>OX382270.1:3050142-8894230 GCA_947507595.1 Pyralis farinalis
TCTCCGTGCGTGCGTGCGTGCGTACGTCCGTCTGTCGCGAGCTAACTTACAGACAATTTAAAGGACATTAAATTGTCTGTAAGTTATACTTCAGTCGTGTGGTCTAAAGCACACTCGTTTTTTTTTCTAAATATAATTTCGTAGACATATCAGTTTCCTTGCGTGTTTTCATTTAATACCGAGCAAGTGATAATTACAAATATCGAACCTAAGTTCGAAAATTGCAATTTAATGGTACATGCCCCGCATCAGGATTCAACCTAATAGGCTGCTCAGATGACCACTAGACTACCACAGTTGTTCACTTAGACACGCTGCCCAATATACTTACAACATTCATCTTAATGCCTTTCCAATCGTGCATGACTATCGATACATTTGTAATTAGATTTGTATGTGTTTGATGTGTTTTAATGGAGTTGTTCCGCTGGTTATAGACTTACACCTAATGTGTAACTGACCCTAATACAAATGTAGCCTATAGATAGCTATTTAACCGATTTCAAATAAAAGAAAGTCCATAAATTGAGCCTTGTGTTGTTATATGAATTTTATACGACATCTTCGCCAGTTGTTAGCCAAATATGAAAATTTTTATTTATTGGGAAGGTCTTAGCGTCCGATTGGTTCATTATAAATTTAATGAAGGTATGAATTTTATAACACAGAAAATTCTCTTTTTTATTGTGAAGTTAGTATTCGATTAGTTCCAAACAAGACTACTTTATTGAAGTCGGTTTTAGTATTTTTCAGATTTCATTTTCTTTTGTATTTTTTGCATTCAGTTAAATTCAGTCACATTCAATTCAATTAGTAATATTCAATTAAAACTAAGATAGTTTGTAAATTACTCCAAAACGAAGATTCTGAATTCGTGTCGTGTGTGTTACACGACATCATGGCAAAATGAAAATTGGTCAATTACGACTAAAATGATGTTTTTAATATTTGCATTTATTCAGTAAAGATTACCCTATTATTTACTATATTAATTAAGTCAAATTAATAAGTTACCCTTTTTTAAATCTAGCCAAGTGTGTATGTATCGACCAGACACCTGACCCTAAGCGGATTTTAGACAAGTTTTTATTTTTTTAAACCACTGACAGGTGGCATGAGAGCTCGATGGCGTCGTTGCGCGTGTAATTCTAACCGACCACGCAGGTTAAGCAACATCAGCCACAGCCTGTCTACGTTTATCTATCTCGAGTTTCTCCGTGCTTCGAAGGGCACATTAAGCAGTCGGTCCCGGCTGTTGTCGATAGATGACAGTCGTTAAGATAAGTCAGTGGCCCTCGGGCGGTTTAAAAACATTGGCCTCCGCCAATTAGCATTTGAGCAGCATGTCTCCTTATAAGCGAAGGCGTTTAGCATACGTGGAGATCCGTATCCCTGCAGTGGGATGAGTGAGGGTTGATGTGGTGGTGATACGACCCACCTATTGTTAAATGGTTACCATCACTAGTAACACAAGAAGTATCGCTTACAAGTTGTCATCCCCGCTGCCGCGCTTCCCTGGAGCTTTTCGATGACCTCAGTTATTTACATAAATACAACAAGCACTCGTTACCTGTCTGGCGGTACTCCCAGCGGACCGCTCACAACAATGCGACTAATATCCTTGTGCCCTACCTCTCTTAGAACGGTATTGTCTCAATGTAACGTTGACGAGTGATTTTTTTCCTTCTATCTATAACTTTACGTCAAATCCCTTGCCGGGCAGGCAGAGAGAGCCGAGCGCCTCGTGACTCGACCATTACACACCTCACTCACTTCTTTAACATTCATTGCTCTTTTCATGCACGCTCGCCGGTTTCTAAGGCTCCCGACATCACCTTCTGATAAAACACGATACAACATTTTTTTCATTATTATTTAATAATCTACATCTTTTTTTATATACCACGTCGGGTGGAAAACAAGCATACGGCCCTCCTGATGTAAAGCGGTTACCGTAGCCTATAGACGCGTGCAACACAAGAAGAATCGCTCGCGCGTTGCCACCCCGGTTTATAACGCTCCTTAGGAGCCTGCTGGTAACGTCATTCATTCACAGAAACACAACAATCGTCCAGGGAATTGTTATTTGGCTGCGATTTTCTGTGAGGTGGAGATACTTCCCCAGACGGGCAATCGTCGCGCCCTACCTCTCTTTCGCTGAGGCTCGTTTGCTTATTGGTAGGGTGCACTGCGTGCAGGTGAGGCTGGCTTTGACTCTAAGGTGACATTGAGGCAAAGACTCCAAACACTTGCCTGCCTAAAGACATAGATACTTATTATCTAAAAATAATAGATAGATTAGAAAATAGGTGGAATTGAATAAATATCTATCAAAACGGTGCCATGACATGTGAACATGACAGACGGACAGACGTTATCACATCAACTTGTGGATCTGATAGATGCCAGGGAAACCTCACAGTCATTGTGTAAAATCACTCACACCAAGCACATTTACCAAGAGATTACTACTGGTCAGGCAGTTTGACATAAGACCACATATTTCACATAGTATTCTATATATAAGTGACATACTGTCATATTTATGTTTCTATGTACCAAGTGCCATGAAAATCTTTTTTTAGATTTGTTATAACTTGCGTCACAGTACAAAGAATAGCACCAAAGTAGTTGTATAGGTATCAATGTAGTGTCCACAAGTAGAATGCCTATTCCAGCACATCAATTAGAAGAGTATCTATTTACGATACCCCTGAATACCTTGGTGTTACCCTTAATCAACCACATCATTAGCAATGCCTAATTTCTTTAATGGATGACAAAAGATGATTGTTATTAGGAAGTTTAGATCTTAATGCAAAAGTAAAGTTAATTACAAAAAGTAAATAAACTTGTAGAATACCACCACCTCAACCCTTACTCATCTCACTGCAGGGATATAGGTCTCCCTTCAATCGAAGGGGTTTAGAGAATACTCCACCGTGCTGCTGAAATGCGGATTGGCGGAGGCCAAACCGCCCGAGGGCCAGTGACTTAGCTTAACGACTGTCATCTATCGACAACAGCCGGGACCGACGGCTTAACGTGCCCTACGAAGTGCGGAGAAATTCGAGATAGATAAACTCATCCATAGACAGGCTGGAGTTGACGTTGCTTAACCTGCGAGTTTGGTTAGAATGGCACGCGCAGCGATGCCATCGAGCTCTCTTAAACTAGAAGAATAATATGAATACAAAGGTAAACTGAAGTTGATCAGAAAAGACATGTAGTACATTCAGAAGGAATAAAATCTAAAGGCGGTGGTAAATCTATGACTATTGACAGATGAATGGCAGAGAAAAACATACTGTGTCAACTCCAGCTGAACTGGGGCAATGGTAGACAAAACTGATTGTTATCAATATGCACAAAGAGATCTTTTATTGTCTGCATTTCCTGGAGCCTACTGTTATTGGTGTCATACTTGTAGGTGAATGGTACAATGGTTTCGTTTCAAGTGTTATATATTATATTGATGTGTGTTTATTTTTATATTAATCCATTATCCCTTGAGTTCGTCCAAGTCTAACTCAACAATTATAAACTACATAAGGTGGTCAGTTAAACTCATGAAATTAAGTATTGGCAATAACCATCAATTAAGTTCATATACGTTGAAAAGAGTTGGCCTCGTATGGGAACCCTGTGGTACACCGGACATGAAGACTTTTGATTGACATCTTTTCATCTGCACGTAATTATAAACGAGATGGACAGACATAGTAGAGTCACATATATACGAGTATATATTGTAATAAGCACAGAATTAATGTGAAGATATTTTTTTTATGTAAGGATCGAGTCACGTGGCGCTCGGTTCTCTCTATCCCGTAAGGGATTTGGCGTGAAGTTATAGATATATTTTTTTTTTTATATCACTAAGGCATCAAACAAGCATACGACCTGCCTGATGGTAAACAGTCGCCGTAGCCTATGGACATTTGCAACACCAGGTCACTCATGCGTTGCCGACCATAATGTAAACTGAAGTTAGCAGGATTGAATATTGATATTAAACTAAAATTTAATTGAATCATGTTTTATCAGAAGGTGATATCAGGAGCCCTAGGAACAGACGAGTGTGCATGAAAAGAGCTATGAATGTTAAAGGTGAGGTGCGCTCGGTTCTCGCTGCCTACCCCGCAAGGGACCTGGTGTTAAGATATACATAAAATTAAAAATTAAGAAACATAGACTAATTTTACTGTATTTATGAAATAAAGCTCTGACCAATTGAATAATCAAAGCTTAGCCCAAATCAGGTTTAGGGAACCAATTATTTATTACGGAGCTTCTTTGGCGATATCGGCAT
The DNA here is from genome assembly GCA_947507595.1 of Pyralis farinalis. Taxonomy (NCBI): domain Eukaryota; kingdom Metazoa; phylum Arthropoda; class Insecta; order Lepidoptera; family Pyralidae; genus Pyralis; species Pyralis farinalis. Next base: position 3,054,455 of record OX382270.1, read on the forward strand.
CCGCTAAGAAAGAATTTATATAAATTCCTATGAGTACCGTAATATAAGACAAAGTCAAACATAATATATATATTTTAATACCCCCAATCCAGAAAAATATAAAAGCAATGAAAATTTCTAATGCTGCATTTCAAAGCAACTCATCTCTTTTTAAAAAAGCTGCAATTCACCAGTTTGAGCGAGATACTCGTATATTGACTCTGTCGGAGGTCAAACACAGTTCAAAGAGCTCGACCTGACCTCTCGCCTTTAGTTTGCACAAACTGCGAATATTATTACTCATAACGTAATCGACAGATTCCTTTCTGATGACAAACAAGCATTCAGCCTTCCTTATGTGAAACAGTTACCGAATTCTATAGACAATTGAAATGCAGGTATTCGCTCGTCACCTCCGCCGCTAATGAAACACCTCCTCGAGATGGAGCTCGTATTCAAAAATTAAGTACAACTTCAAAACAATTTTTCCATAATCACAGAAACAGTCTTCGACGTTCCCGGTGGTTAGGATTAGAAAAAATCTTTTTGCATTTGATAGGCCAATTTTTCAGGAAGGTAGGCTATTTTTGACGAGCTCGGTGGCTCAGTCGTGAAAGACGCAACTTTGACACCAACGCTCGTAGGTTCGATTACTTCGACATTCGACACAAGACAAACATTTGTGTGCATGAACATGTCTGTTTGTCTTGGTCTGGATGTTTTAAGAGGTAGGGCGCATCATAGCAAAAGCCTGGGGAAGTACCTCCACCTCACAGAAAACCGCAGTCAAATAACAACTCCCTAGAGGGTTCCTGCGTGTGAGTGAGGTCACCAGTAAGCTCTTAAGGAGTTGCTTTGTAAGCAGCAGCTTTAATAGGGTATGGTAACTGCTCTACATCAGGTGGACCGTATGCTTGTATGCCTCCCGACGTTGTATATTCGACGTCACGATACGATCCTTAGGCGACAAGCAAAGATAAAGAAAATAAGAAAAAGAAATCGCGTGCTGCAGATTGTCAAAGATATTGAACATCAAGCTTGATACGCTTTGACAGGTCATTTGAATGCTCAAATAATAACGTATGCAAAGGAAATTCGAGATTTTCGTTCAGATACATCTCATAAATCAGATAGTTTCTTTTTTATCCATATTTAAACAACATAGTAGTATATTGATCCAGCCGGCCTCAGAGATCAGGTCACCCCACGCGAGAGCAAGATATGTGCCTGCATACATTACTAATAAACTAGTCCACCGGCGCTCGCTTTCAAAATGGGGGGAAATACACCCTAACACACCCCCACCACGCTCGACATTCAGACAACCCCGTTCTAGGCATGCAACACTACGTATTCAACCCTTTTTTATGCAACATCGGGAGCAATACGACTCGTGGTAATAATATATGTATGTTTGTAAACCCCTTAAAGGTCGTCCGATTGGAATCTCGCCATAAAGTAATTTTTAGTTCTTTTGTAGCGAGGGTTCCAACTAATTTTTTTTTTAATATTGTCGAACAAATTACACAGCGCCACCTAGCCCCAAAGTAAGCGAAGCTTGTGTTATGAGTACTAGACAACTGATAAACATACGTAAATACATTTTTTTTTGTAAATACATACTTATTATACATAGAAAATACCCAGACCAATACAAACAGACATGTTCATGTACACAAATGTGTGAATTGTGTGGGAATCGAACCCACGAGCGTTGGTGTCAAAGTAGCCGTAACAGCGTTTCACCACTGCGCCACCGAACTCATTATCTGCCGAAATTCATATTCTAGTCAGAGGGAATCATGTTTTGGAAATTCTTGAACGGTTGCAACTTCATGCGCTGTACGTCGCCAACTCGACGTGGAATTCGTTTAACTTTATGATATAAATATAAAAACAATAAGCCATGGCACCCGATCGCAGCGTCACCTACCATGCCCAATCGTAAATTTAAACCATCTACTTAAACGGACAAAAAGTTTCATCAAAACCGTTTCCAACGCGGACAGAAGAATTATTATAAAGATACATACGTTAAATTAATGTGTTTATTTATAGACCTGTTGTTGTAAAATCTGTTGTTTGTTGTTTGAATACAGGAAGTATCGTTCGCGTGTAGCCAACTTGCTGCTAACACAGGGACTCCTCAGAAGGCGCTTATTGATAACCTCACTTACTAGTAGGAACGCGTTGACACTCTAAAGAGTTGTTATTTGGCTGCCGTTAGGTTAGTGGTAAGAGGTACTTCCAAAGTCGAATAGCTTTAATGGCTTTACCTCTCTTCGAATACGCCTCATAATTAGTATCTACGAATATATCTTTACGAGTGAGTAAATCATCAGTGTAGCATTGTCAAACTTAAAAAGTTTTTAATACATTTGTAGAATCAATCTTTTGTAAGATTGTACATTTACAGAATCAGTGTTTTGTAGAATTGACGTGTATAGAGTTAGTCGTTTATACACACATTTCCAGAATCAATTCTTTATAGAGTTAAGTAGCCAATTGTAGAATCAGTCAACTGTCATCGAGGCCCTGATGTGGAAATCTTTACAAGGAGTGCTATCTTCAAATTTCAACTCTCACTCTTTGAGTGACGTTAGATAGACTGTAGCATTGTCTGTCAGTCAATTAGTCACGGTGTTGTATGTACAGTATAGATTACCGTCCGGGCCCACCCGCGTGATTATTTCACTTATGTGGAAATGCCACATGCCACATGCCATATTAGCATTAATAGATAAAAAAAGTTATGTAAATATTGTATTTGTCGACGGACTGTCAATCTATATACCAACCATGGTTTGGAAAAATAAAACGGGTGTATCACTCTAATTTGAAAACAACACAACTTTCTTTAATATTTCTTACTTATTGACGCCTGATTGGCATGTGTTTTTCTACCTCTAAGCTCGCATACGGGCGTTTCATAACAAATAGTTACTGTAGTCTATGAAAGTTTATATACACTTATTGGCGACCTTGTAAAAGTCTCTTCATCTTTTAAGAACTCCTGCTGTACTATATTAGAAGAACCTTGCCAGGGAATTCATTCCACAAGCTCGCTAAAGAAATCATCTCCGAGCCGCACAATTAGTACTGTATCTCATGACATTTTTTACAAATAATAATGAATGTTTTAACTACTAAGCCTAATAATTCACTATCTATCTATTTATTAACGTCAAATCGCAGGGTTGACAAAGAGAACTGAGCACTACATAAGGTTTTGACAGACCTCACTCGCTTGTCGCTTCGCTATATAAACTTCTGATAAAACACGACCAATTCAAAAAAATATTAACTCAGGAATAAATTACTTACCTGACAAATTCAATTAAAACATTTCAGTTAAGGTCACGTCCAATGGGAGGCAGTGCCCAAAATACTGGCAGCATTACTTTTACGTATGGCAAAGCTGAACACAAGCCTTTCGCGCTTGGCCTTAAAAATTCTTTATGAAGAAACCGGGGCGCGAAATCCCAACATATGCCATAGTGAAACCGACCTCGGTTAGATAATAAAGATTCATGTACTTCACATCTGCACTGTTTGCTACCTAGTGCCTACTTCTATCAGGATTTTCAATCACTTTATTTAAATATAATTATTGTTCAACTTGTGACCTGACCTAAGAAACATCTGGTTTTTCCTCTACGTTGTAGAGGTTTGCCGGCATTCGCTCCATGTAAAAACTCAGTGTCTTGCCAAATCCTTAGGCTTAGGTAGCGGACCGCGCCACTTCTAATGGATTAGGAAACGGGATGACGCGAAGAAGAAAATTAAGATGTAACTGAAAACCAAAGTTTCTTACTCCTTCATGAAATTGAACCTGTTTCTAACTCAGCCGTTACAACACAACAACTTCGGAATTTTCATTTTTTTTTTGGTGTTCTAAACAGTTCGTCAAGCAGATTGGTTAATGACAAAACTCACTGACTTGAATACAATCTCTCTCCACTGAGAACTGGCTAATGCGAATGAGGTCACCAGTAAGCTCCTAAGGAGTTGCCGTGCTAGCAGCAGAGGTAGCATCGAGTGATGCTTGTAGTGGAAACGTTCGTTGGCTACGGTAACCTCTTTAGGGCCGTGTGCTTGTGCGCCTGCCGATATTGTATAAAAAAAAATCGGCCAAGTGCGAGTGAGACTCGCGCACGAAGGGTTCCGCACCATTATCTATAAAAAAGGCAAAAAAATCACGTTTGTTGTATGGGAGCCCCCTTAAATATTTATTTTATTCTATTTTTAGTATTTGTTGTTATAGCGGCAACAGAAATACATCATCTGTGAAAATTTCAACTATCTAACTATCACGGTTCATGAGATACAGCCTGGTGACAGACGGACGGACGGACGGACGGACAGCGGAGCCTCAGTAATAGGGTTCCGTTTTACCCTTTGGGTACGGAACCCTAAAAACATGAAATCTGTGTAAAACTGGTTTCTATAAAATGTCGAATGTACGCACGTCACAGATTCCTACATATCGCGATGACTGACAGGGGCGCGTGCCACCAATCACCGAACTGATAACGCATCATCGATCAACAAAACACTTACAAGTTATTGATGTTATCGTACGTGTTTATCTCGGCGCACGACACCAAACATTACGTACACGCATATGACTAGAATATTATCGCCACCAGGCCGTCGATAGAGCTGATACCGTGTCTTGTGAACCTGCCATGGTCAAGTTCAATGGCTACTTTATACGGAAGCGCCTCAAGTAGATGTCAATCGTTCATCATCATCATCATATCAGCTGAAAGACGTCCGCTGCTGAACACCGAACAAAAAAACCCTTTGTCATTTGTCAATTGTTAGTAAGTGTCTAACATTATACCTACATCTCTCGATGAAATTTGAGACACCGGGAATAACGTACGTGGAATACGGCAAATGACATTATAGGCGAATTCTATGTATATGTTCACGCCAAGTCCCATGCGGTGTAGGCAGAGAGAACCGGTTAGAAATAATTCAGATAATTTTTTGTAACAATTGATATGAATCATTTTGAAAGAAATGGTGCTCTATTGTGTAGTGTATTCTTCAATCTTTTAAACTTCTTCCCGTTTCCTAATCAATTAATATTGGCGAAGAGACTGATTTTTCAATAGAGCGACTGCCGTTCGACCTCCACAACCCAGACGGAAAACCAGGTCTATCTTAGGCTAGGCCACACTTGCAAAATACGAGTATAATTACCGCCGAGCAAGTGATAAATATGTACATAAATCCGAAACCATTAATTTAGTGGTACAGCTAAGTGCAGCTCAAGCTTTACACTTTGACCTATGTACCCTTCAAATGTCATTCGTAATAAGGGTTACAATCGCAATTCGACTGTTAAGCATGATCTGCTCTTAGCTGTACATGGCCCCGCCAGGATTCGAACTGGAGTCCAGTTGGTCAATAGCCAAGTTCCTTATCCACTGGGCTGTCACTGCTCAGTAGTGTATTCGTCAATCGTTTCAATGTAATGAAAATAAATATAGCAAACAGTTAAAATCTAAATGAATATTTTAATAATAAACTTGATTAGTACTGTATATGCATAGATGCCGGAAAGACACCTAAATGCTAAGTTTAATAGTGATGATGACAATACTTAATTATTGTATCGTTACGACTTTTACAATAATAATACTTTTCACACTCAGTACACAATTAACGAAGATATCTTGTAAATAATAAAACTTGTACGCACACACGATATAACATTACCATTGATCCTGGTGGTATGGGTCGACCCAGTATATCTTTTTCTCTATCCATCCATTTCGTCCCTTCTCATCACCTGCCCATATTAGGGCAAACATCCATCTCCCTGGTACACGCAATCTTTTTTTCATGAATCTTCTTACCCACCCATATTTATACAACATTCGTATAATAACACTAAATGAGATCTTATTCCAGTAAAAACAGAATGTCTTTTTGAAATCGTTCAAAAGAAAACGTGGCTAAAAGCCCTGAGGACTAACACAAGTCACGGGGGGTTTAAGAGAGGCAGGGCGCATCAATGCAGCGCGTATGGGGGAAGACATCCACCTCACAGAAAACCGTAGCAAAATATCAACTCCCAGGAGGGTTGTTGTGTTCCTGCGTGTGAACAAGTTAACCAGTAAGCTCCTAAGGAGTGACTGTGTTGTGAGAAGAGGTGACATCGCGCGAGTGATGCTTAATGTATTACAAGCGTTCATAGGCTACGCTAACTGCTTTACGCCAGGTGAGCCGTATGCTTGTATGCCTCCCGACGTGTTATGAAAGAAAAGTCACGAGAGCCTGCACTATGTGTACCGTACATTACCAGAGGGAGACTTTGTTCAAAAGTCGTCTGCGTGTCTACCTCTATCTCATCTATTTCTACCGCCAAGCAGCTATATTTATATAGCTGTGTTCCGGTTTGAAGGCGAGATATGGCAGAGAAATTACTGGGTACTCTGACGAAACAGCCTTAGGTCACAAGATTGGCAGCGCGCGAGTAACATCCCCGTGGTGTTGCGAGCATCTATACGCTGCGGTGACCGCTTACCATCTAATGCGGGTCGCTTGCTTGTTTGCCAATCTAGTTGTATAAAAAACCGTAGGTTTTCGAATGGTCTCTCTGGCCGCTCTCGTCTTCCATCATCAGAACAACTCGTACTATAGTGTTGTAAATATCTACCTGTAACTTCATGCCAAATCCCTTGGCAGAGTGAACCGAGCAGAACATGACCCGGTCCTCACAAGTTTGAAGAACATTTTTTGTAAGACTGAGGTGGCAAACAAACATACGACCTAAGTAATAGTAAACAGCCGTAGCCTACGGACATTATCAATACCAGGGATGTCATTCCTGCGTTGATGACCCTCTGAATTCCTCGTCACGCTTTTCTTGAAAAACCCCGCCATTTAGAAAAACCTGGACTGGGAGTACATTCCACAATTTGCGAGTTCTCTTCTCTGAAACCACACAGAACGCGACCATTGTGACTCCACCGTGTGAGGGTAAACTCCCCGCCGTCGGCGAGGGATGCGATTGTACAAAAAGCTGTCGGCATCATATCGAACAATTCTTTAGAACACTACCCGTTGTACAATCGGTAGAACACACAAAGGAGTCAAAATCTCTCCTTAATAAAAATTAGGGTTCAATACCGTGTGTAAGTTTAGGATCATCGACAATTCTCACAACTCGTCTCTGAACCGAATCACATGATCCAATCTGGTATCCAGGTGCTCCCGCCCAAAGGTGACTGCAGTACTCCATGTGCGGTCTGATTTGAGATTTATATAACATAAGTCTTTGCCCCGCACTGAAGTACTGCTTTGTTTTGTTGAGCACACCAAGTTTTTTGAACGCCAGCTTGATCTTCTCCTTTAGGCGACTTCAATATTGAACAATTGGCGATCCCGATACCAAGCATCCTAATGCTTTTGATGGTAAGAGGTGTATTTTAAAATTCATAAACCACAGCAAACTTGTGTCAAAAATATGTAATATTCTCCCCCCCCGCCCCTCATTTGGCAGAGTCCTTAGCAATACTACTTTACCACCAAGGTACGTGATTGCGATACCCACACGGGACAAAATTTAAACGAACATGTATGTTTCTCTCAGTCTGGGTGTTTTAAGAGAGATAGCGCGCATCAAAGCAGCCCTAATAGATATATACTTCAGCAATGCCCTGGAAAATTGTTGAGTTCCTGCAATTGTATAGAGTTACCAGTAAGCCACTAAAATTTACTGTGTTAGCAGCAGAGGTGGCACCATATGAGCGGTACTTCCCGTATTATTGTAAGCGTTCATGGGCCACGATAACCAGTTTACATCAGGTGGGTCGTATGCTTATATTTCCCTGACGCTGTATAAAAAATACTTATGTATGTATAATGTTATAATAAAATCGTGTCAAAAAGATATATACATGTCGTATTCCTATGATTTTTCTGTTACTAGTTTTTCAGTAGTTGCAATGAGAAGTTCAATGCAATTCGTATCACACTATAATTTTAAATCTTCACTTGTAATCAATGTACAGGAAAATACAATACGGGAGTCCAGTCCAAGACGTCGCCACTCGCCGCCGTTTGCACTAACTCTCCCTTCGTCCCAGTGTCGACCTCTTGATTCTGCCAAAGCGCACCACCGTTCGCGCCCTTTCGTTTCGTTTTAAACATCCATACTCGTGACCGGATGCGACATACACATATTTAAATAGTTGTATTGCTAAGGAACAGAACTTACCCGTGCCCGACTAAATATCTAGTAACCTATGTAACGATTGAAAATAAAGAGAAGTAGGGCGCATCTAAGTAGCCCGTCTGGAGAAGTGCCTTCACCTCACAGGCCGCAGCTAAATAACAACTACCTGGACGATTATAGCGGTCTCCTTTGTGCGGTCACAAGTAAGCTCCAAAGCAGTCGCTGTGTTAACAGCAGAGGTGGCATAGAGCGAGTGGTACTGACTACTAATTATTAAAATGAAACATCTCCACAGGTTTTCTAATGCTGATTATTAACCTTGTTAATATTTGTTGCAGGTCTGAGCTCGCAGGAGGACTGGTCATACGACTGTAAGTACCAACAACTAAATAGTAACATATATATATATATATATATAACATATACCTTGGGAATCATATGCATAAAGTATAATAAAAAGTAAGGCAGTTTTGACCAGCCCGGTGGCTCATTCGTGAATGACGCGACTTTGACACCAACGCTCGTGGGTATTAAGGTCTGGATGTTTTAAGAGAGGTAAGGCGCATCAAAGCAGCACCGTCTGGGGAAGTACCTCCACCTCACAGAAAACCGCAGCCAAATAACAACTCCCTAGAGGTTGTTGTGTTCCTGCGTGTGAGTGAGATCACCAGTAAGCTACCAAGGAGTTGCTGTGTAAGCAGCAGAGGAGGCATCGCGCGAGTGATACTTAATATATCGCAAGCGTTAATAGGCTACGGTACCCGCTTTATATACTAGGTGGGCTGTATGCTTGTGTGTGTCCCGACGTAGTATAAAAAAAAAGTCATATGGATTGCCGACAGAAGGGAAAACTTAAAACTCGTGCTCATACTACAAACATGAAGGAAATAACCTGTGGAGTACTGAAGAGACCGATTTCACGTAGTAACACAATTCACCGTTACTGGGCGGGCGGTAAAGTCTGACGCGCAGCCCTTATTGGCCAGTTCGCGGATCAGCATCGCGGAACTTATCGGCTTATTGGTTAAAATATACTCCCATTGGAAAATAGGCTCAAACCGCTAAGATATTCAGGCGCTAATACACAACGTTTTTGCGAGTGCGGTGTGCCTTCATGCGCAGCCAAGGGTTTTATTGATTTATGACTATTAACATTAGCATGTCGATGATGGGAGCCCATAAGAATTTCTCCTATTAAATAGCACTCAACGCGTCAATATAAACAAAGGACAAAAACAACAAAGCACCCAAAACCTAAGAGCAGGCATGAAAAGGGTTGATGAGTTTGGAAGAGGCGAGAGAGGTAATAAATAATAATAATTGGCAGAGCTGCGATAGCCAGCGGAGCCACATTACCCTCAAAATTGCCGTTTGGGGTAGACTGATGTCATCCAGCTAGCGTTTAGACGGTAATAGTGAGAAACTCCAAAATCGACACACTAATAGCTAACATATTGTAGTTTTGTATCCTTTAATTTGAAATTTAAATGTTCGTTGGTGAGGAAGAACGGTCCAAAATCGTTCCAATTAGAAAAAAAAACATATGGGAAAACGTATGGCCGGCCACTCTGCAGTGCAGAGTCTGCACTGCACTCCCATCAACAGAAAAAGTAACAGCACTCGTCGCTAGAAGTCGTACAGGGTTCCATATATTTTTAAAAAAAAATCAAATTAAAACTAAAATATTTAAATATTTTTTAAATTTAAAAAATATCAGCTCTGCCTACACAGCTTGCTGTTATTTACTAGTATAATAATAATTTTTTAGCTTAACTATAATCGAGACATGCTATTTGATAATTACAGAAATGTTTTATTTGGAAAATGATTAATTCGATTTAGATATATTAATTTATCTGTGTTTTAAAAAACAGTACTTAAATACTCTCCAGTCACTTTTTCAAAGTTTTTTTCACCAAAATTGGTAAATAAAGGTTGAAATTCTTTATTTGCCATCGGATCCACCTTTTCAATTCTCTTATATCGTTATTACTTTTCTTTTTAATTTGTTAGTATTTCCGAAATGATCATTGGCGAAAAAGAAATTGCGAGATAAATTTATACCGAAATAAAATATATATGTTTTGTAAAATAAATCTAATTCGTGATTTTTAAAGTCATAGTTCAAAGCTACAAGGTACTTCCGGTTATCTATATAAATCTTGAAGTTTGGCGTTACAAACGTGAAGACCTGAAAAATCTTTTTTATTCATAAGCTTCATATAAAGAACCCTCAGGTCGGTAGTTCTACTCGCGCGTAACATTATTTTACTCATATCTATTGACTTTTTACTGTAACTGTTATTACCAGGCCAATTAATATACAAAAACATACGTTTTTTTATAATACATTTCACATTACATATATATATTGCATTTACTTGTACTTTATTACTTTCGCCGGTTATCCGTCACTCGCTTTATGTGACAAAGATAAATGATGTCGAGCCATCCGCTATGTTTTATGACAGGATGAGCTTCCATTAGGCGCCTCCCTTAATGGAAGGACCGACCTAATTAAGTTCTCAAACTTATATTGCCTGACTAGTCACAAGAGAGGTCTGGTAAACTATTCCATAGCATCCTTATGTTATTAAATCAACTTCATTTTATTTCTGTGCTGTTCTTTAAAAATTTGGTTCAACCTTGGTCAAAATAGTAGTAGACATGATAAAAACTAATCCGCTACCGGAAAGCCCTTTCAAGATCCTTAAGAGGTCCTTAAACTAAGAAACCCTTTGTAATTTTTGACAGTAACATTTTAGAATAGAAAAAGCTTGTTAAATATTGTTATGTATTTTCATGTGACTTTGTTGATCACAAGCACTTGCGTTATAATTAAGTCAAAATTGGTAAATTTAATAAAAGCAGGGAATATGTAAACTGTGGCATTCTATTACTACTGGAAAATACGAGTATATTGTCATTATCGAGCTATTCTGTTTTATTGCCGCTTGGTTCATTATCGGCACGTTCAAACCAGTTCAGATGACCGAAGACGTCCGGAACAGTCGACGTGACTTCAGCTGATGACTAGATGTTTACGTTTACCCCGAGTTGGGAACCATCGACAGGCAACCTTCAGTAAAAAGAAAGGCAAAAGAAGTCAACTTGGTGTAAACTAGCCATAAAATCGTCTTCAAAGGGATTATAAATAAAATAGCATACGTGTTTTAGTATACGTATCTACAATCCTCCAATAAAGTATTTAATCTGAAGAGGGATAAGGCACGCGACACTATCTTGGCACCAGACCTGATCTCAGAAAAAACAAGTAGTAATCCTCGAAAACAATTGATGACAAGAACGAAGGCTGTATCTTGGAGATAACATCCGATTAACTCGGACTATACTTTATCGGACCAGATCGCATTCGTCATTTCCAACGGACAGCACTTCAGGGGTGATACGTCAAAACATTGATTTGACATTTAGTGTTCAATACATACGTCACAAAGATGATGTAACGATAAAAGACTCGAAAAATTCCATCGAGTACAAAAAATTGTTTAAACGAATCTATGCATCTAATTTACTGGTTTTCTCACGTAATGTCAAGGAGAAACATCTGGCTGTAGACTAAAAGATCTGCAGTTTTGTAAATCTTGAGAAAGCCTTTGCCAGGATTGTGTGAAACGATCGCTAGGACATTTTCCCCAGATACATAATTGGCAATGTCCCTTTCTCCTCTGTGCAGTCCACTTATGAGAAGTGTGCGTGCACCAGACGGCAGTTTGTCGCCCTGATTTGGTATCAGCGTTGGTATCAGGTAGAACAGCGTCCTACCAGCTCAGTTATTCGTCTAGTGTCAGTGACAAATGTCTCCAGAGAATAAGATCTATGAATGGAGAATTGCGAATCGGTGACATAGTAGTGAATTACCTGCTTTATACAGACGAATGCTATTGCTGTGCCGTATTGCCAACAGAATCATCATCTGGAAAACAAACTAATTATAATGATGATAGGTGATTGTATGAAGACATTCTTACTATTGAATATGAAGAAAACCTAGACAATGAGATAATACTTTTAGCAAGGATATAAGTTGCACCGCTGACGTGAAAAGACAAGTGAACGCAAGGAACATTGTGAAGGATCATTTGGAAAACTTGTGTACACGACGCGGTGCTATTCCAGATGCTAACGTATAGAAGTGAGTGCTGGATATGTGGGAACATGAAAGACAATACTTCGATTTGAAAGCATGTACTATTATTAAAAAAAAAGTTTATAAATAGACGAAAATAATTCTCCTATTAATGCTCATCCGATTTTATTTTTTTGTTCGGTACCTATGAGTCATACTAGCTTTCCTTGTAAATAAATAAAATTACAACCAGTAGAAAAAGTTGGAATCATGCAAATTCGTTTTCAATAATTATTACGGTGAAATTTCCACTATTGGGGCGAACACTAATTAATAAGAATATAGAAATATGTAAATGTATCACGACTAAGCATCACAATAAATGAGATATAATTGTACCTAAAGGATATAATTGTATATTTTTTTTGAGACAAACGGGGTCAAATCGTATGAAACCGCATGCAGAAACATGATAAACTTGAATTTGATTCTATTAGGCTATTGTTTATAGTAGGTCACCGGCAGAATCTAATCCATAGTGTTTAACTTGATTTATTTCTTACAGTCGAGACGCTATGGCCTGGAGTGTGCACCACGGGGGAGCAGCAGTCACCCATCAACATCATGACCCGGGACACTGTTCACGACGCTCACGGCGCCCACATCCGGGGCCCGCTGGTCTTCAGGGGGTACCAGAACGTCGCGCTCTCTGCCGTCAACAATGGACACACGCGTGAGTGTATTACGTAATAAAAAGTAAATTCTTGTATTTCAAACATTTTCTTTGTCTGCGTTCCTTCTTGTAGGTCTGGAAATTCGCTGATATTAATTTTCTCTTTGGCATGAGTTGGTGGCTAGCAAGTATCTTTAGATCCAAAGCCTACATCACCTTCATGGGGTCCACTGTACAGGCATCGGTACTCTACGTAAACGACCTACATTGTCGCCTTTCTCAACTGAATTTGTTAGGGTGTAATACCGTTTATTATATAGTTGACGAATTCAGTAGTCGAGTGGACAGCAAAAAAATGACTACTTTAACACCAAGGCTCGTCGGTTCGATTCCCATACGGGGCAAACATTTGTGTGTATGAGCATACCTGAGTTGTCTTAGCCTGGGTGTTTTAAAAGAGATTAGGTTCATCAAAGAAGGGAAAAGACAGACAGATATTTTTCACTGCTTGATGGTTCTACTTTTTTTTTATACAACGTCGGGAGGCGTTCAAGCATACGGCCCGCCTGATGTAAAGCAGTTACCGTAGCCTATTAACACTTGTAATATATTAAGTATCATTCGCGCGATGCCTCCTCTGCTGCTTACACAGCAACTCCTTAGGAGCTTACTGGTGGCCTCACTCACACACAGGAACACAATAACCCTCTAGGGAGTTGTTATCTAGCTGCGGTTTTGTGTGAGGTGGAGGCACTTCCCAAGGGTGCATCAAAGCAGCCCTTTGATGCACCCTACCTCTCTTTAAACATCCAGACTAAGACAAACAGACATGTTCATGCACACAAATGTTTGCCTTGTGTGGGAATCGAACCCACGAGCGTTCACGACTGAGCCACCGAGCTCGTCAAAAAGTTACGCCAGGAGGCAAAACATTTAAGAGAAGTAGGAACATCAGAGTAGCCCCACTGGGGACGTACCTCCACCTCCCAGAAAACCCCATAAGTTAACAACGCTACTTTAACATCAAGGCTAAAGGTTTCCAATCCCACACAGGATAAACATTTGTGTGCATTAACATATCTGTTTATCTTGATCTCTCTCTGTGTTTTTAAGAGAAGGAAGGCTGCTCCACTGGAGAAGTACCTCCACCCCACGGAAAATAGAAGTCAAATAACGACTCTCTGGAGCGTTGTAGAGATGTTGTGTTTATATTCATTTTTAACAGCGCATCATCATCTCGCCAGTGTGAACATAAGGAACTCTTCAATTACAGTATTTATGCAGGCATTGTTCATCTCTCACGTAGTGTTCTTGCGAAGGTCGGTCAATGAGAGGAGGTCAATGCGCCCTTACATATCACACTTTTTTTTTCTCAACCTTAAAGTTCCGTATATGGAACTTGGTGGCGTTGTCCATTATGGAAATTTATCATAGAATTAATTAAAACATTATTTGTTTTAATCGCACAAGAGCATAACTAAAAGTCAAGATAATTGAAGAAATTTAAAATAACTCACCAGTTGAGAATGCGCAAGCTTGCATTGCCGGAGGAACACCTGGTTCATAAATTATATAACAATTCAATTTTTTTTTTAATTTGGCGGCTATTTTGACCATGTTCCTTAAGAGATAGGAACGGTGTTCCTGAACATTCCTATTCAACTTTTTGTGCTGAATCCGAATCTGAAGTCTAAATTCGAAAAAAAGCGACAGACAAACACACAGAAAAACGCACTGGCAAACATACAGATTTCATATAGGAACGGTGTTCCTGATTAGATTTTTTTGTATAAGTACCGGGTATACATTCACATGCAATTAGTAATAAGCTCTCATTTTGACATAAAAACAGTTACTTCAATTTTATTCATTAGTATAAATATGTTTTTTTCTAATTTATTTTATTATCTAAGGTATAAAAAGTAAAAAAAATATGATTATATTGCATTAAAAAAATAACTCGAAAGCATTACTGCTCAATGCTTTCGTGTTGCCTCCACTATTAATACAACAACTCCTCAGAAGCTTACCTACTGGTAACGCCTCCTCTCTCACTCCAAACCTTCGAGTAGTTATTGGAAGTATTTCTCCTGTCAAACTGCATCACCGCTGAACGCACCCTACCTCTCTTTAGAACTGTAGATTAGGAGTATAGTTCACTTTTTGCCAGTCATTTGATGTCAAATTTGTCGTGCAGTTCGATGGAACAATGTAGATGACATTCCACCGACCGTCTCCGGCGGGCCCCTGCGAGGAAACTACACCTTCATGCAGTTCCACCTCCACTGGCTCTCCGAACACGCCATCGATGGAATCAAGTGAGTATCCACCGAAGTTATTCTTACAGCAGGAAATGGGAGTGGTGAATTCATGACCATTAGGTACAAACCTTCCTGGTACGGCTTGAAAACACTTTTTTTATACAATATCGGGAGGCATACAAGCATACGGCCTACCTGATGTGAAGCGGTTACCATAGCCTATAAACGCTTACAATACATTCAATATCACTCGCGCGATGCTACCTCTACTGCTAACACAACAACTCCTCAGGTGACGTCACTCACACGCAGGAATACACACAGCAACCTCATGGGTTCGTTTCCCACACATATATATGTATGAACATGTCTGTTTGTCATAGTCTTGGCTCATCTACTTGAATAAAATTCCTTAATGCGTATTTTAAACTATTGGTTCTTCGTTATGAATAGATTGTTTCATTATTAGTATACGGCAGCCCTCTTCGTTAGTTCTGCTTGAGTTAACCTCTGATTATGGAGGTAATGGCTCAGATGCGGGAACATTACTAAATGTATAATAATAGCCATTGTGTGATCATTTGTAATTTCGTATATGTATATATTAAATTAAGAGAGGCAGGGCGCATCAAAACAGCCCGTCTGGGGAAGCACCTCCACCTCACAGAAAACTGCAGCCAAATAACAACTCACTAGAGGCTTGTAGTATTCCTGCGAGTGAGGTTACCAGTAAACTCCCAAGGAGTTGCTGTGTTATCAGTTGGGGTGCTGAGTGAGTGACATTCCTTTACGATGACCACGTTACTGGTGGGCTGTATACTTGCATGCCTCTCGACTGAATAAATTAAAAAAAAACTTGTTTATGACGATTCGTTCGGAGAATTTTGGGTTGGAACGTGGGAATAATATTAATTTGAGACATAAGTACTTTTTATGATTTTAATATACACATTTATTTGTATATATAATACCGCACTACTGTAATAACCAAACACGCCGATGTAACTGTATGATAACGAACTCATAAAATAATAAACACTTTTACTCATATACTTTTACAATCTTCGATATAAAAGAACAATTTGTTGCTAAAAAGCAAATACCTATATCTACAACAAACACAAAGGAAGGCCAAGTCTCACCTACCATCGCCAAGTTGATCGTGTTTTGTCAGAAAGTGGTGTCAGCCTTCGGAACTGGCGAGCGTGCAGGAAAAGAGCTATGAATGTTAAAGAGCTGCGTCATGTCATGTAGCGCTCAATACTCTCTGCTACACAGGGACAGGACCTGGCGTGAAGATCAGATATGTTACAGAGATCAAATACGTTTTTATGTTGTGAACTTTTAAGTGCACATACCAGACGTTCCTAATTAAGACAGCTTTAGTTACTAAGTAACTAACTAGGTAACTAACTAACTACGGTTAGTATTAGTTATGCCAAACTATCGATACTCTGCCTATCGATAGTATCGATACAATCGATGATAGCCTATCGAGCAGCATCACTAGTACCAAATATTAGATAAGTCATGCGCGACATTGTCTTATAAGTAAATAATTGCAACCGCATTAAAAATTGGTCGTAACATTTGTTTAACTTGATAAGACCTGAAAAGCGTTGACCTGGGCTGGTAGAAGGTCACGAAGGCGAACAGTCACGGTCACAAACATAACTTGTATGATCTACAAAAAATTAACTGGCCAAGTGCGACTCACATGCACACACGAAGTCTCTTGTATGAAGACATTTTAGGGTCGGCATGAGTGACAACCCTGGTGTTGCAAATGTCCATAGGCTACGGTGACTGTTTATCATCAGGCAGGTCGTATGCTTGCTTGCCACCTTGGTGGTATAAAAAAGAAATTTGAAACTTATTTCAATATTTAGGAAGGCCAAGACTTACCTGCCATGTGTTCTATCAGAAGGTGATGTCAGGAGCCCTAGAAACCGGCGAGCGTGCATGAAAAGAGCAATGTATTTTAAAGAAGCGAGTGATGTATGTAAGAATCGAGTCATGTGGCGCTCGGTACTCTCTGCCTACCCCGCAAGGGATTTGGCGTGAAGTTACAGATAGATAGATATTTCAATATTTGTTGTTATAGTGACCGTCGTAAAATATATTCTGAAAAATTAAAATCTCCGACTATTAGGGTTTAAAAGATGCCCTGTACTGATACAGACGGACGGTTTGGTAGAAGGACAGACAGACGGTTTCGTTGGTATCCCATTGGTACAGAACTTTAAAAATCTTTTTATGAACATTTTATAATATTGGTCGATTTACAGATTATTAATTTATGGTCATCTACTCGTATCTATCAGACAGCGGTGTACCTCTCCTTTACAGAACTCCGATTTTGTCCTTCGGGCCCATAACCTTAAAAAGGCGAAAGAAAAATTACAGCGAAATCAGCAACGGTCCATGCTGAGTAATGGGAATTATTGGAAATTGTGCATTAGGAATGCATAATTTCCAATAGACTGTGCGGTTAAATAAAGAATACTTGAATACTTTTGAAGAAAAAGTTTTCGAGAAGTCTTGCTGTGGTGTTGAAGTATTCCTAGTTATTAATTTATCTCTGTATGCTAGGTACCCACTTGAAATCCACATGGTGCACATCAAGACCGGTCTGACTCTCGACGAGGCGGTGTTGAGACCCGACGGACTCGCAGTCGTCGGAGTAATGGGTCTGGTAAGATCATAATAAACAATCAATTCTGTATAATGATATAAATGTGTCGACTATGCGAAGGTTTCACTTCGTACCGTCTTCTATTTACACGTGAAAGATAACACGAATATTTTACAGGTGGTAGACACACGTGACAACCATCTCGCATTAGAAGAACTGATGCCAGCGATCCCAGAGCTACTTGAAAAGACTAGCACTGATAGCGACGCCTCTCCAATAGATTTGACGTAAGTTTCTTTCTTTTTTGAGAACTGATATTATGTGTGATTATTGCATCAGGACCATCCACAGAGATCATCACTGTCGCGGACTTTTTTGGTTGATGGTCAATAATATGATTGAAAGAAAAGAAAAATCTAATATGAAAATAAAGGACAAGCGAAGTATGTTATGTAGAAATGGTGATTTATTTCAAAGTCCGATTAGAAAATTTTAAATGGAATTAGAAACCCAGGTATGAGAGATTAAAAAAATAATTTCAAGTCGATAGCGTAGGTACACGTAAAAAGAAATCCCAAGCCTTGGAATTGTATAATAGCAAATTAACAATATAGGAAACCACATCATTATTCTCCCTATAACAAAAGATGAGACATCAACTCCATTAAAGGTGATCAAACAATTGCAAGACGAATTGATAGTGGAGTAGCAAGTACCTTTCTTCGTAGAACAAAAACTACAAAGACAGGAAACTTTAGCCACGGTTGAGTAGGACCAGTAACCAATTAGCTTGGGTTAGTATTCACAGACTTACTCCAAGGCAATGACGAAACGATGACATAAGTAGTGACGCTCAGTTAGAAGCCAGTTAATTTGTTCGCGCCATTTTAAATTAAAAAGTACAACTGCTAAAATATTATGAACGTAACATCTTGGATAAATATCTAATACTGTAAAATATTGTATAGGCTTCTTATATACCTAGTTAGTGAAAAATACATCACAATTTGCAGGCATTGGCAATGAAACGAGAGAAATAGTTAAATAAAATGTAAACAATTTGTTCTCTTTCTACAGACGAATGATTCCCGCAAACTCTGAATCGTATTTTACGTACCACGGCTCGCTTACAACACCCCAGTGCGAAGAAGTGGTCACTTGGATAGTCATGGAAACGCCGCTGAGCATATCTGACGCACAGGTAACTATTATTCATGTTTCTTTTATTTGTAGATGTAATAAAAAACTACGGTGCATAAGAAGGATACATTTATATTGTTGTCATGTTCGACGGGAGTATCTGAGTCTTGACTCTGTATAAAGGCAAGCAATGGGAGCTGTTGACAATTCTTAGTGCACAAGTTGCGTCCTTTAAACTAAGGTAGGACTATTCTCCAGTTTATATAACGGGATATTTTCATAGTAATTCACTGATTAGATCCCCATGATCTCCTTGTATAAATCTATCATCAGGTACTGCCTCACATATTAGTTTCACATATCCTAAGATGTTGTAATGTGAGCCGAGATTTTGGGACATAGGCTCCTTAAAAAAATAAATATTGTATGTATATATATATGTATATCTTGACGCCAGGTCCCTTGCGGGCTAGGCAGAGAGAACATAAAGGAAAAATAAAATAAATAAAAACATAAGAATAAATAAAATAAAGGCTACTAATAGCCCAAATCTCAAAATAAATATTGAATGTTTATACATTGCATTATTGCTGTGACTAGTTTCAGCATCAGGCAAGCGCATGCCATATCAAAAACGCAGTCAGAAAAGCAGTCTTGTCCTAAAAACACATCAACAATGTCAACTATAGTCTCTAACATAAACAAATTGCTCACAGTACAAAGTCTTCGGCGACGTCAACGTGGGGGGTATTGACAACTACCGAAGTTTGCAACGAGTTAACCGCGTGGTGTACCGTTCTGTGGCCTCCTGCTCCATGGCCCTTGTTCCTGGTCTACTCAGCACATTTGCCGCTTTGTTCTCCTGCCTCGCCTCCAAACTACCCAGCAGCATTAAGAGAGGCCTCTGCTATATCATCAATGTCAAAAGAAAGCTCTTTGGTAACGCCCTTAAGGAGTGCAGCAAAATCACGGCTTCGTAATCTCTGAAATTTTGTATCATTTGTCATATAATATAGGACATTAATAATGTTATTAGTTAGTTAGTAGTAAATTAGAGATACATCTGTAGTGACATTATTAATGCAACTGAATGCCCTCTAATACGAGTGTCTGCAAAATGAGCAGTATTCGGTAAAGCCAGTTATAAATTAACATATATAACATATATATTTAATTTGACTAAAGACGTCGATCAATATACACTGCCGTGGAAATTAAGTCATTCGACTTAACGTTTACATTAACTGAGTGCTTAACTACCGTTTTAAACTCGATTATGTCCTTTACATCGATGGCCATCTAAAATGGTAACTTAAATACTTATACATTAATTGTCTATAAAGAGGATAAATTTAAAAATGTATCGTCTCTTATTAATATGAGGATATATTATGATGTAATTAGAACAACTTTTTAATATGACATTCTAACTGCCATTTTATAGAAATAGTCTTAACGACCTGAGATAACCCAGTTGTTAGTGCGAAGTTGTACTCTAGTCTAGTATTTTAATATTAAGTGCTCAATTTGTAACATCGGTAGTTCAGTAGAATGTATACAGTAAATTATTTATATTTTGTGTAATTTATAGCCATCGTGGCTACTAGGGGCTGAAATGTTTGAAGTGTGCTTACAAAGACTCAAGTCAAAAAAATATACTTCAGAAATTACAAAAAAAAAATGACTTCATTTTAGTTTTACATAAACATTACTTCATTTGCTACATTTTAGATTGAAAAGATATAAGTAGAAATAATAATGTTCATTTGAGCAGATCAGAGCATTTGGTTGAAAGATTTTAAATGTATAGATATGCACAAGGCATAGCCATATAGATTTATGATTAAACGTATGTACTGCTAGTCATAAGATAATAATATTTTAAATATTTAATATCGATATTATTCACTTTATAGTTATATGCTTTACACATAGTTGTATAAATTATTATTTAAATATTAATTAAACATAACATTTTATTAAAAACTATAATATTAAGTGGATATTAGCGCCAGATTTTCGGAACGTTTCGAATTATGTTGTTAGATTAGATAGTTATTACATATTTATTCCTTAAAAACATACCCAGTTAACTAATTTTATGTGGACACAATTATTAAACATGCTCGAAATTGGGGTTCTTAGATTTCATTACATCGATGAACGTAATAAAACAACGCCGAGCAAGTGATAATTACAAATATGTGCATAAATCCGAATTGAGTGGTATATTATGCCTACACAGGCCACCAGGGATATACATTCTGTGTACTAAGTATCGGGAATTTGTCAATAAAACAAAAAATACAAATTATTCATCTAAATTTATTTTATCGCCTTCAAAGTAGGCCCCATCGCTTGCAATACAACATCTCCACCGCTTCACCCAGTCTTCCATACATTTTTCATAGGCTATTTGCGGTATGAACTTTAGCTCATTCAGCGAATTTTCTTTTATGGCTTCTATCGACTCAAAACGTTTTCCTCGAAGTGGTAATTTTAACTTGGGAAATAAAAAAAAGTCAGACGGAGCCATATCAGGTGAATACGGTGCTTGGTCGAGAACTTTTGTTGAATTTTTCGCTAAAAACTCTTTCACTATAATGGCTGTGTGTGATGGTGCATTATCATGGTGCAGCATCCATGAGTTGTGTTGCCACAAATCTGGACGTTTTCGGCGGATACTCTCACGCAAACGCTTCATGACGCCTAAATAATATTCTTTATTCACTGTTTCTCCCTCTGGAAGGAATTCGGAGTGAACCACACCACGGTAGTCAAAAAAAACTGTCAGCATCACCTTGATTTTGGAGCGACTTTGCCGCGGTTTTTTGGGTTTCGGCTCGTTTTCGAGACGCCATTCTGAAGACTGTTGGCTTGTTTGCATGTCGTACTCATAAACCCATGTCTCGTTGCCAGTTATTATACGTTTCATAAAGGTCGGATCCGTAGAAGCTCGGGAAACCATGTCTTCAGCGACATGCTTTCGCTGCGCTTTTTGAACAAAATTGAGCTCTTTTGGAACTAGTCGAGCGGCGACGCGTTTCATGCCTAAAATGTCAATGAGAATGTTGTGGACGGACTTAAAAGATATGTTCACCTCACTAGCCAACTCTCTCAGACTCATACGTCGATTTTCGAGCACTAGCTTCTTGATTCTGTCGATGTTTTCTCTGGTCGTAGCGGTTGAAGGTCTACCAGAACGAGGCAAGTCTACTACTACTTCTCGGCCTTCTTTAAAAGCCTTATACCATTCATAAGCCCTTGTTTTCGATATACACGATTCGCCGTAGGTATTTCGCAACATTTTTAGTGATTCACCACATGAAATATCATTTGAAACACAAAATTTAAGGCACACTCTTTGTTCAACAATATTTTCCATTGTAAAAATCGCCGAGGACTCAAAACTATGACCAACAAAAAGTGTAGTTTAAAACAAATTAAATGACAGATCCCGCTCAAATTTTGCGCGCTAAATCAGTACAGTGCTACCAACATGCAGTAAAAAAATTAGAACGACCTCTTTTACGCGGGTCTTTTTATTGACATATTCCCGATACTTTTTACACAGAGTAGTATATAGATAATAAACCGGTTCTTCATCTAAGGGGCTATGAAGATTTCGCACAACAAAAAATATGTGATGATGACGTTTATTTGTCCTATTATGGGGTTTTTAATGTATTCTTTTACAGTGTACATAAACCCGATATTATTTTGTATAACATTTGTACTATAATCTACAAACCTATCCTGCATGTAAATTTATAGCGAATGCATTTGTACATACCGGCAAAAATCATCAACATACCTACCTTAATTGTGTGATACGCCTATAATTTTTATGCGATTAAGAATAAATCGGCAATAAAAATTAATTCATATACGATTCTATTATGACTTAAAGGCTTTTGTATTTTATAACCTAGATCATTTTTATTGATCTAATCTTAGATCACGGTAATTCATGCAAATGATATATAATGTTAATTTTTATTGGCTCTGTCGTATGTTTATATTGAAAACGCAAAGTCAGAGAATTCAAATTAACGATAACATTAACTCGTCTACCAATGTTGGTATGGTATTTTATCATATATTTTATGGCAACATTGTAATATAATCTAGCATTACAATTTCGTTTATAATCCATCGGTGTATTTTAATCGGCATCTAAATTATGCATTCTGATGAGCCATACTTGCTTTGTTTGATTAATGTAATATCAATTTGGGTAAATTCCCTTTTTCCGCTCCACGTTGCAATCGACGCGTACTCGCTAATCTCAATCATTGAATAATTAAATTGTTTCAATAATTTATGTACAAGGACGGGCACTTAAAACTAGTGTATCTATTAATTATAACATTATGATATTGTTCAGGGTCGCAAATGTTAAAATATAAATGTTATTGTGTACAATTTATTTTTAACACTCTATGTTCTCATTTTAATTATAGGTACTTTAATTTCATATTATCACTAATAGTCTATATCTGAAACTGTAGTAAGTTTTTTCTGTATTTGTAATAATTCTAAAATATATATAAGTAAATAAAGCATTTTATGATTCCAATGATGAAATTATATTGAGAATACGAAAATAATTAGAATTACCTAGGTTAATCGTAAATATTATTTCAAGTATTTTAAGCAACTCCAAGAGGCCAAAAGATAGATTAGGAATTTTCGTAGAAAGTTAAGATTTTCTTCATCAAATTATCAATGTTGAATAAGTATATTCAAGAACCTGTAGCATTAAAATCTAACTTGTGGGCAATATTGTACTATAAATTATCAATAACCAGTGACCGCGGTAGTCTGGCTAGCCAGTAATATATACATGATACTATTATAATAGCGATAATAGTAATGAAATTACTTACTGGCTGTCTAGCTTCCGCTAGCATAAAATTACAGGTATCAGCATCGAATTGAAAGACTTACAAACAACCCAACAAGTAAACACACTTTTACATTTAGAATAAATAAGTGGACTAATAAGTAACTCAAAGTCTGAAGACAACAAAATCAAATCAGTGTTCTCGTATATTACGACACCTAAACAACGTGCCCATTAACTAAAAAGATTCTTTAATAATTTACATAGCCATTAACAATATTCAGGGAAAATAATTTAAGTAATTCTCCATTTATCGGTTAATTTATGATTATCATACCTCGGTACCTAATGTTGTACAAATTAAGTAAGTATACAATATTGGTCAAATAAGTTCGCAAGCCATGAATGACTTTTTAAATTATAACTTTAGTGACTTTCAAATCCGGGAGTCCGGGAATTCAGAATTTCTCATACAAAAGTTGATCGGACAATCTGTATGGCGACGAAATGAATAATTTCCACGATTTCGATATAAATACACTGTACATATATTAATATCCACGATAATATACATACTCTGTAAGTATTATCCCGAGTGCTTGTATGTTTGTTTAAATATACTTATACACACAAATATCTACATGGGATATATAAATATATTTTAATCTATGTATTCGAAAAAAGATGAATGTTCTGCAGCAAGTTCGAACGAAAGAGATTTCTTCTACATGGTGCTTTCCTAAAGTCCACTATCAAATGTTTATCATTAGGCATACGAATATTCATGTGCCTAATGCAAAACAAAGAACACACGGAATCAAAAATTTTTCATTTTTTTTTGGTTCTTTTTATCCCCGAGGGGAAAGGCAAAGGGATACAGCCAAGTCATCAGTTTAGAACCATTTGAAAATCTTAATTCTATGTTCCAGCTTCAGGAACTGTGCTCAAAAAATACTTAGAAAGGGTACTTCGACCCAATCAACCCAGTTTAAATATCACCCGTAAAACGATAGGAATTTTACAAGGTTTTCTTGATGAACTTATTCACGTCTTCCAAAAAGTGCATAAACGTGTTATATTTGAGTTTTTTCATTATTGTATAATTGCACTTATGTTACAAAACACTATCGAAATTGTCACATAAAACTAATTTTACACTGAATTGTAAAAATTTCAAGTATAAGAACAATGTCACTCGTGAAAAGCGCGGGAAGAAGTCCCAAAATAAAATATGAGTGCAAAGTATTGCCAGTGTATGTAGTGTAAAAGCGCGTTTACTACGATTACGAGAAAAAATATTTTTAATTTGGAACGCGAATACACGAACCATGTGCCAAAAAGAAATATAATGTTGAACGCATTTGCCGCTTGAACTTCTCTGTATACTTATTACTAGATTTATACGTACACTTAAATTCTTCTTCGCTCGGAAGCTTAATCAATATTCCTTCGCTCAATTTAATAAAATTAACACTTAAAGGATTATTTTTCTGTTCTGCTAATGATGGACTTATTTGGCGAATAATGTACCAAGAAAAACCTTACTTATTAATGTTCTCATTCCATGTTTATTATTAGAAGAAATGTACAATTTAATAAATATTCATAATGTTGTGTAAATGAAATGTTTATTTGTTTTATTCGTAAGGCTGTGAATTGATGTGTTAAATGATTTGAAAGAAATTATATTTTGTATGTAAAATGCTTGTAAATTATGTTAATGTGTTGTTTATTTTTAAAAATAAAATTATTTTCAGTTGAGTATTTATTGTATTATTAACTTTTCGTAGGGAAAGTTACTGTATTCCCTCGAGAAGTTGAAATTGATTTTTTACATTTTAAGGCCTCCTAATTCGTTGTTTACTATTTTTGTGAAAATGGATGGCGTGTGTATGGTTGAATGTACGTAAACAAAATTTTACGCCCAATTTTCTCCCGAGCCGGTGGTACAATAGAGTTGGCATTTTATAGTGGATATATGTATTTCTATAGAGACAATATGCCAACGCGCCTAATTGTTAAATATATAAGTGGAGGTAGAGTCAGCTAGATATCAATCGTCTTGGTCGTTACACCACTTTGTATAATTGCCTAGCAGAACTTTAACTTTATATATTCTCTCACGTAGTCAATAAATAATATACTTGATATATATGCGAGAGACTGGTATCTATACTATTATGAAGAAAATAACCTTTGGATAAGCGATGTGACCGATTTTGAACAGTAAATCTATTCACCGGTCCGAGGCAGCGGATAAAGTCGGGGAATGCTCTGAGGAGCTTTTTGACCTCGTCTCTCCTTCTCCTTTCATCCTCCCATCCTAATATTCGCGCTGGACTGAGATCACATACACATAGAGTTGGGTTGCTTACCTCCTGTACTAAGAAGTTCGGTGACTCATTTCTTTGTGGGACTATCAAAATGTAGAATCTTCCGGCGTATATGTTCCCCACTTCCTATAATCCCGGGTCGTTTAGACGAGGTGTGAAGAGGCACCTTAACGGGCCGTCAAGGAGAGGACAGCCAGCACAGCGCTAATCACTGTGATGGCTGTTCTCACATCTGGTTCTCATTGAAGTTTTCCATCAGGCGCGATGGGGACATTTTGACAGGCCACATTAAAAAAAAGTAGAACGCGCAGCTCTTATTGGCAAGTTCACGGATCACCATCGCGGCACTTATTGGATTAAATATCCTTCCATTGGTCAGTGGGCTCGAATCGCTGAGATATTTGGCGGGATGCCTTCAGCGGGAATGGTTTATAAGTTTGTGTGTATGACAGATTACCGACCTTTCCGTCTCTTGATAAGTGTCCAAAAAGTAGGTACAAATTACTTCATAAATTGTCTATATACTAAGTAAAATATTATTTACATTAATATCTATTTAAGTAAAGTTAAAAGTTAGAAGCGGATAGTACATTTTCCGTTTCTGCATAATCCAGTGTTAATGTCATCAAAGGATTATGAAGAAAAGAAAAGGTGGATATATCGCAACATAATAATTTTAATGAAAAATTAACTCTGTTCTATACCTACATATTTTACTAGAAAACCATAGAATCAGAAATAAGTGATGACGATGACACAATGAGTAACTTCATGTTTTACGCGCTTGGATGTGTAACGATTTTTATTTTATTTGGTTACAAACTCGTAGCACTCGTGGTGAGGTCGCTCATCCACCCGATGTTTATCTGAAATTTCTTCATAATTCTTTGCCGCAATTTCTTGCCACCTATTCCCTCCACCACATCAACCCTTACTCATCCCACCGCAGGGATACGGGTCTCCCTGCAACCGAAGGGGTTTTAGAGCATACTCCACGACGCTGCTCAAATGCGGATTTACGGAGACCAGAGTTTTCAAGCTGCCCGAGGGCTACTGACTTAGTTTAACGACTGTCATCTATCGATCCCCTCCGAAGCACGGAGAAACTCGAGATAGATAAACCCATCCATAGACAGGCTGCGGACGACGTTGCTTAAGTTGCGTGTTATGATAGAATGTTACCATCGATTTCACAAGTCTATTGTTGCCATGACAAGGCTCTAATACGAACAATTTATGCAAAAATAACAATTTTACATAGTGTTCCTATACCTTATGCTCTAACTTTTGATGTGTAATATCTTTCCTCTCGCTTTCCTGCAATTTGAGGGAGTGATTTCGTGAAAAGAGATGGAAGTGTCGAAGAAGCGCTATTTGATTTGACCAAAGAGTTGATCGTCAGATGGCACCAACCTATGGCAAGTTGGTACTACTGATAATTTAATTTTCACTATGAGTAGGTAATAAAAAGCAATTACGGAACTTGTCACAAAGTCAATATAATTGTTATCATAATTTGACTGATCGATAAAAGATGTCAATAATCACTCAAAGCAAGATAGACAATGCCATACACAAAAAAGTCACATCAATAATAAGGAATTAATACTTTGTCCGAAAAAAATCTGTATTATGTACTCGTCATATTAATAAGGTATAAGTAACTAGAATTAAATTACAATTATAAATATTCGTGTAATTAATCAATTATACGAATATTTATAATTGTAATTTAATTCTAGTTACTTATACCGAGGTGAGATCAATTGACGTGTTGAATGTCATATGCGACTACTCGTTCTTTTTTGTATGTCGTGTAACTTTAAAAATGTTTAGAATAGTCCACCTCATGATGTATAGTGGTTACCGTAACCTATGAACGCTAACAATACAGGAAGTACTCGCGCGTTAACACAGCAACTTCTTAGGAACT
The DNA here is from genome assembly GCA_947507595.1 of Pyralis farinalis. Classification (NCBI taxonomy): domain Eukaryota; kingdom Metazoa; phylum Arthropoda; class Insecta; order Lepidoptera; family Pyralidae; genus Pyralis; species Pyralis farinalis. The sequence goes on from OX382270.1 coordinate 3,082,539, forward strand.
TACTGGTAACATCACTCACTCGCATGAACAAAACCCCTCCAGGAAGTTGTTATACAGCTGCGGTTTTCTGTGAGGTTCTTCCTTCTCCATTCGAGCGGCTTTAATACCCCTAACCTCTCTTAAAACCACGCAGACCATGATAATCTGACATGTTCATGCACACAAATGGTTGTCCTGTTGAAGCGAGAGCTGGATTAGGCAGAGAGAGCATGAAAATAGAATAGAAAAAAGAATACGCCGTCGAGATTAAGCGAGGTAAAGCGCACCAAACCAACTCGACTAGGGAAGTACCTCCACCTCACAGAAACCGCAATCGAATGACAACTCTCTTTAGGGTTTTTGTGGTCCTGCGACTGAGTCAGGTTACCAGCGAGCTCCTAAGGAGTTGCTCCGTTGTCAGATGGGGTACACGCGAGCGATACTTCCAGTATTGCATACGTTCATAGGCTACGGTAGCTACTTTACGTCCGTATGCTTGCATACCGCCCAACGTCGTTTACAGAGTGCACAGGAGTTTGGATTTATTCTGAAGTTCACTGCAAACCATAAAACATCCCACACTTCATCAAGAGTCCCGTCCAAGTGGCCAGCGGCGCCGCACGCTGCCATTGGGGCCGTTCATTGAGGAAGTGGCACTTACGACACTTGTCTTTGTATATTATCATACAACAATTGAAAAATTGTCATACAAACATATAATCCGCTACAATATAATCGTTTCAATTTTCCTATTTTTTTTTATACAACATCGGGAGGTTTATAAGCATACGTTCCACCTAATGTAAAGTGGTTACCGTAGCCTATGAACACTGGTAATACATTAAGTATCACTCTCGTGATGCCACTTCTGCTGCTAACACGGCAACTCAGTAGGCGCTTAGTGGTGACCTTACTCACACGCAGGAAAACAACAACCCTCCAACGAGTTTTTTTTTACAACGTCTGGAGATATGCCTCCCGACGTTGTGTAAAAAAAGGCTCACCTGATGTAAAGCAGTTACCGTAGCCTATTAACGCTTGTAATATATTTAAACATCCAGAACAAGACAAACAGACATGTTCATGCACACAAATGTTTATCTTGTGTGGGAATCGAACCCACAAGCGTTGGTGTTAAAGTCGCGTCATTCACGACTGAGCCACAGAGGTCGTCAAAAGTTGTTAGAGTCAGAGATGTTATTTGTTTGCGGTATTCTGTGAGGTGGAGGTACTTCCTTTGAGCTTGTGGCTTGGGCTGCTTTGATGCACCCTACCTCACTAAAAACACCAAGACCATGACAAACAGACATGTTGATGCATTGTGTGGAATCGAACCTACGTGCGTTGTGGTCAAAGTCGCGTTATTAACCGCAGCGCCATCGAGCAACCTATATCACGCCGCTCCATTGTACAGATTTACAAAGGTCCACATTATGAAATCGTCTAAGAAGGCCGCTGATTTGTCTTTCAGTGGACCAAGTGCTTAACGAGTGCACTAAGCCCGGAGTAGCTTGAGATAAGCAATTCCATTAATAGACAGGCAATTCTTTAATGACATCGTATAATTATTTAGACAACCACGCTGTGAACCTCCTCTGTTTCTATCATACAAACCTTATCATCTTGATTGCCTCGTAAACTACTTGCCTTGTATATGCTCTTAATATTCAAAGAAATAAATATCTCACTGTTACTTCTCAGTATCTATCTACCTGTCTATAGCGTCATGCCAAATCCCTTGCAGGGTAAGCAGAGAGAACCGAGTGCCACATGACTCGATCCTTACCATCTTACACACTTCTCTACTATACATATGTGCACTCTCGCCGGTTTCTAAGGCTCCTGACGTCAACCTCTGATAAAACACGATCAATTTGATCATGGTAGGTAAGTCTTGGCCTTCCTGTTTCGTAATTCTTTCTTCCTGCATTCTTATTACACGTCCGAACCAACGGAGCATGTCTTTTACTTTAACATTGACACTCTCTTTCAGACAAACTCTGTTTCTAACATCATTGCGACCACGGCCAACAAGTGTTATGCCACACATTTTGCGCAACGCTCGCAATTAGACTGCATTTATCATACTTTCATGCTCTCTCTGCCATACCCAACTCTCGCTTCCATGAGTAGGCGTTGGGACCATTCATTCATTGTATAAGCTTTTACCGCCAAGAACTTTCCCAACGCTCCATTCACACTACTCTTAGCACTCATTCCAATTATAAATTATCTTCATTCAAACAAATAAACGTTCAACGTATTTTTTCTAAATTCAAAAATATCCGTAAATTCAACTTTTAATATTTTATTTGATAAGTGAGGAATAAAATAAAAAAAAGTACTTTCCAAAAATCTAAAATAGACTTTTCCGTTGTTTTCCGTTGAAACGAAACCGTTTTGGAAGACTTCAATAAAATAGAAACAGTGTCAATGTCATTTTGATTGGTTCGAATCTTCTACTTTAAAAAATATTTTTGAATTCTGTAATTTCATTTCTGTAAGCCAGAATATATTATTCCTCAGCTAAATTCAAAGTATTGTAAAATGTAATTTTGACATGAGAAAGTCATGTAGTTTGCCATACACAATTTATTTATCATTATTATAGCTGGGGCTTTTATCTGTTTCAAACATGCCACCCCGTCGTACACTATTACAACGTACAATTCAAATAGTCAAAGAAACTATACATGCTTGATAGTTAAGTTCAGTAGGTAATACAGTTCAAGAGAGCAAATTTATCTATAATTACATAATTGTAAGTTCTCCGATCGAGTTACCAAGTGCACGGAGATGGATGCTGTACTGTAACATTATACCTACATATTAGAGTATCCTAACACAGATTTCACTCCCTCACAATGAGCTGGTATAACAATTCAAGTGCCAAATTTATATTATTAATAATAACATCATACAATTAATTTAATTTACTCCCATATTACGCCCTTGGGAGAACCATAAAGAATTTCATTTCAAGTCAGCTTGTTCTTTGACTATCCCAAACTGGTCGGGTCGATGTCCTAAACCTAAACTAAAGCGTTATGAAGATAAAAAAACTTTATTTGCTATTGGAACCTCGCGGGCACTCAGACACTTATAAAATAATTATAATCTTATTGTATTATTATTATATTATCTTATCTTATTATCTACACACAATTATAATCTTATTGTATTAATATTATAATTTATTCAAGTCTCTTACCTTATTTTTTTTTAATCTATGATTTCGGAAATAACCATTGACGAAAAAGATGGTTATTATTATGATTGCTGATATTCTTAAACATCCTTGAACGCAATCAATCGAAGTTCATATTGTTGATATTATTTCACAATACTGATATACGATTCTAATATTTTTTTTAATGTGAGTGACTTCTCATTCATATATAAAACCAAAGCTTACCTCACCTGCAGGTGATGTATCCTGCCGAATAGCCAACGAAGCTCAACTGGAAGAAAGACTTTACAGAATACCGCAGCAAAATTGACAAATACTTTAAATATTTGCGCGGAAATGAAGAGATCCACGTAAAACTATCGAGAAATTGGTGCATTAGCAATTAGGTCACTGCGACCGCGTAACATCAGACGAGCCGTATACAGTTTTGCCTCAACTTTCTGGTCTCTCTTCTGTTTGCACATGATAACCTGAACAGCAATTGTACCCTTTTAGGTAAAAACAAATAGAGATTTTAATAAATAAAGGTAAGCATACATACGTAACAGATGGTAATACTGTCGAGGATAAAAAGATATCGTCACCTATGCTCAAATACCCGATCCCCTTATGTTTATGGATGCGACAAATACTTTGGTATTGAACGTTATAATACATAGCAATTAACTTTAAGTCACCTACCCGGTTTTTGTTAGGGTTCCGCAGTAAGCAAGGATTACCCTTATAGTTTCGCCGTGTCTGTATGTCACAGTCATTATACTCGCAGACTACCTATGTTAGAAGGTTCCGTTTCTAAAGCGCGAACGGAACACTACTGCTGTCATTTTGCTACTGTCTGTCCCCCTGTGAGTATGTCACATGTTTATAACTTGTAAAAGTAACGAGTTATAGACCGCAACTTTAGATATATTGTGTAGAATGTTGGTTCCAAACCTAATATTAACGAAAAAAAAGTAAATTTAAATGTTTTTATGGGGGTCCTGTACATAAAATGGAAATAAAAAATAAGATTGGATACTATTTTTGTTATTTTGACTTTGTGTACAATGGTTGTACAAAGGAGCAAATTGACGATCTGGGTGGCGCAGTGGTGAAACGCGCTGTTAGTTATGGTGCTTTGACACCAACACTCGTGGGTTCGATTCCCATACCTGACAAACATTTGTGTGCATGAACATGTCTGTTTCTCTTGGTCTGAGTGTTTTAAGAGGGGTAGAGCGCATCAAAGCAGCCCGACTGGGGAAGTACCTCCACCTTTGTTATAGAGAGGGTTATTGTATTCCTGCATGTGAGTGAGGTCATCAGTAAGCTCCTAAGGAGTTGCTGTATTAGCAACAGGGATGGTATCTCACGAGTGACTCTTAATGTATTGCAAGCATTTATAAGCTACGGTAACCAATTTACATCAGGTGGGCCGTATGCTTGTATGCCTCCCAACGTTGTATAAAAAAAATCTAACAGTATCTGCGCCCGTCGGATATTTTGTCTATTTCATTCCTCTCAGCTAAATCCAGACCATTCCTCACAGACTCACAAAACTTTTCAAGTTCTTGAGCACACATGCTGAATTTATGGGAGCGTATGCTGCACCCAGAAATACTCGCGTGATACCCAGATTCATGCGAAGCCAGAGCCAGCGACACGACGACATCTACACCGACACTGGCATGATCGTCCCGGTCTACCCCAGACCATAGGGCCATCAATCATCCCATCGGGCAGATCATCGGTGCGCTTAGTCTCTATCACACACAAAGCATCTAATCGTCTCTAATTCATTACGTCCATCAGCTCGTTCATCTTACTTTCAATCCACCTCTCACAGTCCACGTGCTTATGCAACATTCGGCTGTCCTCAGCCCGCTCGGAATTGGCGCTGAGTAATGGGTGACGAAACCGCACCGCCGCACGCAGCTATATTCGCACCAACGACGGGCGCAGATCGGTGTGTGTCGCCTCTGGACGATGTGCTTTATCCGCACATCAATGCGCTTTCGGGCCAGAATTATAATCTGATGTGTAGGGGTCGCGAACGAGTAGTCTTCTTGCATATGACCCTCAAACATATCTTAATAAACAGCAAAAGTATCTTAATATTAAAGTAAACGTTATATATTCTTAGCGCATGGGAGAGATCCCAGGATGCTATTGGGGTATTCTGTGATCTCTCCAAAGCTTTTGATTGTGTCGACCATCGGACATTATTGCTCAAGCTGTGCCATTATGGAGTTAGAGGTAAAGCCCATGATTTGATCGCAACTTACTTAAACAATAGAATACAAACAGTTGACATAAATGGGGTCAAATCTAATGGCAGTAATGTTAATATAGGGGTGCCCCAGGGCTCCATATTGGGACCCTTTTTATTTTTAGTATATATAAATGATCTGCCATACATGGTGCAGAAAACGGCGGATATAGTACTGTTTGCTGATGACACTTCTTTAATTTTTAATGTTGCTCGCCGGTGCGAAAATATTGACAAGGTAAATAGTGTTCTATCTGCCATTCTAAATTGGTTCACATGCAATAATCTTTTATTAAATTCAACTAAAACCAAATGTATAAAATTTAGTCTTCCAAATGTGGCGTCTTCCAATACACAAGTTTTCGTTGACAATAATATACTAGAATTTATTAATGATACTGTATTTCTTGGAATTACGATAGACTCAAAATTGCAGTGGGGCCCTCACATAAATAAACTGTCCAGTAAGCTCAGCTCTGCCGCATATGCCGTTAGGAGAATTAGACAATTGACGGATGTGGCTACCGCTCGCTTAGTCTATTTCAGCTACTTTCACAGCATTATGTCATATGGTATATTGTTGTGGGGAAGAGCGGCTGATATAGAAACTATTTTCATATTACAAAAAAGAGCCATCCGCTCTATTTATAACATGGGCTCCAGGGAATCACTTAGAGAACTATTTAAAGAAATAAATATCCTCACGGTTACCTCTCAATATATTTATGAGAACATAATGTATGCTCGTAAAAATATAAATTCGTTTTCAAAATGTACTGAAAATCTTAGGAGCAGGAATAGATTGCGTATGCCAGTACATCGGCTTGCTAAGACTAATAGATCTTTTGTGGTAAATTGTATTCGATTCTATAATAAATTACCTGAAACAGTTCTGTCCTTGCCCGACTATATGTTCAAAAGACACATCAAAAATACACTATGTAAGAAGGGTTATTCTAGAATCGATGAATATCTAACTGACAGAGATGTATGGAAATGATTCAGCACATGAATTAATATAACTTTAATTGTACGACTTGATATCACTATATGTACACTCATTATATTTATTGTAATATGTATAAGATGATTTGGAAAAAAAAAGACCTATATTGGCAAGTTTCTTTCGGCATTTCTTCTTCGCCAATGGTCATTTGAAATGCTGGTAGATTAAAAAAGAGAAAAACTTAAAAAAAATAAAATAAGATATAATATTGAAAATGTAAGACGTGTCTAAGTGCCCGTGAGGGTCTAAAGGCAAATAAAGAATTTTTATCTTTATCTATCTTTATCTACACGACTACGGAACTGTGCTTTGGCAAGTTCGACTCACCCTTGGCCGATTTTTACTAAGGAATTAATTATTTATTGCGAACGTTATTTATTTATTAGAAAATTCTTTAGATAGGTAAGTACGAGTATTTTAACATGTCTCGGTATGTACGATAATATATTTGCCTGCATTTTATGACAAGGTAATAAATAAATAATTAAATTTCTTACAAAATTCTACGTCGACGGACCTAATACTATTAAGATTATTGGAAGGCTAAGTGGTTTATTTATACCTTTTTGAACTTAAAAGTAGGCACTATAGGTCGGGGGAAAAGTTATTTCGTGCTTTGTAAATAAAAAGTTGCAGTAAAATCTCCTCGGTTGTACTGTTCCTATCTGATTGGTTTTGATACTATTGGATGGACGATATTTTAAAAACAGAAAAATAAAAATTAAATTGTGTTTCCCGCCTTTAATGTATGGTTGTTCTGTAGTGAATATAACGAAGAAATTCGATGGAATTTGTAGTTTTATTACAAAATAATGCGACACAAGCCGCGAAAACAATTATTACGTTTGTGAACCTAACGCAATATAAGTAAGTGAAAGTATGAAAATTGGTCCAAGCATTTTCAGTTCGGTAATTTTGATGTGAAAGATGAAGTCGCTCTGGCCGATACGGATAAAGTTGATGCTGTTTCAAAAGTGGAGTAAGATCAGCATATTAGTAGCTACGACGTAGCTGTAAACCTAGAGATTGACCACAAAACAGTTCATGGATTGGATACAGAAAAGCTCGGTGTTTGGGTGCCACACGATCTCACTGAAAGATACCTTATGAATCCTGTACTTATTTCCGATTCTCTTTTGAAAGTTAGAAGTAGAAATAAGTTGTGTATGCCGGTACATCGTCTTGCTAGGACTGGTAGACCTTTTCTTGTAAATTGTATTCGATTTTATAATAATTTGCCTGAAACAGTTCTGTCAATGTATTCAAAAAGCACTTTAAAAATACTCTCTGTAAAAGGGCGTATTATATATATAGAATATTATATATAGAATTGATGAATATGTAACTGACAAAAATGTCAGGAAATAATTCAGCACGGACCTGTTCTTAATAATCTTTTATTTTAACATTTGATATAATTATTGTACCAATATGCTAATGTGTTCTTTTGTGTAATATCTAATTGTCAATTTTAAAAGAGACCTAGATTGGCAAGTTTCTTTCGGCATTTCTTCTTTGCCAATGGTCATTACCGAAATCCTAGTAGATTAAAAAAAGAAAAAGGTAAAATAAGGGAGTTGAATAAAATACTGTAAGATTATATTTCAATTAATGTAAATGCATTAAGTGACGGATGACTAATGATAACTTACTAATTGGTCGTAACATAACTTTTAGCCATCAGCTTAAACTTTTAAGCAAGTGTCGATACTTCGAGCTCGGTGGCGCAGTGGTGAAACGCGCTGTTACTCTACTTGGACACCAACGCTCGTGGGTTCGATTCCCACACAGTACAAACATTTGTGTGCATGAACATGTCTGTTTGTATTGGTCTGGGTATTTTCTATGTATAATAAGTATGTATTTACAAAAAAAAAATGTATTTACGTATGTTTATCAGTTGTCTAGTACCCATAACACAAGCTTCGCTTACTTTGGGGCTAGGTGGCGCTGTGTAATTTGTCCGACAATATTTATTTATTTATTTATTCTTATGTCATAGATTGAAATGTCTGAGATGGGGTATCAAGGCTAATAAAAAAATATATTAAATGACGAGATTGTTATTCAGGGGTTATACAGGTAAACCTTTTACCACTTCCAGAGGGTAAAAAAGGGAGGCACCGCGGACATAACACCCAAAACAATTCACCCAGAAGTAGCAGCACCACTCACATGCCACAATGGCCACAGCCATATTTCGCGACGGAGAGGTACTTCTGCGGTAGCAGTCAAAGGCAAAATTTAATAATCGCTTCATAATTTTTATAAGCCGCGAAATTAATACATTATTTTTAATACGATATCACAGAACAATAAGGTATTTTATGGCTGGTACCTACAGGAAACATATAATTTCGTAAGTATAGGTATAGATAAAATGTCACCTTCATATACCTGTAAATTAATAGACCATTAACACACTTACGGCTGAAGTAACTTCTGCAGTCCTATCGCGATAATGCGTAGTAGCAACTGATTAAATACTGCATTTATTGCTTTTTAACACTCCGTTATTATTGTCCTTTATGTAACTGAGTGGCAATGAAGTCTATGGGACCCAATTTAACCTACTTGTAATTGAATTAAACAATTTTTAACGGAAATATCGCGTATTTTATTTATTTTGTGGAACCTGACGTTTCGAACGCTTTACAGCGTCCGTGGTCGCAGGAAGACTTAACTTTAATTCAATGTATAACAATCGCGAAAACTTAAGACAATACTACTTGTAGTTGTTGTATCATAGTGAAATTTGGCAATCAAGTGTAATTGGGTTGGCAAGACAAATTATCTCACATGATTTCATCACGATGATAGAGGTCAAACCCGTACATCAAACCAAAGATGGCAATTGTTGTCAAATAAATAAATATAATATAAATAATATAAAAATCTGGAATTAACATCAACTTATTTTTCCTAGCGTTATTCCGTATCTTAATCCATTAGTTGGTTTGGCGGGTCCGCTACCCAAGCCCAAGGATACTGATTTGATACTGATTTTGACATGGAGCAACTGCCGTCAGACACCCAGAATCAGAGAAAACACCAGGCGTTTCATAGGTAGGTCTTTAGAAATATAATTCCTTGGACGAGCTTTCTCCCGATGTTTTTCGTCACCGCCGAGCAAGTGATTGACACACTGGTGGAATGACTAATGATAGCTATTTTAGCAGCAAGGTTCGTGTGTTCGATTCTCACACAAAGTAAGTATTTGTGAGCATGAACATGTCTGCTTGTCTTGCTCTGGGTGTTTTCTATGAAATATCAGTATGTATTTATAAAAAAAATGGTCTTCACATCTGTTTCTCAGTTGTATCCATAGCACAAGTTCTGCTTAGGTTGGTACTAGATGGCGCTGTGTGATTCGGCCGGGAATATTTATTTATTTAGTTCATATGATAAAATAAGAAGAGGCATGCTCCGTTGGTTCGGACATGTAGAAAGAATGCAGGATGAAAGAATGACGAAGCAGATATACAATGCAAAACTGGAAGGATGTAGGAGCCGAGGAAGGCCAATACTTACCTACCATGACCAAATTGGTCGTGTTCTATCAGAAGGTGATGTCAGGAGCCCTAGAAACCGGCGAGCGTGCATGAAAAGAGCAATTAATGTTAAAGAAGCGAGTGAGATATGTAAGGATCGAGTCACGTAGCGCTCGGTTCTCTCTGCCTACCCCGCAAGGGATTTGGTGTGATGTTATAGTAGTAGTAATAGTAGTTCATATGAAGTCTCACTAACCATATTTTTTTTAAATCGTTTTATTTAAAATTACAACGTTTATCAGATTTTAACCTGCAATTGTTTTATTCAGCGATACTTTTTTTTTACACCGCCCTTTGATATAAAATCATATTTTTTTGTGTTCTTAATATTTTGCGGACGAAATTGGATAAACTATTAATATACATAAACTGCAGGGTTAACTACGCAATAACTCATAGTTGAAAATTTACCGATTGTAATTAATCGGCTTGAAGAAAGGAGACGGTGCTATATCGACTGTACTTTTTTCTTTTCATTTTCGCCGATTTCACCCTCAATTGCGAACCCGTTTAGAAAATCATTTTTTCTTTTTATTGGTAGGATAGGTCACTGTAGAGGTAATCTCATTGTCACCAAGTCAAGATCGAATGAAAATCATCAAAGGCATCCCATGGAAATCGAGGATATCCTAAAATTTTATAGAAATGTACAGCGTGATTGATGAACTCACTCAAATTATTCAGGAGTTTGCGCGTGGACTGTGTCTTCATTTCGTGCCGCTGAGTCGTTTTTTTTTATACAAAGTCGGGAGACATGCATTCATATGGCCCACCATGGATGTAAAGCGTTTTCCACAACCTATGAAAGCTTGCAACACATTAATTTTCACTTGCGCGATGCTGTCTCCGTGCACAGGAGCTTACTGCTAACCTCACTCACTCGCAAGAACACAACAACCCTCCAGGTAGTTGTTATTTTGTTGCTGTTTTGTATAACATGGAGGTACTTTCCCACAATCACTTGTTTTGAATGCTCTTTCAAATTAGTAGCATTAGGTCGCCCACACAGTACACATAGCATGTTAAAAAATAATGGAGTTTCATATTTTCAGTAGGTAATTAATGTTGGTTTAATATAATACTGATGATAATTGGACATAAATTTTATTTAAATAGCTATTTTTAATTAAAATAATATTTACACGATTCAATTGAAAGGACGCTTAATGAACGTGTTAGTCATAATACTGCATTCGCAATTGATTTAGTCCGGTTATAAATGTCTCTGTTCTAACTTAATGGAATAGCTGCTGTTAGTAATTCTGTTATTTTTTTAGATCGTTTACATTATACGTTCGTTTATATCAAAATATATACACAAAATATACACTGATGTAAGAAATTATACTGATTTGCAGTTCTCGAGATCCGCAAGGCGTACAAAATGATGGTTTGTGATAGCACGTCAAAGATACGAAAAGATCTTTAGACTAACGCAAGGCAGCATCGTCTATATAAATCAATATTTGGTAAGTGGTAAATATGCTACTACGAAGGGCACCAAAAACTACCATGTCGCTACTATGTACAGACATGTGTTGTGGAGCATTCTCGTGAGAGCTAATCCTAACTACGGTATATTTAAATTGCCCCGGAACACCATATTTGAACCTGAATCGAAAAGTAAAAATGTATGGATTATGTGAAAAATATCAAATACATTTCGAATATAATTATCCATGGCATTGTGAATCAGGACGCAGATAGCGCATTATCGCATTATCATCCGACTTCAACAAACGTCTATAAAGTTTCAGCTCAAACCAACATTAGGAAGTTAATCAAATATTACTTGCAACATTTGACCCAACAAGATTATTCAACCAGTTAACTTTATTTAACTTGCCACATAATAATAAGGAAACTTTAAAAAAATTAACGTTAAATAGTAATTTGTACAAAAATACGGCTCTAAGCCTCCCCTATTCAAAAATGTTACCAAATTTTATGACTGATACGTCACACCGCCATAGCATTCGTGTTCTCTGTTTATCTTACCTTCCGAAATATGTATGTCTTTGTCGTATCATTGTCGCTAATAAAATTGATATAAAAACAATACACGTCTGTAAATCTTAAAAATGTAAGGTTCAATTTATAATGCACGCAATGAGACATACTTTTTTTTCAGTTGCTTTTATTAGTCGAATTGCGTTTTCTATGCCATATTATTGAACAATTTAGGTACATGTTACATTGCAACGTAATAACAAGAAATGTACTACAAAATATATTCAATTCAATTTATTTATTTTGTATATATATATAAACACGGTTGTATAATATGTCGATTCTACCTATTGCGGACAATAATTTGCTTACTTTTTCATAGCGATTGTATATCTAGTTTTATATTAGTGACCGTAGCGTAGATACGATAAAGATTTAATGATAAACTACAAAGTTGAGAAATAAAACGTTTTAAATAAAAAAGTGGAATCAAGTTAATTGAAGTCGAAGTCCATTTACGGTTCCATAGTTTTGATTTATATTCACTGCCGTCGATTTCAATGAAGTCAATCCCACCATTTTATTTAAAATGTTTTATTTTAATTTTAATCTATTTGCCTGCACGTATATAATTACACCATTATGATCATTTTATCACGTTATTAATTAAAATATATATATACTTTTTATTTTTTAACAATCTTGCACCCCTGCCATGGGCAAAGCTCTTATTTTTACAATTATAATAAACACATCCATACATCATATTCTCTTTCATTCAACAATTCATTCTTTCATTCATCATCTAATATCTACAGCTGTTTACAAATTTCCCTCCCCATACAGCGTCAGTCCAGCCACGGGCGACAGCTAGCTTCACAGCTCCACCTAGCCACCGCGATCCCATCGGCTATACACAGTATACCCGAGGTATACTGCATTAGTCCTAGGCGGAGCTGCTTTGCTTACGATCTATGACAGCCATGGCTATACTGACGCAGTATTTTAAAAATTTTGATCTGTTTTTACCCATCACCACTTTGGAGACACACGAGCACGATTGAGACAATTGTTTGTTATATAGCTAATTTCTTTTAGGTATACAACGTCAGGAGGCATAAAAGCATACGGCCCACTGTTACCGTAGCCTATGAACACGTGTAATTTAAGTATCACTCTCGCGAGTACATCTCTGCTGCTAACACAGCAACTCCGTAGGAGCTTACTAGTGACCTCACTCAGACGCAGGAGCACAACAACCCTCCAGAGAATTGTTATTCGGCTGCGGTTTCCTGTGTGGTGGGGGTTCCTCCCGAGATGGGCTGCTTTGATGCGCCCTACCTCTCTGAAAAACACCCAGATCAAGTCAAACAGACATATTCATGCACACAAACGTTTGTCCTGTGTGGGAGTCGAACCCACGAGCGTCGGTGACAAAGTCGCGGTATTAACCGCTGTGCCACCGAGCTCGTCGAAATAGTAATACAATACAATACATTTTATTGCACCAAAAGAAAAGTACATAAAAACAATAAAGTAGCCATACAACGGCGGTCTTATTACGATGCGATCTGTCCAGACAACCTTTGGGTAGAGGAGAAATAAGGACACAAGGTAGGGCGACGCAGAGCAAAACTTAGGGAAAATAAAAGTAATTATATAATGTGCATAAATAAATACATAAACATACATGTATACGTATGTTATGTATACTAAAATATATACATACTTAATCTAAATGATGTATATACATTTTATAAATATACACACAGTAAATGGAACTAATGACACTGAGGGGAAAGCCAAGAAGATTAAGCTGATTACCTAATGTTAAGAGAAAGATAGTGAAGTTTTACAAGATGTTTGAAGGAACGAAGAGATTGAGCATTCCTTATATCAAATGGCAAAGCATCCCATAGGCGTAGTGCCTCGACCGAGAATGAGTTAGTATAGAAATCAGTGGAGTGGTATGGTGTTTTAAGACAGAGTAAAAGTGCACTTCGCAAGGTACGATCCTGTGAATCGCTGTGAAACACAAAACGTTCCTTTAAATAGGTTGGGGTAGCAGGGAATAGAGGATATAGTAAAGAAGGGAAAGGCTGTGCCAGTTACGACGAAGTCTTATAGGGAGCCACTTGAGCTGAAAACGAAACTCAAGTAATACCTTCTTGTATATTTCTTATATTCCCCGTATCTACAAGACGTGTTTAACAAAGCACTTAACAAATTCAGACCTCTTCGATGTAGTTCGAGTAGATGAGATGGAAATGGTCGATACAGCACGAAACGATGTAATCTACGAGCTAGTCTCGAGCTAGTGCTGTGGGAGAATGGATAAGCTTTTATAGTACGGCTATATCGATCACAGGGTAAATAGGTTTTGAATTATTTGAGTAATATAGTCTGTACCTAAACGGAAGATTTGTCACTGAACAATACCGAAAGGATTTTGTTTTATACAAGCATACGGCCCACCTGGTGTAAAGCGGTTACCGTAGCTTATGAACGCTTGTAATACATTGCCACCCCTGTTGATAACAAAACTACTCCTTAGCCAGTAAGTCCTTAACTGCCTGAAGGGTCGTTGTGTTTCTGCGAGTGAGTGAGGTTTACCAGTGAGCTCCTGAGCATAGAGGTGGCGTGCGCGAGTGATGCTTAATATGTTGCAAGTTTTCGTAGCCCGGAACTTACTGGTAACTGCACTGACTCGCCGGAACACGACAGCCTTTTAGAGAGTTGTTATATGGGTGTATTTTTCTGTCAGGTGGAAGTACTTCTCCAGTCGGGCTGCAAACAGAGTTGTTCATGCACACAAAATTATGTCCTGTGTAGGAATCAAACCAAATAGGTAAAATTGGAATTAAAATTTCTGTAAAGATTACATCAAAAATCTTTCTCGCAGTCAGCCTTACATGCCTAAGATATTATGTTTATGTCATTCTGAAATAAGTTAGAATTTAATAGTGTTCTAGTATTTTTTTATACAACGTATTTGTTTTATTACCGTAACCTATGAACACTTGCATCGAGTATCATTCCCGCGATGCACCTCTGGTAACACAGCGACTCCTTGGAAGCTTACTTAAAACAAATATGTTCATGCACACAAATATTTGCCCTGAGTGGGAATCGAACCCACGAGCGTTGGTGTCAATGTAGCGTAACAGCGTGTTTCACCACTGCGCCACCGAACTCGTATTTGTCGGTATTTGATTCACACAAATTTAAACATGTTAGATCTATAGCGCCTGAGGATGCCTCATGGAGAGGCTAAACTTTGTTTAGACGACTGCAATGTTGTTTAGATCAAACTGGCTGCAAAAGTCGCTTACCAAGAGCAATTTGGTCGTGTTTTATCAAGCGATGTCAGGAGCCCTAGGAG
Source organism: Pyralis farinalis (assembly GCA_947507595.1). NCBI lineage: Eukaryota > Metazoa > Arthropoda > Insecta > Lepidoptera > Pyralidae > Pyralis > Pyralis farinalis. Next base: position 3,097,845 of record OX382270.1, read on the forward strand.
CTGCCGACCGTGTACGAAAAAAGCTATGAATGTTAAGGAAGCAGTCGAGGTACTTTCAATGCTTACCACGCAAGAGAACTGGAGTAAATATAGATAAATAGATACACAATATTAAACAGATCAGCAAAACATTTAGACGTAAACAACACCTTGACCTAGCTGGTGGACGAGTGGCTAACACTAGTTACTTTAACACCAAATCTTGCGGGTTCGATTCCCGCACGCGACCATTATTTGTGTGCACGTGCATGTCTGTTTTTACTGGTCGTCCTATATGTGTTACAAAAATGTGTTTACAAAAGTATATACCAATGATTTTCACCTAACTAGTAGCCACTAGTACTAGCTTATAGCATAAGCTTTTCTTTGTTTACCTTCCTCTTACCTTCCTCCTTCTTACCATTATCCCGTTACCTAATACATTTTATTTAACGAGGATTTTGATTTTGACATGGAGAGACTGCCGTCAGATCTAAACAATCCAGAGGGAAAGTCACGCCTTTCTGAGGGCGATACACGATATTGTCCTTCAACTCCGAGCAAGTGATAATTACAAATATGTAGAAAAATCCGAAAATACGAATTTAGGGGTATTACATACCCACACCGTGATTCCAACGGGCTATCACTCTCATAAATGCTGCTGTGTTCTGTTTATCGACGTAATATTATTAGTAGACTTGTGACTTGTCCTATTCCTTCCGTGAATTGCTACCAGTTGGATCATACATAAATATTCCTACCATTGCTCACACTCTCATGATGAGTACCATCCATTGTTAAAGTGTTATATAAATACTTCAACAATAAATGCACTTGATGATTAGACTCTCTATTTTACTTACCAATTAGTTGTTTTCCGGTTTGTCATTATTATGACAAATATAATTTCTAACTTTTTAACTTTTCTTGGCAGTAAAATCCTGAGCCAGAAGGCACAACTCGCTATACACAATGCAGTGTTGGTCCCAACGCTAACTTATGGAAGCGAGAACTGGATATGACAGAAAGAGCATGGAAGTAGAATAAACGCGGTCGAAATGCAAGCGCTGCGCAAAATTTGTGGCGTAAGGCTTGTAGACCGTATTCGCAATGATGCTGTTAGAAACAGAGTTGGTCTGAAAGAGAGCGTCGGTGTTAAAATAAGAAGAGGCATGCTCCGATGGTTCGGACATGTAGAAAGAATGCAAGACGAAAGAATGACGAAGCAGATATACAATGCAAAACTGGGAGGATGTAGGAGCCGGGGAAGGCCAAGACTTACCTACCTACCACGACCAATATGATCGTATTTTATCAGAAGGGGATGTCAAGCCTTCGAATCCGGCGAGCGTGTATAAGAAGAGCAATGAATGCTAAATAAACAAGTGAGGTTTGTAAGGATCGAGTCATGTGGCGCTCTGTACTCCCTGCCTACCCCGCAAGGGATTTGTCGTGAAGTTAGAGATAGATAAATAGAACACCATATTTAAGTTACAACTTCAATGTAAACAAAATACTTTTAAATTGTCACATATTAGAGCCGAAAACATCAAGATAAGCGTCACGATGCCTCACTTCGTCATATTTTCTGCACATTTAACAATATCATATATATTTTAAGTTAAGGTATCTAAGGACCTGTGTTTGTAGAACCCGTTGTCTGAAAATAAATTATTTGAATTGAATAACGCAACATTTAATTTATCCAAATGCAATCAGATGTCGTATCATAGGTATATATAATAGTGACTAGTTTCTTTAGCAGTCCAGACTTTCACACGATTTTCTTTCATGCATCAACATTTAAAGTAACAATCAACTTACGAAAACATCGATTTCAATAACAACGCATACAAAAAACTCACTCGCACCTTTATTTTATAAACATTATTTAGTATTACATCAATAATTGTGATTTTTCCGTCAATTGAGTGAAAGTGGTGTTGGTGAGAACACGAAATGTTGGCCAATTACCAAATGTCCAGGTGTCTTCTAGTGGTGGCGTGGTTGTCAGGTGGGTCTGTGCTCGTTATAACGTTATCTTATATGGAAGCAGTGATAGGAGAGAAGAATCCTACAATGTACCACTAAATTCATGTCGGATTTATTTACATACCCCTTGCTAGGCGGTGAAGGAAAACATCATGAGAAAACTCGCACATCCAAGAAATTATACTTCGCAAGCCGTATGACGTTACCTAAGAAAGGTCTGATTTTTCGTCTAAGTTGTGAAGATCTGACGACAGTAGCTCAATGTAAAAATCAGTATATTCGTCAAATCCTTAGATCGAAATTTTCGTAGAAACACTTATTTTTTGAAAATAAAACATAGCCTGTGTTACTCGCTGACGATGTAGCTTTCTGTAGGTGATTTTATTTTTATATCGGTTAAGTATTTTTATATATTTTTTTATTGCACATGTCAGTTTACAGCAGGTGGCAATTATAATAATACATCAATATACCACAAATTCACAAACGTGGACCCTAGCTGGCTATTGCAATTTACAGCAACAGTTAATATAGGTACGAGTATATTAATGTTAATTAAGGTAAAGGTACCTGTTTATTTTCCATTCCACGGATATGTTCCTTGAGACTTTTATCATTCATGTATTCAGCAACAGAGTAATAGCATTTTTGTAGTAGAAGGTTTTATAATTTATTTTTGAATAGTGTTTTAGTTCGTTTTTGATAGAATTTTTATTTTATGGTATACGTTATACACAAACGTACAAAAACTGGATTATAAAAAAAAATCTAATGTGTAAAAATCAGTATCTTCGCCAAATCTTTAGGCTTTAGTAAATGACTCCGTCAATCTTAATGGTTTAGGAAACGGGCAACGCTCATCTTGCTCCTCCACTGGCTCTATCCAGAGCCGATGCTACTTTTGACCATACCCAGCGTAAAGCATGAAATACAAGTGAATTTAAAACGAGAGTGAGGAAATTTTGCGTCATGTAATTATATAAAGGAAGAAAGTGTCATGTGATAGTGGTGTGGCGGGGACTTGATATGTATGTCAGAACACTTGTGTTACAGTCGCGTCACATCATAACATGAAGTATAGTTTTTCAATTAACATTATTAGCCAACAGATGGATTCAATGCAATTGATACAATCTATGCCAACTTCAAAAAATAAGGTTTTGTGTTCGTCGCATATGTATTTCATGAATGTTTATCTGTATCTCAGAAACTGGTTAGATTTGTGTTAATTGATTAGGATAGTATTTACTGTGTATTAGGGCAGTACGCGTATTCCATATTTCCTAAACAAGAAGATGGAAAATCACGCTTATATTTTCTACGAGGGTGGAATGATTTATTCGCGGCCTAGCGTACAAATCAAAATAAATACGCAGTAATATTTCGTCTTTCATAAAGAGCTTGCTTTATGAAAGACGAAATATTACTGCGTATCATATCATTACACTATCATGGCGCCATTAGCATACCGAAAACTGACGCTCTCACGATGCCAGCTGATAAAATTGTTTTCCTTGGGGTCGTTTCACCAGGACCCTGAAGTTTAGACGTTCGCAAGTGATGCCTACAGTATCTGAAATCTCCCTGATTTCAATCTGCTGCCTTCCAATATAAGGTCACACACATTACCAATGTTTTCTTTAGTCAGCGATGATGAGGACTAATTTTGTACAGCGATATATGATGGAGCAGATTCCCTTAATGTTGTTTTCATATCATCGGTGTGTCTTTGGGAGTCATTATCTTGTTTTAAACAAGCACTCAATGACCGCTAGTAATATCAATTTTTTTATTCATTTTCTAAAAACGTTTCATTTGATCTCAATTAAATAGTGTTTTCGCAACGTATTGGGTAATACAATTGAAATTATCTTAAAAACATTCAAGTAAAAGATACAGAATGAAATTAGAACTAAATTCCATAAAATTAAATAATACATTAAATAATACAATAAAATTAATACACACATAAGATAAATCTATAAAGCGTGAACCTCGCGGCATTGTACCAACGATTTATATAATATATATTTTATATAACTAGATCGGTAAACAAGCATGCGGCCCGCATCAGATGGTAAGCGGTCACCACAGCCTATTGACGCTCGCAACACCACGGGATTGTTACCCGCGCGCTGCCAACCTAAGGCTGTTTCGTCACAGTACCCGGTAATTTCTCTGCCATATCTCACCCTTCAAACCGGAACACAGCTATATAAATATAGCTGCTTGGCGGTAGAAATAGGTGAGACAGAGATACCCACGCAGACGACTCTTGTATAAAGTCTTCCTCTGGTATAATATAGGTATATGTATAGTGATATTAAACGGTATCTAATGATATAAGATAGAAGACAAGCAGAAAGAGTATATTAAAAACGAAATATCTATTTTAATGTAAGAAACTTTTCATTCCATCATCGAAATAACCCTCACACATACACCAACCGGTACAATGCGGAATGGGTTTCTAAATTTTTTATGCCACATAAATAGCAATTTTGCGGACGGGTTACTAGCATAAGTAGTTCCTAACAATAAAACGTAACGCCATCGTAATGCATGCACATTACCGGTATTTTATTTAATTAGATTGAAAAGTGTTATAATTTTTCAGATATTGTCCTGTCGTCTGCACGATATGAACCTGTTTGGAGTTACGACAGTAAGATATACCATCGCTATCACTCACATTACCCCATGACATCAACCTACTGCTTGATTGAGCCGCTGACATCTTCCTATACTCCAAGATAGTTGCAGTGTGCTCCGTCACGCTGGAATATTACGGATTGCCGTGCCCAATGTTTTCAAGTCCCCGCAAGAGCACTGATTTTGCTAAACTTATGACAGCATATATAAATAATTACAAAAATTTATATTTGTCGAGCTAGGTGGCTCAGTCGTGAAAGACGCGACTTTGACACCAACGCTCGTGGATTCGATTCTCATACAAGACAAACATTTGTGTGCGTGAACATATCTGTTTGTCTTGGTCTGGATGTTTTAAGACAGGTAGGGCGCATGAAAGCAGCCCGTCTGGGGAAGTACCTTCACCTCACAGAAAACCGCAGCCAAATAAAACTCCCTAGAGGGTTGTTGTGTTTCTGCGTGTGAGTGAGGTCACCAGTAAGCTCCTAAGGAATTGCTGTGTAAGCAGCAGAGGAGGCATCGCGCGTGATACTTAATATATTACAAGCGTTAATAGGCTACGGTAACTGCTTTACATCAGGTGGACCGTATGCTTGTATGACTCCCGACCTTGTACAGAGTACCTACCTTGAGATAAATTAACCTATTAATCTGATCACACTGCCCAAATACTGATAATAAACGTAAAAAAACATGCTGTTTCAATCATAGACGTAATAAAAAAGTCAGACGGAATCTCGCTGAGAAACAACTGAAGCACCACAATGGCGGCATGTGACTATGTGTGAGTGTCAAGTGGGTTGCCAGATGGAAGAAAATTTCCCATTTCTTTAACTAAAAAGAAATAAAAAATTATATGATTCGTTACTGTCTTCGGAACTCGAATTTTATGGACCGTTGATTTGTAACTTGTGTTGTTTAAAATAGGTATCGATGAAAATAAATTAAACACATGAAATATAACATTACATATTCCTTTTATTATGTAGGACAAACAGATGCATACTTATTTGAAATAAAAAATGCTCAAACAAATACATTAATTTTAATGACCAGATGAGGCTCTGGCGAAAGAGAGGTAGGGCACGTTAGCCTGACTGGGGAAGTACCTCCACCTCACAGAAGACGGCAGCCACACCTCATACTCCTCAAAATGTATACTGCATAATACACTAGATCTAGATGGAATCAAGCCGCTTTCCCTATCATTCTTCCATGCATCGTTTGACGATGGAAATCTAAAAAATATTAAAGGTATGAATAATAGTTGTTCAGTAAAAGAATCATAGGATGTAAGTTTATATGTCTGTTTAAACAAAATTAGGTATCTGAATTAAGTAAGAATTACAAGAGAACAAAAGAAAAATGATCTCCCACACATTTACGCTAATTTGGAAATGTGAATTATGGCAAAACCGGTCTATTTATTGTTTTCAAAAATTAATTTAAGTGAAAACGATTAGTTAATCAGAAAAATTACTTGCTTACCTATGAAAAGTAATCCCTTGGCTTTTTTTAATTGTACCACTATGGTTCCGACTGCTCTTCACTACGCACGACGGCATTCTTATTATTTTTCGACAAGGTTATCACGCGGCGAGGTGTCGGTGCGTAATGGCGGGCGGTAGACTTACTATGGTGTGAATGTGTGCGTGTCGGCTCGTACGTATAGCGACTGACTTACTACGAAGGTGCTTCAGTGTTTAGTTCGGGAGACGGTGTCTGCTTTTTTTATTACGTCTATGGTTTCAATTCACAGTGTATGAAAAAAACGGAATTTCAGCAGAGAGAACCTCCAGAAATTTAAATGCTATCTTAGTTATTTATCCTTCGCTGAGATATACGAGACAATGACCCAAATAAGGCATATGACCAATTCTTGAACTTATTCCTATTACTACATAACATGTGTTTCCCTAGTAACTATTAGCATTTAAACTAACAAACGACAAAAATGGATCTCTTGGGGTAAAAATCTGTTGTAAAGAACAAAGTCGGCAATAAGGTCCTCTAATACACTTGAAAATAAAAATACATTAAATATACTCCATATAAATATAAAATGTAAATAGCATGAAAAAAAATATTAAGCAGACAAAAAATATATTACTATTCTTCTTTAATCACGGGTGTTAACCCCGGCCATTTGATAAGCGTGTGCGGGGTTATGAATCCAACGCGTAGAGGCCCCTTAGAAAAGATTGATGTAATGTATTATACCCGCTGTGACCTGCTCTAGGGGATATCAATGGGAGGATATACCCACGAACAGGTCACGGCAGGCACCTGACACGACGGCATAGAGAGCTACGGTCTTCCCAATAAAAGAAAATCAAAATTGGTTCGCAATTACCGAAGATATTGCGTAACTAACATATGCACAAAAAAATATACAAATCTAATTGAGGGCTTCCATTTCGAAGTCTCAAATGACGAGCTCGGTGACTCAGTCGTGAAAGACGCGACTTTGACACCAACGCTCGTGGGTCCGATTCCCACACAAGGCAAACATTTGCGTGCATGAACATGTCTGTTTGTCTTGGTCTGGTTATTTTAAGAGAGGTAGGGCGCATCAAAGCAGCCTGTCTGGGGAAGTACCCTCCACAGAAAACCGCAGCCAAATAACAACTCCCGAGAGGGTTGTTGTGTTCCTGTGTGTGAGTGAGGTCACCAGTAAGCTCCTAAGGAGTCGCTGTGTAAGCAGCAGATGAGGCATAGCGCGAGTGATACTTAATACGTTACAAGCGTTAATAGGCTACGGTAACTGCTTTACATCAGGTGGACCATATGCTTGCATGACTCTTGTCGTTGTATAAAAAAAAATCGGATAAAATACCCATATTGTAGATGAGGAGTCTTTGCCGGGCACATCATGCAGAGACGGCGGCAACCGGCAGTCGCCCATAGACATCCGCACGTCTGCCGCGGTCAGGGACTTCGGGAAGCAGTTCATCAAGTACGGCCCGCTGCAGGTCTCCGGCTACCACCAGGTGCTCGTCTCCGGGATTAACAACGGTCACACGGGTACATGTTTTTTATTTCATTCTCATATCTCCATAAATAAGGTTTTTAAGAGAGGTAGAACGCATCAAAACAGCCCGTTTGGGGAAGTACCTCCACCTCACAGAAAACCGTAGCCAAGTAACAACTACCTACAGGGTTGTTGTGTTCCTGCGTGTGAGGTCATCAGTAAGCTCCTATGGCGTTGTTGTGTAAGCAGAGGAGGCATGGTGCGAGTGATACTTAATATATTACATGCGTTAATAGGCTACGGTAACTGCTTTACATCAGGTGGGCCGTATGCTTGAATGCTTTGTATAAAAAAATGTTTTAAAAATTGTTTAAATTTTAGTTTAATATGTTTAAACTAAAATTTAAACAATTTTTAAAACATTTTTTACTCTCACATCACATACTCACATTATCATAACCACAAATTAAGATAGGTATATTAGGTTTTTAATTTGATGATTTTTAATATTGACTTTTAATAATATTGACTATTAAATAATTCATCTATTACTTTATTTATTATTTCAAGTAGGTAACGTCCGCGAAGCAAATTTAATAAGACTGTTTGTCTTATTAAATTTGCGCCGCGGACGTCAAAAAAACATAATTATTTCCTCGTTTAAATCTTAATTCGTGTTTTAGGCTTTCTGAGTGTTACGTTTCATCTATCAGCTATTATCTCCTCCTTCTATTATATATATATATATATATATATATTTCAGCTATTATCTCCTCCTTCTATTATATATATATATATATATATTTCAGCTATTATCTCCTCCTTCTATTAGATATACTGGATAACATCAACGCCAGTCGTAGCCCCTGATCATGATAGTGCGACATTGTCTTTTGGTGCTTTCACGTCAAATGCCTAAAATGTATTCAATACTTTTTTTATACCACTAAGGTGGCAATCAAGCATACGGCCTGCCTGATGTTAAACAGTCACCGTAGCCTATGGACATTTGCAACACCAGGGGTGTCACTCATGCGTTGCCGACCCTCTAAAAACCTCGTCACGCATTTCTTGACGAACTCCATGCTGTAGTCCCCTGGAAAACGTCAGTACGCGACCATTGCGGTTCCAGCGTGTGAGGGTGAACTCCCCGCAGTCGCTTTCTTCTTTATTGCGATTAATATCTTAAAGTCTAGTCTTACTATCCAATTACCATTGAACTTATCTCCAAAAAGGTTGTAGGCAGATGATTATTTAGGTGTTATTAACTAATAGTGTAATAGATATGTAGAGATCTACCCTTGATTAGTCGTAATTGTCCAATTATGATGATAGGCAATGATTGGCGGCGGTTAATGCCGACGCCGATTTCTAGACATTATTTCTCGCGATTCAATGGCATGATCTTGTTTGAGTGTTACATATTGACCTAGATTATGACGCGTCAAGATGGATTCTCTGCCCAAAATTTGTGCAATCCCATACATTCATAACCAGTTGAGAATGCGTAAGCATTGCCAGAGGAACAGCTGGCTCACTCTGGCTGGCTGGCTGGCCTGGCTGGATCAATTATATAACAATTTAATTATTACTTTTTTAAACTTTGTCGGCCATTTTGACCATGTTCCTTAAGAAATATGATATTGGTTTTTAAGACATTCCTATTCTACTTTTTTATGCTGAATCCGAATCTGAAGTTAAAATTCGAATATTCCTAAAAAAAGCGACAGACACACATAGTGACAAAGATATAGATTTCATATATATAGGCAGCGATCCGGGCGGGATTTTTTGTGACATTTGTTTGTACGCAACCTCTTCTTCTTCGCATTATCCCGTTTCCTAATTCATTAGCATTGGTGGGGTCCGCTACCTAAGCCAAAGGACTTGGCGAGGACACTGATTTTTACATGGAGCGACTACCGTCAGACCTCCACCACCCGGAGAGAAAACCAGATCTTTAGACCAGATTCTTACTTAGGTCAGGTCACGCGTCTTTCAAAATAAACTTTCTTGGACGTGCGGGTTTCCTCACGATGTTTTCCATCATCACCGGGCAAGTGATAATTACAAATATGTATATATCCTTTATTGTATAACAAAATGTACAAAGTAGGTTGTACAGAATTATATTTTCCATATTTATACAAAATCTAATAATAATAATAATAAGCCCGCTGGGCAGCTTGTGGCGAGCTGTTGGTGCGTAACGACACCACGGGTACCCGAGTGCTCCAGAGAGTCGATCAGGTCCTTCGTCTCCGGCGTGTCTTCATCGGTCGGAGTGAAAAGTTAAGAAGGCCCGCAGGACTCTCAGCTCTGGCTTGCCTTCATTGGCCGTCCAGAGAGGAGTCGATAGAGTATATTGCTCTAGCAGGTAATATGCTCCAGGGGTGGAAGTGTTAAAGGGCATAACGCCGCGAGTAACTTCGGAGAAAGCGCAGCACACCTCTCAACAACCCTGAGTCACTCACATCGGTGTTGCCCCCGGCCGAATTTCGCTGGCATATCGGGGGTCCATCTAATGAGTGGCGAGCCACCGCCTGCCAAATGTAACAGTCAGATATGATAGTTATAGCAGATGTCCGTCCCTCTTCTGTAATAGCCCAGTACTAATAATCCCTCCAGATCTCATTTCAATAGCTTAATTATTTCCGACACATTTGCAATAGTCCCAATTACCTGCCGTGATCTGCTCGTGGGTATATTCTCCCATTGATATCCCTTAGAGCAGGTCACAGCGGGTATAATACGTTACATCAATCTTTTCTAAGGGGACTCTACGCGTTGGATCCATATCCCCGCACACGCCTATCAAACGACCGGGGTTAACACCCGTGATGAAAGAAAAAATAATAATAAATACTTTATTGCAAAAATTGTTACAGGCATTTAAATTTAACCTTATTACCCACACTAGGCTAAGCCTGTCCTGTGGGAACTAGACTAATTACTTTTGCTATAACAATACTTGCGGTAATTGCGGTGAATTATATTACAATTAAATTCAAATCATGCAAAATAAAATCATAATAACTACAATACAACAAAAAAGATTTGCGAGATTCAATAAATCGAATTATAAATATAGCCAAAACAATAATAATTAAATTAACTTAAATTAATTAGTTCAAATGCATTTAAAATTAATTATCTATAAATTTTTGAACATTATCATTCATTAATAATTTATTCTGTTTCAATATTATTGCAATATACATAAAAAATCCTCCGTATACCGGTAGGTCCAGTTAAGCAATTCAGCTTGAATCTTTGATTTTGCTTCGCAATAGGTAGACTTGCTAAGGGGAAACAGATTATTGATCTTATTATAAATAAAGGGCTTTCTAAAAATTGTAAAACGTTGCGCAAAGGTGGTATTTAGTTTGGGGATCGGGAGTCTAAATGTACGATTAGCTAGCATTCTTTCATAATTTGCCGATGAACGAACTTCTTTGTGCGTCAGCAGGGTTATAGTGAAAAGATATAATCTCCTCACGCTAAGTACCTTGGTCTCTTTATAGAGCAAAGTAGTTGGGAAACGTACGGGCTTTCTCAGCATTGTTTTAAGTACTGCACGTTGAGCACGTTCCAGCAGGATTAAATTAGTTGATGCCACGCCTCACCAGGTCAAGACACAATATGAGAGTATTAACTGACACAGTGTCACATAAACGGTTCGCAGCAAGGCCTGAAGTGCAACATCACGCAACAGTCTCATCATGTAAATGAATTTTCTCGTTCTAGCGGCCATCGCCATTATGTGGTCCTTGAAGTTGAGCTTCTCGTCTATAATGACGCCTAGGTATTTCGTACTAGTTACTTTTTGTAGCTTCTCACAGTTGCACGAGCTCAACATTGAGTCATTACTGTTCCAATTGCAGGAGTGAACTCTAATTTCCAGATTTTGTGGAGGACTAGAAGAAGCATTTTTGTGAAAACAGACCAGATTAGTTTTGGCTGTGTTTGGTGTTAAGAGATTATCATTAAACCAGTCCGTAATAACACCAAGACCATCTTCAGCAGTCTGAATCAACCTATCCCAAGAGCGATCATGGAAGATAATAACAGTATCATCGGCGTAATTAATAACATCTGCATTTTGGAGTTTTATCGACGAGAGATCATTGAGATAGATAAGAATACAGCGTGGGCCCCAGAGTACTCCCTTCTATAGTAATACATAGCATTGAATATATACTATACATATAATAATACTTATCATGTGTAAGATAGTGCTCACTTAACCTCATCTTGAAGGATGATACAGAGCCGCTGTCTCTTATTTGCAGCGGTAATTTTTTCCACAGCCGTGCGGCATTAACGGTGAATGACCGAAAGAAATAAAAACGTGTTGGATGAGGGATACTTCAGACTCAGAGTATTGGTAAGACAAGGACGTTGGGAACGGATGGGAGATATCTTATGAGAAAACCGGGATCGAAGGTATTGGGGTGTCCCACGCTTATTGAGGATTTTATATAGAGAGCATAATACGAGTATGTGCACATTTCTGTGATGGCGGATAGGGAGCCACTTTAAATGTGTACGGAATTCGGAAACATGGTCATATTTACGCAAGCTGTAAATATAACGGATAGCCAAATTTTGTAGACGTTCTAGTTTACGGTTATATATAAGTAAATAAATATAATAAATAAATATAAATATTGTTGGACAAATTACACAGCGCCATCTAGTCCCAAAATAAGCGAAGTTTGTGTTATGGGATAGTAGACAACTGATAAACATACGTAAATACATTTTTTTTTGTTTTTGTAAATACATACTTATTATACATAGAAAATACCCAGACCAAGACAAACAGCATGTTCATGCACACAAATGTTTGTCCTGGGTGGGAATCGAACCCACGAGCGTTGGTGTCAAAGTAGCGTAACAGCGCGTTTCACCACTGCGTCACCGTGCTCGTCAAAATAGTTTGCAGCAACGACGAAGAGGTCAATAAAAACCTAGAAACTGTTCAACTTCGCTAGGACATTGGCTCGCTATGCGTATTTTACCGCCTTGGTGAGTGCTCTTAGGAACTGTTTTCCCTTATCCCACCCTCTCTCTTCTGTTATAGAAGCACGCGTGCAGGCTTGCGATGTCATTATTCCACGGCTCGGCGGTGAACGAAAATATCGTGAGGAAACTCACGTTCAGGAAATTATATTTCGAAAGGCGTGTGACGTGACCTAAGAAAGATCTGGTTTCCCTCTAGGTTGTGGAAGTCTGACGGCAATAGCTCTATGTAAAAAATAAGTATCTTCACCAAATCATTAGGCTTAACTAACGGGCCCCGCCAATTCTAATAAATTAAAAAGAAGTAGAATATGAGGGTGAAATCCGATGGAATGCTGTGGGAGGCACGTTTTCTCGCTCCGCAATATCGTGGAGAAGCATCTGGCCGTATACCAGAAGGTTTTCTGCGGTTTCGTGGATCTTGAGAAAGCATCTGATAGGGTTGTGCGAAAGAAACTGTGGTACCTACATATTGCCGAGATATGGTATTGACGGTTCGATGCTCCGTGCTGTGCACACTTACAAGGATTGCTAAGCATGTGTGCGGATAGATGGTACCATGTCACCCTGTTTTGATGTCAAAATTGATGTTTATTCTGAATCTCGAGAGTTGTCTGCGGATAATAAGGTCAACGAATGTGGGATTGCGCATGGGTGACTTAGTGGTGAACAGTCTGCTGTAAGCAGAAGATGCTGAACTGCAAACACTGGTCACTATGATGAAAGACCATTGTATGGAGAATGACTTACTATTGAATGCGAAGAAAACAAAGATAATGGCATTTGAAAGAAAAGAAACCAGAACCAATGTAAGGAATACGGTTGATGATGATGTGTTGGAACAAGTGAATGCGATTGTATATCTTGGATGCGCTTTCAGCAGGGATGGAAGGTACACCACTGATGTGGAAAGACGAGTGAGTGCTGGGAATAGTGTGAATGGAGCGTTGGGAAAACTTCTTGGCAGTAAAAACTTGAGCCAGAAGGCACAACTCGCTCACAATGCATTGCTGGTCTCAACGCTTACTTATGGAAGCGAGAGCTGAGTATGGCATAGAGAGAATGAAAGTAGGGTAAACGCGGTCGAAATGCAAGCGTTGCGCAAAATTTGTGGTGTAACGCTTGCAGAACCCTTTTGACGAGCTCGGTGGCTCAGTCGTGACTTTGACACCAATGCTCGTGGGTTCGATTCCCACACAAGGCAAGCATTTGTGTGCATGAACATGTCTGTTTGTCTTGGTCTGGATATTTTAAGAGAGGTAGGGCGCATCAAACCAGCCTGACCGGGGAAGTACCTCCACCTCACAGAAAACTGCAGCCAAATATCAACTCCCTAGAGGGTTGTTGTGTTTCTGCGTGTGAGTGAGGTCACCAGTAATCTCCCAAGGAGTTGATGTGTAAGCAGCAGATTAGGCATCGCGCGAGTGATACTTAATATATCGCTAGCGTTAATAGGCTACGATACCCGCTTTACATCCGAATCCGGGCCGAATGCTTGTATGCCTCCCGACGTAATAAAAAAAATAGACCGTATTCGCAATGATGATGTTAGAAACAGAGTTGGTCTGAAAGAGAGCGTCGATGTTAAACTTAGAAGAGGCATGCTCCGTTGGTTGGGACATGTAGAAAGGGTCCATGATGAAAGAATATCGAAGCAGATATACAAACCCAAGAGTGGAAGAATGTAGGAGCCGAGGAAGGCCAGGACTTACCTACCATGACCTAATTGGTCGTGTTCTAAGAAGGTGACGTCAGGAGCCTTAGAAACCGACGAGCGTGCATGAGAAGAGAAATGAATGTTAAGGAAGCGAGTGAGTTATGTAAGGATCGAGTCACGTGCCGCTCGGTTCTCTCTGCCTGCCCCGCAAGGGATTTGGCGTGAAGTTATAGATAGACAGGAGATGCAGAATTTCAGCTAATACATGTAGCGGGAACAAACCTTTTTTCTTATTTATTACGTCGACTGACAAACAAGTATACGGGTACCGTAATCTATGATCGTCTGCAACACAAGGAGTATCTCACATATGTCGCCACCTCCGCTGTTTCTCCAGAAGAATTTACCTAACCTCACACACTCGTAGGAATACAATAACTCACCAGGGAGTTGTTATTTGGCCGATGATTTCTGTTACCTGGAGAAGTAGACCCAGTAGGATATAACTATTAAAAAAAGTCGTTCATAATCATAATCATAATCGTTCTTTATTGTGGTACATAGGTATAAATAAAGGTGTTACAGACTTACAATGGGATCAGCTATGTCCTGCCACATGGCTTACAATATTCTTTCCATAGCTCCCTCTGACCAGAGCTTCATTTGCTAATTGGTACGGTGCACATTACGTGTGTTAAAATAATTACATTACATTTTTTTTATAAAACGTCTGGAAACAAGCATACGGGCTACCTGATGTAATCTGGCTACTGTAGCAGCTTATGAACGCTTGCAATACATTGAGTATCACTTGTGCGATGCCACCTGTGCCTCTAACACAGCTACTCCTTAGGAGCTCAGTGGTGACCTTACTTACTCACAATAAAAAACAATCCACCAGGATGTTGTTATTTGGTTACTTTTTTCTGTGAGGTGGAGGTACCTCCCCAGACACCTCACCTCTCTTAAAAAATATTTGTTTCTTATTTTTTATGATTGTTACCTTCCTCTTTTTGACTTACCACACGAGTAGCAAAAATCATGTGTAGTGGTTACCGAAGCCTATAGATACTTAGAATCCATCCAAAACAATCCTGATATTAATACATAACAGATCTGCTTCAATGAAGTGCTTAATCAGAAGCTTCCTGATTCCACCATCTTAAAATTATCTCATGTGTGTTTGTTTACAGTCCAGTTCAGCTGCGAAGGTGACGAAGCCATCCACCCAACGCTGACTGGCGGTCCCCTCCAGCACTTCTACCGGCTGGAGCAGCTGCACTTCCACTGGCTGTCCGAGCATGCCGTCGATGGCGCTAAGTAAGTTGTTACAGACCACATATATCAAACCACTCCACACCAAGCCGGGATACGAGTCTCCCTTCAAACGAAGGGGTGTAGAACACCACGCTGCTCAACTGCTGATTGGCGGAGGCCAGTGTTTTCTAAAGGCTCTGACTGTGTTGGCTTAACGACTGTCATCTATCGTGAAAAGCCGGGACCGATTGTGTCCTCTGAACCACGGAGAATCCATCCATAGACAGACGGCGGTTGACGTTGCTCCAGTAGTTGTTCCATTAGAGTGACCATCGAACGTCGTCATCGAACCCATTGTCGTGATAAAATCTCTCTTCCAGAGGAAATTGAGAACATACTACGTCACTGACAGGGTTGCCACACAACAGGCGTCGGCAGCATTTGACAACCAGGTTCAGACAGACGGGCGGCCGACATCCCACCTAATATAAAGCAGATACCGTAGCTTATGAACGCTTACAACGCGTTAAGTATCACTCGGGCTATGACACCTGTACTGCTAACACAGCAACTTAGGGACTTACTGGTGACTTCATTCACATGCCGAAACACTACAACCCTCCAGTGAGCTGTTATTTGGCTGTGGTATTCTGTGAGGTACAGGTACTTCCCGCTACTCCCTTAAACATACCCAGATCAAGAAACATATACACAAATGTTTGTCCTGTGTAGCAATCGAACACACTGCCATGGCTGCTCCGGTCGTATCTGCCTCGGCTCCTGCGGTCGTCTATGAGAGTGTTCGCCATCTGAAATGTGAATTAAATGAATTTATGAATTATATTATTCTTTTAATTTCATAAATTATGAATTTATGAAATTAAAAGAATAATGAAATTAGTCATCTACAGTGCCTGAGGATGGCTCGTGGAGAGACGAAACACGTGTCGCAGAGACGACCGGAGCAGCCAGGGCAGCAACGGTGGCGGGTGCTTGCGGTTCACATTTCAGAGGCGAACATTCGCATAGACGACCGCAGCAGCCGAAGCAAAGACGACCGAAGCACCCATTTCAGCGGCGGCATGCATCTGCTAACGGTGGTGGGTGGGTGCCGGCCGGCAGTAGTTCGCGCGAACTAATCGGGAGCGGAAGCACACAAAGTGGTTTAGATCAAATTGCCTATTTATTTTTCTATTTTTTTATTCGCAGGGATTATGACTTCTCAGTTTCCAAACTATTTAAGTATATTTTTTTCAGATATCCAATGGAAATGCATTTCGTGCACATTCGGGTTGATCTCAGTGTAAACGATGCCCTCAACCACAGGGACGGGCTGGCTATCGTGTCCGTGTTCTGTAATGTAAGTTGAGGCCCTTAGTAAAACCTCTAACTAACATGTAGTGGATAACCTACGGAGAACCAATGTGAACTATAGTATCATGGTAACTCTATTCACCGCTACGGGTCGGGGAGTAAAGTAGAACGTGCATCTCTTTCGACTTATTGGTTAAAATATTCTCCCATTGGTCAATAGGCTCGAATCGCTAAGATATGTAAGCGCTAAAACACAACCTTTTTGTGAGCGCAGGGTGCCGTCATGCACAGTAAAGTAGTGTATTGGTCTGTGACTTCCAATACTGATACTATTGAAAAAAAAAATTAAATTAAGTTAGCAATTAGCAGATCAAAGCAAAGTAAAGTATATATAGACATAGTATAAGTATATATAAGCTCGAGGACGAGCTTGGTGGCGCAGTGGTGAAACGCGCTGTTACGCTACTTTGACACCGACGCTCGTGGGTTCGATTCCCACACAGTACAAACATTTGTGTGCATGAACATGTATGTTTGTCTTGGTCTGGGTGTTTTCTATGATAAGTATGTATTTACAAAAAAAAAATGTATTTACGTATGTATATCAGTTGTCTAGTACCCTGTTGTAGCTGTTGAAAATTAATTTTCCGGCACGTGATGCGTCGAGCTGAGCGCCGCTATAAAAAAAAAAGATGATTAGCGTAAAAGGTTAAAATGTCAACGTCAGCCTCTGTTTATTCCTAGCGTTATCCCGTTTCCTAATCTGGGTCTGCTATTTTAGCCTAAGGATTTGACAAATGTACTGATTTTTGAAATGAAGCGACAGACATCAGAGCTCAACACCCACTGGGCTACATGCCTCGGTTCTTACACACTCGCTTCTTTAACATTCACTGCTCTTTTTATGCAGACTGATCGGTTTACAAGATCCTTATTCAACCTCCTGATAACACTCAACCAATGTGATCTTGGTAGGTGAGCCTTGAAATTCGTAATTTAGTTTGTTTTACTTATACCTATTTGTATGATTCAATTTGTGTGCAACATATAATTTATTAAACATACAACATAAAATACTAAATTAACGAAAAATAAAAAAAGCAGTTTAAAATACGAACTAAGGACAGGCAGTAAGCCCTACATAGGGTGCTCTACCCTCTGGTAACATACCTACGACCAATTTAGTTGTGGTGAGTCTTGAATGAATTACTCATTTTACATTAGTCATGAATTTTTTAAACAAAAGTAATCTGCCCGACAATATCTCTTCTTCTTAGCCATTTTCAACCCTCCCCTTTTAAAGGCCATACCCTATATATATGTACCGCGCACCTAAAAAATTGCACATCGCAATTTTTTAGGTGTATATAATCTTATAGTCAAAGTAAGCTTCACTTTAGACGAGCTCGGTGGCTCACTGGTTAATAACGCTACGTTGACACCAACGCTCGTGGGTTCGACTCCCATACAGGCGAAACATTGTATGTTTGTCTTGGTCTGGGTGCTTTTAGGAGAGGTAGAGCAGTCAATGCAGTCCATCTGAGGAAATACCTCCACCTGACAGAAAACCACAGTCAAATAACAACTCCCTAGAGGGTTGTTGTATCCCTGTATGTGAGTGAAGTCACCAGTATGCTCCCAAGTAGTTGCTTATGTTAGCAGCAGTGGAGACATCGCGCGAGTGATACTGTATTACAAGAGTCCATAAGCTACGGTAACCGTATTACATCAGGTGGGTCGTATGCTTGTATGCCATTCGATGTTGTATAAGAAATCGTACGTGAATAAAACCCGAATGAACACTCCTTTCGAGCAGTCGTGTAAAAAATAAATACACTAGTATTTTATTAGTGTGCAATACAGAAACCTTGTCATAGGAATGTAAAAAATTGACTAGAGGTACTGCCATGCAATTCTGTAAGAGCAAACATCCTTACATCCTTGGAAACATCTGCTGTTATAGCCTTGAACACAAAATTGCAATTCCTTAGTGTCGCTTTTCATGGTTGTGCGACACTAGCGTCGCAAGGCTGCGTTTGGAATTGGAATTCTACAAGGCAAACAGCCTCGCGTACGCTTACAGCCTTATAGAATACCAAATAAAAAACCGTGATCGCAGTGACGCACACAGCCATTACGAGTCGCTTAGAGAATTGCATGGCTGGAGAATTCCCATAGGAATGATTGCTTTTTGACTTAGTCAATTACGTGAATTTGAAAAAACAATTGATTACAGACCGAATCTGAGTTGGACGAGGCTCAGCAGAGGATATCTGACGAGGTGATGCAGCACATCCCCAAACTGACCGAGACCGGAAGCTGGATCAGCGGAGTCGTGTTGGACATGACGTGAGGGTTCTAATTTACAAGCGTACAACTAATGGAAAGTTATATCTATCTATAACTTCACGCGAAATCCCTCCTGGGGTAGGCAAAAAGAACGGAGCGCCACATGACGCAATCCATACACACCTCACTTGATTCTTTAACATTCATAGCTCTTCCCATGCACGCTCTCCGGTATCTAAGACTCCTGACATCACCTTCTGATAAAACACGATCAATTTGTTCATGGTAGGCAAGCCTTCGCCTTCATCGGCTTGTACATCCTTCCACTTTCCTGGTGTATATCAGTTTCGTAATTCTTTCCTCTTGCATTCTTTCTGCATGTCCGAACCAACGACCTTACGAAACGAAACGAGTATGCCTCTTCTTATTTTAGCATCGACATTCTTTTTCAGACCTACTCTGTTTCTAACATCATCATTGCGAACACGGTCTACAAAGCACCACAAATTTTGCATAACCCTCGAATTTCGACCGTGTTAATGTTAATACAAATTATATAGAACCTAACAAAATTAATTCGAAAAAAATCCACGGATAATGTACTTATATGTTATGTTCATTACGAAAACGTAAAAATTGAGTTAACAAATGTGTCACGAAAGATCAATGGACAGCGCGTCGCTGTCGTTCAGCTTACCACTGGTCTCTAAACTAGCTTGAGACATTTGTTTAAAAAATATATAGTTATCGTAACAGGAACAACACATGCAGTACTGCTAATTTTGTAGAGGGTATGTCTCTAAAACTGACTACGAGCAATGAAGGTCTGGTGAATAACGAACCAGCCTACACCAACCGGTCCCTGGTCCTGGTAAATTCGTCTTTTCGGATTTATATACATATCTGTAGGTAATTATCACTTGGTCGGCCTAGAAGAAAAACTTTTAGAAAATCCCGCAAGTCCAAGGAATTATATTTCAAAAGTCGTGACTTAAACTAAGAAAGGTCTGCTGTCCTTCTGGGTTATGGAGTTCCGACGGCAATCGTTTCATGTCAAAATCAGTACCTTCGCCAAATCCTCAGGGTTAGGTAGCAAATCCCACCTATCCTAATAGATTAGGACACGAGAGAACGCTAGGAAGACGAAAATCGCTAAACTCGGGTAGAATGTTATAAACTACGAAAAGGATTTTGATGCCGTTTTTCACACACTAACACTTTAGCTTAAAAGCGTAATAATTTGTAAATCGCATCACGAGATAGACGAGAAAAACGTCGTCCCTGCCTATTTTACCTATTCCGTGGTCCCTGAGAGACAAATGTTTTTAGCAATAAACATCACGCTAAGTTTTGTAGATAGAGTGAGCGCCACACTGTCCTTACATACCTCACCTTTAACATTGATAACTCTTTAGCACGTTCGCCAATTCCTAGAACCCCTGACAACACTTTCTGTTAACGCACGACCAATTTGGCCGTGGTAGATGAATCTCCTTTCTCGGCAACTACATCGTTATTCCTCCAGGTTTTAAAAGTAAAGGCAGTTTTAAAACGGTACCAGGAAGCTGCTGAAGCCGCACGGGGAGTCGTACTACACGTACGCGGGCTCCCTCACGTCGCCGAGCTGCAACGAAGCTGTCATATGGATCATTTACAAGTACCCCATCTCCATATCTGATGCTCAGGTACGATCACAAACCAATAGCTACTTGACGTCGCAATATTTCTCGAAACATGAGAATTCTCGGTCAATATTTCCCGATTTCTTTCGAGTTGTCCAAATTTCTTTTTTAATTAGAATATGGTTATTTCATTTATATATTTTTCATGCATAAACTTCGCGCCACGAGAAGCTATAAATTTTGTAAACAACCCGATTTGTACTAAGTTATACGAAAAACAAACAATGCAACCAATTTATATATTAGTCAGTTTATTTGTCAGTGTCGTTTACTGAAGAATGACACTGATAAATGTTTTAATATTCTTACATTTAGTAATAAACTAGAAACCCATATATAGGTATAATCCATATCCATATATATTTTATCATGAACTTCGGGAAAAAATGTTTAGGACCCCCGACTTCAGGTTTAGATAATCAGTCGTTTAATGGCTGGCTGGCCAACGACAAAGGGAAGGTATCAAATTGTACATTGTTATTAAATATATATGTAAGCAATATACATATTAAGTATGTTAATAATTTAAAAAATTGAAGTACGTTGGCGACATAACGCTATTTGGATATGTACTCGTATATATAGGAGCTATGCCTTTCACTACAAAAAAACTTCATTCGTTTTGACCAGTGCTGCTCTGATAACAAACAATATTAATGCATTTAACCCTTAACTGTAGTGGTGAAAAATAGTCACACTTCTATAGTCGTGGGTCCACGGTACCCGACTATTTTTGATTTAAAATAAAATAAAAATAAGTTTAAATTTTACACTTTTTTTTCATAAACTATTTATAAAAAAAGTTATAAAACATTGAAACATTAACAAGCGTAGTATTAAACAAAATGAACAATAGAAACAATTATTCTTATATTCTGTACTATATGTTAAAGAAATGACCACTGTTCGTCCACTCGTCGTTCCACCACTGCGCCACCGAGCTCATCGAAACAAGGACGATGTGGTGTAGGCAAATTAAACCACGGCGTTGGTATCGATTTCACTGTTTTATTGCGAATGTGAGCCATTACAGTAATAATTCACGTAGGTATACGTAGGTACACACAAAATAACGAATTGACGTCTACCTGCAACGCTATTTTAAATATACTGAATGTGTGTTGATAGGGATTTTTATAGAATCTATGCATATGTATCTAACTTTTAATATTTTTTAAATTTACTTTATTACGTATCACTCACTCGACATCATCATTATTATTGTATTTGTTTTGTATCATCATCTCTACGCCAATGATAATTTTCAAAGTACTAGTAAATTAAAAACAAAAACCATAAGAAATTAATCCATTGAATACATTAAAAAAAACAAAACTATCAGAAATTAATATGTTTTATTACATAAAAAAGCACAACGAAAGCTATGAGAAATATATTTTGCGTAAAAAAGCAATCGAATATTATGAGAAATTAATATATTGTATATATTTATTACTCATAGTTTTCCTTTTTCTTTTTTTAATTTCGATACTTCGCACATTTTAAAATTTCATTTAAAAATGTGTGACGAAGAGACTACGCGGGCCCAATGATAAAGAAAGATATTAAACTCTAGAGCAAAAATAGTCTGTCGATGATGGTCTTACAGTATTATGTACTTAGTTATAAATAGTTTATATGTAAATAGATGTAAATAGGTAGTTCTTTTTGTTTTTGTTTCAGGTCCTGAAGTAATGCACCTCCTGAAAATTCCAATTTATTAGGTTTCTTTTCGTGTATATTATATACTTGACGTTGGCAAAGTAACATATTGCCATAAGGAAAAAAAAAAAAAAGATTTTTTATCAGGATTTGTGAGTCGATTCAGTAGGGTCTAGTGTCGAGAACAACAAGAATATTTGTTTAGTGAGTAGAAAACATTCTTGTTCTCAAACGCGTGTGTATTGGTCTGAATATTTTATATCTAATATAATCTTGATTAATGAAATGAATTTTTTGACGAGCTCGATGGCGCAGTGGGAAACGCGCTGACAAGTTACTTTAACCAACGCTTGAGCGCGTGAGTTCGATTCCCATACAGGGCAAACATTTGTGTACATGAACATGTACGTTTATCTTGGACTGAGTGTTTATAAGAGAGGTAGGGCGCATCATAGCAGCCGTCTGAGGAAGTACCTCCACCTCACAGAAAACCGCAACTAAATAACAACTCTCTGGAGGGTTGTTGTGTTACGGCGTGTGAGGTGACATCGCGCGAGTTATACTTAATATGCATTGCAAGCGTTTATAGGCAACGGTAACCGCTTTACATCAGGTGGACCGTATGCTTGTATGCCTCCCGACGTAGAATAAAAGAAAACGTATGTATTTACCTACAGAAAAAGGTATTTTCGTGTGTCCATCCAGTTGCCTGGTACCCATAACGCAAGCTTTGCATTAGATGATGTTTTCGTTTTCGAAGTATCCACTGGATATACAAAAAAGCTTGTACAGCATAAATATCATCTTATGGCGCTCGGTTCTCTCTGCCTACACTACAAGCGGTTTGGAGTGAAGATATAGATAGATTGTACAACAAGCTACTTGCCTTCCACAGTACCAGATGTTCAGCAAGGTTGGCGTGGGCCGGCCCAACTTCCGCAGCCTGCAGCGGCTGCACTCGCACGCCGTGTACGAGCCCGCCAACCCCCAGTTCCACACGCCGAAGATCGTCGAGGTCTTCAGCAACATGTACACGACACTCATCGAGTTCTTCAGGAATGTCACAAGGTTTGGTTCGCCAGTCTCCAGTGCCAACCTTTCTTTTTTCGTTGGGTGTCATAACAAAAAACCACTTGACTGCACAAGAACCCAAACCCCCCCCCCCCCCCCTTCCCCCTTCACCAAAACGTTGTGTAGCGCCCAAATATCACAGCGATTTTAGCTTTCTGACCAACGGGAGGATAAGTGACATGATATCAATCCATGATAAAGATAAAAATTAATTATTTGCCATTTTTTTATACAACGTCGGGAATCATACAAGCATACGGTCCACCTGATGTAAATCAGGTACCGTAGCCTATTAACGCGTATAATATATTAAGTATCACTCGCGCGATGCCTCCTCTGATACTTACACAGCAACTCGTTAGGAGCTTACTGGTGACCTCACTCACAAACAGGAACACAACAACCCTCTAGGGAGTTGTTATTTGGCTGCGGTTTTCTGTGACGTGGAGGTACTTCCCCAGACAGGCCGCTTTGATGCGCCCTACCTCTTTTAATAAATTATTGTAGATTATGTGAGACGTGTTCTTTAAATCAGATTATATTGTTTTTTATGAATTTTTCATAGCTTTAATATCTCTTTTTTAATATACCTACCAGCATTTCGAAAACGACTATTGGCAAAGAAGAAATGCGAAAAGAAATATTGTCAATATAGATCTCTTTTCGAATCATCAATTTATATTACAATAAATGACGACATGAACTTGATAGACAATAAGAGCTGCTCGTTCTTCTTTATATATAAAAAAGCGTATTAGCCATCTGATGTGAAGCGGCTACAATGGACTATTAATGCTAGTAATAAATAAATACTGTCGGACAAATTACACAGCGCCACCTAGCCCCAAAGTAAGCGAAGCTTGTGTTATGGGTACTAGACAACTGATAAACATACGTACACATTTTTTTTTTTTGTAAATACATACTTATTATACATAGAAAATACCCAGACCAAGACAAACAGACATGTTCATACACACAAAATGTTTGTACTGTGTGGGAATCGAACCCACGAGCGTTGGTGTCAAAGTAGCGTAACAGCGCGTTTCACCACTGCGCCACCAAGCTCGTCAAGTAATACAAGGAGTATCGCTAGGGCGTTACCACCCCGGCTGCTGACTCACCATTTTCACTGGCAGGAGCTTATTTATACCTTACTCGGTTGCAGTACCACAGCAATCCTTTAGAAAACGGTTATTTGACAGTAGTCAGTTCGAAGGGGGAAAAGCTTTTCCAGATGAGTGCTTGTAGAGTATCTCTTTTTGCCAGACCAGTATTTTCAACTGTCCAAATATTTAGTCAGAATTTTCAAACTTGGCTTCGCTAGACTATCTATAACGATGTCTAAATTAGCTTTGTCGACGAATCTTTCTCTTTCCTCATGAATGAATAGTTCTGTCGGCGAATACTATCGGAGTATCCACCGTCAACCACGGCCTTTATGCATCTGTTGGACAAAAAGCTGGCAACCCATTTACACAAACCCTCGGCCAGCCCGTATGATGGTAACTTCGATAGACTGCCAGACCCGATCCAATGCCTTCGCCATATCTAGGCTGACAGCCAATGCCTCACCTTGACTCTCTATAGCTAAAGCCCAGCGGTGTGTAAGATACACTAGAAGATCACCAGTTGACACTGCAACCGTTCACACTATGCACACTATCTATTAACGAACAAAGCACAAGAGAGGCAAGACAAACTGATATTTAGTCAGGAGCATTCCGACTGATAGAGTAGGTACCTTTCAATACATGCAAGGAAAGTCATTAGAGATACCACGTTAGCAGCTGGAATGAACACGCGGGCTGTGTTACAGCAAAACCCGGATTTATCAGCAAATATTGAGGAGCTTGGTTGGGAAGTGTTAATGCATCCACCATAGAGCCCTGACTTTTTACCTGTTTCGGTTTCTTCAAAATTCTTTAGATAGTGTTAGGTTATCATCAAGAGACGATTAGACGATAGACAAGTTTTGACTGTCACAACTACTTTTGGCAGTTTTTTAATCAGAAGTCCCAAAGTTTTTACAACAATGGTACTATGTCACTACCTACAAAATAGCAACAAGTTATTAATGAAAATGGCACATATATATGTATATTATAATCGAGTGTAAATAAACTATGATAAAAATATCTTGAATTTGTGTATAAAATACAAAAAATAAAAAATTCGTTTTCCGCGACATAATATTAATAATATTTCTGTTTCAGTTTTGTGGCGAAAGGATTCAAGGCTCGATAGAACTAATGATACTCGTAATAAAGAAATAGCTTGTAAGGTCTCTCGAAATAATGTTAGCGATATTTTCAATAAATTTGGAATGTGGACACGTAGTCTGTGTTTTCATTCATCAAATTGCCTAATTGACTCTGAGCTAGGCCGCGGATAGACGGACGGATGGAGCGACAGACGGACATAGCGAAACTATAAGGGTTCCTTGTTTACTACAGAACCCTAAAATATATGCAGGCATGTATTTTCTTTTTTGGATGTAGGAGCCGAAGAAGACCAAGAAATGAGCATGACAATAGCCATAAATGCTAAAGAAACGGGTGACGTGTGTCAGGACAAAATTATGTAGCACTCGGCTCTCTCAGCCTACTCCGCAAGGGATTTGCCACGAAATTATAGATAGATAAATATATTTTCTAATTCACGTAGCGTGTTCCAGCGTCGTGAAGTTTATAAACTTGGGAAATAATAGAACGTAAAGCAAATGAATCAGGGGATCGAGAGTGATAAAGAAAAAGTAAAAAGAAAAAGGTATACAACGCAAAACTTATAAGATGCAGAGGTCGAGAAAAGGCAAGAGCTAGAAGTAAAAGGCACCCTAGCTACCGGCGAGCGTATATGACAATAGCTATGAACGGTAAGGACACTGAGATGTGTACCGCCATCATGGGCGCTCGGTGATCTGTGGCTACCCCACGAGGAACATGCCGTGAAAATATAAAATAGTATATAGTAAATAAGAACGACCTGAAAACAAATTTAAATAAAATCCGACTAATAACTTTCAATAATTTTCAGACCAAATTAATATCTATATAAGTATAAAAATAGGCGTAGACAAAATAGTACAAAACATGTTTATACCGCGTTTGTTAATTATTTATATGATTTTTAATAGCCATTGACGCTTTAGTTTTATCAATAAAAAAAACTATGAGATTATGGTTGAATATCGACCATTGGGGCGAACACTAGTCCCACTAGCACTAGAAGTAGTAGTTCGTATATATGGATAATACTCACATACATACTCGTACAATTTGGGGAAATTGATTTAATGTTCTGGTTTGCACAAAAAAAGATACCTATGTGTTGTAATGGTCTTCCTTACTCTACCGGACGCAATTATTATCAATATTATAAACCAATCCGTTATAACCAATGTGACACCATATCAGTGAATAAAGATTAGTGACTCCTAGACCAAAACTGAACCAACCTTGAGAACTTCAAAACATTAAGCAGATAAATATACTACCTTTCAAAAATTTTAGAGAAACCCGGATTCCAATGTGGCTGAAGATCATGCCAGATTACAAAGCTGCTAGATAGCCAACCCGTCATGATAGTTCTTGGCGCAGTAATAAAACGGGTCAACGAGACCAAGGGTTTAGCTTAGGTTTATGAGCTGAAAATATTATATAATTCGTAATTACCTCGCCGAATAAACACGTGTCATTGTCCGCTGTCAGGCGGCCAAATGCTGAAATACTGTACCCTCTCGATGTAGGTCTTAAAAATCAAATCAAACCCCTGAGGTATGCAACCACGAATACAGTTTATATAAAAATTATTCACAGTAGTCTCATTCCTGACAGTCTAAGCCCTGTCAGTCTTCTGTTGATCATATTCGTGGTAACGTGTTTCGTGATTGTGTAGGACACACGCAATCCAAACAGCGTTCTTGCAGACGGCTAAACGGCTCGGTGGGGTATAGGCCTCCGTCAAGTTGGGCCAAAGTGACTCCGCAGTATTTCGATAGCTATAACAATATCTGTGTCAATTTTCATTAAAATTACTTCTATTTGATGTTTATTTTTTTATACTGAAAACCAAGACCTTCATAAAGTTTAAATAAAAACGATTGTTATTTTTAAAGCGGTTTATTTAAATAATATTAACAAGTATACACTCCCTCCTTACTGTAGTCACAATCACATCGTCAACAATATAATTTAATCATGTAAGTAACTATGGAACGCACCGCAAATTTTATAATAAAAACTCACTTCATGTCATGTCCAAAGAGTGAGTGAGCGAAATTTACTTCTTAGACAAGTAATAATAATTGTCATTGTGTCGTATTTGCATACATAACAAAAAAATTATTGACTTTATAAATTATTCAGCTAAATTATCTCTTTATAACAATTATAACCAAGTAAAACTTCTTCGGAATCGGTAACGATTGTTCCTAAAATTTGCATCAAGCTTGAAATTACTTTTGCCTTGCATAATTGTACGCTAACACAATGTAACAATGCCCAATTTAAAACTAAAATCTCATATTTTTTTAAAAACAATATGAGTGAATTCTCTGTTCTCAATATTCGAATAGAATAGGAGATGAAAGAGGAAATTATTCAATATTGTTTGAACTACAGTCATGACAAAATAAGTGTAGAATATTTAGGGAAACGCCTCGTTCGCATAACGCGTGCTCCAAAGTGGAGAGTGAACAATGCGAGTAATTCATCCGTCTGTTCTTACATTATACACTATTCATTCATAATCCCAGTCGGTATCTGTGTATCCGTCAAAGGGTTCGCGGGTCGAGAACATAGTGTGAACACATATATATTTACACTATGAAAACAGTAGATCTCGAATTACACTATGGAAATAGACATTTGTAGTGAATGTTCTCGTTGAAATGAAATATACTGAACGATTGCAAGTGCTGAGGGATTTTTGTCATGCTTGTACGAAGTTGTCACACTCATTCGCTCTCAATACACGCACTAATTATTTATTTGATTATATTTACAGAATGTGCACGCGAAGTCCAATTCAAAAGAATTTCGTGTGAGTGAAGCCACGTTTCATTTCAAACATAAATAATATCCCTGTGGAATCGTTTCTAATGTGCGTAACATTACGCAAAATATGATTAAATACTTCAAGTACTCGCCAAATTAATCTGCTCGAAAACTACGAAACGTTAACCTGCGTTTCGAATAATACTTGTTGTGTACGTCTGACGACGTTCTGACGAGCTCGGTGGCTCAGTCGTGACACCAACGCTCGTGGGTTCGATTCCCACACAAGGCAAACATTTGTGTGCATGAACATGTCTGTTTGTCTTGGTCTGGATGTTTTAAGAGAGGTAGAGCGCATAAAAGCAGCCCGTCTGGGGAAGTACCTCCACCTCACAGAAAACCGCAGCTAAATATCAACTCCCTAGAGGGTTGTTGTGTTCCTGCGTGTGAGTGAGTGCATGATCCCAAGGAGTTGCTGTGTAAGCAGCAGAGGAGGCATCGCGCGAGTGATACTTAATATATTACAAGCGTTAATAGGCTACGGTACCCGCTTTACATCAGGTGGGCCGTATGGTTGTATGCCTCCCGACGTAGTATAAAAAAAAATGTATACAAATATATTTCGTATATCTCGGAAATAGGTCTAACGATTTGGAACAAATTTTGTATTGTTGTTAAATAAAACACAAAATTCGACCCTCTTACCGACGTTACTATAGGATAGTGTGATTCTAATATATTATTAACACCATATATGAGAACACATCAAACATAGATATATTTTGCCTAAAAATAATATGTACTACATGTATGTGTGATTAGTTCTCTCGCACACTTGTGCGACCACAAAATTGGGCAGCTTTGTTAGCGTACAGAACAGAGGTACTATTCCGACATTTATAATATGAATAACGTAATAAAATGATCTACTTTTATTACTCAAATGTTTTATAAAATCACATTCAGACTGTCGTTTTATATTTTTATTAAAATCCTTGCAAATATGATAACAAACATTGTGTGTAACACACAGGAATTGCTCGAGTCAGGAAGGCCTTTGGCCTCAGGCTTCTAATTAGCCTCTGGTATCGTATAAGTGTTAAACCTGCTTTACCACCCTTAACATACAATATTCTTTGGCATTCTAATACGCAAGGAATATTTTTCAGTCTTTTCACCCCCAAAGAATGCGCAAACGAAACAAGATTTGTCGCAAATTATTTGGCGAATATTGTAGTAATTAATCAAAACCCAAGTTTACTTGTACCTTGATAATAATACTATCAAATTATATTCAGCTAACCGCACATTCTCGTATCTAGTTGTTTTACACCGACGCGTACTAAACATATGTACAAATTTATAGACAACTGTCTATGGTATCCTACGAGGCGGTACTGCCCACTAGCTCCTTCAATTTCTTCTCTATGTATTGCACTCTCGTGATCAGTTTGTCCTTCGCTGAAAACTCCGTGTACGGAATTTGTAGCACTTTGAAGCCCTGAAAATAAGGAATCTATCAAAAACAAATCTTGAATTTTTTTACGTACCCATGAGAGGCAGGGCGCATTAAAGCAGACCGTCTGGCGAAGTACCTACACCTCACAAAAAACCGCAGCCAAATACAACAATACAACTCGCTAGAGGGTTGTTGTGTTCCTGCGAGTGAGTGAGATCCAGTTAGTTCCTAAGGAGTAGCCGTGTTAGCGGCAGACATTGCGCGAGTGATACTTAATATGTTGCAAGCATTCATAGGCTACGGTAACCGCTTTACCACAGGTGGGATGTGTGCTTGTATGCCTCCCGCAACGGTATAAAAAAAAGTGACTCGCAGAAGGAGTCGAGAGAGCGAGTGCGAGAGTGGATGGATACATATAAGTAACGTAAAAGTCCATCTATCTATAACTTCACGCCAAATTCCTTGCGGGGTAGGCAGAGTACCGAGCGCCATGTGATACGATCCTTACACACCTCACTCGCTTCTTTAACACTCATAGCTGTTCTCGTGCACGCTCGCCGTCTCTAAGGCTCCTGACATCGCTTTCTAAGTAATGTAAAAGTGTTTTTTTTTGTCTTGAGCCCCGAGAAAGAACACAGGCAGGTAGGTCCTTGTGCACACTGATATTAGGCAGAGATATTTCAGTTTTTATGGTTCCGTAGGTAAAGGGCAAACGGAAAACTGTCACTCTACTGTCTGTGCGTGCATCGATCGGTATGTCACAGGTTTATAACTCGTAAACGAAATTACAGGCCTGAAATTTGGATGAATTTAATATAATTTGATAAATACAACGAGATTGCAGCGGGTACAGGCGCTGGAGGGGCGGGCAGGCAGGTGATGGTCGCTAGCAATCATGTACCACAAACAAACCAACTGACAAACCAATGCACCACAACTGACATAAATGTTAGACGTCAGTTAACGACTAATATCTGCCGCGCCTGAGGATGCCTCATGGAGAGGTGAAACACGTGTCGCAGAGACGACCGGAGCAGCCAGGGCAGCGACAGCATGCATCTACCGACGGTAGTAGGTGGGTGCAAAACGCTAAAAAAAGATCGGAAATGAATAAAAGTTCCACGAACTCACCGTGAGTTCAAGTAGTCTCGTGTAGAGCTGGTTGACACCCAGCGGCACGGCGGTCTTTCGCGTCATATCGTGGTAATCCAGCCCCAGCACTGCTATCCTGTAAGCGCTGGTGACAAGGTAGAGGTAGGTTAAGAGAGGTAAGGCGCATCATGGCAGCCCGACTAGGAAAGTATCTCCCTGCGGGGTTGTTCTTTCTGCGAGGGAGTGAGGTTGCCAGTAAGCTCCTAAGGAATTCCCTGCTCGTATGCGTCCATAATAGCAAATATGTTAAAAACTTCACAACATACTCGTAGATTTCTCCGTAAGTTTTTTCTTATACAATGTCGAGAGCCAAACTAGCATAGGAGTAGCTAGTGTGAAGTTACAGTTACGTTACCATAGGCTATAATGAAATACAACAAGTGTCGCCAACATGTTGCCACCTAATACGACAAGTTCTCAGGATCTTACTGGAAACGTGATTCACTCGTAGATACTAGTGGCGTGCCGGATATCCGTATCCGCGGATATCCGAGGGAGAAGACAAATCCGTTAGTTTTTGGCGGATCTTTAACTTATTAATTTTCAATTCATAGATGAAATTTTATATATAGGTGATTAGGTAACAATGAAAAACTGTTAAATTCCATTCAGATAACTTTTTATTTCTTAAAATCATATTTGGCACCTTTATATTGCAAACATTTATCGTAGTGAGTATCAAACCGATAGTACATAAATCAAAGGTATTCAATCAATCAATCTTTATAATGAGATCAATCACAAATCTTGGTAATAAGCTTATTAAAATGTTGATATATTTAAACATTTATTATAGGAAGTTTTTATAAAATATTATTTAAAATATCATTATAATGAGATAAATTGGGTTAAGAAAATCTTCGTGTTAAGCTTAATAAAGTAATGAAATATTTAAGTATTATAGAAAGTTATAAGATCACTTTTATAATGAGAAAAGAAAATCAAAACGTAATATTTCAAATTCTAATTAAATGATTATTCTAATTAAGTAAATTAATACTGCGTGACACTGCGTCTCCAGTTTAGCCCAGTGAGTAACGCTGTGAAACTTGGTAGCGATCCTGAGGGACTGGTCGCTAGTTCTTCATATGTTTTTATTTGGCGTTTGTCAACATTGCAGTAGTTGTTGCGGAAAAGTTATTTGAGGAATCGTAACGAAATGCTTATAATTTAGTAGCACGCTGTATACATTTGTCAATTTTCACAAATTGAAGTCAAAATTATTATGTTGGTACACATACAACTACAGTTATACAAACCAGTTGCCAGCGGCTTCGTTCGAGTGTAATTTCAAAATTAGAGTTTGTTTCTTTTCATTAAAAAAAAATAGTTTCGACGTTTCTTTAGAATCAATAACTTTTGTCCATAACAGATAGTCTCTTTCCAAAGGTGTATGTGCAATATTTACCGCCGCATACTCTAAAAAAGTTAAGATCCGTATCCGTGGATCTTGAGACCAAATATTCGTATTCAGATCCGTATCCGCGGATATACATTTCTAACGATCCGGCACATCACTAGTAGATACGTATTGCGCTTCAAAGAACTGTTATTTGGCTGCAGTCTCCTGCGGTAGACACCTGCCCAGACGGGCAGCTTCGATGTACTCTAAATCTCGTATAGTATTAGTGATATAATAGAAATTCATACCTTCAATGTAATATTTTTTTACTTAAAAATGTTTTTGTACAACGTTTGTATGACTTACAAGCACAGGTGACCGCTTTACATCAAGTAGGCCACCTGATGTAAAGCAGTATAAACATTTGCAACGTATTATCACTCGCGCGAAACCTCGCTCACACGCAGAAATACAACAATCCTCCAGAGTTGTTATTTGGCTACGGTTTTCTGTGAGGTGGAGGTACTTCCTCAGACGGCCTGCTTTGTTGGATCCTACCTCACTTATAACTCCCAGACAACTACAAGTAGACATGTTAGCACACAAATGTTTGTGTGCTAACATGTCACAGGGTGGGAATCGAACCCGGCTTTGGTATCAATTTCTCTTTTTGACACGACATGCCTTGTGATCTACTTTGATCTTTATCACATCGGCTATTTAGTCAATTCCGCTTTAAGTATATCGTATCGCAGTGATAGCTTAGTGAATAAAGAACCATCTTATCAACCTACCGTCCCAGGTTGGAATACTGGCGTGAGCATATACCATTAAATTTGTCTTTATTGAATTTACGTACACATATGCAATTATTACTTGCTGGGCGGTGAAGGAAAACATCACGAGGAAACCCGCACGTCCAAGAAATTACCTAATCTAAGAAATTCTGACGGCAATCACTCTATTTTAAAATCAGTATTTTCCTCAAATCCTTAGTCTTAGGTAGTGGACCCCGCCTATCCTAATGGATTAGGAAACTGGATAATGCTAAAAAGAAGAGAAAGACTTCACGTATAGTATCGTATACCGTAAACACAGTATCAAAGTCGAAAGTGTCAATGTTAACTTACCGTACAGCTAAGAGCAGAACGGTCTTGACATTCAAAATGCGATTGTAACTTATTCTCTACGAAGGTCTAAGTATATAGTTTGACGTACACTTATCTATCTATACTTCACGCCAAATCCCTTGCGGGGAAGGCAGAGAGAACCGAGCGCCACGTGACTCGATCCTTACATATCTCACTCGTCTTTCCACATCTGCGGTGTACCTTCCATCCCTGCTGAAAGCGCATCCACAATATACAATCTCATCCACTGTTCCAACACTTCATCATCAACCGTAATCCTTACATTAGACGTACACTCAGCTGTACATTAGCGGAACAGATAGCATTAATTCAGTAAACGTTGATAGAATACATACCTTTTGTTGGCGCCAGCTTTTTCTAAAGGTACCGGATGACATTTCGCGTCCACTGCAAATTCTGCGTCTGTAACACCGCAATACATAACTGATATAATAAACAGAGCATACGAGATATAAACAAACTAGCCACTTGGCCCGGCTTTGTCATCATCATTTCACCCGAAGAACCTCCACTGCTGAACATAAACCTCCCTCTTACGACTTCCACAGCGATCGGTCCTGTGCTGCTTGCATCAGCTCCCTACGATCTGCCTTCATGCTCCAATAGCCATCGGTTCTTCGAACAATGTAACTTGCCCACCGCCATTTGAACTTATTAATCCTTAGAGCCACGTCGGTAGCCACTTCTACTACGGATGTGCTCCTGAAGCTATCTCGCAGAGAAACTCCGAGCATCGCTCTTGAACCTTGAGATAAGAGGCTACTACAAACCAAAGATACCAATTTAGTGGCACATACCCACATCAGGATTCGATCCCGGAATATAATGCTTAATATGGTGGTTTTATACCCCGCAGGGCTATCATGGTTTTTTTTTCTCTCACGACCTGCCAACCAACTAGTCATAAATTAGGACTTACCATACATAAATCCCATGCCAGAGTTACACTCCTTCTTCAAGAACCGGTCGGATGACACCAAGCTCTTGAAGGTGTCCATGATGCTCTGGACGTACAGCGCCTTCTCCTTGGTGGGTAGCAGCGGCACACCCACCGTAATGTCCTCGTGCAACCTGGGCATCTGCGAGTGATGCACCAGGTTGGCGTATGCATCAATCATCATCAGCTTACGACGAGACGGAATCGGTATTTCTGGAATTCCTCACGATGTTATGCTTCACCGTCGAGCATGGGATTATTACATATATGTACATTTAGAAGTATATGTACATATATATATAACATAATTAGAGTGAGTGATGATGATCATGTACAGAAAATGGCGGATATATTACTGTTTGCTGAAGATACTTCTTAAGTTTTTAATGATACTCGCCGGTGCGAAAATATTGACAATGTAAATAGTGTTCTATCTGCCATTCTAAATCGGTTTACATGTAATAATCTTTTATTAAATTCAACTAAAACCAAATGTATAAAATTAGGTCTACCAAATGTGCCTTCTGCCAATACAGAAGTTTTAATTGACAATAATGTACTAGAATTTATTAATGATACTGTATTTCTTGGAATTACAATAGACTCCAAATTGCAGTCGTCGTCGTCGTCGTCGTCCCCCCCCCCCCTCCCTCCCCCCTACACATAAAAAACTGACCAGTAAGCTCCGCCGCATATGCGGTTAGGAGAATTAGCCAATTGACGGATGTGGCTACTGCACGCTTAGTCTATTTCAGCTACTTTCATAGCATTATGTCTTTGGTATACTGTTGTGGGGAAAAACGGCTGACATTGAAACTATTTTTAAATTACAAAAGAGAGCCATCCGCTCTATTTATAACATGAGCGCCAGGGAATCTCTTAGAGAACTATTTAAAGAAATAAATATCCTCACGGTTACCTTTCAGTATATTTATGAGAACATAATGTATGCTCGTAAAAATAGTCATTTTCAAAATTTTGTGAAAATCTTAGAAGCAGGAATAGATTGCGTATGCCGGTACATCGGCTTGCTAAGACTAGATCTTTTAAGATCTTTTATTGTAAATTGTATTCGATTCTATAATAAATACCTGAAACAGTTCTGTCCTTGCCTAACAACATGTTCAAAAGGTACATCAAAAATACTCTGAGCAAGAAGGGTTATTATAGAATCGACGAATAATTAACTGACAAGGATGTTTGGAAATGATTCAGCACATGTATTAATATATCTTTAATTGTACCACTTGATTTCACTATATGTAGACTCGCATATATTTATTGTAATATATATTAACGATGAAAAAAAGACCCATATTGGCAAGTTTCTTTTGTTCATGTCTTCTTCGCCAATGGTCATTTTCGAAATGCTGGTAGATTAAAAAAGATATATTAAAACTAAAAAAAAATTCGAAGGTTATTAATATACAATATGATCTAATTTAAAGAATGTAAGACGTGTCTAAGTGCTCGTAAGGGCAAATAAATGATTTTTATCTTTTTTATTTTTATCTTTTGTGGAGAGTAAGTAAAGTCCCAATGAACGACACTATATTTTTTTTTATATACAACGTCGGAAAGCATGCAAGTATACGGCCCACCTGATGTAAAGCGGTTACCGTAGCCTATTAATCTCTCATTACCCGCGGACCGCTTTTCCGCCAAGAAATGTATGGGAAAACGTATATAACAGGGTCTCACAGGTTAACGCTTGTAATATACTAAGTATCACTCGCGCGATGCCTCCCCTGCTGCTTACACAGCAACTCCTTAGGCGCTTACTGGTCACGTCACTCACACGCAGGAACACAACAACCCTGTAGGGAGTTGAATAATGTAAGAAAGCAACCGGAATGTGGCCGGGAATGCATCGTGTGATATCTAGTTGCCGATGTCGCTACATACATATACTTGAAAACACAATTAAACTGATTCATAGCCACATCAGGATTCGAACCGGGCAACGTCGTCGCTCGGATTGTTTAAAGCCAATAAGCACCTCAACGTGGTGGACCTAGCAACTATCGTATGACCCCGTGGCAATAGAGAGGTGTTCAATACGCAGTTTACTTGGAAAGTACAACCACCTTGCAGTGAAATTATTTGTAGATAGTTGTTGCGCTCCTGCGTGTGAGCGAAAGTCGAGGAGTTGGATTAGCGGCTGTAATATTTACATAGACTATTTTCGCCTAAAATCATTTCACATTTTTCGTTTTACATACTTCCGAGATAGGGAGGTGATACTGCATCTTTTTGTCATTTTTCCTTACTTACGGACCCCAATTTACAATTCCTTTTGCAAATAAGATATATTTATTATACAATATGTTATTTATACAAGTAATAATTATTAAGCGTTATTTAAAACAATATCAAATTTAAACCAACAGACTTACAAAGTCGCACTATAAGGGTTTTTTACCATTGGTACGAAACCCAAAAAGAATAGATACTATAACCCGTACATAAAGAAATGTTAAAAAAATAAATCTAACGGATAAACTATCGCAGTCAAGTAACAACTACATGGAGGGCTGTTGTGTTCCTGCGTGTGAGTGAGGTCACCAGTAAGCTCCTAAGGAGTTCGTGTGTTAGCAGCAGAGGTGTCATCGCGCAAGTGATACTTAATGTATCGCAAGCATTCATGGTCTACGGTAACCGCTTTACATCAGGCGGGCCGTATGTTTGTATGCCTCTCGACATTGTATAAAAAAACTAAGTAAAATTGTAGAACATAAATATGGTAAACTGAAAGGCTGGCTTACATCGTCAAAACACACGCATCATACGCTTACCTCCAGTAGACAGCAGTTTGTCAATGAACTCCGGCTGCAGGGTGGATGCCAGGTGGTGGCGCTCCGCTCTGTTCAACGTCAACAACGAGAACACCAGGTCCAGCCAAACCGACGACCTCGTCAGCTCTTCCTCTTTGAGAACTACCACTGCCTGGAAGAGATTACCTTTTTGTCTTTAGGTGGCAACACGGCAACTCCTTGCGAGCTTGACACGACTGATTTTGATGAGCCCATCTTCAAAGTAGCATTGCTAATTTAAAGATGGTGCCCCTCCACCACCGAGCTAGTCAAAATGAAGATGTTATTTGGATGCTGTCTTTTGGTACTTCCCTATATTTCTTTAATATTTTTATACTTATACAAATGTATATATATATACATATATTTGGAGAGCTCGGTGGTGCTGCAGTCAATAACAAGACTTTGACACCAACGCCCGTGTGTTCAATTCCCACACAGGACAAACTATTGTGTGCATGAGCATGTTTGTTGTCTTAGTCTGGGTGTTTTTAAGAGAAGGCGCACAAAAGTAGCCCGTCTAGGGAAGTACCTCCACGTCACAGAAAACTGCAGCCAAATAACAAATCGTTGGAGGGCTGTTGTGTTCCTGCGTGTGAGTGAGGTCACCATTAAGCTATAAAAAAAATATTAAAGTATAGGGAATTTTATACTTGCTGCATAATAAAGATCACCTAAATCTACTTTTTTATGTACATCTTCACTGAGGTCAGACCTCTACAACCCAGAGGAACCTCCCAAAACCAGACTAGGTTAAGTCACACGTCTTTGGTAACATAATTTCTTGGGCATACGGGTTTCCTTGCGATGTTAAGAGAGGTAGGGCGCATCAAAGCAGCCCGTCTGGGGAAGTACCTCCACCTCACAGAAAACCGCAGCCAAATAACAACTCCCTAAAGGATTGTTGTGTTCTTGCGTGTGAGTGAGGTCACCAGTAAACTCCCAAGGAGTTGCTGTGTAAACAGCAGAGGGGGCATCGCGCGAGTGATAATTAATATATCGCAAGCGTTAATAGGCTACGGTACCCGCTTTACATCAAGTGGGCCGTATGCTTGTATGCCTCCTGACTTAGTATAAAAAAAAAAATTAATCGATTTTATCAGAAGATTTTAAGCAGTGATAGCCCAGTGGATAAGGAACCTAGCCTGTTGAACAACTGTTCCCCGGTTTGAATCCTGGCGGGAGCATGTACCACTTCTTGTTTTCGGATTTATGTACATATTTGTAATTGTCACTTGCTCGGCGATGAAGAAAAAACATCGTGAGGAAACCAAGAAGTCAAGAAATATATTAATTATCACTCGCGCGATGCCTCCTCTGCTGCTTACACAGCAACTCCTTGGGAACTTACTGGTGATCTCACTCACACGCAGGAACACAACAACCCTCTAGCGAGTTGTTATTTGGCTGCGGTTTTCTGTGAGGTGGAGGTACTTCCCCAGACGGGCTGTTTTGATGCGCCCTACTCTCTTAAAACATCCAGACCAAGACAAACAGACATGTTCATGCACACAAATGTTTGCCTTGTGTGGGAATCGAACCCACGAGCGTTGGTGTCAAAGTCGCGTTATTCACGACTGAGCCACCGAGCTCGTCAATTTAATGTGGTAAGTAACTCTTGGCCTTCCTCAACACCCACACTCTCTCGCTTTGTGTAGTTATATACATACCTCAAACAGCCTTTCACTCTCTGGAGGCACGAAATCAACGGTAGCGAAGGTGATCACCGCTGATGATATGCAACTGGCCGTGCATATGTCCTTGTTCTGCTGCAGCCAGTCCGAGACAGCTGTGAGGGTCGCCTCGTGCCGGTACTTCAGCAGCCCCAGGGACACCACGATCGAATTCACCACTGAAGACCTCTTTTTGTTCGATGGCAAGCATTTGATCACGTCACTGTCAAATAAAATCATTAATTGATTTTCATACACAATATGACTTTTTTTATACAACGTTGTAAGGCATACAATCATACGACCCACCTGATGTAAAGTAGTTACCGTAGTCTATAAATGCTTGCAATACATTAAGTATCACTCGCGCGATGCCACCTCTCACCGTAACACATCAACTCCATAGGAGCTTACTGGCGA
This sequence comes from Pyralis farinalis, assembly GCA_947507595.1. Classification (NCBI taxonomy): domain Eukaryota; kingdom Metazoa; phylum Arthropoda; class Insecta; order Lepidoptera; family Pyralidae; genus Pyralis; species Pyralis farinalis. Next base: position 3,137,343 of record OX382270.1, read on the forward strand.
CCTCACTTACACGCAGGAACACAAAGACCCTCTAGGGGGGGTTGTTTGGCTGCGGATTTCTGTGAGGTGAAGGTACTTTTCCAGACGGGCTGCTTTGATGCGCACTACATCTCTTAACTCATCTCATCTCCTGACTCAACTACAACTACTAAATTGGTCGTGTTTTATCAGAAGGTGATGTCAGGAGCTCTACAAACCGGCGAACGTGCATGAGAAGAGCTATGAATGTTAAGGAAGCGAGCGTGGTTTGCAAGAACCGAGTCAAGTGGCGGCCGGTTCTTTCTGCCTACCCGGCAAAGGCGTGGAGATATAGATTGATAGATATTTTATACAATGAAGGCATACGACGCGTCATTTGTAAAGTGGTTATCGTTAGCCTATGAACGCTTGCATTCTTGCTCGCGAATTTCCACCACAACCTAACCAAACATAGCAACTCCTCGGCAGTTTCCTGGCAACTTCACCCATTCACAGGAACATAGCAAACGTCTAGAGACGTTGTTTGGCTGCGGGTTTCTGTAATGTGGTGGTCCGATCTTTTCAAACAAGCATTCGGTAAGCATGATGTAAAGCGGTTATCGTAGCCCCGTCAACATAGCAACTCCTCATCTTCTGGTGACCTCACTCACTCGCAGGAACACAACAACCCTTCAGGGAGTTGTTATTTGGCTGTCTCCTTCTGTGAGATGGAGGTATTTCCCCAGTCGGGCTAACGACGCGCCCTACCTCTCTTTCGCCAGAGCCTCGTCTGTTGATAAGCAGGGTGCACCTCGTACAGGTGATGTAGGCTTTGGCTCTAAAGGTGACGTTGTGCCACTTACACCCCAAAACTGTCACACTCTCTTCAATTATCAGTCAGTCAAACAAAACAGTATCACACTACGGAGAAACAATTAAAAGGAAGGAAACTTATTTATATGTGATATGATAACATACACGTCTCGGTGGCCATTACAATGTCGGAAGGCATAGAAGCATACAACCCAAAGTTGTACCTATAAACCCTTACAATTAAATAATATATATATGCATTGCCACCCTCGCCTTACTCGCCTCGATTTATTGGTAACCCCACAATCAGTTGTAGGAACATAACCTTTCAGAAAATTGTTATTTGACTGTGGTTTTCTGTGAGGACCTCCCCAGTCGGCTGCTTTAAAGCGCCATATCTCTCTTATAATAATGAAAATGAGTTAATGGTGGTTATAAAGTCTTACTTGCATATCCTATCGAGCAGCACTGGATCGGGAAAATTCAGTGTGACCATGGAGAACAGAAGATCAGCTGATTTCTTAAGGTCGATGATCTCCGATTGTTTAGTGATGCTGTGCGATAGTGCGCGCAGGAGCGGCGTGCTGCGGCGACCTTTCTGTTCCAGTACCTTCATCACCTGTACACATATAATTGTATAGAAGTATATTACTAATTGTTACTTATCATCGACCACACATCGATACTGAACATACGAATATTCATGTTCAAACTCCTATACTCATCCCACCGCTGGGATACGACTCTTTTTTCTGCCGAAATTGTTCAGGCATACCTCAATCAAGTCAGTATTATCAAGCCTCCCGAATGGCTATAACTTAGCTTAACGACTGTCTATGTAATCTGCCTCCCACGAGAACCTTGAGATAGATAAACTTATCCATATTATCCATCCAATATGACTGACATGCGCCACGACGCCATCGAGCTCCCGATGGAAAACGCACTACTTGATAGTTAATTGTCACTTTCTGACTGAAATCCTGGTACTTTAAACGAGCAATTCTTATGGTATGTTTACACAACAAAGCGTGTAACAAAATGTACACAATAAAAGTTGGCAATTACACCTTCATGGCTTAATTAATAATTAAATTTAAAAAAACTTTTTTTTTAGTGAAACGATAAAAATACGCGCGAATTAAATTAAAATAATAAACTTACTTCATTTTGTTTATATCTTGTTTAATCAATGACAACTTTGCTTTCATTCAAATATAAATAAAAGAGATAGCACTATCCATAGTAATTCTAGCATAGTGCTAATGTGACAGAGAGAGATAGAGTTTTTTTGTCCTTTGGTTTCCGCCAGCTGATTGGCTCTCCACCCGCGGTGGCCATTACGTAGTAATAACAAGTCTGTTCATAGTAAAAGGGATGTGCATAATGATACAGTTCGCAAATTTTAATTTATAATTTTTTTGGTAAGGATTTTGATTTGGTTTGATCCACTTACACCCCCAAAGTAAATAAATATTATAAAATAAATTTCTCATTCTTTGGTGAAGCGATACTAGACAGTAGGCATATTGTCTATATAAGAGTACTGATAGCCCTGTAGATAAAGAACCGGCCTATAGACTGATTGGTCCCTGATTCAAATCCTGGTGTGGATATGTACAGCAAATTCGTGTTCTCAGATTTATTCCCATTTTTATGATTTGTGATTACCACTTGCTTGGGTGTGAATAAAAACATTTTGAGAAAGCCCATGTACCAAAAGTTAAATTTCAAAAGACGTGGGACCTAACCTCAGAAAGGTCTGCTTTTTACTCGGGGTTGGTGAGGTCTGACTGCAGTCGCTCTATATAAAAATCGGTATCTTCGCAAAATCCTTAGGACTTACGAAGCCAACTCCACCGAGCTAATTAGGAAACGAAACCATGCTAGAAAGGAGAAGTAGTTTTCTAATCGGTATTTGTCAGAGGAACCAAATATAAAATATACACCTTGATCATCTGAGGTAAAGTCAAATTAGAGATAAGGCGAGCAGCCTCGTCTTCACCGGTGATGCCTAACACGGTGCTTAGGTCCTCGGCCATGGCATGAGTGGCCGGCGTCCGAGCCAGGATACGGCATAGCTTCAGGAAGCGAGGGTCTTTCTCAAAGTCTTGCAACTTCACCTTGTTACTGCTTGACCACTCTGACAAAATCGCCACCATCTGAAAATTGTTTTAGACCAAATAGCATATATACTCTCTCTACCTAAGGACTTGTGTAGTTTACAGGATTAACATATATGTTGTAACCATTACAGAAAAACATAATTTATCCTACTAATATTATAAATGGGAAAGTATGGATGATTGGATGTTTGTTTAGTTTCACGCCTCAACCACTGAACAGATTTGGATGAAATTTGGTAGATAGATTAGGTACTGCATTTGTATCCTGTGGAGTTTTTAAACTCATTAGAGTTGTCAGGTATACTGTCCCATATACTGGAGCTCAAGGCCATATAAAGGACTCAGTATTGCTGATGCGTTATCTGAATTCTCCCAAATTATGCAATGGCACTAAACTTCGTTTTGTAGAGCTGGGACAAAATGTGATAAAAGCCAACACACTGACTGGTACCGACAAAGGGGAGGAAGTTTTGATTCCTCGAATACCTATAATCCCAAACAATTTGCCATTCCAATTTTAATGGCTTCAGTTTCCATTATAAATAAATCCCAAGGACAAGCCTTAAAAGTGGTAGGTTCCCTCCCGAGTTTTGAGTGCCCAAAATTTGCATGTGCTGAAAGTAATCGGTGTTATAATAGAAACATTTATAGCTCCTGTAAGATAGCAAATTTTTTATAGAAATGTGTTTTGACGAGTGTTTTTCTCGCCACATGGAATTTCCGTGTCCATATTCCGTTCGTAGTATGATACGCCTTGTTTGCGATTGGTTTCGTCCCATTGCCATAATTTAAAAAAAAGAAGAGAAGAGTTCTTGACAGCTCTAAACTTCCCGTCCGAGCTTTAGCGTGTCGACATGGTGGCTATAAGTGTTTTCGCGTTTGTGGTTTTAAAGGTCTGAAACGACCTAATTTATTTTGAAAACAGCTACCTAGCCGATGGATTTTATAATTGCAATAGATGCAGATTGCATAATTTTGGTAAAAATGGTAAGTGATTTGGACGAAGCACATGGTGGCCATTTCCGACGTGTACTTTGATCAAAATTCTAATGATATGTCGTTCTTTTCAGCTGAATGACAATATTTTTTCTTTGTTTGGAACATATTTCGTTGGATTATCTTGAAAACTCGCTCGGCGATGGTACGCTGGCGAATTGAGGTTATGGGCGTTGTGTTAAAAGGCGTGTGTGAAATATGACCCGTTTTTCAGTATCATACATTTTCTTATTTTTATCACATTTGATGCACTAGTAGTCCACTGTAGTTTTTATTAGGCTTTTATTGCAGCCCAACTTGAACCTTAGATTTTCTTTTGGAAATAATTATTATCTAAATTCACCATTAAATAAATCACCTTACCTAAGAAATAAATTGCTTATAGATGAATATAGTACACCCCTATATTCATCTATAAGCAATTTATTTCTTAGTAAGTTTTAGTATAAGCCATTGTAGTCAACTAATCTCACTAACCTAGTTTTATAATCTTGTTTTTGGTTGAATTTAATTTAACTGTAATTGGCTACACCTGATCCCTAAAGGTATTAAAACATTAATCGGATTTCAAATGGATGGATGGATGTTTAATCTCAAGAGGAGTAGTAAGAAAACCTCTTACTACTCCTCTTGAGATTAAACATCCAGGCTTCACTGGACTATTCGGAGCAATATTATTGAAAGTGCATGGCTGGCGCCCGGTATAAACATTGCTTTAATTAATGTCATGCCTTTTCATTTGTTGAGGTCGCCTAGAAAAGGACCTCCACCTTTTTAATAATTTAAGAGAAAAAAACAATATTACATTATGTGACGCATAAATTGATAAGTTAAAACATATGTGACTTTTATTCCAGGTAAATGCACAGCTCCTATGGAATAGACCTAGCACATGTGGGCAACACCCGGCCCGCTGTACGGTTTGATTTGGCCCACGAGACATTTTGAAATACCCAATTAAAAAAAAAATAAGTACACAACTTATATATACTCACGGAATCTACTTATATATATGCACTACTTTTAAACGCGGCCCGCGAACGTATTTGCATGCTAAAGTTTGGCCCACAACATATCAAAGGCCCATACCTGCCTCCATGAATTCTATGATTCTCTAGGTCCTAGAGCATAGAGAATCATAGAATTCATGGAGTCCAAATGTCTTAGAGGGGTTCATACTATTATGAATGTAAAAGTGTATTTATTCGTCAGTTTGTTCTTTTTTGAAATCAAAACAGAGCGAACAATTGATTTTTTTTTATTGAGGGCCCGACAGTGGCATAGTTTTTTACCGTGGCAAATATCTTACCCCCACAGGAAAACACGCTTTCATTCCCTTTGACCAACGCCAATCCCGCTACAGCTATTGATCTTTCCTTCTCTGCCCTGTTCTCTGTTTTTCCGCGGTTTCAGGTGAAGGAAGAGTCCTTTTCTCAATTGCTCTTCCCTGAGATTCTTCCAGTCCTTGCACTGCGGCAAGCGGCGGGGGAGAATATCTGATGCGAGATCCGCGCGCGAGGATTGACCGCCGTTCGCGTTCAATCTTCGCGCGCGGTGAATGTCAGCAAGTCTATATCTAAATTCACCATTATCACCATCTAATTGTCGCGCACCTAACAATCTACAATCAGTTCAGCAAAACAGAGCAATAACTAAGGTCACGATCGAGACCTCTACGTCCCCGTTCGCATACATAAAAGACTTATAAAATCAAACACAATACAATTAAACACTGTCAATTATCAGTTCACGTTTTAGAATTGTGGTGAGTAAGGACAGAGTCACGTGGGGCTTGGTTCTCTCTGCCTACCCACAAGAGAGTAAAAATATAGATAGATACATAGGTTGAAACAATGTCTTGGCCATTAATTAGACAATGTTTGAAAAGCAGGGATAGACAATGTTTGAATAACACAGTACTTCTGGAGTTTTGACTGAACAGGTTTCGCTGGAAGCGCACTCTTACTCACCTTCAATGCATGCCGCCTAGATACCACTGAATTTTCGGCAGCAATCAACAGACCATCTAAATCTGAAGCATTATGGATCTGTGTGTCCATCTGCTGCACTTTGTTCGGCTTAGCTGATTTCAGGCTGGGCTTCCTCTGATCAGTCACTTCCGGATTATTGAGAGAAGCAAACGCTGCTGCTAACAATCCTGGAATGTTAAATATATGTGTACATAATTGACCCATTGTTAAAAGCCAAAACACACTGGCTGAGTATGTGTAGTACTGGTGCACATGCTTTGGAACTAACACAGCTACAAATTAGCTTTCTGGAAACGTCACTTGCTTTCTGAAACACAACAGCCCTCCCTGCAGTTGGCATTTAGTTGCAAATTTCTGTGTAGTGGACTTCCAAAGGCAGACAACTTTGAGAACTCTACCCTTATTAATAACATTCAGACTTACAGACATGTTCATGCACACAAATGTTTGTGCGATGTGAGAATCGAACCCACTGCTTTGTGTTAAAGAGGCAGTGCTCTGTCACCAAGCTCTTCAAAATTTTGTTGTTTGTGTATAATAATATAAATAAAAAGGCTATGTATGGATAGGGCCTTGCTCTATTGAAGTGCCTCTTCTATTTTTCCTAGACTTTGGCTCATTTTCTAATCCTTTCTTAGGCTTAGTCCTACAGCGTCCGTTTTCTCTCCATGCATCTTTTTTTTTATACCACTATGGTGGCAATCAAGCATACGGCCTGCCTGATGGTAAACAGTCACCGTAGCCTATGGACATTTGCAACACCAGGGGTGTTACTCATCCTCTAAAAACCTCTTTACGCATTTCTTGAAGAACTCCATGCTGTAGTCCCTTGGAAAAACCTCGGCATCGGCTCGGGAGCTCATTGTCAGACTTGTGTCTTCTTGGGGTTGAATTCGGACAAGTCATCCCCAGTCAGATACTTTAGCCAAAGTTCCATCCATTTCAGACACAAGTTTATCGCAGCTTTCCTCCACAAAGGAACGGGGTATGTTTGCACGGCCTGTATAATAAATGTCTCCGGTGCTGTCGTCCGCATAACAATGAATTGACAAACATATCATTGATATGCAGCAGAAACAGCATCAGAGACAGTACAGAACCGTGAGGGAGCCAGCATTGTTATAGATATACTATTGGAGCATCCATTGTTAACTACGGCTTTTATGCATCTGTTGGATAAAAAGCTAGCGACCCATTTGCACAAACCCTCGGGCAGCCCGTATGATGGTAACGCCGCCGCTGTAACGAACATGACTGATATCAGTCACCCGGGGCTTGATGTTTTAACATTCTTGAAGATGGTGTACCACTTCACTATAAGAACACATAGACAAATTTATTCCAGCAGAATAATAATAACTTCATGGATTTGATAAGCAAGAAGGCCATGTCAAAATACAGTCCACAAAAAAACAGTTTCACACTATTCATAATATGTGAACTGCCTATAGTAATTTTTAAACATATATGTCATGTCATAAGTTGAACTTGGGCGACTGTTAGAGAAAATAAAAATCTAACAGTATTGATATTGCCCACCTTTCTGTTTACCTGCTTCACCTCCGTCTTTCTCAGACAATGTATTTTTATCTATGTTTCGTTCCTCCAACTTGTCGCTTTTGAATATCGTCGCTCCTGCGCTTGAACTTGAATACTTCCTTACAGTTGTTCGAGCACTTAACCTCCAAATTATTGCCCCGCTGAATTTCAGCATCTACAATGAATTCATTACTACAAATGTTTATACACAATGTAATTTACATACATTACCCATATTTATAATAAAAGCTTCAATTATACAACATAATTAGTGGAAAACAAGTGATATACATCGGTCTTACATCACGACCTAAGGCTACATAAAAAAACAGACGTCAATAAAGAAAAAGTAAATATTTTTATTTAGAAATGTAAAGTACCTTTTTATAGGCAACGTTATGAATAATTTCAAAAAACTTAATTTTAAAACATTTATAAAAAATATTTTATGATTTTGACAAGTTGAAAAGAGGTATATGTGTTGCCATTAATTATAATTTAATTGTGTCTTGCCTTGTCATGTCATCACATGTACTCAATTATCCTTATTTAATGGAACGCTCATCAAACGGTGTATCATAAGTTTTATTCGCTGCGAGCTTGTGTTGCCAAGGATGACTGGATGACGCGGGAAGTGTGGTGTGGTATCGGTAGGAGTGGGTTTACAATATATCGAAAATTGACAACAAAGAACTTGATGTAATATAACAGATCGCGAAGTCAAACGGTTATTCCAAATCTACCATCGATAAATTATTGCGTAAAAAGACGAGTAGTATCGTTAACAGACTTACTGTACGCCGTTCCATATATTTCGACAAATAAATACACTGCAAGTTTGTCATACCTGGGAAAAATCACTGACAAAATAGTTCACATATTTAGAAAAAATAACTTACATGTTGCTCTCAAATCCCGTAATTCACTCAAATCACTTTGTAATACTGAAGACAAAATCCCGCGCAATAAAAAATCCGGCGTCTATAAGCTATTCTGCGATGAATGTGAACACGTTTATATCGGTCAAACTGGTCGTAATTTTCAAACACGATTTCACGAACACGTAACGGCGTATAAAAACAATCGCCCAGAAAGGTCGCACTTCATAGACAAAGGACATAATTTATCCTCTACCAATGCATATCAAATTTTACACGCCATAGACAAAGGTTTCAAACTAAACATTAGGGAACAATTAGAAATTAATGAACATAAAAATTCTGAAATTACTCTCATGAACAAACAGACTGACGTAAATAATTCCCCACTATTAAATATCTTTTCGCTCACAACATCCACCCCTACCCTCAATTCAATATAAGGGACGACACTGCGATGGATTTATCACTTGTAGCATATTATTCATACGATTAACGTCCACAACGCCTGATGATGCCTCGTGGAGAGGCGAAACACGTGTCGCAGCGACGACCAGGTCAGTCGTGGCAGCGACGGTGGTGGATGCGGTTTCTGTTCCAGCTGGCGGACGACCGCAGCAGCCGAGGCAAAGACTACCGGAGCAGCCATGGCAGCGTCGGCATGTTGTATTAACTAACAGTAGTGGGTAGATGCCGGCCGGCGCTAGGCCGCATGAACTAATTGGTGGCGGAAGCACACAAAGCAGGTTAGATCAAATAGCATGCAGTTTGGTATTCGCCTCAAAGTTTTTCGTCAGCTTCTCTTCCTCATTCATAATTTGTCTTTGCTCAGCCTTGGTTTCATTCATGCATAGACAGTACATTTCTCTCTTCTTCTCAGTCAAATTTTCATTTAGGGACAAAGATGATACATAATCCAGCCTTGGTTTCCTCATTCTTGCTACGGATGATTCTGTGCATCCCACCTGTCACCTCTTTTCAATGTTTTATGATTATTTGCCCATCCACATGCTGGTTGCAGACCGAAAACTAAGCTATTCCGAAGCTAAACTAAGCTAAAAATATGCCACGTACACACCAAGAACTAAACGAAAGCTCTGTCAGTGGCGTGAAGTTCAATTCGACGGTCGTCGTTCGCCATGCATATAATCGGTGAAGAAAGTTCCGATGATGAATACGTTACACATGAAAAAGAAGATTAATACTGACTTAATATTATTTTAAAAAAAAGACATTCCAGATCTTGGATATGTCAACACATTCAATCTCGGCACACAAGTAGAGAGTTTAGAAATTTATTTTACGAGTTAGATGAAGACAATGGACAGCACTGGCAAAGGATATGCGAAGGGGTTGCGGGGTAGGCGGGAGGGGCTTAGCTTAGCTCGTGTAACTGGACATTGGTATACACAACTAAGTTAGCTTCTATATAGCTAATATTTTAGTTAGCTCGCATAGCTTAGTTTGCATAGTTTGCTGTCTGTACACAAGTATGAGAAACTGCGTCAGCTATGCGAGCTAAACTAAACTAACTTAGCTTAGCTCTTGGTCTGCAACCGGCAACATGCTTCGTTTGCACTATCCACCATACGTTCTTTCAGAGCTTTACATTATTCATCCACACCTAGGTTGAAAAGGCTTACATTCGCAAGTCGTGCGCTTACTTAACTAAATAAATCTTTATTCAGTAACTTAAACTATTTACATTTGTCGTGGCCAGAGTCTCCATGCAAGCAGAATTATGTTTGTGATTGGAGACACCGCTCTTCCTTAAAGTTATAGTTACATTGTTATAACAAGTCATTAGTTACGCTATAAAAGACGTGGAGTATGAGTGTAGTTGTGTGGAGTGACTGTGTTTGAGAGTGTAGTGCTTGAGAGTGTAGTGCTTGAGAGTGTTGTGTTTGTGTGTCTTACATGTGTGTTGAGAATGATAGTGTTGTGCCTGTAAAGTATGTGTGTTTTTATTAATATTGAAACATATGTGTCTGCGTCTACCCTACGACCATGTCTTGGGATCAGTAGCTGTTGTAGTCAAAAATAATCAGCTTTTTTTACTAATTATACTCTAAAGACGTTAGTCAAGAGGGATTCAATTTTATCGTAGTATTGCGAAAGCAACCATAAGGTTAGGGTCTTCTTGCACTCATAGTAGGTTAAGTTGTAAATATTTAACATTTTGTTTATAAGATTATATAATCTCGATGATCTGCTAGCATACTGTCTTTGCGCGAATGTTGATTTTATAGCTATTTTTGGAGCCACTACATAGTTCCTTCTGCCGATAAAATTTTTCATAGAAAAGGTGTGTTTTTTAAGAACAATGTGAAGCACATAAAGTTTCCTGACAGTTAAGAGATTTGATTCCATATATAAGTTTTCATTTGAATATCTAAAGTGTTTAAAGAACATGAGTTTCAGAAGTAACCGCTGAACTCTTTCTAAATCCAAAAATTTAATTTTTGTAGCCCCTCCCCAAATCGGAAGACAGTATACGATGACCGATTGGGCAAGATAAATGTATGTCTGTACTAGCTGAGTCTTTGTAGCAACGTGACGTAAGTTTTTGAACGACTATATGAGTTTACGTACTCTATTCATGACAAGCTCCAATTGTTTATACCAGGATAGCCGTTGGTCAACGTTTACGCCGAAGTATTTAGTATATTGGACGTTGTTAATTGCAACACACGAACAATAATTTTGATCTTGATCGGAGCATCTATGAATTTCGACCCGGAAGTCCTCCGAAGGCTGTGCTCTAATATTTTTTGAAAAACATATATAATTTGTTTTTGACAGGTTCAGGGTTAAAAGGTAACAGTCCAACCAGTCTGCAATCCTCGCTAGGCCTGTTTCAGCGGTTGTAAGTACGATATTCCAGTTCTTACCTCTAAAAATAATTGCTGTGTCATCCGCGTAGGAGATGATTTGTCCACCATTCATTTTCATGTTACAAAGACTATTGATATAAATGAGGAATAATGTTGTGCCTAAAACACTTCCCTGTGGCACACCGTATGTAATAGGTTCTTCAAAACTGACATAGCCACCTATTTTAACCTGTTGAGTACGCTCATGTAAGTAATCTGTGAAAAGATCAAGAGCAGAGCCCCTAACACCAATACTCTCAAGTCGCTTAAGAAGAACATGTATCGAGACAGTGTCGAATGCCTTTTGAGATCTAGGAAAACAGCAAGGCATTTGTCTCCTCTGTCCATACTATCTGTTATAACAGAGGCAAGCGCCAAGACTGCATCCTCGGTGGACAAGTTCCGTCTGAATCCAAACTGCGATGGAGAAAGAATATCCATTTTATTCAGGTTGTTCGTAAGGCGCTGGTTAATTAGTTTTTCTAAAATTTTGGATATAGACGAGAGAACAGATATTGGCCTACAATTGGATGGCTCCTTTTTATCTCCATCCTTATAAACAGGCGTTATGAGCGCACGCTTAAATGCCGCCGGGAAGACTCCCTGTTCGAAACACAGATTTGCCAAGTGGGTGATCACAAGAACAACCAATTCATGTGCAATTTTGAGAAAACTAGTGGGTATTTTGTCCCAACCTGTAGCGTTATCTGATTTTATGCTTGCCAAAATAGCCAGCACCTCATTATGATCAGTGTAGAATAACGCAAAGGACGGGGACGGCTGGCTATTTAGACTGTCAGTGTTCGATACAAATGAAGCGTGGCGAGTGATCTGGTTGGCCAGAAACTTGCATATATTTCAGAAGTATCTGTTGACGTTGTTGATAGAGTCTAGGGGATCAGTATTAGAATCCAGCAAGTATACGTTAGATGTTTTGGGTGGTTTTCGTTGTGTCATTACTTTTCTTCCACAGATTCTTTGGGTTCTTAAGTGCAGAGGAAAGCTGGTTTTGGTCAAATTTACGTTTTTGTTTTTTTATTATGTCATTGCAGCGGTTACGATATCTATTATATGTTATTTTTAATGTTTAATTAAAAGCGTCAGTTTTAGTTTTCTTTGCATGTCATTGCGGTCCTTAATGCATCGCAGTAGGCCAGGAGTCATTCACGGTTTAATTAGTCTATTATTTAAAGGGACTGTTACCGTTTGAGTGTTTTCGGATAAACATTGAGTTATTTTGGTAATAAGTAAATCTGTAACTTTATTTAGATTGTGCAAATATAAAAGTTCTGATAAATTACAGGCTTCTAGATATTTCAGTGCTCCTTCTATGTTTAATATGTTTAGTTATAGTTTTAGTGTTATTTTATATTGGTGAATATTCTGTGTTTGTTAGTTTGAGAATAGTCATAAATTAATCAGTAATTGTTGTGTTTATAATAAATATTTCTGCAGTTTTGGTTTGGGATTCAATTTTTAACATGAAATGGATTAGGCAGCTTATATCTCTTGTGGGTAATGTATGTCCTGGAAGTAAACCATTTGTAGCCATCATATTTAGGTAGTTTAGTCTATTTGTGCGCTCATATGATTGTTCTTCTTGGTTGGAATTTAGGTTTATATTCACAATAATATTCTTTTTACGTATAAATAGTATTTATGTTGGTGTTAAGAGATTCAGTTAAGTCATCCGAGTTTGTGTTTGAGGGGGATCGATATATACCGAGTATCAGAAGGTCAGGTGATACTTCTATTTCTAAAGAAGAGGCGTGGGTTATTGTGGGCTCTCTTATTTTTATATTGTGGTTGATCTTAACGTAAGCAACTACTCCATCAGCTTTGTTCAGATGACTAGAAGTTTGGTATGATTTATAGTTATTTAGTTGAGGTAAGTTTTTGTTTATGTTTAATCTGCACTCAGTTAGGATGATTACGTTCGCATCGGATTTTAGACTTACTAGATTCATGATCGAAGTTCGCGTAGACGCTTCGAATATTTTGCGAAATGATTGTAAAATCAGTCTTTTTTATATGCACTAATTTACAAAAATCACTGGTTGTAAATTCACCTGAGGTAGCTATTTGCGTATTGTCTATTTCTTCATGAACACATATTTGCCTATTCATGACTAAAATTTTCGAAATATTTGAAGTCGTTTCCAGAATGAGTCAGTATGCCGTATTGATTATTTTGTTTGAGAAAATAAACAAGTGTGGTGGTATTTTTATAAAATATTATGTAAATATATGCAATGATATCCTTTCCACGTCTTTTTTTGACGCGTTGTGAGACAAAATCAGGCGAGGAGGTCAATTTAGCCCCAGCCATATATATATTTGTACGCGTGTTCTTTCTGATTACGGGGGAATATCTACGGGGCACTAATAAATACCAAAGTCTGCACTTGAAACTGTATATATTGTCTTTCACTGTCTACAAAGTTCTTAACAAAATTATCTGACTCCAAATTACAATTTAACTGAATTACATGTTACATATACTGAGTGCCTAAGTGTACAGAACCTTAACGAAGCGGTTTTACTGAGCGACTGACGAGCCGCATTCCGCTCTGGCCCTCGCTGGCCGCGTTTCGTACAATCAGCATTATTCTGCACAATGTGTCGCCACATCACACTCTCCCTTTTTAAAAAAAATTGTAACAAAAAAATTTATATAAATATAAATTCCAATACTGAACCCTAAAATATCAAACAATGTTATTACATTACTTCAACTAAGTATGTCAACTAGTAACAAGGGAGCTCTACATAAATGCAACGTTTCACAATACAATGTTTACAATAATCAACGTTGGCATTAAGTTACCGACGCTTAAGGCGTATACTAACAAATCTATTTTTAGAACTTTTCATTTCACGTTAAGGCGAAGTTACATTTCAACCAAACTAATATGTAATGTTTTTTTTTAATAAACGTTTTATAACAAACTACATTTTTCATTTTCATTATCTCTAACACATTACACTTTATTTTTACTCAGCTCTCTCCAACAACTTATACATTATTTTCCTTATACTCTACGCATACATTTGCGGACACTTATTATTAAGACCGACTTGAAACATTTCATTACACATTACGCAAAAATGAATACATTACTTCCTAAACAAGTCCAGGTCTTCCCGATGGTACACTGGTGGTGGTACGAGGCATCGTGATGACCTCTGGTATCACCACTCTCGTTGCTTCTTTCTTTACCCAATTTTTTACACTGCTAATACAACCTCGGCGTAAGATATAAAGTATGCCGATGCTTAACACTATCACTAGTACAATCAACACTATGGTGAATAAGTTCACTTGACTCTGTAATTTTTCAGTATTTGCAACTTGTGCTTGAGCCTCAATCATTACATCTCTATTCTGTATATTTCCCATGTTCTAAAATGAATTATTACTTTATATAAACCTGACGTGAACTTTAACAAATCACACATGCAAGTACTTTGGACTGACACAGACTTGACTCTATACATTACTTATAATTATTATTCAGCAAAAATCTAACTGGTTGCTTAACAATTCTACCACTGCGTGTAACTTTAATTATCGGTTTCAGCGTTTTCTGTTGACTGCAATTAACCTCTGTATTTGCTTTACATTTATCTAATTTACATTCATTTTGCTGTTCACCATTGACATTACTTTCACAATTTTCACTAATACTTGGATTACATTCTTCATTAATTGTATATGCTGGTTTCAGCCTATCTATAGAAACATTTGATTGGCGTTCTGCAATTTGTATAATTAATGACTTAGGTGATCTCTTAATTACTTTATATGGACCACTATACGAAGGGGTTAATGGTTTTTTTACCATGTCATTCCTCATGAAAACATGACTGCAAACATTTAAATCTTTATGCACAAAAACTTTCTTACTTTCTCTATTCCTATCTAAATGCGGACGTAAACTATTCAATGTTCTTCTAAGATTACTTACATAACTTGGTTCATCGCTTACATTTATACCTGTACTACTGTCATAAAAATCTCCAGGTAACCGTAACGTATGACCTAATGCTAATTCTGCAGCGCTCACGTTGCTGCCACTTTTGCAAGCTGCACGAAGTCCCAACATAACCGTTGGTAATTCGTCTGCCCAAGAACTGCCTTTATCTAATAAACGTGCCTTCAACGCTACTTTCAATGACCTATGAAATCGCTCTACCATGCCGTTGCTCTGCGGATGGTAAGCCGTGGTACGAATTTTCTGAATACCTAAGAGTTTCATTAATGAAGAGTAAAGTTCGCTTTCAAACTGTCTACCTTGGTCACTAGTAATCTTCTTTGGACAACCATATCTACAAATCCAATTATTATATATTGCCTTACTTGTTACCTCTGCTGTAATCTCTGTAACTGGTATGGCCTCAGGCCAACGTGTAAACCTGTCAATCATTGTTACCAAATATCTATAACCTTCACTAGTAGTCGGGAGTGGACCCACTATATCCACATGTACATGCTCATATCTTTCACTTCCAGGGAATGCTCCTAACCCTGATACCGTATGACGTTGAACTTTAACTTTCTGACAAGCTAAGCATGCCTTACACCATTTACCAATATCTCTATTTATACCGGGCCAAAAATACCTCTCAGTTACCATTTTCTTAGTACAATTAATTCCTGGGTGACTTACATTGTGCACCTTATCAAATATTAACTTCCTGAACTCTAATGGAATAAATGGTCTCACATTGTTCTCTGTAATATTGCAATAAACTTTACTGTTACACAACGGTGAATACATTCTACGTATTACAATCTTATCGTTGTTTCCTTCCAATAAGCTAATAAGTTGCTGATCGCTTTCCTGAGCTAAAGCTAATTCTTCGAAGTCAATACTAGCCGGACAAACAATGGATTCAACTGTTCGCGATAATGCGTCTGCTACCAAGTTATCGCTTCCGCTTAAGTACTGTATGTCGCTCGTAAACTCGCTAATAAACAGTAACTGTCGCGTACGTCTTGCGATTTCTCTATTTGACTCTAACTTACTAAATGCATATGTTAATGGTTTATGGTCCGTGAATACCGTCAGTTCACGACCTTCAATCATGCTCCTAAAGTGTACTATCGCTAAATATATCGCTAAGAGTTCTCTATCATATGTACTATACTTTTTCTGCGTCGTAGTAAGTCCTTTAGAAAAATAACCTAAGGGTTTCCATTCATCCCCAACCTTTTGCTGTAACACAGCTCCTACACCTGTGCTAGATCCATCACACATTAAAGACAACTTACTTTCCATCTCCGGATATGACAACGTACTCGCGTTTACTAAGCTCTTTTTACAATGCTCAAAAGCACCTATGGACTCTTCAGTCCACTCAATTTTCGTCTTATCTTTCCTTTTTGACTTATGCAAAAATTTGTTCAACAGCCTCTGGTTATCTGCTGCATGCTCTACATGCGCCCTATAAAAATTCACCATTCCCAGAAATCGACGGAGTTGCTCTACCGTCTCAGGTCTAGGAAATTCCTGTATAGCCTTGACTTTTTCCTGTAATGGGCGAATACCCTCTGCGCTAACCTCGTAACCAAGAAAATCAACTTTTGCTTGCCCAAAACTACACTTTTTCAAATTAATTGTTATTCCGAACCTTTCAAATCTTTCAAAAACCTGTTTTAAATGTTCCTTGTGCAAAGTCACGTCATCGATCGTCGCGATTATTACGTCATCAATGTAACAAAACAAAAAGGATTTGTTATCGCCATTTAACAACTCTATACCTTGTAAAACTGTACTATTCATCCATCTCTGAAACGTTTGAGATGCGTTACGTAATCCAAAACCCATTTTCATAAATTCAAAAAGACCAAATGGAGTCGTTATTGCTGTCTTCTCAATATCCTCAGGCTTTATAGGTATATTATGGTACGCTCTATTTATATCTAACTTAGTGAAAATGCACTTACCTGTCAAACCGTACGTAAAATCTTGTAACCTGGGAATCGGGTACCTATCTGGTTTCGTCATTGCGTTCAGCCGCCTGTAGTCTCCACATGGACGCAACTGCCCGTCCTTCTTTTCAACAACGTGTAAAGGACTGGCCCAGGGGCTCTTCGAAGGTCTGCAAATGCCTAATTCCTGCATTACCCTAAATTCTTCCTTAATCGCCTTATAGCGATGCGGAGGCAAAGGCCTTGGCTTTGCAAAAACTGGTGGCCCTACGGTCTCTATATGGTGGTACGTATCATGACAACTGGGTTCCCTATAATTAATCGGCTTAGTAATGTCGGCGTATTGTTCGAGCAATTCACGGAATGGATTGTCCCTATGAATGCTAGAAATTGTCGGCTCGACGCTACTTATTACCGAGACGTACCTATGCAAATTGGTCAGACCGTCAATCAATTTTCTCTTACTAAGATCAACAATTAAGTTATGCGCTTTCAAAAAATCTGCGCCAATAATCGACTGTCCTACATCGCAAATTATAAAATTCCATCTAAATGATCTACGTAACCCTAAATTTAACTCTATAGAAATAACACCATAAGTTCTTATCTCTGTACCGTTCGCAGCAAAAAGTTTATATTCGCATTTACTCTCTATTTTTTTATGTTTCACTTTACTCACCGGTATCACTGAGACGTTTGCTCCTGTGTCTACCAGGTATTGTATACCACTATTATAGTCTCTCACACATAAACGGTTGTTCCCATGGGTGCCGCCGTCCACCGCCGACGACCGCACCGTACTTAGTTTCCCTGACTCGCTGATTTCTGTTGCAGCTGCGACCAACTGCACGGCGACACGCAGGTCCTCGCTCTTTCTCTGTAGCGGAAATGACTATCACACAACCAATCATCACTTTGTGGTGTCCGCCGCGAAACTGCCGGATTCCGTCCTCGCGAATTCGATCGCTTGTACCTCCATCTAGGGTCAAAATTGCGGTGAGGGCTTCTCTCTCTGGTCCTTATTGAGTTGACTTCCTCTCTTAATCTATTAACCTCGACTGTCAGGTCACGCATGTGTCTCACCATCTCGGTGTCTATTACTGATGAGGATACCGACGCTATCTCGCCCGTTTTCAAATTTTCTAATATCTTGTCAGCGATAGCCGCTAAATTTTCTAACTTAGTATCTCCACTGACCGCTAGAACTGCTCTTACGTTCGCAGGTAGCCGGTTGATCCACAATTTCTTTAGGGGGTCGCCTGTGATACCTACGTTTTTAGCCAGTTCGGTCATCCTTCGTAACAACTGTGACGGCTTCTGTGTACCTAGTTCCATTTCGCTTACGAGCCTTTGAAACTGCGTCTCTGCGCTTTCCTCATACACTGCCAATAACCTCTTTTTCAGTTCACTGTACTTCTCAGTGGCGGGTGGTGACTGTATCAAATCACTTACTTGTCTTAAGGCATCTCTATTAAGTTTCGCTACAGCCAATTCAAACCTTGTGCTGTCACTCTGTTTCTGGGGTGCCATACCGGTCTCAAAATGCGCGAACCACATTCTTGGCATGTCGGTCCAGAATTCCGGTATACGTGTTTGCACGGATATAATGGAGACATCCATGGTGGTATCTCTGACCTTTGTTTCCTCCCCGTAATTTTCTTGGAAACTCATTTCTTACTGCCACGTGTATCCAAACGCGCCGCTCCGTTAAGTTACAAGGTGGTTGAGTCGCCCACCGGAAACACGATCACGTCGGGGTCACCAATTTGTACGCGTGTTCTTTCTGATTACGGGGGAATATCTACGGGGCACTAATAAATACCAAAGTCTGCACTTGAAACTGTATATATTGTCTTTCACTGTCTACAAAGTTCTTAACAAAATTATCTGACTCCAAATTACAATTTAACTGAATTACATGTTACATATACTGAGTGCCTAAGTGTACAGAACCTTAACGAAGCGGTTTTACTGAGCGACTGACGAGCCGCATTCCGCTCTGGCCCTCGCTGGCCGCGTTTCGTACAATCAGCATTATTCTGCACAATGTGTCGCCACATATTGTTATCGGAAAGCGACTTGTTTAGGTTTGCGTTCGTGCCCACTCTAACAGGCGACCTTAGTCTGCTCATTACGCAATGTATGTGCCAATTAGGGGCAACAATCAAAAATTGCAATAAATAACACTCACTGAGATACAGAGACGGAGCTCTAAGACGGAGGAACGGTGCACTGTTTCACTTGCTGTATAGGCTTCGTAGCACGTTCCGTTATAATTAAGTGTAGCACAGCGCACGCTCGTAGCAAAGCCTTCACACGTCAACGAAGCGTAGCACTCGTAGCTGGCAACGTAGCAGTGTTAGACGATTGCCGTAATTTCAAAGCAAGGCAGTACTTCTATGTTAGCGCGGCGGTTAAGGACGCCCACCGCAGATAAAGATAAAAAGATAAAAATTCTTTATTTGCCTTTAGACCCTCACGGGCACTTAGACACGTCTTACATTTTCAATATTATATCTTATCATTTTTTTTTAAGTTTTTCTCTTTTTTAATCTACTAGCATTTCAAATGACCATTGGCGAAGAAGAAATGCCAAAAGAAACTTGCCAATATAGGTCTTTTTTTTCAAATCATCTTATACATATTACAATAAATATAATGATATAAGTGTACATATAGTGATATCAAGTGGTACAATTAAAGTTATATTAATTCATGTTCTGAATCATTTCCATACATCTCTGTCAGTTAGATATTCATCGATTCTATAATAACCCTTCTTACATAGAGTATTTTTGATGTGTCTTTTGAACATATTGTCAGGCAAGGACAGAACTGTTTCAGGTAATTTATTATAGAATCGAATACAATTTACCACAAAAGATCTATTAGTCTTAGCAAGCCGATGTACTGGCATACGCATTCTATTCCTGCTCCTAAGATTTTCAGTACATTTTGAAAACGAATTTATATTTATACGAGCATACATTATGTTCTCTTAAATATATTGAGAGGTAACCGTGAGGATATTTATTTCTTTAAATAGTTCTCTAAGTGATTCCCTGGAGCCCATGTTATAAATAGAGCGGATGGCTCTCTTTTGTAATATGAAAATAGTTTCAATATCAGCCGCTCTTCCCCACAACAGTATACCATATGACATAATGCTGTGAAAGTAGCTGAAATAGACTAAGCGAGCGGTAGCCACATCCGTCAATTGTCTAATTCTCCTAACGGCATATGCGGCAGAGCTGAGCTTACTGGCCAGTTTATTTATGTGGGGGGCCCACTGCAATTTTGAGTCTATCGTAATTCCAAGAAATACAGTATCATTAATAAATTCTAGTATATTATATGTCAATGAAAACTTGTGTATTGGAAGACACCACATTTGGAAGACTAAATTTTATACATTTGGTTTTAGTTGAATTTAATAAAAGATTATTGCATGTGAACCAATTTAGAATAGCAGAGAGAAAACTATTGTCAATATTTTCGTACCGGCGAGCAACATTAAAAATTAAAGAAGTGTCATCGGCAAACAGTAGTATATCCGCCGTTTTCTGCACCATGTAGGGCAGATCATTTATATATACTAAAAATAAAAAAGGTCCCAATATAGAGCCCTGGGGCACCCCAATATTAACATTACTGCCTTTAGATTTGACCTCATTTATGTTAACAGTTTGTATATTGTATAAGTAAGTTGCCATCAAATCATGGGCTTTACCTCTAACTCCATAATGGCACAGCTTGAGCAATAATGTCCGATGGTCGACACAATCAAAAGCTTTGGAGAGATCACAGAATACCCCAATAGCATTCTGGGATCTCTCCCATGCGCTAAGAACATGCTTGACCAATGCCGCCCCCGCATCTGTAGTGGATTTACCTGCTGTAAAAACCGTATTGTGCACTATGAAAAATTTCATTGGTCTTAAAATACAGTTGTAATCGATCAATCAATATATATATTTCGAATACTTTACTCAATACTGGCAAAATAGATATGGGTCTATAATTCCCCAGTTCACTTTTTTCATCAGACTTGAATAATGGAATTAATTTACTAAATTTCATTAGGTCTGGGAACACACCCATACCTATACATTGATTAAAAATAAATGCCAAGTGTGGAGCTATTGACTCAATAATATAATATAATACTTTTATGGTCATTCCCCAATGATATTCTGAGTTTTTAATGTTTAGTTGTTTAAAGGTTTTAATAATATCGCTTGATTGAATATGTGTAAATTGGAAAAGCTCCACTCTTGGTTGTACATTTTCCTTTAATAACTTCTCAGCAACATGAGGAGATGAATGGAGGGAGTCAGAGATAATATAAGGGATATTAGTGAAGTAGTCATCAAATAGATTTGCTACTGTTTTGCAGCTGTTACAGTTTGATTATTATGTTTAATAGAATACTCATTATCCCGTGGTTTATCTTTACCTGTTTCCTTTTTAACAATATCCCATACAGTCTTTATTTTATTTGACGACTGCTTAATTTTGATTTTAATATGCATTGATTTTGCAACTTTGCAAACATTTTTAAATATTTTGGAATATTTTTTAACATATTTAACAAAGTCTGGGTCAAATCTATATGCCTTTTCTCCATATAATTCAAACATTTTGTTTCTACTTATCAATATACATGTAGTTGCCCAATTATAAAACTTAAATTTATTTTTGGTATTAATCTTTTTATATTTGAATATGTTTTGGTACTCACTGTAGATAACATGAAACAAATTGGTATAGAGCAAATCAGGATTGTCTACAGAGTAATCCAATAATGGCAACCTTTCCCCCAGTACATTGTTGTATTTAATAAGTTTATTAGTGGTCAGTGGTCTATACAACAGATCACCTTTTAAATCTACATTATTTTAACATTGGTATATCACCAACTGACCATAATGATCTGAAGGCAAGTCGCCAATTATTGATTTATGCTCAGAATTACAAAAGATATTATCTAGACAAGTCGCAGATGTGGCTGTTACACGTGTAGGCTCCAGGAAGACATTATTTAAATTAAATGATTTAAATAAATTTATAAATCTAATAGTTATTTGTGTGTATACTAATATGTCTACGTTGAAATCACCACATACTATTCTGCTTTTTTTGCTTGTAAAAACTTTTCTTAAAGTATCCTCCATGACCTGCTCAAATTGTGTAAAATCACTGCTAGGAGGTCTGTATACACAAATAATTATGTAGTTATCTAGTTCAACACATGAAATCTCAATAGTGCATTCAACAGAGAGCCTAACAATGTCCTTACGTTCTTTGGCTTTGTGGTATTTTTTTATAATAATCATTGAACCGCATCTAATCGAAGACTCTCTATTAAAGATACTAACTATTATATAATTATTGATACCAAGTAATATTTCACTTTTCTTTAGCCAATGTTCCGTTAAACATAGTATATCAAGATTATATTTTCCTAAAAATAATTCTACTATTTCTTCACAGCCAGGAAAGCCTTGAATATTTTGATGTACAAAGTTTAGGTTTTGCTTTTGTCTTTCTCAGCAGTTTACATCTGCAGTCAAATCTACACAATTACTTTGTAGTTTACATTGTAAACTGTTAATACTATTAATGTTATAAGCCACTAAAGTGGCTATCTTATTTCTAGATTTCTTTGAAAGATATAGTATATCCTTCGTCAAATAAAAGTCACTAATAAAATTATTTGTGTCAAAAAATACAAATTTGTCTTTGTAGCAACATGTCAGATGAAATAAATTGTTAATATTGTATATGTTAGTATTTATTTTTGGTGACTGACAACTAACATACGGAAGTGCGCATAATAAAATCTTATTAACATTTAATTGATACAATTTATCTAATGAATGAATTATATCCTTTTTTTGCGTTTCTAAACTATTTCCTATCAAAAGAACAATAGTGGTATTGTCATCCACCTGTGTATTCTTAATTTTTCCTATTATTTGGCTGTAGGTTGCAGTTGACATACAATGACAAACAATAATTGACAATAGTGCCTTTTAGATGGTTATACATTTGTGAGTCTAGGTTACAACCTATTTTATCAGAAAAAAACTATGGTTTTACTCTTAGAAGCTGATTTGCTGCCACAAGTACCTGAATTCAGATTATCAAAATTTTTAGTTGAATAACTTACTGAAATCGTCCGAGTGTCACTTATAGTGGATATATTTGTGTTACTACAAGTGCAGCGACTACTCAGTGACTCAAACCGATCTGCATTGTACTTACTGATATCAATTAGTTCATCCAGTGCCAAAATATGTTCGTTATTTGGCACTGTGATAAATTGTATTTAGCCGCTAAATCTAGAAGCGACTTAGCCAAGTTTTCAATTTTACATTGCAGGTACTTTGTGTCGACATCATACATATGCTCTCTTTCCACCAGTTGTTTTTGACATAAGTTAAGCTCTGAATTGAGTTTTACATTAATCATGGATGTTTTCTTACTTTTAGAAATGTTGCGATATTTACTTTTTAACATTTTCTCTACCAAATACCCAGAGACCAAGATACCCAGGTTCGAGCCCGGTCACTGTCACCAAAATTCACTTTACGATATTAATTTTAATTATTATTAAAAAAAATTGAATTTATTGTAAAATGATTGACACTTAAGATACGTCCACGCTTGGCAGCGGTCCGGGGAGAAGAGTACTAGATGTACCTACATATGTTCTCCTAACACTTTCACCCTTAAATTTTTTGCTCCTTATCCTTTCATGATCTACGAAAGGAATACGCACTCGCCAGTGCCTCCACTTTTTGAAAAGTCCTACAAACTGGCTTACCACCAGGTATTGGTCCGTGTCAAGAGTGGGACCTCTAAAGGCTCTTGTATTAATTACAGTATTTCGAAGACCTCTGAAGACAGACTCGAAGATTAAAATCAAATCAATCGTACGTTTTTGCCCATTCCATCGCCATGTATACGTGTGAATATCCTTATTATGAAATAAAGTATACAACACGAGATATATCTTGTAGAGTTTTAACAAAAGATGAAGTCAGGTGCCTTAAAAATAAACTACCATGCACGAAAAATGAATATTAAACAGTAGTAAAGTAAGGACAGCATGTATGGATCGAGTCATACAACGCTCTATTGAGCCGGTCGATCCCGCAAGGAAGTTCAGGTGTAGTTGTATAGAATAAAATAATTATGTATTCGGCCAGCCGTATGTCAAGTCCCTTGCACGGTAGGTAGAGATAAATATAATGATTACTACAACCAAAAACGATTTTATGACTTTCAAATTCCAGTTTATTTTGAGATCATACATACTCAGAGAAAGTATCTGAGCATACATACGTACATACAATAGGTATCATACATACAATAGGTTATATCGACATCTATTGACGACTTAAACATAAACATGAAGGTTTCGGGGCGAAAAGGTAGATAGAGAACTTCTTTACCATTACCTAGAGCTGTAACTGTCCTCCTCTATTATCTCTACCTGACTGAAAAAAATCAAAAATTGCAAAACGTTTGTGCGTGTGAAGAATTGTTGTGATATTTTGTTGTTATTTCAGAGGTAACATTGAAACCGGCATTGATTGCTTTAAAAATGGTAAGCAACACAATCACTCTGCAGCCATATATATATAAAAAAAATTGAATAGTCATGGTAAATATCAAGTTTCGCAGTGGTTGTTGTATCATTGGTTTTCAATGAATACTTGAATGATTTTGTTAACCTTTATTCTATATCTGAACTACAGTGCCTTATTTCTTATATAATTCAATTATATAAGAAATACTCAACTATTGTGTTAATACGCAACAGTCACTGCGGAAAGCTTACTGTACATATATTTGTTTGTGTACCTCCAGTTGTATTGATAAAATTGCTTTTCGCTCTGCTTACATTTTATTGTGTACCCTTTCGCCGCTCATCAGGAATACTTATTACGTTAACGTCGGACTGTACCCTGTCAATTAATATTCAACTGCTGCACTTTATTATATTAAATATTGTATGAAATATTAATTATCTAAGTAAAAGAGTATGTTTCCCTCAAATATCTGGCAACAGATCAGTGGCCCTTTGGTATTGCTGATGTCTATGAGCAGTGGTAACCGCTTTCCGTCTGGTGACTCACATGCTCGGTGGCCCCCTCTAATATAAAAAAAACAATCATTTTTCGCCTGAAGTGAAGCGGTTACCGCTCCTTGTGAATGACTGCAGAATAATTTCTGCATTCATTGCCACCCGCTATTGTTAACACAGCAATATTATAGGAGCATATTGGTTACATACGCTGAGGAACTTTAGTAAGGTGGATATGTTTTCCTAAAGCTCTTCCTGCTTTGCTGTGCTCGACCTCTCACCAGAGCCATGTTTAAAGGCTATTTCATTTATACTAATTTCTGTTTCTGCTACCATTTAGTGTTACCCCCTACAGCATCATAATATCATATATTAGTATAGCTCTAATTCCATATCTATCTATAACTTTACACGAGTAGCCTTCTGGGGTAAGTAGAGAGAATCGATCGCAACATGACTTGGTCCTTATACACCTCAATCGCTTAATTGCCTATGAATTTACAAATACAGTCAAAACCAGATAAGGACATCGCTTAGAACAACAGATCGGTTATTAAAACTAAATAGCAAGGTCCCAGCCGAATCCCTATATAAACACATATATTTACTGATAAAGCATCATATCGCTAACAAAATGTTGATTGTTTTGAGTAGTGTTTATTTTGATTGTGTTATTCCAATGACCATGTCACAAAAAAGAGAAAAGTCTTGAATACTGAAGAAAAGTCACACATTAGCAGAATCAGAAGCGGAAATAAATAATCACAACACTGGTGAAGGAAACAAAAAGCATGAAATTGAAGAACAGTTTCAACCAATTTGAACAGAATATCATACGCCGAATATACTACATTATATGTAACTTAAATACAGTAGAAACTCAATTAACTGGACTAATTGTTGTTGATAGGCATTCGGATAATCGAAAATCGGGATAATGAAATATATGAAGAACTTTTTTGTTTTTATAAATTATAGGTACGTGATATTTTTAAACATCTGGGGTTTTTTATTTTCCTATGAAGAGCAAAGGTATTTTAAGGGTCCCGGTAGCGTTAGCGCAAACTAATATTGTTACTCGCTCTTTGTTAGTTTTATATCCAGGAGCTGAATTCTCTCGCCTAGAAGCTATAGATTTTGAAGGTACTTCCAGTTTAATCCAGTTTCATCAGCATTATAAACAAAATACAAGTCATAGTTATTTTCATTCAATTTCTTCTTAAAATCATCTTTAAAAGAATTTCCACCAATTCACGAATTCCATTACTTGCCACAAACGATTCATCGCCACCTAATTTTTTATTTAGGTGTAATGCTTTTAATGCTAAGCAAAGTACCAGATATCGCTTGCCCAGTTGATTGTTTTTATAAAAACCAACAATACAGAGCTTCTTCTAAAAGTTCATTTTCAACATTGGAAAATGATGAAGAAACCGTCTTCATCATTTTCCGATGTTGACTCCCGTCTTCACTATCTAATTTGCAGGTGTACAACAAAATTGAATCAGTATTCTTCTTAATATCACTTATCATGGATGTACACCATACTTATCAGCTAACTTACGACCTGTTTCTCCTTTTTTTAATGAATCAATAATCTTATTTTGTCTTTAAGCGATAACACCACTCTCTTACGCTTTGACATTTTTAAATATGTAGACGTGACGCGCACGTCAGAGCAGAGTCACAATTGCAAACTAACTAAAACAATAACGAAACTCGTGGGGCAGCGATCCCACGGGGCGCGGGTGGGATATGCCAGTTCCGACATGTTCATGTTTGCATAAATTCGACTTGTAGATACATATAAATTGGTCGCGGTTGGTAGTCGGATAATCACGAATCCGTATAACTGAGGGCCGGATAATCGAGTTTCTACTGTACCTTTATACCCTGTGATAAGTGTACATATATATATATATGTACACTTATCACAAGTTCAAATTTTATATCTATTTGTGTATATTGTTTATAGTGACTATCGATACAGCGACCGAGGTTAGAGGGTCCCTTCAATGTCATTATATCCAGTTTGGATTATATATCAATGTATTGTATCAAAAAAATTTAAGATGTGTCTAAGTGTCTGTGAAGGCCCAAGGGCAATTAAAGAATTTTATCTTTATCTTATTATACATCTTATTGGCAGGGTGCTTCATGCTCAGGCAAGGTTCTCTTTGACTATGGATATTGCACACTGAAATTAAGTGTTGAATCAAGCAATTTATTTTAAGTAGTAAAACCTACCCTACCTTGTTGCCTATAAAATACCTAGTCGAGTCATAAATTCTGTCAAAATCTTATTATTTTTATTTTGGAATACTGGCCAGAAATACTTTGACTACAATTTTAGTAATAGTACGTTCCCCCTTGCCGAATATAAAAAATAAATTCATATTCAAATATGGTGTGGTAGAAGAAGGAATATAGAGTTGCGGTTATCGTGTTGCACTGCTGTGGTTACGCGCCAAAAGAGATTTTCAACATTCTACAAAAATTGAAAATAACACTACGGTTTATTTATCGCACTATCAAACGATATACTAAAGATTCAAGCGTCGAAGATCGTAAGCGGAGCGGCCGACCTCGTACAGTTAGGACACCAGCGGTCATCAAAGCAGTGTAGGCGCAAATCCAAAGAAATCCCTTGCATAAATAAAACATCTTAGCTCTTCAGATGGGATTAAGCAGAACCACTGTCAGAAGAGTGTTAGATGAAGAATAGACCTGGGACTACGAGCTTATCTTAAAAAAACTGGATATTTTTTTAACGAGCGTTTGAAAAAAAATAGCATGGAAAGATTCCGCGCTTTGTTACGGCGGTATGCGGGAAAGAAATACCGCGTAATTTTGTTTTCGGATGAAAATGTTTTTACCATCGAAGAAAGTTACAACAAACAAAATGTTAAGGTGTAAGCCCACAGTTGTGAAGAAGCGAACGCGCGTATTCCGAGGGTCCAGCGAGGGCATTATCCTTCATCAATCATGATTTGGCTTGGAGTCTCATATTCAGGCATAACTGAGGTGTATATTTCTGTAAAAATGGTGTGAAAACCAGTGCAGGGGTTTACTAAAATATCATCCTAACAAACCGCCCGTGAAATTGACTTCATCGGGCATGAAGACTGGCCCTCTTCTACTCCAGATTTAAACCCACTGGATTACAAAATATGGTAACATTTGGAGGAGAAAGTCTGCGCTACACCTCATCAGAATTTGGAGTCTCTCCGAGCATCTCTGGTTAAAGCAGCGGCAGAAATAGATATAAATGTGGTGCGTGCTGCGATCGATGACTGGCCGCGTCGATTAAGTGCATGTATTCAAAATGGAGGAGGGCATTTCGAATAATGTAAATAAAATTTTATTGTACATTTGATTACCTTTCATTTCATATATAACTTTTACATAATTATCAAAAAGTGTATCATTAATTACATCAAAAGTTTTTGACAGAACTTATGATCTGACTAGGTATAGTCTATTTGAAAGAGACGTATAGCTTACCAGAAGCTCACTCTCTGGTGTTAAGATAAGAACAGTGATGCTCCATTTGGTTCAGACATGTAGATAGACTGCAGGATGAAAGAATGATGAATTTTTCCCCTATACTTGCACTTTGAGACTGTGCTTGTTTCTAGATGTCAATAGGTAGTTAGGTCGCCCAGACCCGAGCTTTTGATAGAGTCAGCGGGACTGGACTCTAACGGATGTAGATAAGGAATAGCTAGTAAGCAGTTTAGTTATTAGGTGCACAATGTAACTCTCTTTTTAATTCATTATACGATTGGCATCCAATTCTGTCAGACGTTAATCATTTTCTTTTAATTTTTTATTTTTAGTTTTTAAAAAGTCCTTTAAACGTTCCCAAAACTTAACTGGCGCAGCCGTGTAGGATCGCTCGCTAAAGGCAACGCCGTTTTTCGCTCCTTTCCTGTGTTTACACCTGACTATCAAATTTTGGTCAGAAGACGAGTACGCGGCGTGGGCTACGAGTGATCTTTCGAACAAATAAATAAGTGACGTTACGGGCTACGAAGACAAGACTATGGCGATTGGTCTGATTGGTTGGTGAGTAAAACTCTTCGCTTTCCTTTCATTTCCACTCCCTTGTTATTGCGAAATAAAACTCTTTTGTAATAACGTTATCTGGTTAAGTTGTGAAATTTAAATACATATAGTACATAAGAATAAAAAGAAATAAATATTAATAAGCGAATAAAAGAAAATACCTTATTTTCGTTCCATGTTACGTAAGAATATTGTAATTAAAACTATTTAATCGAAATTCATTTCATTTTAATTTTTACTTATTTACATTGTTTTATATTGTGTGTTTTATATTTTATTGTGTCTTTTCACATAAGTTTTCATACTGTTGTTTACTTTATTGGGTGTGATCAATCCATTCCAAAATGTCTAAATCCGAGAACTCGAACATAAATGTATGTGATAATGAATTAATAATTAAAGCCAGTGACGCATTATCATTAATTCCACAATTTTCGGGAGATTCGCGACTTTTAAATTTATACATACGAAAATGTGAATACGCGATTTTAAAATACCAAGGAGACCAAAACCGTAATGAATATTTAATGCAATGCTTCACTAGCAAATTGACCGGGAATGCAGCCGCGCTTATCAGTGAACGTAACGATATAACTACATGGAATGAATTGAAGAACTTGTTAGATCAGCATTTTGGCGATCCGCGTAGTGAGGAATGTGTGGCCATAGAATTAGAGAGTTTAAAGCTTAAAAATAATGAATCTTTTTCAGATTTTTGTCATAGAATACAGAGCGTTCGATCAATATTATTGGCTAAGGTGAATAGGTTAGCGAATTCGAGTTTACGCGAGGCGAAACATATTATATACAATAATACCTGTTTAAATGTCTTTCTTTATAATTTACCGGAAAACATGATTAGAATGGTACGAATTAAAAATCCCACCACCTTAGAAGAAGCCCACAAATACGTTTTGGAGGAAATTAATTTTCAGGAACAATACAACCGGCGAAATCGTTTCTTCGATAATAAACCAAAAATACCGGCACAGCCAACTATGCAACAAAAATTTAATTTTCCTTTTACGGCACAACCCCCTATGGCGAAAAATATACCGTTCCAAGCTTCTGGGTTCCCACAAAATCCCCAGTTCAAATTCGGAATACCTCAAAATAATAATCAGTTCAGATTTGGCATTCCGCCAGGCATGGGCCGTCCCATGCAATCGTCTGGTTTCATGGCCCAACCAGGTGGTTATCGGCCGCAACAACAGTTCGGTTATCATCCACCGCAACAATTCGGTTACCGACCACCACAATTCGGCAACTCCTTACCACAACAACAATTAAATAACACACGTCCTTTCGATAAAAAACCAATCCCAAGTAATGATGTGTCCATGAGGACAGCCCCCGCTAAGCCTCAGTTTTATTTAAATGAGCCTTATGTTGAAGACTATAATAATTGCATATACCCAAATAATTTGCCGTATTATTACGAACAAGACGACATGACACCCGAGACTGATTATGAAGAACCATACTTTGAACAATATCCCGTTTCCCAAATTGATAACTTACTAGTAGATTCTGTTAATAACATTGACCTTGACATTGGAGCACCTGCACAAAATCGTGATAATAGTGAAAATTTTCAAGTAAAAGCCTCCGAATTCCCCCAGAAGTGATAAAAATTAATTTCGATTCAAATTTAAAATTACCTTATATTTATATTCCCGAAATAGATGGTAAATTTATGTTAGATACCGGCAGTACGAGATCTTTCATAAGCCCTTGGAAGGCTGATGAATACTTCGCGCATGAAAAATCCCATGAGCCCTTTCAAGTGATTAGTACCCATGCTACTAGTTGTCATGACGAAGTTTTATCAATTCCCCTATTTCCGACATTTAAAAGCAACGAGTTCCACAAATTTTATGTTTTTAACGTAGATAATAACTATGACGGTTTAATTGGATTAGATCTGATGTTGCAGTTAGAAGCCGACATTCGACTAAAGGAAAAATCCCTAGTCACAAAAAATACTCGCATACCGATCGAGTGTCCCCAACATATAGTTCGTTTAGCCCCGCGGTCTGAACAGCGTGTCAAACTTCCCGCTAAATTATTTGATGGACAGGGCGTACTACATAGCATACAGTTTTGCGATGGAGTACGAATGCCTTCTGCAATAGTTACTTGTAAAAATGGATTCGCTACCACTATAATTCAAAACGCTCTCGAGGAAGAAGTAGCACTCACTATTAGTACCCCATTGGAAATTTCAAGGCTGGAAATAGATCAGGTTTATAATAATAAAATAAATAATGACATTGACGTTAATTCATTGTTGCATAATAACCTTTCAAAATTACGACTGGATCACATGAACAACGAGGAGCGTGACTCCATCTATGACCTCTGCAGCGAATACAAAGATATATTTTATTGTGATGCAATACCTCTTACCTTTTCAAATCAAGTTAAACACCAAATTCGCACTGTCAACGAAGACCCTATTTATGTCAAACCTTATCGACAAGGCCAAGCTCAGGCTAACGAAATTAAAAATCAGGTTGAAAAGCTTTTGTATGACAATGTAATACAAGAATCTCATTCCCCGTGGAATGCTCCAGTGCACCTCGTATTAAAAAAAGGTGATGCATCAGGCGAAACTAAATACCGTATGGTGGTAGATTACAGACGACTAAACGAGATCACAGTCGACGATAAGTACCCGCTACCTAACATAACCGATCTTTTTGATAAGTTAGGTAGAAGTACCTACTTCACCACACTTGACCTTGCAAGTGGCTACCATCAGCTACAAATCGAGGAAAAGGACAGACAAAAAACTGCATTTAGTACGGAGAACGGCCACTATGAATTCTCGCGTATGCCGTTTGGTTTGAAAACAGCACCCGCAACATTCCAGCGTGCAATGGACAATGTCCTTCGTGGATTACAGGGTATTCATTGCCTTGTATACCTCGACGACATACTAATATACTCCACTAGCTTACAAGAACACCTACAGAAATTACGAACCGTTTTTGATCGCTTAAGACAAACTAACTTAAAAGTACAGCTAGATAAGTCGGAATTCCTCCGCAAGGAAATACTTTATCTCGGACATACCATTACAAATGAGGGTCTTAAACCCAATAGTGACAAAATACAAGCAGTCATTGATTATCCCATACCCAAGACTCAAACCGAAATTAAAAGATTCCTAGGCTTTATAGGCTACTACCGCCGTTTCATCAAAGACTTTTCAAAAATTACACAACCTATGACTGCGTGTTTAAAGAAAAACAAGAAGGTAGTTCTTGACCAAAATTATATTGATGCATTTCATAAGTGTAAAGAATTGTTAGTTAATGCACCAATCCTTCAATACCCTGACATGTCTAAGCCATTTATAGTCACAACCGATGCCTCGGAAGTAGCAGTTGGCGCTGTACTCTCCCAGGGAATAGTCGGCAGCGATAGACCCGTTGCCTATGCTAGCAAAACCCTCACTGATACCGAGCGTAGATACAGTGCGATAGAACGAGAATTATTGGCCATTATATGGGCAGTGAAACATTTCAGACCCTACCTTTATGGTCACAAATTTATCATATACACGGACCATAAACCTCTTATCTGGCTATATAAATTAAAAGAACCTGATAGTAAACTAACCCGCTGGCGCTTGCGTCTGCAGGAGTATGATTTCGATGTTATCCATAAAAATGGAAAGCAAAATTTGAATGCAGATGCACTATCTCGTATTCAAATCAATGCATTAGGTAATCAGGACGACACTTCATCTCTACAAGTTAACATAGACGAAAAAGAACAGCGATTACAGGAGTACCTCAATGACGTTACTGAGGAACTGACTAGAATAGCTCAAAGACGCGTTACTGACGAGACTATAACGATCTCTGACGAATCCAAAACTATTACGATTTCAGATGACTATATCGCAGAACCCAAATATCCCATTAGATCAGTTAGTAGCAATAGCCCAACACATAGCGTAACTGCTCATTCTGCCCCTGACATGGAAGGTAAGGGCATGCCTATATTAGACGAGGCTATAGATACAAAGCCTAGACAGATATTAGTATTTACATGGTTAAAGGATAGCATGCAAGCAAAAGATATTTCCAATAAGACACAGAAAATCATAGAGGTATTCTTACCAATAAATAATGAACAGTTAGTAACACAGTTTTTAAAAGAGTATATTAAAGACAAAACTAAATACTTCATCTACTTTGAAGATGAACAGCATCGTCGAGACTTCTCTAACGTCGTTATCAGATTATTTAAAGAAGGCCAAGTCTACTTCTATGAATGCACCAAGCGTGTTGTATTCATAGAGGACGAGAATGAACAAAAGGCTATCATTCTTAAACTTCACGAAGGTAAGACATGCCATCGTGGTATTAAAGAAACTATGTCCAGAATACGTAGGAATTATTTTTGGCCCAACATGCAGGAAACCATAGCAGCCCAACTAAATATATGTGAAGCCTGTAAAACTATGAAATATGACCGTAACCCCATTAAACCTATATTACAAATTACACAAACTCAATCAGCCCCCATGCAGGAAATATTCATAGATCTGTTTACTATAGAAGGGAAAACCTATCTTACCTTAGTAGATGCCTTTAGCAAACACGGTCAAGCTATAGAGATAAGCAATAGATCAACCCCAGAAGTTACAAGAGCCTTAATAAAATACTTCTCTCTTTATGGAGTCCCTAAGAAAATTACCAGTGACCCTGGATCCGAATTCAACAATGACCTTATGAGACAACTCATGGCTCTCTATAAAATTCAATTGCACATAAGCACTCCACATAATTCTAACTCTACTGGTATAGTGGAACGTTTTCATTCCACTATCATTGAAATATATAGGTTAGCTAGGTACGAACAGAAATGTACAGATGCGGCATCTGTAATGGTGTATTCTATTATGGCTTACAATAGTACTATACACTCATCAACAGGACTCACTCCGTTTGAAGTGCTCTTTGGACACACTGAATCAAATGATGCTTTTAATGTAGATTTTGAAAGATCATATACACAGCAATTACTTACAGATCACTGTAAAAGAACAAAAGTTTTATATAAAAATATAGCAGATAAGTTAATAGCAAACAAAGAGAAAGCTAGGAACATTAAAGGAGGAGAAGAGGTAAAAGAATTTGATATTTCCGATACAATTTACGTAAAAGATATAAATGTAAGAAAAAGTAAGGACAAACCACGATATAGAAAGGCGACAGTAACAAACAAACAACAACGTAATATTATCCCTATTCAAATAGGAAATAGGACAACTACTGCTCATATTAAAGATGTTAAACGCCCTTCACAGGTGGTGTCTACTCCTGCTGACCCACAAGAACCAGGCTCTTCAAGTAGACCGAATTAATGAAAATCCGGGAATCTTACCTGTAAAAGAAGGTCGCGCGTATATCCAAATGGACAAATGGCTTATTGTTAAAATTATTAGTTTAGACGGTATTAGTAAAGATTTAAATTTTAACATGCAAAAATATTCCGATTTTAGTAAAATATTAGAAGGCGAATTTGAGTATAAACATGAAGTTAAAGAAATGAAAGCTCACGTAGACTATCTTCAGGATATCACCTTAGGAAAAATACAGGAACTAGTACCAACGAATAGATTTAAACGAGGGCTTCTAGATTCTGCTGGTTCAATTATAAAACTAATAACTGGTAATCTTGACCATACCGATGCAGTCAAATATGATAAAATAATTTCTGAAATTAAAACCAATGAGCAGGCAATTGGTAAAAAGATAACTCTCATCTCTGAAATGCTGGATCACTTTATGAACTCATCTGAAATTATGAAAGAAAACACCGCCATTGTAGATATGAGATTAGATCGCCTTGAAAGAATTGTTTTAGAATTAGATAACGTAAAGGAAGACACTATGTATTTAGTTTATGTGTTAAGCTTATTTAATCAATTTAGTATGAACTTTCGCACTATATACATTAAACTAAGTGAACTAGAAACCGCTCTAGCTTTAAGCAAAACATCTGTATTACATAAATCAATTATCAATTCCACTGAATTATTATGTACATTAAAAATGATAGAGAAACAAAGTAATCTTATGTACACCGTATCAGAACAGAATTTGATTATGATAGAAGAAATACTTACTGTAAAAACATATGTAAAATCTAACCAGATAACGTTTCTAATTGAGGTTCCTCTCACCGACAATTATACATATAATTATTTTAAATTGTACTCCCTCCCTGTCCTAGATGATTCCACAAATAAGACCTTTATAGTCATCCCAAAATATCCTTACCTCATAGCGAATGGGATGAAATACCAACCAGTCCTGCGACCATGTAGAGACATCGCGAGAGATCAGTTTCTTTGCACGGAAGATGATGTGATGGAGTTTCACAGAATAACATGTATAGAACAGCTGATGGAGTTCTACCCAAATCCTACACAATGTAGCCAACATCTAGTTGATATAGAAAATATTAGGATACAGCGAATATCCTCACA
Source organism: Pyralis farinalis (assembly GCA_947507595.1). Classification (NCBI taxonomy): domain Eukaryota; kingdom Metazoa; phylum Arthropoda; class Insecta; order Lepidoptera; family Pyralidae; genus Pyralis; species Pyralis farinalis. The sequence goes on from OX382270.1 coordinate 3,173,126, forward strand.
TAGTTGGATATTATATAGCAGATATCATACTTTATTATCTTCGCAATGTGGCAGTGACATTACTAAACAACTGGTACGTGGCACATATATAATTACTATAGAGGAAAATTGCACTGTCGTCATCAGTAATATAACATTAGAGAGAAAATATGTATATTACAGTATGGAGAGTAAACGGACGCCGGTCATTCAGCTGCCAAACCTGCATAAGAGGAATAACATATCCTCTACAAAAATGAATCTAAAGGAAATTCACCTCGATGACGTCAAGTTCCTAAATTACGCGTTAAGAAGAAATAGTGAAAGTGTAAGTGAAGTGAGAAACAATATTAGTGAAGTTCGCGTTATACAAACCCGTAGTATCAGCTTAGCTACTCTAGTGTTATATATCGCACTCATTATGTGTATTGTAATTTTGATTGTCTATTATAATTTTAAATATAGATGTTGGGAAATATGTATGAAGCGAAATCACCGGATTCAAGTAAAACCACGTGAACCCGATAATTTCGCTCTTGAGGGGGGAGAAGTTAGGTCGCCCAGACCCGAGCTTTTGATAGAGTCAGCGGGACTGGACTCTAACGGATGTAGATAAGGAATAGCTAGTAAGCAGTTTAGTTATTAGGTGCACAATGTAACTCTCTTTTTAATTCATTATACGATTGGCATCCAATTCTGTCAGACGTTAATCATTTTCTTTTAATTTTTTATTTTTAGTTTTTAAAAAGTCCTTTAAACGTTCCCAAAACTTAACTAGGTTGTTTGTATTGTAAGTACTGTATTATTGAAAACAAACAGATGTCATTACTATAAGTTCCATGAGATCTTGTCATTCTTGGTCAACTATAAAAAAAAATTTAAGTAAGTGCTTTTGTCTTTATTATTTCTTGTAAAGCTGACAAACACACAGTTGATAGTAAATTTTGGATTTTCCCACTACATTTGGTTCTTTCATGATTTAATTCATCCATATTTCATGATTCTTACTCCAATGTAGGTACCCAGTCAGTTTTATTTCCCCTTATGGCAATATGTTACTTTGCCAAACCCAATCAGTTTTGACTTGTGATTTCTTGACATATCGACAGACCATAACTATAAATGTTTTTTTTCGGCACTTGTTCCATGAGGTTTTACTCCTTGCTTTATTCATTTTCGTGAATGCTCAAATTTTGATTTGTAACTCCTTTAACAACAGACACACGGACAGATAAAACTACGCAATAACGATTTTTACATTCTCCTCTGTATTCATGCTGCGGGGCTTTGTTTTCTTATGAGAGTTTGTTATGAGAAATTTCATATTCCTAGTTAATTAGGAGGTACAAGTAACATTTGAAAAAATGACCAAATTCAGTAGAAACTACTGCTTCTATGGTAATTTAATGTCACCAATAAAAGAGTTGAAATCTAACGAGTGCTAAGTTCCATAGCAATTCCTTTATCATAGTTGTACGAATGTTTACCTACGACATTTTTCGATTTGCAATTTCCATTCAAATAACCCTGCAGGTATACTGACAATGAATGTCAATTGATTACTTTAAAAAAATAGGGGTCTAATTCAGATACTTGTTCCACCAATTAGAAATTTGTAAATAAATATTTAGTAAAATTATATGTCAATATATACTTTGCTTCTAATCGTTTTTAGGGTTCCGTACCCAAAGGGTAAAACGGAACCCTATTACTGAGACTCCGCTGTCCGTCCGTCTGTCACCAGGCTGTATCTCATGAACGGTGATAGTTAGACAGTTGAAATTTTCACAGATGATGTATTTCTGTTGCCGCTATAACAACAAATACTAAAAAATAGAATAAAATAAATATTTAAGGGGGCTCCCATACAACAAACGTCATTTTTTTTTGCCGTTTTTATAGATAATGGTACGGAACCCTTCGTGCGCGAGTCCGACTCGCACTTGGCCGATTTTTTTAAAACGTTATTTCAATGCAAACTTGCCAATTTTATTTAAGAATTTTCAATTGGATTTGCCTCGTTCAGAAGAGTAGAGTTGCCGTATAGTCGGCGAACAGAGCTTGTCGTACCTCTACGTGGGGAGTCTGTGGAACGTCGTTAATGTAATAGAATGGGATGGGACCAAGCATAGTGCCCTGAGGAACTCCGGTTCTAATAGGGTGCGGCCTCGAAATAATGCCGTGCACTCCAACGTGGAGATAGCGATCCGACAATAGTCTTGTAACTCCCTCTCGTCTGCAAAGTCTGCTGGGTATGCGCGAAACGCTTTACTTGTTTCCACCGTAGTCCGGGGACGAAAGAAAGCAATTAACCGAAGGATTATAAGAAAGTTCTTATGGGGAGCTCCTTGTTGCTGTGCAAACAGTAGAGGTGGCAACGGCGGTAGTTTTATTCATGTTTTGTAAGCGGTCAAATGCATTTTAATTGCGTGCCTTTACATTTTTCCTTGTGATTGATATAGGCGTATAAAAAAACGTTTAATCAAAGAACTTAGGATTCCGAGTGTGTAGTCCCACACATAACCGGTTTTTTTAGTAGAAATGTATAGAAGCTAGAAATAAAATAGAAACGCATAAGGTTTCATGTCTTTATATTTTTAAACCTGACAATTCAGAGGCGAAACAACCATTTTTCACATCATTTCCTGGTTCCAGGTAGCTAATTAAATTTTACGACTCCCAACCCTGGAATCCCAGGTTTAATTAATATATGTCCATCGTGACGTAGGACATCTGACGAAAATACAACACAATAAGTTTTTTTTTCGGTTCAACGCGATGTGTGGCATATGGCTGTTTTACAGATAGTTTGAGAGACTGTGTCTTTTTTTATACGACTAATGGGACAAACAAGGGTATGGGCTGCCTGGTGGTATCGCAGTTATCCATGCAACACCAGAAGCATTACTCGTGCGTTACCACCCCGGTAAAAACTTTGTTACGCCTTTCCTGAGGAACCGCATGCTGCATCTCTTAGAAAATCTCGACGAGCAGTTTATTCCTCATATTATAATAATTTATTAGTTTTAAATAGGGTGACAATGTCGGTGTTTATTATGCGTTAAAGTTAAGAGAGGTAGGACGCATCAAAGCAGCCTGTCTGGAGAAGACCTCCACCTCGCAGGAGACCGCAGCCGATTAACAACTTCTTAGAGGGTTGTTGCGTTCTTGCGACTGAGTGAGGTCACCGATAAGCTCTTAAAGAGTAACATTTAGCCATTTTACCAGCATGCAAATTTTTGTTGTGTCAATTTAATTATACAAAATTTAACAATAGTCAATTGAACATTATTATTACATAAGCCACTTCCACAAAAAAGCCATTTTTCGATGTAAACTAAATCAATCCAAGATTTCTCGGAAGAAAACTGCTCTGGTACTGCTCATTTTTTACCCCCTTACCAGATTAACCAACTACGTAGGCAATGAAATCTAACAGAAACGAATTCCAAACACTTGTAACATTTTAATTATTATCAATTATTTCATTAATGAAACGCATTGTTACGTTACTTTGCCACCAACGCTCGTGGGTTCGATTCCCACACAAGACAAATATTTATGTGCACAAACATGTCTGTCTTGGCCTGGGGGTTTTTAAGAGGTATAGGGCGCATAAAAGCAGCTAGTTTGGGGAATTGCCTCCACCTCATAGAAAACCGCAGCCAAATAATAACTCCCTAGAGGGTTGTTGGGTTCTTGTGTGTAAGTGAGGTCACCAGTAAATTCGTCAGGAGTTTCTGTGTTAGCAGCAGAGATGGCATCGCGTGAGTTATACTTAATATGGTGCATGCGTTAAGAGGCTACGGTAACCGCTTTACATTCGGTGGACTGTATGATTGTATGTCTCCCTACGTTGTATAAAAAATATATTGACGAGCTCGGTGGCGCAGTGGTGGAACACGCTGTTACGCTACTTTGACACCAACGCTCGTGGGTTCGATTCCCACACGATACAAACATTTGTGTGCATGAGCATGTCTGTTTGTCTTGGTCTGGGTATTTTCTATGTATAATAATTATGTATTTACAAAAAAAAATGTATGTTTATCAGTTGTCTAGTACCCATAACACAAGCTTCGCTTACTTTGGGGCTAGATGGCGCTGTGTAATTTGTCCGACAATATTTATTTATTTATTTATATATATTGTACCGTGCGTTGTATTAGTAAAAAATATTTGTGTCTATGGTTTTTTTAATTCAAAGAGTATTCACGCTGACGCGCGATAATGATAACCTAAAATATATATATTAAAAAAATAAACCTTTGAAAAAAAAAGTGGCTTTGGTTTTTTATTTGGCTGCGGTTTACTGTGACGCGAAGGTACTTCCCTGAATCGAGCTGTGCCCTACCTCTCTTTTAAGAAGAAGTGTTAGTGTAGTGTATGTATACTGTGACGGGAGTGTTTAATATTGTTTTTTTGTTTTGGCAGGCGGGGGCTGACGGCGCAGGAGCGGCTCTCTGAGCGGCCCCGCACCCCGCCCCCTCCCACGGACTGTTCGGGTAACTATCCTTTCTATTTATACTACGTTGCGACTCAAATTAAGATAATATTCGACTAATATGAAGCGATTTTCGTAGCACAAGGGTTGTCACCCCTGCTGCTATAATACCAACTCGTCACCTGGTGTTTTTCAATCGTAGGAACATGACAAACCTCCGGGGAATTGTTATTTGATATATGCCTGTAAGAAGGAAGTCCTTTCACAGTCGGGATGCTTACATATCTACTATATTAATCCCCTCCGTTAGAACCCCGTTTACTGGTCAGCAGTATCCATTGTGTCCAGTCTTCTTGTTCCTAGCGTTATCCCATTTCCTAATCTGTTAGGATCTGCTACCTAAGCCAAAGGATTTGGCGAAGTTACTGGTTTTGACACGGAGCGACTGCCGTCGTCGGAGGTCGGACGGCAGTCGCTCGATGAGGGAACCCAGAGATCCAGAGGAAAAAATCAAACCTTTCTTAGGTTAGGTCACACGTCTCTCGAAATATAATTTCTTGGACGTGCTGCCATGCAATTCTGTAAGAGCAAACGTCCTTACATCCTCGGAAACATCGGCTGTTACAGCCTTGAACACAAAATTGCAATTCTTTGGTGTCGATTTTCATGGTTGTGCGACACTAGCGCCGCAAGGCTGCGTTTGGAATTGGAATTCTACAAGGCAAACAGCCTCGCGTACGCTTACAGCCTTATAGAATACCAAATAATTTAGCCGTGATCGCAGTAGACAATGTCAAAGCTGTGACATCTGTGATCACAGCGACGCACACAGCCATTACGAGTCGCTTAGAGAATTGCATGGCAGGACTCCTCGCGATGTTTTCCATCGCCGCCGAGCAAGTGATAATTACAAATGTGTACATAAATCTGAAAACATGAATTCAGTGATACATGCCGAGATTCGAACAAAATGTAAGTAAAGTGCTTTATTGGTTTCGGGTACCTCATTCGCTTCTTTAACATTCATAGCTCTTATCACGCACGCTCTTCGTTCCTGGGGCTTCTGACACGTCCAATTTGGACGTGGTAGGTGAGTGAGTCTTACCCGCCTCATACATAGTTCCGCTTTCGGTCGACATGGTTGAACTTGCTCGTGCCAAGGACGCCATCCCGCTCAACCAGCTGAATATCTTGCACGAATTTCGAAAGACCACTCTGGCACAGCGATGGAAATGAACCCGCTATATATATTTTCAGCTCAAGTGCCCGCCTATGCTGAAGGGAGTCCGGATGGACCGAAGACGAGCCAGTAACCAAATGTAAGTGTATATTGATAAGATACTTGAACGTTTAAGGGCGACACACACGTAGCTATAACATCTTCTACCTAGCGTTATCTCGTTTGCTAATACATCAGGATTGGTAAGGTTTGTCACCTGACCCTAAGGCTTTAGGAAAATACTGATTTTAACATAGAATAACTGCCGTCAGGTCTTCACAACCGACAGCGAAAACCAGACCTTTCTTAGGTTAATTCACTACCTTTGAAATATAATTTACATTAGACATGCGATTTCCCCTCACGATGTTTTCCATCGTCGAGCGTCGGTGTTAAAATAAGAAGAGGCATGCTCCGATGGTTCGGGCATGTAGAAAGAATGCAAGATGAAAGAATGACGAAGCAGATATACAATGCAAAAGTGGAAGGATGTAGGAGCCGGGGAAGGCCAAGACTTACCTATCATGACCAAATTGGTCATGTTCTATCAGCAGGTGATGTCAGGAGCCCTAGAAACCGGCGTGCGTGCATGAGAAGAGCAATGAATGTTAAAGAAGCGAGTGAGATATGTAAGGATCGAGTCACGTGGCGCTCGGTTCTCTCTGCCTACCCCGCAAGGGATTTGGCGTGAAGTTATAGATAGATAGATAGATGTTTTCCATCACCACCGAGCAAATGATAATTACAAATATGTACATAAATCTGTAAACACGAACTTAACGGGTAATCCTCCGGGCTCTGGAGGTGTGACGGCAAACGCTCCATCTAAAAATCCGTATCGTCGCCATGTTTTTAAATATGTTAAAAGTTATTCTAAAATACTTAAAAATGTTTGCAAAGTTCCAAAATCTATGTATATTAAAAACAAAATTAAGCAGTCGACAAATAAAATAAAGGCAGTATGGGATATTGTTAAAAAGAATCAGGTTAAGATAAACCTCGAGATAATGAGAATTCTATTAAACATAATAATGAAACTGCAACAGATGTTAAACAAGTAGCTAATATATTTGATGACTATTTCACTAATATCCCTTAGGGGCCGTCCATTAATCACGTGAGGCTCGAAAGAGGGGGGAGGGGGTTAGGCAAAAATCACGAAATATCACAAGAGGGGAGGGGGGTGTAGTAAGATATCACGTGTATTTATTTTTTATAACCTAATCCGAGCAATAATAGTCTAGAGGTGCACAATGTTCTTCCTTCACGCATCCTCACGAGACCATCGATCGGTAGATCGAGAGAGATTCTCTGCGCGAAAATGACGCCGAGTGGCTTGATGAAACCGACGTTGATCTTTCAACAAAGCACAGTGCCAACAACTGACTTGCAAGATGCTTGTTCAGTTGTTAGTGTTGAAGAAAGTCTTGCTAATCGTTGTCCGAGGACATTAAATATGTTCATGTACTAGTACAATATATGTTTTTCGCGTGATTACACCATTCCTTTAATATTATTTTTATGCCAGTCAAAATCAACCTGCAACCTTTCTGTCTAGACTAGAAAAGTAGATTATACTGTATACCTGTATTTAAAGATAATATTCTAAAAATTTTAAGATTCTTTGTAGGTAGGTACTAAAAATACACGTGATGGGGGGCGGGGGGGGGGGGGGGTAGTCTTAAACCTCACCACGTATCACCAAGGGGGAGGGGGGAGTTAAAAAATGCTAAAAAAACATCACGTGATTAATGGACGGCCCCTTACATTACCACTGACTCCCTCAACTCATCTCCACGTGATGCTGTTGAGTTATTAAAGGAGAATGTAAAGCCAAGGGTGGAGCTATTTCAATTTACACATATTCAGTGTAGCGAAATTCAACATTAAAAACTTAGAAGATCATTGGAGAATGTCCATAAAAGTATTTTATTGTATCATTGAGTCAATAGCTCCACACTTGGCAATTATTTTTAACTAGCTGCTGCCCGCGGCTCTGCCCGCGTGGAGTCAAATAACGTAGCCTATGTAATCCAGATCATAATCTATCTACGTGCCAAATTTCATTCAAATCCGTTCAGCCGTTTAAGCGTGAAAGAGCAACAAACATCCATACATACAAACTTTCGCATTTATAATATTAGTAGGATTAATGTATTGATATGGGTGTGTTCCCAGATTTGACGAATTTAGTAAATTAATTCCATTGTTCAAGTCGGGTGAAAAAAGTGAACTGTAGTATTACAGACCAATATCTATTTTGCCAGTATTGAGTAAAGTATTTGAGAGGACAATGCTTGATTAATTGCGACTGTATTTTAAGACCAATGAAATTTATTATAATTCGCAATACGGATTTACAGCAGGTAAAATCCTTAGGCTTAGGCGATGGATCCCGCCAGTCCTAACGGAAAAGGAAACGGGATAACGCTAAGAAGAAGAAGAAGTATTTCTGAACTTATTTTTATTAACATATTTGTAAATGTATAACAACTTGTGTTCATATGAAGACCCTGTGAGAATGTTGCCAAAATTTCTTCGAACGTCGTTAATTTTGTTTTTGTTTTTTATACAACGTTGGGAGACATACAAGCATACGGCCCACTTGATGTAATGTGGTTACCGTAGCGTATGAACGCTAAGTAATACTCGCGCGATGCCACCTCTGCTGCTAACACAGCAACTCAGGAGCTTATTTGTGACCCCACTCACACAGAGAAACACAACAACCCTCTGGGCTAGGGAGTTGTTATTTTATTTTGACTGCTTTTTTCTGTGATGTGCAGGTACTTCCTCAGAAGGGCTGCTTTGATGCGCCCTACCTTTCTTAAAAATATCCCGACCAAGAGAAACAGACATGATCATGCGCACAAATCACCCCTGCGCCATCGAGCTCGTTAATGTTTTCCATGTTCAATCAAAATATTAAAGAAGCAGTTTTTGCGTGTACTACGGAACTCTAAAGAGTGAGTTTAATAGTTTTATTGCGCCACTCGTACAGTCCGCCGTGCCGTGATTCGGGAGCCGGCGCGATCGATACCGGGCATGGGGTTCGAATTCAGTCCCGACCTATCCACCGTCCAGACATTGTTTTTTCGGCTGGCTATACGGCTTTATCGTTTGTTGCTTTACCACTTGATTTCATGTATTCTATCTATAACTTCACTCCAAGCCTCTTAAGGGGTAGACAGAGAACCGAGTACCATATGACCCATTCCTTAAACACGTCACTCGCTTCTTTAACGTTCATATTTTCACCTTCATTTCTATGACCATTTTATTTTGACGAGCTCGGTGGCGCAGCGGTTAATAACGCGACTTTGACACCGATGCTCGTGGGTTCGATTCCCGCACAGGACAAATATTTGGTGCATGAACATGTCTGTTGGTCTTGGTATTTAAAAGAAAGAAGAGGTACCTTTCTTTCTTTAAAACACCCAGACTAAGACAAACACTCCACAGAAAACCGCGGCCAATTAACTCTCTGGGGGGTTGTTGTGTTCCTGCGTGTGAGTGAGGTCGCGCTAGTAAGCTCCTAAGAAGTTGCTGTGTTAGCATTAAATGAGAGGTATTATCGCGCGAATGATACTTAATGTATCAGAAGCGTTCATAGGCTACGGTAACCGCTTTATATCATGTGGTCTGTGTTCTTGTAAGTTGTAATAAAAAAATATTGCCTTTTTTTTCAATTGCCCAAGACATTTAAACTGCTTCTCTAAATTCTTCGAGATGAATGTTTTCATTAGTTATATTGTAGTCTATCTAATGCCTGATCCCCCCTTCCTCGTGTGGAGATCGGCTTTTCAATTTTTACAAAGGAAACCAACTACACATTGTGCATCTCTCCTTTCCGGAAGACTGGATTATGTGCAGCTATTGCCTACGAAAAAGAACAAATTTTTGTTCAGTACGCCGTGTCCGAAAAAGCGTTATCGTTGTGCTAGAGGATGCGGCTTCTCGGTTGTATTTATCGTACTTCGAGTCTCAGTCTACCAGTCATTAGCATGAACACATAATTAAAAAAAAGATCTTCGAGTGAAATTTTGCAAAAAGGCTCCGTGCATGAGAAAAAAATTAGGTTGTGGTTGTGTGGACACGGGCGTGAGTTTTACGTGAATACGTCTTTGTAACCGATAAACGGAAGTAAGTTATACTATTACACTCAAACTATTACACTCTATATTATGCAGCGAAATAATTTCAATAACGGCGGTTAAGCCCCGCCACGCGCGATGCTTCACAGCCCTCACTCAACGTAGCGAATTGTTTGATTCCTTAGCTATCAAGTAGCGTAATCAAATGTTAGATGTAAAAGATAGATATGTAGCTACAACACCAAACTGTATCCCCGATTTTGTTAACCTTAGTTTTCTGAATTACCTCAGTAGAAGCAAATTTAAAACGTATTCATGTCAAAAAAAATCACGGCAATTTTTTTACACACGTTTCTCGCTCGCCTCAAACAATAAAATATGGCAGAATAGTTCTTACTTAAATGAGACTCGCACGGTATGGATTCTGTTCAACAATATTTATTTTCAACACAAATCCTATAGTCACAACGCCACGAGGCCGCACGCCTGCACGTGTCAATCCACGCGCCATTATTCGTGGCCCTCGCGAGCCCCCGCTCCGTCCCCGCCCGTTCCCTCCCGAGCCGGCCACACACTCCTTGGTACCGAACAGTTCATGGGGTGCTAATGAGGGATCGATTCGCAGGTTTAACGATATTTGTTCATTCTTGACATCGATATGGGAAGCGGCTGGGAATGGAATTCACTGTATGCATTAGGTTCTATCAAAAAGGTGATAAGATGTTTCTATAGGGTCGGCAACGCACGTGTGACACGGATATGGTGTTGCAATTGTCCGTAGAATGCGTTAGCCGCTTACCATTAGGTAGGTAGCTTGTTTACCATTTTAGTGGCATGCAAATCTCCGCAAAATATGTTTTTAGAACTTGAAGGACCCATGATATTTTCATTTCTTCTCTCTTCTTCGTCATTTTCGAAATGCTTAAAAAAAAAATGAAAAATAGAAATCATGAGAAATTATTATTATTCGATTATTTTAAGTACTCGCAAAGGCCTAATGGGAAATAAAGATTTTTATCTTTTTATATAGTTATCTTCCATAATTATACCGAGTATATACACACATCAAAAGTGTCTAGGGATCAACATATATTTTTGCAATAACTTTTCTCCTGATTGATATTAATTAAAATTTTCTTTAAGGATTCATCAAATAAAGTGTTTTCGTTTGTCTACAGTAACGATAAACCAAGTCACCTTTGCGAAAGAAATTTGCCATTTTCATAATAAAGGGATTTTTGACATTTGAACCACTAACATTAAAGTTCGAAAAAAAGACTGAAATAACAGTTTTCTTTAAAATTTTATTGGGTAACTTAAACAATTAATAATCCGTGTTTCTACCGCGAACACTAACAACACAAGAACATCGGTTTGGCATACTCAAAATGAGTTCATCCAAATCACGCTGTGGAATGGCCGCCCATGTTCGTTGCAACAACAAAAAAAGGTCTTCTTGCGACTGGATACCCTCCATATTCGGCAGAGCTCTTCTCTGTAGCATATCCCATGCATGCTCAATCGGGTTCAAGTCTGGCGACTGAGCAGGCCAGGGCATGACATTGATGTTAGCTGCGGCGAGAGTCTGTCTTACAACTCTTGCGGTGTGCGGTCGTGCATTATCATGCATTAACTGAAATAAGGGACCGATTTGCACTTGTAGAGGAACGATGACGTCTGATACAATCGTCTCAGCATAAATTTGAGCGTTGAGATTGCCTCTGATCCAAATCAACTCAGTTCTTCCGCCGATCCAAATACCCGCCCATACCATGATGGTTCCACCACTATAAGGATGGACTTCCTGGCAGGATTTTAATCGCTGTTGGCGTCCAGGGGTTCTCCAGTGTCGTATACGTCTTGTATCCGGTCTCATACCAAAACGAGACTCATCAGAAAAGCACACGAAACGCCATTGTTCTTCTGCCCAATTTCTGTGTTCAAGAGCCCATTGATATCGAATCCTACGATTTTGCATTGCTATAGGTGGTACCCTTAGCGGTCTTCGGGAATGAAGGTTCACTTCATGCAAGCGGTTTCTGACTGTTTGGTCGCTAATTAAGTTCCCTGAAGAGTGATGAAGCGTCACGGCTAACATCATGGCGGTTATTGTTGGAGCTCTTCGAGTTGTGATTTGAATGTATCGGTCTTGTCTCCGTGTGGTGCAGCGATACCGTCCTCCATGGCGCTCAGCCACGGTACCAGTGCTTCGGTAACGTGTCCAAAGTCGACTGATAACACTCTGACTTGTATTCAGAGCTAAAGCCACAGTACGTTGCCGGGAACCAGCTTCTATCATTCCCACGGCTCTGAGCATTTCTTCCCTGCTTAAATGACGTCGCCGCTCCATAATAACGTTGGTTTTAATCAGTAGTAGGGAAACAGTAGCACTAATAATGTCTTCAATGCGTTGTATGTTTTTATAGGGAAAATATTGACAGCTGATTTTCATCTTTTTTTTGAATTTGATTGACAGTTCCTGTTTCAAATTATGAAATGCACCAAAAAGGATCCATATAAATTTATAAAATCATAAATTTATTACAAAGCCACATCTCAATCTCAAGAAATCCGCATAAAAATGCTTGATCCCTAGACACTTTTGATGTGTGTATTATTACATAATTATGTATTATCTTAATTTTTAGACTTGGCGTAAAGTTATAGATGGGTAGATCCTGAATAAGATCTATACGGTTTTAACTCTGACGTTGTTAAGTGACTACTGGTAAACGAGCATTCGGCTCCCCTGATGTGAAGCGGTTATCGTAAGCTCGTTGCCTCCGTTTCTGGCGCAGCAATTCCTTAGGAGCATGCTGGCAAACTCACTCGCAGGAATACAACAACCTACAAGAGATTTGTTATTTGCCTGAGGTATTCTGAGGCGGAGGTACTTCCCCAGTCGGAAAACACCTAACCAAGACAAACAGATATGTTCATGTACACAAATGATTGTCGTGTGTGGGAATTGAACCCACGAACATTGGTGTCAAATTAGAGGTACAAATCACAGCGCCACCGAACTCGTCAAACCTACGTATATCTTCCGTATCTATACTAATTTATTCATGCGTGGTTTGGTCAACAAATATTTGTCCTGCGTGGAAATCGAACCCCGAGCCTTTGTATTAAAGTAAGCATTGCTAACGTTCGCCCACCGTAGTCGTCGTGAGTGATGAGATAATAAAGTCATCGGACAGTTACGACGTGCATTCGTGATTTAGCATTCCAGGGGAGAGGGTGGTTGATCCCCCTTTCCTGACCCCTGGGCATATTGTAAGATTTTCGTAGTTGCCATATTATCACTTTCGGTTTTCCAAAGAGTACCTACCAAATCCTGCTACTATGGCTCCGCTGTCAGACCATTCGTCTGTCATGGGGCCGAAACTTTTCAAGCGTGACAGAATCAGAATCATTTATTTGCATAAGATATGGTATACATGTAGTGGTGTTAGTTATACATATCTTGCCAATCTCGTCGGCGTACAAAAATAATCAGTTAAGTACATGTTATTACATGTTCTTTACAGTAGTAACACTATTATAAATAATTATTAATTTACATATGCAAATTTTAATTGTTAAAGTTTAAGTGTTAAAATAAGAAGAGGCATGCTCCGATGGTTCGGACATGTAGAAAGAATGCAAGATGAAAGAATGACGAAGCAGATATACAATGCAAAAGTGGAAGGATGTAGGAGCCGGGGAAGGCCAAGACTTACCTACCATGACCAAATTGGTCGTGTTCTATCAGAAGGTGATGTCAGGAGCCCTAGAAACCGGCGAGCGTGCATGAGAATAGCAATGAATGTTAAAGAAGCGAGTGAGGTGTGTAAGGATCGAGTCACGTGGCGCTCGGTTCTCTCTGCCTACCCCGCAAGGGATTTGGCGTGAAGTTATAGATAGATAGATAGAAATTTTAATTGATTATATTTTTCCAGTAAAATAATACGAGTACAATATCTGAAATTACAATGTCATTTTTAGTCGTATTTAGTCATGTATATGTTAAACTCGTTAACTGAGTAAAATCTTTCATCAGGCAGGCCGTACGCTTGTTTGCCACCTTAGTGGTATAAATAAAACATAAACAGGATGTCAAAGGAGAGAGTAATTAAAAACGCAGCGGAGTGGTTAACAACGCTACTTTAACACCAAGGCATGGGTCGTCATCGTGGGTTCGATTCCAACACAGGACAACATTTGCGTGCATTTAAAGTACATGTCGGTTTGTCTTGGTCTGGGTGTTTTTAAGAGAGTTAGGGCGTTGTCGAGCTCGGTGGCTCAGTCGTGAATGACGCGACTTTGATACCAACGCCAAAATATACCAACTACGCGGGTCGTCTAAGGAAGCGCAAGATCCCTCACTGTGCTATGTTAGGGGATTGTCAGAAATGAGGATATCCACTGTAGAACAAAGGTAACCGATACAGCCCAAAGGATAAGCAAGCTGAAGTGGCAGTGGGCCGGCCACATAGTTCGTAGAACCGACAACCGCTGGGGAAGAAAGGTTCTCGGATGGGGTTGCCGCACTGGTACACGCAGTGTGGGACGATGGAACGTCAAGAGGTTTGTAGGGAGTCGATGACTGCAGGCACAGGATTGAGTTGAATGGGTCTCTAGAGCGGAGGACTATGTTCAGTAGTGAACGAATACAGCCTGAAATGATGAACACTGGACATTTGTAATATATATATATATATATATATATAGGTACTAGCTGCTGCCCGCGACTCCGCCCGCGTGGAGTCAAATAACGTCTATCTGTTAATCCAGATCATAATCTATCTACGTGCCAAATTTCATTCAAATCCGTTCAGCCGTTTAAGCGTGAAAGAGCAACAAACATCCATCCATACATACAAACTTTCGCATTTATAATATTAGTAGGATATTCATAAACTCCAATTTCAGTATGGTATATGTGACGTATTGATTAAATGGTTCGTGACGTATTTGGCTGATAGGGAACTGGATGTTGTAGTAAATGGGTACGAATCAGAGAGATACATTGCGTCCTCTGGGGTACCTCAGGGCTCACACTTGGGACCTATTTTATTTGTACTTTTCATAAATGACATTATATCTTGCGTGCGTCACTGTCAATGTTCTATGTTCGCTGATGATATGAAAATTTTCTGTAACGTTTCGTCAGAAAATGATTCTCGCATCAGTCAAGAAGATCTCAATCGGATTACGCAATGGTGTCATGATAATCATATGGTCTTAAATTCAGGGAAGTGTCAACATATTCGTTTTACTAGGAAGACGAAACCGCAGGATACTAGATACTACGTCAATGGTGACTTAATCACGTTGGTTCCTGAGGTTCGCGATCTTGGGGTAGTACTTGATGCTAAGTTAAAGTTCACTTCGCACTACAACTTCATTGTGAGAAAAGCATCCATGGTATCTGGCTTCATCAGACGACACACAAAAGACTTCAAGCGACCGGCATCCCGAATTGTCTTATTCAACGGACTGGTCCGAAGCATTCTCGAGTTTGGCTGTGTCGTTTGGAACCCGGGATACATTACTCATTCTACTCGTATTGAGTCCATACAGCGCTCGTTTACTATTAGGCTTTTATTACCCCCGGCATAGGATGCAGATCTTCGTATGAGGATAGACTTTCATTCTTTGGTATTGATACACTGGCAAAAAGGCGACGTATGCATGACTTATTGCTTCTCCAAAGAATTGTGCAAGGTGAGTCAATGTGTGAGGGTGTGCTGGACAGGATCACGATATGCGTGCCTAAATTGGGTTGTCGTAGAGCTAATCGACATTTCTTCACGGTTCCTCATCATAGGACCAACCTGGGTTTGCACGCGCCGTTATCTAGGATGATATCCACTTACAATTATTGGCATAAGGTTCTTGATTTGGATATATTTCACGACCGACCCAAATTATTGAAAGACAAAATTCTGTCAAAATGATAATCAAACAAATTATGTTGATTCTGTTTGTAGTATTAACTGCCTAAAATTATGAATTATTATTAAGAATTTTAGATGTCATGTTGTGCATATCTATAATTGATGTAAACTCTAGAATAAGATCTTTTACAATGTATCAATTAAATGTTTGGGTTTATATTGTTGATGTGCCGAAATAAATAAATAAATAAATAAAATAGATATAATTTTAAGAGAGGTAGGGCGCATCAAAGCAGCCCGTCTGGGGAAATACATTCACCTCACAGAAAACCGCAGCCAAATAACAACTCCCTAGAGGGTTGTAGTGTTCCTGCGTGTGAGGTCACCAGTAAGCTCCCAAGGAGTTGCTGTGTAAGCAGCAGGGGAGGCATCGCGCGAGTGATACTTAATATATCGCTAGTGTTAATAGGCTACGGTACCCGCTTTACATCAGGTGGGCCGTATGCTTGTATGCCTCCCGACGTAATATAAAAATATATATGCATTGGAGTGTCTTTGATTTTCTGTAATGTGGAGGTACTTCCCTACGAGCTGTTTTGTTGCACCGCGTAGTAAAGGGGTGCGTTCGGCTTCCCTTAGTTCGAAGTTGTACGGGATATTTGATTAGAAATTAATGTGAATACATATCGATCGACGTGGCACGTGTCTCCTCCCCTCACGTGCGGGCTGCAACGTGCCGACGCTCGCGTGTCCACCGCACTACGCTGCCTATAATTTTCTACCACTTGCCTTTAAGGTTGTGTAACTCTCTGCTGATGTTTTCTCTGAAGATTTTTAAAGACATTTATTTAGGCACGTTAGGCACTTTTGGGTTGGGGAAAAAGCACTGAACTCGCGTGACCATCACGCTGAGATATATATATATATATATATATTATATATGCACATCTCCCAGACCAAGACAAACAGCCATGTTCATGCACACAAATTGTCTTCCCTGAGAATCGAACCTACGAGCGTTGGTATCAAAGGTATTGGTAACCAACCGGGCTCATCGTCGTCGTCGGGTTGGACAGCTAGATCCAAGTTTTGATAGACCAGGATTGATTTCGAGTGTAACAGTGGCTAGGTTACTCTGGTACACAACTCTATAAACCACTTAACTGCCCATGAAGACACTCCGCGCTCACTAAAGCGTTGTGTTTTAACGTCTAATATCTCAGCAATTCGAGCCTGCTGACCAATAGGAGAATATTTTAACTAATAAGCCGATAAGTGTCGAGACGACGTTAATCCGTGAAATAACCAATAAGAGTTTGCGTTTTACTTTATCCCCCCAAGTAGTAGTGAATTGAGTTACTACAAAGGTCACTTCAAGGTTTATCTGACCATCATAGTTCCAAAGGCGATAGCTTCCTTTATTGCACGTATATGCAAGCCAACTCAACAATACAGATATGAATAAGCTGTGATCAGGAATCATAAGCGAAATAATAAACCAATCTCGCGCAATTTGTATTCGCCGATGGTTGCTTCCACCGTTGGTACGTGCCTAGCATACGTCAACGCACCTTCGTGTATGACTGAGCTTGTAGCATACTACATTATATTCATAACCGCCTGGTACTTTGATTGTCGGTCGGTTGCTTCGGGTGGAAAACAACAGTACGGCCCGCTAGATGTAAAGCGATTACATGCTCCTAATGCTTTTGACACGAAAGTTCATGTAATATCCAAAATCTCGTTACACAAAGTTACTTTTGATGTTGATGCGTCGAAGATTTTGTAGTAAGTGAGTTCAGAATATAACAATAATTCTGATGTGATGAGACGAGTGAGTGCAAGGAACAGCGTGAATGGAGCGTTGGGTAAGCTTCTAGGCAGCCGAAATCTAAGCCAGAAGGCACAGCTCGCTGTACACAACGCGGTGCTAATCCCAACGCTAACTTATGGAAGTGAAAGCTGGGTATGGCAGAGCATGAAAGTAGTAGAATGCGGTCGAGGTGCGAGCTTTGCGCAAAATTTGTGGCATAACCGTGAGACGCGTATCACATTGTGATAAATCTGGTAACACACGACGTTCGTGGTAGGTGAGTCTTGGCCTTCCGAAGTGAGTGGGGTGTGTAAGGTCAGTCATGTAGCGCTCAGCCATGCAATTCTGTAAGAGCAAACGTCCTTACATCCTCGGAAACATCGGCTGTTACAGCCTTAAACACAAAATTGCAATTCTTTGGTGTCGCTTTTCATGGTTGTGCGACACTAGCGCCGCAAGGCTGCGTTTGGAATTGGATTTCTACAAGGCAAACAGCCTCGCGTACGCTTACAGCCTTATAGAATATCAAATAATTTAGCCGTGATCGCAGTAGACAATGTCAAAGCTGTGACATCTGTGATCACAGCGACGCACACAGCCATTACGAGTCGCTTAGAGAATTGCATGGCTGTTCTCGCTGCATAATCCGCAAGGGATATGTCTTGAAGTTTTTCCATCAAAAGAATTTATCAGCGTCCTGAACACGACGAGTAAATCCAAATACACACATACATATCATCACGCCTGTCTGCCATTGGAGTAGGCAGAGATTATGAACGCCAGGTGCACCGATCGAAACATACCTCTCTCGCTTCTTCCACACTCATCAAACTCCACATACATGCTCTTCGGTTTTGGGTGTTTTTGATTTGGCCCTTTTTCTGCACATCAACAATTTGATCTACATGTGTGCGTCAAGGGTGGCCCCTCCCGATATCCTCCACTCCTCATTTTTCAACTAAATCTAAATTAAATCTTGTAATATATATATTGAGTATCAAACTTTGTATTTGGATGGTTTTTTTCCTGAAATCAAAATCCGATTTTACACAAAAAAAAAACATAAAACACACTGAGCAAAGCCAACTCCAAAAGACTCGTCATTGTATGGAATGTGTTTATAGACATCGCACGTCCTGATGAGGTAGACTGGTTCACTATAACGATGGACTATACAAACTGTTTCATAATAAGAAAAAAACTTACGTTTGTAAGAACAAAAGGTTAATTAAAACAATTTCATCCCATTCCCAAAGTCACATATCACCCAGCGGAGTACTGGACGTACTCGGTCCTGATTGTTATATTGCCGGATAACAAAGTGAGTTTAATGAAAGCGCCCAGTAACAGCCCTCTATGCGAAACAACGCCCTCTGTACCGTTTATGCCCCCCCATTCAAGTTCACTGCGACCGCACCTCATCCCTAGTTTTCCTTCGAATTGTAATACCAACATAAATTCGACTCTATTGTCTCGTTTCACGGTTGAATTTAATAGCTACCTTGTTATTACGTTATAACATTGCGCAACTATTGTTTGACGAATAATATGCCTGTATGAGAAAAGCGACTCTATACTGTGAAGGCGTTAGATAGAAAATTCATGAAACTCAGTGCGCAAATACGCAGCCTCCCCTAGGGTTGGCATGGCGCGGTCGATCCTTCCAGTCGCCTCGCCGGCGTGACCCGTACACGTTCCTTTACGAAAACCGCAACAAAAAAAGTCTACAAAATAAACCACCTTCTCCTTTCTTGTGCAAGAAGAAACGGTGGAGCTTAATTAAATAATTTCGCGTCATTAACTGCATTGGTTAATTCCGTTGAGATGTTATTTTTAGTGTTATTTCTTTGAACACGGTGATGTTTGTGGATACAGTTGGACGTCGAGGAAGTGATAAATCAAATTAGTGATGTGCAGTGAAATTTTTTATGTGATAGTGACGTAATTTGCGTAAAGTTACGCGGTTTTTCTGCATTGATCGCTTAGTTTCCGGCTTAGTCGATAGGTATACCATATTTTTGATACGGAGGCATACAAAGAGGTATAGTTTTGATGTGTTGGATATCGTCGTGTGCCCGCTTGTAGTTAGGATCGCAAGATGCAAACTCGCTTCTGTTTGTGTGGGACATGAGACAGCTTTGATACTGCAGATATAAGAATTTGCAGGAAAAATCGCACAAGAATATTTTTAGTACAACCGTATTACGTACGACTACAACAAAAAGCTAATTAAATGTTTTTTACTAATTAATCAATTTATAAAGTAGCACTTAAATTATTTTTGACGTAACCTCGCGTCACAACACTGCCTTCAACACGTCAAAGTAAACTGTAGTACTTAGTTCCGTAGATCGGAAGAGATATCAATAGATAAGGCTTTCGCACGAATGGCCTACATTTTTTCATCAAAACATTATTGAGTATGGATACCTTGATAAGACCGAGATTTTCAAGTAGGTACAAGCTTCGGATACCATCTGAATAAATTTTATAATTTATTAGAAATTATAATTGTAAGATAAGCAAAATATTAATGCGCGAAATATAGGTTCTGCGCATTATCTTAATTACTTTGTTATAAATATTTGTTATTAAATTAACTGATATTTGTTGAATTTATATTAGTTGTACAAAATTGATTGTTGATGGTAACTATAATATTCAATTACTTTTTATGTTACGCAAAACTTAAATTTTGCGTATTAATATTATGATCGTCTCACACATGGCATGTTATCCAAATTTTCCGTGAGTTTTGCACTTCTATGAAGCGAGATAAGTGGATTCCACTCTTACACACAATACGTGGAAGTGACGTAATATTAAATTATATCTTTTCTGTGACGTACACTTGTTGGATCGCCGTATTATTTATATCATGTAAGAATGATGATCATAGGACAAGATCAAGGAAATATTATAAACCCGTTGTTTCTTTATCCACTTATGTCTCCGAATGATTTGTGACATGTCAGGCAAGCAACAAATATGTCAAAAGGACGCACATGAGATAACTTGCATGCCTTGCTTCATTTCTTCCAAAAATATGATTGACTAGAGTCGTCACTTGATGGACGATTTAAAAGATAAAAGTAAAGTAAATGGGTGGGACTTACAGAAGGATTAAAATTTTGAAATAAAATATTTTTGTTTATTGTTCAATTCTTATATTGTTTATTTTCTTTCTTTAATATATCAGCATTTCAGAAACCCGCTAGAAGCTTGCAAATGTAGGTTTTTTTATTCTAATCACCAATGAAGACCTAAGCAAGACAGGAATTCACTACCTTTTTCTTGTGTTTAATAGACGTTGACAAACTTTATTGTTATCAATAAAAAAAAAAATGAAAAAGTAACCATGCAAATCAAAAGTAGATATAATATCGATCTATATCTTTACGCGCACTTCCTTACGGGCCAGACAGGAAGTAAGTAGATCTAAGAATAGTAAAGAGACTCAAAACATTACTACTATGGACCAATTACGACGATAATTTTGAACACTAGTCATCCTAGCTTTATAATAATAATGTCAGGTGATAAAATTAAAGATATGTATGTATGTATATCTTCACGCCAAGTCCCTTGCGGGGTAGGCAGAGAGAACCGAGCGCAATGAGACGCGGTCCTTACATACTTCACTCACTTCTCTAACATTCATAGCTCTTTTTATGCACGCTTGCCGGTTCCTGGGGCTCCTGACATCACCTTCTGATAGAACACGACCAATTTGGTCAAGGTAGGTTAGTCCCGGTCTTCCTCGGCTCCTACATCCTTCCACTTTTGCATTGTACGAGTATATCTGTTTCATCATTCTTTCGTCCCGCATTATTTTCAGGAACACCGTTCGTATATGAATTCTGTTTGTCTGTCGCTTTTTTTTTGAATATTCGAATTTTGACTTCAGATTCGGATTGAGCATAAAAAAGTAAAATAGGAATGTTCAGGAACACCGTTCCTATCTCTTAAGGAACATGGTCAAATTGGCCGATAAATTTAAAAAAAAAAATTGAATTGTTATATAATTGACGAGCCAGGTGTTCCTCTGGCAATACAAGCTTGCGCATCTCAACTGCCATGCAATTCTCTAAGCGACTCGTAATGGCTGTGTGCGTCGCTGTGATCACAGATGTCACAGCTTTGACATTGTCTACTGCGATCACGGCTAAATTATTTCTATCTATCTATCTATAACTTCACGCCAAATCCCTTGCGGGGTAGGCAGAGAGAACCGAGCGCCACGTGACTCGATCCTTACATATCTCACTCGCTTCTTTAACATTCATTGCTCTTCTCATGCACGCACGCCGGTTATTTGATATTCTATAAGGCTGTAAGCGTACGCGAGGCTGTTTGCCTTGTAGAATTCCAATTCCAAACGCAGCCTTGCGGCGCTAGTGTCGCATAACCATGAAAAGCGACACCAAAGAATTGCAATTTTGTGTTCAAGGCTGTAACAGCCGATGTTTCCGAGGATGTAAGGACGTTTGCTCTTACAGAATTGCATGGCTGGTTACATGTCCGAATTAAATTAAGATACATATGCTTCTTATTTTTTGTATCATTTACTTATTACTTATAATACTGACTTGACCAACTGTATAAATCTCGTTCTTGAAGCGATATCAAACTGGAATGTATTAATCGGTGCAGGCGTAACAAACGGCAAGTCTATTTTAATTAGATATTGCCTACTTCGAGGTAAATTTTAATGCCGTTCGTTCCTGCACTATGTTTGCGATAATCGATTTCTGGTAAATGGTTTAGCAACGATGATACTCGTACTTCCCCTCACAAATACATTTGACTTGCGTATGTTTCACGCTCTTATAATGTTCAGAACGTAATAAGAACGTTGAACAAATTCCGTTTTAAATAAACTTAAAAATGTTATTTTACATATTAGAGATAGTTCTTTTTTGTAGAACGTCCGGAGGCATACAAGCATACGTCCCACCTGGTGTAAAGCGGTTACGGTAGCCTATAAACGCTTGTAAAACTTTAAGTATTACTCGCACGATGCCACCTCTGTTGCTAACACAGCAACTCCTTAGGAGCTTACTGGTGGTTTCACTCAGACGCAGGAACACAACCCTCTAGGAAGTTGTTATTTGGCTGCAGTTTTCAATGAGGTGGAGGTACTTGCCCAGACGGGCTGCTTTGCGGTGGATGCAGTGGAGTGGAGCACCATAAGAGGAGGCACTTCACAGAAAACCGCAGTCAAATAACAACTCCCTGGAGGGTTGTTGTGTTCCTGCGTGTGGGTAGGGTCACCAGTAAGCTACTAAGGAGTTGCTGTGATACCAGCAGATGTGGCATCGTGCGAGTGATACTTAATGTATTACAAGCGATCGTGGGCTACGGTAAACTCTTTACATCAGGTGGACAGTATGCTTGTATGCCTCCCGACGTCGTATAAAAAAACATGGTTGATCCATTCCGTTTATTTTTAGAGATTACAAATATTTTTAGCGAATATTTAATTTGTTAATTATTTTTCCCGACAGTGTAACTGTGACATTTTTCTACATTATATCTCACTTGTATTTAAAAATAAGGATTTAAGACATTATTGTCTTGTACATTGACATATGAATTGAATAAACTAAATAGCATCGAATTGTCCCGTTTGTTTCTGAATTCCTTTTTTTTAATAGCCCTACCATTTTATATCTTCAATGATTCACTGTCATCACATTAGGCCTTACTTCAAATATTTTCTTTATCATATCATGTCCAAGTGTTGTAAATCTAAGACACTAAACTCCTGATAGTCGCCAAGCGCTAATCCGCACAAAGCACTCTTCCTCGGACCAGATAATAACAAGTCAATACGAGGTAGGTATGTTTACAGTCGCAATGCGCAAGTCCACCGCCGCTCGCCGCTGGCCGCCGGCCAGGCTACCAGCTGATTCGATGCGCCGATGCACACTGAAGAATCATAACACAATTGGGTAGCAAAATAAACATTTTTTTCTATTATAAAGGGAGTAAAGAACGTGAAATAACTTTAATGTAATAACTACCACGATTAAATTGGCCGTGTTCTGTCAGGAGCCCTAGAAACCGGCGAGCGTGCATGAGAAGAGCAATTAATGTTAAAGAAGCGAGTGAGGTATGGATGGAGTCACGTGGCGCTGGGTTCTCTCTGCCTACCCTGCAAGGGATTTGGCGTGAAGTTATAGTAGTAAAGAACGTATGTGACGGACGCAATGGAAACTGATATTCACTGGAAATATACTTGTATTGTTAACATCTACCTGTAACTTCACGCCAAATCCCTTACGCGGTAGTAGGTAGGTCTGGGTGTGGGAGGCAGGATGCATCAAAACTGCGCGCGGGAAGTACCTCCACCTCGTAGAAAACCGCAGCCTAATATAAACCTGGAGGGTTGTTGTATGCCTGCGTGTGAGTGAGGTCACCGGTAAACTCTTTAGGTGTTGCTGTTATACTAGCAGAGGTGGCATCGCACGATTGATACTTGAATGTATTGCGAGCGTTCATAGACCAATGTTTGTCTGCATGAACATTGTTTGTCTTAGTCTGGGTGTTTTTAAGAGAGGTAGGGCGCATCAAAGCAGCCCCTCTGTGGAAGTACTTGCACCTCACAGAAAACCACAAAACAAATAATAAATCCCTGGAGGGTTGTTTGTGTTCCTGAAAATGAGTATTACGACGGTCATTTGAAAAGTTCTTAGCCTAACATACTTAATGAAACCACACGATTTTGAGTTTATTTTTATTTTTCAACATATTCTCTTCCGAGCTCAAAACGCTTTTTCCATGGACCCGGTAAGGCTTCGATACCCGTTTTAAAAAAATCTTCGTCTAACTCGTCATAATAAGCGTCCAAGGCAGCTATGACCATTTCAGCTTCATTTGTAAAAAAATGTTTACCACCTAAAAATTTTTTCAGCTTTGGGAACAGATAAAAGTCGGACGGTGCTAAATCCGGTGAATATGGGGGATGAGGTAACAATTCGAAGCCACATTGATGGATTTCTGCCATGGATTGCACAGAGGTGTGAACGCGCGCATTGTCCTGATGAAACAAGACTTTTCTTCTCAATAAACCTGGACGTTTTTCTTTAATTTCTTCTCTCAAACGACGCAACAGGTTGCAATAGTAATCGGAGTTTATTGTTTCACCCTTTTTTAAATAATCCACGAGAATTATACCCTTTGCATCCCAAAAAACGGATGCCATGACTTGGCCCGCCGATAAAACCACCTTTGCCTTCTTTGGGGTGGGCTATCCTGCTCTTTTCCGTTGTTTCAACTGTTCTTGTGTCTCGGGTGTATGGTGGTGAACCCAGGTTTCATCCATGGTTATAAATCTTTCAACAAATTCTATTAGGTCAGCTTCATATAACTCTAAACAGACGCGAGAAGTTGTGAGTCGGTTGCGTTTTTGTTCCACTGAAAGCAGTCGCGGTACCCACCGCGCAGACACCTTAGAGAATCCAAGTTCAGTAGTAATTATATGATGTGTTCGCTCAGATGAGATGCCTACAGTCTTGGCTATCTCCTCGACAGTCAATCTTCGATCAGATAAAATTAAATCACAGATTTTTTCTTTGTTTTGATCAGTAGAAGCAGTCGAAGGCCGGCCACTACGGGGCTCATCTTGAATGGTCTCACGACCACGTTTAAACTCTGCCACCCAGTTTTTAACAGTCGCATACGAAGGAGCGGACTCACCCAAAGTAGCAGACATGTCATCATGTATAGCTTTTGGAGTTAAACCTTTCAAATTCAGGTATTTTATCACTGCACGATGTTCAATTTTATCCATTTTCAAAAATAGCTCTGACTTGACTTACGGTATCACGTGTAAACGAACAATGAGTTACTGTGAATAAACTAAACTGTGCATACTTGTTGCTAAATAATGTAACTACAAAATGAGGGTAGTTATAAAAAAAACCAATGACTTTAACCATGTTAGGGTAAGAACTTATCAAATGACCCTCATAAGCGTTCGTACGCTACGGTAACCGATTTACATCAGGTGGACCGTACGCTTGTATGCTTCCCGGTGTATAAAAAAATGTTGTAATAATATTTTTTTGAAATTGCTTTTATGATGCCATGACCCTTGTGGGTATACAGAGAGGAGGAGGTGGAGGTACTTCCCCAATCGTGTTGCTTTGAAGCGCCCTACCACTCTTAAATTCTACCCATATTAGTCATGTTTTATCATAAGGTGTCAGGAGCCCTAGGAATTGGTAAGCGTGCATGAAAACAGCTATGAATGTTAAAGAAGCGAATGAGGTGTGTAAGAACGCCGACTTATGGCGCACGGTTCTCTCTGCCTATCCCGCAAGGAACCGGGCGGGAAGATATACATACTCATTAAAATGTAATACCATCGTCAGCATTGTGAACGTACTTAATAGAGTGATACCGTGGTATATCACGCCACATGCAAGAGACAAGTGAAAGATAAACAATTTGCATTCGACCGCTAATTACCCGGCGGGTGCACTCGCATACAAATGCACAATAAGCGCACAGCTCGGCGCCTGTCACCACCGCAGACCACAGCGAACGTGTGCATAGATAACAAACAACTTGAAACATGGAATATTTATGGCTTAGCCTTTGATCATATTCATAGCAAGTCATGTTCGCGTAATATTCGAAATTATACCTTCTTGGAAATTTGATGATATACGAATTTAATTTACGTTTCCATAATTTTTTCACTGTTCCTAAATTTAGTTTTTTTTTTTATTTATTAAATATTGTATATTGTCGTACATAGCGTCATTTAGCCTCAATTTGAGCGAAGCTTGTGTTAGGGGTACTAAACAACTGATAAACATACGTATTATGGTACTTAGAAAACACTTAGAATAAAACAAACTCTGAAAATGACTTAATTTTTTCCAAGCAGACATTATATTTTCATAAATATATGGAGATATATATAGAGCAGATCTGTAAGTGATTCTCTGAAGCCCATGTCATAAATTGTGGATGGTTCTCTGGTTATTAGTAAGATAAAAATAGTTTAACAATATCAACCATAACAGTGTACAATACGACAGAATGCTGTGAAAGTAACTGAAATAGGTCAAACGCACAGTAGCCGCTTTGACAGGGCTGAGTTTATTGGAAAGTTTATTTTTGGAAACATTGAGGATCCTACTGCAATTTAGAGCTTACTGCAATTCCTATACAGTGTCATTGGCAAAATTCTAATTTATTATTGTCAACGAGAACTTCTCTATTCCGAAAAATTTACTTTATTGAAATTTAATAATATTATACTATTTACATATTGTGGTAATAATCATGGCACTCCATTAAAAAAATGCACGTTGTACAAGTTTTATGTGCGCTCATACAAAGTGTCCCTCTATTTAAAAGCATTGTTTTACGGCGGCAATCGGAGTAATATGGCCACCGTTAGTTCATCGTCAGGGCCGCGAGGGGTCGGCGTCGTTTCATTAAATACTACTACTTAAAAGTCCATTCGTTTGAGTGCAATGTTGTCATGAAAGGGAAGGGTTTCCCAAGGGACTTCATCATTAGGTTATTTTAAAAAAAGTGTAGAGAAAATTTGGAAGTATCAAGTAAAGCACGAGTGACACCCTTGGTCTTGCAACTGTTAGTAGGCATTGGTAAGTACTTACCAGACAGGCCTTATGCTTGTTTGGCACATTAGTGATATAAAAAACGTAATAGGTGGATAATGTCTGAACGACACACAATCTATTGTGGGCGACGAAACCTTGCCCCACATACTTAATGAGATTATGGGGTACAGATTGCATAATTTACATTCCATAGCTGAAAGGTTTACATAGGACTAGAAGAGATGGAGATAAAAATACTTTATTTGCCATTTAGTCCTCCCGGGCATTTAGACGCGTTTTTCTTGTTTAATCTACTTACTAGCATTTCGGAAATGACCATTATAGAAGAGAAATGCCGAAAGAAATAAAATAGATGCCACGGTGCCAATAATGAGGCCTATATTGGCACATTTCTTAAGGCATTTCTTCTTCTCCAATGGTCATTTCCGAAATGTTATATATAACATCCTCAATTTGATATTACAATAAACTTATGTTTTATAACAATAATAATTGTTTCAATTGGTAGAACTAAACATAAACGGTTGCCTGTGGTGAATTATTTCCTGACAGGATGAGAATATACATTTAGGGTACCTGGATGGATAGTTTCATTTGTATAGAAATCTTAATTCCCGGAACATTTCATTGAACGCGCTGATGCTATTTCATGATTTAACTACATACAAAATCCCTTGGCAGGACAAATTGGAAGTTACAAACATAATTGAAGATGTTACCATTTTCGAAATAATAGATTTGAATGTGGACCTTTTTTATACAGAGTTCTGTGGGAACAGTTGTTTATTTGGGAAATGGTAGCACTTTCTCGAGGCAATTTTTTTGTCAGGAACGCCAGAAGGCGAAAAGAGTGAGTGAGGCGTGTTTTTTTTTTTTTTTTTTTTTTTTTTTTTTTTTTTTTTTTTTTTTATAGTAGTTCAGCATAGTGGCCCCTCTTTGCCTGATGGTAAGCGAAAGAGGAGCCCAAATCGCAACTGCAACTGACAACATACTACATCCCGTATCCTGTCAGTTGACGCTGCCATGCTGACCCGCAAAATGCTTCTTCACGCTTCGTTTGAAGGATCCCATATTGTAGGAAGGAGGGAACACATGTGCAGGCAAGGCGTTCCACTTTTTAATGGTACGACAAAGATAGGAGTTGCCGAACTTTTTGGTACGCGAAGAGATCTCCTCAACCGTGGAACTATGACATCGCAAGCCCGCACGTGTGGTTCTATGACGGAAGGGTGAGGGTGGGATAAGGGAAAACAGTTCTTCAGAGCACTCGCCATGGTAAAGGCGGTAAAATACGCTTAGAGAGCCTATGTCCCTGTAAATGTCGAATCATATCAAAGTGACTGCGGTCAGAATTCCACATCCCACGAAAATATAATTTCTTGGATTAGCTCACGATGGTTTCCCTTCACCGCCTGGCAAGTGATAATTGCAAATTTGTACATGAATCCGAAACACGAATTTAGTGATACATGCTCACGCCAGGATTCGAACCAGGGACTAGCCGGTTATTAGGATGGTTCTTTATGCACTAAGCCACTGCTTCTACTGTGTCGTAAGTAGATCTCAAAAAAGTATATTAGCAATCACTATTATCGTTTGTCCGTATTCATCTATATATATAAATAAAGGCAATATTAGACGGGCCATATAGGTAGCTATTAATTCGGGTAATTTGAACGCGGTTGTTATTTTGTTGGTGGTAGCAAAAAAAACGGCCAAGTGCGAGTCTGACTCGCGCACTAAGGGTTCCGTACCATTATCTATAAAAAAATCACGTTTGTTGTATGGGAGCCCCCTTAAATATTTACTTTATTCTATTTTTTAGTATTTGTTGTTATAGCGGCAATAGAAATACATCATCTGTGAAAATTTCAACTGTCTAACTATCACGGTTCACGAGATACAGCCTGGTGACAGACGGACGGACGGACGGACGGACGGACAGCGGAGCCTCGGTAATAGGGTTCCGTTTTACCCTTTGGGTACGGAACCCTAAAAACTGAGTATGGCAGAGAGACAATGAAAGTAGAAAAAACGCGGTTGAGATGCGAGCATTGCTCAAAATTTGTGGCGTAACACTTGCTGACCGCGTTCGCACTGATTGTTTAAGAAAGAGGAATGGTCTGAAAGCGAGTGTCGGTGTTCAGATAAGAAAAGGCATGCTCCGTTAGTTCGCTCATAGAAACAATGCCGGACGAAAGAATGACGAAACAGTAGGCCAATTCTGCTAAATAACTGTAACTGCACTTGCTGCGCGGCGTGTGTCAAAATCTGTGGCAGATTCTACTAAAAAACTGCAACTGCACTGCAGCGCGGCGTGTACCAAAATCGTACATTTTGACGTTTCGTGAAGCGATCTGACAGCAGCGACGTTTAACGAAACGTCAAAATGTACGCATTTTGACACACGCCGCGCTGCAGTGCAGTTGCAGTTTTTTAGTAGAATCGCCCTACAGACATACGATGCGAAAGTGGAAGGATGTAGAAGACGATGAAGGCCAACCCCTACCACGACCAAATTTGTTGAGTTTTATCTGAAGGCGATGTCAGGAGCCCTGGGAATCTGGGGTAGGCAGAGAGAACCGAACGCCACAAGACGTTGTCCCTGCCTACCCCGCAAGGGACCTGGCGCGAATGACGATTTAACCTGCGTGTAGCGGGCTCATTCAGAGCGTGGCACGTCTTGTCCCGCAACCTCGATGTGCGATCGACTTATTAACATACCTCTCGCATGTCACTTCAACAACATATTTTTCTCATGCGCTATGAAGTGTGTTGAATAATCGATCTCTATCAAATTAATAACAAACGGTGTCTATGTGTTGGATAAATGGCTGTGAAGTTTAAATTTTCTGCTACTGCTTCTGCTTCTTAGCGTTATCCCGTTTCCTAAACTATTAGGATTGGCGGGATCCGCTACCTTAACCTAAGGATTTGGCGAAGATGCTGATTTTTATGTTGAGCGACAGCCGCCAGACCTCAACCCAGAGGAAAAACCAAATTTTTCTTAGGTCACACGTGTTTAGAAATATAATTTCTTGAACGAGCGAGTTTCCTCACGATGTTTTCCTTCACCGCCGAGCTAGTGATAATTACAAATACATATATACATAATTCCGAAACCACGAATTTTAGTGGTACATAGCGTTCGAACAGGGGGCCTGTTGGTCACTAGGCCGCTTCTTTATCCACTACGCTATCACTGCTCGTAATTTGAATATTCATTTTTATTTTTGTACAAATCACGTAACGCTATGTAGTTTCAAATTAATCAAAGCTTGTACTATACTATACAATTAATAAAACGTGGATACCTTTTGGATGGACCTTTTTTTTATACAAGTATATACAAAAAAATGGTATCCTTCTCTTTATTTTTTTTTATACAACGTCGGGAGGCATTCAAGCATTCGGCCCACCTGATGTAAAGCACTTACCGTAGCCTATAAACGCTTGTAATAAATTAAGTATCACTCGCGCGATGCCTGCTCTGCTCCTTACGCAGCAACTCCTTGGGAGTTCACTGGTGTTCTCGCTCACACGCAGGAACACAACAACCCTCTAGGGAGTTGTTATTTTGTTGCGGTTTTCTGTGAGGTACTTCCCCAGACGGGTCGCTTTGATGCGCCCTACCTCTTTAAAAAAAGCCTAAACCTTCCTCAACAATTGGACTAATGCAAAAATATATGTTTTCAAATCCGAGCGGTTAATTCCAGATATCAGCTCGTTGGAACAAACAAAGTGTGCAGTACGACGCCGGGTAGGCTGAGAAAATCCAGCGCCACGCTGGCGACATACATTGAAACACTTCACAGTCATTTAAAACTCGGCCCAGTACGAGTACTATACAAGTAAAGATTAAATTAAAAATTTAAAAAACCCCCGCCGCAATAATAACCTATAAAAAGTAACAAAATTTATTATCATTAATTATTATTCAATTATTATCATTAATTATTAATAATGATATACACAAAAACACTGTCGATTACGCCCCCTTTTAAACCAAAAAAAAACAAAATCAAAATTGGTTCATTCATTTCGAAGCTACGATGCCATAGAGATATAAACAGATACATGTCAAACTTATAACACGCGTCTTTTCCGTCGGAGGTTAAAAATTTGCCGAGTACACTGAGTAAGAATCGAGTACTAGCCGCATCTCTATTCCTACATTGGTTAAAATGTATTGTTAATTAGATGCAATCGTGCCGATAATAGAGTTGGCGAGTGGTGCGATTAGCGATGCGGTGATCGATGCGTGCATTGTATGGCCAGTGATTCAACTCGATTATTATGCGCTTTCTTACGTTGCGATTACATGCTCCGGCCCGGCCAATGACGGACGACTTGCGCACTGCGGTACTGCGTGGACGGGGTTTCTCTGTATGTAATTGAATGTATACTCTACTGGTAATGTGTTGATAACATACTGTACTAAGTTTGTAGTCGGATTTTCAGGAACACCGTTCCTATATGTTTGTCTGTGTGTGCGTTTTTTCGAATACTCGAATTTTGACTTCAGATTCGGATTCAGATTAAAAAATCGGCCAAGTGCGAGTCGGACTCGCACACGAAGGGTTCCGTACCAATATCTATAAAAACGGCAAAAAAAACATGTTTGTTGTATGGGGGGCCCCCTTAAATATTTGTTTTATTTTAATTTAATTATTTATTCTTAAAGTGAATATATAACTAAATATTCTATGAATATTTCAAGCGTCTACCTGTTGCCGTTATCAATATCGAGCAAAAATGAGCAAAAAGATCACGTTTGTTGTTTGGGAGCCCCCTTAAATATTTATTTGATTTTATTTTTTAGTATTTGTTGTTATAGCGGCAACAGAAATACATCATCTGTGAAAATTTCAACTGTCTAACTATCACGGTTCATGAGATACAGCCTGGTGACAGACGAATGGACAGACGGACAGCGGAGTCTCAGTAATAGGGTTCCGTTTTACCCTTTGGGTACGGAACCCTAAAAAGTAGAATAGGAATGTTCAGGAACACCGTTCCTATCTCTTAAGGAACATGGTCAAAATGGCCAAATTAAAAAAATAATTGAATTGTTATATAATTGACGAGCCAGATGTTACTCTGGCAATGCAAGCTTGCGCATTCTCAACTGGTTTTTCATACATAATACATCACACGTAATGTCTAGATTAACACTTCCGTCGACTTATGGGGAGTCCGGTGGCAGATGTGGTTGCGATCCTGTGCTATCCTGTAATCTATACAGGACAAACATTTCAGTGCATAAACATATAGCAAGAAAGATATAGTTTATTTCTGCTGCAACATAAAACATTATATAATTATATATAAATGACAATCAAAACTAAAGAAAAGCTTAAAAGATACATAGAATAAAAAAATTTAAAAAATGATTTTTCCTCTTTTTTTAGATTAGATTTAGAAGATATTCTCCCAGGCTCCAATCGCTAAGATATTTCGGCGCACATATCACACAAAGTTTTTTTTGTGCCTTCATGCGCAGGCAAGTGGTTTGTTGGTTTGTGTGTACAATTATTGTAGACTTCACTGCAGATACAAGAAGTAGGCCACGAGGAAATGACGATGACTTCGTCTCGAAGAAGTAAACCACTTACTCCCCCACCAACTCTCTTATCAAAGTTATTAAGAGAGGTAGGGCGGATCAAAGCAGCTCGTCTCGAGAACGACCTCCACCTCACAGACAACCGCAGCCAAATAACAACTCCCTGGTGGGCTGTTGTGTTCCTGCGTGTGAGTGGGGTCACCAGTAAGATTCTTAAGGATTTGCTGTGTGTGCATTAAGTATAAATAATACTTAATGTATTACTTGCATTCATAGGCTACGGTAACTGCTTTACATTAGGTAGACCGTATGCTTGTATGCCTCTCGACGTTGTATATAAGAAAAAGCACATCGGATGATACAAAAATAATAGAGATTCAGACTATTTGAATAAAGTACTATCCGCTATCTAAACAAAGTATGATCCGCTAAAGTCTTCCGTCAGTCTTCGTCGTTCCACTGCCTACACTTTCAAACTTATTGAGTAACCACACTTTGTAATCTCTTTTAATTAAAGGATACGTTCCGAAGCAACATCCCACCAAGCTGCAAGAGTGCACCGCACGCAAGTTACGTTGCGTACGCGCGAGTCAGTCACCGCAGCACGCGGGAACCGTGCGCACACCCGCCGCCATTATTTATTACATTTAAAATTCGAATGTGTTCTCTCCAAACTCGTAACTAGTGAATGTTTAATTTTTAATTTCTTTTTTTTTTAATTGACGGACATGGCCAGTGTTGGATCAGTGTTGTGAACTTAAAACGGTTTAGGTTATCGATAAATCGATTTATCGGCGGAATGTGTAGAAATCGTTTCGCGCGAACGATTCGGCACAAGAGCATCATGGAGAAGTAGCGTCAGCAGTGGGTACCTTCAATTTCAGGCACCACTGGTTGTTGATGGTGGTTGCACCGGTGGCCCATTTGTATACCGTTATGATTGCTTGGCTAGATGTTTTTTTGTTTACCATTCACGCACGTATGCGGTGTTAGATCTCCACTTAATATCGCACTTAATAGTTATCGCAAATTTAATGTGCTAATTAATTACTAACGTACAAATGTGTCTAATAGACTGACAAACAAATAGAAATAATTAATTTTAAACAGTTACATCATCTCAGCCTGTACTCGTCCACTGCTGAACATATGCCTCCCCTTTTATACAATTACCTACATACACGGAATAATTTTACACCAAGTTTTTTTTTATATTACGTCGCGAGGTATACAAGCATACGGCCCACCTGATGTAAAGCAGGTACCGTAGCCTATTAACGCTTGCGATATATTAATTATCACTCGCGCGATGCCTCCTCTGCTGCTTACACAGCAACTCCTTGGGAGCTTACTGGTGACCTCACTCACACGCAGGAACACAACAACCCTCTAGGGAGTTGTTATTTGGCTGCGGTTTTCTGTGAGGTGGAGGTACTTCCCCGGGCGGGGGCTGCTTTGATGCGCCCTACCTCTCTTAGAAAGTTTTAAAATTATTTTCGAGAGTTCATAGGAGAAAAACTCGAGGACCCTTAAGTTGTATAATCAATGAAAGTTGTGATCCTTTAAAAAAGGCATGAATAGGTTTTTATTGGGTCGGCAACGCATGAGTGACACCTCTGCTGTTACAAGTGTCCATGGGCTTACCATTGGTTAGGCCCTTGGTGAGCGCGATATGTCACCAAGAATTCAATGATTAAAGTACATATTCACACGGTTGACTTTGTCCTTCCCCGTCTGGAACTTTATCGCATCTATATCAATTTTTTTATGCCACTTAGGTGGCAATCAAGTGAACGATCTGCCTGATGGTGAGCAGTTACCGTAGCCTATGGACACTTGCGACACCAGGGGTGTCACTCATGCGTTGCCGACCCTAAAATGGCATCTATAGATGCAATGGTATCTTAGCAGACTGCTTCACTAGGCCGGTCTATTAAGATCAGCTTGGGGAAGTAGCTCTACCTCACAGTAAGCCGCAGTTAAATAACAAATCCCTGGAAGGCTCTTGTATTTCTACGAGTGAGTGAGGTTCCACGTAAGCTCACATGGAGTTGCTGTGTTAGCAACAAGGGAGGCAATGCGTTAATTCTAGCTAATTCATAGCTATCATATGCCTCCCGACTTTGTAAAAAATATACCTGCTGCCAAGGTAACATTTTATCTATAAATACAACTAAATAAAGATAGCAGATTTAAGAGAGGTAGGGCCCATCAATACAACCCGTCTGAGGAAGTACCTCCACCACACAGGAAACCGCAGCCAAGTAACAACTCCCTAGAGGATTGTTGTGTTCCTGCGTGTGAGTGATGTCACCAGTAAACTCCTACGGAGTTGCAGTATTAGCACCAGAGGAGGCGTTGCGCGAGTGATACTTAATGTATTACAAGCGTTCATAGGCTCCGGCCGGTAACCGCTTTACATCAGGTGGGCCGTATGCTTGAATGCCTTCCGACGTTGTATAAAAAAAAAAACTGGGAAATATAAGACTCCGTCAGATAGGTACATGGGAAAGCAGACTGTACATAGCTAATAAAGAGATAGCTAAAACATTACTTAAAAAGTACTCGCGCTGCAATAGCTTCCAAGAGAAATTCAACTCGACATACGATTTAATGAAAGAAAAAGAAAACTTGCCCGGAAGTAGCTCCGAAAACATATTCTTACAAGAAAAGGCACTCTGTGAAATGAAGCCGTCTCAGACGTTAACTACAGGATGTTTATAATACAGTGGACCTAGCTTATCAGAGGGGAGTAGGGGTTAATAATAGCCCGAGTAACGGAAGACTGCAAGTTCTAATTTAGTTGAATGTTCAATGTTTGTTCATCTCTATTTATAGCGTGCACTGGTTAGTGTGTGGCGAGGTGGTGGTTCGGTTCCTTTTTAGGGTTCCGTACTCAAAGGGTAAAACGGAGACCTATTACTGAGACTTCGCTGTCCGTCCGTCTTGTCACCAGGCTGTATCTCATGAACCGTGATAGTTAGACAGTTGAAATTTTCACAGATATTTCTGTTGCCGCTATAACAACAAATACTAAAAAATAGAATAAAGTAAATATTTAAGGGGGCTCCCATACAACAAACGTGATTTTTTTGCTCGTTTTTGCTCGATATTGATAACGGCAACAAGTAGACGCTGGAAATATTCACATAATATTTAGTTATATATTCACTTTAAGAATAAATAATTAAATTAAAATAAAACAAATATTTAAGGGGGCTCCCATACAACAAACGTGATGCTTTTGCCGTTTTTATAGATAATGGTACGGACCCCTTTGTGTGCGAGTTCGACTCGCACTTGGCCGATTTTTTCAACATCGGTCGGTACAAACATACGGTCCACCTGATGTAAAGCAGTTACCGTAGCCTATTAACGCTTGTAACATATATCACTCGCGCGATGCCTCCTCTGCCGCTAACACAGTAACTCCGTAGGAGCTTGCTGATGACCTCACTCACATGCAGGAACACAACAGCCCTCCAGGTCTAGGATTGTTGTGTTCCTAGAGTCTGGGAGTTTTGTTATTCGGATGCGGTTTTCTGAGAGGTACCTCCCCAGTCGGGCTACTTTGGTGTGCCCTACCTCTTTCGGCATTTCTTCTTAGCCAATGGTCACTTCCGAAATGCTAGTACATTAAAAAAAAAAAATCGGCCAAGTGCGAGTCGGACTCGCGCACTAAGGGTTCCGTACCATTATCTATAAAAACAGCAAAAAAATCACGTTTGTTGTATGGGAGCCCCCTTAAATATTTATTTTATTCTATTTTTTAGTATTTGTTGTTATAGCGGCAACAGAAATACATCATCTGTGAAAATTTCAACTGTCTAACTATCACGGTTCAAGAGATACAGCCTGGTGACAGACGGACGGACGGACGGACGGACAGCGGAGCCTCAGTAATAGGGTTCCGTTTTACCCTTTGGGTACGGAACCCTAAAAAGGAAAAAAAGTTAAATAAGAGAATTAAACAAGTTACAATAAGATTATATTTAAAAAAAAAAATGTAAGACGTGTCTAAGTGCCCGCGAGGGCCCAATGGCAAATAAAGAATTTTTATCTTTATCTTAAAAACACACAGACCAAGACAAACAGGCATGTTCATGCACACAAATGTTTGTCACGTGTGGGTATCGAACTCACGAGCGTTGGTGTCAAAGTCGCGTCAATCACAACTTATCATGGTATTATATTTTTCGCTAATTGATCGAAAATCCATTGTACCAACTAAGGAATGACTAAGAGACATCACTAGGTCAATGGAGCTCAGTCTAAATGAGATTACCATTGAAATATGTTGTTATTCCCATTGAAAAGTTATTTCAGCCTCTTCGCCATCTGGATCATCTGTGGCGCATCTGGCTACTGCTAGATGTCTCTCCCTAATTCTTTTAACAAATTTTAAGAGAGGTAGGTAGTATCATGACTACATGTTAAGGGGGGAAATGACGGGGTTCGCTACCTAAGCCTAAGGATTTGGTGATATTTTTGATATGGAGCGGCTGCCGTAGATTTCCAAATCACGGTAAGAAAACCATATTTTTCTTAGGTTAAGTCACGACGTCTTCAAAAATAGAATTTCTTGGGCGTGCGGGTTACCTCACGACGTTGTCTTTCACCGTCAAGTATGCTATATATATAAATATATACATAAATTAGAAACACCAATTGCCGACATCAGGTTTCGTACCCGGGACCATTCGGTTCATAGGTCGGTAGTTATCCGCTAAGCTATCACTGCTCTACAATTACGTAGTTTATCCATAGACAAAATATTTCTAGTGTGTTATGTTTATAGTATATTCTATATAGCTAATCCTTTCATCCTTCCGCCCTATTATGAGCTTTGTTTCACGAGTGGACAAAATTGACTCGGATAAATTCTATGAACTCGTTTTTTATATACAATGTCGGGAAGCTTGTAAATTACCCTTCAGGAAGTTTGTTATTTGGCTCCGGTTTTCTGTGAGGAGGAGGTAATTTCCCAGACAGACTGCTTAGATACCTCTTAAAAACATCTAGACCAAGACAAACAGACATGTCCATGCACACAAATGTTTGTCTTGTGTGGGAATCGAACTCACGAGCGTTGATGTCAAAGTCGCGCTATTAACCGCGACCCACGGAGCTCGTCTACCTCTCTTAAAAACACCTTCACCAAACATACATGTTCATGCACACAAATGTTTACCCTGTGTGGGAATCCAACCCGTGCACTTTGGTATAAAGTAGTCACTGCTAACCACTCCGACACCAGGCCCGTCAAATGTACGTGACAAATCCTACCCGACCTACATACAATATTCACTGTCATAAAGACGTCGTGTCTTGTTTAGAAAATCTGCCATCAACAGCCGCATAGCATTAAGGTTAATCGATCTGCTGGGAGCCGCTAATGTTTGCAACTGTTCTTACCATTAGTTAGTGGCTCACACGAAATCGAATCTGTCCCCTCTTTCTCCAAGGCGCTTGCTCTATGTTCATACTAAACTCTATGGAAATCGGTTCGGCGACACTTTCTGTACCGCATTACCATTAATCGGTATGTAATTAAGGGTATCAGGCAATTATGTATGGATATCGACAGGGATCGCCCTAGACACATATAGATGGTGGAAATTGGTGATGTGTTGAAAAAGGGTCAAATCAAAAGCACCCAAAACCGAAGAGTCACCCAAAACCGAAGAGTTTGGTGAGTGTGTAAGAAGCGAGAGAGGCATGTTTGGATCGGTGCACCTGGCGTTCCATAGTCTCTGCCTACTCCAATGGAAGTCAGGCGTGATGATGTGTACGTATCATCTTCGTGTAAACTCGGCTCGCTGTAATCTGCAATAAAATTAGTCTTTTATTCTTATTTTTTTAAATGTACACTACTACTAAATGTACAAACAACTACGGGCTGCTAATGATACGTACACTCCATTCTATACAAACGTTCCCCGTTTTTACACATGTAAATAGAAACAGTATTTAATTATGATAGTAAGTAATATTTAAACTAAAAGCAAAATCCTATCTTAAGCTTAATCCTTAATAAACCTTATGTATATATATGTATTAGATTATTGTTGTTATATAAAAGATAATGGCAAGCTTGCATACATTGCGGGTGCTGGGGGTGTTTTTTATACATGGTCGGGAGTCATACAAGCATACAGCCGTCTTTTTTTTAAACAAAAAATCCAAGCGATGCCTCTGTTAGGTGATGATAAATGGAAAAAAATTGCTCGCAGTCATAGCCCAGTGGACTAACAGTCAGTTTACTAACGGACAGGTACCTTATTCATATACATACATACTTCTAATTATCACTTACTCGGCGGTGAAGAAAAACATCGTGAGGAAACCCGCACGTCCAACAAATTATATTTCGATAGACGTGTAACCTAACCCAAGAAAGGTCTGATTTTCCCTCTGGATTGTAGAGGTG
Source organism: Pyralis farinalis (assembly GCA_947507595.1). Taxonomy (NCBI): domain Eukaryota; kingdom Metazoa; phylum Arthropoda; class Insecta; order Lepidoptera; family Pyralidae; genus Pyralis; species Pyralis farinalis. Next base: position 3,212,155 of record OX382270.1, read on the forward strand.
TCACGACAGACGTTCCCTGTAAAATCGGTATCTTCGACAAATAGTGATTAGATAACGGACCCCGCCAATCTTAATGGATTAGGAAATGGGAGAACGCCAAGAAGATAAATGTAAAAAAAAACCGAGTCTTCATGTATTAAATAGCAATACTAAATATTTTGACGAGCTCGGTGACGCCGCGCTTAATAACGCGACTTTGACACCAACGCCAGTGGATTCGATTCCCACACAGGACAAACATTTGTGTGCGTGAACATATCTGTTTGCCTTAGCCTGGGTGTTTTTAAGAGAGGTTGGGTGCATCAAAGCATGGTGCGTCTGGGGAAGAACCTCCACCTCATAGAAAACGCAGCCAAATAACAACTGCCTAGAGGCTTGTTGTGTTCCTGCCTGTGAGTGAGGTCACCACGAGTTACTGTGTTATCAGCAAAGGTAACATCGCGCGAGTGATAATGTATTACCAGCGTTCATAGGCTACGGTAGTCACTTTACATGAGTCGGTACTCAAATTGCCTTTTACCAAATATTAAAATTCCCACCCATTTAATGGAAAAATGGTGTATAATGGAGGGGCACTGAACAATAGCAAGAAAGCTACTGTCTTGTCATACAAATATACAATAACTGAGTGCAAGTTACGGTACATCAGTGACCTTGTTGCAGAAATAGGTTTCTCTCGGATTATCTAGCACTATGTTAGTAATGCGATTATTTCCATTATCTGCGTTATTACAAAGAGACTGTCACTCGTTGCTTCTGTTTTATGTTCTCCTGGTGCTTTTAACCCGGCTACGGCAAAGCCTTATTTTGACGAACTCGGTGGCACAGTGGTTAGTAACACTAATTTGACACTAACGCTCGTGGGTTCGATTTCCACACATTACATCCATTTGTTTGCATGAACATGTCTGTTTATCTTTGTCTGGATGTTTTTAAAAGAGGTAGGGCGTATTAAAGCAGTCCGCCTGGAGAAGTAGCACCTACCTCCACCTCACAGAAAACCGCAGCCAAATAACAACTCCCGGGAAGGTTGCTGTATTTCTGCGAGTGAGTAAGATCACCACTAAGTTAAAGAACAGCCGTGTTAGCAGCAGAGGTGGCATCGCGTGAGATATTTAATGTGTTGCAAGCATTCATAAGCGTTGAACCTCTGCATCTTCGTAGGACATTGGCTCGCTAAGCATATTTTACCGCCTTTACTTAAGTGATCTGAAGAATTGTTTTCCCTTATCCCACCCTCCCCTTCCGTCATAGAACTACACATGCAGGCTTGTAATGTCATCATTCCACTATTGAGGACGTTTGTCGTACTAAAAAGTTCGGCAACTCCTATCTCTGTCGTACGACGCCTTGCCTGCACATGTGTTCCCTCCTTCCTACAATATGGGATCCTTCAAACGAAGCGTAAAGAAGCACCTTGCGAGCCAGCAACGTCAACTGACAGGACTGTAGTCCTTTGTCAGTTGTCGCTGCAATTTGGGCTCCTCTTTTCGCTTACCATCAAGCGAAGCGGAGCCACTATGCTGAGCAAACATAAAAAAAATCTATACGATAACCGCTTTATATCAGATGGGATGTACAGTTGTTATACCATACTAGTCGCTCCTCGCTACTTCATCCGCACATATCCCGGTGTCATGTGGGAACTGAGTTTGTTAATTTCTTTTTGTTGGCTCGGTTTCTAATACCTATATCATTAAATTTGGCTGTCCAATGCAAAAAAGAATTTTTCAAACTCCTACTAACAATAAACTAACTCTTCCTCTTTGTATATAGATAATGATATTTAAAAAAAATTATGTTCTACTTCTTTTTTTATTTGCCTTGTGTAACGCGTGGTGGGCATAAAGTGTTTCTCCCAATTTCTGAAGTAATTACTAAAATCACGATCTTGACCTACGGCGAGTAATATAAATAGTGTAATTACTTAACTTACTCGCGCGGAGTAACGGCCGGTGAGAGTGAGCGCGGTTTAAATTTAGTGGCGCGCGGTGACTCACGCGCCGGACCAGCGCGCACATACGACGAGGCGAACGCAGTAACTCAAACTCGAATAAAGTAAACCTAATCGGACTGTGTGGAATAAAACAATCCATGTATATGTAACTTCACGCCAAATCCCTTGCGGTGTAGGCAGGGAGAATCGAGCGCCACATGACTGGATCCTTACACACCTCACTCGCTTCTTTCACATTCATAGCTCTTCTCATACGCTCTCGCCGGTTACTGAAGATTCAGACATCACCTTCTGATAAAACGCAAATAATATGGTCATGGTAGGTGTAATATAACATTTATACTAATATGTAAAGCGGAAAATTTTGTTTGATTGTTTGTTATTGACGTTAAATCCAAAAGTCAAAAATTTCAATCCCAAGCCCAATAAATTAAAAAGAAGAAGCTTCTTAATTACATATTACAACAAACATATCCCAAAACAAAACAAATGTTTTGTAATATTAATCACCTTTTCAATACATTAATCGACGAGCTCGGTGGCTCAGTGGTGAAACGCGTTGTTACGCTACTTTGACACCAACGCTCGTGGGTTCGATTCCCACACAATACAAACATTTGTGTGCATGAACATGTCTGTTTGTATTGGTCTGGGTTCTATGTATAATAAGTATGTATTTACAAAAAAAAAATGTATTTACGTATGTTTATCAGTTGTCTAGTACCCATAACACAAGCTTCGCTTACTTTGGGGCTAGGTGGCGCTGTGTAATTTGTCCGGCAATATATCACTTCGTAAAATTTGCATAAGCGTAAGCAAAACTGCAAATAATCTAAAACTTCTGTCACCGCTATGCAAATGTCCAAACAATTTATCAGAATACGATTGTATTAGAGGAAACGTGCAGCTGCAATGAACGGTTTTTTAACATAATTACAAAACGTCAAAATGTACGTATTTTTTACACATGCCGCCGTAATCTTGGCCTAAAGATCAAGCATGTAGAAATATTGCGGAGAAAAAAGAACGACTAAACAGAAAGCGAAAAGGGGAAAAGTCTTTACCTATCGCGACCAAATTGATCATTTATTTAATTATGATTTATGATACAATAAACAAAGGTGTTTCAGAAGTAGGGCGCATCAAAGCAGCCCGTCTGGGGAAATACCTCCACCTCACAGAAAACCGCAGCCAAATAACAACTCCCTAGAGGGTTGTTGTGTTCCTGTGTGTGAGTGAGGTCACCAGTAAGTAGTATCGCGCGAGTGATACTTAATATATCTCAAGCGTTCATAGGGCCGTATGCTTATATGCCTCCCGACGTAGTAAAAAAAAGGGACCGTAATAATACGTATAATATTATTTTTAACTAGACGTTCGGTTTGACCCTAGTAGTCACAGTATGCTAGTTATGCAAATGTTAAAATTGGGTATAATCAGTCGTCTATATGAATGTACACCTTCTGCCTGTATTTTGTTTCACGTGTTGTGAAACAAAGCGGGTCACAGTATTACTCTAAAATTATCAACACTAGACGCTTGATCTGCTTCTACAATATTTTTAGAGTGTCTTATTTCTAGAAACACTAACACTGGGATGTTCGGGCGAATGTAGATTAGGGCAGAATCTTCAGTACGAATGACCGAATTTTACTACTACTTTAGTGTACATCCTTCAACACCAAATTCATACTCATGGGTTGCGGGTTTGCCTTCAACTGAGGGATTTTAGAGCATACTCCGCCAAGCTGCTTTAATTCGAATTGATGGAAGCCAGTGTTTCCAAGCGGCCGGAATTGCGTGTTTCGATTAAACCGACACGAGCAACGACGCCACTAATCAATTGTAAGTTGTAAAACAGACCTGATTATATTAACATGTTCAAAATTATGTACATTAGATACTAGATGTAGTACTACCAGTGCTTTTCGACCTTGTTTCTAGAAATTTACTTGTTTCGTACTGTTAAAACACAATTGTCACCAAGACACCACCTCTACGTCTGAAGTGGAACAAAGAGTGTTGACTTTTGAAAGTTATTTTCTTATTTTAAATGATACTGCGGAACACACCGGGAATTACTTGCCGTTGACTTATTAAGTATAATTTGGAGAAGGAATTCTTGACATTTTAGGTTACAAAATTTTTAATAATATACAGATTCAGAACTTTTAAGGACAAAAAAATATACAGTCGCCTCGCGATATGACTGCCTGTGTATAATCCGGCTCCCCCGTTTCTGTAATCCGATATACATGCCAAATGACCTGTGTATTTCGGCAAAGCTCAACCCTGAACATTTCCCGCGGCTTACGTTTATCATAAAATGTGCAATGAGCAAGGGAGATAGCGACAGTGCTAAGTATAAAAAGCAATCTACAGATACGAACCTGAGGGTCTATAAAAACTGCCTAATGTGGGAAGAAAATTTTTTACCACGTAGAAATTTTTCATATTTTTGTAATAAGATACAAAAATTTGATTTGATGCAAATAAGTCAATATTGTAGGTAAATTAACGTTAAACTATGCCGCTAATTTCTGGGTATTATGACTCGAATCGACTTCCATAATCTCCTTCAATTTAGCATTATTCACTTATGTCTTCGGGCGGTCTTCATGTGGTTCTTTCTCCAAGTCGAAGTTTCCATTACGAAAGCGTTTAAACCAAAAACGCACGATGCGTTCATTAGCAGTCTCCTCTCCAAACGCACCATTGATATTGCGAGCCGTTTCTGCCGCGCTAGTTGCGCGTCGGAACTCGTATTTAAAAATTAGTCGGATGTTCCATATAGAAGTATCCGTATTTCTCGTCTAAGCTGAATAAAAAAACAATTGAAATTCGAAAATCAAATGTTGCACATTTTTGAAAAGAAAATCCACATAGGTATCATGTGAAAAAAAAATCACTCGAAAATTTCACACCGTGAAGGTTTAATGACAATTCAAAGTATCTATTATCTACTGTAAAACGGCATTTTCATACTTTAACCCCTATTATTTAATATTTCGTTTATAATATTGTGCCATGACTTGTTTTTTGTAATTTAGTATGTTGCTAACAATTTCGTAGTGTGCAAGCCAAAAGGTAGAATTTGATTGTTCATTACTATAAATTTAATAACTGTGCACGTTGTTCGCATATACGAGTATAATAAATTCTCTCAAACGTTGAAATTTCTTAGGTCTCTAACGTGGCAAATCCTAACACGAAAAAACCATGAAACCATATTATCTTCTAACCATGAATCAAAAAACCATATTATCTTCTTCCTAGCATTGTCTCGTTTCCTAATCCACCAGGATTGGCGCTATCCGCTACCTAAGCCTAAGTATTTGACAAAGTTACTGATTACTGTCAGACCTCCACAACCCAGAGGGAAAGTCAGACCGTACATCGGCCACTTTTTCCTAGTAACCAATAGGGTTCATTCTATACCATTTTAATACGGAATTCTAAAAAGGCGCTCGTGAACAGAAATGGAAAACTACGAAGTCTATAGGTATATAGGCCAGATCACTTAGTGTATAAGAAAAAAAACCAGTTAAGAATGCGCAATCTTGCATTGCCAGAATACCTGGCTCGTCAATTATACTCGTATAACAATTAAATTTTTTTTTTTTAATTTGTCGGCTATTTTGACCATGTTCCTTAAGAGATAGGAACGGTGTTCCTGAACATTCCTATTCTACTTTTTTATGCTGAATCCGAATCTGAAGTCAAAATTCGAATATACGAAAACGCACACAGGCAAACGCACAGACAAACATATAGATTTCATATAGGAACGGTGTTCCTGAACATATGGAAATGATATTTCACGTCAGTAGTTCTACACAATTTTACACGTAGAAAGTTTTCGAAAATACTACCTAAATACTGCAATTTCATGTCTGAATTATGCGCAGGCGAGAGCTGTCACAACTTCTGCACAGTGATTGATGTGACAGATATCAATCATGGAGTCATAACCTCTTCACTATTTGACATCTGACATGATTGATATCTGTCACTTTAGACACCAACCCTTTACTCATACCACTGTAGGCGTACGGGGTCTCCCTTCAATTGAAGAGGTTTAGCTTATACTTCGCCACGCTTTCAACTGCAGATTTATAGAGGCCAGTGTTGTCAAGATGTCTGAATGACACTGGTTTTGCTCAACGGCTATTATCTGTCGACAACAACCAACGGATCAACGGCTTAGCCTTTGGAAACACGGAACTCGAAATAGATAAAACTATTCACAGACAGGCTGCGGTATACGTTACGGTATACGTGTCCAATTGACTGCACACGAATCCACCCCACGATCACAAAAACGTTGTGTTTTTGCACCTAAATGTCTCAGCGAGCCTTTTGACCAATGGGAGAATATTTTAACCAATAAGCCTATTAGTGCCCGCGTCGTTGATCCGTGAACTAGCCAATAAGATCAGCGAGTTCTACTTTACCCCCCGACCCGCAGCGGTGAATTGAATTGCTACATAATATCGGTCTCGTCGGTTCTTCGTAGGTTTTCTTCATTGGTTAGAGCGACACACGCAACGATGCCACCGAGCTCCTTAACTCCCACGGGTTTAATGACCTGTGTATGTGACACAGATATCACTGTAATTAAGATTGTCGAACACAGAAATACCGTCTCATGTATGATATTGTACGTATGTATATCTTCACGCCAGGTCCCTTACGGAGTAGGCAGAGTGAACCGATCCTTATACACCTTGCTCGCTTCTTTAACATTTCTAGGTCCTTATGCACGCTCATCCGTTCCTAGGGCTTCTGACAACACGCGTCCAATTTGGTCGTGGTAACCGAGCCTTTACCCTCCTCTGCCTTCATCTTTCAACTTTCGCGTTGTATATCTTTTTGGTCATTCTTTCATCTATTTGAATTTGAAAGAAAGAAAGAAAAACGTTTATTTGGCAACACAAAAATTTTACATAAATTTGAAATTTAAGGCTAAATTACAGTGTGTGTACCAAATAGGTCTCCACTCAGCATAATGTCTCGGCACTTAGTGCCTCGACGCTGGTATTCTATGGACACCAGCAGTCAGAACCCGTTATATACGTTTTCCCATACATTTCGCGGTCATATATGACCACCCGGGTTTCGAAGGGTTAATAAAAGAGGTGCCTGACATCGAGTAAACAATAATATTACGAGCCTATTCATACTGTGTAACGGTATTAATATATAAGTAAATATGATAATTAGTGTTATTATATTATTATTATCCATGTATGTACTACGAGTAGTAACATTATGTTTATTGATAAATATTATTATGAACAAATACTGAGTATATAGTCTTATGAGATACGGTATGCACATGATTCATCAGCTTTTTTGTAAATTTAAAAGATATTTCCTGTACCTAACTCTGGCAATGCAAGCTTGCGCATTCTCAACTGGTTTATTTATTGTATTCATTTACAAACTAGATTTTTTAACAGGACTACGTTTTTATACCTTTGACTACTTTAATTTGCACCGCGTTCGATATTCAGCATCAAAAACTTCTATATAGACGTCTTCAGCTTTGAAGATAGGACCCCCGTTCCTACTATCATATGAGCTCTGTCGAGTTGTTAATACCCTGGATGACATGAGACAATCACGATAAGCGTGGCGGTCGTCGTGGACTTGATGGACGGACATTATCGGGAGAAGTGCCCGCCGCGGGTTTACACTATCATTCATTTGATTCCACTACACGCAATCGAATTGTTCGTCATCGATTTCTTATATCAGAGGTCGATCTGTATATAAGGTCGTCTATATGACCCTTAGGGCTGATATAGGGAACGCGGACCACAGGCGTCGCGTTGCGGGGAGTTAAGCGTTTTCTCCGCGGAGAAGCGCCAAGAGTCGTTGCCCGCCGCATTCTTCTTCCTAGCGTCATCCCGATTCCTAATCCTTTAGGATTGGCGGGGTCTACTACCTGAGCCAAAAGATTTGACGTAGATACTGATTTTGAAAAGTGAAAACTCCACAACCCAGAGTTAGAGAGAGAGTCTTCGGTTAGGTTACACGTCTATCGAAATATAATTCCTGGACGTGAGTGAATTATCTTTAACGTCGGTAAGCAACCAAATTTACGGTCGGTCCGCCTGATTTGAAGTTGTTACTGGAGCCTATGAACTTTTGTATTACAATCTTGCAAATAAGACGTTTAAGTCGGAAAAGATTGCTTCTATTTGAGCAAACTCTTTATTTTTGTCGCAAAATTTTCAGTATTGACCTTATACGATATTATAGGTAAGAAACTACTGCTACTTTAAATAAAATAATGAACTTGACTTCACTGAAGTCACTCATCTCATGTCTGCATGATAGTTAGGAATATTTTTAATATACCTTCGGTAGCCAACATAAGATACGGTCAATCTATCGTGAAGCTATTACTGTAGCCTATGAACGTTACAAGGATCATTCAATTGAGTACTTGCGTCGTTGCCAGTGGAAGCCAAATTGTACGCTATTAAAAGGTTTCATACCATTTGGATTAATTTAGTCAAATTTGCTATTGGTTAAATTCATGACGGTGCAGTTAGTCAATGTTGCATATGGTCACATTTGCGATTAGTCATGATGCAATTGATCAAATTGCCTACTTACACCTGTTCTTATATACCAACTGCACGATAACGGTGTGACCTGCTTGGTATTGGGATCAGATCAAAACCATACATTTACGCTTCGCCGGCTGTGGGGCCATGCCGTCGCTGGTATCGAGCTGGTACCGTGCCGGCTAGTGGAAGAACACCCTTGTCCTCATCATCGGCGGAGTATGCGCATTGTTTTACAGGCATCGAATTATTACTCATAATTCTTGCACCAAACAATGGGTCGAAGAGCGCAGTTTTGGTTAATAAAAGAAATACGATTCTGTGGAATTGTTCACAATAGCGGCCGACATATTTAATGTCTGTATGGGTAAAATAATCCTCAGACATTTTTTTTTTTTCAACATTTTCTTTCATATATATGACTTCTTCTCCTCGTCTTAGCGTTATTCCGTTTCCTAATCCACTAGGACAAGCAGGGGCCGTTACATAAACCTAATGATTTGTCAAAGACACTGATTTTGACACGGTGTGACTGCCGTCAGGCCTCTACGACACCCAGAGGGAAAACCAGACCTTTTTAGGTAAGCTTTTCGATATATAATTTCTTCGACGTGCGGGTTTCCTCGCGATGTTTTTCTTGCACCGCAAAGCAAGTAATAACTACTGAAATGTATTTGTCTTAGGTTTTCGCGATTGTTACACATTGAATTAAACAATTTTTAACGGAAGTATCGCGTGTTTTATTTATTTTGTTGAACCTGACGTTTCGAACGCTTTGCAGCGTCCGTGGTCGCAGGAAGACTGACTGGTCGTCAGGTTCAACAAAATAAATAAAATACGCGATACTTCCGTTAAGAATTGTTTAATTCAATACTAAAATGTACATAAATTTGAAAACATGAATTTAGTGGTACGTGCTAGGATTCGAACCGGGTTATACAATATGTTGATCCATTTAAGCCATTGGGCTATCATGCTCTTCTATTTTATCCATGTTTATGGTAATTTGACATAGACTTGCTTGAACCCTGATTCAATTTTACGTTTCAAACCTAACGTAAAACTTTTTTTTTCTTTTTATACGCATGGAACTACATGTGGCAAGGGCGTTTATGTTATTTGTGCAGTTAAGTGCAGGGTGACCTATTAACAATTTGTCCATTGTACCGTCCTTATGTCGTACGCTACGAGCTCGATAGCTTCCTTACGTGTGACATTCTAATTGAACACGCAGGTTAAGCAATATCGTCCGTAGCCTGTCTGTACATGGCTTTACTATCTCGAGCTTTACCTTGACGAGGGCACGGTAAGGCTCACAGTACCCTTGGCAACACGGAATATTATTTTAATACTGCGTTAATCGTAATGGTCGCATACTGTTCAGTTCCAGAGAGATTTTCTTCCGGCAACTCTCAAGTGGTGAAATGAAATTAACGTTTCCCAGGGAACTACAACACGAAGTTCTTCAAAAAAAGCGTGAAGAGGTTTTTTACAGGGTCGGCAAGTGACCACAAGCTACGGTAACTGCTTATACAGGCCGTATGTTTTTTTGTTACCTTAGTGGAATAAACTTTTTTGTTAACCAATCAAAACTGGCTGCAACTCTATGTTACTATGTCCGCATAGTCAAATACCGAGGTAAATATTGCAAGCATTTTTCATTGAACAATGAACATTATATAAAGTAGATTGTTAATGGATTTGTTTAGCACATCATGATACATGACCGACACAATTGGCAATAAAGCCTCGTCTCGGTTAACAGGTTCCGATGCGTCGACCTTTCGGTTGCATCACTGGCGCGCCAGTCACCTGGATGAGACCATGAGTCACCGTGTGGGCTGGTACGACCACGCGACCGGTTTCCACTCATATCTTTGCAAAATATGCAGTTTTTTTTTTTGCAAAAATGCATTCATATTAGGAATAATGTAATTTTTGGTTCGGATGAAAGAATGGAACAGATATACCATGCGAAAGTGGACGAATTTTGGTGTCGCGGGAGGCCAAGCTTCATTTCACGGCCAAATCTATTGTGTTTTATCAGAGGTTGATGTAAGAAGCCCAAGGAACTGTTGTGTTTGCGTGAAAATAACTATACATTTTAAAGAAGAGAGAGGTGAGAGAGACCTGGGGCATGTGGCGCTCGTCTCTCTTTTGCTTACAATGCAAGGAACGCGCCGTAAAGATATAGATAAAGGTAAAGATAGAAAAGGTAGCTTTTGGGCTTTAAGTGGCTCACTATCGTGTTTATAAGGGTACCAGTAAGTTGCAAAGTGGCAATGTACAAACTATACATATAAAGTGAAAGAACGCCGATGGCCGAGGAAGACAAAACACTCACCTTGGGGTGATGATTAGTCGTGTTTTATCACAAGGTGGAATTATGACCCCTGGAACCTGCGAGCGTGCATGAAAAGAGCTACGAATGTTGAGAAGTGTGATATGTAAGGACCGGGTCATGTGACGCTCGGTAGGCCAATTCTGCTAAATACTCGTAACTGCACTGCTGTGCGGCGTGTGTACACGTACATTTTGACGTTTCGTTATTCTGACAGCAGCGGCGTTGCAGTAAATAACTCGCTATTCTGTTAAAAAACCTGCACTGCACCTGCACGTTTCCTGCAATATAATCGTATTCTGTTAAATTGTTTTGACATTTGTATAGCGGTGACAGAAGTTTTGAAGGAGTTTATCTGCAGTTTTGCTAACGTTAGTCTCAAGCAACTTTTGCGCAGAGAAATTGACATTCTGAAGCGGTGATTTATATTGCAAAACATTTGTTTTGTTTTGGGAACAGTTTGTAGGAATATATGATTAAGTAAAGATTTTTTTCAGTTATAAATACCACCACGCGGGCAACCATGGGCAATCGGGTTGGAAACTATGGGATCACATCCGATTGTCCTTTAACATTAAGTAAAAATCCAATTTATTAGATTGAAATATGGTAACCTGACAGGAGTTCATTTGCAGGATACGCACAGTTCCAGCGTAGTTGCAGTGCAGGAAACTTTAATAGAATACACGTATTGGCACTGCACTATTCCTGCACGAATCAAATGACAAGCGTAAACGTGCAGCTGCAGGTTTTTAGTAGAATTGGCCTACTGTTCTCCTTACCGCAGTGGACCTAGCTTGAAGATATACGAACATATAGTTATAATGCTGTAATTGTATTCAGTACTCGATGGTAATATTTACGATGACATTCTGCCCGTACGTCGCTTCACAATGGCCCATGGATGGCGCGGGCATTACGAGAGTGATTACGTGTCACACCACTTCGCACTGAAATAATATCGCCACTTTCACTGAACGCAATCAATTCATCGGAACGAATTGTTCTCGATCGCATCGCAGTGATATTAAATTTTTATGTTTGCCAGACATCACTTGGGAGATTTATTATTGCTCTCAACTGATAATTTTATTTCATATCGATACTTACAATGGAAATGTTTTGTTTCGTTTAAAAGTTTATTTGAATGGCCGCAGTCAGTTTCACTCTTACGGATCGTATGATGGTTCAATTTTTAATTTATTTTTCATATTATTGTTATGGGTTCTCTCACACCGGTGTTATATAATGTTATTTAACATATAGTAACTTTTCACTATGTTGTTTTCAAACAACGGTAGGAAACCCAGTTCAGAAACTGTTAGACATTTGTTGAAAATATTTTGCAACATTTTTCCACTATAATGAAACAGTATATTTAAAAACTTATGTTTCTGTACATATTTGTAATTGTCACTTACACGGCGGTGATGGAAAACATCATAAGGAAACCCGCGCGTCCAAGAAATCGTATTTCGAAAGAAAAAGACCTGTGGCCAACGAACCTCACAGAAAACCGCAGCCAATTAGCAAGTCCGTAGAGGGTTGTTGTGTTCATGCGTGAGGGTGAGATTACCAGTAAGCTCCTCAGGTTCTACTGTGTTAGCAGCGGAGTGATATTTAATGTATTAGGCTACGGAAACCACTTTACATCAGGTGTAAAAAAGAAAACCTACAAACATTTGTGTGCTTGAAACCTTTGTGTTAAAGTAATAATTGGTAACTATTCGTGCACCGGACTCTACCAAATGCTCTAAAAGTATGTCTATATTATTGAATAAGATATACAATTTATCGACGAAACTACATAAATATATACTCTACTTATTTGGTAGCTCTACAATGAAATTTACGTTAAAGTCATCTATGCCTACACCAATTCGTTACAATCTATTCTTATACCGTCCCCCTACAATTTTCAATTTTATTGTCCTCATTATTATGATCGCGGTATTCAACTCGATATCGTAACGAGAATACTTTCCCGGTTAGTTCACAGCGCCCACGTGCCGGTTTCGTCTTCCATTGAAACGTTGCGACGTCCTGTTGCAACTAAGTATTAGCATGGACGTCCTACGCATCTCATTCCTATTCAAAGCGTCGACCTTCGACTACCTTATTTGCCACAAAAAATATCACTTCGTCCCGATTATTAATGTATTCAATGTGTATTGATCGGCCTGTATAGCTCTGTGCTTGAGTTTTTGCTATGCTTTTGTTTGTAACGCACCCACTGTTTCTGTTATCTGTTTAACATCGAAATGTTATATCATTGAATAACATAAGTGGCAGCGGTGATAGCTCAGTGGATAAAGAACCAGTCTATTAATCTAACGGTCTCTGGTTTGAATCTTGGCGTGGACATGTACTAAATTCGTGTTTTCGTAATATTTTTTTATACTACATCGGGAGGCATACAAGCATACGGCCCACCTGATGTAAAGCGGGTACCGTAGCCTATTAACGCTTGCGATATATTAATTATCACTCGTGCGACGCCTCCTCTGCTGCTTCCACAGCAACCCCTTGGGAGCTTACTGGTGACCTCACTCACGCAGGAACACAACAACCCTCTAAGGAGTTATTTGGCTGCGGTTTTCTGTGAGTTGGAGGTACTTCCCCAGACGGGCTGCTTTGATGCGCCCTGCCTCTCTTAAAACATCCAGACCAAGACAAACAGACATTTTCATGCACACAAATGTTTGTCTTGTGTGGGAATCGAACCCACGAGCTTTGGTGTCAAAGTCGCGTCATTCACGACTGAGCCACCGAGCTTGTCAAAATCGGATTTATGTACATTGTAATTATTACTTGCTGATGAAACCCGTAGGTACGTCTCTGAAATTCTATTTTTAAATACGTGTGATCTAACTTATTAATGGTCTGAAATTCTTTGTGGGTTTTGGAGATCTGATGGCGATCGCTCTATTTAAAAATCCATATTTTCGTTCCAAATCCTTGGGCTTAGCTAGTGGACCCCGCTAATCCTAATGGATTAGGAAACGGGATAACGCTAGAAAAAACAATGAACATCAGAACTCATTTCAATATTACCCAGTGTTTATATTGAGACTTATAATTACAAGGCTTTTATTTGTTACTGGCTGCAGGTCGCGACTTTGCCTGCGCTTATCCCTGTATCCTGTGAGAACCACCTTTTCTTACTTTCTTTCTTTTTACTCTGCTACTATGAGTCATATCGTGATGTTGAATAGCCTTCGTCAAGAATTGGGCTGTCAAATGCCAAAAGTATTTTTCAAATCAGACTGGTAGTTCAAAAGTTTCGCGCGATCAAATAAACTATCGCTTTATATTTTACTATGGAATATTGAGACGCTATTTTGCGAAAGTCAGACCGGTAATTTTATCTAAACTAATTTGTATACACCTACCGGCAATTACTCTTAGTTATACCGCTGACATGGCAGCTCTGGTATTCTTTGCCGCGGCCGATGCGGTCGCCTCTGTGGTTGCCCGTGATGTGGAACAGGAACCGCATGCCATAGAACTGTATATGTTAGTCGTTGGAATGACATCAGTGGCCATTCTTAGTATGTATTCTAACGACTACCATCTACAGCGCTTGAGACTGCCTCTTGGAGTGCCGAAACACATCTCGCAGAGACGTCCAGAGCGGTCAGGGCAGCAACGGCGGTGGTGGCACGCGGTCCCTGTGACAGATAGCGGGAAATCGCAGCAGCTATGGTGCATGCAGCGACGATATGCATCTACTAACGGTAGTGGGTAGATACCGGCCAACATTAGTACGCATAAACTAATTGGCGACGTAAGCTTACAGAGTAGTTTAGACCAAATTATCTGTCCAAGGCTTTATCCTTTCGCTTTTGAAAATGATTCAACTTATCTTTAGACGGGTTGTCGTTTCCTGTCTATCTTCATGCCGCATCATGATCATTATAGGTTGAATACATGACCCCGTCCGGCAGGAAATTGCCAAGTGCTTCCCCTCAATAAACTTGCGGAATCACGGATCGAAGGCTTCCTATGGGTGTAATGTAGCTAATAGCGTCTGTGTCATGCCGATAACGTTCTTTCATTTCAGTCCTGGAATCTGACCTTCAATTTTGACTTTATAGACTTATATTTGAAGGCCGTCGTGGTATCCTTGTAAATTCAATAACTTGCGGTTAGCAACAATGGTATTCCACAACAATTGTACAAGGATTTCCTTTTAATATCACTATTGTTTGTACCAACTCGTGTACTAATATTAGCTTTACCGTTATTATAATTACTGTTCGCTGGTCAATATAAAAGTTTAAAGTGATTGAACGTATAATATGCAACAGATTGTGTACGCCAGTGAACAAGTTCTGATCGACAATATTTATACTTTCATTTATCTGCAAGCGATCATTTCGAGGTTAATTGTAACTCTTGCTGTTCACAAGTCTTCTGAATCACTATCTTTTACCGCGTTTCGTGATTTCGAAATGTTTCTACTAAAATATGATGTGTTAAATCTTATCGAAATCGATAAGCGAGATATTGGATCATAAACTGACAGCTGTTTCACGTTTTTACCGTAAATGGGCAAAAAAATATGGGGCATTGCGTCATACGTAGTCCTTCTTTTGTGGGGTCTACGTTTTCATCTGGGCGATAAACAAAAAATAAACGCATTAAATACAGTATTTGCTTATCATAATTATAAATCTGGATAGATTAAATTATTATCATTTGCAATGAATGGCCTTTAAAAGTATCATAGTCGTAGTCTGGGTCAAAAGCCAGAAATAGTTAAAAGATATCTCGTTTATAATGAAACGGAAACAATGATTCGAGGTGTAAGCTAACTTTTTCACACGTTTTGTGTTAGTTTAACATAGTCATTATGTGTTGTATCCTCGTTTCTGTCGTGTATAAAGTTCGTAATGACTCTTTGTTCCGTGCCATTGGGTAACTTGCATGTGTCGTTATTGTTTCCCTGTTTCATCTTAATTCTCACTTCCACGCTCATAACGGCATTTCTTTTGTATAATGCGCATCGTAACTGTATGGTGTAATTAGTTATGTGCTATTACTTTTGATATTTCTGTTGGGGCTTACTTTCGCGTTTAAATTTCTTGCTGCAACGTTTACCCTTTCGTGTCGTCTTGCTAGTTAATTGTAATTTGCTTTCGTTATTGTTTTAACTGTTGCGTCACAAGTTCACTGCTCTCTGAGATGATATGCAGCTGTATAGTAATAGTTAAGAGCATTATCTTCACATTTGGTCCAACTGTTTTATTTTGTTGTACGTATGATACGCTCTTAAGGAGCTGCTTCGGTTATTTATATAATAACACTAACCGAAGCAGTTAATATTCTAGTGAATAAAGAACCGGGCGGTTCCTGTTTGGAATCCTGATGCGGGCACGTGCCACTAAATTTCGTGAATACTTGTAATTGACACTTGTTCGGCGGTAAATCAAAACATCGTGAGGAAACTCGCACGTCCCTTAACTGAAGTAAAGTTTTGTTTCTCTCTGGGTTGTGTGGGTATTATTGTCACCCCTTAGTCTTTGGTAGCGTACGGAAAAAAAGATCAGTATTTCAAAGGGTTTATATAAGTGTACTTATACATATATACCTCTTGAAATATATATGTAAATAGATCATATACTGAAAATTATTCCCAGTTTCCCATCAGCACTTCATAATTCGGTAAAAATGAGGAGGTGGAAGGGCGTCTATGGGGAGAAGTACCGAGCGGTCCGAAGTACTTCCCCTCACAGGAAACGACAGCAAAAATAACAACTCATTGAGTGGTTGCTGTGTTCCTCCGAGGGAATTAGATTATCAGTAAGCTCCTAAAGAGTTTCTGTGTTAGAAGCACAAGTAGCTAGGAGCGATCGACACTTCATAAACACTTTATTATCAACATTAGGTATATTATATCAGGTGAGGCGTATATATATAATTTTGTTTAGTAATCCTCCTCTTATGTGCAGCTCCGCCATAAGGACCGCTCTAAACAAATTTTGTTCTCGGCTAATTTCTCATCGTTCACGTTATTTGCGTGTAATTTAATTGTACTCAAAACATTAAACACTGTCACCACTCGAGCAGAATCCCACGTCACTAATCTGATGACGCACGACAACCTATTATTGATCTCTCGTATTTACGTACTACCATGTAGAACGTTTAGTATTCAATCCTTAATCTTACTCTTAGGGTTCCGTACTTGTATAACCCTTATGGTGCCACTATATTTGTACGTATTTAGCCCTAGAAACCGGCGAGCGTGCATGAAAAGAACAATTAATGTTAAAGAAGCGAGTGAGGTATGTAAGGATCGAGTCACGTGGCGCTCGGTTCTCTCTGCCTACCCCGCAAGGGATTTGGCGTGAAGTTATAGATAGATAGATATTTGTACGTCTGACACAGATACCATTCCCGCGTTTATCTCTAAAGATTGCGAGGCGAAAAATTGATTACTGTTGATAAAGGGATGAGTATGGCAGAGTGAAAGTATGCGTTTGTCTTACTTTCATTTGTCAGAATGTGAGCGTTGCGCAAATTTGGGGCGTAATGTTTGTAGACAACATTCGCAATGATAAAATTTCGCATTCCTGTTGCTCGAAACATTATAACTGTAATCTACAAATAAATGATTGTTTGATCGATTGATAAAATCCAAACATTAAACTCAAATTTTATGCAAGTGTACTAGATATTAGGAACATTCCACATGCGACAAACATTTGTGTCCTTGAGTGTCCACAATTTAGATCTCTCGGTAGATCACTTCTCTGGGACCGCAATATCATTCTGTCACGGACAAGTAGTTGTCGGTGAAATAACGAGAACGTCCCATTCGTATTATTATATGTTAAAGAACTGTCACTTGTCATCTTTTTTGCGTGTACAGTGACAGTACAATATTGGTTTGACAGTCAATCAGTCGGTCGACAGCGGCGTCGTCGTTTCGGCACGCTGGCGCTGCGCTGTGCTGTGCTGTCTTATACAATTATATCGTTACTCAAACTGATCTATTCGAGACGTTCGTGCCTCTTATTCTCAGACGCAATTTACTTTCACTTGTTTCACTATTACTTTTGTAATAATTTTGTATTTACACAGGTAAATGTGTGCGTTACATATGTCGATGTATTTTTTTATAATATTTCCCTTACATATATTATATACCTGTATAGATAAATAAAATTGGAGTGTCTGTTTGTAATATTAAAATAACCGCTTTTTATTAAATGCTTATGGATGTATACACGGTACATATTCCAAAATATTTCAATTTTTTACTGTCTGTTTGTTCCGGCTAATCTCTGAAACGGCTGGACCTATTTTGGCGGGATTTTCACTAGATAGCTGATGAAATAAGGAGTAACTTAAGCTACTTTTATTTTAGAAATTTTATTTATTTTTATTAATATAAATAAATAACTATTCCGCGCGGACGAAGTCGCGGGCACGGCTAGTTTATCATATTGCTTGCGCCCCACGACTTCCTTCACGCTTATTCCAGTATCCCGTGGGAGCTGTTTTTACTTTCTTTCGTCTTTTTCTCGTCTCCTAAGGGTCGTATCGTGATGTTGATGAGCCTATAAACTTCCTCGAGAATTGGGCTATCAAATACAAAAATATTTTTTCCAAATTCGATTGGTAGTTCCAGAAATTGCGCGTTCAAACAAAATTTTCCGCTAAATATATTAATATAGATATGTCGCTGCGCGTGTCATTCTAACTGAACACGCAGGTTAAGCAACATCTACCGCAGCCTGTCTATGGATGGGTTTATCTAACTCGAGTTTCTCCGTGCTCGGAGGGCACGTTTAGCAGTCTGTCCCCCATGTTGTCGATAGGTAACAGTCGTTAAGCTTAAGTCGGTGTCCATCGGGCGGCTTGAAAACACTGGCCTCCGCCATTCCGCATTTGAGCAGCGTGGTGGAGTATGCTGTATGAGCAGCGTGATGGAGTGGTGGAAATAAAAAAAGTGGAATAGACTTCTATGTAAATAGGTGTCGAATTCAATGAAATTAGTTCCACTTTTTTATTTAAATATTTTTATTTAATAACATCTTAGTATAGCATTACATCTTAGTCGTACTACATCAAATCTCCACTAAAAAGAATCATTATAATCGGTGCTGATTAGGGAAATGTGCTGTTATATTATTTTGACCATAACGCTCGTGGGTTCGATTCCCACACAGCACAAAAAATATAAGAGAGGTACGGCGCATCAAAGCAGCCCGTCTAGGGCAGTACGTCTACCCCTCAGAAAACAGCAGCCAATTAACAACTCACATCAGGTGAGCCATTTGCTTGTATGCCTCCTGACGTATATATAAAAATAAGAATCGATGCACAATTGGTGGAAGATAATACCTAACCTAACAAAAAACACTGAAATAGAACTTCCTCCTTTTTTGAAGTCGGTTAAAAAGCTGGTGAGGTGTGTAAGGAAGGACCGAGTCATGTGGCGCTCGGTTGTCGCGCAAGGAACTGAGCGTAAACATAAACATGACTCCATATTACTCCCAAGTAATTACTTAACTGTTTTCGCGTTATTAGACTAAGTAACCATGCCTAGATATATTGATCCACGGGTGTTCCACGGTGCCACCCTCATCCATCACGTCCACGCCGTGCCGGCCAGACCCGCCGTCTCACTCCAATTACTATTATAGTTGCATCGCGGAATTCCATAGCCAACACTTTCACCAGTTGCCCGCTTGGCTTTCATGTGCCTAATGGCTCTAGAGAACATGTCTGCCATCCGCACCGTGCTTCGTCTCAGGTTGGGTGAAGCATCGCTGACATTAAAGTTTATGTAATCTATAGTCTTCTATGTTCGCGACTGCTGGAATATAAATTGATTTTATATTCATTTATATCTCGACAATTTCATGGATTGATTGCTTTGTGAATAAAGAGAATCCTGGTGTGGGTATGTACGACAAAATAAGATTGTAACATAGGTAGGGCGCACCAAAGCAGCCCATCTGGGGAAGTACCTCCACCTCACAGAAAACCGCAACCAAATAACAACTCCCTAGAGGGTTGTTGTGTTTCTGTGTGTGAGTGAGGTCCCCAGTAAGCTCCCAAGGAGTTGCTGTGTAAGCAGCAGAGCAGGCATCGCGCGAGTGATACTTAATATATCACAAGCGTTAATAGGCTACGGTACCCGCTTTACGTCAGGTGGGCCGTATGCTTGTATGCCTCCCGACGTAGTATTAAAAAAAAAACATGTTTTTGATTTTTTTTTATACGTCGGGAGGCATACAAGCATAGTTCACGTTAATCACTTTAAATCGGACGGGCCGTATGCTTCTCGCATCCCGAAGTTTTATAAAAAAAGTTTGATCGCTCTAACGGTCCCACACTCGCTGCTAACACAGCAGCTCTTCAGGGGCTTGTTCCTTGATTGCAGGCTCTGTCCAGTTTCATAAAAATACTTACACTCACTCTACTTTTGTCGAGCTCGGTGGCTCAGTCGTGAAAGGCGACTTTGACACCAACGCTCGTGGGTTCGATTCCCACACAAGACAAACATTTGTGTGCATGAACATGTCTGTTTGTCTTGGTCTGGATGTTATAAGAAAGGTAGGGCGCATCGAAGCAGCCCGCCTGGGGAAGTACCTCCGCCTCACAGAAAACCGCAGCCAAATAACAACTCCCTAGAGGGTTGTTGTGTTCCTGCGTGTGAGTGAGGTCGCCAGTAAGCTCCTAAGGAGTTCCTGTGTAAACAGCAGAGGAGGCATCGCGGGAGTGATATATGTTAAAGCGTTAATAGGCTACGGTAACTGCTTTAAATCAGGTGAACCGTATGCTTGTATGCCTCCCGACGTGGTATAAAAAAAAATGCTTATTTGAGTATTACATACGATCGCTACCAAACTTCATAGAATCAACCGCTGGGCTAAACGGAAGATCGTGTGAAAAATTCCATCAAAATCGGTCCAGCCATTTTGGAGTCCATAAGGAACATACATATTACACATCGATTTTTATATGTACGAGATATAATAATTACATTTGACAGAAGTTAACTACATATAGAAGAAAAAATAGAACTACATTTAGAACTAAAATTATTTCTTGAAGCCACGGCTTACATTGTAAGCCCGTCACACATGTATGAAACGTGGCTATAATATATATCTTCAGATAAAGTGCTCTTTGTATCGCTGTAAATAAATGAAACACGGCTAATCTGTATTTCTCCTGCTTCATCATGTTCCATAATCGATTCAATAGTTTTTTTTTTCAATGGGTAATGTACACACAGCGATACTTTAAGCTAGACTGTTTGACCTTTGTACCGTTATGGCTCACGCAATAATAGTTACATTGGTGCTGCAAGTGTCTAACATGACTTGTCGCTGTGTGTACAGTTATTCGTGAAAAATTATTTCCAGCATATTATGCTATTTCAATCAGAGTGCAAAAATACTCTGAAATAGACAAGAAGGTACATTTATAGGGGGCTATATACATACCTACATTATACATATTTGATGATTTGAATTGTTCACATTCCAATAATTATTAATAAAAATAGCAATAAAAATTTTTGCAATTTTAAGCAAAAAATACTGTTCTTTTTTGAAACACAAATGGTAACCCTAGATCTGATGGCAGGCGCTCCATGTGCGAATCAGTATCTTCGCCAAATCCTTATTCTTAGGTAGCTGACCCCGTCGATCCTAGTGGATAGGAAACGGAATAACGCTAAGAAGAAGATACATTAAGGATTCAATAAACGATTCTTCTCTCGTATCGTATTCATTAGGATCGACGGGGTCCGCTAACTAATAATAAGGATTGGGCGCAGATACTGACTTTACTACCAGAGGGAAAACCAGATCTTTCTTAGATAAAGTCACACGTTTTTCGAAATATAAATTTCTTGCAATTATGGGTTTCCTCACGATGTTTTCCTTCGCCGCTTGGTCCTCTCTGTCTTCCCCGCAAGGGACTTTGCATGAAGATAACCATACATATTACAGCGACGTGGGTATGTGACGGGCTTTATAACAACTTGAGTGTTCCCCTGCAGTCGTTAAATATGTCACGTGTCCAACATGTCTGTGAAGGATTGTTCTATTTTTAAAAGCAGCTTCCTGTAACGCGATGGTTTTGTCACCGCTCCAACACATGCGTCTGTTATCCCCTATTTTTTTTTTTTTTTCAATTACAATTTTAGAGATTTGTATGCATGCAGCTAAGGTTCGAAGTATACGGAAATAACAGAACACCCAGTTTTTTTCAGTTTGAGGCATGCAAACATACGACACACCTAATGTAAAGCGGTTACCGTAACCTGTGAACACTTTCGATACTTAAGTATCACTCGCGCGATGCCACCTCTGCTGCTAACACAGCAACTTTTTAGGATCTTACTGGTGACCTTACTCACACACAGGAACATAACAACCCTCTATGGAGTTGTTATTTCTCTGCGGTTTTCTGTGAGGTAGAGGTACTTCTCCAGACGGACCGGATTTGATGCGCCTACCTCTTCTTAACATCCATACCAATACAAACAGACATGTTCATGCACACACATTTTGACGAGCTCGGTGGCTCAGTCGTGAATGACGCGACTTTGACACCATCGCTCGTGGGTTCGATTCCCACACAAGGCAAACATTTGTGTGCATGAACATATCTGTTTGTCTTGGTCTGGATGTTTTAAGAGAGGTACGGCGCATCAAAGCAGCCCGTCTGGGGAAGTACCTCCACCTCACAGAAAACCGCAGACAAATATCAACTCCCCAGAGGGTTATTGTGTTCCTGCGTGTGAGTGAGGTCACCAGAAAGCTACCCAAGGAGTTGTTGTGTAAGCAGCAGAGGAGGAATCGCGCGAGTGATACTTAAGTATTGCAAGCGTTCACGGTCTACGGTAACCGCTTTACATCAGGTGGGCCGTATGATTTTATGTCTCCCTACGTGTAGCATAAAAAAAAATCTCGATGGAATTGAATTGTTTTGTTTAGGCAATTTGATCTAAACTACTTTGTGTTTCCGCTACCGATTAGTTCATGTGAACTAGTGCCGGCCGAGATCCACTCACTACCGTTAGAATACGCATACTGCCGCTGCCATGGCTGCTAGTTTAGATCAAATTGCCTGTAAATTTGACTTTATCAAAATAACGCCTAAATCTATTCATTACGTTTTTATACCACTAAGGTGACAAACAAACATACCGCCTGTCCGATTGTAAGCAGTTACCGTAGACTATGGACATTTGGAACACCTGGGGTGCCTCTCATGCGTTGCCAGACCCTGTGTAATGAATTAGGAAATGTTAATTAGGTAGTCGCAAGTCCTAATGGATTAGGAAACGGAGATAGCACTAGGAAGAAGAAGAAGCTATTGATGGTACGATGTTGGCCACTAACGCCTACTGTCTCAATGTCCGGTGGTTAATGTCCACGTGGTCATCACAGGACAGCCAAAATCTAATGTGGGACCAACTACGTTCCCACCTTTTTGTATATTTTATTGACAAATAAGCATACGGCCCGCATTAGATGGTAAGCGGCCACCGCAGCCTATTGACGCTCGCAACACCACGGGGGTGTTACTCGCGCGCTGCCTATCTTGTGACCTAAGGCTGTTTCGTCACAGTACCCAGTATTTTCTCTGCCATATCTCACCCTTCAAACCGGAACACAGCTATATAAATATAGTTGCTTGGCGGTAGACATAGGTGAGACAGAGGACCCACGCAGACGACTTTTGTACAATGTCTCCCTCTGGTATTAGTATTGTTTTTATATTTGTTTGAGACACATAACACTGTGTCGCACTTAGGTTATGAAATTATTCTATTCTACTCTAAGTACTATAATGAAAATTACTGTTACTATTTAAAAACCGAGGAAGACCGAGACTAACCTACCATGACCAAATTGGTCGTGTTTTGTCAGAAGGTGATGTCAGGAGCCCCAGGAACCGGCGAGCGTGCATGAAAAGAGATATGAATGTCACAGAAGCGAGTGAAGTATATAAGGACCGCGTATTATGGCGCTCGGTTCTCTCTGCCTACTCGCAAGGGACTTGGCGTGAAGATATACATATATATTTAAAAACGTTGAAACCTTGACTAACCGAGTGTAATTAAACTAAATATTTCAATCAGTTCTCGGGCGCCAGTTCAAAAGCAACTCAATCAATCAATACACGTCGAATTCCTTTGAAGGCATATTTACTTCCATCCACCCGCCGAGTTTGTGGTGACGGCCTATATACGTCGACCAACTCCGCTCACGCCTTCAAGTCTACTTAACAGCACCGCACGCCGACCTTCTTTGCTGGCGTCAGTTACGTAATTTAAAGGTTCGTTCACACCAACGTTGCTATCAGTTACTTTTGACCCAATAACTCATTTAGATCACTCCTTTGTTTAGACCGCATCTGTTTCTTCAGTTGCGTCGACCGAATCTGTAACCATATGCGCTTCGATTGTTTACTCTTTCTCTTCGTATGAATTAGCGTTTATGAACAACGGTGTGGGTTTAAAAGTAGTATTTGCCTCAGCGTTTTCTTTGGTATGATTGCGGGCTACTTCATATTTATTAGTCTTGGCAATCGGTCGGTAATCACAAAGTACGGGCGAATGTATAATAGTAGTAATATGTTCATTAACATTTGTAAATATAGGTTCCGAATGTATGAATACTGTATGGAGTGCTTTATATTGAAGTTACTTCAGCTTCTAAAAAGTTCAAGTTTCTAAAGAGGTTAAACCTCTTAGATTTTTCGGGTGTAAGTGGCTCATTATCTTTGAAGTTAAAGGCAACTGCACCTACACCTGTGCATCCTGCAAATTAACAGTCGAGGGCCTGGTGAAAGAGAGGTGGAGCGCATCTGGAGCAGCAACCCAACTGGAGAAATACCTTATAGAACAGGAACTGTGTTAGGAGTGCTAAGAGAGTTTTAAGAAATGGAGGGCGCATCAAGTTAGCGCGTCTGGGGAAGTACCTCCATCCACAGAAAACTGCAGCCAAATAACAAATCTCTGGAGGATTGTTGTGTTTCTCCGTGTGAGCTAGGTTACGCTGTAGGCATCTCGCGAGTGATACTTAATTTATTACAAGCGTTCGTAGGCTACGGTAACCACTTTACATGACCGCATGTTTGTATGCCTCTCGACGTTGTATAAACAAAAAAAGAGTGGCAACACAAGGAGTACTTACTTCGTATTTCAAGCGTTCGTAGGCTACGGTAACCACTTTAGGGATGGCCTATATGCTTGTTCACATTTTTTTTATACCACTAAGGTGGCAATCAAGCGTACGGTCAGCCTGATGGTAAGCAATTACCGTAGCCTATGGACATTTGCAACACCAGAGGTGTCACTCATGCATTGCCGACCCTGTAAAAACCTCTTTACGCCTTTCTTGAATAACCCCATGCTGTAGTACCATGGGAAAGCCTCGGCTGGGAGTTCATTCCACAACTTGAGAGTTCTTCAAAGTTTCAAGAGTTCTAAAAGAAAACTTCGCTGGAACCGCGCAGTACGCAACCATTGCGGTTCCAGTGTTTGAGGGTGAACTTCCCGCCGTTGGCGAGTGGTGCGGTTGTAAAAAGATGCTGTCGGCATCATATCGAACAATTCTTCAGAACACATCCCTTTGTACAATCAGTAGAACACACAGAGGGAGGCAAGATCTTGACATAAACTTAAGGACTCAATACCGTCTGTAAGCTTGGGATCGCCGACAATTCTCACAGCTCATCTCCGAACCGAATCGCAAGGTCCTAGCTGGTGTCCAGAAATCCACCTTACGTCGTTGTATAAAAAGGAAGTGTTTACCTCTAGGCTCCTCTTGGGTTGATAAGCCTTTTTAAGCATAAGGGTCATGGAAACATTGTCAAAGCGCGAAAAGTAGGTCAAGTGAGAGATGGAAACGTATCTATATATAAATACATATCGGTGAGTGAGTATGCTGGTAATTTCACGGACCAATACAGGGGTTTATTGAAAATTCACCGACTGAAGAGCTCGGTGGCTCAGTCGTGAATGACGCGACTTTGACACCAACGCTCGTGGGTTCGATTACCATACAAGGCAAACATTTGTGTGCATGAACATGTGTAAAACGCCAAGGTGTGGATGTTTTAAAACAGGTAGGGCGCACAAAAGCAGCCCGTCTGGGGAAGTACCTCCACCTCACAGAAAACCGCAGCCAAATAACAACCCGCTAGAGGGTTGTTGCGTGTGAGTGAGGTCACCAGTAAGCTCCCAAGGAGTTGCTGTGTAAGCACCAGAGGAGGCATCGCGCGAGTGATACTTAATATATCGCAAGCGTTAATAGGCTACGGTACTAACTTTACATCAGGTGGACCGTATGCTTATACGCTTCCCGATGTAGTATAAAAAAAAATCTTATTCGAAATGGATGCTATATCTGCATCATGCCCCATAAAACATAATGTAACCCTGAGCCCGTCCAATATAAACAAATATATGTTTTATTTCTACCATCGCTGCTTATGCGGGCGCCGTCTGCGTAGGTAATGTATTTTTGGCCATCTGTCAGTCGCGACCTCTGTAACTTGGTGTGTGGTGGTACAGTGAATGCGCGAAGGAATAGCTTATGGAGTACCGATGAAATCGATTTTACGTAGTAACTTACATTCACTGGTACGGGTCGAGGGTGAAGTAGATCAACCTCTTCATGCATGCTCTTCTGTTTTGGATGTTTTTGGTTAAACCCTTTTTCAACACATCACCAATTCGCGACTATTATCGGCTTTTGGTTAAAAATATCTCGTTGGTCAATAGGGCGAGATATTTAGGTGCAAAAGCACAACGTTTTTGTGAACGCGGGGTGCCTTCATGCGCAGTCAAGTGGTTTGTGAATGTAACGTACACCTAAGAACTGATCACGTTCTACGATCATAGTCCGATTATAACTTTTATTCTTAGGTAAGTTCACGTCTTTAAATATACCTAATTTCTTGGACATGCGTGCAAATATCCTACTAATATTATAAATGCGAAAGTTTGTATGTATGGATGTTTGTTCCTCTTTCACGCTTAAACGGCTGAACGGATTTGAATGAAATTTGGCACGTAGATAGATTATGATCTGGATTAACACATAGGCTACGTTATTTGACTCCATGCGGGCGGAGCCGCGGGCAGCAGCTAGTAAAATATAAATCTGGAAACACTAATTTGGTCCGGTACATGCCCGCTTTCGAACCGGGAACCAGTTGATTTATAGACCGGTTCTTTATCCACTGGGCTATCAGTCCTTATAAATAAATTAATAAAGCATTTTTTGTTATATAATTTACGAACAATGACGTATCACAAAAGGTAGACATGTTATACACCAACATTATTGCATTTTAAAATGGCGCAAGTAGTACTATATCTACGTACAGTTATTTATTATGACTAACTTGCTCTAACTAAGAGACAAATGATAGGGCATACCGGTCGTTAGGAAGAGATGAATCCTACTTCCTACTAATATTATAAATGCGAAAGTTTGTATGTATGGATGGATGTTTGTGGCTCTTTCACGCTTAAACGGCTGAACGGATTTGAATGAAATTTGGCACGTAGATAGATTATGATCTGGATTAACACATAGGCTACGTTATTTGACTCCACGCGGGCGGAGCCGCGGGCAGCAGCTAGTATAATATCTTAAGAGATTTATGACTTGCGGTGAAGTACGTATAGACGCAACGCGAGAGCGTGCCCAACTGAATGCAAGTTGGGCAATTACCTTACTTTCGTATTGCCATTCTAGAGCGTCTACGACGTATCTATAACTATAAAAACATGTTAGTTTGCGAATAATAAACATCGATAGAAACGGATGCGTATTTGTCGATCGTCAATGAATTTGGTTTAAATTCCGCTATTGTACAGTTTAAATTAATTTTAAGCTACAATCTACCGTTTTGGCAGGTAAAATTAAATACAACGTTGATACCCTATTACCTACTCGCAAATATTTAGTATTATAATAAGTTATCGATGAAGTTAGCAATTAAATGCATGCTTCGTTTGTTCGGTCATGTGGAAAGAATGCAGGAGGAAAGAATAAGGAAACAGATACACAACGCGAAAGTAGAAGGATGTAGGAGCCGAGGAAGGCCAAGACTTACCTACCATGAACAAATTGATCGTGTTTTATCAGGAGGTGATGTCAGGAGACTTAGAAACCGGCGACCGTGCATGAGAAGAGCAATGAATGTTAAATAAGCGAGTGAGGTGTGTAAGGATCGAGTCACGTGGCACTCTGTTCTTTCTGCCTACCCCGCAAGGGATTTGGCGTGAAGTTATAGTTATAGATAGTAATCAAAGTAATTATTTTGCCTCTAAATCTCGATGATTGTCTCTATACTATTCGGCTCCGCCCGCAAAGTTTGGTTTGTCTAAATTTACGCAGGAACCCTATTTAGAAAATAGGTTATAGTACTCAAGGTTTATCTAGCTTCCTATTAGTGAAAAAATGTTTAGATTGATTTGTAGGCCAAAGATTACTTTCCCTACATCCTAACTCCATACAATTATTTCTATACCTATATAGAATTTATTACTTGATGTGGTGTGGAGATATGTTCATTAGAATATACTTTGACAGCAAAATATATTGTTGACGAAAGAAACAAACTTGCTCGTTTGCCATCCTTATTACTCCCTCCTCGCGTATCACACAAGTGATGCCGCTTGTGTTGCAAGTGTCCGTATGTCACGTTAACTGCTTTCCATCATCAGAACGAACTAAACATTAAATAAATTTGTTTTGGGTGCATAATCCAAACATTTCACATAATATCTTTTAAGTGCGTAACCTAGACATTTAATAAAACATTTTAGGGTGCAACCCAAAATTTTAACGAAATATCTTTGGGTGCGTAACCTAAACCTTTAACTCAAAACGTAGTTTTTTTTGGGTGCAACCCAGACATTTAGCCAAATATCTTTTGGCGTACCATAGACATTTAATTTTGCGCATTCCTGTTTTCATTGCATTCATGACGATTATATAATTTTATTGAACCACACTTCAATAAAATTATGTAATCCAAAACCGATAATTCGGATACAAAATTTACGGATTATCGGTTTTATATATAACGTGATATCCATCCAAATTTACTTATATATAATAAATTTATTGAACTGCACACCTAAAGTCCAGACAGTATCAATGTTTCGCTTTAAAAATCATACGTCAAAGAATTATGACCGTGGCGCGTGTTTATCGCCGAATCTGGCGCCGGTCCAAATAAAAACGTACGATGACAATAAAAAAATGTTGCCACCTAGAAAGAGCCCTTCACTTCTAAATACGTTACGGCATATCGCGACCTATTTTGCGTTCGTAATCTGGCACAAGACGATCACAGGGCAGTATTCTTGGACCGAAGTAATGGTCGATTTATAGCGAAATTTTAGGACTGGCTTTATGAAATATAGTCGTAATTCTGAATGGAGATTGTATGGATGATTTATTGCGGCTCATGATGGTATCCCATACATTCACTTTTGTTTTACGGCCTCCGGTTCAACTCTAACTTAATCCGATGTGTTTCTTCAAGGTGTTAATATTGATAATGTGATAAATAAAAGTTTTTACGTGAGTACATAATGAATTCCCGGGATTATTATAAAGTGACGTATACAACGCTAGACTCAGATCGGTCTCGAGCGTCGCTCGACCACGCCTTGGACAACGACACGGAATTCAACGCTAACCAGTTCAAACTGTACGACGACTTCACGACAGACCTGCGGATCAACTTCAACCCGATCAGAAACAACTACCATGAGCTCGCCAGGACCGATATCGGTAGGAGGAGAGGTGATCCCAACGACTCGGGCGTCGATATGGAGAACGGGAACCCTCTCGAAGATGCCGCGACATCTAATGATAGCGATTTGGTAAGTTGTAGAAATTGTAGCTGAAATTTAACGACGATAAAGTATTTTCATAGTTAAAAGCCATAACACACAGGGGCGGCAGTGAGCCTTAGTTTTCCTTATCTTTGTTCATAAGAACCATCCCGGATCACTGCCGCTTTTCTCGTGGTGCAATCGCTTTTTCTGTGACAGTTTGCATACAAACACGAATGTTACATATAGATTCAGGGATTACGACGACAATTAAATTTACAGGCAAATTGATGTAAGAGCACTTTGTGTACTTACGTCTCCGATTAGTTCATGTGAAGTAGCGCCGACAGGCGCCTACTCGCCACCGTTAATAGATGCATGCCGTCGCTGCCATGACTCCTCCAGTCGTCTCCGTTTCGGCTGCTGCGATCGTCACTGCAAAAGCCCTCGCATCTGAAACAGGAACCGCGTGCACTTGTTGCTGCTCTGGCTGCTCTGCTCGTCACTGCCATACGTGTTTCGCCTATCCTCAATATATCCCTAGGCGCTATAGGTGTTTGCATA
This sequence comes from Pyralis farinalis, assembly GCA_947507595.1. Taxonomy (NCBI): domain Eukaryota; kingdom Metazoa; phylum Arthropoda; class Insecta; order Lepidoptera; family Pyralidae; genus Pyralis; species Pyralis farinalis. The sequence goes on from OX382270.1 coordinate 3,242,442, forward strand.
GCAAGACAGTGCATGCTGTTTAAGTTCCAGTTGGCGAGCATTCGCAGAGACGACCTCAGCAATCGAGGCAGAGACGTTGGGAGTACCCAGCGACGGTATGCATCTACTAAACGCAGTAGATGGATGCGGGTGGCGCTAGTTTTCATGAACTAATCGGTGGCGTAAACTCACAACGTTGTTTAGATCAAATTGCCTGATAACATTAATGTACCGTAAAGGGGCTGTATCTTATTTCTTGATTAACATCTTTATTACAAGGAGAACATTGCAAGGCGGTGTCACCATTAGCTGCCATTGTGGAAAACACAACGGCACTTAATAGGCAGCATTACCTGTGACAAATGAGACGAATTGTGCCGTGGAGCTTTGTGCCGGCCGTCGCCGGAACATCGCCGCGGAGCTCCGGCTATTGTCCATTATTCGTCTACAGACTACTGTTTGAGAGTGGGTCAGGAAACAGTGTCTTTAATGCTATTATAATTGTTTCTCTGATCACGTATTATTAGACATAAAAGGTCCTTTGTATCTTGATATATTTAATATCTTATATAAGATCAGTGATAGTGGATAAAAAATCGGACTATTGACCAACTTGTCCCCGGTTTGAATCTTGGCGTGTACCACTGAATTCGTGTTTTCGGATTTATGTACTCACAAGCTTTTACCCGCGGCTTCGCTCGCATTGATAAAAAATATATATATTTTTAAATAAAAAGTATCCTATTTTACTTCTGTTACCTCCAAGAATATGTGTACAAAGTTTCATGATGATCGGTTCAGTAGTTTTCGCGTGAAAGCGTAACAAACAAACGGACATTCACATTTATAATATTAGTAGGATACTTGTAATTATCGCTTGTTCAGCGGTGAAGGAAAACATCGTGAGGAAACCCGCACGCCCAAGAAATTATATTTTGAAATACGCTTGACCTTACCTAAGAAAGGTCTGATTTTACCTCTGGGTTGTAGAGGTCTGGCAGTAGTCGCACTATCTAAAAATCAGTATATTCTTCTAATCCTTAGGCTTAAGTAGCGTAGTTTTAATGAATTAGGAATCGGGATAAGGTTAAGAAGAAGATATTAATATCTTGTACATTTATAATTTATAGACGACACAGTCGAAGCTGATACATTTTTGAAGAGTTATTTTGTTTGTTTGTAATTTCTTTATTGTACACTCGTAGTAAATAACAATACAATAAACATAAAAATAGAATTATAAATGTACAGAGGCGGGCTTATCTCTATAAGAGATCTCTAGCAGCCAACCTTTGAGTGATTGGATATTTTATTACTGAAAGTTCAGAATTCACATTGAATTTCGGCTATTATAAATGAAACAACTGTATTTTTAAGATATGTAACAGGCCATGTTTTCGTGATCTCAAATCTTGGTCTGGTCTTGTGGAAAACTTGCAATTTGTATTATTATGTATTTTTTTGTAATCGACTGGTAAGATCTATTAGCTACACTTTGTCAGTAGATAGAAAGAAATAATGAAGAAAGAAGGAAATATTTAGTGGAATAACCATTGACACACACACAATGAAAAGGAAACAGAAAAATTGGTGAAAAAATACAAAAAAAATGTGTATCGTAATGGCTGCCAACAAGGTGCTTTCTCAGCATAATGTTGGAGTACACGGGTGACCGTATTATAAAATAGATATAGCACAGATTACATAGATCGGGCACCGTTTTTTTAACATACTGTGTTTTTAAAACCATTTTTTTTTGACATTTTGACGAGCTTGTGACGGCGCAGTGGTGAAACGCGCTGTTACATTACTTTGACCCCAACGCTCGCGGGTTCGATTCCCACACAAGACAACATTTGTGTGCATGAACACGTCTGCTTGTCTTGGTATGGGTGTTTTAAGAGGTGTGGCTCATCAAAGCAGCCCGTCTAGGGAAGTACCTCACAGAAAAACCGCAGCCAAAACACAACAACTCCCTAGAGAGAGCTGTTGTGTTCCTGCGTGTGAATGAGGTCACCAGTAAGCTCTTAAGGAGTTGTGCTAGCAGCAGAGGTGGCATCGCGCAAAACATAGACTAGGTGCTCAACATCAAACTCGGGAACTTGTCGTCTTGTTCCATGGGAACAACATTTTATAGGACAAGTGACGTAATTGGAATTAGAGTTCATTGTGTTAACGAATGACTCACCGACAATAATGGATGGCTTGTGGTTTCAAACACAGGCAATGTGCGTGCGCGGTTCACTAAATGAACTCTTGTTTCCAAGTTCTAATTATAATCGGTTATGTTTTTACACATTTGTATATGTATGATGCTAGGTCCCGTATTGTGACTGTCAAGTATTTATTAGACCGTATTCGCAATGATGAGGTTAGAAGCAGAGTTGGTGAGAACGAGAGCGTCGGTGTTAAAATAAGAAGAGGCATGCTCCGTTGGTTCGGACATGTAGAAAGAATGCAGGATGAAAGAGTGACCAAGCAGATATACAATGCAAAAGTGGAAGGATGTAGGAGTCGAGGAAGGAGCCCTAGAAACCGGCGAGCGTGCATGAAAAGAGCAATGAATGTTAAAGAAGCGAATGAGGTATGTAAGGATCGAGTCACGTGGCGCTCGGTTCCCTCTGCCCACCCCGCAAGGGATTTAGCGTGAAGTTATAGATAGATAGAAGTATTTATTATGGTTGTATTTTTATCACAGTGGTCATTAATATAACGCAATGTCTTCTTCTTAATGCTATTTCGTTTTCCTAATATTCTTTTTCTTTCCTCGACCCCAAGGTTGTCTGGAAGAGATTGCTATGCGATAAGACCGCCTTTTATACATTAATTATGAGTTAATTTCGTGTATTTTACTGTTTCATGTGGTTGCACCACGAATAAAGAATATTGTATTGCAGGATTGACGGAATCCGGTACCTAACCTAAGGATTTGGCGAACCTCCGCAACCCAGTGGGAGACCTTTAGAAATATAATTTCTTGAATATTAATATACCGCAATGTATCAGCCGTTATTTCGTATCTTTAATTTTGACAAGCCCTGTGACGGAGTGGATTAGTAATGCTATTTCAAAACCAACACCGTGCCTTCAATTCTCACACAGGATAAACATTTGTGAGCATGAATATGTCCGTTTGTCGTGGTTTGGGTGTCTTAAGAAAGTTAGGGGCGTGTCAATCAATGACCGTGTTAGTTTCTCCGCCCCACGGAAAACCTTTGCCAAATAACAACTCCTTAGACAATTGTTGTGTTCCTGCGAGTGAGTGTGGTTACCAGTTAACTTCTAAAATGTTGCTAATTACAGCCGGAATGGTAACGCGCGAGGGATACTTTCTGTATTGCAAACGTTCGGGTGGGTTGTATGCCTTCCGACGTTGTATTAAGAATAATAAGGCAATGCGCACGAATAAGAAACCGTTATTTGTGTTCATCCGTGTTTATATTACTAATCGTAATAACTGTTTATTTTCACCGTATTGTTTGGTTGATGTCGCCGCCGCGGTCAATTGTACGGCTATTGATCGATAAGACGATTTTAAAATCTTCAGTATGACTCCTCTTATTCAAGTGGCCGTGCGTATCTCGCCTTCGTGCCAGCAACCGGTATTTTTACTCGGCCACAAATAAGCACAGCCTTACAGCATGCGTTACGACCGACTGACCTTGACCGAGCTATTAACTTCGTTTACTCATTTCGGCGGCATTCGTCTTAAGCCGATTACCTTTGCCTTGACTCCTTTTCCCTTTCATGGCTCGTATTTAATTTCGCTTTCTCTCAATTTGTTTCAGTTGGAGAACGAAGTGATGATAGATCCCTGGAGCAGCATGGACTCTTCGAATTCGCCGTTAACTGACTCCGGACCATCCGCCAGCGAAGACTGCACCCCCTCCACTTCGAGCGAGCCTCCGCGCGGGGCTCTAGATGTGTCTTCCCCCCTCTCGCCCGATGCGCGCCGCATGCCAACCCCAAAAGAAGCCAAACCCTTACAAAATAAAAACGTGCCTAAACCAACAGACAAAGCGCGCTCACGGGACCTTACGCTCGAACTGGAGACCCTAGAGTCCGACGCTTTTCCACGCCGGCCGCACTTCCTCGACGAAGATTACCAACCACCGTCCAGATCTAACATCGAATGCCGTATTCCCAAGCCACACTTCCTCGACCATTCACCATCGCCAGATGAATTTGATGAACGCAGCGACATTACAAACCCTAATTTTTTGGATGATGAAGTGGATGGAGATGACAACCTATCATCTCAAAAGAAAGCGGGAGCTCTCCCGAAAAGGCCACAAAAAAATCAACCTTCATACTCTACTCAAGAAGATCGGCCTCATAGAACAACTTATAGGAGCACTTTACACTACGGTTTAGAAAATGCGGCAAGATCTAGTGAACGCGACAAACGGGCTTCACAACTTTACAGAGGGACCTGGCCAGGAGAACGCGACGTCTGGACAGGTCATGACTCATCCAGCGTTCGTAGCTTCTCTAGCAACGGGTCAGGAGAAGGCACGAGGCCCTCTTCCAATTTAGAAAATAAAATGGAGTGCGTTTATTCATTGATTTCACTTTTAAGTTTGTCGCCCGAAAACAACGCCGATTTAAGCGGGCCCCTTCTTGAAATGAGCCGTTCAGTAGAAAGTTGTATCGCAATGAGACAGTCTGGATGCATCCCGCTTCTGGTACAGCTTATTCATTCCAAAGTGCCGAGAGAAACGCGGGATCGTGCCGCAAAGGCACTACGAAATATAATTCTGACACAAACTGATGACAAAGCAGGTAGAAGGGAAGCGAGGGTATGGCGACTATTAGAGCAAGTTAGGGAATATTGTTATATTTTAGAACAAGTAGTTGAAATGAAGAAAGAAGGGAAGGAAGTTATAGAAGACGATGCTAGCAAACACCCTAGCCAGAGCGTCGCTGCACTAATGAAGCTTTCATTCGACGAAGAACATAGGCATGTGGTTTGTCAACTAGGAGGATTGCAAGCACTAGCCGCTCTGGTCAGCGGCGATCAAGCAGCGCATGGAAGCAGAACTGATGACAACACATGCCTCACCATGAGAAAATATGCTGGAATGACTCTAACCAATCTGACGTTTGGAGATGGAAACAACAAGTCACTTTTATGTTCATTTAAAGACTTCATGTTAGCGCTGGTGGAACAGCTGGAATCACCTAATGATGACATGCGACAGGTAACTGCCGCGGTGCTCCGAAATCTTTCGTGGAGAGCAGATCCGAACAGCAAACAAGTTTTAAGAGAAGTAGGTGCGGTGAAAGGACTTACAAAAGCTGCAATGACCTGCCAAAAGGAAGCTACGCTTAAGTCGGTTTTATCGGCGTTATGGAACTTGACGGCTCATTGTTCTATGAACAAAGTGGCGTTATGCTCCGTAGATGGTGCGCTCGGCTTCTTAGTGGATATGCTGAGCTACAACTCGCCAACAAAAACGTTGGCAATAGTTGAGAACGCAGGTGGCATCATGAGAAATGTATCCAGTCATATTGCCGTCCGGGAAGATTACAGACAAATTCTCCGCGAGAGAAATTGTTTAAGTGTCTTACTGCAGCATCTTAAGTCCCCGAGTTTGACCGTTGTAAGCAACTCTTGCGGCACGTTGTGGAATTTATCGGCGAGAAGTCCTCAGGACCAAGAATTTCTTTGGGATCACGGCGCAGTACCGATGCTCAGAAGCCTAATCCATTCCAAGCACAAAATGATAGCAATGGGCTCGAGTGCCGCCCTCAAGAACTTGCTTAACTCGAAACCAGGAAAGACACATATTATTTCACTTGACGTGACAGCTAGGAGTATGAACTTGCCCGCTCTGCCAACGCTCGGAGTGCGAAAGCAGAAGGCTTTGGAACAAGAACTGGACCAGAACTTGGCTGAAACGTGCGATAACATAGAGCCGGTCACATCGCCCACTACTAGCAATAGAGAAGAAAAGAATCTTTTCACAGCCACTGAAAGACAAATGGCACTGAACTTAGAAAGACACAGAATGTCATCTAGTTCACCTTTGATGGGGACTCTGACGTCACAAATATCCTTAAGTCATAGTGCTCATTTAGCGAGCTACTTGAGCTGCAGTAACACTCTGTTGAAAGGTGCTTTGGTGTCACGGTCCTCAAACGGGAGTTCGAACAACGTCAACAGATCAGAAAGCAAGGATTCTGTCACTAGTACTCATTCCGACTCGGTGTTCGAGAAAGTGATGCGCACTGGAAAAGTTCCTGTGCCGACACCCAGGAACAAAGATTTGATGAAAAGCGAAAAAGATGGCGAAGCGTTTAAAATCACGTCGAACCCATTAAGCAAAGACGCCGGTTTCCTTCGATTCCCCGCACAACCACCTATACCACCACCGAGAAGTTCTACTGACATGAGAACAAACTACACAGAATCCGGTTATGATATCGACCAGGATCCTTGTGACCAACCAGTGGATTACAGTAGAAAATACTCAGAAACAAAAACAAACGAATCTGAAACATTGGAAGAGAAATCGAGATCATCCGATGAGTCTAAAAAGTATTCTAAGAAGGAAAGCCCGACTCCATACGGCGACTACCAAGAGACTGATTTAGATCAACCAACTGACTACTCATTACGCTACGCGGAACACCAATCTGAGACTGGGTCTGATCTATCAGAGCCTCCTGGTCCGTCTGACACTATTAAACACTTCGCCACAGAGGGAACACCATACGAAACCCCAGTAATATTCTCAACAGCCACGTCGATGTCAGACCTTCGAGTGATTGGTAAAGAGAACAAGCAGAAGACCTCGCCTCACGTAAAAGAACACCCAGAAGTTATGACGCATTCGGACGAGAAGGACACCTGTTCTATAGAAGATCCTCCGAGACATGACAACGACCGTGCAGCGACCACACCTCAAGCTCCATCTATGTCCGAGACTGAACAGAAGAGGGAGGTATTCGATACCAAGTTTAGTTCGGGCATGGTCAGTCCAGAGAAGCCCGTGAATTATTGCGATGAGGGCACCCCTGGGTATTTCTCAAGAGTCAGTTCACTTAGCAGCGTGGGAGAGGCGACTGAAGAGGATAGCTTAGCAAAGAAGAATGCTATGGCTACTATAAACGTGGAACCGAGTCCGCAAGAGCCCAGCTCTAGTAGCATCGCTAAAGATAAAGAAGGTAAGCATGGAAATAATTTCTTTCACGTTATAGAGTTACGTACCTTTCGACTCTAGGCCTCTTGACTACCGACGTTGTTTAAAAAATAGATATGATTTTCTCTTTTACAAGCCTATAGTTTTACATTTCTTTAGCTACATAAACTATCTAAAGAATTCGTCTTGTTTTTTAAACATATACACGTCTGCAGGATTTAACGTGCGAGAGAATGAGATAGAAGTATCTACAGGATTTAACTGAGTTATTTTTTATACAACATCAGAAGGCATACAAGCATACGGCCCACCTGATGTAAAGCGGTTACCCGTACCCGAACGCTAGTAATTCATTGAGTACACCGCGATGCGTTCTCAGCAACTCATTAGGAGCTTAATCCTTATCCTTAAATCCCTTGCGGTGTAGGCAGAGATAACCGAGCGCCACATGACGCCATCCTTACGAACCTCACTCGCTTCTTTAACATTCATTGCCTCATGCACGTTCACCTGTTTCCAAGACTCCTGACATCACCTTCTGATAAAACACGATCAATTTGGTCACGGTAGGTTAGTCTTGGCTTTCCTCGGCTGCTACAACATACTTTTGCGTTGTATACCTGTTTCGTAATTATTTCTTCCTGCATTCTTTCTACATGTCCAATGGAGTATGCCTCTTCTTATTTTAACACCGACACTCTCTTTTAGACCAACTCTGTTTCTAACATCATCATTGTGAGTACGGTTCACAAGCGTTATTTCACAAATTGTGCGCAACGCTCGCATTTCGACCGCGTTTATCTTACTTTCATGCTCTCTTTGCCATATCCAGTTATCGCCATATATATCACCATAAGTAAGCGTTGGGACCAGTACTGCATTGCTTAAGGGTTTACTGCCAAAGAGTTTTGCTAATGCTCCATTCACAATATTCCCAGCACTCGCTCGTCTTTCCACATCTGCGGTGTACCTTCCATCCCTGTTGAAAGCGCATCCAAGATATACAATCTCATCCACTTGTTCCAACACTTCATCGTCAACCGTAATCCTTGCATTGGTTCGGGTTTGTTAAATGTCAATAAAATTTAACAAACCAGTTGTTAAATGCCAGCTTTTCCTTTCATTGTTAATGTAGCTGCCGAAGATTACTAAATAATTGTGTATTTTGTCATGCTGCAGGTTCTAAAGCCGTGACATTCGCGACTGAACCGATAGCAATAGGGCTCCAGCCGGTGGAGTCCGGCGCATTGTCTGCCAGGAGCTCGTCTCCGACGCAGCGGTTCATCGAGGACACGCCGTTAATGTTCTCGCGGTCCAGTTCGCTGGGATCGCTGCCCGAATGCTCGCAGCAGGACGACCAGGGTTCGGTTCTGTCCGAGTTCAGGTATGTTAACCGATATATTATTTCAAACTTAGCTACTGCGTTTGCGTGGCATCGTAGATACTCTTATTTTTGTAAGAAAAATTTCACAATGAACAATAGTGGTGTAAATGGGGTTCACCATCTTTATGTATGGCAGAGGGAGCATGAAAGTGGAATAAATACAGTCGAGATGCGAGCATTGCGCCAAATTTGTGCCGTAACGCTTTCTGACCGCGTTCGCAATGATGATGTATGAAAGAGATTTGGTCGTAAAAATTGTGTCAGTGTTAACATAAAAAAGATATGCTCCATTTGTTTGGACATGTAAAAAGAATGCAGGATGACACAATGACCAAACAGCAAGTTGGTCGTGTTTTATTGGAAGGTGATGTCAGGACACCTGGAAGCCGGCGAGCGTGCATGAGAAGAGCTATGAATGTAATGAGGTGTGTAAAGTTTAAGAAGAAAGCTTAACGATGTTTAGTTTACTGAAACTTACGGTGCATGCTTAAAGTGGCTATAATTATACAGAGAATGTAAAGTATGGATGTCATCATATTAAAATTGAATGTCCCCCGCCTAAGCATTCAATTGAATGACGCCAGTTGATGAATGAGCAGCCGCCACTCAACTGATTGATTTAACCAATTGACTGAGACATTCATACTTCTTTCAGCTTAATATACAGTGTTAAAAATTGTGCTTCTAAATAATAATAATATTATATTATAATAATATATTATCAGATTATGATAGTTATGGCAGGCGTCCGCCCCTCTTCTGCAATAGCCCAGTACTAATAATCCCTCCAGATCTCATTTTAATAGCCCGCTTTTTTCCGACATATTTCTAATAGTCCCAATACCTGCCGTGACCTGTTCATGGGTATATTATCCCTTTAATATCCCCTGAAGCAGGTCACGGCGGGTATAATAAATTACATCATTCTTTTCGAAGGGGCCCCTACGCGTTGTATTCATATCCCCGCGCACGCCTATCTAATGACCGGGATTAAAACCCGTGAAATAAAAGAAATAATATAATAATAATAATGAAGCATTGGTCATGTGATAATTGTTAATAGTAATCCGTCAATTAGTGTTAGCACCTTCCAGCAAAATATAGCACTGTAAAGTCAATTCTAAATGAGATGTCAGATAGTATTAGTGACAAAAATGTCAGTTCGGACATGTAGGAAATATGCAATATGAAATAATCACGAAACAACGCGAAAGTGGAAGGATGTAGACCTACCACGATCAAATTGGTTATCAGAAGGTGATGTCAGGAAGAAATGAGCGTGCATGAAAAGACCTATGAATGTTTATGAGTAGTTTGAAGAGAGGTAGGGTGCATCAAAGCAGCCCGTCTGGGGAAGTACCTCCACCTCACAGATAACCGCAGCCAAACAACAACTCTCTGTAGAGTTGTTGAGTTCCTGCGTGTGAGTAAGGTCACCAGTAAGTAAGCTCTTAAGGAGTTGCTGTATTAGCAGCAGAGATGGCATCGCGCGAGTACTACTTAATGTATTACAAGCGTTACAAGTAGCCGCTTCACATCAGGTGGGCTGTATTCTTGTGTGCCTCCAGACGTTATATATAAAAAAAAGAAGTGTGTAAGGACCGAGTCTCGCGCTGCTCGGTTCCCTCTGCCTACTCCGCAGGAGACTTGTCGTGAAGATATAGAAGTCAAACCGCAACTGCATTCTAAAAATTTGTACATATTTTTCCAAATGAATATGATGCTTTTGGATTACAAATGTGTACGTTTTTTTTTTATTTTGCAGCCGCCTGCCCTCGGGCTGCATCTCACCGAGCGAGATCCCGGACTCGCCGGGGCACAGCGCCCCGCTGTCTCCGGCCGCGCTGGCCGCCCGCCATCCCGCGACACCGCCGCAAGGTAACTATAACGTCACATTATGTGCTAGCTATTCTAATCTTCCTAAAATTGTCGACGAGCTCGGTGGCGCAGTGGTGAAACACGCTGTTACGCTACTTTGACACCAACGCTCGTGGGTTCGATTTCCACACAGTACAAACATTTGTGTGCTTGAACATGTCTGTTTGTCTTGGTCTGGTTATTTTCTATGTATAATAAGTATGTATTTACAAAAGAAAAATGTATTTACGTATGTTTATCAGTTGTCTAGTACCCATAACACAAGCTTCGCTTACTTTGGGGCTAGATGGCGCTGTGTAATTTGTCCGACAATATTTATTTATTTATTATTTATTGTCTCGTTCTCTAATCTATTAGAAATAGCGGGATCCGCTACCTAAGCCTAAGGATTAGGAGACGATACTGATTTTGACATGGAGCAACTGCCGTCAGACGTACACAACCCAGGGGGAAACAAGACGTTTCTTGAGATCCCACGTATTTCGCAATATAATTTCTTAGACATGCGAGTTTCCTCACGATGTTTTCCATCACCACCGAACAAGTTATAATTACAAATATGTACGTAAATTCCGTAACACGTATTTTGTGGTACATACCAGTATCGAACCGGAGTCCAGTTGGGCATTAGGCCAATACTTCAACCACTGGGCTAACACTGCTGTTAAGCCTTCCGAATAACCATTACATGGTAGACGCAGCTTCAAAGTATTCAATAAATTTGTATGAGCGAAACCCATAGATCTGGTCTGGTAATTTTCATTTATTATCCCATCACAAAGTAAGCAAGCGTCGTCTGCGTTTGACACAGTACTATCTGTGACCTAGGTGTTTAAGAGAGGTAGGGCGCATCAAAGCAGCCCGTCTGGGAAAGTACCTCCGTTCCTAGGGTTCTTGTTTTCATACAACGTCGGGAGGCATACAAGCATACGGCCCAACTGATGTAAAGCGGATACTGTAGCGTATAAACGCTGTCAATACATTAAGTATTACTCTCGCGTTGTCACCTCTGCTGCTAACACAGCAACTCCTTAGAAGCTTACTGGTGACCTTACTTACGCAGGAACACGACAACCCTCTAGGGAGTTGTTATTTTTGCTGCGGTTTTCTGTAAGGTAGAGGTACTTCCCCAGACGGGTTGCTTTGATGCGCCCTATCTCTCTTAACCCGTCGCGGCCCGTTATATACTGTTTGCCGTAACGCGCATGGTTTGATCAAGCCACGCGGGTCTCGAAGATTTAAAAACACACAGACCAAAATAACACGCGTGTTCATGCACACAAATGTGTGTCCTGTGTGTGAATCGAACCCACGAGCGTTGGTGTCAAAGTTGCGTAACAGCACGTTTCACCACTGCGCCACCGAGCCCGTTAAAGAATAGACTACTATGTATATAAATAGATAAGTCTGGTACAATGTACATAAGTGTGTGTGTTTGTGTGTACAGAAGCGGAGCAGCCGTTGCCTCCGTCGGTGTTCGAGGAGCGCACCTCCACGTTCGTGGTGGAGCACACGCCGGTGCAGTTCTCGGCGGCGACCAGCCTCAGCAGCCTCACCATCGACGACGAGCCCCGGGTGAGCACGCCTTGCTATTAACTACCTCCAGTTCCCTATGCACCTGGTCATTGAGGGTCGAATACAAGCATATTGTTATGCGGATGACAGCACCGGGGCCACTTGTTATACAGGCCGGGCTAACTAACATCCCTCGTTCCCTTATGGAGGAAAGTCGCGATTAACTTGTGTTTGTGTCTGAAATGGAGGGTATTTTGGCTAAAGTATCTGACAGGGGGCGGCTTAACTTGGTCGAATTCACCCCCATGACGACACTAGTTTGCTGTAGGTCCTAAATTCCAGAACACACCTCTTACCATCACCAACAGCATTAGGATGTTCGGTGTCGAGATCTCCAGTGGAGTGCAATATCGAAATCACCTGGAGTAGAAGGTCAAGCTGGCGTCCAAAAAACTTGGTGTGATCAATAGAGCAAAGCAGTGCTTCAGTACGGGGCAAAGACTTATATAAGTCTCAAGTCAGACCGCACTTGGAGTACTGCAGTCACCTTTGGGCGGGAGCACCTGGATACCAGCTTGGGCCGTGTGACTCCGTTCAGAGACGAGCTGTGAGAATTGTAGACGACCCTAAACTTACACACGGTATTGAACCCTTAAGTTTAAGGAGAGATTTTGCCTCCCTTTGTGTGTTCTACCGATTCTACAACGGGTTGTTTTCTGAATAATTGTTTGATATGATGCCGTCAGCTACTTTTTATAACCGCACCGCTCGCCGACGGCTGGAAGTTTACCCTCACATGCTGGCAACTGTTCGGTTCCCGAGAAGTTTTCTTCCAAGAACTTTCAAGTTGTGGAATGAACTTCCAGCCGAGGTTTTCCCAAGGGACTACAGCATGGGGCTCTTCAAGAAAGGCACGAAGAGGTTTTTAGAGGGTCGGCAAAGCATAAGTGACACCCCTGGTGTTGCAAATGTCCATTGGCTACGGTGACTGTTTACCATCAGACAGGCCGTATGCTTGTTTGCGACCTTAGCGGTATAAAAAAAAATACGGCCCACCTGTTGTGACACGAAAGTGGTTTCCGTAACCACCGTTGCCACCTCTGCTGCTAACTCAGCTACTCCCGGTGACTTCACTCACACGCAGATACACAATAATTCTCTAAGGAGTTAATATTTGGCTGCGGTTTTCTGTGAGGTGGAGGTACGTCCCCAGACGGGCTGCTTTGATGAGCTTTACCTCTCTTAATTTTTACACTTTTGACTATCCAGTTGACAGTGTTAAAATAAATATGTACGGCATACACTGGCATCTTAGTAATATATATAGTAATGTATAAGATACCAAAACAAGCATACTACTTCGAATGTAAGTACAGTACAAGACCGCCTAATGTTGTCGAAAGAGATACAATCTTTTCGCGTTTTGACACGCTGTCGATCGGGATCATTTGGTCCATTACATTACCTACGAAGTTCACTTTGTATAGAAAAAAAAGTAAAAATGTTTTTCTAATATGGATAGTTTTTTTAATACAAGCATAAGTTCTACCTGATGTGAAGCGGTTACCGTAGCCTATGAACGTTAGCCAATACATTGAGTTTTTACCAGAGGGAGACTTTGTACAAAGTCGTTGCATGGGTACATCTGTCTCAACTATTTCTACCGCCAAGCAACTATGTTTATATAGCTATGTTCCGGATTGGAGGGTGAGATATGGCAGAGAAATTACTGGGTACTGTGACGTAACAGCCTTAGGTCACAAGATTGGTAGCGCGCGAGTAACATCCCCGTGGTGTTGCGAGCGTCAATAGGCTGCGGTTAGCGCTTACCATCTGATGCGGACCGCATGCTTGTTTGTTGTATAAAAAATTAGAAATAACTCGCGCGATGCCTCCCCGTGCTGATACAGTAACTCCTTAGGAATGTTTGTTGATGTGTTTGCTTTAGAAATCGGACGGGAATCGATTGACCCTTTATTCTTATTGTTTTGAACGAATGAAATATTGTCTCTTTTAGTTGATGCGTAATACAATAACACGTATATAATTATTTTACAGCAATCGGTTCAGCTTGTGAGCGGTATGATCCGCCAGGAGCCGCCCGAAGCGCCGCGGCACTCGAGCGGCGCGCGAACAGATTTACTGAGGTAACATAACATAATACAGAAACATGCTAATCTGGATATGTATTATGTGTATGTTTGGTTGACGGTAACCTATCTTTCGCTGTCCTCGTGGTTTAGATTTGATATCTAGGCGAAGCCGACAACCCTACATGTATATTTCATACATGTGTGTACTTTGATATGTATATATATATTGCTTTCAGATTTCTTCAGCTCTAAGGTTGCCAGAGTAACCCTATTTTTAAGCCTTATTATTATATTAGCCTATTTTTAACCTTCATAAAGGGTTTTTTTTAGGAAATACCTATATAGAGATAAACTTAAAAATATAAATACAAAATTTGATCCAATTCATTAGAGCTGTTTCCGAGGTACACAAAATGTACTTATATATAACAAGAATTTGATTTTTTTTATCTCTCTTTGGAATCTTTGCATACAATACCTTATTTTTAAGAAATTTATAATAGAAAATATGAAAGGCATATTACGTAAATATTTACGTGTACACGTCGGCTTTGTGAGATATAAACCTCAGACTGACACGTGAATTATCTGAGGGTTCCGATTTTTTTCCTTTTAAGTACGGAACCTTGTAGTGGATAGGTACATATATTTGTCCATTCCCAGCGGAGCAATCATTATAATCATATTGTTTCAGAGACCACAACCAGCGGTTGTTCAGTACTAGTGACGTCTCAAACCCACTAATAAAAGGTAATACATTAATAATGAAGTATGTCTCCTTCCTAGCGTTATCCAGTTTCCTAATCCATTAGGATTGTCGGGGTCCGCTACCTAAACCTAAGGATTTGGCGAAGATACTGACTTTGCCGTGAAGCCATCAAACTCCACAACCCAGATGGAAAACAAGACCTTTCTTAGGTAAAGACTTGTTTTCCCCCTTACACGCCTTTTGAGATATATTTTTATGGAAGTGCAGGTATTCACGACGCATTCCGAGCAAGGGAAATTACAAATATATTTCCAAAAAGTTGTTTATCCTCTATTATCACCACTTCATGCATCAACAAAAATAATACACCACATGCCGTGGTTATATTGTCATTTGACATTTGGTTCCTACGTTAAGAGGACGTAAAAGCTAAGTGGTGCCCTCTGTTACGCTAAATTTAAGACCAATTCAAAAAAAATATGGTCAATACTGGCGCTGTAGAACCATATTTATGTTTTTTTTCTCTAAACACATGTATTTATTATCTATGTACAAGTAGCCAAAAATGTAATTATTGCTTATTGTGCCCACTTATAGCAATAACCAAATGTCACGCGTCTTTCGAAATATAATTTCTAGGGACGCGCGCGTTTCCTCACGACGTTTTCCTTCACCGCCGAGGTACATGCCAGGATTCGAACCGCGCATCTGTTGTTCACTAGGCCGGTTCTATATCTTTAACTAACTTGAGAAAATGTTATTGTTTCAGGAACTCAAACGCCAAACGACGTTTGCAAAGTTTACTTCACGGAAGACACACCAGCTATTCTATCCAAAGCGGGCAGCAACTCAAACTTGTCCGTGCTGTCTATAGAGTCCGGACCGGCACCCGTCCCCGGAATGGAACCCGCACCGCTGGCGGTACCCAACCACGATGCGCAGGATACTTCCGATAGTTCAAACTTGAGCGACGCTGGAGATTTACTCGAAGAGTGTATCCAAAAGGGTATTGCGAAGGTATGGTATCTTCCATTATAGCTAATATGTTTAATTGTCTTTTGAGTGTAAATTGTAATTTTTCTTTGTACTTCTATATTATTGCAATAATAAATACTGTCCTATATTAATACATAATATAATAATAAGTAAAACACTGAAGTGCTAGGAAACTTGCGAATCTGCTTTTCCGTGGCATTAAATGTCAGCGCAAATGAGAATTATTATTGAATTAAGATTAATTACAATTAAATCTACAGAATGTAAGTAATAAACTAATTAACCATGTTCCAATCCCTGCAGGAGTCTCCCAGGGTTCCGTTCTTGGGCCTAACTTGATTTTAGTTTATGCGGTTGATATTCCAAAGAAATATCCATAAGCATTACGTGCTCCGCGAATGATATATGTTACTTTAGGCGTAAATATACATCATTATGTTATTAACGATTATACATCTTTTTTTTTTGTTTATACAACGTCGGGAGGCATACAAGCATACCGTCCATCTGATGTAAAGCAGTTACCGTAGACAATACACGCTAGCAATACATTAAGTGTCACTCGCGCGATGCTACCTCTGTTGCTAACATAGCTCCTTGGAAGCTGACTGGTGACCTCACTCACACGCAGGAACACAACAATCCTACAGGCAGTTGTTATTTGGCTGCGATTTTCTGTTTGGTGGAGGTACTTCCTCAGACAGGCTGCTTTAGCACGCGCTACCTGTTAATAGGTAATATATATATTTTTTTTAATTTAGCACCCCTGCCGTGGGCAAGGCTATGTTATTACATTCACATTTGTGTACAGTTTGTAAATTGTCACATTTCTCATACAAATAAACACATTCATACATCACATTCTCTTTCATTCCACAATTCATCTTTCAGTTTTATTTTCTAAAAAATTTGATTTAGCCCATTTTAGAACGCCGGTAAAAAGATTATAACTGTTTCCAAATTTCCCTCCCTATACTGCGTCAGTCCAGACACGGGCGACAGTGAGCTTCACAGCTCCACCTAGCCACCGCGATCCCATCGGCTATACAGAGTATAGCCGAGGTATACAACATTGGTCCTAGGTGGAGCCGCTCTGCTTGTTACGGTCAATGACAACTATGGCTAGACTGACGCAGTATTTTAAAAATTTTGTTCGTGTTTTGCCCACCACTAATTCGGAGACCTTTGTTTCGGTGACCCGCATTCCCAACTCCTGCTCCAAATCGTGCCTCTGTATGGAGAATGCGGGATACCGAAACAATATGTGCTGCACTGTCTTAATAGGTAATATTACCTCCTATTACAATTTAAACATCGAATGCTGATGACATCATTTTTATTTCGTAGGTGGTGAAAAACAAGGGGCCTCCTTCTGACGTGTCCTCTGCGAACCTTTACATGAGAGACGATGTTTACGTAAGTAACTTGTTACTGAAGGTTGCCTGGTAGTCGGCCGAGAGAATACCCATATACATTGTCAATTATCAATTACATAAAATAGACAAAAAGAGACCATTTCATCGACTCGAAAACGATATTTGTATTTTTAAGTATTAATTAAATAAACAATAATTTAGCAAAATATAACTGGTCCGAAATACGAGCTTTGGTGGCGTTTGTATGATGTGATTTTTTTTATATTAGACGGGAGCAAACGAGCATTTGGGTCACCTAATGGTAAGTGGTCACCACTGCCTATAGACATCAGCAACACCAAAGTGTCACTGATCCTTTGCCAGCCTTTTTAGGGAAACATAGGCTCTTTTCTCGAAGGCACTCATATCGTATTTGTTCGGGAACACCGCTGAGGGTAATTTATTCCACAATTTCACCGTACGTGGTAGAAAATGCCTCAAAAAGCGTATTGTAGTGGATTGCCTCTCATCAAGATGGTGAGGGAGAAATTTAAGTTTGTAGCGAGTGGTACGACAGTGGATCTCGGCGGTTGGTATTAAGTTGAACAACTCCTCCGAACACTCCCCATGATACAATTTGTGCAGTACACAAAGAAAAGAACGTGTCGTGTACAAAGCGAGTCTAGCCGAGCGGAGACCACTGAATCGCCGACGATTCGAACTGCTCTACGTTGTATGCGATCAAATGGAGTAAGCAAATATTGTGGCGCGCCGGCCCAAAGATGTGAACAGTATTCCATGTCAGGCCGGATCTGGGTCTTATAAAGTTGAAGGCGATGTTGAGGTGTAAAGTATTGTTTAGCTCTAATCACACCAATCTTCTTGGACGCCAAATTAGCCTTGCTCTCCAGATAACTGTGTGAAACTGTACATCGCTCGATATGTCGACACCCAGGATACCGATGCTAGGCGTAACGCTGAGGGGTATACCTTCTAATTGAGGAGAAACGATAAATAAGGACTTTTTCGCACACTTGTGTCTTTAGGCGATTAAGTTGAACTAAATTCAGCCTACCCCAATCCGAGACCTGTTCTAGTGATATCTCAAAAAGATATGGGCTTGACCAGTGTATCGTACGTCCACCGTACTGTCATCCGCATAGCAATGAAAGTTACTCACGTACAACAAGTTATTGATATGCAGAAGGAACAGAGTGGGAGACAACACACAGCCTTGTGGTACACCATCGTTCAGGGGCAGTGGATCCGAACACGCACCGTCAACTACGACCTTGATGCTCTGCCCAATGAGAAAACTAGCAACACACATAATTTTTCGGGTAGCCCAAGAGAAGGAAGCTTCGAATAGTGCTTTGTGCGACACCCGAACGAAGGCCTTTGCTATGTCTAAAAAAGTCCTGTGTGGGAATCGAACCCACGAGCGTTGATGTCAACGTAGCGAGCTCGTCAACCTTTATTGAAGAACTTCATACTGTATTATTAGTATAGGGAAATACATTCCACAATTTTAAGGCTTCTCGATTGAAAAGTTTTCTGGAACCGAACAGTGCGTTGAATGTCGTATCGCTAGAATTGTATACACACGTATATTAAGTGGTGGATATTGTTACAGCGATCGCTGCCACCGTACCTGCGCTCGTCCACCGAAACTGTTAGAATGTCCCACGAATTCGCAAGGAACATTCGCGACAGGTGAGTACAAGATTACATAAAAACTCTTCGTTATTTTTTGGGAAGAAACCCACTCCATGGTAAATCTCAACTGGAAGCAAAATCCGTGCACAACAAACTTTTCACCGAAGGAAGCCTATTTCTAGAACACTTTTCTCAACTGTGAACAACCCATAATACAATCTGTAACAGTAAGTGACAGGCTCTCCTTAGACTTAATCATCACGGCATCATATCAAATAACACTACTGAATTCAACACACTACACTATCGAGAGGTAGCATCACTTTAGACTTAATTATAACGACATTATATCAAGCAACTCAACTGAACACAACACACTACATAATCTGTAGGTCACACAGAGAGAGGTAGTATCACTTTAGACTTAATTATAACGACATTATATCAAGCAACTCAACTGAACACAACACACTACATAATCTGTAGGTCACACAGAGAGAGGTAGTATCACTTTAGACTTAATTATAACGACATTATATCAAGCAACTCAACTGAAGACAATACACTACATAATCTGTAGGTCACACAGAGAGAGGTAGTATCACTTTAGACTTAATTATAACGACATTATATCAAGCAACTCAACTGAACACAACACACTACACAATCTGTAGAACACACAGGGAAAGACGCAGTATCTCCTTAGACTTAATTATCACAACATGATATCAAGCAACTCAACTGAACACAACACACTACACAATCTGTAGAACACACAGGGAAAGAGGCAGTATCTCCTTATACTTAATTATCACGACATGATATCAAACAGCTCAACTGAACACAACGCACTACACAATCTGTAGAACACACCGAGAGAGGCAGCCTCTCAATAGAATTAATCATCACGGCATCATATCAAACAAATTAATTGAACACAACACACTATGTAGCTTGTAAACAGATAAACCGTTACAACCTCTTGCTTCTCATTCGATCATCAGCGAAAATCAGGCCCGTAATACACAAGTAATAAGCTACGGGATTCTCCTGAACGAAACATATGGCTTTAAATAAATAATTCTGTATCTGGCCCGTCGTTCAAGCATAATTCAAGAACGCCGGATCTTTATTAGCTTGAAGAGAGCTGTTCCCATCTAGGCTCCAAATAGACCTTGACCTTTGCGAACTGTAAACCGTTAGCATGTTGTCTGCAGTCGCAGCCCGAGCATGGATCGCGGAGTACCAACGTCGGCCGCTTCCCCGCCGCCACCGCTTCCACCGCGGCCGCACGCTGCGCGCGCTCCGCCTAGACCGCCGCCCATACAACAAACAAGCGAGGGTAACTACGCAATTTATCATGCTTACAAATATAATAGGTACGATTAAGAGTAATGTTCCTAATTTCTTACTCCCTCTCTCTCTCTCTATTGTCAGTAATTTTGTGTGTGTGTACATAAGTCTGTATTGATAATTTAAAATTATTATCCATGAAAATAGCTTGAATATGACAACAATCTAATGTGAAGGCAAATAAGTTTAAAGATCCATTGTAAATTCTAAGTAAAGCATAATTTTAAAATAATCATATATCTCTTTTTAAGACAGTTCGGTGACACAGTTTTAATACATAAAAGAAATTTAAACATTTATTGGAAATCATTATTATTAATATTTATCTTTTAGAATGATCTAGTTAATAATTAATCGGGCCATGAATGCTGTCACAATAATACAATACGAGCGTCGTCATGACAGTGAGTTATAGTAGTAACGATTATGAACACAATGATCGACAAGAGTAATAAAGCTACACGTTTAGACAGTTCTCTCTATACAATATGTATAGACTGTTACATGCGAACTGTCAACATTACGAATAGCTTATTACACGCGAGACACCAACCGCGTTTCTCAAAAGATACCGTTGTAGCTGTGAAACACATATTACATCTATCTTCACGATTATTACAAAAACAAAATGACCAAATTGTGTCGTTTTGTTATTCTTATAAGCGATACTGCCACCTTGACTTCACAGCATCATTGTATGAATGATTCACTATTCTGTTAAAAACCTGGACTTCAATAGGGCGGTAAAACTTAAATAATTTCTTAGGCTGGAAGCAAAGAGAGACCACACAAAAAATATTTACTAACGAGATTTTTTTTTGCTGTTAACCTATATTTTTTTTTAATACGACAATTAATGAGACAAAATTGTTACGCGTGTTGCAGGACGACGACACGAGAGTCGTCTACCGATCAAGACTCAACGAAATTCACGAGAGAGACCGAAGTTTCCCGTCGCTGCTAATTTGGATAGAAACGACTCGCAGAGTTCTCTCAGTCTCGATTCCTTCGGCTCCACGGACCGGGAAATATTCGAGGAGACCGTGAAAGCGGGCTTGTCGCTCGTCAACCCTCGAGCCACGTTCACTTTAGAAAGCAACAAGGCGCACTCGGTGGAACGACCGGCGGAGTCTACGCGGCATGCTCGTCAACACAGGTCCTTGGACAGAAGCGACAAAATCGCCCAGCATCGACCTAAAATCAAAGACGCAGAATTCGAGAGGAATTTAGCGTCCGGCGTGTACAATTTAAAACAATCTAGCAAGATGAGGCGGTTAGAACAGGAGTTCGCCAGCATGAGTCTAACGAGGTCACCCTATTCGTACCACGGAGAGACCTACAGCGGTGACTTGGTACAGCAGACGCGCGGACGACCCGGCAGGTACTACGAAGACGGACCTCCTAGTTTGCCGACGCGTATGGACTCGCCGCGTCGCGCGCTCGAACGCAGTAGCTCGCTGAGTTCCCTCAGCAACGATTCCTTCGGGTCTACCGACAAGGAGGTGTTCGATCGCGTCGTTCGTATGGGTATGACGAAGCAACAACCGAGGAAACAGGACAAACTACGCGTACGGAGCGACGACCGCCTCGAAGGGCGTTCGGCGCGGCGTCGACGAAGAGACGCGAACCGCGCACCGCCCACACAAGGCGCGCTTGACAAAATGACCGGGGAAGAGTATTC
Organism: Pyralis farinalis; assembly: GCA_947507595.1. Lineage (NCBI taxonomy): Eukaryota > Metazoa > Arthropoda > Insecta > Lepidoptera > Pyralidae > Pyralis > Pyralis farinalis. Next base: position 3,264,186 of record OX382270.1, read on the forward strand.
TGTGGAGCGAGCTATTTTAGAAGAAGTGATCGCGCGTGGTGCGGGCGAGACAAGGCCGGGGCCAAAAAACGTTCCGGCGCCGTCTGCGGCGCGCGCGGCCGCAGACGGACGCGCCGCGCCCGCGCACATTGGCTGTGATCCTGAGCTCACGCACTCGGACGGTGACAGCACTATTCTTATTTTTGACCACGACAACGAACTCCCGACCGTCGATTCCGCCAACACGACCCTCGAATCAACTGACGCGATGATGGACCGATCGAACGAGTGCCTCGCCCCGGAGTCCGCCAATACCACCATCGATTCGGAGGTCAAAGACGAACTGAACCGATCCAACGAGTCGTACGCGGACGTCCTCGATGGCTCGTGGAGCGACGGCTCGCCCCCGAGGGAATACGACGCCGGAACTCTGACGAGGAAGAACAAGAACAAGCTCGAGTGGACCGACATTAAATGTACAGAAAGAACTGTCCCCGACGAGTCCAAAAACACCGACACTTGGAATGATAACACGTGCCCCGACGACGTCACCTTCCCCACCATCAGTGGCTCGGTCCATATGGTATCATCCATCCGGAGCGAAGTCGCCGACGCCGGCATGGCGCTGCCAGACCTTTTGGAGAAGAGTGAGGGTCTCATGTCGTTCTCCCGGCCAGATTTAACGAACAAGTTGGAAGGCGAACACAGCCAGTATAATCTTCAAGCCGTAGAAAGGCTGAATGACAAGACCATAGAGAACATTCCGGAACCCAGTTTCACATCTTTGATTGAAGACAGCGAGCAGAAGTTTGACTCGATAATTGCATCTGCAATAGAGCAAGAGGCAGCCAGATTAGCGGCGCAATTAAAATGTTCCCAGTACGGAATGGAAAACAGCGTAACGTCGTTGACTTCTCTCGACTTGGACAACGTCAGGCCTCCTTCCAACTTAGGCAGTTTATTATCGCTCAGCGCGTCTGGGCAATGGGAGGAATCTTCCTGTCAAACGTCTAAAAAGTCTCAACGTAGTCGGAAGAAGTCTCTGCCTATCGCTTTAATGGTAAAGAGAGCGCTGTCTAACTCCTTGCACCAAGGAAGCACCGAGCATTTGGACAGCAACCCTGTCAGTTTCTTAGACAATGTAAAGCCTCCTTCAGAAATGGAGCATTTGGATATGGAAAGTAGTATGGTGTCAGTATCCAGTATAGTATCTGAAGTTGCCGAGGTGAGAAACAAAACTCCAGTAGTGTTCGATTTCAAGCAGCCAATCCAGGAGTTTCCTATGTGCCACAACTTTAACACCGTCTTCCAAGACCTGGATCAGGTCAATCCACCGTCATTATTCGAGGAGATGGCCGAGTCGACGATCGAATTCGAGCAAACGACGGCACATCAGGTGTTCGACGATTGTGTGTCCAATACATTAAACGTTGTCACCGATATACCTTCAGGCTCTGAGAACTGTACTCCGCTACCGTCTGATATAAGCAGTGTGGAATCTACACCCAAAAGGCAGCGAGATTCCAGGTATTTAACACCCAAAGAAAAGAGACATGTATCCAAAGATAGGTACCAAACATACACGATTACAGACAGCGCAACTGACAATGACGTCGTCTTAGAAATTGAGGAAGAGTTCGTAACTTGGACCAAATCAGAGAGTGACAGATCAGACGAGTACGTTACGGCTACATCAGAACCAAAACTCAAACGAAAAATCAGTGCAAAGCAGAGACGATTAGAGGACAGAGCTAGATATCAAACTCAAACTGTGGACATACATAATATTCCCAACCAGAAGCTTTCCCCGCCCAAAGTCGATGCTAGCATAGAGAGTTTAAAGCAGCGCCTCGCCGCCAAGAAGACGATGAAACAGAAACGTGTCGAGGACGCAGAAAGATTTAGAACGAGGACGCTGAGCGAGGACATCCCGCCGTCACCGACCTTCGTGACAAAAGACGGCAACTTCGAGAACGTAGAGACTACAACGGGCTACGACAGCCTATCTTCCAACGACCTGAACCATCAGCAGTTGTCGGACGACAGGAATAGAGACGAGGACCTGTTCTCGAGAGAAACAGACAGCGGCCACAACGATGACGACATCGAACTGAACTCCACTCGGATGCAGACGTACACCAAAAGCTTCAGGAACTACCTGCCCGTGATCGAAAGCCCCGCCGCCGTCGACATGTGCGTAGTCAACAACCTGAAAAATATAGAAATGACCGCGTCGTATCGACGCAACGTGCACAGTGACAAACAACATCCAAGTAGCAGCGACTTCGCGAGCTTCGAGGGAGACAGTAACTCAGAGGACAGGCTGCAGTCCGAGTCTGACCCGGAGACCCATTCATCCAGGCCTAAACCGAAAATAATAAAGCCCGCTACATCGCGACGGGACGAAAGTCTCGACAGCAACGACTCCCTCGACAAGGAGCAAGAGAGCCCAAAAGCCATCAGAGGGAAGAAGAAAGCGATGTACGTGTCGCCGTATAGAAGAAACGTGTCTACCACTAGAAAGCCTGCAACGCCTACCACCAAAACGGCTCCGAAAGCCATTGCTCACGCACCAAAAGCACCCTGCCCTGTCAAAACTCATTCGAGTGCCAAAAGTCCTAATAAGACCACCAGTTCAAAAACACCGAGCGCTAACACATCTCCCAAAAAGTCCATCGCAAACAGATCACCCACTAAATCAGCACAAAAGAAGCCTGTAGCGATACCTTTGAGTGCTACGAAATCATTACCCTTAGAGAGACAAGGGACGTTTACAAAGGAAGAGAGTACAGTGCCGCCTGAAGACCTGCCCGTACCGGATAAGAAGAACAGCGTACCGCGGCTGGGGAAGGCCACTTCACCGACCAAGCCCGCGGCAAACACGTCGCCGTCACGTCTGCCTCAGTTCAGTCGGTACTCGAGACCAACTCCTAGAACTTCAAACCAGCCTAAGACCACAGCAAAGAAGCAACCGGAGCCTATAATGAAGAGCTCCCCCTCCAACCACAGCCTACAGAGTAATGAGAGTGGCAAAACTGTGACGTTAGCGTCGCGGGGATCCCGCCAAGGAAGTTCTTCCAGTGTCAACTCTGTTCAGTCGTCGAAAACCAAGGACGTAGAGAGCAAAATAGCCAACTTATGGAAAAAAGTGGAACAAACCAAGAAGCAACCGACGAAGCCCGACAAGAGAGTGTGGATAGAGAGCGATAAGACGGAGACTCCGAAGCTTATAAGGAGTTCGACTTTTGAAGGACAGCCGAAGCAAAGTCAAATGTCCACGGCGCCGAAGCAGAAGTCCGCCATTGGCATTAGAGTGTCACAAATCCCAAGTTTGCGGCCGAAGTCCACTCCGGCAAGGACGAGCGCGCAGGCTTCTACGACAAAAAAAACTACTAACACTAGAACATTTGTTAGAAAGACTATCGCCGGGCACACCACGTAAATGTTGGATTAAACACAAGAAACCCGAAGTGAGTTTAGGGCTAATACATTAAATTTCGTGTTTATGAAAGACTGTATCATATTACGTGGTATGACTAAAGTAATTACTTACCAGTTATGTTAAAGATAACAATGTAAGCGACTTGAACATTTGTTTAAATGTAAGTTACTCACTCGCATGAAATCAACGTGTTTTATAGTCGAAGGAGCAAATCGCTGTGTCGATTATACGCAATAAATAAGCATTAGGAAAATGTTTTATTTTGTAATTTATTTAAATTTCACAGTATGCATTGTGCATCAATAAAAATATATTTATTTATGGAAACAATAATGGAAAAAAAGTTAGTGATTTTGTTCGTATATCATAGTTTTGTATATTCGTTGCATTTATTCATATGTAGGCAAAAGTATGTATGAATCGTGGTTTTGACTGTAATTTTAGTTGCGATAGTGTATCGACATCAGACACTAGAAACTTTAACACTGGCATAATACAATTTTTGTATACAGCAATGTCATATAATTAAATGCTTGCTTTTGGTATTAAATGTGGCTGTGACAAAGGTCTAACATGACCGATTGTACCCACTGGGCAAAGGTTTGTAGCAAAACGAACAAGTGACTACAAATTCTTGTGTCGAGTAATTCCAAAACTATTGCTATGGGCCACATTTAATTAAATATTTAAAACTGTCACTCTAACGAATTAATGATTCCTATTGTGCTCCTCTGTTCGTATCGTGTCACCGTAAGATTTTTACGGAGAAAAATATTTTTTCTCCATAGATATTCTATTAAAGGCGGATACGATAAACAATTTGTACTGTAAATATTCGTCATCGAGAAATAATTGTAAGTTTTACTACATATAACACAGTTTGTATATTTTTCATATTAATGTAACATCGCTTCTCAGTAAAACGCAGACATTTGTATGTCATAATTTTTTACGTCTAGTCAGTTAATGATAAGCGGGGAAAATTTGTGTAAGAATTGTAATTTTTACGAGCGGCAATCGGTTTTAGCAGTGATTTATAGGTTTATTAGCTGGCTTCCTGTAGTTAGTGCTCGCTTGTTCTCCATTTTTACATTTGAAACGTAGCGTGTAGGATGCCTCGAAACTTTTTTACAAATTATAACTTCTTGAAAAGTATTGAGGCATCCATTTTTTTTTTGTATGTTATATTTCTTGTGTATTCATTTACATATGCTATACACACGTTCTGTACTATAATATCATTATTTCACTGGAGCCCAACCACTCAGAGTAGACTTAGGAGCCAATTTGAAACTATTACTATATATATATATATATTTGATTTGTTTACTGTAGAGGTGGTTATAATGCGAACATCCACAAGGTTCGCATCTACCGAATAGTACGCGACAGTTTCCATATAAAAGCCAGTTTTAGTTGATACATTTTATAGTTGTAAGGTCGTAACTTGATGGTAATAAATAATATTTACCGCGTATATGTTCTTTTATTTTTTGAACTCTCCAATTTAAAATACCGAGAACTGAGCGCCACATGGCTCGGTCCTTGCAGAACTCATTCGGTTCTTTAACATTCATAGCTCTTATCATGCACTCGCCATCACCTTCTGATAAAACACGATCAATTTGGTCACGGTAGGTAAGTCTTGACCTTCCTCGGCTTCTACAACCTACTTTCGCGTTGTATATGTTTCATAATTATTTCTTCCTGCATTCTTTGTACAGGTCCGAACCAACGGAGCATGCCTCTTATACTGATACTCCTTTTCAGACCAACTCTATTTCTCTTACTCTCATGCTCTCTCTGCCATACCCAGCTCTTGCTTCCATAAGTTAGCAAGACCAGCACTACATTGTGTACAACGAGCTGTGTTCTTTTTTCAAGCTTTTACTGCCCGGATGGTTTCCCATCGCTCAATTCAGTATTTCCAGCACTCACTCATCTGTCCACATCAGCGGTGCGGTTCCAGTGTGAGGATGAACTCCCGTCCGTCGTCGACGTGCGCCGTGATTATAAAACGAGGGCTAAACACAACCCTTTGTACAAATCGGTAGAACACGCAAAAGCGCGGCAAAAAGCCTAGGATCATCGGTAATTCTCACTCCTAGCTCGTTTTTGCACCGAATCATAAGGTACCAGATGGTATCCAGGTGCGCCCGCCCAATGATGAGTACAGTACTCCATGTACAGTCTGGCCTGAGACTTGCAAAGTTCTTTATCTCGAGTTAAAGTACTGTTCCGGAACATCAAGTTTCTTGGATGCCAGCTCGACTCCTTTTCCCCCTTCCTGAACTTCGCTGGGAATCTCGGCACCAAGAATCGCTATACTCAATTACTAAATCTTCTCGTCGAGTTCCTTACGGGGTAGGCAGAGAGAACCGAGCGCCACATGACTCTGGCCATACACACTTCACTCGCATCTTGAACATTCAAAGCTCATATCGTAATAGTGCATTATGTAAGTTTGAACTGTGATAGTCTAGTTGATAACAGCCTGTTAACCGACGTGTTCCTGTATAGCTCCTGGTTCGAATGCTGACGTGGACATGTATGTATGTAAATATTTCAACCGCAGCCAAATAACAACTCCATAGAGGGTTGTAGTGTTCCTGCGTGTGAGTGAGGTCACCGGTAAGCTCCCAAAGGGTTGCTGTGTAAGCGGCAGAGGAGACATCGTACGAGTGATACTGAATATATCGCAAGCGTTAATAGGCTACGGTACCCGCTTTACATCAGGTGGGCCGTATGCCTTCTGACGTAGTATAAAAAAAAATTTGAATAGTCACTTGCTCGGCGTCGAAGGAAAACAATCGTGAGCAAACCCACAAGGGTGGCAATGCACCAGTGATACTTTTCACAGGTAATTAAACCCAAGTACTGTCACGTTACCAAACTACTTGACTGCGCATGAAGGCACCCAGCGCTCACAAAAACGTGTTTTAGCTTCTAAATATCTCGGCCTTTCGCCCCTACTTTACCAATGGGAGAATAATTTAACTGATAAAAGTTCCGATGTTAATCCGCGACCTAGCATAAGAGCTGCGCGCTCTACTTTAAATAACACTAAAAAAATAACCTAGCAAATAAACGAAGTTTCATTTCAAAATAGTGCTAAGAGACCGTTGGATCAGTGTGGCATGGTAGAATTATTTTAACACTCATTGTATTCAACAGCATGGAGATCTAACTAGAGCTTCTTGCTACACGTTGCTCGCTGCCCGTAATTTATAAGGCAAAAAAAATGGTCTAGATCTTAGGCAGACTATGCGGATAATAATAAAACAAGTGTGTTGTCAGATTGTTTATATTGTTCGAGTTCCATCCAGGTTGATTGGTGGCGTTCTACATTAAAAGGAAAATAACATGCATGCAATCTGCAAATATTTTGACAAGTAGCATTATTATGTAAAACCTATGTCCCTTACGATTACTCTTGTTTAATACAAAATATAATAGGTATATCAAAATGTAACTATGTACTATAACAAAGTATTACTGTTACCGTGGAGGCATGCAGAGGTAGTTCGGTACGTTATCTTAACTGCGCCTTGTCAGATAAATTTAAAACTAGACGTTCAAGAGACATCTCTCCATATCACAGAGGGCAGGAACTGAAGGTTACGCACTGAGTAATATACCCAGCAGTGGAACTGCCGGTTTATGTGGTGATTGGCTACAACTCGAGCACACTGTGCACGCAGACTCCCGCAGGAGCTACTCTCTGTTATATCATTATTATTACCATAAACTTCGTACGATTATAAGTCAACCTCGAAAATCGAAGGTAACATCCGATTTCTATTGTGGAGCAGGAGGGTTCATTAACATTGTTTCTGACAAGGGTAAATTCTTAACATGCGCTTAAACTTACAGACAGTACCCACAAGGTGTGTAATCGAAGAGAAGAGAACCATAACAGCGAATATTTACAACTAGAAGCTTGATGCACAAAAATATAATATTAGGTCTAATGTAAGCTAGAACATAGTCGACACACGCATCGTACTGCAGAGCGTGGCCGTAAATACGCATCAATATCGTCCTGCATAATACTGTTCAATGAAATAAAACATCCGCTTTCCGATTACGATGCCTATCGTAATTCGCGAGTGCCGCCACTCAAATTTGATATTTTCAATTGTTAATCAAAAAAGTGATTTCTTTGATACAATTTCAAATGTAGTTTTGTGTACTGACATTTATTGAGCCACTGTCGCTTATATACGTACACTGAATATCACATCCCACTGTAAATTAGTGTGGTTTTACCGTTATCAAAGTGCTAAACAGCCAGCACCACTGCTGCCTACTGTCCAAATCGGCGAGTTTTGAGCGTCCACAGTGCGATATGTTTCAACTAGTGAGTTTCTAGCTTACTTCGTTTCAAAATTAAAGCATAAGCTGTCATTATTCTTTACACCAACGAGACGGTCGTTGAAAACGGGTTAATATTAAATACAATTGAGGAGTACCAATAAAACGTAAAAATAAACGAGTGTGCTTTACCACACGACTGAAGTAAAACTTCTTTAGCTCCATAGTGTGATACAGACAATAGGCCTGCACTGTGTCTTAGATATACGAAACTTAACTCGCTATGAGAGAGAAAATGTGTGCTCGCACCTATCTCTTTACCCTACAGTAATGTACGAAACGTAACTCTCTCTCTTTCTATCTTCACTAACTTATATCTCCCTCGCAACTTCCGTTCGCCTCGCCCGATCACACTTTTCGTAACGCTCTCGTCACGCATTCACCAGCTTACTACCCAAGTCAAGTGTGCGTAAAGAAGTTTTACTTCAAAAATATTTAAAAAGAATGAAAAATATACATAAAAAATAATCTGTTCATTATACCAAAAATGGTTATTGTTGTACAAATGTTATTGGTGCAATTGTTAAGTGTGTACAGAAAAAACAGACTGAGCACATTTCAATTACGTGCGTATTTCAACTACGTACAAACGTCGTACGGAGTGTACGTGCGAGTTGTCCATCTGCGGAACACTGTTGTGCATTCAAAGATAAACGTGTGGCTTTACAATTAGAATAATTTCGGCTGGCAATAATTATTGGGGTGGAGAAATGTTTTTATTTTTTCATTTTGTTTTTTATTCGGTAGCTCCTCAATTAAATTACTAATTACGTTCATGAATCGCAATTATTTTATCTGAATTTATAATATGGCATTGACTTTTTGAGAGAAATAAATCTTGCTTATAAAATTTGTATGATTATTATATATTTAGATCTGAACATACCTTCATCTAATTGAAGAAGGCTGGACTTATTCAGTATAGTGTCCAAATAGGTCGGTTTATGATTCTGACAAGATACAATTAACGATAGCGCTAGTTAACTGTACCGAGGTGAATGCAGACAGGAGTCATCGCGCGATTACTTTGCTTATCATTACACAACTTTTAAATCACCTAATACAATAGATAATACTCACTTCGACGTTCACGCATATCCCCCCCTCCATTTATTGTACTTTTGCATATTACGTAGTGGACAAAAAGTACGACTTCCAATGCAATATTAATCTCAATTGGAACCATATATAAAACCTTCCAATTGAGTAACACAAGATACCTAACAATTCTATTGGTGTAAAGGATAACAGTGAAAATAATGTATGTACAAATGAGTTGGCAATACGGTAAAAAATAACATAAGTGTTGCACAGTTTAAATATTATGCATATTTCTGAAACGCTAAACATTACAGGAAAAGTAATTTAGCTTAAAACACGTTACATCGACCGGGTAAATGTAATTTTATATAACATCTATTCTTTACTCGTATTGTAATATAGTATTTTATTTTACATGAAACAGATATGAAGTATATATCTAACATTATGATTTTAACATTGGTGCCACCACGGACCAACGCGGCCGGGGCCGAAGTGACCCGCGTCGCTCGATGCTATGGGCTGCCACAGAGGATAGCTGACGGTCGGTACAAATACACCAAACACTAAAACTAATATATCAAATACACGAAACAAAATTTAGAACGTATGTTCGACGTATAAAGCATCAAATTGACTGCACGGGACCGAAGGAACCCGGCCAGCGACGTACCGAACGGTTGTAGGAACATTCGGTACCGTTTCATTCAATACAACCTCCTCGTAGGCAATACGATCTAGAATGGCATCAGTATTTTATAAATTTAATACAATATAATGTATGCGTACAGACAACATGATTACAAAACATTAGATAATTAACTGGCAGCTTTCAGGTCACCTGTTAACCGATTTGGAAAAAGGTAAACTTTAAAATTACAGAGCCCTCGACGTGACTGACGTGACAGCGTATATTTCATACATCGGCTGAGCTAATACACATATTCAATCTTGATGCAACGTTTAGTACCCACAGTAGAGTGCTGTGAGGTTGTGGTACTTGCGAGCGGAGCGGGCTACCGTTTCAAGCTGCGAGTTAATCAAACATAACATCTACCGTAGCGCAAATAGCCACCAAATAAACGACAAAGTTCTATAAACCCGGTCAGAATACTTACATCTTAAGACAGAGTTAGACGGGAACTATTTTGTACACGTGCCGGGTATTGGGGTAGTATTACGCAATCATCTAATTATCGGATGATCTCTTACTAATCGAGTTATCATATAACGCTTCCGTTAAAATAGAACCACAATACCCTGTGCTTTGCCTAACCTAACACCTAAAAGCTAGGGACAAATACGGTCGCAAAGGACACAATCACCATTTTCAAAACCTATCGAATGAATTCCAAAACTATAGCTGTGTCGGCCTACGTGGGTGCTGATGCCATGTTCTGCTAGGACTATCTAGACGTATGAACGATGTATAACGGGCATCTTTAAACTAACATGCGCGTCGAAAATACGGATCGACTGTTCCCTTTGCGACGAAATTTACATCGAAATGGTATAATTTTCAATTATCATGAATATAGAAGGTTTGAATAAGTACTATTTATTTATTAATGAAAGCCTCTGCAGAGGTTTACAATATGTATAAATGACTCCATTATGCTATGTGTTCTTACTGCCGTAAGCTCGCGCCGCGTCGGCAGCACTTGGCGTCGGGAGGCAGACGCGCTGCCCCCGGCGGTGTCGGGAACCAAACTTGCGTGGTTGTATGCGACGAGGCCGGCGCTCCCGCCAGCGCGCACCTGGCGCGCCGGGCGCTCCTGGCGGGAGCGCTGGGCTGTATTATTTTTAATTTTCAAGCATGCATGTCGAGTTGGCCAACTCGACCCGCTCATGCCTTCCTCGGCGGTATCGGTCGTGTCGTGATTCGTTCTGCGCAGTGGCTACTACCTGTGCCGGTAGTCGGCTGGCCCTACCTTGCGTTACTTTTTGTCAATTTCGTGTCAAAGCCTATGATTTTCAATAGCTACACCGTGATCTATTACAATTTTGCTTTCGCGCTTCTGACTTTTTTCCGCATTATATCCCTGTCTTATAAGTCAAATTTTAAGTTCAAAGAACTTATAATAGCTAGCAGTCTTTGGATACGTTTATCACTAAGACCCCTCATCTCCCAACTTGTAAATATCTCTCTCCAAAATATATTTCGGAGTTAAATCTTATATTCTTCATATCTTTTAACATATACATCAACATTTTTAGATGCAGCTACACTCCGCTACATTTAAGTAACACTGTCTCGTATATTTTCGGTGATACACCCAAATTCATTGTGACTTTTGTACGCATATGAGAACGTCGAATACGTTCTCGGCTCGCATACGTCTGTATGCGCAAAGATTGCGTCGAAACGCGCGCCGCGGGCCGAGGCGCACGGCGGGCGTCCGGCGGCGAGAAGAGCCGGCGTCCGGCCGGGAGGCGCCGGACGGACGCGACCGTCCGGTTCGTGCGGCGGGCGATCGTAATTAAATCCATCGTAAATAACTTTATGTTTGTACTCACTCATTACGTTACGCTCACCATCCTTAACCCTAAATATACATAAAATATCACAGCACTATCGATTCACTTACACTAAAACCACACCGCTTTGCGTCGTGATTTTGAATATAATAATAATAAAAAGGAATCGAATTGATCAAAATGCACGAGTACGCCGCCGGCTGCGGCCACAGCACGCGGGGACCGCTCCCCGCGCCCCACCTCACACCCGCACTTGAACCTAAAATGGTCCACTACTATCATTCTATTCATCTTGAAAACATGGAACAGCGAGTAGTACAGCTGTTGCATGCGTCTCGCTCAGTCACGTGATGTTCAGAGGCTGCACTCTGCGAGGGGGGCCTGCAGCGCCGGCCGGCGAGCTCCAAGCAAGCAGAATTCAAATGCAAATTACAGAGTGCCGCAAAAAATACCAATATGTACAAAGCTGTCGTTTTCACCGAATATCTTAACCTAAAACTTTGGATCGAATCAATCGAAACTAAGGCGACGTGAAAGAAGGTGTACGGTTCACTAGCAGCTCGCTGCGTCGCGGTCCGAGCACGCTCGGCTCGTTCACTTAACAACAAATAATTACAGATGATACTACAGAGTGCGTCAATTTTGCCAATTATAACAACTCATGATGATGGAATGGCACGATACACTATCATAACACACGATTACTGATTATAAAATACGGTTTATAAGTGTAGGCAAATTACACAAAACTTAAAAAAAAAACTAAAAATGAGGTAGCATTGTTATATGATTAAAACATTTACCTAATGTTTGGTGGGATATATGTTATAAATGTATATCAACAGTTACATTAAAATAGCTCCTATGGATTACTGAGGTATATAGACGTTACTGTGTGAGGTAGTCGAGTGGATCGGCGAAATGGCAGACGGCAACACTCGGCGCGGCCTACGAGTACACGGGAGGAAACGCGACCTTTATCTCACGAACCATGCGTCACAATGGACGGCCTTAAACCTTGCCTTAAGGCCGCCTTACACGTGATCAGTCTGTTGGTAAATCTCGACCGCGCAGATCTGCAAAACGCCCCCTATTTGAGGTATTTTAAAACCACCGTGTACGTTTACAGCACAGCGATGTCAGACCATCAGAGTGTAAATAGAATGTGACATTACACTACAGTTTTTACGTGTAAATAATGAGCTGGCACTTTATATTTCAGGAGACAGAACTGACAAGCGACACATTTAGGTCTTTACTATAACTCTGCCTTATTAGTTCAAACTTGTATCATTTATTAATTAGGGATACACTTTAAAACGTTTTTAGAGTTACCCTTCTCTATATTACTCGTGGAAAGTGTCGCCGCGTTTGAAATTATGCGCATCGCAAAATACAAGAGAAACTTTACAGGCTAGCACAGAGTGTCGCCGCGGCCATTTCACCAAAATACATATAAAAATACTATTAAAACTATTAACTTGTATACTTCGGCCGTTTACCGATTGACATTTACTACGGTGTAACAGATATAGCCCTAGTGTATTCAGAAATAGGTATTTTAAAAGGTAGCTTTTCTCTACAAATGTTTCGTAAGCTGCCAAAACGCTAAGTTAAATCGACCGAAGTATATTATGGATTCTGTACTGTCCTGTTTCAATATATATCAGTGTTGATGAGGGAGAGCCTCCCGTCTGCGATCTCTCCGTACCCAAACGGGTACTCCTGGCACACTTTGGCGATGATCGGTTTCCACGGGGCGTCGTAGTTCGTTTCGGGCGTTTCCTGTTGGAAGGCGTCGGGGTACATGCCTGGCTGGTTGATGGTGAGCAGAGGGTCGATGTGCGGGAGGATGTGGTCGTCCAGGTCGATTACGTTCACGAAGTCCGGCCCGTACTCGCGCGGGAGCCCTAGGGAGCCTGCCGTCGGTGCCGAGTGGCCGTTGCCTGAACATTATAAATAAATAAATATTTCCAAACAAATTATAGTGTTCCAAAAAAATTAAATACCTTTTTTAAATACTTAAAGTACATAGAAAACCGAGAGACAAAGACAAACTGACATGTTCATGCACACAAATGCCCGTATTGTGTGAGAATCGAACCCACGGCTATTGATTTTAAAGTAGCCATTCATACCTATTACCTACCTACTCGCCACCATTTATATAAGCTGTAAATATAATATAAACCTTCTCGGAGTTGCAGTGTTAGCAGCGGAGATGACGATGCGCAAGTATGCGCGTTACTTGTTTTGCAAGTTTTCAGACTTTACGAACCACTTCAAATCAAGTGGAACACATGTTTGATTGCCTCCCGACGTTGCATAAAAAAATGGCATGCAGAAGCAGCCGCCACAGCGTCTACCAAGACGGCGAAAGTAGATTCTTTGATGCACTATTTTCGTATTGGTCTTATCTCGAAAATATATTTAAAAAACTGGTCTCATTTCCAAGGCCAATTTTTAAGAAATTATTATTAGTCAAATAACAAAAAATATTAAAAGTAAATTACGTCGCTTTAACCAGTGACAGATGGTTTAAAAATCTGAGAACCCGTTACTTTAGTAAATGAAATATATGATTTTTTTAATGACTTAAACAGAAAAAATTGCTAGTGAAGTAAGTTATTTGAAATCGGAGTTGAATAACAATTTCCTGGAAAGTTGTTGTGTTCCTGCGTGTGAGTGAGATCACCGGTAAGCTCCTAAGAAGCTGCAGTGTTAGCAGCAGAGGTTTCACGCGAGTGATACTTGATGTATTGCAAGCGTTGATATGTTACGAGAGACAAGACTATGCTTCCCGACGATGTATAAATATAGCCTTCCTAGTAACAAGTAAAAAGTAGTGGTATATAGCAAGAGTTCTTTTTACTTTTCCAAGTTATGGGTGAATCACTAACTGCAAAGTTCCGCTGGAATTTGTGGAAAAATATATATTTTACGAGGTAATCACTGAATTTGTCTAACAATTTTAAATTATTGTATAAAAACTAAAATCTATTGCACAAGATTGCTATTAGTTCATGAATTTGTTGCAGCACCCAAGTGGTGCTTGAGTGTTTTAAGAAAATGGGACTGTTTCATTGAAAGGTTGACACTGACAAGAGCAATATTAATGTAGAAAATTCTCAACTAGTAGATTTTAAGGAAATACACTTGGACACAAAGAATACCTATTTGAAAGCACTGTTTTATTTAACGGTTAAATGTGTGAACATCTCAAATATACTTTCTTGGCGTTAAATATATATATATATATATATATATATATATATATATATATATATATGTGTGAAAATAACAAATTTGAATATTAAATTAATAAATCAAAATAAAATATTAAAAAAAAATCTAAAAGAGCCTCTACGTGTTGGATATCTCAGTCCTTTACAAATGACTGGAAATTATACTCTCGTGAATTGAAACAAACGAGGAATTTAAAAAAAAAGTTAAAAAGTACTTACCAGAGACGAATGACAAATTTGTGTCAGGCAACGGGCCGCCATATTGCGGCAAGTCGTTTGCGGCGGCGCTCGTTTGGAACAAGTCCGAGTGTTGCTGGAACGGGCCGGGCACGCCGCCATCTGTCTCCATTGCGCTGTCGCTGGACTCCTCCAACATAAACAAAAAGTCCCCCGAACTCTCCAAATCGACGTTGTCGTTTGATGCAACCACATTATTGTTTTCTGTCACAGTTTCATTAGTAGCCGTTGTTGTATCGTTTGTTGCAGCCGCCTTCTCATTCTTGTCAACTTCACCTGCAGTCTTATCGATAGTTACGAGGTTGCTGGCTTTGTGCATTCTACGCATATGTTTGCAAAAATTTGGATAACTCGCAAACGATTTAGGGCACATGGTACATTTGTATGGTTTCAATCCTGTGTGGATGTTGAGGTGTTGCTCCAGATGGTATGATTTCACGAATCCTTTACCGCAGTAGCTGCACACGTGGTCGCGAGTCTTCGAGTGCGATTTAATGTGCTCGACGAGACGGCTTTTGGCGTTGAATACTTTCCCACAGACCTTGCAAAGATGTAAAACGCTCGAGAAATGCTGCGGCACGTGTTTCATGATGAGGTACTTCTCTGCATAGTTTCGGTTGCAAACTGGGCACGAATATTGCTTCTTCCGGTGAACGTGGATATGTCTTTCACAGGCCGCCGCGGATGTGAACTGGAGCCCGCATTGGCGGCAGCGAGGTTCTGTTTTGTGTACTCTTTGGTGGTATATTAAATCCTTAGGCGTTTCAAACCTATGGTAAACGAAAAAAAATATATCAGGAATGATATTGTTGCCAATTATAATGCTCATGCGAGCTTAGTGAATGTGTTGGCTGCTGTAGTCGCCCTGCCGTAGCTGCTGCGAACGAGTCAGATAATTAGCGGATAAAATCACAGGAATTATGGCAACGACAGAGCTGGGTGGGCGTTGAGTGGTGACAGTTTACATAAACTAAATTGTCCATGAGAGTAGAGTTCACGAGATCTAATTAATGTTTGTTAAGACCTAACGTAGAGCGTAAACAGAGAACAATTCGTGAAAAAAGTTAAAAACCGAGCGCCGCTAGACTCGATCCTTGCACACCTCGCTCGCTTCTTTAACATTCATTGCTCTTCTCATGCACTCTCGCCGGTTTCTAAGGCTCCTGACATCACCTTCTGATATAACACGACCAATTTGGTCATGGTAAATAAGTCTTGGCCTTCCTCGGCTCCTACATCCCTCCCCTTTTGTGTTTTACATCTGCTTCGTCATTCTTTCACCCTGCATTCTTTCTACATAACATGTTTCATTCGATTTAGTTCAAAATATTATATTCACAATTAATCATAAAATTAAGTCCTTTATACAAAAGGAACTGTAAACACACCTTGGAAAATAAAACTATTTTTGTCGTATAAACACGACATAAGCGAAATGAATATAGTCATACGAGTGTAACTGGGCTAGGACATTCAATACTCACATGCTCATGCAGTGCGGCTCGGGGCAGGCGACGGGCTTCGACTGGTGTTTGTCTCGCATGTGCACCCGCAGACGCTTCTCACTCCCGAAGACGCTCGTGCAGTGTCCGCACGGGAAAGGCCCCGTAATCCCCGAGTCCGCAGAATGGAACGCCTCTGTATGCAGCACCAGCAACGACAGCCGCGGAAACCTCTTGTCGCACATGTCGCATCTGGAAACGTCAACGACGAGGGACACTGAAGAACTCTTCTAGAGCAGTGATAGCTGTGTAAGAACCAAGTGGACAAGGAACCAGCCTATTGAGCAACAGGTCAACGGTTCGAATCCTGACGTACCACTAATTTCGTGTTTCCGGATTTATGGACATATTTGTTATCATTTGCTCGGCGAGAATGGAAAACCTCGTGAGGAAACCCGCACGTCCAACAAATTATATTTCGATAGACCTAAGAACCTAAGAACGGTCTGGTTTTCCCTCTGGTTTGTGGAGGTCGGACGGCTGTCACTTCATGTTAAAATCAGTATCTTCGCCAAATCTTTACGCTTAGGTAGGACCCCGCCAAACCTAATGGATTAGGAAACGGGATAACGCTAAGAAGAAGAAGACTGAACAACTGTATAGCGTCCTTGTGTGACTCAGTCTACAGTCGAATTGAACATTTAAGTTAAGCAGCATGGACCATTGTCTAGTCTATGAGTGGATTCCTCTGGCTAAATGGTTCCAGCTGTTTGCAATTGATGATAGTATCGTGTATCTCTCGTGTGTAAATGGTGTCCACAGAACACTAGTCTTGTCATGGCACTCGTGCGAGTGAGATATATGCTGAGTGGAGACCTATTTGGGACACTTTAGCATTGAATTAAATGTGTAATTATTTTAAGTTTAATGTGAAATTGTGTTTCCAAATAAACTCGTTTTCCATCTTTCTATCATTAAGCAAAGAGCGGTAATGTGCTTATAGCAACTCATCTGGGAAACCTCCACCTCCCAGAAAACTAATCCTAAAATAACAACTCTCTGATGGGTTGTCGTGATCCAATGAGTTTGGTTACCAGTAAGCACCTGGGTAGACCTTAGTAGTGGAAGTGGCAACGCTCTTCATCTTGTGTTGCAAGCGTTCATAGAATCCATGGCCAATGTTTATATCAGATGGGTCAAAAAAAGAAATTATATTCTGCCGCTGGTCATCAGCATATTGATTTATGACTAATAAAATATTGACAAATCATACCCAAAATGTAACAGTACGAAGACAAAATTTGACATGTATATGTTACAAGCTATCAGAATGTTGGGTCAACTAATTAAGTACAGAAGGGGTGCCCATTATATTTACTAAATTACATTGAACTTGAGACAAAATGTAAAGGAACAATAAAAACGGTATTTTTTAAGTGTCTCTTTCATCATGAAACAAACCTTCATCTGGCGATATTATAAAATTACTACTAGGATTGCGACAACAATTTCATTGTTTTTACACTAATTACACATATAAATAATATCGTTAATTTGAATACTCTATATGTATATATTATCTATGAAATTTCATAATTGCCGTTAGCTGAAGTTTCTTCTCATAGCGCTACAGAGTCGATAATTTGATGCAAGCATTTATATCAACAGCAGCGGTCGATTGTGAAAAGGCTGGTAGTATTTGGCGGAAATCGTCGGACAGCAGAATCATTGCGCCTCCAAAACATATAGAGTCATTGCCCAGATCATTAAATGAGTGCTTTCAATACGCGTTTATGCATAGTCAAGGATGAATGTATTTGTTACCAAAACCTTGGTTTCTGTTGAGTGTTTTGCAATGCTGGATGTCAGTTTTTCAGTTTGTCAGTTGAAAGTTTAACGATAATTTCAATGCTGTATGAGTCGTTCTTTTAGTAACATGACTGGTATCCCAGAAGAAACAACTGCAATTTCGGATATCTTGCTAAAAGTGAGACAAGTGGGCAAATTCATATGATATAAGAAATGTCTGCCTTGTTCCACCGAGCGCATCGAGGAAAAATAAGCTATTTTCATCATCAACTGACTTTGATGTAAAAGACATTTTGACATACATATACATTTTTGTTTCACAATTCATCCCCAATGAGTATCGTTTTAAAGCAAATTGAGCTGTTGACATGAACCATGAAATATTGGGCACACTACACCATTGACATTCAAATGTTGACGGCCGATGAACATTCACCAGCAACAACCGCAAGTAGAAGCAATGGTCTCTCTTTGAATAAACCTTTAAAGATTAACATTTCGAAAATGGATCCTTGAATAAAAAATTCTTTAAACACATTTTGCAATGTTTTTAAATTACATATCAAATGACACAACACACCATATACAAAAATATATATATCGCCACTTTTCGTGTAAATATTTTTTTCTCATTAAATACCTTGCTGTAGTTAAGGAACACTAAAACGTAAAAAGACATGATACTCACTCAAACCTGTCTTTGCTGATATGCCAATAGCAGTGGTCACCAAACAGTAAATATTTCTCATATTGTTTCCCACAAATGTTGCAAGAGTACACAATGTTTTTGTCGTTGTGTTGTTCAATGAAATGTGTGTCAAACTCCGTTCTATTCTTATACACATTGTCGCAGTGGCAACAAAAAATGCCCCCAATCAAATCTAATGAGCTGTCTTCTGGAATATCTGCAGGTAGTGGCTCTGGAATATGGTCCACTTGGGTGTCAAAGTGCTTGCTCAGATGTTCAGCAGCAGCTAAAGGGCTTGATATGTCCTCGTTGCAAATGGGACATGAGTATGTAAAAGAGCAATGTTCCTCAATGTGGTGTTCACAGTTGTCAATGTCTTCAATTTGCTCGGCACAAATTTGGCAAGTGTATGGAGGGCTGTCGTCATTTTTATGAGTGATTTGATGTATTCGTAGTTCCTTTTTTGATGGAAATCTGTAAAAATTATTAGATAAAATCAAATTAATGAAAATGTTACATGCAAACATTTGTGTTATTTTAAAAAAATACATCTTGTTATCCCATATAAGTACTTGATTAACTATTGCTAGTCAAAACGCAAAGTATGCCAAGGGCAAGGCATCCATAAGAAGGGATTCTTTACAATACTATTCACAAAAGGGAAAATTATATTCCGCTAAATATTTTTTATACATAAAAATAATTTACACTAATGCAGCTCCACAGAGAATTCTCTAAACCTCTTTGATTGTGAGTTAATGTGAAATTTCCAGACGTAGTAGTCCTCTGTATATTATTAATTTAATATCAATACTTATTCTAAATGTGAAATTAATTCAATGCAAAAGTGGAAGGATGTTGGAGCCGAGGAAGACCAAGACTACTACCATGGCCAAATTGGTTGTGTTTTATCTATTTATATATAAAACACGTATATTTGGAATTTGTTAAAAACTTCTTTCGATTTCCTGCCGTTTTATATATTTTTTCGAGTTTATTATCAAATTACAATATGGAATGGGGTGTTAAAAAGAAAATAGGATAATTAAATTTTTTTTTTCACTGATAATTCGGACACGATGAAGAAAAATTGTTTTGTACAGTCAGATAAAGAACTTGTTTCCAATACGAATCCAACAATAAGTATCTTAATTCTTAAAATTTGTCTAGGCGCTTGGACGATACATGGTAATAAAGAATATTACATACACACAGTAAATAAATAAATATTGTCGGACAAATTACACAGCGCCACCTAGCCCCAAAGTAAGCGAAGCTTGTGTTATGGGTACTAGACAACTGATAAACATACGTAAATACTTTTTTTTTTTTTGTAAATACATACTTATTATACATAGAAAATACCCAGACCAAGACAAACAGACATGTTCATGCACACAAATGTTTGTACTGTGTGGGAATCGAACCCACGAGCGTTGGTGTCAAAGTAGCGTAACAACGCGTTTCACCACTGCGCTACCGAGCTCGTCAAACACACGTTACACAGTGGCGTGCACAGAGATTTTTGACAGGGTAGGCAGAATTTTTTTAAAGCTATTAACTTACCAAAAAACACAGAATGTTGATTTTGGTTACCCAGTCTTGTGGAAATAATGATGTATGTGTTCACTTGTTTTTTTTTTTCACCGAAAGATAGTTATGAAAACATTTATTTTCCCTACACACACCACATGAACAACTTTCGCAGTGAATATCATCCATATTTATCAACTTTAAAGTCTTATTTCGTCTGCTACCAGTCAATCGATTCAAAACAAAAACAATGGCGGCTGTTTTAAAATCAAAATAATATTTAACATCAATTTTATATGAAAAAAAGAAATGCCAATATCTTTCACTATAATTATATGCAGCAAACTACTTTTTAAAATAGTTACGTAGCAATGCTCGCGACACTTCGGTAATTTACGTTATAGTTCAGCTGAAAAGACATTGTCTATACTACGCGATTGTGTGCGTTATTTGTGTTATTGTGGGCAATGTAATTACAGGAATGCACACTACAGTATTTGTATTAACAACACGGCACACATACGTAAATTTAGACAGAAATAGTTAGTGTCTCTGCCGTTAAAAGCTGCTAATGCGGCGCTAGTGTAGTGTAGCGCCTAGCTGCGATTTGAATATGACTAGCGATGATTTTAATAACTTACCGATACCGATAGATGGAGCTGTTTTTAATTTTTTGTTTTTGATACGAAATATTAGTTAAAAACTATGTTTAAGAATGAAACATCAGATGGTATTTATCAAATTGATAGGGTAGGCAATGTCTTTTTGCCTATATGGAGTGCACGCCACTGCATACACACCTACATATGTACATATGTATAATACGTACGTACATACATAGATACACGCCTTGTCAGTCGGGTAATAATAAAAAGATTCGCTCAGGTGCAAGAACGAGCAAGAGAGCACTTGTTCAACTAGATCTAGTCTAGAGAGTCTAGTCTAGATGGATAGAAACGTCGCAAAAAAAAATATTACAAAAACCTTCAGGTTCTTAGATTCATGAGACTGTTATTTAGTTATTAAAAAATCTGTGATTAAATTCTCATAGTCTTTTTTAAGTATTATTTGATAGGTTAATTAAGAATATTGCACAAAATGCTGTGAAAATACCGTGGTTGTTGTAAGGGTAGGTTAGATTTTTATTGCGTCTTTGAACTGATTATTATCTGTTATTTTTAAACATTGTAAAGAAACTTCCTTAAAAAAATACAAATGTCATTCTTGACATTTATATTACATGAATTTTGTTGTAACATTCATAAGTTGTTTTTTATACTAAATATATAAATATATGTTATGAATGAGGTATTTTAGTTTTTTTTCACCATAAATAAGTCACCATATTAGACTAATACAGTCTAATTGTAGTGGCTTAAGTGATATGCGTTCAGACAGACATACAGACAGACAGAGCAATTTATTACTGAAAGATGCCATTTTAAACTATCCTAAAATAGTCAGTTTTGGTAGCGGTCTTTTTCTATGTATTATATTTTAAAACTTTTTTATCTGATTGTATGGTATGTGTATGGTGACCAAATCGTCAGTGAAAAAAATATTAAAATTAAAATGTGTCGATTGGGACAAGTGTCCGAATATAATGTGTCCGAGTTGTACACAAACTCGAAAATAGGATTGCAGTGTTTGCCTTACACAAAGTGGGTATGGGCCCGTCGGTCATATTCAAGACACTTCAAAAGCTTGGTATCAGCCGTATGCTCGTATATCATACTATCCACAGATATACCAACACTTCCTCTGTTGAAGGCCTTGAAAGATCGGGGGCGACCGCATGCTGTTAGAACTACAATTTGCTGAAACCCCATCAGGAAACAAAAAATCTAATTGTGAGAAATGAAGATTCCCGCTAGGACTCGATCTCATATAATTAAAGAAGACCTTGAAGGTCAACACTTATTGACGCTATATAAGACACGCCCTAAATCAATCCCTCAGTCGAATGTGTGTGATTGTGTGTATTGAACAAAACGCCCTCTGTCCCGATACGCAGGTGAAAGACACAGAAATATCCTCTTTACTGATGAAAAAATTTTCACGATTGAAGAGTACTACAGCAAGTGAAATATCAAAGTGTACGCACATAATTCTAAAGAAGCCGACCATGTGGTCGTAAAGGTACAATGTGGTTATCGTCCCTGTAATAGTTTGGTAATAAATTGGTGTCTTATCAAGGCTTCATTTTTGTGAAAAAGGAGGGAAGACTTCAGCCAAAATATATCAAGAGACTGTCTTGGATCATGTTGTGAAACCTCTCACACTTTTTAAAAATGTATTGTGAACTTTACAGCAGGACTCTGCACCTGGACACAAGGCACGAACTACACAAGCCTGACTCGCCCTAGTCGAGCCCAGATCTGAACCTCTTAGACTACAAATTATAGTCAGTTTTAGAGGACATTCCCGACACGCCGATATTGTGTCTTTTAAGAAATCTCTTAAGCAAGCAGTGGCTAAATTTCCCATAGAAGCAGTGTGTAAATCCATAGATTCATGGTCAGACAGATTAAAGGCCTGTATCAAAGCCAAAGGTCATTTCAACATCACATTTATTTTTTGCTATGACTTCTATAATTATGTACGTATATGTTTTATTAAGATTACACTACTTCATAAAATAAATGCATAGTCATTGTAACATTGTACAGAACATAAGGCCGGACTAGATTTATATATCTAGATATATATATGACCTCACAGGCAATACAAATATTCTGATTAGGAATTATTTATGAAAAGATATGGATGTAGACAGAATTTATTGCTATTAAGGCTTACTAAAACGCTATAAAATATATACTAAAAATATCACAGTGTACTCACTCTTTCTTACAGGATGGGCAGGAGAACTTGTGCACTGTGTCAATGTGGGTTTGAAGTATACTGAGTTTCGAAAACATTTTCGAACAGGTTTCACATCTGCGGAGGAATACAACAGTGGTGTAGGTGAAAAGAGAAACATTTAAATTGTTTATATTAAGTATTCACTTGCTGAGGAGGAACAGCTGTATACAAATTTAAATCGGAATGAAGTGAACCCACAAAATCACACTGGAATTGTTTCTACACCAATAGTGTTTATTTGCCACCTTTGCTGTTTACAAAAGTGACAACCAAAATAATACCCTCTCTAATAATCAGTGGTCACCACAGCATATACGATTGTAACACTAAAGGTAGATTAGGATGGGTATAGCGACATAGAGACATGTTATTATTTAAATGAGCAATTCTTATACACAAGATGTTTCCTTTTTATATACCAGGACTGCAATGAAACAGTATATTGTTTATTATTATTATGATAGAGAAGATATTATTCGGAATTGTGTAAGTTCAGCCTGATGGTAAGCAATTCTCGTAACCTTTTGAGCAAATATTCAAACACGTGTATGTATCTCTTTCATGATTTATTGTCACAGCAGATAAAGAGTCAAGCGACAACTGCCAAACAAACAGTGACAGCTTGTGTGCAGGCACCATGCAGTGTACTGCTGCGGAAGTGGACGGTATGCTACACTGGCAGTGTTTTACAAAGCTTAGATGCTACTTGACTAAAACACTTTTGTTTTCTGGCACATATTGAGGTATTCCTTGCTCGATGGTTTTATACAATAGAAAGCCTTTATACATAAATATATATACATAAATATATTTTGTGAATCTATGGCATGGATAATATGGATCAAATTTTATATTTAGATAAGGTTTTGGTTTTTAAGCTTATCTTGTCATCTTGAAAGAACATTATTAAACATAAAATAAAAAATAGAATTATTAGAATCTCACCTAGTCACATCATCACCTAGATTATTTCTCGTATTTTGCGTAATATATAATATATAGTATAAAGGGACATTCTAAAAAAGAGCCTTTGGTCTCTATAAAGGGGACTGTTTGCAAAACTTTACACCCAAGTCAATGTAACATATTCAGACAATGTAAACCTCACTTACTTGAATTTATCCTTGATAACATGCGAGTAGCAGTGGTTGCGAAAGTTGGAGTAAATTGGGATCTCCCTGCTGCAGACTACGCATGTGTACACTATGTTAGCGTTTCCTGTGTTGTGTATTGCATAATGACTATCAAATTCTTTCTTGTTTCCAAATATCAATTGGCAGACGTGACACTTAATACCACCAACTAAGTCAATAGTGGTCAATTTGACCAACTGCAGCTGAGCAGGCTGGATGTAATACGGGGTGGGCAGCGATAACACTGCACCTGCGGGTATGTCCATGGCATCTGGTTGAGGGTCACCTATGGGTGCTCCATCTATTGCTGTATCATGTCAAATGGATGTCGATGGCGCTGCTATTGTAAAAATCATAATAAAAACGTAACTGCAGCGGCTACATTGTTACGATGTTGCGCCGTGTCTGCAATTAAAAAAATGCCTAAGTTAACCACTGACTCGGCCTTGGAGAACATGACAAAAAATACAACAGACATCTTGTAGGTACTAAAGAACTTAGAGAGTCGCAGCATTGTTAGTTTTAAGTGTTTAAAGGACAATACATGAAATCTACACGGCACTTCGCTTGTCATGTCATTGATAAATTGGCAGATTGTTCAGCTAATGGCTGACACCGTGCGCTGCGCTTCGGAATCGAATTACCGTGAAAATACTTACAAAATCGGAAAAATACATATTATAGACGAACATCTGATCCTGTATCTCCCTACATTTTACATCACAGCAAGCAAAGTCAATTACAAAATGTATTAAAAAGACTGCCGGCTAACAAACAAACAACGCCAAGAAAACGTGTGGTGTGGTTTTGAGTTTGACAGGTAGGCTGTATAGGCAAAAAAAATCGATATCTACCGAAACTGACATACAATAGGTACATTTGCCATGCAGCACATGTTATATATTTCTTCTTCTTGGCCTTTGGCATATTGCTCATCTAGCAAATTAATTGTAAAAAAGGGGAAATCATGTCGTAAAAAAGATAGTCATATATTTGTATGTATATATATCTTCGCGCCAAGTCCCTTGCGGGGTAGGCAAAGAGAACCGAGCGCCATAAGACGTGGTCCTTACATACTTCACTCGCTTATGTGACATTCATAGCTCTTTTCATGCACGCTCGCCGGTTCCTGGGGAATTCTTTCTGTTCCTGTTCGTTCCTGTTTCAATATTTATTAACAGGAAAGAACAGTTACTTAAGATTTATCTCTACTTCTACTACAAAGGTAGTTTAAAAAGTAGTACTTACTTTAAGATAAGATTATTAAATGAAGTATTATTATTTTTTTCTTTTCGTTCTGTCATATATCGCCCTCAATATCATTGTGTTTGTCTCTTTTCCTAAACCTTCTCTGTGTGATCTCAGTAAAGTTACTAATTATTTTTTTAATACTTACAAGAGAAAAATAGTTGTAAAAGTATAATATGTAACTATTAATATTCTGAATTAGATCTAATATAAATGTTTTCAAAATGTAAATTGTGTTTTGACGTATTCTAATACTTACTTAAAATATCCTGAGCCTAATATAAATAATAAAACACACTGTCGATATTTACCAAGGGAAAAAAAAAAATATGTATGTATGCAGTTCACTCGCGAAAGAAGTGAAACCTTCAAAAAATTTATACTTCAAGATAATGACACGAATGTAGAATTTCAGAAGTAGGATAATTAAAGGGTTTATTTGTGATGATATGGATCATATTTCAGAAATATTCTTACTAAAACATACATGTAAACAGTACACCACGCTTGTTATGACGCCTTATCCCAAGCTTCGTAATATGCAGGCCCGCACAAATAAGTACAGCTTCGCAAAAAAGAGTTTGCCAAGGTGACAGCTGGAACTAATATTTTTTTTATGGCAACACTACTTTCCTGTCGGATTTATGATTGTTTCGTTATACTTGTTGTTTTTATTCTTTATTATTATACACACCTACCTAATGTCATAAATATTATGATCTTTATCAAAAATTGTAAAAGTAATAAAAGTATCACTATCGTTTTGGTCGTCGACTAAGGGGTGACCATATGTATGACAGTAGCGCCCTTATTTTTGGCAAACTCTTTCTTGCCTAGCTGTACGTACCAACACACGTACATACAACACTCGGACCCTGTAATAAACGCTGTATGTATTATGCCTTCTATTTCATTCTCTCGCATGTTAAATCCTGTAGATGTAAGTACTTGCCTCCTTTTACTATCGCTTTATCGTTTCATCGAGTTTCAAATCTGCTCTTCCAAAATTGATTACATAAACGCGTTTTAAATTTTCCGTAAGTTTTAATGCAACTTGATGTTGTGTGCCATGCCATCAGTACGTTTTTATCCTAAGTATCTGCCCAATGCAAAATATTGCCTAATAATCTCTGCCTAAATAATTGTTACCAAATCACTACTTGTGAATGATTTCCATAGTTTTCTAATAGGTTGGTAAGCGTAACACAAGTGTAAAACAGATGCAACTTTCTACCATCGTCGCCATTTCACAGTTTGTATTTTACCGAATTAACGAAAAATATGACACACACAAGTTATTTTTATTCTATTGTACATTGAAAAGGATTGTCAACAATAACTGCGCCAACTTTGGATTTCAGTAATAATTGTAACAGTTATGGTTAGCAATGGCGAAAATTGCACACTGTTGCAATTTATTGTTTTAAAATTTCCCATGTTGTTCTGACGCTGTATTTTAAAATAATGTCATACCCGATCTGGTAACGATGCGGGCCTATTTCGGATGTTATCGCATTAATCGGATATTTCCAGTACAAACATATAATAGCATTTAAATATGGCAATTGAGGCAACAATGAGTATTAAAAAATAAAAAACCGCCGCCGTTTTTTAGAAAGTTCTCTCAAAATTAATGAGAAACAACACAAAAAAGGGAAATCTGCAAACAAATTAGTGTGTTTGAGTCAATTATGGAGTACCGTGCGCCCTCCCACTTCCGGCCTACCAACTTTTTCCAACAATAATGCGTTCACGGAATCAAAGAGTGAAACCCCGCACCCTATCCCTTGCGTTCTACAACGGAAACGGTCTTGCGTGGCAACGGAATGAAGTAGGCGAGTACCTAACCGATCACTAAGTTGAGATCCTCCTAGTGCAGTAGATCTTTTTGAAACCTTATAATCGCGACCGCGCATTGCAAATTACAACGGCATCCGTAATGATAGAGAGAGCCCCGGGGGCGATACCCTCATCTATTACCAAAGGAACGACTTGCAAGGCCTCTTTGCCCTAGGAAAGTTCTCTAATCTGGCTAGAGATTTCAATAGTAAGCACAGCCAGAATAGCCACTCGTCTCTGACCCACTTTCCCGTGAGGGAGGGGCACCGACCTACCGTTCTGAACTTTTCACTTTTAAGAACGTAGCCTTACGGATGCGTTCAATACAAGTGCATACAGAACTTAACTCTGACCACCGACCAGTTCTGATCGAGTTCAGGCTCTGCACTGACGTATCGACAGACGCAGAAACCAGAAGGGTGATGGACTAGTGAAAACTCAAAAGAGTTCTCGAACAGACCTCGTCACCTGAACTGGACCAATCATTATTAATTATTAATTTCAGTGTCGCATATCGCCATCTCAACCTTGAACTCCCTTCCATGGAAGTGTCTAGGCGCTACTTCGAACCTGCCTTTTAACATTTCAACCTATTGGCAGCCCAGGCTGCTAATTACACTCCACGGATCGACGCCCGCGGGTTCCGGCCCAGACCGCGAAATACACCGTTTGATCCCGATGATCGGATTGCAATTGCGAATACCCCCTACCTCTCTGACACCCGACCCCAACACTCAACATATGCACCACACTCGGCGGATTCGAGTGCAGAGAGTTAGGACTTCTGCGCGATTCACCAGGTTCTGAGTAGCCCAGGTACCTCAGCGCCTTTCTTCATAGGCCCGAGGTTTAGGTCGAGGTCGATGGTTTAGGGCCGCGATATCCTAACCCGAGGTTCGACCGCTCTCGGGTGCCCTTAGACAGTCGCTTTTTTGCTTTTTCAGGCTGTGGCACTTGACTCCCGCCGCTCCCTTCTGGTGACGTAGTAATAGCCCACAGCGCAACACACTACGTAGTTAGCGTTAAAAAAAAAACTAGTTTGTGTACAATTACTCAATGCCCAATTCTGCTTTCTAAACTGAAATTCATATTGAGTCTTGTTGAACAGGAATATGCACTGTGTTGTGCAGTAGTTTCCTTATTCCTATCAGGTATCTATGGAAGCCGGCGCGCCGCGGCGCCGCGTCCTGGTAAGATGGTACGTACCATCTCACCAGGACGCGGCGACATATGCTGAGTGCATGCCGATTCGGTATCATAGTTTTAAGAGCTAGTCTGTTTCCTTCTTCTTTGTAACTAATTATTGACACCGAATAAATTTTCTTTCTTTAGCTTCCTCAAAATCTATTATGTAAAATTCATAAAAAATAATCTAAAGCAGATAGACCCCCGTTTTGGGGTTTTCTCCTTGATTATGCGAGAACTCTTTAAAAACGGCCTAAGGTTACTTCGCTAGAGTTCACTATTATTCATATATTTATTGTATTTTATCCAAAAAATGTCGGCCGCTTCATCTTTGTAGGGTCTGGTTTCCAAGGCCGTCAAGTAATTAAAAGATATCATACTTGCTGTCATTGCGGGTTTATACATAAATTTTATTGTAATTTTAATAGTCCATTTTCAGATTTATAAAATTAATACTACAAATATTGAATTTTAATATGAATGATGTGAATTTAGATTTCTTATATTGTAAACAATAAAAGAACTTTTGAACGATTATGTGAGTGAAACACACTATTACTGTTATTGCTGTAAATCTTGTTTATAACATCAGGTAAGTGTATAACTGCGTAGCAAATTATGTTTAAGATAAAACAGTGTATTAAAAGTTATAAAACAAATATTTTGGCACGGTTATAATATTAATTTAAGATTTAACAGAATATGTATTTAAGTAGATTAATTGAATTTTCAATTTATTTGTGAAACAACAGGAGATTAATGTCAAAGTAACTTAAAATAAATCAGCAAATTACCCGAATAATGAGACCATTTATATATCAATCAACACTAACAGATCGTAAATTCTGCAATGTTTTGTAATCAAACTTTTTTGGCGCCTCTCCAACTGGATTCCAGAAATAGTCGTACGGGCGCGCATTCATAGCGGGTTTGCCGTGGGTGCGTGTTATTTGCTTGAATAGGCGTTACACGTTCTTGAAATTTATCGCCATGGATCGACAACTTCCGCTTCATTCAAGTTTCCATGGCTCGATGAGGAGCAGGGATTCAACTTCTACAGTAGAGAGTGACCCCAGAGAGAAAATTAAAGACTGTTTTAGGAAATTTATAGCATTCATGTTTACACAAGTGGGTGTTGGTGCTCTCGTTGTGTGCTATGCCATACTGGGTGCTGCGGGCTTCATGCACATCGAGAAAGACAACCCCGATCAACAAATACAAGATGTAAAGCTGTGGAGACAGAACTGTGCTGAAAAACTTTGGAACATAACCGTGGAAATGAACATCTTCAACAAGACAGTATGGGTGCACAACGTCAACGGCGTGCTGAAAGTGTTTCAAAATAATATTACAGCAGCTGTTCACAGTGGATACAACGGGAGATCTTCTGAAGATATTTGGTCATTTCCTGCAGCTCTAATGTACTCTCTCTCTGTTTTCACTATGATTGGATATGGTAACATTGTGCCCAAAACTGTATGGGGAAAACTCGTATCTATAGCATATGCTTGCTTCGGAATACCAATCTATGTGCTCTATTTCTGCAACATGGGCAAGGTTCTCGCACAGACATTCAAATGGCTTTATATCACAGCCCACGAATGCAGTCGGAGGGACGATGCACTGTTTGAAGATGGCGAAGTCCAGCCTAAACGAAAGATCACCGTGCCTTCTACTGCTTGCCTGTGGGTTATATCATTTTACATTCTCACAGGGACGATAATGTTTGGAGCCTGGGAGAAGTGGAACTATTTAGATTCAACATATTTTTGTGTTATTAGTTTATGCAAGATTGGATTTGGAGATTTTGTACCGGGTGCTAATATCTCAGACTCAGCGGGTGGATCTCATTTAAAGTTGGTGATAAACTTTATATACGTACTACTGGGAATGGGCTTAGTGGCCATGTGCTACAATCTGATGTGTGAGGATGTTCGGGTCAAGGTGAGGGAACTCAGAGAAGACCTGAAAAATTGTTTAGATGACATCACTTTGAAGATAACAGTGTGTATGAATGACACCAAATATTATCATCAGAAACAAAGCAGAAACATAAAGTAACTACATATTTGTTAATGCCAGTAATGGAAGTCATTTATGTGATTATCTAAAAGTTTTACAATACTGACGATTTGCAAGAGTGCTGGGAGTACTCTGTAAATGTGCAGCTGCTGTCTGTAGGAACAATAGCAGTGTGGTTTTAGTGTTGTGTTAATAATGGAAAGATTCCAATTGAATTAAACCGTGGATCTCTCCCTATGCTGCCTTCTTGGTGACCTGTTCAGCAGGCGATTGCACTGCTTGAAACATGTTCACAAGTCACTAGCGTGACATCTCTCTAAGTAAATATTAATAGATTTAATTGTGTAAATGGAGGTCATTCTAATAAATGTTAAAATATTCAATGTTGCATTTTATTCAAATGTTGTATGAAGTGTCAGGTATTGATTAATACCTCATCAAATCCTATCATTCATCATTGAATTTAATCTTGAGATGAATCACCAGCCTAACCAACTACAATACTACAAAAATACAGTCAGATATATGATATAATATATAATGCGAAAGAGGACGAAGGTGCTGAGGAAGGCCTTGGGCCTGGGTTCTCTCTGCATACCCCACAACGGACTTAACGTGAAGTTATAGACAGATAAAATAAGGTAGGGCCTGGCTCAAGTTTTTACTGCCAAGAAGTTTTTCCAACGCTCCATTCGCACTATTACCAGCACTCACTCGCCTTTCCACATCTGTGGTGTACCTTCCATCCCTGCGCAAGCACATCCAAGATATATATACAATCTCATCAATTTGTTCCAACACTTCATCATCAACTGTAACATTTACGAAATAGGATCGATTGGGAAATATAAAAAGGAACTAAATGCATTGTTTTCTCCAACTTAAGAATGTTAAAACAATTTGTCTTCTTTTTACTGCAGAATTATACTGTAAATTAGTTTTATTGTATATTGGTATTATGTTTTGTTTGTTATATCTATAAAATTAATAATTAATGGAACTTCAGGTCTGTTCGGAAAAAAGCAATGTAAAATTATTTGTTTGCGACTGTTTGATTCCTTAATAATAAAAAAAAAAAAATTACATTAGTTCTGGTTTCTTCTATTTCAAATACCATTGTTTGTTTTCTTCCTTGTTTATTGTTCTTGGTTTTCTTCACATTTAATAGGAAGCCTTTCTCCATACATTCGTCTTTCATCATTGTGACCAGTGTTTGCAGTTCAGTTGGTGTTTCTGGTAATAACATATATCGTCTGCATACAGCAGACTAGGTCCACTAGGTCACCCATGCGCAATCCCACAGTCGTTGACCTTATTCTCTGCAGATAACTATTGAGATACAGGATTGCAGATAGCATGCAACCCTGTTTGACACCAATTTTGACATCAAACCAGGGTGACATGCTACCATCTATCCACGCACACGCTAAGCAATCCCTGTAAGTGGATTGCACTGCACGGAGCAATGAACCTTCAATCCCATATCTCGGTAATATGAATATTTTGTGAATCAGTATTTTTAATATTTGTTTTTTAAATGCAGTACCTATGTTTAGCATTGCCATCTTTATAAACTAGGAAGCCTAACTACCTAAAAAAGTTGGTATTTTAAGTTTGAATGCAGTCATAACCTGCCTACATTATTTCAAGTTTAATATAGTATAATATTTAAGTGTCTAAACCATATTTGAAATATGTTAATGATAGTGAATAATGACGTATTTCAACTTTTTTTTGATGAGCCCAGTGTGGTCTAGTTAGTAATGGCTACTTACCACCACACCAAGGCTTGTGAGTTCAATTTGCACACAGGACAAACATTTGTGGGTATGTTTGTCTTCGTGTGGTGTTTTTCAGAAAGGTAATATAAATCATCTCGACTGTCCCAGTCCTTCACCACACCCCACAGAAAATTACAGCCAAATATTTTTATTTTATACCACTAAGGTGGCACTTAAGCTTACAGTCTGCCTGATCGTAAGCATTTACCGTAGGCTATGGATATTTGCAACACCAGGGGTGTCACTCATGCGTTGCCAACCCTATAATACCTATTCACGCCTGAAGAGTTGCTATGTTAGTAGCGGCGGTAGCACGAGCGATACATCTTGTATAGCAAGCGTTACATACTAGAGTACCTAATTCACATTAGGAGAGCCACGTACTTATTTGATTTTCGACGTTGTATAATAAAATATTTTATTCAGTGTGTTGATGATGGTTCGTAGGAATGCTTAAGCCATTGTAGGCTTCGGTGGCGCCATGCTGCCGCTGCGGCTGCGTCGCGTGGCTGGCCACGAGGGCCGGCTCAACGACACGCTGTTCCAGCCGGCTGTGGCGCGCCCCGCCGCTGCACAGCCGCCTCAAACACTGGTCTACTTCGGAGGGGATGTCCAGGTATAGCTTAGCTATCTTTTGATCTTTTTATACCCTTCAAGTGACGAACAAGCATATAGGCAATCTAATGTGAAGTGTTCTAGAGCCTCAAGACACTTGCGACATAAGAAGTTCAACTCACGCGTGTAATCTAGGTTACCAATACAGTACCATAGTATTCACCGAAGTATAATATAAAAAGTGATTCAATCTCACTAACTTTTCCCCCATGCTGTATATACGTTGAGGCTTGTTGCTGTGAAAGTAGCTGAAATAGGCTCATTAGCAATATCTATCAATTGTCTTAATTATTTTTACTATATTTTGGGTGCAGCAGAGCCTACTGGCAATTTGAAGAAGTATCATTAACTAATTATCATTCTCAAAGAGATCAAAAATCAATGTATTGGAATATTGAATTTGACACATGTGGTGTTGGCTGAATTAAAAAAAAATACTATTTGATGCTTGGGAACCATTGTTTTTGTTTTTATACAATAATGTAAAATGGCGAACAGTACTCTCTCTCTGTGTAATGTGTGAATCCAAATTAAAGCAGTCAGAACCCGTTATATAGTTTTCCCATACATTTCGCGGTCACATATGACCACCCGGGTTTCGAAGGGTTAATAGTTAAACACATTAATATGATCAACTATTAATATCAAAAGTGATATGTAATTTACAAGCACTTTGAGATATATTTGTTTGTGTATTTTTGCCACCAGTTAGTTGATCCGATATAGCGTCGGGCGGCACCTACCCACCACCGTTAGTAGGCGTATGTTAATGCCGTCGCTGCCATGACTGATATCGTCGTCTCTGCCCCGGTTGCTGTGATCTAGCTCTATCTAGGTATGGCACTAGCTCGCATGGACTAACTGGTGGCGGGAGCATACTATTAACTTATCAAATATACTTTTTATTCGCTATTGAAGTCGCAAGTGAAACCGCACATAGTATGCACGAAGTACTATTATCATAGTACAATACAGCCTGGTGCACCCGTCCAAAGGTGACTATGGGCGGGAGCACCAGCTACCAGCTAGGACCTTGTGAAAAGATACAGAAACAAGCTGTGAGAATTGTAGACAACGTAAAACTTACATTCCGTATCCTTAAGTCTAAGGAGACTTTGCGTCCCTTTAAGTTTTTTTTTATTCAACCTCGGAAGGCATACAAGCATACAGCCCACCTGTTGTAAAGCGGTTACCGTAGTCTATGAACTTTTGTAATGTATTAAGTGTCACTCACGCGGTACCTCCTCTGCTGCTATCACAGCAACTCCTTAGGAGCTCACTGGTGACCTCACTCACATGCAGGAACATAACAACCCTCTAGGGAGTTGTTTTTTTCTCTTACAAAAGTAGAATAGGACGCTGCTATACGGCTAAGAGCAGATTACACTTGACAGTTGTAACTCTTATTAAGAACGGTACAAGGGTCATTTTATTGGTAAGATTGCACTTAGCTGTACAATAGACGAGAAATTCAGTTATAAACTAAAACCCGACTCTGACAATAAATGTCCACAAAAAAGTCACAATCAAGTTTTTAATGTACCCGCATTTACTTATTTTAAATGAAAACAATTAAAAAAAGTAACATTGAACTACTTACAGATTATTATGAGAATAAATGTCCATTTTTAGGGTTCCGTACCCAAAGGGTAAAACGGAACCCTATTACTGAGGCTCCGCTGTCCGTCCGTCCATCCGTTCGTCTGTCACCAGGCTGTATCTCTTGAACCATGATAGTTAGACAGTTGAAATTTTCACAGATGATGTATTTCTATTGCCGCTATAACAACAAATACTAAAAAATAGAATAAAATAAATATTTAAGGGGGGCTCCCATACAACAAACGTGATTTTTTGCCTGTTTTTATAGATAATGGTACGAAACCGAGCGAGCTAGAAATGGAGCGAGTTTGACTCGCACTTGGCCGATTTTGAATGTGGGTAGTTTGTGTGTGGGTTGGGAAAATTATGCTCTTATAAACTTCCTGCCCATGAATGACGCTTTCACAAACCACACTTCCTATTCTTGATTATACCGATTCCTGCTATCGTGTCTTCAAAACTTTTGTAGTAAGTTTATTTTTGGGCTCCGCAAATGTGATAATGTCTCCAAATTTCGTACTCAGCTCAAGTAGCTCATTATTACCCTTCACAACAATTTACATTTGCTGTCTCTTCTCTATTCTACTTTCTTCAATCCAACTTCTGCTTGTTGTCTAAATAGCATTTTGTCACCGATTGCTGACAGGATAGCCCATTTTTTTATTGCGTGCGCATATTAGAATTTTTATATTTACATTTTTCGCCCAAAATGTCATTATCGTGGAGCAATGAAGAGACTTATAAATTTATTTATTTATAAGTATTATTATAAATATTATTAATTTATTTATAAGTTTATAAATTTGTATCAATCTGAGATGATGGCCTACAGTTACGCATTGCAAAGCACGGCCCATCACTGGCCACTGTGTGTTGGGGGCTTTATACTGACGGAGAGGGTCGCCAGATACGTCATGCCCTTCTCCTTCGTCTTAAAACACCATTATCTCTTTCAGTTCTATTCCTAACCCTTCTAAGTTCAAGCGGTGCGTCTCTGGTTTGGAATGCTTTGCCGTGTAACATTCGTTGTGCCCAAACTGTTTCCTCTTTTAAATCTATGGTTAAACCTTTCCTATTACTCCATTTGCTTGTTCCCTTTCTCTCAAGTCTTTCTCGATCATTACTTCCATACTTGTAACTGCAGCATCTGTTAATGCTTTATTGTATGTATAATAACTGTCGTTTTTATTGATATGATTTATTACGCACCACTTATCTATTTTTTTACGACAATGGTTTTCTCTTCGCTTAAGATATTTTGGAAAAGATCGCTTAGCGTTAATATATAACAAATAGTTATCGTACTTTAGTGCATAATTAACTTTTTTATTTTTGTAGTACTTTATGTGGCGCATAAGTCGCCATGTTGGATCTTTAAAGACGTCATATATCCCATAACCAGCGGAATGCCATTACGCTTCCAATAATACCACATTTGTCAACATTCGACTAATAGTTTATGACATATGCTTGAAAGATGACCGTACATTTGTATGTACGTTCATCTTTCAAGCACGTGTAGTTGTCGGCTATGAATATATTACGGTATGATGCGCACAGTTTTGTTCTACAATAAATAACACCGCTCGTCATTGGCAAAGAATTCCCCCACACACACTAGACCGTGAGGTTCCGAAAGGGTTTTCATCCACGACCTGTGTGCAATGAACTTCCGTATTGAGGTTTCACAGCATGTCTTTCTTCAAAAGAGGGGGCAGAGGTTTTCACAAGGTCCGCAAAGGACGTGTGATGCCCCTGGTGGGCTGGGCTTCCATCAAGTAAGCCGTACGCTCATTCCCTAACTTGATACAGAAATATCTTTCAGGACTACCCGGAGGTGATGCAGGCGCACCGGGACAACAGAAACTACTTGCGGTGGAACTTGGAGAATACGGCGCGCATGCTGGGACACAACTTTCCCGACAGACACATACTGGTCGTGAGACCTTCTAGGTATGGATGGAACGCCCACGTCGAGGGATTCCGAAGAAAATGCAGCATGGGACGAGCTCGGTGGCGCAGTTGTTAATAACGCTATTTTGGCACCAACGCTCGTGGGTTCGACTCCCACACAGAACAACATTTGCGCCCATAAACATGTCTGATTGTCTTGCTCTGGGTGTTTTTAAAACAGGTAAGGTGCATCAAAACAGCCCGTCTGGGGAAGTACCTTCACCTCACAGAAAACCGCAACCAAAAAACAACTCCCTAAAGGGTTGTTGTGTTCTTGCGTGTGAGTGAGGTCGCTAATTCTAAAGAGTTGCTGTTATAACAACAGCGGTGGCTTCACGGGATGGATACTTATGTATTGCAAACGTTCATAGGCAACGGAAACCGTTTTATATCAAGTAGCATATATGCTGGTATGCCTAACAACGTTTGTTGTATAAAAAAACCGGCCAAGTGCGAGTCGGACCCGCGCACTAAG
This sequence comes from Pyralis farinalis, assembly GCA_947507595.1. Lineage (NCBI taxonomy): Eukaryota > Metazoa > Arthropoda > Insecta > Lepidoptera > Pyralidae > Pyralis > Pyralis farinalis. The sequence goes on from OX382270.1 coordinate 3,301,172, forward strand.
GGTTCCGTACCATTATCTATAAAAACGGCAAAAAAAAAAAACATGTTTGTTGTATGGGAGCCCCCCTTAAATATTTGTTTTATTTTAATTTAATTATTTATTTTTAAAGTGAATATATAACTAAATATTCTGTGAATATTTCAAGCGTCTACCTGTTGCCGTTATCAATATCAAGCAAAAACGAGAAAAAAAACTCGTTTATTGTATGGGAGACCCCTTAAATATTTACTTTATTCTGTATTTTAGTATTTGTTGTTATAGCGGCAACAGAAATACATCATCTGTGAAAATTTCAACTGTCTAACTATCACCGTTCATGAGATACAGCCTGGTGACAGACGGACGGACAGCGGAGTCTCAGTAATAGGGTCCCTAAAATGGAACGCTAAAAATGGAATTAATCAAGAGTCAGTCAACCATGGAGTCAGTGTCAACCTCACCCGCACTTGGCGATGGTGAAGGAGATATAGAGTTCGGCCGCACGGCACTATTTATTAACCAGTCTGACTAGCGAAGTTTCTTATAGCGACCGTTGCCAAATAACAACTCCCTGGAGGGATGTGTTCTTGCAAGTGTTTGAGGTGATCACTAACCTCCTGGAGAGGTGGTCCGTTAGCAGCCGTTGGTGATCACGCACAAGTTGATACTCCTTGAATTTCATTCATACCCCACAGTAACCGTTTTACACTGCGCCATGTTTGCTAGATATTTCGCTTGTAAATTATATTTCCAAAATCTTCTAGAATAGAAGTTCTATAAGTCTAGTTTAAAAGAGAATCTTGAGTATACAGGTTTTTGATGAGTCAGATCGTGGGGTGGTTAGCAATTTTAATTTAATATCAACGCTCGTGGGTTCAATTGCCACGTAGGACAAATATTTGTGTGAGACATGAACATGCCGGTTTGTCTCGGTTTTACGAGAGGTACGGTGCATTAATGCTGATCAACTGAGAAAGTACCTCCACATAACAAAACCGCAGGCAAATAACGACTTCCTGGAGCGTTGTTGTTGCGAGTGACAAGGGTTACCAGTAAGCTCCTAAGGAATTGCTGTGTTAGCAGCAGGGATGACAACGCGCGAGTTATATATACTTTCTGTTGTATAAAAAGATGTTTTTTTTTTCTAGGATAGAGTACAAGAGTTTCAGCTGCTACGACAATTTTGTTCCGAGCAACAACGCGGGCGTCCCCGACCACACGCCCACGCACAGCGCGCTGCACCACCTCGAGAGGTAATTAAAACAATTAGTCTAGTATATAAAATAACCAAATATCAGGTCACCCTTTCTCTTATTGCGGTAGGCAGAGACTGGAACGCCAGGTGCACACATTCAAACATAGCTCTCTCGCCTCTTCCACACTCAACAATATCTCAAAATATAAGAGACGTGGGGCGCATCAAAGCAGCCCGTCTGGGGAAGTACCTCCACTTCACAGAAAACCGCGGCCAAATAACGACTCCCTAGAGGGTTGTTGTGTTCCTGTGTGTGAGTGTGGTCACTAGTAAGCTCTTAACGAGTTGCTGGTAACTGCTTTTCGGTTTTGGTTGCTTTTGATTTGACCCTTTTTCAACACATCACCAATTGGATCTATAGGTGTCCATTCACTCTTGCCCGATACACTTCTTGGTTCTTCTTGGTACACACTTGGTTTTTTGTCATTCAATCTTTCCAAATGACCAAACTATCTCAGCATACACTTTTCAGTTTTTATCACTATGCCATCTTCCACTCCACATTCTCGTATCGTGCTATTTCTTACTCAGGTCTGTTACTCATTTCATTTATGAGCTAGATACTGGTGAATGGGCAAATCGCAGAGTGGTCTGTGCAAGTCTATAGGATACTGTAATAATTTTCACATAGCGCATTGATGTTTGCTTCAGTATATCAACAAACTTTAAAGACAAATTTTTGCTTTGAAGGTTTTTATCACGGAGGGTCATTGAAATTGAAATCCAACGTAGATAACATAAACTGTATTTTCGTCTAATTTCAACTTACGCGAGTTCATTTTAAATTGGGTTTACGATATACTCGTAATATACTAATTACTCTGTCGTATAGCAAGCACTCAATCGCTTTTTATATTTTTGTCTGTCGAACTTATTGTTACTTCTTGTTTTGTTTTTTGTTGAAGTAAATAACCTATGGGGAGCCAATGAGTCCGATATTACGTAATAAATCAATTCACCGCTACGGATTAGTAGAAAAGTAGAACGCACAGCTCTTATTGGCTAGTTCGTAGATCAACAACGCGATACTTATTGGTTAATATATCCCATTGGTCAGTAGGTTCGAATCACTGACATATTGCAACGTTTTGTGAGCGCGGGGTGCCTTCATGCGTAGTCAAGTGATTTATCGGTTTGTGGTAGCATATTATAATAACGATGAGGACCCGGCTATCTTCTTATCTCAATAGAAGTTATATCATTTTACTGGCAGGCTACTGCAGGGAGTGAGCACCAGATTAAAAGCGATGCCGACCGCGGAATTGCTGGAAGCAGTCACCTCCGTCTCGCTGCCTGAGGATATCGACATAGAGGACTTACATGTGAGTACGTTGTGCACGCGAAACAGTTTGGTAGGGTACTTCAACTAACGGGCGACATATGTATCTCTCTATCTCAATCGGTAAGAGATGGATTCAATTAAAATGATAGTTTTTGTGATGTCGAAATCCTTTTATTCTGAATTGTCACATTTGGTGCAGTTTAATACTTAGGTGTAATCGAAAGTAGGTATAATTTCACTCGTTTCCATGATTGTAAGATTACCGTATTCAATGTATTTTGCATTATCTCCGTAGTATTAGATAATATAATACCATATGAGTATAAGAGACTGGGTGGTGTGTGCAGTTAACACCGATTGCATCTTGTTCTCTCTCACATTGCCAGGATGGATGACAAATTTCAAAAATATCAACTGCTACTAATTTCTTCCGGAAAAAAATATCATGAGATCTAATGTAACCGTAAATTTCCTCTAAAGACTGCATAGAACGTCAGTTTTTATTGTAATTTGCCGCTGTGTGTGGTCTAATAATCTGGGTTAGGTGGAAGTCGGCGTTGGATTTGCAGGGTGGGCTTGCACCTTAAAAAACGGTATGAGAAGAAAAAGCCATACGAATAACGGTCTTCACATGTTTTTTTATTCTACGATGGGCTACAAACAAGCATATGCCTCGTCTTATGGTCAGATGTCGCTCGTTGCCTCACTTCCTAATAACGCATTACTTTAATAGGACAATTATCTTGGTGGCATTAAGCTTTGTTTTTGTCCTGGATTATATTATACTTAATGGTACCCATCTCGATCTTATATCGAGTATTGTGGTGGCCACAAGTGATTACCGCCGCCCACGTGCAAGGATAGGAAGATGAGAAACCTGTGGGTGCTGTGAGCACCCGGCACTGTGAACCCCGAAATTATTCCAGTGGGGTTTTGCATCTATACGGACGGCAGCAGGATTGGGAACAGCTCTGACTGTGCGGCATGATGGAGACGAAATCGCCTTCAAAACCTACCGGCTGGAGAGCTTCTGCTTCGTTTTTCAGGCGGAAATGTTGGCAATCTTGGGAGTGACGGAGGTGGAGGGACGGGGTGGTTGCTCGAGGGTTAACATACTTAGCGATAGGATGTCTGTCATCCCTCAAGTTGCTACAACACCCAGACTCTCTACATTCTGTTGCTATTGAGATAAAAACCAACTTGTATGACTTGCTGGCTTCTGGAGTGGATGTGAGACTCTACTGGCCGAGGGCACACGAAAAATGAGACTAACTTACAAGCAAATAGTGAGTAAGCAATAATATTTATAAACATAATCTATTACAAGGATGAAGACTTCAAATTACATTTACAAAATTAGGTTAGATACGCACAAAAGCTTTCAAAATTCTCTCATAAATTAGATAAAACAATATACAAATTTGAACAATAAATAACTTTGTACAAGTCTAAATGACGTTTACCTGCCTTATACTTCTTTACAGCTAAGGCAGGTAAACAGTCTACTAAACAAAAAATGGATGCAAGGCAACAAGCCTTAAGGACACGGGATAATCCCAAGAAAGAAAGAAAGAAAAAACGCGGAAGAATAGTACCGTTTTCGGATGTAATAACGACCCTGGAATACGGGGGAGTTAAGTACGCCGATGTGTACATATGCAGCATCCTGCTGGATATGTAAGTGTATATAGCGATTGGCATTTAAAAAAAAGCTTTCATGCCAGCTTTTTTAAAGTAAATATAGACATTTTTCTTGAAGGCCCCTGCTCGTATTTGTTTGAGAATACTGTCGAGAAAAGTTCACCGTATGTGTCACATAACACCTTAAAAAGCATACTGTAGTATAACTTCAATCATCTACATTATGTGAATGAAATTTCAGTTTATGGCGAATGATGCAGAGGGGACTGATATTATATCGAACATCTGCTGAATACGGTCAATTGGAGTAAGCACCTGCTGACCTCCAGCCAGCCCAGGGCCGATGGAATACTGTTTATACAGAAAACTGTGAATACGGAAGGGAGTACTGGGACATAAAGCAACGTCTTGCTCTACGCAGCACATCGATGTTCTTGGAAGCTTTCTTGGCTTTGCACGCCAACTGGCCACGCAACTGAACATGACTTATGATGTCAACTCCCAGGATATCCTGTTGTTATACGAAATACTGAGGGAAAGTGCCTTCCAATATAGGAGTTACGACAAATGGAAACTTTTTTGCAGTTAACGGACATACTAGTCTTGGAGGAATTTTCGTTGTATCGAATTCAGACTACCTGAATCCGAGATCTGTCCAAGGCTCATACCAATCTTAGTAATAAGTTTGATTCTGCACTCAGCGACGTACTGTTGACTTGGTACATCGTGCATTCATAGCAGTGAACGCCGTTACTTTTATACGTCTTATAGGTGAATAATGCGCAATAATACTTTGAAAAATGATAATTTACATGTCATTTATCAGAATGCTTCAATCCACGGCATCAGTCAGAGTAAAACGAATGGATCGGCCAAGAGCGATGCGTCTCCTACCTCTAACAACGATGCGGAGACCGCCGCCGGCAGCGGACACAAGCCGTGAGTAGGTTTAGTTCCAATGGATGTTGTGGTATAATTATAAATAAAACTGTTCAACCAAAACGATGCATCTCCTGCCACCGTGACCACGCCGAGAACACTGCCGGCAGCGGACACCATCCCATGGTAGGTTTAGTTCCAATGAATGTTGTGATATATCAGAAAACAAACTGCTTCACCAAACCAAGCATCATGCTGCAGCTCTTACCGCCGTCGACGACATCCAGGCCGCCATCGGCATTAGAGGTCAAATCCGTGAGTAGCCTTAATTCTAATGGAGGTGGAGGTATACCAGAAAACAAACTGCGTGACCAAGTACGTCTCCCACTGTCCCCGATGACGCCAAGGCCGTGACAGCAGTGGGCACGAGCCCGCAAGGTTTAGTTCCAAACGTTGGTGTGTTGTGTCAGAAAACATACTGTTCGACCAACTACAATACGTCTCCTAGCGCCATCGACGACGCCCAGACCGCCGCCGCCCGGCAGCGGATAAAACTCGTGAGTAGGTTTGTTTCAAATGAATCGTATTATATCCATGTTTTTAAATAAAATCTGCTCAAGTGTTAATCAGGCTTCTAAGATAGTATTCCTTAGAGTTATTTTCTCTCCTAGTTTCTCCAGGGACTGAGAGTATTATTGCAATATAGTTCATTAAATGGGTTGTATCAAAAAGGGTCTAACTGTATATTCGTTCCACCAATCCCTTCCTTATATCTTGTTGAAGCTATGAATTTATTTGTAATGGTATTAGCGTATTAATTACACATTACTTTTAACATGGACCTTTTCGTTCTGTCAGGATTGATAATGATGAAACAGGAGCAGCAGAATTTTTCCATACCGAAATGCAGTATGCAGTTCTAAAGTTTGTGTCTGTTACATTAGGTAACTCTAAAATGAGTAATAGTAATGATGAAACTCCATAATGCACCTGTTATTAAAAAGTATTGATATTTGATTCAGAAAAAGAAAAGATTCGGGCCTGGGGCAGAATTTTATTTAACCGATAGCAAATATTGGTCATACTCACTTTGGTAAACTGAAAATCTCTTCAGCTAGAACAACGAAACACGTGAACAATGTAGTTTGCATCATACAATTTCAGCATTAACACTATCAAGAAATGTAATATAATATATGTAGACGATAAAAAGACCTGTATACTGTCCTGCGGTACGCCATAAGTGATAATCTATGGATACTCTTAGGCGTGAGTCAACATTCTTGCTACGGACACAAATTCTAAAGCTAAGCTAAAGATTTTCTAATTAGATGCGTATTTTTTCGGCCAATATAAAAAAATGGCACAGTGTCGAATATCTTTTTGAGATGTATAACGACGTTTTAACACATATCGTTTATGGAGTAGAGACCCCTAACATGCCAACTGTTTGTCATGTTTGAATGCCATGTCCTCGAAGTGTATGAGGAACATACGTTCCCATCTTTATGAAGTTTAGTCATGCTTTTTATTCAATAATTTGGCAGAGACAGCGATCCTCTGTGGTGGCGAGACAAGCTGGCCCTCGACGAGAGCCGCCTGACCCTCATAGGATTCAGCAAGGGCTGTGTGGTGCTCAACCAAATCATATACGAGTTCCATTACACCAAGACCTTGACTCCTGGCGACACGCATATGATGAGGTCAGTAGTATTTTTAAAAAATTTCATCCTTGACTATTTTCAGCGTCAACTGACAGGATGCGGGATGTATGCTGTCAGTTGCAGTTGCGATTTGGGCTCCTCTTTCGCTTACCATCAGGCAAAGAGGGGCCACTATGCTGAACTAATATAAAAAAAAAAAAAAATTCATGGTCGCTTATATTTTTGTTAGGTAGCTATTTCCCATCAACGTTGATCTCCTTTCGATTCGCTTACATAACTTTTGTGGCCGAATTTAAATTACTAATTCTGGTAGAAAAAAAGTATTCACCTGTTGGTTCTCTTATCTTGTCATCAAAATAAAGTAAATAGCGTAAAAACATATTTTTTTTACGTTTTGGCCATAACATAAGATCTGTTTTTTCTATTACTTTATTTATAATTAAAGTAAAAATGTATGAGGGTCATTTGAAAAGTTCTTAGCCTAACATGGTTAAAGTCATTGGTTTTTTTTATAACTACCCTCATTTTGTAGTTACATTATTTAGCAACAAGTATGCACAGTTTAGTTTATTCACAGTAACTCATTGTTCGTTTACACGTGATACCGTAAGTCAAGTCAGAGCTATTTTTGAAAATGGATAAAATTGAACATCGTGCAGTGAAAAATACCTGAATTTGAAAGGTTTAACTCCATAAGCTATACATGAAGACATGTCTGCTACTTTGGGTGAGCCCGCTCCTTCGTATGCGACTGTTAAAAACTGGGTGGCAGAGTTTAAACGTGGTCGTGAGACCATTTAAGATGAGCCCCGTAGTGGCCGGCCTTCGACTGCTTCCACTGATCAAAACAAAGAAAAAATCTGTGATTTAATTTTATCTGATCGAAGATTGACTGTCGAGGAGATAGCTAAGACTGTAGGCATCTCATCTGAGCGAACACATCATATAATTACTACTGAACTTGGATTCTCTAAGGTGTCTGCTCGGTGGGTACCGCGACTGCTTTCAGTGGAACAAAAACGCAACCGACTCACAACTTCTCGCGACTGTTTAGAGTTATATGAAGCTGACCCAATAGAATTTGTTGAAATATTTATAACCATGGATGAAACCTGGGTTCACCACAATACACCCGAGACAAAAGAACAGTCGAAACAATGGAAAAGAGTAGGGGGCCAATTCTGCTAAATAACTGCAACTGCACGTTTACGCCTGTCACTTGAGTCGTGCAGGAATAGTGCAGTGCCGATAGGTGTATTCTACTAAAATTTCCTGCACTGCAACTGCGCTGGAACTGCGCGTATGCTGCACTGCAACGGCACTGCAACTACCCTGCAACTGTGCGTATCCTGCAAGTAAACTACTTAAAACCTAAAATGTTGCCATATTTCAATCTAATAAAACTGAATTTTTATTTAATGTTGACTCCTATAGTTTCACTATTGACCTTGGTTGCCGGAGTGGAGGTATTTCTAACCGAAAAGAAGCTTTACTTAATTATATTTATCCACAAACATCTCCCAAAACAAAGCAAATATAATTCACCGCCTCAGAATATTAATTTCACTTCGCAAAAGTTGCTCAAGAGTAACGTTAACAAAACTGCAAGTAAACTACTTCAAAACTGCTGTCACCGGTATACAAATGTCAAAACAATTTATCAGAATACGATTATATTGCAGGAAACGTGCAGTTGCAGTGCAGGTTTTTTAACAGAATAGCGATTCATTTACTGCAACATTCCTGCAACGTCGCTGCTGTCAGATCGTTTAACAGAATACCGAAACGTCAAAATGTACGCATTTTGACACACGCCGCGCTGCAGTGCAGTTGCAGTTTTTAGTAGAATCGGCCCACAGGATCGCCCACCCCAAAGAAGGCAAAGGTGGTTTTATCGGCGGGCAAAGTCATGGCATCCGTTTTTTGGGATGCAAAGGGTATTAATTCTCGTGGATTATTTAAAAAAGGGTGAAACAATAAACTCCGATTACTATTGCAACCTGTTGCGTCGTTTGAGAGAAGAAATCAAAGAAAAACGTCCAGATTTATTGAGAAGAAAAGTCTTGTTTCATCAGGACAATGCGCGCGTTCACACCTCTGTGCAATCCATGGCAGAAATCCATCAATGTAGCTTCGAATTGTTACCTCATCCCCCATATTCACCGGATTTAGCACCGTCCGACTTTTATCTGTTCCCAAAGCTGAAAAATTTTTTAGGTGGTAAACATTTTTTTTTTAGTTAATAGATTCAGGCGTTACTTTGCGAAAGTCAAATTTACAGGCAATTTGATCCAAACTACTTTGTGTGCTTCTTCGGGAGCGGAAGCACACAAAGTAGTTTGGATCAAATTGCCTGTAAACATTTTTTTACAAATGAAGAGGTCATAGCCGTCGTGGACGCTTATTTTGAGGAGTTAGACGAAGATTTTTTTAAAACGGGTATCGAAGCCTTACCGTGTCGATGGAAAAATAGTTTTGAGCTCGGAGGAGAGTATGTTGAAAAATAAAAATAAACTCAAAATCGTGTGGTTTCATTAAGTATGTTAGGCTAAGAACTTTTCAAATGACCCTAGTAATATTTTTTTTCCTTGTTATGTTCCGGCGAGTGATATATACTCGTATATAACACTGTATGTTTGGTGTAGGTTCATAGAGCGAATAGGAGAGATGTGGTGGCTGGACGGCGGACACGCCGGCGGTAAAAACACGTGGATAACGTCGCGGAGTCTGCTCGAGACACTCACCAGGCTCAGTACGTATCGCAGACATAGTCGGTCTTTAGATTAGATGTGGCGGCCGGACGGCGGAGACGCCGGCGGTAAGGACACGTGGATTATGCCGCAGAGTCTGTTATAGACACCGGGCTTAGCACGTATCATAAACACTGTAATAGATTAGATGTCTAGACGCCCACCGGGTCCCTACCTCATATGCTCAAGTCACTCCTGCGGCTTAGTATATGTCATGTCCTTCATTTCAGCCGATGGACGTCTACTGCTGAACATAGCCCTCCCCCTTAGACTTCCACAGCGTACGGTCCTGTGCCGCGTGTATCCATCGGCTGCTACGCTGGTGGGCGGTGTTTTATTGCACGGAGGGATGGTGAATTTTGTTGGATTAAAATTAAAAGACTCGTTCCAGAAGTAGCCATGATGTTTATTGGAATGTAAAACAGACAAGACAAATGTCAAGTACAAATACTACAGACGTCGTGACAGATACAAATATTATACATTTTTATTTTGACCCATACCATGAGACATCTAACATCATGTCAAAGTGCAAAGTAGGCAGTTGGTTAAAATGTTACAAATTATTAAGACAGAGAGAGCTGAAATGGATTTTGACCAGCTGGGTTTTCAGGTCGCCATTAGAGAACTGTTCAGCCTCAACGGCTGTCGGTTCGAGCTACGTGGTTTTAAACTCATTTCTGAACATATGTCGCAGAGGAACTTGATCATGGCTCTCTCCATCGCACGCTGTGTTAGAGCTACCGTATGAGGTTCATAGTAAGGAACCACGTTTCTGTGCCGTAAGCAACATACACTCGTCGAAGACTGTCGTCTTATCTCAAGACGAAAGTCTTCGGCATATTGAGGCATTTTGGACGAGAAAATCTTCGCAATTTTCCAAATGCTGCCGATCCGAGTTGGATTCGACGAGAAGAAGCAACCTATTTCACGAAGCTAGACCTACCTAGGTGGACTTTTGTCTTCGTAATCTTCGTTTTGTCGATTTTCATCTTAAGACGCACTCGTTGGGATGCTCTGTCGAGGTCTTAGAGCGTTGTGCTCAGGTCCTCCAGCGATTCCGCCATGACTGTATATGTATATCGCAAACAACACCAGTGTAACAGATGAGGCATTGCAGCTGCTCAGCGGACACGTCCATGGATTAACCATTACTTATCATACATTCATGATGTAGGCCATATGTTTGTGTAAATAAATATGAAAAAGAGAGACGTAACAGTGGCTCTGTGGACTGTATCGCATACTTTTGTATGCGGACATTGTTATGTCCACCGCTGTTTCGTCTTCTCGTCCGCTCCTAATTATATGCCATGTTATGTTGATGCAGACGTGAACATCTACATTCACGTGAGTCCGTACCAAGTGCACGACGAGGGCCGACCCTGGATCGGCCGCGAGGAGAAGGCGTTCACTAGTCTACTGAAGAAACTCGGCGCTAGGGTAAGTTTTATTTATATATCTATAATTTTACGCCAAGTATCTTGCGGAGTGGGTAGAGAGATCTAGAATAAGTTACTGTAAGATTCTGATGAGTTGCTGTCCCGTTTGCTACTGCTATTGCTAATGCAAAGCAGCTTCATACCGGCTACCTGGTGAGTATAATCATTCGCAGGAACACAACCGTGCAGAAGATCATTGGCTTACGATATGTGGAGATAACACTTCAAGAAACCGCGACAAAAAATGACGTCTTTATTCAATTTCCAGGTGAGTCGATATCTACACGACCAACCCGGCGTTCCTCAATCCCTGCAGATGCACTTCGAAGTGCTGGCCAAGTTCAAGCGCGCGCAGGAGACCACCCCTGCAGACTCCGATGAGGACATATAGTGTCCACCTATGCGCTTCCCTACCGTACAATTGTGCCATGGGTGCTACCACCGACTCGGGGGAAGACGATTGAGTGACTAGTATTTTATTTACATATGTGAAAGAACTGAGTGTCATAACGAACTTATTATATTATGGACACAAAATTTCCAACCAGCCTATAGGTGCTTGTAGGAGGACGATTGAGTGATTAGTATTTTTTTACTCATGTGAAAAAACAGCCACATAAGGAACTAAGTGTACACTCAGAATTGCCAACTGGGCAACTATTGCTACAGGTCGACTTTTAGAGAAGACGATTGAGCGACTAGTGTTTACTCACGTGAATGGACAATCACATAATAAACTATTAATACACTCTAAATTGCCAATCAGTCAACAGTGCCAAAGGCGGTATGACGGATGGCGAAGAGGATAATTGCGTGACGAGCGTTTTTTTCTCACTTGAATGGACAATCATATAATGATCTCATAATATACTCTACATTGCCAACCAGGCAACAGTGCTAAAGCCGGCAAATTTGGGGAGAGGACGATTTAGTGACTAGTGTTTTTGTCTCATGTGAAAGGACTATCACATAATTAATTGATTATACATTCAGTATTGCCAACCAGGCAACTGTGCCACAAGCGGTATGAACAACTTAGTGGAGGACTATTGAATAGAATTATGTGTTACTTTCCTGCTATAAGCGGATACAGTGTAATATAGATATGAGAAATGTTTCAAGTCAATAGCTAAATTATAATACGTGTAAAAAGCAGCGTTATGTAGTGAAAAATTGTTACAATTATCAAATATTCAACTCATTTCACAACACAAGTCACAACAAGAAGTAGCGCTATTGTTTAAGTATTAGGGAATTGTTAACTACAATCCTTCTTAGCAGTGTAACTGTATCGGATGCAACCATATAGTATGCTGCGAATTATTAAAATGTTCTGATTTCCCAACCATGCTACTACGAGTACTTGTAAGAAAATTCGCACCTTTGAAAATTGTAAAACGTCTTAGATTATCACTTTGTATATATATATAGAAGTTGTAATGCAAGTGTTCATAGGCTACGGTAACCACTTTACATTATCATCATTTCAGCCCGTATTCAACCACTGCTGGACGTAAGCCTCCCCTCTAGAGAATCACTCACCTCGATCCTGAGTCATCTGCATCTAACAACTCCCTATAAATCTTTTCAAGTCGTCGCTCCATCTAGTCGGAGATCATCCCACACTGCGTGAACCAGTACGGGAACGTTAGACAATAACCTTGTTTCCCCAGCAGTTGTCGGTTCTACGAGCGATGTGGCCGGTCCACTGCCACTTGAGTTGGCTTAACTTTAGGCCTATGTCACTTACTTTAGTTCTACTGCGGATATCCTCACTTCTAATTCTATCAGCGAAACCGAGCATAGCCCAGTCCATAGCACGCTGAACAACCTTGAGCTTCCCCATACGGCCCGCTGTGAAGGGTCCCTGCAGGCGTTGAGGTATTTTGAACGAGAAGATTATGTCGAAGTTTCCCGAACGCTGCCTAGTCGCGTTGGATTCGTCTACTAACCTCTCGGTCAAAGTTAAATTTATCTAATTGAATAACCTGTTCTAGGTAGACATATTCGTCAACAACATCGAGCTTAGTGTTCCCAAACGTGACCGGTACATTCGATACAATCGATACAATCTTAGTATTGCCCATGTTCATTTTCAGACCTATCTGCTTGGAAACATTATTGAGCATAGCATAAAGGTCCTCGAGCGATTTCGCCTTGAGAACTATATCGTCGGTAAATCGAAGGTGGGTGATGTATTCGCCATAAATATTGATGTTTAACGGATACGTTAGAGTCCTAGCTTGAAGACATCTTCCAATGCTGCGGTAAAGAGTTTCGGGGATATAACGTCGTCCTGTCTCACAACTTTTTGCACTTGGATCGATTTCGTAATCTGGTTCTGTACTTGAATACACATTAACCACGTTACCTAGCAAGGTAACACTTCAGCGTTCGATGTACCGATAGCCGATTTTGTGCTTGGCTCATACTAATGCCTATACTTGCCTAAATCTTTTGATTCAAATTTATATCAGCTTATATTAGCCGCACAGCACTCACGTTGTTTTCAGCGGTCGCCATAGAACCTTCGCGCAAATCATCAATAAGCTTGCTCTGACTGACTCATTAAATCAGTTATGTAAGGATTAAATTCTGAAGAATTCTATAGCTAGTCTTCATTACAAACTTATTCCATATCGTGTTTCGATACGGGTCTTCTTTCTGGCGGAAAAGTTTACAGCATACGCCGCCATTCTACTTAAGGGTGGATTAGCTGGAGTCAATGTTTTCAGGTCGTCCGAAGGCATCTAAAATAATCAAGAATGACGGTTTAACGTGCCCCTCAATGAAACAAATGACCACGAAATGAATAAACGCATCCACTTGACTGTGCATAAAGTCGCCCCACGCTCACAAAAACGTTGTGTTTTACCACCTAAATGTCTTAGCGATTCGAGCCTACTGACCAATGGGAGAATTTTTTAACCAATAAGCTGATAAGTGCCGCCATGTTGATGTGCGAACTAGCCAATAAGAGCTACGCAATTCTACTTTGCACCTACAGCGGTGAAATTAGTTACTACGTAATATCTGTCTCATCGGGTCTCCACAGGTTATTTCCTTCCTGATAGCCTGCGACGACGTTGCTTAACTTCATTTTTCAATCAGGTTGACATCGTTATGATATCATCGAGGTCTTTTACTGCTTACAGATGAATCAATCATATTTTTACAAATTGTGGACGTACTCTAACAAGTGTAGTCAGAATCTTACCTTCCACTGTATGGTTTTATACCTGTAAGGTGGAAACAAGCGTCGGCCTTCCTGATGGTAAGCAACTACCGTAGCTTATGGACACCCATGCATTGCCGACGAATGACACCTTGTAAAAACCTCTGTATTATTCACGAAATTATATTTTATATCGATTTTTCAGTAATTTGATAATATGATGGTTACAGTTGTATGGTTCAATGATAGCCCAGTGGATAAAGAACCGGCCTATTATCAGACAGTCTCAAGTTCGAATCCTAGTGTGGGCAGGTACCAATAAATTCGTGTTTTCGGATTTATGTACATATTTGTAATTATCACTAGCTCGAGCGCGCAGGAAACATCGTGAGCAAACCCGCACAACCTAGTAATTATATTTCGAGACGTGTGACCTGAGGAAAGTCTGGTTTTCCCTCTGGGTTGTGGAGGCCAACGGGTGACCTCCGTCTTGAGGTTTAAGTAGCGGGCTCCGCTTTAATATACCAATGGATCTACTAAACGCCATGCCAGGAAGAAGATGATAATTACAATTATACTCCATTCCAAATACGAGGTCCCATAACGACTCTACACGAACGTAATCTGCACGTGTCACATAGTATTTAAAATAATATGATAAACTAAAGACTAATTAGTTTGTTTATCCTAAACGATCAATTTATATATATATATTTATATATACATTGTATGTACCTTCGGTTTTACATTTTCCGTTTATTTATTGAAGTATATTTCCTGAATAATCACAATTTCACACAAGAAAAACAAAAACGCCGGACAAACCTCGTTCGCTCGGGTACTGGTAATAATTATGAATTTATTGCGAATTTTAAATTAAGACTTAGTTGGGAGTTTATTTAGTCGTAAATCAACATAATATATTAAATTTTTAATGAGCCTTCGTAATTGGAATGGAATATAATTATGGTATAAGAAAGTAAATAACTGTCACTATAGCTGAAAGACATTTGTCAGTTTTAAAGCAATTCATACTTGTACGTAAAGACAAAAGCCATATTTTATTTGGACGTATGTCTGTATATTTTAGAAATATACTTGTACTACAATACAATTGTCTTTTAGGTCGCATGTTTACTAAAACAACGCATGTACAATAATCAGGCGAAGACAGTTATTTGATGTGTAAGGACCGCGTCTTGCGGCGCTCGGTGTTCTCTGCCTACGCCGTCAGGCATCTGGCGTGAGCATATAAATGATGGATGGACATTTTAGTTCGTGTTCCAAAGTTAACAGGTTCGCAGTTCCGAAGCAATTTGAAACCTTCTTTTGACACGTCGCCTTAGTAATAATGACATTTAACACTCATGAAGTCGTGTTAAGTCACGTCATTATTGCCTTCAAGTATTCATAATACTTTGTGTGTCATAATATTTGAAATTAATTATATCAATAGCTTCCAAAGGAAATGAAATATTTACTTACGTGTTTATTGTTTGGTAGAATTTTTATTTTATTTTGAAGGTAATAATTCAAGGATAACTTAAAGAAGCAATGAAAATTTGACGGTAAAAGCTGGAAAAAAGGCTAAAATAGTATCAAGTGATTGTACAGAATGTAAAATTACATATTGTTTACAATGTTTTCAAGAAAAACATTATTTATTAAGGAATTATACTCGTATCTGAGTCAACTTTATTTTTCGTTTGAATAACTTAATTATGAATTTCACCCGTTAAAGTACAAAAGACATCAATGCTCATCTAATAATGTTCGTAAAGCAATCGTTTAGCCGTAACTTGGTTATGTTCTTAGGCCTAACAATGTCTCTTACGAGACTTTTTTAATGTGACTATGTAGGTAATACTTTAATTATTGGAAATATAATGGTTAATGCCGTAGTTAACTCTGCAAATTAAATTATTCAGCCCTCTACATAAAACATGTATTAGATCGACGAATTATATAATAATTTTGTGTGGTTGTTGTATATTTTACACCCACAAAAATATTTTTTATTATTAATTACACATTAATTAATTAATTAATTAATTAAATTAATTAATAAATTAATTACACATCACTGGCCATGAACGATATGTACCGCATGGACATACTATTCAAACAATTCATGAGGGGTATGTGCCTCATAGAACTGCGAACCTGATAACCTTACATACTTTGTATATATATCTCTATTTGTGTGCGTCATAGTCAGAAATTATTAAGATTGATTCTCACTCGACCTGAAGTTTACAAAGGGTGATGACATCTAAATAGAGGTGTTAAATGATTTTTGGGGATGGGTTATTTCAAAAGATTTTTTATTCAATCACTTCTTATTCTATTGAATAGGTCATCATTGAAATTAACTTATGAAATCAAATTTTAATTTGATGACTAATTTATGATACGACATAAGAACTTACAACTAGCTAACTGGAAAACATGTCAACAAATCACGTATATTCAAGTTGTTTTAGTAAATAAGCAAAATATTGTTTATAGATTGTAAATAAAACTTGCTTTGTAATTATTATTGATGTGTGAATTGATCTCATCGCAATTACTCATAGATTGAAAATAAATATATTTTGAACGAAGTATTTATCAAGTGCTTGCTTTATTTTCACTACTTTAATTTTTCCGCGCCTAAAAGGACCAACGGATTATGAAACATTATTACTAAGGTGCCGCTGTCCGGTTGTCCCACGACTGTATCTCAAGAACCTTCATAGGTGACACTTCTCAAAGAAAAGGTAGTAGTAACGCTGCTATGACACCAAGGCTCGTGGGTTCGATTCCCACACAACAAGGCATACATTTGTGTGCGTCTTTGGATGTTTTTAAGAGAGCGTCTCAAAGCAGCCCGTCTGGAAAATTCCTCCATCTCCGAGACAGAAAATCGCAGTCCGTCTGGGAAATTTCTTCCACCTCAGAAAAAATCGCAGGTAAATAACATGTCGCTGTAGGGTTATTGGATCTACGCTCCAAAGTTGCTGTGTTAGCATCGCACATGCCGTACTTAATGCAAGCGTTCATAGATTACGGTAACCATGTTGTCATCCATGTGTGTATACCGGTACGGGGACGCCTTTCGAAAACATTTTTTCCCCAGTGGTTGTCGGTTTTACGAGCAATGTGGCCGACCCGCCGCCACTTCAGTTTGCTAATCCATTGAGCAGTTGCTTTAGTTTTACTTAGTACGGATATCCTAATGCCTGATTCTATCGCGCAGCTAAATCCTGTTCATAGTCCTTTCCGTAGCACACTGAACGACCTTGAGCTCCTCATACGGGCCACATCTTAGTTCGTGTCTCATCACTGGCGACACACACTGTACAAAGACTAGGAGGACTATCTTCAGACGTTGAGGTCTTTTAGACGTGAAGATGTGTATAAGTTTCCCGAACGCTGCCGAGCCTAGTTGGATCTGTCTGTTGACCTCTCGGTCGGAGTTGAACTAACTGAATAACCTGTCCTAGGTAATCATATTCGTCAACAATTTCGAGCTTAGTGTTCCCAGCCATGATTGGTTAGCTGTGACATGAACATTCGACATGATCTTACTCTTGTCCGTGTTCATCTCGATAAATATATGGTTTGAAACACTTATTGAGGTCATTGAGCATAGCACTGATATACGCCAGCGATTTCGCCATGGGAACTACGTCTACTCGCTATTGTAATCAGTGCAAGAGTTGAAGGCGTCTTCCAATGATATGGTGTAGTTTCGGAGATATAACATCGTCCACTTACACTATTCTGCACTTTATTCTGTTTCGTATTCTGGGTCCTGTACTCGGATACACATCGCTGCCCTACTGTACAAACATCATCGCTTCGATCCTTTGATTCGGATAAAATATGGGCGGGCACTACCGCAAAGGATTTTTTGTAGTCCACATACGCCAGTCAGAAGTACAGATAATACCCCTACGGTAAAGATAATAGTCATCTGTATAATCTGGTGAAGCGTATGTATATGATCTATGGTGCTAAAGCCCTTTCGAAATCCGCCTCGTTCGAGAGGTTGGAATTCATCAAGTCAGCGTGCGAGGCTGCAAACTCTCGAAAACAGTAAATTAACGCGGGTCTATATTAGGATATGGCCTTCGCTGCCAAAATAAGACAAACAATCGACGGTTTTTTATAAGTTTATTAAAACCATCCATACCCATAAAATTAATGTCTAATGTCATAGACAAACATCCACAATATACACAAAACAAAACGATACACAACAGACTAAACATAAATTGAACGGAGCCGGTCTGGAACACCACTCCACTGGGTCATTCACGAGCAACATATTTGTGAAAAATCAAGTGTTCTGTATTTAATAAACGATGGTTCACGAACTCACGTAGAAAATCGAGTGACATCATTTAAAACTTTGGTTCTATAACTTGTGTTGAAAGACATGCGTGCAACGTTCCCAAATGCATAAAAAATATATAAATAGGCGGCATTATTAATTCTTCAAAAATAAAAATGGGCCTACTCTCAACTATTTCGGAACATTGAAGCAAAAATGGTGATACTAAAAATATGGTGATATTACTAAACCAATGAGAATAACAAATAAATTATTGTCGCCCCAATGGTCGAAAGCGAACCATAATCATTATGAAAATCAAATCTAACGTTCTATTAAATCCATTTTTTATTGATAACAAGCTCCTCGATAGCTACTAAACAATAAAGAAAATAAAATAGAGGAAAAATGGTACTGTAGTATGTGGTCTTAACCTATTTAAGAGATAATTCCCTCCTATTCCACATTTTTTTACACACACGGTTTGCGACAAAGGCTACGTACGTTTGGAATATTATCCACTTTTAGTAGACAACAGAGTTACTTCTCTTATACATCGAAATATAAAAAGTTTTATAATTTTCTGTACATGTCCGTGGTGTTGCCAGGCTAGCCGCGGTCAGTGGTAGTTATTGTTATATTTAGCCGTGCTCGTCCCTATCCCTTAGTCCTCAAAGTATCTAGTCCCTACATTCATAATGTCCCATTCACAAAATACACAAAGGACAAAGGAGAGCGGGAGGTAGATTTGTCATAATAATAATTCAATTCGTACATCCTGCTAAAATATACTTCTAATAAAAGGAGTAATAATTTATAGGGATTATTATATTAGGAATTCAGGATATAAAAATTAATATAATAACACAGTTCCATAGGCCAGGATGTATGAAATGATTTATGAATGAATTGGACATAAGTCATTTTAGCACATTCCTAGTTCGTTATACATAGTTCTGTGTTCGATGACAGGTTTTGAGAAAGGGTTATGCATTTTGTATAACAGGCATTACGAACATAGTGGAAACATGACTTGGACCTTGAAATCTATGATTTCTTTGATAGACAAAAATCAAACTGACGACCAGGGTCATACAATCACAAATAATGTAGAAAAATCCCTAAATATTACAACTGGTAAATTAATCGATTTGGTGAAGAGATCCTTAGAGGTAGGCGTTGGCGAGAAACATTTGATCAAACTTCGCTATTCCTCCGCGAAGGGTTCCACAGACATGTCACTATGCAATGCTAGTTAACGCTCGATATAATAATATCCCTTTAATATAACGTAAATGAAGACGAGCAAACAAATCTGTGGAAACCTTAACAATAACATGCAAGAGAAAATATTTTTAATCTTGTGTTAAAATGTTGCAAAATATGTAGAGGTCGCCGCGATCGGCTTATTTTAGTATTAACAAGTTTTTTTGAATTAAAAGTATTAGTCGAAGAGGAAAGTAAACTGTCATTATTGGAACAGAAAGTGGAAAAACTACATCTTCGTCAACCTGTTAACACAAGAATTATGTTTGTACTGTATCGCTCCATATGTATAACTGCAATGTTAAAAAGATTGTCTGTCATGCCGTCCCATTATTGTTGCAAATTTCTTTGTTAAGGCGTGTCCTCCGCGCATGTTTAATAGAAACATTTTGTTTTCGTATACAAGCTGTCCCCTTGATGTGACGGACCTCCTCATAAGTCTCTGTAGTTATGAGTGTACAGAATGGGTTAATGGCACAGGAACACCCGAACCTATTTACTGTGTTAGCTTTTTATTATCGACTTCCCAATTCATTCTAGTACATTAAAAAAACCGCTACACTATGGCGATTAATCTATATCTTTACTTTCGTCACTCAAGAGGGAAATGTTTTCCATCCGTCTTGGAAAGTAAACGTTTTGTGTTTGCATACATGTATAACATATACGTATAGCCAGGCCACGGGTTCTTTGTTTCAACGTATAATGTAATGTTTCGATAAAACATGTGCAGGAGACCAGGTTTTACATAAACAGTCCTAATCAGCATGTAGGCTACACAAATAAAAAAGTGTTAAGCGCATTAAGCGTAGCATTCCATAAACAATACAATGGAAGCTTCTGCATTTACCCAATCACATAACTGATATCCTATACAACATTTTTATTTTCTATTAAATTACTCTTATAGCTGATCTCACATATTAATGAACTTAAGTTCACACGACCGTTATTAAAATGTGACACGTTAAGGTGCTCCCTCACTGCGAGCATTCGCCTGTAATATTACATTTATGATTCGATTTTGAGCATTACGTTAAAATACTGCCTCCCTGACTGATGAACGTTCGCCTGTATTGTAATATTTATGATTCGAATGCTTCTTTGGTAATGCTTGGTTCTCCTCCTTCACCGACGTATGCTAGAATCTGTAACGTTACAGGTTGCGCATTGTAATGCTCGTTTCTCCGCCTTCACTGATATAATGCTCGGATCTGTAACGTTACATTACAGGCGAATGCTCGTAGTGAGGGAGCACCTTTATATTAAGCTATTGTAAGTTATGTTTATTGATGAAGGCACGTTAGCTTTAGACCTCTTAGACGGAGTCGGCGGTGTTGCGTGTGCGGAGCTAGGCATGCGCCGCTTCCTCGCACACGCTGCCGTCGCGAAAGGTTCAACATAAATCTAGGCATTTGATCCCGCCTAGCTCGAGCCGCCGCAGACTTCGTGAAAAAGGTGAAGGAATTAATATTGGATGTACATTTTAGAGTAGCCATTCAGTCGTGCGCTATAAAAACTATCAGAATAAGCTTTGTACTTTAAATCTTATATTGCTTTTCAATTGCGTAAAGGAAACATTATACACGGCCTGTCAAAAGGAAAAAGGACTTTAATGAGCTGGTCAAACAAGTGAGTAATCACTTGTCACGCCGCAACTGACATATTAGTATGTAAATCTTCACGCAGGTCCCTTGCAGGTAAGGCAGAGAAAATCGAGCGCCATAAGGCGCGGTCTTTACGCACCTGACTCGTTTCTTTAACATTCATAGCTCTTTTCATGCACGCTCGCCGGTTCCTATAGAGATTTTAGTCATGTAATGGTATACATTTCTATAGATCTAATGTCTAAGCAGTTTTTTTATATACAACGTCGGGAGGCATACAACCATACGGCCCACCTGATGTAAAGCAGCGTAGGTTACCGTAGCCTATTAACGCTTGTAATATATTAAGCATAAATTGCGCGAAGCCTCATCTGCTCCTTACACAGCAACTCCTTAGGAGCTAACTTACGTAAAGTTATTTTGGTGCACATCATTCGATCTGTACCGTCTTTCAGATCGAATGATGTGCACCAAAATAACGTTACGTAAGTTAGCTCCTAAGGAGTTGCTGTGTAAGTAGCAGATGAGGCATCTACGCTTGCTTTCAAAATGCTCGGTAGTCATCAGAGAGGGATCACTGTCTAGGCCCTAATCCTGATGTTCTCGTCAAAGACAGTGCTTTTTTTATAAACCTGTGTAAGTTTTTGATAATCACATAATTTATTTATTCTATTTTCTTTCTGTCTACTGAACCGTCGAGACGAAGATAAAGAGTTTTGCATCTTTAGGCATAGTTACGAGTATTTTCGTATTAAAGTATTCGAGTATTAAACCTAAATTTTTATCTCTCGGTCTAGCAGCACATGTTGTGTTATGTCTGTCAGTCACAGAGTCACAAGAAACAGTTTTTGCTCTATTTCTGTACGCAAATTTATGCAGCATATTCATCGATCAACTCTGGTCAACCAATTTAAAGGGGGTGAAGTGAAGACCCGAATATAAACGCAAGATTATGTTAGTGTTTTTTATCAAATTTAACGAACTTAAAAGGGGTGAATGTTAGAATGAATCAGCGGGTGATTGCTAGGTATCTATATCACAATATTTTTGTGACCATTACTTTAAGGTGAGTTCAGCAGCGCAGCTCAACTGAACCAGCCCATTAACGTCATTATCTCCTCGATGGATGCATGAGGCACGTTGTGTTCACAAGGAATGTTTGGACAAATATTTCTCTATCAAACCTTTGACGAATATTCGCGTGCAGCGTACAGGGGGACGGCATGCAGCTCACATGTTCTGGAACCTTCCGTCTTTGTCCAGCATGAGGATGTTGGGGTTCTCCTTCTCGAACTCGGTGGGCTTCCGGTCGCGCTGCTGGTCGGTCCACTCACCCTCGCCGGAGCCCCACTCACCTACTTTCTCGCCAATCACGTCTACCTGCGCTTTAGCTCTCTGCTCCTCCAGCTGTGGTGACAAAATAATCGTATTTTCTATTATAAATGAAGCAAAGAACGTATGTGATGGACGAAATGGAAACTGATCTTCACTGGAAATAATCTTGTAACATGCTTTTAATTTAGGTAGAAATTTTGTTGTTAAATAAGGTATCTTTGTAGCTATGTAGATCTCTTCTCTGAAAAATTGCAGTTATACACAAAGAAAAGGATAAAAAAATATTTTAACGATTCCGGTTGCGGAGTATAGCTATGTTGCATTAACACCGGCGCTCGTGGGTTCGATTCCCACACAGGACAAACACTTGTGTGCATAAACATGTCTGATTGCCATGATCTGGGTATTAGAGTTAGATCCCCAAACAAGCATACGGCCTGCCTGATGGTAAACAGTCACCGTAGCCTATGGACATTTGCAATACCAGGATTGTCACTCATGTATTGCCAGCCCTCTAAAAACCTATTCACGCCTTTACTGAAGAACCCTATGATTTAGTTTGTTGGAAAAAAGTCGGCTGGGAGCTCATTCCACAGCTTGAGAGTTCTCGGAAGAAAACTACCCTGTAACCGCACAGTACGCGACCATTGCGGTTCCAGCGTGTGAGGGTGAACTCCCGCCGCCGGCGAGCGGCGCGGTTACAAAGAATAATTCGACCTCACAGAAAACAGCAACCAAACAACAACTCTCTGGTGGGTTGTTGTGTTCGTGCGAGTGAGTGGGGGCTACCAGAGTCCTACTAAGGAGTTACTGTGTTAGCAGCAGGGGAGACAACGCGTGAAGCTACATCTATATCATTCATACGCTTCGGTTAACTACTTGACGTCAGGTGGGCCGTATGCTTAAATGCTTCCCGACGTTGTATATAAAATCATGTGTAGTATGTATGCAGAAGTGCATGCGGACCTGTTACCTCCGTGTCTTGTTTGGCGAACTTGTCGAACATGTTCGCGTACAGTTGCTTCTCTTTCTCCTTCTGCTTGCGGAGCGCCGAGCGACACACTATGATCTGGTTGGCCGCCGCCTGGAACATGACAAATACCTCGTATCTATATTTTTTCAATAGCTCGGTGGTCAAGTGTTAAAAAACGAAATCTGATAGACTGAGTCGATGATTTCATCATACAACATAATCAAATACATCTCAGAAGAAACGAAGTCGGCTCTTACCAACTTACATTCGAACAACACCGTTAAAAATTAAATAAACTTAAATCACAAAAAAATGTTAAAGACCAAAAAGACATCGAAAGTGATTAAGTTTTTGCGAAGAATCCATTATTTGTCGAGAATTGGCGTAGCAAAGGCAATAATAAAAAACTTACGATTACCACTTTCACTAATGAACCATTCATCAACATTTTATGTTGATGAATGGTTTGAGTGTGAAACACACTATTAGAAAAATGTTGATGACTGGCTTGAGTGTGAAACACACTATTAGAAAAATGTTGATGAATGGTTTGAGTGTGAAACACACTATTAGAAAAATGTTGATGAATGGCTTGAGTGTGAAACACACTATTAGAAAAATGTTGACGAATGGTTTGAGTGTGAAACACACTATTAGAAAAATGTTGATGAATGGTTTGAGTGTGAAACACACTATTAGAAAAATGTTGATGAATGGTTTGAGTGTGAAACACACTATTAGAAAAATGTTGATGAATGGTTTGAGTGTGAAAGACACTATTAGAAAAATGTTGATGAATGGTTTGAGTGTGAAACACACTATTAGAAAAATGTTGATGAATGGTTTGAGTGTGAAACACACTATTAGAAAAATGTTGATGAATGGTTCATTAGTGAAAGTGATAGATGGCATATCATCTGTCAACACATGTGCGTGTCAATACCAATAATACAGATGATGATAATATGTTCTTTGATTTTATTAAAAAACTTGTAAGGACCTATACTTAATGTGATGATGTTTATAAAATACATAATGCCATACTAAAGGACCATTTCAGATTAACGTCAGTGGGAAACGAAGAACAAATACAATGCAAATGCAATATTACTTATATTGTAGAAAATATTGGCAATGATATATTTTATAGTGCAGAGATTGTCAGGTCCTTGGTCAGAGATTGTCTCCGTAAGGAAAAGCTGGCGGCCATATTCGCACAAGAGCATAACAATCCTCCCGAAGTTGTTATTTAACTGTAGTCTTTTGTAATGTGAAGGTGCTTCCCCTGACCGATACTTAGAACGAGAGGTCATGACATTCCCCGCCGCTACGGAAAACTCTTAGGACGCGGAGCGCAGCACGACCTCTAGGTCACGATTGTAGGCATAACATTAACACAGTTGTATACAACTAACCTTATTCTGAGGTTCGGCGTCGACGACAGTCTGGAAGTCCTTGAGAGCCGCTTCAGCCTCGCCGAGTCCGAGCAAGGCCTGCCCCCTCCTAAACAGACCCTTCACATTATTGGGGTCGAACTTCAGCGCTTTGGTCGCGTGGTCTTTGGCCTCGAAGTGGTGAGCCGGAGTCACTTTCAGATACACCAGTGCGAGGTTCAAGTGAGCAGAGACGAGCAGCTCCTTCGCTTCTAATTTGTTCTTTTCTTCTTCACTGACATCATCGTGCATGTCTGGAAATGTCAAAATATCATACAATCGACTGCTCTGCCTAAGTATCCTTTAAATAGAAATTCGAAGAAGCACAATAAAATTCTAATATCTCATTGCCTCAAAAAAAGCCACATAAATAGTATTCTGGGAGCTGAGTGTCTGTACACCACAGCGAGTAAACTTGAAGATAATGTCAGCTATGCGTAAGTCTATTCGAGAATAAGAACCATTTCTCTACTCGCCCGTCTATATAATTGCTTTTATTAAGCCCTTAATTTGTTTAATAAACCTCATTGTGCCGTGACTAGTTTTGTTTCTTAGAAATACTCTTTGAACTCTTTATATGAATAAGACGTGCCTCCACTATTAAATATTTTTATTGAAGTTTGTATTGAATATAATGAGGAATGTAAATTACAAAACAAATTGTCTTAAGGTTGCCTTGAAAATATTGCTTTTAGCAATAAGGCCGCCTTGTTTACATAATAAGTGTTCCTGTTTTACCATGTAAATAAAGCTTAATAATTAATTTGTTTGAATATAATAAAGACGGAATAAGCAAATTTAACTTTTGCTAAAGAAACATACTGATATGTCTACCAGAAGAAATTTCGACTTATTAAAATAAGTACATTATTTCATTGTTAAAATGTAAATTGAATCGGTAAAATATAACAGTAGTAAATAGTGAAGTTAGGTAAGTAAGCGTTTGATTATCCGATTACTAATTATGAGCCAATCATTTTTCTTTAATTATAAGTTTAGTACTTACCCTCAAGGAAGGTAACTACTCTCTTGTACATTTTAATCGCCAGCTGGTACTTGCTGGCTTTGAAGTTGTTGGTTCCTTTTTCCTTAAATATTTTAGCTTGCTCCAACTTCTCAGGTCCGTCCATTGCCCACGTCTGCTTGGCTTTTTCGAAACTCACTAACTTCACTACGTATTCCACGGCGGAATTAGGTGGTACGCCTAAATCTGGGTTTCCTTCAGATTTGAAGGCGTACTTCGGTTGGATGGTTAGGCGGGATTTCTCTCCTTTCTGGAACTTTTCGAGGGCTCTCTCTATACCCTCGCATATGTTGTTGTCGATACCTTCGCCGAGACAGAACGTCACTGTTCTCTTGTCGAACACTTTCCCATCTGGCACCAAGCTGCCTTCGAGCTCAACTGTGAAAAGTTAATAACAAATTGCTTATTTGAACCATCTAGATAATTGAAGCAGTTACTATCCAGTGACCAAAACAAAAAACAAATACATAAGTGTTTGATCACATGATTGATCAATTTTAAATGGGGGTGATAATTTTTAATGATTTGTATCTATTTACCACGTCAGTCCTTGCGTGGTAGGCAGAGAGATACCTCACTCGCTTCTGTAACATATATAGTCCTTTTTATACATACTGGGCGGTTCCTGGGGATAAAACCACCAAATTCATTCATGGTGGGTTGTATATTGTGTTAATTTAGTTTTTGAAAAAATTAAAACTAAAGGCCGATTACGATATAAAACATCCACTGATATAAACAAGACTTCAATATCTTCTTCATCGCGTTATCCCTTTTCCTAATCCATTAGGATTGGCGGGTTCCTCTGCCTAAGCCTAAAGATTTAGTGAAGATACTGATTTTTACACAGAGCGAACCCAGAGGGAAAATCAGATCTTTCTTAGGTCAGGTCACACGTCTTTCGAAATATATTTTTTTGGACGTGTGGGTTTCCTCACGATGTTTTCCTTCATCGCGGACCAAGAGATAAATATATACATGAAAAAACTTCGATGTATCTATATTATAAATGACAAACTTTTAATGTGAACAGGATCCTACAGGGTCGGTGACAAACGAGTGACGCCACTTGTGGTACAAGTGTCAATAGGCTACATACAGTAACTGCCAACGCTCAGGCATATATGCGTGTTAGTCACCTTATTAGTATAAAAATACATGTACATATGTATATTGTACTTCATTAAAGTAAAAAAAGTAGTATGGAAGATTTTTAAGAAACGTTTTTGTCATTAAAAAGTGTATTAGAATACAAAGATATGAAGACAACTCATAAAAGTCCAACTCAATAAAATATGTTATAATAACAAATAGCATTTTTAGCCTTTTCTCAGTTAAAATAGTATATGCCGACATATCTACGACATCAAGGAATGAAGGCCAAGACTCACTTGCCATGACCAAATGTCTTATCAGCAGGTGGTGTCAGGAGCCCGAGCAATGAGATAAAATGAGAAGAGCTATGAATGAAGGACGTGAGGTATGCAAGGACAGAGCCATGTAGCGCTCGTTTCTCCCTGCCTACCCGGGTAAGGGACTTGGTGTGAAGACAGATCAAGGTATGATCACTTGAATATGATATACAAAGCATCGGAGAATAAAGGAAACGCACGGCATTGTGCTCTTGTGTGGGGGGAGAAAGCATAAACAAACTAGTTTTTGGAGAATGTGCCTCGTTATAAAATGTAGCAGTGTTCGGTTTCATCATCATTACAACCTATTTTACTGTTAAATATCACAGTTTATACATTGTTTGCATGTGTACACATATAACGGATATTAAGTATATATATCACATAAAATAATAATTGTTGATCTGTTTTACCAGAGGGAGACTTTGTACAAAAGTTGTCTGGGTTGCGTGGGTATTTCTACCGCCAAGCAGCTATATTTATATAGCTGTGTTCCGAAAGAGCCTTAGGTCACAAGATTGGTAGCGCGCGAGTAACATCCCCGTGGTGTTGCGAGCGTCAATAGGCTGCGGTGAGCGCTTACCATATAATGCGGGCCGCACGCTTGTTTGCCAATCTAGTTGTATAAAAAAATAAATTAGACCTTTTTATTTAGCAATGAATAGAATTTAGAAGGAATAAGCCCGCCTTGAAACCAAATTGTTGTATTTTACGAATGATATTCATTCAATACTGTTATTACAGTGTTACTGTTACTTAAATAATACTCGCTGTACACAACGCGATTATGATCCCAACGCTAATGTATGGAAGCGAGAGCCGAGTTTGGCAGAGAGAGTACAAAAGTAAAATAAAGCCATCGAGCGAGCGTTGCCAAAATCAACGGCACAACGTTTGTAGACAGAGTTCGCACTGAAAATGTAAGAAAGAGATTTGGTCTGAAACACAGGATTGAAGTCGAGCTAAGACGAGGCATGCTCCGTTGTTTCGAAAATGTGGAAATAATCCAAGATGAAAGAATGACGAAACGGATATATGACGCGAGAGAGAAGGCTATAGGAGCCGAGGAAGTCCAAGACTCACCTACCACAAACAACTTGGTCGTGTGTTATCAGGAGTTTCAAGAAACTCTAGGAGGTGTGTAAGGACCGAGTTATGTAGCGCTCGATGCTCTCTGCTTACCCCGCAAGGGACTTAAAGTGAAGATACATATAGATACGTAGATAAAAATAATATTCTGAATCAGTAGGCGCACTCACATTGCCTCGAAACACTATATTCGAATCGAAATCGAAAAGTTATCTATCAAAATGTAAGTAAACTGGGTGAAAACTTATCGAATCCGGTTTGAATATGGCCTTCCGTGGCAATGTGAGTTACCACCGGCCCACATGATGAAAGTGGTTAACCCTGCTGCTAGCACAGCTACTCCTTAAGTATTTACCGGAGACCTCACTCACACGCAGGAACACAACAGCCCTCTAGGGAATTGTTAGTTGACTGCGGTTTTCTGTGAGCAGGAGGAACTATTCCAGACGAGCTGCTATGATGCGCCTTATCTTTCTTAAAAATACCCAGTCTAAGAAAACCAGACATGTTCATGCACGCAAATATTTGTCCTATGTGGGAATCGAACCCGTTGGTTGCGTTGCGGAGCGTTGGTGTCAAAATCGCGTCATTCACCAATGCGCCACCGATGTCGTCAATGCTGGGATCGTGATGTAACCCCAGCCCTGGTTTCCAGTGCAGGCTAAAAGTGACGACACCCACGTATTACGACAATGTCTCACCAGTGACGAGCGCCCCGTCGTTCGGGTTCTCGAAGTCGCTGCCCTGTTCCAAGATGTGTCGAAGGATACCCTTATTTTTACCAGGGCTCAAGTCTTCAACTTTCCAGTCGATCATTTCAACCTAAAATAAAAAGAGATTTTTTTAATTCTAAGACGTGAGGCGTACAAGCATACGCCCCACCTGATGTAAAGTCGTTACCTAGCCTATGAACGTGTAGAATACACAAGTATCACTCGCACGTGCTGTAATACAGCAACTCCTTACAAGATTACTGGTAACTTCACTCACTTGCAGGAAATACAACAACCTTCCAGGAAGTTGTTATTTAAATAAATAAATATTCTCGACTGCATTACATAGCGCCATACAATCCCAAACTAAGCTATGGCTACTAAACAAGTGAAGTAAACATGCATGAATACCTTGATGACTAAAAAACACCTACAAAACACACATATTCATGTACACAAACGATTGCCTTGCGGGAATCGAACCAAGGAGCCTCGGTGTTAGAATAACGATCGCAAGCCATTTCCTACGGTTTTATGTGAGGTAGAAGTACTTCCCGATCCCTACCTCTTAAAATGGCACATCTTAGCTAAAGCGATATTATAAAAAATATTTTAAACGTGTAAGACGTTTTTAAGTGCCCGCAAGAGCCCAATGGCAAAATTAAGAATATTTATCTTTATCTTTTTTTTTATACAACTTCGATAGACATACAAGCATACGGTCCACCTGATGTAAGTGGTAACCGTAGACTATGAAAGTTGGTAATAAAAGCTGGTCATTCGCGCGATGCCACCTCTGCTGCTAATACAGCAACTCCTTGGGAGCTTAATGGTGACCTCACTCATACGCAGAAACACAACAACCCTGCAGGGAATTTCGTTATTTGGCTGCTGCTTTGATAACGCCGTGCGTCTCTTTAAAACATCCAGACCAAGACAAACAAACATGTTCATGTACACAAATGTTTGTCTTGTGTGGGAATCGAACCCACCAGCGTCGGTGTCAAAGTCACGTTATTAACCGCGGCGCCACCGATCTCGTCTAAAACTTTACCTATCGTCTTTACCTATTTTAAATACGTACAATACAAGGAATAGCGCTCGCATGTTGATAGCTTGTCAGAAGATTCCTGCCATGCAATTCTCTAAGCGACTCGTAATGGCTGTGTGCGTCGCTATGATCACAGATGTCAGAGCTTTGACATCGTCTACTGCGATCACGGCTAAATTATTTGGTATTCTATAAGGCTGTAAGCGTATGCGAGGCTGTTTGCCTTGTAGAATTCCAATTCCAAACGCAGCCTTGCGGCGCTAGAGTCGCACAACCATGAAAAGCGACACCAAAGAATTGCAATTTTGTGTTCAAGGCCGATGTTTCCGAGGATGTAAGGACGTTTGCTCTTACAGAATTGCATGGCTGGTGACCTCGCTTCACTCACAGGAAAGCAACAACCCTCCAGGGTATTATGTTCTGGCTGCGGTCTACTGTAAGATCGGCGGTTACCTCACCCAATTGGGATGCTTCTGATAAAATAATGCACCTTAAGAGAGGTATGCATTATTAAGAAATAACTTAAGATATAGACGAAAAAAATGTTCCCCCGCCGAACGAGTTAAGTCAGACCTACTGACTAAACACCACGTAGAGAATGTTTTTAGCCGGGAAGGCTAAAAGGTTTCATTGGTAGCGATCGGCCCAGGGGAAACGCAGCGACGCGAGCCACATTCAGTTACAGAGCATACGCTTAGAAAATGACGGCGTGTCTTGAGGAGACCGCCGCCATTGTTACTCGTACCTAACCAACTAGTAAGAGTTCCTCGAACTGAGCAACCGTGGGTGTTAAGGACAGCGTTCTCGAAATCTATACCTGTTAATAATGTTAAGTCGCTAGGTTAAGAATTAAACATTAAGATGACGATTATTGTTAAGAACAGCATTTCGGAAAGCATACCATGTAACTAACACTAAGTAGCTGTGCTAAGAATTAAAACTTTAAATGATGACTATTTTAATTCCCCTGACAAATGATATGCGGAACCCCGAAAATTAGGAATAACTAGTATTAAGATATACTATTAGACTAGCGACATAAGTTAATGTACGTATAAAACATAAATATTACCTGTTTTTAATGCCCCGATGTTCAGATCATAACAATTTTTTGTAGTTATAAGCCGAATTTGTACATTAGATATAGGAAATATAAACTAGTAAATAACAGCAAGCTGTGTAGGCAGAGCTGATATTTTTTAAATTTAAAAAATATTTAAATATTTTATTTTTAATATTTTAATTTTTTTTAAATATATGGAACCCTGTACGACATCTAGCGACGAGTGCTGTTACTTTTTCTGTTGATGGGAGTGCAGTGCAGACTCTGCACTGCAGAGTGGCCGGCCATACGTTTTCCCATATGTTTTTTTTTTCTAATTGGAACGATTTTGGACCGTTCTTCCTCACCAACGAACATTTAAATTTCAAATTAAAGGATATAAAACTACAATATGTTAGCTATTAGTGTGTCGACTTTGGTGTTTCTCACTATTACCGTCTAAACGCTAGCTGGATGACATCAGTCTATCCCAAACGGAAATTTTGAGGGTAATGTGGCTCCGCTGGCTATCGCAGCTCTGCCAATAAGTTGCACATTCATTAGATAGAGCATGTTACGGCCTACAATTAGATATAAGGATCATATGTGTACATAGGACGCTCGCGGCAATACACGCGAAAAACACGGTCACGCATAGTGAAAACGGAACGGCGAAACGCGATAGAGCAACGCGCTCACTATAAGGTATTGCCTCGAGGTTCCTAAGGAAACGCAAAGCGACTCGAAGTGCTCTTGCGTCACCCCGTTCCCCTGGGGTGATCGCTTCAGATGAAGCCTTTGTAGCCTTCCCGGCTAAAGGCAGTCCCAGGGGGTGTTTTAGTCGGTGGAAATCCGACATAATCAGTTCGTTCGCACGAAATGGTATCTTTAAAAGATTTCACCTCCTCCCTCCCGTTTTCCGGAGGGTGCCCTTCACGGAGGAATGACCAATGCACACCCGGGTGTGGGTTGGTCCTTCCTTTGTGGGTCTTCAACTTTCTTGGGCGAAAATAAAAAATTAAAAAAATATAGACTCGAAGTGTGCACTCCAGCGACTGTACCATAGAACAATAAGAAGACCAATAAATCGGCGATCAAAACCTGGGATTTCTACAGTCCACAACAGTGGGGGTTGCTCAGTTCGAGGACTTTTGCCCGCAGGAGGCTTTGGCCGCTGCAAAGCTCTTGGAAGTTTATTTGGTAGACCTAGTAAGACACGTATTTGGTGTTTTTTTTTTGTTTTTTCTTAATACAACTAGATTGACAAACAAGCATGCGGCCCGCATCAGATAGTAAGCGGTCACCGCCTATTGATGCTCGCAACATCACGAGGATGTTACTCGCGCGCTGCGAATCTTGTGACATAAGGCTGTTTCGTCACAGTACCCAGTAATTTCTCTGTCATATCTCACCCTCCAAACCGGAGCTATATAAATACAGCTTAGCGGAACGCAGACAACTTTGGTGTCGGGAGAGAGGAAGTGGGGGAGAGTCGCATGCCGCTGCCCTTTGGATAAAGGGATTAGGATGACTTTCACACGATTCAGATAATCATTTAGAAAGTTTTTGTAGATATTGCGGAAGTGCTAAATCCGCATACCAAGGCTCGTTGGATGCTCTACGGCAGAAGAGGTTTTGGACGGTTTGGATTCTTTTGAGCAGTCAGAACCCGTTATATACGTTTTTCCATACATTTCGCGGTCGTATACGACCACCCGGGTTTCGAAGGGTTAATAGTATTTGGACTAGAGTGCGCTAAAACTGGTGATGCGTACGTCATCACCGGCCTTATGTAAACCTGGTACCTGCATCAAAAATGATCATGTTTATAGATATATAGGTGTATCTTCTATACGAGTATACGTCATTGAACTCCTAAACAGCTGGAGTAATTTTGATGATTTTTTAATGTGGATTCTTGATGGCTCAGATTTACAATTGAACTCGGTAGATGCTGCTGCAATCGGGTTCCAAAACATTTTTTTTTTTCGGGCAGGACGTCTGTTGTGTACGCAAGTTAATTATGTATCACTACAATGATAAACTTAGATAGTGCCTAAAAGGATGTGGTAAAACTTTAAAGGAAGTAGTGGGTAAACCACAATTTATCATGTACTGGGAACTATTTTCCCTTATCCCACCCTCTCCCTTCCGTCATAGAACCACACGTGCGGGCTTGCGATGTCATCGTTCCACTGTTGAGAATATCTCTTCGCGTACCAAAAAGTTCGGCAACTCCTATCTTTGTCGTACCATTAAAAAGGTGGAACGCCTTGCCTGCACATGTGTGCCCTCCTTCCTATAATATGGGATCCTTCAAACGAAGCGTGAAGAAGCATCTTGCGGGTCAGCATGGCAGCGTCAACTGACAGGACATTGTGTAGTCTTTTGTCAGTTGCAGTTGCGATTTGGGCTCCTCTTTCGCTTACCATCAGGCAAAGAGGAGCCACTATACTGAACTTGTATAAAAAAAAATTTTTCAAGAATGGAGAAGATCAGTTGATATTGGTATAGTTAGGTACGTTATAGTGTGCTGAATGACACACCTCAGTCCCAGTAGTCCAAGGACAGATACAATAGTTATGTTCCCTAAAGTCTTACTGACGAGCTTGGTGGCGGAGTGGTTAGCAATACTACTTTGACACGAAGGCTCGTCGTGGGTTCGATTCTCGCATAACAAATACATTTGTTTGTTTTGCGTAAACATGTCTACTTATCTTGTTCTGAATGTTTTTAACAGAGGTTAGGAAAGTCAATTCCGGTAACAGAAAATCGAAGCCAAATAACAACCCTGTGACAGATTATTGTGTTCCTGCCAGTGAGTGAGATTACTAGTAAGCTCATAAGAAGCTACTGTGTTAGCAGCAGAGGAGGCATCGCGCGAGCGATACTTATCATATTGCAAGCATAGGTTACGGTAACCACTTTACATGAGGTGGGTCGTATGCTTGTATGCCTCCCGACGTTGCATAAAAGACTTCCTACATAATTAAGCATAAGTAATTTTATGGCTAGTTGCCTAGTGTGTAGTAATAAATAGAACCCTTGAATGTGGTCAATAAAGAGGGAAATAGAAACGAGGTTTAGTCATAATACAACTAATAAACCACTTGGCAGAGCATGAAGGCACGCTTTACTCGCGAAATTTTTGTGTTTTAACGCAGAGATATGTCGGCGATTCGTGTCTACTGAATAATGGGATGATATTGTAACATCTTTTTTTCATAATGAATGTAAAGTATGTACAACTAATTCAAGCAGATACTGTGGAAATATGCATTTAATCTCGACAAGGAGGCAGTTGCTTTGCCCCTACGCCTATACTATGTATGGACGCAACCATAATTGTCATGTTAGCTGTTTCTTGACAACAACAGTATGAATGTGGAACTCTGACCCTGTGATTGTTAACGGTGACATTTATTTATAATAAACTGGGTATAGTGACGAAACAACCTTAGATTACAGGATTGGCAGCGCGTAAGTAACATCCCCGTGGTGTTGCGCTTACCATCTAATGCGCATGCTTGTTTGCCAATCTAGTTTAATAAAAATAAAAAAAATGTCCTAGATAACATGTGATGGGCGCACCTCGAACTGCAGCGTGGCGTTGGGCGGGATGGCGGGCGGGCTGCCCGCCGCGCCGTACGCGTACTGCGGCGTACACGTCAGCACGCACACCTCTCCCTTCTTCATCGTCGCCACTCCAATTTCCCATGCTTTGATTACAGTACCTATGTGGACAAATAACATTCTAAAGTAACATATATATGAACTAAAGACGAGTTGAGAGCTAGCTGGCTGGCGTTAGTCCCACCAAACCTTAATACAAACTAGATGCAGAAAACGCCCAAAAAAAATTCTCATTAAAAGAGGACACAAATCGGATTGGCTTCTCTTTTGAAATTAGTAGCATTCGATCGCTCAAACAGTAAACATACCACGGTGTTCCCATGGTCGAAATCATATGTCTATAGGATGTTAAAAAAGGATAAGTTTCATATTTTCAGCAAGTAATTAATACCAGTTTAATATATTAGTGATTAATCTATACAGAGAAATAAAATTGGAGTGTCTGTTTGTAATATTAAAATAACCGCTTTTTACTAAATGCATATGGATATTTACACGGTACATATACCAAAATGAATATTTTAACAATTTTTGTCTGTCTGTCTGTTGTTTGTTCCGGCTAATCTCTGAAACGGCTGGACCGATTTTGACGGGACTTTCACTGGTAGGTAGACGACTGTTCAGAGCACAATATAGGGTACTTTTTATCCCGTAAATATTTAGGGTTCCTGCGTAAAATATGAAAAACTTTTAAAATTAGGGGGAAATATCTTCCATTCGGGAGACTTTGCATTTTTATTATTTTCACAGAATACGTATTTTTTGTGACATCAAATAACTGCGCATTTTTTATTTATATACATATAATAACATAATATGTAATAATATAATAATAATCTTCTATACAGATAAATTAAATTGGAGTGTCTGTTTGTAATATTAAAATAACCGCTTTTTACCAAATGCATATGGATGTATACACAGTACATATACCAAAATGAATATTTTTACAATTTTTGTCTGTCTGTCCGTCTGTCTGTTTGTTCCGGCTAATCTATGAAACGGCTGGACCGATTTTGACGGGACTTTCACTGGCAGATAGCTGATGTAATAAGGAGTAACTTAGGCTACCTTTATTTTAGAAATTTTATTTATTTTTATTAATATAAATAAATAATAATAAAAAACTATTCCGCGCGCACGAAGTCGCGGGCACAGCTAGTTGGACATAAGTTTAGTTTAAATAACTGTTTTTAATAAAAATAATAGACATACAGCGCATCGAAGCAGCCCAGAACTGGGAAAATACCTTTACAGAATACCGCAGTCAAATAACATTTCCCTGGAGGATTGTTGTGTTCTGTGCAAGTGAGTGGGGTTACCAGTAAACTCCTAAGGAGTTGCTGTGTGAACAGCAGTGGTACTATTATGCGTGGGGTACTTAATGTATTGCAAACAAAGCAAAGGCTATGGTAACCATTCTACAGCAGGTGGGCTGTATGCTTGTATGCTGTCAGATGTTGTACAAAAAAGTTTGTATTGTGCGAGAATTAAACCTGCAACCTTGATGTTAAAGTAGTCATTTTTAGCCACTTCAGTACACGTTGCCTGCAAATTACAATATGGTGATATATTTTTTTTGTATGTATATAAAGTATGTATGACATTTTGACCTTTCATTGTCATGATACTTCTGACAATGAATCTGAATATTTTTGTTTATGTATGCATACAAGCATACGGCCCACCTGATGTAAAAAAGTTACCGTAGCCTATAAACGCTTAAAGCTTGAATACATTAATATCAATCGTGCGATGACATCTCTGCTGCTAGCACAGCAACTCCTTAAGAGCTTACTGGTGACTTCACTTACACACAGGAACACGACAACCCTATGGGGAATCGTTATTTGGCTGCGGTTTTTCTGTGAGGTGGAGGTACTTCCTCAGACAGGCTATGTTGATCCACGCTATCTCTCTTAAATTACCTGGACCAAGACAAACAGACATGTTCATGCACAAAAATGTTCGTCCTGTACGGGAATCGTACCCACAAATGTTGGTGTCAAAGTAACGTACCAGCGCATTTCGCCACTGCGCCACCAGGCTTGTTAAAAATGTAAATAAATAATAAATATTTCCTGATGATATACCGGCACCAACTATTCCTGAAATTATAGTAATGCCTGTAACCCATAGTGCTTGATTCTCCAGTGAATAAGCAAGGAAACCTGGTGCGTAACTCACTCTCGCTGTACAGGAGCTACAGCACTCCAGTAGCAGTGGGATGATGTTATGAACAATGCTTTACTTGTTTACATGTAATTAGTATATGGGTGAAAAATATACATCATAAACTTACTATTTCATCTATTTAAATCAACTATGTGAACAAAGCATTACTTAGCTTGGCCTAACATACTATCGACAACATTCACAGTGATAATGATAAATGATCAATATCAATAAATGCACATCATTGCATCCACATTTCTTTTTACCTACCATTTTAGGGTTCCATAAACAAAGGGTGTTTGTCCGTAAAAAAGTCTTTTGTTGTATGACACGCACACAACACTATTGGTGGACATTATTAAACAAAAATGAGGATCGCATTGACCACTGCAAGCAAACATAGCCCTTAAGGAGGTCAACCGTGAACTTTGTCGATGTACATAGCACCTGGTAATTAGCAGAGACTAAACATGTTCACAATTGTCTCACAGACAATTACATTATTCCCTACCCTCTATATTCTGCCCTTAACCTAATATCGTAAATTACATTGTACCCTACCCTCTATAGTCTGTCCTTAACCCAATATCATCAATTACATTGTCCTGTGAAACTATCATAAACGAAACGTCGTGTCGGCGAATCGTCCATAGGTGAAAAGTTCTGATGGTGAAATTGTCATAAATGGAATGTCTTGTCGGCGAAAAGTCTGAAGGAGAATCGACTGTCGGAGATCGGTGGCGGAATCCCTCTACCCTCTAAAATCTGCCCTTAACTCAATATTGTCAATAACAGTGTTCCCTACCCTCTATATTGTCTTTAACCCAATACCATCAATTACATTGTCCTCTACCCTCTATATTCTGCCCTTAACCCAATATTGTCAACTAGCAGAAGCCCGCGGCTTCGCACGCATCAGATTTGGGCTTTTTGTAGCCTTTATTTCTCTGTAGACATGAAATTGTTTATGTTTAAAAAAAACAAAGTTCAGGGTCGTAGATGCAACCATAGAGCGATTCAATTTTCGAACAGCACCATCTATTGTCCTTTACAGGTGGCAACGTACCTATATGTATTTTATTTATATTACATAAAAAATGCGTATGTTACAAAAAATAAGTATTCCATGAAAATAATAAAAATATAAATGCAAAGTCCCCCGAAGGGGAAGATATTTCCCCTTAAACTTTGCATCCCCGTTTTACCGCCCTTGAGGGATGATTTTTGAGAAAAATATTTTACTCGTGTTTCATGCCATTCAATAAAGAACCTTCATGCTGAATTTCATTCGAATAACTTCAAAAACGGCTAAGTTTCATACTAATGTTGCATCCCCGTTTTACCGCCCTTAAGGGATGAATTTTGAAAAAAATATTTTACTCATGTTTCATGCCTATCAGTAGAGAACCTTCATGCTGAATTTCATTCGAATAACTTCAAAAACGGCAAAGTTTCATACTAAATTTGCACCCCCGTTTTACCCCCTTAGGGGATGAATTTCCAAAAATCCTTTCTTAGTGCTCCCCTACGTTATAAAAGGAACCCCTGTGCAAAATTTCGTTTCTAACCTTTATAGTTTAGGCTCTGCGTTGATATGTCAGTCAGTCAGCTTCTCCTTTTATATATATAGATATATTTGATTTTTGAGAAAAATATTTTACTCATGTTTCATGCCTTTGAATAAAGAACCTTCATGCTGAATTTCATTCGAATAACTTCAAAAACGGCTAAGTTTCATACTAACGTTGCATCCCCGTTTTACCGCCCTTAAGGGTTGATTTTTGAGAAAAATATTTTACTCGTGTTTCATGCCTTTCAATAAAGAACCTTCATGCTGAATTTCATTCGAATAACTTCAAAAACGGCAAAGTTTCATACTAAATTTGCGCCCCCGTTTAACCCCCTAAGGGATGAATTTTGAAAAAAATATTTTACTCATGTTTCATGCCTATCAGTAGAGAACCTTCATGCTGAATTTCATTCAAATAACTTCAAAAACGGCAAAGTTTCATACTAAATTTGCACCCCCGTTTTACCCCCTTAGGCGATGAATTTCCAAAAATCCTTTCTTAGTGCTCCCCTCCGTTATAAAAGGAACCCCTGTGCAAAATTTCAAGTTTCTAACCCTTATAGTTTAGGCCCTGCGTTGATATGTCAGTCAGTCAGCTTCTCCTTTTATATATATAGATAGATTACATTGTCCCCTACCCTCTACTCTGCCCTTAACCCAATATCTCAGTGTATATAGAATTGTATGTATGTATATCTTCACACCAAAATCCTTGCGGGGTAGGCAGAGAGAACCGAGCGCCAGATAGAATTGTACTTCCATAATACACTCCATATTAAGCATTTTCAATCTAATACATAAAAGAAAAATAAAAACACACTAAATATACATAAGATACTGGCTACAATAAATTGTGACCTTTAGATCATGCATAGTAGTGATAGCAATATCAATTAGAATTCCATTACAGCTTATTGTGATACATGGTCCTCTGTGGTGGACAGTTCAGTCTTTCACTCAGAGGACATGCTAAGCTGTTGGTCATATGTTTTGAATAGATGATAGTTGTTAAGCTAACCTATATACATGTACAGATTAAAGTACTCATATTAAGCAATAAACTATTGTGCTATGGTGTAAATTGTACGTACCTATAATTGGTGTACACATGAGAATGTAGCTGTATATCCATTTTTATATGTAATTGTGATGTGTATGCTGTTGGTATGTCATAAATAAATAAATAAAAGATTAAGAGTAGATCAAAGCAGCCTGACCGGGGAACTCTGCTTCTATGAAAACTACAGTAAAATAACAACTACTAGAGGGTTGCTGTTCCTGTGGAGGAGTTAAAGCATCAGGGAAGGCAAGGTATCAGTTGGATACTTCATGTATTACAAGCATTCAAAGCTACAGTAATCACTTTACGTCAGGCGTGTCATATCCTTGTAGGCTTCCCGATATTTTGTACATATAAAATAATGCACCTATGTGTGAGCTCTACAAGCTCGATGATCACGAGAGTTTATCAGATCATATCATGCAGTCACTGACACTACATCCCTGCGAATAACATCGAGCAGCGATACTGCACTTTGACATAGTACTCCACTAACATGTTTCAGGTTATAGGCGCTACGAAATATTTAAATTTACGAGTAAATTAATTGCTAAATATAATTAAAAAAACTATACTACTAACCTTTTCCAAGTTGGAACTCGAAAGGTTCATTCCTGTCTCTACTGGAATCAAACTTGCTACCGTCCAGCAACGTGCCGGTGTAATGTACGGAGACTTGACAACCAGGGTTAGGAATATCGGTGCCTACTCCCTCTTTGATTATCCGCTTTAGCACACCGCGGTCATTTGATTTGGTGATGTCTACGCCTTCATCGACCGTCATATTGTTTTCGACTATGAAAACAAGGTACGGATAAACGATGCGGGATGGATAGGTACAAAAAGAATAAAAGCAGATGTATGAATGAACGTACAAAAACACGACGAAGGCGGCACGGATAAACGAAAAACTGGCTGTACAATATTACGTTTTTTCAATATCCTACTTTTTTTTTTTTTTTTTTTTTTAATATTTGAATGGCCTCAATATCCTACTATGAACCAGTGTTGCCAGATCTCATTTGTAAGATTCGCCATTCGGGTGAAATCTTAGACCTTTCAACCAAAGGACTAGCCTC
Source organism: Pyralis farinalis (assembly GCA_947507595.1). NCBI lineage: Eukaryota > Metazoa > Arthropoda > Insecta > Lepidoptera > Pyralidae > Pyralis > Pyralis farinalis. Next base: position 3,342,019 of record OX382270.1, read on the forward strand.
CCAGGATCATTCCCCTCTGTTACGGTATAAAATAATGTGAGCATTGCGTGTACAAAAACTAATTACGTAATCGATTCTCTAACTAACAGTCTTATAATCATTATCACTCCGGTGATATCATAAAGTGCTGTCCTAAAAACGACGAACTGTGCAGTTATTTCACGCAAAAAGAGGTTGAATACTTTAGTTTGCAAAAAGATGAAGTCACCTTTCACATGCAAGTTGTTATGGTCACACCGCTCATAATTGCTAAGAGCATTGGGATTCTAGGTATCGAGATCTCCGGCGACGTTCAGTATCGAGGTCACCTGGAGGAGAAGGTCAAGCTGGCGTCAAGCTGGCAAGAAACTTGGTGTGCTCAACGGAGCTAAATAGTACTTCAGCGCGGGGCAAAGAGTTATATCAGAGCCGCGTTAGCCAGCGAAACTATATAACCGAGAAAATTATCTTTTTTGCAGTTTTGCGGTTTTCAACTGTTACACGTTGTACTCCTTCAGTTTTGAAGCTAGAGAGCCGATTGTTCGACGTGAATGTACCTTAAGTATTCCAAAGCAAAGTCCCCTAAAATAGATTAAATTTCGATTAGCTCAATAAAGGATATCGATAAGTGATGTTATCGCCCCAAAAACAGTTCCAATACAAAGTCAATTGGAGCGCGTATGGCGAGTACTGAAAAACACGATCACTATCCCCGGTTAGGGTTAGGGTTAGCAGCTCTGCTTACGCAGCTTGCTGTTATTTACTTATTGTGCGAAAGCAGCTCTGCCAATGCGCCGCAGGCCCAGCTCCCCTAGTGTTATATAAGTCCTAAGTCAGACCGCATACGGAGTACTGTAGCAGCCACCTTTGGGCGGGAGCACCTGAATACCAGCTAGGACCTTGTGACTCGGTGCAAAGACGAGCTGTGAGAATTTTCGATGATCCTGAACTCACACAGGCCATTGAGCCCTTGAGTTTAAGGAGAGATTTTGCCTCCCTTTCCGTGTTCTATCGAAGTTCATCCTCATACACTGGAACCGCAATGGTCGCGCATTGTGCGGTTCACAAGAAGTTTTCTACAGAGAACTATTAAGTTGTGGAATGAGCTACCTGCGGAGGTTTTCCCAAGGGACTACAGTATGGGGTTCTTCAAGAAAGGCGTGAAGAGGTTCTCACAGGCTCGGCAACGCAAGAGTGACACCCCTGGTGTTGTAAATGCCCATAGGCTACGGTAACTGCTTACCATCAGGCAGATCATGCGCTTGTTTGTCACCTTAGTGGTATAAAAAAACGTGACCACGCTCACAACGAGGCTACAACTAGACTACTTTTGCAGTTATACGTTTAATTTTATGAGAATTTAAAACAAATAATGCCTGACAAAAGAATACTCCACTTACAACTACATAAACAGCCATTTTAGATTTTGAGGGAATTCCCACGAGGCTAATTGGAATGATTTGTAACTATATTTTTTATTTTATGGGCGCTTAAAATTTAATATTGTCTGGTAAATAAATACGCAATTAAGTAAATGATTTTGAAAAGGGATGCGGTAGTAATTACTTAATGGCAATCGATATCGATAAAAAAAATATTTATTCAGTAGTTAATGTACCACATTTTTGTGCATAATACTTTTGTTTATATTTTACCATATGACCTATAATAAAGACAACTCATTTCTTAACACAAATGGAAGCCAGATTTAGATATTTTTTTGAGATCGAACCCAAGCGGTTGTACTAGGGGCATACCATCAATTTCACAATCAATGATAAGCTCATCTGAACGTGGTACACCATACCAATTAGTAATACAGATCCCGGTAATATAAAGGTTGGACACAGATTTATTTTAACAAGCAGTCCTTCTACTTACCGTTATCCCGTTTCATAACCCATTGGGATCGGCGAGGACTATTACCTAAGCCTAAGGATTGTTTAGATGAAGCAACTATCGTCAGACTCCACGATCACCATGAAAAACAGACTTTTCTTAGGTTAGGTCACACGTTTTTCGAAATATATTCTTTTGGACGTGCGGGTTTCCTCGCGATGTTTTCCTTCTCCGCCGAGTAAATGAACATTGCAAATATGTACAAAAATCTGAAAATACAAATTATATCACTAAATTTGTATTTTCAGATTTTTGTACATATACAAATTTAGTGATATATGCCAAGATCCGAACCGGGAACCAGTTGGTCAATATACCGATTTATTATCACTGGGCAGTCCGACTCCACATTAAAGAAGACCGCACTTCCTGAATCAAATGATGTTACCAGTAACTCCTACTTGACACGGGTATGACGATGGTCACGTCTCAGCTTATATATACTATAAGGAAAATAATATAATGAATTTTTATATTATTATTCTATCTATAACTTTACACCAAATCCCATGCAGGGTTGCCCCAGGCGTACGGGACGACGCAAACCATCAGATGGCGCTTTTTTTTTCACCCAAGAAAATTGTAGACCCACAAAAGAAGGAATAGAAGGACTAACTCACACACGCGGGTGTGCATTAGACATTCTTCCGTGAGGGCATCCTTCGGAAAATGGGAGTGGGTGGGAATAGGTGAAATCTTCCAAATATACCATTTCGTGCACGGACAAAGCATTTTATTATTATTGATAATATGAGTTGATCATTCATTTAACGATTTCACAAAATAGAAAACAACCAAATCTTATAATAAAATTTGACTGCTAAGCTGAGATTTGAACCACCGACTCCCAGGCGGCGCCGCGGCGCGGCTGCGTCGGGCGTGGCGATAAGTGTGATTTGTTTTTTTACATTTGATCAATCTGTCGGCAAATGAATAGGTGACATTATAGATGTTATTCATTTGTTGCTTTGTATATAGAATATTATACGATATCTGTCAGTAATGAATCAAATTTGTTAATTTCCCGGTAACGTGCAACGTAATGAATGATTGTTTTGTTATTTATGCAAGTGTGTGCGTGTCAACCGCCCACCAGCGTGTACACAATGATGTTAAACATCATTGCGTATCTCAGAGGAAGTTTCCTCTGAGTTGCGTGTACAGAGGATTTTTTCCGCTCGAAAACGGAATCACTCCTCATAAAATTTCCGTACCTTATAACTCCAATCGTTTTTTGAGAAAAAATCATAAATTAAAAATTGAATATATCGAAAGGTTTTCATTTTGAGATATTTTTTTTATGCAACTAGATAAAATTAAATTAAAACGTAAGGGTAAATCAACATTACCTGCTCAAATGTATCACGGGAATACAAAGGCATCCTCAGGCCCCGATGTAGCTTTATTTGCTTCTCACTTTCTTCATTTTATTCTCGAAGTTCTCCGCGCCCACATAATTTTGCAGAAAAATGTGGCAACTCACTTGGACAGTTGCGCATTGCTGAAAGGGAGGTTTCAAAAGCGATTAAGCAGTTGGACGTGTTTAAGGGCCCTCGCCCACGGCGACTTTTTGTAGCGATGCTGTCGCGCATTCGTATCAGTCGCGATGCGGTCGCTAGCTGTGTGCCCTCGCCCACATAAACACGATGCAGTAGCGCTGCAAAAACGATACTGTTGCGCTTCTGTTGCGATGCAAACGTGATTCAGTAACGGCACAAAAATGCCTGCGATCGTCACAGTACTACAGCACACAAAATACTAGAAAACTGTGAGCATAAATTCAGAAGTTGTTATAGAATGTCATATTTGTCATTTACACACACGGTCGTGCGTTTGCATTGATACCGTCGCAATGCTGTAGCGCGTTAGTAGCACGTTGGCATCACTTCTGTAGCGCGTTGCAAATGCGACTAACGCGCGTTAGTAGCAATGCTGTCGATCGTTTACGAAACGCGCGACAGCATCACTACAAAAAGTCGCCGTGGGCGAAGGGCCTCAGGGCGCTGGGCCCCCGATGGTATTCCGCCACTGTTTGTAAAACGTTGTTTCTGTTTTGTCTTAACTACGAGTATCATATTCAATCGTTCCTTATCTGAAGGCAGGTTTCATTTGGCATGGAAGACAGCAAGAATCGTGCCTATTTACAAAAAAGGTGATTAAAGTATAATTTTTAATTATCGCCCCATCTCAATTCTTTCTTGTTTTCCAAAACTATTTAAAGCGGTAGTCTGTCCCTATTTGACAAGATTTATAAACAACGATATCAATGGCTGTCAGCATGGTTTTCGTCACGGTCGCTCGGTCAAGACCGATTTGGTAGCTTTCGTGTCTGATATTGCACACGAGGTAGATGCGGGGTTGTAGATAGATGCAATTTACACGGATTTTTCTAGTGCGTTCGACAAGGTGAACCATTCATTGTTGATCGGCAAACTGGAAGCTGGTGGTATCCACGGGTCCTTGTTGCAATGGCTTAGATATTACTTAGAGCAAAGATTCCAAATTGTAGCTGTCCAGGGTTACGAATCATTGGCATATGAAGTTGTCTCTGGTGTACCTCAGGGTTCCCATTCGGGCCCCATACTGTTTATTTTCTTTATAAATGACATATCATCTCATATACATAATTGTAAATACTCAATGTTTTTTTACAACCTCAAATATTTCGCATCGAAGTGCGTACCACCTAAGGTTAGCGCATTTTAAGATGGATTCACTCCATGATCGGCGGACATTGCACGATCTTGTCTTAATGTATAAATTGTTTAATGATTCTTCCACCTCCGATGACTTACTCGAATGTATGTCCATTGTAGTTCCGTTTAACATTCCTAGAAAACCCTTAACTGAAATCTTTCGTAGTCCTAACAGTAAAAAAATCTTGATCAACACGCTCCTTTGAATAGAATGTGTAATGCTTACAATTATTTAAATGCAAAAGGAAATGATATTGATCTATTCAATAACAAGCTGCCAATGTTTAAAAAGAAAGAATTGCAAGCTATCCGTGGAACAGCGAACGGAATTTTGTTTGATACGATTGAATTTGAATTTGCTTTTTTACTTTACCTGTGAATGTTGTGTAACACCTACCGTTGGCATATACATCAGAATTAATTTAAACTGAAATTGAATTTATGTGCACTTATTTAATGTATAATGCTGTTGGCGTTGCTTATAAAATAAATAAATAGATTGGCAAACAAGCATGCGGCCCGCATCACATGGTAAGCGGTCGCCGCAGCCTATTGACGCTCGCAACACCAGGGGGATGTTACTCGCGCGCTGCCTATCTTGTGACCTAAGGATGTTCGGCAGAGTACCCAGTCATTTCTCTGCCATATCTCACCCTTCAAACAGGAACACAGCTATATAAATATAGCTGCTTAGTGGTGGAAATAGGTGTGACAGAGGTACCCATGCAGATGACTTTTGTACAAAGTCACCCTCTGGTAAAACATTGTGAAAACATGACATTCCATAGAAAAATTTGTTTGTAATTGCCTCTACTACAAGCTAGTGAAGAATCTAGGTCGACTTTCCCTGTAACACTGTATACACCCTTACAGTATATTTAAAAAAAATATAGATACTAATTTTTCCAATGTCATGCGAGCATGGGTTTGTGAGTAAGAATGAGACAAGCCTAATATAACAACTTATTTAATTTCTCAGTCTTCATAACATTGTACGGAAGTACCTGGTACAATAAATACATATATATTTATTTGTTTTATAATATCCTTTTACCATTATTAACATTTTTATAGCTCTTCAGGTGGCAACAGCACATGATCCTTCTGATGTGAAGCAATTACCATACACTATGATCATGCAGTTTTTATATTTACAGACAATGGCAAATATTAGCATGACGGCTGTCTAATTCAAGTTCGTAACACCTTTACTGATGTTAATTTTACCAATGTACATGTTATACATACAACTGTCATATACGAGATATTCCTATATGGTCTAGTTTTAACAGCTAAATTATAGATGCAACATACTTATTGAGTTATTAGTCACAGTATTCACTCAAATATCTTATTGAAATAGTTAATAGATTCAGGTGTTATTTTGCGAAAGTTAAATTTATATGCAATTTGATCTAACCTGCTTTGTGTGCTCCCAAGGGTAAGTGTTTACACACCTTGACACTTGAAACAAATGCTCTTTATAAATAAATAAATAAAATATTGTCGGACAAATTACACAGCGCCATCTAGCCCCAATGTAAGCGAAGATTGTGGGTACTAGACAACTGATAAACATACGTAAATACATTTTCTTTTGTAAATACATACTTACTATACATAGAAAATACCTAGACCAAGACAAACAGACATGTTCATGCACACAAATGTTTGTATTGTGTGGGAATCGAACCCACAAGCGTTGGTGCTAAAGTAGCGTAACTGCGCGTTTCACCACTGCGCCACCGAGCTCGTCACTCCCAAATATCCCAGCATTTAGGGCAAAAGGACATAGCATGTGATCAGTTTGATCTGTACTAATCTCTGTGTTTTTGCCACCAGATAATTTAAGAGATAAAAGGCAGCCAGCACCTCCCAACTAATCTTAGTAGATTGTTGCCTCACCTTTTTATCTTAGCCTCGGCTGCTGTATCCATCTACTAACAGTAGTAGGAGGGTGCTGGCCAGCACTAGTTCCCATACATTGACTGGTGGCAGAACCACATACAGTATACATCAAATTGATAGCAAATTTCACACATAACACCTGTAGTATCTGTAACTATGGTTAATTTCTGAGGAGTTACTGTGTTACCAGCAGCAATACAAGGAATATCAATTACGTTGCAGTGAGAGTGGCAATTGATAATTGATATTCCTTGCACTCCAAGCGTTTATATGTTATAGTAACTACTTCACATCATTAGTGTATTGATATTGCCTTGAAACACCATTTTGGACAGGAATAGAAAATTATCATTTACAATTTAATGAAGTCTGAGTGAAAACTTTTCAAATCCTATTCGAATGTGGCTTTCGGAGGCAATGTGAATACACGTCCAGGTGGGCCGTATGATTATATAATTCAATTCCAATACTAGCAGCAGACTGCCTCTAAATTTATCATAAAATTGCTTACACTAGAATTAACAAAATAAACGATTTTCTGACAAATTGAAGGTAATATCAACTAACATAAGTTATTAAGTTCTTTACATCTCCTTAAAAGTAGAGCTTTATACAATATCCTACATTGGCATTGGTATATATTATAGCCAATATATACACAATAAATACTACAGTTGTATTTACTGAATTCAAATGCTTCTTGGCATGTAGCTGTGCCTAACCAAAATTGTATTTCTGTGTAAGTGATACACAGAAAAACAATTTTGGTTAGGCATTAATAAGGTACAAATCTAATTTCATTAAACAATGGGTAGCATCACAGCCTAAGAACCACTAGCAAACTTTGTCTCTTTTTCCTAGAGTTACTCCATTTCCTAATCCATTGAACTTGACAGATTACCTATGCCTAAGGTTTTAGTCAAAATACTGATTTTGACATGTGACTACCGTCACACCTCCACAACTCAGAAGGAAATCAGACCTTTCTTAGGTTAGGTCACATGTTGCTCGAAATAGAAATTTCTTAGCTGAACGGGTTTCCTCATGCACATGATAATTAGAAATATGTACATACAACAATAGATCAAGCTATACAAATCTCACCTTTACTCCTACAACATAAGATGCATGGGTATAGCTTGATTTGTCCTTGTCTGTACATAAAACTGTGGGGGTATTCACATTGGCTCGGAAAGCCATATTCAAATTGAAAAGTTATTTGTCAAAATGTATGAAATCTGAATGAAAACTATTTGATATACTCGAATATGGGTTTCCAAGGCAATGTAAATACCCTCACTTAAAACACTAATTTAGTGGTAAATGTCCACATAAGGATTTGAACCAGAGTTAAATAGACTATACTGTTTCCATTTTATTAACCCGTTATGCCCTGAGTGACTGATATCAGTCATGCGCGTTACGGCGGAAAGTATATAACAAGTTCTGATAGGTTAAGCAACTTTTCACAATCTCTTTTGGATTTATGAGATAACACTTGGTACTTGTCTCTTTTGACTTGTTAAAATGATTACCCGTCAAAAGTTTAATAATAAGACAGACAACTTAATTCTATATCCATTAGACTATCACTGATCATCATAATAGTGAACATATTAATGATGTTCATAAATCATAACTTGTTTTAACATCACACAAAACTTGGAACAATAAAATCCTATCAGCCCAGTATAACACATTTAACAATTATTTGGACATTTTGATACATAATATCTATAATGCCTTGAGGAACTCTGTGACAACAGCTTTTGGTCTGATTTGTATATCCACTCATCTGAACCATCACAGCAATCACAAATACCATCATTTACTTTTCCTGATGGTATTTTATTGAACTTCACAGGTTTACCTTGGCTTTGTGTATCACAGTAGAAAACTCCGTTCACACACGCATTAGTACTTGGCTCATCACTGCCATCCTCGCAGTCACAATAATCATCATTCATCTGCTCGTACGGGATACGCTGTTCTGAATTCAAACATTTAAACTCTTCAGAATCCGGCCGGTACCGAGGCATAGACAGATAATAAATTCCTCTTATTATGCCATTTTCATTTATGTATTTATCCGCTTCTGAGCGTATATGCACAGGTGTATGCAATTCATTTATAATTTCAACGTCCAAAACAGGCACGACTCTATTCTTAAGTGTCGGATTTTCAGAGGTTATCCTCAGAAAGAAATATAACTGATATACAATAAAACACACAATCACGCAAACCGTAAGAATAATTATGTTTTTCTTCTTTTTGATGCCCATTATATCATTTAATTCTCGCAGTCTATCAAGTGTACTGACTAGCTGTTACACATTGAAATACTGGTGGTGAAATATTTACGAAAATTATATTTTCTTTGATAATGTTATGACACGCCTTGCTGTCGCAACCCAATAGGTTACATTTTATAACCTATTAGATAATTATGATATCGACTTTTATATCTTCGATTAATGGCCCAACTAATAATTCAATTCTTCTTTGTGGCCAAGGAATATAAATACTGCCCAAAAGGAGTAGTATTCAATCATTTCCCTTGTGGCTTATCACTTACTTGGCTAATCATTTTACTCGTTTGTATTTCTACGTAATGATTATTATTATTTGTATTTTTTCTTATTAACAAATGTATTTCAACGATTTCATCTGAGCTGTCTACGCCACGGAATAGAAAAAACAAGACTTGTTTGTTTTTTCATGCCTCAGAGGAAACCTCAGAGAAAGTATATACCTAGAGTTGACAAACGCGTAACGCGTACACCCGTAAGGGACAGCAACAAAAGTACATACAATAACAAGGTTACCAGACTGTGGAAAATTTACCCCACTACATAATGCGTTTCGGCAATTTGAAATTTACAATGTACCCAGATAACTGTTTACCATAAGAAACTTGCATAGAATGTGTATTGTGTGCTATAATAATATACTCATAATATGGTATTAGCAATGTAAAAAAATCGAATAAGTCGATACAGCCATTTCTACACACAAAGTAATAAAAGTTAATATTTACATACGTATGAAAACTACAGTATCTGAATAGATCAACAAACATATTTGCACTTTAATTTTATTAGAATAGTATTTTTTTACGCAAATCGAGTTACTGTATAGATCTATTAATTAATAGTAAGCCTGAGTTAGTTTCAGTAAGATCTGTGAAATCATTGGAATAAGGATAGGAGATTGGTCAAACCTAGCAGAGTTATATAAATTAAACAATATATTTTTCTATTTTAGACATATATTTTAAAGTACAAGCCATGACATGATACTAAATATAGGCATAGATATGAGATAAAAGATAAAAAACACTTTATAGACAATTTGTAAATAAAAATATTCGTGCCTTACAAACTAGCATTTATGTTTATTTTTTCATAGATTTTTATTCTTAAAATCAATGTTATTAGATCGATTTTTCTACATCGTGTATTTATATAAATATCGTGAGAATGAAACAGTCGTCGAATATTCATGGTCACATTTACATACACGGTTTTTAGTTAAATCTTCTTTACACAATAAATGCGGATTATTCCTTCTTAAAATTAAACATAAAAAATTTCAATAATTGTCATGTAAAAAAGAATTAGTGCCAGGGATGATTTAAGTGTAAATATTAAACAAAGGTAAACAACCTTTGTTTTTAAACATTTTGTATTGCGCATCATGGTTTTCATTAGACTTAAACTAAAGCTACAATTGATCAAGGATTATCCTTTCACATATTGCACTCAAAAGGTGGTAAACTGCTACGGTCCCTTAATCCCTAGTTCACTCTTTTCCTCTAACTTGTATAATCATATCTATCATCTATACATCGATTACATTAAAATTCTGTATAATGACAGATAGTTCAGCATTTTTATTTCAAGACGTTTAGTTTTTGACCTTGATATAGATAATTTCTTCTTGCGTGACTCAGCCAGTAATGTCTTCAGTCTCAATTCAAAAGTAAGCTTTAATTTTCATGGTGTTAATGTAGTATCCGTCACTATTGGAAGTCCTGGATAATCGGTCTGGAAAATAGGACAATTTTAATTTTCTAAGTCATTATTAACATGTAATATCGACAGCCTAGTACTAACATTATATTAAAACTACTGTCAATACTATAATTTAGTTGAGCTTTACATATTTAAAAGTTTACAAATTCAGACAATATAAAATGCTTGATTAACATTTATGTGTTGACACAAAAGCATGTGTGTGTGCGTGATTAACTTGATTAACGTGGTATAAATAATTGGTATAGAATAATCTACACGACTACCCTCCATATCTTTCACAATTACCTGTATAAATATAATCAATCCATCAACATCATATCAACCCATACTCACTTCATTACTGGAGTACGGGTTCTTATTTCAACCAAAAGACCTTAGAAGATATGTTCCGAAACTACTCAATTACGGATTGTCGGAGTCGTTGGAATATTTTCATATGTTTTTGTACTTCAATTATACGCTTCTACGACTAAAATGTAACTATGTAAAATTTCAAGTCTGTACGTGAAACTTTCTAAGACAGACTAGCAGACGAACAGGCAGGCATGTAAATCATCTAATTTAGTTACTTATTTTTTAATACCTATCATCATAAATACTCGCCAACAAATTGTTATAACAGTTTGGCGAACATAATAATTTGTACTATGTAACTGTCTCGTGTAAATAAATAAATAAAAACAATATAAATCAGTTGAGAATGCGCAAGCTTGCATTGCCAGAGGAACACCTGGTTCGTCAACAAATCAAATGTTGATGAACCAGGTCAACAAATGTTAACTTACGTGTATGGTGGATGTTGAAACTGACGACTTATCCAAATAAATTTCTTCCGAAAGCAGTGGTTTTTAAAATGTTTGGAACATATGCGACTGTACTCGGCTCCCAATTCTGTCGTCCAGTAGCAAAAATCCATGCATTACGCACACTGACGACTTTAGGAAATCTAAAAAATAAACATACATCTAAGATTAAACAAGTTAACATTTTTAATTTAAAAATAAATAAATACATTTTGACGAAAAATTATAAACAAAGAAGTATACAAAAAGTAAGAAGTTAAAAAAAAGGTGTCTGTACCCATATAATTTACCCATAATTTCGGGATGTTTTCCCATACTACATACTGGTAACCCTAAAACGCTCATTATACCGATAAATTGAAAATACAACAGAAAATGGCAGACGCATTACCTACAGACAACCTTCAAGATTTAGGCGGTTTTTACTAGAAATACTTTTTGTAAATTAAACCGATATTTTCATTGTTTTTACGTTATTATACAAACAATTTATTTAAAAACTACATGTGTATCTAATTTTCGCAAAATATTTGATAACAACTATTAAAACTTTATACTTACGTATGAAAGGTTATGTTTTCGTATTTTTACTAACTGAGGCTTTTGCAGCCTTTTACACAGCAACGTACCATTGTTAAAGTAAAAAGACAATCCCAAACAAGCAAAAGAACACAAATATGCACTAATATTTCCCTTATATTTAGTAATTTATGCAAAAAATTTGTTGTACTACAAGGAACGAAATGATTGTTTGCCACGAACTTGTTTTTGTGGCAAACACAAAATAGTGAAACTATGACAGGGACAAAAAATATTTTATCTGTCTCTTTCCTTCTTATGAGGAACTGTATGCATCTATCACGTTCTATCTTGGTATTATTATTTGCTTGTCATCTCTGGGTATCCTTCCTCTGAGGAGGAAACGCTATGCTGTATAGCTTCTGTATATATTATTGTTTTTGTTTTGGCAATGAGTCCTATCCTAGCTAAATGGTAATTCGTATGTAGGTATATTTTTGCGAGGTAGACAGAGAGTAGCGAGCGCCGTAGGACACGAACCTTACACATTTCACTCGCTTCTTTAACATTCTGATGAACTCGGCGGCGCAGTGGCAAAGCGCACTGTTACGTTACTTTAACACCAACGCTCGTGGGTTCGATTCCCACACAGGACAAACATGTCTGTTCGTCTAGGTCTGGGTATTTTTAAGAGAGGTAGGGCGCATCAAAGCAGCCCGTCTGGGGAAGTACCTGCACCTCACAGCAGCCAAATAACAACTCCCCAGAGGATTGTTGTGTTCCTACGTGTGAGTGTGGTCACCAGTAAGCTCCTATCGAGTTGCTGTGTTAGTAGCAGAGGTGGTATCGCGCGAGTGATACTTAATGTATTGCAAGTGTTTATAGGCTACGGTAGTGTTCTGACAACGCGGCAACAACCCTTTGACAATTTTATATAATCCCTAAGCCAGCTACTACACAAACTTAAAAGTTTCAAAAACATCATCCTTTGCGGCCATATCAACATCGATATAATTCCGAATACCTCTGATCAGCGCTCATACGATTACTTAATGTCTTAGCTGCTCACGATTCGCTCACTGCTTCACGGAGCCGACCCATGACCACACATGTCTCTATTACATTATACTACAGATAAAAAGTGAAGCCACCTGCTATTTATGCGAAAATGCAGTCACGGATCACGATACAGTAACCAAGTCCTCATCTTGACTTCGAAGGCCTTGATGAAGCCATCAAAAATATATACCCAACCCCTACGCGAGGTTCTTGCCCACCACGATCCTAATTTAGCAATAAACCTACTGGTAAAGCTTCTACCAACCGCTATACAGGATAATCATAGACGTAATAAAATAGTCAGACGGAATCTCGCTGAGAAACAACTGAAGCACCACAATGGCGGCATGTAAATTTGTGTGTGTGTCAAGTGGGTTGCCAGATGGAAGAAAATTTCCCATTTCTTTAACAATTTTTTTTATACCACTAAGGTGGGAATCAAGCATACGGCCTGCCTGATGGTAAACATTTACCGTAGCCTATGGACATTTGCAACACCAGGGGTGTCACTCATGCGTTGCCGACCCTCTAAAAACCTCTTCACGCATTTATTGAAGAACTCTATGCTGTAGTCCCTTGGAAAAACCTCGGCTGGAAGCTCATTCCACAGCTTGAGAGAAACGAACTAAAAAGAAATAAAAAAATTATATGATTCGTTACTGTCTTTGGAACTCGAATTTTATGGATCGTTGATTTGTAACTTGTATTGTTTAAAATAGCTATTGATGAAAATAAATTAAACACATGAAATATAACATTACATATTCCTATTATTATATAGGATAAACAGATGCATACTTATTTGAAATAAATAATGCCCAAACAAATACACCAATTTTAATGACCAGACGAGGCTCTGACGAAAGAGAGGTAGGGCACGACGTTAGCCTGACTTGGGAAGTACCTCCACTATTTATAGATAATGGTACGGAACCCTTCGTGCGCGAGTCCGACTCGCACTTGGCCGATTTTTTAGGGTTCCGTACCCAAGGATAAAACGGAACCCTATTACTGAGGCTCCGCTGTCCGTCCGTCCGCCCTTTGTCACCAGGCTGTATCTCTTGAACCGTGATAGTTAGACAGTTCAAATTTTCACAGATGATGTATTTCTATTGCCGCTATAACAACAAATACTAAAAAATAGAATAAAATAAATATTTAAGCGGGCTTTCATACAACAAACGTGATTTTTTGCTCATTTTTGTTCGATATTGATAACGGCAACCGGTAGACGCTAGAAATATTCACAGATTATTTAGTTATATATTCACTTTAAGAATAAATAATTGAATTAAAATAAAACAAATATTTAAGGGGGGCTCCCATACAACAAACGTGATTTATTTTGCCGTTTTTATAGATAAGGGTACGGAACCCTTCGTGTGCGAGTCCGACTCGCACTTGGCCTATTTTTTAACATTCAACCTAGCTTTAATAACCATTCCACAGTCCCGGGGAGTTGAGCTGCTTTTTACTAACTCCTTAATCTCTCATTACCCGCGGACCGCTTTTCCGCCAAGAAATGTATGGGAAAACGTATATAACGGGGTATATAATGTACAATCTGTGGGAATTTAACGAATAATGCCTATGCGAGACACCAGGAATTTGAGTAATTGGGAAAAATAATTCATCATTCATTCACTAGCTGTGTTTCTACCAACAAAGGTTTTCAGTAAAAATTTTGGCATCTGAAGCACTTTTAAAAAAAAACTGGAATTTTACTTCGACTTATAGATTTTATTCCGCCGTCAACGATTCCTCTGAAATTATTTCTATAAATGAACTGAGCGGATTTAAATGATCGTATGGTTCGGCTGGTGGTGGGATCAGGACTTAATGGGTTACGTGGACAGTGTATAGTCCAGGGTCAGTGTCCGAGTACTTGAACGAAGAGTCATCTTCGAATCCAGGTCTCGTGTATACTGACTGGGAGGGATTAGAGGGAACTTTTTTTTTGCATTCCAGTTTGTCATCCGCAGGTCGTTTGTTTCTTTTCTCCTTATTTGTATCAGACAACGACATTTCTACATCCAGAGGAACAAAGCCTCCCCCGTCAGGGGGGTCCTCGTCCATACCTGAGTCAAGAACTTACTAAAATGTTATTATAAAATAAACACAAACCCTACGAATAAATAATAATTCAGGAACTGTCATTCAAAACAAATTCCACACAAAAAGTGGCGCTAGGTGAAACCAAAACGACGTATGTTAAAATTACAAATCAATTAGGTTACACTAATACACGTGCCTAGTGATGGGTTTAAATTCAAAACAAGAGCACAGATTGGTTCGCGCGCAGACTGCTATGTCATTGGTAGCAGGTGAGGCATAGCGGCGTGGACGATGTTATGGTATAAGTGAAAAGGAACAAATATATAATAACATAATATTTTTATGCTATAAAATAAATAGATTTTTTTTGATTGTTATGTTTTAATTACAATTATTTGATAAATTGTTATACATACGAATGGATTCTAAATTGGTATTTAAATAGAAAAGTGAAATGATGAGGCCATAATATGTATGTATGTAATCAATTTATTGCATTTTGTGCAAACAGAACTAATTAAACAATATAATTTAAATGCAATGGCGGACTTATTTCTCTACATGCCAGCCATAACGTATCATAGTTGATAGGAATTCCACTACGAATAATTATTTATGACAATATTATTTTGACAACCCGTATAGCCTAGTTAGCAGTGTAGCTATCTTCTGCGCATTGGTCCTGGGTTTAATTCTCGGCTGAGTAGTTATTTGAACGATGAGTTTAAATATTCTTCTTCTTCAAGCGGTGAATCGCGGTTGCATCCACTACGGAGCCTGGAGTCATAGTAGAATCAAATACATATAATATCTTCATAGATACACACCGAACGCGTTTGTATGTGTGCCCGTACGTATGCGTAGTCGCACGCACACACTGATAAAATTTATCGCTGCTAAAGGTACGACAGACGTGGCTACGCCGCCATGCTTAATACCGCCCGAGCCCACGCACGTTCCGCCGCTGCGCTCCCGCTCGTAATAATTTGTACGTGTACCTACCTACCTACTTTATCTACAAATTCGTAAAGATGGCTAAAATGTAAAAAGATTTTTTTTTCTGTATCAAATGTGTAATTTTTTTTTAAAAATCACAAATTTCCTACAGAAAAAACTACTTTTAATGCCTATCATTTTAGGCTACTAAAAAAATATTAAATTTCCGAGTATAAAGATTATAATTTTGATAAGTGTAGTAAATGAAAAAGTAAAAAACAGTTTAGTGTAAAAAAATGGGTGCATGTACTTATGTATGCGTGTGAGAAGTTATACTTCTCTGGCAGCATTAAATAACAAATCCCTGGAGGGATGTTGTGTTCATGCGAGTGACGTTACCACCTCACAGGCAACTGCAGCCAAATAACAATTCCCTGGAGGGTTGTTGTGTTCAGGAGAGTGAGTGACAATATATATATATATATATTTCGCAAATAAGTTATTTCAAAATGTTAGCTCGTGTTCAGATGATAAGTTCATTATTACTGGCGATTTTAATTTGACTCATGTGGATTGGCATATGCAAGGGGATCATCTCGCACCGACTGGAACTACTACTAAAAAGCAAATGGACTTTTTCGATACTTTGATTCAATGTAATTTATTTCAATTCGATCGCGTTCGTAATTACGAGTATAATGACAGGCTATTGGACTTAGTTTTTTCTACCGATGATATTAATATCGAACAATATGAAGAGCCCTTGGTCCCGGAAGACGTGCCTCATCATAAGGCGCTGTGTATTGAGTTGCATCTTCCTACTGAAAACCGCTTAGAAATGAATAAAGTAACTAAATATTTTTATAAGTTTGGAAATTTCGATGCTATTTGTGCTTCTTTAGATAAAATTGATTGGCATACCGCTTGAATGAGGGATCGCTTGAAGACGCATTTTACGTATTTTACTATACTATTTATGATCTTCGTGATTCATACGCACCTCACAAGATAGTATCATCTAGTTCTTTTCCTCCAGTATAACAGTGCCTTGAAAAAAATCCTAAAAAGAAAAAACAAATTCTTCCGCAAGTTTAAATTGTAGGGCAACAGAGAGGATTATTTAACCTTCTCACTTCTTAGGAAAAGAGCAAAATTAGTGGAAGAATCCTGTTATAACTCGTATATGCAGAAGACTGAAGAAGCTACTACTACTATTACTAGTAAAAATCCTAAATCGTTTTGGTCTTATACAAAATACGCCAGCAAATCTTCTGGTAAATTTCCATCGTCAATGACATGTAATGGTGACACTGGAGATACTAGTGAAAATGTGTGCAACTTATTTCCAGGTAAATTATCTTTCATCTCATGATAATCATAGTGCTCCTAATTCTACTGAACAAATTAAGGATTCCACAGGTATCGGGGACATTGAAATTTGCCATTCTGAAGTTTTGAAGCTACTTGAAAGCGTCAGCTTGAGCAAAGGTCCGGATACTATATCACCTTTGTTTATTGTCAAATGTGCTAGAGGTTTAGTTGTTCCTCTCTGCATACTTTTCAAGAGATCTCTTACTGAGGGGTACGTTCTCGAGATCTGGAGATCTGCGTTTTAACACCAATACATAAAAGTGGTGATAAACGTAATGTAGCCAGCTACAGACCGATCTCGAAACTTTGTATTTCCGCTAAAATATTTGAAAGAATAGTGCATAGACAAGTTTATTCAGCCGTATCACCATTGTTTACCCCAGAGCAACATGGTTTCTTAAAAGCTCGCTCTACAGTCTCCAATATTGTGCTGTCGAATACATTTGTTACTACTCAAGTGGACATGATATTCACTGACTTCAGCAAATGCTTTGATCGCATTGATCATAATATTTTACTTCAAAAATTGTACCTTGTAGTAATTCACGGCAATTTGTATAGATGGTTTGCGTCATATATACTCGTACATAACCGAAACCAAGTGGTAGCTATCAATGGTTATACTTCTAACAGGTTTTTGGCGACGCCGGGAGTTCCGCAGGGCTCTTTGCTTGGTCCTCTTCTTTTTACCATATATCTCAATGATATAGCATCGTGCTTCACTCACTCATTATTCCTATTATATGCAGATGATACCAAAATTATATAAACTTATTAGATCTAGAGACTGCCTTCGTCTGCAGGAAGATCTTTTAAATTTGAAAATTACTGTCTCAAAAACAAATTGGACCTAAATGTTTTTCAATGACCATTACTCTTAAAATAAACTTAGTTAAATTTGATTATACATTGTTACGTTATTTATACATGATCTCAGGGTAATAATTGATTCCAAATTAGTATTTGATGACCACGTAGACAGTATCGTTAAGAAAACGTCCAAAGCGCTTGGATTTATTATAAGATCTTGTGCTAATTTCACAACGCTTAAGCCAATTAAAATACTTTATTGTTCTTTTATAAGAAGTATCCTCGAGTATGCCTCTGAAGTATGGATTCCAATGTACGATGAGTTATATACATTAGAATTGAATCCATCCAGAAACGATTCGTAACATATTTGCAATACAAGTCTAAACAATTTCTTCCAAATTATGAGACCAGGTGTCGAAAGTATCATTTTCTGCCTCTTAAACTTCGTAGAAATACTGCATTTGTTGTTTACCTCAGTAAAATTATTAATAATTACGTAGATTGTCCACAGTTGTTAAGGGAAATTAGTTTTCGCATTCCGACTAAACAAGTTCGACAGTACCTTCCATTTCATATACCAAATGGCAGTACCAATTATCGTAAGAATTCTTTTGTTTGCAGAGCCAGTGCGCAATTTAATAAACTTATTAATAATAATCCATCTATCGATATATTTAATACTAAGCCGGCGGCGATTAGACGGTCGATGACCGACAATTATTTCAAGTGGCATTTCTTAAATAAGTATTTTAACTAAAAAATCTTAGAAGTTTTACTTGTATCATGTATCAAAGTAGAAAATATAAATGTCTTGGACATACATAACGGCTAGCTTAAAATCTAGCGTATTATAAATCTATCGGTGAAAACTTATAATTGGTTTTTAGTTACTCATATTGGTTTATATTCATTTTTTTAAATTATATAGCTGTAAGTTTTCCAAATAAAATAAATAAATGTGCTCGCTTGCGTGACAAATGTTCGACTAAGCAACGCATGTACATGACTTGGCCCTGCCCACTAGTACACGATTTTCGTTGGGTCATTTTTTGAGTGCAGTTACATTTCCTGACTTATTATTTATTCGTAGCACAAACCTAATAAAACTCAGCTGAAAACCGCGATAAAACAAGAATTTTATCTCAACCTAGCGTATTTCAAACAACACAGCGACAATAAAAAAAAAAATCTTGTACTTGTACTACAAACTATAATACAAATGTGCTTCCCGCGCTTTTGACGAGTGACATTGTTGTTATTATGTACTTGAAATTTTTAGAATTCAGTATAAAATTAGTTTTATGTGACAATTTCGATAGTATTTTGTAACATAAGTGTTAGTGAACAGTAATAAATAAACTCAAATATAACACCATGTAAAAATCATCAATCAATCGTGTTACGGATGGTATTTAAACTGGGTTGATTGGGTCTGGATTCCCTTCCCAAGTATTTTTTCAGCACAGTTCCTGAAGCTGGAACATAGAATTAAGATTTTAAAATGGTTCGGAACTGACGACATGCCTGTATGATCTCGATCCCTATGCCTTTCGTCTCGAGGATAAAAAGAACCAAACTACAAATGAATTTGACAGTGACAGGGCTTCTTCCCGCGCTTTTGACGAGTGACATTGTTGTTTTACTTGAATTTTTTACAATTCAGTATAAAATTAGTTTTAGCCAAAAATTCCGATAGTATTTTGTAACATAAGTGCTAGTGAAATTATACAGTAATGAAAAAACTCAAATAGAACACGTTTATGCACTTTTTGGAAGACGTGAATAAGTTCATCAAGAGAACCTTGTAAAAATCACTATCGTTTTACGGGTGCTATTTAAATTGGATCGATCGATGGGTCTAGGTACCCTTCCTTCTAAACTGAAGACTTGGCTGTATGGGCTAGATCCCTTTGCCTTTCCCCTCGGGGATAAAAAGAATAAAAAAAAAAAATTGACAGTGACATTGACATTATTGAATAATATATGTGTTTGGACAAGAGTAAAATTGTATTAAAATATGTTATTATTTTCACACAAAACGTAATAATACATATTTAATTTTGCGCACAAATAGGGCTTCCGATATGAGTTTTCTTACTGTGGACCGACAGGTATCGTCCACTAGCACTGACAAAACGAGCGATGCAAACGAAAACAACGATGATTTGGAGGTATTTTCATTCTTGGTGCTGTGTGTATTCTTGAAATAATCGCTGCATTTTGTACTAATTCGGATGCTGCATTGCATTAACTGTTATATGTTACGCTGTACTTTAATTTTTTACAATGTTTGTACCTAGCATTTGCACTATTTATTCCATAACATTATTGTCATCTTACACTTTTTACATTTTAGAATCATAGTGTAAATACTAATACTAGTAATTAATGCAACTAATTGATTTCAGGTTGATAACTCAAAGAGTGTGCTGCTCAAGATTGCAACATTATATGCGGAACAATTGATGAGTGACCTGACATTGCAGGTGGCAGGGGTTGGTTACCCTGCCCACAGGTTGATTCTATGTGCCAGCAGTGAAGTTTTTCAGGTATTAAGACCACATATCAACAATAAATCAATACCACAACTTCTGAATTTTAATTGTTATAAATTTATAATTACTAAATGTGTGTATTAGACATCTATATAAATGGCGTAGTAAATTTATAAGCATTGTTATCGCATAAAAATGTAGCAGAAATATTTAACTGGTAAAAATCACATTACCTGCCTGAAGGGGCGCTTGAACAACCTTGCAATGCAATGTAAGGCACTTGCAACTTCCCGATGAGTATTACTTTCAAAGGGGTAGTAATGCTATTGTGATCTATCAGGGAGTTGATGATGATCAATTTTTATTCCAAAAAGCATTATGGCTTCTTGCTCATTTCAAGTTATTTTTACCTGTTATGTAAAAAGTCTGGTAAAAGCAAGTAGAAATTCTTTCTCAATTGTAGGTTCAAGTCCTACCTACCTGAGGGTTGGTGAATTTATTCATCTAAATACTTAGAAGTTTTGATATGTTGTGGTATAAACAACTATAGTATATATGTGTATAGAGATGTAATTTAGCAATGTAGACATTTTATTAGTAATGACAGAATGTGACATTGTTTTTTTTAATCAATGTTGCGAGGCATACTGCCTACCTTACACAGCAACTCCTTAGGAGCTTACTGGTGACCTCACTCACATGCTGGAACACAACAACCCTCTAGGAAATTGTTATTTGGCTGTGGTTTTCTGTCAGGTGGAGTCACTTCCCCACACGGGCTACTTTGGTATGCCCTACCTCTCATCATCAACAACATCCAGAGCAAGACAAACAGACATGTTAATGCACACAAATGTTTGTCTTATGTGGGAATCGAACCCACAAGTTTCAGTGTCAAAGTAGCATGATTCACGACTGAGCCACCAAGCTCGTCAAAATTGATACTGTAGTAGAATATGTTTAATGTTATACTGTCTGTATGACATCAATTTATATGCCATGCAGACAGTATGGAAGAAGAAGTGCTAGCCTATCCTCTGTGTATCATATCAACAACGTATATGGAAAGAGAATGCCCAATACTTTTGCTGTGCTGCCAAGTATATTGGTACTCCATTATTATCATTGTCAAACCCATTTTACATGTAATGTTGTATGTATGGTTTATCTTAGACATGGCGAGTTTCAGTTACAATAAGTATAACAAATACAGTAATTTTTAACTCACTTACATGTCAATAGTTTTTTAAATGATGCTGAGTAAGTAATCGTTACTTTTTAGAATGGATATAGTATCATAAAAAGTAGCAATTACTTGGTTACTAATGTTTTTATTCATATAAGTAATGGAGAACAATATTGGATTTAATTTAAAAAAAAAAATACTCTGTTGAATGTGTATTGGGACTGAGACTGGTCTGTATTCCTCTCATTTCATAATGCAAAATCCCATGAACAAGAAGGTAAAAATTGTTTGTGATTATGACTACAAATTATAATATGAATGGTCATTTTATGTATTACTTGCTTAAATACAGTTCAAGTCCTTGAAGCCTGTTATATACTTGTTATTGTAACGCGCATGGCGGAATTCTCAACGGGTTATGCTACATGGTATATAGAAATACCAATTTGTTAACATTTTCAGATTTTGTGATATAACAAAAATATTTAAAATATGCACCTGTTTCAATGAGACTGTACTATGACGTGTTCCAAACTTTCAGGTAATGTTAATGAACCGAGAATGGAGTGAATGGCGAGAGAGCCGAATTGTCCTCCAAGAGACTCCCACTGCAGCTTCTGTCTTCCCACATTTCTTGAAGTGAGGATACATTATATTAAAGATGATTTAGGTTCACAGACACAACAGACACAGTTACAGAGACAACTGAATGTTACTTGATTTTATGTTTGCGAAACAGAGTACTACTGAATTACAATCCATTCAGTGTGTTTTTAGTTTTACAGTGCAGAAACATGTGTAATCATCAGCTGAAACATAAATTTATAACTAATGTATAATGGAAATGACTTGAATGAACATGAATATTTCATTGTGACTATATTCCTTTCTAAATAAAATCCTTTGTTAAACTTAGTTTAACACTAACACTCTGCCTATCCTGCAAGGGATTTGGTGTGAAGTCATTAAACCTGACTTTTCAGCCTGAGTACAAGTACTAAATATGTGCTGAGTGCACCAACTTCAGGTTGATCAACTAAAGCTGGAATGCTCACAGTACTCAAATGCTGTACCACTTAGTAAAATAATAATACTCGGCACATCTTCAAATAGTATTCTTACAGCCGAATATTTGTAGTATTTAATAATAATGTGAATAAATTAAATGACAAAATTTAATCTCTTCTATTTAAATTATATATGTGATAAAATGTTGCGGTGCAAATTGTGACTGTGAAGTGGCAACTACCAATTTTTTTACTACCAACTACCAATTTTTTTTAAATTCACTATTGTCACATTTGTTCTTTGCAGATACTTTTACACGGGCCAAATAAGAATATCACACCAGACTGTTCTTCCTGTGCTGTCCCTTGCTGATAAATATAATGTAAAGGTTCGTATGGGATAAGTTTCGAAATTTTCTAATGAACGTGTCAATAGTGGCATTATATATAAGACAAGATTAGTTTGAATGGCCAAGTGAAAATTGACGATGAATACATTTGTCTCATCTTGAGTTACACAAAGATATAGGCTTGTCTGATACAATATACAAATAATTCATGTGTACAAAGTTCATGACAAGTACTTTTTGCACACAACACTCATATGACAAGTAATGTTACATTTTTCCTCTTTTTGCACTTTTGTAGCCTGCGACTCCTTCCTTCATGTAATAACTATGGCAATTATAAAATTACACATCTACTCATATGTATATTTAATTATTTTATATATATTTAAATGTCACTATAAATTTTATTCGAAAAAATAAAATTCATGTCAAATTTTGATCGTGAAATTTATATACATATTAAAATATTATTCATATATATTTAAATTTCAATACAAATTAGATTTTTTCGGACAAAATTTAATCTCTTCTATTTAAATTATATATGTGATAAAATGTTGCGGTGCAAATTGTGACTGTGAAGTGGCAACTACCAATTTTTTTACTACCAACTACTAACATTTTAACTAACAATTTTTTTTTCATTGATGGTATATCCATTTCTTTAGTTGATATCTTTTTTATATTTGATTATGGTGTAATGTGTAATATCTTATTGTTAAATAGACTAAAAATATCATATAATATGGTACTATGCTGTAAAATATTTATAGAATAGAATTAATGGTATAGTTTATCACACTGCCTGTTCTGCAAAAAGGTTGTTACTATGGGTCTTTTTACAATTGATTAAGGTTTTAGTCTGCTGTCGTTTCCATGATTAATAATGTTTGGCTTGAAAACTACATGCATTGAAAGATATGTAATTGTTAATATAATATTTATCTATTTTACATACGCTTTCACATTCCAGTGAGATTTATTTATAACATGTAAATGTTTCGGTAGACATAGCAATATACTATATAATATACATGAACATGACGATTGATCACAATCTCACAACCACCGCACCTTGTTCATATCCAATAAAATATTCATAATCATAGTTTTTAATTTAAAAAACACTCATAACATACTTAGGGTTACCATACGCGGCAAACCAAAACATTTTATCAACGTTTCGTATCTGGTTGCTTGCTTTTTCAATACATTAGTGACCATTCTCGCCATCAGGATCTGGTGTCGCTGTGTCTCGGTTACATGTCGCAGCACATCGCTCAAGCAGCCAAGAGAGGCCAGCTGATCGCATGGATGCAGTACACTATGGCGTGCGGGCATGACGACGTGGCCAAGGTTTCAGATTACTTATTTATCAACTAGTTCTGTGATCGTTTTAGGGCTACAATATGGTCCTTTATTATAAACTAATTTTAAATCAAACTTATCACAGCGAAATTGCAAAATACTGTATTATCATTAGAAATCTAGGTTTTTTTAATACAACCTCGGGAGCCATACAAGCATACGGCCCACTTCTTGTAAAGCAGTTACTGTAGCCTATTAACGTTTGTAATGTATTAAATATCACTCGCGCGATGCCTCTGCTGCTTACACAGCAACCCCTTAGGAGCTTACTGATGATCCCCTCACACGCCGGAACACAACAAATCTCCAGGGAGTTGTTATTTGCCTGCGGTTTTCTGTGAGTGCATTTTGTAATCATTACGAGCCACTTAATAATGGCAGTAACGCCTACTAACACATTAATATATTAGAACACTCTTAGTTGTAGATTATGGCATTTCACGAAACACAATCACAACAACGGAAGGACAACTTGCCAGCAATTTTTTACGGTAAAATATATTTTTTATGCAGCGTCACTAACCATAAACGCATACGACCACCCACAAACCAATAAACCTCTAGAGGGCGCATAAAGATACCCACACACTCAGTCACAGTCACAAAAAAGTAGTGTTTTAGCGTCTATATATCTCAACGATTCGAGCCGACCAATGGTTCAAATATCCTCCATATTTTAACTAATAAGCCGATAAGTGACGCGATGCTGATCCTCGAGTTGAGTTACTAAACAAAAACCGTCTCATCAGTTCTCCATAGGTGGTTTCCTTCATGGGCCCACTTCCCTATGAACGCTTGCTTGCGAACAACCTTCGTGGGAGTTGTTATTTGGATGCGGTTTTCTGCATAGTGGAGGTTACTACTCCAGTCATAAATTTTATATTATCAGGCAGGTGGTATACTTGATTGACCTTGCTGGTATAAAAAAGAAGAAACAGAAAACCAATAAGTGCATATAGAAAGAAAGAAATAAAATGTTTATTTGGACGTAACACAACACTATACGCACAATAAACAATATACAATACATAGTGAAGCAATAATAGTGCTGTGTGACGTCACAAATAGGTCCTATCTCAGCATATTGCCGTGTCAATTATTCATATACATATGCACTTATTGGTTTTCTGTTTCTTTTGACATGCGAATGTCGATGTAGTTATACAAGATGTTGTTTGAGGTGGGGACACAAACACACTAAACAGAGGCAGGGCGCAGGAAGTATTCTACCTCATAGAAAATAGTAGCCAAATAATAACTCCCTGTTGTGTTCCAGTGAGTTCACCAGTAAGCTCCTAAGGAGTTGCTGTGTTAGCACCGGAGGTGGCATGGGGCGAGCGATACTTAGTCTATTGCAAGCGTTCATAGGTTACGGTAACCGTTTTATATCACGTGTTATGCTTGCATGTCTCCCGTTGTATAAAAATAAATATCAATAACTGCCAGTGTCATCTGGAATTACTGTCAGGGTTACTGGAATTATATACAAGTGGATGATTCATATAGAAGCCCTGCACACACATACATACAAATCTCTGTAGTTTTAAGGCATATTACTACTACTATATCTTCACACCACTTGCAGGGTAGGCAGAGCGCTTCATGGCATAATTGATGTGGAATGAAACGTTTTCCTCAGGCTTGCCAGAACTTCGTAAAATGGAACCTGGAGTGGGTGTGGTCGGACAGCGAGCTCGGCGAGCTGGAGGGCGAAACGCTGGTGCAGCTGCTGCAGCAGAGCGACCTCGTGCTGCACAACGAGATGAGCGTATACGAGTGAGTACATTATCATCATTACGCAAATTTTGCTCAACGCTATTAGTTTATCTTAGTTTCTCTGCCATACCCAGCTCTCGCTTCCATAAATTAACGTTGGGATCAGCACTATGTTGTCTTCTGGATCAAGCTTTTACTGTCAAGAAGTGTTCCCAATGCCCCATTCATACTATTCCCAGTACATATATGTCTTTCCACATCAGCGGTGTACCTTCCAGTCCTGCTGACATATCACTGGACCAGTAACAAAGAACTGTCGTTAGTTTAAAAACCATTATCTAGAGAACTGTGACTGCAAGCTAGCTGCATATTTATAATGCAGTCCTAATGCATTTGGTTGGTCCGACTGCATAGAACCGCTACCGAGCTACGCTCTAGCTTCCAATGCTCTCAGTGATTGCGGAAATTTTCGAATGAATAAAACTTGTTTTGAATTGAGATTTTTTAATAAATATATATAAATTGGGAATTTAGTTTTATTCCGTTTCCTAATTCATTAGGATTGGCGGGGTTCTCTACCTAAGCCTTAGGCGAAGATTCCTAATTTTTACATGAAGCCTGAAGAAGACTGCCTTCAGACCTCCACAAGCCAAATATAATTCCTGGTTCAATGGTTTTGTTGTCCTTCACCGTCGATCATGGGATAATTACAAATATGTACCTACGTAATCCGAAAACACGAATTTAGTGGTACATGCGAGGACTCGAACCGGAGACCAGTTCTTTATACGACTGCATTACAAATGTGAAGCTATTTACAACTACACGACGATTGCAACCGAACTGCGCAGTCAGTTTCGTTACAGTAGTACCAGCTACATAGAAAATGTAGTTGACACAGTACAGGCATCAAAACTGCTAGTCCGTTGGTGTAGACTTTAAGGCGCTACTGTATTGCTGCGTGGGATGTGCACGCAGTTGCTAGGGCCTATGATTGTCGATTTTAACGAGCCCGATGGCGGAGTGCTTAGCAATGATATTTTCACACAAAGGTTCATGGGTTCGATTCGTACATAAGACAAACATGTCTTTTTGTCTTAATATGGGTGTTTTTAAGAGATGTAGGGCGCATCAAAGCAGTTTGTCTGGTAAATCTCCACCTTACGGGGAACCGCACCTAAATAACAACTCCCTAGAGTGTTGTTGTGTTTCTGCGAGTGAGTGAGGTTACCGGTAAGCTCCTAAGCAGTAGCTGTATTAGCGCGAGCATTACTAAATGTATTGCAGGCGTTCATACGCTACGGTATCCACTTTACATCTGGTGGGCCGTATGCTTAGTTTTTACAAGGTCGGCAGGGATACAAGCATACGGCCCATCTGATGTATAGCGGTTACTGTAGCCTATACGGCCCATCTGCGTCCTACCTCTCTTAGAATGCTTGTGTGCCTCCCGACAAAAAAAATCTTTATTTTTGTCTTTGTATTACTCTAGTCATTAAATATTGTACTGGCTGTTTTTTTTCACTTTATTTATCAAATTAGTAAAAACATACAATTTTATTTATGAAGGTATCACAAAAACGAGTTTTTTGGTTCATCAGGATACTTATGCATCAGAGTTAATATGACTGTATTTTGCCTTCGATTATCGAATCCATTTGAACTTCAAGCAGCTATTTTACGTCTATGTACATAGTATAAAGTTAATATATACATAGAGCATTAAGCTGTGTGTACATGGAGCTGGCTTATAAGTATCCTTTTTCATAATTTGTGACCGCTGTTTCTGGCAGGTTTGTGGTGCGATGGCTGAACAAGCAGCGGGAGCGGGTGAACACCAGCGACCTCAGTGAACCAGATAAGAAAGCGCACTGGGAGTCACTGGTTGCCGCCGTGTTTTCACACGTTAGGTATGTTACTAGGTGCTGCTTTTTCATTTAACGACTAAGCCGAACATGCGTGAAATGCGTGTGCAGAAATACACAAAATATACCACTAGGTGGCAAACAAACTGCTGCTATGACGAGCTCGTTGGCGCAGTGGTGAAATGCGCTGTTACGTTACTTTGACACCAACGCTCGTGGGTTCGATTCCCACATAGGATAAAACATTTCTGTGCATGAACACGTCTGTTTTGTCTTGGTTTGGGTGCTTTTAAGAGGGGTAAGGCGCATGAAATCACCCAAATAGCAACTCCCTGGAGTGTTGTTGTGTTTCTGCGTGTGAGTGTGTTTACCTGTAAGCTCCTAAGTTGCTGTATTAGCAACAAAGATCACGCGAGTGATACTGTATTGTAAGCGTTTATAACTTTATATGCTACTGTAACCGCTTTACATCAAGGTGGTGGTGGTGTATAAAAAAAATGCATTGGGATTGACTACCTAGTTGTATATAAGGTGCAAGAGGCAACTCGTGAACGGGTGCTGCTCTGGGGGACTGGTTTGCGTGCACCTTTCGAATCCCATCTACATAATATAAAAAATAACTATGCTGGTTCTATAGTTTAAAGATGAAGCACTTGTGCGGATCAAGAAAACAAAAAACTAACATTAAGAATTATAAACATAACAAGCAAAGCCTATAGATTTAAATTATTAACAAAAAAAAAAGTCAAGAGGATGCTGCTTCTCTGTCGTCTTTTTCGGACTTTAGGCAAATAAATGGTGATGTACCAGTCAGTTTTAACATTTTAATGATCTTCAAGTGCGATTATTCAAACAGGACCCTTGAGGGAGAAATAAAGCAAACATTTTGTTACTCATGTCATTTATAACGAACTAGGAAATGGGGTAACGCTAGGAAGAAGAAGAGCTCTATATTCTCCACTTTCCTAGCAATAGAATTTTGGAAATTGTCAAAGAAGAATTGTCCAACGAATCTTGCAAATAAGGCTTTTTTTTAATTGACAATTAGAATCAATCTTAGAATTAATTTATCTCAGCATAATTAGTACAGTAATAATAATATCAGATGGTGGAATTAAAGATATACTATTGCCTGTGCTGAATCATTTCCAGACTTGTCAGTTTAGATATTCATAATGCTGTAGTAAGCGTAATATATGTTGAAGGTTCCCGATGATGTGTCCGAAGCAGTTGGCGAAGCTGCTTCTGTGCCCGCTCACCCAGGAGCACAAGGATTTCTTCATGGAGCGGATGGCAATAGCCATGAGCTATCAGTCAGGTATAAATATATTCGTGAGCTTTTGTAGTATTACATTACCGTAACAACTCCACAACAAGCTTTCTTATACCACTAAATTGAAAAAATATATATACGATCTGCCTGATGGTAATCACTTACCTTAGCCAATGGGGACTTGCAAAATCAGGGGTGCCACTTCCAGGAAATTAGTATTCGTCTGCGGTGCTCAGTAAGGTGGAGGTATTACCCCAGTTGTGGTACTCCTTGTCTTGTACCATACTTTCCATGTTGCTGATCGCTGGTGTCCAGGGCGCACCACCCGCATGTAGGTTGGACTCAGCTGTGAAGATAATGGGATCTCTTACAAGGTTGGATGTGACGAGGCAATTTTGATCAATTATATTCGAGGTTCAACAACAAGGTCAAATCTATATATATAAAACAAAGTCGTGTTAGTTACACCATTTATAACTCAAGAGCGGCTGGACCGATTTTTATGTTTTTGGGTTTGTCTTCGTCCGGAATAGGATAATAAGTATTAAAACAATTTATACCATCTAATAAGTTAACACACCATTTATTGATTCTGAGGCGGTACGAAGTTCGCCGGGCCAGCTAGTAGTTAATATATTCAGGCATTATTTTGCGAAAGTTAAATTTACATGCAATTTGATCTAACCTGCTTGGTGATCTTCCGCCACCAAGCTTATAGACGCCGAATTTTTTATTAGGCGAGATTTTATCTTTAGTGGCAATTTGATCCAAAGGCAATTTGATCCAAACTACTTTGTGTGCTTCCGCTCCCGATTAGTTCATGCGAACTACTGCCGGCCGGCACCCACCCACTACCGTTAGTAGATGTATGCCGCCGCTGCCATGGCTGCTCCGGTCGTCTCTGCGAGTGTTCGCCATCTGAAATGTGAACCGCATGCACCCGCCACCGTTGTTGCCCTGGCTGCTCCGGTCGTCTCCGCGACACGTGTTTCGCCTCTCCACGAGGCATCCTCAGGCGCTGTAGATGTTAGTCGTTAGAATAACATGCTACGAATCACTTCGTAGCATGTTATTCTAACGCTGTAGATGTTAGTCGTTCGCATGAACTAATCGGGAGCGGAAGTACACAAAGTAGTTTGGATCAAATTGCCTGTAAATTTGACTTTCGCAAAGTAACGCCTGAATCTATTAACTATTTATCTTTAGTGTTATAAAATAAATAAATAAATATTGTCGGACAAATTACACAGCGCCATCTAGCCCCAAAGTAAGCGAAGCTTGTGTTATGGGTACTAGACAACTGATAAACATACGTAAATACATTTTTTTTTGTAAATACATACTTATTATACATAGAAAATACCCAGACCAAGACAAACAGACATGTTCATGCACACAAATGTTTGTACTGTGTGGGAATCGAACCCACGAGCGTTGGTGTCAAAGTAGCGTAACAACGCGTTTCCCCACTGCGCCACCGAGCTCGTCAATCTTTAGTGTTAGAAAGTGATACGAGATAGTGGCGGAAGAACATCAGGCAGGTTAGATCAAATTGCATGTAGAAAAGATTAATGTTACCATTGATATGTAGGATATTCCACCCAATTGTTAGCATTTTACGTGACGTTAATACGATTAAAATTACTTAAAACGAATGTTGGTAAGTCTCTCAAACTTTTTATCAATACGTTGCTTTTAGTCTTAATACATAGATAATATTAAAAAAAAACATGTACGGTATCCACATGCTAAAATCCAACTATTGTCACATTCTGTCCACAGTATTGGAATCTTATTGTCTATAAATGTGAAGATGCCAATAATCACCCACGTTTGGACGGAATACGGTATATAATATATTTTTTAATTGTATAAGCTAGGTATATTTAATTGTACTAGTGGTCACCTGGTGGTCGAAATTCGACCATAATTCATATAATTTTTAAGTTACGAGTAGAATAACTGATACATAAAGTACAAATATATATTAGACAAACTATATAAATAATAATAATAACTATTGTCGGACAAATTACACAGCGCCATCTAGCCCCAAAGTAAGCAAAGCTTATGTTATGGGTACTATACAACTGATAAACATACGTAAAAATTTTTTTTTTGTAAATATATACTTATTATACATAGAAAATACCCAGACCAAGACAAACAGACATGTTCATGCACACAAATGTTTGTACTGTGTAGGAATCGAACCCACGAGCGTTGGTGTCAAAGTTACGTTACGTTACGTACGCTACGTAACAGCGCGTTCCACCACTGCGCCACCGAGCTCGTCAAAATGTCATCACTATGACTATGACATTATCATAATTATTTTTGACATTCAGTAAGACCATAGACAATTAATACTAAATACTAATAATATTAACCTCTTCTCTATTTGATCACAGGCTTGAACCATAAACAAAAGAGTAGGTATATATGTGCTTTGTGTCAAGCGCATGGTAGTGTGTGAAATGTCTTTTTATTAATTTAGTGTATTTAATTTAATGCATTATTATAAAAAATAATTTGCTTCTCTATATAAACTTCATCTGTGCCAAATTTCATACTCCTCATTCCGCGTAATTTTCATAAAAAAAGGGGGTCCAAAGTTTTTGTATTATTTATTTCACGTATTATTTAATTGTATAAGATAATTCATGTTATTGAAAGTAATAATAAGTGCAAACGTTTAAAAATTGATAGACCAATCTCGTATTTGCAACATATGTAGCAAAAATATTTTAAACGATCTTTTGATTGCCTACTTGAGGGGCTGATGGGGTCGTTGGTCATGTTATTTTAATCGAACATGTTAAACAATGGGTTTATATCTCGAGTTCCTCCGAACTAACCCAACCATTGCTGTTCCGACGTGTGAGGGTGAACTCCCTTCTTTGCAGGACATTACGAACGAGTATCTGAGGTGCAGCAGACGGAGGCCGGCTGCATGCTGTTCACGCCGCGGCTGTACACCGAGGACACGTGGGGCTCGGTGCTGGCCGTCGACAACTTCCACTCGCTGCCCAGCTACCACACCAGGACGTTTATATTCTCGACGAGGCCCAGTCTGGCGGACCACGCCGCCAACCACGACAGACTCACCGAGTGGACCGTGGACCTGTACCCCAAGGGAGTCTGGTTCAGGAAGAGCTTGCTGATCGTCTGGGCGGGGACTTATGATGTAATTGTGTTTTTTTTATAATATATGTATGTATACATGTATATCTTCACGCCAGGTACCTTTCGGGGTAGAAAGAGAGAACCGAGCGCCTTAAGAAGCGGTTCTTATACACTACACTGGTTTCTTTAACATTAATAACTCTTTTCATGCACGCTCTCCGGTTCCTGGGGCTTCTGATAAAACACGACCAATTTGGTCATGGTAGGTTAGTCTTGGTCTTTCTCGGCTCCTACATCCTTCCACTTTCGCATTATATATCTGGTCCGTTATTCTTTCATCCTGCGTTCTTTCTACATGTCCGAACCAACGGAGCATGCCTTTTCTTTTCTTAACATCGACACTCTCTTACAGCCCAACTCTCTTTCTTTTGGAATCATTACGAACGCGGTCAGCAAGCGTTATGCCACAAATTTTGCGCAATGTTCTCATCTCGACCGCATTTTTTCTACTTTCATGGTCTCTCTGCCATACCCAGCTTTCACTTCCATAAGTTAGCGTTCGGATTAGCACCGAGCTGTGCCTTCAATTATATGTAAGTAAACAGTTTTTTATATATATTGAAGGGAGGCATACAAGCATACGAAGATGTAATGCAGTTGCCGTAGTCTTATGTACCCTTGTCACACATTAAGTATTGATTGCGCGAGGTTAACTTTGCTGCTAACACATACTTCTTAGGATCTTACGGGTAACCTCACTCACTCGCAGGAACAAAACAATCCTCTTGTTATTTGGCCGCGGTCTTCTGTGAGGTGGAGGTAATTCCCCAGACGGGCTGCTTTAATGCGCCCTACCTCTCTGAAAAACACCCAGACTTAACACAAACAGACATGTTCATGAGCACATATGTTTGTCAAATGTGTGATTTGAACCCACGAGAGTTGGTGTCAAAGTAGCGTTAGTAACCACTGCGCGACCGACTCGTCAAAATGTGTAATTTGTTCAACAATATTTACTTTTATTGTTTAGTTAGTTTGCGTGATTTATCTTTGGTGCCAGGTTCCTGAAGTGGTGCTGCGAACAGTTCGCATCTCCATCACCTGCCAGAACTGTCCGGAGAACACCATCAACCAGTACGGCGAGAGTGAACAGTTGGAACCAGACGTCAGAGTCAAGGTACCGTTTATAAATCAATATCTTGACATATTTTTAGGGTTCCGTACCCAAAGGGTAAAACGGAACCCTATTACTGAGGCTCCGCTGTCCGTCCGTCCGTCCGTCTGTCACCAGGCTGTATCTCATGAACCGTTATAGTTAGACAGTTGAAATTTTCAAAGATGATGTATTTCTGTTGCCGCTATAACAACAAATACTAAAAAATATAATAAAATAAATATTTAAGGGGGCTCCCATACAACAAACGTGATTTTTTTGCTGTTTTTATAGATAATGGTACGGAACCCTTCGTGCGCGAGTCCGACTCGCACTTGGGCGATTTTTTTATACTACGTTGGGAGGCATTTTTTAGGGGTTCCGTACCCAAAGGGTAAAACGGAGGGTTTTACCCTTTGGGTACGGAACCTGACTACTGAATTACTGAGACTCCGCTGTCCGTCCGTCCGTCTGTCACCAGGCTGTATCTTATGTACCGTGATAGAAAGTTGAAATTTTCACAGGTGATGTATTTCTGTCGATGCTATAACAATAAATACTAAAAGCAGAATAAAATAAATATTTAAGGGGGCTCCATACAACAAACCTGATTTGCTCGTTTTTGCTCGATGAACGGCAACAGGTAGACGCTTGAAATATTCACAGAATATTTAGTTATATATTCACCCGGTATATTCACTGGCCCGAAGGACAGGTTTGGATTGTTCGTGCCTTGTGATCAGGTGCAGAGTTTTGCTGGAAAGTCTACGGTACATCTTTAAAACATGTATTGCTGATAGGTTTCATAACGCGATCAATTACAGTCTCTTTATACACTTCAACCCTTTTTCATAAAAATGATATTTGACTTTAAGGTTTGTGATAAGACACTCTCCACCAGATCATTACAGTCGCAGGATGATGACCACGTTGTACCTTTCCGACCACTTGGGCGGCTTCTTTAGAACTGTGTGCGTACACTTTGGCATTTTGCTTGTTGTAGTGCTCTTCAATCGTGTTTTTTTTTCATCAGTAAAGAGCATATTTCTGTGCCTTTCACCTGCGTATCGGTACAGAGGAAGTGTTGGTATATCTGTTGATAGTACGATATACGAGCATACGGCTGATACCAAGATTTTGAAGTGTCCTGAATATGACCGACGGCTCCATAACCACTTTGTGCAAGGCAATCACTGCAATCCTATTTTCTTTAACACCCCATTCCATATTGTAATTTGATAATAAACACAAAAATATGTAAAACAGCGAGAAATTATTAAATCAAAATTCAAAAAATTAAAGAGTTGAAAAAAAAGAAAAGTTTCTATGTAACAGTATTTATAACCAGACTAGTTGAATGAACATGTCTGTTTGACTTGGTCTGGGTGAAGAGAGGTAGGGCGCATCAAAGCAGCCCGTCTGGGGAACTACCTCTACCTCACAGAAAACCGCAGCCAAAATAACAACTTTGATATTGTGTTCTCCTGCTCTCCAATCCGCTTTCCATCAACAAACAAAACAATACACATTTTAGCCGTGTAACAATAAACATTTTAGCCGACACGGTCCCAGTGGCATGCGTCATCTTAAAAAGAGACTATAGTTGCCATGCCTAAAAATATTTGAAAATAAATGTCGTATACCATACTTTCTTTTTCCGGTCAGCTCATAAAGAAAAGCAATCATTTGTTGTTGCAGATCGGGATCCTGGTGTGGGGCGTACAGAAGGGCGTCGAGCATGTTTCGTCAGTTGTGGAGAGAGTGCATCGATTCTCGTCGCAAAATAGGTACCATAATCTCTCCCCCCCCCCCCCCCCCTCAATTTTTCCACAACACTCAGTTAAAAAGCAATAATTGAAAATGGAGGTTTTAAGCGCTGCAATGAGT
The DNA here is from genome assembly GCA_947507595.1 of Pyralis farinalis. NCBI lineage: Eukaryota > Metazoa > Arthropoda > Insecta > Lepidoptera > Pyralidae > Pyralis > Pyralis farinalis. The sequence continues at coordinate 3,377,520 of OX382270.1, forward strand.
TTGGATGTAATTTGATTTAGAATATATAATAATTTCGGCGAAAATGGGGGTCTGGATATTCTTAGAACATTAAACTCTTAATATTAGAAAAATTAACTAAACTCCCAAGTCGCCAAATTTCAGGAACATTCAGACGTAATTATTATTCGCCTGGAGAATTATGTGTAGCTTAATATATTAAAAATATATGATAAATATCTAAACTGTAGCTTGATTTTAATTTTTGAAATTTATTTTCCAGGGTATTAAACATAGATGGCGCGCTAGACTTTGACGAGTTAAACACGCCGTTGTACACGCCGGCGGCGAGTTCCAGCACTGCTGCTGCCGCCGCGTGCTCACAGCCGCCCGACGCCGTCCCGCTCTCTCACAAGGGACCCGGGTAATTCAATATATCCTTCTTTTTCACACATACCTCTATAACAGTATTCTTGTTTTAACGCAGCTATTTACTTATTTGTTAATAAATTATTTTACTTTTAAATTATATAAATGACGTTTTTCGTAAGAGGTATATTGCTATCGTGTTGCTCTGCTGCACACGATAGCCACACAGTTGTTGAATCTACAACAAGTCATAATCTGTGATGTTGGTACATCTCCAAAAAATATTGGCAAAGCATAGTAGTCGTTACGTGTTGCTGATGCGTTGCCGGCGCGACGTACACTTGGTGAAAAGAGGTTTACTCGCTTATACACTGTCCATCTTATAATTAAACTTTTGGTAGGTAATCATCGTATTTTGGTAGGCCGAGTTGCGTCTGGTGCAGGGCACTTGGGTCCGGATGAGACCGTGGTCCGGCGAGCCAAGCGACGCATCCACTCAGATGTTATATTCATCCGGACGTGTAGTCAGCAGAATATCTATTAGAGAGCTTGCATGTTCTTATATATCTGGTATTCTCGTGGGAGAGTAAACTAGCTGAGAGAAACCATAGGCGACAACAAATATCCTCCCGAACGAACATGTATACCCCGGCACGACGCATAAATAAGTGCTCTGGTTTATTCCCGGGGCAATGTAAGTAATGTGATATCTACTGGTGAGGATATTTGTGTCACCGTGATAAAAATAATGGTCAGCAGAGCAGCCTCTAGATGGTGATGGACCGCGTTGATGTTCGTGTTAACCTCCTGATGTTGCAAAAGTCCTCATACGTATTGGAGGGAGTGGCCGCTGTTAAATCAATTTTCTTTTCCGTCTTTTTTGCTATATGTTGAGGTTAATAGTTAAAATAAAAAGAGAAGTCGATGAGCCGATAGAGTGAAGGACAGAAGCGCGGTGTCTTCTGCCACAATACAATGCAGGTTGCGCGGTTTGCTGGCGCAGCGGGCGGAGGACCGCCGGTCCCCCGCTGCTGAAACAGCTGGGTCCACCCCAGCGTCGTCCTTCTCCGGCACGACCCTGCAACAGGGACTTTACACAGGCTGGCGGTTCAGTCTCCCGGGGCGGAGATTAAGTATTCTCTGGGCTCGGGAACTCTACTAAGCTGCGGGCGGCCAGCGGACGACCGTTTCACCGGGTCTCCCTAACCACCGCGCCAGCTTGTCGCGTCCACACTGCTAGTGGCATATCGACAGCCGCCGGTTCTTCCGCGGTCCGCACAACGACCTCTCAATAAGCTAGCCTTTTTACTTACGCGCAGTAGTGGGTCCTACCACTCTTAAAATGCCGAGATATATTAAGAAAATGGTGCTTCTATTTTTGTGTAGATGCAAGCATGTTCATTTTTACAGACGGTGTCCCAAGTGCACGGACAGTGGTGATTTCCCAGAGCCTCGACACTTGTTGGGACCAAATCGAGATCAGCTGAGGGTAAGCATTGATATTTTAAATCTGCGCCTTTCTGTTTTTATCTATATCCGCACCGTAATTCAAATTACTTCAAAAATAGGTTATAAAGTATATACTAAAGTTGCCTTTATCTCTAGAAAAATGTTTTAAATAAAAAGCTCAACGCGTACATGATAAGAAAATATCTCGCTGGAAGGAAACCCTTTCAGTGAAAACTATTTCTACAATGGCTGCTCTATGTTAAACTTAAAATCTTCTGGTCACTCACTCGATATCACGAATAAGATATAGAAACAAATTTGTGCTATAATGCACAAATTTGTAATAAAATAGAAACAAATTCTATATCTTATTCGTGATTGGAATTTATTGTCTGTGGCTGCCTGAAGGCAAACTATGGAAATAGGTTTGAATATGTGCGGCAATTTTTTTTTTTCGCAAATTATCTGATACAGGTTTTATTTAGTGTTTTGAATTTGATGGCGTCAGATAATTTCAATGCCGCAAGATGGCAATGTACAAAAATAAAAATATCTAAATTATTTATTTCGTTGAAGTTATATGCTGTATAATTAGTACTTTTATATATACTTTTACACATAACTAGCAATGGCGACACTCGTGGGACATTTAATGTTTTATTTATTAAAAAACGTAGCAAGCATTACGGCTAAGGCTCATACGTGATCCTTTCATGTGACAGTCCCATACACTGATATTCACAAACACACCCGAAAATGTTAGCAATAACAAAAAAATATGTAAATCTAATGGCATTTGCTATTTTTGTTACATGTTACCACACTTGTTACATGTTACCATACTTGTTACATGTGTCAGAAAAAAGAGAGAGCTATTTAAAATTTCGTGTAAAGGAGACATCAGAAACTAAGATATCATTAAATTACATCAAAAATTTGCCTCTATTTTCCTTACATTATCTATTGTATAGTTGGAGGTCTTGCTGTTTTGGTCACACCATTTTACCGAACAAAAAGGCATTTTTATATTTATTTTAACAGTTATTCCAAAAGAACAGTAGCAGCGCTAAATCATCCTCACACTGAAATGTAGGCTCGATGCGGTGATATATTTAGGCGCTAAAACACCATTTTTGATAATGAGGAGTGCCTTAATACGTAGTCAAAAGATTTATTAGTTTGTGTATTTTCAGATACAAGTGGTAATTGTCCCACTGACAGAGTACTGCCACGTGGGCTCGCCCGACTCGCAGCTAGGATGACCGCTCGCCGTCTCCCTCGCACACCCGCCTCCGCTCGCCAAGTGAGAGCGAGACGGCCGGGTTTGACTTCATGGTGTAAGGACTTTAGTGTCAAAGTTGTGGAAGTGTTTCATGGCAGTTTACTGCTATTTTTCGTATAATTCAAAGTACTTCAGTTCGTCTTAACCTAAGCCAACAGCTTAACTAAACTTCCTTATTATGCTGTCAAATTCTGTGATCTACAATATTATTTTTTTGCCGCCTCAGTGTTATAAAAAACATGTGTACTATTATTACGCATTTTAGTACAGTTTCAAATGCATGAGTGTTTAAAATGCATACAACCGGCGTGAGGTGAAGCACTATAGTCTACGAATGCTTGTTACTCAGCAAGTATCTCTCCCCCTGACACCGCCGCTGCGACTGCGGTTGTTTCTTCCCTAGTCGGGTCGTGCCTATTAGTTATAGCTGTGCTCCCCTTATTGTTATCGATGAACGAACGTGGTTCTGGCAAAAGAGGGCTAGGGAATAGCTATATTTAATAAAGAACAGTCTGACTGGGGAAGTAACACCAGCTGACTATACTTTTTGAGCTGCAAGCGACCAAAGGTTACAGTGACAACTCGACGTCAGGCTAGCTTTATGCCTGTGATGTATATAAGATACATTAACCTGACTTTACAATGCAAATAGAGAATTACTAAATGCCTCGTTTTCTCGCTTCCATGTTGGTATTAATTGTACAGACTTATAACCTCACTTTTAGATACACATTTTCTTTTTGCAGGAAATATTTATACACTCGTAATAAATAGTCTTATAGTCCTATACACAACGCAGTGAGGTCCGCTGATATCTTGATATACATTTTTGACATCGTTACCTTTGTTAATCGATTAAAGTGTAATAAGCTTATGCTGTGCGATTTGTTTTTTGTTAATAGGGGACCGGAGAACATTTTCGAAAGTGATTCAAATTATCGGCTTGTAATTTGTTTACACACTAATGACGTCACTAGTTCTGAGATCACATTTATGTGCCGTTTAAGCGGCATTTTTAAATAAATAATCTTTAGACATAGTTTTGGGTCGTTTGAAGGTTTATTTATTTAAAATTATATTTTTATGGCGATAAATATCCATTATTATGAATTTGAATAATTTATTGAAGTGTTGTCTGAATCCTATTGTCGTGATATCGTTGTAATTATTAATTTCTGTTGTATGTTAAAAACATGTTGTATTTTAAAGCAATAATTTAAAGTCCGTAAGGCACCGTTCGTAAGTCGAGTAATATATCAAACAAATTTTAATTAGTTTAAAGTATATTTTAGGGTATGAGTATATAAGTCTAGCCGAACGCTCGATCCTGCTGCCCCGATGTAAAATTATTGTTACGAAGGTATAGAGCAAAAACATGTGGCGCGTCAGCAAGAGAGTACTCGAGTATTCTTGGGAATTCTGGTTTCGTCAGCTGCCTCTAGCGAATTTGCTGGAAGATGATGATGTACACTGCAAGAAATGTTCATTGGTTCTTCCCGATGGCTTCTGACTTAGGGTTGTCTGGCTTCAACCTAGCGATGCTGTTCGTACGAAAAGCCGGAGAGAATCAAGCTTTTTAACCTCTTGCCTGGCTAAATTTGCCCGCTAGCTACCTCTGTTCGGATTTTTGTTGCAGATAGGGTTTTATTTCCATAGATTCTTTATATCCGTGAGCTGTACAGACGCGATGTGAATCGAGACTCATAAAAAATAGATTCATAAAAAAAGTTAATATTACGCCCACGCATTTTTTTTAAATTTATTGCGCAACTATTATTCCGAGCGCTGAGAGATATGGTTATATAATATAATTAATGTTAACTACTCACTAATTTACATTTGCAACGCAACGAACGGCTCGCTAGGCCGTCCAGACGCATATACTTCGACCCTTACTTCCAAACTAATATTAATATGTTGATAATCGCATATAAATTTATAGTTTTGTTAGATAAGATAATACATAACACAGATTACATTTTTGTGTGGTGAATGTATTTTTTTTCTTTTTCAATCGCTCAGGAAAACTTGCTTACATTAAGGTTTTGAATCACCATTCTCGGCCGATCCCAAGCATGTGAACAGAGTGGATTTTTAGTGGAATCGCATGGGAATTATTTCTTTTACGAATATCTGTCACTAGTGTGAATTAATTCTATGTAATCTGTGTCTCACGTCATAACTCATAAAAACATAACGTCATAACATAGGTAGGCAAAGAGAACCGAGTGCCACATGACTCTGTTCTTACACACCTCATTCTTTCTTTAACATTCATAGTTTTAAAGAAGAGCGTTACTTCCAATCAAGTATTTCGGCAGGTACGCGCTCTAAATACTTGTTAACTATTACTTAATCATCGAGTGCGTATCTACCGAATTACTTGATTGAAAGAACAGGTACGCACTATCCGTAGGTACGAAGTAGGTAACTTAATAAACGCTTTTTTTTCCCTAATTTCACTGATGCTAGTTATAGACTTTAAATGCCTCATTTATTAAGGTTTCATTAAGGTGCACTTACTGTATAGCTGTTCAATAGTGAAGTAAATATTTTTGGTACAAGTTACACAGCGCCTTCGACTCCCAAATTAAGTTGCTTCAATAATTTTTTTCATACATACTTATGATACACAGAAAACCAAACCTGGCACCCCGCGCTCACAAAAACTTTGTGTTTTACCCCCTAAATATCTAAGCCATCCTCGTATTGGACCGTACGCTCAAGTCGTTGCGATATCTAGGCGCTGTAACGCTATGTTTGGTGCATAAAGTGTGTCTTTATGTACCGTCAAATGATTTATTTCACGAGCTCGGTGGCGCCGCGGTTAATAACGCGACTTTACACCAACGCTCGTGGGTTCGATTCCCACACAGGACAAACATTTGCGTGCATGAACGTATCTGTTTGTCTTGGTCTGATTGTTTTTAAGAGAGGTAGGGCGCATCAAAGCTGCCTATCTGGGGAAGTACCTTCACCTCACAGAAAACCGCAGCCAAATAACAATTCCCTTGAGGGTTGTTGTGTTCCTATGTGTGAGTGAGGTCACCATTAAGCTCCTAAGGAGTTGCTGTGTTAGCAGCAGAGGAGGCATGGCGCGAGTGTTACTTTATTCATTACCAGCGCGTTCATAGGTTACCACTTTATATCAGGTGGACCGTATGTTTAAATGTCTCCCGTCGTCGTATATATAAAAAAAAAATCGGCCAAGTGCGAGTCGGACTCGCGCACGAAGGGTTCCGTACCATTATCTATAAAAACAGCAAAAAAAACCACGTTTGTTGTATGGGAGCCCCCTTTAATATTTATTTTATTCTATTTTTTAGTATTTGTTGTTATAGCGGCAACAGAAATACATCATCTGTGAAAATTTCAACTGTCTAACTATCACGGTTCAAGAGATACAGCCTGGTGACAGACGGACGGACGGACGGACAGCGGAGCCTCAGTAATAGGGTTCCGTTTTACCCTTTGGGTACGGAACCCTAAAAACGAGTGTGCTTGTTCACACGACTGAAGTAAAACTTCTTTAGCTCCATAGTGTGATACAGACACACTATGGAGCTAAAGAAATAGGCCTGCACTGTGTCTTAGATATACGAAACTTAACTCGCTATGAGAGAAAAAAAAATGTGTACTCGCACCTCTCTCTCTTACCCCTACAGTAATATACAAAACGTAACTCTCTTTCTATCTTCACTAACTTATCTCTATCTCCCTTTCAACTTCCGTCTCACTCCCCAAATCAAGCGTGCGTAAAGAAATTTTACTTCAAAAAATATTGGTTTATGGTCGTATTATATAGTATTGGTATATTGAACGCTGCCGATTAACCGATTTGCTTCGTTTGACCAATTTACGATTGACTATTGGCGGTCATCCGCAATTTAAGTGCACCTCAAGTGAAGCCGTTTAAAGAAACTTTGCGTGCAATGTTATTATTAATTAATGTATTTAGCCGAATGATGATGTTTGTGCAATAATTTGTGGAACCTCTGTCCGCTAGTGTTCAGTTCGACAATGATAGACGAGTGTTTAATAAAGTTGACATATTGCCACCGTTACATTGCGTTTTATTATTGTACTTTCCGGAGATCCAGCCAGTAATGTAATAGAAACTGTCTGCTGCTCGCGGCGTTTCAAATTTTACACAGGAACTCTAAATATTTTCGTCCTGTGTATGTATATCACTAATATACTCGCACTTTATTTGCGTGCCAAAGCTGCTATCTTCGGCTATTGCTGCGTGAAAGGGTCTGTCTAAGAAACTTGGAGCGGTCAATAGAGCAAATTACAAGCCATACCAGTGAAAAGTGGAACGCCTTGCCTGCACATGTGTTCCCTTCTTCCTACAATATGGGATCCTTCAAACGAAGCGTGAAGAAGCATCTTGCGGGTCAGCATGGCAGCGTCAACTGACAGGACACTGTGTAGTCTTATGTTAGTTGCAGTTGCGATTTGGGTTCCTCTCTTCGCTTACCATCAGGCAAAGAGGAGCCACTATGCTGAACTTATATAAAAAAAAAGAGCTCAGTGACGTAGTAACGCTACCTAGACACCAATGCTCGTGAATTCGATTCCCACCCAGTACAAACGTTAGTGTGCGGTCTGCACCGCGACACCGCGAGCGCTTACAAATTCAGTATCACTCGTGAGATGCTGAGTTGCTAACGAAGCAGCTCCTTAGGAGCTTACTGGCGTCCTCTCACTCGCAGGTACCCAACAACCCCCCGGGAGTTGTTATTTGGTTACGGTTTTCTGTAAGTTGGAGGTATTTTCCCATTCAGACTGATTTGATGCGCCCTACTTCTCGAAATCGTCCTTCTCGTGACGAGCTCGGTGGCGCAGTGGTGAAACGCGTTGTTACACTACTTTGACACCAACGCTCGTGGGTTCGATTCCCACACAGTACAAACATTTGTGTGCATGAACATGTCTGTTTGTCTTGGTCTGGGTATGTATGATAAGTATGTATTTACAAAAAAAAAAATGTATTTACGTATGTTTATCAGTTGTCTAGTACCCATAACACAAGCTTCGCTTACTTTGGGGCTAGATGGCGCTGTGTAATTTGTCCGACAATATTTATTTATTATTAAATACCGAGATTAACACAAATATATGTTCATGCACACAAATGCTTCTGTGTGGGAATCGAACCCACGAGCCTCGGTGTTAAAGTAGCATACGTACAATTTTTTTACACTACGAACCGACCATCAATAATTTATGTCCTAAAGGATCTTCGCGGCCACTTGTACACATTACAATCTTATTAAATTTTCATCAAAAAATAAGTTTCTAATTGTCAATTAGATATTATAATAAATACATATATGTCAGCATATTGGTGCAGTAATGATGCTGTTAAGTGGTACAATATGAACAAAGGTTCCGTATGCCTTACTTCATACATTTTTGCCAGTTAAGAGTACATTATATATTCAACAATTCTATAATATCCTTTTTACAAAGAGTATTTTTGATGTATCTTTTGAATATATTGTTAGAAAAGGACACAAAATGTTGTCACGGAGCGACTGCCTTGCAAGACCAGAGGTATAACCAGACTTTTCTTGGGTTAGCTCACATGTCTTTCGAAATAGAATTTCTTGTATGTAGGTTTTATCTGACAATATTTACCTTCACCGCCGAGCAAGGGATAAATATATACATGTAAATCCGAAAACACAAGTGGTACACTCCCATACATAGATTAGAAACCAGAACCATTCGGTTAATAGCTCGTTCTTTATCCACTGGGCTATGACTGCTCTAAATGTCGACATATTTCAATTTAACGTATATTTTAGTACTAATGACTTTAATTTCGGACGTTGTTCGTCATCATCTCAAAGAGTCTGTATTAGTCCACTGCTGGACATAGGTCTTCCATCCATCGACTCGCAACAGATTGTTTTAGGTCGTCGCTCCATCCATTTTATTTCTACCGCCAAGCAGCTATATTTATATAGCTGTGTTCCGGTTTGAAGGGCGAGATATGGCAGAGAACTTACTGGGTACTGTGACGAAACATCCTTAGCTCACAAGATTGGCAGCGCGCGAGTAACATTCTCGTGATGTTGCGAGCGTCAATAGGATGCGGTGGCCACTTACATCTAATGCGGGCCGCATGGTTGTTTGCCAATCTAGTTGTAAAATCTAGTAGGGCTCCCAGGTCCCACACTGCGCGGCATGGAGCCGCCATTCGAGAACCTTTTTTCCCCAGCGCTAGTCGATTCTACGAGCAATGTGGGCGGCCCACTGTAACTTCAGCTTGCTTTTTGAACCTGTTATTGGAGGTCGTTATGAGAAGTTAAATAAAATATTCAATTATATAAAAATGTTTATTGGAACATATACATCGAGTAGCTATTGTACACATACAACATATACAATAAAATATTGCCACTGTAAAATATAGTGATCAGAAAGCGGGTACTCTAAAATGCGTGCACTACTTCAGGGTATACTAGGACATAGGCACGGCTTACACGAAGGCTTCTCTACTGTTATAACTTATTACTAGTCTTAAGGGATTCCTTTTTAAAAATTACGTTAAATGTATAATAATTGAGCAATGTACCGTGGTAGGTTCATCTACGCGAGAAAATAGCACGCACCGAAAATATATGACATATATCATTAACCGCCAAAGATTTTTTTATGTAATTAATAATCTTTTTTATAGTTTGTTGCATCACTTGCATCAAAATTATATATATTATAATTATAAATATATAAATACATAATGCAGTTTCATACATATCAACACGTCTGTCTCACCGCCAGGTGCACCGATCCAAACATACCCCTCTCTCTCGCTTCTACACTCATCAAACTCTTCATGCATGCTCTTCGGTTTTGGGTGCTTTAGATTTGGCCCTTTTTCAACACATCGCCAATTTGATCTATCACTCTTGCCTGTTACACTTCTTAACGCCGTTTCATTTATGTTTATTTTAAACCAATTTTGATACTTGTTATAAGTACATGAGAAATTAGTTTTGCCTGTAAGACGGCGGCGGTGAGCTCGATGGCATGTGTGATATTTAAGACCAGGCGGTTAACAAGTTAAGTAACAGTGTGACAGGGAGAAACAAGATGCCCTCTCCTGTACAATTTAGAGAAGTGAAATTCATGTAAATGAACTTCGTCTAGAGACGCAAGTTTGTCTTACAAAATATAACTAGATGAGCGATTATTAATATATAAATGTTAGGTAACATTACACATAGCTAAGTACATAATCAAATCACATAATAATGGCGATCCACAATGACCAGAATAAGCGAACATAAAACGATTTCTTAAATCTCAATTCCCATCGGCGCCCTTCATTATATTATTACCTCTAAATAATACGAAACCTTGTTTCGGAAACATTTCATATACAGTTTGGAAGCATTGAATGATGTCAATTAGTGTTGTGACGAATAGTATATTCGGCCCCTGGACGAATGCAGACTATTCCGCCTGATGAAACATGAATGTGATAAGAAAACACGTTCTAATGCCGCACCAAATGCACCGTCTACTGTTGCGCCTGATTGGTTAACTACAACCTACAGAAAGTAGAAAACTAAAACTTGTCTGATTTTTAGGTGTCCTGGATACAATTCCCGAGAAAGAATTCCTTGCAAATTTTGGTATTCGGCTGAATGGTAAAAAGTGGCCGAATATTCGTCACAAAACTAATTTCTACTAGTCACTCTGTAAAACAATAAATCGAAGTACTTACTATATAGACTTCAATAATAATATATAAACCACTGTATAATAGTAAAATAATTCAATAGAGATAATCGAGTGCTAGTAAGATAGTATTTATATGTAACATAATAATATTTTATTAATTAATATAATCTGGATGGAATAAGTCAAGTTCATCGAAATAGATAAATACTCCGAAAGTTACAAATTTAGTTAAAAAGCAAAAGTTCAATTGCTTTTTTTTGGTATACACAGTCTTTGTTTTCTTACTAATATAAAACCTTGTTATCTTTCCAAAAAATGTATTATTTTTCTTTTATTGTCCAATCACAATTTTTTACAAAAATATGCAGCCGAGCGACGGGGCCTACTCTGCACGATCTCACTTTATCTCTTATCACAGTACACACTATAATACGAATAAAAATGAGAATTAAAATTCGCTAAACTCAAATTCGTTGCGTCTACATAATGACTAAAACTTACAACGTAAATACAAAAATCTAAGCATCAAGCATATATTTATGAACCTAATAACTTGAATTCTTCGATAAACATGTTGAATAATAAAGTATACACAGAAGACATTGGAAACATTTAAGAATAACTTGTAAAAATATATTTCAATGGGGTATTAGGTTTAAGGCAGTCATAGCAGGAGGTCCTTCGGGAACAAGTTCATGGCGGCGTAGTCTTCCAGCACCTGCAATAGTGAAGTTTCATAATTAGGTTTACTACTTTAAAGTTCAAAAACTATGGATTCATAATTACTTGAAAACCAAAAAACCATATCCAATCCCTTCAGGTCCCTTTTCGAGTCACCAGCCACATATTTGTAATTATCTTGCTCTGCGGTGAAGGAAAACATCGTGATGACATCCGCACGTCCAAGAAATTATATTTCGACAGACCTTAACTAAGGACGGTCAGCTTTTCCCTCTTGGTTGTGTGTAACATTCAGTATCTTCGCGAAATCCTTAGACTTAGGTAGCGGACCCCGCCAATCATATTGTATTAGGAAATGGGATAACGCTAATAAGAAGAAAGAGATACGTTTGTTCGGGAGGCATACAAGCTAATGGTACACCTGATGTAAAGTGGTTATCATAGTCTATGAACGCTTGCAATATATTTAGTAACGCTCGCGCGATACCACCTCTACTGTTAACACAGCAATTTATTCACTCTTAGGAACACAGCAACTCTCCAGGGAGTTGTTAAATAACATATGTGTGGCTGTGATTTTTCTGTGAGGTGGAGGTACTTCGCCATTCTTTTAAAAACATTCAGACTAAGACATACAGACATGTACATGCGCACAAATGTTTATGTGGGAATTGAACTCAGGAGCTTTGTTGCCAAAGTAGCGTTACTAACCATTCCAACAAACTCGTCAAAAAATATTGCTAACTGATATTACTCTATTCTATTCTATTTTTAGTTATGTGGCTCCATCATTAATTATTAACGATGATTTTGCCAATGTCGAGGTTGAGAAAGCCACGTTCCGGTTGGTGCGACTATTGATCGGTAGCGAATAGCAAGTGGCCGCTGAGTGATCTAAAACAACACAACATATAGTTAGTCTGATATTACTCGCTAGCAGATACGTTTCCGTGAGCGTCTGTCACCATAACATTAGTGACAGTCACAATGACGTTAGCGAGAGTCACCATGTCGTTAGCGACAGTCAGTATGACGTTAACGACAGCGTTATTACATTAGCGACTATACTTAGTCTGGCCATAAATATTGTTACAATCAAAAATTAACAAAATATTACATTTGAATTTGGAATCTGTCATTTTTATATGATTGTTCATTTAGTTTTTTCATTTTGGCGCCAATACATTGTACAATATTTTGCGATATTAAAATGGAGTGGGGTGATAAAGAGAACCGAATCGCTGTGATTGCATTACACAAAGTAGGTATGGAGCCAAATGCAATTTTTAAAACTCCATACGCTTGGTATTAGTAAAATGTTTGTGTACCGGGCTATTAATAGTTACAATGAGACCTCTATTTGTGACAGAAAAAGATCTGGCCGTCCACGTAGTGTTCGTACGAAAAAGGTGGTCAAAGCAGTAAGGGAAAGAATTCGAAGAAATCCTGTCCGAACCCAAAAGATTTTATCTCGGGAGATGAAGATAGCACCTAGAACCATGTCGCGTATTTTAAAAGATGACTTAGGACTTGCAGCCTATAAGAGACGTACTGGGCATTTCTTAACTGATAATTTAAAAAAGAATAGGGTGGTAAAATCGTAACAACTACTGAAGCGGTACGCAAAGGGAGGTCACAGAAAAATTTTGTTTACGGATGACAATTTTTTTACAATTGAGTAACATTTTAACAAACAAAATGACCATATTTATACTCAAAGCTCTAAGGAAGCTTCCCAATTAGTCGACAGAGTGCAACGTGGGCACTATCCTACTTCAGTGATGGTTTGGTGGGGTATTAGCTATGAAGGAGTGACTGAGCCATACTTTTGTGAAAAAGGTATCAAAAACATCGGCACAAGTGTATCAAGATACCATTCTTGAGAAGGTAGTGAAGCCCCTTAACAACACCATGTTCAATAACCAAGAATGGTCCTTCCAGCAAGACTCGGCGGCGGGTCATAAAGTTCGGTCTACGCAGTCTTGGTTGGAAACGAACGTTTCGGACTTCATCAGAGCTGAAGACTGGCCGCCGTCTAGTCCCGATCTTAATCCGCTGGATTATGGTTTATGGTCAGTTTTAGAGAGTATGGCTTGCTCTAAACGCCATGATAATTTGGAGTCCCTAAAACAATCCGTACGATTGGCAGTGAAGAATTTTCGCATGGAAAGAGTGCGTGCTTCTATTGATAACTGGCCTCAACGTATAAAGGACTGTATGGCAGCCAATGGAGACCACTTCGAATAAGCTTTTTTATATTTATGCATTAAACTAACACCCTGTAAAAGTAATAAATGCTATTTGCAATAGAATTTTTTTTTTCTTTGTGTCAGTATTTATGGCAAGACTAGGTATATAGACTATAACATTAGCAATAGTTACCTCCAACAGGTTGTCTCTGGTGGGGGCGGGCACGTCGATGGGCATGGCGCGCCGCAGCTGGTCGCCGTCAAGGCACAGGTGCTTGTTGAGCAGCAGCTCGGCGCCGGCACTCGGCTCGAGCGGCGAGTGCTCCAGTGCGTACTTCCGGCAAATGTCCGCCCACGCCGTTAGGTGCTTGTCGTTCGCCTCCTCTGCTACTGATGTTATATCCGTCTGGAATATTTGCGTTTCATTTATTTACTGAGCAGGCTGCGGACTTGGCAATAGTGGATTGCCTATAAGAAAGTGTCCTGTGGTAAGATAGTTATACTCTGGAGTACCGGCATGTAGTGGCAGTGGTCGCAAGCTTTAGGCGAGCTTCGATCTGGTGCAGTAAAGTGGAAACTCTTCATAGGTATATTATTACTCGCCTGTTTTTGGTAGTATTTTAAACTTCATACAGCTGCTTCCCATAAGCCACTTGCAGTCGGCCAGGCTGGTTATAGTGGCATTGGATATTTAATTCATTCATGTGATTAACGCACTGTGAACCTATTATGTTCAATTTGAAATTCATTCCTCAAAAAAAGATAAGAGCCTACAAAATTTCAAACATTATCACTGTAATTAGATTTTCCTTGACGAGCACAAAATTGACGTAATTCTGCGAAAAATGCCGGAGTACTCAAATCTGACATTAGCTCCAATTGCGCTATGAAAACTGCATGCGCACCATTTTATCGCCCTTATACCCCGAACTTGGTTTGCTCTTAATTCCACATTCCAGTAAAATCGTTTACCAACATGGATCTTGATGGTATAACTCTTACTTACACATATCCGTCATTATTTGATTCCAGTTGTCAAAGATAGAACGAACGAGATTTGACACACAATAGCAGCCGCCGCGTGTTGGTGAGTAGCGTTGCCCTCGGACACGTTTGAACGATAAGTAAATTTATGATGAACAATGATTAGATAAAATTACAGGATGCTATTCAGAGCAACGTAAAATGAGCTCCAGGTACTTATTATGTTGTCTTGAAGTTGGTAATGCAAATTGACCATGTATTTATGTCGACAATGGAATATGACGTTACCTTGCAGTTGGTAATAGAAATTGAGAATATATTGTCTTTCTTAAATTGTCTCTCTTAAAGCGAATAATAGAAAATGTTGAATGAACGATATCATCTATCGTATTTATGAATTGGTCTTGAAGTTAATGAAGGAAATTGATGTCGTTTTTGTGTCAGCAAATTAAATGAACGAATTTTTTGTCTTAACAAGGGAAGTTAACGATGACTTGGAATTGTTAATAGAAACTATCGGCGTCTTTAATAGGTTATGGAAATTAACGACATGTCGGAGTTATAGAAATTGATATCCAACAATGAAAATTTGTTACCTACCTTGGCCAAAGTAGAAATAGCCGTCCCGTAATAATCATGGTTGATCTTGAATATCTCAGATACAAGCTCTGCCAGACTGCCCTGGGTGCTGCCCGCCTCGTCGACGACGTTGTAGATCTGCCCGTTGGCGGCGGGACTCATGCCGAGGGTCCAGATCGCGCGGCACACGTCCCGCACGTGCACCGTGTTCATCTTCAAGTCAGCAGTCCAGAGAAGTTTCATCGTCTCGCCGAGGTGTTTGTAAATGCCGCCATACAAAAGTCTGGGCGCTATAATTATCACATTAATTATAAACACAATGAAGCGATCATGTAAGAGTAACAATGTTGATAGTAGTCTTTTGGATAGATTGAAGATACTGTGCTCCGTCAAAGCTTTGTGGATTAATTAAAAGGGTTTGGATAAAGGAAATATTGTATCCCAGCAGATGAGTTTTAACGGTTTTATGTGACAATGATTTAAAATATGTTTCTCTTTGTGCAAAAACAGGGAAAAACAATTTGCTTTGGTAGACCTATTTACACATGATCACTCCCAAAATGCAGTCAACATTGCCTCACAAGTACAACATAGGCTTTTCCTCGATCTCAGCCGTGAACGCCAAATAAATGGTCATGCATGCATGCATGTCGGTCTTTATGAAGTCAGTGGGCAGCGAGAAAATGGCGATGACCGGCACTAGCGCGGCGGCGAAGGCGTGTGTTGTTCAACACAAATCTATATATTTGATCGCACCATGCCTTCACCGCCGTTTTCGTGAAACAGGCCTTTCAGTGACGGATGTACGACAGCTTGTTTGACGGACATACTCAACATGCGAATATGTATGTGCTGTAGTCATCCATGCATGTTCGTGCGATGATCAAATGTCATTGGGTCATGTAATAACATGAGTATCTGGCCCCGATCAACCCACAACACCTTAAGAGAACAGATGGGTCGTGGAATAAAAAAAATAATGGAATAAAAACTGCCGAGGTTTTCCTAATAGACGTTTTCCTTTAATTATATTTGACGAGCACGGTGGCGCAGTGGTGAAACGCGCTGTTACGCTACTTTGACACCAACGCTCGTGGGTTCGATTCCCACACAGGACAAACATTTGTGTGCATGAACATGTCTGTTTGTCTTGGTCTGGGTATTTTCTATGTATAATAAGTATGTATTTACAAAAAAAAAAATTACGTATGTTTATCAGTTGTCTAGTACCCATAACACAAGCTTCGCTTACTTTGGGGCTAGATGGCGCTGTGTAATTTGTCCGACAATATATATTTATTTATTCATTAACAGGCAGGCGTGTCTGTTAATTTTTTAATACAAATATATTAATGACATGAGCAGTGATAGCCCAGTGATAGAACAACTGATTCCCGGTTCGAGTCCTGGCATGTACCCCTAAATTCGTGTTTTTGGATTTATATATATTTGTAATTATGGTAATTGGTGTAGGAAAACATCGTGAGGAAATCCGCACGTCCAAGAAAATATATTTCGAGAGACGTTGTGACCTTAATCTAAGAAGATCTGGTTTTCCTTCTGGGCAATTAGCAAATTGGATATTTTTTTAGTTCCTTTTCAACCACCTAGCATTTCAAGGTTAGATAACAGACATGAAACCCTGCTGTAAGCTGTCCTCGCTCAAACAGCGACAAAGTGATAACACTTCCACTGAGATAACGAAACTAATCACATAATGAAGTAATATTATGTGTCTACTGCAGCTAGAAGATATACACGACCAATAATAGAGCATGCGTCGCCATGGCCTTGTGGAGGTAACGGCGCGTATTACTGATTGATTCTTCTTATGAAATTGATTAACTTCAAAACGTTCAAGAAAGTTTTTGAATGTAAAGATGTATTCATTTCTGTAACTTTCTATTTTCATATTTCAATATTTGTATATTTGTATTGAGCCTGACGGCATACTGGCAATGGCAACTTTTATAAAGGGTTTGGTTCCCGCATAAGACGAACATTTGTGTCCGCGAACACATGAGAAAATGAACGTGTCTCTCTGGGTGTTTCCATAATGTACGTATTTGTATGTTTATCAGTTGTCAAGTAATTATATGGGTAAGTAAAGTTCGTGTTATCACTAGCTTTGGTTAGTCTGGGACTAGATGGCGCTGGTTAATCTGTACGGAAATATTTGTTTCACCTTAAAGGAAGATAATAAAAGACGAGTGTGCTTTAGACCACACGACTGAAGTAAAATTTCTTTAGCTCCATAGTGTGATACAGACAATAGGCCTGCACTGTGTCTTACATATACGAAACTTAACTCGCTATGAGGGAAAGAGAGAAAGAAAATGTGTGCTCGTACCTCTCTCTCTTGTCCCTACAGTAATATTCGAAACGTAACTCTCTCTTACTATCTTCACCACTAACTTATATCTCCCTCTCAATTTCCGTTCGCCTCGCCCGATCACACTTTTCGTAACGCTCTCGTCACGAATTCACCAGCTTACTCCCCAAGTCAAACGTGCGTCAAGAAGTTTTACTTCAATAATATGACAAGAATAGAATTTCATAAAAAATACTTTTTAAGACATTTTCTCTGTATGATCTGTGATATGTACGAGTAAATAAAAACTTGGGCTAAATTTCATATTCAAATTTAATCATACACATGACATGAGACTATGGGTATAAAAAAACCGACATTTATTCTAATTATAATTTATAAGTAACTAGTTACTCGACCCAACTTCGCACGGGTGATTCAATCGTTACCAAACTTCACAGAATCACCTGCTGGGCTAACCTGAAGATTCACTGAAAATTTCATCAAAATCTGCCCAGCCGTTTTTGAGTCCATAGAGGACATACAGATAAACATTCATTTATATATATATAGATCTACTACATATGCAAGCCAAGTCCCTTGCGGGGTAAGCATAGAGAACCGAGCGCCACATAATTCGGTTCTTACACATGATCACATGACCAATTTGGTCAGAGTAGGTGAGTCCTACACTTCCTCGGCTTCTACGTCATTATACTTTCGCGTTGTATACCTGTTTCGTCATTCTTTCCACATGACCGAACCAGCGGAGCATGTCTTTTATTATCTAACACAGATACTCTCTTTTAGATCAACTCTCTTTCTTACATCTTCATTACGAACTCGAACTACAAACGTTACGGCGACTTTCCGTAACGCTCGCATCTCGCCACATTTATCCTACTTCTATTTTCTCTCTCTCAAATTGCAAAGTGCAGTGGAGTACTGGTCAGGTTTTTTTATGTGGGGGCCACATAAAAAACTGACCAGTAAGCTCAGCTCCGCCGCATATACGGTTAGGAGAATTAGACAATTGACGGATGTGGCTACTGCGCGGTTAGTCTATTTCAGCTACTTTCATAGCATTATGTCGTATGGTATACTGTTGTGGGGAAAAGCGGCTGACATTGAAACTGTTTTTATATTACAAAAGAGAGCCATCCGCTCTATTAATAACATGGGCGCCAGGGAATCTCTTAGAGAACTATTTAAAGAAATAAATATCCTCACGGTTACTTCTTAGTATATTTATGAGAATATAATGTATGCTTGTAAAAATATAGTCATTTTCTAAATTTAGTGAAAATTTTAGAAGTAAGAATAGATTGCGTATGTCTGTACATCGACTTGCTAAGACTAGTAGATCTTTTATTGTAAATTGTATTCGATTCTATAATAAATTACCTGAAACAGTTCTGTCCTTGCCTGAGAATATGTTCAAAAGGTACATCAAAAATACTCTGTGCAAGAAGGGTTATTACAGAATCGATGAATATCTAACTGATAGAGATGTTTGGAAATGATTCAGCACATGTATATCTTTAATTTTACCACTTGATTTCACTATATGTACACTCACGTATATTTATTGTAATATATTTTAACGATGGAAAAAAAAGACCCATATTGGCAAGTTTCTTTTGGCATTTCTTCTTCGGCAATGGTCATTTCCGAAATGCTGGTAGATTAAAAAAGAGAGATTAAAAGTAATAAAAAAATCTGGAAAATTATTAAGATACAATATGATTTGAGCAGTCAGAACCCGTTATATACGTTTTCTCATACATTTCGGGGTCGTATACGACCACCCGGTTTTCGAAAGGTTAATTTAAAGAATGTAAGACGTGTCTAAGTGCCCGTAAGGGTCTAATGGCAAATAAATGATTTTTATCTTTATCTCTGCTCATTCTCTCTCTGCCAAACCCAACTCTCGCTTTCAGACATATAATCTAATATTGTTTATTATGATAACAGTAAACTTAAATTGAAGGCATGTTTTGTACCTTTTAGTGTGCTTTTTCGTAGTCGCGATTTAGTTTTTAACTTCATTTTTAATATTAATTATTCTGGAGTAGGGGTGGCGTAGACATTTTTTCATAAAGGCAGTCGGTTTGATCTTTAAAAAAGGCCCGTTGCTACATACGGAAGTAATTTATGTTATTATCATATGTATTTATATCTAAAGACAGTGACAAGTCATGTTACTTGCAGCACGATTTTTGCTCTTATTGCGTTTGTCAAACAGCTTGAGGTGTCGCTGTGTGTACCTACAGACACACAGATGACTTAAATATTGTGTAATTAAATTAACTCTACAAACTTTGCAGTTGTCATGTTGTACTTATTAGGGATTTTCTGTGGCATGTTATTCTAACAACTAACATGTACAGCGCATGAAGATGCCAACCAACGGCAGCAATGGCGGCGGGTGTGTGTGGTTCATGTTCCAGGTGGAATGCAATCGCAGAAATCGAGGTTGAGATGGCCGGAGCACCCGTCGCAACGACGGCATGCATCTACTGGGTGAGTGGGTAGCGACCGGCGATAGTTCGCATAAACTAATTTGTGGCGGAAGTACAGTTGAACATTTACAAAAGTACATTTTTGTGATAAATAACTGATGTTTAGCTGAGCTATGGTCATTGACCTTTCGTGGCGACATGTTTATTTTCCAAATTGGTATTATTTCGTAATAGGTACAATATTTATGCGAAGTTCGATGGCGTGGTTACGTGTGTTATTCTAATCGAACAGCAGGTTAAGCAACGTCGCCCACAGCCTGTGTGTGGATGGGTTTATCTATCTCGAGCTTCTCCATTATTCGGAGGGCACGTTAAAGCGCCGCTCCCGGCTGTTGTCGATGAGTTAAGTTAGTCGTTAAGCTAAGCCAGAGGCTATAAAATACGGCTCGCCGCCAATCCATAATTGATCAGTGAGGTGGAGTATGCTCTAAACCACCTCGGTTGAAGGGAGACCCCGTATCCCGGCAGTAAAATGACCGTACCCCCTGCAGTGAAATGAGTAAGGGTTGATTGATATGGATACATTAACCTGCAGAGGTTGTTGAATTAACTTTGCTATTCTTATATATACTATCTCAACACTTCACATCATTTACAACGGCGGTCTTATCGCGATGCGATCTCTTCCAGACAACCTTAGGGTAGAGGAGAAGTGAAGAAACAAGGTAGGGCGGCGCAGACCATAACTTAAGGAAAATAAAAGTAATTATATAAATATACATAAACATATATGTATACATATGTTATATATACTCAAATTAAAAATTTTAATGATATATACATTTTATAAACATGAGGGGAAAACCAAGAAAATTAAGCTGATTACGTAATGTTAAGAGAAAGATAGTGAAATTTTATAAGATGGTTGAAGGAACGAAGTGATTGAACATTCCTTATATCAAATGGCAAAGCATTCCATAGACAGTGCCTCGACCGAGAATTAGTATAAAAATCATTATATCATTACGCCAGGTCCCTGGCGAGGTACGAAGAGAGAACCGAGCGCCATAAGAGGCAGTTCCTACACACCTATCTCGCTTCTTTAACATTCATAACTATTTTCATGCACGCTCGCTCCTAAGGCGCCTGACATCACCTTCTGATAAAAAATGACCAATTTGGTCATGGTAGATTAGTCTTGGTCTTTCTCGGCTCCTATATCCTTCCACTTTCGCATTGTATATATGTTTCGTCATTCTTTCATCCTGCATTCTTTCTACTTGCCCAAACCAACGGAGCATGCTTTTTCTTATTTTAACACCGACACTCTCTTTCAGATCGACTCTCTTTCTTACGTCATGATTACGAACGCGGTTAGCAAGCATCATGCCACAAATTTTACGCAATGCTCGCATTTTGAACACATTTATTTTACATTCATACTTTTTCTGCGATATAGGTATAAAAAAAAAATACGCGCATATTTGAAGTATCCAAACACGGTAAATATACTCACTTAAACTCCTTCTATCTCCGACTCCATAAACGATGGCCGGCCTCAGTATCGTATAGTTGAGATCTGGTTTCAATTCGTTCAGCTCCTGTTCTACTTTGGCTTTCATGGAACTTTCCACCGTCCACGGGTTCACAGTATCCGTCTCCTTGTGTGGCTGGTATGAAGAGATTTATGTTGGATGACAGTATCGTACGAAGTGTTAGCAGTAGAGAGTCAGGGATAGTGCTAGGTATAAGAAAGCTAGGAAACATTAAAGCAGCCTGACTGGGGAAGAACCTCATCTCACACAAAAGCGAAGCCAAACTTCCTTGGGAGTTGTTGTGTTCCTGCGCGTGTTTGAAGTTACCAGTAAGCTTCTATGGATTTGGTAGCAGAGATGGCAACTACTTTCTGTGTGACAAGCGTTCACAGACTACAGTAACAACTTCACATCCGGTGGGTTTACATATGCTTGTATGCTTCCGCACGTTTTAAAAACTACACTGCGCCGCTGAGATGAACTTACGACCAGAGCAGGCCAATATGTAGGTATAATGTTTACAAGAGGTAGGGTGCATTTAAAACAGTCCGTCTGGGGAAGTACCTCCACCTCACAGAAAACTGCAGCCAAATAACAACTCCGTGGAGAGTTGTTGTGTGAGGACACCAGTAAGCTCCTAAGGAGTTGTTGTACTATCAGTAGAGGTGGCATCGCGCGAGTGATAAGGTATCGCAAGCGTTCATAGGCTACGGTAATCGCTTTACATCAGTTGGGCCGTATGCTTGTATTTCTCCATACGTTATATAAAAAAATATGAATGTTATTAACGGTTAATGGTGCCTATGGGCAAGTGCTGCGATGACAGTGAGGTAGTAATGCATTAGACTATATTCCTGGTGTAGTGTCTTTACAGTGTAGAGGAAGCGCTCGTCAATAGGTCAACAATTTCCTTGATTGCCACCGGTGTAGTAACATAACTTTATGATCTTCAAACCTTATCTTTGCTGCACATGTACCCGCTGGAGATCTCCACCAGACGAGGCACCTTCATCTTGGCACAGAGCTTGGCTACGTTGCAGCTCAACGTGTAGATGCCCTCGGAGTACACCGCCACCGTCTGGCCAACTCTGGTCTCGCCCGCGCAGTTCGCCACCAGCCCCCAGGGCTCCCCAGCGCCGGAGTCCAGTGCGGCGGCGCATGATGCTGGAAATATAACAGAGATAAGAAATAATATATTTTTATACTTATTTAGTTCAACATTAGTTTTATTTCTAGAAGAGCGGGAGAAGAAGAAGGGAAATCCCCAGCGAGGGTAAGAAGTATGACATTCCAGACAAAACCTAAAAGTTACCACCCAATCTCCATCCTTGCGCTATCCCGTTTTCCAATTCATTAGGATGCGGGGTTCGTTACCTAAGCCTAAGGATTTGGCGAAGTTACTGATATAGATCAACTGCCGTCAGACCTCGACTGTCCAGAGGGAAAACCGGACTTTTCTTAGTAGAGTAAGTGTGTGGGGTTCCTCACGATGTTTTTCTTCATCGCTGAGCAAGTGATAATTACAAATATATACATAAATCCGAAAATACGAATATAGCGGTTCATGACCACACCAAGAGTCGAACTAGGGACCATCTGATAATAGATCGCTTGTTTATCCGCTGGGCTATTAGTACTCAAAAAAATTATGTCTAATGTCTTCTGTAATAGTTAAGACTCAATAAAACAATTGTATCTACTATTACACCAAGCCTTATTCTTCCGACTGCAGGGATACGGTCTCCCTTTAATCAAAAGGGTTTAGAGCATACTCCACCACGCTGCTCAACTGTGGATTGGCGAAGGCCAGTGTTTTCAAGCCGCCCAAAGGCCGCTGATTTAGCTCGACGACTGTCATCTATCGACAGACGGAACCGACGGCATAACACGTCTTCCGAACACGAGAAACGATAATTTCGTGATAGGGAAACGTGTTAGGGTCGTGATAGGGAAACGTGTTACGGCCGTGATAGGGAAACGTGTTAGGGTCGTGATAGGGTGTTCAGTTAGCAAGACGTGTAACGATGCCATCGAGCTCTTTTGTAAAAAAAATGTATAGATAAACCTTGAATAAACTTAATGGTTGGTTTGATAAACCTAGTGCCAGCAGTCATTGAAAAGTAAAACGCGATTGTTAGAGAGTAGCGACACCACGGAAACTCGAGTTCTGCAGGGACTCTGTCAGGCCCGTCGTCTCCGGCGTGTCTTCGTCGGTAGAAGTGTAGGTCCGTAGGACTCTGAACTATGGTTTACCTTCATTGGCAGTAAAAGCTTGAGCCAGGACAGACGGCTCGCCGTACACAACGCGGTGCTGGTTACAGAAGTGGCAACGCATGAGCGATATTTCGAGTATTGTAAGCGTTCGTAGGTAATCAATATACATCAGGCGGCCGTATGGCTGTATGACGTTGTAATATAGGGATAAGAAAATTTTCTTCGCCCCTGCACAGTGTGACTCTTGCGGGCACTGGGACATGTCATACAGTTTTTTAAATAAAACCATAATGTAGTTTTTTCATATCTCATTAAGATTTACGGGGTCCGCTATCTAAGCCTAAGGATATTGTGAATATACTGATTTTTACTTGGAGCGACGGGCGTTAGACCTCCACAACCCCCAGAGAGGAAACCAGACCTTTCTTAGGTTAGGAAACCTTTCGAAATATAATTTCTTGGACGTGCGGGTTTCCTCACGGTGTTTTCTTTCGCAGTCGAGCTAGATAATATAGTAGTACATACCAGGTTTCGAACCGGGGAATGGTTGGTCAATAGACTGGTCCTTTATTCACTGGGCAATCACTGCTCATATTTCTCATAGTATTCCTTCTACTTTTTTAAATCCACCACAAATTAGGAAATGTTCATCGGCGAACAAGATAACGTCAAAAGAAATTAACAAACCATAAAAAAAAAACATTAATTGAACGCTTGTTTGCCATCTGACGTGGTATAAAAACAGATAGATGCCCAAAGCTATTTGATAATTTGCAGCGTATAAATTAGTGTTGCATATAATCGCTTCGACGAATATGTTCATGTCAAGGACTGGTGTAATTGTTTAGTATGCATATTGCACATGCAGCGTCGCAGAACAATGGAGGACGGCGGCTCCGGCGTACAGGTGCGCCGAGGTAACAGAGGCGCTCCACGCAAGGACATAGTACATAGACTCATCTAAAGGCTGTTGTTAAATCAAGAGGCTATCTATTTTTTCTATTTCTATACAACTATGCGGCCCACCTGATGTAAAGTGATTACGTTAGCCTATGGACTCTTGCAACAGATTCAACAACGTTCAAGTATCACTCGCACGATGCCACCTCTGCTAACATAGTAACTCCTTAGCAGCTTATTGGTGACCTCACTCATACGCAGGAACACTAGAACTCTCTAGAGAATTGTTATTTGGCTGCGGTTTTCTGTGGGGTGAAGGTACTTCGCCAGACGGACTGCTTTGATCCGTCTGGCGAAGTACCTTCACGATCCCTACCTCTCTTAAAAACTCCCAGACCAAGATAAACAGACATGTTCATGCACACAAATGCTTGTCCTGTGTGGGAATCTAACCTACGAGCGTTGGTGCCAAAGTAACGTAACAGCGCGTTTCGCCACTACGTCACCGAGCTCGTCAATACATAAGAAATGATTGAAATTGCTGAAAACGTAAGGGATGATTGTAGAATCGTGTTCATTATTAAGTACAGCTATTTACCATGAGATCGACACCGATATCGTGGAAAAGTTCATCTTTTTATAGTATAAGTACATTCGATGCTTGGCAGCCACGTATAAAAGTGCACCGTACGCACGTTTGTAATTCTCTCAGCTGTGGAAATAAAGTTAAATTACGTAAGTCATATTTTTAGTTCACGTCAGTGAGTCACATGTACAGTAGCCCCACAAACTGCTATCAACCGCTTTGAGGAAGAAAACAAGGTTCCCAACAAGCTGATCACTTCTGTACGAGAAGGATTCTTTTATTTCGAAGTTGGTTTCATAGTAAATACTGTGCTGTTGGTGTCAAATTAATGCAGCAGCGCGTTTCCCCACTGCAGCACCGAAGTCCTCAAAATCTATGCTTTCGTTCTTACTAGTTCGATCGTCGAATTAATGAGACTATTTTTTCTCATTTGTTCGACCGTCGAACTACTGAGATTTTTTTCTCATTTGTTCGACCATACGTGTTTTAATCGAGATACAAAAACAAAAAAATATAATGCATTCATAATATATTTGTACATCTGTACCACAACCTTGATCAAATACATAATTGAAAAAAATATTTTTCTGTCTTGCTTATCTCAACAAGATTAACCAGAAACAAATAAAATGCTAATATGTGTACTAAAAGATCATTAGTCAAAGAGTTTATTGGAAACGTCAAAATTACAATTATACATAATTAGAATCTTAAAAAAAATCAAACATGTACATAACATATCTCGATTAATATAAGTTCGACAATCGAACAAATGAAAAAATAAACACTAGTTCGATTCATAAGTTCGATTTTTGAACTAGTGAGATTTTTTTAACGAGAGAGACAGATCTTATAAGAGAACGAAGGAATCTATATTGCGGTATCCCAAGTTCTATTTTTAAATCCATTTTTATTTTTAGTGTATATGAAGGATCTGCCATGCATGGTACATGACAGGTGTAATGCTATTTGCCCATGACACCCTTAATGTTTCTAGCCGGTACAAAAGTATTGACAAGGTAAATAGTATACTGTCTGGCATTCTAAACTGGTATATGTAATAAAAGGGATAGAGTAAAAGTGATGCTAAATATGTGAATACTCAGGCCAAGAAAAAAAGTGTGTGTGTGAGTGTGAATCTGTGATGTGAAAGAATGTGTGTATATAAACTGTGACGAGTGTTTTTCTCGCCATATGGAAGAAAGAAAGAAGAAGAAGAGTTCTTGACAGCTCTCAATACCGGATTTAAAAAAAAATTGATTCTGACACTTTCACTTCCGTCCTGGCTTTTGGTGTGTCCACATGGCGGCTATAATTTATTTCGTTTAATTTGTGGTTTTAAAGGTCTGAAACGACCTAATTCTTGTAATTGTGATATAAATTGCATAATTTTATAAAAAAATGTTGTGACATGGACGAAGCACGTGTGGCCATTTCCGTCGTATGCTTTGGTTAAAATTCGAATAAAATGTCCTTTTCCGATGACAGCATTTTTTCCGCCTAGAAAATTACTACGGATATTTGATTCATGAAAACTCGCACGGCGATGGCATGCCGGCGAATTGAGGTTATGGGCGTTGTGTTTGGAGTGAGGCGCGTCGACCCGATTTTCCTGACAAGGGGAGGAAATATGACCATCTTTTTCAGTATACATTTTCTTATTTTTTTCACATTCGATGCAGTAGTCCACTATAGTTTTTATTAAGCTTTTATTGCCGTTCAACTTGAATATTAGATTTTCTTTTGGAAATAATTATTATCTAAATTCATCACCTTACTTAAGAAATAATTTGCTTATAAATGAATATAGGGGTCCAGTAAGTTTTAGTATAAGCCATTGTAGTCAACTAATCTCACTAAACTAGTTTATAATCTTGTTCTTGGTTGAATTTAATTTAACTGTAATTGGCTACACCTGACCCCTAAAGTTATTAAAACATTAATCGGATTTCAAATGGTTTTCTTACTACACCTCTTGAGATTAAATATCCAGGCTTCGCTGGTCTATTCGGAGCAATATTATAGAAAGAGCATGACTGGCGCCCAATATAAACTTAGCTTTTTAAACTCTTATCTTTAATTAGTGTCATGTCTTTTATTTCTTGAGGTCGCCTAATAAGGGGACCTCGACCATTTTAATAATTTAAAAGACAAAAAACAATATTACAAAACATAAGGAATATAAAAACTTAAGTCACTTTGAAAATTCAGTGTAAGTCTTAGAAGCAGAAATAGGGTGCATATGACGGTACATCATATTCAATTTTATAATAAATTTTCTGAAACAGTTGTCTTTGTCTGAAAATTGGTTCAGGTGGTTCAGAAAAAATACTCTTTCTAAAAAGAGTTATTAATTGGTCAACAAATACAAACTTATAATACATACAAAACATCAAAACCAAGACAAACAGACATATTCCTGTAAACAAATGTTTGTCCTGTGTGGGAATCGAACCTGCAGGCACATTGGTGTCAAAGTAGCACTATTAATACTAATTGCAGTGGTTAGTGCAGCTATTGAGCTTGTCAAATGTATATTTACTAGTATCAATGTTAATGTTAGAATGACAATGAAACATTATTTTTTGGCTTTTAAGTCTTTTTTAAATATTTTGAATTAAACAATTTTTAATGGAAGTATCGCGTATTTTATTTATTTTGTTGAACCTGACGTTTCGAACGCTTTGCAGCGTCCGTGGTCGCAGGAAGACTAAGGTGGTATTTGTCTTACATTAGTTATTCAATTATTACATCTACCGACATGGATGGATTAATTATATATGTTCCGATTCACACAAAAATCGCTCACTTTTTAAATATTCTCCATTACTTGCTGAAATTGCATATATACTTTACTCGGAGATTCATAACACAAATAATTATATAAAACACCTACATAGAGCAAAACAAACATTTTCCTCAAGGAAACCATTAATGGGTTTGTTGACATGTACACCGCAAAGCAAGATTATCAAAATAAAACTAGCTAAGAGTGAGCAAGTGTCGTGGTTTGAGAGTTCTGTAGGTTCTTGGACTGCACAACTGAGTTTGTTTGTGAAGAATCTATGAAGATTTTTAAAAACAGTGCCAGTTCCGTTATTTTTATTTAAAGCAGGCTTAAACGTGAACCTTAACCCAACCTGAACCAAATTTGATAAATCGTGACATACATTGACTCGAACCAGACTCATCTAACCCCATTACAAATCAACCCAACATGCTCAGGGTTAAGTGTGCATTGCTATTGCATCATATATTCCTGTTATATGGCTGCATAATTAAGTTGTTAGTGGCTTGTATGTCCTAGAAGGTTAAGGTAGATTAATCTGCAATGATGAAAAATACTGTACACAGGTGGACTACATACATATAAGTTTTTTTTTAAAGAATGTTGTTTCTATCTCCGTCTCATGATTCAATGTTAGTGCACTTAGCCAAGTTTCCATACCAACAAACATTTTTTGAATATTGTGAAATATTATGATGAATTATAGTGTACAGTATAGAAAATCCACAAAATAAGAAATATTTTTATTTAATATTTAATGTCTTTTATATGATTAGTAAATACATTATATATTATGCATTATGAACGGTAGATAATAAAACACATAGCATGAAATTCTGCAACACATGAGTGACACCCCTGGTGTTGCAAATGTCCATAGGCTACGGTGACTGTTTACCATCACGCAGGCCGTATGCTTGTTTGCCACCTTGGTGGTATATAAAAAAAAACAGAATTTGGATGCTACCATAAGGATGGAATTTTGTAACATACAAAATAATAGTACTAATTACTTAGTACAGTACTTATTAAATATGCTTTCATCTTTTTAACAATTCACACAAATGAAATGTGGGTGTAGGTAGGGTACAGACCAACCAGTGAAGTATATCGCCCTACAGAAGGCCACAAGTAAACAATAGTTCATTTAAAGATTTTGTTCCTGAGAGTAGCTACAGGTAGCACGGGTGGTTGGTAACACAAAATTCATGTCTATGGGCTATGGTAACCAGGCCTCATCAGGCAGGTCATTTTTCAGGATGCTACTCAAGTTAAAAAATTATATACTTTTGTAATGCATTACAATTATCACACAGCCCCTGAGGACAAATTGAAATTATTCATTGTAGTTTTGATAAGTTATCACCACTAGTAAAGTCAATGACAGGATACAGTGTATTTGTTATGTACATATATAATTATTATGCATTACATCAACTCATATCTTGAATAATTTTGCTTGTCATAAATTTAAAAACTGATAACACACATTGCAGTAGTAGTTCTTTTGTGGTTCCTATACATTTCTATGTAACCATAAAAAGAACTGGTTTTTTTTGTTGTCCTTGAAATGGGCACACTTTGATAACAAATGAGATAAATATAGATGATATTTTTTTTTATTTGCTATTAATCCGTCAAAGCCCGTTATATACTATTTTCCATACATTTTGAGCCTCCTTTGAGGCCCTTGGGGCCTGACGGATTAAGCCATTGCCACATAGTCTTGTCTAACATTTTCATATATAATAATATTGTATCTTATCAAATTTTCTTAGTTATTTTTCATTTTTCATCTACTAAAGTGGCACTCTCCAATAGGTTGTACTTGTAATCAGACCTTACATGGTTCAGTAGCTGCACTATCTACAGCCTATCATTATTTCATTATGACACAAAAATAGAAATCAAGTTATGTTTAACAATGCATGAATCACTTTCAAAATAATTAAAGTGCAACAGTTATTCAGTATAAAATTGCACAAATATGTTTTTATAAGTATGTTAAGGTTATATAAGAGCAGCAATGGTTTATTGAATATTTTGTCCAGTATATGTAACACATTTATGATATTTTCTATTTACATATGCAATTTTATACGCTATTCCTAATAAATTTGGGAGTGTAATCACCTTAGTCACCTAGAGCATTGAGTTTGGCAGGCTGGCACAAGTAAGGAAAATAAGAAACCCAGCACAATATCCTTCTTGTGGTTATTGCAGATGACTGTCATTGTCTGTCGGTGTCAGTGGTGTAAAAACACTGGCCTATGCCAATATATACTGAAGTGACATAATATATTATACTCAAATCTCTGTATACAAGCATGTCCCAAGATGTGTATTGGTTGAAGTGAATATCCCTCATATACACTGAGTTGTTTGGAATGAAGTTGAAAGGATTCACAGTATGTAATCTAATTAAAATATTTCGAGTTTCAGGAATGAAAATAAATATCGTAGACAAAATTTAACATTTACTCACTAGGATTAATTAGGTTGGCACTTTTGTACTCCACGCGGGGGTCTTCGAAAACCTTGGTATGTGCAGGATTCAGGAATGCCAGCTGCGGGGGTGTTTTGTCCACTACCCGGACTCCACTCACTAAGTCATTGGTTATGAGGTAGTCCACCAGGTTCCGTCCGATGAAACCGCACCCTGAAATATTCTCAGCTTGATCAGGATGCCAAAAACAGGTCACTGTCGTCACTGGTGATGACTAACAATTCTCAAAGACCGTTACAAATTATGAAAAACAAAATACCAATTGTACAATTTCGTAAATATTTTTGTTAGTGACAAAGCAATTGTGTGCTTTCAAGTGTATTTTTTTGAAAATGGTTTACCTCCTAAAACTATAACTCGTGGTTTTGAATTATCACCGGCAGAATCAGACATTTCGCTAGCAGGGTCTACCACAAGAGTGAATGACAGGACAGTTTGACAACTTTGACAGACTAATCGCAGTGCTACCATGATTTAATATATTGTTAGATTTTAAGGTTGGTAAATAAAAATGTTTTTACACCCGGATACACAAAAAAGCAGACCCGACAGAAAAGCGCGCCGCACTGTTCGTTTTTGTCACTCTTAAATCATATAAGCTATAAATTGGGAATTGTAACTGATTGAAGATAACCGCTTCAGTGGTTCAATTACATAACGTAAATCGAACTCGACAACCATATATTATAGAAAACTGTTTTATTTGAAATAAAAAGATAAAGATAAAAAAAAAGATCTATCTATCTATCTATAACTTCATGCCAAATCCCTTGCGGCGTAGGCAGAGAGAACCGAGCGCCACGTGACCCGATCCTTACATATCTCACTCGCTTCTTTAACATTCATTGCTCTTCTCATGCACGCTCGCCGGAACACGACCAATTTGGTCATGGTAGGTAAGTCTTGGCCTTCCCCGGCTCCTACATCCTTCCACTTTTGTATTGTATATATGCTTCGTCATTCTTTCATCTTGCATTCTTTCTACATGTCCGATCCATCGGAGCATGCCTCTTCTTATTTTAACACCGACGCTCTCTTTTAGACCAACTCTGTTTCTAACATTATCATTGCGAATACGGTCTACAAGCCTTACGCCACAAATTTTGCGCAGCGCTCGCATTTCGACCGCGTTTATTCTACTTTCATCCTCTTTCTGCCATACCCAGCTCTCGCTTCTATAAGTTAGCGTTGGGACCAACACTGCATTGTGTATAGCGAGTTGTGCCTTCTGGCTCAGGATTTTACTGCCAAGAAGTTTTCCCAACGCTCCATTCACACTATTCCCAGCACTCACTCGTCTTTCCACATCTGCGGTGTACCTTCCATCCCTGCTGAAAGCGCATCCAAGATATACAAACTCATCCACTTGTTCCAACACTTCATCATCAATCGTAATCCTTACATTAGTTCTGGTTTCTTCTCTTTCAAATACCATTATACCATTTAAAAAAGATAAAAATCTTAGACACGTCTTACATTCTCTAAATCAAATCATATTGTAACTTAATAATTTTCCATATTTTTTTTACTTTTAATCTCTCTTTTTAATCTACCAGCATTTCGAAAATGACTATTGGCAAAGAAGAAATGCCAAAAGAAACTTGCCAATATGGGTATTTTTTTCCATCGTTAATATATATTACAATAAATATATAATATATGTGAGTGTACATATAGTGAAAACAAGTAGCACAATTAGTAAAGTAAAGAAAAAAAAAAGAAAAGTAAATATCTCAAAAGCGAATGCTAATACCTCATGCTAGCTGCACTGATGCTGGAAAAATTGTAAGTTGCCTTAATTGTGAGATGAAATTACTAAGGGTTATATCGATTACGTTCGTACGTACGATTGTTATGTTATGCGAGGACCTCGTGGTACAGGAGAGATGGCGCTCATAATTCCACGAGCTGCTGAAGAAGCAGCAAGCATAAAGAGGTCTCCCTAATCAGAGACTAGTGCCACTTATAACGCCTGAAGAAGTCCAATTGGCTCTTCGTCGTATAAAGAATCGGAAGGCTGTTGCAGCCGAAAGAAGTCCCCATAGAAGTCTGGGTCCTCACCGGAAAAATCCCGGACCAATGGAGATTGTGTGTTATCGCTCCAGTTTTCAAAGAAAAGTATGGCAGTTACCGCAGCATGTAGAGGTCATATCTCTCACAATGGATCTCTTCGAACGGAAAATTGATGCACGGATCCCGCGGGAGAGCACTGTCTCGGAGTGTTAGAATGGTTTCCGACCTTGTCATGAGACCATGGACCCTGTTTCTACCCTAAGGCAGAAACAATTGGTTATTGAGTTTTTTACAGCTAGCTTTACTGACGGCTACACCTGCGTGGGGATCGCAGTATCGCAGTGTCCGCTTTCCAGCTATTACTTCTCAATACCTACCTACTCAAATACCTACACCGCGGTGCGCTCGACCGTGTCTTCACCAATGCGAATAGGTGTAGGATCTGAGATATTGCAGGCCAAGGACACTGTCTTCGCCACGTTTAGTTTCAGACCGCTATTTTCAAGCGACTCTCGCATTTACTCACCGCACCAAGCGCCCCCTGTCCGCGGCCGCCATCGTCACATCGTCAGCACACATGAGCAACTACAGAGGCTGTTCATATGTATCTCTAATACTGTCCGAAACTACGTCTAACACTACGCTGAACAAAAATGGACTAAGGACGGATCCCTGTTGGGCCCCAATGATGATTGGAAAGGGCTATATATCGCCGACGGCAGTCCTAACTATGGAATAGGAATTGAGGTACCGACAAATATCAATATTCGCTTCAAGCACCTGTTTGGACCTTAGTGACCACCAGATCACCGCACGAGGAGTACAGGCAAAGGCCTTCTTCATGTCTAGAAACAGAAGATGCAGAGACGTGTTCTTCGTCCTGTATTTCTCTATGACAATCCTTAGAGCTGAAACAAGGTCGATGGTCCCATGACCAGGCTTCCTGCCGGATCCGGGAATCAATTATCCGCTCGAAGAGCTCTATAATGTAACACATGAACTTTATAGCGCGGCAGCTACCACACCCCTGCACTGATCCTTTCCTTTGAAAACTGAAGACAGAAGGTACTGAGCTCTTAAGTTTAAGGCGAGATTTTGCCTCCCTTTGTTCTACCGATTATACAACGGGTTGTGTTCTGAAGAATTGTTCGATATGATGCCGACAACTTCGTTCGCCGTTCACCGTTCGCCGACGGCTACCAGAGGGAGACTTTGTACAAAAGTACCTCTGTCTCATTTATTTCTACCGCCAAGCAGCTATATTTGTATAGCTGTGTTCCGGTTTCAAGGGCGAGATATGGTAGAGAAATTACTGGGTACTGTGACGAAACATCCTTACGTCAAAAGATAGGCAGCGCGCAAGTAATATTCTCGTGGTGTTGCGAGCGTCAATAGGCTGCGGTGACCGCTTACCATCTGATGCGGGCCGCATGCTTCCTTACCAATCTAGTTGTATAAAAAAAACTCTTCTTCTCCAATGTCGTGGCAATTCTCTCCCGTTTCACGCTTCCCTTCGCTATTCTTCTCATGATAGCCACAATGGTTGCGTACTGTGCGGTTCCAGTGCAGTTCTCACCCGAGCTGACCTCGGCTGGGAGGTTTTTCCCAAGGTACTACAGCATGGGGTTCTTCAAGAAAGCCGTGATGAGGTTTTCATACGGTCGGCAACGCATGAGTGACACCCCTGGTGTGGCAAATGGCCATAGACTACGGTAATAGCTTACCATCAGGCAGATCGTACGCTTCATTGCCACCTTAGTAGTATAAAAAACATTCTATACATGCTCACTATTTACCCACTCGTCACAGCTAAGAAAGTTGGTGTGCTCAAGCAAAATAGTACCTACAACAAGCTCAATGCAAAAAATTTTATTATCCTTAGTCCAACCGCACATGGAGTTCATCTTTAGGTGAGAGACCAGTACCAGCCTGGATTTTGAGTTAAGGAGACGAGCTGTGAGAACTGTTGACGATGTGAAGTTTATACACGATGTTGTACCTTTAAAGAGATACTCTTTATTTTAGAGGCGGAGATATGTTTCCATACGGGTGTACCTTGCGTGTTGATTCCACTGACACGCGCATCTTTTGTTTATCCTTATTTAGTCTACCGATCGTACAGCTAAATGTAGGTACGTCAAGTTTGACACTTTGACCTTTGTAAAGTTCATATGCGTATATAATAAGAGTTACAATCGAACTTAAGTGTTCACCATCAGTTTAATCAGCTTAGCAAAAGTATATGGAAAGATTATTGAAAACTCTACTTACAAGAATTGCTCCGCATGTGTGCGGATAGATGGCAACATGTCTCCCTGGTTTGATATCAAAATTGATGTCAAACAGGGCGTGCTATCTGCAAGGCTGTATTCTGTATCTCGATAGTTGTCTGCAAAGAATAAGGTCAACGAAAGCTGGATAGCGCATGGGTGACTTAGTGGTGAACTATTAACTGTACGCAGATGATGCCGTGTTATTAGCAGAAACACCACCAATGGGGAAAGGCTTACTTTTGAATGCAAACAAAACAAAGATGATTGTACTTGAAAGAGAAGAAACCAGAATTAATGTAAGGATTTCGGTTGATGATGAAGTGTTAGAATAAATGAATGAGATTGTATAGCTTAGATAAGCTTTCAGCAGAGATGGAAGGTATACTGCTGATATGGAAAGACGGGTGAGTGAAGGGAAAATGTGCATTGGGGAAACTTCTTCTTCTTGATTTGTAAAAGCTTGAGCCAGAAGGCACAGCTCGCTTATGCAGTTCTGGTTTCATCGCTTACTTACGGAAGCGAGAGATGGGTATGGCAGAGAAAGAATGAAAGTAGGATAAACGCGGTCGAAATGCGTGCGTTGCGCAAAATTTGTAGCATAGCCCTTGTAGAACGTATTCGCAATGATAATGTTAATAATAGAGTTGGTCTGAAAGAGAGTGTCGGTTGGGACATGTAGAAAGAATGCAGGACAAAAGAATTACGAAACAGATACACAACGCGAAAGTACACTAGCAAGCAAAAGTATGGAATCTTCCTCTTATGTTTTGATCCAAGCGATTAATAAGGTATATTCAGAATATATAGTATAAGTCAGAATACCAGCTAACATCAGTTGTACTGTAGCCGTGCTGCTGCCCAATAACGGATCTGGTTTCTGCTAGCCGGCTGGCCTTCAGTGGGAGAGTTCTTTGGAGTAGCTCCTCCTTACCGTGTCCCGATAATTCCAACTAGGAGTAGGAGTGTAGGA
The DNA here is from genome assembly GCA_947507595.1 of Pyralis farinalis. Lineage (NCBI taxonomy): Eukaryota > Metazoa > Arthropoda > Insecta > Lepidoptera > Pyralidae > Pyralis > Pyralis farinalis. The sequence goes on from OX382270.1 coordinate 3,413,267, forward strand.
CGGCGATCATAATGTTTTTCTGTTTTCTGATCGACCATGTGTTTGCTCTGGTTATCCGGATTAGCAGCCTGGAAACGAAAAGCGCTACGGTTCTCAAATTTTGGCAAATTATATAGAATATTAATCAAATGCCCAATATTTTGTTAAGAGTACCTAAAAACATTCAAATTTTACTCTAAATGTAATAGGTTTCTGTTATATTATACCCAAAATATGTATATATGTAATAGGTATATAAAAAGAAATGTGCTTCTGTTTGGGATCCGTTTCTTTATTATATTACAACGACCTGTGAAAACCCGAGGAAAACGAATGTTCGTTTGTTTGTTCTACGCTTACAAACTACAAAAGTGTCACAATTTTGTACACAGCATACAGAAATATGGCGGGAGGGGGAATTTATATTTGACAATGCGGCACTTTGATATAGAACATCAGGAGATATACAAGCATACGGCCCACCTGATATTAAACGGTTACAGTAGTCTATAAACGCTTGCAATACAAAAAGAACGCTTTGCCACCCCTCTTGCTAACACAGCAGCATAAAAGGAGCTTACTTGCAACCCTACTCCCCAGCAGGAATAGAACAATCCTCAAGGACGTTGTTATTTGGCTGCTGTTAACTGTGAGATGCACGTGCTACCCCAGTCGGGCGGCTTTGATGCCCTCTACCTCTCTTAAATACACCTATACTATGGGGACTAGACCTAGGTCATCAGACATGTTCAGGCACACAAATGTTGGTCCTATGTGGGAACTGAACACACAAACCTTGGCGTTAAAGTAGCATTGCGAACTACTCCGTCAAATTGTAAGTGGTAGGGATTTTACCCCTTTTAAGGAACTCTAAATAGACATGACATAGACATATGCGAATTTATATATTTACAGGTACATAATGGTAGTAAGTCCATTTACACTTATATAACAATATAAAAATAATCTACATGAACTATATATTAGAGTCATTAACAACGAACACTGTTTTCTGTCCGTTCGGAACGATATTTTTGGTTCTTTTTAACCCCGACGGTAAGGCTAAGGGATCTTAGCCCATACAGCCAAGCTTAGAGTTAGAACCATTTCAAATCTTAACTCCTAGATGCCCAAGCTTCAGGAACTCTGGGGTAAAAAAAATATATTTGGGCAGTGTTCTCAGATCCACTCCTGAATGTTTGAACACATCCGTAAAACGACAGTGAATTTTAAAAGTAATGTTTGAGGTTTCTCATATTTGCATAAAATTCAGTGATAACAATAATGTCACTAGTCAAAAGCGCGGGAAGAAGTCTTCCGTTGAGAACCCGGTGACACGTTTGTAATGGCGCCACTCTGACATTTGTCTTCTTTTAATTTGACGTCCGGGGGTAAGAAGACTGCCACCATCAATCCGGCTAAAACAAAACAAACTTCATTAATCTCCTGGCGGTTCTGTGTTACTACACTATACATCTGCAAGTATTAGTGTTATGATAATTTCTACCTACTCGACTACATCTTCAGATCTAAAACCAATCTCACCTGCTTGGTGGTATTAAATAGGCTCTGATAAAAGATAAAGTACAGTTAACGGTCGTCTGGGAAAGTGTCAGATAAATAAAAGTTCCCTAGATCGCATTTGTGTATCTGCGAGTGAGTAAAGTTATGGTTTAAGTAAATTCGTAAATGGAATACTTTGTGTTGCAAGCCTTCATAGGCTATGATAATCTCATTACACCTTAAGGGGCTTGTTTACGTTGCATGAAAAATATAATAATAATAATAACACGAACATATGACAAGCGCCAGGTACCCTCCGACCATGGGCTCGCAGTGGTCGGCTAGCAGCGCCGCTATGATCTGGACGCTGAAGAATCCGAACCCTCGGGCTACCACCACCGACAGACATGTCGCCATCCCTCTGAAACAGTATAACATTTTGAGGGCGGAACTCGAATGGCAGTGGTGTATGTAGTACGAGTACATATAAAATCAAGACTCGTGGGTTCGATTAAAAATATATATTCGAATTATATTAACCTTCCATCGAGGAAAGACTGGCTAACTCACATCATGTTTAGAGGTTACGTCTTTATAAAAAAGATAAAAATTCTTTATTTGCGATTGGGCCCTCGCAGGCACTTAGACACGTCTTACATTTTTTGAAATATAATCCTATTGTATCTTATTCAATTCTCTTATGCTATTATTTTTCTTTTTTACGTTGCTAGCATTTCGGAAAATGACCATTGGCGAAGAAGAAATGCTGAAAGAAACTTGCCAATGTAGACCTATATTTAAAAGAGAGATATATATATATATCTTTTAAAATTGTCAATTAGATATTACAATAAATTCACATCAGCATATTGGTACAATAATTATATCAAATGGTAGAATTTAAGATTATTATGGACAGGTCGTTTGTGCTAATTTATTTTCAGACATTTTTCTCAGTTCATATTCATCAATACTATAATAAGCCCTTTTACAGAGAGTATTTTTAATGTGCTTTTGATCGTCAAGAAATAACAGAACAGTTTCTGGTAACTTATTATAAAATCGAATACAATTTACAAGAAAATATCTACCAGTCCTAGCAAGCCGATGTGCCGGCTAACACAACTTATTTCGACTTCTAAGTTTTTCGCTGAAGTTTGAAAATTTTTAATCTTTACGGACACACATTATGTTTTCATAAATATATTGAGAAGTAACAGTGAGGATATTTATTTCTTTCTGGAGCCCATGTTATAAATACAGCGAATGGCTCTTTTTGTAAGATAAAATTTTCTCAATGTCAGCCGCCGTTCCCAACAACAGTATACTAAGCAGAAATAGACTAAGCGCACAGTAGCCACGTCCGTCAATTGTCTGATTCTCCTAACTGCATATGCAGCGAAGCTGAGCTTACCGGCAAGTTTATGTTTATGTGCGAGGCCCATTGTAATTAGGAGGCTATTGTAATTCCAAGAAACACAGTATAGTATTATACACAATGAGAATTTCTGGTTTTTTTTTTTAGTTTTTGTGTAACTTATTGCATTATCCATAATTACAAAGTATAAAACTTACATGATTTGCAGAGGCGGACTTATTCCTTCAAGGAATCTCTTCCAGCCGACCATTGCTTTCGAGTACATGAATGGAGCAATGAATTGGTAGAAGTGACGTTTGGGAGACTTGTCGGTGATGGAAGCAAACTATATATTACTTCACGCCAAGTCCCACGCCGGGTAGGCAGAAAGAACCGAGCGCCACATGACACGATCTTTACACACCTCACTCGCTTCTTTAACATTCGTAGTTTATGCACGCTCGCCGGTTCCCAGGGTTCCTGACACCTCATTCAGTTAACACACGACCTATTTGGTCGTGGTAGATGAATACATGCCTTCCTTGGAATCTAAACCCTTCTACTTTTGCGTTGTCTATCTGTTTCATCATTCTTTCATCTTGCATCCTTTCTATTTATCCGAACTAACGTAGCATGCCTTTTCTTATCTTAACACCGATACTCTCTTTCTTACATCTTCATTGCCAATTCGATCTACGAGTATATGCGTTACGCAGATGATTTTGTGCAACGCTCGTCTCAATGGCGTTTATTTTACTTTCATGATTTCTTTGTCATACCCAGCTCTCGCTTTCATACATTCGTCCTGCATCATTAATTTATTGCATCAATATAAATAGTGATAGGATAATCTGTTTTGAAATTGAATATAATTTGTTTATGCTAAACTTTGAAAGAAGAAAATCATATATCAATTTTTATATTATATTTCCTGTATATAAATACATTTCCTGCAAATCGAAAACGTCTTTAATTTGGATCAAAATTTGAATTTAGATAAGGTTTAGCTTTTCAAAATTATCTAAAGTCTTTCTTAAAAAAAAGCGCGGGATTTTGCACAAAATAAAATATTAAATAAACGCCCATCGAACGCACAACGCCGTAGCTTGGCCCGTGTTCGTCAAGTATAGCAGGCACGTTGACCTTGCTATACTTGGCTCAGGGTTCGATTCCCACTCAAGGCCAGTATTTACATATTACACTAGGCATGAACATGTCTGTTAGCCTTGGTGTGAGTACTTTTTATGTATTATAAGTATCTATCTATAACTTCACGCCAAATTCCTTGCAGGGGTAGGCAGAGAGAACCGAGCGCCAAGTGACTCGATCCTTACAAACATCATTCGCTTCACTAAAATTCATTGCTCTTATGCACGCTCGCCGGTTTCTAAGTATTGTGTGTATTTAAAAAAAAAAGATGATGGTGAAGATGAGAAAAAATTAACGTATGTTTATCAGTTGTCTAATAACCATTGAACAAGCTTTGTATAATTTGCCCGAGAACAAATATTTATTTATACTGCCCTTTAAACTTAGCCTCGTATAATGCTAGCAGAGCTAAGCCAATTCACCGTATAATATGATTCGCCTTTACAGAGGTCAATATTGTATTCTTGCTCTGGGCGCCAATGATTCAAGTTACGAGAATATAATAGAATACACCTTCTTATAGTAATTTATACACACGTATGGTCGACTGCAGTCCAAGCGTCCAAGTTTTTCTATGAGCTGGAGGTAGGTACTTCCCCAGACAAACAGACATGTTCATGCACATAAATGTTTATCCTGTGTGGGATTCGAACCTCGTCAAATTTCTATTAGGTATCTGATATTACCAGTACCTTAAGTGCGTAGGGTTCAACTCCACCAAATAAGTGTTTACATTGCCCAGGATGAGGGCTACGTAGAGGAACACATAGAACAGCGCTATGCTGACGAGAGGCACTCTCACAAAGAGCAGCATCACACCGGCGACGACTGCTGTCGCGAACACCAGAAGTGTGGTCCGTCTCTTGCCTAAGGGACCCACCAGGAACGAGAGCAATATAGTCAAGACTCCAGACACTCCGGAGTAGCACATCACAGCGTATAGCGTCAGCGGTTGGATGGTATTGTGATGGCAGTTGCTAGGTGGCTGTAATCAGAAATGATACATAATTGTATTCAGATAGATGGAATTTCGATGAGCTCGGTGGCGCAAGGGCAGTGGCGGCGCTAGACGAAACGCTCTCATTTTCCAGTCAGAAAGAAAATATTAAATTGAATGAGCTGATTTATGCACTGATAATATTATTATACACTCATTTTATTTTCAAGTGTTAGTGCTAATGAAATAATGACAAAAATTACAAAAAGCTTTTGCGAGGCCCTCACAGGTGGAGGTGCTTTCCCTGTACGTCTGCTTTGATGCACCCTTCCTGTCTTTAAAACACGCAAGCCCAGACAAACAAACATGCTCATGCACACAAATGTTTGTCCTGTGTGGGAATCAAACCCACGAGCGTTGGTGTCAAAGTGACGTTACTAACCACTGCGTCACCGAGCTTGTCAGTTATATCAATAATCTCTCCAAGTCTCACTGTAATTGGTACTTAATTTCGGATACAAATTTACAGTAGTATCAATATCTGTCGAGATCAGCCATGCATTTTTGTAAGAGCAAACATCCTTACATCCTCGGAAACATCGGCTGTTATAGCCTTGAACACAAAATTGCAATTCCGTAGTGTCGCTTTTCATAGTTGTGCGACACTAGCGCCGCAAGGCTGCGTTTGGAATTGGAATTCTACAAGGCAAACAGCCTCGCGTACGCTTACAGCCTTATAGAATACCAAATAAAAAGCCGTGAACGCAGACGATGTCAAAGCTGTGACATCTGTGATCACAGCGACGCACACAGCCATTACGAGTCGCTTAGAGAATTGCATGGCTGTTCATGGATACAACAATCTTCCCAAACATGGGTCAGTTGTGTTATAGTTTCGTATTGGATTTTTATTCTATCAAACATGAAGGTATTTCCTGTGGAGAACCAATGAGAACGGTATTATGTAGTAACTCAAGTCACCGCTACGGGTCGAGTGGTGAAGTAGGACGCGCAGCTCTTATTGGTTATTTCACGGATCAACAGCGCGGCACGTATCGGCTTATTGGTTAAAAATTCTCCCATTAGTCAGTAGACCCGAACCGTTGAGTTATTTAGGCGCTAAAATATAATCTTTATGTGCGCGGATGCGCGGGTGCATTCATGCGTAGTCACGTGGTTTAATAATGAATAAATAAATATAAATATTGTCGAACAACTTACACAGCGCCATCTAGCCCCAAAGTAAGCGAAGCTTGTGTTCTGGATACTATACAACTGATAAACATACGTAAATACATTTTTTTTTGTAAATACATACTTATTATACATAGAAATTAACCAGACCAAGACAAACAAACATGTTCATGCACACAAATGTTTGTAATGTGTGGGAATCAAACCCACGAATCGGTCCCACGAGCATTGGTGTCAACGTAGCGTAACAGCGCGTTCCACCACTGCGCCACCGAGCTCGCCTTTATTTATTGGATTGTGCAACGATTGAAAGGTTATTTTAGAGATCTGCACACTCGTTATAAAGTCATATATAAGTTTTCGGGCTTACAGGTTTGTCAGAAGAGGCAGCTCTGCTGGCGACCTGACAGAATGATTTCCCGGCGCTGTCACTACCATCGAAATATGCGTTGGTCATAGTCGGGACCCACATGGTGAAACCCGTGGATCTGAAAAGAACACAAACTGTTTTAATGTGTAGCTGCTTAAGATGGTGTAAGTTTCTATAGCGCGGCAGACGGCACTGATCGACAGATAAGATGACAGTTACGATGAATGCGATTCATCTTCTTCTTAGGGTTATATTGTTTCCTAATCCTTTAGGATTGGCGGCGTCTGTTACCTAAGTCTAAGGATTGCGAAGATACTGAATCTTACATAAAGCTACCGCTTAGGGAGGACTTTCAGGCATATTCCAATTTGATTGGATACAAGAGAGATCAGTTGAAAAGTCTCGGAAGGTTGTTGTTGTTGTGAATTACTAGAAAGCTGGAGTAACAGAGATTTTAAGAGCGGCAGGGCTCATCGAAGCTGCCCGTCGGGGGAAGTACCTCCACCTCACAGAACACCGCAGCCAAATAGCGACTCCCTAGAGGGCTTGTTGTATTCCTGCGTGCGAGGAGGTCACCAGTAAGCTCCTATGGAGTTGCTGTGTTATCATATATTAGTATAGATATCATGTTTATTTTGAAGACACCGCGTCCGTACGAAACTCACGTCATGTAAGCGCATAACAGCAGGTAGTAGAGTTTGAGTGAATTTTTAAGCAATGGCGGCTTGAACAGGGGCGCTGTTTGATTCCACATTTTGCGTATGAACGATGTACCGATAACATCCGCAGACGCTTCCTCTATACATACAGTTGTTACCTGTGTACAAAAAAAAAAGAATATTTGTTTAAATCATAGGTTCCAGTAGGCCGATTCTACTAAATAACTGCAACTGCACTGCAGCGCGGCGTGTGTCAAAATGCGTACATTTTGACACCCGTTTAACGAACGTCGAAATGTACGTATTTTGACACACGCCGCGCTGCAGTGCAGTTGCCGTTTTTTAGTAGAATCGGAATACATATGCATATTTATATATTATTTATTTACAGCATGGGGCTCTTCAAGAAAGGCGCGAAGAGTTTTTAGAGGGTCGGCAACTCATGATTGACACCCCTGGTGTTACAAATGTCTAAAGGCTTAGGTAGCTGTTTACCGTCAGGCAGGCCGTATGTTTGTTAACCGCCTTGGTGGTATAAAAAATTCGCATTTACAACACAAATTGGAAGTAATTTGAACTCTTCATGTATATAAATAGAAATCAATGTAAATGGCAAGGTCCGCCAATCAGGAAACAGGATAACGCTAAAAGAAGAAGTTGTTTATTACTACTACTACATACAGGGAATAATGTTCTGTCCTTTCCTGTGTTACATTTGTACATAGTCTGGAGAACTTCAAGAGCATCGTCGTCCAGACCCTTGCTGAGCAGGAACTTGGGGCTCTCGTCCAAGAACACCATTCCGATGACGCCGAGGACGCCCGGCACGCTGATGACCTGCAGCAACAGCCTCCACGGTCGGTACGTTAACGACAACCAAGGGATCTGGAGGCTGAAGCTCATTTGGAAGATCGGAAGAGCGAAGGCTGAAAATAGTAAACTTCTTTTTAGCTTATGTCCTGTTCTTTCCGAGTGTTAATTGTATGGAAAGTAAACCAATGAGTTAGTGTTCTAATATGACGCAAATTGATGTAACCTGCTTTTCGCTAAATAAGTCCTGAATTTTTTTACTTTTTTTTTATACAACGTAGCATACGGCCGACGTGTTGTAAAAACGCTCTCCGTACCCTATGAACGATTGCATTAAGAATCACACGCACGCTGCCATCAATGCTGATAACACAGCAACTTAGGAGCTTACTGGTGACCTCGCGCACAAGCAGGAATACAACAACCTTCCAGGTAGTTTTTTTAGCTGCCGTTTTGTGTGCGGTGGAGGAACTTCCCCAGACGAACTGCTTTGATGCGTCCTACCTCTCTGAAAAATACCCAGGCCAAGACATGTTCATGCACACAAATGTTTGTCCTGTATGGGAATCGAACCCATGAGATTTGATGTCAAAGTAGCGTTACTAACCACTGTACCACCGAGGTCGTCAAAAATATTTTGTGTTTTATAGTAGCTATTAAGTAATAAGTAGTAAAAAAGTATTTGGTCGCGTACTGTGCAGTTCTAGAGAAGTTTTATAGCGAGAACTCTTCATCATTTCCTATATTCGTCCACTGGCTGGACATGGATCTCCCCGCAGGAGAGCCACTCGCCTTGATCCTGAGCCACCTGCATCCGTCAACTCCTTTCCTGATCCTGATTACCTTTCTGATCGTCACTCCATCTAATGTCATCGGTTGTCGGTTCTAGGAGCAATGTGACCACTGCAACTTCAGCTTACTTATCCCTTGGGCTATGTCAGTTACTTTAGTTCTACTGTCGATAACCTCATTTCTGATTGTATCATGCAGCGAAATCCCCAGCATAGCCCTTTCCATATTGCGCTGATTGACTTTGAGCTTCCCAATGTAGCCCGAGACTCTTACGTTGTGGAATGAACTCGGTCGAGGTTTTCCTTAGAGAGTACCTTAAGAATGAGATTCTCAAAAAATGGCATGAGGAGGTTTTTACAGGGTTACCATCAGCCAGGTCGTATGCCTGTCTTGCCTAAGCGGTACAAAATGTACACAGGGGTGTTTTTTTTGGAGGTTTGGTTTTTAAATTGGCAACTCTGTTTCTAGTGATTGTCAATTTGACAGTTGGCTGTATATTTGTGGTCAGTACATTTTCCATTTCACAATGAATATACTTACTTCAGAACAACGTTCGCCAATTGTGCAAATTTATTTTGAAAATCATGGTTCGGTTCGCCAAACTTACCGTGCATTACGTCCATTTTACGGTCATAATCATCCATCTGAGCAAGTTATTCGGAAAACGATGGACATGAACACGCAGCCGCGGCGCCCATATGCAATGAAATCATTTTAAGCACTAATGGCATAAGAATATCTTTTATACAAAACCAATAATACCACGACAATGAAATTAATTTTTACGTATTTTATTTCATTTAAAATGTGTATCCTACCTCTATAAACACTCTTTACAAGGTTATGACGTCATTGAATCAATGCAATCCGGTCTATGTGTCTTGAAATACGGTACCGTACCCTTTGGTCACTAAACCATGTGTTATCATCGATGTGATGATCGACTCATTCTCATCCCAATGTGCATTCTTACGCCGAAGGTAAAAACCCGAGGATAAACGCCAGTTGAGGATTGGAGGTGGCCAGTATTTTCAAAAAACATCACTCTCCTTAAATATATGGTTAAAGCATCTATTTATATCTTCAAACATCGAGACCATGCAGTGATACCATATGTAGTCCGTACTCGGTTTGCCCGCTTCTTTAACATTTACAGCTCTTTTCCTTGGGCTCCTAGCATTATCTGCATAAAAGGTGAGCTGTATGCTCGATTGAATATACGGAATGAAAAATAATACCGCTAATGATGATCTGGACGAACATGGTGGCGCTAGCCATCAGGAACATGAACCGGCTGCGGTGCCGCCGCGGCGCAGTCTCGCCGACTAACACGAAGGCGGCTGCGTTCGCTGATGATGTACTGGAAGAATTTAACCTGGCTCTAGATTAAATTACAAATGCTGTCATGTACACATTGTGTCTGTTAGCAAATAAGATACTAGTATATATTCTATGACATTTTATTAAGTTTAATAATAACGATCTACAAGTTGTGCGTCAACTTGGTTGTCTCTTAACCCTTGCTATATCTCATTACATCAACCCTTACTCATCCCACTGCAGGGATACGGGTATCCCTTCAACTGAAGGGGTTTAGAGCGTACTCCAACCACGCTGCTCAAATGCGGATTGGCGGAGGCCAATGTTTTCAAGCCACCCGAAGGATCACTGACTTAGCTTAACGACTGACATTTATCGACAACAGCCGGTACCGATGGCTTAACGTGCTCTCCGAGGGCACGGAGAACCTCGAGATAGATTGCTTAACCTGCGTGTTCGGTTAGAATGACAGGCGCAACGACGCCATCGAGCTCTCCTTGCTTGCTATACCTACCAAGGTGCACGATGTGTGACAGTACAAGTACACAGACTTAAATTTGTACACAGGATCTTAAAATTGCTAATGACATGTTGTAATAAAAATAAAAATGCCAAATATCGTTACAGTTGGTACGACTAGTGTTACCTGCACAAGTCGTACCAACCGTAACGATATTTATATAGAAAGACATTATGTTCCAATACTTACAAACTGGCTGAAAGAAATTTTAGGGCGGCTAAAGACGCGAACGTCGGGGCAATGCTTGCGGCAAAGTTTAAAGCGACTCCAATAGGCATGGCTATCAGCAACGTCTTCCGCCGGCCCAGGGTGTCAGCGCAGAGACCCCAGGCGTACGAGGACACCATTACGCCTGTAGAACATCATGTTTTAGAAATGTAGCTAATATCTGCTGGTGCCTACAATTGTTAATCCGTAAGCATACGTATCATTTTCAGGGTTCCGCATCGAACATATAAAAAAGAACTCCTATGGCATATCTCTATTTGCCTGTCCGTCTCTTACTGACACCATTCATTAGACAAAAAACTACATGTAATTTAAAGGAATCCTCGATTGTTCTTTAATTTATTTTATAAAGCAAACATACAATCTGTATTTTACAGCGATGGCCACTGTAAAATACGGTGGAGCTATTATTACAGACCAAACATCTCTACCATGATCAAATTGATGGTGTTCTATCAGATGGTTATGTCAGGAGCCTTAGAAACCGGCAAGCGTGCATGAGAAGAGCAATGAATGTTAACGAACGAGTGAGGTATGTAAGGATCGAGTCACGAGGCGCTCGGTTCTCTCTGCCTACTCTGCAAGGAATTTGGCGTGAAGTTATACATAGATAGAAACCTAAATATAGTACAAAGTATATGAAAATAAAGAAAATGCTAACTTTGATATACTAATTTCAATTATGCAAAAAATAACTCGATATAACTAAAAATAATTCCTGGGAAAATGGCAGGCAGAGAGCACTGAGCGCCATAAGTCGCTTGCACATATATCGCAATATATCTATGAAAATCTTTTGTATGTCCATAAAAACATAGACTCATTTTGTAAAAAGAGTGATACTCATAATATAAATACTAGATATAAGCATAATCTTGTGTTACATGCAAGCCGTCTCCACAAAATAAGTAATTCTTTTATGGGGCAATGTATACGGTTCTATAACAAACTTCCCAGCAATATAAGAGAATTGTCAATAAACAAATTTAAAACTACTAAAGCCAAATTGTGTAGCAGGGCATATTATAAAGTATCTGACTATATTAATGATAAAAATGCCTGGGATTGAGTCGATCCAATTGTAAAGTAATTAATAAATTATGTAAATTTGTTTGGATACCAAAAGAGGGATGCCTGAGTTTTTTGGCAGTATTTTTATCAGTGCTCACCTAGTCATGAACTGCACGGTAGGGAAAAAAATTGTGACGATTCCAAACAAATGTAGCCATTTTTACGGAATAAAAAGATTTTGACTTTGACTTTGACTTTGACACACCTCACTCGCTTCTATAACATTCATAGCTCTTATCATGCACGCTCGCCGGTTTTTACTTAATTTAAGTAAACATTTAATTAGTATTAACTACTTACATATTGAAACCTATAATCATAAAAGTAGGAAAGCGCGCCTTAGGAATAGAACTACAATAACGAGCAATCCCGTCTTACCACCTACACACTAAAAAATTAGTGTGTAGGTAGTATGCGTCATCAGTCAGTTCCCGTTTCCCGAACGCCACCGAACGCAGTGTGCTTCAGAGATTGTTTACGTTATTTAAATGTTTACCTTAGCAATGCCGAAATGTGCTATAAAGGCTTGCAAAAATTATTCTCCTAACACGAAATTGAAATCCCGTGGTGTTTCTTTTCACATGTAAATAAAATAAATACATTTTTTTGTAATATTTCTTAAATGTCAAAAACGCCATTCAACGCAGTCGCGCACGTTGTCCCCGTCCCGTCCCTCAGACCGACACCCGCGCACGTGGCACGCTCGGTTCGCATACATAAACTGTCATATTCCAATTCTATACTCCGCGCCCCGCCGCCTCCTACTTCTATGCCTATAATATATAACAATATCTTACCGATCAAAGGAATTGCCGAGAGCAGACCTTGCTGTGTGGTAGACAGTCGCAGGTCACAGGTTACCACGGGTAGCACCACTGAGAACCCGAACAGGTCCAGGTACATCGCCAGGATGAGGAGGCAGCAAGTAGCCAGCATGCATACGTTATACTTGCCGAAACCTTGTTAATGTATAACAGTAGTGTCATATGATTACGTGTAAGTATGTTCCCGGTATTTCTAAATGCAGGCTCTAAAAATCCTGAAAGGTACTGGGGAAAGCTTTTTATACTACCGTATGACCGCAGGGGCTGTGTAGCGCTTTTAGTATTTGTTTCACTATAAGATACTATATAGAACTTGAGCGCTGTGTGTATTTCTATGGTATAGTATAGTAATATTACTCCTTTATACTTGGTAACACTTATTTCGCAGTACGAGGGTCTCTGGTAATCTGTTTTTGGTATTATTGACAATTTATCTCTCTCCACTTTTAGGGGTAAAAGAGAGTATAAAGGTAGAAAGCTAAATGAATGATTTATCTTTTTTTTTGTTATTTTGAAGTGTGCATTTCCATTTACAAAATATACAAGTTCTGAAGTGGCTTATGCGGTATTCCACGAGATAATATAGAGATAAAAGATAAACATTCTTTATTTGCCATTGGGCCCTCGCGGGCACTTAGACACGTCTTACATTTTTTTCAAATATAATCTTATTGTATCTTATTTAAAACTCTTATTTTACTTTTTTCCTTTTTTTTATCTACTAGCATTTCGGAAATGACTATTGGCGAAGAAGAAATACCGAAAGAAACTTGCCAATATAGCTCTATTTTAAAATTGACAATTACGTATTACAATAAAATTCACATCAGCATATTGGTACAATAATGGTATCAAATGGTAAAATTATACCATATCACAAGATCATACACGAAAATAGGACGAATAATACAATTAATACACATGCGTATAAAGGGCTTAACTGAGATTATCACTAGTGCAAAACTTAAATCGCCGCTGCTGATCCAAAAATATTAAAATTTGGTGAAAATATTCTATCGCTGTGTCAGTGAGTAGTCTTATTGGATAGATGGCACCGGGGTAGTTCGATATTCATCTCACACGGGTGTGAAGTAGAAGTAAAAAGTTCAGAAAAAAAATATTCTGTGGACGGATTGAAATGTAACTTTATTATAAAAAATTTACAAATTAAATAACAACTGTAACAGAAAAGTACAGTAAGTCTTAGAGGAAAGACTTAAAGAAAGGCATATACAATTAAAAAAAAAACAAAATTATTCCAGTAACACCAAATTTCTACGTAGGTGAGAGCAGAGTGACCGATAATTTTGGCAAGTAGATACAGAAGAGAAAGGGAATGGAACATAGAAGAGAGCGCGGAAAGTGAGAAGGAAACAGAAACGAAAAACGAAACAGTGTCCGCAGTGTTGGAGGGAACGAGGACTGCTCGCGACTACACTCGCGTGAAGTTTGCTTGTTAAAGGTGACTCCCTAACTATTTTAGAGACAATTTGACCTACTATACAAGTCGTGACCACATCAAAATCTGTTTAGTACTTTCAGCATCATTGTTTTTAAGACAATTCATGTACAAACTCAACGGCTACGAGACGTATAGTGACACAGGTAACCCGTTACCATTGTTTGGTAAGCAGCGGGGTAGAAAATGTAATCCCTTAAAGAGATGAGCACAACTTGTATACACAATTTGATATAATGGTTATCTATATTAATATATAAAGTGCAAGAGTTTGCTTGGCGATCTTTCAGTCCGGTTTAAAAAAAATGTTTTTGCATTAGATTGCCCTTTTCTGGAGGAGATTATACGCTATTCAACTTCACGATACGTTTTTTTTTTATACTACATCGGGAGGTATACAAGCATACGGCCCACCTGATGTAAAGCGGGTACCGTAGCCTATTAACGCTTGCGATATATTAAGTATCACTCGCGCGATGCTTCCTCTGCTGCTTATACACAGCAACTCATTGGGAGCTTACTGGTGACCTCACTCACACGCAGGAACGCAACAACCCTCTAGGGAGTTGTTATTTGGCTGCGGTTTTCTGTGAGGTGAAGGTACTTCCCCAGACGAGCTGCTTTGATGCGCCCTACCTCTCTTAATACTACCCTTAGAAGGCGAGATAAAAAAAGAAAAAGCGGTTCCCACGGGATAACGGGATACACGCGATCGAGTCGCGGGTTGCAGCTAGTTTTGTATATTTGGCATAGTGAGTAGTCCAGTGTATAAGGAACCGGCGTATTGAACAACAGGTGCCCGGTTCGAATTCAGGCGGATGCATTTTATCTCACGAAGGCGGGTCGGTCCTAGTTGTCGGAGAAGGTGCACGTGCACATTGTTTATGTAAGTTCGAGAGCAGACAGCATCGTTCGAGCCGTATTTTATTCAAACAATACAACGCATATTACCTTCTTCGGTGCATTACGATTTGCTTGCTAACGCTACCTGCAATTACGCACACAAACGCGCGTGTCTATACTCATCACTACAAGTACGGCTCACCCGCCTTCGTGACATAAAAGGTCTATTCCAGTAGATTTGTTTTCTGATTTATGTACATATTTGTAATTATCACTGCTCGGCGGCGAAGGAAAACATCGTGAGGAAACCAGCACGTCCTAGAAATTAAATTACGAAAGACGTTTGACCTAACCTAAGAAAGACCTGGATTTTCCTCTGGGTTGTGGAGATCGGACGGCAGTCGCTCCATGTCACAATCAGTATCTTCGCCAAATCTTTACCTAAGTAGCGGAGCCCGCCAATCCTAATGGATTAGGAAACGGGATAACGCTACGAAGAAGAAGAAGACTTAGTGAGATTGGGTTTGACAAGTACTCTTTACTAATAGATATAAAATACTTACCGGTAATATCGACTGCTTCATCATACCCGTATTTTTTTTGGTCCCCATTATTAATTGTATCTATATACACCATTTTTAGTAAATATTATTTAAAACATAAATTGGGAGGTGTTTGCGTAGCCACAGGATGCCTTTGACTGATAATATGGTTATTGATACTGTCTCCACGTGTGTAGTCACAGCACGTGTGTGCCAGGTACATCTTGAAGTGCAACAATAAACGGTCTGTCACGTGTTTCACAACAACTATTTAGACGCACAATCGATTTATTGTCTCCGCACATTTACAAATACTCCCATTGATCTGAGCAAATACTTGTCTCATACAACGATGTACAGCTAAGAGCAGATCACGCTTAACACTCGAAGTGCGATTGTAACTCTTATCACGAACGACATAAGAATGCACAGGTCAAAAAAAAAGTGCAGTGCTTGAGCTGCACTTAGCTGTACGTCTGCAGTACAAACAGTGTAATATAATATACACATGGATTATAATACCAAGAATGTGAATGGGAATTCAATAAATCTTGTTGAATTAAACAATTTTTAACGGAAGTATCGCGTGTTTTATTTATTTTGTTGAACCTGACGTTTCGAATGCAGCATCCGTTGTCCGCAGGAAGTCTTCCTGCTTCCAAAATAAATAAAACACGTGATACTTCCGTTAAAAATTGTTTAATTCAATGTGTAACAATCGCGAAAACCTAAGACAATACTAATAAATCTTGTACTTTAATTGTTACAATATTCTTACTGAAATTCCATTCATAGAACACAATGCGAAGCGACCGTGTGTCGTATTCTCGCATAATATGTTCACGTCAGGTCGCTTTCGGTGTTGGCAGAGAGAACCGAGCGTTTACATAATCTTGCTCACTTTTCTAACATTCATAGTCTTTTTCATGCACGCTCGTCGGTTCCAGGGCCTCTTGATAAAATCAATTTGGTCGAGGTAGGCGAGTTAATAAAAGTAGTCACAAAAGACGGGTGCTGTGTCTGCGATCGTCACATTGCTTAACTGCGTTTTGTGTAAAATTATTTGGCTTTATGTATTTTTTCCTCACAACCGTGACGAAAAACATTGTAAAATATCTCTCTGTTGCGCTTTTGTCTTTCGCTCTGTCCGTTCTCCGACCTCTCATTTTATACCCAACATGTTATGGTACAAGGGAAAACGAAATGTAGTTTCACAGAGGCCACTCGCTCCACAACGTAGGTGGAATTTTGCAACATCAGGTGTTTATACTCGAACATCAACGCGGTCCATCATCATCTGGAGACCGCGCGGCGGACCATTCTTTTCCTCACGGAGACACAAATATGCATACCAGCCGACACTTCTTATCACCCCGCGTACAAACTAGATCACTTATTTGTGCGTCGTGGCGGGGTATGTTGTTCGTTAGGAAGGATGTTTGTTGTTGCCGACTGCCCAATCTTGAAGACATGGACCTGTCATAATACCGACAGGTACAGGGTACGTGTGGATCATAGCGGGCACCCCCGGATCTACGCGTGCCTTTACAGGTCCCATAGCGGCGATACAGACTCAGCTTGTATCGAACTTGTTGTGTTATCGAACAGTATCTCTCCGCGGAGTTAGTGATTTTGGGAGACTTCAATGCCCACTATGCTGAATGGTTTGACTCTCGGTGCACTGACTATGTAGAGAGATCTGCTCATGAATTTGCTCTGGCCTGGATGGTTTCTCCCAACGGTTTCATTCTCCCATGCGAATATCACTGCGAATACCATACAAGCTTTCTACTGGACCTTCTGTTGACCACACGTCCCGATGAGTATAAGATCTCAGTGGATGCGCCGCTTGGCTCGTCGAATCATTGTCTCATGCGGACCCAAGTACCCTGCTCTAGACGCGATCCACCTCGGCCTGTCGGATGTCGTCGCGTATTGCACTATAGGTCAGCAGACTGGGATGGATTTCGTGAATTCTACGCATCGTACTTGTGGACGCAGCTGTGCTTCGAATCAGACGACATTGTTCTATTGTTCATTGTTGAATAGTATAGACCCGATTGGAGAAGTAACCCTGCACAGAACATACTACTATTTGTTTGATATATCTATTAGTTTTATGTGTGACGATTACTGACGATAAATATGTCTCACTCATATAGTATGTCATGTTCCTCATACACAGAACAGATGTCATTGTTTGAAAGTTACATTCTGATGTACTCACGCATGAATAGTACAGTACATCATGACAATATGTACTTCAAATAATACCTTTTAGTTGACGTCAATTGACGGTCAAAGTCAAAGTCAAAATCTTTTTATTCCGTAAAAATGGCTACATTTGTTTGGAATCGTCACAATTTTTTTCCCTACCGTGCAGTTTATGACTAGGTGAGCACTGATAAAAATACTGCCAAAAAACTCAGGCATCCCTCTTTTGGTATCCAAACAAATTTCCATATTTTATTAAGTACATTATAATTGGATCGACTCACTCCCAGGCATTTTTATCATTAATATAGTATACTTTATACCTGCCTGCCTGCTACACAATTTGGCTTTAATAGTAGTTTTAAATTTGTTTATTGACAATTCTCTAATATTGCTGGGAAGTTTGTTATAGAACCGTATACATTGCCCCATAAAAGAATTACTTATTTTGTGGAGACGGCTTGCATGTAACACAAGATTATGCTTATATTTAGTATTTATATTATGAGTATCACTCTTTTTACAAAATAAGTCTATGTTTTTATGGATATACAAAAGATTTTCATAGATATATTGCGATGCGTCTGTTAGAATATTTATTTCTTTGAATTTTTCTCTAAGGCTCTCCCGGGGACCAAGTTTGTAGATAGCTCTTATGGCTCTCTTTTGCAATAAAAATATGGTGTTATGTGGCGTTATGGTCAATGGACGTGTTCTATTTAAGTGTAATAATGATCTATACAGCGTTTCGGATTTCTGTACATATTTTTAATGGTCACTTGCTCGGCGGCGAAGGAAAATATCTCAGGGGAATCCGTACGTTAGGTACATATTTGACAAGCTCGGTGAGGTAGAGTTTAGTAACGCCACTTTGACACAAGGCTCGTGGCTTCTATTCCCAAGAGAAACATTTGTGTGCATGAACATGTCTGTTTATCTTGATCTGCATGTTTTATGAAAGGTAGCCATCATCGCAGTCTTTGGGGGAAGTAGCTCTACCTCACAGAAAATCGCAGTCAAATGTCAAGTCCCTGGAGAGTTGTTGTGTTCCTGCGAGTGAACCAGCGAGTGTACACTTACCGAGTCATGCAGTGTTCGGTTCTCTCCACCTACTAATAACGTATGGAGACCCAATGACACGATTTTGCGTGTAGTAAATAAAGTCACCGCTACGGGGCGGCGGGTAAAGTAGAACGCGCAGCTCTTCTTGGCTAGATCACGGATCAACATCGCGTCTCTTATCCACTTATTGGTTAAAATATCTTCCCATTGGCCCATTGGTCAGTGGGCTCGACTCACTGAAATATTTAAGCGCTAAACACTACATTTTGGTATTTTTGGTGAGTGAGCGGACCGTCATGCGCAGTCAAGACGTTTATTGGTTTGTCGCATGCAAGGCCCTTGGCATGAAGTTTTTTTTTATCCGACTAGATTGGCAAACAAGCTTGCGGCCCGCATCAGATGGTAAGCGGTCACCGCATTTATTTCACATTGTCTCATCAAATCCAATCTTACGCCCCACATTTTAAAATTCATCTATGGTAAACACCATTTTCAAATATAAAATAAATTGTAATCCTTTACAGGCAATATCGGATTACAGGGACATTGGCAAAGAATCGGCTGAGCACAGAACCACAAGGCACGTCTGGACAAGTCCCCATGTCGGTGCTAGTACCAAATAGCACTACTTATTGTATTATTCAGGACCAATACTTCATCAAGTATAATAATGTATGAATTATTGTATGAATAGAGTGTGAAATTAAGTACGGAGCGAGAAGGGCGCAGGTGAGCGAATTTTACGACGAAACTGTAAAATAAACTATTAATATAATATTAAAATAAAACAATTAATATAAATGCTCATGATGCTTACAAATGAGCAGTAATCATTTGTAAGCATCAATATAACCAACAATTCCCCATTTCGAATCCTAGCATGTACCACTAAATTCATGTTTTCGGATTTACCTACATTATTTTTGAAGTGAAAACTTCTTTAACGGCGTTGAGCACTTTTTGGGATGAGTAAGACCCTGATGTAAGATTTTGGTGAGAATTAGAACTTAGTTCGCTGCAGCGCTAAAACATTAGTTACCTCTAATTAAACAATTAAAACATGAAGCGCTAGATCGTTCATAGGGCATTATTTTCTCGCGACCAAAACGTTGTAAGCGCCATGAAATTCTTGGCGCTTACGCGTTTCGTTCAACGTAGTTTATCAACATCGCTGTTTGGTCCGCATGTTCAAGTTTTCACTTCTGCCGGCACTCCCGGAGTGTAACCCGTTTTTTTATACTTTAGGAGGCATACAAATATAAATAATAATACCTGATGTACAGCGGCTACCGTAGCCTATCGACGCTTGCAATACCTTGAGTATCACCCGCGCGGTACCAACTCTGCTACTCCTTAGGAGCGTACTGGTGACCTCACTCACATGCAGGAACACAACAACCTTCCAGAGTGTTGTTATTTGGCTGCGGTTTTCTTTGAGGTGGAGATACTTCCCCAAACCAGCTGCTTTGATGTGCCCTACCTCTGACGGCAGTCGCTCTACGTAATAATCAGTATCTTCGCCAAGTCCTTAGGCTTAGGTAGCGGACCCCGCCAATCCTAATGGATTAGGAAACGGTATAACGTTAAGAAGGTCACAATTAACATAAAGTTAATAGAAGTCAAAACCTCATATTGAAACATAGGATATGTTCGTGCCGCGCCGCCCTTTCATCGAGTGTGCGCTGTTTGGTTTCTAGAGTAGGTAGCTCTACTGGGCAGGATATTGCATGTATAATGGGTACCTACATATTGTTGGGTAATTATATGAATATTATTATTTAGGTCATCATCACCATCACATCAACCCTTACTCATCCCACTGTAGGGTCTCGAAGGGGTTTAGAGCATACTCCACCACGCTGCTCAATTGCGGATTGGCGGATGTTAGTGTTTTCAAGCCGCCAGCCAGAGAGCCACTGACTTAGCTTAACGACTGTCATCTATAGGCAAAAGCCGGGACCGACTGCTTAACATGCCCTCCGAGCACGGAGAAACTCGAGATAGATAAACCCATCCCTATGGATGGGTTTATCAGGCTGCGATCGAAGTTGCTTAACCTGCGTGTTTGATTATAATGACACGCGCAATGACTCCATCGAGCTCTCAATATTTTTCAGTATTATTTAGGTACATAGGTGCATTCATATATACCTATATATGCGTATTTTTTTATACTACGTCGGGAGGCATACAAGCATACGGCCTAATAGATGTAAAGCGGGTACCGTAGCCAATTAACGCTTGTTGTTGAGGATAGCTTTTATATAACCTTTTTATACTTTTGTAAACTCTATGTTTTTACACTCTGGTATTATGCTTTTGTTTTTCTGTTGTCATATTATTGTGTCATCGTGCGTCTTTTGGTAAGCATTATTATTATAACTCCTATATCCTAAATAAATAGAAAATACTCTGATATCTGGTCTTTACCTATTTATTACATACAGTCCACCTTTCTTTAAAACCCATTCTTTACACTTGTAATATATTAAGTATCCTCTCCTGCTTACACAGAACTCCTTGGGAGCTTACTAGTGACGTCACGCACACGCAGGAACACAACAACCCTCTAGGGAGTTATTTGGCTGCTGTTTACGGTGAAGTGAAGGTACTTCCCCAGACAGGCAGCTTTGATGTTCCCTACCTCTCTTAAAATGTATGTTCTATTCGGCGGTATATGATGGATATGGCTATTCAAATATAAAAAGAAGGCATGTGAAATTTATACCTATCTCGTTCCTCCGCGTGCATTATAAATCGATAGACCTCTTTTGGTTCATGCTATCCTAGTAATTCTGTCTAAAATGGCGGATCCGTCAACCGTTTGACTCGGTGCTTGGGGGAGACACTTTGTTAATATTTTACTTTTGTTTTTATCTGTCAAACAAAAAACAATAAAATGTGATGATTGAATGAAAACTTTGATGAAACGTTATATAAAACTACAATTCAACAAAAGCAAAGACACATAAATTCCTAAAATGAACCCTATAATATTTATTTATAGGTGTTATTGTTCAAATTTTGTAATAATGTTTTCAGTAAAATGATAAAAACAAAATACGAAAATAGGAAAATTCCTCGAGATCTTTTCAGACAAGTTTCCACGACATTCGTATTACTAGGGTAACATAAAATCCAAAAGTGCGTTGGCAAGGGAAGATACCCAGGGGGTATATTAACTTAGACCGTGAAAGTTATTTCTAACTATGACATATGTCACAACATTAAAAAAGAATAGAAAACCCAATACAAAGACATTAGCAACATTAGTTACGTACAATCGCCAGCATATTGGGGGAACATTCATATTTGTAATTATCACAAGCTTGGCTATTAAGGAACACATTGTGAGGAAACCCGCACATTTAAGAAATTATATTTGGAATGACGTGTACCTTACATAAGAAAGGTCTGGGGTTTTCACCCTGGGTTGTGGAGGTCTGACCGTAGTCGCTCCATGTAAAAATTAGTTTTCTTCATAGCATTATCCCGTTTCCTCATCCATTAGAATTGGCGGGGACTGCTACTTAAGTTTAAGAATTTGGCGAAGATGACTGACTGACTCTTACATAGACGACAGTCAATCCATGTAAAAATCAGTAGATTCGCCAAAACCTTGCGCGCTCAAACAAAAAAAGTCACGAATAGATAGTTGCCGTTAGTAGCAGTGTCAATACGCGAGCTTACACTCCTAGGCTACGGTAATCGCTTCACTCACAATAAGGGTACTGAATGATTGTTACCTTCATGTGTAAAATAAACACAATAATAAAAGAAAAAAATAATATCCGAGCTAAGTCAAGGTGAGAACACATAAGCTTAACCTAGTCAGTAGGAACTCGCGTTTTTATTTTTAAATTTTCTTGTATATGTACTCGTATATAACATAGACTTTTACTTGTGTACATTAAATAGACACACATTTTAATAACACAGACATTGTCTTTCCATAAATTTTACAATATTATTTTTCAAATATATTTTTATAGGTATATCAATAAAATGGGATATTTCGTATTTCTCTCCCTTACGTAAGTCCTGTTTATTTGATTACTATAGTAGAGCTATAGCAAGTTCACAAAACAAAACAGGGGAAAAATAGAGTTGCAAAACGCTGACATAGTAAGTCGGGTTAAAAGTTTCTTTCGTATTTTATAAGTAAATACAAACAGCACAACCAAAGAGTTTTACTGCAACGTAAAACTCTTTGGTTGTGCTGTTTGTATCTATGGTTTTGATGCCATTAAATACATGACATTTAAAACCAGTTGAGAATGCGTAAGCTTGCGTTGCCAGATGAACACCTGTTCGTCAATTATATAACATTTTTTTTTTTTATTTGTCGGCCATTTTGACCATGTTCCTTAAGAGATAGGAACGGTATTCCTGTACATTCATATTCTCCTTTTTTTTGCTGAATCCGAATCTGAAGTCAAAATTAGAATATTCGAAAAAAAAACGACAGACAAACGCACAGACAAACGCTCAGACAAACATATAGAATTCATATTGTTCCTGAAAATAGAAAGTAAAAGCTTTTCTATTGTTTTTTTTTGACCGCCAATATGAGTGAATAACGAAGAAATTCGATATATCACAAGCACAAGTAAACGATGTGTGTGCATAAAAAAGGTATGAATGTTAAAGAAGCGAGCAAGGTGTGTAAGGACAGAGTTATGTGGCGTCAATTACTATGCGCCGACTTGACGAGAAGATATAAATAGATAAATGATTTGTTATTAGCCATCAATATATAAATTTATACAAACTTACACCCTAAATTTTTTGAGAAGGAATATAAAGTGGCTTTCTGTACCTATTGTAAGGCCCTAACTGAACTTTACAATTTATAGAGTGACTTTCTGTACCTATTGTGAGGCACTAACTAAACTTTACAATTTATAGTGACTTTCTGTACCTATTGTGAGGCACTAACTAAACTTTACAATTTATAGCGTGACTTTCTGTACCTATTGTGAGGCACTAACTAAACTTTACTATTTATAGAGTGACTTTCTGTACCTATTGTGAGGCACTAACTAAACTTTACAATTTATAGAGTGGCTTTCTGTACCTATTGTGAGGCACTAACTAAACTTTACAATTTATAGAGTGGCTTTCTGTACCTATTGTGAGGCACTAACTAAACTTTACAGTTTATAGAGTGTCTTTCTGTACCTATTGTGAGGCACTAACTAAACTTTACAATTTATAGAGTGACTTTCTGTACCTATTGTGAGGCACTAACTAAACTTTATAATTTATAGAGTGACTTTCTGTACCTATTGTGAGACACTAACTAAACTTTACAATTTATAGTGACTTTCTGTACCTATTGTGAGGCACTAACTAAACTTTACAATTTATAGTGACTTTCTGTACCTATTGTGAGGCACTAACTAAACTTTACAATTTATAGAGTGACTTTCTGTTACTATTGTGAGGCACTAACTAAACTTTACAATTTATAGTGACTTTCTGTACCTATTGTGAGGCACTAACTAAACTTTACAATTTATAAAGTGACTTTCTGTACCTATTGTGAGGCACTAACTAAACTTTACAATTTATAGAGTGGCTTTCTGTACCTATTGTGAGGCACTAACTAAACTTTACAATTTATAGAGTGGCTTTCTGTACCTATTGTGAGGCACTAACTAAACTTTACAATTTATAGAGTGTCTTTCTGTACCTATTGTGAGGCACTAACTAAACTTTACAATTTATAGAGTGACTTTCTGTACCTATTGTGCGGCACTAACTAAACTTTACAATTTATAGAGTGACTTTCTGTACCTATTGTGAGGCACTAACTAAACTTTACAATTTATAGTGACTTTCTGTACCTATTGTGAGGCACTAACTAAACTTTACAATTTATAGAGTGACTTTCTGTACCTATTGCGAGGCACTAACTAAACTTTACAATTTATAAAGTGACTTTCTGTACCTATTGTGAGGCACTAACTAAACTTTACAATTAATAGAGTGACTTTCTGAACCTATTGTGAGGTACTAACTAAACTTTACAATTTATAGAGTGATTTTCTGAACCTATTGTGAGGCACTAACTAAACTTTACAATTTATAGTGACTTTCTGTACCTATTGTAGGCACTAACTAAGCTTTACAATTTATAGAGTGACTTTCTGTACCTATTGTGAGGCACTAACTAAACTTTACAATTTATAGTGACTTTCTGTACCTATTGTGAGGCACTAACTAAACTTTACAATTTATAAAGTGACTTTCTGTACCTATTGTGAGGCACTAACTAAACTTTGCAATTTATAGAGTGACTTTCTGAACCTATTGTGAGGTACTAACTAAACTTTACAATTTATAGAGTGACTTTCTGGACCTATTGTGAGGCACTAACTAAACTTTACAATTTATAGAGTGACTTTCTGAACCTATTGTGAGGCACTAACTAAACTTTACAATTTATAGAGTGGCTTTCTGTACCTATTGTGAGGTACTAACTTAACTTTACAAATCTACTATGTGTTACATATGTAGCATAACATTGTAAGGAGCTCTGTCTGTACATAAAATATTTCAGAAAAAAAAAAAATTGTCACGGTCTTTAATATCCTATTTATCTATCTCTAACTTCACGTAAAATCCCTTGCGGAGCAGGCAGAGGGAACCGGGCGCCGCATGATTCGATCTTTACAAACCTTGCTCGCTTCTTTAACATTCATTGCTCTTCTTAGGCACGCCTGCCGGTTTCTATCGGTATCATCTGATAAAACACGATCAACTTGGTCATTTATTATCGATAAATAAAACGGAAACGTTTGTTTGTTTTTTTTAACGTGATTTAAAAATACTAAATGTAATTTATTGAACTTTGAACTGTAAAATTCAAGGAGGCGTCTGTTCAGGCAGTTGACGTTGGCTGAAATAATGATGATGACTTTATTGGCTGCGCGGTTAAACCTAGCAATTATTTATATATATGTATTCTCCACAACAATAACGATAATTTACAATGATATACTTGCTTAAAAAAATGATATGGTGACGTAATCATATACAGTACACGTGTTAATACTTTGAAAAACCGCGATGTTGTGGAGAACTGGTGCCTGAACTAGGTATCTAAAGAACCTGTATCAAAGGTTACAAGGTCTACACACGGTGTTGTAAACCAGTTATTAAATGTTTACATGTCCTGTCCTATATGTGATTATACTCGTATATATAAAATAAACGAACTAGAAATACAAATTAGCCAATGATAAAAAAACGTTGAGAGCTAGCGAAAATTAATTCTATTTTCGTAAAAGTAGATTTTGTGTACTATGACGCAAAATCACTCTGTGATTTTATAGTTGAAATATTTATTTAAGTATACTAACTAATAGATATGTAAGTTACGTGGCTCACAACTCGAATACGCTGGTGTGATGTCACCCTAAAAAGGGGTGTGAGAAAATCGATAAAACGACGCATGCTCTATCGCGGCTAGCTGCGTACCTTCGTTCTCATATCTTAATGGCTCTGCCATCCTGGTACCGCCGCCCACAAATCTGAAATTTTCCTGCCCTCCTCCAGGTTTCCTCGGAAGTGGAAACCTTCGACTTCCGGTATGTAGGGCGGGCGGAAAATTTCATCGGTGGCCAGAGTTTTTCAGGGCATGATACATTTTTTTTGCCGGTTGTGTTCATTTTTCTGCGCATCTTAGTTGCGCACAAGAATACATTTCCCTTTACGTTTTATTATTTGTGGTTAATTAAAGATGATGAATGAATGAATGATAAAGTATGAATTTCGTTATTGTGTATGTACTTTAAAGTAAAGCTCGAAAATCAAGGTACTACGATATGAGAGTTTGTATTCCCTTCTACTCGCGTAGTCTCCGAGGCCGTAGAGAGTATAAATAAGATTTGTGTGTTTATTTATACTTTATGCGCTATTATATCAATCAACAGATTGCGTTAAACCTTCGTCAAATTATTGCTCACACTTGCGCGCCTCGTCCAAATTTGTACGATATAAAAATAAAGAAAAAAGTAGAGCAAAAATAAATTCAAAACGATAGCAAATTGCTATCGTTTTGAATTTATTTTTGCTAATAGCAATACACCGGGTATGATAAAAAAAGGGGTGTAAGGGTGCAAATATTACAGAATAAAAATAAAACATATGTTAAAAACGATATCAACTCGGATATCAGCTAGCATATTTATAATAATTGTTTACAATAGTATAACAGGTAGGGTTGTGAGGAATTGTTCGATATGATGCCAATACCCTCGTTTAAAAATCCGACCGCTCGCCGACGGCATGGAGTTTATATCACAAACTGGAACAGCAGCGGTCGCTTGCTGTGCCATTGCATGGAAGTCTCTACAGAGGACTCTCAAGTTGTTCGTTGAGGGGATTTTTTTTTATTCAATGTCGGTCATACAAGCACACGGCCCATCTGAAATAAAGCGATTACGGTAGCCTATGAACGCTTGTAACACATTGAGTATCACTTGCGCAATGCTACCTCTGCTGGTAACACAGCGACTCCTTAGGAGCTTACTAATGATCTCACTCACACACAGAAATATAATAACCCTCCAGAAAGTTGTTATATGGCTGCGTTGTTCTGTGAGGTGGAGGTACTTCCCCAGACGGGCTGCTTTGATGTACCCTACCAAACAGACATGTTCATGCATGTGCTGTGTGGGAATCGAACCCACGAGTGTCGGTGTCAGTCGCGTTTTTAACTGCTGCACCACCGATCTTGTCTTCACTCACAAATGCAACAACGCTCTAAGTAGTTGTTATTTGGCTGTGGTTTATGTAATGAAGAGATACGCCCATTTTTAGGCTGTTTTGACGCACTCTAAACCTGTATTACTCGTATTTATCCTTTGGCTCTGCATTTTAAATATTGCTGTGTATCTTTGCAACGTCTACTATTAAGGGAGTAAAAAGGTATCAAATAAGTGTTAAACATTTGACAGTTGATTTATTTTTAAAAACTTTACAAAATTAACAATTTATTTACCTACTTATAACTAAATATAATATATATTTACATTTTTCTAGCATTAAAGCATAATAAATAAAGGCCTTTACATAAAATTATTATTGACGGGTTTGTTTGGTTCATATATTACCCAAATCATATGTGAGGTAAAAAGGATAATGGCAGCTTTTTCTACATTATAAGGCCCAGAAACAGACTGTTTCTTGAAGTGAGTTCATAATACAAAATGCTTTTGAAAAAAGGAAAAGTTAAAGTAGTGCTGCTATGAAGTTTGAGCTCGATGCTGTCGTTGCGCTTGTCAGTCTAACTAAACCGCACGTTAAGCAAACCGTGATCGTAACCTGTCTACCGATGCGTTTACTTATCTTGTAATCCTCTGTTCATTGGAGGCCAAGTCAGTATCTTTCGGGCGGCTTGACAACAATCGACTCCGTCAATAAGCCAATGCTAGCCAACAGTGTCGTGGAGTATGCTCTTAAACCCCTCTCACTTGAAGCGAGAATCGTACCCCTACAGTGGGTGGATGTGCGCGACTGTGAAGATGGGATATTTGAGATATTCTTTCATAAAGATTATTTTGATTCAAATTTCTTCAATGCGTTCATTCGGTGGAAAGTTGTATGAAAATATATGGAAACAAGGACTGAGCGTGGCAGATAAATCATGAAAGTAGGTAAAATATACGCGGTAGAGATTGCGAATGTAAAATGTAAGGTTTGCAGACAGCGCTTGTTATGATATTGTAGAGTCAGAAAGAGAGCATCGGTGTTTAGAGGCATGATCGCTTGGTTTGGACACGAAGAAAAAGTAGGGACGGAAGGACAAAAAAAAAAACAACGCAAAAGCGGAACAATATAACAGCCGGGTAAGGCCAAGATTTACTTATGACGACCAAATTGGTCGTGTGTTATCACTACGTGATGCCATGTGCAAACCAGCAACCTTACAAATATACATGAAAAGCGCTGTGAGTACTAAAGAAGCGTGTATAATTCAAGAACGCGCTTATCGGCGGTACGTTCTCTCCGCCTACCTGCAGATTTTAGCGTAAAGGGATATATAGATAATGCCCGACATTTATAAAATAAACAGGCCAAATACATAGATGAAATTTTCATATTAAAAGAAAAGAGTACAGATACACTAATTTTTTTTTCATATAACTCCATAAGTTGATAAATTCGGTATAAGTGAAAATAAATTTATTGACAGAATAATTTTCCATTGGTACATAATGAAGTATCCCTCTTATATAGCTCTGAGTGCGAACCTTCTCTTTTAAATGTCAAAAATATCGATTGTCTATCGTTTGTGTCATTTACTGTTCGTCTCTACTGTATAATTTCGCAATGGGCCTCATTAAAAATGATTTCCTCTCCGTATCCATATTTCTAACCACCACTCAGGTTTTATTAAACTATATTTTGTACTATTGTCTGATGAGAAATCCATTTCGTCACGTTGCCAGCTTCATACTGGCTCATGTGTTTCGTTTTCCGTTGGCTCCGAAAGAATCTCTTTAACTGCATTGTCGTTACGTTGCTTCCCGGGCAGAGTCAAGCAGACCAGGGCATTCACTGAAAAAGAATATAGTTTAGATCAGTGTTCCGCAAGGCATGTGCCGCGGCACATTGGTGTACCGTGGACATTAGACAGTGTGTCGCCAAAAATGGGCAGATTTGTCAGAGCTTTATTAAAATAATACCTACCTACCTAAAATAATAATAGCGAGGCGCTTCGTAGCGCGAACTCGTAATCAAATCGCTATTACTCACTAACTAACCACTAGTTCAGTATACCTAGTCCGGCCGCAAGTTCTGTTACAAATGAATATGCATGAATTTTTTTATGAAGTAATGTAATGTTAATAAACCTTATATGTACTTATTTATAGTCTTAGCAAATATTGAAAAAATACATTCTTTTCGAAATGGCCACGTTTGGCCTTGATACAGGCCTTTAATCTGTTTGGCCACGAATCTATGGATTTACGCACTGTTTCTATGAGAAATTTAGCCACTGCTTGCTCCAGAGATTTCTTAGAGACACAATGTCGGCGTGTCGTTTCGAGCAGGCCATGTCCTCGAAAACTGATCATAATTTATAGTAAGGGGTTCAGATCTGGACTAGACGAGAGGCAGTCTTCAGCTCCCATAAAGTCCGGAACGTTGGTTTCGAGACAGGCTTAGGTAGTTCTTGCCTTGTGACCAGGAATAGAGTCCGGCTGGAAAGTCCGCGGAACATTTTTAAAAAGTGTATTGCTGAGAGGTTTCATAACACGATCCAAGACTTTTCTTTGGCTGAAGTTTACACTCCTTTATCAGAAAAATGAAGCTGTCTGACTCCTTGATAAGATATCCCTCGCCAAACCATTACAGACGCAGGATGATGACCACGTTGTATCATTTAGACCACTTGGGCGGCTACTTTAGAACTGTGCGCGTACACTTTGTCATTTTGCTTGTTGTAGTGCTCTTCAATCGTGTTTTTTTTTCATCATTAAACATATCCTCTTTCTATACCTTTCACCTGCGTACCGGGACAGAAGGCGTTTTGATCGATCCACTCTTCAACTGTAGGGATGGATTGAGGGCAGGTCTGTATATTGACGATAAGCACCGAGTTTCAAGTTTTGTTTTATTATACGCGACAGAGTTGTAGCGAGAATCTTCATTTCTCGCGATAAGATTTTTAGTTTCCTAATGGGGGTTCGGCGAATTCTGGCTTTAATAGCATTTACAGCCTTTGTAGTTCTAACACCCCGATCTTTCATGGTCTTCAACAGAGTAAGTGTTGGTATATCTGTCGATAGTACAATATACGAGCATGCGGCTGATACCAAGCTTTTGAAGTATCTTGAATATGACCGACGGCTCCATACCCACTATGTGCAAGGCATCAAGTCACATCAAGGCATCACGGGCCGTCAAGGGGGGGACAGCCAGCACAGCGCTAATCACTGAGATGGCAGTTCTCGCATCTGGTTCTTATTGACGCTTTCCATCAGGCGCGATAGGGACATTTTGATAGGCTACATTAAAAAAAAAAAGGCAATCGCTGTAATCTTATTTTCTTTAACACCCCATTCCATATTTTAATTTGAAAACAAGCACGAAAAGAATATGTAAAACGGCGGGAAATCGAAAGAAGTTTTTAATAGAACAAGCGCATTCAATATTCAAAATAATTAAAGGGTTGAAAAAAAGAAAAGTTTCTATGTAACAGTATTTATGGTCAGACTAGTTATATTCATATATTATATATATATATATATATATATATATCTACACATATAAATAGTTAGCTTTTACATTGGCTATTTATGATTGTACATATATAAATCTTGATTTGATAGGTAATATATAATAAACATAATATAATAATAATAACTAATAAATATTGTCTGCCAAAAAATTACACAGCGCCATCTAATCCCAAACTAATCAAAGCTTGTGTTATGGGTACTAGACAACTGAAACATACGTAAATAATACTTTTATTACATTGAAAATACCCAGATCAAGACAAACAGATATGTTCATGCACATAAATATTTGCCTTGTGTGGAAATCGAACCCACAACTCTTGGTAAGTTATAGGTATAGCCAATCACTACACCACCGAGTTCGTTAACAAATAAAATATTTGATATTTTTTAGATTTTTAAGATATAAATGCCAGTTTTTTAAGTGTTATCAGGATGTGTTTAAAATAAATAAATATTTCCAGATATATCTCACAGCGTCATCTAGTCCCAAACTAAGCAAAGCGGGTATTATGCATACTAGACTACAGATAAACATACATACCGAAATACATACTTAAAATACTGATCTGGGTGTCTTACTCAGATCAATACAAATATATCTGTTCATGTACACAAAAATCTATACCGTTCAAGTCTCGACAGACAACCCTTGGTAAGTGGGTATTACCAGTCACTAGAACACTGGGTGTGTTAATGAAAAAAAAAAATATCGTAAATTAATAGACTAAAATTCTTTGGGTATGAGGGGTTTAGTTTACACGTATAGTTTACCGAGAAAGTCCTTTGGGTAAAAACTTTACTCTTTACTCACATATAATGATTCCCCCGAAGAGGTAGAAGCTGACACCGCAATTTGTCTGCAGGAACATGCCCACCAGGTTGGAGCCCATCATGGAACCGACGCGTCCCGTCATCATTGAAAGGCACAGCGCCATAGCTCTGTAGAGAGAGGGCATCATTTACTATCACTTTATATATTCAGTAAATCCATATAATTTTAAAGGTATGCAGGCACCATTTGATTGAGATCGAAAAAGGCATTAAGCTGGACATGCTTGACGTTTCCATCGTGTGTAATGTTAAAAAAAAAGTGTAAAAAATGTAAGGCGTTGGACAATATTTGATCCTAAGGCTCACCTGATGTAAAGTGGTTACCGTAGCCTATGTACGCGTACAATACGTTAAGTATCTATCACTCTACTAACACAACAACTCCTACTGGCAACCTCACTCACACGTAGGAATACAACAACCCTCAAGGGAGTTGTTATTTGGCTGCGGTTTTCTGTAAGGAGGAGGTACTTCACAAAACGGGCTGCTTTGATGCGCACTACCTCTCTTTAAATCACACAGACCAAAACAAACACATATGTTCATGAATACAAATGTTCGACGTTCAACGAATCGAACCCACTTGCGTTGGTGCCAAAGGAGCGTCACTGGCTACTGTGCCACCGAGCTCGTTAAGATTCAACAGCGTCACAATATACTGTTGTATTTGTTTATGTAACTTTTAGGGTTACGTACCACTTACGCTAAGGTACCTGCTTTTGTTAGTATATTAAAAATAATAAACATTCTTTTTTACAGTTTAACAAGTATTAAGAAATTTGGTACTATTAAATTTGGTAACAGGAAAAAATCCAAAAATCATAATAAACACATTTTTTATTGAAATTGGTTAAATCTTATAGGGTAGTACAAGTTGTACTAGAGTCTTGAAATTTGACATGAAAGAAAAATATTATAGCGCAAAGAAAGTTTTCCTAAGTATTAAAATGCATTTTGCAGGGGCTGAGGATATACGTATCAAGTGTTTTCACTTCACAACATCGTGGCGAAGCGTTTGGCTATGGATCAGAAGGTTTTCTGCGGTTTTGCGGACCTTGAGAAACCATCGTCGTGCGAAAGATTCTTTGCTCAGGTATGGGGTTGACGGTGACCTTTTTTTTTTTTTTTTTTTGTGACGCGGGGAAAAATGCGTTACGCATACTACCGGTGCCTGGGTGGCCTCCGGTGGTAGTGTGGGACTCCCCGCCGGCTGTCCGACGGTATACCCACTAAACGACCCCGCGAAATGCCATCGGCCGCGTTGGTGTGGTGCCCCGGATCTGTCAGCAACAGGGCACCACTGCGACTGGCCAGCCCCTCAAAAGGGGCCGGACTTCTTCTCTCTAGGGGCCGTCCCGGCAAATTGGGACAGCCCCTCCGGCGGCGGGACCATTATGGGGCCAGGTTCCTATCCTGACCCCTAATCCCACAGATTAGGGAGGCGGCAGTAGGTGCGCGTAGCGCCTACGCCGCACTCCCGTCCGCCGTCTCCGGAGCGGAACAGCCAAGGGATCGTCCTCCCTGTCCCGCTCCGAGGCCTCCTTCTGGGACATGACCGTCTCACAGAAGGAGGCCATCGCCTGCCAGGCACTGTCACTCCCGAGCATGGAGCGGACCACGCTCGGGAGCGAGAGGTCCGCGCTTCCTAGCGCGGACACCAGATCGTGGCGCTGCCGAGACCACATGGGACACTGCTCCAGAGTGTGCTGGGCAGTGTCCTCGGCCGCGCCACAATCGTGGCAGCCCGGCTGCTCCTCCCGCCTCGCGACCCGGTGCAGGTACTCACCGAAGCACCCATGTCCGGTGAGCACCTGCACCATGCGGAAGGTGAGGGGTTTGCGCCTACGGCGCATCCACGACTCCAGGACCGGGCGCAGCGCATCCGCGACGCGGACTCCATACCGCGGCTGCGCCAGGTCCTCCCCCCACCTCCGCATCATTTCCGTATGCCCTCGCTGGCGATACCGCCCCACCTCCTCCAACGTGGGGCGCTCGCCGAGACTCCTCCTTTCAGCAACGAAGCCGTATACCTCGGCGAGCACCTCCGCCACTAACTCCCAGGGCGGGTCGCCAGCGAGGGCGGTCGCGGCCGTCCAAGCTACCGTACGGTACCCCCTTACTGCCCTCTGCGCTATGACCCGCTGCGCTCTGCGCAGCTGAGCCCTGTTCCGAGCGCAGAGGGCGTCCGCCCATATGGGGGCACCGTACGTGGCCATACTCCGGCAGATGCCGGAGTACAGCCTTCTGCACGCGGCGCTGGGCCCGCCCAAATTGGGCAGAAGACGACCCAGCGCCGCCGCAGCTCTGATGACCTTCGGTCCCAACCGCTCGAAGTGGGGGCCGAAGGTCCATCGTCCGTCAAGGGTGAGGCCCAGGTAGCTCATCTGGGCACTCACCCTTATCCTCTCTCCTCCAATTTGGAGGTGCGCTCCCGAGCGGGGGCCCCGCCTACCGGTCCCGCGGAAGAGGAGGGCTTCGGTTTTATCCAATCGGACCCGAAGCCCAAGCCTCTCTATGCGGCTGACCACCAGTCCTACTCCGACTTCGGCCAGCCGCGCCGCCTCCACGAAGGTCTTACCCCGGGATGTGACGAGGGTGTCATCTGCATAGCAGATGACACTCATCCCGGGGAGGAGACGGCCCCGCAGGACCCAGTCGTATGCGAGGTCCCACAGGATGGGGCCCAGAACGGACCCCTGTGGGACACCGCACACGACGCGTCTTCTGACCATTTGGCCCCTCGCGTCCTCGTAGCGCACCTCCCTGTCCTCCAAGTATGCCTTCAACAGTCTCCCCAAGTACGGAGGCACCTCAAAGTATTTGAGGGCCTGCAGTATGTTACTGTGCCTTCAACAAGGCATTGGCGATGTCTAAAGACACCGCCACCACCACATCTCCCTCGCGCTCCGCATCCTCCGTCACCGACCTTAGGCGTCTTACGGCATCGACGGTCGACCGTCTGGCCCGGAACCCGAACTGGGCATCCGATAGGCCCGGTCCCGGGCCATCCTCCAAGTGCTGAGCGAGACGGGAAGCGACAACCCTTTCAAGGGCTTTCCCCGCCTCGTTCAGCAGAACGACCGGTCGAACCGCCGACCCCGAGTCCGGGGGCCGGTCTCCCTTCAACAGAAGGCAGAGCCGGCCCACCCTGAAGGGTCCCGGGCAGCACCCCGACCGCAAGCAGCAGTCGAGGAGCTCCCGGAACCTGTCTCCGAGGTGCACGAGAGCCAACGCTAGCACCTTCCCGTGCACCCCGTCCGGACCCGGCGCCCTCTTCTTGCCTCGGAGGCGGTCAACGACCGCCTCCATCTCCTGGTCGGTGACGGGCAGCGGAGC
This sequence comes from Pyralis farinalis, assembly GCA_947507595.1. Classification (NCBI taxonomy): domain Eukaryota; kingdom Metazoa; phylum Arthropoda; class Insecta; order Lepidoptera; family Pyralidae; genus Pyralis; species Pyralis farinalis. The sequence goes on from OX382270.1 coordinate 3,448,527, forward strand.
GCCCTCCTCCTCTCCTCTGGAGTCCGACGATCGGGCCATCCTCGGGGGAGCGTAGCCCCGTGGGTTGTCGGGGAAGAGTTCCCTGACAACCCTCTCCAACAGGGCCGGCTGGAGGGTCTCCGTCAGTGGGGCCGAATGAGCGCGGATTTTGTTCCGCGCTCCCCTGTACGGTCGGCCCCACGGGTCCCTGTCTAGGCCCTCCAGCAGCTCCTGCCATGCTCCCTCCTTGGCCCTACTTATGGCCATCTGCAAGGCTTTCTTCTTCTCCACGTAGATGCCGTGCAGATGGCCATCTCTTCCTTCGTCCCGGGGGCGGCGACGCCTGCTCCGAGTGTACGCTCTACGCGCCCCGTTGCAGGCGTCCCGGAGGTCGGCTATCTCCGCCGACCACCAGTAGACCGCCCGCCTTGGAGGCGGACGCCCAACGCTGGGCATGGCCGCCCCGCACACCGCCGTGAAGGCGTCGCAGAGACGACCAGCCCCCTGCTCCGCGCCCAAATCCTCCACTGGCGGGAGGCCCCAGCGGCCGACAATGGCCGCCTCCTCTGCCAGATCCCGGTCGAGCCTGGTGAGTGCCCAACGCGGGAACCGGCTCCGCCACCGGGACGAAATCGCCGGACTCCCGGGGGCTCGAGACACCTCGAACCTGATGTATCGATGGTCCGAGAGTGTCTCTACCCCCGTCTCTACCCTCCAATCCTTGATACGGCGCGCGGTGGACGCGGTGGCGAAGGACAGATCCACCACCGACCCTCCATTCCACCGCACGCACGTTTGGACCGTCCCCCTATTCAAGAGGGACAGTCCCGCGGCCAGCGCCCACTCCTCCACCTTCCGCCCTTTGGCTTCCGTGGCCGGGTTGCCCCACGCCGTGGACTTGGCGTTGAAGTCCCCGGCCACGACAACCTGGGCGGGCGCTAGCCGCCTCACTGCCGACCCGAGAGCGTCGAGCAGCTGCTCCAAGGCCGGCAGGTCGCGGTTTGGTGAGAAGTACACACCGATTATTGCGTACTCTCCCCGAACCGCCGCCACGTAACCCGCTCCCCTCGCCCTCACCACGAGTGGGGGGCTGGCGCCAGGCCTCGTGACGATGGCCACGGATCCGTCCTGGTCCCCGGCCCAGTTAGGCCGGGAGGGCACGAAATATGGTTCCGCAACCACCGCCACGTCCACGTCCCACTCCGCCATGGTCTGCAGGAAAAGGTCCTGAGCCCCGGCGCAGTGGTTGACGTTGGCCTGTAGGAAGCGAAGATGTCCGGCCATTACTCGGACATCCTAGCCTCCGGCGCCTCCTGCCGCCCACTCCCGCGAGAGGTGGGGGGCATTCTCCCGCGGATGGATGGGGGGTTGCAGAGACGGCCCCCCATCACGTGACTCGCCTTCCGTCCGGCGTCGGCGCACACGGCACAGCGGGCCTGTGCCGAGCAGCCCGAGGCAATGTGCCCCGGCTGCCCGCACCTGTAACACAGGCGGCTGCGGTCCGCCTTGGAGGGGCACAACTCCGCTGTGTGCCCCTTCCCCATGCACTTAAAGCAGTGCATGGGGCGCGCCTTCAGCAGGTGGAACTGCGCCCTGCTCCAGCCCACCCCGATACTGCCCAGCTCAAGCAGCTTCTTCGCTGCCGTGAGCGGGCAGCGCATCAGGGCGGAACTAGAGTTCCGCCAGTCCGGGCGGATTTCGCCCACCCGGACCTGCTCAGGGGTGCAGCCCCCCTCCCGCGCGACCGCAGCCTGGACCCGCTGTGCCGTAGCGGCGTCGTCCAGACCCGTGAGGCGGAACTCCGCACACTTCACGGGCCTGGACACCTCCACGACGCCGGACAAGGCGGCCGTCAACTTGGCCGCCAGGGCGTCAGCCTTTTCGTGACTGGAGGAGCCTGGTACCTCTATGAGCCTCGCTCCGGTCGCAGACTTCCGGATCCGAAGCGAGCCGATTCCCAGCTCCCCCAGATTCACCTCCCGCTCGGCTTTTAACAGGGCCGAGGCATATGATGCCCCCCCTTGGGCTGCCTCCGGCCGTAACTTTAATATTACGGCCGTGGAGCCGGGGAGCACCACCTTGGCCTTGCGGCCCTCCTCCTTGCCCGCGGGGGTAGAGGCTGACGCCTTGGCGGGCGCTGGCCCCGCAGGAGTCGCGGGGGCCGCGGTTTTCCGCGGCTTGCGGCGGACCACCTCGGTCCACGATGCCACCTTCGGGACCTCGGTGGTCCCTGCCGCTGCCGAGGGTGTCGCCGCGGCCCTAGATGTGGACGGCCCGAAGCTCGTCCACGACTCCTCGCTGGCACCAGTACGGCGGGCGGGACCCACTTTTGCGGCCCGCCTCGCCCGAGGGCGCACATCCAGCTCGGCCGGCGAGCTCGCCTTCTGCGGAGCCGGAGCCAGTCGTCCCGCTCTCTCGATGGCCGCTCTTGCGGCCTTGGCCACCCCCGACTTGTCACCCGCCAATGGCGGACGAGTGACCGCGGGGGGAGGCAACCGAGACTCCAGCTCCGCGAGACGTCCGTCAACTAGGTTGCCGACGAGCCGGGCGATATTGCTCTCCAGAGCCTCGAGATCGACCGGGCCCGTCGGCCCCTGCGCCCTCCTCTCCTTCCGGAGCTCCTCGAACTCCCGGCGGTGCGCATGCACCTCCTCCCTGAGGGAGGCGACCTGCCTCTGCAGCCGTGCGTTATCGGCGCGGAGGCGGTGGGTCTCCTCCGCCTCCGTGCGCACCACCAGGGTCTCGAGGATCTCTCTGATCCCGCCCGCAGCCTTCGCTATTTTAGCGGCGTACCCCCCCTTGAGGCTCGCCGACTTGCCGGTGAGGTCGAGGATCACGCCCAGCATCTCCTCGCCCCTCACCATGAGCTCATCGGCTCCCCTCTCAGTTGGGCACTCCGCATTCCCCTCAGGGCCTTTCCCTTCGGGGCTCTTCTTTTTTCCCGTGTCGGGGCTTCTCCCCTCGACGCTTCCGGCCGCCACTGCCGCGTCCTTTTTACCCGCCGCCCGCTTCTCCAGGAGCGCCTGAAAGGCCGCCTCCTTTGACTCCTCAGTCCGCTCCTTGAGCAGCCGACGGGCTCTGGCCAGACTCGGAGCGATGCCGCCTCGCTTCCCGCGTCTGGCCGTGGATAGCTTCGCCCGCTCGTCGTGCGTCTCCGTCTCCGAGCCGGAGAAGAGGCGCTTCCGCCCCAGCTCCGACTCCGAGAGGGTGGGGACCGACATATCGGTCTCCTCTCCTCCGTCACGCCCCCGCTGCAATGCCACCGCCTGTGGCTCCTCCGGGAGGTCACTCTCCCCGGACCCCTCAGGCCCCGACATCATCCCCACACCCGGAAACCCCGGGACTCGGCTGTCCAGGGTTGACGGTGACCTGCTGCGTGCTGTGCAATCCACTTATGAGGTTGTGGGAGCCGAGGAAGACCAAGACTTACCTACCTTGACCAGCTTGGTCGTGTTTTATCAGAAGGTGATGTCAGGAGACCTAGGACCAAGGATTTGCTGTGTAAGCAGCAGAGGAGGCATCGCGCGAACAACACTTAATATATCGCAAGCGTTAATAGGCTACTGTACCCGCTTTACATCAGGTGGGCCGTATGCTTGTATGCTCCCGACGTAGTATAAAAAAAAAGATAAAGTCGTTTACAAGTTTTTGCATCCTTTGGCTTGTAATATATTGGAAAATGAATAAATTCTTACCTATATTTCGTGGGGAACAGCTCCACAGCTACAGCTGTCATCAAGCCGATACAGGCTCCAGACATTTGGAATATGGCGAAGAGAACGACAGCGAGCTGCTGGTTTGTGGTGAAGTGAGCAGCGATGCCGCAAATTCCTGTGCTCCCCAACACTGCCACTAAGATAGCCTTTTTCCCAATAAAGTCCACTAAGAAGCCCACGATGATATACATGGAACTGAATACCAGGCCGATGTATATAGAGTGTTCGAAGGTTGCAGTGTTCATTGTATCATCGCAAATCTCCTGGAAAGGAAAAAGTTTGAGAGAAATTTCATAATATAGCGGCCATAAATACAAAAAGGTTGAAAATTAATTATACAGCACATTAAAGGGTAAATTGATTTGCTTTGAATAAGTCTGGAAATAGATTAAAATGGAATAACCAGTATCGAACAACAAGTCAATGAAATCTGCGAAGGAATTAAAGGAAAACATAGGAGCCGTCGATGCTTCTTCATAACTTATCTTATGGTTTATTTCAGATTAATCACGATTAATACCGACACTCTCTTTCAGTACAACTCTGTTTCGAACATGATCATTGCCAATATGGTCTACTAGCGTTGCGTTGCATAGCGTAGCGTATTAAAACGATTACAGTACTAAACAAGGTATCATAACTTACTTCTGTGCTGTTCGCAGCATCCGAATTCATAGAGAGTACATCGCAAATTCTCATTGGTCCTCCGTCGTGGTTCACCAACGAGTTCAATATTGTCGGGAACCATACGTAGAAACCATTTGTCCTGCAAATTAATAACAATGTATGTAAGAATTAAGAATTCAAAGCTAAGGTTTGTACACTACTGTATCTAGAGGCTATCATACTAATTGACAACAATAAAAAAAACTGTGTCCCCGTACTGGTACACGCAGTATGGGACGACCGCCCACTAGATGGAACGATAACCTCAAGAGGTTTGCAAGGAATCGATGGATGCAGGTAGCATAGGATCGAGACGAATGGCACTCTAGAGGGGAGGTTCAGCAGTAGACGAATACAGGCTGAGATGATGATGATGAGAGTCTACTAAAATTAAATACATAAAATTTATTATTCTAAACATTATTTACGATTACGTAATCGGATGTCATGTTCAGCGTCGGACTGGCCATATAGTCAAGGTGGCATTTGCCAGCCGGGCCCCAGCCTTCGCGGGCCCCCCACGGGCCTGGCTTGCGGCAACCGTAGGATAGCGCGCAGGCTAGGTCCCAGCTCTTGCGATCTAAATGTAACTAAAACTAGATCAGATAGTTCGTTCATACAATTAGAGAGAAATGGAATGGTTGAAACTTGAACCGGAGCAAGCCACCTCCTAAAAGTAGTTTTGATTTTTTTGCTGAACTGCTTTTGATCGAATCAACTTATTTAGACGTGTATCATTATAGCGTAACGCATTACATTTTACATTGTTTGATATTCTATTCTATTTCTGTCTACAAAGTCATTATTAATACAGCTTTAGTTAAAATAAATTTGTAAAAAAAAATTTGGAAAAATTCATCTGCAACGAAGATTTAATGAAAGATGCCGCTTGTTTGGACCCGAAAAACTTCAAGAAAGTCAACGAAAATGGGATTCATAATGACGCACTAAAAGTCTGTCGCATCAATTGCAAATGTCGATCGAGAGTTGCTGACAAAAGAACTGGAATCTTTTGCAAATAATTTTCATGAACTGTCTAAAACTCTTTGGGATGAGCTCATTTCTTCTAGGCAACATAAGCAAGACTCAGATTCACACAGTGAAGAAGAAGAAGACGAAGATGTCTTAGACCAAATAACAAAGGACGCCATGTGTTTTTTCAGAAGTGGTTTGGACGTCTGTCAAAGTTGCATACCATACCATGCGCATGTAAACTTTTATCACAGTATAACATACATGGATATCGGCATATACGAGGGTCATTTGAAAAATTCTTAGCCTAACATGGTTAAAGTCATTGGTTTTTTTTATAACTACCCTCATTTTGTAGTTACATTATTTAGCAACAAGTATGCACAGTTTAGTTTATTCACAGTAACTCATTGTTCGTTTACACGTGATACCGTAAGTCAAGTCAGAGCTATTTTTGAAAATTGATAAAATTGAACATCGTGCAGTGATAAAATACCTGAATTTGAAAGGTTTAACTCCAAAAGCTATACTTGAAGACATGTCTGCCACTTTGGGTGAGTCCGCTCCTTCGTATGCGACTGTTAAAAACTGGGTGGCAGAGTTTTAACGTGGTCGTGAGACCATTCAAGATGAGCCCCGTAGTGGCCTGCCTTCGACTGCTTCCACTGATCAAAACAAAGAAAAAATCAGTGATTTAATTTTATCTGATCGAAGATTGACTGTCGAGGAGATAGCTAAGACTGTAGGCATCTCATCTGAGCGAACACATCATATAATTACTACTGAACTTGGATTCTCTAAGGTGTCTGCGCGGTGGGTACCGCGATTGCTTTCAGTGGAACAAAAACGCAACCGACTCACAACTTCTCGCGACTGTTTAGAGTTATATGAAGCTGACCCAATAGAATTTGTTGAAAGACTTATAACCATGGATGAAACATGGGTTCACCACAATACACCCGAGACAAAAGAACAGTCGAAACAATGGAAAAGAGCAGGATCGCCCACCCCAAAGAAGGCAAAGGTGGTTTTATCGGCGGGCAAAGTCATGGCATCCGTTTTATGGGATGCAAAGGGTATAATTGTCGTGGATTATTTAAAAAAGGGTGAAACAATAAACTCCGATTACAATTGCAACCTGTTGCGTCGTTTGAGAGAAGAAATCAAAGAAAAACGTCCAGGTTTATTGAGAAGAAAAGTCTCGTTTCATCAGGACAATGCGCGCGTTCACACCTCTGTGCAATCCATGGCAGAAATCTATCAATGTGGCTTCGAATTGTTACCTCATCCCCCATATTCACCGGATTTAGCACCGTCCGACTTTTATCTGTTCCCAAAGCTGAAAAAATTTTTAGGTGGTAAACATTTTTTTACAAATGAAGAGGTCATAGCCGCCGTGGACGCTTATTTTGAGGAGTTAGCCGAAGATTTTTTTAAAACGGGTATCGAAGCCTTACCGGGTCGATGGCAAAAGTGTTTTGAGCTCGGAGGAGAGTATGTTGAAAAATGAAAATAAACTCAAAATCGTGTGGGTTCATTAAGTATGTTAGGCTAAGAACTTTTCAAATGAGCCTCGTACATCACCTTATAAGTTGCATATTGTGTAATTCTCATAATTTCATTCACGCAAGTGACTTCTGAGAGACGATTTTCAGCGTTGAAGCGCATTAAAACGAGACTTCGCTCTCTACTGGGGCAAGCACTGTTGGATTCGTTGATTATATTAAACACAGGATCAGATCTAATCAAGGATGACGAGAATCAGCTTTTACGATCGAGTCATTAACTGCAGAGCTGAAAGTTCTCCCCTTTAAAAAAAAAAATGACTGGCTAGCTTTATATATTATTTGTTATACTTATTATTTTATTATTGATTGAGATATCCAACAGCTTATATTTAATATATATATCAATAACTTCACGCCAAATCCCTTGCGGGGTAGGCAGAGAGAACCGAGCGCTACGTGACTCGATCCTTACATATCTCACTCGCTACCTCATTCGCTTCTTTAACATTCATTGGTCTTCTCATGCACGCTCGCCGGTTTCTAGGGCTCCTGACATCACCTTCTAATAGAACACGACCAATTTGGTCATGGTAGGTAAGTCTTGGCCTTCCCCGGCTCCTACATCCTTCCACTTTTGCATTGTATATCTGCTTCGTCATTCTTTCATCTTTTCTACATGTCCGAACCAACGGAGCATGCCTCTTCTTATTTTAACACCGACGCTCTCTTTCAGACCAACTCTGTTTCTAACATCATCATTGCGAATACGGTCTACAAGCCTTACGCCACAAATTTTGCGCAGCGCTCGCATTTCGACCGCGTTTATTCTACTCTCATGCTCTTTCTGCCATACCCCGCTCTCGCTTCCATAAGTTAGCGTTGAGACTAACGCTGCATTGTGTATAGCGAGTTGTGCCTTCTGGCTCAGGATTTTACTGCCCAGAAGTTTTCCCAACGCTCCATTCACACTATTCCCATCACTCACTCGTCTTTCCACATCTGCGGTGTGTACCTTCCATCCCTGCTGAAAGCGCATCCAAGATATACAAACTCATTCACTTGTTCCAACACTTCATCATCAATCGTAATCTTACATTAGTTCTGGATTCTTCTCTTTCAAATACCATTATCTTTGTTTTCTTCGCATTCAGTAGTTAGCCTTTCTCCATACATTCGTCTTTCATCGTTGTGACCAGTGTTTGCAGTTCAGATGGTGTATCTGCTAATAGCACGGCATCGTCTGCATACAGCAGACAGTTCACCACTAGGTCAGCCGTGCGCAATCCCACATTCGTTGACCTTATTCTCTGCAGACAACTATCGAGATACAGGATAAACAGCCTGGCAGATAGCATGCAACCCTGTTTAACACCAATTCTGATATCAAACCAGGGTGACATGCCACCATCTATCCGCACACATGCTGAGCCATCCTTGTAAGTGGACTGCACAGCACGGAGCAGTGAACCGTCAATCCCATATCTCGGCAATATGTCCCACAGTTCCTTTCGCACAACCCTATCAAAGGCTTTCTCAAGATCCACAAAACCGCAGAAAACCTTTTGGCTATGGCCAGATGCTTCTCTACGATATTGCGGAGCGAGAAAACTTGATCCGTACATCCCCTTCCATTTCGGAAACCTCCTTGTGCGTCCCACAGCATTTCATCGGATTTCACCCTCATTCTCCTTTCAATCACCTTTCCATATACTTTTGCTGCTAAGCTGATCAAACTGATGACCCTATAGCTGGCGCAGTCCATGCGTGACCCCTTGCCTTTATACAAGGGCACGATGACTGCGCATCTCCAGTCCATTGGGACTCTTCCAGTTCTCCAGCATAGGTTGCATAAGTACCAGAAGGCGTCCCGGACGTAAATGCCACCTAATTTGATCATCTCAGCTGTGATCAGATCAATTCCCGCGGATTTTCCATTTTTCAAGCTTCGTATCGACCATTGGATATCATCCATAGTTATGCCTTCGTCGGATGCCGTCAACGTGGAGTAAGCATCCGACTCACTCTCATTGTCAGCTTCCGAGGTATACTCATACATTTCCTCAAAATATTCACTCCACCGTTCTAACACTTCCTGAGTGTTCGCAAGAATGATACCAGCTTTAGACTTTATCTTATCCATTCTGGATGCCGACGAACCACTCCGAGACTTCTTTACCTCTCTCCAAAAGAGGTCAGTATTTGCCTCGAAGTTTTTCGTCAGCCTCTCTTCCTCATTCATAATTTGTCTTTCACGCTTCTCTTTCACTAAAGCCTTGGTTTCATTCTTGCATAGATGGTACATTTCTTTCTTCTTTTCTCTCATATTTTCATTTAAGGGCAAAGATGATACGTAGTCCAGCCACGCTTTTCTCTTTCTTGCTACGGAGGATTCAACCTCCGCATCCCACCAGGCATCTCCTTTCGCTGTTTTACGTCTCTTTGCGCATCCACAAGCTTCTTTTGCACTATCCACCATACTTTCTCTCAAAACTTTCCAACAATCATCCACATCTGAGTCGGAGAGCTTGCATTTGCAAGTATCTCACTTTCTAGATGCACATACATTCTCCTTACACTTTCATCTTGCAATTTTTCGCTCATTATCCTTTCAACGTCTCCGAAAGGGATACGTACTCGCCAGTCCCTCCACTTCCTAAAAGGCCCACAAACCGGCTTACCACCAGGTAGTGGTCCGTCTCAAGAGTGGGGCCTCTAAAGGCTCTTGTATCCATTATACATTTCGGAGACGTCTATCTATTAAAATCAAATCAATCACACTTTTTTGGTCATTCCTTCTCCATGTCTACGTGTGAATATCCGTATGATGAAATAAAGTATTCGACACGAGGAGGTTTCGTTCCATACATAAATCTAGTATTGACTACCTGCTTCGTTCACTCTCTTATCTCCATACGGACCAAGAGCAGCTTCATAGCTGTATCGATTGGTCCCAACCCATCCATTCAAATCTCCACACATAATCACTCTTTCATTCCCCTCAGCTAAGTCCAGAACATCCCTCACAGATTCCCAAAACTTCTCCAGTTCTTGGCAACACGCTGAGCTTACGGGAGCGTATGCTGCAACCAGAAATACTCGCGAGATGCCCAGTTTAATACGAACCCAGAGAAGTCTCAAACAGTAATCTCTTACACCAGTGGCTAAGCGAGAGGAGAGTACGACACCTACACCAGCACTGGCATGATCGTCCCGGTCTACCCTAGACTATAGGGCCATCATCCCATATTTAATATACATGTTTGAATTGTGTTATATATAATACAAAGGCCAATAATAGGACATCATTGCAAAAGTAACCAAGCACTCAAAGGTTGCTATTTTATGTAAGTGTAATTTAAAAACAAAAACAATATTTAAAGGTATGTAGTAGGTAATGTTCATATGTATTAAAAAATAGGAAAAAGTAATAACCTACAGCCCATTAATGGTAGAGGAGAGACTATATAATTAATATCAGTCTCTTGTGTCTAACAATTTACGAAGAACGGATTTCTTAAATGTGTGTTTAATACGAGTATAGGTAATTCATAATTATTGGAATATCTATCAGGTTACTATACCTTGACCTTGAACTGAGCTCGGGTTATATGAAACTCGCCTATTAAGGGAAGTCATTTTATACTGGTAGTTGGTAACCTGATGTGCTATTGTCCGTACCTAATAATTTATTACATCGTTGATAATTAATTTTTATAATTTGTTTATCTCAATTTGTATATCTCAGTATTTTCCGATAGTATCCCATCTATCATCATCTAGTCTCGGGCCCCGGGCTTGTGGTCAGCCACCCGGGCCCTTCCGGCCCAGTCCGACCCTGGTCATGTTGTATCACATCTGTACAAATAAATAAAATTGAAGTGCTTGTTTGTAACGTCAAAATAACTTTGATGCGCCCTACCTCTCTTAAAAACACCCAGACCAAGATAAACACACATGTTCATGCACGCAAATGTATCCTGTGTGGGAATCGAACCCACGGGCGTTGGTGTCAAAGTCTTGTATGTATACAGGTTACTTATACCAAAAATTAATTTTGAAAATGTTTTGTCTGTCTGTCGGTTTGTTGCGGCTAATCTTGTAAACGGTTGAATCAATTTTCACGGGACTAGCAAATTGCTGATGTTAAAATAAAACCCATGAATGATATGACTGTAATAAATAAAAGTGTTTGAGTTTGTGAAACTTACGTAGCAAATATCCCGAACTGTACAAAGCATGTCAGCAGTGTCCACGGCAGTAGTGGGGGCTTGAACAACGGCACAGTCTGGTCTCGCATGGACGCCAGTATCGCTGTGATAGCGCTACTCTCTGGCTGCTTGGTCGTCGGTGACTCCACGACTATGGACTGCACCTATAATAAATATAATGGTTATATTACGTACATTGTGTTTTAAGGGCATCACGGAGGGAATTACAAACGAGATAGAATTAGAGAGATTAGAAGACCGAAAGTCCAAAGTCAGACAAGTACAATGATTTCACAAATTAAATAATATCATAAATATCATATGGCCAATAAAATTAAATATAAAACCTACTCAGCTACATTTTGCCTCTTGGAAGAAAAGGTCAAGCTGGCGTGCTTTTTTGGCGTGCTTTGCAGGAAACTTGGTGTGCTCAACAGGGCCAAACAGTACTTCAGCGCGGGACAAAGACCTATATTATATAGTTATGACTTATGTTGTGTTCCTGTGAATGTGGTTGCCAGTAAGCTCCTAAAGGGTTGCTATATTAGCAGCAGAGGAGGCATCGCACGAGCTATACATAATTTATTGCAAATGTTCACATGCTGTGGTACCCGCTTTACATACGGTGGGCTTTATGCTTGTATAGTTGCCGGCGTAGTATAAAAAAAATATTCGTATTTTTTTGGTACCAAACATGCGTACGGCATGCCTGATGGTAAACAGTTACCATAACTTATGGACATTGAAACACCAGGGGTGTCACTCTTGCGTTGCCGACCCTGTCACTGTTCTAATCATACTTACCGGAAAGCTTTCTCTTGGCATCCTGTTATTGATAGAGTAAATGGTCTTGACGACTTCCAGAACTTCGTCTTTCATTCCCCGGGCGCTCAGGAACTTAGGGCTTTCTGGTGCAAACAGCAGGGCCAAAGCGCTGAGGGCGTATGGCAAAGCGCACGCGACCACCAGCAGTCTCCATGGTCTGTACCACATGTCCAGGAAATCGACGTAGTAGGAGAACTCCAGAGGTAATATTAACCAGGAAATTGCTGTGGAATTAATGATATCTAAATATGTAATGTTGATTTTACAAATATTCTTTTTTTATATATTAGAGGGGAGCAAAGGAGCACGTGGACCACCTGATGGTAAGTGGCCACCGCCCATAGACATCAGTAACACCAAAGGGTCACTTTGCCAGCCTTTTTAGGTAAACATTGACTCTTTTCTTGAAGTCTCCAATATCGTATTTGTTCGGGAACACCGCTGAGGGTAGTTGATTCCACAATTTCACCGTATGTTGTAGAAAATGCCTCAAGGAGCGTACTGTACTGTGGATTGCCACTCATCACGATGGTGCGGGTGAAATTCAAGTTTGTGGCGAGGAACTCAGCGGCTTGTATTATGTTGAACAGCTCCTCCGAACACTCCCCATGATACAATTTGTACAGTACACATAGAGAAGCAACAACTCTTCGTGTACAAAGCGAGTCTAGCCGGGTCACTGGGTCGCCGACGATTCGAACTGCTCTACGTTGTAGGTGATTAAATGGAGTAAGTAAATAATGTGGCGCGTCGGTCCAAAGATGTGAACAGCATTCCATGCGTGGCCGGACCTGGGCTTTATAATATAATATGTAAAGACACATCACCTCCCCATGTCTCCATCAATTGCGGTCATTTCAGGCGAATCACGGGACTTGAGGCGAGTCACGGCACTTGCTGCTGAGCCTGTGTCTGAGGCTTTCTGCCGTTGTTCTGTGCCATGGGCGTTTAGTGTGCAAGGACCGAGGCGTGTGACGCTCGTTACCCACTGCCTACCCCGCATGGGACTTGGCGTGAAGGTGTATATACGTACCAGGCAAAATAACTGTGCCGATTCCTACGAACGAAGATCCGAAAGCCACCATCTTGTCTCTGTGGCGAAGGTTGTTGAACTCTCCGAGGTACGTATACACCACCGCGGATGGACCAGCCATGCTGGAAATGAAAATTGATTTATATTTCTTATTTAAAAATGATTATTTATATTTTAACAAGTATCTATATTAATAAAAATGGAGTTCCTGACTAATTCACTGACTCATCAACACCGAGGCCAAACCCTTAAACTCAGAAAGCTCAAATTTTGCACAGAGGTTACTTTTTTATGCTCACGAGAGATAAGAAAGGATTTTTTGAAATTTAACCCCTAAGGGGGTGAAAAGGAGATTGGCAGTTCGTATGGAGCAGAAATATTTTTGAATTTAGTGACTTAAAACTTTGTACATATACTTTCTATTAGAATATAAAAAAACAATGGTTTCAGGGTTTTCAAAAATTTCACCCGTAGGCGGGTGAAAAGGGGGTTGAAAGTGTGTATGGACGAGACGCTATTCTATATTAATAACCTATATTAATAAAAATGGAGTTCCTGACTAATTCACTGACTCATCAACGCCCAGTCCAAAACCCTAGAACCTAGAAAATTGAAATTTTGCATAGAGTAGAATAGAAATATTTTTTGAAGATAGTGGCTTGAAACTTTGTACACATACTCTCTACTAGAATCAGAAAAGTTATTTCAGCGTTTTCAAAAATTCCTCCCCTTAAAGGTTGTAATGGGGGTCAAAATATTTCTTGAATTAAAAGTTGAACTGTTAAGAAATTGTTTTTTTTTAAAGTGAGCTACTTTAGCCTTTGTAAATATACTCTCAATCAAGACGTCAGAAAAGTAATTTCAGCGTTTTTCAATTCCTTTGAGGCTGAAAAAAGGGTTGACACTTTGTATGGAGTAAAAATACTTTTTGAAGTTAGTATCTTAAAACTTTGTACATATATTCTCTATTAGAATACAAAAATAAAATGGTTTCAGCGTTTTAAAAAATTCTACCCTTAGGGGCGTGAAAAGGGGGTTGAAAGTGTGTTTAGACGACACGCTAATCTATATACTAAATCTATATTGATAGATATGGAGTTCCTGATTAATTCACTGACTCATCAAGACGTTCATTTTGTAATGCATATGAGAGATATGAAAGGATTTTTTGAATTTCAACCCAGTCAGATATTTTTTCAAGTTAGTGACTTGAATTTTTATGTTTTTAAAAGAGGTAATGTTGTGTATAAAGAGGTGCTTTGAGTGTATACAGTCAGTATCAAATAGTTACCACACAAATAAGGATATTTGGTACTTTTACTAACTATTTAATGCTGATTGTACTTAAGTAAAATAATTAGAAGATTAGATAATTAGAAGTAAAATAAAAATAAACAAAACTGCCGAAATTACAAAATCTACGCGTGCGAAGCCGTGGGCAAAACACAATACTCGTATCTCGACCGCATTTATTCTACTTTCATGCTCTTTCTCCCATATAACGGTACATCCAAAACTGCTGAATATAAGTACTTAAAACTTCGTATGATGGTAGATATTGTCCGAGCTTATGTATATGAATTTGGAGACATAGTAATAAAGCTTACAATATTGATGATAGGAACTGCAATACAGCGAAGACCACGAGATTGGCGGAGAAGCTGGCCAGCACTGAGAACACGACAGACGCGCTCATGGAGAACAGCATCACGGGCCGGCGGCCGCGCGTGTCCGCCAGCCAGCCCCAGAAGTACGAGGTCAGGATTATAGCTGGAAGAGAAGAGGATAAGTGATTTCCTGGTTCGTCGAGCAATAGCCAGTGGATCCAATAACCCTCAGGACTATGTTAATGGTGGGTGGTCGGGCAATGTACTATCACTATTCTGGATACCTAGAAACTTGAAGTCTTATCCGATGTGTAGTTTCTGCAGGCTAAGAACGATTGCAATAGAAGAAGTATCACTTGTATATTTACCACCCCCGCCGTCAATACAGTAACTCCTCAGGAACCTACCTAATTGATTAAGAAAGAATTTCATGTTATATATACATATACCTAGTCTGGCCATAAGTTCTGTTACAAATGAATATATGCATTTATTGTTTATGCAGTAATAATCTTAATAAAACTTATATGTTTTGTATCAGTAAAAGAATAAAAAAATATATTCTAT
Source organism: Pyralis farinalis (assembly GCA_947507595.1). Classification (NCBI taxonomy): domain Eukaryota; kingdom Metazoa; phylum Arthropoda; class Insecta; order Lepidoptera; family Pyralidae; genus Pyralis; species Pyralis farinalis. The sequence continues at coordinate 3,463,608 of OX382270.1, forward strand.
TCAAAATGGCCACCTTTAGCTTTGGTAGAGGCCTTTAATCTGTGTGGCCACGAATCTATGGATTTACGCACTGTCCCCATGGAAAATTTAGTCACTGCTTGCTCCAGAGAATTATTAAGAGACACAATGTCGGCGTGTCGTTTCGAGTAGGCCAGGTCTTTTAAAACTGGCCATAATTTGTAGTCTATGGGGTTCAAATCTGGGCTAGACGAGGGCCAGTCTTCAGCTCTTTTAAAGTCCGGAAAGTAGGTTTCGAGCCAGGCTTGATTAGTTCGTGCCTTATGACCAGTAGACCAGTAAAAGTGTATCTTTTTGAAAATGTACCGTGGACTTTCCATGCAGGACTCTGCACCTGCTGTGAGGTTTCACAACATAATCCAAGACAATCTCTTGATACACTTTGACTGAAGTCTTCACTCCTTTTTCACAAAAATGAAGCTTTGTGACTCCTTGATAAGACACCCCCCACCAAACTATTACAGACGCAGGATGATGACCACATTGTACCTTTCGCACTAGGACGGCTTCTTTAAAACGGTGTGCTTGTAGTGCTCTTCAATCATGAAAATTTTATCAGTAAAGAGGATATATCAAATTATAAAAAACAAAGAAAAAAAAATAAACGCTGATAAATGAACATAAATTTATTCCACCAGCGGGTCAAATATCCGTACTTGACCAGTGGGAAAGTCCAGTGGGTGGATGGGTCGGGGAGACAAATGGACATAACCTGGGACGTGGATCGGTGTAGAACTTACCAAGGAACGGTATAGCGGCTAGCCAGCCTCGCTGCTGCAGCGTCAGCTCGAGGTCGCACTGCGCTGCTGGCATTACGTAGCCCAGCGCGAGGCTCTGCATGATGACACCCAGCAGGATCGCCCCGCACATCAGCATGTGCAGTAGGTTGTACACGCCTAGCCCTGAAGCAGACGTTTGAGGAGAGCGTTTAATGAAGGAAGGATGTAAAACTAAGGGGTTTTGAATTATGAATCTATGTAATAATTTTATTGTACAGACTAAGTAGCTCCATCGTAGAGAGTTTAGCAATACGATACCAAAGCCATTAAAAGCAATACCATTTGATTTCCATACTGGATAAACATAATTGCGCATGCATATATCTGTCTTTGGTTTGGGTATTTTTAAGAGACCAAGAAATAGCCCGTCAGGGGCAAGTATCATTGACTCGCAAAAAACCGCAACCAAATAACAACTCCCTGGAGGGTTGTTGTGTCTCAGCGAGTGAGTGAAGTTGCCAAAAAGCTTCTAAGAAGTTATTGTGTTAGCAGCATAGCATAGATAAATATCTCCCATTGAATTTTTTAATAACAAAAATTATATACTTTAAGATATCAACGCAGACAACCTGCGATCTTTATTTTGTTTATTTTGTTTCGCGAAAGAAGTAGAACTTATTTATGTGCATACGTAAGTACACACTTTTTAGAGATAAAGTTTATTGAGGAAAAATAAAGTGAATATTTGCGATATTTAAAATACTTTTTAGCATAAGTACAGTTGATATAAATGAAAAATAGCTTGACAGGCGGCCGAAAATTAGAAACGTGGTCTTACTTACGTACTTATATCTGGTAGAGTCTATACATTTAATTATTAAATAAAGGTGTTCAAAAGCGAAAACATTTTGTATAAACAGTTGAGTAGTTTCTACTTTTCTTTTAAGTTATATTATTTGATGAATATTATAAAAATTATATTAACGAATACAATAATATATTTATTCAAACTGAATCATGGAAAACTATGTGTTGTTGTGGAATTCCCGAAAACGTACAATCGCGATATGAGATACGTATAAATTCATTAGCAAATACAATGAAGCTCTTTATTGCCGCTATGCGTGAAAATATTATGAACAATATATCACATTTGTAGCAAAATATATTATCATCGTTTATATGCAAATAATACTTATGCAAAAAATAGATTAATAGAGTTAGTTGCTGAACGTGTTGAAGGGAACCTAACTAATCTAATGTCAGCAGTGTGATTATGTCACTCGAGTTCGTATTTTTTTATACCATTAAGGTGGCAATCAAGCATATGTCCTGCCTGATAGTAAACAGTCACCGTAGCCTATGGAAATTTGCAACACCAGGGGTGTCACTCATGCGTTGCCGACTTTCTAAAAACCTCTTCATGCATTTTTGAAGAACTCCATGTTGGAAAAAACTATATTTATATGTATTTCAGTCTATAGAGTTGAAGTTCCCATATTCTTCAGCTTAGTCGATACGGGAACTTCAATAGCGACGAATAGTTGTCGCCGTCTCGTCGCCGCATAAAAAATTGCCTACAGCACTTTCGCGATATGAATACATACATACAAAAAATTTATAAACAGACTTTGTCTCTTTACAATACAATCATATTTAAAAAATTCATATAGTCATAGACTATTTGTTCTGTATATTTTAATGAATGTGTCCACATTTTGAATGTACGTTACAAACTGGGCCTTTTTATTAAATAAATAAATTGTATATTAAACCAAAAAATGTAATATCACTGATCTTATGAGATTATGATAAAATTGTATTTTTATTTTATTTTCGTTGACACCCAGCGCCGTGTTTGTTTCTTTCTTCTTTTCTTACTCGCATAAAGAAAACAGTTCAAACTTAAATAAATTATGTGTTTTGACACTTTGTGAGTATTTAGACGCCGCTAACATATTATACAATAATATATTGTTAAAATTTTCTAATTATTTTCTAATGTTTTTTGTATTTTTAATCATCCTAACAACATCAATGAATATAGCCTTTTTTTTTAAGTGAAAAATTCTTTAGAGGTGTTGTGCACTTTTTGGGATGAGTAAAAAATGTTAAACTCGCGTCAGGACACGTGACCATGATCGTAAATGAGTAAGATTTTGGTGAGAATTAGAACTTAAGTTCGCTGCAGCGCTAAAACATTAGTTACCTCTAAATATACAATTAAAACATGAAGCGCTAGAACTTTCATAGGGCATTATTTTCTCGCGACCAAAACGTTGTAAGCGCTATGAAATTCTTGGTGCTTACACATTTCGTTCAACGTAGTTTATCAACATCGCTGTTTGGTCCGCATGTTCAAGTTTTCACTTCTGCCGGCACTTTTTTTTAAAAGAATAGCTCTATTTTCATTCCGTCATGAGCGATGTACACAAGGTTATCGAGCAATCCCCTTAATTTACCTTAATTGATTTATAGTTTGTGATATATAGTAAGAAAAACAGAAACATTAGAAATTAGAATAGAATTAGAAATATTCTAATTATATTCTTCTGTGTTCGCTCAAGATAATATTTGATTTAGTTTACATGTGACTAGTTGTTATCGTATGATCTGCGTGCTGTTTACGATTGCACTATACGCTAATGGAATAATTACTTCATATTTGTGTCAATTAGAGCCATTGGGTCGAACATTATCATAAATGATACATCTGAGATCCATACGACGAGGGGAGAGGCTGTTTTAATCAGCGTGCTCTGATTTGATCTGAGAAGATCGAGGGTGTGTCTGTCTAAAATATACATTTCGAAAGGGGTTTATATTAATCCCAGAGGTCTACCAATGGATAGGAGGTCCGTAAATTTACTTTGGAGTATTACAAGGCGTCTACTGAGAAGAGAAAATATAGAGGCAAGAAGCTTACGGGATATCAAACTAACCCTTACACACTTTAGGGCATGGAGAGGGGTTTCCCTTCAACCGCAGGGGTTTAGAGAACATTTTACCACACTGCTCAACTGCGGATTGGCAGAGGGTAGTGTTTTCATACTGCCCAAATATCACTGACTAAGCTTAACGACTGTCATCTGACGACAATAGCCGGGAACCAATGCTCTCTGAACAGAAACACACAGAAAGGCTCGAGATAGGCAAACATATCTACAGACAGGCTGTGTTCGTTCAGTTGCTCAACCTGTGTGTTCGCCATCGAGCTACTCTTGGAACACAAATGATTGACAATGTTTGGTAGAAAACAAACGTGCATGTCAAGCAACATGACCACAATATGTCGGAAGATGAGATTTAGTCAGTTTCTTCTTCATAGCGATCCTGATGTACCCACCAATGACAATGTTTTTAATATTTTAAGTCGCTTGTATTCATATAGGGCCAAAGCTTGGAAAGTGGCCAGGTTTTATAGATAGAGATGAACATGAAGAGATAAACATAAACTTAGATATAAATTTCACAAGAAAATCTCAGTAATTTCAAATGGCGATTAAACAACGACTATTCGTACACTTTGTTATTCAACATTAGGAGTCGTGCAACCATACGGCCCATCTCTTGTGAAGTGGTCGTAGCCTGTAAACGCTTGCAACGCATTAAGATATTTCCCCAAACGGGCTGCTTTGATGTGCCCTACCACTCTTAAAACACCCGGATCATGACAAATAAGCATGTTCATACACACAAATGTCCTGTATGGGAATATGTGGAAATTACTATCTATCCATAACTTCACACCAAATCCCTTGCGGGGTAGGCAGAGGGGACCGAGCGCCACGTGACTCAATCCTTAAATATCTCACACGCTTTTTTAACATTCATTTCTCTTCTCATGCACGCTCGCCGGTTTCTAGGGCTCCTGATATCACCTTCTAATAGAACATGACTAATTTGGTCATGGTAGGTAAGTCTTGGCCTTCCTCGGCTCTTACATCATTCCCTTTTTGCATTGTATATCTGCTTCATCATTCTTTCATCCTGCATTATTTCTACATGTCCGAACCAACGGAGCATGCCTCTTCTTATTTTAACATTGGAAATTACACTCATTGCAACACAAGGAGTATCGTTGTACGTTGCTAACAAAGCAACTCCTTGGGAGCTTACTGGTAACCTAACTCACTCCGAAGAACACAACAACCCTACAGTGAGTTGTTACTCGTATTACATACAAATGTTACTCCTGTGTGGGAACGATACTTCATGCAATACAAAGGGTATCTTGCCCGCTGCTAACAAAGCAACTCCTCGAGAGCTTACTGGTAACCTCACTCACTCGCAAGGGTGATCCACACACCAAGTATTTCTCACCAAGTTAACCTTCCAAATACGTTGTGTAAAGGTATATGTCATTAGTACATACAATTATATAGGTCGCCAATTAACAGTCACCCTGAACATCATGATCCTTTGAGAGCAGCCTTCGTCGAGAACAGATATAATAATACCAATTATGAGATACTTATTCTGTGTTAAGGTGACACGTCACTCGTTTTGAGGTTACGTTTATTCCATTTCATTATGTATATGTTTAATAATTCATATGAATGTCCATGCTCCGATATCCGATATCGCATTGCATAAAATTGATTATCTTTTATATTTCTTGTCCTAGCGTTATTCCGTTTCCATTCCATTAGGATTGGCAAAGATATTGATTTTGACATGGAGCGAGGTACGTCAGACCTCCACAACCTACAGGGAAAACCAGATCTTCCTCAGGTTTGTTCATGCGTCTATCGTTAAATAATTTCTGGAACGTGCGTGTTTCCTCTCAATGTTATCCATCACCGCCGTGCTAATGACAATTACAAATATGTACATAAATCCGAAAATACGAATTTAGTTGTACATGCACCCGCCAGGATTCGAACCGGTGGACTAGTTGCTCAACAGGCCGGTTCCTTGTCCACTCGACTGTGACTGCTCTTGATTATCTTTTATACGCTGTTACTCTACTTTGACACCAATGCTCGTGGGTTAGATTCCCACACAGGACAAACATTTGTGTGCATGAACATGTCTGTTTGTCTTGGTCTGGATATTTTCTATGTATAATAAGTAAGTATTTACAAAAAAAAAAAGGAATTTACGTATGTTTATCAGTTGTCTAGTACCCATAACACAAGCTTCGCTTACTTTGGGGCTAGATGGCGCTGTGTAATTTGTCCGACAATATTTATTTATTTATTTATACTATTAAGATAGAAATAATAAATAATCACTAGAGCTTTTAGAAACTGTAAAATTCTCTATCGATCACGCTACGGTCGACTAGTAGAGTTGTGAGGTTACGTCCTCTAACATCATTTTGTTTTTTTTTTGACTATTTCTTATTATTGTATGTTTTATAATGTGATATATTTAGTAGTCACTATTCTTTATACTTTACGCTCTTTACGTCTGCAATATATAATATTTATACAATATTGATGGGGTATGTAATACTCGTATGTATGATATCAGATAAACAATGGAAAAATTAAAGACTATAAAAATGTTGGAAATATGCAAATTCGTACAAGATTTCCTCAAATTTTCAAAAATGATTATGTTCACATTTATATTATATTTTATATAAATGTGAACATAATCATTTATGAAAATTTGAGGAAAACTTGAAGAACTGTATTATCCCACGGTCTGGTTCGAATCCCAGTTTGAACATGTACCACTAACTACAAATGTATATATTTGTAATTATCACTTGCGATGAAGGAAAACATCGTCAGGAAACCCGCATGTACAAGAAATTATATTTCGAAAAGACGTGTGATTTAACATAAGAACTGATTTTCCATCTGGTTAGGTCTGACGGCAGTCTCTCTATATAAAAATCAGTATCTTTGCCAAATCCTTTGGCTTACTTAGCGGTCTCCATCAATCCTAAAGGATTAGGAAACTGGATAACGCCAGGAAGATGAAGACTCGTTTATACAAAAATTGTACGACTATTATGATGTTTAAAACTTGCTACAAAGCAACATCGTCACCGAATGGTGAGTTACCTGCTATTAGCATGGCTTCGTCCAGTGAGGCCGTAGGGATTTTGTCATGTTTGTCGCTCTTCGATGATGATCCATTAGTAGTAGTCTGCTTCGACATCTGCAAACAGCAAAAGACCGTTTTGATTAAATGAACTTGCTGGTAAGCTCAGCTCCGCCGCGTTCATCGTCAGGAGATCCAGACAATAGTCGGACATGTGTATTGCGCGCGAACCAAGTTCAGCTACTGTCACAGTATACTGTTGTGGAGAAAAGTGTCTGATATTAACCCATACTCCTGGTATCGCAAGCGTTCTGAGGTTACGGTAACCAGTAGGCCAATTCTACTAAAACGCTTACGCTTTACGCTTGTCATTTGAGTCGTGCAGGTGTAGTGCAGTGCCAATACATGTATTCTATTAAAGTTTCCTGCACTGCAACTACGCTCGAACTGTGCATAGCCTGCGCTGCAACTGTGCGTATCCTGCGCTGCAACTGTGCGTATCCTGCAAATGAACTACTTAACTCCTGACATGTTACCATATTTCAATCGAATAAATTGGATTTTACTTAATGTTGACTCCTATATCCGATTGCCCTTGGTTGCCGGCGTGAAGGTATTTCTAACTGAAAATAAGGTTTACTTAATCATATATTCCTACAAACATTTCCCAAAACAAAACAAATATTTTGCAACATAAATCACCGCTTTAGAATACTAAAATCTCTTCACAAAAGTTGCTTGAGACTAACGTTAGCAAAACTGCAGATAAACTCTTTCAAATTTTCTGTCATCGCTATATAAATGTCAAAACAATTTACAGAATACGATTGTATTGCAAGTTTTTAACAGAATAGCGAGTCATTTACTGCATCGTTGCTGCAACACCGCCGCTGTCAGATCGGTTAACAGAATAACGAAACGTCAAAATGTACACACGCTGCGCAGCACTGCAGTTGCAGTTATTTAGTAGAATTGGCCTACAGCTCAAGAGACATCGAATTTTACATCATAGCCTGGCTCTCTTGGCGTAAAGCGGTTACGTAGCCTATAATGCTCGCAATACATTAAGTATCACTCGCGCGATGCCACCTCTGCTGCTAGCACAGCAACTTCTTAGGAGCTTACTGGTAACCTCACTCACACGCAGGAACACAACAACTTTCCAGGGAGTTGTCATTTGGCTACGGTTTTCTGTGAGGTGGAGGTACTTCCCCAGACAGGCTGCTTTGATGCGCCCCACCTCTCTTAAAAACCCCTAGACCAAGAGAAACCGACATGTTCATTCACACAAATGTTTGTCCTATGTGGGAATGAAACCCACGAGTGTTGGATTCAAAGTAACGTAACAGCGCGTTTCACACTGTGTCACCGAGCTCGCCACATCCTAATGAAGTAGGAAATGGCGATAACGGTAACAAGATGAAGTACGGCGTTTTTGGTTGGTTTACGTGTAAAATTACGTATTTCTGGAAATATACCTACATAGATAAACTGAAAGCCTGACCTTATCTAAATACAAAATTTGAGCCAAATCGATATAGCCTTTCCGGAGATACACGAAATATAGTTATATACATACCTATACAAGAATAATTCGTTTAAAGAAATAAGTTAAGCAGTGTTTGTCTATTTTGTATATATATTTAATAATATCAATTCTAAATAAGTTTTATTTACTTTTTACAATATACATAGTCTTGCAGATTACATTTTTAATAACAATACCTATATGAATGAATGAAATGAGTCCTTGTGAGAATCTGGAGTCAGAACTAGGTAACTTGTATTATAAATCTCTAGGTTTTCTCCCGTCTCCAGACTCTCCTATGGACCTTCTCTTCTTCCAGTAGGCCTTCGCAATTTTAAAGAAGTATAAACTTTATTATTTATCCTAGTCTCCTTCATATCTGATATTGTTAAAAAATCCGATGATGTAAGGGAAGACTGTGTCATCACATCCAATAAATTATACAGCGTATCGCTGTGATCGCGTCTGTGATTTATATTGTATAATCTCGACCAGAGTGTGACTGTAAAATAAGAAAGAAGTACCTGATAATGTTAATTTATGATAAGTTTGTAAAATAGTGTACATAATTCTTTTGAGGCCATTTCTAAGATCATAAATGTATAATCGTTAATTAGAGAAACACTTTTAAATAGAAATGTGAATCCGAATTAGTTACAGTCGATGGCAATTAAAAATTAAAATGTCGCTGTAAATTGGGTTACATTTAATTTTTAATTGTCTTCACTTTCTAGTTTATCTCCATAGGTGTGTTTTCTTTTTAACACTCAAAGGTTGATTGATAGAGATGCCTTACGGAGGTAGGCCCACTTTTATACAAATCAGTCCTTATATTTACTTATATCTGCGTTTTTTATACAACTTCCAGGGGTATACAAGCATACGGCCTATAATTCTAGTGAAGAGTAAATGAGATAGATGGTTGGAAAAATATTTACTTATATATAAATAAATTAATGTAAATATTTTTAATAAATGCGAAATTATTTTTAATTTACCTAAAATGAACACAAATGTGATATATATTGGTAATAACGTTTATAATGTATATACATAACTATATACACACATACACACACACACGCACACACACATATATATATTTATGACACTATGTATTGGGAATTTGACCATTATGTAGAAATTCTCTGGCTTTACAAAACGGTATGTATCTGCCAGTCGCTCGTAATCGTCTGAGGGTGTTGTGACCACAGGACTACAACTAATTTGAGTATCAATCAGCGCGTCTGGTCATATACGAGTACATAAAAATCCTTGGTGTACTCAAGTAAGAAATAAAAATCGAACACAGAAATTGGTTCAAATGAGCCTAGTTTTAGAAACTTGAGACAGACAGCACAGCTCGCTATACGCGGTGCAAGTTCTAACGCCAATATATGTAGGTATAGAAAGAAATGAGAGCCGGATTTGGCAGAGAGAATGAAAATCGAATAAACGCTGTAAAAAACGAGCGTTGCCCTAAATCGATGTTTGGGTAGGAAGAGTCATGCTCCGTTGTTTCTGACATGTGATATGTATGCAAGTGGAAAGAATGACGAAACAGATATACAACGCAATAGTGAACGATGTAGTTGTCGAGAAACTCTACCACTTGCTTACCACGACCAATTTGGTCCTGTGTTTGTGAACCAGGCGAGCGTGCGTGACAGGAGCTATTTAATGTTAAAGAAGTAAGTGAAGTAGTGAGGATCGAGTTATGTATTGCTCACTTGTCTCTGCCTAACCCGTTACTGACTTAGCGTAAAGATCTAGATAGACAGATAGATCTAAAAGATAATTATTGTGCAGTGCTCTTCTTACGATGGCCTTGATAACGTGATATCACCATGTCTAAACAAAAATAAATGTGTTTGCCAGGTGATAATACTCAACAATACATCTACATTGAAAGAAAACAAAATATTCCATGATAAAAGACCTTTAGGATTCAGTACGAGGAACGAAATATTTTCACTCTTGCCAAAACCCACGGAGGCGGGAGAAGTGGGAAAGCGGCAGCGATTCGGGACAGGATTTTTTGTAACATTCTTGTTAGTATGTAACATGTAACACAAAATGCGATCGCACCACGCTAAATCCGCCGTATGTCTCCCGGCGTGGTATAAAAAAGGGGTATTTTTTTTCTTTCGCCTGGAGGTCAAAGTCAAAGTCAAAATCTTTTTATTCCGTAAAAATGGCTACATTTGTTTGGAATCGTCACAATTTTTTTCCCTACCGTGCAGTTCATGACTAGGTGAGCACTGATAAAAATACTGCCAAAAAGAGGTAAGCGAAAAGAGGAGCCCAAATAGCAGCGGCAACTGTCAAAAGACTATAGTGTCCTGTCAGAGCCTAGAAAAGCTGGTCGTTGTTGGGAACACAGCGGGTAAACGAGACTGACTGAGACGCTTCCCAACCAGATGGAGCGATTAAATAAAAGGTTCTACCTCAGCCAAGTTTTGCTCGGTCGTCAGAGATGCCATGCACAGAAACAGATGGAGGCAGATCATAGGTGTACACCATCCACATCCACCGATGGTTACGATCCTCAGTCATGAGGAAACGACCACAGAGAGAGAGAGTCCTGTCAGTTGACTGACAAAAGACTACATTTATGTGTCAGTCCTGTATGTATTAGTCAGTCCGTCTGGAGAAGTACCTCCACCGCAATAACAACTCCCTAGAGGGTTGTTGTGCTCCTGGGTGTGAGTGAGGTCTCCAGTAAGCTCCTAAGGAGTTGCTGTGTTAGCGGCAGAGGTGACATCGCGCCAGTGATACTTAATGTATTGCAAGCGTTTATAGGCTGCGTAACCGCTTTACATCAGGTGAACCGTATGCTTGTATGCTTACAGACGTTGTGTAAAAAAAACCGATATGAGGACAGGTAGAGCCCAAAGCAGTCCGTCTGGGGAAGTACTTGCACCACACACAAAACCGCATCCAAATAATAACTCCCTGGAGGGCCGTTGTATTACTACGAGAAAGGGATTACCAGTAAGTTTCTAAGCAGTTGTTGTATTTAGCAACGAAGGTGGCAACGCGCGAGCGGTACTTCCTACAAGCTTAATCATTATACATTTGTCGGTTCGTATGTTTGTATGGTTCCCAACGTTGTATAAAAAAATAAAAAGCGAGCTACAGCTGACCGCTTTGGAAGGGCAACTGTTTGAACTAAAAATAGCAATGCCAGTGCCCCTGACCTGGGCAAGTTTCTTTAATAGGTATAATGGCGTCTTATTTCATATAATAAAATTCTCATTCAAACATACTGCATGTTTTGACCGGATTAATGAATGAACCGGATAATATTAACTATAAACAATACATAATCTTCTTTCTAAAGTTATTCTGTTGCCTAATTCCTTAGGATTGGCGGGGTCCGCTATCTAAGCCTAAGGATTTAGCGAAAATTGTGATTTTTAGTAAGGGAGTAAGGGATAAACAAATATGTGAATAAAACACAAATTTAGTTGTTTATGCCCACAGTAGGATTAGAACAACGGAGCAGTCGCTTAATACGTTGGTAAAGTATCCAATGGTCCATGTGGATCTAGACTGTGGATCCTAATGGACGGAGGGGGTTATCCCCTAAGCTATAAACTCTCCGTTTAAAGGCAGCTCCGTTTAACGAAAGCAGAATAAATGCGGCCGAGATGCGAGCAATGCGCAAAATTTGTGGCATAACGCTTCCTGACGTACGAAAGAGAGTTGGTCTGAAAGAGGGTGTCGGTGTTAAGATAAGAAACGGCATGCTCCGTTGGTTCGGATATGGAGAAAGAATGACGGATGAAAGAATGACGAAACAGATATATTCGTAAATGGAAGGCTGTAGGAGCCGGGGAAGGTCAAGACTCGCCTACTACAACTTAATTGGTCGTGTTATTAGAACGTGATATTACGAGCCATGCTCGGTTAAGGAAAACATCGTGAAGAAACCCGCCCGTCCAAGAAATAATATTTCTAAAGACGTGTCCCACGTCTACTAACCAAGAAAGGTCTGGTTTCCCTCTGGGTTCTGAAGATATGACGACAGTTGATTCATGTCAAAATCAGCACCTTAGCTAAATCCTTCAGTTTATGTGGCGGACTTCGCCAATCCTAATGAATAAGGAAACTGCATAACGATAAGGTAGAAGAATTATAAAATGTTAATTTATTTCATAAAAAATTTGTACTTGTTGTTATAAATTGAATGAATATGGCGAAAAAGGCATAAATGCCCTTGTTGGCATAACGCTTATATCTCTAGTTTGCAGACAGTCGTGTCGCAGGCAACACGTGCTCTTTGTCATCAGCGAGAAAACATGATGTGTCGCATGTCTCTATTCGTGGTTATAAATACACTCTCGTTGTCATTTAATTTTTCCACAGCATATTAAATTGGTATTGAATTATCTTGTTGTACGGAACTGTATTTGCTCATACGAGTACATTCATCATTGAAAAGGAAATCCAAGGAAAGTATTGACAAAACGCCTGAAGGGTATTGACAATATCCCACACATTGTCAATATCCCTTCCTATGTATTAGGTTCTTTGAAACCACAGATTGTTAATCACTTCTAATATATGTCTCTGGTCGGCAACGCATAAATGACACCCCTGGTGTTGCAAATGCCCATAGGCTATGGTGACTGTTTATACATTATATAGGCCATTAGGCAGGCCGTATGCTTGATTGCCACCTTATTAGACCTCTTACTTCAATCGTATTTACCGGCTGTCGCGGGTAAAAATAGACTTTTTATTTGTGGATCTGTCTATCTGTATCTTCACGCCAAATCCCTTGCGGGATAGGCAGAGAGAACCGAGCCCCACGTGACTCGATCATTACACACCTCACTCGCTTCTTTAACATTCATTGTTCTTCTTATGCACGCTCGCCAGTTTCTAAGGCTCCAGACATCATCTGATAGAACACGATCAATTCGGTCGGTAAGTCTTGGCCTTCCTCGGCTCCTACATTTTTGGACGGCAGTTGAGCTTCACTTGGCTAGCCATCTCTTCGAGGTTTTTTAATGCCTTATTTGCCATATTGCTGTCTCTCACTTTGCCAAGCGGGGAAGTCAATTCCAAAACTTCCTACTCTTACAAATTTGATTAAATTCGTTGTGAGTTCCGAGGCAGCTGTAGTTTAACCCCCGGGGCGGCAGTGAACTTCACTGTTTATTGCCTTTTTGGTGGTCGCCGCTGTTAATTCTGGTTACACAGGAGACACAGAGTGGTGGGAATGAGTGGTCTGTCCCATGTCCCAATCAACCTATTCTTATTTTAACACGACGCTCTCTTTCAGACCAACTTGGTTCTAACATCTTGCGAATACAATCACGTTAATTGCGTTACACCACAAATTTTGCGCAACGCTCGCATTTCGACCGGGTTTATCCTACTTTTTAGCTCTCTCTATTAAATTCTTGATGCCTGTTCACTCATCATTATTTTAGCGTTATTTGCAATTATATAATAATCATTGACCTTATTATTTGCAAACAATGTTATCTACTTACATAGAGTTTGTGCAAGGTGACATCACACTACGGGCCGTTGACAGGGACATATTATTAATTTTGACTTTATTATTATTAAATTTTTTTGATAACCTACGTTTACTTTTGCCACAAGATCATCGGTCTTGCTTTGTTATTATTGTATCGATTGTTATTATAGAGTTTCATTTCGTAACTAGTTTCTTCTAGTTAGTTCTCTTAGACATGAGAACTTCAAACTCTTGGAAAACCTGCAAATGTTTATTACTTTTTATTTACTTCTTATTGTGGCTTTGGTGCTGTGTGTGCGGATTGTGCATATTCGATAATCATAGTCACAGAAATGGTGATATTAAAAAAATCGAACGGCGAGGAAAATAAGAAACAACAGAATTTTTGTAGAAAATGTCATTTATGGTATATTAGAGTAAATATTCGAATTTAGAATTCCACGTAAAATGAAAGACACCCGATAACAGGCCTATCAGTACGAATATTATGAGTGCAATTATCTATGCTAATATATAAAGCGAATGATTTGCATTTGATAACCCAATTCTTGAGGAAGTGTATACGCTATTTAACATTCCATACCACCCTCAGAAACCGAGAAAGAAGTAAGAAAGTAAGAAAAAGCTGTTCCCACAGGCTAACGGGATAAGCGCGAATGTAATCATAGGCTAGTAGTCTAATTATCTAATATTGTTATACCAACATAAGCCGAGGGATAAACATCTCTTGAAACTTGAAATTTATAATTACAATACAATGATAACAGGATGTTCGGGTTTGGACATCGTAGTTTTCGGAATAGTACTGTTGGACTCTACCGTCAATACTACGCCAAAAGAGTCCTTTTTACATGTCAGTCTTTCTGTGTACTTTAAATACTTCGCGATAATATTCATCTGTACTACATATATATACATATATTCATACGTACATGTACCGTGGTAATATAAAAAAACCAGTATCTGAGCGACTGGGTTTCGTTCGGTGTTTTTATGTTTTTTTTTGTATAGACAATAGACATTAATTTATTTACCACTTCAATACACACATACAGCAAGTTATAGTTATAATGTATAAAGTCCTGTTTTTTCAGGAAATATATCTATATACACAAAGTTAAAGAGCAAAACCTTAGCTATCTATAGGTATTATATAAACATCAATTGTGCTGCGTTAGTTTAACATAAACTAGAAAATAGTTTGACTGATTTGAATATTGTTTTTGGTACGTTCGACACATTACTGCGATGGTTTAGAAAGGAGACAAACACGGGTCCTGCAACTTCTCGGCTAGCCTAAATATAAAATTCGATGAAAATTTGTTAGAGCCGTTTCCGAAACACACTGAATATTACAAGACATGCTCGTTTAAAGTAATAGGAAAAATGTCCAAAGGAACAATGCTGTTAGTGGACTTCTAACCAAGGATCTTTGTGACTATTTAACGTAGACAGTACATAGAACGAAACCAAGTATGTAATAATGATATCTAACGGTGAATAGCTTGTATATATTTAACACGATCCGCAGTTTCGTATGTTTCTTGTGTTAAATCGCGTTTTTTTTTTCAAGGAAATATCTCTATATAAATTAACTTAAATTGCAAAACCTTATCTAAATACAAAATTTGGTGCAAATCGTTAAAGTCGTTTCCGACATACCCGACTTTTTATATGGATATACAAATATTGCCCATTTAAATATATACGATTTGGGTTTCTTATGATCTCGAAAATGTTTAGGCCACCAGCGTAAAGCTTAAAATAATGCTAAATTGTCAGGCAACAGCTAGTCTATGACACGTAATATTTGTTTACTACATGTAGATATAAGTGCTTGAAGTATTAATTATTATCTTTATCTATCTCTACTTCACTGTGGAATCGTGGCACTATTAGAAGACGATGTTTATTATCGAGAATTGAATTGTTTCATGTCTTTACTAGTGATCCGTCTCGGGTTTGCACAGGTATAAATTACTAATAAATAAAACGAGAAATGTGATTAACAAAAATATATTAAGTATTTTTAATTTATTACATCTTTCTATGCCCAGTGGTTTAACGCACAGGGCGTTGCCAGTCAGTCAGTTCATCGAGAAGGGATCCCTACAACTGAAACTTTCCATGAATTTTCCTTAATTGTACTTTCTCTATCGAAATAAGCTACGAACTGAAATCAATCGAACGTTTAAAACAATCCAACTTACTATGCTGACATAAATTCAATGTTTGCGGCACACCAAATTAACAAAATTTACGATCGGATTTAATGCACCGAAAAATGTAATCATCGACGATAACATACTGAAATATTGCTTTCAATTAAACTTTTAATAGCAAAATATCAATATTCAAAGCGAAATTTGTTTTTGAAAACAAACACGAAATGAAGAACTGTCAAACCGTACGTCCCATTTTTATTGAGATTTCCGTACAAAAATACTAACATTTAGACTTATCCCCTGAATTTCCCGAAGATTTTATTTGCATATATACATTGTCCTGACAATTACGAATACAGTAAAGAAAAAATCAAGCAAATCAGTGGAGTTGTACCCAAGTGATGATCTTACATATATACGAGTATGTTTGTTTGTATTTACAAACTAAAATCAACTGCGTATATTATGTAGTTAGATTTGAAGTGTAGATAGAAAGAAGTACGAGTCGAACCCCATCGTTATTTGGCTTAAAGACGTGGAATACTTTGTTCAGCACATTATAGTCTTTTTCCACTGATAGGAATGTCTCCACTCTTAGAGGTTTTATTCGAACAGAATGGTGGTAATTTGGTATAAAGAAATGTTAAAATTTCTACCCGATTGCCTTGCAGCAAATACAGGTTCATGTTTTTCATATGTGTATGGGTATGTACATGTGATTCTTTGTGCTCCCGAACCATCGGGGCGGTTGAATAGATTTTAATATATTCCCTGTGGTTGTCGTGTGTTTATCGTGACTGCACAAGTATCCTAGGGTAGGTGATTACTAAAATAGTAAATATGGTGGTGATGGAAGAAATTTCGCTGATTATTTTATTATTACATTTCAAGAAGACATCTTAAGAATTTAGAAAATATATACATTCTTTATTAAGATTCCATTATTTTAGTAGAAGTGTGTTTGAATTATCTACTCGTTTAGTTTTTTCTTTACATTACTATCTTGTCCAGCTAAGTTCATCACAAACTTAACTTTAACTTCTGTACCGTACTTATTTCATACGCTTATTGCGTATGAAATAAGTACGGTACAACTACAATTAAATTTGTGTTGTCAAGCGTGATCTGCTCTTTTTTGTAAGAACATAGTCATTTCTCATAGGAGCAGTACAATCACTCACAGATGAATATGTAAGAAATGTTGAGTTTCGGGCTGCCTTTGTCTCATAATATGATCTAATAGCTAGGATTTCTGCAGCACCATATGTTGTACCATTTGATGTGTGATTTATCCCTAGCTAGTGGTACTCCACTACGTACATTCTAGTGGTTCTTTGCCTTAAACTATTGTTTTACAAAAAACGAATAGTAGTTGTTCTTGGGAGATGTAGGACATAATAATGTCACAAGATAGCACCACTGTGTATGCAAATCTAGAGAATTGTTAAATCGTATGTTTTTGAACTGCTTTTATTGTTGATTTATCATAAGCGTCTACCCATGGCATGTCACGCATGAATAATAGTTTAATAAAAATGTGTGGTACAAAGTTGTAATAAAAAAGTGGAACCGAAATTTATATTCGTACTGAACAAATAGTTATAGAAGTAGAAATTGGACAGTTTTTGATTTTTTTACATTACTTATATACTGAAATCAATAATCTCATATGACAAAAACAATACTAGACCTACTACATATCATATCCTGCCCCATTTTCATCAATTGTTCTAATTTGTATTGCCGCAGCTGTGCGCTAATCTATTGTCTGATGTGGTCATCAGTCATATTTGACACCAACATTATTTCTTAATTAATCACTTTAATTATTACTAGTTCGGCAGTGAAGGAAAACATCACGTTACAACAGAAAACTCGCGCGTTACAAAATATATAGGTATATTTCGGAAGACTTGTGACCATACCTAAGATAGGTCTAGTTTCCCCTCTGGGTTATGTAGCTGTGACGGCAGTCGCTCCATATAAAAATTGGTATCTTCACCAAATTCTTAGCTTTAGGTAGCGGATCCCGCAAATGCTAATGAATTAGGAAACGGAATAATGTGATTAAGAAGAATGCACGCCCGTATGACATAAAGCTATTTCCAAAATTATGTTAATAATCTACAGCGGCTTTGCTAAGTTTTTTTTGGAAATTGTGTTCCGTTATATCTACCTGAATATTTTTAATATAATTATAATGTCAGGCATATTATAATATTGCAATATTCTATCCTTTACAAGGGTCAGTAGATCCATCAAATACTCTTTTAAAAAAGACTTGTAACACTTGTATTCTAAAGACTTTGTCAATATCTGACAAGCAAAGATGTCAATTGCTGGCAAACTTTATTTTTTCTACTTGAAATGATTGTTATTATATCCATATGCTGACATTATTTCACTGTAATAAAGAGGAAAAGACATGGGAGGTTTATTTCGGTATATATTTTCGAAATGCTCGTAAAATAAAAAAAATGAAAAAGCCATAAAGATTTTATTTATTAAATAGTAAGACGTGTCTAAGTGTCATTGGGAGCCCAAAAGCAAATAAAAGATTTATGTCTTATTTTTCTATTTTACGGACAATTAAAAGCCAAAAATTCTGTCCCGGCCGTTGCCTCTGCTTTCCCACTTCTCCCGCGCCGCCCCTGTAGTTTTTGGCTTTTATGCCGTCTAGTACTAACAATTTGTCATTTTACTAATATGTATATTTGAAATTAGAGGAACTTTAATAAGGAAAAATAGTCTAGTATTCGCTTGTATACGGCTACTGTGCAACTCTAGTGTATGATTATGGGCAGACATATCATTCAATTGTTACTACGGGCATAATTACAAAGTGGCTGTGATAGTCATTTTGACAGGCAAAAATCTCGTCATCTGTGGTCATTTTGTAATAATTAGCGTCGTCTGGTGAGAAAGTTCGCAGATAAGCCAATCCGATACGCCTCGCGCCGGGAAAACAATATACTTGCACCCCCAGCCCATCTTGACATATATAAAAATGGTTCGTACTACATGACGATTAAAGCATATAATCATTTGTTAGAGTCCATAAAGGCCCTCCAAGGTGGAAAATTTGAAAACAAATTAAAAAATATTCTAATTAAGAATTCGTTTCATAATGTAAAAGAATATTTTAAGAGGAAAACTATAATTTAATGTAGTATAATTGGATATAATATAATTTAATATAATAGTATACTAAGAATAGTTTTAATTAATTAATAATTTTAATGTATGTTTTGAACTTGAATTTTATTTTGTTATGCAAATAATAGTACATATAAATCTTCACAATGTCTTGAAAAGGTCAATTTGTAGCAAATAATGTAACATCTATATACACAATTAGTACTGTACCTATTGCTGCAAATTACAGTGAATAAATGAATATGAATATATCTGCCTAATTGTGATCATTAATGGGGTTATCTATGTAGGGCGTGAAGGGCTTGGATGATATAATCACTCCGCGCACTCCGAAATAATTGTGAAAACACTCTCTCAAGTATGTACGTACATATCAACTTTATAACAAGAATTTTCGTATGAACATCATCAATTATTAACATCATGGCAAGAAATTGCTCGACATATGCCTAAATCTGTATATATAACATCTACAAGATGTGTAACTGGGCCGCGTTTGTACATTTTTTTGAAATGCAAAATACAACAGCCAAACCACACATATTATGTCTGTTTGTGTTCTGTACATGCATTACGTATAAATTACTCAATTAAATGAATTTTAATAAAATTTTGCATATTTTTATATGTACACGTATCATCGTATAGATAAAACGACAAAATTCCTTATTTGCCATTGACCCTTCGCAGGCACTTAGACACGACATACATTTTTTTGAAATATAATCTTATTGTATCTTATTAAATTCTCTTATGCTATTATTTTTCTTCTTTAATCTGCTAGTATTTCGGAAATTGGCTCTTTGCCAATAATACCGAAACAAACTTGCAAATATGGATCTCTTTTCAAATTGCCAATTTAGATATTTCAATAAATTCATGGCAGCAGAATATTGGTACAAAAATGATGTTAAATGGTAGAACTAAAGATCATTAAGAAGTGGTTGTCTGTGGTGAACACCTAACATCCTACAACGGCTGGTTAGTAGAGAATATAGCAACTAATAAGTATATTTTGGTGGACTTTATGTGTATAAATGGTCCACTATGATCTTTAGTAAATCCGACCTCCCCGGCACGTGGTGCTGAGCTGGCAACCAGCGAACGAGGCGTTGACAGAACAGGAGCATCGTAATCATGCCATCGTTTTGTATGTTCAAGTATTCAATAAACAGAACTCATACTGATACGATTTTAAAAAAGCTCGAAGTCAAATCTACGCTACGTTACGCTACTTTGACACCGACGCTCGTGGGGTCGATTCCCTCACAGGACAAACATTTCTATGCATGAATGTGTATGTTTGTCTTGGTCAGGGTGTTTTTAAGAGAGGTAGGGCGCATCAAAATAGCTCGTCTGGGGAAGGGCCTTCACCTCACAGGAAACCGCAGCCAAATAATAACTCTCTATACGGTTGTTATTGTGTTTCTGCGTGTGCGTGACCAGTAAGCTCCTATGGAGTTGCTATGTTAGCAGCAGAGGTGGCATCGCGCGGGTGATATTTAATGTATTGCAAGCGTTTATACGCTACGTTAACCGTTTTACATCAGGTGGGCCGTACGCTTGTATGCCTCCCGACGTTGTATAAAGAAAACTTTCCTTTCATCGCGTCGCTCACCGTTCGCGACCTTATGTGAGATCTGTACCGCCTTATCGATGAGTGTTTAGGACGATTATTACAAGTACAACTTGTCTATTTATAAATATGCGATATTTTATTATCACATAGTCTTTGTCATTTATATATGTTATGATGATAAACAATTAGCGTATTAACCATCTGTTCCTGATTACAATCCTGGTGTGTCCAGGTACCACTGAATTCGGATAAAGATAAAGATAAAAATTAATTATTTGCCTTTAAACCCTCACGGACACATAGACACGTTTTACATTCTCTATATTGTATCTTATTAATTTTTCATAGTTTTGATTTCTCTTTTTTATTATTGATTTAGATTGTAATTATCACTTGTTCGGCGGTGAAGGAAAACATAGGAAAGTCGCATATCCCACAAATTATATTTTGAGGGATGTGTGGCCGAACCTAAGAAAGGTCTGGGTTTCCCTCTGACATGTGGAGATTTCACGGCAGTCGCTCTATGTTAAAATCAGTATCGTCCTTAGGCTTAGGTCGCGGACTTCGCGTGTCCTAAGGGATAGAAAACGTGAGAATGCTAGGAAGACGAAGATCTTTGCATTTACATTTATTATATTACCATGGCCATATTGATCGTGTTCGGTTAGAAGGTGCGATGTCAGGTGCCTTAGAAGCCGGCGAGCGTGCATAAGCAGAGCAATTATAATTTTCTTTCCATCACGGGTATTATTTCCAGTCATTTGATAGGCGTGCGCGGGGATAAGGATCCAACGCGTAGAGGCCCCTTTGAAAAGATTGTATGTAATGGTGTACAGCCGCCGTGACCCGCTCCAGGGTATATCAATGGGACAATATACCAATGAACACGTCACGTCAGGTATTGGAATTGGAAATATGTCGGAAAAAAGTGGGCTATTAAAACTAATTTAAATAAAAAATTAGATTTAGAGGTATTATTAGAACCGGGCTATTGCAGAAGAGGGACGGACGCCTGCCATAACTATCATATTTGATGTTACTCCTGGCAGGCAGTACTTTAATGTTAAAGAAGCGAGTGAGATACGTAAGGATCGAATCAGGTGGCGTTTGTTTCTGTTTCCCTACCCCGCGAGCGATTTGGGGTGAAATTATACGCAGTTGTATAGTTTGCATATATCTCCCGATTCCAATGGTCGAGTGGTTAGCAATGGGTAATTAATTAGCAATGAGGCTAATGACAAACAAGTGGCCATGAACATGTTTGTATTAATTTGTTTTCACTGTATCATAAGTATTTATGTACAACAAAGTGTATTTACTTATTTATATCTTGTGTCGTGTGCTCAGCACAAGTAAAATTTGAGAATGGATGGTTCTGTTAGAAATATTCATACAAATATTTGTGTACATGAACATCTTAACCTGGGTGTTGTCATGTATTTCAAATTAAAGATATTACTTTTTTTTTATCATAATGTAGTACCCGTAACACAAGCTACGTCTAATTTGGGGCTAGATGGCGCTGTGTGCTTTATCCTCGAATGTCTAGCTCAGTGGCGCAGTGGCGATACGGGCTGTTATGTTACTTTGACACCAACGCTCGTGGGTTCGATTCCCACACAGGACAAACTTGTCTTGGTCTGGGTATTTTTAAGATATGCGGGAAGTATCTCTATCTCACACAAAACCGCATAAAACAACTCCCTTGATGGTTGTTGTGTTCCAGCGTGTGAGTGAGGTCATCAGTTAACTCCTTTGGAGTCGCTGTGTTAGCAGCAGAGGTGGCGTCGCGCGAGTGATACTTAATGTATTGCAAGCGTTCATAAGCTACGGTAACCGCTTTACATCAGGTGGGGCGTATGGTTGTATTCCTCCCGACGTTGTATAAAAATAAATCCGGAGGTATTTATATACTTCTAATAGGTGGGTTTGGATTGTTTATTTTTAAAAGTATAATTTTTAAACAAAAAAATATTTAAAAAATATCAGTCGATGCTATAGCCAAGTTCAGTTTCACACATACCTTGGACAGTTTTCTCAGCAGCTGCACCCGCACATCGATTGCAGTAGTAATGGCGTCTAGTGACAACTCTCGCGCGACCCGCCGTCAACCGACTGATCTCATGTAATCGAGACTCACTCGTTATATGCCCCCGTTCTGCCTAAACTTGTGTTTATCTTTATTGCGCTAATCTGCTCAATTGGTGTTTAATACCAGGATTATTAACTATAATAATTGTCAGTGGTGGTAATCAAGCACGCGCCATAAAATAACTGTTTTAAATCAACTGTTAAAAAAACAAATATGAATTTGTAGGTTTAGTACCTGGGCTACCTGGGCGACCGGACTTCGCTCGACGTTTTTTATCTTTGTTATATCCAAATATTTTTTATCTTTTTTGTATCCAATTGTTTTTATCTTTTTGTACCCAAATCGTTAAAGCTCGCACACAGGGAACCTTTTTTCACCAACGGTTGTCGGTTGTACGCGCAATGGCCCACTGCCATTTCAGCTTTGGGCTGTGACCTTGTACCTTGGTTTTATTGCGGCTATTCTTCTGATTTTATGACAGACAGAAATCCCGTGCATAGCTGTATCCGTAGCACGCTGAGCGACCTTGAGTTTCCCAGTTACCGTAGCCTGTGAACTGTTGCAACACCAAGGGTGTTACTCTTGCGTTTTCTACGCTTAGAAAACCTTTCATGAGTCAAAGTCAAAGTCAAAATCTTTTTATTCCGTAAAAATGGCTACATTTGTTTGGAATCGTCACAATTTTTTTCCCTACCGTGCAGTTCATGCCTAGGTGAGCACTGATAAAAATACTGCCAAAAAACTCAGGCATCCCTCTTTTGGTATCCAAACAAATTTACATAATTTATTAATTACATTATAATTGGATCGACTCAATCCCAGGCATTTTTATCATTAATATAGTCAGATACTTTATAATATGCCCTGCTACACAATTTGGCTTTAATAGTAGTTTTAAATTTGTTTATTGACAATTCTCTTATATTGCTGGGAAGTTTGTTATAGAACCGTATACATTGCCCCATAAAAGAATTACTTATTTTGTGGAGACGGCTTGCATGTAACACAAGATTATGCTTATATCTAGTATTTATGTTATGAGTATCACTCTTTTTACAAAATGAGTCTATGTTTTTATGGACATACAAAAGATTTTCATAGATATATTGCGATGCGACTGTTAGAATATGAAGAGCCTGTATCCAACTTATCGAGTGCGGTATCAATATAAAGAGTTGTGGAAGGTAATTATATGTATATATACATATGTATATGTATACGAGTATATATATAACTTATACGTTTAATACCACAATATCCATAAATAATTCAATTCAATATCATCAAAATCAATACATTTTATATTTTATTAATAATTAAAATTTTTCCCGAATACTTATTAGTACGAGTAGCTTTAGGTGTTTTTAGACACAATATACAAATATGTACATTTATTCGAGAAGGCCGGTTCTATATTCACTGAGCTATCACTGTTCTCGTAACAACAAATAATAAAAATAAAATAGTGAGTATGCACTTTAAGTAATTACGCACGTCAGAACATACATATATTTCTTTCGCGTAACAAAATAACTTTAAAATAAATGATCCTGATAGTATAATATATTAAATTGCCAAAAATTATCATCCACAGGGAATATAAGTTAATGACTCACACACCCACATATATTTATGTACATGATATATAATATGAAAGTGTAGGTATTGTACGTATGTACGTAAAATCAGTGCAAGACTTGCAAACGCGAATCTTTCCGATTCAGATGAAGACGACGTTGGAAACTTCTAAAAGAAAGTATGGTGGACAGTGCGTAAGAAGCACGTAGATGCGTAGAACACTGAGAGGAGATGCTTGATGGGACGTGAGGTTGAATCATCCGTGGAAAAAAAGAGGAAAGCGTGGCTGGATTGCGTATCATCTTTGCATCCGAGCGATGTTATGGAAGAGAAAAAGAAAGAAATATACCATCGATGCAAGAATGAAATCAAAGCTTTAGTGAAAGAGAAGCATGAAAGGCTACTTATGAATGAAGAAGAGAGGCTGACAAAAAACATCGAGGCTAATACCCAACTCTTCTGGAGAGTAGTAAAGAAGTGTTGAAGTGATTCGTCAGCATCTAAAATGGACAAGATAAAATGTGAAGCTGGTGGCATTCTTGCTAACACTCAGGAAGTGTTGGAATGGTGGAGTGCATATTTTAGAGATATAAAAAATAGAACTAAAAATATATTTATTCCAACTTCACATAATAATTTTACAATAAAGTATGTATACATACATACAAGTGAAGTCAGAATTGACCCTCAGTCAGGGTTCTATGCTAGGAACTGACAAAGAATTCCCCAGCCCTGGTTTTCAATTCCCAACCCTGGATTTAAAAAAAAAAAGATATGTATAATTATGTCCAGGACGCTGGCAATGTGAAGTCTGACTAGCTCGGCAGTGCCAGCGTACCATGAAGACATTAGCATGGATGAGATTGAATGGTCGACACGAAGTTTGAAAAATGAAAAGTCAGCGGGAATCTATATGATTACAGCTGAGATGATCAAACTAGGTGGCACATACGTTAGGGATGCCTTCTGATTTTTGAGCAAATTATGCTGGTGAACCGGAAAGGTTCCGACCGATTGGAGACGCGCAGTCATATAGTCACGTATAGACTATGCCAACTACAGGGGTTTGATCAGCTTAGCAACTTAAGTGTATGAAAAAATAATTGAAAGGACAATAAGGGTGAATTCCGATGTAATACTTTGGGAAGCACAGGGTGGATTTCGAAGCGGCAGAGGATGAACGGATCAAGATTTTTAATTCCGCAACATCGTGGAGAAACATCTGGCTATGGACTAGAAGGTTTTCTGTGGTTATTAGACCTTGAGAAAGCATTTGATAGAGACGTGCGAAAGAATCTCTGGAACATTTTGCCTAGATATGGGGTTGTGAGGAAAAGGCTTGTTCCGTTGGTTCGGAGATGTAGAAAGAATGCAGGATGAAAGAATGACAAAACAGATATACAATGCAAAAATGGAAGGATATAGTTTTTGAAGCGAAAAATCTAAAATAATTACGAAAGTAAATCGGTAAAAATTACAGAAAAACATAAAATGATGTTTCTAACTAGCACATTTTTAATTAAATTATTATAAATCTTGTATTAAAATTACAGTATTTGCCTCCTCCTTTATCTCCGAAGTTTGGCAAAAGAAAAATCTGAACTACTCGTATTTACTGTGGACCAAGCTCTATATAAATAAAACCAACAATAACAAGAAAAATAAAAGAGTCGTCAAGCTTAGTCGGTGACCTAGAAATAGCCTGATAACACTGGCTTCTGCCAATTCGCAATTGAGCAGCGTACATTGTACATCCCTTCCTTAAATCTTTTCACTGCCATATAGTTTGGCGTGGAGGTACGTCTTGGCCTTTATCAGCTCCTACTGTAATTGTTCGGAGGAAGCGGCCGCGACGTCATCTCCGTAAGCTGGTTTCTTCACTTCACCTCACCGCTCTCCGATCCTGCGACGCGGCTCTGTCACACGAGTAACCGACACTCTTCACTTATGTTTCAGCAACCATCCGAGTAGTATATAATTGAAGGAACCGGTTGATATAAAATCAACCGGTTCTTTCTATTATATACTACTTAAAATAGTTAATTAAAAATCTAGAAGAATTAAATAGATTGCGTAATCAAGGGTTATTTTATTATTTTTTTATGTTGTTGTATTTTACTGTTATATTAATGATTTTTTAAATTCATAATTTTTATATAATTAAATTAGCGAATCATATAATGCGAATCCACTTTAGAACGGAGCAAATTATGCAGAGATCTAGTTTGTGTAATATTTACAGCAGATTTTATGCGATTAAATCTGCGAATCACATAATGCGAATTATTTTAAATTAGAGTAATGATGTAGAGATTTTGTTTGTTCTTTTTGATTAAGTTTCATATGATCTTTAAGAGCAGTAGGTCACATCATAAAACAGCCCGTCTGGGGAAGTACCTCCACCTTGCAGAAAACCGCAACCAAGTAACAACTCCCTACAGGGTTGTTGTGTTTCAGCGTGCGAGTGAGGTCACCAGTAAGCTCCCAAGGAGCAGCTGTGTAAACAGCAGAGGTGGTATAAAAACATTTATTTTATAGGATCGATTTTGATTTTTTTTAAACAACTAGATTGGCAATCAAGCATGCGGTCTGCATTAGATGGTCAGCGGTTACGGATGTTACTCACGCTGCCATTCTTGTGACCCAAGGCTGTTTCGTCACAGTACCTAGTAATTTCTCTGCCATATCTCACCCTTCAAACCGGAACACAGCTATATAAATATAGCTGCGTGGCGGTAGACATTGGTGAGAGAGAGGTACCCACGCAAACGACTTTTGTACAAAGGTTACAAAATCTCCCTCTGGCGAATGGAGTAAAATAGAGCTCTAGCTGTTTACATATTAGTTTTTTTTTTTAATTCAGTGAATTATTAATCGAATTTAGAATGCAGTAAATGACGTAGAGCTCTCACCTGTTCTATGTTAGTGAGCTTTATATGATTAAATCAGCGAATTATTTTATGGTAATCGAATTTAGAATGAAGTAAATATTTTGGAACTCTAATTTGTTCCATGTTAGTAAGTTTTATGTTACTAAACGACGGAACTATTTCATGGGTGTCGACTTTAGGTTGTAGAAAATAATGTAGAGTTCTAACATGTTCCATGTTAGTAATTTTTATATAATTAAATGAGATAATTATATTATGTGAATCGACTTTAGGTTGCAGTAAATGATTTTGAACTCTAGTTTGCTCCATGTTAGTAAGTTTTATGTGACTAAATAAAGGAATTATTATATGGGTGTCGACTTTAATTTGCAGTAAATAATGTAGAGTTCTAATTTGTTATATATTAGTAATTTTTATATGATTTAATCAGAGAAAAAAATGTATTTGGATCTACTTTAGTCTCGCAGTCTTTCACAAAAAATATTAATTATCGTCTTTATAACCACTGTTAGGTCCGTGTTTGTATGTAAGAAGTGTCTTTCTTTGTTAATTTCCAATTCTTTATCTTCTAGCTAAGATACAAGTTCATTGTCGTTGAACTGATGCGATCTTAGCTCTACATGTAATCTTAGACGTAAGTAATCGATCTAAATCACGATTGTATGTATTAGATAAGTCATTAAGTAACGTCAGTGGTACTCGTCCGGCGCTCTTGGAGCGCTAACAAGGGCAGAAGAATTTCAGACCGCAGCGGAGCATCGTGACGTTCTTTGTTCTTATATATTCCTGTTTTACGAAGGATAGTTCAATAGTGGTATGTACCTGCTTTTGTTATTGAAATATTTTTATTTTTTGTATTAAGAGTGACGAAATATTTTTAATCGTTTAGGAACAGCACTATATATAAATAAAACATTCAATAAAGATATTATTTATTACTAACGTTAATAACATGTAATAACGTTTATTGTACTTTAAATTTATCACTAACTAGCAACAAATAATTGCACAGTATTTATGCTTCTGTACTTCTGCTCTATCACCAAAATTTCCACAGGTATTAAATAACTATAAAAGTTTCGGGGATAGTCGGTACTGGAGACATTAGTATTCAAGTTTGAATATTAAAATATTGATGATGAAGTTTGAATATTAAAATATATGGAAGTTTTGATGAACAAAAATATTTTAAGAAATACATAATTTATGAAAGTCTTGATCCAAATTAATTTTGTGTCGATTGCCTCGATGGTGTTGAATTGACAGAAAAGTCCTTGCAAATCTTTGAAAGTCTTTAAAATAACTACACATTTTCATCATCAGAGTTACATCAAATTGTTTGTATCCAGTTATTAATTAAAATTAGTTATATCTGAAAGGACCCCTAGTACTACATGTTTACAAAGTATAATACCACAAAAATGATTGCAAGAAGCTGATGGAGTTACATCACGATACGAGTTGATTTAAGTGAGAAGAATTTTAGAAGCGGGACACTTCAAAGCAGCCTAACTGGGGAAGTACCTCTACCTCGCAGAACAGTGCAGCTAAATAACAAGTGTATTATATATAGAGGGTTGCTGTGACTAAATGAGTTTACCAGTAAGCTCCTGAAAAAGGAAAGATTGAATTAGTGAATAAGGGACGTATAAATAAATTCCCTCACTTAATATACCCGGTAAATATTATTTGATATGTCGAACCAAGTTTACCTTTTGCTAACATTGTAACACGGTGAGGACGCCAAGCTGGCCAAATGTGAACATTAAGAAAAATGTACAAAATTTTTATTGATAAAAAAAAAAGCAGGGAATTCCTATCAGACATATTTTGTTGTACTGCTTTTTATACAGTACTTATATACTTACTTTATATTTGCATGTACCTTAATGATCGTATGAATGGAAAGAGTAAACAGAAATCATGATAAGAATCTTCACTATGTTACATTTAGATGGGAAAACCCGCTCCGCAGTTGTCGAACTATGACGCAACCAAATGTACATATATATATATGTTTCTTTATTTCATTATAAATACTAGATGCCTGAAACGTCGTATGGGGCCCTATCTACATTTTTGGGGCTCAAGGTAACCTCACCTGCAAGTCCGTACACCTGCTAATCAACAGACGAAAATGGGGCGAAGGCTTTGTAGGGTTGGTAGGTTGGACGACAGTCGCTACCTTGAAAGCCATAAAAGTCAAATAATATGGAAACTAAGAAAAGAAAAACAATAAGTTCCACGAATAGGGCGCCGCCGCAACCACAACAACATGTGGACTAGGGCTATCGTGCAGTGTTCGGGTACTGCTAAAGGCACGACGACGACGCAAGTGTTGAGGGAGCTGGCTGACGTGCTGTTCAGGCGTAGTATGTCCGTGGCGTTACTGCAGGAGACTCGATGGAAAGGCTGCAGATCCCGGTTTATTGGGAATAGCTACAAGCTGATCTATACGGGTGCACCTGGTGGGGAGAATGGGGTAGCTATCGTGCTCTCCGAGGAGTTTCAGAATGACATCTTGGAAGTGAAGCGCTTCAGTGATCGGCTTATGATCGTGACAGTGCTTATCGATGGGACTATGACCCATCTGATAAGTGTCTACGCGCCACAGGCCGGTTGTAGTTAACATAGTAACATGGCTATAATAGGCTGACGTTCTGGAACCAACTCGGTATAGTGCTTCGCGGTATCCCATTGGCACAGGGGATTATTTTGGGTGGAGATAAGTGGGAGGAGTTGAGGCGTGTTCATGGTGAGTTTGGATACGGTAGAGGTAACATGGAGGGAGAGGATATTCTCCGGACCTGTGCGGCTGCAGGTCTGGCCATCGTGAACACGAAAGAAGCCCGAACACTTAATCACCTAAAGGAGCGGGAGCCACGCTATCCAAATCGATTTCATACTCACTAGGAGAGGTCGTTGCTGATAGCAAAGTAGCCAACTGCAAGGTCATACTGTGCAATAGTCTCATTGCACAACATCGACTCCTTGTTATATTTACGTGAAGCCTAAGGAGAGGCGCTCTGACCGCTGCGGGTGTCAAATCCGATGGTAGTTGCCTGACAGCCCTCTTCATCTTTGAGGATCATGCAAGTTTTACTTTACTGGATCTTCGCCGCTTGGCTCGTCAGATCACTGTCTCATCTCAATCTACAATCTGTTATGTAAATAAGATGCAATCAAGTTCTGGGCTTTACCTCTAAATCCATAATAGTTCAGCTTGAGTAACAATGTCTGATGATCGACACAATCAAAACTTTAGAGAAATCACAGAAAACGCCAATAGCATCCTGTGATCTCTCCCATGCGTTAAGGATATGCCTAACCAATGCCTGCATGTGTAGTAGATTTACCAGCCGTAAAACCGTATCATGAAAAGTTTTGAAATTGAAACTTGCTGTGGTTCCTCGATTCCAGAACACACCACTTACCATCGCCAAAAGTATTGGAATTCTCGGCGTCTTACTTCACCTGGAAGAGAAACACACCACAGTGCAAAGCTGAACAAAGACTTTTATTATCAAGTCTCAAGTCAGATCGCAAATGGAGTACTGTAGTCACCTTTGGGTGGGCGCACCTGGATACCAGCTAGGACCTTGTAATTCAGTTCGGTGACAAGCTGTGAGTGTGCCCTTAAGTTTAAGGAGATATTGCCTCTCTTTGTGTGTTCTACCGATTGTACAACGGGTTGTGTTCTGAAGAATTGTTCGATATGATGCCGACAACAAGTTGTGGAATGAACTCCCAGCCGAGGTTTTCCTATGGGACTACAGTATGGGGTTCTTCAAGAAAGGAGTAAAGACGTTTTTACAGAATATAAACAAAAAAGAAAAAACAATCTACGCTACGTAATTTTCATTCTTGAGCCATCTCTGTTCATAGTATTTCACAAATACCTCTCTATATAATATTATCATCAACATATGAAGAAAGATTTCACAAACAGCTAGTTTTACCATCAATTTCAAAAACTTGGCAATTTGAGGATAGTTCACATGATAAAACGATTGAAATGGTCTGATGCTGAAAGTATTATTAAATCTAAATAACCGAAATTCAGGCACTTCTAGTTTATACTAATATTACTATTACACTGTCCATCTTATGATTAAACTTTTGACAGGAAATTATTTTAACGAGTCAGAAAGAAAAAGGTACCCATCAAGCGTTGCGTATCTTATAAATCCGAAAGAGATAGAATGATCTGTCAAAAGTTTTTTAATAAAATGGATGTAGTATAGTAATAATACTTAAGTAATTTCAGATACTAATAGATATTAATTACAAGATAAATAAGGATTTCGTGTAGGTACTGATTTTGACAGGGAGCGACTGTCGTCAGACTTCCATAGCCAAGTGGAAAATTCAAACCTTCCTTAAGTTAGGTCACCGATCTTTCGAAACATAATTTCTTCGACGTGCAAGTTTTCTTGTGATGTTTTTCTTTACCATCGAACAAGTGATACCTATCGGTAAAGTTTCAACAACATGCAATTAAATGTCTTATTGACAAGTCTCGTTCGTGATTTCCTTGGCTTCACCCGTGGAGATTAGACCGCGATACCATCTTCATAATATTATTTATGAGATAATACGAGTACATGCTACGTAAACTAACAAAGATGTAAGCTTGCGTATTAAAATTAATTATAGATCTTAGATAATCAGAGGCGAGTTCAAAGATAAAATTTCCACTAGATTACCTCATTATAGTACACATTTTTTTTATACTACGTCAGGAGGTATACAATCATACGGCCCACCTGATGTAAAGCGTGTACCGTAGCCTATTAACGCTTGCGATATATTAAGTATCACGCGATGCCTCCTCTGCTGCTTACACAGCAACTCTTCGGGAGTTTACTGGTGACCTCACTCACACGCAGGAACACAACAACCCTCTAGGGAGTTGTTATATGGCTGCGGTTTTCTGTGCCTGGTACTTCCCCAGACAGGCTGCTTTGATGCGCCCTACCTCTCTTAAAACGTCCAGACCAAGACAAACAGACATGTTCATGCACACAAATGTTTGCCTTGTGTGGGAATCGAATCCACGAACGTTAATGTCAAAGTCACGTCATTCACGACAGAGCCACCGAGTTCGTAAAACAATTCTGGTTGTAACCCTGGTGTGGGCGTTTACAACAATATACGTGTTTTCTAATTAATGCACATGTTTGTAATTATCTCTTGCTCGGCGGTGAAGGAAAACAACGTAAGGAAAGCCGCTCGTCCTAGAAATTATATTTAGAAAGATGTGTGACCTAACTTATGAAACATCTGAATTTCCTTCTGGGTTGTGGAGGTCGGAGAGCAGTCGTTCCATGTCAAGATCAGTATCTTCGCCAAATCTTTAGACTTTTGTAGCGTATTTCGTCAATCCTAAGGGCAATTCTAAGCCATCGCTAACCACTTGACCTTTTAATCATCAAAATGTTTACATTTCCCTCTATAGTAGGACGGACAGACTTATATTGGCAAGTTTCTTTCGGCATTTCTTCTTAGCCAATGGTCATTTCCGAAATGCTAGTAGATAAAAAAAATGAAAAGAGTAAAAGGAGAATTAAATAAGATACAATAAGATTATATTTCAAAAACTGTAAGACGTGTCTAGTCGAGGGCCCAATAGCAAATAAAGAATTTTTATCTTATCTTTATCTTATCTTACAGTGCAGATCTAGTAATAGGGTCTGATCGGGGGCCCAATGGCAAATAAAGAATTTTTATCTTATCTTACAGTGCAGATCTAGTAATAGGGTCTGATCGGGGGCCCAATGGCAAATAAAGAATTTTTATCTTATCTTACAGTGCAGATCTAGTAATAGGGTCTGATCGGGGGCCCAATGGCAAATAAAGAATTTTTATCTTATCTTACAGTGCAGATCTAGTAATAGGGTCTGATCGGTACCCTTTCCTTTGTTAATTATAGGCCATGAAGGACACAAGATGGTAGTGTCTGTGTATATATACCGCGTGTATAAACCGATCGCGTTAAAAAACAAACAGCTAACCAAGATAGTATCGGTATTCGCGTAAATATGTCACGGTATTGTTTAGTTTTTTTTGTATAACATCGGCAGACATACAAGCATACGGTCCACCTCATGTAAAGCGGCTACCGTAACCTGTGAACACTTGCAAGATTAAGTATAGCTCGCACGATGGCACCTCAGTTGCTGTTACTGAGTTAGCATGAGAAATTAGGAGCTTACTGGTGAAATACAACAACCATCCAGGGAGTCGTTATTAGGCTGTGGTAATACAATCAGACATTTTCATCCACGCAAATGTTTAATGTGTGTAGGAATCGAATCCATGAGTCGTGGTGTCAAAATTGGTTATAAATGTCCAGCAGACAAACCTATGCTTACTTTGCGTCAAATTTGAGGGACTAAAGAGGTCGCTCCCCGACCTGTTGCTGGTAGGAAAGATTACTTGGGTCCCGTCCGCTATATACCATGGACACGGGAGTATCGACGCCGCAATCATCCTAAGCAGTTTTAAGAGAGGTAGGGCGCATCAAAGCAACCCGTCTGGGGAAGTACCTCCAACGCACAGAAACCCGCAGCAAAATAACGACTCACTGGAGGGTTCATGTGAGTGAGGTCACCAGTAAGCTAAGGAGTAACTGTGGTAGCAACAGAGGTGGCATCGCGCAAGTGCCAATGTATTGCAAGCGTTTATAGGCTACGGACACGGCGCTTTACTTCGGGTGGGCCGTATGCTTGTATGTTTCTCGACGCTGTATAAAAAAATGACCTATTTGGTCTATTAAATTATTATTAAACATTAACAACTGGTATTTTACTTATGGTAATATTACGCTTAAGCATTTCTCTATTCTTTCTCATATTGCGGCGCCGAAATTTTGACAATATTTATTTTCTTCTGCCATCCATTGTCAAAAAAGATGAAGAAGGAATAAAAACAAATTATGTTAACTGACGTTAGGTATTATGAATTCTCATTAATTATTTAAATGAAATATTTAAATGCTGTATGACGTCGTTGCGCGTGTAATTCTAACCGAACACGCAGATTAAGCGACATGGATCGCAGTCTGTCTTAAGATGGCATATCTCTTCTTCTCCATACTTCAAAGGGCACGTTAAGCCGTCGATCCCGGCTGTTGTCGTTAAGCTAAATCAGCTGCCGGCGAGGACTTGAAAACACCTAAATCAGGCGCTTATGTACAAAAGTTGCTACAAATTGGAGACGGCTGCTTGGAAACAGATGCTGAGAGCAAAATTTCTTTTACGAATGAGTTTTCTAGCGTCGTCAGTTCAGACGATGAGCTAATTGAACGTGATGGGAACACACGTAACTTATTCGCCTACATTGGCTCTGAAAACTGGCTGTGTGAGACTGCAATACTGGCACCAGAAGTGACTCCGAGGGCAAAATTAATAAAAATGTTTTAGAGCATATAGAAGGCGAGGCGAGGTTTTATGCATCAGCAGATACTGTGATGACCTGTGACGATAGTACGTTCCTATCACGTGGAGTATTTAAACTTTTTAGAGTTATCAGGTGTACCGTCCCATATACTGGAGCTCAAGGTTGGCATCTCAGTATTGCTGATGCGTAATCTCGATCCTCCCAGTTATGTAATGGCACTGGACCATGTGTTGTAGAGCTGGGAAGAAATGAGATTAAAGCCAGT
Organism: Pyralis farinalis; assembly: GCA_947507595.1. Classification (NCBI taxonomy): domain Eukaryota; kingdom Metazoa; phylum Arthropoda; class Insecta; order Lepidoptera; family Pyralidae; genus Pyralis; species Pyralis farinalis. Next base: position 3,498,497 of record OX382270.1, read on the forward strand.
ATACTGACCAATACAGCCAAAGGTGTGTGTGTGTCTATGGTTTCTGAAACGTTTGATTGCTCCTAATATGCTCTAAAATGTGACATGCTTAGAATTTCTCCAATGTCGAAGAAGCTGTAGACACAGACATCAGCCACAGTACGAGTATAGCTCTGCCAAGAACTTTAATATTCACAACTATTTTTTTTTTCATTTTTAAAACTCTTTATTGGGCAAACTGTACAAAATAATTGTCCAAACTATATATTGGAGTCTTATTTTTTATACAACGTTGGGAGGCATACAAGCCTACGGTCCACCTTATGTAAAGTGGTTACCGTACCTACATACGTTTGCATTACAGGAGGTATTTCAAACGTTGCCACAGTAATCTATTAAAACTTACTATTAGAAATTCGTTATCAAGGAAAGTAACAAATTGTTTTTAAATGAATTGAGTACATTTCTAGCTATGATCAAAGAAACTGTGAGAGTCAATTCTTTCATATTTATTTAATATTGGTCTAAATATTGGTGTGTAATCAACGAGTAAGTTCATTGCATTGTCTTAGATTTTCGCGATTGTTACACATTGAATTAAATAATTTGTAACGCAAGTATCGCGTGTTTTATTTATTTTGTTGAACCTGACGTTTCGAATGGAAGACTCTTCCTGCGACCACGGACGCTCCAAAGCATTCAAAAGGTCAGGTTCAACAAAATAAATAAAACACGCGATACTTCCGTTAAAAATTGTTTAATTCAATTATTAACAATCGCGAGAATCTAAGATAATACAATGAACTTACTCGTTCATTAGAATCATCTAGGTAGTTGGTGTCTCACAACTCTGAAAAAACACATCCCAGCTGCTTCCAAAGAGTAGAAGTGTTCGAGGAGTCAGTTCGCCGGGCATCCAGCCAGTGGCGTAACTATACCATCTGAGGCCCGTGGCAAATTCTTCGGATGGGGCCCTCCGGCGTCCCAGTAAAAATAGTCACGTTAGAATTTAATTTTAATAAACCACTTATGTAAGTAGTTATCCAACACTATTAATAATATTGTGTGCATTTTAGTTAAATATCTAATAATTTTTATTTTCAAGAGCATAGGTTTATACAAATATTTATAATGAAATAACAATTTACTTTTAATAAGATTTTTATTAATAAAATTCTTTTCTCCGAGCTTTCTGTTCCGCAAAAGTATGTATAACATCATCAAAGTTTAAAGATCGGGTCATAGAATTTTCAATAGACATAGCCTGTCTTGTGCCATAGAGTTTCTTAAATAGGTTTTTATTAATTTTAGTTTCGAAAATGATCGTTCAGCGCTATCTGTAGTCACAGGAATTGTAACAAATAACATTAATGAGGTTACATATTTCAGGAAAGCTGCACGACATAAAATGATTCTTTATTATTAATAAATCAGCAAGTTCTCTAATACACGAATACTTTTTTATTTCGTCTCCGAAAGTGGACCGAAAACTAAGAATTTCCCTGGCAAATGATTCAGATATGTCTTTTTTATATATGTTAACAAATTCTAGAGCTTTTTTTAATAAATCCATGTCATTTAAAATTTGCAAAGTGGAATGTTGCAAAACACTGAAATTAGAAACAATTTCACACTGGAAGGAAACGCGATTTCATTTGATTAATAATGATGTCTAATACTCGATAAAATACGTTCACTTTAAACGAACTTTCTGGATCTTGAAGACGCTCATCTTCGCAAAGTTCGTCAAAATGGTGTTTTATCTTCCTCTGACGGGTTTTAGAAAATTCAGGGTTGATGGGCCATTTTTCTGGTACACTATTTGCTTCCATTTTTAAATTTACAAATTCATGTCGATACCTTTCCAATTCTTCTAGGCAAATTTTCAAAAGTTTCAAGGCATTTAAAAGATTGGTGGCTTTAGACTGAAGAGCTTTAGAGGCTGCATCGATAGTTTGTAGAATTTTGCAATGGAAAACCAATAACATAATAAAATTATAGTTCTCTACCTTCTTCTTGAGTGAAATAGCTTCATTTCTTTCATCTGATTTGCAATTTAACAGTTTTGAATGTGTTGAAATTTTAATGATTACTTTGAATTGAAATGAAACAATTTAAATAAAAAATTGTTTAATTTCAATGTGTAATAATCGCGAAAACCTAAGACAATACGATTAGTTTAAATTTGTATGTGGTCTTTAATTGTGTGTGCCCCACATTGATTGATTTTAAGTACTGAAAAAAAATATAATTTTTAAGTATTTAGGTACAAAATTTTGTTAAAAATGTTAGGTTATTTCTGAGCTCGCGGCCTCTTGGGCCGGAGCCCTCTTGGGTCGGGGGCCCGTGGCATTTTGATAGCCCTGCCACCCTATAGTTACGTCCCAGCATCCGGCACAACAGAAGTGTTGAAAGGCTGACGCCTGCGATAATTTGATTAGCAACGGAAGTATGATCCTTGTAAGTGAGATTGCATTTGGCAGAATAACAGGTACACATTTTTTTGTACATAAGATAAAAGATAAAAATTCTTTATTTGCCATTGGGCCCTCGCGGGCACTTAGACACGTCTTACAGTTTTTGAAATATAATCTTATTGTATCTTATTTAATTCTCTTTTTACTTTTTTCCTTTTTTTTTATATATATAGCATAGCATAGCAAAGTCGGGAGGCACATGAGTATGCGGTCCATCTGATATAAAGGTGTTACCGTAGCATTATGCACGCGTGCAACACATTAAATACCGGTCTCAAGTTACCACCCTTGCTACAAATGCAGCAACGCCTAAGGAACATCCAGTCTTTTAAAAACACTAATATTCGTATCAAAGCAAGCACATGCTCATGCACATAAATATTTGTCCTGTGTGGCAATCGAAGCCACAAGAACCGGCTTTATAGTAGCATTACTAACCACTCCGCCATCAGGCTTGCCAAGTATAAGGATTTTCATGTCTCCTATTATTTTACAGTAGAATCATAGGCGATCACATTCTAAACTAATCAATCTAGCCTTTAGGTATGATTGGTATTGAATGACATATGGTGAATGTATGAAGGAAATACCTATGGATAACCGATGGAACAATTTTGCAATAGTGATTCAATTACCACTACTGGTCGGAGGATAGATACGAACGCGCGTCACGTATTGACTTATTGATTATAATATCCTCCCATTTGGTAGGTTTGGATCGATGAGATATTTAGGCGCTACGTTTTGTGAGTGAGGGTTGCCTTTATGCATTGTCAAATGGTTTATTGATTTGTGGGTGCCAGATGTGGAGGCCAGGCAAGTCGGCATGTTGACTGTAACTGGTATTGTGGAGATGGGGCTGATGATCTTCAACACATACAGGACCAATCTTCAACACATCCGAAGATATGCTTGTTATCGTATTTATATCATAAAATGTATATTACATTTTGATTAATTATGTGCATGTATATATTAACGTATATATCTATCCATCTATCTATATCTACTCGCCAAATCCCTTGCGGGGTAGGCAGATAGGACCGAGCGCCACGTGACTCGATCCTTACAAACCTCACTCGCTTCTTTAGCATTCATTGCTCTTCGTATGCACGCTCGCCGTACGTATATATATCATATGTATACATGTATGTTTATGTATTTATTTATGTATATTTATATAATTACTTTTATTTTCCTTAAGTTATGGTCTGCGCCGCCCTACCTTGTTTTTCACTTCTTCTCTACCTTAAGGTTGTCTGGAAGAATCGCATCGCGATAAGACCGCCGTTGTACTGTTACTTCATTGTTTTTATTTTTCTTTTGGTGCCATAAAGTGTATTGTATTGTATACATAAATACATTAAAATTACTAGAATACAGTAAAGTACTTGGACAACGCCTAAAATTTTGAAAAAGCAATGTTGTTTGCTAGAGTTTTACATTTCAGACTATTACGTTTAGCAATGTATTATCAATTAGGAAATATATATTTACTATCAAGCAAGTGTACTGTGTTGTGTTTTTGTTTCTAAATCTAGCAAAATAATTGGTTAAATGCGGCTTCTTTTTCTTAGCGTCATCCCGTTTCCTAATACATTAGGAGTGGCGGGGTCCGCTACCTAAGATTTGACGAAGATACTGATTTTTACATGGAGTGACTGCCGTCATTGCCACTACCACATCAACCCTCACTAATTCCACTGCAGGGATACGGGTCTCCCTTCAACCGAAGGGGTTAAGAGCATACTTCACCACTCTGCTCAAATGCGGATTGGAGCCACTGCCAATATGTACATAAATCTGGAAACACAAATTTAGTGGCACATGCCAGGATTTAAACCGGTGACCTGTTGGTCGCAAGACTGATTCTTTATCCGCTGAGCTGTCACTGTTCAAGAGCTGGTTAAGTGCCGTTTGTAACAATGTTTATGAAAACGCCGAAATAATGGCGTTTCTTGCACGGGGGCTCGTTTAATTTGCAATGGCAATGGAAATACACAGTCTGTGAAAAATTCAATTGCTTTCCGCCCTCCCTCCAGCCCTCCTCTAAACGGTTTGTTTTTATCTTTATTGTACATAAAATAACTATGAAAAACATTAAAACGCAATATATAGGTACAAAGGCGGACTTATTCCGATAAGGAATCACTTCTGGCCAACCTTTCAGTATTTAATTGGAACTATTTCGTGTGCTCAATGTACTTAAAAATCCTTAAAAATAGCCGGACCAGACAAACAGACATGACATGACATGAAAGGCGTGAAGAGGTTTTTAGAGGGTTAGCAACACATGAGTGACAGTCTTGGTGTTCCAAATGTCCGTAGGCTACGGTAACTGTTTACCATCAGACGACCATATGCTTATTTGCCTTAGTGGTATAAAAAACGAACTCGATTGGAAAAGAACCTCGGTATAAAAGTAGCGTTACCACTGTGCTACCGAGAGGTAGAACCAAGAGATAGAACAGAACTATAATAAAAGTAAAACTTGCTGGAATGAAACTCAGATGACTTCTTGTATTGCAGTAATACGAGTTTCATTCATAGCAGCAGACTTCTTGTATTTGAGGTGGCATCGTGCGAGTGACACTTAATGTATTGCAAGCGTTCATAGGCTGCGGTAACCGCTTTACATCAGGTGGGCCGTATGATTGTATGCCTAAAGACGTTGTATAAAAAAAGCAAGCAATTGACAAAAAAAATTGTGTGCAACTAAACGCGATAGAAGTGAAACCTTCAAAAATGTAAACTTTACACGTGTACAATACACCACGGTTGTTATGACGCCTTATCCCAAGTTTCGTAATACGCAGCCGCGCACACACACATACGTACTAACAAACGTACGGCGCTCGGACCCTGTAATAAACACTGTATAATGCCTTATATCTCATTCTCTCGCACATTTTTTTAATACCATCAAGGTGGCAAACAAGCCTACGGCCTGACTGATGGTAAAAAGTACACCGTAGCCTATGGACATTTGCAACACCAGGAGTGGCACTCATGCGTTGCCGACCCTCTAAAAACCTCTTTGCGCCTTTTTTGAAGAGCCCCATGCTGTGACCTTGGGAAAACCTCGGCTGGAAGTTCATGCCACAACTTGAGGGTTCTCGGAAGAAAACTTCTCTGGAACCGAACACCGCCGTCAGCGAGCGGTGCGGTTATAAAAAGTAGGTGTCGGCATCATATCGAACAATTCTTCAGAACACACCCCGTTGAACAATCGGTAGAACACACAGAGGAAGGCAAAATCTCTCCTTAAACTTAAGGGCTCAATACCGTGTGTAAGCTTAGGATCGTCTACAATTCTCATAGCTTGAAGGTCAATCCACAAAATAGATGTATGTGGTTGTCTTTTTTTACTGTCGCTTTTTCGTTTCATCGAGATTCAAATCACAACAATGTTAAAGAAGTTTTTTTTATGCAAACAAGCGTACGGCCTGCCTGAGCAGTTACCGCAGTCTATGGACGCCGGGAGTCGCAAATACCTATGTCATTGTTGCGTTGCCGACCCCATAAGAAACTCCGATGTATGCGGTATGCGTGCACAATCAGACATATTCCTCCGAGGCATCTCCTTCAACAAATCTTTGCTTTTGATTTCGTAAATAGAGTTAGTTTGTTATATTACTGGCTGCACCGCGCGACTTCGTTCGTGCCCCGTCCCATTGGAACCGGGTCGTACCGTGATGTTGCATAAACTACAACCTTCATCAAGAATTGGACTTATATGCAAAAATATTTTTTCAAATCCGAGCGGTATTTCTAGAGATTAGCGTTTTCAAACAAACAGATAATCACTTCCGCTTTATATATTATTAAAGAAATTTAGATTTATCATGAATAGTTGTTTTGACCAGAGGAAGACTTTGTACAAAAGTCGTCTGCGTGGGTACCTCTGTCTCATCTATTTCTACGGCCAAGCAGCTATATTTATATAGCTGTGTTCCGGTTTGAAGGGTGAGATATGGCAGAGAAATTACTGGATACTGTGACGAAACATCCCTAGGTCACAAGATTAGCAGCGTCTAATAACAGACCGCGTACTATCTGATGAGGGCCGCATGCTTGTTTGCTAATCTAGTTAGTAGTTGTATAAAAAGAAGTTGCTTTATTTTATCCTGCCCCGTTATCAATTGTAAAAGTAAATAAGGATTATCATTTCTTTTTACGTTTTAAAATGATAGACTAACTATTGTAATGTAATTCGCAACCCATATAATTAAGTGAGTATTTCTAAGCAGCCAGTTGGTAAATGGTAATTTTGACGTTGAATAAAATATCAATTACACTGGCAGGAACACAAGGACGACGAGCTCGGTGGTGCACAGGTGAATGACGCGGCTTTGACACCAACACTCGTGGATTCGATTACCACACAAGACAAATATTTGTGGGCATGAACATGTCTGTATTGGTCTGGATGTTTAAGAACGCACCAACGTATCGGGTAGTACTTCCACCTCACAGAAAACCGCGTTCAAATAACGACTCCCTGGAGGGTTGTTGTGTTCCTGCGTGTGAGTGAGGTCACCAGTAAGCTCGCAGGGAGTTACTGTGTTAGCAGCAGAGAAGGTATCGCAAGAGTGACACTTAATGTATTACAAGCGTTCATAGGCTACGGTAATCGTTTTACATCAGGCGGTCCGTATGCTTTCATGTCTTCCGACTTGTAGTATAAAAAAACAAGGAATTTTTGGTTGCGGACATCTGACGATATACTTCCTTTCTCTGTTGCTACAAGATTGATGCGCCCTACCATTCTTTCATCAGAGGCAAATTTATTACCTAGTAGGGTGTACCAGGAGCAGATGAGCTTAGCTTTGACTCTAAAGTATAAAAGTGAGTGATTTTTAGTAGTATATATATAAATATATGTATGAAAAAGATGTAAACATCTGCGGATATCCAGAAATATAAAGCATACGGCCCACTTTATGTAAAGCCTTCACCGTAGCCTATGAACGCTTGGAATACATTTTAAGTATCACTCGTGCGATGCCACCTCTGCTGCTAGCACAGCAGCTAGGAGTCTACTCACAAGCAGTAGGTATAGGTTATTTCGTATATCTCGGAAACGTCTCTATCGAATTGGATGCGATCGAATTTAGTTTAGGTTTTGTTTTTATTTTTTTTTATACCATAAAGGTGCCAAACAAGCGTACGGCCTGCCTGATGGTAAGCAGTTACCATAGCCTACAGACATTTGCAATACCAGGAGTGTCATTCTTGCGCTGCTGACCCAAAATTTATCTATAAATGTTGAAAAAACGCGATTTTAGAGAAAAAAATCGATTATTACACCAAGTACGTATAACTGAGGACCCTCCCGGTTCCTTTGTTATTTTCTGACAGCCACGTCTCAACAAAAGAATGAATGCAAGCAGCTCGCATGGAATGCACACTGCAGTAACATTATCAGTCAACTAATTATAGCGAATACATTAAATTACGATTATGAGGGCTGACACATTTAATACAGTAGGCACATCGCGTATTCGTATATATTCATTTAACAATTCACTGCAATAACAAACAGCATTTACTATTTCTTAAAGCTGTAAATATTCCACTAATCACTAAACAATCAAAAAAAAAATATTCATAAGTTGTACCCGATGGAATACCCTTTAAATTACGATCCCTAATTAATTAGCATGTGCGTTGCTCTGCATGGTTGATAATTAATATTCTCAGATGGCCCTTAGTCGATGTAACAACTTTTGAGTTCATTTCAAACCACAGCAGTTAAAACCCTGAAACAGGAAGGAAAGTGGAACGTGGAAAAGTACAAAAACAACTGGGACGGATGATTACATTCAGTTGAATAATGCAATCGAAAACACTAGAAATGGCGTAATAAATTCGTCACGCGACGGAAGTATGACCGTGGCATAAGAAGTCGAGACATAATGCAACGTGAATTGTTAAATATGTTTTGACGAGACTTATAACTACGTAACGTTATAATATTAGATCTTGCTCCTTCAAACAGGAAGTACTGCATAAACAATAGAAACATATGTTCTTGGTCCGAGATTTCGTAAGAATAGAGTATTTGAGCTAATATGTAATGACCCGACTGCAATAAACGCTTATTTATAAAACGTAAAGCCCTCATAGTAAATCGCATACTTATCATGTGTTCACGGTTAGTCTATAAAAGGTGTCGAGAAGATATTATGAGTATCAGAAAATTTAGCTAGGAGGTAGCTAGGAGGTACCTATGATCGATTCAAGTGAGAAAATACAAAGTGAATTTGTTGTGAACCAGTGGTCGGTGACTTCGAGAGAAATGTGTGTACTATGTTTTGCTATGTTCATTTAATTGTTACTTTTTGTACCAAAATTAATAGGAAAGATTTCGTGTTTTTGAATCTTTCTCAAAGAATACGATCGTCTGTTTGTCTATTCTTCTGAAGCTCATAAAGCCAAACGTTCAATATCATCATCATATCAGCCGAAAGACGTCCACTTCTGAACATAGGCCTCCCCCTTATACTTCCATAGCGATTGGTCCTGTATTGTTTACATTCAATGGCTCCCTGAGATCTTCACAAATTCGTTGGTCCATCGTGTGGGGGACATTTGAACATTGACATTTGACATTTTGGACGGGCTAGAAATTTTAAATTTTTGCAGTCAGTCTATAGCACACTCAGTTTATAGCACAGTTCTGTAGTTTGAATACACATATATGTATATTTGGACGCACTCGGTGGCGTTAGCAATACTACTTTATGAACAAGGCTCGTGGGTTCGATTCCCACACAGAACAAACATTTGTATTCATGAACACGTGTGTTTGTCTCGACTGGTGATTTTTAAGAGAAGTACTCAATACTCTATTGATCCTCAAATTACATGCAGACTGAAGCTCTCATTTAAGGACCCTGTTCGGCGCTGCAAAGCAGAGAGGAAGAATCTCATCACAATTATTCATAATTACAATTCTTATTTATTTTTAATTACAATTTTATTTATTACACTTTTACGTATGTTATGAATTTATTTTAATTTTTTTACAGACTTTGCTGATTTAATGTATTTTTACTAATTAAATTCAATTTATCAAAGCAGTACTTATCAAAGCAGTCTAATTGGGGAAGTCGCTCGCATTACACAAAACCGCAGCCAAATAACAACTCCCTGGAAGGTTGAGTTCTTGCGAGTGAGTGATGTTACCAGTGTGCTCCTTAGGAGTGTAGCAGAGGTTGCATCTATCGTTTTAAATAACTATTGATAAATCTATAGCAGTGATAGCTCAGTGGATAATTTACCAATTGGTCTCCATTTTGAATCCTGGCATGAACCACTAAATTCGTATTTTTGGATTTATGTACATATTTCTAATTATCACTTGCTCTGCGGCGAAGGAAACCATCGTGAGACCTCAAGTCCACAAAATTATATTTCGAAAGCCCTTAAAGAAAGACAAAAGTGATCTTAACTACTAAAGGTCTGGTTTTCCCTCTTGGTTGTCTGACGGCAGTTGATCCATATAAAAATTAGTATTTTCGCCAAATCCTTAGGGTTAGGTAGCGGACCCCGCTAAACCTAATGCTTATCGCTAAGAAGAGTATGTGAAACGTGTAGAGTAGGTGCGTAAAGAGAGTCGTTATCAGTTACGTAGTGCTGTAATTGATAATATTTGTGTTAGTGTTCTATTTATATATACTTACAAATAAATATATACACGTGTAAATAGTTAAGATAATCAAATAAAAATGCTAATGGACGGAAAGCATACAATGTCAAAATGTTAACACTTACTTGTTCGAGTGCTGTTTACATAATCTCCCGCATTATACCAAATACTACTAAATTTAGACAAGTCATTCGTAATTAAAATTGTGTTATAGACACACAAACAAATCACAAATGGACTGGCGTTGTCAAATTATTTGTGAATCTGAATTGGCGCCGAAGCTCGATCCCCATACAGGACACATCTGTTTGTCTTGGTCAGGATGTTTTTAAAATAGAGAGGTAGGGCGCATCAAAGCAGGCCGTCTGTTAGTGGCTCCATCTCACAGTAAACTGCAGCAAAATAACAAGTCCCTGGAGGGGTTTTGTGTTCCTCCATGTGAGTGAGGTTACCAGTAAGCTCCTAAGGACTTGTTAGCAACTGAGGTGGCATCGAATGATACCTATTGTATTGCAAGCGTTTATAGGCAACGGTAACCAATTTACACCAGGTGGGCCTTATGCTTGTATGCTCTCGACGTTGTATGTAAAAAAAAATCTATATTTTCTTATACAGCGTAATATACACAAGCATACAAACCACCAGATGCAAGTGGTTACCGTAGCCTAAGCTAGCAATACTAAGAGTATCACTCGCATGTTGTCAGTCTTAATTATGTTAACACTGCAGCTCTTTACGAGCTTACCGGTAACCTCACTCACTCGCAGGAACATAATCTCCATATTCTTTTTCGTATTTTTGTTATTCGAGTTTATTCTTACACACTGGAACCGCAATGGTCGCGTACTGTGCGAATGCAGAGGAATTTTCTTCCGAGAACTCTTAACTTAAGCTAAAGTAGAGCTCTTAAGTTTTGGAACTTCGTGCTGAGCTTTTCCCAATGGACTGCATTGAGTTCTTCAAAATAGGCGTGAAGACATTTTTACCGTGTCATTCAGCACTGCACGATTCGCGCCCCTGGCGTCGCAATTGTTAATAGGCTGCTGCTTACCATCAGGCAGACAGTACATTTGTATGTAACTTCAATAAAAAAACAATATGTGTGCAGTTCACACGCGATAGAAGCTAAACCTTAAAAAATGTGAACTTCAAGATAATGAGACTAATATATGATGTTCTCTTTTTATACCCCTATAGTGGCAATCAAGCATACGGCCTGTTTCAAGGTAAACGGTCACCGTAGCCTATGGACATTTGCAACACCAGGGGTGTCACTCATGCGATGCCGACCCTCTAAAAACCTCATCACGCATTTCTTGAAGAATACCATGCCGTAGTCCCTTGGAAAGCCTCGGCTGGGAGCTCATTCCACAGCTTGAGAGTTCTCGGAAGAAAACTCCTCTGGAACCGCACAGTACGATATTAATTTTAAAAATATTAATAACAGGATGATATGGATACCAAGATAATAACGCCTTTTGGTGTGCATGAAATTTACGATTCACACGTTCCGTTGAACAATTTGCGGTGTTTTTAGTCTTGGTTTCTTTTCTTTTTTTCCTATAATCACTAGAATATTCTGCATTCGTTTCGCCATACTGATTTTTTTTTATTATAACAATGAAATATCTATGTAAACAATACACGTGTACAATACACCACGGTTGTTATGACGCCTTATCCCAAGCTACGTAATACGCCGCCGCGCACACACACGTACAACGCTCGGACCCTGTAACTAAACACTGTATAACGCCTTCTATCTCATTCTCTCGCATGTTAAATCCTATAGATGTATGTGATTGTCTCTTTTTCGTTACATCAAGTTTCAAGTCACAACGTAGCTAAAGAGGTTTATACTTCAAAAAAAAATATGGCTGACAATTAAGCGCTTCAAATTAAAGATTAAAGGAGATCGCGATATTAGTATATTCATTACAATTTTCTTACTATACGGTCTTCATCTGTTGGACATTCGCAATCGTCTAAAGATGTTGCATTCCTAGAATTGGTAACTGCTGTGTTAGCAGCAGAGGACGCGAGCGATACTTAATATATTACAAGCGTTCATAGACTACGTAACCGTTTTACGTCCTTCCGACGTTGCATAAAAAAACCAGTTGAGAATGCGCAAGCTTGCATTGGCAGAGGAACACCTGGCTCGTCAATTATATAACAATTCAGTTTTTTTTTTTAATTTGCCGGTGTTCCTGAACATTCCTATTCTACTTTTTTATGCTGAATCCGAATCTGAAGTCAAAATTCGAATATTCGAAAAAAAGCGACAGACACAGACAAACGCACAGACAAACATATAGATTTCATATAGGAACGGTGTTCCTGAAAACTTAGTGCAGAATTTCTCAGTAGCTTGTCTACATAGAGATATTTGCATTAAAAAACAATTCAGTGGCAGTTTCATGTAGACTGGAAACATTTAATTACAATATACGGATCACGATCGACACGACAGGCAGTTCACATACATGCACTTTGAGTCGTCTCTGTGAAGGTAAGATTTACATGGTTTGTGTAGCTTGAACTACTGCTAAAATTAATTATGCTGCATTTCCACCTCGCTCTACCTGCTCTGCTGTTTCTCATCTTCTGCCTAACGTTATGGCGTGAAAATATACACAGATACCTAATGAACAAAACTATAGTATGGCTTATAATAACGTTTTGTTTATTTCATTTCAGTTTACTATTAACACCATTAAAACAGATTATATTTACCAAGATAATGGTATTTAAAAGAGAGACAACCAGAACGAACACTAGGATTATGGTTGATGATGTAGTGTTGGAGCAAGTGAATGAGATTGTATATCTTGGAAGTGCTTTTAGCAGCAATGGAAGGTACACTGCTGATATGGAGAGACGAGTGAGTGCCGGGAATAGGGTGAATGGAGCGTTGGGTAAACTTCTAGGCAACCGAAATCTAAGCCAGAAGGCACAGCTCGCTGTACACAACGCGGTGCTAATTCCAACGCTAACTTATGGAAGTGAGAGCTGGGTATGGCAGAGAGAGCATGAAAGTAGAATAAATGCGGTCGAGATGCGAGCATTGCGCAAAAATTGTGGCATAACGCTTGCTGACCGCGTTCGTAATGAAGACGTGAGAGAAAGAGCTGTTCTAAAAGAGAGTGTCGGTGTTAGATAAGAAAGGGCATGCTCAGTTGGTTCGGACATGTAGAAAGAATGCGGGACGAAATAATGACGAAACAGATATACAATGCAAAAGTGGAAGGATGTAGGAGCCGAGGTAGGCCGAGACTAACCTACCATGACCGAATTGGTCGTGTTTTATCAGAAGGTGATGTCCGAAGCCCCATGAACCGGCGAGCGTGCATGAAAAGAGCTATGAATGTCACAGAAGCGAGTGAAGTATGCAAGGACCGCGTCTTATGGCGCTCGGTTCTCTCTGCCTACCCCGCAAGGGACTTGGCGTAAAGATATACATACATACATACATATTTACAGACATTATTGCTTTCGTTTTTGCTACTTGCAATGAAATTGCTACTTCAGGGGACTTTTTGTAATTGTTTTCAATTTGAAATTCTAATTTTGTCGTTTCAAATTCTTATATCATGTCATGAAGGTCTTTCGTTATGCTTCCTATTTTTCAACTTAATTAAAATAAAGCGTGTCTGAGATATCACCGACATTTTTTTTTCGTTTGAAAGACCTATCGATGTCATTATGTATGGAATATAACATCGTTCAAATGCCCACCGCTGCTTCTCTAGGTGGCGCGCATCCGAAATGTGAAAATTTTCCATAACTCTGGCGTATAAATCAGGCTGAATTTGACCGATGGTATGTATTGTTGGCTTTGTAGGTTGCTGTGGTTTGTAGCTTATACGCATAGACTTACAACTTAAGAAATCCCATAAGAAAAAGTCTAACAGCGTCAAATCGCACGATCTCGGTGGCCAGTTCACATCACTTCCAAGTGAGATGACCATGCCCTCACATCGCTCGTGCAGAATGTCTAATGTGGCATATCGTCCAATTCAGGCCAAAAGAAGTTGGTAATCATCGGCATATAGCGCTCGCCGTTGACGGTGATAGCCTGGCTAACGTCATTAAATATGGACCGATGACGCCGCTAGCCCAAAATTCACATTGAACAGTGACTTTTTCGGGATGCATTGGTCGCTCTTGGATCTCATGTGGATTGGTATCGTCCCAAATTCGTCAATTTTGTTTGTTCACGTACGTACGTGGATGAATGGATCTAGAAATGGGTCTCATCGCTGGAGATGATTTTTCAATGAAAATCAGTTGCCAACTGCTCGAGAGCCTATTCGCAAACACATGTCGTTGTCTATGGCCGTTTCCCTTCAGCTCCTGGGTCAGTTGAACTTTGTATGGGTGCAGGCCTAAGTCACGACGCAAAATTCGCTAAGTTGTGGTCTTTGAAAGTCAGAGTTCTTGTGAGAGACGTCAAATCGACTGCCTCGGATTGTTAATCGTTTACTGAACCAGTGAACTTAAATTTTTCCACCACAATAGTCCTCTCGGTAGGACGATTATGGCGACCATAACATGGGCGAAGCGCGTGGAACGTTGCCGCGTTGTCCGTACAGAACACCTATTTTGATAAAACAATTTTATCATTTGCACGTGTTGTTGAACGCTATATCCGTTCATGGTGATTTGGAACAACAGACTGAATAAATGACAGCTAATTTGACAGATGTAGCTTCAGCAATAGGGCCGCTATCAACTGTCAAAGTCTGGAAGTCTCTTTCGGAAGAGCCTGTATTAAGGAGGTTACTCGAGTCATTTCTTTCTTCATTCTTTACATTTTTTTATATAGGATGTTTGTGAGTATGTGCTGTAAAGTGTCATCGTATCGTCTTAGTTAATCAAAATTTTGCGCTTTATTTCGCCCGTAGTAATTAATTTGATTTTTCCAGTTTTTTTGTTTTTTTTTTCATTAGATTTTGTGAATTAATTAAAAAAAGAGTAAATCGAAATTTTAACATTAAGAATTTATATACCCAATACAATAGAATATCTTACTGAACCATGTATTTGAGACAGTAAATATCCCATGCTATAATTTGACGGCGGTGGCACATTATCTGTTATTCTTTGGATAGAGATTGGACATGTAGAATAGTCGCGTTTCGTGCTTTTCCAAAAATGCTATAATGTGTCTAATTATTTTTATTTATTTTGATAGCTTCATATCTATACTAATACATAAAGATTATTGCTTGCTTTAAACGCGTTAATCTCTGGAGCTACCATTCGGATTTGTAAAAATCTTTATCCATTAAGTAGCAGAATTTTTGAGGAATTTGATATCACGATACGAGCCTTAGAAGCCGAGGAAAAAGAAAGGAAGTAAGAAAAATCATTTTCTACAGAATATCGGGTTTCACAGGGACGAAATAGCAAGTTTCAGTTAGTTTTATATGATTTAGAACCGACTCTCCATGACACTCCGACGACACACCACACCTAAAGAAATTAACATTGACGTAATCATGTTTAATACACATATGTTTTAATTTGACTTTATGTGTACTGACAGTCTTCGTCTTCTTCTTAGCGTTACCTCGTCTTCTAATCCATTAGGATTGGCGAGATCTGCTACATAAGTCTAAGGGTTTGACGAGGATACTGATTTTTACATTGTGCGACTGCCGTCAGACATCCACGAACCTGATGGATAAGCAGACCTTTCTTAGGTAAGGTCACGCGTCTTTCGAAATATTATTTCTCGTGCGTACAGGTTCCCTCACGATGTTTTCCTTCGCCGCCGCCGTACAAGTAGTAATTACAAATATTTACAAAAGATAATTACAAATATGTTGTAAAGTGCACTCACAGTATATTGTTGTTTTCAGGTAGTAGTGCCTTGTAATATTAGCATACTGTACTGTTGACGCATTAGACATCACAGATCTCAGCTGCTGTGTACACAGGCGTCTGTCGCCGCTATCTCGACCCCCTGTACCACCATATCTCTGAGCATATAGAATCTGTAAACATTCGCACACCTTTACGCAAACCTGATAATAGTTGCTATCTTGTAACGGACGGAATGGAATATTTAGAGAGTTTGTGTCGAGGCGTGTTGGATTCTAGAAAGAACACCGGTCCGTTGGTTTTTCCAACTATTGATAACGATCTAGTATCAGCTAGAATCATAGCAAATAACTTGAATACGTCGTTAGATGAATGATGTCAGGAACCCTAGAACCCAACGGCAGCCCCTGAAAAGAGAAGAAAGCATGGTGTGTAAGGAGTGCGTATTGTGGCGATCGGTCCTTTGCGGCAGAACCCTCTTTGTTTATCCCGCAAAGGACCTAGCGTTAAAATATAGATAGACAAATAGACATCTCGTGACCTGCTTGCGTTTTATAAATATATTTTTTTCTTTCTTTCTAAATAAGTAGGGACCTGCCCTAGCTTCGCACTTCGCAGGTAGATAGAAAGATAAATTATATTTTTTTTTAGGACAAATAGAACATAACAACAATTTTACATAGAACGTTTAAAGTTTTGAATAATAGAACATATACCTAATTAATATTCAAACTACTATTCAATTGTTTCTAGTTTACTATATTGTTTTTAGTTTAGTTTACAAAAGATAAAATGTGTAGGAAACAAGCAAAGTATGGCGCGTTTGCTCACACTACTAACGTAACTTTATATTTGTGAAAAGATAATTAAAATCCGTTAATTATTTATAAAGTTTATCCATTCCAAACTTACAAAAAATCAATTATTTTCTCTTTATAATATTACCTTAGATATTGTTACATAAATACTCGTTCGTTATGTGTGTGTGCCACCCGACGTTGTACAAAAAAAAGAGACTAACACTAGACCACTGAGCTGGTCAAATTAATAAAATTTAATCAAGTAAAAGACACAGACGGACACGGGTGGCAGTAAACATAAACAAGTGGGCTATGAGCACAATCCTATAACCCACTTCCTTCATGGGTGTGACATAAACACAGAAAATTGAATTTCAAATCAAATGTAATGATGTTTATATGATATAATTTTAAATTAACATAAAGATACTCAACGTGTTGTTATTTAAATATGAAATTTGTTTTTATATGGCAACAATACACAAAGAACTCTGGGGAAGTACCGCCAACTCACAGAAATCGCAGCCAAATAACAACTCCCTAGACGGTTGTTGTGTTCCTGCGTGCGAGTGATGAGCGAGAATGATGACAAATATTCTTTTTTAATAAATAAATCTTTAAATGACCCAAAACTATGTTTAAAAATTATTTATTTTAAAATGGTACATAGATTTCGGAATGCGTGGTTTGTAAGTAAACAAACTACCAACCGTAAAAGCAATTAGTACTATAGATGTCTCGAGTAATCGAAACATCTTTAGTAATAATGTAATTTAAAAGGGTGATTAATCATGTTACAGGCCTGTTGCCATAACCTCCCTTCTCTCCAAGGTGATGGGGCGTGTGCTAAACACACGACTCCTAAGATACCTAGAGAATCACGATTTGATCAGCGACCGTCACGGTCGAGCGGCCGTTCAACTGGTGATCTTCTAGTGTATCTTACACACCACTGGGCTTCGGCGATTGAGAGTCAAGGTGAGGCATTGGCTGTCAGCCTAGATATGGTGAACGTGTTCAATCGGGTCTGGTATCGGTGTCTTCTATCGAAGTTACCATCATTCTGACTACCCGAGGGTTTGTGCAAATGGGTCGCCAGCTTTTTATCCAACAGATGCATAAAAGCCGTGGTTGACGATAGTATGCAGTTGAGATATTAATGCAGGGCTCTGTACTGTCTCCGACGCTGTTTCTGCTGCATATCAATGATATGTTGTCAATTGATGGCATTCATTGTTATGCGGGCGACAGCACCGGGGACACTTATTATACAGGCCGTGTTAGCCCGGCATCCCTCGTTCCCATGTGGAGGAAAGCCGTGATAAACTTGAGTCTGAAATGGAGGTTACTTTTGCTACTGGGGACGGCAAAACTTGGTCGAATTTAACCCCATGAAGGCACAAGTTTGCGCGTTCACCGCTAAGAATACCCTGTTTGCTATGGTTCCTAAATTCCAGAACACACCTCTTACCATCACCAACAGCACTAGGATGCTTGGTGTCGAGATCTCCAGTGACGTTCAATATCGAAGCCACTTGGAGGAAAATGTTAAGCTGGCGTCCAAAAAACTTGGTGTGCTCAACAGAGCAAAATAGTACTTTAGCGCGGGGCAAAGACTTATGTATATAAGTCTCAAGTCAGACCGCACATGGAGTACTGCAGTCACCTTTGGGCGGGAGCACCTGGATACCAGCTTGGATCTTGTGATTTCGTCCAGAGACGAGCTGTCAGAATTGTAAACGATCCTAAGCTTACACGATGCTGAGCCCTTAAGTGAGCCCTTAAGCCCTTCCTCCCTTTGTGTGTTCTACCGACAGCATTATTTTATAACCGCACCTCACCCTCACACGCTGGAACTGCAATGGTCGCATTCTATGCGGTTCTAGAGAAGTTATCTGCCGAGAACTATCAAACTGTGGAATGAACTGCCAGCCGAAGTTTTCCCAAGGGATTGCAGTATAGGATTCTTCAAGAAAGGCGTGAGAGGTTCTTAGAGAGTCATGCGTTTTTGTAGGCAACGCATGAGTGACACCCTTGGTGTTGTAAATGTCCGTAGACTACCAGGCAGGCCGTATCATTTTTTGCCACCTTAATGGTATAAAAAAATCTCAAAAGAAATACTAACGTACACTCGGGGTGGGTTAGTCCTTCTTTTGTGGGGGCCTACGTTTACGTCGGGCGTAAAAAAATAAAAAATAATAGGCTACGGTAACCGCTTTGTATCAGGTGGACCGTATGTTTGTATGTCTCCCGACGTTGCATAGAAAAATATCTGGTTGATATATCCATATACATCGAATCAACCATATGATTGTTTGATTTGATTGATCTGGTCTGAAATGGTTAACAACAGCGCCTATTTTTAGGGTTCCGTACCCAAAGGGTAAAACGGAACCCTATTACTGAGGCTCCGCTGTCCGTCCGTCCGTCCGTCCACCCGTCCGTCTGTCACCGGGCTGTATCTCATGAACCGTGATAGCTAGACAGTTGAAATTTTCACAGATGATGTATTTCTGTTGCCGCTATAACAACAAATACTAAAAAATAGAATAACATAAATATTTAAGGGGGCTCCCATACAACAAACGTGATTTTTTTTGCCTTTTTTATAGATAATGGTACGGAACCCTTCGTGCTCGAGTCCGACTCGCACTTGGCCGATTTTTTAAATTAAATTTTCATACCAATAATGTGGTTAAGTAGGTCATGGCCTGCTTGGTAGCATGTTCTTTTTAGGGTTCCGTACCCAAAGGGTAAAACGGAACCCTATTACTGAGGCTCCGCTGTCCGTCCGTCCGTCCGTCTGTCACCAGGCTGTATCTCATGAACCGTGATAGCTAGACAGTTGAAATTTTCACAGATTATGTATTTCTGTTGCCGCTATAACAACAAATACTAAAAAATAGAATAAAATACATATTTAAGGGGGCTCCCATACAACAAACGTGATTTTTTTGCCTTTTTTAGGGTTCCGTACCCAAAGGGTAAAACGGAACCCTATTACTGAGACTCCGCTGTCCGTCCGTCCGTCCGTCTGTCACCAGGCTGTATCTCATGAACCGTGATAGTTAGACAGTTGAAATTTTCACAGATGATGTATTTCTGTTGCCGCTATAACAACAAATACTAAAAATTAGAATAAAATAAATATTTAAGGGGGCTCCCATACAACAAACGTGTTTTTTTTGCTCGTTTTTGCTCGATATTGATAACGGCAGCAGGTAAACGCTTGAAATATTCACAGAATATTTAGTTATATATTTACTTTAAAAATAAATAATTAAATTAAAATAAAACAAATATTTAAGGGGGGTTTCCATACAACAAACGTGATTTTTTTGCCATTTTTAGAGATAATGGTACGGACCCCTTCGTGCGCGAGTCCGACTCGCACTTGGCCGATTTTTTATAGATAATGGTACGGAACCCTTCGTGCGCGAGTCCGACTCGCACTTGGCCGATTTTTTCTTATTCTTTACGTTATCCCGTTTCCTAATTCATTAGGATTGGCGCGGTCCGCTACCTAGGCCTTAGGATTCGACCAACGTACTGATTTTTACATATAGTGACCGTCACACCTCCACAACCCTGAGCGAAAAGTAAACCTTTTTAGGGTTCCGTACCCAAAGGGTAAAACGGAACCCTATTACTGAGGCTCCGCTGTCCGTCCGTCCGTCCGTCTGTCACCAGGCTGTATCTCATGAACCGTGATAGTTAGACAGTTGAAATTTTCACAGATGATGTATTTCTATTGCCGCTATAACAACAAATACTAAGACATAGAATAAAATAAATATTTAAGGGGGCACCCATACAACAAACGTTATTTTATTGCCTTTTTTATAGATAATGGTACGGAACCCTTCGTGCGCGACTCCCACTCGCACTTGGCCGATTTTTTAGTTTACGTCACACGTTTTTGGAAATATAATTTCTTGGATTTGCGTGTATATCTTGGTAACTCTTGACTTAGTTATAAGTAATAAATAAATAAATAAATATTTTCGGACAAATTTTATTAGTATTACCTAATAATTAGGTTAGTTGGATTCTAATTATACGTATATGTCTTTTTATACATACAAGCGAATGACGCACCGGATGTAAACATGTACAGGAAGTATTGTTCGCGCGTTGCCACCCTTGCTGATAACACATCAACTCCTTAAGAGCTTACTGGTAACCTCACTCATTCACATTTGTTATTTGGCTGCGGTTTTCTGTCACTTCCCAAGTCGGGCTGCTTTCATTCCTACCTCTCTTATAAGCGTCCACATCAAGACAGACACGTTCATAAACACAAATGTGTTTTCTCGTTTGAGAATCGAACCCACGAGTGCATTAAGTAGCCATTGCTGACCATTCGAACAGCGGGTTCGTTAAAAAAGAAAATTAATTCTTCGTCATCCGAGAGTTAAAACCGGTTGCGTCCTAAGTTTTCGCTTCGGAGCCCAGGGTCCGATTTCCTGCTTTTACTTTTCCACTTCGTGCGGTCTTCGGCACCCTTTATAGTGAGACCAGCCAGCTAAGCCGTTAAGCCAGCACTGGATCTACCCCTTCTACCAGGACCGAGTGGAGGTGGCACGGCCAGACATTTGTTCCCCACGTAACTTGCCGGTTTTCGCAAGACGTGGCCGTACCAGCGTAGGCGACACTCTTGCAGTAAAACAAAATAATTATCCCTCAATATTTTTTTTAGAGGGAAAACCCAAGATCGAGCCTCGTTTAAATAAATTAATTAAATATAAAAATAACATGTTATCTTCCAAGACCAGATAGCAGTTATTTTTAGAATGAGCGAGCACCTCGAGACAGATAGTACTATTTAAGAAGAATGGCAGGCAAACAAACTAACACAGTTTCGTTTAATTTGATGACGAATATGTGCTTTCAAATCATGACGATTAAAATCCTATCCTATGCCAGTGATGTAGCCATTCGAATTGCTCGATACAATATACTCAGGTGGAAATATTAATAATGATAGAAAAAACAACAGTCATACATATTTTTTATTAGACCAACATAAAATTTGCTTACTTTATATTATACTTATCGACGAAAGTACAACGGTCGGTCTAATCGCCAAGCGATCTCTTCGAGGCGATCTTAAGCTGAGAGAGAACAATAAAAATTTAATAAAACGGGCAGGTGGCACTGTGTAAGCTGTATCACATGAATATGGAATAATTATCCAAATAAGTACTATAATAAGTAGATACTGTAGTTGCATGCATGTAGTAATGATCAAGAAAATAGGGGTTAGAGAAAAGGAACGGTTAGGTTGTGTTTAGGGAAAGGTAGTACGTTTTGACTAGAGATTTGAAGGAGGAATAACTACGTCGGGAGGCATACAAACTTACAACCCATCGGATGTAAAGTGGTTTTTGTATGTACGCTTACAATATTGGAAGTATGCCCAAGCGTTGCCATCCCTGATGCCACAAACCAAGAGACCATTTGACAGCGCGTAAAGGCACTCATCGAAACGTATTGTTTTAGATTCTCAGCGATTGGAGCCTGCTAACGGGTTGAGTTACTATGCAAAATGCTGCTTTGATGCGCTCAAGCTCTCGTAAAATAACCCAGACCTAGAACATATTTCTAGGTTTAAGATTCCGCATTTTAACTATTCAATTTCGACATGAAATTAACAAAAATAACGAGCAATCAAATGAGCACCGTATGATGATGAAAACTTTGAAGTCGTGAGCGTTTATTAAGCATTAATGAAAGAATTGAGTGAGTTGTTTCCGTTGCGTTGGTTATGATGGTGGAGAGTTGGTCTGAAAGAGAGTGGCGGCGCTAGAATAAGAAGAGGCAATCTTCATTGTTTCGGACTTGTAGAAGGAATGCAGGAAGAATTACGAATGATATACAACTAAGTAGAAGGGTGTAAGTACCGAGGAAGGCCAAGACGTTAGGTCTGACCAATTTATCAGAAGTATCGTATTTAATTAGAAGGCGATGTCAGGAGTCCCAGAAGCCGGCGAATGTGCATGATAAGAGCTGTGAATGTTAATGAAGCGAGTGAGGTGTGTAAGGAACGAGTCATGTAGCGCTCGGGCATATAGATAGATAGACAGAAAAACCGATACTAACCGATGAAAACGTTACAGACACAGCTAGTTTATAAATTTTTCTTCTAATAAATAGTTTTAACATGTATTACGGATGCAAAAAGGCAGCAATGATGCATAATGACCATTTAAAACGGCAATAACCTATATCATAGATTTCTGATAATTCTGACCGAAATACAATGTGTGTCGCCCATCACTACCCGTCGCTCATCATCTCCAACCGTGACGCAAGTCGAGCCCATTATATAAAGAGAAGGTGATAGACATCTTATTATTGATAAAAATTGTGGAGGCTGTGAGACACTCCTTCACTCGCGCATAATTAGTTTCTCTTCATTGTCACTGAGCGCCGTCTCTACTATTTGTCGAAAACTTTTCATTAATTTTCGTATAAAAGGTTAGAATTATTTATTTTCTAAAATTAGTTTCTTTTACATGTTACTCAATTACATAATTGACTTTAAATTATGCCATCCCTTATTTTCTTCGACAGACATCTTACGAAAATTTCGCATATTGTACGCACACACGCTCATGTATATATATGTATATATCTTATGTATTTTTTTATAAATTTTAATTAAATTATTTGCATAAATTTTATGATAATTATTTGCATAAGTATTCTAGTTGAATCCAAGTTCTTACATTTAACTGGATTAATGATTTGTGGTTTGGTTGGTTAATCGTTATTGAGCAAATTATAATTATTTGTCGGAAAAAGTATAATTATTTATTTTTGTGGATAATAACAAAATATTAAAATGTAATTAAAAATAAATAAATTCTATAGTTAAATCTCGATTTAATTACACAACTAATAAGCGCCGGTTTTGACGCTAAATGTCCCATTCACAAAACCCCGCGAAAATGACACGCCAAAACTCAATTACGGTATAAAAAGAAATTATGCAATTATTATTTTGTTATAAGTAATCAATACGTAATGAGACGCCTGTGTATATTTAAAATGTTGAAGTAAAGCTTATTTTAATTTATATTTAAATGTCCTTGATATAATAAAATTGTAAGGCGTTCAAAGTAAATTGTATAAACTGAACTGTACGATATTTAAATAGAACATTTTTAGTTTCATTTCGTGTGTGAATGTATTAATTAATGACAGTTGCATTTTATGACCAATCGTGTAATTATGAGAAAAAATACCAAAAGTGAGAAAAATATAATTTTAAGAATACCCATACCGTTTATAGGTTTTCAATACATACATCCAAGCCAAAGTACTTTTGAAGTGATAACTTCTTATGGGAGGGTACGGTCTGCCCTTTCTCTAACGCATACGGCAGCGGATTAGTTTAAGTTATCACTTCTGTCGGGCGTTCCGAGACGCACACTTTTTTTTTACAACATTGTGAGCAAACAAGCCCCATGCGATGTGGTACCTTTGACCTTTGGCTGCGTTTTTCTATGAGACTGAGATATTTTTCCCCAGTCAATCTGCTTTACTGTGCCCTACCTCTTTCAAATTAGAACTTAGAGTATCTCTGGTTGCTATGTCTAAGCTGTTTCCATAATATGCGACAGGTCTTATGAACTTGCGTTTTAATTTTATGGTAGTTTTCAAGTTTTTCAGTAGGCATTTCAAGTGAAAGTTTAGCAATATTTTTTATTGTATTTATTTATATATTTTGTTAATTACAGCGTCAAAATGAAGCAAAAAGCGGACATTCGCTCGGTGGAAGACAAGCCTGCTGGTTCTGTAGCCACTGTGGAGGAGGCGCTCTCTGCCTCTGGTAAGAAACTATAAATATAATTGTTATACACCTATTGTCCTCCTTCTCCAATTAAGCGAGACGAACAATCTAAAACAAATCTAATCTGAACTTCATCTAGTCTAAAGCAGACAAAAATTTCCTCACTGAGTTACGACTTTTGGGATCGCAACTCCCAATTGAGCGAGTGAGCAAGCAACACGTTCAACCTATGAGCGCTGGTAATACATAAAGTATCACTCGCGCGATACTACCTCTGCTGCTAACACAGCAACTCCTTAGGAACTTAACTGGTAACCTCACTCACACGCAGAAACACATCAACCCGAGGGAGTTGTTATTTGGCTGCGGGTTTCTGTGATATGGAGGAACTACTCCAGTCGGTATGTTTGGTTACGCCTTACCTCTTTCGTCCGAGCCTCTAATGACCGGCGGTCGCCAGCTCGTGACGTTGCCGAACTTGTGTTGTATGGAATCTGAACCTTACATATTTTTTGTTCCCAGGTTTCGGCAAGTACAACCTCGGGTTGCTACTGGTTTGCAGCTGGACCCTCCAGGCGATGGGCATGGACTTATTTGGGACCAGCTTTGTTGTCTCCGCTGCGGTTTGCGATTTAGAACTGACGATGCACCAAAGAGCACTCTTGACTGCCATGCCTTTAGTTGGTGAGTTCATATTTATACTCGTCAGGAGGCAAAAAGCATACGGTCCACCTGATTTAATGTAGTTACCGCAGCCTGTGAACTTACAGGTTAGGTAGCGGCCCCCGCCAATTCTAAAGGTTTAGGAAATGGAATAACGCTAAGAAGAAAAAGACCATGCCCTAAACGCGTCCAATAGAGGAAGTATCTGCTGCTAACACAGGAACTCTTCAGAAGGTTACTGGCAACCTTACTCACACGTAGTAAAACAACAACCCACCAAGGAATTGTTATTTGGCTGAGGGTTAGAATGAGGTGAGGTATTTGTGGCTGCTTTAATACGCCATACCTCTCTTTCGCCTTATAAGTTTAGTATGTATGTTTGTATACATATAAGGTTATTTATTGTATTTATATAGGTTGTTACAAAAGCACCAGTCAAATTTAGGTCGTCCAATAAGTCTAGAATCCAGGATAAATATTTCGAAGAATCTATTGTAATTTTTACTTTATATTTACAATTTATGTCTGGATTGGCTTGAATTGTTGATTGGTTTCTAGATGATGCAGGCACATGGTCACGCAATGGGACCGGGATGGGTTAATGGTTTACAATTAACATTTCTTTTATAATAATTATAAAAATAATTATAATAGTGGTGCAAATTGTTATTTGTAGAGCTTATTTTCTAGCAAATTTACACTGGATTATTTTTGTATAGAATCGATGTTGAGTGTCCTAAATACACGGGTGTTAATTATTGAACAGTTGTATAAAAAATGTGAAATTGCAGGCGTGGTGCTAGGCGCGCAACTCTGGGGCTATGTGTCAGACACGAAGGGCCGCCGGCTGACCCTGGTCATCTCCATGTCAGTGGGCTTCGTTTTCGCTGCGCTGAGCAGCTTCTCGCCTGACTGGAGGACGATGGCGGTGCTCAAGCTCATATCATCCACTTTGTAAGTATATATATGATAATAATTATTGAAATTTGTCTGTATATAAATATTAAATAGACATTACATATAAACTAGGTCAAAAGAAACCTAACTAGTCAAATGTGATTAAAACTTACATTCAGAGGGTTCCGTACTGTTACATTATAAAGATATTATAAAAAAACTTGAAGACATCGAGTCTGTAGAAGGTGAGATCGCTGTCAAAGACCAGATGGCGCTGTCATCAACTGCATATCTTCTTTGTAATAAAAAAAAACAATAAGTACCTAGGGCAATATTTGTACCGGATTATTTTTAAACAGACCATCTGTAAACATTATATCTAACAAATAAATATTATTACTATGACAAAAAAGATTTTAACAATTGTACAAATATATGTTTTTTGAGGTGTATTGGGTTTTAGATGCCATCTATCTATGTATAACATCACGCCAAATCAATAGGCAGAATAAACCTAGCGCCACGTGACTCGATCCTTACACACCTCACTCGCGTCTATAAAATGTACAGCTCGCACGCTCAACAGTTTCTAAGGCTCAAATTTGGTCATGGTCGGTAAGTCTCGGCCTTCCTCGGCTCCTACATCCTTTCACCTTCGCGTTGTATATCTGTTTTAGATTAAGTTTTTCATTTTAATAAACCGAGTGAGATATGTAAGAACCAATTCATGTAGTACTCGGCACTCCTGCCTACCCCGCAGGGGGCCGAGCGTGAAGATATAAATATGTCGAGTTGTAATTGCCTTAGCATTAATGTACGCTTGTTTGTCACTCCAGTTAGATTTATCAGTGAGTAATAAATACGTAATTATTAGTGAAAGTATGAAACTCGTATCTCCCAGGAAGTAACTGTGGGTGCAAAACACGATAGCGGGGTGATTGAATAAAGGTGATAAAGCCCTGATTAAACAAACGATTATAAATGCCCATTATCAATTATTATTTACAAATGGCGCTCGTAATCACGGGAGATGTTATCGCACTAGGAAACTAATCTCCTTATCTTAGCATTGGTTAATTGTTAACGAAGATATTTATAATGCTAACACTGAAGGTGTTTATCGGAATACTAACACGGAACATCTCTTTGGATTAGTAGATAATATACTCGTATATGTATTATTCTTAATGTACTTTAATAAAACAAGAACTGCCGGCAATAGGACATAGGTATCAAAGTATTAAAGAAAGAAAAGTACAAATTATCAACGATTATAATTGATTATACACTCCAGGTGTGGAAGTGTTAAAAGTATAATCCACTTGACAATGCATAAAATCATCCTTTAGTCACAAAAACGTAATGTTTTAGCGGCCAAATATCTCAACAATTCAAACTTACTGACAAATGGGAGGATATTTTAACCAATAATCTGATAAGTGACGCGATGTCGATCCGCGATCTAGCCAATCAGAACTGTTCTACTTTAAATTTTTCTAATTTTTTATGTTCCACTTTATGAATTGAGTTACTATTGCAAAATAGTTTTATCGATTCTCCACAGGTTATTTTTTCTTAGTTAACGAGTATAATGCCGCTGGTAACTTCAGAGAAATGCAGTAAGATAAAAATTCTATATTTGCCATTGGACCCTCGCGGGCACTTAGGCATGTCCTCCATTTTTCAAATACAATCTTATTGTATCTTATTCAATTCTCTTATGTTACTTTTTTTCTCTTCTAATCTGCAAGTACACCCTCGACTCCTCTAAGTCACTCACGCCGGTGTTGACCCGGCTGACTTTCACTGACATTTCGGTGGTCCATCCAGTGAGTGAGCCACTGCCTGCCGGAAGTAGCAATCAAATATAATAGTTATGGCAGGCGTCCGTCCCTCCTCTGCAATAGCCCAGTAGATACCAATGATCCTTCCAGATCTCATTTGACCCATTGCGTGCCGAGCGGTTATGGTTGATCGAACCATGCGCGTTATGGCAACAGGTATATAACGGCGTTTGACGGGTAACAGCCCAATAATTACCCATACATAATAGTACCACAATACCTGACGAGACCTGTAGGGCGATTCTACTAAAAACTGCAACTGCACCGCAGCGCGGCGTGTGTCAAAATGCGTACATTTTGACGTTTCGTTAAGCGATCACAGCAGCGACGTTAGCGTTCTCATGCGTCTCAAGGGTGTAAAGTTTTAAATAGCTAGATATAGGTAAGGTTAACATGTCCGAAATGTTTGATAATATATATAATTTAAATGTTTGATTGCCAGCACGTCGGCGAGCAATTCGGCAGCGTACACACTTCTCGGAGAGAGTTGTTCGGCGCGCGTTCGCGGCCGCTCCATGCTGCTGTGCACATGCGCCCTTATGTGCTCTCAGGCAGCTGTTGCAGGTAATTTTTTTTATACATAGTACATTTCGAGGTATTCAAGCACACAACTCACCTGACCTATGGTGGTTACCGCTCACAGGCTAACGCTTCGTGTATTATGAAATATATATGTGGTGGATGGGTGCCGGCCGGCGCTAGTTCGCGTACTACTAAATATGTTTGTCGCGTTGCCACCCCCACTGTTAACATAGCAACTTTTTAGGAACTTACTGGTAATCTTACTCACTGTCAGAAACACGGCCATTCTCCACAGAATTGTTCTTCACAGAAGTTTCGTTCTTCTGTAATGTTGAGGTATTTACCTTGTCGGACTGTTTTGATGTGCCCCAGCTCTCTTTTGCTACGTTATCGTTAGTTAATCTTGGTGCACCACGTACATGTGAGACGCAAATTGTGACACAACTGAGAAATAAACAATTGACGAAGAAATTAGGTGAAGAGTCGGTTAATACACTCAGGTGATGGGTTTTTCAAGAATTTAAAAAAAAACACGATACATCGCTATAACTTATGTGGGACTACTATCAAGGTATGCCCTATACAATATAAAAATAATCATCAACATCAGTCCACAATGGGCTAAAACATCGCGTAACATACATAAAAAAACAGTCTTATCCTTTTTTGAAGTCGGTTAAAAAAAGATTCATTAAACTGTAATGTATTCACTATTTTTTCTTTTTACAGTGTTCGCCTATCCTATCCTACCACTGGAGTTCTCCTACTGGATCGACTTCCTCGGTATCAAGTACAGATCCTGGCGACTCCTGGCCCTCGTGATGGCTGTGCCCTGTGCAGCCACAGCTTGCCTCCTGCAGCTTTTCCACGAGAGCCCCAAATTTCTGGTCTCCCAGGGTAGATATGAAGAGGCACTGGAGGTTCTGAGGAGCATATACGCTTCTAATTATGGCAAGAGTCCTGACGATTTTCCAGTAAGTATATCGCTTATTTCTCTTTTTAGTAACCATTTGCTGTGTAGCCCATGTGTAGGGCTACAAGCAACCTCTCCTACCTTAGCAATTCTCGCCTCGCTGATTAGCAACCAAACTTCTGGATGAATGAGACAACAGCAAGTTATTTATGAGGACTGGGAAAACATTTAATGAAAGACAATAAACAAAAAATAATTCCGTGATTATCGGTTTTCTGTGAGACCACTCACCAACCCAGCCATCGGAAACCAACCACCGGGATATTTCTGGAAAAGTGCTGCATTAGCAGTGAGGGTAGCATACGCGAGCGATACTCCCTATGTTGTAAGTTAAGTAGAGATAAAAAGTAGCCCAGGCAGGACTCGTATGAACTTGAAATTAAACTTTACGTTTCATGGAAATCAGTTCAGTAGCGTTTATTTATCATGCCCACCAAACATGCAGTCAGATTTAAAAAAATATTGTTTCAACTTCTGTATTTATAGTAGAGTTCAAATGCATCACTATTTCAAAAAGAGTGCCTGGTGGCACGGACCACCATTAGATTCAGCCTAACTTGCCCGGTTTTTGACAATTTCCACATTGAATCTTATTTTTATTCAACAGGTCAAGAAATTGGTAGAGGAGAAGGAAGGTCCGGTCAACTCCAACCGAGGATCCCTATTCAGATCCATGTGGAACCAGACAGTGCCGTTGTTCCAGGCCCCACTGCTCAAACAAACGCTCAAGCTGTTCTACCTGGTGATCGTGGTCTACATGACGTAAGTTCACCAAGACGCAATAGACAGATATAATATAACGCCATGGTGTCAAAGTCTGCCAGATGGTAAGCAATTGCAGTGGAATCCAACGCGCAGGCAACATGGATGTCACTCGTGTATCGATGACCCTGTAAACCTCTTCACACTCTTTTCGAAGAACCTCACCTTAACAGGTAGCTCATTCCACAAGTTGAGAGTTCTCGGTAGAAAACCTTTGCGGTTCCGGTGTATTGGGATGAATGGACCCTCCGTCAGCGAGTGGTAGAAAGAAGTTGTAGGCATTATATTGAACAATTCCTCTGAATCGGTAGGACACATATATAGAGGCTAATTCATTAAGGAGCTCAATACATTGTGTAAGCTTAGGATCATTGATCAGGGTGTATATTAGGCGAAACATTTCGAGTTACCTTCGACCTCCGGAACTTAAAAACAATGTTTACAAATGGTTACAGTGGCAGCGGTTTCATCCTATGGCTCCCATACATCATGAACAACCTCTTCTTGGTCCTGGAGGAGGGCGGCGGGGATGGCATGAACCTTTGCCAGATCATCAGACACTCCATGGAAGAGCAAAACATTACGCCTGTGAACGGCACAGTGGTCGTAAGTTCCAATTTTCAAGTACACTCCTATAATACTCAAGAGAGGTAGAGCGCATTAAAGCAGGTCATCTGGGGAAGTACCTCCACCTAACAGAAAATCGCAGTCAAATATCAACTCCCTAGAGGATTGTTGTGTTCCTGCGTGTGGTGTTGTGAGGTCGCCAGTAAGCTCCGAAGGAGTTGCTGTGTTAGCAGCAGAGGTGGTATCGTTCGAGTGATAGGTAATGTATTGCAAGCGTGTATAGGCTACGGTAGCCGCTTTACATCAGGTGGGCCGTATGCTTGTATGCCTCCCGAAGAAAAACTCATACGACATTTATCAGCTCGTCAGATTGAAACGCATCTCTACTCTTTATTATGGCAAACCACGAACCCACGAGCGTTGGTGTCAAAGTAAAAGTTTTCACCACTGCACCACCGATTCAATCAATCAATTCAAGCAATCGAGCTCGTCAAGTTTGAAAATCCATAACAATAGGTATAGACTTCGCGAAAGTTCACAAAGAACAAGAAACTTACTAATAAACTAATTTGATATGTAATTGTATCTCTTCAGGTGACAGAAGTATGCAACGACACCATCCAAGGCATGACCCTGTTGTCGGCTATGGGCTACGGTGCTCTGGCCAGCACTTGTAACCTGGTGCTCTCCCTGACCTGCGGCAGTAAGAGACGCGTAGCTATGATGTGCATCCTGACTGTATCTGCATCTGCGGCGGTACTCCTCAATTTAGTGGCCATCCCCATCGCTGGAGGAATCTTCTTCTTCATCTTTCTTCTGTGCGCTCTGAACATGGGAATCTTGAGTGTCTACTTTGTGGAGCTTTATCCGACTTCTTTGACGTAAGTATTTTATTTTATGTACATATTAATGGCGTCTGCTATTTTTGTTATCACTTGCATGTCCAGAGATTAACTTGCCAACACTCCGGTTAAAAAGAGGATAATCATGTTATTGTTATAAAGAATGTGAGCGGCCCAAGTATGTGCTATTATGCTCCCCGCATTGCTGGAAATCCTTCCTTTTCTTCTTTTTTTTTAACTAGTTAGTGCTTCAAATCCCACTGACCTACGTTGGGTAGTTGTTTTAGCTGTTTCTAACTAGATTGGCACTATCTCAGCCCGACCAATGTCGTTAAACTGTTCAGAAATATTAAAAGAATTTCCAACACGTTGCACAAAATTGCACAGTTCAGTTGTATCACATTATCATTAAAAAAACGGCTACGAAGAGGCCTTGTATTTTGTACACACAGCGACAAGTCATATTAGGCACTTGCAGCACCATTTTTACTCTTATTTCGTGCGCCCATAAGAACGGTACAAAGTTCGAAAAAGTTTGAGGTGTCGATGTGTGTACATGCTGTAAAACGAATATAAATGTCTATAGTTACCGTATTTCTTTTAAAAATAGAACTTTACAAAAATTGGCGCCCTAAGCCTAAATTAGAGGTCGTCATGGCCGCTCTACTTTATGATTGATGGATTTATTATTTAGTTAGACACCTAGGAAATTAAAAAAAAAATGTTTACGGCTAGTCATTGTGTAAAGCATATGTGTAGATTTCTTCTATGTAGTATATTTGAGATCAATAAAAGAACGGGAAACTGTTCGGTAATACGCTTTCAGAATAGTTCTTAACTAGATCCGTGCTAGAGACCTCCTATGTAATGCAAAGTGATTAAATAAATGTATATTTCTAGCGAGCTTTCGAAATGTTAGATAAACGCTAAGGCTAACACCTTGTGGATAATAAGCGACTAGCCGTTTCGCAAAGCCAGCCTATTTGTATATTCCGGCACTTTTTTTTAAAGTTGCAAAATATAATGCTTTTGGGATATTCAGTAAAAAAATAGTACACATTTATTTTACATTATATATTTTATATATCATTATTTACTTTTCCATGTGTATTTATTATTACTATTCTCTTTAGCCATCAGTGGTCTGTTATTTTTAAAATAATTATAGGAATCCGAACAATTTAGATCCATATTAAAATAAATTAATAATTCATTTTAATTAAATTAACAGATACTACATTTCTTTCCGTTCACCATTTCACATGCATGATGAAAAAAATCTTCTCGTAAAAGAAGAAATTGCAGGAATGAAGAGAAATAGCAAATGATTTTAAATGTATTTGTTAAACATGTCTTGATCTGTCCTTTTGATTGTGCTAGAGATGAAAAATTTAAAAGTCGGTATAGTACAATGGACAAAAATATGTATTTTATAAGGGGTGGGAACCCTGCAACGTGTGCCCATGTGAGTGCGACGACTAATAAGATGCGTTTCCACAGGGGCATGGCGTCGTGTCTGTCGGTGATGGTGGGCCGATCCAGCGCTTTCCTCGGAGTCAACGCGATCGGAGCGCTTATCACCGCTAACTGTGAAGCCACCTTCTATGGGTGGTCGCTGCTTCTCCTTAGTAAGTTATTATATACCTCATGTAGGTACACAGACATGCGAGAATACGGCCCTCATATGTAAAGCGGTTAACACAGTTTATGGATGCTTGCATAATACGTAACCACCTCAATTGCAGGAACCATTTTGTAAAGTGGAGGCAGTTACATCCTTGTAATACAAAACCCTTGAAATGTTGAAACCTTAGAGCTAAAGCCAACCTCACCTGCACGTAGTCACCCTGCTGACTAACAAACGAGGTTCTGGCGAAAGAGAGTTAGAACTTAGTGCCCGGCTGGGAAAGTACCAAATAACAGTCACTGGAGACATCGACCACTAAGAGAAATTAGTAATCGATACCTGCAGCGGTTGTTGTGTTCTTGCGAGTGGGTGTGGTAACCAGACAGTTGAGCGGGGGTGGTGGCGCGCAAGTTGTGCTTTTTCACCACCCCGCTTTGTATAAAAAATTGTTACAAAAATAATAATGACTGATATCTCGTAGTTCGATATACACATATACGCCCGGAGTATCTATACATATATATACTATATAAAACAATTGTCGGGCGTGAGTCTCGACTATGTCTCGACCGATTTGTATATTTCTCAGCGTGTTCAACATTACCGAGAACGTATAGATAGTAAAAGATACGGATGAAGTCGCGAGTATCAGCTAATATATTGCATACTTGCATATTCAGGTTATATAGAATTGTCTACATGTTAATTTACTAGGCAAGCCGGGATGTGAGTGTACTTACTGTGCTCCCTCAACACAATTTGTGCTACTTTTTATTCCACTTCGGCTTATTATCTAAAAATTTAATTATATTTGTTTTTTACAGCTGCAGTCGTGTTCTCTTTCTTCCTGCCAAAAGATGAATCCAACGACGACTTGCCGGAGATCAAGTCTGAAGAAAAATGAACACAGAATTCGCAAGCATGCGCCCAAAACTCAAGACTGAAAAAAACTTTCCTACTTTAATATTGTAGGAGGCTAAAGTTTATTGTAAAATGTAGATTATGGTGGTCACTTTAGGTTTGCGGTGGAGCTATGGACCAAACATTTTTTCTACGATATCCAATGATATGATAAAAAGAAAAGTCGAGTGGTTTGAAATGATGGTGTTTTTCTCCAATATACACCAACTTATCTATCAAGTGGTGAAAATAGGAACTACAGCCTCCATTTAGAAATGGCATTCGATTTTTATCACATTCAGTGTATTGTGTAAATTCAGTGTTAGTCACTATTCGCCATTGGGACGAAATTCGACTATAATCGTTATTGAAAAACTTGCATTTTGCTTCTTATGCTACTGTTTTTATTTATTTTTTTATTAATGAAAAATAATTAACACATTAGCTTTATAAAGTACGTCAAAAGCTATTGTGTAAAAAAAAATCTGTTGACAAACAGAGGAGAAAAATGTACTGAACTGTTAATCTTCCTATAAATATATATATTAGCAATACAGAAACAACTGAAAGTGTTACGACAAGTTTCTGTTGAAAGTTAAGGCTTGAAGGTACATCGGCTCACGTCTCGAAATTGCCAAATTCCACTTTATAAAGCATTTGGCATTAGCTAGTCAATTTACCGAAACGGTTGGCTTGATGTTTTAATACACCTTCTAATTTTCTGTGAAAAATTGACATATTGATGAACGTTAGTGCCTAACTTAGTATGCGCAAGTCTCGCTCCAAGTTTATCATGTAAGTGATATATTTGGATATGTAAAATAATATGAATAAAAAAATGATATATTTTATGTTAAAAAGTATTTAAAAGTATTTATAATCAAATTCAAGGCGTATTAATCAAATTTTAGTAAATATTTATTCGATATCTCAAAACATTTCATGTTACTTTGAAATTATTATTGCGATCTTTTGGCAAAGGATGCGCCAAATATTTATCATAATTATACATTAGTAATTATAATATACACATTGCTTACTGAAAGATCTAATTAAGATAACTAATAATGTCCTCATATCTGACTAGATAAGTTGTATGTAATAATTTCGCACAAATAAAAGTTATAGTTTTAAGTTATTATGTAAGTGATATTCATCGATGGACTTTGATGTCTGAATTTATCTGAATACTCGCAGAAGTAACTCTTTACTGACTGACTGAAAACGCATAGCCTAAAAGTTAGAAGCAGCAAATTGTGCATAAAGATCCTTGTACTTTTTGTAGGTAATCACAAACAAAGGATTTTGAAGATTCTAGATAGTTCCATACAATTTCTAGATATTTGTTTAATGAATGTATTAAAAAAAATGGTTTCCCAACTTTAAAATAGTAGCAATTCTGTACAAGTGTTTGTTAATCAAGCTGTTCTGGTAAAACTAAAAATATTTACAAAGCTTTTAATTGTTAATGTATGTGCCATATGAATAGATGTAAAAAGAACCTAAATTAAACAAAAAAATATATATTTATGACCTCATTTAAATATCCACAAGTAGGATGTTCATATAAGTTACTGGGCGCAGTACCCTAAAAGGGTATGCTTGATACCACAGACTCGGTATAAAGTATACTCTTCTAATATTGTGTATAGTTAGCAGTTCATCCGAAGTATTCCAAATCTGTCTTTCTTTTACGATTTACAACAAATATACAAAGTGAAGCTTGTAACAAAATAATTAAATGACCAACCATCAAATATATTAAAAATTCCATTAAATTCTTATAATTAACAATGAATAATGTATATAATTAGTTATTGTATTAAGATTACTTTATTTGTGATCGTTTCTGATTATCCAGTTAATGGAATTTCTACTGTATATTTATTAGTTTGTAAAGCTAATATGAGAAAATGTCGGTGAAATGATGTGTACCTGATAATTAAGGTGAAAAATTAATTATAATTAAGTCACTACCTGTTAATAATAAAATTGTTGGAAATCTTGAAGTTTTTTTTTGCTTATTTATTGGTTGTTGAATGGCCTTCAAATACATTTCTATCATTACCGCTAGAAAAGAGATAGGTATTAATTTCACTGATTACAGTTAAACCACTACTTTTTCACTGAGTAAGAAAATATATTTCAAACTTGGAGTAAGAGCGAATACACAAATGAAAACCAGTTGAGAATGCGCAAGCTTGCATTGCCAGAGGAACACCTGGCTCGTCAATTATATAAAAAAGAAAAAAAATTTTTTTTTTCAAAAAAATTGTCGGTCGTTTTGTCCATGTTCCAGAGATAGGAACTGAGTTCCTGAACATTCCTATTCTACTTTTTTATGCAGAATCCGAATCTGAAGTCAAAATTCGAATATTCGAAAAAAGCGACAGACAAACACAGATAAACGCACAAATAAACATATAGATTTCATATAGGAATGGTGTTCCTGAACATAAAACATGGCGAACGTATTGGCGGAAAACTTCATCGGTTAATACCACTTGAACTGTAGTTATCTGTGACTCAGATTTAAAAATGAAGGTGTAAACTAAAACCAAACAACAAACAAAACAAAATAGTAATTAATTTTGTGTGTGTGTGAAATTGTTTCTATCACAGATTTGTCAGAATTACAATTCAGCTCCCTGAAGGGTTGCCGGGTTCCTGCGAGTGAGTGAGGTCACCATTAAGCTCCTAAGGAATAGCTGTATTAGCAGCAAAGGTGGCATCGTGCGAGTGATATTTAAAGTATTGTAAGCATTCATAGGCCTCGGTAACCACTTTATATCAGTTAAGCCTTATGGTTGTATGCCTCCTGGCGTTGTATAAAAGAAAACATAGCAGCATACTGCGAGAATACCACGTCAGCCATTACGCCCATGTCTTACGAAAGCCGGCAAGTTACGTGGGCAATAAATGTCTAGCCTCTTGTGGGGCGCGCTAGAAGGGGTAGGCGTAGGCCTAAGAAATGTTGGCTTGACGTCGGAAGGGAGGAGATGCGTGCCAATGATCTCACAGTTACAGATGCCGAATACGACAGTGCGAAGTGGAGAATTAAAAGTCAGAGAGCGAACTCTAAGCTCCGGAACGGAAGCTAAGGACGCGATCTGGATTACTGCGTAGTGATGAGTAAGTTTCCTCTACTAAAGTAAAAATGTTTAAGTACCAGTCGAATTTCTACAGTAGAGATCAAAATGTCGTATTAAGGTTACAGTTATGTGGGAGATAGGGAAACAGTAATCTCTCGAAGTAGATTGAAAAAACGTGCTGAGGTCGGGTCGTGACTACGGCCGTGAGTTTTACGTGAACACGAAGGAAATTATACACTGCAGCGATATGATCTCAAAATGGCAGCGCTCAGTCCCCTGCCGCGGGGTGCGAAGTGTAGCAAATTTTTCGATTCCTTACCTATCAAGTGGTGTAAATAAATGTTGAATTTAAATGACAGATATGTAACTACAACACTAAACTGTAACTGTTTGGTGTCATCAGTTTTCGGAATTGCCTCCCACTATGGAAGCAAATATAAAGCGTATTAACGTTATAAGACTTGGATAATCTTTCGGAGCTACCCTGCTTACAAGCCAACAACCTTTGCCTGTCTCGGACTTGGCGTCTATAGATTATTAGTCTTGGAAGATATAGGAATAGTAATATATCATAATCTGTATTAGGTCACTGCAGTATCGTTTATGTTCGCTGATAAACCTAAGATACTATATAAATGCTAAATGGGGTTAAAAGGATATCATTATATAAGTACACTTAAAATAAGCATCTTATCCTTTATTGTTGCAATAATAACAACAATTCACTTATTATTTCTTTAAATAACAGATTCTAATGACTCGAATTAATAGTAACTTAGATAAAATTCCATTCCACCCTTTTTATTATTTTGTACTAAAGATAAATTATGTAGAACGTAGGTATTTTCTGTTCTAGTTTCTTCGACGCTACATATTATGTTAATGACTCAATATCTAAATTAATAGTGTAAAAGAGATTTGATTTATTCTATGTGTGTTTGTAATGGATAAACTCAAAATATACATGAGGTGGTGACATTCTTCAACTTATTCAACTCAATCTATATATATATAAAAATGAATGTTTGTCTGTATGTCCTCTATGGACTCAAAAACGGCTGGGTTGATTTTGATGAAATTTTCAGTGAATCTTCAGGTTAACCCAGCTGGTGATCCTGTGAAGTTTGGTAACGATTTTCAAATTCAAATTTTCTTTATTTCTTTACAAGTACAGGTTACAAGGGTTGGGGGTCTCCTGGTAAGTTAAAAGAAACCTGTGTTAGGAGACGCCCGCTCTTACGTACGATAATATATAACAATATTTAATTGCATTTTCCAACTACAGAATAGTTATGTATATAGTGTGGATTGAATATATAGTACCTATGTGTGTGTCTGCGGTTGTGTTTATGTGGGTAAGTGTGTGTACCTTTATGAGTGTATATTAGGTGTTTGTGTACGTGAATATGGAAGATAGATAGATGCCCAAGTCCCTGCGGAAATCAAAAATATCCCAGGATGAATTAACAGATAGCATTTCATCGTGCAAGCAGGTGTTCCGTTTGTTCATAATTTAGTTGTTTTAACCAGAGTGTGATAGTTTTTTTACACTTATAAAATGACATGACGTATATATGCTTTAGTCTATTTATTTTGTTATATAGTACAATTGACTGTGTCGGGAATTGTTGACGTGCAAATAGAGTTCTAACAATGGGTTATTTTATAACAGAGTATGGATTCCTCTTCTTACTTACTTGTGGGTCCATAGTGACACTCTTGTGGATTTTTAGGATACATTGTAAAATATATAATTGTCTGACCGTTAATACATCTGCTTCTTCATACAATTTCTCGGTACTGTACATTTTTTTCTTTTTTAACATGATTTTAAGTATACCTCTTTGAGCTCGTTCAATGCTTATAAACTGAGTCTTATAAGTACCTCCCCAAATTGTTACACAATACATCAGGATCGATTGAACAAGGGCCGAACGATTGGATCACCCGTGTGAAGCTGGGTCGAGTAGCTAGTAGTTTCATACGGAATCATGGTTATGTTCTATTTGTAAAGTGTTTATTTATCTTTCTATCTACGCGTGCGAACAGTATTTTCTATGGATAACGGGTTAATTTGTAACAAAACCATAATCTAAAATTTTCAATTTTACTACAGTAGTAAAGTTGACAAGTTTGCCAGAGAAGTGTAGATGGTGCCTTTAATGGGACAGGCCCGCCACTCACCACTGTGTCTCCTGTGTAGCCAGAAGTAACAGCGGCGTCCACCAAAAAGGCAATGAACAGTGGAGTTCATTGCTGACCCAGGGGTGAAAATACAGCTGCCTTGGAACTCACAACGAATTTAGAGAACAATAGATGGTGCTGTCGACATTATGTCAATTACAAGATCGCACTTTTTACTGCCAATATTCGAAGAAGTCTTATACTAATTTGCCACTAGCGTCGTCCCCAATCCCCTTTGGCACTCATTACCTTTTAAGTCTTTCAAGGTAAAGACAATCGCTAGATGGTGTTTAGTCAGTAAAAGTCTGACATAACTCTCACGGCCGTCCGTGAGGACACTCATGAGCGTTCACCACCTCGCTTCCATCGAGTCCCCTCAGAAGAATAACTAAGGTACGATTTCAGTAGCTTAATCCTTCTTCTGTGGGCCGTCTTAAACGTTAGCGTAAAAACAAATGTTTGCCGCCTAAGTAGTACAAAAATAGCAAAGTATTGAGTAAAATGTAAGTTCATATTTGGCCAATAAGTGATTTGATCTCACCAATTTAGTTTGACAATCCACCACCGCCACAATTTGGCGCTACCATCGAGTATTGCCAGTTTAATTCTAAATTCGACTGAACGAAATTGGTTTCGAGAGTAACAATATAGAATTCTGTACGTGCGAAGTACCAGATTAAGACGCAAATAAAATCACAGTTTGCTCGCTGATAAATATATTATCACTTGTTTTATTTTTAATCGCTGTTTTCTGATAACCAGATATGCAGATTATTCGCAACACTAACTATATTTCCCGACTTTGGTCCGCTATTAATTTTAACGCGTTAAATGTGACTTCCACATAATGTCAAAACCCTACTTACATATTTATATATACACCATCACGCCTGTCTCCCATTCGGATACGCAGAGGCTATAGAACGCCAGGCGCAACGACCCAAACATACTCGTACCTTATTCTCTTCTTCTACATTCATGAACCTCTTCATAAATGCTCGTCGGTTCCAACACATCACCGATTTGATCACTGTGTGTGCGTGTAGGGCGGCCCCGCCGACATCTTCACTCATTCTAGCTCAATACACTTCTATTCTCATTCATTCTCTCCAAATGTCCAAACAATCTCACTAAGTCATCTTTCACTCCGCATTGTTCTCGTATCGTGCTATTTCTTACTCTATCAAACATTCTAACTCCATACACATATTCCTCAGCGCCCCCACTTCTAGAGTATTTACCCTACTTTCATACTTGTTCTGCCATTCCTATGTTTCACAACCATACATCAATGTGACATTAATACAACTCAATTTCTTGCATGCATTTGCTGTCTGCAATTCCTTAGGTGTTCTAATGTTATTTTATTTCTTATACTTTATATTAGTTTATAAGTGTATACCATTGAATTGTCTGATCCAACAAGTAGACGAGTAAGCGCATGAAAGGAATATAGCGTAAATATTTGCGAAAGCCAGGAAATGAATATAAAGCGTAGTCGCGTGCTAGAAGTAAACGATGGCAGCGATTCATTCAAAATTATCGATTTAAACACATTATTTATATAATTTTGCGAAACTCAAACTTAATTTTGAATAGATGCTACCCCCTTTTCTGAATTAAGTTTGAGTTTCGCAAAATTATTTACGTTTTTTATATTATCTATCAAATAGTAATATAACATTATTTAATATAACAGAGCAATATACTAACATTTTACATTGACGAGCTCGGTGGCGCAGCGGTTAGCAACGTTACTTTAACACAAACGCTCGTGTGTTCGATTCCCACACAGGACAAACATTTGTGTGCATGAACATGTATATATGTCTTGGTCTAGGTGTATTTTTTGTTATGGAAAGGTAGGGCGCATCAAAACTGCTCGTCTGGGGAAGTACGGCAAGGCCCGTCTCACACTTGACTACATTTTTTCTTTAGTTCCATTTTATATAAAGATCATCCTTGTAAGCAATCAAAGGCAGAGACTGAAAAACGACGGTTACGCTGAGACTCCTACCTTGTAATCTACTTTTATATATTTTTTTAAGAGAGGTAGGGCGCATAAAATCATCCTTCTGGGGTAGTGCCTCCACCTCACAGAAAATCGCAGCCAAATAACAACTCCCCGGAGGGTTGTCGTGCTCCTGCGAGTGAGTGAGGTAACCAGTAAGCTCCTATAAATTAGCTCTGTAGGCCGATTCTACTAAAAAACTGCAACTACGCTGCAGCGCGGCGTGTGTCAAAATGCGTTCATTTTGACGTTTCGTTAAACGTCGCTGCTGTCAGATGGCTTAACGAAACGAACAGTGCAGTTGCAGTTTTTTAGTAGAATAGCCCTACTGTTCGCAGCAGAGATGACATTGCGCCAGTGGTGCTTAAGGTGTTGCGTTCGCAGGTTGTGACCGTACGTTTCTGTGCCTCCCAACGTTCCGTAAAAATATATCTAAAATAGTGAAGAATACCATGCAGAATGTATTACAAGTGGTCCAGTGAATAAATCCAGAGCAGAGCTGTTCTGATTTCTGGCTGAAAGTTTGAAGCGGTTTTTGTTCTCTTCTTCTCTCAACGATAAAAGGCATAACGTGGCAGATAACCACGAGATGTAAAATAGTACTATGGTAGCCGCTTTACATCATATGGACAGAACGCTCGCATGCCTTCCGACGTTGTATAGAAAATCAGAGCAGTAATATATAGTATAATTATATAAGTACATACAGACAGAATCGCGTGCAGATATCGTATTAACAAATTCAATGCTACATAATTCGAACTGCAGATACACGTGTAATGAGGCGTATGTGTGACGTGTGGTGTAGATATATTATAATATTTAATAATAGTAAAATAATAATTAAATAATAATGACACTGAAACATGAAACTGATAATGGAAAAGTGCTCTTTGAGGACGCGATCACCGAAACAGGTATGTTGCATTTCTCTATAGTACAGTGCATTGTGTTGTAATAAAAGTTGAAGAAAACAGAACATTTTCCACGAATAAAGGTATTCAGGTATTATACAGATTTTTTTACAACATCGTGCAGGCATACAAGCATACGGCCCACCTGATGTAATGCGGTTACCGTAGCCTATCAACGCTTGTATCACTAACACTGCTTAGGAGTTTACTGGTGATCTCACTCACACGCAGGAACACAGCACCCTCTAGAGAGTTGTTATTTTGCTGCAGTTTTCTGTGAGGTGGAGGTACTTCCCCAGACAGATGCTTCGATGCGCCCTACCTCTCGTAAAAAATGAAAAAATTAGATAAAAAGGAGTCTCAGCGTAACCGCCATTTTTCAGTCTTTGCCTTTGATTGCTTACAAGGATGGTCTTCATATAAAATGCATTTAAAGAAAAATTGTGCTTAAGTGTGACACGGGCCTCGCCTATTATAGTTTTATTATAGTTTCGTGACGATAAAGACGATAAAGATTAAAATTGTTTTTTGCCATTGGGCCCTCGCGGGCAACTTGCGGTTGCATTTTTTTATTTTCTATTGCATTTTAAAACCAAAACACAAGGGGCGGAAAAAGCGGGAAAGCGGCGGCAGTCTGAGACGGGACTTTTTGTAACATTTTTGCCTTTCTCCAACGTGTCACACGAAAGCACGCATAAAAACACGAAAGTTTCAAAAGATCCCGTTCCGAATCGCAGCCGCTTTCCCGCTTTTCCCGCCACTGTGGATTTTGGCTTTTATCTATTTCTCATAGATCTTATTTTTCCTTTTTTTTTTAATTGACTTCCTTCAATCCTAGTTGTTATGCCGAGTTATTCGACAAAAGAAAAAGGTTTTGTTTGATTAAGTCTGCAAGCCACAAACATCCCTAAAATACACACATCAAAAGTGTCTAGGGATCAACATATATTTTTGCAATAACTTTTCTCCTGATTGATATTAATTAAAATTTTCTTTAAGGATTCATCAAATAAAGTGTTTTCGTTTGTCTACAGTAACGATAAACCAAGTCACCTTTGCATTAATAAAGAAATTTGCCATTATCATAATAAAGGGATTTTTGACATTTGAACCACTAACATTAAAGTTCGAAAAAAAGACTGAAATAACAGTTTTCTTTAAAATTTTATTGGGTAACTTAAACAATTAATAATCCGTGTTTCTACCGCGAACACTAACAACACAAGAACATCGGTTTGGCATACTCAAAATGAGTTCATCCAAATCACGCTGTGGAATGGCCGCCCATGTTCGTTGCAACAACAAAAAAAGGTCTTCTTGCGACTGGATACCCTCCATATTCGGCAGAGCTCTTCTCTGTAGCATATCCCATGCATGCTCAATCGGGTTCAAGTCTGGCGACTGAGCAGGCCAGGGCATGACATTGATGTTAGCTGCGGCGAGAGTCTGTCTTACAACTCTTGCGGTGTGCGGTCGTGCATTATCATGCATTAACTGAAATAAGGGACCGATTTGCACTTGTAGAGGAACGATGACGTCTGATACAATCGTCTCAGCATAAATTTGAGCGTTGAGGTTGCCTCTGATCCAAATCAACTCAGTTCTTCCGCCGATCCAAATACCCGCCCATACCATGATGGTTCCACCACTATAAGGATGGACTTCCTGGCAGGATTTTAATCGCTGTTGGCGTCCAGGGGTTCTCCAGTGTCGTATACGTTTATATATTTTATATATTTTTTTATTACAAAGCCACATCTCAATCTCAAGAAATCCGCATAAAAATGCTTGATCCCTAGACACTTTTGATGTGTGTATAATAAATACCTACAGTTTTCTTTTCTTTATACAACGTTGGAAGGCATTCAAGCTTACGGTTCACCTGATGTAAAGCGGTTACCGTAGCCTATAAACGCTTGTAATATATTAAGTATAACTCGCGCGACGCCTCCTCTGCTGCTAACACAGCAACTCCCTGGGAGCTTCTGTCTCCTTAGGAGAGTCAACATTATGAATTAACGTTTTTACAGTGTGGGCGATACTGACCACATCGCAACCACCGGCGTCTGTGAACCTAGTCACAAGATAACCACATCGAAACTACTAGCGCCAGTGTAACCACATCGACATTTTGTAGTTACCAAAATGCAAATGCTAGAAGCTGCAACTCATGAATGAACCTATGGAGACCGTATGACACGATTTCGCGTAGTAAAAATACTCTCAGATACGGGTTGGGTGGTAAAGTAGAACATGCAGCTCTTATTGGCTCGTTCGTGGATCAACATCGCGTCATTTATCGGGTTGTTGGTTAAAATATCCTCCCATTGGTCGGCAGGCTTGAGTCGCTGAG
Source organism: Pyralis farinalis (assembly GCA_947507595.1). Lineage (NCBI taxonomy): Eukaryota > Metazoa > Arthropoda > Insecta > Lepidoptera > Pyralidae > Pyralis > Pyralis farinalis. The sequence goes on from OX382270.1 coordinate 3,543,185, forward strand.
ATATTTAGGGGCTAAAACACAACATGTTGGTGAATGAAGGGGGGCTTTCATGCGACTTCAAGTGGTTTATTGGTTTGTGCTGCAACTACAATTCTTCTTCTTCTTAGCATTATCCCGTTTCTTAATCTATTAGGATTGGCGGGGTCCGCTACTTAAAACTAGGATTTGGTGAAGATACTGAATTTGATAAGGAGCGATTGCCGTCAGACTTCCTGTTGTGTTTTAAGGCAGGTAGGGTGCATCAAATCCGCCCTTCTGGGGAAGTACCTCCACCTCTGCGCAGCCAAATAAGAACTCCCTAAAGGGTTAAGTAAATAAATATTTTCCGACTAATTACACAGCGCTATCTAGCCCCAGTGAGCGAAGCTTGTGTTATGCGTTGTAAACAACTGATAAACATACGTAAATACGTTTTTTTTTTGTAAATATGTTCTTATGATGCATAGAAGACGCCCAGACCAAGACAAGCAGATATGTTCATGCATACAAATGTTTGTTCTGATGGGAATCAAACCCGTTGTGTGCGTTGGTGTCAAATTAGCGTTACTAACCACTGCACCACCGGTTACTGCGAGTGAGTGAGGTCACCAGTAAGTAGTAGTAGTCAACACAGCTACTGTGTTAACAGCAGAGGTATCACGCGAGTGATACTTAACGAGTTGCACACGTTCATGGGATGGTAAACGTTTTACATCAGGTGGACCGTATGATTGCGTGCCTTCCGACGTTGTATAAAAAAATATATCGCTTACGCTATGCCACCCCAGGTGCTAATACAGCCCCCGAGGCTGCCCCGCTCCGGAGACGGCGGACGGGAGTGCGGCGTAGGCGCTACGCGCACCTATTGCCGCCTCCCTAATATGTGGGACTAGGGGTCAGGTTGGGAACATGGCCGCCGGAGGGACCGTCCCATTTTGCCGGGATGGCCCCTAGATTGGATGTCCGGCCCCTTCTGAGGGGCTGGCCAGTCGCAGTGGTGCCCTGTTGCTGACAGATCCGGGACACCACACCAACGCGGCCGATGGCATTTCGCGGGGTTGTTTAGCGGGTATAACGTCGGGCAGACGACGGGGAGTCCCACACTACCACCGGAGGCCACCCAGGCACCGGTGGTGTGCGTAACGCATTTTTCCCCGCGTCACAAAAAAAAAGGTGCTAATACAGCAACTCAAAGAAAACCGCAGCCAAATAACAACTACCTAGAGGGTTGTTGTGTTCTTGCGTGTCAGTGAGGTCACCAGTAAGCTCCAAAGGAGTTGAAGTGTTAGAAGCGGAGGTGGCATCGCGCGAGTGATAATGTATTACAAGCGTTCATAGGCTACGGTAACCGCTTAACATCAGGTGGACCGTACGGTAGTATGCCTCCCGACTTTGTATATAAAAGAACATACAACACATCCTTACGAGTCCAGAAGAATATTTCTACGAGTATTTTGTCGTTATGCAGTTTGTCGAGTTGATTTTGTTGAACCGTGTATATCGATGTTACAAATTGTTACATGTTTACAAGTTTAATTAATTGTTACATGTTTACAACAAGTTGAAGTTATGTTTACAAGTTATTTCCTTGACATTGACCTCATGGAACACTCCGCTTCATTCCATTACCCCCCTGATACCGTTACATCTGATATTAAAAGGAAATAGATATATATGTATTATGAATGATTCTGGTATCTATTGGTACTTCAAACGTTTCTTTTTTACACTACGTCGGGAGGCATATAAGCATTCGGCCCACCTAATGTAAAGCGGGTACCGTAGCCTATTAACGCTTGCGATGTATTAATTATCACTCGTGTGCTGCCTCCTCTGCTACTTGCACAGTAACTTAAGCTTACTGGTGACCTCACTCACACGCAGGAACACAACAATCCTTTAGGGAGTTGTTATTTGGTTGAGGTTTTCTGTGAGGTGGAGGTACTTCCCCATATGGGCTGCTTTTGACGCGACCTACCTCTCTTAAAACATCCAGACCAAGACAACCAGACATGTTCATGCACACAAATGTTTGCCTTGGGAATCGAACCCACGCGCGTTGATGTCAAAGTCGCGTCATTCACGACTGAGCCACCGAGCTCGTTAAAACGTGTACGACGTTAAATAGAAATTTTAAATTGCTGACTAATTACGAGTATTACGATAAAAATTATTTATTTGCCATTGGGCCCCCGCTGATTTCGCGTATTACATGTTTAAAATATTTTGTTTTATCTTATCTTAACAAGTATTGTACGGATAATGTATGTTGTTGTTGTATTGACGAACAGTGATAGCTCAGTGGATTAGGAACCAGCCTATTGACTGAGTGGTCCCCGGTTTGGATCCTAACGTGCACTACTATACTCGTGTTTTCGTATTTATGCACATATTCGTATATTGTTATCACTCGCTCAGCGGTGATTGAAAACATCGAGAGGAAACTGGCACATCCAAGAAATTATATTTCGAATAAGTTTTGTATTTGATGGCCTCTTTTTAGGGTTCCGTACCCAAAGGGTAAAACGGAACCCTATTACTGAGGCTCCGCTGTCCGTCCGTCCGTCCGTCTGTCACCAGGCTGTATCTCATGAACCGTGATAGTTAGACAGTTGAAATTTTCACAGATGATGTATTTCTGTTGCCGCTATAACAACAAATACTAAAAAATAGAATAAAATAAATATTTAAGGTGGCTCCCATACAACAAACGTGATTTTCTTGCCGTTTTTATAGATAATGGTACGGAACCCTTCGTGCGCGAGTCCGACTCGCACTTGGCCGATTTTTTAGAAATGTTTATAGGCTTTTTAACATTACGCTACGACCATTCCAAAACAGCAGGTAAGACTGCGACTTACGGCTAGTATATTATAAACATACAATATATTATAAAACACAGGCCGCACGTGATTCGGAACGGTGACCGTAACGTATAGTCGCCGGCAACTAAATATCGCTCGTAAGCCGCCACCTGATATGCCAACGTAGCAACTCCTTTCTTCCTGGTGGCCCCACTTACACGCAGGAACATTGCAACGCTCTCGACCTCTAGGAAATCATTTGTGAGCTTTATTAATCAGCTTGGTGCATCACGTGCAGATGAGGTTGGATTGATGATGATGAACTACTTACACTTCTTAAAAGTTACACTGTAAACATTTTAACATTTTCAACGCAGATACGATATTTACTTAAAAAATTGTTAATACTATGTGCTATGTAGGGAACTGTTTTACTAATCACATATAAAAATCTAAACTAAAAACTAATTATAGTCTATGAATTTAATATTTTAAATGCGTATAAAATCTAAGATTTAGGTATCTAATAATAACGTTACGACTTAAGACCAAGTCCAAATGGATTTAAAGATGGATTTATAAATCAGGAGTTTCTTGCCAACAGACAGCTTACTATTTCTACCCATTGCCCAGACATAATGTTTGTAGAGAATACGTAGGTCAAACTATAAGTTTTGCGTAACTTAAAAAAAACAACATGTTATAATCAAAATATTATGTTTATTGCTTTTCAAAATACTCTCCTTTACATTTTAAACATTTTTTCAAGCGATCGACCATTTTTTAAAACAGGAGGACCACAGATCTGAAGGCATGTTTTCTACGTGCTGCTTGAACGCTATCACTGCCTCTTCGGAGTTGGTAAAAGTGAAACCTCTCATAAAATCTTTGATTTTGGGGAAAATACAGAAATCACAGGGTGCTAGGTCGGGGCCATGCGTAGGATTGTACTTTTTTGGAAGTTAAAAATGACTTTGTTTTGTTGGCCGTGTGTGAAGAAGCGTTATCATGATGTAGGAGAACGCGGCTTTTTGGTCGTCTTTCGCGAACTTTTTCTAACACCCTGGGTAAACAAATGGTAGAATACCACTCGGCATTAACACTCTTTTGATCTTCAAGTGGAATTGTGGAGATGGGACCCGTAGCTGAGAAAAAAAACGCGATCTTTTTTTTACCAACGTTTCTCGCCTGCCTAACTTTTGTTGGCCTGTTCTCTTTTGCAAACACCCATTCATAAGATTGCTGTTTTTTACTGGTTCAAAACAATAAATCCACGTTTCGTCTTCTGTGACAATGTCTTAGAATGCATTAGAATGTCCGTGGTCGTACTTCAGTAGCATCTGTGAGCACCATTCCACGCGAGCCCGATTCTGCTCCGCTGTCAGTTCATGAGGGATCCAACGACAACAAAGTTTCCGAACTTTCAATTCTTTGTGTAAAATTTTGTGAATTTGGCTCATACCAATCCCCAACAGTTCTCGAATTGTCTCATAGGTAATCCGCGGATTTTCTTCAATTAGCCGCTTAACAGTAGCCACATTATTTACGTTGACGGCAGTTGAAGGCCGCCCTTCACGAAATTCGTCATATAAAGAAACTCGACCACTCTCAAATTCAGCAAACCATCGCCTCATGGTGCTCAAAGAAGGTGCTTCTCTCCCAAAAGCATTTTGAAGACGAGCAGCACAGTCTTGCGGAGAGAGAGAACTTTTAAAATCATAAAAAATCATCGCTCTAAAATCTTTTCGACTCAATTCCATTTTCGTTGCGTACGTAGAACTTTGATGTGTAAAAAAAAACAATTGACAAATGATTTCCCGCCAATTGTTTTTTTTATTACTAAGTAGGTTGCAACGTTTCAAAAAATATAACTTTCGAAATTCAAATAGTTCCGATTAGCTAGAAGTGCAAAACTTTTAGTGTGGCCCAAGTATTAAGTGCATCAGGTGAGACGTCGATCAAGGTGCATTCCGAGATAACGCATGGTGTCTTGGTGTGGGAGCGTTGGGCTTCCAAGTTGCACTGGAGGGCAATTTTCCTTTCTAAGTGTAAATGTGACTTGCAAAGATTTGGAAGCACTTGTTTTTATCCTCCTGATCCCAACAATAACTTATAGAAATGAAATCTGGGTATGACTGAGAGAACATAAATTTAGAATAAACACGGTCGATGCGAGCAAAATTTGTAGCGAGACGCTAGCTTCGCAACAATGATGTTAAAAAGAAAGTTGGTCTGAAAGAGATTTTCCGTATTAAAATCAGAAAATCATGCTCTATTGGTTCGGGGATATAGAAAGAATGCAGTACGCAAGAATGTCGTAACAGATATATAATGACTAGGTGAAAGGATATATGGTCAAGAAAGGTTAAACTCAGCAACCATGACAAAATTGGCCATGTTTTACGCGAAGGTTATGATAGGAGTCCTAGAAAACGGTGTGTAAGTATGAATATAGCTATGAATGTTAATAAAGGTAGAGAGGTTTATAATAACCGCATCTTATGACGCTTGGTTCTTATTGCCATGGACCATGTCGCTGGCGCGTGTATATAAATGAATATATAGATCACTAGAGAATTTTTGATTAGGACATGGAATTAGAAATGCCCGTCACTGAGATGCCATGATATCAGTAAATGCTGATACTAAAGTGCTTGGACTTAGACGTACTACAATATTAATATAAATCTGGGTATTATATAATGTAAATGAAGTGTTGAACATTGAACAGTTGGTACATTCCATTACGTATACGTATACAACATAATTTATGAACAAGTACAGCTGATCAATCAGCTGTTATCAACAAAGAATTGCGAATATATTATTCAAGCGACTTGCAGTATCGCTTATTGGAAATTTTACTATTGATTATCAGCGAGTTCATGTATCCCATCGTAACACTGATGGTCGCACGTTCAAATTCTTCTTCTTCCTAGCGTTATCCTGCTTCCTAGTCATTTAGAATTGGCGGGGTTACTAAGCCTGAGGATTTGGTGATTTTTTTTTAATAAAGACTGTTAATTAATATGACTGCTCACAACGAAACAGAAACTTTAGCAACATAACGAACGAACTAACGAAGAGTTATTAACAGGCACATTTGCGATAGACATAAAAATGAACACAGTAAAATCCCTTTATTTATATTTCTGTGGTAAAACCATATAAAAAAAGAAGGCGAACTAAAAACTTCAGAGCAAACGCACATGCTAATTAATGAACATGTATCCATTACGAAAAACTACAAATTTTTGCAAACAAATGTGTGACTATCAAGTGGACAACGGTCATTAGCCGTTCTTGATTTGTTTATTTATTAAATTTGTACGTTTTACGTACCTAATGTTCACAACTTATACATTGTCCGTGTAAAGTCTGTCGAGTCAATTATGTATGCATATATACATATGTAATGAAACATAAACCTATTCGGAATGTAATGACATGTAGTGCAAAGAACAAACATGTCGCTTCACGTGTTGTCGTAATAGTATTATGTCAGGTAGATAATACTCCGCCCTTATGTGTTACATTATAATATGAGAATTGACTCAAGATTTAGATTACGTAGACTACAAGATATTGATCTCTGGGATGAGACACAATGTTTTACCCTTAACTGACTCATAGCTAACTGACAGAAAATAAGTAACAGGATTAACTAGAGTAAACCTTAAAATTACTAGGAACGTAATCCTCTATACAACGTTTCATAACATACGGGGTTCCACTGGGGAAAGTTCTGTATCCTATTTTGTATTGTTATATATTCTTAAAATTAGAAGATTGCTGTAATTAAAAGAATATGAAAACAACATATCGTTTAATTATAAACAAAAACGTTATCCCGTTACCTAATCCATTAGGATTGGCGAGGTTCTCTAGCTAAGCCTAAGGATTTGGCGAAGATACTGTTTTTTACATGTAACGACTATTGTCAGAGCTCCGCAACACAAAGGGAAAACCAGACGTTTCTTAAGTAAGGTCACACGTCTGTCGAAAATATAATTTCTTGCACGTGTTTCTTCACTGTGTTTTCCTTCACCGCTAAGTAAGTGATAATTACAAATATGGACATAAATCCAAAAAATGAACTTAGTGGTACAGGACACGAACCAGGGGCCGGTTGATCAATAGTACTGTTCTTTATGTACTATCACTGCTATTTTTCTTCAAAAACAATTAAACGTGGGTAAATACTACATAATAATTGCTTATAATTTACTGCTGTGTCTGAATCCGTTGCTTGGATCTGTTATCGTATGATTTTGAAATTGTATTATGTGCCGTTAATTCATTATCATATTTGTTATCATTATTATTATCTCACATGACATTGTAATAATTTGAATTGTTGATCTTTATCTCAAAATTTTCACGTCGACAACCCGAGACACGGCGGACTTGCAATATCACTCCATCCCTTTTGTATGGGAGTATTCATGTCTAATACATTTTTTTTTATCTTTATAATTCAGAATTTCTTGACTCGTGTGCAAACCTTAATTTCATAGTTAAAAATGTGTACGAGAAATAAAGTCGTAAGACGGCACTGGATAGCCATAAGGACTACTACAAAAAGTTTAAGCGTATAATTAGCACTGCAATTTATCAGGAAAAATGGCCTATTTTCGTGAAAATTTGAAGAACCCGAAAATAAAATATGAAAACCAATGTTACTAGTTTTGTATGTATGTATGTACGAGTTCCTGGGGCTTCTGACATCACCTTCTGATAAAACACGACCAATTTGGTCATGGTAGGTTAGTCTCGGCCTTCCTCGGCTCCTACATCCTTCCACTTTTGCATTGTATGTCTGTTTCGTCATTCTTTCGTCCCGCATTCTTTCTACATATCCGAACCAACGGAGTATGCCATTTCTTATCTTAACACCGACACTCTCTTTTAGACCAACTCTTTCTCTCACGTCTTCATTACGAACGCGGTCAGCAAGCGTTATGCCACAAATTTTGCGCAATGCTCGCATCTCGACCGCATTTATTCTACTTTCATGCTCTCTCTGCCATACCCAGCTCTCACTTCCATAAGTTAGCGTTGGAATTAGCACCGCGTTGTGTACAGCGAGCTGTGCCTTCTGGCTTAGATTTCGGCTGCCTAGAAGTTTACCCAACGCTCCATTCACCCTATTCCCGGCACTCACTCGTCTCTCCACATTAGCGGTGTACCTTCCATTGCTGCTAAAAACACTTCCAAGATATACAATCTCATTCACTTGCTCCAACACTACATCATCAACCATAATCCTAGTGTTCGTTCTGGTTGTCTCTCTTTCAAATACCATTATCTTTGTTTTCTTCGCATTCAATTGTAAGCCTTTCTTCATACAATCATCTTTCATTATTGTAACTAGTGTTTGCAGTTCGGATAGTGATTCTGCTATTAATGCCACATCGTCTGCATAAAGCAGGCAGTTGACCACTGAGTCACCCATTCGCATTCCCACATTCATATTTCTTATTCTCTGAAGACAACTGTCCAGATACAGGATGAACAGCCGTAACAGATGTTACTAGTTTTATAAAGGATATAACGGAATTACCTATGCACTTAAACGACCGTAGGATCGTATTAAGTCCTACTTTCTTGATGTGCCTGGTAAGACGGAATGTGATATCTCAAATTTATTGCACTACTAACTTTATCTACTCTCTTCTTCAGCTCTGCAGAATTAAAATTAAAATCAGTCTCTCAAAACACTGTACAAATAATAAAATCGTTTCAAACAAACGCCACTGGGATTGACAGCATTTCGTTGGACATGATATTATTGACATTGGCTTGAACATTGGATATTATAACAGCTATAATTAATTTATCAATAGAAACTGGTATACTTCCAGATGAGTGGAAATAAGCTTTACTTAAACCTATAAAATAATATAAAATATAAAATTCTAATCCGCTACATCTAAAAGACCCTATACGTATACTCCCATGCTTATAAAAAATATTTGAAAAATTTGTTTGTCCTCATCTAACTGAGTATTTGAAAAAAAAAACATATTGCTTGATTTGCAGTCTGGTTTTAGGATAGGTAATATAGCCACGGCACATATACACGTGGTTGATGATATTTTAAAAGGATATGGATATGGGTACAGTTCTAGCACTATTAGATTTTACACGCGCTTTTGATATAGTAAACATCCCATTGTTGGTATCCAAGATGTAGTTTTATGGTTTTGACAGTCGAACACTTAAATGGTTGTCTAATGCTTAAATAAAGCAATCGATATTAAATGGTATAAATACGTAATTGAGAGTTTAGTATTGTCGTCTCAACGTTCCCTTAACAAAAGTATCCCTCAAGGATCCATATTAGGTCCAATATTATTATACTTTATTCAGCTAATCTTTCATATAAATAAAATTGAAGTGTCTGTCTGTGATTTCAAAATAAAGCCTTTATCTTAAGCTCATATTATTATTTTCACGTTACCAAAGCCTAAATACGCATTTTTAACTTTTTTGTCTGTCTGTCTGTCTGTTTGTCCGGGCTAATCTTCGAAATGGCTGAACCGATTTTGACGGGACTTTGACTGGTAGGTAGAGGACTGTTCAGAGAAGAATATAGGGTAGGGGTTTTTATCCCGTAAATATTTAGGGTTCCTACGTAAAAAATGAAAAACTGTTAAAATTAGGGGGAAATATCTTCCCCTTCGGGGGACTTTGCAGTTTTATATTATTATTTTCACAGAATACGTATTTTTGGTGACATAAAATAACTACGCATTTTTTATGTAATAAAAATAAAATAATTATACGTTGCCTCCCGTAAAGGTCAATAGATGGCGCTGTATGAAAATTGAATCGCTCTATGATTGCATCTACGACCCTGAACTTTGTTTTTTTTTTTAAACAGAAAGAATTTGAGGTCTATGGAGAAATAAAGGCTACTAAAAGTCCAAATCTCATGCGTGCGAAGCCGCGGGCTTCAGCTAGTTAAAAATAATTTCATTTATATGCGGATGACCTACTATTTATATTAAAACCGCTATATTTCATTTAAACCGCTAAAAAATTAGAGTCGCATAGCTGAATGGTCTGGTTTAATCATTTTTACCTTAAATCCAACTAAGTCAAAATTTTTAGTGCTGGGCACCAAAACCCAAATTGCTAAAATTGGGGCACAAATGTCTGCAGTAGAATATGTAAAGGAAGCCGGTAAATTACCGGCTTCCTTCCGGTGTTACTCTTGATGGTAATTTATATTTTGAGAGTTATATACTAGAAATTGTTTGTGATTTTTTAAGCATAGATATACGTGTCAATATGTCTTCCTTGGTGTGTTCTTAAATTCAATTGTACTGATACCGTCACCGAAATTGTCACATAAAATAAATTTTGCATTAAAACGTAAAAATTCTAATATTAACAATAGGATTTCTCTTCAAAAGCACGGAAAGAGGTCCAATGTACTATATTTCATGAGATAACTCGTTTTGTTTTTAATTTCAATGTGCTCGGGGCTACGGGTCAACTTATCAAACAGTCAATTTCTCGGTGATTGTTATTCAATTAAAAATTTATTTATTATTTATTTATTATTTATTAAGAAGATTTACAGCGTATTTGCAAAATAATTACAGTGTAGAGACTAGATGCCAATAACAAATCTTCATAAGTATGAAACAAAATTGTTCTTGCAGTATAGCACTAAGTTGTTTTAGTAGAGGTCAACAATAGTAAACACATATCTACACATATAAATTACGTATACATGTACAAGTTCTACAGTTACTATTACATAGAATAAGTACAACAGGTTTGTAACCCATGCAGAAGCCATTACATTAGTATGAGTAGGTGCAGTGTGATCGTCTTTAGTTAGGTTGTCTGAAAAAGGATGCGGCTACGGTATGTTTAATATGGTGAGTACTTGTATTAAATACGTCAAAGTCGTATTCGGAGACACATCTATTGTACGTGTGACATGCACGGATTAAAAAGGTATTTTGCCGATAGTTAGTTGTAGCAAAGGGCACGGATAAGATTGGGCGATGCCGCAAAACTAGGAGATTTGTCCGAAATGATAGTTTGCTTAGCAATTCGGGAGAGTCCACAGAACCATTAGCAATTTTGGCTAGATAGGTAGCATCGAGAACTTCTCGACGAAGTTCCAATGGTAGAAAATGATATCTAATGCAGCGACTATCGTAATTCGCCGAGTATACTTTTGCCTTAAAATCAAGAAAACGTAAGAACCTCTTTTGTATTTTTTCAATTCGTGTTTTGTATGCGTCGTATTGAGGATTCCACACTTGTGATGCAAATTCCAAGTGGCTTCTTACATAAGCACAGTATAGAATTTTTATTGTTTTTAAAGAATGGAAGTCGCCACTTAATCTCATTATAAATCCTAACGCCTTGGAGGCTTTAGTAATCATGTGATCGATATGTTTGTCAAATAATAGTTTCTGATCATGAATAACCCCTAAGTCTCTGATTTGATCGACTCTTTTAATATTTTGTTGTAACAGCATGTAATTAAATTCAATTACTTTTTGTTTACGAGTATAAGTCATACAAAAACATTTGGAAACATTAAGATCAAGTTTGTTCCTTTCGCAATATACTTGAAACCTAATTAGGTCTTGTTGCAGCTCATCTGCATCAGAGATATTGCGAACAGACTTCAAAATTTTCATATCATCAGCAAAGAGAAGTATCCTAGAGTGAAAGAAAGATGTTTTAATGTCCGAGATATATATCAGAAACATTAGAGGGCCCAAAATGGAACCCTGCGGTACTCCCGATGGGATAGAACTCCACTTTGATATAAAGCCGCGCAAAACAACAGCCTGGCTACGATTCTCAATATAGGATGAAAACCAACGGTATAGATCACCATGAATACCTATAGCTAATAATTTGGTTAAGAGCACTGAATGGTTAATTCGGTCAAAACACTTTTGGTAGTCTGTATAAATTACGTCTACTTGGGCTCCTTTGTCCATTTCTTCTGTTATAAAGTCATTGGCCAAAACAAGATTTGATACTACCGAACGATTCGCTAAAAAGCCATGCTGGTCATCATCTAATGAATTTCTAATGATAACATAAATGCTATCGTACACTAGTCTCTCGAAAACCTTGGCGAATAAACAAAGTTTGGAAATAGGTCTGTAATTTTCTACATTAGATTTATCGCCCTTTTTGAGCACTGGAGTAACAAAGACTGACTTCCAAATTACAGGCATAACTCCTTCAATAGAAGAGCGATTAAATAATATACAGAGAGGTGTTACTAATTCCGAGGCGCATTTTATTATAAATATGGGAGGTATCATATCAGGTCCGCCGGATTTAGAGAGGTCTAATGATTCTAACAGTGACTTGACTTTCAAAGGACATATTTCAAATTCAGAAATACCAATCGAACTATGACTATCTGCAGTACCAACACATGAAGCTGTTCCAATTCGGTTCTCCTCCTTGAATGTTGAATTGAAATATGTAGCAAATAAATTACTAATATCTTCTCCCGTATTCGCATGATTATCTTTATAGTGCATTACATTTGGGAAAGCGTTGGTTTGCTGTTTACTTTTTACATAAGACCAAAAAGCTTTGGGATTTTTTGCAATTGAATTTTCGATTCCGCCTATGTACTTTGTATAACACTCCTTTTCGAGTTTACGAGCTCTAGCTCGAAGGTAAGAAAAAGATTGGTAATCTGAAATATTACCATACAATTTATATTTACGATGAAATTTAGATTTTTCCTTTAAGACCTTTACTAGTGCGGTACTAAACCATGGTGGGTGAGATTTACGTAATACAATTTTGTTAGGCACATATTTATCACGGAGTTTATATAATACGTCATAAAAAACACTGACCGCCTGATCAAGAGAACCTATTTGTAAGCATTCTAGCCAATTCACTTGTCTCAAATCCTCACAAATAGCTGTATAATCGGCCCTATTATATAAGAATTTTGTCTTTGGCTTGTCATTCAACAGGCAAGATACAGTAAATCGAGCTTGAATGCACAACGACCTGTGATGCGAATCTTCGACAACTAACGAGTCATTGCAGGGAATTACGGTTAAACATTCATTACTAAATATCAAGTCTAAAATTCGATTATAAACATTAAATACACCGTTGTACTGATATAAATTACAAGAGGCAACACTATCAAAGAAATCCATCAAATAATCCCTACCGCAATCTGTCGGTAAAAAATGCATATATTCATTGGACCCCACCCAATTAACATTATCGCTAAAATTAAAATCCCCCATTATTATGAATTTATCAAGAGGATGAGATAGTACCAACTCACACAGCTTATTGATGAAGTTTGTCAATTGAGTTCTAAATGAGTTGCCCCTTTCCTCCCTTACCAAGTAAAGTGTACAAATATGTATATTAAAAGGCATATCCAGTTTTTGTTTGTTTGGAACTATAGACACCCACAAATCCTCCGCAGAACTACGCCACTCCGTTCGCTCAATGCATGTAAAATTACGCTTTACTGCCAATAGAACACCACCACCAAGGTTTTGCTGTGTACGCTGATAATCGCGGTCGCGTCGCCAAACCAAATAGCGATCGTCAAATAACTCACTACTAGATATACCATCCAATAACCATGTCTCCGTAATAGCTATTGCGTCGTAATCGCTCAAACATACATTTCTATAAAAACTAGTTGTTTTTGTACGTAAACCACGGACGTTTTGGTAGTATAAAGTTAATACTGTCATTTTGGAACATATTCTAGGCTAATTAGCAAATATCTACAAAGACATATATATGTAGTAATACTTCGAATGTAGCCCATGCACAGTGACAGTTTGTAGCTTTTATTGATACGAGATGTTTTAGTATTTATTACGTTCATTTGTAGGTAGATGTAACATAATTCCGCGACAAGTAAACACTGTGTCGAGTCACTGTGCCATGCGGCTATAGACATTGTTTTTATGTTTATCTCATTAAGCGAGCGGTATAACTGATTCGAATATAGCGCATGTTTGATAATACGGCAACCCATTCTAGACCCTACGCAGGTAATTATAACATTCGTAAAAGTGTAAGGCATTGTAACATCCCCAATCAGACCATGCCTCATACTTATACATAATTTTGATCTGTGACGTATTGTATGTTGAAATACTAACTGATCACTACCAACACATAACAACATCTCAATTGAATTGATCAAACTGCACACTACCATGGGAAACATAATAAATGCAACTTGTACAGTAATTATCACATAAAAGATAAAATATATGTAAACATAACCAAAGTTTATTTTAACTTCGATAAATCGACCTCGTCTTTTATTGAAACTATGGGAGATGTGTCGTCCTTCCTCACGTAAATCCGAGCGTGTTTGACCCAAGTATATGCAAATTTTTTTTCCCTAGCAATTTTTTTGGTTTTTGTCAGGAGATCCTTGTTTTGAGGTGTCAGATGATCATTCACAAATATTTTGTTGTTTCCTGCGAATCCCAGCATTGACGATGTGAGCGAGTTAGTTTTGTTGGTAACTCGAGATGCAGCAATGAAATCCTCCTTCGCGTATCTATTGATGAATGAAACTATGATCGGGTTCGGCTGATTTTTGTCTCTCGAGGGTACTCTCGTGACAAAGTTTATTTGTTGTTTTATCACTGCATAATTTATCTTTGTACCAATTGTTTGAACAATGTTAAACAGGTTTTCGTTGCCCGCTTGGGGTATGCCTTTGATTTCCGCATTGTTCATGCGTGACCACTGATCCCTGTTGTTTATATCAGCCTTCAACACGTCTATGTCCCTCCGCTGTACACTGCATTGTTCCTGGGCTCTCTCGACACGTTTCAGTCGTTCGTCGAGTTTTTCAAATTTTTCATTGAATTTCTTGACTGTACTGCTGGTCTCAAGGAGCTGTGCCTTGAGATCGGAAATCTCAGAGCGAAGCGCATTTACTTCCTCCGCTAACGAGTCCAAGGGTATTAATTTTATAGCCAGTGATCTTATTTCACTCATAATGTCGGGGCTGGAAGGAGTTTGATGAAGTTGAGGTGATTGAAGTCCGGCTTGCTTGCATTTTGGGCAACGCCAAGATAATTTTCTGTCTCCCAACCGCCTGTAACCGGCCTCCATGATACCGGCACAATTGAAATGAAATTCATAGTTGCACAATGAACATAAAGCACCATCAGACAATGTTTCATCGCAAGCACCACACACGTTATTTTTTGTTGACATCATAGTTTACGAGTAAAAATTAATAGCCACTGACGGGTATATGAAATAATAATACAAGAATGGATGTAAATCGACCGTACGCTAAGAAGCTTGCGGCGTAACTGAATATATATTTAAGCACGCGTGTTTTAATCGTAGTTTCGAATATATATATTCAGTTTACAGGCGATAGAAGTAAAACCTTCGAAAATGTGAACTCAAAATAATTAGACGAATGTAGAATTTCAGAAGTAGTAAAATTGTGGTGTTTATTTATGTTGATATTGATCATAATAATAAATTTGAAAAATTACATACACATACAGACATAGCTATTCAAATGCAAAAATGAATTACTTCATTCTGCGATAGAGTTATTAAAAATTGATAACACACCACTAGATATTTTACTGCAGCAAAGAACACTTTTAACCCATTATTATTAGAAAAACGAGTAAACATAGAAAAACGTAACAAGTCTTCATGAACTGGAAAATGTAAAAATTTCTCTTAAGATACTATTAGTATATTGTTTTAAGATATTATGTCAGAAAAATTCAAATATTCATCTCTCTTCAGTGCTAAAAAGTACCTACGCTGAGAGTGGATATGACTAGATGGATATCTCCAAATATTTGAGCATATACAGTTTATACTTTATAAAGTTGAATGGTAGAGTATTAGAAGCTCTTCTTACCATTGGCTTTTCTGTTTTTGCCATTTTAGTAACACCAATTCCTTCCCAGACAGTTATACAGTGGGTAAGCACTGATTCACATATAGCCCCGTACATAATATTTTGGTTACTAGTAGGTACCATTAGGATTTCATTCTATGAATAAATTTCCCGATTCCTTTAGTGATCAAGGTAGTACCGGACTTGAGAGAGTTTACTGTCTAGTACAATACCAAGATATTTGACGGTATCGGTATCTTAACGAGCTCAGTGGCGCAGGGGTTAGTAAGGCTACTTTGATACCAACGTGTGGTAGCCAAACCTTTCGTAGGTTCACAACACAAACATTTGTGTGTTTATCTTGTGCTGGGTGGTTTTATAAGAGATAGAGCACATTAAAGCAGCCCGTCTGGTAAAGTATTTCCACCTCACAGAAAACTGCAGTCAAGTAATAACTCCCTGGAAATTGCTGTGTTTCAGCGAGTGCGTGAGGTTACCCCTAAAGAGTAGCCGTGTTCGCAGCGAAGGTGTCATCGCGCAAGTGAAACTTAAAGTGTTCCTAGCGTTCATAGGCTGTAGAAACCGCTTTATATCAGATGGGTCGTATACTTTAGCGACGTTCCACAAAAAAAAAAAAAATATTATTGTGTAAAAAAATAAAAAGATTCTTGCATGCACGGCTGAGAGATCAGAGTGGATAGAGTGGATCCGAAGATTCAGCGATTATGTTGGTGCTGACACTATTGTCATGATAATGTCCAGCTGTTCCTTGTCAGATAACTGACTAGACAAACGCGAGAACAAACTCTCCATGATGTTAATAAATGACTTGATACTCTCATTTTCCCCTTGCAGTCCCGAGTTTCCCCGAGAACGAATTTGGTTCAATAAACAGCGTTTATACTCTACCGGTTGAAATTCAGAGTTCATTAAATTAACAAATTGAGCATATGAGGTTGTATCTAACATTGCGAAACCACAACAAGGCTTCGCCACTAAGCAGATGAACAATATTGTCTAGCAGTTCAGATTCAGAGACTTCGAATGCGTGCATAAACTCATCAAGCCTAGGAATAAAATCATAAACGGGCGATTTCCATCATAAGATATGATCCATTTGAGAACCTGTGAACTACGCTTGTTTGAAATCATTGGTTGAACCGCAATACAAGATGCCTGTGGAACAGAATGAGAGGCTGATGGTTCCGGGGCCTTATTGCAATACAAGGTATCTAATGATCTAATGAAACGACGAGATCGGTGGCGCAGTGGTGAAACGCGCTGTTACGCTACTTTGACACCAACGCTCGTGGGTTCGATTCCCACACAGTACAAACATTTGTGTGCATGAACATGTCTGTTTGTATTGGTCCGGGTATTTTCTATGTATAATAAGTATGTATTTACAAAAAAAAAATGTATTTACGTATGTTTATCAGTTATCTAGTACCCATAACACAAGCTTCGCTTACTTTGGGGCTAGGTGGCGCTGTGTAATTTGTCCGGCAATATTTATTATTATTATAATGAGTTGAAAGCCTTGGTGATCAAAGCGACCTTTTTGAATTGTTGATCTATCGAAGTGTACGAAAGGTTTTCCAACCTTAGAAGCGAATGCGAGACAAGTGAGACATTTCCGACGTCAAAACCTTGTTGAATGATCAGCCTGCAGAACTGCATCCAGCTATCTTCGACTCGCCTTTTGACATAACGACGTCTTCGTCATCTTTTGATAAGTAATCTATGTTTATATGCAAGGACATCTTAATTAAAATTATTAAATATACTTACTAATATACAAAAACATTTAGTTTTGCTAAATAATTTAATTGTATCAAATATCTCAATATCAATACTAATAAAAAACAATATCAGCAATGTTGCTGTTACATAACAGAGAGAAAAGGTATTTTTAATCACGAGTACAAAATGTTGTGTGGCATCACATTAAACAACTATCAAAGAGATCCGTTGGCAACTGTTCAAACACAATATAAACAAATAAATTAAATAAGTAATACAAATTAAAAAAAATAATAATTTATATAATAATTAATAATATGACATAACAGCATATGTCATTACTACAACAGCACTATCTCATATGAGAAATGTATATATAGTATATCATATTGTTTGTTATACAATAGTAACAGCTAACTAAACTTGCAAAATGACACAAATGTCAGAATGACCCTAAAATATTAAGTGTACTGTCATACATAATAATCAATGTCCTCAAAGAGGACTATAAGAGAAAAAGGTATTAACCTATAGACGATAATAAACTTACTTAAAATGTAGATAATATTATGTCGCAGAGGTAGCAACACCATATTGAGAAGCCCGGAAGAAATCAATCCCCGTGATGCTAGTTTTAATAATAACGGATCAAAATGTCAAGTCGGCGCTTGGGTGGAATCGATATCGTTGGATTGGCAACACCGGTTGTGTTTGTTATGGTTAGCTCGAAATGTCGGTTGTGGTCAGTTGTCAAAAACGTCATTGGAAGCGGCATTACGAATCGAGCAATGGAGCCAATCGCACGTGTCACGTCCACCGCATTTTGAATCCGTTGTAATCTACGATCTAAGCATAACTTTTGTTACGATTATTATTGTAATGGACTGATTAAATATTGAGAAGATTAACTACGCTGGTATTTCGCTTTATTCGCCATGAACAACGAGCCACCTGACGACCACTACATTCCCGTTCTGACAATTATAACATAGTAAGTTTAGTAATATTGCCAAGAATATATTTTAGGACACATTTACACAAACATACTTATGAGTAAACGGACATCATAGAAATTAAAGTACCTAAGTGAAATGTGATGGAGTACCTTCACAAAGTTAAAATAATAAATAAATAAATATTGTCGGACAAATTACACAGCGCCACCTAGCCCCAAAGAAAGCGAAGCTTGCGTTATGGGTACTAGACAACTGATAAACATACGTAAATACATACTTATTATACATAGATATGTATAATAAGTATGTATTTACAAAAAAAAAAAATGTATTTACGTATGTTTATCAGTTGTCTAGTACCCATAACACAAGCTCCGCTTACTTTGGGGCTAGGTGGCGCTGTGTGTAATTTGTCCGACAATATCTATTTATTTATTTATTTATTTATAGAAAATACCCAGACCAAGACAAACAGACATGTTCATGCACACAAATGTTTGTATTGTGTGGGAATCGAACCCACGAGCATCGATGTCAAAGTAGCGTAACAGCGCGTTTCACCACTGCACCACCGAGCTCGTCAAAAAATAAAGAATGTGTAAAACAAAAATGTTTAGGAAGATATACTTACATACAAAGAATGTGTTAGCGGCCACATTTACATAAATATAATGAATAAAAGGACAGCGTTCCTACATTATAATCACAAAATTTACAAGAAAAATTTAAGAACACACTTAAAAAAATATTATATAACCTAATTTTTAACGTTACCCATATGAAAGAGAAAACCTGTTTTTTTTATTGGTGTACCCGTTGAGGCGCCAATACTATGTGTCGAGCGGCAGAGCAGAGGACGTAGGAGACTCTAGGCAAGGTAATTAGTGGCTAGGCTGTGTGCAAGGCGTAGGTTCCAGTAGTTAGTTATGCAGGACCAAAACCAGGAAAGTCAATTATTTGTCTGCTTCAAAGAGAATAGATAAAAAAGAAAGTAGCGCCACCTGATTTAACCAAAACCTATCAGAAAGGTACGATAAAGTAATGTACGAACTTATATAAAGAGAAACAGATTAGGAAGTTACATGTATTTATTCTTTCCGGTCGCTTTCAGACACAATTATATATATATATATCCATATTGTACATGGCATATTTTAACGTAATTAAAGGGGAAATAAATTTCCTCTCATATCGTCAACACATATTTATATATTCATCTAGTTTAGCTTACCGTGTTTTAAGCTAGATTACACGCCCACTTAAATTTCCTACTGCATTAGGCCTATGCAAATGCATAAAGTTGCATACATTATAAAACAGGTGTCCATTTATACAGATCTAATTACTTTTTGAGGCCATTATCGGGTCAAGACGTTCATCTTTTAGAATTAACATTTTATAGAAAATTCCTAAACATTTAAACGATCACTTGAATGTTAGAGGAGCTTCGGGTATGATGACAAGAAAACTAGCGTTGCACCTGCCATCCAAAACTGGACGCAGAGACACAAGCCATGGGCCTGCAACGAACAATTAGACGACCAGGAACTACGTACTACGGATTGCGATCTGCGATTTGAGATTGCGGTCTGCGAATTGGGATTGCGGCCTGCGAATTAGAACCGAACCTCAGTCTGCAATAGAAAAGCAAACCATTACATCCTTGATATCGAATTACAGGGAATGAAAACATCCTCTGCTTTACAAATGCAAATCATTCAAACATACTTACTCGGTATAGAGAGCTCAAAAGTCAAAACTAATTTTGTAGGTGATGCCATGACGCCATGTTTCTTAATTGATTTATTGTACTTGGTCTTACGGATTAAAACCTTGTGTTAACTTATTAGTTTAAAAGCCATATTACGACTCAAAATAATTCAGCCACACACAGTTATTTTCGAAGAGAATTTCACATGTTTCCCATATCGAATAGTTTGGCCAAAAAGATAGAAAAAATGCGGCTTCTCTATCAGCCGGAACTCTCCCTGTCAAACAAAACCTATTTGCTGACCGGCTACGTGCTCGTCATTGTGATGATCGTAGAAGGCGTTTTTGTGCCTGACAAGATTCTTCTTAAAATTCCATTTTCTATGAGATAGGATATTTGTGGAAAACAAAGAAAATAAACAAACATTGAGAACGCAGAATTTTAGAACTGCTGTAACAACAAGAAAAAATAAATTAATGAAAAGCAAAGATACCTGTATGAAGAGCACTAGTTATCTCTATATAGCAAGACTGAAAGCGATCGATTAATGTATTTACGGGTTAACAGATGACGCTAGTAGTACCAAAATTTGCATTAACATGCAAGAGTACATTTGCACCGTAACATCCTATTTCCTTTCATGTACCACATACACATACATACATATATATATATATATATATATATATACATACATATATATATACATCACATACCACTATTTTATACCACAAATGTGACCAACAAGCGTACACCCTACCTAATGTCAAGCAGTTACCACAGCCTATGGATATTTGGAACACCAGGGGTGTCACTATTGAGTAACCGACCCTATTAGAACCTCTTCACGCCTTTCTTAAAAACTTCGGCAGGCAGCTCACAACTTAATACTTCTTCGTAGAATTGAAAAAAATTACAACATATTTGGAACTGCACAGTACGCGACCTCTGCGGCTCCAGTGTATGAGAATTAATGATGTTGAATCCCAGCCGTCGGTGAGATGTGTGATTGTAAACCAAGGCTGTTAGCATCATGTCGAACAACTCCTAAGAACACAACCCATTGTACAATCGGTAGAACACGCAAAGGGAGGCAAAATCTCTTCTCAAACTCGAGGGATCAATACCGTGTATGAGTTCAGGATTATCAACGATCCTCACAGCACGTATCTGAACCGTATCACGCGGTCCAGCTGGTATTCAGGTGCTCTCGCCCAAAGGTACAGTACTTCATATGCGGTCTTACTTGGGACTTACATAACATAAGTCCTCCGAGCTGAAGTACTGTTTGGCTCTGTCGAGCACACCAAGTTTCTTGGACACCAGCTCGACTTTATCCTTCAGCTGACTTCGGTACTGAACATCGCTGAATATCTCAACACCGATAATCCCAATGCTTTTGGCAATCGAAAGCGGCGTGTTCTGGAATCGGGGATCCACTGCGAATAGGGGTTTTTTAGCGGTAAACGCGCAGACTTGTGTCTTGCTAGGATTTAATTAGGCCAAGTTCAATCGCCCGCAGTCAGATACTTTGCTCAAAGTACCCTTCATTTTCGACATATGTTTAACGCGGCTCCACTAAGGACCGAGTGATGCACGGCCTGTATATTAAGTGTCCCCGATGTTATGCCCTGTGGGACGCAGCATTGATATTCATCCTATCGGAGCAACTATTCATAAGTATCGCTCTTTACATACCTCACTCGCGTCTTTAAAATTCATAGCTCTTCTCATGTACGCTCGCTAGTTTCTAAGGGTCCTGACATCACTTTCTCACATCAATTTGGTCATGGTAGGTAGGTAAAGAATAATGTTACTTATTCAATGTAAACCTGTACACCATGTCTGTTCCAAAATTGTTTTTAGTGCAGTCGAGGGACATTTGGTATAAATTGGAATTGAGAAAAGATCGATGAAGGTTATTGAAACTATAATTATTATAATATATAACTGATTACAAATTGGGTATTTAAATTGTAGCAAATCCTGGGTTGTCGAGTCTGATGGCAGTCGCTCCATGTAAAATATGGTGTCTTCGCCAAATCCTTAGGCTAAGGTAGAGGATCCCGCCAATCCTAATGGATTAGGAAACGGGACAACGCTAAGACGATGATTAACTGACTACAAAATATTAACTGATATCCTCACGGTTCATCCTCATGAGTATCAGAGTATATTATACAAATGTAGTCGTAAAAGACAAGAAAGTGTAGAGTGTAATTTACTATTTTATTTAGTTTTAAGTCATCATCATCACATCAACCCTTACTCATCCCACTGCAGGGATACGGGTCTCCCTTCAACCGAAGGGTTTTTTTTAAATAAACGTGCACCCCTGCCGTGGGCAAGGCTCTTTATTACGCCAGTTACTTATTTACTATTTAAAAAAATTACTTACTCATTCATACATAACCGAAGGAGTTTAGAGCATACTCCACCACGCTGCTCAAATGCGGATTGGCGGAGGCCAGTGTTTTCAAGCCGCCCGAAGCCCACTGACTTAGCTTAACGACTGTATGTTATCTATCGACAACAGCCGGGACCAGTGGCTTAAGGAGGAAGCATAAAGTTGAGTGGCGCCCTCATTTTGTTTTTATTAACTAACGCTGAATTTAAGACCAATTCCAAAAAAAAAACTAATACTGGCACTAAAGAACCATATTTAAGTTTTTTGAAACGTATCTTGAATTTATTATCTATGTACTAGTAACCAAAATTGTTATTGTTATTGTGGCCACTTATAGCAATAATCAAAATTTTGACTAATCTAATTATACATAAATAATAAGTGCCTGTATTGAGCGTTTTATGGAATTGAACTTAAATTCAGCGTTACTAATAAAAGGAAAATGAGGGCGCCACTTAGCTTTATGCGTCCTCTTAACGTGCCCTCAGAAGCACGAAGATAAACCCATCCATAGACAGGCTGCGGTCGACGTTGCTTAACCTGAGTGACACGCGCAACGACACCATCGAGCTCTCCAGTTTTTGAAGTCGTGTTTTTTATTAATTTATATATTACGTATCTATTCTCTCAGCCATACCCTGCTCACGGTCAGTTAATTAATAAGTAATAAGGTCGGTGTTCATAAATATGTATTGCATAATATAACAAGACAATACAATAGATACATGCAATGGAATTTACACAAGTGTAAACTAAGCTCACGCTTACTATTTGGTCACGCAGCTGCAAAGTATTTTATTAGTCTGGTAAAAAATATTGTTATATACAAACTTTTCTTTTATTCAACTCTATAATTATTTTGAATTTGGAACGCGTTTATTTTGTTAAAAACTTCTTTCGAATTCCCGCTATTTTACATATGCTTTTTCGTTTCCAAATTACGATATATGGTATCTTAATGAAAAATAGATTGCAGTGATTGCATTGCACAAAGTGGGCATGGAGCCGTCGGTCATATTCAAAACAATTCAAAAGCTTGGTATCTGCCGTATGTTTGTATATCGTACTATCTAAAAGTGCTTGCTGAGAGGTTTCACAACACGATCCAAGACAGTCTTATGATACTTTAGCTGAATGAAGTCTTCACTTCTTTTTCACAAAAATGATGTTCTGTGACTCCTTAATATTAGTATAGATAAATATAAAAAATGTCTGAAAAATTACACGGTCAACTAGTCCCAAAGTAAGCAAAGCTTGACTTGTGTTATGGGTACTAGACAACTGATAAACATACGTAAATACACTTTTTGAAGTGAAAACTTCTTTAGTTGTGCACTTTTTGGGATGAGTAAAAAATGTTAAACTGCCGTCAGAACACGTAACCTTGACCGTAAGATTTCGGTGAGAATTAGAACTTAAGTTCGCTGTAGCGCTAAAACATTAGTTACCTCTAATTAAACAATTAAAACATGAAGCGCTAGATTGTTCATAGGGCATTATTTTCTCGCGACCGAAACGTTGTAAGCGCCATTAAATTGTTGGCGTTTACGCGTTTCGTTCAACGTAGTTTATCAACATCGCTGTTTGGTTTAAGCGATTTGCGCGAGTGTGCGTGTGTGTTTGTGTTTTAGAGATTGGCGATAATGATGCTGGTAATCATGATGGTGAGTTGTTGAAATTATGGATGAAAGTAATTCTGAGATAAACTTTTTAATGTAAAATAATTGTAATAGTTCTGAAGTGTTAAATTTTTTATGTAATATATATAATATTCTTCGTTTCTTCGAGTTCGTCTCTGGATATATATACATATATATATATATATATATATATATATATATATATATATATATATATATATATAGAGCCCATCTTCACACTTATTCCATTTTATTTTTATTTACTAAAAACTTATATTGACCTAGTAATGTTATGTATTTATTATGTTCACAATTTATTGTGTATTTTGAATTAAACAACTTTTCAGCATCCGTGGTCGCAGGAAAACCAGTCTTCCTGTGACCACGGATGCTGCAAAGCATTCGAAACGTCAGGTTTAACAAAATAAATAAAACACGCGATACTTCCGTTAAAAATTGTTTAATTCAATGTATAACAATCGCGAAAACCTAAGAGAATATTATTGTGTATTGTCTAAAATTTCTTATATGTGTCGCATCCAGTCATGCGTATGGATGTTTTAAACGGTGGCGCGCTTTGGCAGAATCAAGAGGTCGAGACTGAGAGAAAGGGAGAGTTAGTACAAACGGCGGCAAGTGACGACGTCTTGGGACTGTCCTCTCGTTTCGTATTTTCCTGAACATTGATTACAAGTGTTGATTTAAAATTATAGTGTGATACGAATTGCATTGTATTTCTCATTGCACAACACCATACGCTCGCATAATATCGGATAGACCGAAAAATCATACTAATATGACGTATGTATATTCTATACCACTGTTGTATATTCGAGTGTTTATATCTATGTACCTATTTTGTTGATGTTAGTATCTACTCCCATGGATCCTAAAACTCTCGCTAAACATATATCTTCTTTCAGGTTCTCTATGGTTGACTGGAAGAGATCCCTAATGGGATAAGTCCGTCATTGTACAATACTATTTTTCACCTGTACTCTTATATTGTTATGTTAGTTATTGTACAATAAAAATTTCTACAACTACTCGTACTTGTTTGTAGAGCGAAGTTCCAATCGTGATCCATTCGTATTATTCCAGGGTTTGGCCTGTACAGCTATATCTTGACCGCACTGATGGGGCTGTGCATCATCTCGCTGGCGTGCATCGTCTATGCCAGCACCATCATTGTACCGGCCAGTGCCTGCGAGCTGGATACCACTGGCACGCAACAGGGACTCCTGGCTGCTGTACCCATGATTGGTAAGTAATATGATTGGTAAGTAATACTTTTTTTATAGCACAAAGGTGATAAACAAGCATACGGCCTGCCCGATGGTAAAAAGTCACCGTAGCCAGCGAACCGTAGCCTACGGACATTTGCAACACCAGGGGTGTCACTCATGCATGGCCGACCCTCAAAACACCTCTACTACTACTAGCATTTTGATATAACAGTAGGTTAACTAGCCGACTTATGACTTTTTTGACATGACCACAAACTAGAGGACATTAGATTAGTCATGTTTCCAAATTGTGAATAGTTAGCGGCCCAATACACAATACCTACATCTCTCCCTTGCAACTAGGCAACAGAACGTTAAGATAGGTATTTCCTGACACGGGACAGGCCCACCACTCATTCCCACCACTGTTTCTCCTGTGTAGCCAGGATTAACAGCGGCGACCACAAAAAGGCAATGAACAATGAAGTTCATTGCTGTCCTGGGGGTTAAACTACAGCTGCCTTGGAACTCACAACGAATTTAATCAGAAGAAATTTGTAGGAGTAGGAAGTTTTGGAATTGACTTCCCCTCTTGGCAAAGTGAGAGACAGCAATATGACAAATATTTCCTGATATGGGAAATACCTCAACCACCACAGAAAACAACAGCCAAATAACAACTCCCGGGTGGATTGTCGTGCTTCTACGAGTGAGTGAGGTTACCAATAAGCTCCTTTGTTGCTACAGCGCATCAAAGAATCCAGTCTGGGGAAGTACCCGCCTTACAGAATACTGTATTTAAATAACTACTCCCTCCTAGAAGGTTGTTGTGTACCTGCAGGTGAGTGAGGTCACCAGTAAGTTCCTAAGTTTGTTGAGTTATTAAGAGTTGCTGTGTTAGCAGCAGAGGTGGCATCGCGCGAGCGGTACTTAAGTATTGCAAGTTTACACCAAGTGGGCCGGATGCTTGTATGCCTTACGACGTTGTATAAAAAAGTAAAAAAATACTTTTTAATATGTTGGAAATTTTAACAAGTATGTGACTCGCCTGATTCAGTGCAGTTACCGTAGCCTGAGAGAGGTTAGTTACTGTTCATGCGGCTGTAAAATAGACGACGTCACTTGTCATTTCATTGAAATGCACTAAGACACTGTCTGACTGTATATATATATATACCTTCGCGCCAGGTACCTTACGGCGTTGGCA
The DNA here is from genome assembly GCA_947507595.1 of Pyralis farinalis. Classification (NCBI taxonomy): domain Eukaryota; kingdom Metazoa; phylum Arthropoda; class Insecta; order Lepidoptera; family Pyralidae; genus Pyralis; species Pyralis farinalis. The sequence goes on from OX382270.1 coordinate 3,569,747, forward strand.
GAGGGAGCCGAGCAACATAAGACGCGTCCTACCACACCTCATGATTATGTCTGATACATTTAAGAGAACGTAGTAATTTTCTACATTTATAGCAGCTTAATTATGTGATAAATATTGGAAACCGTGAAAAATATATAGATAGATATTTTTCATGGTTTCCAATATTTTTTGAATAATAGTGGTTACAGAAAATTTTGTATAATTGTCTTACAAATGGTAGAACATGCATAGGTATTATGCAACAGGGCGGAACAAGAAAAATATCGGAATGTTAGCGATTGATAATGGAATCAAATCCGAAAGGGCGCTGTCTTTAGGCATGAACGGTTTATTAACTTTTTATTTAACAAGTGTACTTGGAAATATTTTTAATTTTGTCATGAAGTATTGATTGAATTGTTTCGAAATATTTTTTTATTTTTTCCAAGAGACTACAGTATGGGATTCTTCAAGAAAGGCGTGAAGAGGTTTTCAGAGGGTCGACGACGCATGAGTGACAACCCTGCTGTTGTAAATATCCGTAGGCTATGGTGACTGTTTACCATGATAGGAAAAAGGCAGGAAAAACAATTATAATGAAAATAAATGTAACAAAAGTACTAAAGTACTGTTTTGATCTATTGCTGTAGCTTTCGTACAAAAAACTTGGTATCACACCAAGTTCTTTTGAAAGCTTGACCTTCTCCTTTTTGGCTCACTTCTAAACAGTCTGTAGGCGAATTCTACTAAAAAAACTGCACCTGCACTGCTGCACGGCGTGTGTCAAAATGCATATGATCGCTTAATATATGATTATGTAAACCTTATTTTCAGTTAGAAATACCTTTACGTCGACAACCACGGGCAATTTGGTTAGAAACTATACGAGTCAACTTTAAGTAAAAATCCAATTTATTAGTTTGAACATGACAGCAGTTAAGTAGTTCATTTGCAGGATATGACGATCTTCATATATGTTGTGTGGTGATCACGTCGGGTACTATGTCGATTTATTTAAACCACAGTTACCGGTATAATATATGAAATGTCTTTATTTTAGATTACACTAACTTATATACTAAAAATAATCATACATATACAAGTGCAATAGTGGGGGAAGGTCGCTGAGTTAGGAATACGTGTTCTGGTGTACGTGCGTGATTGAATATTGCAAAATTAGCAATGTTAATACACTTCCTACAGGCGCGTCACGTATGTATTCCTAAGGTCGCTATACAGGATACGCACAGTTGCAGTGCGGTTGCAGTGCAGGTAACTTTAATAGAATACACGTATTGGCACTGCACTATTCCTGCACGACTCAAATGACAAGCGTAAATGTGCAGCTGCAGTTTTTAGTAGAATTGGCCTTCCGACATCTGATAATTTCATAACGAATTTCAACCTATTCGGGTGGCTCCAGTCGGATCGATCAGGCATGCTGGCAAGATCAGTCACTACTATATTGTCATATCGTTAGTTTTATTCAACGTTAAAGATAATTTAGTATTTAGTTTCGAAGCATATTTATATGCCAACTTAATATTACATTTTAAGAGTTTTGTCGCCAACATGTGTTCCGAACGCTCCATTCACACTATCATGTACATATTAAATGTAAATTTTACACAGCATACTGAGTGGCTACTAGAAAATGGACATTTATTTTCATTATAATTGTTTTTCCTACCTTTTTCCTATCATGGTAAACAGTCACCATAGCCTATGGACACTTGCAACTGCAGGGTTGTCACTCATGCGTCGCCGACCCTCTGAAAACCTCTTCACGCCCATCTTGAAAAATCCCATGCTGTAGTCCCTTGGAAAAACTTATACAGGGAGTTAATTCCACAACTTGAGAGTTGGAAGAAAATTTCTCTGGGACCACACAGTACGCAACCATTGCGGTTCCAGCCTGTCACGCTGAACTCTCCGCCCCGTCAGCGAGCGGTACGGTTGTAGAGAAAAGCTGTTGGTATCTAATCGAACTATTCTTCAGTACACAACCCGTTGTACAATCGGTAGAACACACAAAGGAATGCAAAATCTCCCCTTAAAACTTAGGCTTGCGTGTGTAACCATATGTTGGGCTTAGGATCGTTAACAATTTTCGCAACTTGTCTCTGAGTCGTGACCTACTGGTGACTGCAGTGTGTGGTCTGATTTGAGACTTATATAACATAAGTGTTTGCCGCGCGCTAAATTACTGTTTTGGTCTCTTGCTGTAAGTTTCGTCCAAAAAACTTGGTAGCACACCAAGTTTTTGAAAGCTTGACCTTCTCCTCCAGGGGACTTCGGTATTGAACATCACTGGAGATCTCGACACCGAACATTCTAATGCTATCGGCGTTGGTAAGAGGTGTATTTTTGAATTAAGGAAACACAGCAAATGGGGATTTCTTAGCGGTAACGCAGAGTTGATTGGACCAAGTTCAGCCGCCTCCAGTTACGTACTTTAGTTAAAGTATCCTCCACTTCAGACACGAGTTTATCACTGCTTTGCTCCACAAGGGAACGAGGGATATTTGCACGGCCTGTATAACCGGTGCTGTCGTCTACATAACAATGAATGACATCAAATGACAACGTATCATTGATATGCAAGAGAACCAGCATCGGGGCAATGTCTGTACTGACACGTCAGAATTGATAACCATACTAATGGAGCAACTTATTTTTAACAGCATCGGGAGCCACAGGTACGCCTAATGTAAAGCGTTTACCGTAGCCTATACACGCTTGCAATAAAATACATTAAGTATCACTCGCGCGATGCCACCTCTGCTGCTAACACAGCTGTTCCTTGGGAGTTTTCTGTGACCTCACTCAATCGCAGGAACAGGAACGCTTGTCAGTGGATTTATTTTCCATTTTATAAGACTACAGTAATAATGATGGATGTCAACTGTTTCCTTATACTTGCAGGGACCATTCTTGGAGCGGTGATGTGGGGCTTTCTCGCGGACAAGTATGGACGCCGCAGCATGCTGCTCGTGTCTCTGCTGTCCGGCTCCGTTGTCAACGCCGTGGCCAGCTTGTCTGTCAACTGGATCATGCTGATGATCCTCCAGTTCTGTGCGTCAGTCTTGTAAGTACTGCTTTGTACTATTTTCTCGACGGTGAGAGAAAACATCGTGAAGAAACTTGCACGTCCAAGAAATTATATTTCGAAAGACCTAACTTAATAAAGTCTGGTTTGCCCTCTGGGCTGTGGAGGTCTGAAGACAGTCGCTCCATGTAAAAATCAGTATCTTAGCCGAATCCTCAGGCCTAGTAGCTGGCGCCCCAATCCAAATGGATTAGAAATGGGAAATAACGCAAAGAAGAAGAAGAACTTACCTTAGTAAGGATTAACTATGCGTCGGTTTGAAAAATGTTGTCTCCAACTCCATTTCACTCCTCTCAGTTCCATTCCAAATCATTATCAGTTCAAGCGGCGCGTCTTTGGAATGTTCTATCACTTAATATTCGCTTAGCTCCAACTCTTTCCTCTTTTAAATCTCTTGTTAAAGAATACTGCCTTTCCTATAAATCTCTTTGATCGTTCTCTGTCTCTGTTTCTCGATGATCACTGACATTATTGTAAGTACAATAACTGTTAATGCTTTTAGAGTTCTGTACCTCAATAGAAAAAACGGAATCCATATAGAATCACTTTGTTGTCCGTCTGTTTGTTTGTCTGTACGTCTGTCAATGCCCTTTTTCTGAGACGAGTGGAGCTATCAAGTTGAAATTATTATCAAACAGGTCTACAATCCCTTCGAGCAGTGAAAAAATCAAACTTCTAAGTCAACGCAATCAAAAGATACGACTGTTTATACCTCGTTCATGCGCATATTTTGACACTTGCAACGGAATCAAAACCTATAGGGTAGTTCCCGTTGACCTAGAATCATGAAATTTGGTCAGAAGTAGTGTCATGTAGCACAAACAAAGGAAAAAATCGGAAAACTGTAAATTTGTAGTCACTTCACAAAAAAAAAAATTTATTAATTATTTTTTTACGGAACCCTCGGGGCGCGAGTCGGACTCGCATTTGATGGCTTTTTTCTGTATGGTTTGCTCTGCACTATCTACCTGTATTATTTAAAGATAATGTTTTCTCTTAGCTTAAGGTTGCCTGGAAGAGAGTGCTTAGCGATAAGACCGCCTATTGTTCTATAGTTTATAAGTATCATTTGTTTACAATTTTAATTTGGTGCAATAAAGAATATATTTGTATTTGTGTTGTTGTCTTGTTTTATAACTATTTTGAACGACTTTATAGGCTGCATTCTCTCTACACGTCCATTCGAACCGCAGCATCCCTTTTCTTATCTTAACCCCGACACTCTCTTTCAAACCAAACTCTCTTTCTTACTCGTACATCATCATATCAAATTCAGTCCGCAGAAATTGCACAACGCTCGCATCTCGCGTTCCGTTTTATTCTTATTTCATGCTCTGGGACCAGTACCGCGTTGTGCATAGCGACCTATGCCTCCTGGTTCTTACTGTCAAGAAGTTTTTATGCTCTATTCACACTACTAATGTTGTGTACTATGTTGTATAGTACACAACATAGTACACAACATTAGTTGTGTGTGTTGTACAGGACATTCACACACACACACACACACACCATACTTATGAATTCCTATTTGGTTGAAGTCTTCTGTAAGAAGGTACATCTTTTGCCTTTTATCAAATATGCTTCTTATTAAAACTTAATTTCCTAATAGATAGAGCGCTTCACGTTTTACAGCCCGCCTGATGGTTACCGTAGCCTATGAACGCTTGCAATATATTAAGCATCGTTCGCGCGATGCCATCTCTGCAGCTAACGCAGTAACTGCTTAGGAGTTTTGTAGGAGTATTAAGACAGGTAGGGCGCATCGAAGTAGCCCGCCCGAGGAAGTACCTCCACCTCACAGAAAACCGCAGCTAAATAACAACTTCCTAGAGGGCAATCCTGCGTGTGAGTGAGGTCACCAGTAATTTCCTAAGGAGTTGCTGTGCTATCAGCAGAGGTGGAATCGCGCCAGAAATACTTAATATATTGCGAGCGCTCGTAGGCCACGGTAACCGTTTTCCATCAGGTGGCCGTATCCTTGTATGTCTCCCGACATAGTACAAAAAAAATTACTGAGAACTTCACCCATTCACAGGAACATGACAACTTCCAGGGGTTTGCTATTTGGCTGCGGTGCTTTATAATCATAATAACTCATAAAAACACCCCGGACAAGGCAAACATTTATAGTCATGCACACAAATGTTTGTCCAGTGTGGGAATCGAACCCACGAGCGTTAGTGTCAAAGCAGCGTTAACCACTGCGTCATCAAATGCGTCAAAAACGTGCAGTGGAAGTAGGCTTCAGCTCTGAAGATAATACTAACTTATACTTCAATCCAACCACTGACATTACTATGAATGTAACCATTTTAAGAGAGGTAGGGCACATCAAAGCACCGTGTCTGGAGAAGTACCTCCACCTCGCAGAAAATCGCTGTCCAATAACAACTCCGTATAGGGTTGTTGTATTCCTGCGTGTGAGTGAGGTCACCAGTAAGCCTCTAAGGAGTTGCTGTGTTAACGGTAAAGGCGGCATAGCGCGAATGATACTTAATGTGTTGCAAGCGTTCATAGGATAAGGTAACCGCTATACATCAGGTAGGCCGAAAGCTTGCATGCCTCTCGACGTTGAATCAAAAAAGTATTGCCGTAGCCCTTATCGGATAATTATACAATTTATAATGATTCTACGATATGATTACATTGCTTATTATTTCTACGTCAATAATAATAGAGATTATGACGTTGTACGGACTTCAGCAACTATTTGTAACACACCTTATTACGTAGCCTTGTTTGTTATTACAATGTAAGGATTGCTTCGTAGTGTAAGCGACTCAATATCCTCTTTAGCACTAAAGAGGATTTAGTAGTGTAAGTGACTCAATATCATCTTTAGCACTAAAGAGGATTTTGTAGTGTAAGTGACTCCATATCATCTTTAGCACTTAAGAGGATTTTAAAGTGTAAGCGACTTAATATCCTCTTTAGCACTAAAGAGGATTTTGTAGTGTAAGCGACTCAATATCCTCTTTAGCATTAACAAGGATTTTTTAGTGTAAGCGACTCAATATCATCTTTAGCACTAAAGAGGATTTTGTAGTGTAAGCGACTCAATATCCTCTTTAGCACTATCAAGTATTTTTTAGTGTAAGCGACTCAATATCCTCTTATTACTAAAGAGGATTATGTAGTGTAAGCGACTCAATATCCTCTTATTACTAAAGAGGATTATGTAGTGCAAGCGACTTAATATCCTCTTTAGCAATAACAAGGATTTTGCAGAGTAAGCGACTCAATATCCTCTTTAACACGAACGAAGATTTTTGAGTGTAAGCGAATCTATGTATAAATCCATAGATCTGTTTCCATAGAAAATTTAGCCACTGCTTGCTCTAGAGATTTCTTAAGGACATAATATCGGCGCGTCGTTTTTAGCAGGCATGTCCTCTATAACTAACTATAAATTGTAGTCTAAGGGGTTCAGATCTGGGCTAGACAAGGCCAGTTTACAGCTCTTATATAGTCCGGAACGTTGGTTTCGAGCCAGGTGCAGAGTCCTGCTGGAAAGTCCACAGTACATTTTATAAAAATGTATTGGTGAGAGGTTTCAAAATACGATCCAAGACATTCTCTTGATACACTTTGGCTGGAGTCTTCACTTCTTTTTCACGAAAATGAAGCTTTGTGACTCCTTAATAAGACACCCCCTATCAAACGATTACAAACGCAGGACGATGACCACATTTTACCTTTCCGACCCTTTGGGCGGCTTCGAGACCTTGATGGCTACTGGTTTCGACTCCTCTTCTTAGCGTTATCCCGTGCCCTAAGCTATTAGTATTGGCGGAGCCCGCTACCTAAGCCTAAGGATTTGGCGAAAATTCTAATCTTTACTTGGAGCGACTGCTATCACACCTCCACAACCCAGTGGGGAAACCGGATCATTCTTACGTTAGGTCAAGCGTCTATGGAAATATAATTTTAGAGACGTGCGGGTTTCGTTTCCTTCGCCGCCGCGCAAGTGATAATTTCAAATATGTACATAAATACAAAAATACGAGTTTAGTGGTACATGCCAGGATTTGAACCGGGGACCAGTTAAACAGTAGGCCGTTTCTTTATCTATCACTACTGCTGGTTTGGTATAAGGGTAAAAAGGTTATTAATTGCAACTGGCTACGAAGCTCCAGCTTCATACACGGCCGAAGAGCTTCACTCGCTTACATTTTAGTGAATTTATTGTCGTACAAACGAATCTAGATTTCCGCATGTTTCTTAACAAACACTTGTAAGATATGACGTCACAAGCCACTGTTGACGCATAGCAGTTATCTGATCGCCTTTAATATTGTTATGTGATATTTTGATAAGTAATGAATTGATTAACCGTGATTATGAATCATGGAATATAAATCTTGTTACCATCGAACTCTGATGGCAGGCATTTTGCGGCTTCATAAACCTTTCGCCCAAGGTTTACTGAGATAGATATCTGGAAATGATTATGATTTATTATGACAACCCTATATCTTTAGTTCTACCACTTGATATCATTATTAATATAATACTCGTAGGCTGACATAAATTTATTGTAATGTCAAATTGTTTATTGTAATGTCAAATTGACGATTTGAAATGAGACCCATTTTTGCAGTTTCTTTTGGCATTTCTTCTTTGAAATACCAGTAAGTAGACTGAAATAAAAATTAGAATGGTGGTTTCTTCAATTCGTAGTCCATTCGATGTATAAGATAGGTCGACTTCACTATGATTTTTTAATGATATATTATTATTTCTTAATTAAAGTATATAATACGGCGGTTATTCTTTGCCTCTTTTAACTGTAGAAGGCAAACATGTCATGCCAATTATTAACAATAGCCGGTTAATAAAATAAGCAAATATTTGTTATTGTTACTGTAATATACTGTTCCTGTAGGAAATCTTGTGGTCTCTCGTATCCTAAATGTCATGTAAATCATGTAATTGATGGCACATGTTCTTAAGTAGGTACACGTTTTTTAAGCATGTACAATAATGTTTTACTACGCTGTTTTCAGTTCGTTAAACGCAGCTAAAAGCCGTTGTCCGAACTTCACTCCTTCTTTCAAATTTATGCAGACGATTTACGACTTACACACAAGCTCCATCGTTTGAACTTTCAAATACCATTTCCTCTATTAATGAAGATCTCTCACGTGTATCTGTCTGGAGTAACTCACGTGTTCTCCTTGTCAACCCTTCATAAACGCAAACCATTATTATAGGTAGTGCTCGTGGCATATCAAATATTGACTGGAATAATATCCCTTGCGTTATGTTTGACGGCACACCAATAAAGTTCACCGATAAATTGAAAAATTTGGGAATCATTTTTGATAATCTTTAAATTGGTCTGCGCAGATTGCTGAAATTAGTAGAAAAATGTTTGCTGCGTCTGGTTTCTTTCTTAAGAAAACCCTCTTGGGTACGAAGTTTTCTACCAGTAGACACTAAAATTATACTAGCACAATCCCTGCTCCTTCCTGTCCTCTACTATGCTGATTCCTGTTACCTAGATATCACCGAAGCGTAATTAAATAAGCTTGAGCGCATTCAAAACTTTTGCATACGGTTCATACATGGACTTCGTAAATACGACCATGTTTCTGAATTTCGTTTTCAACTCAAGTGGCTCCCTATAAGACTTCGTCGCAACTGGCACAGCCTTTCCTTTCTTTACTCTATCCTTTTTAATTCTATCACACCAACCTTTTGAAAGGAACGTTTAGTCTTTCATAGCGATTCGCATGGTCGTACACTGCGCGGCGCACTTTTACCACAGTAGACTTATAAGCTAAAGCAGTAACGTAACTCAGCCGTGTCTTTGAAAAGTATACCTAAGGCGGGGCGGATCGCTAGGGTTGGCCTACAAAAAGAAAAGCAGGCGTCTGTAGATTTTTATTTCTACCTATATTTATAATTCGTTTATTTATATTTCGTTTTATTTGTAGGTTTAGAATTAGTAACATAAAAATATTTGCGTCTATTACGACGAGTTCCAAATGCCCTGTTGTTGAATTTTATTATATAAAAATATTCTCATGCGTATGAAGAGTTTAATTAATTACAATTTTGGGAAACAGGGACACGGTAGTGTAGTGGCGACAGGTTTATAACTTTGATTTCTTTAAAATTGACGCTAAAATTTTGCAATTTATGTGTTCCCTTTTGAACGTCGATTGGAGTGTTTCCTCCATTTTTTCAACGTAATTCACAAAATCATCGGGGGTACGACCAGGAGATTTGAGCACGTATCTTTGCTGTAATCTTTATATCGGAGGCATCGAGTATTGGCGTTGAAATTATTTTTTCAATCATATATTAAGCCGACGCCAAACCAAACAATCTATTTGTTTGGTTTGGCGTCGGCTTAATATATGATTGAAAAAATATGACAGTTCTTGTGAATTTCACCACATTTTCTGAGCAGGTAACCGCAAAAATAAACAAAATGTTGTTGTTTTTTTTTTTTATAGGTACTACGTCGGATGGCAAACAAGCATTCGGTCCGCCTGATGTAAAGCGGTTACCGTAGCCTATTGACCTGGCGAAAATATAATATAAGCCTGGTGAGATGGAATCCTCTATAGCAAGAAAGAGGACAGCGTGGCTGGATTATGTATCATCTTTGCCCTTAAATGAAGTATGAGAAAGAAGAATAAAATAAATGTACCGTATACGCAAACGAAACTAAACCAAAACTGTGACCAAGACGAAGTGAAAAAGAAGCGTGAAATCAAATTATGAACGAAGAAGAGAGGTCGACGAAAAACTTCCAGCCGAATACTTGACTTCGAGCCGAATATTAGACCTCAGAGGTAAAGAAGTCTTGAGGTGGTTCGACGGCATCCAGAATGGACAAAATAAAGTCTAAAGTTGGTGTCAATCTTGCTAACACTCAGAGAGTGTTAGAAATGTTTATGTATTTTCTACCTTTTCTTTATCACTTAAAAAAAACAAATTTTGCAGCCGTCGTCGGCTGAATTCTTACCCCAATACTTGGATTATTATCTAACATTGTAGCATCATCAAATAATATAAATACTGCACTTAGTTACTCTTCTACGCAATATTGGCCATTAAATTTAACAACACTTCGATTAATGTTTCTTCGCAACATCGATCGCAATCTTTCACAAATTTTTATGGTCTACCGGATTCTTTCAAAATTCTGCCTCATGTCTAAATGGTATGTTAGTATATGTGTAACAGGAAATAATAATAATAATAAGTTAAAGTTAAAGTTCCTCACTATGGAGCCCTAACCACCGGTAGCTTGGGTCTTCGCTCCGCTACCGGCGAGTGCCCATTTTTTTATATTTTTAAATGTATTTTTTTGCGATATTTTATATTTAAAAATATAAAGATTGTGATGTGATGTAATAATATAATAATAATAATAATAATAATAAGACCCATCCCAATATCGGCCTATCACTTGCCTACCGACTATTTATAAAATTTTGACTGCAATAATAAGCTATAAAATTTCACTTCACTTAGAGAAAAATAATATAATTGCTGAAGAACAAAAAGGGTGTAGGCGAGGTCACATGGGGTGCAAGGAGCAACTTGTAATTGACTCTACCATACATAAGCAGGCAAATTCAAGACATAGAAATTTAAACTGCACTTATATAGACTACCAAAAGGCGTTTGATAGCGTACCACACACATGGCTACTTAAAGTACTAAAGATTTATAAAATTAATCCATCAATAATAAACTTTTTATCAACATTGATGCCCTTCTGGAAGACAACTTTAAATTACAGAGATAATTACTCCACAGTTACAACTAGAGAAATTACGATTAAAAAAGGCATCTACCAAGGAGACTCTTTGAGCCCACTCTGGTTTTGCCTGGCCCTTAATCCTTTATCATATTTATTAAATAAACAGCGCAATGGATACCGTATGATTTACACTAGACGTGATACAGCCATATCGCACTTGATTTACATGGATGATATAAAGTTGTATGCAAGTACGACAAAAGATATGAAAAAACTTATAGATTTAACGGCACAATTTAGTATTGATATTAACATGAAATTCGGATTAAATAAATGCAGGACATTAAACATCAAAAAAGGTAAAATACAGCCAGGTAGTTACATTACGCAGGACGGAGAACTTATATCGTCTATGGATTCAGATGACCTTTATAAATACCTTGGATACAACCAATCAAAACAGTTAGATCACATTACACTGAAAAAGTCACTTACAGCAGAATATAATAAAAGAGTTACCAGTATTTGCAAAACCCAACTTATAGGAAAACACCTAATCACAGCCATAAATACATATGCTGTTCCAATTTTGACATATTCTTTTGGAATAATAAAATGGTCTAAAACAGATATAAATAATATTGAAAGAAAAACACGAACCATTCTTACAAAACACAATCACCTACATCCGAAGTCGGCTATAGAACGTTTATCCATAAAAAGGAAAAACGGCGGAAGGGGATTAATTGACATACAAATTCTGTGGCAGAATCAGTTAGTAAACCTCAGACAGTTTTTTTACCAAAAAGCCAATACCAGTATCATGCACAAAGTTACTATTGAAAATGATCTGAATTATACACCCTTGAACTTATCTGATACAATAAATAATAATACAGAATCAAATAACATTTCAGCTGAAGCCGAGAAGAATAAGATTAAACAATGGAAGGGAAAAGTACTGCACGGGCGACATCCACATGATCTGGAGGGGGCGGAGATAGATCTGGAAGCTTCTAATAAATGGCTAACAAATGGCGGCCTATTTCCTGAAACAGAAGGTTTCATTATAGCTATACAAGACCAAATTATAAATACAAAAAATTATAAGAAACACATCATCAAAGATCCTAACATTACTGACGATAAGTGCCGGAAATGCCACAGACAACCTGAAACAATCCAACATATTATAGGAGCTTGTCCAAACCTGACACAGACAGATTATACTCATAGACATAATCAAGTTGTCAATATAATTCATCAAAAATTAGCAATTAAATACAATCTTATTCCTACAACACCAACACCGTATTACAAATACAAACCGAGTACAGTACTGGAAAACACTGAATTTAAATTATATTACGATCGCGCCATACTCACTGATAAAACCATCCATTGTAATAGACCAGATATAACAATACAAGACAAGCGGAACAAAATAACGTACATAGTAGATATCGCAATCCCTAATACACACAATATTAGTAAAACTATAACAGAAAAAATTAACAAATATACAGAACTTAAAGAAGAAATAACAAGAATCTGGAAAATGAATAAGGTTTATATAATACCCTTAGTCTTGTCAGCTACCGGAGTCATACCAAATAACCTGCATCAAAGTCTAAAATTACTTAATATCCCACCATACACATACATCAATATGCAAAAAGCAGCAATCTTAAATACATGTAGAACAGTTCGGAAATTTATGCAGATTGACGACACAAATCCAAATTACGCAGAACAGGAAGATTATATTTAGGCACGCTATAGTTACTTGGCTTTGGCCCGTAACTATGGCGCATGTAATTAATACCAGCTATAGGCTGAGAAAAAGCAACGGAAAATAATAATAATAATAACCCCGCAGGGCAGCTTGTGGCGAGCTGTTGGTGCGTAACGACACCACGGGTACCCGAGTGCTCCAGAGAGTCGATCAGGGCCTTCGTCTCCGGCGTGTCTTCGTCGGTCGGAGTGGAAATCCAAGAAGGCCCGCAGGACTCTCAGCTCTGGCTTGCCTTCATTGGCCGTCCAGAGAGGAGTCGATAGAGTATATTGCTCTAGCAGGTGATATACTCCAGGGGTGGAAGTGTTAAAGGGCATAACGCCGCGAGTAACTTCAGAGAAAGCGCAGCACACCTCTCGACACCCCTAAGTCACTCACACCGGTGTTGCCCCCGGCCGACTTTCTCTGGCATTTCGGGGGTCCATCTAGTGAGTGGCGAGCCACCGCCTGCCAAAAATAACAGTCAGATATGATAGTTATGGCAGGTGTCCGTCCCTCTTCTGCAATAACCCAGTACCAATAATCCCTCCAGACCTCATTACAATAGACTAATCATTTCCTACACATTCGCAATAGTCCCAATACCTGCCGTGACCTGCTCATAGATATATGGTTCTATCGATATTTTTAGGAGGGGGTCTCGGTGGGTGTACAACATATCATGAATCTTCTTAAAAGGGCCTCTACGCGTTGGATCCATATCCCCGCGCACGCCTATCAAATGACCGGGATAATACCCGTGAATAAAAATAAAATAATAATAATATGCCTCTACGTGTTGGATCCTTATCCCCGCGCACGCCTATCAAATGACCGGGATAATACCCGTGAATCAAAATAAAATATAATAATAAATGTCGGACAAATTACACAGCGCCATCTAGCCCCAAAGCATAGTAAAATCAAACAAGTAGGATATCTTCATAGACACGGACCGCGTTCGGTTTGTATGTGTGCACCCCCGTACCATCCCGTACGTATGCGTCGTCGCACGCACACACTGACAAAATTTATCGCTGCCAAAGGAACGCCAGTCGTGGCTACGCCGTGCTTTAATACCGCACTCGCCCACGCATTCACCGCCGCTGCGCTCCCGCTCGTAATAATTTGTACGTGTACCTACCCACTTTAACTAAAAATTCGTAAAAATGGCTAAAAAGTAAAAAGATTTTTTTTTGTATAAAATGTGTAATTTTGTTATAAAATCACAAATTTCCTACAGAAAAAAGTACTTTTAATGCCTATCATTTTAGGCTATTGTAAAAATATTAAATTTCCGAATATAAAGATTATAATTTTGATAAGTGTAGTAACAGTAAACAGCATGAACACAATAATCCTCCAGGGAATTGTTATTTGGTTGCAGCTTTGAGCATAGTTTTCATGACATAATGAGCGGTTTAGCGGGCAGCTTCAACCTGTTACTTTTGTGTTACAGTATCTTAAAATTTCACTCATCATTTTTTCATAACGCGCCTAAAGGAGTATATAACTTCAATACAATAGTCAGCTCCTGGTCTATGTACAAAAAATAATTAAGAAAAACTTTGTATTATAGATCCCTGAATCCCTGATGATTCACCTACTGGGGTAAATTGTTTTGTATATAGATAGACTATGCATTTTTGACGATTGTATAAACTATAAGCGACATCCCTACGTGTTTAGGCTATTATCCTTCGCGCAGGGGTCGAGTCGGCCTACTTGTTTGATTTCACTATGCCTAAAGTAAGCGAAGCTTGTGTTATGGGTACTAGACAACTGATAAACATACGTAAATATATTTTTTTGTAAATTCATACTTATTATACATAGAAAATACCCAGACCAAGACAAACAGACATGTTCATGCACACAAATGTTTGTACTGTGTGGGAATCGAACCCACGAGCGTTGGTGTCAAAGTAGCGTATCAGCGCGTTTCACTGCGCCACCGAGCTCGTCGTCAGTTACTTTCACAGTATTGATATAGAAACTATTATTTTGTTTGTTCGTAAAATACTATCAGTTACTTTCACAGCGTTACATTGTATATTTATACTGTTATATTTGAGCATATATATACTGTTGTGAAGAACTGCGGTTAACATTGAAAAAAAAATAACTTGCAACAAAGCGATTCGCTCTAATTATAACATGGACTCAAGAGAATCACGCTGAGTCAAGGAAAAAGATATCCTCGCCGTTACTTCTCATTATATTTATGAAAACATATGTACATTCGCAAAAATATAAATTTGTTTCCAAACTTGCTAAAAATCTTAGTAACAGAAATACTACTCTGTGTAAAAAGTATCGGGAATATGTCAATAAAAAGACCCGCGTAAAAGAGGTCGTTCTAATTTTTTTACTGCATGTTGGTAGCACTGTACTGATTTAGCGCGCAAAATTTGAGCGGGATCTGTCATTTAATTTGTTTTAAACTACACTTTTTGTTGGTCATAGTTTTGAGTCCTCGGCGATTTTTACAATGGAAAATATTGTTGAACAAAGAGTGTGCCTTAAATTTTGTGTTTCAAATGATATTTCATGTGGTGAATCACTAAAAATGTTGCGAAATACCTACGGCGAATCGTGTATATCGAAAACAAGGGCTTATGAATGGTATAAGGCTTTTAAAGAAGGCCGAGAAGTAGTAGTAGACTTGCCTCGTTCTGGTAGACCTTCAACCGCTACGACCAGAGAAAACATCGACAGAATCAAGAAGCTAGTGCTCGAAAATCGACGTATGAGTCTGAGAGAGTTGGCTAGTGAGGTGAACATATCTTTTAAGTCCGTCCACAACATTCTCATTGACATTTTAGGCATGAAACGCGTCGCCGCTCGACTAGTTCCAAAAGAGCTCAATTTTGTTCAAAAAGCGCAGCGAAAGCATGTCGCTGAAGACATGGTTTCCCGAGCTTCTACGGATTCGACCTTTATGAAACGTATAATAACTGGCGACGAGACATGGGTTTATGAGTACGACATGCAAACAAGCCAACAGTCTTCAGAATGGCGTCTCGAAAACGAGCCGAAACCCAAAAAACCGCGGCAAAGTCGCTCCAAAATCAAGGTGATGCTGACAGTTTTTTTTGACTACCGTGGTGTGGTTCACTCCGAATTCCTTCCAGAGGGAGAAACAGTGAATAAAGAATATTATTTAGGCGTCATGAAGCGTTTGCGTGAGAGTATCCGCCGAAAACGTCCAGATTTGTGGCAACACAACTCATGGATGCTGCACCATGATAATGCACCATCACACACAGCCATTATAGTGAAAGAGTTTTTAGCGAAAAATTCAACAAAAGTTCTCGACCAAGCACCGTATTCACCTGATATGGCTCCGTTTGACTTTTTTTTATTTCCCAAGTTAAAATTACCACTTCGAGGAAAACGTTTTGAGTCGATAGAAGCCATAAAAGAAAATTCGCTGAATGAGCTAAAGGCCATACCGCAAATAGCCTATGAAAAATGTATGGAAGACTGGGTGAAGCGGTGGAGATGTTGTATTGCAAGCGATGGGGCCTACTTTGAAGGCGATAAAATAAATTTAGATGAATAATTTGTATTTTTTGTTTTATTGACAAATTCCCGATACTTAGTACACAGAATGTATATTGCGAATGCTGGTACAACGGCTTATTAGGACTGGTAGATATTTTCTTATAAATCGCATTCGATTCTACAATAAATTGCCTGAAGTAGTTCTGTTCTATCTTGACGATGTCTTCAAAATGCACATCAAAAACTATGTTCGTAAAAACCGACAAGATATCTGAAAGTGATTTAATCTATCTAAAATTTTATATTCTTATACCAATGTGTCAATCTAATTGACGATTTGAAAAGAGACATACACTGGCATATTTTCTTCGTCAATTTAAAATACTCGTACTAGTACAAAAAAAAAATTATAACTAAGAGAGCCAAGCAGCTATATTTATATAGCTGTGTTCCCAGTGACGTGCACTCCATATAGACAAAAAGACATTGCCTACCCTATCAATTTGATAAATACCATCCGATGTTTCATTCTTAAACATAGTTTTTAACTAATATTTCGTATCAAAAACAAAAAATTAAAAACAGCTCCATCTATCGGTATCGGTAAGTTATTAAAATCATCGCTAGTCATATTCAAATCGCAGCTAGGCGCTACGCTACACCAGCGCCGCATTGGCAGCTTTTAACGGCGGAAGACACTAACTATTTCTGTCTAAATTTACGTATGTTTGCCGTGTTGTTAATACAAATACTGTAGTGTGCATTCCTGTAATTACATTGCCCACAATAACACAAATAACGCACACTATCGCATAGTTTAGACAATGTCTTTTCAGCTGAACTATAAAGTATAACGTAAATTACCTAAGTGTCGCGAGCATTGCTACGTAACTATTTTAAAAAGTAGTTTGCTGCATATAATTATAGTGAAAGATATTGCCATTTCTTTTTTTCGTATAAAATTGATGTTAATTTTATTTTGATTTTAAGACGGCCGCCATTGTTTTTGTTTTGAATCGATTGACTGGTAGCAGACGAAATAAGATTTTAAAGTTTTAAAGTTGATAAATATGGATGATATTCACTGCGAAAGTTGTTCATGTGGTGTGTGTAGTGTTAGGTGAATAAAAACAAGTGATCACATACATCATTATTTCCACAAGACTGGGTAACCAAAATCAACATTCTGTATTTTTTGGTAAGTTAATAGCTTTAAAAAAAATCTGCCTACCCTGTCAAAAATCTCTGTGCACGCCACTGTGTGTTCCGGTTTGAAGGGTTAGATATGCAGTGACCGTTTACCACCTGATGCGGACCGCATGCTTGCTGCTGTTGTATTAAAAAAAAGGAGAATTAAACAAGATATAACAAGGTTATATTTAAAAAATGTAAGACGTATGTAAGTGCCCGCGAAAGTGTAATAGCAAATTTTTTTTTTATGTTTTCAGAGCTTCAGGCCAGTACACGATAGCCATGACCATGATCAGCGAGAGCGTGCCGATGGCCAAGCGGAACCTGGTCATGTTATTGGTCACCAGCATATTCGTCATGTCGCAGGGGATCATGTCAGGTATGCTATATACATATCATATCCATAGTACCTGGACAACAGAGCTTTGCTCGGCGTTTATATATATATATTAAATCGTATATTTTCCAGAAAGAGTCGCACAGAGGTAACCTAGAAGCAAACACTCATCTTAATACAAAATTTAATCCAACCCGTTAGTATTGATATATGATATTTATATATATACATATATATAAACACTGTTTAAAAAATCGGACAGGCATTAATTAACCGATACATACTCAGTAGTTGCAGATGGATTCAATTTTTTTTATACTACGACAGATAGTAAACAAGCACGCAGTCCGCCTGATGTAAATCGGTTACCGTAGCCTATGACGCTAGCAACAAACAGAATGTCGCGTGCGCGTTGCCACCCCCGTTGTCAATGCAGCAACTCCTCATTTTCTGGTGACCTCACTCATTGGCAGGAACACAACAACCCCCCAGGGAGTTGTTATTAGGCTGCTGTCTTCTGTGAGGTGGAGGTACTTCCCTGGTTAAGTCTGGCTAATAGTCGTGCCGTATCTCTCTTTCACCAGAGCCTCGTCTGTTGTTGGCTTTGGCTCTATAAGGTGGTAGTGAGCCACTCCCCAAATTACACTTTTAATTTATAGAGTCGCATAATATCTATGCAATGATATTATGCGACTATGTAAATTAAAAGTGACTTAATAAACATCATATTTTCAAATTATTAAAACAATCAAAATTAAAATTATTATTTTATTAATGAGTATAAAACCTTGATGGTTTTGGCTGCACCTGTATAAGTAAACGAATTTCATGATTGTAGTGTCGATTTCTACAAAACATAATATAAGCTACTTATCAAGTGGCATGTAAGAAAAATTAACATATGTAATCAATATTTTATTACATAACACAGATATCAAGAAATTCTACTATGAAATATGCACTAAAAATTGACTGACTGCCATTGACAAACATTGCCAGTAAACACAACTGATTGACCTATTTTTTCTACTTATTTCGATTTAAAAACCAAATTACTGAACTGATTTTGGTGATATTTTTATGGGACCATCTGAAAGTGTATCCTTTCAAATTAAAATATAAACTTCCAAATCGGTTTAAGCTCCTAAGGAGTGGTTATATTAGTAAGGGGTGGCAACAAGCGATTGATTCTCCTTGTAATGCAACTATTTATAAGCTATGATAATTACTTCACATCAGGTTGATACGCCTGTTCTTCCCAATGTTGTATATAAAAAAGTGACGTTTCATCCCAAAAATTCTGATGATGATGATTAATCATGATGGCGGTAGCCATCAGAAATCCTTAAGGTTGCTTTTTCACCATAGATATGTGAGGTAGCTAATCTGCAAGCCAATCAAAGTTAGGCAACGAAACCACCAATGCTAAGCGATGTAGCGGATTGATATGCTGATGAAGATGTGGTAGCAATGCAACGAAGACACGTGGTTCGAACTACGTAACACGTCGTGTATTCTGCTCTACACGTAGCTGCACCATTCGCGCATCTTTAGCTTATATCCTCAGCTCACAACTATACCTTCCATCCTACACATGCATCCATCCTTAAGGTTGCTTTTTCACCATAGATATGTGAGGTAGCTAATCTGCAAGCCAATCAAAGTTAGGCAACGAAACCACCAATGCTAAGCGATGTAGCGGAGTGATATGCTGATGAAGATGTGGTAGCAATGCAACGAAGACACGTGGCTCGAACTACGTAACACGTCGTGTATTCTGCTCTACACGTAGCTGCACCATTCGCGCATCTTTAGCTTATATCCTCAGCTCACAACTATACCTTCCATCCTACACATGCATCCATCCATATAAAAACACTACATTAGACCCATTTTCACCAGTGCTAAGCTAAGCGACCCTTATTGGTAATTTTTGAAGTGATAACTTCTTATGGGAGGGTAAACCGCTTCGTCACATAACGCGTTACGGCCCCAGTCTGTCTGGCTTCCCATTCTCTCATGCATACGGCAGCTTTAATTATATATTAAATGCACGAGACGAGACAGAGACGCACACGTTTTTTATACCACTAAGGTAGCAAACAAGCGTATGGTCTGACTGATGGTAAGCAGTTATCGTAGCCTATGGGTACCACTCGTGCGTTGTCAACCCTGTTAAGATACTATGATATGATACACATCCTTAGCTACATACATATCGGGTGGGAAAACAGCCTTATGGTTATTAGTAGGTCCATTTGATTTGAGCTGGCTTGACTTCCAGCACTGTACTAACGCAATAGCTTCGAATGAGGTCCATGGCATTATTCAGAAATGTCAGTTTTCGATGAGCACGGTAGGCTGGTTAGTAATGCTACTTTGACATCATGGCTCGTGGTTTCAATTCCCACAAAGGACATTTGTGTGCATAAACATGTCTGTTTGTATTGATCTGGGTGTTTTTAAGAGAGGTAGGCATCAAAGCAGCCCGTTTTCAAAAGTACCGTACGTAAGTAATGAATCTGGAGTTAAGAAGTTGATCCACTGAATTGCATTGCAGCTCTGGCGATACCAATCATACCTCTCGCCTACTCGCATCACATGCCCGCCCTGGGTATATACTGGAACTCTTGGCGAACGCTGATGCTGGTCTACTGTGCTCCAGGGTTTCTGGGTGCTATTTGCATGTTCTTCATGAAAGAGAGCCCGAAATATATTTTGGGAAGAGGGGACGAAACTCGTACCCTGGAAATCCTGAGGTATATGCACAGGATGAATAATGGAAAATCTTCTGGGGAACTACAGGTAATTTTATTTAATATGAGGCATATGCATGCGGCCCACCTGATGTGAAGTAGTTACCGTAGTCATTACAGGAATTGCTCGTACGTTGGTACCCTTATTGCTAGTGAGTGAGGTAAGTTCCTAAGGAGTTGCTGTTTTATCAGTTGAGGGGGCATCGTGCGAGTGATATTTCCTGTATTGCAAATATTCATAAGCTACAGCGACCACTTTACGCCAGGTGAGCCCGTACGCTTGCATGTCTCGAGGTTGTAAAAGAAACACAACTCATGAAGAGCTTACTCGCAACCTCACCCACCGCTGGAACGCAACAACCCTCTAGGGAGTTTTTATTTAGCTGCAGTTTTCTATGAGAAAAAGTCTCGTATCTTCCCCAGTTGGACTACGTTGATACGCCGTACCTCTCTTAAAACAGACATGTTCATGCACGTATGTTTCTCTTGTGTAGGAATTGAACTCACGAGCCTTGGTGTTCAAGTAGTCATTGCTATCCACTCCACCACTCGGAGTTACTGCGCCTCATGAAAGACGTAGGCAAATAACAATTATCTGAAGAGTTTAACAGCTCTCTGGTTCCTTTTATGCGCCCTACCTCTAGTAATGACTGGGGAAGTGCCTTCACCTCACAGTAAACTGCAGCGAAATGACAACTCCCTGAAGGGTCGTAGTGTTCCTGCGTGTGAGTGAGGTCACGAATTTCTCCTAAGAAGTCGCTGCAGTGGCAGCAGAGGTGACATCGCGTGAATGATAGTCTATTGCTCGCGTTCATAGGCTATGGTAACCGCTTTACACCAGGTGGCTCGTATGCTTGTTTATTTTTTGTTAGCGTGCAGAAAAATAGCTGTGAATGTTTAAAGAAGCGAGTGATGTATATAAGGACCAAGTCATGTATGCTTGGTTCTCACTGCCTACCCCGTTAAGGACTTGGCGTGAAAGCTATATAGATACTACTACCACTACACCAACCCTAACACATTCTACTACAGGGATAAAGGTTTCCCATCAACCGAAAAGGTTAAAGGCATAAGCCACCTCGCTGCTTAACTGCGGATCGACAGAGTCCCGTGTTTTCAAATTGCTCGAAAGCCACTGACTTAGCTTAACGATCGCCATCGAGACCGATGGCTTAACGTGCCCTCCAAGGCACAAAGAAGCTGGAGGTAGATAAACCCATCCATATACTGAACGATCTCTGGTCGAACTAGGTTAGGAATTAAAAAAAACGTATTTTATTTTTAATAAACAAACGTAAATGAAACCTGAGTTTGCAGTGCAGCTCCAAGAACCTAAGTGCCCGAATTTACTCTTGGAATTTCACGCTAAATAAATGCTAGCTCCAATTTGATAATTTCTATATATATTTTCAGATCAAGGGAATCCTCCCTGAGGAAAATCCACAGCAGCAAGCGTCCACTAAAAACCCATTAGTTCTCCTATTCAAGGTTCCCTTGGTGAAGTTTACAGCGATCATGGTCATACTTTCTCTATTTCATCAGTAAGTAGCTTGATGTGCCTACCGCTTGTATAGTTGTTTAAGAAAATAAAATATTTTCGGACAAATTACACAGCGCCACCTAGTCCGAAACTAACCAAATCCTCATCAGGAGGCATACAAGCATACGGTTCATCTGATGGGAAGCGGTTACCGCAGCCAATTAACGCTCGCAATATATTACGTATCACTCGCACGGTGTCACCTCTGCTGCTAGCACAGTAACTGCTTAGGAGCTTACTGGTGACCTTACACACGCTGGAACACAGCTAGTATGACAGGATTTGAATGATATTACTAATATTCTTTTTCTTTCATCACTATATTTTAAATTTTTGCATGTCTTATCGAAGGCGAAATGTACTAGGGCCTATCTATACATGTATCATCTGTTATTTGTACCTACATTTCTGGCAAATAAATATTTATGATTATGATTATGATTAACACAACAACCCTCTAGGCAGTTGTTATTTGGCTGCAGTTTTCTGCGAGGTGGAGGTACTTCGCCCTACCTCTCTTACACACCCAGACCAAGGCAAACAGGAATGTTCATGCACACAAATGTTTATCTTGTGTGGGAATCGAACCCACGAGCGTTGGTGTCAAAGTCGCGTCATTCACGGCTGAGCCACCGAGCTCGGCATCCAGTGAGGCCGATGTAATGCGCTCTCCTTTTTCCTGGCGTTATACCGTTTCCTAATCCATTCGGAGACTGCCGTCAAACCCCCACAACCAAGATGGTAAACTAGATCTTTCTTAGGTTAAGTCCCAGATCTCTCGAAACATAATTTCATGGACGTGTTTCCTCAGAATGTTTTCCTTCACCGCCGAGCATGTGATAAATATACTTACTTGCCTTTACTTACTGTAATTACCATTGACACTTTTCAATTCAATTCAATTCATACTTACCAAAGCTTTGCAATATTTTTAGATTAGCGGCATTTGGGATATGGTTGCCGACCATCACTGACCAGTACGTCACCCTGCTGGAGACAGGAGAGGGCAGCGACATGACGCTCTGCGATATCATTAATGCTGAAGTGGATATTGAAGAAGACGTAAGTGACACTTTTGGGTGAAAAAAACAAAATTATAGAAATAGGTAATAGCGACAAGCACGGTGACGCAGCGGTTAATAATGTGACTTTGTCACCGAAGCTCGCGGGTTCGATTCCCACACTGGACAAACATTTGTGTGCGTGAGCATGTCTGTTTGTATTGGTCTGGGCGTTTTTAAGAGAGGTAGGGCGCATCAAAGCAGCCCGTCTGGGGACGTAGCCACAGAAAATAGTAAAATATATAAAATAGCCACCTCACAGAAAACCGCAGCCAAATAACAACTCCCTAGAGGGTTGTTGTGTTCCTGTGTATGAGTGAGACATCGCGCGATTGATACTTTATATATTACGAGCGTTAATAGGCAATCGTACCCGCTTTACATCAGGTGGGCCGTATGCTTGTATGCCTCTCGACGTAGTATTAAAAAAAAACGGGTTGCACTCCGGGAGTGCCGGCAGAAGTGAAAATTTATATGCAGGAACACAACAACCCTCTAGGGAGTTGTTAATTTTGCTGCGGTTTTCTGTGAGGTAGAGGTATTTTCCTAGACGGGCTGCTTTGATGCGTCCTACCTCTCTTAAAACATCTAGGCCAAGACAAACAGACATGTCCATGCACACAAATGTTTGCCTTGTGTGGGAATCGTACCCACGAGCGTTGGTGTCAAAGTCGTGTCATTCACGACAGAGCCACCGAGTTCGTCAAAAGTTTACAGGGTAGCAGTGCCGTGTGAAGTATGCTAGATCAGGAATTAACATAAGGGCCGCGCGCTAGACTAGTGTTTCAAACTGCAGCTCCTGTAGAGTTACAACGGCACAGTTAACATCTACTGTTATATCTTGACCTGACCTGAGAAAGCTATAGTAAATAATAACGCCATGAAAAGACCACCAAACAGTTACCATTACCTTTTTATTGCTAAGCTTTGCTTTTAGGGCACTGTTGCGGCGTCACCTGGGGTCAGCCAGTGCAGTTTTCGTTTACGGTTATCGTAAAGGTTCCACTTTTCGTCACATGTCACAATTCAATCCTTTCCGAAACACAAACCGATTATTAAGTAAAACGCACATAATAAAATAAGGAATGGAAGTTATGAAATAGGCTTTGAAAGTAGGTTATACGCCCTTGTACACCGTATTCGCAATGATGATGTTTGGTGTTGACATAACACCGACTCTCTTTCAGACCAACTGCGTTTCTGAGCCTTGCTTCGTTGGTTCGGACATGTAGAAAGAAGAGCATGCAGGAAGAATTACGAAACAGATATACAACGCGAATGTCGAATGAAACCGGTGCGCGTACATGATAATAACAATGAATATTAAAGACGCGAGTTAGGTATGTAAGGATCGAGTCATGTGGCGCTCGGTACCCTCTGCCTACCCCGCAAGGGATTTGGCGTGAAGTTATAGTATTAATTAAAACATTTTTTTTCCAGCCCAACGCCAACCCATGCTCTCTGAACGTTACCGCGCTGCTAATAGTCCTGATGGTCGGTGTGATGCAGTCTGTAGTCAATTTACTAGTCAGTCTTGTAAGTATTTATTTATCTATTTATGTACATCAACGGGTTACGTGATCACATTTAATATGTCGTGTTCAAAACCGAAACCGAAGAGCATGCACGAAGTGGGTGATGGATGTGGAAGAGGCGAGAGAAGTTGGCCTGCACCTGGCGTTCTATAGTCTCTGACTACCCCAGTTGGAGACAGACGTGATGCTATGTAGATATATCGTGTTCAAATCTGGGCCAAGCGTGAATCACAATTTTAGGTATTGGAGGATTGTTGCATTCCTGCGAGCGAGTGAGGTTATCGGTCACTACCTAAGGAGTTACTGTGTTAACAGCAGAAGTATGCACTTCTGCTGTTAACAGATACCTTAGCGATACTCAATGCAAGAGTTCATACGCTACGGTCATCACTTTATAAAGGTAAGCAGTATGTTGCATGCTTGCTGAAGTTGTATAAATAAGCAATAGAACTAAGTACAGTAGTTAATAGATTCTGGAGTTATTTTGCGAAAGTTGAACTTACATGCAATTTGATCTCAACTACTTTGTGTGCTTTCGCTACCGATTAGTTCATGGGAACTAGTGCCGGCTGATGCCCACCTACTACCGTTAGTAGATGTATGCCGTCGCTGCCACGACTGTTTCGCCTGCCTCGCCTGCACCGGTCGTACCTGTGAATGTCCGAAGACCGGAGCAGCCATAGCAGCGGCAGCATTCTTCTACTAACGGTAGTGGGTGGGTGCCGGTCAGTGCTAGTAAGCATGAACTAATCGGTAGCGGAAGCACACAAAATAATTTAGATCAAATTGTACGTAGGTACAGTCCGCGCTAGCCCGACAAATCAAGTCCGGGAATATGTTTAATACAACATTGTAAGGCAAACAAATATTCAGTTTGTTATTCGATAATCGATTTTTAAACTTTTTCTTCTTGCAAATATACGTAAAAGGTGAATAAATACATGATGAGTAATCAATTATTAATAGAAATATACATAACATAAATAAACTTTGCGCAATAAATGGTAAATTCTGCTGCAATTATTTTCAATTGACTACCTTTATTCAGTCGAGTTCTTTACTAT
Source organism: Pyralis farinalis (assembly GCA_947507595.1). Taxonomy (NCBI): domain Eukaryota; kingdom Metazoa; phylum Arthropoda; class Insecta; order Lepidoptera; family Pyralidae; genus Pyralis; species Pyralis farinalis. The sequence goes on from OX382270.1 coordinate 3,595,326, forward strand.
GTTTTCCTTTGAGTATTGGCAATAATTTCATTTAAATAGCGAACCGGAACCTGTGAGTTAAGCTGTCATATCAATGTATTCTTAAGTTTACGTAATATATTCTCCGGAGAAATTATGGCTTAATTTCTTGGGGGACATTGTGAAAAATAATGATTTGATTTTTAATGTTAATGAATCTATCATCAAAATTATTTTATACGCGTATATTCGTTATTATTTTTATTGATTGATTAATTATTAATCAATCAATAAAAATAATAACTGTGCACAACTTGAAACCATGGATGGGCATTCTCCTTTGGCATTGTCGCGGAACATGCTAACCTCCATTACTACACCGACCCTTACTCACCCCACTGCAGGGATACGGGTCTCCCTTCAACGGAAGGGGTCTTAGTGCACACTGCTCAACTGTGTTTTTTTTTATACTACGTCGGGAGGCATACAAGCATACGGCCCACCTGATGTAAAGCGGTTACCGTATCCTATCAACGCTTGTAATACATTCAGTATCACTCGCGTGATGCCTCATCTGCTGCTAACACGGCAACTCCTTAGGAGCTTACTGGTGACCTCACTCACACGCAGGAACACAACAACCCCCTAGGGAGTATATTATATAGGTATATATAGTATCTTATATAGTATATGCATGCATGTTGCAGGTGGTGAATCGCACCGGTCGACGGAACGCGGCCATGGCCATCTCCGGGTTCTGCGGCGTGTGCGGCATCCTCATCAACGTGGTGCCCAACGCGATCGGCAGCTTAGCGCTCTTCATCGCCTTCATGATGGCCTTCATGTTGCTCGGCTTGTACACCGCTATCACCGTCTCGCTCTTCCCCACACATTTAAGGTGAGAACAAATGATAACTTTTGTATTCAATCTAAGCTGACACAGAGGAAGTGTCTAAGTGTTAGTTATATTTATTTTAAAGCAATGAGTGTCACCTAACGTGACGATGCATCAAGTTCCCGTTTGCCCAATCTCGTGGGATTGGTGGGGTCCACTACTTAAGCCTGAGGATTTGGCGAAAATACTCATTTTCACATGGATTATCGAGCGGTGATAGGCTAGTGGATAAAGAACCGGCCTAGTGACACAACAAAAAAAAGGTCCCAGGTTCGTATCCTGTCATGTACCACTAAATCCGTGTTTTCGGATTTACGTATACATATTTGTAATTATCACTAGCTCGGCGGTGAAGGAAAACATCGTGGGGAAACTCGCCCGTACAAGAAATTATATTTCCAAATATGTGTGACCTTGCCTAAGAATGATCTGGTTTTCCCTCTGGCTCGTGGAAGTCTGATGGCAGTCGATGTAAAAATCAATAATTTCGTCAAATCCTTAAGCTTAGGTAGCGGACCCCGCCTATCCTAATGGATTGGGAAACGGGATAACGCTACGAAGAAGACAGATTTTAACATGGAGTGATTAGGTACTGTCAAATCGTCCGTCTTTCAAAATATCATTTCTTGATCGAATTTTCCGACGCGACATTTACCTTCAATACTGAGCACGTGCTAATTATAAATATGCACATGAATTCGAAAATACGGATTTAGTGGTACATGCCTGCACGAGGATTTGAACCAAGACCAGTCGATCAATAGGGTGGTTCTTTATCCACTAGGCTCTCCACTCGCACACTGTTAAAAGCAGTATTATACTGTATTTTACTCTACAATTTGACTACAATTCCAGAAAAGCAATAAAGTATTTTATCGAGTTTTTTATACAACGTCGGGAGACATGCAAGAAAACCGCAGACAAATAACAACTCCCTAAAGTGTTGTTGTGTTCCTGCGTGTGAGTGAGGTCACCAGTAAACTCCTAAGGAGTTGCTATATTAGCAACAGGGGTGGCTACTTAAGATGTTGCAAGCGTTTATAGGCTACCGCTTTATAATCAAGTGGGACGCTTGTATCGACGACGTATAAAAAAACTTTCACAGATTTATTGTATTTTAAAAATGTAATAATTTTACAATGTGATGTTAGAATAAAAGTATTTACTCGTATATTTCTAACCATCATTATGACTCCTGTTTGCAGTTAAATTGTTAGCGAATTTTAAACTATAGATAATACTGCAATACATCAGTTTACACTCGCCAATAATTGTGCGGTAATAAATTTAGGCCAATGTGGTTTCCCAAACAAAATTAGAATCAGTAATATTATTAGACTACTCAATGGACACCCGTTCAATTCTCCATTGTTATCTTGAAATAAAATCTATACATATAAAAATAAATATGTTAATTAACAACTGTACCGTCTCGTTTCAGAGCTCTGGCGGTGGCCTTCACGATGACCGGCGGAAGAATTGGTAGCTTCGCGTCCATACAAATACTTAACTACCTTCTAGTCAACAACTGCGAAGTGGGCTTCTACACTTACGCCTCCATATTTGCCTGTAAGTTATTTATGTTAATTAAATATAATAGCATACGAACATTGTTGGTTGGTGAAAGTGGAAGGATGTAGGAGCGGAAGAAGACCAAGGCTCATCTACCAAGGAGAAATAGGAAGCGGTAAGCGTGCATGATAATAGCTATGAGTGAGTGAGATGCGGAAGGACCGCGTTTTATGGCGCTCGGTTCTTTCTGCCCACCCTACCAGGGACCTGGAGTGATACATACGTTTAAGGCGACACCTCGATCGTGAAGCTTTAAAATGGCTCCGCCCAATCACCCCGCGCCCCTCAAGTGACACTCTACGCTCGATTTGTAAAATTTGAAATTAGCGCCTAATAGGTAACCTGGGTTCAACGTATAGTCAATGCAAACGAACAGAAAAGCTACGGAGTCGCGTCACACCTAAAAAAAATTATAATATCAATATTTAATAAAAAATATTGATTTAATTATTATTTAGCTTTATACATACTGAACCAAACATATTTATTTAAGCTAGACGGAAAACAATAGTAATAATAGTAATAAAAAACTACAGAAACGTATTCACTTTTAAAAGTTTATTGAAAGAGAAATCAATGACATCGTTTTATGTTTATATCTCTACAAGTTAACATGTCTCGGTATCTATGTTGTTCTTACTTAGGTCTCGTTCAGTGGCGCCCTCATTGAACAAAAAATCATATCATAGCATAGAAGATAAACATTATGAAATCCTATGTTGCATTTATTACGAAGATAGTAAAGTATTTTTACGTCATTAAACCAACACTCAAAATATTCTACTATCGTTGTTATAAGCAAAAGTGCTAAAAGAGGCCGTTTTTGGCAATTATGCCTATAACAACGAAAGCAAAACATTTAGACTTTATAATGTTTATCTTCCACGCTATGATACGATATTTTATTCCTTGAGGCGCCACTGGATGGCATGTATCCCCCTTAAGAGGAATTAAACACCAGCTACATAATACAACATTGTTTATCGAGAGGCTAAAGCGGGCCATTTGTTGATTCGGGCACATATGTTCGAGTGTCATAATGGCTGATAGCGCCGAGTAAACACAGGATTTTTTTATTTCGAATAAATAAGAGAAATAAAATTATCAGATTGAATTAGAGAAAGTATTCCCGCTATTACTACTAGTTTTTATATAATTTTCGCAACACATTAACATAATGTGACCTCCAGGATTTTTTTTCTTTACAAAGAAGTTAAGGGCTATAACTTATAACACCCACTTTAGCCCCTCTACGTTATACCTTTAATGCTATTTTTTTAGAGCACGAAGAGTAAACATTTTATTACAAGCTTTTAGCAACTTTTAGTGCATAAAATGGTATACGGCATCTACGCAACTTTCACGCGTCATACCTAACATCGACGAATATATCATTCAGGTATCTACTGAAAGATTGCGTACCTAAATGATAAAGAAATTGTATATTTTGATCATTAAATGTAAATTTAACCTTTACCAAAAATTTATCAAGCACTTGGAATCCAATCAGCGAAATGTGAAAAAAACACAACCAATATTTTAGGGTATCCTTCGAAAGAATAAATTATAATGATTAATTTCATCTAATGATATAGATTTATAAATTTATGGAAAATATTTAGATTTAACATTCAATTATCACTAAGATTTTAAAAATTTCTGTTTTTGACCCTAACCGTTATGTAGCTAAATAAATTGATAAAATTATAATTTATAAAATTATTTTTTATTCCTTGAGCCTCTTTAATAAGCACAAATCTTGATTTGGTGCTTTCACCACCAGACTACATTCAAGCTATTTCACGTAATATATATAACCGCTATGAATAAACAAACGTCTTGAAGTACTCGTTTATCCTTGGCGCTAATTTTGGATTGGGATTGCAACAAACATATTTTTAAAGAGTAAATAGCTCTAGCCATCCACCTTGCTTGATGCATCGCCAGGATCCAGGAGGTCTGATTTTAATTTTTTTCTCATTATCTCCTCCTAGGAATATAATGGATAGTTCAATTACTTCCCGATAATCGTCACGTACAATGTTTTTTTGTAATTCTTGATTATAAAATATCAACAATTCTTTTATTATTGTATTACCAAAATGTTGTGTGACAATATCGGTGTACGATTGAATAGCAGCAGGATTAATAGTTTTCCAGTCGTCTCTAAATTTTTTGAACATTGGGATATCAGGGCTGCTTGTGACTTGGTGGATTTTTGATTCGATTTGACACAGCTTTACCTTGATCCTGGCCGGAAGAGCTCTCTAGTTTGGGTACAGCCAGAAGTTGTTCATTTTCTCTAAATGAAATTAAAATTGGCAGGCGTTCTTCTTTAGGGCTTCTCACGTCCAGACCAGGTAACAATTTCCCATTTCAGTAAACGGTCACCATTTTAGACATATTATTTTGAAAATCTGATTTTATAGATTCCGCTCTATCTTTTCTACTCTGAGTGCTAATGCGTTGATAGACGATTTGTTTATCGGTAAATCATCACAGCTAAAATCTAGTGCTTCTACTACAGCCCGGTGTATATAGACAGAATCCCTTATGCTTAATTGAGATCTATCTAAATCTGCAACTAACATAGGCGTGATAAAGTCTTCCTTCCTCGTAACACATTTGGTCATGTCTTTTTTTCTCTTCTTTTAATTTTATCTGTTTGGTCCTTTCTTCTTTTTCGGCTAACTTTTTTTTGTGCGCCTGCTAAACATCCTGAATTATTTATATAAATAGTTTGTCTTCTTCTATTGTAATCCGTTCTAAAGCATCAGCGTGTGCTATATCGAATAAACTATCTAAATTATTTTGAAAGTCCTCACGGCGCTTGTAAACATCTTGTATTTTTTTGGAAATTTTTTGCAACTCCCTCCTGGTGAAGATTCACAAGTTATTTTACACAGTTAGGTATATCTCTGGTAGGGATCCTAGCTTTTTCCCTAAATATAATACACTCTCGAATGACTAGGTATGTGCTTTCACTAACAGTCAATTTAACTTCGCGAATTTTATAAAAAAGTACAGGAAGAACATGACGGTTAGACTGTAATTTTGCGCCTATTATTTGATAATTTACGTCTCCAACTAAGAAAATACTTGATTTATTGCTTCTCAATTCCAGTGCCATCTTATAAAAGTTAAAACATTACCTATTAATCACGAAAATAACTGACATTCAAAATTAATAGACGGTTAGGTAATTATGACGAAGTTAACGATGCTCTCACTAAAGTTATTCTTTGGTTTAGTGTTAATAATCTGCTTTTAAATGATAAAAAGACTAAAGTAATTTAGTTCTTAACACCTAATGTAAGACAGGTGGCTACCAATGTACATGTTAATGGAACTAATTTAGCCTCTGTGGAGACAACTGTGTTCTTGGGTATAACAATTGACTCCAGACTACAAAGGGGCCCACAAATTGAAAAATTATCAGGAAAACTAAGTTCTGCAGCTTATGCAGTGAAAACTATTAGACGGCTCACTGATATTGATACGGCTAGAATAGTTTATTTCAGCTACTTTCATAGTATTATGTCATATGGAATTCTTCTTTGGGGTAACTCCGCGGATATTAACACCATCTTTTTATTGCAAAAGAGAGCCATAAGAGCTATCTACAAACTTGGTCCCCGGGAGAGCCTTAGAGAAAAATTCAAAGAAATAAATATTTTAACAGTCGCATCGCAATATATCTATGAAAATCTTTTGTATGTCCATAAAAACATAGACTCATTTTGTAAAAAGAGTGATACTCATAGCATAAATACTAGATATAAGCATAATCTTGTGTTATATGCAAGCCGTCTCAACAAAACAAGTAATTATTTAATGGGGCAATGTATACGGTTCTATAACAAACTTCCCAGCAATATAAGAGATTTGTCAATAAACAAATTTAAAACTACTATTAAAGCCAAATTGTGTAGCAGGGCATATTATAAAGTATCTGACTATGTTAATGATAAAAATGCCTGGGAGTGAGTCGATCCAATTATAATGTAATTAACAAAATATGTAAATTTGTTTGGATACCAAAAGAGGGATGCCTGAGTTTTTTGGCAGTATTTTTATCAGTGCTCACCTAGTCATAAACTGCACGGTAGGGAAAAAAATTGTGACGATTCCAAACAAATGTAGCCATTTTTACGGAATAAAAAGATTTTGACTTTGAATTTGAACAAATGAATACCGCGAGTACGTGCGGCACTGCCGCGCAACTTGTATGAACATGTTTCGATTTAATTCGGCACGGATTATCGTAATCCAAATAAGTTAAAAATTAATTTCCGAGTGTTTTAAAAGCAAATGAACAAAACTAAGACATATGCGTTAGAAAATAAAAACTTTGAAAAATAAGGGACACCCTAATATACATATATACAAATAGATTTTATAATCTATTCATATTTAAAAAAAACATGTGACAAATGATTTTCTTGCTGTTTCATAACTTTAACTTCAGTATAATGACATTTATTGTATTTTACTTATGTATACTCTGTGTTTTGTATTGTTGTACGTTTCCTTGTTATTTATTAAACTCTCAAGAAGAAAGAACCAGGACCATCTCTGATGTTGCAAAATAAATCTAATCCGTACAATAGTTCAATACTAACCACAATGTATAGAATAGATGATTTTTTTGTGTTTTCAGTGTTGGTTCATAGTAAATATTATTTGTTTTCACGAGTACCATGGGTATAAGTATACTATCTATCTATATCTTCACGCTAAATCCCTCGTGAGCGCCACATGACTCGGTATTTACACACCTCGCTCGCTTCTTTAACATGAAACATACCGAGTTTTTTTAAAAACTATCAAAATATACTATTTTACTAGTAATTATTTTAATACAAAAAAAAAACCTCCACTGGTTTTCTATCTTCTGATTGGATAAATTTCCAACGTAAACTAACCTTCACCTACGTACAATGTCTAAGTCGGAGTTCGGTGAGCTTATAATGGTTACTATGAGTTTGTCGTCCCGTATGACATTTACGTTAAAGTAGCATATAAATCGAGTAGTGATTCTTACAGTGGAATATGTTTATTTAGTAAGTTTCTCCTAAAAACAAAACAGCAAAAATATTCTATTTTATAAGTTTTTATTTTAATACAAAGAAATAAAGAGTCTCCACTGGTTGCTATGTGCTGAGAGCGCGAACCTTATTGGTATAAATTTCCAACGTAATCTGACCTCCACCGACGTACAACTTCTAAGTCGGAGTTCGGTCAGATTATAATGGATATAATAGGAGTTTGACGTCCTATATAGGTACGCGGTCAGCCTGTGGATAATGTATACCAATTATCAAATGTTACTGTTTATTCCTGCAAAAAATAACTCTTATTTAATGCAGTTTTATATAGAGTTATTAAGTAAGCAAAATTTAAAAAAAGTTTGAAGAGGAATTAAATAGCTTGGGCCAACCATACCTAGGAACTGTTCTAAAAACTAGAAATATGTCTACACAATGTTATTATGATATGTTTAATGAATATAATAATTAAAAAAAATAAATACCTTGTCTTGTTCGCCTCCGCCATTCTACGAACATTTTCTTTGTATTTTTAATCTATATATTTTCTTTTTAGTGTTCCCCATTATTACAACAGTATAATAAATATATATAAACCTATAATATTATTTACTACTTATATCTAATAATAATACACTTACGCTAAATACTATAATATTGAATATTTACAACTATTAATTATAAAAACTTCGGTGTCGCGATGTTAATGGAGCGAGCTCGAGCAGACAGTCGACATAGGTCTCACCTCGAAGCGGGCTGCAGCCGGACTGGCTGGATGTAGTTAGTCAACGCGTTTATAATCCTCATTACCGCACAATAAGGTCGAAAACACGTAGCACCCAAGACGAATGTGATCGCTTAGAAATTGTCAGAAACTTAAAATATTTTAAAAAAATTTCATGTTTCACTTATCAAAATATGCAGCAACCATATTATAAATTATTATAGATATTACTAATAGATTTAAGTAATTTTGAAGCGTATAAACAGAACAACTTCGTTGTAATTTAAAAAATAATGAATTTCAGGAGGTGTTTTCGAAAGTAATTATTATCGAATAAATTTTACACAATCGCGTATTTGAGCAAGCAAATTCAAGATAAAGAAATGAAGTTATTTATATTAAAATCTTAGATCCGTCAGTTTAGTCATTAGCCTATACTATTCGATGAAAGTTGGTGTAATTTTTCGATGTGTCGCCTTAACTGAGTTCCATATACATATTTACACTTTCCAGGTGTGTCATTACATGGATGAGATTTTGGCTAACTTATGTCTGGTTTTTCTATTTTCAAAAGATGAAATCTCCTTTCATCCACCTAGGTCCCATCTACGCAAAGGCAATGTATAGAAAAACATTCCTATTCTACTTTTTTATGCTGAATCCGAATCTGAAGTCAAAATTCGAATATTCGAAAAAAAACGACATACAAACGTACAAACAAACATATAGATTTCATATAGGAACGGTGTTCCTGAAAATGACATAACAACTTAATTTAATTATCAGTAATCTTCATCTTCTTCGCGTTATCCCGTTTCCTAATCCATTAGGATTGGCGGGGTCCGCTATTTAAACCTAAGGATTTAGCGCAGACACTGTTTTTACATAGAGCGACCGCCGTCAGATCTCCACAACCCAGAGGGAAACCAGATCTTTCTTAGGTCAAATAAAGGTTTCATTTGTTCATGCTATTATGCAATAGTAAAATAGGAACCTGATCTCAAACATCTTATAATTATCATTGAAACTTATCGAGTACCTTCATTTTCAGCGTCTGCTATAGTGGCCTCATTCCTGCCTGACGACCGTCTTTCTCACAAGCAAATACAGAGCAAAATAGAAGATGAAGAAGAAACAACTGTCAGCTCAGCATTATAGTATATAGATTAGTACAACGCAGTATTTCATTTTTTCCCTAACATATAGTTTCGAAAAAGAAATGAAAGGACATTAGTTCTTCTGTCAGACTAAACATTTTTTAGACCCCTTAGGTGGAAAGCAAGCGTACGGCCAGCCTATGGACATTTGGAACATCAGCAGGGAATTGACAATGCCTCGAAACACTATATTCCAATCGGAATCGGAAAGTTATCTGTCAAATATATGGAATCTGAGTGTAAACTTTCGAATCCGTTTTGAATATGGCTTTCCGAGGCAACGTGAATACGAGATTTTGACTATATCTCGACACCGAGAATCCCAATGCTTAAGGCGATGGTAAGTGTGTTCTGGACTTGAGGAACTACAGTTTTTTTTTGCGATAAAGGCGTAAACTTATCTTTGTTGAGATGACTCGTACCTGGTTCAGCCGTCAATCTATACTTTGTTAATAGATTCAGGCGTTATTTTGCGAAAGTCAAATTTACATGCAATTTGATCCAACCTGCTTCCGCCACCAATTAGTTCATGCGGCCTAGCGCCGGCCGGCACCCACCCACTACTGTTAGTGCGTGCATCATGCCGACGCTGCCATGGCTGCTCCGGCAGTCTCTGCCTCGGCTGCTGCGGTCGTCCGCCATCTGGAACAGAATCGCGTTGTGTTTGTTGTTGTGTTTGTTGTGTTGCATTCTATTACTAAGTTTGAGTAATAGGATAATTAATTACGGTCGCAGCCGAAATTGCAAATAAAAAAAACAATTAAATATAAAATATATATCCATGCAGTGACGGAGAAAGAATACTAATAATCACCGCCCCTCTCTTCCCATGGGTGTCATTAGGAAATCCCTTAGTCGCCTCCTAGACTAAGGGATTTCCTGAGATTCCAGCTTCTCAGCGGTGGGTAAATAAATACCCGCTTGGTTGGCTACCACCGCACACACGGCGAAACACCTATGAAGTGCCGTAGTTATTAGTAAGTCGCGTTTCGGGGTCAGCTGGTGTATAACCAGTGCTCGGGGATTGTTGAAGCGACATTAGTGAATTCTGACTGTCCATTTTCAGGAGGACTGAACTGACCCGTCGCCAGCCAGGGAGACCGCCCGCTGTATAATATAGGTTGAGGTTGAGTTTAATGCCAAGAAAACTCAAGTGTGTGCGTTTAGTACAAAAATATTCCCATTCCTTCCCACTCCCAACTTCCCTGAATATGCTTCCTGATGGCTTGAATATGATGTTAGGCATTAGGATATTCGCTGCAATCTTAACCAACACAACTACATCGAGAGCCTCATCCTAACAGCTTCTAAAAAACTTGGTGTCCTAAACAGGGTGTGCCGGTTCTTCGCGGCGGACCAGCTTTGCCTGGTTTATAAGACTTAAGTTCGGGCCTGCATGTAGCATTGCTCGCATCTTTGGGACGGTTTCGCACAATATCTTCCCGTCGCTCTTGATAGGTTGCAACGACGGGCTATCCGCATAATCGACGACGAATAGATCACCAAAAACTTAGGACCTCTACAACTTCGTAGGGACATTGGCTCGCTAAACGTATTTTCCTTTGTCACGCTCTCTCCCTTCCGTCATAGAACCACACGTGCAGGCTTGCGATGTCTTTATTTCACTGTTGAGAACATTTCTTCACGTACTAAAACGTTCGGCTACTCGTATTTCTGTCGTAACATTAAAAACTCCTTCCTACAATATTCGATTAACTTCCTTCAAACGAAGCGTGAAGAAGCACCTTTCTAGCCAGCATGGCAACTGACAGGACACTGTAGTCTATATTTATTATATTCTAAAAGAGTTATGACGACGATCGCTGTTTGATAGGAAGTGTTGCGACACTTCGTCCGGGTCGTAGGTCCGGTGCCCGCGGAGGTGACGCGATGTCCGTCACATTATGCGATGTCAGCTCCTTGTGTCCGTAGTTGTCGCAATTAACATGCATTTGGGTTATTGCAAGTCAGCAATACCTCTTAGGCATGATGATAAAATAACTATCCTTTTGTAAAACTAAATATGGCTGTATTTTTTAAATTTCGATGTGTTCATGTAACGATGATTTAATATATCCACAGAGATCAAGCTAGAGCTTTATTGAAGTTTGAAGATGCAACACTAAACGAAAAAGGATTGAGTAATTAATTGGAAAATGAACGTGTAAGAAGTATATGTACCTATGTCTAGCTCAGAGATTCTCAAACTTAATTCGTCTACCGCCCACTTTGAAAATCAATTATTTTATATCGAATCTGAAAGCTTCCTTTTGATAAGCAACGCACTCCTGTGTGAAAGATCAATCGATTGAAATCTTCATCATTAGCACCACAAAGTAATTAAATAATCTGTCATTTAAAGAGTTGTTTCGGATTTTATTGACTGCTTATTTTTTGTTGCAGTGATTGAAACAGTCGTTCACTTAAATTTCTAGCAACCAAATGTTGTCGATGAGCGCCATCTGTAGCAGCTGATATAATATTCTTCAAGGGAGTTCCTTTCTCATCACAAAACTTATCCAGTGTATTAAATATGATTTCTCCTTTCGTGTCTGTCTCTAAATTTCTAGCAAATAATAGTTCTTGATATATTTTTTTATCTTTAATAAACCGCACGTAAGACAGCAACAATGCTTCATTAGTTGGCAAAGTGGACTCATCCAACTGAACTGAAAATTGACTAGTCTTCAGATGATTGCACAATTCATGATTGGTTCAATGTTTTCAACCATTTCATCAATTCGTCTTTGCATAGAAGTATGCCTTAAAGGATTTTTTCGGATAATATCTGCCGCCGTTTTATGGAGCACAGTAGTTATAACTTCTTTTATTGCCTATATATATATATATATATTGTATGAAGCTCAGTGGCGTAGCGTGCCTTGTCGGGGCCCCGTATAAAAATTTTTTTGGAGGCCCTTATATGGAGGTAAAGATTTTTCACAAAAGAAAAAAAATATTGTGAGAAGAAATATTTATTTATCACATAATTTACCCATTTTACAAATAAAAATCGAATTTTAAATATTCACTCTCCTTGCCTTTTTTTCGGCAAACTGATTTATTAAATCATTTATGGCTGATGATGATTTTAGTTTTTCTAAAGTTTCTGCCTCTATGGACAATAGTGAGATGTCTGACAGCCGTTCTTGTCCCATCGAAGTTGTTAAGTAATTTTTTATTAGTTTTAATTTTGAAAAACTTCTTTCTGCCGTTGCGGTTGTAACTGGAAGGGTCAAGAATAAAAAGCATGCTGTGATTACCTCGGGAAAACTGGATGCAAGACTATTGAATTTTACTAGCAATAACTCAATGAGTTCTTTAATGGAATAATTTTTTTTTATTTCTGAATTTAAGCATGTTTTTAGAGCCTTTAATTGGTCACAAAGATTAAGTGAGATGTCTTTACTGTATTTAGCAGACAGTTTTCCGGACGCGTTTAATATCTCTTCGCTTGAAGAAGATAGGAGTTTCTCCGGTTGTAATATTTCGAATATACTACTCAGGTTGCAAAGGCTCTGAAATCTTTCTTTAGTTTGAGAAATTAATATATCTAAACAGCAATAGTATACATTGACTTTGAAATAGGATTCCGGGTCGGAAATTCTCTCATCTTGTGATAACTCATCAAAAAAAATTTTTCTTTACTGCTAATAAAGCGTCGTTCCTAGAAGACCATCTGGTAGGACATACCTTTTTAAGGGTAATCAAATATTTTTCAGATGAATCGTCACTTAGCATAGCCCAGCGTTTTATACTATTGCCAAAAAAAGTATATATTTTTTCTAAATTATCGAAAAAAGTCGATAATTCACGAATATGTCTCGCAGCATCGTTCAAAACCAAGTTTAAAGCGTGCGCAGCACAATGAACATAATCGGCATTTGGAGCATGCTCTTTTATTAGGGTTTGTAATCCTCCATACACACCCGACATAACATTTGCTCCATCGTATCCCTGTCCTCTACATTTAGTCAAATCAATTCCATATTCTTTAGTCAAATTTAAAATGACAGTTTTCAGACCTGCAGCACTGCAATCGGTTACTGCTATGAATCCTAAAAAGGACTCACAGATGTTTATTTCTTTAGGCACATTATCATCATTTTCTGTAACCGAGATATATCGAAAAACTACAGATAGTTGGTCAATTTTTGATAAGTCTTGTGTTGTATCCAGAATTATTGTCAGGAATGGAGCTTTTTTAATTTCTGAGATAATACTATTCCTAACGTTAGTACCAAGCAAACTAATAATTTCGTTTTGAATCGTAGGGCTTAAATAATTTATTTCACCTTTCGGTTTTAGAAGAAGTTCTTTTAAAGTTGCATCATAGTTAGATAGCAGACGTGAAATTGCCATAAAATTGCCAGAATCAGAATCATGCCCCCTCAAAGGTAGATTACAAGATACTAAAGTAATTATAACATTAATTATACGATGCAGTACATCTCTCCAGAATGTAATTTTACTATCGATTTCACTTTTCAATAGAGTATCGATGGTATTTCCTTGCAACCAATTATTATAAGAGAGTGAGGCACTAATATGCTGCTGTGACTTTTCATGGTCAAGAATAGTTTGTGTGAAATTGCTTCTAACCGAAACACCGTTAACCCAAGCAGAGGAGTACGATTTGTTTTGACGATCTGCTAATAACCAACAGAAGTGACGTACTGTCACTTCTGTTGGTTATTAGCAAAGGTTTGTTTAAAACGTTAGAATAACATAACCATGGTCTTATAATTTATATGCCTGCCTGATTGAAATATGAATATATATATATATATAAGCCGAAAAAGGTCGGTTATTTTCTGAAACTTTTGGAAATGGTCCTTGTAGTTTAAATGGACCCAATTTAAAAATTATTTTTCGTTCGCATTCAGTTAAATTGTCACCAAAATTTCCTCTATCTGATGAAATTATATTACAATCTGCATTATCTGCAGATATATCAGAATCGTTGACTTGGGGTTCCTCGATTTCTGGATGGACATCCGATAAAGTATGTGCTTGGCTTTCTTCTATTTCCGGATGGATATGTGACGAAGAACATGCTTCAGAAGAATCTAAAAATAAACGAGTAATTGTTAAAAAATAAATACGAATGCTTTGATACTAAACTAAAAAGAGTTATATATAAATAAATAACGTTACTAAGGGTCACAGTTAGAGAGTGTTCAGTTCAGACGCACACAGACTCTACGCGGATTGTGCTCGTACCTATTAGTAGATACAAAATCACCTGCAGCCCGTCCGTGCATTACTATACACCTGCGTGCTATTTAAACGCAGCGCGTAGTGTAGTGGCCATACAAAACGAGAACCCGAAAGCGAGTCTGCACATCTGAAGTTCTCAACACGCAATTAACGATACGATACGGACTGATAGACAAACAACAAAACAAATCGATCCTATAGATAAGTTAGAATTTTGTTTTTTTTTTAATCAAGGCACGGAACCCTAAAAACAGTATAATTGTGAAAATCGAGGGGGGAGACAACTTTTTGTGACGGACAGATGGACAGACCGAAATTAAAAGATTTCCTTGTTTATCACTACGGGCCCCTAATAAATGGGTTGGGTAGTAGTGTAGTACTTACCTTTCCAATCTAAATCACTCACAGTATCTTGTCTCTGAAAAAATGAAGAAATTTTGGGCACTTTTTTTATAACCTCGTCCCTTTTCTGTTTAATTTTTCTTTTCTCAGCGCCGCTGGGATAATCTCTTTTCCTTTCACTCATTTCTTTTACAAATCGCTACTAATACTGATAAACCAGAAGAACAATATTGTTTGTACTGAATTACAATGTAATGCACATTTATATAAAGCGCGTAATAAACAGTGCACTGCACTCCGTGGTTTAACATCCAATGCAAAGTACAACAACGTACACGTACATCGCGATATCGATGAAGGATTCCCGGGGATTCCCCGCTGAGTTGAAGATGAAGTAAGTAAAACGGGGAAGTCCCGCAGCCCGCCATAACGATGTAGTGTTGCCAACTTTTGAACGCACGCTTAAGGCGGGAAAAAAAGGAATTGCTTTATAGAATTTTGTCATTTGTAAAATAAAATAAATTAGAAAGTTTTTATTCTTTTTCCTTACACACTTTGGGGGCCCCCGTGGCCCGGGGGCCCCGTATAATTGATACGGCAAATACGGCGGTAGCTACGCCCCTGATGAAGCTCGAAGTCCGTCATCGTCTTGCTTAGTAGCCGCCGAAAAAAATATTATACACTTGGCTAGAGCATTATGCTTCTTCTCCAGGTCTTGAAAATAGGCAATATTTTTGTTCTTCTTATCTGAATGCATTTTATTCAAATCAAAAGATCTTGAAGTCTTCATCACTTCGTTTGAAACAACAAAAACAAACAAACAAAAACAGAGGTAAAGATGGATTTGTGGAATTTCCTATGAATACATATTTAATATATTCTGCACTGTATAGCCGTCTCTTTTTTTGCTTTGACCTGGTTCTGTTTTTACAAAAATATGGTTAATACATGTGTCGAGCTTCAGCACTTGTTTAACGATTACGCACGAAACCACTAATGAAAATCTAAGAAATATTTCGAGCTTTTATATAGAATTGAAATACAGCACGCACCGACAGGAATAAGACAAACATGCACAAAATCACTTATCTCTATCTAGATTGCACAAATCGCGTTATTTAACAAAAACTTGTTACAACTAGGTTTCGTACGGGCATCCTACGAAAACTATGTTATTTTTAGTTTTTATACAATCATACAGGGCAGAAATATAAACTAAATAATCGATATTGTGTAGTAGGTAGGTTTTAATTTCAGTGAATTTTAAAATATAAAGTAAATGAAATTACAATTGATTTGTAATCGCCCCCTAAACCACTCCAACGCCCCCTATTTTTTCTGAGCCCTTTACCGACCCCCCCCCCCCCCCTCTAGGCATTCAACGCCCACAAGGTGGCGTTATCGTCCACTTTAAGAAAGACTGGTCTAGTTAGTAAAAAAAACTGAATATTTTGCAGGCAGAATAATAACAGCTAAATATTACCTACTATCCAGGGCTATGAGACGTTTTATAACTACACTACGTCAATGTCACCATGAAGAAATAACAAATAGACAGCCGTCTAAAGGTTAAAATAAAGCAAGTTCGTGTCGTGAATTCGATTCGTTGTGTTCGGTGATTTCCACAGATTTTCTTTTAATGTAATTAAAAGAAAACCGTCTTGCCTACCTATGTCAGAACGCTTACGTCTTTAGAGCAAAGTCCACGTACGTCTCATCTTATTACTAAGGTAATATCTTAATAATTGTAGCACATACATTGCCTGTTAACTATCTGTGTTTCCGTATCTGTCTGCATTGATTTTTCCATAAACCGAGCAAGTAAATATTAGTTGTAGTGTTTTTAAAAGCGATGGAATATGTAGTCCTGTCATCTGTTCGTATATACAGCGCGTCGTGGACCGCTATTGAGTGATTATTTCTTTCTTCTCAATTTTCTTAAGTGCAAAGTGAAGTAACTCTATAAATTTTAATTAAATATTAATTTATATGTACCAACTTTTATCTTGATATATATTACAGGGTTAAGTTTATTCTACATGCTATTAATTTTTTTTTTCGGCCAACTTATAACTATCAGTAACAAATTAGAAATATTAATTTTATAAGTTGGAGCCATATATTTTCGCAAATAGGTTTGTAGATTTATTATTTTTAATGTTATCTAATTTATTTGAGAAACATTACTATTTTGAGATAGTGATAAACTACTGCAATCAACAAGTGGATACTTGAAGGTCGCTGTTTATTTTGTCATTTGATATATCTTCTCAAAGTCCGTGGTCTTAATTCTGGCCATGCAAATATGAATAGATAATATTAATGCCTGGTTAATAATTAATAAATTGATCACAAAAAACTAAATTTGTTTTGATGTAATTGGGTCACATTCAGTTTTAGATCCAAAATCAACCTTTGCATGTGGTGCCCTATGCCATTGAGCAATGTTCTGGTAAATGGTGGTAAGGTACAGCTATACTTAACCCGTTGAGGCCCGCATGCCTGAATTCCACCATGTGCGTTACGGTGCCAAGTATAT
The DNA here is from genome assembly GCA_947507595.1 of Pyralis farinalis. Classification (NCBI taxonomy): domain Eukaryota; kingdom Metazoa; phylum Arthropoda; class Insecta; order Lepidoptera; family Pyralidae; genus Pyralis; species Pyralis farinalis. The sequence continues at coordinate 3,612,781 of OX382270.1, forward strand.
AACGGGCCTCAAGGCGTAATGATAAGCAACTCACTAAGGAAGTACCTATACCTGTCAGAAAACTATAGCAAAATAATAATTCACCAAAAGGTAATTGTACTTCTGAGAGTGAGGAGTTAACATGGTGATAGCAATGCGCAAGCAATGCTCCTTGTGCAACAAATATGTAAGCACTGCATCCTATGTCAGCTATACTTTACGGAACTTGCTGGCCATATTGAAAAAGAAGACATAATAAAAGTCAGAAGTGAAAAGTTTTAACTTCACAAACTTGTAAACACTATATAAAAGAACTTAACAAGCACATCATTAAAAATTCTTTTGTGTAAAGTTACTGTCTTTTTCTTTCCTCGTTAAAATATATTACAATAAATATATGAGAGTGTACATATAGTGAAATCAAGTGGTACAATTAAAGATATATTAACCCGCGGGTAATGAGAGATTAATACATGTGCTGAATCATTTCCAAACATCTCTATCAGTTAGATATTCATCGATTCTATAATAACCCTTCTTGCACAGAGTATTTTTGATGTACCTTTTGAACATATTGTCAGGCAAGGACAGAACTGTTTCAGGTAATTTATTATAGAATCGAATACAATTTACAATAAAAGATCTACTAGTCGTAGCAAGTCAATGTACAGGCATACGCAATCTATTCTTACTTCTAAGACATACATGCATACATATCATCACGTCTGTCTCCCATTGGGGTAGGCAAAGACTATAGAACGCCAGGTTAACCGCTCCAAACATACCTCTCTCGCTTCTTCCACATTCATCAACCTCTTCATGCACGCTCTTTGGTTTTGGGTACTTTTGATTTGGCCCTTTTTCAACACATCGCCAATTTGATCTATATGTGTGCGTCTAGGACGTCCCCTCCGGACATCACCATTCACTTCTAAGATTTTCACTAAATTTAGAAAATGACTCTATATTTTAGAACATACATTATGTTCTCATAAATATACTGAGAGGTAACCGTGAGGATATTTATTTCTTTAAATAGTTCTCTAAGAGATTCCCTGGCGCCCATGTTATAAATAGAGACGGAGCTCTCTTTTGTAATATAAAAATATTTATTTATTTTAAAAATATAATGTCAGCCGCTTTTCTACTGTGTGATAAGAGTCGTATAGTTACAGCAAATAATAGTATGTCAGGAGTATTATTATTATACTGGAAAGGACAACCACAGTTGAATTGATATAATTTGATATATAACTACATATACAGTATTGCTTAATACTAAATATCTGACGAGCTTGGTGGCTCAGTCATGTCGTGAATGACACGACTTTGACACCAACGCTCATGCGTTCGATTCCCACACAAGGCAAACATTTGTGTGCATGAACATGTCTGTTTGTCTTGGTCTGGATGTTTTAAGAGAAGTAGGGCGCATCAAAGCAGCCCATCTGGAGAAGTACCTCCACCTCACAGAAAACCGCAGCCAAATAACAACTCCCTAGAGGGTTGTTGTGTTCCTGCGTGTGAGTGAGGTCACCAGTAAGCTCCCAAGGAGTTGCTGTGTAAGCAGCAGAGGAGGCATCACGCGAGTGATAATTAATATATTGCAAGTGTTAATAGGCGAGTATAGCTCCCGACGTAGTATAAAACAAAAAAATTGACCAAGCTTTTAAATTATATGTTAAATAATATAAATAAATTCAACAATGTTAATATACATATGAAGTGAGTTTACATTTTTTATTATTAAAAGGCTTTTTATATTATTACTAAGCCATCACTAAAAGTAAACAAATATTTAGACACAACTATCTTCGGTGAAGATGGCAAGCGGTTCGAGTGGTTCCTGGGAGGAATTCTTCGCTATCCACCTGCCGCCCACAGACTTCGAAGACAACCGGTCACTGCTCAAAGAGTTCTGCGAACGACATGACCAGTACGGGAACAAGATTGTACTTGTCACGGTGAGTACCGCCCACGTCAACCCTCACTCATCCTACTGCAAGGATATGGGTCTCCTTTCAACCGAAGGTGTTTAGAGCATACTCCACCACGCTGCTCGAATGCGGATTGGCGGTGAGTACCACCTGAAATAAACACACATTACAAATAATAAATAATGGTGCATGTGTTGCCTGTTACAAATGGCGGCCATTCGCAGCGAAGAGGACAGTCGCCAAATTGCCTATAAATTATTCCACAATATAACGCCTAAAACGAGTGGTGCTAGGTCCTCATTACGTTAACGAGTAACGAGTTTCAGGCGTTAACGTTCTTCTTCTCGGTTCATGCACACGCGGGAACGGGTGCGAACAGGCCTCGAACCGCTGCCGAGTGTTGTAATCCCGCATATAAAGGGAGTGGAGAAGATAGAAGGAGGGCCGTACCGAAGCTTCGGATAAGGCTGAATTAATAACATATCGTGTGAAGAAGACAATACGACATAACGGACGAACAACGACGACACGCAGAACATACACGTAGACATACACGCAGAATCGACTTTTGACTGCAAACAGGCGGATGAATCCGAGGTTTAATCGCGTCTGAATAGAATAGGTGGCTGCATTCATTTATTAAATAAATAAATGAATGCAGCCACCTACCAATTTGGGAGCTCTGCAGTTGACATGAGACAGACATTGAAATAGACATTTCATGAGACAGACAGCTTAAAACTCGAGACAAAACAATAACTCTACCTATTTTGTTGCATCTATAGGACGTCACCTGTGTGAGTTCCTACAGATGCTAGTTTCGGGAGCTAGCTAGATTGCCTGTGAGACGTCACCCGCGCGGGTTCCCACAGGCATTTGTTTGAACTTTATGCGGGACCGACCGAACCTAATGTTGGTACTTCACGGCGTAGGCTTCAAATGCAACAGAATCTCGTCTCCCGCGTCCTGTATAAGGTCGTGTGGCCCGTCGCGACGCCTACCGTCGGGAGGTCTGGCATGTAAAGGCGCGCGATACCTCTGAGATGGCTGGATGTGCCAGCGGTTGGAATGACTGGAATATTTTTCCTTGGCAGTGGGGTGGAAGAGCGTGGGCTCTGCTGGACTGGTTTGGAGCGAAAGCCAAGTGCAGACGGTGCAATTTTAAGTACGAGTAACTTGCCCAATTTGCAAGTTCCTGGCTATCAGCTGACGACCCCCTAGTGGAATCATCAAATTTCTGCCCTTTTTAGAGGGTTAGAGGCGCAATTGCCTTAGGGTTCGGTGGAGAACTGGTTGGTGGAGTTGATGGCTTTCCTCTACGGTTAGCCATCCTGAAGAATAGGCGGGCAAGGCCCGCTCAGACGGGAGACTGAATTCTGCCTGAAACTGGCACCAGCGTTAGGCAGAATCAAAACCGCCCAACGAACCGTCAATGTATAGGTTGCAAACCCGCGAGCGAGCTCACAACCTATACAACAAGGCACCTGCTTTCCCGGAAGGGATTACGAGTGCGGACAGACGAAGAAATAAGAACAACCAAAGAGCGGGAATGAAGTCATATTTATAGGCAATTTGATCTAAACTACTTCGTGTGCGTACACCACCTTCTGCCGTCACTGTCATGGCTGATTTTGTCGTCCCTGCCTTGGCCACTGTCCTCATCTCTGCGATTGGTCGCCATTTGGAATAGGCAACACATGCACCCGCCATCGCTCGTGACTCGAGCCGCCACATGCCTTGGAGACTCAAGTGACCAGACTAACTAACTGGCGCCATAAATCAGACAAAGTAGTTTACATCAAATTGCTTATATCTATAAAGAAATGTCCACACGTAAGATCCGTCACAGTAGCAAGGCAAGTTCATTTAATTAAAACATCAAATTCGCAAAGGTATTATAAATAAAAGGTAGCTGTTAAACTCTGAACTATTAAACTCTTCAAACAAAATATTCTTACTTATATTACTTTATCTGTTACTACTTTCTAAGCATTTTTTGTTACTTCCATGTTTTCATCGACATGCGACAGGGGTGATATTGAACAGATTCGTCTTGGCATATATTCAATGTAATATGCCCGTCAGGTATCTGCAGTTGAATTATCAACAGGCTATGTCGATATGATCCATTCACGCAAAATACTGATTGTGTATTTGAATAATCCTACATCCTTTTTCACTCCTTGTTATTTATTGACCGCGAGGCGAGCAAAAAGACAGAACGCAATTACATTTTACTCAACCACTGTTGGCTGTTCCATCACATGTTTTTGCGCATATGTTAGTTCCTAAAAAACCTTTTGCTGTAGGGCAGCACCCAACACGTTTTTGTTTTTATGTAACTAAGGTGGCAAACAAGCGTACGGTCTATTTGATGGTAAGCAGTTACCGTAGCCTATGAACATTTGCAACACGAGGGGTGTCACTCTTGCATAGCCGACCCTGTAAGAACTTCTTCACGCCTTTCTTGAAGATCCCCATACTGTGGTCCCTTGGGGAAACCTCGCTCGCTCGGGATCTCATTCCACAACTTAATAGTTCTCGGTAGAAAACTTCTCAGGAACCGCAAAGTACGCGACCATTGCGGTTCCAGTGTATGCGGATGAACTCCCAGCCGTCGGCAAGCTCTGCGATTGTAAAACGAGGCTGTTGGCATGATATCGAACAACTCTTCAAAACACAACCCATTGTACAATCGGTAGAATGTTTGGAGCCTCTGCTAAAACGTGCAGTCTCTCGGTGGGTAAAGCAATGAAATGCACATGTCTTCAAAGTATTGAGGGTAAAATTCCTAATAATACGGTAATATGTTGGACAACATGAACAGTGGAGTGTGTAGTTACTCTTGTACGCAAACTGTGTCAAGTACCTCAGACTATATTGACATGTACCTTGTCCCAGTCTCATTTTTGTACTGTATGTATCTAAAACATGGATTTCAATTTACATCAAACACCAATATTACAGTCCGGAGGCACGACAGTTCCGCTGGAACACAACACAGTCCGCTTCGTGGACAACTTCAGCGCGGGCACCCGGGGCGCCTCTTCTGCGGAGTATTTCCTGGAGCAGGGCTACGCTGTCATTTTCATGCACCGCCAGAAGTCGCTCGAGCCATTCACCCGCCACTTTAGCGGACAGAAACTGCTCGATATGCTGGACATCCAGGAGAGAGGACCGAATACCACTATAACAGGTAAATGGGCTAACGGCCAAACCAAACGGCCCCTTGTAACATGAGGTTACTAAGTTTTTAAATATTTTTGCATTGAAATCGTACCACATACGTATTCACATCAGGTGGGCGTAATCGCCCACCTGATGTGAAGCGGTTACCATAGTCTATGTACGCTTGTAATACATTAAGAATTACTCGCGCGATGTAACCTCTACTACTAACACAGCGACTCCTTAGAAGCTTACTGGTGACTCACTCGCACGCAGGAACGCAACAACCCTCTAGGTATAGTTGTTGCTTAGCTGCGGTTTTCTGTGAGGTGGAGGTACTTCCCCAGACAGGCTACTTTGATGCGCCCTACCTCTCTCAAAAACATCCAGACGAAGACAAACAGACATGGTCATGCACACAAATGTTTGTCCTGTGTGGGAATTGAACTCACGACCGTTGGTGTCAATGTCGCGTCATAAACCGCTGCGCCACCGAGAAAATTTCTTTTTTCTTGCACCACTGCGCCACCGAGCTCGTCAAGGCTTGAGAGGCAATGCCATTCGTGGGCGAACTTGCGGAAAACAATGAAGTTCGCCGCCGATGACAAATACACTGGCTGCGGTTGAACCTGCGCTGTATCTCGTCGATCATCACATAACGCAGACCATCATATTTAGAACAGGACTACAGAATGTGGGCTTTACACGTTTTTCGACAAAATCAATGCCGTCGATATTTTGCCAGGCCGCGGCTCGCTCTCCTATTCCGGTGATGCGTTATTAACATTCTGTTGTCTCCGATGTAACGCTCTTTAACGACTCCTGTCTAAACTTGATTATTGTTGGCAACTGAAACTTTCTCTAATGTCATACATAGCGATTTTGTGAAGGTTCACCCTATTATGGCCGCCCCAACCGCGTATTAGTCTTAGAGCGGCTTTCGCGGCTGATTCAATGGTAGGACATGAGTTGGCTTCAATGAGGAGCGTCACGTCGTCGCCGTAGGCAACCTTTCTGACCCATACTTCACCCTGAATACAACAACCTTCCTGTGAGTTGTTATTTGACTGCGATCTTTGTGGGAGCCTAACGTTCTGGAATCATTTTCTGAGTAGAATTCTAGTTATTTTCTTTTTGTCTCTGTTGTAATATTTTTATTTGGTCCCAACGGTAAATGCAGACGCAAACAGGTCTTCTCTAAGGATGTTGAGCGTCGGCCCGATCACGGCCACCCGCGCATCCAATGATGAAGTCCTTCAGTTAAGTACAAGGATAGCATGAGTGTAGTATGTCCAAAACTTCTAGGTAGTAAAAATTTAAGGCGAAATGCACAGTTTGGTACACTGGATTAACGCTTGTAGACAAGCTTAGTGGCGCAGTCATGAATGATGCGACTTTCGTGGGGTCGATTCCCACAAGACAAATATTTGTGTCCATGAACATGTCTGTTTGTCTTGGTCTGGATGTTGTAAGAGAGGTAGGGCGCATCAAAGCACCCCGCCTGGAGGAGTACCTCCACCGCACAGAAAATCGTAGCCAAATAACAATTCAGTTGCTGTGTTAGCAGCAGAGGAGGCATCGCGCGAGTGATACTTAATATATTACAAGCGTTCATAGGCTACGGTAACCACTTTACATCAGGGGGCCGTATGCTTGAATACCTTCCGACATTGTATATAAAAGAAAAAGACTGCTTTTGTAATGATAATGCAAAATATAGAGATTGTCCTTGTGATAAGAATATGCAATTTGGTTCGCACACATAGAAAGAAAGCAGATGAAGACTTAATGGCAGATGAGTATACTACAAGAAACTGGTGGGAGCTGAGGAAGGCTAAGTCTCTACTACCTCGATCAAATAAGTTGTGTTTATAAGCTAAATCCGACAAGCGTGCATGATTGCGAGTCATGTATCGCTCGCTTCTCTCTGCCTACCCCGCATATTTTTGTGCAGTGAAACCGGACAGCGTAGATGTCCTGGCGCCGGTGCTGTTGCAGTATAAAGCGGCGCAGGCGGCCGGCGCAATGCTGTACGTGGCGTTCACGTCCGTATCAGACTACCTGTGGCTGCTGCGCGCCGCCTGCGAGTGCCTGGCGCGCTGCGGCCCGCGCGCCGCCTTATACCTGGCCGCCGCTGTCTCAGACTTCTACATACCGAAGGACAAAGTGGTATGTTACGACGCGCTGTGACGCTATCTGTTGATGCTGCACGCCGTCTGCGGGTACCTGGCGTGCTGTACCTACCTCCGCTGTTTCAGACTACTGCATTCCAAAGGACAAAGTGGTATGTGACAACGTGCTGGGGCTGCCGGGGGGTCACAGGTAGTGTCACAGTGTGTTCTTTTATTTGCCTAGTGAAAAAAACATCCTTTAGTTTATAGTGAAATTCACTAAGGTTACTCATATTCTTTATTTTGTCGTTATTCTCATGTGGGCATTTAGTGTGTTCTGGGAAATGAGGATTCTAGAAATTACACGAAATTTGTAATTATGTTTAGTGAAAAAATCGAGGAACACATTCAATGTCACAGTTACATAACAGGTATCAAAAGCAAATGTATGAAAATATGGAATATTTAAAAGTGTTTATATAAAATAAGTATATATATGCCGTAGTGCACGACCGAGTTCTCACAGAGTGCCATGAAATAATTGGACGTGGTGTTCGAAACAAAATACCATTTTCTCTAAATTTATCCATTAGTTCATTTTCAAGTTTGGTTTATTTTATATCTGTCAATACTATCTCATTTGACTATATTCTGTTTAGTGAAACGACGTATCACTGAAAGTATGTTAGTTTTTTGTCACATCACTAGATATTTTTAGTAAGATGACGTAAAAGAAAAGATTATTCGTCATCTACCGTAAACTGGCCAGTAAACTCAGTTCCGCCACATATGCAGTTAGGAGAATTAGACAATTGACGGATGTGGCTACTGCGCGCTTAGTCTATTTCAGCTACTTTCACAGCATTGTGTCATATGGATATACAGTTGTGGGGAAAAGGGGCTGATATTGAAACTATTTTTATATTTCAAAAGAGAGCCATCCGCTCTGTTTATAATATTTGCTCCAGGGAAATTACTTAGTAAACAGATACTCCCGGTTACCTCTCAGTATATATAAGAGAATATATTGTATGCTCGTAAAAATATAGTCATTTTCAAAATTTTGTGAAAATCTTAGAAGCAGGAATAGATTGCGTATGCCAGTACATTGGCTTGCTAAGACTAATAGATATTTCGTTGGAAACTGTATTCGATTTTTATAATAAATTACCTGAAACAGTTGTCTTTGCCTGACAACATGTTTATAAGGTCACATCAAAAATACCCTATGTAAGAAGGGTTATTACAGAATCGACGAATATTTGACTGACAGAGATTTTTGGAAATGATTTAGCACATGTATTAATATATATTTAATTGTACCACTTGAATCCACTACATGTACACTCATATTTATTTTAATATAAATTAATGATTTGAAAAAATACTTATATTGACAAGTTTGTTTTGGCATTTCTTCTTCGCCAATAGTCATTTTTAAAATGCTGGCAGATTAAATAAGAGAGAAAGCTAAAGAAAATTCATAAGTTATAATATAATCTGATTTGAAGGTTGTGTCTGAGTGAGGGCCTAATGGCAAATAAATGATTTTTATCTGTATCTTATCTTACCGTGATTTTTGTGGTATCCCTAGGGTTTTCGTGAAATCCCCGGTATGATCATTTTTCTGCTACATATATAGGGCATATGTTAAAAAGAAACGTAACATAATGCAGAATCGCTAACTGTACTGGTAAGTTATTTTCCGCTTCTAGCGTAATGAATCAAATTACCATTCTAGTGGTACCATATAGTTGGGACCCTATTTTTGTAGGATGTGGTCATGCAGTAGTTGTGTTGCCCCCTCAGCCAACACACAAGATGCAGTCGGACGGCGGCGCGCCGGTGATCCAGCTACACCTGGTGCCCAAAATGCTGGCGCCCCTGGTCAACCTGTGGGTGCCCGCCGCCTACGTCGTCTCCTTCAAGTTGGAAACCGATGAGAGCTTGCTCGTGCCCAAGGCGAGAGCCGCCCTCGACAGATACAAACATAAGGTATTTATACGAGTATTATAAATGTTTAAAATATAAGCAATTTTTTGTGTACTTCCGCCATCAGTTTGTTCATGCAAACTACCGGTGAGTAAAGAGGCGAAACGCGTTACGTAGAAACGACAACAGCAGTCAGATCAGTAACGGTGGTAGCTAAAAGTGATTCCTGTTCCAAATAACGAGTAATCGCAGCCAGTGGCGGCTGGTGGGTTATCGAACTGGTGGTGCACTTTACTTGCTCACCAAGTATTAATATTAGAAATTGCAACAAATCAACAATTTACATAAAAGATGTAAATTAAAAAAAAAATACTTAATAAAACAAACAATAATTAACGCGTCACAGATACAGCGAAACTATACTGATAAGGAGAGGTCCATCATGGCCGCCGTCGAACTCAAATTTCAAATTTCGTCAAACATCGGGTGCTCTCGATATCTTCGATTCGCACGTGCGGCGCACGAGAACCGCCTCATTTCTCGGTACATTTCTATGAACTATCTTTTGTTTCACGCATCAGGCACATTCGCTGGTAACTCATACAAGTTCTATTAGCAGTCCTCGTGCACTCGCCAAAGCGCACGAGAATTTTTCTTTACAGGGAAAATAAGTCTTAATAGTTTAGCAAAGCGCTTAAATTGTTTTGTCTTTTATTTGTTATAATTTTAAATTTTATTTGTTATATTATGTTTTTGTATGTTTCAAAATTAAATATTAATATGGTACTCGTAATTTAAAGATGAAGTAATATTTTGTAATTTTGAAATCTTTTGAATTGGTGGTTCAGCGCACGAGCGCACTTAAGGTACAGCCGCCACTGATCGCAGCCAAGGTCAAGGCGACCGGAACAACGATTGCAGCGGCAGCATGTTTCTACTAACGGTAGTGGATGTGTGCCAGATGTCGCTAATTTGCATGAACTGACTAATGGCGGAAGCACAAAAAGTATTATACATTAAATGATTTCAGGAACCGGCGAGCGTGCATAAAAAAAGCTATGAATGTGAAAGAAGCGAGTGAAGTGTGTAAGGACCGCGTCTTATGGCGCTCGGTTCTCTCTGCCTACCCCGCAAGGGACCTGGCGTGAAGATATACATATACATACATATATTTAAATTACTTGTAGTTTTTAACTTTCGCAAAATATTTAATACCATGATATTTAATAATATTTAATAGAAGCGATATTTAATAGTGTGTCGCGACTAAATATGCGATTGACTTATTGACGTGTAAAAATCCTCGCAAGAACCAACCACTCTCGACTAAATATGCGATTGACTTATTGACGTGTAAAAATCCTCGCAAGAACCAACCACTCTCGACTAAATATGCGATTGACTTATTGACGTGTAAAAATCCTCGCAAGAACCAACCACTCTCGACTAAATATGCGATTGACTTATTGACGTGTAAAAATCCTCGCAAGAACCAACCACTCTCGACTAAATATGCGATTGACTTATTGACGTGTAAAAATCCTCGCAAGAACCAACCACTCTCGACTAAATATGCGATTGACTTATTGACGTGTAAAAATCCTCGCAAGAACCAACCACTCTCGACTAAATATGCGATTGACTTATTGACGTGTAAAAATCCTCGCAAGAACCTACCACTCTCAATTGCTATTTGTGTCCAGGCAGTTAGAACTCAGTGGATTTGCTTTTCAAAATACTGTGTCCTACCGCTTTTTTTTATCAAAGCCTAGTTAGCTTTAGTGGTACATTTGTATTTTTTTATATACTTCGTCGGGAGTCATACAAGCATACGGCCCACCTGATCTAAAGCGGGTACCGTAGCCTATTAACGCTTGAGATACATTAAGTATCACTCGCGCGATGCCTCCTATACTGCTTACACAGCAACTTCTTGGGAGCTTACTGGTGACCTCGTTCACACGCAGGAACACAACAACCCTCTAGGCAGTTGTTATTTGGCTGCGGTTTTATGTGAGGTGGAGGTACTTCCCCAGACGGGCTGCTTTGATGCGCCCTACCTCTCTTATGCGATTAGCTTTGGCTTTAGAAATGATGGTCAGCCACTTACAACCTATTTTTGGTGAATATATTCAGACGTTATTTTGCGAAAGTCAAATTTACAGGTCGTCTTCGTTAACGACCGGAGCAGTCAGCGACGGTATGACTAACGGTATTTGGGTGGGTGCCGGCCGGCGCTAGTTCGCATGAGCTAATCAGTTGCGAAAGTACACAAAGTAGTTTAGATCAAACTAACCCATTGTGTGTATCATTAAGAATCAAGTTTCAATTTTCAGATGGTTGTAGCGAATATGCTACAAAGCAGACATCATCGGGTGATCTTAGTGACGCCCGAAGCTAGCCAAGAGATACTCCTCACCCGTGAAGAAGTGCATGCAGGTACGTACGTATACGTATACGGTACATACGTACCTAACGAAATGTGTTTGTTTAACCTCTGTGATGCTGTATCAATCATATCGAAATTGGCCCAAGTTAAGAGTGAGTAAGACCAATTCGTCTGCAACACTTTGCAGCAATTTTTTATGGGTCGAAAGGAGAACTGACCTAAATAAAAGAGTTTAAACCAAATGCTCACCATCACGTTATGTAGAGACCTATACTATATCATTCAATAGTACATTGAATACTGATGTTTACTTACTTCTTGGTTCGAAAAAATCTATCGGTCAAAAGTTATCTCTAATTGAATAAAAAATCTGTTTAAAATATTTTATTCATATGTTCCGGTCCTTACCTATAAAACTTCCGTTGTAAGTAGAAAAATCAAAATTATTTACACTAAAAGTATATAATTAATCGTAGTGTTAGTTAGAAGGGGGTCCTGTGCCAGAAGCGTGCTCGTTCGCGACCCCTGCCAATCTACAGATTGCAATTCTGGCCCGAAGCAACACAGGAAAGGATGATCAGGAGTACGTATGTACGTCTATTCATCGAAAGACTTGCAAATCCAAGCCTTTCAGATGTGGATGATTGCTAGAAAGTTCTGAAAGAGAGTATGGTGGATAGTGCAAAGAAGCATGTGGATGCGCAAAGAGGCATAAAACGTTGAAACGAGATGCTTGGTGGGATGTGGAGATTGAGGCCTTCTCGAAGAAAGAGGAAAGCGTGGCTAGATTATGTATCACCCTTGCCCCTAACTGAAAATATGAGAGAGACAAAGAAAGAAATGTACCGTTTATGGAAAGAAAACGTGCAAGACTGATTATGAATGAGGAGCAGAGGCCGACGAAAAACTTCGATGCGAATACCAAACTCTTTTGGAGAATGGTAAAGAGGAGTCTCGAGGTGGTTATAAATTATTTATTTTCTCTCATTACATGTGTTTTAAATCATGAGACATATAATATATATACACATAGATATTATTGATGGTCAGTATTTGGTAGTATTTGTTGGTATCAATATCAGGTAACAGCATTACGTTACATTTGGTAATTAAAAATTGTTGAAATCCTGAAGTGATAATCATGGCATTATAGCGATTATTGATTACTTAGTTTTTTATTTTAAAAAATGTTTGTGAGGTCATCTGCTTTTTTTTCTATTCCTTCCCGGTAAAGTGTTGACGAAAAAAAATTCAAATTGATCGAATCACGAGACTAACCCTACTATTTGTATCTTTGTGAAAAGTTTATTCCTTCCTCCACGAATAATTTGAGTATTGGCGGCGCTAGTATCGCCCACATGTACCGTAGTGGTGGTATTTTGAACATTGTTTTGTTTCTCCAGGCGTAGACATAGAGTCGGCGATAGTGTGCGAGATCTCCCGGCTGCACGCGGAGCACATGTCGAGCGCGGGCGAGCCCGTGTGGCCGCCGCGGTCGCCGCGCTGATCCTCGCGCGTCCGCCGCCGCCTCTACCTCACGGCCGAGTAGACGGGCGGCGGCGGCGCGGGTGCTCGCGGTTCGAACGCTCGTATGTAACTCGCACAGTTCTCGCCTGCTGACTCGCATAATATGCCTTTGTGTTTTCTACGTACTCTATTTAGTAATGGTTTTGAATATTTTTGACGTGTTCTGTCCTAGTTGATTTAGTGACATTAGAAGTGAAGGGATTAGATTGGCACATCGGTTATTTGTATTTCGTATTTTTTTTTAATAGCGTTAAGGTGGCAAACGTCTGACTATACTAGGACTAACGATGGGCGAGTGGCTACTTTATCACCAAGATTTGAAGGTACGATTCCCCACACAGAACAAACGTTTGTGTGGTGCATGAACTTGTCAGTCTTTTTCTGATTTTCAGAGCGGTAGGGCGCATCGAAGTAGTCCGTCTGGGGAAGTAGCTCCAGCTTATAGAAAAACAACAGCTAATTAACAATTCCCTGGAGGGTTGTTTTGTTCCCGTGAGTACATAATATTAAAACGAAATAGTTATTAAATTAAACGCGGCTGAAATGTTTTCAGCGAAAGCTAATAATTAATTGTTTTCGACTATATATTTGGTTGCAACAAAGTGTTATACTGGAAGAAAGCTAATTGTAATTTCAATTTTGCTCACATATTTCTATACAGGTGTAATCATTAATGTATTAATATTCAATGCATTAACGAGGACGTATAATGCACAAAGTAAAGTCCGCGCCATGAGAAGATTGAAATTTAGTAAACAAATATCAGGGGTCAAAAACATTTTTCTCGAAATTCTATATAAAAATCACTGGATTATCTATGGGTCTTAGTATATTACTAATGTGGAGGTCCAAATGTTGTCACCTCATATGCCGACCCCGTTTCTGGTACCACTAAACTAAATAAGATCGTTTCGTAATGGTATCGTATAACCCACCCAAATCAAAATGTTCGCTAGTGTCATAATACTAACTTTCTCGTCGTGTGATCTAAATTTGTTGCATTGTTTGTTCTTCATATAACTTAGTACAAGTCAGTGTGTTTACAAAATATCTAGCTTCTCATGGTGCAACGTTAGCTTATCTCCTTTGTAGTACACCTCTATACATGGGCAGATTGTATTGTCATGTAAATGAAAACTGAAATCACTGATGTGCCAACTTAATCGCTAGTAAAAATAGATTTTATAAAGTAGGTACAGTCAAATGCATAAAAGTCTATACGAAATTATTTCCAATTAACATTATACTGATTTTTATAAACATTAAGATGGAAAATGATTGTTTGTGAGTTGATAAAGGTGTGGCAGATTTTCATTATTTATATCATTATATGTGTGAGATTACGAAGTTTGACTACTATATTATGTACAGTCGACTTCAAAATGTATGCGTATAAGGATGAATAGCATGTATGCTGAAATATAAACATTAAAAAATATATAAATTCGTATTTTGAATTATGTCTTTGATATATTTATTGTCACGATAGCATGGTTTTATAGTGTACTTACACATAAAGAGAATTTTTTACATAATTACCATTAAGGAATTATGTAATTAACACAAAAATCGATATATTTTTTTTATTATTTAAACTTGCACAAAAATTTACAAAGGCCTACTTAATGCTATATGAGCATTCTCCACCAGTAAATATTTCCATACAAAAAGCTAATAAAGAGTTTGTATGTGAACACTAAAAAAAATTTATCGATTTCTGTGTTGATCTTCAAAATGGAAGTTGTTTCTAATAATGGGTACTATCGTCCCTTAAATTTTTACCTTTATCAAAATTTGACCTTATATGAAAACGATTAGCTTAGGTGTGTATTATGAAAAATATAGGAATTATAAAATTCCATGTGCCCCGTAATGATCTATACATAGCAATCTTGAGGCGAAAACTGCTCTTTTGTTTTTTTTTTATAGAATTGTTTTCGCCTGAAGAGTGTACTACATATTAATGTAGGTTTTAAGTCTATGACGTGTATATGATATTCATTATTATATTACCTAATGATTAGGTATACATAATGTGCAGTACTGGGCACTCAAGATGGTACTCTTATTTCACATGATGGCATTATGCGATAAACTTTATAGAGGGTTAGTCCCGGTAAAATAAAATTATCAACTTATAAACGAGGCCTATTTATTTTTAGTAGTTGAAAATAAATATTTAACGTTATTTTTCGCAGTATAACGTAAATTCAATTAAATGTATACTAAAGACGATCCAATAGCATCAGTAGCTACTTTAGCACCAAGGGGCGTGAATTCGTTCCTGTGCATGACAAGAATTTCTATGCATAAACATATCTGTTCGTCCTATGAGTTTACAAGAAAAAATGTTATTTATGTATGTTTATCAGTAAGCTAATGCCCATAGTTACAATCGTTTCATAATTTGCGGCAAGATGGCGTTGTGCCTTTATTTTTCAATTTAGTTCTTTTCTCAGCATTGCTTCGGCTTGTTAAAAAACAATACGGTTTCTACAAAGACAGTAGGACATGTCCAAACCTGTTATATATAAAATTTCCATAAATACTGCGCATCGTTGTTCTGCCAATCTAAATATGCCAAAGTACTGTACATAATTATTTATATACCTTTATAAAAGTAAGTCATTAAATGTTCAAATATTGTATAAAACACTTCCAATGATAGAAGACGTTTGAAATATAACGGATATATAAAATTGTATAGATGTATTGTAAAGTATAGTCGGCTATTATAAAATCTGTAGTCCGTAAGATACAACATTGCAGGCATGAAGTTTGCTTTTCGCAGTCTCTTTCAGTTCTGATGCAGTGTGACGAAGACAGACGATTAAATGTATCGAATCATGCTGTCTCCGACACACTGCATCAACGGGTAGGGAACGCGAGACTTTACATCTGTTTCTTAATTTACACATGGACAAATAAGGATATTTGTTATAAATTGAATTTATTTAAATATTAAAAATATAAATATATCTTATTGAAGTGAGGTTGGCTTCAGCCATTAAACTCATTTCAAATAATAAACTAAAAACATCAAGTTTTTTTTATTATTTTAAACGTTCACAAAGTCTAAGAGATATATCTGGGTCACATATCACCATGTAATGTTTTGTGTAGTCGACTGTACTTATGGGAAGTGCCCTTGTACTAATGGGTTCCAATCAAACTTATTTGACCCAAACTCAAATGCAAACCAACGAAAGTTCATGAAATTTCAAGCCAACTGCACGCCGGCCCAAAGTTTTTTAGTTTGGGTTGTAAGCAGAAACATTGAATGTGAGCTGCAGTTCAGATGCATTTCTTCTGTTTACAGCTCAACTCGTATTATCTGTCGCTGTGGTTTCTGTCTGTATCTGTTTTATCACCGTATTGAACCGAAATATAGCTTCAAAGTTATACGTGGTTACAGGCATTTTTAATGATGATTTAGGATCTAAAGATACGGTACTGTTTGGATTTCACGACAGCGCGGTTGCTTTGCAATTCCATTGGCTAGCTGCGCGTGGAACTTTAATTCTACTGTGCATCAACTTTTTTTTTAGCGTACGGCCTGCCTGATGGTAAACAGTCACCGTAGCCTACGGACATTTGCAACACCAGAGGTGTCACTCATGCGTTGCCGACCCTCTAAAAACCTCTTCACGCCTTTCTTGAAGAACCCCACGCTGTAGTCCCTTGGGAAAAGCTCGGCTGGGAATTCATTCCACAACTTGAGAGTTCTGGGAAGAAACGCGCAGTACGCAACCATTTTGTTTCCAGCGTGTGAGGGTGAACTCCCCGCCGTGGGCGATGCGGTTATAAAATAATGCTGTCGGCATCATATCAAACGTCAACTGCCAACAGACTGTGCAGTCACTTGGCAGGTTTGAGAACTGCATTTAAATAGAATTTGCAGCTGGCGTCCATTTCTAATGCAATCCGTCTGTTTACAACCTTTCATGTTCCTTATTAACTTTCACTGGTATTGGTAATGGGGTTGAAGTATGTTTGTATGGAATGTAGTCGGGGGATACGTCTCATTGTATGTACTGCGTGTTGTATGGATTGTACGTGAATTATGGTGTATACCTATTCGTGTCTTAACCCTCTCGAATTATCTTCTTTAGGACCATGGTTAGAGATACTCTTGTTTCCATTGTAGAGCGCTATAATTTTGACGATCATGTTTCTATATAGGTATTTACCGTTTCAGTTGAACAGCAGGATTTTTATATTCCAATTACTCAAATGTAATATTCCAAATAATAAGTTCCTAGATTCCACACCACATAAGACGGTCCTTATACACCTCAGTCGCTTCCTTAACATTCATAGCTTTTTATGCACTCTTCCTAGGGTTTCTGACACCGTCTTTTAATCCCACGACCTATTTGACCGTGATAGGTGGGTCTTAGCCTTTTTGGGATCTTTCATTCTACTTTTACGTTGTATATCTGTTTCGTCATTCTTTCTTCTTACATTCTTTTTACATGTCCGAACGAACGGAGCATACCTTAATACCGATGCTGTTTTTGACACCAGCAATATGTAAGGAAGACCCTTACATCTTCATTGCGAACTGGGTTTATAAGTCTCACGCCGTAGATTTTGCGCAACTCTCGCATCCATTGTTCCAAGATATATATATTATTATTTTACATTTACTATAAATTTTGAAAAAGTATTTTCGTATGCAAATATCGGTCATACGTAGTGATCAATACAATGGAAACACTAATTTTAAAAATGTATTCGTAATAAATGGTATATATTGATGTATGTTGTGAAATTACTAAACATAAGTTTTAATGATAAATATTTTATCGAATTATTATTGGTTAATACGTTAGTTTATTATTATTTATTGACATTTTAGCTTTACATATCATACTAGCATTGCATGTTACAATTGTTAAATTATAACTGAATAAGTCATTGTTTTAAATCATTTCTCAAAATAATATTAAGACTCCTAGCATTTGATCGACCAAATTTTAGCCAAATTAGCTTTTTTATTGACATTTATTGTAACTAGTAAATGTAGTGTAATTTAATTGGTTTTTATTTGCCTTTTAGTATAAGGAAATAGTCTTTTTGTTTAAGTCTGAAAGTTCTGGTAAAGCGTGTTTCGATTGCCAATTGCATACAATTTCTATAGTAATTAAACTCAAACCAATATTGGGTCTCGATGTTTATTATTCTGGGTAAAAAAAACTTTGAACTGTTTTAGCCATTCAATATTTTTATAACGAAAGTAAAAACAATACAGAGGTATTATATATATATATATATATACAAACAATAGTATGTAGCATCGTTTCTGAACAGTCATCTCCGGCGTAATAATTATATTCACCTTGTCTTGGAAGCGATTATAGGCTACAGTAACCTGTTCATAGCGGGCGGGACGTATACTTGTCTGCCACCCGACTTACACCCGTATAAACAAGCGTAACCACTTATCGCTCTGGACATGTCCTTATTAATTAAATCATAATCATTATTATCTCGGCCTGTATTCGTCCACTGCTGAACATAGGCCTCTCCTCTAGAGTGCCACTCGCCTCGATCCTGTGCCACCTGCATCCATCGACTCTTTACAAACCTCTTGAGGTCGTGGCTCTATCTAGTGGGCGGTCGTCCCGCTGTTTGCGCTGCGGCTGCTTCCTGAAGAAGGAGTTCATCATGAAGTTGACCAGCAGTTGTCCCCTTTGGTTTTGTTGCCCGATTTCAAATTGCCCCACTCTCAGCTCATCGTTTTGTTACGTGCCTAGCTTTGCATTGAAGTTCCCCATTAGCAGTGTGTAGTGAGTTTTAGAGGTATGTATGGCTTTGGAAATATCCTCATACACAGCCTCCACCTCATCATCGGGGTGTGACGAACTTGGTGCGTAGACCTGTATAATCTTCAGCGAATACCGTTGGGTAATTCTGAGTATAAGGTACGCAACCCTCGCCGGCACACTCTTGATCTTTAGTACATTGCTGACCAAGGACTTACGGACGATAAATCCGACACTACCTTGGGACAGATGGTCACCCTCCCGGTAGTAAAGCAAGTTACCGGATCTAAGGATTACCGTGTCCTTACCCCGTTTTCTGACTTCGGACAGCCGTATCCCAACACAACTAGCTTAATTCTTCGTCTTCCAGCTCCACTATCTTCTCGTCGGTCCTCAGGGCCAGTCCGTTGTAGTGGTAGCCGTGGCGTCGGTGCCGGGGATTCTTAACATCCCCTGCCCCGCCAATTCTCTAACCAGTACCGGAGCCAAGCTCAGCACGGTCGCCGGTGAGTTGAGATGGGGAGGCCTATTCTTACGCCGAGGCCACATGGCATTAATTAAATATGCGACGTAATTGAATCTAATTTAGATATTTATTTAAACTTTATTCAAATTTATTTAATAATGACAGCACATTTCATAATTTGAGATCAAATAGAAATAGACTGAACAAGAGCAATCGTAATATTCGAAAAAATTTAAGCTTTACCGCTTTCAATATTAATATTAAGAAATATTTTAATTTGCACATACAAGGGGAAATCGTATATATGTGGCTATAAGTCATTATTTAAATTATACTCCGTCCATTTTATTAAGCTACTTTTGACAGATCATTCTATCTCTTTCGGATTTATGAGATACGCAACACTTGACAGGTACCTGTTTCTTTCCGACTCGTTAAAATGATTACCTGTCAAAAGCTTATAAGATGGACAGTGTATAATCCTCTCTACAGCGGGGTTTAATTTTAAATTTACCCTCAGTTTGGAAATTCTATATTAGTATATTAAGTTTTAGATAATGAAGTGTTGGGTATTAAAAGGGTATATTTATTGTATAAATGTCGTGACAAATCAAAATTATATCGTCATATTATCGAGTGTTGTACTGACGTGTAGAATTATAACGTACTTGTGTGCAAGAAAGTTACATCGCTCATATGTCTCTCTGAGAGAAAGCAGCTGCTGCTGCAACTGATTGTTTTTACTAGAATTGTGACCGCGACACGCGACCGCGCTTTCTTATCTTACCGCTTTTGTTTACAAGGGAAATGGAATAATGAATTAATATTAAAGACCTACGGACGTTTATCAAGCTAGATCCAGTTATTTGTTCTTCTTTTTCTTTTTTGTGGACATGGTTATGTCTCTCAACTCTAATTCGTTGCCGCAGTGTTGTCTTGAATCCACCTTGTTAAAGATATTTATTGTAAAAACACACGGTATTTACATAGAGGCATAGTGGTAGTAACTTTCACTTTTTAACTATATAGTTATACTTAATAAAATATCAGAATATACACTGACAGACTGAAAATCCTAAGTCGATAAATCTTGAAGCGTGAAATTTTGCGCATATGTTTCTTATACAGATGAGCATTTAAACAAGGTTGTAGGAAATTCTTTCTCTTAACGTAACGTCTAGGCTGACAGAATGATTCAGTGGAACTTATCAGAAGGTAATGAATTTCAAAACTCGTAGCGTTAACAAACGCGTGGCGCCGTCTATGTGTGCCATTTTTATTTACTTTTGGTCACTATTGTGGAATATGTATATCTAATAGCAGTTCAGATGACTTCTTGCACACGTGTATGTAAAAGTTGTGTGTTTTATAAATCTCCTTCTTATACAAGTGTTTACATTATTAAGGTAAGGTATTAGACAAAAGTACCTCGGGATTTGTAATTTGCATTATGATGTTGACAGTGGTGAGTGTTCTGTTCGATTCTCCAATCAGAGAGTAATAATTATAAACAATAAAAATGGCGACTTAAAATTATCATAAAAATTCTGTTATATCAATTCGAGAACTATAACTTTTGTTGTGAACTGTTGTGTTATTTAAATCTATCGTTTTTGTTTAAATACGTAATTAGGACTTTTCTTTCAGCTTTGTTTATCACACATGATGGTAATAGAAGAAAGAATGGAAGAACACTATAATATTACCACCTTCAACATTGTAATCAAACAAAATTATTTAATATTATTTATTAAAATTGTGTCATAATTGTACGATCTGTGGGTATAATTTTAAGATTAATGTAATCTATATCTTATACAAAAGACAATAAAGTCGTAAAAAATAATCAGTGCTCCACAGGTGGTGCAATTATCTCATTGTAAAGCTATGACGCCTCAAATGGCTCCTACACAACATTAAGTATACAATCACGGGTTGACTGACAAGAAAGTATTTTTTCAATGTATGGAAGTTCTGCACTAGGGGGTTATTTTATTTCAGTATAGAACGACAGATTGGCATTATTCGGCGCTTCATGTATCGCATGATACGTCATGTTCTCTCATTCGGTATCGAATTGTGAGTGTTATTACTTTATGAATATAGAACAAAAAAATAGTTGTATTTCGTACTAGTAACGTTGTTGAAGTTTTCACTTCTGTCGCGTGGTCTACACACACTGTTATGGAATTCGAAACACAATCATCAAGTCTTTTAATGCAGTCAAAATACAAATTCAGAGCGAATAATTAAGTTTTTTTTATTCTTTCCAATATAATGTTCTCCATTATACGTTGGTATATTTAACCATAAAGGGAAGAATTAAAAACAACCTTCCAAATTTCACTTAGGTCCGTACTGGACAAATCTCAAGCGAAGCTGGTTTAAACCAAATCTTAAATTGTCGCGTGTGCGATATATTCGTTGTATAGATTTTATTCTGTGAAAATGGTTTTGTTCTGAGAATAGCCCCCTGTGTGAGTGCACGCTCATGTTCGTGTGACGGCCCTGGATAGGAGGTAAAGGCCATGAGCTGGTGCTCCTATTGCATTAGTTCGTGTGAAACTTGCAACTTTCTACCGTTGTGATACTGTAAATCTACTACAGACGCTGTAGTCGTAGGTGAAAATTTTATTAGACGTGATTAAATAGTTTGTCATATTTTAATGTAAAGCGTTCTTTTATTTGTTACCTTTCGATAACGTGTAGGGCGACTGCTTGAAAGGCTTTACATTGGCTATAAAATTGATAGCGAGTCACCTATACTCCACGTGTATAAGGCGTTCACTAATCCGTTAGGATTGGCGGGATCCGCTACCTAAGCCTATGGATTTGGCGAAGATACTGCTTTTTACATGGAGCACTGCCGTCTGACTTCCATAACGCAGAGGGAAAATCGGACCTTTTTTAAGTAAGGTCACATGTCTTTCGAAAATATAATTTCTTTAACTTTTTTTTATATTATTTTATACGGCCTATCTGATATAAAGCGGTTACCGTAGACTATAAAAGCTTGCAACATATTAAGTATAATTCGCGCAATGCCACCTCTGCTGCTAACACAGCAACTCCTTAGGAGCTTAGGCATAGTGCGAGTGATAATCTGTTGCAAGTGTTCATAGGCTTACAGTAACTACGTAATTTACATCAAGCGGCCCATATGCTTGTGTGGTCCCCTCCCCCCGAAAAAATATGTATGGTGGGGTGTGCAAGGAGGATAGAGACCACGTCCACGGTAACCTATGGAGAACCGATGGTCGGGGAGTAAAGTAAAACGCACAGCTCTTATTGGCTAATTCGCGGAGTAACATCGCGGTACTTATTGGCTTAGGTACTGGAATATTTTCCTATTGGTACGTAGGCTCAATTCAATGAGATATTTGGGCAATAGAACACAACGTTTTTATGTGCGCCTGGTACCTTCATGCGCAGTCAAGTGGTTTATTGATTGGGGACGGAATAGAGCGTGTGAAAGGAAACTGTGTTTTTTTTTATACTACGTCGGGAGGCATACAAGCATACGGCCCACCTGATGTAAAGCGTGTACCGTAGCCTATTAACGCTTGCGATATATTAATTATCACTTGCCTGCCTAGCGATGCCTCCTCTGTTGCTTACACAGCAACTCCTTGGAAGCTTACTGGTGACCTCACTCACACGCAGGAACACAACCCTCTAGAGAGTTGTTATTTGACTGCGGTTTTCTGTGAGGAGACAGACTGTTGTAATGCACCCTACCACTCTTAGAAACACCTAGACCAAGACTGGTCTGTCCATGTTCAAGCACACAAATGTTTGTCCTATGTGGGAATCGTCATGTCAAGTCATGAGTATTGGTGTCAAAGTCGCATAATTAATTGCTGGGCGGAGGGTTTTTGTGTTCCTGCGTGTTAGCAGCAGCGGTGGCATTACGCAAATGATACTCAATGTATTACAAGCGTTCATAGGTTATGATAACCGCTATGCATCAGTTGGGTCGTATGCTTGTATGCCTCCCGACGTTGTATAAAAAAGATACTGTGCATAGAGAAAAAAAATAACTTTACCACCAAGGCTCGTGGTTCGATTCCCGCACAAGGCAATCATTTGTGGGAATTAATAATGAATATGTCTGTTTGTCTTGGTCTGCGCTTTCTATGTATTATGAGTATGTATACCCAAACAATTAAATGAGATAAAAATCACAAATATTTACTTATAACTATTTATGATGAATTTGTATTCCATGACATTTTTATAGCAAAACTGTGTATCAATCAATCTATATATCTTGATGGTCCCTTAATAGACCTTATGTTAGGTACTTGATATAAACAGAAGTCATGATTAGGTTTCCACAAATACTTCATCAGTATATAAGATGTATGAATGTGATATTCCGAATAGCGTCTGAGTGGTGAACTGTCAGTTTTATGCAGACGACGCGGTATTAATAGTAGGATCACCATCCGCATTGTGAACACTAGTTACAACAATGTAAGATGATTGTATGAAGAATAGCTTACAATTGAATGCGAAGAAAACCAAGGTTGTGGTATTTGAAACATAGGAGACCAGAATAAACGAGATACTCCTCCGAGTGCAGGAACAAATAGATCAACTTGTTTTAGCAGGGATTGAAGGTACACCGCTGACCTGGAGAAACAAGTGAGTGCAGGTGTCACAGTGTGAATGGAAAGAAAGAGAGTTGGTCTGAAAGAGAGTGCAGGTGTTAAGATATGAAAAGGCACGCTTCGTTGTTTTGGACTACGATATGTTTTTTTCGCCATCGAGAATGGCGGATGAAAGATAATGAAACACATATACTTACAATGCGAAAGTGGAAGGATGTAGGAGACGATGAATTGGTCGGGATTTATCAGAGGGTGACGGCAAGAGGCTTAGGGTCCGGCGATTGTGCATGATAAGAGCTACGAATGTTAAAGAAGCGAGCGAGTATATAAAAGACTTATGGCGCTTAGTACTCTCTGCCTACCCTACACGAGACCTAGAATAGAAGATAGATATATAAATAAATATAGAAAAAAAAATACTAGGAGAGCTTGCAGAAAGGGTTAATTTTATGATTCAAACTGTACACTTCAACATAATTATGCATTAATATCAGGGCACATATTTAAACTTTCTGACTAAATAAAACAATATCTCGTGACATCTTCATTTTCAAGATGTCACGGTCTGTCAGAATTGCACTGAAATAATTTTGAATACTTACATAAAAATACGCGAGTGAGTGGTTACACAGTTATTAAATATCATTATTCATGTTATTTTGTTCTAAATTATCTGACCATGGTAAGTATTATCCATAAATCATTTCAAGGTCAACACTGGATCTGAGTTCAATAAATGGTATATTAATGTAAATATGTCATACTTTACAGGAAGACGAAATTGAAGATCTTATAGGTGAAGTCAAATATACAGATTCTCAAAAAAGTGTAGCCACTTCAAATATATATTCGCTGGACTTCACGGATAGCTGTTCTGATAATACTGAAAAACATAACTCTTCTGGTAAAGACACATACGTTTTAGAATACGACAGTGACAGTAGCGACAAAACATTCCACGTAGCAAACAGTAAGAGTATCACAAGACTAAACGAGCAACACGTGACACCCGTGGATTTAAACCGTAATGTAAATATACAATGCAGGGCTAACTTCAAAATAAATAAGTCAGCGTCAACGAGCCTTCAAAATTGTTCAATGTTAGTGCAAGAAAAATTTACACAAACTAGCAAAACAATAATACAACTCGCCGCAACTGATTCCTTTGCAAGAAATGTCACAAATAATACCCTTGAAACTCAAACTTCATTTATATCTATAACTGAAAATAAAACTGTGCAGTATAAGATATCATTAAGCGAACCAGATAGAGATTTGTCCACAAACAACATAATTCAGGATCAGGGAAATTCGAACGTGTATTTTAGTACTGTAGATTATCGACTAAAGAATAATTCTTTTGACAATGAATCCCCTCAATTTTCGGTGTATGAGACGAGCCCTGAGGACACTGGAGGTAATAGAGTTGATAATGGTTCTAACAGTGAAATGGCAACAATTATAGAAGAAGAATGTACAATAAATATGTTGAGCGACGAACATAATGAAGATACATGTGAATCAGATTTTGACATTGAAGAAGATTCACTAATGGGGAATAAGTCTCCGAAGATAAAGAACTATGATAGCAACAGTAATCTTAGTGAAGCATCGACATCAGTTTGTGATGATGTAAACGATTTATATAAAAAGCTGGCTGAACATACAGATGATCGATCACTTGGAACAGCTAGTGACCTACACGAGAGATATTTCAATACATTGACACCTTTGACTGAAGAATCGACGGCGAAGAAAAAAAGTTTACAGAACATACACCATGATATCATTCTTGATACAGTGAAAAGCGAAGAATTTGACCAGGATGTAATATTTAGAGATAATGCTGGTATAAAAATTAAAATTCTCCCACAGGTGGAAAACAAAGTAAATACCTTTAAATTACCTTTGATTAATAGAAACCAACCCTGTCCAAATACTCCTAATTTGAACTATTTATTCTCTATTTCCACACCTCATGAAGTTTTAAGCAAAGCTGGTAGACCTTGTCTTTATGAAGGACAAATAGATAGGTGGGAAATTGTAACCAAGGAATTGGCTTCCGGGGAAGGTGTGTTCAATAACGAAAGACATGGTAAGTTGATTGTCAATTACGAGTAAAATAATATGTTAAATAATAGTAATACGTAGCCGTACATTTCTAATAATTAAATACTGAACAAATATTTTCAGATAAATTCCAGACAAAAAACGATAGTCTTCAATTGCCGCCTATACGTCCAGAACGGGAATACAAAAACAATATCACTTATAAAAGCGATAGCCAATCAAAAGCGAGTAATGAGAAGATAAGTGGTTTACTCTCTGATGTTACACACGGGTCTATTAGTATCAGAAAAAAAATCACAGAATTGAAAATGAATAATAACAATCAGAAACAGTGGACACAAATTAGGTAAAACAACATATAGTAGTCTAAATTTTATTTTCGACAAAGTAGGTATGAGTATTTATACGATTATGCCTTTTCTCCACACAAATATAATCCCCATGTTTCACAAAATATATAGGTATATTATTATTTTATGATAATGTTTTCTTATCACTAAAGTTACATTACATTGAGATCAAATCATCAATCAAATTAGATCTATAGGGTATAGCGGGGTAGGCAGAGAAGTTAAATTCTTTTTCTTACTCCAAATATTCGTCTGGGGAAGCACCTCCACGTTACAGAAGACCGCAGCTAAATAAAAACTCCGTAAGAATTGTTGTGTTTCCGTGCGTGAGATAGGTCGCCAGCTAACTTGTAGGTCATTGTGCGCACAGCAAGAGGACCGGCGAATGTCGAACCGTACTAGTAGTGTGGGCGCTTGCAGACCGCTGGCCGCCCGCTGGTTAGTAGGGTTCCCGAACCCGGTTAACATTTAATCTCCGCCCCGGGAGGCTGAACCGCCAGCCTGTATAAAATCCCTGTCGCAGTGGTCGTGCCGGAGAACGAGACCGGGGTGGACCCGACTGCTGCAGCAAGAGGGGTCCGGTCCCCTTCCGCCCAGCACCAGCAAACCGCATAACCAGCACTATACTGTGGTGAAAGACACCGCGCTTTTTGTCCTTCACTCTGTCCGTTCACCACTCATTTTTTAACCCCAACACGTAACGGCAAGGATGAAAAAAAATGTAGTTTCACAGCGGCTATCCGCTCCACAACGTATGTGGACTTTTGCAACATCAGGGGTTTACACTCGAACATCAACGCGGTCCAACATCACCTGGAGATCGCGCGGCCGACAATTCTTATCCTCTCGGACACATAACCCTGGGTACAAACTAGAGCAGTTATTTGTGCGTCGTGCCGGGGTATACTTGTTCGATCGGAGGAATATTAGTTATCGCCGACTGCACCATCTTGAAGACAGGGGCCTGTCGGTACTATGGGTACGTGTCGATCATGGCGCCCAACCCGGATCTACGCGTGCCTATACAGATCCCATTGCGGTGATATAGGCACAACTCGCTTATTCGAGCACCTACAAATAATGATACAGACAGAGTCATCGTGCTGTATCTCTCCGCGGAGTTAGTGATTTTGGAAAACTTTAATGCCCACCATGCCGAGTGGCTTGGCTCTCGGTGCGCTGACTACGCGGGGAGATCTGCTCATGAATTTGCTCTTGTCTATGGTTTCTCGCAACTGGTTTATTCTCCAACGAGAATTCCAGATGTATCTAGAGGACCGTGCAAGCTCTCTACTGAACCTTCTGCTGACCACACGTCCTGATGAGTATAACATCTCAGTGGATGCGCCACATGGTTTATCGGATCACTGTCTCATTCGGATCCAAGTGTCCTGCACCAGACGCAACCGACCTCGGCCTGCCGGATGTCTGATAACCATTTTACATTAGGTGGTCCGTATCCTTGTATGCTTCTCGACATTGAATATAAAAAAAATATGTGTGCTGATATTTCATTTTGATATATCGTTACATTTTTATGGTTAGAAATACCTCCACACCCTTAACCAAGGGCAACGGGGCTTGAGACTATAGGAGTCAACATTAAGTAAAAATCCAATTCATTAGATTGAAAGATAGTAACATGACAGGTGTCAAGTAATTCATTTGCAGGATACGCACAGTTGCAGCGTAGTTGCAGTGCCGTTGCAGTAGGAAATTTAAATAGAATACACGTATTGACACTGCACTATTCCTGCACAATTCAAGTATAACAAGCGTGAACGTGCAGTTGCAGTTATTTAGCAGAATTGGCCTACTTGCGTGAAGATATACGTATACATTTTCTAAAACGAAAAATGTACATACAATAACTCGATATTATCAATTTTACCGCTAGAATTAACCATAAATAAATAAATTTACCGTAGATGGCATGTCCCTGTTCGTAGAGAGTCGATAGATGCAGGTGGCACAGGATCGAGACGAGTGGCACTCTATAGAAGAGACCTGAGTTCAGCAGTGGACGAATACGGCCAGAAATGATGATGATAAATATATCCCCTTAATCCAGAATTGTATGTTATTATCATTACCAGGACTGTAGATTCAAGGACGAGCAGAAGTGGATCTCCCGATAGTACTGCGGGGAGCAGGTTGGGAGAAATCGGCGAGAGAGGCTGTGAAGTTCTCTGTACTGAATTGATCAAGAGACTGACATCCAATTCGTGGTCAGGAAACATTCAATCGCGTACATGTTCTTTGGACAAAAGTTCAGGTATTAAAAATCGATCGTTCAATTCCAGGAGTGAAGTTGCGGACACTTTGGAAGACACGCCAAGAGTTTTGGAGAAGTTCTGGTGTGTTATACCAGAACACCGCGTCGCGGACCTAATAAGACAGGTATGTGGTCACGTTGATAATTAGGCTTGATTATACCATTCGGCGTTGATGCTTCTTTGGTTCTGTAAATGAATTGGCGACTTATATAGCGACTTATATGTTTTTTTATACAACGTACAAGACCTAGTGGCATTGACCCACCAGATGTAAAGCGGTTACCGTAACCCATGAACGCTTGGAATACATTAAGTATTACTCGCGCGATGCCACTTATGTTGCCAACACACCTCCTTAAGAGCTTGCTGGTGACCAAACTCACTCACAGGAACACAACAAGTCTCCAGGGAGAGCTTTAAGAGAGGTAGGGCGCATCAATGCAACCCATCTGGGGAAGTACATCCACCTCGCAGAAAACCGCAGCCAACTAACTACTCCCTGGAGGGCTGTTGTTTTCTGCTGTCAAGGAAGTCCCTCGTTTTGAGCGCGGTGTGCGCGGCGCGTTGTCGTGGTGGAGCAGTAGCCCGCGGAGCCCTGTGTTTGGTCGCTTGTTGCTCACAACAGAGAATAGTCTTATTTATTTATTTGTTTCCACAGTCATACACAGGTAGAATACAATGAATCGTTGACCAATAAATTGTTACAAAAGTTGTGTATTTGAAACGTTTAGAACATGTATGTGTGTGCTGCAGCAATACAAAAAAACCATAGCTCAGTATAAAATTTTTGCAAGATGATTTGCAAAAACACTGATCAGCCATAGCCGAGTGCGGGCGCGAGTGCAGCAGGTAGGTTTGATATGAGATAACGTAGTTCTACCAAGCATTTGGTAGTATACCATTCGGCGTTGATGCTTCTTTGGTTCTGTAAATGAATTGACACCAGGTAGCCAGGCTAATTGAAAAAGCTCGCATTCAAAATCTTCACCCTGCTTCTAGATCGCTTCACTTTGTTAGGCGTTGATTCGTTTTGAAAAACATAATCCGTCGACTGGCGCTTCGTTTCTGAATCGTATCGATAAATCCAGGACTCATCACCTGTAATGATGTCGTAAACACGCCAAGACGAGCTTGCTTCAAATTTATTTACCATATTACGGCACCATTCCACCCGGGCCTGCTTCTAAGTAACGGTCTGGGTACCGCACAACCTCATTGTGCGATACCCAGCGTACGACTCCTCCTCACGCGAAGATACAAGTGTAGAATTTCGTGAAGGCTTCCCGATCCAATCTGGAGTATGTGCTGAATCTCCTGATACGTATCTCGCCTATTATCTTGTATTAAATTTTTCACTGCTAGTACGTTTTCTTCCGAGAAGAGCGACCACTTCTTTCTTCATCCCTCAAAGTTAATCGACCGTGCTTGAATTCGTTATACCAACGATACACGGTTGTCTCGGAAGGGCCTTCATCCATGAATGCCATTTGAAGCCTTTCGTACGATTCGTCCGGTTTCAGGCGAGATTTACCAGATTTTTTATAATATCAAATTGTAAAAAACCTGGTAAATGAGTCTGTAGTGAATTGTGAAATAGTGTAATCTAGTAATCCTGTGTTATCAATTCAGGTGAGCGCGCATGTAGAGTCGCCGCGAACAAACGTCGCGCGCACAGCGTGCAGCACGTTGGCGGCCATTGTCAAGAATACAAACTATACTAAAAAGCCGGTAAACTATCATACAGACATATATACAACTAAGTATACACGTAACGCTTGCTGACCGAACGCTATCTTATGGAAATGAAAGCTAGGCGCGGCAGAGAGAGCATGAAAGTATAAAAATACGATGGAGATGCGAGTATTGTGCAAAATTTGTTTTATAACGAGATTATGACAGTTCATCTGAAAGAAAGTGTCGGTATTAAGATAAGAAAGGGCAAGCTTCATTGGTTAGACCATATAGAAAGAATGCAGGATGAATAAATGACGAAGCAGATACACTAAACGAAAGTAGACGGATGTAGGAGCAGACGAAGGACAGTATTATGTGATCTCAGAACGCGTGACGTCATTTGTGTGTAAACAAACTACTAGCCGTGAAAGGTATTATAGCAATTGAGTGTTCTTTCGAAATATAGTTTCATGGACGTGGCGTTAGATGGATTTAATGGTAGATATATTAACCGCCAAGTTTTAAACCAGGAACCAGTAGTGAATAAGCTAGTTTTTTATTCATCAGTCTATCACTATTCAGTTGTAGAAATAACTACTAATGATAAATCTACCATATTTTTATGATATAGGATTTTTATGAAGCGGTGACTGTACTGTTGATCAAGACTGGCAGCTTCAGTCGACCAGTGCGTCGCGCAGCCAACGTGGCGCTCGACGCCATCGTGTGTGGCGTGGACTTGACCCACGCTGTCACCGCGCTGTGCGTGCACGGCGTCAGGTATTATTCTGTATTTCCTGTTAACTTTATAACATAACGAAAAGAAATTAATGATATAGGTAAGGGATTTAAAAACCACTTGAGTGACAAACGACCGTACAGACTGCGAAATAAGTAGTGAAAAGCAGTTACTGTAACCTACAAACATTTGCAGGGCCAATGACATCACTCACACGTTGTCGACCCTGTGTAAACCTCATCACGCCTTTCGGAAATGAGAGCTCATTCCATATTCTAAAATTTCATTGTACACGACCAGTTTTTTAGATGGAATTTATGGGCATCACATCAGACAGCATTTCGAAATACAACCCGTTGTACGTTCAACAGGTAACACAAAGGGAGCCAAAGTCTGCCCATAATCGTAAGAGCAAAATACCGTATATGAGCTTCGGATTGATAATACTCAAAACATAGCTGATATTAACATGTTGATGATATATAGTTATTAATGTGTATCAAACAGTCGTGTTGCAGCTCGACAGGTTCCACCTCTGCTTTCACTGCGGGGACAACCAATTAGCTGGGAGACTAAAGTGCGCTAACGACGTGTCTATCTGGACTGGTCGCTAATCATAGTCGCTCACATAAAAATACAGTAAAGTACATATAAATACAATAAAGTAGGGCATAAAAACTCGCTACGGTCGGTCCTCAGGTTTCGATTGCCGCTAAGGTTAAAAGTCCAAATATGTAATACTTATGGCCATATCACTTTTTTATATAGAGATCTTGGGTGGTATGCACTCGACTCTCCAGCGCAAACAAAATTCTCTAAACTCGGAAAAATGACACGATTCGAGTGTATGCAGGTACCGGGTAATACGTAGTATTTATCCTATTTAAAATTAATTGTTGATACGGCACAGAGAATGATTGACAATTCTAAATACGACCTTAATAGGGTTATAGCACCCAAGTGTATACTCTGATAAGATGGTGATAGGAGTCTGTCGCGACGAATCGCGACCTTCTTCGGAGTACGTAGAATGCATCTTCGCTGCATCTAAGACAAAATAAATTACCCTAATATAAAAAAATACATATGTTAACTTCGGACTATTGTATAAAACTTTAAATAACTGCTAATATAGAAACTGTATAAAACATATACATTATAGTACAAACCGTTCAAAATACAAAGAATAAAATAAAATTTCTGTTTGGGTTTTTCCCAAGGTGCATACATAACTTACAAGTTTTTGTCTTGGTTCTTCACCACTGTGGGTACCTAAACCAAAAGGCAATTCAGGTTAAAATAATTCACGAATAGTGAATTGTTATTGATGTATACCGTCATTATGTCTTTGCATGTAGGTACTCATGAAGCATTCTTACGCAACTCCAACGATACTATTAATGGTTGTATTTAATTGCTCACCGACCTTACCTACAGAAATACTAAATGTTTACCTAAAATACCAATTAACAATTTGGGATTCATTTCAGTGTTTTACATTTATTTGGTTAAGGAACGTCGACCGCAGCCTGTCTATGAATGGGTTTTTCTATATGGAGGTACTACATGCCGTGCTTAGGTTAAGCCGTCAGTCCCGTCTGTTGTCGATAGATGACAATCGTTAAACTAATTCAGTGGCCTGCGGCTTGAAAACACTGGCCTCCGCCAATCCGCAGTTGAGCAGCGCAGTGGAGTATATACTCTAAACTCCTGCCGTTAAAGGGAGATCCGTATCGCTGCAGTGGAATGAGTTAGGGTTCGTGTAGTAGTGAACTTGTAGCAGTAGGAAGTTCATTTGACTTCCCTTCTTCGCAAATTATGAACCCAGTAGTGGAGTGGTTAGCAATGCTACTTTAACGTTAAGGCTCGTGGATTCAATTCCCGCACAAGACAAATATTCATGTGCATGAACATATCTGTTTGTCTTGGTCTGGGTGTTTTAAGAGATGTAGAATGCATTAAAGAATCCCGACTGGGAAGTACCGCGACCTTATTGAAAACCGAAGCCAAATAACTCCCTGGAAGGTTGTTATGTTCCCGCAAGTGAGTTAATTTACCAGTAATCTCCTAAGGAGTTCCTGTGCTATTAGCACTGTGATGAGACCGATTTTGCCTAGTAACTTTGTCCACCGATCTTACGGGTTGGTCGATAAAGTAGAGCGCGCGGCTCTTATTGGCTAGTTCATGAATCAACATGGCGGCACTTATCTGATTATTGGTTAAAATATCCTCTCATTGGTCAGACGGCTCAAATCACTCAAATATTTAACCGTTAGAACAATGTTTTTGTGAGTGCGGTGTGTATTCAAGCGCAGTCAAATGGTTTATTGATTTGTGGCCTAAACCTATCAATTAATTTGACTAGCTCGGTGGCTCAGTCGTGAAAGACGCGACTTTGACACCAACGCTCGTGAGTTCGATTCCCACACAAGACAAACATTTGTGTGCATGAACATGTCCGTTTGTCTTGGTCTGGATTAAGAGATGTATTAAAGGTTGGTTATTAAGAGAGGTATTAAATGTTGAGGAGGTGCATTGAAGCAGGCCTGGTGCAGAGAAGCTGGAGAAGTACCTACACCTCACAGAAAACCGCAGCCAAATAACAACTCCCTAGAGGGAGGGTTCCTGCGTGTGAGTGAGGTCACCAGTAAGCTCCTAAGGAGTTGCTGTGTAAGCAGCAGATTCGGCATCGTGCGAGTGATATATGTTATAAGCGTTAATAGGTTACGGTAACTGCTAACATCAGGTAGACCGTATGCTTGTACGCCTCCCGACGTTGTATATAAAAAAAAAGCCTGAAAATAGGGCTAGTTTGGAGTAGGTTTCACTTTAAAAGTTGTTATATACCTGCAGCCACAAGAGTCCCCTGGTGCGCTGCGCAGCGGCCCGCCTGCTAGTTGTGTGCTGCGCGCTGGCGGGCGGCGGCCGCGAGCTGTTGCGCGCTCGTCCGCCCAGCGCCGCGTCTGCGCGACGACAAACGCTGTTATCACTGGCCGCACTGCTCGACGACAAGAACATTGACACGAGGTACACTCACTTTCATGTCGTCCGATGCATAGGCACAGGCTGATGCGGGCTCGGTCATCTAGCGCGGCACCCTAGATGGAAGACAAGAACACCGACTGAACACAGTGTCTCAAGAACGGACGTGGCACAAATCTGTACGTACACGGTCGCAAGAAAATGTTTATCGTTTATATATTTATTTAAAACTTTATTGACCACAATACAGTAGGTACACGCGGACTCAATGTGCGTTCTTTGCCAGTCAACCATTGGGAGTACAGAAAAACGCGATTGTGGTTTTCATTAAAATTTAAATTGAATAGAAAGTTGACTCTAAAAGTACCTCGGTGGCGCAGTGGCGAATCGCGCTGTTATGTTACTTTGCCACTAACGCTCGTGCGTTCGATTCCCACACAGGGCAGACATTTGTGTGCATGAACATGTATGTTTGCCTTGGTCTGGGTGTTTTTGAGAGAAATAGGGTGCATCGAAACCCGTCTGAAGAAGTTGCTGTGGTAGTAACAGTAACATGTATTGCAAGCGTTCTTTGTCCTTTACATCAGGTGGGCCGTATGCTTGACCTGGTGTGAAGATATATATTTTTTATGCAACGTCGGGAGGCATACAAGCATTTGGACTACCTGGTGTAATATATTAAGTATGACTCGCGCGATGCCACCCTGCTGCTAACACAGCAACTCCATAGGAGGTTACTGGTGACCTCACTCACACGCAGGAACGCAACAACTCTCCAAGGAGTTTGCTACTTGACTGCGGTTTTCTGTGAGGTGTAGGTACTTCTCCAGCTTCTCTGCACCAGGACTGCTTCAATGCACCTCCTCAACCTTTAATACCTCTCTTAATACATCCCGACCAAGACTAACATACATGCCGAGGTAGACGGGCTGATTAGATGCGCCTTACCTCTCTTAAAAATACCCAGACCAAGATAAACAGACATGTTCATGCACACAAATGTTTGTCCTGTGCGAGAATCGAACCCACGAGCGTTGGTGTCAAAGACGCGTTATTAACCGCGGCACCACCGAGCTTGCCAATATAAATAGATAGAGATAAACATGTGAAATGCAATGAAGGTATTGTGTAAATAGCAAATGCCAAAGAAACCCTAGGATAAGAGGCATTTATCATTATTATTAAAATCATTCATGTAAATTATTTCTGTCAGCCACGCGCCGTATCATGTCATGTGAACCCTGAAAACATAATACTTCGTTATTTTTGCGTCAGTCGCGTAAAAAAGAGATAAATCCGATAACCTATCAGTACGTCTGTTATGTCTTGATCGAAGTCCAATATCAAGTCCAAACTAAATTATATTCTCAAAGCGTTAAAGTTCAAACTACACATACAAGTTTGGGCTCTATTGTAGAGATTGCAAAGATTTCCTCCAAATCTGCAGGATTACTCTTGCAACAAAATCTTATGACAGTCCAAAATAACAATTTTTGTGGTAACTTTTGTAATCCCCACCCACTATCATCTATAGATTCAAGTCAACCTCACCTGCGCCATTTTCAAAGAACGTCGGGAGACATCCTAGCATACGGCCCACCTGACGTAAAGTTGTTGTCCTGCCCTGTAAACACTTGCGACGCTGCTAACACAGGAGCACCCAGGGGCTTAATATTAGCCTCAGTCGCTTAGTTCAATACCGAAAACAAAGAGTTACTATTTGGCTGCGATTTTCTGTGAAACATTTTCCCATTTGAGTTGCTCCCTGCCTCTCTTTCGACAGAGCCTCGTTTGCCAATTTGCATAGGGTGCAACATATAAAAGAGATATTCATTTTGGCTATAAAGATTACAGCACAACCCGACACATGTTGCTATTTAGCTGTGGTTTCGTGTGAGGTGGAGATACTTCCCCAGCCGAAAAGCCGGACACAGTAAATAAGTACTAAATATAGTTATGGTCTGCCCCTCTTTTAACAAGAGGCTTGCTATCTACTTGACAGGGTGCTTCAAAGCAGCCCGACCGGGAAAGTACCTTCACCTCACAGAAAACCACAGCCAAATAACAATTTCCTGGAAGGTTGCTGTGTTGTGCACTTGAGTGAAGTGACCAGTAAACTCTTAAGGATTTACTGTGTAGCAGCGGCCTAATGGTAACGAAGCATTATATTGGAAGCATTCGTAAGCTATTATATGCCGTATATTTATATGCGTCCCGAAGTTGTATAAAAAAATGTTAAACCTGAAATCCAGAACCCTCCTTCGGCAATCAACCAACTTTATCGAATGTGTAGGAAGTACGCCGAGCGTCTTTACTCCATGCTGCGGCCCCTGGGCCACTTCGAAGCATATTATCTGACCGACGTCGACGTGGAGATAGCCTCACGCCAGATGAAGAAGTATGACCGCCTGCTACTCTGCGGACCAGCCAAGGAAGCCAGCTGATGGAGCCTAGTTTACCAGCGAGTAGTGTTCGCTGTGATGATGCCATGCCGTTCGCCACGAGACTGATGCAAATCTTACCACGTCTTTTCTTTCCAGCGAGATAATCGAAACATTAATAAAAAGTTTGTATACCAAACGTTGATATATGTAATTTAGATATATATGCCATGCCAGAAGTGTAACATAGTACTCCTGACGAAAATCCTAAAAGAACTATAAATAAAAGTGTCATAGAAGAGTGACAACCATAAACGGCTTGACCACAAATTAAGGCACCCCTCACTAACATTAACGTAGTATTTTTTTTATACTACGTCCGGAGGTATACAAGCGTACGGCCCACCTGATGTAAAGCGAGTACCGTAGCCTATTAACGCTTACGATATATTATCACTCGCGCGATGCCTCCTCTGCTGCTTACACAGCAACTCCTTGGGAGCTTATTGGTGACCTCACTCACACACAGGAACACAACAACCCTCTAGGGAGTCATTATTTGGCTGCGGTAAGGTGGAGGTACCTCCCCAGACGGGCTGCTTTGATGCGCCCTACCTCTCTTTAAAACATCCAAACCAATCCAACCAAATGTTTATCCTGTGTGGGAATCGAACCCACAAGCGTTAGTATCAAAGTTACGTAACAGCGCGTTTCACTGCAGCGCCACCGAGCTTGTCGTAGAAATAGATTAAAAATTTCTGAAATAAATTTATTTATAATCTTTGTACAATTTGTCCACCTGTTTTCGTTTCAATAGGTGGTGCAAAGTTTATGTTTCAAAACTCGATTGAGAATTCGACTCTCTGTTTAAAGTCCAGACTTTGACTTTTATCTTTTTAGATATGTATATCATGTGTATGTACATTTATATATTTTGTTCCTCCACCTCACAGAAAACCGCTGCAAAAAATCACGTCCCTGGAAGGTTGTTGTGTTCCTGCCAGGGTGCCAGGCAATACGCCTTGTATTGCAAGCGTTCGTAGGTTATGGTAATAACCTTAGGTCAGGCCGTATGCTTGTATGCCTCACGAAATGGTATAGAAAAGAGTATTGTACGTTTTATTTGTAATATATCTAATATATAGTTATATATCACACTCCTACAGAGTCATCAAAAAAGTTTTCAAATGCGTATTTTTGATCAATGTGTTATTGACCAAACACACGCATTTTAAATATTTTAATGCTTTTCTGGGCCTAAATTTCGAGAGTTATTTTCTGAGAGAGCGGATGTAGCTGAAAATCATAATATATACACTCACTTGCCAATAAAAAAACGGTTAGTGATGATCTCCTCATATCTTCTCTTCTCTCCTGGCAAATCAAGAGTTACGGCACTACAGGAAATTTTGAGCACGGCAAATGATTCAGTATGTAAGTATGTTCATTAGTACTCTTGGTCATTTCGGGTGCGTTTCACGACGCCTGGTGGCCGATGATGTTACTCAAGGCTAAGAGAACATCTATAGGATGTTGGTAGACTACTTCACCGGTCACCGAGTGACCATATTCGTCGGGGATCGGGTGTTGTGGAAGGACTCTACCATGGGCCGTCCGCAGACTCCGTGTTTGACCGACGCTATGGAACGTCCTTATGGACGATCTGTTGCGTTTGCCCCTACTGAAAGGAGTAAAGATGGTTGCCTACGTTGAACTTTGCGCACGTTCGCCCACGGATGGCACGCGCGGAGAAGCGCAGAGCTGTATAGCAATGGTGCTGCAAAGCTGTATAGACAAGGATATACAATTAAATAATTCATAGGGAATCAAGAAATGCCCACGGCACAGAACAGAGCCTCAGAGCAGCACGTGCCGTGCCGCATCTCCCGCGATTCAGTTCAAATGACCGTAAGGTCGGTGGAGCCATGGGCGGTGGTGGGTGGGTGATGATATCCTCCATACATTTACGTAATTTTGCATTACGTATGTTTATTCTTCATACAAGCCACAAACAAGTTAGATAATGTTACGTTTTATAAATGTCGTCGACACTATCATGAAATACAGATGTAGTTAAAAACGCCATACTTTTATATGACTATATAAATTAAATGTAAACTTGAATCCACCAGTAGTAGGTATCGATTAATACCTAATATTTATATACTTTGTGAATAAAAATATGTTTGTTTTAAGTTTTTCATAAACGTTATTGTTTTTATATCGTTATCAATGATTCACATAATAGTTGAATAACAGTTTACTCTGAATATAACTGCCTACTGTTTGATGAAAGATTTGTATTTTCTTTTTTGTATGAGAGTGGTGTTGGTATCGTGTCCACACAAGGCACCTCAAACTAGACTCTGGCCTGTGCAACGTTTTTATGGTACACGCAATAAGAGTAAAAATTAGACGAGCCCAGTGGTCTCGCGGTTACTAACACGACTTGGACACCAACGCAAATGATTTCGATTCTGTCTGTTGATGTCTGTTTGTCTTGATCTGAGTGTTTATAAGAGAGGTAGGGCGCATCGAAGCAGCCCGTCTAGGGAAGTACTCCGCCTCACAGAAAACCGCGGCCAAATAACAATTCCCTGGAGGGTTGTTGTGTTCCTGCGTATGAGTGATGTCACCAGTAAGCTCCTAAGGAGTTGCCGTGTTAGCAGCAGAGGTGGCAACACGCGAGTGATACTTATAGGCTACGGTAACCGCTTTATATCAGGTGGGCCATATGCTTGCATACCTTCCGACGATGTATAAAAATAAATGCATAATCCTACCTACACTAGTAGCGCTGCCTTGGTAGGTGTACCAGGGACATGGAGTGACCTCACTCACACGCAGGAACACAACAACCCTCAAGGGAGCTATTATTTGGCTGCGGTTTTCTGTGAGGTGGAGGACTTCCTCAGCCGGGCTGCTTCGATGCGCCCTACCTGTCTTAAAATACCCAGACCAATACAAACAGACATGTGCATGTAAATAAATGTTTGTCCTGTGTGGGAATGGAATCCACGAGCGTTGGTGTCAAAGTAACGTAACAGCGCGTTTCGCCACCGCGCCACCGAGCCACCGAGCTCGTCAAAGTTGTATGTTTTATGAGAGTCGTAGGTATTTTCTACGAATGTCATTATGCAACGTTTACACATTATATATATCATATATATATAATGTGTAAACGTTGCATAGCATATAGCATATCAGATACGTGGTTCAACCCACAAACGCAATTATTACTATCACGGAATAACATTTTTGATTATTAGTTAATCAATCGTTTAATGGCAAAAAAATACATATAATGTTAGAAAGTGGATGTAGAAACGAAAACTAGATTTAATAGTTAATTTTATCACGTTCTGTTTCCACTGTCTATCAAGCAAAGACACTTCTCATATATATAGATAAATTGGAGATTGAATAGTTATTTGCGAAAGTTAAATTTACAACCGATTTGATCCACTGAGGGTGATTTCATTAGTTAGTTGAAACGAAGTAACGCCGGCTGGCGTTCTTGTACTGTCGTTGGTAGATACATGGCGCATTGGTCGCTCTGATCTTCTCTTCTCCTTGAATTAAACAATTTTTAACGGAAGTATCGCGTGTTTTATTTATTTTGTTGAACCTGACGTTTCGAACGCTTTGCAGCGTCCGTGGTCGCAGGAAGACTAAGGTGACATTTGTCTTACATTGGTTATTCAATTATTACACCTACCGACATGGATGGATTAATTATTTATACAATGTTCCGATTCACACAAAAATCGCTCACGGTGTCCGAACGTTTTTGAGTAGATCTCTGGGTTTGTGACTTGATTATTTTTAGAACTGGATCCCAAGCAGGTGGTGCTTGCCAACCGTCTTCTCTATTGAAATTGGGGTGTTTTCTTCTCCTTCTTATCTTAATCCTAAGGGATCATCTAAAAAAGCAAAGTCCGCCACCTAAGCCTTAGGATTTGGCGAAGATACTGATTTTGACATGTAGAGACCTCCTCAATTTAGAAGGAAAACCAGGTCATTCTGAGGGAAAGTCACACGTCTTTCGAAACAGTTTCTTGGACGTGCGGGTTTCCTCACGATGTTTACCTTCATCGCCAATCAAGTGATAATTACAAATATGTACACAAATCCGAAAACACGAATCTAGTGGTACAGCCAGGATTGGAACCGGGGACCTGTTGGTCACTAGGTTGGTTCTTTGTCATCTGGGCTATCACTGCTCTTCTAGCATCCCTCTCTCTGCTCTGATCTCTGTCTCTGGTTTTTTTTTATCCCTGTTTATAATTTCTGTAGCTAATTACTTGTTCTTATACTGTGTAAACTTCATTGAAGTCAAGGCAAACTTTTTTAATAAAAAGGTTTTATTCACTATTATAGACAATTTATATATATTCTTTTGTGGAGTGGAAATTATTTATTTATAAAGACGCATAGAACTTCTTTATCGCGAAAACACGGGATAACTTTATGACAAACTTTTAAATGAATAGTTTAAAAACAAGAAAGAAACAATCAAGTGGAGAATCGATAGAACAATTTTGCTTTGAAACTCTACTCACCGCTGCAATGAATATCCTCGCATTGGCTACAATCGGCGAGCGATATTTTTGCGCTAAAACAGTTACGTTTTGGTGAGTAAAGAATGCCTTTATACGTCAAGACAGCTTTCCCGTGTTTTTTACAAATAAGTTGATATTGATGCCATAATCTGTTACGTAACTAGTGTAACGATATGTGATGTTTGTAAAGCTGGCAGTGTTACGATGTAAACTACGACCTCTCGTTGATAATATAAAATGTAGATAATTCGATTGTCGTATTATTTATAGATATGGTAATCAATCATGCAATTGTATACACTTACTAATCTCCAATCTATTTATTTGAGCGTAAGAAAATTGTGTTTTATATTGCATTTACCTTTCTTGATTCAGGTGTGTATTATGCGCGATAGGTGTGGTTTGTCTCCTATGATTTGACGAGCTCGGTGGCGCAGTGGTGAAACGCGCTGCTACGCTACTTTGACACCATCGCTCTTGGATTCGATTCCCACACAGGACAAACGTTTGTGTGCATGAACATGTCTGTTTGTCTTGGTCTGGGAGTTTTTAAGAGAGGTAGGGCGCATCAAAGCAGCCCATCTGGGGAAGTACCTCCACCTCACAGAAAACCGCAGACAAATAACAACCCTAAAAGGTTGTTGTATTCCTGCATGTGAGTGAGGTCTCCAGTAAGCTCCTAAGGAGTTGATGTGTAAGCAGCAGAGGAGGCATCGCGCAAGTGATACTTAATATAATTACAACTATTAATAGGTAACTGCTTTACATCAGTCAAAGTCAAAATCTTTTTATTCCGTAAAAATGGCTACATTTGTTTGGAATCGTCACAATTTTTTTCCCTACCGTGCAGTTCATGACTAGGTGAGCACTGATAAAAATACTGCCAAAAAACTCAGGCATCCCTCTTTTGGTATCCAAACAAATTTACATAATTTATTAATTACATTATAATTGGATCGACTCAATCCCAGGCATTTTTATCATTAATATAGTCAGATACTTTATAATATGCCCTGCTACACAATTTGGCTTTAATGGTAGTTTTAAATTTGTTTATTGACAATTCTCTTAAATTGCTGGGAAGTTTGTTATAGAACCGTATACATTGCCCCATAAAAGAATTACTTATTTTGTGGAGACGGCTTGGATGTAACACAAGATTATGCTTATATCTAGTATTTTTGTTATGAGTATCACTCTTTTTACAAAATGAGTATGTTTTTATGGACATACAAAAGATTTTCATAGATATATTGCGATGCGACTGCTAGAATATTTATTTCTTTGAATTTTTCTCTAAGGCTCTCCCGGGGACCAAGTTTGTAGATAGCTCTAATGGCTCTCTTTGCAATAAAAAGATGGTGTTAATGTCCGCGTAGTTACCCCAAAGAAGAATTCCGTATGACATAATACTGTGAAAGTAGCTGAAATAAACTATTCTAGCCGTATCAACATCAGTGAGCCGTCTAATAGTTTTCACTGCATAGACTGCAGAACTTAGTTTTCCTGATAATTTTTCAATTTGTGGGCCCCATTGTAGTTTGGAGTCCATTGTTATACCCAAGAACACAGTTGTCTCCACAGGGGCTAAATTAGTTCCATTAACATGTACATTGGTAGTCACCTGTCTTACATTGGGTGTTGAGAACTTAATTACTTTAGTCTTTTTATCATTTAAAAGCAGATTATTAACATTAAACCTAAACATAACTTTAGAGAGAGCATCGTTAACTTCGTCATAATTACCTAACTGTCTATTAATTTTGAATGTCAAAGAGGTATCATCCGCAAACAATACAATCTCATGTTTATCCTTTACATAATAAGTTAAGTCATTTATATACACTAAAAATAAGAATGGACCTACAATTGACCCCTGTGGGACTCTCATAACTACAGGGGACCCCGAAGATCTTTTACCATTAATATCGACCTTCTGTATCCTATTGCCCAGATAAGAAGACAGAAGTTCGAGAGCCTTGTCGCAATTCCTTAGTGTCACTTTTCATGGTTGTGCGACACTAGCGCCGCAAGCCTGCGTTTGGAATTGGAATTCTACAAGGCAAACAACCTCGCGTACGCTTACAGCCTTATAGAATACCAAATAATTTAGCCGTGATCGCAGTAGACGATGTCAAAGTTGTGACATCTGTGATCACAGCGACGCACACAGCCATTACGAGTCGCTTAAAGAATTCCATGGCTGTCCTTTGTAAGTCTCAGATGACATCCGTTTTGCCATGGATCAGTCGCACCTAACAGTTGTATGCACTTAAGGCAGGCTTGGAGGGTACGCAGGTTTTGACGAGCTCGGTGGATCAGTCGTGAAAGACGCGACTGACACCAACGCTCGTGGGTTCGATTCCCACACAAGACAAACATTTGTGTGCATGAACATGTCTGTTTGTCTTGGTCTGGTTTTTTAAGAGAGGTAGGGCGCATCAAAGCAGCCCGTCTGGGTAGTAGTAAAGTACCTCTACCTCACAGAAAACCGCAGCCAAATAACAACTCCCTAGAGGGTTGTTGTATTCCTGTGTGTGAGTGAGGTCACCAGTAAGCTCCTAGAGAGTTGCTGTGTAAGCAGCAGAGGAGGCATCGCGCGACTCAATACACGCGATGATACACGCATTAATAGGCTACGGTAACCGCTTTACATCAGGCGGGCCGTATGCTTGCATGACTCCCGACGAACACTGGTGGAGTGGAGGCGAATGATGCCAACGAATAGTGTGAATGGAGTGTTATAAATCTTGTCTGTACATATTTGAACCAGAAGTCATACACTGAAAAAACTGGGTTCCGTTCTTCATTAAATATTATCAGGAATAACGATTCTTAATTGTGATACTTAAATAATGTCAATTTCACGAAAATATGTCGATTTATACCAACAGGTTTACATTACGCAACGATTGTAGTTCATGATGCATCATGATGCTTCCTCAGAATACTTAGACCTGTCTTTTTTCACTTCCTTACCATTATTTTAAAGGGAAGCATGATTTTCTGTTAGGAATTTATTGATATTAAGTTCGAACCTTGTACTGAAAAACATAAATGAAAGTAACGCTAATTTTGCACGATCGTTTATGAAAATTGTAATTCCATCACATTATCGTATAAGTAATCACGATTGTTTAAAGGTAACTTAATGAGAATACAACTCTCCATTACTTTATTTTCATCGTGACATAAAACTAGAAAATTATTGGGAATATTCCAATATTTCATAAATCTTCCTAAAATATAATCATACTTTCCCGTAGAAATAACGTTCCTTTAGCTTGATAGCGTATCGTGTTGTTCATGACATTTCATCGGTAGTATAACGATTTTATATTGGAACATCATATAAAATCGTCATGCTTCACTAAGAAATTTCAGTTTGTAATGGTATTTTGACATGATTCATAATATTTTGTTAGTACTTAACGAAGAAGTATCATGACCGTCATGACGTTTCATTATAACAGAACCAAAAAATACCGTGATCGTTACGACACTTCGCCGGGAAGGGAATAACCTGTCTGTATTAGCAAAACACTTAGTGTTGCCGAATTAAAAAGATATTTTAGGTAATGGGTAATTTTCAAAATCTTTAGGGTACTTTTTGTTTACTTTGCCTAGGACTATGAAACGTAAGAAGCAAGGTCTTACGGCACAAGAAGTCCGAAAATTGTTACTGTCTTTCTAGTTATACATATATGAAATAAATAAGTAGGTACTTTTTTTGCGATTTTGGAGCACCATCCGTGATTATATATTTCAATAGATGTAGGGTCTAATGTCGCGTTACAAGTGTATAGCTTGATGTGGTCTTGAGTATACGTGGTATGGAAGTTGGAATCCTCGATACGCTCTAGACTGACTTCCCGTGGAATAAGAAAACGCCACCATTCCCGTAGGAATTTCGAGATACCAAGTATCTCAGTTTTTAAGTTAGACAATAAGCAGAAACAACTGCATCAAAATCTCTCCAGTAGTTTTAGCGTGATGCCCGAACAAACAGA
Organism: Pyralis farinalis; assembly: GCA_947507595.1. Classification (NCBI taxonomy): domain Eukaryota; kingdom Metazoa; phylum Arthropoda; class Insecta; order Lepidoptera; family Pyralidae; genus Pyralis; species Pyralis farinalis. Next base: position 3,657,715 of record OX382270.1, read on the forward strand.
AAAACAGATAAAAAATTAAAAAAAGGAAATATTTTTGGGCTCAGTTACGGTGTCAGTTGCCAGTATCCTATCCCACATATTTTTTCTGGAGTATCTATCTTCAGTATACAGACACAGCTCATTTACGGCTTTATAATAGTATAGCCAGATTAAGAAGACACGGCCATAGTATGTTCCCGTGGGAATTCCGGGATAAAAATATCTAATTTTGGCTCAGTTATGTCCCAGTATCTTATCGCACCTATTTCTTCTGGAATATCTCTAAGGTACAGATACGGCTCTTTTACAATTTTATAATAGTATCTAGATTGATAGATAGGTATATAAGAGAAAAACAATTCATTGTCGTACATAATATTTATAGCATTACTAGTGAGTAGTACATAAACTCGACTTTTTTAAATATTGACAAAAAGGGGCTAAAAAGTATCCGCTAGTCCAGGACATGAAATACTTCTACCCGTAATATCAGATTTCAGTCGCCTAAGCGTGGTTGAGAAAATAAATAAACAAATATGCACTTCACATTTATAATATTACTAGTGACCGCCCGCGCCTTCGCCCGCGTTTAATGTGGGTTCATGCTTTATTTATGCTATTAATTTTTTCATTCATTCAGTCATTTAGGCGTGATTGTGTAACCAATTAACTTTCACATTAATAATATTAGTAGTAGGTAGGAAGTTTTTGTAGAATTAAAGATCTTTTTACTGTTCATATTGTTACTTTATTTTGTTTTTTTTGAAGTGATAACTTCTTATGGGAGGGTAAAACGTAACGCGTTACGTAACGAGGCGCTTAATCTAATCCGCTGCCGTATGCGTGGCTTCCCTTTCTCTCACGCATGCGGCAGCGGATTAGTTTAAGTTATCACTTCTGTCGGGCGTCCCGAGACGCACATTTTTTTTTATTTTTAATACCTAATGTACCTACCTAATTCTTCATTGGTTTAAAAAATTAAAGTGCTTCTTTATATAGATATACTCGTATACTTAATGTTTTATTATTTTAGGCAAATGCATTTTCAATGCCCTTTGAAGGTTACGAAAAGGGTAATGTGAACAAATTTTTGAAGAGATTTTGAATAACTTAATGGGGAACTTTACGCAGCCATCTGGCAACATTGAGTGCCATGCCATTTTGTTATATTTAATTTTTTTTGTGAATTGAAGTCTACATTACATCCATGATCCAAGAAAACAGTAGGCGTAGTATATTATTATACCATGATTACATCTATCTACTTGGTAAGTACTTAAGTAGTAAATCAATGGTGTTTAGCTAAAATGCTAAAAAAATATGGATTCCTTTATACGGTTTAAGATTCTTTATTTCTCATATGAATATTGGTGTTGGTAAAAGATAACATTTTGTGTTTGTTTTTAGGTTCATCTTACTTAAGAGACATATGGCAGAATTCTAACCTGTATCAATCAGAATCACCCGGTACTTAGCTACAACAAGAATACGTATCTAACACCAGGTGGATCAGTATACTACAGATTTGATAATGAAATGGGTATTGCTAGATTATGTTTCTGCATTTGCGCGTAGGTAAGTTTATTTTCTTCTATTCAGTCAGTATTCAATAGGTAACCCAGTGTTGCTTTTACTTACTAAAAGTGTTTTTACTAAAACTATAGATTGCTGGGTAAAATTGTCTGTTTTATAACATTGTACTACCTAATTTCAGTAAAATAAGTGAGTGCCTGAGGTTGCATGATGCTGACTGATGGTGGCAGAAGAGAGAAGGATGCAAAGGTGGTGATTAATCATTTATCCCGTTGATAATGAGAGTCAAAAATCACATTGCAGGTGTAAGCTTAACGGATTGATAGTGTCTGTCTGTGTGTGCCTATTGGGATTGTGTGTTTGCATCATTTGTATGTTGAGGTCCTTGATTATTCTTAGCTAGTATAGGTAGGATTATAGTAGCCCGAAAAATTTCGTAGTTAATTTACAATTGCTCGGTTTTTATCATTCGCCTCAATTTCATACAATATCATGGACAGGTTTCCATTAAGTTGACAATTGCTATACACAAATAAATGGTAATGCTCCAATAGAATAATAATTTAAATTGGACATTAATATTGTATGAAACAAAGACAAAAAACCATGCAATAATAATTAATTCAACTAGAGAAATTATAATTTCACAGGTTTGACTAATTACCTACATACATAAACACATATATATATATATATAGTTCACAACCATAATTTATAGTGGTCAGAGAGGCACAAACTCTAACTAAAATCGTCTTATGGGCTTTCTAATAATTCATAGTAATTCTTTTATGGGGCAATGTATACGGTTCTATAACAAACTTCCCAGCAATATAAGAGAATTGTCAATAAACAAATTTAAAACTACTATTAAAGCCAAATTGTGTAGCAGGGCATATTATAAAGTATCTGACTATATTAATGATAAAAATGCCTGGGAGTGAGTCGATCCAATTATAATGTAATTAATAAAATATGTAAATTTGTTTGGATACCAAAAGAGGGATGCCTGAGTTTTTTGGCAGTATTTTTATCAGTGCTCACCTAGTCATAAACTGCACGGTAGGGAAAAAAATTGTGACGATTCCAAACAAATGTAGCCATTTTTACGGAATAAAAAGATTTTGACTTTGACTTTGACTTCTAAGTATTATTTAATTAACTAAACCAAAATTTGTTGCATGTTTTAGAAGCACGAATTGATATAACAACACTCCAATGGCTTGGGGAAAGTGAAATTGTTTTGCTAATTGGTCCGATTGGCGACTGGTTGCGGCTAAAAGCAAATTATTTTTATGGCGTCAAGAGATAAACAATGCATATACCAAGAGGACTACGGCTTCAAATTCAACAAAGAAAATTAATGAACCAGCTGCAGCAAAAGTAGCCACAATCAAAGATGTTACCATAAAGAAAGCAATCCAAGAGTTTCTTGATGTAATTGATGGTAAGCATCTACACTTTTTAAGTTCTTCGTTCTTTCCACACTGCATATTTGATTTTTTGGTTAGGTATGTTAGTTTGCTTTATGCCATCTGTGAAGATGAACTTACTTTCACATAGTCCTGGTGGAGAATAAATTAATCTTTGAAAAGGGTTTGATAAAGAGGAAGGCGTATTTAAAAAAAAATACATGATGTTCATTATTTAAAAGATTTGACAGCTATAGAAAGAAACCGACTATGTTTGAGTTGTGCAGAACAATTTTTTGCTGTTTAAAGCATAATGAAATATTTCAATTTGTTACAGAAATCAGTGCCAGTCTTCTTCTGCTGCCGTTTATTATTAATATTCCCCTAGTAAAGAAAAAAGGAGCCTGGAAACCATCTCATACTGAATTTAGGGACGGCTTTATCCTTTATGTACTCAGTTCCTGTGACGTGCTGCCCAAATTAGCTGAGCGTCGCGAAAAGTTATTAAGAAATAGCACTACATTCCAACAATACAATTCGTATTGGTAAAATATAATATATAATTTTGGTATAAACTTGGTCATAAATTTTATATGTAAATAAAAGTAATCTTGATTGAAAATCTGATGTTGGATACCCGAACCTTGCTAGTTGTACTTTGCACTTGTACTGAGTAATTTTGTGTTCGGATTTTGGAGATACTTGAATTTGTCTTGTGTTGTGTATAACTTTGAATTCAGTTCTCCAATTTTACGTTCTTGAGGAACCAATTGTTGTATTAGTCTAGAATTTATTTTATTCTCTATTTTGTTTGGCTTACTTATAATTTGAATACTAGATGGGCAAGCTAGCAATAATTTAAAATAATACCTAAGTATTTTGTTTTAAGTAAGCTTTTCACTAACTGGCTAGTGTTTATTTTTTTTTTGTTCGGTAACAATTTACTGTATTACGTGACCTTGCTTCCTACTGCTTATTGATTTTGGAAATATGATTTTACCATTTTGTTTGAGTATTTTGTGTTATTCTATGCTCAGAAGAATCACTGACATTATTTTGTTCTTAGGTTATTACATTGCTGATGGTTATGCCTTTGGCTTATAATTTTTATATTCACTTGCTATAAATGGGTTGGCTTGTCAGTGATTATTCACTCAAATTGAATTTTATACTAAATGTTGCAATTGTTGTCTCTTGCTAGTTAAGAATCTGGTTCACCTGTTTCAACCTTAATGTTTGGATTGAACTTCCAATGACATTTGTTTGCTTGGCCATTGTATTGTTTTGTTAACTTACTCTAAAGTTCTTTTAAAATTGTAATTGAAACTGTCTATCGCAGGTAGATTATAAATAATATGCCTAGGCTGATAACAAATGACCTAGGCAGACTGTAAAGCTCATTCAAAATTTAGGTTGTGTTATTATTCCAAATTAAATTTAAAAGCGTCAATGAGGGCAACCGTTTTTGTGCTCACCAGTTGGCGCCACTATCGACTAAGATTCTGAAATAGCTGTCAAAGTTTGTTATCGCGGGCGTGAAAACAAAGTTTATACCTATTTAAATCATATGTAGTACCGTAAAAATATCGAGCATGCCGCAGTGCTGCGCAGTCCCGTTTTGCTCGGAGAAAAAAGAGGACATAATTTCCGAAAGGTAAAACTGTCACAAACCCGACATGTGACCTGTAATTCATATTTGCCATAATTAACCTCAGGTTTTGCAAAATATTCATAACAATATTCTAATTAGAAATAAACCCGCGTAATCCACTCACAAACGATGACATTTCGGACACCTCCCGCTACTCTAGCGCCGAACTCGCACACATACGCACAATAATGCCTAGCGAGCTCGCCTACAATCGAATTTTTAAATCCCCATTTTACGATCTGCCTAGGACGCATATAATATAAATTACAATCAACCTACAATTTACAATATGCCTAGCAATTTACCATGTCTAGGTACACACTAATAATATAGTTGTTTTATAGACGTTAACCCAATGTTTTTCCCACACTGTAATCTAATTTAAGTACCTACCACTTTTTAATAAAGTAAGTAAATTAAATAGCTTTTTATTGATCACGTAAAATTCAAATAAATGTATGTGTCAGTGATATTTTATAAGGATGTATAATTTAATTGTTTTAAATATTGTCGATATTTTACCGTTAATTTTGCATGCTATCATGACGTTTGCCCGATACTTTACTGCACTTCCAGGGCTTCTGCAGGATACAGGGAGTAATTTGATCACCGCAAAAATTTCAATAGTTCAGACCATCGAACAATTTTCACTATGGGCCAACTCTGAAATTGCGAAAATAAATTAGTTGCCTCAAACATTTCGATTTTTCACGATTTAGAGCTGGTCCCATAGTGAACGTTTGTTGGTCTGAACAACCTCCTGAAATTTTTGTGGTGATCATATTACTCCCTGTATACTGCAGAATCATCTGGAAGTCCTATAAAGTGTCGGCAAAACGTCATGATAGCATGCAAAATTAACGGTAAAATATCGATTATACATCCTTAAATTACTGACACAGTGTCATTACGACACGTAAAATTATTGGATAGGTACCGTAAATATACCAAGACAGAACAAGGATCTATCATTACAGTACTGGCAGAATATCATATCGTCACGAAAAATTATTGGTAAGATACTGTAAATATAACAAGATAGACCAAGACTCTACCCAAAAATTAAAGACCCAATGTCATGACATCACGTAAAATTATTGGCTAGGTACCACAAATATTTCAGGACGGAGCAAGGATCTATCATTACAGTACTGGCACAATGTCATAACATCATGCAATATTATTGGGAAGATACCGTAAATATAGCAAGACAGAGCAAGGCTCTATCCTGAAAATACCGACATAGTGTCAATACGCATGACAAATATCACAATAAATAATAATAACCGTCACGACGATTTGCTGTGATGCGTAGACTAATTAACAGTACCGTAATGTTCTACGAAAGTTGTAGCCTGCAGTCAGCACGATAATTCATCATGACGCTTCACGTATTATTATTGGGTTTTGCAAGCATTTTAAACGTTCTCTATACCGATAGTTCACTGATACAAATTCATGACAAAATATTAGGATTTTCGGTTAATTTACCCATAAGGACTGTTGATCGGTTTTTTTCGTGAATATAGATGAAAATATCGGAACTCCGCATAATTTATCCGTAATCACGACTTCTATTTTTCTCAGTGTATCTCGCTGTACATAACGCGGTGCTCATCACTTCGCTAATATATCGAAGCGAGAGTTAGGTAGACAAAAAAGACAGTTGGTCTGAAAGAGAATGTCGGTCTTAGGATAGGAAGAAGCGTGTTCCGTTGGTTAACACCTATAGAAAGAAAGCAAGAGTAAAATGACGAAAGAGATATACAACGCGAATGAAGGATGTAGGAGCGAGGAAGACCAAGACACACCTGCCAGGACGAAAGCATTATCATCCGATTAGATTATCAGAAGGTGATGTCAAGAGTCCTAGAAACAGATGAGCGAACATAAAAAGAGCTATAAATGTTGGAGAAGCGGGTCAGGTCTGTTAGGGAAGCGTCATATTGTTCTCGGTTTTCTCTTCGTATCATGGGTCATGTGAAGGCGTAGATAAATAGAATATATTTGCGACAGCGCATTGACGCACTCACTACCATGGAATCAGCCACAGCATATGTGCTACTTGAACACATGTGGGTAATTATTTTCTAGTGTGTGACGAACATATGTTATCGATAATAATTTACAATGTAGCTAATCTTCATTAGGAAAATTTATGGGCAGTGGAGAACTTCTAGGCAAGTGAAAACTTTAGCCAGAAGGTCAAGTCGTTATAGTTACACAATGCGGTGCTGATCCCAACAAAGGAAAGATGGAAGCGAAAGATTGTATTACATAGAAAGCATGAAAGTAGCGTTCAAAATGTGTGCTGCATACTTTATTGGTTTGGACATGTAGAAAGGCATTCTGCTCCCACGAAAATGTTGTTTTAACATAAAAATAATTCGGCGATTCGACCAACTGGAGGATATTTTAACAAATAAGCTAGTGAGTGTTAATCCGTGTAGTAGCCAATAAGAGGTGTACGTTCTACTTTGCTCCTGACACGTAGCGGTGAATTGAGTTACTATACAAAATTGGTGGCATTGGTTCTTCATACGCTATTTCCTTCATGAGACCAAATTGCACGTATTTATCAGAAGGTAGGAACCGGCGAGTGGATGAAAAGAACTATAAATGTTAAAGAAGCTAGTAATACGTGTACGGTCGATTCGTATAGCGCTTAGTGTTCTGTGCCTACTCCACAAGGGATTTGGCGTGATGATGTAAATAGATTTTGATGAAATTGAAAGAATGAAACTTTGTTTACTATACCACCAATATCAAGTGTCGGATGGAGTTAAACTACTACACTGAAGGGGTTAAGACCACGGGGTAGCTGTGTATACATATGTAAGAAGTCACTAAGTACATACAAAGGGCATTTACGGTTAATTCTCAACTCAATTACAGATTAGCGGAGGCTGTCTTAAGAACTGTTATTTGTCAACAACAACCGGGATTGACGACTTAACGTGCTTTCCAAAAAACAGAGATATTCAACAGAAATAAGGAGTGAGGTTACCAGTAAGCTCCTAAAGAGTTGCTGTAGGGCAGCAGGTAGCATCGCGCGAGCGATGGATAATGTATCGCTAGCATTCATAGGCCACGGTCACCGCTTTACATCAGGTGAGCCGTATGCTTGTATGCCTCTCGACTTTGTATAAAAAAACCTTTCGGATATTAGACAGTGTGAATTAAAAACAGCCTTATTCGTACAAGATAAATATATTTTATAACCACATTGTGGATAGATGCCTCGGCATGAAGTCATTTTATCTTATTATTTGTCTTACTGAACATAATAGAAAATGTAAACTAACATTTTTTTGAAATATTTACAAATTATTATCGGATGCGACAAAAATTATACAATAAAAACAAAAAACATTCTCTTGCGTCTAAAGCTTTCGAAGGGCATATATTCCTCTCTAAGCTCTTCTGCATCCATTTAATTTCACGGGGTTGTACCCCGGACTTTATATTTGCGGAGCATTTTAATGCTGAAACAATTAAAAAATATATTAATTTACTATTTTTAATAAGGGATAGACGCCACAATCAAGGTATAAACGAATGAGCAACTATCCCGGCCAAAATCGAGACACATACCCTTTTAACAGAGTACAGATAGATGCCTTATTGTGGATTTCAAAATAATATTAATAAAAGTTTAAAAAAAACGTTCAAACATATTTCTGTATTCCTTGCCTTATGATTAATAGGTACATTAAAAAAAATAATCCACTCCCCAAGTAAAAAATGTTGCGCCTTTTGCCTTTAAAATCATGAAATGCCCACTAAACCGTTTCAGAGACTCTTCAATAAATTATTATTTGACAAATCGTAAAACATAATTGTGGAATTCAAAAATTTCAAGTTTTATCTCTAATTTTTATATGATTCATTCCAATTCATTTCATTCATTCATTCAATTCATTTCGTTCTTTTTCCTGTATTAAAATGAATTTATAACTAATAAAATGTATACATTTGTATGTAATTTATTGTCTTAACATATCGGACATTCTCAATGCAAAACAACTGCATATTTCGTTGTTTTTTAAGAATGTGAAACACCTAAGTGACCGCGAGAGCCCACTGGCAATTGAAGATGTTTTTTATCTTTTATTGATTACTATAGCAATGCCTTTCGTGTTCTGCTTTAAAATATTGTAAACAACCTATTATTTGTTTTATTTTAATATTATATAATATTTTTAAAGCAGAAAATTAAAGACAAAGCAGAAGAAATATATAGGTATGTATCATTTGACGAAATCATACGATATCATACAGTAGGTCATTAAGTCATTGTGTAAGGTCACACTTTATAGACGCATTACTTTCTTATATCATTCATTACAAATGACGAACGACATTGTGCGCAAGAGAGAAAAATGAAATGCAAGTGCACTCTCGCCCAGTGCAGCTGCACTTAAGTTATTTATGTATGAAATTGCTACCGGTTTTGATAACACCTCTTAGTAACGGAGTTTTAAGCTAATAACTAACGGAGAACAGTGATAGGCCAGTGAATAAGGAATTGACTGCAGACAGTGTCCGTCGTATAGCAATAATTATATTCTTATTATGTGCAAACACACACAGCCAACACATACACACACTTTCTCTTTGCCTCACACATCCTATCGACTACCTGTTCGGGTCCTGGCGGGGCCATGAGGCCATATCACTCAATTCGTGTTTTCGGATTTATGTATATATAATGCGTTTCAAATAAGTTGATAACTGTCATAATGACATTTTGATATGTGTCGATAACTTCATTGTGTAACGTAAGGTCAGCAAATACATTTTTATATTTCACTGTTGCTGGACACTAATAATAGTACTTAATATATTTCCAATTAAATATTTATGATGATTGTTGAACCATATTCCCTTTTCAAGATAGATAAGGATAGGGTAGGATAAATACATACACAATAAGTAAGAAATGAAATTATCGGTTCTTTTTTATATTTATTTATTTTAATCGGGCGGTAATTTTTGAATAATTATAATTACTAAAAAATTTGATAAGTACTTAATGAAAAGAATTTTAATTATTAAATTAAGTCGTTGTTACCATACACGTATGAACCTGCCCGAAATGGAAATTTTGTTGTTAGCTGTACATTTTTGATGAATACGGAATGAAGTTGCCGCGGTCGCGATTATCTTCTCATTTGAAACGCATAGTACTAGCTTGGCTTATACCCGCGGCTTCGCTCGCATTTTTTTTAATAAAAAGTATCCTATGTTACTCCTATGTTTATCCTATGTTGTAGTGCAGTGTGTATGTGCCAAGTATTGACATTTTGTAATTTCCGATAATTTTAATGTTATATATTTATATAGTATCTAATTATTGTTATCAGGTTTAACAATATTTATAGCTTGTATTTCTGCAAATTATAAATTTGTTTTAAATAATGTATTGCATTATCAACTTTAAATCAATTAGGATTAATAATAAGAATTTTATTTGAAATATTTCAAATTTAGCTTTTTTCATTTGTTGACTCATATAAACCGTTATTATATCATGGCTGGATTATCTTCGAATTCAAACTACAAATTATTAAATAATCGTAACAATTCGTTATGAAGATAATATTAAATAATATTAATAATTATTACAATATTTGATTTATTAATATTTAGTTTATAACACTATTGGTCCACAAAATCATTGTCACTCATTAGTAAATAATGAGCTCCGAATATATTTATTAAATGAAAAATAAATAAATATTGTAGGACAAATTACACAGCGCCATCTAGCCCCAAAGTAACCGAAGCTTGTGTTATGGATAATAGACAACTGATAAACATACGTAAATATTTTTTTTTTGTAAATACATGTACCTATAGATGTATGTATATCTTCACGCCAGGTCCCTTGCGGGGTAGGCAGAGAGAACCGAGCGCCATAAGACACCGTGTCTTATGGCGCTCGGTTCTCTCTCCTTACATACTTCACAAGCTTCTTTCACATTCATAGCTCTTTTCATGCACGCACGCCGGTTCCTGGGGCTCCTGACATCACCTTCTGATAAAACACGACCAATTTGGTCATGGTAGGTTAGTCTTGGTAAATAATAATAAATATATACTTATTATATATACATAGAAAATACCCAGACAAAGACAGACATGTTCATGCACACAAGTGTTTGTCCTGTGTAGGAGTTCGTGTCAAAGTATCGTAACAGCGCGTTTCCAGCGCCACTGAACTCTTCATCGCCCTTCTCTTCAAGTAGCTATGGTACTCATAAATCCCCTCATCTTTAAACACGCACCAAATTGTCTGCATCTAGTAGCTACCCGCTACCAACTAGTAAACGATGCTCTGCTAAAACAGGAGTAATTCATACAGTGATATTTAATAAATATGCCAGCCATGGGAGTACTTCTCTTAGAGAAGGCTGCAGCCATATAACAAGCTTGCATATGCCGCGTGCAAATGGACTCGACACATTGCAAACGAGAGTTAAAGAAATGCAAATGTAATGGAATGGGTCGTTAACTCGGGTCACTTGCACTCGCCCGGTGCATCTGACCGCAATCATTTATAATATGCCTTAGAACCCACCCAGCATAAATTGTAATAAGCTAAGTCATTGGTATTAGCTATATCTTATTGTTATTATCAGTGTTTCCCATTTGTTATTAGGGAAAACAAATAAATATGATATTAGGGAAATATTTCCATCATTTTTGCATAACAAATTTTACGCGCAAATAACAATTAAGTCAATAGATATAGTCTACAAAGATACTTTAAATATAAACAAATTATTTGCGTAATTGACATTATAATAATGACATGGAAATTTCTAGACGCAGTTACAAATTTTTGAAAGGATTGTGACAGGTTATTTTTACGTTAAAGACGTGTGCCCTAAGGAAGATCTGATTTTCCCTCTGATTTATAGAGGTTTGACGGCAGACGCTACATGTTAAAATCAGTAGGTATCTTTCACTAATCGTTAGGATTAGGTAGCGAGCCCCGAAAATCCTAAGGGAAAAGGTTTAACTTCAAGAAGAATAGTGACAGGTAGGTATACTTTGAAAATCCCAGACAAGACTTATTGCATTTTATTCACGAGACTCTATTCACTACCATTATGGTATCTATTTTTTTAACAAAAGGACTTTGTTAATAGCGATAGTAGCGTCCACTCTTCGGACTGCGTCTATACCAAATTTCAGATAGACATAGAGACAGATAGAGCAAATTGGTCATTTTAATATCAACGCGATTTGAATGAAAAAACCTTATAAATTCATTTTCCGTTACCTTTCATATTTTTCAATGAGACAGTACCTGTGTAAATGTTATTCCATTCATAACTAACAGGATCTCTCCCATTCATCTGTAGGTATCATTATGCTCCTCCCCTTTACTGCTGTAGAAATATCATCACGACTCTATTCCAATGACTTAAGTATTAATTTTATCTAGCACATAAACTGTACATAACCTATATAAAATAACGTGACACCTACAGCCCACTGACTTCTGAATTATGAATGTTATCTCAGAGACGAGCAGTGGCTCACGTCCACGATAAGTCTGATATACCAAAAGCATTTTTTCCGACGATAAATAAACAACTAGATATTTAAACTGGGGCATCGATATACCTTGCTGCTTGCATTTCAACTCAATGACATATTATTACATTTCAATCTGTAGGGGTATTCACATTTGCCTCGTAAACTATATTCAAAACATATTCGGACTTTTTCCCGCGCTTTCGATGAGTGACGTTGTTGTTAAATTGAATTGAAATTTTTACAATTCAGTATAAAATTAGTTTTATATGGCAATTTTGATAGTATTTTGTAACATAAGTACTAGTGAACTCGTACAGTAGTGAAAAAACTGAAATATAACAACGTCTATGCACTTTTTGGAAGACGTGATCAAGTCTATGGCGAAAACCTTGTAAAATTCACTATCGGTTTACGGATGGTATTTAAACTGCAGGATCAGGTCTGGGGTACCCTTCCTTCCTGAAGCTGGAACATCTAGAATTAAGATTTTGAAATGGTTCTGAATGAAGACTTGGCTGTATGGGCTAGATCCTTTTGCCTGTCACCTCGGGGATAAAAATAACAAAAAAAAACAAATTTTCATTATTCGAAAAGTTTTCACTCGGACTTCTTCCCGCGCTTTTGACGAGTGAGATTGTTGTTCTACTTGAAATTTTTACAATTCAGTATAAAATTAGTTTTATGTGACAATTTCGATAGTATTTTGTAACATAAGTGCTAGCGAAATTATACAGTAATGAGAAAACTCAAATATAACACGTTTATGCACTTTTTGGAAGACGTGAATAAGTTCATCAAGAACACCTTGTAAAAATCACTATCGTTTTACGGGTGGTATCTAAACTGGGTTGATTGGGTCTGGGTACCCTTCCCAAATATTTTTTCAGCACAGTTCCTGAAGCTGGAACATAGAATTAGGATTTTCAAATGGTTCTAAACTGAAGACACTGGCATAAAGTAGCAACACGATTGCCATATATAATAAAAAAAAAAGTTTTCACTCAGATTTGACACGGGACTTCTTCCCGCGCTTTTGACGAGTGACATTGTTCTTATACTTGAAATATTTACAATTCAGTGTAAAATTAGTTTTATGTGACAATTTCGATAGTGTTTTGTAACATAAGTGCTAGTGCAATTATACAATAATGAAAAAACTCAAATATAACACGTTTATGTACTTTTTGGAAGACGTGAATAAGTTCATCAAGAAAACCTTGTAAAATTCCTATCGTTTTACGGGTGGTATTTAAACTGGGTTGATTGGGTCGAAGTACCCTTCCCAAGTATTTATTGAGCACAGTTCCTGAAGCTGGAACATAGAATTAAGATTTACAAATGGTTCTAAACTGATGACTTGGCTGTATGGGCTAGATCCCTTTGCCTTTCCCCTCGGGGATAAAAAGAACCAAAAAGAAATCTGATTTGACGGATTTGACACATACATTTTGACTTTTCGGTTCCGTCCGATCACTTGATACTATATCTACCTCAGGAGACTCTGCTTTTTGGTTGAGTGCGTAACACGTGTGTTACGGTTTTCTTTTGCGTGTTTTATTAATTACGACTGTTGATTTGCCTTATTTGTGTTGGTGGTGGTATTGTGTCTGTCTAGTAAGTATTGTGGACTGTTTTTACTGGTGTAAGGATGAATGAGGAGCCTCATGACCCGGGCGGTGGGTCGAACGAACAGCGTTGTTCGTCCCCGCCATTTTTTTCTGTAGCGGCATCGCAAACTCAAAACATTAATCCGGAACAAGATCCCAATTCGCGTAAAAGACCGCAAGAAGAAAGTAATGATAGCACGCAGACTATTAAAAAAAATATTACTCACCCGTCTCAAGCATCACCATCCTTGCAGGTTACATACGTACACCCGGATTATGTAGATAATAAAACTAAGTACACCGACGATGATACTGCACCATTTATTGTGCATGTCAATAAAGTGGAAGATTCGTCTCTGGGATTGACATTAAGGCCGATTCAGTTTGGTCACTTTTTATATCTCCATCAAATAAGAAATGTAACAAAAGATGGAGTTAAGCGGGTAGGACGAAATCGCATTTCCGTGGAGTTTAGGACTGCATTAGATGCCAATAATTTTCTCGCTCACCCATCCTTAGCGTCTGCCAAATTTGAGGCTTCAATTCCGTCCTTTCATGTGACAAGGATGGGCATTGTTAGGGCCGTACCGGTCGAATGGTCCCTCGAGGAATTTGTGTCTGCTATTGAGGTTCCTTTGGGCTTTGGGACAGTTATTCGAGCACGTCGATTCAATAGACGGTCAACTGGCGAGGGAGGCAACGCTGTCTGGATTCCCACCCAGACGGTGGTGTTGACCTTCAGAGGTCAGAAACTACCTGCAAACATCTATTGCTTTTTTACGTCCATGCCTGTCGAAACATATGTCCTTCCAATCATCCAGTGCCATAAGTGTTGCAGATATGGTCACGTAACTTCACAGTGCAGATCGAGCCCTCGGTGCTTTATCTGTGCCCAGAGTCACGAAGGTGCTTCATGTACTAAGCAAACCCCTACATGTCTATTCTGCTCTGGCAGCCATTCCGCCAAAGATCCCACCTGTCCTGAATATTCCCGGCAGAAATCCATAAAGTTGGCAATGTCACAAGACAATATATCCTACCTGGAAGCGTCTGCGAGGTTCCCTCAGTCGAGGCGGTCTTTTGCCGACACTGCCAGATATACCCCTTCCCCTTCCTCTCTGCCATCCCAATCACGTCCCTCATCCCAGACCCCACACATTAATGACATGGTGCAGATGTATACTCCACAAACTTCGTCATACCGCAAAACAGTTGTTATTCCCCGCCGTCCTACTTCCTCAGCTTCAAGTCCAGGTTACGACACGCGTGTTCATGGGATGATTACAGAAACTCCGGTTTCTGTTCTTCCTAATGGGTGCGCTTTGAAGGACTCTCCCAATGATAACCTTTTTGAACTACTCCTTTCCACCCTTATGAATCTACTAACCCGTTTCAGTGATACCGAATTACCATATAATATCCGCCAAAAACTTACTCAGCTGATTTCTGTATCCTGTAACATTCCAAACAATTCTGCAATGGAATTGTCGGAGCATCAAGCATAAGAAAGCTGACCTACTCTACTTGATAAATAGATACAGCCCTGTCATTGTTGCTGTCCAGGAGATGTGGCTTAGGCCTGGGGCCCACTTCAGGGTCTCAGGATATTCATGTCTCCGGGATGACAGGGATGATGGCCGTGCTGGTGCTTCGATCCTCGTTTCCAAATCCATTGTCTTCTCCCAGATCCCACTTCCTGTACACTCTAACGGAATAAATGTTGTGGCCATACGTGCAATGAACATATCATTCTTATCGGTGTACATACCTAATCCTAACCCCTCTATCCTCAATGAACTACTACCTATTATCTCCTCACTTTCCCCTCCTGTTGTCATACTTGGAGATTTTAATATCCACCATACTTCTTGGGGTTCACATTTTTGCGACTCTCTATCTTCCTCATTCCTAAATATAATGGATGATCTAAACCTATGCCTGCTCAATGATGGCACACCTACCCGACGTGTCCTTCCATCTCAAAATGTCAGCAGTGTTGTGGACCTTTCACTCTGTTCTCCTTTCCTATCATCCCAACTATCCTGGAAAGTCCTTGGCAATGCATATGGTAGTGACCACTATCCTATATGTATTTCCATCCTTTCCCAGAACAACACCCCAATTGCTCAACCAGTCCCACGTTTGAAATACAGTATTGCCAGGGCAGACTGGGCTAAGTATGCTAGTACTACTGATCAATTGGTTTCACAACTGCCAGCGGTGGACCCTGACAATGCCCACTCTGTTTATGTGCTTTTCAAAAATTCCCTCCTCACTGCCGCTGATAAATCTATCCCTTTGAAAAAGCCTCCTAAAAAGAAACTGGCGCCTCCACCATGGTGGGATCAAGAATGTTATTTGGCAATTAAAAAAAGAAAGTTTGCAGAACGTCAATATACAGCTGAAATGTCCCTTGAGAACTATCTCAACTATCAAAGAGTGGCTGCGGCAACTACAAAATTGTTAGCAGGAAAAAAGAGAACAGGGTGGCATACATTTTGTGAAACTTTATCTCCTAGTTCACAATCTTCTATAGTTTGGAGAAATGTTAAAAGATTCCGTTGTTCAACATCTAATGATTTTAACATTTCTTCAAACGATTATATGGAATGGATTGAAGAGTTTGCTCAATCTCTGGCGCCACCTTCAGTTGCTTCTCTCGAGGAGGCACTGAAGATTCATAATACTACACCTTCTACCCACCCATTGGAAGCGCTTTTTACATATGAAGAATTGGAGGCTGTTCTCGAGGGTTTGCAGGATTCATCACCAGGTATAGATGGAATCCCATACTCATTTATTGTGAACAGTGGTAGTGATACAAAAAAATATTTTTTACAAATACTTAATAATTTTTTTATTTCTGGCATTTCTCCGGAGGAATGGAGTGTGCAGGTTGTTGTACCAATATTGAAACCTGGAAAGCCAAGTTCTGAACCAACTAGTTATCGACCCATTGCTCTCTCATGTACCATGGCGAAGATCCTAGAGCATCTTGTTAAAAACAGGCTCGAATGGCTCATGGAAAACAAGGGCTTATTATCAAAAAGTCAATTTGGTTTTCGAAAGGGTTTTAGCACGATGGACAGTCTCAGCATTCTAGTTACCGATATTAGGTTAGCCTTTAGCAAGCATAACTACCTGGTGGGCGCTTTTCTCGATGTGTCGTCGGCGTACGACAACGTACTACTTCCTGTACTCAGGCAGAAGATGCTTAAGCTGAGTATCCCAGTGAGGTTAGTAAACTTTATCTGTAATTACCTGTCCACTAGGTCTGTTGTAATTAATTTCCAAAATTTTACCATCCCCCCGAGACAAGTTTGGAAAGGCCTGCCACAGGGGTCTGTACTCAGCCCTCTGTTATTTAGTATTTATACTCATGATTTAGAACTTTCTGTTAACTCTTTCTGTAATATTTTACAATATGCTGATGATCTGGTACTGTACATCTCTTCAAGTAACATAGTGGAAGTCTCAGCAAGGCTGAATTCAGCCATAGGTTATCTGCAAGATTGGCTTGTGGAGCATGGACTTTCCATTTCTATCCCTAAAAGCAGCATAGTGATTTTTGGTCGCCAAAGAATCTTACCAAATATTACAATTGCTTATAATGGGCAAAACTTCCCCGTTAAGGATAGAGTCAAGTTTCTTGGTGTATTTTTAGACACCAAACTATCAGGCACCCACCACATTAATTTCATCATACAAAAATCTGAAAAGAATGTGAATGTTCTCCGGTCACTTTCAGGAATTTGGTGGGGTTCTCACCCTTACACACAAAAGTTAATCTACAATGCACTGGTACGGAGTCACTTGGATTATGGCTCTTTTCTTCTTGAACCGTGTAGCAAAGCAGCTCTGAACTCTTTGGACAGGATTCAGTCTAAGTGCCTCCGTATCATTACAGGAGCCATGAAGTCTTCTCCAATTAATGCTCTACAAGTGGAATGTGTAGAACCTCCCCTCCACCTACGGAGACAGTATCTAGCAGACAGATTCCTGTACAAGGCATTCCAGCTTTCTGACCACCCATTGATGACAAAATTACACGAGCTATCTGAATATATCTCCTCAGGCGGTTATTGGGCTCACAAGGACGCTCCATGTTTATTCAATAGTTTTGTAACCTACCTTCGTCTCCCATGCCCTGTTTTCCAGTGCAGGGTCAATCCGTTATTTGATGTAGCATATGAGGCTATTGTCCATCGTCCTAATGTTAGTCTCAGTCTTGGTATAGACAAGACTAGTACGCTTCCTTCCTTAAAATTAAATTCAGCCATAGATAAGTTATGGGGTGATTGGTTGGTCCTCTACACGGATGCCTCCAAAATCTCTGAACAAAGTTGTGTTGGGGCTGCTGTGTGGATCCCCAAGTTTAAAATAATACTAAATTTTAAGTGTCCGTCCGTTTGTTCTGTTTTTACTGGTGAGGCTACTGCAATTCTGGAGGCTGTCTTGTATGTAGAAGCACATAATGTTGTAAGGGCAGTCATTCTAACAGACTCTAGAAGCTGTCTAGTGACTATTAAGTCTAACCTGTTTCGCAGTAAATTAAAAGCCCCTGTTATCTTAGCAATCAAGCAGGCTTTGTACAGATGCTACAGTAAGGGCATTCAGATCCATCTTGCATGGATACCAGGTCACAGCGGAATACCAGGGAATGAGACGGCAGATAACTGTGCTAGGAATGCCATACAAAATGGGTGTCTGTCCCCTCGCTGTACTGCGTACTCCCAGGACCTAGTCCCGCTAGCAAGCACCAAGATGCTGGCTCGCTGGAATGGGTTGTGGTCTGTGTCCGGGGCGGTGAAGGGCAGACATTATGCATCTATCCAGGATACAATTCCATCAGTGCCATGGTTTTTTAAATACCGCGATGCAAACAAGCGTGCCACATCAGTTGTCTGCCGTCTCCGAATTGGACACGCCTGTACTAATGCCTTCCTGGCTAAAATCCGGGTGAAAGACAGCTCTTTGTGTGAGTGTGGCCTGGACGAAGGAACTCCTGATCATTTGTTTTTTAATTGCAGTAAGAATTCTTCCTCCTTGTATGATCTCCTACCTACTTCTATCCCCCGTCCTATAGATTTTAGATCCCTCCTTGCATTTATTACCTTCTCCCCTTTTGTATATACTTTGTGTGAATTTATTAACTCTAATAACATTAAACTCTAAGTGGTTTGTCACTACTAACCAACTAACTATTTGTGTTGTCTTACATGTTGTGTCTGTCTTTTATTATAGGTAATCAACAGATCTGCAGTTTATTATGTTCTTAAAGTAATACCTAGTATACTCACAAGGCCATTATAATGCAGAGTCACATACTAAGCCTGCCCACATACTAAGCTCGGGCCTGACTTGAGAACACGCTGAGTTAAAATAATAAAAGCGTTGTCATTGGCGAGAACACCAAGAACGCCACAAAGAAGAAATAATAATAATAATATCTACCTCAGAGGAAGTATAAATATCTATGTTCCGATTCGAATACATTGTTTTGAAGCAACGTGAATACCTACGCCTACTGATTGATATCCAGATTCCTTCACGTAACAAACATGATAGCCAAAATTGTATTAATCTGTGTTAGGCATGCCAGCATCGGACCTCAGTATTAGTGGGTACCTGTCTTAGGCTACAATAGACTAGCCTCGTATAATCATTCCACTCTGCCATGGTACAAGATAATTTGATTCAATGTATTTATAAAAACTTTTGCATTTGTCCGGATTGTATTCGCTATTGTTTATTTTTGACACAAAGATTGACAAATTATTTCTTAATTATTTTTGATAAACTTGTTGTTTTTATTGAGTTGTATAGTAATTTCCGTTTTCATATTCTGTTATAGTTGACAATGACAATATGCGGTTCCTAAAAAAAGGCATGAAGACGTCTTTACAAGTTGAGTAACACCCGAGTGATGCCTACAGTGTTGCAAATCTCCATGCTTACCATCAGGTGCATATCGGATTGGAGCTAGTTACTATGTCTAAGGGACTTACGCTTGTTTGCCATCTACGTGTTTTGGCTTGTGACCTAAGCAAGCTTCAAATAGTTGCTGCTTTAGCAGTGGTCGTGGTAACGAGCGAGATTTCATTTTGCAAGCTTCTATAGGTACCCTTCTTTTTAAAACACGTAGATGGCAAACAAGCGTAAGTCCCTTAGACATAGTAACTACCTCCAATCCGATATGCATTTGATGGTAAGCATGGAGATTTGCAACACTGTAGGCATCACTCGGGTGTTACTCGTTCACTCGCAAGAACATGATAATAACGACCCTCCAGTAGTAAACAGTTTCACCGGACATGCTGTTATGAGAACGTTGTTCTGGGTGAAAATAAATGAACGTGGATCGATTCTTTATTGCGTTTTACTTCGCCGAAGAAGCCTATTCTAATTCGTTCTACACAGAAAGAGACCGTTGTTAACACATTATGACCAGTAGAAAGGACTTGGACTTGGATACCGTTTTTAGGGTTCCGTACCCAAAGGGTAAAACGGAACCCTATTACTGAGGCTCCGCTGTCCGTCCGTCCGTCTGTCACCAGGCTGTATCTCATGAACCGTGATAGCTAGACAGTTGAAATTTTCACAGATGATGTATTTCTGTTGCCGCTATAACAACAAATACTAAAAAATAGACTAAAATAAATATTTAAGGGGGCTCCCATACAACAAACGTGATTTTTTTTGCCTTTTTTATAGATAATGGTACGGAACCCTACGTGCGCGAGTCCGACTCGCACTTGGCCGATTTTTTTTTTTAAGTTTGAAGACAAATGTGTTCTTTGTTTACATTTTGTCTCAAGCACAACACAAGTGAATACGGTACCTATAGGTTTGAGACTGTAAGTGTTGCTAACCTTGTGCGCGAAATTCTTGCGTACTAGAATTATAGTATTTTACCGGACTATCATTGAGTTTAGATAAATTAGATATTGACGAGCTCTGTGGCGCAGTGGTGAAACGCGCTGTTACGCTACTTTGACACCAACGATCGTGGGTTCGATTCTCATGCATACAAGACAAACATTTGTGTGCATGAACATGTCTGTTTGTCATGGGATGGGTTGTTTTTAAGAGAGGTAGGGCGCAGGGAAGTACGTCCACCTCACAAAAAACCGCAGCCAAATAACAATTCCCTAGAGGGTTGTTGTGTTCCTGCGTGTGAATAAAATCTCCTTAGGAGACTCTTAGGACTCCTTGGGAGCTCCTTAGGAGTTGCTGTGTTAGCAGCAGAGGTGGCATCGTGCAAGTAATGCTTAATGTATTGCAAGGCTACGATTACCGCTTTACATCATGTGGGCCAAATGCTTGCATGCCTTCCGACGTTGTATAAAAAAATACACATTAATAATAGGTAAACATTTTGACTTGAATTGACTACCTACATAATTTGATATACCTAGGTATCTGCATTCATTCTATCCATACTGAATACGCTAAAATACTGTATTATAGTGCAATATACAATGCTCCTAGAAATGAGGTAACAACACGGCGCGAACCTGTATTAATGTTACTAATTCGACTGTTTCTTTAAAGTTATACTACTGCTTAAATCTCTCCACTGGGTCATTAGTGTTGGTTATGGCAATTCAGGCATGGAACATAAACCGTGTGCTATGTCTAAAAAATGTGAGCGTGCTTGTCGATGCGAAAGCGATGCTTATCACGATTATACTGCTGTAAATTGGCACGTATTAGATAACCCGCACCATCTATATAAGCTAAGAATCTTAACGCAATCTTCAGTACAGCTTCAACTGTCAAACTAAAGAGCGCCCTAACGTGCACTTCTGAATTAAGAAAATTCATTATTTTACAAACACGTAGTACTTCGATATCGAGTGAAGTGATTCGAGTCATCTCCTGATTACCTGAGCGGGTATTACCTGTAGTCACGATGCGTCTCCTGTGTTATCTGCTAGTGGCCCTGACCCTTGTGTTGATGCTCTCTTCATTCGGCGAAGCTTATCCTCTCGACAATGGCGAAAATCGACCCTGGAAATGTCTACTGAAACTCTGCAGCTTCCCGCAATACGCGTAGTGTGAAGGTTACCTAGACAGTGGTCGCATTAGTAACCAGTGAATAGGGACGACGCTCAAAGGACCAAGCTGGCACAGTGGACAGATTAAGCAATACGATATCTAAACGACATGTTCAAAATCGTCGTACTCACATCGCACAGACGTGTGCCGCTACACGATTCAAAGCAAATTTTATACACAAATCAAACGTAGGTGGTTATTGAAGATAGGTTTTTGTGCTAGAAATGGCACAAGCGCGCTATCTAACCTACTGCTTATATCTCTTTTTACGGATTCTAGTACTAAACATTAATTTAAAGTTTTTAGCACGAAAGTACTCGATATTATTAAGCTATACTAGATTACCGCCTAACAAAATTATGTGTACTTAGCTTATGAAATTATAGTATTGTTTGAATTTAAGTGTTTGTTATAAAATATTTGTTTTACAGTAAACGGCGTCCGTTGTAAAATTATTCGTGGCATATGGGCCCGTGTTGGTGATAACAGTTGTAGTATTGTTTTAAATTAATTTTTCTTATAGTTTAATATTTAATGTTAAATAAATTTATGATGCACAGCTTCGAGTAAATAGATAGTGTGTGATGTAATAAATGGTCATGAAATTATATTATTTTATATTATTTTATTACCCGTCTATAAATTTCTATTTTGTAGTAAATTATTTTAATTTGATTATTCTACATGTTGATAAGAAATTATAAACTTGAATTTCATAGACAATTTAACGCGTTTATTTAATCGGTAATCAAATCTTTATATGCTTTGTATGGTTTTACGCTTAAACATGAACTTATCATTGCACAGGGCAGGATTGAGCTCTGTCTGAAATAATCTACCTAGCATTACCCCGTTTCCTAATATATTAGGTAGCGCGGAGTCCGCCACCTAAGCCTAAGGTTTTGTCGAAGATACTAATTTTTACACAGAGCTACTGCCGTCAGACATCCACAACTTAGAGAGAAAACCAAACTTTTCTTAGGTCACACTTCTTTCGATATATTATTTCCGGGTCGTGCAGGTTTCACCGCCGAGCACATAGTCATTGCAGATAGGTATGAACACAAATCCGAAACACGAATTTAGTGAAACATACCCAGCACCAGAATTCAAACCGGGAAATAATTAATTGGACGGTTCATTATCCACAGGGCTACCACTGTTTCTCATGCTGTGTCTCATGAACTGTGATAGTTAGACAGTTGAAATTTTCACAGATGATGTATTTCTATTGCCGCTATAACATCAAATACTAAAAAACAGAATAAAATAAATATTTAAGGGGGCTCCCATACAACAAACGTGATTTTTTTGCCGTTTTTATAGATAATGCGTGCGCGAGTCCGACTCGCACTTGGCCGATTTTTTAAGTATTTCATGTCTGAATGTACGAAGAATCGTAGTACCTTGAGCCCTTAGTTACTACTGAGCTATTGTTAGAAATGTCATACGTTCCGGCAGTGGCGTGCACAGAGATTTTTGACAGGGTAGGCAGAATTTTTTTAAAGCTATTAACTTACTAAAAAATACAGAATATTGATTTTGGTTACCCAATCTTGTGGAAATAATGATGTATGTGATCACTTGTTTTTTTTCACCGAAAGATAGCTTTGAAAACATTTATTTTCCCTACACACACCACATGAACAACTTTCGCAGTGAATATCATCATATTTATCAACTTTAAAACTTTAAAATCTTATTTCGTCTGCTACCAGTCAATCGATTTAAAACAAAAACAATGGCGGCCGTTTTAAAATCAAAATAAAATTGAACATCAATTTTATACGAAAAAAAGAAATGGCAATATCTTTCACTATAATTATATGCAGTAAACTACTTTTTAAAATAGTTACGTAGCAATGCTCGCGACACTTCGGTGATTTACGTTATAGTTCAGCTGAATAGACATTGTCTATACTTTGCGATTGTGTGCGTTATTTGTGTTATTTGGGCAATGTAATTATAGGAATGCACACTACAGTATTTGTATAAACAACACGGCACACATACGTAAATTTAGACAGATATAGTTAGTGTCTCTGCCGCAAAAGCTGCCAATGCGGCGCTAGTGTAGCGTAGCGCCTAGCTGCGATTTGAATATGACTAGCGATGACTTTAATAACTTACCGATACCGATAGATGGAGCTTTTAATTTTTTGTTTTTGATACGAAATATTAGTTAAAAACTATGTTTAAGAATGAAACATCGGATGGTATTTATCAAATTGACAGGGTAGGCAATGTCTTTTTGCCTATATGGAGTGCACGCCACTGTACGTTCGTAAGATTTATCCTTGGAAATATAGGTATATAATTGCAGCGTAAAATTAGTTTACAAAAAAATACAAGTCCGTGCCAAGTACAAAAATACAGTAATAAACAGTTGTAGTCGGATCCTCTCGGAAAGCTAAAGTTCTAGGTTCCCGGTACTAATCTTCTATACTGAAAGAACATTTCAATGACACTTATTTTGGATGGTAATTTGGTCCAAACCACTTTGTTTGCCACCAATAAATTCATGCGAAGTACCGTTAGTAGAGGCATACCATCGCTGCTGTGGCTGCTCTGGTGGTCTCTGCATCGGCTGCTGCTGTCGTCTTCTCGATTGCCGGCCATCGGAAGCAGGAATCGCATGCACCCGCCACCGTTGATGCCGTGGTTGCTGGGGTCGTCTCTGCGACACGTGCTCCGTCACTCCACGGTATCTCCAGCTGCTGTTGATGTCAGTCGTTAGAATACCATGCTAGCATCCAAAGCAGTTAGGGCAACAACGGCGGGTGCATGCAGTTCCTGCTCTGTTACGTGTGCCTAAGTTCACGAGCATAGCTGTTTGGGTAGCGTATAGGGAGTGACAACGCACAAACGATACTCATGGCATTTCAGGCATTCATAGGATGCAATAATGGCTTCCCATCAGGTGGGTCATATACTTGCTTGACTCTCGATATTGTACGAAAAACTGTAGTCTACTTTACTCTTTAATTTACAAGTGTAATGCTACTTAGTTTATATTTGATTTAATTTTGAGGTGTGTAAGGATGGACCACGTGGCGCTCGGTTTTCTCTGCCTACCCCGCAAAGGATTTGGCGTGAAGTTAAATAGAAGAACTTACTACACCAACTCAAACTCGTCTCACTGCAGGGATACTGGCTTCCCTTCAACCGAAGGGGTTTAGAGCGTACTCCAC
Organism: Pyralis farinalis; assembly: GCA_947507595.1. Classification (NCBI taxonomy): domain Eukaryota; kingdom Metazoa; phylum Arthropoda; class Insecta; order Lepidoptera; family Pyralidae; genus Pyralis; species Pyralis farinalis. Next base: position 3,682,697 of record OX382270.1, read on the forward strand.
CACGCTACACAAATGCGGATTGGCGGAGGCCAGGCAAGCCGCCCGAAGGCCTCTCTTACATAAGGACATCTGACATAAACAGCCGGTACCAACGGCTTAACGTACCCTCCGAGTACTGAGGTGCTCGAAATAAATCCTTCCCATACACCCCGTGGACAGGCTGCGGTCTACGTTGCTTTTAAACTGCGTGCTTTATTCTTTAAAGCAGCCTGTGGACACGTGCCGTAACACTTGTTTTCATGTAGGTATAAATAACCTAGCATCGGAGCGCTATAATAGTGCTACCCTACCTTTGTTTAGTACATAATTGCTCTAAACTTTATTTGATTTGATCACATTGAAGTTTATTTGTCTATGACAAAATTCATACGTGATAGTTCAAAAATGATTTTGATTTTCTGTTTCAAAGTTTAGCGCACGAATATAAAAATCACAACATCTGTCCGAATCTGATATGTATTTTGTTTTAGCCCTATATTTCTTCGCAATAAAACTTTTAATTTCATCAGTCAATCAAGGTTCATGAAAATGTTTCACGCTGGCGGGCCGAACAGGAGGGAAAGAGATATTAAAAAAATAACTTGCTGAACTAAACTAGCTGAAAATAAAACCATAAAAATAAAATAATGGAGTCACAGAAATGCCGTTAGCTATATTTCTGTGTAAAACGACGTAGTGTGTCGGAGAGCTAAAATTCTCTATGAATCCAATTTTAAATTACGTTATTAACATGTTCGAACCGCCTCTGAACGCTGGCGTCCCACAAGGCTGTGTGTTGTCTCCCACTCTGTTCCTTCTGCATATCAACGTCATGTTGCACGTGCGTAACATTCATTGCTACGCGAATAACAGTACGGTGGACGCACGATACACTGGTCAAGCCAATATCTCTCGGGATTGCGTCAATGAATGCCGATCATAGCTTGTGGCTGAAATTGAAACATCACTAGAACAGCACGAATTGGGATAGACTAAATTTAGTTTAACTTAATCTCCTAAAGACACAAGTGTGCGCATTTAATGTAAAAAAGTCCTTATTTATCGTAGCTCCTCAATTGGAAGGTATACCCCTCAACGTTACGCCTAGCATCGGTATCCTGGGTGTCGACATATCGAGCGATGTACATTTTTGTGGTCATCTGAACAGCAAGGCTAAGTTGGCGTCCAAGAAGTTTAGTGTGATCACTAGAGCTGAACAATATTTACCTCAACATCGCCTCAACTTTATAAGACCCAGGTCCGGCCTGACATGGACTACTGTTCACATCATTGGGCCGGCGCGCCACAATATTTGCTTTCTCCACTTGATGGCCTACAACGTAGAGCAGTTCGAACCAATGGTCTCCGGTCGGCTAGACACGCTTTGTACACGAACAGACGTTGCTTCTCTTTGTGTACTGCGCTACTTCTATCATGGGGAGTGTTCGGAGGAGCTGTTCGACTTAATCCAGCCGCTGAGTTCCACTATCGTACCACTCACCATAAACATAAATTTCACCCTCACCATCTTGGTGAAAGGCAATCCAATACAGTACGCTTTTGAGGCATTTTCTACCATGTATGGTGAAATTGTCGAATAAATTACCCTCAGCGGTGTTCCCGAACAAATACGATATGAGTGCCTTCAAGAAAAGAGTCTATGTTTCCTTAATAATGCTGGCAACGGATCGGTGATCCATTGCTGTTCCTGATGTCTACGGGCGGCGGTGACCATCTACCAGGTGACATGTTCGTTCGCCCCCCTCTATTTTATAAAAAGAAATGTTCATCTAAAATATTTTAAAATTAAACGGGTAGGTATTCGTAAATAGGTTATAAAACAATAAACATAATAAATTTTGCTTATGAATTTATTACATCACGTTACTTGAAACTGCCTTCGGTGAATTTATCTAACATTAAACAATAAACATTAAACTAAAACAAAACGTTATCTAAAACAATACTACATTGTGTTGTTATCAACACGGGCCTCCGTGAGACCAAATAAATTTTAAAATAGACAGCGTTTACTACGAAACTACATTTTTGACTTTTTATCTAATAAACACTTAATTTCAAACAATAATACAATTTCATATTAAAGTACAAACATCACGTCTAGTTAGGCGGCAACCTAATATAGGTTAATATTAACGAGTACTTATATACTCAAAAATGTTTAAATTCATTTTTACACTAGATTGCGTAAATCAGCTACAAAGTAGATAAACATAAGCAATTAATTTAACTAGCGCACTTAAGCTCTTTTTGTCATAATGTACAAACGCTTGCAGTGTGGAGCGCTAGGGTTGTCACTTTCCAAGACCGCGAACAGTCGTTTCCAACATCGCTGACTTTCGTACAGCGGCGCCTATCTGTGTAAGTACGACGATTTCCAATTTCATTGAATTTTCCTCTTAAATCTCTCCATTGTACCTGCGTACTTCCAGCGTAGTCCCAATTTACTGGTAAGTAATGCTACCAGATTTTATGTAATCTTTGTACCATTAGAAATAGCGCGGGAAGCTGCAGATTTTCAGTAGACATTGCCAGGATCGTTCAACGTGGTTTCCTTCAGGATGAGGATGAGGGCGGGCCTCGCCGAACGAAGACAGCAGCAGTACAAGGGTCAGGGCCACTAACAGATAACACAGGAGACGCATTGTGACTCACAGGGAACACCCGCTCAGGTAATCAGGAGATGACTCAGTCACTTCACACGATATCGAAGTGCTCTATGTTTGTAAATATAGTGGGTTTTCTTAATTCGGAAGTACACGTTAGAATGCTTTTATAGCTCTTTATAGTATAACAGTTGAAGCTGTACTGAAGATAGCGTTAAGATTCTTGGCTTATATAGATAGTACGGGTTATCTAGCGCGTGCATGATAGTGATAACTGCCGAATGTGATAGTGGAGGGGTTCGTTGACTGTCGCTCAATGTCACTTGCTGGTGCTCATTTGTAGTAGAATTAACGTGATAAGCAATTGGCACGCTCGCATCTTTTAGCCATGTTTACGTTCCGTGCCTAAATTGACAAAACGAACACTAACGCCCCAGTAGATATGCGCCGAGATGATACAACTGACACAGATGTGCCCCCTTCACTATTTTAAGGAGTATATGGATGGATAAATGAATAAATATATACATATTGTAAATTATAAGTTACCGTAAAGGGTATAGTGTTCACGTAACCTCTTTTGGAATTTACACAAAGATGTTAAGTAATCACTGCCTCATAGAATAATACTCAGTTTACAATTTTATTATATATTTATTCATCTATGGCCAAATTAACTATTCTATCTTATAATTTTGAATGAGCAATTCTTGGACTACATATACAAATATATTTCGTGTATCTTGGAAACGGCTCTAACGAGATGAATTAGATTCGGTATTTAGACGAGGTCTTTTGAAATGTATGTATACAGGTTATTGAAAAAATGCAATGGTACACATAAATACATAAAAAGCTCGGTCGCCTAAGTAGTATTAGCAATATGATTTCTGTATCAATATATATATATTATAAAACATAAATTCAAGTCTTATGCGCAGTTTGGTACACTATTACATTGTTATAGTTATAATGTAGCTGTCCCCCCGCCCCGTAGCGTGGTGTTAAATAGCCTTTTAGAATTCGTTGCGAATGTGGTTTTCCGAGGCAATATGAATACGAGACCTGCGTGCAGAGTACCGATCTTATCAAATCCGATTCCAATAACGACGAATTAGTTCTTTTCAATTCGACGAGCAGCTTGGCGCTACTATCACGGTCAATTATTGTCCAAGATTACTCGGGAGTAAGAAAATGGTATAAATTGCTTTAAAATTGATTCTGTATTCATATCGCATTTCAAGAGTAAGCCTGCAGATGTGTGTACATGTTGTATAAAAAAGAGCACTTGCTATGTATTTAAAGTGAGTAGATCTACCGGTGTCCCACTTACGTTCGTCGTGTGTCAGTTTCACGAGCACGTTGTGTACATTTAAACAAACAAGAAACAAACCATCCTCGAGAATTGCGCTATCAAATTCAAACATATTTTTTCAAATCCGACTTCTTTTTCAGATCCAGTGATTATGATTTCAGATTAGTGCGCGTTCAAACAATCTCTTTCGCTTTATATGTTAGTGTAGATAAGTGAACTTTGTAAGGATGTTATCCCACGAAGCATTAGATATCCAAAAACAAAATAAAATGTAATTCAAGTGCACCTCACTTACATTTATATAATCGTGTAAATGTAATGTTCATAAGACGATATAGGTATGTGTATACTTAGGACCATACTCAGCAACTCATCCGAGATTACGAATTCAATTTGCGCAGCAAAAATTGATAGGCAGTATAATTGGCGCCCGTTATCGCAAAATGGGTGAGCAGCCGTCGGCCGAGTTGAAGACTATCATGAATTGATCTACTTGCCAAACTCATTCGCATATTAATTAAATTAAGCTCATTATGATATTGTTATCTTTAACTGATTACAAATGTACACAACGTGCTCGTGACACTGACACACGACGAATGTAAGTGGGACACCGGCGGATCTTCTCGCTGTGAGTGTGTAGCAAGTGTTTAATGTATACTACACGGACACATCATGCCCCGTATTCATATTGCCCTGGAGAGCCACATTGGCAACGAATTCTAAAAAGCTATTTAGCACCACGCTACGGGGCGGGGCACAGCTATATTATAACTATAACAAAGTAATAGTGTTCCAAACTGAGCTTAAGACTTGAATTTATGTTATATAATATATATACGATACAGATATCATACTGCTAATACTACTTAGGCGAGCGAGCTTTTTATGTATTCATGTGTACAAATGCATTTTTTTCTATAACCTGTATAGATAAACTTCAAGTCAGATTCCATACAAATTTAGAGAAAACTTTTCCGATTTTCCGATCTTATTGACTGTAAATTTTACTTTTTTTACTATCGCACCTGAACTACCTACCCACCTACCTACGAACTATACCAAAAAGACTTGCTGCTAATATCTCGTCACAAGCACTTTAGCGATCTCACGTAAGAACAAAACACCTACACAAGTAGCTCGATATCAGTAGGTCGACTAGCGAGCTTATGCCTCTTTACCATAAGTTCCTGGGCGACCGTTACTCTCGGCCATCTTTGTGTAAAATGGCGTTTTATTTTCAGTACAGATAAACTTTAAAGAAAAACCTTAACTAAACACAAAATTTGATGCAATGTTTCCGAGAAACATGCAATGTCGCTCGTTTAAAATAATAAGATTATCGGAGCTCGTGATAGATTAGGTAGGGTTGACACATTTCAAGCTCGCTTACAGCTAGCGAGCCGGTACGCACACTGACCAGTGGCTATTGAAATAGAAACGCATACCTGCGCCTTTCCCTTTCAGTAAGACGACGATTTCCGACGTTTCTTTGAAGTCATCTTACTGTACACAATATCTTCTGAAGGGTTATTACAGAATCGATGAATATCTGACTAACAGAGATGTTTGGAAATGATTCAACACATCTATACAGATAAATAAAATTGGAGTGTCTGTTTGTAAATTGTAACCGCTTTTTACTAAATGCATATGGATGTATACACGGTACATATACCAAAATATATTTTTTTACCATTTTTGTCTGTCTGTCTGTCTGTTTGTTCCGCCTAATCTCTGAAACGGTCGGACCGATTTTGACAGGACTTTCACTGGCAGATAGATGATGTAATAAGGAGTAACTTAGGCTACTTTTATTTTAGAAATATTATTTATTTTTGTTAATATAAATAAATAATAAAAAAAATAACTATTCCGCGCGGACGAAGTCGCAGGCACAGCTAGTATGTTAATATATATTTAATTGTACCATTTGATATCGCTACATGTACACTCCCATATATTTATTTTAATATAAATTGATGATTTGCAAAAAGACCTATATTGGCAAGTTTATTTTGGCATTTCTTCTTCGCCAATGGTCATTTTCTAAAACCTGGTAGATTAAAAAAGAGAAATTAAAGGTATGAAAAATCAACAAGATACAATATGATCTGATTTAAAGACTGTAAGACGTGCCTAAGTGCCCTAATGGCAAATAAATGATTTTTATCTTTTATCTTCTGGGTAACAACTCGTCCTTTTTAGGGTTCTTTTAATTTTTTTTTAAAAACATGAGGGTGTGGGAAGTTCATTTTCGATATACCTAGTGATTTGTTTGCGAAATATTTATATTAAAAGTGTATTTTTTTGTTATATCAAGTGTTGGACAGCACATGTCAGCGAAACTGTTATATTTGGAAATATAAAAAAAAACATGGTAGTAGTCCTTATAGTGAAATTAAAAGGACTAATAGTCGATGAACTTATAAAATGTATTTTCTCTTATAAAATGTAAAAATAGAATATGATAATGCACTTATCTGCACTAAGCGTTTTGCTTCCTAGTTTCTAATTTGAACAGCCAAGTAGTGGAATTCCTCCCCAGCGATACGTAGGCAATTTCATAGCTTTTATAGTTCATTGTTAATTCATACATAATTTTAGTTTCAATATTTTACACAAGATGCCGCTGCTCATAGGCTCAATTTCCTATTATTTTAGGCAACTATCGAATTTTTTCGTAAGCAAGCAAAGCGAATTGTATCTAATAGGATTTTTTCAAGAAATTAACAGACAGGCAGATTGTAACCGCTTACATATACCTAGTTACATTAGTGAAGCTCACCTACAAACATGTTTATTGCAAAATAATTGGAGACCGACCGACCCGATCTCACCTCGCCGCAGAGATCCCCTGAATTAGGTCAATGGAATTTAAAAACCTTGGCTGGACAAACAAGTCCAGACCGCTCGCGCTGAGTCCGGGTATTATCTAACTAGGTTAAGAAACGGTTGTTTTTCGTATCGCAAAGGTAAAGGTCTGTGCTGTAAAATTGGAATCCAGGGTCTAATGAGTCATCGCCCGGAGATCGCCCGCATCGTTGCGGGATTACGATGGTAATATTACCTTCTTCGGAGGAAACTCTATTTGTAAGCATACACCGTGTTAGTCCGTACGTCTGTTATCATTACACAATGCCTATAGCGATAATCAAAATCAAATTACACGAGGAGGTAGCTCCTCTAGAGTCCTGCTCGTGTAGGGAGTCTATAACTCAACAACCGTTGTCGCAGTTCATGATGATGCGTCCGGCTGTCATGTCATCATCTTTTATGATAACAGCTCACACGGCGACCCCAATTATATTTCATTGTGTGAACTTCGTGTGGCCCCGTCTTTGATTTTCCTTATTTCCATCTTTGTGAAGGTGGAAAAAACGAGTATACAAAACGGGGAGATTTTTTTTCATACGCCCTATTTCATGTAAAGTGGATCTTTATCCACTTCTTCTTCTTCTTATTTTCTTGTGGTTCTTCTTGCAACACAAGAAGTATCACCCGTGCGTTGCTATACGCCACCACCGCGAACACCGCTGCTCAGAGGTTTATTGGAAATCTCACACACTCGAAGGAGCACAATTGCGATTTTCTGTAAAATGGAGATACTTCCCCAGTTGGGCTGCTTTGGAGCGCACTAGAGAGGCTCTTATTAGGAGAGGCAGGGCGCATCAAAGTAGCCCGTCTGGGAAAGTACCTCCACCTCAAAGAAAACCGCAGCCAAATGATTTCCTGGAGGGTTGTTGTATTCCTGCTTGTGAGTGAGGTCACCAGTAAGCTCCTAAGGAGTTGCTGTTTTAGCAGCAGAGGTGGTATCGCATGAGTGACACTTAATGTATAACAAGCGTGCATAGGCTACGGTAACCGCTTTACATTAAGTGGGCCGTATGCTTATATGCCTCGTGACGCCGTATAAAATAAACAGATAACCTCTCATTCAAATGCTTGAAAATGTTTCAATAACAGAAGTAATCTTTCAAATACGGGAAGAATCTTTCAAATACGGGAAGAATCTTTCAAATATGGGAAGAATCTTTCAAATTCGGGAAGAATCTTTCAAATACAGGAAGAATCTTTCAAATACGGGAAGAATCTTTCAAATACGGTAAGAATCTTTCAAATACGGGAAGAATCTTTCAAATACGGGAAGAATCTTTCAAACGGGAAGACTCTTTCAAATACGGGAAAAACCTTTCAAATACGGGAAGAATCTTTCAAATACGGGAAGAATCTTTCAAATACGGGAAGGGACTTTCGAATGCAGGAAGCTTAACTACCTTACTTTTTTTATACAACGTCGGGAGGAATTAAAGCATACTACCCACCTTATGATGGATACCGTAACTTATAAACGCTTGCTAAATAGGAAGAATCGCTCTCGCGTTGCCACCCCTACCATAGCAGCTCCATAGGAGCTTACTGGTACCTCACTTCGCAGAAACTATCCAAAGAGTTGTTATTTGGTTTTCTGTGATGCGCAGATCGCCAGCCGGACTGCTTTGACGCGCCCTACTTCTCTTAAAACATCTTCAATGAGCTTAATCACAATGACATCTCATCGCTTCTTCTTAGCGTTATCCTAATCCACTGGGATTGACGGGGTCCTCTGCCTAAGAATAAGGCGAAGGCGAAGATACTGATTTTTACATATAGCGACTGCCATCAGACCTCCTCCCAGAGGGGAAATCAAACCTTTCTTATCTAGTTACACGTATTCAGAAATATAATTTCTATCACGTGCGTGTGTCCTCATGTTTCCCTTTACCACGGAGCAAGTGATAATTACAAATATGTACGCAAATATGAAAACACGAATTCAGTGGTACATGCCAGGATTCAAACCGGGGACCTGTTAATCATCACTGTTTTTTTTTATACTACGTCGGGAGGCATAAAGCATGCGGCCCGCCTGATGTAAAGCGTGGGTACCGTAGCCTATTAACGCTTGCGATATATTAAGTATCACTCCTGCGATGCCTCCTCTGCTGCTTACACAGCAACTCTTTAGGAGCTTACTGGTGACCTCGCTCACACGCAGGAACACAACAACCCTCTAGGGAGTCGTTCCCCAGACGGGCTGCTTTGATGCGCCCTACTTCTCTAAAATTATCCAGACCCCGACAAACAGACATTTTCATGCACACAAATGTTTGCCTTGTGTGGGAATCGAACCCACGAGCGTTGGTGTCAAAGACGCGTTGTTCACAACTGAGCCGCCGAGCTTGTCAAAACTGTTCTTAATGACTCATACCTGCCACAACCTTCTTTTTCTTAACGTTATTCCGTTTTCCTAATCCATTAGTATTGGCGGGGTCCGCTGCCTAAGCCTACGGGATTTGCCTAAGATACTGATTGTTGCGGTAGGATGGCTCATACATACCACAATATCACTATATTTTCCTTGTAAAGTAGTAAAAATTCCAGTAGCAAATACTCGTATATATGTAATCTTATCAGTTGATCTCGTAAATTTAAATGCGACGCGGCTACATTTTGTATGAGAATAATGGGTGATGCAACATAGTACAGTATTGCCCGAGTCCAGTAAATGGCCATTTTTATATCTTTTCGTAGTTTTTTCCGGTCACCTTCTATTTTGTTTTGTCTGCCAACTTATTCAGATAGCACTCGCAGTCCCTAATCTATGTCGTGCTAGACCAAGGATTAATTAAGGACACCTTTCTATTTGGAAAAACAAACAATGGTGGCACACTAAAAAAAACGTGTGCGTCTCGGAACGCCCGACGGAAGTGATAACTTAAGCCAGACAAACTGCGCCGTAACGCGTTACGTAACGAAGCAGTTTACCCTCCCATAAGAAGTTATTTCTTCAAAAACGTGTGCGTATCGACTGATTAATTTGGTCTGCTTTGTGCTTGTTTGTCTGTTCGTGGTGTCACAAACAGGTCTTATCTGAAAATCAGCGCCGGGTCATGTGTTGACACGGCAGTATGCTGAGATGGGACCTATTTGGGCTGCCACACACCGCTATTATTGTACGAGTAGGTATCTATTGTGCATTGTTTATATGTGTATAGTGTTTAAGTTACGTCCAAATAAACCTTTTCTTCCCTCTTTAAACACTTACGTACTACGTACGTGAGTTCTAAGAGAGGAAGCTCGCATTAAAAGCAGCCCATCTGCGAAAGTACGTCCACTTCACAGAATACCGCAGCCAAATAACAACTCCCTAGTGGGTTATTGTTGCTGCGTGTGAGTAAGGTCACCAGTAAGCTCCTAAAGAGAAGCTGTGCTAGCAGCAGAATTGGCATCGTGAGAGTGAGACTTAATGGATTGCGAGCGTTCATAGGCTACAGTAACTGCTTTTCATCAGGTGGACCATATGCTTGTATGCCTCCCGAAGTTGTATAAAAAAAACTATGCAGATCCATAGAGAACTTGGGAACTCGCTTTGTGTTAACAAGAGACGACATTTTTTTTTATTATTATACCTACCCATAGACAGGCTGCGATCGAAGCTGCTGCGAAAATTTTGACCGCCTGGGTATCTATCTGTAACTTCACGTCAAATTCCTGCGTGGTAGGCAGAGAGAACCGAGCGCCACATGACTCGGTCCTTACATACCTCACTCGATTCTATAACATTCATAGCTGTTCTCATGCACGCCCGCCGGTTTCTAAGGCAATTAACGTACATGAATACTTACTTCTAACATTTATCATATTACATTGGTAATAATAAATGAATCAGTACTCGAAATAGACTGGATCAATTTTGATGAAACTTTCAAGGGAGCTTCAGATTAGCCCTGCGGCTGATCTCGTGAAGTTTGGTAGTGAGCCGATTTAAAAAAGAAACATTTTTCTACGGTAGGTATACATATAAAATTTCTTAATTGCGGAACTCCGACGTAGATAATTCACCTGTTAATCACATTTTTTACTACTATGGGTAACAAACAAACGTACGATCCACCTGATGCAAGCGGATATAATTGCTCCAACTACGAGCTTCCAGATGATCTTACTTACTCGCAAAAACGTAATATAAATAACCCTTCAGGGAATTACTATTTGACTGCAATGTTAAATACATCAAGCCCCTACTCTTGATAGATACTCATATTTACGAGTTTGAACACGCTATCAGGAAGTATCTGCGGTATTAGATTTTGTTTAAGATATCCCAATACTTATGGAAGGTTAGGCTATTCAACATACATCGATGATTCAACACAATGCAAACTAAAAGCCGTGCAAAAAGAATAAAGTAGGAAAAGCTTTTCCTACATACATACGCGCGGACGATGTCGCGGGGCTGCAACTAGTATACCTACTTGCAGAATACGTTATGATGTCTGAATATCAACTTTGTCTTAAAAGGCAAGAGGCAACACGATTAACTCATTTTTTCTCGACATCGAGATTTCAAAACAAAAGTACCGTATATCTATTCTCCTTCATTTTTTTTCTAACGTTAAGCTATTAATTTGTTTAATATGAAATTGTATTTTCATTTATTTGACCAGAGGGAGACTTTGTACAAAAGTCCTCTGCATGGGTACCGCTGTCTACCTATTTCTACCGCCAAGCAGCTATATGTATATAGCTGTGTTCCGGTTTGAAGGGTAAGATATGGCAGAGAAATTACTGGGTACTGTGACGAAATATCCTTGGTCACAAGATTGGCAGCACGCGAGTAACAGCCCATCTGATGCGGACCGCATACTTGTTTGCCAATCTAATAGTATAAAAAAAATGCCGGGAGCATGATGAAACGAGCTCGGTGGCGTAGTGGTGAAACGTGCTATACGTTACTTTGACATCTACGCTCGTGGATTCGTTTTCCACACAGGACAAACATTTGTGGCCATGAACATGTCTCTTTGTCTTAATCTGGGTGTTTTAAGAGAGGTAAGGCACATCAAGGCGGGCTGGTCTGGTCTGATCTGGGGAAGCCACCTCTGCTGCACACACACACAGCAACTCCTTAGGACCTTACTGATAACCTCATTCGCTTGCAGGCACATAAAATATCTCCAGGGAGTTACATAACTACGATTTTACGTGAGGTGGAGGTACTTGCCTCCAGAGAACCAAACTAACGAACGAACGTATTAAAGAAGCCATTGCTAACCACTAGACCACCGATCTCCTTAGCTTAGCCAAATAACATGAATAAGTGAATTGCTTTTCAAATGATATGATACTCGTAGAATGAAAATAATCAGGCAATTCTTCATACTCAAATGAAGAATTGCCAGAAGAAAGTATGATTCATATTTTTGCTATTTTGACAACCGATTTCGTTTCTTTCTGTTTGGTAGCCATCGAGCTGTAGTGTTTATCAATAAAGATAAAAAACCGACCAAGTGCATGTCAGGCCAGGCGCAACGCAGGGTTCCGTAGTAGCCAAACACCGTGCATGAAGACACCCCGCGCTCACTAAACTCAGCTAAACATCTCAGCGATTCGAGCCTGAGCTTGAAACACTTGACTCTAACTGAAAATATATCCATGACAAATTACAACTTTCTAGAACAAAAAGGTACAGTTTATAGCCATGGCGAAACTATATGGGTTCCTTGGTGACTACGGAACCCAAAAAAGATAAATTATCTTTAAATAACCGTAGAAAAACAAAGTTGGAATGAAAATTTTGTTTTGTTTGTCTTTTCTCCATGACATCATTCCTTTTAGTAAGTATTTGTTTTACATTTTAATCAGTTGAATTATTTTTTATATTTTAAACAGTTATTACATGAGTTTTACTTTAAATTACGTGAACACTATTTAAATATATATATATATATATATTTAGATAAAATAACCATGTTATGCCAAATAATGTTTCATGTCTTATGTCTGAAATATTGAAAGTCCCGTCCCGTATGCTTATCTAATATAGCGCCGTACATAAGTACAATTGTAGATAAGCTCCAAAGTAATAGTGAAAGGATCACTCTCCGTATCTAACACGTTGTCGCCAATCTGTGTTTCCGGTATTTTGTGCGACTGCTTGTATCGACGATGTAACTGAGAATGAGTGCACATGTTCACGTGACCTTCGACTCCAGATTCTTTAACTATCCTGTCAATAAACTACCATCGTCGTAGTAGTCACATAGTAGTCACAATCAACAGAGTTAGATTTATTTATGTTACAAAGTGTTTGTTTTGAGAGATCTTTGTGTAAATAAATGAGTAAAAGGCCAATGTAAACTATCGTCTGATTTTTGTCGTCATTTTTTTGTATACAACGTAATGAGACACGAGTATTACTCAGATTTATTTTTACGGAACCGACTACTAGGCTGAGTTACTCGGTTCGTGCATCCCTAAGCCAGATAGAGTGCTTAGTGTTCCTGTATCATAAACTTGCCTCTGTTGAACTTCCAATATTAGTTTATAGAATTCATACAATTTTTCATTCAATGATTTAAATGATAAAATGCTAATTACCTAAATTAAATATGCTCATTTATTTCTATTACCTATATCAATATATTCAAGTGTGATCTTTTTGTTGTAAACACATATATATATATATAACTTCACGCCAAATCCCTTGCTGGGTAGGCAGAGAGAACCAAGCGCAATAAGACGCGGTCCTTACATACTTCACTCGCTTCTTTAACATAAAAAAATAACGCGACGTAGAATAATCTATATTTAAAATATTTATATCTACCTAAAAATGAACTTGTCAGTTGTAAATATAATTGGCATTACATTTACTTAGTCACAAAATGTTATTATTTTTTATATAGCTAATTAAAATGTTGATAATTCGTCTCGTTCACGCCATGTCAGAATATTTTTAAGAAATAACGTTATAATAATCGTAGCTTATTACGGCAAAGATGAACTTTAGTAATACAATTATTACTGTCCTAAATCATAGTCAGGACAAGCCACTGCACGAAAAAGGACCTAAATGTATGCTAGACAAATATACGAGTATATCCAAATATCTATTATCGACATTTAAAAAAAAAATTAACTTATCTATGAACGTACTAGCATAAATTTGTCAATGGTTTAGGAGCGCCCTTTCCGCTGCGATATAGATAAATATGTCTATGTTATCATTTGCCTAATTTGTCATATTAAAATAAATTTTAATCAGCTCGGTGGCGCAATGGTTAATAAAATTACGTTGACACCGACGGTCGTAGGTTCGATTTTTTTATACAATGCCAGGAGGCATACAATCATACGGCTTACCTGATGTAAAGCAGTTACCGTAGCCTACTAACTGCTCCACTTGTCTCCTCTGCTGCTTACACAGCAACTCCTTAGGAGTTTACTGGTGACATCACTCACACTTACACGAAGGAACACAACAATCCTTTAGGGAGTTACATGCAATTTGATCTAACCTGCTTTGTGTGCTTCCGCCACCAATTAGTTCATGCGGCCTAGCGCCGGCCGGCTACTGTTAGTACGTGCTACATGCCGACGCTGCCATGGCTGCTCCGGTAGTCTCTGCCTCGGCTGCTGCGGTCGTCCGCCATCTGGAACAGAATCCGCATGCCCCCACCACCACCGTCGCTGTCACGACTGGCCTGGTCGTCGCTGCGACACGTGTTTCGCCTCTCCACGAGGCATCATCAGGCGTTGAAGACGTTAATCGTAACAATAACATGCTACAAGTGACAAATCCATCGCAGTGCCGTCCCTTATATTGAATTGAGGGTGAAGGTGGATGGTGTGAGCGAAAAGATATTTAATAGTAGGGAATGGTTTACGTCAGTCTGTTTGTTCATGAGAGTAATTTTAGAATTTTTATGTTTATTAATTTCTAATTGTTCCCTAATATTTAGTTTTAAACCTTTGTCTATGGTGTGTAAAATTTGATATGTATTAGTGGGGGATAAGTTATGTCCTTTGTCTATAAGATGCTCGGCGAAGTGTGACCTCAATCGCCCAGAAAGGTCACACTTCGCCGAGCAGGTGGGGGCATGCGGATTCTGTTCCTGATGGCGGACGACCGCAGCAGCCGAGGCAGAGACTACCGGAGCAGCCATGGCAGCGTCGGCATGTAGCACGTACTAACAGTAGTGGGTGAGTGCCGGCCGGCGCTAGGTCGCATGAACTAATTGGTGGCGGAAGCACACAAAGCATGTTAGATCAAATTGCATGTAAATTTGACTTTCGCAAAATAACGTCTGAATCTATTAACTTTACGGAGTTGTTATTTGACTGGGGTTTTCTGTGAAGTGGAGGTACTTCCCCAGACGGGCTGCTCTGATGCGCCCTACCTCTCCTAAAACATCCAGACCAAGACAAACAGACATGTTCATGCACACAAATGTTAACCGTGTGTGGGACTGGAATCGAACCCACGAGCGTTGGTGTCAAAGTCGCGTCATTCACGACTGAGCCACCGAGCTAGTCAAAAAATCCCACACAGGAATATTTGTTGGCATGAACATGTCTGTTTGTCGACCGTGATGTTATTAAGAGATATATTAAAGTTTGAGGAGGTGCGTTATTGATATTAATGCGTGCATTTGGACGTTTCGTTAAACTTTGCTGCTGTCAGATTGTTTAACGAAACGTCAAAATGTACGCATTTTGACACACGCCGCGCTGCAGTGCAGTTACAGTTTTTTAGTATAATCGGCCTACAGTCCGTCTGGATAAGTACCTACACCTCACAGAAAACCGCAGTCAAATAACAACTCCCTAGAGGGTTGTTGTGTTCCTACGAGTGAGTGAGGTCACCATAACCTCCTAAGGAGTCTCTATCTGTACCTTCTATACCTTCACGCCAAAACACAGCTATTCCCCCGCAAGGGCAGTAGGCCGATTCTACTAAAAAACTGCACTGCAGCGCGGTATGTGTCAAATTTGTACATTTTGACGTTTCGTTAACCGTCGCTGCTGTCAGATCACTTGACGAAACGTATGACACACGTCGCACTGCAGCACAGCAACTCTTTAGTAGCCTACCGGTAACCTCACTCACTCGCAAGAACACTACAATCCTCTAAGGAGTTATATTTATATACCTCCCGAAATTGTTAAAAAATATCTCATATTTTGTAGAGCCAGTGACAGAACCATAATTTGAGAAGCCACATGACTAACGTACGGAAACCAGTAACTTATTGTATATAATACTATTTTTAAGTTCTACCCTTCGAAAGTCTTCGAATCACTTCCGGTGTTACACTGTCGGGTACGTCAGGGGGTATAGGTTATAAGTGTTTTTTTTATTATTATTAGTAATATTGAGCGGCGGATGGCAAGCGTGCGTGACAAGATATATTTCATATCATTCTTTACATATCAGTTTTTTGTATGACCTGACGTTTATTGGTTACCGTAGCCCACGAGCGGATGCTATACAGGAAGTATCACTCGCGCGTTACCACCCTTACAGCTTCTTAGGACCTTACTGGTAACCTCATACAGTCGCAGCAATACAATAACCCTTTACGAGTCCTGCTTATTTCCGGACATTGTACAAAAAAATCTAAGTTTTTGTTGAGTACATGATCTATACTTGAGAATCCAAGACAAGGCTGTAATGTGCAGAAACTGCTGAGTGAGTACTTGTGGAACGTTACACAGCACGTATTAATTGTTTCAGTTTCAAAAGTGTAGATAAAATGTTGTATCGTGCTAGTAGTCGGAGAGCTAGCGGCCGTTTTTGATTCCATATTTGCGGCATATTAAAAGTACGTGTAACACATATCTCGAAAATGTGTGAATATGGAATTTTCAAACTGACGGCCGGTAGTGGGCGTCACGTGCGAATTTTTAAATTTGCGATAATATATATGCAAAAATGTTCTTTAGACACTTTAACTTGCCTAACAATTTCAAATTTAACAATTAAATAAACGGACGCATGTTGCTTAGAATTTAAATGATGAGATGGCGATTTTTTTTATGCCACTAAGGTGGCAATCAAGCAACCGTTTGACTTCGCGATCTGATATATTAAATCAACTATGATACACCGTTTGATGAGCGTTCCATTAAGTAAGGATAATTGCAACAAAGAACTTGATGTAATATATCAGATCGAGAAGTCAAGCGGTTATCCCAAATCTACCATCGATAAATTATTGGTTATAAAGGCAAGTAGTATCGTTAACAGACTATTGTACGCGGTTCCATATATTTCGTCAAATAAATACACTGCGAGTATGTCATACCTGGGAAAAATCACTGACAAAATAGTTCACATATTTAGAAAAAATAACATACGTGTTGCTCACAAATCCCGTAATTCACTCAAATCACTTTGTAACACTAAAGATAAAATCCCGCCCAATAAAAAATCCGGTGTCTATATCGGTCAAACTGGTCGTAATTTTTAAACACGATTTCACGAACACGTATCGATGTATAAAAACAATCGCCCAGAAAGGTCACACTTCGCCGAGCATCTCATAGACAAAGGACATAATTTATCCCCCATTAATACATAAATTTTACACACCATAGACAAAGGTTTAGAACTAAATATTAGGAAACAATTAGAAATTAACAAACATAAAAATTCGAAAATTACTCTCATGAACAAACAGACTGACGTAAACAATTCCCCACTATTAAATATCTTTTCGCTCACACCATCCACCCCTACCCTCAATTCAATATAAGGGACGGCACTGCGATGGATTTGTCACTTGCAGCATGTTATTCTTACGATTAACGTCTATAACGCCTGATTATGCCTCGTGAAGAGGCGAAACACGTGTTGCAGCGACGACCAGGCCAATCGTGGCTGCGACGGTGGCGGTGGGCATGCGGATTCTATGTCAGATGGCGGACGACCGCCGCAGCCGAGGCAGAGACTACCGGAGCAGCCATGGCAGCGTCGGCATGTTGCATTTACTAACAGTAGTGGGTGGGTGCCGGCCGGCGCTAGGCCGCATGAACTAATTGGTGGCGGAAGCACACAAAGCAGGTTAGATCAAATTGCATTTAAATAACAAATACTCGTTACAAATACTAGGGCTCGTCAAATACATACATTCAATGTGCCCCAAATATATATTCATAAATGGCCGCTAGCTCTTAAACCATACTCATAATCAGGTATAAGGCACTCGTGTGCCGTGTTTTGCGATGCTTCACTCGTGTTTACAATAACATCTGCATGTGACAGTCATAAACTACTGTTATCAGTTTGTAAGGGATTACAAAACACCTGCCCGTCTTTCATTTTAGTCATTCAATTATCATATCGCACGTGATATTTCGACAATCATGATTATCAGCTCGATAAGTACAAGTAATTTTGCTGATAACTTTTATTTAAGCACTGATTAAGTATATGAGATCATCGTGTATTTTAGAATATTAAGTAGATTTATCTTTTTTCATTATTTTAAAGTGAGGTAGGGCATAATAACAAACCCGACTGAGGAAGTACATTCACCTTACAGAAAACAACAGCCAAATAACAACAAAAGTTGTTTGTTCCTGTTGTTACGTTCCTACGAGTAAGTGAGTTTATCAGTAAGCTTCTGAGGAGCTTGGGTGAGGACGAGTGAGTGCGGCAAAACGCGACTATCCTTGTATTGCAAGCGTTCATAGCCTACAGAAACTACTTTACATCGGGATTTAAATGTTTGCCGCTCGACTTTATATAAAAACCAGTTGAAAATGCGCAACCTTGCATTGCCAGAGGAACACCTGACTCGTCAATTATATAACAATTCAATTTTTTTTTTTATTTGTCGGCCATTTTGACCATGTTCCTTAAGAGATAGGAACGGTGTTCCTGAACATTCCTATTCTCCTTTTTTATGCTGAATGCGAATCTGAAATCAAAATTCGAATATTCGAAAAAAGCGTCAGACAAACGCACGGACAAACGCACAGACAAATATATAGAATTCATATAGGAACGGTGTTCCTGAAAATCTGCAGGCGACTTCCAGATATTTCTGAAAAATAACCTATTTTTATGTTAACCTAAATAAAGTAGCGAATCTGTCAAGATTTTCCCAGGAGACTAGCTTGAGTTTCTACAAGAAAGGCGTTTATGGACCGACAATTTTTTTTATACTACTTCGGAAGGCATACAAGCATACGGCGCACCCGATGTAAAGCGGCTACCGTAGCCTATTAACGCTTGTAATAGCATACTGGTGACCTCACTCACACGCAGGAATACAACAGAACTCTAGGGAGTTGTTATTTGACTGCGAGTTTCTGTGAGGTGGAGATACTTCCCCAGACGGGCCGCTATGATGCACCCTACCTCTCTTAAAACGTCCAGACCAAGACAAACAGATATGTTCATGCACACAAATGTTTGCCTTGTGTGGGAATTGAACCCACGAGCATTGGTGTCAAAGTCGCGCAATTCACGACTGAGCCACCGAGTAAGCGATGCCCACTAGACAGCAAGTACTGTGTACTAACCCGGTTGGTGGGCGAGATCCAAATAATCCTGTAGCTGGTGCCGTGTTTTCAAACTTAAGAATAAGAAGAAGATACACACACATCGAGCTCGGTGGCGTGCTGGTAAAAAGCGCTGTTTTTTATTGGCTCAGCATAGTGGCTCCTCTTCGCCTGTTGGTAAGCAAAAGGAGGAGCCCAAATTGCAGCGGCAACAGACAAGGGACTACGGTGTCCTGTCAGTTGACGCTACCATGGTGGCCCGCAAGGTGCTTCTTCACGCTTCGTTTGAAAGGACCCCATGTTGTAGGAAGGAGGAAACACATGTGCAGGCAAGGCGTTCCACTTTTTAATAGTTCGACAGAGATAGGAGTTGCCGAACTTTTTAGTATGAGAACTAATGTCCTCAACAGTGGAATGATGTCATCGCAAGCCTGCACGTGTGGTTCTATGACGGAAGGGAGAGTCTGGGATAAGGGAAAATAGTTCTTCAGAGCACTCACCATGGTACAGGCGGTAAAATGTACTTAGGGATCCTATGTCCCTACGAAGTTGCAGAGGTTCTAGGTATTTTGTGACCTCTTCGTCGTCGATTATGCGGATAGCCCGTGGCTACCTGTCGAGAGCCTCGACTGTTACGTTACGTTAACACCGACGCTCGAGGATTCTATTCCCACACAAGGGCAATCATTTTTTTATCTTTTTTACATTATTAAAGAATAGGTAACTGTGTAAATTTGCGCGTCGCCGCCGGAGGGGCTGTCCCATTTTGCCGGGATGGCCCCTAGAGTGAAAAAGTCCGGCCCCTTGTGAGGGGCTGGCCAGTCGCAGTGGTGCCCTGTTGCTGACAGATCCGGGGCACCACACCAAAGCGGCCGATGGCAATTCGCGGGGTTGTTTAGTGGGTATACCGTTGGGCAGCCAACGAGGAGTCCCACACTACCACCGGAGGCCACCCAGGCATCGGTGGTGTGCGTAACGCATTTTTCCCCACGTCACAAAAAAAAAAAAAGTATTGAAATAGGTCTAAGTCTAATTTGTACTCGCTCGCACCAGAAATGTGCTTTGTCTGTAGTTGGTTGCACAGTATGGGTCACTCATAGTGGCAAGTAATCTGCGGGATCTGGAACGGGAACAGTCTACGGAACCAGATGCTATTTTCAGCAGAAACAATTGGTCGCCGATTTCCCGTCTTTTTTCCCAGTGGCAAAAAATGATGTTTCTTACACAACCTATCGTAAACAATAGAGCTATAATGGACACCGGTTCGGTAACACAAGACACGCAGAAACCTTTTTTGTATACTTTCTAAGCGCGAAATGTATATGTCATATGGGATTCCAAATTTGCGAAGCGTATTCCAAGTTACTTCGGACTAACGTACAATAAAGTATTTTAATGACTTAGCCTTAGTGAAATTCTTTGATACACGCTTAACAAAGCCAAGAGCCTTAGAAGCTTCACAGACAATGTTGTTAATATGGCTATAAAATAATAATTTTGAGTTGTGGAATTAACCGAGTTCACGCACTAGAGATTCGCGATGCAATTTTACGCCTTTCAGCAAATAGTCAAAGGCTAGGAAAAACGAAGATTCCCGCTAGAACACGGTCGCGTATTTATTATATATTGTTTTATTAACAAGACTTGAACTCGGCGTTTATCGTCGATATACAGGACATGCCCTGAATTACTCCCTACAGTTGAAGAGAGTGGATCGATGAAAACACTTTCTGTCCCGATACGCAGGTGAAAGGCACAGAAATATCCTCTTTACTAATAAAAACATTTTCGCGACTGAAGCGCACTACAACAAGCAAAATGACAAAGTGTAGCTCACAGTTCTAAAGAAGCCGCCCAAGTGGCCGGAAAGGTACAACGTGGTCATCAAAATGTACGAGTACCGTGGACTTTCCAACAGGACTCTGCACCTGGTCACAAGGCACGAACTACCCAAGCCTGGCTCGAAACCAACGATCCGGACTTTATAGGAGCTGAAGACTGCCCCCCGTCTAGTCCAGATCTGAACCCCCTTAGACTACAAATTATAGTCAGTTTTAGAGGACATGGCCTGCTCGAAACGACACGCAGACATTGTGTCTCTTAAGAAATCTCTGGAGCAAGCAGTGGCTAAATTTCCCATGGAAACAGTACGTAAATCCATAGATTCGTGGCCAGACAGATTAAAGGCCTGTGTCAAAGCCAAAGGTGCTCATTTTGAATAGAATATTTTTTTATTTTTTGCTGAGACTTCCATAAATATGTACATGTAAGTTTTATTAAGATTACAATTCTTTTAAAAAAATAAAGGCATATTCATTTGTAACAGAACTTATAGCCGGACTAAGTACAAAAAAAAGTAAGTTTATTGAATGAATTTGATACAATCAGTATATGAACGCCTGCGATTCGGCTCGTATCGTCAAGAGGTCGGTGGAGCCGTGAGACAATCTCTCTTAATGTTAAATCAGTAGGCCATCAATTTTCGGCGCGTTTCACAATAATCGCAGCAACTGCCGAGACCGGCTCATGGGTAAGTATATTGTTCCATTGACATCCCGTTGACATCAATCTTCTCTACGTGTTGAATCCTTATCTCCAAGCACGTCCGTTAAATGACATAGGACGACACAATAATAAAATGTATGTGTTTACAGTTTATCGAAAGAGTTCAGTATGAATTAAAATCTCCAGATTTTAATCTTAACTTCAATATCTATTGTTTATTATCATTTCTGTTGTTGTAAGAATAATACTTTTTTATAAACATATTTTATCTGAAGATTTTAATCTCTATTCCTCATTATAAGTTTATCATTGATGTTATTCCAGATAGCCTACGTTCCGTGTTTTGCCTGAAGTGTGCTAGTTTTATAAAGATGCAGGTACGTTGCACTTAGTATGAACATTATATCCGCGCCTCTAGCGGCTAGTTTCGGAAAATTAAATTTCCATACATGTGGTAGGTAATGTTAAATTGTGTTAAACTCGCTTTCAGGCCGCTGCTGATGTGGTGCCTGGGCTTTAACTTGGGATGGCGTCTTTTTTAACGATATACGATGATTTCTAAAAATATTAGTTGGAAATATGATACAATTTTTTTGTAAGTAAATATTAAATATGTAATCAACACTGTTTCAGAGTTATCGTTCGGAGACGACAATAAAAACTTCGGAGATAGGTCGGCGACAAATCCAATTTCCCAAATCAATTTATTTCACTATGGTACCAATATATTTTTATTGCGGTAGTTTGGTGGTTTCATAAATAAGTCGCTACGTCAATCACGTAATCTCGTTACAATCTCTATTCTTTTTTATATATTCTTTTTTATATCTGAGCTGATGATCATGATAAAAATATATAATAAAAAGAGTAAAGTACAAGTAATTTTGCAGATAAATGTTATCTAAGTACTCATTAAGTATGGACTTTATGAGATCATAGAGTATTTCAGAATATTTGCTTATTTATTTATGGTTTATTAAGCCTTGCAGATAATATCAAATTAACTCAATAAAGTCCAAACTATTCCAAATGAAAATACTTTTATTACACTTGCATACCGAAGTATAATACATTAATAACAATAATATAATACGTGATATGTGTGTGTGTGTATAACATACAATAAATAGTTAAGCATATGCATTAATATTTTTATTTTCTTTTATAACTTGACATCATTACTATTATTGTAGGCAATGTTATACTGCCATAAATCTATTGTTACATTAATTGAAATATACCTACATTGGCAAGTTTCTTCTTCACCGATAGTCACTTTCGAAATACTGGTAAATTGAGAAGAGGAAAACGAAAGCAACGAGAAATTAATAAAACACAATAAGACTGCATTTAAAATGTAAGTCATGTATAAGTGCCCGCTTCGAATCCTGGCGGGCCGTATACTTGTATGCCTCCCGACGTTGTAAAAAAAAATGAGAGAGTACATTCCGTACCTACAGTATGTACGTAGACCTCGGCGTCGTGACAGAACCCCATATTGGTATGGAATGATGTATCTAATTATCCTCTTAATTAGTGATATTTAAATTCGGAAACCCGATTAATTTGAAACCGGCTTATTCCGGTTTGAGTGAACTATGGATCCGGGCACGGTTTTTACAAGTTTCCACCGGTCCACACTGGTTTCACCGGTGCTGACGCTTACACTACTGCTAACGCTTTATCTATGGATTTATCAACGTCGTGCTCCGAGGACTCGAACCGCATATCAAGTCACTCATTACTCACACCACTTCACTAATTGGTCGTGGCAGTTTGTTGATGAAATGTCGTGCTCGTGATGAAATTTTTTGTTATAGTTACATTTTGGAGGCACGTGCCTGCCCAGAGCGTGCCCAGTTATCTTACGGGTGTGTGTGTCTATTATCACTTGCAGCCATAACACTATATCATTGCATAATTAACTGGTTTAATGTTACTCCGGGAGGCATAGAAGCATACGGCCCACCTGATGTAAAGCGGGTACCGTAGCCTATTAATGCTTGCGATATATTCAGTATCGCTCGCACGATGACTTTTCTGCTGCTTACACAGCAACTCCTTGGGAGCTTACTGGTCACCTCACTCACATGCAGGAACACAACAACCCTCTAGGGGGTTGTTATTTGGCTACGGTTTTCTGTGAGGTGGAGGTACCTACTTCCCCAGACGGGCTGCTTTAAAAACACACATACCAAGACAAACAGACATGTCCATGCACGCAAATGTTTCTCCTATGTGGGAATCGAACCCATGAAGGTCGTTAACAAAGTCGCTTTATTAACCGCTGCGCCACCGAGCTCGTCAGCAATCGTGTTACTTTTGCTTATTTGCAATTCAACGTAGTTAGGCACTGATAACATAATAAGATTATTAAAAAAAGGTTGTCTGTACTGAATTATCTCGAGACATCTTTGTCAGTTGCACACTCATCAATTCTATTAATAAGTCTTTTTACACAGAGTATTTGTGATGTGCTTTTTGGACATATTGTCAGGAAAGGACAGAACTGTTTCACGCAATTTATTACAGAATCGAATACAATTTACAACAAAAGATCTACCAGTTCTCGTTATACCGGTAGGTATACGCAAAACTTCTAAATTTTCCACTTAAATTTGAAAACGACAAAATTTTTACGGAATTACTTTATGTTTTCATAAATATATTGAGAAGTAACACTGAGGATATTTACTTCTTTGAACAGCTCGACTGATTCACTGGAGCCCATGTTGTAAATAGAGGCAAAGGCTTTTTTTGCAAAATGAAAATTGTACCAATGTCAGCCGCCATTCCACAGAACAGATACCATAGGACATGTATATATATCTTCACGCCAGGTCCCTTGCGGGGTAGGCAAAGAGAACCGAGCGCCATAAGACGCGGTCCTTACACACTTCACTCGCTCTCTCTTCTCTCACATTCATAGCTCTTTTCATACACGCTCGCCGGTTCCTCATGATAGGAATAATATAATGATATAACCATAGTACATAATGCTGTGAAAGCAGCTGAAATAGACTAAGCACACAGATTGCCACTTAAGTTAGCGTCAGGAAGGGTTACTCCTGACTGGTCAGATAAACCATAAGCCGATGGTTTTATGCCTCTTCGTCTTTCCAGCATGTACTTACTATCGGATGTCAACGTTGGTCTTTTTACTTGAAATAAATTCTGAACAGGAAGTGATTGATTATATCCATCTGATTCAAAGTCAAAGTCAAAATCTTTTTATTCCGTAAAAATGGCTACATTTGTTTGGAATCGTCACAATTTTTTTCCCTACCGTGCAGTTCATGACTAGGTGAGCACTGATAAAAATACTGCCAAAAAACTCAGGCATCCCTCTTTTGGTATCCAAACAAATTTACATAATTTATTAATTACATTATAATTGGATCGACTCAATCCCAGGCATTTTTATCATTAATATAGTCAGATACTTTATAATATGCCCTGCTACACAATTTGGCTTTAATAGTAGTTTTAAACTTGTTTATTGACAATTCTCTTATATTGCTGGGAAGTTTGTTATAGAACCGTATACATTGCCCCATAAAAGAATTACTTATTTTGTGGAGACGGCTTGCATGTAACACAAGATTATGCTTATATCTAGTATTTATGTTATGAGTATCACTCTTTTTACAAAATGAGTCTATGTTTTTATGGACATACAAAAGATTTTCATAGATATATTGCGATGCGACTGTTAGAATATTTATTTCTTTGAATTTTTCTCTAAGGCTCTCACGGGGACCAAGTTTGTAGATAGCTCTTATGGCTCTCTTTTGCAATAAAAAGATGGTGTTAATGTCCGCGGAGTTACCCCAAAGAAGAATTCCGTATGACATAATACTATGAAAGTAGCTGAAATAAACTATTCTAGCCGTATCAACATCAGTGAGCCGTCTAATAGTTTTCACTGCATAGGCTGCAGAACTTAGTTTTCCTGATAATTTTTCAATTTGTGGGCCCCATTGTAGTTTGGAGTCAATTGTTATACCCAAGAACACAGTTGTCTCCACTGGGGCTAAATTAGTTCCATTAACATGTACATTGGTAGTCACCTGTCTTACATTAGGTGTTGAGAACTTAATTACTTTAGTCTTTTTATCATTTAAAAGCAGATTATTAACATTAAACCAATGCATAACTTTAGAGAGAGCATCGTTAACTTCGTCATAATTACCTAACTGTCTATTAATTTTGAATGTCAAAGAGGTATCATCCGCAAACAATACAATCTCATGTTTATCCTTTACATAATAAGGTAAGTCATTTATATATACTAAAAATAAGAATGGACCTAGAATTGACCCCTGTGGGACTCCCATGACTACAGGGGACCCCGAAGATCTTTTACCGTTAACATCGACCTTCTGTATTCAATATACAAAGAGATCAATAGTGCTGCATCAGAGAAGATAATACCACTGACCTTTAGCAGTATGCAATGGCGCGATCGTACCACTCGTCAATTGTGATTGTTGTCAATAAACATTGTAATATTATGACGGTGACCTCCCCCGGCCAGATAATATATTACTCATGGACAAACACGTGTACTTAATTGGTGACCTCGCTCACATACGTGGATACTGTATTTCCATGCATATGCAGTAATGATCAAGAAAAAGAAAATAGGCGTTAGAGAAAGGGAACGGTTAGGTGGTTGTGTTTAGGGACAGGTAGTACGTTTTGACTAGAGATTTGAAGGAGGAAAGAGATTGATCATTTCGGATATTAAACGGCCGAGCATTCCAGAGCTGCTTGCATGAACTGAAAAAGAATTAGAGTAGAAATGAGAAGAGTGTAATGGTGTTTTAAGACGAAGAAGAAGGGATTGACGTAACTCACGACCCTGGCGGTCACTGTAAAAAGTAAGACGGTCCTTGAGGTAGGTAACAAGGAGTGGTGGGATCGAAAAAAATAGAATAGAGCAGAGACAATAAGTGCAAGTTGCGACGAAGAGCAATAGGGAGCCACTTGTGCTGAGTGCGAAATTCGGAGACGTGGTCATATTTGCGAAGTCCAAATATAAACCGAATACAGAGATTTCGAAGGCGCTCAAGTTTATTTATCTACAGTGACGTCAAGGTAACAGGAATCGGCATAATCAAGAATAGGAAGGAGTAGAGATTGTGCAAGCGCAATTTTTGTATCCATTGGGAGAAAATTACGCAATCTTCTTAAAGAGGAAGAGGACCTGCATAATTGCGCTGCAGAAGAATTAAAAAAATAAGGGCGCCACTTAACTTTATACGCCCTCTAAAGTATCACTCGCGCGATACCACCTCTGCTGTTAACACAGCAACACTCCTTAGGAGCTTACTGGTGACCTCACTCACACGCAGAAACACAACAATCTCCCAGAGAGTTGTTGTTTCGCTGCGGTTTTCTGTGAAGTGGCGGTACTTCCCCAAACGGGCTTCGATGCACCCTAGCCCGCTTAAAAACACCCAGACCAAGACAAACAGACATGTTCATGCACACAAATGTTTGTCCCGATGGCGTCAAAGTTGCGTTATTACCCGCTAAATTACGGAAACCCTGTAAACAGAACCAACGTAATGAACTCGCACGTGGAGGGGTGTGTCTGTTGACCCATGACGCCTTTACAGCACCATTTGACGTAAGACCCTACTCCGAACAACAATATCGCATTGTTTATGCCTACGCACCGTTATCTGATAACGTCCGGCTCTTGTTAAGACGCTGTAAGGAGGAGATAAAGTTGAGTTTTCCTTATCCGTTTTATGCAAACCGAAGTGTTTCGCTGACATGCTAATCCAAGCGTAACATCCATTAATCAGGACGATAACATTCTTCGATAACTCGTGATTTATATACAGGATGTGGCAAAAATAAATGACAAATTTTATATGAAAGTATTAAGTAGAGGTAATGAGTAACACACTCTTTGTGGTTGTTGATACAAACTAGTACCTATTGAGTAGTGACTTATTATAGGCAAATCTAAGCCAGTTAGGCTTAGATTAGAATAAGTGCTTTTCTTGCTTTTATCCAAACTATCAAATAATTAACATTCTACCGAAATAATAGATAAATTATTATTCGTTTTTGTTGATGATTGGATATTGTCGCAGCAACAGCGGCACAGCAATGTTTTCCACCCGTACGGAGGAACCCTGTAACGCACACGTCCAGTGGGTCAGTAACTGGCCTCGCCCTGCCTCCCGGTTGTCTTCCCCGCCTTCGATGCTAGCCGCGGAGAATAAGATACGCGCCTAAGAAACCAACTAGCAATCGAGGCAGGTAATCGAGAGAAACAAAACGGTAGAAAGGTAGACTGGCAGACAGACAGCATAAAATAGTGCAGGATAATATATAACATGAACTAAAAAACTAAATCGGCGCTGGCTGTCACTTGAAGAGCTTAAAAAGATTATTATAAATAATTATGATATACAATAAGATGAGACTATTTAACAGCATTACCCTCCTTGATAAGGCCCAGTTGGTTAAGTAAGAAATTTATATTTTCAAAAAGGACAATATTACATCTTATACTTAAATAAATAAAAAAATAAATAAAATGGTATTGAAAATCCGTTATCCAAATACATTAATAAAAAATTGAGTAGGTAGTCGACCGGTACAAGGAACGTTTCGCCTGTTACATCTACACAATAATATAAAATTTAAATATTAGGTACAATGATAATGTTAGAAACAGAGTTGGTCTGAAAGAGAGCGTTGGTGTTAAAATAAGAAGAGGCACGCTCCGCTGGTTCAGACATGTAGAAAGAATGCAGGATGAAAGAATGACGATGCAGATATACAATGCAAAAGTGGAAGGATGTAGGAGCCGAGGAAGGCCAAGACTTACTTACCATGACCAAATTGGTCGTGTTCTATCAGGTGACGTCAGGAGCCCTAGAAACCGGCGAGCGTGCATGACAAGAGCAATGAATGTTAAAGAAGCGAGTGAGGTATGTAAGGATCGAGTCACGTGGCGCTCAGTTCTCTCTGCCTATCCCGCAAGGGATTTGGCGTGAAGTTATAATTGATAGACAATTTCGTAATAAGTTCTTAATGTAGACTGTAACTAATTAATTACCATAAAATTTAACACAGAAGCTGTGAAGAAAAAAATTAGATTTATGCTGGTAAGCTCAGAAGTAAATACATAAAACAGACAACTGTTTCAGCTGCTAGGTAGCCTACAAGACATTAACTTGTATCTATTTATTAGGACAGAAATACTAATCAGGCTTCGGCTATATCCCAAGAAACGGACGACGTTATGACGCCGTTTTGAGCGTACGGTTTGAGTCAAGTAAATATATTTAAAGTATTATTTATAATTGAACGTTAGAATTGTATATTTTTTAAAGTAAGTTGATAAATTTAGAATTCTATTAACAGGTTTTCGCCGGAGCGACATCTAGCGGTATGTAGTGTAAAAGTGTAAATTGGTGAATAGTGAAATACTGTGTGGTGTGCTTTACACCAACTAGATTGCGCTAGTTCAGGCATTTTTAGATGAGTTACTATTCAGCTATGTTAAGTGGTAACTATAAACCGTTACAACATAAAAATGTATATTTCATTTAATAAATAAAAAATAGAGAATTCTCCATAACGTCAAAATACGCATAATTATAATAAATTATCCATTTTTTTTATTATTATTACAAGCTTTTATTTAACTTGGTTTCCAGTCTGTCTGTCTGTCCGGGACAAATCTCGCAATCGACTTTTCGACCACTTGCCGACATCCTTTTTCCGTCACATCCCTCGACATACCTATCAAATGAAATTGCATAAAGAGTAGAAGAGTATCATTTGTGTTACATTACTCGAAATCAAATAAAGCGGCCTATACAAAATGACGAAAAGAAAAGCTAGCAGATTTTCTTTTAGAACCCCTTCGATATAGGTATTCAATGAAAGGGTATGACAAATAGAATTAAGTTATGTGACTTTATTCCAAGTCTCAAATTACATCCGACACGAAATGCTGGATGACATTTCTTTACAGCCTTCTCGATATAGAGATGAAAAAATCGGCCAAGTGCGAGTCGGACTCGCGCACGAAGGGTTCCGTACCATTATCTATAAAAAAGGCAAAAAAATCACGTTTGTTGTATGGGAGCCCCCTTAAATATTTGTTTTATTCTATTTTTTAGTGTTTGTTGTTATAGCGGCAACAGAAATACATCATCTGTGAAAATTTCAACTGTCTAACTATTACGGTTCATGAGATATAGCCCGGTGACAGACGGACGGACGGACAGCGGAGCCTCAGTAATAGGGTTCCGTTTTACCCTTTGGGTACGGAACCCTAAAAAGAATCTGGACAGTCGTATACAGTGAGCTATGTGACTATTTGAAATCCAGTATGGCGACTAAGAACCTATTTTAATGGTGAATTACAATGTGAAAAATGTTTTTGTGTATAAGAGACTGGCCAGTTACAATCTATTTTGAATATATGATTATTTATATATAAAAATAGGTAGGTACGTTCCAATTTCAAAATTACACTCCACATTTTTTGCGAGCTAATTTAAATTATCGTGTCCCGTTGAAAAATGGATCTGCGCCGGGAATAGTTTTGCGCTATGATTGATTTTCTTTATATTAAAGGTATTATTCTATCTATGTATATCTTCACGCCAAATCCCTTGCGGGGTAGGCAGAGAGAACCGAGCGCCACGTGACTCGATCCTTACATATCTAAATAAAAATAAAAAAATATAAAAAAAAATATTTCTTCTCTCACACAGATTTGTACAATATTTTTTATGCCTTAGAATTAGACGTATCAATGTATCTTATTAATTATCAATCTATGTGAGAGACAGGTGTCTGTACTAGGAGAACCTGTATGACAGATTACCAGCCTCTCCAACTCTGGACCAGGTGAAATTAAGTTACATGTCTTGTTTTAGGGTGTTTTAGAATTTAATTGTTAGTTTAGTAGTGTGTGTATGTGTGTTTATATGTATTGTGTGTTTGTGTGTATGTGACGGTGTGTGAGTATGTGTGTATGTATGCATGCATGAGTGGTCAGTGGTTAGTGTGCGGAGAGAGGTTGGCACCACATTTATGAGAACCGAATAAGAAAAGAAGATTTTGAGAAAGGAAGTTTTGTAGTTAATGTGTTGTTATAGTGAACAGGATTCAAACTGGGACAGTTAGTAAATTTTGCAGTGTCCTCGCAATTGAGGGACTTTAACCAGGAAGATACAGCTCTTTTGCAGTTATGTTTTATTAGAGGATAAATTTCAACTTTCTCATTGATTTTATTATATAAATACTTCCCCAGAAAGCCAAAGAACCGGTGTGATAAGGATGTTAACCAAAAGTCACTAGAATGGCAAACCCTACGCTTCAGCCGTTTGTTCGCATAAATTGATGGATCAAATTTAAGCCGAGAGTGTTGTTTTAGTATAGTGTTGAGTACAAAAAGTTGCCTTACCGTCAGAACGTTGGATAGGGAATATAAGTCTTCCGTAGGAAAGCGAAAAGGTAGAGAGAAGCCCACTTTTAGAACAGCTCTTTGAGCTCTTTCGAGCTTAAGCATTTTAGTTTTGGATGAACCTCCCCACACTGTGATACAGTAGCTTACTATCGATTGACACAAAGCAGAGTATACCATTTTAATGACATTTATGTCGGCAATGTGACGCAAATTTTTGAAAACGAAAATCAATTTACGGGTCCTAGTTTTTTTTTTATTCCACTAAGGTGGCAATCAAGCATACGGCCTGCCTGATGTTAAACAGTCACCGTAGCCTATGGACATTTGCAACACCAGAGGCGTCACTCATGCGTTGCCGACCCTCTAAAAACCTCTTCACACATTTCTTGAAGAACTCCATGCTGTAGTCCCTTGGAAAAACCTCGGCTGGGAGCTCATTCCACAGCTTGAGTGTTCTCGGAAGAAAACTTCTCTGGAACCGCACCGTACGCGACCATTGCGGTTCAAGCGTGTGAGGGTGAATTCCCCACCGTCGGCGAGCGGTGCGGTTATAAAAAGTAGCTGTCGGCATCATTTCGAACAACTCTTCAGAACACAACCCGTTGTACAATCGGTAGAACACACAAAGGGAGGCAAAGTCTCTCCTTAAACTTAAGGGTTCAATACCGTGTGTAAGCTAAGGATTGTCGACAATTCTCACAGCTCGTCTTTGAATCGAATCACACGGTCCAAGCTGGTATCCAGGTGCTCCCGCCCAAAGGTGACTGCAGTACTCCAAGTGCGGTCTGACTTGAGACTTATATAATATAAGTCTTTGCCCCGCACTGAAGTACTTCTTAGCCCTGTTGAGCACACCAAGTTTTTTCGACGCCAGCTTGACCTTCTCCTCCAGGTGATATCGATATTGCACATCACTGGAGATCTCAACGCCAAGCATCCTAATACTTTTGGTGACAGTAAGAGGTGTGTTCTGGAATTTAGGAACCACAGCAAATGGAGTTTTCTTAGCGGTAAACGCGCAAACTTGTGTCTTCTTGGGGTTGAATTCGACCATGTTAAGCCGCCCCCAGTGGGATACTTTAGCCAGAGTACCATCCATTTCAGACACAAGTTTGTCGGCTTTCCTCCACAAGGGAACGAGGGATGTTTGCACGGCCTGTATAATAAGTGTCCCCGGTGCCGTTGTCCGCATAACAATGAATGCCATCAATTGACAACATATCATTGATATGCAGCAGGAACAGCGTCGGGGACAGTACAGAACCCTGAGGGACACCAGCATTGATATCCATACTATCGGAGCATCCACCGTCAACCACGCCTTTTATGCATCTGTTGGATAAAAAGCTGGCGACCCATTTGCACAAACCCTCGGGCAGCCCGTATGATGGTAACTTCGATAGAAGACTCCGGTACCAGACCCGATCGAACGCCTTCGCCATATCTAGGCTGACAGCCAATGCCTCACCTTGACTCTCTATCGCCAAAGCCCAAGTTGCAAGAAGATCAAGATGTTGGTTGAAACTTAAAGTATTGTCCATCATAACGCCAAGATATTTTATACAAAAACCAAGTGAAATTTCTTTACAAGAACAAGTTTCATCACCTAAACAAGAGTGGGCTGTTATGGAGTATTTATCATGTACATGCCTCTGAAGATTTGTCGTGGAAAATGGTATGTAGTTGGTTTTTTCGATATTAAGCGTCAGTGCGTTGTCTATAAGCCAGGAATAAACTTTATTGAAGCCAGATTGGACAAGGCCATACACCTCTTCCCAAGTGTCTCCATGAAAAATTAATGCCGTATCATCCGCGAAAGTTACAATTTTACCATTTGCCAATTGCAAATTGCAGAGGTCATTTATGAAGGTCAGGAAAAGTGTAGGACCCAGCACGCTACCCTGCGGAACCCCATATTTTATTGGCAAATCACTGCTAATATGCCTACCAACCCGTACTCTCTGCCTCCAATTGGTGAGAAAATTTTGAAATAATTTTAATTGAGTATCGTGAATGCCAATTTTCTCGAGTTTGTCCAGTAGGAGTTGTGGAGAGACTGTGTCGAATGCCTTAGCCAAATCCAGAAATATTGCTATTACTTTCTTCTTCTTGTCAAGGTTAGTAACAATGTGATCAGTTAACGCATGGACGGCATCGCTTGTTGAGATTTTGGCTCTAAAACCGAATTGAGAATCCGAAAGAAGATTTTTAGTTTTCATCTCACTCGCTTCTTTAACATTCATTTAAAATATTCAGGTATTATTTAAATACTTAATTATGAATCTACACACACATAATTAGACACACACTTTTTTTATTTAGTGGTATTAAAGATACGATGGGCAATAATAAGCATACTTGCAACACCAGGGGTGTCACTCGTGCGGAACCCGAATAATTGTCACTAATACGAACCCTTTAACTAAGAAAGAATGAAAGTAACAAAAATAGAACGAAAGAAAGAATTAAATTTATTATAATCTAATTACCATGAAATAATGCACAAAGAATATAATGATAAAAGATATAATGTAACCATATATAACCGCTGGTGTGGGTGTGGGCGGGATGTTAGCGTGCGGCGGCAAACACAACAGTCTCCTCATCGAACACATTTTCATCATTTGCACCTAGGTACTTTTTATAATGCCGTAACAATTCCATCTTGATATTGACCTCCTTAAAAAACCAAAACGTGTGCAGGTTCGAACCACTTAAGAAGAATCGATCTCTGAAAATTGTATTGTACAAATTGACATTCTCGTCTGATTATTCACAAAATTAAAATAAAATAAACGAAAAATAATATTTTTTAATGCAAGCTTTTATTAAATAAATGTATGTATAATAAAATAATTATTTCTAACAAGTTGTTTTAAAATGAATTGAAAAGTGGAAAATATTTTTTTTAACCCGCGTTCAGGTTTAAAATTTTTAATATACCTACCTAATATAAAATAAAAGCGGTACTTCTACTACTTTTCAGTCCATTTTGAAACTGCTTGTTAGAAATTGTTACCACATCAACCCTTACCCATCCCACTGCAGGGATACGGGTCTCCCTTCAACCGACAACTCTACCACGCTGCTCAAATGCGGATTAGCGGAGGCCAGTGTTTTCAAGCCGAGGGCCACTGACTTAGCTTAACGACATGTTATCTATCGAAAACAGCCGGGACCGACGGCTTAACGTGCCCTCCGTGCACGAAGAAACTCGAGATAGAGAAACCCATCCATAGACAGGCAACGGTTGACAATGCTTAACCTGCGTATTCGGTTAGAATGACACGCGCAACGACGTCATTGAGCTCTCAAGAAATGGTTATTTTTACATTTATTTAATAAATGCTTGCATTAAAAAAAAAAAACTTTTAGACTTACAAACCTATAAATTTCAATTTACACACTTTTAAACTACGTCAGGAGGCATACAGCCCACCTGATGTAAAGCAGTTACAGTAGTACATTACGTATGAGCCACGCGATGCCTACTCTGCTGCTAAGCTAACACAGCAACCCCTTAGGAGCTCACTGGTGACCTCACTAACACGCAGGAACAGAACAGCGCTCTATGGAATTGTTATTTGGCTGCGGTGTTCTGGAAGGTAGAGTTACTTCCCCAGACGCATCAAAAGTGCATCAAAGCAATCCGCTTTGATGTACCCTACCTCTCTTAAAAAGTTCTTACATTTTTTAAATATATAAGTTTATTTTTTAAACTACTAACATTTCGGAAATGACCATAAGCAAGAAAAAATGCCAAAAGATAGAGTAGGTATCTTTTCTAATCATCAATTATAATAAATTTATTTCAGCATATTAGTACAAATAATAATGATATCAAGTGATGGAATTAATGATATGACTTCCAGTGCTATATCATTTCCAGACATCTTTGTCTGTCAGATAATCATCAATTCTTTATAATATAAAACCTTTTTTACAAAGAGTATCATGATGGGCCTTTTGAAGATATTATCAGAAAAGAATAGTACTTACTACTTACTTCGGCCAATTTATTATGGAATTGAATACAGTTTACAAGGAAAGACCTTGCGTACATCGACGCAAATTATTCCTGCCTCTAGGGTTTACACTGGATTTTGAAAATTACTTACTTTATATTTTAGGGATCATACATTATGTTTTCATAAATATACTGAGAGGTAACAGTAAGGATACTTATTTCTTTGTGCAGTTGAGTGATTCTCTGGATTCATAAATAGAGGAAATCGTCTATTTTGTAAGATAAAAATTGTCTTAATTTCAGCCGCCGTTCCTTACAACAGTAATCCCCCATACGACGTAATGCTGTGAAAGTAGCTGAAATAGTTTAGGAGAAACAGAAGATGGACGGAGTGCAGTAACCATTACTAGACTCCGTCAATATTCTGTTTCTCCTAACTGTACACGAGGCGGAGGCGGAGCTGAGCTTACTGGCAAGTTAATTATCGTGGCCTATTGCGATCTACTACAATTCCAAAAAATACATATCATTGCAAATTCTTATTTATTATTCTCAGTGAGAACAGAATGATCAATAAGATAGAATATTGGCAGGCAACTTGTAAGAAAATTTAGAATATTTTGTTTAAAATTTCCTAATTATTTCCTCATATTAATTTTAATCCTTTATCTACAGCGTGTAAGATTTTATGTGTTAGTGGGGGATAAGAGATGTTGGCAACTCTCTTCACCAGTGGCCTGAAATGCTTGTATATTAAAAAAATAGAAATGTAAATATAAAACATAAATAAGATGCAATAAGATTTTATTTGTAAAATGTTAGGTAACTTCAGAAAACAAAGTTCAAGAATTTGAAAGAGATGAAACCAGAACGAACACAGTGAATGAGATTGTATATCTTGGATAAGCTCTCAGCAGGGATGGAAGTTACTTCATTCACTTGTTCAGTTCATGTAAATTACTCGTATCAACCGTATTCCTTGTGTTCGTTCTGGTTTCATCTCTCTCAAATTCTTGAACTTTGTTTTCTTCGCATCCAAATTTAAGCCCTTCTCAGTCCGACTATCTTTCATTATTATAACCTGTGTGTTGATTCCGATTTAGATTCGATAAGTTGATTTTTATTTTCATAACCCAAATAATCGCATGTCTGCTGAAAAGGTTATCTTTTCTGTAGCCAGCGTTTGCGCACTTTAAAATCAGTTGTTCTTATTTAGAGGTCACTCACCCGATATAACGATATGATTATTGTTCTTGCGTTAATTCTATCGACATTATTAATGACCACTATTTAATTGGGTAAAACGGTGAAATCGTACGTGCTGCGATAGTAGCCACTGAGCTGACATGTTGACCAAGATAACACTAATTTTTCATTAAAGTTTATTAATATTTGTCGACACAGATATTCGAAATGTTAGCAATGGCCGCTTCATACCAAACAAATACTTGTGTATAAATAGATATAGAATTCGCTGCCATAAATATATTTGTTTATATCCATCTGAGAATTTTCTAGATATAATAATATGTGTCTATTTACAAACAAAAGTATTTCTGTATGCTTATTTATCAGTGATCTGGTAGTATTACTAGAGACAGATGTTTACTATAGATGTATAAGGACTAGACTAGAGTGCAACTAGATGCTGTTGTGTAATTGGTTTGGAAACATTATTTATTTTTTAATATCTAATTATGTATACCTGCATATTGCCACAAAGTACGTAATGCCACTACTACTACGGGATGTTACTGTCAAATCTAACAATACCGAATGAATATCCTATGTGTTCATACTTTCACCGACTCCAGCTCGCCCCGATATGATAGGATAGGAACGCAGAAATCTCTTGAAGCGGTGTCCCCTGACCACGTTATAAGAATACCTACTGGCCGACATAAATATTGTGGGAACAGCCGAAAACACAGGGATGGGAAAAGTGGGCAAGGGGCAGCGACCCGGGACGAATATTTTTGTTACAATCGTGTTTGTATGCAACCTGTTACCGGTCCGTAACAACCAACGATCGTTCCGGCACGGTGCAATCTTGTGGGAACAGCGGGAAACACAGCGATGGGAAAAGCAGGAAAGTGGCTCCGATCTGTGATGGATTTTTTATAATATTTGTGTTTATATGCAACCTGTCACACACTGAGCTACTACGATCGTTTAGTGACCATTTTCTCCATCTCTATATATAGCTACAAAACCGTGATATAGCGCCATCTATCCATTGAAGGATGTACTAAGTGAGATAAGAAGCCCATCGTTACACATGAGATTCAGGTGCTTTTTTATAACACCGTAATAAAAAAATTAAGAGAGATAGGGCGCATCACTGTAGCCCAACTGGGGAAGTACATCCACCTCACATTAAACCACATTCAAATAACAACTCATTGGAGGGTTATTGTATTCCTACGAGTGAGTGGAGTTGCTGTGGCAGCAGCAAGGGTGGGAACGCGTGAGCGCAACTGCCTATTGCAAACGTTATAGCTTACGGTAAGCACATGCATAAGATATATTGATTTCGGTGAGTCCTATCTAAATGGCGTATAATTATTTTAATGACGCTGACATTTCACTATTTACGTAGATAGCCGTGAGTTCTTGCGTAGGCTTTTATTATCATCTAAGCAATAAATGGAAAATAACCTTCTGCATAAATCGCCTCTTTACAAGAACAACGTGATATTTTTGAAACCACAACTTTACAGGAGAGCAATTTTAAACATTTAAGCGTTGATAAATTCTAAAATATTAACAATTTTATTGTCGGAAAACAATTAAATTGTTGCGGGAATTAATGTGTTTTCTGAAAATTAGCAAAAAAAAACTCACTCAATATGAAATAAGTGAAAAAACTGATAAAAAAAAAACACAGACACACATGTCACGTTTTTAATGAAAATAAGTCACAAAATGCTTGTAACATCTTGATATATCACATTGAAGATGTTAAATTTAGGCGTAAGGCTGTGAGATAAGTTTAGTAAAACACACTATCAAAATAAAGATCTTGTATTTAAAAATACAAATTTACGAAAACAACGGCTTACTTACACTATGAAATTAGTTTAAGGCACAATAATCAACTAAAGATCAATCAATCACATAGTACTTAGTACTCGCTTTAATTAAAATTATAAGGTAACTAAAAATTACATTCATACAAATAAGAAAATTAAAAACAGATATCTAATAGTAAGTAACGTCTTCTAACACGATTATGGCACCCAGTTTTATAGTACTTAGAAATTCAAAATAGGAACATTGCTATCGCCCTTCATAAACATAGAATTACATATTCTCTTAATACTAATAAAAACACTATTATTTTAAATATAGCAATTAAATATTTCAAAAAATATAATTCAAAAAATCTTTGTACTTAATTAGTCTTATTACAACGATTCGTAAAATGGCTCGTGGTATCTGGAATGAGGTATTTTATTGACTAAATCCATGAGATCAGCTTTTTTTCTTTCTGCTAGTCCAGGTTTTTGAAGATAGGCCTTTTGCAAATCTAAATTAATGCTTTGGCTATTATGATTTCTCTTTCTTTTACCACCATAGCTTTCTTGAATAATTCGTCAGCGTATGATTCTTTGAAAAATATGGCATCGGGATCAGAGCTTTGAACTTTTATTATCTTCAGTCCAGCCAGTTTCACAGTATTATTGTCAAGTTCATTTGAGTGCATATACTTTTCCAATGAAAAAAATCATCGATGCACATTTCATTAACATGGAATGGGTCGCTTTTTTTCCGTGCCGCCTTTATAGCCCCGATAAATGCGTCAGGTGTATACATTGGTCCTGATCTCAATTGCCTTTTACCTTCTCTCTCTATTTGAGAGTGAGCTGAATCGCCCTTGTTCTGCATATGTCCTTTAACGAGG
Source organism: Pyralis farinalis (assembly GCA_947507595.1). Classification (NCBI taxonomy): domain Eukaryota; kingdom Metazoa; phylum Arthropoda; class Insecta; order Lepidoptera; family Pyralidae; genus Pyralis; species Pyralis farinalis. Next base: position 3,721,784 of record OX382270.1, read on the forward strand.
TATTTGTGTGTAATTGATATGAGATTTGGCAGAGTTTTGACTGCGTAAGTGTACATTGAGATCATAAACTTATTTTTTTGCTGTCCGGCACAATTGTCTGAATAAAAGACAACATCGAGGTCTTCAGCCGTTGCGGAAATTTTCTTCAGGTATTTGTAAACACAGGTAGCTATTTCGTTGACACCTCTATAGGCGTTAGACTCATCCCATATATAACTCTCAACTGAATTATTTTGTAAGTTATAAATTATTAAATTAAGTACATTTAGTTTGGGCTTGTAGTAAAAAATCTGAGACGTCTCCTTTGGGGCATTGGAACACTGCTTGAAGATCATAGACCGCTACTAAAATATTTTTGTTGTTCTTATCTTTTTCTTTTTCAATACGTTTTTTTCGTTACTTACGTTTTCAATCGCAGAAGATTCCCTGTTCTCTATTACACCGAGATCATTGAATACCATAGCATATTCGTTTGTAGACGAAAGTGGTTCCTCGTAGTTTAAATATTAGATGTTACCAAATTTTGATCATCAGAAATGTTATTATAGTTGGTAGTGATATTTTGTTCCACGTCAGTATCAGAAGAATACTCAGCACGTTTTGTTGGTTGGGCTTCATAATCAGGATCCTTTACCGAGTCGTCGCTGTCTGTAACGTTATAAATGCAATCAATTTCCTGAAGTGTAATGGTGTGGTATTGGTTTAATCAATTACCCTCAAATTTTGTAAGAATTATTTTTACTCCTAACATCTGTATCTGCATTTTGATTAACTTACCTTGATATATAGATGGGCCACTGCTTGAAGAACTGCTAGAACTAGAGGAACCGCTACTAGTCGAATTACTACGAGGTCGGATGGAATCTACTGCGATGTCTTTGTCTAAAAAGAGGATTAAAATAATGAAATTATAGGAACATAACTATTATTATTACTATATATAGTATACTATTATTATAATATTAAATAACTAGAAAAAAAATCAGGACAAGTAAAAAAATACCTTCTGTTGATGTCTGCAATGTATTGGTCGAGCTTTTGGCATATTCATTCTCGTCTTGTGTTAAAATATCGATCTGAGAGTTTGAATCACTTAGTTGTTCACTTAAATTATTTTTAACACCAGTAGCTAATTGAACTAACATACTAGATCGGGATGCCATCTGAAAAACAAATGCGTAAAAGTTACTTTATTTTAGCATGTATAATGTAACATTTTAGCATAATATAAACGATAACTTAAAGGTTTTCAAAAATAACGATGTGAAATAAAATAACCCATAGTATTTGAAAACGATTCATCAACAACATGGTTACAATCTAAGATATCACAAAGGAAACTTGTAACTTTTTCATCAATAATGTGGCAATATTCATTATCTCATTCTCGATACTCACGAGTTTTACAACAAAAACGAGTTATATAACTAATATCACATTATTCGAGTTAAAGTAAATAACAACAAGAAACATACCTTTGCACTAAAACTGTGGTATACTCGTAATGCCACGTTTTTTGTGAAAAGCAGGAACACTTCACTCGTTGCGCGTGCGGGGCAAACTAACACGTCGCGTTGTCGAAGTCGTGCGCCACACCGAAAGAGACAACGTGATAACGCCATTTGCCACGGCGGCGTCGTCTCTTTCACTCATAGCTCCTCGAACATTCACTTTTAAAATGCCGCGTTTTTGTAGAAAATAAAATTCGACATCGCGGTTTTGAATATCAAATAATAAAAAAAAACGTTTTTATGAGATGTCACGTTGCTCTTGTAAAGAGGCGAAATATTATACCGAGATGATGCTGTTATAAAGCATCATTGTTTATAGAATATTGGATAATATGTAGAGCGACCTTACCCTGATAATGGTCGTATTGTAATTTACGGATCACCAACTTTATTGATTTCTCTTATCGTTGTATGAACGTCGATCCACGTTCGTTCAAGAGTGGGAATTCAATATATCTACGTATGGAAGATAATTTATATTTTATATTATACATAGAAAATACTCAGACCAATACAAACTGACATGTTCATGCACACAAATGTTTGTACTGTGTGGGAATCGAACCCACGAGCGTTGGTGTCAAAGTAGCGTAACAGCGCGTTTCACCACTGCGCCACCGAGCTCGTAAAATCATTATCAGCAGGGATGGCAACATGCGAGTGATATACAAGTTATTGCAAGCGTTCATAGGTTACGCTAGCCGCACATTAGGTGGTCGTATCCTTGCATGCTTCTTGACGTTGTATAAAAAAAATACTTTTACTTGTTCAAATAACTTTTAATATCCGATATAGTGCTCGTAGATCCAATCAAACAGGACTTTTTGCTCTACAAGTTTACCAATATAATACTTCCTTTTACAACCCCCTGGTTAGGATGGCTCGTCAGTGCAATGAAATCGCCAAGGACAACCAACCCACCATTCGACATTTTTCTACCTAAACTGGTTTTATATATTAAAATTCTTAAAGATATTCTTTATCACAAGCAGACGACAGTCTAGTACATGAAATTTTAGCCATAGATTTAAAATATATGTTTTTACTGAGTTTTATTTTTATATAGTTTAATCCATAGTATTAGTGACTCTTCTTGATAGTTCTTATGTACACACATGTTTGTGGAATGCAGCCTAGATTGTAATGTTTTGATTTGTATATTTTGTTTTATAATAGTTGTAACCTGTTATGTGTGATAATAATAAAATAATAAAGACTTATGAAGTACTAACAGTATTTTGGGCGTGACATTTCCCAGTATAATGACCGCGTACTTTCTCATGGACTCGTAACATTGTTAGTTAAGTATTTTGGCCATCTATTTAATACGTTTATTACCTCACTCGCCATCTTTTAAGCCTATATTGCTGAAGTGATGTTGATAATCTTCCACTGCTGAACATAGACCTCTAGGGAGTAATTCGCCTTTTTTATACTACATCGGGAGGTATACAAGCATACGGCCCACCTGATGTAAAGCGGGTACCGTATCCTATTAACGCTTGCGATATATTAATTATCACTCGCGCGATTCCTCCTCTGTTGCTCACACAGCAACTCTTTGGGAGCTTACTGGTGACCTCACTCACACGCAGGAACACAACAACCCTCTAGAGAGTTGTTATTTGGCTACGGTTTTCTGTGAGGTGGAGGTACTTCCCCAGACGGGCTGCTTTGATGCGCCCTACCTCTCCTAAAACACCCAGACCAAGATAAACAGACATGTTCATGCACACAAATGTTTGCCTTGTGCGTAACCAGTACGGGAACATCATCGGAGAAACTTTCTTCCCCAACTATTGTCGGTTCTAGAACTATGTTGCTGGCCCACTGCTACTTCAGCTCGATTATCCTTTAGGCGAGAAGATGTTTGGAAATTTCCCGAACGCTGCCCAGCTGAGTTGGATTCGTCTGTTGACCTCTCGGTCGAAGTTGGACTTAGTCATCTGAATAATATGCTCAACAACTTAGAACCAATTGTTTCCCATTGTGACCGGTATACGCGTAACATGAATATTCGACATAATCTTAGTCTTGTTTATATTCATCTTGAGACCTACCTGATTGGAAATATTATTGAGGTCATTGAGCATTGCTGCGTTGCAACCGAAAAAAAACCAGTATGTTCTTATTATAATTTATTGCAGACACAAACTTTTCAGTCCGGTAACCCCGCCGAACTGCGATTTGGTGTACGACCCACGTTACAAAATTTAACTAGACTATTTACAAATAAACTATAGACAACTTATTGTAATAAATAAATAACCGAATTCCGTCTATACCGAGTGCGGGTGAAAGCATAACTAAAACCAACTTTAGATATAAAAGTTTCATTTTCTGTTAAAATTACACGAGATCATTTATTTTCCACGTAGGTATATACCGCATGAACACAGCTGGCGTGACACGTTCTGTTATCATATCACAACGTTGTGTCTAGATCAGATACAATTAAATCTAGATTGTCAGCGTTTTGGGCGAGAATGGCAATTGACGTGAAACTCTGTTGGACATTGATGCAAATGCAATATTTATATGAGTCGAAAACAACCGCCATTTAAAGCTCTCTATGTCTTTATGCAAATATGCATATGGTCTAATATCATTCCAATCAGAACAATTTACAATATTTACTTAAATATTCACACGTGAAGACCAAACAACCAAATGGGACCAGTACTAAGGCTCCATGTCTGCCAGTCCGTCTGTCCGTCTGTCCGTCAGTCACAGGAGTGTGTATTTTGAAATAGAAACGTTTGCTGCAGCTGAATTTTTACGAAAAAAGTGTGCAAGACTTGGCCGGTTATCTATTTAACATTCTTGTCATTACATATGTAAATGTTCTGAAAAAAAAGATACCTCAAAATCATTATGACGATGAACCACTCTCAAAAGATGACCCTGTGAATACTACAAAGACTCTCAGGGAGCGGTGACTATCCGTTGTAACAAATTCACGTTGAGATCACTTAGGGGATATAATCTTTGTGACAATTTTTAAGGGCCGTGGATGCTTGGTTACATATTTGACGTTTGAAGAATATATTGGGGATACCTTCACAAATTTTGCTAAACAATGAACAAGTTAAATATGTATACATTTAAACTTTTGTATTGATTCAGAGTCTAGATGTGGCATATGCAAAATTTTATGTCCGAAATTGTCATTCTCGGCCAACATTACTTACAAATAGTGTCCAAAAAAGGCGCAACCCTTGAAATACAACAAAAACATTCAACATCACGGTAAAATTTTATTAATTTAAATTATTATTAAGGGATTAGCTCTATGGGGTGTTTGTAATATAAAACTTAAGTCGCAACTACTAAAATCGAAATGTCCAGTTGTCGCACGTTTGTAGACAGCCTAATTAATCTGCCGCAAGTGTAAATAAAGCTAAAAATAGTGGACAAAATCGGGTAGGTAAACAATGACGGTGCGTCATATATTTACACTATCAAATATGGACACTTAATACATTTAGTTGCATACAAACACAAAATTTAGGTTTCGCGCTTTTCCCGCCCCTGTGGATTTTCTATTCTAAACATAGAATATTAAATTAATCCCTTAAATAATTTAGATTGATAAACTTTACCTATTTATTACATTGCACATTGTAATAATGGGGGTTCAAATATTTTCGAGATTAGTATAACAAATAATACGACCGCCAGACTAAGTACACCCACGACACTGCTCACGCAAAAAGCGATTGAATTGATAGATTTTGGAATTTGTGTTTTCGGAACGCTTCATATTACCTTACATTTGTGGCACATTTGGACCCTTTAACATAAACTCGTTTACACCGATGGCAATACCGCTGTGGTTTCCTTATACAAATACATACAAGTTTATATTTGACTTTATTCCTTGTGTTGAATGTCGTGGGAATAACAATCAGCCATGTTACACCAAACAAATAGAAAAATTAAAGAAATACTATCTATACGAATCAAATGAAATTTAAGTATAACAATATAATAGAAAATAAATAAATGAACTAGAGAACTAAGATAAATATTTACAAATTGCATGAATTAAACTCTGTATCAACATTAATTTCTTGTTTCAATAACTAATTTAGTTGAACTTTTATAAATCAAACATTGAATGGCTGCGAAAGTAGCTAAGACAAAATGCGTGTACGAGTCAAATGAAACTTTACGTCGAACGACGAAAGTTGATATTACATTGAACATATCTCATATATAAATGATATTAATACGTACTAGAAACGACCGAGGAAGAAGTAAATTAATGATGATAATGGATACGTACATCAAGTGGCATTATTCCGTAAATATAAGAAATATAAAAACCTTTAAATAGGCATTGCCCGTGAGTCACTTGAGCAGTCAGAACCCGTTATATACGTTTTCCCATACATTTCGCGGTCGTATACGACCACCCGGGTTTCGTAGGGTTAATGAGTAAAATTACACCAATGACTTTTAGAAATAAAATAGACATATTCTAAAAAAATACTCTATACACTCCCTTACATTTAGTGCATATGTGTTTTATATTAGAATTAGTTTCTTTATTTTAAATGTATCAATATATATTTAACAAAGCTTTTATTATTGTAATGATATCTTTTAAGTTACCGTTTAAAATAAGGAAACCAAATCTGGTACAGTATATTTATGTAAGTAGTTCAAAGACAATATTTTATATACGTTTCCTTTTATTTTTGAAAGTTATTTGTGTAATTCTACTTATTCGGTGATGTACTTTCAAGAACAACTTAAATATTTTTGATATCTAATAGATTTAAGAGGTAAAATAGAAAAACGAGACATATATATATATAATACGAAATAAGTTTATATTGGGTTTGTATTGAGACCGCAAGAGATAGACGGCAAATAATTCTGTTTTTTTTTTAATTCAAACGTTACGCGAACACGAACTGGTCCTACGGCGCAATATCAGAGATCACTGCTGAATTTATGTCAGAGATTGGCAGATATCATGTACTGATGACCTTCGTTTGTATTTGAATAATAGAACTCGTACCGACCACCCGTCTACACACTGACGGTTGTACAATGAGTCGTGTTGTCAAATCGCGAACAGACAGCTAAATTTTACCCTTTCTGCGCACAGTCTGCTCCATTGACTGTTGTGGTATGCCCAAGGGATATTAGGTGGTGTAGGCTCAGAGACACTGTATTCCGTGTTCCCCACTAAAAAGTTTCTGCTTGTGCAAATATTCCTGGTAACGGCACTCTATTCATTGCTATTATTCATCACTAATGTTGCATATTTTTTTTATATAAGCCCAGCATAGTGGCTCCGTTTCGCCTGATAGGAAACGCGGAGCCCAAATCGCAACTGCAACTGACAAAAGACTATACAGTGTCCTGTCAGTTGACGCTGCCATGCTGGAAGGAGGAAACACATGTGCAGGCAAGGCGTTCCACTTTTTAATGGTACGACAGAGATAGGAGTTGCCGAACTTTTTGGTACGAAGAAATGGTCTCAACAGTGGAACAATGACATCGCAAGCCTGTACGTGTGGTTCTATAATGGAAGGGAGAGGATGGGATAAGGGAAAACAGTTCTTCAAAGCACTCACCATGGTAAAGGCGGTAAAACACGCTTAGCGAGCCAATTTAGGTAATGTTTTTTTTTTTTTTCATAAAATATAACAAAATTAAGAAGGACACAATATATATTCTGTATACAACCTACTATCTCGCAACTCGCTAACCCACTACCTCGCAACCATTCTTTAGTTCTAATTTAGACACTTTTTATATTTTAGGTACATTTTATATTTACATAACATTGTTTTTCAATATGACTTTGTTGTAATAAATCAAATATATCCATGCTTTAAAATTAATAAATTCAAATATATCTTACCATTACGTACCTACTCACAATGTGATAGTAAAAAAAGTAGGTCAATTTGTATAGCATCAATGCAGTTTGAAGGCTGTTCATTGATTACGGTTAATGTATTAAACCTTGAGTATAATTTATGCTTTTATATCTGTACAGTGAAACCAATTTTATGACTGGTCATACATTATAACAAAAGACGCATTGATTCAAATCAATCTATTCACACAAGCTGTATATAATAAAAATACAAAGCCACGTTAACAGTCAATAAGTGTCACCTATACATACTGCAGATTTCTCTCGCAGTTTATATTTGTAACCGTAAACCACAAATAAACAGCCCTCAAGGAGAACGTAAATAAATAAAACTTTATTAGTTATCTACAGCGGGGTACCCATATCGAAATGCCCTTTAATTTGACTAATATACACGATGTCGCACCACAGAGATACCTTAGAATTTATGCAAACTTTGATAGTATTCACGAGTTCCTAGATATATTCCCAGAGGTAAATAATAGATTGGAAATATTGAGTATTCCAGTGAACGGCACATCCCTATTTTTGACATGTTCTTCTCCGTGTACCACGGTACCATCACGTCCGCAGTGATCTGCGCAATTAATGAACTTTAGGCGATTACAATCCAATAACATTTGAGAAAACAACAATACTAACAACTCTCGCGGTATCTACTTTCGTCATACAATAAAATATATTATGTACGATAGAAAAATATAGGTAATGATTAAATTAATACATTTAAAGGGAAGGCTAAAAAGGTTTATTATGTTTTTAAAGTCTCAAATTATTTGAGAACACTTAAAAATTGTTCATGTTTCATGTTAATATAAGTGATTATTGTAAGTTGAATTAATAAAGGCATATGAGCAATAATATTCACTATATAATTATGCTGTAGAACAATTAAATGAGATTATTATTTGAGTGTAATCAGTGGCAGACATTTTATGAGCTATTGCGCAGAAATTAACGATCCGATTTAACCATAATTTATGAGTGAAAAGAATAGTTCAAAATAAATCTATACAAAGTTAATCGCCTTTCGTTCAATTGTAAATAATCTTCTTAATTAACTTGAAATCATTTAAAAACAAAAATGCTGATTTTTTAAGGCTTAGTACCCAGTCCGTACATAGATGATTATTTGATGTAATTTAAATATCATTTAACTCATGTATTATTGACAGCGTAAGCAGACATTGTAAGGTTTTTATTGAAACGGTTAATATTTTTACGTAGTTTAATTAAAGCATAAAATATCAATACTGGTATCGTATCATAATAAGTATCTAAAATTCAGAGTATCGAGGAGAATTCTACCACCGATATCAGAAGAGTTAAGGGCGTAGGAAGTTCTTTTTTGGAGACGAGGTGCGAACGAGACGTGTCATAAATTGACGGAGCTTTTTGCCAGTGACAGTGTGTAAATCTCCTGTCGCGTTAAGGGAGATTTTATTACGTATAAAGATTTAGTTTAACTTATTTAATGCTTTATAGATTTAAAAAGAGAGATTTAAAACCCCGCGGTGATAATATTTCGTAAATTCGGAAACAACCACCACCACATTCACCCTTACACATTCCACTGCAGGGATACGGGTCTCCCTTCAACCGAACGGGTTTAGAGCATACTCCACCGTGCTGCTCAAATGCAGATTGACGGAGGCCAGTGTTTTCAAGCCACCCGAGGGCCACTGACTTAGCTTAACAACTGGCATCTATGCAAAACAAAAAGCCGGGGCCGATGGCTTAACGTGCCCTCTGAAGCTCGGAAACAAACAGTTTGTTTATTCAAATGGTTAAATTAGTTACCGAGATAAAAATGCCAGTTGAAGTTCGGTCGCCAAAGTACTTTATAAATAAAGAAAATTACACGACAGCGTGCGTCGCCTACACGAGTGACATGGCGAGGGAACACGATAAATAAATGCAGTCACTTTAACATATTAATGTAGCATTGATTGGAATACAGGATTTCGTGGTACACAATCACAACAACGCAACGACTACTCAATAACATTTTTTTTAGTAGTTTATTGCGGTAGTAGAAAAGTATGAAGAGAAGTCTTCATACTTTTCTACCGCGCGTTTTGATAAAAAAATAATCATATAGATTTCCCAAAAATTGATCAAATTACCATCAGTTTGAAGTTGTCAATTGGAATTGCTGTTTCTCAGCACTGCTACTTTTTGTGAAATTTCAGAAAATCATATCTTTGCGCTTTATTTCAAACAACCATGGTCTTTTTATACCGCGTCAACGAGGCTACTGCGGGTCTTCTATTGTTCACTGAGCCCTTTTGTAGCCTTCTTTGAGAATAGCCGTATTAAAGTCACCTACCATAATTCAGGATAGTCACTTTACATGTTGCGGAGGCAGTAGGTAGTGCACGGATGTTTGCTATATATGAACCCATTGTTGAACATTTATCATCGGCTTTATTTTATTAAAGATTTGGGGAAATCGGGATAATTTATGTACTAAAAACTTATATTTTAAATTATAATTAAATTTGAGTTTTAAATAATTTCCTTATTTTTTGGTAATGTCACTGGGATATATGTTGTCTTTTAGATTAGACACGATTTCAGTAACACACTATATAATACCGTGTTTGCATTTGCCTCTCCGTGCATATGACACAATAAGAGTCGCGCCTCATTTCCATAAAAGAGACCACACTTCTACTCCGTGGGCGTGGGTATAGATCGCGTATATATGCACTAATATGCAGCTAAATATAGAACCATTATCCAGGCGTTTCAAACAGTCAAGAGTATACCCTGTGGTGTGACATCCATTCATTTGTTAACTGTAAAATGCTTTGTGGTGTCCTCTTCATGTACACACTTGGTCCAGTATTTACACGATAGAATTTAAATTCAAATTTAACTAGATATTTACATAGCACACGCCGCTTTGTGACGACATTGTACTGCCCGAACTATATACCCACCCAGTCCGTATTCTGAATTGGCCTTTGTAATACAAATGTTCACAGTTTTCAGGAATATATTACATCTTGAATATCAGGTAACGTTAGATAAATAGATAAATCACATTCACCTGAAATGCTTTATACATTTTATTAACAAAAAGTATTACCCTTAATGTAAACATAGTTTACGATCCTTTTTTTATTTCGAAAAATAACAATTGAAGTTAAAGTTTGCAGTGAATTAAAATATAGAATACGATTCAACTAGTCTTCGTCTTCCATTTTACTTATAAAATGTAAGTTTAAGTTATAACACGGGGTGTATTATATGCTCCATTCATTTTACCAGTACCATCGCAAACAATTGATAATATGCATATTCTAATTACACTTTCAAATAAAGCTTTAAATAAAAAGTCATTGTTGAAACGAGGCACTAATACATGCCTCAAAAACAAAATGCAATGTATTAGAAGGCCTAATCATACACAATCTCAAATAGTTCAGTAATCGCCGAGAAAGCATCACGCGGACTTTACCAGCGATTACTGAGGTACGATTCAAAACGAACGGAAGGACACTAGGCCTCCGTGGCGACCGGCTCCCTCGCGTGGTGGATCTTCACGTGTTTGTTATGGTTTGACTTATTGCTGGACGTTTTCCCGCAGATATTGCACGAGAACGGCCTCGCCCCGCTGTGCACTTTCATATGCTCTGACAAGTAATAACTCCTATGAAACGACTTACCGCACTCGGGCACTTTGCACACATACTTTTTGGCCATTTCGTGTTCCCGCACGTGCCGCTGGCAGTTGTACTTCCTTATGAACTGGCAGCCGCAGTAGTTGCACGTGTAGGGTTTGACGGACTTGTGGGCGTTCATGTGGGATATGTATTCGGTGTGCCGGATGAAGGCGCCCTTACACAGGTTACACTTGAAGGGCTTCGCGGAGCGGCTCATGTGCGTCCAGCGGTGCAGCTTCAGGTTCCACTTGGTGGTGAAGGCCTTGTTGCAGATTATGCACAAGTACGGCCTCTTCCCGCTGTGGGTGAGTAGGTGGGCTCGCAGGTTCGTGCGGAGATACACCTATAACATAATAGATGCTTTGATTCGACCGAGTTGCGACAGGAGTAAACAGTCCAGGGATACGTGACCGTCTTGGTCTTACGCCTTGTCTAAACACATGATCTCACGACGCTTACATAGTATCTGTGTGCATGTCTCATTACAGTTGAACGTGCATGCGAAACAACACGCATTTTAAGATCAATTTCATTAGTTTAGTCTTTTCATCAAAGTATTTTTATAATAAAATAGTCACATGACCCTGTCCCATGAGGAAATAACCTTGGAGAAACGATGAGACATGTCGGTGTCAACGATTCTCCGTAGGTTTCTACATAGTAAATCGATTCACAGATACGGATCTGGGATAAAGTAGAACGCGCAGTTCTTAACAACGTTTTTGTGCGCGCGGGGTGCCTTCATTCATACAGTCAAGTGATTTATTGATTTGTGTTCTGTCCTTACACATCTCACTCGCTTCGTTACCATTCAAAGCCCTTTTAATGAATGTTCGCCGATCCCTAGGGCTCCTAACACCGCCTTCTTATAACATATGACCAATTTAATTGTAGGTGAATCTCGACCTTCCTCGACTTTTACGGCCTTTTTCCACTTTCACATTGAATGTGAATTTCATTCGTTCACTCTGCATTTGTTCTACATACAACAGCGCATGAATGAGCAAATCTTGGATCTTCAAATGCTTCATATTAAATCTAGCCAATTCTAATTATGATAAACTAGTTTTTAAAAAAATCATTGCGGAAATTCGGCACACACAAGTACTTCTTTATTTTTGTCACTAGGCATACGAGCATACGGCCCATCTGATGCAAACGGTACGGTTACCGTAGCTTAAGAACGCTTGCAGCAACTCTTTAGGAGTTTACTGGTAACCTCACTCACTTACAGGAACAAAAACTTTCCAGGTAGCTATTATTTGGCTGTGGTGTTCTGTGAGGTGACGGTACTTCCGCAGACGGATTGTGTTGATGCGCCCTATCTATTAAAACCATCCACACTAAGATAAACAGACGAGTTCATACACACAAATGTTTGTCCAGTAACTACTTGCTGCACTCACCTGTTTGCAGACCGGGCAAGGCACGTTGTCGACCTTCCCTCTGAGCCGCTCGGACAGGTAATACTCGTTGTGCGAGCGTCGCACGTGCCTGGTGAGCGAGGCGGCGTGCACGAACTTGTCGCTGCAGTAGAGGCACGCCTTGGGGCGGTCGTCGTGCGTCTCCGCGTGCCACTGCAGCTTGGCGCGCGAGTGGAACACGGCGCCGCACTGGCACACGTAGTCGCGAACGCGCGCTTTCTTCTGCAAGTGGTGGCGGTCCCTGCAACAAACATCGCTAACTTAAGGCACTTGTACGAGATAAACACCGTTCTATGATATCTATAACCTCACGCCAAATCCCTTGCGGGACAGGCAGAGGGAACCGACCGCCCGGATTGGTCCTTACACTCCTCACTCGCTTCTTCAACATTTATAGCTCCTCTTATGCACGTTAGCCGGTTTCTAGGGCGAGCGTGCATGCGACATCAACTTCTGATAAAACGCGTTGAATTTGATCACAGTAGGTAAGCCTAGGCATTCTTTGGCTCACACATCCTTCTACTTACGCGTTAGATATCTGTATCGTGATTCTTTCTTCGTGTATTCTTTCTACATGTCCGAACCAACGGAGCATGATCCCTCTTATTTTAACACCGACACTCTCTTTCAGACCAACTATGTTTCTTACATCATCATTGCGAACGCAGTCTACAAACGTTACGCAGTAGCGTTTATTACACTTTTACGTTCTCTCTGCCATACTCAGCTCTCGCTTCCATGAGTTAGCGTTGGGACCAGCACTGCGTTGTGTATATGCGAGCTGGGCCTTCTGGCTTAAGCTTTTACTGCCAAGAAGTTTTTGCAACGCTTCATTCACACTATTCCCAGCACTCACACGTATTTCCACATCAGCAGTGTACCTTCCATCCCTGCTGAAAAATACCGCCACCAAAGATAAATTCTATATCTTCTCGCCAGGGTCCCTTGTGAGGTAGCAGAAAGAACCGAGCTGGCAATACTCTATCCTTACACTCCTCGCTCGCTACTTTAACATTCCTAGCTCTTTAACGCATACTCCGCTTTTTAAACACGACCAATTTGTTTGTGATCCCTCCATTTTCGCATTTATATTTCAGTTTCGTCATTCTTTCGTCCCGTATTCTTTCTATATGATCGAACCAGCCTTTTTTATCTTAACACCGACACTATTTCAGACCGTCCGATCATCGATCTGAATGCGATCAGCAAGTGTCACATCACACTACAAATTTTACACAATGCTCGCATCTCGACCGCGCTTAATGTACTTTCATCATCTCTCTGCAGTAAAAAAATTAATGCACCCTTTAATGGATGATGAATATGATGATATTATTTTCTTCAGTAATATTTATACATGTATATGTATATGTGACAAACATAAGAGCATACCAGAAAGGTTGTTTTTTTTTTACTGTATTGATATGGAATTGTAAATGCGGGCTTCGTATCTAAGAAACTTTGACATGACGACACGAACACCTCAGCTGGTCATCATTATACGAGCCTTATTGCAAGTCCTAAGCTTTCGCTTCGGGGCCCGGAGTCCGCTTTATGACTTTCAAAGCGCATTTTCAACGTCCCTTACGGTAAGACATTTTTTTTATATAACTTCGGTCCACCTGAGGTAAAGTGATTACCGTAGCATATGAAGGTTGCTGCTAACACATCAACTCGTTAGGAGTTTACTGGTAGCACGCACAAACACAACAACTCTCCAGGGAATTGTTAATTGGCTGCGGGTTTTTGTGAGGTAAAGCAGCTCGGCGGAGGAAGCACATCCTACTTTCTCCGCTGAGCTGCTTTGATGCGCCCAACCTCTCTTAAAAACTGCCAGACAAACAGACATGTTTATGTATGTATGTATATCTTCACGCCGGGTCCCTTCCGGGGTAGGCAGAGAGAACCGAGCGCCATAAGACGCGGTCCTTACATACTGCACTCGTTTCTGTAACATTCATAGCTCTTTACATGCACGCGCGCCGGTTCCTTGGGCTCCTGACATCACCTTCTTATGACATGTATATACACACAAATATTTGTCTTTTATGGGAATCGAACCCACGAGGTGGCAAAGCAGCGTAATTAACCACTGCGCCACCGAGGTCGTCAAAACGGACATCATCGCTCATCCAACCATTAGCACTCACGACGTCAAACCAGCACTACATAGACCTCTCCCTTCTACTGAGAACTGATGGAGGGGGCATGACATGAATACCTTTGCAAATATTTACTACAATAAGGAAACCTTTAGGTAAACTGGCATGCTCTTGGAATGATCTTTGATTAGCTGAAACAACATACATAAATAAATAAATATTGTCGGACAAATTACCCAGCGCCATCTAGCCCCAAAGTAAGCGAAGCTTGTGTTATGGGTACTAAACAACTGATAAACATACGTAAATACATTTTTTTTTTTGTAAATACATACTTATATGTTATTAATTATTATAACGCTCCAGTGTTGTGTATGGAAGGAATGTGATGGTAATCACGTCACCTGTGCTGCACCATGTTGGAGTATCTCCGGAAGGTGTCGTCGCAGACGGTGCACTTGAAGGGTGCTCGGCCGGTATGCACGTTGTGATGCTCCATCAGCTTCTGCCGCGTCAAGAAACGCTTCTCACACACCTCACACCTGGAAACATATCACAATAAATACACTTTATATTTTTGACGAGCCTGGTAGCGGAGTGGTTATCAACGTTATTTTAACAGCAAGGTTTGTGGGTTCAAGCTAAATTCACAAAGACATTGACAACTATAAATAAATTGTTAATAGATTCAGGCGTTATTTTGCGAAAGTCAAAGGAGTATGACCAAATGTGTGCCCACCTTGCGTCTTCACCATTTATTTATACTCTAAAAAAACCTTTTCCAAATTGATAATGTTTTGGAATAGGGGTTTAAAAGTTGAATATTAAAAGTTATTTGCATTTCCGCTTATGGATGGATGGATGAAATGACAGGTAAAACATGAATGAGTTTAGGGTTGCGATGGTTATGTAATTGATTATTGATAAAATATCCCTAACCCATAAAATAGTACAGGTTCTCCCTCTATTTCTCTGCACTGACATTTTGGCCTCTAGAAATAAAACTATAAATGCGATTGAGATGCGGTTTTCACCAGAAAGTCAAACTAAATTGTATCTTTCTAATGGTATCAAAATGGAGTTAATTTGATAACCGGACGTATTTAAAAAAGTACATTTTGTAAAAGTAGAGGCGGGATTTGCGCGAAGCGCGAACTCCAGCACTTGTACTAAATAATTGTGATGTTAAACAGTCACCGTAGCCTATGGACGTTTGCAACACCAGGGGCGTCACTCATGCGTTGCCGACCCTCTAAAAACCTCTTCACGCATTTCTTACTTTCTTTCATTTATGGTAGCACTGTATAGAAATAAAAACACAGTAGGAATTGAGATCTATGCCAGATATAGTGAAAAACTGTGTACTGTGTATTGTTTTTGATGCGTACAAATAATTGTGTATTTCAATGCCGATTGAATCGATTTTCTTAACCCATTGAAATCAATCTCCAATCGCATCCCTATAGAGCGACGTGTCCATAGACAAGAGTCAAATCTTGAGTCTATTCTATTCCATAATATATATTATTTTGTCTTGTTTCCGTACATGTGAAATTAATTGTAAAATCAACGTGTGGAAATATTATAAGGATCCATTCATTGAACATACCGACAACTAGAACATTCCTTGGATGAACAACTAGTACATTCCTTGAATGGTGCTCAGTCCGGTAAGTGTTACATTATTTTTAAGTTCATACATATATTGGTAATCTATTATTAAGTATATGAATAAAAGTATAGACCCCTCCTAAACAAGAATTGTGAACACATATCTACACTCGCCCATATTAGAAGCTGCACCATTGATTGTTTATAAAATACAGCGGTATATTACGTTATAATAACTGGGATAGTAAGACTGTACATACATGACTTTTGTTTTTAGATTATTGTGTTTATCAATTAAACAACTAATTTTTAATTGTTACAGTTCACAGATGGGACGGTAGCATCTTCTGCAATTATATATACATTAATACGGGCTTAAGTAACATTTGAAGTCAAACCTTCAAATGAATTTGGACATCAACAAGTATGCCTTGAATGTGGGATGTTGACATAATGATAATAAGATCTCAATTATACAGAGTTATGACCAGAATATCAAAAATGGAATGTTATAATTAGATGGATTCCAGTTCAAATGGTACTTAATTTCTTAAACATATTTTTTATGGTGTTTCCCTAAAATTATATATGTTTTCATAATTTTGTACATTGTTACTTTATCTAGCCTAGCTTTCATTCAAGTCATTTTAAGCCTTCTGATACTCCTACAGCATGTATATATACATATTTAATTTTCTCCACCTAACATATATGTTATTCTAGGTATCAAGACTGGAAATGTTTGTGTGGTCTGTTGACGAGCAGCTGAGTAATACAAAGGCAACAGTACCATAATGATAATTGACCTCTGCTAGAGAAAATTAACTGGAAATTCATCGAGGCTATACGTAAAGTTCCAGCACCTCCAGTGAAAAATGTCACATATATATGTCAAGCCACAAGATGTATAATTGCACAGATTTCATGCCATATATCAACACGTTGCACATGTTTTTGAGGTGGCGAGAACTGAATGTTTAATGGTCCCAAAAACCATTAGATATATATTATTAATGTACAACATATTATATGTACCTAGCTGTGCTAGAATATGCTGTCATCAGTTAGGCAATGGAAATTAGCATGGATTGATATTATACATATGTATTATGTGCCCTTTAATAGCAGTTTTTACTTTGGAGAACGTATTGCTAATTAACTTTATGCTGTATAAGATTAATTCAAAAGTAAAAAATGCTCCCCTTATATTAGGACAAAATTATTATCAGAGAACATATAAAGTGGAGGCACATTAGTTCAACAGTATTTGTTTAAATGTCTAGAGAGGTATTTATCGGCTACTGCTGCAATTGCTTTGTAGGAAAATTGCAATACTTTTAGTATTACTAATTATGAAACGTGTGCACATAATTTCGGTAATTTGGTATTTAAGTTAGGGTAGATTTAATGATGTACAGGCTCCTACTCCATTTTTAGATTTTATTTTTCATGTATTTATTGACAATAAAAATCGTAATAAACAATTTAAAGAAATTTTTTTTCTTATATATAAGAACCTAATAAATATAAGTGTCAATATACATACTAGGTGTTGTTATTATGGTATTAAGAACAATGTAAGTAATTATATCAGCATACAATCCGCCTGATGTTAAATAGTTATCATAGCCTGCCAATGCTTACAACCAAGTAACGTAAGTCGCACATTGCCACCCTGACTACCAATGTAGGTGCTATATAGTTACCACAATCACCCATGAGAACAACAGTTCTCTAAAGAATCTTTTGTTGTGTTCTTCACCAATCAAGCTATCGTCCCATCAGTATCGTGGAGTGCACAATGTGCAGCTAAGGTTTGTTTTAATCAAAGGTGATGTTGAGCTACTTCACCCCAAATGAAATGTATATGACATAATATGTATATGAACATAAAAAGTTGAAATTAAATATCTACTTCTTATCCTGTGGTTTAATTATTTGAAGATGCATTTAACGTAGGTGTACAGTGCGATTGATCTATGCACATAGCATCGTGTTTACAAATCCATATAATCCTTACTAATTACCTTACCAAGCCTTTTGGGTGCGTTAGTACTTGCTAGTAAGTACTATTCTATGTGACTATCTTTCAGATCTAATGTCTGGTTATTCCTTCATTTGTTGTAGGTCTGTTTAAAAAGGCTAGATATATAAAAAAACTATCCATAAAATATAACATTACCTCTGTATAGGTACCTTGTAGCATAGACGTAATAAAATAGTTTTTTTTATTACGTCTATGCTTTGTAGTTTTACACTCGCAAAACATATCCTCAAAATGCCGAATTTGATTTGAAAATACTCGATAGGGGTTATCGAGTATTTTTTTCACATTTAAATAATATTTCTTTTGAGTCATCTACACTATATGTCCTATGTTTTGCCGATAGTTTGGTCAAGACGCATGACTGACGCAAGTGGGCCGAGCTCCCATACAAGTTTGGTCATTCTCCTTTACATGCGATTTGTTCTAACACAATGTCAACTCCTCTGAAATACATTAGAGCTGGCACAGGACATTATCATGAATTTAGTAGTTCTTTCATCTAAACCCCTATCGCTTTACTGATAATATTTTTAATACTCACTTATAGTTCTTGATTCCCAGATGAGTCTTCATGTGCAACGCCAAATTAGCTCGCCTAAAGAAGCACTTCCCGCACGTGAGGCACTCCAGCGGGTGCACCTTGAGGTGTGCGTGGAAGGCCACGTCGGAGCCCTGGTCCACTTTGCACGTGGGGCACACGTAGTCCCGCCGCCGGCGCTTGGTCTCCTGCTTGATCAGCCCCTCTACCTTGGGTTTCGTTTCGTTCATAACATCGTAAACTTGCAGTATCGTTGTTGTGATTGACTTCTTGGAGTCTAGAAGCGTTAATTTGGCTGAAAATATTTTTTTGGATATTTAAATTATGATGTGACTTAAAATTAATTTAGGAAAGTCAAACTGAGAGTCTCTGAAAGGTGACATTAGTGTGGTTAATAAGCTCGGTGGCGGAGTGGCTAATAACGCTGTTTTGACACCAACGCTCATGGATTCGATTCCCACAGAACTAACATCTAGAGACGCTTGGGGTGCCTGTGATAAACCAAACCCTACGATGATGGAACTACGGGCTACAGCTAATACTTAAAATTCCTTACTGTCAGTGACATTATCTTCAGTCTTCTCCTCTTTCTTGATCCTGGCGGTGAGTAGCCGGCGGTAGGTGGTCTTGGAGCAGGTTGGCGGCGCGTGCGCCAGCGCCTTGTGAGCTCGCAACTCCTTCGGTGATGAAAACTTTGCCCCGCACAGCGAGCAAGTGCTCACTCGACTCTTTGGGAACCGAAGCTCTTCGTCTCTGAAAGTAATTTTAATATACAGTGAGACATATGTGTCAAGTTCAAGATAAACTGACAATTATATCGTGTCCGTGTTTTATGAAGGTAAACGTCGTGAGGTAACGCACGGCCAAGAAATTACACTTCGAAGGACGTGTGACCTAAGAAATGTCTGATTTGTCCTCTGGGTTGTAAAGCTCTGACAGCAATCGCTCTATGTCAAAGTCAGTACCTTTGCCAAATCCATAGGCTTAGGTAGCGAACATCGCCAATCCTAAGAGATTAAGAAATGAGATATCTAGGAAGGAAATTTTAATGGGACTCTTAGGGCCTGTCCGCACAGCGATATCTCATCAAGAGGTTTTTTTTTCGCAATTCTGTAACACACCTTATGGAAAAAGCTGCACAGGCGGTACAAAACTCGCTCGATAAAAAAATCTGTGGTTTTATGCAGATTGGACGCGAAGCGGTAGGGATTTATTTCCACGCGAATGTTTTGTGCAGTATAAAGTAGTTCTGGCTATGGCCGCACTGCTTAATAAAATTTGCGCATTTCGCTCAGTCATGCAATGGCGCTATTGACAGAATTAACATTAGAGTTATCGAGAGTCTCTCTTCAGCTTATACTGCGTTTTTCCAATTCGTGTCTTGATAGATTATCGGCGGACCAACTACTTGTAGTAAATTATCGAATGATTTTTTTGTCATTCTGTAATATCTGAAAAACTTTTTACTGTATTTTCGCAGCTCTTGATGTTTTGTGTAGAAAAATCCTTTCATGGGTCTCAATGCTGTAAATTGGATTCACCCGAATCCAATGTTCATGGCATCTTTTGATACGTGTCAGTTACGCCGCCGTAGTATTAGATAAATTAAAATTTTAGTTCAGTTGTCCATTTTAGACGTACGTCACAGTCGGGACCTGCACTAAACTGACAAAAATCGTGCGAAATTTTATTCGCTATGCTTACTAGGTGTAATTCCGATCGCGAAATATAATACGTGAGAATAAATAAAAACCTCGCGGTGAAACATCGCTGTGCGGTCAGACCCTTATGTTTTGTTCTGATTTAATGATTTAATAAAATTGATAAGTCACCTAGAGGAAAAGGTCAATCTGGCGTCCAAAAAACTTGGTGTGCTCAACAGAGCAAATCAGTACTTCAGTGCGGAGCAAAGACCTATGTTATATAAGTCAAGTCAGACCGCACATGGAGTACTACAGTCACCATTGGGCGGGAGCACCTGGATACCAGCTTGGACCGTGTGACTCCGTTCAGAGACGAGCTGTGAGAATTGTAGACGACCCTAAGCATACATACGGTATTGATGCCAACAGCTACTTTTTATAACCGCACCGCTCGCCGACCGCGGGAAGTTCACCCTCATATGCTGGAATCGCAAGGGTCGCATACTGTTTGGTTCCAAAGAAGTTTTGAGAACTCTCAAGTTGTGGAATGAACTCCCAGCCGAAATTTTCCCAAGGGTGAAAAGGCGTGAAGAGGTTTTTAGAGGGTCCGCAACGCATGAGTGACACCCCTGGTGTTGCAAATGTCCATAGGCTATGGTGACTGTTTACCATCAGGCAGGCCGTAGCGGTATATATAAAAAAACTACTAAAAGATCATAGCAATGAAATTTCAACAATTTGAATCATTTGTAGCGGTATATCCTGCTAGATAGCCGGCTGCTTCGGCTAGTTGGCTATTGGTTAAATGATTCACTAACTGATTGCCACTGCGTCGTATCTACTGTTTCTAGGTATTTGAATAGCGCTCAACAGTTTAGTAACAAGTTTAGATAATATTATATCATGACTCTGTTTCATTTTTCCCTCATTCTATTATACATGCTTTCTTGAAAAATAAGTACTTCCCTTGCTTCATATTAAATCGTTCATTATCAAAAACTGTCTCAAAATATACAGTGCCATTCATACCTACATACATCAGTTAAAAAGGTTATGTCAATATAGACTTTTGTCATATTTGTTGGTAACACAAACTATAGTTGTCCCGCTTCTCGCACAATCCCGTCTCTCTTTGTATTTTGAAATGCGATGTGGATGAAGTCCGTAGCGATCTGCACCGACAATGTCCGCTTTTATAACTCCGCACGTCATGTTATCGTCTACAGCCACTTCACGGCCGTCGCCGTCCACGTTTACCGTGGACCACGTCGCTGTATAATCTGCATGCCGTGGGCGTTCAACGCATCATTTGTGCAGAATATTGAAAAGTGTGGACGTCGTGGTCAATAACTGACTTCCACTATGTCTCTTATATTCACTGTATTGAAGTTATATTTCTTCAAAAATCTTATATATTTCAACTCATGCATTTTGTTTCTGGAATGTCTTTGATCGTATTATCCCAAAGACGAGATCTTATACTAATACGATAAAGTAGCAACATTGTATTTAAATGCTATATTAAAAAATAGTTATTGAATAAAAAGGAAAATAATAAAGACATGCCGCCTGGCGGGCGGGAGTCAGGAGAGTGCGGGCACGTGGACTCGCACATTAATAGGAATACTAGTACTATAAGAGGCGGTGTCGTTACCGTCGACGGACGGTGTGAACGCTGTTCAACTGAACTCAGTTGCTGGACAGTCCTGAGTCTGACTACTAACAGTTGCGCTTTGCCACTATTTAATTAGTTGTTTATGACTAAGACTTAACTAGATCTATTAAAAACTAAATTTGTCAAAGAGTACTTTACTTGTTACTGCCTAAGCCTAAGGGACTATTCAAATTTTCTCATTTATTTCTCTTTATTTCCCTAATTATTTGAAAAAAAATTCTGTGCTCTTAGTATTGCAGCAGACCTCTGCAGTAATGTACTAGTACATATTGTAGCTGACATCTAAAATATTTCTCTTTGGTTATAAACAGAAATACGAAAAATGACCACACGCACTTACCTACAAGGTCTACACCCCATTAAAAATTAAACATACATATAAATAGTATTGTCTTAGGTTTTCGCGATTGTTACACATTGAATTAAACAATTTTTAACGGAAGTATCGCGTATTTTATTTATTTTGTTTTGTTTCGAAACGTCAGGTTCAACAAAATAAATAAAATACGCGATACTTCCGTTAAAAATTGTTTAATTCAATACATATAAATAGTTCAAATATAATGAAATAAATTTATCAAAAAATTGAAATTGCGATTTACTACCATAAACAAAGATAGTTTATTTATTTTTGTATGGCAGAGAGATGTTCATGTATAATAATTATGAGACTTCATAACTGGAATGGAATATAAAGTTGAACACTAGTTATACTTATAATAAAAATTGTTACTAACAGATTATCTCTTTTCTCATTGGACTCCACATCTGAACCGTCCGAAACCCAGCTCTCCCGTGCGAGTAGATCATAGGGCTCTGCTGGCGTTACCTCACTGTACATCTGCAACATTTGTCAAATTGGCATAGAAAATTACGATGAATAGAAATAATAGAATATAAAATACATAAACAATATAATTACCCCAGTCCAGGCTGAGTCCATGTCTCCATTGCTCTCCTGGCCACTGATCTCACCCCTCGGTGGCATGCGCTCATCAGCACGAATGTTCAGTGCAGGCTCACTCCCACTTTGACTCTCACTGAGCACATCAGCTTTGCTGTCTTGCTCGCACCCTTCCCCTTCACCTTCATTCTCTCTGCTGTTCATATCACCATAATCCATGCCGTTACTCTCAGCTATCTTGTAACTTTCGTGGATAAAATTAGGCAAAACAAATTCACTCTCTTTTTGAGAGGGCTCGCCCCAAATGTAGTCTTTATGCCCCTCTTTTGCAAATGATGTTTCTCTCTCCGTGTCAAATGTTTCCACTCTATCTGGAGTGAAGTAATCTGCATAGATATTGTCCCCAAAATAGTTTTCGTTCATCATATTGACAAATTGCTTAGTTTTAGAAGTAGCCTCGAGATCAAGTAGTTCTCTATGGTTTGACTCATCATCAAATTCTGCATCGGGCATGTGGGTATATGTGATAACATTGATTGGCTGCAAAGTTTCAAGCGGTGTAAGGACACGGTGAGGTGTGCCTGTTCCCGTTTCATTACTAAGTGCATCTTCTTCTTTTACTTGCACTACATCTATACTTGTTGTGAAGCGATTGAGTTGACCAATACTAGGAGCCACTGGTTCCAAGTCCATAGACTGTTCCTCAGTATCAGCATCAAAATCATGGTCATTCTGTTCTTCGCGATCTGCTATCTGTTCTACAGATATTGTCTGTAGAGTATTTGTAATTTTTTCTCGGTTTTCATTTGTATCAATTGTATGTATTTTATTCATGGTATAATGTTCTGGTGATCTACTTGTGGAAGATGATGCTCTGGGCTCTAGTTTACACTCAGCAGGTGGCTCGCTACTGGTAGGGAGAGACTTGGAATTTTTAATTTGTAAAATCTTCTTGTGCTTCTTTACATATATATTGTTCAGTCTTAATGTATTATTTCTGAATGGCTTCTGTGAAGTCTGTATTTGTGTATTAACATTGGTATGTGCAGAGTCATTATGACCTGGACTGCTATGAGGTTTATGTGATATGGAGGAGGTATGGTCAGTTGAGTTGTCACCCTGCTCCGACAGCTCACTACATGGAGACACAGAGGGCTTTTCATTACATATTAGATCAGGAACCGGACAGCTATCAGAAAACTCAGTGTCAATTTTGCTATCAACCATATTCAACTTTGAATGTGATTCTTTGTAGGAGGGAGGATTTCCAATATTTTTTATCACTGAAAATGTGTGCGTGCCATCTGTGTTAGAGGTAGAGGGTCGAGCACAGTCATCAGTAGTAATTCCAGCAACAGGTTTATTTACATTATCAAAGTCCGGTAAAATCTTTTCAGGAGTGACTGACCGGTCAGGGTAGTCAGGATCATTCGAGCCCGTCAAATCCATAATAGTGTTGATCATATTCTTATGATGTTGCACAGGCACTTCTACTTTGATATTACTAAGAATTTTGAGACCTTTACTAATGCCTGGTGGGTCAACTTTAGGTTCATTTTTTATAGATGGACTGGTCTCACCCGCCTGACCTATGACGGGACTGCATGGGTTTGTTGGTGGAGGTTGGGCGGTATTAGAAATTGTTTCAGAAGCAGAAACCGGTGCAATTGGCCCTACCTCTATTATAAGCGTTTTATTTGAATCCGTGCTTGATGTTGACTTATCCACATGACCAGTGGACATGTGGGAAGCATTTGTAGTGTAAATGGGGTTGTTACAGCTCTTCGGCAAGATCTGTTGAGGGGGCGTATACATACATGAAGTGTTTCCTAGCTGGTCGACAACCAATACATTTTGATACACAGAGCTTGCTTGTGCAACATTTGTAACATTCTGCACAGCCGGGACATTTGAAATGAAAGGTTTACCATCTAGATTGTGAACCATTTCCCTATAAATTATTTGTGAATTCTGAGTAACCACAGTAGTGCCCGGTGTGAACGAACCTGTTGACATTTGGTTAAACTGGCTGCTTGGTAGCGGCGTGTTAACAATTTTGGGTTCCAGCACTTGGCCCGTGGCTATGGTATTGGTAAGGATCACATTGTTCTTATGGAGGAAAGTCCTGGAGGTGGGCACTACTACGTGCATAGGTTTAACACCGGGAGTTATATATTGCACACCGCCCACATTTGCCTTCAAAAGTATATTATTTGGCTTTGGCAATATCTTGACAAATTCATTTCCTCTATTATTAACTGGTGGTAACAAAGTGGTTTGTAATTTGACCCCTGTTGCAATCGGTGGCACATTGTATGTGTAGACTCCGCTGTTGTTCAGAGCACCATACTCTGCACTCCGAGAATACTTTATCTCCCTGTCTTCCTGCTGGTCATGGTAATATACATACTGTTGATCAAAATCAGGCACCGGCATGTTCTGATAGGATTGTTGCACTTTATCAGTTTTCATTACAAATGGAGCACCTGTATATTGATTGGAATTACTTACAGGATTGGTTTCAAAGTTCATGTCCCCTATCCGAATATCTGGAGTGGCATTTCGTGATGTGCTTAAAATAGAATTTGATTTTGAAGCTCTACTGGGTGTCCTGCGCCAGTATCTATCATGATCAGAATTGCGTTGGGAGCAATTCCATCGATCCTCTGTGGCCGGTGTCCTTGACCGACTTCTATATGATCTCTCCGAATGTGGAGTAGATGTTCTACTACCATAACTACTTCCCTTGCCGGTGAGACTGCATAAAGCTTTTATAACCTGATCTTTGGGGTGGGTATCAAGATGGGATTCCAGGGTCATCCCATTGTGGAGATAGAGCGTGCAGACGGGGCACTGTAACTGATCCATATTGTCTCGTCGACGATAATGGACGTAGTAAGTACAGCTCGCAGTGTCGCGAGTATCGCAGATGGCACGTTCGCAGAGATTATCGATAATGTACAGTCACAACGCGCGCATCGAATACGAGGCACCAGTTCACACAATGTCCGTGACGCGCATATCTACTATTCACACGTAAGAACTTGTACATTCCACAACAACACATATCTTCGTTGTAAGTCCTCTTCTTATCGATCTGTCAGACAAAATAAACTACATAAATATACAATGTGAAATCTATAGCACAGCATTCAAGAAACGAGTCCTACGTGCGAACAGAGGACAAAAGAAAACAAAACTCCCAAGATAAAGGCCATTGAGACAAAAAAATCTAACATTTTGTACATAATGAGGAAGCACTCGAAAAATGTGTTACTGGAGGGCTGTAGCACATTTACCTGTTCACATTAATTTTCATGTGTAATCCATGGCAGTATTAAATGTAAAATACGTTAATAACTATTTACAAGTAAGCTAAATCTATTAATATTTCCAAATAGTCAGACATATTGCAGACATCTCGAACCACCACACAAAAGCTGTATTCCTTTAAACGTAATAGATGTTGTCATGCATCGTGGCATAATGTTTGAAACCGTGAGAGTACTATATTCGGCCAAAGACACATGAACCACAACTCATGCGTGAATTGAAACGGTTTGCACAGACAAATAATTAGGAAATGATCCGACTTTACAAGTTTCGGAGGCTTTCTGCGCTACGTCCTAGACGGCGACGTTCTCAGTAATTTAAATTGATGTGATTGACTTAAATGATTTTGACAGGAGAAGAAATTACATTTTCAACCTTCGAACTCCACTCCAACGAAAATCCTCATTCAGCTTATCCTACAATAAACTTAGTACTTACTAACAAAAGGCTATTTAACATGTAACAATTTTTAATTTGTCGAAGACTGTGTGGATTAAATGATGACATGTTAAAGAGTTGAACATCTAATGTCGCTAATTTTTGTTGTAAGTTGAGAAAGACTATGATATACATTAGTAGCGTGAATGGCAACGCTCCCATGATTTTTTATATTGGAAAGGTTTGTAGGCAGGACACACAACAGGCCATTAATATTACCCGACTAATCAATGGCAAGTCATATTGATTTTAAACACGGTTGGTAACGCGCGACTGTATCGAGCGCCATATGCTTAAAAGCTTTTGTCACTTGTTTAGCATTCAGCGATCAACAATCTTGTTCTAAAGGTGTGATCATTAGATAGTTGATAAACATTGCATGTTTGCTAACGTAACTTTGATAATACCAGTTACAAAGTTTAGAACACCCTAGTGGTTCTTCAGGTGTTGCAAGCGTTCATAGGCTGAACATAATATCTAATAATAAGTTTAAAATACCCGTAGTAAAATATGTACCCGTAATAAGTTTATAATACGCAATTTATAGAAAACCCAGGCCAAGACAGACTTGTCAAGAAAATTGATCTAAATTACTTTATATGCTTTTGTCATCAATTAATTCATACGAACTACCACCGGCTAGTATCCAACCATAACCATTGCTAGACTCATGCCATCGCTGCTATAGTAGTTCCGATCGTCTCTGCCTCGACTGCTGCTCTCGTCTTTGCGGTTGCCCGCGATCTGGAACAGGAACCACATGCAATCGCCATAGTTGCTCTGATCGTTTTGCCTCTTCACATCTCATCATCAGGCGCTACAGCTGTTAGTCGTTAGAATATCATACTGCGAATGACAAATCCATCACGTCGCGCTTTTAGTCTATTTTAGCTCTCCGGAACTAAAGTATAGATGGCGGCGGTTATTTTTTTTGCAGCTGCCCCTCACTAACTCTTTATTTCTAAACGTCATATTGTAATTTGTAGGTATAGTAGAGAACATTTTTACAATTTTAATTTCTTTTTCCAAGTATTATCGCATATATTCATTGATTATATTAGTAAAATACAATAATCAAAACATGTCTGACAATTACGAGGAAATGAGTTTTAATGGTAGGCCACGATAATTGTAATTTAAAGAGGAGCAGCTATTTTGTGCGTAAACTATTGTAATTACTTCATCCCATAGATTAATTTCTTAATTACAGAAGCGCGAGACTTACTCCGGCAATGGCGCGAGAACAATGAGAGACGAAGTGAGGACGTTCTGGACCTGTGGTCATCAGTAATAAATGATAAACATGATCAACTTGGCAATGAAAGTTAGTTATAAAAAAAATACCTCGCTACTGCTAATATCATCTTTGTAGCATCAGACAGGAATTAATGTAATAAATGTAAACCATCTTTCAATTTCTGCCAATAATGATATTAGCACAATTATCCTGGTTTAATTTGCTGCACTAAGGGCTAAATGCCAGAAAGACCACACATCAGGCTTTTATATCACTTAATCTTCTACTTAACATTTTCTAATCCTCTAAAATTGGTGGGGTCTGCTACCTAAGTCTAAGGATTTGATAAAAATACTGAATTTCATATGGAACAACTGCCATGCCAAATGTCCACAACCTAGGGGAAAATCAGACCTTTCCTAAGTGAGATCATGTCTTTCAAAATTAATTTTGCGGATGTGCGGGTTTCCTCACAATGTTTTCCTTCACCACCTCCACCCAGCAAGCAAATATGTATGTAAATCCAAAAACACAAATTTAGTGGTACATGCTAGGATTTGGCCTGGAGACCACTTAGTCAATAGCTTAGTTCCTTATCTGTTGTGCTAACTGCTCTACTTCTCTGCTTTTATATCACTTACCTACTCTCTTAGCACTTACCTACTCACTTATTTAGGGGTACTAAAAACGAAAAAGTACCTATAGCATCCTCTGTCCTCTCTGCCTACCCTGCAAGGGATTTGGCGTGATGTTATAGATAGATAATTCTTTTAATAAATGGCGTACACAATACACTGTACAAAAACTACGTCACTTGATAATTTGAAAAAAATGAACAAACTAGTCTGTAGACTGATGTCAGATATGGGATGCTGTGAGCACATTTTTTTTTATATCCCGCCTCAGTCTACAGGATGCAACATGTGTTAAAGAAAAGCTCACAGGTAAGCAGCAGGATATTCACACATAATTGCAGGACAATAATATGTGAATATCCTTGCTATAATCTATTATGCCAGATCATTAAATAAATAAACATTGTCAGACATATTACACATCGCCATCTAGCCCCAAAGTAAGCA
Source organism: Pyralis farinalis (assembly GCA_947507595.1). Lineage (NCBI taxonomy): Eukaryota > Metazoa > Arthropoda > Insecta > Lepidoptera > Pyralidae > Pyralis > Pyralis farinalis. The sequence goes on from OX382270.1 coordinate 3,750,899, forward strand.
AAGCTTGTGTTATGGCTATTAGACAACTAATAAACATACGTAAATACATTTTTTTTGTAAATACATACTTATGATGCGTAGTAACCACCCAGACTATGACAGACGGACTTATTCATGCACACAAATATTTGTCCTGTGTTTAAATCGAACCCACAAACGTTGGTGTCAGATATAAGTTATGATAATCAACCAACTTGTCAACCGAGTTCGTCGATTATCATAGCTTTATATATATGACATATCTTATATGTATGACAATGTTTTTCTAACTCTTGGAAACAAAATGATATAGAGAGTTGTCGCCAACATCTCCTGCATGTGATTCACTTAGCTGATTAGCAATGGAGGGTCTGGTGAGAACACTGAACTCGTTTTATTTGAGTGGCCTTAAGCTAAAGTAAACTAATTCAGGGGGCATACCGCCAAAGTATAACTTCAGTAATATGCCTCGAGCCTGTACTTGAAACAACTCCCTAAACCCCACTGAGCCACTAGGGCCGTCACAAACTTACAACATTATCACAAAGCAGGTCAGATGACATTGCATGTAAATTTGACTTTCATACCTTTCACACATTGAGTTTAGTTTATACCCTATTTAAAATATTGTTATACCTACCTCACAACACTAATCGGTTATAAGGTAATATCTCGCGCGATGCCTCCTCTGCTGCTTACACAGCAACTCCTTAGGAGCTTACTGGTGACCTCACTCACATGCAGGAATACAACAACTCTCTAGGAAATTGCTATTTAGGTACTTCCCCAGACGGGCTGCTTTGATGCGCCCTACCTCTCTTAAAACATCCAGACCAAGACAAACAGATAATTTCATGCACACAAATTTTTGCCTTGTGTGGGAATCGAACCCACGAGCGTTGGTCTCAAAGTCGCGTCTTTCACGACTGACCCAGGTTGCTCGTCAAAACTACTACTAATGACATTATTTATAATACCATATTTCAGAGCACGTGGTACTGGAGCAGGTGCTCTATGCGGCACTGGACTGCCACGGCTATGAAGAGGCTGATACAAACACGTTGATTCTTACTCAGGATTTCCCAGAGAGCTTACGGTGTTGCAGACACCATATTGCTATACTTCAAGCAAAGGAGAAGTAAGTGCCCGACTCAATCGAGACACAAGTTGAAGTCCGATGGTGGAGTATTTAACAATAGTACCTACTGTAACACCGAGACTCGAGGGTTCGATTCCCACAGAAGACAAACTTTTGTGTGTATGAGCATGTCTGTTCTTAAGCAGTGATAGCCCAGTGGATAAGGAACCCCCCTGCCCTGTCCCTGGTTTGAATCCTAGCAGGGGTGTGTACCACTAAATTCGTATTTTCGGATTTATTGACATGTTTATCACTTGCACGTGAAGGAAAACATCGTGAGGTATCACGTCCAAGGAATTATATATCGAAAAACGTGTGACCTTACCGAAGCAAGATCCGGTTTTTGTTTTGGGTTGTGGAGATCTGACGGCAGCCGCTCCATCTAAAATCAATAGGTTCAATCGTTATTTTGCTAAAATTTAACCCTTCGAAACCCGGGTGGTCATATATGACCGCAAAATGTATGGGAAAACATATATAACGGATTCTGACTGCTGTGTCTGCGCATAATCCTTAGGCTTATGTAGCAAACTCCGCCAATCCTTATGGATTAGTAGACGGAATAACGCGAATAAGAAGATCATGACTGTCTTTTTGGTTTGGGTTCTTTTAACAGAGGTGTGGCGCAGAGCAGACTTTCTCCCTCTCCTCCACCTCACTGAAAACCGCAGCCAAATAACAACATAGAGGGTTGTTGTGTTCCAGCATGAGTGAGCTCACCAATAAGCTCCAAAGGAGTTGCTGTGTTAGCAGCAGGGGCCGGAAACGCGCGAGTGATACTTTTTATATTGCTAGTGTTTACTGGCTATGGAAACCCCTGTACATCAGGTGAACCATATCCTTGCATGTTTCCCGACGTTGTATATAAAAAAGCAATAGAGAGTTACAGGCTTATTAAATATTATTGTTCAGGTATGATGAAGCATTGGAGGCCCTGGACAGACTCATCCACATAGATGAGACCAACTCTGCGGCGCGGAAGATGCGCGTCGCTGTTCTCATTGACCAAGGGCTGATCGTTGAAGCCATCAAGGAATTAGTGGACTACCTTAAAAAGTAAGATGAAACTATATTTTTTTTACGTAACGGCTACATCCAGCCCAGAGAGTTGGAACGTAGAGTCATCATCAGCTCAGCCCGTATTCGTCCACTGTTGAACATACGCCTCCCCTCTAGAGTGCCAATCGTCTCGATCCTGTGCCTGCATTCATCAACTCGCTACAATCCTCTTGTGGTTGTCACTCCATTTAGTGGGTGTGTACCAGTATGGAAACATCATTCGAGAACCTTCCTGGCCGTATGGCCTCGGCGCTAAAATAAGCCATCCCGTTTTAACCCGTGGATGTCGTAAAAGACGACTAGGGAGATGGTGACTTGTTGGGTTTTTGTTGTAAAATTAAAAACATCATTCAAGTAGGAGAGCCATGTTATTTTTATGGAATGTATTAACATACAAGTCGTTGGAGATTAAAAGCAGCATCGAACTGTCGATAAAACGCATCAAATATTATATATTTTTAAATATAGCGCCATCTACCGGCAATACCGTGAGACATTTAATATCATGTTGATTTGCACATCAAGCAAGTAGGCAGAAACTAACATTTTATTTGGTTAAAATGTTACAAATTGTTAAGACACAGAGCGCTGGATGTGAATTTTGTCCAACAACCATGGGAAACATTCAGGTGATCCCCTACGTACTTTATTAACGTATTATGGTTGCCAACCCGCCTGCCAAGCGTGGCGGCAAAAGCCAAATTTGAGTACAAAAATATAGAACCATTCAACAGCATTAGGTTTGCCGATTGTATATTTTATAGATTTTTTTGTCTAATTTGTAATATTTATTATTACCTTAAAAATGATTTAATTGCCTCTAGATTCATGTCAGACGTAGAAGCATGGCAGCAGCTGTGCGAACTATATCTTCAGATGCAAGAGTACCCTCGCGCCGCCTTCTGCGCTGAGGAGCTCATCCTCCACCAGCCCCACAACCACCTCATGCACCAACGGTTGGCTGATATACGGTACACAATGGTGAGTACCATACATAAGAGTCCACCTTCTGGCATCATTTCCTCAATTCAGCTTAGTCTTCATAGGTATGGATAAGCCAAAAGCAAGGATTGAAAACAGAATTCTTCTTATTAGCCTTATCCCGTTTCCTCAGACATTCGGATGGTGGAGTCTGCGACCTAAACCTGAGGATTTGGCGAAAATACTAATTTAGACATGGAGCGACTGCCGTTAGACCGACTGCAGACAGACAGAAGGGAAGATCAGACCTTTCTTAGATTAGATCACACGTATTTTGAAATATAATTTCTTGGAAAAATTCTTTAAAGCAATAATATGATTTCTTTGGATGAATAGAAATTATATTTCCATAGAGGTGTACTACTAACCTTTTACTCTCTGGGTTGTGGAGGTTTGAGTGCAGTTGCTCCATGTAAAAATCAGTATTTATGTCAAATCCTTAGGTTTAGGTAGCGAACCCCGCCAACCCTAATGGATTAGGAAACGGAATAATGCTAGAAATATCAATATTTTATTAATAACGGTTATTTACAGATTTGAAAAGTACAGTTTCTAAACCCAATAACACTCAGTTATAATGTACAATTCTTGGCTATTTTCGAAATCGTATTTTTTTTTATATCACGTGGTAACATGTCCCAGTTCCCAGCTAGAAAGAGCTAACAAACACGAGGACAATATAAACAATTTATGTCATTGTACAGTTAAGTGCACATTAAGCTTTACACATTTACTTTTGTACCGTTCTTACGTCGCATGTAATAAAAGTTATAATCAAACTTTGATTGTTAAGTGGATTTGCTCTTAGCTGTACCTCAATTAATAGGTCGCATTTTTCATATCTTTCTATTCAGTGCACGCTAATCTTTCATAGTACGATAGATAGATAGCGATTGTACTTTACCTACTTACAGCGCGCATGGAAAAAGTATGTAAACTTAGACTTTTAATCAACTTGTATAAGTTTTTACCAGACAATCGCATCTAACGCCGCCGCCCTTTTCTAGACTGCAAAACTTTAAGCCGCTGTTAAGGCACAGCTCGCTATGCACTCAATGCGGTGTTGATCCCAATTCTAACGTAAATAACCTAGAGCTGCATAATGTGTAGTTGAGTATGATTGTAGAGAAGGAAGGCAGAGAGATCATTTATATATTTGAAGAAAGACTATTATAAAAATAATAACGATAGTGCTAATAAAATTCTGAATGAATATTTTTAGTATGGTTTTTGAATTTTATAAGTCTGTTAATTATCCACTTACCTATTAAGTAAATACGTACACTTACGTATTAAGTAAATACGTACAGTTAAGTGCACATCAAGCTTGACACTTTGAACTTTGTACCGTTTTTAAGCCATACGTACTAAGAACTAAAAAGAAAAAAGTGCTGCTTACCATCAAGCAGGCCGTACGCTCGATACCATCTTCATATAAAAAAAATATTAATAATTATTATTCATAATGCGGTACTGCTATTGACGTAGGGCGCATCAAATTGGCGAAGTACCTCCTCACAGAAAACCGTAACCAAATATCAATTTTCTGAAGGGTTGTTGTGTTCCTACGTGTGAGTGAGGTCACCAAACCAGTAAGCTCCTAAGAAGTTGCTGTGTTACCAGCAGAGGTGTAGCTTGTAATACATTAAGTATTCGCGCGAGTGATACTTAATGTATTACAAGCGTTCAAACGCTAGGTTAACCGCTTTATATCAGGTGGGCCATGTGTTTGTATGTCTCCCCCGTAACGCTACACGCAGTGATGGGACGAATCCCATTATATAGAGCGATGACCTCAACAGGTTTATAAGGAGTCGATGGATGCAGGTGGCACAGGATCGAGAGGAATGGCACTCTAGAGCCTAGAGCGCCTATGTTCAGCAGTGGACGAATACGGACTGAAATGATGACAAATGTCTGTTGTCAGCAATCCGGTCACTAAAGTCAAAAAAATCGGCCAAGTGCGAGTCAGACTCGCGCACGAAGGGTTCCGTACTATTATCTATAAAAACGGCAAAAAAAATCACGTTTGTTGTATGGGAGCCCCCGTTAAATATTTGTTTTATTTTAATTTAATTATTTATTCTTAAAGTGAATATATAACTAAATATTCTGTGAATATTTCAAGCGTCTACCTGTTGCCGTTATAAATATCGAGCAAAAAAATCACGTTTGTTGTATGGGAGCCCCCTTAAATATTTACTATATTCTATTTTTTAGTATTTGTTGTTATAGCGGCAACAGAAATACATCATCTGTGAAAATTTCAACTATCTATCGCGGTTCATGAGATACAGCCTGGTGACAGACGAACGGACAGCGGAGCCTCAGTAATAGGGTTTCGTTTTACCCTTTGGGTACGGAACCCTAAAAACAGCGTTGGAGTACGGTCTCTTGTGCACAGCATGATGTCGAGAAGGTGCCTTGGGGCATCCATTGTTGTACACATATTTTTGTATATTTTCACCCATTTTTCTTTGATTCCTTTCCTAATTTGTGTGTGTCAGTGGTTCCTGCCAATAAATATTACTTTCTTTACTCAGTACCACTGTCATTTGTAGGGAGGCGTGGAGAACATGGAATTGGCCAAGGCGTACTACTGCCAAGCATTGAAGCTCAACCCAGACAACATGAGGGCGATACTAGGCCTGTTTCTGGTAAGAATCTATACTAATATATATGGCGGAAGAGTTTGTTTGATTGTTTGAAGACTTATTCTCAGGAACTACCGGTGCGATACTACGCTACTGTGACTGTTTACCATCAGGCAGACACATATAACAAACTACTAGTTTGATTTGAATTTTTTTTTCTGAATTTGGCAATCCAATTCTTGAGGAAGGTTGTCTATTCAACATCACGAGACGCTTTGAAGCCGAGGAAAATAAAAGAAAGAGAAAGAAAACAATAGAAATAGCGTTTCCCACGAGTACAGTACGCGTAGTCCGGTTGGTATTCATTATATACATTTAGGGTTTAAGTTGTTCAATATCACCTTTATAGTCAAAGCTCAATCAACTGCATGTGGCTAACACGTTGGGTGTCCACCATGTTATGGTTTTTATTTATAATAATCAAAACCTATGTTTGTTCTTTATACAACGTCGGGAGGCGTACAAGTAATTCTCACACCTGCTGTAAAGCGGTTACCGTAGCCTATGAACGCTTGGAAACAACAAGCATCACTCGCGTGATGCCACCTCTGCTGCTAACACAGCAACTCCTTAGGACGTACTTTTCCTCACTCACACTAAGGAACGACTCAACAATCCTCCTAGAGAGTTGTTATTTGGCTGCGGTTTTCTGTGAGCTGGAGATACCTCCCCAGACAGGCTGCTTTGATGCGCCGTACCTCTCTTAAAAGCTCCAAGACCATGACAAACAGACACGTTCATGCACACAAATGTTTGTGGAACTCACGAGCGTGGTGTCAAAGTAACGCAACAGCTTGTTTTCAACTGCGCCACCGAGTTCATCAGAAATTGTGTTGTGTCTGAAATTGAGGCTACCTTGACTACAGTGTGTCTCTCACTGGCGACTTGGTACAATTTGACACTATCAAGACACAAGTCTGCGCGTTCACAGCTAGGAAAACCCTATTTGCTATAGGAGATACTATCGGAAGGCGCTACTTACTATCGGCAAAAGCATAGCGTTCCTTGGCATCGAGATATCCAGCGAAGTTCAGTTCCAAATTCACATGGAGGAGGGTTAAAGAAAAAAACTTGCTGTGCTCAACAGAGCGACAGTGGTACAACACGGTGGAAAGACTTGTTATACAAGTCTCAAGTCAGTCCACATATGGAGTACCCTTGAACGGGAGCCCCGGGATGTGTGTCTTATGATTCAGTACTGACTTGCTGTGAGAATTATTGATGATAATGATCGGTGTACCGAGTAGTTTGATATGATGCCAATATCCTCGTTTTACATACACACCGCTCACCGACGGCCGGAATTCTCACATACTGGGACTGAATGGTCGCGCACTGTGCTGTTCTAGAGAAGTTTTCTATCGAGAACTCTTCAAGTTCTAGAATGAACTCTCTGCCGAAGTTTTGTCAACGGCATGAGGTTCTTTAAAAAAGGTAAAGAGGTTTTTACAGAATCTGCAACGGTAAAATAGCATCAGGCAGCAGACCGTATGCTTGTTTGGCAAGTTAGAATTACTTAACATTGTCTTTTGTATTACAGGTAACAAACAACTTACTGAATCACTACAAGTCGGCTGGCAACAGCGCCAAGCGCAAGGAGACGTGGAAGCTGTGCCAGTGGGCGCAGACCCAGGCGGCTGGCAGACAGCGAGCCGCGCGCTCCCCGGCCGCCACCCCGCCGCTGACGCAGATGATGCAGGCGCTAGCCATCTCAGACTAAATGCTAACAACACCAACCACCTAAACAAAACTGTCATAGATCCCACATAACTTTGAAGTTCGTACCGCGGCAAACGGCCTACCAGCACGCGGCCAGCTCTTGGTTCGTATTAGTTCGAATTTATTTGACTTATTTATGTGTATGTAACGCGATATCTTCGCCAATTGTAAACCCATTTGGGAAATTACTTTTTTAATAGGAAGTTCATAGCGCCCGTAGTGTCTATACGACTAAGGGATTTTAAGTTACCAAAATTCCCATTTTGTTGTGAAGCTCCCGGCGTTTGTTCGCATGTAAATTTGCCTACCACTTTCTTTGTATTAGTGTCTGGGCGATTGACCTACGCTAGGTATTTTTATAAATCGTATTTTTTGGGAAAAGCCGCTTATGTAGATAAACGTAAAAAGCAAACCCTTCAAAATCGTTAGAGCGTTTTGGAGATACACATATTTATATACAAGAATTTCTAGTTCAATGTATAGCGCGAATATTGTTTGTGCCATACAAACATTATTTGTTGTCATTTAATAAATTTTGTAACACGTTAAGTGTTCGTTTTATAGCTACGAAATATCATTATGTGCAATGAAAAAGTAACTATTATTTGGTGTTGTGGATATCTGTAATACAAATAAGCCTGGTGGTCGTTTCTGCCTGCCTACTCCTTAAGGGACTACACGTAAAGATATAGTTAATACGAGTATATTGAAATTCCGTTTATTTACTTTGTAATGGTTATTTAAGGTATTTATTAAATAAATAAATGTTAATATGTTACCTTTTCAGTTTGTTTGATTTTATTGCTCTGACCACAAGTTTAAAAGCTAAAACGCACAGAGGTGGGAAAACTGGGAAAGCAGTGCCGATCCGTGATAGGATTTTTGTAACCTTCGTGTTTGTATGCAACTTGTCACACAAAAAGCGATCGCACCGCGCCGGACCACGCCCTTCCCGGATCAGTGCCGCTTTTCCCGCTCCTGTGAGTTATGGCATTAAGATTCTTTCTTACATTATACTAGCAACCCGCCCTTGCTTCGCACGAGTTCTTTACAGAAAATATAAAATAGCCTATGTTATTCCGAGGAGATGTAACTTAGTTTTTGAGTTAAATCGTAACAAAAAATCAAATAGCTTTTACATTACCGCTTTATAATTGCCAATTTTTTAAAGTATTAAAATGGATGGGCCATCGCAGATTTTTCTGTAGGCATATATAAGATACCACAATTCCACCATACATCGGGCCCCACCGGCTCAGACGCGGGGCGCGGGGTCACGGGGCGCCCGCGCGGCCCGCTCGAATCAAGGCGACACGAAATTAATTTCGTTGCGCATTATTTTGATTTTACTATATCTCCTAAGGTATTCATTTAATTTGCACGATTGAAATGGAAAAAATAATCTTCATGATATGCTCCACCCCACTAACGTGTTCAAAATGATAAGGAATAATTCCGTATTTATGTAAATAGCTTTCCAATTACCGCTTTATAATTGCTAATTTTTTAAAGTATTAATATGGATATAGTATGTTATACTTAAGAGTACATATTCCATCGCGGACTTTTCTGTAGACCTATATAAGATACACAATTCCAACATACATTATTTTGTTATATCTCGAAGGGTTCAGGCAGACGGCTTATTTTTTTCCGACACCTCCAACAAATATCGTTATGTACAAAAACTTAACAAATTATCTACTAAAACCTTCCTCGAGAACCACTCTATCCATTGGTGAAAACAGCATGAAAATCGATGCAGTAGATTTTGAGTTTATCGCGATGAGACAGACAGACGCTGCGGAGGACTTTGTTTTATAATATGTAGTGATTTTCTCGTCTCGGGAAAAATGAACAGTGGCAGCCCAGTGAATATAGAACCGGGCTAGTAACCAACAGGTCCCCGGTTCGAATATATAACACTAAACTCGTGTTTTCGGATTTATGTACATATTTGTAATGATAATTTGCTTGGCGGTGAAGGAAACCGACATGTAAGAAATTATATTTCGTAAAACGTATAACCTTAACTATGAAGGATATGGTTTTCCTTCTTGGTCGTGGAGGTCTGATGGCAGTCGCTCCATTCGCCAAATCCTTGGGCTTATGTAACGGAGTCCGCCAAGCCCAATGTATTAGGAAACGGGATAACGTTAAGAACATTCTCTCGTGTCGGGAATCAATTTTATTTGATTAGGTATATAGATCCATCGCGTGGAGATGATTAATATGATACACCCAACGCTGTACCATATATTAATGAAATAACATGCCCACTAAAAATTGAACTGTTTTGGGATTTGTAAAATTTAATAGTTTATGAATATTGATATCTGGGTGGATTTATCAGAAAAGATAGCTTATAGGACATTACAGGTGTCAGTATGAATCAAGCCACCTTCTCAATTATATCATAAAAAATATTTGAAAATATATTTGCTAATTTAATAATGTGTTAAAATAAGAAGAGGCATGCTCCGTTGGTTCGGACATGTAGAAAGAATGCAGGATGAAACAATGACGAAGCAGATATACAATGCAAAAGTGGAAGGATGTAGGAGCCGAGGAAGGCCAAGACTTACCTACCATGATCAAATTGGTCGTGTTCTATCAGGTGATGTCAGGAACCCGTCAAAGTCAAGCGTACGCCCCGCCTGTTGGTAAGCTGTTATCGTAGCCTATGGATATTTGCAACACCTGGGGTGTCTTTCATGTGTTGCCGTCCCTCTAAAACATATTAGGCAATTTGATCTAAGCTACTGTATGTGCTTCAGTGTTGTTGCTGCCCTGGCTGCTCTGGCCGTGTCAGGACATGGTTCGTCAGGACAACGCATCCAAAGAAAGAACGCCAGATCTGTTGTTATTATTACGAGTACTTCCAACTTTATTAAACAGCTCATACTCTTCAAATCCGTTTATTAATTTCCGGTTCCCGTCTGCGCCGTAATCGAAAATTATTTAATCTATCTAAAACTTCACGTCAAATCCCTTGCGGGGTAGGCAGAGAGAACCGAGCGCCATAAGACGCGGTCCTTACATACTTCACTCGCTTCGCTAACAGTCATAGCTCTTTTCATGCACGCTCGCCGGTTCCTGGGGCTCCTGACATCACCTGCTGATAAAACACGACCAATTTGGTCATGGTAGGTTAGTCTCGATCTTCCTCGGCTCCAACATGGGATTTTATCACATTTTGAAAAGACAATGAACAGACAAAGTAACGAGTTTACTTGTTAAATTTATTTACTAAATAAAAATTATGACGAGCTCGGTGTCGCAGTGGCTAGTCACGCTACTTTGATGCAAACGCTCGTGGGTTCGATTCCCACACAAGACAACCATTTGTGTGCATGAAAATACCTGTATGTCTTTCTTGTCGCTTGTGAGAATCACAGCCAAATAACAACTCTCTAGAGGGTTGTTGTGTTCCAGCGTGCGAGTGTATTCACCAGTAAGATCCTAAGGAGTTGCTGTGCTAGCAACAGAGGTGGCATCGCGCGAGTGATAGGTTCATAGGCTACGGTAAGCACTTTACATCAGGTGGGCCGTATGCCTCCCGACGTTGTGTAAGATAAAAAAAAGTACTGGACGTCGAAGTTATGAACTGTCGGTTTAGCACTCGTTGAGATTGTGTCTGTCGGAATGTGCCAGAATCGGCCGCAGGGCGTGTCCGCTTCATTCAAACAATGAAAATTAAACCGAATGCTTATGATTTTAATACTTTATTTACAATGTCACGTAACATCGTTGGCGGCTTTAAGTCTGGCCTGGTAGGCGGCCACCTCCTCCGCTCGCCTCTCCTTCCTCTCGCGCCGGGTCTGTTCGCCCACTGCGAAATACTTCTCCCTGAAATAATCACAACAGTTAGACGCAGCTCAAACCAACACACATTTTGTTACAGTTATGAAGGAAATAATCCACGGAGAGCCGATGACACCGATATTACGTAGTAACTCAATTCACTGCTACGGGTGGGGTGGGGGGGGGGGGGAACGCACAGTTTTTATTCGTGAATTAACATCGCATCACTTATCGACTTATTGATTAAAATACTCTCCATTGGTCAGTAAGGTCGAATCGCTAAGGTATTTAGGCGCTAAAACACAAATGTTTTTGTCAGTGCCTTCATGCGCAGTCCAGTGGTTTATTGGTTTGTGAGTACGATGTATCCGTGACAGAAAGATTGTTGCGACTGTGTCCAGTTACGGCAACCGAACATCCGTTTTGAATGATGGTGCTCCGTGTCGGTAACAAAAGAGTCTGTACTTGCGGCAAAGGTTTAAAGGTAAAACTCCGACCTCGACAGCATGTCTAGACTAAGAGGCTCAAATAAAACATGAACGCCTTAACTGTCTGTGACCAGTCAGAACCCGTTATATACGTTTTCCCATACATTTCGCGGTCATATATGAGGGTTAATAAGCTTTCGTGGTCCTAATAGTATAACAAATCTTGATCAGCACGCTCCATTGAATAGAATGTGGAATGCTTACAATTATTTAAATGCAAAAGAAAATTATATCGATCTATTCAATAACAAGCTGCCAATGTTTAAAAAGAAAGTGTTGCAAGCTATCCGTCGAACAGCGAACTGAATTTTGTTTGATAAGATTGAATTTGAATTGACAATAATTTTATAATTGAATATTTTTTATTTTACATAGGTAAATGTCGTGTACGCCTGTCGTTGGCATATACATCAGAATTTATTTAAATTATACTTGAATTTATGTGCACTTATTTAATGTATAATGCTGTTGGCGTTCCTTATAAAATAAATAAATAAGAAGAACCGCGACTGGGGTAGGACCGACTTAGGTAGCTGCTATCGTGTAAGATGGGGTGGGGTTACAGGATAGCAGCCAAATTTCCCGGGATATTGTGTTCCTTCGAATGAGCAGTAATAGCTCAGTATAACCCCGAGCATAATAGCCCTTTCGATAGCACGCTGAGCTACTTTGAGTTTCCCCATACGGCCCGCATTGAAGGGCCACGTCTCAGTTTCAAAACCAAAAAAAAATCTATCTATATATTTAATCCTAGCGAGATTACCTAAAGTTTTGTCCGCCAAGCGCCGGATCCGCGGGCACGCCTGGCAGGTCATCGCATATCTTCTCGTACGTGAGTAACCTCCTAGCGGTCAGCTTGGACAGCACCTGCTCCGAGTTAGCTACCAGCCTCAGGCACGGGTGAGACGGTAACTGGTCTTCGAGGTACTCCGATCTGCATATCATAACGTACATATCTGTTAGAGAGCTCGATGGCGTCGTTGCCTGTCTATGGATGGTTTATCTATCTCGAATTTCTCCGTGCTCGGAGGGCCACGTTAAGCCCCGGCTGTTGTCGATAGATGACAGTCGTTAAGCTAAGTCGGTAGCCCCTCGGGCGGTTTGAAGACTGGCCTCCGCCAATCCGCATTTGAGCAGCGTGGTGGAGTATGATCTAAACCCCCTTCGTTTGAAGGGAGGCCCGTATCGCAGTGGGATGAGTAAGGGTTGATGTGTGATGCTATTTGTTTGAAGACAAGAAAAAAAATCATTTACAATATTCATTTAACATTTTATGAATACCAATAAATTGTATACTAGTTGCAGCCCGTGACTTCGTCCGCTCGTCCGCGCGTATCCCGGTATCCCACGGGAACAGCATTATCTTACTTTCTTTCTTTTTGCTCTGTTTCTAAGGATCGTGTCGTGATGTTGAATATCCTATAACCTTGCTCATGAATTGGGCCAGTTTCCAGAGATTAGCGCGTACAAACAAAGAAACCAAATCTTCCGCTTTATTACATTAGTATAGAATTACATATTCTATCCAATCGCATTTCCTAATCCGTTAGGAAGCGGGGGTTCGCTACCGACGCCTAAAGATTTGGGGAAAATATTGATTTTGACGCGAAGTGACTGCCTTCAGATCTCCACAAGCCAGAGAAAAAAAGTATTTGTAATTATTACTTGTTCAACAATGAAGGAAAACGTCGTGACGAAATTCACATGTCCAATATATTATAATAATAATATGCACCAGCGCCAGTTCTCGAAAACGGTAGTATTACGCTCTACTGGGATCGGTCTTTCATCACGGATAAGGACTATTGTCGTCAAAAGGCCTGTCATCGTGATAATAGCTCGAAAGACGAGCCGTGCAATTCTCGTTGACGTCACCTTTCCTCATGGCGAAAACCCCGTGAAGGCAGAGAAATATAAACTCTCTAACTACTTGGACTTGTCTCATGACGTTACCGCCATGTGGCATGTGGAATGAACGATAATTGTTCCAATAGTCGTGACAGCAAATGGATTTATAGCGAAGAGTCTCGACCACTTTCTTGAGAGGCTCTCGCTTTGACACGACCCGCATCGTGGTGAGGCTCCTCACTCTGGAGTCCTGACCGGTACCTTGGGTCTTGCTCCATTACCGGTGGATGCTCTGATTTTTTATATTTTTAAATGTATTTTTTTTATATATAATTTAATGTATTTAAAAATATAAACAAAGTATTGTCTTAGGTTTTCGCGATTGTTACACATTGAAATTAAACAATTTTTAACGGAAGTATCGCGTGTTTTATTTATTGTTGCATCTGACGTTTCGAACGGTTTGCAGCGTCCGTGGTCGCAGGAAAGACTTCCGTTAAAAATTGTTTAATTTCAATATAAACAAAGTGTAAATAAAGAGATAATAACATAAAAAAACTAAATATCCTTCATAACAATACTTCATAAATAAACTTTATAATTCACGTACTACACTACACTGAGACAAATGATATCAATGTAAACGTCATGCGCGCCTATTTTAGAGCGACAGAGAGGGACCAATCTCAGTGCGTACTGTTCTCGGATGCTTCCTCTGTTTCAGTTGCTTGAACCAACCGTCACCGTCTCTGTTCAACGTCTGTCAGATCAAGTGCGGGCTATCCAACGTCGTTTGTTGGATGAACCAACGCTTGAGCGGCTTCGTCACGAAACGCAACCAGATCACACAGCCAGTGACGTACACCAAAATACTACTGCAGCGATGTCAAATACAACATATTCGGCAACGACGCATACGGAGGATGAGCTAAGATCACATGACTGTGTGATTACGAACGTTAGTACTACACACAATGATGAGCAATTGAGGAGAGCATTGGATAGTGCGCTTTCTGAATATCGATAAACCCCAATTGGTTTCATCACTCACATGCTGTCTCGGCAGATCAATTACAAGATGCTCTAGAAACTGGTTCTCTTGCAAGCTTTATGACCACTTACATTCCTGCTCTATAAGACCGGCAGTACCACGAAACCTAAGAACTATATACCTATCACTTGCTTGCCCACACTATACAAGCTCCTTACATCCATTCTGACGTCTAAAATTACAAAACATGTTGTTGCGAACAATATTATGGCCCGTAATACTAAAGACCTTCTCCGCATTGACATGACTGTTTGCCAACAGATCCGTCGGAACAGGAAGATACTCTCCGTCCGTGATTCGGTGCTTCATTCATGGCTGAGAAGGGTGCTAGAGTTGTATAAAGTGGATGCAACTCTATGCTCCTTTCTTGGGTCATGTATGAAGCAGTCCTTGTCAGCCAAGGAGTAGAGTGTCTTCAAATTCCATGTCCCGATTAGGATTCAACGCGGCACCTTCCAGGGTGATAGTATGAGCCCATTGTGGTTTTGCCTAGCTCTGAATCCACTTAGTTTTTTGTTAAGCTATTCAGGACTAGGATTTCGACTTCGCAGAGGGGGTGAGATCATTTCTCATCTGCTGTATATGGATGATCTCAAGTTGTTTGTACCAAAAAAGGCAGAACTTGTGGAATTACTGAAAATTTCAATAACGCCATCGTGTCATTTGGTGTCGACAAATATGCGGTCATGCATGTACAACGGGGTAGAGTTGTAAACTCTGATAGCTTGCAACTCTCGGAGACGATGTACCCCAGGTCCCTCTCTGAAGTTGACATTTATAAATACCTTGGTATATCGGAGTATATCGGTATATCTGACGGGGTCATTTATAATAATATAATAAGTATTGAAAATATATAATCACAGATGGCACGCTAGACATCTGTCGAGCGTGTCATCTGCCTGAGGGATCCCCCAGGCAGATTATTTCCGTTTGTTCTCATTTCCACAATGGTGATGTTAGAAATAGAGTTGGTATGAAAGAGAGTATTGGTGTTAAAATGAGAAGAGGTATGCGTCCTTTGGTTTCGACATGTAGAAATAATACAGGAAAAAACAATCACGAAACCTCACACAACGAACGAAAGTAGAAGGATGTAGGAGCCGAGGAAGGCCAAGATTTACCTACCGCGGCCAAATTGATACCAAATTGATCGTGTTTTATCAGAAGGTGATGTCAGGAGGGAGCGGCATACCGGCGAGCGTGCATAAGAAGAGTAATTAATGTTAAAGAAACGAGTGAGGTTTGCAAGGATCGAGTCATGTGGCGCTTGGTTCTCTCTGCCTATCCCGCAAGGGATTGGGCGTGAACTAATAGATAGATAGAGTTTATACATTAATGTCAATTATATTACCTGACCAATGGGTACCAGCAAACGAGCCTCCTGCCGAGCTGTAGATGCCGCGCGGCGAAATTCAGCAGATCACTATACATGTGTGGCAAGCCATATTCCACTTTGGCGGGAATGTGGTTGGCCAAGTATGACTCGGAAAGTGTATAATTCTCCTTTTCTATCCCGATCTTCTCTGTCGGCTCTCTAATTCCGTATGGAGCTAAAAAATAGATCAATATGTTGTAGCCATATAAATATAATTTATTAAAATTATTTCTTTAATTCATCAATACCCAATAGGTACTACTATGCAAATATGCACGTTTTCTTTATAATTTGTTAAATAATATCCTAAACCGTATTGCAAAGCTCTTGAATTCGACTCGAGCTTTACAGCGGCTCGCGTTTCTTTTTATACTACCCGGTAACCACTTTAGGTCGGCGCATACTTATATGCCTATCGACTCGTCGATTGTATTAAAAAAAGGTGTGTGTACAAGTATGTATGCCAGAGATCGACACACGAGTGGGCGCCGCCGCCGTCTGGGCCGCGTGCGTCCGTCGACGCCCAAATGAATGAACTTCGTCGAGATGTGTCTGTGGGCTGGCGCTTCTGCCTACGTCGCGTCGCATCTACGAGTCATCCGCGGCCAAAGTAGTATGAATATATTTCACTGATTTTGGTAATAAATTCTTACATCTACATTTATAAATATTTCGGAAATTTGCTGATAAACAAAATTTCAATCACCAGTATTTCATGTGGTTTTCTAAGGGTATAAGAATTCACCCAATATATAATAGTCGTAGGCTAGTGCACTACTATTGTAGTATGTAATACTAGTGTACATAGGCTTCTTAATTAATTTTCACCGAACTGCTCCTTACAAAAGGAGCATCATCTTCTTATATTACAACGATGGTAGTAACACGTGAATAACTAATTTATACGTGAGTACTCTTATGCTGCAGATGTTGCGGAGGCTACGGTTTACATTAGGAGGGCGTAAGTTTGCTTACCCAGCCGTAGTTACGATACCAAAATAAAAACAAGATCTGTATAAGCAAGGCCACCACGAGGTCCATATAGCGTTATTACTCAGTGCTATACTGATGCGTGATGTTGCCGCAAGTGCTGTCCTCTCTGTGCACAGTTTGCGTCTCACGTTACGACGAACATTGAATACTCACGATCAGTAATGACGGCGTCGAACCGGAGTCTCTCGTTCCACTAAGGCAGCGCGAAGTCACTGACGACCACGTCCAGATAGCGGGATTCAGTGCTGTACTGACGCATGTTGCCGCAAGTGCTGTCCTCTCTGTGCCAGTCTGAATCTCACGTTACGACGAACATTGAATACTCACGATCAGCGATGACGGCGTCGAACCCGAGTCTCTCGTTCCACAAAGGCAGCGCGAAGTCACTGACGACCACGTCCAGATAGCGGGATTCAGTGCTGTACTGACGCATGTTGCCGCAAGTGCTGTCATCTCTGTGCCAGTCTGAATCTCACGTTACGACGAGCATTGAATACTCACGATCAGCGATGACGGCATCGAACCGGAGTATCTCGTTCCACAAAGGCAGCGCGAAGTCACTGATGACCACATCCAGATAGCGGGATTCAGTGCTGTACTGACGCATGTTGCCGCAAGTGCTGTCCTCTCTGTGTACAGTTTGAGTCTCACGTTATGACGAACATTGAATACTCACGATCAGTGATGACGGCATCGAACCGGAGTATCTCGTTCCACAAAGGCAGCGCGAAGTCACTGACGACCACATCCAGATAGCGGGATTCAGTGCTGTACTGACGCATGTTGCCGCAAGTGCTGTCCTCTCTGTGCACAGTTGTGAGTCTCACGTTATGACGAACATTGAATACTCACGATCAGTGATGACGGCGTCGAACCGTAGTCTCTCGTTCCACAAAGGCAACGCGAAGTCACTGACGACCACGTCCAGATAGCGGGATTCAGTGCTGTACTGACGCATGTTGCCGCGTATGCTCTCTTCTTTGTGCCGTACCTTGAATATATAAAGCTCCGTCAAATATATATACTACTCTGTGTAAAAAGTATCGGGAATATGTCAATAAAAAGACCCGCGTAAAAGAGGTCGTTCTAATTTTTTTACTGCATGTTGGTAGCACTGTACTGATTTAGCGCGCAAAATTTGAGCGGGATCTGTCATTTAATTTGTTTTAAACTACACTTTTTGTTGATCATAGTTTTGAGTCCTCGGCGATTTTTACAATGGAAAATATTGTTGAACAAAGAGTGTGCCTTAAATTTTGTGTTTCAAATGATATTTCATGTGGTGAATCACTAAAAATGTTGCGAAATACCTACGGCGAATCGTGTATATCGAAAACAAGGGCTTATGAATGGTATAAGGCTTTTAAAGAAGGCCGAGAAGTAGTAGTAGACTTGCCTCGTTCTGGTAGACCTTCAACCGCTACGACCAGAGAAAACATCGACAGAATCAAGAAGCTAGTGCTCGAAAATCGACGTATGAGTCTGAGAGAGTTGGCTAGTGAGGTGAACATATCTTTTAAGTCCGTCCACAACATTCTCATTGACATTTTAGGCATGAAACGCGTCGCCGCTCGACTAGTTCCAAAAGAGCTCAATTTTGTTCAAAAAGCGCAGCGAAAGCATGTCGCTGAAGACATGGTTTCCCGAGCTTCTACGGATCCGACCTTTATGAAACGTATAATAACTGGCGACGAGACATGGGTTTATGAGTACGACATGCAAACAAGCCAACAGTCTTCAGAATGGCGTCTCGAAAACGAGCCGAAACCCAAAAAACCGCGGCAAAGTCGCTCCAAAATCAAGGTGATGCTGACAGTTTTTTTTGACTACCGTGGTGTGGTTCACTCCGAATTCCTTCCAGAGGGAGAAACAGTGAATAAAGAATATTATTTAGGCGTCATGAAGCGTTTGCGTGAGAGTATCCGCCGAAAACGTCCAGATTTGTGGCAACACAACTCATGGATGCTGCACCATGATAATGCACCATCACACACAGCCATTATAGTGAAAGAGTTTTTAGCGAAAAATTCAACAAAAGTTCTCGACCAAGCACCGTATTCACCTGATATGGCTCCGTCTGACTTTTTTTTATTTCCCAAGTTAAAATTACCACTTCGAGGAAAACGTTTTGAGTCGATAGAAGCCATAAAAGAAAATTCGCTGAATGAGCTAAAGGCCATACCGCAAATAGCCTATGAAAAATGTATGGAAGACTGGGTGAAGCGGTGGAGATGTTGTATTGCAAGCGATGGGGCCTACTTTGAAGGCGATAAAATAAATTTAGATGAATAATTTGTATTTTTTGTTTTATTGACAAATTCCCGATACTTAGTACACAGAATGTATAATTATATATTTAATTTATTAAGGACAACAAACAATTATACATTGATGCTTAGAATCAAACTTATTTTAACTAACAGAAAAGCAAATGCACAACCGTTGGCCGAAAAATGAAATATAAGAAATAATGGAATGAATTTGTGAGTAGTGATAGCCTAATGGGTAAAGAAACGGCTTTGTGGCCAGGTCCCCGGTTCGAATGTACCTAGCATGTACAACTAAATTCGTGGTTTCGGATTTATGTACATATTTGTGATTGTCAGTCGCTCGGCGGCGAAGGAATACATCGTGAGGAAACCCGCACGTCCAAGAAATTATATTCGAAAAGTGTGTGATCTTACCTAAGATGATAGATCTGGTTTTTCCTCTAGGTTGTGAAGGTCTGACGGCAGTCGCTCCGTGTAAAAATCAGTATCTTCGCCAAATCCTTAGGCTTAGGTAACGGACCCCGCCAATCCTACTGGATTGGGAAACGGGATAACGCTAAGTAGAAGAATGATGGACTCGAATTGAATACGACTGATATAAAAATTAAGTAATATAGTGTGGTAAATTGTAAAAACAAATACTTAGCGCTCATGATATTAGTAAAGAATATAAAACTTTTCACTCGCAAAAATATTTTATATGTTACGTTATTGAGGTGGCGTGTTAATATTATTTTTTGTCACCTTCTCAACGACGCATGGCCTAAAATTATTAGATGACAGTTGAAACAAACTACCCTAAAATCAGCGTTATACAGTTTCCTAATGCGATGTGGAGGTGCTTGTTCACCAGCGTTAGTTCTTGAGGGTTTTGGCGTAAACAGGCCACGGTAGTGCGAATACGTAGCGAATTACTTGGGATTATGAGGTATATTTGGTTGAATAACGGACTACAATCAAATTTATTATAATGTCATATAGAGATATGACCAATATCCGGTAGTCATCGTCTCGTCTCAAGCGACGAAGTCTAGTGACAAGGCGCTACTTGTATACTGTTTGCATAAAGTGCATCCAGCACCAGATTTACATCAACCCTTACTCATCCCACTGCAAGGATACGGGTCTCCCTTCAACCGAAGGTGTCTGGAGCATACTCCATCACGCTGCTTAAATGCGGATTGGCGGAGGACAGTTTTCGAGCCGCCCGAGGGCCACTAACTTAGCTTAACGACTGTCATCTATGTCTTCTATCGACAATAGCCAGGACCGACGGCTTAACGTGCCCTCCGAAACTCGGAGAAACTTGAGTTACATAAGCCCATCCATACATAGGCTACGATGACACGCGCAACGATGCCATCAAGCTCTAAACACCAGCTTGCCGCAGTCTATTTGTCCGTGAGTAAATACCGCAGCCCTCGTAATACATACATTGTTACCTTTTGTCCGACGCGCGTGGGCCGCGTCCTCGCGTGCAGCATCATGAAGTCTATATCCGACCCCCACACGTAACCTGCACCAAAGTCAACTGCCTTTTATACTCCGCTAGCTGATCAGATATTGTACACTGAACCTTCCATATCATCCAAATGCTTGTAAAAAAACTGCATCAAAATACTTAGTCTGGCCATAAATACTGTTACAAATAAAAATAAACAAAATATTATATTTGAATTTAGAATCTGTCATTTTTATATGATTGTTCATTGCGTTTTCTCATTTTGGCGCCAATACATTGTACAATATTTTGCGATATTAAAATGGAGTGGGGTGATAAAGAGAACCGAATCGCTGTGATTGCATTACACAAAGTAGGTATGGAGCCAAATGCAATTTTAAAACTCTTCATACGCTTGGTATTAGTAAAATGTTTGTGTACCGGGCTATTAATAGGTACAATGAGACCTCTGTTTGTGACAGAAAAAGATCTAGCTGTCCACGTAGTGTTCGTACGAGAAAGGTGGTCAAAGCAGTAAGAGGAAAGAATTCGAAGAAATCCTGTACGAAAGCAAAAGCTTTTATCTCGGGAGATGAAGATAGCACCTAGAACCATGTCGCGTATTTTAAAAGATGACTTAGGACTTGCAGCCTATAAGAGACGTACTGGTCATTTCTTAACTGATAATTTAAAAAAGAATAGAGTGGTAAAATCGAAACAACTACTGAAGCGGTACGCAAAGGGTCAATGTAAAAAAAAAATGTCAGAAAAATTTTCTTTACGGATGAGAATTTTTTTACAATTGAGCAACATTTTAACAAACAAAATGCCCGTATTTTGCTCAAAGCTCTAAGGAAACTTCCCAATTAGTCGACAGAGCGCAACGTGGGCATTATCCGACTTCAGTGATTGTTTGGTGGGGTATTAGCTATGAAGGAGTGACGGAGCCATACTTTTGTGAAAAAGGTATCAAAACATCGGCACAAGTGTATCAAGATACCGTTCTTGAGAAGGTAGTGAAGCCCCTTAACAACACCATGTTCAATAACCAAGCAGGGTCCTTCCAGCGAGACTCGGCGCCGGGTCATAAAGCTCGGTCTACGCAGTCATGGTTGGAAACGAACGTTTCGGACTTCATCAGAGCTGAATACTGACCGTCGTCTAGTCCCGATTTTAATACGCTGGATTATGATTTATGGCCAGTTTTAGAGAGTACGGCTTGCTCTAAACGCCATGATAATTTGGAGTCCCTAAAACAATCCGTACGATTGGCAGTGATGAATTTTCCCATGGAAGAGTGCGTGCTTCTATTGATAACTGGCCTCAACGTTTAAAGGACTGTATGGCAGCCAATGGAGACCACTTCGAATAAGCTTTTTATATTTTAAATTGTTTTATATTTATGTATTAAACTAACACACTGTAAAAGTAATAAATGTTATTTGCAATAGATTTTTTTTTTTTCTTTGTTTCAGTATTTATGGCAAGACTAGGTACATATTACTGAAAATCTAAGAAAACGTATATTAACCACATCACCATCCCACCAACTCATACTCATTACACTGCAGAGGTACGAATCGCCCTTTAATCAAAGGGGAGAATTAAGCAAAAGTTTTCCACACTACCACCACACCACTGCACGGATAATAGGTTCCCTTCAACAAAAATGGGATTGGCGGAGACCAGTCTTCTTGAAGCCGTCCGAAGGCCATTTACTAAGTTACAAAACCGCCTTCTATCGACATCAGTCGGGACCGACGCCTTAACGCGCCGTCCGAAACCCGGGGACGCTCAATGTATATAAACCAATCCAAACAGGCTGCGGTCGACGTTACTTAACCTGCGTGTTCGATAAGAGCGGCACGTGCACGTGCAACGTGTTCATATTTAATTTACACTAAGTACGAATTATTAATTCGGTAGTTTCTCCTGCTGTCACTGGTTCTTTACCTGTCTCATCATATTCCATACTTATAGAGTGAGACAGCATCTTATCTTACGATGTATTATTATAGCTACATCTGTGAGGCCGGTTACAGTACTCTGATGATACGCATTAACCGACCGTCAGTTTGTATCATCCATGCTCTCCTGACCAACAAACTGACCGGGCGTTTACGAGTTGTTTAATTGCTGCTTATTATCTTTGTAGACGTTTTGGGAACAGAAGACGTAGATATCACGTACACCCGATCATCGCCCAAAGAGCATTTCAAAGGGCCAACCGTTCGATGCAGCACTGAACACGTTCATTTGTTTCCATAGCGCGTCGGTCGACCGACGGTCCTCGTACGCAGTGCGTAGCAATATGCGCGTGCGTACGCTCGGTCCAGCACTGTATGATTTTTCATATAAATGACAAGCGCGACTGACGTACGCACCGACGCCGCGACGGTCAGTCGAGCACTGTAATCGGCCTGAGGGGCTTTATTACTAATCAGATATTATCAAAAATTACAATAAACATTTGTGCGAGGCTGCTGGTCGGGAGGCCGTCAGCGGTCGCCGACGCTCCCCTTTGGCATCTTATAGATAGATAGATAAAATGTTTATTTTGCAACTTCCAACACATACATGCTATTGCAGTCCGCAGTGTACATACAGTAATCAAACAAATTTGAAACATTACTTCATTACACAGTGTATATCCTACTATCCTATTAATATTATAAATGCGAAAGTTTGTATGTATGGATGTTTGTTGCGCTTTCACGCTTAAACGGCTGAACGGATTTGAATGAAATTTGGCACGTAGATAGATTATGATCTGGATTAACACATAGGCTACGTTATTTGACTCCACGCGGGCGGAGCCGCGGGCAGCAGCTAGTAGTACATACTTCAACAGCATCCGTGCGCTACAGCAATGCAAAAATGGTGATGGCTCAGTGTGGGTTTTTGCTCATGTATGCATGAGCAAATCACTGATTTTCTGCCACAGCCATGGGACTGATTCAATATATTTTACATTATCAGTATTATAGGGAATAGATTGGTAAAAGTGTAGTGTGAGGCAAACCAGATGTGTACGTTTATATAAAAATACTAGTGTAGGCGAAGTAGACATGTTCACAAGTATAACGGTTTAGTGTGCTTTTGTGAATATCTTAGTTATAACGTTCATTGGCTACGGTAATCACTTTACATCAGGTGGGCCGTATGATTGAATGTCTCCCGACGTTATTAAAAAAAAGTCAGTGGGACGACGGCGACAAGTGCAGCGGCGATGAAGGCGTACACTCAATCAAATAAATTACTTACCTCCAAAATGCGCAGCAGCTACTAGTAGAGAGCCCGATCCTACGAAGGGGTCAAGTGTCAGGTCTCCAGGCCTGACCTGCGCCTGGTTTGCCATGATCAGTGACAACTGAGCATCCATGCTTGTGTTACCGATAAACTTGCGTTTCTTCAGCGAGTGCACCTGTATGAGTTCCCTTTGTCCATCAGCCACCTGCAATAAAATAATGATGTATAGAGGACTCAATGGTGGGTAGATAGAATGGAGGGAATAGTGAGAACAGCAGTCTAGTCCTTTTTCATTTCTAGTATTTTTTTCGTCAGCAGGCATACAAGCATACGGCGCATCTGATGTAAAACGGTTACTGTAGCCTATGGACGCTGTAACACATTAAGTATCACAGCAACTCCGAGCTTACTAGTGACCTCACTCGTGCGTAGGAACACAGAAACCGTCTAGGCAGTTGTTATTTGGCCGCGGTTTTCTGTGAGATGGAAGTACAACATCCAGACGAAGACAAACTGACATGTTCATGCACACACATGTTTTTTGTCTTGTGTGTTGGTGTCAAAAGTCACCGCTTGCGCCACCGAGCTCGTCATTTTTTACCCTATATTAATACTGACTCGTACCGTACTCGTACCCCTATACTCGACTGAACCTGCGAGGTTCAGTCGAGTATAGGCCATATACAAAACGAGGCCTGGTCATCAGTCGAGAGCTTATGTACCTCGGTTATATTGTCGAAGTTGTAGATGTTTTGGCGCGTTAGAGAAAATGATGAGAGTGATTTTTTTACGACACCGACATCTAAAATCGACACCAGGAATTTAGTTGGTAAATGTGTAAAAAATGTCTCTCAAATTTTGGCCGTGATTATATTCAAGGTTGTTATTTAAATAATTTATGAATCTACAACGCGTGTTTTATATCTGAATATATCCATATATAAGTGTTAAAGTGTATGTATATATCTTCACGCCAGGTCCCTTGCGGGGTAGGCAGAGAGAACCGAGCGCCATAAGACGCGGTCCTTACACACTTCACTCGCTTCTTTCACATTCATAGCTCTTTTCATGCACGCTCGCCGGTTCCTAAGGCTCCTGACATCACCTTCTGATAAAACACGACCAATTTGGTCATGGTAGGTTAGTCTTGGTCTTCCTCGGCTCCTACATCCTTCCACTTTCGCATTGTATATCTGTTTCGTCATTCTTACATCTTGCATTCTTTCTACATGTCCAAACCAACGGAGCATGCCCTTTCTTATCTTAACACCGACACTCTCTTTCAGTCCAACTCTCTTTCGTACGTCATCATTTCGAACGCGGTCAGCAAGCGTTATGCCACAAATTTTTCGCAGTGCTCGCATCTCGACCGCATTTATTCTACTTTCATGCTCTCTCTGCCATACCCAGCTCTCACTTCCATAAGTTAGCGTTGGGATTAACACCGCGCTGTGTACAGCGAGCTGTGCCTTCTGGCTTAGATTTCGGCTGCCAAACAGTTTACCCAACGCTCCATTCACGCTATTCCCTGCACTCACTCGTCTCTCCACATCAGCGGTGTACCTTCCATCGCTTCTAAAAGCGCTTCCAAAGTTGTTAAAGTGTGATAAATATATTTATATAAATATGATATTTATCGATAGTTTATTATATTTTCGTTTTGTTTTACAAACTTAGAGTACTAACACGCGGGATAAAATATTCGGAGTTATTTTGTTTTGTCACGCGAAAGAAGTATAACTTGTGACGTGCGTACATAAGTACACTTTTTTTTAATTTGTTGTTCATAATTAACCGATTTGTTATTTGCATATGTTTTTTACGTAACAAAAATCTTAATTTTTATGTTAAATATGTGTGCGGATTTCCTCACGATGCTACAACTCGTCACCGAGCAAGTGTTAATTACAAATATGTACATAAATCTGAACAAATAAATTTAGTGGTACTCATGCACACCAGTATTCGAACCAGGAGACCAGTTGATTAATAAGCTGGTTTGTTATCCACTGGGCCATACTTTTTTTTATACTCTTAAAGTTAATGGTAACAAAATTTTATATCTCATAGACATGTCCTAGTTTCCATATACTGCTGTGTGTTGCAAGGTTTCATACGCTACCAGTAACCGCTTTACATCAAGGAAGCCGCATATTTGTGAGGCCTCCGAAACCTTGGCTGTTAAAAAAAAAAGATTTTTTTGTACAGAAATGAATGATTTATGAATTGGCTTTTCGTTTTTTTTTTTGTTTTTTATTTATCTGATTTGAAATGATTGACAAGCAATGCAGGTCATTCGCGCGTCGTCACCCCGGCTGCTAACACAGCAATTCCTTAGGAGCTTATTGATAACCTCACTCACTCGCAGAAACAACAACTCTCCGAGGAATTGTTATTTGGATACGATTTTCTGAGATGGAGGTGGTTAAGATGGGGTGCTTTGACATAAGCAACAAATAAGTAAAATAGTCTCACCATTCTCCCAAAGAAGACGTCATAGGGTTGGTCAGGCACATTGTTAGGATCAGATCCATAGAACTCTAAATAACTAAGAGTTATATCAGGATTCTTTAGCTTCACTGGACCGTCTAGAGGCAAGTAACTGAAAGTCTAAATAAATTATGATGTTAACAAGTACCTACACAATAGCACCAATGTGGGAGATGGGCACGTCCTGCCCAATAGCAATTTTAAGAGAGGTAGGGCACCCCAAAAACCCGAGTCCACAGTTTCATCCAATTCTTATGGTTTTTTTTTTAAATGTGGATAAGTTGTGGACTTTTGTCTACATATTTTTCCCCATCAAATGCATCCTGTTCCAGCCTGATCGGTAGTTATTAAAAAAAATGTAAGTAAAAAATACCGTATTGACTCCACTATATGTGCAGTACAGTACTTCTATTTTTTCTTGGATTTCTGTCATAGAATGTCTATCAGTTGCGGAAGCTAGATGCAGCAACCGAAGCATATTTTTTTTATTTTTTATTAAGGACAACAAACAATTGTACATTGATGCTTAGAGTCAAAGTTATTTTAACTAGTAGAAAAAATAAAAAATAAATGCACAACCAACACCGTTATCCACAAAATGAAATATAACAGATAATGGACTCGAATTGAATACGACTGAAATAAAAATAAGTAATACATAGTGTGGCAAATTGTAAAGAATCTTAAACCTTTCAATCACAAAATCATTTTATGTGATTATTTATTGAGGAGGCATATTAGTGTTCTCCTTTTGTCAGCTTCTCAACGACGCATGCTCTGAATTGTTTAGATGACAGTTGAAATATATCTATATCTGTAAAATTTGCATTATACAAATTCATAATGCGATATAGTGGTGCTCGTTCACCAGCGTTAGTTCGAGAGGGTTTTGGCGCAAACAGACCACGGTTGTGAGTAGCGCGAATACGTAGCGAACTACTTGGGATTGTGAGATACATTTGGTTGATTAACGGGCTACAATCAAATTTATTATGACAAATGTCATACAAGGTAGTCATATCCAGTAACCATCGTCTCGTCTCAAGCGACGTGAGAGAAATTTTTTTTAGTAGGTCATGATAAGAGAACTTTCTTCGGAAACACCTTTAGCTAACAGTACGCATGTATTTACGCTGTACGACTTCAAGTTGAGCAGTATATTTGGCGTAGTAAGGACTCCACACCGTAGCAGCGTACTCTAGCTGAGGTCTTATTAGAGACTTAAGGAGCAGTAAATAAGAGCTCGGTCGCTTGAAAGGTATACATGTACGCATCACAAAACCGTACAATTGGAAAGCTTTATTTACTATACAGTTAATGTGAACATCCAAATGGAGTTTTGAGTCTAAGTGTATTCCAAGATCTCTAATGAGTGTTACTTTTTCTAACGGTGTGTTGCAGAGCAAATAAGAGTAGTTTATTTTGTTTTTTTTTTTTTTGTAAATGTTATTGATTTACACTTAGCTAAACCCAGTTGTAGCTTATTCACAGTACAATAATTAGATAATCGATTTAGATCTTCTTGTAATTTTAAACAGTCATCGTTAGAATTAATATTACGATAGATTTTCAGGTCATCTGCGTACAAAAGAAAATGGGAGTTAACAAAGCAATCACCGATATCATTAATAAATAGGATAAAGAGCAGGGGACCTAATATGGAGCCCTGAATTATCCCTGAAGACACTGATATGTCATTAGAAGTGAATCCATTCAGACTGACCCTTTGCGTTCTATTGATTATATGAGATTTAAACCAACGCAGCAAATTGCCACGAATGCCATTATACGCTATTTTCCTTAGAAGTATTGCATGGTCTACTTTATCAAATGCCTTGCAAAAATCTGTATAGACAGAGTCTGTTTGTATATTATTGTCCATGTTTTCAAATAAGTAGTTTGTGTAAAGCAATAAATTGCTGACAGTAGATCGTTTTTTCACAAATCACAAATTATAGTACTATGTAATGGAGCGTAAATTGCACCGTGAACTAATCGCTCGAGTACCTTAGACATAGTGGAAAGTAGAGATATAGGACGGTAGTTTGTTACATCAGACTTGCAACCACTCTTATAAACAGGAGTCAAATTAGCAATTTTCCACACTTGAGGGACAGTACCACTTCGTAAACTAAGGTAAGATAAGGAGAGGAATACTGATAGTTTCAGCAGTATGTTTGAGAAAAAAAGGAGGTATTGCATCTGGGCCTGGGCCCTTTGTTACATTCAAAGATTGAAGTTCTTTAACAATCATATCTCTAGATATGATGATGTCAGATATAATGAAATCGCCGCTATGAGATGTTGCTGAAAATGAGTCAAGGTCTAAGTTTTGAGTATCACTTTGTTCGTAAACAGAACTAAAAAAGTTTGAAAAAAGATTACAAATTTCAATTGGATCGCTGGATTTAGTGTTTTTGTAACTCATTTCGCTGGGAATTCCATTATTTTGTTTACGACTGCCTACGAATGACCAAAAAACTTTAACATCTTTTTTTATACCATCTTCAACAGAATCTAAGTAAGATTTGAAGCACTCGGAACATAATGATTTGAATCGTCCGCGCAAGATCGAATATGTTTCGTAATCCGAAATATTATTATACCTTTTCCATTTTTTCCAGGCCTTTTCCTTATTTTTAAATATATGAATGAGGGGTCTAGAGAACCAAACGGGAAACTTTTTATTCTTTGTAGGCCGCCGAGGTATATGTGCCTCAATAATATTGTAAATTTTATCATAAAAAACAGTAATCGCATCGTCTATAGACATATTTTTCAGTATAGTATGCCAATCAATCTTAGCAATCTCGGTATTTATTTTAGTGTAATTTCCTTCCAAGAAGCGATATCTTACCCCTGAACATTTACGCAACGCATCATAATGAGAGTCAAAATGAACATCAGCACAGAAAGGTGGGTGCAAAGAATCCACCGGTACCAGGGAGTACAGGGAGTACATATTGATACCATTTAACGGAAAAAAAATCATGGGACACTTCAATATCATTGCCGTTTGACCGGATAATTAAACTTTTGACAGATAATCATTTTAAAGAGTCAGAAAGAGACAGGTAACTATCAAGTGTTGCGTATCTCTCAAATCCGAAAGAGATAGAATGATCTGTCAAAAGTAGCTTAATAATAGGGGTTAAGGCGACACCTCGATCGTGAAGCTTTAAAATGGCTCCGCCCAATCACCCCGCGCCCCTCAATTGACACTCGACGCTCGATTTGTAAAATTTGAAATTAGCGCCTAATAGGTAACCTGGGGTCAACGTATAGTCAATGCAAACGAACAGAAAAGCTACGGAGTCGCGTCACACTTAAATAAAATTTATAATATCAATATTTAATAAAAATTATTGATTTAATTATTATTTAGCTTTATACATACTGAACCAAACATATTTATTTAAGCTAGACGGAAAACAATAGTAATAATAGTAATAAAAAACTACAGAAACGTATTCACTTTTAAAAGTTTATTGAAAGAGAAATCAATGACATCGTTTTATGTTTATATCTCTACAAGTTAACATGTCTTGGTATCTATGTTGTTCTTACTTAGGTCTCGTCCAGTGGCGCCCTCATTGAATAAAAAATCATATTATAGCATAGAAGATAAACATTATGAAATCTTATGTTGCATTTATTACGAAGATAGTAAAGTATTTTTACGTCATTAAACCAACACTCAAAATATTCCACTATCGTTGTTATAAGCAAAAGTGCTAAAAGAGGCCGTTTTTTGGCAATTATGCCTATAACAACGAAAGCAAAGCATTTCAATTGTTGGTTTAATGACGTAAAAGTACGTTATTGTATTTGTAACACACGCAACACAGGACTTTATAATGTTTATCTTCCACGCTATGATACGATATTTTATTCCTTGAGGCGCCACTGGACGGCATGTATCCCCCTTAAGAAGAATGAAACACCAGCTACATAATACAACATTGTTTATCGAGAGGCTAAAGCGGGCCATTTGTTGATTCGGACACATATGTTTAGTTAGCAGATACACCATCTAAACTGCAAACACTGGTCACAGCGATGAAAGACGACTGTATGGAGAAAGGCTTACTACTGAATGCGAAGAAAACAAAGATAATGGTATTTGAAAGAGAAGAATCAAGAACTAATGTAAGGATTACGATTGATGATGAAATGTTGGAACAAGTGGATGAGTTTGTATATCTTGGATGCGCTTTCAGCAGGGATGGAAGGTACACCGCAGATGTGGAAAGATGAGTGAGTGCTGGGAATAGTGTGAATGGAGCGTTGGGAAAACTTCTTGGCAGTAAAATCCTGAGCCAGAAGGCACAACTCGCTATACACAATGCAGTGTTGGTCCCAACGCTAACTTATGGAAGCGAGAGTTGGGTATACAGAAAGAGCATGAAAGTAGAATAAACGCGGTTGAAATGCGAGCGCTGCGCAAAATTTGTGGCGTAAGGCTTGTAGACCGTATTCGCAATGATGATGTTAGAAATAGAGTTGGTCTGAAAGAGAGCGTCGGTGTTAAAATAAGAAGAGGCATGCTCCGATGGTTCGGGCATGTAGAAAGAATGCAAGATGAAAGAATGACGAAGCAGATATACAATGCAAAAGTGGAAGGATGTAGGAGCCGGGGAAGGCCAAGACTTACCTACTATGACCAAATTGGTCATGTTCTATCAGAAGGTGATGTCAGAAGCCCTAGAAACCGGCGTGCGTGCATGAGAAGAGCAATGAATGTTAAAGAAGCGAGTGAGATATGTAAGGATCGAGTCACGTGGCGCTCGGTTCTCTCTGCCTACCCCGCAAGGGATTTGGCTTGAAGTTATAGATGTTCGAGTGTCATAATGGCTGATAGCGCCGAGTAAACACAGGATTTTTTATTTCAAATAAATAAGAGAAATAAAATTATCAGATTGAATTAGATTGAAATTGAAATAGAAAATTGGAATTTTTTTGCAACTCCCTCCTGGTGAAGATTTACAAGTTATTTTACACAGTTAGGTATAGCTCTGGTAGGGATCCTAGCTTTTTCCCTAAATATAATACACTCTCGAATGACTAGGTATGCGCTTTCACTAACAGTCAATTTAACTTCGCGAATTTTATAAAAAAGTACAGGAAGAACTTGACGGTTAGACGGTAATTTTGCGCCTGTTATTTGATAATTTACGTCTCCAACTAAGAAAATACTTGATTTATTGCTTCTCAATTCCACTGCCATCTTATAAAAGTTAAAACATTACGTATTAATCACGAGAATAACTGACATTCAAAATTAATAGACGGTTAGGTAATTATGACGAAGTTAACGATGCTCTCTCTAAAGTTATTCATTGGTTTAGTGTTAATAATAATAAATAATAAAAAATAAAAAAAATAAAATGCTTTTAAATGATAAAAAGACTAAAGTAATTAAGTTCTCAACACCTAATGTAAGGCAGGTGGCTACCAATGTACATGTTAATGGAACTAATTTAGCCTCTGTGGAGACAACTGTGTTCTTGGGTATAACAATTGACTCCAGACTACAAAGGGGCCCACAAATTGAAAAATTATCAGGAAAACTAAGTTCTGCAGCCTATGCAGTGAAAACTATTAGACGGCTCACTGATATTGATACGGCTAGAATAGTTTAATTCAGCTACTTTCATAGTATTATGTCATATAGAATTCTTCTTTGGGGTAACTCCGCGGATATTAACACCATCTTTTTATTGCAAAAAGAGCCATAAGAGCTATCTACAAACTTGGTCCCCGGGAGAGCCTTAGAGAAAAATTCAAAGAAATAAATATTTTAACAGTCGCATCGCAATATATCTATGAAAATCTTTTGTATGTCCATAAAAACATAGACTCATTTTGTAAAAAGAGTGATACTCATAGCATAAATACCAGATATAAGCATAATCTTGTGTTATATGCAAGCCGTCTCCACAAAACAAGTAATTCTTTTATGGGGCAATGTATACGGTTCTATAACAAACTTCCCAGCAATATA
Organism: Pyralis farinalis; assembly: GCA_947507595.1. Classification (NCBI taxonomy): domain Eukaryota; kingdom Metazoa; phylum Arthropoda; class Insecta; order Lepidoptera; family Pyralidae; genus Pyralis; species Pyralis farinalis. The sequence goes on from OX382270.1 coordinate 3,783,445, forward strand.
AGAGAATTGTCAATAAACAAATTTAAAACTACTATTAAAGCCAAATTGTGTAGCAGGGCATATTATAAAGTATCTGACTATATTAATGATAAAAATGCCTGGGAGTGAGTCGATCCAATTATAATGTAATTAACAAAATATGTAAATTTGTTTGGATACCAAAAGAGGGATGCCTGAGTTTTTTGACAGTATTTTTATCAGTGCTCACCTAGTCATAAACTGCACGGTAGGGAAAAAAATTGTGACGATTCCAAACAAATGTAGCCATTTTTGCGGAATAAAAAGATTTTGACTTTGAACAAATGAATACCGCGAGTACGCGCGGCACTGCCGCGCCACTTGTATGAACATGTTTCGATGTAATTCGGCACGGATTATCGTAATCCAAATAAGTTAAAAATTAATTTCCGAGTGTTTTAAAAGCAAATGAACAAAACTAAGACCTATGCGTTAGAAAATAAAAACTTTGAAAAATAAGGGACACCCTAATATACATATATACAAATAGATTCTATAATCTATTCATATTTAAAAAAAACATGTGACAAATGATTTTCTTGCTGTTTCATAACTTGTAACTTTAGTATACAGACATTTATTGTATTTTACTTATGTATACTCTGTGTTTTGTCTTGTTGTACGTTTCCTTGTTATTTCTTAAACTCTCAAGAAGAAAGAACCAGGACCATCTCTGATGTTGCGAAATAAATCTAATCCGTACAATAGTTCAATACTAACCAAAATGTATAGAATAGATGAGTTTTTTGTGATTTCAGTGTTGGTTCATAGTAAACATTATTTGTTTTCACGAGTAGCATGGGTATAAGTATACTATCTATCTATATCTTCACGCTAAATCCCTCGCGGGGTAGGCAGAGAGAACTGAGCGCCACATGAATCGGTACTTACACACCTCGCTCGCTTCTTTAACATGAAACATATCGAGTTTTCTTTAAAAACTATCTAAATACACTATTTTACTAATAATTATTTTAATACAAAAAAAAAAAAACCTCCACTGGTTTTCTATCTTCTGATAGCGCGAAACGTACAATGTCTAAGTTGGAGTTCGGTGAGCTTATAATGGTTACTATGAGTTTGTCGTCCCGTATGACACTTACGTTAAAGTAGCATATAAATCGAGTAGTGATTCTTCTGGTGGAATATGTTTATTTAGTAAGTTTCTCCTAAAAAACAAAACAGCAAAAATATTCTATTTTATAAGTTTTTATTTTAATACAAAGAAATAAAGAGTCTCCACTGGTTGCTATGTGCTGAGAGCGCGAACCGTATTGGTATAAATTTCCAACGTAACCTGACCTCCACCGACGTACAACTTCTAAGTCGGAGTTCGGTCAGATTATAATAGATAAAAATAGGAGTTTGACGTCCTTTATAGGTACACGGTCAGCCTGTGGATAATGTATACCAATTATCAAATGTTACTGTTCATTCCTGCAAAAAATAACTCTTATTTAATGCAGTTTTATATAGAGTTATTAAGTAAGCAGAATTAAAAAATAGTTTGAAGAGGAATTACATAGCTTGGGCCAACCATACCTAGGAACTGTTCTAAAAACTAGAAATATGTCTACACAATGTTACTATAATATGTTTAATGAATATAATAATTAAAAAAAAAAATACCTTGTCTTGTTCGCCTCCGCCATTCTACGAACATTTTCTTTGTATTTTTATTCTATATATTTTCTTTTTAGTGTTCCCCATTATTACAACAGTATAATAAATATATATAAACCTATAATATTATTTACTACTTTACAACAGTATAATAAATATATATAAACCTATAATATTATTTACTACACTTACGCTAAATACTATAATATTGAATATTTACAACTATTAATTATAAAAACTTCGGTGTCGCGATGTTAATGGAGCGAGCTCGAGCAGACAGTCGACATAGGTCTCGCCTCGAAGCGGGCTGGAGCCGGACTGACCCATGTAGTTAGTCAACGCGTTTATAATCCTCATTACCGCACAATAAGGTCGAAAACACGTAGCACCCAAGACGAATGTAATCGCTTAGAAATTGTCAGAAACTTAAAATATTTTAAAAAAATTTCATGTTTCACTTATCAAAATATGCAGCAACCATATTATAAACATAGATATTACTAATAGATTTAAGTAATTTTGAAGCGTATAAACAGAACAACTTCGTTGTAATTTCAAAAATAATGAATTTCAGGAGGTGTTTTCGAAAGTAATTATTATCGAATCAATTTTACACAATCGCGTATTTGAGCAAGCAAATTCAAGATAAAGAAATGAAGTTATTTATATTAAAATCTTAGATCCGTCAGTTTAGTCATTAGCCTATATTATTCGATGAAAGTTGGTCTAATTTTTCGATGTGTCGCCTTAAAGTATGAAATTGCCGATTTATAGTAATAGATAGGTACTTTAAATTGACATTATACCTTCACGGTGTGAGATTTTCGAGTGAAACTCGAGAGGAGACTGCTAATGAATGTACCATGCGTTTTTGGTGTAAACGCTTTCTTAATAGAAACTTCGATTTGAAGAACGAACCACGCGGAAGACACACAGCCCACACAGGTGAATAACGCTGAATTGAAGGAGATGGTGGAAGCCGATCCGAGTAAAACTACCCAGGAATTAGCGGCATGGTTTAAAGTTACCTTACCTACAATATTGACTCATTTGCATCAAATCAATAAGATAAAAAAATAGGAAAAATGGGTGCCTCGTGTTTTAACTGATCTGCAGAAAGAAACGCGTGTTGAAACGGTGTGGCCTTGTTGAATTGGTACAGCAATGAAAGAATATCGAATTGTGACATGTGACGAAAAGTGGATAATTTACGATAACCGAAAAATGCAATGGCTGACCCCAGATCAAACGCAGCAACAATGACCTAAAGCAAAGCTTCCCAATAAAAAGGTAAGGCAGCAAAATAGCCCCGACTCATGAATATATCTTCACAATTATTGCTCCATGATAACGAAAGACTTCACACTGCACGAGAAACCGTTGTAACTCTGCAAGAGCTGCAATTAGAAACCATACATCAACCTCCATACACGTCAGACTTTGCTCCAACTGACTACCATTTTTGTCGTGATTTGGACAATTTTTTATGTGGTAAAAAAATTAAATAATGAGGGTAAATATTATGATTAAAGAAATATGTTACATCTTAGAAACAATTTCATTTTCATACTTTAACCCATATTAATTATAAAATAGATGCAGTATAATAATCAGGTCAGAATTAAACCATAAATTGCCACGTTGGTTAATAATTTAATAAATTCTTTATCAAGAGGATAAGCTCCTTATCATAACTTTGTGAAAATTATATATGTATGTGATGGAGTGGTTGTTATCTGATTTTATTACAACACAATATAGATATAGAAAAGAGATTTATATATTTGTTTTTAACAAAAATAGGTATAATCATATTGGATACTTTTTCTATATAAAGTGCAAACGTGACTAATGTTCATTAATTCGTCACGGCCCATTATATACTGTTTGCCGTAACACGCATGGCTTAATCAAGCCATGCGGGTGTCGAAGGCTTAATATAACTTATATCCATGAATAATGGATGTAAGGTAGGTGCAAAAAAGCACCTAATAGAAAACTGCAGCCAAATAACAACTTCCTGGCGTGTGGATATATTCTTAAGAATGAGATTAATACTAAGCATATGTGTGTTGTATCCAGTATTGGAAGTCCTCATAGGCTACATTAACCAGTTTAAGTTAAGAAAAGCAAGATACGAATAGCGAGATACATATTTTATAAATAGATATACTTATATTAAATCAATATTTTTATCAGTACTTATAGCAAATGGAGGTGAAGATTTAGGGCATCTATATATTAAATTGACATATTACAACTATCTTTGGTGTTTTTCTTGTTCATGTGAGTGAGCAAGGCTACCAGCAAATTGCTGCAGAAGCAGGTGTGGCAACATGTTAGCTATATTCTTGTAATTTTTGAAACAATCATATTTAATAACCGCCAAAAGCGAGCTTTATGTCGCTTGATGAAGCGTTTGTTCTTGTTTGCCTCCTGACATAGTTTAAAAATGCATAAATATATATTAATTAGACACTAATAAAATAATATACTATGAATGTTATAGAGATGATAATAATGATATTGAGTGAGACAGTTCTCTCGGCCTACCCTGCAAGGGACCTGGAGCGAAGATATATAGTAATTATAAATAAAAAGAAAACATTATATTATTCATACCTCACCTCAATTTTAGCAACTTTTTCCTCCATCGAAAAATGTTTACAGAAAGTCTCAACTTCAACTTTAAATGATTTGCCTGTTCCACAACAAGCCTCTATCAGTTTGCTATGACAAACAAATTCCGGAGTGGAGTCACCATCCTGCATATTCAGTTCAACAATGCCATTCTCTGTTTTATTATATAAAGCATTCCGCAGGTTAATGTGTAGCTGTGACTCAGTTTTAGCCCTCGACCAAAGTTCGATACAATTCTTTACCAGTACCGATCTAGATGCAATCTTTTTAATAAATTCTTCAGAAGGAAGTTCCACGACCCAATAAGGTTTATGTACACAAGGTTTTTCTATAAATTTAATCGGAATGTTAAACAGGGAGATGATACTTCTTATTTCCTGAAATAAATAAAAATTATATGTAAAATCAAGATAAGTAATCCGCATGAACACATATTAATCAAAAGATCTTACTGCATGACGGAAATCTACGTGTTCATGTGCAAACCATATTAAATACCGTAGCCACATTTTTATTAATATTGTTCAAATATCAATAGTTATAGATAAGTTTTATAATAATTTCATGAATTTATTATCGCGCAATGCGATAACGAACAACAACAACAGAAATCAAAACATAACCTCACCGCAACATTTGAACGAGGTTTTCTTCTTCTTTTTCAAGCTAGCAAGCACACTCTACTCTACTCAACATTATTATTACTGTCATATTTATGTTGCAACCTCGCTCAGCCTTGAGCTTTCAGACCACAATCAATTAATATATCATGTAAGTAGCCTGAATATAGTGAAATTTTAAGATTGTGACGATATAATAGCCAAGGAACGCACAAACACATGTTTCCTACTAGTGTAGAATGTATAATACCTATACGTAGGTATAATTTCTAAACCCATTATATGTATATGTAATTTCAGACTTCATTTAGGACTGTATCCTACTTTTCTTTGTTTAACGACTCTCAATTATCGAAAACAGCCGGGACCGACGACTTAACGTGCCCTCCAATTACAGAGGAACTTGAGCTGACTAAACCCATACAAAGACAGGGTGTGGTCGACATCGCTTAACTTGGGTACGTACGATTAGCTAGCTAACTCTACCCTAATTACTACTTAAATACCACAGGTTCAATTCTAACACGACAAACACGTTGGTATTCATGCATGTTATGTCTTGGTTTTATATAATATATAATACTATTTGTAAGTACTAAGTAACAATGTAAAAAGTCGCGTTATTAACCGTTATGTTATAACAGCATGTTTTTTCCATTATTTACAATAAATTAACTAATTAATTACTTCAAAGGATTAGTTACTTACCCTCAATACAAAATGTCGAAAAATATATAATGAATGAATGTACTAAGCGAATACGCATAGGTATGTAATGGATATGCTCTATGCTGTCATAGCAACGCCATCAATTAACCACATGGCATTGATATGCAGCACACAGAGCCTCGGAGTCAGCACAAAGACTGGGTGCAAATATTTTCCCATAACTTTTTAAGTTCTATTAACGGAAGGCCCACATACCATTTTACATCATAATGATCACTCTTCATAAAAATATTTAGTACTAATGATCGAAACTCATAATCATCAGAATTCATAATATCACTAATAATACACCTGGTTTATACTGACATTTATTGACCCATTGCGTACCGAGCGGTTTGATCGATCCATGCGCGTTATGGCAACAGGTATATAACGTTTGACGGGTTAATCATAAGTGTTACGTATCCACAATAGATTGCAATGATAAAAAATAAAAGGTAGATAGTAAAAATAATAGGTATGACGACAAGAGAAGCGAGAAGTGCTAGGTAGAACCTACAGACCGCGAGCCGAGCGATGCGGCGGCGGAAGCCGGCGAAGTTCCATAATCAAACATTGTCTGTTATGAAGGAAACTGATCTGAAAAACAACATTATGAGTTGAAGTATGTTCTTAGTAATGACATAAAAAATATGATAACTGTTATGAATACATTGGTAGTAGTAACATGAACAAAAAAAGTATGAGGACAAAAATGAGAAAATGAAGAGTGATTCCTATGAACACACATCGCCCATCGGTAGCAAAACAAAAAATAGGAATAAGATTTTTAGGTGAGCCAATATGGATCTACAAAAACTTGTATATACGGACATTGATATCCATACTATCGCACCAGCAATCAATGTCTTTTGCCAAACCCTCGGGAAACCCGTATGATGGCATTTTCAATAGAAGACCCAGATTTCAGATTCAATCGATGAGTTTAGCGGGGTCTTGCAAACTCCGGTTGACCGTCGTTCATATATTCATATTTTTTTATACCCATAGTCTCACTTTTGCTATATAAATATACTACCGCTTACTCATTCCAATGCAGGGATACTGGTCTCGCTTCAATCGGATGGGTTTAAAGGATACTTCACTACGCTGCTAACTGCAGTCAATGGTATTAAGGCAATTGGCTTAACGACTGTCATCTATCAACCACAGACGGCTTAACGTCCCCTCCGAGCACGCAGAAGCTCTAGATAGAGAAAACCATTCATGAACAAACAGCGGTTGACGTTGTCTAACCTACGTGTCTGTAGAAAACTCGCGAAAGGACGTCATTGGCTTCTCCAAAAAATATATATTTGAGCACTAAATCTGGTTTATGATATCAAAGGAAAGGATAAAAGGTTACATTACTTTGACACCGACGCTCGTGGGTTAGATTCCCACATAGGACAAGCATTTGTGTGTACAAACATGTTTGTTTGTCTAGGTCTGGGTGTTTTTCAGAGAGGAAGGGCGCATGAAAGCAGTCCGTCTGCGGAAGTACCTCCAACTAAAGGAAAACCGCAGGCTAATAACTACTCCCAAGAGGGTTGTTGTGTTCCTGCGTGTGAGTGAGATCACCAGTAAGCTCCTAACCAGGTGCTGTGTTAGGCTACGGTAACCGAGTAACCGACTTTACACCAAGTGTATAGCTGAATGCTTGTACGTTCCGTCGTTTTAAAAAAAAAGAACATCAATGTAAATTAGAAGAGATTTTATTTTCTTAAATAAAATATCATTCAATCCTCCAATTGCTCAGCATATTGTCGATAGGAATGTAATTCTTTACAAATACATTCACGTCACAACAAACTCAGTATCCAAGTACAATAATCCATAGGACATCAATATCGCAGTTTTTCACTATGAATCTTTTTCCTCTTTATCTTCTAATAGATCCTGGTATCTGTCGTGCAGGAAGTCCAAGTATGCGTCTTTGATGGATCCCGAGCACGCGACGTAGTGCCCTCCAGAGTGCTCCGCGACCACTGGCTTCACAAACTGATTTATTAACGACTCGCTCATTTCTGAAAAAAAAAATTGTCTACTATATGTGACAAAATAAATAAAATAAAAAACCTATGTTTCTAAAGATAAGATATTCAAGGCGTCATTTTTCATACTCTATTCGATTGGCGAGGTCATCACCTCATCACCAATTCTATATTCTATGTCTACCTAAGCCTAAGGATTTGGCGATGATACCGATTTTGACATGGAGTGACTGCTATTAGACACCTCCACAACCCAGAAGAAAAATCAGACCTTTCTTTGTTTAGGTCACATATCTTTGGAGATAAAATTTTTCGCGGGTTTCCCCATGTCCTCATGAGGTTCATTGCCTTAACAACGGTGGTAACGCGCGAGCGATGCTTTTTCCCAATCGTTTATAGCTTACGGTAAACACTTCACTTCCGGTGGACCTATAACGATAATCTATAAGATCAAAATTCTTTATTTGAGATTAGGCCCTCGCAGGCACTTCTTACATTATTATTGTATGTACGGGATTTAGCGCGATTTGTTTTTCTGTTTCCCCGATATTTCGGCGACGTAGCAAACGCCGTGATCACGGAATGACTAGACGACAGGATGACAGTCATCCAAACAAATCGCCGTAAGTCCCGTACCTAAAATAATACAGTAAACAAGCGTGAAGGTTTAAAATTCTTACATTTTTAAAGTATGTATAACTTCACGCCAAGTAAGCAGAGAGAACCGAGCGCCATAAGCACCTCACTCGCTTCTGTGACATTCATAGCTCTTTTCATGCACGCTCGCCGGTTCCTGGGGCTCCAGACATCACCTTCTGATAAAACACGACCAATTTGGTCATGGTAGGTTAGTCTCGGCCTTCCTCGGCTCCTACATCCTTCCACTTTTGCATTGTATATGTGTTTCGTCATTCTTTCGTCCCGCATTCTTTCTACATGTCCAAACCAACGGAGCATGCCCTTTCTTATCTTAACACCGACACTCTCTTTTAGACCAACTCTTTCTCTCACGTCTTCATTACGAACGCGGTCAGCAAGCTTTATGCCACAAATTTTGCGCATGCTCTCATCTCGACCGCATTTATTCTACTTTCATGCTCTCTCTGCCATACCCAGCTCTCACTTCCATAAGTTAGCGTTGAAATTAGCACCGCGTTGTGTACAGCGAGCTGTGCCTTCTGGCTTAGATTTCGGCTGCCTAGAAGTTTACCCAACGCTCCATTCACCCTATTCCCGGCACTCACTTGTCTCTCCACATCAGCGGTGTACCTTCCATTGCTGCTAAAAGCACTTCCAAGATATACAATGTCATTCACTTGCTCCAACACTACATCATCAACCATAATCCTAGTGTTCGTTCTGGTTGTCTCTCTTTCAAATACCATTATCTTGGTTTTCTTCGCATTCAATTGTAAGCCTTTCTTCATACAATCATCTCTCATTGTTGTAACTAGTGTTTGCAGTTCGGATGGTGATTCTGCTATTAATGCCGCATTGTCTGCATAAAGCAGACAGTTGACCACTGAGTCACCCATTCGCATTCCTACATTCATATTTCTTATTCTCTGAAGATAACTGTCCAGATACAGGATGAATAGCCGAGCCGACAGCACGCATCCCTGTCTGACACCAATATTGACATCAAACCAGGGCGACAAGCTGCCGTCCACCCACACACATGCTGTACAATCCTCATAAGTGGATTGCACAGCACGGAGTAGGTCACCGTCAACCCCATATCTGGGCAAAATGTTCCAGAGATTCTTTCGAACGACTCTTATCAAATGCTTTCTCAAAGTCCACAAAACCGCAGAAAACCATCTGGTCCAAAGCCAGAAGCTTCTCTACGATGTTGCGGAGGGAAAAAACTTGATCCGTACATCCTCTGCCGCTTCGAAATCCACCGTGTGCTTCCCAAAGCATTCCATCGGATTTCACCCTCATTCAATGATTTTTCCATACACTTTAGCTGCTAAGCTGATCAAACTGATGGCCCTATAGTTGGCGCAGTCCATACGTGAGCCCTTACTGACTGACTTTCCATCTTTCAAACTTCGTATCGACCATTCAATCTCATCCATAGTAATGACTTCATGGTACGCTGGCACCGCCGAGTCAATCACAGACTCATTCACAATGCCGTCATGGACATAATCATACATTTCTCTAAAATATTCACTCCGCCGTTCTAACACTTCCTGAGTGTTAGCAAGAATGCCACCAGCTTTACATCTTATCTTGTCCATTCTAGATGCTGACAAACCACTTCGAGACTTCTTTACCTCTCTCCAGAAGAGTTTGGTATTTGCCTCGAAGTTCTTCGTCAGCTTCTCTTCCTCACTCATATGTACTTATTATACTATTCACGCTTCTCTTTCACTAAAGCTTTGGAGTCATTCTTGCATCGACGGTATATTTCTTTCATACCATCACTCTGGTGCAAAGATGATACGTAATCCAGCCACGCTTTCCTCTTTTTTCCACGGAGTATTGAACCTCCGCATCCCACCAGGCATCTCCTCTTAGTGTTCTACGTCTCTTTGCGCATCCACATGCTTCTTTCGCACTGTCCACCATACTTTCTTTCAGAACTTTCCAACATTCGTCTACATCTGAGTCGGTAAGACTCGCGTTCGCAAGTCTTTCACTGACTAGACGTACATACGTACTTCTTACACTTTCATCTTCCAATTTTTCACTTCTTATTCTTTCATGGTCTCGGTCTGGTTCACGCCTTCGCCAGTGCCTCCACTTCTTGAAAAGGCCCACAAATTATCACCAGATAGTGGTCCGTTTCAAGAGTGGGACCTCTGAAGGCTCTTGTATCCATTAACTTTCGGAGACGTCCATCTATCAAAATCAAATCAATCACACTTTTCTGTTCATTCCGTCTCCATGTAATAAGTGTGAATATCCTTGTGATGGAAGAGCGTGTTCAACACAAGGAGGTTTCGTTCCATACATACGTCTAAAAGTAATTTACCAGCATCGTTCACTCTCTTATCTCCGTATGGACCAAGCACAGCGTCATAACTGCTTCGCTTGGTCCCAACCCATCCATTCAGATCACCACACATAATTATACGTTCATTCGCTTCGGCCAAATCCAGAACCCCTTACAGTCTCCCAAATCTTCTCGAGCTCCTGGGGATTAGCAGAGCTCACAGGAGCATATGCTGCAACTAAAAACACTCGCGTAATCCCCAGTTTTATCTTAACCCAGAGAAGTCTTGGACTTACTAAATCGTAATCTATCACACCAGCGGCCAAGCGAGATGAAAGCACGACACCTACGCCAGCGCTGGCATGAACGTCCTGGTCCACCCCAGACCACAGGGTCATCATGCCACCGGGCAGATCTTCTGTGTCGCTTCCCTTTCGCTTGGTCTCTGACACACACAAAGCATCTAGGCATCTCACGTTCATTATATCGATCAACTCATTCATCTTATCTTTTAGACCACCTCTCACATTCCATGTGCCTATACGACACTCAGCTCTCCTCGACCCGCCGGGATGGGCGTTGCGTGGTGGGTGGCGCCCCCCACCGCCGCATGCTTTAGATTTCGCACCGACGAGGGCGGATCGGTGCGCATCGCCTCCGGGGGACGCCTTAATCCGCGCGTCTGTGCGGTTTGGGTCCAGAATTGCAGTCCACAGTGTTTAACTGGCAGGGTCGAGGCGTGCACGCTTCTGGTACCGACCCCTTTTAAAGCAAAATCTTGTTATATATTATGAATTTTTCGTAGTTTTCGTTATAATTGTTTGCCTTCTGACGTAGCACATAAAAAAAACAAACAAATGTACACCAAACACTCTCTGATTTAACCAGACAAAATGTTAAAAAAATATGATTATTATTATTTGTTTGGGGAGGTTAGATAAACCAAATTGCTTCAAATCGAAGCATTGCAAGCTATGAAAACCGTCTCACCTTTTGGTATTATAGAATCACTTTCTCCGTACACATGCAGTGATGGTAAGTTGATGTCTTCATCATAAAACCCTTTGTGAACTAAGCTGCCAGAGCGAAATCCGGAAGCAAATATTGCAAAACTGAATTTATATGGCAAGTCTGGAAAGAAAGTGACGGATTTTTATGTCAACATCACATTCTATTCTAAATATATATACATACGTATAATATTAATATTATAATATATCATAATGTGAATCTTCATAATGTGCACATATTAAGAAATTAGGTAAACTAGGCCCAATTTTGTCAAAGAAAAATATATGAAAAAAAATTTTAAAAATGTATTATTATATTGACTTTTTAAATTTTTTGTTTGCGTCTTTAACCCCCATATTGATAAAAAGGTATTACTTTTAAACTAAATGATCTATCGCATCAAAATAAGCTCAATAATGATTGGGAATAACAGGCCATGCTCTTAAAACGTAAATTGGTGGAAAAAAGACCGACCTCGGTCTGACAAAAGATGTTTTTAAAAAAGAATCTAGATTTTTTTATCATTTTTCAAAATAATTGTAAAAATCTCAATGAAACGTCCACTTTACGTACATTTTTTATTACTTTAAGTTATTCTACATCGTATAGGCTTGTGGATTAAATATGGATAGTCGTAGCTTTAATTCCACTTTGTATTATACCTTTGGATACATTACTTAAATAGGTATAGATATAAGTAGTAAAGTATAAATAAAATTAGTATTAGACAGTAGCATAGCATAGTATTAAAAAAAAACCAATAGTCGATTTCCTATTCTTTTAGGCAACTATCAAATTTTTTCGCAAGCAAACAAAGCAAAGCTAATACGATACATATATTTATTATTTTTGTAGATGTAAGATGTACATACAATAAGATGTATATCTTACCATTTAACACATAGTAATCATTTTCCTGGTAGAGCATGTATACATTCCAAGGAGAGATAGCCTACTGACTGTAGACTGCCTACCTGACGTAAGGAGTAACTAGTAAAATCTCTGCAATGCCCAAGTTTGTGAACTCTACTCGTGTTCATAGGAGTCACTTTTATGTGACAGTATCATAAACTACTAGTCTAGCTCCTCATTCATCCCAAGTTCATCATTATCAAATAAAATTAAATATTAATGTACTCACAGCCTTTTTGCTGCATTGCAGCCAACAAGCCAACAAGACAGGCCCCTTGGGAAAATCCCATTAGTCCATCGAAAGGGCCATGCTCGGTTACTGTTTTTTCAACAAGCTTCAGTGTGGCCTCAAACCCAATGGCCGGACCACCCAAGCACTTCCCACTAAAAGAGTTATCTTCTGCATTGAACCACCACGATCGGGAATCTGAAATTGAAAATAACTACTTTATGCTTCGTCCACAAATCACACAGTTTTTTTCTGAGTCTCAGTCTTCCAATTGTATATTAACAGATTATTTAACTCCATGTGTTATATTGTAAACATTTATGTGTGTGGGGTGGCAGTGCAAAGGGCATAGGAGACTCTAGGCAAGGTGATCAGCGGCTAGTCTGCGTGCCAGGCTTAGGTTCCAGTAGACCGAAACCAGGAAATTCAATAATTAGTTTGTTTCAAACACAACAGATAAAAGAAAGAAGAGAGCGCCACCTGATTTAACATAAACCTATCAGGAAGGTAAGACAAAGTAATGCAACTAGTATAAAGAGAATGTATTCATGTTTTTATTCATTACAGTTGCTTTCAGACACAATTAATATGAAAACTAAATTAACTTTCATATTATATATACATTCCATATCCTACATGGCAAATTCAAATATAATTAAAACTAGCAACCCGCCCCGCCTTGCACGGGTTCTTTATATAAAATAGCCTATGTTACTACATTACCGCTTTATAATTGACAATTTATTAAAGTATATAACGCGCAGCTCGTCCGCGCACTTCGCGGAGCCGTACAATAATAGCCTTTTATAAGTATTAAAATGGATATAGGTAGTATGTTATCTTTAACATATAGACATATGTCATCGCGGACTTTTCTGTAGCCATATATAAGATACAATACACAATTCCACCATACATTGATACACTACATAAACTTTCGGAGCCCATCAGCTCGGACGCGAGGCGTGGGGTCACGGGGCGCCCGCGCCGCCCAGTCGAATCACGGCGACACGAAATTAATATCGTTGCGCATTATTTTGATTTTGCTATATCTCCTAAGGTATTAATTTAATTAGCATGGTGTAAAGGGAAAAAATAATCTTAATGAAATGCTCAAGCACACTAACGTATTTAAAATGATAAGCATTAATTCCGTATTTGTGTAAATAGCTTTCCAATTACCACTTTATAATTGCCCATTTTTTAAAGTATTAAAATGGATGTAATATGTTATACTTAAGAGATAGACATATGCCATCGCGGACTTTTTTGTAGACCTATATAAGGTACACAATTCCACCATACATTATTTTGTTATATCTAAAAGGTACAGTTGCTTTCGCTGAAGCTGGCTGAGAAAAAACGTGGCCTCTAAGCCAAGCACGAATCTATCTGTCCTAAACCAAATCTATTAATTGACGGCTACATGTTGCCATTATGATGGATTAATCTTCTTCTTAAATTCTTCTCAAAACTCTGTCCTATAATTTTCTATAATAAAGGATATTTGTGGAAAATAAACATTGTTTAATAAACATTGAGAACGCGAAACTTTAGAACTGCTGTAACAACAAGAAAAATCAAACCAATGAAAAGCAAAGAATTAAATTAATTAGAAGCGACTATAGGGTGGCACTTAGCTAGACTGAATACGATCAATTTGATCTAGTTACTGGTTAACAGATGATGCTGGTAGCACCGAAATTTGCAATAACATGCAAGAGTAGATTTGCACCCTAACAATATTTTACAAGATAATCTTGTCTTTAATTCAGTAAATATTATTGAATAAATGAGGAACAGAAAGTGTATAATAAGTATATAAGAGCTAAGAATGTTGAGGAAGCAAATGAGGTGTGTAGAGTCATGTGCTTGGATGGTTCTCAATATCGATACCAGCAGGGACTTGGCATGAAGATATAGGCATATGAAAGTAGAGAATAAGATCCAATTTAGAGATCAATATGTGACATCTAACCTTAAAGGACAGTCAACTATGAATAGCATGCCTGCTATATGAGGAAACAGCCACCCACACATGTTTATATACAATAATAACTTCATACAGGAACCACACAGCTCCTTTAATTGTATCTTTACTTAGATGCACTAGCCAAGTATTAGACTACGTGGGACACTCAGATATTTTTGCGAAAATAAAAGTGTTCTATAGGTAATTTTTTTTTTTATTAAATCTATACAAAGTACTCTCCACCACAGCATCTATGCAAAGTTTCATGTAACTAAACCAGTTTTTAAAACACTTTTTCCAGTCCGCCGCAGACACCTTATTTACAGCCTGCTCAAATGCTGACAGCGCAACTTCCGGCAATGAAAATTATATCACTTTGAGCAGATTTTTTATCTTTAGAAATAAAAAGAAGTCACCCGGTGCTAAGTTAGGGCTATAAAGAGGGTGACCCAGGAGTTTGAGCAGCGTGCTGTCCAGGAAGTCCCTTGTTTTGAGTGCGGTGAGCGAGGGCGCATTCTTGTGGTGGATCTACAGCACACGGAGCCTTGTGTTTGATCGTTTGTTTCTCACGTGCATCAAGCAATCAAGTGCATGGTATGCCTGATGTTAAGCACTTACCATAGCTTATGGACGTTTACAACACCAGGGATGTCACACACGCGTTATTGACCCTGTAAAAAACCTCTTCACGCCTTTCTTGAAGAATCCCATGCAATAGTCCCTTGGGAAAACCTCAGCTGGGAATTTATTCCACAACTTGAGAGTTCTCGGAAGGAAACTTCGTTGGAACCGCACAGTACTGTTGTTGCTGTGTTACTAGCAGGGTCAAGCAGCAATAGGCAGCATGTTTTCACTCCTGCTATAATTACAGTTAATCCTCTGCTTGTACGCCTCTCGACCGTATTGACATAAATCTTAGATTCTTGACAAATGAATACAAAAACATATACCCTCATCTCCACTGTCGTCTTCATTAAAAACTTTGTGAGGCGCCGATATAAATATCAGCTGGGCGTATTTAGCTACAGCCTTCCGGAAGGATCCAACTTTAGCTCTGAATACGGCACCGTTCTGTCTGTATCCATGAAATGCAAGCACTTTCAATTTACGTTTATTTGAATCTTTATTATTTTGCGTCGGAGAGAGGTTAGAGTTGGAATTCGCCTCAGACATAATTAACATGTTCTGAAATCCTTGTGACAAAATTTTTAAGCCATTGCTATTTTGAATTTGATTAATTAAACAAATCCTCTTATTCGTAAGATGGTAAAAATGCTTAGTAAAAACAATTTTTGTACGCTTTTAGTTGAAATTTTTTTTTTTTTTTTGGTTCTTTTTATCCCCGAGAGGAAAGGCAAAGGGATCTAGCCCATACAGCCAAGTCATCAGTTTAGATTTGAGAGGTAAAAGTAAACACAGAATAGGTCTGAGTAGTAGGGATGTGATAAAATTATCGATTATGGAAATAATCGATTAAAATCGATTTTTTAAAGTAAAAATCGATTTTTATACGTGATTTAAATATTACAAATAATCGATTAATAATCTATTTTTTTTATAATCGTAATCAAATAATCAATTTTTTATCTACCACTCCCCGACATTAAGTACTGAGCGCGAACTACCAAAGAATACTATCCCCATGGCGATAGTTGTATGTACATCTTCACGCCAAGTCCCTTGCGGGGTAGGCAGATAGAACCGAGCGCCATAAGACGCGGTCCTTGCATACTTCACTCGCTTCTGTGACATTCATAGCTCTTTTCATGCACGCTCGCCGGTTCCTGGGGCTCCTGACATCACCTTCTGATAAAACACGACCAATTTGGTCATGGTAGGTTAGTCTCGGCCTTCCTCGGCTCCTACATCCTTCCACTTTTGAGATAGTTGTAGGTCTATTAATATTACATTAACGCCATCTGTGCGTCTACGATGGCATCCCTTCTGTGCTTTTGAAACAGTTTATTTCATTCGTTTAGCTAATCAAACATTCACCAATAGATGGAGTTATTCAACGAACTATTTTACTGACATTCGGCTGATATGTCATTCATTATTCGATGGATTCATTTTTCAAACGACAATTTTGAAAGTTTTTCGTGACAAAAAGTGTTTAGTGTTTTTAAGTCTTGTTTTTAACAATGTTAACGACAAAAGGGTGACAAATATCCAACCGCTTACCTAAGCTGTTATTCCTGAACTCATTGCCTACGGATTTCTAGTTTTCTTTTTATTTGAATAGTTTAATTTTGTTTTTTTATGTTGAAAGAAAGAAAAACATTTTTCATTTTCAATCTATTAGAATGTTGATTATTCTAAAACTTTAATTTGTGTTGATTACTTAAAAACTTATTATTTCTGTGGTTTATTTTTAATTAATAAAACTATGATTAATATAATGTTTATGGCGTTTATTTTGAAATTAATTGACAAATTAGGAAAAAATCGATTTATATAACAAAATCGATTATTTTATTAAGAAAAATCGATTTTTTATTAATCGATTTTTGATAAAAAAACTATAGATTAATTAATTAAATCATTTTTATGTAGAATGTCACATCTCTACTGAGTAGGTACATTTTTAGGAAAAGAAAATAAATTCTTTTTTTTTTGGTTCTTTTTTTTTTTGGTTCTTTTTATCCCCGTGGGGAAAGGCAAAGGGATCTAGCCCATACAGCCAAGTCATCAGTTTAGAACCATTTGAAAATCTTAATTCTATGTTCCAGCTTCAGGAACTGTGCTGAAAAAATACTTGGGAAGGGTACTTCGACCCAATCAACCCAGTTTAAATACCACCCGTAAAACGATAGGAATTTTACAAGGTTTTCTTGATGAACTTATTCACGTCTTCCAAAAAGTGCATAAACGTGTTATATTTGAGGTTTTTCATTATTGTATAATTGCACTAGCACTTATGTTACAAAACACTATCGAAATTGTCACATAAAACTAATTTTACACTGAATTGTAAAAATTTCAAATATAAGAACAATGTCACTCGTCAAAAGCACGGGAAGAAGTCCTTTTTTGGTTCATTTTATCCCCGAGGAGAAAGGCAAAGGGATCTAGCCCTTACAGCCAAGTGATCAGTTTAGAACCATTTGAAAATCTTAATTCTATGTTCCAGCTTCAGGAACAGTGCTGAAAAAATACTTGGGAAGGGTACCTAGACCCAATCAACCCAATTTAAATACCACCCGTAAAACGACTGTGATTTTTACAAGGTTTTCTTGATGAACTTATTCACGTCTTCCAAAAAGTGCATAAACGTGTTATATTTGAGTTTTTTCATTACTGTATAATTTCACTAGCACTTATGTTACAAAATACTATCGAAATTGTCACACAAAAGGAATTTTATACTGAATTGTAAAAATTTCAAGTAAAACAACAATGTCACTCGTCAAAAGCGCGGGAAGAAGTCCCGAAAATAAATTCATATAAGAATATTTTTCTGTAGTTTATGGCCTGGTAACAAAGACCCTTAAGCCACGTCTTAGTTTTTCATAAGTTCCATTCCATTGAAGATAATGTTTAAAAATGAATTTTTAATATATTTATATAGCGGCAAAAACATTCAACATTTTGATAAAAAAAAAAGACTAGAGTGGCGGCGAGAGGTATTAGAGCTTGGTCAATGTAATTTTCCACTAAATTCACTCGCGAGAATCAGTCTTTCCAACTTAAACTTTTGACAGTTAAAAATGTTGTATATCATTATGTTCAATGTCTAGGATAAAGGATATGAACTATAGTTCATATTTACGAATAATATAAATTTTATTCTTATTATTTCAGAAGATGTATTCATTTACCCTCTCTTTCTATACCATACTATCAATCATACTTATACTTATCAATCGTAAGGAGTAAACTCCAGTGGTGTCGTCGGAAGGAGGCCAGAAAACAACGTCGGAAGGCTTGTAATAGAGTGAGTATCACTCGAAAGAAAAATCAAAGATAAAGATGAAGACGAAGGAGAAGCCGAACGTAAAGGCGAACGCGAATGCGATCTTGAAGGCGCAGGTGAAGACAAAGACAGTAGTGTTAATACGCGTGTATGCGGGCTTGTATATTTCGAAGCATATGTTTTTATATACTATTAAACAAATCATCAAGTAATTAAAGTTAAAAAAAACATTGGAAAATATGGAAGAAATTGATTCGAGTAGTACCTAACGAAGAAGAATCCGAAAAACACGTGAATGCGGTTAATTCGTAAGCCTGTAGGATATGAACTATAATTCACATTTATGAATAATATAAATTTAATTCTCAATATTTCAGAAGATGCATTCATTTACCCTCTTTTTCTATTGGATACATATCATAATTTACCATTCATAAGGAATGAGTAAACTCCAGTAGTACAGTCAGGCGTCGGAACTACAAACTATGTAGAATGCTAAAGCAGTCGGAACACTCGCGGAGTGACACACACACACTTTTTTTTGGTTCTTTTTATCTCCGAGTTCTTTCCGAGGGGACAGGCAAAGGGATCTAGCCCATACAGCCAAGTCTTCAGTTTAAAACAATTTAAAAATCTTAATTCTCAATGTTCCAGCTTCAGGATCCGTGTAGAGATGAGTCGTAACAAGTTAAATGTGATACCTGTTATATCTGTTACTGTTATAGGAAAATAACGACACTAATTACCTGTTAATAAATAACAGCGCGCTTAGACCACAATTACTATTGCTAGAATTTCCAATGTTAGAAATTATCTTCTTCTTCTTCTTAGCGTTTTAAACCACTTGCATTGGCGGGGTTCGCAACCTAAGCCTAAGGATTTTGCGGAAATACTGATTTTTACATGGAGCGGCTGCCGTCAGTTCTCCATAAACCAGGGGGAAATCGAAACCTTGCCTAGGTAAGGTCTTTCGAAATATAATTTCTTGGTCGTACGAGTTTCGTTACAATGCTTTCACCGCCGAGCTAATGATATTTACAAGTACATAAATCCGAAAAGACGAATTGACTGGTACATGACAGGATTTTTTTAATACAATGTCAGGAGGCATACGAAATACGTAGGCTCCAGTCAGAGAATCGAAAAAAAAAAACAATTTATTTCAGACTTATTTAATGAAAGAATAAAATGAGTTATAAGTTACTTATTATCTCAAAAAATGTACAAGTGGTACCGGGCCGAGGTGTGAGTCCCAAGTGGCCGAACTTCGTCGAGGCCGAAGATACGCGGGCGCCGCTACACGTGCCGTTGCGCCAGCAGTTTACTTCATTGCTCAATTTAGCAACGTGAATAGAAGTGCCGTGTGCAATGATATGGTGACAATGGCGACTCAGCAACCTTCTACTGGGACGGTTCCGTAACATACGTCCAGCGTCGGACTGGCCATATAGTCAAGGTGGCATTTGCCAGCCGGGCCCCAGCCTTCGCGGGCCCCCCACGGGCCTGGCTTGCGGCAACCGTAGGCTAGCGCGCAGGCTAGGTCCCAGCTCTTGCGACCTAAATGTAACTAAAACTAGATCAGATAGTTCGTTCATACAATTAGAGAGAAATGGTTCTATTCCATTTCTTTGAAAAATGGTTGAAACTTGAATCGGAGCAAGCCACCTCCTGAAAGTAGTTTTGATTTTTTTGAACTGCGATAACTTTTGATCGAATCAACTTATTTAGACGTGTATCATTATAGCGTAACGCATTACATTTTACATTGTTTCATATTCTATTCTATTTCTGTCTACAAAGTCAATATTAATATAGCTTTAGTTAAAATAAATGAAAAATTTGGAAAAAATCATCTGCAACGAAGATTTAATGAAAGATGCCGCTTGTTTGGACCCGAAAAACTTCAAGAAAATCAACGAAAACGGGATTCCTAATGACGCACTAAAAAGTCTGTCTCATCAATTGCAAATGTCGATCGAGAGTTGCTGTCAAAAGAACGAATCTTTTGCAAATAACTTTCATGAACGGTCTAAAACTCTTTGGGATGAGCTCATTTCTTCTAGGCAACATAAGCAAGACTCAGATTCACAAAGTGAAGAAGAAGACGACGAAGATGTCTTAGACCAAACAACAAAGGAC
Organism: Pyralis farinalis; assembly: GCA_947507595.1. NCBI lineage: Eukaryota > Metazoa > Arthropoda > Insecta > Lepidoptera > Pyralidae > Pyralis > Pyralis farinalis. Next base: position 3,804,168 of record OX382270.1, read on the forward strand.
GCCATGTGTTTTTTCAGAAGTGGTTTGGACGTCTGTCAAAGTTGCATACCATACCATGTGCATGTAAACTTTTATCACAGTATAACATGCATGGATATCTGTATGTACAGCACCTTATATGTTGCATATTGTGTAATTCTCACAATTTCATTTATGCAAGTGACTTCTGAGAGACGACTTTCATCGTTGAAGCGCATTAAGACGAGACTTCGCTCTCTACTGGGGCAAGCACTGTTGGATTCGTTGATTACATTAAACACAGGATCAGATATAATCAAGGATGACGAGAACAGCAGCTTTTACGATCGAGTCATTAACTGCATAGCTGAAAGTTCTCCTCTTTAAAAAAAATATTGACTGGCTAGCTTTATATATTATTTGTTATATTTTTATTATTGATTGAGATATCCAACAGCTTATATTTACTATACATGTTTGAATTGCGTTACATATAATACAAAAGCCAATAATAGGACATCATTGCAAAAGTAACCAAGCACTCAAAGGTTGCTATTTTATGTAAGTGTAATTTAAAAACAAAACCAATATTTAAAGGTATGTAGTAGGTAATGTACATATGTATTAAAAAATAGGAACAAAAAAATAACCTACAGCCCATTAATGTTAGAGGAGAGACTATATAATTAATATCAGTCTCTTGTGTCTAACAATTTACAAAGAACGGATTTCTTAAATGTGTGTTTAATATAGGTAATTAATAATTATTGGAATATCTATCAGGTTACTATACCTTGACCTTGAACTGAGCTCGAGTTATATGAAACTCGCCTGTTAAGGGAAGTCATTTTATACTGGTAGTGGGTAACCTGATGATTTATTACATCGTTGATAACTAATTTTTATAATTTGTTTATCTCAATTTGTATATCACAGTATTTTCCGATAGTATCCCATCTACCATCATCTAGTCTCGGGCCCCGAGCTTGTGGTCAGCCACCCGGGCCCTTCCGGCCCAGTCCGACCCTGCATACGTCCCACCTGATACAAAGCCGTTGGCATAGCCTATGAACGATTGCAATACGTCAAGTATCACTCGTGCGATACCACCTCAGCTGGTAACATAGCAACTCCTTGGGAGCCTACTGTTGACCTCACTCACACGCAGGAACACAACAACCCTATAGGGAGTAGTTATTTTGCTGCGGTTTTTAGTTTCTTTTTTGTTGTTTGCGGATTCAAACTGCGGACCAGTTGATCAATAAAGCGGTTCTTTATCCAACTGGGCTATCATTGTTCTCGATGTTATAAATTATGTTCTCGTTATAATATCTTTATAACACAATTAGTTGTATTAAACAGGAACTTTTTCAAATACCTAGCTTAAATTCCCGCACTTTCTTAAATGCCTATTGAATATGCCATGCAAGGTAATACTGATTTGTAAACCAATTTTTTTGTTAAAAAATTCTTTATCACCTTTATTGTCATAGTCATAAGTTCTTATGATGTTAAGTAACGTATCAGCCAATCCCAGCTATCCGTGATGTCTTCAAGAAAAAAGAACATTGGCGTAAGATCGTTATATATTTTGAAAATGAACTGACTTACATGTAATATTTGAAATTACTAATTTTAAATTCATTTACTTGTTTTGTGGCAGTTAATCAATCAATAATTTAAACCTGATAAATACCGTTTATATTGGTTAGGTGGTAGTATGAATCCGAACAAGTAACAGCGACAAGGTAACAAATTATCCGACTAATAACAGGCAGCGCTTTGTTTTTTATTAAATGTATTGATGTAACCCTACATTTTATTTGTTAGGTTAACAAATAGTAGATGCGTCCCGTTTTAGCGAGTATAATTCCTGTATATAAATGAGATGGCAATAAATAGTACCTATTGTGCAAATTATCTGACTAATTTCAGATGACGTTTTACTTTTTATTAAGTGTCTTGAAGTAACCTACCTTCCTATTTGTTTAGGTAATAAATAATAGGTGAGTCTCGTTTTAGCGAGTGTAATTCTTGGCTTACAAATGAGACAACAATAAGTAGTGTCTATTGAACATATTATCTGAATAATTGCAAACGGCGTTTTCCTTTTTATTAAATGTCTTGAAGAAACCTGCCATCTTATATGTTGGGATAATAAATAATAGGTGCGTCTCATTTCTGCCAGTATATTTCCTGTCATATAAATGAGACACAGCGATAAATGATACATATTTCTTTGTCTAAATACTATATGCCTCTCCTTTCATCCTTTTATGATTTAGGTTGTTATTTATGTTAACAGTTACTTTGTAATTTATTTAACAGTTGCTACCTGTATGTTTGAAATACCTGTTAGTTTTATGTGTGACGATAAATACGCCTCACTACTAGATCTGTGCTGAAAAAATACTTGGGAAGGGTATGTACTCAGACCCCATCCTGTAGTTTAAATATGACCCGTAAAACGATAGTGATTTTTACAAGGTTTTGATCATAAACTTAATCACGTCTTTCAAAAAGTGTATATTTTTGGGTTTTTATTGCTGTATAATTTTACTAACGGTTATGTTAGAAAATAGTATCAAAATTGGCACATAAAGTTAATTTTATACAGAATTGTAAAAGTTTCAAGGATAACAACAATGTCTCTCGTCACAAGCGCGGGAAGAAGTCTTTATTTAGGGTATTTGAATTTGACAACAACATTAATTTATTCTTCTTATTAGATTTTGCTTTAGCATTCTATATAGCTTGTAGATTTCGCTTATTGACACTCAATATTCATTGTAGCATACATTTAGCAATCATTGCTATCTATTTATCTATCTATATCTTCACGGCAAATCCATGGTAGGCAGAGAGAATCGAACGCGACGTGACTCGATCCTTACGTATCTCACTCGCTTCTTTAACATTCATTGCTCCTTTCATGCACGCTCGCTGGTTTCTAGGTCTCCTGAAACTACTAACATTTCTTTGGAGCAACTAGTTTTTATTTTTATGATATATTTATGGCCTTGCACGGCATTGCTTTTTGGCCTGGGGGTACAAATTTACGTAACTTACAGTTACACACTACATATACTTTTATTTTTTCAATTATTGTCATATTAGTGCCTAAAATTATAAAAACATAACGATTGAGCACATCACCATTTCGGCTTCAGTCAAGATTACTGAGGACTTAATATTAACGATTAAAATATTTGAATTTGATTTTTTAGCGTATTTAACTATGTAGATTTTGATATTCTACTTGGGATTCTACGTACTTTAAATTTCTCAGCGTCGAAGTTCTTCTCGTTTTCACAAACAACATTCATACTTCTCAGGTCGACGTCAAATGGCGAAAATCGATGACTTCCTCTTAGGTGTGAATCGAATGCTGGACTCCCACAAGGAGAAGTCCAGTCTCCAATTATTTTTTCAATATTTATAAATTGCATTGCATCTTCTCATCTGTTATTTTTTCATTCATGTACAGATGATTTGCAAATGTATACAGCTACACTGCTTCCCAATATTTCTCAGGAATATAGTGTAATTAACTCGGACCTGGCAACTCTTGCTGAATGACCTGAGCATTACGGCTTTCAAATAAACGTTTTTAAGTCAAAGCTAAAATAATAGGAAGTCCTCATTTTGTTGCCAAGCCCCCAGCTTGACCAGGACCGTTTCCAACTAAATTTTCAAGGTACTGCAATACCATGCTCCTCTAACCGTTACTAATGTGCGATACGGATCAAGTGTTGTTCTGGGCTCCTTAGATTAATAAGATTAGTCAGGAATGTATTTCGATCTCTGTCCTCTTTAAAAAGACTTATTCGTAAAACAAAAATTACGGTTTCCTCTAAAACGATATTGGCTCGTTCGCTTCTGCTTCCATTAATTTACTATCGTGTTATTGATTTCTTGAACCCATCATACCATCTGAATAATTTATGCACGAGACATTTGTATGTCCTGAAAAAATTTGATCTCCATATTCAGTGGGCAACTTGGTTGGTATATGGTAAGAATTAGAAGAAACTTCCACATACTCACGTTATTGTACTATGTCCTGTGCGGCACTGGGATATTTGAGGAAAAGATTTCATTTTCGTGATGTCCAGTGTAGAGAAGAAGTAAGAAGTTTCACATCAAAAAATATACATAAGGGCTATGTCAGTTATTGAGGATGTTTAGCCTGAAAGCTGATAGGAAATGACAAATAAAAAAACATTTGTAAATGTTACTATTATTTACCAATGAACATCTACAATAGTAATGAAAATTCATTTGAAGTCTTATCACCTCGCTTGAATTGTAGAATTAACAAAATCTTCATCATCACCATCGATCAAAGAGCTAAACATAAGTTATCACTAGAATACAAATATCTATTTAAGAATCCAAGAAATAGAAACAAATATGTTATTGCAACTTTTAAGATGTTATAGAAAACCTAGAAATTGCGTATAATGGGCCTAAAAGCCGAAAAATTTACGAAAACACTCATTGCCATTTACCGCTACCACCACTTAAAAAGCCAATTTCGTTAAACAAAAGTAACAACATTAGAGAAGAACCCCAACTTGTACAAACAAGATTAAACAATCGACAGATTTCTTGAGTGATACGGGCAAGATACTTTGAATGAATGGCCAAATGGCAACACGTTGTTAATATACCAACCGTATACCAGACTTCTTCCCGCGCTTTTGACGAGTGACATTGTTGTTATATAGTTAATAGATTCAGGCGTTATTTTGCGAAAGTCAAATTTACATGCAATTTGATCTAACCTGCTTCGTGTGCTTCCGCCACCAATTAGTTCATGCGGCCTAGCGCCGGCCGGCACCCACCCATTGTGTCAGTACGTGCTACATGCCAACGCTGCCATGGCTGCTTCGGTAGTCTCTGCCTCGGCTGCTGCGGTCGTCCACCATCTGGAACAGAATCCGCATGCCCCCTCCACCACCGTCGCTGCCACACGTGTTTCGCCTCTCCACGGTGCATCATCGTTGTAGACGTTAATCGTAAGAATAACATGCTACAAGTGACAAACCCATCGCAGTGCCGTCCCTTATATTGAATTGAGGGTGGGGGTGGATGGTGTGAGCGAAAAGATATTTAATAGTGGGGAATGGTTTACGTCAGTCTGTTTGTTCATGAGAGAAATTTTAGAATTTTTATGTTTATTAATTTCTAATTGTTCCCTAATATTTAATTTTAAACCTTTGTCTATGGTGTGTAAAATTTGATACATAATAGTGGGGGATAAGTTCCTTATCTCAACTTATCCCTCACTAATACTGCCGCATGAACTAATTGGTGGTGGAAGCACACAAAGCAGGTTAGATCAAATTGCATTGTTGTTATAGTTGAATTTTTTACATTTCAGTATAAAATTAGTTTTATGTGACAATTTTGATAGTATTTTGTAACATAAGTGCTAGTAAAATTATAAAGTAATAAAAAAACTCAAATATCACACGTTTATGCACTTTTTGGAAGACGTGAATAAGTTCATCAAGAAAACCTTGTAAAAATCACTATCGTTTTACGGGTGGTATTTAAACTGGATTGATTGGGTCGAGGTACCCTTCCCAAGTATTTTTTCAGCACAGTTCCTGAAGCTGGAACATAGAATTTAGATTTTCAAATGGTTCTAAACTGATGACTTGGCTGTATGGGCTCGACCCCTTTGCCTTTCCCCTCGGGGATAAAAATAACAAAAAAAAAAAAGTTACCTTTATTTCGCGCCAAAACCTTTTTTTTGACATTCTCTTTGTACTGCCAAGCAAGTTTACGTTTATCAACAAAACTAACGAAATATTTAATTATTTAAGTAACCAAAATGGAAGACGGGGATTTTGATCAACGTCTCAGAGACTTACAAAGAGAATATTTGGAATTTTTAGACGATGAAGTAAGTATCATTCTCATAACCTTACCGCTATGCAACCTAAATAAATTCGTATGTTCGGCTAAATAATCGTGTTCGTCGTTTTAATTTATAGGAAGATCAGGGAAATTATATGGAGAAAGTGAAACAAATGATAACCGAGGAATCTCAACGTTTGGTCGTAAGTGTTAACGACCTGCGAAGAAAAAATCCTGAGCGTGCCAAAAACTTGTTGGAAAATGCATTTGAAGAGCAAATAGCATTTCAAAAAGCACTCAAAGAATATGTTTCTTCCATCGATCCTACTTTTGCCAAAATTAAGGAGGAATTTTTTGTTGCATTTTCGGGTAGCTTCGGTAATAAACATGTCACACCAAGAAGTTTAACATCTAGGTGTGTAAATTTTACACATTTCTATGATATATATTTTGTACACTGGGTGTTTTAATTTTTAAAGCTTTATTTTCCATTTTTTAGGTATTTAGGAAATTTAATATGTGTGGAAGGTATTGTGACGCGCGTTTCACTGGTGAGGCCAAAAGTGGTACGTAGCGTGCACTACTGCCCCGTCACCAAGAAGGTCATGGAACGCAAATACACAGACCTCACCTCATTTGAAGCCTTTCCTACATCTGCTGTATATCCCACTAAGGTATTATTCGGAAGGACTCTTATACCTTTACGGTGCAGGGGGGGGGGGGGGATCTCCATGAGTGGGAAAACCAATGGAGATATATATTTTTTTTGATATTTTGAAAAACCTATATTCTTACGTGTTACTAGTGTTATTTTACGGTAAAAGAGAAGGTAGGGGGGACCCCTTGAGGGGGGGACTATAACACGGAAATGTATAGTTTTAAAGTTGTTAACATTTTAATTTTTTGAGGTTATGTCACCTACAATCTTTCAAATTCAAGCAATCACTTTCATCTGATATCAATGTTTAGAGGGGGAGGAGGATTAAATCCCCCCCTTTTCCTCTTTCTTTGAAGTATCGTATCGTTTCGTTTTATTTCCCAATCTCACAGTTGCCAACTGTATGTTTGGTCTACTTTTTATAATGACACTTTTCAAAATGGCAACGATTCGCTTCTGGCACTTCGCTGGCCGCTGCCGCGGCACGCTCGCTTCACTCGCTCGGCTCATGCGTTGTTTGTTATACTCTAACCTAACTAACTGAGATTTCTGTTGCTATACTTATTACAATTTTTTTATTTGTTTGAAAGATTTGACAAATTATAAATGCCCAAACGTTTTGTGTCATTATAATACATTCCGTTTCAAGGTAACAAATTACAATTTTACAACAAACTATATTTTTATTGAACAATATTTGTTCCATTTCACGTGCACTAAAATAATAATTTAAAAAAAAGTAGATATTTCCAGGAGCTCCAAGTAGTGTCGTTTGAAAGGGGAGACTAACCCCTACATAAAGCAACCCTCACCAACCCTGAAATCGTGCACCCCATTAGTAAAGTCCACCCCATGTCATAATTTCACTAATCACTAATATTTTCGTAAATTTCAACAGATTTTTACTCGAAAACTATTAGTCAGTTAAGATTTTGGTATTTTAGTGTTAATAATGAGTACTATCAGTGATAAAAAATTCAACTCTCTAGCTAACCGTCAAGGTATAAGAGACTAGCCTATTGTTCTGTACTATATAATTATAACTAGTCTAAATTGTTCTTTACATTATAGATTATATAAAAATTGAATTGTCTGATGAAGTACCTCCACCGCAAACCTCTGCCAAATAACAACTCCCTGGAGGGTTGTACTGTTAACAGCAGGGGTGGCATTATGTAAGTGATTTTTTGATGTATTGCAAGCATTCATAGGCTAAACATTACATAAGGTGAGCCAGATGGTTGGATGCCCTCTGATGTGGATTAAAAAGAATAAAGCTATGTAAATTATATGATATAAAATTTTCTATAAATTCTTGAAATTATTTCAACATATATTTTATGTGATTGTATTGTGTAAATGAGCAAGCAACATATTACTTTTAGGATGATGAAGGTAATCCTCTAGAGACTGAGTTTGGTCTGTCCCGATACAAAGATCACCAGACCATCACAGTACAGGAGATGCCAGAGCGGGCTCCTGCTGGGCAGTTGCCTCGTAGTGTGGATGTCATCTGTGATGATGACCTTGTGGATAAGTGCAAACCAGGAGACAGGGTGCAGGTGGTAGGCAACTACAGATGTTTACCTTCCAAACAGGGCAGCTTCACTGCTGGAACTTTCAGGTATAATCACTATAATTATTTATTATAATCCAGTCCAGTTGGCAAAGATTATAAAAGACAACTTAAATTGCACTTAGTAACTTAATGTCAAGTGACACTAAATAAGACATATTTATATACATTTTATTGTTAGCAATTCAATAGATTTAATATTACACAGATAAATCTTTTTCCCAAAAATACTGCCTTATCTATTTATATAAGTATATAAGTGTATGATGAGTTCTATCTATCTATAACTTCACACCAGGTCAAAGGACCTCAAAGGACCATGGCACTCACTTTCTGCCTACCCCGTAAAGACGGGGTAGGCAGAAAGTGAGTGCCATTGAATTACTTTCTTTAATATTCATAGCTCTTTTCATACAGGCCTAGGGTTGAGAAGTTTATTTGTGAAAATAAACTTTATAGGATATTGTGGTGAGCCAACATGCGCTACCTGTTTTTATTACACTAAAAACTTTTTGGATATAAGACTACATATATTTTGTTAGACATAAAAATGGTAATCATCCGTGACATTGTCAGATTATTATCGCTAGTATTTTTTCAGCATTAATAAAAGTTTGAATATGTGCTATTGATTGTTTACATGAAGGAACCCTTGCTTAGTCTCAATTAATAAGTGGTAGGTTAGCATACTGAGATTTCTAACCACTACACTGGTGACCCCGATGAAAAATGGAGGCTAACAAGAGTACCTGCACATCAGCTACAATGACAACAACGACTGTCTCCACGCCTACAATACCTTCAGCACCGTGGCCTATGGAGGCGTTCAGAGTTGCCATAAGAAGCTCAGCGTTCGATGCCAATGACCCGGAACTGTGGTTTGCCCAACTTGAAGGTCAATTTATACTTTCCAATATTAGTGCGGACAGTACGAAATTCTATTATGTAATATCTCAGATGGAGCCACAGCATGCTGCAGAAGTCAGAGATTTGATAATTTCACCGCCAGCTTCAGGGAAGTATGACAAATTAAAAAGTGAACTGATACAGCGCTTATCAGCGTCTCAAGAACGTAAAACCAAACAGCTGATAATGCACGAAGAACTGGGTGATAGAAAACAATCACAGTTTTTACGCCATCTACAATTTTTGGCTGGACCAAAAGTACCGAGTGATTTCATCCGCACTATTTGGTCAAGCAGGCTTCCTACCAACTTACAAACAATAGTTGCATCGCAGTCTAACATGGACTTAGAAGAAGTAGCAAAGCTTGCGGACCAAATAAACGATATCATCCCAGCAACCGGGCAAGTGGCGAGTACAAGTAGTAAATCACCTTCTTCAACTGCTGAAATTGTTAGCCCAGCTATCCATGTCTTGACGCAGCAAATAGAAGAGCTGAATCGAAGATTTGAAACCATAGAGATACAAGGCCGAGCACGCCGATCGATGCAAGGCCGTTCAAGAAGTAGAGATTCCAGGTCATACAGTCGCTCGCCATCTCGATATAGTCCACGAAATGATCCACATTGCTGGTATCACTACAGGTTTGGTGACCGAGCGCGAAAATGCACTCAACCTTGTAGCTACAATAAAACGTTAAACTGACAAGGCAGCCATTAGTGGCGGAAAACGACTGCCTAAGCACATCGAGCCGCCTATTTATCACGGATCGCAAAACAAAAATACAGTATCTTATAGACACAGGTTCAGACCTGTGCGTATTCCCTAAATCCGCCGTTCGGGAGCAGCGCACAAAAACAAAATATGAGCTTTTTGCAGCCAATGGCACTGTTATTGCGACATATGGAGAGCTACCGCTGAATCTAAACTTGGGCCTCCGCCGTAACTTCGACTGGAGATTCATTGTAGCTGATGTCTCGAAGCCCATAATTGGTGTCGACTTCTTAGGTTATTACAACCTTCTCGTAGATTGCCGTAACAAACGTTTAGTCGACGGTGTCACCACACTAACGGTTTCACTGCCGCACCAAGATTGTGCAGATGCCATTTCATCTGTGCGTACTACCATCCATGACGCTGCTTATCATCAGTTGTTGAGAGAGTTTCCTGACATAACGCGGCCTGCTGGTAAGACGAGAATTGCCAAACATAATACCGTGCATCACATTCGCACCACACCCGGTCAACCTATCTTCAGCCGACCACGACGTTTGGATCCAGAACGGCTGAATATAGCAAAGAAAGAGTTCGATGACATGTTGCAGAACGGAACAGCGCGCCCATCAGAGAGTGCGTGGTCATCTCCGCTTCATCTAGTCCGCAAGAAAAATGATGGTTGGCGTCCTTGTGGTGATTACAGGTGATTACAGGTTTGAACGCACGCATCATTCCAGACAGGTATCCAGTCAGACACATACAAGACTTCGCTCATCAGCTAATAGGTACCACGGTATACTCTACGATTGACTTAGTGAAAGCATATAATCAAATTCCAGTATACGAGGAGGATATACCAAAAACAGCCATAACAACGCCCTTTGGTCTATATGAGTTCCCGTTCATGACGTTCGGTCTTCGAAACGCAGCGCAAACGTTTCAACGCTTCATGGACGAGGTCCTTCGCGGTTTGGATTTCTGTTACGGGTATATCGATGATATCTTAGTATTCAGTAACAGCAGAACCCAGCACCAACAGCACCTCAGACTACTTTTCGCAAGACTAGCGGAATACAACGTATTGATAAACACTAGTAAGTGTGTATTTGGCCAACCTGAGGTTAGTTTCTTAGGCTACAGAGTTTCTGCAACAGGAATCAAGCCTCTTGTTTCCAAGGTACAGGCTATACAGAGCTTCCCACTGCCGAAGACAATCAAAGAGTTGAGAGGATTTTTGGGAATGATAAATTTCTATCGCCGTTTTATCCCTGCTGCAGCTGCTATGCAACGACCTCTTAATGCCCTATTAGCGGGTCCGAAAATTAAAGGATCGCAGGCAATCCAGATGACACCGGATTTGATCGACGCCTTCGACAAATGTAAAAAGAACCTTTCAGAAGCGGCGTTATTAGCACACCCTGATCCACGAGCTGAATTAGCTATCTTAACAGATGCGTCAGATACGGCGATTGGAGCAGTTCTTCAGCAGCGTCAGGGAAATCTGTGGCAACCTCTTGCATTTTTCTCCAGAAACCTGAGTCCATCACAAAAAAAATACAGCCCTTACGATCGAGAGTTGCTTGCAATCTACGAGGCAATTCGCTATTTTAGGCATATGGTCGAGGCGCGATTGTTCTCTGTCATGACAGATCACAAACCGTTAACCTACGCGTTTGCTAAGCAACGTGAAAACTGTTCACCACGCCAATTTAGATATTTCGATTACATAGGACAATTCACAACTGATATTAGATATATAACCGGAAATGACAATATAGTAGCTGACACCTTATCGCGAATCAGTGAAATTAATTTGCCTGTTGATTATCAGTTATTAGCTGAAGAACAGGAAACGGACGAGGAACTGCAAAGCTTGTTAAGAAATGGGTCCAGCCTTAAGCTTCAGAAGATAAAGTTATCAGACACAAACTATGAAGTATACTGTGACATCACAGCAAATCCGCGCCCATTCGTAACCAATACATTTCGGAAAAAAGTATTCGACACACTACACAATTTATGCCATCCCGGTGTAAAAGCCACGGTTCACATAGTTACAAGCAGATTTGTGTGGCCTGGTGTGCGAAAAGACTGCCGACAGTGGGCAAAAGAATGTCAACAATGTCAACGTAGTAAAGTCACCAGACATACGTCTATGCCATTAGCTACCTTTCAAACACCAACGACACGCTTTAGTCACATTCATGTGGATATTATAGGTCCTTTGCCATTGTCATCTGGTAACCGCTACTGCCTCACGATCATTGACCGTGTCACGCGTTGGCCTGAAGCGTTACCACTGGCGGATATCACTGCCGAAAGCTGTGCGGCGGCCTTAACATATGGGTGGATATCACGCTTCGGGTGTCCTGAACGTATCACCACTGATCGCGGAAGGCAGTTTGAGTCGCAAACCTTCAAGGACCTCGCTGCACTAGTTGGAGCTACTCATCACCGCACAACAGCATATCATCCAGCAGCCAACGGCATCGTTGAAAGACTTCATCGCCAGCTCAAAGCTGCTATCTCGTGTCACACGAGCACAAACTGGACTGAGGCATTACCATGGGTTCTTCTAGGAATTCGCAGCGCATGGAAGGATGACTTACAAACGTCAACAGCAGAACTAGTTTACGGCGAACCATTACGTTTACCTGGGCAGTTCCTCTCTACCAGTAACGAAGTAGCAGTTGACATGAGCAGCTTGGTCAGTAGACTGCGTCATCATATGAGTCAGCTGACACCGCAACCGGCATCCTGGCACACTAACATCAACAGACCCTTTTATATACCCATGGACCTTCATACAACAACACATGTTTATCTCAGTCAGGGCCCTGTAAAAAGGCCCCTCCAACCGGCCTATTTAGGCCCCTACAAGGTGCTTCAAAGAAGAGAGAAGACGTTTGATATAGAGGTCCAAGGAAAGACGCAGTCTGTTACAATTGATCGCCTGAAACCTGCTTATATAACAAAAGAAGACGTGAACGCTCAGCAGAAACCTGGTATTAGTGAACAAAGAGAACAAAGAATCATCGCCACCAATAAAACCAGGAGCGGTCGGGTGGTTAGATTTCCTGACTACTATCGCCCGTAGTAACGGTCTCAGCGGGGGAGTAGTGTGGTGAGCCAACATGCGCTACCTGTTTTTATTACACTAAAAACTTTTTGGATATAAGACTACATATATTTTGTTAGACATAAAAATGGTAATCATCCGTGACATTGTCAGATTATTATCGCTAGTATTTTTTCAGCATTAATAAAAGTTTGAATATGTGCTATTGATTGTTTACATGAAGGAACCCTTGCTTAGTCTCAATTAATAAGTGGTAGGTTAGCATACCGAGATTTCTAACCACTACAATATTATACAATGATGAATAAAAAAGGATTAAAATTTTGTTTGTATGCAATTTGATCTAACCTGCTTTGTGTGCTTCCGCCACCAATTTTGTTGTCATGCTATGTACATTTCGAGAAAACACTGGTTTATTTATTGTCAGTTTTGGAACAAGTGATCTATTTTTATGTACTAGGTTAAAATTGTTACCTAGTCAATCTTTAAATGGACTAGGAAACAATTTTTATATACATATGTAAATTAATATATTATTATGTAACACAAGAATTGAGTAATTATGCATAAAACAGGTTAAATAAGGAAAATAAACTAAGGATTAAAGGCATTATGCCAAAAGTTGTGCAAAAGAATGTTTAATTTCATTTATTGATATTTGAACAAAAGTAAATAATAATAATAAATATTGTCAGAGAAATTACACAACACCATCCATCTTCAATGTAAGGGAAGCTTGTGTTATGAGTACTAGATAACTGATAAACATAAATATTTTTTTGTAAATACATAGTTATGATGCTACATAAAAACACCTAGACGAGGACAATTAGTCATTTTTATGTACACAAATATTTGTACTGTGTGGGAATTGAATATTGGTGTCAAAGTAGTGTTACTAATCACTGTGCCACCGAGCAGCTCATCAACACATAGTTCATAGACACAAAGACATGCAAGAGGCATATCTTTTGCACGGTGGCTTGCAACTGTTTATCATACTACATATAAATTTGATTTTTACGAACTTTTTTATCACTATATTTCATTGTTGTATGCATATTTTTAATAATATATATTTCTTGTCACCATTGTTTCGGCCTGGAATAGATTAAAATTTTACTATGTTAGATTTTATTCTGGCCATTTTTTATGAACATTCTGAAAGACAAACTTCATCGACATATTAATCAGTTGATATGTCCTGTTTATTTAATGCATCAGCAATGTTATGATGCTAAATTCTGATAATATTATTGTGACGTATTTTCAGGACTATATTAATAGCTAACAATATAACGCAAATAAACAAGGAAATGAACTTGAATGTGACCATAGAAGATGTGAAACTGTGCAAGAGGCTAGCGAAGCGTACCACTGTGGATATATTTGATTTGCTAAGCAAGTCTCTAGCTCCTTCAATACATGGACACGATTACATCAAGAAAGCAATACTGTGCCTATTGCTTGGTGGGATGGAAAAAATTCTGCCTAATGGCACCAGGCTCAGGGGGTGAGCATTTGATTATTTTACGTAATGGAGATCTGGAAGTAAGAATCCTGGAACTGTGTTTTACACATATTTCAAATACTGGAACTGTGTTGTACACATAATTCAAAGTAGCCTAAGCTGAAAAGGTGGTTTCTTGTACAGATGACAATACCTGTGAAACCACTTGTTTTCAATGTTGATCGTGTGGCCTATGACCTTGTTGATTATCCCACTTTGAATGGAGAGGGGCACAAACTAATAAACCTCTTCACTGTGCTTGAAGGCCCCTCTCACTCACGAAAATTTAGTGTTTTACCACCTAAGTATTTTAGTGATTCCAGCATACAATGGGAGGATATATATGTGACTCTTCGTCGATCCGTAAACTAACCAATAAGAGCTCTATTTTATTCCCCGAACCATAGTGATGATTTTATTTATTATGCAAAATCGCGTCATTAGATCTACATAGGTTATTTCCTTCATTGTGGCCCTTTTTTGTTATACAGTAGAAACTCGATTAACCGGACTAATTGTTGTCGATAGCTATTCGGATAATCGAAAATCCGGATAATCGAATGTATGAAGAAAAGCAGTTTTGTGCATATCATCTTTAAAAGAATTTGCATCTACATTAGCTGACATTTTTTCACCTTATATTTTCAAGTTCCGTTACTTGCCACAAACGATTCATCGCCACCTAATTTTTTTATTTAACTATAATGCTTTTTCACAGAGCAAAGGACCAGATATTGGTTGCCCAGTTTTTTGTTTACTACATCGGAAAATGATGAAGAAACCGAAAAATGAACTTTTAGAAGATCTCTGTATTGTCGGTTTTTACAAAAACGATCAACTGGGCAACCGATATCCTGGTCCTTTGCGCTCTGAAAAAGCATTACAGTTAAATAAAAAATTAGGTGGCGATGAATTGTTTGTGGCAAGTAACGGATGGTTGTACAGATTTAAATCACGTCATGGAATTCGTAGTATCGTAGACCCGTCTTTACTATCTAATTTGCAGGTATACAACAAAATAGAATCGGTATTCTTCTTAATATCACTTTATTCACGTTTACGTACGTACGTACCTACACCATAGTTATCAGCTAAATTACAACCGTTTCTCCTTTTTTTAATGAATCAATAATATTTATTTTCTCTTTAAGCGATAACACCGCTATCTTACGATTTGACATTTCTAAATATGTAGACGTGACACGCACGTCAGAGTGGAGTCACAATTGCAAACTAACTAAAACAATAACGAAACTCAGCACTTCAGCAGCGGTGGGACAGCGACCCCCGGGGCGCGGGCGGAATATGCCAGTTCCGACACGTTCATGCTTGCATAAATTCGACTTGTAGGTACGAGGGTCATTTGAAAAGTTCTTAGCCTAACATAGTGATGTGCCAACTCGGAAAAAACAAAACTCGATTTAACCCGAGTTAAAATTCACGTAACTCGGGTTGAACTCGAGTTAACTGGATGAAACAGCTGATTAAAAAAAAAACTTATTTATTCATTAATAGTTTATATTCTCTTATTTCACGGCTTTAATCCCGGTCATTTGATAGGCGTGCGCAGGGATATGAATCCAACGCGTAGAGGCCCCTTCTAAAAGAATGATGTAATGTATTATACCAGCTGTGACCTGCTCTGAGGGATATCAATGGGAGGATATACCAACGAACAGATCACAGCAGGTATTGGAACTATTGCAAATGTGTCGGAAATAATTGGGCTATTGAAATGAGATCTGGAGGGATAGTTTATATTATTATTATGTATAGCATTAATAGTTAAAAAAAATTGGAACAGACAAATGATATTTTTATCTGTTTTAATTGTTTATTTTTTTCTATTATTTATTTATAATGTATTGGGAGAGTTATACTAACTAAAGTAATAAAGAGAACATAAAACACGAAAATCTACATAAATGTGACACTTGTTTGTTATGAATGAGTCTCAAATGATCGGCAAACTTCGCTCCATGTCGGTTTCATTCGGTTTTCGAACTCGAGTCGGATAGAATTTTACTCGAGTAGGTTCGAATTAAGCCCAACTCGAGTTGACTCGAGTTAGTTACTCGAGTCGACCATCACTAGCCTAACATACTTAACGAAACCACACGATTTTGAGTTTATTTTTATTTCTCAACATACTCTCCTCCGAGCTCAAAACACTTTTTCCAACGACCCGGTAAGGCTTCGATACCCGTTTTAAAAAAATCTTCGTCTAACTCCTCAAAATAAGCGTCAACGGCGGTCTTCATTTGTAAAAAAATGTTTACCACCTAAAAAATTTTTCAGCTTTGGGAACAGATAAAAGTCGGACGGTGCTAAATCCGGTGAATATTGGGGATGAGGTAACAATTCGAAGCCACATTGATGGATTTCTGCCATGGATTGCACAGAGGTGTGAACGCGCGCATTGTCCTGATGAAACTAGACTTTTCTTCTCAATAAACCTGGACGTTTTTCTTTGATTTCTTCTCTCAAACGACGCAACAGGTTGCAATAGTAATCGGAGTTTATTGTTTCACCCTTTTTTAAATAATCCACGAGAATTATACCCTATGCATCCCAAAAAACGGATGCCATGACTTTGCCCGCCGATAAAACCACCTTTGCCTTCTTTGGGGTGAGCGATCCTGCTTTTTTCCATTGTTTCGACTGTTCTTTTGTCTCGGGTGTATTGTGGTGAACCCAGGTTTCATCCATGGTTATAAATCTTTTAACAAATTTTATTGGGTCAGCTTCATATAACTCTAAACAGTCGCGAGAAGTTGTGAGTCGGTTGCGTTTTTGTTCCACTGAAAGCAGTCGCGGTACCCACCGCGCAGACACCTTAGAGAATCCAAGTTTAGTAGTAATTATATGATATGTTCGCTCAGATGAGATGCCTACAGTCTTAGCTATCTCCTTGACAGTCAATCTTCGATCAGATAAAATTAAATCACAGATTTTTTCTTTGTTTTGATCAGTGGAAGCAGTCGAAGGCCGGCCACTACGAGACTTATCTTGAATGGTCTCACGACCATGTTTAAACTCTGCCACCCAGTTTTTAACAGTCGCATACGAAGGAGCCGACTCACCCAAAGTAGCAGACATGTCTTTGTGTATAGCTTTTGGAGTTAAACCTTTCAAATTCAGGTATTTTATCACTGCACGATGTTCAATTTTATCCATTTTCAATAATAGCTCTGACTTGATTTACGGTATCACGTGTAAACGAACAATGAGTTACTGTGAATAAACTAAACTGTGCATACTTGTTGCTAAATAATGTAACTACAAAATGAGGGTAGTTATAAAAAAAACCAATGACTTTAACCATGTTAGGCTAAGAACTTTTCAAATGACCCTCGTACATATAAATCTCGATTATCCGGACTACCAACCGTGACCACGGTTGGTAGTCCGGATAATCGTGAATCCGTATAACTGAGGGCCGGATAATCGAGTTTCTACTGTACTATGTTCGGAGATAAACAAGCATACAGTTCCTGCCATTGACAACCCAAAGTAACAATATTAATTATTCTAATTCTGTAACATGTTATCTAAAATTTCTCAGCGACATCAATGTTCTCCTAATCGGCGATCCATCGGTGGCGAAATCTCAGCTTCTGCGGTACGTGTTGATGACGGCGCCGCGGGCCATCACCACTACCGGGCGAGGCTCCTCGGGCGTCGGTCTCACCGCCGCCGTCACCACCGACCCTGAGACCGGGGACAGGAGGTCAGTCACTGCTATATATTTCGCTAACGCCGCGAATCGACACCATCACTGGGACTGTGTTGATCTCACAGCCGTCGTTACTAGCACCTCTAAATGGGGGTAGGGCAGGTCTGTCACTGCTCCTTGCAGATGGCATGAACTGGCACCACTACCCTGCCAGGTACTCAGCCAGGTGTCGGCACCACCGTCACAGTCACTCCTCAAGAAGTACGCAGCTGTCGACATAGACACCCAAACTGGGGACAGGAGGTCATTCGCTGCGGTATGTCTATTGATGATGAGGACAATAAGTCTGTCACTATCATCATTGTGTCGTCAATGTTAGATATCACTATCGGACAAGGCTCTTCGGCCGACGACCTAAACTCTGCCGTTAACCCCAAGATCAGAACCAGAATTGTTGCGTGGGATGGTCATCTATCGAAAACTGCAGAAATCGACGATTTAACGTGACACTCTAAGTTCGAAGACACTCGCGACGACTAAACAGCTGTATGCTTGTATGCCTCTTGATGTAGTATAAAAAAAAGGCATATCTTCACGTCAGGTTCCTAAGCAGAGAGAATCGAGCGCTATAAGACGTGGTCCTTACACACCTCACTCACTTATTTACATTCATAGTTCTTTTCATGCATGCTCGCTAGTTCCTAGGGCTTCTGACATCACCTAATAAAACAACTAATTTGGTCATGGTGGGTGAGTCTCCTTTCCTGGTCTTCCTAGGCTCTTACATCCTTCCATTTTCACATTGTATATCTGTTCTTTCATCTTGCATTCTTCCTACATGTCCGATCCAACAGAGCTCTCTTTCAGACTATCTTTCTTACATCATCATCATAAGGTCTAAAGTATTAAAATATGAATATTCTCGAAATGATCAGTTAAACGTTACGTCTGAAGAATTAATAGTTAATAGATTCAGGCATTATTTTGCAAAAAACATCAATTTTTTTTTTCAAAGTCTTTCGAGGTTTTTCCAAGGAAGGAACTGCATGGAATTCTTCAAGAAATGCGTGAAGAGGTTTTTAGAGGGTCGGCAACGCATGAGTGACACCCCTGGTGTTGCAAATGTCCATAGGCTACAGTGACTGTTTAATATCAGGCAGGCCGTACGCTTGATTGCCACCTTAGTGGTATAAAAAAAATGATCTAAACTACTTTGTGTGCTTCCGATTATCGGTAGCGGAAGAACATAAAGTAGTTTAGATCAAACTGTCTGAAGAATTAATTTATTACTATGGTAATTTTTGCTTACTTACTTTACCAGAGGTAGACTTTGTACAAAAGTTGTCTGCGTGGGGTACCTCTGTCTCACCTATTTCTACCGCCAAGCAGGTATATTTATATAGCAGTGTTCCGATTTGAAGGGTGAGATATGGCAGAGAAATTACTGGGTACTGTAACGAAACACCATTAGGTCACAAGATGCTTATTTGCCAAACTAGTTGTATAAAAAAATATATATATGTCGAGGCAGGGGGCCGATGTTGGTGATTATGTCCGTCTCCAGACATCTCCAAGGGCATAGTGTTGGATGCAGATTAAAACAACTCTCTGAATTACACCCGATATAATAATCACGTATTACAGTCTTACTAATTTAATATTCGCAACGAAACGTATTACAGTTTCTACTCCTGTGTACTTCGCTCGACGACCAAAAGACAGAATGCGCTCTCCATCGACCGTCGCCCGTTTTATCAGTTTTTTTTCTTTACACGAAGTGGAGGGGTAGACTCTGTAGAAGCGCGCTAGTCACTTGCGTTTCGCTGTCAACCGACGTCCCGTACTCATGACCGCTACGACATATGTTTATTTTTTCATTCGTTTATCATATTTGTTTTTACTACATTTTAATACTTTGATGACATTGTGATTTGGTACATGGACGTGTTTAAACCGGTCATTTCTATTAAATAAACGTTTTGATACTATGGACTTTTGAAGAATACTTTAAACCTTAGCAGTTGTAAGGATTGGTATGGTTTTTTATGATAGAATGCAGGTTCAAATCGCATGGGAGTAATATAAATATATGTGGTTTGCAGACTGGAAGCAGGAGCCATGGTACTGGCGGACCGCGGCGTGGTGTGCATCGACGAGTTCGACAAAATGTCGGACATTGACCGTACCGCCATCCATGAGGTGATGGAGCAAGGTCGTGTTACCATCGCCAAGGCCGGCGTCCACGCCACGCTCAACGCGCGCTGCTCCGTGCTTGCCGCCGCCAACCCCGTCTACGGCAGGGTATGTCACCATCGTTACTTCACAAGTCATGCATGACGCAGGGCTGCATCACCATCACCAAGGTTGGCGTGGATGTCGCCTTGGTCTCACTCAACGTGTGCTATTTAGCCTGGACGCCGCTAAATCGAGTTTCCGGCAGTATACTTACACTAATACACTCCCATTTCTTTTATTAATAATAAACATCGGGGGGCGTACAAACATACGGCACATGTGGTTACCTATGAAAACTTGCAATACAGGAAGTATTGCTCTCCTGTTGCCACTTCTGCTACTCACCCAACAACTCCTTAGGAGCTAACTGATAATTGACTTGCAGGAACACAGCAACCTTCTGGGGTCGCTATGACAGGGGTACACACTGTTCAATCCTTTAGCCCACCAGATTCAGTTAGCACCAGTTCTATTAAACAGTTCCGTACATATAGAACTTATGGGTATATTTTTTCTCATTATTTATTTCTCATATTTGTGCAGTATGATCAGTATAAGACGCCGATGGAGAACATCGGTCTGCAAGACTCGCTGCTGTCTCGGTTCGACTTGCTGTTTGTGATGCTGGACCTCGCCGACGCCGACCATGATAACATGATCTCCGAACATGTCCTACGGATGCACAGATACAGGCACGTAAATAAAAAATATTTCGGGACATTACAAAGCAGCATCTAGCCCCAAATTAAGCGAAGCTTAGAATAATAATAATTTATTTCATACATAACAACAGAAAATTGTAACTATATAAATTATTCACATACAGTACTATAATAGTAATAATACAGCACAGCTAAGCGCACGTCAAACATAACACTTTGACCTTTATGCTGTTCTTATACAGCATACTAGAAGAGTTACAAACACACTTCGAGCATAAAGCATGATCTGCTCCCAGCCGTGCTACAAGGACTACGAAATACGATGTAGTTATAGTTATTTAATTCGGTGTGTGCCATCTGAACTAGTATTATGAAGATACTGTATCTCAAATGGCACAATCCTTCCCAGGTGTAAAATACAGAGAGAACTTGCTAGTATATAGTACAATGAAAATAAAATTTGAATTAAGGCTTAAAATTATGCATCAGTTTAGTCCGAGAGTAGTGCACAACCAATATCAACAAATTCACAATTGCAGCATCAATAATAAGTCCGTGTCAACAACAAGTATTCCACAAAAATGAAAAGGAAATGTTTATCTCCAATAAGAATAATAATTAATAAATACTCATCAAAAGTTTCTCAGTTTCGTAATGAATAAGAATGAATTTTTAAAATTTTGTTTATTTTGTTATATAAAAAGGAGCCATTGTAAGGAAAGAATTTTTTGATAAATTTTGTTTTAATTTTTGGTATTTGCCATACTACATAACTTCTTCGTTTATCTTTGTTGGGATTTATGGGTACCTGGGAGTGTTTTTTGAGAACCGTGTTGAGTATATATAATTGACGTACAGTAAACACTTTGAAGGATTGGTATACATCAACCGTCGGGGTGCGTATGGGTAGAAACAATGATACCTTCAACACTGCTCTGACTGCTCTTTTTAGATGGGAGGGGGTTGAGTATTATTTCGAATAGAAAAAGTAATATATTTCGTTTTTTCAGCATTGAGAGAAAGGGAGTTCTGATTGAGCCATTCCGTTACAGTGTCAAATCCCTCTTGTGCCGATTGGAAAACGTCAGCCCAAGAGTCTCCAGGAAAGCATAGGACTGTATCGTCAGCAAAAGAAACAATCTTACCATTTTCGAGTGATAGTTCACTTAACTCGTTTCTGTAGCAAAGAAAAAGGGTCGGACCGGCTATACTTCCCTGTGGGACGCCAAAAATGACCGGCTTTTCCTCACTAGTAACACTATTAATTGAAACTCATTGCCGGCGGTCCGTTAGGTAATCTCTGAAAAGCTCCAGCTGCATCCCCCTAATTCCCAAACTCTCCAGTCTCTTCAAAAGAATAGGAAAAGAAACCGTATCAAAGGCTTTCGCCATATTGAGGAAGACTGATAAGCACTTCTTTCCTGTATCCAAGTTACTGGCGACAAAATCAGTGACCTCGTGGACAGCATCAGCTGTGGATTTTTTTGCACGAAAACCAAATTGATTCGGTGAAAGCAGTCCCGTGTCTTCGAGGTACTTAACTAGTCTATTATTGATTATGCGCTCTAATACTTTCGACATAGTCGGCAGGATGGATATGGGACGATAATTATCGATACAGTCTCTAGTACCACCCTTGTGCATCAGACGAACTACGGATTTTTTGAAAGCACGCGGAAAAGTTCCATAAGCCAGACTTAATTTACAAACGTGTGTTAAAGGATCAGATATGAGATCGAGAAACTGCTGCGCACAGTCATCGCGCAAATCCATTATTAGCCGCCTCACTTCCTGTTCGTCGGTGTCTTCGAGAACGAAAGAATCACATTTTTGTGGGTGGGGGGAGGTAACTTTGTGAAGTTAGGGGGATTCGGCCGCTCGGACTCGTATTTTACTAGCGATTCTAGAAACTGAAAATTTAAGCCTGGCCAATAGGGTGAAAAAGTTATGGATGTTACAGTTGATGCTACGTATGTTTTGTGTAAGAATATTTAGTCTTCTATTTATGTTCGGAATGATACGATGATAAGTTTCTGGATCACAGTGCTGAGAGTCGGATACGGAAAGCGAATCGAGATTAGATTGCAAATTATTTATGAGATTGAGTTTTAGGATATATAAGATAATTGTAGTTTTAGGTGTAAATAATAATATTTTGCGTAAGTATAGAAAATAAGAATAAACATTAGGACCTGAAACAGATTCAGTGGTAATATAATATTGAAACGGCTTTCGATGCAAGATTTGGGATTTAAGTTGAAAAAAGTAATTAATATATGCAATGACCTTCTAAGGTCATTGAATATATGCATTGAAACATGCTCATTTACAAAAAAAGAGATTAGTACGTAATAACAGAAAGTTTGATGCCAAATGATAAGAACTAGTATGCAAGATAATGGTCACTAATCGATGCATAGTAAAAAATGAACAGAAATCATAAAACAATATGAATAAAAATAAGTGGTAACAAAGTAAGCATACGCAATGAGTACATGCAATAGTACACAGCATCGCTAGTCAGCGCTGTGTTGGAGTACAGAGGTTAGTGAACTGCTCTTCATCTGAAAGTGTAATAGCTCGCGTACCCTCAGTTTTTCGCAAGAAGACTTTACCGTTAGTTGTCCAACAGTATTTGAACACTCCATTCTTGACTTGTTCACGACCCAGGTAGTACAATCTGCTCGCTTTCAGAGTAAGGTGTTCCGCGATGTAGATATCCTGCACAGTTTGCTGAACGCCGATGCATGCTGTATTTAAGCGCTGCTTGTTGACGAGGTTGTATTTTTTTGCTGCATTTAGAATTTTATTTTTCAGTACCACTGTTGAAAGCGATACTAATATTATTCGCTTATCAGTTTTACCTGGCAGACGACGAACATCAAATATGTCATTTGGAGCTAAATTGATAGATATCGTCTTAAAATTTTTGGAAGTTATGTCTATGAAGTGATCTTGTGTTTCTTTCTGCGATAATGGTATGTTGCGGATTTCTAATTCGTGTAAACTTGATTTTCGAGCTAATTCTTCGTTGTTCTTTTCCAAGAGTTCAATTCTTTTTTCGTGAGCGACTGACATATTGTTTAGGACTTCAACTTTATTAGTCAAACTGTCGAATTGAGAGGATAAAAAGTCTATTGATTTCTCGATCTCGGGAGTTTGTATTACGTACGTCAGCTAGTTGCACCTTGATAGACGTTAAGTCTGACCGGAGATCAGATAAGAGTGAGTTTTGTTCGTCCTTCCATGAGGACAGCAAACCAG
The DNA here is from genome assembly GCA_947507595.1 of Pyralis farinalis. Taxonomy (NCBI): domain Eukaryota; kingdom Metazoa; phylum Arthropoda; class Insecta; order Lepidoptera; family Pyralidae; genus Pyralis; species Pyralis farinalis. The sequence goes on from OX382270.1 coordinate 3,828,274, forward strand.
TTATTTGGTCTTTGAAGTCACAGAAAGCAGTGTCAAAATCATCTCTTGGTCGCTTAAGTCTAGCACTTATAAACCTTTGCTTAGGAACAGTTTCTTCTTTGCTTAAGCTCATATTGGGATCGGATCAATAAATATTTAGCCCTGTTTCCGTCGGCGACTGCATCGCGTAGGCCTATTTTTAATTGCGCCGTCGGCAAAGTGCGGGGTAAGTGATACGGTAGAATCTTACCTGCACTAAGTTTGTGTTATGGGTGCTAAACAACGGATAAACATACGGAAATACATTTTTTTAAATAAATACTTCTTATGCTTTATAAACAGACATGTTTTGTCTTGTGTGGTAATTGAACCCACAACTGCAGTTATTAAAGTTGCCATTGCCAACCACTAGACCGCCGGGCTCGTCATATACATACCTATGGTTACATACATTCTTATAATCAAATCAAACTAATACCGGAAAATGGGCTTTTTCAATCATATGATGGGTAGAGCATACTCCATGCTTCGTCATTCTTAAAGCCTTTGCCTATGAATGGACATGTAATAATTGAAACTGAGATTGCTCAACCGAACGTGAAACAAGTGCGGCAAGCACTTACAGGCTATGGTAGTAGGGGATCGGACAACATTTCTAAAAAGTAGTTCAAAATAATCATAATGGATACATATCATTTTGATGAGCTCGGTGGCGCAGTCGTGATGACGCGACTTTGACATCAACGCTCGCGGGTTCGATTCCCACACAAGATATACATTTGTGTGCACGAACATGTCTGTTTGTCTTAGTCTGGCTGTTTTAAGAGAGATAGGGCGCATCAAAGCAGCCCGTCTGGGGAAGTACCTCCACGGCACAGAAAACTGCAGCCAAATAACAACTTCCTAGTGGGTTGTTGTGTTCCTCCGTGTGAGTGAGGTCACCAGCAAGCTCCTAAGGAGTTGCTGTGCTAGCAGCAGAGGAGGCATCGCGCGAGTATTACAATACATAATGTATTACAAGCGTTCATAGGCTACGGAAACCGCTTTACATCAGGTGGGCCGTATGCTTGAATGTCTCCCGACGTTGTATAAAAAAACCCGATTTGGGTCCTCTTTTGATGAAGACATTTTTTGGGCGCTGATTGTGTATCTAGTATATTAATGATCGATGAAGAAACGTTACATAAACTTTGGGCGTATTTTTCATGTTTACTTCTATGGAAGTCCTCTTAATAGTGGTTAGCAATGGCTTTAACACCAAGAATGTCTTCATCAAAAGAGGACCCAAATAAAAAAACCCGATTTGGGTCCTCTTTTGATGAAGACATTTTTTGGGCGCTGATTGTGTATCTAGTATATTAATGATCGATGAAGAAACGTTACATAAACTTTGGGCGTATTTTTCATGTTTACTTCTATGGAAGTCCTCTTAATAGTGGTTAGCAATGGCTTTAACACCAAGGGTCGTGGATTCTATATCCACACAGGACAAACACTTTTATGCATGAACATGTCTGTTTGTCTTGCTCTAGATCCGTGCTTCCCAAAGTGGTCTATATATCTTGCTACAAGTGAGAACTCCATCAGATTCAAACATTAGTAGACAAGGGGTCTACAGGGAACAGAAAACATATAAGCAAGAAGTCTATGGGGTAGACCCGTACATTGCGCGTACAAAAGCAGTATGCGACCTACTTAAAACACCCAACATCTTACTAGGGGGAGATATCAACGCCTGGAGCCACTGGTGGGGAAGCGCATCCGAAAACCAGAGAGGCGAAGCGTACAACTCCTTCCTTAACGAAATGGATTTCCAGATCCTAAACACCGGCAACACACCCACCTTCGAAGAGTACCGACAGGGCAGACTCTACTCAAGTGTAGTAGACGTCACGTCATGCTCCGCGCCACTCCTTGGGAAGATAAAAGAGTGGAAAGTCGACAGAACTCTGACCACCTCAGATCATAACGCCATAACATACACACTGGTGTTGGGAGAGAGGCTGCAAAAGCGGCCACCCCCCACCACCAGGAAGTATAACACAAAAAAGGCAAACTGGGAAGAGTTCAGTCGACGATTACACAACTCCCTAGAGAGAAAGAACATCAACGTCGGAACGATCGAAGCGGCGAGAGATGTAGAGGACCTGGAAACCATTATTGAAGCCTACTCAGCAGCAATTGAGGAAGCATGCGAGTCCGCTATTCCCAAAGTAGGCAAGGGAAGGGATAAGCCCACGCCACCCTGGTGGACACAAGCCCTCCAATATCTGAAAAATGATGTGCTTCGCAAGAAGCGCAGGATCAGGAACGCAGCCCCCACCAGAATTGAAGCCGTACTTCAAGAATACCACCAGGCTAAAGCGGAATATATCCAAAAGACCGCAGAAGCCCAGACTGAGAGCTGGAAGGAGTTCTGCTCAGCACAGGACAGAGAAAGTGTGTGGGACGGAATATACAGAGTCATCAGAAGAACGACCAGGAGGGAGGACGACATGCTCCTGAGAGGTTCGGATGGGAAAACACTCAGCCCCGAACGATCGGCGAACCTGCTAGCCGATACATTCTACCCTGAAGACTCTGTATTAACAGACGACCCGTATCACACACAACTCAGACAACTTGTGGAAAGCAGGAACCCGGACGAAGAACTTCCGCCCGAAGATCCACCCTTTACCGAGGCGGAAGTGGAGGCAGTGCTGAAAGCACAAAATCCCAAAAAGGCCCCCGGTTCGGACGGATTCACAGCCGACATCTGCACCAGAGCAATCCGCAGTGAAAGGGAGGTATTTATGGCCATTGCAAACAAATGCTTGGCCCTATCTTACTTCCCCAAACAGTGGAAAACAGCTCATGTAGTCATCCTTAGGAAACCTGGAAAGGACGACTACACCCATCCGAAGTCATATCGACCCATAGGCCTGTTATCAGTGCTGGGCAAGATTCTAGAAAAGCTTTTGGTGGGGCGGCTGCAGTGGCACCTTCTTCCAACTCTCAGTCCAAAACAGTACGGTTTCATGCCACAGCGCGGAACCGAGGACGCCCTCTATGACCTCATGAGACACATACGAACTAGGATCGAAGAAAAGAAATCCGTAATCGTAGTCTCATTGGACATAGAGGGGGCCTTCGACAACGCATGGTGGCCGGCTCTTAAAAACCAACTTGCGATCAGGCGATGCCCACGCAACTTGTACAAGATGGTTGACTCATACCTCACGGGAAGGAAAATAACAGTTCATTACGCGGGAGCGTCCAGTGAGAGGGAGACTACGAAGGGATGCGTCCAAGGATCCATCGGAGGACCGACCTTCTGGAATCTCGTGCTGGACCCTCTGCTACATGAACTGTCAAGTGAGGAAGTCTATTGTCAGGCGTTCGCAGACGACGGTGTTCTGGCATTCTCCGGGAAATCCATAGCCGGTATGGAGGATAACATCAACAAAGTGTTAGGCAAAATTGTGACATGGGGGCAAAGAAACAAGCTGAACTTTGCGGCACACAAAACTCAAATGATGCTGCTGACCAACAAGCTGAAGTTCAGCCCCCCGAACATCCACATGTCCAATACGAGACTAGCACTGGTTGATGAGATCAAACTCCTAGGGCTCATAATAGACAGGAACCTTAACTTTAAATCGCACGTGTCGGCCATTTGCAAGAAAGCAGCCGGTATTTACAAACAGCTAGCGTGCGCAGCTAAGGTTACCTGGGGGTTGAACGGAGAAATCATCAGAACGATCTACGTCGCGGTCATCGAGCCGATCGCCACGTACGCAGCAAGCGCGTGGTCGCAAGCAACACAGCTCCAGATGAATAGGAAACAGCTGGAGGCGCTCCAGAGGGGCTTTGCCCAGAAAATATGCAAGGCCTACAGAACCACGTCACTAACATCAGCACTGGTTCTATCTGGAACGCTTCCGCTGGACCTAAGAATACAAGAAAACGCCGCGCTATACGAGGCCAAAAAAGGCATCTCGACCGCATTCCTGCCACCCGGAAGGAAGCTCGAAAAAAGAGTGAAGTTCCAGGACTTCCCACACCCTGCAACTCAAATATCAACAGAGTACGAGCTCCTCGAGGACATGGACCCCCCCACTCAAGAAACCCACCAAATTGTCGGCCCTCAAATTTACACTGATGGCAGCAAGATGGAAGGGAGAGTCGGGGCGGCGCTAACGTGGTGGGAGAGCGGAAGGGAAACAGCCTACGAGACCTTCAGCCTCGACCCAACATGCACTGTTTTTCAATCCGAAATGTATGCACTCCACAGGGCCATAGTCAGGGCAAAAGACAGCAAAAGGGAAACAGTAAATATCTTGAGTGACTCAAGATCGTCACTCGAGTTACTGAACAACCCCAAGCTGCTCCACCCCCTGGCTAAGGCCATGAAGGAGAACATGGCGCGGATGGGAAAGCAGGGCAGAAAAGTGCGGCTTTTCTGGCTCAGAGCACATGTAGGAACGGCAGGAAACGAAAGGGCAGACGAGCTTGCGAAAACAGCTGCAAACAGGGAGACAACCCCCGACTACGCAGAGGTCCCACTCTCATATGTCAGGAAAAAGATCCGAGAGGAGTCGGTCCAGAAATGGCAAGCGCGCTACGACTCCTCCGAGACGGGTTCGGCCACGAAAGCATTCCTCCCCGATGTGAGCACAGCTTATCGCATCGTGAGAGGAACGAGACTGACCCACCTTCAAACCCAAATCCTGACAGGACACGGCGGCTTCGGAGAGTACCTTTACAGGTTCAATCTGAAGACCAGTCCGGGATGCGAGTGCGACCCCCAAATCAGCGAGTCGGTGTGGCACATACTACTCGACTGCCCCCGTTTCCAGCTAGAAAGATTCAACTTGCAGTGCTCTGTTCAACTGGAGCTCACACGACACAATCTCCGAAAGCTCATGGAGTGCAATAAATCCCGCCCCAAGCTTCTGGCCTTCATGGATAAGGTGGCGTCAGTCGCAACGCGGCGAAACAGCACCTATCCTATCCCTTCCCTCCCCTCGGACACGACTCAACTCCCGGACTTGACACACACACCACACATCGACACACAAACACCACAGTCTGACACAACGACACAAACATCACTCAATGACACTTTCAACCTTCTAACATGCGGAGAAGACGGACGACCAGGACTACGCCTAAGAGGAATCGCCTTATATATGGACGACAATGCGGAGAGAATAGGTTTTGCCTTCTGCAATGCCATGGCGAAGAATACGGTAACGATCTCGCCGGGACTCGGAGTCCTACTAAACGGAAGCACTCGCAAGACCACCATGCGGCGCAAAATGTTCAACGAATTACCAAAGGTGACAATCGGAAACCAGACGTGCAGAATAGTGCGAAAGAACAACAAAACTGTCGCGTTGTTCTGCACGGACGACGAAGTCACCGAGTTCGAACAGATGTGCGCAGTGCTGAAGTACATGGGGCAAAGAGCCGAACCTGCGAAGATCATCAGTATTGACGCCATGGTCGTGGGATACCTCAGTGGGAGAACCAAGGACTACGAAGGAGCTCTCCTGGCCTCGCAGCATCACGAAATCGTGGTATACGAGGACAGAGGACAAAACCTAAGTTTCCTTAAGGCCCAATCCCGGGACCCAGGCGCCAAACTGATTCCCACGGACTGCTGGGATCACCCGATTGTTAACCCCCACGTCAGTGGGTCAGAACGCCTTCAACAACGGGTGATGCAGGAAAGATGTCTGGCAGAACAGAAGCGCAAGGAACCTAGCCATATACTCTCCACCATATTGGCGACCCTCAATGGGAGTGTCCAGTCGGTGGCCCAACCCTCCGCAAGAAAAAAAAGAGCAGCGGAAAGGGCCCTGTCCTTGGAAGCGGCGGTCGAAAAGTTCACACAGACGCCTCCCCGCCACGGATCGGAACCCCCCACTGGCCCCCGCACAAGAGCAGACATGGGACAAGTGACCCCCCCCAAACTCAGACCGGCAAGGGAGCCGCAAGACCACATGGTAAACGCCTTCATCGAGTTCGTGGCAGTCACCAGAGCAACGCGGAAAGTAAACATGGATACCTGCAACTCCATCTTGCAGACTCATCACCGCGGCTCGCAGGAACTGCTACGGATAAAATTGGGCGAAGCTGAGGCAGCTATTTACGACAGCGACAGGAACCTAGTAATACTGGGTAACATGTCGGGGTCGTACATGGCAGCATACAGCGTAACCGGCGGTTTTGTGCCCCTGGACGAGAAGAGCGAGGAAGGGAGGATCACCTTTAAAACACCGACCGAAGACCCGGTAGTGGTGGTAGCCAAGTGCACAAAGGTAATGCTGGACGACAGGATCCTCGATATGGCAGAAGCCATAGCGGGGGACCTGTTCAAAGGCGGAAGCCCGAAGCATTGGGTGAGACCCACTATCACATGGGTTAACGGAGTCCCCGGCTGCGGGAAATCCACGTGGGTGGTGTCACAAGCCGACCTGGCTGGAGACATCATAGTGACAACGACAACTGAGGCCGCCACCGATCTCAGGGAAAAACTGGAAACGCGCTTTGGTGACCTAGCCAAAAAGAGAGTGCGGACTATGGCATCCCTACTAGTAAATGGACTACATAAGGGCGAATCGTGTACACGCCTAATGGTGGACGAAGCCCTTATGAACCATTTCGGATCCATAGTCATGGCAATACAACTAGCCAGAGCCAGTGAAGCCCTGCTGATCGGAGACGACAACCAGCTTCCCTACATCGACAGGAACAATCTGTTCAACACCTTATATAACAGACCCAACCTTGTGACGTCAATCTCCCAAAATCTCCTTTGTACGTACAGGAATCCACAGGACGTAGCGTATGCTCTAAGAGAAATCTACAGTGGCATATACTCGGCCAAGACTCGCGCTAAATCCCTATCGCTGAAGCGGTTCACAGGGGAGCGGATCCCGAAACAGGACAACACGCTTTACCTTGTCCACACCCAGGCTGAGAAGGCACTCCTTATCAGCCAGGGCTACGGAGCGAATTCGGGTTCCCGCACCCTAACCATACATGAAGCACAGGGACTAACGTGCGAGTCAGTGATTATTGTGCGTACAACTTCCAAAAGATCCCATCTCCTCCAAAGTGTCCCCCATGCCGTTGTCGCGGTCTCTAGACACACGGACAGCTGTGTATACCACACAGACTGTACTGACAACGACGCGACAGCTCGGTTTATCCAGCGAGCCGAGACCGCGACAACGGAACACATCAGGGACTATAACCTTAAGATGGCGATGAGGGCGAGAGACGAGGAGGTCATCAGAAAGTTGACTGAAAGCTCCGAGGACCCAGCGAGCGGTCCCTCCTCCTCCTCCTCCCAAACCAGCAGACAGAGAGAGGGGAAGGGCGTCATGGCAAAGCTCCGGGATGCCATCTCCCTTCGTTTCCGGAAAAACTGAACGAAGCAGAGACAGGGATGAGAGATGCGAGCAGTCATGCTCACTAAAATGTCTAGACGAGCGGCGGCGTTGGGGGGCGGGTCATCGAGTTCCCTACAATATGGTTGAGCACGGTGATGGCTGCCCTCTGCGTCAACTCGTGAACGGGTGCCGCTCGGGGGGACTGGTCTGCCCGCGTCTCTCGTCCCACTTTCTGCCTATAACAAAAACTATTGACCATGCAAAAAAAAAAAAAAAAAAAAAATTCCCTGACTTGTCGAAAATGATATTAATAGCATGTATTGACCAATATATTTAAGCACTATTAATTCTATTGTAATCGCACTTGCGGAGCGATAAATAATATAGTGACTAACAACCTGACAAACAACCTCTCAAACAAACAATGGCACGGGCCAAAGAGCCTGTGGATAGATTTTACTAATAAAAAATAAAAAAAAAAAAAAAAAAGTCTATGGGGTAAAATTGTTGGGAAATCTCTGCTCTAGATTTTAAGAGATGTAGGACCCATCGAAGCAGCCCGACTGCGGAGGTGGACGTACGTCCACGTCATAGAAAACCGCAGCCAAATAACTACTCCCTGGAAGGTTGATGCGTTCCTGTGAGTGAGTGAGGTTACCAGTAAACTTCTAAGGAGTTGCTGCGTTAGCAGTAGGGGTGGCAACAGGCCAGGTATACTTCGTGCATTGCAAGCGTTTATAGGTTACGGTAACCAGTTTACATCAGGTGGGGCCTATGTGTGTAGGTTGACATTTATATAAAGAAAATCTCCCGAGTGCGCGAATCCTTTATCCTGTTGGCCTATATGAATGTTGATGCATTAGTGCTATTTTTTATAGTTCTATTAATAGCATATTCACTGTAAACAAAACACGGTTTGTTATTTCAGAAATCCGAAAGAACAGGACGGGGAAGTTTTGCCGATGGGATCCTCCGTGGAGATGCTGTCCACTGAAAACCCTGATAACGATGAGGTGGAGGTAAGAAACATATTCAATTAACTCCCAACGTAGGTTTACGTGATATCCTTGTGTTGTAATTTTTTTATGTTTATGGAAAACCAACAGCAGATATAGATAAGCCTGGTAAGATATTAATGTGCCAATTGCAGGTCTTCGCTGATAATACATCAACCTTACTCATCCCACTGCAAGGATACGGGTCTCCCTTCAACTGTAGGGATTTAGAGTATACTCCACCACGCTGCTCAAATGCGGATTGCCGGAGGTCAGTGTTTTCAAGCCGCCCGAGGGCCTTACTTAGCGACTGTCTTCCATCGACTGCAGCCGGGACCGACGGCTTAACGTGCCCTCCGAAGCACGGAGAAACTCGAGATAGATAAACCCATCAGAAGACAGGCTGCGGTCGACGTTGCTGAACCTGCGTGTTTGGTTAGAATGACACGTGCAACGACGCCGTCGAGCTCTCAACAACATGTAGTGTGAATACCCCTTTTGTCTATCCTATTATATATTAAACATATTTTACTTATAATAAACACTCATACTCGAGACACCGTGTTTACTTCACGTCCCAACCTTACATGGCGACCCTGCCCGGTCGGCCACTCGCGCATCGCGTTACACATTCCATATTCCATATGTAGCGAACGGTACAATAGAAATGACGAACTTAATTAAATTACTCAGTGACTTTGATTCAAAAGACAGTGTTTTTAATCGTGTGTGCAAAGTTCAAGTTCCAAAATGGGCAGTACTTCTTCAAAGCAGGAGGAAGTAATTATTGCGCAAAGTGCGGCAGGAGGTGGCACTAATGAGGCTACCACGTTGCAGCAGGAGCTGAGCTACCACCTTAGCTCAACAAATGTCATATTGCTGGTAATATTGCTCCTCGGGGCCCTGGCAATGCTGTATGGCGTATACCGCGCCTACAAGCGGTGTTTCACAAAGACAATAAGGAGGCGCAGGCGAAGCGATAATGGAAAGGAAGGCTACAGGGTGGCAGGCGAAATGGTGTAATGTAGTGCGGCTGAAAAAGTGCGTATTATGTGCGTAGAAGTGTTGCGGCAGTGTATAAAAGTGCGGTACAGTACGTAAGTTAGACATCTACAAGGTCAATCATTATTCATTACACACATGCTTAATAATAATATCGTATGAGCATTATGCATAATTAGTATGAACATTTTATTTACACTAACATGTATTTTTGTTTACATTTTTTTTTTCATTAGCGTAATTTACTCATAATTAAATATACATATAAAAAATAAAGTTAAATCATTGTGTAAAACATGATAATATAAATAACTTTTACTTAAACAAGATTATGGAATGGCTTCAGAACTTGAAAATATTGCATGATAAACTTAAACATATAAAGGAATATTTAACAAAGTTAGGCCCTAGTCGCCGTACTCTTAAAGTTATAACTGATAAAGGTTTGGAAGCCACGACATATTATAATGAATTTCAGTGTATTTTTAAAACGGTAGAGCAAAAGGTAGAAAATAAGGAAATTAAAGTTGAGGACATTGAGTATATCAGTGAGTTATGTGTAGCGGTTCAGGATTTATATGATCGAATAAGTATATTTTGTTCAGTATCGGACGCAGATAATACTAATAGCACTACTAGTGAACCCACGGGCATAGATCAAACTAGAAGTATGGAGAAGTTCGAGTTAAAAACAGCAATTTCATTATTGCCGGTTATGACGGGTGACGAAGAGGTCACTAAACAGCTTATTGCAAACATTGAAATGTATGATGGTATGTTGGAGCATAGTAGCAAAGCATCCTTGATTAATTTCGTATTAAAATCGCGGCTCTCGGAAGGTGCTAAACTGCGAATGTCACAAAATTACGCCTCTGTTTCAGATTTAATAAAAGATATGCGAACGGTTTTGCTCACTAGGAAGTCTGACACTGCTATTCAACAGCAATTGCAGCGCGCTAGGCAGAATCAACAAACTATAGAAGAATTCGGTAAGAGTATTGAAACAATGTTTGTAGAATTAACTATTTCGCAATCCAACGGAGATTCTGAAAAATATAATATTTTGAAACCTATAAACGAGAAAAATGCAATAAAAAGATTCTCCGATGGGCTACGAAATACGCGACTAAGCACAATTATTACGGCACGCGACTACAGCTCTCTGAAGGACGCTATCCGCGGAGCTATGGACGAGGAGATATCATCGAATCCTGAAGGAGTGATGCTGCATTACACGCGAGGTATGTCTAACAACCGTCGAAACTGTCGTGATAGTTATCGTGGAACATTTCGATATCGCGGTGATGAAAGACGAAATCGAGGTCGTATGTCTTACCCGAACAATACTAATCGGGGTTACTTTAATAGTAACAACCAGAACAACCAATTTCGTAACAACCAAAATAACCGTCCGTCAGGACGTGGTAATTACTATAATTCCCGAGTGTTTCGTGGCCACACCCAAGGTACAAGGTTCAATCAGGGTGATAATCGTATAAACTTGGCCCAGCAAACAAACGATCCTAACACGACAAATTCGTCGCTTACCGAAACGGAGAACATGTTTTTTCGTCAATAATCGTAATCACGCAATTTGTGCATGTAATAGTCTTAATTCCGCGTTATTTGACGTACTTGGTGAAGAATGCACCTGGCTAATCGACACCGGCGCCACACTCTCAGCGGTGAAATATGAACACATAGTTGCTAGGAATATTCCATTCCTTATAGAGAGGATTCGTATAAATGGAATAGGCGGCGAGATATATTCTGAAGGTTTCATTTACTTAACTTTACAGTACAATAACTTTGAATTTTTACACAAAATTTACGTAATTAAAAATTTGCCTTGTCAAACCTACGGTATACTAGGACATGATTTTCTAAGTAAATTTATGTGCACTTTAAATTTTGAGTTGAATACATTAACTTTAAAAAATGATCGTGGTGAATGTACTTTACCATTACAAATGGGAAAATTGGGAAAAAATAATTATATATCCCTATTACCCCGATGTGAATCCATACATTATATCCACACTGATTTAAATGAAGAAATCGTAGTTAGACCTAAAGAATTATGTGATGGCGTTTACATAGCCAGTGTTATTGTTACACCCCAAAATAACAAAATTCCAATTAAAATCCTAAATACTAGAAATGAAAGTGTGCAATTAAGTTATTTTACACTGGACGTAGACTTTTTACATGATTTCTCAATATGTTACTTTGAACAGCAACCCGCTAATGCTGATCGTGTTAAGAAAATATTTTCTTCACTAGAATTGAAACATTTAAATTCGGAAGAAAGATGACGAAAGAACAGGAGAGGACAAAACAATACAATGAACCGGTGGATAACATCGCTACTAACGATTGGAATGGCCAGCCAAAAGTTGTAGAAATGCTAAAGAAACCGAATCATTGCACGGAATTAATACTTAAAAAATATATATACAGTAAGACTGACGAAGGATGTCCTACGGTAATAGGTACATTTACTTATTTACCTACGAATATGAAAATATACGCAGACCCTAAATCTCTATCATGTTCTGCGCGAGACGCGTTCGTGAGAGAATTAGCTTTGCTCTGCAATAAAATTAACGTCGACGAAATATATATATTAAAAAATAAAGAAAGCGCTAATGTTATTAAATGGTTAAATAAAGAGATAACCAATGATAAAACGTGGTCCGGGCCGCGTATTTGTATAATAAAAGATGTAATAAGAGTAGACAAAGATGACGACAAAAGAGTTATAATTAATGACTATCACTTGTTGCCCACTAGTGGTCATGCTGGTGTGAGGCGCATGTTGAATAATATTAAGAGACGTTACTTTTGGACAAATATTGAAAATGATGTTAAACAGTTTGTAAAGAGGTGTCAAAAATGTCAAAAACAAAAACACTCTTTACCCACTAGACAACCTATGCAAGTTACAACGACAGCAAATTCCTCTTTTGATAAGGTATATTTAGACATTGTAGGTCCATTAGAAAAAGATTATTATAATTATTCTTACATTCTCACTTTACAGTGTGAACTCACAAAATACGTAGAAGCTTATCCTTTAGAGACGAAAGATAGTGTCACGGTGGCAAAAACATTTGTTAATAATTTTATACTCAGGTATGGTATACCGCGTGAAATAGCAACAGACAGGGGAACAGAATTCATATCTAGTACCATGACGGAGGTCTGTAAGTTGTTGGGTATTAGCAAAATTTCATCAACAGCTTACCATCACGAAAGTATAGGTTCCTTAGAAAACTCCCATAAATCTCTAAACGCATATCTTAGAATACAAACCGACAATAATTCGAGACTGTGGAGTACTTGGGTACCCTTTTGGTGTTTTTCTTTTAATACCACAGTTCACACCGAAACAAAATATACGCCTTTCGAACTGGTATTCGGAAAGCCATGTAACGTACCGAGCAATGTAATAAGTGATGATGTTAAACCTTTATACAATATAGAAAATTATCCTTTAGAACTTAAGTTCCGTTTACACAAAGCTCATTCTGATGCTCGTAATAACTTAGTCATAAGTAAAACTAAGAGAAAAAATGTGTTTGATAAATATCTAAATCCTGTTACATATAGAAGAGGAGATAGATTACTTGTAAAAAGTGAATCTGGTAACAAATTTTGTAATGTTTATTCAGGTCCTTTTGAAGTCCTGGAGGATTTAAATCCTAATGTATCAATTTTAAAAGACGGTAAAATTGAAATTGTACATAAAAATCGCACGAAAATGTATTTTGACTTTGAAAAAAACACTTTATTAATAAAATAATGTTTCATTTTATTATTACGCTATTGTATAAAAAAAAAAATGATATAATATAATTAAAATGTTTGTATCATAGTTGTAAGAACTATATATTAATGTATTTAAAAATAATAATAATAATGAATATTATTATTATTTTTTCGCTATAAGGGGCGTGTAGTGTGAATACCCCTTTTGTCTATCCTATTATATATTAAACATATTTTACTTATAATAAACACTCATACTCGAGACACCGTGTTTACTTCACGTCCCAACCTTACAACATCCAGAACATTAAAATACACTGTGACTGAACAAAAGGACCAAATTTTTCTTACAATATGCTCATTATAAGAAGCAATGTTAAATTTTTTATTGTTTATCAGTTTTAATAGAATTGTGCCTTTGAATATAGACTTTTTTTTTATTTCTGTAGTAGGCAATTTTTGTCGTGGTCGGGTTCTAGTTTGTAACATAATTTTGTTAAAGTAAATACATACTAAGTTACAATAAATAAAGGATTCGTGAAAGCCTAGTTAGTAAAATTACAGACAAATAACAAATCCCTGGAGGGGTCTTTTGTTCCTGCAAGTAAGTGGGGCTTACTTGCAGGAACAAAGGAACCCTCCAGGGATTTGTTATTTGTCTGTAATTTTCTATGACGTGGAGGAACTTCCACAGAGGGGCTACAATTATGCGCCCTACCAAAAATTTGCGTGCATGATGTCTGCTTGTCTGGGTTGTCTTACCTATCATGCAGGCAAATTGTCCTGTTTGAAAATTTAACGACTCGATTAAACAGCCGTGTCTTTAAATGAGAGTATAAGCTAAATTAACCTATTTATTTTTTCTCTCAGGGAACAAATGAGTCCATATATGAGAAGTACGATCCGCTGCTCCACGGGAACACTCGCAGCAAGAAGGATCACATCCTGAGCACTAAGTTCATGCGCAAGTTCATCCACATCGCGCGGCTGATGAAGCCCAAGCTGACGCAGGAGGCGTCCGACACTATAGCCGACGAGTACGCGCGGCTCAGGAACCAGGATATGATGGACAGCGACGTAGCCAGGGTACCATGCTCTCATTATTTAACATTCAAGAAGTTTATTTGTATCATTGTATCACAGTATAATACTCTATATTCTAGACCAGAGGTTCCCAGACATGTTTTCTCATAGACCACTTTAAAAATTTAGCTGGTTCCGGTGGAACCCCTGCAGCTACATTTCTACCATATTCCCAAAACTCGAAAACAAATGTGAAGTTTAGATTTTTTTCTTTGTCACGCCAACGTAGACCCCCGTCGAGTCTCCTATGGACCCCCAGGAACTAAGGCTTTATACAATTATTCATCGACATAATCAATTCATCTGAAGGATCTTCACAGCTTCACACACACACACGAAGAGGGCCAAATCAAAAGTATCCAAAACCGAAGAACATGCATGAAGAGAGTCATGAGTGTGGAAGAAGCGAGTGGGGTATGTTTGGATCGGTGCACCTGGCGTTCTATAGTCTCTGCCTACCCCAATGGGAGACAGGCGTGATGATATGTATGTATGATCTTCACAGCTGAACATAGGCCTCCTCGGTAGACTTCTACAGCGATCGGTACGTGTGCTACTTGCATCCATTGGCTCTCTTCAATCTTTACCATATCGTCGGGTCCACCATTGCCAGCCAGTGTTATTAAACTTCAAAATACACAGGAACATGTGTCAATGTTCTATGAATTACTATGTTCATTTCACTGGCCATCAATATTAGTATTATCTTCTAATATATAAAAATTAATGTTGTGTCCTCTATGGACTCGAAAATAGCTGGACGGATTTTGAGGAAAATTTAAGGGAATCTTTATATTAGCTTATCTGGGGTTCCTGTGCAGTTTGGTAGCGATCGGAACACCCGTGCGAAGCCGACGCCGGTCGCTAGTATATTATACAACAAAGTCCCACGCCGCGTCTGTCTGTTCGCGATAAACTCAAAAAGCTACTGAACGGATTTTCATCAATAGAAAGAGTGATTCTCGAGGAATGTTAAGGTACATAATTTGTTAAAGGTTTTTGTAACTCGGTTGAAATATGACGATAATTATTAAAATGTCGGAAAAATTCAAGCTGCCTGGAAGATCTTATCGGATATTATACAGATTTACAATAATAATTTCAATAAAATGAGCGTTTGGAATGACTATTAATAAAGCATGAGGTCTCTAACCTTAAAAGTTGCTGGAATTGACTTAACCACTTGTAACGTCTATCGTCTAATCATAATGTTCGTTTTTACACGTAATCCAGGTAGAAGTTATCAATGTTGTATAATAAAGAAATATTTTGTTTACACAGGTTTTTTCCAAAACCTACCACAGGCACCAGCCTCTTACTTGAAATGGCTTGGATGTTATTATTATTATACAAATAGAATATTTACTTAAGACTAGTTTATAAGCCTTTATATTTGTAAGAGGAAATAAAGATATTTATTATTATATTATTATTATTTTAGTTTGATATATATACATAATAAAATACTAAAAGTACGTAGTGTTGACAAATGTTACATTTAAACCTATCCACAAATTTGACGCAACAAACGCAATATTTTTCTGTCGTTGGGTCGCATAACACATCTCCTCACAGGAACTTACTGCTGACCTCCCTCACTCGCAGGAACACAATGATCCCCCAGGGTATTGTTATTTGGCTGCGGTTTTCTGTGAGATGGAGGTACTTCCCCAGGCGGGCTGCTTTGATGTGCCCTACCTCTCTTAAAATATAAATCATTCGAAAAGTTTAGCAAGGTTCATCCCTCATATATCGTATGTTCTAAATAGCGTCTTATTTTGTCCAGACTCAGCCGGTGACGGCACGAACCCTCGAGACGCTGATCCGGCTGTCGACGGCGCACGCCAAGTGTCGGATGGGCTTCCAGGTGACGCAGGACGACGCGCTGGCCGCCATCGAGCTTGTGCAGTATGCCTACTTCAAGAAGGTATACTCAGTTGTGTAGTGTCCACACTTATATCGAAAGAATCTTCTGGTGACGTAGTAGAGAATCAGTATTATCGAATGACATCAGTATTATCGAAAGGCTGTTTTCGAACGAGACGTTAATTCTTCTTCTCTGCGTTATCCGTTTCTCAATCTATTAGAATCGGCGGGGTCCGCTACCTAAGCTTAAGAATTTGGCGAAGATACTGGTTTTTACATGGAGCGACTGCCGTCAGACCTCCGCAACGCAGAGTCCAGGTCATTCTTAGGTAAGTAACGTAAGGTCTGACGGCAGTCGCTCCATGTAAAAACCAGTATCTTCGCCATCCAAATCCTTAAGCTTAGGTAGCGAACTCCGCCAATCCTAATGGATTAGGAAACGGGGTAACGCTAAGAAGGTTCGGTCTCATCGGTTCGTCATATATCATGCTAGTAACCTACAAAGTATTGGAGGACATACTAGTTTGAACCAGCATGTTGTATATGCGAGTGATAGTTATTTGTACTGTCGGCAGGTGTTAACGAAAGAGAAGCGTCGGAAACGACGCGCCTCCTCCGACGAGGAAGGCGCCGCGTCGGACAGCGAACAGGCTACACAACCTCGCGCCAAGAAGTCACGTAGAACGGTAAGACTACATGCTTTATAAATCTATAATTCCCCAGAGGGAGACTTTGTACAAAAGTCGTCTGCGTGGGTACCTCTGTCTCACCTATATCTACATAGATATAGCTGTGTTCCGGTTTGAAGGGTAAGATATGGCATAGAAATTACTGGGTACTGTGACGAAACAGTCACAAGACATCCCCGTGGTGTTGCGAGCGTCAATAGGCTGCGGTGACCGCTTGCCATCTAATGCGGGTCGCATGCTTGTTTGCCAATCTAGTCATATAAAAAAAAACTTCACAATGCTTAATATTAAATCAATCTATATACTAATATTATAAAAAGAGAGAGAGCGGATTTTGTTATGAGGAAAGTAAAATCTGGAACCACTGCAGTAATTTGAGAAATCTTCACTGATTGAAAGGTACATTATTTCAGAGTGATATATATATTATCTCAATATATACAAAACTCACGAAGGTATGATGATGTTTATCGGGTAATTCGGAAAAGTTGTCTTTTCAGAACTTCTACGGCGTGCGCTGCGTTATTAGTTAAATTACACAAAAAAATGTGCTCCTGAATTGTTCCTTATATCAAAATCTAAAAAAAAGACCGCGGCAGCATTCATCTATCTATTTGGGCGAAGGAACAGTAACCAATTTATCTAAAAAAAATGATCAAATATAACGGATTAAGAGGAAGCTGTTTTAATCGATATGATATATATTTTATATGATATGATATATATATATTATAATTAATCTATATTTATGATAAAACATTTCCTTTTTCAAATCGGTTTATAAATGACGGTGTTATAAAGTAACAAACATTAAAAAAAATACAGCCGAATTGGGAACCTCCTCCTTTTTTGGAGTCGGTTAAAAAGTTGAGATGGGAGATATTGACCGACGATATGCTTTATGGTTGTTTTAATGAGTATCATTTTTGTTATTTTCTATGGACCTTTTGATAAAATAACTATGTATTATATTGATTTGTTATTCTAGTATTAACTTCACGTCAAGTCCCTTGCCACAAAGAGAACCGCGCGCCCCAATTAATTTCATTCACCAATTATGAATACAAATAAATAAAATTGAAGTGTCTGTTTGTAATGTGAAAATAACAGCTATTTACTTAATACATATATGAATGTACACATATATACTAAAAAATCTCTTGGGGAATATGTTATTTTTTTCTTACAGCATTTGTTTTTCATTGTGGCGTCGTTTTGATAATTATGGATTTGCAATGAACCTTGCACCAGATCATTTACCAGCTATATGTTTTTCAATATTTGTCCCTGCTTATTCAGTTAGAGAATTGCCTGAGACTTCAATAGCTGTATTCGTGATCAAGTGAGTTCAGACGTGTACATAATCATCTCGATGCGTGAAAGTTGACCAGCGTTGCGTTTACCGAATGTAATATGATATAAATATCATCACCGTTACTTCTTATTTATGAAAACATATCTACGTTCACAAAAGTCGTATTCAAACTTCAGTGAAAATCTTAGAAGTGGAAATAAGTTAAGTATATCGGTTTATTAGGACTGGTAGGTATTTTCTTATAAATTGTATTTAATTCTATAATAAATTTAAAAAAGGCACATCAAAAATACACTTTGTAAAAAGGCTTAATATAGAATTGATGAATATGTAACTGACGAAGATCTGGAAATAATTCAGCACAGGCAACCTCTTACCTACCAATAACTTTAATTCTACCACTTGACTTCATAATTATTGTACTAATATGCTTACATAATTTAGGTAGTAGATTAAAAAAGTAAAATAACAATTGAGAATTTAATAATATACAATAAGATTATATTTTGAAATTATAAATGTAAGTGCCTGCGAGGGCCAAATGGCATTAATTTTTTAGCCTGACAATTCTGAAAAGTAATATTTTGTCAGTCGCAATTGACGATCGATATCAATACAGTATTGTTACTGTATTAGACTTTGGAATGAGTAATGTTCAAAAGACTTTACTTGTGACGAAACCTGGCTTTACTGCTTTGAACAGGACAGAAAAAGCTAATCTGCTTGTCCCTTTTGAAGATTTGCCAAAAATATCCTTCCTCCCCTCCTTTTAAGATGATTCCTCACAAAAGGCTGCAATTTTGGTGTTGATGTGATTTGCTTGTATAGGGCGCTGGCCAAGGTGATGATCCATACCAGTTCTCATCGGACGAGGAGGCGGAGCCCGTACTGCGCGCGGCGCACGCGTCTCAACCTGAACCCGCCCGAACGACCAGGTCTTCGCAAAGGAGCATTGACTCCAATAGGTTAGTGACCATCGTTACCTTTTCTTGGAATACTGATACGCCCATCACATATAGTACAGTTTTTTGTACAACGTTGGGAGACATACGCTAAGTGGTCACATTGGCAATACTCGCGCGTTACCACTCCCGCAATTTCTCAGGAGCTTAAATAAATAAATATTGTCGGACAAATTACACAGCGCCACCTAGCCCCAAAGTAACCGAAGCTTGTGTTATGGGTACTAGACAACTGATAAACATACGTACTTTTTTTTTTTGTAAATACATACTTATTATACATAGAAAATACCCAGACCAATAGAAACAGACATGTTCATGCACACAAATGTTTGTACTGTGTGGGAATCGAACACACGAGCGTTGGTGTCAAAGTAGCGTAACAACGCGTTTCACTACTGCGCCACCGAGCCCGTCGCTTAACTTGTAACCTAATTCACTTGTAGGAACGGTATTCTTCCAGGGGATTGCTAATTGGTTGTGGTGGAGATACTTTCCTAGACGGACTGAAAAACGTTCATTACATGTAGTGCCGAGCGGTTGAGTTAACATATGTATATAGGTGCTAAATACCATTTATATAACGGTACACAGTAGTGTAACTAAAGCCTCGCGGCTGATTCTATAAAAATGTTTAGTTAATAAGATTCAAAATATGGGTAATTTATTGCAGCGAAAAGCCGCTGCGCGCCTTTTGAATTTCGGTAAAACGAAAAATAGCACAAGCAATTTATTATAACATATGTTATTCATTGGTTCAAATCACAAAACAACATATTATGTCACGGTCCCTGTTTCCAATCCTGATGATGTGCCATTAAATTTGTGTTTTAGAAATTATGTACATATTTGTAATTATTAATTGCTCGGCGGTGAAGGAAAATATCGCGAAGATATAGGCGCAAGTCCTAAAAAATATATTTCGAATGACATCTGATCTAACCTAAGAAAGGTCCGCTTTTCCCTCTGGGTTGTGGAGGTCGGACGGCAGTCGCTCCATGTAAAAATCGGTACTTATCTTTGCCAAATCCTTAGTATTAAGTAGCAGACCCCGCCAATCCTAATGGATTAGGAAAAGAGATGATGAGAGGAAGACGAGCTCGGTGGCGCAGTGGTGAAACGCGTTGTTACGCTACTTTGACACCAACGCTCGTGGGTTCGATTCCCACACAACACAAACATTTTGTGTGCATGAACAAAAGAAAATGTATTTACGTATGTTTATCAGTTGTCTAGTACCCATAACACAAGCTTTGCTTACTTTGGGGCTAGATGGCGCTGTGTAATTTGTCCGACAATATTAAAAAAAATATTAAAAAAGAGATACCACTAGGAAGAATACTTATTTATTGGTTCAAAACTTGATAAATGATATCATTAGCTTGCAATTGAACTTTGCAAACGTAAGCCCTCCAGATCCATAACAATTCTCGATCGCAATTTGTATAATTTATGTTGTGTTGCATCCTCAGATTGACACAGTTCAAGTCTGCGGTCCAGCAGCTGTTCCGCGACGAGCGCGCCAACTCCCTGCCCCTGGCGCAGATTTCGGCGTACGTCAACGAGAAATACTCGCACGAGACGTTCGCCGCGGACGAGATACAGGCGGCGCTCGACCGCATGACGCAGGACAACCACGTCATGATGGCAGACGACATCGTCTTCCTCATATAGATTGAGACACAGAATCAACTAATAAGATAAGCGTAACTCTTAAAACTAACAGAGCTTGAATAACAGTGGCGGCGTGAATGCAGTCCAACACAGAGACGTCTTAAGGGGAAACGTCCTCGAAATTATAGCTGCTACCATTTAATAAATCGTTAAGAACGAAGATTAAAAAATATGTATCAAACGCATTACTTCCCTGCGTTGTTATGAATTTCCACCTCTACTGTCATTTGTATTTATAAGACGGACATATGATAAAAAATAAACAAATATCTCGTATAATAAGTTAGTACAACCCATTTAGTAATCATTAATGTTTTATGATGCAAATGAATATCGTCCTCACAGTATGTGTTTCCCTATACAACAGTTCACATGTTAACGGGAAAAGATCAATACGTACTGTAAATGATTTAATTTGCAATCGCCTTGAAAACACGTGGCGATTACACATTAAATCATTGACAGGATGTCACATATTGTATTTGAATATCATGTATAACTGACATACAAGCACGTAAATAAGTCAGTATACATGCCAATTTCACAGTTATTATACATCCTTCACTTTTTAGTTATTGTATTTGTCGCTTATTGTACAAATAACATTTTTTAACGTCAGCACAGTGTGATTGTGGTGACGAAGTGATATTATTTGTCGTTATTTTTTAATCATTCTTGTGAATGTTTCACTATAATCGTCTAAGATTATTATTAAATCGTCATGCTCTATATATAACAAGCAGGGATATTATTAGGGATCAATAATCTTCAAAAATGTCTTGTAATAATGTTAAGTGTATTTTTGTAAATTTAGGATATTTGATAAACAATAATTTGTAATGTCCAATCTAACTGATATATCTCATGCCAATGTCACACATTTGTCCAGAACTCCAGAATATAAGTCTGATTTGATAATAAAACAATTCATTGGAAATCAATCTTTATTATCGCTTTTTATTTTTACCTTTACCTTTCCCCTGCTTTCTTGTACCTCTGTTGAAATTTCCCTTTCCTTCCTTTCTGGTACCCTTGTTGAAATTTCCCTTTCCCTCCCTTCTTGTACTCTTGTTGAAATTTCCCTTTCCTTCCCTTCTTGTACCCTTGTTGAAATTTCCCTTTCCTTCCCTATTCCTATTTTGACCGAACTTATTCAGTTTGCTGCCAAACACCTTTTTCGTTTGCCCTCCTCTCTGGTCCCTTCTGTCATCTGAATTTCTATTAAATTTATTTCTTGCTCCTTCATTTCTCTGAAACTTTCTAGCTCGACCATCTTGATTTGGCACCTTGGTAGTTTCCTGATTCTTCTGGAATTTCTTCTTTATCTTTGAGTCAAGACGCATTTTCTTGAAGCCTCTGTTCGTGTCGTCATTACTGGCCCTGCGTTTTCTAGATTCGTTGAACAAATCTGTAAATAAAAAAGAACATTCAAATACAGCAGGAAAAATGAATCGATCAAAAGGTGTATCAAATCATGAATACTATCGATATTTATTTATAAGGCTTTAGTATACATATGTATATGTTTAATTTTATTATTAAATTTATCACAATAAGGGCATAATGCCTCTTACAGTTTGTTTGCCAACTTCGATGAAATGGTGACAGATCGAGGAAAAAACATGTATCATAAAAGCTGTCGTAGCATATGGACCTTAGTGGTAAGCAGTTAGATGGATGAAATACAATTGCTCGTAGCAGAGATGAACATGTTAAGGTTTGTGGCGTATCACGAATGGAGAATATGGAATCCATATACGTGGAAATATAATAGGTGCACCAGTGAATGAAAAGAAAACATTTTGGTACCATATGGGCGCCGACCTCGGATGAACTGGGATCACGGCATATTGATCCATTGCGTGCCGAGCGGTTTCATCGAACCATGCGCGTTATGGCAACAGGTACCTATATAACGGCCTTTGACGGGTTAATGAGGGAGTGGATCACCATAATAAAATAACCCACATTAAAGAGAGCCATCCGCTCTATTTATAAAATGGGCGCCAGGGAATCTCTTAGAGAACTATTTAAAGAAATAAATATTCTCACGGTTACCTCTCAGTATATTTATGAGAATATAATGTATGCTCGAAAAATATAGTCATTTTCTAAATTTAGTGAAAATCTTAGAAGTAAGAATAGATTGCGTATGCTTGCCTGTACATCGACTTGCTAAGACTAGTAGATCTTTTATTGTAAATTGTATTCGATTCTATAATAAATTACCTGAAACAGTTCTGTCCTTATCTGAGAATATGTTCAAAAGGTACATCAAAAATACTCTGTGCAAGAAGGGTTATTACAGAATCGATGAATATCTAACTGATAGAGATGTTTGGAAATGATTCAGCACATGTATTAATATATCTTTAATTGTACCACTTGATTTCACTATATGTACACTCACATATATTTATTGTAATATATTTTAACGATGGCAAAAAAGACCCATATTGGCAAGTTTTTTTTGGCATTTCTTCTTCGCCAATGGTCATTTCCGAAATGCTGGTAGATTAAAAAAGAGAGATTTAAAGGAAAAAAAAATCTGGAAAATTATTAAGTTACAATATGATTTAATTTAAAGAATGTAAGACGTGTCTAAGTGCCCGTAAGGGTCTAATGGCAAATAAATGACTTTTATCTTTATCATACAAAAATGAATGAATTGTGTTGTAGATAATACGAACGAAAAGTGAGTGGATGAAGACTGATCGTGGTAAGTTGCAGTCAAAACATGTGCACGAACAATAGGTGAACTGGGACCACGGCAGATTAATGATGAGGGAGAATTGATTTGTGAATGCATGAATAAAAATAGACTGCATAACTGATGACGCGCAACCGACATGACTGAAAGAGAAAAGCACTGCGACCCCTTGAAGCAAGAGCGGGGTAAAGGAAAAAGAGTGAAAGCCAAATCTCGCCAGCTCGTGCTGTGCGCCTCGCCGAGTACTGACGGGTAGTGGTACAAGAGAAGTACGGCACGTAATAATATCTGTCCCTCGACATTGTAGGAAAAATATCCATTATAAACTCCCTACAAAGACGAGAGACGGTAAATACGCGATATCAATAATATTTAGTAAATTATGTAGAACGACCTCGAATTTTTAGTGAAATATCAATCCAATCGTTTAAATTTAGGTGCATTTTCGGAATTATGAAATTTGTGAATGAATATTTATCAAAATGAATGATTATCTCCATTTTTATTTAAACTTTTGAAGTACTTAACCATTATTAAAATACAAAATGAGTTCTACAAAATCTTTAAACTTGCCAAAAAATACACTGTATTAATATGTTAACACTAGCAGCTAACAGCAGTCGGCTACACTAAGCTAAGAATCAGTATCTTCGCCAAGTCTTTAGGCTTGGGTAGCGGACCCCGCCAATGTTAATGGATTAGGAAACGGGATAAGGCCAGGAAAAAGAAGATTATTATGTTAACCTGCTGCGTAAAATAACACTTCTAAACATATCTTATAATTCCTTATTTTTTTAACAAATTTAGAAAAGTTATATACAACATATGAATGTGTGTGCACTACTGACTATTACACAGCGCGTAACGTACGTCGTTTGCGGCGTTTCGTAAGCCGATTCGCCGAAGTTACGCTCGCGATTTTCTTCAATCAGCGGTCGGCAATTTTCAAAGTACGCTCACTACGTTATTGCTACGCATGCAAATAGTTGGAACGGAACTAGAGAAGCATATGACTGTTAGCTTGCGCACCTTCTAATATTTTTTTCAAGTTTGGTTTGACATGAATTTGCCTTCTTTGACAAAAGACAACGCTTCGCGGTTAATTTGCTACAGTTCCCATAATTTGTTACAGTTAATGTCTTAATCTCACGATTGATTCGCCGCTCAGAGTCAGTCCGCGGATAGTCAGCTCTTCTTCTATCTAATGAGAGAACAGCGTAAAGTGGTCATGTTTACACATAGACTTTCCATCAGGCTTTCCTGACTAATTGGAAATTGGAAGGACATTCAGTCCTACACGATATGTATAAAAAAAGATTCATAACGTGACTAAACATGCTACATAGGCATCAACCCTCACCAGCTTCTGGCTCGGCGCCGACTTCCTTCCTATAATAGTCTGCGTCGTCGTCGTCCATGTCTTCGGCGGTCTGCGACTCGGCAGCCGCCAGTTCCATCAACCTAAATATAAAATTATATAAATACTTTATGTACAATTGAACAAGCATAAAAAAAATATGGCAGACCCATGGCCATAGATCCACTGTCAAGCTGCAATCCTAGAGTATTCTCTACAGACATGTGTTCCCGCTGAATAGACACACACCCTGGAGCGTTGGTGTGTTCCAGTGGGTGATTTGTTAGGTCCTGCCTCCTTTAGTAACTCACTTTAGATCAGATAACGAACCCATAAACCACATTAGAGCGCATAACAACTCCTTTTACTCGCTAAAACTTGGTTGGCATATTTGCAGCAATAAGCCTATAATAAGTGACATAATGTTGCCGGGCAATAGCCAAGAAGAACTGCATGTTCTATTTCAGCCCGACCCGTAGTGGTGAATTGAGTTTACTTGAAGGCAAAGAGGCGGCTTCTAACATGTCTGATTCTTTGCAATAATCAATGGCGAACCAATATAATGATTTGCCATTGAAACTCGATCCACCACTACGGGTCGGACAGAAAATGGTCATAAACCTCTTTGCCTTCTCACATTGTATTTAAAAAAGTATGATCTATGGTCTATATTTTATAATAGTGATAACTCACCTTTGACTCTCTGTCGTCTCTTTCTTCTTCTTTATTCCTTCTAGAGCTTTCTGTTTGAGCTCCTCCTTTTGCTGCTGTTTTCTCTTCACGTTATCCTGCTGTACAGCTTTACGCTTCTCTTTCTGACGTCTGCACAAACATAAAGTACATTTTTATATATATCTGATCAGAACAAATAAGCTACTTCCACTCATGAATAGTCATGTGTATTGCCAGTACAAACATTTTCTTGTTATACAACGTCGGGAGGCATACAAGCATACGGCCCACCTGATGTAAAATTGTTACCGTAGCGTTCACACGCTACGGTAACAATTTTACATTAAGCGTAGCTCGAGCGATGCTACCCCTGCTGCTAACACAGCAACTCCTTACAAAAGTTACCTGGCAATAGAGAGGTAGGTTGCATTAAAGCAGCCCTACTGGGGATGTCCTCTACCTGAGAGAAGAACGCAGCCTAGTCACAACTCCTTGGAGCGCTCACATGTTCCTCCGGCTGAGTGTTGTTACCACTAAGCTCTTGAAAATTTACTATGGCAACCACTTTACATCAGATGGTCCATATGGTGCATGCCTTCAAATGTTATATTAAAAAAAAACTAAATAAAGCTGTCGGCCGTTCGGCCCAACCATGAATTAAAAAAAATCCCCATCACTCAAGAAATAATTTCATACAATGGAGCAATGGATACCAAACAAATTACACCGTTAATTATATACATTGCTGTGTAAGGAGAGGTGACGAGCAGTGATAGTCCAGTGGATAAGGAACCGGCCTAGCGACCAACAGGTCGCCGGTTCGAATCCCGGCATGCACCACTAAATTCGTGTTTTAGAATTTATGTACATATTTGTAATGATCACTCGGCGGTGAAGGAAAACATCGTGAGGAACCCCACACGTCTAAAAAATGATCATCTAATATATTTTATATAAACGTCAAAAGATGTGTAATCTAACGTAAGAAAGGTCTCACTTTCCCTGTGGGCTGCGGAGGTCTGACGGCAGTCGCTCGATGTTAAATCAAGTTTTTTTCGCCAAATCCTTACGCTTAGGTAGCGGACCCCGCCAATCCCAATGGATAAGGAAACACGATAAGCTGGGTAGAAGAAGAATAACTAGCGCGTTTCATTGCTCTCGGGATGCGGGTCATATACCTATATGCAGTTCTGCATTACCTCCAAATCCTGGTTTGCTAACAGCTTGCTTGCATCACATGCAGATTGGCTTGGGGTCCACCTGTTATGGGGCATGTGTGTTTTTAAACACAAAATTTGTATTTTGTAAAAAAACTTAAGTCTTACTTCTTTGTTTCTCTCTTCTTCTTTATTAAGGCTTTCTCTTCATCTGTTTTCTGAACGAGCTCGTGGTACAACACTTCGCCGTCCATTAAACCATCCTCTACCTAAAACCAAGCAAGATTACTCAATTTAAAAATATCTACGACTATGGACCAGAAAAGAGGGTGCACTGAATCAGCGTGACTAGAGAAGTCCCTTTTTCTTATAACTACGTCGGAAGGCATACAAGCATACGACCCACCTGATGTAAAGCGGGTATCTATTAACGCTTGCGATATATTAAGTATGCCTCCTCTGCTGCTTACACAGCAACTCCTTGGGAGCTTACTGGTGACCTAACAGCAGGAACTCAACAACCCTCTAGGGAGTTGTTATTTGGCTGCGGTTTTCTGTGAGGTGGAGGTACTTCCCCAGACGTGCTGCTTTGATGCGCCCTACCCCTCTTAAAAAACCTCCACCTCACAGAAGACCGCAACTAAATAATAATTCCTGGAGCTGTTGTGTTTCTGTGAGTTACCAGTAAGCTCCTGCTGAGTTGCTATGTTAGCATCAGGAGCATTTGCATCTTATTGAATAACGTAACTTTGGATGATTATCATTTTTTTTATACGACTAAGGTGGCAAACAAACATACGGCTTGCCAGATGGTAAACAGTAACCATAACCTATGGACTGCAACACTAGGGGTGTCCCTCATGCGTTGCCGACACTCTAAAAACCTCTTCACGCCTTTCTTGAAGAACCCCACGCTGTAGTCCACCGAGTCAACCACCTTGGCTGGGAGCTAATATCACAGCTTGAGAGTTCACGGAAGAAATCTTCTTTGGAACCGCACAGTACGCGACCATTGCGGTTCCAGCGTATGAGAGTGAACTCTCTGCCGTCGGTGAGCGGTGCGGTTATAAAAAGTAGCTGTCGGCATCATGTCGAACATTTCTTCAGAACACAACCCGTTGGACAATCGGTAGAACACACAAAGGGAGGCAAAATCTCTCCTTAAAACTTAAGGGTTCAATACAGTGTGTAAGCTTAGAATCGTCGACAATTCTCACAGCTTGTCTCTGAATCGAATCCCATGGTCCAAGCTGGTATCCAGGTGCTCCCGCTCAAAGGTGGCTGCAGTACTCCATGTGCAGTCTGACTTGAGACTTACATAAAGTCTTTGCCCTGCGCCAAAGTTCTTCTTTGGTCTGTTGAGCACACCAAGTTTTTTGACGTCAGCTTGACCTTGTTCTCCAGGTGGCTAATATGGTGGATATTGAACTTCACTGGAGATCTCTACGCCAAGCATCCTAATACTTTTGGTGACGGTTAGAGGTGTGTACTGGAATTTAGGAACCACAGCAAATGGGGTTTTCATATCTGTGAACGTGCAAACTTGTGACTTCTTAGGATTGAATTTGAAGTTAAGCCGCCCCTAGGCAGATACTTTAGCTAAAGTACCATTCATTTCAGACACAAGTTTATCGCAGCTTTCCTCCACAAGGGAACGAACGACATTTTGCACAGTCTGAATAACAAGTGTCCCCGGTGCTGTCGTCCGCATAACAATGAATGCCATCAATTGACGACATATCATTGATATGCAGCAGAAACAGCGTCGGAGACAGTACAGAGAAAGCTCTGGGGGCACATTTTTTTATTAATGTTAAGAATGCTATCGTGAAGAATCACAAGTGAGTTGTGAAGACAGCAATTGTTCAGGAGTTTACCAGTAACCTCTCACATTTGCAAAACAACGGTCGGTTGGTAAACACAACGGTCCTATAGGGAGTTGCTATTTGGCCACGGTTTACTGAGGTGGTAGTACTTCCCAAGTCGGGCTGTCACATGCGTTACAACCCCACCCCCAACCCCCTCAACCGAGCCTCGCTTGTTAATTATCAGGATGCACCACGTGTCCGGGAGGTTGGTTAATCCCACAATATGAGTACAGTGCGTTTTTGACGCATTACAGATCATTTACGGTTGTAAATGCTGATAAAAGCGAACCTTTATAAGTTGAAATGTGATCCTCGGTCCAAGCTCGAACAGCCTGATGGCGGACTTGGAGTCTGCGGCGGCGCCTCTCGTGGACAGGTCCTGCGGGAGCACCACCTGCGAGTTGGGGTCGTCCTCGAACTCGCTCTCCGATAACAGTCCCGCTCTGCAAACATAATATTAAAATATCATTCTCTTAAGTTGTACAAAGTATTTTGTTTATTATATATATCTTCACGAAGACTACACTTGATTGCGGTCCGTATGGGGAAGCTCAAGGTCGCTCAGCGGGAAAGAGCTCGGGGTATCTCTGCGTGATAGAGTCTGAAATGAGGATATCCGCTGTAGAACTAAGATAACCGACATAGTCCATGATAAGGAAGCTGAAGTGGCAGTGGGCCGGACACCTAGTTCGGAGAACCGACAACCGCTGGGGAAGAAAGGTTTACAATTGGCGTCCCCGTACTTGTACATGTGGTGTGGGACGACCATTTCACGTTCTTCATCTGATTTAAATACCAAAATTTGAAGATATTATTTAATTCTATAGGAACTTTTAAGTCTTCTAATTTCTGCCATAAGATATAGTAGCAAACTAGGTCGAACGCCTTTGAGAGGTCGAGGAAACAAGCAAATACTGGAGTATCCATGTACCGTCGACACTCACAGGTAGGCCCAGTTTATTAGATAGTTTATTCGATGATTTCCAGAAATTACGAAATTCGTGCTTATAATAATGCGAGGCAAGGACGTCCATTTCCAACTGTTCCTCGTCAGTTTGGCACCAGCGTAAACGTGATCTTAATATTTTACGACTTTCTTTCATTTCGTCATATAGCGTACCATCTTTTGCTATATTGTGAAGCCCAGTATGGTTTGTATGGTGACTCAATATAGCTATATGAACAGGATTACTTGTAAACAAATGTGACGCATTTTATTAAGCTTATTATTTTCCAAATGGTAAGTATTTAACGTATAGTCATAACGCATGCCATAAGCGATTGCGACCTTAATGGTTTAACATAATCTTAAAATAAGTAGATATGATTTGCATAAGAATTGTATGTGATTAAGAACTACTAGTTTAGATTTTTAAGATTTTAAGATAAGAATTGAAATACTTACTTGTCAAAAAATTCCGATATGTCCTTGCAGCGGTTGAGATTAGGTATCTTGCCCTGCACCATCTGCAACGGAATAAAGTAAGGATTTAATTTCATATAAAATATAAATTAATCCTTAGTATATTACGTCTAGCGAGGTTACGTCAAAACAGAAACAGACTGGTGTTGATTGGTGCACAAAGATGTTGCTAAATTCCTTATGACATTGACATAGAAGATGAAACGTGGACTTATTGCTTTGAATCAGAGACAATCAACACTGTTTGGAATGGTTTGCGCAGTTTTCCCCAATGCGGGTCTCGTTGCACCATCTAACTTAAATATCAAAGAAGTGTTAATGCAGACTGAATGCTGTCCACCATTTGCTTACCCAATGCGTTTATAAAATTACTAGACAGACGACCAAGAAGCCGCATCCTTTTGCACCATATTCATGATACTTCCCATACAGCAAATAAAATAAGTTATTAAAGTTATTTTTAGTCTCCGAAAATAAGTAGACCGTCCTGCATTCGTCTGGACAATTGTAATCTATTTTCCCGAAAATCAAATATTTCACAAGAATTTGTTGTTTTAGAATCCAAAAGGCGCCGTGATGGTAATCAATCATCGAGTACGTAACCTAATAGAGACGAAATGTTGCTTATTTTGTTTAACAATAATTCCGCCAAATCATTGTGGTGACCGCTGTGCTCCGATTGGCCGACGCTAGGTCATACGACACCCTAAAGTTGGGCACGAGAATATTATTATCGATATCGGTAAATAGACAGAGTGTATAGTGCGATAGTATATTTATACTAAAATATTTGTTTTACTATGGTAATAAGTATAAACATGTAATAATAAACGTTATAACTGAAACAGTTTTTACGTTTTGCAAGAATCCATAGGATACGGTAACCGCTTTACATCAGGTTAGTCATATGCTTGCATGCCTACCGCCGTTGCATAAAAACTACTATTTAGTAAAATCTAATACGTTAAATTTTTTATTATGTACTTAATTAATTTTTATTAATTAATAGATTAAATGTATTTTATACATTTGCATTGACCTAGTAAAAACAATACTCTGATCAAGATAGTAAGAGCGCATCAAAGCAGTCCGACTAGGAAAGTACCGCCACGTCACAGAAAACCGTAGCCAAATAACAACTCCATGTAGGGTTGATGTGTTCTTACGAGTGAGTGAGGTTACCAGTGAGCTCCTAAGAAATTGCTGTGTTATCAGCAGGGGTGCCAACGCGCTAGTGATACTTCATGTATTGCAAGCGTTCATAAGCTATTGTAACCGCTTTACATCAAGTGGGTGTGCATGCCTCCCGCCGTTGCATAAATAATACTATAATTGAAGTGTGTATCTTATCTTATTTATTAATTATATTATATATCAATTAAAATTTAATAAAATAGTTGTGCAATAATACACTTTACTCGTAAATATCGATACGTAATTAAATTGCAGCAGTACAGCACTAGTGACAAGTGTAATAAAATAGAATGAGATAACGTAATGGGTTGCATTAACTGTTTCATTTCTCTTGACCAATTTAACTTCAACCGCGTCAATATGGACGTAAATTGTACAAATTTATTATATACCATTACTTAACGGTGAAATGTGATTCCATCTGCTTTATAGTTCAATTTATTACTATTTTTCTCACACCGAATAGCAAATAACGCCTTTGTAAAATTAGTTTATAAATAATCTCAACATCTCGGAATATACGACAAAGTACACACAGGTCACTTGTTGGTGATGTACTGTTTTAGTGCGAGCGAGCGTTGATGTTTATAAGTGTAAAATCACTGATCAGTTTCGGAATTGGACAGCCCGCATTACGGCTCTTGGTAAATCAACTAAATGTTTCCGAACGAAATGTCGACTTCCTAAATCCTACCCTCTAATTCCATATCATTTTTCCTACAAACCTGTGGGTGGGAGTAAAGGAAGCTATCTTGACGTTTCGCCGTTGCACGAACGGGTCGAGCTCCGCATGTCTCCCCGAAATAAAGATTAACGCAAGCGTTCCAAGCAGCGACAATCAGCCGCGATTCGCGCGCATCATAAAATCATCGTTTCATCAAATCAGCAAAGCACCCGGGGTCGCGGAAGAATCCAGGAAGAGCACTAAGCGTCTATACCACCTAGCACGCGGGGCAATCGTGAACCAGGTTTGTCACCTTTCCCTTCTTGTTTTTCCACCATCCCCCGCGCTGGTCCTTCGAGCCGGATCCTTAGATCATCATTTTTCCATCATCGCATTTCGTTCATGCAAAAATTACGAATCATCATTCTAAGTTTTTAATTTTTCATAAGTGTATTTTTTTACCCTCAACTTTTCATATTAAATTAATACGGTGTGGCCATAGCAAAATATCTATGGTTCCAAACCATTATCTTGCTTTTTCATTAATAGCAAAGTAGCGTTTAACGTGAGTACTAAACGTTATTAATAGCTAAATATACGCTATTTACCTGTTAAAAATAGCAGTTTTAATCGATAACTTGCTATATTGTAATAACATTCATAACTTGTCATTGTAATAGCGCTATTTGAGTCGCTTCACTATTTAATGCTCTTCTGTCAAAATCAACTTTGTTTTTAATTATTTTCGTTGTTTTATATTTTCATAAAAAATGACGAAAAGTAGTCAATATATAGTGCGTTTTCACAATTTGATCAAACGTATGAAGGATTTGTATGCATTGGCTACACGTTGCAGCTCTCTCGTGGATGGCAAGGACAAAGATACTACGATAATGCAGTTTGTTGTTCGATACAAAGACATTGAAAAGTACAACGATCAAATGGAAGATTTTTATTCATTTATAATGTCGGATACCGCGGCTGTTAGTGAAGATAATCGTGATGAATTTGAGCGTAACTTCAATGAGTTCCAGGAGCTGTACTATTCAATACACATCATACATTCTGACCTAAACTTATCACCACAAAAGGCATCAACTTCGTCTAGTTCTCAGTCAAATCCGTGTAGTCATAAGCAATCTCCTGAATTTCATTTGCCGAAAATATCATTAAGTAAATTCAGCGGTGTTCATGTCGATTTTCCAAGCTTTATATCTATTTACAATAGTTTGATACACAACAATACACAGTTGAGTGAAGTAGAAAAAATGCATTATCTGCTAAGTGTTTTAGATAAGGAACCTTTGTCATTGGTCAAGCACTTAGTTATTTCCTCTGAAAATTACAGTGTTGCATACAAGTTACTTGTGGATCGGTATGACAACATTAGGGTCATTGCGGACAAGCACATTGAAGCTATTTTGAGCATTTCTAACATAACTCAAGTCAACACCAAAACATTGAGTAAATTTATTTACACAATTAAAGAAAACACACAGGCCCTTGTAGCACTGAATTTTGATGTAAACTCATGGTGTTTTTTGTTGCTTCACATAATTCTAAAAAAATTGACACTCGACAAGCATGCTAAATTTGAGTCTACATTAGATACAACTAAAATTCCAACATTTCAGCAGTTACTTGGTTTTCTGGAAAATCAGCTTAGAATTTTAGAAAATGTTTTTGGTTCTTCGAGTAAATCAACATCAGGTAATGCGCTGAATGTAGTAAATAACAACAATTCACAAAACAATAGTTGTAACATTTGCCCTTGCTGCAATAATCAACATTCTATATATCAATGTAACAAATTTGATTCTATGACACCTACTGAGCGGAAAGAATTTGTTATCAAACAAAAATTATGCTTTAATTGCCTGCGCACTCATCACGTTTCAAAATGTAAATCACATAGTGTATGTCAGTTGTGCCGTGGTCGTCACCACACTAAGTTGCACTTGGGTAGCACACCAGTATCTGATTCACCTGCTGTCAATCCAGCACAGGTTACCGTACAGGAGCTCAATTTACATGGGGTCGATACCATGTCAACAATGGTTCTCGGTACAGCTATTGTTCGTATACAAGATATCAATGGTGATTATCATACAGCTCGTGCCTTGATTGACAGTGGTTCCCAAGTGTCAATAATGACTGAAGACTTAGCCCAACAACTTAAATTACCTCGTTCCCAATCTGGACCTGTTTTCGGTTTGGGTGTCACAGCTAATCAGTCAACTCGGGGCAAAGTGCAGTGCAATATAAAGTCCATAAATAAACCAGAGCTTCTGTTGACTTCCGATTTTATTGTAATGAAACGGATTACAAGTAAACTTCCCTCAGTACCGGTGGATAAATCAATTTTACAAGCCAGTAGCAATTTAGTATTAGCGGATAAAAATTTTATTATTCCCGGACAAATTCAGTTACTGTTAGGTATCAACCTTTATGACCAGATCTTCGATGGACGGAAATTCAGTCTAGGTGAACACATGCCTACTGCCTATTCATCTGTCTTCGGTTGGATCATCATGGGTAAAGCACCCGCAGCATCGCCTTATGTCAACTGTACTATGTCGATGGCCTGCACCTTAGATCTCGATCATGCTATTAATAAATTTTGGGAAGTCGAAGAGCCTCCTAAGCAGCTTATTCAGGATCCACAAGATGTATTGTGTGAACAACATTTTTCTGAAACTTACTCTAGGGATGACACTGGTAGATTTACTGTCCGTTTACCTTTTAAGGTTGACCATAAACCTTTGGGTGATACCTACCTTGGTGCTTCAAGGCGTTTTTATAATTTAGAGCGTCGACTGCTCAAAAATCCTAAATTGCGCGAACTCTATGTAGCCTTCATGGAAGATTACAAGGCAGCCGGTCACATGCGTGAAGTCACTCCTCCCCCTAGTGACAGGTACTACATACCTCATCATGGGGTTCTCAAGGATCATAGCAGCACGACTAAATTGCGCGCGGTTTTCGACGCCACATGCCCTAGCTCGTCTGGTGTATCGCTCAATCAGGTACTCATGCCAGGTCCAAAGTTGCAAAAAAACATAGAAGATATTATTTTAAGATTTCGACTTCATAGTATTGTATTTACATGCGACATAAAGCAGATGTACCGCCAGATTCGTATGGCTGATGAGGATTGCAAATATCAAACTATTCTTTGGCGCGCATCTCCAAACGAGCCGCTAAAGCAGTATGAGCTAACCACCGTGACATACGGTGTTTCTAGCTCAGCGTTCCAAGCGATACGTGTTATACATGAACTCGCATACCTTAATTCGGAAAAGCATCCAGAAGCTTCTAGAACCCTTCTTGAAGACACATTTGTCGATGATGTGGTGTGTAGCGCAGATAGTCTTTCCTCTGCCTTAGATCTACAGCAAAATCTGACCACCATTCTCTCCGAAGGCGGATTTCTTTTACGCAAGTGGTCCAGCAACTCCCGTGAATTCCTGGATTGTGTTCCAGCCGACCAATGCGAATCTCCTTATCGGTTTGAGCCAAAGGGTGACAATATATACAAGGTCTTGGGCATCGAGTGGAACGCTAACATGGATCACTTTGTCTGTCACGTCTCCGAATTAAGCAACATTTTAACCAAACGTGGTATTCTTTCAAACATCGCTCGGCTTTATGATCCATGTGGATTCTTAACTCCCGTCACATTTTATGCCAAGCTTATTATGCAAAGGCTTTGGACGATCGGGTCTGGTTGGGACGATCCTCTCCCTCCAGAAATTCAGCAAATTTGGCAAGACTTTATGTCAAATTTCATTCAACTCAACAACATTTCTATTCCACGTCGCGCACTCGTTGATCAACCTGTGAACTATCAATTGCACGGTTTCAGCGATGCGTCAGAACGCGGGTACGCCGCATGCGTCTACCTGCGCACACAAAGCTCTAACGGCAGCACTTCGGTTCGGCTCTTGCTGGCCAAGTCCCGTGTAGCGCCTCTCAAACAAAAACTTACTGTTCCGAAATTGGAACTAAATGGTGCACATTTATTAGCGCGTTTGTTAGACCACGTCTTCAACATCCTGCGAGATAAGGTACCTATCAACTCTATAATAGCCTGGTGTGATTCCAGCATTGTATTGTCATGGCTCCGCACTTCACCTCATAAGCTTCAAACCTTTGAGGGTAATCGTGTGTCTCAGATACAAACTTTACTGTCTGACGTACAGTGGAGACATGTACCGTCATCTATGAATCCTGCTGACTCAGCGAGCCGAGGCTTACCTCCTCCTGATCTAGTAAATCATTCGCTTTGGTGGTCCCCACCATGGCTCGAAGCTGATTCTTCTAATTGGCCTGAAAATGTTCCTTTACTTTACGATATGGAAATGCCCGGTTTCAAATCTACTCCACCGCCATCTTCAAATGTTGCTGATACTACAGAAGAACTGCCCATTCTCACAAGGTTCAGTTCGTTTCCCAAGTTACAGTCTGTGGTAGCTTGGTGCAAACGATTCATTTACAACTCACGTAATCGATCTCACCGTCAGACTGGACCACTATCTGTTCGTGAATTGAATGACAGCTTACACACCATCGTCAAGCTCGTTCAGTCTACGGAGTTCTCAGAAACTCTCAACGCATTGCGTGAAAATAAAACTCTTAAGGGTAGTATCATGCGGCTAAATCCTTTCCTTGACAATCAAGGTCTTATAAGAGTAGGTGGTAGACTTGTTCAATCGCATCTTGAGTATGAATCAAAACACCCACTTCTGCTTCCAAAGGATCATTACTTCACTAAGCTTTTGATAGATCATTATCATCAGAAGTTTCTTCACCCAGGTCTAAGTGTTCTAATGAGTTTACTTCAGCGAAAGTTTTGGATTTTATCAGCGCGTCGAATCATCCGCCATCAAATTTTTCGCTGTCAGCGTTGCTACAGATTGCGACCAAAATCTATAGAACCTTTCATGGGCGATCTGCCGTCTCACCGTGTTGTTTCGTGTCGAGCTTTTCAAAAGGTAGGCATCGATTTTGCGGGACCTTTTCAATTGAAGGCTTCTCATGTCCGCAATGCCAAACCAGTGAAGTCATACTTATGCGTCTTCGTATGTTTTACCACTAAGTGTGTTCACTTGGAATTAGTGTCAGAGCTGTCAACGGACGCCTTTTTGGCTTGCTTCGACCGCTTCATCTCACGCAGGGGGTTACCCTCCGACGTATTTAGTGACTGTGGTACGAACTTTGTAGGAGCTCGCAATTATTTAAAACAAGTTCATCAACACTTAAAGGACGCTCATAAGGATATTCAAAATTCTTTAGCAAATCAACAAATTAACTGGCACCTCAACCCTCCTGCTAGCCCACACATGGGTGGACTGTGGGAGACCGCGGTTAGGTCCGCCAAACTCATTCTTAATCGTGTTATTGGAGATCGCATTCTACGGTTCGAGGAGCTGACAACCATTTTTTCAAAGGTTGAGGCAGTACTAAATTCTCGTCCGTTGTGCCCTCTTAGTAGTGATCCCAACGATCTCGAGGCCTTAACGCCGGGTCATTTTACAATCGGACAACCTCTCTTAGCGCTACCCGATCAAAATCTTACCGACGTATCAATCAGCCCATTGAAACGGTGGCAACTTCTTCGTCAAATCACACAAAACTTTTGGAAACGTTGGCATAATGAGTATTTACACACACTATCCCAACGTTCCAAATGGCTCAATAAAACTCCAAATATACAAGTTAATGATTTGGTTCTTATAAAAGAGCTTTCACCACCGCTTCAGTGGCGAATGGGTCGCGTCACTAGGCTTTGTCCGGGCCAAGATGGTATTGTCAGGGTGGTAGAGCTTAAAACGGCTTCTGGAATTCTACTTAGGCCAGTAATTAAGCTTTGTCCTATGCCATCCAACTAAATACAAATCTCTTACTTTTTAATTGCATTCATGCAATTTTAGTTAAAAAAAAAAAAACGCTTTGTATATTATCTTAAGTATTACATCATCTTTAGTACCTACATATAGTTTTTCATTAATTTTACAATCACCATATTTTTATTAATTTAGATTCCACTCTAAAGAGCTAACCAGCTCTTTGGGGGGCGGTATGGTAAATCAACTAAATGTTTCCGAACGAAATGTCGACTTCCTAAATCCTACCCTCTAATTCCATATCATTTTTCCTACAAACCTGTGGGTGGGAGTAAAGGAAGCTCTCTTGACGTTTCGCCGTTGCACGAACGGGTCGAGCTCCGCATGTCTCCCCGAAATAAAGATTAACGCAAGCGTTCCAAGCAGCGACAATCAGCCGCGATTCGCGCGCATCATCAAATCATCGTTTCATCAAATCAGCAAAGCACCCGGGGTCGCGGAAGAATCCAGGAAGAGCACTAAGCGTCTATACCACCTAGCACGCGGGGCAATCGTGAACCAGGTTTGTCACCTTTCCCTTCTTGTTTTTCCACCAGCTCTATTAGGTTATATACTCGATGTAATCAATCACTAATAAATTTTTGGGCCACTAATAAATTTTTGCGAAAATAAAAAAAAGGGTTCTATAGGTATTTTTTTATTAAATCTTTTCGGAGAGTACTTCGAAAAGATTTAATAAAAAAATACCTATTTTTTTTATTTTCTTGACCAGCCTCTATACAAAGTTTCATGTATCTGAACCAGTTTTGGAAACACTTTTTCCAGTCCGCCGCAGACTGAGAGCAGAGCAGATTTTTTTATTTTCGGGAATAAAAAGTCACACGGTATAAGAAGGATCACCCAGGAGTTTGATCGGCGTCCAGGAAGTCTCTCGTTTTGAGCGCGGTGTGCGCAGGCGCGTTGTCGTGGTGGAGCCCTGTGTTTGGTCGCTTGTTGCTTACAACAGAAAAAAATTCTGCCAAGCATTTGGTGGTAGTGTACCATTCGGAGTCGATGCTTCTTTGGTTCTGTAAAGAAATTGACACCAGGTCGCCAGTCAGATGGAAAAAGCACGCGATCAAAATCTTCCACCCGCTTCTAGATCGTTTAACTTTGGTAGGCGTTGATTCGTTTTGAAAAACATAAACCGTCGACTGGCGCTTCGTTTCTGGATCGTATCGATAAATCCAGGACTCATCACCTGTAATGATGTCGTAAACACGCCGAGACGAGGCTGCTACAAATTTGTTTATCATATCACGGCACCATTCCACCCGGGCCTGCTTCTGAGCAACGGTGAGGTTATGCGGCACCCAGCGTGAAACTATCCTCCTCACGCGATGACGCAAATGTAGAATCTCGTGAAGGCTTCCCGATCAAATCTGCAGTGTGTGCTGAATCTCCTGATACGTAACTCGCCTATTGTTTTGGATATAATTTTTCACTGCTAGTCCGTTTTCTTCCGTAACAGCCGTCAAAGGGCGATCACTTCTTTCTTCATCCTTCAAAGTTAGTCGACCGTGCTTGCATTCGTTATAACCGTGTAGCGTTGACACGGTTGCCTTGGAAGGGCCTTCATAAAATGAATGCCGTTTGAAGTCTATCGTATGATTCCTCCGGTTTCAGACGACACTTTAAATCGTAAAAAATCATAGCGCGAAAATTTTCCCGGGCGCAGATCCATTATTCAATGAGACACAATAATTTAAAATTAGCTTGCAAGAAATGTGGAGGGAAATTTTGAAATTGGAATTTACCTATTTTTACTTATAAATAATCCTATTTTCAAAATAGATTATAACAGGCCTGTCTCTCATACATAAAAACCCGTTTTTTCGTAATACTTCCTGAGTGGCCTGGTACGTGGACATCATGAATTTCGATTGGTATACCTCGTGTTCTTAAAAAAGTTTCGACGAAATGAATTGTAAATGTTTAAAATGTAACGGAGAGTAATTTGAAAAGTATAAATTAGGCTCCTAATTCGTTTTATATATATAAATTTAAGTATTTCAGGTGACAACTAACCTTCTTGGTGCCTTTATTCAGTCCCACAGGCGTGGCTCGTATGGCGTAGTGTCGCATGTCTATCAGCTTCGTCGACGGGTTGTAGTTCATGAGTACGCAACGACGGATGTTCTTCAACTTTACCTGAAACACATTAGTTTATGATGTAATGATATTACTGAGGTTTGATGTCTTGAAAATTACCTATAGATGAAGATATAGGTTTCACTAAATGTTGCAGGCACCCTATTTGGCAGAGTAACACAAAGTTCAATGACTACAGTGATGTTTTGAACGTACAACAACTTGGCAATAATACTAAATCGGCAGGTAGGTAGTACTTACATCAGGATCGTACATTATTATAAGTTGTCTATATATGAATGTACAAACAGCGACACCTCAAGCTAGACTGTTTGATAACTGTATCGTTCTTATGGTGCACGTAATAAGAGCAAAAATGGTACTGCAAGTGTCTAACGTGACTTGTTGATGTGTGTACAAGAAATAAATATTCACATGTGATTGTCTAGTACCCTTAATACAAGCTTTACTTGATTGAGACTAGATGGCACTATGCAGTTTGTCCAGAAATATTTATGCCTGAAACCAGGGTATGTCTGGCCAAGCTCGGTGTAGCAAAATGTACTCTACAGACTTTGGTAGTTAACAACTGTTAAAAATTTGCTTTAATTACTTTAATTATAAAATAAAGCCCTACTTTAATTATAAAATAACACTTTGTCTAACTTTAACTTCGCGTGTACTTGTTTAATCAATGACAACAAGAATACAAAGTTGCTTCATTCATACACAGTATCACATATTAAGAGCAGCCACATATTCAGTTAAATTATGGAATAAAAGAACTGAGATTGGCGAGAACACCAGGATCGTCATAAAGAAGAATTGAATTAAATTCATACACGGTATAAAGTAGCAGTGATGGAGGCAAAGAGCGGACGGGAATATTTAAGATAACAATTAGCAACAACGCAATGCATTATCATAGAATGAGGAGCGGCGTTCGTTTCTCGGCAGGCTCAAACAATACCGCGGCGG
The DNA here is from genome assembly GCA_947507595.1 of Pyralis farinalis. NCBI lineage: Eukaryota > Metazoa > Arthropoda > Insecta > Lepidoptera > Pyralidae > Pyralis > Pyralis farinalis. The sequence goes on from OX382270.1 coordinate 3,868,991, forward strand.
TGGAGCGGCATATGTGGTTACATGTGTCGCTCCACCGCCGCGGTACCGCCCGCCCCGCATCTGCGTGCTTCGCTCGAGACCGTTAATTAATTTCATAATTAGCACATTTTTGCGAGGGATCAACTATCATGTGTGACAATTGTTAACCATGCAATATCATTACACCCCTGCAGAATATCTTAACAAGGCAGTGTTATAGCGAAAGCGATGAAATACTGCTGACAGTCAACCCAGCGCCGGAAGCGCCACGTATTTGTTGTAGGCTCGATGTGGCAAGCACACGCAGCTGTGAATGTAAGAGCGCATGCCACCTCATTATGGCAATCGACTCGAACAAGATTTGCTCGACTTTTAAGCATGCTTGTTTGTCTCCTTATGTCGTAGTTAAATAAACTTTCCATCTATGCTCTGTTGCCAATTTGCTGTCTATAGCTATCTGAAATCTATGCCATGCGAAAATAGAGATAAGTAACAGTTGATTGGATTCATTGGCTATTGCATTGCACCCTCAGTAGCTACAATGTTAAAATATTGCTATAAATAAAAATAGTTAAATCGTCATTCATAGTAAAGGGGCTGTCTATTGTGATACAACTTACAAACTTTACATCTAGTATTATTTTACAGTCTGCAATTTTTTTTTGGTGTTTATTGTTTAATAAGGCGCATCCCATACTGATACGCGCTACGCGACAGTGCGCGTAAAAACGGCGCCACGCGCGTGACTGCATTTTTTTACATTGTATAGAAATATCTCAGTTTGTATAGAAAACACGCATGTTTGCGCGGGGGCGAGTGATCGTCGCGCGTGCCGCATTCCCGCATAGTGGTGCATTGTCATTGTTTTGCGCCGTGCGTGTTTTCTATACAAACTGAGATATTTCGATACAATGTAAAAAACGCAATCACGCGCGACGTCGCGTAGCGGGGAGCAGTATGGGATGCGCCTAATATATATATATACATATATTGTAATAGGTATACATACCTACACTCTGTAAAGTTTGTAGAGTTAATTTTGGGATATATAGGATGAACAGCCTGAAAACCTATGGTTGACTTGACTTACTGTAGTAATATTAATAGTGGGGAACATGTTCTGGAACATGGTCGCCATAAGTTTCATGTGCATGCCTTCCCCTGAGAAACTGTTGAGGACAATAAGAGGAGCGTTCTGAAATGCCTTCATCATCACATACTGCTTCTTCAATGAAGATATGACATCACGAGCCAGGCTATACTGGAAAGAATTAATAACAAAATATTTTTACATCATGACAAATAAAAATGAACTCCATGTGGTAGCATCTAGATTGCTTATACAACACAGTGAGAATATTGACTGATAACTAAATAAATTGTCTTTTTATGACACTAGGAGGTAGTTGTCTTAGCCTATGGACGTTTACAACGCCCGAGGCATCACTGACTTGCCTGCAAGCTCTTTCTTCTTTTCCTTTTCCTCTAATTCTACAAATATAATGCAACATACAAGTGACATTCTTTTTGTAATAATTATATATAATCTGTGAAAGACTAATTATATTAAAAGGAAAAAAAATATTCTAAAATAAAGCAGAGTAGTGAAACTAAAAAATCGGCCAAGTGCGAGTCGGACTCGCGCACGAAGGGTTCCGTACCATTATCTATAAAAACAGCAAAAAAATCACGTTTGTTGTATGGGAGCCCCCTTAAATATTTACTTTATTCTATTTTTTAGTATTTGTTGTTATAGCGGCAATAGAAACACATCATCTGTGAAAATTTCAACTGTCTAACTATCACGGTTCATGAGATACAGCCTGGTGACAGACGGACGGGCGGACGGGCGGACGGACGGACAGCAGAGTCTCAGTAATAGGGTTCCGTTTTACCCTTTGGGTACAGAACCCTAAAAATCCATCATTTAAAAATGTATACTGGAGAATTGTTATGCTTTAGGAATGAACATGTATGATTAATTAATACTTCATAAGAACCTCACATTTAGGCTCATAGACAATGAACTAATCCTAATTATTATTGGATATCCATGTGTACACATATACACTTCCACTTTTAATTTTATATCAAATCATTCCCTTTCATTAGTTCTGTGTGTCTTTTTCAAATGATATTCTGCACACATGTGAATTTATTGTGGTGCAGAAGATGTAATTGAGTAAACTATAATACCAAATGCACAACCTAGCGGTAACTTAGATATTATCAATTTAATACTTTAAATAAAATACTAGATGAAACATACATTATCCACACGGAAAGTGAGCGTAGGGCCACGAGGTAATCTTGCTAGTCTCATGTACGTCCCCCGAGAGGATTCTTTGAATGTTACCATGTGTGACACATGTAGGTACCCTGATATGGACAAGAAGTCCTTCAGTGTGTTCTTCTTTCTTTCCTGTAACATAGAAATCTCATTTTATGTAAACATTGATAATGCAAGATTTCATGTTGAAACCAAAATGTGATTGTTTTAAAAATGTAAATGTAGCTGTCAGCCCATTTAAGATAAACTTTGAAATCAGTACAATGATTTTTAAAAAAGTGGTTGATGGAATGATACATACATCCTGTAGGAAAAGATTTATGGGGCAGGTTAATCTTGGGTCAGAGAATTGTCTTGGGGATATCCCAATTTACATACATCCTAGGGTACCCAATACTGCCTCATATATATACCTATACTACTACTTACATAAGTAGTTTCAACCAATGAATGAACGATGTTTGCAATATATTAAGTCTCGCTTGTGCGATGCCACTGCTAACACAGCAATTCCTTAGGACCAATACCAATAAGCATTGGTAACCTCACTCCTTAGCACAAACACAACATTCACCCTCCAGAAAATAGATATTTGGGTGCAGTTATCCGCGCGGTCCAGGTATGTTCCGAGAAGGCTTGATGCATCATACCTCCCTTAAAACAAAGGTGTCGAGTTGCGGCGAGTGGCAATTCGCGAGCGATATTATATTGTATTATGCGATCATAACCTATGTCTCAAAATTGTAATAATTACAGAAAGGTGGATAACGCCCATGAGAGTACAGAGGTGAATGCCTAATATACTTGGATATCCCTGTTTCTAGGACACCTGTATGATCATTACCTAACCTTAAGTTGTGATGCTGTGAATGGCTCCATAACTTTTCTAAAATCCTTGGTAAGATCCATGAGGTCCTTGCTGCATTGTCCGCGATGTATTACGAATGAATGGGGCGCTTTCACAATGTTTTCGGGCTCTAAAGCTTGTTTTGAAGCTGGATTCTTTTTAACACTTTTGCCTTTACGTTTCCCCATCTTTTTATTTAATAAATCGAAATTTAAAAAACATGTAATTATATTATTGTTGAATCCTCAAGACCTGTGAACATGGAAATGAAGACACGAGCAAACAATAATTATCAATACGTTTCAGATTCAGACACGAGTAGTTTTAGGTTATAATTCTATTTATGTTTTTTTGGTTCTTTTTACGCCCGAGGGGAAAGGCAAAGGGATCTAGCCCATGCAGCCAAGTCATCAGTTTAAAACCATTTGAAAATCTTAATTCTATGTTCCAGCTTCAGGAACTGTGCTGAAAAATACTTGAAAAAATAAGCGAATTGGGCATACGAGGTATCCTTCATACCTCGTATGCCCAATTCGCTTATTAACCATTTATGCTTTAATGTTAATAAGTATTCGGTAATGTCTGTCACATTGGCGCGACAGCCCTTCAATTACCAATGCTGCTTAGATGGCACCCCAATACAGCGAGTGAAGGATATGAAAGACCTCGGAATTTACTCCTGACCTCAATTTCCGGTAACACATAAGCAGAGTTTGCAAGAAGGCATATCGGAACTTGGGATTTATGTTGCGCTGATCAAGTGGATTTACAAATCTGAATACGGTGCGAGCCCTGTATGAAGCACTTGTTAAAAGTCACCTGGAGTGTAACGCGTTTATTTGGGCGCCCCATAAGACTAAATATAAATTAATGTTAGAACTGATACAGAATAAATACATTAGATTCATATCTAAAATTATATGGTATGTATCCCTTTTAACCGTTAATGTAACCCACGCTGTTTGTGTTCGGCACGTTAGGGTACAATACACGAGGTAGAAGTAAGACGTGGCCTTAGTCTTGTTACATATTTGTTCAATTTGTTACGGGGTCGGGTGATCAACAAGGGCGCGTTGCAGGAGATGGAGCTGTGATGGCCGGACCAGTATATGCTTGGGCGACTGGAGAATTCGGTATTGAAAGCAATATTTATTTGCTTTTAATTACAATAGGTACTTACAGTAAGCTACATTACTTTCTTAAGGCTATTAATGTTAGTTTTCATGATTACTCTTTGTTCAAACATATAGTCAGATAGTTTAGACAGTTTATTACAGAGCATTTGAATCTGTGAAGGAATTCAGTCCAGAGTCCGCTTCCCTTAGTTTGGCGCGTTCAGTGCGCAAGATTCGAAGCTCTGGTTCGAATTATTTATTTTGCACCAACGTGACTTGGCGAATCAATGAGCTACGATGTCGACCCTAATCTCTGGTACCGTTAGGGAAGATATTCCGAAATTCCCGACCGTATGTCCAAAAACGTGGTCTGAAAGAGAGTTTCGATGTTAAGAAAAGACATGCGCCGTTGGTTCGCGCATGTAGAAAGAATGCCCAATGCAAGTGCGCATGTGAGCTCTGGCGCACGACTGGAGTTTACTTCTTACAAACGATAATTATGATATAGGTATATCGAACAGAAAAATAAGGTAAATGAATGCATGTCCTGAAATATTATGAATACAATTTATATTATTCATAAATGTGAAGTATAGTTCGTATTCGTATACGAACTATACTTCACATTTATGCAACCAATGCAAGTGCGCATGTGAGCTCTGGCGCATGACTGGAGTTTACTTCTTACAAACGATAATTATGATATAGGTATATCGAACAGAAAAATAAGGTAAATGAATGCATGTCCTGAAATATTATGAATACAATTTATATTATTCATAAATGTGAAGTATAGTTCATATCCTATACGAATACGAATTAACTGCATTCACATGTTTTTTGGATCCTTCTTCGTTACGACTCGAATCAATTTCTTCCATATTTTCCAATGTTTTTTAACTTTAATCGCTTGATGATTTGTTTAATACTATATAAAAATATACATAAAATATACCAAGTTTCGTAATACGCAGGTGCTCACACACACGTACAAAACTCGGTCGGTATCTTTATCTTTCTTTTGAGTGATATATAATACATAAACAAGCGTTCATAGACTACGGTAACGGTACGGTCTCTCAAAACTCAAAATCGTTTCGGAGTAAACTTCGAAAATGTTATTAATCTTAATTTTAGAAAGTTCTAAGACGTAGAATCTAAATTAAGAATTATTTTACAATTGATAGTTAGAATTATATATTTTTTAGGTATTTTGATTGCCAAAAGAAACAGATTTAACTCGTCGCAGCGATATCTAGCGGTAGATAGTATGTGAGTTACGATGGATTTGTCATTCGTAGCATGTTATTCTAACGACTAACATCTACAGCGCCTGAGGATGCCTCGTGGAGAGACGAAACACGTGTCGCAGAGACGACCGGGGCAGCAACGGTGGCGGGTGCATGCGGTTCACATTTCAGATGGCGACCGCAGCAGCCATGGCAGCGGTGGCATGCATCTACTAACGTTAGTGGGTGGGTGCCAGCCGGCATTAGTTCGCATGAACTAATCGGGAGCGGAAGCACACAAAGTAGTTTAGATCAAATTGCCTGTATGATTAAGCCCAGGACGCTGGCACTGGGACTGACTCGGCAATGCCAGCGTACCATGAAGACATTACCATGGATGAGATTGAATGGTCGATATGAAATTTAAAAAATGGAAAGTCCGCGGGAATCGATATGGTTACAGCTAAGATGATTTAACTATGTGGCACCTACGTTACGGATGCCTTCTGGTTTTTTAATAAATTATGTTGGAGAACTGGAAGGGTCCCGACCGATTGGAGTTGCGTAGTCATCGTGCTATTGTATAAAGGCAAGGGTCACATATGGACTGTGCCAACTATAGGGCCATCAGTTTGATCAGCTTAGCATCTAAACTGTATGTATGTAATCATTGAAAGGAGAATGAGGGTGAATTCCGATGGAATGCTTCGGGAAGCACAGGATGGATTTCGAAGCGGCAGAGGATGTATGGATCATGTTTTTTCACTCCGCAACATCGTAGAGTAGTAGATTTTCTGCGGTTTTATGGATCTTGAGAAAGCATTTGATAGTGTCGTGGGAAAGAACCTCTGCAAAAATTTTCGCATAGGGTTGACGGTGACCTGCTCCATGCTGTGCAATCCATTAATATGAATCGTACAAAATGTGTGGGTGTCTACCTGGTTTGATATCAACATCGGTGTCAGACAGGGATGCGTGCTGTCGTCTCGGCTATTCATCATGTATCTGGACAATAGTCTTCAGAGAATAAGAAATATGAATGTGGATGGTTGACTCAGCGGTCAACCGCCTGCTTTATGTAGACGATGCGGTATTAATAGCAGAATCACCATCCGAACTGCAAACACTATTTACAACAATGAAAGATGATTGTATGAAGAAAGGCTTACAATTGAATGCAAAGAAAACCAAGATAATGGTATTTGAAGGAGAGACAACCAAAACAAACACTTGGATTGTGGTTAATTCTTCAATTCTGGTGAAAAAAGTGAACTGGGAAATTATAGACCCATATCTATTTTCTCAGTATTGAGTAAAGTATACGAAAAGATAATGCTTGATCAATTACAACTCTATTTTAAGACCAAATAAATTTTTCATAATGCACAATACGGATTTACAGTAGGTAAATCCACTACAGATGCGGGGGTAGCATTGGTCAAGCATGTTCTTAGCGCATGGGAAAGATCCCAGGATGCTATTGGGGTATTCTGTGATCTCTCCAAAGCTTTTGATTGTGTCGACCATCCGACATTATTGCTCAAGCTGTGCCATTATGTAGAGGTACAGCCCATGATTTAATCGCAACTTACTTAAACAATAGAATACAAACTGTTGATATAAATGGGGTGAAATCTAAAGGCAGTAATGTTAACATTGCGGTGCCCCAGGGCTCTATATTGGGACCCTTTTTATTTTTAGTATATGTAAATAATCTGCCCTACATGGTGCAGAAAACGTCGGATATACTACTTTTGCCGATAACACTTCTTTAATTTTTAATGTTGCTCGCCGGTGCGAAAATATTGACAAGGTAAATAGTGTTCTATCTGCTATTCTAAATTGTTTCACATGCAATAATCTTTTATTAAATCCAATTAAAACTAAATGTATAAAATTTTGTCTTCTAATACACAAGTTTTCATTGACAATAACAATTGACAGATGTGGCTACTGCTCGCTTAGTCTATTTCAGCTACTTTCACAACATTATATCATTATGGTATACTGTCGTGGGGAAGAGGGGCTGATATTGAAACTATTTTTATATTACAAAAGAGAGCCATTCTCTCTATTTATAACATGGGTTCCAGGGAAAGGTTACCTCTTTGTACATTTATGGGAACATAATGTATGCTCGTAAAAATATAACGTAGTTTTCAAAATGTAGTGAAAAATCTTAGAAGCTGGAATGCATTGCGTATGCCAGTACATCGGCTTGCTAAGATTAATAGATCTTTTTTTTGTAAATAGTATTTATTCTATCTATCTATAATAAATTACCTGAAACATATCTCCTTGCTTGACAATATGTTCAGAAGGCACATCAAAAATACTCTATGTAAGAAGGGTTATTATAGAATCTATGAATATCTAACTGACAGAGATGTATGGAAATGATTCAACACATGAATTAATATAATTTTAGTTGCACCACTTGTTATCACTATATGCACACTCATATAATTATATTTATTGTAATATTTATAGATGATTTGAAAAAAAAGACCTATATTGGCAAGTTTCTTTTGACATTAAAATTTCTTCTCCGCCAATGGTCATTTGAAATGCTGGTAGATTAAAAAAAAAAAGAGAAAAACTTACAAGAAATTAATAAGATGTAACATTGAGAATGTAAGAAGTGTCTAAAGGCAAATAGAGCGATGCGCAAAATTGGTGGCATAAACGCTTGCAGACCGCGTTATGATGACGTAAGATAGGGAATTGGTCTAAAAGAGTGTCGGTGTTAAGATAAGAAAAGGCATGCTCCGTTGGTTCGGACATGTAGAAAGAATGACCAAACAGATATAGGTACCATGCGAAAGTGGAAGGATATAGGAGCCGAGGAAGACTAAGCTACTATGACCAAATGTGTCGTGTTTTATCAGAAGGTGATGTCAGGAGCCCCAGGTACCGGCGAGCGTGCATGATAAGAGCTATGAATGTTAGAGAAGCGAGTGAAGTGTGTAAGGACAGCGTCTTATGGCGCTCGGTACTCTCTGCATACCCCGCAAGGGAACTGGCGTCAAGATACAGACACACTTATACATACAGATTTGAATATTCACTAAGATGATTCACAACCCCGGGCGTCCCACCATTTTTTTATTATTACGTGTTCCTCCTCCCCTAAATCGGTTGTAGCACTGCAGGTCCTGTGTAAAAATAAGGGTACAGAATAAAGAAAAAAAAAAAACACAACAAAACAAATCAAACAGCTTTATTTCCTGCTGGTTCAATGTGGATTTTCATATTTGCACATAAAATACTACACTAAGTATTTTTTGTCTAAGTCTCAACTCCAACGAGGTTTTGTTCAATTGTTCTAATTAATTGGTATGCAAACCTTATGATTGCAAGAACTTACATAAAACCACTTAATTATTAATGTATTACATATAAATACATACTGAATGTAATGATAATGAAAACCATCACAGTTGAACAAAATGTGAGTACCTACAAGGCTCGCGTGGACGGTACTCCCAGACTCCCACGACTGGCTCGAAGGACCACCACCGCGAACCGCGCCCATAAAATCGAAGTCAAAGTAAAGCGTATTATACAAAAAACATCGATTAAGTTCACACGTCGACATCAAAATCATGGTAGTGGCTTTACTCGTTAATCGTATGGTATATATAATTCACTATTCTATTCATAGTGCATTAAAGTGCAAAACCGTTAAATTTAATATCTGACTATTCTAATATTTTTGGATTTAATATTAAAAGGAAACACGTATTTGGTAGTTTTCTGTATACGGTTATATAGTATTAACTAGTTTAGTTTAAGCGTCGCACTTTGCGAGCTAAGGAGCAGGCCAGAAGTACGCGCACGCCTGTTCGGCGGCGCCTACGCACGGAGATCGTATGTGTTGGATTTATTTACGACAGAACGAGCTCCAAACAAAATATACAGAATATCTTAATTTACAAAGGTGCAATAGAAATCATTACATAAAAATAAAAAAGTAAACATTTAGCAACCCTTTGAAGAACTACAGACGACATTCGATTTTAAACCGAAAATATTGCAATTAATTACATTAAAGAACTTTAAGAAACAGAGTCCGGATTGACGTATGTAAAAAGCTCCTATAATAATACCCCTATTAAATTAGCTATACCTATGTATAGTCCATTCTATACTATTTTCAGTTAAATACCGTAACATTAATATTATTAAAATCATACTTAAATTGTGTGAGAACGCAAGCACACAAAGAGCTCTAAGCTACGCATCTGATACCACTTGTATACATCTTGTAAAATGTATTCTTTTCAGTTGAAAAAAAAGCTCACTTCCCATTAGCGGAGTGAGAACAGCGCGAGCGCGAATGAGTATTGCTCACGCTATTGTTTACGTAATGAATGCCCCTTTGCGTCTTGTTACCCATTCCGAGTAGATATTTTTGTTGGTCAAAGGATTCTACCATGAACACAAGCGCACTCATATCCGCACTGTGAAAGCAATAACGCATGAGATAGCGAACAATGTGTCCATATTGTATTGAACACATGAGCAAAACTGAAAACGATTCTCAGATGCTCACACCGACACGGGCATTTAACGGCGTATATTAACGGCCGAATTAGAGCGTGCTTAATATTAGATTTAACTTTGTTTTTTGACTACTGCTGCAAGTGGCACAGTACTGTTCATTAGTTAGACGTAGAACGAGATATCATATGCGTTACTTTGAGATTCTAAATAGTTCGTTTATAATATGATACCGTTCAACGTTAGTGTACTACGAAATAAAGCATACTCCTCGATACTGAAACGAGTGTTGGACAGAAAAATTTATGACCAATGTAAAAATACATTCAATAATTTTATCAAATGAATATATTACTAAAAACAAAGAGTTAACACAAGTACAATTACCATAAGAACAAATACAAAAATTTGTAGAGTTACAGAAGCGAAATTTAAAATACTGAGCTTGACTCAAGTCTATTCACTTTCAAAGTGACTTTTACGTGAAACGTTCAAGGTTTCGTAGATAAGCATCAAGCCATCAAAACGTCGTAACATCATAACGGATCTAGTTATTAGTAGTGCAGATATAGGCGCGATCGAGACTACAAATAAAATGAGAAATATTGGTACAATCAACAATTTAGACGGGATTCCGCCTAGGTATCTAATGATGCTGTAAAAGGAACATGAAGCTGATTTAGAATTATTTTTTCTATGGTAAGCAGTAATTTACATTAATGAATGTACAGGCCGGACGCCAACACTCCAGCCTTAAACCCACAAGAGTGATTGAAACTTCGATGGTCTATTTATGATCTATAACTACATAAAACATTAATCGACATCCTCTTAATATCGCTATTGAGATGAATTGCAAGATTACTAATAGCATACATGACGTACACTACATTGAAAACTAGAATATGCACCATACGTCATATCGAAGCAAAGTTTGTTAATTGCTCTTATTAGTCTGGTTCAGAGGCAATGATTGCCTCCCCTTTGCACAATAAAAAAATAGGATAGCGGCTCAGCACAATAGTTGAAGAGAGCAAGCTTGCTTGACGCCGCCACGCGTAAAATATTCACGATTGTAACAGAATAATAAGAAATATTCAACAGATCCGAACACAAGCGGATATTTGCGGTCTGTTTAAATTTTTCTAGAACAATACAATACAAAAGCGCCACACTCCGCCATACAAAGCATCACAAAAATATTACAAATGGTGTAGACATAACAGATAATGTTATTTGGAACACAAATTATTGATAAATTATTAACAAAATATGCTCATATGCCAAAAATATATAGTTATGATGACGCCCGCTGGGCGGTGGAGGGCGCGGGCGCCAAGTCCGAAAATGGACTATGTGTATTACTGAATCAAGTAAAGACAGTGGTGTTGTACAGCTTCGTCCGAATCGCTCGCCGTTCACTTAATGCTGATCCATCTGAAACAACGGTATACTTTATATGAGTGCATTGCAAAGAGATACACTACTTGCTCTGCATCGCGGCTACTCCTCCATATGGACGGTCTCAAGTTCAAAGTATTAATAATCTATAATATAAAAATGAATCGCTAAATGTGTTGCTAAGCGCAAATCTCGAGAGCAGCTGAATCGATTTCGCTAATTCTTTTTTTAGAATATTCCTTGAACTACGAGGATGGTTCTTACGAAGAGAAAAATAAAAAAAAATGCCTAAAAAAGTCTAAAAAGAATACTTTTCTATACTCCCATACAAAAGATTCGTAATAATACTTAAAAGTCAATTTGAACTTTAATACCATTGCATAAAGTTTAAGTGTTAGTGGAGAGGTTCCGGGAAGGAAAAACAATTGAGTGACGTTAGTACCGTATAAATATTAATGTCAATATTTGTTGCCAATAATTATACGATGGGAACATTACTCAAAAACGTAGACGTACAATTCGAGTATAAACGACTGCAGTTTCCAGTACGGCTTGCTTTCGCTATGACTATAAACAAATCCAAGGGGCAAGCGGTACGAAGTTCGCCGGGTCAGCTAGTATTATGATAATGTTGAAGTCCGCGGTTCCGCTCAAGTGAAATGTGTTTTTACGCACAAAGTTTTACTTTTCATTCCAAATCCTTGCGGCGTAGGCTGAGAGGACTGAGTGTCACTCGACTCGTTCCTTACACACCTCACTGGCTTCTTTAACATTCATAGCTCTTCTCATACACGCTCGCATATAGTACATAAAATATACAAATATTATCCATAGAGTTTCATGTGTAGTATACATTTAAATTACTTGCTTTTTGAGTAGATCCATGTGTATTTGTGTGTGAATCTAGGACTATATGTAGTTTCTACCTTTTATAACTCACTATACACAATGTAACGCGAATGTGAATACTTATTGCGCCAGTGTAAGATTTCAATAATAAAATTTAAACACATTGTAGATAATCTACTAGCAAATCAATTTTTCTACCATGTTTTAATGAATTTGAACAGCGAAAACAGTGAACAAAGCGCTACTTGAACATAGACAATTCTGGAGTGACTGTGATATACAGAATAAGTACAAGTAGTAGTAGGTATGTAGTTATACCTGTTCCTGTCCATTGGTCTCCTGAGACTTCATCACGTCTGGCAGGTCAGGGGGCGACGAGTATGGAGTGAGGTCCATGGCTTCAAATTCACCGTTCTCTTTCCTGTATATAAAATGTATTTAACTATTACAGTAATAAGTGATATGGCAATATCAATTATTTTATTGTTTGCAAAATATGACCCACCTGACGTAAACGGATACCATGGCTAATGAACACGTGCAATGCAGGAAGTATTCCAGCTTACTAGGCGATCTCACTTACTTGCAGAAACACAAAAACACTCCTGGAAGATGTTATTTAGCTGCGATTTTCCTTAAGGTGATGCGGCCTAACTCTCTTAGGTTAACGACGTCGGCGAAAACAGTCTGGACATACAGTTTAACATGCCCCTTCGCATGCCATGTCATAAGCATGGAGAAAAGTCGATGTTGCTTCAGTAACGTGTTTAATTAGACTGGCACAAGCATCGACGCAATCAACCTCCTCAAGAACAGTTAACGGATATTTCTACAAATACTAATGATCAATCACCTTAATGCAAGTCCAATTGGTGCCGGGCACTGAGCTTTGGCAGTAGCTGATGTCAGACCGTACTCGGCAAGAGTTTTTTCATCCTCCATCAATTGACTGTCTTTGTTGAACAACATCTGACTGGGTGGTGGTACCTTCAGGATGCCTGTAATAATATTTACCAACTTTTAAAGAAAGCACAAGATTTTTTTGTATAATTCAGAGCTTTATACATGTATAATTGTTGGTTACTTCTTTCAAGTCAGTTGGGAAATTAAGATATACTAATATACATGTAATAAATAATGTTTGCAAAGAACACATTTGCAATTCCTTTGGAATTATTGGATATAATAAATATATTGAATTGGGTAATTTCCCAAGGCCTATATTTCAAAGTCCTATGTCTAAATCAGTGGTTTCAAACTTTTTGTTGGCTCTCTGGTCAATAAATCAACCATCTAAAAATAAACTATCAGATTGTTTTATGAATCTATTGTTGTAACCAAAACTTAAAAGTAACTTTACTCTTATAATCGCAAATATAACATTCTGGGAACGAAAGTAAATTCGTTTTGGATAAACGATGTGTGAAATGTAAAAGTAGAAACTAATCATATTTAAAATGAATATTAGTTTAGATTACTACATATTTTGGGGACATATTTGGTGGTAAAGAGGTGGTATAGGAAAAAATAATGCACTCGTACATGAAGCATCCTCCATATATTCACATATAGCGGGAGACGCTAAACTTTATTATTCTAGGTCCAGTAAAATGAGGAATTTCCGTGACAAATGTTATTTTCAACTTTGAGACTTTATAATCTATACGTCTCTCGGGTGCTTCTTCTTCTTAGCGTTATCCCCTTTCCTACCCCTAGGCGGGGACCGCTACCTAAGCCTAAGGATTTGGCGAAGGTACTGATTTTTACATGGAGCGTCTGCCGTCAGACCTCTGCAATCCAGAGGGAAAACCAGATTATTCTTAGGTAAGGTCACACGTCTTTCGAAATATAATTTCTTGGCCGTGCGGGTTTCCTCACCATGTTGTCCTTCACCGTCGAGCAAGTGATAATTACAAATATGCACATAATTCCGAAAACATGAATTGAGTGGTACATGCCAGGATTGGAATCGGGGACACGTTGTTCACTAACCCGGTTCTTTGTCATCTGGGCTATCACCGCTCTCTTATGATCTATATATATCTCTTATTATGTATGTAAAGGAAGTTCATATGTCCCTTCGCATATGCGACCTTCGCGCGTTTGTACAATGTATGCCAGAGACTAGTAGCGAGACATATAATTGACGTTTCGAAAACATGATTTGCATGTATAGGATATTATAAACATGAAATAAAAACTTGTAAAATATTACTGATATAACTGAAGAAGTGCTAGAGAATAAACTTTAAATGTCGTTTCTTTATTTATAGAGAAACAGTTACTAGTTTATTTTGAAAATCCTTAATACTCATATAAATTCTTATATGTACTCGTATAAATCATGTTTTACATAGTCGAAATGTGTCATAGTAACATGTGGAAGACGATGTTGGTGTCAAATTTATATATATTAATTTAGTTCATACATTTAACCTATTGTGTAATTTGTCAGTGTTTGTTTTCCTTAATAAATAAAAAAAAAAATATAACTATAATATATAAAATCATCGCCTGAAGGTAAGTGAAAGTGTAACGGAAAATGCTTTAAAAATGGTATTGTGATAAAACACCAATCATTTAAGTGGTCATTAATTTTATTTATGCCAAGTGGTATGATAATAACACTCTACATAAAACACACAGAGCGATGATGTCTCTACATGTAGACAACAAAGACAGTCTATTGGAAACCACTGTGTCGCCGTCGATATGAATGTAGATATTGTAGGCAGTCAAATGGAGTAAGTAAATATCAGGGCAGAGATGCTTTGATTAAAACAAAATTGTGGAAGATAAGTAATGTTCTTACATTAGGTACTCAAAAACAATGGATCGGATAGTACCACAGATACATTACTCACTCAAACGAATGTTACGAGTAATATTACACGCTAAAGGAGAAAGAGACTTATCATTATTCATATAATTTTGTTATTATTCGCCGATTGCGCGTGCAACTTAACTTGTCGCACACTTACGTATCGTATACTTACGTCTCGTTTTGCAAACTGGCCATCAAAATAATACTAATTAAAACATATTTAATAAGAAAAACATACTTAAGAGTGAAAATGAAAAGTAATGCCGGGTGATGTTTTTCTTTTTGAATAATCTGCACAATTTTTAAAAGCGTACGAAGGCATTGTGGAACTTTTATTCCGCCGAAAATCACAAAAGTACAAGTATCACCAACACACGCGTGTGACGTGCGAAGCGTATGCTACTCGGATAGCGACTGCGTTAAATTAGGCGGCGTTAGCCTAATTTAAGAGATCCTTGCGCACTTATCTTCCGCTATTTTGTTTCAATCAAAGCAGAGATGTGAACAGAATTCTACGTGAGGTTGGGGCATTATATTGAAGAGTCTGGATATAAAGTACTCATTTGCTCTACCTGTGCAGCAATCCTCCTATAAGATGGTTGCACTCGAAGTGTCTATGAAACTGAACATCATTTGATATTTAGACTCCCACAATACAATGTTAGGCGAAATGCTTAGGAGAATGCATTCTAATTGTGAAGCTATACGAATGGGTACTTTTTTGAGGTGAAAGCACTCATTTGTGTCTTGGGAGTTTAGATGAACCAAATAGCACAAAAATATGCAGCATAGTTGTTTCAGGAAAGAACACAGAACAGTTTTAGAACTTTAGGAACATCTAAGAACATGCTACCACATCTTGTAGTATGTTATTCTAATGATTAACATCAACAGCGCCTGACGATATTAAAAGAGGCGAAACACGTGTCGCAGCGACGATCAGAGCAGTCATGGCAGCTACGGTGGCGGGTGCATGCGGTTTTTGTTCCAGATGGTGGGAAATCGCGAGGACTACCGGAGCAGCCATGGCAGCGACGGTATGTTGCATCTATTAATAGCAGTGGGTGGGTGGCAGCCGGCGCCCATTTCTTCACGTGCACAAAAGTCCCAGTTCACCATTTGCACAAACAGTCAAATATATAAGATTATGGAACGTTAAGTGATAAGCTACTGGGACCATTGCTCTGATTTGTCTAGGATCCATCCATTCATTTTGAATTTTGACAATAGGCGAGTTACATATCAGGAGATTCAGCACATTGGATCGGGAAGCCTTCGCGAGATTCTGCACTTGCATCTTCGCGTGAGGAGGATAGTTTTACGCTGGGTGCCGCACAACCGTTGCTCAGAAGCAGGCCTGGGTGGAATGGTGCCGTGATATGATAAACAAAGAAGCAGGCTGGTCTCGGCGTGTTTACGACATCATTACAGGTGATGAGTACTGGATTTATCGATACGATCCAGAAACGAAGCGCCGGTCTACGGATTGAGTGTTTCAAAACGAATCAACGCCTACCAAAGTGAAGCGATCTAGTAGCAGGGCGAAGATTTTGAACGCGAGCTTTTTCAATTGTTTGGCTACCTGGTGTCAGTTCCTTTACAGAACTAAAGAAGCATCAACGCTGAATAGTATACTACCAAATGATTGACAGAAGTTTTCTCTGTTGTGAGCAACAAGCGATCAAACACAGGGCTCCGCGGGCTACTGCTCCACCACGACAATGCGCCCGCGCACACCGCGCTCGTTATGAGCGAAGTGTGCGCAGGCGCGTTGTCGAGAGGGACTTCCTGGCAGCACGCTGGTCAAACTCCTGGGTCATCCTCCTTACAGCCCTGAACTACCACCGTGTGGCTTCTTTTTATTTCCGAAAATAAACATTCACTGGAAACAGTGGACTGGAAAAAGTGTTTCGAAAACTGGTTGAGATGCATAAAACTTTGTATAGAGGCTTGTGGAGAGTACTTTGAAAAGATTTATTAAAAAAATATTTACCTATAGAACACATTTTTTATTTTCGTAAATAGCTAGGTGTAATTATAAAAGTGATCTCTATATGTGTTTTAAAAATATATATTGTTGATGAAGTGCTGACCCCGGGCTCCAAAGCGGAAGCTTAGAATGCAATAGAGATTAACATTCAGAAGATGATGATTGTTAAAGTCCAAAAATTTACATGTTGACATAGTTTTGGATATCCTGACTAAGTAATTAATTAATTAGCTTACCAATTGTATAGAATCATTGCGTGGAGTTATTGATAATATTGCTGACTGTTCTGTGTTATAAAATATTTAAAATATGATGTTGTCAAAGATATAAATTGTGTAGATTGCCTTATTACAATCATCTTAAATATAATGTTGAAATACTCTATAACTTCACGCCAAATCCCTTGCGGGGTAGGCAGAGAGAACCGAGCGCCACGTGACTCGATCCTTACATATCTCACTCGCTTCTTTAACATTCATTGCTCTTCTCATGCACGCACGCCGGTTTCTAGGGCTCCTGACATCACCTTCTGATAGAACATGACCAATTTGGTCATGGTAGGTAAGTCTTGGCCTTCCCCGGCTCCTACATCCTTCCACTTTTGCATTGTATATCTGCTTCGTCATTCTTTCATCTTGCATTCTTTCTACATGCCCGAACCATCGGAGCATGCCTCTTCTTATTTTAACACCGACGCTCTCTTTCAGACCAACTCTATTTCTAACATCATCATTGCGAATACGGTCTACGAGCCTTACGCCACAAATTTTGCGCAGCGCTCGCATTTCAACCGCGTTTATTCTACTTTCATGCTCTTTCTGCCATACCCAACTCTCGCTTCCATAAGTTAGCGTTGGGACCAACACTGCATTGTGTATAGCGAGTTGTGCCTTCTGGCTCAAGATTTTACTGCCAAGAAGTTTTCCCAACGCTCCATTCACACTATTCCCAGCACTCACTCGTCTTTCCACATCTGCGGTGTACCTTCCATCCCTGCTGAAAGCGCATCCAAGATATACAAACTCATCCACTTGTTCCAACACTTCATCATCAATCGTAATCCTTACATTTGTTCTGGATTCTTCTCTTTCAAATACCATTATCTTTGTTTTCTTCGCATTCAGTAGTAAGCCTTTCTCCATACAGTCGTCTTTCATCGCTGTGACCAGTGCTTGCAGTTTAGATGGTGTATCTGCTAATAGCACGGCATCGTCTGCATACAGCAGACAGTTCACCACTTGGTCACCCATGCGCAATCCCACATTCGTTGACCTTATTCTCTACAGACAACTATCGAGATACAGGATAAACAGCCTAGCAGATAGCATGCAACCCTGTTTGACACCAATTTTGACATCAAACCAGGGTGACATGCCACCGTCTATCCGCACACATGCTGAGCAATCCTTGTAAGTGGACTGCACAGCACGGAGCAGTGAACCGTCAATCCCATATCTCGGCAATATGTCCCACAGTTCCTTTCGCACAACCCTATCAAAGGCTTTCTCAAGATCCACAAAACCGCAGAAAACCTTCCGGTCTATGGCCAGATGCTTCTCTACGATATTGCGGAGCGAGAAAACTTGATCCGTACATCCCCTTCCATTTCGGAAACCTCCTTGTGCGTCCCACAGCATTTCATCGGATTTCACCCTCATTCTCCTTTCAATCACCTTTCCATATACTTTTGCTGCTAAGCTGATCAAACTGATGGCCCTATAGTTGGCGCAGTCCATGCGTGATCCCTTGCCTTTATACAAGGGCACGATGACTGCGCGTCTCCAGTCCATTGGGACCCTTCCAGTTCTCCAGCATAGGTTGCATAGGTACCAGAAGGCGTCCCGGACGTAAGTGCCACCTAATTTGATCATCTCAGCTGTGATCAGATCAATTCCCGCTGATTTTCCATTTTTCAAGCTTCGTATCGACCATTCGATCTCATCCATAGTTATGCCTTCGTCGGACGCCGTCAACGTGGAGTAAGCATCCGACTCACTCTCATTGCCAGCGTCCGAGGCATACTCATACATTTCCTCAAAATATTCACTCCACCGTTCTAACACTTCCTGAGTGTTGGCAAGAATGACACCAGCTTTAGACTTTATCTTATCCATTCTGGATGCCGACGAACCACTCCGAGACTTCTTTACCTCTCTCCAAAAGAGTTTGGTATTTGCCTCGAAGTTTTTCGTCAGCCTCTCTTCCTCATTCATAATTTGTCTTTCACGCTTCTCTTTCACTAAAGCCTTGGTTTCATTCTTGCATAGACGGTACATTTCTTTCTTCTTTTCTCTCATATTTTCATTTAAAGGCAAAGATGATACGTAATCCAGCCACGCTTTCCTCTTTCTTGCTACGGAGGATTCAACCTCCGCATCCCACCAGGCATCTCCTTTCGCTGTTTTACGTCTCTTTGCGCATCCACAAGCTTCTTTTGCACTATTCACCATACTTTCTTTCAAAACTTTCCAACAATCATCCACATCTGAGTCGGAGAGGCTTGCATTTGCAAGTCTCTCACTTACCAGATGCACATACATTCTCCTCACACTTTCATCTTGCAATTTTTCGCTCATTATCCTTTCATGATCTCCGAAAGGGATACGCACTCGCCAGTGCCTCCACTTCCTAAAAAGGCCCACAAACCGGCTTACCACCAAGTAGTGGTCCGTCTCAAGAGTGGGGCCTCTAAAGGCTCTTGTATCCATTAAAACATTTCGGAGACGTCTATCTATTAAAATCAAATCAATCACACTTTTTTGATCATTCCTTCTCCATGTATACGTGTGAATATCCTTATGATGAAATAAAGTATTCGACACGAGGAGGCCTCGTTCCATACATAAATCTAGTATAGACTTACCTGCTTCGTTCACTCTCTTATCTCCATACGGACCAAGAACAGCTTCATAGCTGTATCGCTTGGTCCCAACCCATCCATTCAAGTCTCCACACATAATCACTCTTTCGTTCCCTTCAACTAAGTCCAGAACATCCCTCACAGACTCCCAAAACTTCTCCAGTTCTTGAGCACACGCTGAGCTTACGGGAGCGTATGCTGCAACCAAAAATACTCGCGTGATGCCCAGTTTAATACGAACCCAGAGAAGTCTAGGCCCTACCAAACAGTAATCTCTTACACCAGTGGCTAAGCGAGAGGAGAGTACGACACCTACACCAGCACTGGCATGATCGTCACGGTCTACCCCAGACCATAGGGCCATCATACCACCGGGCAGATCATCGGTGTCGCTCCCCTTGCGCTTAGTCTCTGTCACACATAAAGCATCCAAACGTCTATCAGTTCATTCGTCTTATCTTTCAATCCACCTCTCACATTCCACGTGCCTATGCGGCACTCGGCTCCCCTCGTCCCGCCGGAATTGGCGCTGCGTGGTGGGTGGCGGCCCCCACCGCCGCATGCAGCTGTATTCGCACCGACGGGGGCGGATCGGTGCGCGTCGCCTACGGGGGACGCCCTAATCCGCACGTCGGTGCGTTCTTGGTCCAGAATTGCAATCGACTGATTGGCAGGGGTCGCGAACGAGCACGCTTCTGGCACATGACCCCCTATGTTGAAATACATGCAAACATTACATACATAAACTGTATTTTTTTTCTGTAATCAGAGTAGCATGGTGAGCAAAAGACATTGGGTCCTTGGGCCATATATATACATTTTACATTTTTTATAATAATTATAATCTTATCATATCTTATTCAATTTTTTTGCGTGAAGTTATAGATAGATTATAATACAATGCTTTACTTTCAAATTTGCTAATATTGCTGCATAAATCAGTGTAGTGCACACCCAACATGCGGTTTGAAGAATTAGATCATATCGGAAGATAGATTACACATTAGGAAGGATTATTTATTGCTTTCTAAGTGCAACATAAACCCATATATTATAAAAATAATCTAATTGTGTTTTAGATGAAGACTTGCAGCAATAAACCAGGGTGTACAATAAACATTTGCACCAAGTTATTTTAATAACACAGTGAATACATAAACTTTATATATTGCAAGTAACATGAATTATCAATATAACAAAGAAAACAATTATTGACATATCATTTTATTAAAAAATTATCTCTATAATCCATCCATAAAATAACAGGTATTAACAATTACAAACCGGACATAACTTAGAATGACCCTGTTATCTTGAGATATGATACAACAATGGCACAGGCAGCAAAACTAGGCGTTTCTATTAAATTCACAATTCTAGTCATAGTTTCAAAATATACTGTATATATGGGGGCCTAAACAATTTAGGTTCCGAGACGTTGCATTATAGAAGTATATTACACAAACAAAATTTTTAACTACAAGAACCTGAAAAATCGTACCAACTTAAAATGATTTACAGATACTGCTACTACCTTTAGAAGTATTAAAGGGAGAGCTACTGGGTGAACAGATATCGAATATATCAAAAACACCACGCTTCATCACGCTTGACAACAAAACCTACGCTGCATCGCCACTTTTGAAACTATAAATAGATTTTTATTGTATCAAACGATATAAACTAACCTTCAATCATTTTCTTCAATTCTAACACGGTCGTTGTATCTTTGGCGTCTGTAAAGATGGTTAATTTTTTTCGCCTAATCATTAGAAAGACATCCTGAAAACAAAATACATTTTTGAGGTTACTGGAAGTCGAAAGTCATATCAACAAAGACGTTGTTCTGTCATATTATTTTTCAATATTTGGTGATAAATTAACATTAAAATGACTTACCATAATGGAATTTAATAAAATTTCAGTATTATAAATTAATAAACGCTTCAAGGCGTACGAAGAAAATCGAAATATTGAAATATTTGAATGACAGATTCAGTGAAGTAATCAGTCAGTCAGTTCATCACAGATAAAATAATTAGGATTAGGATACACTGCGGATTGTCTTCTTAGTTTATTAGTACTCGGCGCTCACTTCAACTGTATCACGAGAGTCTGTACAGAACTAAGTACATACATACACTGCAGTTTTTATCAATTATTGATATTGATATGAGGCATGGATACCCAAAAGTTATGGATTAAAAAAAATATTAAAATGCAAAGTATTATGTACAGGATTTTTGTTGATTGTTGTTGTGACAGGATGAGTTACGCATAATTTTCGCCGCGTCCTACATAATACAGTATTTTATAATGATAACCATAGACTTCGATTCCAATGTAGATTCATTGTTCGTTGCCACAAGAAGGACAAGAGAATAGTAAGAAAAGAAGAAAATTATTTTTTACTGTTTGCCATTATTTTTGCAATGCTAAGTTGTAACATTTTTGATTTTTATAGTTTAATCATTTGGCGGGTTAAGCGAATTTAGTTTGTTTCGTGAAATACCGGCTGTACGAATACATCATTTAATGTTGTTTTATAATTACTAATAACCTCAAAGCGTTGCTATGCCAGTATGAATACTCCAATTTGTGTGATCTGTCTCAATAAGAAACCTGTTAATCAGACCAACAATAGGCTGGTGACTGAAAGTTGTGGCCATGTGAAATGTATGGACTGCATCCATGAAGAGAAATCAGGATGTGTAGCTTGTTTGAGTAAGAACTGTCCTGGTTCAGGCCCTGACGACCTGGGCGAGGATATAAATTCCTATACTGACAAAGTGGATTGTGAAGACTTGGAACCGGAAACTTTATTGCAAGAGGGAAATGATACAATTCGAGCTATTCCTCTTCAAAATTTAATAAAACGAAAGAAACCTGAGACTTCTCATATTAGTATTGAAACTGGTGCGTATTTTGTTTATGTTATCGATCTTGCGGTCTGCTTGAACGCCGTAGAAACTTTTCAACAAGAGGACAACAAAGTGCTCTACTCATTCCATCTTCTGCTTATTTTCTGGCAGTAGGTTGAAACCTGTTCAACAAAAACATTTAAACAGGCTGATAATTGTTTAAACAACCAGCCAATGCATATTTTTGTACACTTCATTTTTACTCCTGCTCGTTGCCTGTCGAATTTTCGGTATTGATTGTATGTTGAGTATCTATTCATATTAAATGTGACAATTCTCATTGTCACTGTATTATTGTTATTCTATCTCTTTTTTACTGTTCATGAGAAACTGGCGACAGACCATGGCGATGCCTGACAAGGTGCATATGTATCTAATTAAATTAAATCATGTGTAATGCAATCTTGAAAGGAGATAAAAAAAAACTTAAGGCAAAGTTTGTAATTTTATTTTCTTCCTAACATATGGTTATTTGGTAAAATCTATTGCAGCAAAAACACTTGGAAAGTATATTCACATCACAGAAAACTGCAACCAATTAACAACTCCCGTGTGTTCCTGTGAGTGAGTAAAGTTATCAGTAAGCTCCTAAAGAGTTGCTGTATTAACTGTAGAAGTGTTACCATGCGAGATATACTACCTGTATTGCATGTGTTTATAGACTATGTTAGCCACTTTACATAAGGTGTACCATTACGCTTTTGTGCCTCCTGACGTAGTATAAAACTTTAATGTTTTTATTTTCTGTCTATTTTCAATTTTCAATTTATCAAAAAAAAGTAATAAATTGATATTATGTAGATACAAATTTTTGAGTAATAGTTTAGCTGCAGTCATGGACAAATGAAGATAGACAAAAAGATTATCATTTTTCAACTCTATTAATGCTTAATCCTTTTTCTTAGTACCTCTGTCAGGTTTAACCCTAGATTTTTTTTAAGTATAAGTATTATTCTTAAAAAAATCTGTTTCATGCGATATCCTTAGTGCAACTGATTCAGAGTCAGTCAGTGAATGGATTTTATTTTATATCAAATATTTGTTGTTTGTTTTTAGATGCAGATGGCAAATGCTATTTTTGCACAGTTTGCCACAAACGTTTCCATGCAAGGAGCCAGGTGGCATACCATGCATATTGTAATGGGCAACTTAAGCCATACCAGTGTCCCGAGTGTAACAAGGTAATTTATATTAGTAAATTAACTAATTAGTATACACAATGCGAATGTGGAAAGATATAGGAGCCAAGGAAGACCAAGGCTCACCGTGATACCATGACCAAATTGGTAGTGTTTTATCAAAATGTGTCAGGAACCCTAGGATCAGGCGAGTGTGCATGAAAAGGGCTATGAATATTAAAGAAGTGAGTGATGTGTGTAAGGTCTGTCTACTTAAACATGTTGTTTCATCTGATATTACTTCAAAAAACAAACCAACCCGTTGTCGACAGAGACTATAAAACATTACTTGCATCTTGAGAAGCTGTTATAAGCATGATAGTATAATTATTATAAATACTTGTATATAATAATTTCAATGTACGTGAAACATGTATTGGAACCTCAGAATTTTATTTAAGTATCCTGATATCATTATAAGGATCATAAGACTTTTAATGTCACATTTTCTAGTATTGAATTTTTATAATTTTGTAGGTGCTCTTTTATTTCTCAATGCATAATGTTTAGTAGTACTTGCGGTTACATTATGTTATAGAGTAATTTTATATATATATATATATATATACATATACTCTTTGAGAATAAGTATAGGAAAAATTTCTAAGAAATAAATAGTCTTTGTTTATAGAAGTAAATGACAATTAAACAATAAAATTTGCATTTATTGTAGGTATATTAATACATTGTTAAACATGTTTTTAGTTTTTAATGTGGATTCATACTTAATTAGAATGGAGTATATAATACACATAGTACAAGTATTGCTTAGTCTGAACTTGGATCATATATATATATATATATATATATACAGTGGATATCATTTATTACGACCTTGGTTGTAGCGACCATTTACCTATAGCGACGTTAAATCTAAGTCCCTTGAATTTAAAGCATACTTTAGTACAAAATTCATGTGGCTATAGCGACTTTGGATGTAACGCCGAGTTCGGATGTAGCGACTGTTTTTAATGAATCATTTGTAACAAATTCCTAGAAATCCCATGCAGATATTGTGACCGAGTCGGCCGCCAAAGACACAAAGATTTTTTTCTTTCACAAACATTTCTTATCTTTTGTTTACATCCATTGCACACAGATGGTCAGCAAGTGTGGAGACCTTTACCTTTTGTTTATAGATATCAACTAAGTAGGTAGGGAAGCGCATACGTTTCGGAGCTTTTATGGTTCAGTTTAGTACACATTTTTTTTAAATGTACCCGTGAATAACTATGTGTGCAAATATTTTCAATAATAAATGAATATAAACTACACATGTGTACGTGTCTGTATCTCTTTACCTTTGCCTGTAACGACTTCCGGATATAACGACAAAAATAGAGTGGTCCCTTCATTGTCGTTATACCCGAAATCCACTGTATATAAATAATTGAATATTATATTATATACATATATAGGATAGCGCCTTGTAATTTTACTGGATATAAACTACTAAACTAAAAAAAGATTAATCGAAAATTGTACACACCTGGATTAAAAAAAATCATGTTTTTATTTATGTTGACAGAGCTTTGCGAGCCATTCCCACTTCAAGTACCACATGCGTGTGCATCGCAACGAGCGGACATATTCGTGCGACGTGTGCGGGGACAGCTTCTTCCAAATGTCCAAGCTGCAGAGGCATAAACTGAAACACACCAGTGAGCATGCATGTTACATTTAACAGTTCTCCGGATAGATAGATGGCTCGTCCAGGGAAACGCGGAGCATAACGCGGCGCGTAGTGCTTAGCAGGCTGCGGAAAAGTCTAACATGTGGCTAATATGTGGAGCGTTTACGTACAGGCATTATTACTCGCGTTTGTTTGAAATGTAACATCGCATACGACGGACAACGCCGGAGGACAAACGCGACGATTGCCGCCGCGGGCAATCGTCGCATGCTGAATGCAAGCAAGTTATGGGCGATGCGGCGAGCGCAGCACCGTCTATCGCTATTCCATTAACCTCACACCATGCACCGAAACAACTGATTACGTATATTTGTTTTGTACGTGCAATGTGGCGGACAACGACAGACGCCGCCTGTCTATAAACGGTGATAACGTTTGACGGCCGCAACACGCCCCGCATCTCCCTCTGGAAGAGCCTCTAGACGGGAAGCGTTGTAATGACACCAGTTAAATTTTTCAATGCCATTAAGGTGGCAAACATGTGTACGTGCTGCTGAGTTTATGCCGTTACCTCTAAACATTTGCAATTATCGGTCTTAATTCTTACAAAACATACTGCTCAATCATCAAAATCGTGTCACATATCAGACGGCTTCATATAAAGTAATAAATAGAGATACAAGATGTAGCAAAATAAACTGAACATACTGCCTAATGCAAATGTATAAGTCGTATCCATTGAGAAAATCTTTTTTATTTAGTAAAACAAATGTATCACGAAACGTCATAGTTCAGCTGAGCATCAGGCCGTCATGGCGATACAATTGTTTACGATAATTTGTAGAAGTGTGTAACTTAACCATTATCCCTGTAAAATTTATTGAGTCAATTTTTTACACCTTATTCAAAAATGTTATCTATGTTACTTCGTGGTTTTTATAAAGAAGTATCGAGCTCACTGGCTCAGGCGTGAATGACGCGACTTTAACACCAACGCTCGTGGGTTCGATTCCCACACAAGGCAAACATTTGTGTGCATGAACATGTCTGTTTGTCTTGGTCTGTATGTTTTAAGAGAGGTAGGGCGCGTCAAAGCAGCCCATCTGGGGAAGTACCTCCACCTCACAGAAGACGTTAATAGGCTACGGTACCCGCTTTTTTTCAGGTGGGCCGTATGCTTGTATGCCTCCCGAGTATAAAAAAAGAAAAATATTTATAGCTACTAAAGTCGACAGTCGAAGATCAGTTGGTTAATGGTTTTTTATCCATTGGGTTATTACTGCCCTCAAATCTGTATGCAAACTGTTTGGTATAAGTGATATCTATGAAAATATCTATGTCTCTGATTTGTACATACATTCCTATGGGTCGAGCGAGCAGTCGGAACATAATTTTTAAAACGTACCCACCTAAACATTTATATTTATTATACAATACTTTACATAAAGATCGAAGAGGTCACCAAAAACCTAGAACCTCTTCAACTCCGTAGGGACATAGGCTCTCTAAGCGTATTTTACCGCCTTTACCATGGCGAGTGCTCTGAAGAACTGTTTTCCCTTATCCCACCCTCACCCTTCCGTCATAGAACCACACGTGCGGGCTTGCGATGTCATAGTTCCACGGTTGAGATATCTCTTCGCGTACCAAAAAGTTCGGCAACTCCTATCTTTGTTGTACCATTAAAAAGTGGAACGCCTTGCCTGCACATGTGTTCCCTCCTTCCTACAATATGGGATCCTTCAAACGAAGCGTGAAGAAGCATTTTGCGGGTCAGCATGGCAGCGTCAACTGACAGGATGTATACGGTATGTAGTATGTTGTCAGTTGCGATTTGGGCTCCTCTTTCGCTTACCATCAGGCAAAGAGGAGCCGCTATGCTGAAATAATATATAAAAAAAAACAGCGATTGAAATTGTTGTTGTTTAACCACGAAACAAATATAATAGTTGTACTTGGAACTATTTATTCTCATTTAAGTGACATGTATAATGTCTTTGAGTTAATAAATTCTTTAACCATAAGTGCAGTTAAGTACTAAGATTTCGTTTATAAGTACAGTTAAGTACTAAGATTGTGTATCTCGATACATTATTGTACACAATTAAGGTATATCGATAAGGTTCTACAGTGTATACTTACTTACTCTGGTATTTGACTTTTCCAATCTGAATGTAGCTGGACTCATAAAATTGAATACTTTTGTCAAAGAAACGATAGCCTTTTGAGTCATACGTATTTGAGGAGTTCGATGATGTCGTTACGCGTGTCAGTGTGAATACGCCACTTAAGCACTGTCGACCGCACTGTCTATGAATGGGTTAAGGGTATTCGTCTCTCGTCGGTAGTGGCTGACTGTCGTTAAGCTTATTTAAGAGAAGGCCTGCCTTTAAGGCCATAGGACCAGCCCCAGCATACTAACTCCACCTAATAGAAAATTGCAGCCGTAAATAACGACTTTTGGGAGGTTTGTTGCGTTCCTACGAAAGAGTCAGGTTATCAGTTAACTCGAGGTATTACTGTATTAGCAGGTAGGCTGGCCGCGCGCGAGCGATACTTCGTGTGTTGCGATCATTAAGGCACTACTACTACTATCTTTACGTTAAGTCTCTTGCAGGGTAGGCAGAGAGAAACGAGCGCCACATGATCGGTCCATACACATCTCGTGCTTTTTTAACATTCATAGCTTTTTTCATACATGCTCGCCTGTTCTTAGGTCAAAAAAATATGACCGAAAAGAAAAAAAAATAATTTCTGGTCCCGGTTCGAATCGTATGTACCACTAAATTAGTCCGTCACTCACCGTCGAGCACTTGCTCAAATCCGAAAGTGCTCGACGGTGAAGGAAGACATGTAACCTAACATGTAGACAGAATGCAGGATGATCACAAAACAGATACACAACGCGAAATTAGAAGGATGTAGGAGCAGAGGAAGGCCAAGACTTACCTACCGCGGCCAGATTAAGCGTACGGCCCGCCTGATGGTAAACAGTCACTGTAGCTTACGGATACTTGCAATACCAGGGGTGTCATTCATACGTTGCCGACCCTCTAAAAACCTCTTAACGCCTTTCTTGAAATACCCCATGCTGTATATAAATCTAATGAATAATCCTAAGGGATTAGGAATCGGGTTAATGCTGGGAAGAGGAGTGGAGTGAGTGAAACGCACATTGTTTTTTCTTTCACAGAGGAGAAGAAGTACGTGTGTGGGGAGTGCGGCAAGGCGTTCAACAACGTGACGTCGCTGCGCAAGCACGGCCTCACGCACACAGAGGAGCGCCCGTACGCGTGCAGCGCGTGCGGCCGCCGCTTCCGGGACGGCTCCAACTTTCGGAAACACCTCGCCAAACACGAGAGTGAGTCTATATCTATATGGAGTTTGGTGGCGCAGTGGTTAATAACGCTACTTTGACAGCGATGCTCGTGGGTACGATTCCCACACAGGACAATTTGTGTGCATGAACATGTCTGTTTGTCACAGAAAACCGCAGCCAAATAACAACTCCCTGGAGAGTTGTTGTGTTCCTTTGAGATCACCAGGCTTGATGATGTTGAACATGTAATCCAGATAAATGCAAAAGTATATAATTCTTCATACATTGTATTTACCTGTTCATCTTCAGTGGAAACTATACGAATGCGTTCAATCTAATATGTTCTATTCAAATTATTATCGAATTCTGAAGGAACTCTATATACAACTTTTGTTTACATGCAGTAACTTTAATTTTTTTACTAAATGTAATGTTTCTTTTTTTATACCACTAAGGTGGTAAGGTGGTACGGCCTACCTGATGGTAAACAGTCACCGTAGTCTTTGGACATTTGCAACAACAGGGGTGTCACTCATGCGTTGCCGACCCTAAAATGAAATATAAAGTGTAATGTGTAAATAATAATAAAATGTGTTTGATGAAAGATAATTTCGTTATGAAAAGCGGCACCTAAAGTAACCTATTTTATGGTTTGTTTAGATTTTGTCTCACGCCCAACTAAAAACAGTATAATTGAATTAAATATATTATGTCAGAAAAATATGAAAGTTGTGGGTAGTTGCAGCGGCGGGTGCGGTTGGGACAGCGGGCGGGGAGATGGGCGGGGCGGCGCGGTCGGCGGCGCGCGCGGTGGTGCGCCGGCCGCACCAGTGCCCGCGATGTCCGCAGGCCTTCCACTCCAACAAGGACATGAGACGGCACGCGGCCGTGCACACCGGTAACACATACATTGTCGTCCGCACCACTGTTATTGTTGACACGACACATATTCTAGTTACGACCTTTTGAAAATAAATTTGCTTCCATAGTCAACCTGGTTGTTATAAATATTGCTGTGCCTATCTCTCTTTAGGCAATTTCTCAGTTTATAATTCACGTATACGTGTATGCCATTGCAGTGACGCAGAGTTGCACTTCGAAAGCATTTCTGCACTAATCGCATTCGACTGCGTACTGAATAGACATAATTGAGTTTAATTCATATCTGTCTCTACAGACTCGAAGCCCTTCCGCTGTAAAGTCTGCAGTAGACGTTTTAGGAGAAAAGACAACTTGGAGCGGCACATCCGCAACACGCACCCTGACTACGTGCCGGCGAGCGCTGTCGACTGCGATCATAGCGCGCTGCGGCTGGCCTCGGCCGCCAACGAGAAGACCAAGCTGGAGAGCCTCAACCCGCTCCCGCCGCTCTCCAAGGAGGTCATACAGAAACACTTGGAGGTGAACGAGAACGTCAGCCAAAACAACCAGGAGAGATCGGCACAAGATAACAAAGACGTCATCGACAAATCTTTTATATTGGAGGCGAATAACGCTCGACAGAGCGTCATCGTGGGCAAGTGTGCCGAGAGGAGGGCGTACGACAACGAGGAAAGCGAGTACATACACAAGATAAGGAAAGCCAACTCCATGGTCAGCAACGCGCTGCCGCCGATCAACGAGGACAAAATGAGGGACTTGATCGAGAAAACCAATATGAACAATTTGGACCTGGGAGCTCCGCCGAAAGACGTCGAGCTCTACAAAAAGATATTGTACGAAAAGTCTGAGATAGAAGTGAGTGTCGTCGCCGAGGAGGAGAGCAAGGTGCACTGCGCCACCGCGGAGGTGCCCGTGCACTGGAGGAGGAAGATGAAGATATCTACCGGTGAGTAAAGTAAGTTTTTTAGAGAGGCAGGGAGCATTTGGAGCAGCCCGTCTGGGGAAGTGCCTCCACCTCACATAAAAGCCGCAGCCAAATAACAGCTCCCTTGAGGGTTGTTGTTTTCCTGCGAGTGAGTGAGGGCACTAGTAAGCTCCCAAAAGTTGCTGTGTAAGCAGTAGAGGAGGCATCGCGCGAGTGATATTCAATATATCGCAAGCGTTAATAGGCTACGGTACCCGCTTTACATCAGGTGTGCCGTATGCTTGCATGCCTCCCGACGTAGTTTAAAAAGAAAATTAATCTTTGACTGCTTCGTTACCAATGCTGAAAGAATTGTGTAGTCGGCTGAGACAGTGCTTTACGAGTTTTAAGAACTACACTTCGTCACGGATTTTTAAGATAAAACTGAATTTTGCATTTCGTAAAATTATACATCACTGATGTAAGCCACACACAATGTTATGAGGTTAGTGGCATTGATCGGTTTGCAGCGTGCAATATACAGCTATGTCTTTTTTGTGAACATATTCAGGGAACATTTACGCTACCCAAAATGTCAATATGCCAGTTCTACGGACCGAACTCTAGAGAAGTCAATCAAACACGATAGATCTATCTATAACTCCACGCCAAATCCCTTGCGGGGTAGGCAAAGAGAACCGAGCGCCACGTGACTCGATCCTTACACACCTCACTCGCTTCTCTAACATTAATTTCCTTTTCTTATGCACTGTCGCCGGTTTCTAAGGCTCCTGACGTCACCGTCTGATAAAACACGATCAATTTGGTCATGGTAGATAAGTCTTGGCCTTCCTCGGATCCAACATCCTTCTACTTTCGCGTTGTATATCTGTGTTTCGTAATTCCTTGTTCCTGCATTCTTTCTACACATCGAGCCAACCGAGCATGCCTCTTCTTATTTTATCTTCTTTTTTTTTTTTTTTTTTAACGTTTGATTCAAAAATAATTATATTCATTCATATCTTCATAAAACTACTATTAATTGAATAATATAATTGTAAAGCGTGATGACATTCTTAGAATTTTTTATATTATTATTTTTGCTTTGACTATTAATCTTATTGTAATTGTAATTTATAGTAATTTAATAACCTTATCACTAATGCCTAACAAGGCGATTGTGTAACAAAAAAAAAATACCATCTACGAACCACTAGCGTGTACTACTTATTGTTACCAATTGTACGTGATCTAATAAATAAATAAATAAATAACACTGACACTCTCTTTCAGACCAGTTCTGTTTCTAACATCATCATTCCGAATACGGTCTACAAGCGTTACGCCACAAATTTTACGCAAAGCTCGCATTTCGACCGTGTTTATTCTATTTTTATGCTCTCTCTGCCATATCCAGCTCTCGCTTCAATAAGTAAGCGTTGGGACCATCACTGCACTGTGTGTAGCGAGTGTGTCTTCTGGCTCAAGCTTTTCCAGCCGAGAACTTTTTCCAACGCTCCATTCACACTATTCCCAGCACTCATTCGTCTTTCAACATCAGCGGTGTACCTTCCATCCCTGGTGAAAGCGCATCCAAAATATAAAGTCTTATTCACTTGTTCCAATACTTCGCCATCAACCGTAATTCTTACATTGGTTCTGGTTTCTTCACTTTCCAATACCATTATCTTTGTCTTCTTCGCATTCAATAGTAAGCCTTACTCCTCTTTCATTATTGTGACCAGTGTTTGCAGTTCAGATAGTGTTTCTGCTAATAGTACGGCATAGTCTGCATAAATTAGACTGTTCACCACTAGATCACCCATGCGTAATCGTGATTTTATTTTTATTCGTCGATTTTATTCTCTGTAGACAACTATCGAGATACAGAATAAACAGCCTAGCAGACAACATGCAACCCTATTTGACATAGATTTTGATTCAGTTCAGGTAATAGATTCAGGCGTTATTTTGCGAAAGTTAAATTTACATGCTGTTTAATCTAACCTGCTTTGTGTGCTCCCGCCACCAATTAGTTCATGCGGACTAGCGCCGGCCGGCACCCACCTACTACTGTTAGTGGATGCAACATGCCGACGCTGCCATGGTTGCTCCAGTAGTCTCTGCCTCGGCTGCTCCGGTCGTCCGCCATCCGGAACAGAAACCGCATGCCCTCACCACCGTCGCTGCGATACGTTTTTCGCCTCTCCACGAGGCATCCTCAGGCGCTGTAGACGTTAATCGTTAGAATAACATGCTACAAGTGACAGATCCATCGTAGTGCTGACCCTTATATTGAATTGAGGGTGAAGGTGGATGGGGTGAGTGAAAAGATATTTAATTGAGGGGAGTTGCTTAGGTCAGTCTATTTGTTCATTAGAGTAATTAAAGATTTTTTTATGTTTAATAATTACTAATTGTTCCCTAATATTTAGTTATAAACCTTTATCTATGGTGTGTAAAATTTGATAATATATGTAATAGGGGGAGATAAATTATGTCCTTTGTCTATCTAAGATGTTCGGTCGATAATCATATCAATTCCCACAGGCTTTCCATTTTTCAAGCTAAGCTTCGTATCCACCATTCGATCTCATCCATAGTTATACCTTCATCGGACGCTGTCACCGTGGAGTGAGCATCAGACACACTCTCATTGCCAGCGTCCGAGGTATATTCATATATTTCTCCAAAATATTCACTACTCCATTCTAACACTTCTTGAGTGTTAGTAAGAATGATACCCGCTTTAGATTTTACTTTGACCATTCTAGATGCCGACGAGCCACTTCTTTACCACTCTCCAAAAGAGTTTGTATTTGCCTCGAAGTTTTTCGCCAGCCTCTCTTTCTCATTCGTAATTTGTCTTTTACGCTTCTCTTTCACTAAAGCCTTGGTTTCATTCTTGCATAGACAGTCTTGCAATTTTTCGCTCCTTATCCTTTTATGATCTCCGAAAGTGATAACCACTCGCCAATCTCCACTTCTTGAAAAGTACCACAAACCGGCTTACCACCAGGTAGTGGTCTGTTTCCAGAGTGGGACCTCTAGAGACTCTTGTATCCATTATAGTATTTCGAAGACGTCTATCTATTAAAATCCAATCAATAACACTTTTTTGGTCATTCCGTCTCCATGCACAGTGCCCGGCGGTAAATATTGCACTTCGGAAGTCATCGCATTTCCGAATACAAACGAATGCTAATTTCCATGTCCGTCAATTATTAGATTGATCGTTTATCAGAATTTGAATTCAGAACTAAGTAATTTATTGTTGTTTTGTTTTGATTTCTACATGGACTATATAGAGCTGTTAAACTACTTCCTTTTTAAATATCATTTACTCCTTTTCAACATGTAAAAAGATGAGGTTCTTATGTTTGACAATTAGGTATGCAACTAAAATGAATATTTATCCGACGACTGACGAAACACAAAGTTTGCCGAGAGACATGAAGAAAATAGAAGCACTGCAATGTAATTTCTAAATATAATTTTATCTTTGTTTTTTGGTTGAGAAAAAATAAAATATGCAAAGGGAATAAAAAATATGTTTATATTATGTTTTAATCAGAAAAAATCACAATTTTTTCCATGTGTGTTCTCATTGAGGTCAATAGCACTGTCACTATCAGCCGTATTTATCACTAGTCTATCAATGTAATCGTCTTCTACACTGTGTTGAATTCTTCGATATTCATTCTCACATTTGATTGCATCCTTTTTCCACTCTTCAACCCCGATCATTTTTTTCCTTTTTCAGTCAATATTTTTTTTTATTGAAGTTAAATTCATATCTACGTTTCTAGCGACTACATAGCCTTTCAATTTAGACTCTTTTCAATTGGATTAAATTCCGGATAGTATTGTGGCAATCGCAACAGTGTGCCCATTTTCGGCAAGTACCTGTGGACAAGGTACTTGGAAAACTATGTAATCCTCTCCTTGTGCTGACAGATATATAATATTGTATATCTGGGGTTTCGTCAATCTTGGATAAACTGGAATTTCGTGTTTTTCTAACCAGTTGATCATTTCCTATTTAATGGCGTTTGAATTGGGGGGTCTTTGAACATATTTATTGTGTTAGGGGTGCGTTGTCGATAACCAGAACAGAATCACTGGGTATATTTGGGATTAATTGATTAACCACCCATGTCATGTAGTTATCGTTATTCATTTCCTTGTGATAATCGCCTGTAGTGTCCGTGTGAGTACAAAGCCTTTTTAGTTTCCTATCTATAATCTACATGTTCCGTCAAATTCTGAGGTATCCATATAGTACATAGCTTTTTGACGCCTAAATGTTGTTGTGTAAGTATTTTTTGTATTTGGCTCATACCAATGCCTTAACTTGCTCGAATCTGTTGACATGTCACTCTTTTATCAACTTCTGTTATTAGCCCTTTATCTACTATTATTAGCCGCACAGCACTCACGTTATTTTCAACGGTTATCAAGGGCAGAACGTCTTCCATGCAAATCAACAGTGAGCTTGCTCCGACCGTTGGAATTCATTAAACCAGTTGTAAACACTGGCACGAGATGGGGATTCGTCATAAAATGCCAATCGAAATTTATCGTAACATTGTTGTTGATTACTAAATCATGGAGTACCACACGAGTGTTCATTTAAAGCTTCCCAAGTAGTTTTTATAAGAAACTAGCTATCCGCCCCGGCTTCGCACGGGTGATATGATCGCTACCAAACTTCACAGGATCACCTGCTGGGCTAACCTGAAGATTCACTGAAAATTTCATCAAAATCTGCCCAAACATTCATTTTTTATATATAGAAGATTTAGATATTTTTTTTTATCGCCAACTTTACTTAATTACTTAAACTTCCAGCGTGACCACGTACGGGGGTCTTCAGGCGTCAGAGCTACTTTAAAAAGAGAAAATAAACACTAATCGCTATGTATGTTGTTTCAGATTATCATTGAACTGAAGGCTGAAATGGTGGTTATGTAACAGTGAAAGGTATCGACTATATATGTATATTTTTATATGTATGGATGTATGGATTCGATTAGGAGTATGAAATATTACTTTGTTATATACAGACATTTATTTAAATATATATATATATTGATTCACTTTAGTATTTATAGTAAGTTTATAGTCGAAGAGGAACTAGTCCTTTCTTTAGACCCGGCTTCGCTCACGTGTACGTAAGGAGTAATAATGGAATTTTGAAAGAAATGTTAACCTATTATCGTGTCTCGCGTTTGGACTGTCTTTCTGCAAGAGATATGGCTCACATTTATCTCCGTTATGACATGAAAGACGGGCAAATAAAAAACACACTGACATTTATGAAGACTAGTGTTCGCTCCAATGGTTGATTTCTATTACAAAAGAAAACGTGCGTGGAACGTATAAAAAAGTATATTAAGGAAGGTTAAGGAAGTATGATGTATGGAACGGAGGAGTGTAAAAATTAACGGAAGAAGAGAAAGTTCTGCTCGGTGGATGGCGCAGAATTAAAAAAAAAAGAGTAGACATCAAGCAGAAGTCCATTGAGAATAAAAAGTATATCCTGCTTGACCGACCAGTGTTACCTGCAACACCCCATCAAGCTGTGTTTACGCATACACCCACAGGACCTGTCTGTGTTGTGGGTGCGTGTAGATCATGGCATGGAGACGTCAGCTCCTACAGCAGACACCTACATAGATCGTTTATTCGAGCAACTTTTAAGAGAGGTATCAAAGCAGCCTATTTGGGGAAGTACCTCCACCTCACAGAAAACCGCAGCCAAATAACAACTCCCTAGAGGGTTGGTTGTTCCTGCGTGTGAGTGAGGTCACCAGTAAGCTCCCAAGGAGTTGCTGTGTAGGCAGCAAAGGAGGCATCGCGCGAGTGGTAATTAATATATCTTAAGCGTTAATAGGCTGCGGTAACCGTTTTACATCAGGTGGGCCGTATGCTTGTATTCCTCCCGACGTAGTATAAAAAAAACTGCACTGGCAAGGATTTGAGAGACACTAATGCTCACTGAGAGTGGTTTGACTGTCGGACTTCCGGAAGGAAGG
The DNA here is from genome assembly GCA_947507595.1 of Pyralis farinalis. NCBI lineage: Eukaryota > Metazoa > Arthropoda > Insecta > Lepidoptera > Pyralidae > Pyralis > Pyralis farinalis. The sequence continues at coordinate 3,905,753 of OX382270.1, forward strand.
AAATAAAAATAATAATTGATAAATCATTATTATATACCTGAATTGCCTGACAATATGTTCAGAAGGCACATCAAAAATACTCTATGTAAGAAGGGTTATTATAGAATCGATGAATATCTAACTCACAGAGATGTATGGAAATGATTCAGCACATGAATTAATATAACTTTAATTGTATCACTTGATATCACTATATGTACATTCATATCATTATTTTTATTGTAATATGTATAAGATGATTTGGAAGAAAATACCTATATTGGCAAGTTTCTTTTGGCATTTCTTCTTCGCCAATGGTCATTTGAAATGATGGTAGATTAAAAAAAAACTTAAAAAAAATAATAGGATATAATATTGAAAATGTAAGACGTGTCTAAGTGCCCGAGAGGGTCTAAAGGCAAATAAAGAATTTTTATCTTTATCTTATCATTATACATCAAAATCGGATCAAGAAAGACGGTTTTACGATTTTTTTTTACTAAACATCAAATCTTAGACAAATTTAAATTCAGTTCCACCATTGAAGATCAGAATAGTTTTTGAATTATTCGAATTCGTTCACATACGCTACAAAACCAGAACCTCCTTTTTTGAATACGTTACGTAGGTTAATAAATAACTAGGGGTGTTTGAGGCTCACTGTCATATTTAGAGGCAAAGCATGTGCAATTGCTAATTAGCAATCGAGACTATGGCGATAGATTGGAACGGGGCACCAAAGCATCCCGACTGGGGAAGTATCTCCACCTCACAGTAGACCGTAGTCCCTGAACGTCCCTCACTAATGTAGTGTTTTAACCGATGCGGTGAATTTATTTACTACGAAAAATTGTGTCGTCGGGTTTCCATAGGTTGTTTCCCTCATAGTCGTATGTTTGTTGCCTCTCGTTGTCTTATAAAAAAACACGAGAGAAGGATTATTAAACACGTGTGCGCTGGAAGTTGTTTTTCTTCAAAATAATATAACTGTCTGTATATAACAATGGATGGAACGACTGACTTTTACTCGAGAGTAATTTAGATATAAAATGCACTTGTATTAGGCCTTTCGGCATATCACACATTGGCTGTAAACAGACGGGACTGTACGTGACTCGCACGCTATCTGCAAAGAGGGTATGTATTTAATTTGAACTTTCAACATATCAAACTTAAAAAGCTTCAGGTTCAAATTTGATATAGTAATATATTATTATATCAAATATTTAAACGTCTTCAATTGAAATGTTAAAATATCGCATGGATTGACACAAGTTCAAATCTCTACGTAAAAGTCGCTGTTTCAATGTATAATTTTACGTTTTCATGGTTGTTCACATTATTATTGTATGTACGGTACTTACTGCGATTTGTTTTTATATATCCCCGATATTTGGCGACGTTGCAGACACCGCGATCACGGGACGTCTCAGCGATGACCAGTCATAGTCATGGACGTGGAAATATCGGGGAAATTTAAAAACAAATCGCGGAAAGTCCCGTACATACGGTAGTCGTGTTTCAAATTTCACTCGCGCTGCTCCGGCTCCTATTTCTGGGTGTGGGTTCAAAACTTACCTCTTACTTACTTTTAGATATTCCGATTATAGAATTTTTGAGGTTGATAATTTAACCAATCGGCGATATATGCTTTCGATATTACAAACCGTTCGCTTGTCAAGTTTCGATATTTTGACCATCGCTATTTTTACTTATATATAATTTTCGAAATTTAAATATGTACCCTGTAAAATTATACATAGTTTTGTTGCAGTTGATATAACTGCATTGAAACCGTCAATCGATGCAATCCGCTTGCAGTCACCGTAGTACCATCGATTTTCAGGTGGGAATTCAAACAGTCTATATCGTTGCAGTTGACGTGCGACAAACGATACAGCCACTCTGTTAGATCGGATACTGGAAAGCTATAAGGCCGTAAAGCGTTATAGCATTCTGGTATAAAAGGTGTTTTTAATGCGAGGGCTGTAATGAGACAGAAAGTATTTTGTTTATTTAAGATGGAGGAGAAATTTCGTGTTCCGGTGTCGCTAAAAAGGAAATAAATATGTACTTGGTTGCTAGTGCGTAACAAATGCCTTGCTTATCGTATTTATCGTATGTAAGAATATGTATTGTAACCGGGGAGAGGCCGAGCTTTAAAAACCTTGACTTTTGCGGTATGGTGAGGTTTTCTATTGAAGCCGAAACAGTGCGATTGCTAGAGCAATGATCTTACTCCATTGTTTCATTATCATGGTAATAATGGATGGTTTATACAAGATGTATTCAGTACGTATTTTATTCTATGAAAGAATTTATAACGCGTGGGGCACTAAATGCATTTATTATCATAATCAGCACGAATAATACTATTCACCATTGCAACCCTGGCAATATCGTTCAAGAACACCATATATAATATGAATTAATTTCGTTTGTGTGTGAATAGATTTTGAACTTTTTATATGTTAATTAAATACTGATCATTTGAAAGCCACTTCACTATCGCACTTTTCACATTTCGTATGTAAGACAATAATGAAAACTTAGAGTAAATTTTGATAAATACAATTTCTTTATATGTCTATTCTATCAACCTTAGATGTATCACTGAAGTATATTTTATTTATTAGTGTAGGCATCTTCATTCACACATCAGTACTTGTATGTCGATGTTTATTGCAATGTTTCGCTATTACAATGCTACAGTATGGAATGTAATTGGATCACTGTCATCTTCAGAGCCATCCTGATCTGCATGTTGTGCACCCTGCCTATTAACAAACGAGGGAAACGTTAGATCACAGTAAAATAATGAACGATTCTTTAGTTTCTATGAGCGAATAATTAGTTGCTGCGTCAGCAGCCAGGGCGGTAGCACGATATCTTTGTCACAGTAAAGAATTATATGGACTTAGGACTTTTTGAAACTATTACTAACGCTCGCGTTAGATCGCTAGAGGTCGTCACTTTTCTAGAGCGCGAACAGTGTGTAGTTTCTTAAATAGTATGTAAAATTAATACACTTATTTCGAAGGACCAATTGGCACTGATGGGAAAGAGAACTAAGTATGAGATTGTGCCGCGGCACGCAGCTATTTATGTGGTACGACGATTTCAAAGTTTTCTTTCTGCTTATTTCTCTCTACTTCGACTTTTAGTTCCAAACGTAGGTACTACAAACGCTACACATCCAGCAGGTCGTATGCTTTATTTCATATAAAATACATTCAGGCACTCTGTAGAACTGGTGGGTGATTGTCACCGGTTTCTTTCAATCTGTTACATTAATTGTCGGGTACTGTATGAATTTGTATAATGTAAGGGCTCGTCTATAGGCGATCGGCGACGGCAGGTATTAATTCCACTTGCGACAACTCGTTCTGTAAGTTTTCTAACAATTTAATGTGTAAGTACGTCCAAGACGAATGTTTTAATGCTAAGGTTAGATATTATCTTTTCAATTCGAGTTATTGATGTTTTCTGTGAGAGATTTAGAAACGTTGTTATGCTTAAACGATTCTCCGATACAATGAGAAACCGGCTCGAAGGACCAAATTTTTTTTATTAATTTATGTATACAAAGTTTGATCTCATCTGTACGCTTATGAAGCTTGGTTTTTGTAATAAGATGAAATATATTTGTGTTCGAAAATGAAATATTATAATGAAAGGTGATTTCTTTTCTTTTTTTATAAAACTAATTGTCATAACTTATGATTTAGATTTATCGCCGTAATAATGTTTCTGAATCTTATTAATGTTTAATAATAAAAATGTTTATTTAGTTATGTACTTCAAAAGCCATTTTTCTACAAATGGCAGGTTTGTCCCTACACTTTTAACATGTAGTTATCCAAACTGTGTATATATGAGTAGAAGGGGACATGGTCTAATATCATTGTGCTCTGGATGGCTTCCTAGGTACATCCTGACGCAATAGGCGTGGCTTTGTAAAGTCTGTCTTTGACGTTATTATGTTTATTTCTTGTAGCAGACTGCAGAGAATGATTAAATGAAAGAGTTTTAATATCACATACATACGTGATTTTCAGCTACCTACACACCGCAACCGTACGAGTAGTCCAGTGTGTAAACGCAATACCTTTAATAATAATGATATAATAATAATTAGTGCGAAGAAAAAATACAAAAACTAAGGGCCAATTCACACCGAAAGCAAAGCCGCGAGACATTCTCTGTCTGTTCCCTACCCTTCGCGGTCTGAATCGATCCTTAAATATATATAATTAAATGAAATACAAAACATACCTTAATGAGTCGATTTCCAATGCCCACGGGCTACGGGACGATTTGTTATCTGACTCTTCTTTGAACCTATCCTCTTCTACTCACAGATTCTTGTTCAACGACGACACGTATCGTATAAATAATTTGAGGCGGTTATTATATGTGTTTTTGAATAATTATTCATGATCCCAGAAGTTAAAAATAGTGAATCACATACATATAACATAAAATAATAATATTATGTTTAATAATAAAATGCAATACCGAAAAATTGCTCACATGCAATATAATGCCATCATAGAATATTTTTTTGGAGCAAGCCTTAGCTTCGACAGCCAAAAAGTTGTATGTGATAAAAAGTATGTTACTTGGATAATACCGAGTCTGTGGAAGTATTTTAATGTTAGTGTGTATATTATCGACTGAAGATCATGATCTCTACCGTACGTTGATCTCACCTTATATTAAGTTGATGTAATGAGACGCTCGGAGTCGGAGCCCGCGCCGCACTCGGCCTGGTGTTGTGCTTTCAATTTTAAACTTCTTCTTACTACTTTAGTTTTAACAATCATGTCTAAGCGCTGCCTTTTTAATGTAATATCTTATAAACGATACTAGTATGCTGGTTGATTTGTGATTCCAATCAAAAGTGCACACTATACTGGCTATCAAATTTCGAAAAATGACAGCGGTGCGGAAATTACCAGCAAGCACGTGCCGTCCACATGTGGCACCCGTGCCATGTGTTGCTGTAAATTTCCATACTTTTTTTTGCTTACAAGATCTTTTATCTGCGGAATCAATAGTGTGCACTGCGGAAAATACATACTATATCTTAAAAAAAAAACGCATCAGATTTAAATTCGGTGAATAGCGTTAGAAAAGATCTAGTTAGCGCCGGCAGCGCGCGGCCGCACTGTACGCAGTTGTTCTCGCGAGACAGCTGTCATGTCGTTTTGTTAGTCAATTTTAGAGCCAACACATTCAGTAAATTATAAAGTGTTCGCAAAATTAAGGTTACCGCGTACTACGCGCTGTAGTGAATTATGATGCGTTTAAAAGTGGAAAAAATTGTGTATGTTCTATATACATTTGCATGAGTAAGTTTACAACGTATAATTCTAAACTTTTACGATTGTTTATGTCACTATTGTACGGGACTTATAATAGTAAACATCCGCGTACCCATACTACCTATGCATACTTTTTTGAATATCAACGCAGAAAAGAGTATTAAAACAGTGTCGGGTACTCTTCAAGGCATTATATGGGTATATTTAATTAGATAAACATTTGCGGTTGTAACCAAAGCATAAAATCGACTAATACAGAGATTCTTGAAATATTACACAATTTAGTAAAAAATGATTGGCTCGTAGAGTTGTTATAAAAACATGTCTTATTTTTTGTTGACTTCGATCGCTTGTCACGGGAATGTCTGCGTGACAGGCGACGGCGTCAGCGCTATACGATAGTAAAAAATCACGACACACTACAATAAATTGCGTGGTAACCTAATACAAATGCGATGCGATTTTTTTTTCGCGATTCACGCACTGAGAATTAAGGCCACGTTCACACCAAACGTATTGCCAGTCGCAAACTACAACCAACCGTTACACAATTTATTGTTTCATGTGTACATATTCAACTTTTCGTTCACACCGAACTGACAGTACGCTATGTGTATATGCGATTGTTGTACCCACTATTCGCTGCGGACAAGTATGTGATGAATTAGCACGCTTATATGTATTTTAACTGAAGATTAGCATGAAATAATAATTAATTTTATTTTAAAACGTTATAACTTAGCGGTTCCTTATGGATATGAATAAAGAGCTTCATTTCAGTGGCGTGTTATACCATACAACGTATTGTCAGCATAGTGTGCGTGAAAAACGCATCTCTGAATCTCACAACCGGCCTGTTTATTGCCGGCGACTGATACATTTTGTGTGAACCTGACCTTTTTGTTCACAGACCTTGCGAAAAAAAAGACTTGGAAATTTGCCGGGCGTGGCCAATACCCATGCGGGTTAGGGCACACTAGCCTAACCTACTTGAGATATGGTGGCACTTGATTGTTACTACTAGAAAGTTGTATTAAATTTAATATCACGAGGTACACGAGTTTGTATGTGAAGCGAGCGAGGCGGCCGGCGTCCGCGCCTCCACTCCATTTCGAACATTTATAACGCCAGTGCGTATCATTTTTCATTATCAATTCAAATTTTACCTTATTTTGTTATCGATTTGTGTATTTTACTAATATTTTATATAATAATTGTTTGTAAAATGTATGCCATTTGATACGAATAAATTATTTTTAAGCTTAAATTGTTGAATTTCTAATCATTTCAAATAAATAGTGCACAAACAGTGAGAGCGGTTATAACTTAAAAAAATTACTACATAACCTTAGGTAAAATGAAGAAAATCCTTCTTTTTTAAATAATATCTTCATTATTTTTATAATTTCCTCAGAGGGGTTCGGCAACGCACGAGTCACATACCCTGGTATTGTAAGGTAACTCCTTACCATCAGACATACTGTATTCTTGTTTGACACCTTCATAGTATAAAAAGTCTATTTAAAACGACTATTTTTAGAATAATAACTCTGTACATAAAATACGTGTATTTTTTGTGTATTCAATTCAATTTTAACAAAATTACGCCTCTTATCGGGACTAATTTACAATTTGGCGCTGCGATTCGGGTTCTCGGATTTTTTTGCCATGTAAATCATTCTCTATTATCGTTAGGATCATCTGCGCGGGGTACAACCTGCTGTTACGAATGAGGCTGGCGAAACATCCACACTGCGTATGCACCTTATAGAGTTCCTATGGGTGAGTGAAGTCACCAGTAAGCAGATGATAGCAGCAGACTAAGGTGGCACGAACGATATGGTAGTCCTTGCATTGTTAACATTCGTAAGTTGCGGCAATAGCATCACATCAGTCGGGTGGTATGCTATACGAGGTACCTAGTATTTATAATGAACCGTCTAGTCGGCCTTCCTCTTAATTTATTCCTACCTTCAATCTTGGATATAAAATGACTATACATCATGAAGGGCATAACCTATGGAGAGAACCCCTTAATGACACGATTTTGCGTAGTGAAGAAACTTACCGCTGCGGGTCGGGGGCTGAAGAAGAATGTGAAGCTTTTATTGGCAAGTTCACAAATCAACATCGTGACACTTATCGGCTTATTTATTAAAATATCCTCCCATTGGTCAGTAGGCTCCAATTGCTGACACATTTAGGCGCTAAAACACTAAGTTTTGTTGAGTGAGGAGTGCCTTCATGCGGCATGCGGTTATATTATTTTGTTTTTTATTTATCGCTCTCTAAAGTCACGGCGTTTACCCCGGTCATTTGATAGGCGTGCGCGGGTATATAAATGCAACGCGTAGAGGCCCCTTTGAAAAGAATGATGTAATGTATTATACCCGCTGTGACTTGCTCTGGGGGATATCAATGGGAGAATTTGCCCATGTACAGGTCACGGCAGGTATTGCGACTTTTGTCGAAATATGTCGGTAATAAGTATCATATTCAGATGTTACTTTTGGCAGGTGGTGACTCGCCACTCACTAAATGGGCCCCCGAAATGTCAGAGAAAGTCGGCCAGGGACAACACCGGAGTAGCTCAGGGGTGTCGAGAGGTGTGCTGCGCTTTCTCCGAAGTTACTCGCGGCGTTATGCCCTTTAACACTTCCACCCCTGGAGCATATCACCTGATAAAGTAATATGCTCTATCGACTCCTCTCTGGACGGCCAATGAAGGCAAGCCAGAGCTAAGAGTCCTGCGGACCTTCTTGACTTTACACTCCGACCGACGAAGACACGCCGGAGACCCTGGCCCTGATCGACTCTCTGGAGCACTCCGGTACCCGTGGTGTCGTTACGCATCAACAGCTCGCCACAAGCTGCTCTGCGGGGCTTATTATATTATTTATCTTATTATTATAACAAATATCGTTTTAGATCATGTCTGTATATCTTACCTGTGAAAAATAAAATGTTATTAATATATGTTATACCTTCCGTAAACACAGACAACAATATTCTTGGGTATTTGCCAACTATTATTAAAATGTTGATGGCAATAACTCTGGGCCGCATTCAGACGCGTCGATACGTTTATGGTATGACTTTGCCGACTGCGCGTCTATAATAGCACGGTTATGTTTTTCACGTATATTTATGTGTATGTATTTATTGATTAGTATGTCTAGACGAATTTTAATGATAGCTGTGTTATTGAATTCCTGCAAACAAAGGGTTCAATGTTAAAAGAAATATAATAAATATACGACTATCATACTCGAAGATTTAGTTTTTTATCCAAATAATAAACTTAATTAGAAATATTGAAACAGTATTATTGGACGTCTTTGAAGTATAATAAAAAAAAAATAGGAATTCGGTAAAATATATTGATACGAGTTTGTCTACATTGTCCCACCACCTTCTCATGACTCCACCGACCTCTCAGTCATGTGAACCGAAATGGAAGATAGGGCAAGGTTTGGCACCCTATATACAAGTTATTTAATTTTCTTCCACAATGTCTCTGTGGAACCATTCTCCTCCTTCTGGAGCGGCAACGCACACAAAAACGCCTACTACATCAACCTTTACCTAAAGTCACTGCAGGAATACGGATCTCCCCTCAACCAAATGGGTTTAAGAGCATACTCCACTACGCTGCTCAATTGCAGATTGATGGAGGTCAGCGTATTCAAGCCGTCCGAAGGTCCCTGACTTAGTTTAACGACTGTCATCTATCGTCAAGAGCCGGGACTGACGGCTTAACGTAGGGCACGGACAAGCTCGAGATAAATATATTCGGTAAGAATGACATTCGCATCGCTGCCATCTAAAGGAGCGTGGGTAATCCAACTCAACCGTTCCCTCTTTGTGCTCTTCCTCTCGTTCTTGGGCTCTTTCACTTCTTTCTCTTCATCCGTCTTACGGGCAAACTATGCAATGCCGCCGCCTGAACAGTTAAGTCAGTCGCCCTATAATTTAATTATATGTCAATTTCTTGTGTTAAGGTGTAAATGAACTGGCCGAGTGGTAGTTGAGTGGTAAAAACGTTAGCTTACCGCGTTTTGAAGGGCTATGGCGTTAAAAGATTACGTTATTGGATCATTGCATTATAAAAGGCTTCCTTTGTATTAGCTCGCAACGTTAGACCTTGTTCATACCGATTGTATAAGGAACAACAATGGTTGCGTACTGCGCGGTTCCAGAGAACATTACTTCCAAGATATCTTAACTTGTGAAATGAATGCCCTGCGTGGCGTGAAGAGGCGGGAAAGTGCGTTTTTACTGGAGCGGCGACATAACTAGTGTTGCTAATGTCCACAAGCTAAGGTACTTACCATCAGACAGGCCGTACGCTTGATTGCTACCTTAGTGATATACCTAAAAAATGCAATCATCGTGAAATGGTAGAGAAGAAATATTTTGTAATATTTATTCCCAAATACGTCCCACTCACGGCAAATACAGATAAATCATTACAAAGGAATAGAATGACTGCCAGCTTTGTTCAGACTCAATGTCTCCGAACACGTCCGCATAAAATATTAGATACGTGTGTGAATGTGAACTCATAAACTTGAAGTAGAATGTATCCAGAAAATGATTTAGTGAATGCTGTTGTTCATTTGTACAAGGAGAGGAGATGGCAGGAGATAGTGGAGAGGTATCACGACCATCCGGAGAGGAATAAGTTGTTATGGGTGTTCCCGTCTCAGGAGAACCTAAACTTTTTGAGACAGTGCTTGGAAGAGTTGGCGTGTCGGAAGATTTTGAGCATCGGCTGCGGCAGCGGACTGCTAGAGTGGATACTTACAGAAGCTTTAAGTAGGTAACTAAGTAATTATTGTTCCTCTCCGTCCTCATTACCTTAATAATCTAATGCTTATTCCCTTGTTTAGAGATGAAAATTTATTTTTTTAATTATTCAAAGCCGCTTATAAACACATAAATGATAGACCTGCTTATATAAATACGTGGGGTATATTGAAAGTTTCTGGAAATAGTCAATTGTTATAAAAACAATAGCAAACAAAACGTTTTTAATAGAAATCTTGAAAATTGGTTTCGAAATTCAAATTAATTTAACTTGAGATAATTTTAGTGCTTTGATTTTTGATGTGGTTTAGGTTTGTGAGTTGCTACAGTTTTTTTATACAACTTCGGGTGGGCCGTATGCCTCCCGAAGAAGAGGCATACGGCCCACCCGATGTAAAGTGGTTACCGTAGCCTATAAACGCTTGCAATACCACCTTTGCTGCTAATACAGCAAGTCTTTAGGAGCTTACTTGTGACTCTGACTCACGCAGGAACACAACAAACCTCTAGGTAGTTGTCGGTTTTCTGTGAGGTGGAAGTACTTCTCCAGACTGCTTTGATGCGCCCTACCTCTTTTAAAAAACAACCAGACCAAGACAAACAGATTTATGAATTATCATTTGGCGATGAATCCCCATCTCACAGGTGTGTGTATTCGTGGTTTAGTGCGTTGGAACGTGTACGTAGTCATCTGCATGACGACGCAGTGTAGGTCGATCAGCGACTGCCGTTACCTAATTTATGGAGACTGAAAAAAAAAATACTTTTCAACTAATGTAAATATTGGTATCAGTCAACAAGTGCAAGAGGTACGGAAGCTTTGTACTCGAAGAATTCCGTTTGATTTGTCATATAAAAACTTGTGTGTACAGTACGGTAATGTGGCCCTGAACCACGATAACGCGTCCACACGTCACGTATTTGAAGGCTTCAAATATAGAACGCATTCGCCACCAGCGTAGACATTGCACGTTTTTTTTTAAAATTAAAGACAAATTTAGAGGTTCTTATTTTTGAGCCCCGAATTTACGGTGACTGCGTTCTACGCCTCTATTGAAAAGATCCGCAAGGAAGACTGTTCCAATTGATTTTTACAGTAGTTCCACCGAACTCAAAATTATGAGGGCATATTGTTTTATTATACTCTTCTTTCCCTACTTATTAGAATCCAAAAACTTTCATGTATGACCAATGTGTTATATATTGATTATATATTGTTTCTAGGATTGCCAGTATCCGGAATAGAGGTTGACGGCGCCTGGTGGCATTGTAAATACGCCCCGCCTACGTTTATACCTCTCCTGTTGACTGCCGCTGACTTGCAGAAGAATATCATCGATATCTTACAAGATGGCAGCGACACAGCGTTACTATTTTGCTACTTCAACAACAGGCAGGCATTCAACGAATACACCAAGTATTTCTTAGGAAGTGTGATGGTTATTATTGGACCTGGCGGCGATAAAGCGGTCCATACGGACCCGAGGCCTTTCGGAGACGTGGACGGACAGTGGACGCTGTACAAGTGGCAAGAAGTCAGGGACAGCAAAGATTTTATAGCCGTGTATCAAAATAGTCCGATGAGTAAAACATAAATTTATTGTAATATTTTCATTCTTATCACATCTCACGGAACCCTATATTTCTGAGATACATCTCACGGAACCCTATATTTCTGAGATCTATCTCTAACACTGATCAGTGTAAAAGAAAACCATATCGACGACGAATTTGACCAGCTCGGCGACGCAGTGGTGAAACGCGCTGTTACGCTACTTTGACACCAACGCTCGTGGGTTCGATCCCCACACAATACAAACATTTGTGTGCATGAACATGTCTGTTTGTCTTGGGCTGGGTATTTTCTATGTATAATAAGTATGTATTTACAAAGAAAAATGTATTTACGTATGTTTATAAGTTGTCTAGTACCCATAACACAAGCTTCGCATACTTTGGGGCTAGATGGCGCTGTGTATTTTGTCAGACAATATTTATTTATATCACCTAACGTAGATAGAACAGAAAATGTTTATGTTAAATATGTTCTGATAATATTTTCAAGAGATTGATGACGTCGGTGTAGATTTACCCAATTACCAATTTAATTCGCAAGTGAAGCAATGTCGAGGTTATCTGAATTACGGAGATTTAACCGTCGATCTTGACATATTGTCAATATATGATAGTTGTTTACTGTAACTATATTACAGTTTCGTCATATTTATGAGCCATTAGAGCCAGACCAGTGGATAAAGCCTATTGATCAACTGGTCCCCGGTGCGAATGTTTACATGTACCACTTAAATTCGAGTTTTCTGATTTTGTACACATATGTAATTATCACTTGCTCAGCGGTGTAGGAAAACATCATGAGTTATTAGGATCACTTACACAGCGCTGAAGGAAAACATCATAACAAACCACACGTACAAGAAATTATGTTTCGAGAGCCAATTACAAAACCTTACCTAAGAAAGCCATGGTTTTCCCTCTAGCCTGTGGAAGTCTGAGGGCATTCGCTCCATGTAAAATCAGTATCTTCGCCAAATTCTTAGGCTTAGGTAGCGCACCCGTCAATCCTAATATAATAATAATCTTCATTACGTTTCCTTACATGTTACTAAACAAGTGTTTCAGATTTCCTTTTAAGTATATGTATACCTGTATTAGGAAACCCTGCTTTTCTAAGTCATAGTATTAGTAAGGTCAACGAATTTCGAAATTAACAGAAAAGAATATAAACGAAAAAAAAAACAATATAATACTAATGGATTAGGAAACGATATAATGCTAAGACGATGAAGATTACATTACATTTTCGTTAAATGTCGATCGGTGATCAAATTAGTGAAAGCTACAAATGGCTATCTCAATACTAAATGGGTAAGGTTGTAAGCTTGTATGCATCTGGACGTTACATAAAAAAACACAGTAATAGTCAACATTATATTAATATAATTATTTTTAACAGTCTCTTCATAACATATACATGCATGTATGTATGTATATCTTCACGCCAGGTCCCTTGCGGGGTAGACAGAGTGAACCGAGCACCACAATACTCAGTCCTTACATACTTAACTAGCTTCTCTAACATTCATATACTCTTTTCATTCAACATATACATAATAACTATTTATTTACAATGTTTTAGTTTTTCATCGACTCTATATTTTTTACATTAATCTTATTAGCACGCACTCTCACCGAAGTGTTCATCATAGGGTCCTTTTTCCCTTGAATAAAGTTTGAAAATTCAGCACTGTTTTCAGCGGGCGCCGCGTCTATATTGTCTTTTGGATTTATGATCGGTACCTCCGTCACCATCCTGTTCAACTCACTGACGCCTACTTCGGTGGGTATGTTGCTGCTAGGTATTTCGTTTTCTAAGAAATGGAAGTCATTATGCATCAGATATAAAGACTCCAATGGGAAGTTTATATCGAATCGCGGCAGAAGCTTGTGGTCGTCTGAATTGTCGTCGATTTCGATGACGTCGTTCTGCTGATCATCCGTCTCCTCGGACAGCGCTACCGCGGACAGGTCCAAGTGGCCCGAGTACTGCTCCCCTATTAGATTGTCCATTAAATACTGATCTAGTAATGGCGGATTCGCTGCGTTGTTATTTAGAGATATGTTATAAAACGCATCCGATTTCACTTCGTTCTTTATTTCACTTATATTTTTGTGTATGTCTTCTAAGGGCGGGGACGCTTTGTACTCTCTGGTGATGGCTTGGTTATTCAAAATGTTCGCATTACACATCCGCTCTAGGCTCGGGGACTGAGTATTCTGTTTTATCGTCGTCTCTAACTTTATATAACTCGGATCGTTCGTCTGGATCTTCTGCGGCGGCGGCAGCAGCGTTATCGAGTTCACGTTCATTTGTTGGGTGAAAGTGAACATTTGGGAGTCGTTGGTCATGCTGCTGTCCACGGGCGTCGTGGCAGAGTCGTCTAACATAGTCTCTTGTGAGTACGGCATAATGTTACTGGGGGACTCGCCGAGCACCGGCTCCGGTTGCAGCTGCATGAACTGTGTAGTTATCAAGTTGTTGAATGTTACTGGGTTTCCTAGCCCGAACCTCTCGTTGTCTTCTAGCCTCCTGAATGCCATTTTCTGCTGTGAATGAAACATGTTCTCTTGGTCGGGACCCTTTAATATGAGATTACTTTTGACGGAGATTTTTGGTTTCTTCCTCGGCGCGCGTTCCTGTTCATTTGAAATATTCACCGGCGAGTTACTCGATGACGGAACTGGCAGAATTTGAGTAGGCTTTATAATAGGCCCCGTTACCTTTATCATTGGGAGGGATATTTTATCTAGCGGTTTAATCATAGTGTTGTTCCCTATGGACATTTGGGATACAGGTGGCAATCTAATTGGGAAATTACTCATTATGTTATTACCTATGTTGTCCGCTCTAGACGAATGATTGGCTGGCATGGAATTCACACTGCTGTTCTGTAATAAAGTCTGTTCCATGGACACACTTGTGTTTAAAAATCCATGTAAATTAGGTTGATTGCTATCGTAGGTCATTTGTAAGGGGTGTTGTGGTGGGAACTGATGCCTGTCCATGACAGTGTCGTTGGAGCTTTCCGAGATGAGGCAGTCGGAGTTGTTCTCGTCTTTACTCAGATCGGTGACTATCACGGGATTGTTGTAGGCGACTGCCTGATTATCGTCGGTGGGTGGAGCACAATAACTCGCCGAGAAATTTTGTGGTATACTCTCATTCAGGCTGTCGCAGTCATACAGCTCGATGGGTATTGCATTAACTGTTTTGGGACTAGATTCCTTGTCTTTTTCACTAGTCACGTCTTCCACACTGGGGCTCTCCTTGGCTGTCCCACTTGGGATATTCCAAGTTGGTTTGTTTGTTTTGTTTTTCGTCATTTCAATAAGGAGCTGTATTCCTTCTTTGTCCGCGTGTGTCGTTAGATGCAGGACATATTTTTCTTTGCTAACAGACTTGAATCGACAGTAAGGGCAGCGGTGCACATCGTCGCTGACGCTCGGGTGCTTGGAGATCATGTGAGAGGCGAACACGGTGGACTGGATGGTGGTGTAACCGCAGCATTTACACTTGTACCCTCCCTCCTTGGTGTGGAGCTTCTTGTGCCGCCGTACCGCGTTGTGGTCGCCGGCTCTGTAGCTACATTGATCGCAAGAGTATGGTTTGTCGCCTGCAAAGATATTAAAAATATTTGAAAATAATGTTTGTGGGACCAGTATTAACCAACAAGTAGTGTCCTCGCATTCAGTGATGTTTGTTGAAAAGAATAAATGTATCTCTGATTTCAGCAAATGGTGTTAAATGATACCATTGCACCACTTTTAATGTAGGTACTATTAAGTAGGTAGTATCAAATTTGCTGAAAAAGAGAAAATCGAAAACGATTCCAACTCCGGGCTTGAGGGTACGGAGGGGAACTCTGGAGTTGTTATTTGGCTGCAATTGTCTGATAGGTGGAGGTATATCCCAGACGGGGAGCCTTATTTTGATGCGCCCTACCTCACTTAAAACATCCAGACCAAGACAAACAGATATGTTCATGCACGCAAATGTCTGTCTTGTGTGGGAATCGAACCCACAAGCATTGGTGTCAAAGTTGATGCATTCAGGACTGAGTCACTGAGCTGGCCAAATTTTAAGAATTGGTATGTTTAAGGTGATGTCAGAAGCCCCGGGAACCGGCGAGCGTGCATGAAAAGAGCTATGAATGTCACAGAAGCGAGTGAAGTATGCAAGGACCGCGTCTTATGGCGCTCGGTTCTCTCTGCCTATCCCGCAAGGGACTTGGCGTGAAGATATACATACATGTTTCATAATATCTAATTGTTCCCTAATATTTAGATCTAATCCTTTATCTATTGGGTGTTAGATTTTGTATGTGTTAGTGGGGGATAAATTATGTTCTATATATATAAGATATTTGGCAAATTGTGACCTGTCTGGGTGATTGTTTTTATATACTGACACATGTTCATGAAATCGCTTTTGATAATTACAACCTCTTAAACCAATATAAACATTTTCATAGTTAACCCAAAGAACAGATTATAGACACCAGACTTTTTAAGTCTTTAGTGTTACAAAAAATGATTTATAACCTTCAATTACTAACTTGCAAACCTTACAAATATTGAACAGCATGTGAGAGGTTAAACAAATTATTCTGTAGGTGTCATCTTTATTTGCAGCCAGTGGATTTTATAAGGGAAACTTATCTACATGATAGTTACAATACTTAATGAAACTTGCAGACATTGCAAATCAAGAATGGACTGTGCACTGCCCTCATTGCCAACACAGCATCTTCACATTTCCTCGTGATCTCATTTACTACCAGGGTAGGGGAGATACTTCCCTAGTCAAGCATATGTTAATTGGCAGGATGAGTAATACTGGGTGAAGTTGATGCTGGCTGTAAAGAGTAAATTGAACGTTGGGGTTTATAGGTCCGCTAGAAACAGTTTTGTTTACCTGTATGTGATCTTAAATGTAATTTCATCTCCACATTCCTGGCAGCCGTGTAGTCACAATGGGAGCATTTGAATGGCTTTAATTTTTCATGGATAGCGGCTACGTGCCTCTTCATTCGTCTTTGGCTGGTGAACTCGAGCTGACAAATGGAGCATTGTACACGGTTGACATCCTTTTTGTGAATCATCTTATGCTTAGATAGTTGGTTTGAATTTTTGAATGACTTAGAGCATATAGGACCTGGAAAATGGATTCAATTTGTAAAGTATGTTAAGAAGTTTTAATAAATAATTAATCAAATGTTAAGTAATTTATGAAGTAAGAATCTCAAAATTGATACTTACAGACATATGAATAGTTTTTATTTTTCTCATGGCATTTCATGTGTATATTGACTAGTCTGTATCTTCTGTATGTCTTGAAACCACACACTTCACACGTCGGCAACTCCATGTCGACACCGTGAATTTTCCAGAGGTGTGTGTGTAACTCTTCTACCATGGAAATCACTTTACCACACTCTGGGCAAACAAAATCACCATTTTGATGACATTTTCTGTGATATGCCAACACTGATTCATTTTCTAAACGGACATGACAACCTCGTACTGAACACAGCGTACCAGTTTTTGTTTCTGCTATATTCTTTTTGTCAGTTTGTTTTGTTTGATTTAAGTGCTTGGACAATGGAATTTGTGCTTTTACTTCTTTGTCTTTTGATGGTGATAATTTTACTTTTTCAGGTGAAATATGAGGTTGGATTGAAGATATGAGGTCTGGGGTCACACTCGATAGTTGAACAACATTATGAGCAGGGCCTGGTGTGCTCGTGTCTGTCACATTCACATACTGAGTGGAAACTTCATTAGTGTATACAATATTAATGCTAGCTTCTTGTATGATCTCTTTAGGGTCAACTTTCTCAAAGTTTGGAGTACTCATCTTGTTGAGCTCGTGGACAGATATGAATGCTACACCTTTGGGAAGGTTGCTGTTTGCATTTACTATGTCAGGGACAATTTCAATAACTTGTGGTATTTTCACATCTGCTGGCTCTTCTGTAATAGGAGCAGTCGGCGTTGAGTCAATGTCTGTGGCACTTTTTTTTAATTTTGCGTTTTTCAAGGCTATTTGAACAAGACTTTTCACCATTTTCTTCACATCTTTGATTCCCATTTTATGATGATTTCGCAAATGAGTTCTTAGCGTTTCTTCAGCATCGAAAACACAGGTACAGCCGGGGCAGGGTATCTGGATGTTATCCGCGAGCCCGTTGCTTTTAGCGAGATCGGGGTGCGCAGTAAACAGGTGGAACTTAATGTCGTCTTCGGCAAGCGCCATGTAAGGACATGCCTCGCATTTGAAAAACGACGTAGAGCCTACTGATTTCTCTTCGTACGACATTACCTTCTCCTTAGGCATGGCTGGTCTTGACTCTTTAGTCTTCATATTCGTGTTATATGATCCAGTTTTATCCACTTCCATAAAGAAGCACGCAGACATATTTTTCGTTAATTTTTCACTTTACGTTACAGAATCTAAATATTTTTTTTTATTAAACAACCATTTCAATAAAAACACATTTTAAACTCGCTGTGCAAATTGTATAATAATATAGAAATTTAATGTACTTCAATAGGCTCCGTCAGCTGTAAATATTGATTATGTATGTATGTAGTGTAGTTGACTGTTAGGATGTCAAATGTCTTGTCATGTCTCTGTCGTTCAGAGTTAATTTTTCCATTTTCATTATATGGGAATCTAAGATCATACTTCCAAGTATATTTGTTAGCCAAATCGATTGAGTCAATCAATTACCTATCTCATTAAAATAGACCGAGTGGTGATCATAAAATATTTTTTACAGAAAAATAAATCTTTGACATTTATTTGACACGAAAGAATGAAGAAAAGAAACAAATATACAATGCAAAAGTGGAAGGATCTAGGAGCCGAGGAAGACCGAGGCTAACCTACCATGACCAAATTGGTCGTGTTTTATCAGAAGGTGATGTTAGGAGCCCTAGGAACCGGCGAGCGTGTATGAAAAGAGCTATGAATGTTAGAAAAGCGAGGGAAGTATGTAAGGATCAAGGACTGCATCTTATGGCGTTCGGTTCTTTCTGCCTACCCTACCTGGCGTGAATATATACATACATGTATACATATATAAATCTTTGAGCAGAAGTAACAGCTTTTTAGTATAAGTATGAATGTAAAGATATTTTCAATTACGAAAAACACTGCTGGATAACGAGTAAACTATGAATCATAGCAGTGAAACTACAACTTCGTGCAAGTAAGTTTATTTGAAAACCACAAAATTGAACAGGTAACTGTTGAATTATCGAAAGCAATGCAGGAGCTAGTACGGTATTTATTTCAAATTACAGATATTTAAGCTCACAAATCAATTTAAACTTTTTAATCGTTTTGTTATATTGAAATAAGCGCTGCAACTTCCATCTCTTCTTTCCACTGGACGATTAGATATAATAGTAGCTGCGCTAAAATAAGGATCGGTAATTTGTCAAAATGTAGTTTCATCGAGCGCAAATTACACATTTTACAGTTATTTTTATCACAATATCCAGGTATGAAAGGTTTACGTTTTTTTGAGTTATCCCGGTTTCTTATAATTGTCGTCAGACCATGACGGCAATAACTTATGTTTGCAAAATCAGTGTCTTCGTTAAGATTAATTAGGTTTAGTTTTTTTATTTGAATGTAATATATAAGGTGTTTTTTTTATATGCCCGAACTTCAATGGGAGAAAGAGCATCGTTTATTTGTTACGATAGACAAGAAACTTCGTGTCCCGGCATCGTTAAAAAAGTTTGAGAAATCAAATAAATAAAGTGCCTACTTGGTTCATGGTGCATAATGATTGCCCCGTCATCATCATCAGTTGTTAATAATTCAGTTTGACGGGGTCGATGCACGGGTCGCGGGTCTAATCGAACACGCCATTTACGCAGCGACCACCACAGCTTGTCCTGAGTTCCTGACAGTTGCCAGTCGGAAGGCTCAGTGAAGAGAGGTAGGACGCGTCAAAGCAGTCCGTCTGGAGAAGTACCTTCACCTCACAGAAAACTGCAGCCAAAGAACAACTATTCCTGCGAGTGAGTAAGGTTACGAGTGAGCTCCTGAAGAGTTTCTGTATCAGTAGCGGGGTTGGTAACGCGCAAGCGATACTTCCTGTGTTGCAAGCGTTTATAGGCTACGGTAACCACTTGACATCAGGTCGACCGTACGCCTCCCAACGTTGTATACAAAAAAGAAATACCTATGACGGCTGTGACTATGCCAGCTGATACATCACCTAACAATGTTTTTTACATAGGTAGGTAGGGCGCATCAAAGCAGTCCGACAGGGGAAGTCCGCAGCAAAATAACCTTACTGGAGGGTTGTTGATTTTATGTGAGTGAGTGATGTTACCAGAAGGCAGAGCGAGGAGTTGTTGTGTGAGCAACGGGGGTGGCAACCCGCGTGCGATAAACCTTAGTGCGAGCGTTCATAGGCTACGGTAGCCACTTTACATCAAGTGGGCCGTATGTTTATTTGTCTCCCGACGTAGTAAAAACAAAGATGCGCCTGATCCAAAGTATGAAACAGATGAAACAGCTGATTTGCTTCATATGACAAACATCCATCACTAAGTCTGATTACTTTACACTTAGATACATTTTCAACGAATTAGGTAGGTATTTCATGAGTGGTTTGTTTACTTAGAATATTATTCTAAGTTTGTTTATGGGAACGATAAAAAAAATGATATGTCTATTGTTGGTAATTGTGTCCGAGGTTCGATATAGGAAAAGGTACACTTACACCACTAAGGTGGCAAACAAGCTTAGGTGCTCCTGATTGTAAGCAGTTATCGTAGCATTTAGACATTTTTAACGCCAGAGACGTCGCTTATGTGCGTTCACATTCGCTACCTATCTAGTTAAATAAAATGGAAATTTAGAACACTTACCGGATATAACTGCTGATCCACTTAAACTTAACTTAAAAAAGGTCACAAACTTTCCATCACACTTTCACATAACCCCATAAAAAAATCGGCGTTATATCAGGGGAACGGGGAGCCCATTGGACTGGCCCTCCCCTTCCTATCCACATCATGGCGTACGTAACGTCCAGATACTTGCGAACACGCAAGGCGTAATGGGCTGGTGCTCCATCGTGCTGGAAGTATAAACCCCTTAGATGTTCAAGTGGAACATTTTCCAGCATAGTGTCCACTTGTGTTTGCAGTAGGTGAAGATAGGTATTCGCATTCAGTCTCTCTAAAAAAACTGGTCCTAACACTGTCACCGAGTGTTGTATTGTAAATCTGCGTTGGAAATGATCGGGCCGCACTGCGTGTGAAGGTTAACTCGTCTGTTCACAAAATGTTGTGGCGCTCCGCATGAAGCCAACGAAAGAAGTCAACACGAGGCGCATGATCTTGTGGCATGAGTTCTTGTACCCTAGTGAAGTGGTATGAATGTAAGCCTTCATCGTTAAGTAACTGCCATGTTCACGAAACCTGTACACTGTGTCGGGGATGGTGTGATGGCTCACTCGTATTCCGAACCTTTGCAGTAATGTTATTGCACCCGCGATAACAAAGTACCATTTGGAGATACTCCTGATTAGAGTAACAAGGTCCAGGCATGATTATGGTCACGCGTAGTAGTGTAGTGTGCGACACTCGGAACAGACTGACCACGCGTGCGCCATCTACTACGCAGCGCGGTGGGTACATGGATGGCGCATGCGCGGTTAGCGTTTCTACGAAGGCCCGCTAAGCGCGCCTGCGTACCTGCGTACCGTGTCGCGTGGCATACTTGTATTTTCCTAGCTGGTTGGATTCATACAACAGAAAGCAATTTTTTATGATGGATTTTTTTTTGTATGAAAGAATTTGTAACACGTGGGGCATAAAATATATTTATTATTATAATCAGCATACATAATACTATTTCCCATTTCAATTTGGGCATATTATTTAAGAACACCATATATATACAGATATAAAATTGGAGTGTCTGTTTCTAATATTAAAATAACCGCTTTTTACTAAATACATATGGATGTATACATGGTACCTAAGCAAAATGAATATTTTTACAATTTTTGTCTGTCTGTTTGTTCAAATCCGTAAAAATCGGCCCAGCCGTTTCAGAGATTAACCATCTCTGAAATGGCTGGACCGATTTTGACGGGCCTTTCACTGGGAGATAGCTAATGTAATAAGGAGTATAATAACTTAGGCTACTTTTATTTTAGAATTTTTATTTATTTTTAATAATATAAATAAATAATAAAAAATAACTATTCCGCGCGGACGAACTACATAATACATATCTATTATTATTTTGCTGTTTGCTATTTTACTTGCTTAGGTACTTATAATCAAATTAATTAAATAAAATTATAATTGAACAATTACTGTTTTGTTAAATTATGCGCGGGCACAGCTAGTACATATCCTCGAAATATTTTAGAGAAATAATAGAACGGCTTAATAGAAATAATCTGAAATTTAATTTTACTTCGATGAACAACGATTTCATACAATCTATTCAGATAAAAAAACATCAAAAAAACATTATTTATAGCAAAGTGACTTAGAATGTTTCTTTTAACTTTTACTGCGTGGATTGTGACAAAAATGGAACTCGTCTAGAACTGATCGCCAATTTATTTATGAAGAAGAAGGCGTAGATCTACAAAAGCACTGACCACTCGACCAAGTGCACGTAGCATTTACTGTCAAGTGTCACTTAGGTTACGATTTTACCGACTGAATTTACAGTGTTATAAATTTATCACAGTACATCAACCAAAATGAGTGTAAATATCTCCCTAAATGTTTTTATATTTCCCTAAATAATAGTACTAGAACGAGTTAATTTATATACTTAACGTTTTCAGTTGGAGATTGAATCCATGGTTCGCTATGCGTCGCCCATCAACCCGGCTGTTTTCCCACATCTAACGCTCCTGTTGTTGGGTATTGGAATATTCTTTACTGCGTGGTTTTTTGTCTACGAAGTCACAAGCACCAAAGTTTCTCGGGATCTCTTCAAAGAGCTGCTTTTGTCGCTGGTCGCCTCCTTGTTCTCAGGATTCGGAATTTTGTTTTTACTACTATGGGTGGGCATCTACGTGTGACGTGCAATAGTTTATAATTTATCAGTGTATAAGTTAAATGGTTAAAAAGTGTGCTATTGGTGAAAATGAAGACTTGAATTAAACACATTTATTATTAAAAATATTAAAGCTTACGTTATAATAAGTATCGTTTCATAATTTTTCTAACAATTTTTTTCATATTAGTGGTTAATTCCTTGGTGTTTTAATTACCCAAGACCTAAGCAACTAGATGAACATTATGTAGAATGACGTTATATTCAAAAACTTGTCCATTATTTTAATCCAAGACATAACCTAAGGCCTGATGACCACAACATGCATCAAGAGATAGCAATATATTTATGTACAAGAATTGCTTATTTTAAGTATTGCAATGAAACATGTGAATTTGCAGAGAACAAGATAAAAACTTGCTTGTAATGGAAGTAGAGGCAAATTCAAAAGTGTTTTTGTATGATTTTTCAGAATACTGAATGAAAGCTGAACTTTAATGAAATACTGAACTAGTAGGAAAGTAAGTTGTTTAATCTGTAGTTATGTAATATTAAAAATATTAATGAAAAGGAATTGTTTTTAAGAAGAAACTTAACTCCGGTGTCAAGTAATGTTTCAAAAAGTTTCCACTTGTTTTTTTTTCAAGTGGTCAATTATCACACAGGTTTTTAGAGTTGGCAATGCACGAGTGACACCCCTGGTGTTGCAAATTTCCATAGGCTACGGTGACTGTTTTCCATCAGGCAGGCCATATGCTTGTTGGTCACCTTAGTGGTATAAAAAAAGGTGACTTTCTGAAGTTACGAGGGAACTATGTGAATGTTTTCCATTTACGAAATATAGTTTTTAGGATCTCGTACCCATTGGGGTATCAACAGAACCCTATTACTAAGGGTCCAGGGTGTTTGTCTGTCATAGGGCTGTTACGTTACTTTTTCACCAACGCTCGTGGGTTCTATTATTCAAATAATTTGTTTGTACCTTCACCTCACAGAAAACGTAGTGTTCCTGCGAATGAGTGAGGTTGTCAGTAAGCTACTAAGGAGTTGCTGTGTTAGCAGCAAAAGTTGCGTCCCGCGAGTGATACTTAATGTATTAAAAGCGTTTGTAGGCTACGGTAACCTCTTCACATTCAAGCCTTATGCGTGTATGACTCCCGACGTTGAATAAAAATAATTATGTATAACACGAGAAATATATTACCGTGAGCAATACATTAAATATAGATGGCAGCACTTCCTTCATGTAGAGTGTATTTTTTACAACAAAAATAATAATAAAACAATATCAGGCTTTAAAAATATGGTAATAATACTCAGAATTGATTTTGGATAATAGATTAACTGCTTTAATTATACATATTATACAAAAATAAACATCTAGTTCCACCATTGCCCACTGGTCTGGGGTTTTGTAACGCGCCGTAAAAGAATGTCCAATCTCAACATAATTGTTGTATGAAGCAGATATGGATGGCGCTAGTCGCACCGCAGGGCAATATTTTGAATTTATCTTTTTTTCATCATGTTACACGCACAGTTCTTATTGGCTAGTTCGCGGATTAACATCGCAACGCATGGGTTTATTGGTTAAAATATTCTCCCATTGGTTAGTGAGCTCGAATCGCTTAAATATTTTGGCGCTAAAACGACGTGTGCTCCGCTGAACACCCGGACTGTGCCCCTGGTGGCAGAGCGGGTAATTTTTGCATGATCCGTAGAGCCCCTATAGTGGTTAGATGGTGCACACCTAATATAATTAGTTGATTACATTAATGGCTCCACTTTACCACTACTAAGGTTTGGAACACATGATGGTCATTTTATTTTCTAATCATCCACAATCCAATATTTACAAAAAAGCATTTAGCGATTTTAACCAGAGCCAGATTTAGCCATTGAAATTAAAAATAAATACTTTTTTTTTAATAATAAATAAAAATGATATTATTTAAATCTTTGCTATTAATAATAAATAAAATTATAAATATTTTAGTTTGAACAGGAAAAGTTATGTTTTTTTTTAAATGAAATGTGAAATAAATTTATAACAAATCTTTTATTTAATTTTAAGTAGCCCCTCCGGCGTGTCCAAAACTTAAAAGGAGCACGACAGGTAAATCATAAATTTCACCACTGAACACGTATAGGGGCACAGCGGAGCATTTGAATTTACCCGCTCTGCCGCCGGGGGCGCAGTCCGGGTGTTCAGCGGAGCACACGTCGCAAAACACAACGGTTTTGTGAGCACGGTGTGCCCTTTAAATAAAACATGTGCGTCTCGGGACGCCGCCGCGCCCGACAGAAGTGATAACATATAAATTAGTGGCACTTCCTTAGACTGGCTGCTTTGAGGCGCCCTGCTTCTCTTAAATAAGTTTTTGTGCAATAAATCGCCGATAATCCTGGGTCGATCGCATAAGATGAAGCTTTGAAACCTTCCCAGTAACCCCCAAGTAACTCGTACGGCCAACCCTAAGGCTTCACCACCTCCCTACTTTCGAAGATATCCTCAAAAGCTTAACTAAGGTATCTACCTTCCTTCCTATTTCCGGTAGCTGAGTCCTTATATGGACAAACAATTAATATTTTATGACAATGATCTTCCACGCTCCCTCGCTGGTAATAAGTCTCTCATCTTTGACGAGTTCGGTGGCGCAGCGGTTAATTACGTGACTTCGACGCTCGTGGGTTCGATTCCCACACAGGACAAACATTTATGTAGGTACATGAACATGTCTGTTTGTTGTGATTTGGGTGTTTTAAGAGAGCCTACCCTTCTTAAAAGCACATCAAAGCAGCCCGCCTGAGGAAGTACCTCCATGTCACAGAAAGCCGCAGCCAAATAACAACTCTCTGGGAGGGTTGTTGCGTTCCAGCGTATGAGTGAGGTCACCAGGAAGCTGCTAGTTGCTGCGTTAACAGCAGAGGTGTCATTGCGCGAGTGATACTTAATTATTACAAGCGTTCATAAACTACGGTAACCGCTTACAGTGTTACTCACCATACAGTGTTAAGAGAGGTAGGGCGCCCGTCTGGGGAAGTACTTCCTCACAGAAAACCGTAGCCATATAACAACTCCCTAGAAGGTTGTTGTGTTCCTGCGTGTGAGTGAGGTCACCAGTAAGCTCCCAAGGAGTTGCTGTGTAAGCAGCAGAGGAGGCATCGTGCGAGTGATATTTAGTATATCACAAGCGTTAATAGGCTACGGTACCAGCTTTATATCAGGTGGGCTGTATGCTTGTATGCCTCCCAACGTAGTATAAAAAAACCTTGAGGTAGCATTTGATAGTGTCGTGAGAAAGAATCACTGAAACATTTTGCACAGATATGGGGTTGACGGTGATCTGCTCCGTAGTGTGCAATCCATTTATGAGGATTGCACAGCATGTGTGCGAGTGGACGGCAGCTTATCGCCTTGGTGTCAGACAGGGATGCGTGCTGTCGGCTCGGCTATTCATTCTGTATCTGAACAGTTGTGTTCAGAGAATAAGAAATATGAGTGTGGGAATGCGAATGGGTGACTCAGTGGTCAACTGCCTGCTTTATACAGACGACGCGGTATTAATAGCAGAATCACCATCCGAACTGCAAACACTAGTTACAACAATGAAAGATGATTGTATGAAGAATGGCTTACAATTGAATGCGAAGAAAACCAAGATAATGGTATTTATAATAATAATAATAATAATTCTTTATTTACCACAAAAATTACAGGGTTTACAGAGTGGCTAAGACACCCACACTAGGCTAGGCCTGTCCTGTGGGAATCTTTACATTCTCGAATCGATTGTATTGCGGTACTATAAACAGTATTATAAGACTATAATTGTTGATTACCAAATACAAAATTAGGTTACAAAATACATAATGTTTAAGAATCCTATATAATATCAGTCATGAATGTGCTATGAATTTTATTTACATTTTATTTGTAGTTTGAAATTATTAGTTTAACAACATTATAAATTAAATTGGGATAGTTGAGTTGACATTGCAATAGTTATTTGAAATAATTTGATTGACATTATATGTAATTTAAAATAATGAAATTTTAACCGCTCAAGGCATTAAATTATTCTACGCTAATCAAAATGTCCTCTGAGTCCCGGTAGGTCCAGTTTTGCAATTCCCTTTCGATTTTAAATTTTGCATCACGGGTATTTAAATTGTGTATCTTACACATAGCATTAATTTTATTATATATGAAGGGTTTCCGAAAATTGCTAAAACGCTTGGCAAAGGTGGATTTTACCTGCGGAAGAGGAAGTCGAAATGTACGTTTTTTTAACAAACTGGGATAGGCAGTGGATGAGAGCACTTCCTTGTGAGTTTGGCAGATTATCTTTAGGAGGTATAGCCTTCTTACGCTCAGGACTTGAGTTTCCCTGTATAGGAGAGTGGTCGGAAAACGTATAGGCTTTCTTAGGTACGTTTTAAGCACTGCTCTTTGAGCTCTCTCCAACGTGATTAAATGAGTTGAAGCAGCACCACCCCATGCCGATATGCAATACGAGAGAACTGATTGACATAAAGTGACGTAAATGGTTTTCAGAAGTCTCAAGGAAGCAGCATCGCTCAACAGTCTCATAACGTAAATTAACTTTCTGGTTCTATTTGCTGTTGCTATTATGTGATCTCTAAACGAGAGTCTTTCATCAACGGTAACACCCAGATACCTCGCACTGGCCACTCTCCGTATTTTTTCACAGGAACACATCAATCTTGGTGCTGTGCTATCACTATTTGTGCATACATGTATTCTAATGATGGGATCGGATGGCGGTGGTGATGAGGCTGTCTTGTGGAAGCAGATGAAATTCGTCTTGGCCGAGTTTAGAGTGAGCAGATTATCGTTCAGCCATACCGTTACCCGATTAAAACCATCCTGAGCAACGCCAAACAAAGTATCCCATGATCGTTCATGAAATAAGACAATGGTATCGTCAGCATAATTTATGATGTCTGCCTTCTCCAAACCAAGCATCGAGAGATCATTTATGTAAACTAGGAACAGGGTAGGACCAAGGATGCTACCCTGAGGAACACCAAACGACACGTCAGACCGGGAACTGACGAAGGCACCGACCCTTGTACGCTGACTCCTACCGGAGAGGTAACTACGGAACCAATCAAGGCATATCCCTCTAATTCCGATCAGTTCCAGTCTCTTAAGGAGAATAGGAATTGAAACCGTGTCGAATGCCTTCGCCAGATCCAGGAATACGCCCACACAGTGTTGACCCTCATCTAGATACGATGTTATGGTATCAGTCAGTCGAGTGACCGCCTGTTCGGTAGATTTACCCTGCCTAAACCCATACTGATTTGCTGAAAGTATCTTGTTCCTTTCCAGGAATTTCACTAGACGTTGGTTTACTAGTTTTTCCAGAAGTTTCGAGATTGTGCTCAGTAGCGAAATGGGCCGGTAATTATTTGGAGCATCCGTACTCCCTCCCTTGTGGACTGGTATCACCACTGCAGTTTTCCAGGTGTCCGGAAAGATTCCAGTAGAAATACTGAGATTAAAAATATGTGTAAGTGGAGCAACGATGTATTCTAAGACAGCTTTCAAAAGTTCATTTGTGAATCCATCCAGACCAGGCGCACTTTTATTCTTTAGTTGTAGAATAAGATCAGTCACCTCCCTGTACTGTACTGTTGTGGGCGTCATAAAAAAAGAGTCCAGAGGAGATTTGGTAGATTTCACTTTAGAGACTATTGAGGCGTGAGAACTATTGCTATGCCTAAGAATGTCATTAGCCAGACGCTCTCCAGTAGTGGAAAAAATACCATTTACATAGTCCAAAGACTTGCTTTCGTCCTCTTTTATTTGGCATAGTGGGAGGGAACTTTCACTTTGTTTGAATTTGTGATACCTTTTATAGTCTTCCATAATTTGTCAGGTTTTTGTTTGTGCCGTTCCAGTTCCTCCCTGTTATAATTGTTTTTAATCTTTCGGATCAGCTCATAATAAAAATTTCTATATCGTTTAAAAATGTGAGACTTGATGGGATCGTCGGGACTCCTTCGAGCCTCCTTGTGTAACCAGTCTTTATGAACAGAGCATCTGATTAAACCAGGTGTCATCCATGGCTTTAGAGGACTCCACCTACGGCTGACCAAACAGGTTCTGCTGTGTTTGTCAATAACCTTTGTGAACATATCCTCAAATATCCTCACCGCCCTCGTCGGACATGTTTCATCTAACACCGGGGACCAGACCACTCCCTCCAAATCTCCTCTAATAGCCTCGTGATCTAATAGTACATGGGTTCTACTTGAATGGATTGTATTAGGGGATTTGTATCAACACCCAGAAGCACGATGTAATGATCTGTCACAGTAGATGAACACACTATAGATTCCATTCGAGCGCTGGATTTACAGAAAACATGGTCATGACATGCGTCTTGACGAGTAGGTTTATCAACAGCTTGTCTAAACCCATGTTGGGCCAACAGACAGAGGTAGTCCGAACTACTTACAACATTCAATATGTTGATGTTGATATCTCCGGTGATCACAGCGCAAGGAGCGTTAGGTATATTTGTGATGACATTTTCGAGTGACGCTAGGAAATTGTCCGTATTCCTAAAGGAGGGAGAGCGGTAAACTCCCAGAACTGTCACACAAGATGGGATGTGAACGAGTAGGCAATTTGCATCAGACAACTCCGGCTCACTAACAATAGGGTTCCATCTGTTGCTAACGTACATCACGACACCACCGGATTTATTTATGAACTTAGTGGAGGAAAAAGATAGGTACCCATCAATTTTGCTTAAAACTGAACCTTCACCTAACCAGCACTCAGTCAGGACGAGTACATCAAACTCTATATTAAATCTCTTTAAAATGACCAAAAAACCATCAAAATTACGTTGAATGCTTCGTATGTTAAAATTAAGAATCTTAATCTTATACTTACCAATTAAGCTCCTACACTGCTCCGCGACACCAACCTCGTGGCATGTAATATTCAAAGTGTTATTTACATCGTTCAAAATATTAGTGATAATCATTTTTAAAACGGGTGTTTATTGTAGATATTATAATTACTATCTGGGGCCACGAGGCATGCCGCAGTACAGTGCCGAGATTACAAAAGTGTCCACAACCAACCCTCCAACACTTGAACAAGTTAGGGATAATCTTCAAAACATGTGGTGATTGAACAAGCGATTTCTTATGAGACTTTGGCTGAGTTAGTTTTTTAATAACACATTCATTAAGCAGTTTCGAACATTGAGGTAAATTGGCCATTACAAGGGTAAAGAGCATTGAGAAAAGTGATAAAACAAAATTATTACGTGAGAGCTGCAGGTGGTGCAGGCCCTGTAACAGGTGGATCATAGCCGATTGCCGTCGGGAGCACGGGGGCCAGCCCGATGCGAGCGTCGATATCATCGATGCTGCGAATGTGGACTGCTGGATATTTATTTTCCTTTGTGTTGGGGGCTCTCCGCACATATATGTTGCCGTTTCGAATCCAACAGAAAGCGAATTTATGCAGCTTAGCACGCACTTTTGACTCTCGAAATAACTGTCGGTTTTTAGCAGTCAGTCGTTCGTTGAGGTAGATATTTGCTGCTGGTCCCTTGACAATGTTCTCCGAAGTCATGTTTCGCCTGACTTTAGCAGCGGCCAGTACTTCCTCCCGCTTTATCTTTCTCAGGAACTTCACAACGATGGGCCTTGATCTTGGATCGCTCGATTTCGAAGAAGATAGTGAATTGAAACGCTTAGGACCGGCCCTGCAAACATCGTCGATATCTCCCTCTTGCAAGTTCACCCCTAGTTTGTTAGAGACAAGCAGTACCACATGAACTAGATTTTCATTGTTCTCTTCGGGAATACCTAGAATGTCTATCTCGTTCCTCAGGTTATTTTGATCTTGGGTGTCAATCCTTTGCTGTAATTCACACACAGTCGCCCTTAGGTCCTTAAGTTCTCTATCTCTTGATTCAATTTTTTTGTCATAATCTTTAAATCTGTGTGTCAGGGCCTGCACATCCTGTCTTAATAGTTGAATTTCTTGGATAACAGTGAGGAGCGACAGTTCTTCGTCGTCGCACGTCTTATCGATGACTTGTTTGTTTCTGGCGCCACGCGTTTTGTTTATGTTTGTAAATGTGCTATTCAATAGACGGATTGGCGTGCTAGTATCACCCGTCTTTGGTTTGGCGCACATACAGGTTGGGCATATCCAATTATCCTTGTAACTGCCAGTGAATTTCTCAAAATTTTCTGTAGTGATATTTAGGCATTCTAAGTCATATAATTCTTTGCAATGCGCACAGTCCATGTAAAAGAAAGCAGTGATAGGCTTACCACAAGCATTGCAGTGTGTTTTTTTCTCCGAAGACATCTTGTAAAATTTTCAAATAGAGGGTTGAGGTTTGAACGCAGCACCTACTACTCCCACACTAGAACGAAGCACGGCCGGCGGTAGCGGGTACCGATCACAGCTATGTCGATGAATCACCACAGCGAGGCGGCCGCGGTCAATTTGAAAGAGAGACAACCAGAACGAACACTAGGATTACGTTTGATGATGTAGTGTTGGAGCAAGTGAATGAGTTTGTATATCTTGGAATCGCTTTTAGCAACAATGGAAGGTACACCGCTGATGTGAAGAGACGAGTAGGTGCAGGCAATAGCGTGAAAGGAGCGTTGGGTAAACTTCTAGGCAGACGAAATTTAAGCCAGAAGGCACAGCTCCCTATACATAATGCGGTGCTAATCCCAACGCTAACTTATGGTAGTGAAAGCTGGGTATGGCAGAGAGAGCATGAAGGTAGAATAAATACGGTTGAGATGCAAGCACTGCGCAAAATTTGTGGCATAACGCTTGCTGACCGCGTTCGTAATGATGACGTAAGAAAGAGAGTTGATCTGAAAGAGAGTGTCGGTGTTAAGATAAGTAAAGGCATGGTCGGTGGTTCGGACATATAGAAAGAATGCAGGATGAAAGAATGATAAAACAGATATACAATGCGAAAGTGGAAGGATGTAGGAACCGAGGAAGACTAAGACTAACCTACCGTGACCAAATTGTGTTTTATCAGCAAGTGATGTCAGGAGCCCCAGGAACCGGCGAGCGTGTATGAAAACGAATGAGCTACGAATGTTAGCGAAGCGAGTGAAGTATGTAAGGACCGCGTCTTATGGCGCTCAGTTCTCTCTGTCTACCCCGGAAGGGACCTGGCGTGAAGATATACATACATAATACTATATTATGTCGCAATTCAAGCAAACATTTCGTAAAAATAATTGTGATTTATTGCGTTAGTGACAACATTTTTTACATTATATAATATAATTTATTAATTCTATACATATTTACATAGACACTATACTTATTATCTACAGGTCGAGTATGTCTTACAAACATTATGTCTAATGATGATATTATAGTTACTATATACCCCATATGGAATATAAAGGTTGCATAGCGTGCGTTGGAGTGAGCCATGCTCGGAGTTTTTCTGCGAGATAGATTCAGAAATTATCATATCCGTAGTAGAACTGGAGTTAACGACGCGGCTGTAAGGATCACCAAGTGGAATGATGGAATAGGCAGCCCACAAAGCAGACAACGCAGCGTAGAATGGCCTCTCACGCGATGGATCGACGGTCTTCTGAAGATCGCAGGGAGACGATTGATGCAGCACAAGATCGATAGCTGTGGAAGTCTAAGGGGGGTCTATTAGTGTGCAAGTCTTTGGGTGAAGTGTTGATGATGAATGAATATAAATTTATAGGTAGTTTTTTTTTTCTGTATTAAAAAAAATTAAAGCCACACTCAGAATATGAAACTGAAGTAAAGGAATTTGGCTTCGATATTTCTAGTTGTCTATTTCTAACCAGGGTATCCATAGTTGCCCACTGAGTGTACTGTTTTACGTATAATATCATAAAGCTAGCACAATGAAAGGTTCCTGCCATATCCTCCTTTTTTTATGTGCCATGGACTAGTCATGGTATCTATTTAACTATCTTTTAAAGTTAGTGTGGGTGAATTCTGCGCTGAAGGGGCTGGTGTTGAATCCGAACTGATTGTTGTGATTGGCCACCGTGTCTGGTCCAGCCTGTAACAAAACAAATGTTCGTTACATCAAAGCTATGAATTATATCAAACAAGAGAATAAATTCAACAACAAGGTATTAAGATATAAATATTGCTTAATAACGTATGCTCATACTCGTTACTACGCTCTGTCTCTCTTTCACACACACACACACACATCCATGTTCTCTTATAGGGTATAATGTCCTTACAGAGTAACACATGTACTTAGATATACATAAAATTTAGCAAAGGAAGTACCGGATGTCGTAATCCACGTACCTATTTTGGGACACTTTTGACCAGCTCGTTGACGCAGTGGTTAGTAACGCTACTTTGACACCAACGCTCGTGGGTTCGATTCCCACACAGAACAAACATTTGTGCGCATGAACATATTATCTGTTTGTCTTGGACTGGGTACTTTTTAAGACAGATGGGGCGTATCAAAGCATTCCGTCTGGGGAAATACCTCAACCTCATGGAAAACTGCAGCCAAATAATAACTCCCTGGACCGTTGTTGTGTTCCTGCGTATGTCACCAGTAAGCTCATAAGGAGTTGCTATATTAGCAGCAAAGGTGGTATTGCGCGAGTAATACTTATGTACTGGTAGCGTTCATAGGCTACGGTAACCGCTTTGGGTTGGTTAACAGATGGGCTGTATACATGTATGCCTTCCAGCATTGTATAAAAATATCTTTAATCAAGTACCTATGTGTTAATGATGTATGAAAAAATAATCATTTTTGTATTAGGTATATTTTGTAAAATATATGAATTCTTAGACAGTATAATGTCAGTGAATTCAGGTATTGAAATATTTAATAAAATATATTCGTCATATTAATTTTATGCAAATGACGCATAGCCTATTATTTTATCTTTGGTTATAAAGACAAATCTTACGACACCTTGTAATTCAAATCAGCCAAGCTGTTTACATTACGAAATGCAGAATAGAAGGAATTTAACATACGCTCAAAAAACATTATCCTTATTTTGGCCAGTTGACTAAAATGGT
This sequence comes from Pyralis farinalis, assembly GCA_947507595.1. Classification (NCBI taxonomy): domain Eukaryota; kingdom Metazoa; phylum Arthropoda; class Insecta; order Lepidoptera; family Pyralidae; genus Pyralis; species Pyralis farinalis. The sequence continues at coordinate 3,939,600 of OX382270.1, forward strand.
AGAGGCACTGCCATAAGTTCTTTATCCACTGGTCTATACAATGGGCTATAATACCGGCTAAAAATTGTAAAGCCGTTTAAAAAAACATATTTCATTACGTCACTTTCCCTTACCCATACATCATGTTTCAGTTTTTAAATCAAAGTTTCTTTTTTTCAAGATTCCCACATTTCTGAAAGGATAATTTGTTATCTCGTTGTAAAAATTTTCATAGTATTTCATAATAATTTGTAATCAAATAAAATAATAATAATAATAATAATAAATTTTATTTCCTCTCACACATAATATACAAGTAATAACAGTAATAATATAAATATTTGGGTTACACAAACATGTGTGAGAAGCTGGTGCCTGAGATAGGCGTCACAAGGAGCCTGTAGTACGGGTCGCCAGGTTCCCACCCCACGGAGACGCGATCAAGCCAAATGTATTTAACTATACTAAAAACAATTACGTAAAAAGGAAAAGAAAACTAAAGACTTAACTAAATATTCCATGCTAGTATTCAGTGTGTTGTGTAGTGTGTGTTGTGTAGTGTGTATTTGTGTAGTTTGTATTTGTGTGGTGTGTATTTGTAAGCGTATGTATAGGGGTCCCTTTTACGTATGTAAGTTTACTTGAAAGTGTAGACTATTATATAATGACAGACGCACAATTTATGAATTCAGAAGCAATTCCGTTTGTTTGTAATTTAATGAGCATAACCACGTTTTAACTTTTTGCCTGCATTTAAATTTGGTGCTAGAATATATGTTTAAAACGCTATTTATTTTGTTATACAAGTAACCACCCAGATAGCAAAAATATTTTCTTGTGTATGATTTATTAGTATTAAGTACGACACATATTTTATGAATTCGCCTAGATTGAGAATTCTCTCGATCTTTATATTCTGTCATAGAATGCTGTCTCAACACTGTGTGCAGTATAAATAATTGCCGAACTGTCAATACCTGCCAGTGTTGATAAAGCAATTCTGTTGAGTGTCTATAAGGAAAAAAACCAGCCACCTTTAAGACTGCCCTTTGAGCGATTTCGATTTTTTTAATATTAGTTTTTGGCATTCCCCCCCAGGAAGTGACGCAATATGATAGGAGGCTTTGTACAAGAGAAAAATACACTCGTTTGAGGGAATTGAAATCCATGACATGACGCAAATTTTTAAATATAAATATAAGTTTTCTAACTCTAGATGTCAGCAGGTGAATATGATTCTTGAATGAGAGTTGTTGATCTAAAATTACTCCAAGATATTTAATAGAATTTACTATTTCAATTGTTTTGCAAGAACAGGAAATTATGTTGAGAGCACAGACGTGAGAGACTAGTGGTTTTATCATCAATCGATTTAAGGGTATATTACGCATCGAGAAAGCAATAGATTTAGTTTTTTCCGAATTTAATGTTAATTTATTATATTGCAGCCATCTATTAATTTGATTAAGACCTATTTGGGCAACATCTTGGGCAGCTTCCCATGTATTCGCTGAAAAAAGGAGACATGTATCGTCGGCGTAGGAGATAATGCGACCGTTGTTAAGCTGCAATGAAGAGAGGTCATTAATATATACAAGAAATAGGGTTGGACCAAGTATGCTGCCCTGTGGTACTCCGTAGTGTATTGAAGTAGTTTCACTCATGATTTCTCCAATTTTAGTGCTCTGTATTCTATCGGATAAGTAGTCCTTAAAGAGAGCTAGCTGGTTTCCCCTAACACCATAAGACTCCATCTTCCGGAGTAGGATTGGAACAGAGACTGTATCGAATGCTTTGGTGAGGTCGAGAAAAATACCGATAACCTTATTTGCTTTGTCAAGATTATCGACAATGTAGTTAATTAACTCACCCACGGCTCCCTCAGTCGATTTATTTTGCCGAAATCCGAATTGGTTACTTGATAATATATTTCTATTTTCTAGGTAGTCAACAAGTCGTTTGTTAATGATTTTCTCTAAGATCTTTGAAAATGCCGGGAGAATAGAGATAGGGCGATAGTTACCGATACAGTCCCTGTCACCAGATTTGTATATGGGGAGGACAATGGAATGTTTAAACGCTTTAGGAAAAATACCACTATTCAGGCTAAGATTACAAATGTGTGTGAGTGGGGGAACGAGAAATTTTTTAAACATTTTAATGAATTGATTTGGAATATTGTCCCATCCCACAGCACATTTGTTTTTCAGCTCATTGATAAGTGATTCCACTTCCTTCCCATCAGTGCTCATTAGTACAAACGAAGATGCCAGGTCTGGTATTGAATCAGTAAATCCCGAAAGGAGTATTGGATTTACTTGTGTGAAATTTGTAGCGAGTTTTTGGCCTATACTTGTGAAATAATTATTTATTTGGTTCATGTTATTATTCGGTGTGTCAGTACTAGATAATAGCTCGGTTGCTTGTGATTTAATTTTCTTTGTATTTGTTATATCCTTTATTGCATCCCATATTTTTTTGTTATCTTTACCAGCATTATTAAGTCTTTCTTTATTATATTTAATTTTAGCTTTTTTAATTAAGGCATTACAATAGTTCCTATATCGAGCATATGTTAATTTGATGACTTCATTGTCGGGTGCCAACTTGTATTTCCTGTACAAATTATCTCTATTTTTGATGCATCGTAATAAACCTTGTGTGATCCAGGGCTTAAAAATTCTACTTCTACTTGTAATTTTGTGTTCGACTGTATTTGATTCTAGTAATTGTTGTAAGAAAGAGACCAGACCATCAGCAGCTTCATTTGCATCGTTACTATCAAAAACAAAATCAAAATTGGTATCTTCTAAATAAAGCTTAATATTGTCATAATCTATTATTTTACGTGTGGTATTTGTCGAGGTATGACGATGTTTGGTTTCTAAGCAGACCATTACGGCTTGATGATCTGTTACGGTTGAGTTTAGGACAATTGTTGTGGATGGTAAAGCGGATCGTAGCATGACATGGTCAAGACAGGCGTCCCTTCGTGTTGGCAATTCATGTGCTGGTAGAAGACCGTGAAAGGCATTTAAGTTAAGATATTCCAAAGCTTTGTTATTCGTCAAGTTGTTTATGATGTCAATGTTAATGTCACCCATCACTGAGACATTTTTAACTGATGATAGTGTCGACAAAACATTATTTAGCAAATAAATAAATTATGTTCTGTTTATACGTTCGTTGTGTTACCGCTTGCCAAATGAAAATAGATTTAAAGTTGTGCATATTTACCCTCATGATGTCCTCGATGGAGTTGGTGTCAGCGGGTGGGAAGTAATCTTGGTTGAACTGCGCCAGGTCTTCAATGCCGATGAGGTCCGAGTTGTCTGAGACGTCGCTGGAGACAGTATTGTGCATTGTGTTTCATTTGAGAATTATCGTATTAGACTTCCAAGAACTAGTGCAAAGGAAGTGAAGATCTTATCTTGTGTCTTGATCACATCATTGGATAGATTTCTATTGGGTAATATGTTCTAGAGAGAATCCAGAAATATCAACAGTGATCGTATATTGTCAGAACTGAAGCGTAGTATTAGCGACAACTGCTGGTGGCAAAGAAGTCCATAGGGTAAGGTAACTGCTTACCATTAGTTCATTTGTTTGTTACTTCATTAATTAATATTTTTAAGAGATGTAGGGCGCATCAAAGCAGCGCGTCTGGGGCAGAAACTCCACCTCACAGAAAACCGTAGTCAAATAACCCCTGGAGTGTTGTTGTATTGCTGCGTGTGGGTGAGGTCACTAACCTCCTTTGGAGTTGCTGTGTTAGCAGCAGAGGTGACATCGCGCAAGTGATATTAGTAGGCCGTATGCTCGTATACCGTGCCATCCCCACGACGTCAGATTTAGAATTTTAGATTTTTTATAAAAATAATTAAATTTCAGAATAATCGTAAAACATCGATGTATATAAACCCATCAATGAACAGGCCGCGGTCGACATTCCTAAATCTGCCCGTGCCCTTCGAAGCGCGGAGGAACTCGAGAGGTCTTAACCCATCCAAAGACAGGCTGCAGTCAATATACGCAACCACGCAATCGAGCTGCTCACATCACATATTGGCGATATTATGAACTAATTACATTTTTGAACAACTTTCTTTGATCTCTCATCGTGAAAAAATACCTGACGGCGTCAAAGTCTGGTGCTTTGATGGTTTCATTCCAAATGGGGTTGGCGCCTTCGGCCGCGAACATGTTGGTGCCGGGCGCGATGCCCACCCGGTTCAGCCCAGAGTCCACGGAGCCGTACTTCGTCATAGACAACGCTTGCAGTCGCCGGTTCAGTCTGAAAATGTGAAATCGTACTGTCATATTTGTTTATATTATAGATACCTACATAGCATTTACGTACATATAATAAATAAATGTACATAACTGGGGAAGTAGCTCATGGCACAGAAAGTCGCAACCAAATAACAACTCCTTGGAGGGTTGTGGTGTTCCTGCGAGTGAGCGAGGTCAAGGAGGTCTAGGGAGTTGTTGCTATGTTAGCAGCAGAGGTAGGATCGCGTGAGTTATACTTAATGTATTACAAGCGTTCATGGGCTACGGTAAATGCTTTACATCAGGTGGGCCGTATGCTTGTATTCCACCCGACGTTGGCTAAAAAAAATGTTAGCGGTTCTGTATTGTCTATAGCATCAAGTGTCTCACTTGCACGTGATGGAAGCGCACCGAGGACTCCGTGAATAAATATTTTTCCAAATTATTTTTGCAAAAAAAAGTTTTTTTTTGTGATGTAACTACAAATTTACGGGTATCGGATTTTTTCCTTAACTTGTGCTACATGACATTGCTTCTTACCAAATTTCATGATTCTAGGTCGACGGAAAGTTCCCTATAGGTGTTCATTCCTTTGCGAGTGTCAAAATTTGTACATAAACGAGGCATAAACAGCCGTATCTTTTGATTGCGTTAATTTAGAAGTTTGGTTTTTTCACTGCTCGAAGGGATTGCAAACCTGAGTAATTGAGTTTAATTTCAGCTTGATAGGTCCACCCGTCCCCGAGAAAAAGAGACAGACGGACAACCTGATCCTGTAAAGGTTCCGTTTTTCTTTTTGAGGTACGGAACCATAAAATACACAAATTTTATTTTAGAAGTATTATACCTAATCAAATATTGACTAAAATTATAAGAAAACTTTTATGCGAGGCCTTCACAGACGTGATGGCGTTGCCACTATGTGTTGAGTGTGTAACATCATGCACATTGTAGAAGATACCCACGCTCTAGTTTTGATGAAGAATGTAAGCAGTAGCACCAGGCACATGAAGCCCAGTAGCGCGCAGAGCCCGCCCAGCACGTACAGCGTCACCAGGTTCGGGTCCGTGGGCTCCGGGCTATTCTCCGTCACGAAGTCCTGCAGCACCAGCAGTTCCGTGTTCAGCGTGGTCTGGATTGTGCGCAGCAGTAGAGTGTCGCTGCGGAGCCTGCAGATTGACAACGTTTTCTTTACTATACGGTAGGTTAGAAACGACTACCTCGTGTCCAACGCCAGGGTAACCCTTCATATCAGTAAGGCTATAAGCTTTAAGAGAGGTAGGGCGCATCAAAGCAGCCCGTCTGGGGAAGTACCTCCACCTCACAGAAAACCGCAGCCAAATAACAACTCCCTAGAGGGTTGTTGTGTTCCTGCGTGTGAGTGAGGTCACCAGTAAGCTCCCAAGGAGTTACTGTGTAAGCAGCAGAGGAGGCATCGCGCGAGTGATACTTCATATATCGCAAGCGTTAATAGGCTACGGTACCTGCTTTATATCAGGTACGTATGCTTGTATGCTTCCCGAAGTAGTATAAAAAAATATAAGCCTATAAGTAAGCAGTGACTGCAGCGTGCCTACTGACAACAATCTAACATTTAGACGAGCCCAGTGGCGGAGTGGTTAGCATTATTACTTTAAGACCAAGGCTTTTTGGGTTTCGTGGGTTCGATTCTCACTCAGGAAATTTGTGCGCATGAGTTACGGGTTCGTCCCATATGAAGTTAGATGAGGTTTATCTATATTACACACGGTCCTCATGTTTGCGCTTTGGGATTTTTCGCTATTGTAAAGATTACTTTTAAAAAAGTACCGTAATTCGTCCCAACAAATGCAAAACAAAAATGATTTAAGGTATAATAAGGTAAATACTGAACTATTAATTTTCTATAAATGTAAGGGTACCAATAATTGGGTGCCCAACACCAGTACCAACAGTATTTACCTTATTGTACCTTAAATCTTTTTTTTTTTGCATTAACTAACTGTACTAACTAAACTACTAAATTAAAAATACTACTAAACTAAAACACTAAAAGAAATATATTGATAAAAAGTCTTAGAGTTTTATCTACATTCATGATAACTAATTTTAATCGTATTTTAATTTATTTAATAATCGTATTTTTATTTGGATTCCATTTGTCTATAAATATTTCTAACTAGCTGCTGCCCGCCGCTCCGTCCGCGTGGAGTCAAATAACGTAGTCTATGTGTTAATCCAGATCATAATCTATCTACGTGCCAAATTTCATTCAAATCCGTTCAGCCGTTTAAGCGTGAAAGAGCAACAAACATCCATCCAAACATACAAACTTTCGCATTTATAATATTAGTAGGATTACTTCAAGACGGCTTCTTAAATTACCAATAATTGGGTGAATCACCCTAGTTGACTTTAATTTGTTTTTTTAAGACCTCCGGCTGGTGAAACCATATTTCATGAACATGTCTGTTTGTCTTGGTCTAATTATTATTAGGGGAGGTACAGCGCATCAATGCAATCTCGACTGGGGAAATACCTCCACTGCAGCCGAATAACAACTCTCTGGAGGGTTGTTTTGCCAAATCCGTAGGCTTAATTAGCGGACCCCGCCAATCTAATGGATTAGGAAACGCGATAACACTGAAAGAATAGGAGAGCTGGTGGGGAGATACTCACTCCTCGATCTCGTCTGCGGAGACTGGCACGTGGTCTCGTATGAAGTGCGCGCGGACTTCTGTTAGCAAGTCCTGGGCGATGCCGCTGCTGTCAGTGGCCTGCACGATCTGGTCGATGCTGCACGTCATGTTGAAGCCGGTCGTGAAAGTCTGCGCGATCTGGATGCAAGGAATAAATATTATCTTTTACTATACACCTCGCAGCCAGACCCGTAATATCTGAATATAAGCAAAGTAATAATTAATACATAAGAAGGTAAATAGGTCCATTTTTAACACAAGGTAAATACACAAACTCCGCATGAACTTGTATTTTGCCTAATCTCATTGTATCTGTGCTGTAACCCTAGTTAAGCTACTGGAGCTCCTGAGGGGTGCTGAGATAGGAGAGGCCGATAAGGCATTCTGAAATTTTTGGTGTTACAAAGATTTGTATACTATTGTAAGAGAGGTGTAGGGCGCATCAAAGCAGCCAGTCTGGGGAAGTACTTCCACCTCACTCAGAAAACCGCAGCCAAATAACAACTGGAAGGTTGATGTGTTCGGCTTTCTATAAGGTGGGCCGTATGCTTGCATGACTCCCAACGTAGTATAAAAAAATATGTAATATCTTAGTGAATACCTATTCAAATTATAAAAATCAAAAACCATCGGATAGTGAACAGCTCATGCAGAGAAGCAACGGGGTGTCTAGTATGCGCACGCACACACGCAAGGGAGTTGAAAGTGGCGGCGTAGAGAGCGCATGACGGAATGAGAGAGCGTCATACCATTTGCCGTCACGACATACGGTTCGATTTCACTGACAAGGCGCGCCAATAGATGTTTCACATCAAGAAACTATACGGCAACTGGCTTCTATCGCAGGGTATGTAGTAGTATAAAAGTAGTTGACTTACGAAATCCTGGTGCTCTTCAACGGTCGGCAGGGTATTGACAAAGGTGAAGATGACCCTGTTGAGCGATGAGATCAGGTACACCTTCACCTCGGCTGTATCGTTTGCCCCCACTAAAATTATATTGAATTTACTTATTATTTTTGATTGAAAACCCTTCATTGTAAGATTCTCTGTTGAGCGAGTTGTAGAGATTTCATGCATTGAATTGGAACGATTCATTGTTATGAACCTGTATAAACCTCCTAGCACGCCATTTGAAACATTTTTAAACATCATGGAGGATGCCTTAAATAAATTATCTAATAGCCATAAAACTGTTATAATTTGTGGAGACTTTAATATAAATATCTTGAAGAAAAATACTGTAACCTACAACTTTTTAAATTTATTTAAATCAAACAATTTGCATCATATTTTTACAGAGCCAACAAGAGTAACTGCTACAAGTGCTACATGTATTGATAATATATTTAGCACCGTAAAACCTTCGTATCAATCTATAATTAATAAAGTTCAGTCAGACAATTCAGGTCAGTTGGTTTCTTTTCCAAATTCTTCAAAAATACAAAGAAAGCAAATAAATTATATACCATTTAGTAAAAGCCGCTTAGAAAGATTTAAGTCTAATATAGCAGAAAAAATTGTATTGTTGCCCTATCACGGTACTCCGGACCACTTGTACAGTTCGTTATTTAGCTTAATCACTAGTGAATTTAATACAATCTTTACTCCAAAACAACTGTCTGTAAGTGACCGTGTGACCGACCAAGTGACCGACATTTAGTGATTGGGCAACTCCTGGTATTTACAAAAGTCAGAATAAATTGTATGAACTTTATGAAGAAAGGACCTGTAATCACAATCCGACTTTTCAAGGACTTGTAAAAAATTATACTAAAATATTTAAACGAGCCTGTTCCAATGCTAAATCTATATATTTAAGAAATAAAATTAATGATTCAACAAATATTATTAAATCTGTTTGGAATATGATAAATAATGAGACGGGTAGAGCGAAAGTACGTAGTCGAGACTATCGGTTAAAGATAAATGATATAGATATCAAAAATGATGTAGAAATTGCGACTGAGTTTGAAAAATATTTTTCTAACATTCCTCTGATTACTACGAGAAATCTTATGTCTTCTTCTATATCTGCTGAACTGGTTCTCAAACAGAGCATGGTAGAATGCGACACAATATTTGAATTTTTAGCTGTAAGCACAAAAGATGTTTTGAACGCTTTTAAATCAATAAATATGAAAAACACTAAAGATCTGTGGGGTCTATCTGTCAAAACCATTTCTTTTATTATTATTTCAATCGCTCCAAATTTAGCTACAATTTTCAATTGTTGTGTGGCATCTGGTGTATTTCCTGACTTGATGAAACATAGTAAAGTCATTCCATTATTTAAATCTGGTGATAGTTCGGACCCGTCGAATTTTCGACCTGTTTCCGTACTGCCCAGTCTCAGAAAATTAAAAAAAAACTAATGCTTAGCCAGTTGCTCATTTCAATACACATAATTTGCTTCATAGGAAACAGTTCGGATTTACGAGAGGTTGTTCAACTATAGACGCAGGGATTCATTTGCTTAAAAGTATATTCGCGGCATGGGAAGGTTCGCAAGATGCCTTGGGAATATTCTGCGATCTGTCTAAAGCGTTTGACTGCGTGCACCATGACACTCTTGTCAGAAAATACACCACTACGGTATCAGGAACAAGGCTTATTTATTTATGACATACCAACAGCATACACATCACAATTACGTATAAAAATGGATATACAGGAAAATAAATAAATATATATATATATATATATATATATACTTCTGTCTTCTTATCTGGGCAATAGGATACAGAAGGTCGATGTTATGGTAAAAGATCTTCGGGGTACCCTGTAGTTATGGGAGTCCCACAGGGGTCAATTCTAGGTCCATTCTTATTTTTAGTATATACTCGTATAAATGATTTACCATATTATGTAAGGGATAAACATGAGATTGTATTGTTTGCGGATGATACCTCTTTGACATTCAAAATTAATACACAGTTAGGTAATTATGACGAAGTTAACGATGCTCTCTCTAAAGTTATTCATTGGTTTAGTGTTAATAATCTGCTTTTAAATGATGAAAAGACTAAAGTAATTAAGGTCTCAACATCTAATGTAAGACAGGTGACTACCAATGTACATGTTAATGGAATTAATTTAGCCCCTGTGGAGACAACTGTATTGTTCTTGGGTGTAACAATTGACTTCAAACTACAATGGGGCCCACAAATTAAAAATTATCAGGAAAACTAAGTTCTGCAGCCTATACAGTGAAAACTATTAGGCGACTCACTGATGTTGATACGGCTAGAATAGTTTATTTCAGCTACTTTCATAGTATTATGTCATATGGAATTCTTTTTGGGGTAACTCCGCGGACATTAACACCATCTTTTTATTGCAAAAGAGAGCCATAAGAGCTATCTACAAACTTGGTCCCCGGGAGAGCCTTAGAGAAAAATTCAAAGAAATAAATATTTTAACAGTCGCATCGCAATATATCTATGAAAATCTTTTGTATCTATTTGTATAAAAACATAGACTCATTTTGTAAAAAGAGTGATACTCATAACATAAATACTAGATATAAGCATAATCTTGTGTTACATGCAAGCCGTCTCCACAAAATAAGTAATTCTTTTACGGGGCAATGTATACGGTTCTATAACAAAATTCACAGCAATATAAGAGAATTGTCAATAAACAAATTTAAAACTACTATTAAAGCCAAATTGTGTAGCAGGGCATATTATAAAGTATTATATACTATATATACTATATTAATGATAAAAATGCCTGGAATTGAGCCGATCCAATTATAATGTAATTAATAAATTATGTAAATTTGTTTGGATACCAAAAGAGGGATGCCTGAGTTTTTTGGCAGTATTTTTATCAGTGCTCACCTAGTCATAAACTGCACGGTAGGGAAAAAAATTGTAACGATTCCAAACAAATGTAGCCATTTTTACGGAATAAAAAGATTTTGACTATGACTTTGACTTCAAACAGTGCATGTTGTTGTGATGATGATAAATAAATTGTGTGTAAGGTGGAGCCATGCGAGGCCATGGATGTTAGGTTGCTTCTTTATATGGGCTGTCACTATTCCCGTTGCTTAAAGGTGACAGACGGAATTAATGAGTGTCATTTAATGACATCATAATCCACCACCTCCCATGGCTCCACGAACCTTGCGATCATTTGAGCCGCAACGCCGGAGACGGAGCACTGCACTCACTGCTCTGAGGCTCTATTCCGTGCCGTGGGCATTGCTTGACTCTCCACAAATTATTTAATTCTTTGTATTTTTTTTATACTACTTCTGGAGGCATACAAGCATACGGCCCACCTGATGTAAAGCGGATACCGTAGCCTATTAACGCTTGCGATATATCAAGTATCACTCGCGCGATGCCTCATCTGCTGCTTGCACAGCAGTTCCTTGGGAGCTTACTGGTGACCTCACTCACACGCAGGAACACAACAACCCTCTAGGGAGCTGTTATTTGGCTGCGGTCTTCTGTGAGGTGGAGGTACTTCCCCAGACGAGCACTACGTTTCTGCCGAGTACTCTCAAGCTGTGGAATGAGCTCCCAGCCGAGGTTTTTCCAAGGGACTACAGCATGGAGTTTTTCAAGAAATTCGTGAAGAGTTTTTTAGAGGGTCGGCAACGCATGAGTGACGCCCCTGGTGTTGCAAATGTCCATAGGCTACGGTGACTGCACCGCAGTTCGCCGCCGACGCTACGCTGTATTCCATCCATCATCACTCGGCGCAGATCATCATACATAGGTCAGGACTACAGAATGTGGTTTCTGTTCTCCTCGCTCTCTCCACACTCGCCCATGTGACTCTCATGCCGTCCCAACGCGTTTAGTCTCTTTCTAAATATGCCGAGTCCGCCGATTTAATGACAGCAGTGGACTAAGTCGACTGATTAACATGTACTCTCAAGAATAGAGATCAAGGAAACGAGTAGTCTGTGAACATTACCGGTGTCTGTAGCGACGACGTCAAACTCGAACATTCCGTGCATGGAGGCGGTGGGCTGCACGGTGAGAGTGAGCACGCCGGAGTCAGGGTCCAGGTTGAACGCCCTGTCGCGCACAGTCTCCAGGGTCGTGTCCACCACCATCGACGTCTCGTTTATGCTGTACGTGATGGTGTCTCCTTCAGAGTGCATCGCCTGACAATTCACAGCACAAAACCATATTCAAATTAATCATTTTATGGTTGTTTTTTTGCACAACTGGGCAGAAAAACTTGCTGAAGAGAGGTAGGGTCAAAGCAACCCGTCTGGGAAAGAACACCTCACAGTAATCACTATACATCAGATGGGCGAACAGGATACAACCATTAGGCCTACCTGATGTGAAGTGGTTACCGTGGCCTAACCTCACTTACTCGCAGAAAACTCTCTAATAAATTATTAGTTGGCCGCGGTTTTCTATGAGATGGAGGTACTTCCACAGACGGGTTGCGCCCTACCTCTCTAAAAAATTACATGGGGTTAAATTAATCTCATTGTTAGACCAACGGTCTACTTGATTCAAAATATCGCAATTAGTATTAGTTTTAGGTTTTAGTTTTCTAAGCTAATTAGGAGCTTTAAAACAAAGACGCGGGTGCTCATCGGGGTATAAACTCACCATCATGTTCAGAACCAATGCCAGAAAATTGCTTGAATCTTAGAACAAACCAATCAGTACCAGATAGCGAGTGACAGTTAATTTGATCTACATGTTGCATAATGCCATCCCATGGACCTACCTCCACAGTAAATAACTCCCGATTGATGGTGTCTGAAGTGGAAATGCCCGCGGAATAGACGTCCCTCAAGAAGACCGGACGAGGGTTCTCATCTCTCACCTGATAATAAAAGAAAAATAAATTACTGCCTATATCAAATTTTTGAGTATATCTATACATATAAAAATGAATGTTTGTCTGTATTTCCTCTATGATCTCAAAAACGGCTGGGCAGATTTTGATGAAATTTTCAGGGAATCTTCAGATCAGTCCAGCGGGTGATCCTGTGAAGTTTGGTAGCGATCAGATCACTCGTGCGAAGCCGGGGCGAGTAGCTAGTATATTATAACAATGAAGGCATGCTCCCTTGATTCGGACATTTTTCGGGACAGGCCTCATTTCCACCACTGTGTCTCCTGTGTAGCCAGAATTAACAGCGGCGAGCACCAAAAAGGTAATGAACAGTGAAGTCCATTGCTGTCCCGGGGGTTAAACTACAGATGCCTTGGAACTTACAACGAATTTAATCAGAAGAAATTTGTAAGCGTGGGAAGTTTTGAAATTGACAGAGGGGAACTCTTGGCAAAGTGAGAGACAGCAATATGATACATAAGGTATTAAAAATCCCTCAAAGAGATGGCTAGTCAAGTGAAGCTCAACTGCCGTGCACCACGGATTATCAGATATCTAACACTATTGGGACCTAAATTGTGGTTGTTACCTAACACATCGATTCCAATAATATAGATTGCAGAACCGCCTAAACGCCCGGTAATTCTCCCTTGCTGCCACCAAATTATATAGATATATAGATATCTCTGCCTCACAGAAATCCGCAACCAAACTCTCCCTTGAGAGTTCTTGTGTTTTTGCGTGTGAGGTCACCAGTAAGCTCCTAAGGAATTGCTTTGTTAGCCGTAGAGGTGGCATCGCGCGAGTGATACTTAATGCATTACAAGCGTTAATAGGCAACTGCTTTACATCAGGTGGGCCGTATGCTTGTATGCCTCCCGACATTGTATAAAAAACTACAACTACCAATTTGGCTCTAAGAATAAGTAAGCTGAAGTGCAGTTCACATAACTCCGGTGGCCTTTGGGGAAGATATTCCGAAATTTCCGACCATGAACGCAAAAACGTGTGTCAGTCATCTATACAGATAAATAAAATTGGAGTGTCTGTTTGTAATATTAAAATAACCGCTGTTTACTAAATGCATATGTATATATACACGGTACATATACCAAAATGAATATTTTTACAATTTTTGTCTGTCTGTCTGTCTGTTTGTTCCGGCTAATCTCTGAAACGGCTGGACCGATTTTGACGGGACTTTCACTGGCAGATAGCTGATGTGATAAGGAGTAACCTAGGCTACCTTTATTTTAGAAATTTTATTTATTTTTATTAATATAAATAAATAATAAAAAAAAACTATTCCGCGCGGACGAAGTGGCGGGCACAGCTAGTTAGATATAAATATACAGCTATAGCGGCTGTGCCCACTACCAAGTGCCTATATAATAAATCAGTGAGTCATAGTGTAGCACGCCTACCGCTTCTCTTCCCACAGTCAAGATGCGAGCATTGCGCGAATTTCTGGCGTAACGCTTGCTGACTGCAATCGCAATGATGCAAGAAAGAGAGTTGGTCTGGAAGAGAGTCTCGATGTTATGAAAATACACACGGCGTTGGTTCGCGCATGTAGATAGAATGCGCAATGAAACATTGACGAAACAATGCGAAAGTGGAAGGACGCAGAAACCGAAGAAGATTAAGCCGCACCTACCACCACCAAATTGGTAGATTTTTATCAGAAGGGGATGTAACGAGCCCTAGGAACTGACGAGCGTAAAAGTGCTGTGAATACTAAAGAAGCGAGCGTGACGAGTAAGGACCGCGTCTTATAGCGCACGGTCGTCTCTGCCTACCCCACAATGAAGTGGGCGTGAAGATATACACACAAAATATTTTTTCATGACATTAATGATTGGATTAGATGGAGAGTAAAATGAAACGCTATGCATTTAAATGAGAGCCGAAATAGTCATATATCAGCAAATTCTATATGTACCTATATATAATAATTTGCAATGTACCTATTAAAGAAAAACTTTTTGTTGTGAAATGTGATGTCGTGATGGCAAATGGCATGACATACTCATATTCACTAAGATGTTTCACATCTGCCGGGCGATCCGTGACGGCTACCTTTTCGTCTTTCGTCGTCCGTCTCTGAAATCTATATGTTTGTCTGTGCGTTTGTCGTGTGTTTCTCTGTCGCTTTTTTTTTGAATATTCGAATTCGGATTCAGCATAAAAAGTAGAAGTAGGAATGTTTGGGAACACCGTTCCTATATCTCTTAAGGAACATGGTCAAACTGGCCGACAAATTAAAAACAAAAAAATTGAATTGTTATATAATTGACGAGCCAGGTGTTTCTCTGGTAATGCAAGCTTGCGCATTCTCAACTGGTTTTATATATTTTTTTCATATTAGAGGGCCGAAAACGAGCATCTGGGTCACCTGGTGGTAAGCTGTCACCACCGCTCATAGACAAAAGCAACACCAAAGGGTCACTGATCCGTTGCCAGTTTTTTTTAGGGGAAAAAAGCTATTTTTTTGAAGGCCACCCACATCGTATACCTATGTTCGGAGTCACCGCTGAGGCTAGTTGATTCCACGATTTCACCGTACGTGGTAGGAAATGCCTCTTGACTGATTGATTGACGGTCACGCCGGACCATACTTACAGCGACGGTGACGATGAGCGAGGAGCCGGCGAGCACGGGGCCGGCCGCGGGCGAGTTGCTCGCCGCGACCTCGAGCACGTGCGTGTCGGACACGTTGCGATCCAGTTCACGGGCCAAGTACAGAATATTGTTCGATGAGTTCAACGCGAAGTGACCCTCCGCGTTACCATCTAAAACGAGTAAAATGCACATAAACGTATTCAATACAGAAAAAGTTCCGATTTTCTAAAGCTAGTGTGTCTGCTACGCATAAAATTTTAAAACGACCAGTGTTAGCCAATTTATAAATGCAATGTATAAAGTCTGACGGTAGTTGCATGTAAATTTCAGTTTCGTCCCGATAACTTTAGCCTTAAATAGGAAACAGAATAAAGCTGAGAAGAAGAAGAAGTGTGTCTCTCTCGCACTCACCGGTAATCCTATAGTAAATGCTGTGACAGTCCCCATCGCATTCGTAATTCTTGGGGTCTTCGGCTAATGGCAGCTGGAAACTTTCCAACAGTCCTTGTGCGCCTTCTATTCAAAGAAATAACAAACAGAAGAATTTGAAAACGATCCTATTTGCAATCAAAAGTATCTACGAGTATTTAGATAAACTTACCAAAGAACGCTACGTTGGTTGAGGTGTCTCTGAAGATCGGCTCGCCTTGAGTAGGTACGAATATTAGTCTGATGCTGCACCGTGTGCTTCGAGGTCCTGGCTCAGTGCCGCCATCGGTCGCTGTTATCGTTACCTAAACATACCAAAGATTACATACAATTATCAAAGGACAACTTGATAGAATTGATCTTTGGTGCCTGTCTATAAAGGATTTGTATAAATGCATGCATGCACATACAAGACGATTCTGGGAACAAAGTAGGCGACAAAAAACAATTTCTGAAGTCGGTAAATTTTGGCATGACGATGAAAAACAATTTAATAGTTTTTATACTTGGTTTATCCACACAATATAAAAGTGCTGATGTGTTTGGGGCATGTTCAGTGCATAAAAGACAAAGATAAAAATTCTTTATTTCCCTTTAGGGCACTTAGATACGTCTTACATTTTCAATATTTTATCTTATTATTTTTTTAAGTTTTTCTCGTTTTTAATCTACCAGCATTGCAAGAAATGCCAAAAGAAACTTGCCAATATAGGTCTTTTTTTTCCAAATCATCTTATACATATTACAATAAATATAATGATATGATTGAGTACATATAGTGATATCAAGTGGTACAATTAAAGTTATATTAATTCACGTGCTGAATCATTTCCATACATCTCTGTCAGATATTCATCGATTCTGTAATAAATAACCTTCTTACATAGAGTATTTTTGACGTGCCTTTTGAACATATTGTCAGGCAAGGACAGAACTATTTCAGGTAATTTATTTTAGAATCGAATACAATTTACAAAAAAAGATCTATTAGTCTTAGCAAGCTGGCATACGCAATCTATTCCTGCTTCTAAGATTTTCACTACATTTTGAAGACGAATTTATATTTTTACGAGCATACATTATGTTCTCATAAATAAACTGAGAGGTAACCGTGAGGATATTTATTTCTTTGAAAAGTTCTCTAAGTGATATATATCATTATCATAGTTTGAATCAAATTGATGTGTGATTTCTTGATCATCAACAGTTTTTCAAAAGTAATGTTTAACAGATTAGAAAGGGGTTCAACATGAATTGTTTTTCAGTCATAAACATATTTAATCATTAAAATAATTTATAATTAGTTGATACCCGGACTACGCTCGCGTATTTTTTTCTTTGCAAACCTTGCGGGTAACATGTTGAACAAACATAAAAAATATTATTCACATCGATCGAGCCATTTTCTAGTTTTTGCGAGACGGACGCACGGCAACTGATTTATATGTACCTATGTAATAAGAATAAGAAGAGGTAAATAAGAAGAGGCATACTCTTTAGAAAGAATCACTAAACAGGCATACAACGCGAAAGTAGACGGATGTAGGAGCCGAGGAAGGCTAAGACTTACCTTCTATGACCAAAGTGATCGTGTTTTATCAGAAGGTGACATCTAGAGCCTTAGAAACTGGCGAGCGTGCAACAGAAGAGCGATGAATGTTAAAGAAGCGATTGAGGTATGTAAGTTCTCTCTGTATCTCTCTGCCTACCCCGCAAGAAATATAGCGTGAAGTTATAGATCTCGTAGATAGCTATTAAAATATTACGTGCAAAATATGACCGCTGCATCTCTGAAGATTGCAGTCCGAAAAATCAGACAAAAAGAAATCTGTTATTAATTATATACAGTAAAGTTTATAAATGAAAAATATTTAAACGAATCTGGAGAAAAATCGATAGCTTTTTCTTCATTTTCCTTGTGAATGATAAAACTGTATAATTTTAAGGAAGAAAGCGAAAACTAATCCAACATTCGACTTGCAATTGACCGGTGCATATTATATTATCACCTGATGTGAAGAGTTTATCGTAGCCCATGAACGTTCGCAATACAAAGGGTAGGCTCCAGCCATCTGTAAAATGAAGGACCTCGCCCTAGCTGCTGTGTAGATAAAAAAAGATAAATGTAAAGTATTAGAAACTATACAATGGGATTTAAGTACCTAAATGTAAAACGTATCGAAGTGCCCGCGAGGGCCTAAGGATAATTAAAGTTTTATTTTTATTTTTTATCTTTTCCGCTAGAGCCTAGTAAGCTAACTGGCCGGCTGCGCTACGTGTAAGTTGACTCTAAATTATGATGGTGACCACCGCATTGCTGGCGGGTCCTTTTCGTCCGTATCAAGGCGGTCTTACCAGGAACTCTCGCGGATCCTGCTGGTCTACATTGATAGCCTGTATCAACCGCAGCGTGCCCGAGTTTTCGCCGTCGTCGTTCAGAACCTCGAAGTACTCCACCGCTTCAGCTGAAAGATTAAGTATGTTTATAAGGTGAACTTGCATGTGGCAACACTTATTTTTTTAAAAAGTGGTTGAAAAGCCTGGTGTTTTTTTTATACTACATCGGGAGGCATACAAGCATACGGCCCACTTGATGTAAAGCGGGTACCGTAGCCTATTCACGCTTGCGATATATTAAGTATCACTCGCGCGATGCCTCCTCTGCTACTTACACAGCAACTCCTTAGGAGCTACTGGTGACCTGGCTCACACGCAGGAACGCTACAACCCTCCAGGGAGTTGTTATTTGGCTGTGATTTTTTGTAAGGTGAAGGTACTTTCCCAGACGGGCTGCTTAGATGCCCCCTCTCTTAGGAATAGCAATCATTTATAATATACTAGCTGCTGCCCGCGGCTCCGCCCGCGTGGAGTCGAATAACGTAGCCTATGTGTTAATCCAGATTATAATCTATCTACGTGCTAAATTTCATTCAAATCCGTTCAGCTGTTTAAGCGTGAAAGAGTAACAAACATCCATACATACAAACTTTCCCATTTATAATATTAGTAGGATAGTAGGATTTCATTAAGATTAATTTTACCGCGAGCTACCTTTTTACCAGACATACTAATGCTTCTTCTTAACAAGTATTTTGGGTATGCTCGTTCTCGGTGTGTTATGTATGAACAGCATTTACACCATGACACAAAACACCTCAATACTTGTGTACTAAGACATCCTCGTGTTCTTAGAGTTATTCCATCTCCTAATCCATTAGGATTGGCCGAGACCGCTACCTAAGCCTATGGATTTGGCGATAATACTGATTTTTTAATTTTATTTATTTATTTATTTCAACAAAAACTTACAGCTATCATTATAGGCTAACTGTGCCTAATGCGATAGTGTAAGTAACATTTACTTAAAAATAATAAAAACATCATTCTGTTCTAAACCTAAATACCCTTATACCCTATAGCTAACGACATAATAATTAATAATTTATTAGACAATATACATACATAATAGACAAAATTAATATTACCCAGTAAACTGATATCTTAAATGTACATTGCTTAAATTAACCTAGATTTGTATTACTAGTAACTTCCACACTAGACTTAGCGTCTGTGTCGTGGAATTCACATATAAACTTTTCCAATTACAATGCGATAATGGACAACATAGGTATGTACTTTACAATAGTAATCTCAGATTTTATAAATAAAGTTAAAACATGCGTCTGACCGTGTGTGTGAATGTGGTTCTGCGCGCGAGTGTGTGAGTGTATGTGTGTGTGTGCGTGAAGGGTGTGCATAGATTCTTCTAAATGTTATTCGGTTACTTTGAGTAATTGTTCAGTTTCTGTGTATGAAAGCGTGTGAAGCGTACTTATTATTAGTTTTTTAGCCTCGACAATTTGGTGTTCTTTTATGTTGCAAATTTTACATAAACGATTGTAAAGGAACGGATGCAAGAAAGATGGGAATCTCCTTAAAAAGCTAGTCCTAACTTGTGGAACAGAAATTTTGAATACCCTATTTAGTAACATATTTTTGTATTCTTCAGATTTTATGACCACCTTATGGACCATCGTTGTAACTTTTAAGATATATAACTTACGTACGCTTAGCAAGTCACATTCTCGATAAAGTAAATCGGTTGAAAACCGAAACGGCTTCCGCAGCATTACTTTGAGCAGGGATCTTTGGGCTCTTTCAAGAGATATAATTTTTGTAACAGCTGAGCCTCCCCAAATTACAATACAATAACTCAGGATAGACTGACATATTGCACGATATATTTGTTTTAATAGCGATAGCGGTGCCACATTTCGAAGTTGTTTTATTGGATAAATTAGCTTACGTACTCTTTCAGATGTTATTGCGATATGTTCTTCGAAAGTAAGTCTCTCATCCAACATTACACCGAGATATTTAAGACTCTTTGTTCTTTCTATTGCAATACAGTTACAGTCGCTTGAGGTTTGCAACTGAAAGAGCGTACAACTATGAACTCTAATATCTAAGCACAAGCGAGGTTCCGAGGCTGCTGTTTTTTGGAAGCACATGTATTTTGTCTTTGCTGTGTTAAAGGATAGAAGATTGTATTTTAGCCATTTAGCAATTTTAGAAAGACCCATCTCAACAGCAGCGAAGGTAGATTCCCAGTTTGATCCATGGAAAATGATTGCAGTATCATCGGCATAGCACATTATGTCCGCAGCTGATAGTTGGATCGCCATTATGTCGTTGATATAGAGTAAAAACAGGCTGGGCCCCAATATACTGCCTTGTGGTACTCCAAACTTCACGTCGTTTTCCTCACTTACGTTTGCATCGACCCTAACACATTGCCTGCGACCCGTCAAGTAACTGCGAAACCACTTCAATGGAATTCCTCTAATTCCCGATAATTCTAATTTGGCTAATAGAACTGGCTTATACACTGTATCGAATGCCTTTGCTAAATCAAGAAAAACACCGATACAGGCTTTTCCTTTATCCAAATGCCCGGAAACCAAATTCGTTAGAAGGGAGATTGCATCTTCAGTTGATTTACCTTGACGGAATCCAAATTGCTTTTCTGAGAAGACGCTATTTTTCTCCAAGAAACTTATGAGACGTCTGTTAATAACTTTCTCCAGAATTTTGGAGAATGCTCCCAGCAGTGAAATAGGTCTATAGCTGTTTGGATTTCTTTTGTCGCCACAAGTTTTATACAAGGGAACAACAGCAGCGGTTTTCCATTGATCCGGAAAAGTTCCTTCCGTCATGCTCAGGTTTGAAATGTGTACGAGTGGTTTAATAATATGTTTCAATAAAACTTTCAATAGTCGATTGTTAACACCATCGATTCCTGGAGCACTATCTAGTTTAAGTCCTGCTATAATCCCCTCTATCTCTGATTCATCCGTCGGCCTTAAGAATAGTGTTGCCATTGGAGTATGTTGCAGTTTAACTTTGGTCGCTAAGGATTCTTGAGATTCTTTAATTTCATCAAGGATCGTATTCGCTAGATTTTGCCCTATAGTCGAAAAATGTGTGTTATAGTAATCTAGCGATTCCTGTATATTACTTTTGGACGATATTATTTCTGAGTGTTGATTTCTTGGTTTTTGTGTATAGGTTATATCTTTAATTACAGTCCATAGTTTCTTAGCATCATTCTGATTCTCTGCAAGTCTGTTTTCCTCATATTTATGTCTAAGTTTACTAATTAATTTCCTGTAAAAATTTCTATAACGTTTGTATGTCAGTTGGGCATAATATTGCAAGAAATAGCCCTGACAATTCAATTGTCAGGGCTATTTCTTGCAATATTATGCAATCTGTCTCTGTTTTTTGAACATTTTATAAGACCTGGTGTCATCCATGGTTTTATAATTAGTTGAGAGCGCCTAATTGAAATAATATTAGTATTATCATCTATAATTTTATTAAATATATTTGTGAAACAGCTGACCGCCTCATTAACTAGTGTTTTATTTGTTACATCTATCCAGTCTACTTTTTCAAACTGTGACACTATACTTTCATAATTTAGTTTTCTAATAAATGTTTTTTTGCTTATCGGTTTGATATGGTTTGTTTTTACGCCAGCTATGACAATATCGTGATCAGTAATACCTGTTTTACAAATTACAGAACGCATCAAAAATCTAGATGATACCATTATGTGGTCCAGACATGAATTTTCACGAGTTGGTAAAGTTACAATTGGTACCAAACCCATTTCTGCCATTAAACAGAGATATTCGTTACTTTGAGTATCAATATTGCCAAGACATATGTTTATATTAATATCACCTGCCAAGACTACACACGGAGTACCTTTTATGTTTCTAACAACGATATTTAATGAGTTGAAAAAATTGTCCATATTTCTAATGGAAGGCGTTCGGTATATGCCCAAAATAGTGAAATAATTTGGGACACTCACGGATAGACAATTTGCATCATGGATGTCCGGTTCATCTACTATGCAATTCCATATATTTTTGACAAAAATTACGACACCACCACATTTATTCAAATATTTCCTAGTACGATAAGATGTGTACCCATTTATCGATGGAATGAGCGAATGATCATTTATCCAACATTCCGATAAAATCAATATGTCAATGTCCATATTAATACGTAAAAATGACACCAGAAAATTGTCAAAGTTCTTCTGTATACTTCTGATATTAAATGTTAGAACCTTCAGATTATAGAAATTGGTTATAAATTCATGACATTGTTCGGGAGCCTCAACAAATCGACAGCTTGCTGCAGACGAATCGATATCTTGAATAATATTAATTTCAGTCATTATTAAAAATAAGTATAATCTTAGGTGTTTTATAAATATAAACAATTACAGCAAACTGTCGATTTTTGTTATACATCACAAATAGGTAGTGAAACGCGTGATTTCTAATTATAGATTTAAACTGC
Organism: Pyralis farinalis; assembly: GCA_947507595.1. Lineage (NCBI taxonomy): Eukaryota > Metazoa > Arthropoda > Insecta > Lepidoptera > Pyralidae > Pyralis > Pyralis farinalis. The sequence continues at coordinate 3,962,284 of OX382270.1, forward strand.
AGGTTCAGTAGTTTAGTGTATAAGTATGTCGATGTGTGTAGATATGTATATGTACATGAGTGTATGTGTAACTGTGCGGTCAAAAGATATATTACAACAATTAATAGTAGAAAAAAATAATCAAAATAAGAATACTTCAAGAAGCGTGAACACAAACAAGGAGATTCTGAGATGATGTGGACATATTGGAGATATTTATTGTTGACTGGCAGATACCATTGTCGGTGTAATCGTCTGCCCAACTGAACAAAGACGAGCGATATCTTTATGCGAGCGAATTTGTATGGCGCCTGCTCCTTCTTTTTTCCTAATGTATACGGAACCGTTATTTGTCCAACAAAACTTAAATCCGGCCTGTTTTGCGTGCAGCCTGGCATCTCGAAATAACAACCTATTTTCCCTTGTCAACCGTTCATTTATATAAATATTATGCTTCAATCCACTCACTTCTATGTCAGTCGTGTTGAGAGTCCTCCGAGTCTTTGCATTTTTAAGGAACTCATCCCGCTTAGCCCGCCTAAGAAAGCGCACCACTAGCGGACGAGGTGGCAGGTGGTTATCTTCCATTTTATTACCACGGGGTCCTTGTCTAGCGACATATTCGAAATCACCGTCTGTCAAACTCACGCCAATCTTCGCTGCTGTTGTAAGCAAAATATGCTGTGGACTTTCCTGCGAGCTTTCTGTAACTCCAATAATCTCTAACTCATTCCTGTGCGCCATTTGAGCCTGATAATTAAGGCGGTCTTTTAGCTCCTCAATAGTATTATGTAATAAGATCACATCGTCATTCCGATCCTCAACCACCCTTATTCGAGAATCAAACTGCGAGAGCTGCGATGCGAAATCATCGAGACGTTCATGACAACGAGAAAGTGATGATACAGCTTCTGTAAGTTGAGTCTTAACTGTATACATCTCCTGACGCAGTAGCCTAAATTCCGCAGTCAAGTCTCTAAGCTCGTCAAATGAGCAAGTCAATTGGGCGTCGGTACCTGTACTAGTTTTAGCCTGAGTTACAAACTCAGATGTAGTAATACTCGTACCCCTGACTGGTGTTAACGAATTATCTCCTCCTTTTTTGCCGCACAGCGACATTCTGGACATGTCCAGGTAGGTATCTGCTCCGGTGATATAAAAGGGATGCACTGTGGGTGGAAACTATTTTTGCAACTAGAAGCTTTACACACTAGGGGGTTCTTTTCAGTAATCGGTTTATTACATGAGCCACAATTTTTTTGTCGCTACATATAGCCCCACCCTTGTGAATTCGCTCAGACTACACATGAATATGTCCAAATCGTCAGCCATAAGGTTGACAGTGCGGAGCGCGCGCGTCAACGGTGCCTCGTGCAATAGATTCGAAATATAGCGACTGCCGTCAAACATACACAACCCAGAGGGAAAACCAGATTTTTTTATGTCAGGTGACACCACTTTTGTAATACAATTTCGCAGACGTACGAGTTCCCTCACAATATTTTCCTTCACACTTCACATAAATCCGAGAACACAAATTTAGTACATGTCTCTACCAGAATTCGAACGTTCTTTTTCTTTATTTATGTTAATTCTCCTTTAAGTTAAGGTTGCCTGGAAGAAATTGCATTAGCGATAAGATCGCCTATTGTACTTTCTTATATAGACTATGTATATTTGTATATTTTATTGGTGCAATAAAGAGCTTTATATAATCTCATTCGGTAATATTCTAATTATGAAATGAAATACTGAATTTCATTGGTATATTTTATTTACATACTTCTTTAAGAAAATTAAAAAATTAAATTAAAGCATTATTCTCCTAACAAAACAATGCTTTAAAACAATTTTTTAAATATTAAAGTACATGTGTCCCGACCAAGGAGGTTTCAATTCAATTTAAGTACACATTATCTGTGGTGAGCGCGCTACGCATGCGTATGCGTGCTGGATCCGAGCCAATAAACCAATAACAGACTTTTTCCATTTTGGCGCTATTTCGTACATACGAATTTGAGTAATATTTTGTTGGATAAAACTTTAGTAGCAAAAATGTCAAGCAACACCGATGATACTGATGAAAATTTAACTCCACCTGACATTCTAGAAACAGCCAAGAAACTGACGAATAGTCTTTTGCCAGAAAAATCAAGAAAAGCGTACGACAAATGTTACCAAGACTTTATAACTTGGAAAATGAACAAAAAGGCTAACTCATTTTCCGAAAACGTTTTGTTAGCCTACTTTCAAGAGTTATCGGATAACTTTAAGTGTTCGTCCTTATGGTCTAAATATTCTATGATTAAAAGTACACCGAGTATTTACAACGAAATTGATATTACCAAATATTCAAAACTTGTATCATTTCTGAAAAATAAATCGCAAGGATATAAAGGGAAGAAAGCCAAGACATTTTCAGCTGAACACTTAAATAAATTTTTAAATGAAGCGCCCGATAAATTATATCTTTCAACGAAGGTAAGAAGTATTGATTTATTAAATAGATAAATAAAAGTTAAATAGAATATATTAGTTACTAAACGCCATCTCACTAAGTAATGGCTTTATACATAGATATTTACTGGCTTCATATTACTTAAGTACTTATAATATTGTTACAGATTGCACTAATATTTGGAATAATGGGTGCCTGCCGAAGACAGGAATTATACAACATTAAATTCAAAGACGTTGAAGTTTTCGAATCATCAATTTTAGTTAAAATTTGGAACACAAAAAACCAAATAGACCGATCTTTTACCATAACGGGCAAATATTACCAATTATGTAAACAATACATAGAACTGCGACCAAATTCATGTAGCAATCCTTCCTTCTTTTTGAATTACATATCTGGGAAATGCACCCAACAAAGAGTTGGTATTAACAAATTTGGAATGTTGGGTAAAACGATAGCCAGTTATCTTAATCTTCCAAACTCAGATTCGTACACGGGACATTGCTTCCGCAGAACTTCTGCAACATTACTAATCGATGCTGGCGGAGACATAACAGCACTAAAGCGTCACGGAGGGTGGAAGTCAACAACAGCTGCAGAAGGCTACATAGACGATTCTATAACTAACAAAATCTTAGTATCCAATTCGATACTCAATTCCATAGAAAATAATAAAAATGAAATTAATATAAACGTTCCATTGTCAACCCCGACAACGACTAGCTCTTATAGCGCCCCCCTGTTATTCAGGTTCAGTTTCATAATTGCAATATTCAAAATGTGAATAATTATTATAATAAATAATTTGTTTCTTTTATATTGCATTTTATTTAATGTAGATACCTATAGCCATGAGATTAAATAAAGTAGTGTATGCATGTAATCTTATTTTGAAACTCGCCTGCGGCTCGTTTCAAAAAACTACACTCATTTTTTAATACCGTCTATTATATGACAGTTGCATAAACTACTATTGTGTGTGTGTGTTCTTTATCCATTATGTAATCGCTGTTCTTACAACTCGTATCGTACTCTCACTCGTCGGTTGCAATACGGTACGCCTATTCGTGGGTCTCGATATCGTGCGTCCATTCAGGGATCTCGATACGGTGCGCCTATCTTGATATCGTGCGCCTACTTGTGGATCCAATATCGTGCACCTATTCGTGGATCTCGATATGGCGAGGGCTTTGAAGAACTGTTTTCCCTTATCCCACCCTCACCCTTCTGTCATAGAACCACACGTGCAGGCTTGTGATGTTATCGTTCCACGGTTGAGAATATCTCTTCGCGTACCAAAAAATTCGGCAACTCCTATCTTTGTCGTACCATTAAAAAGTGGAACGCCTTGCCTGCACATGTGTTCCCTCCTTCCTACAATATGGGATCCTTCTAGCGAAGCGTGAAGAAGCATCTAGCGGGTCAGCATGGCAGCGTCAACTGACAGGATACGGTGTAGTATTTTGTCAGTTCTGTTGCAGTTGCGATTTGGGCTCCTCTTTCGCTTACCATCAGGCAAAGTGGAGCCAGTATGTTGATCTAATACATAAAAAAAAAATAGTGCGCTCACTCATGGATCACCAAATTGCGCGCCTATTCGTTATCGTGACAAGAAGCAATGTATGTATTTCTAACGCTACCACCACTCTCTGCGGGTCAAAATACATTACGATTCTAGACAGGCGGATGAGACATTTTCGCATATATATATTAGCGCGTACGACAGTAACATTAGGAGTAGACACTTACCGTTATCGCTGACACTTAAGGTGACTATTCCTGCATGCAAGCCATCTTCGTCTGTCGCCTCTATACGCTCTAGGAAGTTGCCACCCACTGTCATCAGCACGCCGTTGACAGTAGCCCATTCCTGTCAATTATTTATCATTAATATCACACTCGAGATTTAATAAAACAAAGTATAATAATTTACTGACAACTTACTTTGGCAAGGCGTATGATACTGCCATCTGTCGGGAAGACGAACACAGGCGAGTGGAAGTTGAACGGTCTTATTTCTAGCACGTATGTTTCGTTGGAGCGCCGCGTTGGGTCGCCGTGATCGTAACCCTGCAAGTACAATCGAAACGTTATAAATATATAATACTGTGCGGTTTCATAGAAGTTTTCTACCGATAACTATTAAGTCGTGGAATCTCCCTGCCAAGGTTTTCCCAAGGGACTACAGTATGAGGTTCTTCAAGAATGGCGTGAAGATGTTTTTGCAGGGTCGGCTACGCAAGAGTGGTGCAAATGTCCAAAGATTGCGGTAACTGCTTACCATCAGACAGTTCATTTATGCAAACAAATGTTCGTCCTGTGTGGGAATCGAACCCACGAGCGCCGGCGTCAAAGTAGCGTCTCACCACTGCTCCAATATATATGAAACTAAACTATAATAACTAATAACAGCATACTAATGTTTGATGTTATCGATTGATAAATAAAAATGTTTAGTTATGTAAATAAAAATATGACAGCACGTCTTCAATTGAATGATTGTAGCGTTGTACGTAGAATAAAATATACTGATCAAATCCAAACACGACATATCTGCTATTATATTTTCAAGAGTTTACTAGGTCAAACCAAAAATTCCACAACCTTGCATAATTATGTGGCATACACGGGTGTTTCAAATTTTAGGTTACATATATGTTTGAAAGTAACGTAAATATCCATTATGCGTTTAAGATCCCCACCGGAGCTAAGCTGATGACCTTGAAACAGCTGCACCGATTTTGATAAAACATATCTAAGAACCACCGCAAAAAACCTGCTTTCAAATAAAAAAAAATCGCATCCAAATCGGTTCAACCGTTTAAGAGCTACGATGCCACAGACAGACACACTTTGCGGTCAAACTTATGACACCCCTATTTTTTGCATTGGGGGTTAGAAACGAGCCATCTCACCTCAAGAAGTATATCATACGTTCCCCAGAAGCCCCTCAAGTCGGCGTCAGCCCAAAGTCTTCCAGAACAATTGAATTCCGTGTGACAGAAGGTCTCCATGTAAAATAAGTCCTGAATCAAGTCGTCGTCCAGGTCGTCGCGGTTGGTGACGGTGAGGCGGAGGATGCGGTAGCTGACTCTCGCGTTGTCGGTGCCCGGCTGGTCGCGGTCGTGAGCGTGTATCGTCGGATCGACGGGAGAAGCCTGCAAAATCCAGCAAAATTATCAGCTCATACAGACAATGATTGTTCAATCAAGAACCGATCCATTATCCGACAGTCCCGGGTTCGAATCCTGGTGTGTATCACTATATTCGTGTTTTCCAATTGATGTATGTAGATCTTTGTAACTATCACTTGCAAAAGTGAAGAAACCATCGTGAGGATACCCGCACCTCGAAGAAATTATACTCGGAAGGCGTACAAGCATACGGCCCACCTGATGTAAAGCGGGTACCGTAGCCTATTAACGCTAGCGATATATTAAGTATCACTCGCGCGATGCCTTCTCTGCTGCTTACACAGCAACTCCTTGGGAGTTTACTGGTGACCTCACTCACACGCAGTAACACAACAACCCTCTAGTGAGTTGTTATTTGGCTGCGGTTTTCTGTGAGGTGGAGGTACTTCCTCAGATGGGCTGCTTTGTTGCGCCCTACCTCTCTTAAACCTGATTTAAGAAAGGTCTGATTTTCCCTCTGGTTGTGGAGGTCTGAGAGCAGTCGCTCTATGTAAACATCAGTATCTCCGCCAAACCTTAGGATTAGGTAGCGGACCCACTACTACTTTTTGTTTGTCTTGGTTTGGGTATTGTTAAGAGAGGTTGGGAGCATCAAAGCTGCCCTTAGAAGTGATATCGCGTGAGTGATACTTAATGTGTTACAGGCGTTTATAGGCTGCGGTAATCGCTTAACATTAGGTAGGCTGTATGCTTATATGTTTCCCGTCGTTGTATAAAAAAAAATAACTGATGTAGAACTTGTGCGAATATGTCAGAGAATAAAGGACAGTAATAAACAAAAAGAATATCATCATCATCATATCAGCCGAAAGACGTCCACTGCTGAACATACGCTTCCTCCTTAAGGTAGGGGTTTTGCCATAATCACCACGCTTGGCAGGCGGGTTGGTGATCGCAGTTTGAGTCAGCGCACGAGATGACGATGCCCGTCATCCGGTTGCGTGTTTCCCTCAGCCGACTCCTACGGCACCCACGGGACGAGAGGGGATGACAGAATTCTATGCCGGCACCACACGGCAGAAGAATATAAGAATATAAGTGTGTCTTAAATACCTGCAGTAGACTTTCTGAGACGCTCCAAGGCAGTGTGCTGGGGTGCGGCATCTCTGGTGCATTGTCGTTTACGTCCTTGAGAATCACTAACACCGACGTTTCATTCTGGTTCCTTCTGCCATCTGGCACATACATTATGATAATAAATATATAAAATATAAGTGGAAACGAAATTATTTCTATTCGCAAATTGAGAAGACTTTCCATTTTGAAGGCAATAAATGTTTCATAGTTTTTTTACTCTTATTATTTAGTTGTACGATTGAGCTGAACATGTAATCAAGGATAAGTAACGTAATAATAATATAGCCCCCGCAGGGCAGCTTGTGGCGAGCTGTTGGTGCGTAACGACACCACGGGTACCCGAGTGCTCCAGAGAGTCGATCAGGGCCTTCGTCTCCGGCGTGTCTTCGTCGGTCGGAGTGGAAAGTCAAGAAGGTCCGCAGGACTCTTAGCTCTGGCTTGCCTTCATTGGCCGTCCAGAGAGGAGTCGATAGAGCACATTATTTTATCAGGTGATATGCTCCAGGGGTGGAAGTGTTAAAGGGCATAACGCCGCGAGTAACTTCGGAGAAAGCGCAGCACACCTCTCGACACCCCTGAGTCACTTACACCGGTGTTGCCCCCGGCCGAATTTCTCTGGCATTTCGGGGGTTCATCCAGTGAGTGGCAAGCCACCGCCTGCCGGAAGTAACATCAGATATGATAGTTGTGGCAGGCGTCCGTCCCTCTTCTGTAATAGCCCAGTACTAATAATCCCTCCAGATATCATTTTAATAGCCCAATATTTTCCAACAATAGTCCCAATATCTGCCGTGACCTGGTTCATGGGTATATTGTCACATTGATATCCCCTGGAGAAGGTCACGGCAGCTATACCACATTACATCAAACTTCTCAAAGGGGCCTCTACGCGTTGGATCCAAACCCCCGCGCACGCCTATAAAATGACCGGGATATACCCGTGATATAGGATCAATAATAATAATACATACATCATTGTGGGATAAACTATGTAGGATTAACTACATGACTTTCTTATGCCACAACTTTTACAGGAGATTATATTTACATATAAATTTGCTAGCAGAAAATATGTTCTCGCAAATAAACTTAACAATTCCGAAATCTTTTTGCAGTTTTGCTCGCGACGATTTGAAAATAGACCTATATCAGACAATTTCCTTGGGCATATCTTCTTCTAAAAATTTTAAATAATTAAAAAAAAACAAATATTCGTAAAATTAAAATGAAATAAGATATTATTATAAAAATGTAGTGTTTACCCGTGAGTACTTAATGGCTAACAAAGAATTTTATCTGTTATCTTGTACCTCCGACGGTGAGGAAGTTGTCGATGAGAGTCAAGAAGATCTCGTGATACGGCTCGTCTCCGTCCCGGTCCAGCTCCTCGCCCATGGTGTAGTCCACGTACACATGCCCTGTCTCCAACTCCACAGAAAAGAAGGCACGCAACCGAGGCGCCACGCCGTAGTTGATTTGGTAGCTTACATTGTGGTATATTTCTGGAATGTTCGATGATAGGTAATGTGTAGTCAAAGCAATGGTTTAGAATTCGTAATTTTAGTTATAAGTCAACGTCGTATATTATAAGTCAACGTTGCTTCACTTTTTTATTCCACTTTATTGAGGTTGGTTTATTAATTTATCATTAAATCTTCGCTAAATTGTAGCCAAATATACATGGAAATATTATCGGAGCATGACTATCCCGTGTAATGTTAATTCATGATGGAATAATCCAAATTGAATCATAAACAACGATGTAAAGTCTTTTTCAAATAATTTCTTAACTAATAAGGATTAAAGTATGAAATTTCCGTTTTATAGTAATAGATACTTTGAATTGACATTAAACCTTCATGGTGTGAGATTTTCGAGTGAAACTTTTTCACATTATACCTATGAGGTTTTTCTTTTAAAAAATGTGCATAAATGTTGCACATTTTTTAAAACTTAATTTCGAGTATCAATTGTTTTTTTATTGAGCTCGGTGCCTCAGTCGTGAATGATGCGACTTTGACACCATAGCTCGTTAGTTCGATTCGCACACAAGGCAAACATTTGTGTGCATGAACATGTCTGTTTGTCTTGGTCTGGATGTTTTAAGAGAGGTAGGGCGCATCAAAGCAGCCCGTCTGGGAAAGTACCTCCACCTTACAGAAAACCGCAGCCAAATAACAACTCCCTATGGGGTTGTTGTGTTCCTGCGTGTGAGAGAGGTCACCAGTAAGAGAGAAGAGGCATCGCGCGAGTGATACTTAATATATCGCAAGCGTTAATAGGCTACGGTACCCGCTTTACATCAGGTGGGCCGTATGCTTGTATGCCTCCCGACGTAGTATAAAAAAAAAGTGACACGATGTTAATGCGTGAACTACCCAATCAGAGCTGTGCGTTCAACTTTACCTCCGACCCGTAGCGGGGAATTAGGTTACTATGCTAAATCGGTCTCATCGGTTTTCCATACGTTATTGACAACATGGGTTCTTCGGAAAGCGGGTTTGGTAACTTCTCAAAGGTCGTTTTGGCAGCGTGTCCGCCCCTCAGGTGTCCATGATAACCCCGTATCCCATTACCTCATCGTCCTACCGACATCTATTATGAAGCCAATACCAGTAACCAGCTGTCTCACCGTCTCTGTCAAGGTCGAAGGCCGCGAGCTGGATCACCGTGTCATACTGCGTGGCGTTTTCGTATATCCGCACCACGTAGTCGTGTTCCTCTGTTGCTTCCTCCTCATCATAGATTGGTTGGGGCCACTTGTTGTTGGTGTCTGTTATACTGATGGAGATCTGTGGCAAACATAAGTAGCTCACATTAGGTTATAAGTAGTATTAAGTTGGCATGTATTTGGGTCATTGTGAGCCACTGTCATCTTAGGCAAATCTTACCTGCACGTGATACACCTTGTTAACTAAACATGCTCTGGCGAAAGAGACCTCATCAGATGCAGCGATATTTATAAACCGCCCGAATAGGGAAGTACTTCCACTTACGATAGAAGATAACATTTTTTATGCAACGTCGGAAGGCATGCAAGCCAGCATACGGCCCATCTGATGTAAAGGGGTTATATAGCCTATGAACGTTAACAACATATTAAGTATTACTCGCGCGATGTCACCTTTGCTGCTAACGCACAGGAACACAACAACCCCCTAGGCCCAAGGGAGTTGTTATTTCGCTGCGGTTTTCTGTGAGGTGGAGGTACTTCCAGACAGGCTGTTGTGATGCGCCCTACCTCTCTTAAGTACTTCAACCCAGGACAGAAGACAACATTTTTTTATACAACGCCAGGAGGCATACATGTATACAGCCAATCTGATGTAAAGCGGTTACCTAGCCTAGAAACGTTAACAACATATACCTACCTAAATTCGCGCGATGCCACCTGCGCTAACACCGCAACTCATTAGGAGCTTACTTGATGACTTCAGTCACACGCAGGAACACGATAACCCCCGAGGGAGTTGTCGTATTCCTGCGTACGCAACGGAAGCCACATGCACTCCCCACCGTTGCTGCCTTGACAGTTTGACAGATTTGGAGTAGCCATGGCAGCGACGGCATTCATATACTGACGATAGTGGGTGTGTGCCGGCCAACTCTAGTTCGCATGAAGTAATCGGTGGCAGAAGCACGCAAAGCAGTTTAGATAAAGTTAATAACGTGTACTTTTGACGGCCTCGGTGGCGGGTTAGTAATGCTACTTTGACACCGGGGCTCATGGGTTCGATTTCCACAGAAGACTACCTTTTGTGTGCATGATAATCTATTTGTCTTGGTTTAGATGTTTTTAAAAGAGGTAAGGCGCATCAAAGCAGAGAACCACAGAATAGAACACCTCAAATAACAAAACCCTTGAGTGTTGTTATGTTAAAACGAGTGATTGAGGTCACAAGTAAACTCCATAGGAATTATTGTATTAGCACCAGAGCTACGTAATGTATTCCTAACAAGTATAAAAAAGTATAACAACCCTCCAGGGAGTTGTTATTTGGCTGTCTATGTTTGTCTGTGAAGCGAAGGTACTTCCCCATACAGGCACATTTGATGTACCCTATCTCTCTTAAAAATACCCATACCCATGCGCACAACTATTTGTCCTGCGCGGGAATCGAACCCACGAACTGGAACCACGAGCTCGATGGGTTCGATTCCCGTTATTAAACGCTGCTGTGTCACCGAGGTAGTCAAGGTTATTATGTTATTATGTAATGTATGACCTCTCCGTCGGTGTTCCAGCAGTTGCCGTCGTCGGGGCACTCGGTTTGGTTCTCGGCATAGCAGCAGTCGCTGGCGGTGACCGTGTAGTTGAGGTAGTACCGCGGCGGCTCGTCGGCGTCGATTGCCTCGCTGGTGTCCACCGTCAGCTGGCCCGTGTAGAAGTCGATCTTCACCAGGCCCTCCGGCGTGTATTCGCTGGGCCTATCACATCACATCAACTTATTAATATAGCTTAGCACCGGGTATACGCGCGCGGCGTCCGAAAGTTCTAGAAAGTAATTTCCAGAAAAATGTGAGTTAGAATCATAAATCTTAGGATGAGAAAGGTTGATGGTTTATGATTATTGAAACAAGTGAAATAGATTCTTATCTTGGAAGCGTTCTTAGCAGGGATGGAATCAGCGCCGGCCTAGCATCTGATCAAGGTAGTACGACATTGTCTTTTAGCGTCATTTGGTCGACGCTTTCGCGTCACATACAGAAATCAATCCATCAATCAGTTTATTTGTTAGCAACACAGTTTTAAAGATGTTACATTGACGATAGTGCGTGTGTTTAGCTTGCTACTCGTAGCAGAAGTGCATAATTTTGAATGAAAAAAATAATAATATCGTAATGACAAAATAATTAAACGAAATGTACACCTGCATAATTCAATTTTTCAAAAACATTACATTAATTGTCGCCATATTTGGTAACATTATAAAAACATTTATCTAAAAGCCAAAAGACCCCAAGCTGTACTCCTTTTTTCATTTCGCAAGTTAATAGTTCTTGGTAGAAAACTCCTCTGGAACCGCACAGTATACTGAACTCCATCAGCGAGCTGTGCGATTGTTAAACGGGGCTGTTGGCATCATGTCGAATAACTCCTGAGAACACAATCCAACTAACTTTGTTAATACACACTAAGGTAATATTACTACGTACCTAGTACATAATAACAATACATTCTTAATAGCAATACATACACACAGTGTTAATAAAATTGAATTATCGTCATAATCAATACAATTTTTATTTTTAAATATAATTGTTAACGACGCGTGTACATAATTTAATTTTATATACACTCTTAAAAAATTGTGTCGATTCCAAACAAATGTAGCCATTTTTACGGAATAAAAAGATTTTGACTTTGACTTAAGAGAGCGCGCGGCGTGCTGGCCGAATATTACATAACATAACATAACATAAATCTTTATTTGCGTAAAACATGGTGTACATTAAATAGGTGTTACATTTTTTGGTCTACATGTTTCGCTTATTTATAAAAAGCATGCAAATTATATAATTATACATTAACAGTTTTCCTTTAATTTAATCTAATATATATGTCAATTAATGTCAAAATTTAAAAAAAATTATACTTACATAATTTAAGTTATTCTATCATACAATTCTTTAATGTCATAATAATTATTTTCTTTGAGCCATAAAAACAATTTCTTTTTAAATAATGTGATATTAAGTCCTTTAAATGCATTTGGTATTTTATTATATATGTGAATGCACATGGTTATACAACTATTAGCATATTTTTCAGATCTTGGAACATCGTTCAAAACCAGCCTATACTGGTTGCTTTGTAGTCTTGAGGTTATCTTTTGGGCTTCCTTAAACATGGCTTTATGTTTGTGTACAAAACAGCAAGTTTCAAGTATATAAAGCGATGGTAGTGGCAGCAACCCGAGTTCTTTAAATAATGGTTTGCATGATTGACGCGGTGAGATTCCGCATATAGCGCTAATACATTTCTTTTGTGCTATAAATGCTCGGTTTCGGTCTGTACTATTTCCCCATAATATTACGCCGTAACGAAGAATGGATTCTATATACGCATGATACGATGTAATGGCCGTACTGCTATTTGTTACATTTTTTATCCGTCTCAATGCAGGTCACCGATTCGTATCGGTGAACTCGTTTGCATAAATCATCCACATGAATTTTCCAATTTAAATCCCGATCGATAATAACACCTAAGAATTTTGTATGGGTTACCTCTTTTATTTTATCAATCTTTAACTTAAAATTATGTTTAGTGGATGTCGATTGGTTAAATTGTACATAATTGGATTTATTTAGATTTATGTTTAAGTTATTTTTATCAAGCCATTCAATAATTTTGTCAATTGTATTATTAATATCTATTTCATGGTCATAAATTGTATTATTCTTCCTGTCAGATGTAACAATTATTGAAATGTCATCTGCAAATAAAACAAACCTATGATTAGTCACGCTAGTTATGTCATTAATGTATAATAAAAATAAAATTGGTCCTAATACGCTTCCCTGCGGAACTCCTTGTTTAATTACTCTAGAATTGGAATAATAAGGTACTAGTTCATCTTTTACCGTCCTATTAATAACTACATATTGTTTTCTGTCTGCCAAGTAAGATGACATCCATTGTAATCCATTGTAAAACAAGTCCTCTAATTCCTATTGCTTCCAATTTTCGCAATAACAAATTGTGCGAGACAAAATCGAAAGCCTTCGATAAGTCGAAGAAGAGACCCGTAGTGAACTTGTTATTATTGATTCCTGTCAGAATTATATTTAGGAGTTTATAAATAGCTAAGGTAGTTGATTTATCTTTCTGAAATCCATTTTGCTCATTAGAAATTATATCAAACCTACTACAGAACTCCATCAATCTTTTGTGCATACATTTTTCGAGAATTTTGGATAGGATCGGGACTAGTGCAATAGGTCGATAGTTACAGACCTCATCTTTATTGCCATTTTTAAATAAAGGCCTTACGATGGACACTTTTAGTTTTTCGGGAAACTTTCCCGTAGCAAATGATAAATTGACTAAATGTGTTAAAGGAGCAACTAACTCATTAATACATGCTTTTATGACCTTTGTGTTAATACCATCGTAACCTAAGGCACTCGTGTTATTTAACGCCATAATTTCCTCTCTTACTTCTTTTTCTGTCATAGGTCTAAGAAACATAGAGTTACTAAATGATAAACTTGATAAGTTATACGTTGTTTTATTTAATGTCAATGGATTGTTTGAATCAATGTAATTATTATTAAAAGCAGTGGCAATGTCAATAGGATCAGTTATGCATTCATTATTTATTTTTAGTTCCGTAATATCGTCGTCGAATTTTGTATTAGTACTTTCATTTTTTATGACTGACCATGTAGCCTTACATTTGTTTGTACTTTTGCTTATGAATTTTATATTTGAGTATTTTTTTGATTTGTCAATGCACTTTCTTAATAAGTAAGAATATTTTATGTAGGTATTTTTATTCGAGACTGTTTTATTACTGTAGTATAGATATCTTAAAGTTCTTTTAGTTTTACAACTCTTCTTAATACCTTGACTCATCCAAGCCTGTTTATTCTTATTAAGTTTATTTATTTTTATTTTTGGAAAGCACAACTTGTAAAATAAACAAAATAATTCGTGAAAATTATTAAATGCTACGTTAAGGTCAGCTTCAGCGTACATATCCGACCATGTCAAGCTCTTTAGACATTCTTTAAACTTACGTATATTGTCTGTGCAGTAATCTCGTTTGTATATATAATATGATTTCGCTTGTACAATTTCACGTTGTATGGGGAAACTCAACAATTGTGCTGTATCATGGTCCGATAAATAAAGTGGTAATATAGTAGCAGTCTCATCCGTGACATTACTTACAATATGGTCGATACAAGCATCCTTTCTAGTCGGAATCTCAATGTGCATTTTCAAATTATAATTACGACATAAGTCTTGTAAATGGTTAGTAATTTTTCCTTGCTTAAGCGTATTAATATTAAAGTCTCCCGCGATAACGATTTTTGTCTCAGGATGTTTTATTTTGATTATTTCATATAAATATTGGTCTAATTTGTCTAGAAAAACTGTAGGATCTGATGTGGGCGTTCTATATACACAAGTGATTAGTAACTTTTGTAAAGGAATTTCTATACTACAAGCCTCGAACGTATTTTGTATTACATATTTTTTTACATTTATAATTTCTTTATAACTAATGCCTTTTTTTACTAGGATACAAGTCCCACCTCTTTTCTTTTCTCTACAGAATGTGGTAGCTAAATTGTAATTATTGATCTTCAAAAAATTCTCATGACCACCTTGTAAGAATGTTTCTGATAGGCATATTACATCAGGATCCAAGGTTTTTTCCGATAACTCATGTAAAACGATTTCTACTAATTCACATTTTGATAAAATCCCAGCTATGTTTTGGTGCATTATTTTAAATGACAAAGTTGGTTCCTTATTCACGAAAAAACTGTTTTTTATTTAATAAAGGAAAGTAATCGGGTATGGTACATTTTTTAGTGTTAGGTGTATAGGTTTTAGTACTCCTATTTGCGGTTTCACATTGTGCGTGAACACGAGTAAAGTAAAATGGAATGGTACCTTTTGTATATAGCTTACTGGATGATTCTGGAGTCTGATACAATCGTTTGCTGCCTACTATCAACTGCTTCAAAACCTTAATATTTAAATATTTATTGTCATAATCTATGCAATCAATTACGTAGTTTAAGGATTTACTTATATTATATAGGCTATGTTTACATTCTACAAAATGACAGTTTTTACGTTCTTTACAAATGCGTTTGATTAAAGTATTCAATTCATATACATCCACATACATATTTGTCTTTAAGTTTAAAACTATCACGTCATTGTCACTGAACTTTTTGAGAATATTTCTTAAATGTGATGAGAATATTTTAGTATCATAGTCATTCTCGCCAACACAAATCACAATTTTATCATTGGATGTAACTTCAATATTTTTACAGTTTTTGAAAATATCCGCAGTAAGCGCGTATGAGTTTATTTGTGACATAATTGTATATTTTTCATACGGAGTGTTTTCTCTTGAATGTATCAGATTCGATGCCAGACCTACGCACCGTTGAGTACCAAAGATTAATATTCTTCTGTCGTAATTAGGTTTTATTTGGTGGTGTTGTAGATGGTCTGTAGTAGAAATATCCTCTAATATATATAACTTTTGGCTTAAGGTTTCAACTTGTACTGATAGGTCTAAAATTTCCTTATTTGCACTTTCAAGTTGTTGTTGAAGTTCGACTATATTTTGTTCAAGGCGAAATAGTTTCATGCTACTATTCTTGGGCTCACCGTTCTGCTCGGCAGCGGTCGGTGAGGAGGGTGTTGAGGATATGCCATTAAACAATACAGATCGCCGTTTTTTCTTTTCTGTACTTTTATTTTCTGCTGAAGTTAAATTACATATATTTATATTATTATATATTTATATTATTATTATATTTAAATTACATAATGATTTTAACATTTTAATTTCCATATTCAGTTGATTAATTTGTCTCTGCTGATTGTTATTATCTAATATTGTATTTTCCAGCTCATTTTGTGTACAATTAAGTTCAATCGTCAGTTGCGAAATGGTGTCTTTCAAGTCTTGTACAGTAAGTTTCACTTTGTCAGTAGTGACATAACTACTGACAAAGTGAAAGTCTAAGCTTCTTGAAGTTTTGTTAGGTGAGAAAATAGAATCCACTGAAATTTCGTTTTCAGTCAGTATGTAAGAATCCAAGAATCGGGAGTCGTGTGTATGTGGCGTGGACTATGAAGCATGTGATGTGCTATGATCATTAACTGGTGAGTTAATTTTTTTTTTCTCTGTGTGACATTAGATATTGTTGCGCTTCTGTTAGGTAATTTCTTGTTTCTTACACATAATTTACATCGCCATGTCTTTCTGGATTCTTGATCCCTTAAGCGAAACATTTTGGAGGGTATATTTTCCTACTAATTTTATATTGGAGGGTATATTTTCCTACTAATTTTATGCATTAAAAACGCATCATGATCAGTCTAAAAGTGCGAGCCACGCACACCGCACGCTGCTCTCCGCTATTTTTCTAAGTTGTATATCCGCGACCAATAATAAAAGTACAAAATTCTTTACACATTTTACCATTTATTTTGCGGAATCTCAAAGTCGTCAACCCGTCATCAACGGAGAGGGGGCATCGCGCGAATGATACTTAATATATTACAAGCGTTAATAGGCTACGGTAGTGGCTTTATATCAGGTGGGCCGTATACTTGTATGCCTTCCGACGTTGTATAAAAAAAATATACAGTATGTACACGCCGTCCGTCCGCATACATGCTGTACATTCTTCATCAGCGGATTTTACAGCAAGGACCGGATCACCGTCAGTCACATCATATACGGCCAAAATGTCTCAGAGATCCCTTCGCACGACCCCATCAAATACCTTCTTAAAGCCAACAAAACCTCAGAACACATTATGGTCCATAGCCAGATGCTTATTAGTGGATAAGCATCATATTGCGGAGTGAAAAAACTGATCAGTATATCCTCCGACATTTCTAAATTCATCATGTATTTCCCAAAGCATTCCATATATAGGATTTCCCTTCATTTTCCTTTCAATGATTTATTTACACTTGAACTGCTAAGTTCATCAAACTGATGGCCCAATAGTTGCCGCCGTCCATGCATGATCATTTGCCTGACAAATGCAACATGACTCTCTTCTTGTTTTCGTGTATAATATGTTCAAAAACCAGAACACGTCCCGCACGTAGATACTCGTACTACCTAGTTTGATCATCTCATCATCATATTGATTCCCGCTGACATTTCATTTTTCAAATTTCGTACCGCCCATTCTATTTTATCCATTGTAGTGCCTTCATGGTACGCTGGGACTGTTGAGTCACTCACAGGCTCATTCACAGTGCCAGCATCCTGGACATAATCACATAATTTTCCAAAACATTCACTCCCGAGAGAGCATGAAAGTAGAATAAATGCGATCGAGATGCGAGTATTGCGAAAAATTTGTGACATAACGCTTGTTGACCGCGTTCGAAATGATGACGTACGAAAGAAAGTTGGACTGAAAGAGAGTGTCGGTGTTAAGATAAGAAATGGCATGCTCCGTTGGTTCGGACATGTAGTAAGAATGCAAGATGAAAGAATGACGAAACAGATATACAATGCGAAAGTGGAAGGATGGATGGCGAGCGTGCATGAAAAGAGCTATGAATGTGATAGAAGCGAGTGAAGTGTGTAAGGACCGCGTCTTATGGCGCTCGGTTCTCTCTGCCTACCCCGCAAGGGACCTGGCGTGAATATATATTCACTCCACCATTTTGACACTGCTTGAGGAAAACATAGTGAAAGAAATTATATTGCGAAGACGTGTGACCTGACATAATAAAGGTCCGGCTTTCCCTGTGGGTTGTGGAAGCCTGCACGTAGTCGCTCAATATCAAAATCAGCAGCAAATCAGCCTGAGGATTTGACGAGATCCTCAGGCTTAGTTAGCGGACCCCGCCAATGCTCATGGATTAGGAAGCGGAATGACGCTAGAACGAAGACTATGCCGAAGGTATGCTCACCGTATGGTGTACCGCACTTGGTTGTAGAGCGGTCCGTCGCTGTCGGTGGCCAGCACGGAGCCGATAGCGGTGTCGCTGGTGGCCATCTCCGTGACCCTGAACTGCTGGTCGAGGGTGCCGGGCACCCACTCGGGCGCGTTGTCGTTCATGTCCACGATGGTGATGGTGAAAGTCGCTGTAGGTACAGTACTGGCCTTATTATATTTTGCCATCGTTTCCAGCCGGAAATAGAGATAGAAGGAACGGTATCAGTACAGTATGACGAGCTCGCTGGCGGAGTAGTTCATAACACTACTTTCACATCAAGGCTCGTGGATTCGATTCCCACACAGGAAGAATATTATTTATTTATTTTATACATATATATTATATATATATATGGCAATAGTGTTGCTACTTTATGCCAGTGTCAAAGTTAGGGAAACTCGACTCGAAACAACCCTGGTTAAATACCACGCGTAAAACGATAGTGATTTTTATAAGGTTTTCTTGATGAACTTATTCACGTCTTCCAAAAAGTGCATAAACGTGTTATATTTGAGTTTCTTCATTACTGTATTATTTCACTAGCACTTATGTTACAAAGTACTTACTATCAAAATGGTCACATAAAACTAATTTTATACTGAATTTAAAAAAATCCAAGTATAATGTCACTCGTCAAAAGCGCGGGAAGAAGTCCCAGGACGAACATTTGTGTGTATGTACATGCCAGTTTGTGTCTATGGATGCTTTTATAAGAGGTAGGGCGATCAAAGCTGCCCTACTGGGGAAGTGCCTCCACCTTTTAGAGTCGGCAACGCATGAGTAACACTCGTGGTGTTGCAAATGTCTATAGGCTGTGGTAACTGCTTACCATCAGGCAGATTGTATGCTTGATTGTCGCCTTAGTGGTATAAAATACCTCACAAAAAAGCCCTAAGGGTTGTAGTGTACTTGTGAATAAGTGAGGTTACCAGTAACCTCCTAAGGACTAGCTATGTTAGCAGCAGGGGTAGCAACGCGCGAGTGATACTTCCACTATTACAAGCATATACAGGCTACGGTAACCACTTTAGATCAGGTGGGCTGTATTCTTCCCGACGTAGTATAAAAAAATATCAGTAATCCTTTTGTATCTCATATCCACAATCATTTAATTTCCGATACAATTGCTTTTTGTTTATGCAACGTCGGAAGGCATATAAGCATATGGCCCACCTGATGTAAGGCGGTCACCGTAGCTATATATATAAACGCTTGCAATACATTAAGTATTATTCGCGCGATGCCAACTCTGGTGCTAACACTACAACTCCCTGTGAGTTTACTGGTGACCTCACTCCCACGCAGGAACACAACAACCATCTAGGGAGTTGTTATTTGGCTGCGGTTTTCTGTGATATCTTGATTCGTAAATAACTAACATCAATTGAGTAGGCCACAGAAGCTAATAGCCTTCTTAATAGATACTCACACTCGTCGGTGTCTACCCCGATGACAGTCTGCAAATCAATGACCCTGATGGTGAGGTAGAGGACTTCAAACTCCTCGAAGTCGATGGTGACGTTGTGCCTGATCTCCTTGACGAGGAGGCGGCCCTCTGCGACGCCGAGGTTGTTCGTATCCGGGTACAACGTCTCGATTTCTAAGCATCTAACAATCCAACAGCATTATTGTCAGTATCAATGGTGGCAAACAAGCGTACGGCCTACCTGATGGTAAGACGTTACCGTAGCCAATGGACATTTACAACACCAGGGGTGACACTCTTGTGTTGACGATCCTTCATGCATGAATTTACTGTAAAGTGGTACTTTTATTACTATTATTGTACTTAAATAGTTAATGGATTTAGGAGTTATTTTTTTAGTTATCCGTTATATCGTTAATCTAAACTGTGATTGCCTCAGTGGCAGTTAGATCATGAAAACTGGTACCCACTACCGTTAGTAAATGCATGCCGTCGCTGCCGTGGCTGCTCCTGGATTGCATACATCCGTGTGCATGGGTAATGAACCGTTATAATCAGTCGGGCAGCAACGGTGGTGCATAAGGTCGCTGTTCAGATGGCGGTCAATCGCAGGGAGGACAGCAGCAGCCGAAGCAGTGACGATTAGAGCCAAAAGAGTGACGGCATGCATCATTAACGGTAGATGGAGGATGTCCGCCGGCGCTAGTTCGCATGAATTAATCGGTGACGGTAGCACGCAAACATTAGGTAAAACTGCCATTAAAAATGTTTCCTAATAAATAACTTAAAAAAAGTAGTAATTTATCTTTTCCTCCTGTTTCCGAAGCTGTTCCGTACCTCAAAAGGCAAAACGGAATCCTTATGGAATCACTTTGTTGTTATTCTGTCTGTCTGTACGTATGTCAAGATCCTTTTTCTCAGAGACGGGTAGAGCTATCAAGCTGAAATTAATATCAAATACTCAGGTCTGCAATCCCTTCAAGTATTTATTCGCATATTTTGACGCTCGCAAGGGAATCAAAACCTGTAGGGTACTTCCTGTTGACTTAGAATCATGAAATTTGGTAAGAAGCAATATCATGTAGTACAAGTAAAGGAAAAAAATCCGAAAACTGGCATTTAGTAGTTACTTCACAAAAAAAATAGCGATAAATATTTTAATGAAGATATTTTTTCACGGAACCATAACCATATTCCATAATTATGTATGTATATACAGATCCCTTACGGGGCAGGCAGAGTGAACCGAGCACGACAAGACCGGTCCTTACGCACCTCACTAGCTTCTTTAACATTATTCTTCTCATACACGAGGGCTCTTGTTCATCTTCTGATAAACGATCAATTTGGTCATGATAAGTGAGTTTTGTTCTTCCTAGTCTACCACAATCATCCGTTCCGTTACGGCATACCTACATTTGTTTCGTAATTCTTTCCTTCGTTATTTATTCTCTATGTCCGAACCAACGGAGCATGCCACTTCTTATTTTGACATTATATATAAATAAATAAATATTGTCGGACAAATTACACAGCGCCACCTAGCCCCAAAGTAAGTGAAACTTATGTTATGGGTACTAGACAACTGATAAACATACGTAAATACATTTTTTTTTGTAAATACATACTTATTATACATAGAAAATACCCAGACCAAGTCAAACAGACATGTCCATGCACACAAATGTTTGCCTTGTGTGGGAATCGAACCCACGAGCGTCGGTGTCAAAGTCGCGTCATTCACGACTGAGCCGCCGAGCTATAAGCCTATAACCATAAACCCATAAATAAAAATGTAAACGTACCCATGATATTCGTCAGGGTTGGTTTCCCGACCCTGCTTGGTGGCGTACGAGGTTTCCCAGTCTATTTCGAAGCGCAGCTCGGCCGTGGTGTCCATGTCAGAGGCGCGAATGCTCCATGTTATTTCATACCCGTCAGGAACATTCTCCTCCACGTTGGGACTCCCGCGAGCCTGGAAACATCATATGTTATAGTACACCTTACCCAGCAGTGAAATGGGGAAAGGGTGTTGAAGTTAAAGAAATAAACATTGTTATACTAATACATTATATACCATTATTAGCTGGAGAAGAGATAGTTTGGTGGGTAAAGAACCGGCCTGGTGACCAATAAGTCCTCCGTTCGAATCCTGGCATGTACCTACCACTAAATTCATGTTTTCGGATTTATGTACATATTTGTAATTATCACTTGGTCAGCGGTGAGGAAAAACATCGCGAGGAAACCCGCACGTCCAAATTATATTTCGAAAGGCGTGTGACCTAAAATAAGAGTGAACTGGTTTACCCTCTGGGTTGTGGGGTACTGACGGCAGTCTCTACATTTAAAAATCACTATCTTGGCCAATCCTTAGGCTTGGGTAGCGGACCCCGCCAATCTTAATGAGTTGGGAAACGGAATATCGCTAAGAAGAAGGAGAGGAGGGTTATATATATATATATGTTTTTTTTTACTACGTCGGGAGGCATACAAGCATACGGCCAACCTGATGTAAAGCGGGTACCGTAGCCTATTAACGCTTACGATATATTAAGTGTTTCTCGCGCGATGATGAGGATCTGCTGCTTAAACAGCAACTCCTTGAGAGCTTACTGGTGACCAAGATACACAGACATGTTCATGAACACAAAGTTTGCCTTGTGTGGGAATCGAACCCACGAGCGTTGGTGTCAAAGTCGCGTCATTCACGACTGAGCCACCGAGCTCGTCTAAAAATATAGCATTATTATAGTAAATAAGGAAAGATTCAATAGTTTGATAGTCATCACTAGAGTTTGAATGTATGAAGAAGCTAGAAGAATCCTAGTTGTTTCAATTGCTATGATATTTTTTCGTACAACGTCAGAGAGGCAAACATGTACGCAGCACACTTTACCTTTATTATCACAATGCTAAAGGACGGTTACCGTAGTGCCAAGAACTCATTGTCAGGTAGGCTCAAATAGATCAAAGCAGCCCGTCTGGGGAAGTACCTCCACCTCACAGAAAACCGCAGCCATATACCAACTCCCTAGAGGGTTGTTGTGTTTCTGCGTGTGAGTGAGGTCACCAGTAAGCTCCCAAGGAGTTGCTGTGTGAGCAGCAGAGGAGGTATCGCGCGAGTGATACTTGATATATCGCAAGCGTTAATAGGCTACGGTATCCGCTTTACATCAGGTGGGCCGTATGCTTGTACATATGTATAATTATAAATATGTATAATTATACAATGTAGCATAAGAAAAATGTCGGATAAGAGTCAAAGTCAACATCACTTGCAGGAGGCCCACGTTGCTGCACCCTGCAACGAGGTTCTGAACCTATTCTAAGAATAGCGGACCCCCCAATCCTAATAGATTAGAAATAGCATAAAGAAGAAGTACGGTGTATTTTACTATGTTGTCATAGATCACTCACCAGACGCAGCGTGGGCGGCGTGTTGTTGATGTCCAGCAGCCGTATCACCAGCTGCGAGGTGGCCGTGTGGTACGGCGCGCCGAGTGTGTCTATGGCTTGGATCTGGGAACACAATTTAGCGTTATCTATGGTAAACACGAATTTACTGTCTTTATTTTCAGGAACACCGTTCCTATATGAATTCTTTATGTTTGTCTGTCGCTTTTTTTTCGAATATTCGAATTTTGACTTCAGATTCGGATTCAGCATAAAAAAGTAGAATAGGAATGTTCAGGAACACCGTTCATATCTCTTACCCGTTGAGGCCCAGGTGGCTGAATTCCGCCATGCGCGTTACGGCAACAACAATAACGGGCCTCAAGGCGTCAAGGAACACGGCCAAATGGCCAACAAATTAAAAAAAAAAATGTTATTGAACGAGGTGTTCCTCTGGCAATGCAAGCTTGCGCATTCTCAACTGGTCTTTTGTAAAAGTATTATTGCTTTTATTTCTTATACTCGTACTTTAAGTTCTTGTACGAAAAAGTAAAAATGGAAGGATTATGCCAGTTTGCGTGCAGTTGAATTCAGGATGTATGTTTTTTAAACCGCATAGGTAAGCGTATGGAACTAAACTACAAACAAATTTAGTTATGCGGTCCAATGAACGTATGGAACGTTCGGTGAGCGAGATCAAGTGACGCTTGGTCAGCTTTATTCAGTTAAATCTTCAGTTTAGAAACTTTTCGAAATCTCCTTAATTCTAAATGTCTCAGCTTCAGTAACTGTGCTGAAAAATTACTCTGGAAGGGTTCCCTGACGCAATCCTGAAGTTTAAATACCATCCGTAAAGCGATTTTAATTTTACAAGGTCATCTTATATTTCAAGTGTTTCAAAAAGAGTAAAACTTTTTGAAATACGGTGAAAAAGTCAATGAAGATAAACGTGCTATATATATTTTTATTATTGTATCACTAGCGCTATGTCATATAAAACTAATTTTGGAAAGTACAAATTTCAATAATAACGACAATGTAAAAAGCGCGGGAAGCAGTTCAAGTATTAAACATTACAAAAAAAATATGTATACGTGGCGTTACCTGCACAAACAATTCGTTTTGTCGATGGTAGTCGAAGGAATCATTGGCCGACACGAAGATCTCACCAGTTGACTCGTTGATAGTCAGAAAATTGACAGCGTTGCCCAGCAGTGAGTGCCTGCCATCAAACATCCGAGCTTATATATTTTTTTTATACTACGTCGGGAGGCATACAAGCATACGGCCCACCTGATGCAAAGCGGATATCGTAGCCTATTAATTAGCGATACATTAAGTATTAAGTTAATTCAGCAACTCACTAGGGCGTTGATATTTGGCTGCGGTTTTCCGTGAGGTGGATGCACTTCCCCAGATGGACTCTTTTGATGCGCTCTACCTCTCTTAATACACCTAGTGCAAGACAAACAGACATGTTCATCCACACAAATGTTTGTCCTGTGTGGGAATCGAACCCAGGAGCGCCGGTGTCAAAGTCGCGTCATTCACCATTGCGCCACCGACTTTATTGAATAAGCATAATCCTATTTCTTTCAACGAGTATCATAATACATATAATTTTTCTGTATTTGTGTGTTTGTGTCTGTCACTGAACTGAAATATTTAATGTTTATTTTTTTTTTACTACGTCGGGAGGTATACAATCATACGGCCCACCTGATGTAAAACGGGTACCGTAGCCTATTAACGCTTGCGATTTAAGTATCACTCGCGCGATGCTCCTTTAGTTACACTGCAACTCCTTGGAAGCTTACTGGGGACCTCACTCACACGCAGGAACACAACAACCCTCTAGGGCGTTGTTATTTGGCTGCGGTTTTCTGTGAGGTGGAGGTACTTCCCCAGACGGACTGCCCTGATGCGCCCTACCTCTCTTGTATCTATTTCTTTCAACGAGTAATCATACATGTAATTTTTCTGTATTTGTGTGTGTCACTGAAATGTAATATTTAGTATATTTAGTATATAGAATTTTTTTTCCTCTACCTTAAGGTTGTCTGGAAGAGATCGCTATGCGATAAGACCGCCTTTTGTACTTTAATTTTAAATTGTCATTTTAATATGTATACTGTTCTATGTGGTGCAATGAAGAGTATTGTATGTGTTTGAATGGGTTCCTAAAAAAATAACGAACCCTGGGCTCAGAACCGAAAGCGTAGAACGCGACCGAGATGATGACGATGAGTGGGTTCCTAAATGGTTAAGGTTTAAAATAAGACCCGATAGATGGCCATATATTACCGTAGCCTGTTAACGCTCGCAAGATAGGAAATATCGCTGGCGCGTTGCCATCACTGCTGCAAACTCCAAGTTTTTAGGAGCGTACTGGCAATCTCTCTAACTCAAAGGAACACAACAACCATTCAAAGAGCTGTTATCTCCTGTGAGGTAGAGGTGACGGATGGCGAGCTCGGTGGCGCGGTGGCGAAACGCGTTGTTACGTTACTTTGACACCAACGCTCTTGGGTTCGATTCCCATACAAGACAAACATTTGTGTGTTTGAACATGTCTGTTTGTCTTAGTCTGGGTATGAGAGGTAGGGCGCATCAAAGCATCCCTTCTGGGGAAGTATCTCCACCTCACAGAAAACCGCAGCCAAATAACAACCCCCTAGAGGGTTGTTGCGTATGAGTGAGGTCATCTGTAAGCTCCTGTTGTTAAGTTAGCAGTTGTTAGTATATATATATATATATATATATATATATATATATATATATATATAAGTTGTTATGTCAGCAGCAGAGGTGGCATCAGCATTGTATAAAAACTGTACTTCACCAGTCGCACCTCAATATCAAACACTCACAAACGGATAAGGTCATGCATACAAATGTTGGTTCTGTGTTTGGAAATCGAACCCATGGACCTTGATGTAAAAGTAGCCTTCGCTAACCTTTCCTCCACAGAGCCCAGGAAAAATTACACTATGTCACATGGCAACGATCCTTACAATAATGTCTTCGTATACTTGAGACATTCTCCGAAATATATTTCAATGAATCATGTCGACCACCAGAGGGAGACCTACCTATTTCTACCGCCAAGCAGCCATATTTATATTGTTGTGTTCCGGTTTGAAGGGCGAGATATGGCAGAGAAATTACTGGGTACTGTGGCGAAACAGCCTTAGGTCACAAGATTAGCAGCGCGCTAGTGATATCCCCGTGGTGTCGCGAGCGACAATAGGCTGCGGTGACCGCTTACCATCTAACGCCGGCCACATGCATGTTTGCCAATCTAGTTGTATAAAAAAAAATGTTGATAGAGTAGTGAATAAAATACGAATGAACTGTATAAACGAGTAGTCTTTAACAGGAAACTTCTGGGCAACAATTATTAAAAGGCATACAAGCAAAATAAAGCCTGTAAACGCTTGTAATACATTAAGTATGACTCGCGTGATGCCACCTCTGCTGTTAACACAGCAACTCCTTACCAGCTTACTGGTGACCTCGCTCACACACAGTAACACAAAAATTCTCTAGTTAGGGAGTTGTTTTTTGGCTGCAGTTTTATGTGAGGTAGAGGTACTTCCCCAGACCTCCTCTTTTATGTTATATACAAAAAGACCCTAGGTTCCAAGGAAACAATGAAAGAAAGAATAAACAGTCGAGCAGACCAGACTGCTTGTTTGCTATCCGTCGTAAAAAAAAATTAAGTAACAACAGAGATTTGTAATTCTAGTGAAGTGTTCAATGTATACATACTCAACTCGGTCATAATAATCTCTGTCGCTGGCGAGCGCCGTGGCCACGTAGAAGCCTTCGCCTTCAGTCTCGTTGAAGGGGACCGTCTGCGTGGGCAATTCGAAGATAGGCTCCTCATCGTTCCAGTTGATCAGGTTGATGTACACGGTGCAATTGCCCGTATGCCTTGGGTCATGTCTGTCCACCGCCATTACCTTTAATGAAAACAAAAATGTTGACTCTCGTATGTGAAACGAAAGGGAATTTTCTGTTATGAAGTGGAAACGAGACAAATCTATATATATAAAAATGAATGTTTGTCTGTATGTCCTCTATGGACTCGAAAATGGCTAGACCGATTTTGATGAAATTTTCAGGGAATCTTTATATTAGTTTAGCGGGCGTTCCTGTGCAGTTTGGTAGCGATCGGATCACCCGTGCGAAGCCGGCGCCGGTCGCTAGTATATATATAAAAATGAATGCTTGTCTGTATGTCCTCTATGGACTTAAAAACGGCTGGGCAAATTTTGATGAAATTTTCAGGGAATCTTCGGATTAATCCAGCGGGTGATCCTGTGAAGTTTGGTAGCGATCAGATCACCTGGGGGTGGATAGCTATAGTTAGCTATAAGTAAAACTTCTTTAGCTCCATAGTGTGATACAGACAATAGGCCTGCACTGTGTCTTACATATACGAAACTTAACTCGCTATGACAGAAAGAAAATACGATACGTAACTCTCTCTATTTCTATCTTCACTAACTTGTATCTCCATCTCAACTTCCGTTCGTCTCGCCCGATCACACTTTTCGTAACGCCCTCGTCATGCATTCACCAGCTTACTCCCCAAGTCAAGCGTGCGTAAAGAAGTTTTACTTAAAAAGAAACATAAAGGCACACTAATTGTGTTCCAAAAATACATGGTGTAGCTGTGTCCTGACACGACTATGAGTTGTACGTGAATATGTCTTCGTGGCGAGTAAACGGAAGTAAGTTATACTAACGGAGATTAAATGATGCAGCGAAATTATCTCAAAATGGTGGTGCTTTAACCTCGATCGCGCACGATGTGTTGCAGTCCTCTTATTATTATTTAGTTATCAAGTGGTGTTATTCAATTTTGGCTGTAAACTATAGATATTTAACTACATCACCAAACAGTACCTCCCGATTTTTTTATCATCACTTTTCTGAATTGTCTCTCACTGTGGAAGGAAAGACGTATTCACGTCAAAACTCTGCTACAAAACTAGACTAAAAATCTATGTATAACTTCACGCGAAATCCCTTGCGGGGTAGGCAGAGAGAATCGAGTGCGACGTAACTCGATCCTTACAAACCTCACTCGCTTCTTTGCAGGCGAGCGCGCATAAGAAGAGCAATGAATGATTCCTTGCATTTCTTATGCACGCTCGCCGCTTTCTAAGGCTCCTAAGATTAAGGTGATGTCCTTCTGTTAAAACGCGACTAAGTTGGTCATGGTAGGTTAGTCTCAGTCATCCTCGGCTTCTACATACTTTCTTACGCGTTTTTATTTTATTTCGCGTTATTAGTATATACAGAATATCATTACTTTCGCGTTGTATATCTGTTTCGTAATTCTTACTTCCTGCATTCTTCCTACATGTCCGAACCAACGGAGCATGCTTCTCGTTTGTCCTACTTTCATGCTTCTCTCTGCCATACCCAGCTTCCGCCACCATAAGTAAGCATTGGGACCAGCACTGCATTGTAATATCAGATAATTGTTTTATGAGAAGGAATATAGGATATAGGAAGTATATAAAAAACTACCCTTGGTTCCAAGGAAACAATGAAAGGAAGTAATTGAGCAGCACTTACCCTGATGGCGATTTGCTGAAACTCCCTCTCTTCGTAATCCAGCATGCTGTGGTTCAGTGTGCCCATGACGAAGGTCTGACGCTGGTACCCCACCTCGGGTGCTACGTAAAAAGCTGACGCAGCCCCCGGGGGGTAAATGTCCTCCAGGGTGACGTTGTACTGCGCATGTTCACCCTGTAATATTTTTATCAAAATGCAATGTCCTTTCTTCTCTCTGCCTACCACAGAAGGAACCTGTATATCTATCGGCAATATACCTATAGATAAGAAATACATTATTTATTTTGCAGTACTATCACACAATACAGCATATGTTGTCTGGAAGATAACCTTGTAATTAGGTTGTTAGGCTGTCATGTTTGAAGTCAAGGCCAACCGCACCAGCTCATGGTACAACCTGCTAAGAAGGTAACTAAACGAGGGATTGGCGAGGGTAGGGTACATTGAAGCAGCAGAAAATAATAACTTCACGTCAAAGAATAGCGCAGCCGAATGTACAACTCCCTAAAGGGTTGTTGTGTCCCTGCGTGTGAGCGAGGTCACCAGTAAGCTCCTATAGAGTTGCTGTGTGAGCAGCTGAGGTAGTATTGCGCGAGTGATACTCAATGTATTGCAAACGTTTATAGGCTACGGTAATCCCTTTACATCATGTGGGCCGTATGCTTGCATGCCTCCTAACGTTGTATAAAATATATATATATATATATATATATATATAATACACAAATATAAAAATATACATTTACAAAGTAGTATTGTATTGTTTTTTATATATTTTATATACAGAAAATCGCAGCCAAATAATAACTCTCTATGAAAGGTTGTTATGTTCCTGCCTGTGAGTGAGGCCACCAGCAAGCTCCTAAGAAGTTGCTGTGTTACCAACAGAGATAACATCTCGCGAGTAACAATGTACTAAAAGCGTTCGTGGGCTACGGTAACCGCTTTACGTCAGGTGGGCCGTATGCTTGTATGCCTCCCGACGTAGTATAAAAAAATGTATGCACGTATTACAGTTGACTATTCAGATATTATTAACAAACATTCAAATCTTACCAAATCCCTGTCGTGGAACCCAAAGGGCTCCCTGAAGGCGAGAGTTTGAGGAGTCTCCTCCATGATGTCAAGGTAGTACTCCGTGCTCAGCGGCACCGGCCTCTGGTCGTTGACATCGTTGACGATGATGACGACGTTCGTCTCCTCGTAGAAGGACATGTTGTATTGTTTGTGTGCTATCAGCGTCACTTGAAACACTTCCTTTTCGAGCTCGTCCCTGTCAATTTCATACACGTAGAATATGGCTCCCTCCCGCCCCAGTCCGATGGTCTCGATGGCGAAGAATGTATCTGGAAAACATATCGGTTCTTCACGACTACTCCCATGCCGATTAATAGAGGTAGGGTGCAACAAAGCAGCCCGTCTGGGGAAGTCCCTCCATCTCACAGAAAACCGCAGCCAAATAATAAAAGCTCAAGCTTCAGCGATCACCGAATACAACCGGCTTAGGCGTAAATACCGCGCCGATCTTTCAGAAATTAAACTGTCTAAAAATAATGAAGGCGAATGGGCAATACGAAAAACTGTTGCTACTGTACAAGAATCAGAACCGGAAAAAAGAAAAGAAAGATTTTTAATAATAAAAAACCTACTCCTAAAAAGAAAAATAAGAAAATCCAATAAAATAAATCAATATGCCCACGTTTCTACAAAAAGAAGTGAAATCCCACCAAAAACATTCTGTAAAAAACTAGCCAAGTCTCGATGGAGCTGCTTGTTTATCTCTAAAAAGTAATGAAATCTAGACAAAGTCGTGCCAAGTCTAAGGTTCCTTACTGCGATTTCTTTATTATTATAGTTATTGTTGTGTGACTTGGCCGTTGAAGGGTACACAAGGGTACAAAACCAGGTGCTCCATGACACCATTGCACCAATCTGTCGCCAGAACCGCTACCCATTGACGATGGAAAATTGCCACTTAGAAAACGTTGATTCAATAACCAGTCAATTGTAGGCTTGATAAAGCTGCGGATTTCAATAATACTTATGTACGAGTATAGGCGAGCCTGAAACAAACAATACAAAAATATTTCCAGTACAGACGGACTTCTAATCATTGATAGAAGTCCGTCTGTACGTCTATTTTATGTTAGATCGGTGGTCGATTTGACGCTCCAAAAAGAAGAGAGCAGAAGTCAGCATTGTCAATGCTGAATGCATGTGTTGCACAATCAACAACAGCCTAAAATGAGACACTAGCGTCCAATTACCAATACCAGTATGGGCTATTATCTCGCTTAACAAACATAGGTAGTTACAACAGATATAACATTACGTGTAAACAA
Source organism: Pyralis farinalis (assembly GCA_947507595.1). Classification (NCBI taxonomy): domain Eukaryota; kingdom Metazoa; phylum Arthropoda; class Insecta; order Lepidoptera; family Pyralidae; genus Pyralis; species Pyralis farinalis. Next base: position 3,993,425 of record OX382270.1, read on the forward strand.
AATTGACTTGTACCCACTAACGTATAAAGAATGTTCAACGGCCAAGTCACACAACATTAACTATAATAATAAAGAAATCGCAGAAAGGAACCTTAGACTTGGCACGACTTTGTCTAGATTTCATTACTTTTTAGAGATAAACAAGCAGCTCCATCGAGACTTGGCTAGTTTTTTACAGAATGTTTTTGGTGGGATAACAATTTCCTAGAGGTTTGTTGTGTTCCTGCGTGTGAGTGAGGCCACCAGTAAGCTCCTAAGGAGTTGCTGTGTAAGCAGCAGAGAAGGCATCGCGCCAGTGATACTTAATGTATTACAAGCGTAACTGCTTTACATTAGGTGGGTCGTATGCAACAAGACGTTGTATAAAAAAAAGTGGAAGTGTATATTTGTTTAGATGCGCTAATCTCTGGAACTAGGTACTAGTTGAATTAAAAAAAATGTTTATGTATTTGATAGTCAAATTTTTGAGGGAGTATATAATAACCAGAAGGTTGAATTTTTTTACTATCTTATAAAATAAAGCGTTCTATGGTCGGGGATAGTGCAAATCTGCGTAACTAGCATTGGATAATTTCGCGTATCGTAAATCTTAAAAATGTATTCTTGACATTATATATATTATATTTATATTACATGTAAGCATTTGTAGTAATATTCATAAGTTCTTGATTTTTATACTAAATATATGTTTTGAATGAAGAATTTTAGTTTTTTTTTAACACAAATACGTCACCACATTAGACTATTACCTATTACAGTCTAATTGTGGCTTACAGTGATACACGTTCACAGAGAATTTTTTTACCAAAAGATGCCGCTTTACTATTTTTTTTATTTTTATTTTATTTTATTTGGAAAACAAAACAGTAATGATATCATCTAAAATTAGTTACTAGTTAAACATGAGATATACACATTTACATAGTTTTCGCATATAGTCTCTGAAAACTTGTTTATTTTTTCACATACACAAGAAAATATTGATACTGTTACTAAAAATAGTTTAGCACAATACATATCTAAATAAAATACTCAAAAATTGATATTATCCGACAATAGAATCTACATACTACACAGTATAATTATGCAAGTATATATACACAAAATAACAATGCACAACCAGCTATGGAACCGCATCAAACCATGCTTTAGTTAAAGTACTTTTGAAGGTTTTCAATTTTGTATCGAAGAGGTCTAAATCGGAAGCGCCAACCATATCGTTGTAATTATTTGCCGATCGAACAAAAAATGAATTACTTCTGTAATTAGTTGCACAAAAAGGAACAGCTAAAGTTGTAGGTCGTCTAACGTTACATCGGTTAGGAACTCGTAGATTTATGAAGGAGAGAAGTTCAGGAGAATCTATTTTAGAGTGTGCTATTTTTACTAAGGTAGCTACATCTGCTATCTTACGTCTCACCGCAAGAGGCAGAGTGTGTTGTTTCTTACATCTCGCTTCGTAACTGCTTAGAAAATCAAATAAAAATATCCTAAAATAGTCTGTTTTGGTAACATTCTTTTCTACGTATTATATTTTAAAACTGTTTTATCTGATTGTACGAAATAGCTTCAATACTCGATGGTGTCCGTATCGTCAGTGAAAAAAATGTTAAAATGTGTCTGTCGATTGGGATAAGTGACCGAATATAATGTGTCCGAGTTGTACACAAACTCCGTCAGCGAGCTCGTCGCCGTTCGACGGCCTTGGTGTCAAAGTACCGTTGCTAAATACTCCGCCACTGAGCTCCTCACTTAATTCTAAGGTGTAGTTGCAACAAACGGCCCTAACAAAAGTACATACAAGTGATTTGGGAACCCCTTCTATCTTATGATTGATAAAAACCAAGTCTTATTCATTGAATTATTATGTACAAGTGTACTAGAACCAACACCGCGAACCAAATGTTTGCGCCATGTTTGTTTGTTATATCTTTATTGTACATAAAATAACAATGAAAAATGTAAATAAAAATGCAACACATTGATAAATATACAAACGCGGACTTATTCCTATAAGGAATCTCTTCCAATCAACCTTTGAGTGTCTAATTGGAGCTTGGTTGGCGAGTGGCGCGGTAGTACGACATAAACGAAATAGATCATTATAATAATAAACAAATATAAAAGAAATAAATGTCAAAATAAATAATAAAATTGAAAGTACCTAGATAAAATAGAATATAATATACATATATATGCAAGATGATAAAAAAAAGAAAAAATGAAAGAAAAGGAAATTAAGTAAGATAAAAAAAATCAAATCAGTCCAAAGCACCATGTTCATCGTGAGCGCTTTTTAGAGCTAGTTTAAACGATTCAATGGTGGGAGACAATTTAATGTGCAAAGAGAATGAATTCCACAATTTTGCCGCATGGACCGAGAAAGATTTGGTGTTTGTACTACTGGTGTACATTCAGTAAAGGATCCACTAAAGAACGCAGACGATTATCTATTTCACGAAATTGAAACCTTTCACGTAAGTACTCAGGAGCAGATGGGTTAAATAGTACGTTAAAAAAAAAAAAATTCTACGTAGCCTAATCGGATACCAACCGAGCTGCTTGCGAAACTCAGAGACGTGGTCATACTCCCGCAGATCAAATACGTACCTTACACAAAGATTTATTAGTCTGTCTAGTTTATCAAGCAACCCTTCTGCCGGATCCAGGTAGGCCACATAGGCATAATCCAACAGAGGAAGCAGAAGGGGTTGTACTAGCATCGCCTTAATGGAAATCGGAAGGAGATTTTGCAGACGTCTAAGAGAATGCACAGAGGCGAAAAGTTTACGGCTGACTTTATTTACCTGAGGTATCCACGACAGAGTTTGATCCATATAACACCCAAATTAGTTACGAAGAGATCGGTATAACAGTGCCGTCAAAAACCAAACTAGGGATAATCACGGAGTCCAATTTATAAATGAAGAGTGGGAACTCCCAATTATAATTGCCTGTGGCTTAATTGCATTAATTTTAATGCCAAAGTATTGGGACCATTGAGAAATGGCAGCGAGATCAGAGTTGATGATATTAATAGCTTGAGAAATATTAGAAAGAGAGGCAGCCGTGTATATTTGAAGATCGTCTGCATACAAATGAAAGGAAGAAGACAGTGGTAGAGTAATGCTTTGCCGATCGGCAGAAACTCATTGCTGTACTACGTTGAACGAAACGCGTAAGCGCCATGAAAATCACGGTGTTTTTGGTCCTTTTGGTCGAGAGAAAAATACCCCTTAGAAGCGATTTAGTGCTGTATCCTGAAACCTTTCGGATAGATATCTAAATTATTTCAGCGCTGCAGCAGACAATCGTTTTATTTATTATCAAAATGGAGCAAGACTTTTACTTAGGATAGCTCCTCTAGTAGATAAAATGACACAATGGTCTTATTATGGTTATTCGTAGCATGTTATTCTAACGACTAACACCTACAGCGCCTGAGGATGCCTCGTGGAGAGATGAAACACGTGTCGCAGGGACGACCGGAGCAGCCAGGGCAGCGACGGTGGCGGGTGCATGCGGTTCATGTTTCACATGGCGGACACTCGCAGAGACTACCGCAGCAGCCAAGGCTTATTCAATAATGTAAAAATTGTGTGTATGTATATTTAGGTTCATGTAGGAGATGATTGCAGCAGCATGGACAGAGACCGTAGCAGCCACGGCAGCGACGGCATGCATTTACTAACGGTAGTGGGTGGGTGCCGGCCGGCATTAGTTCGCATGAACCAATCAGTAGCGGAAGCATACAAAGTAGTTTAAATCAAATTGTCAAATCTATTGCAACTACCACTACAAGTTTGTAGCGTACCTTCGGGATCAGCTCTTAGGGTGTAATATATGGGGTCGTCGATGCCGGTGTCTCCATCGATGGCCTCTACGCGGAAGGTCTGGTTGGTCTTCTCGTCGAACTGCTCCACAGCAAAGATGTCGGTCCAGCGCGGAGGCCGGCTCATCACATTGATAACGTGGATTACCGTAGTCATTGTGTGACGGTTGGGATACGAATCCTGTTGAAGATTAAGCAACTTCATAAATGTCATCAATTTAAGCAGTAGTTAATTTATTTTTTATGTCTAACATCATTTCTCTAGCTTTCCTACCTACCTCCTTTTCTGTGGAAGTGATTTCGTGAAAAGGGATGGAAGTGTGTACCAGGAACCCGGCGAAACGCGCACGATTTGATTTGACCAATGAACGCGCGCAGTGGTAGAGTTGGCCGTCAGATGGCACCAACTCATTTTCCGAAAGGTTGGTACTATTGCTAATATAATTTAATAAGTATGAGTAATAAAAAGCCACATTTACAAAATCAATTCAATTATTCTCTTAATTTTTTAAATTGATTGATTAGCAAAATATGGTAAATTTTATTGACTGATTGATTAACAAAGATGTCTATCTGTTTATGCTTTAAATCTAGGTACAGGGAATATCTTTTAAATTTACAAAAAAGCTGATAAATCATATGCATACAGTATCTCCTTAGGACTATATATACTCAGTATTTGTTCATAATAATATTTATCAATAAACATAATGTTACTATGTACGTACATGAATAATAATAACACTAATTATCATATTTATTTATTTATATATTAATACCATATAATATTATGAATAGGCTTTTAATATTATTGTTTACTCGATGGCAGGCACCTCTTTTACTAATGGTGTCCACAGAATACCAGCGCCGAGGCACTTCGTGCCAAGACATTAGTGCCGACCTATATGTTACACACATTGTAATTTAGCCTTAAGTTTTTTCAAATTTATGTAAAAAATTTGTGTTGCCAAATAAACGCTTTTCTTTCTTTCTTTTTTTAATCCTCACTCAAAACAAGACAGACAATGCCACAGACATCAAATTAATGTCAATGGTAATGAACTATAACTTTGTTGCATTTGTAAAAGTATTAATCAGATAAATACGCATTTCATTGCATTTACTTGAATTCTCAATTTACAGCTAAATATGTAAATAGTCATACTACTGCCGTGTACGAACTATATATTTTTTACTGAACGTCACTTCCTATTGAAATTGAAAATTCCTTTATTTCAAATAATTTGTCTTACATTAAACATGGCCAGGGTTTCCTTTTAAGTAAAAAATATACTTGTAGTAGGAAACTCTGCTCTTCCTTATTTACATAACTAAATTATTTGGATTTCACCGTGCTTGATTTTACAAATTTTATAAATTTAACTTTGAAGTGGAACATTAAAATTAGGGAAGTATAATTTATATATATAATTTATGGATTATAGAATATTAGGAACTAGATTTAAGTACGAGTAGTATTATATAAATAAGTATAGGTTGCCTGTAAGTTTGCCTGAGTAGTGTGAGTGTGTCTTTATATGCGAGAGGCTATGCGCGCTTGAGGTGGTGTGTGAGGGTGTGTATATGTTGATGCGTGCATCTAAAAGCACGCATGTATGTGTGTGTAAGAGAGAGAGAAAGAGAATATGTGTGTGATGAAGTAATATGTGAGTGTTTGGGCGTATACACATTTCTGTTGCCATTACAGTATATGGGTTCCCTTTAAGTGATGAAAGTTTTTAATATGTGAATACGAGTATATTGATAATTGATAAATTCTAAATAGGTATCATTTTAGAAGCGCCTCAACTTCGTCATAACTTAAAGTTTTGAGCCAAATGGTAAGCGATTTTTTACAACGATGATATGTAAGAGGGTGTATGTTGATACTCTTATTAACAGAATTATATAGATAAGGCGATTGATTGATGAATGAAATATTGGAAACGTTATTTTCGTCCGGATAATATCTGAATTACTCGTCATATCACGTCTAAAGAATATTAACTTCAATAAATTATTTCTAAATAAAAAAAACCGCCTTTCGCGCATAATATCAATTGATAATATCAGTATACTGGCATCGACTCCAAAAATCGTAAGTAATTGTGACCAATTATTTATCGCTTTTTAGTTCCTGGGTTAAGTTTTTAGTTCCTTTTTAGTTCTTTTTGGTTCGGTTTCATGAAGGCGAATTTTTTAAATAAAAAATAATCTATGTTTAGCTTTTTAGTGATTTGTGAAAAAAAAAACAGATTGAAAGTCTTCATGAAAAACATTTGCTGAAGGGAACCACATACCAAAACATTATCTGTGTACATATTTTTTGCTGATTTCTCTCAAAAAGCGCTGAATCAATTTCGTAAAAAGCCTACCAAACAAAAAAGAATAATCGAAATCAATTCATAATTGGCGGCATGATCTCGTAACAAACATACAAAGAAAAAAAAAGAGGTTCTCAATTCGACTGTATGTTTTTTTTATAACCGACACGGATAATTTCTTTGATATTAATAATTTTTTAAATATTTATTTTTCAATTTAATTCTAGTTGCTTATTAATAAAGTAATCAGATGTTACATATCATATGCGACATATAGAAAGACAGATTTTATCTTGTATTCTTTGTACATGTCCGCACGATCGCGACTTGCGTCTCTTTATTTTAACATAGTTACTCTCTTTCGGACCAAGTCTCTTTCTTACATCTTCATGCGAACTCGAGACCACAAGCTTCTTCTTCTTACAGTTATCTCGTATCCTAATCCTTTAGGATTCGCGGCAGAGCTACCTAAGCGTAAAGACTTGGCGAAGATACCGATTTTGACATGGAGCGACTGCCGTCAGATTCCACATCCCTGAGGGTAAACCAGATCTTTTTTAGGTTATGTCATACGTTTTTCCAAATATAATTTCTTGGACGTGAGGGTTTCATGTTTTTCTTCACTGCTTGAGCTCGATCTAGAAGATACTGACTTTTACATGGAGCGACTACCGTCAGACCTCCACAACCTAGAGGGAAAACCAGACCTATCTTAGGTAAGGTCACACGCTTTTCGAAATATAATTCCTTGGACGTGCGGGTTCCCTCACGATGTTTTACTTCACCACCGAGTAAGTTACAATCACAAATAAGTACGTAAATCCGAATTTAGTGGTACATGCCAGGATTCGAACCGGTGATCTGTTGGTCACAAGGCCGGTTCTTTATCCACTAGGGTATCACTGCTTCAGCGAACTCGATCTACGAGTATAAGCGTTGCCCGATAATTTACTTACCAATGCCGTAATATTGAAGACGTGCACCGGATTGCTCACGAAGTTGAGCGATTGGTTCAGGCCAATGGTCATGTACATCCTGTCCCACACGTCGGGGATGAGGTCGCCTTGGATGTAGAATATCTCGTGATCAAGCCGGTTACTGTCTATCTCGAAGGTCATCTGGCTGATGCTGATCCTGCCGTCGATGTCTGTCACCACGAATTCACACTCTGTGAGACCAGTGACACCCAGTTCCTGGAAAATTATGGTTTGTTATATGAGAAGTGATTGCTTCCAGACATACCACTTTTTGACAAGCTCGTTGGCGCAGTTGTGAACGATGCGACTTTGACATCAACGCTCGCTCGCAACTTTAGTTTTCCACACAAGACAAATATTTGCGTGCAGGAACATGTATGTCTGTTCGTCTTGGTCTGGATGTTTTAGAGGTAGGACGAATCACAGCAGCCCGTCTGGGGAAGTACCTCCACCTCACAGAAAACTGCAGTCATATAACAACTCTTAAGGGTTGTTGTGTTCCTGCGCGTGAGTGACCAGGTGTCCTTAGAAATTTACTGGTGATCAGTTAGATACTCTGTACTCTGTCAGGAGTTAGATACTCTGTTAGTAGCAGAGAAGGCATCGCGTAAGTGATACTTTATGTATTATAAGAGATTATAGGTTACCGTAAACGCTTTACATCAGGTGGGCCGTATGCCTTCCGACGTTGTATACAAAAAATAACATCAAACGATATATAACTGAGTCCGGTGGCGGAGTGATCGCAACGCTCGTGGGTTCGATTTCCACACAGAGCAAACATTTATGTACATGACCATGTCCGTTGGTCTAGGTCTGGGAGTTTTTAAAAGAAGGTAGCATCAAACCGTCTCTACTAGAGAACTACCGCCACCTCATAGAAAACTGTAGCCAAATAATAACTCCTTGGAGGGTTGTTGCGTTCCTAAAAACGAGCGGGGTCGCCTGAGTAGCCGGTAAGCTTCTAAGAAGTTGGTGTGTTAGCAGCAGGGGATGGTAACGAGCGTGTGATACTGCCTGTATTTCAGTTAAAATAACAATAAATAAATATTTTTGTACGCAGCGCCATCTAGTCCCTAAGGCATGGGACCTTACGTAATTATTTATTTTGTATAATATTTCTTACTTTATAATATATATAAATCACCATCATCATCTAAACTTTGACTTGTGCTCCATGACCAATAATTTTATTGTCGTCCGACTTCAACAACCCATAAGGCGGAACAGACCACTCTTAGGGCTGGTAACATGAATTAGATTTTCGAAATATAATTTCTAGGCCATGCGGGTTTCCTCACAATGTTTCAAATTTAAATAAAATTAATTACAATCTATAACTTCACGCTAAATCCCTTGCGGGGTAGGCAGAGAGAACCGAGCGCCACGTAACTCGATGCTTACATATCTCACTCGCTTCTTTAACATTCATTGCTCTTCTCATGCACGCTCGCCGGTTTCTACGGCTCCTGACATCACCTTCTGATAGAACACGACCAATTTGGTCATGGTAGGTAAGTCTTGGCCTTCCCCGGCTCCTACATCCTTCCACTTTTGCATTGTATATCTGCTTCGTCATTCTTTCATCTTGCATTCTTTCTACATGTCCGAACCAACACAGCATGCCTCTTCTTTTTTTAACACCGACGCTCTCTTTCAGACCAACTCTGTTTCTAACATCATCATTGCGAGCATGGTCTACAAGCCTCACGCCACAAATTTTGCGCAGCGCTCGCATTTCGACCGCGTTAATTCTACTTTCATGCTCTTTCTGCCATACCCAGCTCTCGCTTCCATAAGTTAGCGTTGGGACCAACACTGCATTGTGTATAGCGAGTTGTGCCTTCTGGCTCAGGTTTTTACTGCCAAGAAGTTTTCGCAACGCTCCATTCACAATATTCCCAGCACTCGAGTGAGTGCTGGGAATATTGTAGAGTCTTTCCACATCTGCGGTGTACCTTCCATCCCTGTCGAAAGCGCATCCACAATATACAAACTCATCCACTTGTTCCAACACTTCATGATCAACCGTAATCCTTATTTTATTAATTACAAATAAGTATGTACGAGTAATATGAAAAACATAAATTCAGTGTTACATGCTCACCCCAGATCTTGAAGAAGGGACCGACGGTTAATGTACCTCAACCAGGTGCCTGTTCTTTGGTCACCTGACAAAAGTTCTGAAGTTCGGGTCTTCCCTTCACACTTATATTCTTAGCAGTATCCCGTTTCCTAATCCCTTAGGATAGGCACGGCCCGATCGAGGATTTGGCGAGCTAACTGATTTTTACATTCGATTCCCACACTGGAGTAACATTTGTGTGCTGAACATGTTTGTTTGTCTTGGTCTTGGCTGGGGAAGTGCCTCCACCTCACAGAAAACCGCAGCCAAATAACAACTCCCTAGAGGGTTGTTGTGTTCCTGCGTGTGAGTGAGGTCACCAATAAGCTCCTAAGGAGTTGCTGTATTAGCAGCGTAGGTGGCATCACGCTAGCGATACTTGTGTATGTGTTGCAACCGTTAATATGCTACGGTAACCGCTTTCCATCAGGTGGGCTGTATGCTTGTATATCTCTCGACGTAGTATAAAAAAAAGGTTTAGCTTTATTACAGAAATTTCAAAAATGCATCGTGTAAATTAAACGAATAATAAAATAAATAAATATTGTCGGACAAATTACACAGCCCCACCTAGCCCCAAAGTAAGCGAAGCTTGTGTTATGGGTACTAGACAACTGATAAATATACGTAAATACATTTTTTTTTTGTAAATACACACTTATTATACATAGAAAATACCCTGACCAAGACAAACAGACATGTACATGCACACAAATGTTTGTTTTGTGTGGGAATCGAACCCACGAGCGTTGGTGTCAAAGTAACAGCGCGTTTCACCACTGCGCCACCGAGCTCGTCAATATAAATAAACGTTTATTCTCTTGCCGTAAAAGGTTGTACAGATTACACAAGGATCAAACACATAGAATTTATATGAAAACCTTGCGAGTGTGAGTCTGGAGTCGGTGGTAGATTTGGAACCCATATTACAGATCTCCAGGCTATCTCCCGGTTATTGCTTTAATATTAAAAACATGAAAAAAAAAAACTCTTGAGTTACCATTTGTGAGATGCATATTAAAGTTACACGGTAATTGAACTACAAGTTTGGGATGTGTAGAATATGTAACCCTCTCTCCGACAGGCCCTTCAGGCACGAACCCGCGTGTTCGATTTGTTTCTCCAGCGACGTCCTGAGCCGAGGTCCGACCCCTCTCGGGGGCCCTTAGGCTGTCGCTTAACTTTGTTTTCTAGGCTGTGGCGCCTCACGCCCGCCTCTCTAGTCTGGTGACGTAGTGACAGCCCACTCGGTGCTAACTACATAGTCAGGTCAAAAAAAAAAAAAAAAATGTAACCATAAACGATACTAACTTCCATCTCGCACGTGTCGTTCCTGGGGTGTATAATGGGCGCATTGTCGTCTATGTTGATGATGAACAGAGACACCTGAGCTCTCGTAGTTTCGCCCGGAGCACTGATGTCAAACAGATATTGTTGCATTCCCGGAGTCTCGAAATCCTGCCTGGAAATGTATGCAGATTACTACCAAAAGTGATTCGACGGGCTCGGTTAAAGGTCTCTGCACGCAGGACATCTGTGAGTATGGACATGTATATTTGACCTGGTTCTGGTTGTTTCAAGAGACGTAGGGGGCTTCAAAGTAGCCCGTCTGCGGAAGTACCTCCACCTCACAGAAAGCTGCAGTAAAATAACGACCACAGCAGCCGAGACAGACACGACCGGAGTGGGTGGCTGCCGAACCGTACTAGTTCGCATGAACTAATCGGTAGCAGAAGCACATAAAGTAGTTAAGATCAAATTGCCTGTAAATAACAAACTCCCTGGTGGGTTGTTGTGGTCGTGCGTGTGAGTGAGGTCACCAGCAATGTATACATTAAGTATCACTCGCGCGATGCCACCTCACATCAGCAACTCCTAGAGCTTTAGGCAATGTGATTCCCCACCAGATATGTATGTTTGTATATGTCTTTCTAAGCGGATAAACCATTACTTTTAGTTAACACTTGAAACATAATCGTTTCTTAAGGAGTTAACTCCTAAAAATATTAGATTTAAGTGATGACTGTAATGGATTATTTTCTTTTCGTTTGCAGTGCTGGGCACACGGAATGAATTGTGTTGGTCATTCAATGTGAACGCTAACCATTGTGCGAAATGTCAACAAAAGTTGTGATGCTCCTGGGAATTCAAGGTCTCGAAGCCAGTGGCAATTCGTATGTTCATAGGGACTTATGTAATAAGAGTTATAGCTGAACTACAAATGTTAAGCGTGCTCTTAACTGTACATTTATTATGTAGGAATCCTAAATATGCACACACACATGTATTTTATAAATCACCGAATTATATGAGGTAAGTTTATAATATTGCCTGGATGAGATCGCTACGCTATAAGACCGCCTTTCGCAATTTATATATATATATGTGACAGAAATGGTTTACTATTTTATGTGGTACAATGTACATGAAACTAATATTGAACTTATACTTGAAATTTGACTTACTATCTATTTATCTATAACTTCACGCTAAATCCCATGCGGGGTAGGCAGAAAGAACCGAGCACCACATTACTCGACCCTTACAAACCTCACCCGCTTCTTTAACATTCATTGCTGTTCTGATGCACGCTCGCCGGTTTCTAAGGCTCCTGACATCAGCTACGTAAGTCTTGTTGGCTGTGTTACCTTTCAGTGATGACGAGAAACCACTCATCGTTTTCCGTTCTGATTTGAGGTCCGAGCATGACATAGCTGCCCCATGTGAACGGGAGAACGATTTCGGGCGCCGCGGTTCCTGCGACACAAACCATCCCATTACGTCACGAAGAAGATAATAAATGTATACATGCACATATGACACAGGGAAATGGCGATATCGGGGATTTCGGGGAGAAATCCCTATACCCCACGAATCCACGGTAGATGTCGAATAATCTTTTCTTTTACGTCTTCTTACTAAAAATGTACAGAATAACGAGCGAGATATGCCATGTCACTGTCTCGCTTCCTCAAGTGCCGGCTCCGTGCCGGGGACCCCATGTCACTGTGATCAAATTGATTTTAATTGACAAATTATTATAAAAAAAATATAAAAAAGGAAAAAGAAAGAAAAACCATTATGGTAATTGGAATTAAGGTCGTTAATGAACAGAAATCGGCACTGGTTTTAAATAAATCTGGTAATAGACTTGATTATTAATATGGAACTATATATAATGTAATGAGTATTAGCCAATTAAAGGTTTTAACTGTGACTGTCTGAATCAGATCCATTTGTTTTAATCATATCGACGGAAGATTACGATGTTGGTTTCGCAGAGTGCCGTGAATCAACTGGATACGATGGTCGCAACCAAATTCTATTTTCTCTAATTTAATTAGTAGTTTTCAATAAGTTCTTTTGCTTATTGCCTGGTTCGAATCCTGGCATGGGCATGTACCACTAAATTCGTATACTCGGATTTATGTACATATTTGTAAATATTACTTGTTCGGCGGTGAAGGAAAATCTCGTGAGGAAATTGTGCGACCCAACATGAGAGAGATCAGATTTTTCCGCTGGGTTGAGGAGGTCTGATGGCAGTCATGTCAAAATCAGTATTTGCTAAATCCTTAGGCTTAAGTCCGGATCCCGCCAATCCTAATGAATTATGAAACTGAACAACGCGAGGAAGAAAATGATTTTAAATTGGTAGTAATCTTACCGTGATAATTAAGTCTGGCGATATAAACTTCGCCTTGGATTTCCTCGTCCATATATATGAACTGATCAGTGTATTCATCTAACGGGAAGTCTTCCACGCAGACTTCATCCCGTTCGTTGGCTACCGGAAATAGTTGTCGGTCGGCCCACTGCCCTGTGAAGAAATCAATTCAAGTTCGCCTTATTGTCACCTATATCTTCCTCACCAATTCACTGCGGTATTCTACGTCCAACAGGTTTGTAATGAGGGTTTATCAGGCACACAGCCACAACTTAGTATTCAAGTAGATGAGTAGTGGGGAATCAGGCGATTTGTAGATACTGCTAAGAGCAGATCACGCTAAATACCCGAAGTTTGATTTTAACTTCTATTATGTACGGCATAAGAACGTTGCAGAGGTAAATATGTAAAGCTTAAAGTGCACTTAACTGTAGTCTATCGCCCCAATGATAGAAGTCGACCATACATATACCTATATAATATATATAGGTCCAGATAATTACAGGTACAATATAACATTACGTTTGCAGTGAGCAGTGAAAAAACAAGTTACTTCAATAATAAAAAAGTTTATATTTTAAATTATTAAAAGATACGGCTGTTTATGTTTATCCTCGTTTATGCGCTATTTTGACATTTGCAAGGGAAACCTAACTTTCCGTTGGCCTAAAATCATGAAATTTGGTAAGAAGCGCAAGTAAAGGAAAATTCCGAAAACCGTAAATTTGTAGTTCCATCACAAAAAAAAACTTATTGTGACATTAATTTGTGAAATTATTTTTTTACGGAACCCACAGAGCGCGAGTCGGACTCGCACTTGACGGCTTTTTTTATTCACTCTGCACAATATTGAGTATGTAATCCGCCATATTGTTTAATACTATGACGTCACATAGGCTATGTCACCCGGGTTTACGTAAAAATTCTATCTGAATTTGAGGTTAATTCTATCTCTATCTATCTAAAATCCCAGAGAATTCATACTTCCCTATAATCATCATCATTTCAGCCTGCATTCGTCCACTGCTGAACATAGGCCTCCCCTCTCGAGAGGGTGGTTTTGCCATAGTTGCAACGCTTGGCAGGCGGGTAGGCAACCGCAGTAAGTTATTAAAGTACGCTTGGCACGCTGCTGCCCATCTCCTGGATAATTCCCTTTGTCGCCTTTTACGACACCCACGGGATCGAGATGGGCTATTCTTATGTCCAGGTCACATAATTCCCAAAGTTAGGAGAAATTACTACTTACAAAACTATTTGGTCCTACGCCTGAATGTTCGTTTTTATGAATTTTGAGATAAACAGATAGACAGGCGAAGGGGCATCTTTTATATTTGTATTTTATATTACTTTCATATTTACCTAATGGTAAGTTACGGAGATATTTTCTGATTAAAATACATTGAACTTAGACCACCAAACTAATGTCATATGGCCACTAAACATATGTCTATATGTCATGGTTATTTGGTAACTAACCTGTGGGGTTAACATCGGGGAGGTCTGGTCTTTCAGGCCTGGGTATTTCTTGCATGAAACTGCAGCGAGCTAAAAAAAAAACAAGTTAATAAATAAAAGGCAATTTCCAAAAACATTGTGTACAGGTGTAAAAATTAAATTTTAACTAATCTTTTGTAAATAATCCGTTATATTTTTGATAGTTGAATGTAGTACATAGCTGTCTGTTTTTTGCTAGAATTAATTATTATTTTGCTATCCTTGAAGTTATGGTGTTTTTCTACAACGTCGAGAGGCATGCAAGCATACGGTCCACCTAATGTAAAGTAGTTACTGTAGCCTATAAACACTTGCAATACATTAAGTATTACTCACGCGATGCTACCTCTGCTGCTAACACAGCAACTCTTTAGACGGTTACTGGAGACCTTCCTTACACGCAGGAACACAACCCTCTAGGAATTTGTTATTTGGTTGCGGCTTTCTGTGAAGTGGAGGTACTTTCCCTGATGGTCTGCTTTGACGGGCCTGGGATAGGTATTTTTAAGAGAGGTATCTTAAAAATACCCAGACCAAGACGAATAGACATGTTCATGCACACAATTTTTTGTCCTGCGTGGGAATCGAACCCACGAACATTGGTGTCAAAGTAACGTCATTTACCACTGTGCCACAGAGGTCGTCAAAAGCTGAACCTCACCTGCACATGGTGCTCCCAGGTAATTAGCAAACGAGCCTTTTCAAGTGGTAGGTAAGACGCATCAAAGAATCGCAGAAAACCGCAGCTGAATACTGTAATGCTGAATGACTGAATGATTGAGTACTGGACGGGTTGTTGTGTTCCTGCGAGTGAGCGTTACTAGTAACCAGTCACCAGTAAGCTCCTGAGAAGTTGATCAGTAGAGGGAGCGGCAAAGCGATAGCAATACTCTTTGTATTACGAGCGTTCGCTGGCTACGGTACCACTTTACATAAGATAGGCCTTATGCTTGTTTGCCTCCCGACGTAGTATAAAAATGTGTGGTGTATACCTGCATATGCGACGGGTGCTGCACATAACAGCAGAAGAGCCGCCGCCAGTGGCTTGTCAACCGCCATCGTGCATATTCTGTAAGTAATCAGTCAGTGTACATTAGTGTACAAGTCAAATAAATGGCATATAACAATAGACATAGAACGGTATATAGATGAATACATAAAGATGAGATTTTTGAAGAGTTCGGTGGCGCAGTGGTGCATGACACGAGTTTGACACCAACGCTCGTGGGTTCGATTCCTACACGGACAAACATTTGTGTCCATGCCTGTTTGCCTTGGTCCAAGGTTTTTTTAAGAGAGGTAGGGCGCATCAAAGAAGCCAGTCTGGGGACTTCTTCACCTCACAAAAAACCGCAGCCAAATAACAACTCCCTGTTCGGTTGTTGTGTTCCTGCGTGTGAGTGAGGTTACCAGTAAACTTCTAAAGAGTTACTGTGTTAGCATCAGAGGTGGCATCACACTAATGATACTTAATGTACTCGTATTATAAGCGTTTATAGGTAGGTAACCGCTTTACGTCAGGTGGGCCCCTTGTTTGTTGCGATCTATCTATCTATAACTTTACGCCAAATCCCTTGCGGGCTAGGCAGAGAGAACCCAGCGGCCATGTCAACCATGTCTCGATCCATACATACCTCACTTGCTTCTTTAACATTCATTACTCTTCTCATGCACGCCCGCCGGTTTCTAAGGCCCCTGACATCACTGCACACATAGTATACATATAGAAAATATTAACGGCGATTTTTCTTAAGCTCTCTGTTTTAATTCTATTAAAAAAAATCAGAAGACCCCATATCCCATATTGCTGGACTTTTTTGTACTTCGGCTATAAACAATTCGGAATAAAAATTTTGCCATTTCATTTTCAATACGTGCCCTCAGGAGATCGCGTATAAAATGGAAGCTACATAGAATCTCTAGTATCTCGGTCGGCGTATGTTTCGCGCGTGTCATGTACAAGTTATGATTTAGCGCAGGGTTTCCCAACCTTTCTTTTTTTGAGCCTCCCTGGACTATAAATAAAATTTTCACGCCCCCGTTTTTTAAATTTTTTAATCACATAAAATTCTTCTTGAACTTCTTCTGGTAATTGGGAGACATTTACAAAAAATGGGTTTCTGGTCGTGTGCCATATAGAGGTGACTCGGAATTAATGTCTTAATAGTATCGGCGAAATTCGTCTTCCAGCGATAGCAAATGAGTTTCTTTGTCAGCTTTCTAATCTTCGTCAAATTTATTATTGGCAGAGCTGCGATAGCCAGCGGAGCCACATTACCCTCAAAATTGCCGTTTGGGGTAGACTGATGTCATCCAGCTAGCGTTTAGACGGTAATAGTGAGAAACTCCAAAATCGACACACTAATAGCTAACATATTGTAGTTTTGTATCCTTTAATTTGAAATTTAAATGTTCGTTGGTGAGGAAGAACGGTCCAAAATCGTTCCAATTAGAAAAAAAAACATATGGGAAAACGTATGGCCGGCCACTCTGCAGTGCAGAGTCTGCACTGCACTCCCATCAACAGAAAAAGTAACAGCACTCGTCGCTAGATGTCGTACAGGGTTCCATATATTTTTTAAAAATTAAAAATAAAATATTTATAATTAATTAAATATTTATTTTAGCAATCCAACGTGGGAACGCTGCCTGCGTTATGGGTACCTTACCCAAAGGACCCAATTTTTTAAATATTTTTTAATAGTTTTAGTTTAGGTAATTTTAGTTTGTAGTTGTATTTTTAATTAGGACACTATTATTATTATATTTATATTAATAAAAAGATTACAATAAAAAAATAAAAATAAATATTTAAATATTTTTTAAATTTAAAAAATATCAGCTCTGCCTACACAGCTTGCTGTTATTTACTAGTTTTTAATTGCTTTGAATAGTCGAGAAAAAGATATTCCGCCCTCCCCTGATATCTCCCTACGCCTCCCTAGGGGGGCGTGCCCCACTAGTTGGGAACTTCTGATTTAGCGTATTAGTCGCCCGATAGTTTTGAACGCCATCTACTGTCTCCCGTAGAGGTATCCACATTGCCTCGGAATCGGGCCATATTGGAAACGAATTCGAAAAGTTTTCACTCAGATCCCATACATTTTGACAGATAACTTTTCGATTCTGGTTCGAATGTAGTGTTTTGAGGGAATGTGAATATGCCTTACTGGTCGTTTAGGCGTGTATCGTATAATTCGCACCTTCTAGACAAGTTCTGGCGGCACCTCCACGAGCGAGAGAATCATAACGAGACAGTACACAAACCTTGTCTATATATATTATTTTTTACAATATTGTGTTATTCTATAGCAAAGAAATGGGCGGACTAAGTACATTTTAGTTTAAAACTGAATCTGTCCTTAAAAACTCGCACGCGTGCAGTCCTACTTGGACGCGAAACGATTCGCGGCGAATTCGCTCCACCTGGACAAAGACTAAACCGGCCCGGGGTATCCCCGCGCGCAAGCAGTGCGCATAGTCTAATTTGTAAAGTAGGTAGCATGACGATAATATGATTGCGATAAAATCGCAGCCCAGTCGATAAGGAACTGGCTTATTGATCAACTGGTCCCCGGTTCGAATCGTGGAATTTATCACTAAATTCGTGTTTCCGGATTTATGTACCTACCGTATGTCGTGAGGAAATCCGCACGACCAAGAAATTATATATCTGAGAAGGACAACATCGATACCACTATATAATAGAGTAAATAGAATACTAAAAAATTACATGTCTTATAGAGAGTCTGTAAGAGTACTAATTGCTTGGTCAAAATAATTGGACTATTTTTATACGGAAAAGTTGTAACAAAGTTGAATTAACAATTAAATGTGAATTCTATACTATAAATACGATATTATTGTTATATAGCACCAAAAGCTGAGCGATTATTTATAGACATGTAACAGTAAGACCTAAGAAGAAAGGCTTTATTAGTACAGTAGGCCAACTCTACTAAAAACCTACAGCTGCACGTTTACGCTTGTCACTTGAGTCGTGCAGTAATAGTGCAGTGCCAATACGTGTATTCTATTAAAATTACCTGCACTGCAACTTCGCTGCAACTGTGCGTATCCTGCAAAGGAACTACTTAACACCTGTCGTGTTACCATCTTTCAATCTAATAAATTGGATTTTTATTTAATACTGACTCCTATAGTTTCTAGTGCCGGCGTGGAGGTATTTCTAACTGAAAAGAAGCTTTACTTAATCATATCTTCCCACAAACATCTCCCAAAACAAAACAAATGTGTTGTAATATAAATCACCGCTTTAGAATATCAATTTCACTTCGCAAAAGTTGCTAAAGACTAACATTAGCAAAACTGCAAATAAACTCCTTCAAAATTTCTGTCACCACCAATGATATTGTATTAAAAAGAGGTAGATGTCGTACTAGCGCGCAAAAACTGAGGCAATGAAATTAACCCAATTGGTCTAATATGCGCTATTCTATGATGCGCTGACGTATTTCAAGCGCAACTCTTGACAGATAGCTATCTCTCTCTATATCATGCGTTCCGTATTATCTATCCCCTTCTTAAGTAAGTAAGTACTATAATGTCGTAGTGGAACAATAACAAAACGACGCGCAGTATGAATATACGTCATCTTTAAATACAATATCATTGGTCACCACTATATAAATGTCAAAAGAATTTATTAGAAAACGATTATATTACAGGAAACGTCCAGGTGCAATATATATTTTTGAACAGAATAGCTCGTCATTTAGTGCAATGTTGCTGCAACGTCGCTGCTGTCAGATCGCTGAACAGAATGACGAAATGTCAAATATACGCATTTTGACACAAGCCGCGCAGTAGTGCAGTTGCAGTTTTTTAGTAGAATTGGCCTACTGGTTTTTAAAAACTTAACTGGGTAAGGGCCACATTTATGTAAAAGCACTTGTATTTTACCAATCAATCATTTGTGTTTGTGTGAGCTTAGGGAAGAAAAGTCTGGTTTTCCCTCTGGCTGGGTAAACAAAATAAATAAAATAAAATCCTTTCGTTTCCTAACTAGCATTGGCGGGATCTGCTAGCTAAGCCTAATGATGTAGCGAAGATACTGATGAAGCGACTGCCGTCAGACCTCTGCAGCCCAGAGGAAAAACTAGATTATTCTTAGATAAGGTAACACGTCTACTGCCCACTGCCTATGAACGCTGGCGTACCACAAGACTGTGTTTCGTCTCCCACTCTGCTCCTCCTGCATGTCAATGAATTGTTGCACATGCGCAACATTCATTGCTACGCAGATGACAGTACGGTGGACGCACGATACACTGGTCAAACCAATATCTCTCGGGATTGCGTCAATCAGTGCTGATGACAGCTTGTGTCTGAAATCGAGACAGTGATGTCGGAACAGGTCTCAGATTGAGGTAGACTGAATTTAGTTCAATTTAATCCCCTAGCCCTAAAGACGCATGTGTGCACATTTAGCGCGAAAAAGTCCCCATTGATCATAGTTCCTCGATTAGAAGGTAGACCCCTCAGCGTTACGCTTAGCATCGGTATCCTGGGTGTCGTCTTATCGAGCGACGTACAGTTTCGCGCTCATCTGGAGAACAAAGCTATGTTGGCGTCCAAGAAGATTGGTGCGATCAATGGGAGTAGGCTAGGCTTTACAGCTCAACGTTGCCTTCAACTTTATATGGCCCAGGTCCGGCCTGACATGGAATACTGTGCTCATCTTTGGACCGGCGCCACAATATTTGTTTACTCCATTTGATCGCATACAATGTAGAGTGGTTCGAATCGTCGGCGACTCAGTGATCTCCGTTCGGTTGTACTCGCTTTGTACAGTTGTTGTTGTAGAGTTGTTGCTTCTCTTTGTGTGCTGTACAAATTGTATCATGGGGAGTGTTCGGAGGAGCTGTTCAACTTAATACAAGTTCAACTTAGTACCACTCGCCACAAACTAAAATTTCACCCTCACCTTCTTGATGAGAGGCAATCCACTACAGTACGCTTTTCGAAGCATTTTCTACCGCGTACGGTGAAATTGTGGAATCATCTACCCTCAGTGGGTTTCCCGAACATATTTATATGATATGGATGCCTTCAGGAAAAGAACGGATCAGTGACCGTGTGGTGTTGCTGATGTATATGGGCGGTGGTGATCACTTACCATCAGGTGACCCACATGCTCGTTTGCCCCCCTCTAATATAAAAAAAAACATGGATGTGCACGCCCCGCACTTCGGTGCCCCTCCCTCGCCGCATTGGCCTCTGCGCTGCGTGGGGCCACATCACCGGCCACAGAGGCCACACCTACCACACCAGCCATGCAATTCTGTAAGAGCAAACGTCCTTACATCCTCGGAAACATCGGCTGTTACAGCCTTGAACACTAAATTGCAATTCTTTGGTGTCGCTTTTCATGGTTGTGCGACACTAGCGCAGCAAGGCTGCGTTTGGAATTGGAATTCTACAAGGCAAACAGCCTCGCGTGCGCTTACAGCCTTATAGAATATCAAATAATTTAGCCGTGATCGCAGTAGACAATGTCAAAGCTGTGACATCTGTGATCACAGCGACGCACACTGCCATTACGAGTCACTTAGAGAATTGCATGGCAGGCCGTAGGATTTAGTTTAGATTGACATTTTTAAATTCTGATTATATTTTGAATGGAATGTCCGATTTGAATAATTCAAAAAGTAATCTACAGGTATTGAAACAGTCTTCAATACGAAGTGATTTATTTGGATAAGGATTGATACAAAGGTATGGATAACATGGTCAGTTTTTGGTCGGCATTTCTATCAACTTTGAAAGTGTAAAAAAGTAGTTATAGTGACATAACTACAATAGTTGAACATAATTATGGAATCGCGAAGTTTTTTCTAGATATTGATATGTTCTTTAATATTGTTGAATATTTTTGTGTTCTATCATCAATAGTTTCCGCAGCGCATGCGATGAAAGACATTTTATGGCAATTTTTTTTTACACTCGGTTATATTATTGAAGTTTTAGTAGGAATCTCTAATTTAAATATAGCCTATGTTACTCAGCTATAATGCAGCATTCTGATGGTGAAAGAATTTTTGAAATCAGTCCAGTAGTTTTTGAGTTTATTCGTTACAAATATACAAAAATATATAAATACATCTTTCCTCTTTATAATACACTAATAAGTGTACAATAACACTAATAAGTGTAGATGTAGATTTACACATGGGCCAAATAGCTGATGTGCTGAAAAAGGTCAAATCAAAAGCACCCGAAACCGACCATATGCGAGAAGAGATTGATGAGATGAGTGTGGAAGAGACGAGAGAGGTATCGGTGCATCTGACGTGCATAGTCACTGCCTTTTTTTTTCAAACAACGTCGGGAGGCATACAAGCATACGGTCCGCCTGATGTAAAGCAGTTACCGTAGCCTATTAACGCTTGTAACATATATCACTCGCGCGATGCCTCCTCTGCTGGTTACACAGCAACTCCTTAGGAGCTTACTGGTGTTCTCACTCACACGCAGGAACACAACAACCTAGGTAGTGGTTATTTGGCCGCGGTTTTCTGTGAGGTGGAGGTACTCCCCAAACGGGCTGCTTTGATGCGCCCTATCTCTCTTAAAACTCGCCTACACCAATGGGAGACAGGCGTGATGATATGCATGTATGTAGGTATGTACAAGTCGTGTACAAAATTTTCGTCCTCTAAAAGTTTTGATAAGTGTATTGACATACTGATAAAGAGAATACTCTGTTATTTAATATTATAATGGAATATAGATAAAATAGACAGCACTGTATTGCAGATTACTGCATTGTAGGGTCTCATCCATTTTTGTCTATGTACTAAGACGTACTAAAATGAATCAAATGAGGGTACGATACCTAAATCTTGACAAACGCCACCTACCTAATTGTTGTTTTCACACACACTTGTATCCACTTATATATCTAATAAGTATGGTATTTATCCTCACGAATTACTTATTCACAATTAACACAGAGCAACAAAAAATTGCTGATTTCACTATAAACCTTTTCCACTTGTAACAATCAATTATTTTTCATGTACTTGTACATACAATCGCAATAGATACACTGAATCATTACGTTTTTGAATGGCATCGACATCGATATCGATAAGATTACGATGATTATTCATAAAAGAGTTATAATTAACATTATCGAAGCCGGTAGTACCATTACTAACGCGAAAATATTTACACTGTCTATGGCACAAGCCAATAAACGGCTTGAATACGCATGGAGGCACCCAGCGCAATCAATCATGGTTTGGCTTGGAGTCTCATATTCAGGCTTAACTGAGGTGTTTTTCTGTGAAAAAGGTGTGAAAACCAGTGCCGTTGGTTTACCAAAATACCGTCCTAACAAACATAGTAGAACCTCTTTCTCAAACAATGTTCAAAAACAGACACTGGCTATTCCAACAGCTCTGCACCAGCTCGTAAGGCACGAACCACTCAAAACTGTTTGACCGCCCGTCGAATTGACTTCATCGGGCATGAAGACTGGCCCACTTCTAGTCCAGATTTAAACCCATTGGACTAAAAGATATCGCAACATTTAAAGGAGAAAGTCTGCGCTAAATTCATCAGGATTTGGAGTCTCTCCGAGCATCTCTGGTTAAAGCTGCGGCGGAAATAGATATAAATGTGGTGCGTTCTGGTTGTCTCTCTTTCAAATACCATTATCTTGGTTTTCTTCGCATTCAATTGTAAGCCTTTCTTCATACAATCATCTTTCATTGTTGTAACTACTATGTTTGCAGTTCGGATCGTGATTCTGCTATTAATACCGCGTCATCTACATAAAGCGGGCAGTTAAGCACTCAGTCATCCATTCGCATTCCCACATTCATATTTCTTATTCTCAGAAGACAAATGTTGTTGTACAATATACCTATGTTGGAGGGTTGTTGTGTTCCTGCGTGTGAGTGAGGTCACCAATGGGCTCCGGGGAATTGCTGTGTAAGCAGCAGGGGAGGCATCGCGCGAGTGATACTTAATATATCGCAAGCGTTAATAGGCTACGGTATCCGCTTTACATTTTATACAACGTCGGAAAGCATACAAGCATACGGCCCACCTGATGTAAAGCGGCCTATGAAGGCTTGTAATACATTAGGTATCACTCGCGCGATGCCTTCTCTACTGCTAACACAGCACCTCCCTAGGAGCTTACTGGTAACCTCACTCACACGCAGGAACACAACAACCATCTAGTGAGTCGTTATTGGCTGCGGTTTTCTGAGAGGTGGAGGTACTTCCCCAGATGGCTGATTTGATGCGCCCTACCTCTCTTAAAATTGATGATGTTAGTGCTATGGAAATTTATCTTGCAGCGATAAACTCCTGCCCTTAATCTTCGGTTAACTGCACGTTACTATGATTGTAGAACCGGCCGGGGCATTACATACATATGGGTTCTTTATCGGTTCTTTCTGCTTGATTGAAGATAATATATCGAAAATAATAACTGCAAATGGTGATAATTTATTACATACGTATTTGCATATTTTAGAGTATGATGTCGTTACTTCTTATCAATTATGGAGCTCGGTGGCACAGTGGTGAAGCGTCACTCTGTTACATTACTTAGATATCAACATTGGGTTTGATTCCAAAACAAGACAAACATTTGTGTGCATGAACATGTCTGTTTGTCTTAGTTTAGCGGATTTTAAAAGAAGCAGGGTGCATCTAAGCAGCCCGTCTGGGGTAGCACCTCCAACTCGCAGAAAAACCGGAGCGAAATAACAACTCGCTTGAGGGTTGTTGTGTTCCTGCGTGTGAGTGAGTTCACCAGTAAGCTCTAAAGGAGTTGCTGTGTTAGCAGCAGAGGTGGCATCGCGTGAGTGATACTGTACTGAGTTCGTAGGCTACGGTAATCTCTTTCCATCAGATAGGCCATATACTCGTATGCCTCACGACGTAATAACATTCTTACTTTTGCTTATATTTTTAAATAATTAAATTAGTAATTTCAAGTTTTGATTTTCGTATAGGCGGAAGTGGCTCACCATCGTCTTCAGAGCCAAATCGAACTGACTTACATCTGCCAAAAATAAACGATAACCGGTGATGCACGAAAAGAGCTATGAACGTTGACGAAGCATGCCAGGTGCGTAAGATGCGTGCGTAGTTCTCTCTGCCCATAGATAACAGAAACAATGGGAGATGTGACATACACGCGAGTTTACACCGGGACGGTTGTCGCCGAGTTTCACCCCACCATAAAACACTCACACACTTAAATAAATAAAAAATATCATTCTACGCACACAAGTACAACTACACACATTTGTTAAGACGCTGTCATTGGATGTTTATTTAAACAACACCCAAGTAAGCACGCACTACTACATTTATAAAGCGGCAGAAACAAGCGGCCGTATCTCGAAACTGTACACACAGTGAACGAATAATATTACTCGCTTTACATTGCGTGTTGGTAAACGAGCGGTGGAGACTGCGTAATGGTAGAAAAGCAATGTATGATTAAGAATGAGAAATTTGATATTTATAATTTGTATCGTGGTAAGGCCCTGGTAGAAATGGCGTCAGAGAATTTTTGAAATTAATTCTGTATTTATGCTTATAAAACGTAATATTATTTGTACTTATAGGTGACTAGCTTATGCCCGCGGCTTCGCACGCGTAGATTTTGGAATTTCAGCAGTTTTACTTACTTTTATTTTACTTCTTATTTTCTAGTACAGTCGTAATTTGTGTAGTAATGAAGATATGTCACGGCCTGTTCGGTTTTCATAAACTATTTGATACTGGCTGTATACACTCAAAGCACCTATTTATTGTCAACATTGTCTATTTTAAAAACATAAAAGTTTAAAGCCACTTAAAAAAATATCTGCCTGGGTTGAAATTAAAAAAAAAATCCTTATCTCTCATATGCATTACAAAAGGAACCTATTGGTGAGTCAGTTAATTAGACAGGAACTACATTTCTATTAATATAGATTAGTGTCTCGTTCAAACACAATTTCAACCCCCTTTTCACCTCACCTCTCCTCGCTAAGGGTGGAATTTTTGAAAACGTTGAAACCAATTTTTTTTGGATTATAATAGAGAGTATCTATATAAAGTTTCAAATCACTAACTTCAAAAAGTTTTCTGCTCCATACAAACTGTCAACCCCCCTTTCAGCCCCTAAAGGTGAAATTTTGAAAAACGCTGAAATTACTTATTTGACGTCTTGATTGAGAGTATATTTACAGTCTAAAGCAGCTCACTTTACAAAATAACAATTTCTTAATAATTCAACTTTTAGTTCAAGAAATACTTTTGACCTCCATTACACCCGGGGTGCAATTTTTGAAACTACTTTTTTGGATTTTAATAAAGAGTATCTGTATAAAGTTTCAAGTCACTAACTTGAAATATTTTTTCAACTCCATACAAACTGTCAAGCCCCTCTTCACTCTTGTGAGGATTATAAAAGTAACCTCTTTGCAAAATTTCAGCATTCTAGGTTCAAGAGTTTGGCTACGAAGTTGATGAGTCAGTGAATTAGTCAGGAACTCCAGTTTTATATATATAGATATCCGCCTTAGATTGTGATAACACGTCCTATTGTAGGCAATTTCTTAATATTACCAATCTCTTAATTTAGTATTATGGAAAGAGGAGATCTTGTTTCCATAAATATTTTTATAAACCAGCATACGGTCTGCCTGATGGTAAGCCGCCAGCCTAGTCTATGGACATTTGCAACATCAGGGTTGTTACTCGTGCGTTGCCGACTCTGTACTAAAACAGAATAAATAATAATAATTAATCCGAATATTGCAACAATTTTTTTGTTATAATCAAGGTGATCATCACCTACGCTACGTCGAAGTACGAATTAGAACATTCAAATCAGTCTTTTTTTTTACCTATGCAGTTAGCCCCGAGTGGGCTGTTATTACGTTACCGGACTAAAGAGGCGGGCGTGAGGCGCCACAGCCTAGCAAAACTAACAAATCAGTCTTTTTTTTTTTTGACTTGTCTATGTAGTTAGCCCCGAGTGGGCTGTTACTAGGTCACCGGACTAAAGAAATCAGTCTTTTTTTTTGACCTGACTGTGTAGTTAGCCCTGAGTGGGCTGTTACTACGTCACCGGACTAGAGAGGCGGGCGTGAGGCGTCACAGCCTAGAAAAACAAAGTTAAGCGACAGCCTAAGGGCCCCCGAGAGGGGTCGGACCTCGGCTCAGGACGTCGCTGGAGAATCAAATCGAACACGCGGGTTCGTGCCTGAAGGGCCTATCGGAGAGAAAGAAATCAGAAGAAATCAGCTCAGTGTGGGTCATCTCACAACCTCCTCACGGTGGCTGGGGAATCAGTTCCGAGATAGAAATCTCTCTACTGAGGTATCGATCGCAGCATGTGAATACATACCGGGCGTTGTGTTGGCCGTATAGGCCGAGATGCGCGCTACGTTTCTAGTTCGTCAGAATCGTCTCATGTGTCGTTGTTCGCGAGTAACTCACGAGCGTAAGGGCGTCCGTCCGGCGGCCGAGTATGTAGAGGCGCCAGATTGCGTATATGACGCAAATCCGACGCGTCCGCACGCTCGAACAGGCTTACAGTGAGTCGGCGTATAAATGCGTCCGTGCTCTCCATACGTAGGTCCCTCTGTATAGTGGCGTTCTTTACAATGCGCGGGGCGCCTGTAATCTGCCTGAGGGAGATGCTCTGTTGCTGTTGGATTCTCTCAGCGTTTCCTTTGCTCAGTAGGGCGAACCAAGCTGGCGCTGCGTATGTTAAACGTGGCCGTAGGTAGGTCTTGTATATGCTGAGTTTCGTGTTCAGCGGAAGCTTCGAGGAGAGCACCGGCCGCAGTAAAGCGCGCGATGCACGGGTTCTAGCGATGATTTTGTTCGCGTGTTTATTCATAGTGAGCCGCCGGTCGATTTCGACGCCTAGGTAGGTCGCCGATTCACGCCAAGCTAGCTGCTCACCATGGAGATACAAGGTGGAAGGCTTCTTTACGGAGAGATTCACTAGCATTGCTTGTGTCTTTCGCACGTTAACCGAGAGCCTCCATTTGTCAAGCCACTCGGGGAGCAGGTTTAGTACGCGTTGCATTTTCAACACTGCGAATCTAGCATTTTTGTTGTATGTCAGATACGCTGCGTCGTCGGCGTACAGTGCTAATGTGGATTCGTCTGACTTCGGAATGTCATCGGTGTAACGTGCGTACAATGCTGGGGAGAGGCAACTCCCTTGCGGTACGCCGGCTAAGATTTTTCTGGACGTCGAGGACTCTGTTTCTACGGATACGTGAAAACTTCTATCACTCAGGAAGGAGGCTATTATTCGGACTAGACGTTGGGAAGCGCTGGACGTCGCTAGTTTGTACAGCAGACCGTCGTGCCAAACACTGTCGAACGCTTTCTCCATATCAAGAAATACTGCTACTGTGCTTCCCCTCTGGTTCATACCCTGGGTCATCATGTGCAGCACTCTCAATAATTGAAGAGTCGTGAGAAGAAATCAGTCATCACTGAGATCTATACTTAATGAGCTACAAAAGAAACCATAGCGCGTTTCAATTTGGCTTATGGCGCCATCTCTTAGCAATAATTGGAACTAATCGAAACTAATACATATATATTTTATGTCTCTGTTTTTAACCCCCGACGAAAACACGACAGGGTGTTATAAGTTACACATGTGTGTGTGTGTGAGGGTGTGTGTGTGTCTATGTGATTCTGAGTCTTTCTGTGTCATCGGAGCTCCCGCACGGATGAACCGATTTAGATTTTTTTTTTGTTTGAAAGGTGTATTAGTCGGGAGTGTTCTTAGCTATGTTTGGTGAGAATTGGTCCAGCACTGAAATGAAAGGGCGAATGACGAACTGACTTTCTGGACTGTCGGGGAGGTTTTAAATTTTAAACAGTTAGATAATTTCTGCATTCGGGTTGCGCACTTGTCGACCGTGGCACATCCGTGCGCGCACGGCCCGCGAGATAGAAGAGTTTCGACAGGTTCGAATCCGATAATGTAGGTAAAAACGAAAATGTTTTATACTCATTAGTTTAGAAAAAAATATTTTACATTTGGTTCATAACTTTCAATGAAACTTCTTAATATTGAATTTCAATCGAATAACTTCAAAAACGGAAAGTTTCATACTAACTTTACATCCCCGTTTTACCGCCCTTAAGGGATGATTTTTGAGAAAAATATTTTACTCGTGTTTCATGCCTTTCAATACCTTCATGCTGAATTTCATTCGAATAACTTCAAAAACGGCAAAGTTTCATACTAACTTTGCGCCCCTGTTTAACCCCCTAAGGGATGAATTTTGAAAAAAATATTTTACTCATGTTTCATGCCTTTCAATAAAGAACCTTCATGCTGAATTTCATTCGAATAACTTCAAAAACGGTAAAGTTTCATACTAACTTTGCGCCCCTGTTTAACCCCATAAGGGATGAATTTTGAAAAAAATATTTTACCCATGTTTCATGCCTTTCAGTAAAGAACCTTCATGCTGAATTTCATTCGAATAACGTCAAAAACGGCAAAGTTTCATACTAAATTTGCACCCCCGTTTTACCCCCTTAAAGGATGAATTTCCAAAAATCCTTTCTTAGTGCTCCCCTACGTTATAAAAGGAACCGCTGTGCAAAATTTCAAGTTTCTAACCCTTATAGTTTAGGCCCTGCGTTGATATGTCAGTCAGTCAGCTTCTCCTTTTATATATATAGATAAGTGATTCCATTTGATTTAAAGTTAACCACTACACTTCTATTTTTGCAAAAAGGCTACAGCACAACTTGGCATTTTGCTAAAACAAGGAGCAACGTTCTGTTCTTGGCAATGTTCTCGTTTTGAGCATATTGCGGCGACACCAACCACGCCCCGTCGTCACATCTCCCGTTGTTTCTGTTATCTATGTCTCTGCCTATCCCGCAAGAAACATGGCGTGAAGATCAGCGACGTATCAAACTATTAAAACATCTTAGGTAAGATATCTAAAATAAGCCGTCAGGTGTTGTTCCGTACAAACTTATAGATATGTAAATAGTTCGTTCACCACGAGTCTCGAAGCTTATTCCCGTTTTCTCCGATTTAGTTTTCCAACTGCAAAATAAGTTTGTGATCGCAAAAAATAGTTTCGCAAAAGAAATATTTTTTTTCTTATATAACTACTAATTTACGGTTTTCGGTTTTTTCTGTTAGTTGTGCTACATGACATTGCTTCTTACAAAATTAAAGAGATCCGAAATCAACGACAAGTACCCACACAGTACAGATACCCTTGCGAGTGTCAAAATATGCGAATAAACAAGGCATAAACAGCCGTATGTTTTGATTGCGTTGACCTAGAAGTTTGATTTTTTTCACTGCTCGAAGGGATTGATATATAGATAGATAACCAGAGGGAGTCTTTGTACAAAATTCGTCTGCGTGAGTACCTCTGTCTCACCCATTTCTACCGCTAAGTAGCTATATTTAAATAACTGTGTTCCGGTTTGAAGGGTTGAGATATGGCCGAGAAATTACTGGGTGCTATGTCGAAATAGCCTTAGGTTATAAGATTGGCAGCGCGTGAGTAATATTCTCGTGGTGTTGCTAGCGTGACCGCTTACCATCTAATTCGGGCCCCATGCTTGTTTTCCAATCCAGTTGTATATAAAAAAACGGACAACAAAGTGATCTTATTAAGGGTTTCGTATTACAAGCATAGAGAGCATACAGTAATCGTGGAGTCGTTGCGTGTGTCATTCTAACCGAACAACCCAGGTTAGGTAACGTCGACCGCGGCCTGTCTATGGATGGGTTTATCTATCTCGAGTTGCTCCGTGCTTCGGTGGACACGTTAAGCCGTTCGCCCCGGCTGTTGTCGAGTCAGTGGCCCTCGGGCTGCTTGAAAACACTGGCCTTCGCCAATCAGCGTGTTGCTTTGATTCGCCCTACCTGTCCTAAAGTAATAAATATATAATTGAACGTTCTACGTTTAAAGAGTACATGCAATTATATTTACAACTTTATAAAACATCGATATTAACTCATCTCAAAAGAAAGTTGAAATAAATCATAATTAAAATCGAATAAAAGTTATAAAAGTATCTGTGCCTGGACTAGGTAACATACATGTATCTCAGGCAACAGTGCTCTTCAAAGTGTAACATGCTACTGAACTATTGGCTTTACGGCTAATTGAATTGAATTAAATTAATTAATAAATCAATTGAATTGTTATTAAATTACCAGTTATTGAAGCGATAACGTCTTATTTCGTAGGCCGTTTTCAAAGGCGGTAGCAGTGGTTTTATTTATTACTTTTTATTAAAATAATAGATTCAGAGTGGGTGGGCGCGAAGCCGATATCGCTGTCGACATTGGTCGCCGCGCTCAGTTCTCTGAGATCTGGGATTCGTGTGAAACGTCATCATACACTTCTCGACTATCGGCAAGTCAGTGTGGCAACAGCAAGTCGGCATCTTTACGACGCGACGCTTCGGCAGTATACAAAAAGTTAGTCACTTTTCATTATTATTATCTCTTTAAATTTATATACGGAAAATACCGCCCTCAAAATTCAATCGCGGATTGTTATATTGATGTTACAGTGCTATATTATCATTGAAATGTGTCGTAGGTACTATGAAACATTTTAACTATACATCGATGATTTTAACAATAATATTGCCTTGATTGTTGTTGGACTTGACTTTGATTACGCTGTAATTATATGAGTACGGACAAAATACTGTCTTTAAATGCACATTGTAGATTGTAATAATTCAATGGATGGGTAACTTGGGGTAACTTGTGCTATGCAATAGGTATGGAGAAGAGACTAAAAGTTTACCTTCGAATAGTCTGTAAAAATATTTAAAGGCTAAATATGTAGGTATCACTTTACAAAATCAAAGTACACTCATGTAATTCATTGTATATGGAACTTATTTATTACAAGAGTTTAAAACTTTAAAAAAGGATTTCAATGAAGTCCCGTGAATGATTGGTCAAGGGGAGTCACTGCACTAATATGAGACCAAACATTCACAACAAGAACGGAATGTGCAGTGTTATAGTTTAAAAACATTTTATTAAAACTGACTTCATTCATTATGAAATTTAAAATTGAGCCCTTTTTCATTTTTGATTGCCTTGATAAAGAAGAATTTTCTGTTTTTTTTTGGAAGTTCATCGATTATTTCGAAATGACTTAACAGGATTTGGATAGTTTAATTTTAAATAGACCAAAAGTGATATTCATTATAGGAACTTTATTATAGCAGTTATTTTATTATGCTTTTTAAGGGTTCCACATTGAACAAGTCCTATAGTTTGTTTGTCTGTCTGTCCGTTCATGTTACACATGACACATTTTACTAGCGGCATAACTATTGGCAAATTCTCGAAAAAACCGAAACGGCGTGTGTCAAAATGCATTGTTATCGTGTTTCAAGCTATCTGAAAGCAGTGGAGTTGCAGCAGCGCTGCAATAAATGACTCGCTATTCTTGTTTGTATGTTCTGTTTCGGGACATTTTTGTTTGTATATAGATAAGCAAGAAAATTACTCCTTTTAATTTAAAAACCTCCTCGCCGGCAACGAAGGGTACGGGGCACTGAAACTTGAGCCTGGCTTTAGGAGACAACATTTATTAAAATTTATACCTTGTCTGAAGGACTAGCCTGGAATGTGGTGAAATGACAGATGTTAGTTTATTTGCAATATACGCAAAGTTGCGGTGTGTGGAACGACTGTAACGGAGTGTATCTTGGGTAGAGCAGGCAGACTTTTTTGTAACAGCATACGCTCCCGTCATTGCAGGGTCTCAAGTTATTAGGTACCTAAGAACTTGAGACTAGTCTTGGAGTCTTGGAGATATTTTAAATTTGAATGGAGATTAATGGACGAATCTGCACAAACCGAAATAGTTACGAGACTGTTCCTGTCTATACAGAGATGAGAAAGTAATAGATGAAGCTAATTTTAGATACATGTATGTATGGAGTGTATCCTTATGTCGAACACGTTATACCATCATAAATAAGTATACGTGGAGACGGAACGACAACAAATGTATGATTGACTATTTTCTAACAAATAGAAGACTCCGAGAAACAAAAGACTACAGATGTCACGTTCTTGAATAAAATTGTAGAAACGAACCACTACTTAGTAGGTACCTAGCGGTGAGATTGTATCTCTTTAGAGATATTGAATGGATAGGTGAATTCTAAGATGAAAATGTAGGTAGTACGTATGTCTAGTTTGTGGAAGCTTTGCGAATTTGCCTTTCCGTTTCAAATGTAGGCGATTTCTAGAAAGTTTTGAAATAAAACATAGTGCATAGTGCGAAACAAGTATCCATGAAGAAACATAAACCAATGATGATAAAATAGAAGCGTAAACGAATAATACTGAAGTAGGAAGAAACGTTGACGAAAAACTTCCAGACGAATACTGTATTCTTTTGGAGAGAAGTAAAGAAGTATCGACGTTGTTCGCTGGCATCCAGAATGGATGAAATTTGTAACAATCTTGCAAATACACGAGGTGTTCAACGCTAGTTTATATTTGTAAAAATGTATGATTATGTTAAAGACGATGAGACACCGACTATGTACTCGTAGTACCTATTGGCGTCCGATGAAAATGTGTGTGAACGTGGGTAGATATGAAACTGGTTCTTAATCAATTATTTTAGAGACTCGGAAGATATCAACGGATTGTAAACGCGCATCTAACGCATGTATAAAAGCAAGGGATGCACCAATCTTGGCTATATAATAGTGTGACGGTGCCCTACTCCGTGCTGTACTTATGTGCAATGTACAGGAGGTATACGGGTTGATGGCAATTAATCACCCTGGCTTGGTGTCAAACAGCGTTGCCTGCTGCCAATTTGCCTGTTCATCAATTGACTGGATAATTGTCTACAGATAAGAAGGTCTGCGAATATAGAATTACGAATGGGTGGCATATTGGTGACTCGTCTGCTTTATGCAGATGACGAGGCATTACTAACAAAATTATCACCTGGACTGTAAAAACTAGTCCCAGCGATAGAAGATGAATGCGTGAAAGCTTAAAGTTGAATTAAAAGAAATTGAAGATGTTGGAACAAATGAAATAGATTGTATAATTTTGATGTATTTTTAGCAGCAGACGTGGGAGAAAAAAGAAGGGGAAGAGATGAGAAAAAATCTAGGAAGTCAAAAAGCCAGCCAGTAAAAAGAAAGCCAGTGAAAAGCAAATGTTATTTTATTAATTTGATGAATTAATGACCATGAATAACAATAAAAATAAAACACATATTATTTATTTGCCTTTTATTTTCTGAAAGAATAAGGCAAAGTATGTAGTAATATTTGGCAAAGCTGGTGCGATGTTCTTTTAGGAATTTTACGTTAAGGTATTACTGGCAGGTACGGGGCATTAGAGCATGTACCATTTAATTAGTGTTCTCGGATTTTCATAACTATATATTTCATATTTATAACGTTACGTATTTGCAATTATCATTTGCTTGAAGGTGACAGAAAGCATCGTGAAGAAATTTTCACGTCGAAGAAGTTATTCTCGAAAGACGTGTGATCTAACCTAAGAAATGTCTAGTTTACCTTCTAGGTTATAAAGTGTGACAGCAATCGTGTCATTGTTGACGGTATCTACCTCAAATCCTCAGGCTTTGATAGCGCACCCTACTAATCGTAATGGTTTAGGAAATGGGATAACGCAAGAAAGAAAAGATTGGGCACTAGAGTAGCCGAAGCGCAAGGACTTTAAAGGGAAATTACCTAACCTCTGCGGACTTATTTTTGTGTTTTACCCGATATTTTGGCTAGATGCCAGTTTGTCAAATTTAAAAATTTCGGACCCTATAAAATCACCGTACAAAATTTTAACACATATCGTTTGAAGGTATTTACAATTTATTACAAGTTGTCTGGGGAAGTACCTCCACCTCACAGAAAACCGCAGTCAAATAATTGCCTAGAGGGTTGTTGTGTTCCTGCGTGTGAGTGAGGTTACCAGTAAGCTCCCAAGGAGTTGCTGTGTAAGCAGCGAGGAGGCATCGCGCAAGTGATAATTAATATATCGCTAGCGTTAACAGGCTACGGTACCCGCTTTACATCATCATGGGCCGTATGCTTGTATGCCTCCCGACGTAGTTTAAAAAAAAGTTGTATGTTTAATACAAATTCGAGAGGCATACAAGCATACGGCTCATCTGAAGTAAAGCCGTTATCGTAGCCTATGGACGCTTACATTAAGTATTACTCGCGCGCCGCCTCTGCTGCTACAACAGCAACTCATTATGAGCTTACTGGTGACCTCACTCGCACGGAAAAACACAACAACACTCATAATTTAGCTGCGGTTTTCTGTGAGGTGGAGGAGGGGGAGCGCACAACCTCTCTTAAAAAAAACTTAAACACCTCGCTTAAAACACACAGACATGTTCGTGAGCGATTTTTGTGTGAATCGGAACATGTATAATTAATCCATCCATGTCGGTAGGTGTAATAATTGAATAACTAATGTAAGACAAATACCACCTTAGTCTTCCTGCGACCACGGACGCTACAAAGCGTTCGAAACGTCAGGTTCAACCAAATAAATAAAACACGCGATACTTCCGTTAAAAATTGTTTAATTCAATGTTCATGAACACAAACGTATGTCCTGTGTGAGAATCGAACCCACGAGTGTTGGTATCGAAGTAGCGTTACTAACCACTGCGCCATCGAGCTTGCCAACATTTACGAGTATGATTTTGCCAATTATACCGTATAGATTTGTCGATTATAGATGATGCCGGAGCATCTATAGTCATTCTACGCATTTATTAAGTACCTACTAGCTGTGCCCGCGACTTCGTCCGCGTGGAATTTAACAAAAAAGTTATTGTTCAGTTCGCAGAGTTTACGATAACTAAGCAGAGTAAAATAGCGAACAGCAAAATATATATTTAATAGATTTGTATTATGAACTTCGTCGTTATTTTTTTATTATTTATTTAAGTAGGTATATTAATAAAAAAAATTTTTTTCTAAAATAAAAGTAGCCTAAGTTACTCCTTATTACATCAGCTATTTGCCAGTGAAAGTCCCGTCAAAATCTGTCCAGCCGTTTCAGTGATTAACCGGAACAAACAGACAGAGAGACAAAAATTGTAAAAATATTCATTTTGGTATATATGTACCGTGTATACATCCATATGCATTTAGTGAAAAGCGGTTATTTTAATATTACAAACAGACACTCCAATTTTATTTATCTGTAGGTATAGATTTGTTAAAATATTATTTATCACGAGTTCGAGTAAGTGAATCCGGGAGCAACAGCTGGTACGTTATTATGGCATTTACATGTTTTGAATGAATGAAAAGTTCAAGGGTTCACTCGCAAATGATAATACTCGTACAGCTGAGAGTGCTCGAGATAAGAAAGTTGTGAGCCATCATCGTCTTTAAACGTACTGCATTAAGGTATAAAGTCATGTTTTAAGACTTCAAAGCATCTTATGCACATGCATTTGTTATATTACCAGTTGTAACCAACCGCCCGCCTGATGGTAAGTAATATCTACTATAGCCCGTATTAGCATTAGAAGACAGAGGTAGGGCGCATCAAATCAGTACCACGTCTGGGGAAGTAGCTCCACCTCACAGAAAACCACAGCCAAGTAACAGCTCCCTAGAGGATTGTTGTGTTTCTGCGTGCGAGTGAGGTCACCAGTAAGCTTCCAAGGAGTTGCAATGTTAACATCGCGCGAGTGATACTCGATGTATTGCAAGCGTTCATAGGCTACGGTAACGGCTTTACATCGTGGGGTACTTCCCCATCCCTCCCGAAGTTGTATAAAAAAAATGTGGTCTCAAGTTGGGGTCAATTTATAAAGTTTAGATTTCTTTGTACTTCGGATTTTGTTATTTTTTTCTACGTTAATATGCAAACTAGCATACAGCACACCTGATGGAAAGTGGTTATCGTAGCCTATGAACCCTTGCAACACGAGAAGTACCACTTGCACTATGCCAATTGCTCTGCCAAAAATAATTTTCACCACTGTTGATGATGCGTTCTATATCTCTTTCGTCCGGTTCTCGTTTGTTAATGGGCAGGGTGCACCACATGCAGGTGATGAGATTGTCTTTGGATGTAAAGATAGCGAGACATTTCCATTCTCAACTTTAAAACTTATCTCGTAAACAGATGTAGACGTACTGACGATTTCTTTATTGATGAAGTCGCTGGTAGCAGTCAGAACCCGTTATATACGTTTTGTATTCTGTAAGGTTTATGAAAAAATCGGCCAAGTGCGAGTCGGACTCGCGCACTAAGGGTTCCGTACATTATCTATAAAAACGGCAAAAAAAAAAACACGTTTGTTGTATGGGAGCCCCCCTTAAATATTTGTTTTATTTTAATTTAATAATTTATTCTTAAAGTAAATATATAACTAAATATTCTGTGAATATTTCAAGCGTCTACCTGTTGCCGTTATCAATATCCAGCAAAAATGAGCAAAAAAATCACGTTTGTTGTATGGGAGCCCCCTTAAATATTTATTTTATTCTATTTTTTAGTATTTGTTGTTATAGCGGCAACAGAAATACATCATCTGTGAAAATTTCAACTGTCTAACTATCACGGTTCATGAGATACAGCCTGGTGACAGACGGACGGACGGACGGACGGACGGACGGACGGACAGCGGAGCCTCAGTAATAGGGTTCCGTTTTACCGTTTGGGTACGGAACCCTAAAAAAGAGGCGGAGGTACTTTTCCAGACGGGACGATTTGATTCGCTTT
Source organism: Pyralis farinalis (assembly GCA_947507595.1). Taxonomy (NCBI): domain Eukaryota; kingdom Metazoa; phylum Arthropoda; class Insecta; order Lepidoptera; family Pyralidae; genus Pyralis; species Pyralis farinalis. The sequence goes on from OX382270.1 coordinate 4,030,633, forward strand.
ACATCTCTTAAAGTTTGGATACAGTCCAGATATTGCTTTGCTTGTTTGCTGCCAACGTTGTATTTGACCTAAATCCCTTCAAACAATAGAAGATTCAACTTTCAAGAGATTATAAACAACGTGTGAATGTGGCAGGACGGAGATAACAAATAAAAATAATTAAAGATATCACAAAAAGATAATCACAATATACACTTAATCATACGGATATAATATAATGACTTATAAAACGAAATGATATGATATGAGATGGGGGGAAGAAATGAAACTAAATTTGTATTTAATTTCATTATATTCATCACGGGATGAAATGAAATGAATTTGTTTGCAGTAAATCTGGTATAATAATAATAATAAGCCCGCAGGGCAGCTTGTGGCGAGCTGTTGGTGCGTAACGCCACCACGGGTACCCGAGTGCTCCAGAGAGTCGATCAGGGCCTTCGTCTCCGGCGTGTCTTCGTCGGTCGGAGTGGAAATCCAAGAAGGCCCACAGGACTCTCAGCTCTGGCTTGCCTTCATTGGCCGTCCAGAGAGGAGTCGATAGAGTATATTGCTCTAGCTGCTGAGATGCTCCAGGGGTGGAAGTGTTAAAGGGCATAACGCCGCGAGTAACTTCGGACAAAGCGCAGCACACCTCTCGACACCCCTGAGTCGCTCACACCGGTGTTGCCCCTGGCCGACTTTCTCTGGCATTTCGGGGGGTCCATCCAGTGAATGGCGAGCCACCGCCTGCCAGGAGTAACATCAAATATGATAGTTATGGCAGGCGTCCGTCCCTCTTCTGCAATAGTCCAGTACTAATAATCCCTCCAGATCTCATTTTAATAGCCCACTTTTTTCCGACATATTTCCAATAGTTCCAATACCTGCTGTGACCTGTTCATGGGTATATTATGCCATTAATTACCCCTGAAGCAGGTTACGGTGGGTATAATACATAATTCATCATAATACATCATTCTTTTCGAAGGGGCCTCTACGCGTTGGATTCATATCCCCGCGCACGCCTATCAAATGACCGGGATTAAACCCGTGAAAAAAGAGATATACCTAATAATAATAATCGTTTATTTCTCACTATAAATCAGGATGACTAAATATATACACGGATTGTGATACAGTATGATACTATGGTGGGTTGGCACCTGAACTAGGAGAAATCCTGTATCTCAGGTTGTCAACCCTCCACCCCACAGAATGACCTTATATCTAGTATAAGGCACTCTTTTACTTGTAGAAAGTGAGTTTTGATTTAAATACTAATGATATTGTTAAATTATCACAAATTGGTAGGGTAGGCTATACATTTACAATTACAAGCGTCTTTGTTTATGTTTAAATAATTGATGTATGGTACAAGTTATGATTTGAATAAATTTAACAATTAATTAATACAATATAATATAATTTCTGTTGCGATGTGGCCAAGAGCTGTTAAGTTAGATGTCAGCACTGCTTTTAAACTGATTCAATTCATATTGAGGATTTTATTTGAGTCATTGAAGTGTCTGTATAAGAAGGGTCCGGTATAAGACAATTGCCGTCGCACGAATATTGTATTGAAAATAAAGTATACAAAAATTGAGTTTTGGAAAGTAGTACCTAGTAGCTTATACACATTTAGTCAGGGCTGAATTGCAAAATTTATACAATAATAGATTTTACATACATTTGAAGCGAATATTGCATAAGTCATGCTACATACGTCACTTTGTCTTGTTTTCCATTTAATTATATAAGACGTTGCCAGCTCGTAGGAATAGGAATTGCTATTTCATGAAATTACTTAGTTCAAAGCATTCTTACAATATCTATAATTTGTTCAATCAATCAATTCGTAGGATATCACATAGGTATATATATGATATGATTGGTAGACTGTACCTCTTCAAACAAATTTTCTTGATACATATTCCGAGCAATAGGGTCGGAATGCCAAAACGATTTTGTAACACGTACATACGTCTCTTCATCTATTAGGACTATACCAATTAAATTTAGTACAAGTTAAATTAAAAAGATTGTGACTTAAACATTTCTTAAAACAAAAAGTTTTTTGACGACCTTTTTTTCTACTGTAAAATGGTTACTGTTGCCTACGAACGCTTGCAATGCTAGAAGTATCATCCGCGCTATGTTTTCTGTGATGCTTACACAGCAACTCAACTCCTTAGAAGCTTACTGGGAACCTCATTCAGTCGCAGAAACGCAACAACAGTCGATAGATGGCGCTGCACTCGGGTTCTAGGATTTTTATTCCCGGCGAAACAAGCCAGGTACAAAAATCTTATATATTTAAACGAGCTCATCTTGTACATATATACTCGTATGTAAATATAAGAGTGTATCACTACAACGGCTCTAACGATTTAGCTTATTTTTTGTGTTATAAGTTTGACGTGTGTATCTGTGTTTCTGTGCATCTGTGTATCTGACTGTGGCATCATAGCATCGAAATAGATAAACAGATATTAATTTTATTTTTTTGTTTAAAAGGGGACTTAATCAAGAGTTTTTGTGTATACATATAGGCTATTTTTGCGTCGGGGGTTTTTAAATAAAAAAATATTGTATTTAGATAAAGTTATGCTTTTTAAGTTTATCTACAAACTGTATTTCCTGAAAAATGCGATTATTACACAAAAACATAAAAACGGCGCTAAGTTCACTTCACCAGACATAAACATAGGACCCATTAATCAAGCAAAGTTTTAAGACCGGGGCACACTGGATCCATATACGTAGACGTACACGTTGTAACGTATGGAACTGTGTGCGACCAGATACACTACTTGCGTGACGTACTCACATGCACGTCGACGTAATGCGTACAGTTACGCATTTCAGCTCCCAAGAGACAAAAGGGCTGCTCTACGCAGAGCGGAGGAGCGACGTCGCATTGGCACGTGCAGTGATGACGTGGATTCAATGCAGTTTCCTACTGGACGTCATCTCAAACTGGGTTGCACACGCACAGTTCTGCTACGGACGTAACTACGCGCGTTGCAGTTGTTTTGTGGTGTCGTTACAAATTACCAGTAGATGTGCGTGTTTGTATACAAAATGAATAAGATCATTAAAGAAAACCTGATTTAATTAATGCGAAAATATGAATGTTTCTCTGAAACACTAAAAATAAAAACTACAAAAATATATCGTACAGATGTTTATTATCGGAAAAATGGAGCAGCACTTCTATATAATGAACCCATTGTATTTACATATATATTGCACGTATAGGAATATTCTGTCACTACAGTAGTATTATTGCGTCTTCTTTAAATGAAGAACTACATAGTTCGTTCTCCCAAACTTTGTCAGATATCGTGCACAAGAGTAAACATACAACAAAAGAATATGCATGTGACTGGGTACGCACCGACCGGTTGCATTGTGTATGCAGCACGTATGCGTAAAGCGAAGCGTAGACATAAGCGTATACCTACCGGCGTGGCAGGCCGCAGGAGTGCACGCGCGACACCATGCGCATGTCTACTTGTACGACCTGCATACGGATTCGGTGTGCTCCGGCCTTTAACTGCAGATTGAAAGACACATGTACGTCGTCGGTTGAGTTCCAAATATAGGTATGATACATTGGTACACAGAAATTATAAATTCCGAATTAGATAACGTTATTTTTAAGGAGAGCGATAAGAAAGACAGAGAGTCGGTTTTGCGCTTTAATAATAAAGTAATATGTTATAATATGTTATAGTAATATGTAGATATTTTGTTATATATATATATTATACAATATATTCTCTCTGCCTACCCCGCAAGGGACCTGGCGTGAAGATATACAATACAATGTAGATATTTTGAATTGACATTAAACCTTCATGGTGTGAGATTTTCGAGTGAAACTTTTTTCACACGATACCTATGAGGTTTTTCTTTTTAAAAATGTGCAACATTTCATTTTCGAATTTCAATTGTTTTTTTTTTATTCGTCTTAGACAAGAAAGATGGATACTTGGAAAAATGTGCAACATTTCATTTTCGAATTTCAATTGTTTTTTTTTTATTCGTCTTAGACAAGAAAGATGGATACTTCGAAAATCCGAGTAATTTTTGAATTCGAGTTCCGACGCGGAACTAACGCGGCAGAAACGCTCCCAATATCAATGCTGCGTTTGGAGAGGTGACTGCTAATGAACGCACCGTGCGGTTTTGGTTTAAATGCTTTCGTAATGGTGGTCTTCCACGTGGTTCGTTCTTCAAGTTGAACTTGACCGCCCACACATGTTAATAACACTGAATTGAAGGAGATGGTGGAAGCCGATCCGAGTCAAACAACCCAGAAATTAGCGGCATAGTTTAACGTTACCTTACCTACAATATTGACTCATTTGCATCAAATCAATAAGATAAAAAAATATGAAAAATTGGTGCCTCATGATTTGACTGATCTGCAGAAATAAACGCGTGTTGAATGTTGAAACTTGTGTTGCCTTGTTGAATCGGTACAGAAATATAGGAATATTGAATCGAATTGTGACACGTGACGAAAATCGTTTTTTTTTTTATTTGTACGATAACGCGTAAGCGAAAAATGCAATGGCTGACCCCAGGTCAAACGCCGCAACAGGGCACTGCACTAAAACAAAGGTTACTTTTAAAAAACGTAATGGTAACTGTTTCGCGCTACGGGGCCATTTTGAAATCATTTCACTGCATCATATAATTTCCTTTTAGTAGTTTCGTTTACGAAGACGTGTTCACGTAAAACTCACTACCGTGTCCATGACACAGTCGCACCCTGTTTTTTTGCTACGTCGGAATATATGCAAGCATACGGTCCAACGCAGGCACAGGTCAACCTTCCACGAAGTTGTAATTTGGCAGTGGTTTTCTATGTAGAGATAACGTTAGACAGTGCAGCACCATTTTTACTCTTATTGCGTGCGCTCATAAGAACGGTACAAAGGTCAGACAATCTAGCTTGAGGTGTCACTGTGCGTGTACTTCCCCAGTCGGAGAGGCTTTGACATTTCTTGATTAATTATTAATTATGTATCTGTACATATATACATTCTGTGTACTAAGTATCGGGAATTTGTCAATAAAACAAAAAATACAAATTATTCATCTAAATTTATTTTATCGCCTTCAAAGTAGGCCCCATCGCTTGCAATACAACATCTCCACCGCTTCACCCAGTCTTCCATACATTTTTCATAGGCTATTTGCGGTATGGCCTTTAGCTCATTCAGCGAATTTTCTTGTATGGCTTCTATCGACTCAAAACGTTTTCCTCGAAGTGGTAATTTTAACTTTGGAAATAAAAAAAAGTCAGACGGAGCCATATCAGGTGAATACGGTGCTTGGTCGAGAACTTTTGTTGAATTTTTCGCTAAAAACTCTTTCACTATAATGGCTGTGTGTGATGGTGCATTATCATGGTGCAGCATCCATGAGTTGTGTTGCCACAAATCTGGACGTTTTCGGCGGATACTCTCACGCAAACGCTTCATGACGCCTAAATAATATTCTTTATTCACTGTTTCTCCCTCTGGAAGGAATTCGGAGTGAACCACACCACGGTAGTCAAAAAAAACTGTCAGCATCACCTTGATTTTGGAGCGACTTTGCCGCGGTTTTTTGGGTTTCGGCTCGTTTTCGAGACGCCATTCTGAAGACTGTTGGCTTGTTTGCATGTCGTACTCATAAACCCATGTCTCGTCGCCAGTTATTATACTTTTCTTAAAGGTCGGATCCGTAGAAGCTCGGGAAACCATGTCTTCAGCGACATGCTTTCGCTGCGCTTTTTGAACAAAATTGAGCTCTTTTGGAACTAGTCGAGCGGCGACGCGTTTCATGCCTAAAATGTCAATGAGAATGTTGTGGACGGACTTAAAAGATATGTTCACCTCACTAGCCAACTCTCTCAGACTCATACGTCGATTTTCGAGCACTAGCTTCTTGATTCTGTCGATGTTTTCTCTGGTCGTAGCGGTTGAAGGTCTACCAGAACGAGGCAAGTCTACTACTACTTCTCGGCCTTCTTTAAAAGCCTTATACTATTCATAAGCCCTTGTTTTCGATATACACGACTCGTCGTAGGTATTTCGCAACATTTTTAGTGATTCACCACATGAAATATCATTTGAAACACAAAATTTAAGGCACACTCTTTGTTCAACAATATTTTCCATTGTAAAAATCGCCGAGGACTCAAAACTATGACCAACAAAAAGTGTAGTTTAAAACAAATTAAATGACAGATCCCGCTCAAATTTTGCGCGCTAAATCAGTACAGTGCTACCAACATGCAGTAAAAAAATTAGAACGACCTCTTTTACGCGGGTCTTTTTATTGACATATTCCCGATACTTTTTACACAGAGTAGTATATTAATTATGTCCAATCGAAGACGGCGGCATCAAATAGGTACCTATTATTATTGAATTTGGTACTTAATGATAAGATTCTATAAACTGTCTACTCGTTATCTCTCTGTACCCTCCCATTACATAATGTTTCAATTGCGTTGTAATGTAATAAATATACATACTAGCTGTTACCCAAAGCGTTGATCCCGTGAAAGTAAGAGAGGCAGGGCGCATCAAAGCAACCCATCTGTGAACCCACCTCACAGAAAATCGTAGCCAAACAATATGTTCGTGGAGGGTTGTTGTGTTGCGTGCGAGTGAGTGAAGCCAGCAGTAAGCTCGCAAGGAGTTGCTGTGTTTGTAGCAGAGTGTGATACTTAATGTATTGCAAGCGTCCATATGCTAGTTTAACCGCTTTATATCATGTGGTGAGTTTGGTGTTGCTTGTTCCCTCCCATCGTTATATAAAAAAGCTGGATTTTAGCAGCCTGTCACTATTTGTTTCTAAAAGATCGATGATAACAATCCTTGTTGACTGGACAATTTTGAATCACTGTTAAAGTATTCAAGTAACAGTCTGTCCCTATCCCCGTATTTTAAAGTTCGCATCCACGTACGCTTAAGTAACGTAAGCTTAAGTAAGTAAACACTTACTCAACAAGACATCATTTTAGCGCCTAAATATCCCACCCATTAACCCATTACCTATTTCATTAGGATTGGCGGGATCCGCTATCTAAGTCTAAAGAGTTAGCGAAGATACTCATATTGATATGAAGCGACTGCTGTCAGACCTTCACGACTCTGAGGGAAAACCAGATCTTACTTAGGTTAGGACACACGTCTTTCGAAGTACAATTTCTTGTGCCTGAGGGTTTTCTCACGATGTTTACTTTCACGGCCGAGCATGTAATAATTACAAATATTTAAGTGGTACACGCCTACACCAGGATTTACACCGCGCAGCCGGTTAATACGGTGTTTTTTAACCACTAGACCATCACTGATCGAATTCGCACACCCCTACTGTGTACAATTTTTTACCAGGCTGGTTAAGCCTGGATGTGACACAGTACTAAATAAAAAAATAAACAAGAGACATTGCATATTTTATTCATTTATCTATAACTAGCGGACCCTACAGACGTTGTCCTGTCCCATAATATAAAGTTTCCCAGAACCCGACTGCTGTGCCACCTATTGGGTCCAATTGTGAATCTAAACCATTCTCGAATCCCCTTGAACACACACAAAAAATTTCATCAAAATCGGTCCAGTCGTTTAGGAGGAGTTCAGTCACATACACATATACAGTAGAATTATATATATAATATAGATATATACTAATTCGTTCTTGAGATATCATAAAAAAAGTTTCATATAAAATGTATGAGAAATGGAATTTACTTTATTTTTTTTTTTTGTTATTTTTTCCATGTTTTAATACTTTTTATCCTATTCCGGACGAAGACAAATCCAAAGACACAAAAATCATAAAAATCGGTCCAGCCGTTCTTGAATTATAAATGGTGTAACTAACACGACTTTCTTTTATAGATATAATTTAGAAAGATTTATTGTCAGTAATAAGGAAAATTGTTTATTATTTGGTTACGTCATAAATAAAAGATATAAGACCATTGACGAATGGGACAGGAGATACAAATCGGGAACAACAGCTTCGACGACGAAGCTGTTCTTCCCGAGTGCGGCGGAGGCGTACGGTATCGTGGGCAAAATGGTGCCGTCGAGCATCACCACGCAGGTCCTCTCGGGGCATGGTGGGTTCTCCGCGTACTTGCACAGGTTCAAGTGCGCGGATGACCCGTCCTGCTTCTGCGAGCCCGGCGTGGACCAGACAGTGCAGCACATATTGTTTCGGTGTCCCGCATTCTCCAAACAGAGGTACGATTTGGAGCAGGAGTTGGGAATGCGGGTCACCGAAACCACAGTCTCCGAATTAGTGGTGGGCAAAACCCGAACAAAATTTTTAAAATACTGCGTCAGTCTAGCCGTGGTTGTCATCGACCGTAACAAGCAGAGCGGCTCCACCTAGGACTAATGTTGTATACCTCGGCTATACCCTGTATAGCCGATGGTATCGCGGTGGCTAGGTGGAGCTGTGAAGCTCTCTGTCGCCCGTGGCTGGACTGACGCAGTATGGGGAGGGAAGTTTGGAAACAGATAGGATAGTTTCACCGGTGTTGAAAAAACGGGCAAAATTAAAATTTTAGATAATAAAAGATGATGTATGAAAGAATAAAATGAGGAATAAAAGAGTATGATGTATGAATGTGTATTTATATTTTATTTTGAAAATTAATAACAACTTAGCCATAAAAAGAGCCTTGCCCATGGCTGGGGTGCAAGAAAAAAAAAAATAAAAAAAAAAAAAAAAAAAAAAAAAGATATAGGTAGGAATAGTTTAAATTATATAAATTCGATTCTTTGAGAATAAAATCATAAGTCTGAGTTTTGAAAAACATAACCTTATTATTACAAACAGTGAGAGACACATACAGGTTATTTTATTACGAGTACAAAACAAATAATAATATGTGGTTTCCAATTAAGCGATGACCTAATTTGTCAATTTGTACTTGGCTTCTCATTACCGAGATATAGTCTATCCAATGTTTTATATTAAGAGATAACCTTATAACACAATAAACTTCGAGAAACTGTTCATTTGTTGCCGTGAAAATTTACCGACAACATCGTCTCAAACCGTATTAAAAAAAGAGAATAACTCTATGACTGAGTATCGAGCCAAAATAACCGTTACGACAAAAATGGCGGGAAATGGTGATGTTTTTAAGAAATCATATAATGGTTCATGTACTTTTGGTGTGAATAAGAGAACAAAGGGCTCGATTGCTAAAAAAGCTGAAGCTTATTTGCAAGCAGTCAACCAGAGTCAAGGATATTCGCCTAAGGGTACGTAAATACTAATTAATTACTCGTCTATGGAATGGCCTATTTTTTATAAAAAGGCAAAGACAAACTAGTATTTATGTTTGATTATTGTTCACATTATGCTACTTGTAGCATGCCTCACTGTCTGTTGCTGTTAATTGCTTAATTTATTTCTAAGCGCCCAAATAAGATAAATGTACTCGTATTACTATAACCTTAGCAATAATTTTGAGCGGATCACCGCCACTCATATTTTATGTCATATGTAGTTTCCAATGCGCAGTTATTTCAGCGTGGTAAATATTGGAATGTATAATAAAAAATATGGTTAAATCGATTAAAATAGAGACAACTGGTGAATGTGACTCTGACGCCTGAGCGCGAGTTTTACAAAGATTTAAATTAATAACTTAGTATGCGTTTACGTCGACAATTGGTATGAAAATTTTATCCTAGCGGAAAGTTACGGAAGCTCGATTTCCATATTCTATCGACGTTTACATGAACGCAGTAGTGATGTAAATCTTTATAATACTCGCACTCAGACCACTGTTCGATGTACTTCCTCCCTTTTTCGGTTTATAGTGGACAATAGCATTAAAATCCTGTCATTAAATTTTACTTAATCACTCAACAGAAGGTAACTTTTAGTTCAATGTTGTTGATAAAGGTGCTGTTTTCAGCATTACGAAAATGACACTGTGTATTTTCAAAGGAGTGTCCAATGCGAAAGCAAATTTCCACTAATACTCGTACTATGAGAATTATACAGCTGTTTCCCAAGAAAAGCATCGATTTTCGAGTTCATTGCGGGATTCTGAATATTTTTGGGATTAAATATTAATTTCATCAAAATCCTTTCAGTAGGTTTTGTGTGATGCGTGCACAATGGATGCACGGACACTTCTGCATCGATATTAAATCCAGTTGCATCAGTTTTAGTTAAAAAGTACATATGCAAAGACGTCTGTACTGAGATTTTAGTAGATTAGATAATTACTGTACTAATCAATAGCCACAATCATCTGACCGCTGATACCTACTAGGTACTGATACTGATGATAGGGGCACAAATAGGCGATTTAATTAAACAAGCTTACGACCTGCGTACTGTACAAGCCTATAAATGCTAGCAATACTCGTTCATAAATCTGTGAAAGAAATGTCTCCACGAATAGGTATATTATATGGAAGCATTGTTTTAAAAATTCGGGTACATGAAATTCTCTTTATTAAAGATTTAATAAAAAGAAAATTGATGAATACTATTAATAGGCCACATGTAAAAAAGGACAAGGACATGTTAAGCAGTCACTCAATAAAGTCTCAATTAAAAAAAGACTATGGCATAGTGTGATATGAATTGCCTTTTTAAAGACAACCCCCAAACAGGCGGGAAAAGCGGCAGCGATCCGGGACGGAATTTTTTGTAACATTCGTGTATGTAATGCCTAAAACCTGTCACACAAAAAGCAATTGCATCGCGCCGGATCGCATCCGCTTTTTGTAAAGCAGGCGCCCGTTTTTCCGCCCCCTGTGGATTTTAGCCTTTAAAATAACATAGACTACTTTAATTGTATTTAACATTGTTGTCTCAAGATTATGCCAATTCGTATACCTACATTAGGCTCTTTTGCCAATACTGACAATACTGCAATATTTTCAGTTTTTTAACTAAGAATATTATTATTGTATGTTTTAATGAGTCGAGATAAATGAACAGCAATGTGACAGTGCATCCGTGTCTCCGTGGTCAATGCATGATAACTGATACACCCGGCTATTTATAGCTAGCGCTGTTTACTTTCGTCCTAATAACAAAACACACTTACAGCGCCAAGATTGCGTCTTATATGGTTTAGGATCTCCACACATACACTCGTGCATTTTGTTTTAAAATGGGTACTTGTTTCATATTTTATTCGTCAAAATGAATAGTGTTCTTTTTTCAAATTTATTTTAGAATATTGTAAAGTCGGTCCTTCGAGCCCGTTTTGAAGTATTTTTTTTTGTTCAGTGACGGCAGTTGAGAAGCCTACGTTGAAGCTGGAAGCGGTGTCGAGGGTTGCAGCTATCCCCATCGTGGAGTCCAGCATTGACGTCACCGAGAAAATATATCACAGGATAAAGGTAATATAATCATATATAGTAATACAAAGTCGTAAAACAGTAATATTTGTTGTATACTTTACAGTTTACACACTTACAGTACACTTTCAGTAAAAGTGATAGTGAGACGGCGATATTCATAATTAATAATTTCTATAATATATATATTTATATAAATTAATTATATTATTAATATATACTATAAATTTAAATTATTACTTATTCTTAGTATTTATTTCCGGCGAGTGAGCATGAAAAAAACATATGAATATTAAAGAACTGAGTGAGGTGTGAAAGAATCGAGTTATATAGCGCTCGGTTCTCTCTGTCTACCCCGAAGCGGACTTAACGTGAATAGATATGTATGTATGTATATCTTCACGCCAACTCCCTTGCGGGGTAGGCAGAGAGTACCGAGCGCCATAAGACGCGGTCCTTACATACTTCACTCGCTTCTGTGACATTCATAGCTCTTTGCATGCACGGTCGCTGGTTCCTGGGACTCCTGACATCGCCTTCTGATAAAACACGACCAATTTGGTCATGGTAGTTTAGTCTCGGTCTTCCTCGGCTCCTACATCTTTCCACTTTTAATTGATAGAAAAGATATATAGATGTAAATTACTTTCTAAGCCAGTTCAAAGAGTAGAAGTCTTCCAGTTTCACGCTAATACTTTCTATAGATTTATCAAAATATGATTTAAAATTTTATGTGACTATACGTGATACACTCAGAATGTTTTGCGAAAATAAAAAAGTGTTCTACCTAATGGTAAATATTTTTTATTAAATGTTTTCAAAGTACTCTCCACCAGCCTCTATACAAAGTTTCATGCGTCTAAACCAGTTGTCGAAACATATTTTCCAGTCCGCCGCAGGCACTCATTTACAGCATGCTCGAACGCTTCCGGCGACGAAAATTGTATCCCTTTGAGCTGATATTTTATTTTTGGGAGTAAAAAGAAGTCACACGGTGCTTGGTCAGTAGACTGGCTCGCGGGATCACATTCTTGCATTCTTGGAGTTATTATGTTAGGCGAAAGCGGTATAACTTCTTACGTGCATACATACTTTGACGAGCTCGGTGGCGCAGTGGTGGAACGCGCTGTTACGCTACTTTGACACCAACGCTCGTGGGTTCGATTCCCACACAGTACAAACATTTGTATGCATGAACATGTCTATTTGTCTTGGCCTGGGTATTTTCTATGTATAATAAGTATGTATTTACAAAAAAAAATGCTAAGCTAGATGGCGCTGAGTAATTTGTCCGACAATATTTATAAGTACTCACATACCTTGTTTTTATACAACTTCAGTGTACGTACAAGCATACAGCCCACTTGATGTAAAGTGGTTACCGTAGTCTATGAACCCTTGCAATTCATTAATTAGGTATCATTCGCGCGATGCGACCTCTGCTTGCAACACAGCAACTCCTTAGGAGCTTACGGGTAACCTCAGTCACTGCTTGATGGGCCCTGGCTTAAAATACCCAAATCAATGCAAACAGACATATTCATGCCTGTTTGCCTCGTATTTATTGTCCTATATGGGATTCGAACTCTCCAGCCTTGGTAGCATTACTAACCATTCCGCTACCGAGCTCGTCAAAATACATATATTTTGGGCAAAAATCCGTATTTGTCTCCAGAACAGACTGTCTCAACGAACATTATTGATGACTTTCTAAATTCTACCATTTATTAGTAAGCTAATGTCAATTAAATCTCATCATGTCGTGATTAAGCATCATTGCGACATGCACTTAATCAATAGAGACTGCTTCCATACATACATATCAATATGCATACATATTCGTGTAGAATTCACATACATACCATATTTTCGATAGGAATCCAATCCACTGTTTCGATGGTACTTGAACTTGGGCGAGAAGACATTCGCGACGGGCGTCCAGTTGTCCCTGCCTGCCGTGCTGCTGTTTGAGAGCCCCATCCACCAGCTGGACAAGTTCCTCTGCAAGTCGCTTGACATCGTCGAGAAGACCGTGCCCTCCATATACTTACCACCAAAAGCAGTAAGTTGTTCCTTATTATTAATCTTTAAACCGTAGCTAAGATATTCTGTTTTTTATACCAGTATCCCGTGGGAACCGTTTTCCCTATTTTCTTTCTTTTTCCTCTGCTTCTAAGAGTCGTATCGTGATGTTAAATAGCCTATAATCTTCCTCAAGAATTAGGCTATCAAATGCGAAAAGAATTCTTCAAATCCGACTGAATCAGAGATTAGCGCGGGGCTTATGTTCGTTCATCATAGTAATGGACGTTCATCGGCTGAAATGATGATGATGAATTCAAAAATGTTTTTAATTTATTTTATGAATTAATTAAAAGATACTTGTTACATTATACAGCTTAATAAATATCGTTTTAGTTATTAGCATTGTCTTATCGACACTATGTAGCTGTTCGCTAAATTAGACGCATAAAAAAACAAATTTGATCATAAATTCACTATTCATAGACATAGATTTCAAGACCATAGATTCACTGATGAGCGCCATGCTGGCTACGACTAGCGTGGATACAGGATTTTCATCTGAGATGTTGTAGCCACACCAAAAAGTATTTTACCGCATCGTTACCTATATCTATATTACATATAGGTTAAAAATATTTTTAATAATAACGCATAATCATATTATTTTGGTATTATACATTTAATCCTTGATATAATAATATTTCTTAGATTTTACTGTCTCTATTGTTACTTTCGTCTTTGTTGAAGTTACCCTACCCCTGTACTGACTCTTAGCCATTAATGTTACATGTCTTTGTCCTATCAACGTACTGTACCAGTACTGCTGTTCGAGAAGCAGCATTGAGATCGTTTAGCATCTGTTTGAAGTCTTTCAGAAAGTCGAGTTTTTTAACCACATCAACGAACCGAATGTGTGAGATACCATTGGTACCACCGGCCAGCAGTCTAAGAGTTCCGTAGACACATATCCTCTGGTCTGCAATTATTCTTTAATAATTTTATAAAGTTATTCTTGTCATGAATTTTTATCACAATGACGTATTGATCTCAAATTGTGGAACGTCAATTGCTTGTAAACAAACTACCAGCCATTGCCGTACATAGTTATTATTGCAATTACTTGACCACAAACAAACAAAATAAGTTACAGACAATTTAGTTAATTGCTACAACTATCAAATAGTTTTAATATCAGGAATAAAATAATAGTTTTTACAGCTTGTAGTTTGACTACACATAAAGGAAGTGACATGTTTTTATACGGCATTGTTTAATGCATAATCTTTACATTGTTTTGAGTCGTTTAAAGGTTTGTTCATTTAAGATAATGTTTCTTATGGTGATAAATATCAATTATCATTCATTTGAATCACTTTATTAAATATTGTCCGATCTCCTACTACCTATACTTTTTCCGGAAAATAAGAATGCCCTTCTTCTTTTTCGAAGAGACTTTTATGTTTTATTAGCAAAAGTGAATGTCAAATATTAATAGACGAGATCGGTAGCGCAGTGGTGATTTGATTATTTTGTTCACTTTTTTTTCAATTCAATTACTTTGAAACAAACGCTAGTGGATTCGATTCCCACACAGGACAAACATTTGTGTGCATGAACATGTCTGTTTGTCTTGTTCTATGTGCTTTTAAAAGAGGTAGAGTGCATTTTTGCAGCCCATCTGGGGAAGCACCTTCACTTCACAGAAAACAGCAGCCAAATAAGAACTCCCTAGAGCGTTGTTATGTTCCTGGGTGAGAGTGAAATCACCAGTAAGCTCTTAAGGGGTTGCTGTGTTAGCAGCAGAGGTGGCATCGCGCCAATGAAATATTAATGTATTGCGAGCGTTTATAGGCTACGATAACCATATTACACCAGGTGGGGCGTATGCATGTATGCCTCCCGACGTTATATAAAATAAAAAGTCGGCCAAGTGCGAGTGGGACTCGCGCACGAAGTGTTCCGTACCATTATCTATAAAAAGGCAAAAAAATCACGTTTGTTGTATGGGAGCCCCCTTAAATATTTATTTTATTCTATTTTTTAGTATTTGTTGTTATAGCGGCAACAGAAATACATCATCTGTGAAAATTTCAACTGTCTAACTATCACGGTTCATGAGATACAGCCTGGTGACAGACGGACGTACGGATGGACGGACGGACAGCGGAGCCTCAGTAATAGGGTTCCGTTTTACACTTTGGGAACGAATAGTACTAGCAAATTTAATTATTGTGCGGTCCAATTATTGTCCAATTATTTGGAGGAGCGTACTAACAAATACAACGATACAACCCAATGGTCACAAGAAATAGGAATGTGTTCTTTTTAAATAACTGTTGTTTATTTTTAAATATTCCTAAAATCCGCAACGCTCCATACTTTCTAGGGCTTATTTACTTTATAATTTATAGTCGAGTTTAATAATTAGTACGTAATTAAAGGTTTAAAATAATTCAACCGTATCAAAGAGAATAATAAATTAATCAAAAACAAACCTCTAATTTTTTTATATCGTCAAACGTAAATACGTACGCACGCAATACATTAAATATCACTCGCGCAATGATACCCCTACTGCTAACTCAACACCTCCTTAGAAGATTACTGGTGACCTCACTCACACACAGGAATACAACAATTCTACAGGGAGTTGTTATTTGGCTGCAGTTTTCTGTAGATAAGGTCAGGCTGCGCTATGAGCTGGGTGGACAAAATTGTGTTTATTTATCGACACAATTCCTAAAATTAGCGTAGAGTTTTCAATTTAGAGTCATATTTTCGACATAACCTCTTTCTTTTCCTAAATTTATTTTTGATTTGTCTTAGTGACGTCCTGTAACACGAATTCATCACTGAGTTGATACGTGACATGGATTTATCTGGATCACGCTGTTTATAAACAAGTATAAAACAAGTTGGTGACGCAAAATGGATTAAACACTGTTTTGTTTTATTTTAATTAATTAGATACACTCTGTGTTCACGATGTGGTATCAATTATATATCACAGCATATAGTTCATTACATACTTTGCTTACAAATTAAATAAAAATTCGTTCATTTTCAGATTGTCACTTTGACAATGACATTCGCGGTTTTACCTATAAACCTAAAACCTACGAATAAATAATAATTATTATTATTTATTCGTAGCCTAAAACATGTGTTATGTGGCTATAGATTTAAAACACAAAGCCACAGAGACGGGGAAAGCGGGAAAGCGGCAGCGATTCGTGGCGGAATTATTTGTAACATTCGTTGCATTTTGTATGCAGCCTGTCATACAAAAAACGAGCGGGACGACTTTTTGTATGACAGCTCCGTAGTCAACAAGAAACTCTATAGTTTTGCCATGTCTGTCTGTGTTATAAGAACTCAGAATTTTTTAGTACCAGTAAGTTATAATTTGATTTAGATAGGTGTTAAAAAATATTTTCATACTACTCTACTGCGGATGTCTGTGAGGTAGAGGGTACCGTACACTCTTAATCCATATCCAGTTGGTCTCACCTAATGACGACAACTACACTCCATGTGCAGTCAGCCTTGAAAGTGACGAATTAATACGTCGCTCTGTTGAACATTGACGAGCACGGTGCACCGCGGTTAATAACGCGACTTTGACCCCAACGCTCGTAGGTTCGACTCCGATACATGACAAACATTTGCGTGCACGTTCATGTCTATTTGTTTTAGTCTGCTTGCTGCTTGCTGAAAATTCTCAATGATATTGGCTACGGTACGAGTCATTATTCATCAGGCTTCCCCTCTAGAGGACGGGAACGCCTTTCGAAAATAAGGGTCACGTCTCAGTTCCGTATGTCATCGCCTCATCACAGGCAACACATAGGTACACTGTTTAAAAACTTTAATTCTTTAGACGTTGAGGTGAAACATCCAAATCCAAACTAAGACAAACAGGATTGTTCATGCACCCAACTCTTTATCTTGTGTGAGAATCGAACGCACAAGCCTTGGTGTTAAAAGTAGCATTGTTAACCACTCCACCATCGAGCTCGTTATCGTCGTTACAGCTGCTGACTAAGCTACTAAACATAAGAACTTCAGTGATTCATCTGATGGGACATCCTCCGGGGCCGGGTAGGAGGGAGGTCACCTCTCAATGAATACGTTACGGTCGGCCGTACGGGTTATGCCAGACTTTTAATGACTAAACACCACCCAGGGACTTGGTATCATCAAATATTCCCTTTAATAAAATTTGTGTATTTATTGTATCAGATGTACTCCGAGACCCGCCAGTACGTGCTGCGTCGAGCGGACTCTGTGAAGCAGCTGGGCACGGCGGTGCTGGACTCCCGGGTGACTGCCGCCACGGCCACGGTTCTCGACCGCGCGCTCTGCACCGCCGACAAGTACGTCGACAAGTACCTGCCGCCCGACAACCACGATGCGGCTGACGGTAAGCAACTTATTCACATTATGCCTTAAGAACATGTTGGAAATAACCAATGGGGAATGGATAGAACAATTTACTTTGAAATTCAACTCCCTGCTACGGGTCCGAGGGTGGAATTGAACAGCTCTTATTAGCTAGCTATAGGTTATTGGATAAAGTATCACCGCATTGGACTGTAAACTCAGATCTGTAATATGTTTTCTAAAATAGATGTGGGTCTGTAAGATATTTAGGCACTAACGTACAAAATTTAAAAAAAATGTAATTTTTCCAAATTTGTTAACTACTTTTTGGTCAACGACGTATCAAAAGGTAGACACATTATACACCAACATTATTGTATTTTAAAATGGCGCAAGTAGTACTATATCTACTCGTACGTACAGCTATTTATTATGACACTTTGCTCTAACAAAGAGACAAATGATAGGGCATACCTGTTAGTAAGAGATGAATATATATCTTAAGACATTTATGCTTTGTGGCGAAATACGCATAGACGCGACGCGAGAGTGTGCCCAACTGAATGCAAGTTGGGCAATTACCTTACTTTCGTATTATCATTCCACGACGTATCTATAACTATAAAACATCTTAGCTTTTGGTTCCAATAAGAAGTTTTTATGCCAATGTGAATACATAGTATTGTCTTAGGTTTACGCGATTGTTACACATTGAATTAAACAATTTTTAACGGAAGTATCGTGTGTTTTATTTATTTTGTTGAACCTGAAACGTTCGAAACGTCAGGTTCAACAAAATAAATAAAACACCCGATACTTCCGTTAAAAATTGTTTAATTGCTTATTATTGGTGCTGGGCTATTGCAGAATTGGGACGGACGTCTGCACTAACTTAATTTTTTTTACATTAGTAGATAGAGGTAGGGCTCATCAAGGCAGGTCGTCTAGGTAAGTACCTCCACTTTCACGGTAAACCGCAGCCCAATAACAATTTCATGGAGGGTTGTTGTTCCTGCTAGTGAGTGAGTAAGGTTACCAGTAAACTCATAAGGAGTTGCTATGCCAGCAGCAGAGATAGAGATTCTTAATCTATTGTAAGCGTTCATTGGGCACGGCAACCACTTTACGCAAGGACTGACCGTATACTTGAATGCCTCGCGGTTGGAGGCGTGTGGAAAGGGTGGAAGTGATCTCCTTTATCACTTCCACCCTTGGAGCATATACCTTTAACAACACTCTAGGCAAGCCAGTGTTGAGAGTTCTGCGGGCCTTCTTGTGTTTGCACTTATTTCCGATATTATTATCATATTTCCATCCTTGATAGTGACGATTTTATCATATCGTGTTATCAAATGTTAATCAATTTGCATTGTTATCATATCATACATACCGGGTGATTAAAGTAATTCAATACTTTGTCTGATTTTTAATCAGGTTTTAATTTAGGTCATTATCAAATTTCTTTTGTTTTTATTTAGCACTACGTATTTCCCGCTTTGAAGTGATATTTTTTTTTACTTTTTTTCTATTTCAGTCCCGGTTCTGTCAAACATATGCAAATTTGACTGAAAGATAAGCTGTATCGTAATGAAAAATGTGAATCTAGAGAACAGCTGGTTTATTCTCTCCTTTGTATTGTTATCCCCGTTTCCTAAAGCACTAGGATTACCGCCGTTCGTACTTATGGCTAAGGATTTGGAGAAGATACTAATTTCGATATGGAGCGACTGGCGTCAGGCTTCCACAATCCAGGGGCAGGCCCCCAAGTGTATACCGATACGTCCACGTCGTCTGCCCTGGACCCATCCCACCTGGTGCGCGGTAACGCAGTGGCCGGTGGGTGGTGACTAAATTCGGATATACAATACTTGTGGGCGAGGGTGAGTTTTTGGCTAGGAGGATTTTTGTTATTGGAGGCTTTTTCGTTTGTTTTGGTGGTTTTGTTGATTGTCTTGGTGGTGTGGAGCGTGTCCGTGTGGTTGGTGGTGTCGTGTGTTTTTGTTGCGTTGGTTTTTGTTTTTTGTGTTTGTAGTTGGGTTCGGTGACGGTGTTTGGTTTTGTCACTTGTTGGGTTTTTGTGTTTGTCGTTCGTTTTCGTGTTGTGTGGGCTGTCTAGTTCTCGGTCACGAGCCTGGACAGCCGAGTCCCGGTGATGCCGGGTGGGGGGGGTACGTTGGGGCCTAAAGGTTCCGGGGGGGGTGATGTCCCGGAGGGCCCACGAAGGCAGGAGGTGGATAGCGAGGGCGAGGGGTGGGTGGAGACCGACTCCATGGTCACCACCCTCTCCGAGTCTGAGCTGAGCCGGAAGCGCCTGTTCTCGGGGTCGGAGACGGAGACCCCCGACGAGCGGGCGAAGATGCCCACCGCCAGGCGCGGCAAGAGGGGCGGCATCGCCCCCAGTTTGGCCAGGGCCCGCCAACAACTGAGGGAGCGTAAGGAGGAGGCCAAGGAAGCGGCATTTAATGCGCTCCTTGAGAAGCGGGCCCTTAAGGCGAAAATGAGCCCATATGTGGCCGCAGGAAGCGCCGAGGGGGTGAGCCCCGAGGCGGAGAAGGAAAGCCCCGAAGGGAGAAGCCCTGAGGGGGATGCGGCGAGCCCACTCGAGAGGGGCGCCGAGGACCTCATGGTGAGGGGCGAGGGGATGTTGGGAGTCATCCTCGACCTCACGGGGAAATCGGCGAGCCTCAAGGGGGGCTACGCCGCAAAAATTGCAAAGGCTGCGAGCGGGATCAGGGAGATCCTGGGGGCCCTGGTGGTGCGCACGGAGGTGGAGGAGACCCACCGCCTCCGAGCTGACAACGCCCGTCTCCAACGGGAGGTGGCCTCCTTGCGGGAGGAGGTCAAGGCGCACCGCCGGGAGTTCCAGGAGCTCCGGGCCGAGAGGAAGGCGCAGGGGCCGACGGGCCCGGTGGATCTCCAGACTCTGGAGTCCAACATCGCCCGGCTCGTCGGCAACCTGGTGGACGGCCGGCTTGCCGCGATTGAGTCGCGCCTGCCTCCTCCGGTTGTCGCCCGTCCGCCATTGGCGGGCGACGGCTCTGCGGTGGCGAGGGCCGCGAGGGCTGCCATTGAGAGCGCAGGTCGGCCGGCGACTAAGCCGCAGAAGGCGAGTGCGCCGGCAGAGCTCGAGGTGCGCCCTCAGACGCGATCTCAGACGCGATCGGCCACCGGAGCGGGTCCCGCCCGCAGTGGGGCCCCGCAGGAGACGTGGACGAGCTTCGGCCCGTCCACATTAAGGGCGAAGCCGGCCGCGGTGAAGCCGTCGCCGGCAGCGGGGGCCACCGAGGTCCCTAAGGAGGCGTGGACCGACGTGGTCCGCCGCAAGCCGCGAAAGACCGCGGCCGCCGCGACTCCTGCGGCGCCAGCGC
Source organism: Pyralis farinalis (assembly GCA_947507595.1). Taxonomy (NCBI): domain Eukaryota; kingdom Metazoa; phylum Arthropoda; class Insecta; order Lepidoptera; family Pyralidae; genus Pyralis; species Pyralis farinalis. The sequence continues at coordinate 4,051,748 of OX382270.1, forward strand.
CTTCCAAGGCGTCAGCCACTCCCGCGGGCAAGGAGGAGGGCCGAAGGCCCAAAGTGGTGCTCCCCGGCTCCACGGCCGTAATCCTGAAATTACGGCCGGAGGCAGCCCAAGGGGGCGCATCGTATGCCTCGGCCCTACTTAAGGCCGAGCGGGAGGTGAATCTGGGGGAGCTGGGAATCGGCTCGCTCCGGATTCGGAAGTCGGCTACCGGAGCGAGGCTGATCGAAGTCCCAGGCTCCACCAGTCACGAGAAGGCTGACGCCTTGGCGGCCAAGTTAACGGCCGCCCTGTCCGACGTTGTTGAGGTGTCCAGGCCCACGAAGTGCGCGGAGTTCCGCCTCACGGGTCTGGACGACGCCGCTACGATACAGCGGGTTCAGGTTGCGGTCGCGCGCGAAGGGGGCTGCACCCCGGAGCAGGTCCGGGTGGGCGAAATCCGCTCGGACTGGCGGAATTCCAGTTCCGCCCTGATGCGCTGCCCGCTCACGGCAGCGAAAAAGCTGCTCGAGCTGGGCAGTATCGGGGTGGGCTGGAGCCGGGTTCAGCTCCACTTGCTGGAGGCGCGCCCCATGCACTGTTTCAAGTGCATGGGGAAGGGGCACACAGCCGAGTTGTGCCCCTCGAAGGAGGACCGCAGCCGGCTGTGTTACCGGTGCGGCCAGCCGGGGCACATCGCCTCCGGCTGTTCGGCCCAGGCCCGCTGTGCCGTTTGCGCCGACGCCGGGCGTAGGGCGACCCATGTGATGGGGGGCCGTCTGTGCAACCCCCCATCCATCCGCGGGAGAACGTCCCCCATCTCCCGCGGGAGTGGGCGGCAGAAGGCGCCGGAGGCTAGGATGTCCGAGTAATGGCCGGACATCCTCGCTTCCTGCAGGCCAACGTCAACCACTCCGCCGGGGCTCAGGACCTTTTCCTGCAGACCATGGCGGAGTGGGACGTGGACGTGGCGGTGGTTGCGGAACCATACTACGTGCCCTCCCGGCCTAACTGGGCCGGGGATCTGGACGGTTCCGTGGCCATCGTCACGAGGCCTGGCGCCAGCCCCCCACTCGTGGTGTGGGGGAGGGGTGGTGGCTACGTGGCGGCGGTTCAGGGAGAGTACGCAATCATCGGTGTGTACTTCTCCCCGAACCGCGACCTGCCGGCCCTGGAGCAGCTGCTCGATGCTCTGGGGTCGGCAGTGAGGCGGCTAGCGCCCGCCCAGGTTATCGTGGCCGGGGACTTCAACGCCAAATCCACGGCGTGGGGCAACCCGGCCACGGAAGCCAAAGGGCGGAAAGTGGAGGAGTGGGCGCTGGCCGCGGGACTGTCCCTCTTGAATAGGGGGACAGTCCACACGTGCGTGCGGTGGAACGGAGGGTCGGTGGTGGATCTGTCCTTCGCCACTGCGTCCACCGCACGCCGAGTGGAGGGTTGGAGAGTGGAGACGGGGGTGGAGACACTCTCGGACCATCGTTACATCAGGTTCGAGGTGTCTCCAGCCCCCGGGAGTCCGACGACTTCGTCCCGGTGGCGGAGCCGGTTCCCGCGTTGGGCGCTCACCAGGCTCGACCGGGAACTGGCAGAGGAGGCGGCCATTGTCGGCCGCTGGGGCCTCCCGCCAATGGAGGATCTGGACGCCGAGGGGGGGGCTGGTCGTCTCTGCGACGCCTTCACGGCGGTGTGCAGGGCGGCCATGCCCAGCGTTGGGCGTCCGCCTCCGAGGCGGGCGGTCTACTGGTGGTCGGCTGAGATAGCCGACCTCCGGGACGCCTGCAACGGGGCGCGTAGGGCGTATACTCGGAGCAGGCGTCGCCGCCCCCGGGACGAGGGGAGAGATGGCCATCTGCACGGCATATACGTGGAGAAGAAGAGAGCCTTGCAGATGGCCATAAGTAGGGCCAAGGAGGGAGCGTGGCAGGAGCTGCTGGAGGGCCTAGACAGGGACCCGTGGGGCCGACCGTATAGGGGAGCGCGGAACAAAATCCGCGCTCAGTCGGCCCCACTGACAGAGACCCTCCAGCCAGCCGTGTTGGAGAGGGTTGTCGGGGAACTCTTCCCCGACAACCCACGGGGCTACGCTCCCCCGAGGATGGCCCTACAGTCGGACTCCAGAGGAGAGGAGGAGGGCGCTCCGCCGCCCGTCACCGACCAGGAGATGGAGGCGGTCGTTGACCGCCTCCGAGGCAAGAAGAGGGCGCCGGGTCCGGACGGGGTGCACGGGAAGGTGCTAGCGTTGGCTCTCGTGCACCTCGGAGACAGGTTCCGGGAGCTCCTCGACTGCTGCTTGCGGTCGGGGTGCTGCCCGGGACCCTTCAGGGTGGGCCGGCTCTGCCTTCTGTTGAAGGGAGACCGGCCCCCGGACTCGGGGTCGGCGGTTCGACCGGTCGTTCTGCTGAACGAGGCGGGGAAGGCCCTCGAAAGGGTTGTCGCTTCCCGCCTCGCTCAGCACTTGGAGGATGGCCCGGGACCGGGCCTATCGGATGCCCAGTTCGGGTTCCGGGCCAGACGGTCGACCGTCGACGCCATTAGGCGCCTAAGGTTGGTGACGGAGGATGCGGAGCGCGAGGGAGATGTGGTGGTGGCGGTGTCGTTAGACATCGCCAACGCCTTCAACAGCCTCCCCCACAGTACCATACTGGAGGCCCTCAAGTACTTTGGGGTGCCTCCGTACTTGGGGAGGCTGTTGAAGGCGTATTTGGAGGACAGGGAGGTGCGCTACGAGGACGCGAGGGGCCAGATGGTCAGAAGGCGCGTCGTGTGCGGTGTCCCACAGGGGTCCGTTCTGGGCCCCATTCTGTGGGACCTCGCATACGACTGGGTCCTGCGGGGCCGTCTCCTCCCCGGGATGAGTGTCATCTGCTATGCAGATGACACCCTCGTCACATCCCGGGGTAAGACCTTTGTGGAGGCGGCGCGGCTGGCCGAAGTCGGAGTAGGACTGGTGGTCAGCCGCATAGAGAGGCTTGGGCTTCGGGTCCGTTTGGATAAAACCGAGGCCCTCCTCTTCCGCGGGACCGGTAGGCGGGGCCCCCCCTCGGGAGCGCACCTCCAAATTGGAGGAGTAAGAATAAGGGTGAGTGCCCAGATGAGCTACCTGGGCCTCACCCTTGACGGAAGATGGACCTTCGGCCCCCACTTCGAGCGGTTGGGGCCGAAGGTCATCAGAGCTGCGGCGGCGCTGGGTCGCCTCCTGCCCAATGTTGGCGGGCCCAGCGCCGCGTGCAGGCGGCTGTACTCCGGCGTCTGCCGGAGTATGGCCACGTACGGTGCCCCAATATGGGCGGACGCCCTCTGCAGCCGCAACAGGGCCCAGCTGCGCAGAGCGCAGCGGGTCATAGCGCAGAGGGCGATAAGGGGGTACCGTACGGTAGCTTGGACGGCCGCGACCGCCCTCGCTGGCGACCCGCCCTGGGAGTTGGAGGCGGAGGTGCTCGCCGAGGTATACGGGTTTGTCTCGGAAAGGAGGAGCCTCGGCGAGCGCCCCACATCGGTGGAGGTGGGGCGGTATCGCCAGCGAGGGCATGTGGAGATGATGCGGAGGTGGGGGGAGGACCTGGCGCAGCCGCGGTACGGAGTCCGCGTTGCGGATACGCTGCGCCCGGTCCTGGAGGCGTGGATGCGTCGTAGACATAAACCCCTCACCTTCCGCATGGTGCAGGTGCTCACCGGGCATGGGTGCTTCGGTGAGTACTTGCACCGGGTCGCGAGGCGGGAGGAGCGGCCAGGCTGCCACGATTGTGGCGCGGCCGAGGACACTGCCCAGCACACTCTGGAGCAGTGTCCCAGGTGGTCTCGGCAGCGCCGCGATCTGGTGTCCGCGCTAGGAAGCGCGGACCTCTCGCTCCCGAGCGTGGTCCGCTACATGCTCGGGAGCGACAGTGCCTGGCAGGCGATGGCCTCCTTCTGTGAGACCGTCATGTCCCAGAAGGAGGCCGCGGAGCGGGACAGGGAAGACGATCCTCAGGCTGTCCCGCTCCGGAGACGGCGGACGGGAGTGCGGCGTAGGCGCTACGCGCACCTACTGCCGCCTCCCTAACCTGTGGGACTAGGGGTCAGGATGGGAACCTGGCCCCATAATGGTCCCGCCGCCGGAGGGGCTGTCCCAATTTGCCGGGACGGCCCCTAGATAGAAGAAGTCCGGCCCCTTCTGAGGGGCTGGCCAGTCGCAGTGGTGCCCTGTTGCTGACAGATCCGGGGCACCACACCAACGCGGCCGATGGCATTTCGCGGGGTTGTTTAGTGGGTATACCGTCGGACAGCCGACGGGGAGTCCCACACTACCACCGGAGGCCACCCAGGCACCGGTGGTGTGCGTAACGCATTTTTCCCCGCGTCACAAAAAAAAAAAAAAAAAAAAAAGGCTTCCACAATCCAGAGGGAAAACTAGACCTTTGTTTGGTTCGGTCTCACGTTTTTCGAAATATAATTTCTTGGGCGTGCGGGTTTCCTCACGATGTGTTCCTTCATCACCGAGTAACTGATAATTACAAATTTACTTAGATTTGTCTAATTCAAAATAAGTTTTATAGGCATTTTACTGTTTATTAGCACATTCTATCACTGCACGTGTTACCTGGAAAGGGTCTATTGTATAACGTATTGATTGATACAAAGCAGTGTTAGCCAGAACAAAAGAAACAAGTCTTCACTGTCGGTGGACTTTGGTTTTAAAGAGTAATAACGGTATATAGTGAGCAAATTATCCATAGGAGTAATAGTAAACAAAACAAATACTAGTGCTTTGTATGTGTGGGAATATTTGTTTCAATATTTTGTACTTCAGCCAGTTTTACACTATCCATCATCTGTGTAACACACATAATTTTAATTTCTTTCTGGAATTATCGGAAGTGACAAGCGCACTTTTTGTTGGTTCAAAAATGGACCAGAAGAAAGCGTTCTGCGTGACGATAGCATAACTAATGCTGATTTGACGAATACGTCAAAGGACTCTACGAACGAAGATGAAAATGATATGTTATCCAGAAAGTTCACTGAATGAATATTTTACAAACATTTGCCTGAAAAATAATGAAATAAACAGATAGTAAGACTATGTGTGAAGTGTTTACTTAAAAAGACTGAAATCAAAGGACATAATAGAAGCACAAATCAAATTTTCATATTTCGTTAGTCATTTGAAACGTAAACGCACCATGGAAGTGTTCGAAGAATACAAGCAGTGTGTTAAGAATTGTACGAGTATATTAACAAAAAGCGCTAAACGGCAGAAATGTATAAAAATTCAGGGAACAATTTACATCTATGATATCTGATGAACAAAATGAATACATGACGCAACCTCTGTCATAGAAAGGTTTTGAGACAAATCTTACAAATTTATTCATCCATTCCATGATTCCTCTGCGAACAAAGAATCGTACTTTCTAAAACTTATGGCTGATTTGGATGTTGAGAAAAAGAAATTAAAATACTAAATCGTCGATCATTAAGAAAGATAATCAATAAACGATCTTTGGAACATGCTACAGAAATAATAGAAAAACTAATGTCAACAAAAGATACCTATGTCTGCTTAACTACCGATATATGGTTTGGAAAGAAAAGAAGTTACCTTCGGATTACAATGATGATTTAAAGAGAGGGTCAGTGGCACTGGCTTGTCGCTAATCTAGGAGTATGCACATTTGATCGTATAACAGAGCTGCTATTAGAAGTATGTACAAGTTTTTAAATTAACTCTGAAAAGGTCGTGGCAACAGTTACAGACAATGGATATAATTTCATGAAGGCGTTTTTAGTGTGAAAACTATATCATTGTAGGAAACTGATAACGATAACGAACGAATCTACAAGTGAAGCAAGTGACAGTGAAGAAATAGTTAATCAAAATTGAAAAGTAAAACTAATTCAATCACTATTTCAATTTTATTTATATTCGACTAAAACTAATTCATTCGTCAACCGTTAATTAAACTAATTACGTTATTTTTAGTTTTTAATCGTCAATCAAACTAAATGTTTGCCAACACTGATACACGTATGTTACAAAAAATCCCATCAAAGGACAGATCCCTGGTGGAATCCGGAACGATTGTCGTGATCCTGTGCGTGAATAAGGTCGCCAGCTAACTGAAGGGTCGTGTGCGTACGGCGCCGCGGCGGGAGGACCGGCGGATGTCGTACCGCCACTAGCAGTGTGGGCGCGGCGGTCAGGGAGAACTGGAACCGCAGTGGTTGCGTACTGTGCGGTTCCAGAGAAGAAGATTTCTTCCGATAACTCTCAAGTTTTGGAATGAAGTCAAAGGTTTTCCCAAGGTACTACGGCATAGGGTTCTTCAAGAAAGGCGTGTAGACGATTTTATAGGGTCGGCAACGCATGAGTGACGCCTCTGGTGTTGCAAATGTTCATAGGCTACGGTAACTTCTTACGCTCAGGCAGACCGTATGCTTGATTGCCACCTTAGTGGTATAAAAAAAGGAGCAGAATCGGGGTCCATGGTCCCATTATAACAATAATTAACAGATGACATCAGGCATGAGATAATTAACGCGCCATTTACTTTAAAACATCCGTATCAGGCACCGTTGACTCTTGTCTCTGAGGAGTAGAGCTCATTTCAGATCACGGCCCGCCCTGTATTGCTATTTGGTTATCTCCCGTCGGGGGTGACAAATTAAGGAGTTATCACGTCTCGTTCGTTCGACCGTCGGTGGACTCTGCGCCCATTCATGTACCATACATACAGCGTATGTATCATAGATATAGACGTACCTATTTATGAGTAATGTGCCATAAATAACTCCTTTTGATGCCTCATTGTTTATCGACACTAATTTTGAAGACTTACGTTATAGAAATCTCAAGTCAAGCCACGCATGGACCGGGTTGTCAGCTTTAGGTGAGAGGACCCGGATACAAGGGAGGGTATTATGATTCGATTCAGCGATCAGCTGTGGCTTTCCCTAGAGACTACAACATGAGGGTCTTTAAAATACTCTTAGGGCGTCAAGAGATTTTTACAAAGTCGGCAATGCACGAATCCGCGCATATGTTACGATGACAATTTACCATCAGATAGACCGTACGCTTGCTTGGCGCCTTAGTAACTGCTACGTTAGTGGTATAATAAAAGGGGGTAATCTTTAAAACTACAGCTGATACAGGAAAATATTTTACTAATATAAATCTGCATTATAAAGATAATAATAAAGTTCAAAGGAACGCATGTATTAATTACTATTTCATGACAATATGTTTTTAGTAGGCATATGACGAAATGGTACAATATAAAGTTAGGATTCCGTTTTTAGGGTTTCGTAGTAAACAAGGAACCCTTATAGTTTCGCTATGTCCGTCTGTTCGCGGCCTAGCTCAGACGCTTGATGCTGGAAAGCTGTATTTTGGCATGTAAATACATTGACTATGCTGACAAAGTGGTGCAATAAATTCTTGAAAAAATAATTTTGTTTAGTGGTAAAGTGGGGAGTCGTTAAATAGGTTTTTTTACTTTGGGTGTGGGAAGATCATTTTTCGCTATAGTGATCCGTGTGCGAAATATTTATATTAAAATTGTAAATATTTGTTAGACTCAAGTGTCGTCCCCATCATGCCAGCAAAACTATTGTGTTTGGAAATGTAAAAAAACATGGTAATAGTCCATATAGTGGTTCATAAGGAAACCTATCACGGTTAAGCAGGCTTTACAGGTTAACGAGTAATAGTCGATGAACTTATAAAATGTATTTTTTGCGCAAGTATTATGTGTAAATGAGGAGTTCAGTTCGGAAGTATTCCTTTGAAGATTATCGTAAATTGTTAGACAGATTACGTATAAGTAATTTTATTATCGTAATTAGATTGATTGGGCTAGATACCGATTAGCTGTAAAATCAAACTCTTTCGGAAGGAGATACAAAGTCATTAAATCATTTGCCAGCTTCTAGAATGGATAAGATTGAAGTTCAAAGCACAAGGACCCTATTTATTTGTGCTTTGAACTTAATCTTACAGTGTTAGAATACTTCTAATTAGAGTAAATAGAGTAATAACAGCGTATGTAATTTCAAATAATAAAATATGTAATTTCACGATTTTCAAGTTTTGTGAGGCCAGTGAAATCACATGTCAGCTCTTAATTAACCGCTTCACAGTAACTACTTTTTTCTCTGTAGTCGCAGCTGAAGGGCGACCTTCACGAATGCAGTCATAAAGTGAAACATGCCGACGCTCAAATTCCATATAACGTTTCCAGCCACTTCCGAGGCGAGATGCTTCCCCTTGTAAAGCATTTAAAAACAGAACAATCTGCCGAAAAAAAACGCTTGTAATCATAAAAATCATCGCACTGAAATCTTTCCTCTTTTGTATCATTTTTCAGAGACCAATCTTCAATGTATGATAAAACCAATTTCACTTTTTCAATTTTATAACTAGTCTGGCCATCAATACTGCTACATAGTAACTTTTCTTATTTTCAACTCTTTAATTATTTTGAATTTGGACCGCGTTTATTATGTCAAAAACTTCTTTCGATTTCCCGCTGTTTATTTCGTGTTTATTATCAAATTACAATATGGAATGAAGTGTTAAAGAACGAAGAAAGAATTTGATGCAGTGATGGCCTTGCACAACAAAGTCATCAAAAGATGGTATCAGCCGTATGTTCGCATATCGTCTTAGTCACAAGACATGGCATGCTCGAAATGACACGCGGACATTGTGTCTCTTAAGAAATTTCTGGAGCAAGCAGTGGCTAAATCTCCCATGGAAATACTGCATATATTCATCGATTCGTGGCTAGACAGATCAAAGCCAGTAAAGTAGGCCTGTTTCAAAGCCAAAGTTGGCCATTTCGAATGGAATATTTTTTTTAATTTTTTGCTGACTTCCATAACAATACCTCATAAAAAATAAATGCATATTAATTTGTAACAGCAGTTATGGCCGGACTAGGTATTTAACATAACTTGGTATTTCAATTTGAAGCATTACGAGCAGCCAGTAGCACAAAACAGATCGTGTATACAACGGGAGGAGGAAGCCCTTCCTCCTACATCCTTTCACTTTCGCGTTCGTGTGTTTTGCCACTCGCCTACCACGACGAAAGTGGTCGCCTTTTCGTATTCAAGAGCCTAAAAACCAAAATGCTACGGATGGAGGTATATAGAGCCGTGGGGCGCTTGGTCTCTGTACCGCAAGGGACTTAGCGTGAAGGCTGATATATTAAAAATCATGAAAATCTATTCGTTATTTTCGTCTGGGTTCTGGTTCGAAGCTAGTCGTGGTCATGTACCCCTAAATTCGTTTTTTTTATTTAGGTACATGTAATTATCACTTGATAGGCAGTGAAAGAAAACATAGTGAGGAAACCCGCACGACAGAAAAATAGTCATGTGTCAATGTGTTCTGGTTTTGACTATAGTCGCTTCATATTTTTTTATTTTTTTATTATCCTTTCACCCCTGACGTGGGCAAGGCACTTTTTGCACAATATTAATATTTTTATACATATATATATTTTTGTTTTTAAAAAGTCACAGTACAGTATTTTAAATAAACACATTCATACATCACACTCGCTTTCATATTCCACAAATCATTCTTACCTACATTCATCATCTTTCAGTTTAATTTCCAAAAAAATTTTGATTTGCCCGTTTTAGAACGCCGGTGAAATATCTTGATATATTTCTAACTTCTCTCCCCATACTGCATCAGTCCAGCCACGGGCGTCAGCGAGCTTCACAGCTCCACCTAGCCACCGCGATCCCATCGGCTATACAGAGTATAGCCGAGGTATACTACATTAGTCCTAGGCGGGGCTGCTCTGCTGGTTCCGATCTATGACAGCCATCGCTAGACTGACGCAGTATTTTAATAATTTTGGTCTATGCCCCGTCACTATTTCGGAGACCGATTTTTCGGTGACCCGCATTCCCAAATCCTGCTCCAAATCGTACCTCTGTTTGGAGAATGCGGGACACCGAAACAATATGTGCTGCACTGTCTGGTCCACGCCGGGCTCGCAGAAGCACGATGGGTCATCCGCGCACTTGAATCTGTGCAAATACGCGGAGAACCCACCATGCCCCGAGAGAACCTGCGTGGTGATGCTTGACGGCACCATTTTGCCTACGATGCCGTACGCCTCCGCCGCATTCGGGAAGAACAGTTTCGTTGTCGAAGCTGTTGTTCCCGATTTGTATCGTCTGTCCCATTCGTCAATGGTCCCCTTGCGGATCATACCTTTGAGGAATGAGACAGGGCAGCGGTCGTAGTCTGGCCGCCTCCGCAACCCCAGTGCGGCGCTCCTGGCGAGTTCATCGGCACGTTCGTTCCCCTCCAACCCCGCGTGTGCCTTGATCCAGAACAACGAGACGCTCTTACCCTGGCTTTTGCACAGTTTAAGAGCGGGATGGGGGGACTTGACGTTCGCCACCGCCTGGAGCGCCGCCATGGAGTCGCTGAAGATGCCAATACTGGGTCCATCGCAGCTCAAAGCGTACTCGGCCGCCCTGCAGATAGCCAGGAGTTCCGCCTGGTAGACGGTACAGGAGGACGACAAAGCAAGCTTGAGGGCCTTGGTTTCGGCGTCGCCGTTCCATATGGATACAGCGGCGCCAACCCGGCCGGCAATCTTGCAGCCGTCCGTAAACATTCGCAGGGCAAAGTTGGAGTGTGCCCTGCATTGTTCAGTCGCTTCATATTAAAATCAGTATGTTCGCCAAATCCTAATAGTTTAATAGGTAAGCGGAATAACGCTAAGAAGAGAAAATCTCTTCGTATAGCGTATTCGATAGGTGCGTTAATATTCAACATTAGTTTTTTCAAAGTACAGTTTCAGTCTTTTCAAATCGAGTAATCGACCGCGGGTCGATCATCGATCGATAAGATACGTAATCACCTCACTGGTCTTACTGTAGTGGTGATCATAGTGACCGGGCCCGATGCGGAGGTGGAGTGCGAGTCGGGGCGGGCTCGCGCGGCGCATGCGGTCCAGCACGGCGCGAGGCTGAGGCGCAAGCTGCAGCGACGCCTCACTCGGCAGGCGCTGGCCGAGGCCAAGGCTATCAAGGAGCAGATACACGTGATTGTCTATGTTGCCGAATTGGTGAGTTGTTTTACTTAAAGTACCTATCACAAAAAGTAACAGTCAATTTGACGAGCTCGGTAGCGCAGCGATTAATAGCGCGACTTTGACTCCAAAGCTCGTGGGTTCGATTCCCACACGGGACAAACATTTGTGTGCATGAATATGTATGTTTGTCTTGGTCTGGATGATTTTAAGAGAGGTAGGTTGCATCAAAGCAGTCCGTCCGGGCAAGTACCTCCACCTCATAAACCGCAGCCAAATAATAACTGGAGAGTTGTTGTGTTCCTGCGTGTGTGTAAAGTCACCAGTAAGCTCAAGGAGATATTGCGAACGCGCGAGTGACACATTAAGTATCACTCGCGCTTTGTATTGTTGTGTAAAAAATACAATCTCTTAAGATCTGTAGCGTGTACTTTTATATACAGTCGATCAGGGTAACTTAAGCCTTCAATATAAAATTGGCCCAAAATTTCAAATGCATATTATAGATTTTTTTTGCTATGATTTTATGTATTTCAAACTAGATTTGTAAACATCGATTCTAATATATCTTCGTAAATGCTCAGATTCTGCCAAATAATTGATATCTATCATTGTTGAGACGTCAGTTGCTTTTTTCTGTGGTGTGAATAGAGCGGTTTGTTACGAAAGCGCCAAAAAGTTGTCTGCTGTGTTGTCATTTGAATACTTAAGGAGGCAAGTGTTATTTTAAAGTGTATCATATGTGTCTATCTATCATTTCTTTCAAAAATTACGAGAGTTAATTAGCTAATTCCCATGATATTGCCATAAATATTGAACAGGTAAATTATTACCGGTGAATAAGGGTAACTTGAGCCCGGGCCAAAGTTCAAAATTCTCAAAATATTGGGAGGAGATATATTCGATAAGTGTGAAGAAAGGGTAGAGGAAGGAGACAATAACACATGAAGAAGAATGTGGTTTGGATATAACACAGGAGGATTTTTTTTCTATAGAGACATACGAAGTACATGACGGTAGACTGGAACTTCAGATGATTGATGATAATGTGATAAAGGCCGTGGCTCAGTTTTGTATAATGAATGATACAAATATCATACGAATGCTGAATGACACTAATATTCAAAGAAAGAAAGGTATTTTATCATATAAGACGACTTCCTGGCCATGGAATGGAATGGAAATTGTTCAAGGTTTAACCCCATGATATGTAGGAGTAAATAAAATTTTAATTATTTTGATACTTTTTTCATTGTCTTAGCTACATGGTAAGTCAGTAAATAAGTTAAAAACGCATTGTTGACCAAAAAAATAAGATTGAATAAAAACTGTGTTGATTTTCCTATGGCAACAATTTATTTACCCATTTTAGTACTAATAAATGAAAACGAATGTATACATAATTATTGTCTATGGCTCTCAGCTGTAGTTTTTATGGTAAATATGCAGGCCAATGTTAGCAAAATGCTTTAAATAAAATAAAATAAGCAAAAACAACCTACAATTGGGACCTGGGCCAATCCAAGCCCAACTCACAATCTAACATTGGCCCAGTGGTTAAATGGATTTTTGAAACTATTTTCCTAGAGATTATTGGTAAATGAGTAAATTTTATGGAAGTAGGCTACATAAAGCCACCATAATAAGTGTATCTTTTTGAGTAACGTATTATTTTAAACATTGGTCTAACTTTTTATGTGCAAACTGGGCCAAAGATAGCCAGATTGACTGTAGATACCTACATATATACCAGGCCACTCAGAAAGTATTGCCACAAAATGTTTTTATGTATGAGAGACTGGCCAGTTATAATCTATTTTGAAAATATGATTACTTATAAGTAAAAATAGGTACGTTCTAATTTCAAAATTTCCCTCCACCTTTTTTTCGAACTAATTTAAATTATCGTGTCTCATTTTCGAGCGTTCGAGCGTGCTGTAAATGAGGTGTCGGCGGCGAACTGGAAAAGTGTTTGGAAAACTGATTCAAACACATGAAACTTTGTATAGAGGCTGGTGGAGAGAGTGGACACTTTTATTTTCGCAAAACTTAAATATATAAATTACGATTGGAGAGAATACAGAAAAAAAATATTAGATATCTGGACTATAAAGCGCATATGAGATTACCTGATTATGATCATAGGTCTAACCTCAAGTGGCAAAAAATGATAGTGTTACACACTATCATTTTTTGCCACTTGAGGTTAGACGAGACGAAATATAAGTGATATTTGCTACTTAATGAAGATAGCAAATGGAAGTATTGATTCGCCTGATTTATTAGCTAAACTTGTAATAAATATACACCGTACAAATATAAGAAACCCTTCCTTAGTGAATGTTGCCTTTAGCAACACCAGTTATAGGCAAAATTAATTCTTCGTAAGAGCCTGCAAAAATTTTAATAAAATATTATCAGACTTTGATGTTGACCTGTTCTGCTCGTCTGTTAACACTGTCAGAAATTATCTCACATTGAGTTATTTTCAGCATTGACTATATTGATAGTTTTAATAATTTCACTACATTTGGTTATTCTGTCTAGTATTTATTTTATCAAACATTTTTTCTTTTTGTTTGTATTCATCATCCTTTGTTAACGTGTTATATGCGGAAATTTGTTATCAGCATCTTCCCATGTTAATAATATTATACTACGTGATTTGTGAATCTGTTAATTTCCCGAAAATAAATAAATAAATAAATTAACTTTCTGTGTCCCACGTACATCCAGAATTACAAACTACTGATTGGTTCTTCAATATTGTTTTATATAAAATCGGGAGGCAAACAAGTACACTGCCCACCTGATGTGAAGTAGTTACCATAGCGTACGCTTGCAAAACAAGGAGTATCGTGGTTGTCATGGTTGTGGTCTACAGACTGATTCCTCATCCTCAGGTAGCCACAGATCCAGCGCTTGCTTGGAAAAAGGCTAAAGAACTGTACGCGTCGCTAAGCAAAGCTGAACCAGAGAACCAGGCGCGGCCCGCCACGCTCGAGGAGCTGACCGTGCTGCTGGCCAGGGAGACCGCCAGGAAGGTGGTGCACCTCGTCAACTACACACACACTGACCTGCCCAGGTAAGTCAAATAGATAAATATATTTTTTAGGCATGGTCGGGAGGCATACAAGCTTACGGTCCACCTGATGTAAAGTGGTTACCGTAGCCTATGAACGCTTGTAATACATTAAGTATCCCTAGCGCGATGCTACCTCTGCTGCTAACACAGAAACTCCTTAGGAGATGACCTCTCTCACACGTAGGAACACAACAACCCTTCAGAGAGTTATTATTTGACTGCGGTTTTCTGTGAGATGGAGGTACTTTATCAGACGGGCCGCTTTGATGCGCCCTATCTCTCTTAAAACATCCAGTCAAGACAAAAAGACATGTTCATGCACCTGTCCTGTGCATGATCATGTCTGTTTGGGAATCGAACCCACGAGCGTCGGTGGCAAAGTCGCGTTATTAACCGCCGCTGTCGAAAAACTAGATATTTTTCACAAGCATACGTGTAGGTACCATTTGTAATGATCACTTGCTTGGCGGGGAAGGAAAACAACGTGAGGAAACCGTACTTCTAAAAAATTATATTTTAAAAGATGTGTGATCTAACCTAAGAAAGGTTTGATTTTGCCTCGGGTTTGTGGAGATCTGATGACAGTCGTTCCATGTCAAAATCTATATCTTCGCCAAATTGTTAGGCTTAGGTTAGGTAGCGGATCCCGCTTAATCCCTGTGAATTAGGAAATGGAATAATGATTTTTTTTTTATATTGCCGGACAAATTACACAGCGCCACTGCCGCCACTAGCCTTAAAGTAAGCGAAGCTTGTGTTATGGGTACTAGACAACTGATAAACATACGTAAATACATTTTTTTTTGTAAATACATACTTATTATACGTATAAAATACCCAGACCAATACAAACAGACATGTTCATGCACACAAATGTTTGTACTGTGTGGGAATCGAACCCACGAGCGTTGGTGTCAAAGTAGGGTAACATGATGAAGAAGAAAGATTAACAGCGGGTATACAGAAATAGCTAGTTACTGCAAAAACCAAAGCAAAGTGAGCCATAGTCTTCAAGAAGATTTTTTATTAAGAAATCACGATAATCGCAGTAAAAGGATAGCTCAAAGGATTACCAAGCTTTAAGAGAGATAGGGCGCGTTACTGTGTTAGCAGCGGAGGTGGCATCGCGCGTGTGATATTTGATGTATTACAAACGTTTATAGACTACGGTAACCGCTCTACATCAAGTGAGCCGTATGCTTGTATGTATAAACCACTGGGGAAGACAGGTTCTCGAATGGCGTCTTCGTACTGGTACATCCAGTGTGGGATCCTCTGAACTGATGATGATGATATAAAAATGTAATAATTTGTATATGTAATATGGTCTTTTGTCTCCAGGAACGTGCGGCAGGGTATGTCGCTCGTGAGCGGCCACTTGTTAGCGACGGCGGACGCCCTCCTCAAGGTAGTGGGTGGCACGGGTGTGCGGCCCGTGCGGTCGCTGCTGCGCAACACTCTCATCATCAACCTCAGCCTCCTCGCCCCTCCAGTCAGTCCTCCCCTGCCGAATTTCGTTCACCCATTGCTGCATTGCACATCATCAGAACCATAGTTTCCCTTTGGCACCATTACCTTCTAAATTCTTAATTACGCATAGATGCTGTTTTTCATCAATAGAGCAGTGAAAAGCCAGAGGATAAAGAGCCAGCCGACGGGTTCTGCTTCGAATCCGGGAAAATGTTAAATTCCCGTTTTCGTTTCAAGTTCGTGTTTATGAAAGATTTGGTTTTCCATTGCACATTGTTTTCCATTGGGTTGTGGAACTAGTGGAGTTCTGACGGCGGTCACTCTGTTCAGGCCAATATCTTCACCCAATCCTTATGTATAGAAAACGGGATAACGCTAGGAAAAAGAAGAAGAGCTGTTGACACCAAAAATATTGCTTAAATAAGTTGAAACTACAGATTTAGAAAAGACTAGATGCCGCAAACCGCTACCCAAGCGTGCCATCGAAGTGAGTGCTGTGCACTGACTTCTCGCGGTCCTGCTTGATGTATATTCTAACTAGGCATGGAATTAATTATTGCTACTTTATATTAAATTGATGAAATTATTATTTTATTCACTGTAAAATTTCACACGCAGAGATTTTAATAATTGACCCAAACTGTCATACTATAGGAAATGAAATATGATTGAAAGGTAAAACGGTAATTCCCCTATTTCTGCTCTAGTGTGGCAAGTACAAAGTGAATTTGTAGTTATTAAAGAAATTAATAATTAATATGCATACATTATAATTTTACATGATAATAACATAACTTTGTGTGTACTAGTAAAAATCCGAACAAATATCCGTATGTGTACGGATAAATGCGTACATATGGCAACACTGATGCGACAAAATAAATTTTATTTCATTTTCACAAAAAACCATCACCTGCGATCTGCTACAAAGTACAAACCACTGCTAGAAAATCAAAACTTTAACGCATTACCTCAAAGTCTATATTTATATATATATATATACTCAAGCTAATCAAATCAAATTAAATTAGTTAACGCATACACGAGATTAGGTGTTGTGAAAAGTATGTTTTGCTCTTTCTGACCTAACGTTAGCGCGGTTCGACCTTGTCACATCCCTAGCGGATGGATGAGAAACAAAACGAATATATATATAGTAAAAGTATTTATTATGACAAAATATTGTAGAGGGTGTGGGTACTTGAAGTTATCGCAGACCGAATAGTACAATAGACAAACAATAATACCACTGCCCTGTTTGGTCTTGATCTTGTGATATTTCATATTTGCGATATTTCATTATCATAAGTAGCAGATTGTGTGAAGGAAAGTAGCAGACGCAACGTATGATAAAACAATTCATATGATTTTTCATATGCTACTATTGAAATGTGCCATGCCTAATTCGAATGCGCTAGTGGCAAATGTTGCCATTGAACACACACGATCGTTGGTAAAATCAAAAGTGCATACCCAAGTCTCAATTATAACTATATGTGACATCTTCTATACACTATATTGTAAAGGATGGTATGTGTGGGTTTCTTCTGACTGTTTTATTGCGTTCAATACAAGATAAAAAAACTGTTAAAAATGGGTGCGTGTACTTATGTACGCACGTGAGAAGTTATACTTTTTTGGCATCTATCTATCTATAACTTCACGCAGCGCTCGTATTTCGACCGCGTTTATTCTACTTTCATGCTCTTTCTGCCATACCCAGCTCTCGCTTCCATAAGTTAGCGTTGGGACCAACACTGCATTGTGTATAGCGAGTTGTGCCTTCTGGCTCAGGTTTTTTCTGCCAAGAAGTTTTCCCAACGCTCCATTCACACTATTCCCAGCACTCACTCGTCTTTCCACATCTGCGGTGTACCTTCCATCCCTGCTGAAAGCGCATCCAAGATATACAAACTCATCCACTTGTTCCAACACTTCATCATCAATCGTAATCCTTACATTAGTTCTGGATTCTCTTTTCTTCTAATGTTTTGGCATCATTAAATAATAATATTTTAATTTATATAGACAAATAAAAACGGATAGTTAACCTCAATTATATTGGAGCACTTGAAAAAGTATATAAGCACAATTTTTTTCACTAATATTTACGAATAGTAAATAATATTAATCAAAATAGTCAATTTAAATCACTACTGAATATAATTTATTAGCACTTGATTTAAAGCACTTTGTGCGCGACGGCATGCAGTTGCTCCATGTAAAAATTAGTATCTATCTTCGCCATATTCTTAGTCTTAGGTAGCGGACCCCGCCAATCCTAATGGATTAGGAAACGGGATAACACTAATAAGAGAGTTCTGTTTATGCAGCTCATTTCTAGCCCAGGAGTAAAATGAACGAAAACCGGTAAGAAGTAAAGAAAGGGGGGGGGGGGGGGGAATAATCGAATTACTAATCATTTAAATTAACTGGTATAGTTAGCTTTTACTGATGATGTGTTTGATTTAATATATAATACTTTATTTGCTTCTACAATATACAGTACGGTATAGTGCTATAGTCAACCTAGGTCTTAGTTATTTACATTTTCGACGCGTAACATCTTTCTTGTCGCTTTCCTGCAATCTGTGGGAGTGATTTCGTGAAAAGAGATGGAAGTGTGTAACAAGAAGCATGTATAGCGCACGATTTGGCGAATGTAGAGTTGGCCGTCAGTTGGTGCAAACACATTTTCCGAGAGGTTGGTATCTGCTCTTGATAATATAATTTCCAGTATAAGTAAATAAAATGTCACAATTACATAACTTATTACAAAGTAAATTAATTATTATCAAAATTTGAATGACTGATCAATAAAAGAAGTCAATGTTCAATATCAATCAATTGATCAAAGATATATATATAATAATCACTCAAAACAAGATAGACAATGCCACAGACAGCAAACTAATGTCGAACTAATCATTTGGTGCATATGTAAAGGTACTAATCACATAAATACATATTTTCAATTTACAGATGAATATATTTGTCACACTATTGCCGTAAACGAACTATATATTATTACTGAACGTCATTTCCGTTTGTAAACGTTATAACTGTCCGAAAAAAAACTGAATTACCCACCATATCGTGTCTAAAGAATTTTAACTTCAAAACAAGATAATTAACTACACGGATAATTTCATTGATATTAATAATGTCTTAAATATTTGTAATTATAATTTAAGTTGCTTAGACTCAGACGACCCGCGCTTGAAAGCAAAAAGGCGATACTTATATTTTGTCATGACATGACCTGTAAAGTGCGAGTGTAATAGTTGTATAGAGTATTTATATTTATAGCAAAAGGGTAGACGGAGAGGTTACAAAGATTTATTGCAAAAAATATTGTAGAAAATTAAATAATTAGGGACCTGGCGCGTGAATATACATACATTATTGTAGAATGTAAATGACATGATACAATTGTTAATATAAACGATATGGTCGAATTTAAATATAATTCATAGATAGATAAAAATAATAATGATCTTCTTCTCAGCCATTTTCAACCAGTTCGGTGTAGGCCTCCTTCAGATAGCGCCATCTAATCTGGCATTGCGCTACTTCCATCTAATTCGTACAATACAAGCATGGCATACAAGCATGCGGCTCATCTGGTGTAAAGCGGTCACCGTAGCCTATAAACGCTTGCAAAATACATTAAGTGTCACTCACACGCAGGACGCAACAACGCTATAGTATTCACTTGTTCCAACGCTACACCATCAACTTTAATCCTTGCGTTTCGATTTCCTTTCTCTCCAATATGTACCGTTATCAAGGTTTCCTTCACATTCAATTGTAAGCCTTCCTTCATACAATCATCTTCTATCATTGTGACCAGTGTTTGCAATATGAGTTATGTTTCTGCCAATAGCATGACTTCGTCTATACAATACAATACAATTCTTCTCTAGGTTGCGCATTCGCAATTATACATTCGTAGATCTTATTCACTGTAGTCAGGTATAGAATGAACATCTAGCTTATGTATTGCAAATAAATAAATAGAATACCGTCAAAGTTCTCAGTTGTAGACTTTAGAAAGTTAATCCGTTATATACAAAAGCTACAACATGTAAGTACAAAATAAACTCAAAATGGAAATGGAATGAAGATAGAGTTTATAAGTTGTGACCAACATAAGTGAAAGAAAAGAAAATACATTTTGTCTTTGTATTACGTTGCAATTTAAGAACTAGGACAATCAATGTCACAGATATTTCCTTGTGACCTCAATAGGGAGAGGGAGTCGTTATGTGGCAGTCGCTTCTAGAGGAGGTATTTGACCAATCAGGCTGCTCTAACCGTACCTACTCGTCTCTTTCGCTAGAGCCACGTTCACTAATCAGCAAGTTGCACCACGTGCAGTTTGGCTTTGGCTTTAAAGGTGATCCACTTACTCTTCTAAAAGTGTAGAAACTTATTTTTAACTAGATGTAGCTCGCAACTGCGCCCGCGCGTATCAGTGCTTTACGTGGGAATCGATGTTTCTACTTTCTTTTATTTTCCTCGGCTTCTTAGGGCCGTTCACGATGCTGAATAGCCTATAACCTTCCTCAAGAACTGTAGGCCGATTCTACTAAAAAACGAAACGTCTAAATAAATATTTAGACGTTTCGTTAAGCGATCTGACAGCAGCGTCGTTTAACGAAACGTCAAAATGTACGCATTTTGACACACGCCGCGCTGCAGTGCAGTTGCAGTTTTTTAGTAGAATCAACCTACTGGGCTATCAAATGCAAAAATATTTTTTCAAATCCGACTGGTAGTTCCAAAAATTTGTGCGTGCAAAGAAATTCTTCCGCTTTATATATAGTAGGGATTATTTGACAGAAGTGTAATGAACACTGATTGGTTTACAGACGTTCCCGGTGGAGAGCGCGCTCAGCGAGGTCCGTGGGCTGCGGAGCAAGCTAGAGGCCCTGCTGAGACAACTGCAGACCACCTCGAAGACCTACATGGTGAGCCCACCTGTATCTTTATGTCAAATACCTTGCGAGCGACACACAGGAAACCAAACGTGGCATGATTCGGTCCTTATATACCTCATCCGCATCTTTAACATTTATAGGTATTTTCACGTACGTTAGCCACTTTTGACCGAACGCCATAAGACGCGAACTTTACACACCTCACTCACTTCTTTAACATTCATAGCGATAGGGCTTCTGACATCACCTTCTGATCAAACACGACCAATTTAGTCATGGTAGGTTAGTCTTGGTATTCACAATGGTGATGTTTCTACACAGTTGGTCTGAAATAGTGTTAAAATAAGAAAAGGGATGCTCCGTTGGTTCTGATATGTAGAAAGAACGCAGGAAGAAAAGATTACGAAACACATATACGACGTGAAAATAGAAGGATGTAGGAGCCGAGAAAGGCCAAGACTTACCTACAACTGCAAACGTGTATTTATTTATCTACTATTACGTCTTCATGTCAAGAGCTCGGTGGCTCAGTCGTAAATGACGCGACTTTGACACCAACGCTCGTGAGTTCGATTCCCACACAAGGCAAACATTTGTGTGCATGAACATGTCTGTTCGTCTTGGTCTGGATGTTTTAAGAGAGGTAAAGCGCATCAAAGCAGCCCGTCTGGGGAAGTACAGAAAACCGTAGCCAAATAACAACTACCTACTAGTAGTTGTTATTTGGCTACGGTAGGCTACGGTAGGCTAGGATCACATACATCATTATTTCCACAAGACTGGGTAACCAAAATCAACATTCTGTATTTTTTGGTAAGTTAATAGCTTTAAAAAAAATCTGCCTACCCTGTCAAAAATGTCTGTGCACGCCACTGCTACCTAGAGGGTTGTTGTGTTCCTGCGTGTGAGTGAGGTCACCAGTAAGCTCCCAAGGAGTTGCTGTGTAAGCAGCAGAGGAAGCATCGTGCGAATGATATTTAATATATCGCAAGCGTTAATAGGCTACGGTACCCGCTTCACATCAGGTGGGCCGTATGCTTGTATGCCTCCCGACGTAGTATAAAAAAAAAGTCCCTTACGGGGCAGGCACAGAGAGCGTAGCACCGAGTGACACGGTTCTTACAGACCTTACTCCATTATTTAAAACTAGCAGAAGCCCACGGCTTCGCACGCATGAGAATTTGGGCTTTTAGTAGCCTTTATTTCTCTACAGACCTGAAATTCTTTCTGTTTAAAAAAAAAAACAAAGTTCAGGGTCGTAGATAGTAGAAACCATAGAGCGATTCAATTTTCGTACAGCGCCATCTATTGACCTTTACAGGAGGCAACGTATATGTATTTTATTTATATTACATAAAAAATGCGTAGTTATTTTATGTTCCAAAAAATACGTATTCTATGAAAATAATAAAAATAAAATTGCAAAGTTCCCCGAAGGGGAAGATATTTCACCCTAATTTTAACATTTTTTACGCAGGAACCCTAAATATTTACGGGTAAAAAAGTACCCTATATTCTGCTCTGAACAGTCCTCTACCAGTGAAAGTCCCGTTAAAATCGGTTCAGCCATTTCGAAGATTAGCCCGGACAAACAAACATACAGACAGACAGACAAAAAGTAAAAAATGCGTATTTAGACTTTGGTAACGTGAAAATAATAATATGAGCTTAAGATAAAGGCTTTATTTTGAAATCACAGACAGACACTTCAATTTTATTTATATGTATAGATTTATAGCTCTTTTCATGCATACTCGCCGGTTCCTAGGATACTAGGGCAGACGATTAGTCGTGTTTTATCAGACGGTAGTGTCGTTGAAGTTAAGTCTTGGCCTTTCACGGCTCCTATATCCTTCTACTTTCGTGTTGTATATCCGTTATTTATCAACAGATCTTAATTATTTAGAATCGTTAAACACATTCTGATTTGACACAAAATATAGTATAAAATTAGTAACATACTTTATTTAAACTTCACCACACGTTTCAGGAACACTTGGCCATATTCTTGGCGGGTAACGAAGAAAGGGAGAAAATCGCGCCGCGCTCCACCTTCGAACAGAGGGACGAAATGGCCGCCATCAACGGAGTCAACTGACCTTTCAACGTAGAGTACGTTGATGAGAAGAGTGGGCTGCGACAGCGATAATTGAGTACACCCATCTAAACAATATATACACGCAAGCTGTTTGAGGAGGCTTTCTCAGTTCAATACCTCTATAAAGCTGCGGCTTGGGATAATATGACTTTGGGATAATAGTACACTAATAGAACGGCTATTATAGAGCAATTGGTCTGTAGAAAGCAATTGTTGAGTACAAACTTTTCTACTAATTCACGTGTGTACTAACACATACTAACACACACTGGGAGACTCGAACTCCCCAATTTTAACTTGATTTACGACTTAAAGGGATGATATCCTAAAAATACAAACATTTTTAATCATTCATATAGTAATAATAATAAATAATAATATTATTATAGTGTATATACAAAGAGTTAATAATGGTATCTAGAAACATATCGTCGTTCTAATAGTAAACCAGCCGATCTGAAATTGTATGATTAAGAAGACATAAAACTAATTATATTTTTGTAAAAATTAAATAATTAATAAATCATTTAATAATCAATCTATTTAATTAATGAGTTTTAATCTACAGATCGGAAACTTCGCCACAGTATGAACAACAAAAAGGTTTTATTTCTCTATTATTAAGCCGTAAATGGCAAAATGCTAAATGGCTAGTTGACCATGGAACCGATATAGATACATACTTATCGCAAATTATTGTAAGATGTCAGTTAACATTGTTAAAACGCCTATTAAATTAGATTAAATACGTTTAGTCAATAAATAATTAATAATTTAAAATATAATAAGTTTAACATGCGCTTAAAGGCGTTGCGAGCATTCTTAAGTTGCGATGTTCCATCAAGCATCTCAACAAAAAAACTCAACAGTCATCGCTGGCTTAAAAGATCTGATAGGATTTTGAAGATTTTTTCTAGTATTTCACGTCTAGAATGTATACATATAGAATACTGTTTTTCCTCCACAAAAGGTACAAATGATAAGAATATTTGCCCCGCAGTCGCTCTACGCTGCTATAAAGGCTGCTATAAATTATCGAATTTATCAATACAATTAAAATTTATATAGGTACGTAACACTAAATACAAAGTGGGTTTCGGCAATCTGTTGATGAATAATAAATCCATTTTATTTAGTAATTAATATATGTAATAAGGAAAATATGATGTAAGTGCAAATTATATATGCAAGTTTATATGAAATTCAATTTATTTATTTTTAAGGTCTCAAATTATATAACGATTAATTAATAAGTAATGTTTTATTTTGGAGTTACTGCTTTTGTTAAGTTTATATGTAGGTAATCAAGCTGTCTGTAATCGCAGTGTTGTCTTGTTAATCATGAAATTATTTAAAATAAAATTAATATTTTACAAGAAACTGCATCGTTTTATTATCTAGTGTGTTCAAAACGATTAAACTAATTCGAGAGAGCAGATGACGGTGCATTTGGTACGTACCTACAACATCATATAATTATGGCATTGTCTAAAATTTCGCCAATAGTGTATTCATGAAGCGTCATCAATGAATATACGTAATACAATACGGATAAATATATATCCATATTATGTTTCTGTATTGCGGGTAGTGTGTAAAACATCTGAAATCGCAATAAAAATCTTTTTCTCTTTGTTAGGTGTCAAATAAACAATTCTACTCAAAGTCTGCTCTGTTATCAACTGAATCCACTTAAACCTATTTCGCGTTCAGTAGACCAAATGAGTATTTTAAATTGGGCAACTCCATACTAATATATACTAACTAATGTCCCGGGGATATGTTCCAGTGGGCTCAGTTTGGATTTTTCACTGAGGTCACCTAGGTGATATCTACAGGGTGATCCAATTTCACAATTTGGTGTCGTAAAAATCACTTTCCATCTACCTTAGTCACCTGGGTGAACAAACTCCACATAATTTTAATATAATATAGGACAGGGAAAAAGTTTTTTTCTATTATATAAGTACAATGTTGCAGTAAAATCTCTTTCGGTGTACTATCAGTATCTAGCTTTGGTATCTAGTTTAGTTTTTGATACCATTAATTAAATAGATGACATTTTAAAAACAGAAAAATGAAACGTATAAACGGATTTCCGTCATCTTTCTATTGTTTTTTTTTTTTATATATATTAGTTCAGCATAGTGGCTCCTCTTTGCCTGATGGTAAGCGAAAGGGGAGCCCAAATCGCAACTGCAACTGACAACATACTACATACCGTATCCTGTCAGTTGACGCTGCCATGCTGACCCGCAAAATGCTTCTTCACGCTTCGTTTGAAGGATCCCATATTGTAGGAAGGAGGGAACACATGTGCAGGCAAAGCGTTCCACTTTTTGATGGTACGACAAAGGAGTTGCCGAACTTTTTGGTACGCGAAGAGATATTCTCAACCGTGAAACGATGACATCGCAAGCCCGCACGTGTGGTTCTATGACGGAAGGGAGAGGGTGGGATAAGGGAAAACAGTTCTTCACAGCACTCGCCATGGTAAAGGCGGTAAAATACGCTTAGAGAGCCTATGTCCCTACGGAGTTGAAGAGGTTCTAGGTTTTTGGTGACCTCTTCGTCGTCAATTATGCGGATAGCCCGTCGCTGCAACCTATCGAGAGACTCAAGAAGATACTGTGCGGAGCCGTCCCAGAGATGCGAGCAATACTCCACGCAGGCCCGAACTTGTGTCTTATAAAGCATACAAAGTTGGTCCGGCGTGAAGAACCGGCGCACCCTGTCCAGGACTTCGAGTTTTCTTGAAGCTGTTGAGATGAGGCTCTCGATGTAATAACGCTGGTTAAGGTCACAATGAATACGCATACCCAGCATATTCAGGCTATCTCGCATACTGAGGGAAGCACCCTGAAGACTGGGAGTGGGAAGGAAGGGGGACATTTTTGTTGTAAACGCGCAAACCTGAGTTTTCTCAGCATTAAACTCAACCAGGTTATTGGAACCCCATTTACTAATGAGATCCAAAACCCGATTCAGTTCAACGACAAGACTCTCACGCCTCTCACCGATTTCTGTCCGACCAGCACCAGGCCGACCGAAATATCGCCCATGGACCGTACTGTCGTCTGCATAGCAATGAATATTACCAAGTGGCAGCATGTCATTGATATGCAGAAGAAAGAGAGTGGGCGATAGAACGGAGCCCTGTGGGACACCGGCATTCACTGACATGAACCGCGAAGCACATCCATGTGCCAAAATGAGTGAATGTAACAAAGAAATTCGATACGTGTTGGTATTACAAAAAAAGAAGAAAATACGACACAAGCTGCGAAAAAAACATGTTAAGTTTGTGGACTTAACGCAGTGTCAGTAAGAGTAGCACAAAATTGGTTCATTTGACTCAATGCTAAAAAGTATGCTGAATATAAATCACAAGATGAAATCTCGAAATATTCAAAACGAATATTTTCAAATATTCAAGTGTATTTCAATAATTGCACTACATAAAATGTAAATTATGATTACAATAAAGAACTATATTTTTCTGTTTTGTTTTGTATTACCCAGTAATTAAACTTTATTGTAATAAATATAACCTTTGTATGTAACAGCCTATAGTTTCAAATCCCTTTATAGAGGATCCGTGTCATGGATGTAGATAAAGTTGTGTATGCAATACAGCAATACATAATTAGGCATTAAAATACTCATGTGATGCGTTGTAATACCCCTCATTATGCAACAGTTGCATAATTAACTATTCTATATCTTACTTGTATTCATTAAGGCAATATTAGTATATGGTACACTATGCTATGGACTATCCTGTGCCACCTACCTTGTAATCCTTTATATTTTTAAATACCTAAGGCGAATAAAAATATAAAGTATTAAAGTATTCAGTCAGCGATAAGACTATCTGGTGTACTTAGTATTTTAATCAATTAATGTACTTTTTATTGGTATATTAATGTATTTACGTAATTAAATCTACTATTTATTGGTATTGGTTTGTCTAAATTCACTCAAATTCGTGGAACAATTTGTCGATAAAATAATTCGTTTAGTCGCAAGACAAAATGTTTTCGTATAACCATAATCGAGCGACACAAATATACCGTTCCTTGCCCACAACACGACAGCACCAAAATGACACCGCCAGGTGTGTCACGGGGAATCATCGTGGTGCAGTGGTTAGCAATGCTACATTAACACCGACGCTCGTTGCTTCGATTCCTACACAAAACAAACATTTGTGTGAATATCTCTGATTGCCTTGATGTTATTAAAAAACGTAGGGTGCATCAAACCAGCCCGACTGATGAAATACTTCCTCCTCACGGAAAACCGCAGCTAAATAACCATTCGTTGGAGGGTTGTTGTATTCAATATTGTCAACCTTAACGCGACTGCTTTTAGCTTCAAAATATTTTTCATGATAATCTTCGATACTGATGTATTCTCAACCTTACGGTGGAAAGATTTTAAGAGTGGGCATAAGGGCATAAAGCTAAGTAGCGTCCTCATATTGTTTTTATTAATAACGCTGAATTTAAAACCAATTCCATAAAGCGATAAATACAGGCACTGAAGAATCATACTCGTATTTATGTTTGCCTGTCTGTACAAGGCGCGACGAACGGTAGATGCCGAGGCGTCAATGAAAGAGAAGAGAAGATAAGCCAATGGCTTTATCAAATTGTCAACACATAAATCTCCTCTGTGGGTCTGTGGCTCATTGATAAGTTGGGGGCGACTACTTCTCGGCCGAGTCGACGCATTACCTTCCTCTGCGACGAGTCACCCAACGTACAACGGTGATCCACTAAATAAAACCAAATTAACATAAATTTGTTATAGATTACTAATCAAGAAGGCTATATATAAATTATGGTAATAATAATGATCTTCATTTACTTGCTCACAAGGTTTACAACAAGTTTACATAGTTTTTACGATTGTAACAAATAAATCCTTGCGAGAGTCAGTCAAGAGTATGAACTAGGCCGACGCCTGTGCTACAGAACTCCTGGCTCACCCTGTTAAATATTATTTTACAATTATTATTCAAGTAGGTACATATTGTAATTATTTTGCATAAAATCACTACAGTAACAGCGAGATTACTCCTTATGTGAAATCGTTTGATGTCTTTTATTTGTATATGCATGCATACAAATATAGGCTCGTATACAGATATATAGATATATATATATATATATATATACACACACACATACATATATAAATACAGATATATGTTTATAAATACACATACATACGTTTAAATACAAATAAATATATAAGCATACCAAATAGGTACGATAACAGACAATATCATTTCTGTTTCTTCATAATATAAAGGAGATAACCATTTAAATATTTTACTCTTGCACTGCAATCTGTTGTGTGAGTAAATCAGTGTTTTTTTATTGGCCTTATTATATAGGTAGGGGCCCAGAAAGGCAACGAATTTTGAACAAATAAAGTCCTAAACATAATGTTTTACGTGCAAACTTTGTGAGAACTACGTCTTGTCAGCATTGTTGGATCAAATTTCAGCTCTTCATATTGTTTAAGAATAACAGCGGAAATGAATAATTGCCGTATCGTTAAAACCTCAAACACACACGGCTTCACAAACCTAAATATATATATGTATATATTCACACCAGGTCCCTAGCGTGGTAGGCAGACAGACCCGTGCGTGATATCACCTTCTGATAAAACACGAACAATTTGGTCATGGTAGATTAGTCTTGGTCTTCCTCGGCTCCTACATCCTTCCACTTTCGCATTGTATATCTGTTTCGTCTTTCATATAAATAAAATGTCACATTATTAAGAGAGGTAGGGCACATCAAAGCACCCGCCTGGCGAAGTACTTTTATCTCAAACGAAACCGCAGCCAAATATCAACTCCTAGGGTTCTTCTGTTCCTGCGAGGAATGAGTCTACCAGTAAACTCCTAATGATTTGCTGTACTAGCAGTAGAGGTGACATCGCGCTAGCGATAATTAATGTATAGCAGCGTTAGCGGCTACAGTAACCACTTTACATCAGGTGCGCCGTATGCTAGTATGCCTCTCGAAAGTGATAAAAAATGTATTATTTATTTTAAGTAATAAAAACGCCCTAGAAACCGGCGAACGTGCATGAAAAGAGCAATGAATGTTAAAGAAGCGAGTGAGGTATGTGGATCGAGTCACGTGGCGCTCGGTGCTCTCTGCCTACCCCGTAAGGGATTTGGCGTGAAGTTATAGATAGATTTATTTTAAATATTTTGAAGTTGGATACGTAATAGGTACAATTGTTCTTGGTTAGTCCATACTTGAAATAACGAGATTAGAAACTACATAAGTGGCTTACTGACATTTTTAGTGTCAAAGCCAACCTTAACTGCACGTGATGTACCCTGCTAATTAACAAATGAAGCTCGATGAAAAAAGAAGAGCAAAAACGTAGAGCACATAAAAAACAGCCCGACTGGGGAAGCTCCTACTAGTAACTGTAGTAACGGATGGAATGGGAACGCGCTAGCGATACTTCTTGTATATCTATGATACATACACTGTATGTACGGTACATGAATGGGCGCAGAGTCCACCGACGTTCGAACGAACGAGACGTGATAACTCCTTAATTTGTCACCCCCGACGGAAGATAACCAAATAGCAATACAGGACGGGCCGTGATCTGAAATGAGCTCTACTCCCCGGAGACAAGAGTCAACGGTGTCTGATGCGGATGTTTTAAAGTAAATGGCGCGTTAATTGTCTCCGGTATGATATCGTCTGTTAATTAGACGAATGGCAGGCGCGCAGCAGGCAGCGGGCTCCGAAAGTGTTTTATTTATGGCGATGGACGTATTAGACACTATACTATACAGGGTGTAGCATACATTACCTGAGTACCTACAGGAACTACGACCATGTTCTTTTTTTTTATACAACGCCGGAAGGCATACAAGCATACAGCCCACCTGATGTAAAACGGTTACTGTAACCAACGAACATCCTACATTACATTAAGTATCATTCGCGCGATGCTTCCTCTGCTGTTAACACAGCAAGCAAGCAGCTATATTTATATAGCTGTGTTCCGGTTTGAAGGGCGAGATGTGGCACGGAAATTACTGGGTACTGTGACGAAACATCCTTAGGTCACAAGATTGGCAGCGCGCGAGTAACATCCCTGTGGTGTTGCAAGTGTCAATAGGCTGCGGTGACCGCTTACCATCTAATGTGGGCCGCATGCTTGTTTGCCAATCTAGTTGTATTAAAAATAAAAGTCCTTAGGAGCTTACCTGTGACCTCACTCACACGCAGGAACACAGCAACAGTGGAGGTCCTTCCCCAGACTTACTTACTTAATTCGATGCGCCCTCTCTTAAATTCTTTATAAATAAATATAAATATTGTCGGACAAATTACACAGCGCCACCTAGCCCCAAAGTAAGCGAAGCTTGTGTTATGGGTACTAGACAACTGATAAACATACGTAAATACATTTTTTTTTGTAAATACATACTTATTATACATAGAAAATACCCAGACCAATACAAACAGACATGTTCATG
The DNA here is from genome assembly GCA_947507595.1 of Pyralis farinalis. NCBI lineage: Eukaryota > Metazoa > Arthropoda > Insecta > Lepidoptera > Pyralidae > Pyralis > Pyralis farinalis. Next base: position 4,081,899 of record OX382270.1, read on the forward strand.
CACACAAATGTTTGTACTGTGTGGGAATCGAACCCACGAGCGTTGGTGTCAAAGTAGCGTAACAGCGCGTTTCACCGCTGCGCCACCGAGCTCGTCAATTCTACCTTTGTATTTCAGTGAGCGGATTACAGACATTTTAAACCAAACTCTCTAATGGTTATTTAACAGCTGAACTTTTAATGTAAACTATATACGGTATCATAGTTCCGACCATTTGATTGACTTGTGATTGTCACTTGCTCGGCGGTGAGGAAAACATCGCGAGAAAACCAGCACGTCCAACAAATTATATTTCTAAAGACGTGTGCCTTAACCTGAGAAAACTCTGGCTTTCCCTCTGAGTCGTGGAGGTCTGGCGGCAGTCACTCTCGCTAGAAGTCAGTATCTTCGCTAAATCCTTAGGCTTAGGTGGCGAACTCCGCCAATCCTAACGGATTAGGAAACGAGATAATGCTAGGAAGAAGAAGAAAAAATGATTTTTTATACAACGTTAATGGAAAGATAAATGAAAATAGCCCAAGTAAAGCAGATTAGACGTTTATTTACTAGAATTAGTTTTACATTAATAGTTTGCCTAAGCCTACATAGTTGTATCTTTTCTAAGACAGCACACAAGAGAGAGTCGATCGGATATACTAAATCATAGACTCACATATCGTGCATAGACAAGGTTTTCCATCTACATTAAAGTAATGACACACGATCAATATCCAATAAACGTCGAAAGGTATACAAGCGGTCTTGATGTAAAGTGATAACCGTAGCCTATGAACGCTGGTAATACATAAGGTAACCCTCGCGCGACGCTACATCTGCTGCAAGCACAGCAACTCCTTGGGAGTTTTGGTGACCCCACTCACACGCGGGAACACAACCAGGGAGTACGTCATTTGGCTGCGGTTTTCTGTGAGCTAATTTCCTTACCTCTCTTAGAAACAGACATGTTCATGCACACAAATGTTTGTCCTGTGTGGGAATCGAACCCACTAGCGTTGGTGTCAAAGTCGCGTTATTATCCGCGGCACCACCGAGCTCGTGAACCAGACAGCTCGTCAGGTATCAGTCTCAAGCAGAGCAGAAATAATATTTTTTACACAAATCGCATAAGCACCTTTGTGATCAGGACTTGTGAATCATTAATGTGGCAATCAAAGAACCTGTCATGGGTTTGTGTTTCACCAGCTTTACACCCTTCATAAGAATTTGTACTACAATTGTTCAAATGTTTCTTGGTATTTATATTTTCTTCAATGCCAGGAGGCATGCAAGCATACGCTCCACCTGGTGTAAAGCTGTTGCCGTAGCCTATGAACGCTTGCCATATATGAATTATCACTCGTGCGTTGCCACCCCTGCTAATAATTCAACAACCGCTTAGGAACTTACTGGTAACCTGACTCACTCGTTCTTACAATAACCCTCTTGGAAGTTCTTATTTGGCCGAGGTTTTCTGTTAGTCAAGTATCCAACTACCTTTGAAAACATCTAGACCAAGACAAACTGATATGTTGATGCACACAAATATTTGTACTGTGTGGGAATCGAAGCCACGAGCGTTAGTGTCAAAATGAGGTAACAGTGCGTTTCACCATTGCGTCACTGAGTTTCATTGGAATAATTTTGATGATTTAAAAAACTATGTAAGTAACAAATATTCCAAATATTATTTATTATATTAAGTCATTCGGTAAAGGGAGAAAAGACAAAAAGGTCGGAAAATCGGCCGGGGTAACACCACCGGCGGCGAGAGTGACTCAGATGAGTCGTTGGAGTATTGCGCTTTCTCGGAAGTTACTCGCGGCGTTATGCCCCGTCGCCATCCTGGAGCATCAAATATTATTGTTATTGTTCTCATATATTTTTTAATAAAAAAAAATTGTGAACTATTAAAATTGTCGCGTAGTAACGAGATCTACTGCGTTTGATGTTTTAAAAGAGTTCCATTACTTTATAACAGCGAACTCTTGAGCCGTCTTCTTGACACCTTCGTGACAGGCATCATTGTAATGCTGATTGCTTAGGCTGATCGACACTGGTACAATTTTGGTAAATGAATCAAATGATACGTTAAGAAAGCCCGCTTAAATAAATGTTTGGAACAACCTGACAACGTCTTCCACGACTGAGTAGGTCCAGTGTCTGCTGGTACTGCGAAAAGAAAATATGGTAGCCCTGACTCAGGAAGTGCAAGACCCAACTCCCCCGCATTGTAAGACACCTGTGTTGCCACATGTAAGACAATATTTAGTTTCTAATTTCGGGTGTAAGTCAATCCCAAGGTCACCAGGCATACGGATAGTGTTGCTGCTTTAGCAGGGTGGTTACACTTATTTTTTGCAACCTTCGTAGGCTACTTCTTCTTCGTAGGTTTCTATTCTTGTCATACGACGTATATTCGTCGTTGTATTTTCAACCTAACCCACAGCACCATTCTTTGGGTTTATTTCTATCGATAGTGTAATTGGTTGGGTGCAGAGGATTTGTTTAATTTGTTGTCTACAGCCTCGTACAGTCACACCGCTCGCCGCCGGCAGGCAATTCATCCTCACATATTGAAAACTTTTTCATGTACTATGTGGTGAGAGAGGTTTAGTATCATGAACCCTTGGGTTATGGTATGAACTTCCTTTTGTTTTTATACAACGTCGGGAGGCATACAAGCATACAGCCCACCTGATGTAAAGTGGTTACTGTAGCCTATTAACGCTTGTAATAAATAAGTATCACTCGCGCGACGCCTCCTTTGCTGCTTACATAGCAACTCCTTAGGAGCTTACTGGTGACCTCACTCACATGCAGGAACACAACAACCCTCTAGGGAGTTGTTATTTGACCGCGGTTTTCTGTGAGGTGGAGGCACTTCCCCAGATGGGCTGCTTTGATGCGCCATACCTCTCTTAAAACATACAGACCGTGACAAACAGACATGTTCATGCACACAAATGTTTGTCTTGTGTGGGAATCGAAACCACGAGCGTTAGTGTCAAAGTAGCGTCATTGACGACTGAGCCACCGAGCACGTCGAAATGGTCGTACCAAAATGCACGGGGATTTTCACAAAAAGCACGAAAAAAATTTTACACGACCTTTAAATATCTACTGGTACAGCTATCTATATTCTTCTAGACTTCCTGAATACGAAACTTTTAATCATACTGTGTCTACGGTGGAGGAAGTAGGGAAAGACAGTCAAGGGTTGCAGTTCAAAGCTTTGAGTTTAACACTCTAATTCGAGAACTATGGAACGGACATATTGTTTAACAAGTATTCTTAGACATTAAACTCGCTTATGTATTGTTGAATAATGAAGATTAATAATACAAAACAATAAATAAATATATTTTTGTGAGTAGGTTATTATGAATAACCTAAAATCTACGAGTTATTTAGGAATATAATGTGCACAACCTAAGCACAAGACCACATTAACTACACAATCAAAAACGTAATAACGGTTAACCTAGTGTTGTAGATTTTACGCTTTTCCTGCTATGAATTGTCATTTTTCTATGGGATCACGACGAGTTCGGTGGCTCAGTCGTGAATGACGCGACTTTGACACCGGCGCTCGTGGGTTCGATTCTCACACAAGGCAAATATTTGTGTGCATGAACATGTCTGTTTGTCTTGGTCTGGGTATTTTCTTTGTATATATGAGTGTAAGTATGTATTTACAAAAAAAAATGTATTTGCGTATGTTTATCAGTTCTCTAGTACCCATAACACAAGCTTCGTTTACTTTGGGGCTAGATGGAGCTGTGTAATTTGTCTGACAATATTTATATTTATTTATCATGTACTTCTTTACATGCAATTTGTATGTATGTATATCTTCACGACAGGTCCCTAGCGGGGTAGGCAGAGGGAACCGAGCGCCAAAGACTCGGTCCTTACACTCTTCACTCGCTTCTCTAATATTCATAGCTCTTTTCATGCACGCTCGCCGGTTCCTGGGGCACCTGACATCGCCTTCTGATAAAACACGACCAATTTGGTCATGGTAGGTTAGTCTTGGCCTTTCTCGGCTCCTACATCCTTTTTCGCATTGTATATCTGTTTCGTCATTCTTTCATCCTGCATTCTTTCTACATGGCTGAACCAACGGAGCATGCCTTTCCTTATCTTAACACCGTCACCCTCTTTCAGACCAACTCTCTTTCTTACATCAGCATTACGAACGCGGTCAGCAAGCGTAATGCCACAAATTTTGCGCAGTGCTCGCATCTCGACCGCATTTATTCTACTTTCATGCTCTCTCTAGCACACCCAACTTTCACTTCTATAAGTTAGCGTTGGGATTAGCACCGCGTTGTATACAGGGAGCTGTGCCTTCTTGCTTAGATTTCGGCTGCAAAGAAATTTACCCAACACTTCATTCATGCTATTCCCTGCACTCACTCGTGTCTCCACATCAGCAGTGTACCTTCCATCGCTGCTAAAAGCGCTACCAAGATATACAAACTCATCCACTTGCTCCAACACTACATCATCAACCGTAATCCTAATGTTCATTCTGGTTGTCTCTCTTTCATATACGTACCATTTCTTGGTTTTTTTCGCATTAAATTGTAAGCCTTTCTTCATACAATCATCTTTAATTGTTGTAACTAGCGTTTGCATTTCGGATGATGATTCTGCTATTAATACCGCGTCATCTGCATAAAGCAGGCAGTTAACCACTGAGTCACCCATTCGCATTCCCACATTTATATAGCCGAGCTGATAGCACGCATCCCTGTCTGACACCAATGTTGGTATCAAATCAGGGCGATAAGCTGCCATCCACTCGCACACATGCTGTACAATCCTCATAATGCAATTTATTCTAACCTGACAGTAGATGCATGTTGCTGCCTGGCTGCTACAGTCGCCTCAACAACAACTGCATCATATTTGGGAAAAATATCTCAGAGATCCTATCACACATCTATATCAAATGCTTTCTCAATATCCCTTCTATCCCGCTCCTTATCTTAATATGAGGAAAGGCACTGTGATGGATTTGTCATTGCGTGTTATTTTAGTGACTAACATCTACTCCGCCTACTGATACCTTGTGGAGAGGCGAAATACGCGTCGCAGAGAAATCTATGTGCACTATGCGTAGGTGAAGTTGACTCTAAAGATGATCGTAAAGTATGCTTCACTCACGTGACTTTAAAATGTTTCTGAGGAACATCTAACGCACTAGAACATGCGATAGTTCACCAAAATTGAAAATTTATATTTATTTATTCAACAAACTTCTTGACTATGCGTCTTCGCAGGTTTCACATAAAATCTAACCGAGTGGTAAAAATTATAGAATGGATGCGACTGCGTGGAATTGGGAATCACTCAACGACCCATTACAATGACCGACGAGCTACGAACCAGGAGAACCGTCTGGATGCTGGTGATGGCGCTACTGCTGTGGCTGATCACGTACACGATCACATTGACCATCACCATGTACTTCTGCGGCCTTCGCTCCGTCCCTGTCTTCAGCGAGCTGTCTTACTGGCACACCTTCAACACCACCCACCTCAACTACGATACCTACAACGGCAAATATGTTATAACATTCTAAAATATAGTAATCGTACCTGTCAACTATTTGTTTATTTATTTTTAGAAACACTAAGATGTATCAAAATATATTGTCCTCATCTATGAAATTTTCGATATACAAATTCAAATTAATTTTATAATATAGCTAGACATCTCTGTTACTAAGGCTGTCTAGAAATTTACCCAAAGCTCAGTTCACACTGTTCCCTGCACTCATCCGTTTCTCCACATCAGCGGTGTACCTTCCATCCTAGTGTTATTCGTTCTGGATGCTGACAAAGCACCTCGCGACTTCTTTACCCCTCTTCAGAAGAGTTTGGTGTTCCCCTTAGAGTTCTTCGTCAGACTCTAGTCATCATTCAAATTAATTCTTTCACGCTTCACTCAAGAGAGCTTTAATTTCATTCTTGTATCAACGGTATATTTCTTTCTTCTTCTATTTCATACGCAGGAGCAACGACGATACATAATCTACCCACACTTACCTTTTTTTACCACAGAGGGTTCAACATCCTTATCTCATCAGGCACCTTTCAGTGATTTATGTATCTTTATGAATCCACATACTTCTATCGCAGACACCACACTTTTTCAGAATTTTCCGACATTCGTCTACATCTGAGTTGGAAATGCTCGCTTTCGCAAGTCTTCCAACTTTTCACTTCATGTCTTTTCAAGATCTCCAGAATACCCAATTACCACCAGCGTTACTACTCACGAACCGGCTTACCACCAGATAGTGGTCCGTTTCAAGATTGGAACGTCTGAAGGCTTATAAAATTTCGGAGCTGTCCATCTAACAGACTTTTCTGGTCATTTCGATCCATTCCATGTATATATGTAAATCTATACGAAAATATATATGTAAATATATAAAAAACGTAATGACCGGACCATTTTGAAGGAATAACATGTTCGACACAGGGAGGTATTGTTCGAAACATGCGTGTAAAATCTCTTAAAAGTAAAATCAAGAAGGGATTACCTAAATCCCTAGATGCATGAGAAGTTATCCCAGAACTTATTTGTATATTTATAGGATTATCTGTTCAAATTACCAACAAATTCTTTGTTCAAGGCCGGTGACGTACATGTCGAATTCGGAGTTTATTCCTAAAGAAACGATATTGAGTTATAAGTGAAGCCATAAGTTCGTAGAAGCCATAATACAGTGTTTATTACAGGGTTCGAGCGTCGTACGTGTTACGTGTGCTGCGCGCCTGAGTATTACAAACCTTGGTATATGTTACTTATACTTTTTTTGTATTATTAAATAAATCATCAAGTGATTAAAATTGAAAAAAACATTGGAAAACATGGATCAAATCGATTCGAGTGGTAATGAAGAAAATCCGAAAAACACGTGGTTGCGGTTAATTGTTAAGCCTATACCTAGTTCACATTAATAAATAATATAAATATTATTCCTATTATTTTAGAAAATGCGTTTATTTACCCTCTTTTTCTATTCGATATATATTTATTATCGTTCGTAAGTCCAGTCGTGCGTCGGACCTGACACACACACACGTAGATTTTACTCTTTCCTTGCTAACTCGCTATTCTCTCTAGTCACGTTGTATTATAAAATGTACATAGTTATAGTATACTTCCACTTCAAAATACTTTTTTCTCACTGTCAGTAAGCTATAATTTTCTTTCAAAAGTATCCACAAAGTGTATGACATGAACAAGGAATAGGTATTATATTCTCAGCAAATAGCAACAAATACCGAATGTTCTAACAAATACCTACAGATTTTAAATCCTGAAAGTATAAATACGTATTTTTTGAAAGGATTTTCAAAACAAACATAGTTATATGTATTTTTGAATAGGTTTACAAATTAATTATTTTATCTACAAATTGTCTTGTTGCAAAATTCACTCTTCAGCTGGACAACAAGCTACCTGTAATGTGACTGTGACTGCCGTTTAGCGACGTTTACGGCAGTCACATTATCTATTGGAAGTTGCGATTTCAATGCACTTTGTTTACAATTTCAAGGTTTTATTTTTCTCAATTCTTTTCCTAAAATAAAAGTAAGCTAAGTTACTCCTTATAATATTAGCTACCTGCCAGTGAAAGTTCAGTCAAAATCGCACCAGCCGTTTCAGAGATTACGATTGAGAGAGCGCCGGAACAAAAAGACAGACAGTCAGATTTTTTTTCTATGTGTACGGTTTATAGATATGCATTTAGTAAAAAGCTATTATTTTGCTATTATAAGCAGACACTTCAATTTTAATTATTTGTATAGATTTCGTTAGTTCTCCATTTGTTCACGCCGGTTAACACTTTTTCAAATCAATCCTACTCTTATATCAATGACATTTAATATTCTGCATATGTTGAAAGTATATAGATCTGCGTTGCGGAGCGCAAGCTGGACCAATGATTATTCAGTAGGTAAATTAGAAACCTGAGCCGTTTGTGCATTAAAAATATACATGCATTGAAATAATAAAGTAGTTTATGCGAGACGCCTGATTGCCACAACTATATGCAGAAGAAGACGAATGAAAGCATTTCTATAAAAAAAATCTATTGTATGTATGTATGTATTGGACTTTTTCCCGCGCTTTCGACGAGTGACATTGTTGTTTTACTTGAAATTTTTACAATTCAGTATAAAATTAGTTTTGTGTGACAAATTTGATAGTATTTTGTAACATAAGTGCTAGTGAAATTATACAGTAATGAAAAAACTCAAATATAACACGATTATGCACTTTTTGAAAGACGTGAATAAGTTCATCAAGAAAACCTTGTAAAATCACTATCGTTTTATGAGTGGTATTTAAACTGGGTTGATTGGGTCTAGGTACCCTTCCCAAGTATTTTTTCAGCACAGTTCCTGAAGCTGGAACATAGAATTAAGATTTTCAAATGGTTCTAAACTGATGACTTGGCTGTATGGGCTAGATCCCTTTGCCTTTCCCCACGGGGATAAAAAGAACCAAAAAAAAAAAAGTATGTATGTATTGTAGTCACGATGTCTATCGTAAATAGTAAAATTTATTAACTGTTTCAAGTAGGTAAAAAGTGTTTAAAATTACATATTCAGTGGGAATAAAAGGTTATTGTAAATAATGCCGTCCATCGACGTTATGGGTCCTCCTGGGCAGCCTCAGGAGGGCTCGCCTGAGGAACCACAGCCACCACCACCGCCGGTCATCGGCATCATATACCCGCCTCCTGAAGTCAGAAGTATCCTTTACAAATTGCTGGCATTAAGATATGAATCATGTTGAAACTCGTCTAAATACGTCGTTATGAAACCGTACCTTTGTTAAGTCGCATGCTAGGTTTGGCTTCGCTGTGCTTTCCCATCAGGTCTACAATCTTTGTGAGCATTCAAAATTTATAAAGAAGTTGAGTGATTTTCTCATGTACAACTTTTATTATCTAATAATTAATACGGCCAACTGACCCAGCATGCGTCTCTACCTAACTGCGCTGAACCCTACTGTTGCATTTGAAATAGACCAACTAATGTGGATACAGCCCTATGTATGTTTTTATGCCTGATGATATCAACATGCACAGCAGAATCTTTTTCAAAATTGAATATAATAAAAAATTTGCCTCTGGACTGTCACAACCGCCGCTGCAATTTGACTTTGGCTTCCGCCCCGGCTTCTCACGGGTGGACATTTATTTTTTAAACATTTTGGGATAAACAAAGAGTAAATGGCTTTATCAAAAGCCTTGTGCCATTACACATATTGGGAGGGCTTAAATTTCTCAACAGCATAATGGGAGTACCTACTTTTAATTTCAGTTCGTGTGGTGGCAAGCCGGCGGGATAGAGAGAATTTAAAAATTCTTGTAGATAGTGCACTGTATCTTCGATGTTGCACACATTATCAATAGATTTGTAACATTTAAAATCACCTAGTACTTTTTCAATGATCATTTTGTTTATCTCATTTACTGAGCTGTTTTTCGGTGAGACGATCGCCCTCGAATAGAGGCAATCGAAATTTCTTTCTGTAAGATGTTCGATGTCGGGATAGATTGTCTCTATAAGGATTTCTAGACTGTAAACAGTTTGAGCCAATTCATTATCCAATAATACTTGGAGGCTATGTGCAATTGGAGATGGTAATTTTCCGCTTCCAAGTTTAAGTATTTTTTGTGAGAAAATGTCGTTGCCGTCATTACTTAAACATGCTCTCATATTCGTGCGCAAACTGAGAATTTCAATTGATTGCCACAAAGGTGATGATTTGAGGCACACTTTTCTGAAAAGAAATTTTTAACTGGAACAGAAAAAATGCGGTATGAAAAGGTCAAAACATTCAATGTCGGTAGCGCGCGAATGAGCCGCGCGGGTACCTATCTCATAGATGTGCGCCGCGCCGCCCGCTGCCACGCGCCGTGGCCGCCGGTGTCGCAAGCAAGGGATTGAAACACAGAACAAAATCCGTAATATCTTTGAAATGGAATGTCCGATTTCCTTAATTCAAAGAGTAACCTACAGGAATTGAAACATTCTTTAATACGAAATGATTTATTTGGATAAGGATTAATACAAAAGTACGAATAATGTGGCCTAGTTTGTACCGGCGTTACTATAGCATATTTTAACATGAAAAAGTAGTAAGGACTTTTTTGTAGATATTGATGTCCTCTATAAAACTGTAGTACATTTTGCTCTATTGTCAATAGTTTCAGCAGCGTACGCGGTATAAGGATTTTTTGGTATCTTTTTCACACATTATTGAAGTTTTCATACGGATCCCTAACTATTTTCAAAATATTTTATAGCCTATGTTAATCATTTATAATGTAGCATTCTAATGGTGAAAGAATTTTTGAAATCAGCCCAGTAGTTTTTGAGTTTATTCATAACATACATACAAATCTTTCCTCTTTATAATAATAGTATAGATTTGAAATATTTTGCTTTTCAGTTTTATTAAACATCAACCATATTTCTTTGACCGCTATTCTTAGATATTGTCGATAAGACCGCTAGCTTTGTGGCACGCAATGGGCCTGAATTTGAGGCTCGAATCCGACAGAATGAGTTGGGCAACCCGAAGTTCAATTTTTTAAACGCTGGAGATCCGTACCATGCATATTATCAGCACAAGGTGAAAGAGATCAGAGAAGGTAGAGGTGAGTGAACTAGTAATTTATTTGAAATGTCTGTATTATATAGTATCGCAAATATTTCATTCATTCTCTGTTTAACATCATGAGATTTTGGAAGCAGGCTAAACAAGCTTTTGTTCGTAAAATGTTATATTAATATATTATAAATTTGACAATCTATTCAAAACAATACTTTGACGAGCTCGGTGGTGCAGTGGTGAAACGCGCTGTTACGCTACTTTGACACTAACGCTTGTGGGTTCGATTCCCACACAGTACAAACATTTGTGTGCATGAACATGTCTGTTTGTATTGGTCTGGGTATTTTCTGTGTATAATAAGTATGTATTTACAAAAAAAAAATGTATTTACGTATGTTTATCAGTTGTCTAGTACCCTTAACACAAGCTTCTTATATGAATGCATTGTGCCACTTCATCATTAAACAAATTCAAGCCTTTGTGTCCAGCAAGAATATGCGTGGAATGTGTATGTGTGATCATCCAACAGATGGCAAACATGTTCGATTTTCCCCTCTTATACATAAAGAAATATTATATTTAGAATCGAAAGTAAAATATAGTTAAAAGTATATGCCACACCTAGTATTTTGTGTAATACATATTTTAGGTCCAGACCCATCTGCGCCCGCACCCGGCCCCGTCGCCCAGCGGCCCGGGCTCGCGCCTGCCACTGCGGCTCGGCAATTGGAACTCCTTAAAGCCGCCGTGCCAATCGAACCACCACCACCGCGTGACCCGCCACCAGATTTCGAGTTTATCGCTGATCCACCCTCTATTTCTGCTCTTGAACTCGACATCGTAAAACTGACGGCGCAATTTGTCGCCAGGAACGGGCGACAATTCCTCACAGACTTAATGAAAAAGGAGGAACGCAACCATCAATTCGATTTCCTTCGGCCGCAACATTCCTTGTTTCAATACTTTACGCGACTTTTAGAACAGTACACGAAAGTCTTGTTGCCGCCCAAAGAATTGGTAAGCAAATTGTCATCAGAGGTGAGAAGTGGAGTTCTAGATCAGGCCCGCAGCCGCGCCGCGTGGCACTCGTACCAAGCGAGACGCAAGGTGGCCGATGAAGCTAGAATCGAGAAAGAACGGCTGGCATATGCATCAATCGACTGGCACGACTTCGTCGTGGTCGAAACCGTTGACTATCCAGCAGGAGAGCCAGGCGACTTCCCGCCTCCCACTACTCCTCTCGAAGTCGGTGCTCGAGTGCTAGCACAGGAACGCGGTGAAGATTTATCTCATGCTCAGGAGGATGACGACACTGAAATGCAACTAGAATCCGAGTCGGAATCTGAGTCCGACGACGATCTGGCTGAAATGGAAGACCGCACTCAGCAACAGCAGCGGCCGGACGACACGCGCGTGCAAGACATGGAGGAGGATAGTTCGTCTTCAGAGGACGAAGGCCCTCCCGAGCCGCCTCCGAAGCCGGCCGGCGAAGACGCACCGCTGCCACCGCGGCCCGATCGCGTGGTCGTTAAGAAATACGATCCAAAACGCGATAGGCCGCAGCCCACGCCGGCCAGCGAGGAGTGGCTCGTGTCGCCCATTACCGGCGAGAAGATCCCCGCAAATAAGGTGGCGGACCACATGCGTATCGGGCTGCTGGATCCGCGTTGGCTGGAGCAGCGCGACCGCGCCGCCGCCGAGCGCACAGACCGAGACGAGGCGCTCGCGCCGGGCGCCGCCATCGACGCTTCGCTCAAAAACGTATGTTGAAATCGACATAATATTTCTCATATGTAGTTATTTAGTCAGTTACTTCCGCTCTTATATTTCCCAATCACTTTTTAATCGTTCACAATGTGTATCATTCAGCTCGCGGAGCGTCGTACTGATATCTTCGGCGTGGGCGATGAGGAAACGGCGATCGGTAAGAAGATCGGAGAGGAGGAGAAGCGTCGTGATGACCGCGTCACGTGGGACGGCCACACGTCCAGCGTGGAAGCGGCCACGCGCGCCGCGCGTGCTCACATTACCCTCGAAGACCAGATACAGCAGATACACAAGGTGAGTGGATATTTTCAAAGCTACTTATGCCAAGGCTCTGATCACGATGAGTACATATTGTGTACCGTATCACCATTCCATTTCTATAAAATTTTGTAGGTCAAAGGTTTACTTCCGGATGAGGAGAAAGAGAAGATCGGTCCCAAGCCAGTAGTGGGCGGTGGCGGTGGTGGTGGAGGTAGAGGCGGAGGGCGGGCAGCTCCGCCACCACCGCGTGCGCCCCCTGCACCTCCGCCACCAGCCGTGCTGCTGCAGCCACTGCCGCCGCTGATGGTGCTCCCGCCTATGGCGCCACGTCCACCGCTGATCCCGACACCCGCCGCCTATGGGTTCCCGCCAGCTGGACCGCCTGCGATGCCGCAACCCGCCCCCCCTGCACACCCTGTACCCGACGATGACGAGCCGCCCCCCGCCAAGCGGCTACGTACAGAAGATTCCCTGGAGCCGGAGAGTTCCTGGCTCGCCCGCCACCCGGGAGCGGCGCCTCTGCAGGTGAGTGCAATTCTTTTATTAATAGACAGGCTTCCATCGTCATTACTTGACTTGTGTTTCATTTGACTGCAATGGTATTATCGAGCTCCTATAACGAACACCATGACCCGTGATGCAGGTGGCGGTGCCGTCTGCGCCGGAGCGGTCGGAGTGGCGCCTGGACGGGCGCTTGCTGCCGCTGAACCTGCCACTCAACACCACCGTCAGCGAGCTCAAGAACATGTTGCAGCGCTCCACCAACATGCCCACAGCCAAACAGAAGCTGCACTACGAGGTAACAATAAAAGCGTATATGCATATACGCTATCTAAACTTAGAATACAGGCCAATGTTTAAATTTCATTGCCAACCAATTTTAGTCACTGAACTCAAATGAAACTAATTAAAAAAACGAATAAATCTGTATGTTCCCAGTGAGCCAGTTTCTCTTACGTCTCTCTCACGTCTTATCAAACAATCCAGATGGCTTTAATTGATAAATGTAAAATAACGTTTTTTAATACATCAACCATCAATTGAACATACCGTAGAATAGGAATTTACATAATGCCCGATCAAAAAGATAAAAAATTCCATTATACAACTATTTCTGGTCTTGTATTCAATCTAGAGTATTCGAGTATTCGAATTGCATGGGCATGCATGTCATGTTATTTTTTTTTTATTATTTATTTATTTCTCAGACATTTAAAAGTCCATCAATTTATTAGTAGAAAATCCTTATGTCTATGTTAGCAATATTATCTAGTTATCATTATTATTATGAATTTCTCTATACCTATATAATAAATATAAAAATTTTTCAACGCTGTACTGGACCATGTAACGCTATCCAGTGCCTCAGAAACGGGCCATCCATTCTTTCAGCGATAACATTCAGGAGAATCGTCATCGAAGCCGCTCTCTTGCGCAAGGTGGCATAAAAACAATCCACACGCTCTTTAGCGAACATCTCCGACGCGCTGCAGAAACGAGGCAACCGCAACAACACCCTGAATGCGTCGTTATACTGAACGCGAAGCTTATCGAGCGCACGTCGAGTATTATTCACCCACAGGTTACACGTGTAAAATATGGTGCAATATGCTCGGAAGAGTGTTAATTTAGCTTGTTTCGAGCAACGAGCAAATCTGCGAGCTATCATATTTGCTCTTACCGACAGCGCTCTCCGCTCCCGCTCAATATCTGCATCATCCTTCATATCATCAGTTACCACATGTCCGAGATATTTGAATTTATGAACCAGCCAGCTTGACGGGTGGTACATCCGTCGGACATTTGTTCCCAGCTTTGAAAACCATAAGTTCGCTCTTCATGGAGTTATATTTAAGGTTATGTTCACTAGCATAAACTTCACAGATACTTATGAGTTCTCTAAGTCCACCAACCGACGCGCTCAGCAGAACCATGTCATCGGCGTAACTAATATTATTAAAACATACACCATCCACGTGACAACCGACATGGCGGCTGCTGAGCGCGACGATTAGTTTATTGATGTACAGATTGAAAAGCGTGGGCGAGCTCAACCCCCCTGTCTTACCCCGCACCCCAACCTGTAAGGGTCCGACAGAGCACCTGCCCATCTCACATGGTTAACCTGGTTTCCATACCAATATTTAAGAGTGCTGATCAAATCAGATGGGAAGTTTACTTGATGTAGCTTTCTCCACAAGATGTCATAGGAAACCAGGTCAAAGGCCCTAAACAGGTCCAGGAAGCAGGCATACACCGGCGTACTTCTGTCAGTATAGTACCTGACGGCATGCTTCATAGACAGTATGGCACTCTCAGTGGACAACTTGGGTCTAAAGCCGAACTGGTTATCATGCGGTACTACATGTTTATGGAGATATGCATTTAACATGCCATCAAATACCTTGGCGATCACGGTAGGCAATGAGATCGGCCTGTAGTTTGTTTCATCGGCTACATCACCGGTTTTATTTTTGACAATTGGTACCACGACCGTCCTCAATAACTCCGCTGGTAAGTAAGAGTTCCCTACGCAGAGGGAATACAACATCGCCAATAACCGTGACAAGTATGGACCAGCATGTTGGAGATGCTCGATGCTGAGACCATCGTGTCCCGGCGAGTTGCCTCTAGTGATTGAATCAATGGCCTTATGAATATCCTTGGCTGCAAAAATAATACTCAAGTCGTCACTTTGCGTCTCAACATCGCACACCCCCTCCACGGACCTAGTAGCAAGTGGTTCGACTGTAAAAACTTGTTTAAACATATCTGCAATTTCTTTCTCGCCATTTGCTCCACCAACACATTTATGCCTGTCAGTACCAACTAAGGCTAGTTCTTTAAAACATTTTTTAGTCTGGAGATGAATGTGATTGAAATGACAATTAAAATCGTTCTTAATTTTATCATTTTTATGGACAATACATGCTTGACGAACATAATTTAACATCAATTGTTGTATCGAATAATAATGGAAATGTCCTCATTTATAGTTATTTAGTAATCGTTTGTGTAGTATTGTGTTCTACTTATTGGTATATTATTCTTACTTTCTACGTAATAGGCTGTGAATGATAACGAAGTGTTATGGAGACAAGTAGTGGCACTCAGTACTTGCTGCTTACGTCACAAGGTATATACCTGACGATAAATAGGTATATCTCACTAGTTTGTAATATAAGAAGCACATAAGGGAAAATTAGTACTGAGATTGTACTTAGGTGTTGCCAAGAAGACAGAAAATTTAGCAGTCCGAGGGCAGGTTTTATTTATTTTTCCATGCCACAGATATATATTATTAAAGGCTTCAAACTAACACAGCTACTACTGATTCTTCGTCTTAGCGTTATCCTGTTGCCAATTCCATTAGATTGGATTGGCGGGATCCGCTACCTAAGCATTTGCCGAAGGTACTGATATTACATGGAGCGACTATCGTCCGACCTCTACAATACAGAAGGAAAACCAAACCTTAGGTTAGGTCACGTGTTTTTCCAAGTAAAGGGTTTTTCAATAAGGGTGGGTAGATGTTGAAATTAAATAAAACAAGCTGTGTGTGAGGTATTAACAAAACTATTGTTTTATTTGAAAGGCCTGTATGTGCCATTAAGTGTGGAATATGACATCGTTCAAATGCCCGCCTCGGCTTCTTACAGTGGGACGAACCCTAGTGGTCCAATTTTCAATGACTCTTCCGCATAGATCGGCTGAATTTGAAAGATAGCCTGTGTTATGTATACCTTTAGGGCATCGGTCGATTGTGGTTTATTTGCATACACCTGCGACTTCAAGAAACCCCACAAGAAAAAGTCTAGCAGAGTCAAATCGCATGACCTTGGTGGCCAATTCACGGCACCCCTGCGAGAGATAACCTTACCCTCAAATCGCTCACGCAGAATGTCAATTGTAGCGTCCGCTGTGTGGCACGTAGCGCCGTCCTGCTCGAACCACATGTCGTCTAGATCCATATGGTTCAATTTAAGCAATAAGAAGTTGGTTATTATCATTCTGTAGCGCTCGCCATTGATGGTGACCGCCTCACCGGCGTCGTTTTCGAAAAAGTACGGACCAATGACGCCGCCGGCCCAAAATCCATACCAAACAGTGACCTTTTGAGGATGCATTATCACCCGGTGAAACTCTCGTGGATTGGTGTCGTCCCAAATACGGTAGTTTTGCTTGGTAACACAGCCATTCATCCAAAAATGCGCCTCATCGCTAAAGATGATTTTTCGGGCAAAATTGGGGTCCTTTTCCAAACGATTCGAAGCCCAGTCAGCGAACAAACGGCGTTGTCTATGGTCATGAACTTTGAGCTCCTGGGTCAGTTGGATCTTATACTCGTGGAGGCATCGACTGCCTCGGGTTCTGCTGTACACTTTCACGGACCACAGTGATGTTCTCGGCCGATCTTGCGTTCCTTGAACATACGAGTGTTGGCTGATTGTTTACCGAACCGGTTGTCTCAAATCCACCAAACGATGAAAAGTCGACTGTGAAGAGCCACTACGTCTACCGTAAAATGAACGCCATGCGTGCAACGTTTGCACTATTGAACACTCATTTTGATAATAAAGTTTTATCATTTGAACGTGCTGTGCAATCGTGCAACTTAACCATGTTGATTTAGCATTAGTTACTGAATAATAAACAAAAGATTTGATAGATGTCACCAAAACAAAATGGCCGTCACGAGCCGCCAAAATCTACCCGCGCCAATTGAAAAACCCTATATAATGTCTTGAACTTGCGGGTTTCCTTGCGATGTTTTCCGGCACCACCCAGCTAGTGATAATTACCAACCATTTTTACTGATTGTAGGTATTAACCTAACAAAGTGAACAAATGGTCTCCAGATTGTATAGGTCTAAACAGCGAACTTAAAAAGCATAGAATGATAATTTAGAACAAATTCATAGTGCATAATCGACACCAAAACAATCACGCGCTCGTATTTGAAACCAAAACATCATTTCTCGAAAATGCAGTTAGCGAAAAATATGCCTTACCACCAAATCATAAGCCGCACTTTACGATAATTGTTTATAGTACAAAGGAGTCATAGAAATGTAAACAAAATTTTCTTGTCGATGATTGGCTGCATGCGATCTCGCACGATCGAGACACGAGTTCACTCGATGTGGCGACATGTACGCGCCACGAAAGTAAGGCCATTTTATAAAAAAGATCGAATTTAATAAAATACAAACTGAACTACACTTACCTATGAAATGTGATTCCTGAGCATTTATGATTACTGGTAGTATTATTTACACACCATTTGACGACACAAGAAGGCATTATTACGAAAAATCTTGAAAAAAACACAAATTGACAGACTGACACGTCGTTGTTTCAAGCCGACTGACGAACACCGACTGTCAAGGCGCGCGGCCTCATTTCTAAGCCCCGCCTAGCCCGGCCTCTTTTTCGTTGGGTCATTTTTGAAACGTTATTGCTGCTTCTATGCTTTTTAAGTTCGCTGGGTCTAAAATATTCGTGTTTCAAGGAATGTAATACATGTAAAATAAAAAAAATGTTATCCAACCATCCAACCGTGTTCCAGGGTCTGTTCTTCAAGGACACCAACAGCCTAGCGTACTACAACGTGCCGCCCGGCGCCGTCCTACAACTGCAGGTGAAGGAGCGGGGCGGGAGGAAGAAGTAGACACCACATACACTGAACACCACTACCTTCACAATGTTATGAAGTCAAGAGTCACGACGAATGTAATGAATTCATGGGATGGTGTTCTCACCGCCAGATGCCTGGTGCATTAGGCATTCACCTTTGTAGCTAGTTATATATTATATGATATGTATATTATGTATTATCCCTTAATCCGTTTTCCATCTAGATCTGGGTTCCCAACCTTTTATTGACTAGAGATAACTTTTTTTTGTAAACAAGGATCATAAATAAAAAAAATTAACTCCTTCAATTTAGAAATAAATTACGTTTTTTTTTTCAAATGTAAAAATTTGAAATACCTAAAACTAACAATAGTTTAATATATTAAATCTTTCGCGAACCATATGGTTTACTGAATTCACTCTTCTAGTCTAGATCATCCATCTAGTTCTATTAAAATCGGGTCCCTTCCAGTTTCTAGTAGCAATTAATTCAAAAAGCTAAGCCGAACTACATACCAAGAAAATATGTCGGCTCTTAATATTTGAAATTACGTTAATTATTTAGACAAGAAATGTGTAATTAACTGTGTGAACATCCAAACAGAAGATTGTGTTTAAGCAGTAGATTTGTTTAGAAAATCGCATTGTAATGTCAAATAAAGAATATTATATCGAATAACATTTTTTTTTACGAGCCCTATGCCGACATATCAACAATCGTATTGACTCTTCGAAGACTGTATTCTACATTCCACTTTTAATATATATTTCCACAAGCATCTACCAAAAGCAGCACTATTTATATTTTTTAGTGATTCTTTTCGCATAATGTTTTTTCCTATATATACTTCGGCATAAACATACATATTTTTTTTTGTATAATATAATTGTAATTCGCATAATGTTAAGGCGGTGGTGGCCCTTGGACCAACCCTCAACCGCCAATATGTTTTAGATACATATAACAAATTTACAAGCCTTTTCTCTAAGTACATTATTATTATGCCTATAAAAATAGTTTTAATCTCATTATGCGTAAATAAAGAACAATGGGAAATTTGGGACCCATCTACTAAATGCCCTCCATACAGATATTAACCATAGGAATGAATAGGTATTTTTGAGTAGAGTAAAGTTTGAGTTAGTAGTACGACTTCTTTATTTTCGGAGTTATACTGTCCTGTATGTGATTCTAACCTAATAATTTTAATAGTGATTCAATTATAATGTGACGTATTCCTTTTTTTCATAAAAATATAACAATGACTCAGATTGAGATAAACTGTCGATAAGAAAAACTGAGCCGGCCCTGAAGATAAAACAAATATAGATAATCCAATAAACTGGTTTTTGGAACATGACGATATTAGAGGCGAGAGACTGCATTGAAGATCTCGAATCTTGTGGTTATGAAGTCGCCATCAAAAGACCCACAAGCAACCCAGGCAAAAACCACGGCTAGTTACTAATGACCGATTCAAACGAGATTTCAGGCTTCTGCGACAACAATATTTTTTCCTCCTCAATGTCGAAAATCACCGAGAAGCTCTTGTCTTTCTGGAACGAATCAATGAGAGGATTGAGTTCCTCAACCTCAGCAGACATACAGTCGATTTTGAAAGAATGGACGCAAAACTTCCACAACTCGCAACATTTCCCAACCTTAACAGATGATGACGTAATGTTCCTTACTTTATGTGAAATCGTATGAAGCATGCTAAATCATACTCCAGCGAGCACTTCCAAGATGGATTGTTGTATATATCATAGATTATAACATATCTGCAGATAGTGTGTGGTTACTCCGGGGTAGAATACAGTCGCAACACAAACAGCAAGGACTTTATTATATGTACTTCTTAATTGACCGGAACGAAGTATGCCGAAACGTTATTAACAATATTATTGCTTTTTTTTACTACGTCGGGAGGCATACAAGCATACGGACCACCGGCAAAGCGGTTACCGTAGCCTATAAACGCTTGTTTGACTGGACGACGTACGATAGAAAGTTACGCTCACATTATAATCTGTGATTAGGTATGTAGAAGTCGTAATGAACGATTTATTGGTCCCGCTACTTTTTTTCATTATGTTATCATTGACGATGATAACGTGGAAAATTGTAAAATATATATATATTTTACAAGATTTATTATTCTTCCACGTTATCATCGTTTATATATATATATATATATATATTTATATATATATATATGTATATATGTGCTTTTGAATATCTATTATCATTACAGCTGAAGGTAGCTTCAGTGCGGATTTAACCTGAGTATAAATTATTCTTTTGTATCCCGCACCAGGTTATAAACAAGCACACGGATCGGCTTTGATCTGATTCACGTAATGAAAACATACAGTGATATCGTAGTAGACTAAATATTTTTGAAGTTATACTTCTAATGCAATTTCCAACAAGGTTGCGTTAAACGTTTAACGCTACCATGACGGGGAATAGAAAGAGACAGAGCGAGAGTGAAGCTGCTAAATGTTTCACGATATTACCGGTAGATGGCGCTATAGTTAAAAATGTGCAATAGGTTAAAACTGCAAAATGTTTCACGGTATTACCAGTAGATGGCGCTATAGTTAAAAATGTATAACATTTGTATTTGACATTTGACTTGTATGTAATACATTCTATAAACATCGCCGCTACTACTTGATAGACTTTTTTAATTTTACTCCAATAACCCTTCTTATAAATTAAAATATTATTATTTAATATAATTAATACTAAATATTATTAAGTTATTAATGTTAAATATTTATTTAATGATGCCAGAGAAGTATAACTTCTCACGTGCGTACATAAGTACACGCACCCATTTTTTTTTAATTACACACTACGACATCGTTAAGGTTTTCATTATACGAATTGTAGTTTTGTTGTTGAGCCCTAATGTAATGTCGCCCATTGCTACACCATCTGCTATCGCAGCACATCTCTGAAAGCTTTATGGTGACCTCATTCACTCGCATGAATACAACATTACCCTAGGAAGACTACAATAATATTAATACTTTAATCAAATAAACATATATATTAAAAAAGGGTGGGTACCCTTCTTAAAAATATGTAGCTTATACGCACAAGGACTCACGCTTCAAGGAGAAAATCCCCAAAACAATCACTAAAATAAAAAAAACGTACATATATTCCACAGTTATTTAAAAATAAAAGTCAACAAATTCCATTTTCATCAGAACGTCACTTCGCAAAATAACACCACATAATATTTGGTCTCTTT
Source organism: Pyralis farinalis (assembly GCA_947507595.1). NCBI lineage: Eukaryota > Metazoa > Arthropoda > Insecta > Lepidoptera > Pyralidae > Pyralis > Pyralis farinalis. The sequence goes on from OX382270.1 coordinate 4,103,465, forward strand.
CGCATCAAAATAGGGATTAAAATAAATTAAACAACACGTTTTAGTAAAACATTTAATAAAAACTGTGTAAAAAAGGTAAATAACAAAGCTCAGTTATGCTTAATCTAAAAGGCCGCTATATCGGAATGTAAACTGTGATCTATACGAGGAGTATATTGCACTAGCGTCGAGCACCGCCGACGAGATCACGCTCTCGTCGCCAAATAAATAAACAACTATAAACATGTAAAAAAGTCAAGTTAAAAATATATAAAAGTCACTCTTCGAACTATAAATAGATTTGATCACGTAGGATCCAGATTTATATACATTTGTTTAACTTCCCTGGATTTATTGATAACTGTAGAATATTGGGAACATGCCATGCTTTCCAGGGTAATTTAGTAAGATGCTTATGTAAGATAAAGGCACCAAAACGACTGGCGATCGACACTAAAGGCCTGAAATTCGGCAACATCAGGAAGCTGCAGACTTTCCTGAAGGAGCGCAACTGGTAGAAGCAGCGATCTCAAGAATCCAACCACACGCAAAAAGGACGTCGATTTGCTATAAAAGGCCGAATCCGTTTCAACGACTGTCACATGCGTGAAATGACAGTATTTTGTCATTATTCTTCGCCGATTTTTTACATTCGCGTCATGGAGCTTATGTGTTATTTAGCGATAAGGACTGATTGAGACAGCGGACTTCTATCATTTTACTTATTGGGCTCTATTTACATTATATTTTATATACAAATTTGTAGTTTTTAAATTTAAATACAAGTAATGTCTGAAATTAAACTCGTATCTATGAGTCTTACAACGTAATTTTTAAGAGCATTCTTAACCGATTTTTGAAAATCGGCTTGCTTCTTAATAAATATTTGCGATCAGTCTTAAATTTATGGCATTTATTCCCACTGCTGAGATTCTACAGATATCCTGTGCAACATTTACAACCACCATGGACGGCTTTGTTGTAATCTACTAAGTACCAAACATTACGATTTCTACTAAAGGATTAGTGTTGCTATGTTAAACATCAGATTTAATTTAATGTCTATATGAAATAATATCCATTGTTCATCATTAAGATCTCTGAGTTTTCAATATAATTCGACCTTAGTAATCTTAAAATAACAGTAATGTCGTGGACACCAGTCAAAGAGAGAACATATACTACAAATTATCAACGAAAATCATCAAACAATACATTAACCTTACATGGAATGATGTTTTATCACAATAGTAATCTCGCAAATATAAACTGTATTACACTGTATTTATTATACAATACAATTTACTGTAAATTATCCAAATTATTAATAACTTAATGTTATCCAGTGAAAGTCAAAGCTACGGATATTATATCGCAAATATTAAGATAATAATTTCTCAAGTAACAACGTTATATAGGCAAATGTTAATGACGTGTTATTAATAGCAGGCAGGGCGCACACCCGCGACCCATCATAACAAAAAAAAATATTCACAATGCTTGCCGATAGACTTAATATTGTTACGACCTCTTTTAGCATTTAAACAAGCACCCCAAAGAGATATTATTATTTATTTATAGGGCGTACTGCAGCCAACTCCAGTTATGTTAAATGTATGAATACCGGTATTCATGTATTTTAGCTTGTTTAAAGTTTTGTTGTTAAAATGGGTCACAGCACGCGTCAGCACCGGCCGAGACACGCCGCACAGAGGCCACACCCTGGACCCAGTCATTAGGCGTAAGTAACAACATTAGCTGCGCTGTGAAACCGTTTTCAAAGCCACGAGTCTAAACTTTACAACATACCCGTTTTTGAAGGCAGCACCAATTTTACTCTTATTTCGTGCACCAGAACACCAGTCTAGCTTGAGGTGTCGCTGTGTGTACACAATTATATAAACTTTAGGCTTTAATAAGCTAGTGTTGTGCGCCCGAGTTGACGCGGCAAGCGATACGTGATGCATTATATTTCGTGGTAAATAACAACAGAAAACATTATTCTATGACTTTGATCTGTTTGTATCGTTTATATTATTTTTATAGTTATCTGCAGCGAAGTATAGTTAGAATATAACAGAGGATCATATGAGCGTGGGGATGGTCTCTACGATCTGTCTGTAGCGGGCCATCATCGGCGTGTATATAGCGTCGTGGTCGGGGTATGGCGTCGCTGCCGGACTCACCGTCGGCTCAGCACCTGAGTTAAAAATCATTATTGTATAATTTCTAACGAGCATTAAGAAGTAGTGTTTTATTAGCTTCATACCATTGGTACGGTCGCTATGAATCGGGGGCTATCCCAATAATTCTGGACTAGGATATACGTTAGCCTAGCTTCATCAATTCAAGCTATTGTGCATCCACGATGTCTGGGACTTTTGTGGAGGGCATGGAATGCCCATTTCCAATCCATATAGAGGATACATTTTTATTTGACGAGCTCGGTGGCGCAGTGGTAAAACGCGCTGTTACGCTGTTTGACACCAAAACGCTCGTGGGTTCGTTACAGGACAAACATTTGTGTACATGAACATGTCTATTTGTCTTGGTTTGGATGGAGAGGTAGGGCGCATCAAAGCAGCCCGTCTGGGGAAGTACCTCCACCTCACAGAAAACCGCAGTCAAATTACAACTCCCTAGAGGGTTGTTGTATTTGTGCGTGTGAGTGAGGTCTCCAGTAAGCTCCTATGCAGTTGCTGTGTTAGCAGCAGAGGTGTCATCGCGCGAGTGATACTTAATGTATCGCAAGCGTTTACATCAGGTGGGCCGTATGCTTGCATGCCTCCCGACGTAGTATAAATATATGGATTAGAAATGAGCATTCCATGCCCTAAATAACAAAATTGGTCAATAGCTTGGAAGCTATCCTTCTGGGAGCCATGTTTCTAGTCAAAAAAGTATGGTATTGTACTGCCTACAGCGCTAAGATAAACCCAATACCTGGCCATGACACTGGCGACACCATTTCGAGCTACTTTTGAGCACCATTGGTTAAAATCTATTAGAACTGCATACATTTTGTCATTGGGTTCATCAAATACCTACAACACCAAAGAAACCGCATCATAAGTTTCTTCTAAAAGGGTTTTACAGGGCTGGCATCGCAATAGTGATACCTCTGGTATTGCAACGTGTCTATAGGGTACAACTTATTAATATCAAGTGGCAATATAATAAAAAATTGCGTATATATTTTCCCAAGCGACAACCCAATTCAGAGTTACCTCATTTGTGTACACATTCAACAAGTTAAGGCAAGCTTCGACGCCATTTTGTGGTTGTTTATGGAGTTTAGGGAGCTCGGTAGTTTCCGAGACTTGTCTATTAGTCTAGTCCGCTTCGTCACAACACTTCATACGTGGCACATTGTATCGTATCTAAATTACAGGAGTTAAGGCTGGAAATTCTTTGTCACCAGTCATACTCACCTGTTTTTAAATTCTTCATTGTCTTGAATAGCAAAAACACTTGCAATTAGGGCGCGAAGACAAACAAATTCACGAGACGCCATCTTTAGCCCGCGGTTACGCTTGGGGATTTAAAAATATTATATTCGTGTGGCGAACTGATGTGCAACATACCGGGCAGGGTGAGGCCGGCCGCCGCGCTCCACACGTCCGCGGCACGGACCGCCGCGCCCAGCAGCGCTGCATTGCCGTGCTCCTCCTGAATACAAAACATTGATTGTTGGTTAATTTATTATCACTACGGCCACCTGAGCCACGGATGACCTTCAATTTCATGTATTGAGTTCAGAAATATTCGCTAAAAGTAATATCTATTCGAAACTAATGTGTACCATTTTAGAGGTGTCGTTAATATTGGAATATGTGGAAGTCAGTTTGTTTACCAAATTTCATCATTCTACGTATTACACTTTCCGAGATGAAAGCCTGTGATAGACTGAAAGAATAATAGGCACGTGAGGCATCTTAAAGGGTCCCGTTTTAAACTTTCCTGGTGCGGAACTCTAAAAACAGCACATTATATGGTAGGGGAGGTGAAGAGGGAGTTAGAAACGGTTATTTACTACTTTATATCTGTGATATGAAAGTAGTGAATGAAGTAGTAAAAGAACTCAACAACCCTCCAGAGAGTTGTTATTTAGCTGCTGTTTTCTGTAAGGTGGAGGTACTTCCTCAGACGGGGTACTTTAATGCAATATCTCTCATAAATACCAGGACAAACAGACATTCATGTACACAAATGTTTGTATGTAAGTATATATTCACGCCAGGTACCTTGCGGGGTAGGCAGAGAGAACCGAGCGCCATAAGACGCGGTCCTTACACACTTCACTCGCTTCTCTATTATTCATAGCTCTTTTCATGCACGCTCGCCGGTTCCTGGGGCTCCTGACATCACCTCCTGATAAAACACGACCAATTTTGTCATGGTAGGTTAGTCTTGGTCCTACACCTGTTACGATGTAAAGCTACACTTCCATGTTATTTGCGAATGTCGGTACTGCTAGCGTAAGAAGATTAATTTATCATAGTGACGGGGCTTGGCGGGAGACCACGCGATTTCTCAGCCCTTTTTCGATTTGTGAAACATGTAAAATTAATTTCTTCCGTGTCGTAGTGAACCTGGCCATCCAATATGGCTTCTAAACTAGTAAGTTGGCACGGGGTATACGGAATAGTTAACTTTTCTTAAAGATGAATGTTTTAGCCTTATAAAGCACTCAGAAAGTAATTAGATCTGTAGTAATTAGATAAATATACACCTGTCTTATAGAGTATGCGACTTTATGCATAGGCCTAATTTTACTGATAGGTTTAGGTTAAAATCAGGTGGCGCTCTTTATAAGAGAAACTTATCCATTGTCTTTGAAACAGACTAGAATATTAACTTTCCTGGTTTTCGGCCTGCAAAACCCGCATTTATTCTAGTTTCATGCTCTCTCTGCCATACCCAGCTCTCACTTCCATAAGTTAGCGATGGAATTAGCACCGCGCTGTGTACAGCAACCTGTGCCTTCTGGCTTAGATTTCGGCTGCCTAGAAGTTTACCCAACGCTCCATTCACGCTATTCCCTGCACTCATTCGTCTCTCCAGATCAAGGGTGTACCGTCCATAGCTGTTAAAAGCGCTTCCAAGATATACAATCTCATCCACTTGTTCCAACATTACATCATCAACCGTAATCCTAGTGTTCGTTCTAGATGTTTCTCTTTCAAATACAATTATCTTGGATTCCTTCGCATTCAATTGTAAGCCTTTCAAACAGACAAATGTTTGTTCTGTGTGGGAATCGAACCCACGAGCGTCGAGGCCAGACGGGCTGCTTTGATGCGCCCTATCTGTCATGAAATACATGATATGTTACAATGTGTTCGTACCTGTACGTAGACGGGCGTGTTGAACACGTCGGCGAAGATCTGCAGCAGGTCCTTGTTGACGGCCGCGCCGCCCGTGGCCACCACCCGCGACGACCCGTCTGAAACAACCACGGTCCTTTCTACAGACAAAGTACACTCGACATTATCACTATGGATGTTAAAGAAGCGAGTGAGGTGTGTGAGGACCGAGTCATGTGGCGCTCGGTTCCCTCCAGCGCATACGGAGAGCAAGGGATTTGGCGTGAAGCTGTAGACCTAATTTTTGTACCCTAAACGGTTGAGCCTCTAACGGTATTTTACCTGCACAATGTACTCGGTGCGGTGGCTCATTGACTAGCTCGGTGGCTCAGTCGTGACAGCCGCGACTTTGACACCAACGCTCGTGGATTCCATTCCCACACAAGACAAACATTTGTGTGCATGAACATGTCTGTTTGTCTTGGTCTGGATGTTTTAAGAGAGGTAGGGCGCATCAAAGCAGCCCGCCTGGGGAAGTACCTCCATCTCACAGAAAACCGCAGCCAAATAACAACTCTCTAGAGGGTTGTTGTGTTCCTGCGTGTGAGTGAGGTCACCAGTAAGCTCCTAAGGAGTTGCTGTGTAAGCAGCAGATGAGGTATCGCGCGAGTGATGTATGTTACAAGTGTTAATAGGCTGTTAATAAGTAACTGCTTTACATCAGGTGGAACGTATGCCTCCCAACGTTGTATAAAAAAACACAAATAAATAACCAAAAAATGCAAAGCGGAGCCGGTCGCTGACACTGAATTTAATTACCAATAACAGAGGAATATTTTTTATAGCACTAAGGAGGCAAACAAGTGTACGGCCTGCCTGATGGCAAGCAGTCACCGATGCGTTGCCGACGCTAGAAATTTATTGTAACTTTCTTAATAAACAAATATTTACGAATATTTTTGAAGCACAACCGTCTCTTCCGGCCAAGATGAGCACTACCTGTATTTTTAAGATAGTCTTCGAACATTCTTCTTCGCCAATGGTCATTTGAAATGCTAGTAGATTAAAAAAGAGAATAACTTTGAAAAATTAATAAGATATAACATTGAGAATGTAAGACGTGTGTAAGTGCCCGTGAGGGTCAAATAAATAATTTTTATCTTTATAAAAAAAACCCATAAGCAGAAAATTCTTCAAAAATCTATTCCAGATAAGTATCTGTGTCATAAATAACTATTAGATATTAATGAACCAATCTCCTCTTCTTGTTCGCGTTATCCCGTCCCTCGAGCAGCGCGCGTGCCTCGAACTACGCCGCCATCTTGTCGACGTTGAGTCATACATACCGAGCCTGAAACCCATGTCTTCAGCGTGCGTCCGGCGGGCCAACGCCTGTCCCTCGAGCAGTGCGCGCGCCTCGAACTGCGCCGCCATCTTGTCGACGTTGAGTCATACATACCGAGCCTGAAACCCATGTCTTCAGCGTGCGTCCGGCGGGCCAACGCCTGTCCCTCGAGCAGTGCGCGCGCCTCGAACTGCGCCGCCATCTTGTCGACGTTGAGTCATACATACCGAGCCTGAAACCCATGTCTTCAGCGTGCGTCCGGCGGGCCAACGCCTGTCCCTCGAGCAGTGCGCGCGCCTCGAACTGCGCCGCCATCTTGTCGACGTTGAGTCATACATACCGAGCCTGAAACCCATGTCTTCAGCGTGCGTCCGGCGGGCCAACGCCTGTCCCTCGAGCAGTGCGCGCGCTTCGAACTGCGCCGCCATCTTGTCGACGTTGAGTCATACATACCGAGCCTGAAACCCGTCTTCAGCGTGCGTCCGGCGGGCCAACGCCTGTCCCTCGAGCAGTGCGCGCGCCTCGAACTGCGCCGCCATCTTGTCGACGTTGAGTCATACATACCGAGCCTGAAACCCATGTCTTCAGCGTGCGTCCGGCGGGCCAACGCCTGTCCCTCGAGCAGTGCGCGCGCCTCGAACTGCGCCGCCATCTTGTCGACGTTGAGTCATACATACCGAGCCTGAAACCCATGTCTTCAGCGTGCGTCCGGCGGGCCAACGCCTGTCCCTCGAGCAGTGCGCGCGCCTCGAACTGCGCCGCCATCTTGTCGACGTTAAGTCATACATACCGAGCCTGAAACCCATGTCTTCAGCGTGCGTCCGGCGGGCCAACGCCTGTCCCTCGAGCAGTGCGCGCGCTTCGAACTGCGCCGCCATCTTGTCGACGTTGAGTCATACATACCGAGCCTGAAACCCGTCTTCAGCGTGCGTCCGGCGGGCCAACGCCTGTCCCTCGAGCAGTGCGCGCGCCTCGAACTGCGCCGCCATCTTGTCGACGTTGAGTCATACATACCGAGCCTGAAACCCATGTCTTCAGCGTGCGTCCGGCGGGCCAACGCCTGTCCCTCGAGCAGTGCGCGCGCTTCGAACTGCGCCGCCATCTTGTCGACGTTGAGTCATACATACCGAGCCTGAAACCCGTCTTCAGCGTGCGTCCGGCGGGCCAACGCCTGTCCCTCGAGCAGTGCGCGCGCCTCGAACTGCGCCGCCATCTTGTCGACGTTGAGTCATACATACCGAGCCTGAAACCCGTCTTCAGCGTGCGTCCGGCAGGCTAACGCCTGTCCCTCGAGCAGTGCGCGCGCCTCGAACTGCGCCGCCATCTTGTCGACGTTGAGTCATACATACCGAGCCTGAAACCCATGTCTTCAGCGTGCGTCCGGCGGCCAACGCCTTTCCCTCGAGCAGTGCGCGCGCCTCGAACTACGCCGCCATCTTGTCGACGTTGAGTCATACATACCGAGCCTGAAACCCATGTCTTCAGCGTGCGTCCGGCGGGCCAACGCCTGTCCCTCGAGCAGTGCGCGCGCCTCGAACTGCGCCGCCATCTTGTCGACGCTGCGACCGCCAGCGTCGAACAGCCACCTGCCGGCCGCGCACCGCGGGACTATCTCCGCTGTATCGTAGTAGATGCCTGGCACAAAGCATACAGCGTGAGTAGTAAACACGCAACGATATTCAAAATAAATGAATTCGATATACTCGTACAGGTAGGTAGGTCATATACTGTCTAATACCGTCATTTTATATAATTCTCATTTTTTATCGGTTGAATTTTTTAAAGAAAGCCAATATAATAAGAGAAAAGTCTATGTATTTGTGCAGAGGTCGTTTTCATTTTTGAGAACACTTATTAGTTTTTATATCGTAGATAATAATTGTCTTAAATATACAATATTAAATAACTATCGCATCGTATTTTTAAAAGCAAAAAGTTAAAAACATATCATTCTTTAAAAGTTGGGATAAATTAAATAAAATTAAATACTAAAAATTAGGCAATCGGCAGACTTGCCGGCAGTCGCTCCGTGTAAAAATCTGTATCTTCGTTAAATCCTTAGGCTTACGTAGCGGACCCGGTCAACCCTAATTACCGTAACCCTAGGATTAGAAAACGGAATAGCGCTAAGATGAACAAGACTAAAGATAAGGCAAAAGAAACGCGTTAAAAAGCGATGCGCTTATTTCGTAGAAAGTGATATTTTCATCTTAACCAGTCACTTTGAATCGCTAATGCTGAAATTCAGTCATTTTCCATCTCGTGACTATGGTCTGTCCACCGTGTACCAAATGATATATTTATTATTTTAAGAAACAATAGCTGAGTCAATTTCACTGAAAAGACATGACCGATTTTTATGTTACATTATCATTGTGACAGTTAGATTATATAAGCCTTACGCCTCAAATTTTGCGCAGCGTTCGCATTTCGACTGCGTTTATTCTACTTTCATGCTCTTTCTGCCATACCCAGCTCTCGCTTCCATAAGTTAGCGTTGGGACCAGCACTGCATTGTGTATAGCCAGCTGCGCCTTCCGGCTCAGGTTTTTACTGGAAAGAAGTTTTCCCAACGCTCCATTCCACTATTCCCAGCACTCACTCGCCACATCTGCGGTGCACCTTCCATCCTTGCTGAAAGCGCATCCAAGATATACAAACTCATCCACTTGTTCCAACATTTCATTATCTACCGTAATCCTTACATTAGTTCTGGTTTCTTCTCTTTCAAATACTATTTATTATCTTTGTTTTCTTCGCATTCAATAGTAAGCCTTCCTTCATACATTCGTCTTTCATCATTGTGACTAGTGTTTGCAGCTCAGATGGTGTTTCTGCTAATAGGACGGTATCATCTGCATACAGTAGACAGTTCACCACTAGGTCACCCATGCGTAATCCTACATTCGTCGATCTTATTCTCTGTAGACAACTATCGAGATACAGAATAAACAGCCTAGCAGACAACATGCAACTCTGTTTGACACCAATTTTGACATCAAACCAGGGTGACATGTTGCCATCTATTCGCACACATGCTGAGCAATCCTTGTAGGTGGACTGCACAGCACGGAGCAGTGAGCCATCAATCCCATATCTCGGCAATATGCACCACAGTTCCTTTCGCACAACCCTATCAAATGCCTTCTCAAGATCCACAAAACCGCAGAAAACCTTCTGGTCTGTGGCCAGATGCTTCTCTACGATATTGCGGAGCGAGAAAACTTGATCCGTACATCCCCTTCCATTTCGGAATCCTCCTTGTGCCTCCCACAGCATTTCGTCAGATTTCACCCTCATTCTCCTTTCAACTTAAACCAATGTTTTCAAATATACCGCAGTATCCAATCGCAGCGTTTGATAGCGTTAATTAACATAATAAACGCCAGGTGAGATAATGATATCCTGTAAGGATATGGCGCGAGCGGCAAGCGAGTAGGGGGTGACGTCACCCGTGACGTCAAGACGGCTCTCGTAGGCGGGTCTAATATTAAATCAGAATGTCTATAAATTCCTTTCGCTCACCTTTCGCTCTCATAGTCGATCTAAGCCATCTCTTGTAGAGTGTTGAACATTGGTAATTCGAGCGTACTTACACAAGTGTATACACTCTAGTATACTGAAACAGTGGTCTCAAAAGCTACGATTGCTGTGTAAAATCGAGTTGTTAATAATATATGAATTGTTGACTAACCCATGTAACCCATGTTGCCCCGGACGGTGGACCGCAGTAGCTCGTTGAACGCATCCCACGAGGCGCCGGCGACGCGGTCGCGGAGCGCCTGTCGCGTCAGCGAGCCGTTGGCAAAGCACAACAACGCCATATAAGGCGCCGCGGGTGTGGGCCCCACGAGCACGTGGCCCGAAGGTGGCGCCGCTGCTTCCGCCAGCCCCAAAAGTAGGGTGTCGCTGGTGCCCAGGCTCAAGCCCACGGAGCCCGCGCTGAGCCGCAGCCCTGAAAATTGTATTTTTATTTATTTTTTAGAAACATAAATAAGAAACATAAATATTGTCATTAGTACATAACCTATTTACTTAATCCTCAATGGGTTTAGATGCAGTTGTAATACTCTAACTCCAGACCACATCCTGTTCCTCACATTTATTCATCAGCCAGTGTGCTTAAAAGTACAAGAAAGACGACCGAGAAGCCGCAATCCCTTACATCATGACGATATTTCTTCGCACACGGCGAACAAAACAAAGTATTTTTCAGTCTCCGAAAAAGATGTTCCCTTGTCTCATCATGCACATAGTCCAGAGCACCTTTTGATTTATTTGTTTTCAGTTTAGCTTTGACGAAATGGAAGAGATCTTCAACATGTGGACATGTTGGGCGTACGTGATGAAATTCACGAATGTCATTCAGCGTGGAAAGCGTGACCTTACTCATCTTTGTTCTTCGGTCTACATCCAGCAACCACTTTTTCGTTATCCAGGAAAATTGGATTATAACACAAGTGTCGAAGACCTTTATACAGCTCTCGGCCGCGAACTTTGACTAGAGATTGAATTTTGACGCGAGACTGTTGTCTGTAGGATATTGGAAGTATCCCAAGAGCTGGGAATATAGCATCCTGAAGAAAAGAGATTACAGTTTTAAGGACAATAAAAAAATTCCTCGAGTACGGGGGATTACGCAAGCCGATCTGCACATGGTAGAGTCCATAATCGTTTACTGATTTATGCGTATAATGCGATGGGCCAAATATAAAAAAAAAATACATGCCACCCGCTTAGTGATCTTCGTATTTGGAAAAATGGTTCCATCGATAAATGATGTTTAAAATGTAAACGAGAGCACTTTAATAACAATAAATACATTATTTTTGTATTAACTTGTTTCGTTTACGAGATACGCAAAACTTTCATAGTGCTCAACCTGTAGTCTATCGACAAAAATCCAGGCTTCAAATAGGGTATGTTCAGGCACGGAGAACCCGCGATAATAAATACGCATTCCATACGCAGGCTGCAATTGATATTGATGATGGATCTTATATTAAACTGATACTTTCCAGTGTTCGTGAATAATTTCAGAAAAAACATTTCTAAAGTAATCATTTTACGCGACACTAAAGTATTTAGTACTTTTATTTGTGTATTGTATATTTTATTTAACAAGTCTGGCCATAAATACATATATAAATGTTACATAGAATGTTTTCTTTTTTTACTCTCTTTAATTATTTTGAATTTGGAGCGCGTTTATTATGTTAAAACTTCTTTCGATTTCCCGCAGATTTAGATATTGTTTTCGTGTTTATTGTCAAATTAGAATTGCAGTGATTGCCTTGCACAAAGTGGGTATGGAGCTGTCGGTCAAATTCAAGCCAAGCCAAGCAAACGCTTGGTATCAGCCGTATGCTCGTATATCGTACTATCGACAGATATACCAACACTTTGAATTATTCAATGTGTAACAATCGCGAAAACCTAAGACAATAATACCAACACTTTCTTTGTTGAAGACTATAAAAGATCGGGGGGACTGAGTGCTGTTAGAACTACAAAGTCTGTTATACTGTTAAAGCCAGAATTCGCCGAAACCCTATTAGGAAACGATCTCATAGCGAGAAATGACGATTCCCGCTAGGACACTATCGCATAGAATAAAACAAGACCTGCAGCTCGGCGCTTATCGTCGATATACAGGAAATGCCCTAAATCGATATCTACAGTTGAAGAGAGTGAATCGATCAAAACGCCTTCTGTCCCAATATGCAGGTGAAATTATCAGAAATATCCTCTTTACTGATGAAAAATTCACGATTGAAAAGCACTGTACAACAAGTAAAATAACAAAATGTGCGCACACAGTTCTAAAGAAGCCGCCCAAGTGGTCGGAAAGGTTCAACGTGGTCATCATCCTGCGTCTGTAATGGTTTGGTCGGGGGTGTATTATCAAGGAGTCACAAAACTTAATTTTTGTGAAAAAGGAGCAGAGACTTCAGCTAAACTGTATCAAGAGATTATCTTGGATCGTGTTGTGAAACCTCTTAGCAATACACTTTTAAAAATGTACCGTGGACTTTCCAGTAGAACTCTGCAACTGGTCACAAGGCACGAACTACCCAAGCCTAGCTTGAAACCAACGTTCCAGGCTTTATATGACCTGAAGACTGGCCCTCGTTTAACTCAGATCTGAACCTCTTATACTACAAATTGTGGTCAGTTTTAGAGCACATGTCCAGCTCGAAATGACACGCTAACATTGTGTCTCTTAAGAAATCCCTGGAGCAAGCAGTGACTAAATTCCCTATGGAAACAGTGCGTAAATCTATAGATTCATGGTCAGGTAGATTAAAGGCCTCAATCCTCAAAGGTATCAAAGCCAAATGTGGCTATTTAAAATAGAATTTTTATTTTTTGCAGAGACTTCAATAAATTGTACATATGTTTTATTAAGATTACGTTACTTCATAAAAAATAAATGCATATTAATTTGTAACAGTTATGTTTGTTTGTCGTTTGTATTCTTATGGCCGGACTAGGTATATATGTTTTGTAAGTTCTTCCTTAAGTGCTAATACTATACGTAGTCAATTATTGTCTGCAAGCGTCAAGTATATCATACTCGATTCTCTTATAGCAACATCAAAGCTTTACCCTAAAGGAAGAACGTTAGCGAAATCCTTTGCTAGATTGCGATTGACCAAATAAAAAAAAACATGCCATCTGAATGATCTTCGTGTTTACACACAGGGTTAAAGACTTTCGTTTTTATCTTGAAACCCAATGGCAACACTAGTGGGCGATAACAAGTAAAATTTAAGAAATAAAAGTAAATATCATAACAGAATTATTACAGACATTTATTAAAGTCGCGTGCTCGTTCTTATCAAATATTTTCTCATAGCAATCTCTAGGCGACCGTATCTTATCTTAAACGATATTTAACTGAAGTTAAATAACTAAACCCACTTGAGATAACGTTAATACGATAAACTAAGCATGCATTGCATTTCAAAAAATATGTAATAGATATATCTTATTATTGTAAGCGAGCAATTCTTCGTGATTCGTCGTTTTCGGTGGGGGATAGAAAAGGAAACCGGTCTACTGTGAGTCTGACTCGCACACCAAATGTTCCATACCACTGTGAAATATTTAAATAGATATATATATTACTTTATTTGTTTAATAACAGCTATTCTGATTTAGTGGTAACAAGGGAGAATTATCAGGCGTTTAGGCGGTTCTGCAATCTATATTATTGGAATCGATGTGTTAGGTAACAACTCACAGTTTAGGTTCCAATAGTGTTAGATATTTGATAAACCGTGGTGCACGGCAGTTGAGCTTCACTTGACTAGCCATCTCTTTGAGGTTTTTAAATGCCTTATTTGTCATATTGCTGTCTCTTACTTTGCCAAGAGGGGAAGTCAATTCCAAAATTTCCTACTCCAACAAATTTCTTAACTCTTCTAAATTTTCTATCTAATTCTAAATTAATAACAAATAAACTATAATTGCAAATTTTTCATTTTTAAAACAAAAAAGAATAGGCATAGGTCTAAGAAATTATATTTTGAACGACGTGTGAACTAATCTAAGAAAGGCCTGATTTTCCGTCGGGGTTGTGGAGGTATAAGCGTATTCCTAATTTAATAGAAAAAAAGCTTCGTATGTTGTGCCTAAGAGGACATTTTTTTTTTAATATCTTTTATTCATTTTTTATTTGTCGTAATAAAGTCTCAAATATACAAAACTAAATAACTATCGCATGGCATTAAAAATGCCATGCGAAAGCAAAAAGATAAAACAGACAATTCTGTAAAATTTGGGATAAATAAAAACTAAAGATTAGGCAGAAAGATTTAGTTTCCCTCGGGATTGTGAAAGTCTGACGGCAGTCGCTCCATGAAAAATAAGCATCTTTGTCAAATCCTTAGGATTAGGTTAGGACTTCGTCAATCCTAATGGATCCGGAAACGTGATAACGGTAAGGAAACGTTCACAAATATTCCTACTAACAATATATATTCTTTATTGCATATTATTACACATACCATTGTTACATTAAAGGCGTACAAAGGTGAGCTGATCTCTAAAAGACATACAATGTATTAAATAATAGTACATATGTATACTTATCCATCTAATAACGCAAGGTATATTCATCAAAATATTGAACATACCAGCAAGGGCGGAGCAGTTGTCGCCGGTGAATGCGACCACGCGGCACTCGGCCCGGAAGCTGTACCGCTGCACGAAGTACGGACATATGTTGCCCAGGACTGTGGCGGTCGGCACCGGAGCACCCAGCTTACTGTCTAGGGTATCATCCCCGCAAGCCTGCACGACATAACAACGTTTAGATTAATTAAATGGTCCCTCTCTCAAAGTATTTGGAGTGTAAAGAATCACCACATCATCTTCACAGCCACTGCCATCCTCGCCTGCATATGTCTATAGCCAAACTAACAAAGTCGTTATAATATGCTTGCGAGAGTTAAAAAAAAAAACGGCCAAGTGCGAGTCGGACTCGCGCCCGAAGGGTTCCGTACAATTATCTATAAAAACGGCAAAATAATCACGTTTGTTGTATGGGAGCCCCCCTTAAATATTTGTTTTATTTTAATTTAATTATTTATTCTTAAAGTGAATATATAACTAAATATTCTGTGAATATTTCAAGCGTCTACCTGTTGCCGTTATCAATATCGAGCAAAAACGAGCAAAAAATCACGTTTGTTGATGAAAATTTCAACTGTCTAACTATCACGATTCATGAGATACAGCTTGGTGACAGACGGACGGACGGACGGACAGCGGAGTCTCAGTAATAGGGTTCCGTTTTACCCTTTTGGTACGGAACCCTAAAAAGATAGAAAAAAAAGCAAGTTAAAAGTTATTATTTTTAGCGCGTGTAAATGAATCTCAACAATCAGCCTAGTGCAAACATGTAGCATGTAAGTAGCATCACCATTCATATTAATTAGTTCCTTTTGTTTTGAATGGATAGCATTTTACAGTTTTTATTTGAGTATGTATCGCGCTGTATCTCAAGATTATAATATAACAAGCAAAATATCTAATTGAAAATTTTCATCTTAGGCAGGTACTTATCGCCTACGATGAAGACGATTCAGTTTGATTTTTTTCAACAAACTAGTTGGCACCTACGTTTGGGACGCCTTCTAGTTTGTGAGCAAATTATGCTGGAGAACCGGAAGGGTCCCGACCGATTGGAGACGCGCAGTCACCGTGCCTTCATAGAGCGATTCAATTTTCATACAGCGCCATCTATTGACCTTTACGGGATACAACGTATAATTATTTTATTTTTATTACATAAAAAATGCGTAGTTATTTTATGTCACAAAAATACGTATTCTGTGAAAATAATAAAATAAAACTGCAAAGTCCCCGGAAGGGGAAGATATTTCCCCTTAATTTTAACAGTTTTTAATTTTTTACGCAAGATCTCTAAATATTTACGGGATAAAAAGTACCCTATATTCTTCTCTGAACAGTTCTCTACCTACCAGTGAAAGTCCCGTCAAAATCGGTTCAGCCATTTCGAAGATTGGCCCGGACAAACAAACAGACGGACAGACAGACAAAAAAGTTAAAAATGCGTATTTAGGCTTTGAAAATAATAATATGAGCTTAAGATAAAGGCTTTATTTTGAAATCACAGACAGACACTTCAATTTTATTTATATATATAGATTATTATTAGGCACCACACACGATTATATGACACATAATTTAAAAAAAATTTCACACATGTCCGTGTTCCGGTGGCCCATCAGTTCATATGTTTAAGTTGAACGGTTACATTTTTATTGATATAGCTTTTGATATATTTTACAACAAATTTCTGAATTTGGTCTACAAAATTAGATTTGGTCTAACAGTATTGGTCTGAAAGAGAGTATCGGTGTTAAAATAAGAAGACACATGCTTCGTTAGTTCGGACATGCAGCAAACAACGCAAAAGTGGAAGGATGCCGAGGAAGGCCAAGGCTTAACTACCATGACCAAATTGATTGTGTTCTATCAGGTAATGTTAAAGAAGCGAGTGAGATGTGTCACGTGGTGCTCGGTTCTGTCTACCTACCCCGTTAGTGGTTTGGCGTAAGGTTATAGATAGATAGATAGAAAAGTAGATTTTGCATTGTATTTTTCAATTACCATTATGTTACAATTTACCTTCAATGCCTTCTCATCCCACTTCATTTGATGTATGTCTAAGAGATTCATGCCCGAGCCGTCGGAGAGATCGATGGGTGCTATTCGGCCGAGAAACAGCGAGCAGGCAAAGGAAGACACGAGCGATATGCGAGTAGTAGCTTGGTACGCACGCGGCCGGGTCCTCCGCATCTTACGTATCTGCGGACCCGTGAACCGCTCGTATGCCGTTGATCCTGTCAGTTTTGCTAACTCCTGTGAAATAAAACAATTTAAATTTATTTATAAACACGTAAGTATAAGTATTATGTTCCACACTTGAGGTATCTTACAGCCTCTGCAGTGTGCGGCAGACGTCAATGGCGTCGGAGTCCATACTTAGTTTTATGAGAGGTAGCATTAAAGCAATTTCCACCTCCTCCTCATAGAAAACCGCAGCCAAAAATCTCTCTGGAAGGTTGTTGTATACACATAAGTGAGTGAGGTTACCAATATCTGCTAAGGAATTGCTGTGTTTAGCAGCAGTAGTGGCAACGGGCAAACAATAATTCTTGTATTGCTAGGTTCATACGGTAACCACATTAAATAAGGGTCGGTAACGCACGACACCCCTGGTGTTGCAAATGTCCATCCATAGGCTATGGTGACTGATTAGCATCAAACAGGCTTTATGCTTGTTTGCCACCTTAATGGTATAAAAAAAACTACATATGGTGAGTCGTATTCTTGTGTACCTCCCGTCGTTGTATATGTGAGAATTCATCTGGTGACTACCCAACTAGCATGGTAAGAGCTATGAATGTTAAAGAAGCTAGCTAATGAGCCAAGCTAGTGAGGTGGTAATGACAGAGTCATGTAGCGCTAGGTACTCTCCATCTATACCGCAAAGGACTCGGGGTAAAGTTACAGATAGATGGACTGAAAGACTATCCAACTACAAAATCAATTTTTCTTAAGTCCCATACCTCACGACCTCCGACGGCTTCTTCCAGCGCACGACAGTCCTCTGTGGTGCTGGAGTCCATCCAGACTGGGGAATCAGCCGCGAACGCCGTAGCCAGCTGTGTGTGAAGGAACTCATCTGGCGACAGACTACCCAATTTAGCCTCGGCATCTTTTGACCACCAGACTGATCCGTGTTGCTAGACCAAAACATATAAAAAATGTATCTTCAGCCCAAGTCTACTCTGACCACACTACTGTAGAGCACATTTTCAATGGTACACTACACCGACCCTAACTCAACTGCGGATTGGCAGAGACCAGTGTTTTCAAGCCGCCCAAAGGCCACAGACTTAGCTTAACGACTGTCATCTAACGACAACAGCCGGGACTGACGGCTTAACGTACCCTCCGAATCTCGAGATATATAATAGATAAACCCGTCCATAGACAGGCTGCTATAGACGTGGCTTAACCTGCGTGTTCGGTTAAAATCACATGCGGAACGACGCCATCCAGCTTTCCATTTACAAAATTTCATCCTTAGCCTTTTGGATGTGAATGGCTCACTATCACCTTCAGAGTCAAATCAAGGTCAAGTCTCACGTGCTCTTGGTGCATCCTGCTAGGTGCACTGCCTGCACAACAAATCAGGCTCTGGCGAAAGAGAGGTAGGCGGCATCAATATAGCCAGGCTAGACGAAGAAGATCCACCTAACAAAACACCGCAATCAAATAAAAACACCTTGGAGGGTTGTTCCTGTAAGGTTACCAGGAAGCTCCTGAGGTGTTGCTGTGTTAACAGCGGTGTAACAATATCCAATACTTCTTGAATGCAAGCACTCCCAGACTATGGTAACCACTTTACATCAGGAGACCTATGTGCTTGTTTGGGTTATATTTAAACAGCCATTTTAGAGGAAAAACCCTTAACAGACAGGTGGTCGTATAAAGATTTTATTATTTTTTCGAGTCACAGAACCCTATAATATGTCAATTTACTCCATAGAATAAAGATTTTTCTTGTAAGCGTCATACAAAACTACTACGCGATATCACAACTTTAATGATAACCTTTATCAATTACAGCACTAATCATAAACTTGGATAACATGTACACAAACAAGTTCACGTTTCAATGTTGAATGTTTAATGAGATTTTAAAATGTGTCACTTTTAACTAACATTAAAAAGCAGAAGGCATGTGTGTTAGAAATCTTTTCTCTAAACCAATTTTGTAATTCCATTTCCTAACACTCCTGACAAATTGATATACAAATGTAGTGAAATTACGAGCTAGTTGCAAATGTTACATTAATAAATGTAACAAGTACATATACCATGCAAAATACATAAATAGTTAAATTTCTCAATATTTCTTTATATTGTATTTTAAGTTTAAATTTATATCTTGCCCTATTAGACCCTATAGGGTTTTATAAAACGCAACGTTTTTACTCTCTCGCAAAAGTTGCAAAGATCCTCACCAAAACTCTATTGAATTAATGGCAGTTTCAAAATAAAATCCTCAGAGAAAAATGGCTTCCAAAGCAACTTATATGTATGTATTATTACAAATATGGTGGTATTATAGATTAGCAAGTTGTTGCCTTCAGAACAATAATAGCACGCAAGTGATGTGCTATAATTATTCTGAATGCAACAACTTACTGCGAAATAATAACATTAACAGCCATAATTTATCTATTTTTAAATGACAAACGATTAAAAAATGCTACAAATTATTTCAAGTAGAAAACTAATTTAGTAAAATGTAGGATATATGCATTTGACTTCATAAGGAGCAATGTTTGAAAGGAAAACAATTCTTATCAAAAACAAGAGAGTTTCGCACGGATTGTGTATGCTACCAAATTTCAAAGGATCAACCTGCTAGGCTATTCAAAAGATTCGCTGAAAATTTCATCAAAATTGGTACAGAATTCACGAAGACAAGCGGGCTTTACTTGTGGTAACTACGTATCTGTGTAAGTGAAAGTATAAACACAAGTGTTCTGGAGCTCGCTACTGACTGGCTCCATCACACACGCACACTGTCCCATTGTGTATGAACATGTTCAACCATTAGTAAAGCCCGCTCGTCTTCGTGAATTGCAAGATCCGTACAGCCATATTAGAGCCCATAGAGGACAAACATACTAACATTGATTTTTATTTATTGTGATGTAATTAACAAAGCTATTACACCCCATGAAGGGTATATGATGAGATGGAATTCCATGGCAGGCAAGTTCTGAAATAGTAGGAGGGTGATTCTGGCTCTATGATCGATAATTTTTTTTATACCACAATAGTGGCAATACAAGCGTTCGGCCTGGTTAATGGTAAGCAGTTACCTTAGCCTATACACATTTGCAATACCAGAGGTGTCACTCTCTGTAAAAACGCCTTCACGCCTTTCTTGAAAAACACCATGGTGTAGCCCCTTGCAATAAAATCTCTTTGTTATACTACTAATAAGAAACATACAGTTCAACTGATGAGAGGACTGTGAGGCATTGAAGCTACTGCACAAGGTTACATATTACTGCCACCCCTGTCAATGCAGTAACTGATCAGGAGCAGGAAAATAAAAAGTTGTTAAATATAGACAATACCTGTGCAGCTCCTGACAGTGCTTCTATACTGGAGAAGTCAACACCGGCGACCACCAGCCGGTCCATCACCATGTCCAGAGCTTTTACCCACAGCAGTGGCGGGGCTGTCACCTCTCCGCGACCCTGTCCCCGAAGCACACCACCTGCAGTTCTGTTTAAGAATTGTGGCTTTCAATCGAACAGGTCTTACGTCCAGGTACTACGCCGGGAGGCATACGGCCCACCCGATGTAAAGTGGGTACCGTAGCCAATTAACACTTGCGATATATTAATTATCACTGGCACTATGCCTCCTCTGCTGCTTACACAGCAACTCCTTGGGAGTTTAATGGTGACCTCACTCACACGCAGGAACACAACAACCCTCTAGGGAGTTGTTATTTGGCTGCGGTTTTCTGTGAGGTGGAGGTACTTCCCCAGACGGGCTGCTTTGATGCGCCCTACCTCTCTTAAAACATCCAGACCAAGACAAACAGACATGTTCATGCACACCAATGTTTGCCTTGTGTGGGAATCGAACCCACGAACATTAGTGTCAAAGTCGCGTCATTCTCGACTGAGCCACCGAGCTCGTCAAGAGGTCTATGGCAGAATTACACATGTGTGACTATGGGTATTGCATTCTTGAATTAAGAACTTGAAACTTTATATATTGTGTTGCCGCCTACAGGAAAACAAAATATTTATTCAAAAAACAGGGGCCAGGATATTTATAATTTGCAACACTTGCATTTAGCATGTACCTAAATTCAGGAAGGTCGACATCAAATTCAACTTGAGCCTCGTGTAGGACTCCATAGTCTTCACTGATCACCAGCGCTTTTAACTGCAACAAAATTATTAAAAGCTTATTTAAAGACCAAATTTTAATAACTTTGTTCAGTTCACTGTAAAAACCTTCGCTCTGCAGATAGCCTAGTCCTTCTTTGTCCCCCACATCACTCTGGTTTTGTTGACCAATCTTTCAAAATACAGTCTGTTCGACTTTGGAATGCGTTACCTAGAGATATCATAAAGTCCTCAACCCGCAACACGTTGAAATTTTTGACACGCACCTATTTCCTGGGCAAGATTCAGGAATAGCAGACATAATGTAACTATGTATTTGTATTTATATGTATATATGTATATATATATGTATATGTGTATGTATATAACATATTTTTATTTTTTATCTATGAATATATGTTTTATAATCGCATTGTATTTGTTGCTGATGTTCCCTTGTGCACCTACTTATATTCTATTTTCTGCATCACCCTAAGGTTGACTGGTAGAGAATGCTTGTATAGCATTAAGTCCGCCGTTGTACACCTGTGTGCATAAAGTATAAATAAATAAATAAAATTAATAAATAGTGACTCAATTAAAATGTTATGTACTTTGCAACCACTAAAAATAATGTGCAACTGGAATGAATATTGTAAAAAAATTTTGTTGCATTTGGAAAGTTCATAACATGTTTTGTTTTGTTGCTAAGCACAAATGGTTCATATGGTTTAATTAGATACTTACCGCTTTTTCATGAATATATTACACACACTGTAATCTTTCAAATTAATGAAACTTATTTATTCAGTATATCAGTTAACTACTTTCAACATTACAGAATTTTATCACAAATTTATTGCAGTTAGAGAAATATTTATGCAGAAAAAATAGCAAAGGAATTAAATGATTCAATTATTTACCCTCTGAGTGCTGAAATCAAATCCCAAAAATGTTTTTTTTCTATAATCGTCGATCATATTTTTTTATTAATTTTGACAGCCGGCTACTACAGGAAAGGTATGCGCGGGCGGGCGCGGGCGGGTAATGATGACGCGTGACGGAACGGACACTACAACTTTACAGAGTTGCCAAACGCGATGTTTTAACTTCCCCAGTTGATAAAGTATTTTCATCAAAAAATATTAAATATACTTATTTGATGAAAATACTTACCATTCTAGTGAAGAAGAATATCTACTGTCAAACCTAAATTATTTTATTAGCTTTAATTAAGATATATCTTTACTAACACTATATAGCGAGTTTAATAAAATTATTTTAACATTTCAACTTGGGCAACAACAAAACAAATTAAATTCGTCACAGAAGATTTATCGTTGTCTCAGTCGCGATCGAAGAAGAATGATCAATTATAATGTTAAATGTCAATGTTGCTAATGCTAAATTTAAAAAAAAATGTGGTCGTCACAGGACTACGGGACGCCCAGCAGGTGTGAATCATCTTAGTGAATAGTCAAATTGTTAATTAAAAAAAATCAAAAACCATCGACTAGATATCGTAAACAGCTCATGCAGAGAAGCAACGTTTCTAGCATGCGCACGCACACACGCAAGGGAGTCAAGGAATCAAGAGTGGCGGCTGCGGCGGCGGCGGCGTAGAGGGGGTATTACGGCATGAGAGAGCGTCATGCCATTTGCCGTCACGGCATACAGTTCGATTTTACTGCCAAGGCGCACCAGTAGATATTTCACATCAAAGATCTCGTGAGCTATTCTCAAAAAATCGAATTGTCAACTTAACAAAATCTCAAATTTAAATTTTCACCAACGATAAAAATCTGTATTTTTCTGCAATAACCATTTTTTTCTCCCCAACTTTGCGAAATAATCCTCTAATATGGCAACCCTGTATTACACTATGTGCGATGCGTTGCGATCCTCAGTACCAAATCCAAAACTTAAAAATACAATTTTACAATTCACATTTACACGTTCGTGACTGAGAACCGTGAAGCCGTGGTGAACTGAACTGTCCGATGTCGTGTATGGAATGGAATTGGAGCACGATATCATTATTTTATGTTATTGCTTTCAGTTATCGAATTTGTAATCACATACCTAGTTGATATGTATACATACACAATACATTTTGTCATTTTTTATAACAGGAGTGGGAGCAAAATTTACTTGTTACAGTTATTATTACTGAAGTGTGCATAAGAATTAAAATATGCTTTTTATTTTAAAGAAGTAATGTATTGTAGTACAGGGACGGTCCGAACATTTCAAAACAATAGATGATATACCTACGACAGAGGTGTAGCAAGCAACAGTTAAGATGTGATGGCACATTGCACACACATCGACCAAATAGATAAGCCATATGCTGAAAAAGAGTCAAACCAAAAACCGAGCATACGTTATGAATGCAAAAGAGGTTTGTTTGGATCGGTGCACCTGACATTCCATGTCTATCTACCCTAATAGGATATAGGCGTGACGGAATGTTTATAATTTATACAAATTAGATGCAGAGTGCACAATTTGCATACATAATTCCGGTACTTACCCACCTGATATAAAGCGGTTACCGTAACCTATAAACGCTTGTAATGCATTGAGTATCGCTCGCGCGATACCATACCACCTCTGCTGCTAACACAGCAACTCCTAAGGAGCTTTCTGGTGACCTCACCACACACACAGGAACATAACAACCCTCCAGTGAGTTATTATTTAGCTGTGGTGTTCTGTGAGGTGGAGTTTTTCCTCAGATGCTGCTTTGAAGTGCCCTCTCTTAAAAACACCCAGATCAAGACAAACAGACATGTTCAAACACGCAAATATTTGTTCTGTTTGGGAATCGAAGCCACGAGCGTTGGTGAAGTAGCTTTACTAACCACTGCGCTATAGAGCTCATCGATAGTGGTTCAGCACAGCACATCGACCACGCAATGAGTTTTCATGTAGGTGCAGAAAAGATCGCGTTAAGTTTCCCATTGTACATTCCTGCTATATTGGTACTCGTAGTACCAGCATGAAGGAAATAAACAACAGAAAACCGATGAAACGATTTTGCTTTGTAACTCAACTCACCGCTACGGGTCACGAAGCAGAATGTACAGCTGTTATTGGCTAGTTCACTAATCAACATCGCGTCGCTATCCTCCCATTGGACCGTAGGCGTAGACGACCGTAGACCGTAATCGGTGAGATATTTAGGCGCTAAATCATACGTTTCGGCGAGTGGAGGGCCTGTAGGCGCCGTCAAGAGGTTTGATGGTCAGTGGGTAGCAGAGTGCAAGTAACATTTCTTCCGTCGATCAGGCTGCAGTAGATCTTATACATCGGAAAAGCCGTGTGATTAATTCGTAAGCGAGTTGTATTAAAAAAAAATCGGCCAAGTGCGAGTCGGACTCGCACACTAAGGGGTCCGTATAAAAAGGCAAAAAAAATCACGTTTGTTGTATGGGAGCCCCCCTTAAATATTTGTTTTATTTTAACTTAATTATTTGTTCTTAAAGTGAATATATAACAAAATATTCTGTGAATACTTCAAGCGTCTACCTGTTGCCGTTATCAATATCGAGCAAAAATGAGCAAAAAAATCACGTTTGTTGTATGGGAGCCCCCTTAAATATTTATTTTATTCTATTTTTTAGTATTTGTTGTTATAGCGGCAACAGAAATACATCATCTGTGAAAATTTCAACTGTCTAATTATCACGGTTCATGAGATACAGCCTGGTGACAGACGGACGGACGGACGGACAGCGAAGTCTCAGTAATAGGGTTCCGTTTTACCCTTTGGGTACGGAACCCTAAAATGGATACACCTAGATGTGTAACGCCTTCTTATATTCTATTAGCAATCCACACAGAAATACTTTTGTTGCTTTTAGAATTACCACAGTATCTTGATAATCGTACAAATACAAATACAAAAAATACAAAAATGTTTATTTCGTTTTAACACAGTTGTTACAAAACATAGAGGCTGACTCTTTCTTTTAAGTGTGTAAACACTTGTACCAGAAGGAGTCGCGCTTCCATAGCAACACAATATTTATTGACCTAATTATATAATATAATATTACAAAGGTGCATTTTGCAGTTACAGGATGTATATGGTTGTGTGTGAGTGAGGTGTTCTTGGGTGTAAGTGTGGTGTGTTTGGGTGTGAGTGTAAGTAGTGTGTAAGGTGATAGTGCTGTGTATTCGTGTGTGTAATTATGTATGTGCATGGGGTATTTTGATTAATTGTAGTGTGTTTTCGAGTATACATATTGTATATGTGTGTATGCATTATAGATGTATGGTATGGATGTTATATGTGTGTGGTGTGTATGATATATGTTGTAAGTTGAGTGGGTATAATAGAGTGGATAGGGTTTTTGTGTGGACCGGTTATTAGGATACGTAAAGTAGTAACGATTCCGTTCCGTCATAGGTTAAGTTCTTTATCCATACGGTTATCGTATTTCAGCATTCGTAAAATGTTTTTTAAATAAATAAAATATGTAAATAAAGTGTGGCCCCCGCGGCATTGTAGGTACTAACGATGCTGGCAGCATTCCCGCGCTGAATCGCAATACTAATGCGCTGAGTGAGTAAGCTACCAGCTCTTTGGTCGCCAGTGACGTCGATCAGACGTCTCGCTAGTTCTTGAAAAAACGACTGCGCGCCTGGACCCCACGATCTATTTTTATTAACTATCAACGTATATACAACTGACAATTGAAACAATCATCGAACATGACTACCGTGCGATGTTATTGATGTCTCTTTCAACATCCAGTACTGGACGTTCAGTGGCTAATTTCTCGATCTAATAACTACGCTATGTGTTCTGCTCACGTTTTTTTCTCTGTCGTGAGGTTTCTCTCATCAGGGCATCTTGATCTAAATTACTTTGCGTGCTTCTGCTACCAATTAGTTGCAAGCTAGCGGCGGCCAGCACCCACCCACTACAGATAGTAGATGCATGCCGTCGCTGCTATGGCTGCTGCGTTCGTCTCTGCCTCGGCTGCTGCAGTCGTCTCTGCGAAAAGCAACAGTGGTGACATTGCCTGTAAATTTGACTTTCACAAAATCAACATTGAATCTGTTAACTGTTCTCTTACCTTGTCCAATCTCCAACGAGAATACCAGAATATTCAATTTTCTTTTAGTGTTCTGCTCGCTTTTCTGCTGACAAGTGAATACAGCCTGGTGACAGACGGACGGGCAGCGGAGTCTTAGTAATAGGGTCTGTTTTACCCTTTGGGTACGGAACCCTAAAATTGATGAGAGTGAAATTTTAAGGTGCGCGCGCATCACTGTAACACAAAAGTAACAGGTTGAAGCTGCAAAATGTTTCACGGTATTACCGGTAGATGGCGCTATAGTTAAAAATGTATAACAGCTGTACTTGACATTTGACTTGTATGTAATACATTCCATAAACATCGCCGCTACTACTTGAAAGACGTTTTTAATTTTACTTTATTGGAGTAATCCCCTTCTTATAAATTAAAATATTATTATTTAATATAATTAATACTAAATATTATTAAATTATTAATATTAAATATTTATTTAATGATGCCAAAGAAGTATAACTTCTCACGCCGTACATAAGTACACGCACCCATTTTTTTATACAACGTCAGACATACAAGCATACAGCCCAACTGATGTGAAGCGGTAACCGTAGTCCAATACATTAAGCATCACTCGCGGGATGCCACCTCTGCTGCTAACGCAATAACTCCATAGGAGCTTACTGGTGACCTCACTCACTCATAGCAACACAACAACCCTCCAGGGAGTTGTTTCTTGGTTGCGGTGTAGAGTCTACAATGTATAATAATACTTTTGTACGTGAGCTAGAAAATGTGTCCGTCAGCATTACATCTTGTATATATAGAGATCGATGGAACTAATAAGGTGGATTATTATTCGAGTACCTGAACAAACTAGTTAGTTATTTCATTACCCTGTTCTTCAGTATCGTATGGCAATCAGCGCTGCAGCGGTTTTCTGTGACATACTTTCCCAGACGGGTTACTTAATGCGCCCTACCTTTCTTAAAAACCCCCAGAATAAGACAAACAGACACATTCGTGCACATGTATGTTTGTTCTGCGTTCCCATGCCGAATCGAACGAACGTTGGTGTTAAAATACTGTTACTACTCGTAACTACTATGCTACCTAACTCGTCAAATTATATATCAGATTTTTGTTTGCTTTTAACCTCAAATATGTGCGGGGTGGCAGTGTGTGGTAAAGTTAGATGTATGTAGAAATGGTTACTTTGTGTGCTTGCTCGACCATTTAGTGCATGCGAACTAGCGCCGGTCGGCACCCAGCCACTGCCAATAGAGACTGTCGTCATTGGTACTGCTGGTCTGGTCGTCTCTGTTTAGTACGCCGCGGTTGAATGTCAATGCGGCTCGGAATGTTATAATCGCCACGGACAGCAGCAGAAGAAGACAAGCTAACTCTTGAGCAAACACAAAAAGTATAGAAAAAATGGTCCCTAAATACATACTGAAAATGCAAATTTATGATGTAATTACCAAAATACCGACATGTAGATCAAAACAAACCATTATTTTTTATCTCGACGTTATTACAAGAACTAAAATAAAAATAATCACAAAAATCTGATAGGTCAGTTTATCGAAAAATTAAAAAGAACACTTTTTTCCTTTCCGTTCAACTTTATCCCGTTTTCTAATTGATTAGGATTGGCGGACCACATTACCTTAGATACTTGAAAATAAATATTTTTACATAGAGCGATTGCCGTCAGATCCCCACAATCTAGAGGGAAATTAGGGCTTTCTTAAGTTAGGTCACACACCCTTCGATATATAATTTCTGGGACGTGCGGGTTTCCTCAATATCTTCGTCTTCACCGACGAGTAAGCATTTTTGTATCACTAAGGTGGCAAACAAGCGTACGGCCTACCTAATGGTAAAAAGTTACTATAGCCTATGCATTTTGCAAGGTGTCACTCTTGCGTTGCCGTAGCTGTTAAAACCTGTTCGAACCTTAATATTTCTCTGTAGAAAACTTCAAGTAATCATTAGACATATGGACATAATATGAAAACATGAATGTAGTGGTACATGTCACCACCTGGATTCGAACCGAAGATCAGTCGTTTACTAAGCCAGTTTGAAAGGCCAATCTGAAAAATTAAAGAACAGGTCTGCCATTATTTCTAACACTATTAGTAAATATACAAAATTAATTCATTATTAAGCATAAAATTCATCGATTGTATTATTTTTTAATTAAAATGAAGCTGTAAGAAATATAAGAAAACTTTATCTTTAGTCTGCACATTATGGAATACTTAATCCCGCATATTGTTTTTATTATGACGTCACATGGCCTAAGTTACAGGAGATAACGTATCGATAGAATACATAGGTACCAACGTTATTTCTGGTATCTTAAACTATAGGATCCCTCTATCATGACAGACATTAAAACACTACACTCCATTTTCGGGCAGTGGTGTAAATATACAATCGATTTAAGACATCGGCCCCCCCATCTTTTTAATTTGACACTGCCAATCTCTATAAAAGTGATATCTGCCTCTCATTTCTCGGTTTATCTTATATTTTACATCCATTGGTAGTAGAGAGAAAGAAGGTTGCGGCCGCTCGGCGGGTTGTCGCAGTAACCTATTTCTTGTATAGTTTTTATTGGGTTCCAGTACCATTTCCTGTCCCGTCCGTCAGTCTGTCACAGGTCTTAAACCATATAGGTTCAATAATAGATACAGTTAAATTTTTCACAAGGGTGTATTATTGGGAGTGTATATTACTATGGCGGCTATAAGAACAATATAATAATATAATAGCTATAAGAAAATTAAAATAAAAACAGTTGTATTTCGTTATTTTTGTACTACGTCGGGAGGCATCCAAGCATACGGCTCACCTGATGTAAAGCGGTGACCATAGCCTATGACCGTTCGCAATACATGAAGTATCACTCGTGAGTTGCCACCCCAGCTGATAACACAGCAACTCCTTAGGAGTTTACTGGTAACTTACTCACTCGCAGGCACGCGACTCTCCAGGGAGTTGTTGTATGACTTTCTATGAGGTGGAGGTACTTCTTTAGACGGGCTACTTTCAGGCCCTACCTACTTAATCTTTGTAAAAGAGGTATAGCTTCGTATAACAACCATTTTACCAAAATTTTCTTTCATACGGGAGGCAATCAAGCATACGGCCCATTTTAAAAGCCGATGCCAATAAACCCTTGTAGCCAATGAACGCCTGGAATACCTTCAAGGATGAACAGTCACGCATTGCCACTCCTGCTGTTAACATATGATACACCAATCCTTCAAAGAGTTGTTTTTGGCTTGCAGTCTTTGGTGAGGTTGGTATTTCGCCAGACGAGCGGCTTCGGAGCGTCCTATCTATATTTAGTCAGAGTCTCGTTTATCAATTAGTAGTGTGCACCACGTGTAGGTGAGCTGGCTTAGACTCAAAACATTATAGTGAGCCTCTCATACTCCAATTTTTATACAATTAAAAAGCATACAAGCATACAACCCACCTGATATAAAGCGGTTACCATAGCCTATAAACGCTTGTAATACATTAAGTATCACTCGAGCGATGCCTCATCTGCTGCTGACACAGCAACTGCTTAAACGCTTACTGGTGATCTCACTCACTCGCAGGAACACAACAACCCTCGAGCTAGGGAGTTATTATTTGGCAGCGGTTTTCTGTGTGGTGGATGTACGAGTACTTCTCCAGACGGGCTGCTTTGATGCGCCCTACTTCTCTTAAATCATCCAGACCAAGACAAGCACAGCCTCACAGAAAACCGCAGCCAAATAGCAACTCCCTAGAGCCCTAGAGAGTTGTTGTGTTCCTCCGTGTGAGTGAGTTCACCAGTAAACTCCCAAGGAGATGCTGTGTAAGCAGCAGAGGAGGCATCGCACGAGTGATACTTATCTCAAGTGTTAATAGGCTACGGTACTCGCTTTACATCAGGTGGGCCGTATGCTTGTATCCCTCCCGACGTAGTATAAAAAAAAATCCGCATTGTATATATGTTTCGTTATACTTTTTGTATGTTAAGCACAAATTAAACATTTCAACCGCGTTCGTAATGATGACTTGATGACGTACGAAAAAGAGTTGGTCTTTAGAGACTCTCGGTGTTATGATAACAAAAGGCATACTTCGTTGGTTTGGACATGTAGAAAGAATGAAAGAATGACAAAACAGATATACAATGCGAAAGTGGAAGGATGAAGGAGCCGAGGAAGACCAAGACTTATCTACCATGACCAAATTGGTCGTGTTTTATCAGAAGGTGATGACAGGAGTTCTGACGAGCTCGGTGGCTCAGTCGTGATGCCGCGACTTTGACACCAACACTCATGGGTTCGATTCCCATACAGGACAAATATTTACGTGCATGAACATGTCTGTTTGTCTTAGTCTGGGTATTTTTAAGAGAGTAGAGGTAGGGCGCATCAAAGCAGCCCGTCTGGGGAAGTACCTCCACCTTACAGAAAACCGCAGCCAAATAACAACTCTCTATAGGGTTGTTGTGTTCTTGCGTGTGAGTGAGGTCACCAGTAAACTTCCAAGGAGTTGCTATGTAAGCAGCAGAGGAGGTATCGCACGGGTGATACTTATCTGAAGTGATAATAGGCTACGGTACTCGCTTTACATCAGGTGGGCCGTATGCTTGTATCCCTCCCGACGTAGTATAAAAAAAGGAGCCCTAGGAACCGGTGAGCGTGCATGAAAAGAACTGAATGTGAAAGAAGCGAGTGAAGTATGTAAGGACCGCGTCTCATGGCGCTCGTTCTCTTTGACTACCCCGCAATGAACCTGGCGTGAAGATATACTCGTACATACATAAACATTTCAACTAGGACGACCATCGCCGAACTTAAAAAAACCTATTTGAAGTGTAAAAGCGCAAATTGGCGTAGCATTGTTTGCGCCCGAGCGCCGCGCGGGGTGGATAAATATAAACTACGAAGCGGTGATCCGCGCGGCGGGTTTTCCACCCGATTAGCGCTGTGCACCTTCGCTGGAAGCCCACGCGGAAACTCCGTGTGCACACTCGCCTGGCCACGCCCGCCGCTCCACGGAGGTACAGCCTTTTTGGCCCCTGCCGGTGAACTCTCGCTACCTAGCCAACAGAATTTTTTTTTAATCAACGTCAGAAGGCATTCAAGCATACGTAAAGCGGTTACCGTTAAGTATCACACGCGCGATGCCTCCTCTGTTGCTTACACAGCAACTCCTTAAGAGCTTACTGGTGACCTCACTCACACGCAGGAACACAACAACCCTCTAGGAAGTTGTTATTTGGCTGCGGTTTTCTGTGAGGTGGAGGTACTTCCCCAGACTTTGTTTTTTTTTGCTTTGATGCGCCCTACCTCTCTTAAAACATCCAAACTAAGACAAACAGACATGTTCATGCACACAAATGTTTACCTTGTGTGGGAATCGAACCCACGAGCGTTGGTGTCAAAGTCGCGTCATTCGAGACTGAGCCATCGAGTTCGTCAAATTACAAATATGTACATAATAAATCCGAAAACACGAATTTAATGAAAATATTCGAACCAGGGACCAGTTGGTGGACGCCGGCTGTCCATCCACTGGGTTATCACTACTCCTTAAAAATAAATATTTGATTGTCTTCGATAAACCCTTAGTTTGCCGTATACCTTCCGCCACCGATTAGTTCATGCGGCCTAGCGCCGGCCGGCACCCACCCACTACTGTTAGTACGTGCTACATGCCGACGCTGCCATGGCTGCTCCGGTAGTCTCTGCCTCGGCTGCTGTGGTCGTCCGCCATCTGGAACAGAATCCGCATGCCCCCACCACTACCGTCGCTGCCACGACTGGCCTGGTCGTCGCTGCGACACGTGTTTCGCCTCTCCGTCACTTGTAGCATATTATTCTTACGATTAACGTCTACAACGCCTGATGATGCCTCGTAGAGAGGCGAAACACGTGTCGCAGCGACGACCAGGCTAGTCGTGATCCAGATGGCGGATGGTGTGAGTAAGGTCACCAGTAAGCTCCTAACTCCTAAGGAGTTGCTGTGTAACTAATTGGTGGCGGAAGCACACAAAGCAGGTTAGATCAAATTGCATGTAAATTTCACTTTCGCAAAATAACGCCTGAATCTATTAAATATTAGTAGATCCTCATCAATTCCTCGTATTTCATATTAGTCCAAGTACATATGATAGTTTAGTAGCGTTTATAGCTACGAATCAACATTCAAAAATACCTAATGAATAATATTTATTTATTTATAAGGTCTACCAACATTTTTACACCAATGACTTATGTCTAGAAACTTTACACAGCTTAACTAAAAGTACAGTGTGAAAACAATAACAGACAGACACAACATAGTGAATACAGAGTAAATACAGTAATTAATAGTTCCTATAATATCCTAGCATAGTGTCTGTCTCTCTTCTGTAGTGGTCCAGTACCAATAACCCTTTAGACCTCATTACAATAGACCAATAATTTCCCGCACATTTGCAATAGTCCCAAGACCTGGTCGTGGATACATTGTTCCATCGATATTCTCAGGAGCGGGTCTCGGTGGGTGTATAACATAACCTCAATCTTCTCAAAGGACCGCGCACGCCTATCAAATGACCGGGATAAAGCCCGTGATACAAGAAGCAGTATTATATAATATAATCCAATCAATACTGGCATGTATTTTAACACCGTATCTGTTCGAAAATTATACAGTGTACATATCATTAATGAAAATGCAATTTTAACGAATCAACGTTTCCCGTGTAACCTTAAAAATTAACATGTTGTGGCAGGTAACGAGCAATGAAATGTCACAACCGATTAGAAGAATCCCAGCGCGTGGGAGGAATTAATGTGCAGGTTTCATCAAGCATGAGTTGCCTACAATTCAGTAGACCGCTCCAAAAAGCGTCAATTTTTACCTGAATTGAGATCGTTGATCACGTAATCTATATATATAAAACAAAGTCGTGTTAGTTACACCATTTATAACTCAAGAGCGGCTGGACCGATTTTTATGATTTTTGTGTTTTTGGATTTGTCTTCGTCCGGAATAGGATAATAAGTATTGAAATTAAACTATTTTTAACGGAAGTATCGCGTGTTTTATTTATTTTGTTGAAACCTGACGTTTCGAACGCTTTGCAGCGTCCGTGGTCGCAGGAAAGACTAAGGTGGTATTTGTCTTACATTAGTT
This sequence comes from Pyralis farinalis, assembly GCA_947507595.1. NCBI lineage: Eukaryota > Metazoa > Arthropoda > Insecta > Lepidoptera > Pyralidae > Pyralis > Pyralis farinalis. Next base: position 4,136,790 of record OX382270.1, read on the forward strand.
ATTCAATTATTACATCTACCGACATGGATGGATTAATTATATATGTTCCGATTCACACAAAAATCGCTCACAGCTGTGAATTGAATAACTAATAGACAAATACCACCTTAGTCTTTCCTGCGACCACGGACGCTGCAAAGCGTTCGAAACGTCAGGTTTCAACAAAATAAATAAAACACGCGATACTTCCGTTAAAAATAGTTTAATTTCAATGTGTAACAATCGCGAAAACCTAAGACAATAATAAGTATTAAAAGAATTTATACCATCTAATAAGTTAACACACCATTTATTGATCCTGAGGCGGTACGAAGTTCGCCGGGTCAGCTAGTTACTCAAAAATAAAAAAACACACTAAAAAGCTATGTAATGGAGATTCTAAAAGTAAATCGTTTCATTAGCTTGTCAAACTTTTTAAACACAAGTACCTATTTTATTTTGTACAATGTCCCGAGGCATACAAGCGGCTCACCTGATGTAAAGCGGGTACCGTAGCCTATTAGAGCCTGCGATATATTAATTATCACTCGCGGGATGCCTCCTCTGCTGTTTACACAGCAACGCCTTAGGAGTTTACTGGTGATATCACTAACGACGAACACGACAAACCTCTAGGCAGTTGTTGTTTGGCTGCTGTTTTCCGCAAGGTGTAAGTACTTCCCCAGACGCGCCGATTTGATGCGCCCTACCTCTCTTAAAAATACCCAGACTAAGACAAACAGACATGTTCATGCACATATAAATGTTTGTCCGGTATGGGAATCGAACCCACGAGCGTTGGTGTCAAAATAACGTAACAGCGCGTTTCACCACTGTGCCACCGAGCTCGTCCTGTAGTATTTCCTGTGGCAACATATCGATACTGCTGAACCGGTACGCTCCGTGCTGTCCCTGATGCTGTTTCTGCAGTATATCAATGATACATTTGATGGCATTCATTGTTTTGCGAAGGATGCACGTTATCATTAAGGAAATAACCTACGGAGAGCCGATCAAACAATTTTGTGTAGTAACTTATCTCACTGCTACGGGTAAAAGTAGAACATGCAGCTGTTACTGGTCAGTTCAGGGACCAGCATTCCGTCACTTATCGTCACTAACGCTGAGATATTTAGCTAAAACACTATGTATTGGCGAGTGAGGGGTGCCTTTATGCGCAGTCAATTGCCTTTTTTTATACTACGGCGGTAGACATACAAGCATACGGCCCACCTGATGTAAAGCGGGTACCGTAGTCTATTAACGCTTGCGATATTTTATTATCACTCGTGCGATGCCTCCTCTGCTGCTTACACAGCAAATCCTTGGGAGCTTATTAGTGACCTCACTCACACGCAGGAACACAACAACCCTCTAGGGAGTTGTTATTTGGATGCGGTTTTCTGTCCGGTGGAGGTACTTCCCCAGACAGACTGCTTTGATGCGCCCTACCTCGCTTAGAACATCCAGACCAAGACAAACAGACGTGTTCATGCACACAAATGTTTGCCTTGTGTGGGAATCGAACCGTTGGTGTCAAAGTGGCGTCATTCATGACTGAGCCACCCAGCTCATCAAACCTATCCCCGAGACATTTGGCAATCTTGGTGTAATGATCTCTTGCGACGTTCAGTTCCTAAGTCATCTGGAACTGGACGTTCCAGAGGCTTCGAAAAAGCTTGCCGTACACAACATGGCTTAATTGTACTTCCGCTCAGGAGCACACAGAGTACTGCAATCATCTTCGGTCGTGAGTACCAGTATACCAGCTAGGATCTTGTGATTCGGTCCAGAGACAAGCTGTGAGCATTGTTGGCGATCCTAAGCTTACCGTATTAACCTTCGAAACCCGGGTGGTCGTATACGACCGCGAAATATATGGGAAAACGTAAATAACGGGTTCTGACTGCTCAAGACGTGAAGTTTGGGCAGCTTATGCCTCTCTTGGTGTGTTGTACCGATTGCACAAAGGAGTTATTCAAAATACAAATACAAAAATCGTTTATTATCTACTAGCTGCTGCCCGCGGCTCCGCCCGCGTGGAGTCAAATAACATAGCCTACGTGTTAATCCAGATCATAATCTATCTACGTGCCAAATTTCATTTAAATCGGTTCAGCTGTTTAAGCGTGAAAGAGTAACAAACATCCATCCATACATACAAACTTTTGCATTTATATTATTTGTAGGATCTTCGAGATAATTAATCTATAATTAAGTATAATGACTAATTTTGGGGAAATCACAAGCCTTTTGAAGTTCAACATTGTGGACATATGAAGATCATGGGTAAACGAAAAAATATTTCATAAAATTATAGATACCTTGTGTTTGCGAGTGTTTGTATTTGAGTGTGTGTATATGAGTGTCTGTACGAGTGTGTATGTGTATTGGTGTATTTGTACACGCGCGCGTTATACGTATTTTATGACTGTGGAATCAGTAATTCTTCCGTGGACTCTAGCGCTCTAAGATACTTTTTTTACTACACCCAGACTTAGACAAACGGACATGTTCATGCACGCAAATGTTTGATTCACGTGAGAATAGAACAAGCCTTCCTCTCTCATATTTGGAGAGTTATTTGGCCGTGATCTTTTGTATGGTGGGTACATACACTCATAAATTTACGCAACGTTTCTTGCTTGTTTGCCATAGTTGGCAATTGCATCACGTGTAAATGTTCGCTTCGGCTAGATGATAATGAGCCAGTAATACGTCATTAAATTTTCCGTGCAGCGAACAATTGGGCGGTAGGGCAGTCGGGCGGTAAAGCGGCCGAGCGTTAGAGCGCCGGGCGGTCGGGCGGTCGGGCCGCCGCCGCTCCGCGAGGATGCTGCGCTTCTTAATATTGTAAACAAGAGCTTTTTCGATTGGTGGGCGGCAACGCGCACGCGCCGCGCTGTGTAACTTTGTAGCGGCGTAAATAAAAAATAAATTAAAACGTTTGGCTGTCCATATATTTATGCTACCATATACGTTTTGTACTACCATATTGAAATCATTGCGGATTTTGAATATCTGTAATATTAATTTTTAATTACAAATTCATAATATTAACATTTAAATAATGTAATGTTGCATCGTGTGTTCGTAGCAGTTATTGAGTGCATGTACTGGATTTGGTATATTGTTTTTGGATTTTACCATTCAACAGCGATCACATTTTGTTAATTTGGTTGTTTATTATACAAACAAACACGAAATTTACAAACAAAAAGGCAAATATTGCTGCCATATACATTTGATGATCGGATTATTCATAAAGAAGAGGTGAGTAAGGAAGTTTTACTATTGATGAAATTGAAGAACCCCCCCTGAGGCAACTCTGACGGACATTAGTTTTCGAATTTTAAATAAGTATAGGTGATTACAAAAATAGGATTATAACCACCATAAAACTGAAAGGTACCAACGTCAAGAAAGATTTTTTAAATAAATTTCGTGTCACGTAGGTATCTGAAATCTAGTGCATCTTCATTGAAATTAAAGTAAATGTGAGTTCATGTTAAACTAGTTTATTATAACATTTAAAACCACAATTAATAAAATAATTTAACTGATAACCATGAAAGCTCTGAACCTAAAGTTATTTGTGTGTAAATAATTTATGAGTAGCACTAAGTATAAGAAATAAACTAGGGGTTCATTTCGTGGACTTAGTGTCACTCACTATTCTAAGTCTAAGAAATGACCCATAGTTCATTTCTAAGACTTGGAATAGGGAGTGTATGTAGATTGTTCGCGTATCCGAGGTTTTGTCGTTGCAGCAGATGGTGTGGCGGCGGGCGTGCATGCGCGAGGGTCGGGCGGCGCGGGTGGCGCGGCGCGTGCGCGCGGTGGCCGGGGCGCGGGCGGCAGACGCGCCGCGATGGTGGGCCGCGACAGCCGCTCGGAGAGCGCGGCGCGCCCCTGGGCGCCGCGGCATGAGTAGCGCGCCAGCCCGGCCCGGCCCGTGCGCCCGCCATGGCGCAGGCCGCGCCCGCGCCCCATCGCACCCATTCCTTCGCGAAGAAGACCTTCCACAAGCCCACCTACTGCCACCACTGCTCGGATCTGCTGTGGGGCCTCATCGGGCAAGGATATGGCTGCGAAGGTACGCGCCGCGCATGCGCCCCGTGCGCGTCGATACCGGCTCCGCGCGCGCCCGTCGCCGGCACGACCAGCGCGTTATGCAACCGGCTCCGGTGGCAGAGCCCCGGGCGTGTCCGGTCGCGCGCCGCCCTGATCGATACCGCCTCCGTCCGTGCAACACGCGGCCCGCCGCCGCCTCCGCCCCTTGGCTCCGGCCGATCTAGACCCTCGCCGGCAGCGCGCGGCCGCAGCCTTCGCGTGCTCTTGACATTACTACGAGCGATGAATTCCGAGAACTCCGAGAGCATTCCCAACGTTTTCGATGTTAGGTGATCGTGCGAGCCGGGCACGACGACGTGCGCGGCGGCCAGTTGGGGCGGGCGCACTCTCGGGGGCCCTAGATCAGCTGAAAGTCAAGCGGGACGGCGACGAGTCGAGTGAACATTTCGGAGCATATCGATCGATCTGTTTTGTAAGAGGTTTTTTTGAAAGGGCGCGCGCGGGGCGGGGCGTCGCTGCATCCCCCGCTCGTGTACCATAGTCCTAAGTTTGATGTTGTGACCGTGCCCGCAGGCCGCCTATGAGTGGTGACGAATACTGCGTGTGATGTGACGCCGACGAATCGATTTAAATCCGCCACTTAGGACATCTTGTTTTTGCGCATTTTGTTTGGTCTCTCGAGCTTACGCCGATGTCAGGGTATCGATGTTTCGTTTGTTTTACCAACTCGCATCCATTTCTTCATTGGTAACTTATTGAAATTCCAACAGAAGTAGCCCTTAAGTATGCAGCACTTACGTCTCACACCGCGCAAATTACGTACACATTTTACAAAAACTATCAAAATGCCACTTACCTATTCGTAATTATATGAAATACGGGAACTGAATTTTCTTACTTTCATTTTTCACTTAGCTCTCAACTTAAAACTACTTTTTTTTTGTAGATACTGATATTACGCAGAAAAGTCAAACTATTTCCGAAGTGTATGGGAAGAAATAGTAAAAGAATCTTGTTTGGCCGTTCTGGCCGTAACTAGATATAAATCAATAAAGTACACGTATTGGTACAGATCCATTTCGAGAACTTTAGATAACCGCCTTCTCAATACTTGAATCAGTTAAGCCGTGCTTACTCACAAACGATTGTTTTATGCAACTAGACACCATGTAGCTACTCTAGCTAGTTTCAGATGAGAGCTAATTTAACAGTAAGCAGTAGCCTTATCTTTCCGAAGACCGAAAACTAAATAGAAATCGTTGTCCTACGAGTGAGTGAAATTACCAGTAAACTCATGAGGAATTGTTGCGTTGGCAGCCGAGGTAGTAGTGTGATAGCACGAGTCTTAGACATATACGACGCTGTAACTCATGAATGCTATTCTCCACTAACGTCTTCCCTTTGCCGTGTTTGCGTTTGGTCCTTGAGTCGGCGTCCTTTTCATCTCGTATTCTTTCTACATGCCCGAACCCTTATCTTATCTTAACACCAACACTCTTTTTCAGATCAAATCTTTTTATTACATCATCATTGCGAACAATATTTTTATTGCTAAATAATTTAATTTTTACTTGATTTATATGTCTTTATATATATATATATATATATATCCCCGCCACTGTTCCTGAAAATAACATTAATATGTATCAATCTACAATGGATGGAACAAGCGACTTAATTGCAATTTGCAATAGTGACGCACCCTGCCTATGATATCGTTGTGGGACTGCGTTCAAGACAAAACGCATGTAACGAATAACGTTTGTGTCAAATGATACGTGTGACGAATAACGTTTGTTGCAAATACCGCTTGTACCGAATAACATTTGTAGCAAATAACGTTTGTGACGAATAGGGTTTATTGAGACCACAATAACAATTACACATCAAGCGAACAGTATGCTTATTGGCATCGTAGTTTAACACGACGAGCTCGGTGGCTCAGTCGTGAATGACACGACTTTGACAGCAACGCTCATGCGTTCGATTCCCACACAAGGCAAACATTTGTGTGCATGAACATGTCTGTTTGTCTTGGTCTGGATGTTTTAAGAGCGGTAAGGCGCATCAAAGCAGCCCGTCTGGGGATGTACCTCCACCTCACAGAAAACCGCAGCCAAATAACAACTCCCTAGAGGGTTGTTGTGTTCCTGCGTGTGAGAGAGGTCACAAGCAGCAGAGGAGGCATCGCGCGAGTGATACTTAATATATCGCTAGTGTTAGGTAATAGGCTATGGTACTCGCTTTACGTCAGGAGGGCCGTATGCTTGTACGCCTCCCGACGTAGTATAAAAAAATAACATTTACATGATCAAATCACTCTGCCTAACTTGTACTGTTATGATACATACATATCCACACCAATAAGTTATTCAAGATACTTTATTTGTCCAACACGTGTGCGGTACACGAAAATTATAAAAATTAAACTTGTTCTACATTTGGACCCCTACCCAGGGGAGTACAGGATGGATAGCATGCTTCACGGACATTAGTTTTTTTTTTACAAATTCAACATTCATATTTAGTATTCACTGTACACAGTTTTACAATATACAGTGTTCAAACGTTAGGTTTCTAAACCATTATTCTGTTAATTCACTCGCAGTTCAGCTTTTTCACGTTTTACATAAGAGCTCTTCGCAATTCGCGTTCGCAATGGCAATGTGAGAAACAAATCTGAAAAGAGCGTGCCGGTGTTAAAATATGAAGCATGCTTTATTGATTCGGACATGTAGAGGAATGCAGAAGAAAGAATCACGAAACAGAGACCAAACTAGAAAGGCCAAGACCTGCAAATCATGATAAAATTGGTCGTGTTTCGTGCGTGCATGAGAAGAGTTATGAATGTTAAGGCGACACCTCGATCGTGAAGCTTTAAAATGGCTCCGCCCAATCACCCCGCGCCCCTCAATTGACACTCGACGCTCGATTTGTAAAATTTGAAATTAGCGCCTAATAGGTAACCTGGGGTCAACGTATAGTCAATGCAAACGAACAGAAAAGCTACAGAGTCGCGTCACACTTAAATAAAATTTATAATATCAATATTTAATAAAAATTATTGATTTAATTATTATTTAGCTTTATACATACTGAACCAAACATATTTATTTAAGCTAGACGGAAAACAATAGTAATAATAGTAATAAAAAACTACAGAAACGTATTCACTTTTAAAAGTTTATTGAAAGAGAAATCAATGACATCGTTTTATGTTTATATCTCTACAAGTTAACATGTCTTGGTATCTATGTTGTTCTTACTTAGGTCTCGTCCAGTGGCGCCCTCATTGAATAAAAAAACATATTTTAGCATAGAAGATAAACATTATGAAATCTTATGTTGCATTTATTACGAAGATAGTAAAGTATTTTTACGTCATTAAACCAACACTCAAAATATTCCACTATCGTTGTTATAAGCAAAAGTGCTAAAAGAGGCTGTTTTTTGGCAATTATGCCTATAACAACGAAAGCAAAACATTTCAATTGTTGGTTTAATGACGTAAAAGTACGTTATTGTATTTGTAACACACGCAACACATGACTTTATAATGTTTATCTTCCACGCTAAGATACGATATTTTATTCCTTGAGGCGCCACTGGACGGCATGTAAGAAGAATGAAACACCAGCTACATAATACAACATTGTTTATCGAGAGGCTAAAGCGGGCCATTTGTTGATTCGGACACATATGTTTAGTTAGCAGATACACCATCTAAACTGCAAACACTGGTCACAGCGATGAAAGACGACTGTATGGAGAAAGGCTTACTACTGAATGCGAAGAAAACAAAGATAATGGTATTTGAAAGAGAAGAATCCAGAACTAATGTAAGGATTACGATTGATGATGAAGTGTTGGAACAAGTGGATGAGTTTGTATATCTTGGATGCGCTTTCAGCAGGGATGGAAGGTACACCGCAGATGTGGAAAGACGAGTGAGTGCTGGGAATAGTGTGAATGGAGCGTTGGGAAAACTTCTTGGCAGTAAAATCCTGAGCCAGAAGGCACAACTCGCTATACACAATGCAGTGTTGGTCCCAACGCTAACTTATGGAAGCGAGAGTTGGGTATGGCAGAAAGAGCATGAAAGTAGAATAAACGCGGTTGAAATGCGAGCGCTGCGCAAAATTTGTGGCGTAAGGCTTGTAGACCGTATTCGTAATGATGATGTTAGAAATAGAGTTGGTCTGAAAGAGAGCGTCGGTGTTAAAATAAGAAGAGGCATGCTCCGATGGTTCGGGCATGTAGAAAGAATGCAAGATGAAAGAATGACGAAGCAGATATACAATGCAAAAGTGGAAGGATGTAGGAGCCGGGGAAGGCCAAGACTTACCTACCATGACCAAATTGGTCATGTTCTATCAGAAGGTGATATCAGGAGCCCTAGAAACCGGCGTGCGTGCATGAGAAGAGCAAAGAATGTTAAAGAAGCGAGTGAGATATGTAAGGATCGAGTCACGTGCCGCTCGGCTCTCTCTGCCTACCCCGCAAGGGATTTGGCTTGAAGTTATAGATGTTCGAGTGTCATAATGGCTGATAGCGCCGAGTAAACACAGGATTTTTTTATTTGGAATAAATAAGAGAAATAAAATTATCAGATTGAATTAGATTGAAATTGAAATAGAAAATTGGATTTTTTTTGCAACTCCCTCCTGGTGAAGATTCACAAGTTATTTTACACAGTTAGGTATAGCTCTGGTAGGGATCCTAGCTTTTTCCCTAAATATAATACACTCTCGAATGACTAGGTATGCGCTTTCACTAACAGTCAATTTAACTTCGCGAATTTTATAAAAAAGTACAGGAAGAACTTGACGGTTAGACGGATAACAGACTACAAAGGGGCCCACAAATTGAAAAATTATCAGGAAAACTAAGTTCTGCAGCTTATGCAGTGAAAACTATTAGACGGCTCACTGATATTGATACGGCTAGAATAGTTTATTTCAGCTACTTTCATAGTATTATGTCATATGGAATTCTTCTTTGGGGTAACTCCGCGGATATTAACACCATCTTTTTATTGCAAAAGAGAGCCATAAGAGCTATCTACAAACTTGGTCCCCGGGAGAGCCTTAGAGAAAAATTCAAAGAAATAAATATTTTAACAGTCGCATCGCAATATATCTATGAAAATCTTTTGTATGTCCATAAAAACATAGACTCATTTTGTAAAAAGAGTGATACTCATAGCATAAATACTAGATATAAGCATAATCTTGTGTTATATGCAAGCCGTCTCCACAAAACAAGTAATTATTTTATGGGGCAATGTATACGGTTCTATAACAAACTTCCCAGCAATATAAGAGATTTGTCAATAAACAAATTTAAAACTACTATTAAAGCCAAATTGTGTAGCAGGGCATATTATAAAGTATCTGACTATATTAATGATTTAAATACCTGGGAGTGAGTCGATCCAATTATAATGTAATTAACAAAATATGTAAATTTGTTTGGATACCAAAAGAGGGATGCCTGAGTTTTTTGGCAGTATTTTTATCAGTGCTCACCTAGTCATAAACTGCACGGTAGGGAAAAAAAATGTGACGATTCCAAACAAATGTAGCCATTTTTACGGAATAAAAAGATTTTGACTTTGAATTTGAACAAATGAATACCGCGAGTACGTGCGGCACTGCCGCGCAACTTGTATGAACATGTTTCGATGTAATTCGGCACGGATTATCGTAATCCAAATAAGTTAAAAATTAATTTCCGAGTGTTTTAAAAGCAAATGAACAAAACTAAGACATATGCGTTAGAAAATAAAAACTTTGAAAAATAAGGGACACCCTAATATACATATATACAAATAGATTTTATAATCTATTCATATTTAAAAAAAACATGTGACAAATGATTTTCTTGCTGTTTCATAACTTTAACTTCAGTATAATGACATTTATTGTATTTTACTTATGTATACTCTGTGTTTTGTATTGTTGTACGTTTCCTTGTTATTTATTAAACTCTCAAGAAGAAAGAACCAGGACCATCTCTGATGTTGCAAAATAAATCTAATCCGTACAATAGTTCAATACTAACCACAATGTATAGAATAGATGATTTTTTTGTGTTTTCAGTGTTGGTTCATAGTAAATATTATTTGTTTTCACGAGTACCATGGGTATAAGTATACTATCTATCTATATGTTCACGCTAAATCCCTCGTGAGCGCCACATGACTCGGTACTTACACACCTCGCTCGCTTCTTTAACATGAAACATACCGATTTTTTTTAAAAACTATCAAAATATACTATTTTACTAGTAATTATTTTAATACAAAAAAAAAAAAAAAACCTCCACTGGTTTTCTATCTTCTGATTGGATAAATTTCCAACGTAAACTAACCTTCACCTACGTACAATGTCTAAGTCGGAGTTCGGTGAGCTTATAATGGTTACTATGAGTTTGTCGTCCCGTATGACACTTACGTTAAAGTAGCATATAAATCGAGTAGTGATTCTTCTAGTGGAATATGTTTATTTAGTAAGTTTCTCCTAAAAAACAAAACAGCAAAAATATTCTATTTTATAAGTTTTTATTTTAATACAAAGAAATAAAGAGTCTCCACTGGTTGCTATGTGCTGAGAGCGCGAACCTTATTGGTATAAATTTCCAACGTAACCTGACCTCCACCGACGTACAACTTCTAAGTCGGAGTTCGGTCAGATTATAATGGATATAATAGGAGTTTGACGTCCTATATAGGTACGCGGTCAGCCTGTGGATAATGTATACCAATTATCAAATGTTACTGTTTATTCCTGCAAAAAATAACTCTTATTTAATTAATGCAGTTTTATATAGAGTTATTAAGTAAGCAAAATTAAAAAAAAGTTTGAAGAGGAATTAAATAGCTTGGGCCAACCATACCTAGGAACTGTTCTAAAAACTAGAAATATGTCTACACAATGTTATTATAATATGTTTAATGAATATAATAATTAAAAAAAATAAATACCTTGGCTTGTTCGCCTCCGCCATTCTACGAACATTTTCTTTGTATTTTTATTCTATATATTTTCTTTTTAGTGTTCGCCATTATTACAACAGTATAATAAATATATATAAACCTATAATATTATTTACTACTTATATCTAATAATAATACACTTACGCTAAATACTATAATATTGAATATTTACAACTATTAATTATAAAAACTTCGGTGTCGCGATGTAAAATGGAGCGAGCTCGAGCAGACAGTCGACATAGGTCTCACCTCGAAGCGGGCTGCAGCCGGACTGGCTGGATGTAGTTAGTCAACGCGTTTATAATCCTCATTACCGCACAATAAGGTCGAAAACACGTAGCACCCAAGACGAATGTGATCGCTTAGAAATTGTCAGAAACTTAAAATATTTTTAAAAAATTTCATGTTTCACTTATCAAAATATGCAGCAACCATATTATAAACATAGATATTACTAATAGATTTAAGTAATTTTGAAGCGTATAAACAGAACAACTTCGTTGTAATTTCAAAAATAATGAATTTCAGGAGGTATTTTCGAAAGTAATTATTATCGAATCAATTTTACACAATCGCGTATTTGAGCAAGCAAATTCAAGATAAAGAAATGAAGTTATTTATATTAAAATCTTAGATCCGTCAGTTTAGTCATTAGCCTATACTATTCGATGAAAGTTGGTCTAATTTTTCGATGTGTCGCCTTAAGTAAGCAAGTGATAAGAGCCGAGTCATTTGGCGCTCTGTTCTCTCTGCCTAACTTGCAAAGAATTTGCCGTGAAGTTTCGGTCCTATATAGCTTATATGTTAATCCAGAACACACTGTATCTGTGTACTAAATTTTATCCAAATCCCTTCAGCCGTTTTTGCGTGAAAGAGTAAACAATCATCACAATCGTTCACAATTAAAAATATTAATAGTATTAAATATAAAAAGGTGTTAAGAAACGGCATGCTCCGTTAGTTCGGACGTGTAGAAAGAATGCAAGAGGAAAGAATGACCAAACAGATACACAACGCGAAAGTAGAAGGATGTAGGAGCAGAGGAAGGGTGTGGAGCTCCAGGAAGCGGCGAGTGTGATTGAGAGGAACTATGAATGTTAATGAAGCGAGTGAGGTGTATAAGGACCAATTTATCGAGCGCTCGGTTCTCACTGCTTATACGGCAAGGGACTTGTGAAGATATAGAGATTAATAACTTTCGACTAATACAGAGTCTGCTTCGGTTAATGTAAAATATTACTTAATACGTATATTCTTTCTAAGGGAGACATGTAGGTGCACATACAAGTATTGAGCGTACAGAACAGTTTACCGGTGACCTCACTCGCACGCAAGAACACAACAACCCTCTAGGAAGTTATTATTGTTACCAATAAAAGGGATAATGCTAAGAAAAATAATGCCTTATATAATTTTTATAAATTAACTTGTTGGTCTGAAACAGAACGTCGGTGTTAAAATAAGAAGAGGCATGCTCCATTGGTTCGGGCATGTAGAAAGAATGCAGGATGAAAGAATGACGAAGCAGATATACAATGCAAAAGTGGAAGGATGTAAGCCGAGGAAGGCCAAGACTTACCTACCATGACCAAATTGGTCGTGTTCTATCAGAAGGTGATGTCAGGAGCCCTAGAAACTGTCCAGCGTGCATGAAAAGAGCAATAATTGTTAAAGAAGCGAGTGAGGTATGTAAGGATCGAGTCAGGTGGCGATATGTTCTCTCTGCCTACCCCGTAAGGGATTTGGCGTGAAGTTATAGATAGATAATTTTTATAGTAACGGAACGGAAAGTTGTGTTTTAGCGCCTAAATATCTCAGCTATTCCAGTCTACTTACCAGTATAATATTTTATCAAATAAGTTGATAATAGTCGCTATGTTGATCCGCGAACTAGCCAATAAGAGCTGCGCGTTCTACTTCACCCCTTGACCCGTAGCGGTGAATTGAGTTACTACGTAATATCGATCACATCGGTTCTCTATAGGTTAAATAATGAAGCTAAATATTAATGTTTAATTGGATTTTTGTTTAACTTAGTGTGCTTCTCTAAAAACTAAACCGTTGTATTTAAACACCTATATTATTGTTTTAATATCAAGAAATATTATCACTTAAAAGGAAAATTATCATGTAGTATAAAGACAGAAACTCGGAACTTTAAAAATACCTTTTCTTTGTATATATGTATAACCTTGGAAAGCATACAAGCATTAGTCCCACTGACTCCCACTTGATGTAACGCGGTTATCGTATATCGCTCACTTGCATAAGCATAGCTCTTCAGGGAGTTGTTATTTGGCTGCGGTTTTCTATGAGGTGGAGGTACTTCATCAGACGGGCAGCTTTGATGTGCCCTACCTATCCGAAAATAAACCTTTTTAACATAATCCACATTATGTTTGTTTATCTATTTTACCGCTCACAAGTAATCTAATTTATCATCATATAGCTGTTAAGTAGAATGAATCCATCCTACTTAACAGCTCTATGATGATAACATAGTTTATTAGGAACGACGTTCTGCCGCCTAATAATCGGGAACCTGGCAAAAGAAAGGTCACAGCGATATTCAATAGGCACCCGGATGAAGTACTTCTACCTTGCAGAGGACAGCTGCAGAACAACAACTGCCTGATTGGGTACGGCTACCCACGAAGGTGGAGAATGGCGAATTAGAGACATAAGAAGAGAGAAAGAAGCCCGCGACTTCGTCCACGGTGATCCCGTGGTATCCCTTTTTCTTACTTTCATCCGTTATACTCGGCTTCTAAGGGCTCGGCTTCTCTAAACATCGTAAATAAAGATAAGATAAAAAATCTTTATTTGCCATTGGAACCTCGGGGACGCTTACACACGTCTCACATTTTTTGAACATTTCTGTTCAAACGAACAAACAATTAAACAAACTCTTCCGCTTCATCCATATATATAAAAATCTCGTATCACGGTGTTTGTGGTCGCACTCCGCCAAAACGGCTCGGCCAATTTAATGAATTATTTTATGTATATTTGGTAGGTATGAGAATAGATCGTAAAGTATATTTCAAATAAAATAAGAAATAATTTATATGGCAGAACAATGTTTGCCATGTCGGTTATTTTGTCTATAGATGTTTTTCTAGATAAAGCGCAATCTTACACAAAAAAAAAACATAAAAACGATGAATGGGACTCATTTGCCCTGGTCTTACACAAATTCTCCAACAAATGAGTATAATTAATATGGACAGGACAGGACAGACTGACAGGACACTGTAGTCCTTTGTCAGTTGCCGCTGCAATTTGGGCTCCTCTTAGCGCTTACCAATAGGCGAAGAGGAGCCATTATGTTGAGCCAATATAAAAAAAAATGGTATATTGTTCGCCTTGATCTGCATATTTTATATGAATCATAATCCACAGTACAAGATTTATTTAACTTGAGACTAAACGGGTCTGTGTAATTTGTCGGAAATATCTACTTATTAATTTAATTGTAATAATCATAATTGTTATTGAAAGTGTATTCTGGTTCACCGTAGCAGTTGCCTACTTACCCGCGTAGGCAGTTAATAGGCGCGTAGCAGAGGTTTGCGCGTAGACATAATACGTCGTAGCTCTAGGTTCTAGGAAACGACGCTGTAGCTGAGTTCATCGTAGACACACGTAGATGTTACGGCGTAGCAAGGTCCGCGTAGCGCCTGCGTAGCGGCCTACCAAATGTTATAGTTAGGATAATCACTTACATTAGGCTAAAAATTAATAGAATAAATAACGCCTCCACTCCAAGTCAGATTCGAATTCTCGATCTCTGGGTTACTATTAACTACTGTTGATTGCTCTGCCAACTGATCTACCAGGATTCATCGGTGATCTCCGGGTTCGAATCTTGGTCAGGGTATGTCTAGATTCGCGTTTTCGGATTTATGTACACATTTGTAATTATCACGTACTCCGCGGTGAAGGAAAACATCGTGAGGAAACCCTCACATTCAGGAAATTATATATCGAAAGACGTGTGATCTAACCTAATGAAGGTCTGGTTTTCCCTCTGGGTTATAGAATTTTGACGGCAGTCGCCCCTTATGAAAATCAGTATTTTCGTCAAATCCCTACTCCCTAGTATAAGGTTGCAGACTCGCTAATCCTAATGGATAGGAAACAGGATAGCGATAGAAAGAAGAAAGATGTCGGGTAAATTTTATTTATTATGCTAATTAATTATCTAGCCTTAGGTCCTACGACAACCACACGCCACGCGGGTGAATTAGTTCTTCAAATCCTACAGGCAGCTAGTCTAATTATGAAATAATAATATTGGATCTTTCACATACTAAAAATATAATAATCCTACAACAACTCACGATCCTCACCGGTAAAAGTAACATAATGTTCTCGTACTTGCGCAGTATGTCTTCTTTTTCTTCGTGTTTTCCCGTTTCCTAATCCATTAGTCATTATTCCGCTACCTAAGCTTAAGGATTTGGCAAAGACACAGATTTTTTCCATGGAGCGATTGCCGTCAAACCTCCACAACCAGATGGAAAACCAGATCTTTCTTAAGTCAGGACACACATCTATCGAAATATATCTTGAACGTGTGGGTCTCCTCACGATGTTTTCCTTCACCGCCGAGCAAGTGATAAATATGAACAGAACAGAATCCCAAAACACGAATTTAGTGGTACATATCCCGCCAGGATTCAAACCGGAGACCTGTTGGTTAATAGGCCAGTTCCCTACCCGCTGCTATCACTGCTTTACCTACGTAATGTGTATATTTGGTTATTTTTATAGTTCTTTTTTTATCATGAAAGGCAAATTACTACACATTTAACACTTCTAGAGCTAAGTACTGACTTCGACCGTTACATCATACATATGAATAGGCACGTAGAATTGATGAAACCTTTGCAATATTGTAAATTGAAATGAAAAATGTCATGCAATATTCAAGAGGAATACCTATTAATATATTGTATCATCAAGAACAGGTAGCCATTGATAGAATCACGGGCTTCCTGTGCTAATGTTGTTATTGTTGAAACGTGGGCGTGCGACACAGCAATACGCGAGACGCGACGTTCGCCCACCCACAGCGTGCACACAAAACGACAACTGTATTCAACGACACATCCCCGACGCTGACGACCAACACTATCTCGACAACATGTCGCCGGCGACAATGGACGCCACCTCGACAGACAATGTTCTACAAACAATGGTGGAGAGACAAAGCGGGCCGTAGTTCCGACGCGGTGGAAGTGGAGCGCGCATTGTGCGATACGGATGCTGCGATGTGTGAAAATGGCCAACTTTATTGTTAACTGGTGAGCGCTCGCCTTAGATAAGGCCGCCTTCTTTCGCGATAGCAATTTTGAATGTCGACTGACATGCCGCGTCGGGAACGGAGATACGGGACATTTCGGGGAGCTTGTTATTTGTGTGCGCTTGTAGCGTCGTTTGTTCTTTGAGCAATTTTGAGAGACACAACATTGCGCGGATAGTTTTAATGAAACGCGACTTACATACATATTATAGAAGACTCGGATGCCCAATAATATAAAAAAATATAACTTAGTATGAACTCTGTCTTCTTCTTACTAGCATTTTTCCGTTCCCTAATTCATTAGGATCGGTGGGGTCCGCTATCTAAGCTTAAAAAATTGGCGGAGACACTGATTTTGACATGGAGCGACTGCGGTTCTTTCTTAGGTTAGGCCGTACGTCTATCGTAATATAATTTCTTGGACATGCGGGTTTCACGATGTTTTACGTCACCGCCAAGCAAGTGATAATTACAAATATGTACATGCCAGGATTCGAACCGGCGACCAGTTGATCAATGGGCTGGTTCCTTATCCGCTGGGCTATCACTGTTCTAGAGTAAGATATCTATCTGTTTATTGTTAATTAGCAGACACTCAATTAAGAATCGTTATTACGAGTGCGCAGTGATTATTCTATACTGCGTTAGGATTTTCAGGAACTCCGTTCCTATATGAATTCTGTATGTTTGTCTGTGCGTTTGTCTGCCGCTTTTTTTCGAATATTCGAATTTTGACTTCAGATTCGAATTCAGCATAAAAAAGTAGAATAGGAATGTTCCTATTTCTTAAGGAACATGGTCAAAATGGCCGACAAATTAAAAAAAAATGTATTGTTTTATAATTGACGAGCCAGGTGTTCCTCTGGCAATGCAAGCTTGCGCATTCTCAACTGGTTACATTTGTATAATGTATTCCGCCTCTATTTAAAACAGTGTATACGATGAGGATCTTGCCTTCTAACTGCTGCTTCGGGCGTGAGTAACTGATCACCACACGGCAAACATTTTTTTTTCGTAGATAGAAATCCATTTTCAATTTCCTTTACTCATTAAAGTCACGGCTGAGCGCTACACACACAATTTTTAAAACAAATGTATTATAGCAATGAAATATCCGTTTTGTCATTCCATTATTGAGAAGAAAGAAAGAACTTCTTCCTAGCGTTATCGCGTTTCCTAATCCATTAGGATGGGCGGGATCCGCTACCTAAGCCTAAAGATTTGGAAGAAGATACTGATTTTGACATACAGCGACTGCGGTTCTTTCTTAGGTTAGATCACACGTCTTCCAAAATATAATATCTTGGACATGCAGGTTTCCTCACGATGTTTTCCTTCACCGCCAAGCAAATGATAATTATAAATATGTACATAAATACTAAAACACGAATTTACATGAATGAACCGAACCACGGACTATGCAATATTAGATTAGATTCTTTATCCACTTTGCTGTGACTGCTCCAACTAAGAAGAACTAAGAAGGTAGCATGATAATTGTTGGAAAAGTCATAATTCGTAGAGATGTTTAGAAATAGGTCATTTTAGAGAGGATCCCTCTCTCTCTCTATGTGTGTCTATGTACGCGAGTATGTATATCGTAGCTACATAATCATTGTCTCGTATATTTCTCAAAAAATATTAAAACAATTACAGTGACATTTTACAGTAGTTACATCTTGACATAACTTAGAACTGATTTGGAGCTTAATCTGAGTAATTGCTTCTTAGTAATTTATAAATATATGAAAACACAACAAGCCTAAAATGGAGTTTAATTGGAACTATTCAAGGTTTACTGTAGACGGTAATTTTAGGTATTTATAAATTATTGATATGCATATAATTTGAATGTAATGCATAGCATGAATGTAGATATTAAATTGTTACTTTCCAATTTATCCTGGTTATTTTCCTAGTCATCTTAATTTGAGTTTGGATAATAGAATCATGTGAAATGAGAGGCATGCTGTAATGTGAAGAGAAAAACGTGGCTGAACTATGTATCATTGCACATGAGCGATAGCACGAAAGAGAAGAAAGAAATATACCGTTGATTCAAGAATGAAACCAATTTTTTATTGAAAGTGAAGCGTGAAAGAATTAGTCTGAATGTCTTTAGAAATCTAGTTTTTTTATACTACCTCGGAAGACAAACAAGCATACGGCTCAACTGATATGAAGTTGTACCGTAGTCTTTGAACGCTTGCAATACGGGAAATACCGCTCGCGCCACTGCTGCTGCCAACACTGCAACTCCTTAGGAGCTTACTGGTAACCTCACTCATTTTAAGGAGAGTTTAAGGTACTTCCTCTGTCGGACTGCTTTGATGCGCCCTAAAATACACCCAGATCAAAGGCTAACAGATATGTTCATGCACACAAATTAGGTATGTGTGGGAATGGAACCCACGAACCTCTGAATTGAAGTAGTTTCTTTCAACGACTCGACCACCGAGCTCTCTCTAATTATCATATCGTAATCATAATGTACACACATCAAAAGTGTCTAGGGATCAACATATATTTTTAGGAACCATCATGGTATGGGCGGGTATTTGGATCGGCGGAAGAACTGAGTTGATTTGGATCAGAGGCAACCTAAACGCTCAAATTTATGCTGAGACGATTGTATCAGACGTCATCGTTCCTCTACAAGTGCAAATCGGTCCCTTATTTCAGTTAATGCATGATAATGCACGACCGCACACCGCAAGAGTTGAAAGACAGACTCTCGCCGCAGCTAACATCAATGTCATGCCCTGGCCTGCTCAGTCGCCAGACTTGAACCCGATTGAGCATGCATGGGATATGCTACAGAGAAGAGCTCTGCCGAATATGGAGGGTATCCAGTCGCAAGAAGACCTATTTTTGTTGTTGCAACGAACATGGGCGGCCATTCCACAGCGTGATTTGGATGAACTCATTTTGAGTATGCCAAACCGATGTTCTTGTGTTGTTAGTGTTCGCGGTAGAAACACGGATTATTAATTGTTTAAGTTACCCAATAAAATTTTAAAGAAAACTGTTATTTCAGTCTTTTTTTCGAACTTTAATGTTAGTGGTTCAAATGTCAAAAATCCCTTTATTATGAAAATGGCAAATTTCTTTATTAATGCAAAGGTAACTTGGTTTATCGTTACTGTAGATAAACGAAAACACTTTATTTGATGAATCCTTAAAGAAAATTTTAATTAATATCAATCAGGAGAAAAGTTATTGCAAAAATATATGTTGATCCCTAGACACTTTTGATGTGTGTAGTTTGGATAATTATCGTACCTAAATATGACCTCTCCCCATTATTGACACTAGAAGTACGTCACGACATTTTCGGGGAACCCACGCGTCTGCCCAAGTAGCACCTCGATCACAACTACTAAACTGGCGCAACCATCATAAATTTATTGCAGCCTTCGTTGTTCAAAAACAGCACCTACACGTAGGCAGTTAAGTAGGAATTCGGTTGGCCCGTGGGCGAGATCGTGGGAGTGCAAGAAATAGCTACGGAGGTACATATTTACCTTTTGTTCCGTTAACGACATGCCGATACCATCGACAACATGACCACTGTGACAGGTCTATTTCTATCTATGGCTATTTACGTATTAATTATATGCGTGACTTTTATTTGTTTTTTTTTATAACGTCCATTTTCATTATACTATTTTTTTATACGTCGCGAGGAAAGGGTTTTCTAAAGTTCCATTTAAAATTATGATGAATTCCTTCCGGTAGGTAGGTACCTATAGTTTTATACTTACCTATCTGTCTACAGACATTTGTGATGTAAGCAGAACGAACCGAACGTATGACTTAGTCCGTATACACTTCACTCGCCTCTTTAACATTCATAGCTTTGACGAGTTAGGTGGTTGAATAGCTAGCGATGGCTACTGGGTTCGATTCCCACATAAGGCAAATATTTGTGTGTATGAACATTTCTGTTTATCTTGATTTGATCAGATGTATATGTATAATAAGTATGTATTTAAAAAAAGGTATTTATGTATGTTCATCAGTAACTATGGAACAAGCTTTGCTTAGTTTAGTGTAATTTGTCCGAAAATATATATTTATTTAATATTATTTATAGTTAAGTAGAAGAATGTAGGAGCCGAGGAAGGCCAAGACTTACCTACAATGACCAAATTGATGATGTTTTATCAGAAGGTGTAGTCCGGAGCCATAAACGGCTAGCGTGCATGAGAAAAGTAATGAATATAAAAGGAGCGAGTGAGGTGTATAAGGATCGAGTCACGTGGCGCTCGGTTCTCTCTGCCTACCCCGCAAGGGATTTGGCGTGAAGTTATAGATAGTTTATTTATAGCTTCTGACATCACCTGTTAAAACACAATCAATTTACAGGTGGGCCGTATGTATGCATGCCTCCAGACGTTGAGTCCTTCCACACCCTTCCACGTTCGCATCGTACATATGTCTTCTCAGTTCTCCTCTCACATTCTTTCTATATGTCCAAACAACAGAACATCTTCTCTTTCCACTGATCCTTTCTTTCAGACCGAAATGGTTTCCTCATCATTGCGAACGTAGACTACAAGCGTTATGAAACAAATTTTGCGCAACGCTCAATGTTTAATCAGTGATCGCCAAGTTTCTGAAAACGGGGAGCCACATCATTTGCGGTTTTCTAAGGGGAGAAGGGTGATATTGGGGTTTAATTGGACCAGGTTCAATTGCCTCCATTCATATACAACAGAATACTTTCGGATAGACTGATTTCAGATACTGGTAATTCACGGTTTTAGGCTTAGGTCGGGGGCTTAATTATGGAACACCAGCGGCGTGTATTAGAAAAATGAGCTGTTGAACAATACATGGACTTGAACTGAATGATTTTGACGAGCTTGGTGGCGCTGTGGTGAAACACGCTGTTACATTACTTCGACACCCACGCTCGTTTAGCTTTCTCACACAGGACTAACATTTGTGTACATGAACATGTCTGTCTTACTATATTTTTAAGACAGGTAGTGTGCATCAAAGCAGCACCTTCACCTCACAGAAAACCGCAGCCAAATAACAACTCACTAGAGGGTTGGGTGCGTGTGAGTTCACCAGTAAGCTCCTAATGAGTTGCTGTTTTAGCAGCAGAGATGGCATCGCGCGAGTGATAAGTATCACTACTCAGGTATTGCAGTTGAGTAGTACGGTAGGACATGCTGGGTTGGCTCTGGCTGAAAGAACTCCCATATCCCTGCAATGGAATGAATAAGGGTTGGTGGTAGTGGCATTGTTAAACACTGTAGACAATCTCATCTTGGTCTTATATAACCTTAAAATGTTTGTATTCATCGTTATGTTGAATTTTTGTGCTCACTCATCTTTATTAGCTACCACAATATACAAGTAGCTATATTGTTTATGCATCTTTTTTAATTTAAACAACATTACATATTAGTCCAAATTTTTTGCAACAAATTAAATTAAAATTAGTAAACAGCATTCAAATTACGTTAGCCTGCGTGAACAAGAACACGCCCGTACTTACGAACAGCCAAAAGCCTATTTACGATTTTATTTTATAATCATTATATATCTTAGGAACCCAAGCTAACCTGCACGTGGTGCTTCCTGGGTCCCCTCGGCTTAGATACATCAGTTAATTATTAAACAAACATAGGATTATCTATAGTGGTTGATTTACATATTTGCAGTTATTTTTTTTATACAGCGTGGGGAGGCATACAAGCATACGGCCCACCATGTATGTATGATGTAAATAGGTTACCGTAGTCTATAGTGATTTAGCTATATGTATATGTTTTATGTCAAGACTTAAGAAAGTATTGATCCCAAATTAGCCGTTCCTAAAATCTCCACCAATACAACAAAAAATTTGTATTGTAAAAAAAAAAGTCGGTGCCATAGAAATACTGGGAGAAAAAAGATACAGTAGTCCCATCGTGGAACAGCTAGATTCATGTTACAACTAAGCAGAATTCCCCGCTCCATTTCGCATTTATTTTTTCGTTTAATAAACACATACGCCTGTACAATTGCTCATGAGTATGTAAAGTTGATTATTAGTGTACTGTGGAGGTCACTAATTACACAACAGTTTAATTCCGCGTGTGTCATTCACTATACACGCACGAGTCAACGACCTCGAGCCTTGACGTAACGTTTGGCCTTATATGGGTGTCGGGCTATCAGCACGTGGCGTGGACGTCATCAGATAATCCGAAAGCGAATTAAGAGAACATATAGTCTATGACATACTGATACATAAAAAGTATGATAAAATAATATAATAAATATCAATTCATATATAAGACAAAGAACTGAGCACCATGGCTCGATCCTTACACACTCACTTGCTTCATTCATAGCTCTTTTCATGCATACTCAGCAGTTTCTACAGCTCTTTCAACCATTTGATAAAACACGTCTAATTTGATCCTAATAACTTTACAAAAAATACAAGACATCTCGAAGTGTCATTGTTTTTGTAAATTTATCCTTTATGTTACCTTACTTAAAACTGAAACGAGGATTAAGACAAAAAAATCGGGTGAGAAAGCAATGAGAATGGTAGAAAAGAGATATGGGAAATTTACTATATGTGGTATAGTTTGGAAAGGGAATATAAGAAGCTAGAAGAGGGTGCAGAAAATTGCTGCTGGGAAAGGTCAAGTATCTTTTCTTCTTAGCACTATCCCGTTTCCTAATCCCTTAGACGGCCAAATCCGCTACCTAACACTAAGAACTTGGCGTAGATACTGATTCTGCCATTCAGCGACTGCCGTCAGACCTCTACAACCTAGAGGAAAAACTAGATCTTAATTTTTAGGTCATGCGTCTTTTGAAATATATGTTTCATCACGATGTTACTAATTACAGGTACATAAATCAGTAGTACCTATGTGCCTACAAACCAAGACCACTCGATTAATAAGCAGCTGGTCATCCCTTGGCTATCACTACTCTGGGAGGGAGCCGAGTATAAAAAGATTATTCTGTTTAATCCATCAAAGCACAGCCCGAGTCTCTTAATGGACTTAATACTTTGTAAAGAGTACATAATACCCACGGAATGCCGGGATACACCCGGACAAAGCTGCGGGGTACATCTTCTTAATATATAAAAGACATTCACAGATAAGCAAGAACAATTCGGTGTGCTCAACAGAGCTAAACAGTACTTTAGCGCGGGGCAAAGGCTTATGTTATATAAGTCCCAAGTCAAACCGCATAGTGTAGCCACCTTTGGGCGCGTATAGTGTAGCTAGGACCTTGTGACTCGGTACAGAGACGAGCTGTGAGGATTATCGATGATCCTGAACTCTCACACGGCATTGAGCCTGTTTGAGTTTGAGAAGAGATTTTGCTTCCCTTTGCGTGTTCTACCGGTTGTATAATGGGTTGTGTTCTGAGGAGTTGTTCGACATTATACCAACAGCCTTGTTTTACAATCGCACAGCTCACCGGCGGCTGGGAGTTCATCTGTTGGGACTACAGTATGGGGTTCTTCAAGAAAGGCGTGAAGAGGTTCTTACAGGGTGGCAACGCAAGAGTGACACTCCTGGTGTTGCAAATGTCCATAGACTACGATAACTGCTTACGCCGCTTGTTTACCACCTTAGTGGTATAAAAAAAAACAAAGCTCGCCTTGCTCCATCCAGGGACTACAACATTGTTGTATGGTAGTAAAACGTGACTATAGCAGAAGAAGCATGAAAGTAGGTGAATCCAGTAGAAATGAGAGTGCTGAGGAGTATGTGTGGAGTTAGTATGATTGATAGAGTAAGAATAACACGCTACGAGAACAATGTGGAATGAAAGATAACGTAGTGACAAAATTACAAAAGGTTATTCTGAGATGATTTGTACATTGGGCAAGAATGTAGACAAAAGAGTTACGAAAGAAGTGTACCGAGCAAGAGTGAGTGGAATTATCAACAAGGGTAGCCTCGATGTACACATATTGATCACGTAGGTGATGTGTTGATAAAAGGGCAAATCAAAATCACCGGAAACCGACGCGCATGCAAAGAGGTTGATGAATTTAGAAGGGGAAAGGATATATTTGTATCTGCGTACCTGGCGTTCCATAGTGACTACCCCAATGGGAGACAGGCGTGATGGTATGAATGCAACAGACCGTATCTTCGTAAGAAACTTCTATGCTATTCCTAAATACATTACGATTTGTTGAGTGATTATGAAAGTGAAATTTAATAATATTTTAAAATAATGACAAAGGTTTAATAACTATGATGACCGGAAAATTTAAATCAGAACTTCATCGAATTCATAAGATTATGGACAGTAAATCGAACAGGAAGTGTCAAGTCAGACCGCATTTGGAGTACTGCAGTCACCTTTGGGCGGGAGCACCTGCATACCAGCTTGGACCGTGTGATTCGATTCAGAGACGAGCTGTGAGAATTGTCGACAATCCTAAGCTTATACACGGTATTGAACCCTTAAGTTTAAGGAGAGACTTTGCCTCTCTTTGTGTGTTCTACCGATTGTACAACGGGTTGTGATCTGAAGAGTTGTTCGAAATGATGCCGACAACTACTTTTTATAACCGCACCGCTCGCCGACGACGGGGAGTTCACACACACACGCTTGAACCGCAATGGTCGCGTACTGTGCGGTTCCAGAGAAGTTTTCTTCCGAGAACTCTCAGGCTGTGGAATGAGCTCCCAGCCGAGGTTTTTCCAAGAGACTACAGCATGGAGTTCTTCAAGAAATGCGTGAAGAGATTTTTAGAGGGTAGGCAACGCATGAGTGTTGCAAATGTCCATAGGCTACGGCGACTACTACCTCCTCCCCAACTGTAAGCTGAAAAACAAATGTGCATAATAGTTTCATAATTGCTGAAGATATCAACTATTCTATTTATATCTTCACACAAGGTCCCTTGCGGGATAGACAAAGACGACCGAGCGCCACGAAACGCACGCTTAAATACTTCGCTCGCTTTTTTAATTTTATAGCTTATTTCATGCACTCTCGGTTCCTTGGCCCCTGACATCACCTTCTGATGAAACACGACCATTTGGGTCTTTGGTCGAGGTAAATGAGTCTTGGCCTATATGGGCTCCTACAACTTTCCAGTTCGGCGTTGTATAACTGTTTCGTTATTCTCTCATCCCATATTATTTCTACATAGCCGAACCCACGAAGCAAGCCTTTTCTTACTCTTTTTCAAACCATCACTCTTTCTTACATTATCCTAGCGAACGCGGTCAACAAGGTCTACTTTCATTGTCTCTCTACTACATCCATCCTTCACTTCCACACCAGCCAAAGATATCGTGTAGCAATCATACAAACCGGGTCGAATTAATCCTCATTTTAGAAGTCGATTAAAAATAACGCTACGTCAGCCCGGTCAACGAACACATTCAAGGTTATTATAATTCGCATAGAGCTGAAAATTGGAACACCATTACAAAAGAAATGTAAAAAGTCTCCATCGCTCCTACATCTGCAAAAAAGTTATTCAAGGTCAAAGGTCGCGAAAATGGAATTTTCGCATTTTTCAGCCAAACGCTTTACTTTTTTTTTATCAAAAATACCCATTTCTAATATACAGCGATATGTAAATATTAGTGCGCAGACTTAGAGTAAAGAAAATTCCCTGATGCGTAGAAATAAGGAAACATTTCTTTAACGTTGTTCAAATGAGCTTGCCAATCTCCCATACGTTCCGCTCTTTAAAACTCCTTTGTATTCGACAACATATAAAAATATTGAATTCATAGTTTTGCGGTTGGCCCTCGTTCTTCATATTCTCTTATTTTTTATTAAACTTATTAAGTAATGCTCCAGATGTTTCATCATCGTTATGAACATAATTATATGAAATAATGTTATCTATTATGTTTTCAACAGTCATAACAAGATTTGCATCTATGATGTCATCAGTGTCAAATTCTTTTGATATTATTATTGGTAAGTTATTTGAAGTAATGTATGAGCTCGAACAGGTCTCGCGTAAGCATGACCATTGAGATTGTTTCTAATGACTTAGGTGCATAAATCTCAGTAAATACTTCTTTTATGCCGCTTTTGCTGAAGGGATTTCTTTTGTTTGTGGTATAATAGGCTCTTCTATTAAAACTGACCTTTTTGGAGTAACAATTTGATTGATTTGTCTAGCGTATTTACATCAGCATTATCTGCAGCATACTCAGTAAATGTGCCAGTTTCTAGTGGTAAGATATACGATATACTGTACGATAAAAAAAACTGCTGCTGCCTCGTACATTACAGTATCATGATAAGATGCACACAAACTGAAAGACGAAAAAATTTGTATAAATTTTTTTTTTTTTTTAATATTGTCGGACAAATTACACAGCGCCATCCAGCCCCAATGTAAGCGAAGCTTGTGTTATGGGTACTAGACAACTGATAAACATACGTAAATACATTTTTTTTTTGTAAATACATACTTATTATACATAGAAAATACCCAGACCAAGACAAACAGACATGTTCATGCACACAAATGTTTGTACTGTGTGGGAATCGAACCCACGAGCATTGGTGTCAAAGTAGCGTAACAGCGTGTTCCACCACTGCGCCACCGAGCTCGTCTAAAATAAAATAAAAAAATAAGCCATTTTGATTCAAATCGCCGTTAAAAGAAAACGGAGAGACCCAATTGTGATTTGGATTTGAAAGACTTAGGTTGAACAGCAGTCATAAACTATGGCTAATATTTATGAAAACTAATTTTAAATGTTCCAAATTTAACTTAGAAAAAGTATAAGAACATTTTTACAGAGAATGCTCTACAATTTTTGTCTAATCTATTTTTATGATAAAACTTAATGTTTGGCTGAAAAATGCAAAAATAAAAATGCTCCCCGGAAGTTTACTGGTAATCTCACTCACAGTATTGAATTCATTCATTCATCCCTACATATGCCAGAGCAAGTATCGAGAGTATTGATTTCCGATATCCAGAAATATAACATAATATCGTTTTAATGATTTTTAATGCAATTACAACAACTCACCCTTTTTTCATATAAGGGGAAAATATTGTAATACGTTCCATTCGAACTATCACACGACGTATTCAAAAATTCAAACAAACATCACTAGTTCATATAAATTACTATTCGGGGCCATTATCAGTAGGTAAGTTGTGTCACTCCAAACATCAAAGCACCTTCGCAAACTTTTCAAAGACCCAAAACACGAAACCACCATTCTAAAAATAGACCTCCTTGCACTTGCAAATACATGTAGCGAGCTTTGCTTAGCCACCGGGGTTACGCCCGCGGTGTATGTAGGCCAACGGTGACGTCACACGGTGGTGACCTACTTCGGTCGCCATTGAGAGACGCGCGTCAATGGTGCCCCGTCCCGCCGCACCACCGCACCACCGCGCAGTGCAACATGCCGCTTCGCAACGCTCACAACGGCCCGGGCGGGGCCGCCGAGGCCGCCCGCAAAATTAACACAAAAAGCTATCAAAATATATTCACAACTATCCAATTCTTATGTTTGACAGAACTACATAAAGGCGGACGGTAGAAAGCAGCTAAAGATATTTTTGGCGCAATGGAAAGATATGCCTTATTGCTTTTTAAATTTAGTGTTTACAAAACACGCAAAGAATTATTAATACGAAATCTTTGACAGATACTGGAGAGCGCATTGATACAATTTTATGTTTCTAAAGCCTTCATTATAGCCGTTGTAGTGGTAGGTAATTATTTCAGCACTTTTGATTTTGAGCAATGTGAAGGCTTAATACTGAATTGTTTTATGGTAGTTTTTGGTTAGAACATAATTTAGTACTTATTATGCCTTAAATTTTTGTTATGTCGACTTAACTACGGCCACCATGTTAAAATGTCATATAACTTTTGTGTTAGAGTAGCAACAGTGAATCAAAGTTAATGGCCACGTGATGACAACTTTCAGTTCTTTGTTATCTATGGTTTAATTTATGACAGGTCTGAGAGAGTTCAATACGAGAATAAGTTAGATATACTTCAATTAGGCTCATGTTGGATGATTAAAGTTACTGAAAATTATAAGCCATTATATCTCAGTTATAAAATTTTGTATAATACTAGCTGACCCGGCAAACTATGTTCTACCATATAAAGTATTTCTTATTCATCTTTTCCTAATTGTTTTGTTTTATGAAATATACTTTACGACCTATTCTCATACCTACCAAATAAACATAAAAAATTCCTGTAAAGAAGTCAAGGCAATTCATGACGCTTCTTTCATTGTTGTCATCCAAGATAAGCAGCAGCCCTGCTGGTAACCTTTCTCTGTTGAAGGAATACCACAAAATTCTAGAACACGATTATTTTTGAGTGTGGTTAGAATTCTAGTCTACATTACCCAGTGTCATAGTAAACTACTTTCTATCTTCTTCAGTTATTTTTTTCTCCACCAACCCATATTGTCAAAATTTTCCATGTAGGTTCTTTTCATGATTTCTGTAACTAGCTCAATTAAAATCAAAGTTATCTCTAGTTAGAGCTATAAAAGACAGGGAAAGGCCATTTAGGATATTTCATACTAATATTGCTGTTAAAATTAAAATTGTTAAAAATAAATATTTAGTAATCATAGTAGTAGTAATACCTAATAATAGTAATGCAGGAGAAAAGAACTACGAAACAGATAACAACGCGAAAGTAGTGCGTAGAAGCCGAAAGAAGCAATAGCCGAAGGAGAAATAAAACTTACTATATATATATATATATTACGTCAGGAGGCATACAAGACAAATGTTTGCCTTGTGTGGGAATCGAACCCACGAGCATTGGTGTCAAAGTCGCTGCTGTCACGACTGAGCCAACGAGTACGTTGTGTAGGTAAATACCGTTAGAGGCTCAAACGTTTACGGTACAAAAATCAGTTCTACAGCTTCACGCCAAATCCCTTGCTTTACGCGTAAAAAGCTCGTCAAAAAAGTTTATTAATACTTAACGTCAGGAGCCCTATAAATTCAGTGAACGTGCACGACAAAAACTAAACTATGAATGGCAAAGAAACGAGTAAGGTGTGTAAGGAACGAGGCACGTGGCGGTCGGTTTTTGTGTTGCCTACCCCGCAAGGGACTTTGCGTGAAGATTATAGTATAGCAGTAGTCTTTCAAATGATACTCCATACAATATATTAAATAATGAATTATTTTATATTGGTACTTATGTTACGATACTAATATATACTTTATCTTGTTATTGTTATTTGACTGGCACGCCGTCAAAGTCTATACATAATTTCTTTATGTTTTCTTATTTGATTGAATCCTTTAAAAATCTAATAATCATCCCGATAATGTAAAATTTGGTTTTAAAGTGAAATAAGCAAAAACTTGTTATTTCTTTATCTATGTATATACATGTATATGCGAAAAAAATGAAAAGAACTTCAGTGAAACAATATAAAACTTTCCAATTATATCTCTTGAAAATTTAAACGGCCAATTTGGTTCAGGTGTTATTCTAAGAACGAAAGGCGCGCAGAGTATGAAAAGTAATTCAATTAACCCTCCCGAGGCTTCCATTCAATAACTGCAGGTGCATGCCGCTGTATCCATTATTTGGCGGCGGCGCGCGGCGCGGAGCTAGCGGCCTGCATATTGCATACCTTGATATCGGGAACGTAGCGTAGTTGAGTCGGCTCGTAACAGTTTCTCATTAATTCAGCTTTTTTGCAACTGATTTGTTGAACGTTCCGTAGTGAATCGCATAGGAATTTTGCTATACATATTCCTTGCGTATCTCCTTCTTTTAATTCTGGAAAACATTAAATAAATTCTAATCCGCAATAAATTAAATGTTTTATAAATGTGATAGAAAGTCAGAAATGTGATATTTTCATGAGCAAAATGTGGATTATACCATATTCTTCCAGGAAAACTACACATTTAGTTCCTTCTCTTCTTTCTTCAAGGCTTCCTCTAGAGTTCAACTATCTCTGTGCAAAACTTACGTCGTTTCGTGACTATGTTATGATATAAAAGAACGACAGACAAAAACTCTTCCGCCTATAATATTCGTATGCATAAAATCATAGATTTAACCCTGTTTTAGTATTCCAGACCAAAATTAGAGAAACACTAACTAGTTTAGAGCGGACGAACATCACAAGCTGCCAGAACACAAGCTATACTAGCTAGAGATTTTGAAGTATGTACCACTTTCTATACCGCTACTGTTTACCGCTATTTCTATGTAAGTAATCAAAAATATAATTGATTCTATTGATCAACATCTTCGGTATCCTTCCCTTCCCTTCCTACCTTCCCTAATGCTTTCCATCGCATGCCATCAGCTATCAGCGCGACTACCACTGTCTTGGTCTGTTTACTGCAACCGTTAAGGTTCTCGGTTCACATGTAAGGTAACCTATAAATGGACCGATGAACTATAGGCGATCCATCACCCTATACGTGATCTCCACTCTAGGTCTTTCCTCCCGGCATCTAGCCACACTGACCTGGCAGATACAGCCGCCTTTGACATTTCAACTTGCAGGCATTAAAGACAATGTTACATTGTTTCTATATCTCTCCCGTTGAGTTCTCTCCAACATTCGCTGAGTGAACGAAGTCACGACACTCGTTAAAGTTTGCTTTCAATCACTGAGGTATTTGTATCGAAGTGTCCTAAACGTTGCTCAACTCAATGCGATGCTTCTATTGATCTCCTTTTGAAGTTATTTTCTCTGTTCTCATCGAGAAGGTTGTTTTTGAGACTTTTATGTTTTTGGTTTCCTTTCAAAATGTATAATATCTTAAGCCATTGTCTCTTATCCTTAGGAAGCTTTTGTCCATGTCTTGTTAAAAAACTTGAAGTTATCTTAGACAAGCTGCATCGCTTGTCTTAGGTAGACATTGCCAGTAACCATTTCGATCATTTCATTATCGACCATAACTTCTCTTGTCTTGTGGTCTTGAGATAATGAGTTCACTTTACTCGACTCTTGTCTTCTAATAATTCATCTGTAATTCCACACTTCGAGAAACATCATGATGATCGTTAAGCATCCAACTGTATCGCTAATATTTATGCTCCATGTTACCCATTTTTCTATACCTCTAACTACAGATGATAAGATATACACTTTCGGCGAGATCACGTCCCATTGGCATACCTTTCTATAGCTAAGATTAGACTGCTGGTCCTGAACGAGGACTGCCGCAAGGATCTTAATATTTCGATCTAATGATAGCCTACTTGACATTGCTGGTAGGATCCCATACAGAACGGACCAGGTTTAGATAAAGTCGAAAGCTTTTTCGTAGAGTGCAAAAGCAGTACTGCAGACTAGCCGTATGTGTGCATATGGGCCATGGAATTTTATGGAAGCCAGGCTGTTCCGGTGGCTGACAAGTCTAATTGAGGTAGGACACATCAAGTAGTCCGACTCTCCAGTCGGACTACTTGATGTTTTGTTGTAAGTGTACCTACTGTGCAAGTGTGGGCCGTATGCTTGCATGCTTCCTGACGTTGTACTGTTGCATAGTCTTTGAGCGAAACTATTCGTGATAACTCTTGGAGGCTTGTACCTTGTGTTGAAAGCTAAGCAGTTAAGTTCGCGCGGTAATTCTTCATTGAGGTTTATTGAAGTACAACAACGACTGCACTTCGGTTCCACGTGACTTGTCCACGTCATGAACACGATATTAAATTGATAAAAATAGAAGACATTGTTCCTCCAGAACCGCAGGCCTCGAGCTTTCATCGATTCTGTTGTTGTTCTGTCTTCTTAGGAAGCTTTCCTATTGTTCAAGAGATATAGCGGTAACGTTGTGAAGTGAGGGTTTTGAAGTTTTCTTGATGTATGTATATATTCACACCAGATCCCTTGCGGGCAGTAGTAGTGCGGGTAGGCAGAGAGAACCGAGGGCCATAAGACGCGGTCCTTACACACTTCACTCGCTTCTTTAACATTCATACCTCTTTTCATGCACGCTCGCCGGTTCCTACGGCTCCTGACATTACCTTCTGATAAAACACGACCAATTTGGTCATGGTAGGTTAGTCTTGGTCTTCCTCGGCTCCTACATCCTTCCACTTTCGCATTGTATATCTGTTTCGTCATTCTTTCACCTTGCATTCTTTCTACATGTCCGAACCAACGGAGCATGCCCTTTCTTATCTTAACATCGATTACTTTGGGGCTAGAGCCCCGCCATCGATTAGATGGCGCTGTGTAATTTGTCAGACAATATTTATATTTTATTTAAAGAATGATAGGATAGATTGGCATATAAATGTTAAATAAGCGAGCGAGATGTGAAAGGACTGTGTCTTATGGCACTCGGTTCTCGCTGCCTACTCCGCAAACGACCTGGCGTGAACATTTAAATAGATTAATATAACGCATATCTAATTTCCGAGTAGTTCTAAAAGTTGCCGTTCGATGGAAGCCAAGCTGCACATCTTGATGAGATAATTAATGGATAACTATTCTCTGAATTTAGTTGGAAAGAAAAAGTTTTTCGGATGGACGTTTGTCAGGCAAGTGTCTCGATACGATAGGTACCCTGATTAAACAAAGTTTGGTGTAGGTATGTAAGAAATTAATAGAAGTCCGGGCGAATACCTCCACCTCACAGAAAACCACGGCCAAACAACTCCCCGGAGGGTTGTTATGTTACCAGTGAATGAGGTCACCAGTAAACAAGATATTATATTTCGAAATACATGTCACCTAACCTAAGAAAGTCTGATTTTCCTTATGGTTAGTTGAGGTTTGACGGCCGTGGCTCCATGTCAAAATAAGTATCTTTGCTAAATCCTCAGGCTTAGGTACCGGACCCTGCTAATCCAATTTAGAAAACGAAATAATGCTAGGAAGTATATTTTATTAGTTATACTGTTTATACATAATTACGAAATCTGTCGATGTTAAATTAAAGAGAGAGATTTTAAGAGAGGTAAGGCGCATCAAAGCAGCCCGTATGGGGAAGTATCTCCACCTCACAGAAAACCGCAAAAAACTTCCTAGAGGGTTGTTGTGTTCCTGCGTGTGAGTGAGGTCACCAGCAAGATCCTAAGGAGTTGCTATGTTAGCAGCAGAGGAGGCATCGCGCGTGTATTACAAGCGTTAATAGGCTACGGTAACTGCTGTACATCAGGTGGGCCGTATGCTTGTATGTTTCCCGACGTTGAATAAAAAAAAAATCCAATAAGTATGACCTCGTACAATTTTCATAATTTTACCAACGCCTTAAAAGTTTTCTCGCAAGTTCATTTTATACAAAAGCCGTATTCTTCTCCAGCGATCAAACTATTTACTCAACATTAAACTTAAGAAATACTAGATCAAAAGGTTAAGCGGCGTCCTTTGTTCTAAAGCATTGCATTCTCAAACAATGAAGGCAAAGTGTAACAGAAGAGCAGTTGGAAATCCAGTGGAGCGTTCACAGACGCGAGACAATAGTGTGGACTCGGTAAGTTTGTGCAGTCCCTCCCCCCCCCTCCATCCACTTCGCCCCACCCTCGCCCGCCGCTGCCGCCCAGCGGCGTCCAGCGCCCTACGCCCTAAGCACATGCAGCGCAATCAATGATTTATACAGCCAGAGACACAAAGCGAACTCTCAGAACTCAGCTGCTTTAAATTATAAATGTTGTCTTCTACTTGTTAGCTTAGTCCGAGTAATGACGTCATTCTTCGCACCGCTGAAGGCGTCGCTTCACTTCTTTGACAAGGGGTCGCCTGCAACAGACTCTTAGCAACAATGAGCATGCGTTTTTAAAATAAATACTCCTTCAATGTTAAACAGATGAATATCTTTTATAGTGTAAGAAAACTTTTATTTAGAAAGTCTATTTTTATACTTCCCGAAACTTTAGGAAGATTATTAATCAGCATGCGATGAGCTCGGTAGCGCAGTGGCGAAATGCCTTTACGTTAGTCTTGACACCAACGTTCGTGGGCTCAATTCCCACACAGGACAAACATTTACGTGCACAAACATGTCTGTTTGTCTTGGTCTTGGAGTCTCTTAAAAGTAAAAAAGCATTAATGCAGCGTGTCTGGTGAAGTACCTCACAGATAAAGTGCAGCCAAATAACAACTTCCTTAAGCTCCTATTAAGTCGCTGTATTGGTATTATGCGAGTGATAGTCAATGGTCTTACAAGCGTTATGGCTACGGTAACGGTACGGTGGGCCGTATGCTTGTATGTCTCTCGACGTAGTTTAAAAGAAATAAAAAAATACACTTTTGTCTGGATTTAACGTAGTAATACAAAAGAGGAAAATTGAAAATGCAAATAGAAGAAAAACGTAACGAAATTCCATAATACTTATGAAATTTAATTGAATAATAGCCTATGCCCGGTCATGCGTGCGTGCTGTGACTCAGTTCAGTCATTTGTGTGTGTATTTGACTTCGAGAGTGTATGTGACTGTATGTTGTTTCTGAGTGTGTCAAAACTTTAACAAACGCCCAATTACATTTTTTACTTAGATAAACTAAATATTTGTGCAATGGCGCGTGCGTATATGTGGGTCAAACACGGCGTTCACAATGGCTCTATTTATATCAATAATCGAAAATAGCGCGACTATTCCTGTACGTACAGACAAAAACAGCTGTATGTATATTAGTTTGTCCACATCCCGTTAACATTGTATTGGGTGCCCTACTTAGCTGGTACCGCCACGCCGCCGCTTCGTACGTCAGACGTAAACTTATAAATACTGTTATGGACTTTTTGGCAGGAATTCAACTGGTGAAGTTGTGATTCTTATCAAAACTTTCGTGTTTTTTATAATGCTTCATAATAGTGATGTATTTATTGTGCGACTATATTAGGAAATGTGTAATAATTATGTCCTGTGAGCTTTAATTAAGATTATTCAGACACTTTTCGTGTTTCTTGAAATAATTCAGGTCCAAATAGCAATAAAATTGCACTACCAGTGTTGTGAACTTAACCAAAACTTCAAAAAAAAAATGTGTCTTACTTCAAGAAAGTAAGGAACGGATCGCGTTAATAATAATATATTAACTAAGATACTAGAGTCCAGGGCCTATTTGACCTATTAAAAATACTGTTGGATATAAAATTTAAAATGCTTTAATGATATTGATCGTGAGCATAATTATGTTGCAAAGCATACATTTCGTTAAACATTAAGTAGGCGTACTAAGATAAGGATAACTAACAATTAAACATGTTAAAGTTTAAGGGCTCAATATAGGATAGTCCACGATTCTGACAGTCGTCTCTGTACCAATTCACAAGGTCCTAGTTGATATTCAGGCGCTCCCGGTCAAATGTGACTACAGTACTGTGGTCTGCCTTGAGACTTGTTTAGTATAAGTCGTTACCAAGAGACCGATTTGCTCTGTTGTGCAAAGGATATCAGGTAGTCAGAACTTTGAAGTCCAAATGTAAATACAGTCTGAGTTACGAACTGAACTAACCTGGAGATTTCTACGTCATGAATCCCAGTACCCTTGGCGAAGATATGGGACTAGAACAGCAAATGAGGTTAACTTAGCAGTGAATACACAGACTTCTGTTTTGATAGGGTTGAGGTAAATCGAATTCACCTGCCCCCTGCCGGATACTTTAGCCAGAGCTACGCTCCATTTTAGATACGAGTTGATCTGTATGTAAAGTGTCACCAGTGTTTATATCCGCGTACCAATGAATATCATTAATTGACTGATATACAAAATTATATTATACTATTATATATAACATTATATACAATATAATATTATTGATATACAACAGAAACGTTGGGACCAGTGCAGAGCCTTGCGGAACGCCACCATTGCTATATTGATCTAAGATATATGACTTCTAATAAAAGTATACTATATGAATATATAATACATTATAGCAACTCGTAGACTCGTCGAAGCTATAATGAATTATGCATCTCTTACGGTATATGTGGTAATAACTGAACATTTTTCATCATTAAATTATTTAGCTACTTTAACCTAGAGACCAAACATATACCGCATTCATGAATTTGCTAGCAAACGATAACTTTAATTTACACCATACAAACGAAATTCTAATTTTGAAAAAGCAACGAGAAATGTATCCTTTAGAATTACATCAGTACAAAAGCAGCAATTACAAACAGCACTTTGGGAGGCTGGTGTCAAGGTGCAGCACTAATGAGCATCTCGCCCCTGCAGAATAAGGTGACGTCATTAAGACATCTCAGGACGCCGGAGACGCTCGTTTTCAAAAGATGTTGCATTCATTTGAAAGGAAGCAGTTGTGATTTGTAAACAGTAATTAACACTCTTTCTGTTTTAAACTTTTATGTAACTACGACATATAATGAACCAAATTTTAACTTCACTTTTCAATTGTTGTATCAAAACGAAACTTGGTTTTTCAAGTACCTATTGTTAGGGAGATAACACATGAATATGATGTTGATATGAACTATTATTCATGAAATGCGGTAGGCATTGTCTATCTATCTATAACTTTACGTCAAATCCCTTGCGGGGTAGACAGATGGGACTGAGCGCCACATGACCCGGTCCGGACCCGGTATTCGAAATGGCCACTTTTGGCTTTGATACAGGCCTTTAATCTATGGATTTACGCACTGTTTCCATGGGAAATTTAGCCACTGCCTGTTCCAGAGATTTCTTAAGAGAGACAATGTCGGCGTATCGTTTAGAGCAGGCCATGTCCTCTAAAATTGACCATAATTTGTAGTCTATGGGGTTCAGATCTGAGCTACACGATGACCAGTCTTCAGCTCTTATAAATTTTTAGCATAATAAACGCGTTCCAAATTCAAAATGATTAAAGAGTTGAAAAGTGCCTTACTTAACTCATACCGCCTTTAAAAGCGCGAAAATTCTATAAAACGGATTCTAGGAAATACATTTTTTTTTTTAATAATTACTGTATTAAAAATGTTTAAAAACTATAATATGTTTAATTATTTATTTTTGAATATTGAATGTATTACGGACAGATATATTATTAAGTTCGGAAAATAATGCCAAAAAAAGGAATTGTTTTTTCAGAGATATTATTTGAATATCTGTCCGTAATACATTCAATATTCAAAAATAAATAATTAAACATATTATAGTTTTTAAACATTTTTAATGTCATTATTTTTTAGTTTGGCTAGTATAAAATCCGAGATTGACTGCTCAAGACACTACAAAATACAGATTAGAGACCTATTAAGTCAAAATTATACCATTTAAAATATAATAAATAATAAAGTCGCTTGAGCGTTTACGTGGAAACGTTCGTGGGATAAGTCCACCTTAAGTATCGATAAGTAAAATCACGACACATGTCTTAAAACGAGCAAGTCTATAGTCTTCTTGGTTATTGAACATGGTGTTGTTAAGGGGCTTCGCTACCTTCTCAAGAATGGTATCTTGATACACTTGTGCCGATGTTTTGATACCTTTTTCACAAAAGCATGGCTCAGTCACTCCTTCATAGCTAATACCCCACCAAACCATCACTGAAGTCGGATAGTGCCCACGTTGCACTCTGTCGACAAATTGGGAAGCTTCCTTAGAGCTTTGAGCATAAATACGGTCATTTTGTTTGTTAAAATGTTGCTGAATTGTAAAAATTTTCTCATCCGTAAACAATTTTTTTCTGTGAACTACCTTTGCGTACCGCTTCAGTAATTGTTTCGATTTTACCACCCTATTCTTTTTTTAATTATCAGTTAAGAAATGACCAGTACGTCTCTTATAGGCTGCAAGTCCTAAGTCATCTTTTAAAATACGCGACATGGTTCTAGGTGCTCTCTTCATCTCCCGAGATAAAATCTTTTGCTTTCGGACAGGATTTCTCCGAATTCTTTCCCTTACTGCTTTGACCACCTTTTTCGTACGAACACTACGTGGACGGCCAGATCTTTTTCTGTCACAAACAGAGGAGGTCTCATTGTACCTATTAATAGCCCGGTACACAAACATTTTACTAATACCAAGCGTATGGAGAGTTTTAAAAATTGCATTTGGCTCCATACCTACTTTGTGTAATGCAATCACAGCGATTCGGTTCTCTTTATCACCCCACTCCATTTTAATATCGCAAAAT
The DNA here is from genome assembly GCA_947507595.1 of Pyralis farinalis. NCBI lineage: Eukaryota > Metazoa > Arthropoda > Insecta > Lepidoptera > Pyralidae > Pyralis > Pyralis farinalis. The sequence continues at coordinate 4,175,193 of OX382270.1, forward strand.
ATTGTACAGTACAATGTATTAGCGCTAAAATGAGAAAATTCAATGAATAATCATATAAAAATGACAGATTCCAAATTCAAATGTAATATTTTGTTTATTTTTAATTGTGACAGTATTTATGGCAAGACAAGTTATATGCTTTTTCGGTTTAGCAATAGAAGTGTATATCCTGAAAAAACGCGATTTTCCATTAAAAGCGGTCACCTGGGTACCTACTGCGAGAGAGATTACTGTTTGGTAGGGCCTAGACTTCTCTGGGTTCGTATTAAACTGGGCATCACGCGAGTATTTCTGGTTGCAGCACACGCTCCCGTAAGCTCAGCGTGTGCTCAAGAACTGGAGAAGTTTTGGGAGTCTATGAGGGATATTCTGGACTTAGCTGAAGGGAATGAAAGAGTGATTATGTGTGGAGATTTGAATGGATGGGTTGGGACCAAGCGATACAGCTATGAAGCTGTTCTTGGTCCGTATGGAGATAAGAGAGTGAACGAAGCAGGTAAGTCAATACTAGATTTATGTATGGAACGAAACCTCCTCGTGTCGAATACTTTATTTCATCATAAGGATATTCACACGTATACATGGAGAAGGAATGACCAAAAAAGTATGATTGATTTGATTTTAATAGATAGACGTCTCCGAAATGTTATAATGGATACAAGAGCCTTTAGAGGCCCCACTCTTGAGACGGACCACTACCTGGTGGTAAGCCGGTTTGTGGGCCTTTTTAGGAAGTGGAGGCACTGGCGAGTGCGTATCCCTTTCGGAGATCATGAAAGGATAATGAGCGAAAAATTGCAAGATGAAAGTGTAAGGAGAATGTATGTGCATCTAGTAAGTGAGAGACTTGCAAATGCAAGCCTCTCCGACTCAGATGTGGATGATTGTTGGAAAGTTTTGAAAGAAAGTATGGTGGATAGTGCAAAAGAAGCTTGTGGATGCGCAAAGAAACGAAAGGAGATGCCTGGTGGGATGCGGAGGTTGAATCCTCCGTAGCAAGAAAGAGGAAAGCGTGGCTGGATTACGTATCATCTTTGCCCTTAAATGAAAGTATGATAGAAAAGAAGAAAGAAATGTACCGTCTATGCTGGAATGAAACCAAGGCTTTAGTGAAAGACAAATTATGAATGAGGAAGAGAGGCTGACGAAAAACTTCGAGGCAAATACCAAACTCTTTTGGAGAGAGGTAAAGAAGTCTCGGAGTGGTTCGTCGGCATCCAGAATGGATAAGATAAAGTCTAAAGCTGGTGTCATTCTTGCGAACACTCAGGAAGTGTTAGAACGGTGGAGTGAATATTTTGAAGAAATGTATGAGTATGCCTCGGACGCTGACAATGAGAGTGAGTCGGATGCTTACTCCACGTTGACGGCGTCCGACGAAGGCATAACTATGGATAAAATCGAATGGTCGATACGAAGCTTGAAAAATGGAAAACCAGCGGGAATTGATCTGATCACAGCTGAGATGATCAAATTAGGTGGCACTTACGTCCGGGACGCCTTCTGGTACTAATGCAATCTATGCTGGAGAACTGGAAGGGTCCCAATGGACTGGAGACGCGCAGTCATCGTGCCCTTGTATAAAGGCAAGGGGTCACGCATGGACTGCGCCAACTATAGGGCCATCAGTTTGATCAGCTTAGCAGCAAAAGTATATGGAAAGGTGATTGAAAGGAGAATGAGGGTGAAATCCGATGAAATGCTGTGGGACGCACAAGGAGGTTTCCGAAATAGAAGGGGATGTACGGATCAAGTTTTCTCGCTCCGCAATATCGTAGAGAAGCATCTGGCCATAGACCAGAAGGTTTTCTGCGGTTTTGTGGATCTTGAGAAAGCCTTTGATAGGGTTGTGCGAAAGGAACTGTGGGACATATTGCCGAGATATGGGATTGACGGTTCACTGCTCCGTGCTGTGCAGTCCACTTACAAGGATTGCTCAGCATGTGTGCGGATAGATGGTGGCATGTCACCCTGGTTTGATGTCAGAATTGGTGTCAAACAGGGTTGCATGCTATCTGCTAGGCTGTTTATCCTGTATCTCGATAGTTGTCTGCTGAGAATAAGGTCAACGAATGTGGGATTGCGCATGGGTGACCTAGTGGTGAACTGTCTGCTGTATGCAGACGATGCCGTGCTATTAGCAGATACACCATCTAAACTGCAAACCCTGGTCACAACGATGAAAGACGAATGTATAGAGAAAGGCTTACTACTGAATGCGAAGAAAACAAAGATAATGGTATTTGAAAGAGAAGAATCCAGAACTAATGTAAGGATTACGATTGATGATGAAGTGTTGGAACAAGTGGATGAGTTTGTATATCTTGGATGCGCTTTCAGCAGGGATGGAAGGTACACCGCAGATGTGGAAAGACGAGTGAGTGCTGGGAATAGTGTGAATGGAGCGTTGGGAAAACTTCTTGGCAGTAAAATCCTGAGCCAGAAGGCACAACTCGCTATACACAATGCAGTGTTGGTCCCAATGCTAACTTATGGAAGCGAGAGCTGGGTATGGCACAAAGAGCATGAAAGTAGAATAAACGCGGTCGAAATGCGAGCGCTACGCAAAATTTGTGGCGTAAGGCTTGTAGACCGTATTCGCAATGATGATGTTAGAAACAGAGTTGGTATGAAAGAGAGCGTCGGTGTTAAAATAAGAAGAGGCATGCTCCGATGGTTCGGACATGTAGAAAGAATGCAAGATGAAAGAATGACGAAGCAGATATACAATGCAAAAGTGGAAGGATGTAGGAGCCGGGGAAGGCCAAGACTTATCTACCATGACCAAATTGGTCGTGTTCTATCAGAAGGTGATGTCAGGAGCCCTAGAAACCGGCGAGCGTGCATGAGAAGAGCAATTAATGTTAAAGAAGCGAGTGAGATATGTAAGGATCGAGTCACGTGGCGCTCGGTTCTCTCTGCCTACCCCGCAAGGGATTTGGCGTGAAGTTATAGATAGATAGATAGATTATTTTTAATAATTTAATTTTTTTTAAATATATGGAACCCTCTACGACATCTAGCGACGAGTGCTGTTACTTTTTCTGTTGATGGGAGTGCAGTGCAGACTCTGCACTGCAGAGTGGCCGGCCATACGTTTTCCCATATGTTTTTTTTTCTAATTGTAACGATTTTGGACCGTTCTTCCTCACCAACGAACATTTAAATTTCAAATTAAAGGATACAAAACTACAATATGTTAGCTATTAGTGTGTCGATTTTGGAGTTTCTCACTATTACCGTCTAAACGCTAGCTGGATGACATCAGTCTACCCCAAACGACAATTTTGAGGGTAATGTGGCTCCGCTGGCTATCGCAGCTCTGCCAAAGATTGCAGGAAGCCGATGGTTGCAAGTAGCACAGGATCGATTGTCTCTCATCTTGCCATTGCTACATAGTTCGTGTTTTCGGATTTAGTACATGTTTGTAATTATCACTTGCTCGGCGGTGAAGAAAAACATCGTGAGGAAAGCCGCACGTCCAACAAATTATATTTTGAAAGGTGTGTGACCTAAGAAAGATCTGGTAGTTCAATATAAAAACCGGTATCTTCGTTAAAGCCTCAGGGTTAGGTAGCGGACCCAGGTGGACCTGAGCCTAAGGCTTTGGCGTCATAATGAGTAAGGAAACGAGAAAACGCTAAGAAGAAGATGTACAGGACCGATTGTCGTAAAAGTGTAAGGGCTCCCCTTTATATTCAGCCTATATTCAGCAGTGGACGTCCTTCCGCTGAAATAAAAATATATTCAACATTATGATAATGTTGAATATATAGTATCCACCATGCTTTTCAGGAACACCGTTCCTATATGAAATCTATATGTTTGTCTGTGTGTGTCTGTCGCTTTTTTCGAATATTCGAATTTTGACTTCAGATTCGGATTCAGCATAAAAAAGTAGGATAGGAATGTCTGAAAAACCAACCTTTTATCTCTTAAGGAACATGGTCAAAATGGCCGACAATATAAAAAAAAAATTGAAATTTTATTTCAAAAGTAAATTAAAAAATAGAATAGGAATGTCTTAAAAACCAATATCATATTTCTTAAGGAACATGGTCAAATGGCCGTTAAAGTTTAAAAAAAAAAATTGTTATATAATTGACGAGACAGGTGTTCCTCTGGCAATGCAAGCTTGCGCATTCTCAACTGGTTTTATATAACATAGGCAGGCAAACATACGGCTCACCTGATGGAAAATGGTAATCTAAGCCTATGAACGCTTGCGATACAGCAACTAGGTATTAGTCGCGCGTGGCTATCCCCGCTTGGAGCTTTTATTGTGAATATGACAACTTAGTAAAAATCACCCTGCCCATCCATTTGTAGTGAATTACGTAAACGTGTTTTTTCATAAAAAGTCGGATAGATTGCAGTGCGAGCGTGGTGACGTCACGAGGCGACTTGTAACCAGGTCGCTCCAGCGCACCGAACTGTGTCACCCGTGACGTCAGCCGCGGCCGACGCTGCGCGCGCTGTCGCCGGACTGATAAACAAACGAAACGAACATCGCGTCCACTTCGGTAAACTGCACGTGACGCTGACGGACAAATTCCCGGCGACATCCCGCTACGTGTAGATCAAGCTTGACTTGACCTTTGTGCATTCTTATGCCGTAGATATTAAGAGTTAGAATTGAACTTCAAGTATCAAGCGTGATCTGATCTTACCTGTACTTTTTTCGAGGAAACAATCATTTTTTTTTCGTACAAGGCAAGCATAAGATTCGCTTATTGAGAAGCAATAAACGCAGCCTATAACAACACAAACAATAGACATTATTTTTTATGAACAATAGAGCCATAGACAAATAAATGGAAAATACAGAAGTTCAGGAATTTATTCTGCTTAATGTAGATAAATGCTTGCAATACGAAGATTCATCCCGCGCGTTGGCATTTGCTCTTGTCGCTTCTAACGCAGCCATTATCATCACTTTACTTTAGCTTTCATAAACTACTGTATACGCTTCACATCAGGGTGGTCTTATTTGCTTCCAGGCGTTGTATAAAAAATAAACAACATTATGTGAACAAAGTTTTTTAAGTTGAGCTACACAACGTATAAAACGAACGCGTGAAAATTCTATTACTCTATATATATTTAACGAATGATTATTATACCTATATATAAATATATTTCGTTACAATTGTTAATGTAACCTTATGCAATAATAGTATTAAAATCTTATGGTAACAAAAAAAATAAACTTGTTCGTATTACGAAGTATGACATTCCTGTTTTCTATTAAGTATGTGTCTTGTAATATTATTAGCTTAACAAGAAAGGCTGAATACATATTGTATTTGTTTAAAAGTGCTTTTTCTTCCACAAAACAACTGTTACCTATATGTTTCGTATATATCGAAAACAGCACTTAAAATCTCAAATTATGTATTTAGTTGAGTGTTTGCTTTTTAAAGTTTTCTATGAAGGTTATTTAAAAAAAAACAATAAAACATAAATAAAAACTATGTACTATCTATCTCATACAGTCACAATGATCCCCAGTTGGAAGCCCAATAACTAGCATTGTATTTTTTGCACTTCTTTTCCTATTACTTTGAACAAGCAACTCTTGGATATGTATAAATATATTCCGTCGTAATATCATGGACATGGTACTAACGATTTGGATAGATCAATTTTTTATCTAGGTAAGGTTTTTTATGTTAGAGGGGGGCAAACGAGTAAGTAGTCACCACTGCCCATAGGATCACTGATCCGTTGCCAGCTTTTTAGGGAAACATTAGCCCTTTTCTTGAAGGCACCCATATTATATTAGTCCGGGAACACCGCTGGGGGTAGTTGATTCTACAATTTCACCGTACGTGGTGAAAATGCCTCAAAAAGCGTCCTTTCTATGTTTATATACATGTGTCTTTCCTGAAAAAAAAATTACACGATAAAAAGAAACATCCAGCGCAATTCTGACGCATACCAACATTATCACATTTTACTATGGAATTGCATAGTTTATATTATACACGAATTCTATTTGACATAACATTTATTCAAAACTACAATTGCAGATTCATACACTTTTGTACGCCTATTCCTTACCACCCTGTATATCTATATTGCTGAAAACGAAAATTGAAGGCAAGCCTCTACACCGTATACATATATATACATATATAGGTACAATAACCAGTTAGCTACTGCTTCTTACTCGATTAAGTTGTTTGTGAGAGAGAGCAGTGTTGTAGAGCGGGGTCCCTTTTGGTAACCAGGTCGCTCCAGCGCACGAAACTATGTCACCCGTGACGTCAGCGGCGTGCCGAGCGCGCACTGTTGCTTGCAAGCGGATTACGCCCCCGCTAGTTCCCTACCAATTTAATTATTACTAGAATTGTAATTAAATGAAACGCGCCCGTTCTATTGTAGGGCGTGTATCCACCAGTTAAGAGGACGATGTCTAGTTGACATTATGACCCATGTAATTATCCAGTATGCAGAAAAATTACAACTGAGAGTGTTATGCGCGATGCATTCTTAGTATGAAGAGATGGTCGAGTTTTGTCTTCTTCGTAACATTACCCGTTTCCTAATCCATTAGGATTGGCGGAGTCCGCTACCTAAGCCTAAGGAATTGACGAAGATACTGGTTTTTACGCGGAACGACTGTCGTCAGACTTCCATAACCCAGGAGGAGAACCAGATCATTCTTAGGTAAGGTCACACATCTATTGGAATATAATTTCTTGGACGTGCGGGTTCCCTCACGATGTTTTCTTAACCGCCGAGTAAGTGATAATTACAAATAATTACCTACATAAAGTCGAAAATAAGACTTTTTTTTATACTGCGTCGGGAGGCATTCAAGCATACGGCCCACCTGATGTAAAGCAGGCACCGTAGCCTATTTACGGTTGCGATATATTAAGCATCACTCGCGCGATGCCTCCTCTGCTGCTTACACAGCAACTCCTTGGGAGCTTACTGGTGACCTCACTCACACGCAGGAACACAACAACCCTCTAGGGAGTTGTTATTTGGCTGCGGTTTTCTGTGAGGTGGAGGTACTTCCCCAGACGGGCTGCTTTGATGCGCCCCTACCTCTCTTAAAGTTTACCAGTACAGTGGATCTGTTGGTCACTTGGCCGCTTCTTTTTCCACTGGGCTATCATTGCTCATAAGTAGGTCAAGGGTGGTTGTTCGTATGTCCTTTTCATACAACGTGAGGTAGACAAACATACGAGCCACCTGAAGTAAAGTGGTTACCGTAGCCTCTAAACTCTTACAATATAAGAAGCGTTTGCGATTTGCCACGCCTACATACACACGAGCACTTTACTAGTAGTAAGTTACAGGCAACCTAACTCATTCGTAAGAATGCAACAATTCGCTGGCGATATCTTACTTGGCTACGGATTTATGTGACGTGAAGGTACTTCCGTCGTCGGAAGGTAATTGTGGCTTTAACATTTAGTATCTGTAAAAAAACAAAATATGTGGTTTTAAATATTACATTTTAGTTGTAACACAGGTCTTATGTTATACATTTTACTTAAAAAACTGCGTAAGGATTGTTACGTAACATGTCACAATTATATGTTACGTTTTACAATATTTTTCCAGACTCTTGTCAGATTGTATAATTAAAAAGTGCTAGTCGGATTATCCACGAACAAAGTCCTCTTAAATGACGGGGTCACCACGCACACTTTGAAATTAGGTGGAAGAACGTTTGGAGTTAAATTGTATCAACTTACCAAGCTTACTTACTCACCCTACCCAATCTATCTACCCAAGTACTCTTCAAAAGTCACATATTTGTTTCACATACATATTTGGAATTCGTTGAAAATTTTGAATTTGAGTTTATTGTAGTAAATCAAAATATTTCTATTTTTTATGGGACTTAGCAATTGTAATGAAGTGCAGAACGACGTACATGACTTAAACAAATACTTCTAGTCTATTCCAGATACAGAAATTTATATAAGAGCAATTTATTCATATTTGAAATCAAACCAATTTCGACCAATTCAATTCAATCAATATTAATAAATTAGCTTTCCCTTGCGGATTATTCAAGCCTATCATTATTTAAATGAAAAAACAAAGCCTCAAATTAATAAAAAAAATCATCACAATGCCTTCTCACTCGCTTGTAAGTAAAAAGTTGAAGTTGCCAATGGTCGAACGAGCCGTTTGAACGTCCGCGACACGTGCGCTAACGAACAGTTATTTTTAACTTGTGTTTATATACTGTCATTACGCACTCTTCATTCAGTTACTGTTTAACTCGCGAGCACGATAAAGAATGAACATCTAATTATATGTCCTCAATGAATGGATTGAATGACAGGCAATTACTTAGATTCAGTTGTGTCTCTCAAATGGATACTACAAAATACATGTCTTCTACTACAATATCTACTACAGTGATAGCTGATATTGGTTATGATTATAGATGTTTTGCGCGAAGAAATACCAAGTTCCAAAAAAATAATTAAAAACGGCACTCGGCTACAACTCGCACTGCGCTGGTTTCTTTTTTCTTCTTAAGGCTAGTTAAATAAGACGTATTGCTGGTAGAACATCTGTTGGAAATAAAAAAAAATGAAACAAGAAGGTTCCCTAGCCTTTAGGTGCTAAACTAAAAGGAGGTAGAGGTTCAGGTAATATATATAATAAATAGCCATATGCAATGACAAGAAAAAGACATAGTAGAAGCAGATTCATGTCAAATACGTCACAATTAGCAGCAGCCTTTAATGTAAGTAAATAAATGATACTGGTTCATTTACGTTAAATTAGGAAGATATAAAACTAAGAATACACGGTATGAACCCAATAATAACAACAACGCATCGAAATTTGCATTAACCTACAGGATTGACAGATTCCAAATCGGCTTGCCACTACAATGACGGAAAGAGGATCCTGTATGACAATCGAAAATATTGACACTGGTTAAAAAATGCTACAAAATAATTTAAATGACGATTAAAGAACTGTTTGGGAAGCTCTTAATGTACATGTTATTTGTTGTATTACTTATACGTTGGCGGCAATTTGAAAAGTGCGTTTCGTACGTTGAAATTAATTTGACTAAAGAAAATTTTTGTTCCGATGATTATCGACTGAAACGCAAATAAATATTATAATCTGAATCATAGGTCAACGCAAAAATATATAGACAAGCAATTTGATGTAAGCTACTTTGTGTGATTCCGCTCCCGATTAGTTCATGCGAAATACTGCCGGCCGGCACCCACCCACTACCGTTAGTACATGCATGCCGCCGCCGCTGCCTCGGCTGCTCCGGTCGTCTCTGCGACACGTCTTTAGCCTCTCCACGCGGCATCCTCAGGCTCCGTAGATGTTAGTCGTTAGAATAACATCCTACGACTTGTTGAGATATGTATATATATGATGAAAAAAAATATATTTGGCATACAAACTTGTGTTCCACATGGGTATGTAACAAATAATAATTAATCATTTAAGTTAAAAAAAATGCAGGCAGAGAACCAAACGCTACATAACTTGGTTTTTGTACACATCACTCGCTTCATTAACATTCATAATTATACGCGCTCCCGGTTCCTATGGCTCCTCACACCAACCTCTGATAATACAACCAATTTGCTCGTGGCCGTGGTACTTTCGGGTTGTGATTCTCTGTCGTGATCTGATTCGTCATTCTTTCTTTCTTTTTAGGGTTCCGTACCCAAAGGGTAAATCGGAACCCTATTGCTGAGGCTCCGCTGTCCGTCCGTCCGTCCGTCCGTCCGTCCGTCCGTCCGTCCGTCCGTCTGTCACCAGGCTGTATCTCATGAACCGTGATAGTTAGACAGTTGAAATTTTCACAGATGATGTATTTCTATTGCCGCTATAACAACAAATACTAAAAAATATAATAAAATAAATATTTAAGGGGGCTCCCATACAACAAACGTGATTTTTTTTGCATTTTTTATAGATCATGGTACGGAACCCTTCGTGCGCGAGTCCCACTCGCACTTGGCCGATTTTTTCTACATAGATCAATCGAGCATGCCTCATATTAACACTTACATCTTCATTTGTCGTTTTACCTGTTTGGTAAGAAACCCTGAAATCGTGTATGATCGTTACCTATATTGAGTGTTGTTTACGAGACGGCAGCAGGTGTCCTCAGTTCCGGTTTGATTCCCGTTTGAAGTCGCCCAGCATAAACGTCGTCTCGCACGGTGTTATTGTTTGGTAGATCGCTGCTGGCTCCCCACCCGGATACTCCCGAGCTGAAAGTCATCGGCCCTTTGGAGTTATTTTTGAAGCGCGCTAGCGATACTATTAATTTATGTATGCAAGTCCTTGGCCGAAATAAGAACTAGTTCGTAACAACGTTCGTTTATAATCCTTTAAATCACTTTATCTGGCGTGTTAGCAACGTTTGGAAGTGAAAACGTCAATTCATTGCGATGGAGTCTGGTTGGACTCTCTTGTGTTAATAATAGAATCTAGATTCATTTTAGGCAGTTTTAATATTTTGATGCCATTGGATTAAGAAAGATCGCTTTACGAATGACGAAAAAGTTATCATTGAATTCTTCGCCGTTTACATGCGTTTTTCAAAAATATATACCTACCTCCTATGTTTATTTCAATATTTTTTTTTACGCTAACTTTTTTTTCATGCATTGTATATCACCTATGGCGGTATACCGGGCTTCTACATAGAAGTAGTGAAAGTTGTTCGACGCTATTCATAATTACTGTCTTCTCTGTAATTTTGAACGTTTTAAGGAACTCTACTTAGAAGTATCATGAAAAGAAGACAAATTATGTCTTGAGAAATATAACTTATAATCTCGCATAAACCTATGTATAGAATAAACTATATTCAGATGAAAGTTTTGACCGAGACGATTCCAAAACATTTCGAAAGTCAGTCAGTGCTTGGCTACGTTTTGCATACTTTTTTATTCAGTTTTTTGTCTATTAATCGATCATACATCACTCATTTCGAGTCATATATAACACACAAGTTAATAAGCAGAAATATAAGTGTTATCGAACGCAACGAGCTAATCTAGTAAACAAGATGCAAAGGCAGCGAACGTATACAGCCAACAGCCAGAGTTCCCAATGGGGATAGAGCCAGAGCGCGGAGCCACCCGCGGCTAAGTCAAATTCGAACGAGGAGAAGGCGCGCGATTGGCTCGCGCGCGTGACGTCAATGCCGACCTCCCGCCGCGCCCGCCCGCACCCCGCGCCCCCCGCCGAAGGCCGCGCCACTCGCTTCTGAAAAATAATCATTTTCGGACGGCACGATTTTTATATATTTGCCGACCCATTTTGCCATTCTGGTGAGTTTGTACAATAGTGTCTTGCGTCCGATGCGAACAGGATAATGCATCTAGCGCAGTTGGGCTTCTGTTATATCCGGATTCAGCCCTCTCTGTCCAGCTCCAAGTGCCTACCACAAATCACAGCAAGAGCCAAAGGATGTGCATGCATCAGAACCAGACTATGTCTGTATCTAAAAATCTTTTTATTTTGTAAACCAGCTTCGGTAACTTGATATCTTTTTCTTTATCCAGTCAATCTTCTGTGTATGGTCGGTTTTCCAGCTGCCCAACTTATAACGCCTACCTTCGGCAACAACCGGTAAGACGCTAAGTATATCCCCGAAATGCGAGGTAATCAAACCAATCGTACCGCTGACTGCACTGGACATATCTTGACGTGCTATTCCGTTCAGATAGGCAGTGACATCGTCGCCGTCGATCTCTTCACCTTTTATGGTGAAATTGATCGTCCACATGATCCGTTCAAAACAAACGATGTTTTTAGTGGGAGCACGTGGCGCGCAGTAATGAGTCACCACTTTATTCGATCGTGATAAAAATAATAAAATAGTCTGATACACTACGAGTAGATACACGTAATTACAAAAGAGGAAAATTAACATAGCGGCTACGAGTGTGTATAAATGATACAATCACTGTGTATTTGTGATGCTGTATAATGTACGGACATGAAGAGATTGCAAGAGAAACAGATATGCAAAGTGAAAGTAGAAGGATTGAGGAGCCGAGGAACACGAAAACTCACCTACCACGACTTAATAGTTCCTGTGTTATCAGACGGCGGTGTCAGGAGCCCTAGGAACCAGGGGGCATGCATAAAAAGAGCTACGAATGTTAAAGAAGCGACGAGGTGTGTGGCGCTAGGTTGTTTCTACCTACCGCGCAAGGGGCGTGAAGTTATGATTAGATGGATATGTGATACATGGTCGCATTTATATCAACTTACCCACCATCACATACTTTCATTGGGTTTAACGTTAATGACGTATATCATTAACATTTAAATTTAAAAAGTCATTGAAGTAATTTTTTCATTTTAATATCATTAAAGTCCACTCTTATATACGTTCGTATCGTTGTGACAATCTTTACAAACGCTACTTTCACTTTTTTACTTAACTATCTATCTATATGTTCACGCCAGGTCCCTTGCGGGGTAGGCACAGAGAACCGGGCGCCACAAGACGCAGTCCTTACCGACACCACTCACTTCTTTAAAATACACGCACTCTCATCGTTTCCGGAGATATAAAACTCTATCAATTGCTCATGGTTGATGAGCCTTCTTAGTTCCTACAACCTTCCACTTTCGCATTCTTCGTTATCCCGTTTCTTAATTCATTAGATTCAGTGGGGCTTAAGTCATTAAATCAATATTTTCGCTAATGGTAGCGACCTAAGCCTAAAAGATTTGGCAAACATACTAATATTAACATGAACTGCCATCCGGTCTCCAAAACGCAGAGGTAAGCCAGACCTTTCTCAAGTTAGGTCAGTTTCAAAAAATAATATCTTGGACGTGGGGGCTACCTCACGATACTTTCCCCACCGAGCAAGTGATAATTACAAATACGACATAAATCCGTACGAACGTGCGCACTAGGATTTGAATCAGGAGTAATCAATTATTAGTCTCGTTTTCTATCCACTAGCTTATCAATGAGCAATTAGATAAAGAACTATTTATTATAAAGTAGTATGTAATTACAAGACCTACTTCAAAGTACTTGGTTTCTATCGAACACTAAACTCATAAAGTCTGCCAAATCTACAGCGTAAATTACGCAGCAACTTTTAACCCCAAACTAAGCAAAGGTATATATGTTATGTGGGTCCAGACAACTGATAAACATACATAAATACTTTTTTGGTAAAGAGATATAAATACTATTCGCTAAACACCCGCACCCAGACAAACAGACATATATCCACATACTCTAGTTGTCTTGTCTTGAACCTCTTGCGAAATCTAATATGCAATACACCAGTTAGCTTAAATCAAATCAGCTTCTTCCTTGAGTTGTCCCGTTTCCTAATCTATTAGGATTGGCGGGATCCGCTACCTAAGCCTAAAGATTTAACGAAGATACTATTTTTACATGGAGTGACTGCCGATAGACCTCCGCAACCCAGAGGGAAAGCCAGACCTTTCTTAGGATCACACGTCTTTAGAAATATAATTTCTTGAACGTACGGGTTTCTTCAAGATGTTTTCCTTCGCCGCCTTATATCACCGCAGCTTATGTCAAAACGTATTACATTATATTAATTATTCAAATTTTTAGGAACACCATTCCTATATGAAATCTATATGTTTGTCTGTCGTTTTTTTTTCGAATATTCGAATTTTCATTTCAGATTCGGATTCAGCATAAAAAAGTAGAATAGTTCAGGAACACCGTTCCTATCTCTTAAGGAACATGGACAAAATGGCCGACAAATAAAAAAAAAAATGTTATATAATTGACGAGCCAGGTGTTCCTCTGGCAATGCAAGCTTGCGCATTCTCAATTGGTTTTAAATAAAGCGGTCATGAAAGTATAAGTGATATGTGAATATGTAATTAAAGAGAAGGTAGTCAGAGTTCATCTCCCTGTATCTCTATACTGATGACAACTCTAATGTATGGAATCAAAAGATGAGTAGAAACAGGATGTACGCGGTCGAGGTGCGAACAATTCGCAAACTCACGCATGTATACCGTATGACGTAATGATGACGTAAAAAAGAGAGTTGACCTGAAAAAGAGTATCAGATTAAGATAAGAATACTTCTTTGGTTCGGGCATATAAAAAGAACGCAAAAAGAAATTTTGACAAGACTGGGTTCGACTTCCACACAAGACAAACATTTGTTTGCATAAATATGTCTGTTTGTCTTGATCTATGTGTTTTACGAAAGATAGGGTATTATAACATCTTCCTTGAGGGTTGTTGTGTTCCCGGGAGTGAGGTTGAAGTTACTAGTAAAATCCTATGGCGTTTGCTACATTGCACTGTAGCGTAAGTGGCAACACGATACTTCCTGTATTGCAAGCGTCCGTAGGCTACGATAACTAGTTCAGGTGGGCGGTATACTTGTCTCTCGGCGTAATAAAATAAAAGAGTAACGAAACAAACATACAACTCAAAATTGGAAGGATGTAGGCGCCTATGTAGTCCAAGACTCGCCTATCACTACGAATAGATGGTATTTTGTCAAAAATATACCCCGTTTATGCTAAGTACGAGAGCGACCAAACTAGATAAACTTAAACAGCAAAACAATAAATACAAAATCGTTACAGCGATTTTGGACGTTTAAATTAATAATCCATAATTAATTAAGAAGAGGCATGCTCTTGGTTCGGACATGAGAAAAGAATGCAGGAAGAAATAATTACGAAACAGATATACAACGCAAAAGTGGAAGGATGTAGAAGGCGATGAAGGTCAAGACTTACCTACCTTGACCAAATTGATCATGTTCTCTCAGTAGGTGATGTCAGGAGCCTTAGAAAACAGCGAGTGGGCATGAGAAGAGCAATGTTAAAGAAGCGAGTGAGGTGTCTAAGGGTCGAGTCATGTGGCGCTCGGTTCTCTCTGCCTACCCCGCAAGGGATATGCTTACATACATACATATATCAATTCTAACTAATATATAAATCGGAAAAAAATTGTTTGAAAGTGGTAATTCTGGAACTACCAATCAGATTTGAATAAATACTTTTTGCATTTGATAAGGATATAGGCTATTCAACACACAACGCGACTCTTAGAAGTCGGGAAAAAGAAAAAGTAAGAAATAGCTATTAACCTCGAGATACCGGGATACGGGCGGGCTGCACTAGCAGCAGATGATACAATAAAATATAATATGTTTACTCTTTGCTTGAGTACATTATAATCCCTTCCTTTAGTAACATACAGCTAGTAATGAATCTACCTTCAGTGTTAATACAAGTTAAGAGTAACATAACTTGTTCTTGTGTTTACGGACTGATGATCATGGTGATTCATTACGAAACACATTTATAAACATCTCTACAAACATCACGATTAACAATTGTCGCGCTCCATTGTCAGCAATTCAACAAAGGCACCAAACTCTCGCCGACTTGCATCTGTTTCCTCAGACTGAATTCGATAATGGTGACAAAGATTCGGAGAACGCAAGGTTGGACGGCCCACCACACGATGGATCGTCGATCTGGTGAAGATCGCAGGGAGTCAATGGATGCAAGCAGCACATTCGTTCTGGAAATCTAAGGCAGGCCTATTTTAAGGAATACGTCGACTGAAATGATGATAGGTTGGAGGATTCTAGTCGAAATTTGACGAGTTCGGTGCCGCTGTGGTTAGTAACGTTACTTTGACATAAACGCTCGTGGGTTCGATACCCACGCAATAAACACATTTAGTGAACATGTCTGTTTGTTTTGTACTGGGTGTTTTTAAGATAGGCAAGGCGCATCAAAGCAACCCGTCTGGGGAAGTACAGCCTCGCAGAAAACCGCTGCCAAATAATAAATCGCTGGAAGGTTATTGTGTTCCTGCATGTTAGCGAGGACACCAGTTAGCTCCTCAGGAGTTGCTATGTTAAAAGCAGTAAAAGTGGCATCGCGATAGTGGTACTTAATGTATTGCAAGCGTAGCCTACAATAACTGCTTTACATCGGATGGGCCGTATGCAAGCCAATGTTATTCAAAAGAAATCTAAATAAAATAATATTTATGTCCTTTTTACTTTTTAAAATAATGTACATTTCGATTTCTTTGAATTTTGTGATATGTTTCATTTGATATTTGTAATAGATCATCGCAATAAATACTTGTGATAATTCAGCAAGTATGTAATAGTCTGTATTTATTTAATTCTTCAGTACCTATTAAATCAGTTCTATTTAAAATTAGAAACAGTAATGTGTAGTTTCGATATGAAATCCAAGATTCTCATAAATTATTTTATGAAACTTCCTACTTCCAGTCAAAGTTGCAGTTGAATGCAACTTACTTACATACTAACATGGTCATTCAGTAAGCTGACGGCTTATTTCAATCCCCATCAGGGGATCGAATGTAAACTCTTGTAGAACGGGATGTTCACGTTCAATCCCTGATGGAGGCTGTATGGACAGCGGCTTACTGAATGACAGTAAACAGATAGTCTAAATCACGTGACTAACTTAAAATGTTATTCCTTATACATTTCTTGTGTATCTTTGAAGTTATTAGTATTAGCCTAAATTATTTTTAGAAATAACCACAGGGACCTACAAATCTGCGTGCAAGTCTTAATTTTATATCATTAAGCCAATTATATGGCAAGTTCCATATAATATACAACATATACAATAATGCGTCTATTTTGGGGGTCATCCCTTAAACAAGATATACTGTTAGTAAAGCCAATGACAATGTATATCCTTTATTTCCCAAATCGCATTTCCACTGTGCATGTCTTTAATTCGTCAGTAGCTACATACAAAAGAAAATGTACGGAACTGTTTTGTCTATTTTAATACCTATATATAATAGACAAAAGTTTCTCCTCTGTTTGTTAACCGATTATCATTTTATTGTATTGTTTAGTAACTACGACTGAATTAGAAACATGCATACGGGAAATACAATTTTCATGACTCTACCGATAGAGTTAATGTCATCCGGTGGGCCGTATGCTTGTACAAAAAAGGACTACATCAACTCTAGTGAGATATCAGCAAGCTAAATGGGTCCATTTGCTACTTGTATCGAAGAGAACAATTTGAAAACCGCTCTAGTCTGTGTTTTATAGTGGTTTATATTTCGTTAAAGTGATTAATGTCAAAGGGATAGTATTTACCTTTCCTAATGCTATCCTCTCTATACAATCCTCAGCTTACTACTTCTGACCATAGCCGATCGCTCTTTTGAAGTCATCTGAAGCAAGACTTCGCAACCTTCCTTAACACCACGACAAACGGTCTAAGTTATTTTTTGTTCATTTCATTTACTACTACTATTATGTCAACGTACGGCCGAAATCTAGATATATGTCTCGGTTGGTATTTTGCATGGAGTTTCCTAAGAAAGCATGCATTTATATCTTTGGAGTCAAAGCCAACCTCACTTGCTTTTGGTGGGTTCCACTAATTACGAAATATGACGGACTAGATAGAGCGAGGCGACACATTTGCTTAGTCGAACTGCCTCTCTTTCTTAATTATCAGGGTGCACCATATACCGTTGACTCTTATAGATGATAGTGAGCCAATCACACCCTGAAACTTGTTACCATCATGTGTTAAATAAGCCAAAATATTTATTGCAGCACACGAGTCACGCTTGGCTCGGCACGTGTGTACGTTGCAGGCAAGTGAGGCAGTCTGTTTGTACATATTAATGTGATGGACTGCGGGCGGGGCGGGTGCAGGCGCACCGCACGCGATTTCAACAGGTGCCTGCGACCTAGGACGAAAACTACCCACCTCTACCACAACATTACAAACGCTAATGCATAAAAACATCGGTTCGTTTCTACGACCGAATGATCTGGCGTTCAGTTTCTTCTGCGTTCCTCGCAAGGGATTTGGCGTTAAGATATAGTATAAACTGGTTAGCAGTTTCTACTTCTAAAGCATCGGTTCAATTTAAACACACGACAAACATTTGTGTGCAAGAACACTGCAATTTGTCTTGGTTTGTGTATTCGGTATGGATTATAAGCGTTATACTTGCAATAAAAATGTTGTATGTATGTCTATCAGTTAGTTCACCCGGTTCGCTTAATTTGGACTAGATAGCGCTGTACAATTTGTACAAAAATATTTATTTATTACTAGCTACTCGCCGCGGGTGCTCCGATCACTACCAAAATTCACAGGATCAATCGCTGGACTAATCTGAAGATTCTCTAAAATTTTTATCAAAATCGCTCTAGCCGTTTTCAAGTCCTTAGAGGACAAACATATAATTATACTATATTGATTTTTATTTAAGTATTAGCTATGCCTGGCACCGCTTCATGGGCGTTTTCTTCTTTTTTTATGTCCAAACCTTCTCGATAATGTGAACCCAGAAGTTTCATCTCAATCGGATGAATAGTTTCAAAGTCTACAACGCACATAGGTAGAAACATTTATTGTGTTTTATATATTAAGATAGATAAATAGACTTATTGATTACTGATTTTACTGCTGACACGTAATAGAAGTCACGATACCACCCACATGGTTGAGCAATAAGGAATCAATTGGAGAGAGGGAGCTGACGATGACTCCTGAATATTCCCGGAATAAAATGTAGCCTAAATGCTGGTTTCGTCGCTGAGGATTGCAAAGTATATGGGGATATGCCGATGGTCGAACGAATAAAGAATTTTGAGATCCATATTAAGACAGAAACAAATAAAGAGTAACAACTCGGTGGCATTAGATATAATATATAATTATATATAATAATATATTATACGGTATGGTATACGGTATAATAGTGAATTCAAACTGAGAGGATCTGAGTAATTGGCGAGTAGATAGCGCGTGGTGCATGCACGTGGAGTAAGTACTGTTCGAGTGTAAATATAGCATGGTGTCGTACCGGCAGTACCGCAGAGAATTGGACGGCAATTAGAACAGCGACAGACAGAGGTTACGGCCACTATCATGATTCATTCACACATCTATTTCCTAGCGTTATCCCGTTGCCTAATCCCTTAGGACTGACGATCCTAACGAGTGCACTTAGACTTATTTTAATATCATCCAAACCAGCGCCTGCATTATCGTTAAGAAACCCGCTAACCAAAGAAATTATATTTCGAAATACGAGTACCTAACCTAAGAAACATACCTTTTTTCTCTTCATTTGGACTAGATAGCGCTGTGTAATTTGTACAGAAATAGTTATTTACTACTAGCTACTCGCCCCGGCATCGCACGAGATCACTACTAAAATTCAGTTCCAAAAGGAATTAAACATTTCCCTCTGGGTTGTGAAGGACTGACGGCAGTCGCTCCATGTAAAAATAAGTATCATCGCCCAATCCTATATTAGTTGGGATCACCAATATAGGGATTATGAGTTGCCGTAATGATTATAATGGTTGTGGTCCTAGGTGAACTGGTCTGAGAATGTCTATGCAGTTTTTGCTTTATTTATGGTCTTCACAATAGGTACGTGCGTTCAGTTTTCCAGCAACAACGCGACTGCTGTTTAATTTAATCCGTACAATGTGCAACGCAAAACTACTGACGATATGAATTGCATGTACTGTGTCCCCACAGGCTTAGGTAGCGGACCCCACTAATACTAATAAATTACAAAACGGTATAACAGCTGATATGAATTTATTGTAATATCTAATTAACAATTTTAAAAGAGACCTATGTTGGCAAGTTCTTTCGGCATTTCTTCTTCGCCAATGGTCATTTCAGATTAAAAAAAGAAAAATAGTAACATAAGAGAATTGAAGTGTATTGAATTGAATAGGAAATAAAGAATTTTAATATTTATCTTTTATCATTAAAAAAAAGTATCTACTTGACTCAACCACATTATCATATTATATATTATAAGTACCAGCTGCAGCCCGCGACTTCACCCGCGTATGTCCCGATGTCCCGTGGGAACGGCTTTTTAACGGCTTTCTTACATCTAACGATCACATCGTGATGTTTAATAAGCCTATAATCTTCCTCAAGAATTGTCAAATGCAAAAATATTTTTTTTCAAATCCGATTGGTAACTTAAACAAACTATTCATCTTTATTACATTAGTGTGTATACATACACAATAATGTATCACTGTGCTTTTAGCAAGGATGGAAGGTACACCGCTGATGTGGAAGATGAGTGAGTGCAGGGAGCAACGTGAATGGAGCGTTGTGTAAACTTCTAGGCAGCCGAAGCTGTTTACCAGAGGGAGACTTTATACAAAAGTCGTCTGCGTGGGTACCTCTGTCTTACCTATTTCTGCCGCCAAGCAGCTATATTTATATAGCTGTGCTCCGGTTTGAAGGGTGAGATATGGCAGAGTTATTACTGGGTACTGTGACGAAACATCTTAGGTCACAAGATTGGCAGCGCACGAGTAACATTTCCGTGGTGTTGCGAGCGTCAAACTGCGGTGACCGATTACCATCTGATGCGAGCGCATGTAGTTTGCTAATCTAGTTGTATTGTATAAGAAAAAGATATGTAACCCAGAAGGCATAGCTCGCTGTATACAGCGTGGTGCTAATCCCAACGCTAACAGACGCTAACTAATGATAGCAGAGACAGAGACGTACAGCACGGTGCTGTACGTTTAGGATATAATAATCATTTTATCACCTTGATCGACTTGCTATAATCAAATTAAAGAGAAAACTTCCTTTATAAAAGTTAATACATTGCTTCTTAACATTGAATACATCGCGCATCAATAAAATTAATAAAATTGTAGGATATTGCCCTCAAACTATTTTGGTCCTAACCTTAGTTTACTTTGGCTAATGACTCCCACTTATGATACAGAAAATGTAATTTATGTCAAAAAATGGCGTCACTATATGCAATAAAGATAGAAAAACTCCGTTAATGTTGCAGAATAAAGAACTTAGAACAAAAAAGTATATTTCGCGCCAATAATAAACACGTTGATAGACTACGGTTTTTTTTTTATTATAAGCCTGGCAAAGGAAGGTGGTGCCACGCGGACTAGTACGCATCGCGTCAATTCCCGCTCGGCCCCGCCCCGAGGTTATTTAAATATACCGTGACGTATTATCGGCGCAGCACTACACCACTAATACGTTTCCTTGATCCCCATCCGGCTGCCCTTCCGCGATAAAAAAAACTTCGTCTTTATTGACATGAGCGCGGTAAAAATAACTACACTTTGTTTTGCTGTATATTGAGCCACGGTCGTACATGTATCTACACACCTACTGCCACGGTTTATATTAATTTGAAACATTATTGTACAATTCAATTCTCTCCCAATCGTTTTTGTCAAGATACTTATGGTACCATAAAGTTTAATTAAGTAGGGACAGCTTTGATACCGCACTGGATAAAGAACCGGCATATAGACCAACAGGTCCCCGGTTCGAATACTGGCATGTAGATACTACTAAAGTCATGTTTTCGGATTTATGTAATTGTAATTATAACTAGCTTGGCGGCGAAGGAAACATCGTGAGGAAACCCGCACGTACAAGAATTTGTACTTCGAAAGACGTGCGAAGTAACCTAAGAAAAGTCTGGTTTCCCCTCAAATGTAAAAATCAGTATCTTCGCCTAATTCTTAGGCTTAGATAACGAACCCCGCCAATCCTAATAGGACACTTGATTGGGACTATTTTCATAATATCTCGTTAATGTACTTGCACTTGTACGGATTCCAACTTCACAATTTTATTTAATAATTATTTTCACCGACCGGTTTTCGCCTTTACGGCATCATCAAGGTATTTTATATTCGCATCGGCAATCTAATCTAATCTATCGGCAATCCGCACGAACAAGAAATTATAGTTCAAAAGACCTAAACTAAGAAATGTCTGGTTTTCCCTGTGTGTTGTGGACGTCTGGCGACTGTCGCTTAATGTCAAAAACTTACGTAGTGGCTTATGTTAGGCTTATTTAGCGGACTCTTCCAATCCTTGGGTTAGGAAACGGTATATCACTAGGAAGAAATTTAGTTCATTAATATCTTAATATTTATTTTAGAATTTCTTTACTTGAGGAGGCTGTCCTATATACAAAAACAAAATTTCTGTGCTTTTTTACCAAAAAAAGATTAATTCTGGAAAATTCGCGTTTAATTGACAGAAATATTTGGAACAAAAATGTGTATTCAATTTCTAATTGGAGAAGATATGACGTGATTCAAAAAACCGACACTACATCCTTTTTCTTTTCGGTTTAATTATGCTCTAATACCGACAGTTAATGGTGTCCCAATTATTTGTTTTTGAAGATAAAAAGAACAAGAACATGTTTGCACATCGCATAATGAGCTGCAAATAATGTCACCCTACATATCACCTAAAGAAAAATATTTTTATTCCTGTATCTTTTCATGTACGCCTTCCCCCATTAAAATCAGTTTATTTGAATTTCTATATAAATGTTTGGTTTTGCATTAGCGCTCTACATAATACAAATACTTGTAAGGTTACTATCGAAACTAAATCCAATTCCAATGACAATGTACTGTATAATATTTCGTAGTTTCAGCCATAACTTGGCGAGCGTGCACGAAAAAAGCTATGAATGTTATAGAAGCGAACGAGGTGTGTAAGGACCGCATCTTGTGGTGCTTAGTTCACTACCTACCCTACAAGGGCCTGGCGTGAACATGTTTAAATTTTCAGCAACACAATTTTTCTGAATAAGTGTACAATCCGGTATCAAATCAAGTCGCGACCATTGCGCTTCAAGATTTTACTTCCATATTCGGTCGATCGGAATTAATTTCAAGAGTACCTAATCCTGTATTCGTTTACGAGCTAGAGATTCGCGGTATTCGGACGAACTGATATTAGAGTGACATCTACAAGGATGTCGAATTGATTTCTAGTACGGTACCCTAAACATTCAGCGCGATTGGCATAAAATTTACTACTTTTTACTATTTTTGATATTACATGCATACATAGACTTCGAGTAGAAATATATAACTGTTCCAATCTTGCTGGCGGTATGCCTGTTTATTTTATTATTGTTATTAATAAAACATTTATCTACAGTGTTTGTGACATTTAAATTTTCATTTAATTTAGTGGTTACTAAAAGTTACTTGAATATTTGTTAGACGACGTTTGAATATAATTCTTTTTTTCAAAATTCATGACTGCTGTTGCGATAGCAAAAAATATGTAATTGATATATCGGCCAGTTTTAAATTTTGTAATTGAAACTTAGGATTCGAAATAAATAATTGATACTTAGACCAGGTTCAAAATTTGTAATTGATACTCAGAACTATTTAAAATACGTAATTGATACATAGGCTGGGTTTAAAGTTAGTAATTTATATTTAGGCTCGATTTAAAATAGGTAATTGATAGATTAGCCCAGTTTCAAATATGTAATAGATGCTTAGAGCTGATTTAAAATAGCTAATTGATACATAGGCTCGGTTTCAAATTTGTAATTGATACTTAGGCCCGATTTAAAATAAGTAAAAATACTTAAGCCTGGTTTAAAAATTTGTAAAAAAAATTGGTAACATATGAAAATCTGGTAACGATAAAACAATCTAATGACCAGTTTTTTTTTCATAGAACGCCGGACGCATGCAACCATACTGCCTTCGAGACGTAAAGCTGTTACCACCGTAGTCTATGAACGAATACAAAAAAGTAATATCATTCGGGAAAACAGCAACCCTCTAGGAAGTTGTTATTTAGCTGCGGTTTTCTTGAGTTGTTGTATAGGAGGTGGAGGTACTTCCCCCGTCAGGCTGCTTTCATGTACAGCCTTAATGGCTAAAAAAATTGCGATGTTACAATATGTATTGTTTGACAATGACAATGTATGATTATAGTACTATCAATCTAATCTGAAGGAAGGCAGGCACTGACATTTCTTAAAGAGGGGACCGTAAACATGATAGTTAAGAATATTCTGAAAGATTCGGAGTTGCATATTCGCCAAATTTAACCCGTTTTTCTTTTAATTCCCATGAGACGAAATGTCTGTTACTGCTTCCCAATGCTGAAATAGTAACAGAGGTTTGGACTTATGTGAAGTTGGTTGAAGCTAAAATTTCATTAACATCGTTTGTGGGGGTTTTTAACATTCATCATTATTATTTGTTAAATAATGATCACGATGATGAATATCACATATTTATGTTTTACTAAAATATATGACAAATTATCTCGTGTCATATATTTTTACGACGAATATTAGAACGTACATTTCATTCGACGTATGTTAAAAATACAAAATGCTAGTTTAAGTACACTCAGTCCGGTGCCGACTGGTTATCAGCCTGCAAATGAGCATGATACATGATAATTCGTATTCATTGGTAACATCGGCGTGTTGTGTCTTCAGGAGAGTCGGCAGGAGAGCGCCCGGACTGGGGCATGCGCGCACATATCGATCCGCCGAGATGACGGCGAGAGCTCGCTGCGCCCACAGAGCACAACTACGTCCCAAGTTCAAAATCTGAGCGTAATTGACAACTCTATGCCCTTGGTAGGCTGACGGCCTGACAGCCCGCAGCTTGGCAAAATTATAAAAAGCATGAAACATTGTCTATGGTTTAAAAATATCATATATAGCCAAGCCACATTTCAGTATTGATATGAATTTAAAATGATTTTATGCAAATGACGACAAGTTGCGACTGTTCTTGTATACCGCGTTATATATAATATAAATACTAATTTTGATTCTTAGTTTTCATAGTTCTTAGTCCATGCCAAAATTTGAAAAAATATGCATTTATATCTGATGTCAGTATCCGTCCTTATCGTGCCTATATTCGCTTTCTGCCATTCGTCACTTGTGTCCATACAATTTCTATAACCAAACAAGACAAAAACAATAAGAAATCTTTGTGTCAAAAGCTGCAGTCATATCACAGAAATATAAATAAAGTCATATTTCTGCGGGTCACATTTATAAGACATTTAGTTTACGGCGGTTCCGCCCGTCCGTTTTGTCTTTTAGGCTTTATACTGGAACCCTAAATGTTGGCCCAATATGTGCCTGATATACGTATATTCATATACCATGTAAAACATCATGGTAGTCCGTTCAGTAATTCATGTGTGATGCGTGAATGCGAAAGAAAAACAAAATAAAAATACTACTTACCCCTGAATACAAATTTTATCTATGAAGGTATATACTTACGTTGTTTGTGTATTTATGTACAGTGTATGTATATTGTGTACGTAATGATACGTTTACGCGTATATATGTAGTGTATATGTATATATATATATATTTGTCTATATGTGTGTAGTTATGTTTATATTTGTATACCTGTAACTAATATCAATAAATTTAAATTGGCATCAGTTATATGTAATTATTCATTTCCTTCCGCACTAGCCCTACCTTTTTCTTGTAATCTGTTTCGTTACCTTAAGGTTGCCTTGAAAAGATTGCTTTTAGCAATAAGGCCGCCTTGTTGCATAGTACATTTCTGTAATTGTAAGAATCTTTTGCATGTATTTCCTTAAATTCTGTGTTAGGCAAGTAAAGTGTATTCTATCTATCTATCTTACTCAGGAAAAGTGCTGTGTTTTCGATGTAGAAATTTAGATATCCATCTGAACCGAAGATTGGGCAGTTTTGAAGGGTAAACAACGTCACCGAAAACATAATTCTATCTACTATACCACACCTCTTCTGAGGTACGAGGTAATAAAGAACAGAGCGTCACAAGACTGGGTACTTACACACCTCACTCTCTTCTTTAACATTCATGGGTTCTCTTATGCGCGCTCGACGTTTCCTAGGACTCTTCCCTTGTAACCTAAGACTAACCTGAGCCTAAGGATTTAACAACGATACGGATTGTTTGAGTTTTGAAATATAGTTTGTTGGACATGGGGATTTCCTCACGGTGTTTTCCTTCACCGCCGAGCGAGTATGTAGTAATTACTAACATGAACATAAATACGAAAACACGAATTTAGTTGCACAGGATTCGAAAGAGGGACCGTAGATTAATAAGCTAGTTCTTTATCCACTGAGCTATCACTGCTTTTAACTATGAAACTTAAAACAGAAGCTATATATGAAGCTTAAACTCAGCACCTTTTTCAATATAAGTTTTATTTAATATTACTTACATAATTATATAAAAGTATATATTTAATTTGCAATGACCATATAGTGCGGTCTCGTTTTGTTTAAGATCCTATTGCAAGTAGGTATTCTTCCAGCGGATCTGGTAACCCTTCTGAGCAAACCTATTTTTTTTTACAAATTACACAGCGCCATTTAGCCCTAAAGTAAGCCATGCTTGTGATATGGGTACTAGACAACTGATAAAGATACGTAAATACATTTTATTTTGTAAATTATTATGATACATAGAAACATCCTAGACCAATACAAACGTGTTCATGCACACAAATATTTTTCTTGTGTAGGAATCGAACCAACGAGCGTTGGTGTCAAAGTAGCGCTACTAACCATTGCGCAACCGAGATCGTCAAATTAAATTTTAGAACCAGCATATCAACTACATAATAAAAAGTTTTATTTGAATTCGGTTCAGCAATTTTGCCGAAAAGCACGTTAAACAGACAGACAAGGATTCTAAGAAAAATATTGTTGTTTCGATTCGAGGCATCCCGCGTCAGTATTGTTTTTAAATATTAAATGTACAAATTAACTATTCGTAACTCTTTTACTTGATACCCGTATGTATATATTTGACAACACTCGGACCCACACAAGACAAACATTTGTGAACATGTCTGTTGTCTTGATCTGGGTGTTTTAAGAGAGTTAAAGCGCATCCAACCTCCACCTCCACCTCACAGAAAGAATCGAATCCATGAGCGTCGGTGCCAAAGTAACGTAACAGCGCGTTTCGCCACTGCGCCACCCAGCTTGTCAAATGTATAAAAAAATAAGTTAACCTACTGCTTTAAAGATCCTCTGTGGCCACGGGCAGTCGGTCGCGTGTCCCCCGTTGCTCCCCAGCGACCAGCACACCTGAACTTGAGCACATCGCGTGCTACCTTAATATCGTAATGAGGGCTCCCGCACCATCATGATTACTTGAAAGCCTGCCATCAACTACTCTGTTATGTCATTAACTTGCATTCACAGTTACTAAATTGAACCGGCTGTTACATTTAACATTAACGAGGTGCTAACAATGCGAATTCTAGCTTCAGTCTTGTTTGTAGGGTTCACAAACCAATAAATCTCTTGACTACGCATGAAGACCCCCCTCATATCTCAGCGATTCGAGCCTACCGGCCAATCGGAGGGTATTTTAACCAATAAGCCGATAAGTGACGCTATGTTGATCTGTGAACTATTCAATAACAGCTACGCATACTTTACCTCCCGACTCGTAGCGGTGATTTTATTTATTATAAAAAATCGTGACATACGTTCTCCATAAGTTATTTCTTTCATGGTAGGTTTCCCTAAAAGTTAGGAAAGGATGCTTACAATGCCATTATTTATTTATTTATCAATTTACTAATACAATTTATAATAATAGCCTTGATTATACATCTCTACATACAAAATTTAAAGTTCTGACTAATTGATATATCAACGCACAGTCTAAACCGCTGGTCCGAAAGATATCAAATTTGGAAGGTGTATTCTTTGTAAAGTGTAGGTATCCACTAAAAACGGTTTTTCTAAATCTAAAAACCCCTAAGAGGGTGAAAAGGGGTGTAAAAGTTTGTATGAAAAATCGTATTTCCCTGTGTGTATCAACTTGAAACTTGGTATAAAACAAATAATGAAACACGTATTTAAGGATTTTTCGAAATTCAATCCCTAAAGGGGCGAAGTGAGGTGTACAAGTTGGTATGAAAAAGTGTTCTCCCTGCTTGAAACTTGGTACAAATACTTTTAAAAACATAAAATGCAACGTATTTTTCGAAAATCAACCCCTTAGGGTAAAAGTAAATGGGGTGTAAACCTCTACACCATACAAATTCAACCAAACCCATTTTGACATGGTTGTTGATAAAGAGATACAAAGAAATACTTCGGGAGTAATAAAGAGATAGACAGATAGACAAAAAGTTTATTTGCAGTAAAGAACATACATGTAAAACAATGAGTTTGAGGTGTTTTTACAAAGTACCTATAGGTTTCTAGATTAAAAAAAAAACATACAAAAGCTGTTAACAAATGCACAAAATACATACAGTACAATGTACATGTTATTTTGTATGTTCAAGCATGTGTGTCGCAGTGATACAAACAGACAGCAGCTCAGTGGGTTGTCTGATCGAGGAGCAAACACTGATTTTCAGCTGCAACCTAATGATACACACGGGAACTCGCACTAACGAGACCATATTCGCACAACCATAAGGACATCTATTGTGCTATTTAATAATAAGGTACATAAAATATCCCTGGGCGAATCACACAGAGCTATCCCGCTCCATACCACGCAAAGCTTGTATACTATGATTACTGGATAAACTAATTATTATTTTAATATAGCTGTATAATTATAATGTTACATAATATTTTATAATAACTATTGATATATATACATAAATATAATAAACATTGTACATGGAAGATCTAAAATGAATATACGAGACAGTTGCTAAATTCAAGAACTAAACTTTAATTAGTAAATTTAAAGTAAATAGTGAATTGTAGACAAAACAACTGAAATTTTACTTTAAAATACCTATGTTGACTTTTTTATGCAAAATCGTCTGGTACAGAAAGGAAAATTCCTTTACCTTATAATAGTAGTATCTATGGTATTTCATGGTCTTCAATTAGTAAGATGTTGTAGGCGAAGTCGCGGGCAGAAGCTAGTTTTATATATTCCTTGCGGGGTAGGCAGCGCGTCACTAGACACCTCACTAGCTTGTTTAACATTCATAGCTATTTTCCTCGGACTAGTTCCTATGGCTGACACCACCTTCCAATGACACATGATCAATTTGGCCGCGGTAAGTAAGTCTTGGCCTTCGACGGCTCCTACATCCTTCTAACTTTGCGTTGTATATGTTTCATCATTCTTAAACATCTTTATGTAACACACAGGATAAACACTTGTGTGCATTAGCATGTCTGTTTGTCTAGGTCTGGGTGATTAAACAGAGGTGGCTAGGTAATCTTTGAACACATACTCATTGCTAACTCGGTTTACAAACGTTCCACTGCAGATTTTGGGCGCTCTCGCATCTTAACGGCGTTCATTCTACTTTCATGCTCTTTCTGCCAAAAATGCGGATCAGTACCGCGTTGTGTATATTGAGCTGACTTCTAACTCAAGATTTTACTGCTAAGAAGTTTTCTCAACAGTCCATTCACACTATTTACTCACTCGCCTATCCACATAATCTGCGTAATTTGGCTTGACTTGACGGACTAACACTCACGTTAACGTACAAGCTTATCAAACTTACATTAAAACCAGTTGAGAATGCGCAAGCTTGCATTGCCAAAGGAACACCTGGCTCGTCATTTATATAACAATTCAATTTCTTTTTTATTGTCCATTTTGACCATGCTCCTTAAAAGATAGGAACGGTGTTCCTGAACATTCCTATTCTACTTTTTTATGCTGAATCCGAATCTGAAGTCAAAATTCGAATATTCGAAAAAATGCAATAGACACACGCACACACAGACACACACAGACAAACATATAGATTTCATATAGGAACGGTGTTCCTGAAAATTCACAGTAAAATTTTGAATTCTATTTTGTGCAGCATAAAATGGCTGAAAGGTTCAAAATGCTAAGCTGACGTACTCTTAAATGTACAAAAGTTTTCCTCAACACTTGCAGTTCAATGAGTGTACGTTCTTGGAAATGTTAAACGAACTCGTGCTACTTGTAATGTAAACAAAAACATCGTAAATTGTACTAGGATCCGTAATTTTGACCGAAAACGTCAAATGTAAACGAAACATTTTATACGTTTGTATACGTTGTTATTTTCGCTATGTCAGTGGAAAGAATATAGGGTTCATATTTAACATAATTATTTACCCACATTTTTTCCTACATGAGACAACCAGTTAGTACATAACAGTGACACTCTTTTGAGGTTAAACGACCAGTTCTTGTATATAAAACCAACTGCATCCCGCCACTTCGTCTGCACGTATCCCGGTGTCCCATGCAACCGCTTTATTTACTGTCTTTCTTCTTCGGTTTCTAAGCGTCGTACCGAGATGTTGAATAGTCTATACCCTTACTTAAGAACTAGATTATGAAATGCAATATAATCTTACAAATCCGCTTGGTTGTAGCAGCAGTTCAAAAAACAAACATACAATCTCTTCTGCATAATATATCAATATATATTTCGTGTATCTCCGAAACGGCTCTAACGATTTGGATCAAATTTTGTATGTACATAAGGTTCTTTCCTGCAAATAACGCGGTTCTACCCAAATACTTTGGTTTTATATTATATATTTGTGTGACATATTTGTTTGTTTGTTACAGTGTGCAACTTCATAGTGCACGAGCGATGCGTGGGGCAAGTGGTGACGCCGTGCTGCGGGGTGGCGCCGAGCCTCATCAAGGTAACGCTAACTTACACGTAACAATAAATCCCTTACCTACTTTCTTAGCCTGGGATGTCACGTGGAGACGTAGGTGCTGTACGTATTTGGCAGTGCGTGTCCACGGACGTCCCTTATGGCCGCAGGGATCTCTTCGTAGGAGGCTGCATCCAGACGTGATTAATCCCTGGATTCATCCGCCTGTATGCAACTTAAACTCGATACTACAGTTGAAACTGTCCTGCGTCATATTCTTCCAATGTGTGCTTTCACTGCTTTCACAATGTGTGCGAAGCCTCGGAACGG
The DNA here is from genome assembly GCA_947507595.1 of Pyralis farinalis. NCBI lineage: Eukaryota > Metazoa > Arthropoda > Insecta > Lepidoptera > Pyralidae > Pyralis > Pyralis farinalis. The sequence continues at coordinate 4,205,965 of OX382270.1, forward strand.
TACTGTTCCAGCTCAGTCAGTCAGACTAACCATCCATCCCTTCCACGCCCGCGTTCTCGCGGTAAATATTACCCGGGAGCGGTTCGCTTCTGGAGACTGCCGGGGTAATGAGCTCTCGCTCGAGGCCCGGACGCACCCGCGGGTGCAAGAACCACTGACTGACTACTTTCAATCCCGACTTCTTGTGAAGCGCACTTGGCCTTAAGCAGTGCAATACCTATGGCATGGCACAATTTATTAGTCCTGATTGTGGCGGCTAGTTCTCTTATTTTCATCAGCGTCATCATTCCCAACACCAATAGTGGAACAACAATACTCGAAAACTGTTCACAGCATGAAACTGTTCGCCCGAGAACTTACCTGCAATCAACTGATTCTTAACGCATATCTATAGCTCACTCAAAAGATAACCGATACGCGAATCTTCTTCTTCTTCTTGAGCGTTATACCGTTTCCAAATTCATTAGGTTTGGCGACATCCGCTACCTAAGCCTAAGTATTTGGCGAAGACACTGATTTTGACATGGAGGATTGATTTGACAAACAAACCTCATTCAAACATTGTATTGCATCCAGCTACTACGTGGGAATTTGTAAAAACCACTTCTATGTCTTCCTTCTTTCTTTATGCCCAGACCAATTAGGACTAGCTATTTTGAAATTTAGGTACTAATTCTCCTTTATAATAAACCTGGTGGTGGAATAGCTAACGACGGCTGTCTGTCTTGGTTTCTTGGTATATTGAGAGCTTGAAGGCATAGCGGCAAAGGTGGCATCGCGCGAGTGACACTTGATGTGTTATAGGCGTTCACAGGCTACGGTAACCGCCCTTCATCAGGTCGTATGCTTGTATTTTTTTTATACAACGTCGGGAGGCATTCAAGCATAATGACTACGGTTTTCTAGGAGGTGGCGGTACTTCCCCAGATGGGTTGCTTTGATGCACCCTACCTCTCTTTATGCATCTGTATGCATCCCGACGTTAAAAAAAAATGTTTTTTCAGGAATATATATTTTTTTTAATATTGTATTATTGTGTGCACAGAACCCAGTGGCTCACTGCTGGTCAGAGCCGGCACACCACAAACGCAAGTTCTGCACGGTGTGTCGCAAAAGGCTCGATGAACTGCCAGCCTTACACTGCATGAGTGAGTATCAACTAAGTATATTATTATAATTTAAAATATGAATATGAATGTGAATGTGAATGTGAATATGAATATAAATATAAATATTGTCGGACAAATTACACAGCGCCATCTAGCCCCAAATGTTGTGTTATGGGTACTAGACAACTGACAAACATACGTAAATACATTTCTTTTTTTTGTAAATATATACTTATTATACATAGAAAATACCCAGACCAAGACAAACAGACATGTTCATGCACACAAATGTTTGTCCTGTGTGGGAATCGAACCCACGAGCGTCGGTGTCAAAGTAGCGTAACAACGCGTTTCACCACTGCGCCACCAAGCTCGTCAAATTTGCAAGTGCGTTTGTAGCACTTAAGGATGCTGCTACGCTTTATAAATATAAATAGTAGTAATTATTGATATTAGCCACAAATTGCCATAAGGTCTAGATTATGACGGCGGACAGGGTTCAAACCAATCTGTGACTACCTATGTTGGTGACTGTAAGAGCAATACTTATGATGTTACTGTAACTACACACATCAAAAGTGTCTAGGGATCAACATATATTTTTGCAATAACTTTTCTCCTGATTGATATTAATTAAAATTTTCTTTAAGGATTCATCAAATAAAGTGTTTTCGTTTGTCTACAGTAACGATAAACCAAGTCACCTTTGCATTAATAAAGAAATTTGCCATTTTCATAATAAAGGGATTTTTGACATTTGAACCACTAACATTAAAGTTCGAAAAAAAGACTGAAATAACAGTTTTCTTTAAAATTTTATTGGGTAACTTAAACAATTAATAATCCGTGTTTCTACCGCGAACACTAACAACACGTGGGAATGATAGAAGCTGGTTCCCGGCAACGTACTGTGGCTTTAGCTCTGAATACAAGTCAGAGTGTTATCAGTCGACTTTGGACACGTTACCGAAGCACTGGTACCGTGGCTGAGCGCCATGGAGGACGGTATCGCTGCACCACACGGAGACAAGACCGATACATTCAAATCACAACTCGAAGAGCTCCAACAATAACCGCCATGATGTTAGCCGTGACGCTTCATCACTCTTCAGGGAACTTAATTAGCGACCAAACAGTCAGAAACCACTTGCATGAAGTGAACCTTCATTCCCGAAGACCGCTAAGGGTACCACCTATAGCAATGCACAATCGTAGGATTCGATATCAATGGGCTCTTGAACACAGAAATTGGGCAGAAGAACAATGGCGTTTCGTGTGCTTTTCTGATGAGTCTCGTTTTGGTATGAGACCGGATACAAGACGTATACGACACTGGAGAACCCCTGGACGCCAACAGCGATTAAAATCCTGCCAGAAAGTCCATCCTTATAGTGGTGGAACCATCATGGTATGGGCGGGTATTTGGATCGGCGGAAGAACTGAGTTGATTTGGATCAGAGGCAACCTCAACGCTCAAATTTATGCTGAGACGATTGTATCAGACGTCATCGTTCCTCTACAAGTGCAAATCGGTCCCTTATTTTAGTTAATGCATGATAATGCACGACCGCACACCGCAAGAGTTGTAAGATAGACTCTCGCCGCAGCTAACATCAATGTCATGCCCTGGCCTGCTCAGTCGCCAGACTTGAACCCGATTGAGCATACATGGGATATGCTACAAAGAAGAGCTCTGTCGAATATGGAGGGTATCCAGTCGCAAGAAGACCTTTTTTTGTTGTTGCAACGAACATGGGCGGCCACTCCACAGCGTGATTTGGATGAACTCATTTTGAGTATGCCAAACCGATGTTCTTGTGTTGTTAGTGTTCGCGGTAGAAACACGGATTATTAATTGTTTAAGTTACCCAATAAAATTTTAAAGAAAACTGTTATTTCAGTCTTTTTTTCGAACTTTAATGTTAGTGGTTCAAATGTCAAAAATCCCTTTATTATGAAAATGGCAAATTTCTTTATTAATGCAAAGGTGACTTGGTTTATCGTTACTGTAGACAAACGAAAACACTTTATTTGATGAATCCTTAAAGAAAATTTTAATTAATATCAATCAGGAGAAAAGTTATTGCAAAAATATATGTTGATCCCTAGACACTTTTGACGTGTGTATGTATGATCTGATTATAGTCACCAGCTATGGAGACTGTGAGGAGGAAAGGAAGGCGTAGGCTTTGACCAACTGAGCCGTTGACAAACTGAAGGAATTTTGGAGAGTTGTAGAGTTGTAGAATTCAATAAAATGCTTGGTCTTCCTTTTTTTAATTAGAATAAGCGGGGCTGCACATTAAATTAATTATACAATATTTTTAGTTATTTCTTGAGATAGCACACGTAAATCCTACTAATATTATAAAGTTTGTATGTATGGATGTTTGTTGCTCTTTCACGCTTAAACGGCTGAACGGATTTGAATGAAATTTGGCACGTAGATAGATTATGATCTGGATTAACACATAGGCTACGTTATTTGACTCCACGTGGGCGGAGCCGCGGGCAGCAGCTAGTAACGTCATAAAAAGATTGGGGATCTACGCTAGAGGACAGTGGTCGCTCGATCGATCTTTGGTAAGATGGCTGATAATTATGATAACATGTGTCACGCAGTATTGCATTACACATACTCGTATTACAGAAACACCAAAATCATGTGAAAAAGAGAAACATTGCAATAGCAGAACCAAGAGAAAAGAAGGCTTCGTAACAAGACACTGTGTCAAGAAGAATTTAAGATTAAAGAACTGTTTATTTATTTAAACTGACTGAGGATTGAAGTTTTAGTGCGGTATATTGGTTTTTGTTTAACTAACCTACATGTTATATAAAGATGTAAGGACCAACAATATAATATATTTTATGCTCTAAGTATCTAGCGTTCTACAGTGAAGTTGTACTTTCAGATCTTCTATCTGAATAGTTGCCTGCAGAGAATAAAACCTATGACTGTTACGAACGGGCGACGTAGTGGTAAATTTCTGCTTTATACATACGATGCTGTATTAATAGCAGAATCACCATCCGATCTGCTAACACTATTCACAATGATGAAAGTTGATTGTATGAAGAAATGCTTACATTTGTATGCGAAAAAACTAAGATAATGGTTTTGAGACAGAAAACCAGAGCGAATACTAGGATTGCGATTGATGATGGAAAACTTCGAGGCATCCGAAACATAAGCCAGCTTTACTTTGCGGTTCTAGTTCCAACGCTAACTTATGAGAGTATGGCAGAGTAGCATCAAACTAGAATAAACGCGAACGAGGTGCGAGCATTGCACAAAATTTGTGACGTAACGTTTGATGACCACGCTCGCAATGATGATGTAAGAAAGATAGTCGGGCATGTAAAAATAATGCAGTACAAAAGAATTACGAAACAGATGTACAATGCGAAAGTGGAAGGATGTAGGAGCCGAGGAAGACCAAGACTTGCCTATCACGACTAAATTGCTTGTGTTTTATCAGAAGGCACCAAGCCGTAGGAACGGGCGAGTATGCATGAAAAGAGCTATAAATGTTAAAAAAGCGAGGGAGGTGTGCAAGGACCGCGTTTTACGCGCGCAAACAATTGTTTATAGAAACATATGACATTGACATTTTGTTTGACAGAGCATTGGCTAAAAAAGAGTGAAATGTTATTTAGCATTAATGATTATAAAATAGTCAGTTGCTTTAATAATTCAATCAAATCATGACACACAACTATTCGAATTTTTAAATATAATATAGTTATATATATACAATAACAATATAATATAATACATATATAATATAATTTTTAAATATAATATTATTGTATCTTATCAAATTTTCTCAGTCACTATTTCACTTTTTTTAGTTTACTGGTATTTCGGAAACGACCATTGGCGAAAAAGAAATGCCGAAAGAAACTTGCCTAAACATTGGGCGTATTCACATTGACTCGAAACACTATATTCGAGTCGGAATGGAATAGTAATATGTCAAAATGTATGGAGTGTGAGGCAACACTTTCGAATTTGTTTCGAATATGGCTTTCCGAAGCAATATAGACATATGCAAGTGCAGTGCAAGATACAGAGAATAACCCCCACAGGTCTCTTTCCAAATCTTCGCTTAGATATTACAATAAATTTATGTTAACATATTGGTACAAAAATTATGATATAAATTGGTTTGAATTACAAATATATGATTAGCTGTCCAGACATCTTTCTCAGTTTTTCATCAATTGGAGCCTTTTTGCAAAGAATATTTTTGATGGGTGTTTAAGACATTGTGAAGACTTTCACATATATTCATACCGTTCTGTTCTACCCTGTATAAACTAATTGGTTGGCGATCGTCTGTTGCAGTATGCGAGTACTATGTCCACGGCGAATGCGTGGACTTTGCCGCGGCGGACTGCAAGGAGAATGCAACATACTGCGCGGGTAGCGAGCCCCGGCACGTGCACCACTGGCGCGAGGGTAACCTTCCCGCCAACTCTAAATGCGCAGCGTGCCGGCGTGCCTGCTGGTCCGCCGAGTGTCTCACCGGTTACCGCTGCGAATGGTGTGGCAGCACGGTGAGTATCCCTGCCATCCCAGCCTTTCACAACAATATCAGCTATTATGACCGACCAAAAATCTGAACTTTCTGAATGACTTCGGGATTTCATTTCGGAGTAGATCCCTCACTTTGTTTTTTCCTTCATCACATATATTTGGTGACTCCTATTGTAAATGATGATAAATAAATAATCAGTGCGCCATGTGCTCGTTTCCATGTGCTCGGTATTCAAGTTAGGTACTATTATATCAATACACATTAATATAATAGTGTATTTATATAATAGTACCTAACTTGAACACCTTCCAACCATTTTTTTTGTTCATTAAATCATCATGATTTTTTTATCATTTGACTAGAAATTTATTTATGCCGATAATGACTTTTGTGTGTGTTGCTATCTGTCACATAGTCAAGAAAGGAGGACAATTTTTTAAAGTTCCTGTTGTTAGGTACAAGGCAGCCATCCCCAGGGTTACGATGAATTTCACTTCGCTTTTCTTTGCCATTTTGACACTAGCTCCTGTTAACAATGACGACATTGGGTAAAATAGCTTTGGCAATAGGCTTCAGTTAACCTAGACGTGGAGAAGACGTTTGATCGGCACTTTAGTATTCTATCGAATAGAAACACACCTTCTCGTGATCGACAGCAAAATGTGCGGTTCCAGCGAGGTTTTATCGAAAACCGTTACCATACCCATCTGTGAAATGCTGAGATTTTACCAAAAGAGTACATAAGATTCTTCAAAAAGGGCGTGACAAAGTTTTTACAGGATCTGCAACGCCGAGTGATGCCCCAGATGTTGCAGGTGTCCACTGATTACGAAACTGCTTATCAGGCAGGCGACAATTTATTTGCCACTTTAGTGGTCGACAAAACAGTATGATTAAACTTGGCTATTTAAAAATTCTAACATTTTCTACATTCTCAGTGTCACGCCGGTTGCCGGGCTCTGATCGCAGAAGAATGCAACTTCGGCATGCTGCAGCCGATATTTTTACCACCGTCGGCTGTATCGATCCCGCGGACCGAGGTCCCCATGGAGGCGATCATCGGCGTGCACGTGCGCCCGCCGCCCTCGCAGCGCGACTTCGGCTGCCGTAAGTGTCTCCACAGCGTTGACCGAAGCGTCGTGCCGCATCGCTTTGGCCGAACATGTGTCTCGCAATTCGCGGCCAAACGCTTCTTAGTTAGGCGCTTGTAGCCCTCGGTTCCTACGAGTGTATGCACACCGAGGCCCTCTCCCGAACTCATCACCAGGGCAGTGCGAGTCGTCGCTTGCGCTGCTCGTCCTCTATCACACCATTCAACTCAGTGTCTGAATTCATTTCAGTAGGCCTTCAGTAGGAAACTTTCATTAACGCTCTTAAGAATTCATATATCTGTAGATAGATTTAAATAAACTTTTGCCATAAACTTATACATTTAATATCTACATACTTACTTAGCTTCGCTTTCTAATTAGATTCAGTCGTACTTACCCACCTGATGTCTGTCAGTCGGCCTGATTTGTTTATCGTTTGTATCACTTGTGGACTTGGAGCTCAACGACGCAGCTTATTCTCCCGTACGGATGCAGTTCAGGAGCGGCACCCCAGTCGCTTTCTCAAATTCGAACACCATCGTACCTTCTCGGCTCGTTAGAGAGCGCTCCCGCGTGGAGCGGCCGTAGTAGTCCGAGCGTGGCGAATCGCGCGGCACATGTGGGTGTGTTGGTAAAAGCGTGTGGCGGTGGAGTGTGAGCGGTGTCTTTGGACAGCGCGGGAGCACCGCGGGATGAGCGCGACTTGGGGCCCGGCGCGGCTGGTGACGCTGGCGCGGCGCCTGCTGCCGGCAGCCTGCAGCCCACACGGCGGCGCCTCGCCGCCCTACTCCAGAGGTACGCCCGCACCCGCCCCCCGCCCCGCACCCACACCCGCCACCACCACTGCACACCACCGTAGTAACCTATCTGTGCCACATCACTCGATGCATGACCGTCCTCGATGCTGAACTTAGTCGAAATTGATTACAGATTTTGCACTTTATTCCTATTGACAACAAGACAGCTTCTTTCCCTTTCTTGATTACCACGTGCTAAATAATGTGAAAAATAAATTCATAAATTTGATTTGCCCAACTCCAAAATAAACTGTAGTTCGACTAAGCGAAGCATCACTCGGCTTCTCTATGCTTCCATATTTATATATTACACTATTGCACAATATTATATATATCCATTCAAAGTATTCTAAATCTCAAGCAGTTTGTAGTTGTATAACTCGATGCCTGCACGATTATTAACGCTTTTATACGAAATTTACATTTTACTTATATTTTCAACTTGCATAATAAACTAACATCACTGGTGCACACATGAACAATGAACAGCCAATGAAGTGAATGTTGGCCAGTCGCGACCTAACTCAAGTGTAATGCAACTATCAATTGAATTACTTTCACACTGTTTGATTCTTACCTAGTCTTTCATAAAACTACAAAATGATTAGGTATTAGCTACTAGAAAATACTAAATTATGGTATTTATGTATAACAATAATGTAATTATGAAGAAACTTAATAACGTATAGAAGTATCTATACTTATAATACCTACAATAGTAAACATTAGTAACCTTTATTTGTATATAATATGTTCATTAGTAGATAGTGTAAAAGTAAACAATACACCATATGGCTCAAACATTTTGCTGATGATACCTTGTAGTTTTATGGAATGACCTGCAACAAACTATGACTTCCTGTTATAACCCCATAGTGGTCCAGCCTCAAGGATACTCGTGCTGTAGTATTCCAACGGCACTAAGGTAAACAGACAAAATGAACATTTTACAATACTGTATGTATCACAGGCATATATACGCTGTGTGTAGTTTCCGTTCCGACGCTGCTTCGACGACCAGACAAAACGACGTTTTCGACGGTCCGTCTGTTTTATGTTGTGTGAAAGGTGTACGATGTGCTACAACCGAAGAACCCTGTGTACAAGATGCGTGTCCGCGCGGTGCATTTCACGAGGAAACGTCTATAAGTACCATGAATAAACCAATTGACGGCGCATAAAACCACCCCTCACTTAGAAATACCGTAGTGTTCTAGCGTCTAAATATGTCAGAGATTCGAGTCTACTGACCAATGGGAGGATATTTTAAACCAATAAGCCGACGCAAAATCGTATCATCGGTTCTCAAAAGGTTTCGGGCCTTCATGATAAGCGCAGACTAATAAGTTCGAAGACTTAGGTCTTTCATCTGAGTACGGTTCGTTGCGTATGTATGTGTTTTCTGTTTGCACGGGACAATAAATATTTTATTGTCTTATTCGATTTTGCTATCTTGTAACTATATGCGTTTTACAATAGGTCTGAATATTGCTCATAAAAATCAGTTAAGGGAAGTGACAACTCAGTGGATAAAGAACCTGTCTATTGAGCAACTGGTCACCGGTTCAGATTCTGGCATGTACCACTAAATTCATGTTTCCGAATTTACGTACATATTATAATCATCACTTGCTCGATGGTGAAGGAAAACACGAGGGGGTTTCCCACATCCAAGATATTATATTTTGAAAGACGTGTAACCCATTTAAATGTGATTTATGTACATATTTGTAAATGATCACTAGTTCGGCGGAGTATTGAAAACATCGTGAGACCTTCAAGTAAATAAGTATTGTTTTCCCTCTGCGATGGGACGTCTGACGGCAGTAGCTCCAAGTAAAAAACCTGTGTTTTCACCAAATCCTTAGGCTGGTCCGCTACCTGACGCCGCCAATTTTAATGGATTAGGAAACGGGGTAACACTAAGAAGAAAAAAGTTACGCATTACTTATTAGTCTCTGAACAAGATGCTAATAACAAATAACCATTCAAATCTGACAATATTCTCTAATTGGCAGAGCTGCGATAGCCAGCGGAGCCACATTACCCTCAAAATTGCAGTTTGGGGTAGACTGATGTCATCCAGCTAGCGTTTAGACGGTAATAGTGAGAAACTCCAAAATCGACACACTAATAGCTAACATATTGTAGTTTTGTATCCTTTAATTTGAAATTTAAATGTTCGTTGGTGAGGAAGAACGGTCCAAAATCGTTCCAATTAGAAAAAAAAACATATGGGAAAACGTATGGCCGGCCACTCTGCAGTGCAGAGTCTGCACTGCACTCCCATCAACAGAAAAAGTAACAGCACTCGTCGCTAGATGTCGTACAGAGTTCCATATATTTTTTAAAAATTAAAAATAAAATATTTAAATATTTTTTAAATTTAAAAAATATCAGCTCTGCCTACACAGCTTGCTGTTATTTACTAGTAAAATTAAGTTACCGACCATGGCAGACAAATAGACGTTTACACGTAAAATCAAAACGCTTTCATAAGCTACGGTTATTTGCATCGTATGTCGTATAAAACTCTGTCGTCTCTACATAGCGGTTCCATCGTTCCCCTTATTGTATGTTTTACGATTAGTTTATACTCACATATCAAGGTAAAGATTCAAATAAATAGTAAATTGAAAGTTCAATATGATACATTTTGTTCATCCGTTTCAAAAGGCACTATTACTTTGATATGTGAAATAACATAGTATTATAATTGTATTAATTATAAGTTTCAATAAATAAACAGTTTATAAATAACTACCATTAATTTAAACGCCTATTAATGTAGTATTAAAAAGTAACCATTAATAAATTATCATTAATCAACATATTCTTAGATAAATAATAAGTTTGGAATATAAAAATATCAAACACAATATTGTTTGGAATATTCACAGATTCGCAAATTGATTTGTTTGAGATGCTAAATCCGAGGGATATTTTGGCAAATGGATTTTGTTATTCAACGTCATGGGATATATAACCATACGGTCTATCTGTTGTAAAACGGTTACCTCAGCCTATGAACGCTGGCAATAGATTAAGTAACGCTCGCGCAAGTGTACCTCTGCTGCTAACACAATGACTCCTTAGAAACTTACTGGTGATATCGCTCACACGCAGGATTACAAGACTATTCTTTGGCTGCGGTTTTTTGTGAGGCGTTTCCCCAAACGGAATATTTTTATGCGCCCTGCCTCTTAAAAACAACCAGACCAAGACAAACAGACATGTTTATGCACACAAATCTTTGTCCTGTGTGGGAATCGAACCAACGAGCGTTGATCGAAGTAGCGTTACCACAGCGCCACCGTGCTCATCAATGAGCATGGAAATGGATATTTATCTGCCACCAAGCAAGATGTTTATCCCTGCCATTTGACAATAGAGAATAGATAATGTAGAAACGTCACATGATATCCGACAATTAAAAAACAAAACTCAGACAAAGGTTTAATACAGAGATGGTATTCCTGTAGTAAACCGTCTGGAGAAGTAGGGACATCTACCTAATAATTTCCTAGAGAGTGTTCCTGTTAATGAGGTCCCACAGAAGTTCCCGAGGAGGTGTTACGCTAGCAGCGAGAGTAGCTATGCGTCGAGTAATACCTTGTACCGTTACTGTAGTCTAAAAGCTGCAATACTCAACGTTGTCAACATATTAATATTTTACAAGGAAGGAATGTAAAATTGTCTTTAACAAAACATTCACCGCAAATGTGTTGTGTTATATGTGTTGTGTGATATACCAAATAAGTCATGTCTGTTGCATTTAAAGCTCCCAATGACCTGGCGAGTTGAACTGTTGGGGGTATGGGGGGCATATTTGAGCGATTCGGCATGTTGCAGCTCGAAGCGTCAGTGAAGAGTTCAGTTCGGGCTGCGAGGGCCGCTCAGGCTCCGGCGGGGGCTCCACCGGCGCGCCCGCCGACCAAGACCACAGGCCAGACCATAAGCAACACAGAGACAGGACCCCTGATGACAGGGATGAAGGTATTGTACAGTTCTCGAACAGTAATTTGTACCCGAAAAAATATCTGAGTGTTGGCAATGGAAAACATTGACAACTGAATATGATATGAAGTTACTTCTTAAAAGAGAATGATACTCTATATCAATAGTTTCATTCATTAAATACTTATTTTGGTCTGTGCTAGATCAAATTGGCTTGATGGACAATCGATTAAGCTTAATCATTAGAGAACTTGGTGTTGCAGAGCTGAAACACATGTATAAATCTGATTCGACTATGTTTTTGCCCTACTGGTCTTTGAGAAGCTAAACCTTTGACAATTTTCAACAACCTAAACTTAAATTGGATTTTCGATTATCTATATCTTCATACCAAGTCACTTGGGGGGTAGGCAGAAATGTCGTAGAACTCGCTGGTAACACCACCTTCTGACAACACACGACTAATTTGGTCGTAATAAGTGAGTCTTAGCCACGGCTCCTACATACATCCTTCCATTTTCGCGTTGTACATCTGTTTAGTCATATTTTGTGAACAAACTCTACAAGCGTTATGCCGTAGATTTTACGTAACTTTCGCATCTCGACGACATTTATGCTCTGTATACTTTCGGCTAATAATCTATGGATTTCGAAATTTAAAGTTCGTTAAAGCTATTGGTATCGTTTTCAGCCCCATAGGTAGTGTTCTTGTTTTGACGTAGAGAGAAGCACTTCTATCATAAAGTGACGATTGTCAAAATTTCAAACAAAACAGAGGTGGTGAAAGTTTACGACGGCGAAGCGGCGTGGACGCGTCGCCTGTACCGGCCCGTGGTGGTCGGCCGCAACTGGAACGAGCGCGAGCTGGTGTCATCTGCGCTCCGGGCCTTCCACGTCGCCAGAGACCCCGACCAGTTCGAGCTGACGGACGCACTGGCAGGCGATGAACCACCGCTGAAAGATCCAACGCCACTCGCCAGGGTCACACGCCTGCCCAACAAACGGCCCGCGCTGTTTCTCCGATTCAAGTGAGTTTATTTTGACGTGCTTGTGATTAGTTATTTCTGAAAAACTTAGCACTGATCACATTATCGTTTTATGCTTAAGAAGTTTAAAGTAAATACTGTGAACCAAGTCGATGTTTATGTGATTTCTAAATACTTGCAGAAAAGCGTGAAAGATATTTGTGCGTTAAGATTTTTATGTTCGGATATATTTGACAGTTTGATATTAATATCCCCAATGCAAAAGAATCAATACCTACATGGAACTACTGTCGTCTAAAATTATAATTAAAATAACCTGCCCCTCGCAAAGCATCTTAGAGAACAATGATATACCTCTGCGTCTTGAATAGATTTTTTCAAGACACATTTAATGGTTTGTTCATGGTTTACAACGCGTGATCTGTCTACCAGGGAGACAGAATTAGGTGGCGGCGAGGTGCGCGTGTACCCAGGGCGCGTGGCGGGCGCGGGGGAGACGTTCGTGACGGTGTCGTGCTGCGGGGAGGACTCGGTGACAGACCTGATGGCGGCCGCATTGGAACGATTTGGACTGGACCCCACACGCGCCATACACGACTACCGGTGCTCGGAGATCCTGCTCGACCGCGGTGGTAAGACACTTTTATGAAAATAGATATTGATAATGAACGACTACTATTACGTAGTCAATACGTCACTCAGAAAGTATCTGAACTATTTCTTTTAATTAATACAAACTATTGTAATGATTGTTTCCACTGATATTCTAATGGGAAACAGTGGGGAAGCTCCGAGAATTGAGAACTCTTTAACATCAATAACTAATAAAGAAATCCCTCTCTACAATTTTAAGTTAGGAGAACGATTGCCTGACATGGCGTGACATAGATTTGACATCATTATCAATTACCATGACATCTGCGTACTTCTCCCACTGGGTTACGGTCGTCTCTTTAATTGAAGGGATGTAGAGCGTTCCGCTGCTATAAATCAGTACCGTGGCTGATCTACGGACAAACAGCAAAGCACAACCTAAACCGTTGCACGTTTATTCCAAATTTTTACAGAATATCCTTGGGTACCCGAGGTATACATTAACAAAGTTTTTATGGAAATACCCGTAGGTATTGTAGGAATATTTCCGGCGAAATCTACATCAAATCCTATAGAATTTATTTGATATTAGTTATACATCTTTTTGTTCAAGTGTTAGATGTGTGCGATGGTCTGTGCGCAGTGTCGGAGCGAGTGCTGGAGGAGGAGGAGCGTCCGTGGCGCATCGTGGTGCGGTTGGCGCGCGAGTCGGTGCGCCGCATGGAACTCGCGCGGTTTTACCTGCAGTCGCGCCGCGACCCGCACGGACCCACGCTGGCGCTCTTCGTCGCCTCGCTGCCCCCGGGTCTCTCCGAGAGGAACTATGAAAATATTCTCGTCGAGTTCCTCGGGGCCGGTCAGTTGGTTGTTGTATTTACAATCAAATTTAGGGTCATTTGCGTGGATAATTCGTCAAGTTACCCCGGTAGGTGAACACTGTAGGTGGCATATACTCATATACGTATGTATATTCGTTTAAGTCTGAAAGAACTTGGATCGTGATTGGGCTGTCATCTCGCTGAAGACCAATGGAGACATGTTAAGTGCCCGTATTTCTATGTTAACTTCATTTCAGTGTACTATGTTGATCAGCTGGTCGAGATAGCAGGCTGGGTGGAGTGTGAACGATGTGTTGTGTGTTGCAGACAACAAGTTCACGTCAATCGGGCCCATCTACTACGAGTACGGGTCCATGGTGATCACGTACGAGGACGCCAGCAAGGCGGTGCGCGCGCTCTACGCACTCAGAGAGGCCAAATATGAAGATAAGCATTTATTAGGTACTCTTTCAATCTTATATTTCACAAATAATATACTTATTTCAATTGAATATTTGCTTCTACATTACGACTACGACGGGTATCGTTTATGTAGGGATGTTTCCATATGGATGATGTAATTCAACAAAAGTAGGCGAGCGTAGGGGAATGTTCTGAGGAGCTTTTTGACCTCGTCCCTCCTTCTCCTTTTCTCCTCCGGCATACTCGCGCTGGACTGAAATCACATAGAGCTGGGTTGCTTACCTCCCGTACTAAGAAGTTCGGCGACTCGTTTCTTTGTCGGACTATCAAAATGTGGAATTCGCTTCCGGCGCATGTGTTCCCCACTTCCTATAACCCCGGGTCGTTTAGACGTGGTGTGAAGAGGCACCTTAGCGGGTCGTCAAGGGGGGGGGACATCCAGCACAGCGCTAATCACTGTGATGGCTGTTCTCACATCTAGTTCTTATTGACGCTTTCCATCAGGCGCAACAGGGACATTTTGATAGGCTACATTAAAAAAAAAAAGAGCATAAGGTTAGGAAGACTTACTTGCACGTTGTATATCTGTTTCAATCGCAGCGCTCAAATTGTAGCCCGGCCATTTGTAATAGAGAGCACGTTGCCACCGCTACTGACAACTTAGTAACTCCTCTGAAGGTCTTCAGAATGATTAGACTCGGATCTTTGCTGCGCTTATCTTCAATAATGACAATTTCCTATTTAATATATTTATATAAATATTAGCATATAATTTGTGATGTGTCAGTGATGCTGCTGCCCAGCATCGAACCGTCAATGGTGCCAGCGGGCGTGAAGCCACTGCTGGTGTTCGTGAACGTCAAGTCGGGAGGCTGCCAAGGCCTGGAGCTGATCTCGTCATTCCGCAAGCTCCTCAACCCCTACCAGGTGTTCGACCTCGAGAACGGGGGGCCACTGCCCGGGTAAGTTAACAACTGTCGCTTATGAGTCACGAATTCTCGCTGTAAAAATCGGGATTACATTCTTAGTATCAAACATTACCAAGACTTAGCAAAGATTATGATTTTTTTTGTGTCTTTTGCCAACGATATGAGAGGCGCTATCAAAGGTTTCGTTATGACAAAACAATTAGGCAATCGGGATCTTGGTAGGATCCAGAATTAGCTCATTAATTTTCCCTAAGAAGCCCCTAAGGATGAATTGACTATGGCAGCGATTGCCAGCCATCTGGAATCTCTCAAATCTCCAACAAGGAATATAGATGTTGGGCCCTCCGCAGGTTGTACGTGTTTCGTCACATTCCCAACTACAAGATATTGGTGTGCGGCGGCGACGGCACCATAGGCTGGGTCCTCCAGTGTCTCGACAACGTCGGCCAGGACTCGCAGTGCTCCAACCCGCCGTGCGCCATCGTGCCATTAGGAACTGGTCAGTCATTTTATAGAACAAACACTGTACTGTATTCACTGTGTATTATGTAGCCAACTCCAAGAGTAGAGGCCAACCACGAGTATTAAGGTGTAATCAGTTAGGTCAGTTGATATTTCAGTTGAAACAATATAGGTAAGTAGCTACTTACTTATACAAACTATTTTTATTACTATACTATTATTATATTTATGAGCAGTGACAGCCCAGTGGATGAGGAACCGTTCTAATGACCACCTGGACCCGGTTCGAATCCTGGCGGAAGCATATACCTCTAAATTCGTGTTTCCGGATTTATATAGGTACATATTTATCACTTGCTCGGAGGTGAAGGAAAACATCGCGAGGAATACCCACACTAACCTAACCCTGGTTTTCCCTCTGGGCAGTGGAGGTCTTACGGCAGTCGCTCCATGTAAAAATCAGTATCTACGCCAAATCCTTAGACTTAGGTAGCGGACCCCGCCAGTGTTAATGAGTTAGGAAACGTGATAACGAAAAAAAAAGGAGACAAACTATTACTATAGTTATTTTATTTATGTTTGTTATGTAATATATCAATAAGTTTAAATTAGT
The DNA here is from genome assembly GCA_947507595.1 of Pyralis farinalis. Lineage (NCBI taxonomy): Eukaryota > Metazoa > Arthropoda > Insecta > Lepidoptera > Pyralidae > Pyralis > Pyralis farinalis. Next base: position 4,222,288 of record OX382270.1, read on the forward strand.
ATCAGTTTATTTATTTGAGCATTTTTTTTCCTTGCCGGCCCTGCCTCCTTCTGTTTATCACCAATTTATTACCTTAAGGTTGCCCTGAAAAGATACCTTTCAGTTATAAGACCGCATTTGTTCCGTAATATGTATGCTTTCTATTTGTAAGAATCTTTTATAATGTTTTTTCTACAATCTGTATTATGCAAATAAAATACTATCTATCTATTATACACGTGTATATATGTAAGCATATATAAGTGTCTGAAAACTAAAAGCCACCTTTTGTAGATACAAGAGGTAGGTATCTAATGGTCAACAAAGTTGATATAAATAAATACATTTATGCAACTTCGATAACAATAAAATACCATGACATAATGGAGCTGATCTGATGATCTTTTGAACAACTATTAAAAGCCTAGTGCACTAGAATAACCATAAATCTCTTTGTCACATTTAACCCTAAATGTAACTATGACTATACAAAAGGGTTATTATCATCCAATGCAGGTAATGACTTAGCGCGAGTTCTCCGCTGGGGCTCCGGGTACACCGGGTGCGAGGATCCATTGTCATTGCTGCGCGACGTCATCGACGCCGAGGAGATCCGTCTCGATCGCTGGACCGTGGTGTTCCACCCCGAGGACAAGCAGGACGAGCCAAAGGAACTCTCCAAACAGCTGCCCGGTTAGTGTGCATGGACCAAAAGACATCTACCATCGGTTTTATCATCCACCAGAGTAAATCATCGATCATCTAGTCATAGTAAAAAATATATACTACTCGATCTAGTACAAAATGGTATGACTAAAATTTTGATAGTACTCGTCTTAAAATTGTTATAGGGCAAAATATATCGAGCAAAGCTCGACTTGCTACTCAGGAACCATTGGCGACACTAGTGAAACGTGGATATAGCAGAAGATGCATGAAAGCAGGGTGGAAAACGTTAACGAAAACGTTAAGGAGAATATGTGTGTGAAGTTAGGATAATTGATATAGTGAGAAGTAGCACTATACGCAAACAATGTGGAATGAACGATCACGTAGGGACAAAAATTGGAAAGGTAGTCGAAATAGGACATTTGGAAAGAATGAGTAACAAAAGAAGTGTATCGAGAAAGAGCGTGTGGAAACGTCGGCAGGGGCCGCCCTAGACAAACTAATTCCCGCCCTAAACAAAAATATTGATCAAGTAGGTTATGTGCTGAAAAAGGGCTAAATAAAAGCACCTGAAACCGACGAATATGCATGAAGAGGTTCATGAATGTAGCAGTAGCGAGAGTATGTTCGGATCGGTGCCCCTGGCGTTCCATAGTCTCTGCCTACCCGCCCCCATCGAGCTTTAGGCATGATCGTATGTGAGGTTGTTGTGATTGGAAATTAGACATTTATTATCTTCTCTATGCATTCTCTTTTATATTTTGCTGTAGAAACAGCCTATCATCAAGCAGGCCGCACGTTAGCCACTTAAATAAAGTGGGGATTCTCTCTGATCACATGACGATTTTTTATTCTTACATCGGAACAAAGCGTAAAAGAAATGTTGAAAACAGTTATGTTTGCTTCGTTCGCAGTTGGCAAACAATATTATGTAACCCATTTCATAATTTGTTGCGTCAAAAGGAACGATTACCTATATGGTAAACACTAAGTTCACATCCTAACTACTTTGTTTTTTATACTGGACTCCGGAACAAACAATAACTATGACATAGTAACATGTCAGTCTCCCACTTACTTCTATCCAAAGATAATAATGAATAATACAAACAAGAAGTTATATTTCGAAAAACGGTGACCTAACTTTAAAAAATTTAGTTCCTCTCCCTCCTCCTCTCTCCCTCTAAGTTATGGAGGTCTCAGCAATCGTTCCATGTAGAAATCAGTAGGTATCTTCGACAAATTCTTATGTTTAGGTAGCGGACCCAGCCAATCCTCTCGGATAAGGTGACGGAATAACGCTACAACTTCAATGTATACGCAAAGTTTTATATCTATGCCATTAAATGCTAGATATTTTTGAGGAGACGATCTTGGCTGTAGAATCAGTAGGTTTGTTCTAAAAACCAATTCCGATCGTTCGAGATCGGAATTAAAATTTTAAATCGCGATTTAGTGCATTTGGAGCTGATCTTCACGAGTAAGACCAACCCCCTTTTAGTTTACATATTGTCCGCAAGTGCAGCATCTAAATCACGATCACCAGTGTTATGTATTCATCATCAATCACGGAAATGTTCACCGCTCTACCGTCTGCTCACGTTGCAGCATCTGTCACCGCAGGATCGCAGAGTGAAGACAACTCGCAGATCCTCGTCATGAACAACTACTTCGGCATCGGCATCGACGCCGACCTCTGTCTGGACTTCCACAACGCGAGAGAGGAGAATCCAAACAAATTCAATAGCAGGTAACGTGTCTACAACAAATGATTGTCAATTACCTATTCAAATTTGTTTGATGCCAAATGCGACAATGTGATTGCGGTTTCATTTCATTTATTGTAGTTCTTTCAGACAAAAAGTTTATGCGTACCTAACAGAAATGGTAATTTTATTTTTATTTTATTATTATCACACACAACAGATTACAACTATTATAAAACAAAATATACAAATCAAAAACATTACAATCTAGGCTGCATTCCACAAACATGTGTGTACATAAGAACTATCAAGAAGAGTCTCTAATACTGTGGATTAAACTATATAAAAATAAAATTCAGTAAAAACATATATTTTAAATCTATGGCTAAAATTTCAAGTACGAGTTTTTAGACTGTCGTCGGCTTGTGATAAAGAATATCTTTAAGAATTTTAATATATAAAGCCAGTTAAGGTAGTGATGCATCCGTTGGAGAACGTTTAAATGCACTTTCCACAAAGTTTAACTTCATATGCAAGATCAAAGTGGGATTGTGGGAAATTTAGGAGAATGAATGTAGCTATGATCACTTAAACGGTAGGTATACTACAAAATGTTATTTGTGCGTACTCATTTATCACCACATAAACATACTCGTAATGTTCCACCACATATTCATACATTTTTCTGAACGGACTATCGTTTACTGAATATCTTTACTGCAGTGGATTTTTCACCAAGGACATAAATATCTCTTCGAATCCTTTCAACCCATGAATCCTATAATGTGAACTGAAACTTCATGTAAAACTCGTTACGCATTTTTCAGAAGGAATGATCTTCTTTTCTTTTCTAAAAATACAGAACGTCTTCAAATTTATTCATTTTCTTCAATTTGTCAGCACGCCGAGCCATTACTCTTGTCTGGTACTCGTATTCTAAACGACAGTGTCGCAAAATGTTAGGCATCCAATAGGAAATAATTTAGGTAACACCCATGGGATATCGAGAGCCGTGCCACTGAAATTATGGGGCTTTATCTCTTAATTGTTACGCGCAGTTTCCAATTTTCCGTTCGATGACCAGTCCACGTATTGCAATGTTTCAAAGTCCTAGAGCCAGTTATTTGAACTCCACGTTGATATGACAATCAATATGTTTCTCACATATATTTGTTACAGATTTTTATTGTAACTTTATTTGTAAAGGAATTTAATTCTAAAGAAAAAAATCCGAAATCTGTAATTTGTTCCATCACAAAAAAAAACTTTATTTGCGCCAATAATTTGCTAAAATATTTTTTTTACGGAACCCTCACAGCTGGAGTCGGACTCGCGCTTGACTGTTTTTTTCTTGATACCATGATAGGCGTAGGTAATATATTATTTACGATTATCACGGTGGGAAGGTTTTTATTAGCATTTCCTGTCTGATTGAAATATTCCAGGCTGCGTAACAAAGGCGTGTATGTGAAGATGGGCTTGCGCAAGATGGTTGGTCGGAAGATGTGCAAGGACCTGCACAGAGCGGTTAAACTGGAGGTGGACGGTAGGCCGGTGGAGCTGCCTGCGGTCGAGGGGATCATCATATTGAATATACTCAGGTACGGATCTCAAAAAGTTTAAAACTCGTAACTTATGTAGAAAAGTCGTTGGCATGAGCCACTTACAAGAGTGACTGTACCTGCAAGCTAATAGATTTCTGACATCACACAAATTAAAATAAAAACTTTGTTTTTTGGACAAATGAATACGAATTTTTGAGCTAAGTTCTTTATATTATTAGAAAAGTCATGGCAAGGCGCTCGGTTCTCTCTGCCTTACCAGCAAAGGACCTGGGGTGAAGACATATATCGATGTTAAAATTAGTTCCAACTTAGAATCGTGTAGCAGCGTCGGTACGTTTGTGTTTTTTTGAAGTTATCCTACTGCTTGTACTACTGAAGTAGAATAACTTCAGAATAACTTTTAAAGCATGAAAATTTTTCGTAGTTTCATTTTAAGACTTTGTGAGGGGTTGACCCCCCCTCACGTTAAGTCGGTTTACATAATAGATATATTTACATATCCATTTATATGTATCTTCAAGCCATAGCGGGGTAGCCAGAGAAGACTACATTATCTCACTTCATTGTATGTACGTTGTTCCAGCTGGGGCTCCGGCGCGAATCCGTGGGGCCCGGAGAAAGACGACCAGTTCAACAAGCCAAACCACTGGGACGGCATGCTGGAGGTCGTCGGAGTTACGGGCGTGGTGCACCTCGGGCAGATCCAGTCGGGGCTGCGGGGCGCCATGCGGATAGCGCAGGTTTCTCTCAACTATAATCATTCGCGTACAACCAGCTCCACCTTTATCTGACCCAGCCTACTACTTTATATACAGTGGTTTATTTTTTTTATATATAGATGAATTGTTATCTTAGTAGCAAATTTATGTTAAGAATATATGCGGTAAAAGAGGAACAAACTTATATTGGCAAAAGTAAACGATTTTCAAAAAATCGGAGGTAAAAAACGGTGCGGAAATACTGAATAAATCTCCGTCAGCGTTTATCGGAGAACAAATTGAAAATCATTTTAATAATCGGTTAAATAAATTACAAAATAAGCTGAGATTTACCATTAAGGCTTTATACACGCCGCAACCACTTTCACACGAGGAACGCGCAGCCGCCGAGCAGTAGCCGTCATTACATTATTTGTTTTATTATCACAGCCTAGTGGATAAAGAACTGACCTATTGACCAACTGCTCCCCGGTTCGAATCCTGACATGTACTAAATTTAAACAACCAAAGTGGTGTTTTCTTGTAATATAATATTTGTAATTATCACTTGCTTGGCGGTGAAGGAAAACCTACATGTCCAAGAAATTATATTCCGAAAGATGTGTGACCTAACCTAAAAGATCTGGTTTTCTGTCTAGTTTGTCTGACGGCAGCTTAGGCTTAGGTAGCGGAACCCGCCAATCCTAATAGATTAGGAAACGTGATAACGCAAAGAAGAAGAATACACATGCGTACATTTCAAGGCAGTTCACAGTTGACAAACCACTTTAAATACATATGCCGGCTTTGAAAAACAAATCATGACTGTATAAATACAAACAAACAGTGAATTAAACTAGGATACATTCATATAAAATACATTAAAATACTGAGGTGAGTCAGATAAATATGATGAAACTATACATAACGCTGGCCTTTGTGCTATTGCGTCTAAGGTGCCTTGCAGAGTTAGAACAAGTAATTGCGGCGTTCTTAAATTATTATTTTAATACAGACACCAAACACGCATCCTCAGTATTCCAGTTGACATTTCTTACCAGTTAATTGCACTGAAAGGAGATTGTGTTTTTGGGGCGTAAGTGACTCCATATGCATACCAGCAGGTCGGTCGTACGTATGTTTACAGCTAAGCCTTACTCCGTACACATTTAAACGTTCATAAGCTACGATAGTAGCGTGACATCGTAAAATCACAATAATATTATACTTCAACCATTTTCAAACGTGTTAGGTTCAGCACACACTGAGATTAAATACAGGCGGTTATGTAATAACTGAGAAGTGTATACGAACACGCCGTGCGATGGCCACTTCCCGCCATGGATTTCTGGAGAAGAGCAGACGAGTTTCAAAAGCGTGAGCGTTTCAAAGACGTGTGACTTAACCAAAGGAAGGTCTGGTTTTCCCTCTGGGTTGTGGAGGCGTGATGGCAGTCGCTCTGTGTTAAAATCTGTATTTTCGTGAAATCCTTATCTACATCCTTAGACTTATAATTCGTTCAATATGCTTCGAGACAATGTGTAGGAAGTAAAGAAAATATAGGTTTTAAAAGTTACAGTTCTGTACACTGAGTTTAAAACGCAATGAAGTAGGCTCGAATCTTTTTTTTTCGGCTAAATAAAGTGCAAACACCGCTCAGTCCAGATTCACTCATTTTTACCCAGAACAAAGTTCTGATAACAGAAACTCAACAATAACAAAATATGAAACCGTAACACAGCTTTAAAACTTACACAACAAAAATTAACAAAAAAGTAAGAAACGGTGAAAATAATCGGCAACAGAATACACTTGCGTCAACATCAACATCTGTGTCCAAAGTAAAAATGACGGATATAATCCGGTTAAATGGGAAAGTTGTTAAATGTTCACACATCGAATATATTAACTGTTCATCTTCATTGCGAACTATAATAATGAATTCAAACTTTGAGATTTACAACATTTGGTGGTCATAGAAAAACTATGTGTAACTTTAAAATGTTTACTAAATTAAATACATTGTGCGTTGAACGTTTATCTTGTGATAAAAAGTACACTTAAAACATCCATTTTTATGAGTTGTTTACAATTTAAAATTTGCATGGTTAGTTTATATTAATACATTGTTTTACAAAAAAAAGATAAGATTCCACGCGTTTTAAATCCGCATTAAAACCGTTAAACAAATGTAGCAACTTGCAAAACCAGTCGCTTAAAAACTGCTGGAACGGGTACTTCTATAGAACGCCATAAGTTATGTTATAAACTATTTAAAACTGCTCGCTTTTAATCGCAGTGATAATTATACTGTCTTAGGCTTATGGCATACACATTTTATTTATATTTCTAAAGACAAATTGTTTACTTTGTATACGTATAAGGCAATTTGTCCCGTTGAGGCCCGCGTGGCTGAATTCCGCCATTCGCGTTACGGCGCCATGTGTATAACAGGCCTCAAGGCGTCAATGCAACAGTTCTCAATACGCTAGCCGAAAAGACGGCTATTATCATAGATAACAGAAACAACGGGAGATGTGACAAGGGGGCGTGGTTGGTGTCGCCGCAATATGCTCAAAACGAGAACATTGCCAAGAACAGTTAGTTGCAATCAAGTTCGATTGAGATACGTTGCTCCTTGTTTTAGCAAAATGCCAAGTTGTGCTGTTGATGATAGTGTGAAACTAGGCGACAACCGTCCCGGTGCAAACTCACGTAGTATGTCACATCTCCCGTTGTTTCTGTTATCTATGGCTATTATACAACCCTGTTACTCTACTACCGTAAGGTCTGAAGTATGATTTGAACCATAGAATACCGTAATCTTCAGTAAAGTACTGAAAGGTGATGGTTGTTTACAGGGAGGCCACATAAAAATAAACTTGAAGAGCGAGATCCCGGTGCAGGTGGATGGCGAGCCGTGGGTGGCGGCGCCCAGCGAGGTGGTGGTGCTCAAGTCTGCGCTCAAGGTACGACGTGTCAGTGTTGCATGTGCTCGCTTCGCCCGCCGGGCCCCATCTGAACCAATTGTTTGCGATCCGTGCACGAGTCGCGAGACGTCCGCTTGATCGAAACACTAACACTACAGTGCGCTCTACGAAAGATGACTCTTACGTCTTGATAGCACGACTGTACGATTGTCGCCCTTATGGCTAGTGGGGTATGGGTTCAGAGCGAAAATCAGTGGTTAACACGACATATAAGGGACTTCTTTCGTGAATTTCGGTGACCATAGTATGAGCTCTGACAGGTAACATATAGCCCATATGTTGACCGTTAACAGTCAATATTTATCAATTATCGTACAACTGATATACGGTAAGAGCCTCAGGAGACATATTTAAGGAAAAATGTTTCTTGACAGTCACCTATATATTTTGGAGTTTTGCCTATTCGTAAGAAACCACACACAGTATTTTACACCAAAATCCTCAAAATGCCATAACTAGCGTAATCAGCACAGATTTGACTTGTATCTGCAGCTGCAAATAAACAACGCAATGTTTCAAGCCAGCACATTTGTTACTGTGATCCGAGTTTATAATCATCTTCCGTTTAAGATAAAAATGATTAATGGACTCCAGTTTAAAGTTGAACTTAAAAAATGGCTTCTCAAAAGAGGCTATTATAATCTCAAGGAATATTTTGACGACAATTTACAGACATAAATAAAATACTGACTTAATAACTATTTAATAATTATCAATGAATGGTAAATAATAATAATGAATAATGATTGACAATGAAAATATGTATCTATTATTGACATTAAAATTGTGAGAATGTATTACGTATTACGATGTTGGTAGAATGCTGAACTAATCATATGCAGTTGTATCTGCTGTATAACCAGTCATGCAATACACAATTATTCTGTTCTAAACTCATCCCGTATCCACGCATTTTTATAATTAAATAGTAACTGCAAACGCGCATTATGTGTAGTTTATTTTTTTGTGCACTTACGCGGTGCTTTGGTAGTTTGAGGTTAACTGCGAGTATTATACGACACAATTTGTTTTTAGTACACGAGTGACAGAAAATTTCGGAGCTGTCGGAAGTCACCCTAACCGAACTATTATGAGAAAAACTACTCGTTCTAGATCAACTTGTTTAGATACGATAAGTGTTATAAAAATGTGACAGTTGTGCCTTATTATGACACTTTTGTCTTACCATTAAAAGCAGAATTGAGGGCCACCACGTCTATTCGATCAAGCGGTACTTTCTCCGACAGTACTCGCCACAATGAACATTCAAAATTCCCGAGTCACGTAACGCCCGAGCACACAAAATTCCACGCAGCACCGTAATCTAGTAACTCTCACCTGGCGGCGTCCCCTCACCCCCGCCAACCCCCCCGGGTGTGGGGGAGCGGGCGCGGGCGGGGCGGTCGCCATGGGGCGGGGCGGTGGGGGGCGCGCGCGGGCGGGGCGCGGGCGTCTCGTGACTCGGGCTCGGGCCGCGCTCGCTCACGTGTGCTTGGTGACAGGCGACGATGCTGAAGAAAACGAAGCGCGGGTCGAGCGCGAGCGCGAGCGCGGGTGCGTCGGCGGCGGCGGGCCCGTGACGCCCGCGCCGCGCCCGCTCACGCCCCCCGCCGCGCGCAGGCCACCATGCTGAAGAAGAGCGCGCGCGGGAAGGTGCGGCGCCGAGACACCGAGCCGAGCCTGGCGCGCGCGGCGCCCGCTCCGCCACCGCCGCCGCCACCTCCGCCCGACTCCTGAATCTGGCTCAGCGAGCGCCTCATCTAGCGCCCGCGCCCGCCTGGGGCTCAAGGCCGGCGCGCGCGCGGCCGCTCGCTGCCACACCAACCACCGCCACCGCCGCCCACAGCGGCCGGCTCCTCGGCCCGCTCGGGCGGCGCAACCGGGTTCAGCTCCCGCTTGTATATACATTATTACCAGAGGTAATAATAAATCATAATGCTATAAAAATAAATTTATAGGAATTAGTTGTTGTTTTATTTTTAGTCTGGTATGATTTCATCAAACTGTGTATAAAATAAATAAATACTAAAGTATGTACATTTTGTGTTTTTTTTTATTGTCCAACGCTCGGGCGTGTGTGAACTTACGGGCCGGATGTGTGCCGACTGCACTTGTAAGGGCACATACGTCTAACCTATCTGTCTACCACAGACTTGTAGTCTAAGAAACTCTCCGGCAATATTAAAGAACGGATACAACTCTCTCTTCTCATCTTTCATATCAATCTTCATTATTACTTTTGATCTTGCGAATGAGCATCTTAATTAGAAAATCATCTAACAAAAATGCTACTTTGACTTTAGACGACTACCAGTTTTGCAATAAAAGCTTGCAGTAACAATACTCACACTTTAAAAACAAAGTACCCATGTACACACAGTTGTTATTTGGCTTCGGTTTTCTGTGAGATGGAAGTACTTCCCCAGACGGGCTGATTTGATGCTCCCTACCTCTCTGAAAAACATACAGACCAAGACACAGGTGTTTGTCCTGTGTGGGCACCGAACCCACAAGCGTTGATGTTAAGGTGTAAGAGCACATAATATATAATGTCAAAGAGCGAGTGAGGTGTGTAAGGACAGACTCATGTGTCGTTCGATCCTCTGCCCACCCCGCAAGGCACTTGGCATGAACATACAAATATATATATTATATATAAAAGATATATAGAAACTTGATAAGTCAAAAGCACCCAGTATTTTATAGTTTCTATTGGTAGAGTCGTTGTGAGGATAATTTCTCTATCGTTTCGTATCTATTAATATAATCATATATAAACTTTGAGAGAAATAATGTTTGAAAAATTCTATAGTTGAAAATATTCACTTAACATATTAAGTAGCTTATATGGACGCCAGCCTTTATAAACAAATCATAAAACAAACAAGTAAACACTCGGAAAACATATTCAGAATACGTTCTCATTCACTTTTCCAGGAAATTTACATAGCTCGGTGGGAACAAGTTTTTTTTATACAACGTTGGAAGGCATACAATCATAAGACTCACCTGTTGTAAAGCGGTTACCGTAGCCTATGAACGCTTGCAACAAATTACGTATCAATCGCGCGAAACCGCCTTTACTGCTAACACAGCAAATCTTAGAACCTCCCTCACTTGCAGGAACACAACAACCCTCTAGTCCTCTAGGGAGTTATTAATTTGCTGCGGTTTTCTGTGAGGTGGAAGTACTTCCCCAGTCGGGCTGCTCTGAACATGCCCCAGACAGTAGCTGCAAAATAACATCGCTCCATTGTCTGCTGGTTTAAAATCAAAACAATATGTTATTTATAAATAATTTATTAAATCTCCCAAAAACTTATGACTATTTCACAAAGCGCTATGAGCTATTAAATCTTAACCTAAAGCATCATCGTTTCTGCAATCGGCTTTTAAAGCCGCGACAGATCATTTATAACAGCAAGCAACTATTTCATTATAACTTGACAACTTTACTACGAGCGCTCAACGAAATACAAATCAAGCATAGTGACTACTGCCGCGTGCCCTTTCCAGTAAGCTCTTTATCATGATTCTCAAGAATCTAAACATTTTATAAGTATTATAGTAATTTAATTTCAAGGTTCTTAAATTAAGCACAATTGATTCAATATGAAAGTAAATCTCTTAACAGTGGTTCAACTTCTTAATAATCACACACACGTCACTATAAATAAAAAAATGAAATCATCGAACTACATATTTTACTTTGATCGCGCTTAAGTGTGATACCGCAAGCATATAGCTTCTGCAAGAATGTACATGACCAGTTTACAGAGCGCAAAAGTTCTACTTCCGCACGTAAGGGGTAAAGCTAAAACGCCTCAGTCGCCAGAACCGTCAAGAAATGTGATGATTTTTTTTAACGCAAATGTTAATATTTTTAAACAAATGATAATCTCGGCGCTAGTTACTAATAATGGCTACATTAACATAATGCCTAGTAAACAACAACAATAAGCTCGAACATTTATATGCATTTACATGTCTGTGTAAATACACACAGTAGAAACTTCACTTCGTTTAATGACATAAAATTATTTAATTTTTGAAATCATCGTAATCAATATTCTCACATCTTTAAAATGTGCACGCATGGCTGGTTAAGAGGGCGCGGTAGCGATGTGGCACTCTCAATCGGTTTTGAACTATCTAGAAAAATAATGTGTATATAAATATTTACTAGGGTGAACACCCTAGTAAATATTTATATACTTTTAAAAGCATATTTATATACTTATATTTATTGTCTCTGTACAAGTAAGGACATACTAGAGCCAATAATCGAAATTGTGCCTACTTGTGCATAAATAATAAACACTAGATGCCTACATCTTATAAATATAAGCTTTCTGTTGCATAGTGTATCTTCATTTTTTTTTTTGTAATGTGCTCATACTTTTGTAAACAAAATAAGAACGCCATATACGTACCGTCTTAACTCATACTGCGAGTACTCGCAGTATAAAACATCTCATATTTTCATTAATATCGAAAAGTACACCTTTTGTTATTTATTACTTGAAACACAAACGACAAGACAAACAAAGCTTTGCATCACAAAAAGCTCTCAATTTGGTTAAGTATGTTAAAAAATGCCCACTGAATTGACTAAAAATGTAATATTTTACAACAATTTTGTACTTCATCAGTTACAGACGCCCAAGTTGTCAAGTAATACAAACGTTAAACGTGCTTAGCCTAGTCTTAAATACTGTTACAAAATATATATTACAGTGCTACTAGGCTCTTCGTGAACGTGAGTGACGTTTATAGGAGAATTCAATTCTTCTTCAGTGCGTCACTGCTTTTATGTTTTATTTCATCATTTAACTAAGTATGTGACTATTCTTAGTAGGCGACTCTGCGAAGAAGTGGTTATGAAGTGTACAATAAATTAAATAGTTTAGCAAGTGATGAAGACACTATGGTTTCTGGGATAGCGTTGCTACTACATTACGGGTTGTCAATTACCACAATCCACCAATCAATCACAAGGCAACATTCAATGGTGAAGAACTGTCAAAAGTGACGTCTTACAAGATGGCGGCCTACATTTAGATCCATGTAGCACTGTATATTTGAATTTCAAACCCGTTATTCTCATAAGAGAAAACACAATGCACATGCTTTGTTTTTATCTGATTTTCGCATCAATATTATTATGTACTCTTGTGCTATCAAAATTGAATGGGCAAATATAGACATATTGCTGTGATACTAACACATAAAACAATCAATGCATTGTAACTATTCAATGTTTATGTACATGGTCTATTAATAGAAATAAAGAAAAGTTCTCTGTTTGTGTCAGAAAAAGATCGGGTCGTTCACATAGTATAAACCAACAAGGACATCGACGTATGTACCAAAAACGTCATCTAGGTGATGAAGAAAAGAATCTTGAGAAATCTTGTCAGGAAGCTAAAGTATACCTTTAGAATTGACTATATCACGCACAACCAAATTGCATACTTCACAATGCGATGTAGGATTTGCAGTTTAAAACGTTTAATTAGCTGATATTACATTAATAGAGTCGTTAAATCAAACAATTGCTAAGACGGTAAACAAGAAATAAATGTATCGTTAATCTAAGAACAAAAGCAAAGCTTTAGTGAAACAGAAGTGTGAATTAATATCTAGTAATTAGGAAGACAGGCTGACAAAAAACTTTAAATCAAATATCAAATTCTATTAGGGAGATAAAGAAGTTTCGGGGTTGTTCGTCGGCAGCAGAATGGACAAAACTATATGTAAAGCACATTCTTGCTACACATACGGGTCGTGTTTAAACGGTGGAGTGAATATTTTATTTATACTCAGACGAGGAGTCCGAAATCGAAGGGGACGTAAGGCTCATATTCCTCGAAGTTTTCGGTGCGTTCTCTCTGACCACATACTTCAACGGACCTGACGTAAGATATAGATATACTCGTATTAAATCTAATGAAGATCATTTTAAATGGACTTCATGTTTTTAAAATGCTATTTGTGTCTAATAATCAGTGATGAAATAAATGTTTCACATGATGAAAAAAGCTATGTTTTCTTAGTAACAATATTTAGGGCTTATTACATACTAGCTTATTTTACTTTGTTGTACTAAAACTGTCGTTTATTCCATCAAATCAACAGAACGGACATTAAAACGTATCCTATATTTATTTAATAACATTAATTTCTAAGCTTATTCTTTATTTTTACATTTTATGTTACCTTAGTATAAATAATTCACAGGTAGTATAAATTATGAAAATAATCTTGCAGATTGCAAAACAGCACATTTTTGTGTCAATGATTATGATTACTTATGTCAATATATTGTTAATATTTTACACTATAGGCCAACAGTTAACATGACATTAGTTTTACATGCTTCTGTATTCTCATCGTGCTCAACAAACGCTAAGTACCCCAGAACACGACCTTTATCGATACGCACGCCTCTATGTATTCCATAATGGACATCCTACTCTTGGAACGGTCCACAACATGGTAATAAAAATATTTGTTGGTCTTTTTAAGAAATAATATACCAGCTTCAGACATCCCTGAATGATAAGATAATAAAACAAATATACGTCTAGTCAGTGAAAGACTTAACGGGACTCACTTTTGAACTCAAACGCTACAAATGTGTATATATAGTTGTCGATAAAATTTCATGGAACGCTGTGGGAGGCACAGAAAGGTTTAAGTTTTCTCACTCATCAATACTTTGAGAAGCATCTGGGTATGAACCAATGTTTTCTATGGTTTTGTGAATCTTGAGAAAGCATTAGACAGGGTTGTGCAAAATGATCTCTGGTGCACTTTAATCTGCTAGTGCAGGATTGCAAATGGGTGACATAATAGCCCTTTCACTTAATGAATGAGTTGTTATTGTTAAGTGACTAGCATTGCTTACTTTTTGCTTACTTTAACACCCAGGTAGGTTCGCTTCCCGCACTATTCAATCACATGTTATCACTATATTTCAATTTTTATCTCTGGGTGTTTTCTATGTAGTTATTGAATACGTACGTATCTACAACATAAAATATATTTACGTATATTTATCATTAGTTATCAATTACAGTACACGCTTTACTTAGTTTATGAACAATTAAGAAAGCATGTAAAGTTGTAGCAAGCATTCTTTCAACTGGGCATGTTTAAATGTCAAGCTGCATATGCTCTCCACTGTACTTACATTAAACATTTATCGGTGTTAAACACCAACAACATTGATCGAGTTCTTATATAGTCTCCTATTTAACCAAAGCTATATCACGAATTAACTTCGACTATGACATAATAAGCGTTAAGCTTAAGGATTTGTCGAAGGTACTGTTTTTTAAACGGAGCGATTGCCGTCAGATATCCATTTCTTAGGGTTGGCCACAGGTCTTTCGAAATATAATTTCTAGGACGTGCGGGTTCCTTCTCGATGTTTTCCTTCACCGCCGAGCAAGTAATAATTACAAATATGTACATAAATTCGAAAACACAAATATAGTGTACATGCCAGGATTCCAGCTTCTAAGTATCCAAAAGCTCTATGATAAACTAAATTAATTTCTTTTCAATTTATTTCTATTACATCTATTGCCTTAATCGCGGTCATTTTTCCACCGACTAACACAACAATAGGATTGCTTCGCAAAAGCCAAGCCCATATTATGCGGAGAAGCATATTTATTTTTATATACAACGTTGGGAGGCATACAAGCATACGATCCACCTGATAAGCGGTTACCGAAGCCTATTAACGCAATGCATTAAGTATCACTTGCACGATGTCACCTCTGCTGCTAACACAGCAACTCCTCTGGAGTTTACTGGTGACCTCGTTCACACGCACGAACACCAACCCTCCTGGGAGTTTGTTATTTCGCTACAGTTTCCTGTGAGGTGGTGGTACTTTCCCAGACGGACTGCTTTGATTCATCCTACCTCTCTTAAGTCAAGAATAACGTTACGTATATCAATCTTTTGTTGGTTAGCACAGAGTACGCCTTCGCGTCTCAGGTACCGATGACAGAATATGTCCAAGAGCCTCAAAATGCGTTCCGTTGTGAGTAGTTTACAAACATCCACTAACGATACGACTTCAAATACATGTTTTTAAGAGAGATATGGCGCATCAAAAGCAGCCCGTCTGGAGAAGTACCTCATAGAAAACTGCAGCCAAATAACAACTCTCTAGAGGGTTGTCGTGCTCCTGCATGTGAGTGAAGTCACCAGTAAGCTCCTAAGGAGTTGCTGTGTTAGCAGCAAAGGACGCATCGCGCGAGTGATACTTAATGAATTACAAGCGTTCGTAGGCTACGATAACCGTTTTACATCAGGTGGGTCGTATGCTTGTATGCCTTCCGACGTTGTATATAAAAAAATGTAGGACTAGAACTGCACTCACAGAAAATATCGAATAAAATTATATCAGTATACATTTTAATAAATTTCTTAGTTCCATTCCATTAGTTCCACACTCCAACACCACGCACATCTCATATAAATGGCGCCCCCTGTATTATTAGTTTCCAAGTTCGACTTGTCTATGGGTAAAGTCCCCTATTGCAATACAGTCAGCACCAATTTCAATAATAAATTTTATATCCTTTTTATAATATTGTTATATTTCATATAATATCCTTAGAGAGAACGATGCAATTTATATAGGATTGATACGAAAACGAAACCTTTAAGGATAAAAATACATAATTCGAAATGTTGTGTAACAAATGTACTGAATATTTTACTGTTATTTTCACAGCTGTGATACTCGCGTACCTGTCAGCTGAAACTATGAAACAACTAAATAGAGAACCGATAGAACGATTTCGGTTTGAAACCGAACCCACCGCTACGGGTCGGGGGGTGAAGTATCACGTGCAGTTCTAACTCTTCGCTGATCCTTATCGTGACACTTTAGTTTATTGATTAAAACATCCTCGCATTGGACCGTAGGGACTAATTGAACCAGTAGTAGTAGGGTCAAATACAGAATGGTGAATATCTTCATTGTGCAAGTTTCTAATAGACGAGGGGAGTGTAGTATGAACGTAATGTCTCGCCTCAGAGCTTCATGCAAATGAAACTGCTTTTTCAATTAAACAGTGATATGATAGCATTATAGAGATCAGCTAAGCTTACAGTGCAATAGCTTCTACTCCTGTTTCTTACTAACAATACACTATACGCGCCTAAGATTATGGAAGATATCTATATATAGAATAAGGCTAGAAAGTGACTTAAATAATTTCATGATTAATTGATAAACGCAGTTAAAATTTACATCACATAGACAAATTGTAATCTTTCGCAATTCCTAAAGTACAACAACAAACCAAATCGGTTTTTTATCCATACGTTGAATTTACGATTAAATTAAAAAAAGCCTCTTATAAAATGAAAAATATTTATTTTTGTGACATACCTTGATATCATTAATATGCAAGAATAATTTAAATCATTGCCAATGCTTTACTTCTGACTCTATTATTTGTGAACGCAATACTGAAGTGCATTACAGGACTTTTTTGCGAACCTCAAAATGCGTTTGACCCAGGCCACCACTAGCCATAACAACCACCGAAATCGTGCGTCCGTTGTGACACATTTTGTAAACATTCTATTCAGAAAAATACACCAAACGCTGACACGTTTATAGACTTTTATCGTAACGCGCGCACCGGGCGCTTGTTACAACCCAGGGAGTACGCTAAATACGAGCACGCGACGGGCGCTCGCTTCGTATAATGTATGAGCAGCGCTGAAAGTTACAGACACGTATCGCGGATTGTTGCATACAACACGCGCCCGTCGCGTACACCCGCCCGTATTTTAGCGTGGGACCTCGGTAGTCTACGCTGCCGCTCCATCTTAAACTTTCTCAGATTGTTAACATGTAAAGATCCTCATTATCAGCTGAGCGGAAATTTCCCTAACAATAAATCGCTATAATAGTGCTAACACAGCAACTCCTTAGAAGCTTACTGGTGACCTCACTCACACACTGGAACACAAAAACCCTCCAGGGAGATGTTATTTGGCTCCGGTTTCTGTGACGTGGAGGTACTTCCCCAGTCGGGCTGCTTTGATGCACCCTACTTGTCTTAAAAACATCCAGACCAAGACAAACAGATATGTTCATGCACACAAATGTTCGTCTTGTGTGGGAATCGAACTCACGAGCCTCGGTGCCAAAGTCGCGTTATTAACCGCTGCGCCTCCGACCTCGTCAGAGCTTATATATAATGGTTCGCATTGATAACGTAACGAGTTAATCACAAATACAGCGAGAAACTACACGATATATGCTATGACAAATAGTAGGTACATACAAATGATTAGATATTAATATGATCTCACACTTTCTGTCGTCCGAGCGTTGCTCAAAAATGTCATAATAGCTACAAAAGCCGTGACGGTTCGCAAAAATATACTTTTTCATTTATATTATAAATAGTAGGTCTGATTAAAGATGTTATGACGTCATATTACTCGAGATTTACACTGAATAGCACTTCGTAGCGTCGCGTACCTTCGACACCTGAGGACAAATGTTAAGGTAATTAACAACGAACATATAAATGAATAATTCAATTGCTTAAGCAATTAAAAAAATTAGAACATGCACTAATTTGCGTAATTGGTAGATACTTGAAACCAACAGTAGCAAGGACGGCTGTAACAACCGGTCATAACAGACATAATTCGATAGATATACTTAGTCTGGCCATAAATACTGTTACAATTAAAAATAAACAAAATATTACATTTGAATTTGGAATCTGTCCTTTTTATATGATTGTTCATTGAATTTTCTCATTTTGGCGCCAATACATTGTACAATATTTTGCGATATTAAAATGGAGTGGGGTGATAAAGAGAACCGCATCGCTGTGATAGCATTACACAAAGTAGGTATGAAGCCAAATGCAATTTTTAAAACTCTCCATACGCTTGGTATTAGTAAAATGTTTGTGTACCGGGCTATTAATAGGTACAATGAGACCTCCTCTGTTTGTGACAGAAAAAAATCTGGCCGTCCACGTAGTGTTCGTACGAAAAAGGTGGTCAAAGCAGTAAGGGAAAGAATTCGAAGAAATCCTGTCCGAAAGCAAAAGATTTTATCTCGGGAGATGAAGATAGCACCTAGAATCATGTCGCGTATTTTAAAAGATGACTTAGGACTTGCAGCTTATAAGAGACGTACTGGTAATTTCTTAACTGATAATTTAAAAAAGAATGGGGTGGTAAAATCAAAACAACAACTGAAGCGGTACGCAAAGGGAGGTCGCAGAAAAATTTTGTTTACGGATGAGAAAATTTTTGCAGGCAATTTGATCTAAACTACTTTGTGTGCTTCCGCTCCCGATTAGTTCATGCGAACTACTGCCGGCCGGCACCCACCCACTACCGTTAGTAGATGCATGCTGCCGCTGCCATGGCTGCTCCGGTCGTCTCTGCGAGTGTTCGCCATCTGAAATGTGAACCGCATGCACCCGCCACCGTTGCTGCCCTGGCTGCTCTGGTCGTCCCTGCGACACGTGTTCGCCTCTCCACGAGGCATCCTCAGGCGCTGTAGATGTTAGTCGTTAGAATAACATGCTACGAATGAGTCATCCATCGCATTGAAGAAAATTTTTGCAATTGAGCAACATTTTAACAAACAAAATGACCGTATGTATGCTCAAAGCTCTAAGGAAGCTTCCCAATTAGTCGACAGAGTGCAACGTGGGCACTATCCGACTTCACTGATGGTTTGGTGGGGTATTAGCTATGAAGGAGTGACTGAGCCATGCTTTTGTGAAAAAGGTATCAAAACATCGGCACAAGTGTATCAAGATACCATTCTTGAGAAGGTAGTGAAGCCCCTTAACAACACCATGTTCAATAACCAAGAATGGTCCTTCCAGCAAGACTCGGCGCCGGGTCATAAAGGTCGGTCTACGCAGTCTTGGTTGGAAACGAAAGTTTCGGACTTCATCAGAGCTGAAGACTGGCCGTCGTCTAGTCCCGATCTTAATCCGCTGGATTATGATGTATGGTTAGTTTTAGAGAGTACGGCTTGCTCTAAACGCCATGATAATTTGGAGTCCCTAAAACAATCCATACGATTGGCAGTGAAGAATTTTTCCATGGAAAGAGTGCGTGCTTCTATTGATAATTGGCCTCAACGTTTAAAGGACTGTATGGCAGCCAATGGAGACCACTTCGAATAAGCTTTTTATATTTTAAATTGTTTTATATTTATGTATTAAACTAACACACTGTAAAAGTAATAAATGTTATTTGCAATATAATTTTTTTTTTCTTTGTTTCAGTATTTATGGCAAGACTACGTATAGAAGTAGGGAGCAACAAAGCAGCCCATGTAGGGAAGTACCTCCCCTCCCCCTCATAGGAAACCGTAACCAAGTAACAACTCCCTAGAGGGTTGTTGTGTACCTGCGTGTGAGTGACGTCACCAGTAAGCTCCCAAGGCGTTGCTGTGTAAACAGCAGAGGAGGCATCGCGCGAGTGATACTTAATATATTACAAGCGTTAATAGGCTACGGTACCCGCTTTACATCAGGTGGGCCGTATGCTTGTATGCCTCCCGACGTAGTATAAAAAAATCGATCGAAGACGATTATCATAATTAGCGAACATAATACAATTCGTCATTTCAACCCTGGTATATAATTCAAAAACAACGTATATACCTTGGTGCTATGTGTATGCATATGTGTGTGGCAGCGGCGCGTGCGCCTCCGCACTGTACCCGCGCACGCGGCTGAAAGCGAACGGCGGGAACTTGGCCGCGCTCAGCTCGAACTGCGTCCACTGGTCGCGGCGCGTGCAGATCGCGTAGCGCCGCCACGCCAGCTGCCAGTTACGGCGAGAGCGCACGTCGCGGAGCTCCAACTCCTACAACCAAACAATCAAGCTCGCAAAGAATTTTGACCAGCTCGGTGGCGCAGTGACGAAACGCGCTGTACGTTACTCTGACACCAACGCTCGTGGGTTCGATTTCCACACAGGACAAACATTTGTGTGCATGAACATGTCTGTTTGTCTTGGTCTGGGTATTTTTAGGGGGTCATGTGCCAGAAGCGTGCTCGTTCGCGACCCCTGCCAATCAGTCGATTGCAATTCTGGACCAAGAGCGCACCGACGTGCGGATTAGGGCGTCCCCCGTAGGCGACGCGCACCGATCCGCCCCCGTCGGTGCGAATACAGCTGCATGCGGCGGTGGGGGCCGCCACCCACCACGCAGCGCCAATTCCGGCGGGACGAGGGGAGCCGAGTGCCGCATAGGCACGTGGAATGTGAGAGGTGGATTGAAAGATAAGACGAATGAACTGATAGACGTAATGAATGATAGACGTTTGGATGCTTTATGTGTGACAGAGACTAAGCGCAAGGGGAGCGACACCGATGATCTGCCCGGTGGTATGATGGCCCTATGGTCTGGGGTAGACCGTGACGATCATGCCAGTGCTGGTGTAGGTGTCGTACTCTCCTCTCGCTTAGCCACTGGTGTAAGAGATTACTGTTTGGTAGGGCCTAGACTTCTCTGGGTTCGTATTAAACTGGGCATCACGCGAGTATTTTTGGTTGCAGCATACGCTCCCGTAAGCTCAGCGTGTGCTCAAGAACTGGAGAAGTTTTGGGAGTCTGTGAGGGATGTTCTGGACTTAGTTGAAGGGAACGAAAGAGTGATTATGTGTGGAGACTTGAATGGATGGGTTGGGACCAAGCGATACAGCTATGAAGCTGTTCTTGGTCCGTATGGAGATAAGAGAGTGAACGAAGCAGGTAAGTCTATACTAGATTTATGTATGGAACGAGGCCTCCTCGTGTCGAATACTTTATTTCATCATAAGGATATTCACACGTATACATGGAGAAGGAATGATCAAAAAAGTGTGATTGATTTGATTTTAATAGATAGACGTCTCCGAAATGTTTTAATGGATACAAGAGCCTTTAGAGGCCCCACTCTTGAGACGGACCACTACCTGGTGGTAAGCCGGTTTGTGGGCCTTTTTAGGAAGTGGAGGCACTGGCGAGTGCGTATCCCTTTCGGAGATCATGAAAGGATAATGAGCGAAAAATTGCAAGATGAAAGTGTAAGGAGAATGTATGTGCATCTGGTAAGTGAGAGACTTGCAAATGCAAGCCTCTCCGACTCAGATGTGGATGATTGTTGGAAAGTTTTGAAAGAAAGTATGGTGGATAGTGCAAAAGAAGCTTGTGGATGCGCAAAGAGACGTAAAACAGCGAAAGGAGATGCCTGGTGGGATGCGGAGGTTGAATCCTCCGTAGCAAGAAAGAGGAAAGCGTGGCTGGATTACGTATCATCTTTGCCTTTAAATGAAAATATGAGAGAAAAGAAGAAAGAAATGTACCGTCTATGCAAGAATGAAACCAAGGCTTTAGTGAAAGAGAAGCGTGAAAGACAAATTATGAATGAGGAAGAGAGGCTGACGAAAAACTTCGAGGCAAATACCAAACTCTTTTGGAGAGAGGTAAAGAAGTCTCGGAGTGGTTCGTCGGCATCCAGAATGGATAAGATAAAGTCTAAAGCTGGTGTCATTCTTGCCAACACTCAGGAAGTGTTAGAACGGTGGAGTGAATATTTTGAGGAAATGTATGAGTATGCCTCGGACGCTGGCAATGAGAGTGAGTCGGATGCTTACTCCACGTTGACGGCGTCCGACGAAGGCATAACTATGGATGAGATCGAATGGTCGATACGAAGCTTGAAAAATGGAAAATCAGCGGGAATTGATCTGATCACAGCTGAGATGATCAAATTAGGTGGCACTTACGTCCGGGACGCCTTCTGGTACCTATGCAACCTATGCTGGAGAACTGGAAGGGTCCCAATGGACTGGAGACGCGCAGTCATCGTGCCCTTGTATAAAGGCAAGGGATCACGCATGGACTGCGCCAACTATAGGGCCATCAGTTTGATCAGCTTAGCAGCAAAAGTATATGGAAAGGTGATTGAAAGGAGAATGAGGGTGAAATCCGATGAAATGCTGTGGGACGCACAAGGAGGTTTCCGAAATGGAAGGGGATGTACGGATCAAGTTTTCTCGCTCCGCAATATCGTAGAGAAGCATCTGGCCATAGACCAGAAGGTTTTCTGCGGTTTTGTGGATCTTGAGAAAGCCTTTGATAGGGTTGTGCGAAAGGAACTGTGGGACATATTGCCGAGATATGGGATTGACGGTTCACTGCTCCGTGCTGTGCAGTCCACTTACAAGGATTGCTCAGCATGTGTGCGGATAGACGGTGGCATGTCACCCTGGTTTGATGTCAAAATTGGTGTCAAACAGGGTTGCATGCTATCTGCTAGGCTGTTTATCCTGTATCTCGATAGTTGTCTGCAGAGAATAAGGTCAACGAATGTGGGATTGCGCATGGGTGACCAAGTGGTGAACTGTCTGCTGTATGCAGACGATGCCGTGCTATTAGCAGATACACCATCTAAACTGCAAACACTGGTCACAGCGATGAAAGACGACTGTATGGAGAAAGGCTTACTACTGAATGCGAAGAAAACAAAGATAATGGTATTTGAAAGAGAAGAATCCAGAACTAATGTAAGGATTACGATTGATGATGAAGTGTTGGAACAAGTGGATGAGTTTGTATATCTTGGATGCGCTTTCAGCAGGGATGGAAGGTACACCGCAGATGTGGAAAGACGAGTGAGTGCTGGGAATAGTGTGAATGGAGCGTTGGGAAAACTTCTTGGCAGTAAAATCCTGAGCCAGAAGGCACAACTCGCTATACACAATGCAGTGTTGGTCCCAACGCTAACTTATGGAAGCGAGAGTTGGGTATGGCAGAAAGAGCATGAAAGTAGAATAAACGCGGTTGAAATGCGAGCGCTGCGCAAAATTTGTGGCGTAAGGCTCGTAGACCGTATTCGCAATGATGATGTTAGAAATAGAGTTGGTCTGAAAGAGAGCGTCGGTGTTAAAATAAGAAGAGGCATGCTCCGATGGTTCGGGCATGTAGAAAGAATGCAAGATGAAAGAATGACGAAGCAGATATACAATGCAAAAGTGGAAGGATGTAGGAGCCGGGGAAGGCCAAGACTTACCTACCATGACCAAATTGGTCATGTTCTATCAGAAGGTGATGTCAGGAGCCCTAGAAACCGGCGTGCGTGCATGAGAAGAGCAATGAATGTTAAAGAAGCGAGTGAGATATGTAAGGATCGAGTCACGTGGCGCTCGGTTCTCTCTGCCTACCCCGCAAGGGATCTGGCGTGAAGTTATAGATAGATAGAAGCGCATTAAAGCAGCCTGTCTGCGGAAGTATCTCCACCTCACAGAAAACCGCAGCCAAATAATAATTCCCTAGAGGGTTGTTGTGCTCCTGCGTGTAAGTGAAGTCACCGGTAAGCTCCTATGGTGTTGCTGTGTTAGCAGCAGAGGTGGCATCGCGCGAATGATACTTATTGTATTGCAAGCGTTAATCAGCATAGTTAACGGTTTACCAGAAGGAGACTTTGTACAAAAGTCGTCTGCGTGGGTACCTCTGTCTCACCCACGGAATAGAAAAAACAAGTGGAAGTGCTAAGTGACAAAGTTGGTACAGAAACCGTTGTCGCCAAACTCACACTAGTAAACCGATTATCCTATATTGCACTACAAATAAACAATAGCTATGATTGGTCGTTTTTGTTTTAGTCAAAAGTAGCTGAAATCAACAAATGCTACATTGGAAAATATACCTTCACAATGTCGAATAGAGTATATTTTGCTAGAGTGCAGAATGTATTTACGATGTTTTGCAATTTCAAGTCAGACTGAGTTTGATTATCGAGCAAATACTGTTACTCGACGATAGATGGCGGTGGTATCCGTGGATACAATTATAAACTTAATTCATATTAGTCATAAGTTTAACATTTGCGTCTTCTGCCCCATTTGTATTGCTACTCGACCAGTGCAGCTTCAATTGTGTACATCGAATTACATTATCGATAGATACCTTAGTACTTATTCAACAAATTAAGACATTGGGAATTCAGTAAAAGCAAATCTGTTTAAAGAATGCCATGATA
The DNA here is from genome assembly GCA_947507595.1 of Pyralis farinalis. Taxonomy (NCBI): domain Eukaryota; kingdom Metazoa; phylum Arthropoda; class Insecta; order Lepidoptera; family Pyralidae; genus Pyralis; species Pyralis farinalis. The sequence goes on from OX382270.1 coordinate 4,246,957, forward strand.
TTCTACAATTTTGACGAGCTCGTTGGCTCAGTCGTGAACGATGCGACTTTGACACCAACGCTCGTGTGTTCGATTCCCACACAAGGCAAACATTTTGTGTGCATGAACATGTCTGTTTGTCTTGGTCTGGATGTTTTAAGAGAGGTAGGGCGCATTAAAGCAGCCCGTCTGGGGAAGTACCTCCACCTCACAGAAAACCGCAGCAAAATAACAACTCCCTAGAGGGTTGTTGTGTTCCTGCGTGAGAGTGAGGTCACCAGTAAGCTTCCAAGGAGTTGCTGTGGAAGCAGCAGAGGAGGCATCACGCGAGTGATACTTAATATGTCGCAAGCGTTAATGGGCTACGGTACCCGCTTTACATCAGGTGGGCCGTTGTGTGTTATAGATAAAATAATATGCCATATTATTTATCGATAAATTTGTATTGGAATCGACGCAACACTAGCTTCGCTACTCAGGCAGAGTAGCGAAGAACTTTCGAGAAAAAAACCAGTACAATCAATCCAAAGTAGACTTTATTTCAGTGTGATAAGGTTGATATTAATTAGACGTTTTATTAAATTATTAGTAAAATTAAATAAATAAGATTTTTATAGAAAACAAGTAAAATCGTACTTATCGATGGTACGAAACACCTCCAATACTAAGGTTTATTCTAGTACTATCGTTCTTGCATTCTAAAATGGAACAATACGGCATAATTATAGAAAATTATAGAATGTCACGAGAATGTTGCCGAAGACAATGTTAGAACGCGACTGGAATCAAATAAGCGTAGGTATGCGTAACAACGCTTACTTGTGGCACGCGCGCCACGCCTACTTAGCACTTCCACTTGTTTTTTCTATTCCGTGGTCTCACCTATATCTACCGCCAAGCTATTTACATAGCTGTGTTCCGGTTTGAAGGGTGAGATAAGGCAGAGAAATAGGAAGGAATAATAGCCATGTTGACTAGTCTTTACATTATATTTATAAATGTTCAAAATTTGACTGTTTCACCTTTTATCTCGGAAGTTAGCAATCGGAAAAGTCGGTAAAATTCAAAATGGTGTTAGTTTACAACAGGGAGTGCATTCTACAATTTAAACAAAGGGACTTCTTCTTCCTCCCCATAACACAACTCATTGTACAATCAGTAAAACATGCAAAGCGAGGCAAAGCCCCTTCTAAATCTTAAGGGCCTAATAACGTGTATAGGCTTAGAACTGTCTATAACTCTCACACCTTCGACTTTTAATCGAGCCACAAAACCCAAGCTGATACCCAGGTGCCCGCTCGAAGATGAAAATAATAAACCATCTGCGGTCTGACTTATGACTTGTAAAGATATATAATTAATAAGTCAGAATAAGCCCTAAATTGCGACGTATAAGATGTCTCTCTATGATAATAAAAAGCTGACTTAAGTAACCCTACTTTATATTATATATACGAACTACTCTAATTAATCAACAAACAGAGATGTTACCAAGTGGAAGGTCTGCTCCTGCGGCTCGTGCGAGTCCTTGCGTCTCGAGCGGAAGCGCGTGTTGGACGCCTGCGCCGGCTTCTTCTCGCCGCTGTTTTTCTTAATCACGATCACCACCTACATATTGATGGTGAGATATATTTTTGCACACGCTGATAGAATTAGACGATCAAATTCATTGCTAAAATTATATTTCTTAGTTACAATAACAACTGAATCACCCACCCACAATATAGTAGACATATGGGCGGGTCTTTTGTTCTCGTCACACTTTTCACCCAGCAAGGAGTAATGATGATACCCTAATGGATAACGAACCAGCTTATAAACCCGCTAGTGCCTGGTTAGATACCTGGTGTGCTCATGTTCTAAGTTGGTATTTTCGATCCTATGTACTCGTACATATTTGTAATTATCACTTGCTCGGCGGTGAAGGAAAACATGCAGTAGGCACGTCTAAGAAAATATATTTCGAAAGAACATACGTCACTTAACCTGAGAAATGTCTGGCTTTCCCCGTGGGTTGTGAAAGTCTAATGACAGTCGATGTCAAAATCAGTATTTTCGCCAAATTCTTAGGAGGCTTTGGCAGTGGCGCCCGCCAATCCCAATTAATTAGGAAACGGGATAACGTTGGGGAAAAGAAAATTGTAATAAGTATTTAGGCTATTTTGCAATCTAGGTACAACGTATTGAGTAACAAATCCCACATATTCCAAATGAAGATTTTATCACTTCTATATCTGGAATTCGCTGTCACGAAGGTAATAAACTATGGAAAATTATCAAATCAAATCAAAATATCTTTATTTGTGAAAACAGGTTATAAGTTGATGTTACAAATAATTATATCGCACTCTGTATTCTGCCGACTGGCGTACAAATAATATGTCAAGTTGATTACAATATATATTATGTTAAAAGTTATAAGTGATAAGCAAGCTGTGTTCATGGCTACTAAAGATAAAAGCACGTGTCAACAAATCATCTAACTACCTATCTATAACTTCACGCCAAATCCCTTACGGGGTAGGCAGAGGAAACCGAGCGCCACTTGACTCGATCCTTACATATCTCACACGCTTCTTTAACATTCATTACTCTTCACATGCACGCTCGCCGGTTTCTAGGGCTCCTGACATCACCTTCTGATATAACACGACCAATTTGGTCATGGTAGGTAAGTCTTAGCCTTCCTCGGCTCCTACACCATTCCACTTTTGCATTGTATATCTGCTTCGTCATTGTTTCGTCCTACATTCTTTCTACATGTCCGAACCAACGGAGCATGCCTCTTCTTATTTTAACACCGACGCTCTCTTTCAGACCAACTCTGTTTCTAACATCATCATTGCGAATACGGTCTACAAGCCTTACGCCACAAATTTTGCGCAGCGCTCGCATTTCGACAGCGTTTATTCTACTTTCATGCTCTTTCTGCCATATCCAGCTCTAGCTTCCATAAGTTAGCGTTGGGACCAGCACTGCATTGTGTATAGCGAGTTGTGCCTTCTAGCTCAGGTTTAGTAGATTCGAGCAGTCTCAAGGCACAAATTAATTTGTAAGCCATAAGATGGTAGGAGTTTGCAATAAAGACAGACGTCTAGAGGTACGTAACCCTGTAGGTCATAATATAATAGTGGTTGGCTATGCTGCCAACAGCGGAGATGGACTGGCATTTGAATCATGTGTTAGTCAGTCATGAAACTGTAGAGCACGAGTTAGGTCGACGTCGGAAGATAAATTATCATTTAGGCCCGAAGATGTAGCGGTTCGCATTTATATCAAGAACGGAGTCATTCATCAGTCATAGCCAGAAATTAAACCAACCGTGAGCGGGGGTGGGGTGTATTGTAAGCATTACTACACGGTCGACAACACCGTGGACACATATTATGTATGTATGTATATCTTCACGCCAAGTCCCTTGCGGGGTAGGCAGAGAGAACATATTATAGGGCATTTAATGGTGTCAAGAGCTTGAGATGGCATCTAGAGATGAGCTGACATCTGTCGAGTTACCTTTTCGGCCATGAGGCGATAGTGGCCGGCCATGATGCCGAGCGCAGGCTTGGGCTGACGTGTCTTCAGATACCCAACGCTCGCCGCCGGCTCGTCCGCAGTCGTCCACATCAGAACCAGGCCCTCGGGGAAGAACCTATTCACGAAACAAATTAAAAGTTACGAATATACAAGAGTCGAAAGAAAGCATTTTCTGTTATCATCTTTGAAGAAAGGCGCGTGGCCGTGCAGCGACTTTACGGTGCGGAGTATTTTGAAACTCATATGTTAAAGAAAAAAGTCCAAAATTATTTGTAGCTTAGAATAGATGGGGCGCAACGAGCAGCCGCGAGGTCTCACGAGACTTGTATCGACCAATCAAAGGAAGTACAATCGCTAGTTCCTCCGGTCGCCGCGCGCCGCTGCTCTTTCAGTGGAAATTATCCTTTAAATACTGTTCCGGTTTATTGGATAAGAATCCCATTGCTTGAAAGGTTTACCTGAGGTATCTGTAGTAGTTGATGAGGTACCACGGCCGGTAGAACTGGTCTTGGAAGGAGTTTTCACCGGGCCGCAGGTAGGTGGTCTTGCTGATGTAGCAGCCGTGCAGCTGCAGCCGCGGCCGCTCTACGAACATGGCGCGCCAGCTGGGCCAGCCGCCACCGCGCGCCGTACCGCAATCGATGCCCCATGTTCTGCATCGTTAAAATGTACGGTTGAAATTTGGGTTGGGGCAGCAATTCTCTTCACGTGAACAAAATGCTATAGACGCTTTTACTATTTCATATATTTGTATTTCTTTATACTACGTCGGGAGACATACAAGCATACGGCCCACCTGATGTAAAGCGGGTACCGTAGCCTATTAACGCTTGCGATATATTAATTATTACTCGCGCGATACCTCCTCTGCTGCTTACACAGCAACTCCTTGGGAGCTTACTGGTGACCGCACTTACACGCAAGAAAACAACAACTGGGTTTGTGATTTGGAAAATAATCAAGTCACAAACCCAGAGATATACTAACAAACTTTCGAACACTGTGAGCGATTTTTGCGTGAATCGGAACATATATAATTAATCCATCCATGTCGGTAGATGTAAAAATTTAATAACTAATATAAGACAAATACCACCTGAGAGTCTTCCTGCGACCACGGACGCTGCAAAGCGTGCGAAGCGTCAGGTTCGACCAAATAAATAAAACACGCGATACTTCCGTTAAAAATTGTTTAATTCAATGTGTAACAATCGCGAAAAAGACAATACAACCCTCTAGGGACAAGACAATACAACCCTCTTGTTATTTGGCTGCAGTTTTCTGTGAGATTGAGGTACTTCCCCAGACGGGCCGCTTTGATACGCCCTACCTCTCTTAAAACATCCAGACCAAGTCAAACGGACATGTTCATGCACACAAGTGTTTGCTTTGTGTGGGAATCGAACCCACGAGCGTTGGTGTCAAAGTCGCGCCATTCACGACTGAGCCACCATCCTCGTCAATATTTGTATATCAAAAGTTGTATATAGAACAAACTTCAAATAATTATTATACTGAACGCTCTTATTATCAGATTACTGATGGAAACTACTTAAGTTTTTTGAAAAGATAAGTTAATAAAGTATGGTAATTTTGAATAAATTGCTAAGAACCATGCTTTCATTAACGCAATATATATCTAACGTCGATAGTATAGTGAGTATGAATATGTATGTAAAATATATATATGTAAAACTTAACAGCGCCCATCCCTCGGTGTTGATAAATAAATATTGTCGGACAAATTACACAGCGCCATCTAGCCCCAACGTAAGCGAAGCTTGTGCTATGGGTACTAGACAACTGATAAACATACGTAAATACATTTTTTTTTGTAAATACATACTTATTATACATAGAAAATACCCAGACTAATACAAACAGACATGTTCATACACACAAATGTTTGTACTATGTGGGAATCGAACCCACGAGCGTTGGTGTCAAAGTAGCATAACAACACGTTTCACCACTGCGCCACCGAGCTCGTCAACTGAGACTGCTAATACTATTTGAAAGGCACTAATTGCAGCATGTCAAGTGGTATCAGCAGTCACCTCACGATCACGGTGATAAGAATAGTGTCTGCCGTCCTAAGGTTTGAAGCGGTACATTAGTGGCATTCCTCTACAATCCCACCAGCTATCCACCAAACAACAACTACCTGGAGGGCTGGTGTGTTCCTCCAAGAGAGGTTACCCGTAAGGTCCTAATGAGATAGTAGTTAGTGTTAGCAGTGGGATGGTGATAGGCGAGCGAAAGTTCTTGTTGCAAAACAATCTGCAATGTCCGTTGATAAAAATACACGTGCAGATACACGCGCATTTCCTAGCTGCTCTACGCCAATTCTTGAAATTAGGAATGCTTGCATTTCTGACTTAAGAATAAGGTAGCCCAATGCAGAGGGCCAACGGCCTCACCTGACGCAGAGCGAGCGCCATATGTCGGGCTCGCGCGCCGCCACGTAGAAACCGCGCGAGACGGCGGCCACGCGCTCCAGCGAGCTCGCATCCAGCTCCGCGCTCACCACCCAACGCAGGACCAACAGCACCACCTCATACGGTAGCCACGAGAAGTGCGCCTCCTACATACGAACACCCATATTCAGTGACAATATTATGAACGCACACAAATATCGTGCCCGCGTGCCAAATTATGCTTTGAAATCTTTATTTAGATTATCTACTGAAAGATAAAATACATATTTAGGAATATGTATTACGCGACATGCGATACGCGAGAAGCATGTTTTTTGTGATGCAAATAAAGCAAAGATTAACGTTATGCCACATTGAGTCTAGTGGTCATTTTCGGAATAGTAACAATAAATAGGCAGAGCTTTGTTAGTTAAAAAAGATAAATATAAAAATTCGTTATTTGCCATTGGGCCCTCGCGGACACTTAGACACGTATTACATTTTTTGAAACATAATCTTACGGTATCTTATTCAATTCCCTTATGTTATTATTTTCTTTTTTTAATCTGCTAGCATTTCAGAAATGCTAAAAGAGATTTACTAATATAAATATATTTAAAAATTAACAATTAGATAAGTATTACAATAAATTCACATCAGTATATTGGTACGATAAGGATATCTAACGGTAGAATTAAAGATTATTAAGGAAAGGTCGTCTGCGCTGAATTATTTCCAGACATCTTTGTCAGTTATTCTTTATTTTATTATAATTATGTTCATCAATTCTATAATCAGCCCTTATACAGAGAGTATTTTAAATGTGCTTTTTGAATATATTGTCAGGAAAGGACAGCACTGTTTCAGGCAACTTATTATAAAATCGAATACAATTTATAAGAAAAGATCTACCAGTTCTAGCTAGGCGATGTACCGACATACACAACTTATTTCTACTTCTCTTTCGCGGAAGTTTGAAAACGTTTCATACATTATGTTTTCATAGATATATTGAAAAGTAACACTGATGATATTTATTTCTTTGAACAGTTCCCTGAGGGATTCTCTGGAGCCCATGTTATAAATAGAGCGAATGGCTCTTTTTTGTAAGATAAAATTTATCTCAATGTAAGCCGCCGGTTCCCCACAACAGTATACCATAGGATATAATGCTGTGAAAGCAGCTGAAATTGACTAAACGCGCAGTAGCCACATCCATCAATTGTCTGGTTCTCCTAACTGCATATGTAGCTGAGCTAAGCTTACCGGCAAGTTTATTTATGTGGGGGGCCCCATTGTAATTTGGAATCTATTGTAATTCCACGAAACACAGTATTATTCACAAACTCTAATTTATTATTCTCAATGAGAACTTCTGTATTGGTAGAAGTCACATTCGGAAGACTAACGTTACTTAATAATGCATTTGGTTTTAGCCGAGTTTAGCAAATGACATCCAACCAGTTTAAAATAGCAGACACAACACCATTTGCCTTGCCAATATTTTCACACCGGCAGGCCACAATAATTCTTAGAGAGGTAGTTAATAGATTCAGGCGTTACTTTGCGAAAGTCAAATCTATATGCAATTTGATCTAACCTGCTTTGCGTGCTTCCGCCACCAATTAGTTCACTGCCACGACCAGCAGCAGCGACGGTGGTGGTGGGGGCATGCGGATTCTGTTCCAGATGACGGACGACCGCAGCAGCCGAGGCAGAGACTACCGGAGCAGCCATGGCAGCGTCGGCATGTACCAAGTACTAACAGTAGTGGGTGGGTGCCGGCCGGCGCTAGGCCGCATGAACTAATTGGTGGCGGAAGCACGCAAAGCAGGTTAGATCAAATTGCATCTTAGAGAGGTATTATCAGCAAATAGTACTATATCCGCCATTTTCTGCACCATGTAGGGCTGATCAGAATTAGAAAGTCGGCAACGCATGAGTGACATCCCTCGTGTTGCTAATGCCCATAGGCTACGGAGTACTTTGCATAAGACTACCTATTTCATTGTTTTAGTTTTATATAGTTGAATTTTGTAAACAAAATTAAATTTACAAATTCTAACCTATTATAATTAATTATAACTTCTGTAGAAACAGACGATACTTTTGGATGACGAAGTCCATGTTCATGGAAATTGGTAATACGAATGTTTCCTAGATTTACGTGGTATTGTTAAGCACAATAGCCTAGCAGAATTCGTAACTTGAGATTACATGGGGCGGTAGGTAATACAACTCGCAAGTATGGGTATAGTGTCATGTCATGTGTGTGTGTACCGTGGGAGATATCGGCAAATGTTATGAACATTACCTTGGTTGGAAACTCTGCTTCACAGAAGGTGCCCTTTCTGGCGAGGATCCTTTGGAAGCGAGCTAACAATTCCTCCCCGTCCACCGCATCTTCGTCGTCGCTCGCGTTGGCGTGCTCCACCTCTCTTGTCACCTCTTCGGCTTCCATCTCTTCTACAAATATAACGGAAATCGTTTCCAATTTTTAGAGTACCGCAGTACAAAAAAAAAAGAAAAAACGGAACTGCATTTCGTTGCCTATCTGTCAATCTGTCTGTCAAGCCCGTCATGAATTGAAATTCTTCATAAAAAGATTGATTACATTATTACAATTCAATTAAATATTACAATTAATACTTTTTAATGTCGTAATTTATTCTAATAAACATTTATTTCTGTCATTAAGAAACTCTTGCAGAGAATATTTTTTCCAGCAGATATTTATTGAGCGCATTTTTAATCATTTTCATGATATCTATTTCTTTTATATATTGAGGTAACTCATTTTATTATATATTTTTATTGCCATAAAATGAGAGCCGTTGTTAACAATATGCAGTTTTAACGTATTTTGGCCTGTTTTTTTGGTCTTAAATTTTCTAGACGTGAATAATACAGTAAATAAATGAGTATTTTTCTTAACTAGAATGCATATTATATGTATTCAACAAAGTAACTTCTACAGCTGGTCATTTGATCTATATTTGCAAGTATGCTGATACATTACTTTTGTAATACAAATACTTTATGAATATCTGTGCTATTTCTCCATAGGACTATACCATAGTGGAGACAGGAGTGAGCGTATGCGTAGTATGCGCCAGTTGCTGTTTTTAGATCTGTAGTTTTTTTTAATTCTGGAAGAGCATATGTGAAACTAGAAAATTGTGATTTTGTCCACGTGACTTTTTCAATTACAATTTATGTCTATATTTAAACCTAAGAGGTAGTGTGAGTTAATGGATTCTAAAGATGATATATTATTATATTGGAAGTGTATATTCAAAAAGCGTCTTTGATGCTGTCGAAATTGTATAAACAATGTCTTTTTGAAATTTAGTTCCAAATTGTGATTCCAAATTGTCATGGAGCCAACTTGTCAGTTTGTTTAGATTTGTATTTTTTGTTGTTATTTGGGCAAGATAGCAAAAGAGATATATCATCGGCGGTCTTAAAATGTAAAGGAAAATCTCCAAAAAACAATCATTTATAAGTAAATAAGATAACGCGCGATCGCACTGCCTCACGCGTGGCTCGCGAGACAAATTGTATTGCAAGCATCCGTCATACAACAGAATACAATACAAATATACTTTATTGCGCCAAATTAAAATTGAAAACAAACGATACTTATAAACTACAGTGCAATAGGCGATCTCATCGCTAAGGAATCTTAGCTACCTAAGCAAAGAGAAAACTATTATCTAGAAATATTACATGTAGGCGGTGCAGAGCAAACTGTATGAATTAAAACAAAATTATCACATACATAATAAGCATTAACAGTTATTGTAGTTACAATAATGTCAGTGATGATCTCGAGAAAGAGAGAGAGAGAGACCGGTCAAATAGACTTATAGGAAAAATAGTGTTCTTTGACAAGAGATTTAAAAGAGGAAACAGTTTGAGCTACACGACTATTAAGTGGGCGAACACTCCAGAGACGCACCGCTTGAATTGAAAACTATTTGGAATAGAATTGAGAGGAGTGAAATGGAGTTTTAAGACCAAGGAAGACGTTTCGATTAGCGATGGGCGATTCCGAGATGTTTCAACAATCGAAAGAATCGCAGTCGTCAAAATATACAATCGAGTCAACAATCGACTCGCCGTTTTACAAAACAATCGAGAGGTTTTTCGATTGTTTCGATTGTTGCATCAGTCAGTCATTCATCGGCCATCGGTCAGCTTAGCCGGACGGACTCGACTCGCTGCTAGTTCTTTACAAGCATCGAGCTGAGGTGTATATGTCGCGATGGTTTGTCGAGCCGCTGTGATTTTTTGTATTAAAACTAAAAAACTATGTTGCATTCATTACACAAGTTTATTTAAGTCTTTAAAAATAGATGATTCGTTATAAACTTCGATTATTTTATTTATTTTCGTCATTCCTATCTCCTATAATACGTACGTAAGTTGGGTATGTTGGCTACTTTGCATTTTTAGTTTGAACTCGCAAATCGCAATCATAAGACAAGGACAAGTCCGGCCATCGAGATGTTCTAATATAACTCAAAACAATCGACTGAAACCTCTCGCCATCGTGCATACTCGCAATTCGCAACCACAAATTCGAGTTGAAATCGCGCCGACGACGAACACAACAACAATTGAGATGTTCGATGAAACAATCGAGATGTTCAAACAATCGAGACAATCGAAAAAAACCTCTCGCAATCGGCCATCGCTAGTTTCGATCGTGTACGCACTATAAAATATAAATCGATCTTTGAGATAAATAGGGAATAGCGGGATTGAAGAAAATATAATAAAAAAGAGATAGCAAATGCAAAACATCAAAATCCACTGTGTTAAATGCGTTGCTGAAGTCCAGAAGCATCAAAACTGTGAGGTGAGATTTGTCCATATTGAAACGGATGTCATCAGTAATTTTAATAAGAGCACTAGTTGTACTATGAGCGGGATGCAAACCGGATCCATATACTACCGTTACCACCTTACATCAAGTGGGTCGCATGATTCCATACCTTCCGACATTGTACAAAATTATACATAAAAAAGTCGTTGATACCTTGTGGAGTATCCGCCCGGAGGTCTGAGCTCTCATAGAGTCTGGTCTCCACATCAGGCAGAATTTGCATGGCACGCTTATAGTGTTGAATAGCCTCGTACAGCTTGCCGCCTCGCTCCATCTCCACCCCGCGGAGGAACAACTCTTTAGCCTTCAAAAAATAAGTCAGTACTTTAATTATATTATATAGTATTCTAAAAACTTACAACAGATGGCGCGGAAAGCGTCGTTTTGAAATAGTGCTGGATCAAGAGAAATTTGAAATATTTTTTATCAATTAAAAACTCTAATACTCTTATTTAGGTTTATTTATATCAATTCGAGCACATTCCTAACCATTTCACGCCAAACTACAAACATAACATTAAAATCATCTATATAATTATAGCGGTAGGTACGAGTATCTAGGTCCTTCACGATAACTAGTAACACGTGCTGTGAAAATCTATCCACGCACTGTGTACCATAGTTATTAAAATACTTTAGATACCTACCAAAGTTATTAAAACATAGCTTTCGCATTTTGTTTGAATAAAATAATAACTCGGACAAATCATTTGTTGAGGAGAGGTAGGGCGCATCAAAGCAGCCCGTCTGGGGAAGTGCCTCCACCTGACAGAAAACCGGCAGCCAAATAATAACTCCCTGTAGGGTTGTTGTGTTCCTGCGTGTGAGTAAGGTCGCCAGTAAGCTTCTAAGGAGTTTGTGTGCTAGCAGCAGAGGTGGCATCGCGCGAATGAACCTTAATGTATTGCGAGCGTTAATATACTACGGTAACCACTTTCCATCAAACAAACATACGGCTCACCTGGCCGTATGTTTGTATGCCTCCCGATGTAGTATAAAAAAAACCACACAACGCCATCTAGTCCCAAACTAAACAAAGTCTATAACTGCCAAGCATTCAGAAATACTTATTATGTAAAAACTAAGTATAATATGTACATTTAAAAAAACACCCAGACCAAGACAAAATAAAAAATACCCTCGTATTTGTCAAAAAAATTGACATAAAGTAACATTTATTACATTTTCTATTAAAATAGTGAAACCAATAAATTCAGTTCCGTTGTTTCTGCGAAACGAGACGCTTTAGTAGGGCTTCGAAGAATGCTTGCTGGTCTATCATAATTGTGATTTTATGGCGGGTGTAGCGTTACCGTTCAGTTACGTTTCTTATATTTTTCGTAACTTATTTCGTACCTTTCACGAAATATGGGAGCAATTTGAGTGTGTGTCTACAGCTTCCTCATTGTCATACGAGAAATTCTAAGCATGTCATATTTTAAAGCATATTAGAAGCAATCAGACGATTCAGTCATAAATTTATTAGCAACCACAACTTCGTTGCTATGAATTGTTATTTAGCGGAGAAACGTGTCTTCAGCTGGCACATACCGTTAAGACAAATCAGTGAGTGTTTATGAATGTTGTTTATGTATATATAGGTATGTAATCGTGGCGGAGAGGACATCACGCGTAAGCACTGCTAAGAATTTGCCGAACTTTGAAAATTGAAGTGATTCCTTTGTATGGTTAGTATGCATGAGTACCTTTTCTTCATCAGAAAGTGGTTCCGCAGGCAGTTCCTGTGGCTGAGGCTCAGACTGTGGTGTCGGAGTAGACACAACTCGCGCTGCCACTGCTGGCGGAACGCTGACGACTCACGACGACGACAAGATGTTTCAATCATAAATTTAGCAGCAACCACAACTTCTTTGCTATGAGTTGTTATTTGTGTGTTAGCTGGAGAAACGTGTCTTCAGCTGGCACATGCCGTTAAGACAAGCCAGTAAGGTTAGAGTTTTAGATTATAGTTAGAAATTTAACACACAATTGCAGAAATGAAAGCCAAAAGAACTAATCATCACACTCAAATACTGTTGAAACTGCGATCATAAAAACGTGTGCGAGCTGGAGTACCGTGTCTCTGGCTTGCACAGCTATATCTTTGTAATTATTTAAGATACTACTATGTATTATATATACCTCAAAATTCTCGGCCCAATTGCAGCATTACATTAGAGTTTCTGAACCAAATATAATATAATTCTGATCTACTGATGCTGCAGCCCGTCATCCGGCATATATGCCATAGTTACTTCGTAGTCCTCGTATGCCCAAAATATAAATATTCGGTATAAAGACTGGAGGTGGTGACACATTGTGGCCTTTACCACACGGCAACTTCTTTTATATACTTACTACGTCGTCGGGTGCAACCAATCATACGGTCCATCTGATAGGAAACGATTACCTAAACTATGGGCGTTTGTAAAAGGGCGTCCATTAATTACGGGAGGCGTTTTTACCGATTTTCTGACCCGGTCTTGGTGAAATGTCGTGAGATTTGCCTCGATCTCCTCCCGCATGTAAACTCACGTAAGATATTTCATCATTTTAGTGTACCTACTTGAATGAGCTGGTTTTTTTTTTTATCAGGACAGGCCCACCACTGTATCTCCTGTGTAGCCAGAATTAGCAGCGGCGATCACCAAAAAGGCAATGAACAGTGAAGTTCATTGCTGTCCCGGGGGTTAAACTACAGCTGCCTTGGAACTCACAACGAATTTAATCAGAAGAAATTTGTAGGAGTAGGAATTTTTGGAAATTACTTTTTGTTTTGGATTGTTGGATTTATTAAATATTTTGTCCAGATAGTGTTATTTGAAATGCTGTATGTCATGTGCATCTACTTTGCGATATCGCTGGTTCTGGTCGGGACTGCCGTCGCTCGAAATAATACGACAGACTTAACTTCAGCGTCTCCGTTCGTGCAATGCATATGTTATAAACGTGTCTTCTGCCTATGCATTGTACCTAATATAAACTGATAAGTCCTTGAAGACTTGATGAAGATGACTTTGACTTTGAAAATTAGTGAAATCGTTGACTCAGCCGTTGTGTACAAAATATTTACGGGAGTGCGCAAAGCAGGTTAGAAACTGTCCGTGTATCGCTGTTACTCGGCTCGTGAAATATAAGTAGATTTCTAATTTTCAACGCCCACCAATCCCAATCAATCACTGTTAACATCAACATGTCAGTGACGCGGGCATGTCTGTAGAGCGAAACCATAACATAAATCTGTTGACCGATTTTGCCCCTACTACCTACATATTAAAAAATTGTTACTTGAATAAAAATTCCAAATAGCAAGTGTCTATCTAATTCATCAGATTATACTGTTTCATGAATGAGTTAACATTAGGGGTAGTACGAAATTGCCGATTTGTACTGAAAAATTTAAACTCGTTTTTTTCTATGATGCAACATATCTATTTAATCAAAATATTTACCCTCATTATCTATACATTACTGCCATCTAATCGTTAAATTTATTTTTGCTTTTGCGATAGAACTCTGGGGATCTAGATTCGACAAACTGTGTTAGAAAGAAATTTTTTTATCACGTAGAAAATTGTACAAATCACAAAAAAAATGATAGACAGTTGGAGCAAGGTCTGGCGAGTACGGAGGATGACGTATGGTTTCTAACTGCAGCTCCTGTATAGTTCCAACGGTTGCTCGTACAGTGTGAGCTCTTGCGTTATCATGGAGCAATAATGGTGAAGATCGATTCACGAGTCAGTTTCACTGCCAGTTTCGCCATCATTGTAAGAAGTTCGGCGCAGTAAACATCTGCTGTTATTGCTTGACCAGATCTGAGAAAGCTATAGTGAATAATAATAACTGTTTGGTAATCTCGTAACCCATTACCTTTTTATTGATAAGCTTTGCTTTATACTGTTGACCGCGTTTGACCTGGGGTGAGCCATTGCATTTTTCGTCAAATGTCACAATTCGATCGAATATTCCTTAATTTCAGTACCGATTCAACAAGGCAACACAAGTTTCAACACGCGTTTCTTTCTGCAGATAAATCAAATTCCCATTTTTCATATTTTTTAATCTTATTAATTTGACTGAAATGAGTCAATATTGTAGGTAAGGTAACGTTAAATCATGCCGCTAATTCATCACCTTCAATTCAGCGTTATTCACCTGTATGAGCGGTCGTCCACGTGATTCGTTCTTCAAGTCGAAGTTTCCAATACGAAAGCGTTTAAACCAAAAACGCCGGTGCGTTCATTAGCAGTCTCTCCATACGTAGCATTGATATTGCGAGCCGTTTCTGCCGCGTTAGTTCCGCGTCATAACTCGTATTCAAAAATTAGTCGGATTTTCGAAGTATTCATCTTTCCCGTCTAATCTGAATAAAAAAAAAACTGAAATTCGAAAATCAAACGTTACACATTTTTTAAAAGTAAAACCTCATAGGTATCATGTAAAAAAAATTTCATTCGAAAATCTCACACCATGAAAATTAATCGTCACAAGGTTTAATGTCAATTCAAAGTACTATAAAACGGCAATTTCATACTTTAACCCCTATTATGATCGCATATCACCCACTGTATTACTTTTGGGATTTAAATCTAGTACAATTATAAATGTGTAAAAAAATATTGGTGGAACTTAGTTTCTCGTATGTCGTTCCCGATCGATGGTGAAATAACGTCCCGTTCATTTTGGGTCAATATTAGGTCTATATTTGTTCTTGTGTCGCCGGCGCCGCGGCCGGTCCGATGTAACGCAATGGAGAGCGGACCTTCTGCCGTCGCATTTTTATAAGATCCGCGGCGGGCCTACGTTTTATCGGAAGCCATATCATCTCATTGCATGACACAATAATTAGTTTGATAACATTATCGTGATTATGTGTTAGAAACTGTTGCTTGTGTTTATGAATGTTGTTAATGTACATGTAGGTATGTAATCGTAGCGGCGACGACACCACGCGAATGCACCTGCTAAGAATTTGCCAAACTAGATCGCCGGAAGTGAATATCCTCCTATTACTTTAACTTAGGACCAGCGTCCCCAAACCCAATTCGGAGAATCCCTTGAGCCAGAGGCAACAAGAACGTCCCGTGTGAGCGTTTCTTAATTTATATTTATATTAATATTGGTAATTGCATTAAATATAGAACAATAGGTACTTTCCCACATGTACTAGAGTAATTGTAAATCGAAGTGACTTCATTTGTATGGTTAGTATGCATAAGTACCTTATCTTCATCAGAAAGTGGTTCCGCAGGCAGCTTCTGTGGCTGAGGCTCAGACTGTGGTGACGGAGTAGACACCAGCTCGCGCTGCCACTGCTGGCGGAACGCTGACAACTCATCTTCAGTGTCTTTCACCTGTAAACAATTTTGTTAAAGTCGACATTAATGCTTTTCTCACCTGTAACTGCTGCGCCCTGCCAAATAGCGAAAGAGGTTAGCAATTACTGTGTCTGATGTACACTCATTCAGTACGTTTACTCATGAAGTACATTCATTTTGCAAAAGGGCGTACCTTCAAATAAAATAACTCTATGGAGAGCTGTTGTGTTTGTGTCAGTAAAGTTATCAGTATATTCTTGCAGAGTTGCTCCAATGTCACCAGAGGAGATGACAATACAAGAGCTATACTCCTTCTAATGAAAGCGATCATAGGTTACGGTAATTGCAAAAACAGCCGCCAATGCATTGCTGTACTGTATGGAGGGCAACTCAACAGACCGCTATCCTTGAAATTCAAGGAACCCAGAGGCATGCAGCAACATTAAGATGCAATTGATTTCCCAGCATGAACTTGACTGGCAGGAGAAGAAAGTTAAATGTTTCAAGGCCCATATAAAAAGGGCTCCAATTCAATTCCAGTGTGCTCCTTATCAAGCGGGTAATTGAAAGGTAACTGTTTGTTAAATACTATAGTGTACTACATGCAAGCATATGGCCACCCTGATAATACCGCAGCCAATGTTTGCAACTACCAGGAATATGCAATTTATGTGAACACTGTTACACTTAATGCATTATATGCACCACTATTGTGTATCTTCATATTACGCACATGGGGCATCTTTGTTGGTTCAATGAAGGTTCTCACTTTCATTACAGTATCTAGAGCCCAATAATTGATATTAATTTGAACAATATCTTCATAAATTAAGACCAGACTAGTACTTACACAAACATCAAAATTAAACATAAAAACTAACCTCAAAATATGAAGTTTTTATGTTTGTCATATTGTGTGTTTTCTATATTTACAAATATGTTGGAAATGACAACTAATTTGGTTAAAACAAACTCAGTTTTCTTAATTTGGTTAATATAAACTATTTTCTTTCTTATGAACAAACAGGCTGACGTAAACACCTCCCCTCTATTAATTACCCCTTCCACCTCCTCCTCCTTCTCTATATAAAGGCCGGCACCTACGATGGATAAGTCCCTCTCCGACCCCGACCCCAACACTCCGCCACACTCAGCGGATCCAAGTGCGGAGAGTTCGGACTTCTGCGCGACACACCAGGCACCAAGTAGCCTAGGTACCTGGGCGCCTCTCTTCATAGGCCCTTCAGACATGAACCCGCGTGTTCGATTTTTTTAGCTACGCGACGTGCTAAGCCAAGGTTCGACCCCTCTCGGGCAGTTGCTTTTTTGCTTTTTTAGGCTGTGGCGCCTCACGCCCGCCTCTCCCTTCCGGTGACATAGTACAAGTCACTTGTAGCATAATATTCTAACCACCAATATCTAGAGTGCTTGAGGATGCCTCGTGGAAAAGTGAAACACGTGTTGCGGAGACAACCGGAGCAGCCATGGCAGCGCTGGCATATATCCACTAACGGTAGTGGGTGCGTGTGGTCTGGCAGTAGTTTGCACAAACGAATCGAGAGTGGAAGCACACAAAGTAGTTGAGCCTGTCAATTTGACTCTCGCAATGTAACACCTGAATCTATTAACTATTTAAACAGTTTTCTGTTAAATAAGCCTAAATATAGTTGCATATAAATTTGTAAAGGTTTGATAGTTCGGGAGCTCGCAGCAAAATTGGACAATGATTTTGCAGAGAACGGCGTTTTGATATAAGTTAGATTACTATAATTAGAACCGATTAAGGCTGTTGGCCAGTTATAGTCTATTTAACTTTAAGTTTAATGAAAGTTTGAGTTTGTTGATTTTTTTACTATAACAAAAGTGATCTTGCAGAGGACGGCGCTTGGTATATATGCAAATTATATTGTCCCCAATATAATTCCTGACCGCCATATCATTTAGAGGTTAGGTTTGTTTTAATGAATTTTTAAAAATGTCGGCCCGAGTAACCAAGGCAAAGTGATGTTGCAGAGGATGGGGTATACTGGCGATTTTGACAACCAAGAACCTAAATTCAGCTGCCCATCTCATATGGAGTTTAACTTAGATTTTGGCGGGATTTCATTTTGACGATTTTTTAGGATGACCCAAGTGATTTTGCAGGAGATAGCATTTGAACCATAGGTTCGTGACATCTAACATTTAGATTAACACTAACTAACATTTAGATGTCTCTTTCAGAAACAGACTCATTTTGTAAAAAGAGTGATACTCATAACATAAATACTATATATAAGCATAATCTTGTGTTACATGCAAGCCGTCTTAACAAAATAAGTAATTCTTTTATGGGGCAATGTATACGGTTCTATAACAAACTTCCCAGCAATATTATAAGAGAATTGTCAATAAACAAATTTAAAACTACTATTAAAGCTAAATTATGTAGCAGGGCATATTACAAAATATCTGACTATATTAATGATAAAAATACCTGGGAGTGAGTCGATCCAAGTATAATGTAATTAATAAATTATGTAAATTTATTTGGATACCAAAAGAGGGATGCCTGAGTTTTTTGGCAGTATTTTTATCAGTGCTCACCTAGTCATAAACTGCATGGTAGGGAAAAAAATTGTGACGATTCCAAACAAATGTAGCCATTTTTACGAAATAAAAAGATTTTGACTTTGACTTCCAGTTGTGATAATGTTGTGAAATTCAACAAATGAGGACCAGACACTACGGTATGTTCTGATACTAGTTCATCAATGCAGAACTGGAAATATGGCTAACAGACAACGTCATTTCGGAAGGGCCATGTTAGTAAAATAAGAAATTTCAACCCTTCTGTCAGCTGTCAGATAGATAAAGAGCATGATGTAGTGTACCTATTTGTTGTGTGTTGACACAAAGTGACTAAAGTGAATACTAAAAAGGAAAACAAACAAGCACCAGCATAATACACTTGAACAACACAACAACACAACTTCAAAAAAGAAAAATTTTAAGTTCACACTGTATTTTCTGTTTATAAATTACAAACAATTATTTGTTTTGTTTGGTTACAAATATCTTAGAAATACCATAACAAAGTGTGATAAAACAAACTTCCTTCTGTTAAAGTACAACTTAAATTTGGTTCTATATAAATTTGATTGATTAGACAAAAGGTTAGTAAACATTTTTTTTAATTGTTTCCTTAATTGTTAATCAGTTTGTTTATTTATTTAGTTCATTGATTGGTTAAACTTTTAGATATTTCTTTCATGACTGTAGTACTTTGACAATTCCATGAAATAATAATACAGTAATAAAAACATTATTAAAAAACTCTTAAATAAAGAATAAAACCTGATTCATTGAAGTTGAAGTTATAGCAACTATATATGTACTGCAAAAATGTCAGTATTTTTTATTTACAAACTTTTATTGTCATAAAAAATTATTGATAATTGAAAAGATATAATCTTGACATTACTTCTGTCTGCACCAATAGGAGTACTTCAGCTAAATATTTATAAAACTTGGCTTACCTCCAAATTCAGGTTGTCAAGGTGATCAATCACACTGTCCAGATTAGAGGAAGAGGAAGAAGAGTCCTCCGGCTCCTCACCCTCGCAGTCGTCGCAACTACCGCCGGCTGCTGAACCCGCTGTCGAAGCCTAAAACATTGGAACATATTGAATTATAGTTTTCTAAATACACAAAAAACTACAAATTGAAGATATTCTTTCATTTTAATAAATTGAAAATGTCTGTGTAGTAAGAGTATTTTTTATGTACCATTATGGTAGCAAAAGGCGCACAGCCCGCCTGAAATGTAAATAAATATTACAAATCATACAAATAGAATGTACTGTAATGTGACGAAACAGTGGACAAATATGTTATCAAAAATGTTTGGAAATTAATTATACGTACAAGGCCAAAGCAATAACATACTATTTTTGTATCAGAACATAAAAGTGCTTACCATATTTCCAGTTTTATTTCTTCAAAAGTGCATGAGTATGTTCTTCAGATTATTAAGTACCGGTACATATTTAAGATTATTCGTTTTTTTTTATTTTGTGTAATTAAAATTGAATGAAATTGAGTAAACAAACACAAAAGGATGAAAAAATTTATTTGGGTTTTCATTTATTGTCACGGAACGACAGATAGCTCAAAACCTAACCTAGGTATCTAATGAGAGTACGACAGATGAATTACTACTTTTAAAAATTTAACGGCTCAAGACACTAGAAAAACGTAGCTGGAGGTAAAATATTATTTGGGACAAGCTCTTATTTATTTTATTATGGGGCACATCACACAGCCATGCAAGCAATAGCTATATAATGGCTCAGTAGAGAGAGAGAGTGCTTAGTGTAAATCGCTTGTAATACAAGGAATCCAGCTCGTGCCTTGTATGCTACCCCCATCATGATGACAACGACCTTCCAGTTCGATTTTGCTTCACTGTGATCTTACTACTCCAGGTGGGTTGCTTCGACGCGTTCTACATTTCTTTCTCCAGAGCCTCGTTTATTAAATTAGCACAGTGCACCACGTGCAGGTGATCAGTTTCGGCAACTGGCTTGGACTCTAAACCTGATGATAACCTACTTACACATTGTCAATATTGCCAAGTTGTTTGTAATGTTGATAGTGTAAGCACGGTATGCACCGTATTTTAAAAATACCTACTCAAATTTTGAGAGAATTAAAAGAGACTCTCCAGGGAGCTGTAATGAAGTGAAAGAAAGAAAGAAAGAAAATTATTTATGGAAGTGAAGTGGAAGCACTTCCACTTCCTTACCCAGTCGGGCTGCTTTGATGCGTCCTACATCTCACAAAGACATTCACACAAATATTTGTGGGAATCGTTGCATTTACAATTTAGCCTTGGTTTCAAAGTAGTAGTCGTTTGCCACCGACACCGGGCCGTCATAATAAATTTTTAATTCTTCTTAAAATTTAATGTATAATTGCAAAATTGGTTTAGTTGCAGTTTCGTAGGAATATCGTGGTGGTTTCGTCATTAATTTCGTTCCATATTTTACCTCTCATTTGTCAAAAATTGTATGGAGAATTCGGCGTATACGATTGATTACTTTAGTAATCTTCAGCGTCGGACTGGCCATATAGTCAAGGTGGCATTTGCCAGCCGGGCCCCAGCCTTCGCGGGCCCCCCACGGGCCTGGCTTGCGGCAACCGTAGGATAGCGCGTAGGCTAGGTCCCAGCTCTTGCGACCTAAATGTAACTAAAACTAGATCAAATAGTTCGTTCATACAATTAGAGAGAAATGGAATGGTTGAAACTTGAACCGGAGCAAGCCACCTCTTGAAAGTAGTTTTGATTTTTTTGCTGAACTGCGATAACTTTTGATCGAATCAACTTATTTAGACGTGTATCATTATAGCATAACGCATTACATTTAACATTGTTTCATATTCTATTCTATTTCTGTCTACAAAGTCATTATTAATACAGCTTTAGTTAAAATAAATGAAAAATTTGGAATAATTCATCTGCAACGAAGATTTAATGAAAGATGCCGCTTGTTTGGACCCGAAAAACTTCAATGAAAATGGGATTCCTAATGACGCACTAAAAAGTCTGTCGCATCAATTGCAAATGTCGATCGAGAGTTGCTGTCAAAAGAACTGGAATCTTTTGCAAATAATTTTCATGAACTGTCTAAAACTCTTTGGGATGAGCTCATTTCTTCTAGGCAACATAAGCAAGACTCAGATTCACAAAGTGAAGAAGAAGACGACGAAGATGTCTTAGACCAAACAACAAAGGACGCCACGTGTTTTTTCAGAAGTGGTTTGGACGTCTGTCAAAGTTGCATACCATACCATGCGCATGTAAACTTTCATCACAGTATAACATGGATATCGACATGTACATCACGTTATAAGTTGCATATTGTGTAATTCTCACAATTTCATTCACGCAAGTGACTTCTGAGAGACGATTTTCAGCGTTGAAGCGAATTAAAACGAGACTTCGCTCTCTACTGGGGCAAGCACTGTTGGATTCGTTGATTATATTAAACACAGGATCAGATCTAATCAAGGATGACGAGAACAGCAGCTTTTACGATCGAGTCATTAACTGCATAGATAAAAGTTCTCCTCTTTTAAAAAAAAATATTGACTGGCTAGCTTTATATATTATTTGTTATACTTATTATTTTATTATTGATTGAGACATCCAACAGCTTATATTTAATATATCTATCTATATATACTTCACGCCAAATCCGTTGCGGGGTAGGCAGAGAGAATCGAGCGCCACGTGACTCGATCCTTACATATCTCACTCGCTTCTTTAACATTCATTGCTCTTCTCATGCACGCTCGCCGGTTTCTAGGGCTCCTGACATCACCTTCTGATAGAACACGACCAATTTGGTCATGGTAGGTAAGTCTTGGCCTTCCCCGGCTCCTACATCCTTCCACTTTTGCATTGTATATCTGCTTCGTCATTCTTTCATCTTGCATTCTTTCTACATGTCCGGACCATCGGAGCATGCCTCTTCTTATTTTAACACCGACGCTCTCTTTCAGACCAACTCTGTTTCTAACATCATCATTGCGGATACGGTCTACAAGCCTTACGCCACAAATTTTCGACATTTCGACCGCGTTTATTCTACTTTCATGCTCTTTCTGCCATACCCAGCTCTCGCTTCCATAAGTTAGCGTTGGGACCAACAATGCATTGTGTATAGCGAGTTGTGCCTTCTGGCTCAGGATTTTACTGCCAAGAAGTTTTCCCAACGCTCCATTCACACTATTCTCATCACTCACTCGTCTTTCCACATCTGCGGTGTACCTTCTATCCCTGCTGAAAGCGCATCCAAGATATACAAACTCATCCACTTGTTCCAACACTTCATCATCAATCGTAATCCTTACATTAGTTCTGGATTCTTCTCTTTCAAATACCATTATCTTTGTTTTCTTCGCATTCAGTAGTTAGCCTTTCTCCATACATTCGTCTTTCATCGTAGTGACAAGTGTTTGCAGTTCAGATGGTGTATCTGCTAACAGCACGCCATCGTCTGCATACAGCAGACAGTTCACCACTAGGTCACCCATGCGCAATCCCACATTCGTAGACCTTATTCTCTGCAGACAACTATCGAGATACAGGATAAACAGCCTAGCAGATAGCATGCAACCCTGTTTGACACCAATTCTGACATCAAACCAGGGTGACATGCCACCATCTATCCGCACACATGCTGAGCAATCCTTGTAAGTGGACTGCACAGCACGGAGCAGTGAACCGTCAATCCCATATCTCGGCAATATCAAACTGATGGGCCTATAGCTGGCGCAGTCCATGCGTGACCGCTTGCCTTTATACAAGGGCACGATGACTGCGTCTCCAGTCCATTGGGACCCTTCCAGTTCTCCAGCATAGGTTGCATAAGTACCAGAAGGCGTCCCGGACGTAAGTGCCGCCTAATTTGATCATCTCAGCTGTGATCAGATCAATTCCCGCTGATTTTCCATTTTTCAAGCTTCGTATCGACCATTCGATCTCATCCATAGTTATGCCTTCGTCGGACGCCGTCAACGTGGAGTAAGCATCCGACTCACTCTCATTGTCAGTGTCCGAGGCATACTCATACATTTCTTCAAAATATTCACTCCACCGTTCTAACACTTCCTGAGTGTAACAATCGCGAAAACCTAAGACAATACTTCCTGAGTGTTCGCAAGAATGATACCAGCTTTAGACTTTATCTTATCCATTCTGGATGCCGACGAACCACTCCTAGACTTCTTTACCTCTCTCCAAAAGAGTTTGGTATTTGCCTCGAAGTTTTTCGTCAGCCTCTCTTCCTCATTCATAATTTGTCTTTCACGCTTCTCTTTCACTAAAGCCTTGGTTTCATTCTTGCATAGACGGTACATTTCTTTCTTCTTTTTTCACATATTTTCATTTAAGGGCAAAGATGATACGTAATCCAGCCACGCTTTCCTCTTTCTTGCCACGGAGGATTCAACCTCCGCATCCCACCAGGCATCTCCTTTCGCTGTTTTACGTATCTTTGCGCATCCACAAGCTTCTTATGCACTATCGACCATACTTTCTTTCAAAACTTTCCAACAATCATCCCCATCTGAGTCGGAGAGGCTTGCATCTGCAAGTCTCTCACTTACTAGATACACATACATTCTCCTTACACTCTCATCTTGCAATTTTTCGCTCATTATCCTTTCATGATCTCCGAAAGGGATACGCACTCGCCAGTGCCTCCACTTCCTAAAAAGGCCCACAAACCGGCTTACCACCAGGTAGTGGTCCGTCTCAAGAGTGGGGCCTCTAAAGGCTCTTGTATCCATTATAACATTTCGGAGACGTCTATCTATTAAAATCAAATCAATCACACTTTTTTGGTCATTCCTTCTCCATGTATACGTATGATGAAATAAAGTATTCGACACGAGGAGGTTTCGTTCCATACATAAATCTAGTATTGACTTACCTGCTTCGTTCACTCTCTTATCTCCATACGGACCAAGAGCATAGCTGTATCGCTTGGTGCCAACCCATCCATTCAAATCTCCACACATAATCACTCTTTCATTCCCTTCAGCTAAGTCCAGAACATCCCTCACAGACTCCCAAAACTTCTCCAGTTCTGGAGCACACGCTGAGCTTACGGGAGCGTATGCTGCAACCAGAAATACTCGCGTGATGCCCAGTTTAATACGAACCCAGAGAAGTCTAGGCCCTACCAAACAGTAATCTCTAACACCAGTGGCTAAGCGAGAGGAAAGTACGACACCTACACCAACACCAGCACTGGCATGATCGTCCCGGTCTACCCCAGACCATAGGGCCATCATCACATATTTAATATACATGTTTGAATTGTGTTATGTATAATACAAATCCAATAATAGGACATCATTGCAAAAGTATCGAAGCACTCAAAGGTTGCTATTTTATGTAAGTGTAATTTAAAAACAAAAACAATATTTAACGGTATGTAGTAGGTAATGTTCATATGTATTAAAAAATAGAAAAAAAAAATAACCTACAGCCCATTAATGGTAGAGGAGAGACTATATAATTAATATCAGTATCTTGTGTCTAACAATTTCCAAAGAACGGATTTCTTAAATGTGTGTTTAATATAGGTAATTCATAATTATTGGAATATCTATCAGGTTACTATACCTTGACCTTGAACTGAACTCGGGTTATATGAAACTCGCCTATTAAGGGAAGTCATTTTATACTGGTAGTGGGTAACCTGATGTGCTATTGTCCGTACCTAATAATTTATTACATCGTTGATAATTAATTTTTATAATTTGTTTATCTCAATTTGTATATCTCAGTATTTTCCGATAGTATCCCATCTATCATCATCTAGTCTCGGGCCCCGGGCTTGTGGTCAGCCACCCGGGCCCTTCCGGCCCAGTCCGACCCTGGTAATCTTAACTTAGCGGCGGCGGTTTCGTTAGTTGTTCCAAATGTACGTAGATTAACCATAAAACATGCGATAATATTCCCAAGGATGCCCCAAGTCAGCATACGAGGTTGTGCCCAGAATGTAAAATTTGTATGCCGATGAATAATGTTTATTGTTCGTCGGACTCGGTTCATTCGAAGGAATCCACTTAGACTTACCGACATCTGACTGGAGGAGCAAGGATTGACGAGTTATGAGCTGAGAGAGTTGCGAGATGAAATGCGACAGACTAGGGAGCTACAAGGTTTTCGTCGGAAAATGGCCGAATTAAGTGCGCTCGCTAGATCATGCCAGGAGCGTATTGGGCATCTCGAAGCTAGAGTATACAAAATCGATAAAAAATTATGGAGTCGGTGGTAAAAATTATGGAGTACACAGTAAAACAGCTGAAACAAGATCATAATGACCGCGATCAGGAGTGCTATTGAATGACTTTGAAATCCCCGATATACCTGAGGAAGGTGGCGAAAGTGTGACTCATCGAGTACAGTCCTGTGCCACTAAGATTGGTATAACACTTGATAAACGAGAGGAGGTAAGCTACATTCGTGTGGGTGGAGCCCGTGCACCTGGTAAATCGTCAGCGCGCTCACGTACTGTTATATATACACCCTGTATACAATATACCTGAGTATGCTAGATTAACCTCGTCAGCATTATGACATCCATATAGTTACAGACAGTTCAATCCCAACATTCAAAGCCGTAACACTTGCCACAAATTATTACTATGTTCCTTTTATTATAAGTTAAACCTGTGAATTTCAAATAAAAAGAGATATCATAAAAAACATTTTTTTTTAAACTCTGAATTCAAAATCCGTATAACAGTACCATAGTCGTGCTGTTGGCGCGACGAGCGATGCAAGATCAATTATTTCGTGCTGCACGAATACAACGCGGAACCACTATAGAGGGCTTAGGCTTGAGCGCGGCTTCGAACCCTAGTCCATTTTATATTAACGAGAGGCTCACCAGGCTTAATCGCGCCCTTTGGCGGTTTGTATGGACAAAGGACGACAAACTATAAGTCCGACGAGATCAAGGCGAGTCGCCTATTAAAATAAAATCCGAGTCCGATCTGGACAGTGTTTTTCTAAGTGACACATTCGCGTCAGTAGAAACTATGGAATAACTTTATTGAGTTTACGTTTGCATTTATCTTTATTAAGGTATTGTATTGTATATGGTTGTAACATATGTTTCTTATTGATTCAACAATGCTAAGTGTGGAATGCCAGCACAATATTTGGTATGATATGGACAACTTATTATTGTTTTATTTCTGAAATCTACATAAATGTATACATGAATGCATCGACTGCACTTGCTAATGAAATTAATGAGTTCTGTAACGAGTACGTTACTTGCATCGCATTATATATTATTATAGTTTTTCAAGTATATAATAACAGTGTATATTTAGGTATACACAATATAGTGTATACAATGTAAATGTGTGAATGATTTTAAAACTAGCTCAGAAACCCTAAGATCCGGCAGCCAATTGATGCGTTTGTTAAACAATTTAAGTCAGGATATTTATTTGATAATTATTATTAATGGGTAAGAGTAAACCAAAAGTTGGTCTCCTAAATGAGGTCTCCCTAGGCACTTGTCACAATGAATTTCTGGTGGCTGTGGAACGATTTGACGTGGACTTTATGGCAATAAACGAAACTTTGTTAAGAGAAGGTGAGGAGGGAAAGGCACCAGCTGTACTTAGGTACAGGCTGCGACATATACATTAGACGCGGATATACTGCTCGCATCTTGCCTCATCCTCCTGATCTTGGTGTCGAACAAATGTGGCTAGGAATAACTAATGACGGAAAAAGATACGAGTACTATAGGTACTGCATACAGGCCTCCATGGCTACACATAGCTACTTTTATTAATGCCATTTCTGCATCTTTGGAAGCACTATCTTGGTGTAACAATGTACTGTTTTTGGGCGATTTTAATATTAATATCTATATATAAAAATGTAGTTCATGTCTAATTCACTGACTCGTCAACGCCGCGCGCCGGTGCCAAACCCTGGAACCTAGAAATCTGAAATTTTGCAAAGATATTACTTTTGTAATTCTCACGAGAGATAAGAAAGGATTTTTTGAAATTCAAGCCCAAAGAGGGTGAAAAGGGGATTGACAGTTTGAATGGAGCAGAAATATTTTTAAAAGTTAGTGACTTCAAATTTTGCACAAATATTCTCTATTAGAATCCAAAAAAAGGAATTTCAGCGTTTTCAAAAATTCCACCCGTTTAAGGGGCTAAAGGGGAGTCAAAAGTATTTCTTGAACTAAAAGTTGAATTGTTAAGAAATTGTTTTTGAAGTGAAAACTTCTTTAGCGGCGTTGTGCACTTTTTGGGATGAGTAAAAATGCTAAACTTGCGTCAGGACACGTGACCCTGGCTGTAAGATTTTGGTGAGAATTAGAACTTAAGTTCGCTGCAGCGCTAAAACATTAGTTACCTCTAATTAAACAATTAAAACATGAAGCGCTAGATCGTTCATAGGGCATTATTTTCTATTTTACTGAGATTGGGCAGTATGGAAACAGGTCGAAAATTCGAAGGGTCCGAACTATTACCAGATTTAAATAATGGAATGATTTCACTATGTTTCATCAAGTCAGGAAATACACCAGATGCCACACAACAATTGAAAATTGTAACTAAATGTGGAGCGATTGAAATAATAATAGAACATATGGTTTTGACAGATAGACCCCACAGATCTTTAGTGTTTTTCATATTTATTGATTTAAAAGCGTTCAAAACATCTTTTGGGCTTACAGCTGAAAATTCAAATATTGTGTCGCATTCTACGCTCTGTTTGAGAACCAGATTAGCAGCTATAGAAGAAGTCCTAAGATTTCTCGTAGTAATAAGAGGAATGTTAGAAAAATATTTTTCAAACTCAGTCGCAATTTCTACATCATTTTTGATATCTATATCATTTATCTTTAACTGAAAGTCTCGACTAGGTACTTTCGCTCTACCCGTCTCATTATTTATCATATTCCAAACAGATTTAATAATATTTGTTGAACCATTAATTTTATTTCTTAAATATATAGACTTAGCATTGGAACAGGCTCGTTTAAATATTTTAGCATAATTTTTTACAAGTTCTTGAAAAGTCGGATTGTGATTACAGGTCCTTTCTTCATAAAGTTCATACAATTTATTCCGACTTTTGTAAATACCAGGAGTTGCCCAATCACTGACTGTCATACGGTCACTTACAGACAGTTGTTTTGGAATAAAGATTGCATTAAATTCATTAGTGATTAAGCTAAATAACGAACTGTACAAGTGGTCCGGAGTACCGTGATAGGGCAACAATACAATTTTTTCTGCAATATTACACTTAAATCTTTCTAAGCGGTTTTTACTGAATGGTATATAATTTAATGCTTTCTTTGTATGTTATTTGGCTGCGGCTTTCTGTGAGGTGGAGGTACTTCCCCAGACGAGCTACTTTGATGCACCCTTACTCTCTTAAAGGTTGTTACAACGATGGTAATAACAGGTGAATAACTCATTTATACGTGAGTACTCTTATGCTGCAGATGCAGATGTTGCAGTGGCTACGGTTTACATTAGGAGGGCGTATGTTTACTGGCCCAGCAGTACTTACGATCCCAAAATAAAAAAAAGATCTGTATAAGTAAGGTCACACGAGGTCCAAATAGCGTTATTATACAGTGATATACTTATGCGTGATGTTGCCGCAAGTGCTGTCCTCTCTGTGCACAGTTTGAGTCTCACATTATGACGGCGTCGAATCGGAGTCTCTCGTTCCACAAAGGCAGCGCGAAGTCACTGACAACCACGTCCAGATAGCGGGATTCAGTGCTGTACTGACACATGTTGCCGCAAGTGCTGTCCACTCTGTGCACAGTTTGAGTCTCACGTTACGACGAACATTGAATACTCACGATCAGTGATGACGGCGTCGAACCGGAGTCTCTCGTTCCACAAAGGCAGCGCGAAGTCACTGACGACCACGTCCAGATAGCGGGATTCAGTGCAGTACTGACGCATGTTGCCGCAAGTGCTATCCTCTCTGTGCACAGTTTGAGTCTCACGTTACGACGAACATTGAATACTGACGATCAGTGATGACGGCGTCGAACCGGAGTCTCTCGTTCCACAAAGGCAGCGCGAAGTCACTGACAACCACGTCCAGATAGCGGGATTCAGTGCTGTACTGACGCATGTTGCCGCAAATGCTGTTCTCTCTGTGCACAGTTTGAGTCTCACGTTACGACGAACATTGAATACTCACGATCAGTGATGACGGCGTCGAACCGGAGTCTCTCGTTCCACAAAGGTAGCGCGAAGTCACTGACAACCACGTCCAGATAGCGGGATTCAGTGCTGTACTGACGCATGTTGCCGCAAGTGCTGTCCTCTCTGTGCACAGTTTGAGTCTCACGTTACGACGAACATTGAATACTCACGATCAGTGATGACGGCGTCGAACCGGAGTCTCTCGTTCCACAAAGGCAGCGCGAAGTCACTGACGACCACGTCCAGATAGCGGGATTCAGTGCAGTACTGACGTATGTTGCCGCAAGTGCTGTCCTCTCTGTGCACAGTTTGAGTCTCACGTTACGACGAACATTGAATACTCACGATCAGTGATGACGGCGTCGAACCGGAGTCTCTCGTTCCACAAAGGCAGCGCGAAGTCACTGACGACCACGTCCAGATAGCGGGATTCACTGCTGTACTGACGCATGTTGCCGCGTATGCTCTCCTCTTTGTGCCGCAAGTTGAATAAATAAAGCTTCGTCAAATATATAAATATATATATATGTATATTTAATTTATTAAGGACAACAAACAATTATAAATTGATGTTTAGAATCAAACTTATTTTGACTAACAGAAAAGCAATGTAAATGCACAACCAACACCGTTGTCCGAAAAATGAAATATAAGAAATAATGGAATGAATTTGTGAGTAGTGATAGCCTAATGGGTAAAGAAACGGCCTTGTGACCAGGTCTCCGGTTCGAATCCTGGCATGTACCTCTAAATTCGTGTTTTCGGATTTATGTACATATTTGTGATTGTCAGTCGCTCGGCGGTGAAGGAGAACATCGTGAGGAAACCCGCACGTCCAAGAAATTATATTTCGAAAAACGTGTGATCTTACCTAAGATGACAGATCTGGTTTTCCATCCAGGTTGTGGAGGTCTGACGGCAGTCGCTCCGTGTAAAAATCAGTATCTCCGCCAAATCCTTAGGCTTAAGTAGCGGACCCCGCCAATCCTATTGGATTGGGAAACGAAATAACGCTAAGTAGAAGAATAATGAACTCGAATTGAATACGACTGAGATAAAAATTAAGTAATACATAGTGTGGTAAATGTAAAAACAAATACTTAGCACTCATGATATTAGTAAAGAATATTAAACTTTTCACTCGCAAAAATATTTTATATGTTACGTTATTGAGGTGGCGTATTAATATAATTTTTTGTCACCTTCTCAACGACGCATGCCCTAAATTTATTAGATGACAATTGAAACAATCTATCCATATCTATACAATCAGCGTTATACAGTTTCCAAATGCGATGTGGAGGTGCTTGTTCACCAGCGTTAGTTCTTGAGGGTTTTGGCGTAAACAGACCACGGTTGTGAGTAGTGCGAATACGTAGCGAATTACTTGGGGTTATGAGATATATTTGGTTAAATAACGGACTACAATCAAATTTATTATAATGTGAAATAGGGATATGACCAATATCCGGTAGTCATCGTCTCGTCTCAAGCGACGAAGTCTAGTAGACAAGGAGCTAAGTGTATACTGTTTTGCATAAAGTGCATCCAGCACCAGCTTTACATCAACCCGTACTCATCCCACTGCAGGGATACGGGTCTCCCTTCAACCGAAGGTGTATGGAGGCATACTCCAACACGCTGCTTAAATGCGGATTGGCGGAGGACAGTTTTCGAGCCGCCCGAGGGCCACTAACTTAGCTTAACGACTGTCATCTATGTCATCTATCGACAACAGCCAGGACCGACGGCTTAACGTGCCCTCCGAAGCCCGGAGAAACTCGAGTTAGATAAACCCATCTATAGACAGGCTACGATCGACGTTGATTAACCTGCGTGTTCGGTTGGAATGACGCGTGCAACGACGCCATCGAGCTCTAAACACCAGCTTGCCGCAGTCTATTTGTCCGTGAGTAAATACCGCAGCCCTCGTAATACATTGTTACCTTTTGTCCGACGCGCGTGGGCCGCGTCCTCGCGTGCAGCATCATGAAGTCTATATCCGACCCCCACATGTAACCTGCACCAAAGTCAACTGCCTTTTATACTCCGTTAGCTTATCAGATATTGTACACTGAACCTTTCATATCATCCAAATGCTTGTAAAAAAACTGCATCAAAATATAGGTACGAGTATCTTGAAGTTAGTGATTTGGAACTTTGTACAGACACGCTCTATTAGAATCCAAAAAAAGTGATTTCAATGTTTTCAAAAATTTCACCCCTTAGGGTGCCCGTTACACCCTCAAAAGTATTTCTTGAATTAAAAGTTGAACTATTAAGATTTTTTTTTAAGTGAGCTACTTTAGGCTTGGTAATTATACTTTCAATCAAGACGTCAAGAAAGTAATTTCAGCGTTTTTCAAAATTCCACCCTTAGGGGACTGAATAGAGGGTTAGCGGTTTGTATGGAATAGAAATATTTTTTGAAGTTAGTAACTTGAAACTTTGTACAGATGCTCTCTATTAGAATTGTACAAAATGGTATTGCGTTTTCAAAAATTCCATCCCATAAAGTGTGTAATAAGGGTCAAAATTATTTCTTGAATTAATAGTTGAACTGTAATGATTTTTTTTTTTTAAAGTGAGCTACTTTAGACTTTCTTCTATACTTTCAATCAAGTTGTCAAAAAAGTAATTTCAACGTTTTTCAAAATTCCACCTTTAGGTGGTTGAAAAGAGGATGAAAGTATGTATGGAGCAGAAAACTTTTTTGAAGTTAGTTACTTGAAACTTTGTACAGATATACTCTATTAGTAGCCAAAAAATGTGGTTTCAACGTTTCCAAAAATTTCACCCTTAGCTAGGTGAGGCGAGGTGAATAGGGGGTTGAAATTGTGTTTGACCGCGACGCTAATCTATATTAATAGAAAAGGAATTCCTGTCTAAGTCACTGACTCATCAAGAGGTTCCTTTTGTAATGCATATGAAAGATAAGAAAGGATTTTTTTATTTCAACCCAGGCAGATATTTTTTCAAGTTAGTGGCTTGAAACTTTTATGTTTTTAAAATACGCAATGTTGAGTATAAAGAGGTGCTTCGAGCGTATACAGCCAGTATCAAATAGATTATGAAAACCGAACAGAACGTGATATAACTCCATTACTACACAAATAAGGATATTTGATACTTTTACTATTTAATGCCGACTGTACTAAAAAACAAGAAGTAAAATAAAAATAAGTAAAACTGCCGAAATTCCAAAAACTACGCGCGCGAAGCCGCGGGCATAAGCTAGTACTCAATAATATTGATAGTACTACGAATACTAAAAGATTATTTGATTTCTAGGCATGCTATAGATTAACATAATGCGTCTACGAACCTACACATTTTACATGCCACAGTGAAACATAAATAGATCTCGTATGCACAGATATGAAGGTAAATAAAGTAACCGTCAGTAAAATACTAGATTTAAGTAGCCTTGCCTTCATTGTGTATCAATTAAATACATCAAAATCGCCGCCCCTCAAAATAACAAGTAGGCCATTTAGGGATATAGATAATGATACTTTCCGAAAAGACCTTGAAGATATAAACTGGTCCTGGATTGCATCGCTCACAATTGTGAATGCTATGGTAGAGAGTTTCGATAAGGTTTTGATTTTCATCTCCGACCTAAATGCGCCTATTAAGGCCTCATATGTATACCTCATAAATATCACCTATAACCCTTGGATAATTTATAACATTAAGCAAATGATGAAAAAGCGTGACGAGACGTATGCTAGAGCACATGCGAGTGGTGACTCTGGTCATAAACTCACTTCACTTGGTCACTTTCGCATTTTATATCTGTTTCGTCATACTTTCATCCTGCACCCTTTCTACATATCCGAACCAACGGAGCATGCTATTTCTTGTCTTAACACCGTCTCTCTCTTTGAGACCAACTCTCTTTCTTACGTCATCATTACGAACGCGGTCCGCAAGCGTTATGCCTAGAGATAGGCGCTTACCAAAAATATTCGGGTAAATACCCATTTATACCTATTTTTATCTACCCATTATTAATTTATACCCGGTAAAAAATCAAAGCAGTAAAAATCCATGAAAACAGGTTTTATCGAATACATCTGCTGCTTCCACAGCAACTCCTTAGGAGCTTACTGGTGACCTCACTCACACGCAGGAACACAACAACCCTCTAGGGAGTTGTTATTTGGCTGCGGTTTTCTGTGAGGTGGAGGTACTTCCCCAGACGGGCTGCTTTGATGCACCCTACCTCTCTTAATTAACTCTACTTATCTAACAATAATACTTATTAGGCTATTGTTTTTTACTTTTTACTTCAAAGGTGGAAAACAAACGTACGGCCTCCGCCTGACTGTAAGTATTTAAAATATCTTATGGACGCTTGTAATACCAGGGGTATCACTCGAAAGTTCCGTTACATGTAAGTAATTACTTTGCC
The DNA here is from genome assembly GCA_947507595.1 of Pyralis farinalis. Lineage (NCBI taxonomy): Eukaryota > Metazoa > Arthropoda > Insecta > Lepidoptera > Pyralidae > Pyralis > Pyralis farinalis. The sequence continues at coordinate 4,281,295 of OX382270.1, forward strand.
CCATAGTCCCATATTGGTCCCATAGTCATCACGACGGAACAAATAGGTATATGTGTTTAGGATGGTAGAATGTTTGTTTGTGAACACGAATGTTCCTATTTGTCTTCAAAACGGCTTGAGCTAGAGGTGGATAAAATATTACCGGAGCCATAAAGATTATAAGACAATATATATACAAACAGTTTTTTGCATGACAGAGAAGAACGCTGAACGATCATACGAAAAACGAGACTTGTGAATGGTCAAAGTTATATCGCACGAGTAACGCCCCTGGTGTGGCAAGTGCCCGTAGGCTATAGCAAGTGCTTACGCTGTGCGCTTCTTTGTTACCATAGTAGTAAAATAAATAAAAAAATAGATATTCGAGTTTTGTGCGACATAGCGTCAGATTTGTGCGATTTGGGCTACCTCAAATACTGAATTCGGTTATACGATCCCACGGTGATCTAGCAACCCTGAGCTTTTAATGTCCATTTTTGGTGATTGTAAAAACACGTATCTTTTTTTTTATTCCCAAAAATGTAATTGTACTGCTTAGTATTACAAAGTTTATTCATTGTAGAAATTTATCAAATACATTCCTTTTAGTATTATCAGTGAACTGACTGAAATAGTTTTAAGAAACGCTTGAAAATGGTTAGTAACATTTGCACTATTGAATTTTCTTTCTATTACTAAAAATGGCCCCATTTGATACACAACTAAGAGTAATTTGATTATTTCAGATGCAATTTATGCTATTATTCAGCCGGCAAGGCAAGCTGCGGCTCCAGAAGTGGTACGTTGCCCACCCTGATAAATTAAAAAAGAAAATAACGCGAGAGCTCATCACCACTGTGCTGGCACGAAAACCCAAGATGTGTTCATTCTTGGAATGGAAAGATGTTAAAGTTGTCTACAAAAGGTAAAGAAGAAGCAAAGTTATATAAAATAGTTTAGAAATTTCTTATATACGAGTTATCAAAGTTTACAGGTTATGTATGTAAAAAAATGCACTTAGAATTTTTGACCTTTTTCATTGTCGTATTTTTGTCATGTACGTCATGAGGCACTACATCATACAACCTGCCGATGTAAACTGGTTACTGTAGCCCCATGAATGTTTGGTATACAAGGAGTATTGCTCACATGATGCAATCCATGGTGATAACTAGACAGCTCCTCAGGAGACTACTGAGAACCTCACTCATCTGCAGAAACACATAATGTATCTACTGAGTTTCTGTGAGGTGGTAGTACTTACCCGGTCGGTTTGTTTTGATGCATCCTATCTGTCCAAAAATTTTTATTTTATTTTTATATAATCGTTAGGAGTTCATGTACCAGATGTAACTTGTCGCAAAGTCCGCCAAACCAGTAGATTCCAATTCTTGCACAATACTGCATGCTTACAACTGGTCTAGGGCATCTCCTGTAGGTGACACAGTGTTTCACCTCAGTGCATACCACAAAGGCAAAGGACGCAGCCACCTTTCCTAGATGCTTTATGTATAACAGAGACTAAGTGTTAACACCAATGATCTTTAGGTTGCATATGGGTGTAGGTAATTACCCTTCTTTCTCTTTGCCTCCTGTATGAAAGATTATAGTTTGTTGGGTACAACACTTCCTCAGGGTGGTATAAAATTTGAGATTCAAGTTATTTTTTTTGATTGTAGCATATGCTTCCATAAGCTCAGTATGCATCTAAGAATAGAATATCCCTCACACATTTCCAAAAATGGGTAATATTGTGTGGAGATTTATGAAAATGAGTTGGAACGTAACACCTATCAGAATAACTTTATGATGAACTAGCTGTGCCCGCGACTTCGTCCGCGCGGAATAGTTTTTTTTAAATTATTTATTTATATTAATAAAAATAAATAAAATTTCTAAAATAAAGGTAGCCTAAGTTACGCCTTATTACATCAGCTATCTGCCAGTGACAGTCCCGTCAAAATCGGTCCAGCCGTTTCAGAGATTAGCCGGAACAAACCGACAGACAGACAGACAAAAATTGAAAAAATATTCATTTTGGTATATGTACCGTGTATATATGGTGTTCTTAAAGTATATGCCCAAATTGAAATGGGAAATAGTATTATGTATGCTGATTATGATAGTAAATATATTTTATGCCCCACGTGTTACAAATTCTTTCATAGAAAAAATAAATCCGTCTTAAAAAGTAGCTTTCTGTTGTATGACACCAACCAGCTAGGAAAGTATTACAAAGCATGCCATAGGTACGATACCGCCAAACGAAACGCCGCCGTCGTCGCCGTCAGCGCCGCGCATGCGCAATCAAGCTAATTGCGCGGTAGATCACCGCAGTCTTTTAACAAGTGTCGCGCATTACATTACTACGCGTGACCGTAATCATTCCTGGACATCGTTACTCTAATCAGGAGTATCTCCAAATGGTACTTTGTTATCGCGAGTGTGTGAGTAAAATTCGGAATACGAGTCATCACACCATCCTCGGCGCAGTATACAGTTTTCGTGAATATGGCCACGGAGCTGCCGTTTTCAATGTGAGCAATAGTTACGTGTAGTAGTTACTCAGCGATGAAGGGCTACATCCATACCACTTCATAATCCTCGGGTAGTGCGGCCCGATCTGGGCAGGTATACCTACTCGGTGAAAGTGTTAGGACCCAGTTCTTTTAGAGAGACGTCGTGTCGTGTCGTGTGAGTGAGTGTCGTGATTGTGATGTGTAAATAACTAGTAAATAAACTGATGACCTTTTAAACACGCTAGTTAATGTAACAAACGTTATCCGATAGCTTTTTATTTTTTAAGAAAAGTGGATCAGCTGTTAAATCGTAAGTGTTTTAAATTTACATTTTTATTTATCTAGATAGGTAGCTATCAGCGCTACTGTACCGGCGTTAACTAAGTAGGTACTCACCGAATATCACATAAGCGAGACCCTGGTGTCAAAAATGTCCAAATGCTATGATAACTGTTTACAATCAGGAAGGACCTAAGCTTGTTTGCCACCTTAGTGGTGTAAGTGTACCTTTTCCTATATCGAACCTCGTATACAATTACCAACAATATCATTTTTTTTATCGTTCCCATAAACAAACTTAGAATAATATTCTAAGTAAACAAACCACTCAAAGTGAAATACGAGTAACTACCTAATTCGTTGAAAATGTATCTAAGTGTAAACTAATCAGACTTAGTGATGAATGTTTGTTACCTCGTATGAAGCAAATCAGCTGTTTCATCTGTTTCATACTTTGGATCAGGCGCATCTTTTTTTTTACTACGTCGGGAGACAAATAAACATACGGACCACTTGATGTAAAGTGGTTACCGTAGCCTATGAACGTTCGCACTAAGTTTATCGCACGCGGGTTGCCACCCCCGTTGCTCACACAACAACTCCTCTCACTGCTTTCTGGTAACATCACTCACTCACATCACATCAACAACCCTCCACCCAGTAAGTTGTTATTTTGCTGCTGTTTTCTGTGAGATAGAGGTACTTCCCCTATCGGACTGCTTTGATGCGCCCTACCTACCTATGTAAAAAACATTGTTAGGTGATGTATCAGCTGGTATAGTCACAGCCGTCATAGGTATTTCTTTTTTGTATACAACGTTGGGAGGCGTACGGTCGACCTGATGTAAAGTGGTTACCGTAGCCTATAAACGCTTGCAACACAGAAAGTATCGCTTGCGCGTTGCCACCCCCGCTACTGATACAGAAACTCTTCAGGAGCTCACTCGTAACCTTACTCACTCGTAACCTTACTCACTCGCAGAAATAGTTGTTCTTTGGCTGCAGTTTTCTGTGAGGTGAAGGTACTTCTCCAGACGGGCTGCTTTGACGCGTCCTACCTCTCTTAACTGAGCTTTACGACTGGCAACTGTCAGGCTGGCAACTCGACACAGGCTGTGGTCGTCGCTGTGTAAATGGCGAATTCGATTAGACCCGCGACTCGTGCATCGACCCCGTCAAACTGAATTATTAACAACTGATGATTCATCATCATCATCGGGGCAATCATTATGCACCATGAACCAAGTAGGCACTTTATTTATTTGATTTCTCAAACTTTTTTAACGATGCCGGGACACGAAGTTTCTTGTCTATCGTAACAAATAAACGATACTCTTTCTCCCATTGAAGTTCGGGCATATATAAAAAAAACACCTTATATATCCATATGCATTTAGTAAAAAGCGGTTATTTTAATATTACAAACAGACACTCCAATTTTATTTGTCTGTATGTATAGTAAATTCCTGTGGAAGTCCAAGCAATCTCAAGTTTGTTCAATTACTTTCTACATATAAATAAAGTCTAAAGCTGGTGACATTCTTGAAAACACAAGAGGTATTAAAAAAGTGGAGTGAATATTGTGGGGAAATGTATGATTAGGTATGTCTAGGCCACTGAAAATGTGAGTGGTTCTTGAGCAATTTATGTTTGAGAAAAGATTCCAACAGACAGGGGACATGCCGGTTTTTGTATAAAGACAAAGGATCATATGTGGACTGCGCTATGATATATAATGAATGGGATGTGTTAACAAGTAGTTGAAATTATTAGCATTACTTTATGAAATAACTTTCAAAGTCAAAGTGAAACTGCAGGTGTATCCTGCTGTTTCACTTTGACTGCTAGTTGACAAACTAGACTCTGGGTGAAAGAGAGCAGGTCTGAGTCATATGCCACTAGAATCAATTTGTTTTATTAGAAGGTGATGTCAGCAACCCAAAAAACTGATGAGGGTACATGAAAAGAGCTATGAATGTTAAAAAAGGAAGTGAGGTGTGTACCACCCTAAAATATTTAAATACTTAATAAAAAATATAAAAATAAACTATACATCTCCAATGGTTTTTTTCTTGGATGTACAGTTAATGGCCCGTCACCATAGAAGTATTAGAATCCTTCTCAAAAGGTTAAATGTAAAGAGGCTTTACTTGAAAAAGAGTTGCCAGTTATAACTAATTGATGAATTTGCAGGTATGCATCATTGTACTTCTGCTGTGCCATGGAGCAGGAGGACAATGAGCTGCTTACTCTGGAGCTCATCCATCGCTATGTGGAGCTACTAGACAAGTACTTTGGCAGCGTATGTATTAAATTTTTGATAATATATATGTATGTAACACTATTTGTAGTATCTATAGTAGAAATATGTTTTTTTATTTCTACTAGTACTCACCAGATGATCGTTAATCTACCATAATAATAAATGAAAATTTAAAAGAATTTATGTTTAGATTATGTTTTTACTTGTCATTATGGTGTGAGTCATGTGGCTTGTATCTCTGTGCCTATCTCCTATGCGAGATATAGATAGATTGAGTTTGCTGGAGCTGTGCAGACCCAATACACATATTCAAATTAAAATTTTTACTGTAGCTCTTGTGCAGCGCAATGGGACTGTGTCCTATAATTTATTTAACATCTGTTAACATATTCCAAGCTAGTACCTTTAGAAAGCCTATTACTGCAGATAAATGTTTAATGGCAGAGATAGCATGAAAGTAGAATAAATGTGGTCGAGATGCGAGCATTGCGCAAAATTTGTGGCATAACGCTTGCTGACCGCGTTCGTAATGAAGACGTGAGAGAAAGAATTGGTCTAAAAGAGAGTGTCGGTGTTAAGATAAGAAAGGGCATGCTCCGTTGGTTCGGACATGTAGAAAGAATGCGGGACGAAAGAATGACGAAACAGATATACAATGCAAAAGTGGAAGGATGTAGGAGCCGAGGAAGGCCGAGACTAACCTACCATGACCAAATTGGTCGTGTTTTATCAGAAGGTGATGTCAGGAGCACCAGGGACCGGCGAGCGTGCATGAAAAGAGCTATGAATGTCACAGAAGCGAGTGAAGTATGCAAGGACCGCGTCTTATGGCGCTCGGTTCTCTCTGCCTACCCCGCAAGGGACTTGGCGTGAAGATATACATACATACGTACATACATACCTCGTGAACTCCCAACTGAGGTTTTCCCAATATACTGCAATATTAGGTTCTGGAAAAATGGTGTGAAGAGGTTTTTACAGAGTTGACAAACAATGCACAAGTAATGCCTCTGGTGTACTGATTGGCTATGGTAACTGTATAATGCCAAAATGACTTAGAACGAGATAATTATGTAGTAGACATAGCTGCAATCAACAGCGCTACTGCAACCTGGCTTCAACAGAATTTTGTTTGTTTAACCACATTTTAACAATGCCATGCAGCTGCAATTTTTTCAATAGAATTGGCCTACAGATACTACACTTATTTATAGGAACATAAATCATTTCCTACTTGCTGCCAAGTTTGCACTATATATGAGAGACAATAATAAAAATTGCATTGAATATATAAAATGTGGTTTGTTTCTAAAGAACACTTCACTGATTTTCAGGTATGTGAACTGGATATCATCTTTAACTTTGAAAAAGCATACTTCATTCTGGATGAGCTAGTGCTTGGTGGAGAGCTGCAGGAGACCAGCAAGAAGAATGTCCTAAAGGCCATCGCTGCACAGGACTTGCTCCAAGAGGTCAGTAGCCAGGATAACGAACTTGTATAAATGTAAAACTTATGATTTCTTTATATACTGCCAGTGTAGGAAAGGGTTCTTTGATCATTAGGAATATAAAAAAATATGTATTTAGGTCTCAGTTAATTCTCACATATGGTTATCACAATACAAAACCCAATATTAGATAGACTCCTGAAAATTATTTAGATTGTCTCAGACTCTCTGTATAAAGAAATAATTATTTATTAGTGTTAAAATCGATTTGGTTGTACTATTAGATATTTGTTAAATATTATTATAAAATTAACGATATACATCGATTATTATTAAGTGTTGTGCTCTATTAATTGCCCCAGACTCAAATTATAGTTTAGCCTCGAATTTGACTTAGCCTTAGCCCAAATGTATAGCACCTGAGTCTATACTAACGACATGCGAATATTGTCATTCTTAATTAGGTAAGTAGCTTAATTATAAACAAATAGTTTGAAAGTCATCTTTACATGAATCAGCTAAGTCTAGTCTTGACATATCCTGTACATATTTCCAATTTAGATATTTGTGATAAGATTATTAATGTAATATATTGAAGCGGACCAGTATGATAGGACAGTGGCCTCAGTAGTGCCTTTTCATTGTGTTAGACATCACTAATGTGGTTAGGAGCACTGCCTTAGAAAGAAGATTTTAACTATTGTATAAGATAAAGTGTGATTACATATCAGCTTTTAATGTTATAGCCATTTCAAATAACTTACCTTTATTATACTACACGGTTTCTAGTCTATAGCACCTTTTATTATTCCTAGCAGCAACTAATCTCAATACCTACCATTTTAAAAATGCTGTGTAGCTTAACATTTGTGTAGCACTTTGACATTGAGAAATCTAATTTTGTGATACCATACAAAAACGATATTTGCTAAAATGTATCTATGTCTGCATAAAAGTGGGACAAAACTCTAATGGTAGCATTTCTATGAAAATATAATCTGTACTGCAAAGGAATAGAAGAAATAATAAATACAAAAGGTTTTGCAGATAGGTCTTTTGTTATTTATTGGGTTCAACCCATAGATTATAAAAACACATAAACTTGCATACCAAACAAACAAAATTTATTAGCTCGTGTTTTTATCTATGATTTAAAATCAATGAAAACATATCCCTTTTAAATTATATTACTATCATAAGGTGTAAGAAACCATAGAGCATTAGCTATCTACATATTGTATTTTCAATACCTGAACACTAATCAACACTGCACTATTCTACTCCTTATCTTGTACAACTTGACGAAACTGTGAATATTTCTATTTCTCCCTTGCTTTGACTAACCCTGCACTCTGCTAACTGACCGTTTGTTTTGGTGTTATGTGTGCATGCACGGGTGGCGGTCAGGACTTGAACGATGGTTTGTTGCACTGATCGAGCCTCCGCAGGAACCTCCCACTCAGGATACTAATTATTTTAATGGGTATAAACATGTTTACTTCATTTACCCACATATTTCTCATGAGTAATTACGTTTCCATAGAATATGTTGCATCTAAATCTTAATTATATTATGCTTCTGAAAAAAGAATGATAGATGTGGTAAATGTGTTTACCCATTTTATTATGTAATATCTCGCTTACTTCTTCAGTTATACTTGCATGTGTATTTTTTTTTTCTTTATGTAGAGTGATAGATTCGGCTAGCAACCCATAACTGTATACCATATCAACACAAAACAATAATTAATCAACATATTACCTGTAGACATATATGATTTTCCAATAGTTGTTTACATATGTTAATCTATGTAGATGAGTAGTTACATGCATGGGTACCTCAAACACCAGTCAAAAATACTCTTTTTACATGATTCATTCTTAAAAACAATCAGTAGGGCTGATTATTAGCGTGTCTGTAATCTCAGAATGGTCTCAAACTGTCGTCTCAAATCATATAGGTTAGTGTTGTAGGTAATCAGGCGACAATTGTGAACGGTAGCATATTTCCGTCGCTTCATATTTGTGTAGTTGACATATCCATATTGTATTGGGGACAATATTTTACCATGCCTGGCATGGTTTGCAATACTCAGCCTCAATTTAACCATTCACTAACTAAAGTTAATGATCTTCGATATACATAAGGTAACAAAATTAATAAAATATTCTCTGCAGGCTAATGTATATGTCATACCCATTACGAAAAAATACATTTTTTGTAAACAAATATGTCTCTAAAGGTTAGCGTCCAGTGGGCAACAGCCAGCCGCGCTATGGCCTTTTGTGTCAAGTTTATTTACTAAATATGTATATTTCTTTTCCCAATGGCTACAACTTATACATTACTTGCAAAGTTTCAAAGTTGATTTTGTTAGACTATTTGTATTGATGTCGTAGAGATAAAAATTAATATTTAGAGAGAAAGGCCATTGTAGCTTAATTTCTTTATTTTAATAGAAAGCATCCGCTTTATAACATATAACGCGCTTTGTAACGAGATAAGAATTGTCGCAATGTATATGCCAAGATCATGGTAAAATAGTGTTCGATTTGGTGATGGTTTGGCTGTTTATGCATTTACTGTAATGGGATGTCGAAATATAATGATTTTAACTAAAATTCTGTTTTCTTGCATGTACCTTCTCCCGTCCTTTGCCATAGCACGACTTTTAAAACCATCGTATTCAGTTTTGTTAGCCGTAATCGATCGACATAGGTATAATATCTTCTGCTTCTCAGAGCAAATACAATCGGGTGAAAACACCTCAGTCTTTATACTACAAATGGCAACATCATGAATTCTTTCCTACCTAATATTACCATATTTATTTTCCTTGTCCGTCGCTGTTGCTTACCAAAAATATATATGTTTTGGAGTATAAGTTGTTAGAACTAGGAATGACATAAAAGTCGTGTTATGAATAAATAACGAAATGGTGTGGTTTTAGGCATGTCGTAACTCCTGGGGAATAAATATTGCTAATAGGTACCTATTTTAAACGCCGTTTTATACCTGTTGCCATAACGCGCATGGTTCGATCAAACCGCTCGGCACGCAATGGGTCAGGTAAAAAAAAATGTCTAAAGCAAATGGCAATCAGCAGATTTTATTTTATTGTTAACTTATCACTTATATTTGATATAGTCATCAACGTACGATTTGAGCTTTACATCTGTGCGAGTGATATAAATATGCATAAATAGAGTGACACGAATGTGCAACAAAAACTACCCACAAATTTGTGTTGCACGCTCGCCTTTCAATAACTACATAACAAGCTCATTGATTGACAAAGTTCATACTCGCAGCGCACAACTTTGCTATGTTTGAAGAACGATTGTTTATGGTCAGTGGCTTTCCATTATTTAAAATATTTGGATGATATTCATAGCATGTTTTGTTTCACCGAATAACTGTATCTAATGCAAACAAACTATACTTCTATATAATTTTATTGTAAATAATGTATCAAAGATCATGACTGAAATAAACCTTGGCCTAACATCATCGCTTGGTTTCGACTACTGCATATCTCAAACACACATTGGATGTTTCAAATCTATAAATCATAAATATAGCAAAGTATCCCTTTAAAAAATCTTATAACTAACATCTAGACCCGTCTGTCCCATTATCACCAAAAGCGGCTACTTTATAAGGGGAATAAAGCAAAATTCAAGCTTCTAGACACCTCAGTTATCCCTCGAGTTGCAATCGAATCTCAATCGCATGAAATAAGTTAAATTAAAATTGCCTACCATATTTTTTTAAATAATTTCTAAATGCATAAAAACACATGGGATCCCTAAGTTGTATATACATTCAAGAGAAGACTAATGCAACATTGAAACGATTTACAATATTAGGGCATTTCTGGTATAGCCGTCTTTACCATGCAAGATGCATCGTTACTAGACGGACGGTAGTTTACTCCATGTTGTGTTAGGACGAGACGGTGGACGCGGCGCTGCGGGAGGTGGGCCTGCTCTGAGGCCTGGCGGCGCGCGGCGCGGACCTCGGCACCGTGTACTATGACCTCTGGCATGGTACCGCACGATACCGGCAAAATTCATGGACTGTATCTAAAACGTGGTGGATATCTGGACGTTCATCGTAACGAGAAATATTTATTTCAGAAGTAATACATAAAAATTGATATAATGCTGTCATTTTGTTTAAATAGTTTTGTTTTTAATTACAATAGTCAAATATCTTTTTATGTCGTACTTCGTCATTTTGACCATAATTTACTTTCGTCTTTCATTATAATCTGTTTAGATGAAAAATTGTTTGACAACTTAGGTATAAATTGCTCATTGAATTATAAAAATGTTAAACTTCAAAACAAATAATTAATTGATCAAAAATTTGTTGTTATATAATACTTTACGCAACGAATACGACTACTAGATGATACTAGAGCCAGGGCAAAAAATGCTCTGAATTACAACTGATTCTCTGACAGTTAGCTATGGTAGTTGTGTACACACACATACTGCGGTCAGTCAAGCGAACTGTACGACAGGCGTTTCATACTCACATATGCTAACAAACGTGTGGTTGACAAAAATGATTACAGTGGCAATGAAATGAAAAAATTAAAATTGTTACGTATACCTCGTTTATAATTATGTCTAATTACGTACACATAGAAATCTGGATTTTTTTTTTATTAATATTCATTATTCGAATTTTGTGAATATTAATTTGATATTCCTATCCACCTAAAGTACTGTTCGATACATTCCTAAAAACATTATCTATCGTAGCACGCCACTAAGAAACGCGGCGTAAATATACGAATGGAAACTTTAAATGCGTATTTTAATACGAATGAGTAAACTACCAAACACGACACCTGAAAAACTATTACATGTAATCCATGTTTAACGACATTAGTGTTAGTCATAATAGTTTGTAATTGAGTATAATATATTTTGAGACATTTTTATGTTTTATTCGAATATGTTGTTTATTATTTTTTTAAGTTTTGATGTTGTTTTATTTTATGTTAATTTTATTTAGTGTTTATTTAGTACTCTTATAACAACTAACTGACGCAAACATAGAAAAACATCAAAACTCTTAAACGAAGCAAATATTATAGTTAGAATTGTTCTGTTTGTTACGAGTACCATAAAGTACATTAAAATACATTAGACAGGTATATAAAAATATAATAATAACACGAAATTCAAACCAAAAAAATAGACAATTATATAAAAACCGGGTAAAAAACAAAAATGTCTTAGCACTGCTTTTTAATCAGTGACCATAAAGTGAAGCATTGTCCACAGATGTCACTAGCGGTGCCCAAACGAACTCCTATAAATCAACATACCCATCAATCGATCCATAATGCTTAAATATGACAGTAGTGGGAGTTTTTTCTAGAACTTTGAAAGTAATATATTTTTGTAATGTTGATTTACACACTTTGATTTTGCAAACTGCCATTTTTCATAGGATTATTACCTAGTTGATTACGAGTCAAAATTAATAAAAAAAATCTTGACATCAACGTGAGACTTCTGGTTGCATTGTGGCTCAACCTTGTTTTTTTCTGGCACGTCTGCGGTATCTACATAGCGGAGTTTAACCATAAACCAAATTTCAAATATTGTTTATGTGGCATAAATAAAGATGCCTCCGTTATTGTGACAGACTGAATCAATGTTACTTATTGTGGAAATCTTCGTTCATGAATAATCATTATTTCCTATGATGACGTTAGTTAGGTGTATTAAATGCCCTAACAGGTATCTCGTACATAAATATGTTTATACGTTTGTATGAATTGCAAGGATAGGCGCTCTCTTAATCTATCACAACGCGCTTTAGTGATTCATAATATGAACCTAGCTAATACTAGCTAGCAGTTTTGATACCAAAACTGTTTTGGTATGCGGGATCTTAGCTAATTAGTAGACATTTTTTTTATTACTGCTCCTATACCGTATTCACTTAAGCTTGAAATAAAGTGTAAATAAAGATAACATAAGTTTCCAAATTTACGAATCGGTACACAGAGGCTAAGTCTTTTCTACATGTCTTAATATAACAGTGTCCTTGTTCGTAGAACACATTGGTATGGGCTTGAAATGCTTTTTCTTGGACGAATTAAAACGCAAAGACTACTCGGTCCAGGTCCATTCATTTTCACTCAGAACAAAGTTCTGATAGCAGAAACTCAACAATAACAAAATATGAAAACGTAACACTACTATAAAACTAAATAACACCAACTTTAACAAAAATAAATAAGAAATAGTGACAGTAAACGGCAGCCGAAACGCTCGCGTCAACCTCCGAGTCAAAACTAAAAAATGACAAATATAATCCGATAAATGCAATAGTTGTAAATTCTTCATACTTCGTTTGTATTAACTATTAAAATCACCTTCATTGGGAACTATAATTAGGCGTCAAAGCTTTGAAATTCACTAAGATAATATCTAGGTCTTTTATATTGCCGACAATTATAAAAACTGTATTATTGAAAAAACAACGGAAATTGTTATCGCATTTCTAGGACCAACTTTGTAATATTTATTTATATGCAAGTAACATTAAACATTTTACTAAATGTTTTGTGTTACAGGTCATGCAATTCACGACGGCGAGCGGCCTTTACTAGTGGTTGAATGTTCATACACAATGGGACAGCGTGCGTGTCTGACGGAGCCAGTCAGTAGCGAGCTCCAGAACACTTGTGTTTATATTTTCACTTACACAGATACGTAGTTACCACAAGTAAAGCCCGCTCGTCTTCGTGAATTGCAAGATCTGTAGATGAAAGTTTTTTGACGCGATAACGTCTTAAAATCGATGAACACCAGCTGCACGCACGAAAAAGTGCCACGTTCCGCCTGAGTCGAACGTGCAAGCGAGAGCGCGGAATAAGCGATAGAGAGGCACGATCGGCTTAAGCGTTCGGCTTGTGACGCATCTATCTCTCTTCCACTCCATCGGCCGATGCGTCCGTGTAGAAGAGCGACAGCGGCAGCACACAACCTACACATGAACTGTTTTGTCAACTGTTGAATGTTTTCTTATGACGTTATCACGTAAAATTATCGTCCGTAAACCGACTTTACAGACAACCAATTTTTTTTGTGATAAAATCGACACTTTTAATAACCTTTTTAATGTCTTGTTTACATTTTGTCTCAATCAAGTCCCAAGTGAATACGATATAGGTAGTCCTAAATTGCATGACCAAATAACGAAAAGTAAGTAGGACTAGCTTTACTCTGGACTCGTAATGAGTGCAGTACCGCTGTACCGGCGGCACGTCGATCTCTATATCTTTCCACTATCTTTAGTAACCTCTTTCTTCTTTAGTTTCCTTTAGCCGACTGAAGACTTCTTCCTTGTACTTTAATATATTGTTTAGTTGGTAGAGTATATAGTCTTCCAGTGTGAATGTAACCCTAGGATTCCTTTTCGTTTGCCAGATATGGCGTCTCAAAGGTATTATCTGTTTCATGGTTTCCTTTGGATTATGATATGGTTCTAGATCTATTTGGTTCTTGTAGCTCCAGGGACACCCAAATGAGATGAGACTATTTGATAGCCAGAGTTCCTGTACGTTTTATGCAACTTTGTCTATCAACTTGTATCATCTCATTTGGGACTTCCACTGAGATATTTATAATGGCTCTAGAACCATACCATTGTAACTATAGTATGGCTCGGTTCTAGACACATTACTATGCGATACCACCCAAATATGATGAGTCTTTATTTATCAACTAATCTCATTTGGATGTACCTCCGATGTATTGGTAATGCATCTAGAAACATACCATGCATACAATTTGCATACATAAAATGTCCTGTACATTTCATGCAACTTTGGCTATTAACTCCTCTTATCTCATTTGGGTGTCCCTCACATGTGTAGTGACAATGAATCGGAAACCATTTCCATAGCTGGTGTGGGTGAGATGGGGAATGCCCCCACGCCTGTACAGTAGTCAGCATTAATCTGTAATTTCGCCCGGAACATACTAGTTGTCATTTGCCGCCGTACTAAGCAGCCATGAGCAGCTTTCACAGTCATTCCTATTACTTTTGACTGCCTTTCATTCTTCAAACGTGCCGATTTTGTACAGAATTCATGTTTCTGTCAACGAATTTTTATAGATATTTTATTGTCAATTTACTTGGATCATTTGCAAGATAGATAGGTTCACCAAGCTGTAAATGTTTACTGCTAGAGTTTAGTTTTAGTATTATATTAAGTGTATATAGTTAATACGCACGTCACTTTTCTGCGTATTTATTATTATATCCAAGCGAAGTGTACATTTCATTAATAAATAACTATCGCAGTTCTGCTCGATTTCGAAGACTCGAGAAACGTATCTACATTTTAATATCATTACTGGTGGTAAACAGGCATACCTGACTACCTGATGCGAATCAGTATGGTGGCCTATAAACGTTTGTTGTACATGGATATAAACACACCACTGCCACCGCAGCACCTCAAAAAGTATGTGTGATTTCCACCCAAACATATAACTAATTTGTGGACACCTTAACAATAGAAAACACAAGCAGCAAGCATACTGTGTAAATCTGCCAGTAAACTATACACGCTTGTAACACAACGAGTATTACCTCGTTACTAACTCATCACACCATCTTATAAGCATGTTTCCCCCCCTCTTATGGCAATATGCTTATCAAGCATTCTGGTGACTTGCAGAAACACAAACTCGAGTCTGGTATTTGTCTGTGGCTCCCCATATGTTGAACTTTTTCAGTCGCGTTGCTAAATCGAGAGAATTTATAATTCCATGACTATATTTCCATTAGACAAATATGCGTCGAACGAATTTTATAATATTATTATAATTGTAAAATAATTATTAGTATAATAAATACGTTAAATTTTGTCTCTTCGATGTACAGTAATGCATCTACACGTGTCAAAAATGTTGGTCTGTTATTCTATTTTCAGATTTTAATATAAATAAATTATACTTAATAAATGTTATATGTTAATAAACTATAATTTTTATTTAATGCCTCTGTGCGAATATAGTATATGTATATCTTCACGCCAGGTACCGAGTAGGCAGAATTTAGGCGTTTTCCCGTGAAACAAATAATCCGTTTTCTTGTTAATGTATGAGATTAACAAGAAAACGGATTATTTGTTTCTCCGACCTCACACGTGAAGTTATATACTCGTAACTTAAATAATCCCCATCCCCATATACTTATGCAAACTAGGTATATGGGGATTATTTAAGTCCGTCCGTGCGTTTGCCCGGTATCCCGTAGGAACCGCTTTATCCTCTACTTCTAAGAGTTGTATCCTGATGTTGAATGAATCCTATATAACCTTCCTCGAGAATTGAGCTGTCAAAGGAAAAAAAAATATGTCAAATCCAGTAGTTCCAGAGGTTAGCACATTTCAACAATCAAACAAACTCTGTCACCTTATATTTTAGTAAAGATTAGATTCTCCATAACTAAATGTCAAATACCTAAATTTATCATTTGACATTTCTTGGTCGCCACTGTTATTTTTTTTTCCAAGGTATTTAGGTAAGGTGCGAGAAATCTATCTATCTATAACTTCACCAAGTCCCTTACGGGATAGGCAAAGAGAACCGAATGCTTCGTGACTCGATCCTTACACATATCACCTCACTTGTTTAACATTCATAGCTATTATTATAGCTTTGAATAGGGAGGGGAATGAGTCCCAAGCTCAGTGTTTAGGAGGGATGACTTAAGGAAGCTATAGGTATATTTGTAGGGCTTATGAAAGAAAATTAGACTTACAAAAGCATTAAATTTGAGGATAACTTCAACGCGTTCCTCCGGTGAAAATTATGATTCTATTCCACTCTATTGCAATTATGAAGTCTCATTAAATTTAAATTAATGTTGATTTACTACATTATATTTAACCAATATACAATTTAACTTTAAATAAATTTCTAAATTTAAAATTCTCATGAAATTCGAATGGCGATTTGCTGTCTGTTTATTTATTTATATTACAAGATACATGCAAAGTTTATTCATGCAGAGAGTCGTTATGAGACCTTATAATTGGAGCGGAGCATAATTGTCGATTTCTAACATTACATAAATAAACGGACCCATTTAAAAAAAAGATAACAATTTATTTTAAACGGGGGTAGATTGAGTAACCTTTATAAAAGTTGTTGCTCGAAACTTTCCAGAGACAAATCTACCGTCACAATACTATTGTTATCTACGAATAAATAATATTGTTATCGACAAAGCTGTTCTCTTTAGTCTATGCCGTGCGTTACGTAATCAAGTGTTATGTCTGTGGTCGTCCAATCATTCATTTCATTGGACGCGTTTAGTCGCGTAGCCGAAAAGCGATAGCTCGGTCTAACACGACCACGAGCGACACTGGCTCAGTGATGACCCTTGTTGCAGGAGGAGACGCCGCAGGGCTTCTTCGAGGACCACGGGCTCGGATAGAGCGAGTCCCACGCCCGCGCACCGCCAGGGACGTAATGGAATCACATCAGTTCACTGGTTAATTTATGTCCAAGCGAAACCCCGTTACCATTGTTTATATTATAGGTCTTTAGATCGACGTCATTGGGATCATTATGGGCTCATTTGACCAACATTGATGAGACATGTGTAGATAAGCGTAACATAGGTTGGCTTAGTTTCATATTGCTGGGATGGATCTCATCAATGTTGGACAATATTACCTACTGATAAGTAGGACTAATGGTCCATACTAAAATTGCAGAGGCCCTTTGTCATAGCAAGAGATTTGATTGTTTTTGAAAAATCTGTGATATAATGCATAAAAGTAGAATTTATTGCTAAAGAATTTGTTGCAAACAGATACTATAAAAATAAAATGAATTATTATGCAATCCGAGCTATCGGTTCTCTTTCTTATGATTTACGTTTTACAAAGTGGCGCTAGTAAAAAATCAAATTTGGAATCAACAGTTAACTAAGTAACTATTTACGTTGCGCGATAATAAAGTACATACAATTTATCTCTGCTTGATTATATTTTTAGTTATCTAAACACCCCGGTACTACGGTTTCGTTGAATGTAACCACACAATACAGCCGTTACTTAGTTCATTAATTTCAAAACTCACAATTGCATAGAATGCGAATCTTGTAATTTTCATCGACTTAACTTTCTTGTTTAAAATATTACAATTGTTAAATTGTTGTCTATTTGTTTAAATATTGAAAAGCTAAAGTTCAATAGTAACGTGTTCCATAGTATATGTGTGGAAGCCACAAAAATCCGTACCTATGTTGGACTTGGACATATTTAACGTTTTAACCTTGACTGGGACTTGAAAATGGAAACTGATTTTTCTTAATTTCATGTAAACTATCAAATTTGACTATGTATTTGAAAGTCATTAGATACAATCGTAATGACGTTTTCGCTTGGAGGTCTTATAATTTCTGACGTGTTCTAAAATGTAAAATGACGATGGCACAATACAACGTTTACTAATACCTGTCTACCCTCAAATTTGATTAAATATCATTTTTACTTCGACAGGATAAGAAATCCTTGTAGATTTATCGCATGCTATTTGAAATGCATGCCACGATTCTGACTTTCTGTCTTTACACTATACTAAGTATTTGTAATTTCCTAGATTGTTAAATTTAAAGTAGCTTATTATTTAAATATTTTGCTTGCCTACGTACGAGCAGAATATTGAATATTAACAGTTTTCAAATGTGTGATTGTCAGTTCTTTACATCTCCGTATACACCCTATTAATTAATCTGTAACTTTTCTAAACAAACCTATTAAGCATTGTCGTATACAATTGGTAGAATTCAATAAAATTGATGTTTAATAACTATCAGTCGTATTGTAAGATAAGTTTTGAAAGTTACAGAAGTGGTCTGCGAGCATAACATTATTGTTTGGTTTTATGTAGTTTATTAATAAATTCTGTTAATAAACTTAGGTCTCAGTTGCTTCGTATTAGTTACTAGTTAGCATATGTTTTACAGTGCCGGATTAAGGGGCTTCGATAAAACAAGCTCGCGATGAGCGCCAGTTTCATAGCGTCCGTCGCGTGCACCAGCCCATGTTTTAGCGTACGCGCTAAGGTAACATCTAAGAATTGTACCTCATGCTTACATACTACTTAGTTTCGTAGCCTTGAGGCACGATCTATTGTTGTTAAATGGATTATTAGCTGATCCGGCACTGATCATTGAATGATATTTTGTATACTTTTAGCACTGTATTAATTTAAGTGGCAGCTAATGTACTTAATTTTATGTTATACACCAAAGTAAGTTACTCGTCTTTTTTTTAATTAAATTCAAGGTCAAATGTCGCCATTGTCTCATAATACATCCATATAAGACCTGTCACTACGGATAAAAATATGTTTTTATACTATGTTCTGTTGTCTGATTTGTGTTAAATTTGGTAGATATTTCCTCACTACCTTACGTATAAGTTCAGCTGCACATGATCAAGCGAGTGCGGAGTAGCCACTAACGTTCCGTCATGATGTAGGTAGATGGATACTAGAGGAAACAGACGCGAAGATCACATCTTGCTGTAGTTATGTATTCTGGTCGGTGCCAAAATGCAATGTTTGTCTCTGTTCAGTAAAGCGACACCCCTTCGGAAATTACGCGAGCTATAATCAGTGTGCAGACGTACAGGTGGGCTGCAAGTGTTTCCACTTATTAATCTCGGCTGTAGATTTACTGGCAGTAATGGATTATTTTACGTCGAATAAAACTTATACAAAGCAATTTCACATAATTAGTATTGTTGTGTTGTTGAATTTCATTAAATGGTTGATTAAGTTAGAAGACACAAGATCCAATGTTAAACGAGAAAAAATAAACGAAGAGACTATCCGACGGTTAAAATTAACTTTCTGTTCCCTGATAAAATCCATTCACCTTGTCTACTAAAAGGGCATGCCAAGCAGAATTGTGGCTGAAAATCATAGATTCAGACATTAAATGCCTGCCACTAAATGTGACAAGCCCACCATGGAGGATTCTGTCTGACCGTGTTATAGACTGCACTTCTCTAAATCCAAAATCTCGGTGCTAGATTCGATAACTAGATGTTAGCGTCGAGGTTGTACACAATTCGACAGCATTCTAAAGAATATAAATTCTGTTCTCAATACTTTTTCTATCCGGGAATCAGATACACTACAACTCATCCTGTACAACTCTTCTGCATTATTGACGTTCCGTTTCGGCGTACTGTACGTTTACACACCGAATTTACGATTTCGTAATTTCCACAGAAGTGTCACAGCCCCAATAACACGTGCATACTTCTTCCGGTAAATTTACTTTGTATAAAAGCTCTTATGTTTAATTTGAAGATATTATTGGCGTCGAGAATAACAGGCGAATTGATATTGTAATAATCTCCAATCTTCCATATCCCTTCATATCCTATAATGTACTCACATTTTTATATGATCAGTATATTTTTGACTAATCTTTCTGTAATAAAATATAGTATATTTGAGCGACTTTGATGAAATTAATAAACAGGACAATATTCGAAAACAAATGTGAACGTTTTAGATCCAACATATAAATTAATACATCAATTTAGCTAGTAGTTATTGTTAGTGGTCCTGTCTCGTCGGAGCTCCCGAGGGCCTAAGCGGTAACGAAAAAATGTTTCCTAGATAAAATGTACACATATTTAATATTAATATTGAAAATAATAAAGTATTACAAAACTATACGATGTTTCACTGCTACCACAAATAAAAAGTCACAAAATATATTCAGAAAAATATATTTCTTAAAAACCGATATAAAATAGCAATTACAAGCTAGGCCGTACAAAAGGCATAAAATACATCACAAAATTATAAGACTTATTCAGACAGTCTATAGATTCTTACAATTAACACCAAAACAATGTCGGTAAAACTAGCATAGCGACATTGTGGTACATATAACATTCCTATATATTAAATAGTGTATAATTATATATAAAAGTAGAATGATTAATTTTTTGGATTTTTCGATTTGCCCTCGGGGGTGGCCTTCACTTTGTCGGTGGTGGAGGGGGCGCTGGGCTGGGCCGTGGTCGGCGCGGGTGCCGGTGCGGGCGGCGAGGAGCTCGTCGGCTTATTCTCGCTCGCCTTGTTCTCCTGTTCCACCTGTTGTTCCCGCTCTTGCGTGGTGACTTTGGCGAGATGAAGTGCCGCCAGGAGCGCCGCCACGTACCGACGCACGTCCAATTCATAACCTGTTGAACAATTTAGCTAGAATTGGTCCCGCCTGAATAGAATAAGCTTTACTGTAAAAATAATTTAGGGAATTATTTTATTATTTCAAAGCGATCAAAATATAATAATCTGAAAACGGAAGAGCCGCAATCGAAAAAGAAATATATATCCATGCAGAAGTGATCAGCAAAATCGAACCACTTTGTGATATTTCTGCCAAATACATAATATGTAAGTTGAATAATCTAGAGGTCACAATGTAAAAAAACTAAGTACTAAAACCTCAACTGTTCGAGAATGCTTGCCACAGGACTGTTTACCAGGAACGGAAGGTGTGGAGACAGGAGAGAGTGCACGGAACAATGTGAAAGCGTTTAGGAAAACTTTACAACTGGATCTCTGCTGTTTATCCAGCAAGTGACGGGGTGAAGATATAGGTAGATCATCATTATAGCCGAAGAACGCTTGCATTTAAGGCTGCCGACAATCTCTGGCTTCGTTGTAGAAATTCTTGTAAAAAATTCGGCAAGTACGAGTACATTGTTACAAGAATGTATAGATACACTTTTACAAAACATTTGAGTGTCAATAGTTGTTAGTAGTAAATTACCAGAGTTTCTGAGCTCGTTGATTTTCTGTGCCAGGTTCGCCCACACACGCCTGGCCGCCACCGCGCTCAGCCGGCCGACAGTCTGCACCGTGTGCAGCGCTGGGTCCGCGCTAGCTGTCACTATCTCTGCTGCAAATTTAAACGCAATTTAACATGCTGTAAAATTACCGCGCCTTTTTCAGTGGTATTTTCGGGCGAGATGCCGTTTTTTATATTACGCCCGACGTAAACGACGAGCACATAAGATTAATCTACTAGAAGTAAGTACGTCGAGACTCGATGGGAGAAAGGTGGTGTACTATCAATGACTTACAGTCGGCCTTGCGGGTGTGTCAAGATTTACACTGGTTAAACACCACCTGGTGGTAATGGTTATCTTTAGCCGGGAAGGCTGTTCAAGACTCAGAGCGATCGTCCCAGGATGTGCGGAGCAATCCAAATCATGCCGTTAAACGCCGCTGTCTTAAATATGGGTCGCACTTGCATAGTATGATGCACGTTTTGACGAGCTTAAGTGACGTAGTGGTGAAACGGGCTGTTACATTACTTTGACACTAAAGCTCGTGGGTTCGATTCCCACACAGGACAGACTTGTGTGCATGAACATGTCTGTTCGTCTTGATCTGGGTGTTAAGGTAGGGCGCATCAAAGCAACACCTCTGGGGAAGTACCTCCACTTCACGGCAAGCCGTGGCCAAATAACAACTGCCTAGGGGTTGTTGTGTCCCTGCGTACGAGCGAGGTCACCAGTAAGCTCCTTAGAATTTGCTGTGTAAGCACATCACGCGAGTGATAATGTATGACAAGCGTTCATAGGCTACGGTAACCGCTTCACATCAGGTGAGTCGGATATGGCGGTTGTATGATTCTTCATCTTAGTCGCATATGTTTGTCAGTGTAAAAGGGTACTTGTAAAACGGACCATTTACAGATCAGCAATGCTAATCTCGCTTGTAAACAATGAATGAGGCACGCAAAAGCTTTAAAAATACACAATTGACGACCTCTCGACCTTGTTAACCAAGATAGGTACGAGATCCCTCTCACTGTGCGAAGCTGCAGTTGACGGCGAGCGCGTCACCGATTGGCACTACAAAATAAATTGTATTTAATTGAACATAAAAAACCTAATCTACGAAAATACTCTTATGTTCACGTCTAAAAAATACTGAAATGCACATTTCTCTATTCTAGATGAGCAGTTAGTATTTTTTGTTGTTCAATTTATTACATTCCAAAAATAACAAGTGGAAATCGAGTCTCGCTTCTGGTAAATAAAGCACAATATGCCCCGTACTAAACTTCTAACTATTGAAGATTGTTCAAAGCTTGCGGGAAATGTAACTTTATTTTCAGAAGACTTAGGTTCGTTAATTAACAACATATACATTTTATCTATGTCTAAATCTATCTTTATCTCATCATCATCGATAAATGCATTATTTTAAATTAGAATAATGATGGTACACTTGATCATATCCACAGAGTCAAGGGAGATAAACTTATGGTTTACTGTGATACAGACGTATAAAATATATAATTATATGATAAAGGTTTGGTTTTGTGGGATGACGAGACTTTCTTCAGACCTTCACAGCCCAGAAGGTTCATCCTCACCTTCTTCATCGTCCTTCAGAACGCTCCATGTCAAAATCGGTATCTTCGACAAAATGCATAGACTATGTAGCTTTTTTTTGTTTATACTACGTCGGGAGGCATACAAGCATACGGCCCACCTGATGTAAAGGGTACCCGCTTCGGCTGATGTGAAGCCGTAGCCTTTAAAAGCTTGCTATAAACCTCTTGGCAACACATAAAGGCACCCCTTACTCACAAGACGTTAGTTTTTTTTTCATACTACGTCGGGAGGCATACAAGCATACGCCCCACATGTAAATCGGGTACCGTAGCCTATTAACGTTTGCGATATATTAAGTATCACTCGCGCGATGCCTCCTCTGCTGCTTACACAGCAACTCCTTGGGAGCTTACTGGTGACGTCACTCACACGCAGGAACCCAACAACCCTCTAGGGAGTTCTTATTTGGCTGCGGTTTTCTGTGAGGTGGAGGTACTTCCCCAGACGGGCCGCTAAGATGCGCCCTACCTCTCCTAAAACATCCAGACCAAGACAAACAGACATAATCATACACACAAATGTTTGCCTTGTGTGGGAATCGAACCCACGAGCGTTGCTTTCAAAGTCGCGTCATTAACGACCGAGTCACCGAGCTCGTCAAAATCCTCAACTCCTTCATCGTCCTTCATCACGCTCCATGTCAAAATCAGTATCTTCGACAAAATCCTTAGACCATACAGCTGACCCCGGCAATCCTAATAAAGAAGTTAATATATATAACAGAATTAATAACTCACTTGTAGGTTCAGGTTGGGCGCCCACCGGCGGCAGGTAATGGTCGAGCAGCTGCATGGCGTAGGTGGCGCCGCTGTCGACGCCGTGGAGCGCCTTCTGCCCGTACGCCGTGGACAGCAGGGCGTTGGCCTTCGTCCACGAGAGCTCCTTCAACGACTTGACGCGCTCGCCGGCCGCCGCGCGCGCTACGCACACCTACCAACGGAACAATACATTTAGAAATGTTTGTTTAACCATTGTAATAAGTAACAAGAGTCGATATGATCTATCAAAACAAATCGGTGTTTTGCTCATATATAGAAGTCCTTTAAATTTACATACTTACATATCATCACGCCTGTCTCCCATTGGGGTAGGCAGAGACTATAGAACGCCAGGTGCACCGATCCAAACATACCCCTCTCGCTTCTTCCACACTCATCAACCTCTTTATGCATGCTCTTCGGTTTGGGGTACTTTTGATTTGGCCCTTTTTCAACACATTACCAATTTGATCTATATGTGTGCGTCCAGGGCGGCCCCTGCCGCCGTCACCATTCACTCTTGCTTGATACACTTCTTTCGTAACTCTTTTGTCATTCATCCTTTCTAAATGACCAAACCATCTCAGCATACCCTTATCAATTTTTGTCACAAATTTAAAGTCCTTTTAAATTTTCTTTATAATTCCCTGTACCTTCACTGTAAGCTGTAACAGCGTTTGCTTCTTTTAAGCCAGTTTTAAGTTTTTGTTACTTTAATGTAAGGTGACAAACAGAACAGAAACAGAAATTAGCAGATACACCATCTAAACTGCAAACACTGGTCACAACGATGAAAGACGAATGTATGGAGAAAGGCTTACTACTGAACGCGAAGAAAACAAAGATAATGGTATTTGAAAGAGAAGAATCCAGAACTAATGTAAGGATTACGATTGATGATGAAGTGTTGGAACAAGTGGATGAGTTTGTATATCTTGGATGCGCTTTCAGCAGGGATGGAAGGTACACCGCAGATGTGGAAAGACGAGTGAGTGCTGGGTATAGTGTGAATGGAGCGTTGGGAAAACTTCTTGGCAGTAAAATCCTGAGCCAGAAGGCACAACTCGCTATACACCCACACACCCACATACACAATGCAGTGTTGGTCCCAACGCTAACTTATGGAAGCGAGAGTTGGGTATGGCAGAAAGAGCATGAAAGTAGAATAAACGCGGTTGAAATGCGAGCGCTGCGCAAAATTTGTGGCGTAAGGCTTGTAGACCGTATTCGCAATGATGATGTTAGAAATAGAGTTGGTCTGAAAGAGAGCGTCGGTGTTAAAATAAGAAGAGGCATGCTCCGATGGTTCGGGCATGTAGAAAGAATGCAAGATGAAAGAATGACGAAGCAGATATACAATGCAAAAGTGGAAGGATGTAGGAGCCGGGGAAGGCCAAGACTTACCTATCATGACCAAATTGGTCATGTTCTATCAGAAGGTGATGTCAGGAGCCTTAGAAACCGGCGTGCGTGCATGAGAAGAGCAATGAATGTTAAAGAAGCGAGTGAGATATGTAAGGATCGAGTCACGTGGCGCTCGGTTCTCTCTGCCTACCCCGCAAGGGATTTGGCGTGAAGTTATAGATAGACAAACAGAACAGTGATAGGCCCAGGGGATAAAGAAACGGCCTATTGAGAAAGTGGTCCTCGGTTCCAATCCTGGCAATTGATATGTAACATTAAATTCGTATTTTCGGATTAATACATACATATAGTCATCATCACTTGCCCCGCGGTGAAAGCAAACATCGTGAGGAAACCCGAACATCCAAGAAATTATATTTCGAAAGACGAATTCGGTGGCTCAGTTGCGAATCAACTTTGACAGCAACGCTCGTGGGTTCGATTCCCACACAAGACATTGTGTGCATGAACATATCTATTTGCCTTGGTCTGGATGTTTAAAAGAGAGGTATAGGGCGCATCAAAGCAGCCCGTCTGGGAAAGTACCTGCACCTCACAGAAAACCGCAGCCAAATAACAACTCCCTAGAGGGTTGTTGTGTTCTTGCGTGTGAGTGAGGTCACCAGTAAGCTCCCAAGGAATTGCTGTGTAAGCAGCAGAGGAGCCATCGCGCGAGTGATAATGAATATATCGCAAGCGTTAATAGGCTACGGTACCCGCTTTACATCAGGTGGGCCGTATGCTTGCGTCTACTGACGTAGTATAAAAAAAACTAACGTCTTGTGAGTAAGGGGTGCCTTTGAGTGTTGCCAATAGGTTTATAGCAAGCTTTCAAAGGCTACGGCTTCACATCAGCCGAGCCGGATGCATGTTAGATACAGGAAGTGGCATAAAACTGTTCATAACCTTTCCTTAGTCTCCCCTTCCTTGTGTATATCGCATATCCGTGTAAGTTAATTCTAGACGTATCTACAGATAAGAGTGAAGGATTCCGCCCATTCCGGTTCATCGTTCACTGGGTCGCTATCGGCGGCTCGTTCACAATCTTATCATTCGTCACGTCCTGTTTTGTGTGTCCGTCAAGTATTTGCCACTTTTTAGGGTTCCGTACCCAAAGGGTATAACGGACCCTATTACTGAGACTCCGCTGTCCGTCCGTCCGTCTGTCACCAGGCTGTATCTCATAAACCGTGATAGTTAGACAGTTGAAATTTTCACAGATGATGTATTTCTGTTGCCGCTATAACAACTAATACTAAAAAACAAAATAAATATATATTTAAGTGGGGCTCCCATACAACAGACATGATTTTTTTTGCCGTTTTTATAGATAATGGTACGGAACCCTTAGTACGCGAGTCCGACTCGCACTTCGCCGGTTTTTATTTTATTCCAGAACGTTCATGCCGAATGATGCATTGAGCCAAAAGAGTTTGGCGAGTTTGGTGGCTGGTGAAACGCGCTGTTACGTTACTTTGGCACTAACGCTCGTGGGTTCGATTCCTATACAGAACACACATTTGCGTGCATGTACATGTCTGTTGGTTTTGGTCTGGGTGTTTTTTTTAAGAGAGGTGAGGTGCATTAATGCAACCCTTCTGGGGAAGTACCTCCACCTCACAGAAAACCGCAGGCAAATAACAATTCTAGAGGGCAGGTGTTCCTGCGTGTGAGTGAGGTCAATAGTAAGCTCCTAAGGAGTTACTGTGTTACCAATAGAGGAGGCATCGCGGGACTGATACTTAATGTATTACACGCGTTAATAGGCTACGGTAACTGCTTTACATCAGGTCAGGCGGGCCGTATGTTTGTTTGGTCCCAACGTTGTATAAACAAACATACACCCCAAATATTAAATACTTATCATCGCGATAACGAGTGCCCAGTGTAGGTAGCTATTATGTTATCTCGAAGAGTTTTATTTTGTCCAAACAAACTACCTACATACGGTTATTGACAGTTCCGTATACAATGACCTTCGTTTCGATTGCGATACCGGACACACAACACTGCCAGCACGCGGTTGTATGAATATTGCATTCTTGAACTAATTGCACAGCGCCATCTAGTCCCAAACTAAGCAAACCTTGTACCGTAGTGCGTATGGGTGAGGTCAATAGTAAGCTCCTAAGGAGTTACTGTGTTAGCAATAGAGGTGGCATATATATAGTACTCGTAAGTACTACGTTGTATTAAACTAAAAGTCCTCACTCACAATCAGGAACAAAACAACCCTGTATGGAGTTGTTATTTGGCTACGGGTTTCTGTGGGTTGGAAGTATTTGCCAAAGACGGACTAATTCGACCTACCTCTCTTAAAAACACCCAGAGCAAGACAAAAAGGTTCATGCGCACAAATGTTTGGGAATGTGCGGGAATCAAACCTACGAGCCTTGATGCTGAAGTAATCAAGCTAGCCAGTCTGGTCAAGGTTAAAAAACAGAATCTATCGATAGCGAGAACAATGATCAAGATATAGAAACATCACAATATTTGACGGGGTACGGTCGGTTTCTGCATCTGACCCTTGATTCAGCTCCACAACGCCAGCCTTTCAAGGTGTTTGTCCAGGTTCTTGGTGAAACCATTGATTGCTACGATAATCGGAACAATGATTGATGTGAATTGTCATCCTACATGTCCTCGATATCATGAGCTATATCAAGATATTCTGATTCACAAGATACCGGTCACGTTGACAGCGGTATCAATAATGTATGTCCCTTTCCTTACAAAAATTATACATCGTCGGGAGGCATAAAGCATACGGCCCGCCTCATATAAAGCAGCTACCGTATCCTATTAATTCTTGTAACACGTTAAGAATCACTCGCGCAATGCTAGGAAGGGAAATGCAGGGAGTTGTTTATTGATTGGGTGCGGTTTTCTGTGACGATCAGGAGGTCTCTCTTAAAAACATCCAGCCCAGACAAACAGCCATGATCATGAACACAAACGTTTATCCCATTGTGGGAATCTAATCTACGAGTTACTAACCACTGCGCCACTGAGTCACTCGTCAATACAAACCGTTACGTACATTATGAATGGTCGATGGTTGCATAGCATTTTAGACTACGATATCTGAAACTTGTAGATCTGGTCTAGATATTTTTAGTTTTAATGGTCCAGTTGCATTCAACGGAAACATGTGTCGGAAACTCATACAGGTTTTATAAAAATACTCCAAGTCGAAGTCTGCGGCTACTGAACGAAACCTATGCGTTTTATAAACCGTATAGTTAGTAAACCTTTCTCTGTACTAGCCGCTGTCCAGACATTTTTATTATAAACACACATGGAAGCCCACTGAGCAAGTAGTTTTTTTTTATACATTATCGGGAACCATACAAGCATACGGCCCACCTGATGTAAAGCTGTTACTGTAGCCTATAAACGCTTGTATTGCAATTAAGTAACACTCGCGCGATGCCACCTCTGCTGTTAACACAGCAACTCCTTAGAAGCTTACTGGTGACCTCACTCACGCGTGGAAACACAACAACCCTCTAGGGAGTTGTTATTTGGCTGCGGTTTTTCTGTAAGATGGAGGTACTTCCCCAGACGGGCTGCTGTGATGCGCCCAACCTCAACACTATGTATATACTACGTAGTTTTAAAAACAAACAAATATCTTACTAAGCATAAAATGAAAATGCCTTTCATCTATACTTAGGTCGTATACTGAACACAAAAACGCTGAACGAAGCTTTGTTACCTAGGTATAACTAAGTGCACGTTAAATTTTACATTTTGATCCTTATACCGTACATAATAATAGTTAAAATCGAACTAAAGCGTGATCTGCTCTTCGAGTGTTAAAAGCGTACTGTTCATAGCTGTACTAAATAAATAAATAAAAAAATTATTTCTTCTCTCACACAGATTTGTACTAAATTTTTTGTACTAAATGTTAAACAACTTGCACCTAAATGTAGGTATAAATAAGAATTCATCAACAAAGGCATCAAATTATGTAGAAATTATGATAAAAACTGACGCTTTCATTTTAATCCAAGATAAAACATAACCTTATCCCTTTAATCTGCTTGTAAATAATGTGAACGATAAACGTATACGGAACGTTCGTTACGCCTTTACATAAAGAGAGGGCCCATTAAAGCAGCCCGTCTGGGTAAGGATCTCCACCTCAAAAAAAACCGCAGACAAATAACTTCCTGAAGGATTGTGTTCCTGCGAGTGAGTGAGGTCGCCAGTAGGTCTCTAAGGACCTGTGTTAGCAGCGAGTTAATGTGTTGCAAGCGTTCATAGGTTACTCAGTAACCGTTTTACATCAGTAGTGTTGTATGCCTCCCTTCCCTTGTAAAGTCACAAAGGGCCATAAATTAATAAATTTGGTACTAGTGTGTGCTCGGCTGATTTTCTAGTATATCTATGTGGAGTAAACTGGTCGTATGCAGTTAGTTACCTTGTACTATTTTAAGTTCAAGTTGTTTTAGTATAAAGAATCCGAAGTAAACATAGGTGAAAGTAAACATAAATATGTGTTAACTCTGTGTCATTAGGTCCATTTACTGTGTGTATATTATTTATTCAATGCATATATCAGTTAGATTAATTATGTGTATGTATTTACGTATATATAACAAATGTATTTATACATGTATATGTTAAACAGTATTCTCAAAGTTATAACTAATTTGTTTCTCTACTTCTCCTACCTTACGGCTGGCTGGAAGAGATTGCTTTCTTTCTGAATTTTATTTCCTTTTTTATGTATTATTGCTTACAAAACAAGAAAGTACCATTTACTTTCGTTTTAGTTCAATAAAGTGTATATAGTATTGTAATCTTTGCGAATTTATCGCGTATACACGTACATCAACACGACACACACACGACGGGCTCGGTGGCGCAGTGGTGAAACGCGCTGTTACGCTACTTTGACATCAACGCTCGTGGGTTCGATTCCCACACAAACATTTGTGTGCATGAACATGTCTGTTTGTATTGGTCTGGGTATTTTCTATGTATAATAAGTATGTATTTACAAAAAAAATGTATTTACGTATGTTTATCAGTTGTCTAGTACCCATAACACAAGCTTCGCTTACTTTGGGGCTAGGTGGCGCTGTGTAATTTGTCCGGCAGTATTTATTTATTATTATTATTTATTATTATTATCAAGTTATATAAAATCATGCAAATTTCAGATTTACTGCTACGATATAAGATGCAAAGGGGTATAGCTTGACCTGTCGTTGACTGTACGTTGTGAATTTTATACTACGTCGGGAGGTACAAGCATACGGCCCACTTGATGTAAAGCGGGTACCGTAGCCTTTTAACGCTTGTAATATATTAAGTATCACTCGCGCGATGCCTCCTCTGCTGCTTACACAGCAACTCCTTGGGAGCTTACTGGTGACCTCACTCACGCGCAGGAACACAACAACCCTCTAGGGAATTATTATTTGGCTGCGGTTTTCTGTGAAGTGGAGGTACTTCTCCAGACGGGCTGCTTTGATGCGCTCTACCTCTCTTAAAACATCCAGACTAAGACAAAACTACAAACAAAAGGGGTAAACTGGTCGTATGCAGTACCTTGTACTACTCGTATTTTAAGTTCAAGTTATTTTAGTTTAAAGAATCCGAAGTAAACATAGGTGAAAGTAAACAAAATTAAAACTGTTTTAAGAGAGGTAGAGCGCTCTACCTCTCTTAAAACATCCAGACTAAGGCAAACAAACATGTTCATGCACACAAATGTTTGCCTTGTGTGGGAATCTAACCCACGAGCGTTGGTGTCAAAGTCGCATCATTCACGACTGAGCCACCGAGCTTGGTTAATTGACCTAAACATGGTTAACGATTTTACTGACGGATTCATTGTTTCACCATACCAACCCAAAGTCATTCCACTGCTGGGATACGAGTCTCGCGAACAGAAGAGGGGTTTAGAGAATACTGCACCAAGCTGCTGCAACGCCAGTGTTTTCGAGTTGGCCAAAGACCACTGTGCTGGCTCAACGACCGTCATCACCTATCGGCACCAGCCGGAACCGACAACTTAACGTGCCCTCCGAGGCTCGAGATAGATAATATTTATCTATAGACAGGTTACTGTCAAAGTTGCTTACTTCAGTTTCTTTTTAGTGTTTTTAATGTCATTTAGGTTCACGAACTATAATTTTCTCCGAAGGTGGCGCTAGTTTCGGCCGATTGCTCAAGTTGGCCACGCGGTACCGTATCTATCGGGTCATTGGCTTCTTATGAAATCGACCTTGCTCAATCGTATCGTATGTATTTACTACGCATTTGAAACAAGATGACGTTTTAGTTTTAAATTTCAAAAATGGTGATAATGTACATTTAAACATTTAAGAATCGTCAAATTCAAAATCGAATCGGAATGCGCCTGGACTTCATTTGGAATCATATATTTTCAATTATTTTTGCTCCAGACCTCTTGTCTATGTCTATATTTTGTTTGTTTGAATTTTATAAACTCCTTGCATGTAAATATGTACCATTGGATCCACCATGAGAATCTATGGTTTACCTATAAACACCATTTTATGAACACCTCAAGATAATCACATTTAATGGTTACTCGAATATTTCATAAAAATCTTTCATTATACAACTTTCAGTCGCTTTGTTAAACTAATTTAGCAGATTTTTCTACGATATGAAGGTTTCCCCACTCGGACGCCAGCCTTTACCTCTTTTTGTCTGGCGCCTCGTTTGCTAACAGAGTCTACCACGTGCAGGCGACGTTGGCTCTCCCCAAAACTCACAAGATTAAAGGGGTGGATGCATGTATGTATTTCCTCCCTCCTCCTCCCAATTTTGTATAAAAAAAACGGGTTGCACTCCGGGAGTGCTGACAGACGTGAAAACTTGAACATTAACGTTGTGCATTTTTGGTAACTTTGGAATGGTTACGGAATAATTTCGCACGAATTGCTTTATTTATTAGTATAAAAGTACTATCTCGAGCCATCAGCAGTCACCATCCGTGGATACGCGTAGCAGGCTGTAGTACAAACGTCAAACACACACGCACACTCGCGCACCTGCGCCGCTTAAACCAAACAGCAATGTTGATAAATTACGTTGAACGAAACGTGTACATGAAGTGCCAAGAATTTCATGGCGCTTACAACGTTTTGGTCGCGAGAAAATAATGCCCTACAAGCGATCTAGCGCTTCATGTTTTAATTGTTTAATTAGAGGTAACTAATGTTTTAGCGCTGCAGCGAACATAAGTTCTAATTCTCACCAAAATCTTACGGTCAGGGTCACGTGTCCTGACGCGAGTTTAACATTTTTTACTCATCACAAAAAGTGCACAACGCCGCTAAAGAAGTTTTCACTTCAAAAATAGAGAATGTTATTACAATATTAATAATACACATAATCCTTATTGTGCCCATTATATCATGATCTAAGGATAAAAATATCGCAAAGTAAGAAAAAAAATAGCTTTGTCAAAATGACGTCAGTTTGACAGGTACTGGCGTTAGCGGAGATGACAACATGCGAGCGCAAATCCTTACGTTGCAAGCGTTTACAGGCGACGTTACGAAGTATGAGAATATAAGAGTCGGTCTGAAAGAGTGTCAGTGTTAAGATAAGAAAAGGCTTGCTTCGTTGGTTCGGACATATAGAAAGAATGCAGGATGAAAGAATAACGAAACAGATACAATGCGGAAGGATGTAGGAGCCGAGGAAGACCAAGACTCTCCTACCACGACCAAATTAGTCGTGTTTTATCACAAGATGATATCAGGAGCCCTTAGGAACCGGCGAGGGTGCATGAAAAGAGCTATGAATGTCAAGCGTTCAAGGTGTATAAGGACCGAGTCATGACTCAAGTGGCGCTCGGTTCTCTTTGCCTACCACACAAGGAAACTGACGTAAAGATATGCTGACGGAGTATAAACAACGAGCGGGTAGAATTACAAGACTTGCGCCGTCCTGCACACCCCTGGCACGATCGCTTCGGATGAAGACATTAAAGCCTACCCGGCTAAAGGCAGACCATAGGTGGTATTTAGTGAGTATGAGTGACATAACTCGTTTGGCCGGCAAGGGTACTCATGA
Source organism: Pyralis farinalis (assembly GCA_947507595.1). Classification (NCBI taxonomy): domain Eukaryota; kingdom Metazoa; phylum Arthropoda; class Insecta; order Lepidoptera; family Pyralidae; genus Pyralis; species Pyralis farinalis. The sequence goes on from OX382270.1 coordinate 4,314,511, forward strand.
GTGTTCACCACCAACCCTCGAAAAGACCGGAGAGTCCCCTGAAAAGAATGACCAACGATTTTAGCGAGTTGGTCCTTCTTTTGCGTCTTCGTATACGTTGGGCATAAAAAATATAAGAAATCTCTTTGTGAATGGACGCGTGTCAAGTCATATGGAGACGGCCAGCTCACTCAGATAACAACATCCTGTCGGGTGCCCTCTGAACCGCGCTGGAATACTCCACACATTTCAACATATTTTTTGGGCGTAAACGCGGGCTATTATTAGATCATTAGTCAACAATGTTAAATATGTATGTTCCGCGCATATGTATGATGTATGACTAGTGGTTATTTTTGTTTATTGATTGTAGTTGTCAAAAAAAAAAACTCGTATTCTGAGGGTTCCGTATATTTACTGTGAAGCTTAGGAATTTATTTTTCTTTAATTTTACACCACCAAGGTGGGAAATACGCGTAACCTGCATGATGGTAAGCAGTGCCACTAGTGCGTTGCGTAGCCTGAAGAGAACTCTATTTGGTTATGTCTTACTTTCTTCATGCCTTACGGAACATTTTTATTTTGTTATCTGATGTGCAGTGGTTACCGCACAGCCTATGAACGCGTGGAATACAGAAAGTATCGCACGTGCGATGCCACCCTCGCTGCTAACATAGCAACTCTCCATGGATCTATTTGGCTGTAATAGCCTGTGAGGCGGAGGTAGTTCACCAGTCGAGCTTTGTGCGCCCTACCTCTCTTTAGTGTTAGTTTTGGCGCTAATATAGAGTTTAGAGTAATAATCTTTAGCCGCATTTGATTGTAGATTGACTGATAACAAGGGATGAATCACATTTGAGGAAGTGTCATGTAGCACAAGTAAAGGAAAAAATCCGAAAACCGTAAATTTGTAGTTACATCACAAAAATTTTTTTTTTTTTGCGAAAATAATGTTCGAATATATTTTTAACAGGACAGTCGGTGCGTGGTGTATTTTTGAAGTTCTACTTCTAATGCGACTTGCAAAAAGGTTGCGTTAAACGTTACCATGGAGGGGGAATAGAAAGAGACAGAGCGAGAGTGAATGCGTGGCACTCGAACACAAAAGTACAGGTTGAAACTGCTAAATGTTTCACGATATTACCGGTAGATGGCGCTATAGTTAAAAATGTGCAATAGGTTAAAACTGCTAAATGTTTCACGGTATTACCGGTAGATGGCGCTATAGTTAAAAATATATAACATTTGTATTTTACATGTTATTTACATTTGACTGTTATGTAATACATTCCATAAACATCGCCGCTACTACTTGATAAGACGTTTTTTAATTTTACTCCAATAACCCTTCTTATAAATTAAAATATTATTATTTAATATAATTAATACTAAATATTATTAAGTTATTAATGTTAAATATTTATTTAATGATGCCAGAGAAGTATAACTTCTCACGCGCGTACATAAGTACACGCACCCATTTTTTTTTTTTCATACAACATCAGCATGCATGCATACGGTTCATCTGATGTAAAGCGAAACCGTAATCTATGAATGCTTTCCACATATGAAGTATCACTTGTGCTTTGCCACTCCTGCTGATAACACAGCAAATTCCTAGGAGCTTACTGATGGCTCCACTCACCCGCAGGAACATAACACCCCATATTTTCCAATTAGTCAGTAGGCTCGAATAACTGAGATATTAAAGCACTCTACCACAACGTTGTTGTGAGCACGAGGTGCCTTCATGTGCAGTCAAGAGGTTTATTAATTTGTAGTGGCAACGTAACTACTTTTGTAGCAAACACCCATAGGTCAAGGTAACAGCTAAACAAAGCGGGGCCTCAAATTTATTTACATCATTTGTTTTTTTGATGGCATTGATTTCAAGGAATTTCTGCAGATTATGCAGCACTGTAAACCACTGATTGTGTTATCCTTATCAATAATGGATGATAGCAACATATGACCATCTGATACTGATAAATACCATTATTATTTGGCAAATTGGTAAAGTGCAATGGATGTTTTGACAATTTCGGACTGAAGGGGCTCAGGTTTGCACCTTGCAACACATACATATGTGTGCATGAACACAACAAAAATGATATATTTATGCATTTAGAATAATTAGTTATACTTATCAGCCATCTAGCAACAGTATTATTTTATAACACAAGCATTGCTTAATTTGGGATTAGATAATGCTGTATAAGGTGTCTTACGATTCTTAAAAAGTAATATAAGTTATTTTTGCAACAACATTAGCCATTTGTACTCAAGCTACTGCAGATACAGATCATCTGTTTTAACCAATGAGACAAATATTAAGTAGTAACTTAATTCATTTCTAAATGTCAGGGAGTAAAGTAAAATGTGTAGTTCTTACTGGTTAGTTTGCAAATCAATATCGCGGCACTTATTGGCTTTCATGTGCAGTCAAGTACTTTATTGGTTTATGGGTTTAACAGACTTCATTCGGACACGAGGCTTTATGTGTATATTTTTTAATGTATATTCGCTAATACTGACAAACCAATTTGGACAGTTTAACCTGTATTCTATAGGGGTACACAAAGATGGTTCCACGCAAATATTATGAAAATTAGATAAATAAATTTATCAAATTTATTTTTAAATTAAAATGTCTTTTATTTTGCTTCCCCTATACAAGATTTAAATGTATAAGATATATTTAGGAGAGGTAGGGCGCATCAAAGCAGCCCGTCTGGTGCAGTACCTCCGCCTCACAGAAAACTGCAGCTAAATAACAACTCCCTAGAGGGTTGTTGTGTTCCTGCATGTAGTGAGGTCACTAGTAAACTCCCAAAGTGTTGCTGTGTAAGCAGCAGAGACGGCATCACACAATTGATACTTAATGTATCTCAAGAGTTAATAGGCTACTGTACCCACTTTATATCAGGTGGGACGTATGCTTGTATGCCTCCCGGCGTAGTATAAAAAAAATACAATTTAGAGTATTCTTTCATGTTCTACACGTTTGTAGAACATTTATCATAGAAATTAAGGTAGTTAAAGAAAACTCACCTTATTGACATGTGGGGAGATTCTAGACATGACAGCTTGTTTGGTGGTCTCCATGATTACTTTGGGCTCTTCTGTGACTAATGGCACCCGCCGCTCGAGCTCATCGAGGGCAGCAGCAATCTTGGCGTCACCAACTGCAAGGGGTGCAGCCACATATGGAGCTGCTGAGGTCGCGGCAAAGGTAACGCTGGCTTCCGCTGTCGAGAGAGCCCACTCAAGGAGGGAGTGAGCACCTGAGAATAATTGCAAAAGTTCTATTAAATAATTTCAAACTGTATATTAACTGTTATGAGGGTACAGCAAAAAAATATATATGTAAATTAAATTAATTTTTGTGAATCAAAGTTTAATATATCATTTATAACAATATTAGTTTCATTATCATTACGGTGAACTCACCCTTAACTCTAGAGTATAGGGCTCCGAATTGGCCCACGGCTGCTCCCACTGTGGGCAGGGCCATCGCCTTTTGTAATGACTGTAGCTGGGGCATCGCAGGAGGCGCTGAGCTGACTTCTGTGGCCATCTGTACATAACAGAATAGGTATCAAAACATTACTGCAAGATATAATAAATGTTGTTCGAAGTATTTTTCAGCACAAGTATTATTTTTAATGACTACCTACCTACTCAATGAAACATACATTAGCAAGTCCTACAATAATCGACCTACATCACGATATGTTATTCACCTTGTTTATGCATCAGCGACAAGTAAATTGCATCAGCATAAAGGGAAACAATTAAAAAATAGTACGATTAGAAAGGTGGTATAAATTAATAGTACGATACAAAATTAAAAATATAATCACAAAATACATACCCTTATGTTTAAAATACAAATAAGATTAGAGAATTCAATTTCGAATGTTACGATAAATTAATAATTATATTATTTGTCTAGTTATAAAAGAGAAACACAACATGTAATACGCGTAGTGATATGGACTCGTACTCTTGCAATGAACGGTAGACGCGATCAGCAAACCATTATAAGCAAAAGTTGGTAATATTATTATCTCGTTCTGACTCAGCGGTAGATACGAGAATATAATGGAACAAAATTAATTGGACTTTGATCTACAATACAATGTTTTTTTTTTGTTCATTTTATCACCGAGCGGAACGGCAAAGGGGTCTAGCCCATACAGCCAAATCTTGAGTTTTATGTGCCGTTTTGTAAAAAAATCATCTAAAATAGTTAATTCCAAATAATAGGGATAAAAAATAAACAATATTTCTTGTTTCATGTAATAATCGCCGAATTTATATAGAAATAAAATCATGAAATGTACCTATTTAGCCATTTTGTAATCAGGATTAACCACATTAAAACGCAATATATTTTAAATTTTGAATCATAGATTAAAATTTTCCCATCCACCCAATGACATGTTGACCTACTCCAAAACTATATCTTCTTTTAGATAAAAGTAAAAAATTGTACATACTTGCATGTATGCATATAATCTTATAATGGTTAAATCTTGCCTTAAAAGTACCTCTAACGTAAATTTTTCATAAACCCCGTAAAGGAATTGAGGTCTTATTAATAAACCGTCAAATAAATTAAAGTTCTTTCTCTATACCTACTGCAATTAAGGAAGAGGTTTATCTTTCTAAGGAAGCAATTTTTTTAAATCATAGGTAGGTACGTAACTGTGTTTGAAAAATGAGTAAAACGCCGATATCTCAGGTGCACCCTCTTAACAAGAAAAGTTGTCGTGCTTTCCTACTCTACTGGGCAAGTCCCGTTTTCGTGGAAGACCGCCAATGTGCACCCGGTGCCCAAAAAGGCGACAGATCAGATCCAACAAATTACAAGCCTATTGCCTCTATATAATCTCCCTTATCTCCAAGGTGATGGAGTGTGTGATAAACACACAACTCCTGGCATACCTAGAGGATCACGACTTAATCAGCGACCGTCAATACGTCTTTTGCCACGGTCGTTCGACTGGTGATCTTCGAGTGTATCTTACACACCGCTGGTCTTCGGTGATTGAGAGTCAAGGTGAGGCATTGGTTGTTAGCCTAGATATGGCAAAGGCGTTCGATCGGGTCTGGCATCGGAGTCTTCTATCGAAGTTACTACCGTACGGCCTACCCGAGGGTTTGTGCAAATGGGTTGCCAGCTTCTTATCCAGCAGACGTATAAAAGCCGTGATTGACAGTAGTTGCTCCGATAGCATGGATATTAACGCTGGCGTCGCGTCCCACAGGGCTCTGCATTGTCCCCGACGCTGTTTCTGCTGCACATTAATGACATGTTGTCAATCGACAGCATTCATTGTTATGCGGACGACAGCACCGGGGACACATATTATACAGGCCGTACTAGCATCCCTCGTTCTCTTGTGGAGGAAAGCCGCGATAAACTTGTGACTGAAATAGAGGGTACTTTGTGTAAAGTATCTGACTGCGGGCGATTGAACCTGGTCCAATTCAACCCTACCAAGACACAAGTCTGCACGTACACCAATAAGAAAACCCCATTTGCTGTGGTTCCCAAATTCCAGAACACGCCGCTCACAATTGCTAAGAGCATTAGGATTCTCAGTATCGACATCTCCAGCGATGTTCAGTATCGAGGTCACCTGGAGGAGAAGGTCAAGCTGGCGTCCAAGAAAATCAGTGTGCTCAACAGAGCCAAACAGTACTTCAAAGCTGGGCAAAGACTTAAGTTGTATAAGTCCCAAGACAGACACAGACCACCTGGATATCAGCTAGGACCTTGTGACTCGGTGCAGAGACGAGCTGTGAGGATCGTCGATGATCCTGAACTCACACACAGCATTGAGCCTTTGCGTGTTCTATCGATTGTATAATGGGTTGTGTTCTGAGAAGTTGGTCGACATTATGCCAACAACCTCGTTTTACAATCACATAGCTCGCCGACGGCTGGGAGTTCATCCTCATACACTGGAATCGCAATGGTCGCGTACTGTGCGGTTCCAGAGAAGTTTTCTACCAAGAACTATTAAGTTGTGGAATGAGCTCCAGGTCGAGGTTTTCCAAAGGGACTACACTATAGGTTCTTCAAAAAGGCGTGAAGAGGTTCTTAGAGGGTCGGCAACGCAAGATTGATACCCCTGGTGTTGCAAATGTCCATAGGCTACGGTAACTGCTTACCATCAGGCAGGCCGTACGCTTGTTTGCCACCGTAGTGGTGTATAAAAAACAACCCTATTGATTTTTGTATCCATCATTTGGATACACAGGATGTGTTACATACAAAAATCAGATCAACCGGTACTATAATGTCGCATTTCGTATTTCAGGGGTTTAGGGGTCAATCGGGCCCTTTTATATACTCTACCGAAAAAGCAAGATGGCAATGAAGGCGTTACACCTGACCAATAGCTTAAATATGAAGCGATTTGCCCTGAACGAGACTTGCTGATGAAGCAGTATGCCAGAAATGCAAAATTGATTATGAAGCAGTTTGCCTAAATTCAGTAAATTGCTTAATGAATCAATAAGATAAAACATGTTGTATTTATTGTATAAAAATTCCTAAAATGGTATAATATAATTTTTAAAAATGCCTAGTATTTAATACCAAGCATACGTGTTTTGTGTAATATCACAATATTCTTATCTATTATTTTATAAAAAAAAAAGCCAAAATCCTTGTATTTTTTCTCTTCATTTTTTCCTTACTGCACATTTTCTCATTTTTACCTATGTTGTAGTAAATTGGACACAATATCCCTTAAATTTATAAATATAGTTGTGATGGTAAGAAAATTATCTTACTTTTGTTGCTGATAATATCCGCATCCAAATAATGAAATGGCGGTAGCTACCCTTCATATCATTTCAGTACTTCAGCTCTTCAGTTCTTTGTTATTTTTATTGATAAAACAGAAAATCCATTTGCCGTGCTTCTTTAAGCTTGCAGGGAAAACTGATATAGATTGCAATAATTTACATATACATTTGTACCGTACGAGAGCAGTAGTAGAACCCTGGTTAAGGAAACTGCTTATTAAGGTAGATATAGGTAAGGGAGGGGGGGAGTATTGTAATGTGTAGTCTACTGTAATTCCAAGAAACACAGTACTATTAACAAATTCTAATTTATTATTCCCAATGAGAAGTTCTGTATTGGCAGAGTTCAAGGAAGACTAAATTTGATGCATTTGGTTTTAGTTGAGTTTAGCAAAAGATTATTACATGTGAACCAGTTTAAAATAGCAGACAATACTATTTACCGTGTCTATATTTTCACACCGGCCGTATTAAAAATAAGAGAGGTATCATCAGCAAATAGTACTATATCTGCCCTTTTCTGCACCATGTAGGGCAGATCATTCGCATATACTAAAAATAAAAATGGACCCTAAATAGAACCCTGGGGCACCCCGATATTAACATTATTGCCCTTAAGTTTTAACCCCATTAATGTCAACTGTCTGCAATCTATTATTTAAATAAGATGCAATCAAGTTTTGGGCTTTATCTATATCTATCTATAATAATGTGTAATACTTCGATTTTCATATTTTATAAAACACTCATTATCCCGTGGCTTATAATTGGCAGAGCTGCGATAGCCAGCGGAGACACATTACCCTCAAAATTGCCGTTTAGGGTAGACTGATGTCATCCAGCTAGCGTTTAGACGGTAATAGTGAGAAACTCCAAAATCGACACACTAATAGCTAACATATTGTAGTTTTGTATCCTTTAATTTGAAATTTAAATGTTCGTTGGTGAGGAAGAACGGTCCAAAATCGTTCCAATTAGAAAAAAAAACATATGGGAAAACGTATGGCCGGCCACTCTGCAGTGCAGAGTCTGCACTGCACTTCCATCAACAGAAAAAGTAACAGCACTCGTCGCTAGATGTCGTACAGGGTTCCATATATTTTTTAAAAATAAACAATTAAAAATAAAATATTTAAATATTTTTTAAATTTAAAAAATATCAGCTCTGCCTACACAGCTTGCTGTTATTTACAATACAATACAATACAAATATTCTTTATTGCACCAAATTAAAATTGTAAACATAAGATACTTAGAGACTATAGTACAATTAGGCGGTCTTATCGCTAAGCAATCTCTTCCAGACAACCTTAAGATGAGAGAAAACTATTATCTTGTAATAATACAGGTAGGTGGTGCAGAGCAAACCATACGAATTAAAACAAACTTATTATATACATGAAAAAGTATGAAAAGTTATTGTAGTTACAGTAATGTCAGAGACTCAGTGATGATCAAGAAAGAGAAAGAGAACGATCAAATAGAGTTACAGGAAAGGTAGTGTTCTTTGACAAGAGATTTAAAAGAGGAAAGTGTTTGAGCACAACGAATATTAAGTGGTAGAGCATTCCAAAGACGTACTGCTTGAACAGAAAACGATTTGGAATAGAATTGAGAGGAGTGAAATGGAGTTTTAAGTCGAAGAAGAAGGTTTTGACGTAATTCACGACCCTGTACATCGCTATAAAATATAAATCGATCTTTCAGGTAATTAGGAGAAGCGGGATTGAAGAAAATAGAATAGAGAAGAGATAGCAAATGCAAGTTGCGGCGAAGTGAGATAGGGAGCCACTTGAGCTGAGTACGAAATTCGGAGACATGATCATATTTGCGGAGTCCAAATATAAATCGAATACAAAGGTTTTGAAGACGCTCAAGTTTATTTAATTGCTGTACAGTGAGGTCAAGGTAGCAGGAATCGGCATAATCAAGAATGGGAAGGAGAATGGATTGTGCAAGCGCAATTTTGGTGTCCATCGGTAAGAAGTTACGCAGTCTTCTAAGAGAGCAATTGGCAGCAAACAATCTTCTGCTAATATCTGTAATGTGTGCAGACCAAGATAAAGTTCGATCCAAGTACACACCGAGACTCTTTACTTTCTCACTATATTGTATTACAATCCCATCGAATACTACATTGTTTAAACAACTCCAGTTAATGTTAGATATTAAACGAGGGCTACCTATTATAATGCATTGTGTTTTGGTTGGATTAACAGTGAGGCCGTGAGACTTACTCCACCGGGCTATAAGCGTAAGATCGTCATTTATTGTGGAAATAGCATTAGGAATTTGATCTAACGGTGCATGCGCATAAATTTGAAGGTCATCTGCGTAAAGATGGTAGGAGGAGCGAAGTTCAGAAGTAATTGAATTGATGAATACGGAAAATAGAAGAGGAGACAGAACGCCACCCTGAGGCACACCAGCAGATATTACACAATACGAAGAAAATGTATTCTCAATACGCACCCGCTGGCGACGTCCATACAGGTAAGAATGAAACCAATCAATTACCGTTGGAGATATGTTGAGAGAACGCAGCCGTTGCAGTAGAACATCAAAATCCACTGTGTTGAATGCATTACTGAAGTCCAGAAGCGTCAACACGGTGAGGTGAGATTTATCCATATTGCAACGGATATCATCAGTAATTTTGATAAGAGCACTAGTTGTACTATGACCGGGACGGAAACCGGATTGGTAGGGATTGAGGAGGTGATTTGTGTTTAAGAAATCGAGTAATTGTTGCTGTACTAGACGTTCTAAGATTTTGGATAGGAATGGAAGAATGGAGATGGGTCGATAGTCAGAAAAAGATGATGGATTGGATTTTTTAGGCAGTGGGACAACCTGGCCAGTTTTCCAGATAGTTGGAAAGACAGCAGCGGTAATTTACTAGTAATATACATAGACTTTGCTTCTCTGCAAACATTTTTAAATATTTTGGAATTGTTCTTGACATAAATGGCAAAAACTGGGTCAAATCTGTAACACTTTTCTGCATACAAATCAAACATTTTGTTTCTACTTAGCAGAATACCTGCAGTTGCCCAGTCATTTAACTCAAATTTATTTGTAATATCATTTTTTTGGCATTTAAATATTTTCAGATATTCACTGTATATAACATGAAACAGATTGCACGAGAGATCCAAGAAATTATATTTCGAAAGACGTGTGAGCATAAGAAGGGTCTGGTTTATCCTTTGGATTGAGGAGGTCTGACGGCAGTCGCTCCATGTAAAAATCAGTATCTTCGCCAAATCCTCATCCTTAGGTAGCGGACCCCGCCAATCCTAAGGGAAAAGGAAACGGGATATTTCTAAAAGAAGTTTGTACGGTAGAACTTGGCAATGTTGCCTAATGTTGCCCATTTTTTTCATCCATGGAAAAATGATACCTACGCGTACTAAGTAATGATATGCGCGTACTAATGTATCGTAGGTGCACTATAATATTTAAGTTGAGGTATGGATGTCGCAGAAATCCAAGTTGACTTGATAGTACATTGATTATAAGTACTTATCCTAAAAATAACGATATCAGAAATGTTTGTGATATGTCTAACCATTATAATTTTGGCTCTAATTAGTTTGTAATAAACCATCAGAAATAAGTATAAAATTAAACGTAAAATATAGTGTCGACGTCGACTGGAAGAGATCGCCACGGTACAGCCACAGTAGACTTATAGTCTACTGTGGTAGCGGATAGTTCATGTAAAAATACTTCTTACCATTCGTATCAATAATTTTATCTTAGGAAATATTTTGTTTAACGTATATTACACAAATTTGTTGATTTTTACTATTTTCGACGAGCTCGGTGGCTCAGTCGTGAATGGCGCGACTTTGACACCGACGCTCGCTCGTGGGTTCGATTCCCATACAAGACAAACATTTGTGTGCATGAACATGTCTGTTTGACTTGGTCTGGATGTTTTAAGAGAGGTAGAGCGCATTAAGAGAGCCCGTCTGGGGTAGTAAGTACGTCCACCTCACAGAAAACCGCAGCCAAATAACAACTGTCTAGGGGGTTGTTGTGTTCCTGCATGTGAGTGAGGTCACCAGTAAGCTCCTAAGGAATGGCTGTGTTAGCAGCAGAGAAGGCATCGCGCGAGTGATACTTAATGTATTACAAGCGTTGATAGGCTACGGCAACCGCTTTACATCAGGTGAACCGTATGCTTGTATGCCTTCCGACGGTTAAGAAAAAAAAATTCTGAGAAACTAGTTCGGTTTTTCTCATTTGTGCAGGTAGGTAAACAACATTGAGATCGTAGAACCGGATCGGAGAGAAACTCCTTGCCGAGTGTGGTTATTTTCCTCGTATTTGTCATATAATGGTGGTAAAATAGCACGTCAAATATGTACTTATTATTGAAATTATACATTTATTAACCCTCTTTTTTGATTAGTACACTAAAAATAGGTGGCTATATTTGAGAGAAAAAGAGATGTACCTCTACCTATTAAAATATTAAAAGATAATAATAGGTAGCGATACTGCTTGACTCACAAACAATCATAGACTACGTTAACCACTTCATACCAGGTGGGCGGTATACATGTTAGTCATCAAAAAATTGTATAGGTAATGCACAAAATGTCAAATATTGTAACCACAAAAACGAATAAAACTAATTAATTTCGCAAACAACAAAATAAGTAAATTGTTATTTCCATTAAAGAAAATATTTAGATCGTTGCTTATAATTCAATCAAACGTAAAATTTCACAGCTTCACGTTTGCTTTGAGAGTTGTTTGTGCAATAAATATCAAACTCATTCGTTCGTTCTCTATAAATAAAGACTGGTTCATGATTTTTCCTTCTTCATTCTATCGTTTTTCTTTTGGTTGGGACATGTTTGAGCACGCAGTGTAATGGGTGGGGTAGGTAGAGAGAACCGAACGCCACATGACTCAGTCCTTACATACCTTACTCGCTTCATTAACAAATAACATTTTCATTCTAAAATATGAACCTGCCCAAATGGGACTTCAACTCGAGCTCTGTGCTTTATATATTTGAATTTGTATACTTTATACGCGTTCGCAATGATGACGTAAGAAACAGAGTTGGTTTAAAAGAGAGTACCGGTGTTAAAATAAAAAGAGGCACTCTCCGTTGGTACGGACATGTAGAAAGAATCAAGGAGGTAATAAATAGGAAATAGATATACAACACAAAAATAGAGGGATGTAGGAGCCAATGGAGGCCAAAACTTACCTACCAAGACCAAATTGATCGTAAAAAAACCTTCTGATAAAGATGATATCTGAAGCCCTAGAAACTGGCGGCGGGCGTGCTTGAGAAGAGCTATGAACGTTTAAGACGCGAGTTAGGTGTGTATGGACCAACTAATGTGTCGCTCGGTTCTCTCTGTCTACCCCGCAAGGTACTTACGTGACGATATAATAATAAACCAGTTGAGAATGCGCAAGCTTGCATTGCCAGAGGAACACCTGGCTCGTCAATTATATATTCAATACAAAATTCAATACAATCAAATTATACAATTCAAGTTTTTTTTTGTCTGACATTTTGACCATGTACCTTAAGAGATAGGAACGGTGTTCCTGAACATTCCTATTCTACTTTTTTATGCTGAATCCGAATCTGAAGTCAAAATTCGAATATTTGAAAAAAAAACGCACACACAGACAAACATATAGATTTCATATAGGAACGGTGTTCCTGAAAATGTATACTTTATATAAATATACAATTATAAAAAGTATTCACAATTATATAAGTATTTTATATTATACTTTGGTTTGATTCCTACACAAGACAAACGTTTGTGTGCATGAACATGTCTGTTTGTCGTGGTCTGGGTGATTTTAAAAGAGGTGGGACATATCAAAGCAGCCCATCTGGGGAAGTACATCCACCTCACAGAAAACCACATACAAATAACAATTCCCTGAAGAGATGTCGTGTTGTGTGTCAGTATTGAGATTTGCCAAAAAAATTATATCTTTTAAAAATATTACCAATGCGTGTAATCACTTAAACTACTCGTATATTTATAAGAGAACCTTTGTAGAAAACATTAGTTTTCTCCTTATCTGCCAAAAATCTTAACTTGATGTTATTACGCTAGCCTTGGCGAACCATAACATTACCATACTCTGTTCCAAATGGAAACGATGATAACATAACTTTCAGTAACATTTACCTACACCTTGATTCTCCATAAACGGTCAATGGACGACAGGAAACTTACATGCTGTATTTTTTTTTTTATCTCACTAAACATCGCATGCCTCGTTCGTTTCTCTTAATTATTTTCTCTATGTTTTTTTTTCTATGAGCTACATTCTCATTCTATGAAAAAAAAAACAGCATTCATTGATTTCTTAAGAAAGTACTTACCTGCATTATGTTAACTTTTGTCGTTGAAATGAACATGCCGCCGCGCACGTGTTGAGTGCATTATAGAAAAATATTTTTTTTTTTGCTATTGCCTTTCTACTTACTAAATTAAGTAAAAATGGGAATTAATCAACTGTACTTTTAAGAGCACTACCTATCTACTTACCCAGCTAATAGTTATTGATACAACACAATCAAATAAGTACATAAATAAATAAATTAACCACGATTCATTACGATTCCTGTGCTGCAAATATTTTTGTAATAAGTCGGTATGGTAGTATGAAATAACAAATAATAAGTACCTAATTAGTACCTACTACCTAATATATTTTTCGTTTATTCCTCCTTGACCTACATTTGTAGTGCTTGGCTATACGACTAATAATAATTTTCAGAAATTGACAACCCTAGTAAACTATTTACTGAAACATAGCCTAGCTAGAGCCATAGTAGTGAATATACATATATATGATTTGACCTTAGGGTGGCCAGATACAGCCATTACATTTCCGGGACAATTAGAGGGTTACGAAGTCCGTCGGTAGGAAAATATACGAAAACAGATAATTCTTCTTCGCGTTATTCCGTTTCCCCATTAGGATTGGCGGGGTCCGCTACCTAAGCCTAAGGATTTGGCGAAGATATTGATTTTTATATGGAGCGACTGCCATTAGACCTCCACAACCTAGAGATGAAACCAGACCTATCTTAGGTAAGGCCTTACGACTTTCGAAATAAAATTTCTAGGAGGTGCGGGTTGCCTCACGATGTTTTCCTTCACCGCCGAGCAAGTGACCATCACAAAGATGTACATAAATTCGAAAACAAGAATTTCGATGTATATACCAGGATTCGAATCAGGGCCAGTTCTTTATCCACTAGGTTTCCACTTCCACTGTTCAGTAGGAAAATATACGAAAATAGATGAAATAAAAATTCTTGTAATATTTTATTACAAACATACTATTATATCAATGGTAAAAACTAACTTACCTACCTACATTAGGAACTAATGCAACGCAGTGTATCTTTTAAATATTAAAACACAAAACCTAAAACAAATATTGAGCACCACACCACGATTTTACCTATTAATTAAATTAAATTTTGTAAGAAAAATTCAACTCCAGATTACAATAATATTAAACATAAAAACTACTTTTTAAAGCCAAATTAAAAACCTCTCTTTTGCTTATTGATTAAACTCGAATATATATATATAACACCACAATTATTTTGGGTAAATAATTAAATCAAACGATAAATAAAAGTAGTCCTTTTTTAAATATTTGTCACAGAATTTTGCCATAGCAGGTATCTGAAATCCGGGACTATGAAGTGTCATTCCTGGACACAGTACAAGACACGTAATTTCGGGACAATCCCGGAATTCCCGGCCATCTAGCAAGCCAAATCTATCTACATAAATGCCGTGAAGATACTGTATACTAGTAAATTTACATTAACATAATAAGTACCACACATAGGTATTCAGTGCCTCAAATCAAATGACTGCATGAATTAATTATTAACGCACCGAGATTGACGTCAAATGTTTGAAATATATTTGTAGCCAGCGGAGCACACGCCAAGTGTCTAGCCAAAAGGCGAACATCGATCGTATAATTTGTGGAACGAGGCCAACATACTCATAAACAAACATTGGATAGACGGCCGTACCTGATTGGCTGCTTAGCCCCAGTCGCGGCCGGCTCGAACGCAGGTTCGGACGTTGTATTCGCCTCACTCCAAAAATAAAACCGATGATGTCGTGGACTAACGACGTAGTACTCGAATTTTTAGAATTATACAGGAGAGAACAACTACTTTGGGATCCAAAACATCCACTACACAGAAATAGAACTGAAGTTGCTAACGCCTGGCTAAGAGTACAGTCATCTCTGAGTATACGTTGCTCGATCGTTGACCTTAAAAAGAAAAAAGAATCATTGATGACGTCCTTCAGAATGCACTTTAATAAAAAGAAGAAGTCTCCGGAAGCGTACCACACGACATGGTTCGCTTATCCGCTAATGGAAAGTTTTCTCGGGGGGAAATATGAATGTGACAGCACGAATCAAATGGAACAAGAACATGAGGTAAAGTAAAAACTATATTACATTTGTTACAAATTAAAATAAAATTTGGATAGGTAATAATAATGGGTAAAATATTTTTTAGTTTACTTTCATTATAAATATCCATGTGCTTCCTTTAAGAAGAGTATCGTTCACATTACGTAGTATTGTGCACTGGATTGTTTACAAATGTTGTGATTCATTGGACCAAATATTGCATCAAACGCGCATGTGCCACAGTTTTGTTGGGTTATTGGTCGAGTCGGCAGAATTCGGTCACAGCCTGCCATTTGCCTCGGACGTACGAAATAAATTGGATGCGCGTTATGAAGACACAGCTCTATAATTCATTATTTTTACTTTCTCTCATTTCGACAATGTATCTTTATAGTACAATTATGGTTTTATTTATTATTATAGCATGATTTTAGTATTCACTTCGGTTTTCGGACTCCAGTCGGACCTGTATAAATAATAAACGACATCAAGTAAATATTATAGTAAAGCTAGAACATTGTTATAAATTATAACTAGACGGCTTTTTCAAAAATTATCAGATGTCAAATATCTTTCACAGAAAGGTACCATTCCATAGCTTTTAACTGAGAAGTTTGTAAAGCGAAAAATTTGAAATAATTCATTTAGTTAATAATATAACTACATATTACAAATATTATAGAAAAGGTGGAACGGTGTTTCTAAACAGCTTTTTCGTGCAAATTGATCTAACCTGCTTGTGTGCTTCCACCACCAATTAGTTCTTGCGAACCAGCGCCAGCCGCCACCCACCCACTACCGTTAGTAGATGCATCATGAAGTCACTACCGTGGCTGCTCCGGCCGCGTCTGCCCCGGTCTATCTTAGGGACGTCGGTAGCATCTATTAACTAACTAGCTTTTTTACAAATCATTAAATAGCCCACAAACATTAATTTTGCGATTTAAGGAACATAAATCACGAGTCCGACTCGCATTTTACCACGAGGTTAGGGTCTGATTCGGTGCTGGCTCGGATCCGGTTTGATTGTGATATGAGTTTGGCATGGCGCAAGCTTTCCTAAAGTCAGCATAGTCTTTCAAGATGCATCGAATTCCTTCTCAATATATTTATGAAAACATAATGTATGTCTGTAAAAAAATAAAATCAGAAATTAAAAATTAGAAGTAGAAATAAGATGTATGCCGGTACACCGGCTTGCTAGAAGTGGTAGATGGTTTTTTTGTAAATTGTATTCGATTTCATAATAAGTTGCCTGAAACGGTTCTATCCTTTCCTGACAATATATTCAAAAGGCACATTAAAAATACTCTTTGTAAAAGGGCCTGTTATAGAATTGATGAATATGTAACTGACAAACATATCTGGAAATAATTCAGCATAGACGACCTGTCTTTAATTCTACAATTTGATAACATTATTGTACCCATATGCTGATGTGAATTTATTGTAATATCTAATTGTCAATTTTAATAGAGACCTATATTGGCAAGTTTTTTTCGGCATAATGTAAGACGTGTCTAATTGCCTGCGAGGGCCCAATGGCAAATAATAACATATTTATCATTATCTTCACAAATAAATTTAGGAACGCTGGTCGGTGCGAGAGTTCGACACGCTCTCACACTTAACTGGTTTCATTTATAATAATAATTAGAGTATATTGCTCTGTCAGGTGATATGCTCTAAGGGTGGAAGTGTTAAAGGGCTGAACGCCACGAGTAACTTCGGAGAAAGCGCAGCGCAGGTCTCTGACATTTCGGGGGGCCATCCAGTGAGTGGTGAGCCACCGCCTGCCGAAAGTAACATCAAATATGATAGTTATGGCAGGCGTCCGTCCCTCTTGTGTAATAGCCCAATACCAACAATCCATCCAGACCTCATTACAATAACCCAGTAATTTCCGACCAATTAGCAATAGTCCCAATACCTGCCGTGACCTGTTCAAGCATATATTGTCCCATTGATATCCCCTAGAGTATGTCACAGCGGGTATAATACATTACATCAATCTTTTTTAAGGGGCCTCTACGCGTTGGATCCATATCCCCACGCACGACTATCAAATGACCGGGATAAACCCGTAATATAAGAAATAATAATAAAACTTTATTACCAAAGGAACTCGTATAAACAAGTTACCGGTGCAGTGGCTACTGCACTAGACTCGCAGGCCTGTATCGCAGTCACCAAATAGCGATTCACAATTATGTAGTTGTGTTGTACAGCTAAGAGCAGATCACGCTTAACACTCGAAGTGCGATTGTAACTCTTATCACGAACGGCATAAGAACGGTACAAAGGTCAATGTGTAAACCTTGAGCTGCACTTAGCTGTACCTAAATTTGCGACACTGGTTCACATTTTACAAAACAAAAATGCTTAGGAAATAGAATAAAGAAACTAATGAATGTTATACTGAATAATACATATATATATATATAAATACCTCTATGGGTGTGTGTGTGTGTGATGTTTATGTGAGTGTACGGAAATATATGTAAAGCGTTTAAAATTTATGTTTCTAATAATATGCAGAGAAGACTGTATCAACATTCGATTTTGTGTTTGTATATCTACATCGAGATACCATATGCTAGTACGTAGTACAATGTTTGTATACAACGTCGGGATCGGGACGCATAGAAATGATGAAAGTACCGTAGCCTATGAACACTTGCAATACCGGAAGTATCGGTCATTGGTAGCCTTCCTCAGTCGCAACAATCCTCCTGGAAGTTGTTACTTGGCCGGGGTTTTCTGTGCGATGGAGGTGTTTCCCCAATCGGAGTGCTTTGATGCGCCCTAATTATTTTATAAAGTACGTACATATATGTTTGAGTGTTTGTATACGTGGCATAAAATGTCATTTCGTTGCATGTTTACACGCGTAGGTATTTATTTTGGCAGCGGGATGACTAACTTTGATAGTGATGATTATATCGAAAATTAAATGTTTATGTTTTGTTTTATTTATATATTCTCAAGGAAACAAAAGCAGGTCTTAATAAAATGACGTGGTGCCACAAATAAATCGTTTATTGAGCCCATAACTGGTGGCTTGCTGCGTGAGGTGAAGACGATACAGATCGGATTTTTTGATGTTGTACACAAAGAAATGGCGATTCATCTTCGGGGAATGGCAATCGTCTTCACTTAAAGGGACACAGACTTTGGGGCTCCGGCTGAACAGTAGAAAATTACCACAAATCTAAATCGAGAGCGTGAGAAAGTGAGGATTTTGTTTATACCACTAAGGTGGCAATCAGGCATACGGCCTGCTTGAAGGTAAACAGTCACCGTAGTCTATGGACCTTTGCAACACCAGGGGTGTCACTCATGCGTTGCCGACCCTAATCATGCGTTGCCGACCCTAATTAATTAAAAATTAATTAAAAATAGTAATCGAAAGCTGTATCGGAATTAAAAAATCGGCCAAGTGCGAGTCGGACTCGCACACGAAGGGTTCCGTACCATTATCTATAAATACAGCAAAATAAATCACGTTTGTTGTATGGGAGCCCCCTTAAATATTTATTTTATTCTATTTTTTAGTATTTGTTGTTATAGCGGCAACAGAAATACATCATCTGTGAAAATTTCAACTGTCTAACTATCACGGTTCATGAGATACAGCCTGGTGACAGACGGACGGACGGACGGACGGACAGCGGAGCCTCAGTAATAGGGTTCCGTTTTACCCTTTGGGTACGGAACCCTAAAAATCGATCTCTGGGTGTCGCATTGCCTCGGAAAGCCATATTTGAAATGGATTCATTATAGGTAGTGCTTCTAGGCAATGTGAATACGCCTACTGAATCCCTGTATAGGGGAAAATGATTTGGTTATATTTGCAATCAATTCCAATCGGTTTTGATATTACTTTTTTTAGTTCTATTTATCCTCGAAGGTAAAGGTAAATTGGATCTAGCTCATACAGTCGAGTATTCAGTCCAGCTTCAGAACTCTGCTGAAAAATTACTCGGTTTCCCAGGCCTAATCCTGAAGTTTAAATACCACCAGTAAAATGACAGTGAATTTTACAAGGGTTTTTTCATGGGTTTATTCATGTCTTCCTAGAAGTACATTATTATTTTCGGGTCTTTTCTTTTTTGTACAAGTTGACTAGCACTTGTGTATGTCAAAATTGTGACATAAAACCAATGAATATCATTGGTTTTATGTCACATTAAAAAAGAATAAAACCAATTTTATACTGAAACGTAAAAATCTATTTCTAAGAAAATAGGTTGTTTGTGCTTATTCTTAGCTTTGTCCCGTTTTCTAATCCACTAAGTTTGACGGGGCCCGCTTATAATAGCTTGGACGTGCGGGTTACCTTCACCGCCAATCAAGTGATAATTACAAATATGTACATAAATCCGAAAACACGAATTTAGTGGTACATTTCGGGATTTGAACCAGGGACCTGTTGTTTACTAGACCGGTTCTTTATCCACTGAGCTATCACTGCTCTTAAGTGCTTAGCACGGTCCAAGAAAGTTGTTTCTTTCTTTGACCGCGCTAATAACAATTCGCAGTTCTCTGGAACTGCCAGGCGAATTAAAAAAATATTTTTGCATTCGATAACCCACTTCTTGAGAAAGGCTATTTAATATCAGGATAAGACCCTTAGAATCCGAGGACAAACAAAGAAAGTAAAAAGCGGTTTCTACGAGAGACAACAACAACAATGTAATGCTTTGACGAGAGACATTACATAATGTAATGTCTCTCATAAAAGCGCGGGAAGAAGTCTTTTTGTATTACATACACATTTAGACTACGATAGTAGCGCTAGGTTGGTTTAATCTTCGTGGAGTATTGTAGAACTAAACATCCATATGGACAGTCTATCATTCCAAACCATTGATTAAAACAATTTGTTTTATTTTGTTTTAGTTTTAACATTACAATCGAGAATTTGGGAATTCGTAAATATTACAAAATAAATTGCAATAAATATTGCCTCGAGAGTAGAAATACCAAACTTTCAACCTACGAGTATGATCTCTAGTAAATAATTATTTGTATTTTTTTTACAGTATTTTAACGTTGCTAATTCATCATACACCCATACGAACGCTCCAAGCATACCGGACAACAATGCCCGAAGCATGGGTATGCAAGACCGCACCAGCTGTATGGCCAAGCAGAGCAAACTACAGCCACAAGTTAATGCACAAAATACTAAAACCAATGTAGTGTACGTGAAGAAACATAATGAAGATGACGAAACAACTTGGAAGACGGGAGCTAAGAAAGATATGGACGAATATGATTTGTACGGGCAGCTGCTAGCGAAGAAATTGAGAAAACTGGACGAGCACCAGCGGGACGTGGCCATGCATGAGATAGATAACATAATGTTTCGGGCGAAGATGCAGAGTTCGACGCAGCAAGCCAGGAGTTACTCATCGTCGCCGTCGCCCGTGCCGAGGAAGGTGAAGTCGCCGATATTCATCGTCGCTCAACAAGCCCACACTCAGTTCGAAGACGAGAACACGCCGTACCAGGAGCACATGCAGCCGCAGGCGCCCTCTTAGAGTTGATAGATCCTGGATATCTTGGGCAGCTTACATTCAAATTACCGTATTTGACGGGAAACATACCAACGTACAGCGGGTATGGAGTTTTTGGTCAGTTGTAAATGAAATTAAACAATGATTTTTACACGAAAGGCGAAGCCTATATAATATTTTTCACTTTTAAGTAATTATTATTTCAGCCTATTAGTTTTAATGTCAATCTAGAAGTAGGTGTACACTTGATTAAGAGTTCTACTGATACTAGACAAATCTATTTTTTATCGATAGAATCTTTGAAATATCAACAATTACCCTTGGTATTGCTTATGATTATATTAGAAAAGCGCATAATATTCTACATAACGTTTGCTAGGATTAGTGATGGATAATAAAATTTGAGAAATCCGTTGTTTAAAGTAATTTTTCTACAAAAGGTAGAGTTACGAGATTAGTAAATCTTCAGTGGTTATTAGGTTATTGTAAGAAATTGTAAGAAAACGAGATTCTTACTACAACGCCGCGCGATTGTGCCGAAATATCGGGAAATAAGAAAGAAGTAATGCTCAAATTAATTAAGTAACTACATAATATATTATGATCCATTTTTCAAGTAGGTAACTAAATTCAATTATATATATATATATATATTTATTGGTATTGTCATTGCAAGTCACAAAATGGATTCAGTCTTGAATACAAGCATTACAAGTGGCTAGAACTTTAAACGTCTTGAGGTGCGATTAGATTTATTTCGTACGAACTATAATATTTATTACTAGCGCCCCCGCGATTTCGTTTGTGTAGAAATGGAATTTGTTCACTTTTATGGGTGTTTTTCCCCCCGCGAATCCTAATTCTTTTTCTAAAATTAAAGTATTGGTTACTCCTTTCAACATCAATAAACAGAATTGTCAGTTTTATAGAAACAGTGACTTTATTTACTTGTATAGATATGAATAATTGTTGTCAAGGGTTATTAGATACAAAATAGTATCACTAGGTTCCTTGTGGTTCGATGCAAAATATGATTTTCTAGTATCACTAGAACCCTTAACGATTCAAAACAATGGTACCAGTGACATTACACCTAGAAGTTTATAAGTTACTAAATATTTCGTTTACTTCCACTTACAAAAACTCGGAAAATTCAAATTACGTCATTATAATGATATAAAATATCTAAAAAATTATCTCCCGCACTATAAATATTCTTTTTTTTTTATAACGTTGAGAGGCAAACAAGTATGCGGCCCACCTGATGTAAAGTGGTTACCGTTGCTTATGACAATACGCGAAGTATCACCTATTGTTTTCCCTAAGGTTACGTTTCATTTAATGCGATCTGCTTATCTTATCAGGGCCTCGTTTGTTAATTATCAGGGTGCACCATGTGCAATTGAGATGCGCTTTGACTTTAAAGATAATAAGGGAGCCAGATATCGTTCACTAATAAAAAGATTTTTCTATGTATTCAACAGAGGTAGGGCGCATCAAAGCAGCCCGTCTGGGGAAGTACCTCCACGGCACAGAAAACCGCAGCCAAATAACAAATCCCTGTAGGGTTATTATGTTCCTGCGTGTGAGTGAGGTCACCATTAAGCCCCTAAAAAAGGAGTTGCTGTACTAGCAGCAGAGGTGGTATCGCGCGAGTGATACTTAATGTATTGCGAGTGTTCATAAGCTACGGTAACCGCTTTCCATCGGATAGGTCGTATGCTTGTATGCCTCCCGACTTAGAATAAAAAAAATGTAAGGAAACGGAACACGGGCAGAGAACTTACATACCAACTTTTACTTAACTTTCTTTCCATCCCTAAAGTAGAAACGTGCGTACGGTCTGCCTGATGGTAAACCGTTATCGTAGCCTATGGACATTTGCGGTAACACCAAAGCAAAACATTATGTTCTCAGGCATAATCTTATATCCTTTGCTTGCAGTAATAAATAGGTACAATAATGTACTTGGAATACATATCAAGATACTTTTGATAGCGCTACTGAAAGAAATTGTTATAATGATATGGAAAGAAACCTTGTGATAAATACAAAGGTTTGAAAAGTCAGGTGAATCTGGGATACATGAATAGTGAAACGCGGAAAAAAATGTTTTTGAATAAAATTTTCGCTTCGGACTTACGAAGTTTAGCGTTTTTAAAACGCTACGGACGGACCCCTTATAGGATCACTTTGTTGTCCGTCTGTCTGTTCGTCGGTAAAAGATACGGTTGTTTTTGCCTGTTTATTATATAGGGTATTTTCCGTTGACCTAGAATCATGACATGACATAAAAAGCAATGTCATTGAGCAAAAAGTAAAGCAAAAAATACGAAAACCGGAAATTTGTAGTTACATCACAAAAATAAAAATTTTTGCGAAAATAATTTGAGGATATATTTATTTATTTTTTAACATTGCGCAACCCTCGGTGTGCGAATCGGCATTGCACTTGACGGCTTTTATATAATATAACAAGCACTAGGATGACATGCCTGCCAATGATCTTCTAATAAGGTATACCGAAGACAGCGCGAACTGGAGAAGTAAAATTGGGAAAGCGGACCGCGGACTCCGAAGCGAAAGATGATGATGACGAACAAGCGCTAGGAGGTGGATTGTGGAACACAACACTAACCTAATCTAATCCAGGGAATTGTACCAGGATTAGGTTGAGTATAAATGGAGGCCACAAACGCGTATAACCGCCTTTGGAGACAAATGGTAAATATGTGCCCTTTGCCATTTGCCCTATCAAATCATCAACGACAAAGTTTTCCTTAGATTTATCTCATATTTTTATAATGTAAACAAGTCTTAATTGAGTTTTGAAATTGGGTCGATTTCTTGTGGATTGTTTACTTGTTACCACAAAACAAAGTAGCGAAATGCCCGTTGTTACGCCACGTATTTGATCATTTGTATAGGTACTTATTTGTTTTTTTATACGTTGTAGGGAGGCATACGGCCCGCTTGGTCTAAAGCGGTTACCGTAGCCAACGAACGCTTGCAATACATTAAGTATCCCTCGCGCGATGCCACCTCTGTTGCTAATAACCGCTTTACATCAGGTGGGCAGTATGCTTGTATGTCTCCCGACGTTGTATAAAAAAACTGCAGAGCAGACTGACTAAAATTAGCGGAAAAAGATAATAAAAAATAACCACAACCATAGTAGAGATCGAAGTCCAGTGTGATGTGGGCTACATTACTCAGAGCGAGGAACACTCTGGTCATAGGATACATACTTCATAATGACTAATGTAGGCCCACGGCACATTGGACTTCGAACTGATTACAAATGAGACTACTTAGAAAGAAAGGGACGAGCTCGGTGGCGCAGTGGTGGAACGCGTTGTTACGCTACTTTGACACCAACGCTCGTGGGTTCGATTCCCACACAGTACAAACATTTGTGTGCATGAACATGTCTGTTTGTCTTGGTCCGGGTATTTTCTATATATAATAAGTATGTATTTACAAAAAAAAATGTATTTACAAAAAAAAATGTATTTACGTATGTTTATCAGTTGTCTAGTACCGATAACACAAGCTTCCGCTTACTTTGGGGCTAGATGGCGCTGTCTAATTTGTCCGACAATATTTATTTATTTATTTATATGCTTCCCATATTAAAAAGGTACGGTAGTCTATGAACCAATGTCCAAGCGAACCCCTGCTGACTGAAATAAAAGACGTGTCACGTTAATACCTATATATTGCTAAAGAATAGTCTGTACATAACCAATACAATCCTTGGTATGACCATATTGTAATAATTACTAAGACCATTATGTAATATTTAGTAATTATTACATTATGGCATGACTACGATTATGACTACTGTAAGTCCACGTCGCGCATACTTCGATAATTCTTCCATTCGTGCCGACACACTTTCGTATCTCTAAGGAATCTTCGCGCCAGACAATTAGCGTGGACAACAAATCAAGTGCGTCTCAAACTATTTCGTAATATGTAATAATGTACTGACTCATTCATCATCGACCTCTAGTCATCCGTTGTCTTATCTATGTCGTTGGCAGGTCGTTGAATTGGGCATTTCGTGAAATGACCGGCCGTATACATATGGAGAATATAATTATTTTTGAGGCAATTTGATCTAAGCTATTTTGTGTGCTATTACATGCGAACTAGTGCCGGCTGGCACCTACCAACCGCCGTTAGTAGATGCATGCCGTCGCTGCCATTGCTGCTCCGGTCGTTTATACTTCAGTTCCTGCGGTCGTCTCTCTAAATGCTCATCGCCTGGAATAGGAATCACATGCACCTACCGTTGCTACCCTGTCTTCTCTAGTCGTCTATGCGTACCGCCTTTCCACGAGGTATCCTTAGGCGCTGTTAGATGCTGTAAGATGTTAGTTCAATAAAGGTACTAGTTTACTATGTAGGTATCATTAAATTTAGAAGAGTATCATTATCTATACAAACCCAAAATAGCCTAAACGCTAGTTCGCTTGAACTAATCGGCGGCGGAAGCCCAGAAAATAGTTTAGCTCAAATTGCATTTAAAATTGACTTAATCAAACTTAACTAAACAACCCCTGAATCTATATCTAATATTTTTGACTTACATCACCCCTGACATTTCGTTGACTGACACATAAAAAGGCTGAAGAATCAGGGTCCGTCAACTTTAATTAATTATATTCGCGATAGCGCTTTTTATTTTTATTTATTTATTTATTTCGGCACATCAACAATATAAACCCAAACATTTAATTGATACATTGTAAAAGATCTTAATCTAGAGTTTACATCAATTATAGATATGCAGAACATGATATCTAAAATTCTTAATTTTAGGCAGTTAATACTACAAAC
This sequence comes from Pyralis farinalis, assembly GCA_947507595.1. NCBI lineage: Eukaryota > Metazoa > Arthropoda > Insecta > Lepidoptera > Pyralidae > Pyralis > Pyralis farinalis. The sequence goes on from OX382270.1 coordinate 4,340,142, forward strand.
AGAATCAACATAATTTGTTTGATTATCATTTTGACAGAATTTTGTCTTTCAATAATTTGGGTCGGTCGTGAAATATATCCAAATCAAGAACCTTATGCCAATCATTGTAAGTGGATATCATCCTAGATAACGGCGCGTGCAAACCCAGGTTGGTCCTATGATGAGGAACCGTGAAGAAATGTCGATTAGCTCTACGGCAACCCAATTTAGGCACGCATATTGTGATCCTGTCCAGTACACCCTGCCACATTGACTCGCCTTGCACAATTCTTTGGAGAAGCAATAAGTCATGCATACGTGGCCTTTTTGCCAGTGCATCAATACCAAAGAATGAAAGTCTATCCTCATACGAAGATCTGCATCCTATGCCGGGGGTAATAAAAGCCAGGTGCCTAGTAAACGAGCGCTGTATGGACTCAATACGAGTAGAATGAGTAATGTATCCCGGGTTCCAAACGACACAGCCAAACTCAAGAATGCTTCGGACCAATTCTGGATGCCGGTCGCTTGAAGTCTTTTGTGTGTCGTCTGATGAAGCCAGATACCATGAATGCTTTTCTCACAATGAAGTTGTAGTGCGAAGTGAACTTTAACTTAGCATCAAGTACTACCCCAAGATCGCGAACCTCAGGAACCAACGTGATTAAGTCACCATTGATGTAGTATCTAGTATCCTGCGGTTTCGTCTTCCTAGTAAAACGAATATGTTGACACTTCCCTGAATTTAAGACCATATGATTATCATGACACCATTGCGTAATCCGATTGAGATCTTCTTGCATCAGTCGAGAACCATTTTCTGACGAAACATTACAGAAAATTTTCATATCATCAGCGAACATAGAACATTGACAGTGACGCACGCAAGATATAATGTCATTTATGAAAAGTACAAATAAAATAGGTCCCAAGTGTGAGCCCTGAGGCACCCCAGAGGACGCAATGTATCTCTCTGATTCGTACCCATTTACTACAACAACCAGTTCCCTATCAACCAAATACGTCACGAACCAGTTAATCAATACGTCACATATACCATGCTGAAATTGGAGCTTATGAATGAGTAATTGATGGTCGACGCGATCAAATGCACTGGAAAAATCCGTGTAAATAGCATCCATTTGACGATTGCTATCAACTCCCTGTATAATGGGTGTTAAATAAGAAATGAGATTAGTTAGCACGGATTTCTTAGCTTGGAACCCGTGCTGTTCCGGTCTGATTCGAGACTTGGTACGATTCGTGAGTATCGGGCACATCAGTGACTCGAACAATTTAGAAAAGGAAGACAAAATGGATATGGGCCTATAGTTACGAACGTCATCACTATCTCCCTTCTTAAAAATTGGCACTATACGAGCACGTTTCCATTTGGATGGGAAAATTCCACTACTGAGAGACGCGTTGAAAATAAGCTTCAATGGGTAAGACAGAACCTTAGCACATCGCTTTAGAAAGATCGGGGGGATTCCATCAGAACCAGCTCCCTTATTTGTATCCAGCAACTTTAGTTGTTTCAGGATATTATACTCGCTAATATTTGCCGAACTTAATCTGCATGCAGAATCCGATTGAGTACTATGAACAGCGCGGCAGCGCCCATAGGAGAACGATGATTCGGTCGAGAATCACTGTAGATTGAGCTGAAATGAGATGCAAATAAATTTACGATATCCGGACCACAGGACGCTTCCTGTCCATCACCATCCTGCATAGCAGAAGGAAAGTTTTTTGTGATTGAATATTGCACCTACACGTATGCCAATATTTACCGATCTGCTCGGTCATTTCCTGAAATGGCAAATTTCTATGATCTGGCGACGACATCTATACATAGACAAGGAAATCCCGTATATTCGTACCTATCTCTTCGTCCGTATCGAGAGTCCATCGTGATAAAGTTAATGCGTGGTAAGCGGATATGTAAGGTACTCTTTTATCGAGTTATACGTTTCAGTGATAAAACTTATCATATTGTACGTAATCAGAATTGTACGAAATCAGTTTTGAATGCAGTTTATTGGAGAAAAGGCGTTTTGTTTTATCAGTTAACTAGCGACCCGCCCCGGCTTCGCAAGGGTAGTAGAGCATATTATGCCTACATGTTAGTCTGTCGTTGGATCGCATCAGCTTGTTGCGTCGAATATGTAAATAGATTTAATTGTAATATATATAGATTTAAATGTAAATATTTAAATACTTAAATATATAAAAACAAACTAAAATATTTCTTTATATACAACATTGGTAACTTCTGCTTTCTTCTTTCTTCTGATTACGTGTAAAAAAACCATATTATGTTTAGACGTTACTCGTGACAGGGCAACATATAATTGTTGATAACATACAATTATTGCTTGACCAGACTTGAGAAAGCTATAGTGAATAACGCCATGAAGAGACCACCAAACATAACTGTTTTCGTTTACGGTTATGATAAAGAATCCACTTTTCGCCACATGTCACAATTCGATCTAAAATTCCTTCATTACTGTACCGATTCAACAAAGCAAAACAAGTTTCAACACGCGTCTCTTTCTGCAGATCACTCAAATCATGAGACACCCATATTTCATTTTTTTTTTATATTATTGATTTGATGCAAATGCGTTTAAACCAAAAACGCACGGTGCGTTTATTAGCCTGCTGTCTCCTCTCCAAAAGCAGCGTTGATATTGCGAGCTGTTTTTGCCGCGTTAGTTCCGCGTCGGAACTAGTATTCAAAACTTAGTCGGTTTTTCGAAGTATTCATCTTTCCCGTTTAAGCTGAACAAAAAAAAATCGGCCAAGTGCGAGTCGGACTCGCGCACGAAGGGTTCCGTACCATTATCTATAAAAACAGCAAAAAAATTACGTTTGTTGTATGGGAGCCCCCTTAAATATTTATTTTATTCTATTTTTTAGTATTTGTTGTTATAGCGGCAACAGAAATACATCATCTGTGAAAATTTCAACTGTCTAACTATCACGGTTCAAGAGATACAGCCTGGTGACAGACGGACGGACGGACGGACAGCGGAGCCTCAGTAATAGGGTTCCGTTTTACCCTTTGGGTACGGAACCCTAAAAACAATTGAAATTCGAAAATTAAATGTTGCACATTTTTTTAAAGAAAGACCTCATAGGTATCCTCATGTGAAAAAAGATTCACTCGAAAATCTCACACCATGAAGGATTAATGTCAATTCAAATGATCTATTATTACTATAAAACGGCAATTTCATACTTTAACAGCTATAGACGAGCCCGGTGGCTCAGTCGTGAATGACGCGACTTTGACACCATCGCTCGGTTCGATTCCCACACAAGGCAAACATTTGTGTGCATGAATATGTCTGTTTGTCTTGGTCTGGATGTTTTAAGAGAGGTAGGGCGCATCAAAGCAGCCCGTCTGGGGAAGTACCTCCACCTCACAGAAAACCGCAGTCAAATAACAACTCCCTAGAGGGTTGTTGTGTTCCTGCGTGTGAGTGAGGTCACCAGTAAGTTCCCAAGGAGTTGCTGTGTAAGCAGCAGAGGAGGCATCGCGCGAGTGATACTTAATATATCGCAAGTGTTAATAGGCTACCGTACCCGCTTTACATCAGGTATATAAAAAAAAGCTATTATTCTTTTGACGGAAACATTTATTCAACAATCCCATGAATCAAACTTGAGTTTGAGTCGAGCTCGGTGGCGCAGTGGTGAAACGCGTTATTGCGCTATTTTGACACCAACGCTCGTGGGTTCGATTCCCACACAGAACAAACATTTGTGTGCATGAACATGTCTGTTTGTCTTGGTCTGGGTATTTTCTATGTTCAATAAGTATGTATTTACAAAAAAAAATGTATTTACGTATGTTTATCAGTTGTCTAGTACCCATAACACAAGCTTCGCTTACTTTGGGGCTAGATGGCGCTGTGTAATTTGTCCGACAATATTTATTTATTTGAATGGATGGAGAAAACGTAGAGAAATTTAAAAACATATTTATTTATAACCTATGTTTTCCAAATTATCGAGTTAAAGTAGGTAAATAATAAAAATAGTTTAAAATGGTTAACAAAGGGTTTGAAATTATCTTGTATTGTTTGTAAAAGAAAACTGCGCTTACGTTATTATAAACACAAAACAATCGGTAATAAAATAGTATACAGACAGTATTCTAAGTTATTAAAACACGTGTACGATTAGCTCAAAATATAATAACAATAAATATATAAGTAGTAAATCCAAAAATAATCATCAAGAGCATTGGGAGTCATAATGTCGTGATCTACAGCGATGCTCAGTACCACATTCAACTGAAGGAGAAAGTGAAGCTGGTGTCCAAGATGTCGTGGGGCCCAAAGTGTGGTCAACATAGCGAAGCAGTATTAAGTACTGCTTCAGTCCGTTGAACACACTTCGAGTAGATTTAGGTACGTAGCTAGAACCTTATGACTTGGTTCAGGGACAAACAGTGAGAATTGTCGACGATTCTAAACTTACATACTATATGAGCCCTTATGTTTAAGAAGAGGCGTTGCCACCCTGTGTTTTTTCTACCGATAGTACAACGGGTGCTGTTTCGAACAATCAGTCGTGGAATGAATTCTTTGCCAAGGTATTCCAAATGGACTGCAGCATAAGTTACTTCAAAATAGACGTGAAGAAGCTTTGTACAGGTAACAGCCCTGGTGTTGCAGGTGTGTCCAGATGGTAGCCTATGTCGCTTGTTTACCAGCTTTGTGGTACAAAGCTGGAAATAATAAGCCGGAGATACCGAATGCCATAAGACGCGGTCTTTGTTCAACTCACTCGCTTAATATTCATAACTACGTCCATGTACGTTATTTAAGGGTTAATAATTTAAATATTATTCCGAATTTTCATACGAATAAACAAGAAAAAATATAAACGAACTGTCCAATTTTGAGTCGAAATAGCCAGACGAGATTTGCGTATCACTATTTGAAATTTAGATAGCATACCTGCTATCCACCAAAACTTAATCATATTCAGGGCACTGTTTTGGGAGTACCTAATCGCTGAACGAATTCTCGACCTAATTCGATTTAAATACAATAATTATCAATAGCAACATAGTTACTGCAATGTATTATTTATCATCAAGCTTATTCGTTATCATCAAACTACAAATTTGAGAACTAAAAATCGACATTATTTTTACTGAAAAGAGCTATAAATGTAAAAACACAAGTCAGGTGTGTAAGGATCTAGTCAAGTAGCTTTTCGTTATCTCTCTCTCTCTCTCTCTCTACCATTATTTGAACTACTTTTTTATCTGATAAAATAACAACATGGCGATTTCATATTGATTTCAGACAACTTTCGTAAGCCTATGTCAAATAACGATATTCTGTAGAACTTTATTTGTTATTTCTGGTCATTTTGAGGAGCTTGTTGTTGCCGACGCGCGCACATGTCAGCTAATTGAATACACAGCCTGTCTTTTGATGGGTTTAGTCATCTCAAGTTCCTTTGTAAAACAGGACACGTCAAGCTTTCGGCCCCTGTCGTAAATGATAGTTGTTAAGTTAAGCGAGAAGTATCAAAGCAGCCCGACTGGAGAAGCACCTCCAACTCACAGAACACCACAACCAATTGACTCCCTGAAGAGTTGTTATGTTCCAAGTTGTTTTTGTTGTTGCGTGCAAGTGAGTGAGGTCAACAATAGTTGCTGTGTTAGCAGCAAAGCGAGAGCTAACCGAAATGTTGTAAAGAAACTAGCAAATGGGAGGGAGATATTGAAAGAAGAGAAAGCAGGAAATCGAATCAATAGCGCGTTTACACTCTCGGTTTTGGCAAGTAGCAAAGTGTTGAGAGAAACTCATTTCGCATTCAAGGAATATTACACCAACATTGATGAATGGTGTTAAAACATTGGTTTGTCAAAGAAGCATGAACGTAGGTTGAGTGGTGTAGATATGAGAGGTTTTGTGTACTCTATTAGAGTGCGAACGGCGTGGAATAAAAGAACATGTAGAAGAGATAGTCTGATTAGGAAAAGAATTACGGAAGACTTGCATCGAGAATGAGTGAGCGGAGATACAAATCGACTGAAAATAGAGCCAAATTAAAAGCACCCAAAACCAAGAAAGAGGTATGTTAGAATCAATACACCTAACGTTCCATAGTCTCTGCTTACACAATGAGAGACAAACATGATGGCATGCGTGTATTTATGAAATACAACATTTCGACATTTGAGAATTTTGAGCATTTTGAATACAAGTTGAAAACTAGCCACCATTCACTAATATAATTGATAATCAAAGGGACTCAAAATAATTTTATAACAGTCACGGTAATTGACAAACAGATTCACGTGTCGCCCTGATATAAATGCCTGCACGAAATATACCATTCATAAAAGCACGTGTGTAAAAACGAGTATAATACGCGTTAGTTTGAAACCTCTCAAAAATGAACCAAAATGAGATCAAATTCACAATAAAATTCGCCACTATTTTAAATATTCTTCGAATTTGTACGTAATTCTTTACTTCCAAATCTACGTTGCCAATATTAATAAAGAAGCTGTGACATTGATAGTGGCAGCTGCTGTCACTGTCAATGTCAGCTGATTGCATCCATGTATTATCGTATTGTACACATTACATTCACCCTTCTATTGTTGTCATATCAAAACAATGATAACATTATTTTTAACTTTTATATTTCTGCAAAGATATAAATAATAAATGTATTAGTCGAAAATAAAATAAATTCGTCTACATACAAGCTAGCTAACGGAAGGGAAATCATGGCGACTATGGTTAAAGAGAAACATCGGGAGGTATGTAACGTTTTGAGAGTTGTTTATTATTATTGGTGATTTTACGCAGTAATTAATTTTATGTTATTCAGAAAAAGCGATCAAAAGGCAAACATTCACTGAAAGCTGATAATGAAACAAACCAACCAACGTTTTCCAATTTATCATCAGCAGTTGGTAATGAAAATATAACTGAGGATAAAGGGATTGTCCCTGGAAAATCAAAGACGAATGTTGATGAAGAAATAATGGCATATGAAGATTCAGAGACTAATCTATTCCTCGACGAAGTACTTTCCAATGATAATGTTAGCACTAGCTCAACGTCAGGTCAATCTACATGTGCTAATGAGATTGTGAAAGTCACAGACGCAGTTAGTTCTTCATTAACATTAGACTCGAAAAATGACATTGAAGTAACTGCACCAGTCATTACAGAAGTTATGAAATCATTGAGAGATGAATATCCAGGCCAAACTTACGAGGATATGAATTTGAAATTAGAAAGAATTGCTATTCCTGTACACAATTTTGTAAGAGAATCTGGAGAACAAGAGCTTGTTCAAGCTGCACCCTGTTTGTCAACTAGTCAAGTATTAATAGAATCTGCATTACCTGAACAAGGTGCAATTAATGAAGAAGATAATATACCGTCAGCTCCAACTTTAGAGTTTGAGGAAGTGGAGGAGCCTCAAACTACACTGAAGCCAGAACATACAGTTGTTGAGCAAGCTAAGCCTAACATACTGTGTATGTCACTGGAAGAAGCTGAGTGGATGTATGGCGGGGAGGAGATGGCTGAAGTGAGGATGATGAGCGAGCGAGAGGAGTTGGTAGTCCAAGGCGGCCCTCTCAGTGGACCAGAACATCCATTAGTTGATTTGCTGTCAACATTGCGGTAATTATATTAATTAGAGAGTGTAATGTCTTGCTCATCTGGTTTTCCCTCTGGGTTGTAGAGGTCTGACGGCAGTCACTCCTTGTCAAAATCAGAATCTTCACCAAATCTTTAGGCTTAGATAGCGGACTCTGGCAATCCTAATGGATTAGGAAAACGGGATAACACTAAGAAAAGACTGTAATGCCTTGCTCAATGTCACAAATTAGTTAATTTTGATAAAAACCAATGTTTATATTAAAAGTCCAGTCCTGTGTTAAGTGTTGTTCTGTGTGACTAGTTTGATGATTGGTCATTAGATACCATGCTTGGCAGGACATAAGTTATAGAGGAACCAACCATCAATAAATCTTATTTCAAACAATGTGTGACCTAACCTAAAAAAGTTTTGGTTTTCTCTCCGGGTTGTAGATGTCAGTCAGCAGTTACTCCATGTTAAAATTACTATCTCACCAAAACCCTAGGCTTAGGTAGTAAACTCTACCAATCCTAATGAATTAGGAAATAGCATAATACTAAGAAGAAGGAGACTCATTTATGTTGGTCATCTTGCTTAGTAACTAATGAGTTAGCAATTGCTTATGATTAGTAATAAAAAAAAATGGGTTTAAACCCATGCCACTCATTTTATAAAGAGAACAAAGTCTATATAGAATTAGTGTTTGGTCCATTAGCTTTGCTATATATGCATTATCTTTAGAATAAAAGTTAATCTCACCTGTATGTGGTACACTCTGACGATTAGCAAATTGGTTTCTGGTGAAACAGAAGTAGTTCACGTCTATATTTAATAAACCTGACTGGGGGAACTTCTACTTTGCACAAGTTCGTAGCTGAATAACATTCCTTAGAAGGTTATCATCAGCAGGATCATTATGAAGTTGGTGAGGATTTGCTGGGTTAGCAACTGGAATGGTAATGTATAATATAATCATAAAACAATACTATTTGCTGACGACATATCAATAGTAGTAACCTCAAATAATAAAATGACACTGGAACAACATGAACAAGAAATTATGAACACATTGACATTAATTATAGACTGGCTAAATAAGAATAATCTCCAAATAAATTTATGTAAAACTAATCTTATGAATTTTAATAATAATAGGAATCAATCAATTAATATAAACTACAATGGACAAAATGTACAAAACACCACCAGTACTAACTTTTTAGGACTGCAAATAGACCCTGAATTAAATTGGAAGGGTCAGACACAAAAAGTATGTAGCAAACTTAATCGGTTCTCGTATGCGCTATACAAACTTGCAAAAATCGCTAACAAAAACACAGCTTTAACTACTTATTTCGCCCACGTAGAATCAATACTAAGATACGGACTAATAATATGGGGAAACGGTGCAGAAAAACATAAAGTCTTTATTGCCCAGAAACGGTGCATACATGCAATATGTAACATAGCACCAGATGTATCCTGTCGACCCTATTTCAAACTATTAAAAATTCTGCCCCTGCCCTGCCTCTATATACTTGAGGTAGCAAAATTTGTGAAAAAAAACAATCACTTGTTCACACATGCCAAAGATGTTTTAAAAAGGAATAATAGGAATCAGGATAGATTGATACTCAGTACAATCCCAAAAACTAAACGTTTTCAAACAAATTGTCTTGCCATGTGTTACACTATCTTTAATAAGGTGCCGAGCAGTATCAAACAGCTGCCACTTAACACTTTTAAGGTTATGCTGCGTCGCTGGTTATTGGAGAGGCTGTTTTATACTATTGACGACTTTCTAAATTATAAGTGATTATACCTACTCACCTGCGCTGAATTAACTATGTGGATTTGAGAGATCGATGCACGGATTAATTAAAACTATTTTGACATTACTTAATTTACTAATCTTTAATATTTAATAATTATTGACATTAATAGTACTTAATATATTGTTAATATTTTGTTATTTTCAATTACATTTGCATGCTACCTTGTGTGGCTAAATAGGCTTAAGCAACGATATCCATGTATAACACCAGACATTCAATGTACCACCCTATTTAATGACAAATAAAGAACTTTGAACTATATACTTGGCTCATTGCAAAAGTCCATATGCTATGGAAAAAGCTTATGTAATACAGTAATTTTAAAAGTGGAGGTTTTTTATTAATGCTACAATATTATGTTTATGAATCCAATCTGGAGTTCCAATATTCAATAATGAGGGTGTCTGACACTCATAGATAATAATGCTCTTTATGTCTATGTTGTGCCCTAACTTGAAGTAGAATTGAATTAGAAAAATATTTGGTATATTTTCTATAAGATTCTACTATACTATTATACACAATTCCTAAGTTGAGGTTAGGAATTGCAAACTCTGTGAGATTAACTAGCACTTTTGGTTTTCAGTAACCAAAAATTCTTTTCTAATTAGACATTGTCATTCTCTGCAATAACTTGATTTTGATAAACTAACAATGTTTATTTTTAGGCGGTCTCATATATGCTTGGAAAGAGATAAAGCACAACTCTTACAAAGTTTCAAAGAAGAAGAGAAGTTTCGTTCTGCTCTCTGGAAAATAGACAAACGTATTGTGAATCTATCTGAGAATTGTCCATGCGGTGAGACAGTGTACTTTCGAGGCAAATATGAACATGCAGAATTCCTGAAGGACAGGCTGCCGGTCGCTCGAATGAAGTTGACAGTGCTCCTGAGAGACATCCAGGAATCCTACTGCCATCATCAACATTCTGCTTTGCTGGCGTTTTATCAAGTTAGTCTCTTATCGAAATATTTTAGGAACATTTAATATAAAAGAGCATGTTAGAGTTAAAAATTTGAGGATGAATTGATAAGTCTGATAAAAATGAAACATAGAGTTACTTTTGTTATTTTTCATCTCCTTTTAGAGCTATAGTTGGACTTGGGTACACAATGCTGGAGATATTTCATCCCCTTTATGTTGTAATCTTTCCCAATCATCTTTCTCAAATATTTAATACATATCAAGTTATAATAATTCTGAGTTTATACATACATAAACATTACTTTATTTTTATACTACCAAGCCGTAAACAAACGTACGACTTGCATGATCGTAACCAGTTACATGAGCATGTGATTTGTTTGCAACATGTGTAAGAGACATTTCATGTATGCATGCATGTTAAAGTTTTTCTTCTGAATGATTCTTAATGTTTTTTGATAATTATTCTTCTTGAGTGGCATTACGTTACTCTTCTTCCATTATAGATCGAGGAATTCCTAGTAGAAGTAGTAAGGGGCAGCAAGAAAGACATCCGCGAGGCCCTCTCTTTAATACTGCAATCTCTGAAGATGAGCGACAACGCGCCGCCTGTGCTAGCTAAGTTACTGGAGCGGTGGGCGGTGGCGCTGTCGGCTGCGTTGGTCGACGGTCGCGATTTACGACAGTTGCTCTTCTTAATACATCATTTATTTAGGTATTTATTTTCACTATCTTTACATACACATCATTACGATTGACGGATTGACACAACCGGCGATGATTATATAAACCTATGTTTATATAATTTATTCCTAAAAGCTTTCTGGAAATATATAACCATTAGCCATTATTATTACGACATTTATTGATGTATAATAGTGATCAACAAACATCATAAGGAAGCCCGCACGTGCAAGAAAGTGTATTTCGAAAGATGTGTGACCTTAACTTTTTTTTATTTTTTTTTATACCACTAAGATGGCAATCAAGCATACGGCCTGCCTGGTGTTAAACAGTCACGGTAGCCTATGGACATTTGCAACACCAGGGGTGTCACTCATGTGTTGCCGACCCTCTAAAAACCTCTCCACGCATGCATTCTCTTTAACTATGAAAGATTTGATTATCGCCTTGGTATGTGGAGGTTTGACGGCAGACGCTCCATGTAGAAATCAGTACAGGTAGAGGACCCCACTGATACTAATGGAGTAGAAAACTGGATAACTCATAAGAAGAAGAAGAAACGTGATTAACAAACAAACCTCTGGGCAAGCGTATGGCCCCGATCAGAGTAATGGCTCTTCATCGCCAATACCGGAGTAACATTGAGAGAGGAAGATGTCCAGTAAAACTATCTTTTTCCTCGGCGAGTTTTCAGCTCGCTCTCTCTGCCTTGATTTAGACTCGGGTCTTAAACGGTCGACGTCATATTTATTAAAATTGACCAGGCTATTGAGCACGGTCCGCCTGATAGATGCCTGTGGCTTCGCTCACGTGAAGTCATTTTGCGTTTCACATAGCGTTTCTTGTATAAATAGCGAACAGGCAAACACAAAAAAAAAATTTCGCTCTACATAGTTTACTTATATTAATTTTTAAGGATAGGATCACTTTATTGTCCGTCTGTTTGCCTGTCTGTCCTTCTGTTCGTCTGTCTGTCCGTCTATCAATACCCTTTTTCTCAGGGACGGGTGGAGCTATCAAGCTGAAATTAATATCAAATACTCAGTCTGCAATCCCTTCGAGCAGTGAAAAAATCAAACTTCTAAGTCAACGCAATCAAAAGATACGGCTGTTTAAACCTCGTTTTTGTGCATATTTTGACGCAAGGAAATCAAAACCTATAGGGTACATCCCGTTGATCTAGAATCATGAAATTTGGTAAGAAGCAATGTCATATAGCACAAGTAAAGGAAATAATGCGAATACCATAAATTTGTAGATACATTACAAAATAAATATATATTTTTTAATATTTTGCGAAAATATATACATTGTTCCAGCGCGGCAAATATGCAGCGTTTACACAAATCCACCAATATCTTGATCGCTACAATGTCTGTGGTGCGTGTTCAACCTATATGTCATTCTGTTATAGACAAACGCGATCAGTATCGTGGGCGGCGCGTATAGTGTCAGTGCACGTGGGCGACCACGCGTCCGCCGCTCGGGCTCTAGCGGTGCTCCAGCTGGTGCTGGCCAGGCCCGCGCTCGAGTCCGCGTTGGAGTGCACCGAGGGTGAGATAATATTAAACACAGTCCCGGTCATGGTTTTGAGCTGTGTCTGGCCGACGTACGTCTGCCGCTCGGGCTCTCGCGTTGCTCTGGCTCGTACTAGCCATGGCCGGGCTGGAGTGCTCTGAGACTAAAATAATGCTTAAGCGCATTTATTTGTTGATAGAATAACAACATTTTGAATACCACTAAGGTGGCAAACAAGCATACGGCCTATCTGCTGGTAAGCAGTTACCTCAGCCTAGGGACATTTGCGACCCTATATTATTATATGTATATAATACGACCCTATATTAAATATACTTACATCGATATTATATGTTCAAACTGGTGTGTTTTCAAAATGTGATAACAATAATTTACGAGAGGTAGAGCGCGTCAAAGCAGCCCGTCTAGAAAAGTTCCTCCACTTCATACACAAAACCGCAGCCAAATAACAACTCCCTGAAGGGTTGTTATGTTTTAGCGTGTGAATGAGCGCACCAGTAAGCTGCCAAGGAGTTGCTTTGTTAGCAGCAGAGCGGTCATAGGGTAACCGCTTTACAGCGGGTGGGCCTTACGCTTGTGTGCCTTCCGACGTTGTATTACAAGAAATCCATCTGTAAATTTGTAAAATACCTTAATTTTGTAATAGACAAAATTGATTGAAAGCGATGGCGTTTACATCGAACCCAGTCCTATTTTTTGTAGTTTTTATATGCCATAGTACACAGAGTACACTTGAGTGTGAATACTGGATTATGTACTTATCAGAGACCGATGAGGCGTGGGAAGAGATGGACGTGCGCGGCGGCGGCGGCGCTGTGGGCGACGGGGCGCTGCGTGAGGGTGATCTGCTCGTGCTGCTGCGCGCGCTGCCACTGCGTCAGCTTGTCGCCAATCTCGTGCTGTTCACACACAACGTAAGTAACTCAGGGTAACGGTACTCAAATTACAAATCAACTAACAAATTAATTCTAGATTTATCAAAACTTTTAAATGTTTAATTAATAATAAATGGCTTATCTATCTATCTAATTATTCGTTGTTCTTTGCTTCATTGTAATACAGATACGGTCTAATAACCTACAGCATCTGGTTCGAATCCTGGCGTGAGCATATGCCATGCTTAGGAGTAAACTGCCTTCGGATTTATGTATATATTTGTAATTATCATTTGTTCCGCGGTAAATGAAAATGTCGTGAGGGATTCACCCACTTTCAAGAAATTATATGTACAAATAAGACTTGTAACCTGACCTAAGGGAGGTCTGATTTGTTCCTCTGGTTTTTAGAGGTTTGATGGTAGTCGCTCCGTGCCAAATCAGTATCTTTGCCAAATCCTTAGGCTTACCCCCGCCAATCCTAATTGACTAGAAATCGAAATAACGCTAGGAATAAGATGATTTGTTTCTGATATAGTCAGCTATTCATTTTGAGAAACTTATGGAGTTAAGGCAAACTGAAGTTTATGTATAGTTTGTAATATAATAGGATATCAGTTGCGCCCGTGAGCACGAGTGGGGCGACAGATGGGACGGCCGCGGCGTGCTGAAGGCGTGCTGTGGTGTGCGTGCGCTCTTGGGCGTGTTGCAGCGAGCCGTACACGTGCACGCGTCCTACACGAGACTGCACGCCGCGCTCAGGGACGTGGCGGTGCGCGCACTGCACGCACTTGCCGGCTTACACATGCACACCAGGTAATGGGCTCTGTGGCAATTCAAATTCTCTTAGCATTTTTACAGTAATGTCGGCGGCGAATTTCACGGCTTTCCGTAGGTTCGTCCACGCTTGGCACGCGAGGAGATCCGTGAAAGAGCGAACAGAGAAGGCCGGGGAGAATAGTAGCATAGTTGATAAGGATTATAATACGCTTACGGATGGTAACGAAACTGTAAGTGTTGCTGTCCCGAAAGGGAAAAAAGCTAACCTACGGACACAAGGATAGCGAAATAAATAATTTGTAGGAAGCCAAGAATTGCTCACAACATAAAAAGAGCCTTAGAACAGATTGTGTCGTGCGCATCTCCCGTGTCAATCTTTGTCTCAAATGACCGAAAGAGCGGTGGAGTCATGGGTGGTTATGTATTAACTTAGACTAAGATAACCGGGAACACTAATATATTCCACAACATGGACAAAGTGCTTATATACAGATTCCTGTATTAGTTGTACTGGGTTTTATAAATTCATAAATTATTTTAGTTTAATTAAATTACTTTAAATTAGTATTATTTCATGTTTTTTAGTTAGGTCTATCTATGAAATCCATAGATGTTAGTTAGACTAATTTTAATGTATTATCCGACACACAAGGAATGTTTACATTTACATTTGATTTGCTTTTTTTGAATGCGAAAGACGTCTTTTTAATTATTTATTTATTGAAGGACCAATAGCTTGAAGAGCAATGAATGTTATAGAAGCGAGTGAAGTGTCTAAGGATCGAGTTACGAGGCGCTCGGTTCTCTCTGCCTCTGATTTGGCATGAAGTTATAGATAGATAGACAGACCAACAGCTGTGTGACTTTTTATATAACATAATGTAGCAAAAGTTTGATTTCGCTGGAGTCGCGACCTATATATTTAATATATAGGTCTTGTCTTGTTTTAGCACCCTGGGCCAGCGTACTCTATCTTAATGTAAATATATATTGCAGAGTGTCTTACGCATTGGAACTGCGTGACAAGATATCCGGGGAGTTGGCGGCGTGTTTCCTGGCTGGATTGCAGCTGCTGGGCGGGCGGAGTCTGCAAAGGCTACCGGCGGCGCTGCTGGACGATCGCGCTGGGAAGGACTACTGCATCGACATTATATTCGGCCTGCACACTGACAGTACGTAGGATTTTTAAGAAATATTGCCGACTTTGACATTGAACTTCACGCAAAATCCCTTGCGGGGTAGGCAAAGAGCACCGAGTGTCACATGAGTCGATTCTTACACACCTTACTCGCTTCTTTAATATTCGTAGCTCTTCTTATGCACGTTGACCGGTTTCTAGGTCCTGACATCATCTTCCGATAAAACACGATCAATTTCGTCATGGTAGGTAAGTGTTCACTTTCCTCGGCTTTTACATAATTCTACTTTCGCGTTGCGCATCTGTGTAATTTAGTTCAATTCTAAAAATGCCTAGAATTGGAATTGAAAATGCTTTTAATCCCATTCGGGTTATAGAGGCCGCTTTGACCATTTTATGACTGCGTTTACGAGCAAATAGTATGAAACATAATTGTACGAGTTGGTTTGTTCACTGAGATAGTAAATATAAAAAATGGATGATATGAAGTTTAGTGAATGAAGTGAATAGAATAAAGTTTATTTGGTTATGTCTAAAAACAATGAAAGTAAAAGTTAATACGAAAATAGTTGGTTATGGTATGGTAGATGTATATGGTTGAGCACACGCGATATGGTCGGTGATAGACCGTGAACTAATAAGTGGAACTTATGTGTCGTACGCGCGTCGCCGTAGAGCTGAGCGAGCGCGGGAGTGACACCAATGTAGGCAATGGACCGTACAATAATGTAAGTAAATCTTTTTAATCTCTTGAAATTTGCTCATTTGTCAGATAAATCTCCAAGGCAAATGGACAGCCTGCCAGTGAATCTGCCGGCGCTCGCCTGCACTGAGGGAATCCGTCTGGTGTCGCAGGCGGCCATCGACCGCCGACAAGACCACGAGCTGGCCAGGGTTGTGCTGGAGTACTTGTTGCAGGTGACGTCATCAACTGCAATCCAAATTTTGCAACTAGCGGGCAATTCTAATGCAGTACACCATCTTTGAGTCTTATATTTAAGTGTTTTTTTTTTTATTTTATTTATAAAATGGAGTGTTTACTCCATGCGATTTGAAATATTTCTTGAAATTTAAGCATGTAATACTTATGTTAGATGCTTAAATTTCAAAAATATTTCATTATGAATGTAGTATTTATTTTTATATTTAACGATTGATGGACATAGATAACGATTGTGATATAATTCACGTCGTGAAATAACATTGGGTTTAATAAAAAGGGACTGACGAAAAGAATCGCGACAAATCAATCTATACAAAACTGTTCAAAACTGACCTTTGTTACAACGACATAAGACGTTGTATAACTCGATGTGTCATTGTGTGTACATTGTTTAAAACAGGTTCTTCCAAGAACTATCAAGCTGTCGAATTAACTCTCTGCTGTGGTTTTCCTATGGAACTACAGCATGGGGCTCTTCAAGAAAGGCGTGAAGCAGTTTTGCAGGGTCGGCAACGCACGAGTGACACACCTGGTATTGCAAATGTTCATAGAGTACGGTCGCTGTTTACCATCAGGCAGGCCGTACGGTGTGTCATCTTAGTGGTATATAAAAAACGCGTGTAACATGTCAAAATTGTCATTTCAGATTGGATTCAAGAAGAAGTCTCTAACATGCAGGGGCGGGTGTGAGGATGCCGCACGGGAGTACCTGCCGCGTCTTTTGGACTCGCACGACTACCTTTACACCATCGCGTTACATCTCATCGCCGACATGAACCAAGGTATTATATATTTTTTTTCATACAACATCGGGATAAGCATACGGCCGACCTCACGCGCGACGATCACTCGCGCGTTGCCACCTTTGCTGCTAACACAGCTGCTCCTAGGAGTTTACTGGTGACGTCACTCACTCGCAGTAACACAGCAATCCGCCTGGGAGATTTTATTTGCCTGCGGTTTTCTGTCACGTAGAGGTAAATTCGGGCTGCTTTGATGTGCCCTACCCCTCGCTATCTCCCTGGACATGTTTGTCAGTGACAAGCACACTTTTTTCTGTGTGGGAATCGAACCCACGAGCGTTGGCGTCAAAGTATTTGAAAAATTCTTTATGCATTTGATAGGCCAATCCTGGAGGAAAATTATGGGCTATACAACATCACGATACTACCTTTAAAAGCCGCGAAAGAAGATTGAAAATTAGTAAGTATACGCACGGACGAAGTTACAGGCTGTAGCTCCTAATAAATATAATACTCGATATTGATATTATTACCTAAACAACCATGTGATACAACGTCGATAATCACAAAGTCGATAAACAACAGTATTCCATCTCTATCAAATTTTTCATCGTGCCGCAAAACTATCTCAACTAATGAGAGTATTGTGTCGTCAGGGGAGACGCTGGATCCGGCCGGCATGAAGTACATCTGTATGAGCAAGTGGAAGCCGACGAACGGCGAGGTGCGAGCGGTGTTGGACGACTGGGCACTGCGGTGCCCCAACATGCTGCAACATCTGCTGCTGCAACTTGACTACACGCCTCATGTGTGAGTATATAAGCCAGGGCTGACTACCAGGCTTCCTTGTTTATATGTAACGTAATAATATAAAAATGAGAATAATATGACAAGCTTTTTCAAGGGAGCATTAAAGCAGCCCATCTGGGTAGGTACCTCCACCTCACTGAAAACCGCAGCCAAATAACAAATCCCTAGTGCGTTTTTGTGTCCCTGCGTGCGAGTGAGGCCAACAGTAAGCTCCTAAAGAGTTGCTGTGTTAGCAGCAGAGGTCGCATCGCGCGAGTGATACTTAGCGTATTGCAAGCGTTTATAGGCTACGGTGACGCGTTGTGACAAAGTAGCCACTGCGCCACCGAGCTCTTTTTTTACACAACGTCGGGGGGCATACGAGCATACGGCCAACCTGATGGAAAGCGGTAACCGTTGCCTATGATCGCAATACATTAAGTATCAATCGTGCGATGCCACCTCTACTGCTAGCACACCAACTCCTTGGGAGCTTTTTGGTGACCTCACTCACACGCTTACCTCTACCTACCTCTGTTAAAAATACCCAAACCAAGGTAAACAGACATGTTCATGTACACACATGTTTTCCTTGTGTGGGAATCGAACCCACGAGCATTTCTGTCAAAGTAACGTAACAGCGCGTTTCGCCACTGCGTCACCGAGCTCGTAATCCATGTTGATCATATCGTGAATTTTAAATTGTGCAGTGGGTTGTCGCTGGAGTCTCAGATGTCGATCGGCGCATGGCTATGCTCTACGGCGCGCCAACTGCCGGCTGGCGGCGAGTGGGCGTGGCTCGTGATGCGTCGCCTACGCTTGCACCGAGCCTTCTGGCGGCTGCCGCTCGACGCACCCGACCCCGCGCCTGAGCCCGCACCGCACGATCTGCTAGCTGCCATGTACGCCATGCTCGGCTCCAGCTGGGGACACTCCATCCCGCTGGTGAATGCCTGAAGAAACTTTTTTTTTTTAATTACGAGTATTATGGTACAGAAAGACAGCGTTTGAATTTAATTTTAAGGGTTGTATGCAAGTCTTTTAAGCATTAACAAAGTCACTTTGCACTCGTCGGGAGGCATACAAGCATACGCCCTACCTGATGTAAAGCGGGCACTGTAGCCTATTAACGCTTGCGATATATTAAGTATTACTCCCGCGATGCCTCCTCTGTTGCTTATTACACAGGACCTCCTTGGGAGCATACTGGTGACCTCACTCACACACACGCAGGAACACAACAACCCTCTAGGGAGTTGTTATTTGGCTGCGGTTTTCTGTGAGGTGGAAGTACTTCCCCAGACGGGCTGCTTTGATGCGCTCTACCGTTCTTACCACTAAAACTTAACTTAAACTTATTTGTTTAAAACTACCAAATTACAATTAGAGACCCCGCAGACTTACAATTTCAAGTTGGCAGACTATCGAACAACTAAATTGCGTACTCTCACAATTTAATCGGCCGATTTTATTGTGTTGGTTGCCAGCCGCTGATCTAATCGATTTAGTCGGTAATAGTGTTGCTAGCTAGGAGACGTATGCCTGAAAATGGGGTAAACGAATGCTTTAATTTCTCTATTCATAAAAAGAAGAAGTAAACTAATGGGAACATTTTGGGTGCATCCTTTGCTACGTCACAGATTACAATATGGAAAAGATCATACTCGTACCTTGCATTATAAAGTGAGATGTTCATGTTCCCAGATATTTTTTTTTTCATTCTACAGAATAAGTATTTCTTCTTTTGGTGAGCTGGTATATGCAATCAGGCCAGCAATAAGCATAAGGCTTTCAAGTCATATTATTACGTCCTTACTCAAAGAAAAATTTAAACTACGCAAAACGTATGTTTAATTACAGACATACCCGAGCACATCGATTGGTACGAGTAGAATGGGCGTTTGGCATTTTAGCTAACAAATGGCGTATATTTCATCGCCCTATAAATGTCCATATAAATTTTGCTGTAAAGATTATAAAGGCAGTATGTATTTTACACAACTACGTTCGCTCAAAAGACGGAATAACTTTTAAGGATACATTGTACGAATGTCCTTTGGACGAATACCGTCATTATTTGTCACGCAGAAAACAATAGGGGAAGCAACATTACAAATTGTGTAAATGTTCGGCAGTATCTGACATCTTATATTATTCAACCTCATGGATCTGTTCCATTTCAATAGGATAAAGTGTAGAACTAGGTACTTAAAAAACAGAAATGTGGAATGGGGTACAAAAAGTATTCAAATACAAAATGCAAATACTTTTCTCATTCATTGTTTCAAGTGAAAAATAAGAAATAAATACAAAATAGGTTTGATTTTTGGCGGGTATTAAAATTCCAAATACATTTTTAAAATAAAATACTTAACAGGTTCACCTGTCAAACACCCTGAACACGCCATGTGTCTACAAAAATCGTTGAATTTTAATATAGAATGGCTTAATGGGCTAGGTTCCTTTATCTTTCTTTACAATATATTTATTCCTTATTAATTATTTATTCCTATTTTCATTGCTGTTCATCATAAACCTTTTAGGAGTAACATAAGAAGCGTTTTGTTGGTTATAATATAGGTTGTATCTGTTAATAATCCTAATATAATAAAAATAATGATATAAGTACTTAACCCCAAATTCTTTAAATTCAATTTCCAATCCAATCCCTAGTTTAATGTAAAAAAAAATATTATTTATATGTTTATTAAGTAATCTAAAGGAATTTAGTACCATATAATTAGTACATCAATGGTAGTTAAAAAGAAAATGAGTTCCAAGTACATCAATGGTAGTTAAAAAGAAAATCAGTTCCAAATTACTCATTAAATTCCAATTACTTATTAGAGCTTCGCAGATTTCCTCCCATAGTTTTCACCTAAGATTTATGCCAGAGTAATGCCTTTAGTCATTTTTGATAGGACCGGCCTTTGTTACACTTCATCTATTAGGTCTCTAGAGAGACCCCGCAGACTTCCAATTTCAAGTTGGCCGACTAAATCGCAGCATATACCAATAGGCATAGTAGTATATGATAGCCCGCACATCATATACAACTAAATCGTCCAACTAACTAATTGGACTCCGATCGTATCAGAATCGCGATTCCTTTCCGATTCGCACAAATTAAAAAGTTGGCCAACTGTCGGCCGACTGCTTATTAGCACGGATACAATATGGAAGCTCGTAAACTATCCAACTTAGTTGGTCAGTCGCACGGCGAGATGACAGAGGACAGCATGCGTGCGCATGATTTCCCCACGGACCGGTCACTTCTTTCGAACGAAAAAGTCGAAGAACTAATAGATGAAGTGTAACAAAGGCCGGTCCTATCCAAAAATTACTTAAGGCATTACTCTGGCATAAATCTTAGGTGAAAACCATGGGAGGAAATCTGCGAAGCTCTAATAAGTAATTGGAATTTAATGAGTAATTTGGAACTGATTTTCTTTTTAACTACCATTTATACGAACTAAGTATTTAACTTTAGTATGTTTATTATTTGTGCTGCGCCACCTACCTATTTTGTTCTTTTATTTTTTCCTCTACCCTCAGGTTGTCTGGAAGAGATCGCTATGCGATAAGACCGCCTTTTGTACTTTAATTTTAAGTTGTCATTTTAATATGTATACTGTCTTATGTGGTGCAATAAAGAGTATTGTATTGTATTGTATTGATGTACTAATTATACGGTACTAAATTCCTTTAGACATTAAACTAGGGATTGGATTGGAAATTGAATTTAAAGAATTTGGGGTTAAGTACTTGTTTATTAGGATTATTAACAGATACAACCTATAACCAACAAAAAGCTTCTTATGTTACTCCTAAAAGATTTATGATGAACAGCAATGAAAATAGGAATAAATAATTAATAAGGAATAAATATATTGTAAAGAAAGATAAAGGAACCTAGCCCATTAAGCCATTCTATATTAAAATTCAACGATTTTTCTAGACACATGGCGTGTTCAGGGTGTTTGACAGGTGAACCTGTTAAGTATTTTATTTTAAAAATGTATTTTGAATTTTAATACCCGCCAAAAATCAAACCTATTTTGTATTTATTTCTTATTTTTCACTTGAAACAATGAATGAGAAAAGTATTTGCATTTTGTATTTGAATACTTTTTGTACCCCATTCCACATTTCTGTTTTTTAAGTACCTAGTTCTACACTTTATCCTATTGAAATGGAACAGATCCATGAGGTTGAATAATATAAGATGTCAGATACTGCCGAACATTTACACAATTTGTAATGTTGCTTCCCCTATTGATTTCTGCGTGACAAATAATGACGGTATTCGTCCAAAGGACATTCGTACAATGTATCCTTAAAAGTTATTCCGTCTTTTGAGCGAACGTAGTTGTGTAAAATACATACTGCCTTTATAATCTTTACAGCAAAATTTATATGGACATTTATAGGGCGATGAAATATACGCCATTTGTTAGCTAAAATGCCAAACGCCCATTCTACTCGTACCAATTGATATGCTCGGGTATGTCTGTAATTAAACATACGTTTTGCGTAGTTTAAATTTTTCTTTGAGTAAGGACGTAATAATATGACTTGAAAGCCTTATGCTTATTGCTGGCCTGATTGCATATACCAGCTCACCAAAATAAGAAATACTTATTCTGTAGAATGAAAAAAAAAATATCTGGGAACATCAACATCTCACTTTATAATGCAAGGTACGAGTATGATCTTTTCCATATTGTAATCTGTGACGTAGCAAAGGATGCACCCAAAATGTTCTCATTTGTTTACTTCTTCTTTTTATGAATAGAGAAATTAAAGCATTCCTTTACCCCATTTTCAGGCATACGTCTCCTAGCTAGCAACACTATTACCGACTAAATCGATTAGATCAGCGGCTGGCAACCAACACAATAAAATCGGCCGATTAAATTGTGAGAGTACGCAATTTAGTTGTTCGATAGTCTGCCAACTTGAAATTGTAAGTCTGCGGGGTCTCTTAATGAACGGGACCGGACACGCGGAGGTTAGATTATTCCCGCGCGTCAAAAACGCTGCGCTTGCATAATGCAGCCATGTCGTCAAAATTATTACATTAATACACACTAAAGTTCTTTTTTGTCCTTACAGATATGTTCCATGGGAGCGAGTGCGATGTGCCGGATGGCTGCAGCGCGGCCGGCGGACGCCGTGCTGTGCCTGGCCCCCGTCATGATCGCCATGGCCGCCTCGCCGGACTCCTTCGAGCACGCGGCCAAGTCAGTCACATTATTATTCACATGTGTTATATGAATGCAGGCACACTGTAAGGGCTGGCGACGGCGCAGCAAACCGATTGTTTTAATATTGTATTTAATTTCATTTGTTTTATTGCATGTCACATGTGAAGTACAGTACAGGTTTAAATTCTTAAACTAAAGTAGGCACTTACAGCATATGACACCCTATAATGTAGCAAAAAATATACATTTATTGTTGTTATAAATACAAACATAGTTTTAAGTATATGGAGACCTTCGTTACATATATGAATTATCAGACAGTTTTAATTAATTTTATCCTCAAAAAATTCCGATAGACTGTAATAGCTTTTTTTAATAAGAAATTCCTTTAATCGACTTTCGAAAACCATATTATTTTCCAATTCTTTTATAGATGTGGGGATATGATTATATATTTTTATTGACATTGGATGTGGGACTGATGAAAATAGTTTGAAGGCAGAGAAGGGGACCGCGAGTTTGTTTTGGTAACGATTATTACGTCTGATTAATTTGAGTGGGGAATATAAGTCAGGATGTTTTTTTAATGAATTTACAGGTTTCGAAGATATATAAGCATGTGAGAGTCAGCACGTGAAGTTCTTTAAAATTAGGTTTACAAGATTCCGT
Source organism: Pyralis farinalis (assembly GCA_947507595.1). Classification (NCBI taxonomy): domain Eukaryota; kingdom Metazoa; phylum Arthropoda; class Insecta; order Lepidoptera; family Pyralidae; genus Pyralis; species Pyralis farinalis. The sequence continues at coordinate 4,363,888 of OX382270.1, forward strand.
TTGTCGTATATTAGTTAATATTCTAATACATTTTTTCTGAAGAATAAAAATTTCCTGAATGTTTGAACAATTTCCCCAAAGTATAATTCCATAGGCCATACGTGAGTGAGCGTACGCATAGTAAGCTGAGAGGGCAGTTTGTATGTTAGTAGCACGTTTTAATTGCCTAAGAGCGTATATGAAAGAAGATAAGCGGTTTGATAATTTTTGAATATGGGATTTCCAGTTTATATGCGTATCTATGTCTATACCAAGCATGGTTGCCGATTCTACAGTTTCTAATTTATTTGATTTATATTGATAGTTAATATGTAAAGGTGATTTCTGATAGGGTTTAAATTGTTACGATCTAGCCAATCTGTGGTACAGTCCAATACTGTGTCTAGATCCCTTTTCAGGGAATTATTATTTGTACCAGGTAGTATGATAGAGACATCATCCGCAAATAGTACACTGTCTGAACTAATTGATCGGGGAAGGTCATTTACATACACCAGGAAAAGAATACATCCCAGAACGCTCCCCTGAGGGATAGAGCCAGTTATAGGAACGAGATTAGATCTAATGTGTGTAATTTCTCCTGTATGAAAATTGGTGTTTTCTATTTCAACGCATTGGGATCGACCTTGGAGATATGACCGAAACCATTCAAAAGCTAGACCCCTAATTCCAAGCCCATAGAGCTTACCCAGCAAAATTTTATGACTGACTCCAATAACTGTGACTCCCTAGACACAGTTATACAGAGCCATCGGTCTCGTCCCTTTAGTGCCTTCGGTCCAGAAATGCAGGACAATGGGGTCATTATTTATAACTTGTCTGAGCAAATTGTTTATAGCTACATGCTGCTCGCACAAATACATTTATCGAATATCTTGGCATGCATTTCTCAAGGACAGATCTACCGTCTTCAATATTCTTACATCTTCAGAATTTTTAACAATAGATATGTCAAGTTATCTTCAAAATTTTATACAGTTAAATAGATTCAGGCGTTATTTTGTGAAAGCAAAATTTACATGCAATTTGATCTAACCTGCTTTGTGTGCTTCCGCTATAAATTGAGTATTAATCGTTCATGAGAACTAACGCCGGCCGGCACCCACCCACTGCCGTTAGTAGATGCAACATGCCATGGCTTCTCCGGTAGTCTCTGCCTCGACTGCTGCGGTTAGCCGGCGATAGACCGCATGAACTAGTGGTGCTGGAAGCACAAAGGTTAGATCAAATTGCATGTAAAATTTTATACGTTACCTACCTCAGGAGGGCCATATTATAGGATATAATATTTAGAAAATTCTGCTTATAAAAATATGAAGAATTAACTTTTGCACTAGAAAGTTACGATGTCAAAAGTATTAAGTAAATTGTACGTATAATGTATGTTAGGTTCGAGGAGCTCTTCAGCATCCTGTTGAGCGCGGGCCCCGGGCTGGTGCAGCGCGCGCTGGGTCGCGGCGGTGCCAGTGGCGCCCAGCTGCTTCAGCGACTGTTGTTGGCGCACCTCGAAAACGACCAGTAAGTTTACATAATTGACATTTTATGTCATCCTATACTCTGCTTCCTCTGCGTACTACGCAATATCGGCATGATATCACATTGCAACACGAGATTCCTTAATATTTGTTTAGTCTTAATCGGGGGGTGGTTTCGGCTTGTCCACCGGCCGGAAGGGTCTTTAGTCGTTAGAATAACATGCCACGAATTAATCTATCATTCTAACGACTAACGTCTACAGCTCGAGAAGATGTATCGTGGAGAGGCGAAACACGTGTCGCAGAGACGATCATAGCAGCCAGGGCAGTAACAGTGGTGGATGCATGCGGTTCCAGAGACGACCGGAGCATGTCGTCTGTCAACTCCATCTATAACTTTGGCATTAACTTCACGCCAAATCCCTTGCGGCGGATAGATATACTTTTATAATACAAAAATGGTCTCAATAACGGTTGGTTTTTCCCACAGCAGTATACCATACAGCATAAGGTTGTGTAAAGTACCTAAAATAAGACTAAGCGCACAGTAGCCACGCCCCTCATTTTTAGGGTTCCGTGCCCATAGGGTAAAACGGAACCCTATTACTGAGACTCCGCTGTCCGTCCGTCCGTCCAACCGTCTGTCATCAGGCTGTATCTCATGAACCGTGATAGTTAGTTGAAATTTTCACAGATGATGTATTTCTGTTGCCGCTATAACAACAAATTAAAAAAAAAAGAATAAAATAAATATTTAAGTGGGCTCCCATACAACAACGTGAATTTTTTGCTAGTTTTTGCTCGATATTGATAACGGCAACAGGTAGACGCTTGAAATATTCACAAAATATTTAGTTACGAGTATATATTCACTTTAAGAATAAATAATTAAATTAAAATAAAACAAATATTTAAGGGGGGCTCCCATACAACAATCCTGTTTTTTTTTGCCGTTTTTTATAGATAATGGTACCGAACCCTTCGTGCGCGAGTCCGACTCGCGCTTGGCTGATTTTTCTAATTGCGCTAACTGCATATACGTCGGAGCTTACGGGCCAGTTTATTTAGTATGACTGGAAAGGAGCGTGCCTCACTACTACACTAGAACTAATAAATATAATCGAATAATCGTCATCTAAATCGATCATATTCAAACAGTGTGATTTATGGTAAGGCATGCTCTTAACGCCTTGATGATATTGAGTCCCTAAAACATTCCATAAGTGTAGCAGCGATGAATTCTCCCTGGGACAAGTAAGTATATAAGTTGAGACCAATGAATATCGCATTGAACGAACTTTTTTTTAAAATGCTGTATTTAATGTTTCATACTATTGAAAAAAATAATATTTTCTTTGTGACAATGTTTATGACAAGACTGGGCAAACAGTATAGAAGAAGGGCTTTGACATAAAGTCTGCCTTATGGCCAATTTGATTGATTTTATATCTATCATCTGTACATGTTGTTAGCATAATTATTGTCGGTAGGTTAGACCGGCCGACGATGTTGTCGGTGTGGCTGCACGCGTTGTGGCGCACGCAGCTGACCGCCGCGGCCGCCGCGCTGCTCGACACAGCACTGTCTGCGGCGTGCTGCTGGCGTCTAGCGGATGGCCACGTCGCCAGACGAATACAGGTGACGAAATACATACGTGACACGATGTCGCTGTGACGTGTGTGCTTTTTTACGATGAATGAAGATAAGTTTGCCGAAACCAAGCATTCGTCACTTTCCGATAGTTACGCTTTTTGCCCTTACGTGCCGGCGTAATGCAGAGTTCAGTCAGTTCATTTACTTTGGAAGTCGCAAAGTAGAAATATGATCTATATCTTCGTAGAGTACCTTGCGGGATAGAGTGCTCCGAACGCTCCATCGGTCTTCGTGCGAGATGTGAATTCGCTTTTTAACACCATTTACTATTTTCATGCATGCTTGTCGGTTCTAAGCGCTTTTTTTCGGGATGGACCCACCACTCTTTCTTACCACTGTGTCTTCTAGCCAGAATTAACAGCGGCGAACACCAAAAAGACAATGAACAGTGAAGTTCATTGCTGTCCGGGGGGTTAAAGCACAGCTGCCTTGGAACTCACAACGAATTTAATCAGAAGAAATTTGTAGGAGTGGGAAATTTTGGAATTGATACTTTCCCCTCTTTGCAAAGTGAGATACAGCAATATGACAAATAAGGCATAGAAATAAAAATCAAAGAGATGGCTAGTCAAGTGAAGCTCAACAGCCGTGCACCACGGTTTATCGGCCCTCACCTCGCGATGGTAGTCACTGTCATTATCAGGACAATCATCCGGAATTAAAATATGCAGAAGTGCATTAGTAGACTCCTCTACACCGAGTGTGTGGGTATTATCAAGTTTAATATTAGAAACAAAGGCATTATCAATGCGCCTATTTGCCTTAAATTTGTGATACAGAGAGACCACGGTCCATCACAATTTAATCTTTCTTCTAAGTTCTAAGGCCTTCTGAAATCGCCTTTTACTAAAACATGACAAATTAGGACGTCATCGGTGATGTACATATGGGCGCAAAGGCGCCCTCTAACAGTTTTAATGAAAACACTAATATTGTAAAAACATTTATTCGATTATATTTACATAAATTAAGGAATTTCATTTCAAACGTCCAAACACCTAAAAATGTAAAAGAAGTAAGACAATTCAACGGTTTGGCAGGATACTTTAGAAAATTTATACCAAATTTTTCTAAAATTATGGCACCTTTGTATAATCTAACTAAATCAAAATTCTCACGAGCACGCTAGGCAAGAAATAGCAACTAGACTCATATCTTCCCCGCTTTTATTCATATTTAACCGTGATTTACCAACCGAGCTACATACAGATGCTAGTTCGGTTGGCTACGGTACTGTAGTAATACAGAGACAGGAACAAAAACCTCTGGTGATAGCCTATTTTAGTATGAGAACTTCAGATACCGAGAGTAAATATCACTCGTATGAGCTGGAAACTTTAGCAGTGGTAAAAACTATTAAACATTTCCTCCACGGCCGCTCATTTAAAGTGGTAACCGATTGTAATTCTTTGAAGGCTTCCGTTCATAAGCATGATCTTACTCCCAGGGTACATCGATATTGGTTTTTTTTTTACAAAACTTTCAATTCGAAATCGAATATCGTAAAGGTGATATGATAAACTGGCTCACGCAGACTTTTTCAGTCGTAACCCTATTAAAAGTTTGACTAAAGATCCTAAAGCTACAGAAGTCCTCGGTAGCAAAGTAGACCAAATTTTGCACAGTGCTAGTTGGTCAATCAACACAGCTACATTAGATCATAACTGGCTCCTCATAGAACAGAAACGCGATTATCAAATATCAAATATCAGAATTATCAAATATTGTAAAAGAATTAAACAGTGATTCAATACCAAAAAATATTACTGACACTTATATTATTTCCCAAGACAAGTTACTTAGACGTAAGGTACAAATTAACAAAACAAAAAAAAAAAAAATATATTAATTGTTCCGCGAAATTATAGATGGAATCTTATATGTCACTATCATGATAACTTACAACATTTTAGTTGGGAAAAGGTTCTTGAAAGATTGCGTGAGCAGTATTGGTTCCATTTCATGTAGATATAACTGGGCGAATGAATGGTAAACGAAATGAAACGAATACGCATTTGTCTTTATCGACGGTTGCACGAAATATGTTTACATGGTTTATTTCGATTTTTGGTACTCCCACACGCCTCATTACCGATTAAGACAAAAGTATGACCTCCATGGAATTTAAAAATTTCTGTGAAAATTATGGAATTCAGCATCATGTAGTAGCTAAAGGGGCTAGTAGAGCCAATGGACAAGTAGAGCGTCTCTTGAAAGTTATCAAAGACATTGTCTGTCGTAGAAGTTAGGCCATGGCATTTAGCTTTGCAAGACCTACAAGTACGAGTAGCTATAAATTGTTTGATGATGATGATTACATTGATGATGATATCCAAACTGACGATTTAGATGAACTCAGATCAGGTGCTAAAAAAAAAAAAAAAAAAATGGATGGACGAGCGATCTCTACGCGATAAAAATCGTTACGATAAAGGTAAAGCTATAATTCATCCTTTTCGAGTTGGTGATTTCGTATTGATGCGTCGCCACGAACGGCATACCACAAAACTCGGTTCCAAATTTGAAGGCCCGATGGAAATTTTAGAAGTTTTGCCTAACGATCGATATAGATTAAAACATGTTAATCTTCGTGGCTGTTCTGATAAAAATTGCCAATCAGATCCCTTCAATAATAGCACTAATAACTCGGACGAATCAACCGTATGGGCTAATGAAGTTCCTGATATAAATCAGGGTGCTTCTACTCCTGCAAATGCAGATAACGATAACTAGATCTAGTTTAAGTGACTTTTATTTTTTTATGTTTATGGGATATTCGTATTTATGATTATAAATCAAATACCATAATATTATATAAAACCTTTCCAAAAACCTCTCCTTAAAACGTTGGCTGGCCACCATACGTTTCCCTATCCTGGTCTTGATGGCTAGATCCCAGGACGGGTGATGCCTTGTGTGTTTGGCTAGATCCCAGGACGGGTGATGCCTTGTGTGTTTGGCTAGATCCCAGGATGGGTGATGCCTTGTGTGTTTGGCTAGATCCCAGGACGGGTGATGCCTTGTGTGTTTGGCTAGATCCCAGGACGGGTGATGCCTTGTGTGTTTGGCTAGCTTCCTGTGCGGGTGATGCCTCTTACCTGGCTAGAAACCAGGATGGGCGATGCCTTTGTCAGCGCAGGGGACGCGCTGGAGTCAGTATGGCCGTATGGGCGCAAAGGCGCCCTCTAACAGTTTTAATGAAAACACTAATATTGTAAAAACATTTATTCGATTATATTTACATAAATTAAGGAATTTCATTAGTATAAATTAAAGTTTAATATTTACAAATATTTTGTACTGTATTTTAAAACACTATTATGAATTACATGCTTCATTTGATTACAAATTGTATTACCGCTTTACTGCAACGCCAACTGCCTTGATTTTAGAGAACTATAAATCGTTTAAAAGTTGTCTGTGAATGTATTGTTTTACTTTATACTTCATGATTTTACTTTATACTTGCATTTAAAATCATTACTGTAATTTAGCAGCATAATATCAATGTATTAAACTGAAACTAACTTGTTAGTAGGTCTGATGATATTTTGTTCCAATTAAGTCTTTTGTTTATTATTGAGATTTATATTGTTGTAAAGCTTATTTTATTTAAATTAATAATTTAAACAATATATAGTGACATGTGAATGATTTGTTATAGTTTATTATAAAAATGATTATGATAAAAAGACATGTATTGACTTTTACCACCTTATGCCGCCAAAAACTGTTGTTTGTCAGATTCTATAAAAAGGGAAAATTGTTAACCTCATTATTATTACGTTCTCAACTCTTGCTCGAAACACTTGTCGAATAAAAATCGATCAGTTCAGATTTTATTTTATTTATAATGGATTCACAAAGCACGAACCCTGACGCTACGCCGACATACACTTTATTTATTTTATTTAAAAACAGTAATGGCGAAGTAAGTGCTGCATTGATAGATGTGGTGAACGCCTACACTGCAAGCCTGACGTTACAGAGATATAATGAAAGTTAAAACAACATTTTGTTAATATTACACATTCTGTTCCTTTTGTATATAAAGACTGATAATATAGATCAAATGATTTAATCGTGTTTTCGATATCACTAAACTATATTTTCTCATTTTTTATTCATTTTTGTTAATTATAAGTTACGAAGGAAACAAATGCTTACTATTGAATGCGAAGAAAACAAAGATTGTGGTATTTGAAAGAGACGAAACCAGAACCATGTAAGGATTACAGTTGATGATGAAGTGTTGGAACATGTGGATGAAATTGTATATCTTGGATGCGCTTGTAGCAGAGATGGAAGGTACACCGCTGATGTGGAAACATGAGACTGGGAACAATGTGAATGCGTTGGGAAAACTTTTTGGCCATATAAACTTAGCCAGAAGGCACAGCTCGCTATACACAATGCAGTGCTGGTTCTAATGCTTACTCGTAGAAGCGAGAGCTGGGTATGGCGGAGAGAACATGAAAGTAGGATAAACGCGGTCGAAATGAGAGCGTTGCGCAAAATTTGTGGCGTATAGTAGACCGTGTTTGCAATTATGATATTACAAATAGAGTTGGTCTGAAAGAGAGCTTTGGTGTTAAAATAAGAAGAGGCATGCTTCGTTGGTTCGAACATGAACATGTTGGAAAGAATACAGGAGGAAAGAATGACGGAACAGATATACAACGCAAAAGTGGAAGGATGTAAGAGCCGAGGAAGGGCAATACTTACCTACCTTGACCAAATTGATCGTTTTGTATCCGAAGGTTGTCAGGAGCCTTAGAAATCGGCGAGCGTACATGAGAAGAGCAATGAATGTTAAAGAAGCGAGAGAAGTGTGTAAGAATCGAGTCACGTGTCGCTCGGTACTCTCTGCCTGATTTGGCGTGAAGATACAGTAAGTTATAAATAAGTAATGGTTTTATCAATTTAATCATTTCATTAAGTATTTATTCTAATTTATATTCAACATAAATTCCATTCTATCTAAAAAAAATACTAGAATATAAATGTGCTAGAATGTATGCGCTATGTGAGGTAATAATATATATTTTGTGACTTTACAAATGCTGTCTTTTTGACTTGAATACGTCTTTAAACTTGCATCCATAGTGAGAGGCAAACTACGTTTAGTGAGGACTGTGACGCATCGCGCGCGGCGGATTTGGCTTCATCATACAAGATCCTTTTAGTATTACTCACTTCTGTTTACCCGTTATGAATTCTATTCACGTAAAATTCACGGCAGTGTCCATGACACAGTCACACCCCATTTTTTTTATCAAAATGCAAATTTCGTATTTTATATTCTGGTAGTCCACAGACGTTTGTAACATCCCCGCGCCTTGTCCGATTACCCACTCAGGAATTTCGGCTTTCGGCTAATCTTAACTATTCGCAGGATCACAACAATTCTTCAAAAACTGTTATTTTGCAATGATCCTGTGTAAGCCGGAGATACTTTTCCAATCGATCTGCTCCCGTCATTGGTGTCTAGCCCTAGCTCTCTTTCGACAAAACAGAAGAGACGAGTAGCATCATGTGCAGCTCAGTTGGCTTAGAGACTAAAGTTGATGATGAGTCAGCTCGTATTCCTGACGTTATGTATAAGACGTTTGTGTTACTAACAGGAGTGCAGCCGGGAGCAGATAACTACGTGGTGCAAGCACGCGAGCTGCGCGCCGCTATTGGCAGAGTGCACACTGCGCGCCCTGTACGCAGCCACCGAGCAGGCGGGGTTGGCCGCACAGCTGCTGGATACTCTACACCACCAGCGGACCGCCAACATCAAGATCAACGTGGACGGCGCTCTACAGGTCATCATAATCATCATCCAAGCGTTAATCCTGATCGCGTCCTACCTATGCACTTCAGCATCATTTTTGGACCTACCCCTACTATACAGTAGTATATTAAATATCACTCTCGCGATGCCTCCCCTGCTGCTTACACAGCAACTCCTTGGGAGCTTACTGGTGACCTCACTCACACGCAGGAACACAAGAACCCTCTAGGAGTTGCTATTTGGCTGCGGTTTTCTGTGAGGTGGAGGTACTTCCCCAGACGGGCTGTTTCGATGCGCCCTACCACTCTTAAAACATCCAGACCAAGACAAACAGACATGTTTATGCACACAAATGTTTGCCTGGTGTGGGAATCGAACCCACGAGCGTTGGTGTCAAAGTCGCGTCATTCACGACTGAACCACCGAGCTCGTCAAAAGTAGGTACTAAAAGTACATACCACATAGGAATAGGCAGTAGACCAGCGCGCAGATAGGAGAATATTACGCTGTACTCGGCATACCACTTTCCACAGGTACGCAGTGTTCATGGGCAATGGTAACCACCAATAACCACTAGAGGGAGACTTTGTACAAAAGTCGTCTGCATGGGTACCTCTTTCTCATTTCTACCGCCAAGCAGCAAACCGAAACACAGCTATATATAGCTGTGTTTCGGTTTGAAGGGTGTGATATGGCAGAGAAATTACAGGGTACTGTGACGAAACATCTTTTGGTCACAAGTTCGGCAGCGCACGAGTAACATACCCGTGGTGTTGCGAGCATCAATATTCTGCGATGACCGCTTACCATCTCATGCGGGCCGCATCCTTGTTTGTCAATCTGGTTGTATTTATTAAAAAAAAACCTTATATCAAGACCGTTTGATTATTTGGAAACGAACGTAGTATCGATAATGCGAATTTAGAAGTAATATAACACGATTGTATTAATTCATTGACTGTGGCCCCGCTAACAGTCCGAACACAACTCACTCGCTTCTTTAAAATTCATAGCTCTTCATGCACGCTTGCCGGTTCCTAGGGCTCCTGGCATCACCTTCTGATAAAACACGATTAATTTGGTCGTGGTACGCGGGTCTTGGCCTTCCTCGGCTCCAACATCCTTCGTAAATATTAATTCTAGATCTGTTTAGTCATTCCTGCCATACCTATCCCGCAAGGAACCTGGTGTGAAGATATTTGTTTATTTGTTGTTTAGGAAGATTTACACATCTAATAAAATTATCTACGTATAAAGAAACATTGTATCTAAATCTATGCTATTTATAAATCTACACATGTGACAATATAGCATAAATTTGTTGAGGTACTCGTAACTACCATACAATTAATATAATTACCAATACCACGATACCATTGTACCACGATTATTAAAATATTAAAGCTACAATGATCGTTATGGGCATAAGGTACATAAGATTCACTTTTTACTTATTTTTAATTCAGATATACCTCAATTGTTGAATACACCTTCGTTTTCTTTCACACCTTTTCTTTACCGGTACAAAGTAGATTACCTATTTCCTAGAGTATGTAATAAAGTGCATTTTGTCATGATTTGAATGCACTAAACGGTAATGCTCGAAAAAAGAATTCATTACTTTACATTCCAATTACAATGTCGCATCTATATATATATATATAATATAAATGAATGTTTGTCTGTTGTCCTCTATGGACTCAAAAACGGCTGGGCAGATTTTGATGAAATTTTCAGCGAATCTTCAGGTTAGCCCAGCAGGTGATCCTGTGAAGTTTGGTAATGATTGGATCACCCGTGCGAAGCTGGGTCGAGTAGCTAGTTATTTATTAAAAATGTGATAATTTAATTCCGTAAACTTTTTTTATAAGCTAGGCAGGCCGTACGGCTCATGATGCTGTAACGTAATTACTAGCCTATGGACATTTGCAATACCAGGTCACTCGTGCATTGCCGACTTTGTAAAACCACTCGCACCTCTTTTATAAAAACGCTATGCTCAAAGAAATGAATTTTTCTATTAAAGTTCTCTATAGATTCTAATAGTCATTTACTACAATTAACAAAAACAGTTCATTTGTTTATATATATTATGTGAAACCTTTATTTATGTATGAGGATTGCTATGAAACTTCGTATTTGGAATGGAGTATACGTTTTTTTTTTACAACGTCTGGAGGCATACAAGCATACGGCCCGCCTTATGTAAAGCGGTTACCGTAGCCTATTAACGCTTGTAATACTGTATTTAAAAATGTATTTACGTATGTTTATCAGTTGTCTAGTACCCATAACACAAGCTTCGCTTACTTTGGGGCTAGATGGCGCTGTGTAATTTGTCCGACAATATTTATTAAAAAAAAAAAAAAAAAGTATCACCCGAGCGATGTCACCTCTGCTGCTTAGACAACAAGTCCTTAAGAGCTTACTGGTGACCTCACTCACACGCGGGAACACAACAACACTCCAGAGAGTAAAATATATGCTATTTATTTAGTTAATTTATTTTTTGTGCGTATAGGATGTACAAGTGCCACCAATACCTAATTATATACGCTGTGTATATAATTAGCTAGTGTAACACTCGAAATATATTTTTAAAAACCTTCCCTGTAATCTACTATCCAGCAAATTGGCGTGTCGTTCCGGTCCGACGAGCTGGTCATCCATCGATCGAGCGCCGCCGCTCTGTCCGCGCCGCTGGATCACCCCGCTTCGCTCCAGCTGTGGCGGCTGTTCATGATGCTGTACCTGCAGCGGCCGCCCTGCAGCGCGTGAGTTCATTTTGCATACATATCATCACGCCTGTATCCCATTGGGGTAGGCAGAGACTATGGACCGATCCGAAAATACCTCTCGTCCACAGTCATCAACTCTACACGCATGCTCTTAGGTTTCGGATGCTTTTATTTGGCTTTTTCGGCACATTAGCCTCCTGCCTTCATCTCCACTTACTTTTGCTCGATATGCTTCTTTCGTAACTCTCTTGTCATCTATTGGGACCATTGTGTTTTCGGCAGCAGATACTGGGGTTTGGGGATGTATTTGTGTATTATTTATGCTCGACGAGCTCGGTGGCGCAGTGGTGAAACGCGCTGTTACGCTACTTTGACACCGACGCTCGTGGGTTCGATTCCCACACAGTACAAACATTTGTGTGCATGAACATGTCTGTTTGTCTTGGTCTGGATATTTTCTATGTATAATAAGTATGTATTTACAAAAAAAAATAATTACGTATGTTTACCAGTTTTCTAGTACCCATAACACAAGCTTCGCTTACTTTGGGGCTAGATGGCGCTGTGTAATTTGTCCGACAATATTAAAAGACAATATTATTAAAAGATTATTTATCCTTGTAATTACGGTCAGTAATGTACACCGTAACCTATCCATGGATGGGTCTAATTGCTTCGAGCTTCTCAGTGGTTTCAATCCTGATGTTACCGTTATGTGACAGTCTTTAAGCCAGTTCAGGGGCAATGGAAAATCATGCCACCCACCTGATGTAAAGTGCTTACCATAGCCTATGAACGCTTGCAATAGAGGCAGTACAGCTCACTCGCAGAAACTTAACAAGCCTCAACAGAGTTAATATTTGGTAGCGGGTTTCTGTCAGGTGGAAGCCCAACCGGGTTGGTTTGATGCGCTTCACTTCCAATAGTGAAACATTTTATCTTTTACAGAACGGAATCAACAGCCCCAATCGGACCTTTGTTCTTCAGCGGTATCATAAAATCGCTGACTCTTTCAACCATAAAAAAACGATTGCACGAAACTACTATTTACCACCAAAACGCGGCACAAGTATTAAAGGCGAAACAAAACAAACAGAAGCCTTCGACGGGCGCCATCACACCGACAGCCACAAACGAACAAGTCGTATCGAATTCAAACGACGATCCCATGCTACCAGGGTTGTCAATCATCGATTTCACCGGGGAATCGAGTGGAAGCGAGTCGGACAGTTCCTGCGAGGAGATTGTGGAAGAGCAAGAGACAGATACGGCAGATCTTGAAGGCAGTAAAGATGCTGTTCATATGTACAACTATCACGTTGGTGCGGAGAAGTAAGTCCATCAATTTATCTATATTCTTTTTTAAAGAACCTCTGGAGACAAAAGCATACGGCCCACCAGATATGAAGTGGTTACCGTAGTCGCTTGCAATATTGTAAGTTTCGCTTGCGCGTTGCCACTTCTGCTGCTAACACTGCAACTCCTTAGCGGCTTACTTTACTTACTCGTAGGAAAACAACAATTCTTCATTGTTGTTATATGGCTGTGATTTTCTGTGATTGATGGGGTGTAAGTAGCTCAATGTCACCTTTAGAGCCAAAGTCAACCTCACCTGCACGTGGTGCACCCTACTTAGTTATAGACGAGGCTCTGGCGAAAGAGAGGTAGGGCACGATGTTAGCCCGACTGGGGAAGTACCTCCACCTCACAGAAAACGGCAGCCAAATAACAACTCTCTGGAGGGTTGTGTTCCTGCAGGCGAGTGAGGTCACCAGAAGACGAGGAGTTGCGTAAACGCGAGAGTAAACGCTTAACATTAGGCGAAGCGTATGCTTGTTTGCTATCCGTCGTAATATAAGAAAGTGATGTGGAAGTACATCCCTTGTCAAGCTGCTTTGATGCGCCCTACCTCTCTCAAATATGTATTTTAGGGCAAATTCCTTGTAGAATATGCATAGAGAACTGAGTGCCACATGACTCGATCCTTACACAGCTCACTCGCTTCTTTAACATTCATTGCCCCAAACCAACGGTGCATGCATCTTAACGCAGATTATCAGATCAAGTCCCTCGCTCGTTGCCACTCCTGCTACTAACATATCAACGCCTTAAAAGCTTACCGTTTCCTCCATTCACTCTCAGGAACACAACAATAGTCTACGGAGTTCGTACTTTCCCTGCTGCTTTGATGCTACCTACCTTCTCTTAAAAACACCCAGTTGAAGATAAACAACTATGTTTATACTACGTCCGGTTGTATACAAGCATACGGCTCACCTGATGTAAAGCGGGTACCGTAGCCTTTTAACGCTTGCGATATATTAAGTATCACTCGTGTGTTGCCTCCCCTGCTGCTTATACAGCAACTCCTTGGGAGCTTACTGGTGACCTCACTTTCTCCTTTATAAATATTTTTCTCCTTTATAAATATTGTCGCACAAATTACACAGCGCCATCTAGCCCTAAAGTAAGCGAAGCTTGTGTTATGGGTACTAGACAACTGATAAACATACGTAAATACATTTTTTTTTTGTAAATACATACTTATCATACATAGAAAATACCCAGACTAAGACAAACAGACATGTTCATGCACACAAATGTTTGTACTGTGTGGGAATCGAAACCACGCGCGTTGGTGTCAAAGTAGTGTAACAACGCGTTTCACCACTGCGCCACCGAGCTCGTCAAAACACGCGGGAACACAACAACCCTCTAGGGAGTTGTTATTTGGCTGCGGTTTTCTGTGAGGTAGAGGTACTTCCTCAGACGGGCTGCTTTGATGCGCCCTACCCCTCTTAAAATTAGTTTGTTTACATTTGCACGTATGTTACAGAGTCGTTCGAATGTACGCCGTGTGGCTAGAGGAGGGTGACAAGGTCCGCGTCTCGCCACACCACGCCGACATAGCCAGGTTCATATCAGATCAGGTATGATCCATTGATCCATGATATAACAACTCAAAACACTTTATAATCCTACAAACAAAAAGCTAACGCGAGCTAGCTTTTTGTTTATAATGCGCCATTACGTTACGCTTGGAGTTTCTTACGTCTCTATGACACATGGTTAAAATTAAAAGTCATCAGTCATCTTGACAAGTGATATTTATCGAGTGGCTTCTTCTTAACGTTATTCCGTTTCCTAATCCATTGGGATTGGCGGGGTCCGATACGTAAGCCTAAGGATTTGGTGAAGATACAATTTTTTTCATGAAGCGACTGCCGTCAGACTTGCACAATCTAGAAGGAAAACCAAACCATTGATAGGTTCGATCATACGTCGTCTTTCGAAATATAATTTCTTGCGGGTTTCGTCGTGATGTTTTCCTTCACCGTCGGCCAAGTGATAATTACAAATATGTACATAAATCCGAAAACACGTATTTAGTGGTATATGCCAGGATTCGAACCGGCGACCTGTTGGTCACTAGGCCGGTTCTTATCAACTGAGCTATCACTGCTCGATTTCTAATGATTTCTAACGTGTGTATTTCTTAATACTTATTCATCATATAAGTGATTAGACATTTTTAAAATAATCGAGTCGTATCTATGCTAAGTATTTACTTACTAACTTATTTAGTTATGTTTAAAAAGTGAAAGTAAGAAGTAACTGTGGGAAGGGAGAAGTTATATACAATTATTAAGTTGTCTAAATAAAATAAAGATAAAAGATAAAAATTCTTTATTTGCCATTGGGCCCTCGCGGGCACTTAGACACGTATTACATTTTTTGAAATATAATTTTATTGTATCTTATTTAATTCTCTTATTTTACTTTTTTTTTAATCTACTAGCATTTCGGAAATGACCATTGGCGAAGAAGAAATGCCGAAAGAAACTTGCCAATATAGGTGTCTTTTAAAATTGTCAATTAGATGTTACAAAAAAAAAATACTTAAGCATATTGGTACAATAATGATCACAAATGGTAAAATTAACTGTGCTGAAATGTCTAGCATGTTATTTGTTCACGGTTGAAAATGAAAGGTAGAGTGTATAACTCGGCAAAAGTGGGCAATTGCCCCTCAAACATAGTTGTATACTCGGTACGCTCGCCCACGCACCTAAGTATTTCTCCCCTCAGGGAATAATCTACTATTTAATCTATAACAACTACGTACACACAGCGTGCAAGCAGCAGTGGAGGCATCGCGCGAGTGATATTTGTATTGTCTTGTATGCCTCTCGACGTAGTATAAAAAATAGCTCAACTTTTTCATAGCATACTTCGCCGTTTCGACGAATACCGTCTGATTTTTTTTTTACGTGAAGGCATTGGCAGCCGCGTGGCGGTCAGTGGTATCACAGCGAAGGTGCACCATCGACGCAGAGCCCCTGCCGCTGCCGGAGCCCCCGCCGCCGTTACCGAAACGACAGCCAACAATTTTTGAGACAGTTGTTGAAACTATCCTTGGCATCAAATACCGTTCGCGACGAAGGTAAAGTACTTTGTGTATATTCGCCACTAGTTAGGTCATGCGAACTAGCGTCGGCCGACTTCTTCCTAGCGTTATCTCATTTCCTTAGCCTAAGGATTTGGTGAAAATACTGACGTTTACATGGACTAAGTGTTGTCCGATCTCCACAACCTAGAGGGAAAACCACACCTATCTTAGGTTAGGTCACAATTTTTGATCAACTAAACATATTTTCTCGAAATAAAAACTAGATGTTACCAAAATGAAAGCCATAAAATAGCTTACTGAATTTTCTGAACCAATTCGGTCATTTAGCAACAAAAATGGAGAAGTTCAAGCTGGCGTCCAGCTACCGCAGTAGTCACGTGCTGTGAAGTTCCAGAGAAATTTCTACCGAGTGCTCTTACGTGGGGAATAAACTTTCTGCTGACGTTTCTCTAATTGATTGCAGCGCGAGTTTCTTCAAATAGGGTTTTTACCCATGGTATTCCAAGTGTCCATCGGCTACGGTAAATGCTTATGATCAGGCAGGCCGTACGTTTACTTGTGACAATGGTATAAAACAAAAGTGTTACTTGAAAATTTCTAATGGAACTTTTGTGTATTAAAAAAAGGAAAGCAGGCGTGGACTTGAAACCAGTAGTGGGTGATATGGACGTGTCTGACGTTCGCATTCTGCTGCAGCTCCTCGACAAGTGCCTGCAGGATATCGAGAAGTACGCAGGGTAAGCAGAAAAGTACAGCGCCGTAGTAGTAAATAGAGGTAGAGTCGTAGAAAGAAGAAGGAACAGCACGCAGCAGCATATCAGGAGCCCTAGGAATCGTCGAGTGGCAATGAAAAGGGCTATGAATTTTAAAGAAGCGAGCGAGGTATGAACAGGCAGAGTCGGTTCGGTTTTCTCTCCCTCAAAGGATCTGGAGTAAAGATATAGATACATAAACAGACCAGCACGCCTGGGCATGTGCCACCGCCTTATAGGAGACCGCGGCCAACTAAAGTTTATTGTATATTCTGGAGAGAGTAAAGTCTCTAGACAAAGCTGCATTTTTCTTTTTCTTATACAACATCGGACGGCAAGTAAGCATACGGCCCACGTGAAGTAAACTTTCTACCGTACTCTATGAACTCCTGTAATACGAGGAGTACTGCTCGCATGTTGTCACCCTCACCGCTAACACAATAACTCTTCAAGAGCTTACCAACAATTTTTTTGAGAGCACAAGCACCTCCCAGTGTGTGTTCTTCACCTCGCAGAAAACCAACCGCAGCAAATTCACAACTCCATGGAGGATTGTTGTATTCCTACGAGTGAGTGAGGTTACCAGTAATCTACTGAGGAGTTGTTGTGTTAGCAGCGGGAGTGGTAACGTACGAGCGTTACCTGGATTTAATAACTTCCCGGTATTAATACACACAGTGTTGGAGAACCCAGCCTCTTCCTCCCACTAGATACCGACTAGAGAAAAGATTTTTAGGGAGATGGATGCAGGCTCAGGATCGAGGCTAGTGGCTCTTTAGGGGGGAAGCCTATTTCCAGCCGTGCACGAATAGGGGTTAAAACGATAATGATGATGAATGAGCTACGGAAACCAGTTTACGCCAGGTGGAAAGTACGCTCATATGCCTCTCGAAGTTGTATAAAAAATATAAACAGAGTGAATATTGTTTTGAAAGTTTGTTTGTAACAGGCAGTGGAGGGCCGAGGTGGCCCGTATAACGGCCCTGGATGGCCAGCTGTGGGACCTGGTGGGCGCGCTGCGGGTACCGAAGCAGTTGCCTGTTAAACACATCGCCTGTTCTAAGAAATGCAAGCCCATCCCCTTCGTCCCGCAAGCAAGTATCGGTTGCTGATTCTTTTAACTTAATTTGCCTTTTTGCTAAATGGCGATTACATGAAAAAATTATATTTTTCTATTTATTTAAACAAACAGTTCTCTCTGCCTACCCCGCAAGGCATATGGCGTGAAGTTATAGATAGATAGATATTTAAACAACTTAATAGAAAATAATGTACGTGAACGGGTTACTGTACTTGCTCTGGGAAAATCTATTTATAACTTCACGCGGTTGGGTAGGCAGCTCGAACCGAGCACCACATGTGTGCTGTGCTGAATCGTTAACAACACAATACTAACTTGCGCATCACAGTCGGTAAAGTATTTCGTCGCAGCGTACGGATGTCATGTCTACCGTGCGAACAGTAGGGTAATCACGAACATATTAGAAACTCGTATCGTAATCGTAACGAGTCCTCGATAGTATTACGCAGCATCACGCTAGTACGTAGCACGAAGCACCTTCGTCGACCTATCGTATCCTCGATAGCATTTCGATACTACGTAAACCGGGAACGAACAAATTGAGTGAACGATTCGTTCTGAAATTAGATGAAGTTGTAATTTTGTAATTCTTGTAATTTTTATCTTAAGTATTCTATGAAATATTCGAGTGAATTATGTACAAAAACTTTGAAATATGAATATACTTTTTGGATTAACATTTTAAATTGTATTAATATTTGAAAAAATATAAATTATGTTTTAACTTGAAAAACATAAACAGCTGGATTACTTTTATTTCTGAACGGCTTCTTGATATTCTGTCTCGGAGACTCGACAAAGGAGAACTGTCGCAAACTTTGTTTATTTATATGTATATCGTATAAATAATCAAAGGTCGCAAGGTATGCATTTAATAATCTCAAGAATTTCAAGTGCTCGGCCTAAGTATAATATATAAAAAGTCATCAATCGATTTCGTTCATGTCGCACATACCTTATCACTCAGTATTTTTTGATTGTTTTTGTGACGGAGTGTGAACTCAGTTTTTGTTTTAATTTATTTCGTTTTATTGGGTCAAGGTTGGAGCTCCTTTAAAAACAACACGATATGCATTAGGCAATATGCATTATCTATAGGGCTGCTAGTGGCACTGGTGGAGGGCTGGTTGTTATCTTTGAAGGCAAAACTATTTTTAAATTCAGTTTCTATCAGATCTAGCAATTTTGTTGATTTTCTTTGTAAGCCCTGCGACTTAATTCTGTGTAACATAATCAATAAATAAAAATAACGGTAGGTACTTTAGTACAAATAGATATTTATTTCAATTATGTATTAGTAGAATGAAATATAAACTATATATTTAATATATAAATTTATTATTTACAAATTTTACAAATTTCATGCTACTAATCATTGAAAAAAATAGGTTTATTTTTCTATATTATTAGTATAGGTTTTCTATATTATTGTTCATTTACTGTGTGTTCAATAAGTATTGTAGTAAGATAATAAAATAACACAATAAACTACGTTAAACTCTAGATAAATCTTGCATTTTATGTAAAACATTAGTCTACTAATGTTTTCAAGCGAAATACTACCAAAAACACTGAAAATAATGGTCAAATACTCATCCTCATCGATCATTTCGATAGCCAGCCTTCGAGATTCTCGATACCGTACGTCAAAACAAAGTTCGTGCTCCCAAATTTCATACAAATATGTCAAGATACGTACACGTTACGATACGAACTCGATACGAAAGTACTTTGTGCTTCAAAATGTAGTTACTTTTACGTCCGATAGAGGCGCTGCTCAATTTTCATACAAATTGTATACGATGACGATACGAATGTTTTTTCGCAAAGGATTCGTGCTTGCCCTACAGAAATACTTACAATTAGTCTAAATCCTGAAACTCAGTTCACATATGGTTATTATGTTCTTGCGTATAATTATACCATTATTGAAACATATAGTTTTAAAATAGTGTGTGGTAATTCATTAACCCAACATACGACTATAGCATGACTCGGTCCTGACACAACTCACTGGCGTCTTTAACATTCATAGTCTTCTCGTGCACGCTCGCCAGTTTCAATCCATGATCAATTTAGTCATGGTAGGTTAGTTAGTCTTGGCCTTCCTCGGCTCCTACATCCTTCTACTTGCGCGTTGTACATCTGTTTCGTATTTTTTCAGTTGTTGAGATATGTGACCTCACTCGCTTCTTTATCATTCATAGCTCTTTTCATGCATTCCCGTCGGAAAATGTTTCTCTTTATAGTATCGTACTGAAATCAAGCTTATTTGCTTCCAATGACAGATCGATTCGTGGTTGAAAGCTTAAACCTTATTAACCACAAAGTTATGGAATACAAGTCGGAATTATTGCTAAGATATTATCCAAGCAACTTTTGCGAAAAGTTGACTTACGCCAGTATACAAGTAGCCTATAAAATAATAATAATCAACCATGAAGGAAGTACCCTATAGAGATCCAATGACATGATTTTAAGTAGTAAAAAGGGTCGCAGGAACACAACAACCCTCCAGCGAGTTGATATTTCACTACGGTTTTCTGTGACGTAGAGGTGCTTCCCCAAACGGGCTGCTTTGATGGGCCCTACCTCTCTTATGCTTATCGGCTTAATGGTTAAAATATTCTCCCGTTGTAGGTTCGAATCGCTGAATTATTTCGTTTAGTGTCTGCTTTACCTGTGTCCTTTGCAGAAACACCATCTGAAATGCAACCACTGGTCACAATAATGAAAGAATGGAGAAAGTATGGAGAAGTACTTACTAGTAATGCGAAGAAAACAGAGATGATCTTTGTTATCTTCTTGTTTAGTAGTTAGTCCTTGAGTAAATATTTGAAAGAGAAGAAACCAGAACCAATGAAAGGATTATAGTTGATGATGTAAGTGTTAGTACAAGTGGATGAGATTGTAATTCTTCGATGCGTTTCACTATGCTAGTCTATTTATCATATACATACACCATGTGTACGGGCAGCCTGTCTTTGCTTACGTTCGGCGTTCTACTTCTTCAAAGCTCAACATATGCCACCAAACCATATATATGAACCAAAAATGTCTAATTATTAAATAAAGTATTATTATTACAGGTTAAAGAATGGTGCATATCGTTGGGAGCGGTGAATGGAGTAACAGAAAACAGGTGAGACAGTGTCAACAGAAATAAAATAAAATGCAATATACTAACAGCTTCTATATCTTTTTATACAACGTAGCCCGTAGTCTTAGATCAAGCTAGGTGGTACCTGCGTTAGGGACGCCTTCTGGTTTTTGAGCAAATTATGCTGGAGAATCGGAAGGGTCCCGAGCGATTGGAGACGCGCAGTCATCGTGCCCTTGTATACATAGACAGAACATGAATATTACAATCTTTTGATTTCATTCTTACCAGTGCTCACCATGTGTTTTCGTATCGTGCAGGTCGTCCGCGCGCGCCGCAGTGCGTCGGCTGACG
This sequence comes from Pyralis farinalis, assembly GCA_947507595.1. NCBI lineage: Eukaryota > Metazoa > Arthropoda > Insecta > Lepidoptera > Pyralidae > Pyralis > Pyralis farinalis. The sequence continues at coordinate 4,385,231 of OX382270.1, forward strand.
CGTCCGTCGCGGGCAGTCGTGCTCGCCGCCGTCGCACTGCTTGTGGTCGCCAGGTCTGTACACCTTGCTTTCATTATTAATACAAGGTTTTAATAATTTTATTTTATTTGGTGTTGCTACAAAAGACAGCGTGTAAAATAAAGTCGCTTCTCATTTTACTTTAAAATATGTATATAATATTAATTAATATATAATATTAATTGTATATGTATGTATGTATATATATATATATTATGTATGTATAATTCTTATTCAAGCACATACATCTAATCCACTACTAACCATATGACCTACTGTTGGAGGTTGGCTGGAATAAATCTCTTTTGGAGATAAGCTCGCCTTTGCGAACTATGTAATTTAACCATTGTAACTTTTTAATTTGTTGTGTACAATAAAGGATAGTAATAATAAAACTTATAGAAAATGTTCTGCGAATTTAATTTTTAGTTTTGCTTATTTGAAGAAATTTACCAACAGTTAACTTTTCGACATTCCTGAAATTTGGATACTCTGATAAAAGTACACATTTTATTTCGTACTTTTAAGAAATCAACGATCATTAAACTAAAAAACAGCGAGAATAAGAAGGAGCTGTAAGAGAATAACACGTATTTATTGCGCAATTGAAATAACTGACGTATTATTTCCTCCGTGCCAATGAAAGTAGAATGTATAACTTGGGAAATAGTAATTAATTGCCTCAAACATAGATAGATGCCCTCTCTCGCAACGCTCATTTCAAGTGGGCCTAAATATAGCGCATGCAACTCACTCAGTTACATTTATTTCTGAGAGGTATAATAAAATAGAAGTGAGAATGATATATCGTGATTGGCTAAGACTTAAAATGTAACGAGTTTATCGACGATGTTGTGTCGTGCGCAGAGCTGTCCGCAGCACGGCAGCGGCGCGACGCGTGGCGGAGCGTGCTTGGCGCGGCGCGAATGGCTGCGACGGCTGCCAGCCCGCGAACGACGCGCTGCTCGCCATGGTCGATGAATTGGCGCAGGTACTGGGAGAAATTAACATTATTTGATTATATTTATTTAACACTATGTGACAAATGTAAGGGTACAAAAGGCGGAATAGCACCAGCGAGGTACAGTACAAGGTACAGTTCTACATTCGTTTTTATACCTTGATCGCTGGTTCAATTTAATTAACGCCGGAAATCTCTAGTATGTATATCTTCACGCCAGGTCCCTTACAGGGTACGCAGAGAGAACCGAGGGCCATAAGACGCGGTCCTTACATACTTCAGTCGCTTCTGTAACTTTCATAGCTCTTTTCATGCACGCTCGCCGGTTCCTGGGGCTCCTGAGGCATCACCTTCTGATAAAACACGGCCTACTTGGTCATGGTAGGTTAGTCTCGGTCTATCTCGGCTCCTACATACATCCTTCCACTTTTGCATTGTATATCTGTTTCGTCATTCTTTCGTCCCGCATTGTTTTTACATGTCCAAACCAACGGAGCATGCCTTTTCTTATCTTAACACCGACTCTCTCTTTCAGACCAACTCTTTCTCTCACGTCTTCATTACGAACGCGGTCAGCAAGCGTTATGCCACAAATTTTGCGCAATGCTCTCATCTCGACCGCATTTATTCTACTTTCATGCTCTCTCTGCCATACCCAGCTCTCACTTTCATTAATTAGCGTTGGGATTAACACCGCGCTGTGTACAGTGAGCTGTGCCTTCTGGCTTAGATTTCGGCTGCCTAGAAGTTTACCCAACGCTTCATTCACGCAATTCCCAGCTTTCACTCGTCTCTCCATATAAGCGGTGTATTCTCTAGTGTCATACAAATTTACTCAGTATATCTATTATCTAGTAAACATTAAAAGTAAATTGTAAGTTCTCTTAGTTCGGACTATCGGTTCGGAGTTCGGATTCGGTGTAAAGTTTTCGAACAGTGTACGTTGCCAGTGATGACATACGGAACTGATACGTAGCCCTTCACTGCCGACTGCGGGCCATGTGGAGAAAGAGAAGACTGAAAATCACTCAGCGTGCTATGGAAAGAGCTATGCTCTCGCATGTCTTTTCTGGACCGCAGGATGACCGCAGTAGAACCAAGGTATCCGACATAGCCGAAAGGATAAGCAAGCTGAGTGGCAGTGGACCGGCCACATAGTCCGTAGATCCGACAACCGCTGAGGAAGAAAGGTTCTCGAACGGCGTTCCTGTACTTACGCGCAATGTGGGACGACCCTCCACTAGATGGAGCGACGACTTCTTCTAGCCAACCCTAATGAATGAGGAACGAATTTGTACAAGGGCTATACTACGAGTATAACAAATATATGTGCCAACTAGATATACATACGACATACAACCACATATATATATATACCTACATATTATTTTTCGTTAGATGATAATATATTTAGATAGTGCTTCTTTAGTTTTCTCTTGAAACCAAATACAGAAGGACTCTCTCTTATCTCTATTGGTAATTTATTCCAAAGTCTAACAGCACGTACAGTGAACGAATTAAAAAAGAATTTCGTGTTAGCTAGAGGGAAATGTAAAGTTTTTGTATGGCAGGAACGTTGGGATCGAGTTGGCGGTGGAAGGAGTGGAAAACGAGAACAGAGGTATTGAGGGGAATTGGGATTGGTAATTAATTGAAAAGCAGGGATAGTATGTGCACATTTCTGCGAAGTCAAATAGGGGCCCACTTCAAATGTAACTGTGTTTTGAGGGAGTCGATGGATAAAGGTGGCACATGATCGAGACGAATAGCACTCTAGAGGGAAGGCCTATGTTCAGCAGTGGACGGATATGGGCCGAGATGATGAATGGATTCGGTCGGTACGGATTGTTTGTTGCAGAAATTCCTATTTCCAAGAGTATCATGTTTTTTTATTGTAGCGTTGGTTATGTAACAACGGGCCGCTATGCGCGGAGTTGGTAGCTGCGTGGGGGCGAGGCGGAGGCTCTGGACTACAGCAGGCAATGTGCGGAGCGCTGGTGGCTCCGCGCCGGCTGCCCGCTGCCGACTGGCCACTCGTATATACCGCGGTGCTGCAACAGGACCTGCCCCCGCACCGTGCCTTCAGCTATCTGTCTAAGGTGATACAACAACGAACCGGGGCTTGACCACACCGACACAAGAAAAAAAGTGCAGACGGCACATGGTTTTTCTTTACGAACTAATTTACTACAGACGATTTCAATTTAATCACAGAGTGCCAGATAATGATCGAAGATGAAAAAGTGGTACAAGTGAATGAATTTGTGTATGACACTCTATGTTATGACGAACTCGGTGGCACAGTGGTTAGTAACGCTACTTTGACACCAACGTTTGTCGGTTCGATTCCCACACAGGACAAACATTTGTGTGCATGAACATGTCCGTTTGTTTTGGTCTGGGTGTTTTAAAGAGAGGTAGGGTGCAAAGCAGCTCATCTGGGCAAGTACGCAGCGAAAATAACAACTCCCTGGAGGAATCTTGTGTTATTGTGTGTAAGTGAGGTCACCAGTAAACTTTTAAGGAGTTGCTGTGTTAGCGACAGAGATAACCTGTGAACGCTTATAATAAAATCTGTATTTTAAGCGCTCATAAACTACGTTCACAACTTTACATCGGTTGGGCCGTATGCTTGTATGCCTCCCGCCGTTGTATAAAAAAATACTTCAATGTATCATCTTAGCAAAATTGATTTGAAAAAAACCAATGATACACTTCTGTAAAGTTTTAATATATGAGATCTTGTATTATGATGTTATTAAGTAAGCTACCTATATAATAAACTTATGTATGTTTTTGAAATTACTACCTATGGCAATACTAGCCGAATGCCCTTTCTATTGAGATACCAGAAATGTTCGTGACAATTATTATTAATTTTTCCATTTCTACTGTCATATGTGGTCTACCTATTAGGTATAATTTTGCATACATGAGTATGTTCTCGTATACATCATGTTGTCGTCTTCAGTTTGAAGTGAGCCGCTGGGCCGAGGCCGCGCAGCCCGAGGCGAGGCGTGCGATGCTGGAGGCACTTGGCGCCGCCGTAATGAGGAAAGGCGCTGAGCCCGAGGCGACACACCACGTGTTACTTGAGGTGGGATGTACATGAGTGTTAAAATGTAATGTATTTCCTGTTTGCCATAATAATGACAGGCACGTAAGGCGCTCTGAAAGTTTAGCATAACTCTTATATAGAACAAAATAAGAGCAAAGTTATGTGTTTCTTAAGGCGAAGTCGAAGGGAAGAGACCGAGAGGATAAAGCCCGATACGTTCGACAGACCAGGTACGCACCACACTCGAATACACTGTGATAGCTTTTGCGAAGAATTGCAGAATGCACGCCTTAGATGAGGGTAGGCAAGGCGGACGCAGCGGACGCAGCGGACGGCGGGCCAGGTGCGACGGGCGTAGTTCCGCGTGCAGCTCCGGCGGGTGTCAGGTGTGAACAGGTCCGCCAGCACTGGGCAGACGTAGTATACCCGTACAGGTGAACCTCAATATGTAGATATTGAGGTTTATATTTCAATCACTGCACTGAGATGACACTCGTAGTATTATTAGTGATAGCTGTATTCGGATTTAAGTGTATATTTATGTGTAATATTAGACTTTTTATATAATCACTACAGACAGCTTGTACGTGACCAGCGTTAGCTAAATCCGAGGAAGAAATTGACGTTCCATCGTCATTTTGAATGAACGATTCGAACGAAATCGACTGGAACTGTGTAGTACGAATGACAGAACCCTCTAGATTCGAGATTTAAAAATGTAGTCAACCGTAATTCCAGAAGGATCTAAGATGTACAGATAGATTCTTTAAATTAAGAACTATTTTACAACTGAATATTAGAATTATTCATTTTTTAGGTAATTTGATGATTTTTAATTGCTAAATAGTAATAGATTTAACTCGTCGTAGCGACACCTTGCGGTAGAAAGCACCGACTTATAATACAAGGTGTGCATTACAAAGACTAGATGGCGTTAGCTGTGACGTTTCAAAACTAGATTTGAATGCATTAAGGTTTGTTTATGTTCAATTATTAATTATGTTGATTAGAAGATTTTTATTTTAGGTACGGGCATTTCTATGTAGCTTGTAACAGATAAATCGTTACAAGCCTTTTTAAGATAAACTTCTTGCGGGGGAAGAGCACTTTTGAAATTATAAAAAGTCATCACCCCCAAATCTTTTTTCGTTAACTTCATTTTGGACCAGGAACTCAAAACTTTCAACCTGGCCCGTGTATAAAATTCACTTTTAAAGCAGCTAAATCCTGCCTGTAACAAATGCGATAAGTTATGGGAATAGAAAGATGCAATAAGAAGACGTCTGCGATATATATTGTCCGTTGTTGATTGCGAAGTGAGTGACTAAAATTCCTCCAATCAACACTTTATCTTACGTTCTCTTATACGCACTATCTTATAGTTTGATATTCTTTCTGTGTCAGTTGCTGGGCGTGCACGCGGCAGCGTTGCTGGACAGGACAGAGTTGTGCTCGTATATTGTGTTTTGCGCCCGGCATTCGGCGATCTTGGGGCATCTTCCGCCACAGCACTGGCCGCACGTCGTACGGGCTGCCTCACGCTGCGCCGTCTTACTGTCGATAGACCAGGTAATCGCTCTCTCTTGAACCCGAGGGAATTTTGAAGAAATAATTAAGATACACTCGGATACCTCGCCAAAAATGAAACAATCATCCGTAAATCAGCGCCTGGATTTTTCTATCGGGATGTCCGACGGTGAGAGTAACATGAGCTCCCACACGTTCATCACAATTGCCACAATTCGTGCACAAAGAACTGTCTAAACCTTTTCACCCGTGGCTGTACATGAAAAGTAACCACTCTATAGAGCGCAGCGGCAAGAGTGGCAAAATATATGATAAATAATCTTTTTGAACAGGCAACGACGGTTATGTTGATCGACTGAAGAATAGTATATTATGTGTATCCTTACAGCTAGGTCACGTATTGTGCGAGTTGGGTGCCGTATGGTGGGAGGCGCGCGCGTCGCCACAGGCCCTCGCCCGCACGGAGCTGAATGTGTTGTACGCGTCGCACATGGCCGCGCTGCTGCGGACGCTGCACCGCGCCTTCGTGGCCGCCGCGCTCGCACTGAGCTACACTCCGGAAAGAGGTGCGTACCACAATCTTGCTTTTATGTCAATTTTATGTATGTCATCATACCAAATATATATACTGTATGCCTAGAGAATAGAAAAAGAAATATATACAATGATTTTGATTTTATCCATACTCTGGCCTCATTAGTCAAAAATCGGTATTTCAAAATCTTTTTCTTTATGCCATATTAACTAATTCCCCGTCTATTATACGAAGCCAATTGGCATATCTGATATAGGAAGTAAAAAAACACAATAAGAAAACGTATCTCAATTTTACTATACAATATTCAGAGACTTAATAGAATACAATATTTATTAAGTGAAATAGCCGTGTTATCTTGTAGTGTTTGAAGTCGTATCGTTATAATAATATGTTAGTTGGAATATACGGCTGAGACAGCTGGATGTATGTATAAAATGTATCACTGGCTTTATGTTAACGTTTTTTAAAACATTCTAGCTTCCTAAACAATCTTTAACATAAAACGTAATGCATTATGAATAATGATTACGATCGGTACGTTCGTGTTTCTTGTCCACTTAGTGGATATTTCTTATCCACTAAGAAACATTTACACCATTTGTTATAGGAACCAGTGTGACATAACATCACGTGTTGATGTTATATCACACTGGTTCCTATATCAAATGGCGATAATTGATGATATCGCAACAGTGTCGCGGAACATTAACAATCACGAATTTCACTTGTTAATATTTATCGTGTAATTATTTGGCAGTGTGCGTGTACGCGTGGTCTGGTGCCCGCGACGCGTGGTCCGCGTGGCTGCAGCCGTCCAGGGCGCCGATGCTCCTAGTCGGCGACGCTCTGGACGATATGCTCGCCGCTTTAGTCGACTCGCTGGTCCACACCATGGCCGACTGTCCCGGTTAGTGGCTGTTCTTTTACGGGAAATTCGTTCTTTTACAAGTATTTTCCATTAAATATTATATATAAAGATGGATGTATTAATGAAAATTAGTACGGAGAATGTATTGTATGTATGTTAGTGTCTTAAAATGAATAATTTTATATTTTATTGTTTATGTATTAATTATATTTTATTATATTCACCAAAATATTAGGTAACATTACTAAAGAACTATGAAAGCATCTAACAATACTATAACCATAACTTAAAAAGATGTATTGGATTGAGGACGAAACTTAAGGTAAACTGTTGTCGCCATACATCAACGTAGGTCGCGATTAGTTTGCCAACTACAAATTAGTTAGCGATAAAGAGAGGTGATGTTACTACAAATTTACAGTTTTCGGATGTTTCCCTTTACTTGTGCTCAATGACATTGCTTTTGGCCAAATTTCATGATTCCTTTCGTGTGTTAAAATATGCGGCATAAGAAGCCATATCTTTTGATTGCATTAACTTAGAAGTTTGATTACGTCTCTTCTCCAAGTGAGTGTTCAATATATGATATTAATTTCAACTTGATACTCTCACGCGTCCCTGAGAAAAGTTCTTGACTAACGGACAACGAATTGATCCTAGAAGTGATTCGTTTTTCCTTTCGACGTTCGGAAACCAAAAACTCGTACGAAGCCGCGGGTATCAGATAGTTTTTATTCTTAGCGTTATCCCATTTCCTAATTATTAAGGATTAGCGGAGTCCGCAACCTAAGCCTAAGGATTTAGCGATGTTACTGATGTTTGCATGGCACGACTACCGTCACTCGTATTACACTTACGGGTTTCCTCACGGTGTTTTCCTTCGTCGAACTAGTTTCCAAATATATATGTACTAAATATAATTTAGTGGTACATCCCAAGTTCGCACCGGCGGGGACCTGATGGTCCATAGTCCGGTTCTTTGTTCACTGGATTATCACTGTTCTAATAATCTAATATCATACGATATTACATGATATGATAGTATAAATATTTACGTTATATATTCTTCTTATCAGTGGCGTGCACAAAGATTTTTGACAGGGTAGGCAGAATTTTTTTAAAGCTATTAACTTACCAAACAATACAGCATGTTGCATTTCAAATCCGGTGTACAGCGGCCTTTCTCAATCACTTGTTTTTTTTTTTCACCGAAAGATAGTTTTGGAAACGTATCATTTTTTATTTTCCTTACACACACGCCATCTGAACAACTTACGCAGTGAATATTATCCATTTTTATCAACTTATCCATTTTTATCAACTTTAAAATCTTATTTTCTCTGCAAACTATCCAAACCATTTCTAAACAAACAATGGCGGCGCTACGTAGCAATGTACGCGACGCGACGCTTCGGTAATTTACGTCATGGATCGGGTGAAAGGACAATGTCTATCCTATGCGATTGTGTGCGTTATTTGTGTTATTGTGGGCAATGTAATTATAGGAATGCACACTACGCTATCCGTATGTTTGACGCGGTGGTACCGTGGCACACATACGTAAATTTAGACAGAAATAGTTCGTGTCTCTGCCGTTAGGATCTCATAGCGCCGCTAGTGTAGCACATCGATTTAGCAGGTGCACCGATACCGATAGATGGAGCAGTTTTTAATTTTTTGTTTTTGATACGAAATATTAGTTAAAAACTATGTTTAAGAATTAAGAAACATCGGATGGTATTTATCAAATTGATAGGGTAGGCAATGTCTTTTTGCCTATATGGAGTGCACGCCACTGCTTCTTACAAGGTCGGGAGGCATACAAGCAGACGGCCCGCCTGATGTAAATTGGTTACCGTAGCCTATGAACGATTCCATTACATTACCACCTCTGCTGTTAACACAGCAACTGTTTAGGAGCTTTCTGGTGCAAATGCAGGAACACAACAACGGAGTTGTTATTTTCCCGCGGTTTTCTGTGAGGTGGTGGTACTTCCCCAGACGGGCTGCTTTGACGCGTCCTACACCCACACCAAGAGAAACAGACACGTTCATGCACACAATTGGTTGTTCAGTGTGGGAACAGAAGCAAAGCCAAAGCAGCACTCACCACTGCGCCATCGAGCTCGTCAATCGTGTAATATTATCCTGTATATTGGCAATATAGTCGCGACCTATCTCCCACTGCAGCACCCCTCAGGATCCTGCTACTACTCCATTAATGATGCAATAAACGATTATGTATGAAATGTTACGTGAATGGCGTAGGTATCGAGGAGCCGCTGCTTGGCGAGGTGTGGCAGTGGGCCACGAGCACGTACATTACCGTGCCGAGCGCGGGCGAGTGGCGCGAGCCCATGTGGGCGCTGCTGCGGGCGCTGGCGCGGCTGCCGTTCACACACCACCAGTGGCTCCAAGACTCACACGTACACACCGCGCTGCAGGCAAGTATCACCTAATAAAAGCAAGAATAGGGCCCGCTTCTGGTGAAGTAGCCGTAGTGTCTTTTAAGAGAGGTAGGGCGCAGCAATGCAGCCCGTCTGGGGAAGTACCTCCGCCTCACAGAAAAGCGCAGCCAAATAACAACTCCCTGGAGGGATCCAGAGAGTTGTTATTTGGCTGTAGGTTTCTGTGAGCTTGAGGTATTACCATAGGGAGACTTTGTACAAAAGTTGTCTGCGTGGGTACCTCTGTCTCACCGATTTCTACCGCTAAGCAGCTATATTTATATAGCTGTGTTCCGGTTTGAAGGGTGGCGATATGGCAGAGAAATTACTGGGTACTGTGACGAAACATCCTTAGGTCACAAGATTTGACATCGCGCGAGCAACATCTCCGTGATGTTGCTAGCGTCAATAGGCTGCGGTAACCGCTTACCATCTGATGCGGGCCGCATGCATGTTTGCCAATCTAAACTCGGCGTCAAAAAAATCGCACCTTGTAAAAATCTTCTTTAAAAATTCTGGAACCTTATTTAGAGGATAGTGTTGAGTATCATCAGAAAGGTAACAAAAAGGAGTATCAAAAAAACAATTGAATTTAACTTTTGTTTAATTTTTATTACAGAAAAAACATTAAAATTAAAAAAATAACAAAAATCCTTAATTAAGTTCTAATTAACAACAGATAATTTACAAAAAAAATGACACAAAAAGTGGCTTAAAATTAACTTAAAATCTAGTGTTACCCCACCTTGCCCTGATGACGGCTTCCATACGCTCCCTCATGGACCTCACCAATTTCAGGAGCTCTTGAGGGATAAGCTCCCATTCTTCAATCACCGCGTCTTGGAACTCCTGAAGAGTAGAAGGAGCAGGATCCCGAGATCGGACCTTCCGTTTAAGATGGTCCCAGAGGTGCTCTATCGGATTCAGGTCCGGACTTCTCGCTGGCCACTGCATCACAGAGATTTGGGACCTCTGCAGGAAGTCGCTCACGATGGCTGCAGTGTGAGCGCGAGCGTTGTCGTGCATTAATGTGAACCCCTCGCCAAAATAATCGGCAAAAGGAATCACATGCACTTCCAGGATCTCTGTGACATAGCGGCGAGCAGTCAGCGACCCTTGTCCGCGAGCACCTCCAGTCCGGGAGACGCAGACAAGGTCGGTTTTGCCGGTAGCCGACATGCCGCCCCAGAACATGCAGGATCCGCCCCATATTCCACCGTCTCCTGGATGCAGGCTTGGGCGAAACGTTCACCCTGTCTTCGGTATACTCTTCTGCGTCGGTCGTTGCAGAAAAGACACACTCTCGTCTCGTCTGAGAAGAGAACTGCACTCCACTGCTCAAGGGTCCAATCGAAGTGGTCACGAGCAAACTGTAAGCGGGCTCGCCGATGCGCTGCAGTCAATTTAGGACCCGTAGCAGCTCTGTGGGCCGCTATCTTCTTCTCCTTTAATCTTCTTCTAACCGTAGAGACGCTCACGGTGCGACTGCGCACTGCCTGGAGCTGCTGTTGCAATTGAACAGCATTGGAGAAACGATTTCTCAAAGAATTCGACACAATGAACCGGTCGTCTCTTTCCGAAGTGCAGCGACGTCTACCGGACCCATGTCTCCGGATGTAGCCACCGGTCTCTATGAAGCGCTGGTACACTCTTCGAACCGAAAAACGGCTCAAGTTCATTTGCCGGGCGACATCACACTGCCGCATCCCTGATTGCAGTAGTGCTACCACTTGGGCGGCTTCATCAGCTGTGGTATCCATCTTCGAGGTGTTTTTTCTGCTGGTAAATCTGTGTGGATGTCCTCTTTAAGGGTTAATTAGCGAATGACCCACATTGACCCCGTGTTGACCCTTTTATACCCATAAAGGACGCGCAAATAGCGACTCTTACGGGAAGCAAAAATTGCATCAAATTTTTGAGACACTTTGTTTGTGGCATTAGGTTTTGTTTTTAATGAAAAGTAATGTTTTTTATTAAGTTAATTTAATAAACTTAAATAAAATCATCATTGGCACGGCTACATGTTTATATCAGGAGTTATTGACATTTGAAAGAGATTTTCTCAGAGGTGCGATTTTTTTGACGCTGAGTGTAGTTGTATAAAAAAATCTGCAGACGGACTGCTTTGATGCGCCCTGCCTCTCTTATTACTCGGTGCTACGGAACTCTTCATTCCGACTTGTACTTGACCAGTTTCTTTTTTATAAAATACAGCGTGTTTTCTTAAGTAATTATTATTTTTATTAGATTTGCCGCGTGCCCGACAACGAGATCAGGTCGTGGTGCAGCACGACGCTCGCCGGAGTGGTCGCTGACTCGTGGGCCGGCCGCGAGCGGGACGAGCAGCTCGCGCACAGGCTCGCCGCTCTCCTGTGCCTGTTCACCGCGCCGGGAGTATGCTACACAAGAGAGGTACAGCGTGTTCTAGTCAGTGAGAATCCTTATAATGAACCACGCAGGGCAGCTCGTGGCGAGCTGTTAATCACTTGACATGAATTTTGATTTGAATTATTTTATTGACTTTTGACGTATGAGGCGCCCATATATTTATCTCTTATAGATGCGCTTTTCAAGTCGTTATTCAGTAAGAGTTATATTTATTGTCGGTTATTATTGCTGAACGCTAATCTTTATATAGTATAGAGTTACAAAGTGTTGTGAGATACATAGGCATCGGAGATTTTTACAAGCTCCCCGAAATACTGGCTTACTGTGTAGAAACGGTTCACCCCTGTATAGTAGTATCTATTGGAAAATGATGATTGTAATGATAATATGTTGATTTTTCCAGAGCCTGGAGGAGATGTGTCGTCTCCCTTGGTGGCGGCTACCGGCGCCGGCACTTGACGAGGCTCTCGAGCGGTTCTTCCTTGAGCATTACAACGTGCTGCAACCCTACCATGAGACAATATATTTCAGGTCAGTGACGCAAAGATACATTTATGAAATATATAAACATGTATGGACCTAGTACTACATTATTTTGCACAGATTATAATGAACTAATTCATTGGACGAGCTCGGTGACGCAGTGGTTAGTAACGTAACTGTGATACCAACGCTCGTAGCTGCGATTCCCATACAGGACAGTGGCGTGGGTGTTTTTAAGTAGGACGCATCAAAACAGCCCGTCTGGGCGACGTACATTCGCTAACTTACGAAAGTGAGATGGGTACTGCAGAAAGAGTATGAAAGTAAAAGATTTTCTCTCAAAATGCAAGCATTTTGCGTAAAAATTGTGGCGTAAAGCCCGCTGACCAATTTCACAATGATGATGTAAGAAAGAGAGTTGGTCCTTGAACCTTCCCGATATCCCGTGGCCTGATTCATTAGAATAGGCGGAGTCCACTACCTAAACATAAGGATTTGGCAAAGATACTGAAGGCCAAGACTTACCTATCACGTACAAATCGGTAGTGTTTCTACAGGAACCCTAGAAACCGGCGAACCGTATTAATATCACACCGAGTTTTCGACATTCTCTGTCCCTTTGATCCGATCTCACTTTCCTCTAAGTGGAGAATCTGTAGCACGCGCATTGCGGCGTTAGGTGATTGCATTGCGCATTCACTATGGTCCTGCGCACCTGTGTCTCCCTATGGTGTAGTATATAGCAAGTGATGTTTGTGTTATATCCTCTATATCTATAGGCTGGTGCTGAGTGCGTGCGAGCTGGTCCCGAGCGAGACGGCGGCGGTGCGCACGTGTCCCGAGGCGCGTGACAAGCGTGCGCGCGGCGTGTCGACGTGGCAGCGCGCCGCGTGCTCGCCGCAGTTGCTCGCGCACGTACCCGAGCATTGCCGCGCCGTGCTCGACACGCTCGCCGAACTAGGTATGTACGTATTTAGTGAGAACTACAATTTGTTTAAACTTATCGACTATTATTCGGAGTATATACCGGGAAGACGCCCACTATTGACATTCCCGAAAATATGGGCTCATGTTAAAGTTTCTTAATTGATTTATAATAGTTAGAAACATCCATTTCATTATTGATTCTTTAACATGTCAATAACATACTTAAATTCTGTAGTAAATTTATTAATATTAATAAAATATACGAAAAGAATTATCTGTTTTAAGTATAGGTACTTAAGTACCAGAAATCGAGTAAGTACAAGGAACCATTCAAAGAAGTGCCCGGTTATTGCACATTTCGGACGCGTAATTGACGCTCGACGCGTAGCTGACGTTTTCTATGAAAACTTTGGTAACCTGTATCTCGAAAACGGCTAATAATAAAAGTATAGTTTCTTTGGGAAAAATGTTGTATTACATATGCACAATCTGTCTTTTTTCGCTATGTCGCTCGTGAACTTCCACGTTATATAATCATATAAATAGAATTAGTCTGAAAGAGAATGTCGTTGGTTCGGACATGTAGAAAAATTAAAGGATGAAAGAATGATGAAACGACGAAAAATGTGGCCCGCCGTTGTGAAAATATTGACAATATAAATGGTGTTGTATCTGCTATTTTAAACTGGTTCACATGTAATAATCTGTTGCTAAACTCAGCTAAAACCAAATGCATCAAATTTAGTTTTCCAAATGTGAGTTCTGCCAATACAGAAGTTCTCATTGGGAATAATAAATTAGAATTTGTTAATAACACTGTGTTTCTTGGAATTACAGTAGACTCCAAATTACAATGGGGCCCCCACATAAATAAACTAGCCGGTAAGCTCAGCTCTGCTGCATATGCAGTTAGGAGAATCAGGCAATTGACGGATGTGGCTACTGCGCGCTTAGTCTATTTCAGCTACTTTCACAGCTTTATGTCGTATGGTATTCTGTTGTGGGGAACGGCGGCTGCCATTGAGACAATTTTTATCTTACAAAAAAGAGCCATTCGCTCTGTTTATAACATGGGCTCCAGAGAATCCCTCAGGGAACTGTTCAAAGAAATAGATATCCTTACTGTTACTTCTCAATATATTTATGAAAACATAATGTATGCCCGTAAAAATTTAAAGTCGTTTTCAAACTTCAGTGAAAAACTTAGAAGTAGAAATAAGTTGTGTATGCCGGTACATCGGCTTGCTAGGACTGGTAGATCTTTTCTTGTAAATTGTATTCGATTTTATGATAAGTTGCCTGAAACAGTTCTGTCCTTTCCTGACAATGTATTCAAAAAGTACATTAAAAACACTCTCTGTAGAAGGGCTTATTATAGAATTGATGAATATATAACTGACAAGGATGTCTGGAAATAATTCAGCACAGACTACCTGTTCTTAATAATCTTTAATTTTACCATTTGATATCATTATTGTACCAATATGCTCATGTATTTTTTGTTTTTGTAATATCTAATTGACAATTTTAAAAGAGACCTATATTGGCAAGTTTCTTTCGGCATTTCTTCTTAGGCAATGGTCATTTCCGAAATGCTAGTAGATAAAAAAAAAGGAAAAAAGTAAAAAGAGAATTAAATAAGATTATATTTCAAAAAACTGTAAGACGTGTCTAAGTGCCCGCGAGGGCCCAATGGCAAATAAAGAATTATCTTTTTATCTTAAACAGATATGCAATGCGAAAGTGGAAGGATGTAGGGGCCGAGGAATGTCGTTGGTTCGGATATGTAGAAAAATTAAAGGATGAAAGAATGACGAAACAGATATGCAAGCGAAAGTGGAAGGATGTAGGGGCCGAGGTAGAGCAAGACTAACCTACCATGACCAAAAAGGTTGTGCTTTATCTGAAGGTGATGTCGGAAGCTCTAGGAACTGGCGAGCGTAAATGGAAAGAGCTATGAATATTAAAGAAGCGAGAGAAGTATGTCAGGGCCGGGTTTTACGGCATTCGGTTCCCTCTGCCTACCCCGCAAGGGACCTGGCGTGAAGATATACATATATATATATATACATCTTAACGTCATATCTCTTGCAGAGAGAACCGAGCACCACGTGACATCCTCAAACAATGAATTCACATCTTTATCATTATCATATTCATTCAAATTTTAATATAATAAATATCATTCACGGTTCGGCGGTTTTTTCCTTGTCCGTAATCATTTTGCAGTATGAATTCCACTAGGGTCCACCGCCACCTTACGTCTTCCACAATGAAATAATAATTCTCTGGAGGATTGTTACGTTCGTGACTATGGCTAAGGTCAACAGGAAGCTACCGCGGAGTTGCTGGGTTAGCGGTAAAAGTGGCAACGCGTACGCCAACAGCCGTAATAGCTAATTTTTATTCAATTACATGGATTATGTAATTATGTGCTTATCTTGGTTTAGGTGTTTTGAAGAGAAGTTGGGCGCATCAAAGCAGCCCGTCTGGAGAGAAGTCTAGAGAAGTACCTCACAGAAAACTGCAGCCAATTAACAACTCCCTAGAGGGTTGTTGTGTTCCTACGTGTGAGTGAGGTCACCGGTAAGCTCCTAAGGAGTTGCTGTGTTAGCAGCAGAGGTGACATCGCGTTAGTGATACTTGTATTGCCAGCGTTCATAGGCTACGGCACGACATTGTAGAAAAAACGAGAAATTGTCATCATGTAGAATAATTAATTATAAGCCATTTGCTCTTGGATCTTATAGAACCAATACAGGCATGCACCACTGGCTTCCGAGGATATGTCGTAACCATAACAGGATATTTACAACATCTCAAGTGGACATCTTTATAACTTCATTGTTTGCAATAAAGCGTCCTCAGGTCATCCTTACATTTGAGTAAAAATATATAAATATTTCACAATTATTTTAGAATACTGTTTACTTTCAATTCAACTTAATTTTAGCTAGTAAGTTAACGCATACTGTGTTCGCCTGTAATTGGGTCTACATCATGATTCTTCATTTAATTTGTTAAAATGTTTTGTTGTTACATGTAAATCTGTTGGCAAACCTTAATAAATAAATAAATGTAGTCACTGTTGCTTAGAAAGATCACAAATTTAAACATTACAATCTAAGTCAAAGGTCAGATACTTAAAATAGTTTTATATAAAGCTTTTTCGTTGTATAATTTAACTTACTACCTGCCTGTTTTCACGACTAAATTGATCAACAAAGACAATTTGGTACCGCGACAATGACCCGTTATACCCGTGCATGCACAGCCGGGAACAGAAGTTAGTAAATGAAAATTTTGAATTTGTTTCAGCTCCACATTTGGAGGAGTCTGAAGGTGAATTGGAAGAGCTACTCAGTCGAGCAGTGGTCATCATGTGTATAGAGTCGGCAGCCGCTGGCGCACTACCGGTAGGTGATCAATTGTACGAAATATGTGTGATCGTATGATATATGAATCTAGATTATAAAAAAGGCATATAATGGCGCTCACTATAAAGAAGGTTTAGTATCGCTTGTCAAGTATTCAACGTTAAAACAAACTAGAATCTACAATATTTGCTCCCTTGGTTGAGAATGCGACCTTACAGCAGGTTCCTGGTTTTCAGTTTTGGTACCCATGAATGATAATCTCTTCCTTTTTAAAGTACGTTAAAATATATTTATTTATTGATTAATAATTTATAGTCACGTAGATCATATAAGACACACAATGCGACATATAACTACATGAATAGTCTAATTATTGAGTAGCTATAGCTCAGTGATATGTTCCTGGTTCGAATCCTGGCTGTATCACAAAATTTTTCGTTCAAGAAATTAGATTTCGAAAGACGTGTGACCTAACCTAGGAAAGGTGTGGTTTTCCCTCCGATTAGCGGAGGTCTGACGGTAGTATCTTCGCCAAATCCTTAGGCTTAGGTAGCGTACCTGGCAGTCCTGATGGATTGCGAAACGGGATAACGCTAAGATGCATAGTCTAAATATTGCATTTGTCTAAAATCGTCACTTAAATACCTAATCAAAATAAGATCTCGCAGTCGCAACATTACATCTGTTGTGTTTTTCTCGAACAAATATCCAAGTGTAAATGAATGTGGACTAAAGTATTTCTAATGAGTATGTATGTATATCTTCACGCCAGGTCCCTTGCGGGGTAGGCAGAGAGAACCGAGCACCATAAGATGCAATCCTTACATACTTCACTCGCTTCTGTGACATTCATAGCTCTTTTTATTTATTTATTTATTTATTTATTGACAAAACATACACGTACTTACAGTTATAAAAACCAAATCACACATGTATATAACAAAGAAACAATTAGATTAATTTAAATTATAAATAAAATATGAAATATAATTACGAGTAACTCGTAATTACATTTTTATCAAATACATAATAATATCTGTAGCGCTTTTAAATAATATTGGCAGATAGCACAGAGCTCAGAAATTCAGAGATTCTATCTACGAATACGTCAGCATCCGGACATTGCTGATAGATTTCATTCAAACTGCACACCATGCGAGACGTAGGGGCATGCTGCGCGCGACGCGTGCGGGTTGGTGCAACGGCAAAAAGCTTCGGCCGGTGACGTAGAGCTAAAGCTCCAAAATTTCTGGCGGGTGCGATCAAACCGACGCGTCCTAATGCCTCTGGATTGTCTACTTTATTTCTTAGTAACTGATAAACGTGAACTATCTGCTGAATAGTGCGCCTATGTTCCAAAGTGTTCAATCCGACCATTCCCCCAACAAAGAGAGATGGATAGAGAAAGGGATAATATCCATACTGTCGTTTATATATGAAGCGAGCAAATTTCTTTTGAATTTTTTCTATGAATAGAATGTATTTAGCTTCATACGGATTCCACACGATTGCCGCATATTCCAATCCACTGCGCACATAAACGTTATAAAGTAAGACGACCGTTTTCACGTTGGAAAACTGTGGAGAGACTCTCACGATGAAACCAAGAGTCTTACTCGCACGATTACATATCGCCCTAACATGTGTATGAAAATCTAGTGCAGAAGTCAACGCTAGCCCTAAGTCCCGTATCTCGTCCACCCGATCCAAAGCCACCCCATGCAGGGTGTATGTATGTTGAATAGGATTTTTAGCCATAGTGAATGTGATTGTTTGGCATTTCTTAATATTTAAAGGTAGTTTATTCAACTTACTCCAACCCGCTACGTGGTTTATGTCACACTGAAGGGACATGACATCCGTTACTGCTTCTATACCCAAATAAAGTTTAACATCATCAGCGAATATCAAACATTTAGCAATTTTTACAACTTCCGGCAAGTCATTGATCATTATCAGGAAAAGGGTAGGCCCGAGCGAACTACCCTGACTTACGCCCGAAGGAGTGTTATAAGTCACCGATTCATAACCTGCCAGCCGGACATACTGTTTCCTTTCCGACAGATAGCTAGCGAAAAATTTAAGGAGGTTATGGCTAAATCCCATACATGCAAGTTTATATAACAGTACGTCATTGTCCACAATATCGAAGGCCTTTTGAAAATCAAGGTATACCGCGTCAACTTGCCGATGAGCATCCATTTCAGCATGAATGTAATCCACGTAGTTTACGAGATTTGTGGTGGTCGACTTTGTCCTTCGAAAACCGTGTTGAGTATCACTTAACCAAGTTCCAATTTGTTGCCTAATAAGTTGATCTAAATTAATTTCAAATAATTTTGCAAAACCTGATAAAACTGCGATAGGCCTATGCGAACTTACATCTGTTTTAGCTCCAGCCTTCGGTACGGGCGTTACTCTTGATAATCTCCACCTAGAAGGATGATGTGACTTTTTCAAGGAGAGATTATAGATGTGTAAGAGAGGCTCCGCTAACACCGATATACAGTCTTTGATTAAGTAAGACGGAACACCATCCGGACCGATAGCTGCACGTTCTTTTAATCGCCTAGCTGCGTGACGTAATTGCTGATATGTAATGTTTTCCACGGATACATAGGCACCTTTTATTGATAATTCGTTAGAACAAGAAATTGCCCGGTCCACGCTTAATTTCGGGATATCGTCGAGAAAAACTGAGCTGAAATAATCAGCGAACGAATCTGCAGCTAACTGTCCACTAACAGTTTTCCCGTTGTATGTATAGTCGCTACACCTGTCCCTGCTCCTCCGCTTATCCTTAACATAATCCCAGAATTTTGCGGGGTCCGTAGATATATTCCTCTCGATATTTATAACATATAACTTATGGGCCTGTGTAATTAGCATTTTGACTCGCGATCTATAATATTTAAATAATTCCTGATTGAACACTTTACCTTCTGATCTAAACCGCTTTAGATGAAAGTTTTTAATTTAATGTTGCGTATTATTTCAGGAGTATACCACGAGGGGTATTTATACCCTTGGGTATACTCTCTACGCCTTTTGACCGGAACATGTTTATCAATACAGTTGTATAATAAAGTGTAAAATATATCTGTAGCGCTTTCAACATCGTCACTATTTAGTACCTCCGTCCAATTTGTATTAGCCAGTTCAGCATACAGCTCACGAAAATCAGCCCTATGAAAGTTCCGAGGTCGGTCATTATCACGATGCGGAAATTGCAATGGTGGATATAAGGACGACCTACCTCGCCTTAATATCAATGATATACTCAACGGAGGGTGATACAGGTCCGGTGGTACCAAAGCTTCTACGTCCCCTGTTACACTTACTGTTTGTGTGTCAGTGCGAGTAAATACCAAATCCAAAATGCCACCGTATTCGTTGTGAATCTTATTATGCTGTTTTAGATGACAAAATTCACAAAATGTTTCAAATTGCGATTTAACATTTTCACTACAAGAATTTAAATTAAAATCCCCCATCAACAGGAAATCGAGTGATGGGTATTTACATACATAATTCTCAATACAATCAAGAACCCCCAAATATTGCGAGTCATTATAATTAGGTGGCAGATACACTACACAGCACGAGAAAATAACTTTTTTCCAACTGATAATAGCAAATACAATTTCCTTGTTTGACGTAAGGCCGTCCACGTCCGTAATTCTGCGTACACTAAAATGGTCCCGCACTGCAAGTAACACACCCCCCCAACCTACATCGCCCTCCCTATCCTGTCGAAGTACTGTATATCCCGGAGGGAAGAGTTCTCCATCACTCACGGAACTATTTAAAAAAGTTTCAGTAAGGGCTATAATATCTGAAGGGCATGTATACATATTTGTACTGAAAACTGCAGCTTTCGAACGTAGACCTCTTACATTTTGGTAGATTACAGATATATTTTTAGTTCTTTTAGTTTTATTGTGTTTCACTGCGCTTCTTTTGATTTTGTTGACGAAAATTCTGCCTCCAGGGCTTTATACAGATGTCTTCAGACCAGTTTTGTGTACTCATAACTAATTTTTCAAGCTTAGACGGAACTCCGAGTTTGAATGATGCATAATTACCACGAGGCTTTAGCTGTTCCACCGTACATACATCCTTATTACAAATAGATACTAAGTGTTGACGTACCTGGTCAGCCGTTGTACCTGGTTTGACGTAATACAGGTGAACATACTGGATTCTTTCAGACGCCTCTAACACTGTTGATCCCGGCCTTGCAGTGCCACGAAGCACACCCATCGATGTCGATTGGTTCCGCTTTCGCATAACTTTTATCCAAGGGCCGTTGCCGTCGTCGTTGGAATCTTCATATATATTTATATTTGGAGGTACTGTACTGCTGTGAATTTGAGAAGGCCCCGCCTCCAAAAGGTGATTCATTCTTGGTGGCTTTGTGATGTTACTTGAAGTTGTTTTCAATGTAGAATTACCTAAGCAATCGTTTGATGGATTCTTGTTATGTCTTAGGCGCCCCGCCTTATGATTTTGAGCAGGTTGGAATGGCAATTTTTCCTGCAAAGCCGAGTTACTTCTACAGTCAGCATCCGAGGATTGGTCCCTCGGAACACGGTCCATCTCTTCATACCGTTTAAGCTTTTCTTCCAGAAATGTATTTCGGTTCACCAATTCAATAAGGTTTAACATCATATCCTGCATTTTGGTAAATAAGTTTTCTTTGGTCAGCACCGCAAATTGTTCGGTTATAGTATCTTGAATTACTGAGGCTAGTTGGTCTTTAATAATATTAGGCATCTCTTCACGTATTATATTACGCAAGGCATTCCTAGTAGCAAATTCACAACATTGCACCGAAGGCGAATCGAACTGTTGCATACGTTTTGCACGCATAGTAATATTTCCATTATTCTGTTGTTCAGTGGTTAAATCAGTGGTAAATAGTTCACATGTGGCAGATATTCTTTTATTAGTACAATCGGTACATATCCAAGTACTTATGTCTTCTGTTGACAAATTATTTAGCGCCTCCTGCGTTAGATTGGCACATGTTATATCATAAGCTTGTTTACAATTCGCACAATGCAAGTACTCACCAACAATATTATTCTTACATTCCGCGCATATATTGCATTTAGATGCCATAATAATAGTTTGAAAAGGTAATAATAAGTTGATTAAAGACAAGTTGCGTTTTCTCAAGTCGCAGGCGCGTGTAGTGTGACAGGGACGCAAGCTTCACAAACAGCGTGCGTGCGAGTAGGACAGACAATGCACTTGCACCGAGATGGTAAAATAATCGGGCGGCTACGTTATATTGAAAATAATTACTTTTAGCTTTTCATGCACGCTCGCCGGTTCCTGGGGCTCCTGACATCACCTTCTGATAAAACACGACCAATTTGATCATGGTAGGTTAGTCTCGGTCTTCCTCGGCTCCTACATCCATCCACTTTTGCATTGTATATCTGTTTCGTCATTCTTTCGTCCCTCATTCTTCTACATGTCCGAACCAACGGGGCATGCCTTTTCTTATCTTAACACCGGCATTCTCTTTCAGACAAACTCTTTCTCTCACGTCTTCATTATGAACGCGGTCAGCAAGCGTTATTAATGAGTTTTTAATGAGTGGTTTCTTTTTTGAAGGTTTGGGAGAAATGGGTGTGTTCGAGTGTGTTGCGGGCGCGGCGAGCTTGCGCGACAGCTGTGTGCGCTCTCACCGTGTACGAGCCGTTCGCCGCGCTCGCCGACATCACCGCGAGGGCGCTGCTGCACCACCCAGGTACGAGTCTAAGCATGAACCGAACGCTCGCCTCGTCGATACTGCTACCGGAAAATATATATAAAGAATAGAATAGCATCGACGATCTCGGTGGCCCCGCGGTTAATAACGCGACTTTAACACCAACGATCGTGGGTTGGTTTCCCACATAAGACAGACATTTGTGTGCATGAACAGTTTTTTTTTATACATCGTCGGAAGGCATACAATCATACGGCCCATCTGATGTAACGCTTATAATATATTAAGTATCACTCGCGCGATGCCTCCTCTGCTGCTTACACAGCAGCTCCTTAGGAGCTTACTGGTGACCTCACTCACACGCAAGAACACAACAACCGTCTAAGGAGTTATTTAGCTGCGATTTTCCGTGAGGTGGAGGTTCTTCCCCAGACGGGCTGCTTTGATTCACCCTGCCTCTCTTAACATATCCAGGCCAAGACAAACAAGACATGTTCATGCACACAAATGTTTGTGTGGCTTGTATGGGAATCGAACCCACAAGCGTTGGTGTCAAAGTCGCGTCATTGACGACTGAGCCACCGAACTCGTCAAACATATCTTTTTGTGTCGGTTTGGGTTATTTTAAGAAAGGTATGGTAAAACACGTAAACGAAACATCCGAAGTTGTCATACCATCACAGAATTCTAAGCGCAAGTTAGCAGTCAAATCACTTGCTGCGGAGCCTCGAAACGAGTGGACAATTTTATGCCATTAAGATAATAACAAGCATACGACTTGCCTGATGCCAAGCACATTTACATTCTGTGTTAAACGCCGGGCACTATTCGGTTGAAGAGTATATAAAGTGCGTGTTGATATTTACGTCAAAAGGGCCTAAGTACGCTAAATGATAATATGCAACTCTATATATTTATTGTTTCGACATACGTGATATGGTTAAAGATGTAAGTAAGATAGCAATAAAATGTAGCCACTTTAATATCTGCACAAATTTTAGGGAACATATATTGCACTTTCTCTGTCTGTCATTTAATAGTTTTTTTACGACGGAATTACGACAATTAAATGAAAGAGAGGTAGGGCGCATCAAAGCAGCCCGTCTGGGGAAGTACCTCAACCTCACAGAAAACCACAACCAAATAACAACTCCCTAGAGGGTTGTTGTGTTCCTGCGTGTGAGTGAGGTCACCAGTAAGCTCCCAAGGAGTTGCTGTGTAAGCAGCAGAGGAGGCATCGCGCGAGTGATAATTAATATATCGCAAGCGTTAATAGGCTACGGTACCCGCTTTACATCAGGTGGGCCGTATGCTTGTATGGCTCCCAACGTAGTATAAAAAATAGACATAAATTAGTTTTAGTGATTAATATCACACGTTACTCCTCTAAAAATATATTTGTTATTACCTTTATGTAGATGTTATTGTATGTTCTTGTCTCAGAATACAGAATAAACCAGAAGGAGCCTACAGCCTATAATACATGCCGTCCGCTGTGTCCAGAAACAATTCGCAATCCCCCGCACTCCTCATACTTCCCACCCGTACAGTGTTGCTAGCTTAGTGAGAGTTCGCATCTTTTAGGGCGATCTTTTTATTTAATTACTTAACATGCATTTATTATTTATTTCATCAATGTCAACTTTATAAAAAAAGTAGGGAAAAGAAACCAGTAAAACTGGCAACATGAACAAAATGGACTCGCCCAAATTGTTTACCACTATCAACGAGTAAAAGAAATTCATTATTTAAATAAAATGAGATGTAAATGCGCTACTTACACATGAAATGTAATCCCATCTTGTTTTTTTATGCTTCTAACTGCATTCTTGCAGGTGGGAACCGTACAAGACGGCATTATTTAATAAAAACTATCGAGATTTTTTTACGCGTAAGAGACACGGTGGCCAAATATATACTAGTCGTCCAACTGTCAAACTACTTTTTGGGCGTGTTCGCGGTTTCTGGTTTATTCTGTATTCTTAGGTTCTTGTCTACCGTCATGTTTTACACAAGAAATGTATGTATGTACTTACCATTCAAGTATTCAATAGGTTTGTCGCATGCTCACGCATTAAAGCCCCGAACAACTACAACCTCCGGGACACTGTCGGATCCCAATTGTAAATAAATCATTCGACCCATTCTTCAATGCAAATATAGACTCATGAATGTCATTGATCATTAAAGGCTTGATTTTTTTCTGCGAAATAGGATTGTGCAAAGTACATGTCAAATTCAAAGCGTGTCACTGCCGCGACAAACTGCACAAATAAAATTGTAGTTAGTTCTGACATACCTAGTCTACATTATTGTTTATTTGTAATAATTAATTCAGTGTTCAATAAAAAGTCGATACAACACGTCTTCTGCATCTTACTAACCCCTAATTTAATTACATATCGGCGGAACATTCACTTCGATAATTACATCTGAATATATATAAATGTACAATTGCGTTACATATAGTTATGGCTTTGCAATTACATACATCTTGCAAGGATGTTAACGTTAATGTATTATGTTCAGACAGCGGAGGGTGGAGTGAGATATGTCCGCGCTGGTCGCGCTGCCACTGGTCGGAGGCGAGCGGGCTGGTGAGCCGCGCGCGGTTGCACGCTGCCTACGGCATTGCGCTGGCGCAGCCGCAGCCCCTCCCCGCACTCAGGACCACGCTGATGGCGCTGCTCGCAGCAGATATCAACTTGTAAGTAATGCACGACGTCCATAGGGAACTGGGGCGAAGCATATCCTGGTTCCTTTGTTACTGTACGAAGGGGGACGCACGGACTCAATCTCACCAAAACTTATTATTATATTCCACTTCGGGCAGTAAACAAGCATATACTGCTGATGTGGAACAGGTACTATATATAGCTCATGACACAAGGCTCTCCCACTTTGTCGCTAGCTGTTGGTAGTGGTAGGTGCTAACACAGCGACTCCGCTTGAGCTTAGTGGTTAAACTTTCTTTATCGTGCAAGCACTACAACATTGCTGGGAATTGGCTGCGGTCCTTTAAAGGAAATAGGTGTTTACCCAGTCAGGCTTCAGCCAGAGCGAGAGGTATAACCTCTGTCTGTCTCTCTTTCAACAGATGGCGATTTAATCACCTGCAATAGTTTAAAAGGTGTGAATGTACTCGTCAATAAAAGATAGAATAGCTAAAATGTTTGGAAATGATTTAGCCACAGGCTTTTTGGCACACCTGATGTTAAGTGGTTACTGCCTTTAGACGCTTACAATATATTAAGTATCACTCGCGCAATGCTGTCTCTGCTGCTAGTACAGCAACTCCTTAGGAGCTTACTAGTAACGTCACTCACTCGCAGAAACACAACAACCCTCCAGGATTAACATGTTTTTAATTTTACCACTTGATATCATTAGTATTGTCCCCCCTATCTGACATAAATTTATTGTAATATGACAATTTGAAATGACGATGTAGGTACTCTGCGTCCATGGTCATTCCCGAAATACTAGTGCATAAAAAAAGAAAAACGAATACAAAGAAATAAAATACAATAAGATAGTATTTTAAAAAAATGCAGTACTGGTTTATGTGCTCGCGAGGTTTAATGGCAAATAAAGAACATTTAACCTTTATCAAAGGAAAAAATCGTTTACCCCATACGAAATTGATCTGCAACGAAAAATTTTCTTAATGTTTGCAGCATTGAGAACGAGACGATAGTGTGCGTGTGGATATGTTTCGCGTGCCGTGTGGGCCGCACGTGTGCGCGCGGCGAAGGCGGCGGTGCGGCCGCGGCCGAGGCGGCCGAATGCAGCAACGCGGCGGCGTGCCTGCTGGCGCGCTGGGCCGAGCCGGTGCGCCGCTCGCTGCTGCAGCTGGTGGGCGTGCAGCAATCCTCGCTCGCACCCACACCACAGTTAGTATACACAAAAATAGCAACACCGTTTGTGTCTTCTGTACGCCACGTCGGGCATACTGTACGTTAGCTAATCGACAACAGCCAATAGCGCTGTGGGCCGTTGGTGGAGGTTCCCTTTCATCTTAACACTCTTCTTACACAGCGCAGCGCTCCTATATTGCAAAGAACTAGTATGCTCGGTCCGTATTCTCGGCTATCTGGAACCTCTAGTTCCTACTTGTTCTCCGCCACACAGGCATAGCTGATGAGCTCCTATCACAGCATATAATCCTATACACAAGTCATCGGGATGCTTGTGTAGCGTTGTGTACGTAAATAAAGTCAATTACACTGTCAATGAACAAGTTAGGGTCTGAAGAATGAAGGGAATAGGGCCGAGAATATTTAATTAGGTGCGGCCCAACGGGCAAAGTACTAGGTACTTCGCGAGTCGAACATACACCTCGGGCTTCACATAACACCATAGTCAAATCCCTGGAAGTTTCCCGGAAGGCCGTGGAAGTACAAGTCTAGTTTGCTTTATCGACTAAGTACCCAATACACTACAATACACATGATACAAACGTCGCCCATAAATTCTAGTACCTGTGTGGCCTAGCGCGGTGTATTTATAAATATATAATCTTAAAAACCAAAACCTTATCTAAATACAAAATGTGATCGAAATCGTTTGAACCGTTTCCGAGATACATTTATATACCTAGTCAGGTAATAAGTTCTGTGAAAAACTTTGATGTAATTAATAATAATACACTTATTGATAATTATGTAAAAGTTATATATGAAATGAAATTCAAATTCAAATTCAAATTATTTATTTTGCAAAAACATAAGTACAAAAATAGAGATGTTGTGTGTATCAAAATAAAATCCGTTATGTTTTGCCTTTCATACAATTAGGCATGCAAAAGTTCAAGCATTCTATGAAATACAAAATTTAATTCCGATTATACTTTAATTCACTCAAGATTTAACTCAAGTCGTCAACTGTTATTATATGAACTCATTAATTAATTCATTAAGGGAGTAGAAATATTTGTCAATTAGCCAATTATGTAGCTTATTTTTAAATTGTGTGACGGGCAACTCTGTAATATCACTCGGAATCTTATTATAAATTTGTATCGCCATGTGAAAAGCATTTTTATTGACTATACTTAATTTCTTTCCGTGTACGCATAGTTTATTACCTACTCTAGTTCTCTGTTCTCTTGACCGTACGTCTTTATTTTTTGGAAAGAATTCGGGATGTTGCTTCGCAAATATTGATATTTGTTTAATGTACATGCCAGTTAGCGTCAACAATCTCAGTTTCTTGAAGAGTGGTTTGCATGGAGTCAAATAATGTGCACCACATAAAGCTCTGATACATTTCTTTTGCGCTAGAAACACTCTCTGAATATTTGTAGAGTTTCCCCAGAGCATCAAACCGTACTGCAAGGTTGAAGCAACATATCCATGATATGCATTTAATGCAACTTCAACGGAAGCAGCCTCTCTAAGCCGTTTGAGCGCAAAGACAAATTTATTTAATTTATTGCATACGTTTCTATATGTACATTCCAGTTACAATTACGATCTAACCAGACACCAAGGAACTTAGTAGAGTGCACTTCGTCAATTTTTATGTCATTATAATTTATATTCAGTCGTAAGGGAGTTGTCATTACAGTATGAAATTGCATAATTTTAGTTTTGTCCATATTAACGTTCAAATTATTTTCATTCAGCCATGTCACTATTTTATTAACGGTATTATTTATTTCAAATTCAAATGATTGTATGTCCTTTCCTTAGAATAGAAAGGTAATTAAATGTACAATAAAATTTTATTTACATTATTCGAAATGCCCTCCTCCATTTTGAATACATGCCCTTAATCGACGCAGCCAGTCATGGATCGCAGCACGCACCACATTTATATCTATTTCTGCCGCTGCTTTAACCAGAGATGCTCGGAGAGACGTTTCGAGGAGAGGAGAGAGAATTCTGATGAGGTTTAGCGCAGACTTTCTCTTCCAAATGTTGCCATATCTTGTAGTCCAGTGTGTTTAAATCTGGACTAGAAGAGGGCCAGTTTTCATGCCCGATGAAGTCAATTCCACGGGCGGTCAACCAGTTTTGAGTGCTTCGTGCCTTATGAGCTGGTGCAGAGTCCTGTTGGAATATCCAGTGTCTGTTTTTGAACATTGTTTGAGAAAGTGGTTCTACTATGTTTGTTAGGACGGTATTTTGGTAAACCACGGCACTGGTTTTCACACCTTTTTCACAGAAAAACACCTCAGTTAAGCCTGAATATGAGACTCCAAGCCAAATCATGATTGATGAAGGATAATGCCCTCGCTGGACCCTCGGAATACGCGCGCTCGCTTCTTCACAACTGTGGGCATACACCTTAGCATTTTGTTTGTTGTAACTTTCTTCGATGATAAAATTTTTCTCATCCGTAAACAAAATTTTTCTGTGACCTTCCTTTGCGTACCGCTTCAGTAGTTGTTTCGATTTTACCACCTTATTCTTTTTAAAATTATCAGTTAAGAAACGACCAGTACGTCTCTTATAGTCTGCAAGTCCTAAGTCATCTTTTAAAATACGCGACATGGTTCTAGGTGCTATCTTTTCTCCCGAGATAAAATCTTTTGCTTTTGGACAGGATTTCTTCGAATTCTTTCCCTTAGTGCTTTGACCACCTTTTTCGTACGAACACTACGTGGACGACCAGATGTTTTTCTGTCACGAACAGAGGAGGTCTCATTGTACCCATTAATAGCCCGGTACACAAACATTTTACTAATACCAAGCGTATGGAGAGTTTTAAAAATTGCATTTGGCTCCATACCTACTTTGTGTAATGCAATCACAGCGATTCGGTTCTCTTTATCACCCCACTCCATTTTAATATTGCAAAATATTGTACAATGTATTGGCGCCAAAATGAGAAAACATAATGAACAATCATATAAAAATGACAGATTCCAAATTCAAATGTAATATTTTGTTTATTTTTAATTGTAACAGTATTTATGGCCAGACTAAGTAGATGTACTCTTTTAATTAATAGGATTATTTATTTTGGCAACCAAACGACCTTTACAAAACTTTGGACACGTAAATTTGCAAATTAAAACATTTAAGAGTTTTGTGTTTCACTACCAACCTTACGATTTATACGAGAATTTACTCGGCCTACTAAAATGTACATAAAACCGACGCATACAAATTGAAGCAACATAGGTTTTCTAATAGATTAGCTAGGAGCACGATCACAAAGTTCGCACTGGTGACTGTTACTGTGACGGTAGGCACGCCTGTCAAGTGCGCAAGTTGCGTAAAAATAGTCGACGGCTAGAGTCAATTGTAGCGACCTTCATTGCACTTTATTTTACATCTAATCTACATGAGTATGAAAGAAAAACATAGACTGTTGATTTATTGTTATTCTTCTATGTAGTCTTGCAAGGCAAGTGAATACTTGTATATTTGTTAATTAGTGACGTCATTTAATTAAAAAATATGTTTTGTTGAATTAAACAATTTTTAACGGAAGTATCGCGTATTTTATTTATTTTGTTGAACCTGACGTTTCGAACGCTTTGCAGCGTCCGTGGTCGCAGGAAGACTCTTCCTGCGACCACGGACGCTGGACGGACCACCATAAAATACGCGATACTTCCGTTAAAAATTGTTTCATTCAATGTGTAACAATCGCGAAAACCTAAGACAATACTAAATATGTTTTGTGTTGCGTCAAAATGGCCGTTCACTGCGTGCGTTGAAAATCTGCAACCTCACAATTCAATGCTTCTTTACAACCTGCATCCTGCACACGATGTAGGCATAGTGCTCTCATCTGGTGTCATAAATCGACTATCCTTCAAATATATTGTGCGTCCTTTCAGGCACCGCGTGTTATGCAATTTGGCGCTGTGTATACTGTCCCCGGGCATCGAGCCAGCGGTGCGCGGGTACGAAGCGGCGTGCAGCGCGGCCGGCGGCCTCACAGCTGACGTGATCGCGTGGGGCAAAGACCCCAGGCCGAAGAGACTGCCGCGGCTCGCCCTCAGGCTGTATCCCGCCGCTGAGAAATATCTCAAGGAGGAGTTAGATTTCGCGCCCGAAGATTAAAGACATAAACAATACCTGCACTCAGTTCGTCAAGGTATTCACATATCATAATTTGTATGATACAGTCTGACAACTTTAATATCACCGATGGACAAAATTGGAACTAAGTTAACGTTCGAAAGATGACAGTGGCAACCACCAAGTTATACTGGACACCCTTCACTAAACATTTATAAGTTATCTGTCATTTTCTAACTTATTAGAGATGTTACCTGTAAAAGTAATAACCTATTGGACACAGTGTAGTCTTTTGTAAATATCAATTCGAAATATCAAGTCAATAGACTAGTCACCTTAATGGATGATCTTCGGAAACCAGCGACGAGGACCCTGAGAGTATCATAGATGCCCACTTCATGTATAGGAGTTAGTGGAGTAGTCGACAGCAAACAGTTCGGTTAAAAAAACCTATTTATCAGTAAGTTTTGTAAGAAATTGTATATTCCAATTAATTTGTATGATATTGTAAATGTATGACTACTGTGATAAGTGACAGGGGTAAAACTATTTTTTAAGATTGCGGAGAAGACTCTGGATTGGAGATGAAAGTTGCACGAAAGAGTTAGCGAAAGAAGGAGAAATATTGTTCGTTATTCGTCGACTATGACTGAATATTTGATGCGGTTTTTATTTGAAAGCTAAAGTCCGATCACGGTCAACGCGAGAGACGTATCAATGTATCATATGTAATTATGCGCGCTCAGTAACCAGACTTAGCAGATATTTATAATTTCAGCGTGGAAGTATGTTGTTTCTGTGACAAGGTGTTACGCTGGCGCATACGGAGGCTAGTGTTCGCCCGCGCGTCACCGTCACGTGATATGTTTTGTTTGTCACATTCTATTCCAGGTTTATATCGCGAACAAATGTTCAATATCTAAACAACATCTATACTTCATACTCAAAATTAAAAAAAAAAGTACCATTTATACCTATTTTTACCTACCCATTTTTAATTTATACCGGGTAAAAAATCAAAACAGTTTTTTCTAAATGAAACGATATAAATACGTGTTTATGTATACTTTTCGGTTTACAGTTTAATTTATATCTGGTTAAAATTAAAAATAGAACCTTTTATCTAGTGAATACTACTTGACTAAGACGCGAGATATGCAATTTAGTTTTTATACGTTGAATATATAATTAAACATATGGTAAAACGGTATCTAATAGGGATACTTATTAGGCTATTGTTTTTTTACCTCAAATGTGGAAAACAAGCGTACGGCCCGCCTGACGGTAAACATTTATCATGCCTTATGGACGCTTGTAATACCAGGGGTATCACTCGGAAGTTGCATTAAGCAATTACTTTGCAAACAGCGCACGAGACTTGTAAAAACGTGGTGGCGGCGGGGCGGTACGCGATCCGCAGATCCAAGTTCCCTTAGTCGCCATTTTTACCTACGACGGAATGAATAGGTATATGTATTTAGGTGAGAGTATGTTTGTGTGTACACATGAATGTTCCTATTTATCTTCAAACGGCTTGAGCTAGAGATGGGCGGGTGGGTAAAATATGGGAAATGTAAAATTAGAATACATACATATCATCACGCCAGTCTCCCATTGGGGTAGGCAGAGACTATAGAAAAATTAGAAATAATGGTTAAAAATTATAAAATATCCATTTTTACCGGGTATATATTAAAAATGCAATAGTTCTCAAATAAAACAAAGCCGTAATGATTTCAGATTGAATACATAATTCGTATAAATTAGTCAATCGCCACGATTATCTTTATATAAGTCGCCGAACACAGTAGTGAACAACTGAGATATAAAATATTAATTTGTTATAAAATCTCCGAGGCTCTTCAACTGAGATGTCAAAAACGGAAAACAAACAAACAAACATTTGAAATATTAGTTAAAAATTAAAGAAGATTAAGAGGATTAAAAGTTGGTGTGCCATACAATTGTATTAACGTTGTGTTTTAAATTGAAATAATCCAATCACATAATATTGTAAAAATGGGTATTTATTATGTTTACCCTTTTTTACCATTTCCTATCTTTTTTTACCTACCCATTTTTTACCCACACGCACATCTACTTGCAATATATTAAGTATTACTAGTGCAATACAACCTCTGCTGCTAACACAGCAAATCCTTAGAAGCTTGCTGTTGCCTCACTCACACGCAGGAACAACCCTCTAAGGAGTTGTTATTTGGCTGCGGTTTTCCGTAAAGTGGAGGTACTTCCCCAGACGGGCTGTTTCGATGCGCCCTACCTCTCTTTAACAGTTTTAAGTGAGTTTGAACACTCATGTCTGGGTTTGTTTTTGTATTTGATAGCCCAATTCTTATTTATAGGCTATTCAACATCACGATACGGCCCTTGGAGGCCAAACAAAAAGAAAGTAAGAAAAAGCTGTTTCCACGGGATACCGGGATACTGCTTGTACAATATGTGATCCTTATTTTTATTCTTGTAGGATGGATTTAGTGTTCGTTAGTCCTTCTTTTAAACCTTTCCATTTATTTTACCATAACTTTGCCAAGTTTCTAGAAATTAGTTATATCGAGTTTTTGCAGATTGCGGAGTTTTTTGTTTTTCTGGTTAAGATATGATCTAAGATACAACGATGGACGAAAATTAATTCAGAATAATATCTACAGATTTGAAGTCCTTTTCTATTTATACATACATAACTTGCAAAATCCCTTGCGGGGTAGACAGAAAGAAACGAGCGCCACATGGCTCGCTCCTTACACACCTCTGTCGCTACTTTAACATTCATAGCTCTTCTAAAGCCTTGTCAAATTACAATAGCCATATTTGACATATCAAATCCAATAAAAGATCGCGACAAGGTTAATATGTATTGTCATTATGTTGTACTGACCAACACTATTATAAGATATGAGCATGTCACGACAGGCGTTCTCACGCACACTATATGAAATTGTCTTTGAGAAGTAAGTTAGGTGGTCTCGACAACGGGCTATTTATATCGTTGTCTCTCTTTTACTTATCAGTTGTGTTCGGGCATGCAGTGTGACACGAATAAGTAAAAACTAAATTCCTTAACAGAAAACCAGATCTTTCTTAGGTTAGGTCACACGCCTTTCGAAATGTAGTTTCTTGCAAATATGGTTGTTCTCACGATGTTTTCCTTCACCGCCGAGCAAGTGATAAATATTATTACCCGCCAGGACTCGAACCGTGGTCGACAGGCCAGTTCCTTATCCACTGGGATATCACTGCTTTTGTTATGTATGCCTCTATAAATCAAATTTCATAGGCTATGGTAACTGTTTACCACGCAGGTCGTATGCTTGTTTGTCAATTTGCAATTTGATCTAACCTGCTTTGTGTGCTTTTGCCACCAATATAATAATAAATAAATAAAGTCACATTAATAATTGGGTGTCGGAAGCATACAAAGCCGTTTATATCAAATTGCATGTAAATTTGACGGAAAATAACGCCTGAATCTATTAACTATAACATTGTCATTTTCCATTTAAATTGCTAGGGGTTAGCGTTTGAAAATTAACTCGAAATAGAAAGTGGCGATTTTCTTACGTGACTAACACACTTGAGCTTTAAATGGAAAGTATCAATGTGTACTTATTAGTGTCACACTGTACTTATATTTTTATTTCCCATTTGAGACGCAACGATCGTTTGCTCAGTTTTTATTATTGTTTAGTTTTTATATGTGTTTGTAATATAAACACTGATATATTCCTTTCTTCTTATCATCCGAATTTATTCTGTGAGATGTAGACTTAAAAATGATGGGACTCTTTATTAGGTGTGTTGGGACAGTGCATTAGTAATGCCTTAGAACCGGCCATTACTGATGCACTGTCCTGCTTTTCAAATGTTTTACATATATGTAAGAATTATTTTTTGCGTAATCTTTTATTTTATTTTCATAATTTAATAACAATAATGTTGCCCGTATCATAAGAATTATTATTAATTAGTGTTATTAGTTTTTCTTATGGCCAAAGCTTTGTGAGCTCATACTAGAATACATAGCGATATTAATTTAGAATAAATATATGACTGAATTTTATGTATTCGTATCTATGTTAAAATAATTATTTATGCAACTGCTACGTAATTAGAGTCATTAGAAAATCGAGTTCAATAAGAGATCACGTGAGTTTTGTAATATCTTAATTACATACAGTTGCATACATATTTTTATCTACACTTATGATCTAAATCCTGTATAATGTGTTCAGAAATCGAATTGTGAACAAAAAAAAAAACATACATTTTAAATAAAATTTTGCGTCACTTAAAATAAAAGAGATAGCAGAAAAGTGACAACAGCACTGGCACTGAACGTGTAATAGAGGATTTACAGTATGGGTGTGTATAAATAAATATATTTTTGTTACTTGAAAATTACCAAAGGCGAAGAATGATTTTCGAAATCTAATAGTGCTTTAAGGAAATCTTATCATTGTGTAACAAATAAACTATATAACGGTTTAATAATGTGTTTTATATAGTAAAGTAAAACAATTATTTCCTACACGTGACTAGTTAACATTTTAAGGAAAAACTAATAAAAACAAATAACCACACTACACTTCAACAAGTATACATTTATTAACCACTGTTACTGTCTTCTTTCTAGCAGTATCGCGTTTCTTTGTCTATAAGGATGGACGGGGTCCGCTATCTAAGCCCCAGGATTTGGCAAAGATGCTTTTTTTTACATGTAGCGACTGTCATCAGATGACTACCCAGAGGGAAAGTCAGACCTTTCTTAGGTCACACGTCTTTTGAAATATAAGAACGCGCTGGTTTCCTCATGATGTTTTTCTTCACCGCCGAGCAAGTGATAACTTAACTAATACTTGTTACATACTGTGCTCTCTCTCTTTAATACTTATTAGACAGTGAAGGTGAACGTGACCTATTACTATGGTATCTATAACAGCAAGTAATAAAAATAAAGAAAGGTTAAACTGAAAGAAACATGCGTTTCTCGGCGTGTTCTACACGATGGTATGAAACTTCACGTGTGGGAGTCAGACTAGCACCTGGCAATTTTTTTTTACATGTTACACGACATCTTCGTCAATGGTAAACTGATTTTAAAAATCAATAGTCTCGTCTACAATCGCACCGCTCGCCGACGGCTACGCATTCATCCTCGTACACGAATCGCAATGGTTGCGCACTGTGCGTTTCCAGAGACGTTTTCTACCGAGAAAGATGAAATGAAGTGAAATGAACACCCTGCCGAGATTTCCCTAGGGATTATAGCACGAGGTTCTTCAAGAAAGGCGTGCCGAATGTACGTCCTCCACTTTTGTGGTACAAAAAATAATAATACATTTTTATTTGAGAGCTTTGTGTCATATAAATACGGTGAAGTTAGGACTTTAGTCGTGATGTGTGTTCTCGCGGGATTCAAATCCTTCGTAATTATCTATACACGATCTGAGAGCACAGTATATCAAATGTACTTACTGTGCTATGTTATATCTTATGGATTTGTATATAAAATTCTTTGTTTCACGACGTGTGGCATGACATAAGACAGTGCAGTGTGTAGTACTAAAGCACTGAATTTTATCTACGAGGCTAATGGTGTCTCTTAAAAATACTCGATAATCTGCACACGATTTTATGTAGCATAAAGGAAATAACCTACGGAGAGCCGATGGTACCGATATTACCTAGTAACTCAATTTTCTCTTGTTGGATCTAATTATTGGGTTATTTGTTATAATATTCTCCCATTGGTCATTAGGCTTGAATCAATCGCCTGATGAGATATATATATTAAGTGATAACACAAATCAATAAACCACTTGACTGCGCACGAAGACATCCCGCGCTCACAACATATCCATATCATAATATGATCGACTAAAGTGAGAGATAAATAGAGGGTTTTAATCTTACGCCCTTTATTATGAAACCGAAATATATCTGTGGTGGAAACCAGTCTACTAACCGACGGTCCCTCGTTCAATCTTGGTATGTCAAGTAACCACTAGTAGGCGTGTACCACTAAATTCGTGTTTTTGCATTTATGTACATATTTATACCTTTATCACGGTGTATACTCGGCGGAGAAGGAAAACAACGTGAGGAAGCCCGCACATCCAATTAATTATATTTGAGAAGACATGGGACCTAAGAAAGGTCTGGTTTTCTCTTAGGACTGCGGAAGTATTTTTTTTTATATACTACGTCGGGAGGTATACAAGCATACGGCCCACCTGATTTAAAGCGGGTTACGTAGCCTATTAACGCTTGCGATATATTAAGTATCACTCGCGCGATACTTCCTCTGCTGCTTACACAGCAACTCCTTGGGAGCTCACTAGTGACCTCACTCACACGCAGGAACACAACACAACAACCCTCTAGGGAGTTGTTATTTGGCTGCCGGATTTATATGAGGTGGAGGTACTTCCTCAGACGGGCTGCTTTGATGCGCCCTACCTCTCCGTAAATCTGTCTGATTTCGCTCGCTCCATGTCAATATGAGTATCTTCGCCACATCCTTAGGCTTTGGTAGCAGAGTCCGCCATTCCTAATGGATTAGGAAACGGGATAATAAGAGGAAGAAGAATGAAAAATCGAAATGTAAGCTAATTAGAAATATACCTAGTTTATTACTAACAAAAAATACAAATCGTTTGAGCAGTTTGACCTTGTGCTCGCATGCAAGCTCAACTTTGATATCTAAAGTATTAGATAATAACAACGGTAGATAATGATAATTTATTATGTCACACACGAATGATAACGTTTGGACAGCGCACTCGACAAACAAGCGTTACTATCGAATATATAAATATTGTTCGGCTACCGATAGCTGTCAACTTCTGTCAATCACGCGTTACCGTATCGCCTTAGAAAAATATTTGTTCTCATAGGCCTATGTTTACTAAGAGTGGATTTGTAAAATGTCGAAGTACACAGATAATAGTAATCCGCGTAGAAGCCTTAGTAACTGACGACTGCTTATAACGTTAATGTTTACTATACTACGTTTAACATTGTACAGTTATTCTTTGGTACAGGTGTCATAGGGTTACAACTTCGTATGTACCCGCTGTGTCGAGTATTACCATAATCTAAAGCGCCATAGATCCGAAAATGGCACCCCTTAAAAAAAGAAACATAAGTAAACTAAGGTGTTATTCATTTGTCACACGAGTGAATGCACTGAAAAGGAATGACTTTAAATATTTTTGTATTATAAAGCATACTTCACCACGTAGCCTAACTGCGTATTGGCGTGCTCTCCGAACTTGGAGGAGCTTGAGAAGCACATATCCGTCGACCACACGCGCAACGATACCAACCGAAACGACGAAGTTTATTATAGTATTATTATAAAATAATTTACAGCTTGCCATGGCCGTTTTCGCATTGCTTAAGCAGAATTTTATTTACAAAATACGTATTAAGTATGTATTTTTTGGTGCATTCATTCAAATGTCTCTTATGATAGGCGTCTTTGCGTGCTTGTGATGACACTTTTGGAAATTAATTGATAAATTGAATACGCTTAAGTGAGGCGGGCTTTAGTTTGCTTTCGCTATTTGCCGTGTAGCCGGGATTAAGTACGGCAACCGCCGCAAATTATCTGAAGTTTATTGTAGTCCCGGGGGAAAAACTACGAGTTATGCTTACTATGATGATGCTAAGATCTATGACACCTGTACCCAGAGATCTCATAGGGCGCGGCAGAACAGTAGCTTCCCCTCTCCCAACCTAGGTCTACCTGAGGCGCGCTTGAAGAACCGAGGCGGGCGGCACTTCCACTTCACGCAAAGGTTTAATTACCGTGACTATTTACTGCATAAGGATCTATATTGTGATCCTTCACTTTGGTCTTCTTTGGTCTACTTCTAGCTCACTAGACTGCCAACGTCGGTGCAGAGTGCAAACATTTATACATGTAACAAATATCTCTGACAACTATTTGGTAGAGGCTAATCTCTTTGCGTTGTAGTGTATTACAAGTGCGATCACCGCTGACGCGACGGCCACAGAGCTGGCGCGTTGCGGGCTCAGCTTGCCGCCCCAGAGCCATCCACTGGGCAGCCAGCTGACCGCGTGGATCACATCCAGCAGGAACTTGGAGGTGGTGAGGCTCGCTTGCCGGTACCGCGCCGGCGCACACTTCGGTCGCTCCGGCGACTTTAGTACCTCAGCGCACGCGTGCAGTGCGCGGGCGGATCTGTCGAATTCAACTTAGTGTTAGTCGTGAAAATAGCATTAGATATTAATATTTGTAGAGATATTAATATCTGATGCATTAATGATATGAAGATATATAACCACGTGTTTATTAATATGACGATAAAGACTGAAAGAAAAGCGCTGACAAAAATATTTTTCGGAAGAATGCCGTTTTTGTCATGCTTTATTAAAATAATAAACAGCATAAAAACGTAGGCAAGTATATGTTTTGCTAAAAGTCTACAGAGCTTAACTAGTTCAAATTTATTGTATACATATGTTACGATAGCTGCTTAAACATGTGGCAGGCCTCTACATACGAGCTCTATGGCCACTTCTATCATTAGACTAAATCGATTGCATCATTTTATAGTAAAGCTTTCAGAATCATATTCGACAGGTAAGTTTTATGATAATACATACTGCAATCTATGCTCTAAGACCGTGCTTCTCAAAGTGGTGTATATCGACTCCATGGGCTTGAATGTAACAAGTAAATGTAACAAGTAACGGGTCCATCAAATTCAAACATTAGTTAGGCAGGGAGAGCAGAAAATATATAGGCAAAGGGTCTACATGACGAAAATTAGAAATTAGTGGAAATCTCTGCTCTAAGACTACAAAACTACTAAAAAAATGGAATTTGTTTGTGCGCTACGAGGTCTCTTTTACAAATGGTGTCTCTATTGATACTCATAGGGTTTACGGTATGTTCCCCATGTTTACCTTATAAACCCAGCGAAAGCAGATAGAGACCAGAACAGTTTGTGTGCTGTCCTAGTGTTGTGGTCGGCCTCCTTGGAGAGCACCAGCACGCCGGTGTCGAGCAGCCACACCAGCTTCTCGGCCTGCAGGTACCCCAGTGTGAAGATACTGTTGGCCACGCCGATGGCACCCCAGTACGGGCCGTCCTACAAATATGAACGATATAAACCTGCAAGGTACTCGCCGTGTAGAAGTATAGATAAAATCTGCCGAATATTCTATAGGAAACCAGCCACCCAACCACCAGTAAAACTACTCCAGTAGTTGCTGTGTTAGCAGCAGAGGAGGCATCGCGCCAGTAATACTTAATGTATTGCAAGCGTTTTTAAGGTAATCGCTTTCCATCAGGTGGGCCGTATGCTTGTATGCGTTCCTATAAACCTGAAAACACGAATTAAGTGGTACTTGCCCACACCAGGATTCTGCAGGGACCATTATCCTAGCCATTGTCCACTAGGCTACCACTACTCTTACATCTGTGGGTGCATTCACGTTGGCTCGGAAAGCCATATTCGAAATGAATTCGAAAAGTTTTCACTCACATTTCATACATTTTGACAAATAACTTTTCGATTCCGATTCTAATATGGGTTTCTGAGGCAATAAGAATACTACATGCACATTGGTGGGACATACTAAGTACATGTTTATTTGTCATATCACATGTTTATGAGAAGAGCTATGAATGTTAAAGACGTGTGTGAGGTGTGTAAGGACCGAGTTCTGTAACTTTGCTGTGGTTCTCTCTACCTACCACGCAAGGAAACTGGCTTGAAGATACAAATATGTATATGTAAAAAGCACACGCAAACAAACATTCCCAATCACCGCTTTGGGCAGCGGGCACGATAACTTTAATGCCAATGGAATCGATTTAGTTTATTGCTACCGTGGTATGATATATCCTTAAAACATGTTAGCATTGTAACTACCTGTTTTCCGAGGCCGTACACAAGCATATTCTTGATAGCAGTCGCGTCGTCGAACAGCCGAAGGGTGGCCCGCGCGGCCGCCATGCGCGCGCTTGCCGTCAGCAGGTCCTTGCGCTCCGCAGTCGCGCCCCATAGCTTCAGGATATAGCTGGCTAACGATACTACCTAAAAGACAATATGTTTTGTAATGCTTGACGAGCTCGGTGGCGCAGCAGTTGACAACGCGACTTTGCGGCTAACGCTAAGAAAGGTTTGGCGCATCAAAGCAGCCCATCTGGGGAAATATCTCCATCTGGTTTACATATAATAATCTTTTTCTAAAATCACTAAAACTAAATGCATTAAATTTAGTCTTCCAAATGTGACATACACCAATACAGAAGTTCTCATTGGGAATAATAAATTAGAATTTGTTAATAGTTTGTGTTGTGTTTCTTGAAATTACAGTAGATTCCAAATTACAATGGGGCCCCCGGACATAAATAAATTTGCCGATAAGCTCAGCTCCGCTGCATATGCAGTTAGCAGAATTAGACAATTGACGAATGTGGTTACTGCGCGCTTAGTCTTTTTTCACCTACATTCACAGCACTATGTCATAATATGGTATACTGTTGTGGTGAACGGCGGCTGACATTGAGACAATTTTTATCTTACAAAAAAGAGCCATTCGCTCTATTTATAACATGGGCTCCAGAGAATCACCCAGGTAACTATTCAAAGAAATAAATATCCTCACTGTTACTTCGCAATATATTTATGAAAACATAATGTATGTCCGGAAAAATGGAAAATTTAAAGTTGTTTTCAAACTATAGCAATAAACTTAGAAGTAGAAATAACTTGCGTATTTCGGTACATCGGCTTGCTATGACTGGTAGATATTTTCTTGTAAATTGTATATTCGATTCTATAATAAATTGCCTGAAACAATTCTGTCCTTTCCTGACAATGTACTCGTATTCAAAAAGCATATCAAAAATACTGTCTGTAAAAGCGCTTACAATCTTTAATTCTACCATTTTTATATCATTATTGTACCAATATGCTGTCGTGAATTTACTGTAATATCTAATTGACAATTTGAAAAATCGGCTAAGTGCGAGTCGGACTCGCGCACGAAGGGTTCCGTACCACTATCTATAAAAACGGCAAAAAAAAAATCACGTTTGTTGTATGGGAGCCCCCTTAAATATTTGTTTTATTTTAATTCAATTATTTATTCTTAAAGTGAATATATAACTAAATATTCTGTGAATATTTCAAGTGTCTACCTGTTGCCGTTATCAATATCGAGCAAAAACGAGCAAAAAAATCACGTTTGTTGCATGGGAGCCCCCTTAAATATTTATTATATTCTATTTTTTAGTATTTCTTGTTATAGCGGCAACAGAAATACATCATCTGTGAAAATTTCAACTATTTAACTATCACGGTTCATGAGATACAGCCTGGTGACAGACGGACGGACGAACGGACAGCGGAGCCTCAGTAATAGGGTTCCGTTTTACCCTTTGGGTACGGAACCCTAAAAGACCCTTCTTTCGACATGTCTTCTTCGCCAATGATCATTTCCGAAATACTAGCAGATGAAAAAAGAAAAGTAGTAAGAGAATTGAATAAGGTAATAATAATACAATAGCATTATATTTCAAAAAATGTAAGAAGTGTGTAAGTGCCCGCGAGGACCCAATGACACAGAATTTTTATTTTTATCTTTTCTATATTTATTCCTCATAGAAAAATGCAGTCAAATAACAACTCCCTAGAGGGTTGTTGTGTTCCTGCGTGTGGCATCCCGCAGTGATACTTTAATGTACCTATTACAAGCGTTGATAGGCTACAGTAACCACTTTACATCAGCTAGGGCGTATGTTTGTATGGCATCTGACATTGTATAAAAAACCCGGCCAAGTGCGAGTCGGACTTGCATCTGAAGGGTTCCGTACCACTATCTATAAAAACGGCAAAAAATCACGTTTGTTGTATGGGAGCCCCCCTTAAATATTAATTTATTCTGTTTTTTAGTATTGGTTGTTATAGCGGCAACAGAAATACATCATCTGTGAAAATTTCAACTGTCTAACTATCACGGTTCATGAGATACAGCCTGGTGACAGACTGACGGATGGACAGCGGAGTCTCAGTAATAGGGTCCGTTTTACCCTTTGGGTACGAAACCCTAAAAAAAAGTACATCAAACTTGATCTGGCGTGTTGGCAGGTCTGTGTCAATTTAGCATCGAATCATAATGTACGTACGGAGTCGGCCTTCGCGGATAACTAATCATTTGTTTTAATGTAGTGATCTCACACAACCTGCTACCATTTCAAAAACCGCGACCATAACAGCAAGTAGTGCAGCCTGTCATTTTGCTGACGAGTCTCTCTTGAGATGACAATCATAAAATAGCAATTTCTTACAGGTTCGTAGACTTCTTTCGAGTGCGATAAGTCATCAGGGACCTGGTCAGGAGTCGCTGTGGCTCCGGGTGTGACAATACTTCTTATTTTGGGTTTATTGGCTACGATAATAATTGTGCATCAGGCCAGCTGTATCCTTATTTGATACTTGAACTAATATAAAAAAAATTGGTAACATTAAGTAGTGCCTCGTTCAGTTAGGGTTCCGTATCCAAACGAAAAAATAAAAGCCTTAAGTGTAACATTGTTTTTATTATCTTATGATTTTATCTTTATCTAAAAAAGTTGTTATTATATTAGGTAGATATATTTATCTAATAATGTGTCTAACATACAAACGTATCATAGTTACGTAACATCAGATATTACGTGACATACAAACCCTTCAAACGAACATTCCAAACAAATTTCTCAAAAATAAGCCGTGCAAAATATTGTGACTCAAAATAATACTTTTTTGTTAATATAATATTACGAGATATTACAGACTCGCCATCTTTATGATAGAGAAAAATGCACAAATCAAAATATATAGATACATGCCACAGGGAGGCTGGAACCTTATGGATGGGCAAGGTATAGGAGACACAGAGCCGCGGCGCGCGTCCGTACGAGCCTCACTCCGTCTTGGACCTCAGGATATATTTTGCCTCATTAGGATTGGTCACAGATACAGTGATAGGGCGCATCAAAGCAGTTCAA
This sequence comes from Pyralis farinalis, assembly GCA_947507595.1. Lineage (NCBI taxonomy): Eukaryota > Metazoa > Arthropoda > Insecta > Lepidoptera > Pyralidae > Pyralis > Pyralis farinalis. Next base: position 4,428,575 of record OX382270.1, read on the forward strand.
CGGGGTAACAGTACCTCAGTCTTGTACAAAACAACTACCGGAGGTTTGTTGTGTCTCAGTGATTGAGGTTACCAGTAAGTTTCTGAGGAGTTGGTGGATTATCAATGAGCGATACTCCTTGTGTTACTAACAGGTTACGGTAATTACTTTATGTTATTTATGGTGGGTCGTATTTTCTTTTTAATGATAATGATGTCCATAGGCTTGCGGTAACTGCATGCCATCAGACCAGACGCTTGTTTGTCACCCATTAGTGGATAAACAAAAAATAGAATATGACATTTCATTACTTCAAAAACTAAGGCAGCGTCGGCCACTGCCGACAGAAGTGAGAACTTAAACTCCGTAACGCATTCACACATACCTACATGTCTGTGCATACCCATAAGATAAAAAAAACATTAAAACTATGAGAAACGAATATAATACAATAAGATTTTATTTAAAAATGTAAGACGTGTCTAAGTGCACGAGAGAGGCCAACGACAAAATGGCAATGAGAAATTCGACCCTACCTATTATATTCATCTACCAAAAAAATCGCTCAACGCACCTGAAGAAGTTATGCACTCAAATAATTACAGATAATTTTCTAATTTCCCGATTTTACAAGTAACATTATCTACATACCTTATCACGATTAGCGTGCGATTGCAGCAAATCACAAATTTCATTCACCGCCTCCATTTTCCGTTTCACAAAATACTTGTATATGATGTTACACCGGAATACTAACACAGTACAATGTACTATGCCTCCTGCATATCTTAAGGAACAAAACAATATCTCGATTTATCACTGATACTGATACAAAAGATATCCTCACACGCCAAATTAAGATTAGCATATTGTGAACTGATAACATATGAAGTCATAGAATTTGAACTACTGATAAGGTAAGTCGGAAAGTTGTGTTAAAATTATAATATATGACCAGCCTTTGCTCGATGTTGATTTGTTTGTTTGAAATACCATACCATTTTTTCAGGAAAGACCTACTAGTATGTAGATAAAAAAGCAAAACCTTATATAAATATAAAATTTGATCCAAATTGTTACAGCCGTTTCCGAGACACACTAAATGTATTTATATATATTATATGTATACAAGAATTGCTCCTTTAAAGTAATATGACAGACAAAATATATTAGTCTCTAAAACATAATGGTGCAGCGTTCATGGGCTGCAGGTCGTACTCGTATTTGCTACCTCTGTAGAATAATAAAATATTACATACGTTTGCGTACATACGTTGGCTAAAATTTCCGATTGGTTAAATATTCAAGGAATACCTCAATACTATTCCTTAAATATCACATTAAATCGTCCATTGAACTTGCAATATGTACGAAAAGAAGTAAATGTACCTACTTATCAATATTAACAATGTTCACATTGGGATTAAGTTCAAAATGTCAAAATACCACTTAGTTTTTACTCACACAAAAGCGATCAGCTGATCGAAAAATAAGTATTCATTCGGAAGGAGTCATTGATTCTGACGCCATTGCTAAATATGGTTTTTTAAAAGTTGTTATTAGGCATTCAAAAGCACTTTCATCTTTTTTATCTTTACAGTCCAGTCGAGAAGTACCCACACCTTACAAAATACCGCCAAATAAAATTTCTCTGGACGATCCTGAGGGTGTGTTAGGTCTGCGGGACACTCCATGTATTCCATATATCGTTCTATATAGCGTCCATAGATGTTTCAGTAATCGTTTCACAATTTCTTCACCGGTGCTATGTTTGTTTGCCACCGACGAAATACAAAAAGTAACATAAATTGCTCATGGAAAACAATGTTCTTGAAAAATCACTTACGGGTGCTCGCAGAGTATATAATAAAGGTTTTGTGACCGTGATTTTTTCGACTTACAGATTTTTATGGAAATGTGTTACCTAATCCTATCCTATTATTTTAAATGAGTAATTATTTTTTATTTATAAATATATTTCGTTTATCATACACGGTTCTAACAATTGATAACACTTTGTACACGAGACTGGTTACAGCATGGCATGTACTAGGTACAACGAAATCAAGCGCGCGTAACCTATCATGTGGGGCATATGTTTGTGTCTCCTGACGTTGTATAGAAAAATATTATTTTTTCTTCTTACATTATCCCATTTCCTAATCCATTGAGAGTGGCGTTATCTGCTACCTAAGCCTAAGGATTTGGCGGAGATACACCTTTTGATTTGGAGCGACTGCGTTTGAAACATGAACTTAGTTGCACCACCTACACCAGAATTCAGAACCAGGAACCATTTAGCTAATATACTGGTTCGTTATGCACTAGGTTATCTCTGCTCCTAGCTATCAGTGTTCTTAAAACATTCAGTCATCTCGGACATATTAAGGGTTGCTGTGTTGTACTCGAAAAAAAATGTTCGCGACCGATCGAGAGAGAAACGGCTGGTTGGACAAATAAAACTAATATTGATATGTCATAAAATATGTATTTCCATAAACATAACGAACACCTTTGTAAAATACCGAACTATAATACCGCAAATATTGCTTACCAATACATATTTACAGCCGCTCCGTTCACAACACCCATATATACAGACAGACAATATATATAAAATTTTATTTACATTATCTATGTACATTTCTACATTATTGCCTATAGAAAATATACGAATAGTTGCCTCAGGTACAATAATGTTCATATGCGGAGTAAATAGGTACTCAGTATTATAATTAAGTCACAAAATTAGGGAAGCGTCAGGGCGTTTATACACTCATCAGTATAAATTTTTCCATGTATTTTAAGTAGGTATTTACAAAACAATGTATATATTTATCAGTTGTTTTGTAATTGTATAAGTTTGGCTTAATTTGAGACTAGATGGCGATATGTAAATTGTCTGGCAATGTTAAGTTATTCATTTTATCTATTTTCATCTTACCGTTATCCCGTTCCCTAATTCATTAGAAGTGTGCGGGGTTCGCTACTTAAGACTAAGGATTTGCCTTAGTCTTAAGTAGCGAACCCCAGATACTGATTTTTAGATGGGAGAACTGCAGCCAGAGCAACCCATAACAAAAACCAGACCTTTCTTAGGTAAGGTCACACGGCTTTCGAAATATAATTTCTTGGACGTGCGACGGCTTAGTAATTTTATATACGAGTATTTTTAAATCAATTGCATTGCATTAGTCTCTCAAAAAGTTGAAAAAGGCTCGACCGATTTTAATTTTTTTTTTTGGTATGTTCGGCACAGGTATCAGCTGGTTATGTAAATAAAATTTCAAAAATATCTATGTTGTTCAACAACGTGTGAAGGTATCTCATTTAAAACAGACTTCAAAAAAGAAGTACTTCCATGTGCCTACATCTTTCTTCTCTCGGAATTACTCGGGAACGTTCAAGGCGATTTGGTTAATTCTAAATATTTACAAATGGTTTTATACAAATTTGGTGGAATGATTCGATGAATGAATCGAAATCTTTCTTAATAACTTTTAAACAATTGTCGATTGTTTAAAAGTTATTAAGAAAGATTTCGATAGTAATTAAAAACCTTTTTTCACTTTATTCACAATTTCGATGCAACGCTGTTGCTTATGATTGCCTTTTGATCATTTTATATTGAGTACATTCGTGTTATGTTTCCGTAAAATTATGTAGGTAGTAAATTTGACAAAATTGGTGATAAAATAAAAAATATATAAAATAAAAACTTTGGAATGAACAACACAGATTTTATAACAGTCGAGGGCTATTCATATTGTTTCGGTTCTTTCTATCGTATATTCCATATACCATATGTACACGCCCTACCGCCGCCGGTCGTGGTAGTTCACCCTACAAAATATTGACAATACCACAGTACGAATAATAGTACTCTAAAAGTATTTTGACTGTGAAGTTGCTAAAAGTAATCATGTTCAGATACGAACGAGACTTTTGTATCAGACCATAACAAATGACTATAAGATATATATAGATTGTTAATTGAACTTTGGTCAAAACTATATTTGCGATAATGAAAACTCGCCCGAACGACATGCTCCAATATTATTCTGCATAGCTAGTGTCGGAAATCTATGTTTAAGCTAAGTACATAGTTGCGACAATGATGCGCCGACAAAGTCGTGAGTTACATACCTACCTAGTTACAATTTGTTTGCGCCTCAACTTTCTTAGTTACTTTACGAAGTCTACGTGGATTAGATTTAGAATACTTTTGTTTCGTTACTTATTGTACGATATGCCAGAGAGAAAAACCAAAAAAAGGTATCTACATCCAACAAATACTAATCATTTTTCGATTGCTCCCTTTCACATTTAGTATATTAATTTTCGCGCGAAACGATGAATACGAACTCTGCACGAGTCGGACAGTCGTATCGCAAGTGGCAGACTGTCTTATTATGAACATTTTAATAAATTTACCTTGAACGCGACATTTCCGCGGCATTAAGCTCGTCACAGACGTAACTACAAATCTACAATATATCGTAAGACAACATGTTGTCTCGCTCTAAATACCTATATGACACATGATGAATCTGTATTTCTCCCGTTTCAGCGTGTTCCAAACGTACAGAGTAACACAGTATGTTATCTCACGGTATATTATAGCTTCGCCTGTGGCGGGCTTTATCCTAATTATATTCTTTGACAACTCGTTATGATTTGTCTCTCATACAGTCGTACAAGTCAAACTTTAAAAGAAGTAATTGTATAAAATGCATTATTATGTAATTTAATTTTCAACTAATATCACAATGGTAGCATCTGTATTATTTTACTATTCAGTAATTCTAAAATATATGGAATTTGTGATTAAAATGCAATTTGGCATGATCTCTTGAACATTCGTCTACTCATATCGACAGATCAAATACATTATTGCAAACCTTTTAATAAATAATTGACATATTATTTGAGCAATCGCTTCTTCGCGAAATACATTGCTATGCCGATGACGGAGGATGTGGTGGCGATGGCGGCGACCTTGGTGGGGCCGATCCTGTCGCCCCAGAGCCAGCCGGCGGGCAGGCAGCTGACGGCGTGCGTGATATCCAAGAACAGCTTGCCCGCGGTCACCATCTGCAACGCGAGTCTCACGTCCAAGTTTCGCCTCGCGTCAGCTCCACCGTCCTCTGAAGAGTGTCGCAAGCAGTCTCGACTCCACCAGAGCTGGCGTATAGAGCGAATTGTCCTAGAAACAGATTTAAGTCCGGCGTTAAATTATACACTTATTTCTTGTCTGTTTGTCTTAGTCTGCATGTTTTCAAGAGAGGTAGGACGCATTAAGGCGACACATCGAAAAATTAGACCAACTTTCATCGAATAGTATAGGCTAATGACTAAACTGACGGATCTAAGATTTTAATATAAATAACTTCATTTCTTTATCTTGAATTTGCTTGCTCAAATACGCGATTGTGTAAAATTGATTCGATAATAATTACTTTCGAAAACACCTCCTGAAATTCATTATTTTTGAAATTACAACGAAGTTGTTCTGTTTATACGCTTCAAAATTACTTAAATCTATTAGTAATATCTATGTTTATAATATGCTTGCTGCATATTTTGATAAGTGAAACATGAAATTTTTTAAAAATATTTTAAGTTTCTGACAATTTCTAAGCGATCACATTCGTCTTGGGTGCTACGTGTTTTCGACCTTATTGTGCGGTAATGAGGATTATAAACGCGTTGACTAACTACATCCAGCCAGTCCGGCTGCAGCCCGCTTCGAGGTGAGACCTATGTCGACTGTCTGCTCGAGCTCGCTGCATTTACATCGCGACACCGAAGTTTTTATAATTAATAGTTGTAAATATTCAATATTATAGTATTTAGCGTAAGTGTATTATTATAAGATATAAGTAGTAAATAATATTATAGGTTTATATATATTTATTATACTGTTGTAATAATGGGGAACACTAAAAAGAAAATATATAGAATAAAAATACAAAGAAAATGTTCGTAGAATGGGGGAGGCGAACAAGACAAGGTATTTTTTTTTTTTAATTATTATATTCATTAAACATATTATAATAACATTGTGTAGACATATTTCTAGTTTTTAGAACAGTTCCTAGGTATGGTTGGCCCAAGCTATTTAATTCCTCTTCAAACTTTTTTTTAATTTTGATTACTTAATAACTCTATATAAAACTGCATTAATTAAATAAGAGTTATTTTTTGCAGGAATAAACAGTAACATTTGATAATTGGTATACATTATCCACAGGCTGACCGCGTACCTATATAGGACGTCAAACTCCTATTCTGTCCATTATAATCTGACCGAACTCCGACTTAGAAGTTGTACGTCGGTGGAGGTCAGGTTACGTTGGAAATTTATACCAATAAGGTTCGCGTTCTCAGCACATAGCAACCAGTGGAGACTCTTTATTTCTTTGTATTAAAATAAAAACTTATAAAATAGAATATTTTTGCTGTTTTGTTTTTTAGGAGAAACTTACTAAATAAACATATTCCACTAGAAGAATCACTACTCGATTTATATGCTACTTTAACGTAAGTGTCATACGGGACGACAAACTCATAGTAACCATTATAAGCTCACCGAACTCCGACTTAGACATTGTACGTAGGTGAAGGTTAGTTTACGTTGGAAATTTATCCAATCAGAAGATAGAAAACCAGTGGAGGTTTTTTTTTTTTTGTATTAAAATAATTACTGGTAAAATAGTATATTTTGATAGTTTTTAAAAAAACTCGGTATGTTTCATGTTAAAGAAGCGAGCGAGGTGTGTAAGTACCGAGTCATGTGGCGCTCACGAGGGATTTAGCGTGAAGATATAGATAGATAGTATACTTATACCCATGGTACTCGTGAAAACAAATAATATTTACTATGAACCAACACTGAAAACACAAAAAAATCATCTATTCTATACATTGTGGTTAGTATTGAACTATTGTACGGATTAGATTTATTTTGCAACATCAGAGATGGTCCTGGTTCTTTCTTCTTGAGAGTTTAATAAATAACAAGGAAACGTACAACAATACAAAACACAGAGTATACATAAGTAAAATACAATAAATGTCATTATACTGAAGTTAAAGTTATGAAACAGCAAGAAAATCATTTGTCACATGTTTTTTTTAAATATGAATAGATTATAAAATCTATTTGTATATATGTATATTAGGGTGTCCCTTATTTTTCAAAGTTTTTATTTTCTAACGCATATGTCTTAGTTTTGTTCATTTGCTTTTAAAACACTCGGAAATTAATTTTTAACTTATTTGGATTACGATAATCCGTGCCGAATTACATCGAAACATGTTCATACAAGTTGCGCGGCAGTGCCGCACGTACTCGCGGTATTCATTTGTTCAAATTCAAAGTCAAAATCTTTTTATTCCGTAAAAATGGCTACATTTGTTTGGAATCGTCACATTTTTTTTCCCTACCGTGCAGTTTATGACTAGGTGAGCACTGATAAAAATACTGCCAAAAAACTCAGGCATCCCTCTTTTGGTATCCAAACAAATTTACATATTTTGTTAATTACATTATAATTGGATCGACTCACTCCCAGGCATTTTTATCATTAATATAGTCAGATACTTTATAATATGCCCTGCTACACAATTTGGCTTTAATAGTAGTTTTAAATTTGTTTATTGACAAATCTCTTATATTGCTGGGAAGTTTGTTATAGAACCGTATAATTGCCCCATAAAATAATTACTTGTTTTGTGGAGACGGCTTGCATATAACACAAGATTATGCTTATATCTAGTATTTATGCTATGAATATCACTCTTTTTACAAAATGAGTCTATGTTTTTATGGACATACAAAAGATTTTCATAGATATATTGCGATGCGACTGTTAAAATATTTATTTCTTTGAATTTTTCTCTAAGGCTCTCACGGGGACCAAGTTTGTAGATAGCTCTTATGGCTCTCTTTTGCAATAAAAAGATGGTGTTAATATCCGCGGAGTTACCCCAAAGAAGAATTCCATATGACATAATACTATGAAAGTAGCTGAAATAAACTATTCTAGCCGTATCAATATCAGTGAGCCGTCTAATAGTTTTCACTGCATAAGCTGCAGAACTTAGTTTTCCTGATAATTTTTCAATTTGTGGGCCCCTTTGTAGTCTGGAGTCAATTGTTATACCCAAGAACACAGTTGTCTCCACAGAGGCTAAATTAGTTCCATTAACATGTACATTGGTAGCCACCTGCCTTACATTAGGTGTTGAGAACTTAATTACTTTAGTCTTTTTATCATTTAAAAGCAGATTATTAACACTAAACCAATGAATAACTTTAGAGAGAGCATCGTTAACTTCGTCATAATTACCTAACCGTCTATTAATTTTGAATGTCAGTTATTCTCGTGATTAATACGTAATGTTTTAACTTTTATAAGATGGCAGTGGAATTGAGAAGCAATAAATCAAGTATTTTCTTAGTTGGAGACGTAAATTATCAAATAATAGGCGCAAAATTACCGTCTAACCGTCAAGTTCTTCCTGTACTTTTTTATAAAATTCGCGAAGTTAAATTGACTGTTAGTGAAAGCGCATACCTAGTCATTCGAGAGTGTATTATATTTAGGGAAAAAGCTAGGATCCCTACCAGAGCTATACCTAACTGTGTAAAATAACTTGTGAATCTTCACCAGGAGGGAGTTGCAAAAAAATTCCAATTTTCTATTTCAATTTCAATCTAATTCAATCTGATAATTTTATTTCTCTTATTTATTCGAAATAAAAAAATCCTGTGTTTACTCGGCGCTATCAGCCATTATGACACTCGAACATCTATAACTTCAAGCCAAATCCCTTGCGGGGTAGGCAGAGAGAGCCGAGCGCCACGTGACTCGATCCTTACATATCTCACTCGCTTCTTTAACATTCATTGCTCTTCTCATGCACGCACGCCGGTTTCTAGGGCTCCTGACATCACCTTCTGATAGAACATGACCAATTTGGTCATGGTAGGTAAGTCTTGGCCTTCCCCGGCTCCTACATCCTTCCACTTTTGCATTGTATATCTGCTTCGTCATTCTTTCATCTTGCATTCTTTCTACATGCCCGAACCATCGGAGCATGCCTCTTCTTATTTTAACACCGACGCTCTCTTTCAGACCAACTCTATTTCTAACATCATCATTACGAATACGGTCTACAAGCCTTACGCCACAAATTTTGCGCAGCGCTCGCATTTCAACCGCGTTTATTCTACTTTCATGCTCTTTCTGCCATACCCAACTCTCGCTTCTATAAGTTAGCGTTGGGACCAACACTGCATTGTGTATAGCGAGTTGTGCCTTCTGGCTCAGGATTTTACTGCCAAGAAGTTTTCCCAACGCTCCATTCACACTATTCCCAGCACTCACTCGTCTTTCCACATCTGCGGTGTACCTTCCATCCCTGCTGAAAGCGCATCCAAGATATACAAACTCATCCACTTGTTCCAACACTTCATCATCAATCGTAATCCTTACATTAGTTCTGGATTCTTCTCTTTCAAATACCATTATCTTTGTTTTCTTCGCATTCAGTAGTAAGCCTTTCTCCATACAGTCGTCTTTCATCGCTGTGACCAGTGTTTGCAGTTTAGATGGTGTATCTGCTAACTAAACATATGTGTCCGAATCAACAAATGGCCCGCTTTAGCCTCTCGATAAACAATGTTGTATTATGTAGCTGGTGTTTCATTCTTCTTAAGGGGGATACATGCCGTCCAGTGGCGCCTCAAGGAATAAAATATCGTATCTTAGCGTGGAAGATAAACATTATAAAGTCATGTGTTGCGTGTGTTACAAATACAATAACGTACTTTTACGTCATTAAACCAACAATTGAAATGTTTTGCTTTCGTTGTTATAGGCATAATTGCCAAAAAACGGCCTCTTTTAGCACTTTTGCTTATAACAACGATAGTGGAATATTTTGAGTGTTGGTTTAATGACGTAAAAATACTTTACTATCTTCGTAATAAATGCAACATAAGATTTCATAATGTTTATCTTCTATGCTATAATATGTTTTTTTATTCAATGAGGGCGCCACTGGACGAGACCTAAGTAAGAACAACATAGATACCAAGACATGTTAACTTATAGAGATATAAACATAAAACGATGTCATTGATTTCTCTTTCAATAAACTTTTAAAAGTGAATACGTTTCTGTAGTTTTTTATTACTATTATTACTATTGTTTTCCGTCTAGCTTAAATAAATATGTTTGGTTTAGTATGTATAAAGCTAAATAATAATTAAATCAATAATTTTTATTAAATATTGATATTATAAATTTTATTTAAGTGTGACGCGACTCTGTAGCTTTTCTGTTCGTTTGCATTGACTATACGTTGACCCCAGGTTACCTATTAGGCGCTAATTTCAAATTTTACAAATCGAGCGTCGAGTGTCAATTGAGGGGCGCGGGGTGATTGGGCGGAGCCATTTTAAAGCTTCACGATCGAGGTGTCGCCTTAAAGCACAACATGAGATACTTCTCCCTCACCTCACAGAAAACCGCAAAAAATATCAACTCCTTGTGTTCCTCCAAGTGAGTGAGTTACCAGTAAGTTCCTAAGGAGCAATCCGCGAGCGATATTTCCTGTATTGCAAACGTACGCTATGGTGACCAGTTCACGGCAAGTGGGCCGTATGCTTGTATACCTTCCGACGTTGTATAAAAAACGGCAAAATAATATAACTTAAAAAAATGTACACTTTATTGTATGACGTGAAACGTTGTTAATAATGTAGAATCGTTAAAAACATGTTGTATTGCCAACATAAAGTCATTATCTTTTTAAATGACTATGACAAACTAGTTTACAATTTATTCAATAATGAAAACTGGATTTTCATTGTCAAATAACTTCAACAACATTAAGTGAACAAGATTTATAAGTATAATCATTAACTACTTTTAAATGCTAAATAATTAATGGAGAGTGCTGATATAAAGCATACTAGTCGATTTATATATAAATAACTAAATAGAGCATATCTACTGGTAAATTATCATTATATAAGAATTTTACAAAATTCTCTCTATAGTATTATACAGAACCTGTATATAGACTTGTCATAAAAACATTATAGGATATTTTTTCTGAACAGTCAGCTGATCAACAGGAGTAAATAAATGATATACTCGTATATTTAGATATTGTTAATTTTATACATCGTCCACTAAATTCGTATTTTCGGATTTATGTACATATTTGTAATTATCACTTTGCTCGGTGGCGAAGAAGAACATCGTGAGGAAACCCGACCTAACCTAAGAAAAATCTAGTTTTCCCTCTGGATTGAGTCCTCTGGAAGAGAATTCTGGATTCTGTTACTCCTTCCGCATTTCCAATCAGTTCCACAAACAATTTATTAGCTATGTAGTAGCTACACTTAGTATGAAAATGATAAGTGTCAAATTATATGTATACATATTTACTTACTGTAGTAATGAAATATATAAGCTAGCAGCCCACAGTCCTGTGCTGACCGTATCCAAGTTATCTGCAGTGTGCGGCTGGAGTTTCAGGATGCCGACTTCGTGCAGCCAGCACACCTTCTCCACCGGAAGGAACACTTGGTCTACCATGTTAGCAAGCACTCCTAGTGCCGCTGATGTAGTGGATGACTCCTGAATATAATTCATGTTTGAATCTCATGTTTGACCACATGGACAACACTGAAAATCTCCTACTTAATAAGACATCTTTGATACTCAAAGCAAACTGATAAATACATATACGGGTAAATGGGGTCTGTACAAACTGATTCAGCATCAAATGTGGTGTTGGACAAAGCTGTTTAGCATCCCCCTGGCTATTCAATGAAGCCTTAAAAAGGAAAACAAAGAAGGGAGTTGGTATAAAAGTGAGTGTAATGAAAACAAAAGTGATGGTGATTGAAAGGAGTGAAACTGTAACAGAGTACTTGATAATTATTAGGATTGAAAAAGTGGAACAATCAAATGAATTTGTTTATCTAGTTCTATGTTTATGTAAGATGGAAAATGTGAGGAAGATATTGAAAGATTGAAAGCAGGAAACCATATCAATGGTGGGTATACTCAGTCTTGACAAGCAAAAACTTATCGAACAAAGCTTGCCTTGCTATCAAGGAGTATTAATATCAACATTGATGTATGGTAGTGAAATGTGGGTATGGTAGAAGAAACATGAAAATAGGGTGAATGCTGAGAAAAATGAGAAATGAGAGCGCTAAAGATTATGTAATGATTGATACAGTAAAAATAGCACAGTACAAGTACAATGTGGAATAAATAAGAGAAAAAAGTTACAAAATCAAAGTAAGAATGAATGTAGATATCGGCAGGCGCCGCCCTAAACGCACACATATTGAACAAGTAGGTGGTGTCTTCAAAAACACCCAAAACCGAGGAGAGCATGCATGAAGAAGTTAACGAATGTAGAAAATTCAAGAGGTATGTTTGGATCGGTGCACCTGGTGTTCCATAGTATCTGCCTACCACAATGGGAGACAAGCATGATGGTATGTGTATGTGTACAAAAGTATTATTTTTGGTGTCTAAAAATTTTATAGAATCCATTGAGTTGAACAGTCATATGTAATGTTTATCAAACATTATTACATCTATAATACTGTACTGCACAATAGTAAACATGATTACAACTGCTTTTATCAGTTTATTAAGCTTCATAAATATTTTCATTATCAAATGATCCAAGTTGAAGTTGAGCCTTTAGTTAGTTATCCATTGAAATTATTGTTATTTATTGTAATGTATTATTGCAAAATTACTTTTTACAACTGAGGTAGAGTAAAGAAAATAAAAAAATATATGTAAAATTTTCTTATTATTATTATAAAAGAGAAAAAGCAGTTAACATATTAAACTCTATATGCAAGAAGGGTGAAAATAAGTTTATTACAAATGAGAATTTGTACTTGTTATTTAAAAGAAACAGTCTTACTGACAGTACAGTCAACTTAATTTCAAAGGTGTTAAAATATTGGAAAGTTGTTTTGATGTATTAACCAAATTTATATGTGAACAAGCCAGTTTCATGTGCTTTTTAGTAAAAAAAAAACACAATCAGCAATTGGAGAAGATATGGTATAACATACACTGAAAAAAGTTGCATTAAAGTTGGTTATTAATGTTAAATTAATTTACAATAAGAATAGAGACTAACTACAACTACTTACTAACATATATTATATATAGCCTCCATCCTTTAAAATTTCAGTAGGCTCCTAACCTAATTCACTACTAAGTGCGCCACTCAAAAACTTACATGCTTTCCAAGACCATAATTGTAAGTATGTCTTATCATCGGTATGTCATCAAATAGTCGCAGCATCAGCCTCGCATTGGACAGCCTTGACCCTGCCGACTGCCATGGCTTTTCATCCTTAATACATCCATACAGCTTGAAAGCATAACATGTAAGGCGTACGACCTAGAATGAAATTTTTATTAAACAAAAATGCATGTTTTAGATAATAATGTTAAACACAGCACACATAAATAACAACTCTATCTTAAGATCAATAGTTTAAAAATTTATAAAAGCAAATTAATAACATAAAATTATTAGTGGATAAGATAGACATTATTCTCTAAATAAGAAGTGAATATGTTGAAAAGCTCTTAATATGGTCCCTATTCCTTTGTTAAAAGATTGTTGAGTGACTTTCTCCACGGGTAAATATCAAGGACGTAGTGTGTTTCCGCATGACCAACCTTGTCTCTTCCATTGTAACTGTCCAAAAGTTCGCAAATATCTTCTATTATCGAAGACATATTGCGCTAAATGCTTTTGTCGTAACCGGTGATCAAAACGATTTTCACTTCTCACTGATAACGTATCGGGGCTATATCCAATTAAATAAGCAACAGCGACGCGGCGTTCGTTGTTGCAGATTTCAGTTCGATAACTGCGTGCTGCATTTCTCAAATCTCGCTCTACTGATAAATTCCTTGATTTGATTTGGAAAGGTTAATTCGGGCTAGTTTCACGTCACACATTATGGACAGCTGACTGCACTTGACTGACATATCTGATGACATAATTATTGTAAGTCTAGCGGAGCGCAGTTCTCTTTAAGTGACATTCTGAACAGATGACATCGCCATCTAAGTTATCGCCCCCGATAAAACTGAACAGGCATTTACTTATTTTCACGGAATAAAAAAAACAAGTGGAAGTGCTAAGTAGGCGTGGCGCGCCTTCCACAATTAAGCGTTGTTACGCATACTTATACTACGCTTATTTGATTCCACTCGCACTCTAAAATTGTCTTCGGTAACATTCTCGTGACATTCTATAATTTTCTATAATTATGCCGTATTGTTCCATTTTGGAATGCAAGAACGATAGTAGTAGAATAAACCTTAGTAATGGAGGTGTTTCGTACATCGATAGGTACGATTTTATTTGTTTTCTATAAAAATCTTATTTATTTAATTTTACTAATAATTTAATAAAACGTCTAATTATTATCAACCTTATCACACTGATATAAAGTCTACTTTGGATTAAGTGTACTGGTTTTTCATCTCGAAAGTTCTTCTTTACTCTGCCTGAGTAGCGAAGCTAGTGTTGCGTCGATTCCAATACAAATTTATCGATAAATAATATGGCTTATTGTTTTATCTAAAACACACAACGGCCCACCTGATGTAAAGCGGATACCGTAGCCTATTAACGCTTGCGATATATTAAGTATCAATCACGCGATGCCTCCTCTGCTGCTTCCACAGCAACTCCTTGGGAGCTTACTGGTGACCTCACTCTCACGCAGGAACACTACAACCTTCTAGGGAGTTGTTATTTTGCTGCGGTTTTCTGTGAGGTGGAGGTACTTCCCCAGACGGGCTGCTTTGATGCGCCCTACCTCTCTTAAAACATTTAGACCAAGACAAACAGACATGTTCATGCACACGAAATGTTTGCCTTGTGTGGGAATCGAACACACGAGCGTTGGTGTCAAAGTTGCGTCATTCACGACTGAGCCACCGAGCTCGTCAAAATTGTAGAATATCATGGCATTCTTTATACAGATTTGCTTTTACTGAACTCCCAATGTCTTAATTTGTTGAATAAGTACTAAGGTATTTATCGATATCGATAGTGTAATTCGATATACACAATTGAAGCTGCACTGGTCGAGTAGCAATAGAAATGGGGCAGAAGATGCAAATGTTAAACTGCAGTCGACCATCGGGCTATTCAAATAATTCGCTTAAGTATACGTAACTGTCTGTCGTTTTCTCGGAAACGGAAAGAGAATTGTAACTTTTATTTGCGTGTCAGTCTCACGGACCGTTTACAGTTGACATAAAATGTCACAAGCGTATTCTGCGCCAGCGCTCAGTGCGCTCACGCGGTCACGCCGCAAAGTCCAAATAAAGTTATTTTTTTGATAATACATCGAGTTATTGATTTGTTGGTCTGAGAGACCAATGTGCGAGTATGTGAAGGTAGAGACTAGCAACACGCGAGCGTTCTCCTTAGTATTACAAGTATTCATGTGCTACAGTAAGAAGCTACCTTACCGCATCTTATCAATCTTATGTGTTGTTTTTTTAATTAATACATATTACCAACATTTTATTTCATTTCATAGATCTATATAATGTCTTTACGACAAAGCCCTTTTTGGCATTCCTTTAAGTGATAAATCTGGTGTATAAAATATGATACGTAAAATAAATATTTTTATTTTAAACTTACAAATAGGCAAATGTTTACGAGCCCCTGATGATTGTTTACAAACTTTCATACATCTCGTGGCTGGGACATAAGTCCATTGTAATCTAACATCTAACCCAAAGTTAATTATGAAACTTGTGAATACTTCAAATACACATTTCGACGTGCTGTTCTTCACCCACCTGACGATAAATTGCACATAAATAAAATACAGACGAACTATTTCATTCAAAAAAATATAATAAAATATATTCAAGCTATGTACAGGTGAGTTACCCTCACCATTCCATCTGCTGATTGATCAGTCTTTTACCGGAGGGTTCCTCCGAGTTCATTACCTACTTCTGCGAAAATTGATCAACAGTATACGCGTCTTGTAAATATATAAATGAAAACCTAAATATTATACCAAGGAATGCAATTGGGAAATTATTAGACATGACACAAGCATATGAAAAATGAATATAATATTCTACGAACTATAACGCCGGACAAATCAATTTCAATGAAATCATAACTTAATTAAATTTATTTAAATCAACGATAAGCCAGGAACTTCATGATATGAAAGGTTTTTCACAATTGGTTCAATGCAATAATAATGTAAAACATACATAGATGCAAATATATACGCGGAAATAAAAATATTCTTAGGAACTTCCTCTTTTTGAAATTGGTTCAAAAGAATCTCCTGTAGGTGTCAGTTCAATCGGTGTTCACTGTCATATCTGTAATCTGTCAAGTCACTGTCACCGTCAGTGTCATTGTACAAAACTGTATTCCTTCGTTAATATTTATTCATTTATTACTATATGTACTGAAGCCTAATGTGTGAAGATAAAAGAACCGTGATTCGTAACTGAATGCAATGAAGTCGTTTTCAATAAACGAAATACCGGAGTTTTCAAAAAAAGAGCGTATTGTTGTTGTGGGTGTAATCGGAAAGTCTCCATATCGCTATCCGAACAAAACAACACCATTGGTGCCTTCGGTAAAGTGCAAAGAGGTAAATATTACTAAAAATATAAATACAAATGTTGGTGGGACACATGTATCCTGTCTGGGTCATTACTTCAAGGATAAATAGCAATTCGCTATTAGTTTAGTAAAGTTATCTGGAAGCTGAGAAGTTATTGTGTTAGCAACTGCTGTAGCTACGTACCAGCGATACTCTTCGTATTGCAAGTGTCTACTATGGATAACTAAAATGGTGTAACCTGAGTAGTTATCTACAATAGATCAGCTTTGCTGTTTGGCAATGAATATCATAAATGCAGTGTAATTGAGTTTATTTTTAAACATATAGATGTGAGTGATTTTCATAAGTCTTGTTCATTTAATTTATTTTTAATTTCCAGAATGATATTGAGTGCTACTGGGACGAGAGACATGGTGTGCTTTACTTACATGCAGTTACCTATCTTGACACAAAACGGCTAGCTGAATTGGCTGCAACCCTTGATGAGAATTCAAAGAGCACTCTCAAGGAGGCAGATGCCGGCCACTGGTTGGTGGCCTCCGGGGAGTTATCTGCTGAGTCTTGCAAAGCTATGGCTCTACTTTTCCACCTAAGCCACATTGTGATTCTATCTTCGCCAACACCAGTGTTTGATTTGGGTTATTTGCAACTGTTTAAAGCTATAGATGCTTACAGGTAAACATTCTGCATTATAGTATTCATAACATAATAATTGTGTAGAGCAAATGACACAACATCCTCTTGAAAATATTCAATGCTGGCTACAATATAGTTAGTACCCATACCTACGAATCTAATAAAGGAATTCTTGCAACAGCCTTTGCCTCATTGTTGTAATTTCTGAAAAGAACAAGCACAAGGGACGTCAACTGATAGTAGATACAGTTAATATCCCCTGTAGTTTTGTAGATAGTTTTTTGTAAATAGCTTTTCTCCAGTGGAATTTTTCAGAATTTTTTCTCATATGTTTTTGATAAAAAAAATAATTATAAACTTTACACACAGTTACGAAGAAGACTGTTAGACAAAGGCTCAAAAATATACATATTCTAATTGGTATATCACCATCTAATTATACAGCACAATATCAACATATTAGTTGTACTGTGATAGATTTTAGATAAGAATAATGCATGAGTGACACTTCTGGTGTTGCAAATGTCCATAGGCTATGGTGACTGTTTACCATCAGGCACGCCGTATGCTTGTTTGTCACCTTAGTGGTATATAAAAAAAAGACTGGATAATATGAAACTTTTGAGGATAATAGCATATTCTGATTGATTCAACAATGCCAATCTTCCGAATTTGGCAGCAAAATTACGCAAATAAGTACAAAGAAATAGTTGGCATCTTTAAACATGTGTATAAATGCAGATTCTGCTGTTCTTTGCTATTTTTCGTAACAAACATCCACTAAGCTTCTTTTGACAACGGCTGGAGTGTAATATCACAGTCCTTTTCTCCAGAGTATGTAAAGATATCAAACTGACTTTTATATCAAGTACAATTTTTTTATGTTATTTTGTGTTAAAAACATAGTTCCATAGTTATTGGCACATGAGCATAACCTATGGACTATTTCTGGTTATCCTAAATTCTTAAAATAAGACAAAAAAATAATTTGTAATTTTACATTATTTATTTATTTACTTTTTTTGCTCACACCTGTTTCGTTTGTTTTTACTGGAGTCGTAGCATGTATGCTCACAACTATTCATGTATTTTACAGAACAGAATTATCTCAGCAAACAACAGACGCACTCTCAGAAATAGGTGTAACGGGCGCCTGGGAGTCTCACGGCCGGTCATGCTGTCCTCGCTTGCTGTTTCACTTCAGACGTGCGCCCGCTCCGCTCCGGGGAGCGCCCGCCGCACTCAAGAGACTCGAGCATGCCGTTGAGGATCAGCTTTACTTCATACTTAGGAAAGCCAGGATTATTACAAATGTTTGGTATGTAATAATTCATTGTTATACAAAAATAACTCGTGGATGTATTTTTTCGACTGTAATATAAAATTATAATTAAACAAAAACTGCCTATACAATCACAGTGCATCTTATAACTGATTCAGAAAAAAATATATAATTAATTTATAATCCGACAGTGCCACACACAGGATTATTATCATTATGTATAATTTTGATTATAACTATCCGATTATAGCATGTTTAACTTACTTATGTTTCAAGACATGTATTTGTCCTGATTCACTGAAATAATTGATCATGAAACATTCCACCCGTTCATGAGAATGGGGACAGAAATGACATCGTAAATTTACGGACTTTAAATAAAGCCGGTAAGACATGACTTGGGTGTATCCATCTCCGTCTTACCTACTTCATTTAAAGTCCTTAAAAAGGTGTTAAATAATAAATTTTTGGATTACTGAACATTAGATAAGATAATAGGTGTTAAAGTATGAAATTGGCTTTTTATAGTAATAGATACTTTGAATTGACATTAAACCTTCACGGTGTGAGATTTTCGAGTGAATTTTTTTCACATGATACCTTTGAGGTTTTTCTTTTAAAAAATATACATCATTTGATTGTCAAATTTCAATTGTTTTTTTTTTTACTCCGTAATCGTCAGACCTTGCTCCAACTGACTACCATTTTTTTCGTGATGTGGACAAATTTCTACGTGGTAATTTTTTTTCTTTCCAGGAGACAGTACAAAATGCTTTCACACAGTTTGTCGAAATCCCCAGAGTTCTATCGCAAAGGCATAAATAAACTTCCGATTAGATGGCAGCAATGTATAGATAATGAGGGTAAATATTTTGATTAAATAAATATGTCATTGTCATATTTATTATCATATTATTATTTATTGTCATATTAAATGAATATACATTTTAGAAAAAAAAAAAAATATTTTTCAATACAAATCTACGAATTAGATAAAAAAGATAAAGATAAAAATTCTTATTTGCCACTGGGCCCTTGCAATCACTTATTATTATTATTAACAGATTCTAATTTATAATTCCCAATGAGAACTTCTGTATTGGCAGAAGTCACAATTGGAAGACTAAATTTGATGCATTTATTTTAGCTGAGTTTAGCAAAAGATTATTACAGGTGAACCAGTTTAAAATAGCAGATACAATACCATTTACCTTGTCAATATTATCACACTGGCGGGCCATATTAAAAATATTCTGCACCATGTAGGACAGATCATTCGCATATACTAAAAATAAAAATGGACACAAAATAGAACCCTGGTGCACCCTGATATTAACATTATTGCCTTTAGATTTAACCCCATCTATGTCAACTGTCTGCAATCTGTTATTTAAATAACATGCAATCAAATTCTGGGCTTTACCTCTAACTCCATAATAGTTCAGTTTGAGTAACAATGTCTGATGATCGACACAATCTTTAAAAAAAAATCTTTCGAAAAAAGCTTTAGAGAGATACTTTAACCCCTATTTAGGGGTACCCTCATTATCTATATATTGTTGCCATCTAATCGAAAGTTTATTTAGGCTTTTGTGACAGAACTCTGGGGATCTAGATTCGACAAACTGCGTGAAAGCATTTTTTATCTGCCTCCTGGATAGAAATTTTTTACCACATAGAAAATTGTCCTAATCACGAAAAATATGGCAGTCAGTTGGAGCAAGGTCTCGCGAGTATGGAGAATGAAGTATGGTTTCTAACTGCAGCACCTATAGAGTTACAACGGTTTCTCGTGCAGTGTGAGGTCTTGCGTTATAATGGTCCACCATGAAGAGACCACGAAAAAGTTACCATTACCTTTTTATTGGTAAGCTTTGTTTTAGGGCACTGTTAAGCTGTGGCATTTTTTTCCCTGTAACTCGACTGAGAGACTATGCCACCTACCAAGAGAGTTTAAGGAGGAAATCTCAATTATCCAGCGGACTGTCCGGCGATATTATTCTTTCAACATTTATAAGTGGACCAGATGGAGTGATTGAGCATGTGATAAACATGAGTCCTGGCATGCATTTGGATTCGGGACGTTGAGTGGCATGGTGAGGTATAGGCAGTGGATATGGATGATGTCTGACCGTCATGAATGAAAGAGCACCAGGACAGGTGATGAGTTGTGATGTGTTATTTACAGTGCAAAATCGCTTTTCGCCATTCCAAAGAACGAGGAGTTCGTGTACATGAGCGCGGAGGAGGACAGCAGTGGCGCACGAGATGTGAGCTCACTGGTACGCGGCCTGGTGCTGCGCTGTGCTGGCACCGCGCCGTCTGCCGCCACCGCGGGGACTACACCAACTGGAACAAACACGGCCACGCGGCCCACCTTCCGCAACTTCCTACAAGCTCATATCGACCTCGCCTTCGGTGACGGCTTCGATGACAACGTAGGGAAGTATGCGATGAGTACTTCTTTCTTTGAGGTAAGCTTACTAAAACTATATATAATAATCTAAAAACTATATATAATAATAAAAATCTAAAAACTATATATATTTTTATACAATGTCGGGAGAGATACAAACTAGGAGTATCACTCCCCCATTTATGCCCCTGCTAGCAGTAGTAACATAATAACTCCTGAGAAGCTTATTTGTAACGTTACTCAGTCTCTGGATATTTTTTTTTAGAACATCTGCGAACATCCAAAGATACGGCCCACCTGACCACCTTTTCTTTGTTTATATTTGCTCATTAACATAATTTGCGTTCAAAAATGAAATCATGATGATGATTGTTTTAGTTGCCCAGCGCGGCGGCGTGGCGCTCGGCAGCGCAGGCGTTGACGCCGGTGTACATGCGCGGCGCGGCGGACGAGCCGCAGGACGCAGGCGCACTCTACGACGCGCTCGCGACCGACGTACGCTTCTCGCAGGCACGCTGCGCCAAGGTACCGCTAACATATGTTGTATATATGCATGGTAACAAAGCAGCAGCAGTCCATCTGATATGAAGTGGTTACATCAGCCTATGATCACTAGCTATACAATACAACTCAGCAAGTATTTACTGATAGTCATCTATCTATAACTTCACTGATCATAATTTGAGTATATAGCACAGGTGAGATCGTTTAACTACTATCTTGTAGATGGAAGTATGCATTCAAATCTACACAAAGTAAGAGATATTGAATCATTTACTCAATTTACTTCATATTTTGTATGAAAACTTTGTACATACGAGTACCTACCATTGCTTTACTAATTAATAAATAGTAATATGAGTGCTGGGAATAGTGTGAACGTAGCGTTAGGAAAACTTCTTGGCAGTGAAAGCTTGAGCCAGAATGCACAGCTCGCTATACACAGTCCAGTGCTGGTCCTAACACTTTACCTATGGAAGCGAGAGCTGGGTATGGCAGAGAGAGCACGAAAGTAGAATAAAAGCGGTCGAAATGTGAGCTTTGCGCAAAATTTATGGCGTAATGCTTCTAGAGCATATTCGCAATGATGATGTTAGAAACAGAGCTGGTCTGTAAGAGAGTATCTGTGTTAAAATAAGAAGAGGCATGCTCCGTTGGTTCGGACATGTAGAAAGAATGCAGGAAGAAATAATTACGAAACCGATATGCAACGCGAAAGTAGGAGGATGTTGGAGCCGGGTAAGGCCAAGACTTACCTACCACGACCAAATTGATTGTGTTTTACCAGAATCAGAATCATTTATTCACAAGATAAGTGTACAATTTGATCTTTCATATTATGCTTAACAATGTGCCTTCCCATATCTTACCGACCGCTCGGCGTGTGAATATATCAATTTACAATCGTCATGGTTTGAATTTTTACATAAATTTATAAATAATAAATGACATTTTAATTAGACAGTTCAACAAAATAATTACGTCAAAATTAATAATAACTACGAAGTCAACATTATTAATATTAAATTAAAAGAATTAATGTCAATAAGAAAATAATAATGTCATTTTCAATTTAATTTGTCCTCGAGAAATTCATTGATAGTGTAGTAGTAACATTTGTCTATTAATAAGGAAAACAGTGATTTCTTAAATCGTCTTAAGTTTAACGTATAATAAATGTCAGGCAAGTGATTGAACAGAAGGTGATGTCAGGGGCTTTAGAAACCCGCGAGCGTGCATAAGAAGAGCAAGAATATTAGTGAAGCGAGTGAGGTTTGTAAGGATCAAATTATGTGGCGGTCGGTCCTCTCTGCCAAATCCCTTGCGGGGTATCCACGTATCCATGGGTACGCAAGGGATTTGGCGTGAAGTTATAAATAGCTAGATAGGTATGTTTTTAGTCAATTTAAATTTGTAATTATCACTTGCTCGGCGGTGAAGGAAGACATCTTTAGGCCGCCAATGTTAATGGATTAGAAAACGGAATAACGCTAAGAAGAAGAAGATAGTTTTAGGTCACTTATTTAAATGATGTTTTTATGGTGATAATTAAGCATTAAAGATTAACTTAAATCAGTTTTTGAAATAGTTAATAGATTCAGGCGTTATTTTGCGAAAGTCAAATTTATCATCCACCACACGGTGGCGGAAGCACACAAAGCAGGTTAGATCAAATTGCATATAAGTTTTTGAAATGTCCGATCCCCTATTATATATCACTGTGCCCTACCTTTTATTAGAGCCTTATTAGCTAGTTGGTGGTATAAACAAATTGTACGTGATTACATTAATATGAATATTAACATTGATTATAACTCCTAAATATTTTTTGTTCTTTTAGGTATTGCCCATAGCGCAGGCATCATACGCGGAAGGCCTGCCCTCGCATTACTCTAGTCAACATCACGCGCATAAGGTACTTATATATGCGATAAAGGTGCTGACATAATATCAGCGCTGTGGTTACTCCGCAGCTTTTTGCTGAGTCAGGGCATTTTTGTTGTCACGACACACACAGGACGCACAAGTTGCTATCGTTCGGGCCTACTGTACAATTTATTTTATATTTAAATGTTTGCTGTCATTACTGTTGTCATTGTTACCTATATGTGATTTTTCTTTTTTCTTGTGTTTCTGTATTTGTGTGTGTTTCTATGTGATAACAAATAAAAGTAATTGTCTATCTATCTATCTATATGAAAAACATTTAAAATGTTTTATTGACATAATTTTTTCAGTATGTTACAAATGACCGGGGGCTCCTTTTAAGCTATCAATTTGTTTGTGTTAGGAGGAGCTTCTGCGCTCCCGAGGTACATATAAGCTCCAAAAATTTGGTCTTAGTCCACCCCAGACAGTATACTTGGACAGATTGTACAAGGTACACATATACCTGATTCAATAAGTTATTGTATGCAACATGTTTTAAGTTCGTATACACCCATGTAAGCTTTCTGACTCTTGACATTACCATCTCTATGTGTGTATACCAAGAGAGGTTGGTCAACCATAACTCCCGGATACTTTCCATTTCTTACTCTATTAATGACGTCACACACACAATTACTATGTGTAAAAATATTCAAAAGTTACCAGTATGAATTCTTGTAGTCTAACAGTGGTTGAGTTATTTTGTACTTTGAGAAGCATATGCAATTCGTTTTGGTCGTGTTCAGGGTAAGGAAATTAGACTCTAACCAGATTCCTATCCTCGCAAGTCCATTCTCAGCCCGTGTTTTTAGAGTTTTCCAAGTAGCTCCCGTAAAAAGTATGGCGGTGTTATAAGCATAAGAATGTGTCCTTGATTAACCATACTGCACATGCTGTTGATGTATATTAGGAAGAGTGTAGGTCCCAGCACACTCCCTTTTGGGACTCAGTAGCGTAGGGACAGAGACGGTGGGTGGAAAACAGATAGCATTTATGATTTTTGTCGATGTTATTGACAATATTGAAAATTAAAGTTGTAATAGCATCTTCAGTAGAGAGATCCAGAGTGAATGTCATACTTAGTTAAGAAGTTGATTATACGTCCATTTATTAATTATACTCTAATTTTAGATATTGCAGGAAGGACTGAAATAGGTCTGTAGTTATATACTTCATCTCTGTTCCCACTCTTATGCACAGGTGTAATTATAGCGATCTTCAGTCCGTCCGGAAAAATAGCTTGTTGGAAATGAAGATTAGTTAGTTGGCACGATAAGTCTACTTGCATGTTTAGAAATTTAATTGGTATATCATCCCAACCTCCTGCGCTGCCCGATTTAAGTCCCCATTGTACCTTATTGGGATCAGTTTCAGATAGAACCAGAGATGAGAGTTGTAAACTAGGTGGATCAGAAGTAGAATATTCTTGAGAAGACCATTTACAGTTTATATCTATATATAATATATAAAAATGTATTGTAATTTTTTATACAATCGATTAATCTGTCGGTTGTTACAGTGGACTTTGGGAATATTAATTGATATTAAATTTATTTCTTATTCTTCCTATAAATTCATGTGGAATAAAGTTTTAAAATTGATGAACCTGTGTCGCTGTATGTGCCTGATTATTGGTGCGCAGGTGAGTGTGGCGCTGGGCGTGCTGGAGACTATGGCCCGGGGGCCGCTGGCGGCGGGTGCGCGCGCTCGCCTGCAGGCCGCTTGCGTAGCCACCTGGCGCACTAGGAGCCTGTGCGAGGCGCCCTCGCTCACACACCACCCTTGCATACTGCCCGAACAGTCAGTACACACACATAGTAACCCTCACATATATATTCAGCCCTAAATATTAAGACGATTTTTGCCTGTTATTATAATATTTATACTTATAATAGTTGTTAAACATGATGGACCGACGATCTTCTGAAGATAGGCCTATGTTCAACGGTGAACGTCCTTCGGCTGAAATGGCGAACAGTTGTTAGGGATGTAGAAGCCAAGGACTGCTAATCACCGAACACCGACCGAATTAGTAGTGTGTTATCAGAATGTGGTTTTAGGAGCCCTAGGAAGCGGTGAGCATGTATGGAAAAAGCTGTGATTGTTAAAGAAGTCTATGAGTAAGGACCGAGAATGTGGCGGTTGATTCTCTTCGCCTACCCCGCAGGGGACTTGGCGTGAAGAGATAGATAGTTTTTTTTTATACTACGTCGGTAGGCGTACAAGCATACGGCCCACCTGATGTAAAGCGGGTACCATCGCCTATTAACACTTGCGATATATTAAGTATCACTCGCGCGACGCCCCCTCTGCTGCTTACACAGAAACTCCTTGGGAACTTACTGGTGACCACACTCACACGCAGGAACACAACAACCCTCTAGGGAGTTGTTATTTGGCTGCGGTTTTCTGTGAGGTGGAGGTGCTTTGATGCGCCCTACCTCTCGTAAAAGATAATAGTAGTTACTCGTGTGTTTAGCGACAGGAGCAAGGATCACTCGTCGGGCGTGCGGTACATCGCTGCGTGCAACTGCGGCCGCAGCAAGTGTCCGCGGGACGACCCGTACTCGGTGCGGCGCGCCAACTGCGGCTTCTACACGACCGCCGCGCAGGACTGCGGCACCTGCCCGCACCTCCTACACCACGCCTTCCCCGTATTCGAACCCTCCACCACCACCTACAGGTATCTAATATTACCACTACACCTACTCTGGACACAACATACTTGGACACCACCGCGGCACCTGCCTGCACCTGAAGCCTATAACAGGTACGGCGCATTAAGTAGCTCCTCTTCACTCAAAACCGAAGACATGTAACAAATCCCTGGAGGGTTGTTGTACTCCTGTGAATGAGTGAGGTTACCTCCTAAGTAAGGTAAGCTCCTGAGAGGAGGTACTGTGTTAACAGTAGAACTGGCGACACCTCTATACATATTTTACAAAAATATTTTATCTTTTTTTATACAACGTCGGAAGATATACAAGCATACGACCCACCTGATGGAAAGCAGTTACCGTAGCCTATTAACGCTTATAATAATATTAAGTATCACTTGCGCGATGACTCCTGCTGCTTACACAGCAACTCCTTACTGGTGACCTCACTCACGCAGGAACACAACAACCCTGGGAATTGTTATCTGGCTGTGGTTTTCTGTGAGGCGGAGGTATTTCTCTACCTCTACTACCTCTCTTGAAACATCTAGATCAAGACAAACAGACATGTTTATGCACACAAATGTTACCCGTGTGTGGGAAATCAAACCCACGAGCGCTGGTGTCAAAGTCGCGTCATTCACGACTGAGCCACCGAGCTCTGATGATAATTTAGTAAAAAATAACATTATTTTCATTTTTCTTTTTCAATCCAAATGGGGAGTTTATTAAAATATAACCAATTTACTAATTTACCGCAACGTCCATAATAAAAAAAGGACTATAAGACTTGAAAATTAAATAGCGAAATTCCATGATTTCGGACTTGTCTCTTAAAATTGGTTGTATTATACTGGTTTTTGTTGAAGTATGTATGTGAATTGTGGGTATAAATGTATGCTATAGTAACAGATAATATATCTTTAAACGGTATGACGTTGATGTAATATAATTTACTTAAAATTGCCAAAATTTTGGTAATGTAACATTGTAACAATATGATATTAAAGTACACAACGTCTAACTAAGGAGTTCCTCTACTGCTTACTAGATGGCGCTGTCACGGAATTAAAATTCTCTATGCTTACATTATTTTTCTGATATGTAATCTCCGAGATTATTGTATGGAGTGATGGTGACTTCCGGTGACGTAGTAACGGCCCACAGGAGCTAACTACATAGTGAGTGTTAAAAAAAAAAATAGTATGGAGTAGGAATCAATATTAGCACTGTAACCGCTACCAATATTTGGAACAGTTATCAGTCATTAATTCGCATACTACTTTGACACGCGACTTCGCTCCCTTCTTGTACGTTTTCGTGTCCAGGGTACCGTGAGCATTGTATTGTACCTTGCGTAATATTCGGTCAATATATACGTGCTACTGAACCCGGGATTTGTTTTGCCGGCAATCCTGCGCCACCAACCGTTACATCATTTATTTAATATAAATGCTTATATTAAATAAATGTGCATTTGCTCTAATGACCTGTTTAATCTTTATATATTTATTCCGTTACATAACGCCCTTTCTATATGACGTTGTAACTATTGATCATTATTATTTTCTTCATTATTAATTATGAGAGTAATTATTTCGGTTTATTAATGTTAACACATGGAAAGCTGGATATACTCCAATAGGCGAAAAATATTTCCAAGTTAATTTGGTTTTGGCAGTAAAAGGAAATGTTCTTTATAACAAATGCAATTAGATCATACGAAATTATGTCATCGGTATGTTATTACTTATTACATTTCGTAAAAAAATCAAATGATATTAGACAAAATAATCGTTAGGACATTTACTATTATATCATATATTACACTCCAGTAATTAAATGAATGCGTTGGTATTTCTTTAAGGAGGACGGCTAACATCCATTGGCTTGCACGGAGTTAGCGAATGTATTGCATTCCATTGTTTTAGTGCGCATAACAATATAGGTCCTCAAATTGCTGCCAGAAGCCTAATGCTGCATTAGGACATCTGTTCAGTGAGCTGTATTCTGCGTTTACAGAGCCGCTTCATTGAAGGGGGCGTCAAATGAAAATTCAAATCCTGGTGCGGGCGAGTCTCAGGGCTCGGCGGCGGAGAGTGGCGCGGCGGAGGCCGAGGCCGCTGCGGACGAGGCCGAGACCGAAGCGGAGGTGGAGGCCGAGGTGGATGGCGCGGCCGACGGCTGGTCGTCGCCGGACGCGCTCTCGCCGGGGGAGGCACGCGACGACGACGACGAAGACCGCTCGCCGGAGGACGACAAGTACCTCGTACCTATTCGAGGGGATCAGGCCTGCGGTAATTACACACACGACGATGTACACACGACGTCAACTCTAGCTATGCAAAACCATGCTAATCTCATCTTTACTGCTACTTTACTGTGGTTTGACTGTACACACTTTTATTTTTGCCTGATCAAAAATGACAATTTTTATAATATTTAGAAGGTTTTGTAAGGTCAGGGGTGCTTGAATGTAAGAATACGTTCCACCTTACGTAAAGTGTCTAGAAACGTTGTAATATCACTCGAGCGATGCCAACTTGCTATTAATACAGAAAATTGACACGAGTTTACACATGGGGCTCTTCAAGAAAGGCATGAAGATGTTTATAGAGGGTCGGCAACGCATGGGTGACACCCCTGGTGTTGCAAATGTCCGTAGCCTACGGTGACTGTTTTCGGCAGGCCGTATGCTTTTTGCCACCTTAGTGGTATAAAAAAAAGTAACCATGCCATCTCCCTTCGTTTCCGGAAGAACTGACAAACTCTAACAAAGCAGAGACAGGGATGAGAAATGCGAGCAGTCATGCTCACTAAAATGTCTAGACGAGCGGCGGCGTTGGGGGGCGGGTCATCGAGTTCCCTACAATATGGTTGAGCACGGTGATGGCTGCCCTTTGCGTCAACTCGTGAACGGGTGCGGCTCGGGGGGACTGGTCTGCCCGCGTCTCTCGTCCCACTTTCTGCCTATAACAAAAAATAAAGTAATCTGACGAATCTGAAAAAAAAAAATAATCGACGAAACTAAAAAACAAAAACTAACAAAAAAAAAACCCCTGACTTGTCGAAAATAGCATGTATTGACCAAAATATATTTATTATATTGTAATCGCACTTGCGGAGCGATAAATAATAAAGTAACTAACAACCTGTCTAACAAACAAAGGCACGGGCCAAAGAGCCTGTGGATAAGACTTTTCTATAAAAAAAAAAGTAACCTCACTCACTCACAAAGCCAAAACAACCCTCCAGATTGTTGGTTCCCCATTTAGGCTGGTTTAATGCGCCGTATACCTTTCTTAGAAACGTGGTCTAACAGTGATTTTATTCGACTACGACATTTTTATGGAAACATTTATAGGGTCAATAATTCTCTATTTAAAGCCGATGATCGCATCTTTGTGCAATATGATAATAAAATTATTTAAAATAGATATATTTTTGTCTCAATAATGGCATAATATAATAAACTAGCTGCAATCCATGAAAGTTCGTGTTTTCAAGTTTTACGCAGGAACCCTAATAAATATAGTGTTCTGGGATAATGTAGAGTCCTACTGTATGAAGGAAAATCAGAATCGGATCAGTGGTTTAAGAGATCACTCCCGACGTGTAAACAAATAAACTTTGCCTCGTTGTGATATTAGTATAGACATAGACTATATCATTAAAACAAAACGTCCAAGATAAAGATAAAATTTGTTTATTTACCATTGAGCCCTCGCGGCCACTTAGACACGACTTACATTTTTGGATATACTAATTAATAAATTTAATAATCCTTTTATATCCTCTTAGTTATTATTTTCTTTTCTTAATCTACTAGCAATTCGGAAATTACCATCGGCGAAGAAGAAGTGCTAAATGAAACTTGCCAACTCTTCTCAAATTGTCAAGTAGATAATAACTAGTCTGGCCATAAATACTGTTACATAGAAATTTTTCTTTTCTCCAATTCTTTAATTATTTTGAATTTGGAAGGCGTTTATTATGTTAAAAACTTCTTTTGATTTCCCGCCGTTTTACATATTTTTTTCGTGTTTATTATCAAATTACAATATGGAATGGGGTGTTAAAGAAAATAGGATTGCAGTGATAGCTTTGCACAAAGTGCGTATGGAGCCATCGGTCATATTCAAGACACCTCAAAAGCTTGTTATCAGCCGTATTTTCGTTCGTCGTGCTATCGACAGATATACCAACACTACCTCTGTTAAAGATAAATTCTCTAATCGAATCGAAGATAAATCTCATAACAGATCGGGGCGACCGCGTGTTGTTAGAACTACAAATGCTGTTAAAGCCAGAATTCGCCGAAATCCCGTTAGGAAACAAAAAATCTTATCGCGGTAAATGAAGATTCCCGCAAGGACTCAGTCGCGTATAATAAAACAAAACCTGAAGCACGGGCTTCAGGTTTTGTTATCGTCGATATAAAGGGCATGCCCTAAATCTATACAGTTGTAGAGAGTGGATTGATCAAAACGCCTTCTGTCCTGAGGCGAAAGGCACAGGTAAATATCCTCTTTACTAATGAAAAAATGGTCACTATTGAAGAGCACTACAAGAAGAAAAATGACAAAGTGTACGCATACCGCGGACATTAACACCATCTTTTTATTGCAAAAGAGAGCCATAAGAGCTATCTACAAACTTGGTCCCCGGGAGAGCCTTAGAGAAAAATTCAAAGAAATAAATATTTTAACAGTCGCATCGCAATATATCTATGAAAATCTTTTATATGTCCATAAAAACATAGACTCATTTTGTAAAAAGAGTGATACTCATAGCATAAATACTAGATATAAGCATAATCTTGTGTTACATGCAAGCCGTCTCCACAAAATAAGTAATTCTTTTATGGGGCAATGTATACGGTTCTATAACAAACTTCCCAGCAATATAAGAGAATTGTCAATAAACAAATTTAAAACTACTATTAAAGCCAAATTGTGTAGCAGGGCATATTATAAAGTATCTGACTATATTAATGATAAAAATGCCTGGGAGTGAGTTGATCCAATTATAATGTAATTAATAAAATATGTAAATTTGTTTGGACACCAAAAGAGGGATGCCTGAGTTTTTTGGCAGTATTTTTATCAGTGCTCACCTAGTCATAAACTGCACGGTAGGGAAAAAAATTGTGACGATTCCAAACAAATGTAGCCATTTTTACGGAATAAAAGGATTTTGACTTTGACTTTGACTTTGCATAAGCGTAATACAGTTCTAAAGAAGCCGCCCAAGGTCGAAAAGATACAACGTGGTCATCATCCCGATATTCTGATATATGCAACTTATTTCTACTTCTAAGATTTTTACTGAAGTTTGAAAACGATTTTATATTTTTATACACATACATTGTTTCCATAAGTATACTGAGAGGTAACAGTGAGAATATTTAATTCTTTACGAGTCTTTCAATTTGTTATGAAATATGATATATAATGTAATATATATTGATAATGATGATGTATATTGAATATAGGGTATGTGTTTCAGAAAAAGTGATGTCGCGACAGCCCTCGACGACGGAGTACTTGCCAGGCATGCTGCACTCGGGCAGCCCGGCCGGACTGCTGCCCGCATTCTCCAGCTGGAGCCTGGTCTGCCTCGGCCCATCCTCGCTGTACTCTCACAGCCTCGGCCTACCCGAGCACTTGCAACCCGGCTTCCTGCCGCACACCAACTTCCTGCTGCCCTGGGACTGTGCAGTGCGGTGAGTGGAGTCTCTCTTCTTGCTAGAAAAGCGCTTGTTGGAAAGCATTGCCATCAGCATTTCCCTTTGCCTCGGTTCTCAAGCTCTCTTGGATTGTAAAGCCAGGCTTTCAAGAATATTGATGGTTCAGGTTAAACCTAACATGGAACAATGTTCACATCGCTGAGCTGGTACTCTCAGAATTTGATTGACCGTTTACAGTGTAGAGCAGTTCAAATTGTCAATGATGCAGTGATTTTTTTTGTGCAACGTTGAGAGGCGTGCAAGCATAGGGTCCACCTCATGTATAGCGGTTACCGTAGCCTACGAACACTTGCAATACACAAGTTATCACTCGCGCGATGCCACCTGCTGCTGACAAAGCAATTCAGCGTACTGGTGACCTCACTCGCTCGCAGGAACACAACAACCCTTCAGGGAGTTGTTATTTGGCTGCGGTTTTCTGTGAGATAATGGTACTTCTTCAGATGGGCTATTCTCTTAAAGATATCATATCGTATTTGATATGAAACACCGTGGAGAGAAGTTAATTTCACAATTTCAAGGTTCGTGGAAATTGCATTAGTCATTAGTGCCTTAACTGTACCGTGGTAAAACGGCAGTAATCAAGATGGATGGAATTTAATTTATGCTAAATAGTACAATAGTGGGACTCTAGCTAGTTTTAATCAGACAGTTTTTCCGTACAATTCCCGTGCCAACTGTCATATTTGCCAATTTTTTTACTTTTCTCTATTTTGAGGAAATTAGGGTAATTTGGGTACTAACACGCAAAATACACGTTTTTTTAATACCACTAAGGTGGCAAACAAGCATACGGCCTGCCTGATGGTAAACAGTCACCGTAGCCTATGGACATTTGCAACACCAGAGGTGTCACTTGTGCGTTGCCGACCCTAAAACGTTTTAGTACGTCACTTTCATATTACATTTTACTAACATTTTTATTTTTATGAATAATTTGCCTCTTTCGTATCGGACAGGGTTTTCCTTTTACACATTGTATATACTAAATAGATTAAATTTTGGAATGTTGTAAATGTGAGTGGAGTGACAGTTCACGGTTGTTATTGCGTGTTGCGTGTGGTGATGCGGTGTGCAGCATGGAGCAGGCGGCGGCGTGGCGCGCGGGCGTGTCCTCGCGCGGCCGCGGCAAGCCCGGCTCGCCGCACCACCACCACCTCACCGTCAAGATCTTCATCGGGTTCGAGTACGAGTGCCCGCGCGGACACAGGTACACCTTGTATTTTAAACAATCTCTATATTGACTTATACATTTTCGTGATTTCCTATTCCACTCGGCAAGTCCCGTCTTCGTGGAAGACCGCCAATGTGCACCCGGTGCCCAAAAAAAGGGCGATAGATCAATCCCATCGAATTACAGGCCTATTTCCTCCCTTCTCTCCAAGGTGATGAACACACGACTCTTGGCATACTAGAGGATCACGATTTAATCAGCGACCGTCAATACGGCTTTCGCCACGGTCGTGCGACTGGTGATCTTCGAATGTATCTTACACACCGCTGGTCTTCGGTGATTGAGAGTCAAGGTGAGGCATTGGCTGTTACCCTAGATATGGCGAAGGTGTTCGATCGGGTCTGGCATCGGAGTCTTCTATCGAAGTTACTATCGTACGGGTTGCCCGAGGGATTGTGCAAATGGATGGCTAGCTTCTTATCCAACAGATGCATCAAAGCCGTGGTTGACGGTAGTTGCTCCGATAGCATGGAAATTAGTGCTGGCGTCCCACAGGGCTCTGTATTGCCCGCGACGCTGCTTCCGCTGCACATTAATGACATGTTGTCAATCGACAGCATTCATTGTTATGCGGACGAGAGCACCGGGGACACTTATTATACAGGCCGTGCTAACATCCCTCTTTCCCTTGTGGAGGGAAGCCGCGATAAACTTGTGTCTGAAATGGAGGGTACATTGTCTAAAGTATCTGACTGGGGGCGATTGAACCTAGTCCAATTCAACCCTACCAAGACACAAGTTCGCGCGTTCACCGCTAAGAAAACCCCATTTGCTGTGGTTCCCCAATTCCAGAACACGCCGCTCACGCCGGTCACCTGGAGGAGAAGGTCAAGCTGACCTGGATACCAGCTAGGACCTTGTGACTCGGCGTAGAGACGAGCTGTGAGAATCGTCGATGATCCTGAACTCACACACGCCATTGAGCCCTTGAGTTTAAGGAGAGATTTTGCCTCCCTTTGCGTGTTTTACCGTTGTATAATGGGTTGTGTTCTGAGGAGTTGTTCGACATCATGCCAACAGCCTCGTTTTACAATCGCATAGCTCGCCGACGACTGGGAGTTCGTCCTCATATACTAGAACCGCAATGGTCGCGCACTGTGCGGTTCACAAGAAGGTTTCTACCGAGAACTATTAAGTTGTGGAATGAGCTCCCTGCGGAGGTTTTCCCAAGGGACTAGGGTAAGTATGGGGTTCTTCAAGAAAGACGTGAAGAGGTTCTTACAGGGTCGGCAACGCAAGAGTGACACCCCTGGTGTTGCAAATGCCCATAGGCTGAGGTAACTGCTTACCATCAGGCAGGCCGTACGCTTGTTTGCCACCTTAGCGATATAAAAAAATGATGCTACTGCTAACTCTCGAGCTTTGTTCTGTTCCTGCGAGGGAGTGAGCTCCTAAGGAATTGCTATGTTAGCAGCAGAGATGGCATCGCGCGAGTGATACTTAATGTATGGCAAGCATTCATAGGCTACGGTACCCGTGTTAAATCACGTGGGCCATATGCTTGCATGTCTCCCGACGTTGTGTATAAATAAATATATAGAAAGAACAATTTATAACGATTTCGCGTTATAACCTATTAATAAATTGATTATATAATTTATCAATAATTAATGTAAATTTAAGTCCAGTTGCAAGTTAAAAAAACGTATAATACTGTTGGTTTCCTAATAAAAAGTTATAAATTGAACATCGGGCTCAATTTGGACCTTGCATCATTTTGACTTGTATAAAAACAAGTATGAAAGTCGAAATATTATTGTTTTCTCACGTTTCAGATTCATGATGGCATCCCCCGACACCATGGTGAACGGCGGCGGGGGTGCGGTGAGCGGCGCGGGCGCCAAGCTGGCCGCCTCCGACATGCCGCTGTGGGCGGCGTGCTTGTGCCGCAGTGCCACGCCGCAGGCCGCACAGCTTATGAGATTGCACGTCGTCACGCCCAAAGCGCCAGTGCATGTCACTCTCGATCCCAAGGTATGATCACACGCCCGACAACATGGCTAAAGACGCGGGCGTCTAGCTGGAAGCGCCTAATCTCAAAATATGTGACCATAACCCAAAGCGATACGCTGTATCTGCATTTTTAGGGTTCCGTACCCAAAGGGTAAAACGGAACCCTATTACTGAGGCTCCGCTGTCCGTCCGTCCGTCCGTCCGTCTGTCTGTCTGTCACCAGGCTGTATCTCATGAACCGTGATAGTTAGACAGTTGAAATTTTCACAGATGATGTATTTCTGTTGCCGCTATAACAACAAATACTAAAAAATAGAATAAAATAAATATTTAAGGGGGCTCCCATACAACAAACGTGATTTTTTTGCCTTTTTTTATAGATAATGGTACGGAGCCCTTCGTGCGCGAGTCCCACTCGCACTTGGCCGATTTTTTTTTATACAGCGCCGGGAGGCATACAAACATACGGCTCACCTGATGTAAAGCGGTTACCGTAGCCTATGAATGCTTGTAATATATTAAGTATCACTCGGGCGATTCCACATCTGCTGCTAACACAGGAGCTCCTTAGGTATTTACAGGTGACCTCACTCACACGTAGCAATACCTACAACAACTCAGAGTGTTGTTATTTGGCTTCCGTTTTACTGTGAGGTAGAGGTACTTCCCCAGACAGGGTGTTGATGCGCCCTACCTCTCGTAAAAATATCCATACTAAGATAAACAGACATACATATTGATGCACTCAAATGTTTGTCCTGTGTAGGAATCTAACCCACGAATGTCGGAGACAAAGTCGCATTATTAACCGCTGCGCCACCGAGCTCGTCGAACCCACCTAAGTCACGTGGCATGTGAACTGACACCTATACTTTAGGCTTGCATAGAAATGGTTTACCACACGAAATACGTGTCACCCATAAGACTATGTACTGCTCCTACTTTTGTTCGAGCAATTTCGTGAAGGCGAACTGAATCAGCACTCGTCTTGTTCAACATCTATTTACATTTTGGTAAAAAATGTCTCTCATAACCGGATTTTGAAAGGTGTAGAAGGGTAGTTATTTCAATAAAAAAAAATGAAGAAAGATTTTAGTGATGGTGAAAATAGTCATGTCAGATCATGCATTATCAAAATCATTATTAAAAATGCTAATTTTTAATAACGATTCGATTCTCGATGAGAAAAGGGGATTTTACAAAATATGTCGGTGATTCACTTCTTTTCGTGTTCTCCTATAACACTTATTAGGTACGTATAAATTTACACTACGCAACTGACAATTATATGGCCATGTAATGTAGGTTTCGTGCGACATGGTTCCAGAGAGCCTGTGTAGAACTTATCAAAACGGGTCATTCCACGTTGATATAGATATATGCTTCGAATAAAACTAAATTTCATTGGTTGGCGCGAGATGAAGGCAGACCTTAGGTGACCATCGGTACGGAACTCAAAAACTATTTTAATTTCATTCCAGGCGCAACCAGTCCCTGGTGGGCCCATCTTCATGCCGCAACCGGTGGGTTCGCCGGCGATAAAGCTATCAACATCGGCGTATTGGGTGCTTCGCTTGCCGTATATGTACGCTGACGAACGCGGCTGCCTCCCACGCCCGCGGCCTGGAGCTTTACACAACGCGGGAACGCTCATCGCACCTGTTTTCGGCCTCCAGGACTAGCAGAGGAGCACCGGCCGTGTCAGTAGCTACGTAAATATTGAAATCAAATTGGATGACTTCTTGACAGTCGCTTAGACGGAGTCCTTCTTCGTACAAGATGTTAAACGCGAAGTACAGGCCAAGACACGAGACATGGACAGTGACTACACTCGCTGGCTGCCTGGGAACAAAATAACTATTTTAGGAAATCCCTGAAACGCCCAGACTAGCTAACAGGTTGGCATGAACAGCTCAGTAGATGACAGAATGAAGAGGAGCTAATGATATTAATATCAAACTTGACTGTTAACATGTTCCACTATACGCAAAGCCACGTTACTGCTATATAAACAGGTGGCATTTGTACGTGGTGCGATTTTGTGTGTGACCTTGTGGCGTCGAACAAGCGGTCGCGGATCGGTCACAAAGCAATGGAGCGACCGAAACGCGGGAAATGTTTATACCAAATATTACTTTATGCTGTTCGTCTAGTAAGAAACACTATTGCTTTACATCCAAACATGATTACAATCTTCTAAAGCAAAAGGGTATTATTCACCTTAAATAACAGAGAGCTGGCTTATCTTAAGATATGGAAAGAAATAGGCTCGATTTGTCATTCTAAGTCATGCTCGGCAAAATTACTAATATACAAAACGTAACATAAGAACGAAATAGTGTTTCTGTTTGCTTTGTATCCCTTTGTAATCATCATTTCCAAATGCATGACAATATTAATCTATAGGTATGTCCAGGGGATCGGGCAAGATTTTAAAAGTGAGTCTAATACGTAATGGAAATTAATCACCTTAAAATTATCATTTCAAATAATAGATTTAAATGACCCAAAAGCATGTCTAAAGGCGTTTTATTTTACGAATGCCGAGTAAATGGCATATTATATGGTCTCACAATGTGTGAAGTCATTTATGTGTGCCCAGATCGCCAGCCGTAAAAGCTATTGTTTTCCTGATATTAAAGCTTGTTGTAGCCCTCAACTAACTGGTTTTCTTTATAGCACTCAATTGCAGTAATAGCTTTTACTGCCAGTTTGTATACACTAGTGACATCGCACGTTATGAGAGGTCAATACGGCTGTTTTAAATAAACAGTAGACGATAGTTTTGGATCGCTGTTATGGGCTTTATTTATTTAAAATAATATGTTTATGGGGATAAATATCAGGTTAGGTTAGGTTTACCATCTAAAATAATTAACATCAAGGACTATGTTCTATATTTTGATTAACACAATGTACTTGGCGTAAATATATAGACAAATCCTATTACTAGTCTATATAGGTATGTCCCATTAAACAACGCGATTTACACAAAAAGAAACCTGATAAACGCCGAGCCAAGCTCTGCCGTCCAAGATACTAACATTAACTCCTGGTCAATAAACAAGTTAAGAAACATATAAATTAAATAAAGTGTGCTTCTGTTATATAACCAAAATGAATTGAATTGAATGAAACAATTGAGTCCTAATCTGAACCCATTTCTTCATTAAACTGTATAGTATAATAGTCACCTTGTGCCTCTCTCAGGTATTATGAAATTATCCACGCACGTGTCGAACAATACAGAAAAATCTTTTTCAAAACCACCATTAAAAAAGTCATATATTTCCAATGCGTCCGGTTCGTACCAAAGGCAACTGATAGAAGATGTGTGTCTATTACAATTAGTACATATCACATACTATTAATTAAAACTTGTGTTCGCCTAAATAGTCCAAATATTGTCCATAATCATTTATCAAACAAATTTCCTTTTTTGTACATTCTCAAAACCTACATAAAGTACAGATATGATGTAAAGAAACAGTGTTGTGTGAAAGCACAAATCGTATATTTGTATCGATATCTATATACAATATAACAAAATAAGGACTAAAACAACGTTTGGACAGACTTCCAAGATCGATTGTGCAATCACAACATTACACTGTCGATTTTGTGCCACTGACGAGGTCTAATGTTGTTTCTGTTATTTCACTTGAACTTGAACATACATGCAAACACCATAGCAATGTATGTAGAAATAAATGAATGATACAAAGGCTATTTATGAAGATTTTTTATTACCAGACGTGCGGCGTGATGCCGAGATGAACGCATTTTTATATTTAGTTGCTACATGTCATTAGGATTTTGTTAGAATTTATAAATAAAATGGTTTTCATACATATATTTTGTTTTTCTTACACCATACATGTGTTTCGTTCATAAGTATTGACTTCAAAGGTTGTATAAGCCTTCCATACTGTGCAAAATATGTTGGCTTCCATAGAACTGCAGACATCTTGGCCAATTTGTATTGAGATTTATTCTATTTGTCAAATTGTGTTTAAAGCAATTATATAGCCTGTGAAGTTTGTACTTGCGACTACAACACATGCAAATTGGATGTATCGATGACCTCCTACTAACTTTTAATATGAGAAAGGTGCCCAGAAGGTAACTGTTGTTGTATAAAGCTTTATTGTACAATAAAACAACAATGATTAAGTACATGGTTTGGTAGAAATTAATATTGTACAATGGCGGACTTATCCCATTAGGGATCTCTTCCAGTCAACCATAGAGAAACCGAAAGGAGATACAAGCTTGGCGAGAGTTTTAGGAACATTGTGAGTAGATACAAAGTCTGACAAAATACGTACGAGGATTCCTATATACAATAATATTTTAAGGTTTATAATACACACATAATAGAAGTAGTAAACAATATACACGATTAACTGCAAATACAATACAAACATTACTAGTCCAAAATATCCGAATTACTGACAAAGTGTTTCATCACGCTCGATTTGAATGAATTTATCGTTTGTGCCATTTTTACATCAATTGGAAGCGAGTTCCATAGACGTGCTGCATACACACTAAATGATTTGGTATAGTTGTAGGTGTAGGGGACAGGAACATACAGGAGAGGATTGTTGCAAGACCGCAGACGGTTATCTAGAGAGCGGAATGTGAATCTTTCCCGTAAGTAAATTGGAGCTGTAGGGTGAAAAAGGACATGATAAAGCAAGGTAACTCATTGCGTGTGAGTGAAATTACCAGTAAATAGTAAGAAGTTGCTGTGTTAGCAGCCAAGGTGACATTGCACGAGTGATATTTAATGTATTGCAAGCGTTCATAGGCTACGGTAACTGCTTTATATTAGATGGGTCGTATTCTTGCAAGTTTCCCGCCGTTGGTACGACTTCTAGGAAAATATGTAATACGATCAGATTTATAAAACTAAACACAGAAATATAAATACAAAAGTAATTATGCTTTTCACGGCAAAATCCCTAAATGCAGCGTCATGAAATTTGGCGTAGAGATAGTATAGAACTTATATATGTATATATATAATATTTTGACAGGACAATGCGAACAGAAGCTGATTTCTAAATAACAATTTTGAACTCTATGCAAGTTTGGTGGAACGCTGTTCAGAAAATCATATTCAGCTGTGTACATGCACACCTTTAACGTCATTAAAAAGTTAATTTCATTACAAAAAACAAAGACTGTCCTATATTATTCTGAGAGACAATAGCAAAATAATTTCCTTTAAAATGAGAAGATAAAAATGATAAAATTTCATATACAAAAGAAAAAATATTTTACATGAGAAATAATATTATATATTCATATGGAAATCATAGCTAAGGGGGCCTATGTCCAGCAGAGGACGTCCTTCGAATGATGATGATGGAATTCATCGTACCCTAGAGGGACTCTACCCTACCCTAGTTACCTAGAGTCCCTGTTAACTGATTTTGTATCACGATGACTTTTTGTCACTACAGCGATTACAATGAAGACATAAGAGAGAATGTTTCCTGTGGTAAGGTGAATACATTTTTTTTTTATTATATAGTAGTTTTTTTATATTATGTAGGAGTGCGCTCCCAGGGCAATTTCTTGTGACGCGGCAGTCGGACTTGTAAGAAATAGACGCATGCT
This sequence comes from Pyralis farinalis, assembly GCA_947507595.1. Taxonomy (NCBI): domain Eukaryota; kingdom Metazoa; phylum Arthropoda; class Insecta; order Lepidoptera; family Pyralidae; genus Pyralis; species Pyralis farinalis. The sequence continues at coordinate 4,469,241 of OX382270.1, forward strand.
GTGTGAGGTTTTTTTTTACAATAAACGCTGATGATTATGTTGGAAGGCGTTGATAACAATGTATATAATGTTTTTCGTGTATAAAATGAAGAGCCTATAGAATATTTAAGAAATAAATAGTACAAAAGGGGGCTTATCCTATTTAAAGAGCTCTCTAAGTATTTTAAAGAAAATTCTTAATACAAAAAAAGAACTAGCCTAGCGGTGGTAAACAAGTAAACATCCAGCATTATATAAAGCATTACCCTAGTCTGTGGACCCTTGCAATATACAGAGTTTCGCTCGCATATTGCTAACGTATCGTACAACCACAGTCGCAGGAACGCAATATTTCTCCAGAGAACAACTATGTAACTGCAGATTTGTAAGGGGCAGCCTTACAAATCATTTATTGTGATACTGAAGGGTGCACCTCGTGGTACCGAGGTTGACTTGGCTTTAAATGTGATAGAACGTCAACCTCTTAGCAAACAATATAAAATATTTCTTTCAAAACTCTTCTATTGTGTCTAGATATAGAATGTATCCAATAATGACCACAAATACCGATACCGACCCGATAAACTACTATGTAGTTTGGCATACATAACCAGTGTAAAATATACCTTGTAATATGAAATAAACCATTAAAAAAAAAAAAAAAAAAAATCTCAGCAAGCTAGTGAAATAAACTCCTAGAGACTACATGTAAATCTAAAAAAAAAACGGTATTGTGTTTTTATAGGGCTACAGTAATTGTTCACCATCAGGCAGGCCGCAAGCTTATTTGGCACCCCAGTTGTACAATATAAAAGTATTGAATCTGACTTCGTTTCGTTTTGCGCACGTGCGATAGTCACGTGGTCATTTAGCGCGGGAAAAAATGTAACCTCTTTTCAATTTTTGGCATGGCTATGAGACCCAAATTATAAAAAAATAATTATAAAGCAATAAACCAAGATTCAAATATAATTTTTATAGCAAAATGTGAAGCAATTTGTTAAAAAATATTAAAATTGGGCTTGGGTTAAAGTTGTGTGTAGTAGTGGGGAAGGGTACGGAGGAGTGGTGAGTGCGGCTTCCTGTGGCGTGGCGCGCGGCTCGCACGGCAGTCGTCTGCGCGCTGCCGCCGAACGAACACGCAAGTGGGAACTCTGCCCGGACAGCCATAAGGCTACACACATATTGCATCGGAAAACTTTTATTTCGCGGCACTTATGCCGCTGTTGCATCAGGTGAGTATTATATTCTTTTTACTTTTTCGCTTTCAAATTGAAATCTGTTCATTATATAGCGTGTTAACTTCCCTCTGTATAATTTTTATGGATCATTTTATTATATATTTAAATTTTCACATACCGCCAAAAATGGAAAGTCGTAAGAGAGTTTTTAAGCAGTTTCAATTTCTTTCTAACCATATGCTTTTTCCTAGGATACCAGCCGCGGAGGCGGTGGGTCCAGCGACTACCGCCGTTCGCTCGTCGACTTCCTCGGCTGCGAAGGGGTGACCCTTGGCGAGACTGTTTCAACGCCTAAAGTCAACCATCGCAATGTGAGTACCTTCTTTTTATACGGGTATTGTAAAAGTTTCAAAACGTTAATTTATAGGCACCGTACCTGTAAATGCCATGGACACAGCATGTGAAACATGTTTTTTTTTACTCCTGGATGGCAGTCCAAGTAAATTTAGGATTGATTTGAAGATTCTTTTACCACTAGTAATCTCATGCACGTGTAGTTAACCCCGTTGCTAATATTCTGCTCACTTGCGTTCGGTGACCTCTAGAAAAATGTTCGTTTTCTTGGAGATTCTCTTATTGGAAACCTCGTATAGGTAGGATATTGATATTGGACGTAAATCCAGCTTGCTCCCAACACAAATAGTAGTTTGAAAATAAAAAAGAAGTTTATTTTGCAATAAACTAGCAGAGTTTATAGGTAAATTATTTACGAGGGATCGTTGAATTCCTTTGTAATTAAGCCCAGAAATACTCCTGCATCAAAAATCTTCACGACCTTCTAAGTTTCCGTTTGCAAGAGTTGCACTTTTTCTCAAATAAGTTATAAGAGTAGACAATTAGACAGTACAAAAAATAAAAGTCTAGATTATAACGATAGCTCATCGTTATTAATTATGAGCGGTGAAACGTTAATATTAAAAATCCCGCGTTGGGCGCCAAATTCGTAGAGTATTCTTCTGTCTTGGCACCAGTTTGTACGGCAATCTAAGTCTCGAGTTTACTTTACAAAAATATGAAGTATTTAAATGTGAAGTGCTCTAGTTTTATTGTCCATCCATAATCCACAATGCTCATACGACATCCGGTTTGATGTCAGTTAATGTTCGAAGAGGGCTGCCAACAGCGTCCGTATTAATGTGTGAGCGGTGCCAAATACGGCGGCGGCTCCATTGCGCGCTCGCTGCGTTTGCATTAGGCGGTGGGCCGGCCGTACCGTTTATACGTCTTTGAGTAAATCGTACAATCCTACCACTATGTTTTCAATACAGGTGTTGAAGCTTGTTCTATTAATATTTTGATCAATTTTCAATAACGATACTGATTTTGAAGCAGTTTTTTTTCATTTTTGTAGTTTTCTACTACGCCGGGAATGTGTTAATCCATTTTGCAATTTGATGTTAAATTTTTATCATAGTGCATATTTAGTCTTTACACGATTGATTTCAGGGCGAAATGGGTTTAAATTTAAGCAGTGGGGTATGTTTAAACTCCGGGACGAAAATGCTCACCATTAAACTGTTGTAGTAAATAATTTCGGAGACAATTTACGAGCGTAATAAATAACAGTTACTTGCCAAGACCCTCTAAAATCGCAAATCTCTACAATTGCAAACAATGTATAGAATAAGGTTGCAATCGCGTACTTGGCAGCGGGCACGCGGGTCCGGGCGCTATTGGCATGCCGCTGGCAATTTAATATTATTTGTGTAGGCTTTGCCAAGGCTCGCGCTTAATCGGCCGCGGGCCGCGACCCGGGAACTGTCTTTGGATAACGATACCGGCTTTCATGCCCATTGACTGCGGAGATGTTTGAAGCGGTTATAGCATTGTGGTAGATATGATTTACTACAAATCGAGAAATTGCATTTCCGTTGTATCGTTGCAGAATGTCTGTCGATAACATGTTTAGGTTTGTAATATCGATAGGAATCTGCCATATATTTTAGTATTACTAAGTATATTCGTTTGTCGTCTATGCAATTTTTGGGGTAAGCGGCTCATTGAAGTGAAAACCAATCTCCACGTGGTCCGCACAAACATGCTGCTTTTGGTAAATAAGGCTCTGATGTAGCACAGTTTTACTAATGTAGTAATTTCTACCTTCCAGTAGACAATGGCCACATGACAAATTCCTAGAAGCCTAAAGCGTAGAAAAACTAGCTTTACTGCTGCAACTGCCAAGAAGCTTCTAAGGTGCTACGTCACCAGCGAATGATTTTACTTTTAGCGCCAGTTGTGTAATTGCTATGGTTTTATGATTAATCATTTTAAACATCGTAAATGATGTAGCTACTGTCAACTTGGTTCCCGTTAATAATGTGTTGTAATAAGAAGTACAGATAGTATCGTTGTTTCAGGAGGGGTCTGGAGAGTGGGGCTGGGAAGCTGCACGCAGCCCAGAGGCCGCGCTGAGCCCGCAAGCGCTCGTGCCGGCGGGGTGCTTCCCGCCGCGCCAACCGCGAGCATACAACAGCTACAGGTACCAAGACATTGCACTTTACTATCTTTTAAAGTTACGAGCGCTATTACTGTTCTTTAGAAACTTTAATTTTGTTTATTGGCAGTTTTCTGTTACTTCAAAAATCAAATTTGGTAGGAATATTGCGTTTATACGTTAGAAATTCAGGTTTCGTTGACTTTCAAACCACCAAACTCGTGTAAAAGTGCACGACTACTGATACAGCATTTTAATTACAATTTCGGACGGTGGTACCGTGTACGCTTATTCAAAATTTTCCGCTTTCGAGAACCCGCTCTAGTTCTCTACGCCAGACCTTTTACTTCCGCCATTAATATTAATTTGGAGTGTAGACAATTTTATTTGGTAAATTTAGTTTCCGTGTACAGTCGGATGCTAATTGCGCGGACTAATGTGCGTCTTTGTTGCAGCGAGAGCGCGCGGCCCGGCAACGGCTGGGAGGACGACGTCTCCAGACAAGGGATTACCGACGTTGTGCCCCCTTTAGTAAGATTCTTTTTGTATATAACTTTATTATATATACTTTTTCTTATACTATGTTGGGTTTATGTATATATTCTACACAATTTTGAAAGGGACATAGCTTGCGCGATGACCTCCGCTACAAACTACTCCTCGATCAATCGCAGGAATACAACCCTCTTAAGGCGACACCTCGATCGTGAAGCTTTAAAATGGCTCCGCCCAATCACCCCGCGCCCCTCAATTGACACTCGACGCTCGATTTGTAAAATTTGAAATTAGCGCCTAATAGGTAACCTGGGGTCAACGTATAGTCAATGCAAACGAACAGAAAAGCTACGGAGTCGCATCACACTTAAATAAAATTTATAATATCAATATTTAATAAAAATTATTGATTTAATTATTATTTAGCTTTATACATACTGAACCAAACATATTTATTTAAGCTAGCCGGAAAACAATAGTAATAATAGTAATAAAAAACTACAGAAACGTATTCACTTTTAAAAGTTTATTGAAAGAGAAATCAATGACATCGTTTTATGTTTATATCTCTACAAGTTAACATGTCTTGGTATCTATGTTGTTCTTACTTAGGTCTCGTCCAGTGGCGCCCTCATTGAATAAAAAATCATATTATAGCATAGAAGATAAACATTATGAAATCTTATGTTGCATTTATTACGACGATAGTAAAGTATTTTTACGTCATTAAACCAACACTCAAAATATTCCACTATCGTTGTTATAAGCAAAAGTGCTAAAAGAGGCCGTTTTTTGGCAATTATGCATATAACAACGAAAGCAAAACATTTCAATTGTTGGTTTAATGACGTAAAAGTACGTTATTGTATTTGTAACACACGCAACACAGGACTTTATAATGTTTATCTTCCACGCTAAGATACGATATTTTATTCCTTGAGGCGCCACTGGACGGCATGTATCCCCCTTAAGAAGAATGAAACACCAGCTACATAATACAACATTGTTTATCGAGAGGCTAAAGCGGGCCATTTGTTGATTCGGACACATATGTTTAGTTAGCAGATACACCATCTAAACTGCAAACACTGGTCACAGCGATGAAAGACGACTGTATGGAGAAAGGCTTACTACTGAATGCGAAGAAAACAAAGATAATGGTACTTGAAAGAGAAGAATCCAGAACTAATGTAAGGATTACGATTGATGATGAAGTGTTGGAACAAGTGGATGAGTTTGTATATCTTGGATGCGCTTTCAGCAGGGATGGAAGGTACACCGCAGATGTGGAAAGACGAGTGAGTGCTGGGAATAGTGTGAATGGAGCGTTGGGAAAACTTCTTGGCAGTAAAATCCTGAGCCAGAAGGCACAACTCGCTATACACAATGCAGTGTTGGTCCCAACGCTAACTTATGGAAGCGAGAGTTGGGTATGGCAGAAAGAGCATGAAAGTAGAATAAACGCGGTTGAAATGCGAGCGCTGCGCAAAATTTGTGGCGTAAGGCTTGTAGACCGTATTCGCAATGATGATGTTAGAAATAGAGTTGGTCTGAAAGAGAGCGTCGGTGTTAAAATAAGAAGAGGCATGCTCCGATGGTTCGGGCATGTAGAAAGAATGCAAGATGAAAGAATGACGAAGCAGATATACAATGCAAAAGTGGAAGGATGTAGGAGCCGGGGAAGGCCAAGACTTACCTACCATGACCAAATTGGTCATGTTCTATCAGAAGGTGATGTCAGGAGCCCTAGAAACCGGCGTGTGTGCATGAGAAGAGCAATAAATGTTAAAGAAGCGAGTGAGATATGTAAGGATCGAGTCACGTGGCGCTCGGTTCTCTCTGCCTACCCCGCAAGGGATTTGGCTTGAAGTTATAGATGTTCAAGTGTCATAATGGCTGATAGCGCCGAGTAAACACAGGATTTTTTATTTCGAATAAATAAGAGAAATAAAATTATCAGATTGAATTAGATTGAAATTGAAATAGAAAATTGGAATTTTTTTGCAACTCCCTCCTGGTGAAGATTCACAAGTTATTTTACACAGTTTGGTATAGCTCTGGTAGGGATTCTAGCTTTTTCCCTAAATATAATACACTCTCGAATGACTAGGTATGCGCTTTCACTAACAGTCAATTTAACTTCGCGAATTTTATAAAAAAGTACAGGAAGAACTTGACGGTTAGACGGTAATTTTGCGCCTATTATTTGATAATTTACGTCTCCAACTAAGAAAATACTTGATTTATTGCTTCTCAATTCCACTGCCATCTTATAAAAGTTAAAACATTACGTATTAATCACGAGAATAACTGACATTCAAAATTAATAGATGGTTAGGTAATTATGACGAAGTTAACGATGCTCTCTCTAAAGTTATTCATTGGTTTAGTGTTAATAATCTGCTTTTAAATGATAAAAAGACTAAAGTAATTAAGTTCTCAACACCTAATGTAAGGCAGGTAGCTACCAATGTACATGTTAATGGAACTAATTTAGCCTCTGTGGAGACAACTGTGTTCTTGGGTATAACAATTGACTCCAGACTACAAAGGGGCCCACAAATTGAAAAATTATCAGGAAAACTAAGTTCTGCAGCCTATGCAGTGAATCCTATTAGACGGCTCACTGATATTGATACGGCTAGAATAGTTTATTTCAGCTACTTTCATAGTATTATGTCATATGGAATTCTTCTTTGGGGTAACTCCGCGGATATAAACACCATCTTTTTATTGCAAAAGAGAGCCATAAGAGCTATCTACAAACTTGGTCCCCGGGAGAGCCTTAGAGAAAAATTCAAAGAAATAAATATTTTTACAGTCGCATCGCAATATATCTATGAAAATCTTTTGTATGTCCATAAAAACATAGACTCATTTTGTAAAAAGAGTGATACTCATAGCATAAATACTAGATATAAGCATAATCTTGTGTTATATGCAAGCCGTCTCCACAAAACAAGTAATTCTTTTATGGGGCAATGTATACGGTTCTATAACAAACTTCCCAGCAATATAAGAGAATTGTCAATAAACAAATTTAAAACTACTATTAGAGCCAAATTGTGTAGCAGGGCATATTATAAAGTATCTGACTATATTAATGATAAAAATGCCTGGGAGTGAGTCGATCCAATTATAATGTAATTAACAAAATATGTAAATTTGTTTGGATACCAAAAGAGGGATGCCTGAGTTTTTTGGCAGTATTTTTATCAGTGCTCACCTAGTCATAAACTGCACGGTAGGGAAAAAAATTGTGACGATTCCAAACAAATGTAGCCATTTTTACGGAATAAAAAGATTTTGACTTTGACTTTGAACAAATGAATACCGCGAGTACGCGCGGCACTGCCGCGCAACTTGTATGAACATGTTTCGATGTAATTCGGCACGGATTATCGTAATCCAAATAAGTTAAAAATTAATTTCCGATTGTTTTAAAAGCAAATGAACAAAACTAAGACCTATGCGTTAGAAAATAAAAACTTTGAAAAATAAGGGACACCCTAATATACATATATACAAATAGATTCTATAATCTATTCATATTTAAAAAAAACATGTGACAAATGATTTTCTTGCTGTTTCATAACTTTAACTTTTGTATACTGACATTTATTGTATTTTACTTATGTATACTCTGTGTTTTGTATTGTTGTACGTTTCCTTGTTATTTATTAAACTCTCAAGAAGAAAGAACCAGGACCATCTCTGATGTTGCGAAATAAATCTAATCCGTACAATAGTTCAATACTAACCAAAATGTATAGAATAGATGAGTTTTTTGTGATTTCAGTGTTAGTTCATAGTAAATATTATTTGTTTTCAAGTACCATGGGTATAAGTATACTATCTATCTATATCTTCACGCTAAATCCCTCGTGAGCGCCACATGACTCGGTACTTACACACCTCGCTCGCTTCTTTAACATGAAACACACCGAGTTTTTTTAAAAACTATCAAAATATACTATTTTACTAGTAATTATTTTAATACAAAAAAAAAAAAAAACCTCCACTGGTTTTCTATCTTCTGATTGGATAAATTTCCAACGTAAACTAACCTTCACCTACGTACAATGTCTAAGTCGGAGTTCGGTGAGCTTATAATGGTTACTATGAGTTTGTCGTCCCGTATGACACTTACGTTAAAGTAGCATATAAATCGAGTAGTGATTCTTCTAGTGGAATATGTTTATTTAGTAAGTTTCTCCTAAAAAACAAAACAGCAAAAATATTCTATTTTATAAGTTTTTATTTTAATACAAAGAAATAAAGAGTCTCCACTGGTTGCTATGTGCTGAGAGCGCGAACCTTATTGGTATAAATTTCCAACGTAACCTGACCTCCACCGACGTACAACTTCTAAGTCGGAGTTCGGTCAGATTATAATGGATATAATAGGAGTTTGACGTCCTATATAGGTACGCGGTCAGCCTGTGGATAATGTATACCAATTATCAAATGTTACTGTTTATTCCTGCAAAAAATAACTCTTATTTAATGCAGTTTTATATAGAGTTATTAAGTAAGCAAAATTAAAAAAAAGTTTGAAGAGGAATTAAATAGCTTGGGCCAACCGTACCTAGGAACTGTTCTAAAAACTAGAAATATGTCTACACAATGTTATTATAATATGTTTAATGAATATAATAATTAAAAAAAATAAATACCTTGTCTTGTTCGCCTCCGCCATTCTACGAACATTTTCTTTGTATTTTTATTCTATATATTTTCTTTTTAGTGTTCCCCATTATTACAACAGTATAATAAATATATATAAACCTATAATATTATTTACTACTTATATCTAATAATAATACACTTACGCTAAATACTATAATATTGAATATTTACAACTATTAATTATAAAAACTTTGGTGTCGCGATGTAATGGAGCGAGCTCGAGCAGACAGTCGACATAGGTCTCACCTCGAAGCGGGCTGCAGCCGGACTGGCTGGATGTAGTTAGTCAACGCGTTTATAATCCTCATTACCGCACAATAAGGTCGAAAACACGTAGCACCCAAGACGAATGTGATCGCTTAGAAATTGTCAGAAACTTAAAATATTTTTAAAAAATTTCATGTTTTACTTATCAAAATATGCAGCAACCATATTATAAATATAGATATTACTAATAGATTTAAGTAATTTTGAAGCGTATAAACAGAACAACTTCGTTGTAATTTCAAAGATAATGAATTTCAGGAGGTGTTTTCGAAAGTAATTATTATCGAATCAATTTTACACAATCGCGTATTTGAGCAAGCAAATTCAAGATAAAGAAATGAAGTTATTTATATTAAAATCTTAGATCCGTCAGTTTAGTCATTAGCCTATACTATTCGATGAAAGTTGGTCTAATTTTTCGATGTGTCGCCTTAATTAAAATAATTGGCTGCGGGTTTCTTTTCGTACCGCATCTCAATTAAACTGTATAATCGAAGCTCAGCATCATTCTCTTCCTGTACATTCACTTATCATTTAGAGACTCCGAGAGCAGGCATAACGACGTAGTCCTAAGATAATGGCGATCTGTGTAACGTTCAACCACACGAGTAGGCACAGTCATTTCTCCAACCTCTGCTGCTCACTCAGCATCCACTTACGAGCTTACTGGTAAACTCACTCGCAAGAACACAACCCTCCAGAGAGTTGTTACGGTTGAGTTGTTCGGTTGCGATTTTCTGCGAGGTTGGCCTATTTTGATACGCCGTACCTCTTAAAATATAATTTGTTTTTTTTTTTATACATTGTCGGAAGGCATACAAGCATACGCAGGTAACATATATCACGCGATGTCTCCTCTGCTACTTACACAGCAACTCCTTAAGAGCTTATTCTCTTATTCTGATGCTTTGTTAGTCGATAGAACAAGATCTCTACCTTCAAGAGAACTAAGTTTATATCAAGAAATCTCCTACATTATTGACTAGTTTTATGATTGAAATGTAAGGCGAAGTAACTGAAGCACAATATAAGAACATTTCCAACTTTTGAATACATATTTTGTAACTACCTATAGTTTTCAGTACTCTGGAGCCTAATTTTTAACTGAAGCAGTATCGTGTTTGATTCGTATTTAAATGGGTGTTAATTTCATCTTATCATCTGTCCTATATCTTCGTTAAATATTTGTAAAAGTTTATTTTGCTAGTTTTTTCGTAAATTTCATTTAATATCATTTCAATGTTACCACCCAGTTCTCAATCATTGACGAACTCGGTGGCGCAGTGGTAAAACGCGCTATTGCATTACTTTGACACCAACGGTCGTGGGTTCGATTCCCGCACAGGACAAACATTTGTGTGCGTGAACATGTTTGTTTGTCTTCGTCTGGGTATTTTTAAGAGAGGTAGAACACATCAAAGCAACTCGTCTGGGGAAGTACCTCCACCTCAAAAGAAATCCGCAGCCAAATAACCACACCATATAGGGGGTTGTTGTTCTTTAATGCGAGTGAGGTCACCAGTAAGCTCCTAAGGAGTTATTGTGCAAGCGTCCATTGGCTGGGGTAACCGCTTTACATCAGGCGGGCCATATGCTTGTATGCCTCCCGTTGTACGTTGACTAAAAAAATCTGTTTAGATAATGGAAACTGCAATTGCTTAGTTTCCGTTAAAGATACGCAGTAATGAGAACAGACAGAGAAACGCTTGTTTCAGGAGGGGTCTGGCGATTGGGCCTGGGAGGCTGCGCGTAGCCCAGAAGCGGCGCTGAGCCCGCAAGCGCTCGTGCCGGCGGGGTGCTTCCCGCCGCGCCAACCGCGAACTTACAACAGCTACAGGTACCAAGACATTGCAATATACCTTTTTTAAATTACAAATGCTATTCTAGCCTACTGTAAACTTTTACATTTCAGAAATTATCGATAGTATAAAGTAGAACACTTTACCGAATATTATATAAGTTGGTAAACTAAAAATATTTACTTGAATTATTTATTTAATAAAAAAAAATCAAAACTTTGCACACTATTGTGTAGTAAATATACTTCTTACAATATCTGCGACATACATATAAATTCAGATATGCTTACTAACATTAGAAAGACATCAAGCTGTCGAATTGAACTATCAGGTTGGATCAGAACCATAGTTTGACAGACATTAGTTAAATTTGCTTCTATAGAGAGTAGTTGAGCCAATGCAGAAAACTGATATCAAAATTGGTGGAAGAAGTTTGCTGTTGTAGTTAGATGTCTATCGTTTATATCCAAACTTTAATAACACCACTTAATAGCTAAATTATCAAGAAATTCGTTACGTTGAGCGAGGTCTGCGACGATTCGCGCGTGGCGGGGGAAGGCGCCGCCATTTTGAGATCACTTCGCTGCGTCATATTAGGAAGACTTATTCACGTAAAACTTACGACCGTATCCGCGTCACAGCCACATCCCGTTTTTTTCTACAATTTTGGACGTCGTCGGTCCGTTATTTGGAAGAATTTCATCCTATTTATTTATTCGTTCGTTCTTTCACAATAGCGGCTGTATAACTACAAGCAGCCGAGTTTACTAGACATAGACCTTTTACTTGCACCATTAGTATTAAGGGAGGATTCCGAAATGGAAGGGAATGTACAGATCATGTTTTGTCGCTCCGCCATATCGTGAAGAAGCATCTGGCCACAGCCCAGAAGGTTTTCTGCAGTATTGTAGATCTTGAGAAAGCATTTGATAGGGTTGTGCGAAAGGAACTGTTGGACATATTGCCGAGATATGGGATTGACGGTTCGCTTGCTACGTGCTTTGCAAGACTTGCCTACCATGACTAAATTGGCTGTGTTCTAAGAGAAGATGATGTGAGGAACCTTAGAAACCGGCGAGAGTGCATGGGAAGAGCAATAAATGTTAAAGAAGTGTGGTGTGTAAGGATTGAGTCCCGTGGCGCTCAGTTCTCTCTGCCTACCTCAAGGGATTTGGCGTGAAGTTGTAGATAGACATTAATATTAATTTGGAGTGTAAAAATTTATTTGATAAATTTATTTTCCGTGTTGGTAGTTTATTTTCCTGATGCTAATTGAGAGTACTAATGTGCGTCTTTCCAACAGCGAGAACACGAGGCCCGCCAACGGCTGTGAGGACGACGTCTCCAGACAGGGGATCACCGACCTTGTGGCCTCTTTAGTAAGACTCTCTTTTGAATATTACTTGATTATGTATGTTTTCTCGTACTATGACGGGTATAAGTATACGTCCTATCTAATTTGATGCCATTGCGGTAGTTTAAAAATCGCGGCCAAGTACGAGTCTGACTCGCGCACGAAAAAATTCACGTTTGTTGTATGGGAGCCCCCTTAAATATTTATTTTATTCTATTTTTTAGTATTTGTTGTTATAACGGCAACAGAAATACATAATCTGTGAAAATTTCAACTGTCTAACTATCACGGTTCAAGAGATACAGCCTGGCGACAGACGGACGGACGGACAGCGGAGCCTCAGTAATAGGGTTCCGTTTTACCCTTTGGGTACGGAACCCTAAAAACGCTCATAATACAAGGAGTATTGTTTAAGTATTGCTGGCATCCTCGCTACCAATATAGCAACTTCTCGGGACCCCGGCGTGCATGCACATGTCTGTTTGTCCGGCTTATGTTAAGAGAGATAGGGCGCATCAAAGCAGCCCGTCTGGGAAGTTACCTCCACCTCACAGAATCACCGCAGCCAAATAACTCCCTAGAGGGTTGTTGTGTTCCTGCGTGCGAGTGAGGTCATCAGTAAGCTCCTAAGGAGTTGCTGTGTTAGCAGCAGAGATGGTATCGCGAGTGATACTTATTACAGTGAACGTATTACAAGCGTTCATAGACTACGGTAACTGCTTTACATCAGGTAGGTCGTATGCTAATATGCCTCCCGACATTGTATAAAAAAGTCACTCGCTGGAACCAACCTTCTTAATTATTTGGATGCTGACAAAGTAAAGCAGCAGCCTGTAATTAATGGGTTTATCTATCTCGAGCTTCACCGTGCTTCGAAGCGCACGTTGAATCATTAAGTCTACTGGATTTATATATTATATTATTTATTTATACCACATTGATTTTATACATAGAGCTCCACTGCCGTATAAACCGTTCACTTAAGATCTTTCTCGATGGGTAAAGGTAGCGTATGTTTCAGAAGGCCCTGGCGATGCCGGCGACGAGCGCGCGCTCCATGCAGACCTCCATTCAGGTGCGGCTCAGCTACGACGGCCTGGAGCGAGCGGTTTGTCTAACACTCTTCATGTGGACTTGTTACAAATGACTTTTGTTTTAATAATCATTTCCTTGTAGGTTATGGAGCCGCCGTGGTCCGCTGAGCAGACCAGCTCGACGACAGGACGCGAGGAAAGGTCTCTCACACGCCGTGCTTCAGTTTGTAAGTGCCCTTTATTTTCACTGTCAAAAAGATCGTCAAACGTCTGAAAACCTGTAAAACCCTTGGGGTCCAAACTTGACATTTTTGATACTGTCTCTTCTAAAATCCTAAGACCCGTGGCCGGCACGTGCATCGAATATATGAATAGTCCAGAACTATTACCTAAATCAGAGATTTACAATCATTTTTGTCCCGTAGACCCATCGCCGACATATTTTCTGCTCTCCGTATAGACCCCCTGCCTAACAAATGTTTAAATCCCATCATTATTAGTGCGCAGGAACTTCCCGAAATAGAGAAAATTTGCTCAAAATGTTTTATAGTACAAATTTCGTATAAAAATTTTACATACTCATTACTACGCTACATCAACCCTAAATCGTCCCACTGCAGGGATACGCTCTCTTCAAGCGAAGGTGTGTTTTAGAGCATACTCCACTGCGGTGCTCAATAGTGAATTGGCGGGGCCCAGTGTTTTCATACCGCCAGTACGCTACTGACTTCTATCGACAACAGCCGTGCCCTCCGAAGCCCGGAGAATATATACGCGTACAAAATATTAATGTGGCACTGAAAATTCGAACCTGTATCTATAATTTGCCAAATTATGCATTAAACTTTAAATTATTTACACAGACTGTAATTTTATACGCGTAGAAAATGTCAACCACTACATTAAAATTTCACTGTAGCTCTTGTAGCTAAAAAGCTCAGCTTAGAAAGTGAAACTGTTGTACCTTACCTCTGTAGCCGTAGTCTCGTTCGCTTTGTCGTGTATGGGTGAATCGCAGATGAGGCTTCAGTTCTACACTAAAGTCTTTAACTAGAAGTTTAACCAGGACAAGATTTGGACGAATGACAAACATATCTCGTACAACCTGCGAAGATGTTCGAGTTTTGATGGAAATAGCGTTTATTACCTGTATCTAACAGAAAATGTTTTTTTTAATAATAACCATAAGTATTCAATTTAACCAACTTTTAACAATGTAAGATGTACACTGACACATTAAGACTGTACACTGATACAATTTTAGCAGCTGGTGCACAGTTCATACGCAGTCTGTCTCCGTAGAGGACTGTTATCGAAAGCGCGTATAACATACAGACAGATTGCGCTTGTGGAGTTGACAGAGTCAAAATTCCCCACAACTGAGAAACGACTTCATTGCGCATATTTAAAGAAACTGTACAAGCGCCGAAGTTCTTGACCGATTTAGTACGTGCCAGCTCTAGATAATCGATTTGTCGAGCATTGATTGAGATGTACGTATTGCAGGCGGCGTGAGCCCGGTGTGGCGCGAAGCTGTGTGGCGCGAGAGTGCCGGCTCCGGCACCGGTGAGGCTGTCCGCTGGAGCGGCATGCTGCCGGTGCGATGCAGCGATCCCAGCCACGGGTTCTCTCCCAAGGTGTTTCTGGGCGGGCTGCCCTGGGACATCACGGAGCAGACACTCCTGCACGCCCTCAAACAGTTCCAGCCAGTCTGGTAATTTTATAACAACTCCATTTGCTGATATATTTAACAAGTCGTGCACCAGAACCGTGCGTGCTCGTCACGACACCAATCAAGCGGATTGCAATTCTGCACCGATTATGTCCCCCGGTGGCGATGTGCAACGATTCAACCCCGTTGATGCCAAAGACAGTGCACGCGGAGGTGGGAGCAGCCATCTGCCACGCAGTACTCAACCCGGCGGGACAGGTAAGGTAACGGAAAGATAAAATGGATGAACAGATAGATGTGATGAATGAGAGACGCTTAGATGTTAAGTGGGTAACATACTGCCTAAGTGGAAATGACATCAATGATCGGCCCGATGCCATGATGGTCTGCGCTAGTCCAGGAGCGCTTGTATAAAGGCAAGATCACTGAGAGACTGCACCAGATATAGAACTATCAGTTTGATCAGCTTAGACAAGTGTATGGAAAAATAATTGAGGATAATGAGGGTGAATTAGGGCATTCTGAAAACAAAAAGAATGTACGGATGAAGTTTACAACGCAATATCGTAGAGAAGTGTCTGGACCAGAATGTTTTTGCGGTTTTGTGAAGATAACAAAAGCATTTGACATGGTTGTACGAAAAAAACCGTGAAACATTTGTCGGGATATTTTGAATTTTTTTTTTGTATTTCGCCCAAGAAAATTGTAGACCCACAAAAGGACTAACCCACACACGCGGGTGTGCATTAGTCATTCTTCCGTGAGGGGCACCCTCCGGAAAATGGGAGGGAGGGGAAATCTTCCAAAGATACCATTTCGTGCGAACGAACTGACGATGTCAGATTTCTACTGCCTAAAACACCCCCTGGGACCGTGGCCTTTGGCCGGGAAGGCCTTTAAGGCTCCATCGGATGCGATCGCCCCAGGGAACGGGACGCCGCAACTGTCAGGATATGGTTCATGGTGTGAATATACTACTGCGTGCTGTACAGTCCACTTGTATAGCGTGTGTGCGGGTAGACAGTAGCGCGTCGTTCTAGTTTGACGTCAACGTAGGTGTCAAGTAGAGCTGCGTGCTGTGTGTTCGGCTGTTCATTCTGTATGGTCTATATGTGTTTTGTTTGTGTAGCGTGGAGTGGCCGGGGCGGGCGAGCGGCGCGGCGCTGCGCGGGTTTGCTTACGTGACTCTCGAGAACGAGAGACGCGTGCGGGCACTGCTGGCCGCCAGCCGGCGCGATGGAAACGACTGGTACTTCCGCATTGCCTCCAGGAAGATACGGAACAAAGATGTGAGATTTTATTTTATTATAGTAACAAATCCTTGCAGGTATCGCAGAACAAATTGAATAGGGTTTAGAAACTGCGTTTCGAATATATATGCCGCTGCTTACTATATTTTCTGTATGTGCACACATCTCTTGCAGAAAACCGCAGCAAACTAACAACTCCTGGAAGGCTTGTTGTATTCCTGCTACTGCCGTATTACAATCTTACCTAATACGGAACTACCGTATTACAAACGTCCGCATGCTACGGTAACCACTTTCCATCGGATGGGCCGTATACTCTTAACGTATTCCAAAAATGAAATTTCTTGATTCCTATATTTTTTATGTATGTTACACAGTATATTCGTAAATTGTGATTTGACAATTCTTCTTCTGAAATTCCCTTTTTATACATCCGTCAATATGGAAAATCTTCTAATTAGTAAAAAGTAACTTTTGATATCAGGTACATGTCGTCTGTTCCAAATATTTGTATAGACGTGTTACAATCGCTCCCTACGATTTCTGCTACGTGTAGATAGAAATGTCATCATAGAAGTGTAGATGGTATAGATGGTGTAGTGTAGTGCACTCCGCAGGCGCAGGTGATCCCGTGGGTGGTGTCCGACTCGAACTGGGTGAGCGGCGGGTCGGCGCGGCTGGAGCCGGCGCGGACCGTGTTCGTGGGCGCGCTGCACGGCATGCTGTCCGCCTCCGCGCTCGCCATGATCATGAACGACCTGTTCTCTGGAGTCGTTTACGCGGGTAACTATACTTTAAGTTATAAGATATCTGTCTTGGTCTGTGTTTTTAAGAAAGGTAGGGCGAAATAGCCCATTTCGAAGAAAACCGCCGACATAACTCTTTGAAGAGTTGTTCCTACGAGTGAAGTTATACCAGTAGCTCCTGGAAAGATCTTGTGTGTGTTAGCAGGTGGGGGTGGTAACGCGCAAGCAATACTTCTTGTATTGCAAGCGATCATAGGCTAATAAAATAAAAGGAGCGTTTGTTTAGTGTAACTTATTATATATTTCCTTTATCAAAATTAAAGTAATAAACAGAAACCTGACTAATACAAAAATTTACCATCTACAAAAAAATATATAGATGAGACTTCAAAATAGGCATATTATAAATTGATAAACAATAATAAATATAACATTGAACTATTTATATGAGCAGATTGTAATTAAAGTAAGGGTCTGTTTTGACCAACCGTAGTAACATTTTATTACTAAATATGTTATAATGTCATCTATTTTATTTAAACAGGCATAGATCGTCGGATTTGTTGCTTTATTATATGTTAGTTTCTATTATATGTTACATAGATCGTCGGATTTGTTGCTTTATTATATGTTAGTTTCTATTATATGTTACATAGATCGTCAGATTTGTTGCTTTATTGTTAGTTTCTATTATATTTTAATTAATTGTAGACCACCACGTAAATATTATTTGACCTGCCCAATGTGACGAATTTTTGTACAGACATGATTCCCGCACCATAATTTAAAGACAGTTACTAAGCCATAGTTACTCTGCCGTTTCCTGCTTGCGAGAGAAAAGGATGGGTATGCGTGTATCGCTTGATTTGTAACGTGACTCAGTAAATTCCAGTGTTAAATATTTTCATGTTGTCTCGTTGAGCCCCCTTCAGATTGTAACACGGTGTACCTTGCAGGCATCGACACAGACAAGAACAAGTACCCGATCGGGTCGGGCCGCGTCACCTTCAACAACGTGCGCTCGTACGTGCGCGCCATCTACGCCGGCTACGTCATCATACACACTGACAAGTTCACCAAGAAGGCAAGTTACAATTGTATTTACCTATCTGTCTGTCTATATCTTAGCCAAGTCCCATGTGTTCTCCGAGGGCAATAAGACGGTCCTTGCACAACTCACTCGCTTCTATAACATCCATAGCTCTTTTTCTAGGGCTCCTGACGCCTTCTGATACCCATTTGATTGTGGTGAGTCTTGGCTTTCCTTGGCTCTTATATCCTACTATTGCGTTATGTATCTGTTCTCTCTTTCCTCTTGCATTCTTTGTGTCCGAACCAACGGAGTATGTCCTATCTCAAGATCTTGTACAAAAACTTGTATCCATGTGTAAATACATGGATACAAGTTTTCGTATAAGATCTTGTTCTATAATTTCAACCATAAATGAATCTATCTTTATATTTAGCGTAAAGGACCGAAAGAGAGTGCAGAAACATGTGATAAAAACATAATCAGCAGAACAATAGCGTAGCACCTTTAGACTGCGCGGTGGTTGGTTGTACCTACATTATCGTTACATAATGAGAAACGAAATTTTATTTGTAGTTTGTCTTCTATAAATCTACAAAGTTGATAAACATGGACTCACGCCAATAATTCGTTTACAATTCTCTATAAATTTCCCCATGTTCTTTTTGAAGCACTCTACGCTGAAGTCTCTTGGAAAAACTTAATAGAGTTTATTCTACGACCTAACTGTTCTTAGACGAAATCCCAATCTCGGTACCCTATTATGGTTTCGGTGTGTAATGATGTATCATTTATGTTAAGATTGTTTTTGTATTTGATCTTTTTTTTATCTAGACTGTTATTAATATCTTCTATTTCAATTTGGAAATATCTCGTAATCACAAGTGAAAATAAGGTAGTTTCTATATCTTCAGTAGTAGTAGAAGAGAGAACTGAGCGTCACATGTTGTTTGTACCTCCCCGAAAATTCATTGTGCAGTCGGACACAACAGCGATATTTCTTATCAGCTATCAAAGTTAAAAAAAGAGTTTTTCTGTTCGTTTATTTGTTGTCTGTACTCCGTATCTTCTCCAATTGTCAAGTTTTTGAAAACTGTTTTTTTATCGCAATCTTTTAGTGTCCGATTGTCCCGATACTAATTTGGAGAAGTTAAAAACTTTATTGTTTTTTTTTCAGGGTTTTTAATTACTTTCCTATAATCCTATTGTACTCGTACAGCGAAGTGCAGACAGTGTTCAGAAATACGATTGTAACTCTTATTACGTACGGCATGGTACGGTACGTACGGTTACGTACGGTATAGGATTCAAAGTCTACAGCTTGACGTACACTTTGCTGTACCACATAAATTTTATATTAACGATATTTTTTTAATCTATTATTTCTTATATATATTAGTAAATGATAGTAAATAATTTACTTCTAATCGTATACAAAAGTTTTCACGTACGCGTACATATTTTCAGATCCAGGTAGATCCGTACCTGGAGGACTCTATGTGCTCAGTGTGCAACCTGCAGCAGGGACCCTACTTCTGCAGAGAGCCGATGTGCTTCAGGTAACCAGTACATCATTTACATCGATTATACAAGCGATACATTCCAACATACAATGTAAATCGCTCATCGTGTACTAGAGGTTTTCGAACACAGTATCCAATGTTGTGACCTCTGATGTCATCTCGGTACCTTGGCTTCCTCGACCTTAGTCACTTGCCGGAATACAAAATTCTCTGAGTTGCCCATAATGTGCAGTATATCGCTGTGCGGGCTACCTCGCTTCGTTCGCTAAGCAATGTGCACCACAGTTAAGTGACATTAGCTTTATAGATTAGATGACAGGCCCCATCCTCAATTGCGTCGTAACTTTTTTTAATACTACTAAAGTGGCAAAAAAAGGATACGGCCTGCCTGATGGTAGTCAGTTACCGTAGCCTATGGATATTTGCAACACCAGGGGTGTCACTCTTGTGTAACGTGTTTCGCACACTTCATTCACTCCATAATTTACCAGTATTGTGCAGGTAATGTTGGAACACTAAATAATACACATACCTATATATCTCACCGATTCAACGCTACGGTTCAATGATGTTTTTCACCCAATAAGCTGAAGTGACATAATGTTGATACTTGAATTAGCCAATAAGAGTTCTACTTCATCCTCCCAACCAGTAGCGATGAGTTTAGTTTCAAAGCAAAATCTTTTTATCGGTTTTTCATTATTTGTTTCTATCATGTGATACAGCCATATCTTCATGACGTCATCGTTCTAGGTACTTTTGCCGCTCGTGCTGGATGTGGCAGCATTCTGCGGAAGAACACAAGCCCCTTATGCGTAACTCGAAGACGCCAGTGTTCCCGGCGATGGCCGCGGCATCGCGTCACGCCAACCACGACGCCCTCTACAGCGGGGCATTCGGCACCAGCGAAGGTGAGTTTATCGGTTAACTCTATAATGTCAAAAAATACTTGTTCCTATCGTTACCCCTTGGGATTGGCGGGATCCGCTACCTAAGCCTAAGGATTTGTGGTGAAGGCGATATTACCATTATATATGATATACCGTAAGACCTCCACAACCCACAGGAAAAAAGTTTTGTTTTCTTAGGTTAGGTCCACACGTCTTTTCACGTCCTCAGAAAACACGAATTTAATGGTACATACCATATCAGGATTCCAACCAGAGATTAGTCTGTTATTAGGTTGGTTATTCATTCACTAAGCTATTCACTACTCTAGCCAACAACTACCGAGAGATAGTTTGTCTTCCTAATAGGTAAATTCAAATGCAAAAGCTTCTTTGCACGAGGCAACAATATTTATAGTTGTTACTTTACCGTATCGTTTTATACTTTTATCTATTATTTCATAGTTTCTAAAGTTTCTGGATACAGTATGGATCAGTATCCTTTTGCTGCTATGGTTTTTCGGAAGTATTATTATGTAAAAACTGGTTCGTTATTTACATCTTTCTTGAATGCACTTGATTATTTGTCGTCCGCAAACTGCCTCAGGACTGTAAGACATTTTTTTACGAAATGGCTTTATATATTGATTGTGGTTTCAGGCACTCCATCGCCGCCGACGAGCGGGGCGAGCGGCACGAGCGAGTTCGACGCCAGCGCGACGGGCGAGGAGCCCTCGGAGGCCAGCTGGTCGCTGCCTTAACACCGCACGGCCAGAGCCGCGAGCCGTGTTAGCCGAGCCGCTATTAAGTTGGGCGCTCCGCCAGCATCCGCTTTTAAATTAGTATAAGGCTGATTTGTAGGCTGACTTTTATATTACCATTGTTCATCAAACCCGATAAGGTTGTTCGTGAAAGAAGCGACGAACAATAGGACATCGCGTATTGAGACTCGCGAGTTTTTTAATACGGTATTTGAAGAGTATGCACAAAATCTTCAAACACTGACGAAAACTTTCAATTTGAAGCTATGGTTATAATTTAATGGTTATAATTTCAGCCAGGGCTAAGGTTACCAATATAACTTCAATTGACTGAATAGTGGATAGAATTTATGCTAGCAATCTGAATATATGAATTATTTTGATTTGTCAGAAAGGTCTATTGTTTGAGAAGTGTATTTAGTTTTGTGTTGTTGCTGATATTGTCCGCGAGACAAGTTCCGATAACAATAGCTTTGGGTTTAACCGATTGTTAAGACGAGTAAGAATACTACATCGGTAGTTTTATTTTTTGTTTGCTGATTGTTATATTCTACATACGCAATTCGCGTAGAAATGTTCCTTAGATCGATTTTACACGTGCCTAATTTAGTAATAGGTGATTTTTAAAATTTTAATGTGCCTGTTAGCCCAGTCTTCATTATAGATAATTTTAAAATTTTAATGTGCCTGTTAGTTAGCCCAGTTTTCATTATAGATACTTTTAAAATTTTAATGGGCTTTTAAAATGTATAATCATGATTTTAGGCGTTCTTAAACAAAATGAAAATTGTTGATTTTATATAAAAAGCTTGGTTGATTTTAAATATACCTACTGTTAAATAAATAATGTAATAAATAATCGTTGTATTTCATTACAAAAACCTAAATTAAACGAAAAAAAAAAATTTTCGAAAAGGCTTGTGGGAAAAATTTTTTTTTTCGATTGTGGACTAGTTAGCAATGCTTTTGACCAAAAGTCTGTGGGTTCGATTACCACACAGGGTTTGCATAAACATGCCTTTGTTTTATTGTGGGTGTCATTAGGAGAAGGGTGTATTAATCAGCGCAACTAGTCAAATACATAACTCCCTCACACACAAAAACCACAACCAAATAACAATTCCTTGAAGAATTCTCTGCGAGTGAGTGGGTTACCAGTAAGCTCTATAGAGGAGTGATGCTTCCTATATTGCTAGCGTTTCTCGGCTAATCTATAACTTCACGTCAAATCCCTTACGGGGTAGGCAGAGAGAACCGAGCTTATGGTTAAATAAAAGAATATTTGTTTTTAGGGTTCCGTACCCAAAGGGTAAAACGGAACCCTATTATTGAGACTCCGCTGTCCGCCCGTCCGTCCGTCTGTCACCAGGCTGTATCTCATGAACCGTGATAGTTAGACAGTTGAAATTTTCACAGATGATGTATTTCTATTGCCGCTATAACAACAAATACTAAAAAATAGAATAACATATTTAAGGGGGGCTCCCATACAACAAACGTGCTTTTTTTTGCCGTTTTTAGGGTTCCGTACCCAAAGGGTAAAACGGATTGTGTAGTAGTTGTGTAGTGATTTACTTATTTATTCTTAAAGTGAATATATAACTAAACATTCTGTGAATATTTCAAGCGTCTACCTGTTGCCGTTATCAATATCCAGCAAAAATGAGCAAAAAAAATCACGTTTGTTGTATGGGAGCACCCTTAAATATTTATTTTATTCTATTTTTTAGTATTTGTTGTTATAGCGGCAACAGAAATACATCATCTGTGAAAATTTCAACTCTCTAACTATCACGGTTCATGAGATACAGCCTGGTGACAGACGGACGGACGGACGGACGGACAGCGGAGCCTCAGTAATAGGGTTCCGTTTTACCCTTTGGGTACGGACAGCGGAGCCTCAGTAATAGGGTTCCGTTTTACCCTTTGGGTACGGAACCCTATTACTGAGGCTCCGCTGTCCGTCCGTCCGTCCGTCCGTCCGTCCGTCTGTCACCAGGCTGTATCTCATGAATCGTGATAGTTAGACAGTTGAAATTTTCACAGATGATGTATTTCTGTTGCCGCTATAACAACAAATACTAAAAAATAGAATAAAATAAATATTTAAGGGGGCTCCCATACAACAAACGTGATTTTTTTGCCTTTTTTATAGATAATGGTACGGAACCCTTCGTGCGCGAGTCCCACTCGCACTTGACCGATTTTTTATGAAGTAATGTAACTCTAATAAAACTCATATGTTCATACTTTTAAAGTTTCCGCAAAAAAAAATTTTATTCCAAATGGCCACCTTTGGCTTTGATACAGGCCTCTTTAATATGCCTGGCCAATAATCTATGGACTTACGCAGTTTCCATGGAAAATTTAGCCACTCCTTATTTTTAGAGATTTCTTAAGAGACTATGTCGGCCAGTCGTTTCGAGCAGACCATATTCTCTAAAACTGACCAAAATTTGTAGTCAAGGGGTTCAGATCTGGGCTACACGATGACCAGTCTTCAGCTCTTATAAAGTCCGGAACATTGATTTCGAGCTAGGCTTGGGTAGTTCGTGTCTTGTGACTAGGTGCAGAGTCCTGCTGGAAAGTCCACGGTACATTTTTAAAAAGTGTATTACGGAGAGGTATCACAACACGATAAAAGACAGTCTCTTGATACTTTGGCTGAAGTCTTCACTCCTTTTTCACAAAACTGAAGCTTTGTGACTTCTTGATAAGACGCCCACCACTTACTTTACTTACTTACTTTGGGGCTAGGTGGCGCTGTGTAATTTGTCCGACAATATTTAAAAAAAAAAAGAATATTGAGATTGCTCCTAACTAGAGTTGCACATATTTTTTTTAGTACTTGACTTTAAAAAAATTTACATTCTTTTAAAATGAATCCGAGTTATTTTGTTGCCTTAGTACTATTCCATCAATACGTTGGACGACATTCAGTTTTTTATCGAATTTAACACCTAGGTCTCGTATATTATCGACTTCCTCGAATGTTTCACCTTTCAAGTTATAACTTGACCCTATGATATTTTTGTTCCTAGGAAATTTTATATGTTTACATTTATTGATGTTCAAGTACATTTTATTGAGTTCACACCATTCAGTCAATCTATTAAAGTCACTCTAAAATAGTATTGTACACAGTCCTTGATCTCCCTAATAGCTTTAACGTCATCGGCGAACATGAATACACGAGAGTAAAGGAAACAAAATATTATTAACGATCAGATGTGGTCCAAGACAGGACCCTTGGTGAATACCCGACGTAGCAAAATAGGGACTTGAATTACAGCCATTCATCGCAACTCTAAGCCTTCGATGTGTAAGATGTGATATGACCGAAACCAACTCAGCACGGGATTTGACACTCCATACATTTGTAATTTATTGATAGGTATTCTATGATTGACTGGCTCAAACGCCTTGCTTAAGTCAGTGTAAGACTGTATGGGATATTAGTAGTAAAGAAACAGGTAAATATAAGCCACAGGATAATGAGTGTTCTATAAAGTATGTCAATCAAAGTATCAGACAATAAATAAGTAACAGATTTATTTCAAGACTACTTCATCAGCTTATCTTACCACTAACTCTCTTAATTGGTCTGATGCTGCTGAGTTGTTAAAAGAAATTGTACGACCCAGTGAGGAACATTTTCAGTTTACACACATTGAACCAACTAAAATAATTAAGACGCCTTCTGGTTTTTGAAACCGGAAGAACCGGAAGGGTTCCGGCCGATTGGAAACGAGCAGTTCGTGCTCTTGTATAAAGGCAAGGGTTCACGTATGGACTGTGCCAACTATAGGGCCATCAGTTTGATCAGCTTAGCAGCTAAAGTTTTTGCAAAAATCATTGAAAGGAGAATCAGGGTGAAATCCGATGGAATGCTTGGGGAAGCACAGGGGGGATTTCGAAGCGGCAGAGGATGTAAGGATCAAGTTTTTTCACTCCGCAACATCGTGAAAAAGCATCTGGCTATGGAACAGAGGGGTTTCTGCGGTTTTGTGGACCTTGAGAAAGCATTTGATAGGGTCGTGCGAAAGAATCTCTGGAACATCTTGAGCTTGAAATCTAAGCCAGAAGGCACTGCTCGCTGTACACACGCGGTGCTAATCCCAACGCTAACTTACGGAAGTGAGAGGTGGGTATGGCAGAGAGACCATGAGATTAGAATAAATGCGGTCGAGATGAGAGTATTGCGAAAAATTTGTGGCATGACGCTTGCTGACCACGTTCGAAGTGATGACGTACGAAAGAGAGTTGCTCTGAAAGAGAGTGTCGGTGTTAAGATAAGAAAGGGCATGCTCCGGACATGCAGAAAGAATGCAAGATGAAAGAATGACGAAACAGATATACAATGCGAAAGTGGAAGGATGTAGGGGCAGAGGAAGGCCAAGACTAACCTACCATGACCAAATTGGTCGTCTTCTATCAGAAGACGATGTCAGAAAATCAGTCAGAAACCGGCGAGGGTGCACGAGAAGAGCAATGAATGTTAAAGAAGCGAGTGAGGTATGTAAGTATCGAGTCACGTGGCGCTCGGTTCTCTCTGCCTACCCCGCAAGGGATTCGCGTGAAGTTATAGATACATACGATAGATTAAAAGGGAACGTATAACGTTACCCTATTAAAATATATCAAGATATGTAAAATATACATATAAATGTTTTCACAATTCGAGGTTGGTGTTCTCGCCCCACTAGTCATTCCAGGAATTTTAACGGAGTGCTTCAATTTACACGTCAAATCACTAACAATATAACATGAACGTAACGGAACCCTCCAAATATTTGCCCAGGTTATTCCTGGCGTTAATTCCAATGACAATTCAATTCCAATGTCAGTTTCGTGTAATATTTTCTTTGTTCATTATAGTTTGTCCAACATGTGATGGAATCTCGTTAATAATGTCTAAATAGACCATCTGTCATCAATCCAACTAATCTGAAGCTACTATTGTGATTGAAAGAAAGAAAAATTATTTGCTTCAAACATCGGTACATTGGCGTTGTTTATAAATACTAGTTTCATAATATTTTGTCTGAATCAGACATGCAAATTAATTTAATAGTTTAAGATTAAAAGAGTTTAAAAGTAAGAGAGTAATATTTCACTCCAATACCGATGTATAGGAATTGATTTCAAGAGTAAGCCTGCAATTGTTGTTAAATTTAGTAGCTTCACAAATAAAATTGGGTTCTAACATGAATGAAACATAATATTTTACTGTAGCAACTTGACGATGGATGATTTGTGTATTATATGCAGCGTTTTCGATGCTCGGCACAAATCGAAACAGTTTCTCCACGTGGTCCGTCCTAAACTACCGCAGTCGATTGTTTATATGTTATTTTCCCATATTAGTGATAAAAGGAAATACGTCACCTCATAATATAATGACAAAAATAACGATAAACCCCATACATAAGTTAATTTTAGGCGAGTAGCTCTCATCTATATGCATCAGTAGATGTGATAGGCTATACATAGAAAGAGACGAGATAGTAAATATCATATTTATTTAATTAATTTTGGTATATCAACAAAATATAAACTTAAATATTATAAATTATATTAACGTAAGTAGTCCATATTATCACGAAAAAAAATTACCGCTGTACACATCATTTGTTGCGATTTACATTTATTAATAAGCCCCAGCAAGATTGTGATATTGTTTAACACCAATAAACTAAAAAATAATACAGCCAATAAAATTCCCATAGGAATGCATTTTCTTCTTCTTTCTTTCATTCTTCTTGTAAGAATTTTAGTGGAAAATATCTACATTTCCTGAGAAATTACCGAGTTTATACCTCGACTCGTTACCCCAAGTTATCCTTTTACCTTAAGTCAGTGGCCTTCGGGCGACTTGAAAATACTGGCCTTCGCCAATCCGTAGTTGAGCAGCGTGGTGGAGTATGCTTTAAACTCCTTCGGTTGAACGAAGGCCCATATCCCTGCAGCGGGATGAGTTAGGGTTGGTGTAGATAGATAGATCCTATTAACTAAGTTTGAGCTGTGTGTGGCCGTCCAGATGAGGTGTGCCGCCCTCAGTCGAAGCTCATGCTCATGTCGGAGACGCAGGTGCGGTCGGCGCGCGGCGAGCCCTCCGTGGGCACGGCGGGCACGCTCACCTCCGGGAATGGAAACTGGGGGATCTCGTCGTCCGCTGTACGAAACGACATTGACGATCAATACACATTTACTGATAAAAACGAATTCTTTGTTTGTGATTCGGCCATCGCGGTCACTTAGATGCCTCTTCCTTTTTTTTAATAAAATCTTATTGTATTCTTATGTATAAAAATCGAAATATATGTTTCCTATTGACTCCAAAACAGCTGGACCGATTTTGATAAAATTTTCAGGCAACTTTGCAAATTAGCCCAGGGGGTGATTCTGTGAAGTTTGGTAGCGATCGGCTACCAAACAAATTCGAAACCAGGGCGAGTATCTATGTAGTATCAGTACATTTCTCAGTTTACTATTTTCTTACCAGCATTTAGGAAATATCCGTTGGCCCTTTGAAGAAATACCGAAACAAACTTTTTTTATACATCGTCGGATGGCATACGGCCCACTTGACATAAATCGGTAGCCTATGAATGCTTGCTTTAAGTATCATTCGCGCAATGCCACCTCTGCTTCTAAAACAGCAACTCTTTAAGAGTCTACAGGTAATGTCACTTATACGCAGGAAAAGAATAACTCTCCAGGAGTGATTTGACTGCTGTTTTCTGTGAGGTGGAGATACTTTCTCTGACGGGCTGCTTTACCTACCCTACCTACCTCAACCTACCTAGCTAAATCAGGGAGACGATTTAATCAAAATGAATTGCGTACGTACCGAAGGTGCCAGTGAGCGTGCCATCCAGTCTCTCCACTATGGCGTCCAGCAGGGCGTGCGCCACCACGTCGTCTGGGTCCCTGGCGAGCGCCGCGTGCAGTAACCTCGCGGCGTCCGGCTCGCGGCCCAGCAGCGCCAGGCACAGCCCCATAGCGGCGAGCGTCTTGGCCCGTGCGGGGCGCACCCTCAGCGCGCGGCTGTGCCACGCCAGCGCCTCGCCCGCGCGGCCTAGCGCACGGCACGCATGCCCCATCGCGTCCATCGTCGGCGCCCACCGAGCGTTTATCTGAAAACACAACCACACCTTTTTTAAGAGAGGTAGAGTAAATCAAAGCAGCCCGCGAAAGGATTCCTTCCTTTGAGGACTGTTGTGTTCCTGCGAGTGAGTGAGATAACCAGTAAGCTCATAAGGAGTAGGCGTGTTAGCAGCAGAGTTGGCATCGCGCAAGTTACTTAATGTGTTTCAAGCGTTCATAGGCTACGGTAACCGCTTTACAGCGGGTAGGCCGTATGCCTGTATACCTCCCGACGTCATAAAAAAAAGAAACATGAAGCACGTGAAAAGAACGATTACCAGCTTTGATATTTGTTTTGTATTAGAAACTAGAACTGCCTTAACATAGCAACTCTAGCTGCCTAGAAATCCCGTCTGTGATAAGTCCACCTTTATTCATCTATTTCTGATTGTTTATTTTATGATTCCTTACACCAAATTATACTCATCCCACTGCTGGGATACGGGCCTGCTTTCAAACTAAGAGGGATTAGATTTAACTTCGTCACGCTGATCAATTGTGGACTGGCCAGTGCTGTCAAGCCGCACGAACGCCACTGTAGCTTAACAAACATCCAATGCGGTTTACATTGTCGCAGAGCTTCTACCTCGCAAACTGCAACCACAGGACGCGATGCAGACCGAAGCCGCGGCTTACGTGACCGGAAACTGTCAACGCCAGTGAAATCTATTTTGGATTGTCCATCGTTTCGTGTGACTGATCTCAACCCAAACTGGGCTTGTTGCGAAGGTCAAATTTGCTGTGTTATTAATTCATTGTTAGATTATTATGCGTTTAAAATGTATCCTAAAGATGCACAGGACTGTTATAATAATTTAAGGATAATAAAATGTAACGGCTGTCATCTCCCATTTACGGAAAACGTTGGGATAAATAAACTCATATTATGCACAGGCTACGTTGCTTAACCTGCGTGTTCGAATAGACTAACGCGCGCTACGACGCCATGGAGCTCCTCCTTTTATGATTATATCACAAACGGACCGAGATAAGAAGTAGATTAAATATAGATTCGACATATGTATGTACATCTTCACGCCAGGTCCCTTGCCTTGAGAGAACCGAGCGCCATAATATTCATAGCTCTTCTCATGAACGCTCTCCGGTGTCTAGGGCTCCTGACATCACCTTCTGATAAAACACGACTAATTTGGTCATGGTAGGTAAGTCTTAGTCTTCCTCATCTCCTACATCCTTCCACTTTCGCATTATACATCTGTTTCGTCATTCTTTTGTCACCTTACATATGGATTTCCATAAACAAACAGAAATTGTTTAAACTTATTACTTCGCCTTCAGTCCGACAGCAGAGAAAAGCTTCGTCTTAAGTAGGGTATTTTCGTTGTATAAATGTATTTTTAAACCAATTTATCCGAAACATTATTAAATACGTATGATTTTTTTATAAATATACAAAGAATTCATGAAATTTCAAATGTTATATTATAATGAACAATTAGAGATATTTACCTAAAACTTGTCACAAACCCTATTACACAAAATATTTCCCTCTGCTGCGACTTTATTACGTCTACTAAAAAGAAGACTTAGAGTGTGAACTCTGTATACATAGATAGATTCTCTGTTTGTATCTCCAGCACACGCAGAACAATTTGTTACGAGTAACAACTATACTTATAAATTTAAACAATACAATGAAACATAAACACTGCAGCGGAAAAGTCATATGTGTGCCGCAGTAACACAAAATGTCTATAGCTTTGTTACTGGTTTTGTACTGAAGAACAAAACGCTGATTATTCTTCTACAGTCCGCAGTCCGACCGCAAAAAAAAAGGGATAAATAAATTCCTATATCTGCATTCAAATGTCTCTTCGCAAACGCAAATATTTTGAACACCGCGCTAACACTGGATGACGTCTGTAAGATGTTATGCATTCATCAATATCAATAGTCGTATCAATAACATTCACGTAAATACTGTTCCCGAGAACCGCGCGAGTGAACTTGAAGTCACAACATGTGTTACTTGATAGTTTGAGTGGTGATGAGTAGCGCGCAGTAGTCCCCCTGCCCCGAAAGCAGATGTGGGTATAAAGCTGGTCCGAGCTTATTAGCCCACTGGTCGCTAGTTCAAATCTTCGCGTGGACGTCGGATTTACTGGTATACAACTAAATTCATGTTTTCGGATTTATGTACATAAGACGACAGCTCAAGTTATGCGAAATCATGCAAATCCAACTTTTACTACTGCGACATAAGTTGCATAACTTGATCTGTCGTTATCTGTACATATTTGTTGTTATCACTCTAAGGTGAAGGAAAACATCGCGAGGAAACCTGCACGTCCCCGAAATTATATTTCGACATGTGACCTAACCTAAGAAAGGTATATTTCTACTTGGTT
Organism: Pyralis farinalis; assembly: GCA_947507595.1. NCBI lineage: Eukaryota > Metazoa > Arthropoda > Insecta > Lepidoptera > Pyralidae > Pyralis > Pyralis farinalis. The sequence continues at coordinate 4,499,920 of OX382270.1, forward strand.
GTAGAGGTCTGACGGCAGTCAAATCCAGCAGCACTATCTTAAAATCAGTATATTCGCCAAATCGTTAGGCTTATATAGTGGACCCCGCCAATCCTAATGAATTATGAAGAAGTTCCCTGTTCGGTGTACTGACCGTGTCCAGGTCGTTGTGTCCGTGCGCAGCCTCCAGTGCCTTCATGAAGAGGCTGCGCGCGCAGCGGTAGTCTCCCGCGGCGAAGGCGGCGGCGCCGGCCTCGTGCGCCACGTGCGGCTCCTGCACCACGGCCAGCACGCGGTCCCAGCGGCCCTTGTTGTCGGTGTCGTCGGCGCCGCTGGCGGCGGGCTCGGGGCACGGCTCGGCGCGGTGCAGCGCGGCCGCGCGCGCCAGGAACTTAGCACACATGGCCGGGTTGTTGAGGAGGGAGCACTCCACGCCCACGTACAGTGGCGGCAGGTGACAGCCGCTCATCAGCTGGCTCGCCTGCAATATTCATTATTAACCTTGTCACCGCCAGCGGATCAATCCGTCATTGAAAATGTCAGTAAAAGCTAAATTTCAATATGATACAATAAGTCACGGCGTTAACAAGAAGGAAAAAGTGAATAGGGCAGGAAAAGTAGAATAGTCTCTGTAATATTTTTATGCATAAATAAATAATAAATAAAGTAGAACAAATGTGGTCGAGATGCGAGCATTGCGCGAAATTTGTGAACGCTTGCTGACCATATTCGCAATGATGATGTAAGAGAGTTGCCTTGAGAGTGTCCGTGTTAAGTAAAGGTGTGCTCCATTGGTTCGGGTATGTAAAAAGAATGCAGGATGAAAGAATGACGAAACAGATATACAATGCGAAAATAGACGTTGGAGTCGAGGAGGGCCAAAACTAGCTTACCACGACGACCTCAATTTGGTTGTGGTAGGTAAGGCTTGGCCTTGTTTTATCAGAAGGTGATGATAGGAGCCCTAGCCACCGGTGAGCAGGCATGAAAAGAGCTATGAATGTTAAAGAAGCGGGCAAGGTGTGTAAGGAACAGGTCTTATGGCGATCGGTTCTCTCTGCCTACACCGCAAAGGACCTGGCGTGAAACTTTTTTCACGTGCATGAAACGCTATACTTTTGATGCTATACTTATGCAGTGCTGGTCCCTGGTACTTATGGAAGCGGTATGGCAGAGAGAGCATGAAAGTAGAATAAACGCGGTCGGAATGCGAGCGATGCGCAAAACTTGTGGCGTAACGCACGTAGACCGTAATCGCAATGATGATGCTAGAAACAGAGTTGGACTGAAAGAAAGCGTCGGTGTTAAAATAAGAAGAAGCAAGAATGAGTTACGAAACAAATATATAACGTAAAAGTGGAAGGATGTAGGAGCCGACGGAAGCCAAGATTTACCTACCATGACCAAATTGATTGTGTTTTACCAGAACATGATGTCAGGAGCCTCAGAAACGAGCTGAGCCGAACTGGCGAGCGTGCACGAGAAGAGCAATGAATGCTAAAGAAGCGAGTGAGCTGTGTAAGGATCGAGTCACGTGGCGCTCGGTTCTCACTGCCTACCCCGTAAGGGATTTGGCGTAAACACAATTTATACAACGTCGTAAGGCATACATCTCACCTAATGTAAAGCGGTTACAAAAAAGCCTATGAATATAAAGTCTATGAATGTTTGCAATGGATTATCACTCGCGCGATACCACGTCTGCTGCTAACACAGCAACTCCTTAGGAGCTTACTGGTGACTCTTGACTCACACGCCGGGATATAATAATCCTCTAGGGAGTTCATATTTGTCTGCAGTTTTCCAGTGGAGGTACTTAGGTGATGCGTTATTGCAAGTTCATATGCTACGATAACCACTTTACATCAGGTGGACCGTTTTTTTTAGGGTTCCGTACCCAAAGGGTAAAACGGAACCCTATTACTGAGGCTCCGCTGTCCGTCCGTCCGTCCGTCCGTCTGTCACCAGGCTGTATCTCATGAACCGTGATAGTTAGAGAGTTGAAATTTTCACAGATGATGTATTTCTGTTGCCGCTATAACAACAAATACTAAAAAATAGAATAAAATAAATATTTAAGGGTGCTCCCATACAACAAACGTGATTTTTTTTGCTCATTTTTGCTGGATATTGATAACGGCAACAGGTAGACGCTTGAAATATTCACAGAATGTTTAGTTATATATTCACTTTAAGAATAAATAAGTAAATCAAAATAAAACAAATATTTAAGGGGGGCTACAACATACAACAAACAACAAACGTGATTTTTTTGCCGTTTTTACAGATAATGTTACGGAACCCTTCGTGCGCGAGTCCGACTCGCACTTGGCCGATTTTTTTATATTACGTCTGGAGGCATACAAGCATACTGATGGGCAGTATGCTTGTACAGATGTAAAGTGGGTATCGTAACCAGTGGCGGCTGGTGGCTTATCGAACTGGTGGTGCACTTTACTTGCTCCCTAAGTATTAGGATTAGAAATTGCAACAAAACAACAATTTAAATAAAATATGTTAATTAAAAAAAAACAATTACTATAAACAAATAATTAACGCGTCACAGATACAGCGAAACTATACTGATAACGAGAGCCCATGCCGGCCAGCGAATTTCGTCAAACATCGGGTGCTCTCGGTAATCTTCGATTCGCACGTGCGGCGCACGAGAATAGACTCATTTCTCGGTACATTTCTATGAACTATCTTTTGTTTCACGCGTCAGGCATATTAGCTCGTAACTCATACAAGTTATACTAGCAGTCCTCGTGCGCTCGCCGAAGCGCACGAGGATTTTTCTTTACAGGGAAAATAAGTCTTAATAGTTTAGCAAAGCGCTTAAAATGTTTCGTCATAATTGGAAATTTTATTTGTTATATGTTTTTATATGTGTATGTTTAAAAAATAAATATTAATATGGTAATTTAAAAATAAAGATGAAGTAATATTTTGTAATTTTTAAATCTTTTAAATTGGTGGTACAGCGCACGGGCGCACTTAAGGTACAGCCGCCACTGACCGTAACCTATTAACGCTAGCGATATATTAAGTATCACTCGCGCGATGCTTCCTCTGCTACCTACACAGCAACTCCTTGGGAGTTTACTGGTGACCTCACTCACACGCAGGAACACAACCCTCTAGGGAGTTGTTTCTTGGCTGCGGTTTTCAGTGAGGTGGAGGTATTTCTCCAGACGGGCTGCTTTGATGCGCCCTACCTCTCTTAAAAGTATGCTTGTATGCCTCCCAACGTTGTATATCGTCGCTTAAGTTCTAACACCGCGTAACTCATAATGGTCAACTTTTCAGGAGAGCAAAGAAATTGTTTCTTTTTGTATTATTTAACTATTCAATACATTTGTTTTAACTAATAATGTATTTTTTTTTTTATATTGGCTCAGCATAGTGGCTCCTCTTCGCCTGTTGGTAAGCGAAAAGGGGAGCCCAAATTGCAGCGGCAACTGACAAAGGACTACGGTGTCCTGTCAGTTGACGTTACCATGCTGGCCCGCAAGCTGCTTCTTCACGCTTCGTTTGAAGGATCCTATATTGTAGAAGGAGGTAACACATGTGCAGGCAAGGCGTTCTACTTTTTAATAGTTCGACAGAGATAGGAGTTGCCTAACTTTTTAGTACGAGAACAAATGTCCTCAACAGTGGAGTGATGACATCGCAAGCCTGCACGTGTGGTTCTATGGCGGAAGGGAGAGGGTGGGATAAGGGAAAATAGTTCTTCAGAGCACTCATCATGGTACATGCGGTAAAATGTACTTAGGGATCCTATGTCCCTACGAAGTTGCAGAGGTTCTAGGTATTTTGTGACCTCTTCGTCGTCGATTATGCGGATAGCCCGTCGCTGCAACCTATCGAGAGCCTCGAGAAGATACTGTGCGGAGCCGTCCCAGAGATGCGAGCAATACTCCGCGCAGGCCCGAACTTGAGTCTTATAAAGAAGAACTTTGGTCGGAAACTCGGAGTCCTGAACACAGGACTCCAAGTTTCTTTGAAGCTGTTAAAATGAGGCTCTCGATGTAATTTCGTTGGTTTAGGTCGCAACGAATATCCATGCCTAGCATATTCAGGCTATCGCGCATATTGAGGGTAGCGCCCCGAAGACTGGGAGTGGGGTGAAATGGGGATGTATGTATGTAATGTAATAATGTATAAATAACGCGTCGCAATTGGATAAAATTCTTGTTTTTGATTGGTCAAACGGTGCATCTTTCGATCCTCTGTCGAATGACATAGGTAGTTACCTATGTCATTCGACAGAGGATCGAACCCAACACCACCATATTTTGAGTTATGCGGTGTTAGGACTTGGGCGACGATATATAAAAAAGTGTACCTTGAAGTAGGCGGCCATGGCCTGGTCGTGCTCGTTGTCGGCCGCGAAGCTGTGCCCGTACGCGAGCCACACGCACCCGGCCCCCGGCTCCAGGCTCTTCGCCTTGCTGAGGTACCGCCGCGCGAACTCGCTTTTACCTGATACCAACGTAACAATATTTTCTGGCATTCATACAATTATACAAGCTGCACGCCTGTGGAATGCGCTGCCTGTGAAAATTAGGGTTTCGTAGACTATAGGCTCCTTTAAAAAGTGACTAAATGGGTTCTATGGTACTCCTGCGTCGAATTTAGCGTACGTATGTAGTTATTGTAGATTTGATATGTATGTTTTTTTTTATATAACGTCGGGAGGTATAACAGCATACGGCCCACCTGAGCGGTTACCGTAGCCTATAAAGACTTGCAATACATTACGTAACATTTGCGTGATGTACCCTCTGCTGCTAACACAGCAACTCCTATGGAGCTTACTGGAGACCTCACTCACACGCACGAACACAAGTGAGTTCTTATTTGGCTGCGATTTTCTGTGAGGGCGAGGTACTTACCCAGACGGGCTGTTTTGATGCGCCCTATTTCTTTTAAAAATACCCATATCAAGACAAACATGTTCATGCACACAAATATTTGTCCTGTGTGAGAATCGAACCCACGAGCATTGGTGTCAAAGTAACGTAACAGCGCGTTTGGCCACTGCGCTACCGAGCTCGTCAATACTAGTATGTATTAGTATTTGTTTAATGTGTATATTTATTTTGTTATTGATCACATATGTTTATTCTGTTCCACTTTATTTTCCTTCTTTTCGATCTATTTTTCCCACCACTATTCGTTGCTACATTCTGCTACTCAAAAGCAATGGTCGGCTGGCAGAGATTCCTTGATGGAACAAGTTCGCCTTTGCAAATCATGTAATTAATTAAGGATAACGCAATGATTAATAGTTATACAAACAAACAAACAATAGATAGTATTTTTTATATTTATAATTAGAAAGAATGCTGGATGAAGGAATAACGAAACAGATATACAATGCGAAAGTGGAAGGATGTAGGAGCCGAGGAAGACCAAGACTAACCTACCATGACCAAATTGAAAGTGAAGGCAGGAGCCCTAGGAACCGGCGAGCGTGCATAAAATGAGCTATGAATGTTAGAGAAGTGAGTGAAGTGTGTAAGGACCGCGTCTTATAGCGCTCGGTTACATAAATACAACGTCGGGGGCATGAAGTAAATAATCTATAGAGAAACGAAGAGATTGAATTTTACATAATAACTCAATTCACCATTACGCGTTGAGGGTAAAGTAGAATGAACAGCTCTTATTGGCTAGTTCGCGGATCAACATAGCGACTATTATCTGCTTATTGGTTAACATATTCTGCCATTAGTCAATAGGCTCGAATCGCTGACATATGTATGCGTTAAGATATGTTTTTAAGCGCCGGGTGCCTTTATGCGTAGTCTAGTTATTAATTGATTTGTGGTCGGGAAACATAGAAATAGAAATATATTTATTCCAACTTCACATTATAACTTTACAATAAATTATGTACACAAGTGAAGTCAGAATTGACTCTCACTCAGGGTTCTATGCTAGGAACTCACAAAGAATTCCCAGCCCTGGTTTTCAGTGAAAGTCAAGAGTGACGACATGGACCAAAAATATACAATAATATTTAACCATTACAAAACATATAAATTAAACAAAAACAAAACACCAATATAGTTAAGGTAGGTACCAACACAAACTACAATTACATTCTTCTACGAAGCTAATATAAAGTACATAGTTTCAATTAAATAAAGAAAGATTCTGTAGCAATTTCTTAATATAATTCTGCATAACAGGTAAATGACATCAATTTCTCTGGAACTCACTAATGAAACAGATATACAACATACATACAACAACATACATACAACCTTATGGCCTGATGTAAAACGGTTACCGTAGTCTATGAACGCGTGTAAACAATTTTGAATCACTTGCGCGATGCCGCCGAAATAATTCCAGTTGGTAAACTGAATTGAAGTCTTTTCAACCCAATCAGATTGAAACACAGGCTATAAACATGCATATAAGCTACCTTACAAAAAATCACAGACAAGTAACAAATCCCTGAATGATTGCTGTGTCCTGCGTATGAGTGAGGTTACCAGTAAGCTTCTAAGGAGTGGAGGAGAAGAGAGCTGTGTTAGCAGGGGTGGCGACGCGCGTGCGATCCTTCATTTATTGCAAGCGTTCAAAGATTACGTTGACCACTTTATATTAGGGGGTGTAATCATATTCGACAAAATCATATTCATATCACACTCACACATTCGATATTTTGTTATTCCATATATATTTAATGAAAACTTTTCGATTTCGATTCGAATATGGTGTTTCACTTACAGGTGGGCCGTGTGCTCGGTTGCCTCCCGACATTGTAAGATATGTCTAAATGCCCGGGAGGGCCCAATGGCAAATAAATATTTTCAGGAACACCGTTCCTATATGAAATCTATATGTTTTCTGTGCGTTTGTCTGTGTGTGCGTTTTTTTTTCGAATATTCGAATTTTGACTTCAGATTCGGATTCAGCATAAAAAGTAGAATAGGAATGTTCAGGAACATGGTCAAAATGGCCGACAAATTAAAAAAAAATTGAATTGGTATATAATTGATGAGCCAGGTGTTCCACTGGCAATGCAAGCTTGCGTATTCTAAACTGGTTATCTTTATCTTCCTTTTAGATAAGTTGGTATATGAGCACGGGAGATTATGTCCATTCGTTGAATTACCGTCGCAACACTAGTACGACTAAGTATTGATGCCGTACCAAGGAGCAGTGACAGCCCAGTGAGTAACGAGCCGGCCCACTTGTCCACTGGACCCTGTTCCAATCCTTGTGAGGCATGTACTACTAAATTCGTGTTTTCGCATTGAAGTACATATTTGTAATTATCACTTGCTCGGCGGTGAAGGAGAACATCGTGAGAAATCTCGCACGTCACAGACGTTACATTTCAAAAGACGTGTGACCTGACCTAAGAAAGATCTAGTCTACCCTCGGGGCCGTGGAAGTATGACGACAGTCGCCTCATGTTAAAAATCGATATCTTGACCAAATTCTTAGGCTTAGGTAGAGGACCCCTAAGTCCTTATGGATTAGGAAATGGGATAACACTAAGAAGATATACCAAGAAATTTGAGTGATTGATACTGCCGTTTTCATTTCAATTTAGTTCAACAGGCCAAAGGTCGTCCGGCCAGCCTTGTGGCACTAACCTATGAGATAGTAGTAGCAGCCGACGGCGAACCACGAGCTCCACTCGTGCGGGTACGTGTCGACGAGCGTGTGCGCGAACGCGAACAGCTCGGCCGAGCGGCGCAGCTCGACGAGCGCGGCGGCCCGCTCGGCGGGGCAGGCCCACGGGTCGCCGGCCAGCGCGGTCAGTGCCTCGCGCCACTGCGCCGCGGCGCACAGCCGCCGCGCCGCGCACCCCGCCGCCTCCAGAGTACGCGACCGGACCGCCTCCACCTCTGCCGTTATCTACACGGACACATCAACATCATCACACATTACTGAAATTTAAAAGCATGTGTCAAAATACAAAGATCTCCATCGGAAGCGGCATTATACAACGGCGGGAGGCGTGCAATGCATGATGTAAAGTGGTTAAGGAAGCCTATTAACATTTGCAGTATATTGTCAACTCTTTTCTTCGACGATGTTATAATGTTAGACTCTTCGCGAGACAACTAGGGAAGCCAGAGCAGTAACGGTGGTGGGTGCATGCGCTTCCTACTCCAGATGGTAGGCAATCGTGGAGACGTTTGCAGTAGGCAGCGACGGCATGCATCTACTAACTTCATTAGGTTAATTCCGACCGGCACTACTTCGTATGTTGATCAAGTTGCATGTAAATTCGACTTTTGCAAAATAACGTCTAAATCAATTAATTATGTATATGTACCGGACAGTCGGGGTCAGGCGCAGGCGGGCCCAGGGCCTTAGGCGGCGGTGCATACCGCTGCAGCCGCGACCGATACGCCAGCCGCACCAGAGTGCCCTCCGCCACGCTCAGCTGCTGGCTGATCGGCAGCGACTCGATCAGCTCCAACTCTGCAACATGCATCGAGTGTTCATATGAAACTAACATATATTTAATTTTTCGTCCAAAGCTTGATGATAAGCCCCCACAGTGTGGATCGGTGGCGTAATAGTCTTACAAACCTAAGGAAAGGTCAAAGTCTTCATTTGAAGACAGAGCCTTGAGAAGTTACGTGTTTCTGAGGACACACAGTCGTAGTGCTTAGTGAGTGGACCTCGGACGGCTTGAAAACACAGTTCTCCACCTATTTGCAATTAAGCAGCGTGGTGGATACTCCAACTCCAACACTCTTCAGTCGAAGAGAGAGCAGTATCACCAGTAGTGTGATGAGCATGGATGGGCTAAGGAAGTTAACAAGCGTCCTTTACACATCCACACGCGTGTTTTTGTATACACAGGCATAAGAGACAGATGATAACGATGACTCGGGACCGTAGTAGGAGATTAGGCCTCTTTACCTATAGCCAGGTCTACCTGGTGCAGTTTTCCCTCTGAGTTGTGGAGGTCTGACGACAGTCGCTCTATATAAAAATCAGTATCTTCGCCAAATCCTTAGAATTAGGTAATGGACCCTGCCAATTCTAATGGATTAGAAAACAGGATAATGCTAAGAAGGACAATTCTCGAGTCTCATCTGCCTTATGTCTTAGCGTATGTTTGTGAACCAAGACAAGCAACTCGTAGCAGGCTCAGTTAGCAGCGTAGACCCTAGGGCATCGGGCGAGGGCATCCATTAGAACCTATGCTATAGTATAAATTACAAATTGTTCAAGGCCCACCTTGTCTCGGTGTAAGGGCGTGCTGTTCGAGCAGTAAATCGAGTGCCTCATAGCAAGCACAGTCTGCCCGTAGGGCAGACGCCAGAGCCTCGGCAGCCGCCTCGCGTCGCTCCAGGGCAGAGAGAGCCCGAGCCTGCCACACCAATACCGCAGCGAGGGCTCGCTGCAACCAGATTGTTAATTAATGACTCTTAGAAAATATGCAAGGGCCATATTAATATATTAATAGGTGTTAAAGTATGAAATTGCCGTTTTATAGTAATAGATACTTTGAATTGACATTAAACCTTCATGGTGTGAGATTTTCGAGTGTAACTTTTTTCAAATGATACCTATGAGGTTTTTCTATTAAAAAAAATGCAACATTTGATTTTCGAATTTCATTTGATTTTTTTATTCAGTTTAGACGGGAAAGATGGCTACTTCGAAATTTCGAGTAATTTTTAAATACGAGTTCCGATGCGGAACTAACGCGGCAGAAACTGCTCGCAATATCAATGCTGCATTTGGAGAGGAGTTTGCTAATGAACGCAACGTACGTTTTTGGTTGAAATGCTTTCGTAATAGAAACTTGGACTTGAAGAACGAGCCACGTAGAAGACCGCCCACTCAGGTGAATAACGCTGAATTGAAGGAGATGGTGTGTAAGGTCTGGTAGGTCTGAGTAAAGTCTACTGTAAGGTGTTCTAGACAGAAGGGTAGGTAAATTAAAGTTGGTAGAAAGTTCACCGTTTACTCCTAACTTCACGAATGTCATTTATAATCACACAATGTTATTCAATATATCATATTAACATTAATTGGGGAACCTAGCGAGAGCGGGCGACAGGCAGTGGCGTGCACAGAGATTTTTGACAGGGTAGGCAGAATTTTTTTAAAGCTGTTAACTTACTAAAAAATACAGCATGTATATGCAGCAGCAACATATTGGTTACCCAGTCTTGTGGAAATAATGATGTATGCGATCACTTGTCTTTTTTCACCGAAAGATAGTTTTGAAAACGCATCATTTTTTAATTTCCCTACATACACACCACCTGAACAACTTTCGCAGTGAATATTATCCATTTTTATCAACCATAAAACTTTAAAATCTTATTTTGTCTGCTACCAGTCAATCGATTCAAAACAAAAACAATGGCGGCCGTTAATTATATGGAGCAAACTACTTTTTAAAATAGATACATAGTTCGCGACACTTCGGTAATTTACGTTATAGTTCGGCTGAAAAGAGAATGTCTATACTATGCGATTGTGTGCGTTATTTGTGTTATTGTGGGCAATGTATTATACAGGAATGCACACTACACTATACGTACATACAACACGGCACACATACGTAAATTTAGACAGAAATAGTTCGTGTCTCTGCCGTTAAGCTCCCATTGCGGCTCTAGTGTAGCACATCAATAATTTTAATAACTAGCACCGATATCGATAGATAGAGCTGTTTTTAATTTTTTGTTTTTGATACGAAATATTAGTTAAAAACTATGTTTAAGAATTAAGAAACATCGGATGGTATCTCGCTGTGCCGAAAGTGCCGAGCATGCACCTTTCGTACCGAGTCGCCAGTCCGCTACATGGTGGAAGCCGATCCGAGTCAAACTACCTAGGAGTTAGCGGCATGGTTTAACGTTACCTTACCTACAATATTGACTCATTTGCATCAAAACATTAAGATAAAAAAAATATGAAAAATGGGTGTCACATGATTTGACTGATCTGCAGAAAGAAACTTGTGTTACCTTATTGAATCGGTCCAGAAATGAAGGAATATTAGATCAAATTGTGACATGTGACGAAAAGTGAATTCGCTGCGATAACCGTAAGCGAAAAATGCAATGGCTGATCCCAAGTTAAACGCCGCAACAGTGCCCGAAAGCAATGCTTACCAATAAAAAGGTAATGGTAACTGTTTGGTGACACCTTCATGTTGTTATTCACTATAGCTTTCTCAGGTCTGGTCAGGCAATAACAGCAGATGTTTACTGTGCCGAACTTCGAGCAATGATGGCGAAACGGGCGGTGAAACAGCCTCGACTCATGAAGCACGATCTTCACCATTATTGCTCGTTGATAACGCAAGACCTCACATTGCACGAGAAACCATTGTGACTCTACAGGAGCTGCAGTTAGAAATCATACATTATCCTCCGTACTCGCCAGGCCTTGCTCCAACTGACTGTCATTTTTTTTGTGATTTGGACAATTTTCTTCAGCAATATATAGATAATGAGGGTAAATATTTTGATTAAATAAATATGTTACACCTTAGAAAAAAACGAGTTTTATTTTTTCAGTACAAATCGGCAATTTCATACTTTAACCCCTAATACATAGTTACAATATCTTTTATGAATATAGGCTGCGGTAACTATTACACGAGGTCATGTTTTTTTTTTAATTTGTTAGCTTTAAACACTGCCATTGGATTCTCCCAAACAAGAATTGAATTGAGGCATCAAAATTGACAGTTTGAAAGTAAAAAAGAGTAATCAATATATTTGTATTTATTCTCTATTTTAAGGGCTGCCAATAAGGATGTTAATCTGTTTTGGTCCTTTTATATGTATGTCAATGAGGGTGACAAAATCTTTAGTGAATTCCTAATTAAATATTGTTGAATAACAAAACGTCTAGAGACTTTGACACCAACGCTCGTGGGTACGATTCCCACACAAGGCAAACTTTTGTGTGCATGAACATGTCTGTTTGTCTGGGTCTGGATGTTTTAAGAGAGGTAGAGCGCATCAAAGCGGAAGAATTCCCATCTGGGAAAATACCTCCACCTCACAGAAAACCGCAGCCAAATAACAACTCCCTAAAGGATTGTTGTGTTCCTGCGTGTGAGTGAGGTCACCAGTAAGTTCCTAAGGAGTTGCTGTATAAGCAGCAGAGGAGACTTCGCGCGAGTGATACTTAATATATCGCAAGCGTTAATAGGCTATGGTACCCGCTTTACATCAAGTGGGCCGTATGCTTCTATGCTTCCCGACGTAGGATAAAGAAAAAAGGTTTTGTTTTAAAAATAGTGAGTAATTCAAATGCATTGCACAAAATTGTCATTACACAGTCTAGACTAGTCTAGTCTGATTGACTAACTGGTCCCCGGTTCGAATCCAGGCATGTACCACTAAATATATGTTTTCAGATTTATGTACATACTTGTAATTATCACTTGCACAATGATGAAGTTAAACAATGTGAGGCAATTGTGTGACTTAACCTAAGAAAGGTCTAGTTATCCTCTGGGTTGTGGAGGTCTGACGGCAGTCGCTTATATCTTCGCCAACTCCTTAGACTTACTACTCTTTAGAGGTAGCGGGGTAACGCTAAGAAGAAGGAGTCTATGATATCATAGCAGGCGACACATCTTCATCATAATCCTTAGTAATACAAATATTTTAGTGGTTAGTAACTTATAATGATAATCTTACATTGTGTGTTTGATCAGTATTCCGAGGCTCCAGCAAGGCAGAGTCACATTCATCAAGCATGTTAAGTGCGGTAGCGGGCTCCTTCGCTGCCAGGAATGCTCTCATCACAACACCAAGACATAGAAGATGCCGCCTGCAATAACAGATGTTGCCACGACGCACATGTTATGTTTCAATATTTAACCATGAGTTCCTCCTTTAAAGCAGCAACATACCGTAATGACCATATGGACAATATGTTTCATCCTGTTGTAGCATCTCCCAACAGATGATGATCTGCCTTTTTCTGGCTCATTAGTGATATTATCAGTCAAAATGCCCTAATAGCATGCTGCTGGATTGATGACAATCTAGTTAACATTTCTCTAGAGGACTGCATCCTTTTTCATTTTATTGTATATATATATATATGTATTATATTGTACTTATTTCATAAACTTAAATGTAATGTGTTTAGAATTTTTAGAGATGTGGGTTATATCAATGTGGCCCGACTAGGGAGTACCTCCACCTCACACAGCAATGAGTAATTATCAAAATTTATGTACTAAAGCAAAAAAGTATAATAAAAAATATATTGTCTGGTTAAATTATATAATTGTGGGACCAAAAAATATTTTCTTAAACAAATGCTTACATTCTATTTCTAACAGGGGGTAGTGATATAAACAGATTTAGTAACAGGAAAACGAAAGTTAAAATTCTTCCTTCATCATGTCAAACTGAAAATGTCCTATTGTGCCAGCGTAAAATAAATGATAACTCTGTTTAAAGTCACTCACATGTATTACTTTTCATTAAACTGAACAGAGTTATCATTTATTTTACGCTGGCGCAATAGGACATTTTCTGTTTGACATGATGAAAGAAACATTTGTTTAAGAAAATATTTGTAGCATCTCCCAACAGATGATGATCTGCCTTTTTCTGGCTCATTAGTGATATTATCAGTCAAAATGCCCTAATAGCATGCTGCTGGATTGATGACAATCTAGTTAACATTTCTCTAGAGGACTGCATCCTTTTTCATTTTATTGTATATATATATATATGTATTATATTGTACTTATTTCATAAACTTAAATGTAATGTGTTTAGAATTTTTAGAGATGTGGGTTATATCAATGTGGCCCGACTAGGGAGTACCTCCACCTCACACAGCAATGAGTAATTATCAAAATTTATGTACTAAAGCAAAAAAGTATAATAAAAAATATATTGTCTGGTTAAATTATATAATTGTGGGACCAAAAAATATTTTCTTAAACAAATGCTTACATTCTATTTCTAACAGGGGGTAGTGATATAAACAGATTTAGTAACAGGAAAACGAAAGTTAAAATTCTTCCTTCATCATGTCAAACTGAAAATGTCCTATTGTGCCAGCGTAAAATAAATGATAACTCTGTTTAAAGTCACTCACATGTATTACTTTTCATTAAACTGAACAGAGTTATCATTTATTTTACGCTGGCGCAATAGGACATTTTCTGTTTGACATGATGAAAGAAACATTTGTTTAAGAAAATATTTTTTGGTCCCACAATTAAATAATTTAAACAGACAATATATTTTTTATTATTAGTGCATACTTTTTTGCTTTAGTCCATAAATTTTGAGTATATAAGTTGTGTATTATTTTCAATTATTTTCATTGCATAGGGCTAACTAATTTATGTAATAATTAATGTTTCATTTATTTATACTAAGAAACATTTTGAGAAGCTAGCCCATAGAGCTTAAGTTATTGTAAAATAGAGGTCCACATGAATCACTCCACGTGAATCACGGTCAACATATAAAAGGTGCTATTACACTTATATAACAAAACATACACATCCAAATAACAACGACATTGAGAATTTGAGATAGATATTTTCTGTTTTAAAGTTTTACATTATATGACTGTTGTATAAGTAATATTAATAAGAATAACATAAAATGGTTTTTATTGACCATTGTTTCTATCTTGAATAACTTGTTTTATAAAATGCATATATTTTTATTTTGTCAATCAGTGCAAGTTCTCCCTATATTAGGCCGAACGCCAGCACTGCTTCGTTGTATAATCGTGTATTTATCTCTAATTTATGGTTATATCCTACTTAGATCTTGTTTGTACAGTTTACTATTAAGTTGACCATGTAGCCCAACCATAGTCATTGAAAAATACAATCTGAATTAAAAAAAATTAACAAATTAATTAACGAAATGTAACATCCTGGCAGCAAAAAAATTACATCAGCGCATGTAATTTTTTTGCTGCCAGGATGTTACATTGCAGCAAGCAAGTAATGCTTGACTTGATGTTCTACCAATAATTTTATGGAGTCATATTTCTTACAGGTTTATCTCGAAATAGGTTAGTCACAATTTCAGCATGAGAGACATACATAAATTTGGATAACTACTCCAATGCACCTTAACCGCAGCCTAACCTGGAGGGTTAGTGTGTTCCTGCGAGTCGGTGGGTTAACAAGTAAACTTAAGTAAGTAATGAAAAATACAGTTTCTCGAAAACTATACATTTCCAAATTTTTCTATTTTAAGGGAAGAATGGGGGAACTGCCCTTTCTCCACTTCCCTATACCTCAACTTAATGACAAATAATAGAAATCCCTACTGGAAATTGTTATTGCAATTCTAGTGGTAAGTTATTAATAATATTTATTTATATACAAGTTAAGCTTTTTAACTAAATGTTGTGTTCAATAAAAGTTTATTTTGTGATAAAAAGCAACACTTAAAGTAATTTTTAATTATTTCCACGATAGTTTTGTGAAGTTACCTTTCTCATTTGTTTTATTGCATGTCACATGTGAAGTACAGGTTTAAATTCTTAAACTAAAGTACGCACTTACAGCATATGACACCCTATAAGGGTGTAGCAAAAAATATACATTTATTGTTGTTATAAATACAAACATAGTTTTAAGTATATGGAGACATTCGTTACATATATGAATTATCAGACAGTTTTAATTAATTTTATCCTCAAAAAATTCCGATAGACTGTAATAGCTTTTTTTAATAAGAAATTCCTTTAATCTACTTTCGAAAACCATATTATTTTCCAATTCTTTGATAGATGTGGGGATATGATTATATATTTTTATTGACATTGGATGTGGGGCTGATGAAAATAGTTTGAAGGTAGAGAAGGGGACCGCGAGTTTGTTTTGGTAACGATTATTACGTCTGATTAATTTGAGTGGGGAATATAAGTCAGGATGTTTTTTAATGAATTTACAGGTTTCGAAGATATATAAGCATGTGAGAGTCAGCACGTGAAGTTCTTTAAAATGAGGTTTACAAGATTCCGTTTGTCGTATATTAGTTAATATTCTAATACATTTTTTCTGAAGAATAAAAATTTCCTGAATGTTTGAACAATTTCCCCAAAGTATAATTCCATAGGCCATACGTGAGTGAGCGTACGCATAGTAAGCTGAGAGGGCAGTTTGTATATTAGTAGCACGTTTTAATTGCCTAAGAGCGTATATGAAAGAAGATAAGCGGTTTGATAATTTTTGAATATGGGATTTCCAGTTTATATGCGTATCTATGTCTATACCAAGCATGGTTGCCGATTCTACAGTTTCTAATTTATTTGATTTATATTGATAGTTAATATGTAAAGGTGATTTCTGATAGGGTTTAAATTGAATTAATTTGGTTTTATTCAAATTTAGTTGCAGATTGTTACGATCTAGCCAATCTGTAGTACAGTCCAATACTGTGTCTAGATCCCTTTTCAGGGAATTATTATTTGTACCAGGTAGTATGATAGAGACATCATCCGCAAATAGTACACTGTCTGAACTAATTGATCGGGGAAGGTCATTTACATACACCAAGAAAAGAATACATCCCAGAACGCTCCCCTGAGGGATAGAGCCAGTTATAGGAACGAGATTAGATCTAATGTGTGTAATTTCTCCTGTATGAAAATTGGTGTTTTCTATTTCAACGCATTGGGATCGACCTTGGAGATATGACCGAAACCATTCAAAAGCTAGACCCCTAATTCCAAGCCCATAGAGCTTACCCAGCAAAATTTTATGACTGACTCTATCATACGCCTTACTCATATCGAGTAGCAGACCAACCGCATATTCCTTTTTATTTATTATTTCGAATATTTTTTGTATATATTGGTAAATGGCTAAAATTGTCGTTCTATTTTTTCGAAAACCGTTTTGCTTATCATCAAGAACTTTAAATTTTTCAAAAAATGCGATTAATCTTTTTGACATTGCAGATTCTAATATTTTGGCTGATGTTGGTAGTAAAGCAATGGGACGGTAATTGGTTTTGTCGGTTTTTTCTCCTTTTTTATGGCCAGGTTTAACCAAAGATACTTTGAGAGGATCAGGAAAGCGACCCTCACGGAAAGATTGATTTGTCAGCAATGTAAGTGGCAGCGTGAGTTCGTCTGCGCATTTCTTAATTAGGCATGGAGGAAGTTCGTCAATACCAAAGCTAGTTTTATTTTTTAGATCATTTATTATTTTACGAATTTCACTAAGTTCTACTGAATGTAAATAAAAGGAGTTAGAGACGGTATTCATTATATTCATATCATAATCGCATGTTGAGTTCATCATAATCGCAAGTAACTTTTGTATAGTTTGTTTACATTATTTCTCAAACCCAAGAGAATATGGTGTACACGATTTTTTTATTATATCACGTTAACTTCTCAGGCAAATTTAATACAGCACTATGAGTCTACATTTTTAGGGGGGCATTCAGATTATGGTGCCCTCATAGTGTCTAGGTTTTAAAATTACAGAATTTATGTTCATAAGGAGACTCTCTTACCAGTTAATGAGTAGCAAGCTGTCTGATATATTACATACTAATGTTACCTATGTAAACCACGGGATGTAACTGCATGCGCGGCCCTATGCAGTTCACCGCGTGCTAACATCGCACTAGCCAGGAGCCAGATATCGTCGCCGCTTGCCTGGCCAACACCACTGCCTGCAGCTGCCGCTGCATCCGCCCAGAATAGTGCACTCGTCCATTGGCCCTGTCGTCACAACAAATGTAATTTAACAACGCCACAAATTAATAAATGGAATAATTTGCGGCTACGGGAGTACTTTAATACTCACTAATGACTTACCAATTCAGAATACTGTTTTACTAAAGACCTCATGAAATCAATGTTCAGACTCTCTATGGTTTCTGTAGTAGGTTCAGCATTAGCCATTGTTTGTTTACAAATATTAAAGTATGTTTCACGTAGCACTATGTGTTGTTACGAAACTATAAAATTGTGTAAAAATATAAATTTGTTCCCAAAATATAATTTTAGCGGAAATACATCAATAAAATTGTTTTATTTACTTATTTTAAGTTTGTTTTTATCAAAATTACACGTTCCCGCCGCAAATTTGACAGTTATTTGACTGTCAATGTCAAACTCTTGACATTTTCTTTTTTTGTCGGAAGAAGAAATTGTACTTAGGTTCTGGGATCACGATTCCGAATGTGATGACCATGACACCTCACCGAAAGCGTATTTTAGCATTTACAGTTATTGTACCGATTTCCAAGTTGCAGGAAATAGAAATTCAGTGGATATGAGGACCACATAGTTCAAGTTTATATTTTAGGAAAATCCGTCTCATATAAAATAATTTGGGTCTATTTTATTTTTACATGTATACATCCCTAAAGTTCCAAACACGCGTATGGCGCGGGTAAATAGTTACCACGGCACTTGCAACGACAGGGACATCCCTCATGCGTTGTATTAGTAACATGACCATTTCAAATGCGACAACAAACGAACAAACACACACATTAATGAAAAAAAAAAGAAATATAATATGGTTATGTGCAACAAAGCGAATCATTTTACAGTACAACTTTCCTACCATTATAAAGAAAGTAGGTAGTACTTATATATAGGTATCACAAATTAAAGTTGACATTTCTATATTTGCTCGCAAGTATCAATGGCAAAATATACGAGTAGGTATAGCTGACCTATTTTATTTCTGATGCAGAATTTATTTATACTTTGCCTATTCTGCAACAACAAAAACTGCTTACACAACTAAACGTATCAATTACACTATTCACACTATTTACAAAAAGATACATATCGTTTTTTTGCAGTAGCTTTACCTACAGGTATGTACCTACGCCATTACTTTACTATGTTAGTGAAACTCGATCTCGTGGGCTTCATAACTTGTGTATATTTGTAAATTTGAGTTGAACGGTTTTTAAAAGGTCTCGAATATTTATTCTGTAAAGGTATTCAAGTTGCCTCGAAACCCTACATTCGAATTGGATTCGAAAAGTTGACTATGAAAATGTTTGAATGAAAAGTTACCGATTCTGTTTCGAATACGGCTTTCCTAGGCAATTTGAATATTCTCTTTACACTGTAAAGTAAAATGCTAATAACTATCTACTGAAACGTCCTTGGAGCACATGTTCTCAGTGATCCCCATTGAGAGTGATCTGATCCCATATTATCAGCATATTTGTGTCAACACAATTTTTCTATTAACCTGAAGGATCATATCAAATGACATCATTACTGGTTCTGTTCATAAACAAAAAGTACTAATAATGATCTCAAGTGACGTCGTTAATCTCAAATATTGACAGATAAATCACAAAATATTGTTTATGTTTCGTGAGAGGTCAACTTTGGTATTGTTTATTTCCTTGATTGTTATATAAGACAATAATCGTTATTATGCGTACTTTGATGTATTAAATATCATAACTTCGAAACACTTTTTTTATCGACATGTAAGGTACTTGACAGGAAAAAAAATTCTAATTAATTATAGTAATTTGAGTTAATAAATTCTAATAATAATATTACAACGTAGCTATATCAATATATTTAATATTGATATAGCTGTAGGAATATGTAGCTAGCGGCCGCTCGGCGCGCAGTACCGTCTAAGCAAAGCTCGCGCAGATGCATCACGCTTCCGTGGACTCGCGCGTCGTACGTTTGAGTTCAAACGTTCTCTGTGGACTCTGGAAACTCAATCTATACCTACTTCTGAAAGTTTGTGGAAGGAGAAAAATAATAACAATAATTGCTTATTTAGTTCTCACAATGAATGTTACACAGGCATAAAATTAACATATTGTAGGTTATGCTTACAAGTAAGTCTTTACTTGTGAGAGTCTAGAGTTTGGACTAGGCCGAGACCTGTATTAGAGAACTCCAGGCTCCCTCCGGATAATTAATTATAGATAAATTCGTAGCAATTAAAATTAAAAGCTGTGAGATGTAGGTTTGTACAATTTTGCATCTAGCAAATTATTGTAACGATGACTGTGTGTGAGTTAAGTGTATTGTATGTGTGAGTTGGTAAATTGTTTATTTAGTATTTTTTCAGTTGAATGCTTTTTAGTAATAGAAATAGGTCTAGATTTTATTGTAGCATAGTAAGTAACTCTTCAGCGTCATCATATGATAGGGTGAGCAACCAATTTATTTTTCTATGAAGTCTTAATCAGTGGGTATATCTTAATCTTTTTTCAATTTTTTGTTGGCATTATCGTTTAAATCGGGTCCAAACAAACCGAAAACTATTTGAGCAAAAGATGTTTTAAATTTTGTGTGCTGTCTGCATACCTTGAAAGATGTTCGTTTCGATAATAGTAATGGGTTATAAATTAAATGTTTGTATTGTTTTAGAAAGGAGGAGAGTATAGTTTTCTTGTCGTGAGTACTTCACAATTCTCTTGAATAGGAAAGGGCGACAGGTTAATACTTTAAGGTTTTATTATTGGTTTTGATGAACCTCCCCAAGCCAAGATGCAGTACGTGAATAAAGATTGACACAGCGCCATATACGTCAGTTTTAGCAGTTTGTTTTCCCTAACATGGCGGAGTTTCTGGAAAACAACTATAAGTTCGCAGATTATATTGCTGAGCGTTTCAATCGTCGTTTATATGAGAGGGTGTTATAACGTCCAGGTATTTTACGTATGTGGTACATTCTAACGGGGAACACTGCAATTACAGGAGTCATTACAAATGAGCTATAAGATTAAGACTTTGAGTATATGCTTATTCCCCGTATCGAAGAACAAATACATTTCGTTTTAGCAGCATTCAGTGAAAGGATATTTCTACGAAGAGAAAAGTCACTTCATCAAAGCCTCTTTGGGCGGCATTATTATTAGGGGTTAAAGTATGCGCTACGCAAAATTTGCGGCGTAAGGCTTGTAGACCGTATTCGCAATGATGATGTTAGAAACAGAGTTGGACTGAAAGAGAGCGTTGGAGTTAAAATAAGAAGAGGCATGCTCCGTTGTTTCGGACATGTAGAAGGAATACAGGATGAAATAATGACGAAGCAGATATACAATGCAAAAGTGGAAGGATGTAGGAGCCGAAAAGACCGAGATTTACCTATCATGACCAAATTGGTCGTTTTCTATCAGATGGTGATGTCAGGAGTCCTAGAAACCGGCGAGCGTGCATGAGAAGAGCAATGAATGCGAAAGAAGCTAGTGAGATATGTAAGGATCGAGTAACGCGGCGCTCGGTTCTCTCTGTCTACCCCGCAAGGGATTTGGCGTGAAGTTATAGATAGATAGAAATAGTTAAAGTATGAAATCGCCGATTTGTACTGAAAACTCGTTTTATTATAAGATGTAACATAATTATTTAATCGAAATATTTACCCTCATTATCTATACATAGATAGATAGATAGATAACACTTTATTCATTTCACAAAAACACACACAATGAAAAAAATACAGTAAAACATGATTTCAATAAGGAACATTACAATATGAAGTGAAGAGCTGTGTCGGCACCACGCTCCGCACATTATCACTGCATTAAATTAATAAGTTTTGGAACTACAAAGAAATACTTAATTGACATATAGACAGTTAAACATACACAGGTAACATATACGTACCGACACAAATACACAATTAACATAGACATGATGTATATACGAGTATAAGGTAATTGGTGTAACATCGTGTGTGTCGCAGAGAAACGAAAGGGCTACAGCTCAGTGAATTACTTGCGTTAACGCAAGTCACTGGTTTTCAGCTATCACCTAGGAAGAATCGCGAGAGGCAAGCAAGAAGCTTCAAACAGGAAATGTACCTATCGCAATTTAAACAGATAAGATTGAGCAGTCAGAACCCGTTATATACATTGCTGCCATCTAATCCGAAGTTTCTTTATTCCTTTGTGATAGAACTCTGAGGATCTGGATTTCTGGATTCGACAAACTGTGTGAATGCATTTTGAACTGCCTCTTGGGAAGAAAATTTTTTGCCGCATAGAAAATTGTCCAATTCACGAAAAATGCCAGTCAGATGGAGCAAGGTCTGGCGAGTACGGAAGATGACGTATGGTTTCTAGCTGCAGCTCCTGTAGAGTTACAGCGGTTTCTCGTGCAGCGAGAGGTCTTTCGTTATCATGGAGCAATAATGGTGGAGATCAATTCTCGAATTGGGGCTGTTTCACTGCCAGTTTCGCCATCATTGTCGAAGTTTGGCACAGTAAATATATGCTGTTATTGCTTGACCAGACCTGAGAAATCTATAGTGAATAACGCCATGAAGAGACCACCAAACAGTTACCATTACCTTTTTATTGGTAAGCTTTTCTTTAGGGCAATGTTGCGGTATTTGACCTGGGTTAAGCCATTGCATTTTTCGCTTACGGTTATCGTAAAGAATCCACTTTTCGTCATATGTCACAATTCGATCCAATATTCCTTCATTTCTGCAGTGATTCAACAAGGACACAAGTTTCAACAAGTGTTTCTTTCTACAGATCAGTCAAATCATAAGGCATCCATTTCTCATATTATCTTATTGATTTGATACAAATGATACTGGTTAGTTTGACTCGGATCGGCTTCCACCATCTCCTTCAATTCAGCGTTATTCATCTGTGTCTTCCACGTGGTTCGTTCTTCAAGTCGAAGTTTTCATTACGAAAGCGTTAAAACCAAAACCACACGGTGCGTTCATTAGTAGTGTCCTCTCCAAACGCAGTATTGATATTGCGAGCCGTTTCTGCCGCGTTAGTGCCGCATCAGAACTCGTATTCAAAAATTACTCTTATTTTCGAAATATTCATCTTTCTCGTCTAAGCTGAATTAAAAAAAAATCCTTCGAAAATCAAATATTGTACATTTTTTAAAAGAAAACCTCAGATATTATTATTACATGGGTATTATGTGAAAAAAGTGTCATTCGAAAATCTCATATATATAACGTTATAATTTTGTTAAAGTACGAAATTGCCGTTTTATAAAGGTTATACAACGGAAATTTCGTACATTTACCCCGATTATTTCAGATGACAAGAATTGCAATTAATAGAGAAGATTTACTTGATGAAAAAATTAAACAGGCCAAAATAACTTTGTGTGTTCTGCACAATTACGACTCTGCTATCATAACATCTATATCTTAAAAACTGACGCATTTCCCACGAAATAATTACCTCTTCTAGACTTATGTATCACAAAAATATTTAACCTGACGCTCATGATTTAATCATAACTAAAAATACATCCGATCAAGCTCTTCTACAGACATCCAAGTATCTCTCATTCCACTTATCAAAGAATGATAATATATTCGTATCTACTTATAATCACTCTCCATCACACACAAATATCCAAGTACAACAGTACACATTGGCATATGAAAAATAAATAGAACGTGAGATCGCTAACCAAATATAGATAAATCATTAAATGAGTTGAAACACAAATCAACAGTTCCACCTGCACCTACAATAGGTACCTCAGAATCACTACATATTATGAAACAAAGGCCCACGCTACGTCTATCTGTTTGTCTGTTCGTGATAAACTCAAAAACTACTGAACAGATTTTCATGCGGTTTTCACCAATATTTCGTCTGATATCATACGGATATACAGTATAATCCTTACGTGTACATACATACATACGTGTGAAGCCGGGGCGAGTCCCTAGTCTCAAATAAAAGTAAGTTATCAGTATCAAACAAAAGAATTAATAATAAAAAAACCTAAGGTTACTTGTACATCAACTCAAACAGATATAAAATAATTTTCAAATTAAATGAGACAAACAACATTAGACTCATCTGATAAATCCCCATGTAAAAGGAAACTGAAAATACTAAATGTAAACGAAGGCCGCTGGAACAAAGTTTTATTAAGCTATTTACTAGAAAGCTAAACCAAGACAGTTTGAAATAAAATTCAGGGTCTATTAGACAACAAGGTGGTTCATGCTCAGAGCCTGCACCAATTCAAGTACATCTTCAAAATTGTTCTATGTCAATATGCTACAAAGTGATGAAACTAACTGTGAGTCTCACATCTATGATCTAAAGCACATGGAGACGGAATGAACAGAAAAGTGTGATTGATTTGATTTTGATATATGGACATCTCCGAAAGTCGTTAATGGATTGACAACAAAAGCTTTCAGAGGTCCCACTCTTGAAACGGACCACCACCAGATAGTGGCGATAAGCTGGTTTGTGGCCCTTTTCAAGAAATGGAGACACTGGCGAGTGCGTATTCCTTTCGAAGATCATGAAAGAATAAGGAGTGAAAGATTGGAAGAAGAAAGTGTAAGAAGTACGTATGTACGTCTAGTCAGTGAAAGACTTGCGAACGCGCGTCTTTTCGAGTCAGATGCACGAATGTTGGAAAGTTCTGAAAGAAAGTATGGTGGACAGTGCGAAAGAAGCATGTGAATGCGCAAAGAGACGTAGAACACTGAGAGGAGATGCCTGGTGGGATGCGGAGGTTCAATCCTCCGTGGAAAAAAGAGGAAAGCGTGGCTGGATTACGTATCATCTTTGCACCAGAGTGATGGTATGAAAAAATTGAAGAAAGAAATATATCGTCGATGCAAGAATGACACCAAAGCTTTAGGGAAAGAGAAACGTGAAAGACTACTTATGAGTGAGGAAGAGAGGCTGACGAAGAACTTCGAGGCAAATACCAAACTCTTCTGAAGAGAGGTAAAGAAGTCTCGAAGTGGTTCGTCAGCATCCAGAATGGACAAGATAAGATGCAAAGCTGGTGGCATTCTTGCTAACACTCAGGAAGTGTTAGAACGGTGGAGTGAATATTTTAGAAAAATGACACGACGCTGGCATTGTGAATGAGTCTGTGTTGTTTATTGGCTCGGCAGTGCAAGCGTACAAGAAGACATTACCATGGATGTGATTGAATGGTCGATACGAAGTTTGAAAGATGGAAAGTCAGCGGGAATCGATATGATAACAGCTGAGATGATCAAGCTAGGTGGTACCTACGTTAGGGACGCCTTCTGGTTTTTGAGCAAATTATGCTGGAGAACCGGAAGAGTCCCGAGCGATTGGAGACGCGCAGCCATCCTGCCCTTGTATAAAGGCTAGGGCTCACGAATGGACTGCGTCAACTATTGGGCCATCAGTTTGATCAGCTTAGCAGCTAAAGTGTATGGAACAATCATTGAAAGGAGAATGAGGGAAAAATCCGATGGATACTTTGTGAAGCACATGGAGGATTTCGAAGCGGCAGAGGATGTACGGATCAAGTTTTTTCACTCCGCAACATCGTAGAGAAGCATCTGGCTTTGGACCAAAAGGTTTTCTGCGGTTTTGTGGACTTTGAGAAAGCATTTGATAGGGTCGTGCGAAAGAATCTCTGGAATATTTTGCCCAGATATGGGGATGACGGTGACCTGCTCCGTGCTGTGTAAACCACTTATGCGGATTGTACAGCATGTGTGCGGGTGGACGACAGCTTGTGGTTTGATGTCAACATTCGTGTCAGATCCGTGCTCCGTGATCCGTGCTGTCAGCTCGACTATTCATCCTGTATCTGTACAGTTGTCTTCAGAGAATAAGAAATATGAATGTGGGAATGCGAATGGGTGACTCAGTAGTCAACTGCCTGCTTTATGCAGACGACGCGGTATTAATAGCAGAATCACCATTAGAACTGCAAACACTAGTTACAACAATGAAAGATGATTGTATGAAGAAAGGCTTACAATTGAATGCGAAGAAAATGCGAAGAGAAGATAATAGTATTTGAAAGAGAGACAACCAGGACGAACACTAGGATTACGGTTGATGATGTAGTGTTTTTTTTTTTTTTTATTATTTATTATTTCTTGCACCCCTGCCATGGGCAAGGCTCTTTTTATGGCTAAGTTGTTATTAATTTTCAAAATAAAATATAAATACACATTCATACAGCATACTCTTTTATTCCTCAGTTTATTCTTTCATACATCATCTTTTATTATCTAAAATTTTAATTTTGCCCGTTTTTTCAACACCTGTGAAACTATCCTATCTGTTTCCAAACTTCCCTCCCCATACTGCGTCAGTCCAGCCACGGGCGACAGAGAGCTTCACAGCTCCACCTAGCCACCGCGATACCATCGGCTATATAGGGTATAGCCGAGGTATACAACATTAGTCCTAGGTGGAGCCGCTCTGCTTGTTACGGTCAATGACAACCACGGCTAGACTGACGCAGTATTTTAAAAATTTTGTTCGGGTTTTGCCCACCACTATTTCGGAGACTGTGGTTTCGGTGACCCGCATTCCCAACTCCTGCTCCAAATCGTACCTCTGTTTGGAGAATGCGGGACACCGAAACAATATGTGCTGCGATGATGTAGTGTTGGAGCAAGTGAATGAGATTGCATATCTTGGTAGTGCTTTTAGCAGCAATGGAAGGTACACCGCTGATGTGGCTTCTTGTGGATGAGACAAGTGAGTGCAGGGAATAGGGTAAATGGAACGTTGGGTAAACTTCTAGGCAGCCGAAATCTAAGCCAGAAGTCACAGCTCGCTCGCACACAACGCGGTGCTAATTCCAACGCTAACTTATGGAAGTGAGAGCTGGGTAAGGCAGAGAAAGCATGAAAGTAGAATAAATGCGGTCGAGATGAGAGCATTGCGTAAAATTTGTGGCATAACGCTTACTGACCGCGTTCGTAATGAAGACGTGATAGAAAGAGTTGGTCTGAAAGAGAGTGTCTATGTTAAGATAAATAAAGCCATGCTCCGTTGGTTCGGACATGTAGAAAGAATGCGGGACGAGACAATGACGAAACAGATATACAATGCAATGCAATGCAATGGATGTAGGAGCCGAGAAAGACCGAGACTAATCTACCATGACCAAATTGGTCATGTTTTATCAGAAGGTGATGTCAGGAGCCCTAGGAACCGGCGAGCGTGCATGAAAAGAGCTATGTCACATAAGCGAATGAAGTATGTAAGGACCGCGTCTTATGGCGCTCGGTTCTCTCTGCCTAACCCGCAGGGGACTTGGCGTGAAGACATAAATCCATCTGTACAAGCCAGGCCGTCATTCATTAGTCGTTGTTTGTAAGATTTTGTATACTTTTTGTTACAAACTCTTTGTAAATCAAATTTCATAGATTCTGACTTGTCACTATATATGTCTGTCATTATTAAAATTTTCTTACGTACTACTAAATATGTGTATATATTTATAACTTTCCTCAATACGTAAATATTCTTTATTGGCGACGAGGATGGACGCCGAACAATTTGCACAATTTCTTAGCGTTCAACAGGCGCAGCAAGAACAAATCACGAAAATACTTACAATGTTGGTCTCGACATCAACTACGACATCGCTTACAACAACATCCGATACGTTACCTATGATGAGCAGCGTGACGAGCGCAGCCACATCTACAACACAACCAACGAACAAGCTAGGTATAATCAAAAATTTTAATATGGATCAATTTAACCCTGACAGCTGTAGAGCTGAAGATTACATAGATTTATTCGAAACAAAATGTGCTATACTAAGCATTACCGACAATAGCCTTAAAAAAGATATACTCTTAAATTGCTTCACTCCGGACATATTCAGAGAGGTAAAAGTAGGCTTGACACCTAACTTTGAATTGAGCACATACGCAGATATATGCAGAAAACTTTTAGATCTCTATCGTATTAAAAGAACTAGATATCGAGCTCTTACTGAGTTTTGGAAATGTATGAGAGATAACAACGAGTCAATGGAACATTACGCTAACCGCTTAAAAGAGATAAGCAAGGATTGCGGATACGATGATAGCTTGTTGGAACGTCAAATACGTGATCGTTTCGCGACTGGATTGAATCACACCGAGCTAGAAACTTATCTAAAACAGAAATGGCCTGATTTAAGAGAAACATATGAAGGAGAGACACAGGAGGTAACTTTTAACCAGATTTTTGCTATCGCTCAGTCTCGCGAACAAGCCGAGCTCGACACGCCATCTACAAGTGTTAAAAAAATTAATAAAAATACACGGGTAACTACGTCCCAACAAACCTCAAATAAGAAAACGCCCCGCTGGTTACATCCAGATCACTGCTATCGTTGTGGTAATGACAAACACGATTTTACAAACTGTCCTGCCAAAGGTCATACTTGCAAAGCATGTCAAACAGATGGACATTTCGAGACTTGCTGCCTAAAAACAGGTCGAGCACAAATGATTATGGTCAGAACACGTAAAACCAGACATAAACTACAAAAGGTAACCAAGTACTCCTCATCGTCGAGTGAGTCCTCAGACAGTAGCGACGAAGACGATTTTGTTTACAACATAGTAGACAAACAAAAAAAGGACTGCAAAAGGATCGATGTGATGATTAATGGACAAAATTGTACAATGGATTGGGATCCTGGCTCAGCATTTTCCATAATTAGTACTCAATTCTGGAAAAAAATAGGAGCCCCTAGCCTATCGAAAGCACCAAAACTTAAAGCATACTGCGACTACAAGTTAAAATCAAAAGGCCTGACGGATGTTTCAGTTGAAGTCGACGGACAACACAGAATTTTACCTGTAGTAGTTATGAAAACTGCAAATCCAATGCTTTTCGGATTACACTGGAGCGAATCATTTAATATGGAATTCCCAAAGGCTGTTTACTCCATTAAGAGCAGTACCCCGACGTCGCTCGAACAAGTGTTGAACAATTATAGACAATTATTTGATGGTAAACTGGGAAAAGTCAACAACTATCAAGTATGATGATCACTTACACACACTTTCCCTCGTGTTCAACAGACTACAGAAAGCAGGACTTAAAGTAAGTTTAAAGAAATGTTCATTCTTACAAAATGAAATTGAATACCACGGGCATACGATAGATCAACATGGAATACGACCTACAAAAAAGAAGCTAGAAGCTATTACAAGAGCAGCCGAACCATCTAATTCAAAAGAATTGAAATCTTTCCTTGGTTTGGTTAATTTTTACGAACGATTTATACCTCATTTACATGGACTGTGTGCAGACTTACATGAGTTGACAAGCGGCAGGCAACGTTGGCGATGGACTGCTCACGAAAGTAACATCTTCAGAACTGCGAAATCATGTATAACTGCTTCTAAGCCTTTAATAGCCTTTGATGAAAATAGACCTATATTTTTGGCGTGCGATGCATCAGAAAAGGGTGTAGGAGCAGTATTATTTCACAAAGACAAAGATCTTGATAAACCTATTGCTTTTGCATCAAGGAAACTTCGTTCTTCTGAAGCTAAATACTCTGTTATTGACAGGGAAGCTCTTGCTATAATTTATGGGATAAAAAAATTTGATCAATATCTCCGCGGAACAAAATTTACATTAATCACTGACCATAAACCCTTGATTCATTTATTGGGCACTCAACGTAACCTACCTAAGTTGGTTAACAACCGACTTGTAAGATGGGCTCTAATAATTGGTAGCTACAATTACGATATTTGTTACCGAAAAGGGGAACAGAATATATTAGCAGATTGCCTCTCAAGATTGCCTGACGGTGACTCCAATCCATCTGAAACAGAGCGCATAATACGCAGGATAGAATCACGTCAATTAGGAATCAGGATGATAGACATGCACCTCAGTGAGACTGTTCTAAAAAAGAGTACTCTCATGGATTCGGTCTTATCAAAAGTCATACAGTATTTGAAAACAGGCTGGCGAGATTTTGAATGCAATGACGAAATGAAACATTATATAAGGAAACGCAGCGAATTATCAGTAGAAAATAAAATACTCATGTGGCAGGGGAGAATGATAATACCTGGATGTCTGCGATCAACGGTTCTCACATACCTTCATCAAGGTCATCCCGGAATTGCTGCTATGAAAGCTCTGGCACGTTTTTATGTATGGTGGCCAACGCTTGATGAGGATATTGATTACCACGTCAAAATGTGCAAAGGATGTCAAGCAAATCGCTCTCACATCCCTGAACTCCCTGTCTTTTCTTGGTCAATTCCCGAAAATGTGTGGGAAAGAGTGCACATTGATTTTGCTGGCCCTTTCGAAAATACTTATTGGCTAATATTGTGTGATGCCCTATCGAAATGGGTTGAAGTTAAACCTATGAAGCGAATAACTACACGAAATTTATGTCTCGTATTGGATGAAATATTTTGTACATTTGGCTTGCCTCAAATGATAGTTTCCGACAATGGCCCACAATTTGTTTCTTCTGAATTTAAAGATTATTGCGACAATCAAGGCATTATACACGTGACTTCTTCGCCCTATCACCCACGTACTAACGGCTTGGCTGAAAGATTTGTAAGGACATTTAAATCCAGAATGGCATCGAACGAAGGAAGCAAAACTACACGTCATCTGATGGAATTTCTTTTCACATACAGAAATACTCCGCATAGCACCACGGGAAAATCTCCGGCACAAATGATGTTTGGGCGTCAACTAAACTGTCTTCTGTCTAATATCAGGCCTGATAAACGGAGAGATTTACAATATCAACAATTCAAAGCAAATATTGCCTTGACTTCACCAACTACGAGTGATTTTAAACCGGGTGACCCTGTGTATGTCAAAACACATCAAGATAAAACCTGGCACAGCGGTACTGTGGCTGCACGCAAAGGAAGATATTCTTATGTTATCACTACCCCGAGGGGAAAAGAGATACGACGGCACGCAGATCACATCCGCTGTAGAATCCCATCACCTGCTCCACGTTCTGAGGATAGAATACCTGACAATACAATTCACGCAAAAGAATTGTCGCTGTTTTCTGGTCCTCAGAGTACAACACCGGTACTTTCATCATTAACTAAAACTTCTTCCCCTT
This sequence comes from Pyralis farinalis, assembly GCA_947507595.1. Taxonomy (NCBI): domain Eukaryota; kingdom Metazoa; phylum Arthropoda; class Insecta; order Lepidoptera; family Pyralidae; genus Pyralis; species Pyralis farinalis. The sequence continues at coordinate 4,530,697 of OX382270.1, forward strand.
TAGCGTCTAACTCTAAATGTACAACACCTAGTAGATCAACTGTCTTAACTAATGCACCATCCCCTTCAACGTCGATGACTGCCGCCACAGAAGGTGAAACATCAGGGTCAACAAGCCTCTCCGCAGTGAGCTCTTGCTCAGAAGCTCCAGTAACGTCGACACCTGTGCAAGAGGCAATAACAACTGTGCCTCTACGTCGAAGTCAGCGTGTGGTAAAACAGCCCCGGCGACTTATTACCGAAACGTGATCAAATTGGGGAAGGACGAATGTTACAAACTCTTTGTAAATCAAATTTCATAGATTCTGACTTGTCACTATATATGTCTGTCATTATTAAAATTTTCTTACGTACTACTAAATATGTGTATATATTTATAACTTTCCTCAATACGTAAATATTCTTTACTTTTGACCTTTAAGTTAATAATTAATTTTTTTAACCGGGATAACTTAATCAAACATTACTTAAAAGTAACAATTGTAAGATTATTCTGTAAGAAAAAATATGCGCATTCCTTTTATTTACTTATCTGCTTTTTAGTATATTCGAAGTACCTAGTTACCCACCCTTCTGTACAAGAAACTAACTTAACAAACCTAAATAAGCAGTCGGCTCTTAGACTAAAAAACTACTTAGACTAATATGGCGCGCCGCTTCGAAGCGTGTTCAACCGGTGGTTCTCTTTGCTACTCTAATTTCCTACCTAGTAATACTTGCGTATATTTGTAGTTATCTAGCTATAAAATTCTTTACTTGGATGATCAGAAACAATTTTAGAGACAGCTATATTTTTGTTATGCCAATACAATAATCCAAAGCTTACTTAGCTCGCAGTAGGTAGACAAGTAGCTTATTATGTTTGTTAAAGTGTTTTGGCTTACTTACTTAATTATCATTTTATTTTAATATTTACCATAATATATCGGCGAGTGGGAACCATGTGCTTTTGTCACCAAATCGGTATCAAGATCCACGGTGCCTAGCAAAACATCGCTCGATACACGATGGAGAACTAATACCGCCTGAGTTTACGGTACTACGTTGCGATCGAATGGACGGTCGTAAGCAAGGAGGTGTATTATTAGCGGCATCGTCGCGTCTTAAGTTAAATCGCGTTTCTATCGGCAATGTGGACTCTGCCTTATTTGAGTTAATATGTGCAACTGTGCATCTTAAAAATAATTGCTTATTTTTGTGTTGCGTAGTTTATATTCCACCCAAAAGTGATGCGAACGAATATATGCGCCTATTTCATATTTTGGAAAATGTTTGTGTAAAATACAAAAATGTAATAGTGATTGGTGACTTTAATATGCCATCAACGACAGTGGAGATTCAATGTTATTTGGAATATGTGAAAGCTTACTGTGGATTACGGCAGGTAAATAATGTGTGTAATAGTAATAATCGTACTTTGGATTTGGTTTTAACTACGTTACTGGCGAGCGACTTGGAGGTAGTTCGGTCAAATGAGCCGTTAGTAGATATTGATGTGCAACATCCCCCTCTAAAAATAAATAATAGAGTGGCACAGAACGAGTATAAACCCGATGATGCTATGCCATTCCGGTCTTCTCAGAATAGGACTGATTCAAATAGGGTTAGCCAGAAATGGAATTTTAATAAAGCTAATTTTATACAATTGTACGAGAATTTCGCGTCAGCTAATTGGAATTTACTATATAAAATCGAGGAACCTAGGGCTGCCCTAGCTTATTTTTATGAACTTGTTACAGAGATCATTAGTATTTCGGTTCCTAGAAGGGTACCTAAATCATCTAAAAAAAAATCTAGATTTGTTTATCCGGATTGGTATACTAATGATTTAATTCAGGATATTAAGCGAAAGTGGAAGTATCACAAACTATATAAAAAATCGGGTTTACCAAGTGATTACCTCTTATTTACTAAATACCGGTCACAGGTAAAACGTAAAATAGGATCGTTATACGAGTTGTACCAACGTAGATTACAACAAGATTTCAAAGAGGACCCTAAATCCTTTTGGAACTTTGTTAAATCCAAAAGATCCAAACGTAATAAAACTGAAATTACTAAAGACGGACAGGTTTTGAGTGAGAACGAGTGTGCAGAATATTTTGCCTCGTATTTTCACTCGGTATATAGCGCGAACCGGCCGATGTTAGATCCCCTTGCGGCAGAGCGGTCTGCAAGCGAGGGAGCGGGCGCGGCGCGCGTCCATATTGACCAGTTGGAGATCCGTGATATCCGAGCGGCGTTGCGGCGCCTCAAGCCCAAGCGCTCCGCGGGTCCTGATGGTATACCACCTTATGTTGTAAAAGACTGTAGCGCTGTGTTTGAGAAGCCCTTACTACACATATTTAATTTATGTCTGAGAGAAGAATATTACCCGGACGAATGGAAAATCACTCGTGTGACACCCGTCCCTAAAAGTGGCTCGAGTTCTGACGTATCCGGATATAGACCGATAGCAATATTGTCTGCGTTTGCCAAGGTATTCGAATCTGTATTACACAGACAGATATACACGCAGATGAGCTCCCAGTTAACGGATGTCCAGCATGGTTTTCGGCCGGGGCGAGGGGTGAGGAGTAACCTGATGTCATTTATATCGTACGTGACACCAGTAATGGATGCTGGTGGACAGGTTGATACCGTATACCTAGATTTTAGGAAGGCGTTCGATGCTGTTGATAACGATGTGTTGCTGATGAAGTTTGCTGCCATGGGATTCACTCCGCATCTATTAAAGTTTTTCGCGAGCTACCTTGGCGAGCGCAGGCAGTACGTTGAATATGCCGGATATGAATCTAGACCTTTTTACACTTTCTCAGGAGTAAGTCAGGGAAGTAATTTGGGTCCATTAGAGTTTACTATAATGATTAACGACCTCCCAGCTGTAGTAGTGGGGGCAAGATGTCTGTTATTTGCCGATGACCTTAAGTTGTTTCTGTCAGTGTCCGATACTTCGGATGGTAGGCTATTACAGCGGGATATTGATAATGTAGTACAGTGGGGTAGGGCGAACAAGCTGTATTTCAACATTGAAAAGTGCCGCGTGATGACTTACAATCGTGCAAGATCCCCGCTGAAGTTTCATTATGAAATGGATTTAAAAGTATTACCGCGCGTAAATCACATGATAGACTTAGGTGTCGAAATGGTGCCTGAATTGACATTTCGTAAGCACATAACAGACATCTGTGCCAAATCCTTCAAGAACTTAGGTTTTATATTGAGGCAGTGTAAGGATTTCGACAACACTACAGTTGTCAAAATTTTGTACAATGCACTTGTTCGAAGTCATCTCGAAACGAGTTCAATTATTTGGAATCCCCATGAAGAGAAATATAGTCTCATGATCGAGAAAGTCCAAAATAAATTTACTCGATTTTTATATCGTAAAGTGTACGGGACATATCCCTACTACCCGCTGATGTATCCAAGTCTGTTTGTCATAGGCATGGTAGGGTACAGCCGACTAGGGGTGAGGAGGGATGTTGCACTAACAAAATATTTAATAAGTGTTTTACGCGGATGGGTGCATCACCCAGACCTTCTAGCGATGATCCAGCTGCAAGTCCCGGATGGGTATGTGGTCGCGCGTCGCCAACCCGCTACTTTGAAAATGCCTTATGCTAGAACTAACCTACTGAAATTCGCCCCTTTGTCACGAGCTATTCGAATGTTAAATGCCATTGCAAAAGATGTAGATATTTTCCACACTAGTCTGCCGAAAATCATGGAAGTAACACAGAAATATTTAGAAACCGTATAGTATGTAACAGTAAGTTTGTACTCATATTGTACTATAAATCTCTTATGAATACTTATAGCATTGCATTGGTGTAAACTGTAATGGTGTTATAAAGGTTTTAAATAAATAAATAAATTTCACGTGCAAGCAGATAAAGCTCGTAAGAATAGGCAAATGTTTATACCTTAAGTCTTTTGTTCGAGAGTGAGCCTTCTGCACGCTAGTTGTACTATTAGTTTCCTGTGATTTTGGTAAATGTAAAGAAATCATTAAGGGCTGCCCTAACCTAGCCTTGCCTAGAATGTATGGAGAATTGGAGAATAGCCAATAATTTCTCCGTTTTGTTGTGGGAGTATTTACATTGTCTCGGAAAGCCATATTCGAAACAGATTCGAAAAGTTTTCACTCAGATACCATACATTTTGACGGATAACTTTTCGTTCCGATTTGAATATGGTTTTCCGAAACAATGTGAATACCTACACTGATTCAATACTGAATCGTTTGACTAGCGCTGTACTGTGCTATGTAAACACATTGTCATGATGCAAGATATAATAATATACTGGTTATCATGTAGGATGGTGTGTTTATGGGTTAGATTTCCGAAATTCGTCAATCATTAGTGGTTCATGGCAAAGAACCCATGGTATATTCTGCATTAATCGTTCTACGATATTCCTGTGCAATCGTAACAACAGGACCAGTTTTTTCAAAAAACTTGGCCATCGTCTTCTTTGAACTGTTTCGCCTTGCACATAAATATAATTTGGAAATTCAATTCCTTTTCGCTTGGCACGTAGGGTTATAATTGGTAGGTAGCTAATTCTGCGAAGTACGTTTAGTAAGTTTTAGGGGTTCATGTATAAAATGGACAAACAGAAAATTAAAATCAGTCACATAACGCGTGACTGGCAAACATCAGTCAATTAAATTCTCGCCACTCGTGGTCCGGTGGTAAAACATAATTACCACTGTTTAAAAACGTTCCGTTTCAATTACATCTGTTATTTTTTTTATCCATTTCTATCCATGTTGTCAACTTAGTACTTACAGTTTGAATTTTGATGACGGAAAGAAAAAGGTTATAAACAGCGAAGTAGCAAATATGCTAAATAAAATATAAATAAATTGATTATAAAGAATTATCATATGTGCGACTGATTCTTTTATTGTTTTGTGTTAAAGTTTAATCTAAGATTTCATTTTGTAAACAGTTTGATATATCAAAGAAGCAACGTGTCCTAGGTTAGGCCGTAAGCAAATCATGTTAGTATTCTTGAAATAACATGACTGAAAGGAAAATGTGCAAGTTCTACAATTTGAACGTGCCTGATCGTCGGTCCGGAGAGGGTGGGCAGGGGGGCCCGGTGCAGAACCATGCTAATAATGATGAGGAAGATCGAAGTTTGGAAGAGCCGACGCCGCCGCCAGTACCGCCACACGAGCACAAGCTCGAGTACAGCTACTGGATGTGGTTCTCGCGGAGGCCGCCCGCCCGCGATCTGTCTGCCTCCACCAATGGTTATGGCCAGGTCTGTCATCTTGCCTTTATGTGTTGGATATTGCTGGTGGTTTGATTTATGTACTTTGTTAAACAATGCTCACTGTTGTCATTTAGAGAGAAAATATTTATTGTTGATACAATTGTTATTGGTTAAAAAGTAATTTTTATTTGTTTATATTTTTGGAGATAAGTAGCAACATTTGATGATAATATCTAAAATCAGTTTATTGTTTATTATATTACTGTATTGTGGGATTAATTGAACAAAGTTATGTATGAATTTGTCCTGTTAGTTTCTGGGACCTCTTAGATCAAGAGTAAATACCTTCATAGGATCACATCAAAATTAGCTCTACAATGCTATTAATCTGTCAGGTACAGTACCTTTATCGAACCATGCGCTTATGACATATATATGGAATAACGGTAAACCCTGGTCTTGACTGGTTAAATAAAAGTATTCTTATTTGAATAGTATACCTCTGGTTTGTGATCAAACCAAGAGAGTTGGGTGCATCAAAGTAACCCAACTGGGGAAGTACCTCAAAGAAAACTGCAGCCTAATAACAACTCTCTGGAGGGTTTTTGTGTTCCTGCAAATGAGTGGGGTTGCCAGTAAGGTCCTAGTTGTGTTAGCAGCGGCAGTGGCAATGTGTAAGCAATACTTTCTATATTGTAAGCATTCATAGACTACGGTAACCACTTTACATCAGATGGGCTTTGTTTGTGTGCCTCCCAACATCATATGTATAAAAAAAATGCTTTTGGTATTGTATGTTACTATTTATCCCAGAAACTTGAAATGTGCCATGTAAATAGATTTAACAGTATGAGTACTATAGAAAACACCATCTTATCAAACTTGAATTTTCCTTATTTGTAGTTAGAGATGTATATTCTCTTCTTCCATTTATTTTTGTCACTCATTTTGATTACTTCCTTTATACATATGTACCTGTTCCCTTTGCCTTCATATCTATCAACAATTTGCATTAGATTTGAATTTATATGGATACAGATACTCCTGTATCCATACACATGCAGGGGAGAACTCTTCTTATCACACGGTAGTTCTCCCTTTTTTTTTCAAATTCTATTTATTTTGCAAAAACAAGTACAAAAGTAAAAGATGTTATTTCAGTACATTTTAAATACTCATGTTATGCTTTCTTAGTTTTTACCACCATTTCCGTCATCGTTTCTCTGATACGTCAAGTGCTTCCATCATGCTCTCCTTGTGTGAGATGCAATTTTCGTTCGCGAGACCTGCAACTGCCGTGCCCCACTGAGACTAAGTAGTCTATATCTGACCAAATAATTATTTCATCATCAAAAACATCATTCATCATGGGAAAACTTTTTAAATAGTGCTGCCAACCATTAAAAAATTCAAAACCATAATTTTTTTAAATTATGGGTTAAACGTGACACAACCTAACATTTCTACGGAATTTTTAAAATAGAGATTTTCATTGACAAATCAAAAGAAATGAACATAACTTTATAAAATATTGAATTAGTATGTACTAACAAACAATTTTATTAATAAACCATGTTTGAATGCCTTATTTTTTTTATCAGATCTGAAAGATTTTATATAATATTAGATGTTTCTAAAATGTGCAGATAGTTTATCTAGATAAAATCATATTTTGCTATATAGTGCTATAACTAATGTTGAAGAAATATTAATATATTGTAACAGAAAAAGATCCTTTATTGTAACATTTTAAAACCATGTACATTAATTTTTACAGCCAATACCAATAAAAATGATTATTTAATAAATTCACTATAATAATTCTTTCATGCTCTCTTATCTCACTTTTAATTCCGGCTTACAAATTTCATGACTTTGGAATTTATAATCAGGGGCCATTGTAGAATAATCTAGCACATATATATATATATATATATATATATATTTTAAATGTCCTTGCTTGGGCTGTTAATCATTCATCCAGGCAATCACCATTTTCACAATTTGATCTCTGCTTATAACTATATGTATTTGTTTATTTAGTTATGAATTTACATATTTATAACTAACAGGTATAAATGTATTTATTTATTTAATATGTATGTAGGATCGAGTCATTGGTGCTTGGTTCCCTTTGCCTACTACCTGATTGTTAAATTTCATTATTGATTTATTACTGATATTTTATGTGCTGCATTTGTGTATCCAAAAAGTTGAAAGAAATCTCTTAGCGTGAAGTCTGCCTATTGTCTTGTAGTCAATAAAGTAAATAAAGTAAATATATAAATTATAAGTATATTTGAACTTGTAACTAAATATCCAATTTGATGTTGTTTTTTTAATACTATATCAGGTAAATAGGCATATAGCCTATTTGATATGATGTATTTACTATACTATACAACTTCAGGGGCTACCAAGCATAGAGCCCACCTGATGTTGTAGTAACCTATAAGCACAGTATTATACTCTTAACATAGCATAGGGCTAGTAGCTTGAGCAGTCAGAACCCGTTATATATGTTTTCCCATACATTTCGCGGTCGTATATGACCACCCGGGTTTCGAAGGGTTAATAGCAATCTCTGTCACTTGCAGCAAACCTTTCCCAATTGGGCAATTTATTATATATAACAGTGTTCTACCTCTCTTTCGCAAGAGTATCATTGTTGCTTGTCAGCACTATGCTCCACATTAAAAAAGTAGATTTTTTACAAATTGGATTTACTGATGGAAATATTATATTCCTCAAACTTAGTTAGTAGTATATTACAAGCTCCAGATATTTATGCAACTTGAATTATAAATTATCCGCTGGTTTCTTAACACTATGCTCTGCTGTGAAATGTTCACATAAACTCTTTATACACTTGCAACAAAGTAAATTCACATATTTGTAAGTGATACAAGAAAATTCATGCCAGGTATGCAAAATTGTGGGTAAAAGCAAAAGATAAAAATTCTTTATTTGACTTCAGGGAGGGCCCAAAGTCAAATAAAGAATTTACATTGAATTTTTTTTTTAATAAAATTTGAATTTTTTGTCCCTGCATTTCGGAAATGACCATTATTACCACAAGTGTAAACCTTGCAAGAACAAGTCTCATATTTGAGATGCAACTATAATTCACTATTGAATTTTCTCTTCTTCTTATATCTCTCACGGAAATCAATTTTTCTTCAGTTTGTATGGAGACAGGCAATATCTATTTAGTTATTTTCATAGAAAATACTGAAAATGAATGAAATTTCGTAAAATTTTGTTTTTTTTATATGCATATACTTCATAATACATAATTAATTTGTCATTGTCATTTTATACAAGTCTGTTTCATCTTTTCTTTATACTGAATCAAATATTAAATATATAATTGTTTTGAAAGTAATTTATATTCATTTGTGAGCAATTAATGTTTAAAAGTCACTAAAACAAGATAATAATAATACAGTATTTAATTGTTTTAATTATTAGTCTAGCAATTGCATTATCCATACATTTTCATGAGAAGATAAAGATAAATCCTTTAGATCCTCACATGCTTAGACACGTCTTACATTCTCATTATTGGATCTTATTAATTTTTCATACTTTTGATTTCTCTTTTTTAATCTACCAGCATTTCAAAAGACCTGTGATGAATGAGTGAATAAGAAATAAAAACTTGCCAATATAGGTCTCTTTTCAAATCGTCAATTTATATTACAATAAATTTATGACAGTGTATAATGGTGACAAGTTGTACAGTTAAAGATATATTTACACATGTGCTGAATCATATCCAGACATCTCTGTCAGCCAGATATTCACCGATCCTGTAATAACCCTTCTTACATAGAGTATTTTTGATGTGCCTTTTTCAGGCAAGGATAGAACTGTTTCTTATAGAATTGAATACAATTTACAACAAAGTATATGGAATGCTAATGGTCTATCCAATCACACCAACAAGTTAAAAGGTTTTCTGACATTACATCAAATTGATATCGTCTTAATATCTTTACCCCACTTTACACCTAGGAGCTTCTTTAAAATCCCGTATTACACATTATACCATACATTGCATCCAGATGGAAAAGCACATGGAGGTTCAGCCATTCTGATCAAAACCAAAATTAAACATTACCAAACTCAGTCATTCTGTAAAGACTATATCCAAGCTACCAATGTAGTAGTATGCGATTGGATAATTAACATAACTATATCAGCACTTTATTGCCCGCCGAAACACACCATTAAGGAAGAACAGTTTAATGACTACTTCAAAACACTAGGAAATCGTTTTAAAGCAGCAGGTGACTATAACGCCAAACATATGTTCTGGGGCTCCAGACTCATCTTGCCTAGGGGTCAGGAACTCCTTAAATCTATCCAAGCAAGAACTACAAATATAGTCTCAACTGGTCAACCCCCATACTGGCCCGCTGATAAAGGGAAAATACCAGATGTTATTGATTTCTCTATCACCAAAGGCATCGCAAACAACAACATATTTTGCGACAGTTGTTGGGACTTATCATCGGATCACACTCGCATACTAGTGGAGTTCAGAACTGTTGTCAACGTAACTAATAAAAAATGTATGTTACATGACAAAAGAACGAACTGGCCTCTCTTTCAAGCTCTCCTAGACGAAGCATTTAATGTACCCATTCAACTTCAAACAGAGGACGACATCATAAGTACTGTCGAATATTTTAATATGAATGTTCAAAGTGCTGCCTGGAACACGACTCCAATAAATCAACATGCTGCTGTCCAACTTACACCCAAAAATTTTCTGAGCAAGATTAAAGAGAAAAGAGCAATTCGCAAACTATAGCAACATGACTGATGCTCTGATACAAAAAAGCGCTTAAACCACATAGCCAAAGGAACTCAAATACACTCTTGAAAACTATTGAAATGCAGGATTTCAGGCATACCTGGAGAGTCATGATGCATCTGCAGCATCAGAATATTCCTTATGGAAAGCGATCAGAAAAATTAAAAGCCCTGTAGTAACCTCTCCCCCGCTAAGAAAATCGGACGGCAGCTGGGCACGCAGTGACCAGGAAAAAGCTAATACGTTTTCAGAGCATCTGGCAAATGTCTTCCAACCTCACCCTTATGAAGGTTCACCAGAACACGAAAAAGAAGTCATGGAATTTATGAACACTCCAGAATTAGACGAAACTACACCAAAGAGATTCACTACAACTAAGGTCAAGAGAGTAATCCAAAAGGCTAACTCCAGAAAATCTTCGGGGTACGACCTTATCACTAATAAAATCTTGCAGGAACTGCCTGAATCTGGGATAATGTTTTAACTAAAATTTATAATGCAATAACAAAAAATCATTTTATTCCTTACCAGTGGAAAGTTGCCCAAATAATAATGCTGCTAAAACCAGACAAACAGACCGAGGACCCAAAATCGTACAGGCCCATCAGTTTGCTGCCCATACCAGCAAAAATATATGAATCCCTGTTATTATTACGAATATTACCATTGATAGAAGTTGATTTTCGTCGCATACACGCATCTATCGACCAGATACATAGGTTAATAAATATAATTGACAAATCCTTTGAAGCAAAAAAATACTGTGCAAGTGTATTTCTAGATGTATCGCAAGCTGTCGACCGAGTGTGGCGCGAGGGATTATTATTCAAAATAAAATCCTTGTTACCCAACTATAAGTATAAAATTTTAAAGTCCTTCATAAAGAACAGACATTTCTTTGTACAAAACGGCGAGGCATTCTCAGACTTTCAGTGCACCAATACAGGAGTTCCGCAGGGGAGCGTAGTAGGGCCGATACTCTACCTAATCTACACGTCTAACTTACCAACCTCAGACTATATTACAACTGGAACCTTTGCTGACAATACTGCGATCTTAACTTCCCACCAGGACCCAACAGTGGCAGCAAAAATTCTACAAAATGGACTGAATGACATCTCAACTTGGCTAAGAAAGTGGAGAATAAAGGCAAATGAATTCAAATCGGTAAATGTTACTTTCACTCTAAGAAGAGGCATCTGCCCTACAGTGAAGCTCAATAACGTAGAAGTCCCACAAGAAGACCATGTAAGATACTTAAGATTGCACCTGGACAAGCGGCTCACCTGGCAAAAACATATATTTACCAAGCGTAAACAATTGCACCTGGACAAGCGCTCACCTGGCAAAAACATATTTACCAAGCGTAAACAACTAGGTTTACAAGTGCGGAAGCTTTTCTGGCTAATTGGTCGACGATCATAGTTGTGATCGTACAGTAAACTTCTTCTGTACAAGGCAATCCTAAAACCAATTTGGAGCTATGAAATCCAACTCTTGGGGACAGCCTCTCACTTCAATATTGAAATCGTACAAAGATTCCAGAACAAAATGCTGAGAATTATTATCCTCAGCATTTTGTTCTGATTTGTTCTGGTTATTACCAATGCCCCTTGGTTTGTCACAAATGAGCAACTGTAACACGACTTACAAGTTTACACGGTCAAACAGGAAATTATCCGCCACATTAAATATACAACACAACAAACAAACAAGCAAAGGATTACAAACCACCCAAACAGCTTCGCAAGAAGAAAACCAAATGATTCGCAAACTAAAACGGAAAATGCCACAGGACACACTTAAACCCTAATAAAATAAAGTAGGATGTGAAATAGGTCGCATACCGAGCACGCCCGTATAAACTTCTGACAAAACTGCTACTAATGTCCCGGCAAGGTGACAGATTGTAGTAATAATAATAACAAAAAAAAATCCAACAAAATATCTACTCGTCTTAGCAAGCCTATGTAGTGGCATATGCAATCTATTTCTGCTTCTAAGATTTCGACAAAATGTTGAAAACAACTTTATAACAACTGAGAGGTAATTGTGAGGAAATTTATTACTTTAAATAGTTCTGTAAGTGATTCCCTTGAGCCCATGTATAAATAGAGTGGATGGCTCTCTTTTGTAATATAAAAATAGTTTCAATATCAGCCGCTCTTCCCCACAACAGTTTACCTAGAAGATGATGTAGGTAGACAATGATGAAGATGTGGCTGAAATAGACTAAGCAAGCAGTAGCCACATTTAGTTTAATTCCATAAAAGATTATTGCAGGTAAACCAATTTAAAATAGCAGATAGAACACTATTTACCTTGTCAATATTTTTGCACTGGCGAGCAACATTAAAAAGTAAAGAAATGTCATCGGCAGACAGTAGTATATCCACCATTTTCTGCACCATGTAGGGCAGATCATTTACATATACTAAAAATAAAAAGGATCCCAATATAGAGCCCATGTTCCTTACATTTAGGTTTCTTATTTTTCCTCTTAATAAACAAATGTGTTCTACCATATGTATTAGATAAGTGAAGAACACTCAGGCCAAAACAAACAGACACAGTCACACAATTGTCTTGCATGACAATTGAACTCAAGACTCTTAGTTCCAAAGTAGTCAATACTAACCAGCGAGACTGTCTTGCGTTGTCAAAAGTATTTAAAATTTTCGAAAATATTGCAATATTTTTAAATATTAATGCTCTAAGACTAAAATTATATTTTGTTAAACTCGTTTGTAAATATTTACTAGTTTTACTATATAGTCGTCCACTCCTCGCATAGAGTTTTTCGCATAGAGCAAGCTTTTCATACAAACATTATTTTTGGGGATGAAAAGTGAATCCTAAATGTTGACTTGGTATAAAAGATAAAAATTCTTTATTTGCCATTGGGCCCTCGCGGGCACTTACAATTTACAATTTCTTACAATTTTTTTTTTAATATAATCTTATTGTAACTTGTTTAATTCTCTTATTTTACTTTTTTCCTTTGTTTTAATCTACTAGCATTTCGGAAGTGACCATTGGCGAAGAAGAAATGCCGAAAGAAACTTTCCAATATAGGTCTATTTTTAAATTGTCAATTATGTATTACAAAATAAAATTACATAAGCATATTGGTACAATAATGATATCAAATCGTAAAATTAAAGATTATTAAGGACAGATAGTCCGTGCTGAATTATTTCCAGACATCTTTGTCAGTTAAATATTCATCAATATTATAATAAGCCCTTCTACAGAGAGTATTTTTAATGTGTCTTTTGAATACATTGTCAGGAAAGGACAGAACTGTTTCAGGCAATTTATTATAAAATCGAATACAATTTACAAGAAAAGATCTACTAGTCCGATGTACCGGCATACACAACTTATTTCTACTTCTAAGTTTTTCACTGAAATTTGAAAATCACTTTAAATTTTTATGGGCATACATTATGTTTTCATAAATATATTGAGAAGTAACAGTGAGGATATTTATTTCTTTGAACAGTTCCCTGAGGGATTCTCTGGAGCCCATGTTATAAATAGAGCGAATGGCTCTTTTTTGTAAGATTAAAATTGTCTCAATGTCAGCCGCCGTATAAATATACAACATCCCCACAACAGTATACCATACGACATAATGCTGTGAAAGTAGCTGAAATAGACTAAGCGTGCAGTAGCCACATCCGTCAATTACCTGATTCTCCTAATTGCATATGCAGCAGAGCTGAGCTTACCGGCTAGTTTATTTATGTGGGGGCCCCATTGTAATTTGGAGTCTACTGTAATTCCAAGAAATACAGTGTTATTAACAAATTCTAATTTATTACTCCCAATGAGAACTTCTGTATTGGCAGAACCCACATTTGGAAGACTAAATTTGATGCATTTGGTTTTAGCTGAGTTTAGCAACAGATTATTACATGTGAATCATTTTAAAATAGCAGACACAACACCATTTACCTTGTCAATATTTTCACAACGGTGGGCCACATTAAAAATAAGAGAGGTATCATCAGCAAATAGTACTATATCCGCCATTTTCTGCACCATGTAGGGCAGATCATTTGCATATACTAAAAATAAAAATGGACCACCCCGATATTAACATTATTGCCTTCAGATTTAACCCCATTTATGTCAACTGTCTGCACTCTGCTATTTAAATAAGATGCAATCAAGTTCTGGGCTTTACCTCTAACTTCATAATAGTTCAGTTTGAGTAACAATGTCTGATGATCTACACAATTAAAAGCTTTAGAGAGATCACAGAAAACTCCAATAGCATCCTGTGATCTCTCCCATGCGTTAAGGATATGCCTAACCAATGCCACTCCTGCGTCCGTAGTAGATTTACCAGCTGTAAATCCGTATTATGCATCATGAAAAATTTCATTGGTCTTAAAAAAGAGCTGCAATTGATCAAGCATTATCCTTTCGAATATTTTACTCAAAACTGGTAGTATAGATATGGGTCTGTAATTCCCCAGCTCACTCTTTTCCCCTGACTTGAATAAAGGAATAACTTTACTGAATTTCATCAAGTCTGGGAACACACCCATATCTATACATATATTAAAAATATGTGACAAGTGTGGAGCTATTGCCTCGATAATACAATAAAAAACTTAATGGACATTCCCCAGTGATCCTCCAAGTTTTTAATTTTCAACTGTTTAAAAGTTTTAATAATTTTAGTGGGTTCAATATGTGTAAACTGAAAAAGTTCCACACTAGGTTGTACATTTTCTTTTAATAACTCAGCAGCACCATCTGGAGATGAAATAAGAGAGTTAGTGGTAAGGTAAGGGATATTGATGAAGTAGTCTTGAAATAGATCTGCTATTTGTTTAACGTCTGTAATATTTCGATTGTCCTGTTTTATAGAACACTCATTATCCTGTGGCTTATATTTACCTGTTTCTTTACTAACAATATCCCATACAGCCTTAATTTTATTTGATGATTGCTTAATTTTGTTTTTAATATACATAGACTTTGCTTCTCTGCAAACATTTTTAAATATTTTGGAATAGTTCTTGACATAATTGACAAAGTCTGGGTGGTTAAACTCAAATTTCTGAGTAATATAATTTTTTTTACGTTTAAATATTTTTTGATATTCACTGGATATAGCATGAAACAGATTCGTATAAAGAAAATCTGGATCATCTACAGTGTAATCCAACAATTGCAACCTGTCCTCCAATACATTATTGTATCTAATAAGTCTGTTTCTGGTCATTGGTCTGTACAAGAGATTTCTCAAATCTGCATTATGTGAACCTTGATAAACTACCAACTGACCGCATTGATCTGAGGGCAAGCTGCTAATTATTGTTTTATTTATATGGTCACACACAATTACAAAAAACATTATCAAGACAAGTTGCAGATGTGGCCGTTATATGCGTAGGCTCCAGGAATAAATTTTCCAGATCAAAGGATTGAAATAAATTTAAAAACCTAATACTTGTTTGTGTTTCTATTAATAAATCAATATTGAAATCACCACAGAGTATTATGTCTTTTTTGCTGTATAAATGTGTATAGCTGTCACTATGTAAAACTTTATTAAAGAAAAATCCCATATATAACTAAATATAAAACAGGTTCATTTTAACATACTTTTTTTAAATGAAATTACTGTTATATTATAGTCAATCATCAATATTATAGTCAATCAACTATAGCATTGCAGTGACAAAAAATATTTATATAGAAACTCAGCTCTGCTATTTTTTTGTTATATGTATATATTGATTTAATGAAGTCCCATTATTGCATGTCACAGGCGTTACGTCTGGTGGGTCGGGTGGGCAGCGTCGAGCAATGGTGGGGGCTGTACACGCACCTGGCGCGGCCAGCGGACCTGCCACCGCTCTCCGACCTACACCTATTCAAACTCGGCATCAAACCCATGTGGGAAGATCCTGCTAACGTTAACGGTGGGAAGTGGGTGAGTGTCACAGCAAAATTGTATCTATGTGGTGATTATATATGAATTAGGGATGGAAAATCGCTTTTCGCTCTCTGGGGCATAAAAGTCATTGTCATTATCATCATAATTCCAGCCCATATTCGTCCATTACTGGACAAAGGTCTCCCCTATAGACAGCCACCTGCATCCATTGACTCCCTACAAATCTTTTGAGGTCTTCGTTCTATCTAGTGGGGGTTGTCCCACACTGCATATACCAGTACAGTACAGGGATGCCATTCGAGAACCTTTTTTCCCCATTGGTTGACGGTTCTACGAGCAATGTGGCTCGCTGCCACTTCAGCTTTCTTCTTGGGCTATATCAGTTACTATAGTACCACTGAGGATGTCCTCATTTCTGATTCTATCACGTAGCGAAACCTCGAGTATAGCCATTTCCATAGCACGCTGAGCGACCATGAGCTTCCACATACGGCCCTGTAGTATAGCAGAGGTCATTAAAGTACACTTGTGTAAATAAGCTGGCTGTAAAGACATATAAAATTGGTATAAAACTTTAAGAATAATAAGTAACAATCACTTTTTTATTTTGTCTATTTTTATCTCCTTTCTATACTATCTATCTTGTCTATAAAACCTGTTCTATCTCGCCTATTGAGTCTCGCTTTGCCTACCTTTTCTATCTTGTTTCCTCAAAAATGAAAAGAAGCTCAGAGAATAATTAGCTCAAGAGAACGAGATCAATTAGACCCCTCATACATATATATAATATATATATATATATATATCTGGAGTACTTGCTCATTACATGCCTTTGTTTAACAATCTTCCATCTAGTTTTCTTTTATTCCCGGAACTCCAACCGAAATTGTTTATACTGAATTATTCAAAAGGGATAAAAATCCTAGAAATCAATGTGCATACATGCATACATGAGAAGAGCTATGAATGTTAATGAAGCGAGTAAGGTAAGGAAAATAGTAAGGCATGTGGCGCTCGGTAGCCTCTACCTACTTCACTTTTTTTTATACAACTAGATTGGCAAACAAGCATGCTTCCTGCATCAGATGGTGAGCGGTCACCGCAGCCTATTGACGCTCGCAACGCCACGGGGATGTTACTCGTGCGCTATCCAGTAATTTCTCTGCTAAATCTCACCCTTCAAACCGGAACACAGCTATATCAATATAGCTGCTTGGAAAGTGTTGTCATGTTGTTTATTGATTGTATTGTGTACAGGAGGCACAGTAAATGGAGTGGTTCTGATGATTGGCTTCGGTTGTTGTTTCCAGGTGGTACGATTGCGTAAGGCGCAGACGGGGCGTGCGTGGGAAGACCTCTGTATGGCGATGCTGGGAGAGCAGTTCATGGTGGGCGCCGAGCTGTGCGGCGTGGTGCTCTCCGTGCGCTTCCAGGTGATGATAACCGCAGGAAGCATACAAACCACCTAATGTGAAGTGGCTACTGTAGCTTATGAATTGGCAATTCAGAAAGTATTGCTCTCATGTGGCCACCCCCGTTGTTACACAGCCATTTCTCAGGATTATTGCAACAACTGTCCAAGCAGTCGTTGTTTGGTATTATATGACGTGGCGGTAGTTTCTCAGTTGGCCTGTTTTAATATGCCTTTCCTATGTTTCGCAATAGAATTCTGTTGATTAGTAGGGAACACCAGAAGCTTTGATTCTAAATATGATACTGAACCACATGCAATGGTATCACTTACACCGCTACCACTTCCGCCCCTACCACGTACAACCTACCACTTCCGCCCCTACCACTTACGCTCCTACCACTTCCGCCCCTACCATTTACCTCTCCTATCACACTTTTATCAGATTGACGTGTTTGTTACTATGGGATGGAGGCTTCGAAACGAAATTCCAACCACTTTTGGTTATTTATAGTGAATATAAAATAACATAGTGAGGTATGTAAGGATCGAGTCGCGTGGCGCTCGGTTCTCTCTGCCTATCCCGTAAGGGATTTGGCGTGAAGTTATAGATAGATAAAATAACAATTGTTTGCAGTTCAGATGATGATACATAGTGCAACCTGTTCATTAGTTAATGGGTACCAGGTGAAAGGTAGTGATCATGAAAGTAGCCCGACTAGGGAAATACCTGCACCTCACAGAATACCGCAGTTAAATAACAAATCCCTGGATGTTTGTTGTGTTCCTACCAGTTGCTGTGTTGGTAGCCGGGGTAGCTATATAAGGTAAGCGGGGTTCATAGGCTATGGTAACTACTTTAAATCATGACTAAAGTTGGGTTTTAATAGAGATTTGACGAGCTCGGTGGCTCAGTCGTGAATGACGCGACTTTGACACCAACACTCGTGGGTTCGATGCCCCCACAAGGCAAACATTTGGGTGCATGAACATGTCTGTTTGTCTTGGTCTGGATATTTTAAGAGAGGTAGGGTGCACCACAGCTGTCAGTCTGGGGAAGTACGTTCACCTCACAGAAAATCGCAGCCAAATAACAACTCCCTAGGGGGTTGTTGCGTTCCTGCGTGTGAGTGAGGTCACCAGTAAGCTCCTAAGGAGTTGCTGTGTAAGCAGCAGAGTAGGCATCGCGCGAGTGATACTTATCTCAAGTGTTAATAGGCTACGGTACTCGCTTTACATACCTCCTCGTCACAGAAAACCGCAGTCAGATAACAACTCTCTGCAGGGTTGTTGTATTCCTGCGAATGAGTGAGGTCACTAGTAAGGCGGTAAGGAATAGCTGTGTTAGCAGTAAAGGCGGCATCGCGCGAGTGATACTTAAAGTATTGCAAGCGTTCGTAGGCTACGGTAACCGCTTGACATCAGGCAGCTCGTATGTTCGACTCCCCGACGTTGGATAAAAAAAATATATCGCTATGTTCTCATGGAGGTTCTTTGATGATGGTCGGTTGTGATTATAGCCAGGTCTAGGTCCTGTTTCAGCTCGCTGGACGTATCTAAATGAATATCAATTTACAGTGACCTTTGGCAATACAGCATATAAATTTTATTAGTATTTTATACTACAACTACGTCAGATGGCAAATAATCATCTGTCTACCCGATGAAGTGGTTATCATAGCCTCAGAAAAGTTGTTTTTTTTAATATAACGTATCATCCAAGCATATGGCTGATGAGAAGGAGGGAGGGAGTTCAGATACTTGTTAATTGACAGCGGTTTTCTGTGAGGTTGAGGGCTTCCCGACGGGCTGCTTCAATGCGCCCCACCTCTCTTAAAACCACCCAGACTTAAGACAAACATAATTGTTCATGCACACAAATGTTTGTCCTATGTGGAAATCGAGCCCACAAGCGTTGATTCGATATGAGTCAACTCTTCGTTATGAGTTATATTAAAGTTTTTGTTACAAATCTGGAGAAAATGGACCATTTTCCTCATGCCATCCAATGAGTGAAATTACTACTACAACAATTTTCTACTAATTTTCTGCTTGGTCTAAAACTCGAAATTAGGGGAAAAAATTGTGCCCAATAATAAACCCACGGTCATTTTACCTGGTAGGTAAATTGATACATAGATGATATATAGGTAGGTAGGTAAACTGTTTATTCATACTCCAATTACACATTTTATTTTTTTATTTTTTATACCACTAAGGTGGAAAACAAGCGTACGGCCTGCCTGATGGTAAGCAGTTACCGTAGCCTATGGGCATTTCCAACACCAGGGGTGTCACTCTTGCGTTGCCGGCCCTGTAAGAACCTCTTCACGCCTTTCTTGAAGAACCCCATATTGTAGTCCCTTGGGGTTTTCTTTGCGGTGAACGCGCAAACTTGTGTCTTGGTAGGGTTGAATTGAACTAGGTTCAATCGCCCCCAGTCAGATACTTTAGACAATGTACCCTCCATTTCAGACACAAGTTTATCGCGGCTTCCCTCCACAAGGGAACGAGGGATGTTACGACGGCCTGTATAATAAGTGTCCCCGGTGCTGTCGTCCGCATAACAATGAATGCTGTCGATTGACAACATGTCATTAATGTGCAGCAGAAACAGCGTCGGGGACAATACAGAACCCTGTGGGACGTCAGCATTAATATCCATGCTATCGGAGCAACTACCGTCTATCACGGCTTTTATACGTCTGCTGGATAAGAAGCTGGCAATCCATTTGCACAAACCCTCGGGCAGCCCGTACGATGGTAACTTCGATAGAAGACTCCGATGCCAGACCCGATCGAACGCCTTTGCCATATCTAGGCTAACAGTCAATGCCTCACCTCTCAATCGCCGAAGCCCAGCGGTGTGTAAAATACACTAGAAGATCACCAGTCGAACGACCGTGGCGAAAGCCGTATTGACGGTCGCTGATTAGGTCGTGATCTTCTAGGTATGCTAGGAGTCGTGTGTTTATCACACGCTCCATCACCTTGGAGAGAAGGGAGGTTATGGCAATAGGCCTGTAATTCGACGGATCTGATCTATCGCCCTTTTTGGGCACCAAGGCACAAATGTGCACCCATCCACGAAGACGGGATTTGCCGAGTGGAGTAGGAAAGCACGAAAAGGCGCGTTAGCACAGAACACAACTCAGGAGCACACTGCTTTAGCACCACTGCTGGTATGCCATCTGGCCCACTCGACTTATGAATGTCGAGGGAGTGCAACGCCCGCCGGACATCTCGCTGGGTAATTGAGATTTCCGGCATTGAGCTACTGCACCTCGGGATGGTAGGTGGCACAGCTCCCCCGTCATTCAAAGTCGAGTTAGAGGCAAAGAGATTACCCAGTAAGTCGGCTTTCTCTTTAGCACTGTAGGCCAGACTGCCACCCGGTTTTTGCAATACTTATGCTTTGAAACATAACACAAACTTAATTACAATAATATAGCGATGTAATAATATATAAATATATACATATACAGGGTGTTCAGGGCATGGATCGTCAAATTTTTTTGAGATACTCGTGGGGTCTATTTCTACTTTTTTACCGTTGGAGCTTTTCTAAGTTTTAATTTGTTATATATATTACTAGATGTGCCCGCGACTTCGTCCGCGCGAAATTTAACAAAAAAGTTATTGTTCAGTTATAATTTTATTTATTTGATTTGATTATAAGTACCTAAATAAGCAGAGTAAAATAGCGAACAGGAAATAATAATAGATATGTATTATGTAGTTCATCCGCGTGGAATAGTTATTTTTTTATATATTAAATAAAATTTCTAAAATAAAAGTAGCCTAAGTTACTCCTTATTATATTAGCTATCTCCCAGTGAAAGTCCCGTCAAAATCGGTCCAGCCGTTTCAGAGATTAGCCGGATTAAACAGATAGACAGACAGGCAAAAATTGTAAAAGTATTCATTTTGGTTGTATATGTACCATATATACATCCATATGCATTTAGTAAAAAGCGGTTATCTTAATATTACAAACAGACACTCCAATTTTATTTATTTGTGTAGATTATTACGAACAACACAAACAAATGTTCAATCGTAGCATAACATGTATGTTCATGTATATTTCACCATACACATGTATACACTCACACACATGAACACTCCTATACCCACCTTGCACCTTTCTTATTATCAACCCAGTACAAGTACCTGTAGTCTCTCACAAACTGTGCATATGTGACAAACGTACCGTATGTAATTATGTACTAAGTTTTGTGACGAGAAATAAAGTATAGATAATATGTGTGTGTTTGTTTAGGAAGACCACCTGGCGGTGTGGCACCGGACGGCGGCGGACACGGGCGCGGCGGCGCGCGTGCGGGACGCGCTGCGTCGCATCCTGCAGCTGCCGCTGTCCGTGTCCATCGAGTACAAGGCGCACGGGGACTGCCTGCGCGCCTCCGCCGGCCGCGCGCCCGAGGAGCCGCCCTCCCCTGGAGAGCTAGCGCCCGAGCCCTCGCCGCGCTCGTAGCGGCACGCCCCCCCACACACACCCCGCCTAGCCCCTGTCCTCGCCCCGCCCGCTCTCACTCACTCTTACTAACGTTGACGCCCGACTATCGAGGCAGCTTCTGACCGATCGCGATAGCCACGCAGTATTTTTTTACACTGTATATATATACCATGGCGGTCCTTGAAGATGCGTTCCCAGTCTCGAGTCTCACCGTGCTCGCGCACCGGGACTGGATGTGAACGGGCCTCGGCACACTATTTCCGCACATCGATTAGTTACGTTTCTACAAAACTTACTATTAACAAGGTCTAAATCGGCAATTAACAATATGAATGTACGTTCAGATCGGTTTGTCACGTGCACAGATCGCCAGTGCTGCGTGCACCAGTATTCAGGGGGGTATCCTTTATTTGAAATGTGAAGTGAAGAAAGTATGAAGTAAGTTAGGATTATTAATTGGAATTTTCCATTGTCTTCAAATACGAGCAATGAAAATTGAAACAATACTAGAAAGTTTTATTTTAAAATAAGTTGTACCTTGTATTCGAGATATGTTGTGCTACCATTAGTAATGTAATCATTTGTTGTTAAAACATGTTTAAATTATAACTACACTCTATATAAAAAAATGCATCGTTAAATAGGGGCATATTCGAATTATTCAAATTGGGCTGCTTTTTTTCCGTTTGATTTCTAAGCGTACTTTTGAAGTAAATTTCCAAAAGGTACGGTTTGAGTAACTTCGTGTGCGTGTACTCTGATGTGTGAACACATTGTCTGTCGGTACAGCGAACTGTATGAAACACGTCCACTAACATGTAATGTGTATGAAGTGCTATAATTTTCTAAACCATGAAATTGACTATCGTTTCGCCTGCTTCACTGGTTGTATTAAAGTAGGTCTAGCATAGCCTCGCCACTCGTATGATCTTCCAATACCTGACATTAGTATTAAGTTTGTCCCACAATGAGATCTTTATATGTATGCCGCCAACAAAAAATATAAACGAATGATCACTAATGAATTATAAGTATTAGAGAAACCCCGTTAGCGGCACCAGCTCACGCAAGCTAGTCAAGCATTCTGAAGTGTTCCGAATTAGCAGGTTATCGCCCGCGACGCGCCCGAGACTGAGTGAGAAATAGAACAGTAATTAGTCAGCGCATCGTTGTCACAGTGACGTCGCTGGTTCGAGCGATGTACATATAGTGAAATTGTAATAATGCGTATTTGTTGAAATGCGACGGCGTCTTGTGAGAACGGCCGCTGCCGACCGCCCTCCTGTACAGTTGGAAATAAAGTGAATTTCATTACTGAGAATAAAGTTCACACTTTGTATACTTTGAATTGTTTTTTTTTATTGTTCCAAGTTGTACATTTGTGGGGTTCTTGTGACGTATTTACATGGATCTTTATACTGTTGTACTTGATGTATTCTCCACATACTTTTACAGGTAGGTAAGGTACTTGTAAAAGTATGTGTGGGTACTTTTACTTGAAGTAAAACTTGTTTACGCACCAAGCGTGCGTCAAGCGTCAGTCAAGCACTTGGGGAGTAAGCTGGTGAATGAGTGATGAGAGTGTTACGAATAGTGTGATCGGGCGAGGTGAACGGAAGTTGAGAGGGAGATATAAGTTAGTGAAGATAGAAAGAGAGAGAGTTCCGTTTCGTATATTACTGTAGGGGCAAGAGAGAGAGAGTTGCGAACACACATTTTCTTTTTTTCTCTCATAGCGAGTAAGGTTCGTATATTTACGACACAGTGCAGGCCTGAAGCACACTCGTTTTTAGGGTTCCGTACCCAAATGGTAAAACTGAACCCTATTATTGAGACTCCGCTGTCCGTCCGTCTGTCACCAGGCTGTATCTCATGAACCGTGATAGTTAGACAGTTGAAATTTTCACAGATGATGTATTTCTGTTGTATAACAACAAATACTAAAAAATAGAAAAAGTAAATATTTAAGGGGGCTCCCATACAACAAACGTGATTTTTTTCGATATCGTTAACGGCAACAGGTAGACGCTTTAAATATTCACAGGATATTTAGTTACATATCCACTTTAAGAATAAATAATGAAATTAAAATAAATATTTAAGGGGGGCTCCCATACAACAAACGTGTTTTTTTTTTGCCGTTTTTATAGATAATGGTACGGAACTCTTCGTGCACGAGTCCGACTCGCACTTGGCCGATTTTTTTTATAGATTTTTATTAATGAACTGCACGGTAGGGAAACAAATTGTGACGATTCCAAACAAATGTAGCCATTTTTACGGAATAAAAAGATTTTGACTTTGACTTTGAATAGTCGACGCGAAATTAGTATTGGGCCGACAAACTTTTTAGTTGTGGAATGAACTCCCTCATTTCCCAATCGATTTCTTTTTTAAATATGACTTCAGAGTACACATATAGCCCACTTGATATAAAGTGATTACCATAGTCTATAAAGGCTTGCAAGGCAGGAAGTATCGCCAGCGCTTTTCTGACTCTTCTGCGAACACAGGAATTTCTTAGATAACCATACTCACTCGCAGGAATACAATAACCCTCGAGGGAGTTATTTGGCTGTGGTTTTTGTGCGGTGGAGGTACTTACCTAGCGTGCTGTGATGCGCCTTATCTCTCTATAAACACCCAGATCAAGACAAACACATGTTCATGCACACAAATGTTTCTCCTGTTTGCCACCGAACTTGTCAAAATTGGCGATAAATCGTCCAAACTTATAAACCTGTATTGTCGACAATTCTAAGCTTATCTATATTAATGAGCCCTTATGTAATTTTATTGCGAGAATTTGACCTTGGTATGTTCTTCTTTGTACGTTCTTTTACAACCGTACCTATCGCTCGCTCACGGCGGTGAATACATCCTCGGCCTCTTTTTTTAATACTACGTCGGGAGGCATACAAGCATACAACCCACCTGATGTAAAGCGGGTACCGTAGCCTATTAACGCTTGCGATATATTAAGTATCACTCGCGCGGTGCCTCCTCTGCCGGTTACACAGCAACTCCTTGGGATCTTACTGGTGACTTCACTCACACGTAGGAACACAACAACCCTCTAGGGAGTTGTTATTTGGCTGCGGTTTTCAGTGAGGTGGAGGTACTTCTCCAGGCGGGCTGCTATAATGCGACTCACGCGCTGGAACTGCAATGGCTGCGTACTGTGCGGTTCCGGAGTAGTTTTCTTCTGAGAATTGTGTAATGCATAGGGTTCTCCAAGAAAGGCTTTTTACAAGTGGTTACAAGGTCGTCAACGCACGAGTGACACACCCACTGCTTACCATCGGGCGGGTTGTAAAGTGCAGCTAAAAGGGGTCTAGTACGAGAAGCGTTTTTTACAATCTGAACCAAAGCCGCGCAGATGAGCGGTTTAGGGCGTACCCTATTGGCGACGTGCACCAATCCCGTCGGTGCAAAGCTGGGTGCTTGTGGCGGCCGCCTCCCATTATGCAGCGCCGAACCTGATGGGTCGAGGAAAGTTGTGTGACGCTGGTGAATTGAAAGAAAAGATGAATGAACTGATAAAAATGATGAACGAGATATGCCAAGATGCTTTGTTTTCTTTTTATTTATTTTTATTTACGCGCAGCATACCTGGTGGCCCCGCTTCGCCTGATGTTAAGCGAAAGAGGAGCCCAAATCGCAGTGGCAATTGACAAAAATTACAGTAAAAAATGCTTTTGGGCAAATATTATTATTTTAGATCGCCGCTGTCACCATGTAGTGAAATATCGAATTGTTAAGTAGATAAGAACTTTTTCACCACAGGGACACTTTGTAGCAAAGTCGTCTGTATGGGTACCTACCTCTGTCTCACCTATTTCTACCGCCAAGCAGCTATTTATATAGCTGTGTTCCGGTTTTAAGGGTGAGATATGGCAGAGAAATTACTGGGCACTGTGACGAAACAGCCTTAGGTCACAAGATTGGCAGGGGGCGAGTAACATCCCCATGGTGCTGCGAGCATCAATAGCCTGCGGTAACCGCTTACCATCTCATGCGGGCCGCATGCTTGTTTGACAATCTAGTTGTAAAAACTGTTCTATTAACAAGCGGTGGGTTACAGAATAAACACCTTTTTATGACCTACTTCATAATAACAAATATACAACACCTACTGCTTAAGACATAAATATATATGTATACATTATTTTCACGCTAGGTCCCTTGCGGGGTAGGCGGAGGTAACCGAGCGTCATAAGCTCCTGACGTCACCTTCTGATAAATATGATCAATTTGGTCATGATCTTGGTCTTTCTCGGCTTCTAGATCACTCCACTTTCGCGTTATATAAAGAATAATGACGAAACAGATACTTATATATCTGTATCGTCATTATTTCATCCTGGATTCTTTCTACATGTCGGAACCAACGGATCATACCTTTTCTTATGTATATATAACACTGACACTCTTTGAGATCAATTCTATTTCTCAAATCATCATTCGAACATAATACTACAACAACAAAACTTGTGGGTGTATTCACATTGCCTCGGAAAGCCATATTCGAATAGGAATGGAAAGTTATCTGTCAAAATGTATGCAGATTCCATACATTTTCACAGATAACTTTCGAATCCGTTTCGAATATGACTTTCCGAGGCAATGTGAATATATTCCTGTGACCGATTAGCCGATTTTTGGTGAATCAATTTGTACCCATATTTACATTACCTATAGACGGTGCTTGAAATATGTCCTGTAGTTTCCATATAGTGCCCGTTAGTGAAGATATACCGCTGGGATTAATTCCCCGCTTAAAAATTCCAATCCAGAGAATAAACACACTCTAATTGTCACAAGTGAAAAACTTAATAAAGTAGAAAGCCCGGACACATAATTAATATCCACATCGGACTTGTCACGCCCATACTAATTGACACTGTTTACCAACATCCCTTTGCTTAGGCAATTAAAAACATAACTCGTGCATTTTTAGGGTTCCGTAGTAAATAAGGAACCCTTTTGCTTTCGCCGTATCCGTCTGTCTGACTTTCCGCGGCCTAGCTCAGAAACGCTTGATACTAGAAGCTATAGTTTGGCATTTATACATATTAACTATGCCTACAAAGTGGTAGCATAAAAAATGGAAAAAAAAATTTTGGTGGTAGGTACCTCCCCTATACGTGAAGTGGGGATATTTTTTTTTATTCGCCACCGCCCACCCCATGGTGTGGGGAGTCGTTAAATAGGTTTTTTAAAAACATTGAGGGTGTGGGAAGATCGTTTTTCAATATAGTGATCCGTTTGCGAAATATTTATGTTAAAAGTGTAAATTTTTGTTAAGACTCAAGTGTCCCCTCCCCTATGCCAGCGAAACTGTTGTATTTGGAAATGTAAAAAAATATTGTTAGTTGTCCATACAGTGAATTTAAAAGGGAAACTATCACGGCTAAGCTGGCTTTCCAGGTTAACGAGTTATTTAGAATTCGGCTCCTAACTCGGATCCGCCGAGTGCGAAGAGTTAGGACTGCTGCGCGATACACCAGGTACCGATTAGCCCAGGTACCTGGGTTCATCTCTCTTAGGCCTTTAAGGCATGTTCGATTAATCGAACCCGCGTGTTCGATTTTATTTTTTAGCTCCACGACCCTAAGCCGATGTTCGACCATTCTCGGGGGCTCTTAGGCAGTCCCTTTTTTGTTTTTCAAGCTGTGGCGCATCACGCCCGCCTCTCCCTTCCGGTGACGTAGTACGGTCCACAGGAGCCAACTACATAGTTAGGTAAAAAAACCCCTTATATTGTCAGGCTGTGGCGTCTCACACCCGCCTCTCCCTTCCGGTGACGTAGTACGGTCCACAGGAGCCAACTACATAGTTAGGTAAAAAAAACCCCTTATATTGTCAGGCTGTGGCGTCTCACACCCGCCTCTCCCTTCCGGTGACGTAGTACGGTCCACAGGAGCCAACTACATAGTTAGGTAAAAAAAAACCCCTTATATTGTCAGGCTGTGGCGTCTCACGCCTGCCTCTCCCTTCTGGTGACATAGTAACGGCTCACAGGGGCCAACTACATAGCCTGGTCAAAAAAAACCCTTATATTGTCAGGCTGTGGCGTCTCAAGCCTGCCTCTCCCTTCCTGTGACATAGTAACGGCTCACAGGGGCCAATTACATAGTCAGGTCAAAAAAAATCCTTATATTGTCAGGCTGTGGCGTCTCACGCCCGCCTCCCTCTTCCGGTGATGTAGTAATGGCTCACAGGGGCCAATTACATAGTCAGGTAAAAAAAAAACCCTTATATTGTCAGGCTGTGGCGTCTCACGCCTGCCTCTCCCTTCCGGTGACATACTAACGGCTCACAGAGGCCAATTACATAGTCAGGTCAAAAAAAAACCCTTATATTGTCAGGCTGTGGCGTCTCACGCCTGCCTCTCCCTTCCGGTGACATACTAACGGCTCACAGAGGCCAATTACATAGTCAGGTCAAAAAAAAACCCTTATATTGTCAGGCTGTGGCGTCTCAAGCCTGCCTCTCCCTTCCTGTGACATAGTAACGGCTCACAGGGGCCAATTACATAGTCAGGTCAAAAAAAATCCTTATATTGTCAGGCTGTGGCGTCTCACGCCCGCCTCCCTCTTCCGGTGATGTAGTAATGGCTCACAGGGGCCAATTACATAGTCAGGTAAAAAAAAAACCCTTATATTGTCAGGCTGTGGCGTCTCACTCCTGCCTCTCCCTTCCGGTGACATACTAACGGCTCACAGAGGCCAATTACATAGTCAGGTCAAAAAAAAACCCTTATATTGTCAGGCTGTGGCGTCTCACGCCCGCCTCTCCCTTCCGGTGACATAGTAACGGCCCACAGGGGCTAATTACATAGGTAAAAAAAAACCCTTATATTGTCAGGCTGTGGCGTCTCACGCCTGCCTCTCCCTTCCGGTGACATAGTAACGGCTCACAGGGGCCAACTACATAGCCAGGTAAAAAAAACCCTTATATTGTCAGGCTGTGGCGTCTCACGCCTGCCTCCCCCTTCCGGTGACATAGTAACGGCTCACAGGGGCCAATTACATAGTCAGGTCAAAAAAAAACCCCTTATATTGTCAGGCTGTGGCGTCTCACGCCCGCCTCTTGCTTCCGGTGACGTAGTAACGGCTCACAGGTGCTAACTACATAGACAGTATAAAAAAGCCCTTTTATTTATTTCTCTCTTCATTCCTCAAGTCCTTCAGGGCAGGCATGTACACGCGTGTTCGATTGTTTAGCTTCGCGATGCCCTAAGCCGAGATTTGATCCCTCTCGATGACCCTTATGCAGTCGCTTTTTGCTTTTTCACTCTGTGGCGCCTCACGCTCGCCTCTCCCTTCCGGCCCACAGGGGTCAACTACATAGTCAGTGTCAAAAATAAGGCTTTATATTCGTATGTATAGTTATAAGTAGTAAAGTATAAATAAAATAGTTATACTAGCATTTAATAGTTACTAACACGGTTCGAGTTTTGAATGTATAACCCTTACATTATTTGACAATGCTCAGTAACTTGGTTTTGAATGCTAAAAAAATCCTATAGGCTCGATTTCCTATTATTTTAGGCAACTATGTAACTTTTTCGCAAGCAAGCAAAGCGAAACATATACGGAACCCTACACTGCTGTGTGTGGCCTGATATGCACTTGGCCGGTTTTTAAATTAACTAATGGCTTTGCTGAAAACCTTCCAGTATTAGGTTCCGAGCAAATTTATAATAAAAATAACCTTTTTACCCTTCTCTACCTGTGTCATTTTACCTTCTAGACTGTTCTTTTATCACATTACCTATGGACGGAAGATTCACATGCATCAAAGTTATTAATTCTACAGCATTGACTTTCCTCATAGAGATCGTTTGTACTTAACTGTTGTGGCACGACTGCTAAATTGCAAGTCTTTGTCTCATATTATTTAGGAATACTTACGTAGATTAAAAAGACCAGTGATAGTCTAGTGGCTAAAGACACTTCCACATGAGCAGTGTACCTTCCATCTCTACTAAAAGCGCATCCAAGATATACAATCTCACTCCCATGTTCAAACACTTCATCATCAACCGTAATCCTTACACTGGTTCTGGTTTCTTCTCTTTCAAATACCATTATCTTTGTTTTCTTCGCATTCAAAAGGAAGCTTTTCTCCATACATTCGTCTTTCATCATTGTGATCAGTGTTTGCAGTTGGTGTTTCTGCTAATAACACAGCATCGTCTGCATACAGCAGACAGTTCACCACTAGATCACCCATGCGCAATCCCACATTCGTTGGCCTTATTCTCTGCAGACAACTTTCGAGATACAGAATAAAAAGCCTAGCAGATAGCATGCAACCCTGTTTGACACCAATTTTGACATGCTACCATCTACACGCATACATGCTGAGCAATCCTTGTAAGCGGGCTGCACAACACGAAGCAGCAACCCATTAATCCCATGTATCGACAATATGTCCGACAGTTTCTTTCGCAAATGCTTTTTCAAGATCCACAAAACTGCGGTAAACTCTGGTCTGGTCTGGTTCTGGTCTATGGCCAGATGCTTCTCCACGATATTGCGGAGCAAGAAAACGCGATCCGTACATCCCCTTCCATTACGGAATCCTGCCTGTGCCTCCCAGAGCATTACATTGGATTTCACCCTCGTTCTCCTTACTTTTCCATATAGTTTTAGTTCTCAGCTGATCAAACTAGAGGCCCTATAGCTGGCGTAGTCCATCGTCATCGTCGTCACCGTGGAGTAAGCATCAAACTTCAGTGCCAGTTTCCGAGACATAGTCATATATTTCTTCAAAATATTCACCACCGTTCTTACACTTCCATAGTATTAGCAAGAATGTTACCAGCTTTAGACTTTATCTCTGAGACCACTTTACCTCTCTCCAAAATAGTTTAGTATTTGCCTCGAAGTATTTCGTCAGCCTCCGTTCCTCATTTATAATTTGTCTTTCATGCTTCTCTTTCACTAAAGCCTTGGTTTCATTCTTGCATAGACGGTACATTTCGTCCTTCTTTTCTCTCATATTTTCATTTAAGGGCAAATATGACACATAATCCAACCAAGCTTTCCTCTTTCTTGCTACGGATGATTCAACCTCCGCATCGCACTAGGCATCTCCTTTTAATGTTTTTGCCTTTTTGCGCATCCACATGCTTCTTTTGCGCTATTCACCATACTTGCTTTCAAAATTTTTCAGCGTTCATGCACGTTCAGGTGTGCGTGACCTGAAATTTTTTCTCTCAGGTCTCAGGTCAGGACTCAGATCAGAAACACTTGCATTCGAAGTCTTTTGCTTACTAGATGTACCTACACGTTCTCCTTATACTTTCATATTATAATTTTTCGCTCCTTTCATGATCTCCGAAAGAGATACGCACTTGCCACTTCTTGAAAAGTCCTACAAACAGGTTTACCACCAGGTGGTCCGTTTCAAGAGTGGGACCTATAAAGGCTCTTGAATCCATTACCGTATTACGAAGACATCTATCTGTTAAAATCAAATCAATCACACTTTTTTGGTCATTCCGTCATCCTTTTGATGAAATAAAGTATTAGACACGAGGAGGTTCCGTTCCATACATAAATCTAGAATTGACTTACCTGTTTCGTTCACTCTCTTATCTCCATAGGGACCAAGAACATCTTCGTAACTGTCTCGTTTAGTCTCACCCCAATTCAAATCTCCACACATAATCAACCCAAAGAAGTCTATGCCCTCCCAAACAGTAATCTCTTATACCAGTGGGTAAGCGAGAGGAGCGTACGACACCTTCACCAGCACTGGCATGATAGTCCCGGTCTACCCCAGACCATAAGTCCATCATTCCACTGGACAGATCATTCCCATTGCGCTTAGTCTCTGGCACACACAAAGCATCTAAACGTCTCTCATTCATTACGTCCATCAGCTTGTTCATCTTATTATTCAGTCCACCTCTCACATTCCACGTGCTTATGGAGCACTCGGCTCTGCCCGACCCGTCGGCATTGGTGCTGCGTGGTGGGCGGCACTTCCCACCGCCGCAGGCACCGACGGGGGCGGATCGGTGCATGTCGCTTCCGGGGGATGGCCTAATCCGCACATCGGTGCGCTTTCGGGTCGCCAAGAAATTATATTTCGAAAGACGTGTGACCTAACCTAAGAAAGGTCTGGTTTTTCGTCTAGGTTGTATAGGTCTGATAGCAGTCGCTCAATGTAAAAATTCAGTATTTTCGCCAAATCCTTATGCTTAGTTAGCGGACCCTGCCCATCCTAATTGATCAGGAAACGGGATAACGCTAAGAAGAAGAATAAGACTTACGTAGATAAAAAAAAAAACTAAAACATTAAAAACATAAATATATGTATTTGGAATTTTGCATTAACTTTTTTACAAAATATAACAAATAACAATGACATAAATAATAACATAACATTATAACAAGATAACAACTAGATATTTAGATAGACCGGTAATTTGCGAGTCATGGGCAATTAAGTACATACATATTGATGGCATAATCTATGTATATAAAAGTCGATACCTATTAAAGGCAAGGTCCTGGCTGATTCATTCGTCAATCATTATCGTTCATTAAGTCATAACTTACTCATTTCGATACGATTGAACGTTATCAATGTATCTTTAAAGTCACATTGCGTCGTAAACATAGATATTATACTTTCTCATATATATCATTAGGTTATCGATATTACCTATAAGTACATAAATATAGATAAGCGTTATAAGGACATGAACTCGACTAACTTTGCAGGGGTAATAAACTAACGTAATAAAAAAATATATTTCATTTTCATAGAAACGTAGAATAGAAAGTTAAAATTCTTGGAATTATTTTTTCAAATATAAAAATCTAATATAATTCCATTAACTTTCAAGAGTTCGTGTTATATCACCCTCGTCCCTAAACATTCCCTTAGTGGGGAGGTCTCGACGAGTATTTTAAGTATGCCGCTGTGACTGTCACACATTCTGTTTATCATGGATACAGATTTCTTGCGAATGATTGCGTGGAAGTCATGAGTATGATATTTCATGACACACTACTTCTGTAAAGCAGTACTTCTGCGAAGCAGTCCCAACAGCATAATTTATAAGTTGTACCTGTTGCACATTGTATGTACATTCATATTACTACACAATTATAAACTTGTCACAAGAAGTCAACGACCGTAGCGTGGTGGACGCTTAGCGTTTGTCACTGGACCTTTCGTGCCACATATATTTACGTACCTTGTAATTTTCCGTAATGGCATAATATAATATAATACCTGTAAAGAATGCCGAGTTAATTTTGTTAGTTTTATAAAATGCCTGTCTGTCCAATGTTTGCCAGTTAACACAATGAGTCAAGAACACCGAGTGCTTCTTCTCGTCACTCTTATCATCTATTTGGTGTGACAATAAATTCAGTCTGACGACGCAGGTACAACAACAAATAAAAATTTCTTAGTCTATAGGTCAGATGAGCTCTTCATGAAAGGTATTTACGGGTGAAAGTTGTTTTCTAATTGTGCTGGTGATGTGATTCTTATATCCGCGAATGTCTTTTCATAAGCTTCGAGTGCTCTCTCTTCCACTTTGCCGTCAAGACTTCAAACACATTAACATTAAATTGTGCATGTGCACACTGGGTGCTTGTGTTTGAGATCTGTGTTGGGTAGATAAAGTCTAATATAAAAATACATAAATCATGAAATCAAATTTGAAGACAGTTCATGCAGTGTTCAAAGTAATATTTTTATTTGTTTTTAGATTTATCATCACTACATAATAAATTGAAATATACCGCCGCGCTAAGTTTGTGTTTTCTCATGCACATCTCAGAAACTACTCGACTTATTTTCATACGGTTTTCACCAACAGCAATAGCGGTTATCTAAGAAGAAGAACATTTTGCGAAAACAAGCTACCAGTTACTAAATGGTAGCTTCAGTTAGGTACCAGTTGATCATATTTATGAGCTTTAGTGGTTTGCTTTCCGAAAATGATTAATTACACGAAAATAATGAACGTTGGAATCGTTCCTCTTAAATCTATGAAATCTTTTAAGGTTAAACTATTGTAACAACTCGCACGTAATTTTAACGAAACGTAAATGAAAATTAAAGATAGAAAATAACAAAATTGGGATATCAGTATAATATTATTGACGCTCACCCGAGACCACATATTAATTAGAAATAATAAATTATTATCATCTTCATATAGTATAATTAACTAAATAGCTACTTATGTATAAAATAAAAAGAACAAAAATAAATTCAACCAAAATCTACTTATAGTTATGTATAGCATAATAGCTTATGGCCAAATAACTAGAAGTTCTAGTTACATACCTATCCCATTTAATTTTTTAACTAATTATAATTGCTCCCGATATATTCATTTCACAACTCATTATCAAAATATTTTAAAATATTCACATATATTATAAATGCAATGTATTGTTTTGGTATCGATATAGTGTAGGCGTCTGAGCATATTTTTGCAACATGCTTCTGTATAGGTACTGGCCTATTATTAAATTATTGGCGACTCCTTTAGAGAAGGCTTAAAAAAGATTAAGCGAGTGGCCCCTTCCACTAGGAAGTTACGTTTTTACATTGAACTATATGTTCTACATAACATTACACTTTACAATATATTACCAACAACATATTTAACTATACGTTAACATAGTTGTTTCTTTTTTAAGAAAAATAATAAGTAAATTTTTAAGCCGTATTCAAATGTATCTCTTTTTCCAAAGGCTTGTGTAGAAAATAACACATTAAACAAGAAAAAAAAATATTTAGTAATAATAATTTTATATTCTTGTAACTAAATAAGTTTATATCAAATGTATTACATAATATTCATTACCATT
This sequence comes from Pyralis farinalis, assembly GCA_947507595.1. Taxonomy (NCBI): domain Eukaryota; kingdom Metazoa; phylum Arthropoda; class Insecta; order Lepidoptera; family Pyralidae; genus Pyralis; species Pyralis farinalis. The sequence continues at coordinate 4,565,415 of OX382270.1, forward strand.
TCCTTACATTATTTATATTACACTAGTTCCTTAGTAGTACCTAGCTTCCGCTGGCGCACTCGCATGAAGTTTGATTTCTCAAGTTACGCATTCGTAAATATCTTTGAGATAAAATGTAGCCTAAATTTTGATCTGGAAAACTGTCGGTGTGTAAAATTTAATCATATTTCGTTTAGTAATTTTGGAGGACGCGGTGTTCAATGTAAGTAGGTACCTACTCATCGCGTTACAATGAAAACATCCTTTTTATAAAATGTTGTTCTGTGATAGGTTACGTAACATAACAATTACACCAATTGCTCTTTTGGCTTCAATATAAAGACAATATAGAAATAGACGTATAAAAGAGAATTAGACTCCATGTCATGCTTCAAATTCGTCTGTTGCCATTTCGTCGATAAACACTATAACCCTGACACCTATTTTCTATGTCTAGACTAGGAATAGCTTCTCCAATGTAGATTAAACCCTAAATGTCTCACTTGTACAAACGTCTTGAACACATAGTCCCAAATGTTGTTGCTGATTCCGAATGCTGAAACAATAATATCAGGCATAAATTATATAATAATACCTTTTTTATACCAAGAGTTAGCAAACAAGCGTACGACCTGCGTGATAGTACGCAGATACCATAGCCTATGAACTCTAGACACCAGGGATATCACTAGAGCGTTGCTGATGTAACCCCATATTATAGTCTCTTGAGAAAACATTGAGAGAGCCGGCAGTCAGGTATGAGTCTTCCTTCAAGCGGATTAGCAGATGGCAGTGTTTTCTTATCTGCTCCTCCCGCGGATTTAGTCTAATGAGAGTTCTAGAACAGTACAGACGACCTGTCCGTAATAATCTTTAATTATACTATTTACTATCATTATTGTACCATAATATGCTGATGTGAATTCTAATATCTAATTGATACTTTTAAAAGAGACCTATATTGGCAAGTTTCTTTCGGGATTTCTTCTTCGCCAATGGTCGTTTCCGCAATGCCAGCAAATTAAAAAAGAATAATAGTAAGATAAGAATTGAATAAAATGCAATAAGATTATATTTCAAAAAATGTAAGACATGTCTAAGAGCCCGCGAAAGTTTAATGGCAAATAAAGATTTTTTAACAGGTACTGACGGCTTAACATGCTATTCGACAGAGCTCGAAATATTTAAACTGATCCGTAGACATACTGCGATCGATGTTGCTTAATCTGCGTGTAAGACTGGTGCGAATAATGTCAGCATCACGTTAGATGATAAAGGTTAAAAAATGAATTGAGAAGTTGATAACAATCGAATCATACCTTTATCATGATTGAGGAAATGGTGATTGGAGTGATAGCGTTTCATAGCGTACAGGTACGAACCAGCCTTCGGTGAGCCGTGGTGCACGTAGAAGTGGATCATATCGTAGATCAGATAACCTGGACAATAGTACATGTTACAACATCGAGGAGAATGACCATTAATGATATCAACTATGTTATCTTGCGTATCATTTTTATTATCACGCTTTTATTAAGATCAACCGTATTTTTTTTTTATACAACGACTGGTAGCAAACGAGAATACGGCCCGCCTGATGTGAAGCGGTTACCGTAGCCTATGAACGCTTGCAACATATAGTATCTCTCGCGCGTTGCCACCCCCCTGGCCAATGCCGCAATCTCTTTCTGGTAACCTCACTCACACGCAGGAACACAACAATCTTCCAAGGAATTGTTATTTTGCTGCGGTCTTCTGTGAGATGGAGGTACTTCCCCAGTCGGGCTATCATTGTGCCCTACTTATCTTTAAAACTGTATGTAAACAAATCTTGGAAGTTGAATTTAACCAAAAGCAAAGCGAGCTCATTTGATCTGTTTTAACCAATCGAATATACCTATTACACGTGATAAAGAAGGTCCGATGATGCACCCTTGGGGTGGATAGTGAAACTTTATAATAATTAATAAAAAAATATCACGATTTTAGTATGAAACGTAAAAGAAAAAGCTTTCGCTTTGAAGCCCAGAATTCGATGTGTTTCGTATAAGAAAAAGCTTTCGATTAGATTTTTTTCTTTAGCTTTCGATTGAGAACTTGTGCTTCGAAGCGAAAGCTTTTTCTTATACGTATTCATACTAATCATGTCTAGTGATATTTTTTTATATTACAAAAGAGAGCCATCCGCTCTATTTATAACATGCGCTTCCGGGAACTTCACTTGGACTATTCAAAGAAATATATATCCTCACGGTTACCTCTCAGTATATTAATGAGAACATAATGTATGCTTGTAAAAATATAGAGCATTTAGATATATATTTACTTTTAGTGAAAATCTTAGTAGTAGGAATAAATTGCGTATGTTAATACATCGGCGTGCTAAGACTAATAGATCTTTTATTGTAAATTGTATTCGATTCTATAATAAATTACCTGAAACAGTTCAGTCCTTGCCTGACAATATGTTCAAAAGGCATATCAAAAATACTTTATATAAGAAGGGTTATTACAGAATCGATGAATATCTGACTGACAGAGATGTTTGGAAATGATTCAGCACATATATCTTTAACTGTACCACTTGACATCACTACATGCACACTCACATATATCTGTTGTCATTTTCAAAATGCTGGTAGATTAAAAAAGACAAATTAAAGCTGTGAAAAATTAATTACATACAATATAATCTGATTTAAAGAATGTAAGACGTGTCTAAGTGTCCGTGTAGGCCTAATGGTAAATAAATAAATAAATGTATGTTTGTCTTATATGACAAAATACTAACACCTTTCAGTGATACGTCATTTCACTACTCAGAATCCAGTGAAATCAAAATGCCGGACATCATAGAATAGGATACGAGCAATGCCTCGCTTCCTCGAGTGGTGGCTTGGGGCCGCGCCCGGGAGCCCGTGTGTCATCAAATCGATTTTAATTCTCAAAGTATTATAAAAAAGTCGAAAGGTAAAACACACACACAGAGAGAGATTAGCCGTTATAGTCTGCAGATAGCATCAAAAGTGTAATTATAATAATTAATTATTAAGTTCGTTGAATATAAATCGGCACTGATTTTGGCCCACCTGATGTAAAGCGGGTGCCGTAGCCTATTAACGCTTGCGATATATTAAGTATCACTCGCGCGATGCCTCCTTTGCTGCTTACACAGCAACTCCTTGGGAGCTTACTGGTGACCTCACTCACACGCAGGAACACAACAACCCTCTAGGGAGTTGTTATTTGGCTGCGGTTTTCTGTGAGGTGAAGGTACTTTCCCAGACGGGCTGCTTTGATGCGCCCTACCTCTCTTAAAACATCCAGACCAAGACAAACAGACGTGTTCATGCACACAAATGTTTGCCTTGTGTGGGAATCGAAAGTCATGAATGATGCGACTTTGACACCAACGATCGTGGCGTTGGTGTCAAAGTCGCATCATTCATGACTGAGCACCGAGCTCGTCAAAAGGATGTTGCTCAAGAAGCCAGTAATTTTCAACAGCTTAACGATATGGATATAGGTCTTTAGTATCCAGACGTGTCATATTCTGTCAATCAAGAAGTTGGTAATCTTCTACAGCCTTATAATATGTGTACAGTCCTTCAGTTCCCAGAGTTGGAACAGACTACTGCTCAAGAAGCCAGGAATACTATTCCGGAACAGCTTCACAATGACGAAAGGTGGTCTACTCTAAATCGACTAGATCATTGTTTATTTCCATTTCAATATGTTATCAACAGGGCCTAAATTTGATATAAATCTTATTCGGACACCACTGAATGTGTTCAAATTGATCTTTTCGGAAAGTATTATTGATTATATAGATGATTGTACTAATAACTACGCTGAAAAGGTAACTAATCAAGACCGGCTTTGTACTAGGAACAGTCGTAGCCATAAGTCTCGTCCTGTAGATAGGCAGGACGGCAGGAGATCTTATCTTTTTTAGGCCTGTGTCTTCTGCAAGGGCAACTAAAATTTTCCGTTACACGGCCATTCTTTTCCAATGGTCCACTTTATTACCACCCGGTTTTTCAACATGTGACATTTGGTAGAAGATTTGAACAAATCTTAAGATGCCCTTGTGTAACTGATTACCAAGCGAAAAACGACGTCTGACACTGCCTCGACGTCGCTGTTTGGAATGCATTTTATTTGTACAAGACATGCATGATAAAACATAGAAAACACAAATCTATTGAATTTAGGGATCAAGAAATTAAAGAAATGTGTAATATTTCTGGTGATACAAAAGGGTTGAACGTAGTTAGAAAATACAGCATGTACAGCAGCCGAAAATTCAATCAGAATGTTGTAGAAGAATGTCGCTTTGATGCAATGAGAGGTCACTGGCCAATTGTAATGTTTTTGGCAACCACTTCTGATGGTGCAAAAAGAAAATTCAAATACCTGAATTATAAACTTTGCACTAAATTAAAAAACGAAAGGAAACTAAATATATCCGCAGGGATGTATAATAAAAAAACACCCTTATGCCCCGAATGTTTTGAAGAGTGACACCTTTTGTACTCAAATAATGAAAATGTTATGATTTCAGGATAGCAATGTTTTCAATGCTGATTGTTCTTTTTTGTAATTGTGCAATAAATTAATTAAATTACTGAAATTATGAATGCACTTAATCATTTTATTTACCATCACATTTCCGTTGTTATTTCCATTCCATCTAAATGTTGCTACGGCAATACCAGTAATAACATACACAAACATTATAAAATCAGTTGAGATGACAGTACTACTATAACCGCATACGGCCATAACTGTAGTGCTATTTGTAAGATGCCATGTATGCATTTTTGTCACTACGGCTACAGACGACAGACTTAGTATTACTATATGACGCTACTGGCATAGTCGTTGTTACAATTTGTATGGGAAAATTTACTGTCCTAGTACATGATATTAAATAGTCGGTACTGTCCCACATCGTATCATGATGGATAAGTCTTACGCCTTTCTCGACTCCCACATCCTTCTACTTTCGCATTGTATACCTATCTGTTTGATGATTACTTCATTCTGCGTTCTTTCTACACGTCAGAACCAACGCAGCATGCCTGTTCTCATTTTAATACCAACGCCTTCTTTCAGATCAATTCTGTTTCTTACATCATCATTACAATCGCGGTATTGAAGCGTTACGCCACAAATTTAGCGCAACGCTCGCATTTCGACTGCGCCTATCCTACTTTCATTTTCTCTACATACCATGCAAGTTAGCGTTCGGATCAGCACTGCGTTGTGTATAGCGAGCTGTGCGTTCTAACTCAAGATTTTACTGCCAAAACTCCATTCATACTAGGAGTGTTTCTAGCACTCATTCGTCTTTCCGCATCAGCGGTGTACCTTCCGTCCCCGTTGAAAGAGCATCCAAGATATATAATCTCATTCACTCGTTCACACTCCAACACTTCATCATTAACCATAATCCTTATTATAGTTCTGGTTTCTTCTCTTTTAAATACCTCTTTGTTTACTTCGCAGTCAATGTTACGCACTTCTCCATACAATTGTCTTTCATAATTGTGATCAGTGCTTGCAGTTCGGCTGGTGTTTCAGATTAATTGGAAAATACAGAATTACGGCATTTACGACAATTGATTTATATGGCATCGTCTGCATAAATAAATAAAATAAATAATTAATTAATGAGAAAAAATAACAAAAAATCTGTTTTATTACTGGGCTAAGAACCAAGAACTGTTAGATAGCGTGACATGTGACGGCGCCAAATACATAAAATATTGATGCCCAATAGCTGGTTTTAGTGTGGAAATTTTATCCAAATCGTTAGACTGTTACCGAAATATATTTATGTATATGCAGTTGCTTGTTTAAATCAGGAAGTAGTTTAGGCGCCTCGAAAAGAAAGTATATCTAATTGGCAAAGATAAAGCGTAACATGCGGCACAACTGTCATAAATCCGATTGATAACGCCCTCCTCATGAAGGTTGATAAAGTCAGTTGGAGCACCTGGGTTGCCCGGATATCTATTATTCACCAAGTATTTCATGATTCAGAGTGACTATCTACCAGATATGATGCATTTCATTATCGCATCGCTGTCAAATATCACTCTATCAGTGACTCACCAACATATCTCAAATTACAAGTGCAAACCCACCACTCTGGTGTAAGTTAGTGTCTGCTGCAACAAGGGTCACGGGTTTCATTCTCGACTGAAGCAGATATTTTTCTATAAGTAACGTCGGGAGTCATTGAAACATACGGCTCAATTGATGTGAAGCTATTTCCGTAGCCTATTGACGCTTGCGATACGTAAAGAATCACTCGCGCGTTGCCACAGCTGATAACACAGTATCTCCTCAGGAGCTTATTGGTAACGTGACTCACTTGTAGGCACACAAAAATCTTCCAGGGAGTTTTTGTTTAGCTGCGGTATTCTGCGAGGTGGAGGTACTTCCCCAGTCGCGCTGCTTTGATGCACCCTCCCTACCTCTCTTGTATTATTAAAATGAATATTCTGTTATATTTATATATTTGTTGGTTTACTAAGCGCCGTAGTAACCCTACAATGAGTGAAGAAGAAGTTGTACTAAGTAGGTAGAGAAATAGGTTCAGAACTCGAAAGAAGAATTTGTTTCTAAGGAGGACTTTGGTCGGGAAATTAGGCGCCCTCTCTTAAAATTATTGTATAGATTTCAAATATTTCAACAAGGCTTCGCTGATAAACTTTTGAACCAACCATAGACTGTTGCGTATATGCAACAGAATTCTATCTTTAGAATTAAATACATAAAAAAGCAAGCATCTCGCTACAACCAACTAACTTTAAAGGGTACTTCGCTACATACATACATAAGTTCACGTCAAATCCCTTGCGCGGTAGGCAGAGATCATTTTTATAAATCAGATGGGCCGAATACTTTACGCTTCCGACGCTGCTTAAAAAAATCTTTCAAGTAAAAATTTATCAAGCTCCGGTTTGATACATAGGAAGTTTGACCTATCATACTCATAAGGAGTTCCTATGTTACCAAAGGAGGTAGCAACGTCCTAGCAACACTCATTTTGCATGCTTTCATAGACTACTGTAACAAATTTACTACCCGGTGAACGGTAAACTTCTATTTCTCCTAACGTTGTATCAAAAAAATCTATTCCAAAACTAATACTTTCAAATAATGTATAACGTAATATTAAATCACTAGTGGGTTGACGAGTTGCTTGAGTGAGGTCAGCAGTAAGCTCCTAAGGAGTTGCTGTGTTAGCAGCAGAAGTGTCATCGTGCGAGTGATACAACAGGTGGGGTCAAAGTCGGGAGGCATACAAGCATACAGTCTTGTATGCCTCCCGACAATATATAAAAAAGCTAAATAAATAGGAAACACGCAAATATTGTACAATGGCTGTTGTAGGTAGGTACAGCTAAGTGCACCGTAGATATTTCGGTATAACCCGACATCCCGGTGAAAAATTGTGTAGGTACCTATCTGTTTTTTTAATAAAACATTATTCAGATGAATGATTTATCGGTAGGTAATATAATATAATAATTCCGGGTTGCCTATAAAAATTAGCCGCAATGATATATTTTATAATTAATAAATTTGTATGATTTTGAACTATGTGTTTTTTAAATGAATGAAACGTCATATTAAATGAAATGATGTAAAGAATGTAAAAAAATGTGGTTGCCACCTTCTAGTCAGCCGCAACCTTTTGGCTACTATGTACATATGTAGCTGTAAAGAGTGTAACATTAATGTTGATATATTTCAGTACCGTGTTTTTTTTAAAATATTACTTAAAATTGAATTTAAATTTGTACTGAACAAAATCCATGATTGCTTGTAAACAAATGGCGTTGCCATTGTTATGATACGATGCGTGTATTAAATAAAGAAGTATTTTTGGAAATAAATGTATTTTAATAGATTTGACATAAAAAGTTACACACCCAGTCTATTGCAAAACCAAAGAACACCCAAAGTCTCAAAGAGATCGTATATAACCATAATAGATAACATAACAGCCATGATTTGAATTAATTGGTCCTAGCTTTAACTGCTATCGAAAGGCAAGGAATGGGCGCTTTGCTTCGTGCTGTAAACGATATATAATGTAGGCTAGCCAAAAGTAGTACTGTTGTCTTTTAATTTTTTTTTATGTGGGGCATTGATTTTTTAGCAAAATGGAAATGATTGTCGTACATAAAAAAGTCACTTTTATTATTTGCATATTGAAATAAAAAAAAATCGGCGACGGACGAGCTTGGTGGCGCAGTGGTGAAACGTACTGTTACGCTACTTTAACATCAACGCTCGTGGGTTCGATTCCCACACAGCAAAAACATTCTGGGCATGAACATGTCTGTTTATCTTGGTCTGGGTATTTTTAATTTAAGAGATATAGCGCGCATCAAAGCAGCTTTTGTGCAGAAGTCTACGAGTGATGCTTATTGTATTGCAAGCATATAACCGTATAATGTATGGTAACCGCTTTACATCAGGTAGGCCGTATGCTTGTATGCCTCCCGACGTAGTATAAAAAAGAGCACATGATATACGACAAACATTTCCATTTTGCTAAAAAATTTATGCTTCACATATAAAAATTGAAAAACAACGTTACAATGACTACTCTACATTATATATCGTTTACAGCACGAAGCAACGCGCGCATTCCTTGCCTCTTGCTCGCAATTTTTCAAGCTGGAAGCAATTAATTCAAATCACGACAACCATGGCTTGCTGCGTTTTTTTTTTACAAGCAACAATGGATTATTCTGATCAGCACAAATTTGACGTCAATTTTATGTAATATAATTTTAAAAAGCACGTGACTGAAAAAAATCATCATTAATATGCCTCTTTACTGCTGATAGCCTAAAGGTTACGGCTGACTGGAAGGTGGCAACCACATTTTTTACATCATTTCGTTTAAAATGATTTTTCGTTCACTTAAAAAACATGTAGCTCATAATGTCATAATCATTCAATTTCATTAATTATAAAATATTTAATTAATAATCTTTGCTGCAATTACTTTATAGGCAACCCGGAATTAATACATAGTATTACTAATAATCATCCATCTGAATGAAGTTTTATTTTAAAAAAAAAATACAAAAAATACCGACTCCAAAGATAGTTTTGAAAGATTTAGACGGCAACAAATTATTGAATCGGCCACACGACGACAGATCATTGGTGGAAATGATAAAGCTACGCAATTTGTCTTCGGCTCAACATTGAAAAGTTTTGATGACCATCTTTACCAGCTCTATTTAAGTAAAAAAATGATACTTCTGAATGCGGATTCTCAATATATTTTTTTGTTTGCTATAAGTACCGAAATATGTGTGTATGGCTATGATATTTGAGAAGTTTTCTCAAATATTCATGAACCCCACTATCACACCTGAATTTTATGATACTCGTATGAAAAAAATGGGACCAATCTGAAACCCTTTCAAATAAAAAAGTTTTTTCAAATCGGTTTATAAATGACGGAGTTCTCATAACTAACAAACATTAAAAAAAAACATAGCCGAATTGAAAACCTCCTTCTTTTTTGGAGTGGGTTAAAACAGATACCTACACAATTATGCACATGGATTTTAGGCTAGTAAGGACCGCCCTAGAGGCACACATATAGATCAAATTGGTGATGTGTTGATAAAGGGCCAAATCATAAGCACCCACAACATGAAGAGCATGCATGCATGAACATGAGCGTGAAAGAAGTGATAGAGGTATGTTTGGATCGGCGCACCTGGCGTTCCATAGTCTCTGCCTATCCTAATGGGAGACAGCCGTGATGATATGTATGTATGCATACAGCTAAGTACACGTTAGGCTTGACACATTGATCTTTGTACCGTTTTAGTCCTATGAATTCTAGCTCCTTTGTATGTATATATTATAATTACGTCTGCAAAATGTGTTCAGTAGTAGCGAGCGCGAAAGGTAGTCAGTATTTGCCATACATATTTAGCCAGCTCTGACCTTGACGAATCACGACCGATATTCGGGCCGATTTTATCACGGGAATGAGTTCGCTTACAATAACAATAAATTCGGGTCTGGAACACGACGGCGACGCGACGAGCAATAGAAACGCGCCGCGCCGGTCCCTCGCCAAAATAACAAATAAATTTATGATTATTGCGCATAGACATCTTTGGTCCTATTCATAATTGCTTTAATTGGGAGATGGAATTGGCAGCGGATAAAGGCGACATTAGTAACACAGAGAGACGTTTTAAAAGTAGGATAACTTCAAAGAAACGTAAATTATCACACACAGGAGGAGGTTATCAATTCGGTTGTATTTTTTTATGTTTGTTATCTCAGAACTCTGTTATTTATATACCGTTTTAAATTTTCATTTTTAATCGAAAGGATATAACTTCCGATTGGTTTCATAGAAATTTTATCAAAATCGATTTAGAAGTTTGGTTATTAAATTAATGAAGTCAATCAGTCTGGTACGTGGTGTTTTCGGTCATTTTTTTTTATACCACTAATATGACAAACAAGCGTACGGCCTATCTGATGGTAAGTAGTTACCGTAACCTTTGGACATTTGCAACACCAGGGGTGGTACTTATGCTTTGCTGATCCTGTAAAATCTTCTTCACGCCCACTATTTATGTACCTCAAGCCTAGTAATCACTTCTTTAAGAGCTCCATGCTGTATTCCCTTGGAAATTGTTTGGAAAGGTAATCTCCCAAAAAGTCTTAAAAGCTTGGCTGGCATAGACTCCAAAAATTACAATAAATGAATATTATTGTCTTAACACATAGCTTTTATTCTAAGTAGTGTAAAAATATATTTCTAATTTGTTTAAGTACAAATAGACACTATAATTTTTGTTTATATTATATTTTGAAGACTATTTGCTTTTCCAAATAGTCAGAAAAAAGTTCCTCCGCTTATTCTCAAGAGAATAATCTCATCTTCAGAATTAAAACCAACCCTACCTGTACGTAGCGCATCCTGTCACTTAAAAAACGAAGCTCTTTCTTAAGAACGGTAAAGCGCATTAAAACATATCAACATCTTGCAGCAAACCGCATTCAATAGTGTAGTGTCATCTCAAAGTGATTCTCGTGTTCTTGCGAGTGAGTTTGGTCAAGAGTAAGCTCCCGAGGAGTTGCTCTATTAAGGGGTGGCAAACTGCGAGCGAAACTCCTTGTTGCATGCTTTCATAAGTTACGCCACCACTTTACGTCAGGTGGCCCGCACGCCTGTTATTTAATATTTACAATCAAAGGCCATTTAAATACAGTTACCTTGGACCATCATTGAACAACTTCATTGAAATAACTTCCTTGATCTCAAATTAATACAATGTCATGTACATACGTATCATCGAACTACAGACAGTATTGCATTTACTTACATCGCAGAGTCCGACTCCGTGATGTAGGCAAATGCAATTATTAATCAACTGGTGCCCGGTTTGAATCGTGACATGTACCATTAAATTTGTATTTTTCAGATTTATGTACATATTTATAACTAGCTATTGTCCGCGGCTTCGCACGCGTAGATTTTGGAATTTCCTTAGCCCTGAATTCGCGCGCGCCTTTAGTACTGGCCGGGAAGCGATGCGCTCCATTCTGTTAGATATAAGGCATCGAGAAGAGCCATTTGAAAAAAATGTATAGGAACTAGTATGTATAGGAATGGAAATGAAATGAAAATAGGAAATAGTAGAATGTATAGGAATTAGGAACCTTTGAATGTTGGTATATATATATAAATATCTGAAACGCAAATACGGGCGTGTAACATAAATAAATAACTTTTGTATTTGGTGATGATCACTAAGGTGAAGCTGGGGCCCATCCATTTTCTTTCACCCCTTTTTACACCGTGATGCATTTTATATCAATTACAGACTCCACATATCAGACGTAAATTTAATTATTTACAGAGAATGTTAGCCCCCGACTGGATTTTTGGGTTCTTTGCTTACTTTATTTTAATTGATTTTCTTTTCTCGCTCTAAACATGTAGATAGCATATAAACTCTCAAATATTTTTTTCAACTAAAGTCTAAATTATACATAAATGTTTCAAGTCACTAACTTAAAATATGTATCTGTGAATCTTACCTTAGGGGTTGGATTTGAAAAAGCCTATCTTATTTCTCATATGTATTTCAAAAGGAATCTCTTGATGAGTCAGTGAATTAGTCAGGAACTCCATTTTGTCTCGTCCATACACACTTTTAACCCCCTTTTCACCCCCCTAAGGGTGGAATTTTTGAAATTATTTTTTTGTATTCTAGTAGAGAGTACCATACAAACTGTCAGCCTCCTAAGGGTGGAAATTTGAAAAACGCTGAAATTACTTTTTTGTCGTCTTGATTGAGAGTATATTTACCAAGTCTAAAGTAGCTCCCTTTAAAAAAATCAGCAGTCCTACTTTTAATTCAAGAAATACTTTTGACCCCCATTACACTCTTTAAGGTTTCGAATTTTTGAAAACGTACTCTACGTTTCTGGACAATGTTTCTAGTCACTAACTTCAAAAAATATATTTCTACTCCATACAAACTGTCAACTGCCTTTTCAGCACCCTAAGGGTGGTGGTGGTTTGAAAAATGCTGAAATTACTTTTTGTCGTCTTAATTGAGAGTATATTTACAAAATCTAAAGTAGCTCACTTTAAAAAAATCAATTTCTTAACAGTTCAACTTTTAATTCAAGAAATACGTTTGACCCCCATTACATCCTTTAAGGTTTGTACGTGTGTAGAGTATTTGTACAAGTTTCAAGTCACTAACTTGAAAAATATTTCCCGTTTGAATTTCAAAAAATCCTTTCTTATCTCTCGTAAGCATTACAAATGTAACCTCTGTGCAAAATTTCAGCATTCTAAGTTCAAGTGTTTGGACTGATCGTTGATGAGTTAGTGAATTAGTCAGGAACTCCATTTTTATTAATATACTCGTAGATTATCACCTGGTAAAGGAAAACATCGATAGGTAACCTGCACCCTCAAGAAATTATGTAACGAAATATGTGTGGTCTAAAATAAGATAGGTCTGGTCTGGTTTTCCCTGTGGGTTGCGGAGGCTGATGGCAGTCCCTCCATGTAAAGATCATGAGAAAATCAGACCTTTTTAGGTTAGATCACACGTCTTTCGAAATATAATCATTTAATTCTTTGATGTCTTTCTTTTCTTCACCGCCGAGAATGTGTTACAAATCTATAGGCACGTTTTCATTTTATATTATATATATAATATAAAATGAATGTTTGTCTGTATGTTAATTTTCAGGAAATGTTCAGATTAGCCCAGCGGGTGATTCTGTCAAGTTTGGTAGCGATCATATCACCCGTGCGAAGCCTGGGCCGATAGCTAGTATGTATATAGATCTGAAAACATGAATTTAGCGGTACATGCCCACAGGATCCGAACGAGGACGAGGTTAACAGATAGTTCATCCAATGAGCTATCATTGCTTCTCTAAGGCTAATAAGTAATATTTTTAATACAACATCGAAAGGCATACAAACATACAGTCATGTAAAGTGATTATCGTAGCTTCAGAGCGCTCGCAATACAAGGAGTAACTCACGCGCGCTGCCAGCCTCACTGTTAACACAGCAACTCCACAGGACCTTTGCTGATAACCTAGCTCACTCTCAGGACTTCAACTCTGTAGGAAGTTATTATTTGGTTGCGGTTTCCTGTTAGCTGGAAGTACTACCGCAATCGGGCTACCTTTCTTAACTTAATTAATGACTATCATCTATTGAAAACAGCCAGAACCGATGGCTCGACGTACCCTCCGAACCTCAGACGATTTGGAGATGATCTATGACATAGGTCTTAATGTATAGAATTACTTACCAAGTAATGCACCGGTGAGTTTGATGAGCGGGTAGGACAGCACCACCCGCGCTATACAGTAAGCTAGGATGCTCAGCATTGCCGCGGGCACTGGGGGAAACACCTGCCTTAACCCGTCGAACGGTACCTGCAGGTGACAATATAAGTCAAGCTGACGTGATAACACCAGAAACATAGTAGGTGATAGCAAAGCCAAACGAATAAACCACTTTTTTTATACAACTTCGGAAGGCATATAAACATACGGCCCACCTGATGTAAAGCAGTTACCGTACCCTATTAACGCTTGTAATATATGAAGTATCACTCGCGCAATGCCTCCTCTGCTGCCTACACAGCAACTCTGCAGCAATACTGGTGACCTCATTCACAGCTAAGAAACACAACAACCCGCTAGGGAGTTGTTATTTGGATGCGGTTTTATGTGAGGTGGAGGTACTTTCACGGACGGGCTGCTTTGATACGCCCTACCTCTCTTAAAACATCCAGACTAATACAAACAGACATGTTCACGCACACAAATGTTTGCCTTGTGTGGGAATCGAACCCACGAATGTTGGTGACAAGGTCGCGTCATTCACACACTTAACTTACACCCCGAGCTCATAAAAAAAGTTTTTAGCGCTTAAATATTTCAGCAATTTGTGCTTACTGACCAATGGAAGAATATGTTAAGAATATGTATGAGTCGCTTTGTTCGAGGACGACCTACTATAGGTACCTATACCACTTGTTAGCTATTTAGTACCGTGCATAATTAATTTACATGAAAAGAGCTGTGAATGTTAGAGAACCGAGTGAAGTATGCAAGAACCGCGTCTTATGACGCTCGGTTCTCTCTGCCTACCCCGCAAGGGACCTGGCGTGAAGATATATAGGTACATACATACATATTTATTTATTTATTTAATACTTTATTGACCACAATACAGTTGGTTCAAAAGGCGAACTTAATGCTAATTGCATTCTCTACCAGTCAACCATCGGGAGTGGAGAAAAAACGCGATTGCGGTTTTAATTAAAATACATAATTAATTTATTAAGATTGGCGGGTACGCTATCTAAGCCTAAGGATTTGGCGAAAATACTGATTTTGGTATGGGACGACTGCGTCAGACATCTACTACTTACTAATGGGAAAACCAACCCTTTTTAGGTTAGGTCACACGTCTTTCGAAATATAATAATAAATATGTATTTATTATTATATTTTTTTTTTGTCAGATATGATAGTTATGGCAGGTGTCCGTCCCTCTTCTGCAATAACCCCGTACCAATAATCCCTCCAGACCTCATTACAATAGACTAATCATTCCCTACACATTCGCAATAGTTCCAATACCTGCCGTGACCTGCTCATAGATATATGGTTCTATCGATATTTTTAGGCGCGGGTCTCGGTGGGTGTACAACATAACATGAATCTTCTTAAAAGGGCCTCTACGCGTTGGATCCATATCCCCGCGCACGCCTATCAAATGACCGGGATAATACCCGTGAATAAAAATAAAATATGTATTTGCTTTATATCAGCTTTAAACTTGCGGGTTTCTTCACGATGTTTTCCTTCATCACCGTGCAAGTGATACGCAGTAATGTGTTTACAGATGTGTTTTATAAATATGTATATAAATCCGAAAACACGCATTAAATGGTACATATCCACACAAGGACAGGAATCAGGGACCAATCGGTTAAGAGGCTGGTTACGTATCCATTGGTCGATCACTGCTCATAGTTTGTCTATGGCATTATCTGTCTCGAGCTCTCCGTGCTTCGGAGGGCACGTTAAACCGTCGGTCCCGGCTGTTGTCGATAGACGACAGTCGTTAAACTAAGTCTGTGGCCTTCGGGCGGCTTGAAAACATTCGCCTTCGCCAATCCATAGTTGTGCAGCGTGGTGGTGTATGTTCTAAACTCCTTCGGTTGGAGGGAAGCCCGTATCCCTGCAGTGGGAAGAGTGAGGGTTGGTATTGTATACTACAACTTGACGGTCTTCAAAAAAGAGGTTTCTCTCGGGTCGGTCGTAGCACAGTATTTTCCACATTTGTGGTAAATGACGACCTAAAACCGAGCAGCAGATGGAGCGGCTGATGATGAGGTAAGCGAAAAATCGCATGTAGTGTGGACTGGATTGAGAAATACGTACGTCCAGGTGGGCAAATACGAATCGGTGATCTGTGTTATTACTGGTGGGCACTACTGTAAGTTAACTTACCTTATGGTGCATCCCGTGTATAAGGAAGTGAATCTTGATCATTCTGACTGAGACGCCAGGGTCGAGGTGGAACACCCACCTGTGGATGGAGTACTCCAGGAGCGTCCATATCACGATCCCGCAGATTATATGGAACATATACTGGATGGGTGAGAGCGAATCTTGGGAACACGCCTCTGAAAAACATGACAAAATAAATTTATCTTTTGTCAAACAATCAATTAATGCTTTATTATATTATAACACTTTAATGTAGTATAGAAATACTTGTATAGTTACTAGACAACAAAATAACAACAAGGTTGTAACAAGGCTTTTGTTTACCAATTTTTAAATACCTACCTACTCTTATTACAACATCAGATTTAGTTTTTTTACTATTGGTAAACAACATATATATTTGGGCCGCACCTTTGTTTGTTTAGTTTTTTTTTGTTAATTTGAATTTTAATTGCTCCGCATGTTTATAGCTAATTGCTAGGCGACGAGTTTTCGCGTAGAACAGTAGGGCGATTCTACTAAAAAACTGCAACTGCACTGCAGCGCGGCGTGTGTCAAAAATGCGTCATTTTGACGTTTCGTCAAGCGATCTGACAGCAGCGACGTTTAACAAACGTCAAAATGTACGTACGTTGACACACGCCGCGCTGCAGTGCAGTTGCAGTTTTTTTGTAGAATCGGCCTACTGTCCCACGTAGCGTATCATCGTGCTCAACCATATTTTAGGGAACTCGATGTCCTCAGGATGTCGCCGCGCGTCTGCACATTTTAGTGAACATGACTGTCCGCTTCCCTCAATCTATTCTTTATTATTTATTTTTTTCGTGGTTTGGACAATTTTCCACATGGTAAATATTTTCTTCACAGGAGGTACCTAGTACAAAATGCTTTCACACAGTTTGACGAATCTAGATCCCCAGAATTCTATCGCAAAGGCATAAATAAACTTTCGATTAGATAGCAGCAATCTATAGATAATGAGGGTAAATATTTTGATTAAATAAATATGTTACATCTTAGAAAAAATCGAGTTTTAAATTTTTAGTACAAATCGGCAATTTCATACTTTAACCCCTAATATACATGTTTGTAATTATCACTTGCTGAGCGGTATAAGAAAACGTCCTGAGGAAACCAATATATATTTCGAAGGACATGTGAAAACTTAGAAAGGCCTGGTTTTCCCTCTATGTTATGAAAGTTTGACGGTAGTCGCTACAAGTCAATATCAGGATCTTCGTAAAATCCTTTGGCAGCTAATGCCAATCTTAATCGATTACGAAACAGGATAACGTTAAGAGAAGATGTATGTATGGCAGAAGTAAGTTATTGGCAATACTTTTTTATACAGCGTGATGAGGCTATAATCATACGGCCTAGTTTCGCAAGGTCCGGGCTGGTATTCAGGTGCATCAAAGGTGACTACAGTATTCCATGGACGATCTGATTCGAGATTTGTACGAGACATAAGGCATTATCTGTTCCTCGGCAGCCTTAGCAAATATTTCACACATTCTGACGACAAACTCAAATTTTGGTTTATCACTCTGTTATTGAATTTCAAGGCAGCTTGAGCTTTAGATCAGGGTCAAAGCCTTGTTTATTTCTGTAGCGTAATTAAAAAGTATTTTCATTTTCCTCACCTTCTTCAATTTAATTTTAGTTGTGGTCATATCTCATGATAATGGACTGCCGTTGTTCAAGAAATACATAGCTGTGAGAATTTAGGCCGTCGTATGTGTTTCCAGCTGTTGTTTGGCTTCTTTTAGGAGCTACGACGACGATTAACAAAGATTCAATTTCAAGTTCCTCTGAGAGCTTATGCAATGTATTGGTGGTACCTTTGAGTATGAATTTGACCAAAATCAATATCTACAAGTATGGAAGCGTTAAATCGGCTATTTGTAATTTATACACGAGGAAGTTCCCATTACTTTGTTTTTATAGTAAACAAGCATACGGTCCGCCTGATGTAAACCGGTTACCGTAGCCTACACTAGCAACAAAAAGAATATCGCTAGCGCGTTGCAATCCTCGCTGTGAACACAGCGACTCCTAATCTTCTGGTGACCTCACTCATTCGCAGGAACACAACAACCCTCCCGGGAGTTGTTATTTGACTGCCGTCTTCTGTGAAGTGGAGCTACTTCACCGGTCGGGCCTCGTCTGTTGATAAGCAGGGTGCACCACGTGCAGGTGAGGTTGGCTATGGTTCTAAAGATGTCATTGAGCCACTTACACCCCAAAATATATTTTCACCCATAAAGGTCAAAAAAAGGACAAAAAAAAATCTACTAATCAAATTATTTTTATTTAGCCCACAAACAACTAATAAAGATTTGTATTAAGTTTGGTATTTAGATGAATATTAGTATGTATGATTGTATCTATACTTAGTCTGGCCATAAATACTGTTACAATTAAAAATAAACAAAATATTACATTTGAATTTGGAATCTGTTATTTTTATATGATTGTTCATTGAATTTTCTCATTTTGGCGCCAATACATTGTACAATATTTTGCGATATTAAAATGGAGTGGGGTGATAAAGAGAACCGAATCGCTGTGATTGCATTACACAAAGTAGGTATGGAGCCAAATGCAATTTTTAAAACTCTCCATACGCTTGGTATTAGTAAAATGTTTGTGTACCGGGCTATTAATACTCGTAGGTACAATGAGACCTCCTCTGTTTGTGACAGAAAAAGATCTGTCCGTCCACGTAGTGTTCGTACGAAAAAGGTGGTCAAAGCAGTAAGGGAAAGAATCCGAAGAAATCCTGTCCGAAAGCAAAAGATTTTATCTCGGGAGATGAAGATGAAAATGAAAAATCTTTATTATTACTGTAACACACACAATACACATTACAAGCAGTGGAATAAATTATTTTAGTGGTTATAGATGGACTTAATTTTACAGATAAGTACTCGTAATATCTTTTGGTTGCCTCACTAGGCAAGCCTGTAGCGAGGCAACCTTAAGATAGCACGTAGAACCATGTCGCGTATTTTAAAAGATGACTTAGGACTTGCAGCCTATAAGAAACGTACTGGTCATTTCTTAACTGATAATTTAAAAAAGAATAGGGTGGTAAAATCGAAACAACTACTGAAGCGGAAAGGGAGGTCTCAGAAAAATTTCGTTTACGATGAGAATTTTTTTACAATTGAGCAACATTTTAACAAACAAAATTACCGTATTTGTGTTTAAAGCTCTATGGAAGCTTCCCAATTAGTCGACAGAGTGCAACGTGGGCACTATCCGACTTCAGTGATGGTTTGGTGGGGTATTAGCTATGAAGGAGTGACTGAGCCATACTTTTGTGAAAAAGGTATTGATTACTGACCTCAACGTTTAAAGGACTGTATGGCAGCCAATGGAGACTACTTCGAATGAGCTTTTTATATTTTAAATTGTTTTATATTTATGTATTAAACTAACACACTGTAAAAGTAATAAATGTTATTTGCAATAGAATTTGGTTTTTCAGTTTTTATGGCAAGACTAGGTATATATATCATGCCAGGTCCCTTGCGGGGTAGCCAGAGATAACCGAGCGCCATAAGACGAGAAGTCCTTACACACCTCACTCGCATCTTTAACTTCTCTTTATTTAGCTGGTATTCGTATACATATTTAAATACATTTTTAAGAAACATTTAGCATCCTCACTATTTTCAGTTCAGCGGTTCATGTATCGTTAGTTTGTTACAGATTTACAACTGGTATATTGGGCAGAATATTGACATAAAACCGACTATTTGGTACTAAAAAAATCTCACCCTGACATGTACATGACATGTATGTAGTGACATATTCAGAGATCATTGAGTAGAGAGCAAATATATTTTCAATTTTGTTTTATTTTAAAATACGAAAAAAAGAGAGCCGCTAAGTTGTCACTTTCAAACTATTTATTTTATTTATTTATTTATTTATTTTATTACTTTGAGGGAAGCTTACAGCTATTGTTACAAAATGAACATCTAAATTTATCAATATAAGCCAATTACAAGCTACCGCAGATAGTTATCAATTGATTAGATACTTAACAAATTATCACTGTACATGCCTTACAAACTAAAGGTGAAGAATAAACAGGAAATATGTACTTATTGTCTAATAATGTATTGTTATGGAGCACAATCATCACTAAATGTTTCTGTCTGTTTATTATGGGCTTATAAGCGTATAATCTCAACTACACTATGTAGTTACAACGTTGCAATTTTAGTATACTATATAATATACTAATAATAAATACAGCACGTCGATTTTTTTATACAACTGGATTAGTAAAGAAGCATGCGGTCCGAATTAGAAGGTAAGCGGTCACCGCAGCCTATTGACGCTCGCAACACCACGGCGATGTTATTCGCGCGCTGCCAATCTTGTGACCTAAGGCTGTTTCGTCACAATACCCAATAATTTCTTTCAAACTGGAACACTGCTATATAAATATGGCTGCTTGGCGGTAGAAATAGGTGAGACAGAGGTACCCGTACACAGACAACTTTTGTACAAAGTCTCCCTCTGGTGATTTGCCTCGACAACCTTATGTTTCCATTATCAGTTTAATTCCAAAGATTGTGGAATTAACTCATTGAGAGACTACTACTAGAGATTCTTCAGGAATTCTTTGTTCTAACAAACTTCAAAAGGAGTGTTTTTGCAAACCACTCACAACTGATGCGAGTATCCATAGGCTACGTCAACTGTTTACCACGGGGCAGGGCGTTTGTGACCTTAGTGATGTAAGTCATACGAACGACATATCAATTCTCAACACAATCTTTTCACAGGTAAAAAATCAATCATTTTTATCATACATTCATCATGTTTAAATGATTGATGTACTCCACTCCGACAAGCGTAGGTCAGCCATACCTACGTGGTATGGTCAGTATAGACTATGGTATAGATACCAGAGGGACCAACAATAGACCCATATGTTATAAGTGAGACGGAGCGCATCAAAGCTGCCAGTCTGGGGAAGTACCTCCACCTCACAGAAAACAAAAGCCAAATAACAACTCTCTGGAGGCTTGTCGTGTTCCTGCGTGTGAGTGTGGTCATCAGTAAGCTCCTAAGGAGTTCCTGTAGTGACCAGTCAGAACCCGTTATATACGTTTTCCCATACATTTCGCGGTCATATATGACCACCCGGGTTTCGAAGGGTTAATAGCGGTGGTGGCATCGCACGAGTGATTAATGTGTTACAAGGTTACAGCAACCGTTTTACATCAGGTGAGCCATCGGGAGGCATACAAGCATGCCAACCGACGTTGTATAAAAAAAATATCTTAATACCAAGGTCACAGTATGATGATTAGCACTATACGTGCCTTGATACTCCACCTAGATACTGTGTACTTATTTTGGTCGAGTAGTAATTCAGACGGGAGACTGGAAATGCCACACGTACTTCCGAAAGGACGAAGCAATTTCCGAGTGCTAATATACACTACTACTTCAACACCATAAGTCTTTTTCTTCTGAGCGTTATCCCATTTCCTAATCCATTAGGACTGGCGAGGTCCGCTACCTAAGCCTAAGGTTTTGGCGAAGATGCTGATTTTACATGAAGCGGTGGCGTTGCACCTCCACAATCCAGTGGGAAAACCTGACCTTTCTTAGGTTAGGTCACACGTGCTTCGAAATATAATTTCTTGGACATGTGCGTTTCCTCACCATGTTTTCCTTCACCGTCGGGCAAGTGATAATTAGATACAATTACAAAAACCGAAAAAACTAATTTAGTGGTATATGCCAGGATTCGAATCGGTCAGTTGGTCAATATACTTCAACACAATAAGTACTTGTTGGTAAAAGGTTCAGTAAGTAAGTTCTTTATTGTGTATGGAAGACATGGTAACAAAAACAGGTCTTATTGTTGATTACAAAAAGTATAACTTTTTTTTTTATTTATAAAATTCTCACACCTCTATTTTTTACATATTAATGCCGTACCACGAAACCTCACAGGGTTTATCTGGGTAGGCGAGTCGCTGAGTTAAATCTTATTTGTACACAATTTCATTTACATAACCAAGTAGATAGATGTATTTTCTTTTTTTCTAGATTCCGATGTAAGTCAAGAGACATTTTGTATGTAATGTTTCCTTAACCGACATCGGAACCTTTTGGGATTTTGTAGGTACATGCTTTGCAACTCTTCTGGCAATTTATTTAAACAAGTCGGGATCAAGCAACTAGAAACTCTGGCGCCATACAAGTTGGTTGCTTTAGGTATTATATACTTGTTTTTATTTGTCGGTGTCATCATGTAACTAGGTCTTGATTTTTCTCTTAAAAAGTCAGCATTACTTGACTCTGTTAAAATTTGAAAATCATTTTTATCATAAACTCTCATAATGTTACAGTATTTAAATAGTTCCTTTTCGTTATTATTACACTTCTGTTTTATGTTTTTAGGACAAATATTTTTTAGTATTCTTAATTGTAATTTGTATATAAATTCAATATATGTTGTATAGGTTCCACCGTAACTACTTAGTCCGTAATTTATAACGGAGTCTGCCAGGGCCATATACATCAAACGGAGTATTTTATATGGTAGTTTATATTTTAATATAGAAAATTATTGCTAATAATTGATCTTAGTTTATTACATACGTGATCTTTGTGTGGATCCCAACAGAATCGACTATCAATCATAGCGATTGTTGAGCTTCTATAATATTTTTATGCGCAAATATAATGCACGTGTCGTCCGCAAATTGGTACACGGACCCTGTTTTGATAATATTGCTCATATCGTTTACGTATAGCAAATATTCGGTTGGTTCGATTATGGAGCCTTGGGCCGTACCTTTGGTGGTCATTTTTAGCGTGCTGTATTGGTTGTCTATTTTTACAGTGGTGTGCCTTTGATCTTGATCCTACCGTTTCAGGCGTATACACATTTATAGGTATATTACAATAACGCTAAATTTATTGTATTTCTACTTATAATCTAAATATTCTTGTATGCTATAAAATCATTTTTCGGCTAACCATTCTTTAACCTTCTGATAAAACACGACCAATTTTCGCATTGTATATCCTTTCGCATTTTATATCCTTGATGTCAGGAGCCCTAGGAACCGGCGAGCGTGCATGAAAAGAGCTATGAATGTGAAAGAAGCGAGTGAAGTCTGTAAGGACCT
Source organism: Pyralis farinalis (assembly GCA_947507595.1). Classification (NCBI taxonomy): domain Eukaryota; kingdom Metazoa; phylum Arthropoda; class Insecta; order Lepidoptera; family Pyralidae; genus Pyralis; species Pyralis farinalis. Next base: position 4,588,649 of record OX382270.1, read on the forward strand.
CATCTTATGGCGCACGGTTCTCTCTACCTACCCCGCAAGTGACCTGGTGTGAATATATACATACATTCTTTCACAGTAGCTCTAAATTTCAAGCTTCTAAATTTCATTTCATTTCATGAAGGTAGAATTTCGACCTCAAAAATTTTCAAAGTGTTTGCAAGGAATATTAAAGCCAGATAATGACTGGCTTCGACCGACGGACAGATTCCCTAATTTAGCTGAATACTAAAAGTGGCGACATTGTCTCGCCCAAACCAGAGATCTTGAGGGAGATTGAGAGTTCTATGGACAGTTATACACCAAGTCACCCGAACCTACTTCTGGTTCGACATCAGACCCAAGAGCCAAATTGACCCAACACTACACCGAGGATATCCCGGACATCAGCCTGTTCGAGATTAGGATGGCTCTTAAACAGCTTAAGAACAACAAAGCTCCAGGCGATGACGGAATCACATCGGAACTTCTGAAAGCGGGTGGAAAACCAGTACTTAGGTCCTTCAGAACGGATTAGGTCTTGGCGAAGCACCACAGGCAGAAGTATGTTGTTTTTTTCAAGAAGGATGATAAAGCCTTATTGATGAACTATAGACCCATCTCTGTTATCATGTCATTGATTATATGTATATGAAAGAGTTGAGGAGTATATATGAAAACGCGACGATTCAATTGCAGAGAGGAATGAGACAGGGAGACGTTGTTTCTCCGAAACTGTTCACTGCTGCATTGGAAGATGTTTTCAAGCTACTGGTCTGGAAAGCATACGGCATCAATATCAACGGCGAGTATATCACTTCTATCACATTTGCCGATGATATAGTAATCTTGGCGAGATCACTGGAAAACATGAACACAATGCTTGAAGTCTAAGCCTATGTTCCGTAGTGGACGTCTTTCGGCTGATATAACGATGATGATGATTGTAATTATTACTTGCTCGGCGGTGAAGGAAAACATCGTGAAAAAACCGCACGTCCGGGATAACGCTAAAAAGAAGAAGATTGTAGTAATAATGTGAAACCTGCTCTACTGTTCACCGTTCTATTGATGGATAAATAATTTCGTTCAGAAGTTATACGTGAACAAGATCACATCTACATTTAATATCAACACAGTATCGACGTTAAATGGAGTGAGATTTAGTCATTGTTACTGCCAGTTGAAGTCGTAGATATAGTCGTAAATATCTGATATGAAAAAAATTATATATATAACACTATATATATTAACACTAGGATTACGGTTGATGATGTAGTGTTGGAGCAAGTGCATGAGATTGTATATCTTGGAAGTGCTTTTAGCAGCAATGGAAGGCACACCGCTGATGTGGAGATACGAGTGAGTGCAGGGAATAGGGTGAATGGAGCGTTAGGTAAACTTTTGGGCAGCCGAAATCTAAGCCAGAAGGCACAGCTCGCTGTACACAACACGGTGCTAATTCCAACGCTAACTTATGGAAGTGAGAGCTGGGTATGGCAGAAGAGCATGAAAGTAGAATAAATGCGGTCGAGATGAGAGCATTGTGCAAAATTTGTGGCATAACGCTTGCTGACCGCGTTCGTAATGAAGACGTCGGCGTCGGTGTTAAAATAAGAAGAGGCATGCTCCGTTGGTTCGGATATGTAGAAAGAATGCGGGACGAAAGAATGACAAAACAGATATTCAATGCAAAAGTGGAAGGATGTGGAGCCCAGGAAGACCGAGACTAACCTACTATGACCAAATTAGTCGTGTTTTATCAGAAGGTGATGTTCGGAGTCCCCGGAACCGGCGAGCGTGCATAAAAGAGCTGTGAATGTCACAGAAGCGGGTGAAGTATGTAAGGACCGCGTCTTATGGCGCTCGGTACTCTCTGCCTACCCCGCAAGAGACCTGGCGTGAAGATATACATACTTACAAAAAATATATATCGCTATCATGGCATTCTTAGATTATCTCAATGACACGTATTAACAAACATTAATTCAAATTAGTTGTACTTATGGTATTTATTATGTAGGTTATTTTGGTCTAAAAATTTAGAACTGGGAGTCGTGTCAGGTAAAGAAAACTACTCTCATTTTTTCTTGTTCCATTTTTTTGCGAAACCTAGGCTCAGAAAGCCGATCTACATTATTCTGACCTATAGAGTAAGTCAAATTATTGTGAAGATGATGTCAGGAGCCTTATAAACCGGCGAGCGTTCATGAGAAGAGCAATGCTAAAGAAGAGAGTGAGGTGTGTAAGGATCGAGTCTCGTTCTGTGGCGCTCGATTCTCTCTGCCTACACCGCATGGGTTTTGGCGTAAAGTTGTAGACATATAGATAGAAATGATTGTGTAGTTTATTCAATCATTTATTGCATTCTTAATGCATGTACAAGTACATATACATAGTTGATTTAATATAAGTAGGAACAATTATGAACCCTGAAGAGCTCTGCAGTGTTGAATTATATTACCAACTAGTGGAATAGTCAGACGTTCTGCCTGAAAATTAGAAAACCGGCCAATTGCATTTCGGGTCACGCACAGTGTAAGGTTCCGTATTTTGCTTGGCATTGTTTGCTGGCGAAAAAATTTAATAGCTGCCTAAAATAATAGGAAATGGAGCATATTGGATTTTTTTAACATTCAAAACCAAACTTTACTACTTATACTTTACCTAAAACGTCTATTTAAGTAATGTAACTAAATATTTAGTACAGATAGGTGCAATGTCAATATTCAATGACATTTGTAAGTTTTCATAACAGAAAATACATTTTATAAGTTCGTCGACTATTACTCGTTAACCTGTAAAGCTTGCTTAGCCGTTATAGTTGTCCTTTTTACTATATATACTACTACCGTGTTTTTTTTTAATTTACCTACACTTTTATACAAATATTTTGCAAACGGATCACTATATCGAAAAGTGATCTTCCCACAGCCTAAATGTTTTAAAAAAACCTATTTAACGACACCCCACGCCATGGGGTGGGCGCGAATAAAAAAAATATCCCCACTTCACGTGTAGGTGAGGTACCACCAAAAAATTTCTTGTTTAAGAATTTGTTCTACCACTTTGTCACCATAGTATATAAGTACTCGTAGTACATCGATGGTATAGTATAATATGTATACCTATACATGCCAAACTACAGCTTTCTACTATCAAGCGTCTTTAAGCTAGGCCGCGGACAGACGGACATGGCGAAATTATAAGGGTTCCTTGTGTACTACGGAACCCTAAAAGTACACTATCGATCCGATTGCAGCGCCATCTAACGCGTCTAATTGTGAATCTATAACATCCACGGACCCATTCATCACACATAAAAAATGTCGTCAGAATCGATTCAGCGGCTTAGAAGGACTAGTAAGTGGGTGTTCTAGCTTAGATATAGTTTAATACTATTGCACTGTTATGTCAGCTAGGACCTTGTGATTCGGTGCAAAGACGAGCAGGCCCACCACTCATACCCACCACTATGTCTCCTGTGTAGACAGAATTAACAGCGGCGACCAACAAAAAGGCAATGAACAGTGAAGTTCACTGCCGTCCCGGGGGTTAAACTACAGCTGCCTTGGAACTCACAACGAATTTAATCAGAAGAAATTTGTAGGAGTAGGAAGTCTTGGAATTGACTTCCCCTCTTGGCAAAGTGAGAGACAGCAATATGACAAATAAGGCATTTAAAAACCTCAAAGAGATGGCTAGTCAAGTGAAGCTCAACTGCCGTGCACCACGGTTTATCAAATATCTAACATTATTGGGACCTAAACTGTGAATTGTTACCTAACACATCGATTCTAATAATATAGATTACAGAACCGCCTAAACGCCAGGTAATTCTCCCTTGATGCGAACAAATCAGAATAATATACTACCCCGGATGTGACGTGCAAGGAATTTAACATATCGTCCCGCTCCTGATGCCAGAGATTGCACTCCCAGTGAACATGATGTGCTGTTTGCTCGAATTCATTATTTGTCGTAGAACACTCACATAAAGGCGATGACACAAGTCTAAACGAAAAGAGCTTAGCTCTAAAGTTTCCATGTCCAGTTAAAAATTGCGCAACGGGATGATCGACTTCTAACCACTCTTTACTTAATCTGTCTCGCACTGATTGAAAGAACAGATACAAGTGGCGTCCTTTAGTAGAAGCAAAGACGAGGACGACAGGCCGTATGCTCATAAAAAAAATCGGCCAAGTGCGAGTCGGACTCGCGCACGAAGGGTTCGGTACCATTATCTACAAAAACGGCAAAAAAAACACGTTTGTTGTATGGGAGCCCCTTAAATATTTATTTTATTGTATTTTTTAGTATTTGTTGTTATAGCGGCAAAAGAAATACATCATCTGTGAAAATTTCAACTCTCTAACTATCACGGTTCATGAGATACAGCCTGGTGACAGACGGACGGACGGACGGACGGACGGACGGACAGCGGAGCCTCCGTAATAGGGTTCCGTTTTACCCTTTGGGTACGGAACCCTAAAAAGATCAATCCTTTGACGTTGGGTTCATAATTTAATACTCAAACTCTTTCTGTACTTAATTGATAAAATGATAGGTACTGAAGTGATTTATAATTAAAGCGTATACATAATAATACATACCACTGTTATTTAAAGTGGTTTGAACCTTGACACAATCAATATTTAGTTTATAAATTATTTTTTGTTAAAATTTGCGCTATTTGCAACCTCAGCACAATCAGTGATCTTCTCTTCTTCTTAGCGGTATACCGTTTCCTAATCCTGATTGATTAAATTACCTAAGTTTATGAATTTGCTGAATATACTGTTCTTTACATGAAACGACAGCCGTCAGACCTTCATAACCCAGAGGGAAAACCTTTTTTTTTTTTAAGTTAGTTCGCACGTCTTTTGAAATATAATTTCTTAGACTTGCGGGTTTCCTCATGATGTTTTCCTTCACCGCCGAGTTAGTGATGTTTACAAATATGCTCATTAATCTAAAAACATGAATTTAATGGTACACGACAGGATTCTTCATCCACTGGGTCATCATTATCACTGCTCAATAAGCTCAATCAGTGATGTTTTGTAACATCAGCACTGTAAAAAGGGGGCAAGACCAGCGTTGGCATTAATTAACACGTTCTTACTTCCAAGGTACCTTTGATTAATTCTTATCACTGCTTATCTCTAGTTCCATCCGTTATCTCATCTGTGACAGTTATCATATAGCGCAATCATCCGGAATGCCATAAACAGATACTAGTATTAACATTTTTTTACAGCGACGTCACCTTTTTCAAGGCTCACGAAATGGCGAAATGTGGCAATTTTTTTTCTTATGCATAGGGGATCGGATAAAACTTTTTTTTTCAAGAACAATCTTAAAATATAGTTTTATATTTAAGAATTAAAAAATGTATAATTATCACCATTTTTATGATGAAAAATATGGAATTTGAGAAAGCATGGGTCATTTTACGGGGTTATGGAACGACGCTACCCTGCTCCGTGCTGTGCAGTCCAACTATGAGGATTGTACAGTATGTATGCCAGTGCGACAAGCTATTTGTCGCTCTGTTTCTACGTCAAAATGCTGCCGGCACTGAACCCTCATCAAATCATCAAACAAATCATCGCAATTATATTATATACAATTCATTATGTAGTGTACAAGAGGGATGAGATTGTACATCTTGGACACGTTTTCAACAGGCGTGGAAGGTACACCTCAGATGTTAAAAGGTGAGTGAATAGTGAGAATCGGGCGTTTGTAGAAAGTAGGAAGGTACAGCTTGCCAAACATTACGCGGTACTGCATCCAATGCTGTTTTATGGAAGGGTGACTTAAATAAATTTCAAAAATGGAAGGATATAGGACGATGACAGATGAAAAGAGCTATGAATGTTATAGAGGCGAGTAAGATACGTAGGGACTGGATCATGTGGCACTCAGTTCTCAAGGGATTTAACGTGAAGGCATAGATAGATAGTTAAGTTTTAGAAAACCACAGTCAAAAACAAGTCCCTAGAGGGTTGTTCTGTTCCTGCGTGTGAGTGAGGTCACCAGTGAGCTCCCAAGGAGTTGCTGTGTAACCAGCAGAGGAGGCATCGCGCGAGTGATACTTAATATATTACAAGCGTTAATAGGCTACGGTACCCGCTTTACATCAGGTGGGCCGTATTCTTGTATGCCTCTCGACGTAGTATAAAAAAAAGTTAAATAAACAGGCATTTTGAGTTGTACTATCTTCTGTATTTTTATGCAGTTGGTATAACCGTATAACCTAACTGGTGACAAAATACTAAATAAATTGCCATATGGCAATGTGTACTTAAAGTCGTCTATGTTTGTGTATATTGTGTTCTTACCTCCACAATGTACATGTTCATAAAATTGCATGATTCCCAGGTACGATATGATCGGTATCCAGAAAATAGGTACCATGTACCAGGGTGTGTAGGTGAACGCCTCCAGCAAGGGGTTCTTAAAGAGGCGACACTTCCTGTAGACTGCACTGTTCACCCACTGGTCATAGTGAGGTGCGATCGCGTCCAGCTGACTGAGGAGCGGCTTGGACCAGTCCAGCCGAGACTGTAAACAAATATACCACATTGTAACTTGGTTTTGACATCGCATTTTTTATACTACGTCAGTGGCTTAAAAACATCTGCCTGATATTTTTCTTATACAATGTCGGGAAACAAACAAGCATACTGCCCATTTGATGTGGCGTTACCGTTGCATATGTACGCAAGTTATACACATGTTGGTCAATACAAGAAGTATAAGTTCTCGTGTTGCCACCCTTACTGCTAACATAGCTCACTGATAACATCACTCATTCGCAGGATCACATCAACCTTCCAAGGAGTTATATAACAGTAGTCTTTTGTGAGGTGGAAGTACTTCCTCGGATGAGGTTCTTCACCCTACCTCTCTTAAGGAAGTTTAACGACTGCTATCTATCGAAATCGGAGGCGACTGACGGCTGAACGTGCCTTCCGACAAGGACGAACTTGAGACGGCACTACTGGAAAGACACACTATATTATAAAATCAAGTAATAAGCCATTCTAGTCACTGATTCGTCACAAATAAAGTTTAAAACTACCTCAAAACCGTTGGCTTGTGACGTTTTGACAGGTGGTCGGATCCTTCTATGGTACTTTTTTCACTGGTCCGATCAGCTAAGTTACTCCCACGAAAATATTGTTGACTAAAAATTACTCAAGTTATGAGTGCATCTTAATTCACTAGGTGTAAATGTGCCATTTAGCCTTTAATTTCATATATTTCTTCCCTGTCTGCACTTCCCATGTCATTTTCTTTCCTTCATATTTCGATAATAACATGTAAATACGTTATTCAATTAATTATTTCTGTGATTTATCATGTTATCTACTTCTTCTGAGAAGGAGAACTTACTTGTCTGTCAAGAGATAAGCAAGTAACCTGTTGTATTGGACGTCGTTTTTTCTACTATCCAAAATGCCTACCCCGTTGCATTTAAACATATACTGAACTATTTCTATTTCATAATAACTGATGAGATCCTTTATAGCTGCTTGCTTTATTCACTTTAGTCTGAATTTCAACCTATACATAGTCCAACTACAACTCTTTTTAGGCTTACTGATTTCTAGAACAGGTATGTTGACTAAGTTGGATATTATTTTCATTATTGTTCATCTCTAACATTTTCAGTGTGGTAGACTGCTGTGTTAAATCTCTTCAGTAGTTTATTCATTTTTATTTGTTCAGAAAATTATTAGCAATACAGAGGTCATAATTATAAATGTGTTATTAATTAACAAATTAAAGGACATGTTCAAAATAACCAGTTGAGAATGCGCAAGCTTGCATTGCCAGAGGAACACCTGGCTCGTCAATTATATAACAATTTTTTTTTTAAACTTAATCGACCATTTTGACCATGGTCCTTAAGAGATAGGAGGTTGGTTTTTCAGACATTCCTGTTCTACATTTTTATGCTGAATCCGAATCTGAATTCAATTCGAATATTCGAAAAAAAGCGACAGATACACACACAAACAAACACACACACAGATAGATTTCATATAGGAACGGTGTTCCTGAAAATGACGAAATAGAATTTAGATGGTATAGAATTGCGCTCGGCATGTCAGACAAAATAAGTATGTATGTTATATCATCAAACTCTCGGTGGAGGGGTTTTACTAGCCGTCAAGCGTGAACTCGTAGTGGTTGAACAGACTGATTGGAGTAGCTCTGCCGAGGATATCTGGGTTACCTTAATTTTTCAGCGAAAACAACCGTCAGTGTCGTTTAAGGTACACATACATACATTATATTTAATCAAAGAGGAGGGGGGGTTACACGTACAGAAATCAATAAGGTAATTTTTAGGGTTCCGTACCCAAAGGGTAAAACGGAACCCTATTACTGAGGCTCCGCTGTCCGTCCGTCCGTCCGTCCGTCCGTCCGTCCGTCCGTCCGTCCGTCCGTCCGTCCGTCCGTCCGTCCGTCTGTCACCAGGCTGTATCTCATGAACCGTGATAGTTAGACAGTTGAAATTTTCACAGATTATGTATTTCTGTTGCCGCTATAACAACAAATACTAAAAAATAGAATAAAATAAATATTTAAGGGGGCTCCCATACAACAAACGTGATTTTTTTTGCCGTTTTTATAGATAATGGTACGGAACCCTTCGTGCGCGAGTCCGACTCGCACTTGGCCAATTTTTATTCTAACAAGTTATATGAATTAATTTTAGCGCATCCTCTTGATAGATTTATTGTCATGGGGGATTTAAATTTTAAGAACGATGTGGGCTGGGTTAAACGTAACACTAACTGCCAACAATTAGAACCTTGTAATTATTCTTTAGATTACCTAACAGATTTTCTTGATATTATTAATACATGTAACCTCCAGCAATATAAAGGTGAAAGAAACGTAAATAACCGTATCCTCGATTTAGTTTTATCTAATGAAGCCCTAACTATAACATCGAGCGGCGATCCTTTGGTTCCAGAAGATAATCATCACACATCTTTGTACATCCAAGCGTCGCTTCCAGATATTCATCTTCTTGATGATAAACCTAGACCTAGGTATCAGCACCAACGGGCGGACTATGCTGTTATTACACATAATCTTAGAAACATCGCTGACATTACCGCCGCTAATGTTATCTCTTCAATAGAAGTATGCCCTTTCAAGGTCCTATTACTAATAAAAGAACTCGATATCTCAAAATCGGCTAGGACCGACCACATACCACCCATTTTCATAGTCAAATGCGCAAACGAAATGGTTGAGCCACTATGTATACTTTTTAAACGTTCATTGGCAGAGGGGTATGTTTATACAATCTGGAATTCGGTGTTTATTACACCGATATTGAAAAAAGGCGATAAGTCAAATGTTGAAAATTACAGGCCCATATCCAAGTTGTGCGTATTTGCTAAGATTTTCGAACGGCTTGTCCATAATGAACTATATGGTGTACTGAGGTGTTCCTTTAATGATGAGCAACACGGGTTCCTTGCGAAACGCTTCACTGTATCTAACTTCCTGTTAGCTAATGAATTTACAACTTCTAACATGGACAGAGGTTACCAAGTTGATGTAATTTACGCCGATTACCAGAAGTGTTTTGATCGTATTGACCATGATATACTCCTTCGGAAGCTCTATGCGGCTGGCATACATGGTGACTTACTTCGATGGTTTGCATCTTATATTGATAATAGGAGTCAAGCTGTCGCATTGAGAGGCATATACATCTGACTCGACTAAAATACTTTCAGGAGTGCCCCAGGGTTCGATTTTGGGCCCCCTTTTGTTCGCTATATTTGTCATAGACATAAAGTTATGCTTCCATTACAGTAAGATTCTCTTTTTTGCAGACGACATGAAGATTTTACGGGATTTAACAGATGCATCCAATTTACAAATTAATTTATCAAGATTTCAATCCTATTGTATTTTAAATAAATTAGATTTAAATGTCACAAAATGCTTCACCATATCTTTTACTCGCAGGTTAAATGTTTTAAATTTCGATTATCACATACTTGGAAATAAAGTAACTAGAGTAAATCAAATCCGTGATCTAGGTGTTATTCTTGAAAGCAAATTATTATTTGATAAGCACATTGATCAAATCATTTCCAAAGCGTCAAAAGCACTCGGATTTATAATTCGAATGTCTGCTGTTTTTAAGAAAATGAAAACATTAAAAATTTTATATTCTGCCTTTGTACGTAGCCATCTAGAGTACGCTTCACAGGTATGGAACCCTCAATGCCAGGTCTATATAATGCGCATCGAGAATATACAAAAGAGGTTTCTACGATTTATTGATAAAAAATTCAAACTAAATATTAATGACTACGACTTGCGCTGTAAACAATTCCATTTTTTGCCGCTTCACACCGCACCACCTTACTGTTGCTCAGAAGCAGGCCCTGGTGAAATGGTGCCGTGATATGATAAACAAATTTCATGACATCATTACAGGTGATGAGATTATCGATACAATACAGAATCGAAGCGCCAGTCGACGGTTTGGGTGTTTAAAACGAATCAACGCCTACCAAAGTGAAGCAATCTAGAAGCAGGGGGAAGATTTTGATCGCGTACTTTTTCAATTTGACTGGCTACTTGGTGTCAATTTCTTTACAGAACCAAAGAAGCATCAACTCCGAACGGTTGTAAGCAACAAGCAACAACGACAGGGCTCCGCGGGCTACGCTTCACCACGACAACGCGCCCGCGTACACCGCGTACACCGCGTTACTCAAAACGAGGGACTTCCTGGAAAGCACGCCGGACAACCTCCTGGGTCACGCTCCTCACAACCCTAACCGAGCACCGTGTGACTTCTTTTTATTCCCGAAAATAAAAAATCTGCGGCGGACAGGAAAAAGTGTTTCGAAATCTGGTTCCAACACATGAAACTTTGTATAGTGGCTGGTGGCACCAGCCACTATACAAAGTTTCATGCGAGAAGATTTATTAAAAAAATATTTGCCTATAGAACACTTTTTATTTTCGCAAAACTTTCTGAGTGTCCCACGTATATGCCTAATACATAGAACAAACGCAATGTCAAATTCAATCAATTTCGAAAATCTCGATCACGACAACTGCAAACCAAAACACGTTAGCCCTATGAAGACTTAACCGCTTTTTTGAAGTATTGGGAAAATTTAAGGCAGATTGTATAATAAAGAATGAAAGAATATTCTGTTTTCAGAGTCTTGTCTGGTTTCAGAGAGTTCAGAAAAGGCGTTCCTTGGGGCGACATTTTGAGACTACTTTTATTATTGTATCCATCATCATCATATTTATAAACGTTCATATCATGTACGATGTTTCTATAATATTATGAACTAAATATATTGAGTGTAGAGTGTAGTCTGATAGAGTTATATATTATATTCATGGGTAACGTGATTGTTAATCTGATTTTTCTTGCTTGACGAATGTCCATAGGCTACGGTTACGGTATAAGCAGTTACCGTAGCCTATGGATATTTGCAAGACCAGAGTGTTGCGTTGCCGAGCCTGTAAAAATCTCTCTACGCCTTTCTTGTAAAACTCCATACTGTAGTCCCTTCCATCTTGGTTTTCATTTCACAACTTGGAGGTTCTCGGAAGAAAACATCTCTAGAACCGCACAGTACGCAACCATTAGGGTTCCAGCGCGTGGGTAAATAGGGATTGTAAAAAGAAGCTGTTGGCATCATCATAACGAACGTAACATATTTTTCAGAACACATGTCGTACAATCGGTAGAACACACAATAAATGAATAAGATAAACTATACAAAGGTGCTTATAAACCGGATGGATAAGAATGACTATATAAATGTATACACATTCAACTCTAAAATATAAGTACTTGTGTACTACAATGTTCAATGGGATATTCGTAATAGAATAGAATTAGATCTACCCTCCTTGTTATTGGCTGCAGTTTTCTGTAACATGAAGATACTTTCCCAGCATGGCTGTTTCGACGTGTGCTACCTGTCGTTCGCCAGTCTCGCTTATCAATTAGGAGGGTGACGATGAGCTGGTGAGGTTAATCGCGTGTCGTTGTACATGTCACTCTAATTGAGCACGCAGGTTAAGTAACGTCGACCGCAGCCTGTATTTGGATGGTTTTTTTATCTTGTCTTCACCGTGCTTCGAAGGCCGCGTTGAGCTATCAGCTTCGACTATCGATAAATAAGAGCCGTTGAGCTCGGAGGCAGTGACCAACTGTGCTTCAGATTTACAAAATACGTTGTAAAAACAAGCTTGTCCTGTCAACTCCGAAATGTACGTTATACAGAAATAGTGTACACTTTATGGCTGTATGCATATATAACAAATTATCCGAAAAGCTGAAAAAATGGGCTACGTTGTATTCATAAGAACAGTTACTAGGATATTAAAAAACAAATGCTATCTCTCTATCTATAACTTCACGTCAAATCCCTTGCGGGGTAGGCAGAGAGTACCGAGCGCCACGTGACTCGATCCTTACATATCTCACTCGCTTCTTTAACATTCATTGCTCTTCTCATGCACGCTCGCCGGTTTCTAGGGCTCCTGACATCACCTTCTGATAGAACACGACCAATTTGGTCATGGTAGGTAAGTCTTGGCCTTCCCCGGCTCCTACATCCTTCCACTTTTGCATTGTATATCTGCTTCGTCATTCTTTCATCTTGCATTCTTTCTACATGTCCGAACCATCGGAGCATGCCTCTTCTTATTTTAACACCGACGCTCTCTTTCAGACCAACTCTGTTTCCAACATCATCATTGCGAATACGGTCTACAAGCCTTACGTCACAAATTTTGCGTAGCGCTCGCATTTCGACCGCGTTTATTCTACTTTCATGCTCTTTCTGCCATACCCAGCTCTCGCTTCCATAAGTTAGCGTTGGGACCAACACTGCATTGTGTATAGCGAGTAGTGCCTTCTGGCTCAGGATTTTACTGCCAAGAAGTCTTCCCAACGCTCCATTCACACTATTCCCAGCACTCACTCGTCTTTCCACATCTGCGGTGTACCTTCCATCCCTGCTGAAAGCGCATCCAAGATGTACAAACTCATCCACTTGTTCCAACACTTCATCATCAATCGTAATCCTTACATTAGTTCTGGATTCTTCTCTTTCAAATACCATTATCTTTGTTTTCTTCGCATTCAGTAGTAAGCCTTTCTCCATACATTCGTCTTTCATCGTTGTGACCAGTGTTTGCAGTTCGGATGGTGTATCTGCTAATGGCACGGCATCGTCTGCATACAGCAGACAGTTCACCACTAGGTCACCCATGTGCAATCCCACATTCGTTGACCTTATTCTCTGCAGACAACTATCGAGATACAGGATACAAATGCTATTATGACATTAAAGATTATATACTTGACACACACCTTTTTTAGAGCTTAAATATATTACAACATTAAGGGAAATTAATTAATAAGTTGGCATAAAGTAATATGGATATTGTTAAATTACATAAACATATGCTCAGTTTGTAGGGCAAAAAGTGGAATGCACTATTTTATTGATTGTAACACTGTTACAGTGTAGATCTACAATTCTTTGTTATTAGCAAATGTCGGTAAGTACTGCCAGCGTCATCTGTTAAGAAGAAGATTAATTCATCATAGTGGCAACGCGTAGCCGTCAACTAATAGATTTGGTTTTGACAGATAGATTCCGGGTTGGCGCTGAGGCCACGCTTTCTCAACCCTTTTACTCGATGTGAAATTAATTTCTTCGAATCGTAGTGGACCTGGTCATCCAATATGGCTTTTAAATTAACAAGTTGGCACGGGGTTGTGCCCTTGAGATTGAATATATGGATCGACTTTCGGTCAGGAAACATGGCGTGATCGCGTCACCTACAAAATTAGCTATGCTCTTTCAATTTTCAATACTGAACTAAGTTTCGGTCGTAATTCACCGTCGTAATTCGCAAGTCGCAGGCGCAATGCCAACTCGCGGGTTGCAATATGTTCCCGTAGCACGCAGTTCCTGGTCGTCTACATATATGTACTTATATATATATACACCTATATATGAGATGTGCAACGCTGATTTCTTCTTGTCATAATGGCCGATGCCCCGCTTACAATCAGGTGATCGTTCTAATGTTTCGGAATTTTCTATAAAGTGTTAACTTTTCTAAAGGATAAACGTCTTGACCCGATAATGCACTCAAAAAGTAATTAGATCTGTACAAACGTACACCAGGCTTATAGAGTATGCGACTTTATGCATAGGCCTAATGTACTCGTAGAAGTTATGTGTAATCTAGCTTAAAGCAATATAATCTAAACGAGAAGAATATATAAATATAGGTATAGGATGTCCATATGAAAGGATATTTATTATTCTTTAATTAAGTATATTTGAATATGTCATTTGGAATACAGACATATGAAAGTTAAATTAAATTCCTATTAATTGTTTCTGAAAGCGATTGTAAAGTATAAATACACGAATATATTCTTTTTATATAAGTTCGTACATTACTTTGTATCACCTTCCTGATTGGTTTAAGTTAAATTAGGTGGCGCTCTTTCTTTCTCTTATCTGTTGTCTTTGAAACAGACTAATTATTGACCTCCTGGTTTTTGGCCTGCAAAACTACTCGAACACTCTGCCCACATACGTATAATTGTTACAACACCTATTGTATGTGCCAATTTCTACAAATAAACGATTTTATTCGAACTCCTTCGGTTTCAAGGAAGACCCGTATCCATGCAGTGAGATTAGTAAGGGCTGGTATGGTAATGGTGGTGGGGACGGTATGTGTAGCGTATACAAATAAATAAAGTTGAAGTGTCTGGCAAAATAACCAGCTTTTTACTAAATGCACACATAAATGTAGTTATACGAAAGTTATACGAAATCGATTGATTGATTGCTTCTGACGATGATTAATCTGGATCGACTTTGACGGGACTTTCATTGGCAGATAGCCATACTACGGATACTAATGTAATAAGGAGTAATTTAGGGTATTTTTATTTTAGACTAAGTGCACCCCGATTTCCACCGCGCGTATCCCGGTATCCCGTAGGAGTTGCTTTTCTACATTATTTCTTTCTCCTCGGCTTCTAAGAGTCCTATCGTAATGTGGAATAGCCTGTATAACCTTCCTCGAAAATTGAACTATCAAACGCAATTTTTTTTTTAATCCGTTCTAGAGATTAACGCGTTCGACCAAACAAACTCTTTCGCTTTTATATATTAGTATAGATAAAGAATTTTTGACGAGCTCGGTGGCCTATTTTTGCACAAAAAAAGTGTCTTCGCGCGGTATGTAATGCAACACCGATACAATCATGCAGGTCACTTTTCAAAAAGCACAAAATTATGACTCTGGCATGTTTGTACATATACGAGGTTGGTGTTTTTGTTAAAAAGCACACTCACTTGTTTAGGAAGTTTTATGAAAATCGTAGACTTGTGGCTAGAGATATAACTAAACTAAAATTTCCAGCTT
Organism: Pyralis farinalis; assembly: GCA_947507595.1. NCBI lineage: Eukaryota > Metazoa > Arthropoda > Insecta > Lepidoptera > Pyralidae > Pyralis > Pyralis farinalis. The sequence goes on from OX382270.1 coordinate 4,604,117, forward strand.
GCAAAACTGCACTCTACTATCGTAACTGCAATGTCATGACTGTTAAAGTGTTCAATAGAACGCCGATGGAAATAAGAGAACTGCCATTAAATTATTTTAAACTGAAACTTAAACGGTGGTTAATTGAACGATGTTTTTACAATTCTGGCGAGTTCTTAGAAATATAAATCTTTTTTTCTTAGACTTAATTGTATATGAATATTGTAAAGTTTTAATTATTACAATTTAATAATATTTGTAATGGAATCCCATTTTTAATATATGATTATTATAAGGAACGAATTAATTTAAGTAGAATGAGTTTATAATTATTGTTTCTTCTTTAATTATTTAAATGTCTCTTTTTGTATTTGCATGTCAATTTATTCAATGACGAAACATCACAACTATTGTCTAATTAATTATAATTACATATCATCATTGTTAACATGTTTCTTGCAAATAAAGATATTCTATTCTATTCTCAGTCGTGAATGACGCGACTTTGACACCAACGCTCGTGAGCTCGATTCCCACACAAGGCAAACATTTGCGTGCATGAACATGTCTGTTTGTCTTGGTCTGGATGTTTTAAGAGAGGTAGGGCGCATCAAAGCAGCCCGTCTGGGGAAGTACCTCCACCTCACAGAAAACCGCAGCCAAATAACAACTCCCTAGAGGGTTGTTGTGTTTCTGCGTGTGAGTGAGGTCACTAGTAAGCTCACAAGGAGTTGCTGTAAGCAGCAGAGGAGGCATCGCGCGAGTGATACTTAATATATCGCAAGCGTTAATAGGCTACGGTATCCGCTGTACATCAGGTGGGCCGTATGCTTATATACCTTCGGACATAGTATATATATAAAAAAAAAGAATTATGGTAGGAAAAAAATGACACCACAATGGAATTGTAACGCGTGGTATTGGAATATGATGTCCGTGGATTCCACGCGGACGGAGTCGCTGGAGCCAGTTAGGTATAAGAGGAGCTAGTTAGGTATATATTTCGTGACTAGCTCCTAATCCTACACTAATTCCACTGATGTAAATTGTATCTTTGTCTTTAACTGTAACACCATAGCAAAGTAGACAGAGAGTCCTTACACATCTCATTTCTCTAACATTCACACGCACGCTCTATAATTTTTTGGGTTTCTATCATTACCTTCAGATAAAACACAGTCAATTTTATCTTTGCCTTCATCTTCAAATTCTGTAGTAATATATTAATAGGGGTCGAGGCGAGTTTTCAATGTAGACTTATGGCCTATGGGTTAATGCTTAAGGTCTTCTTTAAGCATTAACCCATAAGCCTACATTGAAAACTCGCCTCGACCCCTATTAATATATTACTATCCACTACATGACATACGGGTATTATCGAGTCTATGTACAGAACCGGCCTATAACCCACTGGTCCGCGATTCGAACCTTGCTGTAGACAAGTACAAATTAATTCGTGCTTTCGAATTTATGTACATATTTATAATTATCACTTGTTCGGCGGTGAAGGAAAACATCGAAACGAAACCCACACATCGATCGAAACCCGCCGTTCGGAAAACGTACACTGAAAAAAATATTTAGTTGGATTTCCCAGATTCCTAATAGAATACACCAAAGTCGACGGTTGAACCTACCTTTGATTTAAGTTGATTTTACCAATCAAAAAAGGTTAATGAAGTACCAGTAAAATTAATAAAATTTATTATTTAGTATGATAAACTGTACCATATTATATGTACAATCCATTTATTAGCGGTAAATTATACATTTAAAATTCGACGAGCTCAGTGGCGCAGTGGTGAAACGCGTTGTTACGCTACTTTGACACCAACGCTCGTGGGTTCGATTCCCACACAGTACCTACAAACATTTGTGTGCATGAACATGTCTGTTTGTCTTGGTCTGGGTGTTTTCTATGTATAATATGTATGTATTTACAAAAATGAAGTAGGGCGTAGGGTAAGTTTGTTGTAAAATTAATTTTGTATGCCCATTGGCGGGACATAGAGAATCCTACCCATTTTTGTACATTAACAATCACCTATGTTCACAAAATAAATGAATAAATAAATAAAAAAAAAATAAAAAAAAATGTATTTACGTATGTTTATCAGTTGTCTAGTACCCATAACACAAGCTTCGCTTACTTTGGGGCTAGATGGCACTGTGTAATTTGTCCGACAATATTTAATATTTATTTAGTGATAGCTACAAAATACTTTTGTATGAGGACCAACCGTAATATATTTGTAAATTTAACTACAATTTTCTGCATTAATTAACAAAGTTTACTAGTAAAATAGCCTACCTTTACTTCTTTGGTAAATTCAACTAATCTTTTTTTTCAGTGTATAAATACTCGATGTAAAAATCTGTATTTTCTATCAAAAAAATAGTAAAACGCTAGAAAGAAGAATTTACATATGTTCATATATGCATGTACGAATATGAAGTCAGGCATATGCTTCATTAGTCAGGATCGTTTCACTCTGCACCGATTGGCAGTTTACGGTCGTGAACACGCTCTGGTGCAACTAAGTTGCAAGTTTACATTCATAAATTGCCATTTCGTATCTTTACGTAACTAACTAATCATGTAAGTGCAGCCAGCAAACTACTGGAGTTTTATTATTTACTAGCGGCCCGCCCCGGCTTCACACGGGTGGATATTTATTTTTTAAACATTTTGGGATAAACGAAGTGTAAACGTATCTTTAGAGAGTTTTTTAAATAGTTTTTCTTAAGTAGCTTTTTTTTCAGACAAATTACTTTAAGTGGTACGTACTTAGTGGTATTTAATTTTTTATTAGTTTTTATCCATAACCCTAATTACAATCGGAAAGTTTATTTTTTATTTCTTTATTTTGTTTTTAGTTTTATTTTTACATTTATTTTTATATATATAAACATACATTTCGAGAATTTATATTAATTTCATTTAATAGGTTTTACTTTTTTAGTTTCCAATATGTCTACCTTAAGGCTGTATACTATATTGGCTGTGGTATTCGTAGATGGCAACAAAATAAATTGATTTTTAGGAATCATACTCGAGAAAGTGCAACATATAATTGGCTATGAGAAAAGCATTCTTCTCTTAGGTCGATGCCAAAGATCGAGAAAGTTTGTCCCTGGGATTTATTTATTATAAGGGCAAACGATACCTTTAATGTTTTAAAAGACAGGGGCCAATCTGTAGGTATCATCGGGATCCGCGGAATGTGAGCTAGCTGTCCGGCCGTGGGACCGGTGATGATTGTTGCTATAATCAGATTGTCTCGTAATTCCTTTATCAAAAGCCTTGTGCCATTACACATCAATATGTGTAATGGCACAAGGCTTTTGATAAAGGAATTACGAGACAGGGAGGGCTTAAATTTCTCAACAGCATAATGGGAGTACCTACTTTTAATTTCAGTTCGTGTGGTGGCAAGCCGGCGGGATAGAGAGAATTTAAAAATTCTTGTAGATAGTGCACTGTATTTTCGATGTTGCACACGTTATCAATAGATTTGTAACATTTAAAATCACCTGGTACTTTTTCAATGATCATTTTGTTTATCTCATTTACTGAGCTGTTTTTCGGTGATACGATCGCCCTCGAATAGAGCCAATCGAAATTTCTTTCTGTAAGATGTTCGATGTCGGGATAGATTGTCTCTATAAGGATTTCTAGACTGTGAACAGTTTGAGCCAATTCATTATCCAATAATACTTGGAGGCTATGTGCAATTGGAGAAGGTAATTTTCCGCTTCCAAGTTTAAGTAATTTTTGTGAGAAATTGTCGTTGCCCTCATTACTTAAACGTGCTCTCATATTCGTGCGCAAATTGAGAGTTTCAATTGATTGCCACAAAGGTGATGATTTGAGGCACGCTTTTCTGAAAAGAACTTTTTAACTGGAACAGAAAAAATGTGGTATGAAAAAGTCAAAACATTCAATGTCGGTAGCGCGCGAATGAGCCGCGCGGGTACCTATCTCATAGATGTGCGCCGCGCTGCCCGCTGCCACGCGCCGTGGCCGCCGGTGTTGCAAGCAAGGGATTGAAACACAGAACAAAATCCGTAATATCTTTGGAATGGAATGTCCGATTTCATTAATTCAAAGAGTAACCTACAGGCATTGAAACAGTCTTGAATACGAAATGATTTATTTGGATAAGGATTGTCAGAACCCGTTATATACGTTTTCCCATACATTTCGCGGTCGTATACAACCACCCGGGTTTCGAAGGATTAATACCAAGGTACGAATAATGTGGCCTAGTTTGTACCGGCGTTACTATAGCATATTTTAACATGAAAAAGTAGTTATTGTGACGTAACTGTAATAGTTAGACATATGGTATCGCGGACTATTTTGTAGACATTGATGTCCTCTATAAAACTGTACTACATTACTTTGCTCTATTGTCAATAGTTTCAGCAGCGTACGCGGTATAAGGATTTTTTGATATCTTTTTCACACATTATCGAAGTTTTCATTCGGATCCCCAACTATTTTCAAAATATTTTATAGCCTATGTTAATAATTTATATTGTAGAATTCTAATGGTGAAAGAATTTTTGAAGTCGGCCCAGTAGTTTTTGAGTTTATTCATAACATACATACAAATCTTTCCTCTTTATAATAATAGTATAGATTAGCTCGGCTCAGTCATGAATGCCGCGACTTTGACACCAACGCTCGTGGGTTCGATTCCCACACAAGGCAAACATTTGTGTGAACATGTCTGTTTGTCTTGGTCTGGGTATTTTCTATGTATAATAAGTATGTATTTACAAAAAAAATGTATTTACGTATGTTTATCAGTTGTCTAGTACCCATAACACAAGCTTCGCTTACTTTGGGCTAGATGGCGTTGTGTAATTTGTCCGACAATATTAAAAAATAATAAACAATGTAACATAAACAGAAATGGTGTAGTACAATCTACACTACTTTCGTGCGCTGTACTTCAACGAGCTCGGTGGTTCAGTTGTGAAAGACGCGACTTTGACACCAACGCTCGTGGGCTCGATTCCCACACAAGACAAACATTTGTGTGCATGAACATGTCTGTTTTTCAGTCATGTATTGGTTGTTTTAAAAGAGGTAGGGCGCATTAAAGCAGCCCGTCTGGGGAAGTACCTCCACCTCACAGAAAACCGCAGCCAAATAACAACTCCCTACGGGGTTGTGTCCCTGTGTGTGAGTGAGGTCACCAGTAAGCTCCTATGGAGTTGCTGTGTATCCAGCAGAGGAGGCATTTATTTATTTATTTATTCATTGCATTACATTATGTCATTCACAACTTTAGGATCTTATAACAGTGTCAATACGCATAATGCACCTTGGTAGGTACAGCAAGTGAAAGAGAGAGAGGCAGACATTAAATTTACAGCTAGCTATGGTTACTTGCTCTAAAAGGCTTGGCTCACAATACAATCTTTTGATTCACTAACTATTTTTCGTTCATGTATTCGTCAATGTTATAATATGTTTTGTCAATTAAAAGTCGTCTTAAGGTTTCAATAAATTTCAAATCATTTGTTTCGTTTTTTATGGTCGCCGGTAATTTATTGTAGATTTTTATGGACATTGAATAGGGCCCAGTGCTATGTAATGTCAATTTTGATGCAACCTGGAGGATCTTATCTCTGTTACGTAAAGCATGTCGGTGAGGAATATCGCAGGCTCTGGAATAAAAACCCGGATGTTCCTCACAAATTTACACAATTCACGCACGGGAGTGTCAAAATCTTCAGTTTTTTAAATTGTGGTTTACACGTTTCATCTTGTTTTATATTTGCCAATATCCTAACACATTTTTTTTTGTAAAACGAACCAGTCGTGGCTATTTGTACTATTACCCCACAATATCACGCCATAATTCAACCACGCGTGTGCGAAAGCATAATAAGCTGTAACTGCTGTTCTTAAATTTGTTGTTTTCTTGAGTTCTCCCAATGCGTATACAAACTGAGAAAGTTTGGTTTTTACTTTTTGTACGTGCGATTTCCAGTTTACGTTTGAATCTATAACTATCCCGAGGAGAGGGTAGTTAGGGACACAATCCAGTTTCAGACTGTCAAAAGAAAAATCTATTTTTAGTTCGGTTTTTTGGCGCGGCCTGAATTGCATTATTTTTGTTTTTAAATAATTAATTTCTAATTTATGGTCTTTCATCCAATTGTCAATATTTTTTAGAATGTCATATAATTTGCTATTTAAATTTATATTATTATTATGTGATGTTATGATTGAAAAATCGTCAGCAAACATCACGCATCGTTCATTAAATATTTTCGGGAGGTCGTTTATGTAGATAATGAACAAAAGACATTCGAGTACACTGCCCTGGGGTATAGAGTTTCTCATCAGCTGTTTTTCTGAACGAACAATTTTGATTTCTCCCGTACGGGTGTCAGTATGTTGAACCTCGACATACTGTTCTCTGTTTTCGAGATAGGAAGTAAACCATTTATGGGTTATGCCTCGTACACCTATGCTATACAGTTTATTCAAAAGAATGTCAAATTTAACTTTTTCGTAAGCTTTCGTCATGTCAAATAGAATACTAATAGCATATTGTTTATTATTTAATATATTCAGAATGTCATTTATAAATAGCTAGAGTCGTTGAACGTTTCTTACGAAAGCCATTTTGGGAATCGTCAAAAACATTATACTTCTCGCAGAACGAGTATAAACGCCTGCACATTTTTTTTTCCAATATTTTAGAGGGGACCGGTAGTAATGCGATAGGTCGGTAGTTGTTAGGATCGGTTTTTGAATTCTTTTTATGTTTAGGTTTTACTAACGCTTTTTTTTAATAAATCTGGCATTGTGCCTTCCAAAAATGATTGGTTGACAAGTGTGGTCAGGGGAGGTGTCAACTCATCAGCGCAAGTTTTTATAAGCGTCGATGGTAGTTCGTCTATTCCAAAACTTGCTTTAGATTTTAGGCCTCTTATAATCTTTTTTATTTCACGTTCATCCGTTGGCCACAGGAACATCGTATTTTCGATCGCATGCGCTACTGGTCGACCATTAGGCGATAACAGTGGCTGTGCGGATACAGTGCCCGAATTTGCCTTGGTCTCCTGACCCGCCAAGGCGAACAAGTCGTTAAATTTGTTCGCGATCAATTTAGGATCAGACGTTAGTTGATCGTGGATTTCTAGTTTTATATTTTGAGTTTAGGTTTTAACAGTTTTCCCCACATAGATTTAGTTTTATTATCTGAATTTTTCATTTTCCTTATTGAACTAAGCTTTTTTGATTTAATTATTATGTATGCGTTTTAAGATTTTCGTGTATTGTTTATAAAGTGTTATTAAAGTTTTATCTTTGGAAAATGAAGCGTGAATTTTAAGGAGTCTTTTGTGCTTTGTGCATCGCGCGTGATACTCAATATATTACATGCGTTAATAGGCTACGGCAATTGCTTTACATCAGGTGGACTCCCGACGTTGTATAAAAAAAAATTTTACCTACGATAATCAGCGGCAGCAATGATAGCTCAGTGCATTAGGACTGCCTAAAGGCCAACTTGTTACTGGTTCGATTCCTGGCATGTAAATTCATCATTTCGGATTTATGTACATGTTCGTTATGTTATATTCATTATCATTATGTACATATCTGTAGAGGTTTGACGGTAGTCGCTCCATGTAAAAATCAGTATTTTCGCCGAGGTTTAGGTCGCGGATCTACCTATCTACGAATATTTTCTACATGAAGCGAAAGAGTTTGTTTGAAACCATAATCGCGGAGCTGCCAGTCGAATTTGAAGACTTTTTTGTGCATTTGATAGCCCAATTCTTAAGGAAGGTATTATATGGCTATTCAACATCTAAATATAACTCTTAGAAGCAGCGGCAAAAGAAAAGAAAAAGAATGCAGTTAGTAAAATGTACATTTATTAGCATTTTTAAAATGCAAAGAAATCAAACGAGCACAACCGCATAAGAACACGAGTCCGAATTGTTTATGGTGTTTTGGACGTGTCAATCATTCATTATGATTGACTCTACTTAACAGTATTGATTTAAGCAAAAGTTAAGTTGAAGATCATTAGAAAAAATATAATTCACACATGTATGTTATTGGAACACCTAAAATTGAAATACTTACATGACAATGATTTACGTAACTTATGATAAAATATAGCCATCTTATTTTTCATAGTTAACGATACATGTTCATTCACTGATATCACAAAAAATAATAAATAAACCAACTACATTTTTCAAAGCATAATATATCTGTGTCCGACGCAGCGTGGTAGTTTCATATAAATCTCAGAACGCGTTATGGATTTTCTTCATTACCACAATGCGTTGTAATCAAACATCTATCATAAAAGCCACGCCCCAAATTTAGCTATCTGGTTTTTCTGTTTTTGCCATAACGCGTCATGAATGTTTTCATAGTGTCATAATAAGAATTTCTAATAAATGTTTTAAAGAAAACACAGCGCGTTACACGCTATATTTTCGCATGAGCCTTTTCATTTTTCAGCTCTAACATACGTATCATGTATATCCCATTTTTAGTTAGCCTAGCTTCCAATGCAAAAAAACATCGTATAAGTATCTTATGGTGTCAAAAGGTAGCAAGATCATTGATCAATCTATAACAAATATTATTATTCGAACTCTTACTCTCGGACTCCTTCACATTACAAACTACACGTCTCTGGAATGCGCTGCCTGATTCTTTCAGAGGTATCTCCAACAAAATCGGATTTAAGAAGTAAATCCATGCCTACTTATTGGACAATTTGCCAAAACCATGACCTATTAATTTTCGTCAGATTGATATTATGTTTATGTATGTTAAGTATGTCTATGTATACTACCGTATGTATTATATAGTTATTATGTATGTAATGTTTATGTATGTATATTTACTGTGTACTAATTTTAATTAAGAATATCTAAATCATTTGCTTTCTTACTTTGTGTACCGATTTCCTTTATGTGTTCTCTTCCATAAGGTTGTCTTGTGAGTCCGCCTTTATACCCTATATATGTGGTAAATATACTTTAAATAAATATTAAACAATATAAAATTTAAAGAAATCATAATAATTCCTGTTTTGTCATTTTGGTGATAGGTCCTTGTTGTGTCAGGAAATTCAGCCTTCGGTAGGTGTTAATAAAATAGATAACCTACAGGGATTCTAGAGTCTTGCCGTGCATGCCAATTTTAAGAAAAACTGCAGCTCCATATTGCGCTTCTCATTTGATTCGTACAAGATATGCAACTGAGCGTATTCTTCAAATAATAATAATGCTTTATTTTTTGCTACCGTGACTTATGAATTAAATGGTTTCCATGTGACCCTGAGGCCTGTGGTAGTTATAAAAACTGTGTTACAGGCCAAAGTGTCTTCCATTTCTTACAATCTTGTTCGAATTTAGAAATAATCAGCCGCATACATTATTGTATAATTGTAAATAGCAAAAGAATAGGTACTAAAGAATCATTGAATAATTAACTGTTCATAACGTCACATAGAACATAATGATGTGTGGGTGTTGTATGAGAGATACAGACGCTAGCATTCATTGTGTGATGTGAATGTATAGTGTAGGTTGTGTAAGTGTTGTGTAAGGGATTGTATAGTGTGAGTAGTGTGATATGTATATATGTAGTTGCAGTGGCGTGCATTCCATATAGGCAAAAAAACATTGCCTACCCTATCAATTTGATAAATACCATCCGATGTTTCATTCTTAAACATAGTTTTTAACTAATATTTCGTATCAAAAACAAAAAATTAAAAACAGCTCCATCTATCGGTATCGGTGCAAGTTATTAAAATCATTGCTAGTCATATTCAAATCGCAGCTAATCGCTACACTACACTAGGGCCGCATTGGCAGCTTTTAACGGCAGATATACTAACTATTTCTGTCTAAATTTACGTATGTGTGCCGTGTTGTTAATACAAATACTGTAGTGTGCATTCCTGTAATTACATTGCCCACAATAACACAAATAACGCACACAATCGCATAGTATGTCTTTTCAGCTGAACTATAACGTAAATTACCGAAGTGTCGCGAGCATTGCTACTTAACTATTTTAAAAAGTAGTTTGCTGCATATAATTATAGTAAAAGATATTACCATTTCTTTTTTTCGTATACAATTGATGTTAAATTTTATTTTGATTTTAAAACGGCCGCCATTGTTTTTGTTTTGAATCGATTGACTGGTAGCAGACGGAATAAGATTTTAAAAATTTAAAGTTGATAAATATGGATGATATTCACTGCGAAAGTTGTTCATGTGGTGTGTGTAGGGAAAATCAAAAATGATGCGTTTTCAAAACTATCTTTCGGTGAAAAAAACAAGTGATCACATAAATCATTATTTCCACAAGACTGGGTAACCAAAATCAACATTCTGTATTTTTTGGTAAGTTAATAGCTTTAAAAAAATTCTACCTACCCTATCAAAAATCTCTGTGCACGCCACTGTGTAGTTGTGTGGTTGTACTAGCCCTACGAGTTTACTCTTGGGATCAGTTAGCGACCTAAGTTCACCAACCACTAGTTATAAAATATTTTTTCCACCGAGTCATAGTCATATTAAAATTCAATACAAATATGAAAGTTAAACACCTATTCCAATATAACGAACTGCAATATTTACGAATTAAAGACTGCTATATGTAATTGGTTAAACTGGCATAGTTTAACCAATTAAGTAAGAGAGAGTACATAGCGTCGCGTGATGCCACCACTACTACTAACACAGCGGTTTAGTAGTGTCCTGGAAACCTCACCCACTCGCAGGACCACATCACCCTTCCAGGGAGTTCGTATTTGATCGTGGGGTTCTGTGTGGGAAGGCACTACATCCCCATACGGGCGTTCTTTGATACGTACAACCTCTTATACACACAAAGATATTAAAAATTATACAAGGATAACCACACTGGCAGCCTTAGTGACGTATCAGGGTTTATTCAGGTCGAGGAGAACGATTTCGAATTGTTGTTTAGTAAACTAAATAGTTTAGTTAAACTAAATAGTTTACTAAAATGTGGTAAAACTGGAATTTTGATCAGGACAGCCGTTAGGAGGCAATAGCTTTAATAGTGATCATCATCACTTACCTGGACAAAATATATAAAATAAAATTATTTTACTTACATATTTTTATAACAAGTATTACATGGTTAGTTTATCGAAACATTGGTGAAGCTTAAATGTATAGTATTTTTTTTGTATACAAATCTAAATTTTATTTTATTACTGTAAAATTATTTCTCTTGTTATATAAAGTACCAACGGATACAATGAAGACAAGAAAAGAACAAGTAAATTATTTAACGTATATGATGCCTGCCCTGCAGATCTAGTGTTGTAATAGAATTCGAACAAATATTTAATAATTTTCTGTCATAAACTTTTAGCAATATACTCGTAGTAACATTTGTTAATAAGAAATACGGTTAATTTCACTTTAAATATTTCATCACCGGTAGTTCCTTATATTTCAATGGTTCTATGATAGCGGTTTGATTAATCAATTTCTTGTTTGAGGGCCGGGAATAGATTCTAATTTATCCCTGACGTATATTTCTGGAAGTAATGTATAAGAACAAAAATCGTCAAAATGTCTACGTCCGTGCCGTCATACGTATGTCTCGGGCACGATTCTAAATGTTCAGCATGTAAAGAATGTAAACGAACATTTAGAGATACACAACATATTTTATTAAATGTAATATGTATTCTTCTTCCTCCTGTCGTTACCATTACTAAGCTAACATTACTCTTATTTAGTATAACTTATTATATATTTACTTTAACAAAATTGAAGTTAAAAAGTAGAACTCTTCTTCGACAGAATTTGCCCCTGAAAAGGTAGACAATACTTTATTGTACGCATATTTGTACCTACGAGACATTAGGGCATATTTCTTATTATACTTTGAATAATGATAAACAATATATTTAATATGGCACCACATTTAATAGCTGATTGTAATTAATTATATAAACGTCGGTTTTGTTTAGTCATAGTAACACGTTAGTACTAAATATTACATGTATCTAAATTAGACAGACATATATCATAGGATTTGTAATTTCTATTAAATTTTAATTCAATGTCGACTGAACCACGTGAATATTTCTTGACTTGCCAAATGTGACGAATTCATGTCCAGACATAATTCCCGTGCCAAAATTCACACATATAGTACACTTAGCGATGGTTACGGTGATATTTATCACTTTTTCGTGTTTACTATTTTTATCTGGTCTCGTTGAACGCCCTTTAGCTGCTTCTGATTTATGTGATGTGTACATATTTCATAACATGCACGACAATTTTAACCAGCGTCCTCCATGTCACTGTTGCGGACTTCGATCTCTGCGTTGTCTATCGAATGGTTATTTATATAGAGTGTACACTTTATACTTTAATAATGATTTAACGTTTTATACGCGTAGAAACGTAAATCGTATAAAGACGTTGTACTTTCTTGTTGCTTAACAAAGTAAGGGAAGAATTTTGACGGGGTGTCTACTTTCTCGTTCGTGTACTGTTAATTAAGTAATAAAATGTTGTTCTTTTGCATAATTTATAAATGACGTTTTGACGGTGAGCGAATATCACTCAGGTACCATAATAGCAACTATTATGGTACCTGAGTGATATTCGCTAGGCGTTTTTGTTTTTTTTTTTTTTGTATTAAATCCCGGTTCTTCAAGTAAGATATCTATATAGATAAACTTTTGGTCTAAATCTTTATAATGGTTTCCGAGATACACACAATATATTTATATTTAATAGGAATTGCTCGTATAAAGTAACAGGAAAAAGACAGTGCAGTTAGTGAGCTTCGAAACGGGAGCTTTTGTTACTCCATAATATAGCCGGACATACGTTACGACCAACTACGTTATTACGTTGATCGCACTATTCAACTATATAAATATTATTATTAGAGATATGCCGACTACGACTTCGGCCGACACTAGCCGATTAGCAAAAAGACCGATTAGTCGGCCGTAGCATAGGCCGTAGTCAGTCTCTTTACAGTTCACGGTTTCGGGGATATTCGACAATTTCCGTGACCCTTCGTTTACAGCTGATTCCCGTACAAGTTGCAACCGCTGCTTGCGAGTTTGTCGGAACATGTTATGTTTACTTCGCTTACTTCTTGATTTTTGCTTTTCCACTGGTAGCCCAGTCGGGTTAGACTTGCATAAATAAAGTTGTAAATAATTAAAGGGGATTCCGAAATGAAAGGGGATGTACAGATCAAGTTTTCTCGCTGCGCCATATCGTGGAGAAGCATCTGGCCATAGAGCAGAAGGTTTTCTGCGGTTTTGTGGATCTTGAGAAAGCATTTGATAGGATTGTGCGAAAGGAACTGTGGGACATATTGCCCGATATATGGGATTGACGGCTCACTGCTCCGTACTATGCAGTCCACTTCCACAGTCCACACACACAAGGATTGCTCAGCAAGTGTGCGGATAGATGGTGGCATGTCACCCTGGTTTAATGTCTTAATTGGTGTCAAATAGGGTTGCATGCTATCTGCTAGGTTATTTATTCTATATCTCGATACTTGTCTGCAGAGAATAAGGTCAACGAATGTAGGATTACGCATGGGCGACCTAGTGGTGAACTGTCTCCTGAGACGATGCCATGATAGGTAGTAGTAGGATATTATATAATTAGAAATTAGAATATTCCATTACGTTTTGATAGAGATATTTTTATAATGGAAAAATACACCTCAAGAATCCACCCGTAATAAAAATATTTAGAATTTTTCTGGTGAATTCACTATAATATATACAATAACGAATATAAGTCGAAGCCTGACATAAGGGTAAAGCAGTCTACTTTCTTATCTCGACAGATTTAGGTAGGTTATTTAAGTAGGTCCTAATCGCCTTTTTTCGTATGTAACAATATCTCACAAATATCTACGTTGTATTTGCAATAACTATTTATTGTTTATTATTCCGTCAAAATCCGCGAAAATATTATTATATAAGTAGCTTATTACCACACCATCAAAATTTTATCTTTAACAAGTCTCAAGTAAGCGTAGGTATATTGCGTGATACTATGTAGTAGGTAATGATAGTGCAATAGTTAAATTGAATGATTATAGTTTGGAGGAATATTAATTACACTTAATGTAATAATCTTCATATTCACTATCATTTCGTATATCAAAAATCACTTACACACCTACCTATCAGGTGACATTTTAACGCGAATGTATTATGGACAAATAGTCTAGACTAGATACTAAAACATTAGCTTGCCCATGACACTAATTTGCCCGTATTTCAGCGTAGTGCTTATTAACGTAATCGAATGCTAATGCAGTCGTGACTCTTGCCTATAAGTTCTGTAGTAAAGGTCCGGTTACACTGCAGGCGGGGCGTGAATACGACAACAGGGCGGCAGTAGTGAACGGGGGCATAACGTAGCACGTGGCGTTCACGGACATGAGAAATTCCTAAATATCTTCTTGCCTCTTGGCTGCCTCTTCTGAATCCGCCGCCACAGTGAGGGATATGTGCAATAGGGATTGATTATTCGAATATATTATATTATATATTATTCGAATAGTTAAAATATTCTTCTAGAATGAAGATCCGTGTGTTTTGAAAAGTAGCTTAACAAATAATTGAAATTAAATGATAGGATTTGGAAAAAAAAATCATTATATTGCTTTTAACTACGTTTGTTTATGAGTTTGTATGCTCGTTTCCTACCTTAGTAGTATAAAAAAAGTATTGACGCATGGTCGTGTACCAGTAACCGCTACCGTCATACCCGACGCCGTCGCCGGCCGCGCCCACCAATACCCTCCGCCGCCGGCCGCGCCCACCAATATGCTCCGCCGCCAATGTATCTGGACCTTTATAATACAGTGTACAATATATTATGGCAATACGATCGAGACACACGACTTGTAGTAAATTAAACTAACGACTTATTTTTTAAGATAAGCAAGTAGGTACATTGTTTATTTCACAATGTTTACAGAAATATATCTATTTCATACAGATGTCAGGAAACAATTCCTTTTTATTTAAGTGAGGTAGTACGTAGAAAAGGAGGCTGCCAAGAGAAGCATCTCTCAAAGAAAACTATAGACAATAACTGTTTTATCCTTTGATGACACTCTGAAATTCTCTATCAATGATTCAAAGGTTGGCTGGGGGAGATCTCTTTGTGGGATAGGTCCGCGTATGTACTATACCATTGTCTCTTTTAGGCTTCTCCTTCTTAGGGTTACCCAGTTTCCTAATCCATTAGAATTAGCGAGGTTCGCCACCGAAGCTGAAGGATTTGGCGAAGATACTTATACGAGTATTTACATGGAGCGAAAGCCGTCAGACCTTTACAATCCAAAGGGAAAACCAGATCATTATTAGGTAAATTCACACGTCTTCCTAATATATTTTTTTGGACGTGCGGGTTTCTTCACCATGTTGTCCTTCACCACCGAGCAAGTGATAATTACAAATATATTATATATACGAGTATATATCCTACTAATATTATAAATGTGAATGTCTGTTTGTTTGTTACGCTTTCACGCGACAACTACTGAACCGATCATCATGAAACTTTGTACACATATTCTTGGAGGTATCAGAAGTAAAATAGGATACTTTTTATTAAAAAAAATATATATATTTTATCAATGCGAGCGAAGCCGCGGGTAAAAGCTAGTAATATTATAAATGTGAATGTCTGTTTGTTTGTTACGCTTTCACGCGAAAACTACTCAACCGATCATCATGAAACTTTGTACACATATTCTTGGTGGTATCAGAAGTAACGTAAGATACTTATTAAAAAAAAAAATGCGAGCGAAGCCGCGGGTAAAAGCTAGTATGTATTTAAATCCAGATCATCAGAATCCGAAAACAGGAATTTTGTGGTACATGCCAGGATTCAAACTTAGACCTGCCACTCACTAGGCCGTTTCTTTTTTTTTTTTATACAACTAGATTGGCAAACAAGCATGCGGCCCGCATCAGATGGTAAGCGATCACCGCAGCCTATTGACACTCGCAACACCACGGGAATGTTACTCGCGCGCTGCCAATCTTGTAACCCAAGGCTGTTTCGCCACAGTACCCAGTAATTTCTCTGCCATATCTCACCCTTCAAACCGGAACACTGCTATATAAATATAGCTGCTTGGCGGTAAAAATAGGTGAGACAGAGGCACCCACGCAGACGACTTTTGTACAAAGTCTCCCTCTGGTTTAAAGTCTTTATCACTGCTTCTACCTACCATTGTCTATTTTAGTACTTATTCTATCTATCTATAACTTCACGCCAAATCCCTTGCGGGGTAGGCAGAGGCCGAGTGCCATAAGACGTGGTCCATACACGCTCGCCGGTTTCTAGGACTCTTGATATCACCGTCTGATAAAACACGACCAATTTGATCATGGTAGGCTAGTCTTGGTCTTCCTCGGCTCCTACATCCTTCCAATTTTGCATTGTATATCTGTTTCGTCATTCTTTTGACTTTAGACCAAAAGTCTACATGTCCGAACCAACGGAGCATGCCTTTTCTTACCTTAACACCGACATTCTCTTTCTTACGTCATTATACTATTATCATATTATATCATCATATTTGGTACTTATTACCTTTGTGTATTTCAAAATGTACATTAAGTATATTACTAACAAACCCTCTGGACAGTTTGTTGTTCCTTAGCTCTCACCAAATTTCTAGTTAGCTTAGAAGTTGTTTCATGAATACAGTCAAACTGAAAGCGTTTACCTGACTGACCCAAAAGGTGGGTAATGTTTTTCGCGCGCTTGTACTCGTATGTCGGTATGTATGTATGTCCGTCCCATTGTGATCTCTTGCAGGCTACGCCGATTTTGAAGAATGAGGTGTCAATAAATTAGTATTCTTCGCCCGTGTGTCATAGGCGTGACGTCAGCAAAAAATCAATATGGCGGACGTAAACCTTCATCCCCAGAGTGTGCATAGCTAATATGACGTCAGCACAAAACCCATATAGTGGACGTAAACCACTAAACTGTCAATAAAGATAAGATAAAAAAATATTTATTTGCCATTTGAGCCCACGGGCACTTAGACACGTCTTATGTTCTCATTTCATTCTCTCAAAAAAATATTTTTTGGTCTAACCCTGATCTTTCAGAAAAAAATAATTCAAAACGAATAATTTAAAAAAAAGTAGGTCCGGGTCCCAGGATGTTAAGGGAAGGAATTTATGAAAACGCGGAAATTACTTTTTTGTATTTTTTTTTTATACCACTAAGGTGGCAATCAAGCATATGGCCTGCCTGATGTTAAACAGTCACCGTAGCCTATGGACATTTGCAACACCAGGGGCGTCACTCATGCGTTGCCGACCCTCTAAAAACCTCTTCACGCATTTCTTGAAGAACTCCATGTTGTAGTCCCTTGGAAAAACCTCGGCTGGGAGCTCATTCCACAGCTTGAGAGTTCTCGGAAGGTTCTCGGTGTGAGGGTGAACTCCCCGCCGTCGGCGAGCGGTGCGGTTATAAAAAGTAGCTGTCGGCATCATTTCAAACAACTCTTCAGAACACAACCCGTTGTACAATCGGTAGAACACACAAAGGGAGGCAAAGTCTCTCCTTAAGCGTTCAATACCGTGTGTAAGTTTAGGATTGTCGACAATTCTCACAGCTCGTCTATCTTTTGTATGCTAATAGAGAGTATATGTACAAAGTTCCAAACTCTCAATCCCCGTTTTGAACCCCTTAGAGGCCGAATTTCAAAATTTTTTTTGTCTCTCGTGAGCATTACAAAAGTAACTTCTATGCAAAATTTCAGCTTTCTAGGTTCAATGGTTTGGCCTGGGCGTTGATGAGTCAGTGAATTAGTCAGGAACTCCATTTTTATTAATATAGATTAACAAAAGCAATAAATTAGTAGTGCGGTCAGCCACCTCGGGTTTTAACTTTTATTGCTACTTTGGCACTTAAGCAATAATATTAACCTTGGATTTTTCTTATCCAATGTGCCACCATAGTCGGCGGCAATGGCAGCATCAGCTACAGAGCCCACGACCGGCGCTGCCGCCGCTATTCTAATTCCGACATTAACACCAGTAATGCCACAGACATGCGACCGGTCACAAGCACTGGACTAACTGAATCGTCACCTACGACTAGCAGGACGCCCGACTATCCGCTAAAGACAGGTAATCCTGAAACCCATCTTCTGCACTCGATGATGAATTTCTCCAGATATTAGGAGAAGATCCACCGCAGATGAAGGTTTACGGCAAAGAAATCCAATCGTATCTTGCGTTCCGGCTACAACATGTAGCTACCAACGGATTATCCTGCAAGGTAGATATTTGATCCCACCTAACTGTATACACATAGACACATCTTTGAATCCGGAAACAGTTTGTGCTATTAGCGACGTCGTTTTGAAACGAGACAAATGCATTGAATCCAGACAAAAGCAACGAGCTTGCGTGACGACATGCATTGACGAAGCGCTAACGATACTTAAGTAAGCAATTTTAATTAAACTCCTAATGGACGCGGCTAAGCTTATGTTCGACAGCTAAGCCTTCGGGAAGAAATTTAGTGCTCAGAGGCCTTAAAAAGAATATGAAAGCAGCATCAGGCCACGAAGATTGACAAAGGAGAATGACCAAACTTGTATGGGAGTTCGGCCCACTTGCGTCAGTCATGCGTCTTGACCAAACCATCGGCAAAACAAAGGAAATATATTGTAAATGACTCAAAAGAAATATTATTTAAATGTGAATAGGGGTTATCGAGTATTTTCAAATTAAATTAGGCATTTTGAGGTTATGTTTTGCGAGTGTAAACCTACAAATACAGTGGGCATGTTATATTTCATGGATAGTTTTTTTATATATCCTAGCCTTTTTAAACAGACCTACAACAAATGAAGGAATAACCAGACATTAGATCTTAAAGATAGCCCCATAGAATAGTAGTTACTAGCAAGTACTACCGCACCCAAAAGGCTTGGTAAGGCAATTAGTAATATGGATTGTAAATACGATGCTATGTGCATAGATCAATCGCACTGTACACCTACGTAAAATGCATCTTCAAATTAAACCACAGTATAAGAAGTAGATATTTAATTTCAACTTTTTTATGTTCATATACATCAATTATACATTTCGTTTGGGGTGAAGTAGCTCAACATCACCTTTGACTAAAACAAACCTTACCTGCACATTGTGCACTCCACGATACTGATGGGACGATAGCTTGACTGAGGAAGAACACAACAAAATTCTTTGGAGAACTGTTGTTCTCACGGGTGAGTGTGGCAACCATATAACATCTACATTGGCAGTCAGGGTGGCAATGTGCGACTTACATTACTTAGTTGTAAGCATTGGCAGGCTATGGTAACTATTTAACATCAGGCGGATTGTATGCTGATATAATTACTTACATTGTTCTTAATCACATAATATTCATTGGATATAAATAAGAACACTGACATAACTAATGACACTTTTCGAGTTATATTTATTACGAATAATCTAACACTTTGACGTAGTATGAACGGAGCTTAAACAAAGGCCTGTGCCTTCCTACTAACGGCACTAACAGGACTCCTGTCTATCCATAACTTCACACCAAATCCTTTACGGGGTAGGCGGAGAGAACCAAGTGCCACATAATTCGATCCTTATACCTCACTCGCTTCTTTAACCGAATAATATATGTTAAATCGATTATGTT
This sequence comes from Pyralis farinalis, assembly GCA_947507595.1. Taxonomy (NCBI): domain Eukaryota; kingdom Metazoa; phylum Arthropoda; class Insecta; order Lepidoptera; family Pyralidae; genus Pyralis; species Pyralis farinalis. Next base: position 4,623,857 of record OX382270.1, read on the forward strand.
ATCATTAACAACTTTTGTTAAAGAAATAATTCGAGTAGTGGTGTTATTCATGCTTCATGATTGTTTACAAACATTTATATATGAAGGTTAGCTATTCAAATTAATAGAAGCTTTTCATATTCATATATATATATATATATACATATAAGCAATGAATTATTCAGATTCTTAATTACAAACAATTATTTAGTATATTTTATAATCGATAATCGATTACATAATCATCGCAACCCTAAACTCATTCATGTTTCGATGTTTTACCTGTCATTTCATCCATTTGTAATCATAAGCGGAAATGCAAATAACTTTTAATATTTAACTTTTAAACCCTTGTTCCAATATTTGTATATCCAATAATTGACGAGCTCGGTGGCTCAGTGTTGGAACGCGCTGTTACGCTACTTTGACACCAACGCTCATGGGTTCGATTGCCACACAGTACAAACATTTGTGTGCATGAACATGTCTGTTTGTATTGGTCTGGGTATTTTCTATGTATAATAAGTATGAATTTACAAAAAAAAAAAATGTATTTACGTATGTTTATCAGTTGTCTAGTACCCATAACACAAGCTTCGCTTACTTTGGGGCTAGGTGGCGCTGTGTAATTTGTCCGACAATATTTATTATTATTATTTATTAATAGGACTGAAAAAAAATCATGAATATTATCAATTTGGAAAAGGTTTTTTAGAGTATAAATGGTGAAGACGCAAGGTGGGCCCACATTTGGTCATTCTCCTTTCTCTTTAGTGAAAAGCTACCAGACAATATAAAAGCCGCTAAATTTATCTCGAAATCCGAAGTGCATATGAAGCTTACCCCATCAAATTGCCACACAAAGATCTAAAAAACTATCACAAAATTTAACCTAGGGGACCTAGGGGACGAAGGAACCATTCACATACAAGAATCACCACGCCAACTCCTCGAAGAAGTCGTCACATGCAGTGCAAAATCGCAAGGCGCAAACGATAAGTTAAAATAAGGATAATATAAATAGATAGATAAGGTAAAATACGCCGATAGGCTTTCAAACTTCTATGCTCAATGGTTACTGCTAACTAATGATGACATTGTATTATTATGGATAGAGAAATATCAAATACCCGTCTCTCGCCATGTGACTTAATCTGACTTACAAAAGATGCCTCTTATTCTGCTACTGAAAAGAGCCAATGTGAACATTTGAACAATGATACTCTTGATGATTGAAACCACTGCGGATTGTAAACCTTGCTTGGGTGAGGTTTTATCGCCCATTTATCTCCCCCTTTTTAGTGCCAATATCTAAGGAAAGTAATGGAAAGTCGAGATTGATTTTAAATTCAAATACACTAAATAAATTCATTGATACCGCTCATTTCAATCTTGAAGATCTACGAATAACCCTTAAACTTATTTCAAAGTGTTGTTTCGCTAATACAATAGATCTGAAAGATATGTATTTCTTGATAAGTGTACACGACGACTTCAAAAAATATCTCCGCTTCCTATTCGACGGGATACAATAGGAGTTTAACGTCCTACCTTTCGGACTTAATATAACTCTCTTAGTCCCTTTGTATTTATAAAGATTTTGAATCCCATTATTAGTTTGCTTAGATAATGTGCTCGTACGTCTACTATCTACTTGGATCATAGCTTAATAATACCAAACATGGTTGAATCGTGCTAAGAAAATATTATTATTTTCTCCTATACTGCAAAGTTATTCGAAGCCTTTGACTAGCCCTAATAATTACAGAAAAGAGTAGTCTTTCTCCGGTTACAAGGTGCAGGTACCTGGACTTTATAATTAATTCCGATAAACTGCAAGTTAGTTTACTAAAATTAAAGTAGCAATTGCAATTCTGTAATACAAAATATTGCAAGGTTAAGAAATTTGCGCGTTTACACGGGTTACTTACTCCTGCCTGCCCAGCCGTTAAATACGGTTGGCTTTATACAAAGGCTCTGGTGCGAAGTAAATACTTCAATTTAAAAGACAACGATAATTATAATAAACGCATGAACATACCACAGTCAATAATGCCAAACCGCCAATGGTGGTCCCAAGCAACAAGTCACCCCGCTAATAATTACATCAAACAAAACAAATTATAATAGGCGTTACTTTGCGAAAGTCAAATTTACAGGCAATTTAATCTAAACTACTTTGTGTGCTTCCGCTCTCGATTAGTTCATGCGAACTACTGCCGGCCGCTGGCCCACCCACTACCGTTAGTAGATGCATGCCGCCGCTGCCATGGCTGCTCCGGTCGTCTCTGCTTCGGCTGCTGCGGTCGTCTCTGCCAGTGTTCGCCATCTGAAATGTGAACCGCATGCGCCCGCCACCGTTGCTACCCTGCTCCGGTCGTCACTGCAACTAATTGCTAAAAAAAAGCGATGCGTCAACTAAGGGACGCGACTCCCTGCTACTCGCATGTGTTATGTGGTGGAGATCGCGAAAGGGAATTTGGACTGAAATATCTAGATATTTTAGCCGCTTTTTTGGGATCAAGATCTTTGCGAATCATTATAAAAATTATTAAATACTTTGACGTATAGATAACACTTAGGTACAGCTGTTTCGTATATAAGTCGAAAGGGTGGCGTACAATTTCCCCACCTTACTATTGTCACCTGCGAGTTGTGGCAGTGGTGCGAAGCACGTAATTTAACTGTTTTTTTTTTTTTTATACCACTAATGTGGCAATCAAGCATACGGCCTGCCTGATGTTAAACAGTCACCGTAGCCTATGGACATTTGCAACACCAGGGGCGTCACTCATGCGTTGCCGACCCTCTAAAAACCTCTTCACGCATTTCTTGAAGAACTCCATGCTGTGCCCTTGGAAAAACCTCGGCTGGGAGCTCATTCCACAGCTTGAGAGTTCTCGGAAGAAAACTTCTCTGGAACCGTACAGTGCGCGACTATTGCGGTTCCAGTGTGTGAGGGTGAACTCCCCGCCGTCGGCGAGCGGTGCGGTTATAAAAAGTAGCTGTCGGCATCATTTCGAACAACTCTTCAGAACACACCCCGTTGTACAATCGGTAGAACACACAAAGGGAGGCAAAATCTCGCCTTAAACTTAAGGGTTCAATACCGTGTGTAAGCTTAGGATAGTCGACAATTTTCACAGCTCGTCTCTGAATTGAATCACACGGTCCAAGCTGGTATCCAGGTGCTCCCGCCCAAAGGTGACGGCAGTACTCCAAGTGCGGTCTGACTTGAGACTTATATAACATAAATCTTTGCCCCGCACTGAAGTACTGCTTTGCTCTGTTGAGCACACCAAGTTTTGGCATCTTATATTAGCTCGGCGGAGAATGTCGTGTCAGATCCTTAATCACACCCTGATATTGAGTGAGAATAAGCTGTCTTTGTCTATCAAAACATTGTGATATGCTTCGGGCTCCCTAACATTAACTCATTTGCCGGTGGGATAAACAAAAAATGTATAATGTACATTTCTTGCCATAGGGATTCTGACGCTTTTGTAATTGACGCCTTCACAATATCATGGCTTACTCTCTATTTCTACAGTTTTCCACCTTTTGCCGTCATTTTGATAGTATTGAGAAAAATAATCGATGACGGTGCTAAGGGAATTATCACTGTCCCGCTCTGGCCTATACCACTATGGTATCCTTTATAAAATAGTCTACTCGTAGAGAAATATGTTATTTTTAAATAATCTAAGATTGATTATTTTCCATTCCAGCAATCGCGATGTATACCAGAAGATTACCCTGGTTGCCGAGCTATTATCAAGACTTTAATCCTAAGAAAAAGCATGCCGCTTTCTTCGATACCGATTATATAGGCATCCCTTTCAGATAATTCACTACAAACTGGTCGTAACTTTATAACACGATTTCACGAACACGTATCGGCGTATAAAAACAATCGCCCAGAAAGGTCACACTTCGCCGAGCATCTTATAGACAAAGGACATAACTTATCCCCCACTAATACATATCAAATTTTACACACCATAGACAAAGGTTTAAAACTAAATATTAGCATAGCATGACTTCTTGCTCTAAATATCCGTCTGGGGAAGCACCTCCACCTTACAGAAGACCGCAGCCAAATAACAACTCCGGAAGGATTGTTGTGTTCCTGTGCATGAGTAAGGTCGCCAGTTAACTGAGGGGTCGTTGTGCGGATAGCGGGAGGACCGGTGGATGTCGAATCGCCACTAGCAGTGTGGGCGCGGCAGGCTGGCGCGGCGGTCAGGAGACCCGGTGAAACGGTTGACCGCTGGCCGCCCGCAGGTTAGTAGGGTTCCCGAACCCGGGGATCACTTAATCTCCGCCCCGGGAGGCTGAACCGCCAGCCTGTGAAAAGTCCCGGTTGCAGTGGTCGTGCCGGAGAAGGAGACCGGGGTGGACCCGGCTGCTGCAGCAGGGGGGGACCGGGGGCCCTTCCGCCCGCCGCGCCAGCAAACCGCATTACCCGCACGGTACTGTGGTGAAAAACACCGCGCTTTTGTCCTTCACTCTGTCTGTTCATCGACCTCTTATTTTATTTTATTTACCTCATCACTCATGAAAAAGCAAAAAAAACGGAAAAATGGTTTCACAGCGGCCACCCCTTCCACAATGTATGTGGACTTTTGCAACATCAGGGGTTTGCACTCGAACATCAACGCGGTCCATCATCACCTGGAAACCGCGCGGCCGACCATTCTTTTCCTCACGGAGACACAAATATCCTCACCGGCCAACACTTCTTACTTGAATTACCCCGGGTACAAACTGGAGCCCTTGTTTGTGCGTCATGCCGGGGTATGCTTGTTCGTCCGGGAGGATATTTGTTGTCGCCGATTGCATAACCTTGAAGACAGGGACCTGTCGATATTATGGGTGCGAGTGGATCAAGGCGGCCACACCCGAATCTACGCGTGCCTTTACAGGTCTCATAGCGGTGATACAGGCACAACTCGGTTATTTGAGCGCCTGCAAAGGGCGACTGACAGCGTTATCGAACAGTATCCCTCCGCAGAGTTAGTGATTTTGGGAGACTTCAATGCCCACCACGCCGAGTGGCTTGGCTCTCGGTGCACTGACTACGCGGGGAGATCTGCTCATGAATTTGCTCTGGCCTATGGTTTCTCTCAACTGGTTCTTTCTCCCACGAGAATACCAGATGTAGAGGACCATGCAAGTTCTCTACTGGACCTTCTGCTGACCACACGTCCGGATGAGTATAACATCTCAGTGGATGCGCCGCTTGGCTCGTCGGATCACTGCCTCATCCGGACTCAAGTGCCTTGTGCCAGACGCGATCCACCTCGGCCCGCCGGATGTCGTCGCGTATGGCACTATAAATCAGCAGACTGGGATGGATTGCGTGAATTCTACGCATCGTACCCGTGGAGGCAGCTGTGCTTCGAATCAGACGACATTGATTCCTGCGCAACCGCAGTGGCTGCGGCGATATTGGATGGCATGGAATGCTTCATTCCCAGTCGCCTTGTAGCTACTGCGGGAGCTAAAAAGCGGCCGTGGTTTAATCGGCGTTGTAAGGAAGCCATTCTTGTTAAGCAGGCTGCTTACGATGCTTGGACCACGGCGCATGCTAATGGGGATCCTAGAGTCTCTGTTTTGAAGCGCAAACTGAATGCTGCCTCGAGGTCCAGTAAAAGGGTGGTCGCTAGAGCAAAATTCGATTTCGTAGGCAGAGTTGGCGAGCGACTTGCGAGCTTTCCCTCTGGGAGCCGTGCTTTCTGGTCGCTCGCTAAAGCTGCCGAGGGAAATTTCTGTCAACCGTCCATGCCACCACTGCAAAAACCGGATGGCAGTTTGGCCCATAGCGCTAAGGAGAAAGCCGATTTACTTGGTAATCTCTTTGCGTCTAACTCGAATATGAATGACGGGGGAGCTGTGCCACCTACCATCCCGTGGTGCGGTAGCTCAATGCCAATCAAAATCTCCATTACCTAGCGAGATGTCCGGCGGGCCTTACTCTCTCTCGACATTCATAAATCGAGTGGGCCGGATGGTATACCGGCAGTGGTGCTGAAGCTGTGTGCTCCTGAGTTGTGTTCTGTACTAACGCGCCTTTTCGTGCTTTCCTACTCCACTGGGCAAGTCCCGTCTTCATGGAAGACCGCCAATGTGCACCCGGTGCCCAAAAAGGGCGATAGATCAGACCCATCGAATTACAGGCCTATCGCCATAACCTCCCTTCTCTCCAAGGTAATGGAGCGTGTGATAAACATACGACTCCTAGGATACCTAGAGGATCACGACTTGATTAGCGACCGTCAATACGGTTTTCGCCATTGTCGCTCAACTGGTGATCTTCTAGTGTATCTTACACACCGCTGGGCTTTGGCGATAGAGAGTCAAGGTGAGGCATTGGCTGTCAGCCTAGATATGGCGAAGGCGTTCGATCGGGTCTGGCACCGGAGTCTTCTATCGAAGTTACCATCATACGGGCTGCCCGAGGGTTTGTGCAAATGGGTCGCCAGCTTTTTATCCAACAGATGCATAAAAGCCGTGGTTGACGGTGGATGCTCCGATAGTATGGATATCAATGCTGGTGTCCCTCAGGGTTCTGTACTGTCTCCGACGCTGTTTCTGCTGCATATCAATGATATGTTGTCAATTGATGGCATTCATTGTTATGCGGACGACAGCACCGGGGATACTTATTATACAGGCCGTGCAAACATCCCTCGTTCCCTTGTGGAGGAAAGCCGCGACAAACTTGTGTCTGAAATGGATGGTACTCTATCTAAAATATCAGACTGGGGGCGGCTTAACTTGGTCGAATTCAACCCCAAGAAGACACAAGTTTGCGCGTTCACCGCTAAGAAAACTCCATTTGCTGTGGTTCCTAAATTCCAGAACACACCTCTTACCGTCACCAAAAGTATTAGGATGCTTGGCGTCGAGATCTCCAGTGATGTACAATATCGAAATCACCTGGAGGAGAAGGTCAAGCTGGCGTCGAAAAAACTTGGTGTGCTTAACAGGGCTAAGCAGTACTTCAGTGCGGGGCAAAGACTTATATTATATAAGTCTCAAGTCAGACCGCACTTGGAGTACTGCAGTCACCTTTGGGCGGGAGCACCTGAATACCAGCTTGGACCGTGTGATTCGATTCAGAGACGAGCTGTGAGAATTGTCGAAAATCCTAGGCTTACACACGGTATTGAACCCTTAAGTTTAAGGAGAGACTTTGCCTCCCTTTGTGTGTTCTACCGATTGTACAACGGGTTGTGTTCTGAAGAGTTGTTCGAAATGATGCCGACAGCTACTTTTTATAACCGCACCGCTCGCCGACGGCGGGGAGTTCACCCTCACACGCTTGAACCGCTATGGTCGCGTACGGTGCGGTTCCAGAGAAGTTTTCTTCCGAGAACACTCAAGCTGTGGAATGAGCTCCCAGCCGAGGTTTTTCCAAGGAACTACAGCATGGAGTTCTTCAAGAAATGCGTGAAGAGGTTTTTAGAGGGTCGGCAACGCATGAGTGACGCCCCTGGTGTTGCAAATGTCCATAGGCTACGGTGACTGTTTAACATCAGGCAGGCCGTATGCTTGATTGCCACCTTAGTAGTATAAAAAAAAAAGAAAAAAAAAAGAGGCCGACACGATACCTTTTAGCAGGACACCCTCATGAAACGGTGGCGTTGGAGGGTAGTTTTCGGTACCAAGCCACTAAGTGTTGGAATAATATTTCACCACCACTACGGTTATTGAAGTCCAAATATACAAACATGTATGTATGTAATGAGTCCAAAAAGTTTTTATTGATTAAACAAAATTTCGGAATACCTGATATTTACAGGCTTCGTAGCTTTTGCTTCCTATTTCAGATGGCATATATTTTATGTGATGTCGTCATGATCACAAAAAATTCTTGAGTTTTTATAGACACTGAGTAGGTATATATATATATAGTTTATTATTTGATTTACATTATAATTTGCCTCGACTGTAACACTCCACATCCAACGATGTACCTATTGATAAAAAGCTAAAGATAGATTCAAAATATCAAAATCTGTTCAGCCGTCAAATAATTTTTATTTATATAGTAAACAATAAATCTTTAATTCAGAAGTCGATATTGTCTCTCAACATCTATAAGAAAACTATGGTAATCTCGAAAACAAAGCATGAATATAATACGAACTTCAGGTAAGTTCGTGAAGTTCTATCATAATGATTGACTACTGGTGACGAAAAGTGATTACCTACGACAAGAACATGCGAATAAGGTCATGGTCAAAGAGTATTCAAGCTCCACAGACTGAAGGAAACCTGGGTTAACTCGCAGTAAGGTAAGTAAGGATTGGAAGGACATCGTTCGTTGTGAGCTTTTACCGCCGGACAGGATCATCGATTTGGATCTCCACTACCAACAGCTGTGAAGACTCAAGCAAGAAACAGAGAGTGGAAAGAGCTTGGTTGGGAAGTGTTTATGCATCCACCACATAGCCCTGATCTTGCACCCTCACATGCTCGCCTGTTTCGTTCTCTTCAGAACTCTTTAGGATGTTTTAGGTTAACATTAAGAGAGGACTATCATAACTACTTGTCACAGTTTTTAATCAGTGGGAATATTCATATTGCCTCGAAAAGCTATATTCGTGACGGATTCGAAAAGTTTTGATTCTATTTCCATACAATTTGACAGATAACTTTTCGGTTTCGATACGAAGATGGCTTTCTGAGGCAATATTAATACTCTCACAGAAGTCCCATTTCTACAGCAATGGGATTAAATCACTACCTACAAAATGGCAACAACTTAATGAAAAAAATGGCACATATACATTATAATTATATGTTAATAAACTATGACAAAAAATATGTTGAATTTGGACATAAAATACTAGAAAACGCATAATATGACAACAGTATGCACATGGCATACAATAATTACGATATTGCCTTTTACATGGTTGCTTAACAATGGGCCTAGATTACAACACATTTTCTAAAAAAACAATGGTTCATGTTTAAATGTGAACTGCTGTCAAATATCTAAATAAAGATTTTCAAATTTTCCATGTATGGAAATCGGTTTTGTGTCACTCAACATGAAATACTTGTGTTGTTACAAGTTACGAGTATTACTCAGCGGTACATATCGATCTGCATTGTATTTACCTATACCAATCAATTCATTCAGTGCCAATATATGATGTTGTATTTGGCATTGAGATAAACTGTATTTAGCCGCTAAGACGTGAAGCGCCCTAGTTAAATTTTCAATTTTAGATTGCAGGTATTGTGTCTCATCATAATACATTCGTTGTCTTTTCACCATTCGTGTTTGACGTATCTTAAGCTATTGGGTATTACAGTGTCTTATTTTTTGAACTGTAATGTTATTTGTTATTGTTATTATTGTTATATAATAATATTTTAATATATATATTTTTAATATTGTCGGATAAAGTAGGTACACAACGCCATCTAGCCTCAAAGTAAGCGAAGCTTGTGTTATGGGTATTAGACAACTGACAAACATACGTAAATATTTTTTTTTGCAAATACATACTTATTATACATAGAAAATACCCAGACCAAGACAAACAGACATGTTCACGCACACAAATGTTTGTACTGTGTGGGAATCGAACCCACGAGCATTGGTGTCAAAGCACGTCATTCACGACTGAGCCACCGAGCTCGTCAATGCTATAATATGCTGATATGAAGGAAATAACCCATGGAGAAACTCTGAGACACATTTTACGTAGCAACTTAATTCACCTCACGGGTCGGGGGGTAAAGTAGAACGCGCAGCTCTTTCTTATTGGTTAGTTCACGGATCAAATCGCGGGAGTTATCGGCTAATTGGTCAACATTTTCTCCCCTTAGTTAGTAGGTTCGAATCGCTGAGATATTTAGGCGCTAAAAGAGAACGTCTTTATGAGCGTGGGGTGTCTTCACGTGCAGCCAAATGGTTCATTGGTTTGAGCGTGCCCAGAGACAATCTTGAGACAGTTGCCCAGTTTGCTCACTTAGGCATACACATTTAACAATTATCCACATATTTAGCCTGGCGACCAGTAATACAGGTAGGTTCAAATCTACCTAGCATGGGCACCAGTTCTCTTCACACGTAGGTCAGTTATATTTGAACTATTTTGTAACTAGCTCATGTACCTACTAGTTTAATGATCTGTGGAGAGAAAATAAAGATTTAGTTTTATATTCTTTGCAGACACGGGTATTAATCCCGGTCATTTGATGGGCGTGCGCGGGGATTTACTATTATTATTATTTATTACATATATATTACATAATAAAACGAACACAAGCAATGTAACATTACAATCAATACACAAATAAATTCAATACTAGTAAAATAAAATTAATGACTTAATTAATGACGAGCTCGGTGGCGCAGTGGTGGAACGCGCTGTTACGCTACTTTGACACCAACGCTCGTGGGTTCGATTTCCACACAGGACAAATATTTGTGTGCATGAACATGTCTGTTTGTCTTGGTCTGGGTATTTTCTATGTATAATAAGTATGTGTTTATAAAAAAAAATATTTACGTATGTTTATCAGTTGTCTAGTACCCATAACACAAGCTTCGCTTACTTTGGGGCTAGGTGGCGCTGTGTAATTTATCCGACAATATTGATTAAAAAAAAAAATGTAACCATTGCCTTTCTGCTAAACATGTGCAATGAAAAATGACCAACGCTGGATACTGGCGAGTGACGGCGTACACTTGACGCCAGTGACAACTGAGCTTGCCTAAAAAGCTCTGTTCTTGCCGGCGGAATATCAAATAGGTCACGATGACGTATCCAAAAGTAATTGTCAGTGGCCCGCATAGATATCGATGCTAAAACAGTTTGGTTACATTGTTGCCCTCGAAACAGCTGTACAATGTACCACAAATAATTTCCGTCTCATTTCAAGAGTATTATATCCCAGCATACCAAAAATAAACATGCTGGGATAATATGCGGGTATCCAAAAAAGTATCCATATTGCTTATGGTATAACCACCTAAGACACATTTGAATGTTTTCTACCATGACAGTAGATATGTTATATATGTATAATAGAATTCTATTCTAATTTACTTCTAACAAATGTATTATATAACATTTTAATTGCCGTTATCTAATTTAGATGACGAGTCTGTCGCAACACAAAACCAAGGCTCCGGATTGCGAGAGTACATATTGAGTCTATGTGACATCTTAACCCCAAGGTCCCTTATTGATTCTAATCTAGACACCTCTGCGTTTCCTAATTTGTAATTGGCGTGAATTATATTTGATAACCCTTCAAATGATATCACAGCGCATTTGGTCTTATTAAACATTAAGTGGCTTCTGACATCGACTTCCTATATTTTCTATATCTCTAAGAGCTCACAATCAGAGAAATTATTAATTTTAAAAAATAATTTCGCATCATTAGCCGAACCTTACTAGCTGTCTCCGATAGATCATTGCTGACCATTAAAAACTCCCAGGGGCCCAAATTACTACATCGAACTTACCCCGGAGTATGTGTAATAACATTCAGATTCGAATCCTTGGGGAAAAACCGGGTTAAGGCGTCAAATCCGGTAGCCTAAAGTTTTTTGAGAAGCATATCATTACGTACACTATCAAACGCTTTTTGAAAATCAATGTAGGTATGCTGTGTCTACTCGGTAACGTAGGCTACAGTGACTGTTTACCATAAAGCAGGCGGTATGATTGATTGCCACCTTAGTGGCCGGGTATAACCGTGTTGGGCATCCCTTAGTTGACATTCAATTGTATAGGTACTAATTCTAATGAAGTGTGGAATAAATTCAAATATTTTTCCGAAAACAGACAATAGGTACTGCCACAGGTCTGTAGTTATTTACATTGTTATTATTCTTTGGGATAGGAAACACGCGTGAAACTTTCCACACTTCAAGAAATCATGTTTCAAACACAAGTTGAATATATGAAGTACAGGCATTTTAAATACCGAAGCACAGTCTTTCACAACGTACGGAGGAATGACGTCAGGACCTTGCTCGCTCGGGCTTGAGTCGTCTGATTGCAAGCTCCACGTCTCCAATAGTAACACAATCGACTTGAATGCGAGCGCTTTCTGAACCTGCCGCTGCTATTGCTTCAGAGCGAGGCGGATTCTTCCTGTAAACCGATTGAAAATGCTCAGCAAATATTTTAGCTGCTTTTCAATTCAAGACAGGTTTCCCATACAAAAGAAGTTCAGTAGATTCTCAACATTTTCTCTTTGTAGCTACGTAACTCCAGAAAGTTTTAATTATTATTATTTTCAGTAGTTCTCTTTTCAAATGGCGGTCCATTTTCATTTTATATAATTCAATATCCTCCTTATTGTTCAATTTGACCATTCCTCTGAGTTTCATAAATTCTTGCCTATCATGCGAATGATCATTCCTTTTAAAGCACCGGTGGAAGAACGCCTTAGTCTTTATATAACGCTTTGTATGAATTGAATACCACTCAGGACATTTATATCGGGGTGGGTTTGAAATACGCGGCTTTCTCCGTACACAATTATTAAAGCACCATGTAATGACTTCGTAAAAGAACGAAACTGCCTCTGTCGGATCTGATATGCGATACAAATGACTCCACTCAATGTATCCAACATTTGTTGTTTTCTTGCGTGTGAGTGAGGTCACCAGTAAGCTGTTAAGGAGTTGCTGTGTTAGCAGTGACACCTATGTATTACAAGCGTTAATAGGTTACGGTAACTGTTTTACATCAGGTGGGCTGTATGCTTGTATGTCTCTCGACGTTGTACATTGGTTTACCAGCTTGTATGTCACTATCAATTCTTCTCCTAAGTCAGCAATACGGCTGAGAGCTTACTCGTGCATTGGTTGGAATTATCAACAGCAGTGATAGCCCCGTGGATAAAGAATGGCATGTACCATTAAATTCGTGTTATCGAATTTATGTACATATTTGCAATTATCCCTTGCTCGATGGTGAAGAAAAACATCGTGAGGAAACCCACACGTATAAGAATTTATATTCCGATAGACCTTACTACTTATGAAAGGTTTGATTTTCTCTGTGGTTGTTGAGGTCTGACGGCAGTCGCTTCATGTAAAACCAGTTGAGAATGCGCAAGCTTGCATTGCCAGAGGAACACCTGGCTCGTCAATTATATAACAATTCCATTTTTTTTTTAATTTGTGGGCCATTTTGACCATGTTCCTTAAGAGATAGGAACAGTGTTCCTGAACATTCTTATTCTTGTTTTTTATGCTGAATCCGAATCTGATGTCAAAATTCGAATATTCGAAAAAAAGCGACAGACAAACGCACAGACAAACATATAGAAACGGTGTTCCTGATCAGTATATTCGCTAAATTCTTAGGTTTAGGTAGCGGACCCCGCCAATCCTAATGGATTAGGAAACAGGATAACGCGAAGAAGAAGAAAGTTAAATATCAACAATGTCTCGAAGTTGGTCCCACTTGTTTATAGAACATCATATTCATTCAATCACTCATGCAACAATCGCCCTCAGTTTTTTTTTGAACTTCTAAATTCAAGTTCTTTTGCTGCCTTATGTTTTTGTAAGACCTTTTTAATTGAATTCCAACGTTACGTACTTCTTAATATTATTCCGTTTCCTTATCCATTAGGAATTGCGGGGTCCGCTAGCAAAGCCTTAGGATTCAGCGAATATACTGATTTTACTTGGAGCGACTGGATTCAGCGAATATACTGATTTTACTTGGACCGACAGACCTTTCAGTAAGGTCAAATATTTATTCACCGCCAAGTTAGCGATAATTACAAATATGCTTTTTAAGTTCGCTGCAAATATGTACATACATCCGAAAACACGAACTTGTGGCACATGCCAGGACTCGAACCGGGGACCAGTTGGTCAATAGGCCAGTTGTTATCCACTGTGTTTAATATACATATATATTGTTGTTTTTTTTTCAGATTTCTGAGAAATTCTTTTAATACAACTTGAAAAGAATGGGTTTTAAAGAAAGGGTGGACTGTATTTAATAAATAGGTAAAAACCAGATATCAGAGTATTTTCTATTTATTTAGGATATAGGAGTTACAATAAAATAATGCTTACCAAAAGACGAACGATGACACCAAAATAATGACAGCAGAAAACAAGAGAAAGAATAATACCATAGTGTAAAAACAGAGTTTACAAAAGTATAAAAAGGTTATATTAAAGCTATCTTCAACACAACTCAAAAGCTTGTGAAGATATGTACACTAAAATGATTAGGAATGTGTTCATAAATCTTTCTCATTTGATGACCACTGAGGTTGATGGATACGAATCCCTCACACGGCTAACATTTGTGTGCATGAACATGTCTGTTTGTCTTGGTTTGGGCATTTTAAGGGATGTAGGGCGCATCAAAGCCGCTTCTTTGGAAAAGTACCTCAACTTCAAGAAACCCGCAGCAAAATAACAACTTCTTCGAGGGTTCTTGTGTTCTTGCGAGAGTGAGACGAGTTTACTGGCAAGCTCTCTCTTGCCAGTAAACTCGTAAGGAATGGCTGTGTTAGCAGCACATGTGGCATCGCGCGAACAATACTTAATGTTTTAATAAATTAACCACTTTACATCAAATGGACCGTATGCCCCCTTTATAACAGGGGTTAAAGTATTAAATTGCCGTTTTATAGTAATAGATACTTTGAATTGACATTAAACCTTCATGGTATGAGATTTTCGTGTGTAACTTTTTTCACATGATACCTAAGAGGTTTTTATTTTAAAAAATGTGCAACTTTTGATTTTCGAATTTTAGTTGGTTTTTTTATTCAGCTTAGACGGGAAAGATGGATACTTCAAAAATCCGAATAATTATTGAATAAGAGTTCCGACGCGGAACTAACGCGGCAGATACGACTCGCAATATCAACGCTACGTTTGGAGAGGAAACTGCTAATGAACGTAGGTACCGTGCGTTTTTGGTTTAAACGCTTTCATAATGGAAACTTCGTCTTGAAGAACGAACCACGTGGAAGACCGCCACACGCTATATAATATAACGTTGACTTGAAGGGGATAAGAGAGAGACTCAATTGCATCAAATCATCAATAAGAATAAAAATAATGCCTCATGATTTAACTGATCTGCAGAAAGAACACAACAACTATTTGTATGTGTAGATATATACTAGCTAACCTATTACCCGATTGCAACGGCACCTAACGTGTTCAATACCGGTTAACATTGCACACGCATGTATGCAATGTTATTATTATTACAAGTGTTCATAGGCTAAGGTATCCGCTTTTCATCAAGTCCTGGTGTGGGCATGTCTAACTAAATTCGTGATTTCGAATTTCATACAAGATGAAAGAAGATATGGTATGGATACCTTGGACCTATGGGTATATTCACATTGCCTCGGAAAGCCACATTCGAAACGGATTCAAAATTTTTTTACTAAGATTTCATACATTTTATGAAACAGCTTTTTGATTCCGATTCCAAGCTGATTTGACGGCTGACCTTCTAAATTATCTCAGTGAGCTCTTTGGTAAAGCAGCGTGTTTGTTTTAGTCTTTGTTAAACGGTAATCATATTAATTTCTACAAGAGCGGTGCTAATGTTCAATATTAGACAGATAGATTCTACTCCAATGCTATACTTTGAATAAGTAGAAAGGACACATACTCGTAATACGGGTCCTAGTAAGCGGAAGGATCGATTTCAATATGGTCTATAGCAAAAGGTAGCAGCAAAGAATGTTCTTGTTTACTTTTCTTCCATTCAATACAGTAAATCTTTATTGGTTTTCTCATCAGTTGGTTACGACAGCTGTTTATTACTAATACATGAAGAAAATTAAAATCTATTAAGTATTACCTTCATATGTATACATAACGTTACATTGAAGTATTTGGTCTTACATTTATTTAAATTACATTTTATAAAAGCGGACTCAAAAATCAAATTTAGCGAGTGACTATTTACCTCCAATTCCTCAAGGAAAGCAATCTCCAGAACGTGACGTCCAGCCTCCTCTTTAGTTATAATCCTCCCGTTCTCACTCACTCTCCCTGTTAAGTTCACGTCCACCAAATGACTCACTTTGAAGTCGCTTAACATGTGATAGGCACTCGGACTATGTCCAAATTTCTCCATGGCGGCGAGAATGCTTTTGCCCTTAAAATTTTTCAAAGTGTTCACACCGCCGGGGTGGTCGCGAAGAAATGTTTTTATGTCATATTTCCCGCCCGCGAACTGTACCGGAAATTCGTCTGACGAAGACATGGTGAGCGCCTATCGCCGCCGAACAGCGTTTCGCGACTAAGTTGTTTCCGTCAATTCAGTAGAGTGCACGTTCCGTGAGATACAGACATATGTCGCGCTGTAGCACCTACTGCATGTTCTCGAACTTCATGTGATATACAAATTCAGCGTTGTCGGATGAAAGGGAAGAATTTAAAGAGGTGCCTATGCAGTTACATACATATATACGGTATATTTTGGTATGCAGTTATATATGATACTAGCTGCTGCTCACGGCTCCACACGCGTGCAGTCAAATAACGTAGCCTATGTGTTAATCCAGATCATAATCTATCTACGTGCCAAATTTCATTCAAATCCGTTCAGCCGTTTAAGCGTGAAAGAACAACAAACATCCATCCATCCATACACACTTTCTCATTTATAATATTAATAGGATTTGATCAGACCAAAATTAATCTGTTTTGAGTACCATTTTTGAGAGTGTTTATTACACAACACTTATCTGTATAATGAAGCAGTGATATCGCGCGGACGAAGATCCGGTCTAGTGACCAACAGGTCACCGGTTCGAATCCTGACATGTACCACTAAATTTGTGTTTTCGAATTTACGTACATATTTATCACTTGCTCGGAGATGAACGAAAACATCGTGAGGAAAGGTACACGTCCGAGAAATTATATTTTGATAGACGTGCGACTTTACATCAGAATGATCTGCAATTTGATCTAACCTGCTTTCAGATCAAATTGCATGTAAATTTGACTTTCGCAAAATAACGCCTGAATCTATTAACTAAGAATGATCTGGTTTTACCTCCCATTTGTGGAGGTCTGACTGCATTCGCTCCATGTAAAAATGTAAAAATCAGTGTCTTCGCCAAATCCTTAGGCTTAGGTAGCGGACCACGCCAATCCTAATTGATTAGGAAACGACATAACGCGAAGTAGAAGAAGAAGAATAAGTAAATAAAAAATAATAACATATTATCTAATAATTATCACTTGCTTGACGGAAAATATCGTGAGGAAAACTGCACGTCCAAGAAATTGTATTTCGATAGACGTGTGACGTTACCTAAGAATGATCTGGCTTTCCCTCTGGGTTGTTGAGGTCTGGCGGCAGCGCTACATGTAAAATTAGTATCTTTGCCAAATCCTTATCCTTAGATGCGGACTCCGCCGTCATACTGCGTCAAAAATATCTAATCAAAAAGTGCAATCGCTTTTTAAAGAACTGGCGTCACTGGTCGTCACTAAAGAGCGGGTAGCTTCTCGCTCAGCGCATAAGGGCCTGTCCGCACAGCGACACCGCGAGGTTTTTATTCTCACGTATTATATTTAGCGATCGGAATTACACCTAGCACGCACAGCGAATAAAATTTCGCACGATTTTTGACAGTTTAGGGCCTGTCCGCACAGCGAAATTTCACCGCGAGATTTTTTTTCGCATTGCTGTAACACATTGAAGCTTATGGAAGTAGCCGCACTGGCGGTAAAAAATTCGCGCGATAAAAAAATTTGTAGTTTTATGCAGATTGGACGCAATGCGGTGAGGATTTATTTCCGCGCGAACGTTTTGTGCAGTTCGCGCGTTTCGCTCAGTCAGTCAGTTTCGCTCAGTCTCAGCAATAGCGCTATTGACAAAATTAACCTGTCTCGGGAGTTGTAGTAAATTATCGAATGATTTTTTTGTCTATGTAAATTTTAATATTGTGCATATAAATGCACAGAGTATTCCGGCACATTTCCCTGATCTACTAGATACTTTCGATGTCAAGAACGTCCACGCTAACCTAGTCTTGGAGTCCTGGCTTAATCCGTGCTTACCATCAACGTCATATTCGTTGCCTGGGTTCCGACTTATCCGTAACGATCGCGTTGACAGAGGTGGCGGTGGTGTTGCCATTTTCCTACGTGCGCATATTCCTTTTCAGATCGTGGCTGCATCTCAATTAACTAACCCTTCCAATGAATTGGAGTATCTTCTGATTGATGTATCTCTTTCCCACACCCATATTCTTCTAGGCGTTGTTTACAGCCCTTCTATCACTGTTAACTATTTTTCCTCCCTTGAGACTCTTCTAGAAAACACTGTCGCTTCTTTCAATCACACTATAATTATGGGTGATTATAACACCTGTCTTCTAAAAGATGATCATCGATCGCATTCTCTTAAATATCTTACCAATGCTTGCAACTTAACTATCTTGCCTCTGGATGCAACTCATTTCTTTCCAGGTTGCAAGCCCTCCCTCCTTGACCTCATTCTTGTATCATCTCCCAGTCACGTCATGAAACATGGCCAGTGTCAGGCTGAGGCTTTTTCCTTTCACGATCTCCTCTACCTTTCTTACAAAGTCCGCACTCTTAAAGCCAAACCTAGAACTCTCCTGCAACGTAATTTTAGTGGCATGGATGTCAGTAAGTTACGCGAAGACGCGTATAACATCGACTGGTTTGACCTTTTGAGGGATTTGCCGGTCGACGAACAAGTCAGTCTCTTTACTGACAAACTGATACAGCTGTATTGCCAGACAAATTACACAGCGCCACCTAGCCCCAAAGTAAGCGAAGCTTGTGTTATGGGTGCTAGACAACTGATAAACATAGGTAAATACATTTTTTTTTTCTAAATACATACTTATTATACATAGAAAAACCCAGACCAATACAAACAGACATGTTCATGCACACAAATATTTGTACTGTGTGGGAATCGAACCCACGAGCGTTGGTGTCAAAGTAGCGTAACAGCGCGTTCCACCACTGCGCCACCGAGCTCGTCAATGAATGACCATCATGCTCCTATACGGCCAGTAAAAGTTAAGCATCTACCCGCACCTTGGTTGACAGTGGAAATTAAGGATTTTATTGCCAAAAAAAACATTGCCAAAGCTAAGTATAAGGCTAATCCAGACAGATATCGTGAGCGTTACATTTGCGCTCGTAATACCTGCAACAAGATGTGTAGGAAAGCACAACGTCGCCATATCCATAAGTCTGTCGAGAATGGGGACCCTGCAAAGGTCTGGAAATTCTTAAAATCTATTGGAGTTGGAAAAAACCATCACAACTATTCTAATAACGTCAATGTAGATGATCATTTTTCCTCTTCTGCTGTTTTTGATAACAGCACTAAAACAGCGACATTTAATTATCTTTCATTTTTCTTTACTCAATTTGCGGACTGTGATGTTGAGAAGAACGTGCGTGCAGTAGCGTCAAATGCCGTGGGGGATGACAGCGTTAGTCGTCTTATGATCCTACCGATTCTTGATATCATCCTTCCTATTATTACATTGATCCTAAATAATTCCATAACATCCGGTTTCTTTCCTTCTGCGTGGAAATATGCTCACGTAGTCCCCTCACCCAAAAAACCCAATCCTTCGTCTTGCTCAGATTACCGTCCTATTTCTATTCTTCCTTACTTGTCTAAGGTCCTCGAACGCTTGGTTCAACACCAGTTAAGTTGTTTCCTTGAGAAACACAAGATTCTCAATCCCTTCCAATCAGGTTTCCGCCCGGGTCATGGTACGACTACTGCTCTCTTGAAAATTACCGAGGATATTCGATCTAATATGGATAATGCTCAGCTTACGGTTTTGGCGTTGCTAGACTTCAGTAACGCGTTTAATACCGTCGATTATGACATTATTTTGGGCCGTTTACGTTCGATCAATATATCTCCTTCTGCAATTGAGTGGTTTCGTTCTTACCTATATGGTCGTCAACAGCGAGTACGTATTGAGGATACGTTCTCTTCTTGGTGCTCTTCAACTGCTGGTATGCCTCAGGGTGGCGTGTTGTCGCCTCTTTTATTTGTTTTATTTATTAATTCCATCACATCCGAACTTCGCTCCTCCTAGCATCTTTATGCAGACGATCTTCAGATTTACACGCAGGCTCCCTTATCCGAACTTCCAAATGCTATTTCCTCTATTAATGAAGATCTCTCTCGTATATCTCTGTAAGTCTCACTAGACTCTAGTAAGTCTCACGGTTGTGTTGTTCATGGCATCTTTTGATACGTCGTATTAGATAAATTAAAATTTTAGTTCTGTTGTCCATTTTAGTCGTCACAGTCGGGACCAGCATAAACTGTCAAAAATCGTGCGAAATTTTATTCGCTGTGCGTACTAGGCGTAATTCCGATCGCGAAATATAATACGTGAGAATAAAAACCTCGCGGTGAAATATCGCTGTGCATACAGGCCCTAAAGTATTGTAATTCAGCGCGGAAATGTTGCCAGCATCGTTAGTGCAGTGGCGCGGGGGCCACACATTTTAGATTTATTTTAGGTTATTATTTTTTAGATTTATTAGTTACCTATTATTGAATTTTAAAAGTAGTTTAGTTTTAGTTTTATTATGTATTTATTAAATTTTAGTTAATTATCTGTTATTAAGCCAAAAGCAAATTCTGCAAAAATAGTTGTACTGTATAAATAAAGACTTGTTGCACAGATGATGTACGCAATTTATTTTATAAGTATATTGTATTCACGCATGAACTGAAACATTATTGAAAGAAGGTAGATAACAAGAATAACTAATAAAAAAATTAATAATAGGTATCCCTTTTCTTAATAGATAAGATAAGTATTTTAGTTTGACAAACGTTCTAGCCTCGAACGATTGTAGGGTCGTCCCCAACAAAGGTTTGGTGTGCCAAACAATCATATAGTCCACTTGAAATGACACTTACGATAGAGGAGGAAACTCTGTGCAACTAACGTGCCCTAATTTTTACACGATTGCCCCAGAAATTTTGACGTGCTCGGTAGCGCAGCGGTCTGATTTCTACAAATTATTTCTAAACTAACTGATGTCAAAGCACTGACTGGGCGGTATGTGCGATTGCACCGTACAAGTATAATCAATTAATCTAAACTTTTTTGATATGTATGCCGTGACGGCAAATGTGCATGACGCTTTCTCATGCCGTCATGCCCTCTCTACGCCGCCACTCTCGGCTCCCTTACGTTTGTGCGAGCGCATACTAGACCCTTCGTTATAGGTATTATTGGTTAGTAAAACAAAAGTGTAACCAAAGGAATAGTATTTTTCATGCTTCTTTTAAGATTTTTGTGTGGAAAATTTTGCTGTTTCTGTTGCAGTTATACCTAGGTTATTTATGAAGGCTTTAAATTTTCAATATGTTTAATAAAATAATTACAAGTTACACGAACAAACTGAAAATTTCGATAATAATTGTATGATGAGAATTATTTTTTAAATTAGTATACAGGTTGGCGCCAAAAGTTTTAGTCAGTTTTTCATACGACGCTTCTAGCTTCCAAATTAAAATTTTATAAAGAATCGCATTACAAAACTTTATTGAAAAGTTGTATGGGTTTTCATTACGCAACTTCTGCTTTCTGGAATGGCCTTGTGATACTGAATGCAGTTTTAAAATTGGAACATTTCCAAATTGGTGTAGAAAAATATATTATAGGTACTAACAATGTATGTACATGAACTTTATTAAAGTTAACAAATTGTCTAAACATGGCTGACGCAACGATTTATCTGTCATTAACTTGAATTGTCACAGGAAAGCAAAATAAAATAGGCTTGCAACTTTCATGTCAATTATATTCATTCATTCGTTTGTTTAAACTTGTTCTAAAACTTTTTTTAAATGTCAGAAAGAAGTGCCGCAAGAGCGTTTAACTTATAGCGTTTTTCATTTATTAGCGCCTTTGAATCACTTAAATGCCATTGCTCTGAGTTAAAATGGAACTGAAACTGCATAAAATTGTGCCCAATCTACTAACTACTAATTAGAACAGCCTCATCAACTCCATTGCTCCAAATTTTGATAACCGATTCTTAGTTAAATACAGGCTGATAGGTATTTGATTTTTTTTTTGTAACACTACTAGTGACAAATACACGGTGACATCCAAGCGTACGATTCATTGATGGTAAGCAGTTATTGTAACCTTTGGAAATTTGACTAGGGGAGTCTCATGCGTAAACTCGGTAGCGAATTCATTTCACAACCTGAGAGTTCTCGGAAGAACACTTCTCTGGATCCGCGCATGAATTTCCCGCCTTCGGCGAGCGTTGTGGTTATGGAAGGAAACTGTTGCCATTATATCGATTCATTCTTCGGGTTGTAACTGTTTAGACATGTTGACTGACTGTCACTATAGTTTATATCTAAAAATATGTAAATCCTCTGTATGTTGTTACCTTATGTATATTGTATGTAAATAAATCGAGAAATATTAGAAAGTATGTAATTTAATAATTGTTCGTGCAATTAACCGAATTATGTGACTATACGTGAAGACTTATTATTGGCTTTCAGGTGCTTAGAATAGGTTTTTTAAAAAATATTATACAAGGTGTTAGTCTTTCAAATAATAATAAATAAATAAATAATACCCTTCATACAATCGATAGAACGCATAAAGGCAAGCAATTTCTCTCCTAATGTAGAAAGAATCACGAAACAGAGGTAGATACAATGCAAAAGTGGAAGTATGTAGGAGCTGAAGAAGACCAAGACCAACGTACCATGGCCAAATTGGTCATGTTTTATCAGAATGTGATGTCAGGTGCCCAGTTGTTGCTATAAAAACATTTTTTTTGCCAACCATTCTTTAACCTTCTGATAAAACACGACCAATTTGGTCATGGTAGGTTAGTCTTGATCTTCCTCGGCTCCTACATACTTCCACTTTCGCAGTGTATATCTATGATGTCGGGAGCCATAGGAACCAGCGTATGTGCATGAAAAGAGCTATGAATGTTAAAGTAGCGAGTGAGGTGTGTAAGGACCGCGTCTTATCGCTCGGTTCTCTCTGCCTACCCCGCAAGGGACCTGGCGTGAAGACATACATGCATACATATCTCTCCTTAAACCAAAAGCTCGACATAGTCGATCATCGTCCATAACATAGTATAATCAAACAAGTAGGCCGACTCGACCCCCGAGCGAAGGATAATAGCCTAAACACGTAGGGCTGTCGCTTATAGTTTATACAATCGTCAAAAATGCATAGTCTATATACAAAACAATTTTCCCTTGTAGGTGAATCATCAGGGATGTATAATACATATATACAATTATTTTTTGTACATAGACCAGGAGCTGACTATTGTATTGAAGTTATATACTCCTTTAGGCGCGTTATGAAAAAATGATGAGTGAAATTTTAAGATACTGTAACACAAAAGTAACAGGTTGAAGCTGCCCGCTAAACCGCTCATTAAGTCACGAAAAATATGCTCAAAACTGCAGCCAAATAACAATTCCCTGAAGGGTTATTGCGTTCATGCAAGTGAGTGACGTTATTACCTCACGAAAAACTGCAGCCATATAACGTCACTCACCTGAACACGTTCACGCACCTGAACACAACAACCATTCAGGGAATTGTTATTTGGCTGCAGATTTCTGTGAGGTGTTAACGTCCGGGCGTGGAGAGCGCTGTCAGGCTGTCATATATTATATGACAGCCTGACAGCGCCCTCCACGCCCGCCCAACATCTGCATCATCTTTCATATCAACGGTTACCACGAATTTATGAACCATTTCAAAGGCACTCCAGTCAGCTTAACGGGTGGTACATCCATCAGATATTTGTTCCCAGATTTGAACACCATAAGTTCGCTCTTCATAGAGTTATATTTAAGGCCACGTTCACTAGCATAAACCTCACAGATACTTATGAGTTCCAAGTCCACCCATTGACGCGCTCAACAGGACCATATTATCGGCGTAACTAATGTTATTAAAAGATACGCCATCCACGTGGCAATCGATATGGCGGCTGCTGAGCGCAACAATTAGTTCATTGACGTACAGATTGAAAAGTGTGGGCGGGCTTTTATTTTGGCGATAGGTACAACGACACCGTCCTCATTAACTCTGCTGGTAAGTAAGAATGCCCTACGCAGAGGGAATACAATATCGTCAATACCCGTGCCAGGAGTGGACCAGCATGTTGGAGATGGTCGATTCTGAGACCATCGTGTCCCGGCTACTTGCCTCTAGAGATTGAATCAATGGCCTTACGAACACCCTTGCCTGTAAATATAATACTCAAGCCTTCACTTTGCTTCTCAACATCGCACATCCCTTCCATGGACTTAGTATCAAGTGGTTCGACTGTAAAAACTTGTTTAAACATATCTGCAATTTCTCTCTCGCCATTTGCTCCATAAACACACACAGGTAGGCCAGGTTTATGATGACGTTACTGAGTATTTTTCCAAAATGAATGAAACTCATGTTTATGCATGTGCTGAATTATTTCCAAATATCTTTGCCAGTCAGATATTCATTGGTTCTATAGTGTGCTCTTTAACAAAGAGTATTTTTGATGTGCCTTTTGAAGACATTATCAGGATAGCATGTATGTATCTTCACGCCAGGTCCCTTGCGGGGTAGGCAGAGAGAACCGAGCGCCATAAGACGCGGTCCTTACACACTTCACTCGCTTCTTTCACATTCATAGCTCTTTTCATGCACGCTCGCCGGTTCCTAAGGCTCCTGACATCACCTTCTGATAAAACACGACCAATTTGGTCATGGTAGGTTAGTCTTGGTCTTCCCCGGCTCCTACATCCTTCCACTTTCGCATTGTATATCTGTTTCGTCATTCTTTCATCTTGCATTCTTTCTACATGTCCGAACCAACGGAGCATGCCCTTTCTTATCTTAACACCGACACTCTCTTTCAGTCCAACTCTCTTTCGTACGTCATAATTTCGAACGCGGTCAGCAAGCGTTATGCCACAAATTTTTCGCAGTGCTCGCATCTCGACCGCATTTATTCTACTTTCATGCTCTCTCTGCC
This sequence comes from Pyralis farinalis, assembly GCA_947507595.1. Lineage (NCBI taxonomy): Eukaryota > Metazoa > Arthropoda > Insecta > Lepidoptera > Pyralidae > Pyralis > Pyralis farinalis. The sequence goes on from OX382270.1 coordinate 4,648,893, forward strand.
ATACCCAGCTCTCACTTCCATAAGTTAGCGTTGGGATTAACACCGCGCTGTGTACAGCGAGCTGTGCCTTCTGGCTTAGATTTCGGCTGCCAAACAGTTTACCCAACGCACCATTCACGCTATTCCCTGCACTCACTCGTCTCTCCACATCAGCGGTGTACCTACCATCGCTTCTAAAAGCGCTTCCAAGATATACAAACTCATTCACTTGCTCCAACACTACATCATCAACCGTAATCCTAGTGTTCGTTCTGGTTGTCTCTCTTTCAAATACCATTATTTTGGTTTTCTTCGCATTCAATTGTAAGCCTTTCTTCATACAATCGTCTTTCATTGTTGTGACTAGTGTTTGCAGTAAACTGTTCATATATCAGGATAGCATAACTGTTTATTATATAATCACACACATACAATACAATTTATTATAGCAAGATTACAATTATATTAATTAATTGATTGAATAGAGTGAAATAGAGTGGACGGCTCTCTATTGAAGATAAAAATTATTTCAATTTCCACGATAGTGTACCTTACGACATAACTGTGGAATGAAACATAACGGTGTAGATGTAACTGAAATAGATTAAGGGTGCAGTAGCTGTAGCCATGTCCATCAATTCTGATTCTCCTACCTGCATAGCGGTGGATTTGAGCTTACTGGCAAGTTTATTTATAGCGCTCCACTGTAATTTGGAGTCTATTATTTTTCCAAGAATATTGTATCATTACCTAATTCTAATTGATTATTTTCAATGAGAACTTCTGTACTGGCAGAAGTCACATTCAGTATATTTGGTTAGACTTTTAATATATTTGGTTTTTGTTGAGTTTAATAAAAGATTGTTGCATGCCAACCAGTTTAGTATAGCATACAGGATACCGTCTATGTTGTCAATATTTTCACACCGACGTGCTTATTAAAAATTACAGAGGTATCTTGAATTAAACAATTTTAACGGAAATATTGCGTATTTTATTTATTATAAAAAAAATATAAAAAAAATCTCTGCAGTATGTGAACATACACTGGATCAGCCAAACCATTACATCCGATTCGATAAACCACAAATCCTCGCCAAGGAGAATCGCTACATGCCGAGAATGCTACGCGAGGCTATTAAAATAAGAAAACACCCCAATTTCAATAGAGAAGATTGTTGGCAAGTACCATCTGCTTGAGATCCAGTCCTAAAAATAATCAAGTCACAAACCCAGAGATCTACTAAAAAACGTTCGGACACCGTGAGCGATATTTGTGTGAATCGGAACATATATAATTAAATCATCCATGTCGGTAGATGTAATAATTGAATAACCAATGTAAGACAAATGTTACCTTAGTCTTTCTGCGACCACCTGCGAAACGTTAGGTTCAACAAAATAAATACGAGCAAAATACGCGATATTTCCGTTAAAAGTCGTTTAATTCAATGTATAACAATCGCGAAAACCTAAGACATTACAGAGGTATCATCAGGAAATGGTTGATCGGCCGTACATACACGGCAAATCGTTTGCATACACTTAAAATAAAAAGAGATCTAAAATAGAACCCTGGAGCATCCCAATATTAACATTACTGCTTTTAGAGTTAACCCTATTTATATTAACGCTCTGTATACTGTATTTCAATAAGTTGAAATCAAATTTTGGGCTTTGCCTCTAATCCTGTATTGACACAACTCGAGTAATAATGTTCGAAGGTTGACACAGTTAAAAGCTTTGGGGAGATAATAGGTGACCCGACAGCATTCTGCGACCTATTCCAAGCACATGTCACCCCTACATCTATAATTAACCGCTGTAAAACCATATTGTCCTTCATGAAAAATTGCAAAGGTCTTAGAGTTACATTTGATTGAAAGAAACATGTTCATTTGACGACATATAAATTTTTTACATAAATTTGAAGAAACTTAAGGCTAAATTCCACTATATGTACCAAACAGGTCTCTATCTATCTATCCATCTATAACTTCACGCCAAATCCCTTGTGGGTAGGCAGAGAGAACCGAGCGCCACTTTTCTCGATCCTTACATACCTCACTCGCTTCTTTAAGGCGACACCTCGATCGTGAAGCTTTAAAATGGCTCCGCCCAATCACCCCGCGCCCCTCAAGTGACACTCTACGCTCGATTTGTAAAATTTGAAATTAGCGCCTAATAGGTAACCTGGGGTCAACGTATAGTCAATGCAAACGAACAGAAAAGCTACGGAGTCGCGTCACACCTAAAAAAATTATAATATCAATATTTAATAAAAAATATTGATTTAATTATTATTTAGCTTTATACATACTGAACCAAACATATTTATTTAAGCTAGACGGAAAACAATAGTAATAAAAAACTACAGAAACGTATTCACTTTTAAAAGTTTATTGAAAGAGAAATCAATGACATCGTTTTATGTTTATATCTCTACAAGTTAACATGTCTCGGTATCTATGTTGTTCTTACTTAGGTCTCGTTCAGTGGCGCCCTCATTGAATAAAAAATCATATCATAGCATAGAAGATAAACATTATGAAATCCTATGTTGCATTTATTACGAAGATAGTAAAGTATTTTTACGTCATTAAACCAACACTCAAAATATTCCACTATCGTTGTTATAAGCAAAAGTGCTAAAAGAGGCCGTTTTTGGCAATTATGCCTATAACAACGAAAGCAAAACATTTCAATTGTTGGTTTAATGACGTAAAAGTACGTTATTGTATTTGTAACACACGCAACACAGGACTTTATAATGTTTATCTTCCACGCTATGATACGATATTTTATTCCTTGAGGCGCCACTGGATGGCATGTATCCCCCTTAAGAAGAATAAAACACCAGCTACATAATACAACATTGTTTATCGAGAGGCTAAAGCGGGCCATTTGTTGATTCGGGCACATATGTTCGAGTGTCATAATGGCTGATAGCGCCGAGTAAACACAGGATTTTTTTATTTCGAATAAATAAGAGAAATAAAATTATCAGATTGAATTAGAGAAAGTATTCCCGCTATTACTACTAGTTTTTATATAATTTTCGCAACACATTAACATAATGTGACCTCCAGGATTTTTTTTCTTTACAAAGAAGTTAAGGGCTATAACTTATAACACACACTTTAGCCCCTCTACGTTATACCTTTAATGCTATTTTTTTAGAGCACGAAGAGTAAACATTTTATTACAAACTTTTAGCAACTTTTAGTGCATAAAATGGTATACGGCATCTACACAACTTTCACGCGTCATACCTAACATCGACGAATATATCATTCAGGTATCTACTGAAAGATTGCGTACCTAAATGATAAAGAAATTGTATATTTTGATCATTAAATGTAAATTTAACCTTTACCAAAAATTTATCAAGCACTTGGAATCCAATCAGCGAAATGTGAAAAAAACACAACCAATATTTTAGGGTATCCTTCGAAAGAATAAATTATAATGATTAATTTCATCTAATGATATAGATTTATAAATTTATGGAAAATATTTAGATTTAACATTCAATTATCACTAAGATTTAAAAAATTGCTGTTTTTGACCCTAACCGTTATGTAGCTAAATAAATTGATAAAATTATAATTTATAAAATTAATTTTTATTCCTTGAGCCTCTTTAATAAGCACAAATCTTGATTTGGTGCCTTCACCACCAGACTACATTCAAGCTATTTCACGTAATATATATAACCGCTATGAATAAACAAACGTCTTGAAGTACTCGTTTATCCTTGGCGCTAATTTTGGATTGGGATTGCAACAAACATATTTTTAAAGAGTAAATAGCTCTAGCCATCCACCTTGCTTGATGCCTCGCCAGGATCCAGGAGGTCTGATTTTAATTTTTTTCTCATTATCTCCTCCTAGGAATATAATGGATAGTTCAATTACTTCCCGATAATCGTCACGTACAATGTTTTTTTGTAATTCTTGATTATAAAATATCAACAATTCTTTTATTATTGTATTACCAAAATGTTGTGTGACAATATCGGTGTACGATTGAATAGCAGCAGGATTAATAGTTTTCCAGTCGTCTCTAAATTTTTTGATCATTGGGATATCAGGGCTGCTTGTGACTTGGTGGATTTTTGATTCGATTTGACACAGCTTTACCTTGATCCTGGCCGGAAGAGCTCTCTAGTTTGGGTACAGCCAGAAGTTGTTCATTTTCTCTAAATGAAATTAAAATTGGCAGGCGTTCTTCTTTAGGGCTTCTCACGTCCAGACCAGGTAACAATTTCCCATTCCAGTAAACGGTCACCATTTTAGACATATTATTTTGAAAATCTGATTTCATAGATTCCGCTCTATCTTTTCTACTCTGAGTGCTAATGCGTTGATAGACGATTTGTTTATCGGTAAATCATCACAGCTAAAATCTAGTGCTTTTACTACAGCCCGGTGTATATAGACAGAATCCCTTATGCTTAATTGAGATCTATCTAAATCTGCAACTAACATAGGCGTGATAAAGTCTTCCTTCCTCGTAACACATTTGGTCATGTCTTTTTTCTCTTCTTTTAATTTTCTCTGTTTGGTCCTTTCTTCTTTTTCGGCTAACTTTTTTTTGTGCGCCTGCTAAACATCCTGAATTATTTTTATAAATATTTTGTCTTCTTCTCTTGTAATCCGTTCTAAAGCATCAGCGTGTGCTATATCGAATAAACTATCTAAATTATTTTGAAAGTCCTCACGGCGCTTGTAAACATCTTGTATTTTTTTGGAAATTTTTTGCAACTCCCTCCTGGTGAAGATTCACAAGTTATTTTACACAGTTAGGTATATCTCTGGTAGGGATCCTAGCTTTTTCCCTAAATATAATACACTCTCGAATGACTAGGTATGCGCTTTCACTAACAGTCAATTTAACTTCGCGAATTTTATAAAAAAGTACAGGAAGAACATGACGGTTAGACTGTAATTTTGCGCCTATTATTTGATAATTTACGTCTCCAACTAAGAAAATACTTGATTTATTGCTTCTCAATTCCAGTGCCATCTTATAAAAGTTAAAACATTACGTATTAATCACGAGAATAACTGACATTCAAAGTTAATAGACGGTTAGGTAATTATGACGAAGTTAACGATGCTCTCACTAAAGTTATTCTTTGGTTTAGTGTTAATAATCTGCTTTTAAATGATAAAAAGACTAAAGTAATTAAGTTCTCAACACCTAATGTAAGACAGGTGGCTACCAATGTACATGTTAATGAAACTAATTTAGCCTCTGTGGAGACAACTGTGTTCCTGGGTATAACAATTGACTCCAGACTACAAAGGGGCCCACAAATTGAAAAATTATCAGGAAAACTAAGTTCTGCAGCTTATGCAGTGAAAACTATTAGACGGCTCACTGATATTGATACGGCTAGAATAGTTTAATTCAGCTACTTTCATAGTATTATGTCATATGGAATTCTTCTTTGGGGTAACTCCGCGGATATTAACACCATCTTTTTATTGCAAAAGAGAGCCATAAGAGCTATCTACAAACTTGGTCCCCGGGAGAGCCATAGAGAAAAATTCAAAGAAATAAATATTTTAACAGTCGCATCGCAATATATCTATGAAAATCTTTTGTATGTCCATAAAAACATAGACTCATTTTGTAAAAAGAGTGATACTCATAGCATAAATACTAGATATAAGCATAATCTTGTGTTATATGCAAGCCGTCTCCACAAAACAAGTAATTATTTTATGGGGCAATGTATACGGTTCTATAACAAACTTCCCAGCAATATAAGAGATTTGTCAATAAACAAATTTAAAACTACTATTAAAGCCAAATTGTGTAGCAGGGCATATTATAAAGTATCTGACTATATTAATGATAAAAATGCCTGGGAGTGAGTCGATCCAATTATAATGTAATTAACAAAATATGTAAATTTGTTTGGATACCAAAAGAGGGATGCCTGAGTTTTTTTGGCAGTATTTTTATCAGTGCTCACCTAGTCATAAACTGCACGGTAGGGAAAAAAAATGTGACGATTCCAAACAAATGTAGCCATTTTTACGGAATAAAAAGATTTTGAATTTGAACAAATGAATACCGCGAGTACGTGCGGCACTGCCGCGCAACTTGTATGAACATGTTTCGATGTAATTCGGCACGGATTATCGTAATCCAAATAAGTTAAAAATTAATTTCCGAGTGTTTTAAAAGCAAATGAACAAAACTAAGACATATGCGTTAGAAAATAAAAACTTTGAAAAATAAGGGACACCCTAATATACATATATACAAATAGATTTTATAATCTATTCATATTTAAAAAAAAACATGTGACAAATGATTTTCTTGCTGTTTCATAACTTTAACTTCAGTATAATGACATTTATTGTATTTTACTTATGTATACTCTGTGTTTTGTATTGTTGTACGTTTCCTTGTTATTTATTAAACTCTCAAGAAGAAAGAACCAGGACCATCTCTGATGTTGCAAAATAAATCTAATCCGTACAATAGTTCAATACTAACCACAATGTATAGAATAGATGATTTTTTTGTGTTTTCAGTGTTGGTTCATAGTAAATATTATTTGTTTTCACGAGTACCATGGGTATAAGTATACTATCTATCTATATCTTCACGCTAAATCCCTCGTGAGCGCCACATGACTCGGTACTTACACACCTCGCTCGCTTCTTTAACATGGAACATACCGAGTTTTTTTAAAAACTATCAAAATATACTATTTTACTAGTAATTATTTTAATACAAAAAAAAAAAAACCTCCACTGGTTTTCTATCTTCTGATTGGATAAATTTCCAACGTAAACTAACCTTCACCTACGTACAATGTCTAAGTCGGAGTTCGGTGAGCTTATAATGGTAACTATGAGTTTGTCGTCCCGTATGACACTTACGTTAAAGTAGCATATAAATCGAGTAGTGATTCTTCTAGTGGAATATGTTTATTTAGTAAGTTTCTCCTAAAAAACAAAACAGCAAAAATATTCTATTTTATAAGTTTTTATTTTAATACAAAGAAATAAAGAGTCTCCACTGGTTGCTATGTGCTGAGAGCGCGAACCTTATTGGTATAAATTTCCACCGTAACCTGACCTCCACCGACGTACAACTTCTAAGTCGGAGTTCGGTCAGATTATAATGGACATAATAGGAGTTTGACGTCCTATATAGGTACGCGGTCAGCCTGTGGATAATGTATACCAATTATCAAATGTTACTGTTTATTCCTGCAAAAAATAACTCTTATTTAATTAATGCAGTTTTATATAGAGTTATTAATTAAGCAAAATTAAAAAAAAGTTTGAAGAGGAATGAAATAGCTTGGGCCAACCATACCTAGGAACTGTTCTAAAAACTAGAAATATGTCTACACAATGTTATTATAATATGTTTAATGAATATAATAATTAAAAAAAATAAATACCTTGTCTTGTTCGCCTCCGCCATTCTACGAACATTTTCTTTGTATTTTTATTCTATATATTTTCCTTTTAGTGTTCCCCATTATTACAACAGTATAATAAATATATATAAACCTATAATATTATTTACTACTTATATCTAATAATAATACACTTACGCTAAATACTATAATATTGAATATTTACAACTATTAATTATAAAAACTTCGGTGTCGCGATGTAAATGGAGCGAGCTCGAGCAGACAGTCGACATAGGTCTCACCTCGAAGCGGGCTGCAGCCGGACTGGCTGGATGTAGTTAGTCAACGCGTTTATAATCCTCATTACCGCACAATAAGGTCGAAAACACGTAGCACCCAAGACGAATGTGATCGCTTAGAAATTGTCAGAAACTTAAAATATTTTAAAAAAATTTCATGTTTCACTTATCAAAATATGCAGCAACCATATTATAAACATAGATATTACTAATAGATTTAAGTAATTTTGAAGCGTATAAACAGAACAACTTCGTTGTAATTTCAAAAATAATGAATTTCAGGAGGTGTTTTCGAAAGTAATTATTATCGAATCAATTTTACACAATCGCGTATTTGAGCAAGCAAATTCAAGATAAAGAAATGAAGTTATTTATATTAAAATCTTAGATCCGTCAGTTTAGTCATTAGCCTATACTATTCGATGAAAGTTGGTCTAATTTTTCGATGTGTCGCCTTAACATTCAATGCTCTTTTCAGGCACGCTTGCCGGTTTCTTGGGCTCCTGACATCACCTTCTGATAGAACACGACCACTTTGATCATGGTAGGTAAGTCTTGGCCTTCCTCGGCTCCTATATACTTCCACTTTTGCATTGTATATCTGCTTCGTCATTCCTTCATCCTGCACTCTTTCTACATGTCCGAACCAACGGAGCATGCCTTTTCTAATTTTAACAAAAAATAGGTCTCCACACAGCATAATGTCTTGGCACGAAGTGCCTTGACGCTAGTATTCTGTGGACACCACTAGTGAGAGAGTTGCTGGACATCGAGTAAACAATAATATTATAAGCCTAATTCATAACACATAATGGTATTAAATTAATATATAAATAAATAAATATGAGTGTTATTATTAGGTATGTATAAATGTAGTTATTATTATATTATAAATAATATTATGAACAAATACTGAGTATATGTAGTCAGAAGGAGATATTGTATGTATATGATTTCCCTTTTCAGACCAATACGAAACTAGAAATCTGTTAGACTTAAAATATGATAATCTTTAGCTACTAATACTGTCACTACCGGGTACATCGAGAAAATATTCATTAATGCGGTCAGTATCAATTATATGTTGCGTTTTATATTCTTCCATAATGTTCAAGAATCTTGTGTGCATGACCACTGAGATCTGGTACATATATAATGAACAATTAATTTCGTTACTTTTAAGTTGCTGCACACCAAGTCCAAAAGTGTCTCTGAATGATCAGTAAAATGTGTTGGTTCAGTTACATATTGATCAAGACTCATACAATGGACAAACTCCAATGACTTTTTGGCATTTAGGTCACATTTCTAGAGTAAATCAATATTGAAATTAGCCTTCAAAATAATACGATCGAATGTTGAGAACGATGTAACTGACTCATGATTGATCCTATCCTTTCGAATATTTTTCTCAAAACCGGCATATATATTTGGTTTCTCAGTTCACTCTTTTCACTTGATTTAACGGAATTAACTTACTAAATTTCATTAAGTCACGCGATTGTATTGTATACCTAACAAACCCGCGTTTTACATTGATTAAACACAGATAAGTGGCGAGTGTGGAGCCTCAATTAATTAGTCTGACCATAAATACTGTTACATAGAAACATTTCTTTTTTTTGCAACTCCTTCATTATGTTGAATTTGGAATGCATTTTGTTATGTTAAAAACTTCTTTCGATTTCCCGTATTATCAAATTACAATATGGAATGGGGTGTTAAAGTAGGATGCAGTGATTGTCTTGCACAAAGTGGGTATGGAGCCGTCAGTCATATTCAAGACACTTCAAAAGCTTAGTATCAGCCGTATGTTCGTTTATCGTACTATAGACAAATATACTAATAGTTCCTCTGTTGAAGACCATAAAAGATCGGAGCGACCGCGTGCTGTTACAATTACAAAGGCTGTTAATGCTGTTAAAGGCAGCATTCGCCGAAACCCCATTAGAAAACAAAAAAATCTTATCGCGAGAAATTAAGATTCCTGCTAGGATTCTGTCGCGTATAATAAAACAAAACATGTGTGCCGAAGCAGAGAAAAGAAAGAAAGAAAGAAGAAGAAAGAAAAACGTTTATTTGGACATAACACAATACCATACAGAGTAACTAATTAAACAGCGACGAACATACAAATACAAAAATCGAAACAGAAAACAGTACAATAAAACATTAAAAAAACAAACAAAGTGGTGTCGTGTGATGTAACAAAAAGGTACCATCTCAGCATATTGCCAGCTTTATGAGAGCTGGCGCTGGTTTTCAGAGGGGACCTGTCTAGTGACTTCACGGAAGAACCACAGACACAGACTGGACAAATACACAAATTTAGGTAATGACATACGCAGGACAATAATATTACAAAGTTACTACAATACGAACAACAGTATAAAATTGGTTGTAGAATAAATATGATTATGGCAAAACTTAATATCAAAATTAGCCGATTTCCATCTATTTAAACAGAGACTACCGGAGCAGCCATGGCAGCGTCGGCATGTAGTACGTACTAACAGTAGTGGGTGGGTGCCGGTCGGCGCTAGGCCGCATAAACTAATTGGTGGCGGAAGCACACAAAGCAGGTTAGATCAAATTGCATGTAAATTTGACTTTCGCAAAATAACGCCCGAATCTATTAACAACAAATTTTGCGCAACGCTCGCATTTTAACCGCGTTTATCCTACTTTCGTGCTCTATCTGTTCTACCCAGCTCTCGCTTCCGTAAGTAAACGTTGGGACCGGCACTGCATTGTGTATAGCGAGCTGTGCCTTTAGGCTCAAGTTTTTACTACCAGGAAGTTTTCCCAACGCTCCATTCACACTATTCCCAGCACTCACTCGTCTTTCCACATCTGCGGTGTACCTTCTATCCCTGCTGAAAGCGCATCCAAGATATACAATCTCATCCACTTGTTCCAACACTTCATCATCAACCGTAATCCTTAATAGCTTTTGGTTTGTTCTCTTTCAAATACCATTATCTTTGTTTTCTTCGCATTCAATATGTAATATCTCCATACATTCATCTTTCATCATTGTGACCAGTGTCTGTAGTTCAGCACGGCATCGTCTGCATACAGCAGATAGTACACCATCCATAGGTCATGCATACTCAATCCCACATTCGTTGACCTTATTCTCTGCAGACAACTATCGAGAAACAGGAAAAATAGCCTACTAGATAGCATGCAACCCTGTTTGACACCAATTTTGACATCAAACCAGGGTGACATGCTACCATCTATCCACCCGCATACACGCTGAGTAATCCTTGTAATTGGACTGCACAATACGGAGCAGTGAACCGTCAATCCCATATCTCGACAATACGTCCCACAGTTTCTTTCGAACAACCCTATCAAATGCTTTCTTAATATCCACAAAACCTCAGAAAACCTTCTAGTCTATGGCCAGATGCTCTACGATATTGCGGAGCGAGAAAACTTGATCCGTACATTACGTTCCATTTGGAAATCCTCTCTGTGCCTCCCACAGCATTCCATCGGATTTCACCCCCATTCTCCTTTCAATCACCTTTCCATATACTTTTGCTGCTAAGCTGATCAAACTGATGGCCCTATAGCTGGCGCAGTACAATGTACACAAGGATAAGATGACTGCGCGTCTCCAGTCCATTGGGACCCTTCCAGTTCTCCAGCATAGGTTGCTTAAGTACCAGAAGGCGTTTCGGACGTAAGTGCCACCTAATTTGATCATCTCAGCTGTAATCAGATCAATTCCCGCTGATTTTCCATTTTTCAAGCTTCGTATCGACCATTTGATCTCATCCATAGTTATGCCTTCGTTGGACGCCGTCCACGTGGAGTAAGCATCTGACTCATTCTCATTGTCAGCGTCCGAGGCATACTCATACATTTCTTCAAAATATTAACTCCACCTTTCTAACACTTCCTGAGTGTTCGCAAGAATGACACCAGCTTTAGACTTTATCTTATCCATCCATGGATGCCGACGAACCACTCCGAGACTTCTTTCCCTCTCTTCAAAAGAGTTTGTTATTTGCCTCGAAGTTTTTCGTCAGCCTCTCTTTCTCATTCATAATATGTCTTTCAAGCTTCTTTTTCACTAAAGCCATGGTTTCATTTTTACATAGACATTGACTTTCTTCTTCTCTCTCATATTTTAATTTAAGGGCAAAGATGATACATAATCCAGTCACGCTTTCCTCTTTCTTGCTACGAAGGTTTCAACCTCCGCATCCCACCAAGCCTATCCTTTCTCCGTTATATAACTCTTTGCGCATTTACATGCTTCTTTTGCACTATCCACCATACTTTCTTTCAAAACTTTTCAGCAATCATCCACATCTGAATCGGAAAGATTTGCATTTGCAAGTCTCTTGCTTACCAGATGCACATACGTTCTACTTAAACTTTCATCTTGCAATTTTTCGCTCCTTATCCTTTCATGACCTCCAAAAGGGATACGCCAGTACCGCCACTTCCTGAAAAGTCCCACAAACCGGCTTACCATCAGCTAGTGGGCCAACGGGGTGCACGGAAAGGTGCTAGCCTTTGCCCTCGTGCACCTCGGAGACAGTTTCCGGGAGCTCCTTGACTGCTGCTTGCGGTCGGGGTGCTGCCCGGGACCCTTCAGGGTGGGTCGGTTTTGCCTCCTGTTGAAGGGAGACCGGCCCCCGGACTCGGGATCGGCGGTTCGACCAGTCGTCCTGCTGAACGAGGCGGGCAAAGCCCTGGAAAGGGTTGTCGCTTCCCGCCTCGCTCAGCACTTCGAGGATGGCCCGGGACCGGGCCTCTCGGATGCTCAGTTCGGGTTCCGGGCGAGACGGTCGACCGTCGACGCCATAAGGCGCCTAAGGTCGGTGACGGAGGAAGCGGAGCGCCAGGAAGAGGTGGTGGTGGCGCTGTCTTTGGACATTGCCAATGCCTTCAATAGCCTCCCCCACAGTACCATACTGAAGGCCCTCAAATACTTTGAGGTGCCTCCGTACTTGGGGAGACTCTTGAAGGCATACCTAGAGGACAGAGAGGTGTGTTACGAGGACGCAGGGGGCCATATGGTCAGGAAGTCTGTCGGGTGCGGTGTCCCACAGGAGTCCGTTCTGGGCCCCATCCTGTGGGACCTCGCATACGACTGGGTCCTGCGGGGCCGTCTCCTCCCCGGGATGAGTGTCATCTGCTACGCGGATAACACCCTTGTCACGTCCCGGGGTAAGAACTTCATGGAGGCGGCGCGGCTGGCCGAAGTTGGAGTAGGACTGGTGGTCAGCCGCATAGGGAGGCTTGGGCTTCGGGTCCATTTGGAGAAGACCGAGGCCCTTCTCTTCGCGGGACCGGCAGACGGGGCCCCCCTCCGGGAGCACACCTCCAAATAGGAGGACAGAGGATAAGGGTGAGTGCCCAGATGAGATACCTGGGTCTCACCCTTGACGGGAGATGGACCTTCGGCCCCCACTTCGAGCGGTTGGGACCGAAGGTCATCAGAGCTGCAGCGGTGCTGAGTCCCCTCCTGCCCAATGTGGGCGGACCCGGCGCTGCGTGCAGGCAGCTGTACTCCGGCATCTGCCGGAGTATGGCTACGTACGGTATGGGTATGGGTATGGGCGGACGCTCTCTGTGAGCGTAACAAGGCCCAGCTGCGCAGAGCGCAGCGGGTCATATCGCAGAGGGCGATAAGGGGGTACCGGACGGTGGCCTGGACGGCCGCGACCGACCTCGCTGGCGACCCGCCCTGGGAGCTGGTGGCGGAGGTACTCGCCGAAGTGTACGGCTTTCTGGCTAGTAGGAGGGCACTCGGCGAGCGCCCGACGTTGGAGGAGATAGGGCGGTATCGCCAGCGAGGGCATGCAGAGATGATGCGGAGGTGGGGGGAGGACCTGGTGCAGCCGTGGTATGGAAACCGTGTTGCGGAGGCGCTGCGCCCGGTCCTAGATAGCTGGATGCGCAGGAAGCGCAAACCCCTCACCTTCCGCATGGTGCAGGTACTCACTGGACATGGGCGCTTCGACGAGTATCTGCACCGGGTCGCGAGGCGGGAGCAGGAGCCGGCCTGCCACGATTGTGGCGCGGCCGAGGACACTGCCCAACACACTTTGGAGCAGTGTCCCAGGTGGTCTCGGCAGCGCCACAGTCTGGTGGCCATGAGATGCAGACCTCTCGCTCCGAAGATTCCGATCCCAGACCCGAACACCTTCGCCATATCTACGCTGATAGCTAACGGCCTCGCTTCGACTCAGTATCGCCGAAACTCAGCAATGTGTAAGATACACTAGACGATACTAGTCAAAAATATTTGGATGCTTCATCTAAAATGTCTTAAATTTGGACGATATTTTGTATTATCTTTTTGTGTTATCTTCTTATGTTGGATTTCAAACATTTTATTGTCATTTTTTATGTTATCTAGCTTGAATTATACTGCTTATACTGTAAGGTGGAGACCTGGTGACCTGAAATACAGGCTTCTAGCCTAGTTTAGGCACCAGTCTTCCACAACACATAGGCGCAAAAAAAATTAACCATCTTTGTGTATTTTAGTTGTGGAAGAAATAAAATAAATTATTATTATTATTTGTCGTATTTCACGGGTTTTAATCCCGGTCATTTGATACGCGTGCGCGGGGATATAAATCCAACGCGTAGAGGCCCCTTCTAAAAGAATGATGTAATGTATTATACCAGCTGTGACCTGCTCTGAGGGATATCAATGGGAGGATATAGCAACGAACAGGTTACAGCAGGTATTGGGACTATTGCACATGTGTCGGAAATAATTGAGCTATTGAAATGAGATCTGGAGGGATTATTAGTACTGGCCTATTACAGAAGAGAGACGGACACCGGTCATAACTATCCTATCTGATGTTACTTCGGCAGGCGGTGGCTCGCCACTCACTAGATGGACCCCCGAAATGCCAGAGAAATCGGCCGGGGGCAACACCGATGTGAGTGACTCAGGGGTGTCGACGTGTCGAGAGGTGTGCTGCTCTTTCTCCGAAGTTCCTCGCGGCGTTATGGGGTGGAACAGGGGTGGAAGTGTTAAAGGGCTTAACACTTCCACCCCTGGAGCATATCACCTGCTAGAGCAATATACTCTATCGACTCCTCTCTGGACGGCCAATGAAGCCAAGCCAGAACTGAGAGTCCTGCGGGCCTTCTTGAGTTTCTACTCCGACCGACGAAGACACGCCGGAGACGAAGGCCCTGATCGACTCTCTGGAGCACTCGGGTACCCGTGGTGTCGTTACGCACCAACAGCTCGCCACAAGCTGCCCTGCGGGGTTATTATTATTATTCAACTCTGAAAGTAATGTTTGAACAGGTGTTCATATGTTATCGCGAATTTCGCATTGAAAATTGATATCTTTTGATAAATTTAGTTTGAACAGTCTGCTGTTTACATGTTATTGTAAATTTCGCATTTAATATCTTGTTTTTCAAGAAGAAACTATAGACCCATCGCTGTTCTGAGACATGACTATAAGCTATTTTCAAGAGTCATCACGAATCGTCTTGCATGTAGGTTTGATGACTTCAAGCCTCACGGACAAGCCGTTTTCTGAAAAGGCTTCTCAACCATTGACCGAAGAGTATAACCGGATACTTGCTTGGCGTTTGTGGACTATGATAAGGTCTTCGATTCGATCAACACCTGGCTGTGCTCCAGCTCTCGCATTGATTGTAGGTATATTGAAGTGTTGAGGAGTATATATGAAAATTAGTCTATGACGATTCGATTACAATATCAGAGCACGAAACCTACTTGCAAGGAGGTTTGAGACAGGGAGACGTTATTTCTCCGAAACGGTTCACTGTTGCGTTGTAAGATGTTTTCAAGGTACTAGAGTAGAAAGAAATATCACCAACATCAAGTACATCACACTACTTCGATTTGCTTCGATATAGTAATCATTGCGGGAGGATGAGCGCGGAATGCCCTATAGGCACGTGGAATGTAAGGGATGAACTAAAAGATAAGATGAATGAAATCAGTTCATTGTAAATAATTAATAGATAATAATGTTTTGTGTGTAACAGAGACTAAGCGGAAGGGCAATAACATGGACGATCTGGTCTAGGGTGGACGAGGACGATAATGTGTATGATCACGGAATGCGGGTAATGGTGCCATGCTCTTCTCTCGCTTGGCTTCCGCGTCGAATCACGCGTGTTTTTCTTGTTGAAACGTACGTACATTCTGTGAGATCAGCGTGCCGCTATGAACTTGAGAATATTTAAAAGTTTATAAGGGATACTTTGGATATAGAGGAAGAAAACGATAGGCTATGAAGCTGCATGATAATCAAACTAGGTGGCTCGTACATCGATCGGATATTTCGAATCACGGCTGTTAATCCCGGTCATTGCACGGAGATATGGATCAAGAACATTCATGTAATGTAGTATAGTGTCTATTCTAGGGGATACCTATGGGACCATACACGTGAACAGGTCTCGGCAGGTAGGCAGGAGGAGGATTACCAACGGTGTTGGAAATTAGCTGGCATAAGCGGTTGAAATGAGATCTGGTACTGGACTATTACGGAAGAGATACGGATGCCTGCGATGCCTGACTTCCGGCAGGCGATGGCTATTTCTTTATAAATAATACTAGATGACCCGGTGAACTTCGTATCATCTACAATATATTTTATTACAACTTTTGAACGGCTATTATCAATCCTAATCAACCTTCAAACTTCAATTAATTTTATTTACCTAATAATAAATTTTATTTACCTAATTATAAATACTGACTGCATTGTGTTGGCTGCGGAATCATTTTCGTTTGAATTTCGTTCAATTATTATATTAAACTTGAAATATACATACGTGTGGGTATGAATAAAAAATACATACATAACATTTTCACCCGAGGCCACCAAAAACCTAGAACCTCTTCAACTCCGTAGGGACATTGGCTCGCTATGCTTATTTTGCCGCCTTTACCATGGCGAGTGCTCTGAAGAACAATTTTTCCTTATCCTACCCTCACCCCCACTCCCTCCACCACCCTCATAAAACCACTCGTGCAGGCTTGCGATGTCATTGTTCCACTGTTGAGAACTTTTCTTCGAGTAGGTACCAAAAAGTTCGGCAACTCCTATCTTTATCGTACCATTAAAAAGTGGCTTTGCCTGCACATATGTTTCCTCCTTCCTACAATATGGGATCCTTCAAATGAAGCGTGAAGAAGCATCTTGCGGGCCATATAGTATAGTCTTGGGTCAGGGTATAGTCTTTAGTCAGTTGCAGTTGCGATTTGGGCTCCTCTTTCGCTTACCATCAGCATAGTGACAACAAATGATATTTTGGTTTTAGGGTTAGGTAATAGTATCTAAAATAATCATGGTAGCGATAGCCTTAAAAAATATTGTTGTATTTTAACAGCATAAAACATACGATATAAATTGTCAAACGGATAGTCTGGTTGGAGCGCTTGCCGCATGAGTCTTAATACTCTTAACTCAATAATTATAGCTAGTATCGTGCTATATTGTAACATGAATACAAAGTGCGGTACACTGTGCTAACAACACAGATGTTTTAATAGGCTCTAGATATTTACTTTATTTTACTATTTACGAATATAAATATTTTGGAATTATTATTAAAATTAGTGTAAAAAGAAAAATATATTGATTTTATTACGAAAACTACTCGCTTACATTATTTTACTCCATACTTTTTATTGGTTTCTGATTTTTATTTATCAAAAAATGGAATATTCACTTAAGAAGTTTCACATCTGCCGGGCGTCCTGTGACGCCCACCATTTTTTCTATCGTTGCGCTACACTGGAAAAAATACGCTCAATGAGATCCTCCTTCGATTCTGTCAACTGACGTTAATAACCAATTGAATAATCAATGTAAGACAAATGTCACCTTAGTCTGTGACAATGGATGCTGCAAAGCATTCGAAACGTCAGGTTCCACAAAATAAATATAACACGCGATAAAAAATGTTTAATTCAAGGTATAACAATCGCGAAAACCTAAGACAATACTAACTGACATTAAATCTGAGGGTAATGTTGCAAAAACACTCTCCTGTTAGACGGCAATCGGAGTGTCTTCACATACCGTCACAGACTTGATGATTTCAAGAACGTGTTTAGTTCGTCAGCTACATATGCTCGGGGAATAACCTCAACCTTTGAAACATTGAAAACCTCAAACTGAGTCTTCGAGGCAGAGTAAAATTTTTTGTTTATGCACTTCAAAGTGAATACAGATAAATAGAATGGCAGATCAAAAAATGAAACTAATAAAAACAATTTAAGAAGAAATGACAGTTTCATAAACTTCTAATAAGTCCACCACGAACGCCATTTATTAATAGTAATCCGAAGTAGCGATTCCAGTACATTACTTTATTACATATTACTTACCAACATTTAATTTTTTTAATTCTTCAGCTGAACCACCCCTGTATTATATCGAACAAAACAAAAAATATAATTATTCAAATCGGTCAAACCATGTTTGAGTTATAGCGAGACTAACGAACGCAAATTGATTTTTATGTTATAGATAATAAATAAAGATAATAAAATACTTTTATTGACATCTCCCAACGATCCTTTCTTAACTCTAATTTCCCATAGGACTATTTCGTTCGAACCTGTCAGAAGCGGCGCCTGGGCCGCTGGTGATGGCCGTCTGAATTCGTTCTTAATTATCGCCCGTAGCCGAGGCGAACTCCTGGGACTTGACTTCATCTAGCAGCCACCGCCTTTTTAAAGTGAAAGTGAAACGAACAGTCATCAGAGAGCTTCGCCTGGAGCTTCGTGCAAAAGTTCATGACAAGGGGGACATGCGCCATGTACCCTTATATCTGTTGTTACTACTGGGATATAAGAACCACATTTGTTATGTCTTTAAAATCAAGGGTAGATGATACAGTGTCTTTTGATAGGCATGCTCGAGGTTATAGATCCAATACAATTCAATATCATTGCTGCATGTAATATAGGTAGTCCAACCATTTGTAACCGTTTCATGGGGTATCAGTAAAACAATCTGCCCATGAACAACTGTCCACAGAATTTAAGAGAAGTAGGGCGCATCAAAGTAGCGCCCGTCAAGGGAAGTACCTCCACCTTACAGAAAACCGCATTCAAATAACAACTCTCTAGACGGTTGTTGTGTTACTGCGTGTGAGTGACGTCACCAGTAAGCTCCTAAGGAGTCGCTGTACTAGCAGCAGAGGGGGCATCGCGTGAGTGACACTTAATATATTGCAAGCGAGCATAGGCCACGGTAACCGCTTTACATCAGTGGACAGTATGCTTGTATCCCTCCCGACACGGTATAAAAAAAGGTATTGGAAATTAAATGAATATTGATTATTTTTGATCTGATAAAATCTCAATTATTATATTCACATTGCTTCGGAAACCCATATTCCAAAAGTATTCGTAAAATTATTTGTCAAAATGTATGGAATCTGAATAAACACTTTTTGAATCGGTTTCGAATATGGCTTTCTGAGGCAATATGTATATCCCCGCAAGAGAGATGATTGGACGTTATTACAGCAGAGGGTCATGTAGTTGCTGAAATGGGTGGTCTATAATCCGAACTAAAATACTGATTGATTTTACATATATTTAGGTAAGTTTACAATATAGACCTAAATAAAATAATGCGAAAGGCCGTGATAAAGCCGCCGGAGGCATTACTGACAACTTAACAACTAGGTACGCTTTATAAAACGAATGCGAGCGTAATGAGCACGTCGCTAACACCTGCCGTGACACTTCTGTTCGTTACTTCTAGAAAGCGATGGGTCGATACACACTGTACGGTCCATGATATTTTTTTACACAAGGTCGTGAAGTATGTGTGAAGTGGTTACCTGAACTCTTAAAATACAAGTGGTATTGCTGGCGCGTTGTTACCCCTGTTGCTAACACAACAACACCATAGGAGCCTACTGGTAACGTCACTCATTCGTAGTAACACATCGAGCCTCTAGGGAATTAGTATGTGGCAGCGGTCTTCTTCTTGCCATCTTCTCTTCGGAGTGGGTCGGTCTACTTTGATGCGTCCTGCTTCTCTTTCTCCAGAGCTCCGTTTGATGTGCTGCAGGGTGTGTCACGTGCAGGTTTACCAGAGGGAGACTTTGTACAAAAGTTGTCTGCGTGGGTGCCTCTGTCTCACCTATTTCTACCGCCAACCAGCTATATTTATATAGCTGTGTTCCAGTTTGAAGGGCGAGATATGGCAGAGAAATTACTGAGTACTGTGGCAGCGCGTGAGTAACATCCCCGTGGTTTTGCGAGCGTCAATAGGCTGCGGTGACCACTTACCATCTAATGTGAGCCGCATGCTTGTTTGCCAATATAGTTGTATAAAAAGAAAAGGTGAGTTTGGTTTGACTCTAAAGATGCCGCGAGCCTTTACACCACGAAATTCCAATTACTATTACTACATCTGTCAAAAACCACGGGTTGACATCCAGTCATTCGACAGACGTGCGTGGGGATGTAGCTACAACAAGTAGAGACCCATTCAAGAATATAATCTAAAGTTCTCACTAGACCTTGTTTCGATCCTTCGATCGAAAAAGTCTTTTTTACAGTTCCGTAGTAAACAAGGAATCCTTATAGTTTCGCCATGCCCGTCTGTCTGTCCGTCTGTCAGCGGCCTAGCTCATAGACGCTTGATACTAGAAAGCTATAGTTTGGCACTTAAGCTTCCAAAAGTAAGCGTTGGGACCAGTACTGCATTGTGTGCAGCGAGCTGTACCTTCAGGCTCAAGTTTTTAATGCCAAGAAGTTTTCCCAACGCTCCATTCACTGCTGAAAGCGCATCCGATATATACAAGCTCATCCACTTGTTTCAACACTTCATCATCAATTATGGTTGATAATTTACCTTACATTGGTTCTTGTTTCTTCTCTTTCAAATACCATTACCTCTGTATTCTTCGCATTCAATAGTAAGCCTTTCTCCATATATTCGTCTTTCATCATTGTGACCAGTGTTGGCGGTTCAGATGGTGTTTCTGTTAATAACACGGCATCGTCTGCATACAGCAGATAGTTCACTGCTAGGTCACCCATGCGCAATCCCACATTCGTTGACCTTATTCTCTGCAGACAGCTTTATATACAGGATAAACAGCCTAGCAGATAGCATGCAACCCTTTTTTTTTTTTTTTTTTTGTGACGCGGGGAAAAATGCATTACGCACACCACCGGTGCCTGGGTGGCCTCCGGCGGTAGTGTGGGACTCCCCGTCGGCTGTCCGACGGTATACCCACTAAACAACCCCGCGAAATGCCATCGGCCGCGTTGGTGTGGTGTGGTGTCAGCAACAGGGCACCACTGCGACTGGCCAGCCCCTCAAGAGGGGCCAGACTTCTTCTCTCTAGGGGCCATCCCGGCAAATTGGGACAGCCCCTCCGGCGGCGGGACCGTTATGGGGCCAGGTTCCCAGCCTGACCCCTAGTCCCACAGGTTAGGGAGGCGGCAGTAGGTGCGCGTAGCGCCTACGCCGCACTCCCGTCCGCCGTCTCCGGAGCGGGACAGCCAACGGATCATCGTCCCTGTCCCGCTCCGCGGCCTCCTTCTGGGACATGACCGTCTCACAGAAGGAGGCCATCGCCTGCCAGGCACTGTCGCTCCCGAGCATGTAGCGGACCACGCTCGGGAGCGAGAGGTCCGCGCTTCCCAGCGCGGACACCAGATCATGGCGCTGCCGAGACCACCTGGGACACTGCTCCAAGGTGTGCTGAGCAGTGTCCTCGGCCGCGCCACAATCGTGGCAGCCTGGCCGCTCCTCCCGCCTCGCGACCCGGTGCAGGTACTCACTGAAGCATCCATGTCCGGTGAGCACCTGCACCATGCGGAAGGTGAGGGGTTTGCGTCTACGACGCATCCACGCCTCCAGGACCGGGCGCAGCGCATCCGCAACGCGGACTCCGTACCGCGGCTGCGCCAGGTCCTCCCCCCACCTCCGCATCATCTCCTCATGCCCTCGCTGGCGATACCGCCCCACCTCCACCGACGTGGGGCGCTCGCCGAGGCTCCTCCTCTCGGCGACAAACACGTACACCTCGGCGAGTACCTCCGCCGCCAACTCCCAGGGCGGGTCGCCAGCGAGGGCGGTCGCGGCCGTCCACGCCACCGTCCGGTACCCCCTTATCACCCTCTGCGCTATGACCCGCTGCGCTCTGCGCAGCTGAGCCCTATTCCGAGCGCAGAGGGCGTCCGCCCATATGGGGGCACCGTACGTGGCTATACTCCGGCAGATGCCGGAGTACAGCCGTCTGCACGCGGCGCTGGGCCCGCCCACATTGGGCAGGAGGCGACCCAGCGCCGCCGCAGCTCTGATGACCTTCGGCCCCAACCGCTCGAAGTGGGGGCCGAAGGTCCATCTCCCGTCCAGGGTGAGGCCCAGGTAACTCATCTGGGCACTCACCCTAATCCTGACTCCTCCAATCTGGAGGTGCGCTCCCGAGGGGGGGCCCCGCCTACCGGTCCCGCGGAAGAGGAGGGCCTCGGTTTTATCCAAGCGGACCCGAAGCCCAAGCCTCTCTATGCGGCTGACCACCAGTCCCACACCGACTTCGGCCAGCCGCGCCGCCTCCACGAAGGTCTTACCCCGGGATGTGACGAGGGTGTCATCTGCATAGCAGATGACGCCCATCCCGGGGAGGAGACGGCCCCGCAGGACCCAGTCGTATGCGAGGTCCCACAGAATGGGGCCCAGAACGGACCCCTGTGGGACACCGCACACGACACGCCTTCTGACCATCTGGCCCCTCGCGTCCTCGTAGCGCACCTCCCTGTCCTCCAAGTACGCCTTCAACAGCCTCCCCAAGTACGGAGGCACCTCAAAGTATTTGAGGGCCTCCAGTATGGTACTGTGGGGGAGGCTGTTGAAGGCGTTGGCGATGTCTAACGACACCGCCACCACCACGTCTCCCTCGCGCTCCGCATCCTCCGTCACCTACCTTAGGCGCCTAATGGCTTTAGACCTTAAAAAGGCGTTTGATACTGTTTTTCTCCCAACTCTTATTCAAAAATTAGAGAACATCGGAATAAGAGGAGTTCCCTTAAAACTTTTCAGTGCATACCTGTATGGGCGAAGACAGAGAGTACGCATTGAGGATTGTGTTAGTGAAGACAGGGAACTTACATATGGGGTTCCCCAGGGAAGCGTGCTGGGCCCAACTCTGTTCCTCATATATATAAATAATCTTACTGACCTTAAGATAGATGATGGAAACATTATCTCCTACGCTGATGACACTGCTATTGTCTTTAGGGGACCTACGTGGGATAAAGTGTTTGACAGTGCTAACAGAGGGCTAAAAAAGGTCTCTCTTTGGTTGAGGTTGAATCTACTCTCAATGAGTATAACAAAAACTAAGTACATGTGCCATCATATAAACAAAAGAACGCAACCTGATCCTAAATACCAACTTAAAGACCATCAATGTGACGGAACAAACTTAACGTTTTGTAACTGTACAGTACTGGAAAAAGTGGAATCAATTAAGTACCTTGGAATCATACTAGACCAAAGCCTATCCTGGCACCCGCACATTGAGTATGTTAATAAAAGAATCAGAAAGCTGACTTGGATATTTAAAATACTCAGGCATGTCGCATCACAAAGATTATTAAAACAAATTTACATTGCCTTGGCACAGTCTGTAATTACGTATTCAATTTCTGTATGGGGAGGAGCAACAAAAACTAAATTTCTAGAAGTTGAAAGGGGTCAGAGATGCTTGTTAAAGGTGATGTTCTTCAAGACACTTAGATATCCTACAAAGGATCTGTATGAAAATAGTAAACTTTTATCTATTAGAAAATTATTCATATTGTCGGCAACCTTGAAATCACATAAAACTATACCTTTCAACCCCAATGAACAAACTGGTAGGAGGAAGCACAAGGTCGCCCTTATACCTCAAAACAAAACAAACTTTGCTAGACGACAATTCTACATATTATCAGCTTATATTTACAACAAATTAAATGAACAGTTAGACATTCGGAAACTTAAAATATCTAAATGTAAGATAATAATAACAGAATGGCTACTTACCATAGACTATGACGTCACAGAGAAATTTATAAGTAATTAGTAAGTAACCTTAAATAATAGATATATAAATAGAAAAGCACAAGTTAAGACACCGGAACAAATAGGATCATTACACTGACATCCAAACTATGACAACCAACTTACTTCCCTTCACACATATACAAGAATTTACTCAATGGAAGACCCTACTTACTTGCTGAAAGTGAGAAGTTAGCGGACTCCGATCCCAATGATCTAATATACCTCAGATCTAGTAATCTCACATACAGACACACACACACATAAACTCACGCTCACACAAACACATACACACTTTTTCACACACACATATACTAATTGACAGAAAGATAAATATATACACACGCTTTATGGAAATTGTTAAATATAGTATTTAGGCCTACGTAACAAAGATGTTTTGAAGAGCGGGACCCCCTGCCACAGGCTTTTATAAAAGCTTACTAGGAAGGTCTCATAAATATGTATAATTAGTACTGTAAGGCTTTTGGAAAATAAAGAATTATAAAAGAATAAAAAGAATGGCGTCGACGGTCGACCGTCTGGCCCGGAACCCGAACTGGGCATCCGATAGGCCCGGTCCCGGGCCATCCTCCAAGTGCTGAACGAGGCGGGAAGCGACAACCCTTTCGAGGGCCTTCCCCGCCTCGTTCAGCAGAACGACCGGTCGAACCGCCGACCCCGAGTCCGGGGGCCGGTCTCCCTTCAGCAGAAGGCAGAGCCGGCCCACCCTGAAGGGTCCCGGGCAGCACCCCGACCGCAAGCAGCAGTCGAGGAGCTCCCGGAACCTGTCCCCGAGGTGCACGAGGGCCAATGCAAGCACCCTCCCGTGCACCCCGTCCGGACCCGGCGCCCTTTTCTTGCCTCGGAGGCGGTCAACGACCGCCTCCATCTCCTGGTCAGTGACGGGCGGCGGAGCGCCCTCCTCCTCTCCTCTGGAGTCCGACGTCCGACGTAGGCCCTTCCTCGGGGGAGCGTAGCCCCGTGGGGTGTCGGGGAAGAGTTCCCCGACAACCCTCTCCAACACGGCTGGCTGGAGGGTCTCTGTCAGTGGGGCCGACTGAGCGCGGATCTTGTTCCGCGCTCCTCTGTAAGGTCGGCCCCACGGGTCCCTATCCAAACCCTCCAGCAGCTCCTGCCACGCTCCCTCCTTGGCCCTACTGATGGCCATCTGCAGGGCTCTCCTGCTCTCCACGTAGACTCCGTGCAGATGGCCATCCCTTTCTTCGTCCCAGGGGCGGCGACGCCTGCTCCGGGTGTACGCTCTACGCGCCCCGTTGCAGACGTCCCGGAGGTCGGCTATCTCCGCCGACCACCAGTAGACCGCCCGCCTTGGGGGCGGACGCCCAACACTGGGCATGGCCGCCCCGCAAACCGCCGTAAAGGCGTCGCAGAGACGGCCAGCCCCTTGCTCCACCCCCAAATCCTCCATCGGCGGGAGGCCCCAGCGGCCGACAATGGCCGCCTCCTCAGCCAGTTCCCGGTCGAGCCTGGTGAGCGCCCAACGCGGGTACCGGCTCCGCCACCGGGACAAAGTCGTCGGACTCCCGGGGGCTGGAGACACCTCGAACCTGATGTAACGATGGTCCGAGAGTGTCTCCACCCCCGTCTCCACCCTCCATACCTCCACTCGGCGTGCGGTGGACGCGGTGGCGAAGGACAGATCCACCACCGACCCTTCGTTCCACCGCACGCACGTGTGGACTGTCCCCCTATTCAAGAGGGACAGTCCCGCGGCCAGCGCCCACTCCTCCACTTTCCGCCCCTTGGCTTCCGTGGCCGGGTTGCCCCACGCCGTGGATTTGGCGTTGAAGTCCCCGGCCACGATAACCTGGGCGGGCGCTAGCCGCCTCACTGCCGACCCCAGAGCGTCGAGCAGCTGCTCCAGGGCCGGCAGGTCGCGGCTCGGGGAGAAGTACACACCGATGATTGCGTACTCTCCCCGAACCGCCGCCACGTAACCGCCTCCCCTCCCCCACACCACGAGTGGGGGGCTGGCGCCAGGCCTCGTGACGATGGCCACGGAACCGTCCAGATCCCCGGCCCAGTTAGGCCGGGAGGGCACGGAATATGGTTCCGCAACCACCGCCACGTCCACGTCCCACTCCGCCATGGTCTGCAGGAAAAGGTCCTGAGCCCCGGCGGAGTGGTTGACGTTGGCCTGCAGGAAGCGAGGATGTCCGGCCATTACTCGGACATCCTAGCCTCCGGCGCCTTCTGCCGCCCACTCCCGCGGGAGATGGGGGACGTTCTCCCGCGGATGGATGGGGGGTTGCACAGACGGCCCCCCATCACATGGGTCGCCCTGCGCCCGGCATCGGCGCAAACGGCACAACGGGCCTGGGCCGAACAGCCGGAGGCTATGTGCCCCGGCTGCCCGCACCGGTAACACAACCGGCTGCGGTCCTCCTTCGAGGGGCACAACTCGGCTGTGTGCCCCTTCCCCATGCACTTGAAACAGTGCATGGGGCGCGCCTCCAGCAAGTGGAGCTGAACCCGGCTCCAGCCCACCCCGATACTGCCCCGCTCAAGCAGCTTTTTCGCAGCCGTGAGCGGGCAGCGCATCAGGGCGGAACTGGAATTCCGCCAGTCCGGGCGGATTTCGCCCACCCGGACCTGCTCCGGGGTGCAGCCCCCTTCGCGCGCGACCGCAACCTGAACCCGCTGTGCCGTAGCGGCGTCGTCCAGACCCGTGAGGCGGAACTCCGCGCACTTCACGGGCCTGGACACCTCGACGACGCCGGACAGGGCGGCCGTCAGTGTGGCCGCCAAGGCGTCAGCCTTCTCGTGGCTGGTTGAGCCGGGGACTTCAATCAGCCTCGCTCCGGTTGCCGACTTTCGAATCCGGAGCGAGCCGATTCCCAGCTCCCCCAGATCCACCTCCCGCTCGGCCTTAAGTAGGGCCGAGGCATACGATGCGCCCCCTAGGGCTGCCTCCGGCCGTAACTTCAGGATTACGGCCGTGGCCGTGGAGCCGTGGAGCCGGGGAGCACCACTTTGGGCCTTCGGCCCTCCTCCTTGCCCGCGGGAGTGGCTGACGCCTTGGAAGGCGTTGCCGCCGCAGGAGTCGCGGAGGCCGCGGTCTTTCGCGGCTTGCGGCGGGCCACGTCGGTCCACGCCTCCTTAGGGACCTTGGTGGCCCCTGCCGCCGGCGACGGCGTCACCGCGGCCGGCTTCGCCCTTGATGTGGACGGGCCGAAGCTCGTCCACGTCTCCTGCGGGGCCCCACTGCGGGCGGGACCCGCTCCGGTGGCCGGTCTTGCCCGAGGACGTACCTCGAGCTCGGCCGGCGCAGTTACCTTCTTCGGCTTAGACGCCGGCCGACCTGCATTCTCAATGGCCGCCCTCGCGGCCCTCGCCACCGGTGAGCTGTCGCCCGCCAATGGCGGACGGGCGACACTCGGAGGAGGCAGGCGCGACTCAATCGCCGCGAGCCGGCCGTCCACCAGGTTGCCGACGAGCCGGGCGATGTTTGACTCCAGGGTCTGGAGATCCACCGGGCCCGTCGGCCCCTGCGCCTTCCTCTCGCTCCGGAGCTCCTGGAACTCCCGGCGGTGCGCCTTGACCTCCTCCCTCAAGGAGGCCACCTCCCGTTGGAGACGGGCGTTGTCAGCTCGGAGGCGGTGGGTCTCCTCCACCTCCGTGCGCACCACCAGGGCCCCCAGGATCTCCCTGATCCCGCTCGCAGCCCTTGCAATTTTTGCGGCGTAGCCCCCCTTGAGGCTCGCCGATTTCCCCGTGAGGTCGAGGATGACTCCCAACATCCCCTCGCCCCTCACCATGAGGTCCTCGGCGCCCCTCTCGAGTGGGCTCGCCGCATCCCCCTCAGGGCTTCTCCCTTCGGGGCTTTCCTTCTCCGCCTCGGGGCTCACCCCCTCGGCGCTTCCTGCCGCCACATATGGGCTCATTTTCGCCTTAAGGGCCCGCTTCTCAAGGAGCGCATTAAATGCCGCTTCCTTGGCCTCCTCCTTACGCTCCCTCAGTTGTTGGCGGGCCCTGGCTAGACTGGGGGCGATGCCGCCCCTCTTGCCGCGCCTGGCGGTGGGCATCTTCGCCCGCTCGTCGGGGGTCTCCGTCTCCGACCCCGAGAACAGGCGCTTGCGATTCAGCTCAGACTCGGAGAGGGTGGTGACCATAGAGTCGGTCTCCACCCACCCCTCGCCCTCGCTATCCACCTCCTTCCTACGTGGAACCTCCGGGACGTCCGTGGTGCCCGACATTGTGTCGGTCCCCTCCCCCACGCCACACATTATCTCCAACTCTAACATCTGTGGCCCTTCCGGGAGGCCACAGCACGGAGCAGTGGACGTTCAATCCTATATCTCGGGAATATGTCCCACAGTTCCTTTTACACAACCCTATCAAATGCTTTCTTACGATCCACAAAACCGCAAAAAACTTTCTGATCTATGGCTAGATGCTTCTCCACGATATTGCGGAACGAGAAAACTTGATCCGTAAATCCCCTTTCATTTCGGAATCCTCTCTGTGTCTCCCACAGCATTCCATCGAATTTCACCCTCATTCTCCTTTCAATCACCTTTCCATATACTTTTTGCTGCTAAGCTGATCAAATTGATGGCCCTATAGCCGGCGCAGTCCATGCCCCCTTGCCTTTTTACAAGGGCACGATGACTGCACGTCTCCAGTCCATTGGGACCCTTCCAGTTCTCCAGCATAGGTTGCTTAAGTACCAGAAGGCGTCTCGGACGTAAGTGCCACTATGTTTGATCATCTCAGCTGTAATCAGATCAATTTCCGCTGATTTTCCATTTTTCAAGCTTCGTATCGACCATTTGATCTGATCCATAGTTATGCCTTCGTCGGACGCCGTCAACGTGGAGTAAGCATCAGACTCATTCTCATTGTCAGCGTCCGAGGCATACTCATACATTTCTTCAAAATATTTACTCCACCGTTCTAACACTTCCTGAGTGTTCGCAAGAATGACACCAGCTTTAGACTTTATCATATCCATCCATGGATGCCGACGAACCACTCCGAGACTTCTTTACCTCTCTCCAAAAGCGTTTGGTATTTGCCTCAAAGTTTTTCGTCAGCCTCTCTTGCTGATTCATAATTTGTTACATAATTCGTACATTTCTTTCTTCTTTTCTCTCATATTTTCATTTAAGGGCAAAGATTTTACATAATCTAGCCTCGCTTTACTCTTTCTTGATATGGAGAATTCAATTCCCGCATCCCACCAGCCATCTCCTTTCACTGTTTTATGCCTCTTTTCACATCCACAAGCTTCTTTTGCACTATCCACCATTATCACCATTATCCAAATCTCAGTCAGAAAGTTTTGCATTTGCAAGTATACTTACACTTACCAGATGTACATACGTTCTCCTTACATTTTCATCTTGCAATTTTTCGCTCCTTATCCTTTCATGATCACCGAAAGGGATACGCACTCGCCAGTGCCTCCACTTCCTGAAAAGGCCCACAAACCAGCTTACTGCCAGGTAGTGGTCCGTCTCAAGAGTGGGATCTCTAAAAACCCTTGTATTCGTTATAGCATTTCGGAGACGTCTATCTATTAAAATCAAATAAATCACACTTTTTTGGTCATTCCATCTCCATGTATACGTGTGAATATCCTTATGATGAAATAAAGTATTCCACACGAGGAGGTTTCGCTCCATACATAAATCTAGAATTAACTTACCTGCTTTATTCACTCTCTTTTCTCCATACGGATCATAAACAGATTCATAGCTGTCTCGCTTGGTCCCAACCCATCCATTCAAATCTACACGCATAATCACTCTTTCATTCCCTTCTGCCAAGTCCAGAACATCCCTCACAGACTCCCAAAACTTCTCTAGCTCTTGAGCACACGCTGACCTTACGGGAGCGTGTCATAGTTGGATTTATCGAAGTCTTGTTTCGATACCTGAGCTTTGATATTCCTGTACCAATGAATTGCATGTTTGTATGTATATCTTCACGCCAAGTCCCTTGCACGGTAGGCAGAGAGAACCGAGCGCCATAAGACGCGGGTAAGAAACTGCGATGGAAGGTACACCTTCCATCACTGCTAAAAGCGCTTCCAAGATATACAAACTCATCCACTTGCTACAAAACTACATCATCAACCGTAATTGTTCGTTCTGGTTGTCTCTATTTCAAAAACCATTATCTTGGTTTTTTCATTATCTGCATAAAGCAGACAGTTTACCACTGAGTCACCCATTCGCATTCTCACATTCATATTTCTCATTCTCTGAAGACAACTGTCCAGATACAGGATGAATAGCCGAGCCGACATGAATTGCATCATCCGTGAAAATTTCCGTGGTGTAAGATAATATTTTAGAATTAGATATATCAAATCATTGCAAAATTCGCTAAAGCGTTGAATGAATACACGTACACACGTTTTGCCATCATATTTACCACATATTTGATTTTGCGTTTATCAATGAGTTTATGATTGTTACAACGAAAGATGATATATTATGATTGTAACATTGAAAGGAGCATTAGTTGTTGCCTCAGATACTGTAGCAGAAATTAGACGATCCACGCCTGCATCTTTAACTGAATTATAATGATTGAAATAGAATCTAAATTGTTCTGTAAAACTGTCAATTTATTTTTAGTATACTGTATAGGAGATAATCGATTAAACCGATGGTACAAGTGATGTAACAGATTTTCTGTTCGCAACATTATATTTTTATCTAGGGAAGAACTGAGGTTATGTTTAATTGTCCCAAGTGCAATATCTATACATTCTAAATTTAGTTAAAGCAAAACTGCTGTCTATATATCCTCTGAGGGAAAGAACAGGGCCAATATTAATATTTGCCTACATATTAATACACAATTCGTCTACTGTAGATGCAGGTGTTTCACCCCTAATTGCTATTTCATATTCTAATTCAGATTTCTGTAAGGGCAGAAATTTTACTGGATAAGACATTACGTGATTAAAAACCTAATCAGGCAAGTTGTGAACGAAAAAAGGAACAGTAAAACTAGAAATGAGCAAATACTTCGTTTTTTAAAATTTCCTAAAAAGAACTGAACTTTCGGTTGCCGACTAAAATGCACAACGTGAAAAAAACAGTGTTGACATAAATGTATATTAAAAAATATAGGACTTCTTCCCGCGCTTTTGACGAGTGACATTGTTGTTTTACTTGAATTTTTTACAATTCAGTATAAAATTAGTATTATGTGACAATTTTGATACTATTTTGTAGAATAAGTGCTAGTGAAATTATACAGTAATGAAAAAACTCAAATATAACACGTTTATGCACTTTTTGGAAGACGTGAAGAAGTTCATCAAGAAAACCTTGTGAAAATCACTATCGTTTTACGGATGGTATTTAAACTGGGTTGATTGGGTCGAGGTACCCTTCCCAAGTATTTTTTTCAGCACAGTTCCTGAAGCTGGAGCATAGAATTAAGATTTTCAAATGGTTCTAAACTGATGACTTGGCTGTATGGGCTAGATCCCTTTGCCTTTCCCCTCTGAGTTAAAAAGAACGAAAAAAATAATAATTAAGCAATATAGGCAACTAAGGTGACCTTGACAAAAAAAAATATACAAAATAAATGCATGAGAATGTTCACAATATGGTTATAATTTATGTGGTACCATAAAATGTTATAAAATTGAAACCAGTGCACTTTAGTTGCCTTTGCAGCCAAAAAATTAAAATTGAAACGTTTCACAAATGAAACATAACCACCACACCACACTATCTACTTTCTACGAAGCAAGGCCAGACTAATAAGAATTACCGCGGTAGGCGCCACTGTTACGTTCCGTAGTGGGAAATAAAATTCCAGCAACGGTCAACTTTCATCGTCTGCTCTTCTGAAGTGCGGTTTTCTTCCTAGCGTCATCTCGTATCTTAATCCAATTGGCCAATCCAATTAAATTTTGATTGATATGAGATTTGGCGAAAATACTGATTTTGACATAGAGCGACTGCTGTCAGACTTGCGAGGCGGATTCCGTCTACTTGTTCTTGGTTGCCTTGTGTACTTTATATCCTCCATTCAAACTTGGGTAGGTATAAACAAGTGTATATTATATATTATTCACATCACTTACATACCTCTCTTAAAACACGCAAACTAAGACAAATTTGTCGGAATCGAACCAATGACTGGTGTCAAAGTAGCCTTACTAAGCACCATTCTCGTCAAAAAAAGTAGGTTCTTTATACAATCACTGGGTTTGTACACAATACAGAGTTACTTATGCAAAAGTAAACCGTTGCAGCGATATTTGCAAATTTTTATTTATTATACATTGTGGTCACCATAGCAAATTATTAACAATACTTTGGTAAAACCTATCTGTGTATAGCTAGATGTCGCACCCGGTCATGTGTATGGATGTTTAAAACGAAACAAAAGCGCGCGAACGGTCGGTGGCGCGCTTTGGCAGAATCAACATACCCACCTATGTCTACATACATCCAATAATAATTGTACTTGTCAGCCAATTGAAAATGTAAAAACTCACATGTATGTATGTTGGACTTGTGATTGACGACAGACTCAACTGGAGACCCCACGTACAACATATCTGTGCTAAATTGAGATCTATATTAAACAGACTTGCAATATTACAATATAAACTTCCATATAGAGCACTTAGACTGTTGTACCTGTCACTAGCTGACTCTGTCGTCAACTACGGCCTGTGTAGTTATGGATTGACATACAAAACATACATAGACGATATTTACAGGTTGCAGCGTAGAATTCTAAAAACAATAATTCCGAAACACGTTATAAAACAATGTAAAGATGACCAGGCTATATTCCAGTACTGTAAAGTAATCAATATATTTGATAAAATTAAATTTAATATACTTACTCAAGTAAATGATCCGGCATACTTAGATGAAATAAGAAGAACAGCCAACTTGAGACAACTAAGGCATACCCCTAAATATCGTCTACCCAAAACTAAAAATGCATATGGCACTAGAATATTAAAATATGTCATACCAAACTTAATCAATGAACTGCCAGCGGAACTTCAAAAATTATACATCGAGAAACACAAATATAAAGGTCGATACAAACATTATTATTTACAAAATGTACACCTGCGAAATGTGTGAGTGTTGTGGAACTGCACGCGAACATTACTACTCTGTGTAAAAAGTATCGGGAATATGTCAATAAAAAGACCCGCGTAAAAGAGGTCGTTCTAATTTTTTTACTGCATGTTGGTAGCACTGTACTGATTTAGCGCGCAAAATTTGAGCGGGATCTGTCATTTAATTTGTTTTAAACTACACTTTTTGTTGGTCATAGTTTTGAGTCCTCGGCGATTTTTACAATGGAAAATATTGTTGAACAAAGAGTGTGCCTTAAATTTTGTGTTTCAAATGATATTTCATGTGGTGAATCACTAAAAATGTTGCGAAATACCTACGGCGAATCGTGTATATCGAAAACAAGGGCTTATGAATGGTATAAGGCTTTTAAAGAAGGCCGAGAAGTAGTAGTAGACTTGCCTCGTTCTGGTAGACCTTCAACCGCTACGACCAGAGAAAACATCGACAGAATCAAGAAGCTAGTGCTCGAAAATCGACGTATGAGTCTGAGAGAGTTGGCTAGTGAGGTGAACATATCTTTTAAGTCCGTCCACAACATTCTCATTGACATTTTAGGCATGAAACGCGTCGCCGCTCGACTAGTTCCAAAAGAGCTCAATTTTGTTCAAAAAGCGCAGCGAAAGCATGTCGCTGAAGACATGGTTTCCCGAGCTTCTACGGATCCGACCTTTATGAAACGTATAATAACTGGCGACGAGACATGGGTTTATGAGTACGACATGCAAACAAGCCAACAGTCTTCAGAATGGCGTCTCGAAAACGAGCCGAAACCCAAAAAACCGCGGCAAAGTCGCTCCAAAATCAAGGTGATGCTGACAGTTTTTTTTGACTACCGTGGTGTGGTTCACTCCGAATTCCTTCCAGAGGGAGAAACAGTGAATAAAGAATATTATTTAGGCGTCATGAAGCGTTTGCGTGAGAGTATCCGCCGAAAACGTCCAGATTTGTGGCAACACAACTCATGGATGCTGCACCATGATAATGCACCATCACACACAGCCATTATAGTGAAAGAGTTTTTAGCGAAAAATTCAACAAAAGTTCTCGACCAAGCACCGTATTCACCTGATATGGCTCCGTCTGACTTTTTTTTATTTCCCAAGTTAAAATTACCACTTCGAGGAAAACGTTTTGAGTCGATAGAAGCCATAAAAGAAAATTCGCTGAATGAGCTAAAGGCCATACCGCAAATAGCCTATGAAAAATGTATGGAAGACTGGGTGAAGCGGTGGAGATGTTGTATTGCAAGCGATGGGGCCTACTTTGAAGGCGATAAAATAAATTTAGATGAATAATTTGTATTTTTTGTTTTATTGACAAATTCCCGATACTTAGTACACAGAATGTATATTGTAGTCACTGCATGTTGATGTAGCACCTGAACGACGCACCTACACAGATAAACCTTTATAGGTTTTCATGTAAGTAATTATCAATTATGAGATGTAATATTTAAGGATATTGATCAATAAAAAAAAATAAAAAAAAGAGGTCGACACTGGAAGAAAGGGAGAGTTAGTGCAGACGGCGGCAAGTGACGACGTCGTCGTGGTACTGCCCAATTGTTGATTTAAAGCTATAGTGTGATACGAATTGCATTGGATTTCTTATTGAAAACTACCCACCATACACCGCATAATATCGGATAGACCGAAAAATCATACAAATATGACATATATATAAAAATGGGAAACATGTATTTGAAATGATTGTGGGAAAAACGATTGATGATTAAAAAAAAGTTTTTAATACATTAGACATGCAGATTACTTTAAAAACATGTATGATGCATTACATGTACAATTATTGATAATCACCAATTAAAGTGCGATAAGTTGGTAAATGAAAAACATCAACTTTTGAAATGTTTGCGTATCCCATTTTAATGTATTGACAATGATTTGCTATGTGATGTCCATAATGAAAAATAATAATAATCCATAATAAATGAAAAAGTTCAATTATAATCATCGATAGTTTTTATTTTATTTTTTCAATGGAAAATTATAAATACTCGTTTTCGAAACGGTTGACCCTATAACCCTATAACCTTAGCAGGAATACCTTGAACTTCCAGTAACCCTGTATTATTCCTAGTCAGGTCATAAGTTCTGTCAAAAACTTTTGATTTAATTAATGATACACTTTTTGATAATTATGTAAAAGTGATATACGAAATGAAAGGTAATTAAATGAACACTAAAATTTTATTTACATTATTCGAAATGCCCTCTTCCATTTTGAATACATGCCCTTAATCGACGCCGGCCAGTCATCGATCGCAGCACGCACCACATTTACATCTATTTCTGCCGCTGCTTTAACCAGAGATGGTCGGAGAGACTCCAAATTCTGATGAGGTTTAGCGCAGACTTTCTCCTCCGAATGTTGCCATATCCTGTAGTCCAGTGGGTTTAAATCTGGATTTGAAGAGGGCCAGGCTTCATGTCCGATGAAGTCAATTCCACGGGCGGTCAACCAGTTTTGAGTGCTTCGTGCCTTATGAGCAGAGTCCTATTGGAATATCTAGTGTCTGTTTTTGAACATTGTTTGAGAAAGAGGTTCTACTATGTTTGTTAGGACGGTATTTTGGTAAAGCACGGCACTGGTTTTCAAACTTTTTCACAGAAAAATACCTTAGTTAAGCCTGAATATGAGACTCCAAGCCAAACCATGATTGATGTAGGATAATGCCCTCGCTGGACCCTCGGAATACGCGCGCTCGCTTCTTCACAACCTTATCATTCTGTTTGTTGTAACTTTCTTCGATGGTAAAATCTTTTTCATCCGAAAACAAAATTTCGCGGTATATTTTTCCCGCGCACCACCGTAACAAAGCGCGGGATCTTTCCATCCTGATTTTTTCAAACGCTCGTTCAAAAAATGTTCGGTTATTTTACGATAAGCTCGTAGTCCCAGGTCTTCATTTAACACTCTTTTGACAGTGGTTCTGCTTAATCCCTTCTGAAGAGTGTAATATTAAACCCTTTTTGAATAAATTGTTATATATAATCTTTTCTTTAATTGTTTCTGTTAACTCTGTGATAGGTCAATTGTTAAAATTAATTTATTTGTAAATTCAAATTTTTAAAATTTAAGATTATAGACTTACAACTAGAACACGAGGCAGTCTAGAGGAAGATTCGATCAGAAGATATACTGTGAACCGCGTCTGAGACCACCAGCCCCTGCTGTGTTGGCTACGCGCCCCTGCTGCGGACTACGGCGGCTGGTAACTGATACCGCTGCGGTGATGGACCGCAAGGCGATCCCCACCGATTCCTCCAACTTCTACATTGGTATCTGCGTGCTGGCTGGTACGTTGACATATATATTATATATGTCAACGTTATCAGCCAGCACGCAGATACCAATGTATAGTCGGCGGCCGCTTACTGCATTCACCGGTGATACATACAGTGATCTTCGGGTTAGACATTTTAATATCGCCGAACTTTTAGTTAACCTTTTTTTTATATTTATTATCCTGTAAATAATAGCCCTAAATAAATTAGTAACTCTTTTTTGTACTCCCTTTTCTATTATCTAGTAACATAACAGTTTGGCGCCAAAATAAGTCTTTGGACTGGGCATTCTTAGATGTTGCTGTAAAATATACAGTGCTCTCCTTCGACACTCTTGTGGTCTTCCTAACCAGCAGAGTATCCTACTCGACTAGTCTTGGCGGGCGGACTCAAGAGAACAGTTCTTTCTTCTTTCATTAAGTTTCTCCACCATTGTTGTAACGTATCAAGGGCTATTTTAATTTTTCTTTTAATAAATCCATATATATAGATATTCTCTTCTCTGGCTACGTTTTTAAGAACACAGAGGCTTGATATTTTTTTTTAATCTTTTAAATAATCATTTTCTCATTTGGTCCCAATCATTAATTTGATAGAAAACTAAAAATACTACTTAATCATATTATTAACTCAATAATTCTTATATTTTATCAATAATAAAATATAAGAATTATCTTATTTGATATTCTTTAATAATGGCTAGACCTATTTCCTACGATTTTTTTAAAGCTGAGCTTCAGTATGAAGTACTCGTTCGTTTGGAAAAATCTACTGACTGTGTACTTAAATAAAAAAAATATTATCTAGAATATTTTTTCCTCTTGAACATATTGCTGATTCTCTATTTAACTATATACATTATTTTAATAACTTCATTTGTATATATTCATAATATTCACTTTTCACTTTGATTTATTTTGGCTGTATTAATCGAAGATCTTTTTTTTTAAGGAGACCATAGTGCGATAAATAAACCGTAGTGTTATTTTCAATTTTATTAAAATGTTAAAAGTCTCTTTTGGCGCGTAACCAAAGCGGTGCAACGCGATAGCCGCGACTCTATCTTCCTTCTTCGACCACTCCATATTTGAAAATTAATGATAATGAATTTATTATTTATTTTCGACAAGCGAAAACATTCTATTTTTAAAATTAGTCAAAGTATTTCTGGCCAGTATTCCAAAATTAAAATAATAAGGTTTTGACAGAACTTATGACTCGTTTAGGTAAATAACGATATTAATAACATTGTTTACATTGCCTGAACGACCCCGGTATTGAATGTTGCCTAAAGTATACACATTGTAGGTAATATATACACAAAATAATGTAGGTACCCATGTCTCAAAATCGGCTCATGCCATTTCAATATGTGCTTTCTTGCACTGCGCATACAGTTCTCTGCGCATTTCAACAGATTTAAAGAACCATCTTTGTTTGCAGATTCTCTGTTGAAACAGTTGACTCAATAATTGTAAATTATATTTCAATGTGTTTGAGCCAGCGTTCGTCAGAGTATGTCAATGGCGCATTTCTTTTGTAATAATTTTATTGAACAATTAATTGACAGCTGGATAAACTTTGGTAATTATGACGTCAAATAGAATTGAATACTTTATTTCTTGTATATATATATATATATATATATATATATATATATATATATATATATATATATATCTTCACGCCAAGTCTCTTGTGGGGTAGGCAGAGAGAACCGAGCGCCATAAGACGCGGTCCTTGCATACTTCACTCGCTTCTGTGACATTCATAGCATAGGTCATGGTAGGTTAGTCTCGGCCTTCCTCGGCTCCATACATCCTTCCACTTTTGCATTGTATATCTGTTTCGGCACTCACTCGTCTCTCCACATCAGCGGTGTACCTGCCATTGCTGCTAAAAGCACTTCCAAGACATACAATCTCATTCACTTGCTCCAACGCTACATCATCAACCATACTTAATCCTAGTGTTCGTTCTGGTTGTCTCTCTTTCAAATACCATTATCTTGGTTTTCTTCGCATTCAATTGTAAGCCTTTCTTCATACAATCATCTTTCCTTGTTGTAACTAGTGTTTGCAGTTCGGATGGTGATTCTGCTATTAATGCCGCATCGTCTGCATAAAGCAGGCAGTTGACCACTGAGTCACCCATTCGCATTCCTACATTCATATTTCTTATTCTCTGAAGACAACTGTCCAGATACAGGATGAACAGCCGAGCCGACAGCACGCATCCCTGTCTGACACCAATGTTGACATCAAACCAGGGCGACAAGCTGCCGTTCACCCGCACACATGCTGTACAATCCTCATAAGTGGATTGCGCAGCACGGAGTAGGTCACCGTCAACCCCATATCTGGGCAAAATGTTCCAGAGATTCTTTCGCACGACTCTATCAAATGCTTTCTCAAAGTCCACAAAACCGCAGAAAACCTTCTGGTCCAAAGCCAGATGCTTCTCTACGATGTTGCGGAGTAAAAAAACTTGATCCGTACATCCTCTGCCGCTTTGAAATTCACCCTGTATTTATTTTAATATAATTTTATTGTGTAATTAATCATTACCTATAGAACGTGTAGTATTTTTTATGTACACACGGCTACAGATCCAGCTATAGAAAGCCGTTGAAATCTCACCTTTACTGCGACGACATAAGATCATAGGTGTTTAGCCTAATCTGTCGTTGTCTGTGTAAACATTAAGAATATTTGGCGTACGTGGCTCAATGATATAATTAGAGTCAAAACCAAATAAACACGTGCATGTGATACACTTTGATACTTAAGAGACGACACACTGGCGAAAGACATGTAGGACGTGTGGAAATAGCCCGGCCGAGGGCTAGTACTTCTAGCTCACAGCTCAAATGACAACTCACTAAGCTCCTGCTCCTCCTACTCCTGAATGGCGCTGTGATACAACGCGCGAGCAATATTTTTTTTTGCGGCGTTTTTATATTTATTCAGGCAGATATTTTATACAAATAAGTTTAAAAACAAAACTTTACCTAAATACAACATTTGATCGAAATCGGTAGAGTCGTTTCCGAGATATACTCGTTCAAAATATTCGTATATATACTCGTACATGTCGTATTCGTACGATTTTTCGGTCTATCCGATATTATGCGGGCGTATGGTGGGTAGTTGTGCAATGAGAAATCCAATGCAATTCGTGTCACACTGTAATTTTAAATCAACACTTGTAATCAATGTTCAGGAAAATACGTAACGAGAGGACAGTACCAGGACGTCGTCACTTGCCGCCGTTTGCACTATACTCATGACCGGATGCAACATATAACTTAAAATTCTCTACAAATTTAAATGATTTTCTGCCCTAAACCAAGACTTACTCGTTTAAAGTCTTTGGTTACGGTAGAAATTTTTTCATTTAAATGTATATATACTTAAATTATTTAAAATTGTAATTTTTTGAGTTTACAATAAACTCAAGTGCGTAGTAGTGGTTAGCTTATTAGTAAGCTTCTAAGGAGTTGCTGTGTCATCAGCAGGATACATAATGTATAGCAAGCGTTCATTGGTTTCATTAACCGCTTTAGATTAGGTGGGCCGTATGCTCGTATGTCACCCGACGTTGTATAAAAAGATACTACGCCCTGTACAGCGAAGACAGTGTAGTAGTGAACGTTAAGATGGGTAGTCAGTAGTTTCAACTGTAGTCACGTGGTGATTTCGCAGTCCTGCTACGATGATGTGATGCAGAGCAGTGAAAACCCAGTGGACAAATAGCCAACTACCTATTAACCGGACCGGACCGGGTTCGAATCCTGGTGTGGGCACGTACCACTAAATTCGTACTTTTGGATTTATGTACATATTTGTAATTATACGTAGGTCACACTATAAGTTTTGCGTAACTTAAAAAAACAACATGTTATAACCCAAATATTATGTTTATTGCTTTTCAAAATACTCTCCTTTACATTTTAAACATTTTTTCATGCGATCGAACCATTTTTTAAAACAGGAGGACCACAGATCTGAAGGCATGTTTTCTACGTGCTGATTGAACGCTATCACTGCCTCTTCGGAGTTGGTAGAAGTGAAACCTCTCATCAAATCTTTGATTTTGGGGAAAATACAGAAATCACAGGGTGCTAGGTCGGGGCTATGCGCAGGATGGGTAACGAGTTGTACTTTTTCGGAAGTTAAAAATGACTTTGTTTTGTTGGCCGTGTGTGAAGAAGCGTTGTCATGATGTAGGAGAACGCGGCTTTTTGGTCGTCTTTCGCGAACTTTTTCTAACACCCTGGGTAAACAAATGGTAGAATACCACTCGGCATTAACACTCTTTTGATCTTCAAGTGGAATTGTGCAGATGGGACCCGTAGCTGAGAAAAAAAACGCGATAATTTTTTTACCAACGTTTCTCGCCTGCCTCACTTTTGTTGGCCTGTTCTCATTTTCAAACACCCATCACAAGATTTCTGTTTTTTTTCGGGTTCAAAACAATAAATCCACGTTTTGTCTCCTGTGACAATGTCATAAACAGCATTAGAATGTCCGTGGTCGTACTTCAGTAGCATCTGTGAGCACCATTCCACGCGAGCCCGCTTCTGCTCCGCTATCAGTTCATTAGGGATCCAACGACAACAAAGTTTCCGAACTTTCAATTCTTCGTGTAAAATTTTCTGAATTTGGCTCATACCAATCCCCAATAGTTCTCGAATTGTCTCAAAGGTAATCCGCGGGTTTTCTTCAATTAGCCGCTTAACAGTAGCCACATTATTTACGTTGACGGCAGTTGAAGGCCGCCCTTCACGAAATTCGTCATGTAAAGAAACTCGACCTCTCTCAAATTCAGCAAACCATCGCCTCACGGTGCTCAAAGAAGGTGCTTCTCTCCCAAAAGCATTTTGAAGACGAGCAGCACAGTCTTGCGTAGAGAGAGAACTTTTAAAATCATAAAAAATCATCGCTCTAAAATCTTTTCGACTCAATATGTAAAAATAAATTATCGCTTTAATTAAGTTTAGAATTCTAAGTACAATGAAAGATTTCTCACACTAGCTAATAATAAAAATGTACAGTTTCATATATCTTATCTACTAACACATTTTATACAAATTAAGATGTTATTACTAATGATATTGTATTTAAAGATGACATGAAAAAAAAGATATCACAACAAATAGAGTACCAAACACTTTCTTTTTAAGCCCTGTCGATCACAAGGAAATAAATAACATATTAAAAAACCTCAAAAATAAATACTCTTTCGGAATTGATGAAATCCCTCTAACGCTACTAAGAACATGTGCTGATGTTTTGACGGTCCCATATACAAAACTAATATACCAATCTTTTGCTGAAGGCAAATTTCCCGATTTGCTAAAAGCTTCTTTAATAAAACCAATCCATAAAAAGGGATCCACAACAGACATTAATAATTATCGTCCTATATCTCTTCTACCGGCATCTGCGAGAGTCTTTGAAACAGCGATGGTATTACGTCTGGGCAGTTTTTATGAAAAATAAAAAGTTCTGCATGAAAACCAAAATGGCTTCAGAAAGAACTACTCTACTACTCTAGCAATTTATAAATATGTCCAAAAAAATTTCCAAAAAATCAATGATAAAAAATATGCTATAGGGCTCCTTTTGACGAGCTCGGTGTCGCAGTGGAGAAACGCGTTGTTACGCTACTTTGACACCAACGCTCGTGGGTTCGATTCCCACACAGTACAAACATTTGTGTGCATGAACATATCTGTTTGTCTTGGTCTGGGTATTTTCTATGTATAATAAGTATGTATTTACAAAAAAAAATGTATTTACGTATGTTTATCAGTTGTCTAGTACCCATAACACAAGCTTCGCTTACTTTGGGGCTAGATGGCGCTGTGTAATTTGTCCGACAATATTTATTTATTTATTTATTTATATTAGATATGAGCAAAGCCTATGATAGAGTATGCCATGATATATTGCTAACCAAATTATTTGAATCTGGAATAAGAGGGCATCCACATAACTGGTTTAAATCATATCTTGAAAACCGCTCCCAATGTGTAGAAATTAAACATACCAATTTTGATACTGGAAATATACAGCATGTTAGATCAGATAGAGTGCTCTCTACCAGCTCTATCCCACAAGGTAGTGTATTAATAATAATAATAATCCTTTATTTCGGACACTGAATATCCATACATTAAATACATTAGGTCTAAAGACAATATGTCAATGTAAATTAATAATTATAAATACAACACTTCTGACAGTCAGTCAGGCAGCTATTCGCACCCAACTTTTATATGTTGAGGTCGTCACAAGCCTTTCCGCCAGACTGCTAATAATAGCATTCTTACACTTGGCAATTCTGAACATAAATGACGCTATCCTTTTTCTTTGAATGGCATTAAACGTATCAACTCGTGCCTCTGTAAACATATCCGAGGCGCTACAAAATCGTCTTAAACCCATCAGTTTCCTGAAGATGTCATTGTAGGCGACTCGTATGCCATTATGTATCTTCTTTGTATATTTAGTCCAGAGTTGACAAGTGTAAAAGGTCTGGCAGAAAGACTTAAAGAGTGTTATCTTCACGTCAGGGGCCGACTTTGAAAATTTTCTGGCGATCATATTACCTACTACACATAACGCCCTGCGCTGTCTTTCGACATCTGCGTCGTCCTTAAGACTAGACGTTACGATATGACCAAGGTACTTGAACTTCTCCACTATTTTAACAGGTAGTCCATCGAGATGAACCTCAGGTATGTATTCCGGTCCCTTTCCCGATCTGAAGACCACCATCTCAGTTTTTTTTGTGTTGTATATCAAATTATGCCCTTTAGCGTACTTTTCACAAATAGCTATAAGTTTTCGCATGCCTTTGATCGAAGGGCTGAGGAGCACCATGTCATCTGCGTAACTCAGGCTGTTGACATATCTGTCATCCAGCCGGAGCCCCACAGGAGCTCTGCTCAGCTCCACGAGCAAGTCATTAACATAGATGTTAAACAGATCGGGAGAGGTGAGCCCACCTTGTCTCACTCCACAAGAGAGACGGTAGCTATCCGACATTTCGGAGCCCCACCTGACATTATTGGTCTGATTTTGGTACCAGTACCTAAGCAGACCAACAATCTCATCTGGGACACATGTGTGGTGTAGTTTCTGCCACAGTAATTTGTGACTAAGTGTATCGAAGGCACGGCTAAGGTCTAGAAAACAAGCGTAAACGGTAGTGCTTTGCTGCTTATAGTACCCAACAACCTGCTTCAGAGCAAAT
The DNA here is from genome assembly GCA_947507595.1 of Pyralis farinalis. Lineage (NCBI taxonomy): Eukaryota > Metazoa > Arthropoda > Insecta > Lepidoptera > Pyralidae > Pyralis > Pyralis farinalis. The sequence goes on from OX382270.1 coordinate 4,692,303, forward strand.
ATTGCCATATCAGTCGAAACCTGCGGACGAAAACCGAACTGTCCGTCATCATAGTTAATGCCGGTGAAGTGAGAGTGAACAACTCGTTCAAGCACCTTGGCCACCACCGTAGCTAACGATATTGGTCTATAGTTGGCCACACTCGAGATATCGCCTGTTTTATCTTTTATAATAGGAACCACTAAAGTTCGTATCATGTCATTAGGTAAGTAGCAATGCTTCACGCAGAGGCTGAAAAGCCACGACAATACCAAACAGACATGCTGACCCGCATACAGCAAATGCTCTATACTAAGGCCGTCATGACCCGGAGACTTTCCTCGTTTCATATTTCTAAGCACATCTGTTATCGTAGAAGGTGAAACTAACATGAAGTCAGTCACCGGTCCCCGAACAACCTGCTCATTACTGCACCTAACTTCTTCAGAGAAAAGTTTACCGTTAAAATGATTTCGAAACAAGTTTGCAATTTCCCTTTTATCTTGCATTCCTTCTACACTAACTGGTAAGCCAATTCTATTGTATAACATTTTTGTTTCTCGCCAGAAATCTACAAAGTTACCACTAGACCGATGACGTGCCAACATATCCAATTTAATCCTCTCACGATTTAATTGAACGTACCTAAGCGCGGATTTAAACTCTCTGCGCGAGGCTGTCATATGTTCGTAATAATATCCAGATCGCGGCCTTCCGAAATGAACCCATTCTAAAAATTTCTGTCTCGCTTTAACATGTGCACTCCTGACGTGAAAATTCCACCCCACTACTTTCCGTTTTTTATTGTTTTTGTTAATAAAACTATGGATTGCCGCCTCTCTTAACGTACCAATAATATCACAGTACAAATTATCAATATATTCCTTATTAAACCTATTAAAGCATGATAAATCATTAACATTCTTCTCAGTCTCAACAATATGATATTTAGTAATTAAATTCTTTAACTTGTCGTTACAGTAAATAGTATATAAATCTATTTGTTCCGCGTCTCTATTACCCCAAAGGTATTTAATGCTATGATTAATAGTCTCATTAAATGTCTCTTTGCGTCTAATACAATTAAAATTACAATTGATGACCAGAGGAAAGTGATCCGACCAGTATGAGTCATACTTCACGCACACGTCCGTCACCAAGCTAGCCGCAGCGACGGTCGCCACGCAATGATCGAGCCACCGACAGGTACCGTGGGCCTCACTTACGTACGTATATGTGCTCGGTTCGAGCCTGTCCAAATCTAAGCAGAGTAATGATTGTTCAGCACAGTAATTCACCAGTTCATTTCCAAAAAGCGTTCCAGGATGGGCATTAAAGTCACCCAGTATCAAAACGCATTCCGTTTCTAAGTTTTCGATAAGTGCACTTATGTTCGCAAGACACTGGGTAAACTCTGGCAGATTGTCCTCACAATCCGTAGGCATATACACAGAAAAAACCAGTAAACTACGATTTTCTTGTACTAACCGCACTGCCACTATTCTGTCTGTATCACATTGCACTATCTCCGCCTTATCAAACAAGCTCGATCTCCATAATAGTGCCGTCCCACCGTAAGGCCTCCCACGCAATACGCCAGCTGACGTATCTACAGCAGACCTGGTACAACAGTCAAACTCTCTGTCGATTTCATTTATAAAACCTAGGTCATGTGGCATAAGCCAGGTTTCCTGAAGCGCCACAATATCAGCATTTTTGCATAGGTCTCTCACATGCAGCACCGAGCGCTTGACTGATTTACAGTTGTACGATATAACTCTTATGTTGTTTTTATTTTTTACATCCATAATTTAATTATTGGATTTCACGGCATCGCTCTTCGTGGAGGAGCGCTGTTGTCTGTATCGCCTGAATACTAAGCCTTCAGGCCAAAAATCTTTCTGCAGAAATGAATTTACTCTTAAAGCTGGAACCGTTATTTTAAAAGAGTTAAAGTTAGTTTCTCTGGTCTGGGTTAACATTTCTATTCTGTAGCAATCCTCTTTCATGTCCTTTATGTACTCTTTTATGTCATCTTCCTTTACATGTTTCTTGGTACGAGATAGGTATATATACGCGAAAGACTCGGCTGCTTGTAGCTTGCTCGATGACTGCAGCGTACCGCGAGCATTGCGATACCTATATGTACTGCGTCTTTTTTTTTCTACTATTGTAAAACCTTCATCATCCTCTTTTCTAACGCCATGATTCTTATAAACAATATCCCTATACGTAGTTATGCACGGTGATTCATTCAATGTAATCTGTTGTTTATGTGCCAACGACGCTGTACTTGTTGCGTTTCCTTTAACGCGCACAGCTGACGGCACGTAAGGCTCCTGCGCCAGAGACAGTGGTGTAGCGGCGGGCGGAGACGCAAGGGGCTGCAGTCGCGGGGCGTCTCCCCCCACGTCGCACCAGTCCGTGCCAGCGCCACGCACGCCGCGCGTCCCCCGCTGCCCGTCGCCGCCGCTCGTCGCACTCAAAACAGTCATTATACCTGTGCGCGGGGCATTGTTATTGAGTTCACAAGTACCCGCTTTTTCATTCGTAAAAGTAGTATTTACATTTCTTGCATTCTTATCATTATGATAAGACATAAGAAATAGGTCGTTTTGTCTGTAAACCTTTTGGGCTTCTTGAAACTCAGCTAAAATTTTTTTGACGTCCTCAATCTCTTTCTTGATCAAGTCAATATCTGAAGACACGACAGCGGAACGCTCATTTTCCGTCCCCCTCTCTTTCAAGCATGCTATCTCTCGTTTTAGTAAAGCCATATCCTTGAGGAAAGTACTGACGTCAATATGATCAAAGGAGACAGCTGGCAGTCTATTTAGATCCTTAGCTACAAAATGTGGTAGACAGTCGGGTTCGAATTCCTTAACGAGCTTTATAATCTCTTGTATGCTCTTCTGCTCAGCTCCTTCTTTTCGTCTAAGCGTCTTCTTTGTAGGCGCTAACATACTGTAGGCAATTGATCTTGCATTCTCTATTTCTTCACTCGAATATGTGCTAAGGCATAGTTGAATAATTCCTGTTTCAGGTACGGTGTCCACTTTATTGCTTACAAAAGTCAATAGCTCATTGCATATAACTTTGCACTGTTTACACTGCAATCCCGATTCACCTGACATTGCATTATTTCCACGTATAACTGTATCTGCGGTAGGTGAGCGCACCATCGGCATAATGTATAAGAATATCGTACGCGACGATGCACGGTAACTACGTGCGCCCTCCGTGCCGTCTGAGCGCGGACTGTATTGGGCTGTATGTTATTTCTCATCTACGTAAATGATCTCCCTAACGAAATTAACGAAGATTGTATACTTTTCGCGGACGATGTGTCTGTCTTGATGTCATGCTCGGATACCATAGAATTAGAAAATAAATTAAACATTACTCTAGACAAAATTACTAACTGGTTACATACTAATAATCTAAAACTTAACTTAAACAAAACTAAAATATTACAATTCAAACCCTCACAAAAAAAATCATTACAAATTTCATACAAATTTAAAAATACAAAATTAGAACTAGCTGACACTGCGACATTACTGGGTGTTGATTTAGATACTAATATGACATGGAAATCACATATTCAAAAATTAAAAAGTAAGCTATCCTCTTTTACATATGCATTAAATCAACTAAAACGTGTAACTGACTTCAAAACTTCTTGTGCTGCTTATTATGCATATGCGCATTCCAGATTATCGTATGGCATAGTTCTGTGGGGAAACTGTTGCGAGGTAAAAGATATATTTACATTACAAAAGAAATGCCTTAGAATACTAGTTAACATTGACCAAATGACATCATGTAGATCTTATTTTGTGAAATGCCAAATCCTGACTCTAACTTCCATATACATTCTGGAATCATGCAAATTTGTGAGGAAGCACGAAGACCTTTACATACCAAGGGAAAATAATAATAGGAGAAATGATAGATATTTAAACAAATTAGAAAGACCAACTACCAAAATGGAACTAGTTTCATCCAGCCCTCATCATATGGCAATAAAAATATACAATCATATCCCAAATGATATAAAAAATATTAAAAAACCGTCCCTATTTAATAAACACCTAAAAACTTTCCTTTTACATAAGTGTTTCTACAACATATCTGAATTCTTCGATGACCAATTTATTGAGCGGAATACTTTGACTTCTCTATAAAGTCTATACAATATATAAAGTGAAAAGTGCGACAGACATAGTCCTATTTAACTAAATATTAAGTAAAACGATATCTAGATGCCTCTCATGTTTGCTGTGACCATACTGGGCGTCACTTGTACTATATTATTGTTATGTAACATCTTTGTAATAACTTGTGACCTGCAATAAAAATCTGAAATCTGACGTATATTCATACTGCGCGTCGTTTTGTTATTGTTCCACTACGACATTGTAGTACTTACTTACTTAAGAAGGGGATAGATAATACGGAACGCATGATATAGAGAGAGATAGCTATCTGTCAAGAGTTGCGCTTGAAATACGTCAGCGCATCATAGAATAGCGCATATTAGACCAATTGGGTTAATTTCATTGCCTTAGTTTTTGCGCGCTAGTACGACATCTACCTCTTTTTAATACAATATCATTGGTTATTACAATTTCAATGTATACAACTTGCATACAATTTCTGTTGTTAAGAAAAAAATTAAAGGTGATATTAGGAGCTCTGGTAATCAGCGAGCGTGCATAAAAAGAATCATGAATGTTAAAGAAGTGAGATGTGTAAGGAACGCATCCCATGGCGTTCGGTTCCCTTGCTAACCGCTATTTACATTCACCAGTAGTGGGCTGTAAAACTAGTCTAATTAGTAAATATGTATATGTAATTTGATCTAACCTAGTAGATGCAACATGCCGACGCTGCCGCGGCTGCTTTGGTAGTCTCTGCCTCGGCTGCTGCGGTCGTCAGCCATCTGGAACAGAAACCGCATTCCCCCACCACCGTCGTTGCCACGACTAGCCTGGTCGTCGCTGTTACGTCGTGTCGTGTTTCGCCTCTCCACGAGGCATCTTCAGGGGCTGTAGACGTTAATCGTTAGAATAACATGCTACATCTACTAACGGTAGTGGGTGGGTGCAGGCCGGCGCTAGGCCGAATGAACTAATTAGTGGCGGAAGCACACAAAGCAGGTTAAGCCAAATTGCATGCAAATTTGACTTTCGCAAAATAACGCCTGAATCTATTAACTAATAAATAATTACATGTGTTTTGTCTGTCTGTTTGTGTCATACAGTTAGACAGACATAATGAAGCTGGGATCCTCGTTTACTTGATAACTCTTAAAACTACGACGCGATAACCACGTCTGATAGAAATTAATTCATATTACTAGGTTAGGTATATTGCATCTAGTTTGGGTAGACCTGTGACCCAACTTGAGAAAAATCTGGTTTTCTCTCAGGGCTGCGCAGGTCTGACGGCAGTCGCTCCATATTAAAGTTAGTATCTTCGCACAAATTCTTAAGGTTAGTTAGCAGACCCCGTCAATCTTAATGGATTAGAAAATGGGAAGGAAGACGAAGAATATACCCAGTTACTCGCCTTATGAACTAAAAGTAAAATATTAGAGGTCGTTGAGTAAGATTTTTCTGTTGGCATATTTTTTTTTATACCACGAAGGTGGCAAGTAAGTATACGGCCTGCCTGATGGCAAACAGTCACGGTAGCCTATAGACATTTGCAACACCAGAAGTATCACTCGTGCGTTGCCGACCCTGTAACTTTTCACGCCTTTTTTTAAGAACCTCATGCTGTAGTCCCTTGGGAAAACCTCGGCTGGAGCTCATTCCACAACTTGAGAGTTCTCGGAAGAAAACTTCTGTGGAACCGCACAGTACGCGACCATTGAGGTTCCAGCGTGTGAGGGTATATCCACGCCATTGGCGAGTGGCACGGTTATGAAAAGTACCTGTCGGCATCATATCCAACAATTCTTCAAAACACAACCCGACCGATTGTACAAATCGGTAGAACACGCAAAGGGAGGCAAAATCTCTCCTTAAACTTAAGGGTTTAATAACGACTGTAAGCTTCGGATCGTCGACAATTCTCACAACTCGTTTCTAAATCGAATTCCATGGCCCAAACTGGTATCCAAGTGCTCCCGCCCAAAGGTGGCTGCAGTACTCCAGTGCAGTGCAGTCTGACTTGCGACTTATATAACATAAGTCTTTGCCCCGCGCTGAACTTCTGCTCTTTTGAGCACACCGAGTTTAATGGACGCCAGCCTGACCTTGTCCTCCAGGTGACTTCGATAATGAACTTCACTGGAGATTTCGACACCAAGCATCCTAATACCTAATACTAATGAATGCCTGTAATTAACCATCTGTATTGCATAAATTTAAGAAATGTATCCAAATCTCTTTACTTAGTATTTAGTGACGATTAAGTTTTTAAATAAAGTAATGAATGATTGCTGGAATTATAGCCCTGTGTATTGCACTGCTAATAAACTGTGACGCAACATATAAAGATGAAACAAAAATGGCTCTAAAACAGTATCAATAACGTGTTAATTGTCAAAACAATAGATAAAGGAGAGTCAGGTATTTATAGTCAGACAAGGAGACAAGGTCGACGGTGCTATATACAGGAACTTGGCCCATTTTTATGATCTATTAATATGCAACAGTTGTTGTAGTTTATGTGACGTCTAAATATCCGTCTCTGACGGTTCTTTGACAATGACTTCTCTCTCTATACATCATTATTTTGGCCTTGCCCCATTTTTTTACACGTCATCGGACGACAAACAAGTGTATGGCCATTGCCGGATGTAAGGTAGGGCTAGTGGAGCGGTCGATCTAGAGCCAGGTGGCAAGAGGCGCCAAAATGCCAAAAAATAAGTTTGTTGGCTCAATTGAATCCCATAATTAATAAAAAATAAAAGTTGTTCTGATACTGTCGTTAATTATTAGTAATACAAAGTGAAATATATTTTCAACAAAATAATGTAGCAACCAATGTCTCAAAATCGGCTCATGCCATTTCAATATGTGCTTTCCTGCAAGGTGCATACAGTTCTTTGCTTAAGTATTGCAATAAATTTATAGAACCATCTCTGTTTCCAGAATCTCTGTTGAAACAGTTGACTCAATAATTGTAAATTATTTTTCAATGTTTTTGAGCCAGCGTTCGTCAGAGTATGTCAATAGCGCATTTCTTTTATAATAATTTTATTGTATACAAAGTATTGACAGCTGGATAAACTTTGGTAATTATGACGTCAAACGGAATTTAATACTGTATTTCTTTTTAATATAATTTTACTTTGTAATTAATCTTTACCGTACCGAACGTTTAGTAATTTTGATGTACACACGGCTACAGATCCAGCTATAGAAAGCCGTTGAAATCTCACCTTTACTGCGACGACATAAGATGCATAGGTGTTTAGCTTAATCTGTCGTTGTTTGTGCAAACATTAAGAATATTTGGCGTACGTGGCTCAATGATATTTTTAGAGTCAAAATTAAATAAACACGTGCATGTGATACACCTTGATAATTACCAGATGAGTCACTGGCGAAAGACACGTAGGACGGGTGGTAATAGCCCGGCCGAGGGCTAGTAGGTTCTTCTAGCCACAGCTCGAATGACAACTCACTGAGCTCCTGCTCCTGATGGTCGCTGTGACGCAACGCGCGAGCAATATTTTGTAGTGCATACAGTCGTAGGCAACGATTATCACTTAGCAGAACTTTACCTAAATACAACATTTGATCGAAATCGGTAGAGCCGTTTCCGAGATATACAAAATATTCATAATATTCATACATATAACTTAAAATTCTCTACAAATTTAAATGATTTTCTACCCTAAACTGCACGTTTGAAGTCTTGGTTTACGGTTATTTTTTTTTTTCATTTAAATGTATATATATAGATAGTTATATTATTTTAAATTTTAAATTGTAATTTTTTGAGTTTACAGTAAACTCAAGTACGTACGTAAGTAGTGGTAAGTACGTGGGAGTGATACATAATGTATAGCAAGCGTTCATAGGCTACGGTAACCGCTTTAGATCAGGTGGCTCGATCTCATCCGACGTTGTATAAAAAGAAACAATGTCCTGTACAGCGAAGAGAGTGCAGTAGTGAAAGTCAAGATGGGTAGTTATTGTTTTCAACTGTACCGCTAAATTCGGATTTTTGGATAATTACAACTTGCTCGGCGTTGAAGGAAAACATCGCGAGGCTACCCGCAAGTCAAAAAAATTACATTTCGAACGACTTGATTTTCCCTCTGGGCTGTGGAGACTTGATGGCTATCGCTCCGTGTGAAAATCAATATTTTCGCAAAATCCTTAGGCTTTATATACCTACGAACCGATAAAAGTGCAAAAATACCAAAGTAACAAAAATACTCCATGTTCCTTCAGACTGGACACATGTAAAGTTCGTTATCTCTTGGTTTATTGGGATGTTGTTAAACTCTCTGACCTCTTTATAGTCAAAACCTACCTTAACTACACATGGCGCACTTGCAACTTAACAAATGAGGCCCTCGTGAAAGAGATGTAGCGCACAGCGAAGCAGCACATCCAGTGAAGTACTTTTACAGCTGCAAAATAACAACTCCCTCCTTGTTGTACCAGTAAGATCTACTGTTACCGCTTCAAAACAGGCAGGCCGTACCCTTGTTTGACTTCTGTCGTAGTACAAGAGAGAAAATGAGAACTACAAGTAGGCATCATGTAGTAATCATTGCATTCACATGAACATTTAGACGTTCAAGGCTGCCACTGAATTATTAATATCGCGACGTGGCGTTACAAGCTGCACATGCCGCGAAGGGCTACCTAAAGGACAGATCAATATTGCATGCATTATGTACAATTACCTACCTACCTTATGCGATTCTAGAATTACCTATGTATTCTTGCTTACACTTGGTGGTTCCGTTTGATGGTCAACGGTTGGAAGCGTACTGCCATGTACTGCCTACCTGATGTAATGTACCGTACCTACATGTACGCTTCACAACAGGCAACGGGCTATCCGCATAATCGACGACGAAGAGATCACCAAAAACCTAGAACCTCTTCAACTTCGTACGGACATTGGCTCGCTAAGCCACCGCCCTTACCATGGTGAGTGCTCTGATGAACTATTTTCCCTTATACCGCCCTCTCCCTTCCGTCATAGAACCACACGTGCAGGCTTGCGATGTCATTATTCCACTGTTGAGAACATTTCGTCGCGTACTAAAAAGTTCGGCAACACCTATCTTCGTTGTACCATTAAAATGTAGGTACAAGGCAACAGACAATGTCAAATTATTTCATTTTTAAATTCCTCGCATATATAATAACAGTTTTTTTGCAATCAATATAATCAATTAATTTAATTATTTATGTCATGAGAGAAAAAAAAACTTTTTTATTACATTACATATCAATATTTCCACATTTTTATTATTATTAGTCAAAATAGCTAGCAACCAAATTCTCTCAAAGAATTAAAGCTGTTCATGACAAGCCACTTTTTAAGTTCAGTCTTAAATAGCTTCAATGGCATATCTCTAATCCCTTGAGGTATCCTACGAGGGTCATTTGAAAAGTTTTTAGCCTAACATGGTTAAAGTCATTAGTTTTTTTTTATAACTACCTACCTACCTACTAAATTGTGATACGAAGTGTTAAGGAAAATTGAGCCTTATATCAATTTGTGATTTAACTTGGGAAAATTGAGTCGATCATAGAAGAAATATTGGACTTAGAATAATTTTTCATAGAATATGGACTTAGAATAATTTAAATAGTAAAACGCTGTTTGGACGGGGAATCCACGTCCGATTATTTTCAGAATTGTTATGTTAAAAACACTTGTAAAATTTCACGCTAATATGTGGGACTTGTAATTTTTCGGTATTTCGAATAGTTCTCTTTATTTTAACGTAACATTTGATTTAAACTACTTTATTTGATATAAACTTCTGAGATGGATACTTTAGTTTGTGTACAAAATGATCTACAAAACCGCATGTCTAAACCTAGAACAAACTTCAAAAAGGCTCCAAAGGATCGAATAAATGTGCAATATCTTGAAATTAGATTGGAAGCATTAGATCAGTTGTGAACTCAGTTTAATGAGAATCATAATAATATTATTAAGTTGGCTACAACGATAGAAAGTAAAGAATCGTTGTATTTTAAAGATGATACAATGGGATTGGTTGAGGAATTATACTTTGAATATAAAACTGAATTAAAACGTGCATGGAAGATATATCGTTCGACTTCCTTTTAAGACGGATGATCCTGTTTGCAAGCGTAGTTCTTCTCTGGAGGTTGCTGAAAAAAGATAGCAAATATTAAAAAAGAAATTAAATAAAAATAAAGATTTTTGCAATAAATATGAAGCGGTTATGGAGGAATATTTACAACTCGGCCATATGGAAGAGATTCCGGAGTTGAACATACCAAATGTTGTTTATTTACCACACCATCCTGTAATAAAAGAAGATAGAGAAACAACAAAATTGAGAATTGTTTTTGATGCTTCGGCTAAGGATAAAAATGGAATTTCATTGAATAATTGTCTTTTAGTTGGTCCTAGTCTACAAGATGACTTGCGGCATATCATACTTCGTTGAAGGACTCACGCTATTTGTTTAGTCGCTGACATCGTGAAGATGTACCGACAGGTTCAGGTTTCAAAACAAAACGTGGACTTTCAGCGTGTAATCTGGAAAAATAAAGAAGGTAACGAAGACAAGCATTTTAGACTACTTACTGTTACCTTTGGCACAGCATCAGCTCCGTATCCTGCGATTAAAGCTCTCCAACAGGTTGCAATCGATGAAGGCAATAACTTTCCAGTGGCAGCACCTATAGTATTACATGATTTCTACGTTGATGACTTGATAACTGGTTGCGAATCTGTGGAACAAGCAATGAACATTTACAATGAAATCGATTCTTTATTATTTAAAGGTGGATTTCAATTACAGAAATGGTCAAGCAATAGCAATGACTTATTGGAAAAAATCAAAGACGGGAAAAAGGATACAAAGGTCGGACTACAGCTAAAATTTGATAATGTAATAAAGATATTGGAACTTACCTGGGAACGTAGCAGTGACTCTTTTAGGTACTCGGTGAATCTCCCGGAGTTGCAACAGCCTATAAACAAAAGGAAAATATTATCAGATATCTCACGTTTATACGACCCATTAGGATGGGCAGCACCATGCGTTGTTATAGCAAAAATCATGATTCAGAAGCTGTGGTTAGCTGGTTTAGCATTAGATGAACAAATACCAACTAATTTAGTAAACGAATGGGTTACTTACCGTGAAGGTTTACTCAATTTGTCTCAAGTTCATATACCTAGGTGGCTAGGTATGCGGTCGAACGACGCGTTAATTGAGCTCCACGGATTTTGCGATGCTTCAAAGGTAGCGTACTCAGCGGTAGTTTACATACGTGTGATAAACCGTAATGGAAGTATTAATAGCTCATTGGTAACATCAAAAACCAGGGTGGCACCCGTAAAGCAGGTGTCTATACCAAGACTTGAGTTGTGTGGAGCGGTTCTGCTTATTAGGTTGATCTTAGAAGTTGATAAGGTCATGAAAATAGAAAAGACTCACATGCATGCGTGGACTGACTCAACAGTTGTTCTGGCGTGGCTGAATAGTCACCCCAACAAATAGAAGGTGTTCGTCGCTAATAGGGTTTCAGAAATTTTAAGTTCATTGGATTCACATCAGTGGGCGCATGTTACATCCAAAAATAACCCTGCAGATTGCGCTTCAGGAGGGATTAGTCCAACTGAGTTACAAGATAATAAGCTGTGGCTACGCGGTCCAGAATTTCTCAGAACTGAAACTATTTGTTACGATAAACCACGACATGTAGGTACCGACTTGTAAGCAATTAAAATACATTGTGCAATAGTCGATAAATCGTTTATGGATCCATTTTCAACACTTGATTGATAAGAGTTATCGCGTATTGTCGTCGATTTGCTGCACGGACTAGAACTTGCAACAGGTTACTTCCTGGAACTTATCTTTTAAGCATAGAGTTAGCAGAAGCTCTAGAAGTATGCATCCGATATGTGCAACAGGAACACTTTAACGATGAATTATTGGCTTTACGTCAACACAATCACGTAGCTAAATGGAGCAGAATTCAATCACTAAATCCTTTTCTTGACGAGAAGTAGTTGCTACGAGTTGGGGGCAGATTGGAACAATCCAAATTAAGCAGGAATCAAAAGCACCCAATTTTGTTACCAAAGAATTCTCATTTGACCCAATTATTCTTACAAAATGCCCATAAGCATACACTTCATGGAGGACATCAACAGATGATAACATATTTGCAATCCAAATATTGGATACTTGGAGTAAGACAGCTTGTGAAAGCTATCACAAGAAAATGCGTTCTGCTGTCACAAAACAATATCTGATGGGTCAGCTTCCAGCTGCCCGGGTAACTCCATGTCATCCATTTAAACGCAGCGGAGTAGATTATGCAGGACCAATAAAAATAAGGTCTTCAAGGGGTCGTGGACATCACGCGTACAAGGGGTACATCTGCCTCTTTGTGTGCGTGTCCACAAGAGCCGTGCATCTGGAGGTAGTTAGTGACCTTACGGCTCAAGGTTTTTTGCAAGCATTTAAGCGATTTGTCGCTAGGAGAGGCCATTGTCAAGATCTCTGGAGTGACAATGGTACTAATTTTACTGGTGCTTCTATTGAACTGAAAAGGCTATTCGCTGCAGAAGGCAAAAGAATACATGCAGATGTTGCTGAATTACTTGCTACCAATGGGACTAACTGGCATTTTATTCCGCCGCACTCTCCTAATTTTGGTGGATTATGGGAGGCAGGAGTTAAGTCAGTTAAGTTTCATCTAAATAGAGTTATCGGCAATTCTACACTGACCTTTGAGGAGATGTCAACCGTCTTAGCTCAAATTGAAGCATGTTTGAACTCAAGGCCATTGTCTACTATCTCTAACGAACCAGAGGATATAGTTTTAACCCCAGCACATTTTCTTGTAGGCGAGTCTTTAGTTACACCACCTGATTACGACTACGAACAGACAAACATTAGTTCTCTACGAAGATGGCAGTATACCCAACGGATGCTGCAAGATTTTTGGCGTAAATGGTCTAAAGAATACCTGACTAAATTCCTTCATCGGTATCGTTGGTCTACAGAGACGTCTCAACCGCGTGTTGATGATGTTGCTTGCCACATTGCAAATGGTTGTATGGTAGAATTGAAAAAACTCATCCTCCAAAATATTGCAAGTTCAATAGTTTACTCGTGTATGTCTGTGTGTTTTGTATGTGTTTGAGAGTGTGTACGCGCATGCGAGTGGTGGTACCTGTGGGTGAATGAGGTGTTTATGTAATATTAAGACTGGATATGAAAATGTAGTACGAGTCTGTGTTTAGGAATTCGGAGTGTTTATATTAAATAATATGATCAACATTATTACAGAGAATATATTTTCCCTGCAAAATAGATTCCGTCTCATCATAGCACTTTGTCTGCAACCATGCGTTTACTGTTAATTTAGCTTTGTGTGTTGTCATAGAATAAATATTGGTGTGTTTATTGACCTCGTTATACAAGTATGCAGACTGGCAGGAGAATTGCCTTCTAAAAAATGTAGTTTTGAAGCTTCTAACCTGTGCTATTACGTAATTTCTTCTTCCGCTCAATTTTTGAGGATCGTATTTCAGGTTTTTATGAAGCTTTATGACGGAATGTAGAATATATAGTTTTCTCACGGAAAGAAGATTACACAATTTATAAAGCCTTACAGTAGAAAATGTGTAATGTTTAAAGTGCATAACTTTCAAAAGTGATCGTTGAGCCCTCTCCAACTCTAAACATTTAGTTTTATTAGCTCCGCCCCAAATGGGGATGCAATAAATTAATATGGATTGAGCTAGTGATACGTATATTTGTTTTAAAAGAGTTTTTGATGCGACATGCCTAAGCTGTTTGAATGTCCAAATAAGTTTTCGAATCCTGCCCATAACCAGTTCTATGTGAGCATGCCAGGAGAGACGCTGGTCGATAACAATGCCCAAATATTTAGTATAGCTTACTCTCGAAATAGGAATACAATTACAGTTGGTATTTTTATAGTCAGGTGTACAACAACAAATTTTAATCCCAAATTCATTTCCTGGTTGAGTTCTTGTATAATTTGTAAACGTTATATAGTTTGTTTTTGAGGTGTTCAAAGTTAATAGATTTGATTTTAACCAGGTGGATATAGTTGCGAGTCCTTTCTCTGCCTGAGTACGCACAGTGTCCCAAGATGGACCAAAGAAGACAACCGCTGTGTCGTCCGCGTAAGAAAATACCTTGCCATTAGTGAGTTCCATGTTACAAAGGCTGTTAATGTAAATTAGAAAGAGTGTAGGGCCAAGCACGCTTCCCTGAGGAACCCCATAGGTTATGCTGGTCTCTTCACTAATATGGTTTCCCACGCGGACACACTGCATCCTGTTTCGTAAATAGTCCTCGAATAATCTAAGTGGTGTGCCTCTGATTCCAATGGCTTCAAGCCTGCGTAAAAGAATGGCAACAGAAACAGTGTCAAAGGCTTTTCTTATATCTAAGAAAATTGCTGTGCATTTATTTCCTTTATCCACTTCATCAACTATAAGCGAGGATAATGCTGTAGCTGCATCTTCTGTTGATAGACCTTGTTTGAAGCCGTATTGAGATTTAGATATTATGTTAAACTTTACTAAGTATGAATTCAAACGGTTATTTAATATTTTTTCAAGAATTTTTGATATGACAGGGAGGACAGAGATTGGTCTATAATTTGACACGTCGCCTGTGTCGCCACTCTTTAACACAGGCATAATTATGGCTCTTTTTAGAGCGGCTGGAAAAATACCAGATTGAAAGCAGAGGTTGACCAACTACTCTACAACTACTCCATGAGCCATTTTAAGAAATAGAGTAGGGACATTATCCCAGCCCGGAGCGCTATCAGACTTAAGCTGCATAAGGGTAGCATATACCTCATTAGGATCAGTGTCACTGAGTACAAAAGATGTAAGTTGAGCACCGTCAGTAGGGTCCGTGACATGCGGAGGCGCTGCGCCCGGTCCTGGAGGCGTGGATGCGTCGTAGGCGCAAACCCCTCACTTTCCGCATGGTGCAGGTGCTCACCGGACATGGATGCTTCGGTGAGTACCTGCACCGGGTCG
This sequence comes from Pyralis farinalis, assembly GCA_947507595.1. Lineage (NCBI taxonomy): Eukaryota > Metazoa > Arthropoda > Insecta > Lepidoptera > Pyralidae > Pyralis > Pyralis farinalis. The sequence continues at coordinate 4,707,519 of OX382270.1, forward strand.
CGAGGCGGGAGGAGCGGCCAGGCTGCCACGATTGTGGCGCGGCCGAAGACACTGCTCAGCATACTCTAGAGCAGTGTCCCAGATGGTCTCGGCAGCGCCACGATCTGGTGTCTGCGCTAGGCAGCGCGGATCTCTCGCTCCTGAGCGTGGCCCGCTCCATGCTCGGGAGTGACAGTGCCTGGCAGGCGATGGCCTCCTTCTGTGAGACCGTCATGTCCCAGAAGGAGGCCGCGGAGCGGGACAGGGAGGACGATCCTCAGGCTGCCCCGCTCCGGAGACGGCGGACGGGAGTGCGGCGTAGGCGCTACGCGCACCTACTGCCGCCTCCCTTACCTGTGGGACTAGGGGTCAGGCTGGGAACCTGGCCCCATAATGGTCCCGCCGCCGGAGGGGCTGTCCCAATTTGCCGGGATGGCCCCTAGAGAGAAGAAGTCCGGCCCCTCTTGAGGGGCTGGCCAGTCGCAGTGGTGCCCTGTTGCTAACAGATCCGGGGCACCACACCAACGCGGCCGATGGCATTTCGCGGGGTCGTTTAGTGGGTATACCGTCGGACAGCCGACGGGGAGTCCCACACTACCACCGGAGGCCACCCAGGCACCGGTGGTGTGCGTAACGCATTTTTCCCCGCGTCACAAAAAAAAAAAAAAAAGGGTCCGTGACATGTGGCTGTTGGTAAAATAAGGCAGGTTTGATATTTTCTGCTAGACTTTTACCAATGTTAACAAAGTAGTTGTTGGCAAAGTTAAGTGAAATTTTTGGGAGAGCTTTAATATGTAATAAGTCTGAATTTTGATTTGTTTTATTGCGGTAGGTAATATTATTTATAGTTTTCCATAGATTTTTAGAATTACTTTTATTTTTATCTAATTGTTCTCTTTCATAGTTTCTTTTTAGTTTTTTTAAAAGGCTATTGCAAAAATTGCGGTAGCGTCTATACGTAATTTTTAGAATTTGATTTTCAGGATTATTATGTAGTTTTTGTTGCATACTATTTCTATTTCTAATACATTTTAAAATGCCAGGGGTAATCCATGGTTTAATAATGCGTTTAGTGCATGGAACTATTTTAGTAATCGTATTATCCAGTAAACATTGTCTTAACTTATTAATTAAATGATTAGTTAACAGTATAGGATCATTATATAATATTAAATCGTGGACGTCACTCTTTTGCAAATCAAATAATGCACTTTCGAAGTCAGTTATTGTTTTAATTTTAAAGTTATCGCGAATTTGTGTTACATTAGATAATTTTAAGAAAATGGTTTTATGATCTGTGATAGATGTATTTAATACATAGATGGAGGCAGAGGTTCTATTGTAATCTAATTTTAAGATAAAGTGGTCTAAGCAACTAATGTTTCTAGTCGGCAGTGTATGCCCGGGAAGCAAACCGTGTGTTGCAAGCATGTTGAGATAGTTGCATTTGTTTGCACGCTGATAAATATTTTAATATGATAATATATTATATTTGCAATGAATGGTAGGAAAAATAACATACGTTACAGATATATGTAAACCTATTGTAATAAATAATATATCTCATAATTTATGTAAAAATACTACAAGGTGTAGTATACAAGCAATTACAAAGTTTTCCTTTGTCACGGTGGGCGGTGTTCTGTAAGGACAAAGATCAATTTTGTCCTTGGTTATGTATAATATAGTACTAAACTCCTCAGTAAATGTAATTTATAAGTTTGTCAACAGATGACTCTGTTCAATTTGTGAATCGCACTATGGTTTGTACTTCTGTAAAATAAAATACTGTTCAAAATGTTGAAAATTTAAACCTCACACCACAGTCCGGTTTGAGCAGCGCTCGGAGACGGTCACGGTTCGCTCCCGCTTACCGATTCGGATCCGTGCGCTACTTGTGCCATTCCCCTACAGGCTTCCGCCTAATACACACGCTTCGTTGTACGGTCTTTCTCAAGACCCTCTGCAGCTCGTGTCCCGAGGTACTGTACGGTCTAGTATAGACCCACTGCAGGCCCGTCTACAGCGGATATTAGCCCGGCTAATTTTTCGCTGACTTCGAGTGAGGTTGAAGTTCTTTTCAGAACTTGCCTCAGTAGAAAAAGTTTCTAAGGAGCGGTCTGCAAATCCACACGATTTTAGTGCGGTCGGCTTGTGGAAAACGTGTCGGCACGTTTCACGGTGAGTTTGTCGTACGAAAGTGCGGCATCTCACTAGGTTAGCAGTCAAACGTGAGGTACTCGCCTTGTGAGCTAGCTCCAAGGCAGAGGAAAGCGTAGCTGACCACCTCGCTGCTTCGGCAGTGGTGAATTTGCGAACGTGCCAACAAAGCGAGTCGTAGCGTTGACCCGTACGCTAGCCTTTCCCCCTCTGGGAACGGCAAGTCATTCGGCTGGGACTGGGACCACTGGCCTTGGGGGCTACCCTCGTCAACCCCAGTTATCGGTTAGGTAGTTAAGTTTCTTAGTTTTAAGACTAGGTACTCAAACCGGTGCACAATAAGACTGGCACCGGTCCACACACACTAGGGACTAGGACCCTCCTGGCCTATACCCGGCCGGGAGGTTAGGTTTTTCACGCAGGGTACACACCGCCCGAGTGTACCCCTCGGGCGGCCCTTCACCCCCCCTCAGTTAGGCAATGTCTGCCATGGATCCCCGGCTGGATCCAACTACGCAGCTTCACATGCTGCGTAGGTACGTGGCCTCGATGGCCCCCGACCTGTTAACGGGGTTCGGCACCTGGTGCCGAACAAACCCCGCACCCCCCGCCCCTCAGGCAAAAACCCCAGCGACCACTAAGGCCGCCCCCCCACCCCCGCCCCCGGCCCCTCAGGCCAAACCAACCAAGGCCCCTCAGGCAAAATCCCCCAAGGCCCCTCAGGCCTCGCCCGCTAAAGCCACTCAGGCTAAAGCCGTCAAGGCCCCTCAGGTCAAACCCAAGGAAGCCGCACCTGCGACTACCAAGGCCCCTCAGGCCAACCCCGCTAAGGCCCCTCAGGCCGCTACCGCTGTTGCCTCTTGCAGCAGCGCCTCTCCCGTCCCTCCTGCAGCCCCTTCAGGACTACAGGAGATGGACATAGACCAGGGTGCAGCTGCAGCTGCAATCATAACGGGGCCCACCAGCTCCTTGTCCGACGACGAGTCAGATCTAGAGTCCATTGTTGACCCCCTTACGGAGGCAAAATGGACCACTGTCCCGGAGAACCGGAAGCGGAAGCCCCGCTCCAGTGACTCCCGTCCCGCAAAAGCCGCAAAGGGTAACACCGGAGCGGCCCGTCCCTCTTCGCCAACGGTGCACTCGCAAGAGACACCGAAGGCCAAACTCCCGCCGCCGATCACCATCCGTGACGGAAAGGTATGGGAGCGGCTCTACGCGGTCGATCTCCCCGCGAAAGAGATTCGCCTCACAAGGGCTAAGTCGACCCACCTTGGCATCAGCGTCACGGTGGCAACCCCCAACGACCACCGAAAACTCACGGGCCTCCTCCGAGAGCGGCGCGTGGAGTATTTCACGTACGCTCTCGAGGAGGAGCGTGAACTTCGCGTGGTAGTTAAACGCGTCCCCACGTCGCTGTCACTAGACGGCATCACCGAGTCCATTAAAGGACAAGGAGTCCCCGTCCGGTCGGTACACCGGATGACCCGCAACCACCGCAAGGATGGCAAGCCATACAATATGGTTATCTGCCACCTTCCCCTTACCCCCGAGGGTAAGAAGATCTTCCAGATCACAAACATCTGTGGTCTTTTCGACATCGAAGTCGAACGCCCCCACAAACGTGGACTCCCAGGGCAGTGTCACAACTGCCAAAATTACGGGCACTCTGCCCGTAATTGCTTCTCGCGGTTCCGTTGCGTGAAATGCTTAGGCGATCACGAACGGGGCCAGTGTCCGCGCGACCCAGCGGTGGAGCCGCCAGCGTGCGTTCTCTGCGGCGCCGTGGGGCATACCGCCAACTATGGCGGCTGCCCTAAGGCGCCGAAGAGGCGCACGAGGCCGGCACAAGCCAAAGGGCGCTCGCACACGCGCCTCCCTCCGCCCTCCCAGAGCCAAACGGCTTACCCCCAGCTTCGGCCCACTCGGGTCCCCCAGCCATTTATACCGGCACCCATCCCCGCAGTGTCTGCATGGGCTTCACCCAGGCAGCCTCTTGCGCCCCTACCCACACCGGTCGAACCCGTAGAGACTGCCCCAGCAGCTGCACCCCAGCAGACTCCCCCTCTGGGAGGACGCAAACCTCACTTGACGGACATAGTGTTTGACATGGCGAGTAAAATCGACATGTCAGAGCTATTCGTCCTAGCCCGCGAGCTACATGACTTCCAAGACACTGGAGTGGGAAACCAATTCCAGATCGTCTGCAAACACATCGCTGTGTTTGAGTCCATCATGGACTATCGCGCGCCTGCCCACCTTCGGCGCACAAACCTCTCCCAACAATAATGGGTTCACGGAATCAAAGAGTGAAACCACGCTCCCTTTCCCTTGCGTTCTATAACGCAAACGGCCTTGCGTGGCAACGGGATGAAGTACGCCAGTACCTAACCGACCACCAAGTTGACATCCTCCTAGTGCAGGAGACCCTTTTGAAACCATGCAATCGCGACCCGCGCATTGCAAATTACAACGTCATCCGTAATGATAGAGAGGGCCGCGGGGGCGGAACCCTAGTCTATTACAAAAGGTCCCTGCACTGCATCCCACTAGAACCCCCATCTCTCGAAAACCTCGAGGTCACCATCTGCAGGCTAGGGATGACCGGCCATCAGCCGATCAATATCGCGTCCGCGTACCTCCCCCCGAGCAAGCGTATCCTTCAGAGCGACTTGCAAGCCCTCTTTGCCCTAGAAAACTCCACCATTCTGGCTGGAGATTTCAATAGTAAGCACATCCAGTGGAATAGCCACTCGTCCTCACCAAACGGCGTAATCCTAGAGAGCCTACAGGACTCCCTAGGATTCGACGTCATAGCTCCCATGTCTCCCACCCACTATTCCGCAACAGTGGGACACCGCCCGACCGTTCTGGATTTTGCACTTCTAAAGAACGTAGCCTTACGGATGCGTTCAATCCAAGTGCACACAGAACTTAGCTCTGACCACCGGCCAGTTCTGATCGAGTTCGGGCTACCAACTGACTTACCGACAGACGAGGACACCAGACGGGTAACGGACTGGCGAAAACTCAAAAGAGTGCTCGCACAGACTTCCACACCCGAACTGGAGCAAGTACCCGAACAGATTCTCACAAATGACGAGACCGACCTTGCGATCGACGCCCTCACTAGCCACTTGCAAACGGCAGCTAACAACTGCTCCAGAGAGGTTTCAACGGCCGACTTAGCTCGGCGCTGGGAACTCCCTGCTTATTTGCGAGAACTAGTGTCGGAAAAGAACGCAGCGACACGCGCCCATGACTCTTGTCCCACCGAACAGAACCGTTCTCGGATGCGCTATTTACAACGCCAAGTAAAGAAGCACATCAAAGAGTTCAGGGATGAACGGTGGGCCAACTTTGTTGGAGAAATTAAGCCCTCGCACACGGCGTACTGGCGAGTTGCTAAATCTCTCCGTTCCGACCAAATAACCCAATGCCCTCCCCTGACCCGACCAGACGGTACGATAGCGTTCGATGATGACGAAAAGGCTGAATGCTTTGCAGACAGCCTGGAGAGCCAATGCTCTCCTAGTCTAGAACCAACCGACGACGAACACGTTCAGATGGTTGACTCCGAGGTGGAACGAATCCTCGCGACACCTCCCACGATCCCCCTCGAGCCTACAACGGTTGAGGAGGTCCAAACGATCATCCTTCGAAAGGGACCTTCGGAGCCGGAAAGCTCCCGGAGCTGACGGCATCACGAACTCGGTCCTCAAACTCCTCCCAGGCCCCCTGATAGTCCTTCTCGTGGCGATATTCAACGCCGCTCTCGCGAACTGCAGATTTCCAGACTCCTGGAAAGATGCAGACGTAGTTGGCATCCCCAAACCAGGCAAATGCCTGAAGAACCCCGCCTCTTACAGGCCCATTAGTCTCCTCAAATGCCTGGGGAAAGTCTATGAACGCATCATAGCCATTCGCCTCAAAAAGTTCGTTGAACTTAGAGGCCTTCTCATAGACGAGCAGTTTGGGTTCCGTCCCAAACACTCGGCAGTCCACCAAGTGCACCGCATCACGGAGCACGTCCTCTCCAACTTTCAAACAGGGCGCCATACCGGTGCCCTGTTTTTCGACGTCGCGAAAGCGTTCGACAAAGTCTGGCACAATGGCTTAATATATAAGCTACACCAAATGGAAGTGCCAGACAGTCTCGTGCACATCTTACGAGACTACTTGTCGAATCGCTCCCTCCGCGTCAGAGTCCACGGCACTCTCTCGAGGCCGCACCCTATCCGAGCCGGAGTCCCTCAGGGCTCCGTACTCGGTCCTATCCTATACACGTTGTACACCAACGATGTTCCCAAGACTCCCTTCGTGGAGCTAGCCCTCTTTGCCGATGATACGGCACTTTACACTTCCGAACGAGCCAAATCCAACATATCGGATAGGCTCCAGAGAGCGGCTAACGCTCTAGGCGAATGGTTCCGACGTTGGCGAATCGAGGTGAATCCGGAGAAAAGTGCCGCAGTGTTCTTTTCTCGGGATCCACGAGGTCTTACGAGACCCGATTCCCAACATAGGACCGTACGCCCCATCTCATTGTTCGGCCGACCCATCCCATGGGTCGAGAAGGCCAAATACCTAGGTGTCATCCTAGACTCCAGAATGACGTTTGGACCTCACATCACCGCTGTTAGGAACAAAGCCGCGTTCTATCTAGGCCGGCTCGGTCCGATATTCAGGAATCGTAGAATGTCACTTAGAAATAAGTGTACACTCTACAAAGCCTGCATCCGCCCCGTTCTCACATACGCCAGTGTAGTGTTCGCACACGCTGCGCGCTCCCATCTGGCTAAGCTCCAGATTATCCAAAACCGGTTTGCCCGTAATGCCACCGCTGCCCCTCACTATCTCAGGGTCGCAGATCTCCATCTCGACCTTGAACTCCCTTCCATCATTAGTTTCATGAAGAAAGCGTCTAGACGCTACTTCGAAACTGCCTCTCAACACCCCAACCCATTGATAGCCCGTGCTGTCAATTACACCCCGCGGATCGACGCCCGGGGGTTCCGGCGCAGACCGCGAAATTCACTCTTTGATCCCGATGATCGCATTACTGTTGCGAACGCCCCCTACCTCTCCCCCTCCAACCCCAACACTCCAGACACACACCGCGCTCGGCGGCTCCGGGCGCGAAGAGTAAGGACTTCTGCGCGATACACCAGGTACCGGTAGCCCACGGTACCTGGGCGCCTCTCTCTCCGACAGGCCCTTAAGGCACGAACCCGCGTGTTCGATTTGTTTCTCCAGCGACGTCCTGAGCCGAGGTCCGACCCCTCTCGGGGGCCCTTAGGCTGTCGCTTAACTTTGTTTTTTAGGCTGTGGCGCCTCACGCCCGCCCTCTAGTCCGGTGACGTAGTGACAGCCCACTCGGGGCTAACTACATAGTCACGTCAAAAAAAAAAAAAAATGAAAAATTAAATTCGTCAGTGGAACCATATCGCTTTTACTTGCATAGTATAGTACACACCTCCTATGCCCTCGTAGGTCTTTTTACACAAGATGAGCCCCGTAGTGGCCGGCCTTCGACTGCCTTCACTGATCAAAACAAAGAAAAAATCTGTGATTTAATTTTATCTGATCGAAGATTGACTGTCGAGGAGATAGCTAAGACTGTAGGCATCTCATCTGAGCGAACACATATAATTACTACTGAACTTGGATTCTCTAAGGTGTCTGCGCGGTGGGTACCACGACTGCTTTCAGTGGAACAAAAACGCAACCGACTCACAACTTCTCGCGACTGTTTAGAGTTATATGAAGCTGACCCAATAGAATTTGTTGAAAGATTTATAACCATGGATGAAACCTGGGTTCACCACAATACACCCGAGACAAAAGAACAGTCGAAACAATGGAAAAGAGCAGGATCGCCCACCCAACCCAAAGAAGGCAAAGGTGGTTTTATCGGCGGGCAAAGTCATGGCATCCGTTTTTTGGGATGCAAAGGGTATAATTCTCGTGGATTATTTAAAAAAGGGTGAAACAATAAACTCCGATTACTATTGTAACCTGTTGCGTCGTTTGAGAGAAGAAATCAAAGAAAAACGTCCAGGTTTATTGAGAAGAAAAGTCTTGTTTCATCAGGACAATGCGCGCGTTCACACCTCTGTGCAATCCATGGCAGAAATCCATCAATGTGGCTTCGAATTGTTACCTCATCCCCAATATTCACCGGATTTAGCACCGTCCGACTTTTATCTGTTCCCAAAGCTGAAAAAATTTTTAGGTGGTAAACATTTTTTTACAAATGAAGAGGTCATAGCCGTCGTGGACGCTTATTTTGAGGAGTTAGACCAACATTTTTTTAAAACGGGTATCGAAGCCTTACCGGGTATTGGATATTGATCGTGTGTCATTGCTTTAATGTAGATGGAAAACCTTGTCTATGCACGATATGTGAGTCTATGATTTAGTATATCCGATCGACTCTCTCTTGTGTGCTGTCTTGTAAGAGAAACAGCTATGTAGGCTTAGGCAAACTATTAATGTAAAACTAATGCTAGTAAATAAACGTCTAATCTGCTTTACTTGGGCTATTTTCATTTATCTTTCCATTAGGTTATGGGCCCAGAGCTCATAGTAAGTCAGATTGACACAGTATAGCTTAGGAGTGCTAAAAAACGGCAACCATTGAAAAAGGTCACGCCGATGTCACTTGGGGTAGGTTTCTATTTTCAGCTTGATAGACAATAAAAACAAAATGGAAATAAACACATTAGCACCAAATATATATAAAATTCCGTCATTGGAAAAAGGTAACTTTGGAAACTGGCTGTTTAGACTTGAGATGAACCTGGATGAAAAAGGCTGTAAAGGGGTTATAAAAGAAAGACCACCGGCCGTAATGAGCGCTGAAATCAAAGCACAAGATGCAAAAGCAAGAAACTTAATCGTACAGGCGCTGACAGATAATCACCTGGAATATGTGAAAAGTGCCAAAAATGCCTACGAAATGGTCGAGAAACTTAGAACTGTATTTGAGAGAAAAAGCACTATGACAAATTTGTATCTAAAAAGACAGCTAATGAGTCTTAAATGTAGTAAACGTGAAAACATAGAGGAACATTTTATGCGATTTGACAAAATAATTCAGAAATTGAAGCAAATGGAGCCAAAATGGAAGAGAAAGACAAGGTATGTCAACTCTTATTAAGCGTAGAAGATGCTTATCAGCGTGTGGTAACTGCACTTGAGACGGCAAACATAGAATTGACCATAGATTTTGTGAAAAGTAAGCTGTTGGATGCAGAACTTAAAGAAAAGAGTAACAACTATCCGAGTACTTCAAATAGCGAGTATGTATTCCAAAGCAGCACTTTAAAATGTTTTGCATGTGGCAAACCAAACCATTTTGCCAGAAACTGTCCTAATCGTTCATCAAATCAGCGTCATAGAGGAAATCAACGTGGAAAAGGTAATCAAAGAAATTTTAGAGGTGTGCAAAATAATCGAAGGCACAATGCGAATATTAGTGAAGACAAAGAACAAGTAAACTTTGTAGCGGCACAGGCATATACATCAATAAGCCACGAGAACGAAATAGAATTTGTTATCGACTCGGGAGCATCATACCATATGATAAATAAAAAATATGAAAAGTATATGACCGATGTCGAAGAAATTCAAGAGATCAAAATTCAAGTAGCGAACAAGAATATGATATCAAGTAATAAGAAAGGAAAGTTAGTAGCATTTTGGAAAAATAAGCAAATAACTATAGAAGACTGTCTTATTATGGATAAATTGTCACACAATCTTATTTCAGTTATGAAATTAAATGAAAAAGGTCTGACAGTAACATTTGGTAGAAATTTGGTTATTATCAGTAACAAGAAAACAAATGTAACAGGGCAAAGTAATGGTAAACTGTACATAACAAAAATGAGTATTGTAGAAAAAGCTTTAGCCACTGAAAATAAGGATACAACCTTATGGCATAGAAGGATGGGTCATTTGAACTATGGTGGAATGAAAATACTAGGTCTACCACTATCTAACGAACGGTGTACAATTTGCATGGAAGCAAAAGGAACGCGTTGTCCATTCAAACAAATTCTAACACCTAGGACAAAACATATTGGTGAATTAATATACTGCGACATTGGAGGACCTGTATCACCTACATCAAGAAATGGAGAAAAATATTATTTAACAATAATAGACGATTACTCACATTTTACTGAAGTTTATTTATTGCAATCAAAAAATGAAGCAAAAGAATATATCATGAAATATATAAAGAGAATGCAAAATAATGGAACAAATGTAAAGAGAATTAGAACTGATAGAGGAACAGAATTTCTAAATCAAACACTTAAGAAATTTTATGATGAAAATGGTATCAGACAAGAAACAACATGTAGCTATACTCCACAACAAAATTCTATTTGTGAAAGAATGAATCGTACACTGATTGACAAAGTAAGAGCATTATTATTAGAGACAAACTTACCTAAATACTTATGGGGAGAAGCAATCAGATGTGCAGCATATACAATAAATAGGTCGCCCACAAAAGCATTAAAAGGTGAAACGCCATCAATGATATGGTATGGTAAGAATGAGTTGGACAAACTGCGAGTCTTTGGATCAAAAACATGGTGTGTCATATTACCCAAAAAAAGTAAACTGGATGCTAGAGCAAAACCTTTAATTATGATTGGATATTGTGGATCAGGATACAGATTATGGGATCCAAAAACGAATGAAATTATAGAATCAAGAGATGTTCGATTTGATGAGACCAAATACAAATATCAAGATGACAAAGAATGTAATAATTATTACATATCCTATGAACAAGAATATAAACCAAGCATACAACACGAAGATAGAGCAAAGATAGAAAGTCAAGTAAGAAATGAAAAATCGAAAGAAAACCAAGACATAGAGGCCCCGCTAAACAATGATGGAATAGCGGAATATGAAACTTATATGACAGGCGATGAAGAAGTGTCAGAAGAAGAAACATGTCAAAAGAAAACTAAAAGGTCACGAAATCCCCCGAAAAGATTTCAAGAGTTTGATATGTCACATATAGCTTATGCTTTGATGTCAGAAGATCCGACTTGCTATACAGAAGCAATTGAACAAGGGGAATGGTTAGAGGCCATAGAAAGCGAATTAGAAGCGCATAGAAAACTTAAAACATGGGAAGAATGCGAGTTACCAAAAGGACACAAAGTTATTGATACTAAATGGGTATTTCGAACAAAACCAGATAATACAAAAAAGGCCAGGCTAGTTGCTAAAGGATTTCAAGAAGAAACCACCACGAATGTATATGCACCCGTTGCTAGAATGTCAACAGTGAGAATATTCCTGAATAAAGCACTTCAAGAAGATTTAGCTATAAAACAATTGGACATTCCTACTGCTTTTTTAAATGGTGAACTAAAAACGGATATCTTTATAAAATATCCTGAAGGATTAAAAAGAAAAGAAGGAAAAGTGCTTAAATTGCGAAAAGCTTTGTATGGACTAAAGGAAGCACCACGCTGTTGGAATGAAACATTAAATCACTTTTTAGTAAACCATGGATTTAAACAATCACAGAGCGATTTCTGTTTATACACAGGGAAAGATGTATATATCCTAATATTTGTTGATGATATTTTAGTAATAGGCAGAGGACAGTCGATCATAGAGAAGCTAAAAGCAGAATTTCAGGCAAAAGATTTGGGAAATATAAGTAAATTTCTTGGTATGGAAATAACTTGTTCTAAAAGGACGCTGGAAATAAAACAAACACAGATAATTGAAAAGATTTTATTAAAATTTAATATGCAAGATTGCAAGGACATAAATACACCAATGGAAGTTGGATTAAACATAGATGAAAATGAAGACATTTTGACAAACGTCCCATACAGAGAACTCGTTGGTTCACTAATGTACTTGGCGACAGTTAGCAGACCAGACATTGCATATGCTACTGGTTTCCTTAGCAGATATATGCATCGTCCAACATCCACTCTTTGGAAGGCAGGGAAAAGAATCCTCAGATACCTGAAACATACAAAAGAAAATGGATTAGTATACAAGAAAGAAGATAATAATAATTTATTAGCTTTTTCAGATTCCGACTTTGGTTCAGAGAAAATAGACCGGAAAAGTGTGAGCGGAGTCGCTATTTTTTATCAAGGCAACTTGATAAGTTGGAGTTCGAAGAAGCAGTCTACAGTGGCACTCTCAACAGCAGAAGCTGAGTATGTTGCTGCAGCCTTAACTGTAAGTGAAACAGTGTTCATCATTGGAGTTTTAAAAGACTTACAGTGTAGTAATAACTTAAAATGTTTTTTGTTAATTGATAATCAGAGTACATTAAAAATGATAGAAAGTTATGAAAATAGTAAAAGAACGAAACACATAGATATTAAAGTACATTTTATTAAAGATAGTATAAATAAAGGATTGTTAACATTACAATATGTACAAAGTTCAGAAAATAGAGCAGACATACTTACCAAATCATTGTCGAAAGTGAGGCACAATTATTTGTGCAATTTAATTGGATTAGTAAGTAACTAAGTTATTACAGTAATTTCATGTTTCCTGTATGTAATTGTTATCAATGTAAACTCGTTGTTTCATAACCGTACTATAGACACAGAATATATAAATGTCACTTGTGTTTTGAGTAATAAATAAGTACTTTATTTTGTAAATTGTATGTTTCCTTGGTTAGCAAAAATAATTATGTTAAATGTTTGGAGGTTATGTTTATAAATTTATATGTCATCGACAGTGTTGCCAGGAAATTAATAATAGTACCATTTTGTAGATTTATGTTGCAAGTTCAAGTTTATTTTGATTTGTATAATTTTAAAATGGAACTTGATCTTGAGCCGGGGTATTGGATATTGATCGTGTGTCATTGCTTTAATGTAGATGGAAAACCTTGTCTATGCACGATATGTGAGTCTATGATTTAGTATATCCGATCGACTCTCTCTTGTGTGCTGTCTTGTAAGAGAAACAGCTATGTAGGCTTAGGCAAACTATTAATGTAAAACTAATGCTAGTAAATAAACGTCTAATCTGCTTTACTTGGGCTATTTTCATTTATCTTTCCATTACCGGGTCGATGGAAAAAGTATTTTGAGCTCGGAGGAGAGTATGTTGAAAAATAAAAATAAACTCAAAATCGTGTGGTTTCATTAAGTATGTTAGGCTAAGAACTTTTCAAATGACCCTCGTATTATAAATTCTAACAGTACTAATCAAGCAGTTTCTTTTGTAATAGACTGCTGCGACATATTGATACACTTAATCTCTCGAGGTCTCGCTGGGTGTACCTACTGTTATCACCGAATTTTAATTTATTAAATAAATACAAAACTTAATAAGGTACTTAATACTATCTATCTATCAATAAAAAATCGCTAAATCCCTTACGGGGTGGTAGGCAGAGAGAACCGAGCGCCACGCGACTCGATCCTTATATACCTCACTAGCTTCTTGAACATTCATTGCTCTTTTCATGCACGCTCGCCGGTTTCTAGGGCTCCTAACATCACCTTCTGATTGAACACGACCAATTTAATCATGGTAGGTAAGTCTTGGCCTTCCTCGGCTGTAGTAGCCGCTGTAGTAGTAGTATCCTTCCACTTTTGCATTGTATATCTGCTTCGTCATTCTTTCATCCTGCATTATAAATAAATAAATATTGTCGGACAAATTACACAGCGCCATCTAGCCCCAAAGTAAGCGAAGCTTGTGTTATGGGCACTAGACAACTGATAAACATACGTAAATACATTTTTTTTTGTAAATACATACTTATTATACATAGAAAATACCCAGACCAAGACAAACAGACATGTTCATGCACACAAATGTTTGTACTGTGTGGGAATCGAACCCACGAGCGTTGGTGTCAAAGTAGCGTAACAACGCGTTTCACCACTGCGCCACCGAGCTCGTCTCGCATTCTTTCTATATGTCCGAATACTTAATACTAAACTTAATATATTGGTATTATGTATTCAGCCGGCGTAAAGACGTGCAAATACACAATAGTTTCAAAATTAGTGACATAAATATTCATAAATTGAATAATACTATAAAAATAGTTATAAGCAAGTCACTTAAATATTTCTCAAATATTTAAAGTATAGCAATTTAAATTTATTTGGTATTTTATTATACCTATATGGAATCTATGCTTCTATACTATTATTATAAAGAGGAAAGATTTGTATGTATGTTATGAATAAACTCAAAAACTACTGGGCCGATTTAAAAAATTCTTTCACCATTAGAATGCTACAATATAAATGATTAACATAGGCTATAAAATATTTTGAAAATAGTTAGGGATCCATATGAAAACTTCGATAATGTGTGAAAAAGATACCAAAAAATCCTTATACCGCGTACGCTGCTGAAACTATTGACAATAGAGCAAAGTAATGTACTACAGTTTTATAGAGGACATCAATATCTACAAAAAAAGTCCGCGATACCATATGTCTAACAATTACAGTTACGTCACAATAACTACTTTTTCATGTTAAAATATGCTATAGTAACGCCGGTACAAACTAGGCCACATTATTCGTACCTTGGTATTAACCTTAAACAAATAAATCATTTCGTATTCAAGACTGTTTCAATGCCTGTAGGTTACTCTTTTAATTAATGAAATCGGACATTCCATTCCAAAGATATTACGGATTTTGTTCTGTGTTTCAATCCCTTGCTTGCGACACCGGCGGCCACGGCGCGTGGCAGCGGGCGGCGCGGCGCACATCTATGAGATAGGTACCCGCGCGGGTCATTCGCGCGCTACCTACATTGAATGTTTTGATTTTTTCATACCACATTTTTTCTATTCCAGTTAAAAAGTTCTTTTCAGAAAAGCGTGTCTCAATTCATCACCTTTGTGGCAATCAATTGAAACTCTCAATTTGCGCACGTTTAAGTAATGATGGTAACGACAATTTCTCACAAAAATTACTTAAGCTTGGAAGCGGAAAATTACCATCTCCAATTGCACATAGTCTCCAAGTATTATTGGATAATGAATTGGCTCAAACTGTTCACAGTCTAGAAATCCTTATAGAGACAATCTGTCCCGACATCGAACATCTTACAGAAAGAAATTTCGATTGGCTCTATTCGAGGGCGATCGTCTCACCGAAAAACAGCTCAGTAAATGAGATAAACAAAATGATCATTGAAAAATCGGTCAAGTGCGAGTCGGACTCGCGCACGAAGGGTTCCGTACCGTATCTATAAAACGGCAAAAAAATCACGTTTGTTGTATGGGAGCCCCCATAAATATTTATGTTATTCTATTTTTTAGTATTTGTTGTTATAGCGGCAACAGAAATACATAATCTGTGAAAATTTCAACTGTCTAACTATCACGGTTCGTGAGATACAGCCTGGTGACAGACGGACGGACGGACGGACGGACGGACAGCGAAGTCTCAGTAATAGGGTTCCGTTTTACCCTTTGGGTACGGAACCCTAAAAAGTACCAGGTGATTTTAAATGTTACAAATCTATTGATAACGTGTGCAACATCGAAGATACAGTGCACTATCTACAAGAATTTTTGAATTCTCTCTATCCCGCCGGCTTGCCACCACACGAACTGAAATTAAAAGTAGGTACACCCATTATGCTGTTGAGAAATTTAAGCCCTCCCAATATGTGTAATGGCACAAGGCTTTTGATAAAGGAATTACGAGACAATCTGATTATAGCAACAATCATCACCGGTCCCACGGCCGGACAGCTAGCTCACATTCTGCGGATCCCGATGATACCAACAGATTTGCCCATGTCTTTTAAAAGGCTACAGTTTCCTGTAAAGGTATCGTTTGCACTTATAATAAATAAATCCCAGGGACAAAGTTTCTCGATCTTTGGCATCGACTTAGGTCGAGAAGAATGCTTTTCTCATAGCCAATTATATGTTGCACTTTCCGAGTAGGATTCCTAAAAATCAATATATTTTGTTGCCATCTACGAATACCACAGCCAAATATAGTATACAGCCTTAAGGTAGACATATTGGAAACTAAAAAGTAAAACCTATTAAATTAAATTAATATAAAGTCTCGAAATATTTGTAAAAAATAAATGTAAAAATAAAACTAAAAACAATATAAATAAATAAAAAATAAACTTTCCGATTGTAATTAGGGTTATGGATAGAAACTAATAAAAAATTAAATACCACTAAGTACGTACCACTTAAAGTAATTTGTCTGAAAAAAAGCTACTTAAGAAAAACTATTTAAAAAACTCTCTAAAGATACATTTACTCTTCGTTTATCCCAAAATGTTTAAAAAATCAATGTCCACCCGTGCGAAGCTGGGGCGGGCCGCTAGTTATAAAATACGTTTCTTTTGGTAATTTCTTTATAACATCGAGATTGGTACATTGGTACAGAGATTGGTTAACAAGTTTGTATCGTTTTTGATAGGGAATCTTAACATTGTGCATTTTATACTATTCAGGATGTGATTTGACATGGAGATAGACATCTCTTATATACAGGCATGCTACAGACAAAGTGTGACGTGCCTTAAACAGAGGTCTACAGCAATCTAAATACCGTGCCTTTATTATGACCCCACATAATTATTTGCAAAACAAAATCATACGTATGTATTTATTTTTTGATACAGTCGATCAACGTGCGTTTTTCAATTAAAATGTCTATCTACCACGATTCCTAAAAATCTAAAGAACTATATATCTACTTCTACTTTATCGTTATTAGTACATATTAAATATATTGAAGTGTATATTAGTGCTGTACGAATTGAACGGAATTACTTTTGTGTTGTTTACATCACTTAAATCACACATTTATATCACTATTTTCAATCCAGAAAATTACCTTCTTTTTTTTATACTACGTCGGGAGGCATACAAGCATGCGGCCTACCTGATGTAAAGCAGTTACCGTAGCCAATTAATGCTTGTAATATGTTAAGTATCACTCGCACGATTAGGAGCTTACTGGTGACCCCACTTGCAAGCAGGTGTGCACCGCGTGCAGTTGAATTGGGCTTAGACTCTTTTGTGTGTGTTCTTAACAAGAGTCAACGTCGTAGTTTAGTGTGATTGTTACCTTACATAATTTGCTATATGTTAGTACAGGGCCCCTAATCATTTAATATCGGCAAAGATGCGTGAAATGACTTTGCTTTAATGAATTGCTGTGTTAGCAGCAGGGGCGGCAACGCGCGCGCGATACTTCCTTCATAGCAAGCATTCATAGTCTACGGTATGCACTCTACATCAGGTAGGCTGTATTTTGTATGCCAGCCGACGTTGTATGTAAGACAAATAGTCACACATTAGGAGCATATGTCGCGGGACTGCGGTGCTGGGCTACAGAAAAATTCTTACGTCAACGTAGACACTAAACTTCAAGCATAATAGGGACCTGCTTTGTGTGCTTCCGCCACCAATTAGTTATGCGAACTAACACCGGCCGGCACCCACCCACTACCATTAGCAGATGCAACATGCCGTCGCTGCTGCGGTCGTCTGGAAATAACTAGTGAATCTATTAACTATTTAATAAATTCATTTATTACAAATATTTACATGAATTTATCCACCCTTCAGCTTTCGAGTCGTACTGGCGACTCAGACAATGTCTAAAAAACTGATCTCGATAGCTAATAGTCGTTAGACTAAGACCTAGACATTTATCGATATCTGAAACAGTTTTGTCCTTTCCTGACAATGTATTCAAAAAGCATATTAAAAATACTCTCTGTAGAAGAGCTTATTATAGAATTGATGAATATGTAACTGACAAAGATGTATGGAAATAATTCCACACAGACTGCCTATCCTTAATTTTACCATTTGATATGATTATTGTACCAATATGCTTGACATTTTTTTTTTTGTAATATCTAATTGACAATTTTAAAAGAGACCTATATTGGCAAGTTTCTTTCGGCATTTCTTCTTCGCCAATGGTCATTTCCGATATACTAGTAGATTAAAAAAAAATCGGCCAAGTACGAGTCGGACTCGCGCACGAAGGGTTCCGTACCATTATCTATAAAAACAGCAAAAAAAATCACGTTTGTTGTATGGGAGCCCCCTTAAATATTTATTTTATTATATTTTTTAGTATTTGTTGTAATAGCGGCAACAGAAATACATCATCTGTGAAAATTTCAACTGTATCACGGTTCATGAGATACAGCCTGGTGACAGACGGACGGACAGCGGAGCCTCAGTAATAGGGTTCCGTTTTACCCTTTGGGTACGGAACCCTAAAAAAGGAATAAAGTAAAATAAGAGAATTAAATAAGATACAATAAGATTAGATTTCAAAAAATGTAAGACGTGTCTAAGTGCTCGCGAGAGCCCAATGGCAAATAAAGATTTTTTATCTTTATACAACACCCGGTACCTATAACTTGCACATGGGAGCTTGAAATAAATGATTTCTATCTCTATGATTCATACACAATCTGCGGTAGACATCCCATTATTTAGTTGATTGAACTGACAAATGGAGCGATACCATCGAGCTCTCCATGCGCGCATTTACTTCACACTAATTAAGTGGATAATAGATTGAAAACTATCTATCTCGAGCTATCTTCTCCGTGCTTCAGAGGGCACGTTAAGCCGTCGATCCCGGAGCTGTTGACGACAGATGAGTGTCGTTAAGCTAAGTCAGTGGCCTTTGGGCAATTTGAAAACACTGGCCTGGCTAACCCGCTAAATTTGAGCGCCGTGGTGGAGTATGCTCTAAACCCCTTCAGTTGAAAGAGCTGTTTCCCTGCACCCATGCGATAAGGGCTGGTGTACTAATGGTAGATTGAAAACCATAAGCAATAGGGTTGTGCGCGCCTTTGTAACTCGAATCTTTGTTATATGAGTATAAAATGGTATAACCATATCAAAAAGAGACGTAGGCAGTTGGACTGCTTAAATGTAAAGAGTGGGATGGCTCCGCAAAGTACCTAATGGATGCCCATGATTCATTGCAAAGGCGAGCGGTCCGGATTATTGACGACCCTAAGCTGGGGGCATCTCTTGAGCCGTTGGAGCTCCGCAGAGGCGCTGAGACACTTTTACCGACTGTATCATGGTGAGCGTTCGGAGGAACTCTGCAGCCTTATTCCTCCTTCCCCGTTCAAGTACAGGAACTACCGTCCATCTCAGCGTGCACATTCTCACACAGTCAAGAATATCATCCCATTGCCTCGCACCAAAAGGTTTAGTCAATCCTTTTTGTGCCGAACCGCTGACCGGTGGAATAAGCTACCCGGCGGTGTGTTTCCGGCTCCACACGTGTTCGACATTGGGTCCTTCAAGAGGAATGTAAAGAGGCACCTTCAAGGCGTTCAATAGTAGACGCGACGAGATGCATGAAGTGCATGGTATTTCGTGGCTTCTATTCCTGGACACCAGTGTTCTGCAGCCCACCAAGTAGGCCCTGGCTGTCACATGTCGTGACCCCAATAAAGAAATGGCCGAAACCTCCACTTCACAAAAAGCCGCAGTCAAATAACAAGCCCTGGAGAGTTGCGATCGTGCGTGTGAGTAAGCTCTTAACCCTTCGAAACCCGTGTGGTCATATATGACCGCGAAATGTATGGGAAAAGGTATATAACGGGTTCTGAAGGCTTGAGTTGTTTTAGTAACGGAGGTAGCATCCCGCGAGTGACACTTATTGTATTGCAAGCGTTCACAGGCTATGGTTACATCAGGTGGTCTGTATGCTTTTTTACCTCCAAACATTGTACAAAAAACAAATGTTATCAATAACAACAGCAGACTTGATTTTTTTTTTATACATCATCAGGAGACTAAAACTATGGAGATAAAACTGTTACTGTGGCATATGAATGTTAGTGATACATTAATCACTCACACAATGCCACCTCTGTTGCTAACACAGCAATTCCTTAGGAGCCTACTAGTGACCTCACTCGCACGCAGCAACATGACAACCCTCCAGGGCATTATTTGGCTGTGGTTTTCTGTGAGGTGGAGGTACTTTCCCAGAGAGGGTGCTTTGATGTGCTTTATCTCTCTTAAAAATACCCAGTCCAAGACAAACAGACATGTTCATGCACACAAATGTTTGTCCTGTGTGGGAATCGAACCCACGATTGTTAGTGTCAAAGTCTGATTATTAACCGATGCGCAATTGAGATCGTCAAAAGTACAGAATATGTGGTTACTACTGAAAAATTTCAATTATGAAAAATGATAATTTATACCGGGAATATAATGGGATTTATACTGGGAAACACAAGGATTTATTAGACCAGAAAACCAGTTTAGTTCATAATAAGTAATTGAATTTATTTCTAGAACAAAAACAAGGCGAATAAATATAAATATTTTATATACCATTTCACAATAAATTATTTTCTGTAGAATTCATAAAAAACTTGACAGGAGTAAAATTAAGGCTGAAAGTGATATCACAGTTAAGGTTACATTCCTTTTGTAGGAAACTAATACAAGCTGGCGTATACAAGCCCTTAGATTTTAGTTCAATAATTTGTGACAATAAAGGGTGTTCAGCTCCGATTCCTAAAATCTCATGCAATTTATTCACGTCAAAAGACTTGAACGGACAACCTCCTTCTGAACATGAGACATCCATGCTCTGTATTCTTTTGCAACTTATTGATGAATAACTTTTTCTACCTCCTTCTAATCCATACATGTGTCTGATACCATAAAGGTACCTTTTCTCATCTTTTTCCCAATTGTGACAACAAACGTGGCTTCCACTAGGATTCTGTTTATATTCCATTCTCCAAAAGTCAACGGCTTCTTCCACAGGCATACCAATGTCTTTTAAAAATAGACTGTAGTAGAACCGCTGACCGTGAGACAGCCTGTGCCTGCGTCTGAGATGTTGGTGTAAGTTTAACATACACGGAGGAAAGTAAACAGAAGCAGAATCCACATTTTTACATTTTAATACTTTAACATCATAGGTATTATTGTCTTTAAAAATATATGTTTCCTGTGTTATTTTGCATAACATATCCTTTATTCGAGGATCACTTTTAAGTGGCGCCAAATTCTTATTATTAAGTCTATATTTTAAATTCATAGTAAAAAGCAACATTAAATATTGTTTCCACCTACCACATGGTAAAGGCACTATACCATTTCTTAGTTCGACTTGCCTCTTAGCTATGAAGGGTAAACAATGCCTAAACCCTAATTGAATACAATGAGCAGAGCATTCAATGGAATGGGATGAACCACAGACATGTTGGGCAATATCCTTTAACATCAAATGTTGACACAAAATCCGAAGTGGCTCAATGAATGTCGGGACCTTGTTATATTTTTTTATATTTCGTATTAAATTCTTTGCAAAACATCGAATGTTATATGAAGACAGTGAGGCCAGACGTCGTTTAAATAGCTCAACTTCAGCCATCAACAAAAAATGAGAAAAACCAATGTTATCACTCAAAATTGCTGCAATACATAGCATGAAATGTCCTGCATTATCGTAAACGCTTCCTTCAATAACGAACTCGTTGTAACCAATGCTATCTCCCTTTGAAATCTGTTTTAGATATTGCAATCTATTAATTACATTTTCTTCTAGAAGGTATACGGGCATGTCACCTTTGACTGGAGACAAATAGAAGAACGACATATTCTAAGGAACGTGCAATCATCTTTTGTCGGCTGGCCTAATTGAAAAACTTGTTTTTATTTCGCTTTCTTTCATTTATAAGGTAGCTAATTGCAAAGAATATAATGGCAACTAATTAGATTCCGTTATGACGATCTTCCTTCACTAGTTTCATTACATTATATGGAATTATAATTATGTTTAAAATTTGATATAGACCATGATCCAAGAAAACATAGTAGTATATTATTATACCATGATAGACAGATAAAGTTCTAGTGCATTGTTCAATTGTTCAGTCAATGTCAAAGTCAGTGCCAATTTTTTTTTTTTTTATGTTTTTTTATCCCAGCAAGGGATAGGTAAAGGGATTTAGGCGATATAGCGTGCAAGTCTTCAATTTGGAACCTTTTCAAAACATTAATTTTAGATATTCCAGCTTCAGTAGGCCGATTCTACTAAAAAAATGCAACTGCACTGCAGCGCGGCGTGTGTCAAAATGCGTTCATTTATATTTTGACGTTTCGTTAAGCGATCTGACAGCAGCGACGTTTATGAAACAACTTGCGTTATAAAAAAAATATATGATTTGACCATTTTTTGTGTTTTTTTGGTAGTATTTCGCTTGAAAACAATAGTAGATTAATATTTTACATAAAAATGTAGTAGTTACCTAGAGTTTAACGTAGTTTATTGTGTTATTTTATTATCTTACTACAAGACTTATTGAACACCCGGAACATGAACAAAGAGAAACCTCTAAAAATAATATAGAAAAATAAACCTACTTTTTCAATGATTAGTAGGATGAAATAAAAGTTTGTAAATAATAAATTTATGTATTATATATAAATAGTTCATATTTCATCCTACTAATACATCATTGAAAATATATATGTATTTGTATGCCCGTAAACGCTACAACTTTCACAAATGTAATTACGATAAAGTCAAAACGGAGCTTTCATTGGTCGACTGGCCGTCAATTCTGACATCCTCTGACATTGATGTGGACTTGAGTAACTTCTATAACATCATCAATGAAATAGTAGGTAAATACACACCTCTTTCTAAAAACAAGAACTATAGCAGTCCTCATTGGTTTAGTCCTGCATTAAAGCACTGCCTTAAACTAAAGGCAAAATACCACAAACTCTATAAAATATTCGGCAACCCACGAGATTATGACGAGTTCTCTTATTACAGGAACCTGAGTAAGCAACTAATAAAATCATGTTACAAAAAATATGTTTCATCAGTGGAGGATTCTGTGGAGAATGATATTAAGTCATTCTGGAGGTATGTAAATGGCAAGATAGGTATGAATTCGATTCCCACAACAATGAAGTACCGTGATACTTCTACATCTGACCCATCAGAGGTATGTGAATTATTCTCTGAATATTTCAGTTCCGTCTATGAATGCGATCCGCAAGTGGATAACTCTAACTCTACGGAGAGCACACAATATACTAACACACTCGGGTCTTTAGGTATCACAAGGGAAATGGTCTTAAATAAAATGAATAAGTTAGATACCAACAAGGGACCTGGGCCTGACAATATACCAGCCATTTTTATTAAAACATGTGCCAGAGAGCTTTGTATGCCATTACACATTCTATTTTGCAAATCTGTGCAAACTGGATGGTTCCCAACACTTTGGAAAGTTACTTACGTTGTGCCCATCTACAAGTCTGGTGACAAGACTTTATGTCAAAATTATAGGCCAATTAGCATACTGTCCTGTTTTGCAAAAATCTTCGAAGGAATTGTATATGATGTTCTTTACAGCCATATAAAACCTTATCTTCACCCACAACAGCATGGTTTTGTCGCCCATAAATCAACTACCTCAAACTTGCTTGAGTATAAGAATTATCTGTGTAACGCTTTTGCCAAAAGACTTCAAGTTGACTCTATTTATACAGATTTTTCTAAGGCCTTTGACAAAGTGAACCATAGAGTGCTCTGTAAGAAATTAGCTGGTTGCGGCATTCATGGTAACTTGTTACGATGGATTCGATCTTATCTGAATCGCAGGAGCCAGATTGTTGCAGTTGGGGGTTACACTTCAAGGCCTGTTACAGTGAAATCTGGAGTTCCACAGGGAAGTCATTTAGGGCCTCTACTATTCGTCATTTTCATAAATGACCTGATTGAGAAACTCTCGTGCCCTTGTCTCCTATATGCCGACGATCTCAAAGTTTTTACCACCGTGGAAGACGTGTCTGACTCACATAAACTGCAAACTGACTTGTGTGTTGTCTCGGATTGGTGTGATCAAAATTACATGCAGCTTAATATAAATAAGTGTTTTGTCATAACTTTCACAAGAAAGCTCAACATAAGCGCTTATGATTACACCCTGAATAACAAAACGCTGGAACGCAAGAATGTGGTAAAGGATCTTGGTGTTCTATTCGATTGTAAACTTTCTTTTCACGATCACTATGAGTATATCGTCGAGCGTAGTTCGCGTTTGCTTGGTTTTATCTTCAGAGTAACAAAAGGTTTTAAAAAGACTAAAAGCTTTATCTATCTATATTACTCTCTTGTACGCAGTATTCTGGAGTACAACTCGACGATTTGGTCCCCCTTCTATGTTGTTCACAGTGACAGAATTGAGAGAATCCAGAGGCGATGCTTAAAGATTCTCAGTTACAGATGTGGCATGGGCCGTAAGCTGGCCACCTATGACGAACGTTTAAAGTACTTTCAGGTGACTTCTCTGAGCATGCGACGAAACTATATTAACCTCATACTCCTTTACAAAATTATCCATGGACTTATTGAATCTCCCACTCTTCTTTCACTGCTTAATTTTAATACTCGATTTAGGTTTCGTAACCGTAATTATAATGCATTCGCTCTACAGGTTTACTCAAATAACACCTCATATTATAACCCCATCGTTAGGATGTGTCGCCAATATAATGAAATTCTTATCTCCAATAGGGATATAGATATTTATCACTTCTCTGTGAATAAGTTCCGGCGGCAAATAATGACTCATTTAAAAAAATAACATATTTGTGACACTATCCAACTTCTTAACTATTTATTGATTTTCTGTTCAGTATTATGTACTTCTCAAAATTGCATGCACATTGTGTAGTTTAGCGTATTTTAGTTTTATTTAACTAAAGAAATTGTAAAACTTTCTAGGCATACGTTTTGTTTGGATTACAATCCAGATCAATACTATAATTTATCTGTTAATATGTATTTTGATGATTGTAATCTGTTATGTATGCTAATAATAAATAAATAAATAAATAAATTTGTACTAAAGCACCTACCGTTATTTTTATTTATTGATTATATTACACAGGTATAAGCCACAGGGCAGGGCTAACAAAGAAAAGCAACAAAAATGCTAGATCTGACAGAAACTGAATTTAAAAATAATTTTGCCGTCAAAGATAAGCACCAACCCTCCACCAGTGCCACTAGCAGCCCTATTGATATTTGCCTACTGCATTTCGTGTTATTTTTAAAGGAACTCCAACCATGACCCATTAAAAGGAAATAAAGTAAAACAAAATCTAACTGCACAATCCGTCACAAAAACAAACAAAAATACTGCTAAGGTATGTGCGATATGAACAAACGCGATTGATCACTTTTTATATATTATACTGATTTAGGACGAGCACTTGAAATTCTTGAAAACACTTGAGACTATTAAATGCATACCTTGCGACCTTCGAATATTTCAAAGTAAATATTTAGTTTTCGATTATTGATGTTCATTTATTTTTCAAAGTCAAAGTCATTAAGGGGGGCCTATATTCAGCAGTGGACGTCTTTCGGCTGATATGATGACAAACATTCATTTAGGGCTAAACATTATTACGTGTTGGCAACCCTGACAGAGCTCCTATACGTCAAAAAAAATAGGATGCTTTGTAAGCGCAAGCTTTCTTGATTCCTGTTTTATTTTGGGAAACACAAATCAGTTCAATTGAATTTATTACTAACTCTCGCTGTTTGTATCTGTATACTTTGCCCATACGTGCAGTTTAATCCGTTTAATAATGTGATTATGTCTTAGAGACTGAAGTACCAATATTCGAATGTGCGTTGTTTGATATGTACCTATATCAGAAATTCTTAAATAGAATAGACGTTTCATGTCGGGACCGCGTTTAAAAATAACATAGGGTTTTGCGACGGGTCGGGAGGCTTAATTTCGCTTGCGCTATGTCGCTGATGATGCCTCAGAAGATGCTTATCCATATCGTATTGTTCGTTCTTGGTAAGTAAGGCCCTATGATTCACAATAATGCTGGCTTTCCTTCTGTTTTATTATGTTTGAATCAATTTGTCGGATCTGGAATTTGTGCCATAGTTTTTAATATAAATTAGGTTTATTATTTTTATGTCATGACAAATTTTGTTGTTAATAATTGATGATAATGAAAACAAATCAATGTTTGTGTTATTGTGTCGCCCGCCCACACGATTAAATTGTAATGTATTCTGTAGACTTTACAAAAATCATTTAAAGTAGTAATTATTGTAATTGCTAAAATATTTTTCTGCCTTTCAAGAATTTGATAACAACAAATTAATAGGTTAATTAATTAGATAAGTAATTAGTAGGTTTCATTCAGTCGCATGGGATTTGCTTTCGTTAGAAATATTTCTCTTCCTATTTTAGGGAAAGGAGAAAGAGTAACTAACTAGAGTAAGTGTCTGCGTGTGTGTGTAAGAGATGTTAATTATTTATGCATACATTTACCATATCTTTTGGCATTATGCTGCTGAGCAAATAGATCAAATCACAATATTTGCAGCTGCATTATCATATGTAGCCTTTATTGTAAATATCACGTTGACCCTGAAAATCTTAAGTTCAAGAATTTTCAATTCTAGAATTTCAATATCTCTGCTTGACGTGAAGCCGTTACCATCCCTTATTAACTTATGCAATGCAATAAAATGCATTCATGCATTGCGATCCCCACTGCTATTATAATATATTGATTTGCTACTTTGTCGCTCTTAAAATATGTGAGCATTCAACTGAGGGTGGATGGGTCAACTCTAGACAGAGACGCATGCTCCATTATCTATCAATTACTATTATTTGTAATGTTAAAATGTGGTGCTCTGACACCCGTCGCTCCATGTTAAAATTAGTATCTTCTCCAAATCCTTAGACTTAAGTAACAGACCCCCCCCCCCCCCCTAATCTGCAGGTCAGAAAATGATATAAAGCTACAAATAAGAAGACTATTTCTAGACTGTGATTTTAGAGCAGAGAAACGAGCTGGTCACTCTGCATCTCCTATTTTATTTTTTTAAAATAAATTGGCTCTATCTTTGTTCATTTAACAATGATTTTGCCAATGCCAAGTTGAGAAAGCCAGGTTCCAGTAATATGGCTATTGATCTTTGCCAAGTAGTGAGTGTCCACTGACTGATCTAAAATATTACAACACAAACATATAGTTTGTACTAAGCCCTGACAAATACATATTAGCACATAGTATAGAAAAGGGTGACATAACAATATGGACTTGGAACGAAAGGATATACAGTAGAAACTCGATTAACTGGACTAATAGTTGTATTGTCTTAGGTTTTCGCGATTGTTACACATTGAATTAAACCATTTTTAACGGAAGTATCGCGTGTTTTATTTATTTTGTTGAACATGATGTTAACGGTTTGCAGCGTCAGGTAAATAAAACACGCGATACTTCCGTTAAAAATTGTTTAATTCAATGGACTAATTGTTGTCGATAGGCATTCGGATAATCAAAAATCCGGATAATCGAAAATTCGGATAATCGAAAATCCAGATAATTGAAAATCCGGTTAATCGAATGTATGAAGAAAAGCGGTTTTGTGCATACATATGTAGTACATAATGTTCTGTGTTTATTAAAAACAACAAATACATATCAACTAAAATCAATGTTTATTAAGAATCTTAGATTACATACATAATACTAAAATACTACAGCATTAATCATGAAATAACATATTTAGGTATGTATGTACGAATAATTTGTTTACAATATGTATTTGGTAGTTTGCATTTGGTAATCATGAAATAAGTAATAAGTTTAATTTGGTTTAAAATATTTGGTAATTGTTATTTCACGTAAGCAACATTTTCTCTTCATTGCTGCTATATCACAAATTCGTTTCAGCTGTAGTAAACTCACAGTATCACTCTCTGTTTTTTTTAAAAAAAAAACGAATTCCATGACGTGGTTTAAATCTGTACAACCATCCGTTACTTGCCACAAATGATTCATCGCCACCTAATTTCCACCAGATATCCAACCAACAATACAGAGTTTATTCTAAAAGTTCATTTTTCGGTTTCTACATCATTTTCCGATGTTTACTCCTGTCTTCACTATCGAATTTATAGGTGTACAACAAAATTGAATCGGTATTCTTCTTATATACTTATTGTGGATGTACCTACACCATACTTATCAGCTAACTTACGACCGGTTTCTACTTTTTTTATGAATCAATAATGTTTATTTCGTCTGTAAGCGATAACACCGGTCTCTTACGCTTTGACATTTTTAAATATGTAGACGTGACAAGCACGTCAGAGCGGAGTCACAATTGAAAACTAACTAAAACAAAAATGGGTGCATGTACTTATGTACGCGCGTGAGAAGTTATACTTCTCTGGCATCATTAAATAAATATTTAACATTAATAACTTAATAATATTTAGTAATAATTATATTAAATAATAATATTTTAATTTATAAGAAGGGTTATTGGAGTAAAATTAAAAAACGTCTATCAAGTAGTAGCGGCGATGTTTATGGAATGTATTTACATACAAGTCAAATGTAAAATATAAATGTTATACATTTTTAACTATAGCGCCATCTACCCGTAATACCGTGAAACATTTAGCATTTTAACCTATTGCACATATTTAATTATAGCGCCATCTACCGGTAATATCGTGATTTTTTTTTTTTTTTTTTTTTTTTTAACTATCTGCCATCAGCCTTCAAGCTATAATCAGATTTGTGTGTGCTTAACGAATTGAATTTTGAGTTTACACATCCAGCGATGTGTCATCACTCATTTTATTATGATTAGATGGAGGCTAATCGTGTTCTCTTTAATCGGAATACACAGTCACTGGTGTCTATAAGCGAAGCGGCCAGTAAGTTTCTGTGTCGCCTCAGTCTCTCTTTATAGGCCACAGTCGACCT
Source organism: Pyralis farinalis (assembly GCA_947507595.1). Lineage (NCBI taxonomy): Eukaryota > Metazoa > Arthropoda > Insecta > Lepidoptera > Pyralidae > Pyralis > Pyralis farinalis. Next base: position 4,736,494 of record OX382270.1, read on the forward strand.
TTCTATTTCTTCCCTGACTGTCGGGATTTCCAAGTACTCATGTACTTCGGCGTTTCTTATGAACCAAGGCGCATTGCTCAGAGTCTTTAGTACTTTGTTCTCAAATCTCTGCAGTATTTCGACGTTTGAGTGGCTCGCTGAACCCCAAAGCTGTATACCGTATGTCCAAACTGGTTTTATGACGCTTTTGTACATGAGGAGTTTATTTTCCAAACTTAGGGAAGACTGTCTGCCTAATAGCCAGTACATATCTTTGAACTTTTTATTTAATTGTTCTTTTTTGGCCTTTATGTGCTCTTGCCAGGTAAGCCGCCTGTCCAGATGCATACCCAGGTATTTAACTGTAGTGTGTTGCAGTAAGACAGTTCCATTAAGTGTCACAGGTGTACAGTCCCCTCTTTTTAATGCAAACGTTATATGAACCGATTTTGCAGGGCTAGCTCTGATTCTCCACTTTTTCAGCCATGTTCCAATTTTGTCCAAGTGTTGTTGCAGTTTTGTGGCCGCTGTATTAGGATCTTTATTACAAGAGAGGACTGCTGTATCATCTGCGTAAGTTGCAGTCACTACTTCTGCTGTGATGGGTAGATCAGCAGTATATACAGTGTACAGGACGGGGCCCAGCACCGAACCCTGAGGGACTCCTGCTTCTATTTGGCAGATGGATGAGAGACAGTCGCCGCATTTAACCTGAAATTTCCGGTGTTGCAAATAGGACTTCAGTAGCATATACGCAGTATTTGGCAAGATAAGTTTTAACTTGTATAAGAGTCCCTTATGCCATACACGGTCAAAGGCCTGTTGGATATCAAGGAACACAGCTGAACAGTATTCTTTCCTTTCTAGCGCTTGCCGTATTGTGTGAGCTACTCGGTGCAATTGCTCTGTTGTTCCATGGTGTGCACGAAAGCCGAATTGATGGTCTGGTATTACGTTTTGTTCTTCGAGGACTGGGAGAAGGCGTGTCAGAATCAGTTTTTCGAGAACTTTTGACAGTAGGGGGAGAAGACTTATGGGCCTGTATGAGGTGACTTCAGTAGTAGGCTTCCCCGGTTTCGCTATCATGTTTATAGTGGACACTTTCCATAGCCTTGGGAAATATTGCAATCTCAGTATCGCATTAAAGAGAATTGTAAGCAGAACAATTCCTTTTTTTGGCAATTGTTTCAGAACTTCTGCAGTTATCAAGTCAAATCCTGGTGCCTTTTTTTGCTTTAAATGCATTATAGTTTTTTTGACTTCTGCTGGTGTAACTAGTCTCAGTGGTAGGGACAATTGTTGGTCACTGAGCAGGTTTTCATCAATCTCATCTTCTGCGTGTATAATGTCAGGTCCGTTGGGTTTGAACGCATCCTTTAGAAATTCTGCAAATAACTCAGCTTTGTCTTCAGGTTTTCTTGACCATTTTCCGTTTGATTGTCTTAATATGTTCCTGTGGCCTTTTTAGTGATTTGGTCATTTTCCAGAGGGAGTAATCCTCTCCTTTGTATGGAGACAAGGTTTTTAGTTTGTCTTGTAAGGTCCTATTCTGGTTTTCTACAAGCATTTTTCTTAAGTCCTTTTGGCGCTTTGTTGAGTGCTGTTTTGTCCTGTCGGTTCCTGCTAGTGTGCCACTGGCGTCTCAATCTTCTCTTCAGAGATATCATTTCTCGTATTTCCAAGGTAATATCCTGTCTTTGCGGTTTAGGTTCTACACAGGGAGTTGATAACCAGGCTGCTTTTTGAATTAGATTGGTGGTATACAGTGCAGCATTCTCCACATCATCTTCCGTTTTAAGAGATATACACAGGTTAGTGTTTTCTTCTATGTAATCTCGAAAGGCCTCCCAATCAGTTTTATGGTTGTATAAAGTCTCACGTGGTTCTTTCCAGATGACTGTGGTACTTAGTGTGCATATTATGGGTGTGTGGTCAGAGGAGCCATCCAGACATGATTCCACTTTTGTGTAAAGTTGTGACATTCCCTTTGTGATAAAGAAGTCTATGAGATCCGGGGTTTTATTAGGATCAGTTGGCCAATAAGTTGGCTCTCCTGTTGAAAGTACATGGAGAGATTTTTTTTCAATGGCTTTTTTAAGTTCTCGCCCCCTTGTCGTCGTTAGTCGAGAGCCCCAGAAGGTGTTTTTAGCGTTCCAATCTCCCCCTATTATATATCTACTCCCAAGTGTGTGGAAAAAGTCAATGAACATCTGTTCATCAATTCGATGACGTGGAGGACAGTACACTGCAGCCACGCTTAATGATCCCTGCCAGTCATCTAATGATATTACAGCGGCCTGCATATAGGCGTGTTTAAAATTTGGTAGGATGTGGTGTTTTATGTTTTCCTTAATAATTATAGCAGCGCCAGCGTGTGATGTTCCATCCGGGTGGTTGGTATAGTATATATTGAATCCTTTAATTTTAATCACTCTTTGGTCAGTCATGTGTGTTTCAGAGATCATGAGAACATCTATTTTGTTGTGTTTTATGAATAAGTCGACTTCTTGCTTATTCGGGGATAAGCCATTTATATTCCATGCAGCAATCCGCAGGAAAATCATTTTTTCTGCTGGGCTATGAGCGTCGTTAGGAGGCCCATGAGGGTCCCTATTTGTTGTATCAGAATATCTATCTTTTCGGATTGTTTGATTATAATTTGCTCTAGTGAGTTTGTTGGCTGAGATTGTGTGTTCTCTGTTTTTCTGTTCCAGTGTCCACTATTTGCAGTGTTGGACAAGTTTCCAGGCATATGTGGGGTAGTTTTTTCCTGGATATTTACAGATTGTTGTCTAAGCTACTGGGTTTTAGTGGTGGAAATTCGGTCATTTGAGGAAAAGAAGGTGATGTTTTCCTGAACTGCTTTGTGGCTAAAGGAACTTTCCTTGTCACTATATGTGACATTTTTCGTGATTTAATCTCTTTATACACTTGGCAGCCTTTGTAATTGGCTGGATGATCGCCATGACAGAGAGTGCAGGTGGCTGGTGTGTTCTTATCCTTTTTCGGGCAGTCCGTGGTTTTGTGTCCTTGAGCACACTTCACACACCTATATGGGCGCATGCAGTTATTTTTAGTGTGTCCGTATTGCTGGCACCTGGTACACTGAGGAATTTCAGTTGATTTCCTAGGATCTTCAATCTTCACTCTCGTGTGGTATATAAATTCTATACTCTTTACTTCTGGATTATTAGTACTCGGTTCTATGTTCACAAAGAACATGTTCAGTGTTTTTTTTGTTTTTTCTGGATATTGCACAGATTATTTCACCTCTAACCTTGTTCCCTGTTTTTTCAATTTCCTCTATTATAGCCGTTTTTGGGGTGGTGTGATGCAGATTTTTGATCACAATTCTGTAGCATTTATTTTGCTTCTGTGTGAAAGTATGACCAATAAGGCCGTTGGTTCGGATAAGGTCTATTAGGTCCTTATATGTTTCACTTGACTGAGTCATCACTCTTAGCTGGTCTCTATTAATGATCTTGTACGAGTAGCTATCACTAGATACAGTCTTATTTAATAGTTCTGTTAATTTGGATAGATCTTCAATGCCATACAGGATGATAGGTGGTGGTTTACTGTTTTTTTTGCCATGGGCAGGTATATCTTCTGTTGTTTCCTCAGTTAAATCTACAGGTAGTCCGCTGAATCTGTTAAACATATTCATATCTTCTGTTGTTTGGTTGGGCTTTTGCTTATGCGGTGGACTATTAGACAGTCTCTTCCTTTTCGGGTAGCGGTGAGTTGGTACTCTTTGCCATGGGGGAGGGCAAATAATATTGGTACTGTCTGTACTCTTTGTCTTTGAAGACACAGTGGGTAAATCCTTTGAGTCAATAGCCGTGATGCTGCCCAGAGAGGACGATCTCGATCTAGTGTAGAATAGGCTTGGATGGAATGCCTGCTGAGTTAGTTTTTTATTCATTTTCGTGCTGCCAGTAGCATTCACTGACACGGAGGCCTGGTCGCCCGCTCCCGCGCAGTCTTCGGTAACAGATTTCTCACCCGCAGGCCCGGGTACCTGCGAGCGCCGGGTGTTAGCCGGATCGCATGACAAATCAACATTCGTATTACTCATATTTCCATATTAAAGAGGTGGGACATACGCATGTCACTTTCCCAAGGTGACTTGGCCACGCTTTTTGGAGGGATTTAATTCTCCATGGTTTGTGGTAACCAATGGACAGGTTAATTAACCGCCGCCTGTTGCTCGGCGTTGTTGCTCTTTTGGCACCACCCGGGGGACACGTGTAGGGCGAGCCTTAGAGAAGGTGGTAAATCCTACGGACGTGAGCAACAAGCCCCCCATACAACTTCACTCTCGCTCTGTCTCTTTCTATTCCCCCTCCATGGTAGCGTTAAACGTTTAACGCAACCTTGTTGGAAGTCGCATTAGAAGTATAATTTCAATAACGAAACGCGTGGGGCAGCGATCCCACCGGGCGCGGGCGGGATATGCCAGTTCTGACATGTTCATGCTTGCATAAATTCGACTTGTAGTGTACATATAAATTGGTCGCGGTTAGTCCGGATAATCGTATAACTGAATCCGTATAACTGAGGGCCGGATAATCGAGTTTCTACTGTAAATGCTACAGGATTCTCAAATACAAATTATTAAAATGATAAACTCGACCAAAACTGATATGAAATGGGAATACACCAGTGTAAGTAGGAAAAGGTCATTAACAGGGCGTTTAAGGAACATATTACAGAGATACCTGAAGTTTTAGACAATTAAAGAAAATATGTTTGGTTTTACCCAACACTCACACGAAGTGCTATTAAGGATTTTTATTTTAATTAAGAACGCTGGAGAACATGCATGACAAAGACATAACCTAATAATAGCATATGTTGGATGTTTGTCAAAATGACAATGTTTAAAAAACCACAGTTTAGTAGGGATATCAGTTTGGATTAATGAGTAAAATTTTGCACGTGTGAACCTAGTTTTTGCCATAGGCTATCCCAGTCTCTCTTTAACTGCGTATTTGCCAGCAGTCTTAGATCTTTGGAGAATCTGTTGTAATATTTGTCATTACCTAGATGCCCTGCATCTTCATATTTTCTCTAGTAGTGAGTTAACATATCTTACTTATATGCATCCCAAAACTGAAGTGCCTGTGAAGCATTTTTTGCAGAGAAATATATATACCTGAATTGTTCCAATGCACACACATACTTACTATATTCCTACCTCTATACAGTAACCACTTTACATCAGGTGGGCTGTATGAATCCCTACATTGTATTATGAGTATTTTAATTTGTATACAAATCCAACCTTAGGGGGTTCAGTCTAGGTAAATTAAAATCACAGATATTTGACAAAGTATAGGCATCTGACCCCCCTTATGCTAAAATACTGGGAACCTGATTATTATCGCTGAGTCGTGGCATTCCTCGGCTCCATTGAACATCTTTTTTGTTTATTTACATGTACAAACCAACGGAGCATGGCTTTTCTTATCTTAGGTCTTAGAATAGATTATTGAATATCTCTCAGATACTCTCTTTCTGTCATCTTCATTAACCCTTTGAAACCTGGGTGGTCATATACGACCGTGAAATGTATGGGAAAACATATATAACGGGTTCTGACTGGTCACAACTCAATCTACAAGCATTATGCTGCAGACAATGCTCACATTTAAATTTTCTTTTGGCATTTCTTCTTCGCCAATGCTTCACCATTTTCGAAATGCTGGTAAATTAAAAAAGAGAGATTAAAGCTATGAAAAATTAGTAAGATATAATATGATTTAATTATCTTTTAAATTCTGTTTATTGTACTTTTATGCTCTCTCTTGTCACAGTCAGCTGTGCCTCTGACTCAAGCTTTTGCTGCCAAGAATTTTTCTCAACACTGCTTTCACACTCATGCGCATTTTCTGCACTTGTCTCTCCATACCTTATCTACTTACCTTCAGTCACTGCTAGAAGCGCACTCAAGATTTACAATTTCATTTACTTGTTCCAACCATACTTGTAACTTAATTTACAAAAAAAAAAATCCTCTCTTTCTAATATTATTTTTGTATTGTTGGTTTTCGTTTTGTTATTTATAGTACACTCTAAATAATGCTAAATTATTTACTCAGGTACACTCTTCCAGAGTTATGGACTGTTATGGTAACAAGCAGAAAATATACATAGATCCATGATCCAAAAATATCTATGGATATTTTTCACTCGATTTACTGATCATGCAAATACATAATAGTAATTTGTAATATTTCATCTTGTAGGTATCCAAGCTACAGCATTGGCGGCACCTCCATCTGATGAGAAGCTCCCGCCTCGCCCAAAAGAAGGAGGTGTAATAACACGTTATTGTGAATTCTATAATGGTTCCAAGTCATGTGATCCCAATAAAAACACAACTTGTGAGCCAGCACTGCCTGAAAAAGAAGAATGCCCCCCGACAGAGACAGATAAAAGCAGCCACTGCTTTGTGCTATGGCAGTTCGATAATGTGACCAACACAGCATATACTAAGGTCAAAGGATGTTTCCTCGATACGGTCTCATGCAATGACAGGGCCTCCAGTTGTCGCCTACACAACATTAAACTCCCGCTCGTACACTGTTGTTGCGAAGGAGACATGTGTAATCAAAATGCCACCTTTCCAGGACTAGAGGCAGTGAAAGCCCAAACCGAAGTACCGCCATTGCGGTTACCTGCATCCCCAGCACCTACTGCTGATGACGACACGAAAGCAGTTATCGCATACACATTGGCCCCACTTTTCATACTCTTTGTAGTGTTGGTTGCATGCTATTATCTATATAGGAGACGCAAAGGTAGTTCTTTTGCTGAACTCGCAAGTGGAGAGCCATCTCTATCGAGACCACCATCAGCTGGTGCCGGAATGGAGAATGAAGGGCTCGGCTTAGTAGGACAGGTGACGTTGTGCGAAGTGAGGGCTCGGGGGAGGTTCGGAGCTGTTTGGCGTGCAAAGTTAGGGCAGGCAGATGTAGCCGTAAAGGTATTCCCGCTACAAGACAAGCAGTCGTGGCTAGCGGAGCAGGAGATCTTTCGACTTGCGAGAATGGACCACCCTGATATATTGCACTACATTGGAGTAGATAAGAAGGGCGACAATTTACAAGCAGAATACTGGCTCATCACAGCTTATCATGAAAAGGTAATAAATATTTGGTTACTGCAATGTGTTTTTTGTAATAGTTAATATGGTGTTCATTTAAATAATCATTATTTATGACTAAGCCATATTGGTCGATATGTACATAAATTAATGGTATAATGGTAATGATACTGTTGAAATAGGATCATGTTACAAATACACTATTTTAACATAATTTTGATAGAATAATTATGTGTTTTATGTTACAGGGATCTCTCTGTGACTATCTGAAAGCTCATACGCTTACGTGGTCGGATGCATGGCGCGTAGCGGGCTGCGTGGCTCGTGGATTGGCGCATTTGCACGAGGAGGGTGGTGGAAAGCCCGCAGTTGCGCACCGAGACTTCAAGTCTAAGAATGTCCTCCTCAAATCTGATATGACTGCGTGCATTGCGGACTTCGGGCTTGCATTAGTGTTCGTGGCAGGACGAGGTTGCGGCGACGCGCATGGACAAGTGGGCACCAGGCGGTACATGGCGCCCGAGGTGCTCGATGGAGCTATCAACTTTACAAAGGATGCATTCTTGAGGATAGATATGTATGCCTGCGCGCTGGTGCTTTGGGAAATTGCATCTAGGTGAGATAATTAAACAACAATTACTAGCAAATCGCGCTGGTAAACTACCAAGTCAACCTCTTGTGAACAAATTATAGCAACTAAGTTAACAAACCAGCCAATATTTGCACGTCGTATAAATAAGGGCTAAAGTATGAAGTTGCCGATTTGTACTGAAAAATTATAACTCGCTTTTTTCTAAGATGTAGCATATTTATTTAATCAAAATATTTACCCTCATTATCTATACATTGCTGCCATCCAAACGGAGGTTTATTTATCCCTTTGGGATAGATATCTGAGAATCTAGATACGACAAACTGGGTGAAATCATTTTGTACTGCCTCCTGGGAAAAAATTGTCCAAATCACGAAAAAAATGGTAGTCAACTGGAGCAAGGTCTGGCGAGTACGGAGGATGACGTATGGTTTCTAACTGCAGCTTCTGTAAAGTTGCAATGGTTTGTCATGCAGTGCGAGTCTTGCGTTATCATGAGGCAATAATATTGAAGATCGATTCACGATTCGGTGTGTTATAGCCAGTTGAGAAGCTATAGTGATTAACGCCATGGAATGACCACTAAACAGTTTACATTACCTTTTTATTGGTAAGCTTTGCTTTAGGGCACCGTTGCGGCGTCTAACCTGGGGTCAGCTTACGGTTATCGTAAAGAATCCTCTTTTCGTCACATGTCACAATTCGATCCAATATTCCTTTATTTCTGTACCGATTCAACAAGGCAACACATGTTTCTGTAGATCAGTCAAATCATGAGGCACCCATTTTTCATATTTTTTTATCTTATTGATTTCATGCAAATGAGTCAATATTGTAGGTAACGTTAAACCATTACTAATTCCTAGATAGTTTGACTTGGATGGGCTTCCACCATCTCTTTCAATTCAGCGTTATTCATCTGTGTGGGCGGTCTTCCACGTGGTTCGTTCTTCAAGTGGAAGTTTCCATTACGAAAGCGTTTAAACCAAAAACATACAGTGCATTAATTAGCAGTTTCCTCTCATAACGCAGCATTGATATGCCAGCCGTTTTTGCCACGTTAGTTCCGCGTCGGAACTCGTATTCAAAAATCACTCGGGTTTTCGAAGTATCCATTTTTCCCGTCTAAGCCGAATAAAAAAAAAACAATTAAAATTCAAAAATCAAATGTTGCACATTATTTAAAAGAAAAATCTCATAGGTATCCTATGAAAAAAGTTTCACTCGACAATCCCACCATGAAGGTTTAATGTCAATTCAAAGTATCTATTACTATAAAACGGAAATTTCATACTTTAACCCATATTATTAGTTGCATTGTAAATATGTTCTTGAGATTTAACTGAATTCCCTATTACCTAAATCTTACATTTTATTTTTGCCGATTGTTAATCTACCTTATATATTGTTTATTGTAAGCAACTAATGCTTACAATACCTATAGATTTATCTTGGTCCCAATATAAATTTGGTAAAGTTGCAATCGCTTTTGGGTTTTTAAACCTAACTTCATGTTAAAAGTTACAAAACAGACAGAATATTTATTTAAAAAAATAAAAATGTAATATTCGTATTACAAAAAATTATGACGTTAAGGACAATGCTATTATGTTTTTGTAAAAATACGGCATTTCATATTTAAATCCTTATTCATCATCCTAGTACCAATGGTAGTAGAAGCACCAATATCACTGGAATAACCATAGAAACTTTGTAAATAATTCGGTCCCGTAAGCGTAACTTGTGTTATAGAACCTGTCACTTTGTACAGATGCGCAGATGTGGGCACCGAACCGATGCCCCAGTACCGGCTACCGCTGGAGGAAGAGGTTGGCTCGCACCCTAGTCTCGAGGAGATGCAAGAGGCCGTGGTGCAGAGGAAACTGCGGCCACACATCCCGCCACAGTGGCGTGATCATCCGGTGAGACATTGTACTACTTGAGTTTTATAAACTAGACCCTACTCTGTTGCAGAGTCCGGGGATGCCATTCTCTGAGATACTGTTCGTTATTTGTCGTGTTTGGTATTCTGTGCGACATAGTTTCCATCTACCTTCCGAATATACAAAGTAAAGCTGTTATTACTGTACCATCAAGTAACTTAGCATATTCCGTACAAATATACCGGGACAAACGTTTTCTTGCGTTCGGTTCCTGTAGTACTAAAGGGACAGGGAGTGGAGGAGCATTAGAGGTTCCCTCCCATGTTCAAACGGGTTTTAGCAACATTTCGAAATAGTGGACGAAACATGGATCCTCCTCTGTACATCACAGACCAAAGAACCATCCAGGCAATGGACTGGATGTGAAAACTGTCCAATGATATCTAATAAGACTGATAAATTAATAGTAAAAGCAAGATTACTAAGAGAATGTTGTATATATTTGTAGATTAGTTTCCACAAGTGAAGTACAGTAAGTTATCTATATCATACAAATCTGTCGCAATTAATTATGAAATCAACATGCAACAACTGCTTTGTTTAGCAAAAAAAATATTGTTATTTCTTGGTGACAAGGTGAACAAAAGTCTTGTTCCGCCAAAACTGTAGCTTACTTGGGAAAAGTGCCTCTTTTATAATGGCTGACAAAACATCATAGTTATGAAAACGATAACGTATATACATCAAATACTTTGTATAAAAATCTTTGAAGAATTAAATTATGATACAAGTCAATTCATTAGATGAAGCTGCACGTCAGCGTGGATAGAAAAGCATCAATTAAACCTCGTTAAGGGTCAGTAATTCAGATAGATAGTGCAAATTGCTGCCTAATATAAAATGGCTGCTTTGGTCCATTGCTCCAATTGTGGTCTCAAATTGTCAATATGTCATTTCATGTTACATTGTGTTTGTTAACAGGGGCTATCAGTGATATGTGACACGATGGAGGAATGCTGGGATCACGACGCTGAAGCTCGTCTGTCGGCGTCGTGCGTACTGGAACGGGTGACCGCCCACCGGCCGACTGCACCTCCCGTTCCTCGTCTCTCGCCCGACACCACGCCGCTGCTTATCCACGAACTGGCCGATCATCAAACTTGCTGACCGACCGATCACCTTCCCCTCATACAGTTCTGAGGTACACTCGCCTAACAGTTCTGAGGAGTAATTGCCTTTTGTGAAGTCCGCAGCTCATTGAGCTGGCCATTCTTCCTGGTCTCACCTATCACTAGAACTTCACAACGGCATGATTTAGTATTGCGGTAAATATCGATAGTTAACGCTGAAAAACACTATGGATAAGACTATTCATACTATCGATCGCGTGAGATGCACCAATACTATCGATATTGAACATTCCATCGATAGTAAATTTATTAAAAACTATCGATAGTAGGGATATTATTGATTTTGTTTTGGACTACTGATAGTCAACAGTTAAACAGTGATGTCCCAATCACGATAGTGTTGCCACACTATTGTGATTGGGACATCACTTGAATTTAAGCTGTATACATTATTTTTCGATCATTTAATACAATAAAACAGTGTGCAATAACGCTCAATTTAAAGTTAATAATACGTAGATTATGAGTAAATACGACACACAAGAAGACAGTTATTTGACTTAGAAAAATAAAAGTCATTGTTATAATATAGCATTTATCAAAATAATCCAATACATGTTTGAACTCGCCAACCAATGGTTAGTGATAGTCACCCAACAACAACAACACCAGCAGCCAGAATAATGGGTAGATGCAATTTTTGGAACTAAATCATATGAATCCTGCTATATTCCATAGTCTGAGGTATAACAAAATAAAATTTATTACTAAAAAAAGTTATTAAAAATTAAATTTACAAATACTAAAATAGAAATTAATTAAATAAAATGAAATATATATTTAATTAAAAATGATTTTTACTAATGTAAAATTTATTTTTAATTAATTTTATTTCAAGTCTTCCCACAGTCCAAAAGGAGATTGCTATTACAAGCTGAAAGTACAAATCTCGATTGAGGGTCTACCCAAATTAGTTTGCTTAAAGGCTACTCACGAGTAATCCATCATAACGACTTAAAAGGACATCCTGGTGCTGATCAAAATACATTTCCATTTAAAGTCAGTACTGGAGTCGACGAGACTAAATTGAATAAAGTAAGTAGTTAGTGCATTCATTGGACAGCACACTCGCACAGGAACTTACAACTACCAACTCATTCATTTATAGTAGACAACTCATTGCGAATAAGCTATGAACAAAAATAAATATTTAGTAATAAAAGTTATTTTTTTAGTAATAAATTTGTTGAATGTACAATAGAACTCGTGTTCGTGTTAACTTGTGTCGTCATCGCTCATCCAAAACAATCAATTTCATCATCACACACTATCCGTCCTTCACAGTCAGGCATCCTAAACTAGTCAACAGACTCGAAACTAACTCAACTGTTATCTCACTTAGGCCGCATTGAGCCGAACGCTCACCATTCAGGCATTTATTTGTATACAAGTATATATAAGACGTAATTTCATAATCGTATTCCCTGTGATTGGCATACAAAAAATGTATTATGGAACAAATAGTACTTATTTTTATTTATTCATTGGAATGAATTATGGAGTCGAATTTGTGTAATGCAGTTTTACAACCAAGTCGCATCACATATGTTTGGTATAAAAAGTCTGTTTGATTTGTTGCGAATTGGGGGCCTTATTCCTAGGTGGATCGATTTTATTTAGTTGTAAGTTCACATTCTATTCAGTTGAGCCTGCCAGTTCTTCCCCTTATTGTTCGTGTGTTAGTATAGGTACATAAGTATTATTTGTTATTATTTTGCTTTAGCATTCAAGTAATTGATTATCAGTTTATTTAAATCAATATAAAACAGATGCGAATGTGACAAGGTTGTAAATTGTCAGTAGATTGAATATTCTTTTTATTTTATGTCAGAACACTTGCTATAATATATTTCAATTTACATTGACACTTTACTGCCAATTACTTGATTGCAAAATGTTTATATTTTATAATATTCATAATCTTTGAAGGCGGCAGTTTATCAATCTTTTACGTATCACTACGGAAGACGGGTTTTGACTATATTGATAACCTGCACAATGCATCAAAACGGAAAATGAATTCCGCCTTCTTTGACATAATCTGTTATGTTGCTGGTGAAAATATATAACCATGTGAATATGGAGTTGATGCAATGTACATATATTATAGTTATTTTATATTAAGTTTAATCTTGATCAGTTGAAATCTCGCAAGCGATAAGACATTGGTTTAATTTTATTGTAAAATAAAAATAATAACGCCACCAAGTAAAAATAACGAACTAAATTAAAAATTTCATATCTTTTATATGTATACAACGATTCGTAGTGGAACTTTAATGTGTGTAAATACAATTGACCGTGCCGTTACATTTCAGTATGCTTTGCTCTTTATAGCTGTTCACTGCTGGTTGTGAGTTGTTGTAGTGGACGTAAACATTACGACAGCTCGCAATGGATAGTTGAACGTTGTAAATTGATACGTTTGAAATGTAAATCGGGGGCTATTACTTGGAATATTGTATAATTTTATAATAGATAAATTATCAATTTGGAATTAATAATTATCCAATCGTTAATTGTAAATTGATGTGTAAAACTTATGAAAAATTACTCCAATCAAATCGACCGAATCAAATGCTACCCGTAAAATGTCGTAAAATATCATTATAATGGAAATACTATATAATGAATACTAATACTATTAATTATTTGCAAGTGTAGTATATTTTTGTTTAATAATTATTTATACTACGTTTGTTCTACTTTATAGAGAAAACAATTTGTTCCATTAAGTCTTCTAGCAGGCTGTTTTTAGGCGATCGAAAACGACGTATTCGGACTCTTCTTTGATTAGAGGATTTTTGCTTTGGGGTGCAAATGGCTTCCTATCATCTTTAGAGCTAAAGCCAACCTCACCTGCTCGTGGTGCACCCTGCCTTTAGCAAACGAGGCTCTGGCGAAAGACATGTAGCGCGCAGTCTTATTTAAAAGGCAGGACGACTGACATTATTTCCTGAAGGGTTGACAGTTTGAAGTCCTTGTTTTGGCAGCGGGGTAGGCAACTATCATACTTCTGCGTAATAATATCACAGACCAAGACAAACAGGCATGTTCATAAACACGTGTTTGGTCTGCGTGAATGAGAAATCGAACCCGCGAGCCTTGGTGTTACAGAACATTGCTAACCACTCCGCCACCGGGCTCTTCACAGAAATACGTGAAGGATTGACGGTCATGGAAAATCATCAAATTTGTCCCGTTTTACTCAATATATATATTTGTTGACGACTTCGTGGGCACAGTGTTTAACAACGCTGCTTTGACACCAGGGCTCGTGGGTTCGATTTTCGCACAGGACAACCGACAAACATTTGTGTGCATGAACATATCTGTTCGTCTTGATCTGGGTGTTATTAGAAGAGAGAAAACTGTAGGCAAATAACAATGCAAATGCAAATAAATGCATTCCTGCAAATGAACGAAGGTTACCAGTAAGTTCTTAAGGAGTTACTGTGTTAGCAACAAGGGTGCTAGCAATAGCGTTCATATGCTACTGTAACCACTATCCATCAGGTGGACCTGTATATATATATATATATATATATTGGTCAATAATACCATACCACTAGTCTTTACAATACTCAACGAATACTGTAAGTTTCTGTCGCTCAAAAATAACCTCTGTTCGCTGTAACAGAGACTTCCATGTGTACTACTTAACCAGACGTTCAAGATTAAAATTGACAGGGATATAATTGAGGAAGAAGGTAGTGGGAAAGGCGGTCTTAAGTTGTTCTAAAACCAATAAAGAGTAAACAATATGGTAATATTGAGTTGGATGTTGTGCGTGTTAATTTATGACAGTAGCACTAGTAGTACAGCGGACACTTGCGACTTCGCTTTTGATTTCCGAACTTTTAGGGTAATGTGTGAAACAAAAGGAAATACCGGTCAAGGCATTTTAATAGGAAAGGTATTTCGCATTTTTTTTTGTTAATTACTTCTGTAAAGTAAATTTAAATTATAAAAATACGTGAATGAGGAGTGATGTCGTAGTTGATAATGAACCAGACTTCCAACCAGCCCCTGGTTCGAATATTGTGTTTCCTAGTACGGGTTCCGCCCCCTCGCAGTGACGTCAGATCGTTATACAACTAAATCAATGTAACTGAAATTATCTTAAAATTGCTTTTATATTTTTTATTCTACATCGGGAGGCATACAAGTATATGGCTCACGTGATGTAAAGCGGGTACCGTAGCCTATTAACGCTCGCGATATATCACTCACAGGCTGCTTTGACGCGCCCTACCTCTTCTCTCTCGCTTGTGTCATTGTGATGGTAAATAAAGGATTATTATTATTATTGTTACTGGCGTGTGCGTGCAATAAATTTGTGTTTAATTATTTATGTACGTGTTTGCAATTATGACTTGCTTGGCGGCCATGGAGAATATCGTGAGGCAGCACGTACAAAAAATTGTGATTAACTAACTTAAGAAAGGTCTATTTTTTCATCGTGTTGGAAAAGTTTGACGGCAGTCATTGTATATCAAAAACAGTATCTTCCTCAAATTTATTCAAAATCGAATAACAGGATAGCGGTAGGCAAAATAATTTATTTTTTCTGACAAATTACACCGCCATCTAGCTCCAAAGTAAGCGAAGCTTGTGTTATTATGAGATCTTGACAACTGATACATGAACATA
This sequence comes from Pyralis farinalis, assembly GCA_947507595.1. Lineage (NCBI taxonomy): Eukaryota > Metazoa > Arthropoda > Insecta > Lepidoptera > Pyralidae > Pyralis > Pyralis farinalis. Next base: position 4,751,902 of record OX382270.1, read on the forward strand.
TATATTTTTGTAAATTATGATACGTAGAAAACATCCAGATCAAGACACACAGACATGTGCATAAACACATGTTGTCCTGTGTGGGAACCGAACCCACGAGCGTTGGTCTCAGAGTAGCGTTACTAACCACTACATCCGAGCTCGTCAGATTTGATATGTGAATAGGAATTGTGTGCAATTTTCACAATCTGGCGGTCAACTGAAACATTGCGGTCAACTTAGAGCGTAATTCTTACTGTAGTAGTATACATGGAAGTCTTTGTGGGTTAGAGACACCTTGATGTTTTCTTCTTGGGGCTCCACAGCCAAGGTACTCGCTCTACTATATGTTGCCGGAAATTGTTATTCCATATATGCCAAATGTTCGCAACCCGCGACAAATCTTGGCGCGTATGTACCGGAAATAGAGCCCATATTAGAAAGACTGCCCTTTATTGCTATAATTGGCTTATTTAGACTTAGTTTGTGAATGATGTTGCTAAAAGTGCTAATTGAGGAATTACAAGCAATGAAATTAGAATTAATGTATTAATAAATATAAGCAATGCCACTTGCGCTAGCGATGTGTCAGTATTTAGGAGTGTAGAGTACAGTCGGCCTAAAAAAGTCGCCATTCGTACTATTTGACGAATAGTGGTATCGGTACGGGCTATAATAAAATGTGAACGAGTGTACGCTCTTTTAAGGCTAACTGTACATTATTAATATTTGGATCGTTGTGCGTGCCATAGAACTAATATCCGAAACATGTATAGCCTCCGACAATTTTCTTGACACATCGTTTGTCTTCTTTTTAATTTCAACATTTAAAGTATTATTATTTATGTGCTGAATATGCATATTGTATGTACAGTATATGTATTTATTTCATTGAGTATTAGAAAGAAAGAATCATTAATATGTACACACTTCACAACAAATACACACAGCTGTTTGCTATAATGTCAGACAGAAAACAATATCCTTATGGCAAGAGCATATTACAAACTTAGCATAAACACAGGAAATGTAGTATGTGGTTGAAGCCTATGTAGCAGACCTGGCACTGATTTCCAGTCCAGTCTGTTGTGACACCGCGGACGCAACAAAAAGCACTGTATTATGTAATTAGATCAACAAGTTTAATTATGTTACCGTGGCGTCAATTTATTTATATCACGTTTTCTTCTTCGCGAATCCTGCCTTCTCCGTACACTGATTTGTTATCTATGGGCACGTTCACATCGCAACATGTCCAACACAGCCCGCGGCGCAACGTAGTACAGTCAACCGCAGATTGTGAGCAAACTTTACATAGTTTACTGATTTCCCATATTCAACTTTACGTTCAATCGAACTGACAATATGTTGTGTTTAGGGGTGGAGTCGCGGCAACCGATTATTGGAAAAGGAGTCTTCAAAGTCAGTGGTCGATCGTACGCCTAGTTGAGAACGCGACCCTAAAATTGCCTTCCAAATTGCTTCAATAAGGCCACTTACCTGCATATTCATGCTATTTGGAACATTTACACTATTATGCAAATAATATATATTATATCTATTTACTTATTAAAATATTTTATAGTTTTGAACTCACTTGGTGATTATTTATTCGATCTGTCAGATTAATTGTCGGATACTGTAGTGATATAAGAGCACATGTTATTTGTTTTCAAAAGTTTAGTAGATACGATCTACAATTTACTTTTCAGACATAATCACGTTGGTGTCTACAATTTAAATGAAATTATGTATGCTACTACCACAAATTTTATTATTATTATTATTCTAGCTGTTGAACGGTCAAACATTGAAATGGCAATTTCGCAGCTTGTATAATTAGATAGTTCAGTCTGGCCCATATCGCTGTTTGTTGTAAGTTAAGGGCCATTAATATATCATAATCATCTTTGGAGCCAAAGCAAACTTCAGCTACACGGGATGCATCTTATGGATTCGTAAGCGAGGCTCTGACGCACAGATTGAATAAGAAGTTGGTGGTTGGTTGGTATGTCTACATTGTAGATAACTATTATAGTTTATACGAGTACATTCAGGTGTTATTTAGCCCAGTGAATTAAGAACCGCCCTATCAACTGATTATCCCTGGTTAGAATATTGGTGAGGGCATGTACTACTAAATTCGTGTTTTCAGATTTATGTACATACTAGCTGCAGCCCGCGGCTCCGCCCGCGTGGAGTCAAATAACGTAGGCTATGTGTTAATCCAGATCATAATCTATCTACGTGCCAAATTTTAAAATCCGTTCAGCCGTTTAAGCGTTTTTTCAAATCCGTTCAGCCGTTTAAGCGTGAAAGAGTAACAAACATCCATCCATACATACAAACTTTCGCATTTATAATATTAGTAGGATTTGTAATTTTACCCGGCGGTGAAGGAAAACATCGTGACAACATCTGCACGTCCAAGATATTATATTTCAAAAGGCGAGTGGTCTAACCTAAGAAAGGTCTGGTTTTCCCTCGGGCTTGTGGAGATCAGACGGCAGTCGCTCCATGTCAAAGTTCGTATCTTCGCTAAATCATTATGCTTAAGTAGTTTATCCCGCCGATCCTAATGAATTAGGAAACGGGATTACGCTAGAAAGAAGATACTTGATTGTGTGCTTCTGGTTTCTGCCAGTTATTCCATGAGAACTAGCGCCGTCTGGCCACCGCCCATTACCGTAGATTACATGCCGTCGTCCCTGCAATAACTGCTTTGGTCATCACCAGTGATCGGATAATCGGGCGCTAATATACCTAAACTTCATTTTTATTCCCACAAAAGAATAATACGGACATGCCTTTCAGAACCCCGGATCCCGGAGTCGTTTGAAATTCCTGAGATTGCTAAAAATGTTACCTGCATACAAAATATAGTTAGAACTCGTTGTGAAAATGATATATTTTCATTGAATAATGCTTACATACCCTCTCGTACTTTCAAGACGGCTGTTCCTTGTTAAACTCTTATTGTATTTTTTTTAGATTTAAAAAGCCGATTCTAATGAAACTTTTAATTTACAATAAAAGTTTTATGAAAACTGGTTTCGTAACAGGCCAGCAACCTAAACTACTTATGGAATTGAAACAATTGTAATTTTATGTGTAGCACCATTTATTTCGTACAAAAGCAAATTATAATTATAAAATCTTTCACAAAAAATACGAATGAGAACTTTTTTAGTAGTAACCACTGCTATATTTTCATTATGTTACTTATAGTTGTTTTTACTAAATTGTTCAATCCCGGGTATCCGGATTACTTATTAATTCAGGAAGGAATATCCATATTATTCTTTCAAGGAAAGAAGTTTAGGTATATAAGCGCCCGATTATCCGATCACTGGTCATCACTGATCCAGGCTGCCACGACGGTCTCTGAGATTGCCTTTATACAGATTGTATGCAACGATACAATCCATAGGCAGCACGATAGTGGGTCGATGTTGGTCGCTGATTCGTAACGTCATGCTCCCCAGAAACCCCATCATCTTTTTTGCTGTTTATAAATTCACATCACAAACAAGTGGTTAAAAAAAAATGTACTGATATTTTTACCACTAAATGTGCTAGAAACTAAAAAACGTAAATAGTTAATAGATTCAGGCGTTATTTTGCGAAAGTCAAATTTACATGCAATTTGATCTGACCTGCTTTGTGTGCTTCCGCCACCAATTAGTTCATGCGGCCTAGCGCCGACCACTAGTAGATGCTGCATCTACTAGTACTACTTTTTTTTCTTCAATTCGCATTGCATATAATGACAAGCTATGAATATTCATGCCACGTTCTTACGGGGTAAGCAGAGAGAACCGAGTGCGACAAGACGCGCCTTGCACACCTCGCTCGCTTCTTTAACATTTATTGCTCTTATTATATACAAAGTATAAGAGCTTGAAATATCTTTGCTATTTATTTTTCTCGGGCGGTAATAATAAAGATTTTAAAATCTTAGCCATAGCTAGCACATTTAGTGGGAAAAATATCAGTACATTTTTTTTTTAACCACTTGTTTGCCTAATAGTAATAGTCTACGTAAAATTTCTTTGAATTTTACTTGGGGTTGCTGGGGAGATGCTCTACAGCAAGTCATAATTCAGTTGGCTGTACCTGTTAACTTGTTAAGGTACTTATTTTTTTAAGTATGTACTATTTCGGTACACATTGCGTACAATTGTGATATGAATTTATAAACAGCAAAAAAGATGATGGGGTTTCTGGGGAGCATGACGTGATTCGTATGGCTAACTAGTGGTGGATGCTCACAAAATAGTAGTAAATAGATAAAATAGCCAGCAAACTAATTCTCTATGTCGGTAGTGTTCGTGCGTATAAATATGGTTACAAGGAAACTGACGAGACGTTATTAATTACTATTGCTGTAGCACAGTGACGTACGCTGTACAATGCACGCACGGGCGATAATCATCAGTAGACAAGGGATTTATATAAAGAAAACCTATTATAATAGTACAATGTAAGTACCTTCAATTTCATTGGGCATCGTGTACTCGCTTGTGTTTGCCATCCTCACTTTCACACTTAAAGATCAATGAAACATGCCAACATTATGCAGAAGTCCTCAGAGAACGTTTACTATATATTCTAATTTTGTTAAATATTTTATACAACATTCAGAAACAATGCTATTGAAATATAGAATATACCTAAATTAAAACTTTTTGTCTGTTTTAATGTATAGGTAGGCCAGACTGGAGATATATATGAAATATAACTGTATATCATTGAAAATAATTGTGATTTATAGACTAATTGTTACGCAAAATATCAATGGGGAATCATAGTTAATTTGATTTACCTATGCCATGTGCATATCACCACACATAGACTAAGTAAAGTTGCCAAATGTAAATAGATGTTATTGTTAAGTTAGGATATGGTTATTGTCTTTGGAACAATTCATTGGCACATAATTGAAATGCGTTGGAGCTACGCACATTTTCGATGCACATAAGGAGAATTGCAAGTTCTTTACATTTAAGTGTTGCTAAACTTAATTGAATTCAATGAATTGATTAATTCAATACATTCATTGAATTCATGAATCATTATAATTATTAGGTTTGTTACTTCCTAATGGAACTTCTGGTTATAGTTGTATAGAATAAAATACATTTTCTACTACTTGTTAATAAATAAATATCAATCATAAATATAGTGGAACAAGTACAAGTGTCGACATAACATCAAATTAAATTGAATTTAACAATATGATATCTCGTTCGTCTCGAGACGTATCAATGATTAATTACTCGTACATAGCAACTTTTGCTATGGGTGTCCATGTTGATGGGATACATCGAAAGTATAAAAAAAACTTGCCATTCTCCGAAAGCTTGTTTCTTTGTACTAATGTACTCGTATATGTACAAACAAAAAAAATCTATTGGATGTCGATGTTTCGGCAAGTCGAAATTTTAAACCATTTCAATGCTATATACCTATGCATATGACGTAACATGTGTATGTCTATACGCATATACTATCGCTTGCTTGACGCCGCGCATTTCGCAGATTGAAAGTTGTCTCATAACTTCGTGTAGGTTGCATTGCGTAACATATTTGCGTTAAAATTTCCACTTGTGCGGTTTTGGACAAAAGGACAAAGAATATGTAAAGATATATATTAGAACACTAATAAATAGAACAATAACAGCGCCTAAAAATACTGCACCGATTCAATGGAAAAGAAATTGGCGGTTTATGTTAAGGCTGTAAGAATGGGCAGTGTTGTAACGGTCTCGAATTAACTCTGTCTACGGAGAGGCCTCTTGGCCCGGACGCTGCCGGACACTGGTACCCAATATACTAAGACAATATATAAAGCGGCTTATAATAAGACCACTGTTCAGTGGAGATAAAGTTCATTATTTTACACCGAAAGATGCCCGTTGCTCCATAAGTTTCAATCGAGTGCCGATGTGAATTGACTTATCCGGCAGCGAGAGTTGTGGACACGTGGTCATTGCATCGATAATCGACGAGAGAATCGAATATGTTTGTAAGGAAAATGCATTTATTATATTCTGTATAAATATAGGTAAAATTAGCATGCAATATTTTTCTCATTTACAAAATCGTTGAATGTTCTTTTTGTTTAAACTATAATTTTGTAAAAGTTTTCTTTAACAAACTGGCATGAACGAAATAACGGCCTAAGCGTTACGAACTCTTACTGTTCGCCATTTGTCCACAACTATAGTGTAACATAGGTATGTACTTGTAAGGTAGCAAGGTTAGGTTTTGTAGTGGTAGCCTAGAGGTCGCTGGCGGTTATCCATTGTCTCGCGATCGCGCACGACGCGCCGGCAGCGGTCACAAAATATTATTTTTTAGTTTATTTTAATTCTTTAACAAACGTAGATGTCTGTTGAAATTTGATGTACGTATTAAAATATATTTTCTAGATATACATTGGTTTTCTTTTTACCTGAATAATGACGAGAAAAAGCAAAGATTCACCTACCACGATCAAATTGGTCGAGTTCAATCCGAAGGTGATGTCAGGAGCTTAGGAACTCAAATGTCAAAAACGGCCGAGATGTATAACTGTTGCGACTTGTGGCGTGAAGATGTAGATAGATAGTTTAGTATAAATTCTGAGAGGCGAACGTCTATTCATATTATTGCAATAATGGGAGAATTTTATTATAAATTACATTCCACTTTATAATAATAAAATTGGCAACTCGGCCGACGGCGAGTGACTAGATCGCTATCAAACTTCACAGGATCACCCGCTGGGGGATGAACATTACTTAAAAATTTTGTCAAAACAGCCAGCCGTTTTGGATTTCATATTCATACGTAACATTGTTATATATTAGAACTAGCTTTTACGACATTTTTGTTAAATAAAAAGTATCCTATGTTACTTCTAATACCTCTAAGAATATGTGTACAAAGTTTCATGATGATCGGTTCAGTAGTTTTCGCGTGAAAGCGTAAGAAACAAACGGATATTCACATTTATAATATTAGTAGGATATATTAGGATAACGTCCTTCCTAGCATTAATTGTTGTTGATCCGATCACTACCAAACTTCAGAGAATCATCCGCTGGACTAATTCGAAAATTGTCTGAAAATTTCAACAAAACAGCCCAGCCGTTTTGCATCCATACATTTTTCATTGTATTTGATTGCTTAAGACATTCAGATCCCTTGTTCGAATCCCAGCGTGGTCTTGTACCACTAAATTCGTATTTTCGGATTTATATTTGTAATTATCACTTCGCCGGTGGTGAAGGAAAACATCATGACGAAACCCGCACGTCCAAGAAATTATATTTCGTAAGACGTGTGACCTGAGGAAGGTCTGATTTACCCTCCGAGATGTGGAGGTCTGACGCAGTCGCCCCATGTCAAACAAAATCAGCAAATTTGCTAAATGCTCAGTCTTAGGCAGCCCCGCCAATCCTAATGGATTAGGAAATAGGATAACGTTAGAAGAAAAAATTGCTTAACACTCCTTGTGTTTCCTGAAAAGAGATTTAAGAGCCACGTTAAAATTGAAAGAAAGAAAGAAATCGTCTTAGGTTTTCGCGATTGTTACACATTGAATTAAACAATTTTTAACGGAAGTATCGCGTAGTTTATAAAAATACCACCTTAGTCTTCCTGCGACCACGGACGCTGCAAAGCGTTCGAAACGTCAGGTTCAACAAAATAAATAAAATACGCGATACTTCCGTTAAAAATTATTTAATTCAAAGAAAGAAATATTTATTGGCATAACCATTGACACACACAATAAAAAGTAAACATAGAAAAATTGGTAAAAATATACAAAAAATAATGTATCGTAATGGCTGCCAACAAGGTGCCTTCTCAGCATAATGTTGGAGTACACGGGTGACCGTGTACCAACGCTGTTTTTCGTCAGGCCCTTAGTGACGCCGGATTCCGGACACCAGACAATTAATCATTCACCACCTTAAAAACAACAAATGTATAAATTCCGACGTATAGGACTAAAAACAAATACAAATGCGTCACTTCAATAATATTTGTAATAATAAAATAAAAAACCAGCGCTCGTTACTACTATATAGCGGAGATATGTAGTTGCATTGGATGGTTGGATCATTAAATAATTAAAATTAATGAATAAAAACACAAATAACCAAACAGGGGTTCAAGTCACCGCAATACTGCCTACATATAAAGATCGAAATCGAGACACTATATTCGAAAAGTTGACTGTCAAAATGTATGGAATCTGAGAGACAACTTTCGAATCCGTTTCGAATATAACTTTCCGAGGCAATGTGAATATAGCCACAGACTTCAACTTAGCCGTAGCATGTAAGCGCTTGTAGTATATTGAGTATCATTCGCGCGACGCCGGCCGCTGCTAACACAGCACCTTAGGAGCTTACTGCGGTTACCTCACTCACACGCAGGAACACCAACCCCCCCAGAGAGTGGCTATTTGGCTGCGATTTTCTGTGAGGTGGAAGTACTTGCCCAGACGGACTGCTTTGATGCAACATACCTCTTAAAAACACCCAGGCTAAATACAAACAGACATGTTCATGGACACAAATGTTTGTCTTGTGTGGGAATCGAATCCACGTGCGTTGGTGTCAAAGTCGCGTTATTAATCGCTGCTAGCTCAACATTTCGTAATTGTTCGAATATTATTGGTAAATATATTTTTTCGTTGCTTTTCCCGAGAACTGTAGGTACGCGATGATTTTACTAGTACCTACTTTAAATTTATCTTCTCGTATGGGTCTCTACGTGTTGAATTTATATATGACACGGCATTTAGTGATGTAAGCGGCTCAATATTATATTCAAGGTTTTTCAAGAGGAGGTGATGTCAAGCCAACCTCACCTGTAGGCCGATTCTACTAAAAACTGCAACTGCACTGCAGCGCGGCGTGTGTCAAAATGCGTACATTTTGACATTTCGTCAAGCGATCTGACAGCAGCGACGTTTAACGAAACGTCAAATGTACGTATTATGACACACGCCGCGCTGCAGTGCAGTTGCATTTTTTTGGTAGAATCGGCCTACTGCACGTGACGCACCTTGCTAATTAGTAAACGAGGCTTTAGAGAAAGAGTTCTTCAAAAAAGGCGTGAAGAGGGTTACAGGGTTGGTAACGCATGATTGATACTCCTCGTGTTGGAAGTATCTATATAGCTACTTTATCTATTTACGTTCAGGCAGGTCGTATTCTTATTTATTACCATATGCACATAAAATGACTTAATGATCTGTCTGTGTCTCTGTCTCTGAGACTTGTTATAGTACTACAACCATAGAAACTGCAGCTGTGCGCAGGTCATAGTACACATTGCGAAACAACACGATCGACAACGGTGACGCTGCACTAAGGCCGGCAAATTACCTAATTAGTTTTCATAATTTAAATGTATTTTTTTTTGGTTGCTCTAGCTTAGATTTCTGTATATCGCGCAGTCGTATATTGGCAACATACTCGATGCGATTCGAGGCCACATAGATATTATATTGAATACTACGCTGACTGGAATCGCTACCGTTGTCAGCGATCGCGTCCACGAGCATCCTGTAAAAAGAACCTGAAGTTTCGATTAGAGAAAAGTCGAGAAATCAACCCCGGAGGTACCAAAATGATGTCTATGTAAGGTACAACTGATGGGGCCAACAGGCCATAGTACTCTCTACGTCTCAGAGGACGAGGTCTCATTCCTTTAGTGAGCGGTTTATGACGGCTGACAATTAATTGAGGCGTAGAGAAGCGGTGTTTTCATAAATTTTGCAGCCCTCTTTAATTCGTTCGCTCTGTACACATCTCCCCTTCGATCTTCTCTGCCTTAAGGGAGTGTCAGCGTTAAGGGTTTTTATCGATATAGTTGAGTGTGACCCATCTGACAAGTGCATACGCGTCACAGGCCGGTTCTAGCGAAGCCGATAGGACGACATTCTGGAATCAAATAGGTACGTACAGTGCTTCGTGGTATCCCGGATTCGTTTTGGGCGGTGATCTTAACCGCCACGTGGGTGTGGCGTGAGAGAAGCTTGAGCGTGTGCATGGTGCCTTTGCATATTGGCATACCTACCGTAGCCGTAATGCGAGGGATATCCTCCCGACATGTGTGTGTATGTATACCTAAATGTACCTATACTTTTAACTCGCAGAAAATAACATTTTGTTAGGGTTTTCGTGCTCCTGCGTGGGTAAATTGATTATGAAGCTTTTGGTGACATGTTTATTTATGTTACGAGTGCTATACGTATCGGCTACCCTAATTTCAGGAGGTTAACATGCCACCAACCTGCAAATTGGTCGCAGCTTTTGGATGTTACTAGGTTGTCTTTTAAACTAAAATGCTTATAATTATTGGCTACTAAAAAGACATATTAATAGAAAAATGTTACATATAATATACATTCCTTCAATAATATGCTTAATTAATAGTTCATGCTTGAAGAATATAATAAAATTTCACAGTATGAGTTATATACATAATCAGTGGAGGTACATTAGATTAGATATATTAGACACAGTAAATAATTCAGATAAGTGTTACCTAAACATTTATTATAATAGTTATCAAAACAGATGAATTTGAGTTAAATCAAATTATACGTAATCAGGCGTGTGATTGCATAGATCATTATATTCTTTACATTCACTGACAACGCTGAACTCTATATCATATGAAGTTTGAAAACATGTAGAATTGGCGGATATAACAACTTAGTCGCGAAACGCTGTTCGGCGGCGGTAGTCTCTCGCAATGGCTTCGTCAGACGAATTTCCGGTACAGTTCGCGGGCGCGGAATATGACATAAAAACATTTCTTCTCGACCACCCCGGGGGTGTGAACACTTTGAAAAACTTTAAGGACAAAAGTATTCTCGTCGCCATGGAGAAATTTGAACATAGTCCGAGTGCCTATCACATGTTAAACGACTTCAAAGTGAGTGAGTTTGTGGACGTGAACTTGACAGGGAGAGTGAGTGAAAACGGAAGGATTGTAACTAAAGAGGAGGCTGGACGCGACATCCGAGAGATTGCTTTTCTTGAGGAATTGGAGGTAAATAGTCACTCGAGATAAAATGAAATCTGTATTTCATTTTTGAATCAGTTTCAAAAAATGAAAATAATTTAGTATGAATTCCCAGCCGTCGGCGTGCTGTGCGATTGTAAAACGCGGCTGTTGGCATAATGTCGAACAGCTCCTCAGAACACAATCCGTTATACAATCGATAGAACACGGTCCGAAGGAGTTACTGCGTAAGCAGCAGAGATAGCATTACGCGAGTGATACAATGTATTGCGAGCATTAATGGGCTACGGTAATCGCTTTACATCAGGTGGGCCGTATCAATGTATGCCTCCCGACATTGTATAAAAAAATCGTATGCAATTTGATCTAACCTGCTTTGCGTGCTTCCGCCACCAATTAGATCATGCGGCCTAGCGCCGGCCGGCACCCACCCACTACTGTTAGTACTTGGTACATGCCGACGCTGCCATGGCTGCTCCGGTAGTCTCTGCCTCGGCTGCTGCGGTCGTCCGTCATCTGGAACAGAATCCGCATGCCCCCACCACCACCGTCGCTGCCACGACTGGCCTGGTCGTCGCTGCGACACGTGTTTCGCCTCTCCACGAGGCATCATCAGGCATTGTAGACGTTAATCGTAAGAATAACATGCTACAAGTGACAAATCCATCGCAGTGCCGTCCCTTATATTGAATTGAGGGTGGGGGTGGATGGTGTGAGCGAAAAGATATTTAATAGTGGGGAATGGTTTACGTCAGTCTGTTTGTTCATGAGAATATAAAAATCGTGTTCTGCATGTCCGAACATGCCTTTTCTTATTTTAACACCGTCACTTTCTTTTAGATTAGCTCTCACTCGCACATTATCATTACGATCGCAGTTAAGAAGCGTTATACCACAAATTTTGCAATCCCGACCGCATTTTGAAGAAGCATCTTGAGGGTCAGCATGGCAGCGTTAACTGACAAGATACTATGTAGTCTTTTGTCAGTTGCAGTTGCGATTTGGGCTCCTCTTTCGCTTACCATCAGGCAAAGAGGATATGCTGAACTAATATAAAAAAAAAATACTTTCATACTCTTTCTACCATACTCAGCTTACTGTTCCTTAGGTTAGCGTTAGGATTAGCACCGCGTTGTCTAGAGCGAGATGTGTCTTCTGGGTTACAATTCGACTGCCTAGAAGTATACCCAATGCTGTGCTTTTCACACTGTTCCCTGCATATATGTCGCAAGGAAATAAGGATTTCAGGAATTGACCGAAATTCCTAGATATATCACAAAGTCACGGCAGATGCCTCCGGCCGTTGTCGCAACTGCAATTCGCAACCAGTTGCGAATTAAGAATTTTCATTCTTTGTTCGCAAACAGTTGCGAATCAAGAGAACATTTTCCTTAGTCGCAACTTGGTTGCGAATAAAGAATAAAAACTTCCCAAACTTACATACTCGTAGTTGCGATGGGAGAATAGCATTTCTTAATTCGCAACCAGTAACTAAGATAATGAATAAAAAATATACAATTAAAACAAAAAATCGCAATGTTAAGATAACGTAACCAACAAGAAGAGAACAATCAAGAGAAGATTCTTTCACTGTTTGGTAACTTGTTGTGACAGAAGAATTATTTTTCCACTTTTGTAACTTTTTGACTTTTGTAACGCTTCGCCGGCCGCTGCCGCGGCACGCTCGCTACGCTCGCTCGGCTCGCGCGCTGTAGGGTCGCAGTTCTACCTAACACTCCTCGCTTCGCTCGTCGTCGTACCTATATACGTATTGCAACTGTATGCGTAGTTGCGGTTCGGGAAAAAGTTCTCTTGATTCGCAACTGGTTGCGAAACTTAATCATCAAAATGCCTAGTTGTGGTTAAGGAAAAAGTTCTCTTGATTCGCAACTGGTTGCGAAACTTAATCATCAAAATGCCTAGTTGCGGTTAAGGAAAAAGTTCTCTTGATTCGCAACTGGTTGCGAAACTTAATCATCAAAATGCCTAGTTGCGGTTAAGGAAAAGTTCTCTTGATTCGCAACTGGTTGCGAAACTTAATCATCAAAATGCCTAGTTGCGGTTAAGGAAAAAGTTCTCTTGATTCGCAACTGGTTGCGAACAAAGATTGAAAATTCTTAATTCGCAACTGGTTGCGAATCGCAATTGCCACAACGGCCGGAGCTCGGCAGATGTCGAATAATCTTTTAGACAGTTTTGTAGATTTCGTGAAATTCCCGGTATCATCACTTGCCTGCGACATATGTCTCATTCACTTGTTCCAGCATTACATCATCAACCGCAATCCTCGTGTTGGTTCTGGTTTCCTGTTTTTCAAATGCTATTATTTTGGTTCGTGGCATTAAAAAAATTGCAAGACTTTTTTCATGCAATCATCTTTCATTATTATAACTAGTGTTTGCAGTTCGTATGATTATTCTGCTATTAATACTGCATCGTCTAGACAGTTCACCGCTGAGTCAACCATTCACAATACGACAGTCATATTTCTTATTCGCTGAAGACAACTGCCACATACAGGATGAATAGCCGAGCCGATAGCACGTAGCCCTATCTGACACCAACATTAAAGTCAAACCAGGGCGAAACACTACCGACTACCCGCACACATGCTGTACAATCCTCATAAGTGGAGTTCACAACACGACACAGGTCGCCTTCAACCCCCTATCCGGACAAAATATCCCAGAGATCCTTAGAACTATCCTATCAAATGCTTTTTCGAAATCCACAAAAACCTTCTGGTCCACAGCATTCTCATTCATTCATTTCAATATTTCTTTCCGTACACTTCGTTTGAAGGTATACTAGCATACGGCCCCCTGATGTAAAGTAGTTACCGTCACCTATAAACACTTGCCATACATATTATACAAGGTGATTTTCGTTTACAGTGTCGACTGGACTGGTCCAAGCCGCTCCTCAGTCAGCTGGACGCGATCGCTCCTCACTATGACCAGTGGGTGAACAGTGCAGTCTACAGGAAGTGTCGCCTTTTTAAGAACCCCTTGCTGGAGGCGTTCACCTACACACCCTGGTACATGGTACCTATCTTCTGGATACCGGTCATATCATACATGGCAATCACGCAGTATTATGAACATGTACTTTGTGGAGGTAAATATATCTGAGTGTTTCTCAAAATCTTTGTACATTGCCAAAATGTTAGTGTCCCATAACTAGAAAACTTTTATCATAGAACTTCTTAACAACCAAGAAAATTAATTTTAATATGTGATTAATATCTCTTTTATAAATTAAATCAACATCAAAATATGGTTTTGCATTATTAAAAATAATTATAAAAATAAATGCCAAATACTGACTTAAACTCCAGTATGAAAAATGACTTGTCCCAATTGCGAAAGTTGACATTGAAACATCGATTCTAAAAACACGCATTTTACGATACTGGGAGTTTACACATATTTAAAATGTTCTTAAATTCAGTTTTAAATAGATTGAAAAACAAATCTTAAGCATAAAATCATAAAGAATATTTTTTTTTTTTAATTGTCCACAAATAATTCCAAATTGGAAGTCTTCTTTTGTTACCGTCATATACGAGTTTCGCATAATTCATAGAAAACATACTTATTGCACCAATACAAGGCCACACCAAATCAGTATGACGTTCTTTCTAATTGAGCGTTCGACAGTCGACGTTACACGGTGCATCTGCACGGTGTCTACGTGGAGAGCAGGAGAGCCCTGCAGATGGCTATAAGTAGGGCCAAGGAGGGAGCGTGGCAGGAGCTGCTGGAGGGCCTAGACAGGGACCCGTGGGGCCGACCGTACAGAGGAGCGCGGAACAAGCTCCGCGCTCAGTCGGCCCCGCTGACGGACACCCTCCAGCCGGCCCTGCTGGAGAGGGTTTTCGCTCCCCCGAGGATGGCCCGATCGCTGGACTCCAGAGGAAAGGTGGAGGGCGCTCCGCCGCCCGTCACCGACCAGGAGATGGAGGCGGTCATTGACCGCCTCCGAAGCAAGAAGAGGGCGCCGGGTCCGGACGGGGTGCACGGAAGGGTGCTAGCCCTAGCCCTCGTGCACCTCGGAGACGGGTTCCGGGAGCTCCTTGACTGCTGCTTGCGGTCGGGGTGCTGCCCGGGACCCTTCAGGGTGGGTCGGCTCGTCCTTCTGTTAAAGGGAGACCGGCCCCCGGACTCGGGGTCGGCGGTTCGACCAGTCGTTCTGCTGAACGAGGCGGGCAAAGCCCTGGAAAGGGTTGTCGCCTCCCGCCTCGCTCAGCATTTGGAGGATGGCCCGGGACCAGGCCTCTCGGATGCCCAGTTCGGGTTCCGGGCCAGACGGTCGACCGTCGACGCCATAAGGCGCCTAAGGTCGGTGACGGAGGATGCGGAGCGCGAGGGAGACGTGGTGGTGGCGGTGTCACTGGACATCGCCAATGCCTTCAACAGCCTCCCCCACAGTACCATCCTGGAGGCCCTCAAATACTTTGAGGTGCCTCCGTACTTGGGGAGACTGTTGAAGGCATACTTGGAGGACAGGGAGGTGCGCTACGAGGACGCGAGGGGTCAGATGGTCAGAAGACGCTCGTGTGCGGTGTCCCACAGGGGTCCGTTCTGGGCCCCATCCTGTGGGACCTCGCATACGACTGGGTCCTGCGGTGCCGTCTCCTCCCCGGGATGAGTGTCATCTGCTATGCAGATGACACCCTTGTTACGTCCCAGGGTAAGACCTTTGTGGAGGCGGCGCGGCTGGCCGAAGTCGGAGTAGGACTGGTGGTCAGCCGCATAGAGAGGCTTGGGCTTCGAATCCGATTGGAGAAAACCGAGGCCCTCCTCTTCCGCGGGACCGGTAGGCGGGGCCCCCCCTCGGGAGCGCACCTCCAAATAGGAGGAGAGAGTATAAGGGTGAGTGCCCAGATGAGGTACCTGGGCCTCACCCTTGACGGAAGATGGACCTTCGGTCCCCACTTCGAGCGGTTGGGACCGAAGGTCATTAGAGCTGCGGCGGCGCTGGGTCGCCTCCTGCCCAATGTGGGCGGACCCAGCGCCGCGTGCAGGCGGCTGTACTCCGGCATCTGCCGGAGTATGGCCACGTACGGTGCCCCCATATGGGCGGACGCTCTCTGCGCTCGGAACAGGGCTCAGCTGCGCAGAGCGCAGCGGGTCATAGCGCAGAAGGCGATAAGGGGGTACCGGACGGTAGCGTGGACGGCCGCGACCGCCCTTGCTGGCGACCCGCCCTGGGAGTTGGTGGCGGAGGTGCTCGCCGAAGTGCATAGCTTCGTCGCTAGTAGGAGGGCACTCGGCGAGCGCCCCACGTTGGAGGAAGTGGGGCGGTGTCGCCTGCGAGGGCATTCAGAGATGATGCGGAGGTGGGGGGCGGACCTGGCGCAGCCGCGGTATGGTGTCCGCGTTGCGGATGCGCTGCGCCCGATCCTGGAGGCGTGGATGCGCCGCAGGCGCAAACCCCTCACCTTCCGCATAGTGCAGGTGCTCACCGGGCATGGGTGCTTCGGTGAGTACCTGCACCGGGTTGCGAGGCGGGAGGAACAGCCGGGCTGCCACGATTGTGGCGCGGCCGAGGACACTGCCCAACACACGCTGGAGCAGTGTCCCAGATGGTCTCGGCAGCGCCATGATCTGGTGTCCGCGCTTGGAAGCGCGGACCTCTCGCTCCCGAGCGTGGTCCGCTCCATGCTCGGTAGTGACAGTGCCTGGCAGGCGATGGCCTCCTTCTGTGAGACGGTCATGTCCCAGAAGGAGGCCTCGGAGCGGGACAGGGAGGATGATCCCGAGGCTGTCCCGCTCCGGAGATGGCGGACGGGAGTACGGCGTAGGCGCTACGCACACCTATTGCCGCCTCCCTAATTGTGGGACTAGGGGTCAGGATGGGAACCTGGCCCCATAATGGTCCCGCCGCCGGAGGGGCTGTCCCAATTTGCCGGGACGGTCCCTAGATCGAAGAAGTCCGGCCCCTTGTGAGGGGCTGGCCAGTCGCAGTGGTGTCCTGTTGCTGACAGATCCGGGGCACCACACCAACGCGGCCGATGGCATTTCGCGGGGTCGTTTAGTGGGTATACCGTCGGACAGCCGACGGGGAGTCCCACACTACCACCGGAGGCCACCCAGGCACCGGTGGTGTGCGTAACGCATTTTTCCCCGCGTCACAAAAAAAAAGGGATGGAAGATACACCGCTGATGTGGAAAGACGAGTGAGTGCTGGGAATAGTATGAATGAAGCGTTGGGAACACTTCTTGGCAGTAAAAACTTGAGCCAGAAGGCACAGCTTGCTATACACAATGCAGTGCTAGTCCTAACACTTGCTTATGGAAGCGAGAGCTGGGTATGGCAGCAATCACCTTTTTACTTTGACTTCTGCCCTTCTTTACTTTTCTTGCCAAATCTTCGATTGGAAACATTTAGTGAGCAGATTGTCTTTTGGTTTCGCGTTCGTAAGAATAAATCATATACATATATTATCTCAGGTCATCGAAGAGGGGTTATGTCTTCATCCCCTGACATGACTGTGGATTATATGTGAATCTCAGGCAATTGAAAGATATTATTATTGTTTAGAGTTTTACACTTAATTTATACATTTACAACAAATAACAACTATTGTACTAATTAACCTTTTTATTAAGTAATATTGTCCCTTAATGAAAATAATAAAGTAATAAGTACACAACAATAGTATCAAACTGTATGTTAATGTATGCACAAGCGTCTCGTTAACGTCTGACAATTCCTAAGCCTACAGGGTGTCTGGCGCTCCTTTTAATTCGCGTCCTGAATATGATATGAATATGAATCTGCTTCATAGTGAGCAGTATATATACGATAGCTACATGAACAAAAATCTCCAAAGCCTTCGTTATATCTAGGCAGGCAGACAATGCTTCACTTTGATTCTTCGCCGAAAGAAATCCCCGAAGCCCAGTGATGTGTAAGGCACACTAAAAGATCACCTATCGGGCGATCACTGATCAAGTCTCCCCCCCCCCCCCCCCCCCTGATCTTCCAGGTATGCCAGGTGTTGCGTGTTTATCACGCACTCCGTCACCTTGGAGAGAAGAGGGTATATTTAAACGTACTATATAAAAATACTTTAAATAATACAAAAAAGGGCACCCACCGGTAGCGGAGCGAGGACCCAGGTACTGGTGGTTAGGGCTCCAGAATGAGGAATCTAGTCAAAACGTGGGTTGCGTCTATAAGAAACGCTCTCTGAATCTGATTCTTAACCCAACCTCAAGACCAAGAGAGCTTTACGAGGTAGCCATCTAGACTCTTCACTACAAATCCGTTCACTGATTATCACACTATCAGAACAATAATTGTTGAGTCCACCTACTTCGTAAGTTTCTCATTCACAGTTTTCTCTATGCTGGTCAAGGAAAATAGTGACGCCAAGAAGAACTGCACAGCGCGCCTCAGTCTATGAGCACGATGTCAGGTTTATTGGCAATTAAAGTCCTGTCTGAGATGATAGAGTGTTTTTGGTAGAGGGTGATATTGCCATTTTCAACAACTGTCACTGGTGCATACTTATAGTACGGTACCTGGGGCTTTATAATTATTTAAGTGCAAGTTGTTGATAGTAAATAGTCGATGTTAACAACATAAAAACAACCATAAGCTATACGGAATGGTGGCACACTCGACAAATGTCACCAGTGCCGTCATTCAGGATATGGTTTCGGCAGCTCCTCATCTTTACAACTTCATCCATAATTGTACAGACGAAATCTTCGGTTTCCCAATCCCATTGAAACGTAGTAGACTACCGATGCAAACGAGCTTTTACAGATCCATTAAGAGCCCGCTAGAACCGCCTGCGTAACTCCATGTTCTTCCATTATGTCCTCGCGGCTCTGAATAATAACCAGCAGCGGTTTGCGCTAGCTCTAGTTTGCCACAGACAACGGCTGGCAACAGGCCCATATTGACTGCTATAACATAACGATGCATCCCACCTTCACATTATTGGAAATAGTCCCTTAGATTGCATCCCTTAAACCTCAGGGTTGTGTTGATTCTTGACATTGAAAAACCACGAGTCAAAACTGCTGACGAGTTGTAGTATTAGAATTGAGGTTGTCAACGCACGATTGATAATTCCTGCATAGAAAAAACTTATGTCTTTAATGTATTATCATAAATTATTATTACCATATTTTAATTGCTTGTTTGACGAAAGGTAAGTTTATTTTGTCATAATTGTTTCAGAAACTTGTTCCCAAGATTCGCTTTCACCCATCCAGTACTTGTTCCACATATTCTGCGGGATCGCGATATGGACGCTGATGGAGTATTTCCTCCACAGGTGGATATTCCACCTCGACCCTGGCGCCTCAGTCAAAATGATCAGGATTCAATTCCTCTTACACGGTATACATCATAAGGTAAGGCGATTTAGGGTCGGCTATCAGAATTGCGCTGCTTTGGCGAGTGTTAATGATGCAACAACTACAAGTACACCTACAAACTACAAGTACATTTGGCGTCGTCGATGCCATTAGACAGTTACAAACAGGTCGCCTTAATATTATACAAGCATGACCAGGATTTCTCTGTGTAACGTGAAATGTGGCAAGTTTGTCTTTTACACATGGCTTTGCCCTCCATAGCAATTTTTGGAAATTGTGAAAGTGTTTGGGATCGTTATCAGAATCAGGAAAAAAGAAGAAAATTGGAAGATGAAAGTGCTAGTCAGAGAAAGATCGTGAATCTTTCCAACTCAGGTGTAGACGAATATTGGAAAGTTCTGAAAGAAAGTATGGTGGATAGTGTGTGTAGTATGTGGATGCACAAAAAGAATAGATCACTGAGAGATGATACCTGGTGACATACTTAGGTTGAAGCCTCCGTGGCAAAAAGGAGGAACGCGTGACTGGATTATTTACTTATTTTCGGAAAATTTACAGCTAGCTTGCATGTCATGTACATTACAATAGTGGTGATGGCGAATTAAAAGTTTTCATATAATATGTCAGTAATGTATTTGTATTCATTTTTGAATATAAAATATTGGTAGATACAAAAGAATTCTAGAAAATTAGAAACAAAATATGAGGCAAAAAGTTTTGGTCATCGAACGTTTCAATTGAGATGCGTATTTATAAATATAATTCTGCTTCTATTGGCAACATATTAAAATTTTTAGATATTTTTGGAAAAATGAATTATTTATATTTGATGTTGGAGAACTTTCGGCATTCTTTCGGCTCTTTATGGCATCCTCAGTTTTATATTACTTAGACGCTCAGTAGGCCAATTCTGCTAAATAACTGCAACTGCACGTTTACGCCTGTCACTTGAGTCGTGCAGTAATAGTGCAGTGCCAATAGGTGTATTCTATTAAAATTTCCTGCATTGCAACTACGCTGGAACTGCGCGTATGCTGCACTGTAACGGCACTGCAAGTACGCTGTAACTGTGCGTATCCTGCAACTGAACTACTTAGCATCTGTCGTGTTCCCATATTTCAATCTAATAAATTGGATTTTTACTTAATATTGACTCCTGTAGTTTTAAACCCCATTACCCTTGATTGCCGGCGTGGAGGTATTTCTGAAAAGAAGCTTTACTTAATCATATATCTCCACAAACATCTCCCAAAACAAAACAAATATAAATCACCGCTTCGAATATTAATTTCACTTCGCAAAAGTTGCTCAAGAGTAACGTTAACAAAACTGCAAGTAAACTCCTTCAAAACTTCTGTCACCGGTATACAAATGTCAAAACAATTTATCAGAATACGATTATATTGCAGGAAACGTTCAGGTGCAGTGCAGGTTTTTTAACAGAATAGCGAGTCATTTACTGCAGCATTCCTGCAACGTCGCTGCTGTCAGGTCGTTTAACAGAATACCGAAACGTCAAAATGTATACATTTTGACACACACCGCGCTGCAGTGCAGTTGCAGTTTTTAGTAGAATCAGCCTACAGGACAGTCTATCCTGTCATTTGCTATGCATAGCTAAGCTAAATCAGATAATTCGTCGCCGTTCCTATAACGGTAGGGATGTGATGTTTTTTGCATTTTTCAATAGAATTGCTCAATACGGTCAATATAAATTTGATAGCACGGGTTCCATATCTGAGAAGCGTATTCTGGTGACTACGAATAAAAGTGCGACCAAAAATTTTAAAGTTCTTTATAATAATAATATTTTTGGATCTAACGATATTTTTAGGAGCGGGTCTCGGTGGGTGTACAACATAACATGAATCTTCTCAAAAGGGCCTCTACGCGTTGGATCCATATCCCCATGCATGCCTATTAAATGACCGGGATAATACCCGTGAATAAAAATAATTTAATAATAATTTATTTCTTTCAAGCATAGCTCATATTATTAAAATTAAACATTGAATATATTAGTAGCAATTTTCCACTTATAACTATATTAATTCTGTTAGTATCTATCGCAACACATATTTTCTCTACCTTGCCGTGCCTATCACTATCCTCACCCAATGTTTTTGAAAGGGACAGTCAAACCTATCCGCAATTGCTTTTAGGATGCTGTTGTTGCTGTTACGAATACGCTGTTTTTTGCGTACCTATTATCGCGTGGAATCCGTCAGTGCGCGCCTCCGCAAACATCGCGGACGCGCTACAGTACTTCGAGCGTCAACGACACCCTAAAAACATTGTTATATTGCACGCACGTTGCGCTGTAGGCGCGTCGCGTATATTCCGCCCACAGGACGCTCGAGTAAAAAGACTGGCAGTAAGCATAACCTTCACATGTTTTATGTTTTTAAATTCCGCCGATATTCGCTTAAGAAATCCCAAAATATATGTTCCCAAAATATTTGTATCAAGCATTAACCCTAGATCTCTTATAGCATTTACTCTTTTTACGCCATTATTATTTATATTGTAATTACATAATCTTATCTTTAACTTTACGCCAAATCCCATGTGGGGTAGGCAGAGAGAACCGAGCGTCACATGTCACATGACACAAAAATTGTGACGATTCCAAACAAATGTAGCCATTTTTACGGAATAAAAAGATTTTGACTTTGACTTGACTCGATTCTTACAAACCTCACTCGCTTACATTCATTGCTTCTAAGGCTCCGGACATCACCTTCTGATAAAACACGATCAATTCAAATCAAAAAAACACGGTCATGGTAGGTAAGTATTGGCCTTCCGCTGCTCCTACATCCTTATACTTTCGCGTTGTATGTCTGTTTCATAATTCTTCCTTCCTACTACATGCCCGAACCAACGTAACATGCCTCTTCTTATTTTAACACCAACACTCTCATTCAAACCAACCCTGTTTCTAATATCAACGTTGCGAATACCGTCTACAAGCGGCCCCTCACAATTTTTGCGCAACGCTCGCATTTCCAGCGCGTTTATCCTACTTTCATGCTCTCTCTGCCATACCTTACTGGATTGTATTTTCCAGTTAAAGCGGTTACCGTAGCCTACGAACGTATGCAATACATTAAGTGTAACAAGCGCAATGCAATCACTGCTGAAAACATAGCAACGCTTTAGGAGATTATTGGTGACTTCACTCATACGCAGCCAAGTAACAACCCATCAGGGGGTTATTACTTGGCCGCGGTTTATGGGGTGAAGGTACTTCCCCAGGCGAGTTGCTTTGATGCGCCCTACCTCTCTTAAGGACACTCAGACCAAGACAAACAGACAAGTTCACGCACATAGATAGAGAGAGATAGCGTTGGTATCAAAGTAGTAGTGGTGTCAAAGTAGTAGTAGTAGTAGGTGTTCCTAACCACTGCGCCACCGAGCTCATCGAACAGGTCATATTGTTGTTTGCAGATACCGTTTGACAGGTCAAGGCAGGTGTTTCCCCCAGTGCCCGCGACTATGGTGGCCATCCTCATTTACTGCATAGCGCAGATGGTGCTGTCCTACCCGCTCATCAAAATCGCCGGTATATTCTTTGGTAAGTACCGGTTTACATGAGAAGTTCGATGTCATTGTGTCAATCCATCACTGCCCGAATCTCTCCGAGGCTCTGTTTCGTGCCGTGGGCATTTCTCGACTCCCTACAAATTAAAAGTAGTGGTGTGTCAGTATAGTTGAACATGCAAGTTAAGTAGTGCCTATCGCAGCATGTCTCTGGATGGGCTTATACTAAAGTGAAACACTCGTTGTCCGCGGCGCAATTAAATGTGGAAACAGGACGCCGCCTGTTGCTGTCTCTGTCGCACTTACGGGCCTCGCGGTAGGTATAATGACGCACCACTGTCGTGTCGATGTTTATATTAAAATTCAAATGACTATAGAAGCATATTAAAACAAGAATTTATACCCTCTAAACGTAATTAATAATGATTAAATTACCCTTGCAGAGTAATTATTAAGTTACCCGTACTTATGAGTAAACTACCGCGCGCCAGCTCACACTATTTTTCATCCTTCTAGGAATCGATAAGCGGTTATCGATATGTGACGCACCGCGCGTCTGTCCCTAGCAGCGTTCCGATGATTTATGGCACCGCGGGCAGCGGGTGTTTGACTTTAGTACCTATAGTCATCTCGAGTTGCGGGACTTCCGGAGGGTACGTCAAGCCGTCGTTACTGCCTGCTTTCGGTATACGACAGTCGTTAAGGGAAGGAAGAAAGATAGCCGGACTTCGTACCTTCACCTCACAGAAAACCACAACCAAATAAAGACTGCCTGGAAGGTGGTTGTGTTAGTGCAAATGAATGGGGTTACCGGAAAGCGCCTGCGGAGCTGTTGAGCGGTGTTAGCAGCGCGAGGCGCAAGAGGATGCCCCTATGTGTGTCCATACGGCAACTGTAATATAGGTATTTCATTTTTGATGAAATAGTACAGTAGTAAGTGAAAATTTCGGTTTGGATGTTTATACATAACCGAATGTACAAATTTCTCCGAATGTACAAAGTGGTTTGTTTGCCACTTTAGTGGTATAAAAAAAAACAGTACACACTTCACCAGAAAACGGCGTGCAAAATTTAATAGTTTATTAAACAGATACCTACGCTATTTAAAATATACATAGTTAATTGGTGAATCCAATAAAAGTATGATAATAAAAGAATACGTGAGATAATTTTATATCATAAATGGTCATTCTCCTCGATGTAATAACATGCATTATTTGTCCAGGTTACCTGATCTACGATATGATTCACTTATACGAGCATCGTGGCTCACCGAAGGCTGGTTCGTACCTGTACGCTATGAAACGCTATCACTCCAATCATCATTTCCTGAATCAAGATAAAGGTATGATTCGATTGTTATCAACTTCTCAGTTTTTAACTTTTATCAATTAACATGATGGAGTCATTGCCCGAACCCGTCAAATTGAATACTCAGGGTAAGCAAAGTCGACGACAGTCTGTCTACGGATCAGTTTAATTATTTCGATGTCCGCGGCTGGTAGGCTCAACATGCCTTTCGGGACTTTGAGGAGGTCGAAGTTTTTAATCAGTCTTGCTTTCGGTTGTTGTCGACTATCATTGAACAAAGTCAGTGGACAGGCTTGAAAATACTGGCGTCTGCTAATTCGCTTGAAGGAAGACTCATATCAGGTAATCGATTCCTAAATTGTCCCACCTCCATGCCGCAGCTCCCCCGACCTCAGTCATATGAACCCAATCTCGGAACTTGCACACGGTACTTGCTGCTCTGAGGCTCTGTTCCGTGCCTTAGGCAACGCTGAGCACACTACAAATTATTCAACTCTAAGCCACAATGTCTCGTGACGCTTTCCTCCCTTTTGGTGGCGGCGACTTTCCCAAGATACAGCATGAGGTTCTTCCACTAAATTCGTGATTTCGTTTATTATTTATCACTCACTTGGCGGTGAAGAAAAATATCGTAAGGAAACCTACACGTCCACGAAATTCTATTTCGAAAGACGTGTCACCTAACCTAATAAAGACCTGGTTTTCGCTCTGGTTTGTGGCGGTCTAACTAACAGTCACTCCATGTAAAAATCAGTGTCTTCGCCAAATCCTTAGGCTTAGGTAGCGGACCCCGCCAATCCTAATGGAAACAGGATATCGCCAAGAAGAAGTCAGCATGAGGTTCTTTAAAATAGGCGCGAGAAGGTTTCATATCGGCAACTATTGAAGATGTTTCTGATGTCGCGCGTGTCCGTAGGCTACGGTAACTGCTTACCACGCAAGTCGTAGGCTTATTTATCACCTTTTTGTATAAAAAAGGTAATAATATACAATTTATGCATGATATTGTTTCAGCTTTCGGCGTCAGCAACAACATTTGGGACTATGTGTTCAAGACGTTTGTGCAAGTGAGACATTTAGGGTTTAATCTACATTGGAGAAGCTATTCCTAGACTTTTTTTTTTAATTTAGAAAATGGGTACAGGTTTAGATTTTTACTGATTATTGATGTTATTCTCTTTCGTATGTCTATGAAAACGTAACACCGTGGAGTTGGTAACTGGGTTTTTTTTGTAGATATAGCATTTCTGCAAGACTTCTAACGATATATAAGCAATTTGTACAATTATTGTCCAGTCTAACTCACGACAGTATGAAACCAGTTGAGAATGCGCAAGCTTGCATTGCCAGAGGAACACCTGGCTCGTCAATTATATAACAATTTAATTATTAAAAAAAAAATTGTCGGCCATTTTGATCATGTTCCTTAAGAAATATAATATTGGTTTTTAAGACATTTCTATTATACTTTTTAATTTACTTTTCGAATCTGAAATAAAATTTAATTTTTTTTTTAATTTGTCGGCCATTTTGACCATGTTCCTTAAGAGATAGGAGGTTGGTTTTTCAGACATTCCTATTCAACTTTATATGCTGAATCCGAATTTGAAGGTTAAATTCGAATATTCGAAAAAAAAGCGACAGACACAAACGCACAGACAAACATATAGATTTCATATAGGAACGGTGTTTCTGAAAATTCAAACGATGCTTTCATTCAAACGTGAGTCATGTACCTACTGTGCAGTCTGACGACGCATGTCCTATACCTGCGTCGTCAGACTGCATTTATTGTCACACTAAACAGCTGTAAATACTGGTAAAGAAAAACACTCGGTGTTCTTGTCTCGTTGTCGTAACCGCCAAGCATTTGACCGACAGATTTTATACAACGTTACAGTTGTATAACATATGTTTTATTATATCATTACGGAAAACTACAAGTTATTGTAAATATTTTTGTCACGAATCGTCAACGCTCAGCTGAGCGTCCACAGTGATGTGGTCGTTGAACCTTCGTAACACATTTATTATATACAAAATTTGAATTCTTTTGCTATTCAATTTTTTTCATAATTCAATGTATAAACATTACCCCTTTAAAGGTTCATCAAAATATGAAAAACATACCTATAGCATAAAGATATTGCACGTGACTGGATTAACAGAGACATATTTACTCTTTACAATGGCATGTGTCGCATTACTGTAGGCACTGGGAATTATTAAATAGTGAAATGTATTTTAATATTAGTGTATTTTTATTTATGATTGATCATTTTGAGTACGATCCCACGTTACATAAGATTCTTAAGATAGCATTAAGATAACTTGTATACCTAGAATAAACTGGTCTCTGAGGTGACACTCTGACTCTCAGCCGCCGTCATCTTTGTGTATGGCACCAACCGACATTATTTGAAGTTGGCTCACTAATAATGCGACTGAAAAATAAAAGTGAAACTGCTACCAACGGCTATACGTCTCAGTACAATAAACAAATATGACATGTTTAGTGGAGCCACTCGTACACATCTTCAATCTTATAAATGTTTTATAAATATTGTAAAGGGTATATTTCTAAAATGTGGGAAGTATAGCATTATCACTCCTATTCACAAAGACGACGGAAAGACAATCCATCTAACTATTGATCAATATCTTACTTATTATCAACTGCTTGGGAGCTTACTACTAGCTTCCAAGAATATATAATATATATACTTAAAATAGAATGAGAAATGCAATACAAGCACAATGTAGGTGCAGTGACAAAGGTAGAGAAGGGTAGAGAAGACTAAAGTGTAGTATTGTCTTAGGTTTTCGCGATTGTTATACATTGAAATTAAACTATTTTTAACGGAAGTATCGCGAAAATAAATAAAACACGCGATACTTTCGTTAAAAATAGTTTAATTTCAAGACTAAAGTGTATTAAGTGTGAGTGAACTAAGGGTATAAGGTGTATTAATCTAATATGCGATGTGATAAAAGTGGCCAAACGAAATCAAATCTTTACGTGCTCGTTGGCGCAGTGATTAACAACGCAACTTTCACCAACGCTCGTGGCTTCGATTCCCACAAAGGATAAATATTTGTGTCTTATCTGGGTGTTATTTAGAAAGATAGGTCGCACCATTGCAGCCCACCTGGGAAAGTACTTACACCTCAGAGAATACCGCAGCCAAGTAACATCTCTCTGGAGGGTTGTTGTGTTTCTGTGTGTGAGTGAGGTCACCAGTGAGCTCCTAAGGAGTTGCTGTGTTAACAGAGCAAACAATGCAAGCATTCATAGGCTACGGTAACCGCGTTAACAGGTGTGCCGTATGCTTGCATTCCGTCCGACTTTGTATAAAAGAAAAATCATTACAGGACCAATCTAGGAAAAGACGAGTCAAGAGCGGAAATTGAAATCTGCTAGCAATAAACATTTCTTGTTTTCCAAGGGTTACGTTCTCGGTAATCGTATTATATCAGGCGGTATGCATTCTTGTATGCATCCTATAAAAGTCATACGAGATCAACTTTTAAAGACTCACAGTGTACATATATTCGTATATTATTTTGTTGAGTGAAGGTGTTTTCGGAACGCGTAATAAATATAGAGCAAATCAAAATACCTGTGGTGTGCCACAAGGCAGCTTATTGGCCACATTGTCGTTCATAAATAAGATTGAACAATCAATGGGTATGTTACTGAACCCTTGTTTATTCAAACTTACAGTATGTGCATAATTATACGAAGAACTAGGTATGGATGCGTAATAATAAAACTGTTGATATAATCTGATCATCATCAATGATGTTGGTGATGAGTGGTATTTTTTGATTCATTGGCTGTCGCAATACGTCCACAACCTATTGCGACAGGAAATGAATGAAAAATATGCAATAACATTATTAACTTGAGTATTGTCAGGTATTGTGTCAATAAATTATAATAATGTATTGTCCAACTATTTTGCGCAATTTTTACAAATATTATTGTTGTGAAATAAATTCTTGGTATGTAATTATATGTCTTAACTGTACAACAATTAAGTACACATTTGTAATCAAACGCCACGATTAAAATATATTTGTAATTTTCATGTATGTACGTGATTCGATTAGATGAATACGGCAGTGATATTAAAACTCCTTTAATAATTTAGTTCTAATTATGAACAAGGGCGAATCACAGACTCGCTAAAATATTTTTCTTTGTTGATTAAACTTAGTCACAAACTGACTACAGAAGTTTTTGAAAAAGCCATTAGTTAATAAAAGTTGTTTATTTATTTATTAAAATGCTTGAGTTATATTTTTTAATTGCCTAAAGCAAATGACTTCTTGGTGAACAGTGTCAATTAATATGGGCGTGACAAACTCGGTGTGTGGTGTTAATTATGTGTTCGTGCTTTCTGTTTTATTAAGTTTTTCACTTGTGACAATTAGTGCGTGTTTGTTCCCTGGATTGGAATTTTTAAGTGAGGAATTATTCCCAGCGGTGTGTCCTTTATTAACGGGCACTACTTGGAAACTACAGGACATATTTCAAGCAACGTCTATAGGTAATTTAAATATTGAAACAACCTAACTCTCCGAATCTAGGAAGGGGTTTTAGTAGGGCTGGAAGGTACACCGCTGATGTGGAGAGACATGTGAATGAAGGGACTAGTGTGAATGCGTTGCTCAAGAGCGTTGAGTATACTTCTAGGCAGCCGAAATTTAAGCCAGAAGTCACAGCTCGCTGTACACAACGCGGTGCTAATCCCAACGCTAACTTATGGAACGGAGAGCTGGGTATGGCAGGGGGAGCATGAAAGTATTTTTTTTATACTACGTCGGGAGGCATACAAGCATACGGCCTACTTGATGTAAAGTGGGTACCGTAGCCTAACGCTTGTGATATATTAAGTATCACTCGCGCGCAACTTCATGGTAGCTTACTGGTAACCTCACTCACACGCAGGAATTCAACAACCGCCTAGGGAGTTGTTATTTGGCTGCGGTTTTCTGTGGGGTGGAGGTACTTCCCCAGGCGGGCTGCTTTGATGCGCCCTACCTCTCTTAAAAGTAATAAAAAAGTAGAATAAATGTAGTCGAGATGAGAGCATTGCGCAAAATTTGTGGCATAACGCTTGCTGACCGCGTTGTAATGATGAGGTAAGAAAGAGAGCGTTGATGTTGAGATAAAAAACCGGCCAAGTGCGAGTCGGACTCGCGCAGGAAGGGTTCCGTACCATTATCTATAAAAATGGCAAAAAATCACAGTTTGTTGTATGGGAGCCCCCTTAAATATTTATTTTATTCTGTTTTTTAGTATTTGTTGTTATAGCGGCAACAGAAATACATCATCTGTGAGAATTTCAACTGTCAACCTATCACGGTTCATGAGAGCCTGGTGACAGACGGACGGACGGACGGACAGCGGAGTCTCAGTAATAGGGTCCGTTTTAGCCTTTGGGTACGGAACCCTAAAAAAGGCATGCTGCGTTTGTTCGTACATGTAGAAAGAATGCAAGATTAAAGAATGACGAAGCAAATATACAATGCGAAAGTTTAAAGATGTAGAAGCCGAGGAAGACCAAGACTAACCTACCATGACCAAATTGGTCGTGTGTTATTAAAAGGTTATGACAGGAGCCCTAGAAACCGGCGAGCGTGCATAAAAATAGCTATGAATATTAAAGAAGCGAGTGAGATGTATGGACCGTGTTTTATGGCGCTCGATTATCTTTGCCTACCCGGCAAAGGACCTGGCGTGATACATAGATACTAATTCATCGAAAATTGGGCAATCAGAATAAATATGAATTATTTTAATACGGTTAGTACTTGAGATGTCTTGATGAATTTAGTCCTCAATGGGGGAATTTCCTATTGTAGTATTTTTATCCTAAGTAATTACTCATATAAGAAGTATTTTTGCTCCCATCTTGTTAGGGTAATCGCTTAGATATCAATATTATCAGGCTTTTTGGTATTATGTTATTTATGTCCTACACAGTACACGCTACCTTACCTACTAATGCCCATATCGTTTAGTCCTACGAACATAGACTATATTGAATTGGCTGCAAATTTGGCTCTATTAGTTTTATTGTAGGAACAACTCTTTTAGGCGCTAGGTCAATCTATAAAAAATAGGTTTAAAAGTAATTTAGCCATTTTTCTTAAGCCTATACATAATGCTGTGATCTTAATTCTAGATATCCTGCATTAATATCCAAACGTTATCAGAAAGTTGTGTTTTCGGATTCATATGCATTTTTGTAATTATCCCTTGAATCGAACCCTCGGCGGTGAAGGCAAATATAGCCAGGAAACACGCATGTAAAAGAAATTATATTTTAAGACATTGGACTTGACCTAAGAAAGGTCTGATTTCCCCACTGGATTGTGGGTGGAGTCGTTCGATGTCAAAGTCAGTATCATCGCCAAATCTATAGTCTTAGCTAGCGTATCCCTCCAATACTAATGAGATAGGAAACGGGGATAGCCCTAGGTAGAAGGATTACTTTCGCGATTTAGTATATCTACTTCGCGACAAGCCAAAGTGAATCATTTTAACGTAACTTAAAATCTCCAATACTTTTATTATTTTAGAAGACGTTGAGCTGATAAACAAAAAGATAAAATGTCCTTTTATAAGACTCTGGATCTTTACTGCTTTAACAATGTGCAAGTGACACTCCTTGTGTTGCGCGCGTCCATAAGCTACTGTAACCGCTTCATTTCAAGCGAGCCGTATGTTGGTTTGCCACACACGACTTGTTGAAATATAATTTCTCGGGCATATGGGTTTCGTCGAGCAAATGATAATTACAAATATGTACATAGATCCGAAAAGACAAATTTAGTGGTACATACGATTCGAGCCAGGGATCGTAGGTAAATAGGCTGTTTCTTTAGTCACTGGACTGTCACAGCTCCGACACACAATTCTACATTCGTAGACATTATTCGTTGTAAACAATTATCAATACACAATGAATAGCTGCGCTGTCAGCAACCCTCATGCTATGCAGTCCTCATAAATAGGTTGCTCAGCATGGAGCAGCGATATGTTCCCGAGATCCTTTCGTACATCCTGTCAAATACTTTCTCAAGGTCCACAAAACTGCAGAATACCTTCTGGTCTAGCACCAGTTATTACGCCACGATATTGGGAACTGAGAAAACTTGTCCTTGCGCCTGGCGCAGTTCCATGTGTACCATCCATGATACATGATCGTGGATGATACAAAGAATCATTGCCTTTGCACAAGGGTACAATGAGAGAACAAGGGAGAGGCCTTGTGAGCTTTCTAGTTCTCTAGAATGCAAGTGCTACTTAATTTGATTATCTCAGCTGTAACCATGTCGGTTCCTGCTAACTTTCCATTTTTCGAACTTCATAGTGATCTCATTGTCGGGCATAGACGCCTAGGAGTAATAAGCTCTCTCTCAGCGTCCTGATCAATATCGTACATTTAGTTCTCCAAAATATTCACTACTCTGTGCTAACAGTCCCTGAATATTATTAGCAAGAAAGTCACCGGTTTAGACTTTATTCAATTTCTTCTGGATGCTAAAGTTGTTGTGGATGTTTGTCTTCTTTACCTTCTCCCAAAAAAGTTTGGTACTCGCCTCGAAGTTTATCGTCTCTCTTCCTCCTTCATTCTTTAAAGCTTTGGTTTCATGCGTGCAATGAAATTGGATGCCAAGATGCGACATAATAGTATACAACCTATATTTAATTTCTGGTCGCAGCAGATTTTCATGTATTCTAAGGACACGTGTAATAAAAAACACGATACTTTTACTGATACACGGCACTACTAAATTCGTGTTCTTGGATTTATACGCATATTTGTAATTATCACTTGTTCTGTGGCGAAGGAAACATTGTGAAGTAACCCGCGCGTCCACGAAAGATCTGGTTTTCCCTGTGGATTCTGAAGATCTGACAGCAGCTGCAGCATTTAAAAATCAGTTTAGATAGCGGACCCCGTTAATGCTAATAGATTACGAAACGGCATAATAATAGTAAAAAAAAGGTCACTAGTTTACTCAGATTTAAAAACGTACTGGAGGATTGTTAAAACGGCAGTACGTTAAATAATTTTGAAACCTAAAGGGTACTATTTGCTTGAAAGGGACACATGTGAGTGTAGGTTACGTTCTACATACTTCATATTCGGAGATCCGGAATCATCACCAGGAAAAAATCATCTGGCTGTGTGAACTTTCGCAAAATGTGTTTTTCATGATTACTTCAAAAACATATTTCACGAATAGTTTCTATTCTATTCTAAATTTGCCCGTTGTCAAAATTATGAAAAGTAACAACATTTTGTCGGACGAATGCACATCTATCCATGAAATTACATTACATATTTGTCATTAAATAATTGCGTATATTATGGCTATTATTGTCGTAAAAATCGAAGGCGAACATGTTAAATAAAATAACAATACCTACAGCTAGGAGTACAAAAGAAGACGTCCATCAAAGTTTTTTGAACTACAGGTGCACTATTGTGTCAGTCATTCAGCAGCATACATACTGTACATAAATTATTAGTGAGTGTAACTTAAATATTATTTCTATCCCTATCATAATAATATTGTACATACAATGGATAGTGGGTGGAATAGTAGATATTATCACCAAAACATGTTATTGAATAGGTATTTTTAACATGATTATAAATGTCAAGTTCAAATTTTTCGAGTACGCGCCTCACGGAAGGCAGTGGGGACCGCAACGCCTCATGCCCATGCCGTTTCATGATGACAATACTGGGAAAAATACAGTCTGTTTAATTGAGAGTCAGGTTGCTTTCCCTCATTTATGTTTATCCCCGAAAATTGTTATAAATGAGCCTCGATTCCCCCCAACTTTCTTTGCATTTGAACCTTGTCTCCCCATTTGCTATAAGAATATATATAATAGACAAATGTAGCAGTTATCACTTATCTTTAACTTTAGTCATTACTTCCATGAACCCATGGAAGTAATGGAAGTAAAATTATGGAAGGAATGGAAGTAAATTGTCCTGTCACATTCCAGATAGATTGCACACCTCATTCGTATTTCTCTCATTTCCCGGATTTGTTTCTTGTCACCGTCCCATTTTCCACAGCAAGTAAGTGGTGCTCTTGTGCAGTATACCATTGATGGTACACCAAATCCATACTGCAATTTGGTTTTGACATTAAATTTCAGTGTGCGTATAATAGAATCATTCTCAAAGTAGGCTACAGCAGACAGCCGCCTTAGGAATGCTTCTGTTAGTGATTACCTTGCAACCATCTCTTACAACTCTTTAGGTAAAATGGCTGACGTTTTCAAGCGTCGCTGACGAATTCTTAACCAACCTACTTGTCTCGAATGAGAAAAAAGTTGTATACAAAGCTGCTCATAGATGTATATTCTTCCTTTTCAACAAATCTTCTTCTTCGTGTTATCCCGTTTTCTAATCCATTAGGATTGGCGGCGTCCGCTACCTAAGTCTAAGGATTTGGCGAAGACAATGATTTTTACATAGAGCGACTGCCGTCAGACCTACAACTTGGAGGGAAAACCATCAAAAAAGATCTTACTTTGGTTAGGTTACACGTCTTTTGAAATATACTTTCTTGGACGTGTGGGTTTCCTCACGATGTTTTCTTTCACCGCCGAGCAAGTGATAAATATGTACATAAATCCCAAAACAAGAATTTAGTGGTACATGCCGCCGCCAGGTTTCGACCCGGGTAGCAGGTGGTCAATAGGCCGGTTCCTTATCCACCGGGCTGTCACTACACCTAATTATTTAAATTCTTCGTGTTCAACAAGTCTTTTTACTAAATGCTATACCTACCGCAAATAAACTATGTCAGGGTTAGTGCAGCTTTCTATTAAAGAATTTGTTTCAGAATCGGATTCGTATTTTCAGGAATTGCGTCCCACAAACTAATAAACTTACCTCTCCATAATATTAATGCTGATGTTAATATTAATATTCATGTCTCGCAATGTGACTACGAATTATAATAGGGTATTTTTTTTGTTAACAGTCTGCGACGGAATTAATAACGTCGTATAATATTTTATTTTAAGAATTACAGATGTAGATAATTATTAGTTACATTCATTATAACAACTATATGTCATTTAGATTAAAGAAGATATTTTACTCATATTTCCTTTCCAACCAATATTCTAGAAGAAAGTGGCCCAATATCGTCAGACCTGGTATCAGAATGTGTTCGTTGTGGTCGAGAACTCTCCCGGCAGTCTTCAAAGCGAGGCTCGCAGCTGGTCCGCAATGGCATCACTCTGGAAGCTTGCTCCCCTGCAATGCTACATTTTTACACCAGCGAATTGCCTTCTGACATGAGGAAGGCGTCTGATGCGTCGCAGGAGATCCTGGCTGCTACTAAGCTAATGCAAATGAAGATGTGTTCAAGGTAGGCTTATTTTTTGTCTGAACTAGTATCAGATGGATAGAGACTAGAGGGCGCAACAATACTGATAGTACTCTGTTTAGTACTAAGGGACATGATAGTGGTGTAAATGAGTACAGTAAGCCGATTCTACTAAAAAACTTTTGACATTTCGTTAAGCTATCTGACAGCAACGACGATTAACGAAACGTCAAAATGTAATGTGTAGTGTAAATTTTGACACACGCCGCGATGCAGTGCCGTTGCAGTTTTTTAGTAGAATCGACCTACAATACTCGTATGTACAGGAGTCTGGAAGAGTGGAATTGTTAATGAGTGGTAATTGATTGACGAGCTCAGTGGCGCAGTGGTGAAACGCGCTGTTACGCTACTTTGACACCGACGCTCGTGGGTTCGATTCTCACACAGTACAAACATTTGTGTGCATGAACATGTCTGTTTGTCTTGGTCTGGGTATTTTCTATGTATAATAAGTATGTATTTACAAAAAAAAAATATTTACGTATGTTTATCAGTTTTCTAGTACCCATAACACAAGCTTCGCTTACTTTGGGGCTAGAAGGCGCTGTGTAATTTATCCGCCAATATTTATTTATTGAAGAATAAGGAGGAAGGGTTTGAGAGCTCGATGGCGTCGTTGCGAGTGTCATTGTAACCGAACACGCTGGTTAAGATAGTTGTAGATTAGTTGTAGCGATCGTTGGATCGCGGCCTGTCTATTGATGGGTTATGTACATAACATAGAAAATAACGCTCGCGCTTTGCCATCCCTGCTGTCAGCTCCTACGGAGTAGCTGTATTAGCAACAGAGGTGGCATCGCGCGAGTGTTATTTAATGTGTTGTAAGCGTTCATAGGTTACGGTAACCGCTTTACATCAGGTGGCGGTATGCTTGAATGCCTTCTGACGTTGTATAAAAAAAGAAACACGTGGAATAGGACATTACCTTTGTACAATGTTTAATTTATTGATAACTTACAGCCTATGTCCTTTTTAGTACATTATATTATTTATTGATATGTCGCTGATATCTCATACAGCTTATAAGTCTACTGTGTCTCATATACCTATCTTATCAGTGTCTAATTTTAGTTAAACTCAATCGTAATATAGTATTTTAAATAAACGACTATAGCAAGCATATATAAAGTGTCTGTAGTATCAGATCCCAGTACACTGCAAGCTTGCAATAAGTACCCTTATATATATATATATATATATATTATACAACGTCGGGAGGCCTACAAGCATACGGCCACCTGATGTAAAGTGGTTACCGTAGCCTATAAACGCTTGCAGTACATTAAGTATCATTCGCGCGATGCCACCTCTGCTGCAACACAGCAACTCCTTAGGAACTTAATAGTGACCTCACTCACATGCAGGAATACAACAACCCTCAAGAAAGTTCTTATTTAGTTGTGGTTTTCTGTTAGGTGGAGGAACTTCCCCAGACGGGCTGCTTTGATGCGCACTATCTCTCTTAAAATCACCCAGACCAAGGCAAAAAGGCATGTTATGCACATAAATGTATGTCCTGTGCGGGAATTGAATCCACGAGGGTTGATGCCAAAGCAGCGTCACTGACCACTGCGCCCTCCAGCTCGTCAAAACTCTATCTATTCTTTCTATTTCAGCTCCACGGTCACCCCAAATACCTTTATGTCTTTCCTGGAGCACCAAGTGATTGCTCTCCGCGAGGGCACCTCCTGTAAACCGGTTCACATCACCTGCAGCAGCACGAAGTACAGAAGTATCGACGGCACATGCAACAACTTGCGGCGACCTGCGTGGGGGCGCCGCGGAGCCCCTTTTACGAGGATCGCCTCACCACGGTATGCTGATGGTGCGTCTAATCGACATAGACAAGTAGAGCAGGGCATCCATCCATAAATAAACACGTCTTTTCTAGAACTTAAGTATTAAGTTCGAAAAAAATAAGAAATTAATGTCAATTTTGGAGATTTAAATTAAGACGGCGTATAAAGCTAAATGGCGCAACGCTGTATTTAAGACCAATTCCAAAAAACGCTTAAAATTTTGGCTACTTGTACATAGATAATAAATACAATACATGTTTAAAAAAACATATACCTATATGGTTCTGCAGTGCCAGTATTGACCGTTTCTTTTGGAATCGCTCTTAAATTCAGCGTTGTTAATAAAACAAAACGAGGTCGCCACTTAGCTTCATACGCTCTCTAAAGTCTTTTTAAAGCAAGTTTAAAAATAAAAATGGATCTATGCCAAAAAGTTTTTAATGAAACCAATTCTGTTCGTCTATATCGCTGATTAAAAATAAATCCGCCACAATTCGAAAATGGCATATTTAACAAGGCGAGTAAAACACAATTTTAAATATGCATTCTTGGAGATTTTAACATTTTTATTGGATAACTAAATATATTTACCTTAATGTCATTTGAGTAAAGTCCAGTGTACTCGTATTTCACTAAAAAATATCATCGATTTTGATTCCATTTTTCGCAATGATACTGTTGCGAATATTGTTTTTTTTTTATTATGGCCTTGTATTTAATGAGCGATATGTCCGTGTGTCTGTCTGTGTCAGGTATACTTCGCGTTCCGTATATCCAAAATTTATATAATTCGAATAATCTGAATTAATCACCGAGTAAAAAATACATGAAAATAGCACGATGTTTCTAGCTTATCACACTTTTGTAGCAAACATCTAAAAACTCAAACAATCTTAGTTATGCCACCCAAGTCACGTACGAATCACTTAGTACGGTGTGTAGGTTCGACCTCGTAAAGAACCAAAATATATATAAGCTATTTGTTCAATAAGAACCCTTTCCGTCGCTACCTCGTGTCAGTTTCTCCTAAGCTATTTTATTCTTTCAGTGATTATTTTTTTTGCATTACCCCTAACTATATAAACTGGGGCAATCACTTCCGTCGAAGCCTTTAAAATGTTCGAGACAAAAGGATACCCCAGGGTGATGTGTAGTCAGTAAGAGTCTGATAATCTTCAAGCCGCTCCGCAAAGCTACGAGACTCCTTCTGGAAGCGTTTTCGTTGTCAACCACAGACGTTCCCTCACTGTTGATTTTTTTTATACTACGTTGGGAGGTATACAAGCATACGGCCAACCTGATAAGCGGGTACCGTAGCCTATAAACGCTTGCGATATGTTACGTATCACTCGCGCGGTGCCTCCTCTGCTGCTTACACAGCAACTCCTTGGGAGCTTACTGGTGACCTCACTCACACGCAGGAACACAACAACCATCTAGCTAGGGAGTTGTTATTTAGCTGCAGTTTTAAAATTGAATGTCATCTTTTTGTCTGTTTATCACAGAGCTATGATAAAGGATTACTGTATATCAAGCAATCGGATATGAAAGGCATAAACATTTTTCGACAATTGGGTATTGCGGATGTAGATACATACGTGGGTAACACTGAAAGGTTTCAGAAAATCAGTAATATAATTATGTAGGAACCTGATATTATTTTTATTGTTTTTCGGAGTAGTCTTCGTTCCTCTTTAGGCACCGTTGTATGCGATGGAATTATTGACTGAAGTTCTGACAGAGTCTATTCTTCTTTAGAGATCTCTTCTACACCTTTTTCGGACGCAGTCACGGGATATTCAGGGTTCATAAAGTGAATTTCTTTGAGGTTATCTCTTGTTTTGGGAAATAGATAAAAACTGCAACATGCCAGGTTTGAACTGGCACACTAATTCCACACTTTCCATAGACAAATATTCGATTGCCGGTCTTACGGAGTGAGCTGGAGCATTGTCGTGATAGAGGCGGAAATCGTGCTTCTTGAGCGCTGCTATCAAACATTTTCCACGACAACTGGCAAACAACGCAAACAACTAACATACCAATCTGCAATAATAATCCTTTTATTATTTGGCACAATCGTTGTAAAATGACTCGATCGTTCAAAGAATGATGCAATCGTCTTTTTCTCTCGACATCTGCCCTTTTTACTTTTGTTGGCAAATCTTCGAATAAAAACATCAATTAGGCAGATTTCTTATGGTTTTGAATTCATAACATTATATTCAGCTTTCATAGTCTAGTCACTGTCATATACACAAACAACAGTGTATTTAATCTTCCATCAAATAGTGAGGTATCCATATGGTACAAAGCTTTCTGCTAAGTTTTCTAAATGTTCGTATAAGACTGTTTTTGCTTGGTTCATACCGATGTACTTATTCTAATCTGTTCATATGTCACTCTTTTATCAGTTTGTAATGACAGAAATGATAGGCGCACATCACTCTCGTTGTTTTCAGTGGTCGCAATAGAAGAACATCTTTCGAGCAAATCATCAATGAGCTTGCTTTGACTACGTTTGAACAACTCATTAAACCAGTTATACTCGGAAACATTGGCACGTGATGGGGCTTCGCAGTCTATCGCAACATTGTTGTTGATTAAGATCACAACGAAAATTGCAAAAACATATCGAGCGAAAATAAAAATTTCTAATCAAATTTACGTCGATGCACGACAGACACTTTTGAAACTATCGCCAGTTTGTAAAAATAAATGACATATATGTATACGCAGTGGCGTAACGCGCTGTTACGCTACTTTGACGCCAACGTTCGTGGGTTCAATTCCCACACAGTACAAACATTTGTGTGCATGAACATGTCTGTTTGTCTTGGTCTGGGTATTTTTTATGTGTAATAAGTATGTATTTACAAAAAAAAAATGTATTTACGTATTTTTATCAGTTGTCTAGTACCTACCCATTACAAAAGCGTTGCTTACTTTGGGGCTAGATGGCGCTGTGTAATTTGTCTGACAATATTTATTTATTTATTATTCAATGTACATCTACAACTTTCAAAAAGTTATTTATTCGAAATTTAATTAAACATTTCATCAGCTCTTTTCTCAGGTAGTCGTTAATTATAAAACCTTTAATTGTGACCGCCGTATATTATTATATAATATATTCATTTCTAGGTATTTACGCAATGCCAGTTGCTAGAAGTGGCCGCGCCCTTCCCAACCCTCGAGTCCTGTCCATCCGCTGTTTCTCTGACCAGCCCGTCGCCAGCCAGGCACACACCTACATGAACATGCAGTGGGGACAATTTGTTACTCATGACATGATGCTCAGGGCCATGGAAGTCACACGTAAGTATTAACAACATCACTATTTAAATTTTTGAATGGTAAGCTGCGCGTGAGTGAGGTCACCAGTAAGCTCCCAAGGAGTTGCTGTGTAAGCGGCAGAAGAGGCATCGCGCGAGTGATACTTAATATATTACAAGCGTTAATAGGCTACGGTACCCGCTTTACATCAGGTGGCTTTACATCGTATTTTTGCATGCCTCCCGACGTAGTGTAAAAAAAAGAAAGTTATTTTGTAACCTTGGCTGATCGTCATGTCATTCCTGTCGATGAGATATGACGATCAGCCAAAGCTAAAGAATTAGCTGCGGTTCAAACAACTTGATTAAAATGTAACCTACGTTGTTGCCCACAATCAGACACGAGCTGTGGTGATTAACATCTCATCTCACCCGACTTCTAAGATACGAGTCTCCCTTTGACTACCCTTACATGGGGGTACTTGAGTCTAACAAAAATTTACACTTTTTATTTAAATATTTAGCATTCGGATCACTATACCATGGGCAGACACCCCACACACCTTACGTGTAGGGGAGGTACCCACCAAAGTTTTTTTTAAAGATTTTCTTCTACCAACAGCTTTCTAGTATCAAGCGTCTCTAAGCTAGGCCGCGGACAGACAGATGGACAAAAAATGGACGGCATAGGAGCCGAGAAAGTATTACCTATCACGAGACAAACTTTAACTATCTATACAGATAAATAAAATTGGAGTGTCTGTTTGTAATATTAAAATAACCGGTTTTTATTAAATGCATGGATGTATACACGGTACATATACCAAAATATATTTTTTTTACAATTTTTGTCTGTCTGTCTGTATGTTCCGGCCAATCTCTGAAACGGCTGGACCGATTTTGACGGGACTTTCACTGGCAGATAGCTGATGTAATAAGGAGTAACTTAGGCTACTTTTATTTTAGAAATTTTATTTATTTTTGGTAATATAAATAAATAATAAAAAAATAACTACGCGCGGACGAAGTTGCGGGCACAGCTAGTCTTTCATATGATTTTATTTGCACTACGTCGGGAGGCATACAAGCATACGACACATCTTATAAAAAGTGGTTACCGTAGCCTAGATTATGTATCAATCGGCCATGCCACCTCTTCTGCCCACACTACAGCTCCTCAGGACCTTATCGACTGCTGCTGTTAAGCTCGCATACGCTTCTTTAAACGTGCTACAGCTGAAGGCGGTATCCAGTGCTGCCTCGGCGATGGCATCGATGTTCTCTCCTCCGAGTGGCAGAACGACAAATGTATACCTATCACTGTGCCCGAAGACGACCCTTTCTACCGCTATCACGGCATCAAATGTCTTAACTTCGTGAGAAGCGTCACCACGCCCAGAGACGACTGTAGTTTAGGGTATGCAGAGCAGGTAATATGATCCATAGAATAAGTAACAAATAATTATATACAGAAAATGCATTTAGCTAAAAGTAAGTAAATATTATTATTTGTAAACTCTGTCTGTTTGTCTCGGAACCCTTTCGTTAGGATTATCTTATGATTAATAATAATCTTTTATAATATTATGTATGCGTGTATTTGTCTGTCGGTTAATTACAGATATTAATGAGCATGTTAGCGCTTGGTTCTCTCTGCCTACCCCGCAAGGGACCTGGCGTGAAGATATATATGTTAGTGGTATCACGGTGAAGGATGACATTGCTTCGATGACGCCTTTCGCGAATCTCTTCTAAGACTTTTCTTCGTAGCATTATCCCGTTTCCTAATCCATTAGGTTTGGCGGGGTCCGCTACATAAGCCTTAGGATTTGGGAAGGATGTTAATTGTTACATGGAGCGACTGCCGTCAGATCTCCTGGATCCTCTGATCTGGAGGAAAATCAGAACGTTTTTAGCTCAGGTCATTCGAAATATAATTTCTGGGAAGTGTGAGTTTCATCGATGTGTTTCTTCACCGCTGAGCAAGTGATAATTACAAACATGTACATAAATTCGGATTAGGACCTAGGACCAGTTGTTTGATAGGTCGGTTCTTTGTCCACCCTGCTATCACTGTTCAGGTCTTTTCCTAAGACCCTGGCCAAGCAAGTCAACATGTCAATCAGCAGTGCCTGTTCTTTATTTTTCAAGCGACGCTGTTGTGATTTGTCGAAAAGAGGAGCAACCATTTTCTTACCAATCCTTACATTTTTCTTAACTTTAAGTTAAGTTTAAGTTGGAAAATCATCAAAATTAAAGACCCCTTATGTTGATTGGTCACCAGTCGCTATGATGACAACAAATGATTGTCCTTCAAAAACTTTGCTATTATTATTTTACGGCACCGCTTTGTATATAGTTGTAAAGCAAGCCCAAAACTTTCGTACCCTCAGATAGACATGACATCTTTTGAACTTGACGCATTCCAATGTGTTATACATTTTTTTGTCAGTCTCAATTAATTGCAGTACGACGTCAATGTTAGACTCTGCAACCTTAGCCGCCGATCGACCTATACGCACTTCTTCCTACCGTTATACCGTTTCCTTATTCATTAGGATTGGCGTGATCCGCTACCTAAGCCTAAGGATTTGGCGAAGATTTTGATTTTTGAAATTTTTGACAGCGACTGCCGTCAGACCTCCATTACCCAGAGGGAATATCAGCTATTGCTTAGGTTAGGTCACACGTCTTTCGAAATAGAATTTCTTAGACGTGCCGGTTTCCTCGCGATGTTTTCCTTCACTGTCGAACGAGTGGCAATTACAACTAGTAAATAACAGCAAGCTGTGTAGGCAGAGCTGATATTTTTTAAATTTAAAAAATATTTAAATATTTTATTTTTAATTTTTTTAAAATATATGGAACCCTGTACGACATCTAGCGACGAGTGCTGTTACTTTTTCTGTTGATGGGAGTGCAGTGCAGAGTGGCCGGCCATACGTTTTCCCATACGTTTTTTTTTCTAATTGGAACGATTTTGGACCGTTCTTCCTCACCAACGAACATTTAAATTTCAAATTAAAGGATACAAAACTACAATATGTTAGCTATTAGTGTGTCGATTTTGGAGTTTCTCACTATTACCGTCTAAACGCTAGCTGGATGACATCAGTCTACCCCAAACGGCAATTTTGAGGGTAATGTGGCTCTGCTGGCTATCGCAGCTCTGCCAACAAATACGAGTATACATGAATCCGAAAAAAGTTACTTAGTGGTATATGTTCACGCTCAAGTTTTGAACCAGGGACCGTCAGTTATTAGGCTAGTTCTGTATTAAATAGGCTATCACCGCTATTACCCGCTGGGACCTATAGGTACGTACATTGTCGTGAAAATGAACTCTCCCACATCTCAACATACTGAACACGAGTACACTCAGCTACGAGATGGGACTTCATCGTCGAATACCAATTGAAGTCTTTGGCAGCTCTCTAACAGACTTCAGCTGCACCAAATCTTAGTATCTTAAAAAACCATTACGCACATTTTTATGTGTTAAATTCATTATAATTTCGACCTTTGTAACATTACATAATGACATTGGTAAGCTTTTGCATGCCTTTTCTTATATTGGCGAAACATTTTTATTTAATTTTCTTTATTAGGGACATCAACAGCATAACATATAAATTAAATACAGTGCATAAACATCAATAACAAAGCCAATGAAAGATGACCACAAAAATTAACAATATTAACTGTAGACGGTTAGGTTACCTGCTTAAA
Organism: Pyralis farinalis; assembly: GCA_947507595.1. Classification (NCBI taxonomy): domain Eukaryota; kingdom Metazoa; phylum Arthropoda; class Insecta; order Lepidoptera; family Pyralidae; genus Pyralis; species Pyralis farinalis. The sequence goes on from OX382270.1 coordinate 4,795,354, forward strand.
TATTATGATACAAAAAACAAACCATCATGCGTGAACAATAACTCATCGTGACAAGGTTACCTACCATAATTCCAGCTATATGATTTTGTGTGAGTTTATGTGTGCGTGTGTATGTATGTATGTGTTGTGTATGTGTAAAGTACGATCGACATTCATAGTTATTTATAAATATATACATATATATATATATATATATATTATACTGAAGAGAATAAAGTATAAATAACATTAAAATTAATTATTATTTTAAAAATACTTTAAGCACGTGATTTTTTAATACGTTTTTACTGCAGTTGAAAATATCTATATCAGCAAATTTTTTATTATAATCGCGAAGAATGCGCACAAGCGGGGAGTTTCGTGCATAATTTGTATGTACGAAAGGAATGGCAAAAAGTGTCTGTTTTGTGTGACGTGTGCGAATAGAAGGCGTGTTAAAGGTAATTTCTGACAGAAGTGTAGGACTGCCCATGCGACCAGAAATGATGTCGTGCAGCAAGCAAACATCTAGAAGCTGTCGCCGGTTATCAATACTTATAATTTTGTGTCGTGCATAAGCGGATTCATAGTCTACGTCCCATTTTTTTACACGAAAGTTAAGATGGCGTACAAACGAGTGCTGAATTTTTTCGATTCGTTCTTTATGGGTTATGTATTGAGGCGACCAGATACACGACGCATACTCAAGCAAACTCCTAACGTAGGAGAAATATATTAGTTTAAGACAAGCTATATCCTTGAATGGCTCGCAGACACGGTAAATGAATGCCAAGTTTCGATACGCTTTAGTTGTTATATCGTCGATATGATGATCAAACAACATTTTTTTGTCGAGGGTCACACCCAAATCCCGTATATTATTAACTCTTCGTACACTTTCACCGTTCATACGGTAGTCAAATAAAATGGGGTTTGAACTTCTTGTAAAAGTGATTTGAGCGCATTTACTAATGTTTATACTGATTCGATTTAAATCATAATAACGATTCAGGTGTTAGAGGAATTCCACTTCGGTGGTTTCAAAGTTACTTGACCCAGAGATCTCAGCATGTGAGGGTTGGAGATTATATCAGTGGCCAACTGGCGGTGGAATTTGGTGTACCTCAGGGTAGTGTCCTTGGTCCGACTCTATTCCTGATATACTTGAATGATATCCATCACTTGCGCATTCCAATGTCTGATATTGTTTGCTACGCAGATGACACAGTGATATTGTTCTACGGCAGGTCTTGGGAGTCGGTTTTTGGGGCTGCGGAACATGGCATGAGAAAACTGACTCAGTGGCTGAATCTCAATCTTCTCTCAGTTAATTCTAATAAGACCAATTACATTTGCTTTTACAAAACTATAGTGTCGGCTCCTTCCCAACCGCTTAGTCTCAAACTTCACTTCCATAACTGTTGTACCACAACGTGCACATGCTTCTCTCTTGAAAGAGTAGAAACAGTTAAGTATCTGGGAGTCCTGCTCGATAGTAAGCTCACCTTTAAGCCTCATATCACCCTAGTTTCAAAAAGAATAAGGAAATACATTTACACAATGAGATGCTTACGTAATGGTGCAAGCAGCAAGATTTTGCGTATGGTGTACATTGCCCTATGTGAATCCATCCTTACCTATTGTATATCTGTCTGGGGAGGTGTAGGTATAACTAAAATGGCAGAAATAGAAAAAGCTCAACGATCTGTATTGAAAGTTATATTAAGAAGACCTTTCAGATATCCCACCGCCCAACTCTATGCCGAAGGAGCTGTGCTAAGTGTCAGTCAGTTGTATATTTTGAGGATTACTCTCAAGCAACATTCAATAGTGCTTCAATCAATCTCTTACCAAATGCTACTAAGGCGACGCGTTTTCAAATGTAAACCACATACAGTCAATACTTCATTCGCCCAAGGCATGCAGGAGTTCATGTCGACTTTCATCTACAATAGAATCGTCAACATCTGTAATATTAAATCACTCTCTACGAGAAAGGCCAAATTTAGTGTTCAAAAATTCCTACTCACCCTATCATACTCCGACACAGAGACTCATAAGAATAATAAAGTAAGAAGTATAATATTGTTGTTTGTGTAATAAGTGTAATATTGTTGTTTGTACTTGGATCGTAATGACAACATTTATATTGGCATAAAACTAATACTTTGGCCTCCACGAGACAGGCTCGACCTAGTGTGGAGACCAAAAGGTATAACTACCTCTTGTCTGTATAACATTACTTACTTGGTTTAAGTTTTTATGTATGTACTAACAAGAAAATGTATTGTCTAAATTGGGTAATAAATTATTATTATTATTCAAGCGGTCTAAATCAAAAAATGTAGTTGTGTAGCTTGTAGAAAAAAAAAATTGTCATCTGCATACATCAAGAATTTTGAGTGAAGTAAAACCGTGTAGATATCGTATAGATAGACGTTATATAAAAGCGGCCCCAGGTGTGAACCCTGAGGCACTCCCGAGGGAACAAAAATGAAGTCGGACCTTGAGCCACCAAGTACAACTGCTTGTCGTCTATTATTTACATATGAAGACATCCGTCTAAATAAATCGCCCCTAAGCGCCAGTTTGAATAATTTGCGCAGCAAGATGACGTGATCCACACGGTCGAATGCTTTCTCAAAATCAGTGTAGATCACGTCAACCTGCTTTCTCTTATCCATCTGAGAGATAACAAATCCTACAAACTCACTTAGATTAGAGACAGTAGACCGGCCCTTGGTGAAACCATGCTGTTGTAATGGAATACCCTTATTCAAAGTTGAACATATATAATTTAGAACAAATTTCTCGAATATTTTAGCAAATTGATTTACTATCGATATAGGTCTATAATTATGAATTTTAAGTTTTGACCCTTTTTTATATATAGGTACAATAAGTGCTTCTTTCCACTTTTCCACTGGGAATTTACCTTCTGATAGCGATCTGTTAAACAATATACATAATACATGCTGAACTACTCAAATAAAATTATCTATCAATGTAAAATCCTAGCAAATAAAAGATATTTCATTCCATTTGCTACAAGCGTAATGATTTCAAACGACACGCCCGATGGTATACAATTGGGACATTTTTAAATACGACAAAACTGTTACTGTTTTTGAAAAATGTTAATGGGAACCTCTTATTGATTTCTAAAGCCCTTTTGAGGTATCCAAATTCTATAGCAACAAAAAAAATATCAATAATTTTCTCTGCGTTATGGCCACCATATTGGTTGTACGGTAATAATTGCTAAAAAAGACTGTAAAATTGGGCAGTACTTTTATTGAGTTAAGTTTTGATCGAATATCCGCAGCCCCATACATAAACCTTACACACTCACTAGCTACATAACTTAGGTAAAATCATACAATATATTTATAAAGCCAACGTTTGTAGATGAACACCGTCACAAATTATCTGGACGGATCACCGATATATGGATCTGATACGAAGCTGGCCAGTCGCCTTCGAAGCAAGTCTGACGGGAAGCTGCGTCAAGAAACCAGAGAGAACTGCATCAGGGGCTTCCTGCCGACAGTTGAGGATAAGGCTGCTGTTTGCGACTTGAGGAATGCGTCTGAACCTTGCTACCTTGCAGGTAATGTTATGTATGCCATAGTTGTATCTTTTAAGAGATGGTTCCTTATTATTAAGTCAACACCCATTAATTCAAACCATATGTATATTCATCGTAGTTCGAAGGTCACATTAAGCAAGTAGCGTCTGTAATAAGTGTACCACTCTAGGCAGGGCGTATGCTTGATTTTTACCTGTGTGGTATATAAAAGGTATTAGTATGTGACTACTTTTACCAGATAAGATTTATATCAATAGATAAGTATTTACATATGATGCAACAACGTTTTGGAACTATTGTCCTCCGCCACGAGCTGATCACTATGGAGGTGGCAACCTCTAAGATGTATCTAAGACTCTCTGTGTAAGGGGGCGAAGCACAATGAAAGAAAAAATTGACTGACATACCTATCGTATATACAAACCAAACTAGGGGGTATTATTTACTCTTCTTCGCCCCAACAACCGGGGAAGCATATGTAGTGCGGTTTTTCTTAGCTGAGGGTATCAAAATCCTCGCACACTTTAGAACTTTGCGGCAATAAGGTAATTTATTTGAATTATGATTAATTTTAAATAATTTGCATAGCTTTCATCACTGTAAAATGAAAGCTTAACACCTTCGGAAACTTCACAGGGGATAGTAGAATAAATCAGACTCCAACCCTGGCACTTTTACACACGCTACTGCTCCGTGAGCACAACCGAGTAGCTACTATTCTGGGCACCTTGAACCCGTTGTGGTCCGACGAGAAGATCTACCAGGAAGCAAGGAGAGTCGTCATCGCTGAGATACAGCATATTACGTATCAAGAATGGTTGCCATTAAATTTCGGTAAGGATAGTCTTATATTAATCACAAATTTACCTATAGGTACCTAAAGTGGGCGAGTCTGGAATCTTAAATTGAAAGTTTTTTGATTTGAACTATTGCCCAGCAAGGGCATAGACTCGGCACCCAAAGTAAAAACGCTTTTGTTTTGTCTATGTTGACCATGATACTTGCCAGAAAGAACCTAAGAATTATAAAAATATTCAAAGTCAAAATCAATTTATTGTAACTACAGGTCTTCCGCCGCGCGCGTTCAAATACATCAAAGCATAGATGATGCCAAATTGTTTTCCTTGATAATAAATATGTATGTAATTTACTACGTTCAGTTAGTTCTATATACTAATTTGCTATAATGTTTTAGAATTATAGGGAAGACTAGTTCAAAACCGAACAGCTAAGGCTACGTCTTCATTGTAAGGAAGGATGCCAGGATGACGTTTATATAGACAAGTAAGAGAATGAGCAGGACCTAAAATACTGCCCTAAGGTACACTGCGACAAATTGCGTTCTTGCGAAAAGGTAACTCTCATAAGGTTTTAACTGCGGGCCGTTACCTGCTTTCTCAAACATAGTTTGCTTAATGAGAGGAGATAGAAATCGGTACTATAATAAATAACTTTTGGATAAATCTAAGAATGAAGACAGATTTTTCCCCTACTTTAGTGTTTACCTGCTTAGAGGGCGCACAAAGCTAAGTGGCGCCCTCATTTTGTTTTTATTAATAACGCTGAATTTAAGATCAATTCCAAAAAAACGCTTGATACTGGCACTGAAGGACCATATTTATGTTTTTTGAGACATATTCCGTTTTTATTATTTATGTAGAATTAGTCATACTTTTGATTATTGCTATAAGTGACCACAATAAGCAATATTTAAAATTTTGATTACTTGTCATAGATAATAAATACAAGATATGTTTCAAAAAAACGTAAATATGGTTCTTCAGTGCCCGTATAGCGTTTTTTTTTGGAATTGGTCTTAAATTCAGTGTTATTAATAAAAACAAAATGAGGGCGACACTTAGCTTAGTGCACCCTCTTAATATCAATTTTTAATTTATCTCAAGGTGAAACCTACTACCGCTACTACCGTATATCACCTGCGACACTGTACAGCCACGACTACAACGAGGACGTGAACCCTGGCGTGATCAACGCGTTTGCGGCGGGCGCCTTCAGATTTCTGCACTCCGTCATACCTGAAGGCATCATGTCCTGCCCGTGGACCTACCACGCCGCCTACTTGTACAAGTAAGATGTGTGCAGGACAAAGTGGCAACAAGCATTTTTTTTATACCACTAAGGTGGCAGTCAAGCATACAGTCACCGTAGCCTATATACATTTGCAACACCAGGGGTGTCACTCATGTGTTGCCGACCCTACAATAGATAATATATGTTGATATAAAAGCTGTTCTCAAATTCATAAACGTTTGAAACACAGAGAGTATCGCTTGGGCGTTGCCACACCCTACTGCGGGCGTAACACTTGCTTCCTAAATTTTTAGGTGTCTGCGGTATTTCTTATGTAGAGTACGTGGAGGTACTCCCCCAGTGGCTGCATTTTTAATAAATATCACTATGCTACGCCAAAGCCGCGAACTTAATAATCGAACACACAATTATCCTGGCATAAGGCGGGAACAGAGTGAACCCTGTGCATTTTTATACCCAACAGGTTACATAAAAACATGTACGTCCCACCTGATGGTAGACTATTGCTATAGTCTACGAAAGGAACACAATAAAATTTTTATAACTAGAGCATTCATAGAGTAAATTTTTCCCTTAACTGCGATTTTTTGCCAACTTTCTTGGTTGTACTCTTCGACCGTTTGTTTACCAACGTTCTTAGTCTAATCCTGATTTAATTTAAGCCAGAAATTTCGATTCTGTACCTCTCTTGTAAAGGAACGTTGTTCACTAATTGACATGTTGCACAACGTGCAGACTTTTGTTTTTATTAACTATGCTATTATACTTCTCACGGAACTGTGACTTATTAACAGTAGAATAGAACAAATTGTTTGCCTTTAACAGGGGATTCATTTATTTCATAGACATTGCAATTCATATCACGTATTAGGCGGTTCCAGAGAGGTATGCTTCCACGAACTTTGTTGTGGAATTAACACCTAGTTGAGGTTATTGAAAACAAGAAGCTTGGTAAAGTGTAAAGTGTGAATAGTTCTTAAAAGGGTTAGCAACAGGCGAGACCTTAAGGCTCCTTCTTTATTGTACAGCTAAAAACAGACGTGAATTTGCGATATTAATTTATGTCCTAAAGTTATATTCCTAAAAGTTTAACTAAGAGCAAGTAGTGGAACAAAGGTCAACATGTACGGATGTACCTATTCTTCACCGTACATTTTAAATAGTTTTGTTTAAAAATGTACATTTCTGAACAAATTACTTACACCGCTCCGTCCAATAGTCCCGAACTTAGCAAATAATAAAATTATAACTGATTTATACGTAAATATCTTTTTAACCTACTCCAAAAAGAGGAGGTTCTCAATTCGGCTGTATTTTTTTTTAATGTTTGTTACTTCATAACACCGTCATTTATAAATTGATTTGAAAAAACTTTTTTTATTTGAAAGAGTATACTTCCAGATTGGTCCCATTTTTTTTTCATATCATAAAATTCAGTTTTGATAGTGGGGTCCATGAAGATTTGAGTAAACTCCTCAAATATAGCACATAGGCACACATATAACGATTTCGGTATTTATAGCAAACAAAAAAAAATATCGAGAATTCGCATTCAGAAGTATTATTTGTTTAGTTAAATAAAGCGGGTAAAGATGGTCATCGAAACTTTCAATGTTGAGCCGAAGACAGATTGCATAGCTTTATCATTTCTACCAACGATCTGTCGTCGTGTGGCCGATTCAATAATTTGTTGCCGTCCTAATCTAACAAATCTATCTTTGGAGTCGGTTTTTTTTGTTAATTTTTTTTATATTATTTGTAAATAGTTAGAACAGACTGAAAACATTCACACCAAGGTAAATACATATACATGCGCATGAATGTTTATCTTGTGTGGGTATCGAATTCTCTACCTTGTTAAAGTCATCATTGGTAACTCGACAACCAGGCTCCTGTAAACACATAGGTGCCTAAGTGACTTGTTCACTGTTTTGTCCAATAATGTCGGTAAAGAGGTCAAAATATAGTATAAAAGACGAACTAATAGGCAGATCTAATGGGAGTCGTCCAAAAAGTGGATTTCATAACTATTTTGCAGGCTTAGCGACCACTACTTCAATCCAGGTCTTCTAGAATATTCACCGGAATCTTTTGACGACGTGGTGCGTGGCATTCTAGCCCAGAATGCCGCGGAGGCGGACCCGTTCTGTTCTGCAGAGATCACCAACTTGCTGTTTAAGTCCAGGAATGGATGGGGACTTGATTTGGTCGCTATGGATATACAGAGGGGTCGGGATCATGGCATTGCTTCTTATAATGATTACAGGTACGACGAATGTTTACATTATTTAATTTACTTTTCTGCCAAAAACTTGAGATTGTAAGTTGTACTATAGAAGAGAAGTTTTTTATCATTTTCAGAGAAACCTGTGGGCTGACTAGAGCGAGAACGTTTCAAGACTTATCCGGAGAAATGACTCAAGATGTAAGTTATATGTTTCAACTATATAGGAAGGCTGTTACACTTCATAAAGTAGATACCTAGTTGTTTTACAACAAAGTGGAAGCCTACAAATCCGCCAGCTTTTTTCGTTTACCGATAGGTGTCACCATTTACGTTAAGGTATAATTTATCCGCATGCTTGCGGGACTTTTAAAATAAAATGTTTTTCTTAGTGGTTGGAGGTTTAATATAATTCGCTTCTTGTTATATTACTATCGCTGTATACGACTCTAAAGTGACGAGAGGAAGAAACGTGTAAAGCTATAAAAAGTTTGTTCTACGACTAATTATCAATTTGTATAGAGATTGTAGAAGGGATACAAATATTTTTTGTTGATACTGAACTAATTATATTTAAGTATAGGTAATTTTATTAGTTGTCGAATCTAAAACAATACTCTGTGATGCCCATAAATAAAGAGATATTACAACAATTTCAATTAGAATTAATGTATTTTAGTTTCTTATTTCGTGTTCAATAACAGGCATATGACTCGGTCATCACACACTCAACTTGCTTCGTTAATATACGACCAATTTGATCCTAATAAACTGAGAACTATTTCAGCGTATAAACGCATTGGCCCAAATGTACGAAAGCGTGGACGATATTGACTTATACGTGGGCGGATCAATGGAGCGCGCCGTGCACGCCTCCGTTCTGGGACACACCTTCCAGTGCCTCGTGGCCGAGCAGTTCTACAGGACCAGGGTCGGCGATCGGTTCTTCTATGACAACGCTGAGATGCCGCATTCATTCACGTCAGGTACGTGTGGTTAGTGGACCCTAGGCTCATCTGAAGATCTCATAGCTACTAGGTTTGGCGCTGGCTACAAAAGAAATATCACGAGAACAATATTACATGCGTTCTTAGGCGTTGGTGATAGCTTCACATTTATGGGTTCTATGCTCGATTGCCTCTCAGTCTTTGGTTTTTAAAAATGGGATGTTTTCTGTGCATCATGACACTGGAGCGCCGGTACAGCCATGCAATTCTGTAAGAGCAAACATGCTTACATCCTCGGAAACATCGGCTGTTGCTGTTGTTGCCTTGAACACAAAATTGCAATTCTTTGGTGTCGCTTTTCATGGTTGTGCGACACTAGCGCCGCAAGGCTGCGTTTGGAATTGGAATTCTACAAGGCAAACAGCCTCGCGTACGCTTACAGCCTTATAGAATACCAAATAATTTAGCCATGATCGCAGTAGACGATGTCAAAGCTGTGACATCTGTGATCACAGCGACGCACACAGCCATTATGAGTCGCTTAGAGAATTGCATGGCTGAACTGCAAGTTAGTGTATGGGGTCGTAGGTTACAGGTTGCTATATAATGTAAATAATACCGTGAGATACTGAATCGTTTATTGTTATTACAACAACTTATATACAGGTATATTTACGTAGCCCTGAACCAAGCACGTTACATTAGGGAAATGATGATGCTAAATTAACATAATAAATATAGATGAATATTGCTAATACTTCCTTATGTATGATTCCTCACTTCTGATTATTAAGGCTGCAATAAGTGTAAGCAAATAAATCCAAATTAACTTACGGTACTCACAGTATCTTCCGACTCCATCTCGTCTCCAGCGTCATGTACACACTGCGACAAGTCATGTTAGACACATGCAACACTATTTCTACTCTTATTCCGTGAGCCATTAGAACGATGCAAAGGTCAAACAGTTTAGCTTGAGGTATAGCAGTTCGAGATTTTTTAAGGGTTCCGTATATCAGAGTGAAAAATCGGAATCCTAATCCTTATCATGTGTCTGTCTGATGTGCTCTGAATTTATTAAACCTAGAATTTGGTACATGTCTATTGATTTTGAGTGATCCACGAATACCTACAGCGGAACTCTTTTAGAAAGTAAATAAGAAAATTGTATAATATGAAATAAAAGATATTGTTTATATGGTCTCAAATATACCTATAATTTGTTAAAGTTATCTAATAAAGTTAACTTTCAATTTCTTCAATATCACTAAACCTTAAAACAGAAAGAAGTTGTTTACTTATTGATTACAGGAAAACTAATAAAGAAGTCTATGGTTTTAATACACATATGGTTTATGGTCTTTTAGGGTCGGCGACGCACGACTGACACCCCTGGTGTTGCAAGTGTCCATAGACTACAGTAAGTGCTTACCACCAGACTGTATGCTTGTTAGTCACCTTAGTGGTCCAAAAAAGTAATAACATACCTAATTAGTAAATTTCTCAATATTGTGCGTACAAAATCGATTTTGGTTATATCGATCAAAAACATTATTCATACAATCACATACATACATGCATATCATAACGCCTGTCCATTGGAGTAGCCAAAGACTACGGAACGTCAGGTGCACCGATCCAAACATACTTCTCTCACCTCTTCCGTACCCATCAACCTCTTCATGCTTACCCTTCGGTTTTGGGTGCCTTTGATTTGGCCCTTTTTCAACACATCAATTTGATCTATATGTGTGCGTCTCGGGCGGCCCGGCCCTTACCGATATCTCCATTCCATTCACTCTTGCTTGATACACTTCTTCTGTATATGTTTTGTCATTCATTCTTTCTAAAGGACTCCATCTCAGCATAATCTTTAAAATTTTTGTCACTACATCTTTAATTCCACATAGTTCTCGTATCGTGCTATTTCTTACTCTATCAATGGTTCTCACTCCACTCATACGCCTCAGCGCTCTCATCACTACGGCGTTCACCCTACTTTCATGCTTCTTCAATATAAATAATTAAAATTAGTATTTAAATAATTAATAGCTATATTACATTAAACAGAACAACTTCAGCAAATAAAGAAGACGTCAATGGCGCGGCTGATCTGCGACAACACGGACCGCGTCTACTACGTGCAGAGGCGCGCCTTCGAGACCGAGACCACATTCAACCCCAAGTTCAGCTGCGACGACTACTCCAGCATACCGTACCTCGACCTGACGGCTTGGAAACAGCCCACCATGTTCGACTAACACTTAACTAACTTCAATTCATATCAACACTCGATCGATGTACATTGAGGCAATGCCCACTTCTTTGTCAGATTTCATACGTCGGGGCACATAAGCATAGGTACACCTGTGCTTGTGTGCCCCGACTGATATCTACTGCTGCTACTAACACAGCAACTCCTCAGGACCTTATGGGTGACCTCACTCGTAGGAACTCAACAAGCCTCCAGGCAATATTTGGCTACACTGTTCTATGAGGTGGAGGTTTTAATAATAGGAGGTTCAAATAAGGATGCTTTGATTATCTCTTAAAATATCCAGACAAGGACAAACAGACATATCACGCTTATGAACTTTATTTCCTTTGGATAAGGTATAAACTTGAGTTAAAACCGTCAGTACAACAATTACCTACGCGAATTTTGAGTGACATTTGGTTTTAGATTTTTGCTATACTAGTTGCTCGAGTTTTATGTTCGTATGGGAATTTACAAAATTTCAGTTTTAGTAGTTTCTTACATTTTCCTTCGCTTTTCATTAATTCTCCCTAACGTTACCCCGTTTCCTAATCCGTTAGGATCAGCTACCTAAATCCAAGGATTTGGCACAGATATAATTTTGACATGGAGCGATTACCGTTAGTCCTCCACAACACAGAAGGAAAACGACAGTTTTCTTAGTTTTTAGATCTTTCGAAATATAATTTGAACGTGCGGGTTTTCTCATGAGGTTTCCCTTCACAGCCGAAAATACCGAAAATTCATCACCGAAAGAACGAATTTAACGGTGGATACACATACCAGGATTCAAGTTCCAGACCAGTTGGTTAATAGAATAGGGTGTTTCTTTATCCATTAGACTATCGCTACTCGTTCACAAAAATTTAAAGTTTTTAATCCAGGTTGAGATGGAACAGGTCAATCAGTTAGGGTGTGGTAAAGTACCCAAAATTTTAGCAGATTATCCACATTCGAATCTGGTAAGTCGAGTAGTGAGAGTTCGATGGCGTTGTTGCGCCTTGCGCAGCCTGACTATGGATGGGTTTATCTATGTCGGGTTTGTTCATGCTTCGGAGGGCACGTTAAGCCATCGGTCCCGGCTGTTGTCGATAGATGACAGTCGTTAAGCAAAGTCAGTGGCAATCGGGCGACTTGAACACTGGTCTCCGCCAACCCACAACGTGGAGTGTACTCTAAACCCCTACGGTTGAAAGGAGACCCGTATCCTTGCAGGGGGATGAGTAAGGGTTGATATGGTGGAATCTAGAACTTTCAGAAAACATATTTAACAAAACTGTCGTGTATTAAAGATAATAATACAAAATTGCATAATTCAACCGGTATGATAAAGTGGTAAAATAAATTGAACAAAATAAAAGCTATGTACCTACTTATAATTAATTTATTTAGGCCTCCACGTGGACAATATTAAAACATCTACACGCCCTTTTTTAATAATCCATGTTGTATAATAGCCAAAATTAATATTTAGGTATGTAAATAAACGTAAATGAAAGGTTTTCTCTGCCTACTCCGCAACGGACCTGGCGTCAATTGTGACAATTTACTATAAATTTTATAAATTATTTTCCCTGCATGACCCCTTAAAATTTGGCTAGTGGTTTTTAACGATCTCTATACGCGTATCTCGTTATGAAATACATTGAAAACTGTGTACGGTATGCTTCTACGAGTATATCCAGGCGGGGACTGAATGCGGCAATGAGATTTAAATCTATTCACTAATAAAAAAAATGGAAGTAACACTTTCAAATAAATAAGAAAGGTAGGTTCGACTAGGGAACCTGCACCTGAGTGGTTACCAGATTTTTGATGAGCTCCGTGTCGCAGTGGTGAATACGTTACTTAAAGACATCGATGGTCGCGGGGTCGATTCCCACACAAGCCAAACATTTGTGTGCATGAACATGTCTGTTTGCCTTGGTCTAGATGTTTTCAAGAGAGGACGCATCAAAGCAGCGCCCGTCTGGGGAAGTACCTCCACCTCACAGAAAATCGCAACTAAATAACAACTTCCTAGATGGTTGTTGTGTTCCAGCGTATGAATGAAGTCACCAGTACGCTCTAAAGGAATTGCTGTGTTAGTAGCAGAGGTGGCATCGCGCGAGTGATACTTAATGTACTGCAAGCGTTCATAGGCTACGGTAACCACTTTACATTAGGTGGGCCGTTTACTTGTAATAGCAGACGTTGTATAAAAAAGGATTCCTCATTAATTTTGTAAATATAAGTCATAATTTTAAGAAATAATAATAAAACAATATATTTGACGTGTCTGTTTATTTTAAAAATAATAAAACCTGTATAAAATTCTTTATGACCCGCAATGTACTTACGCACTATTATTTAATATCTACAAAAATTCAATTAGCCGCTAAAACGGAACTGAGCAAATAGACCAATTTATTAGTTATATATATTACTTAGAGCTTAATTAACTTTCTAATGTCTTTTCTGAAGTATTCGCAGCTGGTAGACACCGATGTAAATTAAAGGCAATAAAATTATTACGAATTTGTCTCTCATATAAATTAATGTTAATGATTAATCATTTCTTCCAAAAAGAACTTAATGTGCACGACTGTACACAGCTACGAAATCCTGCTAAGACGTAACAGATATCATAATGAAATAATGTTAACATAGATAAAATTTATATCTATGCAAATACTGTTTATAAGTAAACCGTCGCAATATTGAATACGCCGGTTTTCCGCGGGTAATAGGGCGGCTGAACACTCGGCTACGGCTATACACGGTTAATATATAAACTCGATTTTTTAAGAATAACGTTACATTTCATAATTTCATTCGATAAACGTGTAGATCTATCTCGAAAATTATAACACTGTGTGTTGCATTCGCTAGAAACAAAACACGCGCCGTCTAATTTTCACGTCGCTGATTGGTCAAGCTGTCACCCGCGGCCCGTGTTTCCTTACAGCTTGGTTCTACTTCAATTAATTTAATATATATCAATTAATATATTTTTAATTTTACTTGCGACTCCGCGTCTTTTAGGGAAACAAGAGAACAAAGGGTATTTATTCTAGCTTGCACACACTAGCTCTTGTTTGCCTGACCTTCTGGTACCTATTCTGTGACGAAGTTCATCATTGCTTGGCGAGTCTCTCCTTGGACAGACTAACTTAATATTAAGATTATTCATACGTTGTATAAACTATAACTACACTTTGAAATTAAACAATTTTTAACGGAAGTATCGCGTGTTTTATTTATTTTGTTGAACCTGACGTTTCGAACGCTTTGCAGCGTCCGTGGTCGCAGGAAGACTAAGACATAACTATAACTACACTCTGCTTCACAAAAATCGCACTTCTAAAATAATCTTCTTTAATGAATACCCTATGTAATGATTCTAAGGATCCGTTCAGTTTACAGAAAAATTAGTGGACTGCGGGTTTCTGGAGCAAAAAAACACGTTAATTGCGAAAGAAATTATATAAAACAATAAAAATACAAAACAAGGTTGTGCAAAATAATCTAAAACCTTGTGGTTTTTTTTTGTGACGCTGGGTGCAGGCATAACAATATAGCAGTGAACAGATACTCACAACCTTAATACAATCATGGTATACAGTAAATCTAATCAATAAAAAGTCTAATAATTTTCATACCTGTTTGGTGCTAATGGTAAACAACCATACGACCCGCGTGATAAGAAACCAATGGCAAGTTACATTGGTTAACACTTAGGAATTGGCTCTTCCTAAGTGTTTGGAAGTCTGATGTTGAATATATTTTTCATTCATTAGGTATGTCTTTCAGTACTTTTCACGCCTAGTTATTACTATTAAATTCATTTCAGTCAATTCGAAACCATACGAGCATTACGATAAAGATTAAAATGCATTTAACTTATACATATAAAACATCATATTTTTATTTTGACGAGCTGGTGTAGAGGTAAAACGCGCTGTTACGCTACTTTGACACTAACGCTCGTGGGTTCGATTCCCACACAGGACAAACATTTGTGTGCATGAACATGTCTGTTTGTCTTGTCTTATATATATAATAATTAATTCTCAATGATGGGGAATGAAGAATAGTCCCTAGCCTACGGTAGCTCCTCGTCAAGCAGACCATATTCAAGTATTTCAAGTGCCACCTTAGTGGCATAAAAAACTTTATATCACGATAATTGGTGAACCAATGAACGTTTTCGAGCAGCCATGGCGAAAAATGTATGTGCCCTCAATCGTGAAAGTATTTCTAAATCAAGAGGTTCCTGTCCCTTTCTTCCCTCCCTAACATCCAGGACAGCTTGTTCTGCACCGCGGTCCACGTGACAGACGAGTGCACCAGCTGGCCAAGTCCACTGTTGCGAGATCTGATAAAGCGGTCCAGCAAAGGGGGTTTGTACAGTCTCTGTGCCTCTTGTCTCTGGTCGTCTGTGACCTTTCTGTCGTCGAGATGGTTCAGGGAGGGGAACTGCGATATAACGAACAACCTGCCGAAGATAATAACATTAGTTTAGAAAACAGTACCGCATTTAAATTGCACAAACAATTCGTTATCGTTCGAAAGGCAATGCTAAAGTGGAACGATGTAGGAGCCGAGGAAGAGAAAGAGAGGTAGGGCGCATCAAAGCAGCCCGTCTGGAGAAGTGCCTTAATGGCTATGAATGTTAAAGAAGCGAGCGAAGTGTGTGAGAACATGTGGCGCTCGGTTCTCTCTGCCCACCTCGCACGGGACCTGGCGTGAAGATATACATACCTGTACTGCAGATATTCGTAGAAAGTGCCCCCATTCAGGTAGCTGGGGGCGGCTGGGTTGCCCATTAAACACAAATAGTTGAGGTCGGGACACGACTCTTTCAGCTTTCCCACCCACGGGTACAAAGACGAAATCTTGCAGTGGTTTAGCCTAAAACAAGCGAACAGTCGTAAATTTAATTTACAGGCAAATTGATATACTTTGTGTGTTTCCGCCACCAATTTATCCATGATAACTAATGCCGGTCGGCACCCATAACTATTAGTAGATTCACGCCTGCTTTGCTGCTCACTGCCATGGATGCTCTGGTCGTTTCTGCCTCGGTTGATATGGTCGTTTCTGCGATTGCCCACCATCTGGAAACCCATGCAGGAACCCTATTGACCAGACTCATTGCCAGGTCTCTGCAGGCATTGGGACAATTGACAAAGGTGTGGGAATTTTAAATAAATATGACATTTTGACTATTACGTGAGATTATAAGACAGGTAGGAAATATCAGTATCGCATAAGCAGCCGGATTGTGGAAGTACCTCCACCTTACAGAAAAAAGTAGCCAAATAACATCTCCCTGGGTGGTTGTGTTCCTGCCAATGAGTGGGGTTACCAAATTCCAAAGAAGTTACTGTATCAGTAACAGGGGTGGCAACGCGTGAGCGATACTTCGTGCAAGCGTTTATAGGCTAAGGTAACCACTGTAGATCAGGTGGTTCGTAGCCTTGCATACCTCCCGATATGTTTATTTACTACAATAAAAGCTCGTCGAGAGAAGTAAAATTACCACCAGTCAGGCGGCGCGGCCGGCGGAATATAACTTTACACCAAGGGTTTTTTTTTTTTTGTTTAATTTCTTACACCCCTGCCGTGGGCAAGGCACTTTTTGCACAATATAATAATTCAATTCACATTTTTTGTTTTTTAAAAATCACTGTTCAATATAAAACACATTCATACATTACACTCTCTTTCATTTTCCACAAATCATTCTTACATTCATCATCTTTCAGTTACATTTCCAAAAATTTTTGATTTGCCCGTTTTAGAACGCCGGTGAAATATCTTCATATGTCCAACTTCCCTACCCATACTGCATCAGTCCAGCCACGGGCGTCAGCGAGCGTCACAGCTCCACCTAGCCACCGCGTACACCAAGGGTTCGATTCCCACACAAGAAAAAGGAAGGTTTTTTATTGGTCTGGGTGTTTTTAAGTGACGTAGGGTATATTAAAGTAGTCGTCTGGGGAAGTAATTCCACCTCATACAAAACCACAACCAAATAGCGACTCCCTGGAGAGTGTTTGTGTTCCTGCGAGTATCTAGGATTACCAGCAAGTTCCTAAGGAGTTGCTGTGTTAGCAGCAAGGGTGACGACGCGCGAGGGATACGCCCCGCATTGCAAGCGTTCATAGGTTACGGTAACTACTATATCAGGTGAGTCATATCCTCGTATGCCTCCCGACGTTGCGTAAAACAAAAATAAACGTGACTTTAATTTAAATTTAAATGTATGTATGTATATCTTCAAGCCAGATAGGTCCCTTGCGGGTTAGGCAGAGGGAACCGAGAGCCATACGACACGGTCCCTACACACCTCACTCGCTTGTTTAACATTCATAGCTCTTATCTATACAGATAAATAAAATTGGAGTGTCTGCTTGTAATATTAAAATAACCGCTTTTTACTAAATGCATATGGATATATACACGGTACATATACCAAAATGAATATTTTTACAATTTTTGTCTGTCTGTCTGTTTGTTCCGGCTAATCTCTGAAACGGCTGGACCGATTTTGACGGGACTTTCACTGGTAGGTAGACGACTGTTCAGAGCACAATATAGGGTACTTTTTATCCCGTAAATATTTAGGGTTCCTGCGTAAAATATGAAGAACTGTTAAAATTAGGGAATAATATCTTCCCCTTCGGGGGTGCGATACACAAAATAGAAGAATTTCATTAATATTAGCATAGGTATTTATATACGCGAAATTCAGAATTAATAAGTTATAGTAAACTCTGCGAACTGAACAATAACTTCTTTGTTAAATTCCACGCGGAGGAAGTCGCGGGTACAGCTAGTATATTCTATAGTTCCTAGGGCCCTTGACATCACCTTCTGATTTCTATCGATAAGTTTAATTAAAATTCTCAATAAATTCAAACGGAGATCTCCTCCTATTACACATTGAAAACTGGGTATGGCAGAGAGAGAGCATGCGAGTAGAATAAATACGGTCAAGATGCCAGCATGGACCAAAATTTGTGGCGGTCAGCAAGCCACTGCGTTGGAAATGGTGATGTAAGGAAGAGTTGGTCTAAAAGAGTGTGTCAGTGTTCAGATAAGAAAAGGCATGCTCCGTTGGTTCAGGCATGTAGAAAGAATACAAAATGAAACAATGACGAAACAGATGTACCCAAATGTAATGCTAAAGTCCAGGAAGACCAAGACTGACCACATGACCAAATTTATCAGAAGGTGATGTCAGGAGCTCTAGGAACCGGCGAGCGTGCATGAAAAGAGCTTTTTTTTATACCACCAAGGTGGCAAACAAGCGTGCCTGTATAATACTATAAAAACACCTACTTATGAGCCAGTCACTTAAATTCTTAAATATATTTTTTAGCAATTTAAACTTATTTGTTATTTTAATATATAATTATTGAATGTGTTTCTTTTGAAATTTTCTTTATAACATCGAGGTTGATTGCTAACCTATTATTTAGCAAATTTGTCTCGTTTTTGATAGGGAAACATTTCGTTGCGCATTTTATAAACATCAGGACGTGCTTTGACAAAAAGACAGACCTCTCTTATATCGCAAGGCAGAATGTTGAAGCGAGAGAAGTATGTTAGCACGGTGCACCTGGCGTTTCATGGTCTCTACCTACCCCAATGGGAGACAGGCGTGACAACATGTATGTATGATAGAGAATTATTACCATAGTAATTGTAGTTTTGGGAGCGGTGGCAAGAGGCAGTCCTCCGTGATGGGGTTGTCGTCGGCAATAAGCGACGTCAAATGTTTGAAGTGCACGAGCGCGTCCAGGTTGCTGAAATTAACAATGACATGCATATTACTAGTCACACTCGCCAACTTACACGAGGGAAATAACCTATGGAGAGCCGATGAGGCCGATATTACGTAGTAACTCAATTCACCGCTATGGATCGGTAGTAAAGTAGAACGTGTAGCTCTTATCGGCTAGTTCGCGGATCAACATAGCGGCACTTATCGGCTTATTGGTTAAAACATTCCTCCATTGATCCGTAGGTTCCACAACGTTTCTGTGCGGGGTGCCTTCATGCGCAGTCAAGTGGTTTATTGGTTTGTACAGCCACGAGGAATCGGGGACGAGGAAAGTGTACGGAACACGGTGTATGAATAGATTTTAGATAAGATTAGCACAATGAAAGGGTATCCTATTGTACTTACGTTATTTTATTATGACTAATGTCGAGATATCGCACGTAGTCAGCAAACCTCTCAACAATTGGCCTGGGGATCTCGAACAGCCTCTCGTATGCAAGATTCAGCTTTGTAGAGTCCTCCTCGACTTCATTGCTAGCATCTGTCGACCTATAAATAGAATTTGGAGCTGTAGCAGCTCAATAAATATAAGTGACCAGGAAAATAAACAGGTACACCGCAGCCAAATAACAACTCGAGTGTTATTGTGTTCCTGTGTGTGATAGAGGTTACCGGTAAGCTCCTAAGGAGTTGCTGTGTTAGTAACATATGTGGCATCGCGCAAGTAATAGGTACTTAATGTATTGCAGGTGCAGGTGGGTATGCTTGTATGTCTCCCGACGTAGTATAAAAAAATCGGCCAAGTGCGAGTCGGACTCGCGCACGAAGAGTTCCGTACCATTATCTATAAAAACGGCAAAAAAAAAAAATCAAGTGTTGTAGGGGAGCCCCCCTTAAATATTTGTTTTATATATTTAATTCAATATAATATTTAATTCAATTATTTATTTTTAAAGTAAATATATAACTACATATTCTGTGAATATTTCAAGCGTCTACCTGTAGCCGTTATCAATATCGAGCAAAAACGAGTAAAAAAATCACGTTTGTTGTATGGGAGCCCCCTTAAATATTTGTTTTATTCTATATTTTAGTATTTGTTGTTATAGCGGCAACAGAAATACATCATCTGTGAAAATTTCAACTGTCTAACTATCACGGTTCATGAGATACAACCTGGTGACAGACGGACGGACGGACAGCGAAGTCTCAGTAATAGGGTTCCGTTTCACCCTTTGGGTACGGAACCCTAAAAAGACTATATTTCGAAAGACGAAAGTTCGTACTTTCATAGACGTGCGGGTTTCCTCACGATGTTTTCCTTCATCACCGAGCAAGTGATCATTACAAATATGTATATAAATATGTGTACACGTTAGTGGTACACGCCAGGAGCTAAGATTCGTACAAGGGACCAGTTTGTCAACAGCCCAGTTCCTTATCCACTGAACTATCGCTGCATCTTAACCTGTCAGACTCCGTTATATACGTTTTCCCATACATTTATTGGCGGAAAAGCGGTCCGCGGGTAATGAGAGATTAATATTACTTTTACCATACTTCTCCCGATATTGTATAAAAGTTATACAAACAAACATCTACCCTACCTAATTTAAAATGGTTACTGTAGACTATGAACACTTGCAATACAAGGAATATCACTTGATTGTTCCCATTGCAGGTCCTAAGAAAGGAGCCGACTGATAACCTCACTCGCTCACAGGAGAGGTAGGGCGCATCAAAGCAGCCCGTCTGGGGAAGTACGCCCACCTCACAGAAAACCGCAGCCTAATAACAACTCCTTAGAGGGTTGTTGTGTTCCTGCGTGTGAGTGAGGTCACAAGTAAGCTCTCAAGGAGTTGCTGTGTAAGGAGCAGAGAAGGCATCGCGCGAGTGATGATATATCGCAAGCGTTAATAGGCTAGTTGCTATTTAGCTGTGGTCATCTGTGAGGTGGATACTTCCCCAGTCGAGTTGCTTATCTCTTTAATTTGTAAATCAAACACATATACCGTCTTCAAGCTACGAGTACAAATAACTTCTAAAAAGTGGATTCAAAACATGCTTTCTAAATGGCATTCTTTTTCTTTTATACAACGTCGGGAAGCATACAAGCATACGATTCACCTGATGTAACGCGGTTTCATAGCCTATGAACGCTCGTAATACATTGAGCAGTCAGAACCCGTTATATACCTTTTCCCATACATTTCGCGGTCGTATACGACCACCCGGGTTTCGAAGGGTTAAGTATCACTCGCGTGATGCCACCTCTGTTGCTAACACAGCAACTCCATAGGAGCTTGCTGGTGTGACCTCACTCACACGCGGGAACACAATATCACTTCTGGAAGTTGTTATTTAGCTGCGGTTTTATGTGAGGTGGAGGTACTTCCCCAGACGGGCACGACAAACAGACATGTTCATGCACACAATTGTTTGTTGTGTTGTAATTAAATCCACGAGCATTGGTGTCAAAGTAGCGTTTCTAACCAATGCGGCTTCTTTCTTGAAATGAATATTATCATAGAGAGATGCATGACAGACACTTGACTTATCTTTTATTCTTCATGACTCATAATACTTTGATTTCAATAAAGCAATTTAAAACCAGTTGGAGATTTTCCGTCCATTACAATATATTAGGAAAATTTTAGTAAATTATTATATCATTCATTATGAATGGTTACCTATTTAATTTAGATAATACTATTATTGTTTGCCTATTTATTATGTAATATGTGTTATGTAAACTTACTATGTTATTCGGTGAATATGTTGAGAATAAGTCTGCCGCGCTTACAATCAACGCATCAATTGACAAGCAACAACAATTGACGAGCACGGTGGCGCAGTGGTCAAACACGCTGTTACGATACTTTGACACTAACGCTCGTGGGTTCGATTCCCTCACTAGACACAGATTTATATGCCTGAACATGTCTGTTTGTCTTGGTCTGGGGGTTTTTAAGAGAGGTAGGGCGCATCGAAGCAGCCCGTCTTGGGAAGTACCTCCACCTCACAGAAAACAGCTAAATAACAACTCCTAAGAGAGTTGTTGTGTTCCTGCGAGTGAGTGAGGTCACTAGTAAGCTCCTAAGGAGTTGCTGTGTTACCAGCAGAGGTGGCATTGTGCGAGTGATACTTAATATGTTGCAATGGTATATAGGCTACGGTAAGCGCTTTACATCAGGTGAGTTATATGCTTGTATGCCTCCTGACATTGTAAAAAAAAATCAACTAAGGTTTTGGTGAAATTGAGTTAATACAATATCCAAAATCAGAAAAACAGGTCCTACAAGTTTCTCAAAGTAACATTTCATGGTTCCTTCTTTAGACACAGTTCTTCAGTTTTATAAATGCACTAGCTGTGCCTGCGAGTTCGTCCGCGTGGAATTTAATCAAAAAGTTATTGTTCAGTTCGCAGAGTTTCCGGTAACTTATTAATAAGCAGAGTAAAATAGCGAACAGCAAAATAATAATAGACATGTATTATGTACATCCTCCACGCGAAATAGTTATTTTTTTATTATTTATTTATATTAATAAAAATAAATAAAATTTCTAAAATAAAAGTAGCCTAAGTTACTCCTTATTACATCAGCTATCTGCCAGTGAAAGTCCCGTCAAAATTGGTCCAGCCGTTTCAGAGATTAGCCGGAACAAACAGACAGACAGACAAAAATTGTAAAAATATTCATTTTGGTATATGTACCGTGTATACATCCATATTCATTTAGTAACAAGCGGTTATTTTAATATTATAAACAGACACTCCAATTTTATTTATCTGTATGTAGTATGTATAAAAGATTGGTGTTGACATTTTTCTCTTTGTTACAACTTTCATGGAGTTTTAATTGTAGTAAAATATCTATCCATATCCAGGCTGGGTGCTTATTTGCAACCTCTTCGGAATAAATTATTATAATTCTTTATTGCACACAAATAATACAAAATAATCAGTGTCAAATACGGTGTACAAAGGTACTCTTCGAGAGATATCTTCCAGCCAACCCTAGTGAATGTGGAAACAAATTGTATAAGGGCTGTAACTAATATAATGTACCAACTAGCAAAATAAACAAATATAATAATAGCATACACATACATACATACAATATATAGCAATGTTACTTTTGTTAGATGATAAATTGATAATGTATTTAGATGAAAATAAACACATAAGGACTCTCTCTTATCCATGTATCCTTCATGATATATTTAAAAGTACTTACCTTATATAAATCATTATTATATATGCGGGCTATTTATTAGAAGACTAAATATATACTATATAATACCATAAACAGACACTTTGAAACCCTTTGAATCTTTGGAACAGGCTCTTTGGAACATATGAATTAAAGTCATATGAGAATACCTGATGTATGTGGATACCTAGCTTAAGTATGTTTGCGATACAGGAAGTATCACTTGCGCATTGCCACACCTGATGATAAAACAGCAACTCCCTAGGAGCTAACTACTCACTCACTAAGCAGAAAAGCTAAACAACCCTTCTTTTGTTATCTGACTGCAGTTTTCTGAGTAGATATGTGTACTACCTGTCTTAAAAATAAGCAAACTGAGACATACGGACATGTTTTGACATAAATGTTTGTTCAGTGTGGGATTCGAACCTATCTATCCAAACAGAGACATATATGTCCATGCACATAAATGTTTATCCTGTGTGGGATTCGAACCCATCTCAGTGTTAGATGTAGCATTGCTAACTGTGCTGCCACCAAGCTCATCAAACTCCCCCATAAAAACAGTATAGGTACAGTAGTAGTATGCTTTTAATCACCAACTCCTCGTTAGATATCTGTGCCGGGAAGTAAATTCTATATCTTACATGACAATGTCTGGTGGTATGAATGTATCTGGTATGTCAGTGACGGAATCCACTAGTACATTCTTGGTGACGTCAACTGTCACAATTCCATCATCAATGTCGGCTTGGGTAGATGTGCTGGGGTACCTGATGGACAATACAAAATAAAACTGGTAAGTTACAACACACAGTTGAATATTGTTTTTTGAACATAAATTGATGACAATTCTATTTTTTGATACAATGTCAAGAGGCATACGACAAAACAGCCCACCTGATGAAAAGTGATTACCATACTACAATGCGGAGAGCTTCATTTGCACGTCTCTACTGTTAAGATATCAACTATTTAGAAGATTACCGCTAACCCACTCTTAGAAATGATTTATCTTTAATAACATTCACTATACACTGCCCATCTTATAATTAAACTTTTGACAGGTAATCATTTTAATGAGTCATATCTTGTAGTATATAGTACATAGTTGCGTATCTCATAAGTCTGAAAGAGATAGAATGTCAAAAGTTGCTTAATAAAACAGATGCAGTATGGGAACAGAAAAATCCTCTTGGCCGTTATTTGCCATGGTTTTCTGTGAGGTGAAAGTACTTCCAAAATTAGGCTTTAATGGGCCCTACCTCTCTTAAAACAACTAGAAAACAGATATTTTCATGCACACAAATGTTTGTCCTGTGTGGGAATCGAACCCACAAACGTTGGTCTTATAGTAGCCATTGCTAACCACTCAATCAGTGGCCGCATAAAGATATTGCTTAATATATAGATGTAATCTGAGGCAGTAATTTGTTACCAGGGCACAAGGGAATCATAGGCTCCCAATAGGTATAATGGTAAGAGTCATGTCAAAGAATACAAGTTCAACTGCCAAAAATAAATAACTTTGTGGTAATTATTTGTTTACTGAATATATTTTTCAGTTTCCAGTTCACATAATATTCCAGTTAACATTTTGAACTCCATATATTAAGTCCCTCTTGTGGTACACAAATAAAAGTAAAACACACTCTAAAGTTCATTTTTATTTAATAAATAAAATAACTTCTCGGGAACAATGAACAGATGTAAATATTTAAATAGCTGAGACTACGACATTTATGAAAAAACTATTAATTACATACCTACTCACCAAATAGATAAGTGTGGATGATTTAGCAACAGATTAATCATTAAATAAACAGAAAACTTCGCTCTTGAGTCTTGAGAGAAAGTAGAATGCTTACTAGATATATAGTATGGTTGATGGAACAGGTGGATCAAATTCTCTGCGCAGAAAGTAATACAATAAGTACCTATTCGCTTTCAAATAAAGACTTGAATTAACAACACCATTGTGTGCCTATCGTATCGAAGAAATTGAATTAGTTGAACGAAATTATTTCAAGCTTGATGCCAATTCATTATTACAATACAGAACGAATTACGATAAACTTTTTAGTGTTATTTATTATATTTTTTCTGTAAGTTTGTTTTGTTTACTTCTTCGCAAATTTGTTTAATTAATTTCACAGAATGACAGTTAATAAGTTTAGAAGTTGACAACTGCTCTTTGATTTTTGCCATGACCATGCATTGACTAAATAAAGTAGGTACAAACAAATATGTGTATACTCAGATAAATGGAATATAAGTACATAATTATACTTCTTAGGTTATTAAAGTTTCTACGTAGTACCAAAGATTTTTGAATATATAATAACCAATTAAAATCTTCAAGTCGGTCAGACACATTTTGCATTCATCTTTATTCAAAAGCTCCACTCTTGCCAGTGTAGCAAGGTATATCCTTGCACGTCGGTTATGCGCCTTGTTTTGAAAAACCCACTTCCGTAACTCGATTTCAAAATGCTCTTTTATTAGCTCTAACTTAATCTAGCCGTTGACTTAAGAGCAAGGTTGACTTCTTCAACCTCTCTTACTATAATGTTTTATCACAAGATTATTCAACTTGCCGTACCTACTTACTTCATCATCATCATCATCATCCGAGCGTTAATGCCGGCCGCGCCCTAACTATCGCTTCGGAGCTCAGGGTCCGCTAACGTACCTACTCCTTCCTCATATTCCTTCTTAAAATAATACCTTCCTCATATTTCTTAATAACCGAATTAGACAAAGAATAAACACTATCCATTCTGGCGACAATGTTTCGTGAGGATTAAAACATGGATAAGGGACAAAGCGTGTTATGTAATTTATCAAACATCGGCGACGGATATCTCCGGAATTACAAGTGCTCATGAGCAACGGTAAATTACCACCAGTCATCACATTAAGGTAAACAAACTTGTAGTTGGTTATAATATACACAGCATTGTTATAGAAGAATGGGACCTTTAACATATTACCAAACAAATTATCAGACATTTATAAATATTGAGATCGACCTTGTTTCAGTATAAATTATAATCTTTTTAACTTGCAAATGTTAATTTGATCAATGATTATCTGAATGATAAAAACATTGTAATTTAATGCATGTACCGGGCCACTCAGAAAGAGGTATTGCGAAAATAAGTTTTTATGTATGAGAGACTGGCCAGTAATAATCTATTTTGAAAATAAGATTATTTTTATAAGTAAAAATATGTACGTTCCAATTAAAAAATTTCCCTCCACATTTTTTGCGAGCTAATTTAAATTATCGTATCTCATTGAAAAATGGATCTGCGCTGGGAACGTTTTCGCGCTATGATTTTTTATGATTTCATGTGTCGCCTGAAACCGGACGAATTGTACGATAGACTCAAATAGCATTCATGGATGAAGCCCTTCCAAGACAACGGTGTATCGTTGGTATAACGACTTGAAGCGTGGTCGGCTAACTTTGGGGTATGAATAAAGAAGTGGTCGCTCTTTAACGGCTGTTACGGAAGAAAACCAAACACAGGACCCCACGGGCTACTGCTTCACCACAATAACGCTCCCGCGCATACCGCGCTCATAACGAGGGAATTCCTGGACAGCACGCCGGTCAAATTTCTGGGCCAACCGAAAATAAAATTTCAGCTCAGGGATACAATTTTCGTCGCCGGAAGATGCGCTGTCAGCGTTCGAGCAGGCTGTGAATGAGGTGTCTGCGGCGGGCTGGAAAAAGTGTTTTGAAAACTGGTTCAGACGCATGAAACTTTGTACAAAGGCTTGTACTTTGTAGTGGAGAGTACTTTGAAAAGCGCAATTCGATCTTGCTTTGTGCGCTTCCACCAAGTTTATGCCGCCTTGCGCCGGCCGGCATCCTCCCTGCGCTGCCTAGGCTGCTCCGGTAGTTTCCACATGCATCAGGTAGTCTCCAAATTGCATGTAAATTTCACTTTCGCAAAATAACGCCTGAATCTATTAACTATACTTTGAAAAGATTTAATAAAAAAATATATACCCATAGAACACTTTTTTTATTTTCACAAAACTTTTTGAATGCCCCACGTATGTACCTATTATATTTGATTATATTCACTTAGATAAAGATAATAGTACGTAGGTACGACTTCACTGATATGATATCAATTAATTATTTTATTTTTCATTTTTTTCAAATGGATTTCTCATACGTTTTCGCATGTCTTATTGTAAACAAATGTACAAGGGTCTCAATTTAGCCCGTGTCACTTATTATTTATATACGTACATTCCAGTCAAATAAATATTTATGATCATGAGCTTATTACGTCAGGAATCCTATAAGAAACTTTTCACATACGTTAAAATAATCCTCTTTAATAGAGTATTATCTGTAGTTCCTTTAGGAAAACTTCAACGGGGAGTTCATACTAAATTTTAATTAGGTATCCGCTAAAGGAAATTTCTCTAGAACCGCACAGTACCTACTCGACCACAGCGATACTCTGTTGATTCGAGACTATACTCTAACGGCAGGTATGTATATGTACATATACATACCTGCCGTTAGAGTGTAGTCATGACCTGTATCAAGTGTGATCTTTCAGGTATCCTAGCATACCACGAGTCACGATTAATTTACCAACTGCAAATAAGTTTAAAATCGCAATAAAAGTGATTGCTTCTTGCCTAAGGAGGATAGGCATTTTAAGAGGGCGCACAAAGCTAAGTGGCGCCCTCATTTTGTTTTAACGCTGAATTTAAGACCAATTCCAAAAAAAAACGCTCTATAGGGCACTGAAGATCCATATTTACGTTTTTTTGAAACATATCTTGTATTTATTATCTATGACAAGTAACCAAAATTTTAATTATTGCTTATTGTGGTCACTTATAGCAATAATCAAAAGTATGACTAATTCTACATAAATAATAAAAACAGAATATGTCTCAAAAAACATAAATATGGTTCTTCAGTGCCCTATAGAGCGTTTTCTTTGGAATTTGCCTTAAATACAGCGTTATTAATAAAAACAAAATGAGGGCGCCACTTAGCTTTGTGCACCCTCTTAAGGCCAAAAAAAGTACACTTGTATTTGTTACTAATAAAATTCTTTTAAAATTTCTTTAAGGAATACTTTTAAATTCGGCTAATTCAGGTGATAATCTGAAAAAACATATCACTGGTCTGGCTATAAATACTGTTACATAGAAACTTTTCTTTTCTCAACTCTTTAATTATTTTGAATTTGGAACGCGTTTATTATGTTAAAAACTTCTTTCAAATTTCCCGCCGTTTCGTCGTCACATATTTTTTCGTGTTTATTATCAAATTACAATATGGAATGGGGTATTAAAGAAAATAAAAAAGTGGGTATGAAGCCGTCGGTTATATTCAAGATACTTCAAAAGCTTGGTATCAGCCGTATGTTCGTATATCGTAGGTACTATCGATATATAGGTACTTCTTCTGTTGACAATAAGACCATAAAAGATCGGGGCGACGACCGCGTGCTGTTAGAACTACAAAGGATTTTTTATACCACCAAGGTAGCAAACGAGCATACGGCCTGCCTGACGGTGAAAAGTCACCGTAGCCTATGGACATTTGCAACACCAGGGGTGTCATGTCAGGGGTGTCGTGTCACTCGTGCGTTGCCGACCTTTACTGTTAACGCTGTTAGAGCTGGAATTCCCTGAAACCCCATTAAGAAACAAAAAATACTATCGCGAGAAATGAAGATTCCCACTAGGACTCTGTCGCGTATAATAAAACAACACCTGAAGCCCAGCGCTTATTGTCGATATAAAGGGCATGCCCTAAATTAATCGCTACAGTTGAAGAGAGTTGATCGATCAAAACGCATTCTGTTCCGATACGCAGGTGAAAGGCACGGAAACATCGTGTTTACTGATGCAAAAATTTTCACGATTGAAGAACACTACAACGAGCAAAATGACAAAGTGCACACAGTTCTATAGAAGCCGCCCGAGTGGTCGGAAAGATACAACGTGGTCATCATCCTGCGTCTATAATGGTTTGGTCGGGGGTGTATTATCAAGGAGTCACAAAGCTTCATTTTTTGTGAAGAAGGGAGTGAAGACTTCATCCAAAATGTATCAAGAGACTGCCTTGGATCGTGTTGTGAAACCTCTTTGCAATACACTTTTTAAAAATGTACTTTCCAGCAGGACTCTGCACCTGGTCACAAGGCACGAACTACCCAAGCCTGGCTCGAAACCAACGTTCCGGACTTTATAAGAGGTGAAGACTAGCAATCGTCTAGCCCATACATGAACCCCTTAGACTACAATTTATGGTCAGTTTTAGAGGACATGGCCTGCTCGTAACGACACGCCGACATTGTGTCTCTTAAGAAATCTCTGGAGCAAGCAGTGGCAAAATATTCGTAAATCAACAAAACAACAATCAAACAATGCGTAAATCGATAGATTCGTGGCCAGACAGATTAAAGACCTGTATCAAAGCCAAAGGTGGTCATTTAATATATATATATAGAATAGATTTTTTTTTGCTGAGATTTCTATAAATATGTACATATAAGTTTTATTAAGATTACTTCATAAAAAAAATAAATGCATATTCAATTATAACAGAACTTATGGCCGGACTAGGAATATTTTATGAAGACAAAATAATAATAAGTAGGATACTCCATTAGGACTGGCGGGGTTCGCTACCTAAGCCTAAGGATTTGGCGAAGTGACTGACTTTTACATGGAGCGACTGCCGTCAGACCTCCACAACCCTGAGGGAAAACCAGATCTATCTTAGGTTAGGTTATACGTCTTTCGACATATAATTTCTTAGACGTGTGGGTTTTCCCACAATGTTTTCCTTCACCAAAGCAAGTGATAAATACCTATGTAAGTAAGTGCGAAAACACGAATTGAGTGGTAAAGTAAGCTGGGATTCGAACCGGGGTCGAGTTGGTCAATAGGCCGGTTCCTTAGGGCTATCACTGCTCAGCTGTCTGTCTACGGACAAAGTTATCAATCTCTTCTCCGTCGAAAGGTATAACGCGCCCACCGATGGAGAAACTTGGGATCGCCAGTCCCGGCGGTTTTCGATACGATGACAGTTGTTAAGGTAAGTCAGTGTGACCTTCGGGCAATCCTCACGAGCTCGGTAGCGCCGCGGTTAATAACGTGACTTTGACACCGACGCTTGCGGGTTCGATTCAACAAACATTTACGTGCATGATCATGTCTGCTTGTCTAGGTCTGGGAGTTTTAAAAGAGGTAGGGTGCATCAAAGCAGCCCTTCTGGGGAAGTACCTCCACCTCACAGAAAACCGCCGCCAAGTAACAACTTCTAAGGAGTTGCGGTTTTAGCAGCAAAGATGACACTTAATGTATTACAAGCATTATAGGCTACGGTAACCGCATCAGGTGGGCCGAATGCATGTATGCCTTCTGACGTTGTATAAAAAAAAATCCACAGTTGAACGAACGTAGCGTAATAGAGTATGATCTGAATCCGTATTCGGTTGAAGGAAGACCCGTATTCCAGCTGAGCAGCGGGATGAGTACGGGTGCGGATCTATGATGTATATATTTTTAACTATCATTCCTTTAGATTGTGAGTATGATCGAAGTGGTGAGGGTACTGTTTCAAAGGAAACTCCTCCTGAGATCTTTCAGATAGTGTCTATAAAATGGCTTCCGACAAAAGTTGCAGTTACATTTACAGCTCTATGTTATTCAAAATTCCCATGATACGGTTCTTATATGGTAGGGAATACACTTATGCTATCCTTCTATGTAGAAGATGCTATCAGGCGGACCTTGGCTTGATCTACCACTTTGTCTTGAACTAGCGTAGGAAAATATTTTTTACATTTACTATATAGTTTTCCATATATTAACATTTCTGTCTTTATTACGCAAATAAGCATTGCATAATAACTAACATATTTTTTTTCGAGTTTTATCCCGTTTCCTAATCCATCAATTCACTTAAGACTAAGGATTTGGCAATGATGCTGATTTCGACTTTGAGTGACTGTAGATCTTCATAACCCAGAGAGAAAACTAGACCTTTCTTAGGTTAGATAGCATGTCTATAAAATATAATTACTTGAACGTGCGGGTTCCCTATGCTGTTTTCCTTAACCGCCGAGAAAGTGATAATTACAAATATGTACATAAATTCGAAAACACGAATTTAGTGGTACTAGGATTTGAACCAGGAACCAGGCGGTTAACAGACTCCTTTATCCACTTGGCTATCACTGCCATATGTACAAGATAACATATTGTCTAAAAATCCCAATGTATTGTAAGTTACTTACACATTGTCCGAAGGAGTAGCATCCATTCTTAAAGGCACTTCACGAACTAATGTTTAAAACCATATTGGGAGAACTAACACGTAATAAATTTTGTCCAACAAGTCTACATTATAATGGCGATGCACGTTTATCGATCGAGTTCAGTTACTCCATACTGACGCGAGATAAGGAATTGGAGTGAATTCACTGATGTTCAATAATAAGTATGGATCGTTATCGGACCGACTCTGTCACACTTTGTGTTATGAAGAGTATGTACGAAGGTACACTTTCTGGTAACCTCATTCACACAGGTATACTGACAGCAATGAATAATCGATGGGCAAGGATACCTACCTGATCATATCTATCTATAACTTCACGCCAAATCCCTTGCGGGGTAGGCAGAGAGAACCGAGCGCCACGTGACTCGATCCTTACATATCTCACTCGCTTCTTTAACATTCATTGCTCTTCTTATGCACGCTCGCCGGTTTCTAGGGCTCCTGACATCACCTTCTGATAGAACACGACCAATTTGGTCATGGTAGGTAAGTCTTGGCCTTCCCCGGTTCCTACATCCTTCCACTTTTGCATTGTATATCTGCTTCGTCATTCTTTCATCTTGCATTCTTTCTACATGCCCGAACCATCGGAGCATGCCTCTTCTTATTTTAACACCGACGCTCTCTTTCAGACCATATGACATAGCAATATGACTGATCATATGACATAGCAATATGAGTGTATGTATGTGTATCCTTACGCCAGGTTCCTTGCGGGGTAGGCAGAGAGGTCCAAGCAAGCCAGCAAGCAAATAAGACGAATCTTTACACGCTTCATTAACATTCGTAACTGTTTATATGTAGGTATATATTTAAAAATTCCCTATTCGTATACCTGTTTCTATCAATCTATAACTTTACGTTTCTATATACACCTCACTGGCTTCTTTAATATTCACAGCTCTTCTCGTGCACGCACGTGACTAGGCTAGATGACGCTGCGTAATTTGTCCGACAATACTTATTATTATATATTTATTCTATCTATCTATCTATAACTTCACGCCAAATCCTTTGCGGGGTAGGCAGACAGAACCGAGCACCACGTGACTCGATCCTTACATACCCACTCGCTTCTTTAACATGCATTGCTCTTCTCATGCACGCTCGCAGGTTTCTAGGGCTTTAACACGTCGGTGTTAACATAAGAAGAGGCATGCTTCGTTAATTCGGGCATGTAGAAAGAATGCAGGGTTAAAGAATGACGATACAGATATACAATGCGAAAGTGGAAGGATGTAGGAGCCGAGGAAGACTAAGACTAACCTACCATGACCAAATTGGTCGTGTTTTATCAGAAGGTGTTTTCAGGAGCCCTAGGAACCGGCGAGAGTGCATGAAAGGAGCTATGAATGTTAAAGAAGCGTGTGAAGTGTGTAAGGAAGGACCGCGTCTCATGGCGCTCTGTTCCCTTTGCATAACCCGCAAGGGATCTGGCGTGAAGAAAACAAGTCTGTTGCTTGCTTAATAATATTTGTATTAATTTTAACTTAAGCACAATACAATAATATTAAAATTAATACAGGCAGTAATACATAAAGATTCTAATTATTTAAAATCAGTTTGTTGCTTGGGAGAAAACTAACTTTCATTTCTCCCGCGAATTAACTGTCACTCGGGCGATGCCACCTCTGCTGCCAACGCAGCCACTCCTTAGGAGTTCACTGGTAACCTCACTCACACGCAGGAACACTACAACCATCCAGGGAGTTGTTATTTGGCTGAGGTTTCTGTGAGGTGGAGGTACTTCCCCAGACGGGCTGCTTTTTTTAAAACTCCATCTCTCTTAAAAATACCCAGACCATTATAAACTGATATGTTCACGCACATAAATGTAGTTACCAGGAAACTACAGCATGGGTACTCATGACGGGTTTGTCACCTCTTAGAAGAATCATCAACAGCTACTAACATGAATTATGGAATGAAATTATTTAATTGAATTGAAATTGGATGTGAGCTGCCCGATATTGGAAATAGCTCACAGGAATATGCAATCAAATAACAACTTCTTGGAGGTTGTTGCGTTCCTGCGAGTGATGAGTCTACCACAAGGCCCCAGGGAATCTTGCCGTGTGAACAGTGAGGGCGGCAACGCGCGAGCGACGCTCCTAGTTGCAAACAATCATAGACTACGGTAAATATTTTACTACCGATTTTGTATATAAAAAAAAAGGTAACATGGATTTGCGAAAATGCTTTTTTAAATAGTTTTGTAAAATAAAGTAAGTACGTTATGAATCTAAATGCAGTACCTACATTTTTTTATACAACGCCGGGAGGCACACTAGCATACGGCCTACCTGATGTAACACGGTTACCTCAGCCTATAAACGCTTGTAAAACATTAAACACTCGCGTGACGCCTCCTCTGCTGCTAACACAGTAACTCCTTAGAAGCTTACTGGTGACCTTACTCACACGCAGGAACACTACAACCGTCTAGGGAGTTATTATTTGGCTGCGGTTTTCTGTGAGGTGGAGGTATCCTCGTCCCCAGGCGGGCCGTTTTGATGCGCCCCACCTTTCTTAACAACACCCAACAACAAACAGACATGTTCACGAATACAAATGTTTGTCCTATGTGGGTACCAAACCCATGAGCATTGGTGTAAAAGTCGCGTCATTCACCACTGCGCCATCGAGCTCTTCAAACATATGTTTAGCATGCTTTACGGAAATTGTAAATTCCAGTTGACAACATTATTTTCCATAATTTATTATTTTAATTACGTTATACCTATATACATTTATTTTAATTACATTATACCTATATACATATAGTCATAGTTTTTATTATAAAAATATAATATTGGGCTACTTATATGAGCAGATCGTAATTAAAATAAAGTTCTATTTTATCTGTTTGGCCAGAAAAAAAGATTTAAAAAGTTTCGAGAGCAACAATCCCGTTAGTTTAATAGGATAGCAACAAATGAGGATATATTTCGCAACTTTCTTTTATCTTCACACCTTTATTTGTCTTCAATAAGGCCTAAATTAAGCAAAGACGAAGAGAAACCTATTACTGAAGATACAAAACCCCTTCTCGTTCAAGAAATAAATGAAGATAAGGAAAATGTTGAATTGTTGATGATTTTAGTGTGGTAGATTCGGATTTTGAAGACATCTTTGATTACAGTGATGATGAATAAATTCTGTTGTATAGGAAAATTAGTAATCATTATCAAAAATTATAATCAAGTATAGACCAATACATATATTTATGTGTAACTATGTAAGTTTTATTTATATGTATAATTTAGTCAACGTACTTATTTTTATCAGTATTGTTATTATGATTTGTGATAGATTTAGTAAGATTCTGAATTATAACAATACTGATATTTAACTTGCAATTTATCAATTATTGTATATTCCGTCCATAAGGCGGACTTATTCTTTATAGAAAATCTCTTTCAATGAACCTAGTTTGATTCTGTGGTAACTGAAATAGGCTAACTTTCAGACACTAAACATTATTTAAAATATTTTTGTTAAATTGTTTATACGAGTATTATGATATAATCTTATATTATGTTTTGGTTATGTTTTTATTACTTTATTTTTAATTTGTATAATAGTGATAATTATGTTGCCGTATAATAATGTAAACTATGTAAATAATAGTGGTTAAAGTATGAAATTACCGTTTTATAGTAATAGGTACTTTGAATTGACATTAAACCTACCTACATGGTGTGAGATTATCGAGTGAAACTTTTTCACATGCCACCTATGATTTTTTTTAATTCAGTTTAGATGGGATAGTTGGATACATCGAAAACCGAGTAATTTTTGCATATGAGTTCTGATGCGGAATTACCGCGGCAGAAACGGCTCGCAATATCAATGCTGCGTTTGTAGAGGAGACTGTTAATGAACGCACCGCATGTTTTTGGTTTTACGGTTTCGTAATGGAAACTTCGACTTGAGACACGAACCACGTGGAAGACACAGGGGAATAACACTGAATTGAAGGAGATGGTAGAAGCCGATCCGAGTCCAACTACCCAGGAATAAACGGCATGGTTTACCTACAACATTGACTTATTTGCATCAAATCAATAAGATAAAAAAAATATGAAAAATGGGTGTCTCATGATTTGACTGTTCTGCAGAAAGAAACGCGTGTTGAAACTTGTGTTACCTTGTTGAATCGGTATAGAAATGAAGGAATATTTGATGGAATTGGGACATGTGACGAAAAGTGGATTCTTTACGATAACCGTAAGCGAAAAATGCAATGGCTGACCCCAGATCAAACGCTGCAACAGGGCCCTAAAGCAAAGCTTACCAATAAAAAGGTAATGATAACTGTTTGGTCTTTTCATGGCGTTATTCACCATAGCTTTCTCAGGTTTGGTCAAGCAATAACGGCATATGTTTACTGTGCCGAACTTCGAATAATGAAGGCGAAATTGGCAGTGAAACAGCCTCGACTCGTAAGTCGATCTTCACTATTATTGCTCCAGGATAACGCAAAACCTCACACTGCACGAGAAACCGTTATAACACTCTACAGGAGCTGCAGTTAGAAACCATACGTCATCCTCCGTATTCGCCAGCCCTTGCTCCAACTGACTACTATTTTATTCGTGATTTGGACAATTTTCTATGTGGCAAAAAATTTTCTTCACCAGGAGGGAGTACAAAATACTTTCACACAGTTTGTCGAATCTAGATCCCCAGAGTTCTATCACAAAGGCATAAATAAACTTCCGATTAGATTAGATTAGCAGCAATGTGTACTGCCAAAAATGGAATTATCTCGTAAACATTTTTGTGCCATTATTTTATATGTATTGTATGTACCTATGTAAATATTTTGATTAAATACATATGTTACATCTTAGCAAAACAAGTTTTAATTTTTCAGTACAAATCGGCAATTTCATACTTTAACCTCTAATATTTAATAGGTTTTATAAGTGTCTAGTTTAAGTTTGCTATGAAAATATATTATACTCTACCTACTATACCTATTTATTATGCGTTATCAAACGTATAAATAAATATTAGTAGTACCCCAGAAAGCCAAATTTGTACAACCGGCAAAGCGGCAGGCATCGGTACAAAAGGCGAAGTTCCTGGTTTTATCTTATATTTATCTAAGGTACAAGAATACATCATACAAGTGGGAGCATAATAGTTGCAGAAAGCGCAGGGAAAAACGAAAAAATCTTTTACTTCATACAAAAAATAATTACGTATAATTTTTTTCATCACAACTATACATCGCATGGTGATCGCGACTACACATAATAATAACCTTTACTTGGCACATTCATACAATCAATGAGATTTAAAATAAACCACACTTTCATTTCTATATGAAAGGCGATTTCCAGACCACTGTGCGGCGTCGAGGTTTCTGCCTGCGAGAGAAAAGGACGGGGATACTTATCACTTGATTGTACACGTAAGTCAGTAAAGGCCTGAGTCATTACCATTTTTATTTCACGAAATAAATGTAAATAGGAACCTTACGTCAACGTAAGGTTCCTATTTACATTTCTGGCCTTGAAGAAACTACGCAATGTAGGCGCCATCTGTTGATTCCAATAGAAAGCTGGATAATGGATATTTGCAAATATGACTTTGATCAGAACGTTTCGTTATTGGAACGCCATTTGTGCTTGTGCTATACCTTGTAACTTCTATGATGTATTTAACGGGGCCAAAAATGGAATTATCTCGTAAACATTTTTGTGCCATTATTTTTCAT
Organism: Pyralis farinalis; assembly: GCA_947507595.1. NCBI lineage: Eukaryota > Metazoa > Arthropoda > Insecta > Lepidoptera > Pyralidae > Pyralis > Pyralis farinalis. The sequence continues at coordinate 4,832,459 of OX382270.1, forward strand.
AACTTTCAACGTGGATTACGAAGACAAGAGTGCTATGTTGAACTTAATTATTTATACAGCGATAAAGCATCATCCTACAGTACTATAAAAAACTGGTATAACGAATTTTGATCATGGCCGACGTTCGCTCTAGGATGAATTTCGTGAAGGTCGTCCAAATTCGGTTCTTGTGCTAGAAAACATCGATGCTGTGTGTAAACTGATAGAGCATGATCGTCATGAGAGATTAAGGCATCTTTGGACATATGTATGACAAGCAACAGTAAGATATTCCATGAACATTTTGCGGGAAAAAAATATTCGCGTTGGATTCTACATAATCTAGAATATGCTCAAAAGAAGACTCGTTTCGATTTGTGCAAGGAAATGTTGTAAAACTACGTTTGAGGTGCATCAAAGGCTGTGTAGAGTCATCGGAGAAAATCAAAAAAGCAGAAGAAGAGGCGAATCATTTTTCATTACGACAATGTGAGTTCGGCTCAAACTATTTTTGACATGAACTGAAAAAACTATTTTAGAATGACACAAAACATGAATTGATAGGTCATCCGCCGTACAACCCTGATTTAGTGCCCAACGACTATTGTTATTTCCCCACATCAAAAATAAATTAACTACTGGTCTAATCTGGTCAACGACTTTCGACCGAAGAAGCGTATGATGCATTCAAAACGGATGTTAGAGTTTCTCAATCGAAGTGGAAAAAATGATTCGAAAATTGGTTCAAACGTATGCAAAAGTGTATTGATGAAGAATACTTTGAAAAGCAACTTCAACCTCAACGATTGCTTGATTGTGCTTTTCAATTCCAGTGTGTGATAGTACAGTATTTTGTTGTTATAGCGACACCGCGTCACACGTAGCGAATGTGAAGCCAAAATGTATACAGTGTCCATAATTAGATAGTATATAAATTGGTGTAACACTTGCATACTTGCTTTGTTGACCGGTTATTGTGTCCAGTAAAAAAAGTTTGCGGGTGAAGGCAGATTGCCACAACTTATGATGGAAATGAAGATGTGAAGTAATTACAAGTTGTGTGTTGTTTTGTTGTTGACGTTGACGCGTCAATTATAATCACGTCACTTCACGTCACCTCAAAATTATTAAATTATTTTGCAAAAATAATTAATAATATATGAAAAAAATCTTAAATAACCCTAAATAAATATAGTCACAAAATGGATGTAAGTAAATTAAAGCTGAATCGTAACATTACCATAGCTTTATGTTATTAAATTAATTTTCAACTTTGTAGGAGAGTAATATACCCATTGATATAAATATTGGCAAACTACAAGACTGGTTGATAAGTAGACGACATGTGAACAAGGAATGGCAGAAGAGCATATTGGCTGTCAGAGAGAAAATTAATAATGCTATTCAAGACATGCCTGCCCACGACGGCATTGCTGCCCTGCTATCAGGTATATACTTTCTAATTTTATTTTTGGAAATTCGTTCGTATTACGAATAACGTGACGAATGAGTAAAATGGCTCTGACTGCGTTAAACACTTTATTTAGTATACCTGTTTGTCGTTCTTGTGAAAAAAAGGTTTATTTATTCCCTCAAGTAAACCAAACATTTAGTCCATTGCATATCAAGTGGCTCTCTTATCCATTAACCATCATCGAGTTTCAGCATAATTTCGTTTTTTTAGGACAGTGCTCATAAACCTGAACATATTTATGATGCTTTAGAACTGTGACTTTGGGAGTCATGCTGACTTGCGATCATCAAAAGCTAGCACAGAGGTTCAATTACCAATGTTTAGTCTGAACTGATTATACCACCAACTGAAGAAGCTTCTTAGCTTGAGAAGTCGAAGCAGTTGATTTGAGAAGTCCACTGAGTGATGATGATTTCACTACCTTTTACTCTGTTGCTATTTATAAAAATAATAATTTCATTTACAGTTTCAATTTCATTTATATCTTAAAGCTTATGGGCATTAAACAACCATTTTATCAGAAGGTAATGTCAGGTGCCTAAAGACACAATGAGGAGCGTGCAAGAAAAGAGCAATGAATGTTAAAGAAGTTAGCAAGGTGTGTAAGGACCACGTCTTATGATGCTTTCTGCAAGGGACCAGGAGGAGTAACAATATACATTCATACAATTTAATAAATTTTAAAGTTTGCAAAGTATTCACTATAACAAGGAATAAAAAACTGAATTTAGCATCAAAAGTATTGTGGCGATCTTTTCATTAAATCACCTTATTAACCCGTCAAATTCTGAGCGGTTTGATCAAACCTTGCGTGTTACGGCAACAAGAATATATAACGGAGCCGGACGCCTTAAATGATTTAATGGCTCTGGATATTAGTTCTGAAGCTTTCCCAACAGACAAAAAGAGGTTGTGACTGGGTCAGCAATAACCGAGTGATGCCCCTTGTGTCACAGGGGCCCGTAGGCCGTACTTCTTTATATCACCTTTGTGTTATAAAAGAAGTATTATTTACATTCTGCCTTCTCAACAGCTAGCTTACTGTTATCACTTAACTTAATAGGAATCTATTAAAAGTATTTTTTATACAACTTGGGAGGCATACAAGCTTATGCCTCTGATATTCTATAAGAAAAACATGGACTTATAATACTGTAAAGTGGTTACCATAGTCTATGAACACTTGTAATACAGAAAATATTGCTCACACTTTGCCATCCATGCAGTTGATCCAGCACCACCAGCTTACTGGTAACCTCACTCACTTGTAGGAACAACCCACCAGGGAGTTGTTGTGTGCCTGCAGTTTTTGTGTGGCTGAGGTATACCCCACTGTCGCTGTGCTCTACCTGTCGTTACTTAATGACTGTCATCTATTGACAACTGCTGAAACTAAACATGAATGAGCTTAAGATGACTAGGCAGCCTGCCTATGTATAGATTGTGTGTATTGTTTTATTTGTATTGTGTGTGTATTTGATTACACAACTTGACCATAACCACAGACATGCTGCAAGCACATTGTGTTCAATTAGATTAACATTGTTGTCTGTTCCAGGCAGTTATATCAATTACTTCCACTGTCAGAAAATCATAGAAATCCTCAAAGAGACAGAAGCTGATACAAAGAATCTGTTTGGTAGATATGGTTCACAAAGGATGAAAGACTGGCAAGACATTGTCAAGAATTACGAGAGAGAAAATTTGTACTTAGCAGAAGCAGCTCAGATGTTAGTAAGAAATATAAACTATGAGATTCCAGGGTTGAAGAAGCAGATTACAAAAGAAGAGCAGATGCAAGCTGTTAGTAAAATATTATAATGTCTATTTTACTTTGTTTTATTAGGCAGCACTCCTACTGTTTAAAGTTCAGCTTTACAAATTTTACATGGGCACCCTAAATATTATTGAGATAAAAATAAGCTATGTGTATTTGAAAAAAAAATATGTTTTCGTTATTAAAAAAGGAAAGAATTACTAGCACTTCTTATTAAAAAATCATCTGTGGGCAGTTTTAGAGCTATTGCTAAAGTATAAAATACTAAACCTAAAGAATAAAAGTGATGGAAAAATGGTAATTAATTTTAATTTAAGATTGTCTTTATGATTTTTCTGTATGTGTGTCTGGATGGTTTAGATTTGCAAGTAGACCTGGTAGGTGGAGGTACAATCAAATTGTAGGGATTATTATCTTTTGGAGACGACAATGTCTTTAAGCTTCGCTTGTGTATATGCAAGTATAGAGGGGCGAGCGGGTGACTGCCAGCAGACCTCAATAAATGTTATTTAAAATGGTACAACTGCATCCAGTTAGCTGGCCAACAGATCTGACTCGTAATAAGAATTAAAATTTTTGTAACTGACTTTAGTCATTTTAAGAAATGGTTGTATAAATCTGTGGAACCATAGAGCACATAAATATTTCTTTCGAGAGCGACAGGTGGCTCGTAGTAGCCATAGCAAGCCACATAACTACCTGACTAGCCAATTTATTTTTGTTAACATTAAAGAAAACTAGAGCTACACATTAAGTTCTCTGAATATTGTTTATATAAATAATGCAGAAGTTACAATATATAAATTAAATAAAATATTTTTTTATAGACTGAAAGTGTCATATATTTGTATGTCATTGTCTTTTCTAGGAATCTGAAAAGAAACACACAGATTACTTAAAAAGTGAGGCATCCAACAAATCAGAGTTTCTCAGTACATGCAAACAGCTCGGCATACAGGGTAACAAGATAAAGAGGGAGTTAGTTGACAGGCTACAGGAGCTGCCAGATATTTATGACAAGGTTTGATGTTGTAATTTTTTTATATTTTTTACTATCATGGACCTGTTAATATACAAAATGTTATAAACGCGAGAGCTGAATATAGCCCCAAATCATGTCCTGGCTATATATCATTAGAAGTTTATTGCCGAGATTTTAATATTTTTTTTGTTTATTTTAATGATATATGCCTATCTATGTAGCTTTAGAAGGCTTTCGTGAATGTATCTTCTTCTTTTTACTGTGATCCCGTTTCCTAATTCATGATAGATAAGCTACCTAAGCCTAAGGATTTGGCGAAGATACTGATTTTTAAATGGAGCGACTGCTGTCAGATTTCCGCAAGCCAGAGGGAAATCACACCTTTCTTAGGTTAGGTCACACTTCTATCGACATATAATTTCTGGCATATGCGGGTTTCCTCGCATTGTTTTTCCATATTACCGAGCAAGTAATAATTACAAATAAATATGTACATAAAAACGAAAACACAAATTTAACGGTATATGCTAGGATTCTAAATGTGGATCAGTTGGTCAATACTCCGATTCTTTATCCACTGGGTTATCATTACACTTGTATCTTTATCAATGTATTCTGTTCCTTGTATTTTATTAAGTAAAATTATCTTTATTTTCAGATAGGCAAATCTCTAAAACCACTCTTACCAGCAATAGAGTTATTCTCAGCATATACGAAATACATCCTTGGTGACAAAGCATCTGGTATGTTGCCGTTACTGCACTATGTGATGGAACATGGCAATACCACTGTGTACGAGTGGAGTTATGGAGAGCCACCATTGAGTGTAGACCCCGATCCCATTCATATAGAGTTTGATGATGAGGAGCAGGGAGCTGGGGATCAAGTGAGTGAAATTCTACTACAAATATAAGGAATCTCTGATGATCGAGAATAGCATGCTATGTGCGGGAGTTGTGGCAGTGTTCCACCAGCATCACGTCACTGTGATGCCTGCTCTGTACAGTTATATTTTCAAATGTAAGAAGTATCCTATACTACCACAGCAATAGGGCCACCTCTTGTGCAAATCGTACTCCTATAGGCTTAGTCATAAAACGAAAACTTTTTAAAGGTTTTGTTGCTGTGTGAAAGTCACGTGGGTTTGCGTCCCTGACATGCTAATGTAACAGTATATATGTAGCTATGGGTATACGTTTTAAGTTTTCATTTCTCTCGACTGCCTCCAGTGCTCTATAATTTTTAATGAATATTATATATATTTATGTATAATCCGCCCTATACTGATTGGTCTTGAATTATTTTTTACTATTGTCTATATTCCAGATTGATTTTGGCGATGCAAATGCAATAGACTTCGGAGCGATAGACTCGTCGGCTGCCATAGACTTTGGCGACGGCGATGCGGCTGGCGAGATCGACTGGGGGACCATTGGCAGCGAGTCTGCAGAATATATTGTAAGCAAACAAAAATATTTTTATTGATAATAATATAGAGACTGTGCACTCCTCATCGCTTTTGTGTCTATCCTCGCGACAGCACTGCGTTCGCTTATTTCAATACATAGAAATATGAAGTTTCTTATAATTCTCTTCATGTTTAGGTATGTCTACAATGCTTTTGATGATTTTTGCATATTAACTTCCACACAATGTACACAAAATATTATTTTTCAAAATAGCTAAAATTCTAAATATTACAGACTATACTATATACAGTGTAATAAATAAGTGATGTTTTAGTAAAATAAAAGTGTATTGCTAACATTACGACTGTCTTTGTGCATTTTTTTATGAAAGTATAAATAATTAAGAAAAGGATTTAGTCCTTATTAAGTATACTGTACATGAAGAGTGTTGAAGAAAATCGTTATAAAGTCTAAGGTAAAAATAATATTGATAAAAATATATATATTCAAAATTGCATTAAATGACAGAATATAATTGATAAAAAATATATTGATAATATTTATCTTATGAATAATTAAACTTTTTGATTAAATAAGTGGAACCGACTTTATTGAAATTTTTTTATATCACTAAGGTGGAAAACAAGCATACGGCCTGCCTGATGGTAACCGTAGCCTATGAACATTTGCAATACCAGGGGTGTCATCATGCGTTGCCGACCCTGAAATTTATTCTATTTGTAATTCTATTTTCGAGGTGGGCAGAGATATTTTAATTATTTATTATATTGCACATACGTACGTAAATGTAACGTGAACGGCCGGCGTGTGCCTGCTGCCTCTTACTTTGTCATTTTACTTCACAGGATTTGTCTGCGAATATAGCGGACATATCTCTCGAGGAGTCTGGTATCGTGGTGGAGGAACAGGGTGTGGGCGGGGGTGTAGCGCGGGGGAAGGACGCGTTGACCCTACTCGATAACCCCGCCACGAGGGACCAGTTCATTGATCAACTTGTCGAGGTATGTACATGTGGCATTTTATTTACATCGTCGGTAGACATAGTGACGTAAAGTGGTTACCGTAGTCTATTAACGCTTGTAATACATTAAGCATCACTCGCGCGATGCCACCTCTGCAGCTTACAGCTCAACTCCTTAGGAGCTTACAGGAGACAACATTCCTCAAGGGAGTTTATATTTGGTTGCGGTTTTCTGTGAGGTGGAGGTACTTCCTCAGACAGGCTTTGATGCGCCCTATCTCTTAAAACACCTAGACCAATACAAACAGACATGTTTCTGCACATAAATGGCGGTCCTGTGTGGGAATTGAACCCACAAGCGCTGTCAAAGTAGGGTTACTAACCACTGCGCCACCGAGCTTGCCAAAATTTATAGCAATTTTGTGGCAAACAAGCATGATACTCGTACGAAGCATTTACCGTAGCCTATGAGCGCTTGCTTTACAAGGATTATCGCTCGCGGATCGCGCTATAGCGAAGGCAGCAATTCGTCATCAGATTCCTAATGATACTTACTTGCAAGAAGAGCGGTGATAGATAGCCTAGGGGATAAAGAACTGATCTATTGACCATTTGGTCCCCAGTTCGAATCCTGGCATGTACTACTAAATTCGTGTTTTCGGATGTAGGTATGTATAGTAATTATCTCTTACTCGCCGATGAAGGAAAACATCGCGAGGAAACCCACATGTCCAAGAAATTACATTTCGAAAGACATGTGACCTAAACCTAACAAAATGGATTTTCCTCTAAATCGTGGAATTTTGACGGCAGTCGCTCCATGCCAAGATCAGTATCTTCGCCAAATCCCTAGCGGACCCCATCAATCCTAATTCAAAAATTCAAAATTTCTTTATTTTTCTCCACAATCTTATAAAATACACATGTATATAAAAACAAAAAAAGTGGTTTGGTTATAAAACAAAATCAAATCAATCCTAATGGATTAGAAAACGCTATATCGCTAAGAAGGAGAAGATTCACTTGCAACTCAACAACCTTCCAGAAAAATGACACCTCGCTTTGGTTATCTGTAAGGTAGAGGTAGTTTCCCAGTTGAGTTGCTTCACTCTGAATGAACTTCGATATATCAAATGGACTCATTTGATATATCGAAGTTCATTTAGAGTCTATCATCAATGAAGTTTATCATTATCATCACTGCCCTTACAACTCGTAAGTGGGTTTGTGATCAAACTATGGTTCCTTGCCCGGGTGGGCTCCAAGGGGCGAACCACCCCTGAGTAATTTGTTCCGCTGATCGCGGTATGGAAATCTAAGGGAAAGTACGTGATGATGACGAGTGAAACCACTGCGGGTGTATGGACCGTTTTAGAGATGGGACCGCAGCCAAATAATAACTCCCTGGAGGGTTATTGTAGTCCTGCGAGTGAGCGAGGTTACCAGTAAGCTCCTTTGGAGTTTGTGTGAACAGAAGAGGTGGTATCGCGCGAGTGATACTTAACCCGTTGAGGCCCAGACGGTTGAATTCCGCCATGCGCGTTGTGGCCACAAGTAGTATATAATGGGCCTCAATGAATTAATGTATATCAGGTGTGCTACGGTAATCACTTTTGAAGTTATACTTCTAATGCGACTTCCAACAAGGTTGCGTTAAACGTTTAACGCTACCATGGAGGGGGAATAGAAAGAGACAGAGCGAGATATTACCGATAGATGGCGCTATAGTAAAAAATTAGCAATAGGTTAAAACTGCTAAATGTTTCACGGTATTACCGGTAGATGGCGCTATAGTTAAAATGTAGGAAGTATAACTTCTCACGCGCGTACATAAGTATATGCACCCATTTTTATCAGGTGAGCGGTATGCTTATATGCCCCCTGACGTTGTAAAAAAACACCTTTATTCTTGTGTGTATTGTGTTAATGCTGGTGAGCAAATGAGGCTGTCGTTGTTCTAGTTGGAGTCATTTCTGAAGATGCGCCTGTACGAGACCAACACCTCCAATGAGAGCCAGAGCTTCTCCCTCATCCAGCAGCTGCCGACGGAGACTACGGCTGCCCTCGCCGCCATGCTGGACGCGGTACAAGTGGCTTCCTCCAGGCTCACCGCTCCAGAAGTCAATCATTTACACAACGTGAAGCATTCACCCAGGTATTAATAGAATCAAGTCTCTGGAGGGTTGATGTGTTTATTGCGAGTGAGTGAGGTTACCAGTAAGCTGCTAAGGATATATTGTGTTAGCGGCATTTAAACCACTTTCATCATTACTTTAATCATTCATCAGGTGTGCTGTATGCTTGGTATGCAATTTAGATGTTGTATAAAATTAATAGTAGCTCCTAAACTACTTAATGTGCTTCCGCCATTATGATTCGTTGGATGTTATTCTAATGATTACCATCTACTGTGTCTGAGGATGCCTCGTAGAGAAACACGTGTCGCAGAGACGGCTGAAGCAGCCAGGGCAGCGACGGTGGCGAGTTCACCTGCTGCACTACTACACAAACCCTAACTCATCTCACTGCTGGGATATGGACCCCCCTGCAACCGAAGGTTTAGAACATACTCCACCATGATGCTAAACTGCGGATTGGCGGAGACCGACCGGCTTAACGTGCCCGTCGAAGCACGGAGGAGATAGATAAACCCATCCATAGGCAGGCTGCGGTCGACGTTGCTTAACCTGCGTGTTCGGTTAGAATGACACGTGCAGCGACACCATCAAGCTCTCCAGGCGAGTTCATGAATTTCCAAAGTGGTGGGTGGGTGCCGGCTGGAGCTAGTTCTCTTGAACTAATCGGTGGCGAAAGGACGCAAAGTAGTATACATCAAATTGTCTATGGTACAATTCATCTGATTTAATTAATTGCGAGTTCAATGGCTTCAGTTTTAATCACGGGACTGTAATAAACTTTGCAGTTTTTTTTATACAACGTCGGGAGGCATACAAGCATACGGCCCACCTTGTGTAAAGCGATTACCGTAGCTGGCAACACATTACGTATCACTCACCACCCCTGCTGCTAACACAGCAACTCGTTAAAAAAAATAGTGGCCTTCACTGGACGCCCGCCATATGAAACATAAAACTATCGGATAGATATAGTAAACAGCTCGTGCAGCGAAGCAATGGAGTGGTTAGTAGGCGCACGTACAGACGCAAGGGATCTCTCTCATGCCCCCTCTACGCCGCCACTTAGAGAATGGGATGGGAGCATGAGAGAGAGTCATGCCATTTGCCGTCACGGCATACGGTTCGATTTTACTGCCAAGGCGCGTTATTTATTTCACATCAAAAACTTGTATTGCCATTGTGATTGCCGCTGGTAATCATGTTTATATAAGAGGCACGGCAATGAGTGTGACCTGTAACAAAAATTACCCACATTGTTCGCAGATACGTAGACGTACTAACAGCTCAGTTAAAGCAAAAGCTAACGCTATGCGACAAGCTGTCCAAGCTAGCTGACCGCGCAGCTGAGCAGCGCTCGGCCGCCAACAGCCGGGCGACGCAGCTCCGACCCGTGCTGGCCCGCATTATAGAACAAACTAAGGAATTACAGGCGCAAGTGAGTACAACGCCCAGGAGTTATTGCAATTTATCTTTCTTTTTATACAGCCTTCTTCCTAGCGTTACCATACCATTTCCTAATCGATTAGAATTGGCGCTACCTCAGCTTAAGGATTTGAAAACCAGATCATTCTTAGGTAAGGTAATACGTTTTTCGCAATATAATTTCTTGGGTGCGCGGGTTTCCTCACAATGTTCTTTTTCACCGCCAAGCTAGTGAATAATTACAAATATGTACATAAATCTGAAAACACTAATTTAGTTGTACAGGATTCGAACCGGTGACCTGTTGGTCACTTGGCCGTTTCTTTATCCACTGGGCTATCACTGCTGCTATATAATATGCTCCCACCGCACCACAGTAGTAAAGTAATAGGCAATCTTCATTCTCGAGGAACACGACAACCCTCCACTTATATATTTCAGTGACTTGGTGGTACTTCCCAGACGGGTTACCTTGCGCCCTACCTCTTTCACCAGAGCCTCTATCCTATGTACTCCCCTTTCATAATACCTTTGTGATCACTTAGATTACCGGTGGGCGATAATAAACATAGATAAATATAATGTGTGTTGGGGGTGAGGGGGCGTTCTTACGATAATTTCACTTCTTGGTGTTATCGCGTTTCCTAATTTTTTAGGATTGGCGGGGTCCGCTACCTAAATCTAAGGATTTTGGCAAAGGTGCTTAAAAAACCAAGGGGCGCGCAAGTGTGACAGGGAGATTTGGTGGTAGAATGACACTGTCCAGAAGGAGATTAGGATGAAGAAAGCCCTCTTTAAAAGCGACAGGCGTCTAGATCTTCTGAAGACCGTGACGCATATAGGACCGCGAAACGAGTTACTAAGAAAACTATAGAAACGAGTCACTAAGAGAGCTATAGAAAGAGTCACTAAGAGAGCTATAGCAAGAGTCACTAAGAGAGCTATAGAAAGAGTCACTAAGAGAACTATAGAAAGAGTCACTAAGAGAGCTATAGAAAGAGTCACTAAGAGAGCAATAGAAAGAGTCACTAAGAGAACTATAGCAACGAGTCACTAAGAGAGCTATAGAAAGAGTCACTGAGAGAGCTATAGAAAGAGTCATTAAAAGAGCTAGCCAGGGCCAGACGAGACCATTTACAACCTATGTACGATAAATTGGATTCGTCTGAGGAGCAGAAGCTCATCTAAAAGTTGGCTCGTTCCTAGGTCAAACCGGCACAGGATATATCTAAGTGTCGCTGTGTAAGAGACCCCGCGGTAATCTATTATGCGAGGACCTCGCGGTGAAGGAGAGATGGTGCACGAGCTGCTGAACATTGACGAGCTCGGTGGCTCAGTCGTGAATGATGCGACTTTGACACTAACGCTCGTGGGTTCGATTCCCACACAAGGCAAACATTTGTGTGTATCAACATGTCTGTTTGTCTTGGACTGGATGTTTTAAGAGAGGCAGGGCGCTTGATGCGATTGAGCAGCCCGCCTACGGAAGTACCTCCTTCTTACAGAAAACCGCAGCCAAATAACAACTCCCTAGAGGGTTGTTGTGTTCCTGCGTGTGAGTGAGGTCACCAGTAAGCTTCCAAGGAGCTGCTGTGTAAGCAGCACAGGTGGCATCGCTCGAGTAATACTTAATGTATTGAAGCGTATGCTCCCGACCTAGTATAAAAAAATAATAATAATTGTACTTTTTCAGATCGAGGCAGACATCTCGAAGAAGTACAAAGGCCGGCCGGTGAATGTCATCGGAGGAGTGAAGTTTTTATAAACGCATTGTGATCGTGTACATAGTACATTATTGTTGACGTAATAAATATATAGTTTCATATTTTATCTATCATATACATCTTTTAATGCGAGCGTCGCGCAAAATTTGCTGCGTAACGCTGTAGACCGATCGCGTTGCAGTGATGATGTTCGAAACAGACTTGCGCTGAAAGAGTGTGTCGATCTTAAATAAGAAGACGCATGTTCCGTTGGTTTGGACATGTAGAAAGAATGCAGGAAGACATTGACACCAATGCTCGTGGGTTCGATTCCCACACAGGACAAACATTTGTGTGCATGTACATGTCTATTTGTCTTGGTCTGGACATTAGTGCCATGTCGACTTGTGTAACGCACTGGGCGTCCGCTCTTATGTGTGCCCTCTTGCAGACAGTATTGTAGGCTGATTTCAGCGAGTTAATATTTGGATCTTTGAGGGCGCGACCCATGGTCGAAGCACGATACGCTGCCTGTTTGTTACTAATTCGCGCTGGAGGAAACTCGCGATTAAACCAAGGGCGTCTCCGGCTTTTCATGACGACATCGGAGTGAGGAATGTCCCATGTCAATGCCGATCTCAACAATGGCCGCAGCAGTGAGATCGCCGTGAGATCCTTCTCACTGAAATAGCGCTGGCCCTATGCCGTCCCAATCTGCTGGCAGTGCTCAGATGTGCCCAGAGGCGCCCTGACCTCTACCCGGATGCCAGCAACGTGGGTGGTCAGCAGTAGGTCTGGTAAATACCAGCGAAGTCTGATATTCTGGTAAGTTGGTCTACCAATTGATGGATAACCGTTTCAACAAGTCTCACTGACCGACGGGTCAGCTCAGTCCTCCTTACAATGGATAGACAGGATCCAACAGCTGATCCCGAAATACGACTTATATATGCGCCACTTTACGGGTGTTTCGCCGTGTGTATGGCGGTAGCCAACCAGGCGGGTGTTTACTCTACCACTGGCTGAGAAGCTGGAATCTCAGGAAATTCCTTAATCGCCTCTTACGATACCCACGGGAGGAGAGGGGGCGTTCTTTCTGCTTCACCGCACGGATTAAAGTAAATAGTTTAAATATGTGACAGCGTAAGCTTTTATATAGCGTACCCCAAGGAAGTGACTTGGGTCCACTGTTGTTTATCTATCTATAACTCGACGCCAAATCCCTTACGGGGTAGGCAGAGAGAACCGAGCGCCACGTGACTCGATCCTTACATACCTCACTCTGTTATTTATTATTTACATTAATGATTTAGCTAAAATAACTAATGATCCCATATGTCTCTTTGCGGACAATAGCATAGTCACGTAATGTGTACGAAAATGTCATAAATGAAACATTGGCTGACATTATTAAATGGTTAGATACAAAGGTATTTAACATAGTCCAAAGGATAAACAAGCTGAAGCGGGAGTGTGCCGGCTACATAGTTCGTAGTACATACAATCGCTGGGGAAGAAAACGATGGAACGATCTTAAAAAGTTTGTAGAGAGTCGATGGACGTAGGTGGCTATGTTCAACAGGAAAAAAAGACACATTTCTATTACTGCATCAACAAAGTATATATTTATTTACCGTAGAAATATGGATAATAATAGTATGGATACGGATAATAGTAATAATAAGAGTTAGGGTAATAGTACAAGGGCCAGTCGTATACGACACATTCTACCTTCTTTTTCTCACTCGAGCCAGGCCGAGGGGTTTTATTGCAGCCATCTTTACGGGAGCGCCTGCAGTCGACGGATGTTACCACTAATATGCACAATAACAGACATGTTAGTGTCACTGTCAATAAAGAAGACATCTGAAATAAAATCACACGAATTTAATACATTTTTCAGGAACACCGTTCCTATATGAAATCTATATGTTTGTCTGTGTGTGCTTTTTTTCCGAATATTCAAATTTTGACTTCATATTCGGATTCAGCATATAAAAATAGAATAGGAATGTTCAGGAACACCGTTCCTATCTCTTAAGGAAAATGGTCAAAATGACCGACAAATTAAAAAAAAAATTGAATTGTTATATAATTGACGAGCCAGGTGTTCCTCTAGCAATGCAAGCTTGCGCATTCTCAACTGGTTTTATTATACAACGTAGAGATGCCATAAGAATACCGCTCAACTAATGTATAGCGGTTACCGTAGCCTACGAACGCGTGTAACCTATTGATGTGACCTCTGCTGCTAGCACAGTAACTACTTAGAAGCTTACTGGTGACCTCACTCACACGGTGGAACTCAACAACCCTCCAGGGAGTCAATATTTGGCTGCGGTTTTCTGTGAGGTGGAGGTACTTCCCCAGACGGGGTTTGATGAATCTTAGTAACAATGATCTTTTTATTATTCTGTCCTATGTTATTAAAATATATGACTTTTTGTTTATTACATACTAGTTTAGCTATGCAAGAGATAACCTTTGGAGACCCGATGACACGATATTGCATAGCACCATAATAATAATTATTGTCGGACAAATTACACAGCGCCATCTAGCCCCAAAGCAAGGGAATCTTGTGTTATGTGTACTAGAGAACTGATAAACATACGTTAATACATTATTTGTCAATTCATACTTAGGCATGACATGTGGTGTCAAAGTATCGTTAGTCACCACTGCGCTACCGAGCTTGTTAAATAAACACTATCACGGGTCGGGTGTAAAGTAGAACGTGCAGCTTTTATTGGCTAATTCACGGATGGACACACGTCTCCTATTGGTTAAAATATCGTCCCATTGGTCAGTAAGCTCGATATTTAGTCGCTAAAACACTACGCTTTTGTTAGTGAAGGGTTCCTTTATGCGTCATCAAGAGGTAGAGATTAGATTTATGTTATGGTATTTTAGCCCTGCGGTGTTTTCCTTGGGATCAGCAGCCTGCTATAAACCAGCTACCACTAACAATCTTCATGACAAACCGGATGTTTCTTTTTATATTCAAACAAGAGTGGCAAACAAGCATACAGTCTGCCTGATGGTAAACAGCCTCCGTAGCCTATAGATATTTGCTACACCAGGGTTGTCACTCATGCGTTGCCGACCCTCTGAAAACCTCTTCACGTCCTTCTTGAAGAGTTTCATGCTGTAGTCCCTTGGAAAAACCTCGGCTGGGAGCTCATTCCACAACTTAAGAGTTGTTGCTACACAGAACACGACCATTGCGGTTCCAGCGTGTGAGGGTGAACTCCCCGACGTCGGCGTGCGGTGCGGTTATAAAAAGTAGCTGTCGTCTTATCTTATCGAACAATTCTCTAGAACACATAAAGGGAGGCAAAATCTTTCCTTAAACTCAATATCGTGTGTAGCTTAGGATCGCCGACAATTCTCACAGCTCGTCTATGAATCGAATCCCATGGTCCAAGCTGATATCCAGGTGCTCCCGCCCAATGGTGACTGCAGTACTCCAAGTGCGGTCTGTCTTGAGACTTCTATAACATAGGTCTTTGCCCCGCGCTGAAGTAATGCTTTGCTCTATAGGGCACACCAAGTTTTTTTCGACGCCAGCCTGACCTTATGCTCCAGATGAGTTCATTGCAACTTTAAGTTGCAATTAAATTGAAACTTTAAGTAAGTTGCAATCAAATTATGGGCTTTACAGAAATTTCCCTCAGCAGCTTTAGGGAGCGACCAGAAAGCACGGCCCCCAGAGGGAAGGCTCGCAAGCCGCTGGCCAACTCTGCCGACGAAATCGAATTTTGCTCTAGCAATCAATCTTCTACTGGGCCTCGAGGAAGTATTCAGTGTGCGCTTCAAAGCAGAGACATTAGGATCCCCATTAGCACGCGCCGTGGTCTAAGCCTTGTAAGCAGTCTGCTTAAGAAGATTGGTTTGTCTACAGTGTTGATTAAACCACGGTCGCTTATTAACTCCCGCAGTGGCTACTAGGCGACTGGGAATGAAAGCTGCGCTTACTTTGGGGCTAGGTGGTGCTGTGTAATTTGTTCCACAAAGAAAAAAAAAGATTTATTTTTAAATTTGGAGGCTCTTTCAAAGTTGTTCGTACGGAATTCTAATTGTTCGATTACTACGGATTTTTTAAACTTCATAGTAGATTTACTTCTTTCAACTAATTTGTTAGTATCATAGATTATATACAATCCTAGATCTAAATTTTAAGATACTAGCTCAAAACATTTCAATCAAAATCTTACTATACAATGCCATAAACACGTACTTGAGTTTATATGAAATCGTTTATCTGTCTATCCTAAGCGATAGGCAGAGAGAACCGAGACTACAAACTAACGCGCGATCCTTACACGTCGCATTCAATTCTGTAATATTGATCACCTTTTTTCAAGCAAGCTCTTGATAATTAATAAATCACGCCCAATTAGGTAGTGGTCCTTGTGTCTGGGTTTCTATATTCTTCCTCTTTCGCAATTTATCCTAATTCTCTTATACCATATTCCGCATTCTTTCCACATGTCCGAACCAACGGGTCATGTTTTGTAATAAAACGAACTTACTGACTTTTCAAACTTCTGTACGTATTTTTACTGAACTGACTTCCTCCAGTGTCGTTATTGAAGTGCCTATCACTATTGCCATCACTGCACATCGTTATCAGACAAATTTTATTATTTATCACTGTGTCTACAGCTATAGCTAATTGATTTAGGGGCAGGCAATTCAATTACACTACATGGTATATAAATCTATTGGCTACAGTCTTGGGATAAGTATACCTACGTATGTGCAATCTTAACGCTTTGTTAAGATTGCACATACGTATCTACATATAACAATGTTATTATTGGCGGGAAAAATTCTGAAAACCTTATTTTCATCTAAAATGCTTTCAGACAGCCGAGATAAAGAATGTAAACAAGTATCGAGGGGAGCACAACACATTTTTATTGAGTATACTCTTATTCCTCCTAGGGTTACCACCACTGCATTTTTATTTAGTGTAAATTATTTATGTATTTACTTCAACAAAATTAAAGTTCTAAAATGAAACCCGACTAATATCTATAATCTTGTCTACCTACCTAAAAGACACAGACAAAACTTAAAAGTAGTATTTTTTTCAGGAACACCGTTCCTATATGAAGTCGTAAGTGCGTTTTTTTTTCGAATATTCGAATTTTAACCTCAGATTCAGGTTCAGCATAAAAAAGTAAAATAGGAATGTTCAGGAACACCGTTCCAATCTCAAACACGAATCAAAATGTTCGGCAAATTAAAATTGAATTGTCATATAATTGACGAGTCGGGTGTTTCTCTAGAAATGCAAGCTTGCGCATTCTCAACTGGTTTATTATAAATTGATTAACATAAAAAAATAATATTGGACTACTTATATGGGCAGATTGTAATTAAAATAAAGGTTATTTTGTCCAGCAGTGGTAGTAAACAAGTGATCAGAATTCTAAGAAAACTGTTATCTAAAATGGTCGATGGGTCCTATGCTCCCTATACTATTATATTTGAAGTCATTGAAAGTCAATTAGATATTTAAAACCTCACGCGGTTGACTAGAGTCATTACAATTCAGGATTTATCTACATGTTTAGCTAGTCCCTGTGCATGGTTGCGATTTGACTTGTGGAAACCAACCTTGCTTGATTGCAAAATACTGATCTAGGCAACAGCGTCGAGTGTCAATTGAGGGGCGCGGGGTGATTGGGCGGAGCCATTTTAAAGCTTCACGATCGAGGTGTCGCCTTAACGTACCAGGCGAGGGTTGTTGGGTTTCTTAATTATGTCTGTATGCCTATTCAAAACGCATTACGTAAAAACTATTGGATGGATTTGAAGTTTGACCTACGTCAATTTATAGTATAGGTAGACACTTGCGGGCAAAAAAAAAACATTCCCACGGGAAAATATAAAAATAGGTTCCAAGAAAACTTGGCGGACGACTTCTTAGTTAGGAATAAATCACAAAGTATTAAATATTACGTTAACTTACCCCGACTATTCATCATTTGTTACAAATTAATGTGCTTAGGACTAAAATGTGCCATATGTGAAACACAATATATATTTTTAATAAGTATTAATACATCCGAGAGATATTTGGTAATTTTAAAATGCCGCGCCGGTCGCGTCTTCGGCCTTTCTGAATGTTTTTTCATGGCGCGCCTCTCGCGGCATAGGCCAGGAATCGGTTAAGGTAATTTAGTAGAAATTCTAAACAATGTATAATCCCGGTCCGAGCACGGCGATACATCGATGCATAGGATTTATAGTTTGACCGTTATAGATCTGTAAAGAGTTTAATAATTTGCAATTACATTTGGTGGCCGACGCATGGCGTCGTTTAAAAAGAATTTGAGTCACGGAAACTCAACCAGTATCGAAGACCATCTTCTCTTTTTAGGTTTTTTTTAGATGTTAATAAATGCATTATGCAATTGATAGCACATATGTCGAAACAGCCATCTTGTATTATCGCGCGATTATTCATGCAAAATAACGAAGCCGTTAATATGACCACAAGTTATCCGGAGAAGTTTTTAGCGCACAAAACGTACCTACGTACCTTCGGCACGGCATGCATTGTTCCGGGACGAACGATACTATGGTCAAAATAGACGTAGCTGTACATACAGTACTTGCAGTAGATACCTATAGTTACAATTGTAGTAATTGTGAGGAGCTCAACGGAGTCGTTGGTCGTGTTAGAGTAATTGACGCATATTAGGCAGCGTTAACTGTAGCAGCAGGGTCTTTTCCATGCTCGGAAGCATGAAGGGAATAATCAAAGCAGAACTGATCAAATCTACTCACTGCTACGGGTAGGGGGGTAAAGTGGAACGCGCATCTCTTATACCTAGACTAGTTCACGGATCAACATGGCATTACTTGTCAGCCTATTGGTTAAAGTGTCCTTCCATTGGCCAGTAGGCTCGAATCGCTATGATATTTAGGCGCTAAAACACTACGTAAGAGGGTTGCTTTTATGCGCGGTTATGTGATTTACTGGTTTGTGCACGGAGGACATGTTAAGCTGTAGCTACCGGCTGTTTTTCCATATATGACAGTCGTTAAGCCTCACAGAAATAGGTAGGCAAATAACAATATGGAGATTGCGTTCCTGATTAGTCGTTGTGATGGCTGCAGAGGTGACAATGCGCGAGCGAGTGTATTGCAAGCTTTTATAGGCTACGATAACCACTACATTAGACTGGTCATATGCCTTCCGATGTATAAAACCTTCCAAGAAACCCCTTGTCAGAAGACAATCCTAGCCTTGCCCATTAGCCAATCCTTGCCAATTTTGATAAAATATTCCTAGGATGCCATCACACCGGAAATAGATCTGAATGAACTCTGATGGTGCCACAAGGAATTAGATAGACTAACAGACAGATGTTTAATGGCCTCAGCAATCACTGTCTGAGGTTTGTTGTTTGGTGACACCAAACAACAGACCTCATCAGATAGACCCTATACTCGAACGGACCCGACATTTCACCGAGGATATATCGGACGCAGCCGAGAGATTAGTAGGGCTCTTAACTCGAGAACTATGAACTTCTGAAAATAAGTGGGAAACCGATAAGTCCTTCAGAAGCTTTTCAATTCCGTCATCCTCGGAGGGAGAGCTCCACACTCATTACGCAGAATCGTGTTAGTGCTGTTTAAAAAACAGGGTGGCAAAACCTTATCGAGAAGTTATAGACCTATATCCCTTCTAAACCAAGTTGCTTTCAAGAGCTACCATGAAAACAAGTCGGTTTCTTATTCAAAATTCCTTAATGACTGGAGACGAAATTCTTCAACCACTGTGTGTTGCAACTCAAGGTTGCATATTATGCAAATAGAGATAGCCATGCTCAGACATCTTTTTTCGTAGTAGAAGTAGCTAGAGTTCACCGATATGGCTCTAAGGATAGGTAAGCTTAACTGGCAGTGGCCAGGTTACATAGATTGAGAAACCTGTTACATTGCAGGGGAGAGGTCACAGGATGCCGTATATTGACTGAGATGTAGGACCTGATTTAATATAATATTATATTATTATTATTCATTTATTCCTGACATTTAAAAGTCCATCAATTTATTAGTAGACAATCCTTAGATATGCAGGTAGCACTATTATCTAGTTATCATTATTATTATGAATTTTTCTATATCTATACAATAAATATCAAAATGTTCATATCATATCGCTATCCAGTGCCTCAGAAACGGGCCATCCATTCTTTCAGTGATAACATTCAGGAGGCTGTTGCCGCTAGTACGCCTATCCTTTATACCACTTGATATTGTTGGTTATCAATTTAAAAGTACCTACACTTTTCATTTATAAATAGGTACCTTATTCTGAAATGCTCTAAAACGAAGACATAATAGAAAAGTGTGTCAATTAATAGCAAAATTAAAGGCATTTTAATTTAAAATATCATGTATGTTTAAGAAGCCACCTATATGGTATATTATGAATAAAGATCTTTTCTCTTTAAAATTAACCATAATACACTCCATTGCTCCATTCCACTCATTCACGTCACTCCATTAGTTGGCATGCCACTTCATTAGAGGTTGTGGATAATATTCAATACAACTATCTTTTTTGGCATTGCAACTATGACTTTGTGGCCATCATCAGTCTCTAGTACATCTATTTGTAATATTGGACACATTGTCAGCAAGGACTCATTAAAATTGTACTTTTTGACGGGTCTCAAGTTAAACAAGTCTAATTCTCCTGAACTATACGGAGCGTAGTATACATACAGCACTCCCCAGCTTGTTCCAACAAAGAAAACATCACCATAAGAGTGAATAACAACTGTATCTTTTAACGGACCCTTGGGTATATTTTGGTTCAGTATATAAACCCATCGGAGGTATATTCTCCAGTCCAGACCGTTCAGTAAACCGTACATATTCAAATAGTGCACTAAATTACAATTTACATCAAGGGATAAGCTCAAAAATAGATGTCGGTCTTTAACAGTGTAGATGTTGCGTTGAAGCGTCAAAACATGGACTTGACCTAACGAGAATCCAAACGATAATATTCTTTCATCAATTTTTTCTATAAATTTTATAGTCATATCTGCATCACTTAAATCACAAACAAATGTCTCATTATTAAAATTTGCATAATAGACATTTTGACTGACTAATATGAATGTTCGGACATCAGAAATTGTCACTTGTGTTTTTGACTTTGAATCATTTGTTACTTTGCGTATAATAAACAAGAGTTGTTGGTAGTTTGACGTGACTATGGCATAATCATTTTCAGCGTACTTATTGTATTCGCCAGGGATACGTTCTTTGCTAGACCTTTTTAATGTTTCTATGTCATAATACGTGATTGATCCCTGGGTGTGCACAGCTATGACATCTTTTATTATTTGGATGTTTCTTATTTCTTGGTCAATAGTAGGTGCTAAAACGAGCTTATCGCACATCTCTTGGACGCTCGACAATTTTGACCAAAGAGTCAAAGAACGATAGATATGAAACCAATTAGTTTGCGGGCGAGTTTTCAGTTTTGCGCTTTCGTAAATACTTTTAAAATCTGCTTTATAATGTTCATGCCATAGGTGATTATCCAATTTCAGGTCGTCCGCAATGCACTTCCACCTGGTGCATACTTCGCGACATTTAATCAATGCTTTCGGAGATAATCTTGTAAATATATCTAGGAGTATTTGTGTAGGCATAATATTGTTCCAACATTTGTAGTTGTCTGGGTTTGACGAATCCATTATAGTAAACAGAAATTAATAGAATATGACGACTAATAAATATTAGGTATGTTTGCGCTTCACGGCTTATATTATACGTAAGTTAGTTATGTAGGCTTATGTTATGAAAGATTTCCGAGTTGAATTGAATATTTTGAATTTCACTTGATTTTTTTTTTGTGGTTCTTTTTATCCCCGAGGGGAAAGGCAAAGGGATCTAGCCCATACAGCCAAGTCATTAGTTTAGAACCATTTGAAAATCTTAATTCTATGTTCCAGCTTCAGGAACTCTGCTGAAAAAATAATTGGGAAGGGTACCTAGACCCAATCAACCCACTTTAAATACCACTCATAAAACGATAGTGATTTTACAAGGTTTTGTTGATGAACTTATTCACGTCTTCCAAAAAGTGCATAAACGTGTTATATTTGAGTTTTTCCATTACTGTATAAATTCACTAGCACTTATGGTACAAAATACTATCAAAATTGTCACACAAAACTAATTTTATACCGAAATGTAAACATTTCAAGTAAAACAACAATGTCACTCGTCAAAAGCGCGGGAAGAAGTCCGAATTTCACTTGATTTAATCAATGGATTCGTCAAGTTATTAGCAGTTACTTCTTCTTCTTTCCATTTGTTGGTGCTATATCCTTCCTCGAAGATTATTTCTTTATCAAATAAGTGTTTATGATTCGCTGCGTTTTGAGACACGACAATATAATATAAATAATACTAAATATAAATTAAAAGCCACTTTTCTAATTTGTCGTTAAGAGGGCGTACAATGCTAAGTGGCGCCCTCATTTTGTTTTTATTAATTTTAAATTGTTAAAAAGATTGTTTAATTTGCTTGCTAAGTATATCTGCTTACACGAATATTTCAGCTAAGTTAAGCAGGATATTTGACGATAACATTAGGGTCACCACAAAGAGAAGAAATTGAATTGAACAAAAAGAATACACTGTGATATGCGGATTTATTTCTATAAAATATCTCCTTTAATCAACATTAAGAGTGCCCGATAGGATTGCAAGAATTGGTTACGATAGCAATCAAAGAGGAACAATCCATACGCTCGAAGTAATAATATTTCACAAATACATCACGTAAAACAGAATTAATTAACTAATAAAATAAAGCACTGAGTATTAATAATTTATCAGTACTAAATCATAAACATGCAAATATTATGTACCCGATATCTATATCGAGGAGAGACTCTAAAGATTTACATGCTACTGCCACATTCAAAGACATTGCAAACGTTTTTTATATATACACACATCAAAAGTGTCTAGGGATCAACATATATTTTTGCAATAACTTTTCTCCTGATTGATATTAATTAAAATTTTCTTTAAGGATTCATCAAATAAAGTGTTTTCGTTTGTCTACAGTAACGATAAACCAAGTCACCTTTGCATTAATAAAGAAATTTGCCATTTTCATAATAAAGGGATTTTTGACATTTGAACTACTAACATTAAAGTTCGAAAAAAAGACTGAAATAACAGTTTTCTTTAAAATTTTATTGGGTAACTTAAACAATTAATAATCCGTGTTTCTACCGCGAACACTAACAACACAAGAACATCGGTTTGGCATATTCAAAATGAGTTCATCCAAATCACGCTGTGGAATGGCCGCCCATGTCAGTATCAGTCGACTTTGGACACGTTACCGAAGCACTGGTACCGTGGCTGAGCGCCATGGAGGACGGTATCGCTGCACCACACGGAGACAAGACCGATACATTCAAATCACAACTCGAAGAGCTCCAACAATAGCCGCCATGATGTTAGCCGTGACGCTTCATCACTCTTCAGGGAACTTAATTAGCGACCAAACAGTCAGAAACCGCTTGCATGAAGTGAACCTTCATTCCCGAAGACCGCTAAGGGTACCTATAGCAATGCACAATCGTAGGATTCGATATCAATGGGCTCTTGAACACAGAAATTGGGCAGAAGAACAATGGCGTTTCGTGTGCTTTTCTGATGAGTCTCGTTTTGGTATGAGACCGGATACAAGACGTATACGACACTGGAGAACCCCTGGACGCCAACAGCGATTAAAATCCTGCCAGGAAGTCCATCCTTATAGTGGTGGAACCATCATGGTATGGGCGGGTATTTGGATCGGCGGAAGAACTGAGTTGATTTGGATCAGAGGCAACCTCAACGCTCAAATTTATGCTGAGACGATTGTATCAGACGTCATCGTTCCTCTACAAGTGCAAATCGGTCCCTTATTTCAGTTAATGCATGATAATGCACGACCGCACACCGCAAGAGTTGTAAGACAGACTCTCGCCGCAGCTAACATCAATGTCATGCCCTGGCCTGCTCAGTCGCCAGACTTAAACCCGATTGAACATGCATGGGATATGCTACAGAGAAGAGCTCTGCCGAATATGGAGGGTATCCAGTCGCAAGAAGACCTTTTTTGTTGTTGCAACGAACATGGGCGGCCATTCCACAGCGTGATTTGGATGAACTCATTTTGAGTATGCCAAACCGATGTTCTTGTGTTGTTAGTGTTCGCGGTAGAAACACGGATTATTAATTGTTTAAGTTACCCAATAAAATTTTAAAGAAAACTGTTATTTCAGTCTTTTTTTCGAACTTTAATGTTAGTGGTTCAAATGTCAAAAATCCCTTTATTATGAAAATGGCAAATTTATTTATTAATGCAAAGGTGACTTGGTTTATCGTTACTGTAGACAAACGAAAACACTTTATTTGATGAATCCTTAAAGAAAATTTTAATTAATATCAATCAGGAGAAAAGTTATTGCAAAAATATATGTTGATCCCTAGACACTTTTGATGTGTGTAGATACCAAAAAGATGGTACACGTGTATATTTATATTTTTAATGACATATAAGTTCACTAACAGTAAGACTATTCTATTCTAACGACTAACATGCTATTGTAATGACTAACATCTACAGCGCCTGAGGATGCCTCGTGGAGAGGCGAAACATGTATCGTAGAGACGACCGGAGCAGCCAGGGCAGCAACGGTGGCGGGTGCATGCGGTTCACATTTCAGATGGCGAACACTCGCAGAGACGACCGCAGCAGCCGAGGCAGAGACGACCGGAGCATCCATGGCAGCGGCGGTATGCACCTACTAACGGTAGTGGGTGGGTGCCGGCTGGCAGTATTTCGCATGAACTAATCGAGAGCGGAAGCACACAAAGTAGTTTAGATAAAATTTCCTGTAAATTTGACTTTCGAAAAGTAACGCCTGTATCTATTAACTATATAAAAAGTAAATAAAATATTTCACGGTTTGATTTTTATTGTCGGTATGATAGTATATATCGGGCATCGTTGAATGTACAAAATGTAGAAATAACATAAACACATATACATATAATAAGCGACAATTTTGTATCTCTTTCAATATTCGTTAAATTTTCTATTGCAGTATGTGTTTAAACTCGTAAGGCGACTGCCTGTAAAATTAAACTTGTAAAATTGAAAATAAATCTTATTTCTAACGTTATTTCGTCTGCATTTGAAATAGCGGGCTCGGCTAACTAAGCCTGATTCGGCGAAGACACTGATTTTGACATGGAGCGACTGTGGTCAGACGCCATAACCAAGATGGAAGCTAGCCCTTTCTTAGGACATGTCTTTCGAAATATAATTTCTTAGAAACCACTGTTTCTAGAATCCGTAAACACCAGGATTCGAAGCAGGAATTACTTGGTTTAAAGGCTGGTTCTTTATCCACTAGGCTATCAGAGCTCATTGTTCCTCGTAACGATGTCTATCCATTAACCTCGAAGGTAGCTTATTGCTCGCTGAGCGTCTTTCCCCGTAAATAATCCCGATGGTTATGCCCTAAAGGTCAGACCTCCACGACCACGGAGGAAAATCAGACCATCATTAAGTTAGGTCACACGCCTTTCTTGTAATTTATTGAAATTGACGGTTTCATCACAATGTTTGGAGCAAGTGATAATTAGGTAGGTACATATATATACGTAGATAGATAGATATACAAATTTAGTGGTAGATCCTCTCACCAGGGTTCGATTCAAGGATCAGTTGGTGCCGGGTTTGTTATCCATTAGACTATTACTATTATATTAAAAAAATACATGTTAACTAAAATACTAATTACTGTAATTGTTAAGCATGACAACATATATAGCACAAGTGAAATGAATTGAATGAAGTGAGAAGAAACATTGAAGGTAATTTTTGGTCTTAATTTTTTCTATTCAATATCTTGTTCGTAGCGCAATCTCCATTTAGGTATAAGCACTAGGCCAGAAATAATTTTAAACAATCCAGTAAAAGTAAAGGGGAAAATAAATGTACCAAAGGTGCTGTAAAATTCTGAGAGTCCCAATATTACGCTTTAAAACATTTTTATTCATTTTTTGTATTTTTATTTAGTTGCGGCAAACTCATTGAAGGTAAAGACGATTGTTGTCACATTCGGCGGAAGCACCTACATAAATATCAACTTGGGTCTTGTGACTCGATTCACGTGACAATACTAAAACAGAGTTTTTAGCCCTTAAGTTTAATAAATATTTTGACTTCCTGTGCTTTACCGATTGTTCCTGTTTTGATAGTGTGGATGGCAAGCGTATCTTTAGCTTTTATAAATTATTGCTAACTAGTAAATGTTTAGAATGATTCAAAGAAAAATCTCACAACGTTTTATTCTTTCTATAAAAATCTTAGTCATAGTACTGGGAACATTTTAAGATAAAAGTAACATACAACATACGCGTTTACAAATAAAACAAAAGTTTTTTTATACAACGTCGGGAAACATTCAAGCATACGGCCCACCTGATTTAAAGTAGTTACCGTAGCTTATTAACGCTTGTAATATATAAAGTATCACTCGCGCGATGCCTCCTCTGCTGCTTACGCAGCAACTCCTTAGGAGCTTACTGGTGATCTCACTCACACGCAGGAACACAACAGCCCTCTAGGGAGTTGTCATGTGGTTGCGGTTTTCTGTGTGGTGGAGGTACTTCCCCAGACTGACTGCTATGATGCGCCCTACCTCTCTTAAAACATCCAGACCAAGACAACCAGACATGTTCATGCACACAAATGTTTGTCTTGTGTGGGAATCGAACCTACGAGCGTTGGTGTCAAAGTCGCATCATTCAGGACGAACTCGACATAGTTGTTCGTATTGTTATTCCATGTAGAAGACCCCATTTCATTTTCTCCTGCAATTCGGTGCCATTTTGAATGTAGGTATGCAATATAATTTTTGTATTTACCATCATGCATTACATAACAATTATGCATGATAAATAACGTTAAATGGGTAACGCACGACTGGCCCACTATCAGTGCATCTGCGCTTAATTCGCCATTGTTCACCAAACAATAGATTTTCTCATTTTTCTCGCGTGCCAGTTAGCCCGCGAAAAGAGGATACTCAGCCATTGATGGCAAAGGTTCGTAACAAACATCATTTATGTAATAATAGTAATACCGATAACATTTTATCCAACACCTGTTCTCAAGGTAATTTATGATGATGGCCTTTTTATTAATAGTATTTATTTGTCTAGATTTAAAAGAAGGTGGTAGGTATATAGACAATATTTTGACGATATCTTCACTTTTATATGTAATTTATAATAATTTATAATACACCAGATATGTATGTAGTATGTATATCTTCACGCCAAGTCCCTTGCGGGGTAGGCAGAGAGAACCGAGCGCCATAAGACGCGGTCCTTACATACTTCACTCGTTTCTGTGACATTCATAGCTCTTTTCATGCACGCTCGCCGGTTCCTGGGGCTCCTAACATCACCTTCTGATAAAACACGACCAATTTGGTTATGGTAGGTTAGTCTCGGTCTTCCTCAGCTCCTACATCCTTCCACTTTTGCATTGTATATCTGTTTCGTCATTCTTTCGTCCCGCATTCTTTCTACATGTCCGAACCAACGGAGCATGCCTTTTCTTATCTTAATACCGACACTCTCTTTCAGACCAACTCTTTCTCTCACGTCATCATTACGAACGCGGTCAGTAAGCGTTATGCCACAAATTTTGCGCAATGCTCTCATCTCGACCGCATTTATTCTACTTTCATGCTCTCTCTGCCATACCCAGCTCTCACTTCCATAAATTAGCGTTGGGATTAGCACCTTACCTGATCCTGATTAGAATCTTACCTGATGCTTTTGGTGATGGTAAGAGTTGTATTCTGGAATCACTCCAAATCTGACAACACTATGCATTCCAAACTGACACGATTTAACGCAACATTTATTTCCTAATAAATTGATTTTATACAGATTTAAAGATTTATTTCTATTTATCTATCTATCTACAACTTCACGCCGAATCCCTTACGGGGTAGGCAGAGAGAACCGAGCGCCACGCGACTCGATCCTTACATACCTCACTCGCTTCTTTAACATTCATGGCCCTTTTCATGCACGCTCGCCGGTTTCTAGGGCTCCTGACATCACCTTCTGATAGAACACGACCAATTTGATCATGGTAGGTAAGTCTTGGCCTTCCTCGGCTCCTATATCCTTTCACTTTTGCATTGTATATCTGATTCGTCATTCTTTCATCCTGCATTCTTTCTACATGTCCGAACCAACGGAGCATGCCTCTTCTTATTTTAACACCGACGCTCTCTTTCAGACCAACTCTGCTTCTAACCTCATCATTGTGAATACGGTCTACAAGCGTTACGCCACAAATTATATTTCTATTTAAGTACAAAAACAAACAACATATACGTATGTTGTTTGTTAGTAGTAGTTGTAGTGAATTACTACTTATTGTATATATACGCAGCGATTTTACCTTACCCACATTATGAATGATAAAAATCCGTCTTGGCTCATACGAATGATATGAATGAGACTTAGCCACATTAAAAATTATGCGACAACGAGTATCTAGTATACAAACTTATTTAAGTTAAAAACTTATTTAAGTTTGTGTTGTACTGATTCAATTTGTTATTAATAAACTTACTAATAAAGATGAAAAAGAAAAATGAAGTCGCTATCACATTTCTAATTAAGTTTTTCTTACTTAGCTTTGTATCATAGTTTCTAAATTCCGACGGCTCAAAGTTGTGTAATAAATCATCAAACACTTGTCATATGGAAACAACAAGATTTAACGGGACCTGGCAAAGTGACAAATTAATAACATATATAATAGTTCGCGTGTCCAAACTTATCTGAGATCCGTTAGTTAGTAAGTTAGTAAACAGTTTGAAATAAGTTAGAAGCTTTTTAGAGCATATAAATGCACATAATAGCGTGATGCATGTCAATGC
This sequence comes from Pyralis farinalis, assembly GCA_947507595.1. Lineage (NCBI taxonomy): Eukaryota > Metazoa > Arthropoda > Insecta > Lepidoptera > Pyralidae > Pyralis > Pyralis farinalis. The sequence goes on from OX382270.1 coordinate 4,861,364, forward strand.
ATAGATGTATATAAATATACAAATTAATCAGTGTATGAATTGTACAACGTGAGCTTTTCTCTTCTTCTTTAATTTCTTCCAACCAACCCTAATGAATGTAAAAACAAACTGTGGTAGGGCCGTGATCAACATTATGTATCAAAAAGCTTAAATAACTAAAAAAAGACAAGTAAAAAATAATTAAAAATAATAAACGAAGATAACGTATAAACTAAACATTTTTAACGCTTAACAAGCGTTTACAGTAGTATAGTAAACGTGATGCCAACCCCTCGGCTATTATTAATAACCCTCACCAACTTACTGGTAATTTTATTCACTAGTAGGAATGCTGCAACCCTCCGAACAATTGTTATCTGACTGTGGTGTTATGTAAGGTCTTATGTACAAGTAACTTCCTCAGTCGGCTAGTTTAATATAGCTGTCCAATCTGTTTGTCCGCAGGGTACACCACATGCAATCTCTCGTTGAAGGTTTGGCTCTGAAGACGGCGGTGCGCCTCTAACGCTGCTAATTAAAACTATATTTGTATGGAGTGCACTTGAGGGACACTTTTGGTATTTGTTCCTGCGAAAAATAATAAAATGGGTAAAAAAAAATCATGACCTTTTTTTTTGGCTATTTTGTGAGCCGTGAAGCGGACTGTAAGCACTTTGTAGGTTTTGATTTGAATCTCAAATCAAAACCTACAAAGTGCTTAACCTAACCTAACCTAACCTAACGCACACACTGGTAATGAATAATTTGCATTTTTAAAATATATCTCTACATATCAGAAAAGTAATTGTTTACCTAATCTCATTCTCAAAAGTATTACATTATAGTATTTTTTAATTTCAAAGATTTCTGATTTTTTTCTTTTTAAAATTTCTGAAACTCTCATGTTCCTTAGTACGAGTATTAAAGGTTAAAGAAAATTTTACATAAGCTGTTCAAAAAGTAATACAAATAAATGCTACTACATTTTATTTATTAACTCGCTTTAAGTCATTTAAAGACTACTCGGTTAATGTAATTTCGCAGGTGTGCGTTATTTTATTCTTCCGTGAAGGGCACCCTCCGGAAAATGGGAGGGAGGAGGTGAGATCTCCCATAAGATAACATTTCGGACGACCGAACTGATTATGTCAGATTCCTACTGACTAAAACACTCCCTGGGACTGCCTTTAGCCGGAAGGCTATAAAGGCTTCTGATGCGATCGCCGTAGGGAACGGACGACGCAAACGTCACTCTAATAAGAGCAAGCGCTTAGAGAAGAGTCGACTGTCGAGAGCGACCAGAAGGGTGCTCACAAGGAGGACTTTTGCCTTAAGGAGGCGTCGGCCGCTGCAAAGCGGTCCAGAGCACTCGAAAGTTTATTAGGTTTATGTAAAAGATTATATATTATTATATTTTTTTTTACCCATTTACACTACGTAGCCTACGGTTTTGGTAACGGGAGAGAGGAGGCTGTGGTGGGTTATAGGACACAGCCTGCTGGATAAGTGGATTTGGATGGCTATCGGCGGTTTCGAAAAACCGCTTGGAAAGTTCTAGGAAGTGTTGCTGGATGGTAGGAAGTTGGAGGTCACGGTGTAGTTCAACGTTACGCTGAGCCCACTGTACATAAGTAGCTCTGCGACAGAAGAGATTTTGTACTGTTCACAGCCTTTTAATGACTGTGGGATGGGGCATGTGCGAATACCGGAGACGCGTACGACATCACCGGCCTTATACAAACCTTGTACAGGGTTCGCTTATTTCTGAGGGACATTTTACTGTGCCTTCCCAACATAGAGTTGAATCAGCCCAGATAAAATCTGGCAGTACTAGCTACCTTTTTAATGTGGGGAACAAAAGAGAGTTTTGAGTCAAGAGTGACTCCGAGATACTTCGTCGTGTGTTCCCAGGGGACTGACCCGCAGAAGTGAACTGCGGAGCTTTTCTCCGGGTTCACCTCTATACGCCATTTCCTGAACCATCTCCCTAACTCGGTGACTGAGGTTTGCAGTCTTGGACGTGTGCTGCATCACACGGCTGCGTGCTGACAGAACATTGTGGAGCAATGCTGTCAGCAAAGCATTCGTTGTTGTTGTTGTAATATCTTTATTGTACAATAAATTAAAATATATATATACATATTACAATGAAATAAATTTTATGTTACAAAGGCGGACCGTATTCGTATTTCTCATCGTCCTCGAAGGCGATAGTGTCATCGGGACGTTGGAGTGGCGGCGTGTAGCGAAAGCACTACGTAGTGACGTAATAAAACGTCACTACGCAGTGCTTTCGCTACTTTGTAGTACGCAACATGGGAGGGAGCTATGTTCTCCATGAGGACGCTCTGACGATTTTCCCTCAGGTTGGAGAGAGAAGACCTCACTTGTCGCCGAAGGCGGTTCGCAAGGGTCCTGTTTGATGGAGTGGGATAAAGCTTGGCTCTCGGAGAGCTGAGTTTTTGGCTTTTATCAGGTCGCTGACAGCCTGCGGCAGCTTTCGGCGGTTATCCACCTTCACTACTTGCGAGTTGTCTTGAACAGCTGATTGAACCAATTTAGTAAGAGAATCCACCGCACTGCCAATCTTGTGCGGACTATCGAAGTAGTCGGACGTGAGAGCGTACGTTGAATCTATGGCTTCAATGGCTGCCTCTAGGGTGGCCTTAAAACCTTTCCAATTGGTAATTATTATGTTGGTGGAGGAGGGGTGGGGATCCAACGGCCCCATTACCAGTAAGACTGGACGGTGGTCAGAGCCTAGATCATCGAGAGGCTCGATTGATCTGAGCTGAAGCGACACTCCTTTGACTAGCGCAAAGTCTACGTACGTACGTCTGGTGTGGCGCTTACCTGACTCGGGTAGTGAATATGGACATATGACGTCCATATCTAGGGTTTTGGTAATCTCCAGCAGCTTAGCTCTCCAGCAGCCACCGGAGTTAGTGGATTTACAGGCCCAGTAACTGTAGCAAGTTATAATACAGGAACACTATGCACTCTGGTCATTCTGGCTACGGGACGCGACTAGGTGTGAGAATAGAAGGCGGCTAGGTATCGCTCGCTCTCTCACTGCCTAAACAGAACCGAGTAACTCGGTCCGGTAAATATAAAATCGAGTTATACTGGGTAAGTATACCTATTTAAGGTTGAAAGGTTGCTGAAGGTATAGAAAAAAATGTAGATATCTTGCATGAAGTGTATTGAGTATGGAAATTACGTTTAAAACTTTTACAAAATGTTTGATTTATACCAAACTTAACACTCCGCCTTCGTACAAACACGAATTTCGCATATCGCATTAATATATATAAAAATAAATAAACAGAAATTGCCTGCAGATGATATTGCAATGTATTTCATGAAACAGCCATCATTGTTTGGTATAGATCACGTTTCATTAACTCCAGTGTCTGTGTTGTTATCTGAATCGAACCTTTCTAGACGATTGCTTTACAATAGGGCCCAATCTTAAAGTCCGACTTATCAGGGTCTAATTTGAGAACAGAGAACAGAAATGTATACTTATAACGAATCTGGAACTAGGGCCTGTCTGTACATGAAATATTTTTAGAAGAAAAAAATTATCATCAAAGTGTAAAAATCAATCGCATGATGCCGACATAGCAATATATCAGGAGCTTACTGCCATTATTCGCAGGAACCTAGCAACTTCGCAAGGAGTTGTTATTGTTCACAAACTAATAAACAATGTGACTGCGCTGGATGCCTTCATGCACTCCGCGATTACAAAATCTAAACCATTTGACCGCGCTTACAAAAACTTAATATGTCAGCGATTCGAGCCCCAGTTTTATTGAACACACAGAAGTCTTGGACCTACTAAACCCTACGCCAGCAAGATTATTCTAGTTCACCCCGGACCACAGGGTCATCATGGCACCGGGAATATCTCCGGGAACATAGTCACGAACAAAACTTGAAGAGTCATTTACCAACCAACTTGATGGTGCGATTTTAGGTATCGGTGTGGACCAAATTCCCGGTGTCGGTTTCAGATGTCGGTTTTGGAAAAGTTCATTCTCATATTTTTTTCCAAACGTGCCAAAAGAAGTATAACTTCAAAATATTTCACTTTTATTTGAATAATATAGGTACATACTCCCCATTCTCGAAGTTATAGTGAGTCGATAATTCCCGAAGTTAGTCTCTGCACGAATTCACAAGGTTCTAGCTGATATCCAGGTGCTCCCGCTCATACCTATCCACGATACTCATGCGGTCTGAGTTGAGACTTATATAACAGAAACCTTTGCCTTAGCTGAAGTTCGCTCCTTGGAGCACATAACTCTTCTCGTTTACTATGGAAACCTTTTTATTTGGTAGTACAGAAGCTATTTTTGAAGTAAAACTTCTTTACGCACGCTTGACTTGGGGAGTAAGCTGGTGAAAGCGTGACGAGAGCGTTACGAAAAGTGTGATCGGACGAGGCGAACGGAAGTTGAGAGAGAGATATAAGTTAGTGAAAATAGAAAGAGAGAGAATTACGTTTCGTATATTACTGTAGGCGCAAGAGAGAGAGGTGCAAGCACATATTTTTTTCGCTCTTTCTCTCATAGCGAGTTAAGTTTCGTATATGTAAGACACAGTGCAGGCTTATTGTCTGTATCACACTATGGAGCTAAAGAAGTTTTGCTTCTCTAAAGCACACTCGTTTTTTTTGATATAACATAGGATCTATTTAGCAGGATGCTCATAGAAAAATCCACGGCGAGGAGCTCAGGAACTAATCAGAGTCTTCCTGAAGGAACTGTCTAGAATCTCAGAAGTTCGTAAAGCCTTGGTTATTCCAAATAGGTGCATTCTTCTTTGTTCGTTTTAAACCGTTTGTAATACTCGGATATACCGGAATATCATCGGAGGACATATCAATAAACAACCAGAGAGAGACTTCGTACAAAAGTGGTCTGCGTGGGTACCTCTGTCTCACCTATTTCTACCGCCAAGCAGCTATATTTATATAGCTGTGTTCCAGTTTGAAGGGTGAGATATGGCAGAGAAATTACTGGGGACTGTGACGAAACAGCCTTAGGTCACAAGATTGGCAGCGCATGGGTAAACCCCCGTGGTGTTGCGAGCGTCAATAGGCTGCGGTGACCACTTACCATCTGATGCGGGCGGCATGCTTGTTTGCCAATCTAGTTGTATAAAAATAAAATAAAATATTTGTTATTTTTGTATGAAGTTTCTCTAGAGACGATTTTAGTTTTGCCCCTCCCAGGTTGAGAATCTATGGCATGAAGCAAGTATACGTGTTCTAAGGGCGACTTCACAAGATATTATCTTGTTTCTCATGAGAAATCTAGCTGAAACTAGGGTGTACAATTCACTATTACAGTAGGTATACACTATCTGTTGCGTCAAATCAACGAGTAGCATTGAATTTATTTACGAGTGGCGTCATACAGGTCCTTGCTTATGAAATTACCAATTCTATGTACTCACCCGTGTGTATGATCCCTTTTATCTTATTTAGAATTCGAACTTCTCATTCTATATAATATAACGACGAGCTCAGTGTCGCAGTGGTGAAGTTACTTTGACACTAACGCTCGAGGGTTCGTTTCCCACACGGGACAAACATTTGTGTGCATGAACATGTCTGTTTGTCTTGGCCTGGGTGTTTTTAAGAGAGACAGAGTGTATAAAAAAGCAGCCAGTCTGAAAGTACCTCCACCTCACAGAAAACCGAAGCCAAATAAAAACTCCCTATATGGTAGTTGTGTTTTTGCGTGTGAGTGTGGACACCAGTCAGCTTTTATTTTAGCTTTAACTTAGGAGCTTTTCCGCAATATCATCATCATCTCAATCCGTATTCGTCCACTGCTGAACATAGGCCCCCCCTCTAGATTGCTATTCGTCTAGATCCTTCTCTGCATCCATCTCTCCCTATAAACCTCACGAGGTCGTCGATCCATCTAGTGGGGGGTCTTCGCTCACTGCGTATACCAATACGGGGACGCCATTAAATTTCCGCAATAATTTACATGCAATTTGATCTAACCATCAAATCATTTCAGATCAAATTACATAAGTAAATTTGACTTCGACCGCAACAATTGAATCAAACTTCAAGAAATTTATATATATTTATTTCTAACAAGCGTGATATTATTTTTCTACGACTGTATTGTTATTGTCATCGAAATATCAATAGGTTTTGTAATAAACGTAACGGCGAGGAGGTGCATAAGGCTCTTCTTCTCGGACATGCGTATTTCTTAAGGCACATCGCGATCTTCCTGTCGCATTCGCAGAGTCTCGCTGCGCAGCCGTTGATGAACTGGTCCTGCGTGTGGTAGTTCTCCAAAGCGCAGAGGGGCTGGCCTTTGTAGCACTTCCAGTAGTACGGCTGGAAGTAGACCGTGAAGAATGGGCAGTATATGTTCTCGTAGCAATCATCGTGCATTTTGCAGCATCTGCCAATGAAATATGTATATAGTTTATTCAGGCGTTATTTTGCGAAAGTCAAATTTACATGCAAATTGATCTAACCTGCTTTGTGTGCTTCCGCCACCAATTAGTTCATGCTGCTACGATCGTTCGCCATCTGGAAGCCGAGGCAGAGACTACCGGAGCAGCCATGGCAGCGTCGGCATGTTGCATCTATTAACGGTAGTGGGTGGGTGCCGGCCGGCGCTAGGCCGCATGAACTAATTGGTGGCTGAAGCACACAAGGCAGGTTATATCAAATTGCATGTAAATATGTATATTTTCTTCTCGTGTTAAGTACCTCGGTAAGTAGACAATGACAAGCTCGGTGAAGGAATGATAACGTGGGTTCGATTCCCACACAGGACAAACATTTGTGTGCATGATGTTCATACACATAATTGTTTATTTGTTCGGGTCTGGGCGTTTTCAAGACAGGTCGGGCGCATCATAGCAGCCTGACTGGGGAAGTATCCCCATCTCACAGAAAACTGCAGCCAAATAACAACTCCCTCGAGGGTTGTTCTTGAATGAGTTAGTTTACCAGTAAGTTCTTAAGGAGTTGCAATGTTAGCAGGGGTAGCAACGCGCGAGTGATGATTCATGTATTGCAAGGGTTCATAGGTTACGATAACCGCTTTACACCAGATAGGCCGTATCCTTGCATGCCTTCCGACGTTGTAAACTTTTGTTTCTTTTTATTTCATGAGCAACGTGAGGTTCATGAAATAAAAAGCCCAGGGGAAGTACCTCCACCTCACGGAAAACCGCCGCCAAAGAACAACTCCCTAGAGGGTTGTTGTGTTCCTGCGCGTGAGTGAGGTCACCAGTAAGCTCCCAAGGAGTTGCTGTGTAAGCAGCAGAGGAGGCATCGCGCGAGTGATACTTAATATATCGCAAGCGTTAATAGGCTACGGTAACCGCTTTACATCAGGTGGGCCGTATGCTTGTATGCCTCCCGACGAATTAAAAAAAAAGACGAGGAAGAACTGTCGAAAGAAATTTGCCAATATAGGTCTTTTTCCAAATCGTTAATTAGGTATTACAATGAATGAATTGCAGAATGTTAGTAGGTACAATAACAATAATGATGTCAAATGATAGAATTAAAGATTAATAAGGAAATGTTAGTTGTGCTGAATTATTTCCGGACAACTTTGTCGGTTACTTATCATCAATTTTGTAATAAGCCTCTTTACAGAGAGTATTTTTGATATGTTTTATATATTATTGTTAAAAGGTGTCTAGAATAGAATAGAATACTCTTTATTGCACCAATAACAAATACATACAGAACACACGCAGAACAAGAAAACAAATGTACAATAGGGCGGTCTTATCGCTAAAGCGATCTCTTCCAGACAACCGTGACACGAAAAAAACATACATATATAAAAAAGTAGGTAGGTGGCGCATTTAAGCAAGTACAATTTTCACTTAATATATTGTATACTTATATACAACGAATTACACATTCTAACAAATACAAAAAAATGAAGGTGTCTGTGGTGGCAGAGCAGAGGGCGTGTGTTCGAGTAGTTTTGCAGGCCAAGAACCAGGAAAGTTAACAATTTCAATTTCTGTTTCAAAAAACAATAGACAAAAGAAAAAAAGAGCGCCACCTGATTTAACCTAAACCTATTAGGAGTAGGACTGAATGCGATCGATTTAATGTACGTTTAACAGATGACGCTGGTGGCACCGAGAGTCGCATCAAAATGCAAGTGTAGATTCGCACCGTAACAATATCTAATATATGTATATCGAGGTCAAGCGGTAAACTATATATTAATACATGTGTTGAATCATTCCCGTCTACCAGAGAAGTTTTCTACCGAGAACGGGTCAGTTGTGGAATGAACCTCCTGCCAAGATTTTCCCTAGGGACTGCAGTATGAGAATCTTCAAAGAAGAAAGAAAGAAAGAAAACGTTCATTTGGACGTAACACAAACACTATACACATATAAACAATACACAATAGATACAACAAAAGTGGTGTGTGGCAGCCCAAATAGGTCCCATCTCAGCATACTGCCGTGTCAACACATGACCCGGCGCTGATTTTCAGATAAGACTGTCTGTGACACCACGGGCAGACAAACAAGTACAAAGCTTATCAAAATTAATTACAACAAACATTTCTTTTTTTTTATACTTAGGCTAAATAAAACTTGTAGAAAGTCAAAGAAGACGTGAAGTGGTTTCTACCGGATCTAACGCACGAGTGACACTTCTGGTGTTGTGAATGTCGCTACTGTAATTGCTCATCAGGGCTGCATTCTTGTTTGTCACCTTAGTTTTATAAAAACTTAGCTTAGAGTGTCATAGAAGTATTTGAAATTTGCGTTTCTTAGATATTAAATGTCACACGCTGCTCAAGTGCGAATGAGCGGAGGCCAGTGTTTTCGAACGGCCCGTGACTTCGGTAGATGACAACGGTTACAAAGTTAAGTCAATAGTCTTACTGACATAACTTTGTCCGTCATCTATCTATCTATGTGCTCTGCGAAGCAAGAAGCTCGAGGTAGATAGTTACATTGACACGCGGAACGACATCACCGCGCTCCTCCATCCTTTCTTCTTCACGTTATCCCGTTTCCTAATCCATTAGGAGTGACGGGGTCCGCTACCTGTGCCTAAGGATTTGGCAAAGATACTGATTTTTATATGGAACGCCTGCCGTTAGAACTCCACAACCCAGAGGGAAAACCAGATCTTACAAAGATTAGGACATACGTCTTTCGAAATATAATTTCCTGGATGTGTAGGTCCTTACGATGTTTTTCTTCATCACCGAGCAAGTAATAAATATGTACATAAATCCGAAAAACGAATTTAGTTGTACATGTCCCCGCCGGGATTTGAACCGGTAACCAGTTGGTCAATAGGCCGACTCCTTATCCACTGGGCTGTCACTAGTGTACTCTTCATCATCGTGATCCTCCATATAAATTAGAAATGATCTTAACTGGAAGTACAGGTTATGTTTTCAGCTTGAAAGGCAGTCAGACTAGTGTGACTACAAAATTGCAACTTGTAGGCGTTTTCCTCCATCTTTGTGCTTCTCTATTAAAAATAACTTATTACAATAATAAATTACATTGTCTAATTGAGAAAATACGTCTATTCTCTTAATGCATTCCCACAATTACGAATGACTTATTAAAACAATGGGCGACCACGTTTCGCTCGGCGTTTTACGTTCTTGGTCTAAAATCAAAATAAAGGAAAAAAGTCGGTCTCGCACACGAAGGGTCCCGTACCCTTATCGATAAAAACGGCAAAAAAAATCGCGTTTGTTGCCATACAACAAACGCGATTTTTTTCCCCGCCCCCCTTAAATATTTGTTTTATTTAAATTTAATTATTTGTTCTTAAAGTGAATATATAACTAAATATTCCGTGAATATTTCAAGCGTCTACCTGTTGTCGTTATCAATATCGAGCAAAAATGAGCAAAAAAGTTTGTTGTATGGGAGCCCCCTTAAATATTTATTTTATTCTATTTTTTAGTATTTGTTGTTATAGCGGCAACAGAAATACATCGTCTGTGAAAATTTCAACTGTCTAACTATCACGGTTCATGAGATACAGCCTGGTGACAGACGGACGGACGGATGGACGGACGGACAGCGGAGCCTCAGTAATAGGGTTCCGTTTTACCCTTTGGGTACGGAACCCTAAAAAAGCAAAAATTGAAATACTAAATTTGTTTCCATATTGTGAATAATAAAATGATGCATGCCGATATAATTAATTCATTATGTACGACTCGTTGTCTAAAAGGCAAAACGTAACTATATGTATATGCCATGTCAAGTAATGTATATGCCATGTTTTGATGTATCTGCCGATTATGTTTTGCTTTTATTTTATTTGTTATTTTTATACCTATACTTTTTCCAATCATTGTACCATTTCCCAATCGCCTAGGATTGGCATGCTCCGTTATCTAAACCTAAAAATTTGGCGATACTGATATTGACATAAAGCAACTTTTTTTTTATACTACGTCGGGAGACATACAAGTATAGGGGCCCTTAAAGCAGTTACCGTAGCTTAATAACGCTTGTAATATCTTGAATATCACCCTCGCTATACCTCTGCTGGTAACACAGAAACTCCTTAGAAGTTTATCGGTGACCTCGCTCACGCGTAGGAACATAACAATCTTCCAGAGAGTCGTTATTTGGCTGCAGTTTTTTGTGAGGTTTCCTTCCACAGACGGGCTGCGACTGGTTGGTTCTTCATCCACTTGATTCAATCACTGCTCTTCTTATCTGTACGTTTGTTTTAAACAAAATATAAATCTGAATTTAAAGACGGATATATATTTTGTTTGTTTATGTTTAGCACTTTTGGTTTCGTAATTATGGCACGATGGGTTGACAAGGTACTACTTCGAATTTCATTCATCATCAGCAAAAACTAGAAACGAAGATGCGTGCAGATACCGTGGGTACTGGCTTGTGTATAGCTTCTTGCAAGTTACATGCCCCGAAGCAATTATTTGTAATTTTACTTGCAAATGTATGTAAAATGTGCCATCGTAGTTGAAGCAATGGTTTTCCGCCTTATGTGAAGCTGTATGAACGTTCGCTCGGAAGGATCATTTTATTTTATAGAACGTCGGGAGGCATAGAAGCATAAGGCCCACCTGATGTAAATACAGGAAGTATCACACGCATGTTGCAACCCATGCAGCTAACACAGTCTTTAGTAGTTCACTGGTAAGCTCATCTCTTGCAGAAATATTACAACCCTCCAGGGAGTAGTAATTTGCCTGCGTTTTTAGGGTTCCATAGTAAACAAGGAGCCCTTATAGTTTCGCAATGTCCTTCTGTCCGCAGCCCTAGCTCAGAGACGCTTGATACTAGAACGCTGTAGTTTGGCATGTACATACATATTGACTACGCTGATATATACATATAATCACGCCTCTATCCCGTAGGGGTAGGCAGAGACCACTTCTTTCCACTTGCTACGATCCTTACATACTTGTTTCGCTTAGTCCACTCTCATTATTCCCTTCATACATGCTCTTTCGTTTAGGGTACTCTTGACCTGGCCTTTTTTCAAGACGTCCCTGATTTGGTCTCGAAACGTCTGCCTAGGTCTACCCCTTCCAACACTTTCATTCACACTCGCCTTATACTCTTTTTTCGTCAATAGTTCCTCATTCATTCTCTCGACATGGCCAAACCATCTCAGCATACCTTTCTCAATTATTGTCACTACATCTTCTTTCAGACCACAACGTTTCCTTATCTCACTATTTCTTATCCTGTCACTCAGTTGAACTCCTATCATACTTCTTAACGCTCTCATCTCAACTGCATTTATTCTGCTTTCATGTTTCTTCTGCCATACCCAACTTTCACTTCCGTACATGAGTGTCGGAACCAACACCCCCTCATGCACAGCCAAACGAACCTTGTTACACACCTTCCGACTATATAAAGGAGTGCAAAGCTCCATTAACCATGTTTCCTGCATTCACTCTTCTTTCAATATCACTCTCACACTTTCCATCTCTTGTAAACTTTGAACCCAGATACACAAACTCGCTGACAAAGTGGTAGAATAAAATCTTGAAATATTTTTTTTTGTGGCACCTCGTAGACAAAAGTGGGGATGAATGTTTTTCGCACTCACACCATAGTGCGGGGAGTGGTTAAATAAATAATAAATTAAATAAATATTGTTGGACAAATTACACAGCGTCATCTAGCCCCAAAGTAAGCGAAGCTTGTGTTATGGGTACTAGACAACTACGTAAATACATTTTTTTTTTGTAAATACATACTTATTATACATAGAAAATACCCAGACCAAGACATACAGACATGTTCATGCACACAAATGTTTGTCCTGTGTGGGAATCGAACCCACGAGCGTTGGTGTCAAAGTAGTGTAACAGCACGTTTCACCACTGCGCCACCGTGCTCGTCATTTTAGATGGTAGATAGGTTAGATAGGTTTTAAAAAACATTGAGGGTGTAGGAAGATCATTTTTCATTTCATTCGTCAACGCAGGTGGGGAATTCCTCTACTTGGCCGTTCAAATTAGAAACTAGGAAGCAAAACGCTTAGTGCAGATAAGTACAATGTCATATTCTAATAATGATAATGACGTTTGTTCGGTTTCATAAAAGATATTACATTTAATACATGACTATTACTAGTTGACCTTTAAAGCCTGCGTAGACGTGATAGTATTTTAAAGTCCTTTTAAATTCCCTATATGGACTACTACCATGATTTTTTTACATTTTCAAATACAACAGTTTCGCTGGCACTCATTCAACAAACACAAGACAGATTTTTATTGTATTACTAGTTGTGTCCGCGCGGAATTTAACAAAAAAGTTATTATTCAGTTATAATTTTATTTATTTTATTTGATTATAAGTACCTAAATAAGCAGAGTAAAATAACGAACAGCAAATAATAATAATATATATGTATTATGTACTTCGTCCGCGCGGAATAGTTATTTATATTAATAAAAATAAATAAAGTTTCTAAAATAAAAGTAGTCTAAGTTACTCCTTATTACATCAGCTATCTGCCAGTGAAAGTCCCGTCAAAATCGGTCCAGCCGTTTCAGAGATTAGCCGGAACAAACAGACAGACAAAAATTGTAAAAATATTCATTTTGGTATGTGTACCGTGTATACATCCATAAGCATTTAGTAAAAAGCGGTTATTTTAATATTACAAACAGACACTCCAATTTTATTTATATGTATAGATGTATAGATAAGACAATATCATCTAATCACAAAGCATGAAGAATCAAATGAAAAGGTTAGTCGCTTGATGCACTAGCTGTAATAAGGTGCTTACCGACCTGTCAATGCCGTCCATAGGCCTGCCAGAGCCGAGGAAGCCGCAGTAGCAACCGTAGCCCTTGTACGTCAGCGGCTCGCAACCTGTGGCACAATATATCATATTGTAGAGGTGCAGCACACCTCTCTTCCCTCTGTCTCTTCTACTGCTGTATGAGTATGGCTGGGGGTTCACATACCTGGAAAACGAATGTGTCTTTTGAGAAGGTTGGTGTTACGGCCTAAGTTACATGTTGAGATGGGCTTTCTTCTTGCTTGTGTTATCCCGTTTTCTACTCCATTAGAATTAGCGAGGTCCGCTTCCCTTGGCGAAGGTACTGATTTTGACATGGACCGACTGCTGTCATACCACCATAACCCAGGGGACAAATCAGATCTTTCTTAGACATATTTTTTTAGACATGCGGGTTTCCTTACGATCTTTTTCCTTCACCCTGGCGTTGAAGGAACAACATCGTGATAAAACGTGATAATTACAAATATGTACATAAATTCGAAAACGCGAATTTAAAGGTCCAGGCCAGGATTCGAATTGAGGACCTTTTAGTCAATATGTCGGTTCCTTATCCACTGGGCAATCACTGCACTGTTGTGATGGGTCTATGTTGTATGAAAAGTTCCCATTTATTCATTGAGATCCATCGAAAAGATACCTTCACGCATCTTTGTAGATTCTATATCCACTTCAATCCCTTAAATATGAAAAGTACTTTTGTGGACATGTACGCATGAAAAAATAAATTTATAAGTAAAGCGAGTGATTACAGAATAATTCATAAAGTAGAGTCATAAGTCACGTTCGTGAGTTCGTTTCCCACACACGACAAAAATGTGTGTGCATGAACATGTCTGTTTGTCTTGGTCTCGGTGCATTTGAGAGAGGTGGGACGCATCAAAGCAAAGTCTTCTGGTAGTACCTCCACCTCACAGAGAGCCGCAATCAAATAACAATTCCTTGGAGAGTTGTTGCGTCCCTGCGTGTGAGTGAGGTCACCAGTAAGTTCGATGAAGGGGCCCGAGGTATTTACTCTTTATAGTTTACTATAACAAAAAAAGTGTTACCGTTAGTTGATCTACTGCTTTTAACTCTATACTGTGGTGTTTTACCTACACTATGATTCAATTGAGCGTGACAACTCTTGTTACGTTCTCACCGAAGAACTTTAATTATGCCATTATAGCCATTACGAGCGAACTGGCGTATTGTAAATTGTAAGCCAGTGAGCCACTATCCTTCTCGACGTAACGCATCTAACAATATAATTAGATACGAATGAATAAACAGCTTAAGCGGTGGGATTACACTTACATTTTTGGGTTCCGTAGGAAAATCAAGCTTTTTTAAACGGAAGACGGCAAGCCACATATAAAAATCACTTCATTGTGAAGGTAACCTGCGTTTAAAAACATTTTTGTTTTATACTACGTCGGGAGATATACAAGCATACGGCCCACCTGATGTAAAGCGGGTACCGTAGCCCATTAACGCTTGCGATATATTAAGTATCACTCGCGCGATGCCTCCTCTGCTGCTTACACAGAAACTCTTTGGGAGCTTACTGGTGACCTCACTCACACGCAGGAACACAACAACCCTCTGGGGAGTTGTTATTTGGCTGCGGTTTTCTGTGAGGTGGAGGGTACTTCCCCAGACGGGCTGCTTTTATGAAAATCTATCCCTATCCTCTATCTCTCTTAACTAAAATTTGGAAATACAGATCATAATCTGTATGCAACTTAAATCGTAACTTACCTAACACCCTTCGAATAGTCCTCAGCTGGCACTGAAGACCTGAACGGGTCTCTTGCAAACCCCACCAGCAGCTGGCTGCTTCCTACTCCATCGTGGTCAACCACCTCTACATAGTTCTCTTTGGAATCGCTGTGACTGCTGAAATTGTAGGTTGCTGGTAGATCGTACGACCTCGGCGTGTACTGTATTTGAGGGTAACTAGTCTTGTTGTAAATGTCTTCGTAGGTTAACTGCCTCCATAATTCTGCAACAAGGAAAATTGATTTTAACTTTTAACCAAAAAAGAGGAATGTTATTGACGAGCTCGGTGGCGCAGTGGTGAAACGCGTTGTTACGCTACTTTGACACCAACGCTCGTGGATTCGATTCCCACACAGTACAAACATTTGTGTGCATGAACATGTCTGTTTGTCTTGGTCTGGGTATTTTCTATGTATAATAAGTATGTATTTACAAAAAAATGTATTTACGTATGTTTATCAGTTGTCTAGTACCCATAACTAGATGGCGCTGTGTCATTTGTCCGACAATATTTATTTATATTTATATTTATTTATTAGAATGCAGGAAATAACGTATAGAGAGAACCAATTGTTATCTTTATATATAAAGAAACGTTATTTGTGTCTACGTCGTGATCATGAGCCGTGACATACGTGCTACCTGCTCTGAACCTCGGACGATATACAACACGTAACTAGTGAGATACATACTAGTATCTTGGTCGTTAATCGTTAATTAGCTGCTGTATCGCGATCAAGTAAATATGTTTGTACGAAATGTATTATATTCGATCAAGCAGTTGTCTGATACATATCGATCGAAACAAGTATGCTCGTTCGATACAGTCAACCGCTGCATAGCAATCAAGCAAATGTACTCGATATATCTCCATAGCTACTGTATCGCGATCAAGTAAATATGTTTGTACGAAATGTATTATATTCGATCATGCAGTTGACTGACACATATCGATCGAAACAAGTATGCTCGATCGATACAGTCAACCGCTGCATAGCAATCAAGCAAATGTACTCGATATATCTCCATAGCTGCCGTACCTATCGCGATCAAGTAAATATGTTTGTACGAAATGTATTATATTCGATCATGCAGTTGACTGACACATATCGATCGAAACAAGTATGCTCGATCGATACAGTCAACCGCTGCATAGCAATCAAGCAAATGTACTCGATATATCTCCATAGCTACTGTATCGCGATCAAGTAAATATGTTTGTACGAAATGTATTATATTCGATCATGCAGTTGACTGATACATATCGATCGAAACAAATATGCTCGATCGATACAGTCAACCGCTGCATAGCAATCAAGTAAATGTACTCGATATATCTCCATAGCTGCTGTATCGCGATCAAGTAAATATGTTTGTACGAAATGTGTTATATTCGATCATGCAGTTGACTGATACATATCAATCGAAACAAATATGCTCGATCGATACAGTCAACCGCTGCATAGCAATCAAGCAAATGTACTCGATATATCTCCATAGCTACTGTATCGCGATCAAGTAAATATGTTTGTACGAAATGTATTATATTTGATCAAGCAGTTGACTGATACATATCGATCGAAACAAGTATGCTCGATCTATACAGTCAACCGCTGCATAGCAATCAAGCAAATGTACTCGATATATCTCCATAAGCTGCTGTATCGCGATCAAACAAGTCTGGTCGTAAGATATATATTCATCAACTACTGTTCTGTATCGCGAATAAACAGGCATGCTTAATTAAAATTTCAACCCGTAGGCCTCCTTCATTTCATGCCATCTACTTCGGTCTAGAGTAATCTCCATCCATTTCGTCCGTTTTCGAATGTCGTCATACAGACGCATCGGTGATCTTCCTTGTGGGTGCTTCTCTCCTCAAAGCCACCATTCATCAACGTTGCATGTTTTCTGGCAACGTGACCTGCCTATGCGACTTCAGTGTCGCCATACGTTGGCGACCTATATATTTTGAAAATTTCCATGCCTAGGACCTCTCTTTGGCGGACGAATGCTCTTCCAACTGAGCTACTAGGAAAATCACTATGATGGCAAATTTTTCCAATATCTATATCGCTGTACAGCTGGCTAGACGTCATCTACCCAATAAGTCATGTACAACTCAAACGGGCATAGCAATGTTAGCGGTTTATGTCATAACTTGTCTATAAGCAAGTTGTATCACAAAGAACTGCTAAATAATGTTCATATATACATAACTAATGGGTCCCAAACATCCTGCTGGTGTCAGCAAAAGAAAACTGTAAAAACCTTCTTTGCATGTAAAAATACGTAACGAAGCCGAAGGCCAAAGGTGGTTTTTTGGCCGAAGGTGGCCGAAGCCGAAGGTTTCACCGAAGGTGGTTTTTTGGCCCAAGGTGGCCGAAGCCGAATGTTTCATCGAAGGTAGTTTTTTGGCCAAAGGTGGCCGAAGCCGAAGGTTTCACAGAAGGTGGTTTTTTGGCCGAAGGTGGCCGAAGCCGAATGTTTCACCGAAGGTGGTTTTTTGGCCGAAGGTGGCCGAAGCCGAATGTTTCACAGAAGGTGGTTTTTTGGCCGAAGGTGGCCGAAGCCGAATGTTTCACCGAAGGGGTTTTTTGGCCGAAGGTGGCCGAAGCCGAATGTTTCATCGAAGGTAGTTTTTTGGCCAAAGGTGGCCGAAGCCGAAGGTTTCACCGAAGGTGGTTTTTTGGCCGAAGGTGGCCGAAGCCGAATGTTTCACTGAAGGTGGTTTTTTGGCCGAAGGTGGCCGAAGCCGAATGTTTCACCGAAGGTGGTTTTTTGGCCGAAGGTGGCCGAAGACGAAGGTTTCACCGAAGGTGGTTTTTTGGCCGAAGGGGGCCGAAGTCGAAGCTTCGTTCGGACACTATTTATAGTACAATTTCACAGGACTGTGCCTACCGAAAATTAGAGTAGTGATAGCTTAGTAGATAAAGAGCCAACTTTTTAACCGATTGGTCCTGATTCGAGTCCCGGTATGGATTTGTACCACTAAATTCGCGTTTTCGGATTTAGGTACATTATAAATATGTACATAAGTCTGAAACCGCGAATTTAGTGTAATAGTGCGAGTATTATCACTTGCTCGGCGGTGAACCCACGACGGCTTAACATTTAACTCGGAGGAATTCAAGATAACGAACCTCATCCATAGACAGACTGCGATTGAGCCCGTTTAACATGAGTGTTCGATGAGACAAGAGATGAATTGACGCCATCAAGCTCCACAAACTTATTTAACTTGAATTAGGTACTTAAATGACCTCCAAATATCGAAAAAATCAAAAATTCCAAATATCTTTTAATTTAGACATCGCGATTGTTTCTCAGGCACAAATGCGAATGAAATCCGGCGAGGCACCTGCTTTTCTATAGTTAAAAATTGATTAAAAGATACTCGTATTATACTCGGGATAGACCAGCGAGAACTCGGTGGATAAAAAAAATCGGCCAAGTACGAGTTGGACTCGCGCACGAAGGGTTCCGTACCATTATCTATAAAAAGGGCAAAAAAATCACGTTTGTTGTATGGGAGCCCTCTTAAATATTTATTTTATTCTACTTTTTAGTATTTGTTGTTATAGCGGCAACAGAAATACATCATCTGTGAAAATTTCAACTGTCTAACTATCACGGTTCATGAGATACAGCCTGGTGACAGACGGACGGACGGACGGACAGCGGAGCCTCAGTAATAGGGTTCCGTTTTACCCGTTGGGTACGGAACCCTAAAAATTGGCCTATTGACAGACTGGTCGCCGGTTTGAATCCTGGCATGCACCACTAAAGTCGTGTTTTTGAATTTACGTACTACATATTTGTAATTATCACTTGCTCGCGGCGATAGAAAACATCGTGAGGAAATCCGTACGTTCCAGAAATTATATTTAGAAAGTCGTGTGACCTAATATAATTAAGAAATATTTGGTTTTCCCTATGGGAAGGTCTGACGGGAGTTGCTTCATGTGAAAATCAGTATCAAGTCCTTCGGCCTAATTAGCGGACCCGCCATTCCCAATGGATTAGGAAACGGAAAAACGCCAAGAAGCCCAAACCATTACATCCGGTTCGATAAACCACAAATCCTCGCCAAGGAGAATCGCTACATGCCGAGAATGTTGCGCGAGGCTATTGAAATAAGAAAACACCCCAATTTCAATAGAGAAGATGGTTGGCAAGTACCACCTGCTTGGGATCCAGTCCTAAAAATAATCAAGTCACAAACCCAAAGATCTACTAAAAAATGTTCGGACACTGTGAGCGATTTTTGTGTGAATCGGAACATATATAACTAGGGAAGTTAGGGGCTGCGGCGCAAACGCAAGCGCGCTTTTTATCTTTTAAATAGGTAACAGCAAGCTGTGTAGCAAGCGCGCTTGGAAACTTAGTGCGTCAATCTAAAAAATGCTTGGGCATTTCATTTTATAATTAAATAAAATTAAAAAAAATAAGTTAAAAAAGATAACTTAGTAAAAATTACCAAAAAAATGTTGAATATTCAAAATTTAATATTTAAAAAAATAAGTTACTTTTTAAAAAATAAACTGAAAAATTTTGATATCGAGTGCTGCGATTACTGCGACGGCCTCGAGGCATCTTGATGAAATTAGAATTAAAAACCCAAAATTTAATATAATTTAATATAATTTAATAAAAGACTAATTTATTAAAAAACTAAAAAAAACAAAAAGGAAAAGATGAAAAAAAAATAAAAAAGAGGAAAAAGGAAAATTTAGTACTACCACTGCAAAAGCACTGCTCACAGTAGGGACAAATCTTCTTGGACCGATTTTTCTGGAACAAAACTTCTTTTTTTGAAAAACAAATTTCAACTGGCACAACTACGACATCTAGGCTACACGATCACGAAAAAAGGGGGTTTCAAACTATTTTGGTTTTGGAGAAGTAGAGCGTACAAAATACCGAGAAACTGGAGGTCGACCTCACATATTGCTCGCTTGCTATCGCGCGCTTGCAATTAATCCATCCATGTCGGTAGATGTAATAATGGAATAACTAATGTAAGACAAATATCACCTTAGTCTTCCTGCGACCACGGACGCTGCAAAGCGTTCGAAACGTCAGGTTCAACAAAATAAATTAAACACGCGATACTTCCGTTAAAAATTGTTTAATTCCACGTGTAACAATCGCGAAAACCTAAGACAATATTAACGCCAAGAAAAATAAGATATTACAAAACAACCCGGCGATTTTCCGAGGTTGCAGTGGAATCGAGCCCTTTGAAGAACTGAACCAAAAAAAAAAAAAAAAAAGCTCTATACAATGCTGACAAATACTAATACTTACAAAATTATATAATTAGCTTGCTTAGTAAAGATTTTAATTCTAGTATAGCTTACATGTCAGCCTAGTTACATAACGTGGATCCCATGGACATCAATAGTCGTTTTCATGCTCTAGATCTTTCTGAACAATACCATAGACTAATAGAATAGAGATATCATAGAGGAGATCGGTGTTATTGTTCTGAACCGATGCCGCAGCAGTGCAAATAAGGACATAAAGCACGCCATTAGTGTGCAAAACACACAGTTATGCTTATTGAACGTAATGCGTTATTTAATTACGTTATTGGGATGTTATTTATTATTGCGTTATTAACCTTCTTAAAAATGTTAAAAAAATGTTTTAAGATGTTTAAAAGCCTCAATTAAGTCAAATAAAGGCAATAAGTTCAACAATTTTTCTTTGCAATACATTCGCGAATATTGTGCTGTGTAACTCATGTCAGAAAGTGCTAAATTTGCCAACCAACCACAGGAACTGTTATTTGTCTGCGGTTTTGATGTGAGGTGGAGGTACTTCCCCAGACAGGCTGTTACGCCCTACCTCTTTTAAAAACACCCAGACCAAGACAAACAGACATGTTTATGCACACAAATGTCCTGTGTGGGAATCGAACCCATGAGCGTTGGTGTCAAAGTCGCGCCCTATAGGCACAAACAGCCCGTCTGGGGAAGTACCTCCACCTCACAGTAAACCGCAGCCAAATAACGACTCCCTAGAGGGTTGTTGTGTTCCTGCGAGTGAGTGACGTCACCAGTAAACTCCCAAAGAGTTGCTGTGTAAGCAGCATAAGAGGCATCGCGCAAATGATACTTAATATATCGCAAGTGTTAATAGGCTACGGTACCCGCTCTACATCAGGTGGGCCGTATGCTTGTATGCCTCCCGACGACGTAGTATAAAAATATATATATATACGTCATTTCCATTTGAAAAGTTCTGACTTCCTCATCATATCCCCTCTAATTCTATTACTAGTCATTTCTTTGATATTCATTTTTTAAGTGTTTATACTTAATTCTGATTTAATTATAGACGCTTATTACCAAGGATAGATATCAGATGTTACACATCATATCCTCACTCGTTTTTTGTGCTCGGCAATGATTTCCAAATTACAAAATAATAAGTAATTAAATAATACGCAATAATTCCTTACTGAAATAATTACTTGATGAAAGAATGACGAAACAGATATATAATGCGAAAGTGGAAAAATGTAGGAGCCGAGGAAGACCAAGACTATTTGGTGTTTTATCAGAAGGTCAGGAGTCTTAGGAACCGGCGAGCGTGCATATAAGAGCAATAAATGTTAAAGAACTAAGGTTATGGTCTTATGGCGCTCGGTTCTCTCTGCCTACCCCGCAAAGGACCTGCAAGCCAATTCTACTAAAAAACTGCAACTGCTCTGCCGCGCAGCGTGTGTCAAAATATGTTCATTTTGACGTTTCGTTATTCTGTTAAGCGATCTGATAGCAGCGACGTTGCAGCAACGCTGCAGTAAATGACTCGCTATTCTGTTAAAAAACCTACACTGCACCTGCACGTTTTCGGTAATATAATTGTATTCTGATAAATAGGGAGTTTATTTGCAGTTTTGGTAACGTTAGTCATAAGCAACTTTAGCGATGTTCTGAAGCGGTGATTTACATTACAAAACATTTGTTTTGTTTTGGGAGATGTTTGTGGGAATATATGATTAAGTAAAGCTTCTTTTTAGTTAGAAATACCTGAACGCCAGCAACCAAGGGCAATGGGGCTTGAAACTATAGGAGTCAACATTATGTAAAAATCCAATTTATAACATTGAAAGATGGTAGCATGACAGGTGTTAAGTAGTTCTTTGCGGGATGCGCACAGTTGCAGCGTAGATGCAGTGCCGTCGCAGTGCAGGAAATTTTAATAGAATACTCGTATTGGCACTGCAATATTCCTGCATGACTCAAATGACAAGCGTAAACGTGCAGCTGCAGGTTTTTAGTAGAATTGGCTTACTGGCGGGAAGATACAATTAATTAATTACATTAAACGGAATCACAAATAAGTAAACATTTACTTTTAGGGTTCCGGACCTTAAAAGGAAAATCTGAACCCTTACAGGATCACTTTGTTGTCCGTCTGTCTGTCTGTCAAGAGCCTTTTTCTCAGGAACAAGTGCTCCACTTGTTTGATTAATTTAATTTAATTTCAGTTTGATAGCTCCTATCAAACTGAAATTAATATAAAATTCTCAGTACTGTAATCTCTTCGAGCGGTGAAAAAATGAAACTTCTAAGTCAACGCCATCTAAAGGTACGGCTGTTTATGCCTCGTTTATGCGCATATTTTGACACTCGCACGGGAATCAAACCCTATAGGGTACTTCCCGTTGACCTACAATCATGAAATATGGTAAAAAGCAATGTCATATAGCTCAAGTAAAGAGACACATCCGAAAACCATAAATTTGCATTTCCATCACAAAAAAAAAATATACTTTTTTACGACTTATTTGGCGAAAATATTATTTTACGGAACCCTCAGAGCGCGTGTTGAACTCGCACTTGACGGATTTTTTTTTGTATAAGTATCAACCAGTACTACAATATGTAATTTTATTAATAAATGCGTATTTTTAATCAACATCAAAATGGACTAGGTTCTCTATTCTTTCAGTTTGTTTTAGTGTGTAACAGTATTATTGGCATACAGTCCGTAATATAATTATGTAACGGGATATATCCGCCGCTTGTGCATTTAATAAAAAAAAAAACTCTCAAACTCAAAGAAACTCTCTCCTCTTCCACACTCATCAATCTCTTCTCGCGTGCTTTACACTTTCTGGAGCTTTTGATTTGACCCTTATCAGCACATCAGCTCTTTGATCCATATGTGTGCGACAAGGGCGGCCTCTATCCATTACTCCACTAACTCCTGCTCGATATAATTCTTTTAAATTTTTATCACGACATCATCTTTCATTCCACATTGTTCTCGTATCGTATCTCTTACTCTTGTATAGGAATTATCTAGAATAAAGTCTACATTTAATAATTTTATACGGAAGGCTAATGAATGAGTGACGTAGTGATAGCGGTCGAGCTCTCAATAACGTGACGACATGGTTGGCGAGCAGTTACAAATGTGGCTTGATTACAAATGGGAACAATTTTGTTTTATTGTCATTATGTAGATTTGATGTGCATGCCAGTCATTGAGTTATTATGTGCTAGAGGAGCAATCCTAAGTAAAAGCCTTGCTCCATTTTGGTAATAATTAAAACCAATGTCCACTGCAGCGCTGTAATAATTCAAAGATACAGCACTAAATCGCTTCTAAGGCGCACTTTTCTCGCGACCAAAAGGTCATAAGCGCCGTGATTTACATCATCAAATTGTGAAGTGGAATCTGTACAAGTGCAAGATTTAACATTAACGAGATGTCTTCAAAATTCCACCAAGCGCCTACAATCAACAGTTTCAACATAATATTTAACGTTTACATTATTACAGCTAGGTACTATTCCAAACATAAGTAATATAATTCTTTATTGCACATATAAATACAAACAGTTACATGTGTATAGTAAAGATAGTACAGAGGCGACACACAGACATAGTGGTATTTGAAACGAGTAATTTTTGTATATGATACCAGCTGCGGCCTGCAACATCGTCGGCGGATTTACCGGTATAGCGTAGGAACTGCTTTTTCTTACTTTCTTTCTTTTTCCTCTCCTTCTAAGAGTCGTACCTTGATGTTGAATAGCCTAAAACCTTCCTCGCGAATTGGGCTATCAAATACAAAAAAGAAAAAGAGGAAATATCTCCAACTATAGAAAACCACAGCGTGTCGCAACTGTCGCCGCTTTACAACAAGTGGGCTGTATGCTTGTATGCCTCCTAACGTTAGACGAAAAAAAAAAATTTGCACTGGCCGCGTAGCACCACAGCAGCAATGGCGGCTGCAAGCGTCATTTGTTATAGATAGCGGGTAATCAGACAGATATAGATACAACTGCAGCAGTGGAGGCAGATACGACCAGAGCGGCCATGGCAGTGACGGCATCTACTAACAGTAGTGCAGGCATTAAATTTAAGAGACGAATATCAGTCATGTCTTGCGAAAGAAGATAAACCATTTTATCCTAATCCCTCAACTGATCTTGTAAATAAGTTTTATTGTTAAACAATTTAACATGATAATTGATGCAACTTACCAGATTTCGACGAGCTCGGTGGCTCAGTCGTGAATTACGCTACTTTGACACCAATGCTCGTGGGTTCGATTCCCACACAAGGCAAACATTTGTGTGCATGAACATGTCTGTTTGTTTTGGTCTAGATGTTTTAAGAGAGGTAGGGCGCATGGAAGCAGCCCGTCTGGGGAAGTACCTCCACCTCAGAAAACTGCAGCCAATAAGTTGTTATTACAACAACCCTCTAGGGAGTTGTCCCTAGAGGGTTGTTGTGTTCCTGCGTGTGAGTGAGGTCACCAGTAAGCTCCCAAGGAGTTGCTGTGTAAGTAGCAGAGGAGTCATCGTGCGAGTAATACTGAATATATCGCAAGCGTTAATAGGCTACGGTACCAGCTTTACATCAGGTGGGCCGTACGCTTGTATACCTCCCGACGTAGTATATAAAAAAAAGGTATCTGACGCAAATTTTCATAGACTAATGGTTAAGCACGCAAAGTAATATATCAAATTGCATGTCAGTTTGATTTCACTAAAATATGGCGTCAAGGTTTATTCTAAAGTATTTATGTAGCATATGTATTCTAAGTATTTGTTCAATAACTTTGAACACACAACATGCGCTTGCAGTTGCTCAAGAAATTACTTAGAATCAACAACATAAGTTAGTGTTAGCTTAGCAACAGTATTGAACAACTACTGTTTATTTTACGATTCTAAAGGCCAAGTATCGTCCAAGTCTAAATGTTAAGCGTCAAATTAAAACCGCAGCCAAATAACAACTCCCTAGAGGGTTGTTGTGTTCCTGTGTGTGGGTGAGGTCACCAGTAAGCTCCTAGGGAGTTGCTGTGTAAGCAGCAGAGGAGGCATCGCGCGAGTGATACTTAATATATTACAAGTGTTAATAGGCTATGGCAACTGCTTTACATCAGGTGGGCCGTATACTTGAATGCCTCCCGACGTAGTATAAAAAAAAATGGGCTACCTTCTGAAAAATAGAATTGTTTCAGTTTTCATCTTCTTCGCGTTATCCCGTTTCCTAAACGATTAAGATTGGCGGGGTCCACTACCTATGCCTGAGGATTTCGCGAACACACAGATTTTTACATGGAGCAACTGCCGTAAGACCTCCACAACCCAGAGGGAAAAGCAGCGAATATTCGTAAATTCAAAACCACGAATTTAGTAGCACATGTTCCGGATTCGAACCTGAGACTGTCAGTCAACAGAATGGTTCTTTATCTACCTATTATTTATCTATTTAAAGTTGTTGCCAAATTTTTTTTTTATACTACGTCGGGAGGCATTCTAGCATACGGCCCACCTGATTTAAAGCGGGTACCGTAGCCTATTAACGCATGGGATATATTAAGTATCACTCGCACGATGCCTCCTCTGCTGTTTATACAGCAATTCCTTGGGAGCTTATTGGTGACCTCACTCACACGCAGGAATACAACAACCATCTATGGAGTTGTTATTTGGCTGCGATTTTTTGTGAGGTGGAGTTACTTCCCCAGACGGGCTGCTTTGATGCGCCCTACCTCTCTTAAAACATCTTGACCAAAACAAACAAACTGATATGTTCATACACACACATGTTTGCCTTGTGTGAGAATCGAACCCACGAGCGTCGGTGTCAAAGTCGCGTTTCACGAATGAGCCACCGAGCTCGTCGAAATCTGGTAAGTTGCATCAATAATCATGATAAATTGTTTAACAATAATACGTATTTACAAGATCAGTTGAGAGATTAGGATAAAATGGTTTATCTTCTTTCGCAAGCCATGACTGATATTCGCCAAACACAATTGAAGGTACCTTGACATATAGATCAATGCATGGCTGAAGGTCGATTGCCAAAACTCTAAGTAGCTGAGATGTTATAATGACGAGTAGATTTGGCAATCGGTTACATCTGTATGTCATTTAAGACTAATGATTCAGTCATTGACGCCCATTACACGGTCAATCCATATATATATATGCCCATTACGCGGTAAATCGTGAGGTCACTTAATACCGACTCTATTTATCGACATATACAGCGACATCTCAAGCTAGACTGTTTGACCTTTGTACCTATCTATAACTTCAAGCCAAATCCCTTGCAGGGTAGGCAGATAGAATCGAGCGCCAAATTAATCGATTCTTACATACCTAACTTGCTTCTTTAGCATTCATTGCTCTTCTCATGTGCGCTCTCTGATTTCTAAGGCTCCTGACATCAACTTCTGATAAAACACGATCTGTTTGGTTATGGTAGGTAAGTCTTGGCCTTACTAGGCTCCTACATCCTTCTACCTTCGCGTTGTATATCTGTTTCATAATTCTGTCCTCCTGTATTCTTTCAACACCGACCTCTCTTCCAGACCAACTCTGTTTGACGAGCTCGGTGGCGCAGTGGTGAAACGCGCTGTTACGCTACTTTGACACCGACGCTCGTGGGTTGGATTCCCACACAGTACAAACATTTGTGTGCATGAACATGTCTGTTTGTCTTGATCTGGGTATTTTCTATGTATAATAAGTATGTATTTACAAAAAATATATATATATTTACGTATGTTTATCAGTTTTCTAGTACCCATAACACAAGCTTCGCTTACTTTGGGGCTAGGTGGCGCTGTGTAATTTGTCCGACAATATTCATTATTATTATAATACCATCATTGCGAATATGGTCTACAATCGTTACGGCACAATAATATCGCAACGCTCGCATTTCGACCGTGTTAATCCTAATTTCATGCTCTCTCTGCCATACCCAGCTCTCGTTTCCATAAATAAGCGTTGGGACCACATTGCTCTGCATTGTGTATAGGGAAATGTGTCTTCAGGCTCAAGGTAACTTAAGGATCATCTTCATGTTTAAGGATCTTGTTGTTCACAAAATGGGCAAAAGTCTGAAATAAATAAACATTATCATAATGGCGGCGTGATAGGAGTAAAAATGATGCTGCAAGTGTCTAATATGTGTAGTCGCAATGTGTACAGTTGGCTCCATCTTAAACTGATTTGGGGCTGGACTTCTTCGCATTTTATTAGGTCTTTTAGTTTTACTTATAAATAAAATGTTATTCTTGCAGCTTTTTGAGAACA
This sequence comes from Pyralis farinalis, assembly GCA_947507595.1. Classification (NCBI taxonomy): domain Eukaryota; kingdom Metazoa; phylum Arthropoda; class Insecta; order Lepidoptera; family Pyralidae; genus Pyralis; species Pyralis farinalis. The sequence goes on from OX382270.1 coordinate 4,889,008, forward strand.
GTGGCGCCGTGGTTAGTATCGATAGTTTGGCATCAAGGCTCGTGGCTTCGAATCCCGCACAGGATAAACATTAGTGTGCACGAAAATATTGTGGTGCTATTTTTTATTGGTCTGGGTATCTCCGAGAGGTAGGGCGCATCCAAGCACCCCGACTAGGGAAGCACCTGCACCTCACAAAAAACTGCAGCAAAATGAGAACTTCGTGGAGAGTTATTGTGTTGTTGCGAGTGAGTGGTGATATCAGGAAGCTCCTAAGAAGTTCCTATGTTAGCAACAGGGGTGGTAAAGCGCGAGCAATACTTCCCGTATTTCAAACATCGGCCGTGGTAGCCATTTTACAAAAGGTTAGTCGTATGGTTGTATGCCTCCAGACGTTGAACAAAAAGCTTTTTAATGTAGACTAGAACCTTTGTTGATGAACACGCCAGTTAAGCAGCGGCGGCCGCAATCTGTCTATGGATGGGTTAAGTACGAACACTCATTTAAATAATAAAAAGTACGTACTAGTGATGTTCATTGATTATATATATCGTTTGACACCCTGTATAACAATTTGGAGCAGAATGGTATACAGGGTCCTCTTTTAGACGGGTTCAAAAGCTACCACAAGAATACATACACCGCAACTAACCAGATATACTTGATAACTCATATAGTGTGAGGATAGCTACGACAAAAGGCACGGCCCAAGGGTCGATCACAGGACCGTTTGAATATTTGTTGTACGGGAATGATATGTGCAATAACATAGAGGATTATATGTATCAGATTGCTGGTGACACTTGTATAGTTGTTGCTGACAGGAACCTATCTTGCGTCGAACGTAAGCTGTAACACAACTTTGATATAGCGGTCGCACGACGCGTCGGATTGCTATTGAACGCACAAAAAACCAGTTGAGAATGCGCAAGCTTACATTGCCAGAGGAACACCTGGCTCGTCAATTATATAACAATTTAATTATTATTTTTTAAACTTTGTCAGCCATTTTGACCATGTTTCTTAAGAGATAGGAACGGTGTTCCTGACCATTCCTATTCTACTTTTTTATGCTGAATCCGAATCTGAAGTCAAAATTCGAATATTCGAAAAAAACGCACACACAGGCAAACGAACAAACAAACATATAGATTTCATATAGGAACGGTGTTCCTGATAAAAGTGAATCAAATACATTCTCCACATAACAAATCGCGATATGCACCTGTAATCAAAGCTCATTGTCATAACTGTCTTCACTACGGATTTGACGCGTGTTGCTGCGAAACAATCGAATTTGTAAAAAATACATTTAGGTACATAGGTTTATTAATAGATGCAAATTTAGTTGGAGCTCCCAAGTAGAGTATGTATGCAATAGGCTGAGATCAATCTTAAGTCTATTGGGGATTGAATTAAACAATTTTTAACGGAAGTATCGCGTGTTTTATTTATTTTGTTGGACCTGACATTTCGAATGCTTTGCAGCGTCCGTGGTCGCAGGAAGACGTCTAATGGGGATTTTAAAATACAAGTTACCATATAACACACTAGGATGTTATACATAGCACTCGCAGAATCGATAATAAAATATGGACTCAGCAGTTGTGGGAGGTCGAATAAAAATAATTTAAACAATATTTATATTCTACAAAATAGGATGCTTAAAAACTTCATATCTAAATACATTAAAATGAAATACCAAGACGATTATTCCCAATAATTTAAATTTTGTAATGTGCTTCCCATGCAAAGCACGATCCAGTTGTCCATACTAAAAGATGAATTTCCGAACACTGTCCATTTACAAAAGAAAAGTCGTAAAGTAACCTAAGACCATTGCCGGATATGGACACTTTTGTTGTACTTAAATGCAATAACAAATGTGGTATGAGAACATACCAACATATGTTACCAAAAATTGTAAATAGGCAGCCCAAAGATATACAAGAAAAGTACCTCTCCGGCCAGAATTCACTTAAGGGAATAAAAGAATATGTAATGTCTATTGATGATTTCGATTACGTGTTGTGAGAGACAGTGTATATTGTAGCATTTTGTATGCATGCACTAATAGAGATATTATGAAATACTTAACATAGAACTACTTGGCTATGGATGGCTATATTTATTACATTACATTTTTCATTACATAATTGGCACTATGCGATGGTAAAATGTTTGGAACTTTAATAAATAAAAAAAAAAGTCTTCTCGAATTCCCACGGACTTCGGAAGGCCCTGGCTGATTTTGATAGATGACATTGTAAACATATATATCTTTTTCACGACAGCCCCCTTGTACGGTAGGCAGAGGGAATCGGGATCATTAGACGCGGTCCTTACACACCTAATTCGCTTTTTAAACATTCGTAGCTCTTTTCATGCAGGAATTCATATAATACAATGAAATCAAATCAAGCATCGGCCGCACGGCGTTCAGTTTTTCGAGATATACACAAAAAAAGTAGCCAATGTGGAAACTGTCCTTGTGTGCTAAACATCATCCGTTTTGCATGAAAGAGTAACAAATTTATAAATGTACATACGAACTTTTTCTTTATTTAGTAGTAATTGTCGAGCTTTATTTGTCTAAACTATAAACTAATGTTATAAAGAGAAAAAAAATGTATTTTTGAATGTTCATGTGTAATGGCTAAACTCGAAAAATACTTAACCGATTTTAAAAATTCTTTCACATACAGAAAGCTACATTATCAGCGAGTAATATAGACTATATTTATTTTCAAAAACCTAAAGTAACCTAATGTATCAAAAAATTTGGCTAGTCCTTTTTTGACGTTTACTACCATACCTAATTGATGATACTACATCTTGACTTACAAGAAGTTCTCGTTACCCACAAATACGAGATAGACGTATGTCTAACTATAACAGCTAAACTACAGTAACCGTTTTTTGTTAATTCTTTTTTTGTAGATTAGTGAAATAAAAACACGGGTAGAATCAAAAGATTCTGACATTCATATCATGATTTTAATCCTTCTGAACTAAATAGTTTCTTAAGAAATTATTGTTATGCTCTTTTTGTACTAATTACCAAACTATTAATTTATCATTCTATCTATCTACCGGAAGTCAGGGCGAGTCACTAGCTGTCAATAAAACTATGTATAGCAATACAATTCTAGTAATTTACAACTAGACAAAGCAAGTACACCAAGGGCAGATCATTACCATACTCGTAATAATATCGCGGAATATTACCAGAAGCGACTCACTCTACGCCGTGATCGCAATCTGGAATGTCTTTATTAGCTCAAAGTGTTGGAACAGGAAATAGTTTTTATGAGACCACCTGCCGAAGGCGCTATATAATAAAAATAGATTAAACAGCAACTTGTGAGCAGTTGCACGTAATGATAAGTGTTTGGTTGCAAATCACGTCAAAAGTGCGTACGTTTCATTGAAAGGTAACGAGTGTACGTAAACTATGTTTTTTTTAATAAGGCGAAAAACAAGCATATCGTCTATCTCAAGGTAAGCAGCTACCGTAGCTGTGGACATATGCCACAGCAGGAAAGTCACTCTTGCGTTACGTTCTTAGCGTTATCCTGTTTTCTAATCCATTAGGATTGGCACGATCCGCTACCTAAGCGTAAGGATTTGGAGAAGATACTGATATTTATTTAGATCGACTGTTGTCAGACCTCCACAACTCTGAGGTAAGACCAGACCTTTCTTAGGTTAGGTCCCACGTCTTTCGAAATTTAATTTCTTGGACTTGCGGGTTTTCTCAAGATGTTTTCCTTCACCGCTCGCCGTGCAAGTGATAAGTACAAAATTGTTCATAAATTCGAAAATACGAATTTAGTGGTACATGCCAGGATTCCCGGAGAACAGTTGGTCCAGGAGACTCTAGGAGCAGTAGACCCGGGGACCAGTTCCGCAATGAGCCGGTTCTTTATCCACTGGGACATGACTGTTCATCATTCATGCGTTACCGACCCCGTAAATACCTCTACTTTACGGCTTGTTTTGAAGAATCTCGCCCCTGAATACCTGACATCTTATCACAGAGTTCGTTCCACAACTTAAGAGTTCTAGGAAGAAAACCTCTCTGAAACCAAACAGCACGCAACTACGGCGGCAAAAATAAAGTACCTAATAGTATCAGACATACTTAAAATATTTTTTACAAAATAGGAGCTGCGGATTTATGTCTCGAACTTTTCATAAAAGGTACTCTTTCAAAACCCATTTAAAATAAATAAAAATCAATTCGGACAATTAAAGATTTCATTTCAGAATTTCATTAAACCTATATGGGACCAGTGGAATACTAGGAGTTTTTTTTTAAACGACATATTTTTTTAAAAACGTTTAAAACTGAGTTTAAGGAAGTCGCTCCCTCCCTTCTCGGAGTCTCCTAGTCGTTAGGAGTATTCTAAATTTTTTCTTAAAATATATTGCTTAATAAACAAGAAAAAACATACGACACGAATTGAGATTGTTCTCCCTTTTTAACCGACTTCAATTCATAAAAGAAGGAGGTTGTGTTTTTTATATTTGTTATCTCGGAACTCCAGCATTTATAAATCGATTTGAGAAACATTGTTTATAATAGTTAGGATATCTTTCAGTGTAACAGTTCCATAGAAATTTCATCAAATTCGGTTCAGAAGTTTGTGTCAAGTCAAATTAACTTGAAAATTATATCATTCAGTGGTGTTTACGGCCACTAGAATAGTTCCAACAAAATATCTATCTTCCGGCTTTATTATCAAATGATGAATGACAACAAAAAAATTACAAATATATATTTTTTCATCTTTTATTTTAAAAACTATGAGTCAGCCACATACTTCACATAATACAATATATATGTGCACACTACAAACATATATCATATGTTTATTTGTATTTAAACGGAACTTAGAAATATGTTTTTAGACTACCTAAAATAAAATCAATTTATTAGGAAAATAATATACAATTATTGATATTAAAAGAAGTAGGCTTGTATTAATGTTATAGGGTACGAAATAAACAGGTACCTCTTGTTGTTCCTAGGGATATCCGTTTCCTAATCCATTAGGATTGGCAAGGTTCGGTAGCTAAGCCTAAGGATTTGACGTAGATACTAATTTCAACTGGAGCTACTGCCGTCAGACCTGCACAATCCAGCGCAAACACCAGACTTTTTCATAGATCACACGCCTTCGAAATATAATTCTTGGGCGTGCGGGTTTTCTCACGATATTTCCTTCACCACCGAGCAAGTGATAATTAGAAATATGTATAAATAAATCCGAAAACGCTCGCGCGAGGTCACCTTTGTTCCTATCACAACAACCCCTTAGCAGCTTACTGATGACCTCACTTATATGCAGGAACACAAAAGCCCTCCAGGGAGTCGTTAGTTTGGCTTGTGTAGTTTTTATTTTTAAAACTGTAAGTAAAAATACAATGCCATTTACTTAGATAATCAACCGGTCAAATTTGGACACCGAGAACATTTCAACCATGATAATTTCTCTGGTCTGTTGTTTCGCTCGGCATTACTTTCACTTATGCAACTAATTGTAAACCGTTGCGGTAATCATTTACACCAATTTCTCATTTACAATACGAACTTACTTAAGTGCGAGCTCAAGTCGCAATGAGTATGTATGTATAACTTCACGCCAAATCCCTTGCGGGGTAGGCAGAGAGAATCGAGCGCCACGTGACTCGATCCTTAAGGCTTTGACAAACAGCGAGCGTGGCTGGGCTCGACGCTAGCGTGGCGTGTCCTTGGCGTGCTAACTTACTATGAAAATATATGGAAGCCGTCACACAAAACACGCCACGCTAGCGTCACGTCGCGACAAGCTTGGCGGGGCGCGACATGCCACGCCAACCCTTGTCGCGATTACAAACTGCGGCGCGGGAGCGCGGCGCGACGTGATCGCTTGGCGGGACGGGGCGCGGCGCCTGCGCTGTAGTGCTAGCGTTTCTATGACAGTAGACAAACGCGCAGCTTGACGTGAGCTGGGCGCGGAGTGAACCAGCGCGGCGTGACGTGTTAGTTGTAAAATTTTACAGATTTTTGTACAAATACGAACATGGACGTTGAAAAATTGATTGAACAAGTAAATATTCGTTATATCAATTAATTCGTTAAACTGAGTTTTGTTATGTTGATGTTAGATTGGTCTAAAATTTGTTATAAAGAGGAATCTTTAACAATAGTGCGAGCCGCAGTGTTTTACGATAAAAAGCGTGTCGAAACCTGTCGCGACATGAATCATATACAATGGAATTATTGGTGGGAATGTTATATAAAGGTTTTGGGTTAACAAATTCGTTAATTCGAGGTACACTTTTTGTTGATAGTTGAACATTCGTTATAAAGAGGTTGTTCGCAAAAAATATTCGCAATGTAAAGGTATATTTTACATTGACTCTTATGGACAATTCAAGGGGATTACGAAGAATTTGTTAAATCCAGGAAGTCGTTATATTAAGGTTGCACTGTATTATTAGATAAAAAGTCACGCTTTCCTGGTTGGCGCGACGGGATGCTGGCGGGGCGCTAGCGCGGCGTGGCGTGTTGCCTGCAGTGTGACTACCGCGCCGCGCTTGCGACCCGCCAGCCTCGCGTCGCGCCAGCGCCAGGCTACCGCCGAGCTCGCTGTTTGACAAAGCCTTTACATACCGCACTCGCTTCTTTCACATTCATTGCATGAGAAGACATGCACGCTCGCCGGTTTCTACGGCTACTGACATCACCTTCTGATAGAACACGATCAATTTGCTCATGGTAGGTAAGTCTTGGCTTTCCTCGGCTCCAGCTCAAGGATGTACCTTCCACTTTTGTGTTATATATCTGTAATAACGTATTATCTTTTGCGTAATGAGTGTTCTGTAGAAATAACACTTTTTCGATTGCAAAATTTGGAGCAAAAGGAAGAGTCGAAATTTTAACATATTTATGTGTAACTCAAAAAAGCTGAGAAAAGCAGGTTTAGTTTTAATTAAATATACACACATAGCATATCATATTCTGGTTCATATGCATAAGCAGTAATAGCCCAGTGGACAAAGAACTAACCTAATATCAGACGGTCCCTGTTTCGAATCCTGATTTGGGTATGGTACGTGCCTTACTACTTAGACCGTATTTTGGCATTTATATACATATTTGTAATTATCACTTGCTCGGCGTTAATGTAAAACACGACACGTCCTAGAAATTTTATAATCCGTGAGATGTGTAACCTAACTTTTGAATGGTCTGGTTTCCTCTTTGGGTTGTCAAGGTTAATGACAGTTGCTCAATGTAAAAATCAGTTTCTACGCCAAATCTTTAGGCTTAGGCAGCGGACCCTGAAAATCCCAATGGATTAGGAAACCGGATAACGCTAGAAAGAAAATCTGGTTAAAGCACGTGACGTGAGACATGTAACCATTATCACAGTGATTTAGTGCACGGCAGTTGAGCTTCACTTGACTAGCCATCTCTTTGAGTTTTTAAATGCCTTATTTGTCATATTGCTGTCTCTCACTTTGCCAAGAGGGGAAGTCATTTCCAAAACTTCCTACTCCTACAAATTTCTTCTGATTAAATTCGTTGTGGGTTCCAAGGCAGCTGTAGTTTAACCGCCGGGACAGCAATGAACTTCATTGTTCATTCCCTTTTTGGTGGTCGCCGTTGATAATTCTGGCTACACAGGAGACACAGTGGTGGGCCTGTCCCGTTATCACAGTGATACCATTTTTTTTTATTCCGCAAAAGTTTAAGTATCATATGAGTATAATATGAGATTACATATTGTATAATGCAGAAAATATTATAATTGAAACCCTCTATTTCAGTGGCCTTTGTTAGATGATCTGAATAACTTATTAATTTGCAATTTAATCTAACCTGCTTTGTGTGCTTCCGCCATCAATTAATTCATGCGGCCTAGCGCCGGCCTGCACCCTACTGTTAGTAAGTGCAACATGCCGACGCTGCCATGGCTGCTCCGGTAGTCTACAGGTTAGATCAAATTGCATATAAATTTGACTTTCGCAAAATAACGCCTGAATCTATTAACAACTTATTAATTAACAAACTGCAATATATCAATTTTCTACGTAGTTTATGATCTAAGATGAAAACGAGTGTCTAAGTAAAACTAAAATTACGATACTGAAAAGTAGAAAAGAGGTCCAGTAGTGATACATCAGTGGATAAAGAACTGGCCTATTGACCAACTGGTCCTGGTGGTACATGCCAGGAGTCGAACCGCCGAATCCTGGCATGTACCACTGAATTCGTGTTTTCGAATTTATGTACATATTTGTAATTATCACTTGCTCGGCGGTGAAGGAAAACATTGTGTAGAAACCGGCATGTCCAAGAACTTATATTTCATAAGGCGCGTGACCTAACCTAAGAAAGGTCTGGTTTTCCCTCTGGGTTGCGGAGATCTGACAGCAGTCGCTCCATGTAAAAACCAGTAACTCCAGGGTCAGGTCTATCACGGGTTTGCTCGGCGGTGAAGAAAAACACCGTGAGGAAATCCGTAAGTCCAAGAAATTGTAATTCTGTGCGAATTTGGGATGTATATTTGCACCATAACTATATTGATGTTTAGTTTTTTGTTTTATTTTTATGTATCCTAATATATATAATGTGTCGTAATCATTGTATATTTCGGTTCATGTTGTCACTCCGGGCCTTCACTGTAAATCAGCGCTGGGAATTCTTTGTGAGTTCCTAGCATAGAACCCTGAGAGAGGATCAATTTCTACTTTACTTGTATGTATGTGTTCTTTAATATAAACTTATTATGTGAAGTTGGAATAAATATATTTCTATTCTTTTTCAAATTTAATACTCATCACGAAGGTTTCTCGAATTACCGACTATGGGACTGCATGTCCACAAGTTTGACGCTACTGCATGCCCACAAGTTTGACGTTACTGCATGCCCACAAGTTTGACGTTACTGCATGCCCACAAGTTTGACGCTACCGGTCGCTAAAGTGCACCTATTTCAAAGTGGACCCTATTCAATGTGTGTAAGTATTTTTAATAAAACCGTACCGAAGAGAGTTAAATCTTTACAAAAACACGATAAATCCGAATTATTACTTAAAAAAGATATTTATTGCGAAATGTTATTATAATACAATTAACGAGTTTTTTAATGATAATCGAATATATTAATGTAAAACATTCTGTATTTGATATAAAGTAGTTATTCATTTAAATCTCGTAGTTTAAATCATGTATTTGTATCAATAAACGAAATATATAAAATTATTTAAAACTTTATAGCTTCGAGTTGCTGTGCCCTACGCAGGGTTCATGTTTGTGACTAATTTTGATAAATAAGAACTTTGTACAACATGATATGCAATAAATAATTTGAATTTGAATTTGATCTAACGACCTGGCTCAATTAGGTAGTGTCGTCGACTACTAGGATAGGTACATAATGTTAAGGACCATACTCTTTCTGGATTGCTAACTTAGGGTTTTTACACATGGCATTGCGGATTGCGGCGGTATTGGCACTGCCGCCTTGTCCTGCGTATTATATACCTTTACATACGACGTTTGACGATGCCAATGGTCAAGTGGAATTGCTACTCTAATTCCACGATTTATGGGTTTAATTCCCATACAAAACAAACATTTGTGACACATGAACATGTCCGTTTGTCTTGGTGTGTAAGATTTCAAGAAGTAGAGCTCATTAATGCTACAGACGGGGAAGTCACTCCATGTAACAGAAAACCGCGGCAAAATGACAAGTCCCTGGAAGGTTATTGTGTTCCTGTGAGTGAGTGAGGTTACTAATAAGCTTCTAGGCAGTTCGCGTTTTAGCACCAGGGGCGGCAACACAATTGCAAATATATCATAGGCTACGATAACCAGTTTAGATCAGGTGGGCCGTATGCTTGTATGACTTCCGATATTGAATAAACGGCAACGGTGAGTCCGATACTGACGGAGTCCAAAAACGCTGCCTCAGCACTACCATAAATACAAATCCTTACCAGTTTGTAAAAGATAAGATGCAAGGTTTTTATTTATTATGTACTTATCTGGGATAACAATAGATAGCTACAGTAAATAATTAGGTGGATATACCTATTCCTAAGTCAATTACATTTATCTGCGGAATATAATACCAAACTAGACGTGTCAATGCTATATAGAGAAACGGACAATATTTCAAAAAGGGATTCAAATAAATCATAATGGATATTTATCACTATTCTTTAAATAATATTTTAAATGATTAAATTATCAGGTTTATTTTGTTTAAACTATAAATCCCAATAAACTTTTTGTTATTAACCTGATATTCAAGTTATTTGAAAGCTAAGGTTACTTAATTAACTTGTTTGTAACTTATTTAGTTTGTTTGTAGTCAATCGATTGCAATAATATCTTTTACGCCCGGGAGTTTGTTTACACACAAATGGCGTCACACGTTCCGAAACAATCTGCCATTCACGCTTCATTTTTATATAAATAATTATGAAACATATTTCTGGGTCATTTGAATGTTTTTTTTTAATTAAAAATCGATATTTGCCATCATAAAGGAGTTCGCACATTGTACATCGACTCAACGCCGACTTCACTCCAACTCAACTCATAGTATGAAATTGAAATGTGAGCATTGTATCGTGACCCCTTCGAGTGGATTTTTCAACGTCAAATTGAAAGAAGCGTACGACGCGTTGAAGATGCGTGGACCACGCGTTGCTCACCAATGACTGTCTCCGACACGCATGCCACTCGTTGTCGACGGGTCGGCCACGAGTTGACAACCTGTTTAGGATAAGCGGGCAATAAAACCCCGCCCGCGCACCTCCTTCATTTCGTGTACAATTACGGACAGACCGCACGCATGTCGTCAGTGATTTTTAGGGTTCCGTACCCAAAGGGTAAAAGGGAACCCTATTACTGAGGCTCCGCTGTCCGTCCGTCCGTCTGTCACCAGGCTGTATCTCATGAACCGTGATAGTTAGACAGTTGAAACTTTCACAGATGATGTATTTCTATTGCCGCTATAACAACAAATACTAAAAAATATTATAAAATAAATATTTAAGGGAGCTCCCATACAACAAACGTGATTTTTTTGCATTTTTATAGATAGTGGTACGGAACCATTGGTGTCTAGTCGATGTAATATGCGAACTCCTTAAAAATGGTGACAAATATTCATTCTGATTAATTTGAATCGCGTTTTGAAATGTCGAACGGTCCCCTAATTACCAATGATTTGAGGATAGTTTTTATATTTTTTATTTATACAACGTCGGGAGTCAAGCATACGGTCCACCTGATGTAAAGCAGTTACCGTAGCCTATTAACGCGTGTAATATATTGAGTATCACTCGCGCGATGCCTCCGCTGCTGCTTACACAGCAACTCCTTGAGAGCTTACTGGTGACCTCACTCACACGCAGGAACACAACAACCCTCTAGGGAGTTGTTATTTGGCTGCGGTTTTCTGTGAGGTGGAGGTACTTCCCCAGACAGGCTGCTTTGATGCGTCCTACCTCTCTTAAAACATCCAGACCAAGACAAACATCACTCTGTTCATGCAGACAAATGTTTGCCTTGTGTGGGAATCGAACCCACGAGCGTTGGTGTCAAAGTCACGTCGTTCACGACTGAACCACCGAGCACGTCAAAAGCATCGTCAGTTTTATAGCACACGAGAAGAAAAATTTAAGGACACTATCATACTTTTATGTCTACGTATGTAAGACCAATAGATCTTTTGTTGTAAATTGTATTCGATTCTATAATAAATTACCTGAAACAGTTCTGTCCTTGCCTGACAATATGTTCAAAAGGCACATCAAAAATACTCAGCTTACTACAGAATCGATGAATATCTGACTGACAGTTGACAGACAATCGATGAATATTATACAACTTGATATCACTATAATATGTACACTCACATATATTTATTGCAATATAAATGGATGATTTGAAAAAACACATATGTTGACAAGTTTCTTTTGACATTTCTAGTCATTTTCAAAATACTGCTGGTAGATTAAAAAAGAGAGATAACAAAACTAATAAGATACAGTATGATTTGATTTAAAGTATGTAAGACAAGTCAAAGTGCCCCTAATGGCAAATAAATGATCTTTATCTTTATCTGTATGGCAAAAAAATACGATTTAAAACCTATGGACTACTTATAATTATTGACCTAAGATCATGAAATTAATCTAGAACTAAGATCTCACAGCACAAGTACAGGAAAAGATTTAAAGGTCACCATTTAGTATTTATATCAGAAAAAAATATATAACACGTTTACATTTGAAAGTTGTCGTTCAATGGTCATTTACGCTGCGGTCATCTTGTTTCATACTATTTGTTTATTATAGGTGTCCCTCTATTTTTATACAGCGTCGGGAGGCAGGTCGGCCTACCTGATGTAAAACGGTTACCGTAAGCCTATGAATGTTTGTAATACATTAAGTAACACTCGCGTGATGTCACCTCTGCTGCCAACACAGCAACTCTTTAAAAGCTTACTGTTGACCTCACTCACACGTAGGAACACAACAACCAACTAGGAAGTTGTTATTTAGCTGCGGTTTTCTGTGAGGTGTAGGTACTTTCCCAGACGGGCTGCTTTGATACACCCTATCTCTTTTAAAAAGACCAAGGCAAACAGACATGTCGGATTCGATTTTCTCGTAATTGATTGTAATCGGTTGATTCCAATCGATTACAACCGATTACGAGAGAGAGATTCGGCTCAGTAATCAATTGATTTGATTCAGAGACGAGCTGTGAGAATTGTCGACAATACTAAACTTACACACGGTATTGAACCCTTAAGTAAGTAAGTAAGTTTAAGGAGAGATTTTGCCTCCCTTTGTGTGTTCTACCGATTGTACAACGGGTTGTGTTCTGAAGAATTGTTCAAAATGATGCCGACAGCCACTTTTATAACCGGACCGCTCGCCGACGGCGGGGAGTTCACCCTCACACGCTGGAACCGCAATGGTCGCGTACTGTGCGGTTCCAGAGAAGTTTTCTTCCGAGAACTCACAGGCTCCCAGTTGAGCCTTTTCGAAGGGACTACATCATGGAATTGTTCAACAAATGTGTGAAGAGGTTTTGGAGGGTCGGCAACGCATGAGTGACGCCCCTGGTGTTGCAAATGTCCATAGGCTACGGTGATTGTTTACCACCAGGCAGGGCGTATGCTTGATTGCCACCTTAGTTGTATAAAAAAAAGTGTTCATGCACACAAATATTTGTATTGTGTGAGAATCGAAGTAGTTAGTCAGTCAGAGCGTTGGTGTCAAAGTCGCGTCATTCACCACTGCGCCACCGAGCTCGTCAATAGTAAGCGGGATAGTTAACCGGATACTTAAATTTTATTGCAGTAAATTCGCCACATATTGTTTTCGAATGTTGTTGTTGTTATTAGTTTTGTGTACAGATTGCAGAAAAATTAAACTACTACTATTACTAAGTAAGGAAGGCCGAGACTAACCTACCATGACCAAATTGGTCGTGTTTTATCAGAAGGTGATGTCAGAAGCCCCAGGAACCGGCGAGCGTGCATGAAAAGAGCTATGAATGTCACAGAAGCGAGTGAAGTATGCGAGGACCGCGTCTTATGGCGCTCGGTTCTCTCTGCCTACCCCGCAAGGGACTTGGCGTGAAGATATACATACATTTAATCCATTAGAATTGGCGACATCTGCTACCTAAGACTAAGGAGTCAGCGAAGATACTCATTGTTACATGGAGCGACTGCTGGCAGACCTCCACAACCCAGATGGAAGACCAGATATTTCTTAGGTCAGGTCACGCGCCTTATGAAATATAATTTCATGGACGTGCCGGATTCCTCACAAGGTTCTAATTCATCGCCGAGCATATGATAATCTATACATCTATATACATATAAATAAAATTGAAATGTCTGTCTGTGATTTCAAAATAAAGCCTTTTTCTTAAGCTCATATTATTTCACGTTACCAAAGCCTAAATACGCATTTCTAACTTTTTTATCTGTCTATCTGTCTGTTTGTTTGTCCGGGCTAATCTTCGAAGTGGCTGAACCGATTTTGACGGGACTTTCACTGGTAGGTAGAGGACTGTTCAGAGCAAAATTCTATCCCGTAAATATTTAGGGTTCCTGCGTAAAAAATGAAAAACTGTTAAAATTAGGGGGAAATATCTTCTCCTTTGGGGGACTTTGTAATTTTATTTTAAAATAAATATACGTTGCCTCCCGTAAAGGTCAATAGATGGCGCTGTATGAAAATTGAATCGCTCTATGGTTGCATTTACGACCCTGAACTTTGTTTTTTTTTTAAACAGAAAGACTCTCTCCGACAGGCCCTTCACCAACACTCTCTTTTAGATCAAATAATGGAATAAATAATACTAATAAATAATACTGTAATATATTCATATCATTATAATAATTTTACGTCCAGTACATATACCTACTTAATTAACTTGCTAATTAAAATGAGGAAACACTGTCATTGTCATTTCTGTCTGATTAGTTATATTTGCGAGTACGTATAGTATTGACGAGCTCGGTGGCGCAGTGGTGAAACGGGCTGTTACGTTATTTTGACATCAACGCTCCTGTGTTCGATACCCACGCAGGGCAAACATTTGTGTGCATGAATATGTCTGTTTGCTAGTGTTTAAAACTTTACATGCCAGCAGTACTTATAACAAAGATGATATAAAATTGGGACTTTTGACGAGTTTACAATAACGTCTATCTGATCTGTGGCGAATTTACATATCATTTTTCTTGGCTGTGGAGAGTTAACGTTCTAGTATGGAACTTAAAAAGTTGCGAATTTACTTTGTAGCGAGTTTACACTAGCCCACTGTTTAGCAGTACACCTTCTTCGGCTGAAATGATGTTGATGATTATAATTATTGGCTTTGAATCGAATTTGAAAGAATAAAAAATAACACATCTGTATATAATATATATATATATATATATATATATATATATATATATATATATATATATATATACGTATTCTTTCCAATTCGATTTAGTGGCTATATTATATACGATGCCCTGATTGGATGAAATTTGATAAGTATGGTTATAAGAAGAGTAAATAAATAAATATTGTAGGACAAATTACACAGCGCCACCTAGCCCCAAAGTAAGCGAAGCTTGTATTATGGGTACTAGACAACTGATAAACATACGTAAATACATTTTTTTTGTAAATACGTACTTATTATACATAGAAAATACCCAGACCAAGACAAACAGAACATGTCCATGCACACAAATGTTTGTATTGTGTGGGAATCGAACCCACGAGCGTTGGTGTCAAAATAGCGTAACAGCGCGTTTCACCACTGCGCCACCGAGCTCGTCAATACTATATGTACTCGCAAATATAACTAATCAGACAGAAATGACAGCGACAGTGTTTCCTCATTTTAATTGGCAAGTTAATTAAGTAGGTATATATACTGGACGTAAAATCATTATAATCATATGAATATATTACAGTATTATTTAATCCATTAGAATTGGCGACATCGGCTACCTAAAACTAAGGATTTGGCCACCGAGCTCGTCTCGAGAGTAATGGCATAGAAGCATGACTCACTATGAATCATCAAGCATGAGTAAAGTAGTTACTACGAATGTTGAATAAGCGATACTGTGATAGTTTACAATACAATTTCGACGAGGTGGCGCAGCGCTGAAACGCGCTCTTACTCTACTTTGATACCAACGCTCGTGAGTTCGATTTTTACACAGGGCAAACATTGTGTGCATGTATATGTCTGTTTATATTGGTTGGTGAGGGTATTTTAAGAGAGGTAAGGTGCACCAATGTAGCTCGTCTGGGGAAGTGTCTCCACGTCACAGAAAAACCGCAGCCAAATAACAACTTGTTGTGTTCCTGCATGTGAGCGAGGTCGCCAGTAAGCTCCTAGGGAGTTGCCGTGTTAGCAGTAGAGGTGGCATCGGGCGAGCGATACTTACTGTATTGCAAGCGTTCATGGTGGGCCGTATACTTGTATGCCGACGTTGTATAAAAAAATATATATGAGTATCACTCGCGCGTTACCACCTCTGCTGCTTAGCATCTCCTTCGGGGCTTACATACTCGCTGGGTGTTCCTACAATTAATCCTTCAGAAACTTGTTATTCAGCTACGGTCCTCTGTGAGGTACTTGATCATTCCCATTGATATATCCTACCTCTCCTTAATTATTTGTTCATATTACATTTTAGAAAGAAAAATAGTAACAACATGGTCTTATTATCTGTGATGACTAACAAAGGTCTATATATATAATATAGGTACTATGGTCGTAGCCCAGATCCAGTTTCCATCTTAAGTCTTGATCAAACTGTTGAACTTTAACTTCCTTATTCAGATAAGTAACATATTACAAACAGATAATTATAGTCGTAACAGGTTCCACGTTTATACTTTTATACCGATTACTTCATCGCCCGCTCTCTTTTTTTTTAACAACGTTGTGAGACAAACATACGGCACAGATTATGCCATGTCTGCTGCTAACACGGCAACTCCTTAGGCGGCATTTTCGGTGGGCGACAGAACTGCGGGAGCGGTACGCACTATCAATGTATTTTGTATGAAATGTTTTGAGTGGGCAGCGGAAAACGCGGCGGTAGAAGCGGGTGTTATGAACGGGTCGCGAAATCGCCAACCTGGAGGCCGATGCTACTAAAAAACTGCAACTGCACTGCAGCGCGGCGCTTCAGTAAATGCGTACATTTTGACGTTTCGTTAAACGTCGCTGCTGTCAGATCGCTTAACGAAACGTCAAAATGTACGCATTTTGACACACGCCGCGTTTGCGTTTAACGCTCGGAACGAGCGGATGTTTTGTTTATTTTCGTCTTGTACTTCAAGAAGATATGTCTTTTTCTACCGCAGATTTAATTTCTGCCGTTTTGGAAAAGCCTACATTATGAAAGCAAACGATCCTGGTGATTTTATGGCCCGGCCAAACTTCGACGGGTACTTTCTAAAATGTTCATAAATATTATTAAATTCTTCGTAAGATCTACACGGTCTTCGAAAAAATCGAGTGTTTCACTTCTCGAAAACATAATATCCTATGCCAATTGGGTACTCGTATCTAATATTTTTGAGAATGCTATTTTTTTACAAAAAACACTGCCGTCTGTAGTAAATATCGAAATGTACTAGCGACTAAACGATCCCAAAATACAGCTAGCGTTCCGCTGCGTATTTTATTCCGCTTCCGCTCGCCGCTGCCCACCGAAAAAGCGGACTTAGGGCTTACTAGTAACCTTTCTCGCTCGCAGGAACACAAAAATCTCCAGGGAGTTGTTATTTGGCTGCATTTTTCTAAGAGGTGGAGGTACTTCCCCAGACGATCTGCTTCGATGTACCTCTTTTATTTCTCTTAAAAACATCCAAACCAAGAGAAATAGACATTTTTTCACGGTCGTCCTGTATAAAATCGAACCCTCGAGCCCTGGCGTCAAAGCTGAGTTATTAACCACTGCACTAGCGAGCCTGTCGCACTCTTTTATACCACTTAGTACTATTATGTCACCATTGCAACATAATTTGGTATTTATATCTCGCCACTACCAGTAACGATTTTTATGGTTTGAATTGGCAAAAAGAAGGTTCTCAGACATTGTTAGGGTTCCGTACCCAAAGGGTAAAACGGAACCCTATTACTGAGGCTCCGCTGTCCGTCCGTCCGTCCATCTGTCACCAGGCTGTATCTCATAAACCGTGATAGTTAGATAGTTGAAAATTTCACAGATGATGTATTTCTGTTGCCGCTATAACAACAAATACTAAAAAATAGAATAAAATAAATATTTAAGGGGGCTCCCATACAACAAACGTGATTTTTTTGCTCATTTTTGCTGGATATTGATAACGGCAACAGGTAGATGCTTGAAATATTCACAGAATATTTAGTTATATATTTACTTTAAGAATAAATAATTAAATTAAAATAAAACAAATATTTAAGGGGGGCTCCCATACAACAAACGTGTTTTTTTTGCCGTTTTTATAGATAATGGTACGGAACCCTTCGTGCGCGAGTCCGACTCGCACTTGGCCGATTTTTTTTATTTAATTTTTATAAGAATCTTTCGCATTTTCGCTGGTGAATTTGGTATATTTGAATTGAAGAAGTCGATGGATGCAGGTGGCACAGATCGAGATGAGTGGCACTCTAGAGGGGAGGCCTATATTCAGCAGTGGGCGAATACGGGCTGAAATGATGATGATGATGAAGAACCCGGTGGTGGAGTAGCTCAATGGCTCCTTTAATACGAAGGCTGGTGGGTTCAATTCCCATACAGGACAAACATTTGTGTGCATGAATGCTTTTTTGCTGGGTGGTTTTGAAGAGTAGTACGACGCATCCAAAGTACCTCTACCTCACAGAAAATCGCAGTCAATTTCAACTTCCTGAAGGGATGTGAAGCGAGTAAGGTAAGTCTAAGGAGTTGGAGTGTTAACGACAGAGGTGGCAAAGACGTACTTTGCCACCTCCAAAAATACCAATAATGTTACCACTGTGTTTACTTATCGTTGAACATGGTGAACAATAATACAACATTATACAAGTTTAACATGCATACCAGATCACAGATTTCATATTAATCATACTTTACGCAGAATATCGCATAATCATGAATAAGATTAACCGATAACTGCATAACTGCTTTCTCCGGTATACAAAGTTGTAAAGAAACGGATTATAAATGATAAAAAAAATTACCATTACAATGTAAAAACATGATAATACTTTTTTATTGCATAGCACAGTGTTTTCCAAACTTTTTGTAACTTTTTTCAAGGTACTAGGTACTACGTGGGTGAGAAGAAGTATCAAGAAAAAGTAAATATTGCAATGCTCGGTAACGCAGTGGTTAGTAACTCTACTTGGACACTAAAGTTCTATCTATCAATAACTTTTTTTTATACTACGTCGGGAGCATACAAGCATACGGCCCACCTGATGTAAAGCGGGTACCGTAACCTATTAACGCTTGAGATATATTAAGTATCACTCGCGCGTTGCCTCCTCTGCTGTTTACACAGCAACTCCTTGGGAGCTTACAAACAACAGCGTTGAGAAATGTACCATAACTTCACGCCAAAACCCTTACGGGGTAGATAGAGAGGACCGAGAGCTACATGACTCGGTCCTTACACACCTTACTCGCTGTTTTAACATTCATAGTTCTTCTCTTGCACGTTCGACGGTTTCTAAGACTCCTGACATCACCTTCTGATGATAATACACGATCAGTTTGGTCATGGCAGGTAAGTCTTGGCCTTCCTCTTATATCCTTTCTACTTTCACATTGTTTATCTGTTTCATAATTGTTCTTTCTGCATTAATACATGCCCGAAAACATAGCTATCGATGTCAAAACTCCTGGGTTCAGTTCACACACACATTTGTGTAGGTACATGTACGTGTTTGTTTGTCTTGATCTGCGTGTTTTAAGAGAGGTAGGGCACATCAAAGCGGGCTGCTTTGATGTGCCCTACCTCGGGGGAAGTACCTCCACCTCACACAAAATCGTAGCAAACCACTTATTTGAGTATTGCTATGTTTCTGCTTGTGAATGACGTCACCAGTAAACTCTAAAGAAGAAGAGTTGGTATCGCTAATGAGAAAACAAGTCTATTAAACTCACTACAAGTTCAATAAAGGCTAGTTTTAATTTTATGATTGTCTGCAAATTTGTATTTTGTTTTTTCAAATTTTAGGTCCTTTTATAGATAATTGTGTGCTACGGTAATTTTTCATCTATGTTTATAAATAACATTGAAACAATTCATTTTAAAAACATTACAAATATAATTTAGGAGCAATATATTTATTTGTTCAAAACTATATTTATTTGTTCAATAAAAAAGACCGCCATTCACAATTCATTCAATTACTTTATTCGTCCGTGTTTATGTCAAAAACTGTATGTGTATATGTACCATATTTCAACATAATTGGTTTAATAGATTAAGAGAAAATTCGATGAATAGGTGACATATGAACAGATGGAAAACCAGTGTTCCTTTATACAAAAGAGTATCAAAATACTTCGTGTGGTTCAAAAGAAATAAGTGAATGAAGGAGCGACTACATGAAAATAATATAGTTAATTTGTGATGAATACGGATTTACTGCACATACCTGAATTACATAATACTGATGGCACAAAAAACACTAACAAACCCGCATAAATAGTCTCCAAGCTTGAACATTTTCTACGTTTCCTGATAAAACTTCCCACTATTGTGTTATTTAAAAGTTTTACAACACAGTTTTTGCTACACGCAATTATTTTTAAACACTCCATAATTATTTCGTTGGACTACTTTATTAACTTACATTCACACATTGTTTTTTTTATAATTAAGATGTAATATGTATATCACAGAAATTATTTTATATTACGAGTACAATATAAATTCGCGCGTAAAATGCGCGCGAAGACGCGCGCAATGCATGCGCGATGTTGATACAGTGATCTGTCAATTTTTCTGCGGATTCTGCTCTCTCTCTATGCTCGAGTCCCTTCAATGGATTTAATTTTGATTTCGTGACCAATTTTCTACTCCGTATGCATTAGTTATGGTAAATATGCATAATCAGCACTGTTACGAAATAATGCTAATTACTTATTGAGGGTAATGAATATATCAAGCTATTGTTTGAATAACTAAGCTGTATGTAATCAACATAATTATTTTTACGCTACGAACAATTCGACTTTAAATGCAACAAAATAGCTAACATTACATGCACGTGGTGCGTCCTAGTAAATGAGGTTCTGGTACATTTTTTTATACTACGTCGGGAGGCACACAAGCATACAGCCCACCTGATGTAAAGCGGGTACCGTAGCTTATTAACGCTTGCGATATATTAAGTATCATTGGTGCGATGCCTCCTCTGCTGCTTACACAGCAACTCCATGGGAGTTTACTAGTGACCTCACTCACACGCAGGAACACATCAACCCTCTAGGCTATTTTTTTTTTTTTTTTTTTTTTCTTTAATACGTGCACCCCTGCCATGGGCAAGGCTATTTATACATTTTATTTCTTCATCTTAATTTTTTAAATATTCCATTGTAAATAAACACATTCATTCATCATACTCTTACATTCCGCACTTCATTCTTCCATTCATCATCTTTCAATTATATCTTCTAGCTTTTATTTCGCCCATTTTAGAACACCGGTGAACTATCCTTATATGTGTTGCCAGACTTCCCTCCCCATACTGCGTCAGTCCAGACACGGGCGACAGCGAGCTTCACAGCTCCACCTAGCCACCGCGATCCCATCGGCTATACTGAGTATAGCCGAAGTATACAACATTGGTCCTAGGTGGAGCTGCTCAGCTTGTTCCGATTTATGACAGCCGTGGCTAAACTGACGCAGTATTTTAAAAATTTTGATCTAATTTGCCCCATCACTATTTCGGAGACCTTTGTTTCGGTGACCCGCATTCCCAAATCCTGCTCCAAATCATACCTCTGTTTGGAGAATGCGGGACACCGAAACAATATGTGCTGCACTGTCTGGTCCACGCCGGGCTCGCAAAAGCACGATGGGTCATCCGCGCACTTGAATCTGTGCAGGTACGCGGAGAACCCACCGTGTCCCGAGAGGACCTGCGTAGTGATGCTCGACGGCACCATTTTACCCACGATGCCGTACGCCGCCGCCGCACTCGGGAAGAACATCTTCGTTGTCGAAGCTGTAGTTCCCGATGTGTATCTCCTGTCCCATTCGTCAATGGTCCCCTTGCGGATCATACCTTTGACGAATGAGACAGGGCAGCGGTCATAATCTGGCCGCCTCCGCAACCCCAGTGCGGCGCTCCTGGCGAGTTCATCGGCGCGTTCGTTCCCCTCCAACCCCGCGTGTGCCTTAATCCAGAACAGCGAGACGCTCTTACCCTGGCTTTTGCACAGTTTAAGAGCGTCCCGTGTTTGCACCGCCAGGGGATGGGGGGACTCGACGTTTGCCACCGCCTGGAGCGCCGCCATGGAGTCGCTGAAGATGCCAATACTGGGTCCATCGCAGCTCAAAGCGTACTCGGCCGCCGTGCAGATAGCCAGGAGTTCCGCCTGGTAGACGGTACAGTAGGACGACAAAGCAAGCTTGAGGGCCTTGGTTTCGGCGTCGCCGTTCCATATGGATACAGCGGCGCCAACCCGGCCCTCAATCTTGCTGCCGTCCGTAAACATTCGCAGGGCAAAGTTGGAGTGTGCCCTGCATTGTTCCTCGTCCACCAGGCTGCCGAACTCCAAGCTATCTAGCTCCGCGGGATGCGGGGCCTCGATCTTCGAGGCCATCCGCTCGATCTCCCTGTCCCCGAGCAGCGGATGGGGTAGCCCCCTCTTGGCCTCGTACAAAGAGGCGACCTCGCGCACTCTGAGGTCAAGAGGCAGCACCCCGGCCAGCAGCAGTGCGGAGTTCAGGGAGACCGTGCGGTAGGCTCTGCAGATCTTCTGCGCGAAGCCCCGCTGTACGCTGTTGAGCTGTTTCTGGATGCCCAGCTTATTGACCGCTGGAGCCCATGCGGCGGCAGCGTACAATATCGTAGGTTCCACTACGGCTGAATATATAATCTTCACTACTTCAGGGTTGAGACCCCAACTGACGCGGGCCGTACGCGCAAGGCGCCCGTATATGGCCACTGCCCTTTTACAGACAGTAGCCACGTGCGCGTT
This sequence comes from Pyralis farinalis, assembly GCA_947507595.1. Lineage (NCBI taxonomy): Eukaryota > Metazoa > Arthropoda > Insecta > Lepidoptera > Pyralidae > Pyralis > Pyralis farinalis. Next base: position 4,911,735 of record OX382270.1, read on the forward strand.
GAACGTCAGACCCGCGTCAATCGTCAACCCCAGCAGTTTGATCTGCCGAGACATGCCAATGTCTATCCCGCCCATGGTAAGCCGCGGAGTGTCATACCTAAGTTTGCGCGTGACCAGCATAGCGCTGGTCTTATGCGGCGCAAACTTCAACCGGTTTTTGACACCCCACGCCCTCACATGCTCGAGAGCGGCATTGGCCTGTCTCTCTATATCCAGCGCAGTGTTGCCGTCGAACATCAGCACGACGTCATCGGCGAAGGCCTGACAGTGCACCCCCGCAAGGTCGAGTTGCTGCAGAAGAGGATCCAATAGGAGGTTCCACAAAATCGGTCCTCCTATGGACCCTTGGACGCACCCTTTGGTGGTGGACCGCAAGGTTTCCCCCCCGGCGTACCTAACTCTGACCGTCCTATCGCTGAGATAGCTGTCGATCACTCTCCTCAAGCCCAGAGGACAATTTTCCTCAGCCAGTCGTAGTTTGATTGCCGGCCACCAGGCGTTGTCGAAGGCTCCCTCTATATCCAGCGAGACGAGAGTGAGCATTCTCCTCTCGTCAAGCTTGGCGCGGATGTGCTGCACCAGGTTATAGAGGGAGTCTTCGGTACCCCTTTGTGGCATAAACCCGTACTGGCGAGTACTAATCCTCGGCAGAATGTGGTGCTTGAGGCGAGCGATCAGCATTTTCTCGTATACCTTGCCCAAAACTGGCAAGGCAAAGGCTGCGGTATATATATATGTATACCTACATACTTTAAATATATATATTTTTATATTAGAGGGGGGCAAACAAACATATGGGTCACCTGATGGTAAGTGGTCACCAGCGGCCATAGACATCAGCAACACCAAAGGGACATTGATCCGTTGCCAGCCTTTTTAGGGATAGGCTCTTTTCTTGAAGGCACCCATATCGTATTTTTTCGGGAACACCGATATAAATATATAATATATATATATAATACTTTGAATATATATACATATTTTTTTACCATATTCTATTTAACATATATATAAGCTTGACACGTATGTTGTAAAAACCTGTATACCAATTTGTATACAAAAGGCAAAAAATACATGAGAACATATATTTATTGTATCTTTTATCCAAATGTGTAATGTTTACCTAACCTAATGTTGCCTAAACTTAAAATATATCTGCAGGTTATTCGACCTTCAGTTGAACTTGGCTTTGGCTTTAAAGACGATTGTAATTGGTTTACATACATAAATCTTACCATTATTCAATTTACACCCATACTGCACCTATATACGTATACGAATCATTATAAGAAAACAATATGGTTTTCGAAAGTCGATTAAAGGATCAAAAGGAATTTCTTATTAAAAAAAGCTATTACAGTCTGTCAGATTTTTTTGAGGACAAAATTAATTAAAACTATCTGATAACTAATGTATTTAACGAATGTCTCCATATACTAAAAACTATGTATGTATCTAACAACAATAAATGTAATTTTTTGCTACACCCTTACAGGGTGTCATGACTGTACGTGCCTACATTAGTTTAAGAATTTAAAACTGTACTGTACTTCACATATGACATGCAATAAAATAAATGATAATGATAAGTTATTTATACGCCCATACAAATATTCGTTAAGAATTTTAAGTATTCAGAATAAATTACATTAATAGGGCCAAAGACCTCTTATGCTAATTAAAGTTTGATAAAAGTTCTCAATGGTTCAAACCAACCGGATTCTGTATTTTATATTTATATTTAGAAATACATTCCATAATAAAGTTATTCGTGATGTAGTGGATGGCAACACACTCTCATGTCGTCTCTGCAAAATTTTAGAATATAAGTACTTTATTAGAATAATTGCAGCAACATTTCACGCGCGGGCTTTTTAGCAAAAACATATTTTATGTAACAACGCCCTTCTACAACACGTTACGATCAAGTCATTACGTGTACATTAAGGACATAATGTTGTATGTCACATAGAGTACGCTGGAGAGAGCTCGTTGTTTCAAATAAAAGTTACTTAAAAAAATTTGGTTGTGTGGAAAGTCGGTTTATGGACAATTTTACGTGAAACGTCACAAGAAAACATTGATGAAAAATTGCATACTTTTATGAATTGAATTGAATTATTATCACTGAGTTATCATTATTTGTTGTTGTAATAAACAATGGAAACCACATTAACTTTTCTCTTCACTTTATAAACAGTTGACAAAACAGTCCACGTGTAGTGCTGCCGCTGTCTCTTTTCTACTCGGACACATCGGCCGATGGAGTAGAAGAGAGATAGATGCGTCACAAGCCGAACTCTTAGGCCGATCGTGCCTCTCTATCGCTTGTCCCGCGTTCTCGCTTGCACGCTCAGCTCAGGCGGAACGTGACACTTTTTCGTGCATGTAGCCGGCGTTCATCGATTTATAAGACGTTATCACGCGAAAATATAATTATGTACAATCATTTAATTTATTTAGCCAAGTCCCGCGCCACATAACCTGATCCTTACCCAAATTCACTTACTTTTTTTAACATTCCTAGCTACTGAAAAATGAGAGTGCTGAGGTAGTACGTACGGAGAGAACGATGGATAGAGTTATATATATATATATATATATATATATATATATATATATAAAATAATCTTTATTAAATTAAATTTTGTTAATAAACGAAAACACGAATGTAGTGGTACATGCCCCCACTAGGAATTTTAAAAATATCTAGTTGTGCGTGGTTGCCACAAATCTGGTGTGATAGCGGAGTGGGAACACGCAAGCGATACTTTTTTGTTCACATATGCGTTAATGGGTTATTGTATTTTTTCCAGCAAAATATCAGTATTATTATTTGCAGAAGGCCGTTGTAGATCGCGCCATTTCTAGTTAGATCTGAACACAGTACGTTTCATTCAGCAGTAGTAAGATGTATTTTTTATACCACTAAGGTGGCAGGGCAGTCAAGCGTACGGTCTACCTGATGTTAAGCAGTTATCGTAGCTTATGGATATTTGCAACACCAAGGGGTGTCACTCATGCGTAGCCGTAGCTGACCCTGTAAAAACCTCTTCACACCTTTTTTGAAGAACCCCATGCTGCAGTCCCTTGGGGAAACCTCGGCGGGGAGTTAATTCTACAATTTGAGAATTCTCGGAAGAAAACTTCGCACTGAACTTTACTGAAACAGCACAGTACGCAACTATTGGGGTTCCAGTGTTTGACGGTGAACTACCCGCGCCGTATGCAAGCGGTGCGGTTGTAAAAAGAATCTGTCGGCATCATATCCAACAATTCTTCACACAACCCGTTGTACAATCGGTAGAACACACAAAGGGAGGCAAAGTCTCTCCTTAAAATTACATATTTCTTTTTCTGTCCCGGTGTAGTACATGATTATTTTTTATAACGTAAGTGACATACGACAATACAACCCAAATAAATTTGACGAGCTCGGTGGCTCAGTCGTGAATGACGCGACTTTGACACCAACGCTCGTGGGTTCGATTCCCACACAAAGCAAACATTTGTGTGCATGAACATGTCTGTTTGTCTTGGTCTGGATGTTTTAAGGGAGGTAGGGTGCATCAAAGCAGTCTGGGGAAGTGCCTCCACCTCACAGAAAACCGCAGCCAAATAACAACTCCCTAGAGGGTTGTTATGTTCCTGCGTGTGAGTGAGGTCACCAGTAAACTCCCAAGGAGTTGCTGTGTAAGCAGCAGAGAAGGCATCGCGTGAGTGATAATATATCGCAAGCGTTAATAGGCTACGGTACCCGCTTTCCATCAGGTGGGCCGTATGCTTGTATACCTCCTGACGTAGTATAAAAAAAAACCCTATCTGATTTGTGGGTTGCCTATGGTCCCACGTAATGCATTGAGTATCGCTCTCGCATTGCAACCCCTGCTGCTTACAAGATAGGAAGGTCCCAACAAATGTAACTTGAAAACTATGAAGGTAGCAAATAAACATGTCATTAACCCTTCGAAACCCGGGTGGTCGTATACGACCGCGAAATGTATGGGAACGTATATAACGGGTTCTGACTGCTCAAAAGGTCAATAGCCAGCGTGCGGCCGACGCACAGCCTTTCGTGTTATATTAGTTCACGTAAACGTTGGTTTTTGGTAATGGGTATAGCATAAACATTACCAGTGTCAAGTTTGTTTAGTAAATTATGTAACATCACACATACTAGTAGAGCGTAATGAAAGTTTTGTGTAAGTCAATAAGAAAACCAGTAGAGAATGCGCAAGCTTGCATTGCCAGAGGAACACCCTCGTCAGTTATATAACAATTCATTTTTTTTAGGGTTCCGTACCCAAAGGGTAAAACGGAACCCTATTACTGAGGCTCCGCTGTCCGTTCGTCCGTCCGTCTGTCACCAGGCTGTATCTCATGAACCGTGATAGTTAGACAGTTGAAATTTTCACAGATGATGTATTTCTGTTGCCGCTATAACAACAAATACTAAAAAATAGAATAAAATAAATATTTAAGGGGGCTCCCATACAACAAACGTGATTTTTTGCTCATTTTTGCTCGATATTGATAACGGCAACAGGTGGACGCTTGAAATGTTCACAGAATATTTATTTATATATTCACTTTAAGAACAAATAATTAAATTAAAATAAAACAAATATGTAAGGGGGGCTCCCATACAACAAACGTGATTTTTTTTTATAGATATTGGTAAGGAACCCTTCGTGTGCGAGTCCGACTCGCACTTGGCCTATTTTATTTTTAATTTGTCGGCCATTTTGACCATGTTCCTTAAGAGATAGGAACGGTGTTCCTGAACATTCCTAATCTACATTTTTATGCTGAATCCGAATCTGAAATCAAAATTCGAATATTCGAAAAAAATCGACAGACAAACACACAGGCAAACATATAGATTTCATATAGGAACGGTGTTCTTGACAAGTTAAAAGCAAACTTATATATGTATTATTTTTTCGAGGTAAATTTAATTTACATTATAAACATATTGTCATGCGGTCGAAACATGTTCTAAAAGAGGTAGGGCGCATCAAAGCAGCCCGTCTGGGGAAGTACCTCCACCTCACAGAAAACCGCAGTCAAATAACAACTCCCTAGAGGGTTGTTGTGTTCCTGCGTGTGAGTGAGGTTACCAGTAAGCTTTTAAAGAGTTGGTGTGTTAGCAGCAGAGGAGGCATCGCGCGAGTAAAACTTAATGTATTACCGACGCTGTATGAAAAAAAAACATGTTACATTCAAGCGGTAATTGAAAGGCATCCCATCCCGGACCTCATCCGGAAGGCATCCGGCATTTGATCAAATCTTTGATGTATGGAGAAAATATAGAAATCAATCATGCGAAGTCCAGGCTATGTGCAGGATGGATCATCAGCTCTACTCGAAGTGGACGAGCTTGGTGGCTCGCCTCGGTTATAATGCGACTTTGACACCAACGCTAGTTGGTTCGATTCCCACACGGGACAAACATTTGTGTGGATGAATATGTCTGTCTTGATCTGAGTGTTTTTAAGAGAGGTAGGGCGCATCAGAGCAGCCCATCTGGGGAAGTCCCTCCACCTTACAGAAAACCGCAGCCAAATAACAACTGGAGGGTTGTTGTGTTCCTGCGTGTGAGTAAGGTCACCAAAAAGTTAATAAGGAGTTGCTGTTTTAGCCGCAGGTGGCATTGCGGGAGTGGTACTTAATGTAACCAGTGTTCATAGGCTACGGTTACCACTTTACATCAGGTGGACCGTATGCTTTACTTTATTTGCCACTGAGTGACTGTTTGATTGGAAATGATGAAACAATTTTATCTGCAAATTTGAATTTTAAAGTGTATTTAAGTTTGAAATTTGCTAAACTATGGTTAGACCACTAAAAATACTAACCTACATGAACTAGGTATCTCAAATCAACGTACGTTACTATTCAGAGTCGATCTTTGATGTACGTGTACTACTTGAGAAGATCCTTTATTTAAATTTAGGAAATGTTTTGAAATATGTTCATAAAAAATGTTTAACGGCATTCAATCAATTTAAGTTGTAATTAATCCACAATGCGATAAAAAATCCATTTCGTTAATCAGCGGGGAATTAATACATTCAAGAACTCACTCGGCTGTAGGCAGTTGCGTTGGTTTATATTCTAGACTTTTTTCCACAGTTTCAGTTTTTTTACACAATTTTAAACACCGTAAAATAAAAAAAAAAAAATAGGAAAGTAAATTTAATAAAATTCAACACATAATTAAGTAGCAGTGATAGACTAGTGATAAAAGAATCAGCCAAAGAATCTACTAGTCGTTATACACGTACCGCTATCACTATCACATATTGTCACTTGCTCGGCGGTGAAGGAAGATATGTTGTTGTTTTAGCCGCAGGTGGCATTGCGCGAGTGGTACTTAACATAACCAGTGTTCATAGGCTACTGTTACCGCTTTACATCAGGTGGACCGTACGCTTCACTTTATTTGCCACCGAGGGACTGTTTGATTGGAAATAATGAAACAATTTTATTTGCAAATTTGAATTTTAAAGTGTATTTAAGATTGAAATTTGCTAAACTATGGGCGGGTAGACCACTAAAAATATGAAAAATACCAACCTACATGAATTAGGTATCTCAATTCAACGTAGGTCATTATTCTATTATTTTGACGAGCTCGGTGGCTCAGTCGTGAATGACGCGACTTTGACACCAACGCTCGTGGGTTCGATTTCCACACAAGTACCTCCATCTCACAGATAACCGCAGCCAAATAACAACTCCCTATAGAGGGTTATTGTGGTCCTGTGTGTGACTGAGGTCACTAGTAAGCTCCCAAGGAGTTGCTGTATAAGCAGCAGAGGAGGCATCGCGCGAGTGATACTTAATATATCGCAAGCGTTTATACGACGTTTTAAAAAAAAACTTATCCCGTGTTTTAAACCATGTTTGCTTACCCCGTTTATTATCCGGGATTCAATGTTTGGGGATAAACGTAAGTTTATGAAGAACGGTATGTAATTAATATAAATAGTAGCATACCTTATCAAACTCAAACTTTATTAATTCAAATGTAAGTACAAAAGATCTTAGAAACATGAACGGATTTCCACTACTACATATTGCCTATCGAGCCGGTATACAAGATTATAAATTGTCGTTATTAAAAAAGTGAAGCTAAAATACTATGTAATTAATGTAAATAGTAGCATACCTTATCAAACTCAAACTTTATTCATTCAAATGTAAGTACAAAAGATCTTTGAAACATGAATGGATTACCACTACTACATTTGGCCTATCGAGCCGGCATGCAAGATTATAAATTGTCGTTATTAAAAAAGTGAAGCTAAACTACTATGTAATTAATGTAAATAGTAGCATACGTTATATAACGCATTTTTATGTAATCGACTTTTAATATTACGTATAGGAATATCTGTCTGCCTGTATACCTACTCAACTCTACTGCGATTTGACCTAACCTGCTTTCTGTGCTGCTGCCAATTGGTGACGGAAGCACAGAAAGCAACAAGCAAGCGACCAAATCGCATGTAAATTTGACTTTCGCAAAATAACGGCAGATTTTTTTTTATGCAATGTCGGGATGCGTACAAGCATTCCCTATCTGGTGTACCGTAACCTATTAACGCTTGAAATATATGACGTATCACTCGCGCGATGCATTCTCTGCTGCTTACACAGCAACTCCTTAGGAGCTTACTGGTGACCTCGGTGCGGTTTTCTATGAGGTGCTTCCCCAGACGGGCAGCTTTGATGCGCCCTACCTCTCTTAAAACATCCAGACCAAGACAAACAGACATGTTCGTATACACAAATGTTTCCCTTGTGTGGGAATCGAACCCACGAGCGTTGGTGTCAAAGTCGCGTCATTGACGACTGAGCCACCGAGCTCGTCAAACTGAATATATTAACTATTCAACTCTAGTGCTTGATACGTGGTTGACTAAATAAGTACTTATTATTACTTCCTATTATACCTAATTACTAATAAACATATTTCAGATATGAGACTACAATTTATATTCTCGTATATTTTGATAGCAATGTTTTTGATGCAAGTATTTGGGAAAAAATCCAAAGGGGAAAAATGTGAAGGGAACATTTTAAAACCTGAGAAGATGAATAATTGCACGTTGGGATCATATTTTACTTATCCCGTGTTTTATACCATGTTTGCTTACCCCATTTATTATCCGGGATTCTATGTTTGGGGATAAACGCAAGTTTATGAAGAACGGTACTAATCCATGTACTCGTAGATAAAAGCCTAACTAAGATAAATTTATAGACTTTAATAAAGATATATATATGTGTCCATTTATGGTAGTTTTTTGTTCATACGTTATTTCGTTCACGCTTATCCCGGTATTCTACGGTAACCATTTCTCCTTATTCTCTTTCTTTTTTTTGTTCGGCTTTTAAGGGTCATGTCGAGATATAGAAATAGCCTATAGCCTTCTTCAACAATTGGCTATCGAATGCAAAAATAATTTTTCAAATCAGTCTTGCAGTTTCAGAGATTAACGCGTCAAACAAACAAATTTATTATATGTGTATAGATGTATAACTAACTTAAAGTTTTTATCTTCGTTATCTTTACTACGTATATGTGTATGTTTTTCATACGAGTACTTACTTACTTCGTCGACTAAACTTTATTTAAAATTGTGTTAGAGCAATGTTATTTTTATCTAATTATTACGTATCTTGCACTGTACATAGTGCAGAGCAGCCGTCTTCACAGTATTCTATCTATTTATATAATATCTGATGAGCTCGGTGGCTCAGACGTGAATGATGTGACTTTGACACCAACGCTCGTGGGTTCGATTCCCACACAAGTCCTTTGTGTACATGAACATGTCTGTCTGTCTTGGTTTGGATGCTATAAGTGAGGTATGGCACATCAAAGCAGCCCGTCTGAGGAAGTACCTCCACCTCACAGAAAACCGCAGCCAAATAACAACACCCAGAGGGTTATTGTATGCCTGTGTGTGAGTGAGGTCACCAGTAAACTCCTAAGGAGTTGCTGTGTAAGCAGCAGAGGAGGCATCGTGCGAGTGACGGTGGGAGTGTGGGACTGATTTATTTGAGTGCATCTCTTAGAATAGTGAGCGAAGCGTATCTATGTGAAGGTGTGTATAAGATATATACAAGGTACCTCCGCGGTAGCGTTTTCTATCGACGACATCAGAATTTACCGCCGCTTTAGTTCAAAGGCCCTTATAAATTCAAAGGCGACTAGTATAGCGGTCTAATCACAATAGTTACCGTTAAGGTGCCCTTTTATATACAACGTCGGGAGGTATATAAGTATACGACACACCTGATGAAAAACGGTTACCATAGCCTAAGAAGGCTTGCAATACTTTAAGTACCACTGGCGCGATGGCCCCTCTGCTGTTAACACAGCTACTCCTTAGGAGCTTACTGGTGACCTCACTCATGCACAGGACTAACAACCCTCCAGAGAGTTGTTCCATGGCTCGCTCGCGTTACTCTGTAAATATACATACATACATCACGCCTGTCTCCCATTAGGTAGGCAGAGACTGGACCGCCAGGCGCACCGATCCAAATATAACCCTTTCGCTTGTTCCACACTCATCAACCTCTTCATGCATGCTCTATTAGTCTGTCCTTAAGGTCTCGGCATACGTGACGGGTTAATTCCTCGGACGGGACGGGAATGTGATGTGCATCGTTGATAATCTAATCGTGGTTTTCGTCAAAATCAAAATCGTACACTTGCGTTATAAATTTAATTGTGAACAGGTATCGAGTATACATTGTTCTGTATACCTCCCGTTCATAATTCATATTGAAAGATGAGAATTTAACGTCTTTTTATTTTAGACTACGTCGGAAGGCATGCAAGCATACGGCCCACCTGATGTAAAGCGGGTACCGTAGCCTATTAACGCTTGCGATATATTAAGTATCACTCGCGCGATGTTCCTCTGCTGCTTACACAGCAACTGCTTGGGGGCTTACTGGTGACCTCACTCATACGCAGGAACACGACAACCCTCTAGGGAGTTGTTATTTGGCTGCGATTTTCTGTGAGGTGTAGGTACTTCTCCAGACGGGCTGATTTGATGCGCCCTACCTCTCTTAAAACATCCAGACCAAGACAAACAGACATGTTCATACACACAAATGTTTGCCTTGTGTGGGAATCGAACCCACGAGCGTTGGTATCAAAGTGGCGTCATTCACGACTTAGCCACTGAGCTCGTCAAAACGTCTCAGCATACGTAACGTACGCTATATTTTTATATGCAACGATGTCAAGAAATCATCCCGTTCCTTCCGGCACGAGAAAAAGCACGTCACGTATGCTGAGACCTTTATACTTACATGCATAGTTCGAGCTATGGAAAACCATGCAAATCTCACCTTTATAGCTACGACATAAGATCCATGGGTCATTATCTGTACATTTTAATCAAAATACATACTATCAGAGCGAACTGCGCACACGTGAAGAGCATATAGGTACATTGTTTGAGTCGATATCACGCCTCGCCTCACAACCACCATTGTGATACAGCCCTTATGCGTGCTCGTAGCCAATTATTTGTTAGCGTAGATACATACAGCACTAGTTTTAGTATGTTGAGGTTGGTAGTAAAATAAGCATATGAACGATAAAATTGTAAAACTATATTGTTGATGTAATAGCATTTATTACATTCATATATATTTTAGTACCTAATAAAATCACAAAAACTTTATATATACATAAAAAATAAACAAATTTTTATTTAACATGAAAAATATTTTTTTATATTTTAAACATAGCTGTGATTAGGTAGACATGTTAAATTGGCAGGTATAATTTTATATATTCAATGCTATTTTATTGTGCATAAATGTATTTAATTAGTAAAGCAATTTATTTATTTTTTCTTGCAATGGCAACACACAGCTACCATAGAGATCATGGACCTATTATATGGCCTTTTCATCCGGGTTTCTCTAATTTGACCTCTGAGTGCGACGATACCCACAATAAAGCGTGTCTAACAGTGCCAACCCGAAGCATTTGTAGGGAGAGACTCTCGAAACCCCTAAATCCTTGGTACCCAATACCTTGGTGGTATTTCTTTTGCCAATGGCTGGTAACTGCAAGATTGCCACGCTTGTCAACTACTTCAACTACTGTACATCCCTATTTTAAAAAAGCTTTGGAGGAATTGAGGAAGTTTAAGCAGAATCAGCAGAATTTTATTTGAATGCACCTATATGTCTATATTATTTGTAAATAAGACTATGTATGATATGGAAGATAAATTTTAAAATAAAAATTGGAAAAAATAAAAGGTGTTATATTTTAATTACATAAATTCGTGTTTTGTAATTCTCACTTGTTCGGCGGTGATGGAAAACATCGTGAGGAAATCCGCACGTCCAAGAAATTATATTTCGACAGACGGGTAACCTAAGAAGGTTTTCCCCTGGGTTATGGAGATCTGACGGCAGGCGCTCTTTGTAAAAATCAGTATCTTCGCCAAATTTATAGACTTAGGTAGCGGACCCCGCCAATCCTAATGGATTAGTAAAAGAAGAAAAGTTAGAAAGAAAATAATTTATTTGTACACAACACAACAATATACATAACATAACAACATAGCTCTTTGCTGCAATATCAGGCAGAAAACAACATGCTTATAGGAAGAACATAATACAAACTTATCATAAACACAGCAAACAGTGTTGCGCGATGTAACAATTTGGTCTTGACTCAGTATCTTGTATGTATGTTGAAGCCAGTGTAGCCGACCGTAACGCTTAGTATGCGGTTCAAACTGGCACTTAACCGTATATTCACAAAATGACACATGAAACAGTTAAATCTCCATAAACTTTAGGAAATATTTTGGGGATGAGACAATTTTTAGGTATTTTTTACTGAATAGCATATCACTATTTGACACGCTACTTCTATAAAGATTGTAAGAAAATGGGGTTATCAATATAAGATGTGATTCTACGCGTTAATATAAAAGTGATTATATTTTCAGGAACACCGTTCCTATATGAAATCTATATGTTTTTCTGTGTGTCTGTCTGTGAGTGCGTGTGTCTGCCGCTTTTTTTCGAATATTCGAAGTTTGACTTCAGATTCGGATTCAGCATAAATAAGTAGAATAGGAATGTTCAGGAACACCGTTCCTATCTGTTAAGGAACATGGTAAAAATGGCCGACAAATTAAAAACAAATTTGAATTATTATATAATTGACTAGCCAGGTGTTCCTCTCTGGCAATGCAAGCTTACGCATTCTCACCTGGTTTATATAGGGTAACAGGAATGTAAAAATATACTGCAATGTGGCAATGTTACAAAATAATTTCATGTATAAACGAGGTTATCCAAATTCAAATATGATAGATACATCAAAATAATAACTACCTAGAGGGTTCTCGTGTTTCTGAGGTCACCAGTAACCTCCTAAGGAGTTGCTGTGCTAGCAGAGGCGGCATTGTGTGAGTGTTACTTAGCGTTCATACGGCGACGGTAACTACTTTAAATCAGGTGGGCCGTATCCTTGCATGCCTCCGGACGATGCATAAAAATAAAAGACCAGAGATATTTTTCAGAGATATCATACGATGGCCCTCAAGAAACAGTAGGACCTAAGACTATTCCTCCTCTATCAATGAATGTATGAAGTCATATTCAACCATACACACCTTTTTTATATTATAAGGTTATTATTATTACGAGGATCAGAAAATTAAGTTGGATATTTAAGACGCTCAGGCATGTGTTCCAAAATAATTTATCCAAAAAATCTCTGAAATGAGATATTGCTTTGGTGTAATCCATTTTATATATTATGTTCCAATCTGGGGCACTGTAGAAAAAAATAAATTCATCGAAGTAGAGCGCGCACAACGATATCGGATGAAAACAATGTAGGTATTTCAAAAATACTAGTAATTTACTATCCGTTAGAAACCTATATACAACGGTTCTAAAGTAACATAAGACAATACCCTACGATGCAACCAATGAATTCAAAAGTAGGAAACATTTTATAACACAAGTTCCTCCAACAAAAATGAAGTTTGTAATACAACGAACGGTCAGCTTGACTATACCATAATATAAATAGACATATAAATATTTATAGGAAACAGCAATATAAATGTAAAATTTGTTTACTTATGGTGAGACAAAAATACAATAGTTAATGTTTCCGCCTTATCATAAGTAAATAAACAGTTTGTTAAAATAAATAAATACTGAACGCCCACGCAAACATATAAATACAAATGTACTCATTTTAGTAAGAAGTAGTAGTAAGAAGGGTTATAGCTATGGAAGAGGCAAGCTTCATAATGTAGGCACTTTTATGCTTAAAATGTACATAAAATGTGAAAAAACCTGTTAAAAAATAAAATCTACTACTACTATTACTGCTATAACTTCATGTCAAATCCCTTGCGGGGTAGGCAGAGAGAACCGAGCGCCACGTGACTCGATCCTTACATATCTCACATGCTTGTTTAACATTCATTGCTCTTCGCATGCACGCTCGCTCGAAATTGGTCGTGTTCTATCAGTAGGTCATGATAGTATATAATATGTGGGGTGGCAGAGCAGAGGGCGTGGGGGACTCTAGGCAAGGCGATTAGTGGCTAGGCCGTGTGCAAGGCGTGGGTTCGAGTAATTTTACAGACCAAAACCAGAAAAGTCAATAATTTATCTGCTTCAAAGGCAATAGACAAAAAAAAGAAAGGAGCGCCATCTGATTTAACCAAATCCTGTCAGGAAGGTGCGATAAAGTAATGTACAAACGTATATAAAGAGAAACAGATTCGCAAGTTACATGTATTCTTTACAGTCGCTTTCAGACACAATTAACAGGAAACCTAAATTAACTTTCATATGTCTATATCCTACATGGCATATTTAAATGTAATTAAAGACGAAGTAAATTTCCTTTCATATGGTCAATATGCATTTATATATATACATCTAGATTAAACCACCATGTTTTAAACCAGATTACACATTCATTTAAAACTATTGCCTACTACTACTACTACAACTACTAGGCCTAATGCCTATGCAAATGCATAAAGTCACATACTTTATAAAACAGGAATCCATTTGTACAGATCTAATTACTTTTTGAGTACATTATCGGGTAAAGACCTTCATCTTTTAGAATAATTGACATTTTATAAAAAAATCTTAAACATTTTAAACGATCATCAAGAAAACCAGCGTTGCACCTCTCATCCAAAACTGGGCGCAGAGACGCAAGCAATGGGCCTGCAGCGAACAACTAGACGACTAGGAACTACGTATTGCGGATTGTAGCCTATGAAATATACATTGCGGCCTGCGAATTACACCGAACCTTAGTCTGCAATAAAAAAAGTAAACCATTACATTCTTGATATCAAATTACAGGGAATGAAAACATCCTCTGTTTTACAAATGCAAATTATTTAAACATACTTACTCGGTATACAAAGCTCAAAAGTCAAAACCAATTTTGTAGGTGACGCCATGACGCCATGCTTCTTGATTGAAACTTTGATTTAATTTGGCCACACACAGCCATTTTCAAAGCGAACCTCACATGTTTTCCATCTCGAATCCTCACTCACACGCAGGAACACAACAACCCTATAGGGAGTTGTCATTTGGCTGCGAATTTCTGTGAAGTGGATGTACTTCCACTGATGGGCTGCTTTGATGCGCCCTACCTCTTACCACTCTTAAAACATCCAGACCAAGACAAACAGACATGTTCATGCACACAAATGTTTGTCTTGTGTGGGAATCGAACCGTTGTTGGTGTGAAAGTCGCGTCATTCACAGCTGAGCAACTGAGCTCGTCAAAAGCTGAAGTGCCTCGGCATCAGATTTTTTCCAGCTAAGCATAGTATAACATGGAAAACATTAATAAAAACGTGTGGTATTTTCTAAATGGACTACATTAGAAAATATTTTTTCAATTTCAAAGCGTTAATTCAAGCAACATTTGTAGAACAACGGCACTCGTTAGTCTGCCTTGCCTTTTTACATTCTCATTACAATAATGGCCGCGTAAACAGAAATGAGAAACAATACCCTTCTTCACTGACACGTTCGGGTAAATCTTCTTGTTGGCTTGTCAGGTACAAGTTAAAAGATTAAACTATAATCTAGAAATAGCCGTCGCAATGGGCGAAGTTAAGAAGGAATAGTTAAAAGAATTTTGCAACTTTCAAGGTTCCCTTCGGGCTGGATTTAGTTAGAGTTAAGTTCATTATCTACTTTGTCCTAAGGGGTTAAAACTAGGATTTCATGTACCTAGTGATGTCAGATTTTTAGGTAACGAACGTGGGGAACTATGCAATCGCATAGCCCACCTGATGTACTTGTGGTTCAGATGCCAATATAAGCGCCTTCAATACAGAAAGTATGGGTCGCGCGTTGCTACCCGCGCTGCTCAACGACTTCTTAAGAAGCTCACTCACTCGCCGGAAGACAACAATTCTCGAGGGTTTGTTTCTTGGCTATGGTCATCTGTGAAGTGGTAGTCCTTGCTCAATTACTGCTTTGATGCGTTCTATCTCTCTTTTGCCAAAGAGTCGTTTGTTAATTTGCAGGTGCATCACATGCAGATGTGGTTGGCATTAATTCTATGAACCACTTATACTCCGGTATTAAGTTTTAGTTAGTGACGATACTTTGACACCAACGCCCCTGGATTCGATTCCCACACAGGACAAACATTTGTGTACATGAACATGTCTGATTATCTTGGTCTGGGTGATTTATCAGAGGTAGGGCAAAACAAAGCAGCCTGACTGGGAAAGCAGTGGAGGTATTTTCCCAAACGGGCTGCTTATATGCGCCCTACTTCTCTTAACATGACTTAACGAATGGTCATTTATCGAAAACAGCCGGGGCCGGAATCATATCGTTCAGAGGGCTCTGAACATCGAGATGAATAAATTCATCAATAAATAGACTGCCACTGATGTTGCTTAACTTGCGTTTTCAAATAGACTGACATGTGCAACGCCGCTATCGCGCTAATTTTACATGGCGAAATCAACGTTTTTGCTGTGTTTTCCTTTGAAATATTTAAGATTCATAGCTTAGCGTCAACTTTGATAAACATCTTAATTCTCTCGCACGGAGTTATTGTTTGTTTGAACGCGCTAATCTAACTACAGATTTTTAAAATACGTTTTCCATTTGTCCGCCCAATTATTGGGGAAGGTAGACTACTCAACATTACGACCGACCCTTAGAAGCAGATGAAAATTAAGCAGAAAAGTGGTTCCCGCGGGATACCACCATACGCGCGGACAATAGTCCCGGATTCGAATCCTGCTGTAGGCACGTACTACTATATTAGTGTATTCGGTTTTATATAGTAATTTGTAATTACTACTTGCTCATAGCTGGAGGAAAACACTGTGAGAAAATCCGCACATCCAGAAAATTAAGTTTCGAAAGCCGTGTGACATAACCAGTCTGGCTTTCCCTCTGGGTTGTGGGTCTCTGGGTCTGACAGCAGGCTTCTTAGGCTTATATAGCGGACCCCGCCAATCCATGGATTATGAAACTAGGTAATGCTAGGAAAAAAATTAAAGAAACGCCTTTGGGAAAGTAATAGGCAATGTTACGTAGGCTAATATTAACTAAAATAATTGGATAGGGAATTCAATATATAGCATAGTGTAATATTTAGTGATTATAATTACAATAGCGGGCAACTCAGTTGTCTAGACGGGGCAACATTGCGGTGCGGGGCACAGCGGCGTCCCCCCACCACTAATTGGAAGGTGTACAGTAGGGATGGGCAAATCAAATATATATATCGATATACATCGAAATCGATATTTTTATAAATATACACTAACACGTACAATAAAAAATATTGATATTTCGATATTTTTTCCAGGAGGACATGTTGTACTTATTAAGTATTGTCCACTGTTGCATACATGTGTCGTATGTACAGAAGTCTTTAAAAATATTGAATATCGATAATTCGTGATTAAATATATGGGTTATTTAAAAAAAAAAATCGATATTTTGATATATCGATGTTTTTTACCCAAGCCTAGTGTACAGTCCGCCTAACCTCTATTGCGCCTCGGTACTGTTTCTAGTGTGACTCTCTCTACTTTAAATTATTATTGCGACAAAATAGTGCACAATGAAAATGTATATATATGGTTTATACTACGTCGGATAGCAAACAAATATACGGCTCATGATATATTAAAACGAATTATTAAAATTATACAATAATATGCATATATAATATAATTTTAATAATTCACCTTGGCCTTGGGTTTTAATGTCTATAATAGACTTACTGAATCGAGAAGGTAATCCTTGTTTCTAGCGTTATCCTTATTTCCTATTCCATTACGATTAGCGGGGTCCGCTACCTAAGTGTAAGGATTCAGCGCAGACTTTGACATGGAGCGACTGCCGTCATACCTCCACAGCTCGGAGAAAATCAGAACTTTCGTAAGTAGCACGTATCTCGAAATATAATGTGTTGGGCGTGTGGCTTTCCTCACGATGCGTTATTTCCCCGCCGAGTGATAATTACAAATATGTACATACATTCGAAAACACGAATTTAGTTGTGGTATACCTATGCCAGGATTAGTACCAGGGACTTTCGGATAATAGGCTGTTTTTTTTTATCCACTGTACTATTTTCGCCTAAATTGCGAATTTAATGTTTTTCTTCAAATAATATTCATTACTGGTTAATAATTCCAGTCATTTAAGTAGGTGCCAATATACAGGGCACAAGATTTGCATCTTGTGACAACCCTAACGTATTTTTATGATCTAGAGGACGATTGTCGGGTTGTCGACATTTAGCGCCGCGACAAAGAAGTTTCCCTATTTTTAGGGTTCCGTACCCAAAGGGTAAAACGGACCGTATTACTGAGTCTCCGCTGTCCGTCCGTCCGTCCGTCTGCCACCAGGCTGTATCTCATGAACTGTGATAGTTAGACGGTTGAAATTTTCACAGATGAAGTATTTCTTTTGCCGCTATAACAATAAATACTAAAAAACAGAATAAAATAAATATTTAACGGGGCTCCTATACAACAAACGTCATTTTTTTTTGCCGTTTTTATAGATAATGGTACGGAACCATTCGTGTGCAAGTCCGACTCGCACTTGGCCAGTTTTATAGTAATTATTACACCATGAGGATAGGTAGCATAAAACGATGACTATATACTAGTGTAGTGATTATTAGAGTGTGTATTACTTTATAAAGATGATTCTGCACTTCCGTCCAAATACAATAACTGCTTAATTGATGTAGAAAAGAAAGTAACCTTGTAAACCTTATTTGTTACCCGTACCATTGTTTTTAATTCGTTATATTACTTAATATTACAATGTAGGTTAATACTTTAGTCGCACATGTAATTCTAACAAAAAAACCGTTTCTAATCTCATTATCAAGAAATCGCTTTATGAAACCATATATATTAGGAAAATATTTTCAACGGTACCCCATACGATGGGGTGCACTAATGAATAAGATTTGGTAGTAAATGGTTCACCGTTGAATTCATAGTGAAAGCTACAACTATTAAAGAGTTGTTGTTCCTGCGAGTGAGTGAGGTTACTATTCTTTATGTACAACGTCGGGAGGCATACAAGCATACGTCCCACCTGATGTAAAGTGCTTATCGTAGCCTATATGAACGCTGTAATACATTAAGTATCACTCGCGCGATGTCACCTCTGCTGCTAACACAGCAACTCCTCAGGAGCTTACTGGTGACTTCACTCACGCGCAGGAACACAACAACCCACCAGGAAGTTGTTATTTGTCCGCGGTTTTCTGTGAGGTGGAGTTACTTCCCCAGACGGACTGCTTTGATGCGCTCTATCTCTCTTAAAACACCCTGACCAAGACAAACAGATATGTTCATGCACACAAATGTTTGTCCTGTGTGGGAATCGAACCCACGAGTGTTAAAGTCGCGTTATTAACAACGGCGCCACCGAGCTCGTCGGTAAACACTACTAGTAAAGACCTAAGGATTTGCTGCCTCAGCATTACGCAAACGATAATCTTTGTATTGTTTGTTCAGCTTATTTACCGTCGGACATCGTATAACAAATTGAATATTAAAACCAAAGGTAATATTAATGAATGCTACATAAAAATAATAAGAAATGCACTAAAAACAAAGAACATCTGGCCCGTGTGGCATGGCGGCAAGAAAAGTCGTTGGATTTCCTCGCTGGAGTGTTTTCTTAGCGATACCTCGTTTTCCTAATCCATTAGAAATGGCGGGGTCCGCTACCTAAGCCTAAGGATTTGGTGAAGATACTGATTTTTACATGGAGTAAAAATCAGATCTGACCTCCGCAATAAAAAGGTAAAACTAGATCACTCTAAGGTAAGGTCACACGTCATTCGAAATATAATTTCTTGGACGTGCGGGTCTCCGAAGCTATCGCTTAGGAGAAACCTACCTATTGAGCAACAGATCCCTGGTTCGAATCCTAAATTAATTTGTGTTTTCAGATCTATGTAGATACATATTTGTAACAATCATCAAAAATAATAATATAGTGGGAAAACCCGCGCGCGCGTAGAAATTTTACGAGTATTTCGATAGACTTGTGACGTAACCTAAGAAAGGTCTGGTTTTCCCATCGGATTGTGGAGATCTGACGGCAGTAGCTCCATGCCAAAATCAGTATCTTCGCCAAATCTTTAAGCTTAGGTAGCGGACTCCGCCAACCCCAACGGATTAGGAAACAGGATAACGTTAAGAATAAAATCGTACCAATCAGATGATATCGTTTTATGTTTCTTCCGCATTATTTGAAGAATGTATAATTTCCTAATAGATAGCAGATAACTAATTTGGTAAAGACTTCTAGCAAAAAGAGAAGAAAAGAAAAGCAAAATGAAAAGAGCTATGAATGTTAAAGAAGCGAGTGAAGTGTGTAAGGACCACGTCTTATGGCGCTCGGTTCTCTCTGCCTACCCCGCAAGGGAACTGGCGTGAAGATATACATACATACTTCTAGCAAAACGCTGTTTTTCGAAGTTACCTTCTTTATTAGTGTTCTTTCTATTTCCAGGAAACGAGTTTTAAAAGTGCAACCCCAGACGGAGATGCATGAAGTTATTATAGATTGTTTTAGGACTTTGTGTCAGCAGACTTCTTTCAGAACCAGAATCCCCTTACACATTTCTAGGAGCTATGTGTCTCAGTCTTTTAAACATCCAGATGAGTCGTCAGTCATTGCATTTTTCGCTTACGGTTATCGTAGACTTTTCGTCACATGTGACAATTCGATCCAATATTCCTATATTTCTGTACCGATTCAACAAGGCAACACAAGTTTCAACGCGCGTTTCTTTCTGCAGATCGTCAAATCATGAGGCACCCATTTTTCATATTTTTTTATCTTATAGATTTGATGCAAATGATCCAATATTGTAGGTAAGGTAACGTTAAACCATGCCGCTGATTGCTGCGTAGTTTGACTTGGATCGGCTTCCACCATCTCCTTCAATTCAACGTTATTAACCTGAGTGTGCAGTCTTCCACGTGGTTCGTTCTTCAAGTCAAAGTTTCCATTACAAAGTGTTTAAACCAAAAAGGCACGGTGCGTTTATTGGCAGTCTCCACTCCAAACACAGCATTGATATTGCGAGACATTTCTGCTGCGTTAGTCCCGCATCGGAACTTGTATTCAAAAATTACTTGGATTCGAAGTATCCAACTTTCCCGTTTAAGAAGAATAAAAAAAAACATTGAAATTCGGAAATCAAATTAAAAAAAAACAATAAAAGAAATACCTCATAGGTGTCATGTAAAAAACGTTTCCACTCGAAAATCTCACACCATGAAGGCTTAATGTCAATTCAAAATACTTATCTCTTACAATAAAACGGCAATTTCATATTTTAACCCCTATTATTAAAGGAAATGTTCGAAACATGCAAAATTATGTACGTTTTCTTGAAATTTTCAATTATGAATAGGATCCAATTTAGATTATGGGGCAAACACTAGTTTTCTTAAAATCAATAGTTTTATGTAGTTGTCTACAATATTGTAATACAATCTGAAGCTTTCTTCAATATATATTTATTATTTCAACTATCTATAAATTACCTCCCCTTGAACGCAATACTGCCTCTAATAATCAATAATACAATATTTCATTCACAGCAAATGTTACCGCTAGCTCGTCTCGAACGAGACTGTTTGTTTTCAATCACCTTAGCTGACTACACGATAACTCGTTTATCAAAACAGCAACTAACACTAATTTTTATAAGTACTTCAGGAATACACTAATAAGATAAAGTCTAAATGAAATTTACATACAATTAGAATAAAATATGAAAATGAAATCCAAATTTATTCTTGATTTTTCGAAATAATTAACAGTAAATTTAACAATACGGTCTCTCAAGTTTATTAAGAAAAGTCACTTGAGTAATTGAACTTAAAATAAAGTACATTTTTTCATATAAATATTATAAATCACAACAAATAATCATAGTTAGGCATGGAAATCTATGGCTGACGAATTTGGTGATTATAATATCAACACACACACGCGGTGTGTGCAGTTAACTATATTGATGTGAATACGTCTATAAATTTGCTTTAGTGAGAGAATTCAGAAAACTGATGACAATAAAATCATGGGATTCAGTTCGATGTTCTATTTATTTGTAGGAAAACAATCAGCTTAAAGCCTATACAGTTCTCACATATAGTCGCTATAACATCAATTATTAAATAAGAAAAAAGAGAATTTGACAATATATCAGAACAATGTAAATTAAAATATACATATATATATATATTTTTTCGCTGATGACTTCTTTTCACTGCACAGTCACACCCTATTTTTATATTGTTAATTTCGTATTGGTATTAAACGAAATTATGTTCGGACGTTATCTTTTAATAGGGTAATTATTACACTGCTCAATTTAATGTTTGAATAGAGTTTTCACTCACCTTTATTACTAGTTTAAAGTACAAAACGTGCCGTTTCATTGAATATCATGAGAGTAACATTGGTAAGGATTTATATTTTTTCACGCATATATACATAACATGGAAGGTATATGTTACAAGTTGCAAAATAAACGTTATGTTTATCTATTTATTTATTAACCCTTCACGTAAGGAGTGTCGTAATGAGAATTGTATGTATGTATGTATATCTTCACGCCAGGTCTCTTGCAGGGTAGGCAGAGACAACCGAGCGCCATAAGACGCGGTCCGTTTCATATTCATAGCTCTTTTCATGCACGCTCGCCGGTTCCTAAGGCTCCTGACATGAGAATTGTTTTGACTAAAAAAAAGATTGCACCTTAAAAAGCTTTTCGCCCGCTAAAATGGTATACCTACGTATCCCGAAAACGACTCGTTAAAGTATATTTTTTATACAACGCTGGTAAATATACAACAGACGATCCACATTATGTAAAGTGCCGTTGAATGTTTGCAATATAAGAATGACGGTCCGCACGTTGCTACCCTTGCTGATAACACAGAAACTCTTTAGGAGCTTATTGGTAACGCCACTCATTTGAAGGAACATAACAACCCTTCAGGGAGCCATTATTTAGCAGCGGTTTTCTGAGATGATAGAGATATTAACCCAGTCGGGTTGCTTTGATGCACCCTACCACTCTTAAAAACACAGCTACTCTTTAGGAGCTTACTGGTGTCCTCACTCATTCGCAGTAACACAACAACCTTCCAGGGAGTTCTTATTTGGCTGCGGTTTTTTGTGAGGTGGAGGTACTTCGCCAATAGGTATGCCCTTGCGCTCTACCTTTAAAAACAACCAGTTTAAGAAGACATGTTTATGCATGCAAATGTTTGTCTTGCGTCGGAATCGAACCCACGAGCCTTGGTATTAAAGTAATATTGCTAACACTCCGCCACCGGGCTCATCAGATTTTATGGCATTACCAACAACGAAGATTTTGGAACTTTGAGTATTTGAAATTAAATAGTCTGTGTATATTAACGAATGTGGGATTGCGCATGGGTGACCAAGTGGTGAACTGTCTGCTGTATGCAGACGATGCCGTGCTATTAGCAGATACACCATCTAAACTGCAAACACTGGTCACAGCGATGAAAGACGACTGTATGGAGAAAGGCTTACTACTGAATGCGAAGAAAACAAAGATAATGGTATTTGAAAGAGAAGAATCCAGAACTAATGTAAGGATTACGATTGATGATGAAGTGTTGGAACAAGTGGATGAGTTTGTATATCTTGGATGCGCTTTCAGCAGGGATGGAAGGTACACCGCAGATGTGGAAAGACGAGTGAGTGCTGGGAATAGTGTGAATGGAGCGTTGGGAAAACTTCTTGGCAGTAAAATCCTGAGCCAGAAGGCACAACTCGCTATACACAATGCAGTGTTGGTCCCAACGCTAACTTATGGAAGCGAGAGTTGGGTATGGCAGAAAGAGCATGAAAGTAGAATAAACGCGGTTGAAATGCGAGCGCTGCGCAAAATTTGTGGCGTAAGGCTCGTAGACCGTATTCGCAATGATGATGTTAGAAATAGAGTTGGTCTGAAAGAGAGCGTCGGTGTTAAAATAAGAAGAGGCATGCTCCGATGGTTCGGGCATGTAGAAAGAATGCAAGATGAAAGAATGACGAAGCAGATATACAATGCAAAAGTGGAAGGATGTAGGAGCCGGGGAAGGCCAAGACTTACCTACCATGACCAAATTGGTCATGTTCTATCAGAAGGTGATGTCAGGAGCCCTAGAAACCGGCGTGCGTGCATGAGAAGAGCAATGAATGTTAAAGAAGCGAGTGAGATATGTAAGGATCGAGTCACGTGGCGCTCGGTTCTCTCTGCCTACCCCGCAAGGGATTTGGCGTGAAGTTATAGATAGATATATTACAGCGTATATGCGAAATTCTAATATTATACGAGTATAATATCTTTCAGATGTTGGTGAGTCTTTCATGTTGCGTCGTAGTTCAGTCGCGATTGAGGCCATTGAGAAGGTTTCATCCAACGAAAAGCACACCATTTTCTATTCCCCTAGAATACATGGCAAGGAGTAACTCAGACCTACAAATCCCGAACCAGACCTTCTGCAAACAGATGGAACTGCAGCCAGCTGAACAGTATTTGGTGCATCCCTGGTGGTATCATTATTGTCAGAACTACATAGAGAAAAGAATGCAGAAATACAACGGCGTTCAAAAAGTTCCACCGGCATTTAGGATTATTCTAGAAAAAGTGCAGGAATATAAAAAAAATCTGCAGAATGGACAGTAAAGATAATTATTTGTTTTTCGTAAAGATATAAAAATAATACGTTGGCGAGACGACGTTTTTTTTTCAGGATATGTTAGCGAAGTTTTAAATAAAAAACAATTCATATAACCAATATAGCGTTATTTTACTACCCAGTCTGCCTTCATTACCAGCAGTTCCAGCTATGAACAGTTGTAAGTGAGTTAAAGTATGCAAAATGGTTAAGATATACTTAGGATCAGTTTAGCTCTTGGGTCGTTACTAGTACTGTTGCCTTGCTGTAACAACGTTGTGTACAGCTCATGGAACTTCTCTATATCGCTCAGAATCTATGTCTTCATAGAAATAATGGCATCAATGTTGCTCTTCAGCTTTGTTAGTTGACTTAGCCCAACAAATAGATCTTTGGCGAAGACTTGGGAGCCTTGATCCTGTTTTGATACGAATGGTATTAAATTGGCGCATGTATTGCCTTTGCAGACCTGCCTGTTCAGCTGTCTGTACTGCCTGTGAGCTGAAGACTCCAACCACATTCCACGTCTGACCTGCATGAAATTCTGGGTGTGATTCGAGAACTTTTACATTCTTTTTGGGCGAGGTCAAGCTTGAAAAAATGACCTTTGTATCATGCTTATACCACTTGTAATAAGTAAAGAGTTGAGAGTTAAAATTAGATTGCGAATTGCAAAATTATTATCCTCATGATTACACTTCAGTAGGAACCTAAATCAACAAAGTTAAGAAGCAAAGATGTCTCTTTTATAATCTTATTATTTGTCTAGCAATCATTCTGTCTATTTTTAGAACGGAGCAGTGACAGCTTAGCAGTTAAACCTATTAACCGCCTGCTACCCAGTTCGAGTCCTGAGGTGGACATGTACCACTAAATTCGTGATTTTGATATGTGTACATATGTCATTATCATTTGTTCGGCGGTGAAGAAAAACCCACTAAGGATAACTGCACATCCCAGAAATTATATTTCGAAAGACGGGTGAGACATAAAAAAGATCTGGCTTTTCCTCTGGCTTGTTGAGGTCTGACGGCAATTAATCTATCAATTAAAATAAAAAATCAATATGTTCGCTAAACCCTTAGGTTTCGGATACGAACACCCCTAATCGGACACGGGACCAATTTCATATTCAATACATGTAACGGACATGCTGAATACGGTAAGACATAGAAGAGTGTCAGATAGATGTTTTTCAGCCATTTCATCTAAAGTACTTTGCGTGGTTCTGCCAGCAATTCTGAACTAGCGCCGGCCGGCTCTACCCACTACCGTTAGTAGGTGCATGTCGTCACCGCAATGCTGAACTGCACGTCTCGGCTGCTACGTTCGCGTCTGCGATAGCTCGCCATTAGGAATAGAAACCGCATGCACTCGCCACCGTTGCTGCCCTGGCTGCCGCCTCTCTGCTATCCGTGTTTCGTTTCTTCACCAGGCATCCTCAGGCGCTGTGATGACATGCAATGCTTGTAGCATGTTATATTCGGTGGCGAAGCACACAAAGTAGTTTAGATCAAATTCCAAAATTTAAATTTGATAAAATAACGCTTGAAACTATTAACTATAGAATATTCTCAGTCGTATTAACTGAAAAAAACTAAAAAGCTACTAGAAATAGTGGGAAATAAACATTATGATTGTGACATAATCTCTAGACGAATCATTTTATAAGGTAAGCATATACCATAGTCTACGGATAGTTACAACACCAGAGACTACACTTGTGCATTGGCATCCCTCTAAAAATCTCTTCATGCCTTTTTTGGAGAAAAACATGTTGTAGTCCCTATAAAAAACTTCAGCAAGGAGTTCACTTTAGAACTCATGCACATCCATCAATAGACGAAGTTAGAATGGATACTGAAAAGTGTGACTACAGCTTAATAACGGTGTCTCAAAAATATCCAGTGAGCATATCGCTTAACAGAACGCTGGCCAATGTTTACCAAATAATCCAGTACTACTTCCTCGATCACATTACAGTCCTGATAACGATGTCTGAAGTGCTTTATTAGACCTCCTTTAAATTCGAAAATAATGAAATTATCTAATGCAGTGAGTTATTAATGTTTACTGTTATTTACTAACTTAGCGGATGTGTTCGAATAAGATGTAATATTCTTGTTTTGGTAATTCGTGTTTACAAATTTAATTTTGATGCTGTTTTTTAATTTGTGATAATTTTATATCACACACCTAACAAAATTAGGTCGGCATATAAAACAGGGGTAATATTCATATACATATGTTGCAATTAAACTTTATAAACGCGGTGTGGTACGGACGTTGTTTGCAACTGTGGCCACACGACAAATGCAGTGGTGGTTTGTAACAGAGGTCACAGTAAAGTCAACTGGTTAGCAACCTGCGTTGTCACCGTGCAGCGTATTCTTAAGTCGTCTTTTGTACCGTGATAACTTTTTGTTCGTACATAAAGTTCCTGTACGCAGTGATGTTCATACGAGGTCTAAGCGACAAGTTATATTGAACCATCTGAAGATGGCGCTGTTAAATTTGTCTGGAAATACTTATTGTTATTTATTACTATTTCAGTTTATAGTATTATCAACGATAAGTAATGTCTTATCGAGGAGACACTCATCAGGGTCAGGCGAGAGCATAGAAAATATTTTATACTTCAAAGACTGCAATCACAGGAAGAAGACACTAGAACTGCCCGCTTTGAGGACAGCGGAAACTCCACCGCCACCCAAATCAGACTGTCCGTTTCCAAAAATGTGTTGCGCCATGAGTTGTGGCAACGAATGCAACCTTGGTGTCCAGTCCTTCGTCGGTCGGCAGATGGGACCACTTCAAAATACCCAGCCGATACAACCGATGCATGTTCCTCGACAATCACCGCTAGGCCATCCATCGACAGTCCAAAGACCAAGAAAGACTTCCCAAAATTTACCGGTTCAAGGTGGAAGACGGGAACTTGGATTTACGAAAGAAAGGATTAAAAGTTTGATTTCCCATGATGACGACATCAGAAAAATTTTGAAAGATTTAGTGAGAGTAACTATGCAGAAAGTAGATTTACTGGAGATGATAAACACTAGGAGAAATGCTAATCCAACTCCGTCTACTTCTTCTCCTAGTGTCGATAGTGAAGAAGAGTACGAATCGGATGTGTAGGAACATTGTAAGAAATTATGAAGGGCGTTCAACGGGACGAGATAAAAATGGTAAACACGTCGGCCTTTTTTATTTAAGTATCCCCGTCCTTGTCCTCTATGATTTATGCCTGTTTAAATAAGACATATGATTTTATTACATATTGGTAATGATATGGTAATTATCTCGGTTCTCTGTGCCTACCCCGCAAGGGATTTTTCGTGAAGTTATAGATAGATAGATAAGTAATGATATGTGACTAGGGCTGGACAAAACTGGCCTTTATATTTATTACAATCTGCTCATGTAACTAGTCCAATATTGTATTTACTATCTAAGAAAGGTCTGGTTTTTTCTTTGGGTTGTGAAGGTCTGACGGCAATCGCTCTATGTAAAAAACAGTATCTTCGCCGAATCCTTTGGTTTAGATAGCGAGCCCCGCCAATCCATTGCTAGGGAGAAGAATTCAGGAAAAAACTGGAAAACTTAGTATTTATTGTATCATATATATAGCATGCTCCATTTGTTCGAAACTTAGAGTATAAGCAAGCTATACAGAGCGCGTATCTATCCGGTCGGTTGTGCTGCTGATAAGCACATTTGTATTAAAAACTATCCAGCCAAGGCCTTGGCCTGTTTTCACTGGCTAGACTAGGGCTATCGTAACCGTCTCGATTTCGCACCCCACAAAGTATATCAGCTCTTACTCAAGGGAAATTTGCAGGTTCCTCCGCGATTACACTTCAATGGAGTATCAGTTGCAAATGAAAACTCAGTTCGTTACTTGGGATTACTGTTAGACAAAGGTTTTAATTACATTGAACACATGAAGCAGGTTGGGGAAAAGCCAAAAAGAACTTTTATGCGTTAACTCGAATTTCCACCTCGACGTGGGGCTCAACTTTTAAAACGTTAAAAAATATATAAACAGCCACATATTTAGGATGTATTACGTACGGTTGACGTGCATGGGCTGATAGAGCTACCTAAGGTGCTGTGCGTCATAATCTGCTGCAAAGTCAGCGTTTCGCTTTAACATTTTTATGTACATCGTATAGAACTGTGAGCACTGAGGCAATACCAGTGCTGGCGGGCGTGTTACCAGTTGACTTAGAAATAAAACGTCGCGATTCAATGTACTACACCTCTAAAAACATGCACCCTGACTTTCTAAAACAGCGCGATCGTGACAAAATACTTAGATTGTTCAAACCAATTGACGAGGTACTTGAAACTTTGCTGTCTGAATAGCAGGAAAGATGGGAAACTTTTACTAAAGGATGCCATTTGTATCTGTTCTTTCAATCAGTGTGAGACAGATTAAATAAAGAGTGGTTAGAAGTCGATCATCCCGTTGCGCAATTTTTAACGGGGCATGGAAACTTTAGGGCTAGTTTTCTTCGACAAATCAAGAATTCGAGCAAAGAGCACATCATGTTATCTGGGAGTGCGATATCTGGCGTCGGGAGCAGGACGATATGTTAAATTCCTTGCATGTCACATCCGGGGTAGTATACTATTCTGATTTGGTAGTAACAACGGAGAATTACTAGGTGTTTAGGCGGTTCTGCAATCCATATTATTGGAATCGATGTGTTAGGTAACGACTCATAATTTAGGTACCAATAGTGTTAGATATAGCCATCTCTTTGAGGGTTTTTAATGCCTTATTTGTCATATTGCTGTCTCTCACTTTGCCAAGACGGTAAGTCAATTCCAAAACTTCCTACTTCTACAAATTTCTTCTGATTAAATTCGTTGTGAGTTCCAAGGCAGCTGTAGTTGTACCCCCGGGGCAGCAATGAACTTCACTGTTCATTGCCTTTGTGGTGGTTGCCGCTGTTAATTCTGGCTACACAAGAGATACAGTGATGGGAATGAGTGGTGGGCCTGTCTCGTTAACAAACAATTCGTATTTATGGTATAGACCTATTATAGTGATGTTCTATGCGTGATATACGTAACGAAATTTCAGGTTAGAAGCTTCATGACTACTTCTCGATAAAACTACATATCAGCATGACTACATCGCCTTATGCCTAGGTAGCGGTATGATTAGATCGTTTTAGGACTAAATCTTCTAGGCTATCGTTACTTCAATACAGAAATTCTGATAAGTCTCCTTCCCAAAAGACTGTAATTTCTGGAAAGCACATTTTACTACTGACACGTGGTGTTGTTCATACGTGTACTTACGGTTCATACTTAGTATGGTGTGTTCTATAGCTATATAATTTTTAACGGAAGTATCGCGTGTTTTATTTATTTTGTTGAACCTGACGTTTCGAATGCTTTGCAGCATCCGTGGTCGCAGGAAGACTTGTTGATTGTTTAATTCAATGTGTAACAATCGCGAAAACCTAAGACAATACTATGTTCTATAGCTTGTTTATGGTTCGGATTTATATAAAGAATGTAGGAAGAATGAATAACGAAACATATCTACAATGTGAAAGTTGAAGGACGTAGGAGCCGAGTAAGGCCAACACTTACCTACCATGACCAAATGAAAGAAAGATAGAAAAGAAAGAAAGAAAAGGTTTATTTGGACGTAACACAAACACACAATAAACAATAGGTACTGATATAATAATAGTGCTGTGCGGCACCACAAAAAGGTTTTATCTCAGTATAGTGCCGTGTCAACTCATGACCCGGCGCTGATTTTCAGATAAGACTGTCTGTGACACCACGGGCAGACAAACAAGCACAAAGCAGACTATAATTCAATGAAACAAACGTTTTTTTTTACTTTTGGCTAAAAGACGTGTATCCAGTCATTCAAAAATAACAATAAAAACTATAATATGCATTCACTCTTCTAGACATCGTCGTCGGGAGGCATACAAGCATACGGCCTACCCGATGTAAAGCGGTTACCGAAGCCTATGAACGCTTGCAACACATTAAGTATCACTAGCACGATGCTACCACTGCCGCTAACTCATTAGGAGCTCATTAGGAGCTTTTTGGTGACCTCACTCACACGCAGGAACACATCAACCCTGGGAGTTGTTATTTTGATTGCGGCTTTCTGTGATGTGGAGGTATTTCGCCAGCCAGGCTACTTTGATGCTCCCTACCTCTCTTAATAACACCCAGACCAATACAAAAAGACATATTCATGTACATAAATGTTTGTCCGGTGTGGGAATCGAATCCACGAGGGTTGATGTCGAAGTAACGTAAAAGCGCGATTCAACACTGTGCCACCGAACTCGTCAAAAAAAAAATATCAAAAAAAGGTGACGCAAACAATTCCTTAGGGGGTTGTTGTGTTCCTGTGAGGTCTCCAGTCAGCTCCAAAGGAGTTGCTGTAATAGCAGCAGGGTTGGCATCGCGCGAGTGATGCTTAATGTATTGCAGGTGTTTATAGGCTAGAGTAGCCGCTTTACATCAGGTGGGTCGTATGCTTGTATACCTTCCGACGTTGTATAACAAGCTCCATATAAAAATCAATAAAAAAAGGATTTATACGAGTAGGTTCTCCCTGCCTACTCCGCAAGGGATTTGGCTTGACGTTATGGATAGATAGATAGATATAACCACATTAATTTATTATTCTTGTATATTTTACATAAAAAATGTTTCTATTGCCTCTGTTGATAACTGAATCCTGAATTTCATTCGCGCACACGGTTTAGGAGAAAAATTTACATTTGAAAGTTATGTCCGGCAATTACCATGCATTACTCGAATCCCGGGATTTTAAGTATTAAATGTTATGCGAATTCGTCAGAATATTGCGAAATGCATAATATTCTGCACGATACATTATATTGCGAATATATTTTAGTTAATATAGGACTGTTAACTGTTTTCCTTGTAGTCTGTACGAGTGGTTTATTATCGAAAATTATTTGTAGAATGGAAGGTATTGAAATGTATGTATCCATTTTGGCCGGTATCAAGTTCTTCTGAAATAGCGTTTTTAGGGTTCCGTACCCAAAGGGTAAAACGGAACCCTATTGCTGAGACTTCGCTGTCCGTCCGTCCGTCCGTCCGTCTGTCACCAGGCTGTATCTCACGAACCGTGATAGTTAGACAGTTGAAATTTTCACAGATGATGTATTTCTGTTGCCGCTATAACAACAAATACTAAAAAATAGAAAAGCATAAATATTTAACGGGGCTCCCATACAACAAACGTGATATTTTTGCTCGTTTTTGCTCGATATTGATAACGGCAACAGGTAGACACTTGAAATATTTACAGAATATTTAGTTAGATATTCACTTTAAGAATAAATAATCAAATTAAAATAAAACAAATATTTAAGGGGGCTCCCATACAACAAACGTGATTTTTTTGCCGTTTTTATAGGTAGTGGTACGGAACCCTTCGTGCGCGAGTCCGACTCGCACTTGGCCGATTTTTTTCTATGCCCTAACATTATCATCAATCTATCTAACGAGCTCGGTGGTGCAGTAGTTAGTGACGCGACGTTGTAACCAATGCTCGTGGGTTTTGATTCGAACATGTCTGTTTGTCTTGGTCCGGGTATTTTCTATCTATACATATAAATAAAATTGAAGTGACTGTCTGTGATTTTAAAATAAAGCCTTTATCTTAAGCTCATATTATTATTTTCACGTTACCAAAGCTTAAATACGCATTTTTAACTTTTTTGTCTGTTTGTCTGTATATCTGTTTGTTTGTCCAGGCTAATCTTCGAAATGGCAGAACCTATTTGGACAGAACTTTTACTGGTAGGTAGAGGACTGTTCAGAGCAGAATATAGGGTATTTTATCCCGTAAATATTTAGGGTTCCTGCGTAAAAAATGAAAAACTGTTACAATTAGGGGGAAATGTCTTCCCCTTCGGGGGAGACTGCAATTTTATTTTTATTATTTTCACAGAATACGTATTTTTTGTGACATAAAATAACTACGCATTTTTTATGTAATAAAAATAAAATAAATATACGTTGCCTTCCGTAAAGGTCAATAGATGGCGCTGTATGAAAATTGAATCGCTCTATGGTTGCATCTACGACCCTGAACTTTTTTTTTTAAACAGAAAGAATTTGAGGTTTGTAGAGAAATAAAGGCTACTAAAAGCCCAAATCTCATGCGTGCGAAGCCGCGGGCTTCAGCTAGTGTATCATAAGTATGTATTTAAAACAAAGTATTTACATATTTGTATCAGTTGTCTAGTACCCTTAACACAAGTTTCGCTTATTTTGGGGCTAGATGGCGCTATATATTGAGTATGGCAATATTTATTTGCAGTCGAATGGTCCATACAATATAATACAAACAAAGGATTTTCTCCAGAGCTGACAGTCGAATGGTCCATACAATGTAGTCGATTCGGTCTAAAGACCCGGTCATTTTTAGGGTTCCGTACCCAAAGTGTAAAACGGAACCCTATTACTGAGGCTCCGCTGTCCGTCCGTCCGTCCGTCCGTCCGTCTGTCACCAGGCTGTATCTCATGAACCGTGATAGTTATATAGTTGAAATTTTCACAGATGATGTATTTCTGTTGCCGCTATAACAACAAATACTAAAAAATAGAATATAATAAATATTTAAGGGGGCTCCCATACAACAAACATGATTTTTTTGCTCGTTTTTGCTCGATATTGATAACGGCAACAGGTAGACGCTTGAAATATTCACAGAATATTTGTATGTATGTATATGTATGTATGTATCTTCACGCCAAGTCCCTTGCGGGGTAGGCAGAGAGAACCGAGCGCCATAAGTCGCGGTCCTTGCATACTTCACTCGCTTCTGTGACATTCATAGCTCTTTTCATGCACGCTCGCCGGTTCCTGGGGCTTCTGACATCACCTTCTGATAAAACACGACCACTTTGGTCATGGTAGGTTAGTCTCGGCCTTCCTCGGCTCCTACATCCTTCCACTTTTGCATTGTATATCTGTTTCGTCATTCTTTCGTCCCGCATTCTTTCTACATGTCCGAACCAACGGAGCATGCCCTTTCTTATCTTAACACCGACACTCTCTTTTAGACCAACTCTTTCTCTCACGTCTTCATTACGAACGCGGTCAGCAAGCGTTATGCCACAAATTTTGCGCAATGCTCGCATCTCGACCGCATTTATTCTACTTTCATGCTCTCTCTGCCATACCCAGCTCTCACTTCCATAAGTTAGCGTTGGAATTAGCACCGCGTTGTGTACAGCGAGCTGTGCCTTCTGGCTTAGATTTCGGCTGCCTAGAAGTTTACCCAACGCTCCATTCACCCTATTCCCGGCACTCACTCGTCTCTCCACATGTACCATCCATTGCTGCTAAAAGCACTTCCAAGATATACAATCTCATTCACTTGCTCCAACACTACATCATCAACCATAATCCTAGTGTTCGTTCTGGTTGTCTCTCTTTCAAATACCATTATCTCGGTTTTCTTCGCATTCTATTGTAAGCCTTTCTTCATACAATCATCTTTCAATGTTGTAACTACTGTTTGCAGTTCGGATGGTGATTCTGCTATTAATGCCGCATCGTCTGCATAAAGCAGGCAGTTGACCACTGAGTCACCCATTCGCATTCCCACATTCATATTTCTTATTCTCTGAAGACAACTGTCCAGATACAGGATGAACAGCCGAGCCGACAGCACGCATCCCTGTCTGACACCAATGTTGACATCAAACCAGGGCGACAAGCTGCCGTCCACCCGCACACATGCTGTACAATCCTCATAAGTGGATTGCACAGCACGGAGTAGGTCACCGTCAACCCCATATCCGGGCAAAATGTTACAGAGATTCTTTCGCACGAATCTATCAAACGCTTTCTCAAAGTCCACAAAACCGCAGAAAACCTTCTGGTCCAAAGCCAGATGCTTCTCTACGATGTTGCGGAGTGAAAAAACTTGATCCGTACATCCTCTGCCGCTTCGAAATCCACCCTGTGCTTCCCAAAGCATTCCATCGGATTTCACCCTCATTCTCCTTTCAATGATTTTTCCATACACTTTAGCTGCTATGCTGATCAAACTGATGGCCCTATATTTGGCGCAGTCCATACGTGAGCCCTTGCCTTTATACAAGAGCACGATGACTGCGCGTCTCCAATCGCTCGGGACCCTTCCGGTTCTCCAGCATAATTTGCTCAAAAACCAGAAGGCGTCCCTAACGCAGGTACCACCTAGCTTGATCATCTCAGCTGTTACCATATCGATTCCCGCTGACTTTCCATCTTTCAAACTTCGTATCGACCATTCAATCTCATCCATAGTAATGTCTTCACGGTACGCTGGCACTGCCGAGTCAATCACAGACTCATTCACAATGCCAGCGTCATGGACATAATCATACATTTCTCTAAAATATTCACTCCACCGTTCTAACACTTCCTGAGTGTTAGCAAGAATGCCACCAGCTTTACATCTTATCTTGTCCATTCTGGATGCTGACGTACCACTTCGAGACTTCTTTACCTCTCTCCAGAAGAGTTTGGTATTTGCCTCGAAGTTCTTCGTCAGCTTCTCTTCCTCAATCATATGTAGTCTTTCACGCTTCTCTTTCACTAAAGCTTTGGAGTCATTCTTGCATCGACGGTATATTTCTTTCTTCATTTCTTTCATACCATCGCTCTGGTGCAAAGATGATACGTAATCCAGCCACGCTTTCCTCTTTTTTTCCACGGAGGATTGAACTTCCGCATCCTACCAGGCATCTCCTCTTAGTGTTCTACGTCTCTTTGCGCATCCACATGCTTCTTTCGCACTGTCCACCATACTTTCTTTCAGAACTTTCCAACATTCGTCTACATCTGAGTCGGAAAGACTCGCGTTCGCAAGTCTTTCACTGACTAGACGTACATACGTACTCCTCACACTTTCATCTTCCAATTTTTCACTTCTTATTCTTTCATGGTCTTCGAAAGGAATACGAACTCGCCAGTGCCTCCACTTCTTGAAAAGGCCCACAAATCGGCTTATCACCAGATAGTGGTCCGTTTCAAGAGTGGGACCTCTGAAGGCTCTTGTATCCATTAACGACTTGCGGAGACGTCCATCTATCAAAATCAAATCAATCACACTTTTCTGTTCATTCCGTCTCCATGTGTAAGTGTGAATATCCTTGTGATGGAAGAGCGTGTTCGACACAAGGAGGTTTCGTTCCATACATACGTCTAAAAGTAACTTACCAGCATCGTTCACTCTCTTATCTCCGTATGGACCAAGCACAGCCTCATAACTGCTTCGCTTGGTCCCAACCCATCCATTCAGATCACCACACATAATTATCCGTTCATTCGCTTCGGCCAAATCCAGAATACCCCTTACAGTCTCCCAAAACTTCTCGAGCTCCTGGGGATCAGCAGAGCTCACAGGAGCATATGCTGCAACTAAAAACACTCGCGTAATCCCCAGTCTGGCATGAACGTCCTGGTCCACCCCGGACCTCAGGGCCATCATGCCACCGGGCAGATCTTCGGTGTCGCTTCCCTTTCGCTTGGTCTCTGACACACACAAAGCATCTAGGCATCTCACGTTCATTATATCTATCAACTCATTCATCTCATCTTTTAGACCACCTCTCACATTCCATGTGCCTATTCGACACTCAGCTCTCCTCGACCCGCCGGGATGGGCGTTGCGTGGTGGGTGGCGGCCCCCACCGCCGCATGCCCTAGATTTCGCACCGACAGGGGCGGATCGGTGCGCGTCGCCTCCGGGGGACGCCCTAATCCGCGCGTCTGTGCGGTTTGGGTCCAGAATTGCAGTCCACAGTGTTGGAGTGACAGGGTCGCGGCGTGCACGCTTCTGGTACCGACCCCAATTTTACGATGTATGAAATAGTATTTTAACTCGGTACAAAGATTATGTGAAAAAGTCTTTGTGCTGCAAGTAATGTAATTGTCAAGAGCGACCGCACAGAGCAGCGATAGCCCAATGGATGAAGAACCAGCCTTTTAAGCAACCGATCGCCGGTTTGAATCCTGGTGTATACCTCTAAATTCATCATGAGTGATCCCACGTCCCGGAAATTATAATTATATCGAAAGGCATGTGACGTATCGTAACAAAGGTCTGGTTTTAGCTCTGGGTTGCGGGCGTGTGCACGGCAGTCGCTTCATGTCATGAGCAGTATCATCGCCAAATACCTAGGCTTTAGCACACCCAGCCAATTCTAATGGATTAGGAACCGGGGTAATGTTAGTAAAGGGAAGCTATATCCCCACAACCAGCAACAGCACATTTCCTCAAGCCTTTTTTATACAACATATGGAGACATGCATACGGAACACCTGATGTACAACGGTTACCGTACCATATGAACGGCTGCTACACATTAAGTATCACTCGCGCGATGCCAGCTTACTGGTGCCCTCTCTTACTCGCAGGAACACAAGAACCCTCCAGGGAGTTGTAAATTGACTGTGGTTTTCTGTGAGGTGGAGATACTTCCCCAAGTGCGAGTGGCACTCGCGCACGAAGGGTTCCGTACCATTATCTATAAAAAAAGGCAATAAAAAGTAATAGGGTTCCGTTTTACCCTTTGGGTACGGAACCCTAAAAAGGAACTTTCCGATGTGCGCCACGCGCGCTGAACTGTGTTGCTCCGCGCTTGCTTGCTGTTGGCGGCGCGGCGGTATTGGCAATGTTCGGAGACTGATCTATATTGCCCACACAGAATCTCCTGTTTGTCTCTCCGGCGGTCGAAAGAGCCGCTCTTTGGACGTCAAAAAAACAACTTGTTTCCTGACACTATAAGTGTACTTAAAATCACCAATGTTCATTTTAGTTCTTACAGAGGTCACCAGTGTCCGAAGCGAGTCCGGATCTTTACCATTGTGATGACCTGATCGCATGTCAGCTTCAGAACAACCTTTCGCTTCTGATGGTACGTGACACCTAAAAACCTTACATTTCTGTTGCTGCGTGACGACTGGCGATCAGTCGCCGTCATGTCAATCTCGAAAGTTCCAAACTTATGTTCTGACTGACTGAGTGGCACTCTGGGTATTAACTCAGCTCTATATTAGATTAGCAACATGTACATAATTGTCTCCACGAGAAAGACAAATGTAAGACAAAAGCATTCCTTATTCATATCAACTTAGTTCCTGAATATAATTAGAATTGTGTATAGGTAAAGCTTTTCATACACTAAATAGATTGTAGGAGAGTTGATAGCAATGAATGTGAGAGAAAAAATATTACATTCTGACCCAATTTAATATTTTGTTTGAGAATCCATAATCCAAAATCACACTAGAATCATTTTCTGCAAACAAAGATTTGCTAAATATATGTTATGGTATAGCAGTAATGTCTGAACTCCTGAACTTTTCCGAAAAATACCACATGCATCACTCGTGCGATGCCGCTTCTGCTATTTTGTAACACAGTTACTCCTTAGGAGCTTACTGGTGATCATCACTTACAACAATAACCCTCCAGAGAGTTGTTATTTGACTACAGTTTTTGTGAGCTGCAGGTACTTCACCAGACGGACAACTTTGATACGCCCTATCTTTCTTAAAAATTCCCAGACCAATACAAACAGACATGTTCGTACACAATATTTATCCTGTGTGAGAAAGTAACCCACGAGCGTTGGTGTCAAAGTAGCGTTACTAGCCACTATACCACAAAGCTCGTCAATGTAATATGTTGAGCCGTATGCTTGTGCCGTGTGCTTCAGACGTTTTAGAAAAAAAAAACTAAAAACGTATATAGCTCACAGAATACGAAGGGGTTACAGTAGATAAGATAGATATATAAGAACTTATTGGGTCGATAATGAACTTTATTCGGTGGCGGAGAAAATTAAATATAAAGTTGTCAATGACAGATTACATTAAGAGTTTATTGTATAAGTCACAAATGGGTGCCAAAATTAAGCCCTGTGGGACACCTCTTCGGTTTGTTGAAGTTTCTTGTTCTATGAGAACACAGAAAAGGTAGAATTGACATCGGATAAGATCCGTTAACGCACGTCATAGGGATTAAGAAGCGGAGTAACGAGGACCTACGAGTATTTTCATATTCCACATTCATAAGGCCATATTCACAATAACGCGCATTATTAATTTATTATTGTAAACTAGACATCAATTCGTAGATTGTAGTATATCACTGTAAAGACGTAATATATATTTTTGGA
Source organism: Pyralis farinalis (assembly GCA_947507595.1). Taxonomy (NCBI): domain Eukaryota; kingdom Metazoa; phylum Arthropoda; class Insecta; order Lepidoptera; family Pyralidae; genus Pyralis; species Pyralis farinalis. Next base: position 4,950,245 of record OX382270.1, read on the forward strand.
TATAACACATAATAAAAGTAGTAATGCTATGTAAATGATTTTGTATCATATACCGCTTGTGGCACAATGAGATCATGGCGGCTGTTGCCACTTTCGCTGTTTACCACTTTTCACGACATGGAATACATCCGTCTATCTCTATCTATGACTTCACGCCAAACACCTTGCTGGGGAGGCTGTGCTGAGGATCCGAGGCTGGTCGGAGGCGCTGCCAAATGATACCACTGTGTATATGTGTATAAATGAAGCCAAGACAAGAAGTAGAAGAAGCCTTTATTATACGGTCATAGACTATATATAACATTCGGATTACCGGTGACCAAGTAATACGCGTTATGTCGCAGTAATGTATTAAGTTGCTTTTAAACACTCTAATTAGCCAATATGCTACAAGGCAGAGAGAACCGAGCGAGCCTACCTCACTCGCTTCTTTATCACGATCAAGGTCATGGTAAGTTTTGGCCTGCCTCGGCTCCTACATCCTTTCACTTCTGCGTTGTATATCTGCTTGGTCATTCTTTCATCCTGCATTCTTTCTACATGTCCGGACCAACGGAAAATGCCTCTCCTTAATTTAACACCGACGCGCGACGCTTTCTTTCAGACCAAAATTCAAGTAATACAAATGTAGCAGTTTTCTGAAAGGTAGAGGTATTATTCCAGTCCTACCTCTCTTTCGACGTACAAAGGTACTAAAGATACTACAGGTATAGTTTTCTCACAGGATGCATCACATGCACGTGAGGTTGGCTAGGGCATGAATAATTGAATAATGACACAAATTATATTCGTAAAAAAAACATAAATATTACACAAACATAACATCGCATGCAGTAAACAGTTTCTCTTTAAAACATTAAACTTTTTTGGAGATCCGAAAAACGGAAATGAGTATTGCATTATTAAGGGAGTGATGATTGTAACGAACGAAGGTAGATGTAACTCCAGAGTTGTGGAAAGTTGTGCGAATCCCTCCAACTTTTGTTTGTTGTTTATACAACGTCGGGAGGTATACAAGCATACAGTCCACTTGATGTAAAGCAGTTACCGTAGCCTATTAATGCTTGTAATTAAGTAGCATTCGTGCGACGCCTCCTCTGTTACTTACACAGCAACTCCTTAGGAGCTTACTGGTGACCTCACTCACACGCAGGAACACAACAACTCTCTAGGGAGTTGTTGTTTGGCTGCGGTTTTCTGTGAGGTGGAGGTACTTCCCCATACGGGCTGTTTTGATGCGCCCTACCTCTTTTAAAACATCGAGACCAATACAAACAGACATGTTCATGCACACAAATGTTTAACTTGTGTGGGAATCGAACCCACGAGCGTTGGTGTCAAAGTCGCGTCATTCACGACTGAGCCACCGAGCTCGTCAAAAGAGAGTGTCGGTGTTAAAATAAAAAGAGGCATGTTCCGTTGGCTTGGACATGTAGAAAGACTCATAAACATATACAGCGTGAAAGTAGGATGTTGGAACCGACAACGACCACGACAATCACTTTACCACAGGCAAACTGATTGTGTTATATCAGTGGGCTGATTTCAGGAGCTGTAGAGATCGGCGATTTTAATCTTATAATAAAATTCTTGTTTTTTACACAACGTCGGCAGGCATACTAGGATACGGTCCACCTGATTTAAAGCAGTTACCATAACCGACGACTGCTTGCAATACATTAAGTAAGTATCATCGTTCGATGCTAACACTGCACCTCTACTGCTAACATAGCAATTTTTAGGAGCTTACTGGTGACCTCAGTCACACGCAGGAACACAACAACTCTCTAGGGAGTTGTTATTTGGCTGCGGTTTTTTTTTCAGACGGGTTCAGACGGGTTGCTTAGATGCGCCCTACCTGTCTTAAAAAGTATTTTATTATGCATTGCCTTCTCTGCATTATTATTGCTTCACTGGTAGGTCTATGTTTCATAGCTCTATGGGCACAACGAAGTAGAATAGAAATGCGAAAAGGTTTTAATATAGGTCATTTTACTAAGATACGCGTTGTTGGTTGATACGTATTTTATTATTCGACAAGCTCGGTGGCGCAGTGGCGAAACGCGCTGTAACGTTACTTTGACACCAAGCTCGTGGGTTCGATTCCCACACGGGGCAAACATTTGTTTGCATGAACATGTTGTTTGTCTTGGTCTGGATATTTTAAGAGAGAAAGGGCGCATTGAAGCTGCCCGTCTGGGGAAGTACCTCCACCTCACAGAAAACCGCAGCCAAATAACTACTCCCTAGAAGGTTGTTGTATTCCTGCGTGTGAGTGAGGTCACAAGGCAAACATTTGTGTGCATGAACATGTCTGTTTGTCTTGGTCTGGGTATTTTCTATGTGTAATAAGTATGTTTTTACAAAAAAAGTGTATTTACGTATGTTTATCAGTAGTCTAGTACCCATAACACAAGCTTCGCTTACTTTGGGCTAGATGGCGCTGTGTAATTTGTCCGACAATATTTATTATTTATTATTATTATTTATAGACGGGCTGCGATCGACGTTGCTTAACCTGCGTGATCGATATGAATGACACACGCAACGACGCCATCGAGCTCTCTTCAGGAAACGAACCACAAGTCAGCAAGTGACAATCCTTGACAACGTCCGTCATCAGTGATTTCTGTCAGTCTGTCAACCACGTATGCCTTTAATTGTGCCGTCGATAACGTAAACAAATTAATATTAATTAATTTAAATTCAATATTTTAAGGTTTTTGGCTCTTGTGTATGTTTGTTCTGTTGTTTTCACAGCTCCATGACATTCCCAGAAGATAATATCGGCCTGTAAAAAAGGCAATAGTAAATAATGTGCAATTTGATCCAACCTGCTTTGCGTGCTTCCGCCACCAATTAGTTCATGCGGCCTAGCGCCGGCCGGCACCCACCCACTACTGTTAGTGCGTGCAACATGCCGACGCTGCCATGGCTGCTCCGGTAGTCTCTGCCTCGGCTGCTGCGGTCGTCCGCCATCTGGAACAGAATCCGCATGCCCCCACCACCACCGTCGCTGCCACGACTGGCCTGGTCGTCGCTGCGACACGTGTTTCGCCTCTCCACGAGGCATCATCAGGCGTTGTAGACGTTAATCGTAAGAATAACATGCTACTTGTAGCTACTTGTATCAAATTGCATGTAAGTTTGACTTTCGCAAAATAACGCCTGAATCTATTAACTAGTAAATAATGTGTTTTCATTTATCATAATCTCAAGAGACTTTCGTTTTGATGCCACGGGTTGCTTCGGAATTAATTTATGATGTGCTCGCTGACGTAGTTAATAAGGCTACTTTGACACCAAGGGTGGTAGCGATTCCCATATAGGACAAACATTTGTGTGCATAAACATGTCTGTTTGTCTTGATTTAAAATTAGTGATTTGTGAATGCAAGCGGCATACAATTATATGAATATTTTTGAATTCTCTCATTTGTGGAATCGACGTGGCATATAAAATTATTATGATTATGTAATGGCGGATTGAGGAGGCGATAATAGTATGTAAAGTGGTTATCTACTAGTAGACTATGAATGGTTGCTATATCACTCGCACGATGCAACCACTGCTGCTATCACAGCAACTCCTTAGCTCAACGATGGTGACCTCGCGTAGGAACACAACAACCCTCCAGAGGACATCATCAATCATCATCATCATCATCATCAAAGCAGCCTGTCGAGGGAGGTACCTCCACCTCACAGAAAAACGCACCCAAATAACAACTCCCTAAAGGGTTGGTGTGTTCCTGCGTGTGAGTGAGGTGACCAGTAAGCTCCTAAGGAGTTGCTGTGTTAGCAGCATACTTACTGCGTTCATACCTACGCTTTATACCAGGTGGGCTGTTATATGCCTTCCAACGTTGAAAAAAAAAACGATATCCCAAATGAACGGAATATTAAACAATGAAAAATATAACAGATAAACTTTATCCTTGTTCAACATTTGAGTTCTATTTTTATCGACGGACAATTCAGTGCGATGCAGGTTTATTTTCAAAAATAGTTCAACGTTCCTTGCAACGGGCATTGTTATTTGTTTTCCACCCTTAATGGGTAGTCTCATAACTGTATGTTGTTACTATTTATCCGCTGTTAGAGAGTGCTCATTAAATATGGACCGTTTTCAACCAATGGGAATACCAATGCTTCTCTTTCCTTGTTATCCCGTTTCCTAATCTTTTGATCCTAAGCATTGGTGGCACCGCTATTTGACGAAAATACGGATTTTTTCATAGCACGATCGCCGTTAGACCTCCTTAGCCCAGAGGGAAAACCAAATCTCTCTTAGGTTAGGTCACATGTCTTCCGAAATGTAATAACTTGGACGTGCTTGGCTTTCTCACGATTTTTTCCTTCACCGCCGAGCGAGTGATAAATCCGAAAAGCATGTTGTAGCATGTTATTCTTACGATTAACATCTACAGCGATGATGCCTCGTGGAGAGGCGAAACACGTGTCGCAGCGACGACCAGGCCAGTCGTGGCAGCGACGGAGACTACCGGAGCAGCCATGGCAGCGTCGGCATGTTGCATCTACTAAGGGTAGTGGGTGGGTGCCGGTCGGCGCTAGGCCGCATGAACTAATTGACTGCGGAAGCACACAAATTAGGTAACGCAGGTTAGATCAAATTGCATATAAATTTGACTTTCGCAAAATAACGCCTGATTCTATTAACTATTTAAATCCGAAAACTCGAATTTAGCGATACACGTCTAAATCGGGATTCGAACTTGGAACGTCAGATAACCGACCATCAGGGACCGTCCGTCTGTATGTTCATCACAGGGTTAGATCACGTAGACACTTGAAATTTAGGCACGATGGTACGGAGCTATTCGTGTGCGAGTCCAACTTGACCGGTGTTCTGTTCACATAAACAGGTTCACATAACCTTTTTAGGGTTCCGTACCCATAGGGTAAAACGGACCCTATTACTGAGACTCCGCTGTCCGTCCGTCTGTCTGTCACCAGGCTGTAACTCATGAACCGTGATAGTTAGACAGTTGAAATTTTCACAGATGATGTATTTCTGTTACCGCTATAACAACAAATACAAATACAATACAATAAAAAAACAGAATAAAATAAATATTTAAGGGGGCTCCCATACAACAAACGTGATTTTTTAGGCTCGTTTTTGATCGATATTGATAACGGCAACAGGTAGACGCTTGAAATATTCACAGAATATTTAGTTATACATTCACTTTAAAAATAAATAATTAAATTAAAATAACACAAATATTTAAGGGGGGCTCCCATACAACAAACTTGATTTTTTAGGTTCGTTTTTGCTCGATATTGATAACGGCAACAGGTAGACGCTTGAAATATTCACAGAATATTTAGTTATATATTCACTTTAAAAATAAATAAATAAATAAAAATAACACAAATATTTAAGGGGTGCTCCCATACAACACACGTGATTTTTTTGCCATTTTCATAGATAATGGTACGGAACCCTTAGTGCGCGAGTCCGACTCGCACTTGACCGGTTTTTTAGTGTACGTTTTACTAGTGCAATACAGATTGTACTGCATTGTACCTCTTATTTCGACTACATGCTAATGTTGCGTCTAATTGCGAAATCATGTTTATAACAGACGTGCAATTGTTCCATGCGTAACGAAAGTGAGAGATTGGAGTAGGAAAACGTGTCGAAGTAATTTAAAATAGGCGTGCACACTGTACTTTATCATACTGTAGAATTAGGCAGGAAGAGGACAGTGAAATTATACAAAAGGAAGAAAAAGACGAGGTGGCCTGGACGGCAAGCACGTGCTCGTGGATTTTCTAGTAATATATTCTATAAAGACAAAAAAAATCGGCCAAGTGCGAGTCGGACTCGCACATGAAGGGTTCCGTACCATTATCGATAAAAACGGCAAAAAAATCACGTTTGTTGTATGGGAGCCCCCTTAAATATTTATTTTATTCTATTTTTCAGTATTTGTTGTTATAGCGGCAATAGAAATACATCATCTGTGAAAATTTCAACTGTCTCACTATCACGGTTCATGAGATACAGCCTGGTGACAGACGGACGGACGGACGGACGGACGGACAGCGGAGCCTCAGTAATAGGGTTCCGTTTTTACCCTTTGGGTACGGAACCCTAAAAACGAGTGTGCTTTAGACCACACGACTGAAGTAAAACTTCTTTAGCTCCATAGTGTGATACCGACAATAGGCCTGTGTCTGTGTCTGACTGTGTCTTAGATATACGAAACTGAACTCGCTATGAGAGAAAGAGAGAAAATGTGTGCTCTCACCCCTGTCTCTTGCCCCTACAGTAATATACGAGACGTAACTCTCTCTCTTTCTATCTTCACTAACTTATATCTCCCTCTCAACTTCCCTTCACCTCGCCCGATCACACTTTTCGTAACGCTCTCGTCACTCCCCAAGTCAAGCGTGTGTAAAGAAGTTTTACTTCAAAAATTGATCCAGGAAAAAGTTGTCCATACAGCCTTTGATTATTTTTGAGGGAAGTAGAAGTGAGCTGAACGTATTTTTTATACATCGGCGGGAGGCATACACGCATACCAGTTCGCCTCATGTAAACCGGTTACGGTTATGAACACTTGTAACACAGGAAGTATCACTCGCGCGATGCTACCTCTGCTGCTAACACAGCAACTCCTTAAGAGCTTACTGGTAACCTCACTTACTCGCAGGAGCACAACGACCCTCCAGAGAGTTTTGTTAATTGGCTGCGGTTTTCTGTGGGTTGGTGGTACTTCTCCAGATGGGCTGCTTTGATGCGCCCTACCTATCTTCAAATTACCCTGAATAAGACAAACAGACATGTTCATGCACACAAGTTTTTGGCCTTGGTGTGGGAATCGAACCCACGGAGTAGCTGTAATAACAGCAGAGGTAGCATCCAGCGTGTGATACTTTATGTGTTGCAAGCGTTCATAAGCTTGAGTAACTGCTCTACATCAGGTGGGTCGTATGCTTGTATGCCTGTATATTGTATTAAAAATTGAGAATTATTGATATTGTGACCGCAGTATAACCACAATAAAATTTTCTTCAGTAAGCCTGTTGACAGAAGTCAAGTACAATACTCCGGAAATTTATAATTAATTTGTATGTATGAATGAATATCTTTACGTCAGGTCCCTTGCGGAGTGGGCAGAGGGAACCGAGCGCCATAACATTGGCTCCTTACACTCGGTCCTTTATAATAATCTTCTAGACTATTGTTCTGAGCCCACAAATTTAATATCATTATAAATGTAGCCAAAGTATTATCTTCAAAATTTATTGTCAGCAAGGTGATCACTTCGGGCCAGTAATCTTTAGTTTGGTCCTTAATCCGATTAATAAAAGTTGAATATTTAAGTAGCACGTGGTACTTGGAAGACGGAAATGAGAAATAAATTGCAACAGATCGCTACAGAACAAAAATTTGACAAATGTAAATTATTCAAAATAAAAATGGAAACATTGATGAAATTATTCAAAATTTTAATGACCTGCCTCAAATAGATAAAAGCTGTAATAAAACATCCCTCTGCCTCCTCCTTTCCAAGAAGCCTTTACGCACTTTATAAATAATTCGATTACGAAATTTCAGATATCCCCTGATCGTCTGTTGGAAATAAATTCACATTCAGTTATTTTCTATTTAAAATTATGCCTTATCGTCCTCAAATTAACGTATGTATTTCGCAGTTGCGACTTTTAGAATTATATATTTAAAATATTTTAATATCTATTTGTAGCACGTATTTTAACCCTACAGCTAAGTAAAGACTCTTGGTCTAAAACTTCCCTTCCCATCCGGTGATTTACGGTTGAAAAGATAGAGTGTAGATGTATTCTTCTCTCGTTTGTTCACAGGTCTAATCTTCTGGAAGGTAATCTTCAAGGCATTCCCTTTAAACTATGATACGGATGGACTGACAGAGCATCGATAGCCTAATGGATAAAGAACCGGCCTATTGATCATCTCGTCCCCGGTTCGAATCCTCACATGTACCACTAAATTCATATTTTCGGATTTATCACATTTGTAATTATCACTTGTACGGCAGCGATGGAAAACATCGTGAGGAAACCCACATGTTCATGAAATTATATTTCCAAAAACGTGTAACCTGAGCGAAGAAAGTCCGTTTTTCCCTCTGGGTTGTGAAGTGAACACTATTGCTCTGAGTCCACCAATTTAATGTCATTTTCCTCTTCATCCACCCATCGAGTTCGATCTGCAGTTCGACGGTTAACCTACATTACAACCAAAATCCATCAGTAGACCTAATTTCTTTGCCGTGGACTACGCTAAAATCAGTGCGGCATTAACTAACGTTGATTTGCACAGCGAATTTGCTGACATGTCATCAGTGGATGGAGTGACATCAAAATTTTTCGAAATACTACGTGATGTAGCTTTGAAACGAATTCCACTAAAGACTTAAAACAGTCTGGTTCAAGGCTTAATTTGACTCCTGAAAGAAAAAAGGAAATATCATTAGGCCTTTAAAAAATATAAAAATCCCCGGGATAATATCTCATTTAAATTACTGCGTGACAGATTAAAGTACTGCCGAGTGCTGACTATCGTATATTCGAATATTAATAAGATTGAAGATGCAGTTAAAACAAACCTCAAAACCTTTTGGACTCACATAAAAAACAAAAAAAAAGAATAACAGTACCTACCCGTTTGAGATGGAATTTTGAAATTTAATCGCTACCAAAGGGGAGAAAATCTCTAATCTGTTGCTAACTTCGCCCAGATATATAACAAAGACCGTAGTCAGATTGTGATTGGGAACGCTGTCTTGCCGTCATCATCGTTTGTCTTGCTGAGCCTGGAGTTTGAGAAATACGAGGTGTATGGGGCTCTAAGGTCTCTAGATGAGCGGAAGGGTGCAGAGAGTGATAGGATACCGGCTGTCTTTGTAAAAAGGCGCGCTGCAACCCTAACTCTTCCAATAAACATAATCTTCATTCATTCTATTGGTACAGGAGTGTTTCTTGTACGTTGGAAGGAAGCTCTAGTAGGTCCTGTATATAAATCTGGCAATAAAAATCTTGTCTCTAATTATAGGCCGATTTCAACTCTATCTTGTTTCGGAAAACTCCTTGAAAAATTAGCTAGTACTCACCTCACATAGCACCCGAAGCATCACATCATTGATAACCAGCATGGTTTCACAAAGTGCAGGTCAACCGTTACCAATCTATCATTGTTTACTAATACACTATGTAATGAGCTCGACAAACGTGTACCAGTAGACGTTATATACATAGACTTATTTACTTTCCCATACAGTCAATTGTTGCCCGAGGCGGAATATGCATCTAGGTATAGATTAAATGATAAAATGCATACATTGACATTATATGATGACAAATTTCATATACTTGACATAAATATATTTAATAATAAATATTATAATTTGACAGAAGTTAAATTTTATCTTAGCAATTTTTATAAACGACAAATAGCAGATTCGCTATCATATTGTTTTATGAAACCAGCCAAAAGTTTGGCTAACAACCCTGCTTCTTTTGAGCAGTTAGATAATTTGGCATTGAGTAATGGTACCTTGGAAGGTATTCCAAATTCTTTAAATTAGGTTACAAGACAATAGAGTCTTACTCTGGCAATGTAAATAGTAATAATAACAATATTAAAAACGGAACTAAAAGTAATAATAATACTATATCCCCATCAATTGTAAAGTGTCAAGAATATAGAAAGAATAATAATTGTATCAACCTGGTGCACCAAAACATTCAGGGGATGATAGGAAAGGAGTTAGAATTGGAGTTGTTTATGAATTGTAGCAATATTGATATTTTATGTCTAACTGAGCACTGGCTAAAACCCCATCAATTCATTTTCAGCTTCAATAACCACCAGGTTGCAAGCTCATTCATCAGAGATAACTGTATACATGGTGGCTCCTTAATATTATTAAATAAGTTGCTTAAATTTAAAGAAAGGTGTGACATTGTGAGCCTCTCCGTTGAGCGAGTTGTAGAGATTTCATGCATTGAATTGGAACGATTCATTGTTATGAACCTGTATAAACCTCCTAGCACGCCCTTTGAAACATTTTCAAATATCATGGAGGATGCCTTAAATAAATTATCTAATAGCCATAAAACTGTTATAATTTGTGGAGACTTTAATATAAATATTTTGGAGAAAAATACTGTTACCTACAACTTTTTAAATTTATTTAAATCATACAATTTGCATCATATTTTTACAGAGCCAACAAGAGTAACTGCTACAAGTGCTACATGTATTGATAACATATTTAGCACTGTAAAACCTTTGTATCAATCTATAATTAATAAAGTTCAGTCAGACCATTCAGGTCAGTTGGTTTCATTTCCAAATTCTTCAAAAATACAAAGAAAGCAAATAAATTATATACCATATAGTAAAAGCCGCTTAGAAAGATTTAAGTCTAATATAGCAGAAAAAATTGTATTGTTGCCCTGTCACGGTACTCCGGACCACTTGTACAGCTCGTTATTTAGCTTAATCACTAGTGAATTTAATACAATCTTTACTCCAAAACGACTGTCTGTAAGTGACCGTATGACATTCAGTGATTGGGCAACTCCTGGTATTTACAAAAGTCGGAATAAATTGTATGAACTTTATGAAGAAAGGACCTGTAATCACAATCCGACTTTTCAAGAACTTGTAAAAAATTATGCCAAAATATTTAAACGAGCCTGTTCCAATGCTAAGTCTATATATTTAAAAAATAAAATTAATGGTTCAACAAATATTATTAAATCTGTTTGGGATATGATAAATAATGAGACGGGTAGAGCGAAAGTACGTAGTCGAGACTTTCGGTTAAAGATAAATGATATAGATATCAAAAATGATGTAGAAATTGCGACTGAGTTTGAAAAATATTTTTCTAACATTCCTCTTATTACTACGAGAAATCTTATGTCTTCTTCTATATCTGCTGAACTGGTTCTCAAACAGAGCGTGGTAGAATGCGACACAATATTTGAATTTTCAGCTGTAAGCCCAAAAGATGTTTTGAACGCTTTTAAATCAATAAATATGAAAAACACTAAAGATCTGTGGGGTCTATCTATCAAAACCATTTCTTCTATTATTATTTCAATCGCTCCACATTTAGCTACAATTTTCAATTGTTGTGTGGCATCTGGTGTATTTCCTGACTTGATGAAACATAGTAAAATCATTCCATTATTTAAATCTGGTGATAGTTCGGACCCTTCGAATTTTCGACCTGTTTCCATACTGCTCATTCTCAGTAAAATTTTTGAAAAACTAATGCTTAGCCAGTTGCTCAGACATTTCAATGCACATAATTTGCTTCATAGGAAACAGTTCGGATTTACGAGAGGTTGTTCAACTATAGACGCAGGGATTCATTTGCTTAAAAGTATATTCGCGGCATGGGAGGGTTCGCAAGATGCCTTGGGAATTTTCTGTGATCTGTCTAAAGCGTTTGACTGCGTGCACCATGACACTCTTGTCAGAAAATTACACCACTACGGTATCAGGAACAAGGCTCTCGAACTTCTGTCTTCTTATCTGGGCAATAGGATACAGAAGGTCGATGTTAATGGTAAAAGATCTTCGGGGTCCCCTGTAGTTATGGGAGTCCCACAGGGGTCAATTCTAGGTCCATTCTTATTTTTAGTTTATATAAATGACTTACCTTATTATGTAAGGGATAAACATGAGATTGTATTGTTTGCGGATGATACCTCTTTGACATTCAAAATTAATAGACAGTTAGGTAATTATGACGAAGTTAACGATGCTCTCTCTAAAGTTATTCATTGGTTTAGTGTTAATAATCTGCTTTTAAACGATAAAAAGACTAAAGTAATTAAGTTCTCAACACCTAATGTAAGACAGGTGGCTACCAATGTACATGTTAATGGAACTAATTTAGCCCCTGTGGAGACAACTGTGTTCTTGGGTATAACAATTGACTCCAGACTACAATGGGGCCCACAAATTGAAAAATTATCAGGAAAACTAAGTTCTGCAGCCTATGCAGTGAAAACTATTAGACGGCTCACTGATATTGATACGGCTAGAATAGTTTATTTCAGCTACTTTCATAGTATTATGTCATATGGAATTCTTCTTTGGGGTAACTCCGCGGACATTAACACCATATTTTTATTGCAAAAGAGAGCCATAAGAGCTATCTACAAACTTGGTCCCCGGGAGAGCCTTAGAGAAAAATTCAATGAAATAAATATTTTAACAGTCGCATCGCAATATATCTATGAAAATCTTTTGTATGTCCATAAAAACATAGACTCATTTTGTAAAAAGAGTGATACTCATAGCATAAATACTAGATATAAGCATAATCTTGTGTTACATGCAAGCCGTCTCCACAAAATAAGTAATTCTTTTATGGGGCAATGTATACGGTTCTATAACAAACTTCCCAGCAATATAAGAGAATTGTCAATAAACAAATTTAAAACTACTATTAAAGCCAAATTGTGTAGCAGGGCATATTATAAAGTATCTGACTATATTAATGATAAAAATGCCTGGGAGTGAGTCGATCCAATTATAATGTAATTAATAAAATATGTAAATTTGTTTGGACACCAAAAGAGGGATGCCTGAGTTTTTTGGCAGTATTTTTATCAGTGCTCACCTAGTCATAAACTGCACGGTAGGGAAAAAAATTATGACGATTCCAAACAAATGTAGCCATTTTTACGGAATAAAAAGATTTTGACTTTGACTTGACTAAGTAAAGCGTTAAATAAATTAAGGTTGGCCACAATTAGCTAAAATTTAAATTATCTCACATGGGACACTGGTGTACTGTTATTTTATACAACTAGATTGGCAAACAAGCATGTGACCCGCATCATATAAGCAGATGATAAGCAGTCTCCACAGCCTACTGACGCTCGCAAAACCAAAGGGGTGTTACTCGCGCGCTGCCAATCTTGTGACCTGTGAAAGCGTTTTATTTTCCACCTATCGTTTAAAGGCCGTTTGAACAATAATCTTTTAGATTATACTGATCGTCTTACACATTACCACATTCAAACACTGGTGAGCTGACGCAAGTTACTCAATTTAATATTCTTTTATAAATTGGGTAATGGTTACTTGAACTGCAGCGAACTTCTAGCCACTGTTAACCTAAGTGCTCCGGTGCGTCTCCCTAGAGGCAAATCACTTAACCTCTTTACCTCAGTAATGTTTAAGACCACTCTTGGGCTAAATTCTATAAATTCAAGGCTGTGCGGATTGAACCATACATTGTCTAAAAATAAAATAATAGACTTAAGGATGGACGGTTTCTTTTATGTAACTTTGTTGTAAATTCATATTAAGTATCTAAGGTATATATACCATTTGTTAGTCTATTAGCTAGCTTACTAAGCATGTTGGGTTCTTCTATAAGTGTTGGAACATTTGATACTATATAAAGCGGCACGATATAGTTGTACGCGTAATATATCTAATGTTGAAGAACCTTAAATAAATAAATATTTATGTGAATCTCTTTACAGAAATCACGGTATTATTACATACATGCATTATATATACGCCACATATGTTAGCACTAATGTGTCCATCCACGAAATTCCTCTCCGGAGATGTATGAATGGACCTGTAATAGTATGTCCGAGTTTTGACAGCCCCTTATAATTTCACTCGTTGTTTGTTATAATAAAATTAATGTTTCGACGGATTTTTCTATTTCGTTGACGGAGTCCGTTGTTCAAACACAATAATGAAACATATATTGTATTATATGTTAGATGTGCCTTGAGTGCCATTTGTAATTTTGTAGTAGGTACCCAAGTCTATTTTAGTTTTTTTTATACGACTATATTAGGTGATATAATTTGCGCTCCTGAGTATTCGATTTTAAGGTCGGCAATGTACCAGTGATGCTGTTGTTTTAAAGGTCCATAGGCTACGGTAACTGCTTATCATAAGTGTCTTAGCTTACTTGTCACCTTAGTGGTATAATAAGTGTAACGAAGAGATTCTTATTGAGAATTTTATTGTTGTGGTCTTGTGAGAATATTTGTTTAGGTTTTTTTTATACAATTTCGAAAACCATACTATGAAACCTGTGAACGCCGGCCTATGAACGCTTGTACTACATTAAGTATCACTCGCGCGATGCCTTCTCTGCTGCTAACACAGCAACTCCTTAGGGGCTTACTGGTGACCTCACTCAGGCAGGAACATAACCCTCTAGGAAGTTGTTACTTGGCCGCGGTTTTCTGTGAGGTGGATGTATTTTCCCAGACGGCCTGCCTTGATGCGCCCTACCTCTCTTAAATATATAGATATTTTAAATATTGCCAACGTGTTTTTTTCTTGTTGGAATCCATATTGATTAGCGTTCAGTAAATTGTGTTTGTGAAAGAATGAAAGTATTCTAAACTGTTACAGCTTTTACTAATGTTTATATTGTTATCTAAACTATTATAAACAAAAAAGATTTAATTTTTGAATGTTCGTTTGTAATAGATCGGTCAGAAAATACTTATTCTCCTCGCGTTATCCCGTTTCCTAATCTATCTATAATCTAATAGGATTGGCGGTGTCCGCTAGCTAAGCTTAGGGATTTGGCTAAGACACTGATTTCTACGTAGAGCGACTGCCGTCAGACCACAACGACCCAGCGGGAAAATCAGATCTTTCTTGGGTCATACGTCATTCACCGCCGAGGAAGTGATAAATATAGGTATATACATATTTATACTACGTCGGGAGGCATACAAGCATACGGATGTAAAGCGGGTACCGTAGCCTATCAACGCTAGAGATATATTTACTATCACTCGCGCGATGCCTCCTCTGCTGCTTACACAGCAACTCCTTGGGAGCTTACTAGTGACCTCATTCACACGCAGGAACACAACAACCCCCTAAGGGAGTTGTTATTTGGCTGCGGTTTTCTGTGAGGAATTTCCGTACACGGGCTGCTATGCTGCGCCCTACCTCTCTTAAAACATCCAGACCAAGACAAACAGACATGTTCATGCACATAAATGTTTGCCTTGTTTGGAAATCGAACCCACGAGCGTTGGCGCCAAAGTCGCGTCATTCACGACTGAGCCACCGAGCTCAGCCAGTCAGATATGTCTCCGAAAACATGAATTTAGTGTTACATGCCTATGGGCCACACAACACAAAAAATACTTAACTGATATTAAAAATTCTTTCACATATTACCAGAGAGTAACATAGGCTATTTCATTGTCATAAAATTTGAGATCCGTACGAAATTTTTTTTTTATACCACTAAGGTGGCAAACAAGCGTACGGCCTGCCTGATGGTAAGCAGTTACCGTAGCCTATGGGCATTTGCAACACCAGAGGTGTCACTCTTGCGTTGCCGACCCTGTAAGAACCTCTTCACGCCTTTCTTGAAGAACCCCATACTGTAGTCCCTTGGGAAAATCTCGGCAGGGAGCTCATTCCACAACATAATAGTTCTCGGTAGAAAACTTCTCGTGAAGCGCACAGACACACACAAATTGCACTAATCTAACCCAAGGTATAAAAATTTGTCAACAAAAGTCATTATTTGGTGAGCGCTCTGGGAAAACTAGAGAGGATACTTAAAATAATAACTACCTACATGTTTATAGTACTGACATTACCACAAAAAGCTCACGAGGCTACAGATCTAATTACGATGGTTAAGCAACAAGAACTGTCTTTCGTTCAAATGAGTCAATCAAAGCACGGGTAGAATCAAAAGATGTTGAGATTTATATTACGATATTTATCCTTATCCAACTAAATAGTTTTATGAACAGGGATGATTATGTACGTGTAAATTCCTCATTAATCGAATACAGCCATTTTTAGAATTAAGTTATTAATTGAAATTAAACTATTTTTAAGGGAAGTATCGCGTGTTTTATTTATTTTGTTGAAACCTGACGTTTCGAACGCTTTGCAGCGTCCGTGGTCGCAGGAAAAACACGCAGGAAAAGGACGCTGCAAAGCGTTCGAAACGTCAGGTTTCAACAAAATAAATAAAACACGCGATACTTCCGTTAAAAATAGTTTAATTTCAATGTGTAACAATCGCGAAAACCTAAGACAATACTAAGTTATTAATTATTTGAACAGTGATAACAGTTCCCCGGTTCGAATCTTGGCATGTACTACTAAATACGTGTTTTCGTACATAGTTGTAATTAGCTCAGCGGTGAAGGAAAACATCGTGATGAAACGCGCACGTCCAAGAAACTATATTTCAAGACGTGATCTAACCTAAGAATGAGGTTTTCCCTCTGCTCTGTGAAGGTCGGACGGCAGTCGTTTCATGTAAAAATCAGTATGTTTACCAAATCCTTATGCTTAAGTAGCGGTCCTCGTCAATCCTAATGGATTAGAAACGTGATAACACTAAGAAGAAGACCTTTTTAGAAATAAATTCGGCGAGCTCGGCTCAGTCGTGAATGACGCGACTTTGACACCAACGCTCGTGGGTTCGATTCCCACACAAGGCAAACATTTATGTGCAAGAACATGTCTGTTTGTCTTGGTCTGGATGTTTTAAGAGAGGTAGGGCGCATCAAAGCAGCCCGTCTGGGGAAGTACCCTCACCTCATTAATTGTTGGCGGAAGCACGTAAAGCAGGTAAAATTACATGTAAATTTGACTTTAGCAAAATATAATAATGCCTGAATCTATTAACTATTTTGTATTACGTTACAACAGATGGAGTTTTCACAGCAACAGGTTTCGAGAGTTCCTCGCTAATAGTCAATAACCGAAATTTGAAACTAAAAGGAACAAAGTTAAATACACACATCAAAAGTGTCTAGGGATCAACATATATTTTTGCAATAACTTTTCTCCTGATTGATATTAATTAAAATTTTCTTTAAGGATTCATCAAATAAAGTGTTTTCGTTTGTCTACAGTAACGATAAACCAAGTCACCTTTGCATTAATAAAGAAATTTGCCATTTTCATAATAAAGGGATTCTTGACATTTGAACCACTAACATTAAAGTTCGAAAAAAAGACTGAAATAACAGTTTTCTTTAAAATTTTATTGGGTAACTTAAACAATTAATAATCCGTGTTTCTACCGCGAACACTAACAACACGTGGGAATGATAGAAGCTGGTTCCCGGCAACGTACTGTGGCTTTAGCTCTGAATACAAGTCAGAGTGTTATCAGTCGACTTTGGACACGTTACCGAAGCACTGGTACCGTGGCTGAGCGCCATGGAGGACGGTATCGCTGCACCACACGGAGACAAGACCGATACATTCAAATCACAACTCGTAGAGCTCCAACAATAACCGCCATGATGTTAGCCGTGACGCTTCATCACTCTTCAGGGAACTTAATTAGCGACCAAACAGTCAGAAACCGCTTGCATGAAGTGAACCTTCATTCCCGAAGACCGCTAAGGGTACCACCTATAGCAATGCACAATCGTAGGATTCGATATCAATGGGCTCTTGAACACAGAAATTGGGCAGAAGAACAATGGCGTTTCGTGTGCTTTTCTGATGAGTCTCGTTTTGGTATGAGACCGGATACAAGACGTATACGACACTGGAGAACCCCTGGACGCCAACAGCGATTAAAATCCTGCCAGGAAGTCCATCCTTATAGTGGTGGAACCATCATGGTATTGGCGGGTATTTGGATCGGCGGAAGAACTGAGTTGATTTGGATCAGAGGCAACCTCAACGCTCAAATTTATGCTGAGACGATTGTATCAGACGTCATCGTTCCTCTACAAGTGCAAATCGGTCCCTTATTTCAGTTAATGCATGATAATGCACGACCGCACACCGCAAGAGTTGTAAGACAGACTCTCGCTGCAGCTAACATCAATGTCATGCCCTGGCCTGCTCAGTCGCCAGACTTGAACCCGATTGAGCATGCATGGGATATGCTACAGAGAAGAGCTCTGCCGAATATGGAGGGTATCCAGTCGCAAGAAGACCTTTTTTTGTTGTTGCAACGAACATGGGCGGCCATTCCACAGCGTGATTTGGATGAACTCATTTTGAGTATGCCAAACCGATGTTCTTGTGTTGTTAGTGTTCGCGGTAGAAACACGGATTATTAATTGTTTAAGTTACCCAATAAAATTTTAAAGAAAACTGTTATTTCAGTCTTTTTTTCGAACTTTAATGTTAGTGGTTCAAATGTCAAAAATCCCTTTATTATAAAAATGGCAAATTTCTTTATTAATGCAAAGGTGACTTGGTTTATCGTTACTGTAGACAAACGAAAACACTTTATTTGATGAATCCTTAAAGAAAATTTTAATTAATATCAATCAGGAGAAAAGTTATTGCAAAAATATATGTTGATCCCTAGACACTTTTGATTATTTTGCTACACCCTTTAGTTTCGTATTTAGTCACGCACACTTGGAAAATTGAATCTGTATGTCAATTGACAATATCCGTTAATTAGTCATATATAACAGAATAATATTCAGTGTTTCTTGTACTTATTGAACACGGAAACTTGGTACCTACAGTAAGTCGGCATGCAACCTTAAGGTGTAAAGCGATTGCCGTAGCCTAACAATGCTAGCAACACATTAAGTATCACTCGCTCACTCGCAGGTACGCAACAAATCTCCAGTAAGTTGTTGTTTGTCTGCGGTTTTCTGCGAGGTGGAGATGCTTCGCCAGATGGGCTGCTTTGATGCGCTCAGTTTTTCTTAAAATCACCCAGACCAGGACAAACTCATATGCCCACAAATGTTTGTACTATGTCAGAATCGAACCCACGAGCGTTGGTGTCAAATTAGCGTTATTAACCACTGCGCTACCGAGCTTATCAAAAACACTCTTAGATAATTGCCAAAGAAAAAACCAAATAATAAACATAGTTAAATTGATAGTACTAATGGCTATATCGTCACGCCAGCCATCTTCAGTGTTGGTGTTACTTTACCATCGCGAGCTACTCCACCACTGGTTTCCATATTTTTAGGTTTCTTTTGACATACGTAACATTTTTTAGACTTAAGTTGTCACAATCATCATTGTAGATACAGATAAGTTCTTATACATAAAAATGTATGTTTTGAATTAAACAATTTTTAACGGTAGTATCGCGTGTTTTATTTATTTTGTTGAACCTGACGTTTCGAACGCTTTGCAGCGTCCGTGGTCGCAGGAAGACTAAGGTGATATTTGTCTTATATTAGTTATTCAATTAGTACTTATATAATTAGTAAACTACCGACATGGATGGATTAATTATATATGTTCCGATTCACACAAAAATCGCTATCAGTGTCCGAACATTTTTTAGCAGATCTTTGGGTTTGTGACTTGATTATTTTTAGGACTGGATCCCAAGCAGGTGGTACAGAGACCTACCTACGCTTCTCTTTGTTTGTGTTCCCTATGTATGATAAACCACATGTGGTTTATCATGTGGTGTAGCAAACAAAGAGAAGCGTAGGTACTCGTGTGAAAGAACACATTGCTGACATGAAGAATAGGCACGATAAAAACTCTGCAGTATGTGAACATACACTGGACCAGTCAAACCATTACATCCGGTTCGATAAACAACAAATCCTCGCCAAGGAGAATCGCTACATGCCGAGAATGTTGCGCGAGGCTATTGAAATAAGAAAACACCTCAATTTCAATAGAGAAGATGGTTGGCAAGTACCACCTGCTTGGGATCCAGTCCTAAAAATAATCTAGTCCCAAACCCAAAGATCTACTAAAAAATGTTCGGACACTGTTAGCGATTTTTGTGTGAATCAGAACATAGGTATATAATTAATCCATCCATGTCGGTAGATGTACTAATTGAATAACTAATGTAAGACAAATACCACCTTAGCCTTCCTGCGACCACGGACGCTGCAAAGCGTTCGAAACGTCAGGTTCAACAAAATAAATAAAACACGCGATACTTCCGTTAAAAATTGTTTAATTCAATGTGTAACAATCGCGAAAACCTAAGACAATAAAATGTATGTTTGTCTGTATGCTCCGTATGGACTCGAAAATGGCTGTACCGATTTTAATTAAATTTTTAGGGAATTTTCAGATTATTCCAGCGGGTAATCCTGTGAAGTTTGGTACAGATCTAGAAAATGGGGTGGGTCGCTCGTATATTAGACGGGGTCTGGCTAGAGAAGTATGTCCTTATAACAAAATAAAGATCCCTTCGAGGGTTGTTGTGAGTGAGTAGGGCTACCAGTGAATTACTGAAATGTTGTTATGGTAGTACTCGTAGCTGGGTTGCGAGCGATGCTACGTGACCTTTTTTTATGTTAAGCATATGTCCTGCCTAATTAATTTTCGACGAGCTCGGTGGCTCAGTCGTGAATGACGCGACTTTGACACCAACGCTCGTGGGTTCGATTCCCACACAAGAACAACATTTGTGTGCATGAACATGTCTGTTTATCTTGGTCTGGATGTTTAAAGACAGGTAGGGTGCATCAAAGCAACCCGTCTGGGGAAGTACCCTCACCTCACAGAAAACCGCAGCCAAATAACAACTCCCTAGAGGGTTGTTGTGTTTCTGTGTATGAGTGAGGTCACCAGTAAGCTCCTAAGGAGTTGCTGTAAACAGCAGAGGAGGCATCGCGCGAGTAATACTTAATATATTACAAGTGTTAATAGGCTATGGTAACTGCTTTACATTAGGTTTGGCCATATAGTAGGTAAAACAAAATAGTAGGTAATCATCTTAACCTATGGGATCTAGCGCGTGAAGAACCCCATGCAGTTCCTTTCCTTGAGAACAGAAGTCGATCCATAATCAAGCAAGTTCACAGTTCAGTCCACAACTTAACGTGTTCTTGTTTTATAGTTATACTACATCGGGAGGCGTACAAGCATATCGCCCACCTGATGTAAATCGGTTACCGTAACCTATGAACGCTTGCAATACATTAAGTATCACTCGCGCGATGCCACCTCTGCTGCTAATATAGCAACTCCTTAAGAGCTTACTGGTGATCTCACTCAACACAATAACCCTCTAGGGGCTGCTTTGATGCGACCCCTCTTGAATGATCATATCAATCAATAAATCACTCGTTTATTTGTAGATAACAGTACTAATGTAACTTATCTGATATTATTATGTGCATTGTATTCAACCTGTAGGCTTGCAAATATTCAATTAGTGCATTTTCGGAAGCCAATAGCCTGAGCAGTGATAGCTCAGTGGATTAGCAACTGGCCTATTGACCAACAGGTCCCCGGTTCGCATCCTGGCACACACCACTAAATACGTGTTTTCAGATTTACGTACATATTTACGTAAATCTGAAAACACGTATTTAGTGGTGTGTCAATATCGGTATCTTGGCCGAACCTTTAGACCCCGTCAATCCCAGAATTTAGAAAACGGGATACCGCTAAGTACCTGAAGAAAATGGCAATCAATAGGATAACATGTTATAAATACAAGGAAAATTACATTACAAATAATTGAAGTTTAACAAATTATCAATTGTATCAAAAGATTAGTGATTCTTATTCACACTAAGAATCAGACGATGAAACTTTACAGGGGAATTAAGAATAGTTTTAAAACTTGTTTAAAATGGTTTTAAATTATATTATATTATACAATTTAAAAATTTGGTCTTAAAGAGTGTGTCGGAGTTAAGATAAGAAAAGGTGTGCTTCTTAGTTCGGACATGGATGAAAGAATGACCAAATAGATATACGAGTACAATGCAAAAGTGGAAGGATGTAGGAGCCGAGGAAGACCAAGACTAACATACCATGGCCATATTGTTCATGTTTTATCAGAAGGTGAAGTCAGTAGCCCTAGGAACCAGCGAGCGTGCATGAAAAGAGCTATGAATATTAGAGAAGCGAGTGAAGTGTGTAAGGGCCGCGTCTATGGCGCTCGGTTCTCTCCACCTAACCCGCAAGGCACCTGGCGTGAAGATATACATACATACAAGTTAAAAATAATGTTTGTGTGAATTCGTTTCTGACTCTAGCTAATGTAATGAAATATAAAACAATTTAGATATTATTCAAATTACGTATATTTGATTTTATCAACACGGATTTTTATTATATTGTGTTTTTATAGATATAGTGAAATATTGATAAAATATTGATAAAATATTTACATAACAAATGAATAATTTTCTCACTTTGGCATATACATTGGTACATATACAATTTGCAAAATTATTAAAATAAATTCTGAAAAAAAAAACATTTTTGGCATTTTAGTAGATACGTTCATCTGGTCCTTATTATTCACAGAGTTATTTCACACTATAGATACAGCGTCTTAAAATGCAGGTCGATACGTCGATATTTAAAATAATTTCCATTTAGCAACTTATCATAGTTGTTTAGCATACGTTAATATGACAAAAACAGCTTTCAGCCACTGAACGCGTGCTATCATATAAATAGAAAACTATGGGTAGTGCCCCGCGCGCCGCGCGCCGCTGTTACAAACAAACCCCTCATCATTCACATATTAACGACTACATAGAAGGCTCTACATGTATATTCCGTAATTAAAAAGCTGGTCGAGTGGTACTCCATGGAAGTAGTGAAAACACCACAATCAACTGATTGCGGAGTTAATAACTTGATACGCGTCAAGTTTGGAGGAGAGAGGGACGACGCCACGGCGAACTGACGTTGTCTCTGTCCCGCCCTGTTGAAGTTCAAATCTGTGTTGCGAGTGGCCGACGAACGTAGGGCGGGCGTGATAGACTTAACGATTGGATAGACACGGAAAAGTTTATTTCTATACAATGGTTTTGATAAGTTTCGCTCACGTTTATAGAAAATGTAACTGTATTGCTGTTTTCCGTCCTCTGTGATCATGAATGTACAATGACTTTTTGATAAATTTTACAGATATCCATTTCTTTTCATAAATACAAGTATTTATTAAGATGTAGTACATAGTGCACTAATTTCTTTGAAACTAACTATAATAATATTATATTATAACTAAATATATTTTATGTAATAAGAATTAGTATTACACATAATATGTGTAATATATACTAATACATTCCAATAAAGTTCTTTATGGTTCGTTGGTTAGTATGTTACGGTAAAATGTTTCAACTCAAATAGATTGTTTGGTATGTAGCCGGGATGATAACGATCATTGGATTTCGCTCGCAAACCTAATTCAAAAAGACATCGATTTTGACATTGAACAGTTAATACACTCTTATATAAAGGAATGCATGAACTGTGCTAACGATAGATCATCAGTTTGAATAGTATAGCAGCAAAATTGTATGAAAAATAGTTGTGAGGTTGATAAAAGGAAAGGAGATGGATGAAGTCAAGATATCGCAGTCAAAAAAAGTAGTGGAAAAGCATTTGGCTATAGACCAAAGTTAAGATAGCTTTGAAAAAAATGAAAAGATTTTTGTTTCCATTGTTATTTTTTATGCATTTTGGAGATTTTCGGTTTTTGAGAAAGTATTTGTCTGGGACGTGTGAAAGCATATTTGAGACATATTGTCTAAAAGAGGATTTGATTCTGCCCTTCTCCATGCTGTAGAATCCACCTATAAGGGACAACGTGTGCGAATGACAGCAGATTTTTACCTTGGTTTGATGTCAATATTAATGTCAAATCGGCTGTTACGAGCTGGTAACAGCCGATTTTGCTTTTCACCCTTTATTTGGACAAATAACTAATAAGAATAAATCTACAAATATCTTGCGAAAGTCTGTTTCGTATCGATGATCGTGGGCTCAATTAGTTCGGACATGTAGAAAAATGTAGGATTAAAGAGATATCTGACAAAAAAGATATCTACCACCTACCATAACCATAATATATGCTGAATGTAAGCCTTCCTCTTAGACTTCCACAACGATTCCCCCGTGCTGTTTGTATCCATCGGCTCTGTATGATCTTCACTAGATCCTCGGTTCATATTGTGGAGAGACGTACTTGACTGCGTTTATTGACTCGTGGTCGCCATTCGAGAATATTTCTGATATGGAGGTTCTTTGAACTATATCTGCCTGGTCACTGCCATTTCAGCTCGCTGATTCTTAAAGTCACATCGGTTTTCAACTCTAGTTCTACTACGGATGTACTTATTCCTGAATCTATCACTTCCGAAATTCCGAGGCATGGCTTTCTCTATCGCATATTGTGCAATTTTTAGTTTTAGTTAGAGGCCCATAGTTACAGACCACGTGTATGTGCTAATGCATTAGATTTTCATGGTATACCTAATCATTACAAATATATTAAAATTTTAATCACAAAAAGTTAAGCTCATTTTTTATTTGTTCTCGTATTTTATATTAATTTCAGTGAATATAGTGGTGAATTTTATAATATTGTATTCGACTGTACTATCAACGTCTATAATATTTATAATTAGGAATTTCCA
This sequence comes from Pyralis farinalis, assembly GCA_947507595.1. Classification (NCBI taxonomy): domain Eukaryota; kingdom Metazoa; phylum Arthropoda; class Insecta; order Lepidoptera; family Pyralidae; genus Pyralis; species Pyralis farinalis. The sequence continues at coordinate 4,974,625 of OX382270.1, forward strand.
ACAAGTATATATTTCAATGGTAACATAAATTCAACAGTTTTATTTGCAAAGTAACCAAACAGGTAACTCTTTTCAATTTGCTCACGTCATAAAACCCACGCAACACCCTATCTATGAGGCTCATAGCTCTATGGCGAACGTTTAAAAGCCGCCGCTTGCCGCGACCAACCGCACTCGACCACCGTACCTTTCCTGCCCAGGAACATGTGCCCAGTTTACTGACCATACTCGACTGTACTAACTGTACTCGCAGTATCGAATAGTACCGCGAATCGATAGTATTGAAGCGTGAAAACTCGGACTCCAACACAGTAAGTATTATTTTGAACTTTTTGAGAAGTTTATTAAAGTTTCAAACTTTTTTATTGTAATTATTTTTAATTTTTCAGATATTGTTATTTAAAATAAAATTACGAAACTTACAAATTTTATTACGAAAGTTTGTTTTTGAAAGACTTATATAATACTTATAATTATATAAGTTCATTCAAATAATATAATATTAAAAAATATATAATTATTAAAAATAATAATAAAGCTGACAGTCAAAAATATATTTTTCGTATATATCTATTGAAATGAATTTGAAATTTCAAATTCGGCATTATTTTATACGATTTAATTAAGTTTCATTCACTTAAGTTTACACTCAATTTTAAAAACACGGGTAACTGGCAGAATGCACTTAAGTTTATTCCCCACTTGCGAGTATTAAAAACATGACTAACTTACAATGCGTACTTGTATATACTTAAATGATCACCAATTATGGATACTAAGGGTAACCCAATGTTAAAAGCAGTCTTATTATGCCACTAAAGATCGCGGCCTGCTGCCGAGAAATAGGTACCGGATAAATGTTTCGCGTCCAAAATACTAACTTGGCTTAGCTAATTTACTCGACTATATTCAAACAAGTTTTTTTTTCAATAATTATACTTATATATTTCCATTGGAATACTCGTACGGTTTTTGTTAAGATCAATTCATCATATCACAAGTTATTACACAGCAAAAATTAAACGTGCTAAAGAGAAGTTTGCCATAATTAACTACCTGTATATGTTATCTCTACTTAATCCATAATTAAATTTCTAAAAACAATATGTAACAAATTAGAGGGAGTCCCTTTCCCTTCCATAACTAAGGTCTATATATGAGTAATACTGCATAGCTAATAAGATATCCTTAGTAAATACTTCAAATTTCATGAAAACTATTCAAAAGTTATGGAGGCACAAGAATTTTTAAAGCGTCATTTTTAATACTTACTTACTGACCCATTTATATAATTCTAGACTACTTCTTTAGTAGTTAAAATTTTGATTTTAGCACTATCATTTGGCGTATATACAGGAAAAATATTTGAAATCTAGAAATATTTATGTTTGGTGTATTTATTGCTATAATTACGTTTAAGACTGTTTCAATCAATTCAGCGTCACATCCTAGTTGCAGAACTAATTTACATGAAGCTCTTAGATAATACAAAGGTATATAGGCTACATTTAATATTTGTGTCTTCATTTGCATGGTGCAAGTAGAGCCGTGAACGGCGAAACCATTTTGGGGGGATCAAATTTATTGAATTATTTTGTACAACGCGCGAGGCATATAAGACCCATCTAATGTAAAGTGGTTACCATAGACTATGATTGCTTGCAATACATTAAGTATCGCTCATACGGTGTCATCTCTGCCGCGATGCAGCAACTCCTTACTGGTAACATCACTTCGCAGGAAGACAGCAACTCTCCAGGAAGACGTTAGTTGGCTGCGGTTTTCTGTGAGGTCGCCTTACCTCTCTTAAAAACACCCACACAAATACAAACAGACATATTCATGCACACAAAATTCAGTCCTGTGTGGGTATCGAACCCACCACGGGGCACGTCCATTTTTTTTCTTAGATAAACTAACTTTTCAAATCGTATATAAATTCACAAAAATGTGAAAACATATGAACAACTTCAGAGATTGAAAATAAAAAATGAATAGACGTAGATACACGTATTAGTTCAAGTACCATGAAATTTCAACATCAATGAAAATAAGAAAATTTTATTTGAAATAAATTTAATAACGATATATTTTTGTAATAATTAATCTGAACAACTGTTACGCTTGGCACCCTTTCACATTCAATTCTTTTTTGGGCAATACCGTCAACATCGTGGCTCAACTGCCTCTCCTCTCTCCAACCAGGACAATGGCCATTTTCGATTAACATACATCTACTTTCTATCACAAGTGGTAATATGATTTAGAATGTCGTTCGTGTCCCTGTTCAATAACTTAAGGGAAGATTCGACACAATTTGGTTGTTGTTGTTCAGTGACTATGAAGTCACAAAATAAAACTTGTAAAGTGCGTACCGTATGGACGGCACGCACTTTACAAGATTTATTTCTTTCCAATTTGATGGACATTGAGCAGTATTGTTTTACTACTTACGCCAAAGGCTACTTCGAAGTGACTAGTGATGAGGCTTATATTATGATTTTAATTCATTATTATCATTTTTTCTCTAGTTGGCCATGGGGTTCTAAACAAGACTAACAAAATCTAATCTAACCAACAACAGACCATACGTTTACTGGTCATACACGTCGTCGATTGCGTGCCTTCTATAATGCGTTGGTCCTATGACGGATATGCTATTTGAAATTATACAATCAATATGAATTTTAAATTCTAAGCAGAATACGCGAAAGTAGCGTGCATGAGAAGAGCAATGAATGTTAAAGAAGCGAGTGAGGTATGTAAGGATCGAGTCATGTGGCGCTCGGTTCTCTCTGCCAACTCCGCAAGGGATTTGGCGTGAAGTTATAGATAGATAGATCGAATAATATCCTATCAAAAATCGGCAATATCACTATATAGGTAATACATACAAATTACGTAGATATTTCCTACGTTAATGAAATTTATAAGGCGGATTCAGTTTACAGAAAGTATTTACAATTTTTTCGTATCTCTGTTATTTTCAACATATTCAGCAAACAAAAGCATATTGAGCTGGCAAAGATTTGATATATGTAACTCGTTAATAATTTTCACGGTTGCATGTATTTTATTAAACTTACTTTAGTCAATTAAATTTATTTAAGTAAATTAATTTCATTTAAGTCAATTAAATTTATTCAATATGCTTTCCAAGAAATTACAGTCATCAAATCATCTTGAGCGGTGATAGCCCGTCAGTACCTTCGCAAAATCCTTAGGCTTAGGAAGCGGACCTAGTAAAGCCTAATGGATTAGGAGACGGGATAACCCTAGGAAGAAGAAAAAGCTTTTCTAGAAATCACAAATAAAAACACCTACAATAATAATAAACTACTTATATATACATACCTATAGATTTCTACCACATTTGACCCAAGATCAGATATTTGGCACGAACCTAGGTCCAGCTGTATTTTTAAGAAATTCCGTATCAAAAGAGAGAGTTGCAATTGAATTGAAATTTGGCAAAGAGTAAGGTCAAGGTAGAGTTAGCACAAGAGCAGGAAAAGTCTATGTTATGAAGTCACAAATTATATTATAGTTGGCGCAGTATCAGAAAATTTGGAAAGAAAAATTAACAATCACAATTTCGTAATAAAAAAAACAAAAATAATATTTGCAGTATTTACTTTTATAGTTGTAAAAGTTATTACTCGATACTACTGACTTGCAGAATCGGTCCTAAAACAGACACTAGAAATGGACTAATTCTAACTATTGTTAAAACTTTGGTTTAAGCCGCGGGCGTCAAAATAAGAATGTAGAGTAGTGGTCGAACTGATTTTAAAAGTACTTATCCGATGCACTATAGAACGATATCTTTATTAGAGTTTTGCGAAGTGGTTTTATTAGAATAGTAGCAAAATTCATTGAGAAAAATCAAGAAGTTTACGATAGTAGTAGTAATTTAGCAGTGTTAGTGATATCCCATTGGTTATGAATCTGCTTGTTAACTTACAGTCCCTGGTTGGATGTACCACTATATTTTTGGATTTATGAACATATTGTTTGTCAATTGTCACTTTCTCGGCGACGAAGGTAATAAATATTGTGAGGAAACTCGCACGTGTAAGAAATTATTTTTCAAAAGACGCGTGACCTAACTTAAACATTTTTTGGTTTCTGACGTGGAGTGTGGACGTCTGACTCCAGTCGCACCATGTCAAATATATTCGCCAAATTCTTAGGTAGCGGAAATGAGATAAAGATAGGAAGAAGGTACCGTAAGTGGTAGTATGGTGATTCTAATCATATTATTTTTTATCATGCGTCTATTATTAGGTGGCTGCCGTCTGGCGTTAGTTCATATGAACTACCTTTTTTTTTGTGATACAAATTACACACCACCGCCTAGCCCCAAAGTAAGCGAAGCTTGTATTATGGGTTCTAGACAACTGATAACATACGTAAGTACATTTTTTTTGTAACTACATACTTATGATACATAGAAAACACCCAGACGAAGACAAACAGACATGTTCATGCACACGAATGTATGTTCTGTTTGGTAATTGAACCCACGAGCATTGGTGTCAAAGCAGCGTTTCTAACCACTCGTCGTCACTGAACTCGTCAGCTTGTAAGCCAAATACCGATAGGTATCCAGGTATATACTAGTTATCTTTTGCCCAGTCCCTTGCCTATAACTAGGTAATAATGTAACCAAGTACCATTATTTTGAAAACTTTTGTATTTGGAACAATGATTACCACAACAGGTTTTCAAGTATTTTCTTCCAAGAAAATTGTGGAATAAGTTTCCCTCGACGGACTTATTCTTCCCCCTTTCCTAATTCATTAGGATTAATTGGTTCCACTACCCAAGCTTAAAGATTTGACGATGATACTGATTTTAGCATCTAGCGACTGCCACCGGTTCCACAACCTAGAGGTATAATCAAACCTCGTTCGAGCTTCATCGCCGAGCAAGTCATAATTAAAAATCCTATATATAACATGAATTTAGTGGAACATGCTGACAATAGGTTTCGAACCTTTGACCTGTCGGTTATTAGGCTGATTCGTTGACCACTATTCTACTATTCCTCACTCGACAGTGGACGGATGGTCAAATTAGCTATAATATTGACCACTAATATCATAGCGTATAATGTAAAAAAAATATTGCAATATGTCTCTCCTATATGATCTTGACTAAATCGAAGCTTTGCAATTTTATTGCATCAAAGGTAAAGTACATAATTAACTAAGCATATTATATAGCATTGCAGTAGAATAAGGGTTTAATTAAAATTACTAGGAAGTTTAATTATTCTTCCAAAAATGAAGAATGTCTAAAAGACCCTTCACAAATAAAAAAAGAGTGTGTTTCGTAGCTTAAGACATGTCCTATTATAATTTTAAATACTTATTTATCCCAAGTTTTTGTTTTATAAGTTTTTTAGAATTACATGCTAAGGACAAAAACATATCAAAATAAATTATAATGCAAAAATAAAGTAGCGCTCTGCTACTGTGAATCGTAAGAACTTTTGAATGAGCTACATTTTTTTGTATTCAAATTTATTTATATTTTTTGTCCTAAGCTTGTAATTCTAAAATTCTTAGAATACTTAGTATGCGTTAGTGAAAATAGACATACATACATATAATCACTCCAGTCCCCATTGGGTTAGGCAGAGACTAGGGAATGCCAGATGCACCAATCCAAACATATCTCTCTCGTTTCATAGAGGCTTTTCGTTTTGGGGGCTAGTAAAAAAAGCGACAATTGAAACATACTTTCCTAGATAAAATTATCTCTACGCTCAATAACCGTCTGATATTAAACTAGCAGTACCTATGTAGTTTGTCGTCCGAGAGGTATAAATCATCATAAACAACAGACGTTTCCTACCGAGTACGAAGCAACATTATTGAAATTTAAGGCGCCATAAAAAACACATTAAAATCTTTGCAATTTTAATGATATCCATTTCACGCAGTGGGTAGATATCTATAAAAATAATATTATTGCCAATATTTGAGAGAAGAAAAATTTCATCTGATCCTAAACATGCCAGAATATAACCATGGACTTATGAGTAAAATGTGTTAACTGATCATAACAATATAATACTGAATATTTGTGATCAGTTACTTCTTCTTCAAACGGAATCCCCTTTTCAATTCTATTCAATTCAATTTATTTATTTCGTGAACATAGGTAAATACATCATAAATGTTACATAATGAAAAAATCCTCTATGTTCCGCCGGAGGACATACAAAATATGATATGACTATATAATTAATAATCTAAGCAGTCAATAACTTGCAGCGGTTTATAGTTTCATTAGTCATTACAATCAACGGTGTTATTATAAGTTATATAATGTCAATTTAACAATAAAATAAAAAAATAAAGTCATCAGATTAATAAAATGTCAGAAGTGAAAATGACAATTCATTGATTTTTATTACAATTTGTCGCTGAGATATTAGTTTGATTGATAGGTAAGTTAAATACATTTTTCTTAAATAATTTCAAGTTGTCTATATATCTTATTTCATCAGGCAGTGTATTGTATAGTTTAGGTGCCATTGCATATATGTATACTTTTATGTGAAAAATTTGTCTGCGTTAAATGGAGCTTTCATAGTTTAGGTGCCATTGCATATATACTCTTATGTGAAAAGGTAGTATTTGTATGCATTAAATGGAGCTTTCCTAAGCGACGTTGACTTTCTACTTTTTCTAATAATTTAATATTATTTTTGACAAACATAACGCTTTCAAGTATGTACATTGAAGGTAGAGTCAATAGCTTTAGTCCCTTAAAGTAAGTTTTACACGTCTAATACGGATTTAACGGCTTTTCCATTAGGATTGACGGGGTCCGCTAAATATAGCTAAGAATTTATCGAGGATACCGATTTTGTCATGCAGCGACTGTCGTCAGACCTCCGCGACCCAGCGAAAACACCAGATTTTTCTTGGGTTAGATCATACATCCTTCGAAATATATTTTATGGACGTACGGCTTTCCTCACCAAGTTTTTCTTAACTTTAGCAAGCGATAATTACAAATATGTAAATTAAAAAAAATACGAATTTAGTGGTACATGCCTACATTTACATCAATATTGGAATAAGGAACAGGCGGTTAAAGACTGGTTCTTTTATCCACTAGTCTATCATACTCGTAGCTCCGTTGTTGTATTTGGTTACTGGACAATTTTATTCAGTCTTTTAATTTTTACACGGGAACCCTAAATATTTACGAGATAAATAGTAGACTATGCGTTAATCCAGAATACACTATAGTTTTGAGCTAGCATTCAAGTATCAAGCCCTTTAATCCTTGGATTATGTCAAACATTAGTGGACCATATGTCTGTCAGCTGTTACATCTTTGATTTTGCTTACTACACTAATCTAAACTCATTTCACTTTTTTTATACAACGTCGGGCGGCATACGACCCACCTGATTTGAAGCGGTTACCGTAGCCTATGTCCGTTTGTAATACATTACTACTAACACAGTAACTCATTAGGATCTCACTGATGACCTCAATCCCACACAGGAACGCAACCAAGGTGGAGGTACTTCCTCAGACGGGCTGCTTTGATGTGTCATACCTCTTAAAAACACAGTCCAAGACAAACAGACATGTTCATGCACACAAATGTTTGTCATGTGTGGGAATTGAACCTACGAGCATTGGTGTCAAAGTAACATTATTAACCGTTGCACCACTCAGCTCTTCATAATGCACACTGTTGGAATACAGATTTCAACCGAACGGGTTTAGAACATACTCCACCACGCTGCTGAACTGTGAATTGGAGGAGGCCGGTGTTCTCAAGCCGCTCGAAGGCCACTGATTGAGTTTAACGACTGTCATCTATCGACAACAGCCGGTATCGACGGCTTAATGTGCCCTCCGAAGCACGGAAGCGAATCAAGAGCTTAGAGGCCTGCAACTATTCTTGAATTCGAACGAAGCCACGCCGGAGACGAAGGCCATGATAAACTATCTGGATCACGGCTCGCTACCAACTGCCTTGCGGTATTCGCTATTATTATTTTGAACAATCCAGTGGGTAAATATTTTAACAGAATAGAGCTGACATACAAATCGTTTGTAATTTCTACTATTTCGAACGCAAATAAGGCACGAAAGCCAACACATAGATTAACAGACGAGCAAACTAAAGACAATTAGTGAATCTCAGTACAATGCGAAATGTTGAGGTGAACTGGGTCGAACAGGAGAATCTCGGGACAGTCAACGCTTTATACTTAAATTATTGACTTTGAAATTTTTTTGGAGTTTACTCCTTAAGAAACTATATAGCCCGGTGCGGAAATTTTATGAAGTGTAAAATCAAGTGAACGCGTTAACAAGAATTGATGCCGTTACGCTCGTCCGCTTAAAAAGAGACAAACTACATTTTTTATGTAATCAAACTACGCAAAAACTGTTATTTTACAAATAACGTAGCTTATGTGTTAATCCAGATCATAATCTATCTACGTGCCAAATTTCATTCAAATCCGTTCAGCCGTTTAAGCGTGAAAGAGGAACAAACATCCATACATACAAACTTTCACATTTATAATATTAGTAGGATATTGAAAATATGAATTTTTGTTTGTTATTATTTATATTATTAGTCAATCAACTGCAATAGTAACTTTAATGGCTGGTAATTTCTTTACTTACAAATGACGCCACGCGTTCCGAGATCAATGTCTCATTTATAAGGCATTTTTAAATAAATAATCTTTAAACATAGTTTTGGGTCATTTAAAGGTTTGCTTATTAAATTATTATTATTTTGTAAACATTACAAATTATATGCAGTGGTAGCCTAGTGGGTAATGCATCAGCATATTAACTGCCGACTGGTCCCTCGTTCGAATTCTGGTTTGGTATGTACTAAATTCCTGTTTTAAGATTTATATTTGTAAATACTACTGGACCGGCGGAGAAGAAAAACGTCGTGAAGAAACTCGTAAGTCAAAAAAAAATATTTTGGAAGACATGTGACCTAACCTAAGAAAGACCTGGTTTTCCCTTTCGGACTGTGGAGATCTAATAATAGTAGCTGCATATCGAAATCAATATCTTAGCCAAATCCTTATGCATAGATATGTTAACCCGTTGAGGCCCAGACGGTTGAATTCCGCCATGCGCGTTATGGCAACAAGTATATAATGGGCCTCAATGAATTAATGGATTAGGAAACAGGGTAACCTTGGGAGAAGATAACAATTAAATCATCAATTAACATGTTTAATGGTAAAGGTTTAATTTTTCTACTTCATTGGTCGGGTGGAAAACATCATAGATGAAAGAAAAAGGTTTCTTCCATTTATATTATAATCCATGAAAAAAAGTTTGACCTCTATAGTTTACTTAACAAAATATGGATAAACAGTACACCATTTTGGATGGAAAAACCGACATCCAACATTGCAAAACACTAAGCAAGGACCAAAGATTTGGTAACAAGTAAAATCATCATCAAGGATTAATGAACAATGGCGCATAAACACGTATTGAAAGCACTCGATCTGGACAATGGCTTGAAATGTTTTGGAGGCGCAATTATATGAATGATGATGGAATAAATATTACCAACCATTTCAAGATTGATCGCTGCCGGTGAAATAAACGCTTGCCTCAAATCATCGATTCTGTGCTTCTCTGTAAACATACGAGTTGCATTGCTAAACGATCCATCTGCCGCAGGTTTCTCCAAGCAATTACCGACTATCGGTACTGGTTTTATTCCTGTCAACAAATCTAACGGATAGATTTCATTTCCGCCGAATGTTGCAATCTATTCTCAATGAAGGACGAGTGAACAAAGCATTCCCAAGCATCTTTGATGACCACAAAAATCACAGTTGGTTGAGTGAACGTGTAGGTAATTCTTACGGCAAAGAGCAAAAATGTAGAACATTAAACTTCACAATTCAAAATCAAATCGTTGGTCTACTGCATTCCTTCAAATCTACGGACTATGTAACGAACCAAGACGAAGCAACCACCTATACAACTGAATGTTTAAATTGGATCAGCTTGGCTTGCCCCCGCACAATTTACAACTGAAGGTTAGCTCGGCAGTCAATTCAACGAAGGGAATCGACTCGAATGCAACCCATTCAACAAATAGCTTAATATAAAGTAGTACAACAGTGTGTACACGAATAATTTCGTTCGTTTTTTTAGCTTTGCTGCTATGTGAACTACATTAGTTTTAATGTAATTGAAATACATTTCATTTATATTTTTGAACATTTATTATACTTAATTTTGTTCATTTTGTCTTAATAACTGAATTTTATATCAGCTAATGAGTTAACACAACATTTATTGATTCTGAGGCGGTACGAAGTTCTATATTTCTATAGCTAGTCTATTGATATAAAATATTGACATTATTATTAATAACTGAAATTAATAACGAAGCTTGACATATATTTGCACGCTGTATCAGCAAAACATGTTGAACGTAGTTTTAAGCAGACCAACAATTATTGTACACGGTGGCATCCATGCATGTGATGTATAACGTACACGTGTTTAAGCAAATAATTTGCACAGCTCAACACAAATTTCGATTTTGATAAGAGGGTATGAAATTTCGAGACTTATCGATAGTTAGACGAGAAAAAATATATGGCCTGAACAAAATTTGCTTTTGTAACCAGATGAAAACCGCCCCTTGTTCTGGGTACGCTCACGTTGTTTTCAATTTTATCTAAATGAACATGTTGCATATGTGTTTGTGTTTGCTATAGTTATTAATGCGATTACAGAACCTTTTTGTAAAGATATTCCTCGGGCTTCCACGAGACAGGCTCGACCTAGTGTGGAAGCCACCAGACAATATTATACACATTATTATAGAAATCGTCTATGTATACACAACACAACTGTATTTAAATGGATGTAAAAAAAATGCTATGGAAATGAATATTATTATTATTATGTACTTTTAGAGATATTGTGCAACCCGTACTTTTAAAGTTTTCGACTAGCTCTCGGTAATTTTCAACTTTGTTATTCCCTAAAATTCCAGAAACTACTCCTTTAAAACTATACCAACATTGTTGAGCTTTACAAAAATTAACTTAACGCTTAAGAATAAAATTTTAAAAAATCACGTGAAAAGTTTTGTGAAGTGTCTCGTACTTTAATAAATATACCACATATATAACAAAATCACCAGCATCGTATTTACACATATTTTAACCTCTTTGAGTCTTCTAGAAAATAATAAATTATGTTTATCACTTTTTTATTTTCTCGGACAAATTACACAGCGCTATCTAGCCCCAAAGTAAGCGGAGCTTGTGTTATGGGTACTAGACAACTGACAAACTTTTAATTTTATTTTGTAAATACATATTTATTATCCATAGAAAATACCCAGACTAAGACAAACAGATATGTTCATGCACACAAATGTTAGTGCTGTGTGGGAATCGAAACCACGAGCGTTGGTGTCAAAGTAGCGAAACAGCGCGTTTCACCACTGCGCCACCGAGCTCGTCATTAACTTAAGTGACATCTATAGACGCTGTGTGAAAGTTAGGATCCCTTTATTTCCTATTATTCAATATTTCAGAAACATTTAATATTTCTAGGGTAACTCAAAGATATTTTTCAATATATCAGTAACATTTAATATTTCTAGGGTAACTTAAAAAAATGTATTACTAATTTATAAATACATATACAGAAAGTTTAGAACAAAGACAATTTTTTTTTTGTAGAGTTCTGTTATCTTCAACATTTTTCACTGCCTATCATGTTTGCGCAAACGTTGTCGTGAGAATTCAATAATTCAAGCCTTGTCTATGAAAAGCCTATATCTTATGTCCGCGTTGAAGCGGGTCCGAAGAAAAATTGTTTTCTGCCATTTTGAAATGTCCAGTGTACACATATCGGATATTCATGCATAATAGATCTATGATCGAATGTTACTCGTGCATTTAATGAAAAACGCCGGCTAAACCTAAATGATCAATGGTCTTATGCACGAAGGAAGTAGCCTAAGGAGAGCCGATGAGACCAATATTACGTAGTAAGTCAATTCACCGCTACGGGTCGGGAGGAAAAGTAGAACCCGCAGCTCTTATTGGCTTGTTAGTGGATTAACATCGCAGCACTTATCGGATTAGGCACATCCCACACTGCTACGCGCTACGCGGCGGGGCGCGTCACTGCGTTTTTTTACATTGTATCGAAATATCTCAGTTTGTATAGACAACGCGCACGCACGGCTGCGCGGGGGCGCGTAAACGTCGCGCGTGCCGCTGTCCCGCGCGGTGGTGCGTTGTCAGTGTGTTGCACCGTGCATGTTTTATAAACAAACTAAGATATTTCGATACAATGTAAAAAAACGCAGTCACGCGCACCGTCGGGTAGCGCGTAGCAGTGTGGGATGCGCCTTATAGGTTAAAATATTCTCCCAATGGTCAGTAGGTTGGAATCGCTAAGATATTTAGGCGCTAAAACTCATGTGTCTGTTAGCGCGGGGTGCCTTCATGCGCAGTCAAATGGTTTATTGCTTTGTAGTGTTATGGGTGGATTGAACAGTTTGCGGACTCAATTTTAATACAGATTTTATCTTTATAACTCTACCCTGATTTGATTCATATACTCTTTAGTTGACAAATATACAGTGATTTTCGGTTTTATATATTTATTATGGGTTAAAGTATGAAATTACTAAATTGTACTGATAATTAAAACTCGTTTTTTAAATAAAATATTTACCCCCATTATCTATACATTGCAGCACAAGTTTCAACACGCGTTTCTTTCTGCAGATCAGTCAAGTCATGATGATTTTTTATCTTATTGATTGGATGCAAATGAGTAAATATTGTAGGTAAGGTAACGTTGAACCATGTCGCTAATTCCTGGGTAGTTTGTTATGTTACTAGTTGAAGAAAAGGGAGTATTAAAAGCGATACTAATTTAATAGGTCTATTTTACAAAATATAATAAATATAAAAAAAGGGTTCACTTTAAGTTCGGCTAAATAAGGTCTTTAAGAACTCGCGCTTTAATTTGTCTAACCGGTATATCACTGATAGAATCACTGGTGGGTGTACTAAGTGGCCGCCGGCTATAGTGGTCGACGACTGTAGACGGCAGGTTAGCGTGCTAGCCAGCACGCAGATCCAGACGTAGAAGTTGTTGGTAATGGTTGGGACCGCCTTACGGACCAACACCGCAGCGATATCTTTGTCAGCCGCCGTAGTCCACAACAGGGGCTGCAGGTATTATAATTTTTAGATTAGTTAGATGTCCGGAAATTATCGAGTTTGGAAAAGGTAGTAATATCCCGAGGGTTCACCACATAGCCCTCAGCAGGAGGCTGGTGGTCTCAGACGTGGTGCACTGAATCTCTACTTCTCGAAAGCTTCCTCCAGACTGACTTGTTTTCTGTTTTCCGACACTAAAATGTAATATTTTAAAATTTTGAATTACAAATCAATATTTTTGACAAATTGTCATAGACTAAACAGAGCATGCAAAGAAAAGATTCTATATAAATCATTAAATAAGGTTGTAACATTACAAGTTTGACTTCCACCATGTCCTTCAATTCAGTGTTATTCTCCTGTATGGGGGCGGACTTTCACGTGGTTCGTTCTTCAAGTCGAAGTTTTCATTACGTAAGCGTTTAAATCAAAAACGCACGGTGCGTTCATTAGCAGCCTCCTCCCCAAGCGCAGCATTGATATTGCGAGCCGATTCTGCCGCGTTATTTCCGCGTCTAAACTCCTATTCAAAAATACTCGGTTTTTTTCCCTATTCAAAAAGTTTTTACGGATTTATGTCAGCCTCAATCAAATATTTCTGTATACAACGTCGGAAGGCATATAAGCTTGCGGCCCACCCGATATAAATCGGCTACCGCAGGCTAGGAACGCTTGCAATACATTAAAAATGACTCGCGCGATGCCATCCCTGCTGCCAACACAGCAACTCCTTATTGGTGACCTCAATCACAACACACAACCACCCTCCAGGGATACTTAATGTACTGCAAGCTGTTTTATACAGCTAAGGAGTATATAGAATATAAGTAACAATTTTATTATTAATGTTATTCATTTGACGTAAATTTAGTTTACTGTAGAGATAGCATCAGCGAACTTACTTTTTAAGTTCGCTGGATAGCATACGATTCTAATGTGTTTTTTATTTTTTTTATAAATATTATGCTTGATACAAATTATTAAATATTCCTGCCTTTAAAGCCACAATATGCATGCACAAAATTCTATGTAATACCTTATATACCACGTTCTTGGGAATAAATAACTGTCTGTCTGTCTGACGACGTAAAAAAATGATTTTTTCAGAGAGAGTCTCTGTTTTGTTTTATACGACATTAGAGGCATACAATATGCTCCTTACCTCCCGATGTTATATAAAAAAAAACAGACGGTGACAAAAGCGAGGCAGTGCGTAACTACACTCAATCACGGGGTGACAAAGGGCAATTTATTGAATGCGTAAAAGCTCCGGCACCGATTCAATCAGGCGAACCGTTTGCTCCTTTGGCATCCGAAGTGGTAAAAGTTATATTTGCGAGTTCAAGCTACAAACAACCCTTGATGAGTGAGACGCAGGTGGATCTCTGAATCGAACCTTTTTATTACGTAAAAAACATATTCAGAGCCCATTCACATCACGAATATAAAATACGGCAAGTATCTATAAAGCACACGTTTATTGTATATTTCACTATATTTATTCAGAATATTGAATGTTCGATATATTCTATTTCGTTACGTTTTACCGTCTACAAATGGATCGTTAGCTTCTTTTTCAGCAAGGCATTCAATCGACATAGCAAACTGATGAACCTCCAAACATGTCTAAATCCTAAACGACGCAAAAGTGGTGAAGTGCGAGTAGATCCCCCACATTTCCAATGTAACACCATTTTGCTGGAACTTTAAACACAATGACGCTCCTATGATCGTAATTGAGAATGAAGCTCAAATACAGTAAATTCTTCAGGAATCGTGACTAGATTTCAGGATTGACTGTTCTTGTTGCTGAGAAGCTACTACCGGTCCACTCTTTCCACTGTTTTTGAGATGGGACTTACTGTGTCTTCCAATGTACTTTGTAATTCCTCATTCTGATAATTCACAATTTGTATCCTATTCGTCATTAAAACACTTCTTATCATATATTGTAACCCACATTTCACCTTTGAGCGGGGGCACCTGGATACCAGCTTGGACCGTGTGATTCGATTCAGAGATGAGCTGTGAGAATTGTCGACAATCCTAAGCTTACACACGGTATTGAACGCTTAAGTTTAAGGAGAGACTTTGCCACCCTTTGTGTGTTTTATCGATTGTACAACGGGTTGTGTCCTGAAGAATTGTTCGAAATGATGCCGACAGCTACTTCTTATAACCGCACCGCTCGCCGACGGCGGAGAGTTCATTCTTACACGTTGGAACCGCAATGGTCACGTTGGAACTCTCAAGCTGTGGAATGAGCTCCCAGCCGAGGTTTTTCCAAGCGACAGCATGGAATTATTCAAGAAATGCGTGAAGAGCTTTTTAGAGGGTCGGCAACGCACGAGTGATACCCCTGGTTTTGTAAATGTTCATAGGCTACGGTGACTGTTTACCATCAGGTAGACTGTATGCTTGATTGCCACCTTAGTGGTATAAAACACATACAGCCATTAAAACAACACTTTCACACATATACACAAATTCATCTACACATACATAACAACCATCCGATAGCCTTTTCTGAATAATTTGACACAAAAAAAGGCATTTATATATGTATTGTATATTTTTCATAATTTGTTGGTAAATACATATTGGCAATATAATAGTCACATTCGGCACGACTAA
Source organism: Pyralis farinalis (assembly GCA_947507595.1). Lineage (NCBI taxonomy): Eukaryota > Metazoa > Arthropoda > Insecta > Lepidoptera > Pyralidae > Pyralis > Pyralis farinalis. The sequence goes on from OX382270.1 coordinate 4,990,499, forward strand.
GCAAATATTGAAATGGATAGTTCCTTAAATTGCCAGAAAGTAATAGACAACATTGAAAAAGCTGAATCAAAATTTTGTTCTATTGACGACTACTCCAAACATAGTCATATTATAAGAATACTGACTTTACCGTAATCTCTCAGAATATTGTAAGCATATATAGCAACCTTAATGACTTGCTCATATCTTTAGCAAACTTTAACTTTAATATTGACGTAATAGTGCCGAGTGAATGTAGACTCGATACCAACAAGCCTTATACCACAAATAACCCTTATACTATAAAATAATTATTCCGCTTTCTCATATACGTAGAAAACAACCACAAAGTAAACATAATGAAATAATGTCTCATGCCTGCTAATTGTAATTTTCATTGCAAAAATTCTTGGTATCTAACGCTTTCTGTCTAATCAAAAAGCATAAAATTTCATCTCCTCCTTAAACAAACTTTTACTTGGGCGGCTTCTTTAGAGCTGTGCGCGTACACTTTGTCATTTGGCTTGCTGTTATGCTCTTCAATCGTGATTTTTTTTTCATAAGTAAAGAGGATGTTTCTGTGCCTTTCACCTGCGTATTGGGTTATAAGGCGTTTTGATCGATCTCTTCGACTGTAGGAATTGATTTAGGCCATGTCATGTATGTCGACGATAAACGCCGAGCTTCAGGTCTTGTTTTGCCATACGCGACAGAGTCCTAGCGGGAATATTCATTTCTCGCGATAATTTTTTTTGTTTCCTAAAGGGGTTTCGGCGAATTCTGCCTTTAACAGCGTTAACAGCCTTTATAGTTCTAACAGCACGCGGTTTCCCCGATCTTTTATGGTCTTCAACAGAGGAAGTGTTGGTATATCTGTCGATAGTCTAAGATGTTTTTTATAGTTATAGATACGTCGTACACGCTCTAGAACGGCAATACGAAAGTAAGGTAATTGCCTAACTCGCGTTCAGTTAGCCATGCTCTCGCGTCGTGGCTATACGTATTTCGCCATAAAACATAAATGTTTTAAGATGTATGTTCATCTCTTTCTAACGACAGGTATGCCCTATCATTTGACTCTTTGTTAGAGCAAAGTGTCATAATAAATAACTGTACGTAGATATAGTACTAATTGCGCCATTTTAAAATATAATAATGTTGGTGTATAACGTGTTTACCTTTTGATACGTCGCTGTCGATAGTACGATATATGAACACACGGCTGATATCAAGCTTTTGAAGTGTCTTGAATATGAACGACGGCTTCATACACACTTTGTGCAAACCAATCACTGCAATCCTATTTTCTTTACCCCATTCCATAATTTGATAATAAACACGAAAAAAAATATGTAAAACGGCGGTAAATCGAAAGAAGTTTTTAACACAATAAACGCGTTCCAAATTAATAAAAAAAATAATGAAAAAGTTGAAATAAAACGAGAAGTTTCTATGTAACAGTATTTATGAGCAGACAAGTTACAGTAGCTGTTGATTCATGTTTCACGTAGGTATGTTTAAATAAGGTGGTAGACATAAAGATTGTTCGCCGTTTTTTTTCGATCAAAGTTAAGCTTAGTAATATTTTAGACTTACGCTTATGAAAATGTATGCTTTATGTATTACTTAATGCACATCATATCTGTAACTTCTAATATCCGTAAGGAAAATTCTTTTAACAAGAGAAAGCGTTATCTTTTTTATTAGATTTTATTTTGTTTACCTAACTTATATATAGAAGATTGAAGTATTGCTGGATGTTTGTCTTTATGACAAATATAAATAAATAAGTTTCTCCGGACAATCTAGCTCCAATAAATTTAATTTTTTATACAACGTTAGGACGCATAGGAAAATATGGGTAGTGATGTGGTGGTTACCGTTGCTTATGATTCGAGTCACTTGACCAATCGGAAAACATTTTAACATATAAATCGCTAATGCTGCGACGTTGATCCGCGAACTAGCCAATAAGAGCTACACGTTATACTTCATCCCACGACCCGTAGCGGTGAATTGTGCAACGTAAAATCAATCCCATCGGGTCTCTATATTAAGGACCGATATGGCGCTCGGTTCTCTCTGTCTACCCTGTTAAGACTTGGTGCGAAAATATGGATAGATAGTGAGCTACTTTAGCCCCAAAGCAGACAGTCAAGAGATTTGAACAACGCCGAAAACATTCCAAGTACTCACGATATGGTGTAACCTCCCCGAACGCGAGCGGGGTCAAAGAGACAATTCCGTTGAGTGCCTTCCTATGTGCTTATGAATATAATCGCATGTGGATTGGATATTATGCTAATACGAAACAGATATGTCCCGCAATATTTTCACCGCAGTGAGACTTCTAATTGATTCGAAAAAGTCAGGATGGATAAGACAATTGTATGCCTCTGCCTCTGTTCTTTCGTCCGAAGTCTGAAGCGAAATAAAAAATGTTTCCCAACGAATACTTTTATGTTTAATAGCAAGTTAAAAACCCACACAAGACAAACATTTGTGTGCATGAACATGTATGTTTGTCTTGATCTGGATGTTTTTAGAGAAGTAGGGAGCATCAGAGCAGAGCGTCTGGGGACCCCCGCCTCACAGAAAACCGTAGCTACGTGTGCGTGAGGTCACCAGTAAGCTCCCAAGGAGTTGCTGTGTAAGCAGCAGTGGAGGCATCGCGGGGGTGATACTTAATATATCGCAAGCGTTAATAGGCTACGGTACCCGCTTTACATCAGATGGGTCTTATGCTTGTATGCCTCCCGACGTAGTATAAAAAAATGTATATATTTTGAGATCGCCTTTTTCGCCTACGATTATTTTGATACACAAGTCGAAGGGTTGGGAAGACTTTTTTCTTCAATCTGCACATACATAATGTGTAATATTTCTTTTATTATGACGTCAAAGTAGCCTAGCCGTAGCCGACATTACACGGAATAATTAAAAGATTTTAACGTTAACTCATACATCTGATTCGATTAAGCCGTTTAGTAGTTATTGTGAAATAAAATACTAACAAACATACATGAATCGCTAGCTAAGCCAGGACCGGTCGTATAAAAAGCTACGTAAAAATAGCCAATGATTCGTCTGTGCTTTCTATAATAAAGTATTCATAAGGTTATAATGGAATAATCATGCTCATTAAAAATCTTCAAATAAATAATTAATAGAATGGGCTATGTACTTCCTACAGAATATTCGTGTGGTCTTGATTTGTCGTGTTGCAACTAAGCTTAAAACCTACATACTTGCTTTACAAACGATATATTGAAAATTTTCAGGGTAGCCATATAAATTAGGTTAACGGTAGATTGACGAGCTCGGTGGCTCAGTCGTGAATGTCGCGACACTGACATGTCTGTTTGTCTTGGTCTGAATGTTTTAAGAGAGGTAGGGCGCATCAAAGCAGCCCGTCTGGGGAAGTACCTCCACCTCACAGAAAACCGTAGCCAAATAATAACTCCCTAGAGGGTTGTTGTGTTCCTGCGTGTGAGTAGGTCACCAGTGAGCTCCTAAGGAGTTGCTGTGTGAGCAGGAGAGGAGACATCGCGTGAGTGATAGTTAATTTATTACAAACGTTAATAAGCTACGGTAATTGCTTTACATCAGGTGGGTCATATGCTTGAATGCCTCCCGACATTGTATAAAAAAAAAGATCGCTTTTGTATTACTGTATTTTCGTATACTGAACACAACCCTCCAATCGCTGTTGTTTGGCTGCGGATATCTGTAGGGTGGAGGCTCTTCCCCAGTCAGGCTTCTTTGGTGTATCCAACATCTCTTAAACTCGCAGGGAATTATCATTTGGAGCTTTTATGAGAGTTAGTTTATGTCACATTTGTAAATTTAGTAATCAGAACTGAAACTGTAAACCGCTACATTAAACTATTAACTCGGTAAACGAGGAACACTCACTCGCTATGTACTCGTACATTGTTGTGGACGTAAACGTTTATTTGTGAGGTACAATAACTAATGTAGTGAGGTAAGGTGGCAACCAAGCTACGGCCTGCCTGATGAGCATTTATTATAGGATAAATATGCTTGACTCACTCGCGCGTTACGGGGCATTATACTTTTTTGTAAATATTGTTAATGTCGAAAATATAATAATAATTTTGCTGTATTATCTTTGAGTGTAATAGTATTTATGGATTTTGTATGAAATATTTTGCCATTGTGTGTTGAAACATACATATATGCAGATCCATACTAAGGAAAAACATGTTTATAATGAACATAAAAAAGAAATATATTAATTTTGTAGCATAAAAAATATATTAATTTCAATTATATATTGTAGTAGTATTGAAATAAATTTATAATTTAATTGCTTGGCTATTAATAAAATAATAATTGATTACTAAATTGCATAGTGATATTTTCTGTATTGATTAAAATGTAAAATAAAGGTGTTGCACGTGTTGATTATATAACTCGTACCTATGTTGCTGTGGAAGAGCAGGGTCTTCTAATACAAGCGTATTACGCTTAATAGAAAACTCATACTACTGATCAATGTAATATAATGCTAAATATGTTGATAAATGATGATTTTTATTATTTTGAAGACTCTTCTGTGGTCCCTAGGGAAAATTTCAGCAGTGAGTTCATTCCACAACTTAAGGGTTCTCGGCAAGGAACCCTTCTCGAACCGAATACTACGCGACTTTTGCAGTTCCATCCGATCGTTTGATTTAAAGTTTATGTGCTCAAACATACGAGTATATGAGAAATATTTATAAACTAGATAACGCCAGAAATTGTACTCGAGTAGACGACCCGCGGCCAATACACTAAATTAAGAAGAAGAAAAAGAAGATGTCAAACTAGAACTTCTAGACTTCTTCCCGCGCTATTGACGAGTGACATTGTTGTTTTAATTGAAATTTTTACAATTCAGTATAAAATTAGTTTTGTGTGACAATTTCGATAGTATTTTGTAGCACAAGTGCTAGTGAAATTATACAGTAATTAAAAAACTCAAATATAACACGTTTGTGCACTTTTTGGAAGACGTGAATAAATTCATCAAGGAAACCTTGTAAAAATTACTATCGTTTTACGGGTGGTATTTAAATTGGGTTGATTGGGTCTAGGTACCCTTCCCAAGTATTTTTTCAGCACAGTTCCTGAAGCTGGAACATAGAATTAAGATTTTCAAATGGTTCTAAACTGAAGACTTGGCTGTATGGGCTAGATCCCTTTGCCTTTCCCCTCGGGGATAAAAAGAACCAAAAAAAAAAAAAGAGAACTTCTTGTAACGTTAACTTGACGATGTAGAACGACATAGGTATAGCGACGGCCACAAAGCTGTTATTTTTTAAGCCCCAATGCAAAAAAGGGGTGTTATACGTTTGACCGCTATGTGTGTGTGTCTGTCTGCCGCATCGTAGCTCTTAAACAACCGGTGAACCGGTTTAGTTGCGGTTCTTTGTTTTTTTTGAAAGCCGGTTTTCTAGCGGTGGTTCTTAGATATGTTTTATCAAAATCGGTTTAGCCGTTTCAAGGTCATCAGTTCTTTTGTAGGGATCTTAGACGTATAATGGGTATTTACTGTATATGCTACATACTATGCAAGATTATGGAATTCTTGGTCTGATGCTGCAGCCAGGATGTCCACGACACTAGTACACTCTTGACTAAATATTGAATTAAACATTAAAATAAAAAAAATATTTTCTATATTGTTAAATACGAGCATAAAACCTATGAAAGTTTTTGATGTCGAGGTTTTTTTAAATTTTCAAGTTATACCTATATTTTAAGTACTTTAATCGAGCGATCGGGATACAGGAAAATAAATGCGTCGTTTTTTAAAAATGGTCACGAGTATCGTTTTTACCGCTACATAATATTATACTTTATTTGAATTTGAAGTAACAGGCGAGTAAATCACGATTATAACAATGTAGAGATTTTTATTACCCCTATACTTTTGTAGTAAGACTTAAATTCTCAGTAAAAATCCTAAGAAAATTGTTAGAAGCAAATACGTATTGCAGTAAATGGGTAACGTGAAGTTTTAGCGTATATTTGTTGAACGTAATGTGTTGTTCTAAATAAGATTATTGCTGTTATATGCTGCAACTCATACGGAATTGGATGAGCGCATGCTGCATTTGAAATACAGCTTAGTTATTTACCTTATTTTTATCTTCATCCGTAAAAAATGATGATTGTTGTTCGTTAAGAGCGAAGCAAATTCGAATTATTTATATTTATTTATACACTTCTCATTTCAGACGTATTTATTACCTTACTTAATTTGAAATTTTGTTGAAATGTAACATGTTTCAAGTCCACTTGAGTCATTCAATTCTACATATTTTTAGGGAACACTTACTCACAGCCAGCATGCACATGTGCATTCTGGGTGTGTGTGTGGTGATGTGTGAATGCGTGTGGGCAGGTAAACGAGATTTTGCGCTCAATTATCCCCTGAACTACTGAAGCAATTTTAAAAGTCGATGAAACTTGCAATAATTTAACTGTATTTGGTTTTTAAAAGTTAATAAACCAAATTATAAACTCCTTGAAATGATCGAATGTTTTATAATGGTGTTAGGAAAACTTCGTTAAGAACTTTGGGAAAAGAATTGAAACACTTAAATAACTGTATAGCGCCATTTTTGACGAGTCCGGTAGCGGAGTGGTTAGTAATGCAACTTTAACATCAAGGCATCAAATTCGATTATCACACAGGGCAAACATTTGTGTGTATGAACATGTATGTTTGTACAAAATAACAACTTCTTGGAGGGCTATTGTGCGTGTTATTGATGTTACACGCGTTGTAAGGAGGTGCTATTTAATCAGCAGGCGTGGCAAAGCATGAGTTATACATGTATTGCGTTCATAAGCTATGGTAACCGCTTTACTTTAGGTAGGCCGTATGTAGGCATACATCTACCGACTCTGTATAAAAATAATGGATGTGACAGCGTTCGGTTTTCGTTCGGTTCGGTCTCTATATCCATTGAATTCCTATGATTTTTACTAAATTCAACTTGTAGGTGTAGGTTGGCTTGTGTAGGTTGCCGTCCTACATTGATGGTTTCGGACCATAATTGTGGCTATTACAGAAGTTTCTGTTTGTTTGTTTGTAATATCTTTAATGTACATTAGGTAATTTTGATGGTTTAATGAAGAATTAACTATTTTCATTTGATATAAAAAAGAACCCGGCACCCACCCACTACCGTTAGTAGATGCTACATGCCGACGCTGCCATGGTTGCTCGGGTAGTCTCTACCTTGGCTGCTGCGGTCGTCCGCTATCTGGAACAGAAACCGCAGGCCCCCACCGTCGCTGCCACGAATGGCCTGGTCGTCGCTGCGACACGTGGTTCGCCTCTCCACGAGACATTCTCAGGCGCTGTAGACGTCAATCGTTAGAATAACATGCTATATGTGACAAATCCATCGTAGTGCCATCCCTTAGGGGAGGGCTTTGGTCAGTCTGTTTGTTCATGAGAGTAATTACATAATTTTTATGTTTAATAATTTCTAATTGTTCACCAATACGCAATAATTTATCGATGGTAGATTTGGAATAACCGTTTGACTTCGCGATCTGATATATTACATCAAGTTCTTTGTTGTAATTATCCTTACTTAATGGAACGCTCATCAAACGGTGTATCATAGTTTTATACGCTGCGAGCTTGTGTTGCCAAGGATGGCTGGATGACGCGGGAATCGTGGTATCGGTATGAGTGGGTTTACGATATATCGAAAATTGATGGAGGGATCGATTTTTAGTTATGGTTAAATCTAAAAAGTGAAGTGAACTATTTTGTTCAATTTCTAAAGTGAATTTAATTTTAGGGTGGAGTGTATATTCAGGAACATCGTTCCTATTTGAAATCTATATGTTTGTCTGTGGCTTTTTTTCGAATATTCGAATTTTGACTTCAGATTCGGATACAGCATAAAAAAGTAGAATAGGATTGTTCAGGAACACCGTTCCTATCTCTTAAGGTACACGGTCAAAATGGCCGACAAATAAAAAAAAAAAATTGAATTGTTATATTATAATTGACAAGCCAGGTGTTCCTCTGGAAATGCAAGCTAGCGCATTCTCAACTGGTTTTATTTGTTATTTAATAACATGTTCGCGACTCTCACTAGACTTCTTCTTCTTCCTAACGTTAGTATATTTCCTAATCCATTATGATTGGTCCGCTACATAAGCCTAAGGATTTGGCAAAGATACTTATTTTACATGGAGCGACTGCCGTCTGACGTCCACAACCCAGAGGGTAGACCAGACTTTTCTTAGGTTAGGTTACACGTCTTTCAAAATATAAAGTATTGGATTTTTGGAGCACGGTGGCGCAGTTGTGAAACGTGCTGTTACGCTACTTTGAGACCAATGCTCGTGGGTTCGATGGACAGGACAAACATTTGTCTGTTTGTCTTGGTCTAGGTATTTATAAGAGAGGTAGGGTGCAACAAAGCTGTCCGTCTGGGGAAGTACCTCTACCTCACAGAAAACCGCAGCTAAATAATAACTCCCTTGAGGATTGTTGTATTCCTGCATTTGAGTGAGGTCTCCAGTGAGCTCCTAAGGAGTTACTGTGTTAGCAGCAGGGGTGGCATCGCCCGAGTGATACTTAATGTGTCGCAAGCGTTCATAACCTACGGTAACCGATTTACATCAGGTGAAGTGTATGCTTGTATGCCCCCCGACGTTGTAAATACATTATAAAAAAAGTGTGGGTTTCCTCATGATGTTTTCCTTCACCGCCGAGCTAGTGATAATTACAAATATGAAGATAAATCCGACAACACGAGTTTAGTGTTACATGCAACCAGAATTTGTACCGGCGACTAGTTGGTCAACGGGTCTGTTTTTTATCCTTTAAGCTGTCACGGCTTCGTCAAGAAATTAACGTATCTTCATTGACTTGCACAGAACCCTTCATTCCATCGAATCTTCTGAAAGAGTTGCATAAGGATATCATTTTACCGTTTCAGTAGCAATATATAATATTGCAAATGCAAAATGAACCTTTAATACGTAGTCGTAAAGTATTTAATTTTGTTTTGTTCACTTTTTATGCGTATGTTTTTATGTGCGCAGTAAATTTATAATGACCTTCACAATAACGGAGGAAGCTGTTGGCTAATAACAATAACAGCATCTTGATTATTGAACACATTTTAGTAGCGATAAAAAAAACATGTCTCATGTAAACAAAAAAGTGAATCATACATATCTTTTTACACAGATTTAAATATATTGAACGGGCACGAGTTTAATAAGTGACGTTATTATGAAGTAATTCAAATGAGTTGGTCAATTTTGAGTCCTGTTATGTAATTTTGTGACAGAAATTTGGATTTTATTTACGGCTTCACGTGTTAGTTCCCAAAATCATTATGATAGAAGTAATCACAAGGTTGATTTAATACATTGTAATTTGTAATATTACTTTATATTATGTATGGGATAGGACCTAATACACTTCCTTGCGGAACTTCAACTTTTATTTCTTTTGCATCAGAATATGAGTTCTCTAGTATGATCCTTTACATACGATTAGAGAATTGTAAACTTTTTTCGCAACATGGCAATTATAATTGAAATTAAACAATTTTTAACGGAAGTATCGCGTGTTTTATTTATTTTGTTGAAACCTGGCGTTTCGAACGCTTTGCAGCATCCGTGGTCGCAGGAAAGACTTCCTGCGACCACGGACGCTGCAAAGCGTTAAGTTCCGTTAAAAATTGTTTAATTTCAATGTGTAACAATCGCGAAAACCTAAGACAATAATATGGCAATTATAGCTTTCGATTAGAGAGATTACATGAAACAAAGCAGTTGTGTGCTGCAAACATTGTAACTGTTTACCAGAGTATTGTTATTGGACACTTCTTCCTTGATTTTACCGTTATCTCGATTCCTAATCCATTAGGATTGGTAAGCTCCGCTACTTAAGCTTAAGGATTTAGCGAAAATACTGATTTTTATAAGGAGCGACTCACGTCAGATCTCCACAACCCAGAGAGTTAACCAGACCTTTCTTAGGTTAGTGTTGTACGTCATTCAAAGAATCTTTTCTTGAACACGTCGGTTTCACTAGATGTTTTACTTTATAGCTGAGCAAGTGATACATACAAATTCCTTTCCCGCCCTCATGACAACAATGAAGTTTGTATTTATATTATGTTCAATTCAATTAATTTATTCTTAACAATGATTACATTGTGTTGAATTAAAAAAAATACATGACCAGTTGAGAATGCGCAAACTTGCATTGTCAGAGGAACACCTGGCTCGTCAATTATATAAGAATTCAATATTTTTTTTTTAATTTGTCGGCCATTTTGACTATATTTCTTAAGAGATAGGAACGGTGTTCCTGAATATTCCTATTCTACTTTTTTATGCTGAATCCGAATCTGAAGTCAAAATTCGAATATTCGAAAAAACGCACATACAGACAAACTCACACACAGAAAAACATATAGATTTAGTGAGACCAGTTGATCAATATAATATTCTTTATCCACTAGGATATCTCTGCTCTTCACTAGGCTATCTCTGCTTTTCACTAATTCTTCATTAATTTCTAATTGTTCCCTAATAACAATTAGACATTAATATACATAATTCGCCTCGCCCGATCACACTTCTCGTAACGCTCTCGTCACGCATTCACCAGTAAGCTGGTGAATGCGTGACTCCCAACTCAAGCATGCGTAAAGTAGTTTTACTTCAAAAAGCTCATTATTTGCCGGTAACATTTTGTTTTGGGTTTGTATCATACAAATAATTGCATTGAATTGTGTTTGAATCGTCTGACACAGACGGTTTTATCGTACAGTTTTCCGATATGCAAGGAATTCAGCATTTCAATATGCTCCCGATTTTAAAGTCTGCCCTCCCGGAGAATTCGATATGTTGTTTGTACAGTTTCATGGTCTGACGTACGCTTTTTTTCTCTATTATGCAACGTCGGGAGGCTAACATGTATATCGCTCAGCTCTCATGGCCTGGCCTGGGTGTTTTTAATAGAGGCAGGGTGCATCAAAGTAGCCCGTCTGTGGAAGTACCTCCACCTCACAGGAACCGCAGCAAAATAACAACAACCTTAAGGGTTGTTGTGTTCCCGCGGTGTGAGTGAGGTCACCAGTAAGCTCCTAAGGAGTTACTGTGTTAGCAGCAGAGGTGGCATCATTCGAGTATTAATGTACACTTAATATGTATTGCAAGCGTTTGTAGGCTACGGTAACCGCTTTACATCAGGTGGACCGACTTGTATGCCTCCCGATGTTGTATAAAAAGAAATCTGATGTGACGTTGTTAACGTAGTCAATGAACGCTCGCAGACACGGATTATCATACATTTTTTTATTCTTAAATGTATGTATGATGGTATTGAAAGCTGTGTATGGCAGAGAGAGCACTGTTATATTATTTATTGAGGAAAAGAGTGTACAAAAAGGGTTACAAATTTATTAGGGCTATTTATACAAAATATAAAAAAAAGGTTCACTTTAAGTTCGGCTAAATAAGGTCTTTAAGAACTAGCGTTATCTTTGTCTAACCGGAATATCACTGTTATGTTCACTGGAATGTGGCACTGAGTGGCCGCCGGCTATAGTGGCCGACGACTGTAGACAGCTGGTTAGCGTGCTAGCCAGCACGCAGATCCAGATGTAGAAGTTGCTGGTGGACCGCCTTACGGACCAACACCACAGCGGTAACTCCGTCAGCCGCCGTGGTCCACAACAGAGACTGTAGGTATTATAATTTTAGATTAGTTAGATGTCCGGAGATTATCGAGTTTGGAAAAGGTAGTAATATCCCGAGGGTTCACCACGTAGCCCTCAGCAGGAGGCTGGTGGTCTCAGACGTGGTGCACTGAATCTCTACTACTCGAAAGCTTCCTCCAGACTGACTTGTTTTCTGTTTTCCGACACTAAAATGTAATATTTTAAAATTTTGAATTACAAATAATATTTTTGACAAATTGTCATAAACTAAACAGAGCATGCAAAGAAAAGAGTATATAAATCATTAAATAAGGTTGTAACATTACATATTATTCCCCCCCACAAGAAAAAAATTTTTTACAAAATTTTTTAAAAGGTTTTAAAGTAATTAGTAATTACCATTCCTATCATAATTCTATCATGCTTCTCTATCATACCTCTCGCATACAAAAGTAGGGGTAGGGTTCACATTCAATGACCTCTACTCCAATCGTAATACTAGTAATGTAACAATTCGGCTTGTTTAAGTGGAGTTGTCATCCGCTCCATTTTAATATGACAGGTAGGCTTATTTTTTTTAACTGGAGTTGTCAGCCGCTCCATCTCAAGACCCATGAGAATGAAATGAGAGTGTACAAGTGTAAGTGATAATATATATATATATATGAGTAATGAGAGGATCTAAGATCCAGTAAAGAATATTAAGAGTTTGTGACCAAATAAAGGTCATAGTAAGGGCTTATATTACCCTGGTGACCAGAGGAAGGTCAACCAAGAGGGTTCATAATACCCATTGACCAAAGAAAGGTCAAAGTAAAAGCTTATATTACCCTGGTGACCAGAGAAAGGTCAACCAAGAGGGCACATAAGACCACACAAGGATAGTGTAGATGATATATTACTCATCTTCTTAGTGCAAGAAGAGTAACAAAGAAGAAGAATATCTCCTTAAAAAAAATGAAAGCTTCGATTTAATACAGCCAAAAATAAATCGAAGTGAAAGATGAATATATACAAATGAGATTATTGAAATATATATATAGTTAAGAGAAGAATCAGAAATTTGTTCTGAAGAGGAAAATATTCAAGACAATATTTTTTAGTTAAAGTACAGAGTTAGTAGGTTCTATCAAGTGAACTAGTACATCAGATTGAAGTTCAGCTTTTCTAGGTTCGTAAGAAATATGTCAGCCATTATTAAAGAATATCAAAATAAGATAAATAAAAAAATATAAGAATTATCAAGTTACTAATGTGATTTAGCTGTATATTTAGTATTCTATGAAATTAATAATGGGTTCAAAATAGAAAATGATTATTTAAAAGATTAAAAAAAATATGAAATCGCAGAGTTCTTAAAAACGTAGCCGGAATATATATATGAATTTATTAAGAGAAAAATTAAAATAGCCCTTGATATGCGGTTGATGTACAATAATGGAGAACTTTAAAGAAAGTAGTGTTCTATTGAGTCCGCCCGCCCAGGCTAGTCGAGTAGGATACTCTGCTGGTTAGGAAGACTACAAGAGTATCGAAGAGGAGTACTGTATATTGTACAGCAACATCCCAGAATGGCCAGTCAAAGACTTATACTAGTTGGATGCTATTGACTGGTTTGAGTAGTTGTATGTAGGTATGTATGTGTGTAACTAACTACTGATTGAGTACCTACACTGTGAAAGAAAGATTAATGAAAGATGAAACCGAAAAGAAACCGAAAGAGAGAAACTGATACACTTGAGGAAGTGGGTTTTAGAATTTAGAGAAGACTAATGTCAGGGTCGAGGTCAGGTCTGTTAGGCGCCAAATTGTTATATTATTTATTGAGGAAAAGAGTGTACAAAAAGGGTTACAAATTTATTAGGGCTATTTATACAAAATATAAAAAAAAGGTTCACTTTAAGTTCGGCTAAATAAGGTCTTTAAGAACTCGCGTTATCTTTGTCTAACCGGAATATCACTGTTATGTTCACTGGAATGTGGCACTGAGTGGCCGCCGGCTATAGTGGCCGACGACTGTAGACAGCTGGTTAGCGTGCTAGCCAGCACGCAGATCCAGATGTAGAAGTTGCTGGTGGACCGCCTTACGGACCAACACCACAGCGGTAACTCCGTCAGCCGCCGTGGTCCACAACAGAGACTGTAGGTATTATAATTTTAGATTAGTTAGATGTCCGGAGATTATCGAGTTTGGAAAAGGTAGTAATATCCCGAGGGTTCACCACGTAGCCCTCAGCAGGAGGCTGGTGGTCTCAGACGTGGTGCACTGAATCTCTACTACTCGAAAGCTTCCTCCAGACTGACTTGTTTTCTGTTTTCCGACACTAAAATGTAATATTTTAAAATTTTGAATTACAAATAATATTTTTGACAAATTGTCATAAACTAAACAGAGCATGCAAAGAAAAGAGTATATAAATCATTAAATAAGGTTGTAACATTACAGCACTCAAGTCGAGTTACTGCGTTCGAGATATGAGCATTGCGCTGAATTTGTGCGTAACGCATGCTGACTGCATTCGCAATGATAATGTGAGAAAGAGAGTTGGTCTGAAAGAGAGTATCGCTGTTAAGATAAGAAAAGGTATACTCCGCTGGTTTGGACATGTAGAAAGAATGCTGGATGAAAGAGTCGGAGATGAGGTGGACCAGGCCACGCATACCACGACTAAATTGGTGGTCTTTTATCAGAATGTGATGTGGCGAGCGTGTATGTAAAGCATCTTGTGTCTTGTGGACCTACCGTGACTATACACAGATATACGTACAAATGAAAAACCATTTACAATACCGTCAATTCTGCTCTGAGCAGTGATAGCTCAGGGATAAATTTCCAGTCTATTGACCAACCAGTTCGAATCCTGGCGTGTGCCACTAAATTTGTGTTTTCAGATTTATGTATATGTCTGTAATTATCACTTGCTCGGCGGTGAAGGAAAACATCGTGAGGGAATCCGCGCGTCCAAGAAATAATATTTCGAAAGACGTGTAAATTAAACTAAGAGATGTATTGTTTTCTCTCTGGGTTGTGGACGTCTGGCGACAGTCGCTCCATGTAAAAATCAGTATCTTCGCCAAATCTTTAGGCTTAGGTAGCGGACCGCGCCATTCCTAATGGATTAGGAAACGGGATAACGCTAAGAACAAGGTCGTTGATTGACAAAATTATCAAACATTTTAATGTAAGACATATAAGTATGTCGGATATACTCGTAATTCAGGGAACTTAAGATTTTAGTTTCTCAAAACTTAATTTGTCTAGTTAGTGCGGAAAGGTTATTGGTTTAAAATGTTCTATGACAATGTTGAAACAATTTCAAAGTGTCCGTTGACAAAGGGCTTTGAATTTTGCTTCTATAAGTAGGGAAAGGCAAAATTACTGATATCAGATGATAAATTGGTATTATTTGAGTATGAATGGCTTAAATTCATCTTTAGACGAGCTCGGTGGTGCAGTGGTGGAACGCGGTGTTACGCTACTTTGACACCAACGCTCGTGGGTTCGATTCCCACGCAATATAAACATTTGTGTGCATGAACATGTCTGTTTGTCTTGGTCTGGGTATTTTCTATGTATAATAAGTATGTATTTGCAGGAAAAAATGTATTTACGTATGTTTA
Organism: Pyralis farinalis; assembly: GCA_947507595.1. Taxonomy (NCBI): domain Eukaryota; kingdom Metazoa; phylum Arthropoda; class Insecta; order Lepidoptera; family Pyralidae; genus Pyralis; species Pyralis farinalis. Next base: position 5,005,825 of record OX382270.1, read on the forward strand.
TTTTTTGGGTTGTCTAGTACCCATAATACATTACATACATACATTGGGGCTAGATGGCGCTGTGTAATTTGTCCGACAATATTTATTTATTTTTTATTTATCTTTAGAGTCGAATCCAATGTCACCGGCACGTAATATTCTTCCTAGCGGTATTCAGTGTCCTAATCTATTAGGATTGGCGGTGTCCGCTACCTGGGCCTAAAGATTTGGCGAAGATACGGATTTTGACATGGAGCGACTGCCGACCTCCATAACCCAGAGGAAAACCAGACCTATCTTCGGTTTTAGGTCACACGTTTATCCTACTAATATTATAAATGCGAAAGTTTGTATGTATGGATGGATGTTTGTTGCTCTTTCACGCTTAAACGGCTGAACGGATTTGAATGAAATTTGGCACGTAGATAGATTATGATCGGGATTAACACATAGGCTACGTTATTTGACTCCACGCGGGCGGAGCCGCGGGCAGCAGCTAGTCGAAATATAATTTCTTAGACGTGCGGATTTCATCACGATGTTTTCCATCACCGCCGAGCAAGTGATAATTACAAATATGTACATATATCAGAAAACACCAATTTAATTTAAAAAAAACATCGCAGCGTAAAAGAAGATAATAATTTTAAATCCATATTTATAATTGGTTTAAGGTGAAGCAGGTCGACGTTAAAAGGCGTTACTAATGCAATCACATTTTGTTATTCGCTGGAAAATTCTTGGCATTCCTTTCCCGCCTTCATGACAACAATGAAGTTTGTATTTATATTATGTTCAATTCAATTCATTTATACTTAACAATTATTACATTGTGTTGAATTAAAAAAAATACATAACCAGTTGAGAATGCGCATACTTGCATTGCCAGAGGAACACTTGGCTCGTCAATTTTATAACAATTCTTTTTTTTTTAATTTGTCGGCCATTTTGACCATGTTCTTTAAGAGACAGGAACGGTGTTCCTGAACATTCCTATTTTACTTTTTATGCTGAATCCGAATCAGAAGTCAAAATTCGAATATTCGAAAAAAAACGCACACACAGACAAACATACAGATTTCATATAGGAACGGTGTTCCTGATAAATAAAAGAAAGGCAACTGTACAAAAAAAAAATTAATATTTTTTTTTAATATGACGTCGGGAGGCATACAAGCATACGGCCCCACCTGATGTAAAGCGGGTACCGTAGCCTTTTAACGCTTGCGATATATAAAGTATCACTCGCGAGATGCCTCCTCCGCTGCTTTCACAGCAACTCCTTGGGAGCTTACTAGTGACCTCACTCATACGCAGGAACACAACAACCCTCTAGGGAGTTGTTATTTAGCTGCGGTTTTCTGTGAGATCGAGGTACTTCCACAGACGGGCTACTTTGATCTATTTATTTATACCACCCTACCTCTATTAAGAACACCCAGGGCAGGCCATGAGAACTGAGCGATATACTTGTTAGCCTCCCGACGTTGCATAATAGAGAAAAAAAGCGTACGTCAGACCATGAAACTAAACAAACAGCATATTGAATTCTCCGGGAGTGCAGACTTTGAAATTATACTTCCCCAGGTGGGCTGCTTTGATGCGCTCTATCTCTCTTAATGTCAAAAAAAAACATTGAAATTATAATTACAACATAATACATCAAAATTAAAATTTCAATTCGTCAATGCTATAGCAACACTTTTCCAATAAAAGGGCAGGTAGCTGAATTTTAATAATCTTCCAGCTACTTATTGTTTTGTATTCGCTGGGCAATTGGTTAAACAAATGAGCTGCCTGAAACCTTGCACCGTGTTTGACTATTGTAAGTCTAGAAAGTACTAGCTACTTTATACGCGCGTATCTCTGTATTCCGTAGAAACTGCTACCATACTTTCTTTCTCGGCTTATAATGACAGTCTTTTGTTTTATAACTACGGGAGGCATACAAGCATACGACCCACCTGATGTAAAGCGGTTACCGTAGACTATAAACGCATGTCTACCTTAGCCTATAAAATATAAATTAGTACATTGACGGCTACCATCAGTAGAAAGATACATTAAGAAAAAGAAACAGGAAAAGAAAAAATAATTAATGTTCTTTTTAAAACGTCGCGAGGCATACAAGCATACGGCCCACCTGATGTAAAGCGATTACTATAGACAATAACTGCTTACAACACATTAAGTATCACTCGTGCGATGCGATTTGCTTCTAACACAGCAGGAGCTTACTGGTGATCTCACTCATATGCAAGTCATACACAACTACCCTCTTGAGGGAGTTGTTATTTGGCTGCGGTTTTCTGTGCGATAGAGATACTTCTCCAGACGGGCTACTTTGATGCGCTCTATCTCTCTTAAAAACACCCAGACCAAGACAAACAGACATGTTCATGCACATGTTCATGCAGTGTTTGTCCTGTGTGGGAATCAAACCCACGAGTGTTGTTGTCAAAGTAACGTAACAACGCGTTTCATCTTTTCGGTAACAATAAGTTCGTACACCAGTAAGTAGCTATGTTACCAGCAGAGGTGGTATCGCGCGAGTGATACTTACTGTATTACAACCATTCATAGACTACGGTAACCGCTTTACATCAGGTGGGCCGCATGCTAGTAAGCCTCTCGATGTTGTTTAAAAAAAAAATCGGCCAAGTGCGAGTCGGACTCGCGCACGAAGGGTTCCGTACCATTATCTATAAAAACGGCGAAAAAATCACGTTTGTTGTATGGGAGCCCCCTTAAATATTTATTTTATTCTATTTTTTAGTATTTGTTGTTATAGCGGCAACAGAAATACATCATCTGTGAAAATTTCAACTGTCTAACTATCACGGTTCATGAGATACAGTCTGGTGACAGACAGACGGACGGACGGACGGACGGACGGACGGACGGACGGACGGACGGACAGCGGAGCCTCAGTAATAGGGTTCCGTTTTACCCTTTGGGTACGGAACCCTAAAAACAACCCGCGACTTCATCCGTGTCTCCCGTATATAACATTTTCTTTTCTTTCTTTCTCGATTTCTAAGAGTCGTATCCTGACGATGAATAGCTTGTAATTTTCCTCAACAATTGGGCTATCAAACGCAAAGAAACTTTTTCAAATCCGACCAGTTGTTCCAAAGATTAGCGTGTTCAACTTCTTCTTTTTACCGTTGTCCCGTTTCCATTAGGATTGGCGAGGTCCACTTCTTAAACCTAAGGATTTGGAGGAGATATTGAGTTTTACATGAAACGACTGCGGTCAGATCTCTACAACCCAGAGGGAAAACAAGACCTTTCTCAGGTTAGGTCACAAGTCTTTCAAAATATAAATTACTAATTATAATTTCTTGGACGTGCGGTTTCCCTCACGATGCTTTCCTTCACCGCCGAGCAAGTGATGATTACAAATTACAAATATGTACAGAAAACACGTACAATTTACTGGTACCCCCCGCTTTCAAACAAACTATTCCGCTTTGTATATTAGGTATTCTATATTCCTTGATATTATTTTATAGGTTGAATGGATTTTTAAGCCATAATATAGTTTATGCCTATGTTAGGTTTGTATTTTTATGCAAATACTATTATGCTTATCGTGAGAAGCCTTTTTACCAAAATCCGACAACTGAAAGTTACGAGGGATTATGAATGGATATGAGAAAGGAATAAAAGCTTAACTTCTGTCATAACAGAGGCTCTAGAAGCCTGTAGCAAAATGACATTTTGACGGACTCGGTGGCGCAGTGAGTAGAACGCTATTTTGATACCAACGCTCGTGGGTTCGATTCTCACGCAGGACAATGCATGCAGGAACATGTCTGTTTGTCTTGATCTGGGTGTTTTTTTTAAGAGGTAGGGCGCATGAAATCAGCCCTTCTGAAGACGTACCCCCATTTCATAGAAACCAAATAACGACTCCCTGGCGGTTTATTATGTTCTTGCTGGTGAGCTACTAAGAAATAGCTGTGTTAGCAACAGGGGTGGTATCGCGCAAGTGATACTTAATGTGTTGTAAGAGTTTATTGTCTATGGTAATCGCTTTACAACAGATGAGCATACGGCTTTTATGCTTCCCGACGTTTTAAAAAGAACATCAAAAAATTTTCTTTTCTTTTACTTTATCTTTTTGTTTATTTTTTTAATGTATCTTTCTACTGTACAGTAATATTGTTGCCTTTTGTATTTATTTTGGAAATAAATAAATTTATTACTATCTTCTCGCTCACGGGTATTAATCCCGGTCATTTGATAGGCGTGCGCGGGGATAAGGATCCAACGCATAGAGGCCCCTTCGGAAAGACTATGTAATGTTGTATACCACCCGTGAGACGAAGGCCCTGATCGACTCTCTGGAGCACTCGGGTACCCGTGGTGTCGTTACGCACCAACAGCTCGCCACAAGCTGCCCTGCGGGGTTTATTATTATTACTGATGGAATGTAGCCGTCGATGTACTTATATATATATATATATATTTATATATTAACAAGCGAATCGAATGTTGCGCCGTTTTATTTCTTTTCTTTATAAGAGACGTAGGGCACATCAAATTAGCCCGGCTGGGGAAGTACCTCCCCACCTCACTACACGTTGTTGTGATTATGCGAATCTTCTTAGCATTATCCCGTTTCATAATCCATTAGGATCGGCGGAGTCCGCTACCTAAGCCTAAGGATTTAGCGAATATACTGATTTTTACATGGAGCGACTGCCGTCAGACCTCAACAGCCTAGAGGGAAAACCAGACCTTTCTTAGTTTAGACGTCATTCGAAATATAATTTCTTGGACGTGCTGGTTTCCTCAAGTTTTCGTCACCGCCGAGCGATAACTACAAATACGTAGCTAAATCCGAAAACTGAGTTGTGTTTCTGCGAATAAGGGTAGGTTACAAGTAAGCTCCTAAGGAGTCGCTGTGTAGCAGAGGTGATACACGACACTAAATGCAAGCGATCACAGACTACGATTGCCTAGAGCTAGTTTGGCCTCTGGTCTGTGGAGATCTGACGGCAGTCGCTATAAAAAACAGTATCCTTAAGCTTAGGTAAACCAGTCAATTAGAACTGTACGTTCTACTTTAACCCCTATATGTATCAGTGAGATTTTTACTACGTCAAATTGTGTCATTAGATTTCCAAAGTTGACCGCGAGCGGCGTGTAGAATCCCGTACCTACATCAAATTTTAACTACCACACAAGTTGCTAAGGTAGGCTTTCTACATCTCAATGGTTCTAAAATACTAATAAATAGCCTTTTTTTTCTACAACGTCAAGAGGCATTCAAGCATACGGCCCACCTGATGTAAAGCGAGTACCGTGGCCTATTAACACTTGTAATATATTAAGGTATCACTCGCGCGATGCCTCCTCACACACTGTTTACACAGCAACTCCTTAGGAGTTTACTGGTGACTTACACACAGGAACACAACAACCCTCTAGGGAGTTGGTATTTGGCTGCGGTTTTCTGATTATCTGCTTAACAGCTAATCAATCAACTGCTGTCCTGTCATTCTTAAGCTCAGCTGTTATAGAGCTATTGAACGGAAACCGCCGAAGTATGCAGCCGGTATGTTAGTTGGGATCAGCATATAATCCATTACATGAAGAGCATAAACGGAAGCAAAGTGACTTTAGAATTAAGGGTCAATACCCTGTCTGAGCTCAGGATCACTGACAATTCTGACAGCTTCACTTCACTGACAAGACTTTTCTGCAAGGCCCAAACTAGAATCAAGGTGCTTCCGCCCAAAGTTGATAATATCAAAGTATTATCAGGAGTGAATGAAGATATTGGTAAGGGCCACTGTAGACGCCCGCATACAGATTAATAATGAATAGAAAAGGCCCAAATCAAAAACACCCAAACCGGAGAGCGTACATGATGAGGTTGATGACTGTGGAAGAAGCGAGAGAGGTATATTTAGGTCGGTGCACCTGGCGTTCCATAGTCTCTGCCTACCCCAATGGGAGACAGACGTGATGATATGTATGTATCAGGCATAAATGCTCGTAACTCTAGATAGTAGATGGTGTTTATCTGACGTTTTTACAAGTAATTCCGTATTAAACGAAATTGATTAGTTATTAAGCAGATTAACAATGTGTTTAAGCACACCTTGGGCTTTATAATACTGTTGAATAAACTCTTAAATGAGCCATTCATGCTAAAATTTATATACCCGCTTAACAATATTATTGCGTTATACCCTATTACTTCAAATGAGCAATTCTTGGATATATAGAAATATATTTCGTGTATCTCAAACATGGCCTTAACCATTTGTACCAAATTTTGTATCTTGACGACCTCGGTAGCGCAGTCGTTTATAAATAAATAAATATAAATAAATATTGTCTGACTTGTGTTATGGGTACTAGACAACTGATAAATATACGTAAATACATTTTTTTTTTGTAAATACATACTTATTATACATAGAAAATACCCAGACCAAGACAAATAGGCATGTTCCTGCACACAAATGTTTGTATTGTGTGGGAATCGAACCCACGAGCGTTGGTGTCAAAGTAGCGTAACAGCGCGTTTCACCACTGCGCCACCGAGCTCGTCATTATAACCAGCCATGCAATTCTCTAAGCGACCCGTAATGGCTGTGTGCGTCGCTGTGATCACAGATGTCACAGTTTTAACATCGCCTACTGCGATCACGGCTTTTTATTTGGTATTCTATAAGGCTGTAAGCGTACGCGAGGCTGTTTGCCTTGTAGAATTCCAATTCCAAACGCAGCCTTGCGGCGCTAGTGTCGCACAACCATGAAAAGCGACACTGAGGAATTGCAATTTTGTGTTCAAGGCTATAACAGCCGATGTTTCCGAGGATGTAAGGATGTTTGCTCTTACAGAATTGCATGGCAGGGCTCGTGGGTTCGATTTCCACACATCACAAATATTTGTGTGCATGAACATGTCTATTTGGCTTGGTTTGGGTGTTTCTAAGAGAGGTACGTCGCATCAAAGCAGCCTGTCTGGGAAAGTACATCCACCTCACAGAAAACCGCAGTCAAATAACAAATTTCTTGGCGGGTTGTAGTGTTCCTGCGTGTGAGTGAGATCACCAGTGAACTTCTTAAGAGTTGCTGTGTTAGCAGCAGAGGTCGCATCGCGGGAGTGATATTTAATGTACTACCAGCTAGGCTACAGTAACTACTTTACACCGGGTGGACCGTATGCTTAAATGTCTATCAAAGTTGCAAAAAAAAAAATAAGATTAGGGCGTTAACAGCTGAAACTCAACTGACCAGTTCAATATGAATTATACTTTATCACCCAAAAAATTCTAGATTTACGAAGATAATTGTTCAGTTTTACAGCTGGAATTTCTTAATTGTTTTGTAGGAACATTTTATAATCCAATGATTGTTTTATTAGTTCGATAAATAAATTTATAGATGGATAAATAAATTTAAGTGCTTGGGCAAGAGTTGAGGTGTTTTACTATTTAACAGAGGCTTATAAAATATTCTTGTTTTAATGGAGGTTTATAAAATAAGATAATAATAATATATACAGTCTTATTACAATCTTCGTCAAATATAATAAAAATGAATTGCAATTATTAAATATGTGAGAACGCACCCTGCGTTTAGTGTAATCGGTTGTTTACATCGAGTACGTAACCTAATAGGTAATAATTAGGTTACGTACTCGATGGTTGTTTATCTGTCTTTTAGTTTGTAAGATTGAGCAGTCATGAGCCAGTGTATAAAGAACCAGCCTATTGACCAACTGGTCCACGGTTCGAATCCAGGCATGTACCACAAAATTCGTGTTTTCGGATTTATGTACACATTTGTAACTATCACTTGCTCCGCGGTGAAGGAAAACATCGTGAGAAAACCTGTACATTCAAGAAATTATAGATGTACTATACCTAAGAACCATCTGGTTTATACCCTCTGGATTGTAGAGGTTATGGCTACATATCTATTGTTTCCATCCAAAATTTAATTACACCATTTGATAGTTAAAGAATCAAAGAAATCGGTACGTTGAGTGAGGACTGTGACGCATCACGTGGGGCTTAAAAAATGAATATATTATAAAGATGTATTCACGTAAAACTTGCGGCCGTGTTCATGACACAACGACACTCCGTTTTTTGTTGTTGTTGTTGTTGTATTGCTGATTAACCTAAGAAAAATCTTTATTATATACAATAATAGCAATATTAACAAAATATTAGTATGCACAAAGGCGGACTTATCTCTGTGCTTATTCTTGCTTTCTTTTTCTCGCATTGTATTGTGATATTAAAAAGACTACGATCTTCCTCAGAAATTGCGCTATTAAATGCAAAAATAATTTTCAAATCCCCCCGTAGTTCTAGAGTTCAACCGTTCAAACAAACAAACAAACAATTATGACTTCCATCGTCATGGTGTTTACTTCTGAGTATGAAGCCGCAATGTTTGAAGTTTAAAGCCCATCCTGATTTAATTAACCTTTCTGGGTTGAGTACGGGTTACATTACCATACGCCGCGGGACAATTAAGATGGCAGTATTCACACACTCTGTAAATAATATATTAAATATATGTCTTGACGAGCTCAGTGGCGCAGTTGTTAAAAACGCTTTACACCAGGGCTCGCGGGTTCGAACCAAACGTGACAAATATTTTTGTGCATGAACATGTCTATTTGTTTAGGTCCGGGTGTTTTTAAGAGAGGTGGAGCGCATAAAAGAAGCACGACTAGGGAAGTATCTTTACCTCACAAAAATCTCAAGCCTGATCTGTAACCAAGGTCCAACCTAAATAATAATATTAAAGTATTATCAGTCATTAACGCGCGTAACTCTTCGTAGTTAGTGATTTTGTGATTTTTTTTAATAATCGTTAAACTGATGCTTTAAACTTCAGCTACCCACCCACTACCGTTAGTAGATGCATGTCGTTGCTTCCATGCTGCTCCGGTCGTCTCTGTGGATGCCCGCCAACCCACCACCGTGGTTACTCCTCCGGTCGTCTCTGCGATACGAGTTTTAGCTTTCAACGCCAATCAATCAATCAGTCCAATATGAACTACCCTTTACGAAGATAAGTAGTTGTGTAGGCAAATAATTATTCAGTTTTACAGCTGCATGTACACAACTGTTTGTTTAATTAAAAACATTTTCTAACCAAATGGTTTTTGTTTTATGAGTTGGAGAAATATATTTAAGTGGGTTGGCAAGACGAAAGGCCGAGGTGTTATTGTTTGTTTAATGGAGGTTTATAAAATAAGATAATAATAAAATATACAGTTTTATTAATCTAACATAATCTTTTTCAAGTAAATTATGAATAGGTATTTTAGAATTAATTAAATTTATTATCCAGAATGGGGGTTAGAGCAGTCTAGTTGATAACGAACTTGCCTGTTAGCCGCCTGAATCTTGGTTCGAATCCTGAAATGGCCATGTATTTCTAAATTTCTGTTTTTGGATTTATGTACACATTTGTATTATCACTAGATCGGCGATGAAGATCATAAGGAGATCCGCACGTCCAAGAAATTATACTTCGAAAGACGTGTGACCTGATTAACCTAAGGAAGATCTGGTTTTCCGTATGAGTTGCAGAGGTCTGACGTCTCCATGCAAGCAACTCCTTAGTAGTGTTTATTTTTTGTCTTTTTTTTCTTTTATACTACGTCGGGAGGTATACAAGCATACGGCCCACCTGATGGAAAGCGAGTACCGTAGCCTATTGACGCTTGCGATTAAGTATCACTCGCACGATGCCTCCTCTGCTGCTTACACAGCAACTCCTTGGGAGCTTTACTGGTGACCTCACTCACACGCAGGAACACAACAACCCTCTAGGGAGTTGTTATTTGGCTGCGGTTTTCTGTGAGGTGGAGGTACTTCCACAGACGGGCTGCTTTGATGCGCGCTACCTCTCTTAAAACATCCAGACCAAGACAAACAGACATGTTCATGCACACAAATATTTGCTTTGTGTGGGAATGGAACCCACGAGCGTTGGTGTCAAAGTAGCGTCATCCACGACTGAGCTACCGAGCTCGTCAAAGCGTACTGGTAACCTTACTCGCAACAAGAAAACCTCCAAGAAGTAATTATTTGGCGGCGTTTTTCAGTATGGTGGGAGGGTACTTCTCGAGCTGTTTTAAGGCGCCCTGTCTCTCTTAAGTTAGCTTAATGACTGTCATCTATTGTAAACAGCCGAGACTCAGGGATAGACGTTGAATGAAGGAATTTTCTTAATTAGGATTGGCGAGGTCCGCTACCTAAGCATAAGGATTTGGCGAAGACACTGATCTTTACATGGAGCTACTGCCGTCAGACCTCCGCAACCTAGAGGGAAAACAGACCTTTCTTAGGTTAGGTCATACGTCTTTTTTATACTACGTCGGGAGGCATACAAGCATACGGGCCACCTGATGTAAAGCGGGTACCGTAGCCTATTAACGTTTGCGATCTATTAAGTATCACTCGCGCGGTGCCTCCTCTGCTGCTTACACAGCGTCTTTCGAAATACAATTTCTTGGAAGTGCAGCTTTCCTCACGACGTTTTCCTTGACCGGCGAGTAAGTGATAATTATAAATAAGAATTCAAACCGGGGACCACTCGGTAGTTAAGCCGGATTTTTATCCTAGAGCTATCACTGCTCCGAGCAGAATTGACGCTGTTTCATGTCAACTATTTTGTATTTGTATGTATGTACCTATGTATATATTCTGAGGGGATTTTACCATGGTTGCCACGCTTGGCAGGCGGGTTGGCAACCGCAGTTACTTATTAAAGTACGCTGGGGACGCCGCTGCCCATCTCCTGGATAATTAGCAGGCAGCACAGGAACATAGCCGGTGGCACGGGATCGAGACGAGTGGCACTCTAGAGGGGAGGTCTATGTTCAGCAGTGGACGAATACGGGCTGAGATGATGATGATGATAGCTCTTTAGCCGAATGATGAAGGAATGACTAAACCAATTAGTAGGCAGGCTGCTGCTGACACTGTTTAACTTGCGTTTGATTACAGGCACACTGCACGCGCTTCGACACAATCGAACGCCTTATTCCTAATTAACATTAATACTTCCTTTGAACCGCCAACTGTTATTGACAATTTTCAGGAACACCGTTCCTATATGAAATCTATATGTTTGTCTGTGTGTGCCTTTTTTTCGAATATTCGAATTTTGACTTCAGATTCGGATTCAGCATAAAAAGTAGTATATTGTTGGACAAATTGAACAGCGCCATCTAGCCCCAAAGTAATTGAAGCTTGTGTTATGGGTACTAGACAACTGATAAACATACGTACATTTTTTTTTGTAAATACATGCTTATTATACATAAAAAATACCCAGACCAAGACAAACAGACATGTTCATGCACACAAATGTTTGTACTGTGTGGGAATCGAACCCACGAGCGTTGGAGTCAAAGTAGCGTAACAGCGCGTTCCACTACTGCGCCACCGAGCTCGTATATATGAACATAAAACATACGGCAAGCGAATATCAACATTTGGAAACTGCAGCACCATTAATCTAATTGTCGCTGTGGACTGCACAGTCCAACATAATCTGACCCTCGATATCTGATACAACTTCGTCTCTGTAATATTGTAGTATTTCTAACACAGAGAGGTGGAGGGTATCAAGTCATGATGGCCGTGATAAGGGTGTCAGGATATCCTCTAACTAAGTTGTTTTCTCTGAGGAGTGTTCCGATTTGAGAGCTAAGCAGTAATCTATGTAGGTATATATAACTTACACTGAATATTTAGACGAGCTCTTTGGCGCAGTGGTTAGTAACTCTACTTTGACACCATCGCTCGTACGTTCGATTCCCACACAGAACAAACATTTGTGTGTATGAACATGTTTTTTGTCTTGGTCTGGTTGTTGAGCAACTTCCCCAAACGGGCGTTTGGGGAAGTACCTCCACCTCTTAGAAAACCGCACCCAAATGACAACTCTCTTTGAGTTGTTGTGTTCCCGAGAGTGAGTGAGAACACCAGTAAGCTCCTAAAGACCAGCTGTGTTAGCAGCAGAGGTGGCATCGCAAGAGTGTTACGTAATGTGTTGCAATCGTTTATTGGCTACGATGACCGCTTAAAATCAGGTGGGCGGTATACTTATATGCCCCTCGACGTTGTATAAAAAAAGGACCGACTACATATCGTGCCATCCAAAGCATGGATTATCACTAGATGACTAAACCCATCTGTAAACAAGCTGCGATTTAGGTTGCTTAACTTTCGATGATATTATTTAATACAAAACAAAATACAATAGACAATAGGTACGTTATTTTCTTTCACATAGAAAAACGTAACAGTGAAAATTATTTTATGAAGATGTACAATTTGCTTAATCTGTGCGAGAGACAGGTGTCTGTATAAGGAGGTCCTGTATGACAGATTACCAGCCTCTCCAACTCTGGACCATTAATGTCTCCCGACGTTGAATAAGAAAATAGCTCGGCCGTGAAAACACTAACATTTATGTTATCTGAAACATTAAACGCCAGGTTGACAATGAAGTAAAAGATCCGCATAATGGTAAGCAGTTAAGTTACCTGTGGAACTCTCACCTGTAGGTGCGGCTTCCAGTCGACGAAATCGAATTTAGCTTCAGCAATCACTCTTTTACAGGAACTCGAGGTAGTATTCAATTTACGTTTCAAATTAGAACATAATGAGATATACGAATTTCACTTTTGGGGAATGTATTTGGAATTATGATTAAAATCATAAATTTTGCTGAATTTTTATACTAGACTAGCTGCTGCCCGCGGCTCCGCCGGCGTGGAGTCGTTGTAGCCTATGTGTTAATCCAGATCATAATCTATCTACGTGCCAAATTTCATTCACATCCCTTCAGCCGTTTAAGCGTGAAAGAGCAACAAACATCCATCCATACATACAAATTTTCGCATTTATAATATTAGTAGGATATTTGCGCCGTTGTAAGGATAAACGAATGCACAAGTCATACGACGTCGACTGTTGCCTGTGTATGGATGGGTTTTAATCACACACCAATTAACTTCTTGACTGCCCATGAAGGCCCCTTACTCACCAAAACGTAGTGTTTTAGCTCCTCGGGACTTAGCGCTTATGTATCTCATCGATTCAACCCTTATGACCAATGGGAGGATATTTTAACCAATAAGCATATGAGTGACGTGATATTGAACGGTAAAATTGGGGAATAACCTTAACCTTTGAAACATTGGAAACCTCAAACTGAGTCCTCCAGTCACGCTAAAATTTTTGCTTATTCACTACAAAGTGAATGTCTCATAGTTACACCACGAACACTTAATAGTAATTCGAAGTAGCGATTCCCATAGAAAATTACCAATTTTCAGGAACACCGTTCCTATATGAAATCTAATGTTTGTATGTGCGTTTTTTTTCGAATATTCGAATTTTGACTTCAGATTCGGATTCAGCACAAAAAAAGTTGAATAGGAATGTTCAGGAACACCGTTCCTATCTCTTAAGGAACATGGTCAAAATAGCCGACAAATTAAAAAAAAAATTGAATTGTTATACAATGTGTTATTTTTACACTTGATCAAACGAAATGTGCGGATATTAGACAAAATATTATCGATAAAAAAACAGAAAAAAAAAATCGATAAGTTAGCTATTTCTAAAATCTAGGCACTTTAATTTTTTTTCAAATAAAAAGCTCCTATTTCGGTATTTAATATTTTCCTCTTTAAGTAAACGGTGTATTTTCTTGAAAATAGTCTCATTTAAAAGCTAGAAAGTCTAACTAGCTAAGAAAACAAAAAAAACTAACAATATCGAACAGGAACTTTGTAAAAAAAAAAAAATATTTAGATTAAAAAAAAACCATAGTTTTTTTTAAGAAATAGAGCCATTATTACTTTGGAGAATTCGTAGATTAATAGATGAAATTAAAAAAAATTAAGATGAATAAATAATAAGGCTTATTATTTATTCGTAGTTTTGCTGTGTTTTAACGCAGCTAAGAATCTCATACGGAAGCTCAAAGTGGTTCTTTCTAGCATTATACTCGTACCATTTCCTCATCCATTAAGATTGGCGGGGTACGCTACATAAGCCTGAGGATTTGGCAACTGCCGCCATAGCTCCACAACCCAGATTGAAATGCTGTTGTGTTGGCTAAATAGATAAATAAAAATGAGAAAAAAAAAATCTTTTTGAATACAAGCTTTTCTTAAATGAATGCTTCTTAGGAATGTTTATTTCTTACATGTACTTAATGAAAGCTTGTATTAAAAAAAATTTCTTATTTTATTTTTTTACTGTTAGTCTATTATATCTTACAAATCTGTAAATTTAATGCTCTAGTGTTAGATGTTATGAAAAAGATGACTTTTTGAGTGATCTCTGACGAGTAATCTCAGTTCACAAGTTTTAGAATGAGTCCTTTGGATTATCACCGTTCACCTATATACTAACTCCTGTCTTAGTCGCCATAATGGATTTCAAATAGTCACAGAGTTCACTGTATACGACTTTCCAGATCCCTTTTCATCATTCCATATCGCAAAATCTGTAAAGAAACGTCATCCACCATTTCGTGTCGGACTTATTGTATATGTAATACCCTTTCATTTGATACCTATGCCGAGGGTTTGTAAAAGAAGAGATTTTGGCCGTCATTTTGTATCGGCCGCCATATTGGATTTTAAGTAACGTAACAAAACTGATAGTATTCTACTCTTTATGCCCTTTCATTTGATAGGTATGTCGAGAGGGTTGTAACCAAAAAGCTGATCCGCCATATTGTGTTTTCTGCCATATTTAATTTTTAATGACGTCATATAGTTTGTTGTATTCTACTCGTCATACCCTTTCATTTGACACCCATAGAGTTGTAAAGAGAAAGGGAATCCGCCATATTGTGGTGGCGGCTATATTGATCTACCATAATATTGAAAATACTATATTGTATTGTCTTTAGAATCAAGATGTGTATAAAATTTCTACCTGATTTCAGCAAGATTTGTACCGGACAGATATAGGAAACCAAGTTAAAGAAAAACACTACATGCACATGTTTCAGCGAACTGAAGCATTAACAACTATTTTATATTCAAAATGTATTTACTACAAATTACCTTCTCTTCAAATAACTAAATTAATAACCGAGTGTTAATGCTTTATTCGTACAAGAATCATAATAGTACTATGTTTTCAGGAACTAACTTGGCGTGAATAAGTAATGCGTGTTTGTCTTTCCGACGAAAGCAATTATGTCAGTTTTGCTAATCAAATACATTTACGGAAAATTAGTATTTTGGTAACGAATTAATTGGTTTCACCTTTCAATGGTTTGAAGCCGCAAATCGACTTCCTTCATATTTGAAGCTGACTAGAAATTAACTTCAGAGGATGATTTAAAGTTATTTTAGTAAAGTATTTCTCATTCATTGTGGTACGAAGTTACGCAAAAAAAATATGATCTGTCTAAATCTCTTGCGGGGTAGGCAGATAGAGCCGAGCGCCACATGATTCGCTTCTTTGACATTAATTGCTCTTCTCACGCCCGCTCGCCGGTTTCTAAGACTCCTGGCATCACCATCTAATACAACACGATCAAGTTGGTCATGGTAGACGAGTCTTGGCCTTCCTCGGCTCCTACATTTTTCTACTTTCAAATTGTATATCTGTTTCGTGATTCTTTCTTTCTGCATTCTTTCTCCATGCCCGAACCAATGGAGCATGCCTCTTCTTAGTTTAACACTGACACTCTGTTTATATGGAGTAATTTTGTACATTTAGTAATTTTTTTTCAACCATTACATTTGACTGAATTTATTATTTGCTTCAAATACAGTTTACCATTATAAGAGTATTTTACAAGCATTTGTCATTCATTAATTTTATCAGTAGGTGATGTCAGGAGTCTTAGTAACCTGCAAACGTGCATGAGAAAAGCTATGAATGTTAAAAAAGTGAGTGTCTAAGGACCGAGTCATGTGGCGCACAGTTCCCTCCGGCAACCTCACAAGGGATTTGGAGTGAAGTTATAGATAGATACTCGTAGATTATTATTCAAGGAGACAAATCATGGCTATCTAACTATCGATCTTTACTTGTCCTTCCTTTTTCTTTTTCTCCTGAATTCCTTTTTAATATGCACCTGGCATCATATCGAAGAATTGTTGGATGCGATGCCGACAGCTTCCCCGGTTTACCCTGATACACTGGAAAACTTTTTTGAAACCGGACAGTACGCAACTGTGGTTTGTCATTCATTAAACTGTCAAGTTGTAGAATGAACTCTCAGCCGAGGTTTTCCCAAGAGATTACAGCATATGTTTCTTCAAGAAAGGTGTGAAGAAGTTTATACAGGGTCAGCAATGTGTTGCAAATATCAGCAGGCTGTGGTGACTGCTTACCACCAGGCAGACCGCACGCTTGTTTGTCACTTTAGTGATATAAAAAAAATATTTCTTTTTATACAATGTCGCAAGGCCTACAAGCGTTAGACCCATCTGATGTAAAGCGTTTACGGTAGCCTATAAACGCTTGCCATATATTAATTATCACTCGTACGATGCCACGTCTACCTCCCACTTCTTAGAAACTTACGGATGAGTTCAAAGCAGGAACACAATAACCCTACAGAGAGTCCTGATTTGGCTGCGTTTTTCAGTGAGGTGAAGCAACTTCCCCAGACTGTTTTGATGCAACCTACCTCTATTATAAACAAACAGACATGTTCACGCACATAAGTGTTTGACCTGTGTGGGAATCGAAATCACGAGCGTTGGTGTCAAAGTAGCGTTTCTAACGACTGTGTCACCGAACATGGCACAACTTTGGTTTTAAAGACGGTGAGCAAATTACATCATAAAAACAGTTTAATAGATTCAGGCGTTATTTTGCGAAAGTCAAATTTACATGCAATTTGATGTAACCTGCTTTGTGTGCTTCCGCCACCAATTATTGCCTAACGGTAGTGGGTGGGTGCCGGCCGGCGCTAGGCCGCATGAACTAATTGGTGGCGGAAGCACACAAAGCAGATTACATCAAATTGCAAGTTTCAATTATTTTAGTGAAAATAAGTTCAATTATTTTAATGAAAACAAATTCAATTATTTTAATGAAAATAAATTCAATTATTTTAATGAAAACAAATTCAATTATTTAAATGAAAATAAATTCAAATATTTCAATGAAAATAAATTCAATTATTTTAATGAAAATAAAATCAATTATTTTAGTGATTCTTTTGTGTTTATTCATGCGCTCTGACAATTACTTCTAATTATTCGTTAATGATTGCACAATCTAAACGTGCATACCAAAGCAGAGTAGTCGACGAACGCTATCGTTATAACCGGCGCGGAGGGCCTGGCGGGCACGTCGGTCTAGCCCCACTTTGCCAGGTACAGTCACGTACACCAATGCTTGTCTTTAATTATCTCAGACAGTCTACGTTGCAATGTAACTTAGTACCTCGTTATGTCAGCCTAACATAGCACAGTATAATGGATCTGGATGGAAATATATTGGCAGTGGGATGATATATATGAATATATATATATTTCTACCACGTCGGAAGGCATACAAGCATACGGCCAATTGATGTAAAGCGGTGCCGTAATATATTAACGCTTGCCATGTATTAAATATCACTCGCGCGATGCCTACTCTGCTGCTTACAGAGCAACTCCTTGGGAGCTTACTGGTGACCTGAATCACACGCAGGAACACAACGACCCTCTAGGGAGTTGTTAATTATCTGCGGTTTTTTGTGAAGTGGAGGTACTTCCCCAGACGGGCTACTTTGATGCGCCCTACCTTTCTTGAAACATCCAGATCAAGACAAACAACCATGTTCATGCACACAAATGTTTGCTCTGTGTGGGAATCACCGGTAAGCTCCTAAAGAGTTGCTGTGTTAGCAAGAATTACTCGTTTAAAGTAATAAAATGCATTTGACCAGATATTAGTACGTACGTATTTACATACCAATAAGTTGGAAAACAAACTTACAACTTGCCTAATGGTAAGGAGTTACAGTAGCCCATAGATCATTGTAACACCAGGGGCAACCCGTCTAGGTATGTGCCTTCAACTCGCGGAAAACCTTAGCCGAATAATAACTGGTGGGTTGTTGTATACTTGCGAGAGAACGAGGTTACCAGTAAGCTTCTAAGGACTTAATATGTTAGCAGGTAAGCGTTCGTAGGCTACGGTAATCGCTTTACATTATGTACATACAACCCATGTTTCTATGTAAAAAAAACCATTCGGATTTCTACGGTACCAATAAACCTGTCGTAATGATGATAGTGAAGATTTCATCAGTATTTTACATTTATATTGAACAAACAAACAGACAGAAATTACAACTTTAACTTATACTAACCTTTGTATCTAAAAACCGGTCAAGTACAGCTAAGAGCAAATCATGCTTAACAGTAGAATTGCGATTGTAACTCTTATTACGAATGACATAAGAACGGTACATTGATCAAAGTGTAAGGCTTGAGCTGCACTTAGCTGTACCAGAAGGACTCTTACACGGGGGTTCCGTGTCATCCAATATTTAATAATACATATTTTAGTTAGATAGATAAAACGTTTATTCGATTGCTGACTAACACACACAAATGTAATACACAACAAGTCTGAAAGCAATAATATAATAGTTAATAGATTCAGGCGTTACTTTGCGAAAGTCAAATTTACAGGCAATTTGATCCAAACTACTTTGTGTGCTTCCGCTCCCGATTAGTTTATGCGAACTACCGCCGGCCGGCACCCACCCACTACCGTTAGTAGATGCATGCCGCCGCTGCCATGGCTGCTCCGGTCGTCTCCGCGACACGTGTTTCGCCTCTCCACGAGGCATCCTCAGGCGCTGTAGATGTTAGTCGTTAGAATAACATACTATGAATGATCAAGCCATCGTTGTCCCGTCAAAATTCGTAGCATGTTATTCTAACGACTAACATCTACAGCGCCAGAGGATGCCTCGTGGAGAGGCGAAACACGTGTCGCGGAGACGACCGGAGCAGCCATGGCAGCGGCGGCATGCATCTACTAACGGTAGTGGGTGGGTGCCGGCCGGCGGTAGTTCGCATGAACTAATCGGGAGCGGAAACACACAAAGTAGTTTGGATCAAATTGCCAATAATATAATAATTATGATGCACAATGGTATGCGTGTGCTGCAACAACACGAATGGGCTTAGCTCAGTGGTGAGATTGGTCAAGACCAAAACACTGATTTTCAGCTGCAGCCTGACTACAGGGCCTGACTACCCACTAGGGTACGAGTGCGTATCAGCTTGAGTTGTTACATAAAAAATATAAGATAATTGAAAATAACGAAATAGGCGATTTATTAATTAAAATAATAAATAGTTATTGACGGACATATTACACAGCGTCATCTAGCCCAAAGTAAGCGAAGCTTGTGTTATGGGTACTAGATAACTGATAAACATACGTAAATACATTTTTTTTGTAAATACATACTTATTATACATTGAAAATTCCCAGACCAAGACAAACAGACATGTTCATGTTTTGAACAAATGTTTGCCTTGTGTGGGAATCGAACCCACGAGCGTTGGTGTCAAAGACGCGTCATTCACGACTGAGCCACCGAGCTGATTTATGGGATGAATAATTGAAATTAGCAAATATAATTCATTGTGAAATTTTCTATAACTCAATAAAAATCTAGTTGAGAATGCGCAAGCTTGCATTGCCAACGGAACACCTGGCTCGTCAATTATATAACAATTCAATTTTTTTTTTAATTTGTCGGCTATTTTGACCATTTTCCTTAAGAGATAGGAACGGTGTTCCTGAACATTCCTATTTTACTTTTTATGCCCAATCCGAATCTGCATTCACAATTCGAAAATTCGAAAAAAAGCGACAGATAAACGCACATACAAACATATAGAATTCATATAGGAACGGTGTTCCTGAAAAGAACATTTTGTTGTATTTCTTCCCTTTAAAATTTAAACGCAATATGTAACTATTTTGACATTATATGCAGGTATATTCACATGGAAATATATTCTCATTCGAATTGAAAAGTAACTACTTTTCAATTCGAACTAACTAACGTAACTACCCTGAATGGAAATTGTTTCTCAGTGAAATATTTCATTTTCATTCGCATTGATGTGAAACGCCATATTCGTCACGAAATCGAAAACTTTTCGATGCAATTTGACACCAATGCTATTTACAATTTCAGTTCTAAATGATTTCTTCTTCTGCATTTGTAAAATGACGCCATTTTGACTCGAAACATTCTCGAGAGCTTGTAAGCTTACGTAATTTCGCCGACATGCATATTTATTACCTGAAAATTGAAAACAATCAGTAATTTTTACGAACGAGATACGTAGAACTATTATTTTTTAGTTTCAAATGCATCAGTTTCGTTTATAAATTTAAATAATGAACTCAGAAAAATAAAATTAATTACATGTTACTGGCGGTGCTGAAACTTACACCTGACAACCCCTTCAGAGTGTTTTAGTGTAATAGTTAGTAAGTATTGAATTAAACAATTTTTAACGGAAGTATCGCGTATTTTATTTATTTTGTTGAACCTGACGTTTCGAACGCTTTGCAGCGTCCGTGGTCGGAGGAAGACTTCGTCCGTGCGTCCGAGGTCGCAGAAAGCGTTCGAAACGTCAGGTTCAACAAAATAAATAAAACACGCGATATTTCTGTTAAAAATTGTTTAATTCAATGTGTAACAATCGCGAAAACCTAAGACAGTAGTTAGTAAGTACTTCACGAATTTAGTGGTTTCGAACTTGGTATTACGGATTTCTTCACGATCGTGAAGCAATCTGTAGGGTAAAGAAATTACGAGTATATTATATTTCAAAATGTGTAACCTAACCTAAGAAAGGTTTTCCCTCTGGGCTGTAAAGGTCCAACGGGAGTCATCCATGTCAAAATCTTCACCAAATCCTTAGGGTTAGGTGGTCAATCAGGTCAATTAGGAAACGGGATGTTACTAGGAAGAATAGACGTCATGAAAACGTATATAATAGCCAAATATCATTAAAACAATTATTTAAAAGGCCGCCACGCCATGTCATGACACAAAAAGTCACTGTGATCTATAGTCCTATGGGAAAGTGGGTGTTAGTGAGTAATTGCCGGGGTGTCGTGCTGACAATCAACTAAACATTAAGGTTTTAGGTGTAAATTAACAAATAAATTCTCCAAAGATTTATAGTTTCTCTAGGATGGCGTCTCAGTTTGTTAAATTCAACCGCACAATAGAATCTAGGTATTTGTTGTCACGGAAATTATTTGTTACTATGTTCTTTGGTTACATAGCTGTTACGATAGATATTAGATGAGCTCGGTGGCGCAGTGGTGAAACGCGCTGTTACGTTACTTTGACACCAATGCTGGTGAGTTCGATTCCTACACAGGACAAACATTTGTGTGCATGAACATGACTGTTTGTCTCGGTCTGGATGATTCTAAAACAGGTGGGGTGCATCAAAGCCGCTCGTCGAGGACGTAGCTGCACCTCACAGTAAGCCGCAGCCAAATAACAACTCCCTAGAGGGTTGTTTTATTCCTGCGTGTAAGTGACGGCGCCAGTAAGCTCCTAAGAAGTTGTGTGTCAGCAGCAGAGGTAGCATTATCTATTGTAAGTGTTCATATACTAGTAAACTGCTAAGGAGTTCCTGTATTTTATTTATACAACGTTGAATTGCATAAAGCATACGGCCAACTTGATATAAAACGATTACTGTGGTCTATGAAGGCTTGCAATTAAGTATCACTCACGCGCCACTTCTGCTGCTAACACAGCTACTTCTTCAGAGCTTACCGGTAACCTCACTAACTCGGAGGAATCCAACAGGGAGTTGTTATTGACTGCAGTTCTCTGCGAGTTGGAGGTACTTCCCCAGACGGACTGCTTTGCCTTCATTTTCCATCAGGTGGGCTGTGTACTTGTATGCTTACCGATGAGTAAAAAAAATGGAAATAAATATACTCAGATGTATTGGTATGCTTGCGCTTACGCGCTTTATCGTTCTTACATGACATGATGATGCGATTTACAAACACATATATACCACTAAGGTGGGATACACAGCGAAAACGCAAATTAATCTCTTGTTTAATAAATAAAATATATAACGAAAAATACAGCTGATTGATTCACAATTTCTTGCGTTTTAGTTCAGCATCCTCCTCTACATCTCTAGCATCTCCTTAGTTTTGAAGCCATTAATTTATTTTCTCTCCATTATTTATCTTCGACTTCACGTGAAGTCTGCGGGGTAGGCAGAAAGAAGTATATGATGTATATGTATATGACTATATGATGCTGCACTTACATACCTTACTCGCTTTTTGTATATTCAGAGCTCTTTTTATGCATATTCGCCGGTTCTTAGGGCCCCTGACTTCACCTGATAAAATATGAACAATTTGGTTACGGTAGATGATTCTTGGCCTTCCTCGGCTCCTGCATCTTTCCACTTTCGCATTGTATATTTCGCATTTAGTCATTCTTTCATGTTGTATTCTTTTACATGTACAAACCGATATATTTTCTTAACTCTTAGATTTCTCTGATTTTATTAGCGTACTAAAATTGTTGGTTCAGACATGTAGAAAGAATGCAGGATGAAGGAATGACGAAACAGATATACAATACGAAAGTAGAAGGATGTATGTAGAAGCCGAGGAAGACAAAAATTAACCTACCATGACCAAATTGGTCGTGTTTTATCAGAAGGTGATGTCGGGAGTTCTTGGAACCGAGCGTTCATGAAAATAGCTATGAATATTTGATAAGCGAGTGAAGATTGTTAGGACCGCGTCATATGGCGCTCGGTTCTCTCTGCCTACCCCGCAAGCTGATGTGAAGATATACATACTAAAATTGTTAATTTCGTTAAAAAATGATTATTAAACATAACATTATATTTGCCGAAAACAGCGACTTACTGTATGGAGTATTATAAAAGAAAACAATGAAACAACGCAATCATTAAAAAAAATGTATCGAATTATATTTAAATCAAAGAGTGAACCCACAAAAGTGTCAAACATCGTAAATTGTTACAAATTAAAAGAAAATACATAGAAGTGACTGAAATAATAAAAATATAATTGCCTTTTACGGAGGTCTAAAATATTCTGGTTCGAATGAAATCCCGGCAGTTCAAAGCTGACATTGAAGTGAACTGTAATGATTTATTAAGGGATTTGTAAGTTATTATTCTTTGATTAAATATCTAGATATATTTAGAAAAACCCCTCAAGTAACATTACTTCAACCATATGGTCTACACGTTTACCTTATCCTATCACACGGGAAATGAAATTTCATCTTTCTAACCACTATGCTCCAGAGATTTTATAAGAGACACAATGTCGGCGTATCATTTCGAACAGGTCATTTTCTCTAAAACTGATCATAATTTGTAGTCAAGTAGTAGGGTTTAGATCTGGGCTAGACGAGAGCCAGTCTTCAGTTCTTATAAAGTCTGGAACGTTGGTTTCGAGCCAGGTGTTGGGTAGTTCATGCCTTGTGACCAGGTGCAGAGTCCTGCTGGAAAGTCCACGGCACACTTTTAAATAGTGTATTGCTGCAACACGTTTCAAGACAGTCTGTTGATACACTATGATTGAAGTTTTCACTCCTTCTTCACAAAAATGAAGCTTTGTGACTCCTTGATAAGACACCCATCACCAAACCATTACAGACGCAGGATGATGACCACGTCCTTTCTGACCACTTGGACGGCTTCTATAGAATTGTGTGCGTATACTTTGTCATTTTGCTTGTTGTAGTGCTCTTCAATCGTGAATTTTTTTCATCAGTAAAGAATATATTTCTGTGCCTTTCACCTACGCATTGGGACAGAAAGCGTTTTGATCGATCCACTCTCTTCAATTGTAGGGATTGATTTAGGGCGTGCCCTGTAAGCGCCGAACTTCAGGTTTTGTTTTATTATACGCGAGAGTCCTAGCAAGAATCTTCATTTCTCGCGATATGTTTTTTTTGTATCCTAATGGGGTTTCGGCAAATTCTGGCTTTAACAGCATTAACAACTTTGGTAGTTCTTTGAATGAAGAAGCTGTGTAGCGCTCGGTTTTCTCTGCCTCTGCGTAAGGGACATGGCCTGAAGATGTAGCCATGCAATAATCTTTTATTAAACTCCTCTAAAACCAAATGTATAAAATTTTGTCATCCAAACGTGGCTTCTGGTAAAACTTGGAAGTTCTCATTGACTGCCAATAATGTTAGCTCAGCTCTGCCGCATATGCGCGCTTAGTTTATTTCAGTTACTTTCACAGAATTATGTCGTGTGTACTGCTGTAAAAGTGGTTGATATTGTAACTATTTTTATATTACAAAAGAGCTCTATTCTAACATCCGCTCTATTTATAACATGGACACCTGAGATTCACTTAAAGAACTATTCAAAGAAATAAATGTCCTCACGGTTATTTCTCAATATATTTATGAGTTTTATAAATGTTTTCTCGTAAAAATATAGAGTCGTTTACAAAATTTTCAGAATTTTTTACAAGCAGGAGTAGATTGCGTAAATCTGTACATCGGCTTGCTAAGGCTAGTAGATCTTTAACTGTAAGTTGTATTCGATTCTATAATAAATTACCTGAAACAGTTCTGATCTTGCTTGATAATGTATTCAAAAGGCACATCAAAAATATGGACGAGGTGGAGGTAGTTCCACAGATGAGCTGCTTTAAGGCGACCTACCTTTTTTAAGTAATTCTGTTACGTATTCGATTACGGGAGAGGAGTGAAATGCTTGTTAGTTAATATCATGATGGGAATAACCCGTGGAGAACCAATGAGATACATTTTGCATAGTAACACAATTTATGGTTACGGGTTGGGAGTAAAGTAGAATGCGCAGCTCTTATTGGCTAGTTCACGGATCAACATCGCGGCACTTATCGGATTAAGGTTAAAATATCCTCCCATTGGTCAGTAGAATCGAACCGCTGACATATTGAGGCGCTAAAACAACCTTCTTGTGAGAGCAGGGTGCCTAAAAAACTACTTGATTGCGTATGAACGCAGTTGATTTATTGGTTTGTAGTCAATAAATATAAATAAATATTGTCGGACAAATTACACAGCGCCATCTAGCCCCAAAGTAAGCGAAGCGTGTGTTATGGGTACTAGACAACTGATAAACATACGTAAATACATTTTTTTTGTAAATACATACTTATCATACATAGAAAATCCCCAGACCAAGACAAACAGACATGTTCATGCACACAAATGTATGTAGTGTGTGGGAATCGAACCCACGAGCGTTGGAGTCAAAGTAGTGTAACAACGCGTTTCACCACTGCGCCACCGAGCTCGTCAATGACTATAATACAAAATGAATTCCTATTTTATTTTTTCAATCGCCTGGAAAATGTTACTACAACCTTATAAATAGGTACACAACAATAATTATCCACACAATAATCGGAAGATGCTACGTCTGACAGTCGGTATTTTGGTTTGGCAGCTATTCTAGCCAAATCTGGAATTATTCCGTACGGTATTCCGACTGAAGGTAACTCGCGTAGAAAATAGTGATGTGACAATTAACTATTTGTATTTTTAATCGACTTTTAATCGTGAGAGACTTCGACTTGATTGTACATTTATTGGCGCAGTGGTTAGTAACGCTGCTTTGAAACCATCACCACGAGTGTTGGTTTCAAAGCAGCGTTCCGTGCATGTACATGTTTCTTCGTCTTAGTCTAGGTGTTTTTAAGAGAGGTAGGGTGCATCAAAGCAGCCGTCTAGGGTAGTACTTCCACCTCATAGAAAACCCCAACCAAATTACAACCCCCTGGTGAGTTGTTGTGTTCCTGCGATTGAGTGAGGTCACTATTAAGCTCCTATGGAGTTGCTCTGATAACTGTAGAGGCGGCACCGCACGAGTGATACTTAAATTGTTAGAAAAATCATAAGCTACGGTAACAGCTTTACATCAGGTGGGTCGTATGATTATATACCTACCTCCCGACGTTATATAAAAACATGTCAGTGTCAAATTTTTGTGATAATTGTTGTTAATATACCCAAAAGTAGAATACAGTTTTTTACTTTTGGGGACAATTCGTCGAAATTGTTTTGTGTGACTCTCCACTGGTTTGATGTTGCGAGGCAGTGCCGGTATGTACCCACCCACTGCCGTTAGTAGATGCACGCCCTTGTCACCACATAATCCGTTGCCTAACCAAATCCTTAGTCTTAGGTAGCGGACCCCACCAATCGTAATGGATTAGGAAATGACATAACGCTAAGAAGAAGATTGGAATGCCGAACTATTGCATATTCACTCTATAAGGGTTTAAATAATCTGTGAATACGAATAAACTGAACGAGATTCTCCGGCAATGCCTGATATTACTTGTGAATATATACCAGTATGAACGGGTCACTTACATAGTGTTTTATTGTTACAGAAAGAATAATGGCTCAGATTTATCTTGTAGTCGCCATCACCGCCGTTCTTGTCATGTCACACGGAGCCAGTGGGAAACGTGAGTAAACCTTTTTTGATAACTACCCTGTATTAAAATATAGTGTTAACTGATTAACGCTTAATTGTTATAACTGTAACTAATTAAAAAATGTAATAACCTTGGCCACAAAAAAACCTATAAAAAAGTATAAAAAAATAATCATAATTTTACATAGTTATGAAGCATACATGCATTTTAAATTTTAGGTCACACATATGTTTGAAAATAAAGTATGGTTTTGATTATATTTCAAACATATGTGTGAACGTAGGTCACACATATGTTTAGGATCTCTACCGCAACTAACAAACGATCTTGAAACTTGATCATGAAACGACTAAACCGATTTTGATAAAACATATCTAAAAACCACAGCTAGAAAGCCAGCTTTTAAATAAAATAACCGCATCCAAATCGGTTCATCCGTCTAAGAGCTATGGTACCACAGACAGCCACACAAACAGGTAGATACACACACGACGGTCAAACTTATAACACCCCTCTTATTGCGTCGGGGGTTAAAAATGCGTTTTAATATATTTCATTTTTGACGAGGTAATCTCTTACATTTAGAACAGTAGTAATCTAGTGGATCAAGAACTACTCTGTTAACAGACTTGTTCGAATCCTGGTGCATGTACGTATTACGGGTATCACATGTTCGGCAGTATAGGAAAGCATCGTGAGGAAACTACGAGTATATTTATGTATTTACTAACCACGTAACTATATTACCTAACAGGGAGACAGCAATTAACTCAAATAAATAGAATTAACTAATAAACAAAAGATGATAACATGTACTATGCACATTCAATCTTAGTCAGATACAATATGGCTTACCGCAAGGGAGTGTTTTGGGACCTGTACAATGCAAGCAATGTTCATTGTAGCTTGTGTCAGCGTTTTACATCAATATCATTCATATCGCGTGGACTCATTATCATGCAAATTAACAAGAAACCAACTATTTATCTATCAATCAAGTATATAATTTTTTATCATCTAAAGTTGTAGAGTCTTTCGACCCTACATGACCTCTTATGTTAAAATTAAACATTAAAATAAATAAATCTGTAACTAAGTTATAACAGCCAGGAAATTATATTTTAAAAGACGTATAGCTTAATCTAAGAAAGATGTGGTTTTCTCTTTGGATTGTGAAAGTCTGACGACAGTCGCTCCAAGTCAAAATTAATATCTTCCCCAATCATTAGGCTTAGGTAGCGGACTGAAGAGCATGCATGAAGAGGTCGATGAGTGTGGAAGTAGAGGTATGTTTGGATCGGCTCACCTGGCATTCCATAGTCTTTGCCTAGACGTTCCTTTTACTAATAGTGCTTCTTCAAACCAATTTCCCCTCAGAGCTATTGCCTTCCTCTTGTATTTATTAGGCATCTAAAACAAGTATAAAAATAAATCAATTATTTCAATAAAACGTCATTCATGTACCGTCAGCATATGATGGCTATATGGCCGGTATGCGCCGACTCCAACTAGCCATCTCTGCTTTTCTTCCAGGAGAGATACCTAAACATGTAACATCGCGACATGCGTAATATTGAGGTTAGAAGGAAACATATATTTTGTAACAAATTAAAAATAACTAATATTTGAAGAGACAAACATCACAACCGTGTAAAACATGAACACTCTAAAAAATATTTACACTAGACATAACAATAAATAAGGATTTTACTTACTTTTTTTTTTTTTTTTTTCGCCTAAATGTTCAATCAGCTCCCACGCATGACGTGAAGCCTATTGAATTGTAACTAACGACATCTGAACAACGGTTCCATTATATAATTATTCGATGGGTCATGTCTCCCTTATGGCCAACTACCCCGGGCTTACCCTACTACAAAACGGAAATTTCATATTTTAACATACATAGTTTGTACCGTATACTTTCGAAAAAATAGAACATACATCCTGATTTTTAATCGTATCAATGAAAGAAAAAATATTTTTTTTTTCTTTAATGGATACAATATAAAAGGCCAGAATGCTTGTCTTTAATTTTCGATAACGATATACACCGGTGTCGCAGAGTCGGAGAAAGGTTTTATAAAGTGCATTACTAAAATAATACTTTTCACAAACGATACAAGAAGATATTTATTGTAGAAGGATTTAAGAGCCGAGGAAGGTCGAGACTTACTTACTTAGGTCATGGTAGATGACCAAATTGATCATGTTGTATGAGCAGGTGACGTCAGACCGTAGAAACCGGCGAGCATGTATAAGAAAAGCAATGAATATTAAGGAAGCGAGAGGTTTGTCAGGTTTGTCATGTGGCGCTCGATTCTCTCTGCCTACCCCGCAAGGGATTTTGCGTGAAGTTATAGATAAATAGACAAATTCTATCTATCTAATAAATACATTCCTTGTTTGATTTCCACGAGTCTTATCACTCCGCTATTGCAGTAGCGGTATTATCTTAGTATTCAGTCAGTGACAGATTAGTTTCGCAGAGAAATCTCGCGTCCTACCGCCGCATAGGCGAACTTCTCAAATATCAGATGTACCTACATTTGAACAACTGTGAACTTTGTACCAACAGGGTTGTTTACTTAAAATCGAACTTTACATTACCTTTCAGGTGTTGTTCTTCGTAAGAAATACATGGAACTGCTATGTAGGCGCATTTATTTGACTAAACATGAATGGTTCTATGTTAGTAGATAGAATTAACTTAATAGAACTATGGGAATGGGAATGCTAGTATGCCTCTCGACGCTGAATAAAAAATGGGTGCGTGTATAATGGGTTATGTACGCGCGTGAGAAGTTATACCTACTTCTTTGGCATCATTAAATAAATATTTAACATTAATAATTTATTAATATTTAATATTAATTATATTAAATAATAATATTTTAATTTGTAAGAAGGGTTATTGCAGTAAAATTAAAAAACGTCTTTCAAGTAGTAGCGGCGATGTTTATGAAATATATTACATACAAGTCAAATGTCAAGTACAAATGTTACACATTTTAACTATAGCGCCATCTACCGGTAGTACCGTGAAACATTTAGCAGCTTCAACCTGTCACTTATGTACAGTGATGCGCGCGCATCTTAAAATTTCACTCTCATCATTTTTTCATAACGCGCCTAAAGAAGTATAACTTCAAAAAAACTAATACTCCAAAATATTATTCATGTGGAAGTATACACGTATAGAAGTAGAACTATACATGCAAACAAAAAGCCATATAAATACACATCTGAACAAAGAACAAACATTCACCAACTTTCTATCAACACGAACCGTTGACTTAAGTATTTTGTAACAATGTAATTTGCACTGCTAAGACACTTGAAGTCAAAGTGTTTCATATTAAGTTGTGTGTTGGGTAAATGTTTTGTGTGCGATTGTGCAAAGTTTGATGTTCACTGCTACTTTATGTTTACCGGAATAATAAATTTCACCTAATACCATCCTACCTGTGCTGAATATAGACGAGATAAAAGAGGTACTGTGAAATTATATTTGTATATTTCAATACTACACTGTACTACATGTACTATAGTATACTAGTTTTTGACGAGCTCGGTGGCGCAGCAGTTAACGCGACTTTGACACCGACGCTCGTGGGTTCGATTCCCACACAGGACAAACATTTGTGCGCATGAACTGTTTGTTTTGGTGTGGGCGCATCGAAGCCGTTCGTCTGTGGAAGTGCCTCCACTTTATAGAAAAGCGCAGTCAAATAACAACACCCTAGAGGGTTGTGGTGTTCCTGCGTATATATGAGGTCACCAGTAAGCTCCTGATAAGATGCTGTGTTAGCAGGAGAGGTGGCATCACGCAAGTGATACATAATGTATTGTCAGCGTTCATAGTCTACAGTAACTGTTTTACAGCAATTGGGCTACGGCCCAGTCTACGTGCTGCCAACAGGTCTCCGGTTTGAATCCTGGCACATGTGCCACTGAATTCGGGGTTTTGCATTTATGTACATATTTATCACTTGCTTGGCGGTGAAGGAAAATATCTTGAGGGAACCCACATGTCCAAGAAATTATATTTCGAAACACGTGTGATCTAACCTAAGATAGACCTGGCTTTTCCTCTAGGTTCTGGAGGTCTGACGGCAGCCGCTCCATGTAAAAATCAGTGTCTTCACCAAATCCTTAGTATTAGGTAGCGGACCCCGATATAACGAATAGGAATAGGAGATAGCGAATAGATTAGGAAACAGGACAACGCGAAGAAATAGGTTTCACTGGCAAATAGCTGATGTTATAAAGAGTCACTTAGACAGGCAGAAAAATATTTAGGGTTCCACGGGAAACAAATAAAATCACGAAATTGTGAAGAAATTCCAAATCCAAGCGGACGAAATCACAGCGGGTGCTTGTAATAAATATTAGAAGTGCGACATGAGACACATGAAATTTAAAATTCAATTTGCAGAAGCACGTTCCTGCAACAGCAGCAAAAGGGCCCTTTAACGGGATCAGTTGGTCAATTAGATCATGTCCTGATTACGTCTGAAATAACAATCTAGTGCTTTTACTGCATTCTTTGTGGTAAGTAACGGGCAGGCTGAATGCTGATTTGCCACCTCAGTCAATAAACTCGTTCTTATAATATTTGTCGAACTGGTTGAAAAAATTACGGAACAGATATACAACGCAAAAGTAGAGAAAAACCTAGACTTTTTTTATACCACTAAGGTGGCAAACTCTTACTCTACGCCAAATTCTTAGGCTTAGGTAGCGGACCCCGCCGATTCAATTGGGTTAGGACACGGAATAATAACGCTAAGAAGAACCTTTGTAAGTTACATATTTATCAATTCTCTAATAAGCCTTTTTATAGAGAATATTTTTCCTCCGCATCTTCCCTTAAAGTGGAATTCCCTGTTAGATAATTTCACTTTTGTACGTTTTATGAACTCACGTCGGAAGTGACAAGTCGGGACAATCCCGTGATGCGTCCAATCAAATACAGTTTTTAGGGTTCCGTACCCAAAGGGTAAAACGGAACCCTATTACTGAGACTCCGCTGTCCGTCCGTCCGTCCGTCCGTCCGTCTGTCACCGGGCTGTATCTCATGAACCGTGATAGTTAGACAGTTGAAATTTTCACAGATGATGATGATGATGTATTTCTGTTGCCGCTATAACAACAAATACTAAAAAATATAATAAATTAAATATTTAAGGGGGCTCCCATACAACAAACGTAATTTTTTTTGCTGATTTTTGCTCGATATTGATAACGGCAAGAGGTAGACGCTTGAAATATTCACAGAATATTTAGTTATATATTCACTTTAAGAATAAATAATAAAATTAAAATAAAACAAATATTTAAGGGGGGCTCCCATACAACAAAAGCGATTTTGTTGTCGTTTTTGCAGATAATGGTACGGAACCCTTCGTGCGCGAGTCCGACTCGCATTTGGCCGATTTTTACTTAAAATAGGTCGTGAATTGAGTAAGAGTTCTGTAAGATTTACGATATTATTGGACTTTACGACAATAAATTTGTATGTAAATTTGAGTATCTGAAACGTTTCGCTAGATGCGCGGCTAATATTTCCATGGTTATTGTTAACGCGAATGCAATACTAACGTAAATTCTTGCAAACTCTTACTGACAAGTCGCATTCACGATACTTTTAGGACTGTTGATAACCTATTCTATATCTGCTTGATCTAACTAGCACATTAAGTAGTTGAACTTGTCGTGATCAAAGTTGTACCTACATAAGGCTCAATACAAATTTTAAAAGTCGTCAAATGAACAATCATTATTCGATCATAAATTAAAACCTCAAGGTAGTTCCGTTTTACATTATACCTCACTCACACGCAAGAACACGATGATTCCAGGGAGTTTTTATATGGCTGCTTTTTTCTGTGAGGTGGAGGTAGTTTCCCAGACGGACTACTTTGATACGCTCTACTTCTCTCAAAACCACTCAGATCGAGAGAAAGTTGTAGTTGTTCATGTTAAACAAATGTTTGTACTACATGCGTTATTAACCTACGTCACCAAGGTCGTCAAATTTATACCACTGTTGCCAATTCTGTATTGAAAATCTGGGTGTTTCATGGATCTGGGTGTTCCTGTTTTATGCCAGTTTCTATCCACTTATGTTATTCATCCTGTCTATGTTCGTCGCGTATTTTTATATATATATAATTTTACCGATTTTTAAGGCTCAACTAATATGAGCCATTCGAAGCTTTGAGGGTGAGATATTTTAAGGGCAAATTTGATTGTCGTCATTGATGCCAACGCCAGTTCGCTTTTTACTTTCAAGTCAAAAAGCGAACTGGCGCAAGGTCATGATGAAGGTATTGTGATCTGTATTTTTCGACTTCGACTTTGATATATATAGGTAGTTTCCTTGAAGGCGATAAAGCAGTCTGAAAATTCTATTAAACATCTGTATAATAATTTGATTTTATTAATATGACACACAGCTTGTAAATATTAAATTAATTACAATTCTAGTTACAAATATCGTTATAACCAGTCCATAATCCGATATAAAAATGATCTAGTGGTCGCCTGGTGGTGGAAATTCCATCATAACTCATATATTTTTTAAGTTTCAATAACTAAAATATTATTATAAAGTACTTACAAATATCTATTAGACAATCTATGACTATGACATTGTCCTCATTATTTTTGACATTTTTAATAAGACTACAGACAAATAATATTAACGATTCTCAGTTTGACCACAGGCTTTAACCATGAACAAAAGAGTAGATATATATTTGTGTGTATATGTGTTTGTGTGTATATGTGTTTGTGTGTATATGTGTTTGTGTGTCAAACGCATGGCACTGTGTGTAAGGTTTTTTTTATTAATTTAATGTAATTGGAACATACATTAAATTAATAAAAAAAATTCATCTTCTTATATAAACTTCAATAGTTCCAAATTTCATACTCCTCCGTTCGCGTAATTTTCGTAAAAAGAGTACAAAGCTATTGCTTAATACAATGCGTCGGTGATACTGCAATACCGCGTAACCAAGACTAGCTAATACCGCGGAACTACAAAAAAATCAAAATTGAGATTTCGTGCGTACAGGTTTTTGACAGTGATTGACATCCTCCCATGCGGTCAGGTGAATATTATCCAATCAAAATGCTATAAACGACAAAAGATAAAACCGCGTGAGGAGAAATCCCATGAATATGTTACTATAATACCGCGTATCTGCGCATCGAGCCATAGAACAAGTGGTCGTTTTGTTTGGGGCTCGTGAATAAAAATATTTTTTTGAAGAAATACTGGATTTATGTGTAAGTAAATGTTAAAATTCGATAGACTATTATCTAAGTAACACATTGAGTGTACTACTAACCTTTAAAACTATCATATTTTTAAGGAAGACGATTGTAAAACTTTGTGGATAGTTACGAGATATTAAAAATATATAATTTTCTATTTTTACGTAGTTACGCGAGTTTAATGTTCGTCTTGGAGTGGGACTTTGACAGAGGTAGAGGGCATTAAAACACTCTGATAGAGAAAGTACCTTCACCTCATAGAAAACCGCAACCAAATAACAACTACCTGACCGTGAAATTGGAAAAGAGAATTAAATAAGAAAAACAAATGTTAGGAAAAGCCTATATTGGGTTTACAAAAGTTGATAACGAGTACATTCAAAAAGAATCAAAATCTAAAAGGACTATGAGACCTAAATGCAATTCAGCATATTGTGCTCGTAGTAAAATTCTTTTTTGTTCAAGTTTAACTGAAACCAACTTGCAAAACATGGCCGAGCTCATACCATAACTGCCGATTTGCAAGCTGTGAAATTATGTCCTTCTTTGTCGGCTAATGCATTATATTTTAAAACAAAGTTAGCTGTACATAACTTCACAGTTTACAAAGTTTCACAGTTTACTTTTGTCTGTAACAACCTTGGTACAGACAATGTTACTTGTTATTGGTTCGATGAGACAGCCTGTAAATTGAAAGCTACACATTACAACTTATGCCTCATTTTTCGTAGATTATGTTACAAACTTGTTAAATGGAAATGTTAAAGATGTAGTCATATGGACCGACGGCTGCACTGCTCAAAACAGAAATAGAGTTGTTTCTAACGCTCTTCTTAGACTAGCAATGACTAAAAATATGACACACAAAAATACCCTGGAAAAGGGCACACACAGATGGAGGTAGATTCGGTCCAATCGTTGTTGAAAGAAAATTAAAAAATGTTGAAATTTTCCTGCCATCTCAGTATGCTTCTTTGATTAAGGATGCCAGAAAAAACCTTTTCCTTACAAAGTAATACAACCTGATCATACCTTATTCAAAGATAACAGCATCAAAGAGTACCAAATGTATGACTATATACGGCCTGGGCACATTTCTGGCGATGACTGTGTGGTAGATCTACGAGCATTGAAGTATAATCCTACTGGTACTATCGAGTTTAAAAAACATTTTGAAGATGATTTTAGTCCATTGCCTCGAAGACCAAAGAATATATCAACATATATAAGCGATGCCCCATTTATTTATTATTATTATTATTTCTTTACTCTTCTAGATTGCCTATATTGAAAAGTAAATATGAGCATTTGCATCAATTGAAAAGCGTAATTCCTCGTGACTGCCATCATTTTTACTATAGTTTACCATTCAAGCAAAAATATAGAAATCTCTATTTCTAAATTTGAGATCTCATTTATATTCAAAGGATTTTAATTGATATTTCTAGATTTTGCTACAGTTTAATGTTTGTTTTGTATGTAATATTCATAACATTTTAAGATTCTCCTTTTCGTTTTTACATTGTTATTATTGTTTTGATATGGCTCTTATCATTATTAGTAGTAAACTACTCTGCCTCTTAATTTAGTAACATTGTAGTTCATTAGAGTTAAAATCATGAAACTGATTTATCTTAGATATCACTTATTATTGTCAAATTACGTTAAAATAAATAAGTAATAAATTATCCTTGTAAATTAATATTAAATTTCTTTGGTTCAATTACGCGTAAATACTAGAAGTACGCAGTTAAATACATTTTTGATGACGCAATACCGTGAAAGTGTATTTTTTAATCGACTAATGGGATTAATGCAATTTGAACTATAGTATAAGCATTAGTTTATGAATTAATAGTTATTGTATGATTCAGTCAGCCTAAGACGTAGAAATAAAAAAGATATTAAGTTTTTTCCTTCTCCTGTAAAATTTGTCACAAACAAGTTACGCGGTTTTAACAACTGTTGGTTACGCGATATTGCAGTATCACCGACGAATGATGACAATGTGACAACATCTACAAACAGCAATTTGCACTGATACACATTCAAAATAAAGAAAAAGGTAATAAATAACTTGTAATATTTTTAGTGTTTACGAGTACTAGTGTGACAATTGTAAAAAGTTTTAAATTGTGCGACAAATGATCGAATCTTGATGAAATTTAGAATGTAGCAATAATTTTCAAATGTCGTGAATAGTTTTACTGGATATTTCTTTTTTGGAAATATTTAAGTTTATTTTTGAAAGTCAATACATACATATGTAGGAGCGCGGATGTAATGGTCGTCAGGTGGCTCGTTGTTCATGGCGAATAAAGCGAAATACCAGCGTAGTTAATCTTCTCAATATTTAATCAGCCCATTACAATAATAATCGTAATAAAAGTTATACTCAGATCGCAGATTACAACGGATTCAAAATGCGGTGGACGCGACACGTGCGATTGGCTCCATTGCTCAATTCGTAATGCGCTTCCAATGACGGTCTCTCATCTTGACGTTTTTGACAACTGACAACAATCGACATTTCGAGCAAACCATAACAAACACAACCGGTGTTGCCAATCCAACGATGTCGATTCCACCCAAGCGCGCCGACTTGACATTTTGATCCGTTATTATTAAAACTAGCATCACGGGGATTGATTTCTTTCGGGCTTCTCAATATGGTGTTGCTACCTCTGCGACACATATATCTATCTTCTGTTAAGTTCACAGTTATACGTATTGTAAAATATAAACGACAGTGAAAGGCATGACACTAGAAAATCGTGTAGTTTGTCCTACACAATTTATTATTTAAAAGTTTTTCACCGTAGACACATGGGACGCTGCTGAAATATGCAAGTCGTAATTTCGTAATATTTAGTTTCATACGTGCGGTGAAGTTGTTAGTAACTTTAATGTTGATAAAATAGATCTTGAATTTTTGTGGGAAAGACTAAAAAACTAATGTTTTATTTAGACATATAAAAGTATTAATGTTTTCTCTTCATTACTATGTATCTTCATACGTATCTTTGCATTTTGACTTTTTGCCTTTTTTACCGGACTGCGGTGAATAGGATTGGCTACGATTTTGGCAATCTTTGAATAAATGAATATTCTCAGACAAACTGCGTAACGCCTCCTAATTTCCAACTAAGCAAAGCTTATGCTATGGACATTAGAGAACTAATAAACATATATGAAGACTCTTTTTTTGTAAATACGAGTACATACATAGAATACATAGAAAACACTCAGACCATGGCAAACAAACATATTCATGCACATAAATGTTTGCCTTGCGCGGGAATCGTACCCATGATTGAATCGTAGCCTTGGTGGTAACGCTAACCATTCCACCACCGGGCTTGTCAATTTTCCATGTATGTGGGTATGTTATGAGACCTCAATGGCAAGAGAGGTCAATGGCATTGTTGCGCGTGTCATTCTAACCGAGCACGCAGGTTAAGCAACGTCGACCGCAGCCTGTTCTTAGATGGATTTATCTATCCTGAGCTGCTCTGATCTTCGGAGGGCACGTTAAGCCATCGGTCCCGGTTGTTGTCGATAGATGACAGTCGTTAAGGTTAGTCAGTGGCCTTCGGCCGGCTTGAAAATATTGGCCTCCGCCAATCCGCTATTGAACAGCGTGGTGTGTGCTCTAAACTCCTTCGGTTGAAGGGAGATCCGTATCCCTGCAGTGAGATGAGTAAGGGTCGGTGTAGTAGTAGTACTGTAGTGGGTATGTTTGTGTTTACGTGTGTGCACCATAGCGTCTAAACTATTCATCTGATTTTCATGATTGAGGTGTCCATTCGTTATTATGCTTCATGTGACATATGTGTAGCATAGTTTATTTGTGAACGTAATTGATATGGTGGCTGTGACGTTTACAAGAAGAACAAAGACTAATTTAAGTTCATGCAACATTTTTAGGGTTCCGTACCCAACGGGTAAATGGGAACCCTATTACTGAGGCTCCGCTGTCCGTCCGTCCGTCCGTCTGTCACCAGGCTGTATCTCATGAACCGTGATAGTTAGACAGTTGAAATTTTCACAGATGATGTATTTCTGTTGCCGCTATAACAACAAATACTAAAAAATAGAATAAAATAAATATTTAAGGGGGCTCCCATACAACAAACCTGTTTTTTTTGCCGTTTTTATACATAATGGTACGGAACCCTTCGTGCGCGAGTCCGGCTCGCACTTGGCCGATTTTTTTGTTATTTTTATTTTGCAATGCTTAATGAAACATCTGCAATGTAATAGTACCGGTTAGCGGTTCTAAAGTTAAATAAATATATAAAAAAAACATATTTTGTATGCAACTAAGCCAGTGCAAACAAGCATGCGGCCCGCATTAGATCGTAAGCGGTTACCGCAGCCTATTGACGCTCGCAACACCACGGCGATATTACTCGCGCGCTGCCAATTTTGTGACCAATGGCTGTTTCGTCACAGTACCCAGTAATTTTTTCTGCCATATCTCACCCTTCGATACGGAACACAGCTGTATAAATATGGCTGCTTGGCGGTAGAAATAGGTGAGACAGAGTTACTAGCGCAGACGACTTCGAAAGTCTCCCTCTGGTAATGTCATGTCATCATCATCATCATCATCCAAGCGTTAAATCCTGGTCGCGTCCTTTGCTTTCGCTTCGGAGTCCAGGGTCCGCTGTCCGGCTTTTACTCCTCCATTTTACGCGGTCTTTAGCATCGCTCATAGTGAGACATTGGCACGCATGTCATCCCTCAATCGACAAGCCAGCACTTCTTGGGCTTACGTTTCTACCGGGACTCGGCGGAGGCGGCATGGCTAGACATTTGTTCTCCATGTAACTTGTCAGTTTTCGTAAGGCGTGACCGTGCCAGCGTAGGACGTAGTATAAAAAATTCATATCACGAATGGAGTAAAAAGATTCATGTCACGAATGGAATAAAAAAAATCATGTCACGAATTGAATAAAAAAATTAATGTCGCGAATGGAATAAAAAAATTCATGTCACGAATGGAAATTATATTTGATAAATATAGTTAATTCTTGAAAGAATTTTTTTGCAGCAAAATGAATGTGTCACTTCATTTGCTCTTTTTTATTATATTTAGACATATATTTACTCGATTATAATTTAGATATTCACAAAATATAGGTTTCCACCAAAATTTAAACTTTGATGCTTCAGATATATTTGTGAATTATTAAGTGGTTTCTGATATAGAGCAGTGATAGTCCAGTGTATAAGGAACCGGCTTATTAACCACCTGGTCCCCGGTTCAAATCCTGGCGGGAGCATGTGCCACTAAACTCATGTTTTCTGATTTATGTACATATTTATCACTTGCTTGACGGTGAAGGAGAATATCGTGAGGAAGCCCACACGTCCAGGACATTATATTTCGATATACGTGTGACTTAACCTAAGAAAGATCTGGTTTTCCCTCTGGGTTGTGGAGATCTGACGGTAGCCGCTCCATGTAAAAATCAATATCTTCACCAAATCCTTAGGCATCGATAGCGGACCCCGCCTATCCTAATGGATTAGGAAACGGGATAACGCGAAGAAGAAGAAGGAATATTAAGTTGTTTCTGAAAACCAAAATAAACTTTCTTTTTTTTATTTTACAATTCTAATAACGGGCGATTCACTCCTAAGATCGCAACACCTTTCGTGTAATCGTTTTACCGCAGTCTGACAGGTGGAGGTACCATTCATTCATTAAATATGGCCGATATAAGACGACCGTGAAGTTACAACCCAAATATCTTCTACATTTTTATTATTAACACCTCAAGTAAAAGCAACTCAGTTGGTTATCTTAACTTAGGTACTTGCGTAAGGTTGAAGTGTACATGTTCTATCTTCATCTCGATCAACACATGACGACACAGGCCATATTGGCAAAGTGTGGTGTACGAAATATTTCGATAACAAAGAAAATATATCTGTACTAATGTATACAATGTGCTGATTAAAATACTCCTAGTCTCCTACTCCTAGCACGTTCGCCGTACTTGAAATTAGTACACACAACCACCTTGGTCATTCCCATGCTTCATGAGACGAAGAGCCCGTTGGATTTCTTCAGGCGTTATAAGTGACACTAGTCCCTACTCCTAGATTAGGAGGAAGCGCCGGTGACTGCATCTTTTTATGCCGCTTTGATCCTGGAACGTGCTAACTTATATATGAGCTTCTGCTTCTCAGACAATTCCAACTTATCGTACATCAGTTGTAAGTAGTCTCGTCTGGCTCTGGCTACAGCTCTTTAGTGAGACGTTTCGCGGCCCTATATGCGTTATGGCCTCCGGAAGACCTTGACGCTAGTCTAGACATTTTAAAAAGGGCTTTCTTAACCCTAATCTCCCTCTGGACTGTGTCATTCCACCACCAAGTCTCCTTGTTACACCTGCACCCACCCTTGGCTTTTCCAAGCACTGCTTGGGCCCCTCCGGTGACTGCCGCCTGAATCCTATCGCAGTGGTGCCAGAATACACAGCGGTTGTTATGACGCCTTATCCCAAGCTTAGTAATGCGCAGGCGCGCACACACATACAATGCTCGGATCTTGTAGTAAAGACTGTATGATGAATTCTATCCATTTTCTCGTACGTTAAATTCTAAAGAGGTATGTGGTTGTCTCTTTTTACCGTCGCTTTTTTGTTTCATCGAATTTCAAATCACAACGATACTAAAGAAGTTTTTACTTCAATAAATAAAAAGTTTCCGGTGACGCTGTTACACAGCTACGTAGAGCGGCATCTTTTTGAAAGCAACAAGGGAAAGAGGCAAGAAAACCGCGAGCGTAATGCGATACTATGCAATATCGGATTAATAGGAAACGGGATAAGACTAGGAAAAATAGTGATATTGACACGGAGCGATTTCTTCTCGCGCTTTTGACGACAGGCCCACCACTGTATCTCCTGTGTAGCCAGAATTAACAGCGGCGACCACAAAAAGGCAATTTAATCAGAAGAAATGTGTAAGAGTAGGAAGTTTTCGAATTGACTTCCCCTCTTGGCAAAGTTAGACACAGCAATATGACAAATAAGGCATTAAAAAAACCTCACAGAGATGGCTAGTCAAGTGAAGCTCAACTGCCGTGCTACGGTTTGTCAGATATCTAACACTATTGGGATCTAAAATGTGAGTTGTTACCTAACACATCGATTCCAATAATATAGATTGCAGAACCGCCTAAACGCTCGGTAATTCTCCCTTGTTGCCACCAAATCAGAATAGTATACTACCCCGGATGTGAAATGCAAGGTATTTAACATATCATCCCACTCCCGACGCCAGAGATCACACTCCCAGAGAACATGATGTGCTGTTTGCTCGAATTCATGATTTGTCGTAGAACACTCACATAAAGGCGATGACACATGTTTAAACGAAAAGAGTTCTATTCTAGAGCTCATAAGTTTCCATAGCGCTTTTGACGAGTGACATTGTTGTTATAACGCTTGCTGACCGCGTTCGTAATGAAGACGTGAGAGAAAGAGTTGGTCTAAAAGAGAGTGTCGGTGTTAAGATAAGAAAGGGCATGCTCCATTGGTTCGGACATGTAGAAAGAATGCGGGACGAAAGAATGACGAAACAGATATACAATGCAAAAGTGGAAGGATGCAGGAGCCGAGAAAGGCCGAGACTAACCTACCATGACCAAATTGGTCGTGTTTTATCAGAAGGTGATGTCAGAAGCCCCTGGAACCGGCGAGCGTGCATGAAAAGAGCTATGAATATCACAGAAGCGAGTGAAGTATGCAAGGACCGCGTCTTATGGCGCTCGGTTCCCTGTGCCTACCCCGCAAGGGACTTGGCGTGAAGATATACATACATATATAAAATTTCAAGTATAACAACATACACATTGTTGTTATACTTGAAATTTTTACAATTCAGTATAAAATTAGTTTGACGACAATTTTGAATAAGCGCTAGTGAAATTATACAGGAATGAAAAAATTCACAAATAACATATTTATACACTTTTTGGAAGACGTGATTAAGTTCATTATGAAAACCTTGTAAATTCATTATTGTTTTACGGGTGATATTTAAACTGCAGGATTGGGTCGGGGTACCCTTTCTAAGTAATTTTTTAGCACAGTTCCTGAAGCTGGAACATCTAGAATTAAGATTTTGAAGTGGCCCTGAACTGAAAACTTGCCTGTATGGGCTAGATCCCTTTGCCTTTCCCCATGCGGATAAAAACACCCAAAAATAAATTCATATGGAGCTACTGCCGCTAGACATGCACAACCCAGAGGGAAAACTACAACTTTATTATGAACCTACATAAATCCAATTACACAAATTTAGTAATACAATAGAGAGGACACTTAGCACTCAATAATAATTAATTGTGGCGCAAATATATATATATATATTTTGTTAACGGTCGTCAATCGATCGTCGATGTTGGATAAATTAAACAAATTTATGTTTTTGGAAATTTAGCAGAACAAAGTATAACTTCGATCCGCGCGTTGGTCGGCTTTATGGAAACCGCAAACTCGGAAAACAAATGAAATGACAAGAATAAACAAAATATCGGAAAAGTATTTTTAAGCTATGGCCAGACGGTAAACGTCGCCATAGATATAAGAAACATGGACTCTTTTACACGTACTGAATATAATGTACAATATAATGTACAACCTGCGCGTTGCTTTTGCATGCTTGCCTATGATTGATGTCTTCTTTACGTTCGGAGGCATATAAGTATACGGTCTCCCTGATGTAAAGCAGTTACCGTTGCCTTTGTACGCATTTTGCATTAAAATCGTTAAGTATCACTTGCGAGATACCACATTTGCTGCTAATACAATAACTTCTTGTGAGCATACTATTGACTTCACTTACACGGAGCAACCCGAGAACCCGCCAGGATGATGTTATTTGGCACGGCCAGGATGCTTTGATGCATTCTACCTCTTTCAAAAGTTATTATAATTTCGTAGAAGTTATAGTTATAGTTCATAAACAATTTGAAATCGGTAAAATCTTAATTATAAAGTACAATCTATGAAACTTTGGTTAGATTGTAAGCATTTATCTCTGTTATAAGGTATTTTAATTTATTTTCCGTTAGACTTAATAAGAGATCGGTTATTTAGAACCTAATTAAAAAGCAAATAAGTACTGTTTATGAGCAATTTTCAATGGTTCAAATACTTTTTATTATTCATTCTCTATTGTTTCCTTCAGCTGTACTTGCACAGGTGTGGTTTGCTATCAGATAAATATCTCAGATACTTTATCTCCTGTGTTGTGTGTTCTAATGGCATGTATTTTTTTGCACAATTTTATTGCCCACCTAATGTAAAGAAATTATCATAGTTTGTGAACGCATGCAACACATTATGCAATACATGTTATGTATCACACATGCAATGCCACCTTTGCTGCTAACACAGTATCTTCTTCACTCACTAGTAGGGTTACAACAACCCTCCAGCGAGTTGTTATTTGGCTGCGGTTGTGAGGTGAAGGTATTTCCCCAGACAGGTTGCTTTGATATGCCCTACCTCTCTTATGTCATTAGAATTTGTATTAATGGATTGGTGGGTGTCTTAATGATCGTTACTTTATTATCAAAGTTTACTGTTATAATGTAGGATGAACTGCTTTACCATCCACTTTCTTCCACTGCTATCCACTATGCTATCAGCTAAACAATGAGACTACCGCTCAGAGAGTATGAGATGAATACATTGAACGCTAAACCATTGCGACGGAG
Source organism: Pyralis farinalis (assembly GCA_947507595.1). Taxonomy (NCBI): domain Eukaryota; kingdom Metazoa; phylum Arthropoda; class Insecta; order Lepidoptera; family Pyralidae; genus Pyralis; species Pyralis farinalis. The sequence continues at coordinate 5,049,340 of OX382270.1, forward strand.
TCAAAAATACCTGCCCCCAATAAATTATACAGGAGGAGGCTAAAAAAGGGTATTACTAATGAAGGTAAACAAAACATTAATTATACAAAGTCAAATGATGTTTCTTAACGAACGGATACCACTGTCTGAACGTGCATTTAGTTGCTGTCGTGTGTGACAGCTGAGTTTATTTATTTTAACGTCTTAATTTAATATTTAATAGATTCAGGCGTTATATTCCGAAAGTCAAAAATAATTTCGATAATACCATTCGAACCGGGGACTAGTCGTTTAATAGGTTAGTTCTTTATCCACTGTGCTATCACTGGCTCGCCACAATTGACAATACATAACCGTAATTGACGCAATAATCTCATGTAGTTAGCTTGACAATTCGATGAATTTGTTGGCTGGCAGTCAGTCTGTAGATGGCTTTATCGCAAACTTTGACGAGCTCGGTGGCTCGGTTGTGAATGACGCGACTTTGACACCAACGCTTGTGGGTTCGATTCCCACACAAGGCAAACATTTGTGTGTATGAACATGTCTGTTTGTTTTAAGAGAGGTAGGGCGCATCAAAGCAGCCCGTCTGGGGAAGTACCTCCACCGCACAGAAAACCGTAGCCAAATAACAACTCCCTAGAGGGTTGTTGTGTTCCTGCGTGTGAGTGAGGGTTGCTGTGTAAGCAGCAGAGGAGGCATCGCGCGAGTGATACTTAATATATCGCAAGCGTTAATAGGCTACGGTACAGCTTTACATCAGGTGGGCCGTATGCTTGTATACCTCCCAACGTTGTAAAAAAAAATCACGGATGGCACGATAAGCTGCCGGTCTCGGCTGTTATTTATAGATGACAGTCGTTAAGTCAGCGGTCTTCAGGCGGCTTGAAATCAGTGACCGCTGTCAATCAGCAGTTGAGCAGACCCGTAACCCAGTCAGTGAAATGAGTATGGGCGATGTGAAAACCACTGCTGTTGTTTTGGCTTCACGAGCGTTCCAGTCTTCTAAATAAGACATACTATACTAGTAGTCAAATGAGATGGTAATTATTCTAATAAGTGGAGTATATTATTCTGGAAAAATTAGGTGAATGTGTAGTACATGTCGGATGGAATAGCTGCGGGCTGTACAGTGTGCGGTAGGACGCTTTCATAATGTAACGTGATATTTGTATATTACGTTACGTTTCTATATTAGTACGAATGTTTAAAATGGTATTATAAATACGTCTAATGAATATTGCAGATATCTATCTATCTATAACTTCACGTCAAATCTCTTGCGGGGTAGGCAGAGAGAACCGAGCGACACGTGACTGATCCTTACACACCTCACTCGCTTCTTTCACATTAATTGCTCTTCTCGTGTACGCTCGCCGGTTTCTAGGGCTCCTGACATGTTGCAGATATGTTGGAACATTACTAGCCTCTGCTCGCGACTTTGATCTCGTAGATACAATGCAATACAATAATTTTGCACCACCCTCTTATTGCACCACCTAGAATAGTACATACATCATCACGCCATTGTGTCTCCCATTAGTGTAGGCAGATACTATGGAACACCAGGTGCACCGATCCAAATATACCTCTCTCGCTTCTTCCACACTCATTATCATTTTCATGCATGCCATTACCAACATGATCTATATGTGTGAGTGATATCTCCATTCGCTTTTACCTTATACACTTTTTTAGTAACTCTTATGTCATTCATTCTTCTAAATAACTAAACCAACTCAGCACACTTTTTAAAATTTTTGTCACTACATCCTCTTTTATTCCATATAGTCGTATCATGATGTTTTTTACTAAATTAATCATTCTCACTCCACACATACTTTGTAATTTTAATAGAACACATAGAATAGTACACATATTAAAATAACAACTTAAAATTAAAGTACAAAAGGCAGTCTTATCGCGTAGCAATCTCTTCCAGCTAACCTTAATGTAGAGAAAAAATAACAAAATAGGACAAATTATAAATATTATATAATTACTTAAGTTCATATAAACATACTCACAGACAACCTACATCTACATACACATAGACACAAATATCTAAATCTATATACATACAGATATACATTTACATAACATATTAATCGTAGTTTTTTGCAGTGAGTGCAGTGACAGCCAGGCTGTCTAAAGAACCGAATTGATTAAGTTAAATCTAGGTAAGAGAAAGATAATGAGCATTATCCTGATTTTTAAAACTGAACACAGTTTGTGCATTATTGATAGTTAACGGCAGTGTATTCCAAAGATTTCGTGTAATATGGGGAAGAATGTGACGGCGTTTTAAGACGAAGCGTAAGAGCACTGCGAATAGAACGACTCTGAGCTTCATCATGAAAAGATAAACGCTCATTCAAATACATATTCAGGGGATAAAGGATTAGAAAGAAAGATACCGTTATCGCATCAAAAATAATTAGATCTTTGTCTAGGTGCCAGGTTATCTCTTTACCGTATCCTTCTAACTTATGAAATTGAGTGTGTGACATGAAAGTAGAATAAACGCGGATGAAATACGTTGCGGAAAATTTGTAGCGTCACGCTTGTAGATGTAGACAGATTCGCAGTGACAGATTCTAAAATGATGATGATAAGAGAGTATCGATGTTAATTCGATGTATGATTCGTTGGTTCAGATATCTAAGTAGAAAGAATGCACGGGAAAGAATCACGAAACAGAACCGAGGAACTGAGGAAGGCCAAGTCTCGCCTGCCATGATCGTGGGTTTTATTAGAAGGTAATTTCCGGAGCCAGAGACCATAAAAGGAGCTATGCATGTTAAAAAAGGGAGTGACGTGTAAGGACCTAGTCATGTGGTTAGGTTCTCTCTGCCTACCCCGCTAGGAACTTGGCCTGAGGACAAATGGATATGTTTTTACGACCGTTTAGTAGATTCGGGAATGGATTACATAAGGAAATACTCTCTTTAAACTCGATGGACTGTCTGCCCATCCAGCTTATTACTAGGCGAGGCATACTACGAGTAGCATACGGCTACCTGGTGTAAAGCGGTTATGTAAAAGCATATGAATTGCTTGCAACACATTAAGTATTACTCGCGCGATGCCATTTCTACTGCTAACTCAGCTACTTCTTGGGAGCTTACTGGTGGCCGCACTCTCACGCACGAATACAATAATCCTCTCGAGAATTGTAATTTGGCTGCAGTTTCCTATGAGGTGTAGGTACTCCCCAGACTTGCAGATTTGATGCGCCCTGCCTCTTTTAAAAACACTCAGATCAATACAAACAGACATGTTCATGCACACAGATATTTGTCCTGTGTGAGAATCCCACGACCGATGGTGTCAAAGTTGCGTTACACACCACTGCGCACCGAGCTCGTCAGTCGTGGCTAGAGTATATAGATTTTGATGAGGTGTACCGGTTCAACATCGTCATCACTTCAGCTCGTATTCTTCCACTGCTGAACATAGGCCTCCTATATAGAGAACAATTCGTCTCAATCCTGTGCCACCTGCACCCATCAACTCCCTACAAACTTCTTAAAGTCGTAGCTGGATATAGTGGTCATCACATACCGTCTGTAGTAATACAGGCACGCCATTCGAGAACTTTTCTTCTCCAGGGGTTGTCGCACTGTCGTTTCAGCTTCTTACAGTGAAAAAACCACCTTCATTACAACAATGCCGAATTAAAAGTCAGTGTTTTTTTGACCTATGATGGATTGTTAATAAAAAGCTCCGCGATGTTTAAACGCTAAGGTGTGTTTGGTGGTAGTGAATACAAAGTCACGAATGTCGCAATCCACCTGCTCACCACGTCCTCCCAAACGTTGACCTAAGTTGGAACGTAAACAAGTTATGCAAGCGACCCGAAAGCGGCGCCCAGACCGATGTGCTCGAGTTTGCACTGCGGCCATAACAGGTGGGGTAGGGAACAAGCAACGAGCGACCGTCCTGGTGACTTTTATGCCTGACTGGCTTTTACGCGGAACAAAGATCAAGTTATATGTCCAACTTGATCTATCTTCCGCGTAAAAGCCAAAATCCACAGGGGCAGGAAAAGCGGCAGTGATCTGGGGCGGGTTTCTTTGTAACATTCGCGCTTGTATGCAACATGGCACACAAAAAGCGGGCGCGATCGGGTGCGGTGCAATCGCTTTTTGTGTGATAGGTTGCATACAAACATGAATATTACAAAAATCCCGCAGGATCCCCGGATCACTGCTGCTTTCCCGCTTTGTTTATGGGTGCCGAAATGCTGAACATTTGGCAGTATATATCCCTGATGTAAAGTGACGTAGCTTATGAATGCTTGCAATACACGAAGTATTGTTCATCCCTGTTGGACACACAACAACTCCATAGCAGCTTATTGGTAACCTCACTCACCTTCAACAACATTAACAACCCTCCAGGGAGTTATTATTTCGCTGCGGTTTTCTGTTTCGTTGAGTCCAGTCGGTCACATGTCTGTTTGTTTTGGTCTGGACGGATGGATGTTTTAAGAGAGGTAGGGCGCATCAAAGCAGCCCGTCTGAGGAAGTACCTCCACCTCACGGAAACCGCAGTCAAATAACAACTCCCTAGAACGTTGTTTTGTTCCTGTGTGTGTCACCAGTAAGTTATCAAGGTGTTGCTGTGTAAGCAGCGGAGGAGGCATCGCGCGAGTGATACTTTATATATCGCAAGCGTTAAAAGGCTACGCTTTACAGGTGCACCGTATACTTGTATGCCTCCCGACGTACTATAAAAAAAAATCGGGGTGCTTTAATTCTACCTCTCTTAAAAACATTCAGATTAAGACAAACAAACATATCCATGCACACAAATGTTTGTCCTATGTGTCAATCGAACCTACGATTAATGGTTAAAGTAGCATTGAGTCAAGAAAAACTGGATTTATGTTTTTTTTTGTACTGATGACAAATTAGCGTTCATTTTTGTTTAAATGCAAAATTAAATACATAAGCCAATTTAATCGAGGTTTACTTTAATAGAAACCAAATTTATTTAGTTTTTAGCTGTCTATTATGAAGAACATGTCAGCTAATCCGAAATCTATTAGAACTTTTACGTATTCGAGAAAATATCTCAGCTCTAAAATTGAAATTTAACAATGTTTCATCCGCCTGATCAATTCCTAATAGATACGATGCAATATTCTAAATCGATGTTTGATATAGCCACACTGCATGCATTCAACAGTATTTCAGCAATATATAACAACTGTCTTTTCAAGGTTTTCATGTGTCTATTCTCATTATTTTCAAATTTACTTGTTTATTTTGTTTGTTTGATAGATTGATTGCATAATCTATATAATTGTAACAAAATGTATAATAGCTACATGATTTCTTAAGAGGGGTTAAACCGCGAGGAATCTCTACCAGCTTACCCCTACTTTTGAGAACGTGGATTTACGCATTGAGCCAATCAATTAATGCATTTACTTCCAGGTAAATACCGTATACATTACAAATACAGGTCTTAAGCATGACGTGGAAAACAAAATGACTAAAAGTCAGAAATATTGATAAAAAAGGTGGCCATCGCAGGTGGCCTGCAGATGTGAAAAATCTTAGGAATATTCTTATTTTTAATAAATATTCGCGTTTTCGGACTTATGTACATATTTGTTATTATCACTTGCTCGGCGGTGAAGGAAAACATCACGAGGAAACCCGCATATCCAAGATATTATATTTCGAAAGACGTATGACCTTACCTAATCTAAGAAAGGTCTGATTTTCATAAACAAATGCTGGAAATCTCGTCCCTCATACGAACAACTGTTAAATAAATTTAATCTCATTTCACTAGAGAGCAGAAGGTTACTTCTTGATGCGATTTGTCTATACATATGTCACTACGGATTTGATTGCACAAGTCTCACTAGTTCTATATGTTACCGCATACCTAGCAGCTCTCAGCGTATAAGGAACGCGAACCCTAATCGGCTGTGTATGCCACGAATTTGTAAAACCAATCGACATTTTCGTTTTATCCCGGTATAGTTATAAGTAACAAGTGACTGATATTTTAAAAGGTTTGTGAGTCTATAATTTCTAGTATATAATAGCTTCGATTTTGTTTTCATCATATGTTGTTGAAATTACTTTGTAACTAAATTAATATTAACCCTCATTAGAATTGGTTACCATTGTCTTTGAAATTTTCATCATTAATTTTTTTTGTAACTTGTATCACCATACTAAATAATATAAGTAATTATTAATATATGGATAACGATGTTGGTTGTACAATAGCTCAAACTTACTTGTTCTATACTAATGTTAACATATACGATATTGTATCAGCTGTTTGTTTGTCCCAAATAAACCAGTTGAGAACGCGCAAGCTTGCATTGCCAGAGGAACACCTGGCTCGTCAATTATATACCACTTCAAAATTTATTTATTTATTTTTAATTTGTCGGCCATTTTGACCATGTTCCTTAAGAGATAGGAACGGTGTTCCTGAACGTTCCTATACTACTTTTTTATGTTGAATCCGAATTTGAAGTCAAAATTCGAATATTCGAAAAAAAGAGACAGACAAACACACAGACAAACGCACAGAAAAACATATAGATTTCATATAGGAACGGTGTTCCTGAAAAAAAAAAATGACTATTGAGCTGCAAATCTTGCCATTCGCTCATGACTTGCACGGTGGGGCAGATCGAAGCTACGCAGGGTTCGTTAGTAACTAGTACTAATCCGATTCATGGCTTACCAGTATTGTATTGTATTTATATCGGTGAGTTATGTATCACAGATTAACTTCACTAAACTGACTAGTAACAGTTTATGCTTTAGTTATTAAATTTTAATCCTTACCAATGCCGGTAGATATCGTTTCCTAATCCATTAGTGTCGGCGGAGCCCGCGATCTAAGTCTGAGGGTTTGGCGAAGATACAATTTTTTACATGGAGCAACTGCCGTCAGACCTCTGAGACTGTGTCGTGACACAGAGGGAAAACTAGACCTTTCTTAGGTAAGGTCATACATGTCACACGGCTTTCGATTATAATTTCTTGGGCGTGCGAGTTTCTTCAAGATGTTTTACCTCACCGCCGTGTTAGTTATAGTTAAAAGTATGTACAATCGAAAACACGAATTTCGTATATGCGCGGATTCTATTAGTTGATCAATAGGTCGATTTTTTATCCTTGGACTATCACGCTCCTGACATGAATTTTGAATTCAAATCCAAACCAGTTGAGAATGCGCAAGCTTGCATTGCCAGAGGAACACCTGGCTCGTCAATTAAATAACAATTCTTTTTTTTTTATTTGTCGGCCACTTTGACCGTGTTCCTGAAGAGATAGGAACGGTGTTCCTGAACATTCCTATTCTACTTTTTTATGCTGAATCCGAATCTGAAGTCAAAATTCGAATATTCGAAAAAAACGCACACACAGACAAACGCACAGACAAATATATAGATTTCATATAGGAACGGTGTTCCTGAAAAGTTATTATTATTAGCATACGGGAAAAGCTACAACGCATTGAAATTTAAAGACTTTTAAAGGTTTAAGAAAGGTAGTTAATAACTCATGGAAAACTACAGCCAAATAACAGCTTTATGGAGGGTTGTTGTGTTGTTGCTGAGTGAGGTTGTCAGTAAGCTCCTGAGGAGTTGCTATCTTGGCATCAGGATTAGGAAAGCGATAATATCGGTATTTATTATCATCATCAATAAAATTTTAAAATGTTGTGATTGGTCGCAAGACACATATGCAGATTATCGAGCAATATCGAGATATATATATATCGAGCTTTTTTTTATACTACGTTGGGAGGCATATAAGCATACGGCCCACCTGATGTAAAGCGGGTACCATATCCTATTAACGCTTGCGATATATTAAGTATCACTCGCGAAATGCCCCCTCTGCTGCTTACACAGCATCTCCTTGGGAGCTTACTGGTGACCTCACTCACACGCAGGAACACAACAACCCTCTAGGAATTTGTTATTTGGCTGCGGTATTCTGTGAGGTGGAGGTACTTCCCCACACGGGCTGCTTTGATGCGCCCTACCTCTCTTTAGACTTACTTCTCATATCGCACGTCTGCATAGCTTACACCCAACGGGATACAACCTTGTATACCTCCGATATTATATAAAAAAATCAGAAGACTATTTAGCAATATAATTTAAATAAGACAAGTCATTAAAACTATAGAATATCTTGCTCGTTGACCTCCTCATCCGAACCTCTGGTTATACCGTGGGTAAGAAAATTTATTTTGTTACTATGCAAGTTTTATAACGCGTGTTTTCTTGGAGTCCGAATAATTTCGGACTATAATAACAAAGGGAAGTTTATTTCAAGCATAAAAATTTTGATTTCTAGTCGAGTTCTTCTGAAACAGAGTGTATTTTCATTACGATCATTAAAATTCCGCATCAAATGTTACATAGCTTTTGTTTGTATAGTAAAGCTGACCTTTTATTTGAATTACACAGGCTGATAAACATCACGAGCTCGGTAGCCGAGTGGTTTTTAACGTTGCTTTGACACCGACGCTCGTGGGTTCGATTTTTACACAGGACAAACATTAGTGTGCATGAACATGTCTGTTTGTCTTGGTCTGGTTGTTTTTAAGAGAGGTAGGGCGCACTGGAGAAGTTTTCAAATTGCGTCTTGGTAGCTGAGTCTCTTGGCTTTCCTCGGCATTTGCATCGTTCAACTTTCGCATTGAAATCAAATATGTAGGAAAATTAAAAGAAAAATAAATTTATAGTTTAATTTTCTCTATATTTATAGCTAGCATACGGCTTTCTCCGCGCTTATGCCGATATCTCGTGGTAAACTCTTTTTCTTACTTTCTTTCTTTTTGCTTATCGTATCGTGATGCTTAACAACCTTCCTCATATATTGGACTATTCAATGCAAAAATATTTTTAAAAGTCGACTGTCAGTTCCAGAGATTAGCGGCTTCAAACAAACAAATTCCTCCGCTGGCATACTGACTTCCCTAAATGTTATATATAGGTAATATTTGTACGCCTGCAAGCAGCTTGAATACAAGGCATAGTATACGTTAAAATTATACAAATAGTTATACATTAGACTAATAGGGTTATCGCCGTATTCTACAAATAAATGATTGATAGATACTGACCCGTATTTATTATCATTAAAACAAAAACATGTAGATTCGTCTGCGTTTTCACCAAATTTTCTCACTATTGATTCTGATCGATTTTCGATCGTTCAGGCCAAAACTAGTACCTATAAAGATGGACTTTGCTTCCATTATTTCTCTTAGCGTTATCCATAATTGGTGGGCCCGCTACCTAAGCCTAATGATTAGTCAGACTTACACAATTCGGAGGGAAAACCAGACCTTCCTTAGGCTAAGTTTCTTAGGTCACATATCTTCGGAAATAAATTTCTTGGACGTACGGGTTTCCTCACGATATGTTCCTTCACCGCCGAGTAAATGATAAGCACAAATATGTACATACATCTGCAAACGCGAATTTAGTTATGCTAGTTCGAACCAGGGAACAGTGGCTCAATAAGTCGTTTCTTTATCCACTGGGCTATCACTGTCTATAGAGCTTTACCTCTAGGGGGCTTACCCTCATAGTCCTCTCTGCAATCAGTGATGTTTGCTTAGGAACGGAAAATATGAACAATAAAGTTTGTACCTCGTTGTTTATTGCAGTATCGGGTGTAGTTACGCCTATGTTCACACCCACAGTACGTCACGGTGACGTCTGCGAGCCAGAGCAAATGTGCCCGAATGTAAACGGACCAGCAATTGTCGTTCTAATTGAACGTTGTTCTTTCACAAGCATGTTGATTGTGGCTGTGGGGATTCACAGTCCGTAAACATGGAATTTGTTATTGGCTTTGAAAACTTTCTTCAGTAGTTTGAGGCGTCATGTAAAGTTAATGAATCAAAGTCTAAATCAAAAACGAAACAAAAACAAAATATATTTTAATTTATTAAAAATAATATTTACAAATATTAATATGAAAATCACGGGTTCGAAAAGTAATAAAGTTCGGGCTTAGGACGAGCTTTAAGGACTTGCGGCATCTAACCAATGTTCAGGAATTGGGCCGGGTACTCTAGGATGCCTCGGCGGAGATGGCTGGTAGTTCCCGGACACGACAGGAGGTGCGGATGGAGATGCAGACCGTAGACGGGTAGTTCGCCCAGCGAACCACAACCAGCGTGCAGGATCTTAAGGCGCCCATGGTCACAGTCCGTGTTAGTCACGAGCGTTACCGCGCTCCACCGAGCTCGTCAAAATATACAAGAATTCATGTTGAATATAAAGAAACTCTTAATAGGAAATTGTATGATGCAGCGAAATGATCTTAAAATGCTTCTTCTTGAAAAACCAAACTTACTTGTGTATCACCGACTTCTCACCTGATATCTTCGTCAATCTGGGATCAATTTCCATGATTCGTTTTAGAATTTAAGTAGATACGGCGAAGTTGTAATGATAAACTAAAAATTAAGTTAAATTATTAAATGAAAATGTTGTACCAAGTTCAATGAAGTCGGTTCCACTTTGAATTATAAAAAAATTATGTAATGTTAACATCGATTATTTGACACAACAATGGTCATACAACTTCCATCCACTGGCCCACTTTTAGTCACTAGTGCGTGACTCTACAATTTGTTGAATGGCCAAGGAAACGTGACGGCATTGCAAATCTATACACATTCATGAATGAAACCAATTCGTTGTCGAATCGATGAGTTTACTTGGTATTTACAATCTAACATACTAAAGTCTATGAAAGAAGGTAAAAGTCATTGTAATAACCTGCATGATTGAGTCATGTAGCGAAATATAGGAACGACTGGGTCACTGTGATGTCTAGAGCCAAGCTCAGCTGAGGGCGGCACATACTGTCGATTGGCAAATATGAGGATTTGGCGAATGATAGCGGTCATGAAGATTACACCGTTTAGATCGATATTCTGTTGTAACTCATTTCACAGCGACTTCAGGCACTTATGGTCTTGTTGGTTAAAATGGTTAAAATTGGACTTACCAGTACGCGGAGGATTTCTTGGTTACAGTTCAGTAGAACTTGAACCATAGCATCTAGTATTGTTTATGTATTTTTGGAATAGTCTTAAAATAAATATGAATAAAAACTAATGGTACAATTATTGAAGGAATTATATTTTCATATATTTATATAAAGCTCATATTATTTTAGCTCGTTTGTTTGAGTCTGGTTTACCAAATTGGTCGAACTAACTCATTTATAAACTATTTTTTTTTTCTTCTTTTGTTTAATATTTTTATTATTCAAATTTCTAGTGCATATTATTTTTAAGAATGATTGTCAATAACACCGATCTATTATAAAATGTATTGTATTATAAGTACCGCAAGTTACTTTTTTGGAAATCTTATTATTAAGTTCCCACAGGACAGGCTTAGCCTAGTGTGGGTAATTAGGAAAATTGTAAGATGAAAGAATTTTTGTGAATAAAAGTATTTTGTATTTGTATTTTGTAAAATATTCTCCCATTGGTAAGTAGGCTCGGATCGCTAAGATATTTAGACGCTAAAACATAACGTGTTTGTGAGCGTGGAGTGCGTTCATGCGCAGTCAAGTGGTTTATTGATTTGTAATTACTTTTTCAACAACATTTCAGCCTAATAAGCTCCTTTACATGTACGGGAATATACAGTTTTGACATAATATCACAGCCAAAAAACAATTACATGGGAGATTTATAGTGAATTCATAGTGAGAGTATATACTCGTATTTGTAATTATCACTAGCTGGGCGGTGAAGTAAAACATCGTGAGGAATCCGGCATGCCTAAGAAAGGTCTGGTTTTTCACTCTGGGCTGTTAAGATCTGACCGCAGTCTTTTCGCCGTGTCCTTAGGTTTGGGCAGCGAATCCCATAAATCCTAATGGATTACGAAACGGGATAACGCTAAGAAAAACAATCATAGTGAGTGCGGGAATCTTCTGAAGAATACCTCAAAGAACTTGAATACGGCGGAGATGCTCCTTGTGTCGTAAATGTACTCATATGTTAAAATAAGAAGAGACATGATCCGAATGCACCATGAAAGAATGACGGAGCAGATATACAACGCAAAAGTGGAAGGATGTAGGAGCCGAGGAAGGCCAAGACTTACCTACCATGATCAGATTGGTCGTGTTCGCGATCAGAAGGCGATGTCAGGAGCCCTAGAAACCGGCGAGCGTGCATGAGAAGAGCAATGAATGCGAAAGAAGCGAGTGAGTTGTGTAAGGATCGGGTCACGCGGCGCTCGGCTCTCTCTGCCTACCCAGAGACAGACTTTCCATAGAGTAATGAAGTGGGTCATGAACTGGTTCAAAACACAGTTCTTAAAATCTTCAAAACCTAGTGTGTAATTTAGTTGCAATTTGATCTAACCTGCTTTGTGTGCTTCCACCACCGGCCTAGCGCCGGCCGGCACCCACCCACAACTGTTAGTACGTGCTACATGCCGACGCTGCCATGGCTGCTCCGGTAGTCTCTGCCTTGGCTGCTGCGGTCGTCCGCCATCTGGAACAGAATCCGCATGCCCCCACCACCGTCGCTGCCACGACTGGCCTGGTCGTCGCTGCGACACGTGTTTCGCCTCTCCACGAGGCATCATCAGGCGTTGTAGACGTTAATCGTAAGAATAACATGCTATCTATTAACTATGTACTCGTAATTTACTTTTTATTTGTTTGTTGCAGGCGGTTGCTCTGCGTTCGGCCACTCCTGCTTTGGTGGACATGGCAAAAGATCGGATATATCTGCGTTGGAGGTGAGTTTATAATTTTTTTTTAAACAAATGTTTTAAACAAGCATGCGACCCACATCAGATAATAAGCGGTCACTGCAGCCTATTGACGCTCGCAACACCACAGGGATGTTACTCGCGCGCCAATCTTGTGACCTAAGGACGTTTCGTCAAAGTACCCAGTAAGTTCTCTGCCATATCTCACCCATCAAACCGGAACATAGCTATATAAATGTAACTGCTTGGCGGTAGAAATAGGTGAGACAGAGGCACCCATGCAGACGACTTTTATACAAAGTCTCCCTTCACGTACTTATGACATAACAGCAGCTGTAATAGTTGATCTGAAATACGAGTAATAGTATGGTGTGAAATAATAGTACATATGATGTGAATCTAACATATTAGCCAGCCGCGGCTTCGCAGAATTTCATATTTAACTGGAATGCCTGTTGGAGTAATTCTAAAAATCTCCGAAATTTTAATCTAGTCAGTCCAGCAGTTTTCGTGACATAAATATAAAAAAAAATGTTTATTTCATTAACAAAAATTGTGCTTACAAACATAATTGTGAGGACTGCCTATTAAGCAAATAATGCTTGTGCCAGACAGGCCTGCCCTTTCTATTGTGTTCCTGCGAGTGAGTGAGGTCACCAGTAAGCTCCTAAGGAGTTGCTGTGTTAGCAGCAGAGGAGGCATCGAGCGAGTGATTCTTAATATCTTACAAGCGTTGACAGGCTACGGTAAATGCTTTCCATCAGATAAGCGGTATGCTTGTATGCCTCCCGACGATGCTGTACCTATAAAAATATACATATATGTAACTAGCTGATACCCACTACTTTCTCCTATTTATTTTTTCTTTCTAAACCTTCTTTTCGAGTTTTTACGATGATTTTTATAGATACAAGAAGATTTTTTTATACTACGTAGGGAGGCATACAAGCATTCGGCTCACCTGATGTAAAGCGGGTACCGTAGCCTATTAACGCTTGCATATTAAGTATCACTCGCGCGATGCCTTCTCTGCTGCTTACACAGCAACTCCTTAGGAGCTTACTGGTGACCTCACTCACACGCAGGAACACAACAGCCCTCTAGGGAGTTGTTATTTGGCTGCGGTTTTCTGTGAGGTGGTGGTACTTCCCCAGACGGGCTGCTTTGATGCGCCCTACCTCTCTTAAATGATTTGATGACACTACAAATGGAAATTAAGAGAACGATTGTTTTTCAGACAAATGCCGAGGATTTAGCCAGAAACCACCCGGGGCAGGAGGAGACCGCACCGCACCCTGTATATCCCCATTCCGGATTCAGCGGCGCGCTGCCACCTGGTGACGACATCATACCTGTCAGAGATGGAGGTATTCAAAGTATTTAATAATAGTATATCATCTCACATCTCCGTAACTAAAATCAGTCATCGATAAGTATAAATTAAAAGCAATAGATATTGTCTTAACGAGGGTGAGCTGTGATAGCCTAGTGGATAAGAACCTACCTTGTGACCAACAGGTCCCCAGTTTGAATCCTGGCATGTACCACTATGTAGATATATAGATGGTCGACAATTCTCACAGCTCGTCTCTGAATCGAATCACATGGTCCAAGCTGGTATCCAGGTGACCCCGCTCAAAGGTGATTTACCTGATGTAAAGCAATTACCGTAGCCTGTAAATGCTCGGAATATATTAAGTACATAACAACACACACAGGAACACAACAACTAGGAGTTCTGGAATAAGTACTACCATATGATAAGTTACTTATATTAATGCTATTTTAAAAATGATATATCATCAAACTTGACGAGCTCGGTGGCGCAGTGGTGAAACTCGCTCTTACGCTACTTTGACACCAACGCTCGTGGGTTCGATTCCCACACAGTGCAAACATTTGTGTGCATGAACATGTCTGTTTGTCTTGGTCTGGGTATTTCTATGTATAATAAGTATGTATTTACAAAAAAAAAATGTATATACGTATGTTTATCAGTTGTCTAGCACCCATAACACAAGCTTCGCTTACTTTGGGGCTAGATGGCGCTGTGTAATTTGTCCGACAATATTTCAATTTCAAACGGACGCAAAGTACGTGCTTTTATTTATTTTATTCCTGTCAAATTATTTATTGTTTTGTTATTGACAGTATACCGTTGTCAGGGGCTAGGATTTCTTGTGTCCTAATTTTGCAGATATATTCTTCTAATGAAAGTAAATTTATTTGCATTGTAATGATTATATTGATACTTATTTTAAAGCCGAAACCCACAGATGCGGGATAAGCGGGAAAGCGGTATGGAAAGAGTATTTATATCATATGGCACACAAAAAGCGGGCCTAATCCGGCGCGATCGGATATCTGCTTTTGTGTAACAGGTTGCATACAATCATGAATGTTACAAAATATCCCGACCCGGATCGCTACCTCCATTCCGTTTTCCCGCTCCTGTGGATTTTGGTTTTTATTAACCTATGGCAAATTATAAACTAAGATAATAATTTATGTACTGCAACTGTACTACGAATATATATTTGACACAAATGCTCGTGGGTTCGATTCCCACACAATACAAACATTGTGTATTTGTGTGCATGAACATGTCTGTTTGTCTTGGTTGGGTATTTACTATTTATAATAAGTATGTATTTACAAAAAAAAAATGTATTTACGTATGTTTATCAGTTGTCTAGTACCTATAATACAAGCTTCGCTTACTTTGGGGCTAGGTGGCGCTGTGTAATTTGTCGGACAATATTTATTATTATTTTATTTATATTATACGTTTGTATACTTTTAAAACTGCGACAATACGCTTGTTCCCAGGTGTATACGAGGACAGCGCTGCACGGGACGTGATGAAGTTTAAATTGAGGAACCTCGTCAAGCACTGGGTGAGAATTATTTATACGACGGGACACGGCAGTGTTAACTACCTTCCAGTATTAAGGTTGTCGTTCACCAACGGCGCGGCAGGGCAAAAATTTTTGAAGTAAAACTTATTTACGCACGCTTGACTTGGGGAGTAAGCTGGTGAATGCGTGACGAGAGTGTTACTAAAAGTGTAATCGGGCGAGGCGAACGGAAGTTGAGAGGGAGATATATGTTTGTGAAGATTGAATGAGAGAGAGTTACGTTTCGTATATTATTATTTTCGTAAGTGTAGGGGCAAGAGAGTGAGGTGCGAGCAAACATTTTCTTTTTCTCTTTCTCTCATAGCGAGTTAAGTTTCGTATATCTAAGACACAGTGCAGGCCTATTGTCTGTATCACACTATGAAGCTAAAGAAGTTTTTTTTTTAACTTCAGTCGTGTGGTCTAACCTAGATTTTTTTTTTAAATGGAGTAAATTTTATTTTAAATCCTCTAAAATCACGGGCAGATAAATCGTAACTTAATACGCGTGTGTTGAAATCTGGATATACGTAGTGGTCCCTTCGACAAGATTGATATAATGTAGTGCGCCGTATACCTGGAGCAGGCTACATTGGAGCAATGTGGATAATATACCTTTGATGAAAAGTATGCTGCGTTTTCTTCGTGTTACTCGTGCGTTATGCTATTTGACATTTTCGACCCCAGGGTTACATAGCATATACAGGTCTAACGATTCCTCTCTAAACTGGCAATGAAGCAAGTCAGAGTCGAAAGACTACTCATCTACAGCCGTTGCCCTATTGTATTATTGGACTCGAAATTTATTGGAAAATTACAACTGACACTACAAAGACACGACAGCATACAATAACTGCCGCGATGATGAACGGAATGAGCCACAGCCCAGTTGTTGTTCGCTTTGTTCGTTCGAATAATGTAAAAATGCTAATCTACACTAATGTTATGAATGATAAAATACCTTTATGTCTGCCTATCAACATATATTATTATGTTTTTACTGTTTTACGACTGAACTCTTAATCGCAATGAAATTAGGTGATCTGACGCTCTTATCCAGTAGAGGTATTCACATTACCTCGGAATGCCATATTCAAATCGCAATCGAAAAGTTTTCACTCAAAATAAATGAAACTGAGTGAAAACTATTCGATTCCGTTTCAAATATGGCCATGTGAACCCTCCAGCTACTCCCCCCACCCTGGAGAAAGCCATTTGCTAGTATATGCTTTAACAGGAACAAAAAAATTACTAATTTATAATGAACTCCAAATCCTCAATAAAATAATGCTCTTTTTTGTTCAAAATCCATTGACATGCCATTTTGCCGATCTCACGATCCAGAGTTTTCGGCATCCCATTTAACTACATACCGTTGATGGGCGTCAGCCTTAACTATGCTACTGGCCGCTTGAATAATATTTTGGTACATGCATATCTAAACAACTGTAAAGGCTGGCGGAACAGTTGGATTTGGTTGAGCTGTTGAAATATAAGCTATAGCCATTAGCCGGGGCCACGGTATTCTCACAAGTTTTATATTTTTCAAAAGCTATGTTTCTTGAATCCTAGCAAAAAGTGGTGTAAAGGTGTGAGGCTATGATCATAGCACCCGATCGTCACTAGTGATTAACTAGCCCGAAACGTTAAGGTTACATGTTTATTTTTTTAATTTAATGTACTTAATTTTCCTCTTTATTTACTTTACTCTTACTTTTGACGAACTCGGTGGCTTAGTCGTGAATGACGCGACTTTGATATTAATGCTCGTGGGTTCAATTCCCACACAAAGCAAACATTTGTGTGCATGAACATGTCTGTTTGTCTTGGTCTGGATGTTTTAAGAGAGGTAGGGCGCATCAAAGTATATGCCATTTATCATAGCTTTAACAGTAATAAAAAATTACTAATTTATATTATGTCTGGTGAAGTACCTCCACCTCACAGAAAACCGCAGCTAGATTTGACGACTGTCATCCATCGATATACACTCGAGATCAATGACGAAATGTGGCTTCTGAAGTATTAAGCAGCTCGATTATCTCATCTATTCTGGAGTGTGATAGCTTCTAATGTATGAGGATGAATTACTAGCAGTTAGTGTGCGATTGTAAGACGAGTCTATTGGTATCATATCGAATATATAACCCATTGTACAATTGGTAGAACACACAAATTAAGGCAGAATCTCTCCTTAAACTAAAGAGCTTAATGCCGTATATGAGCTGAAGTTCATCAACAATTGCGTTAAACCACAATTGGTCCTACTTGGTAACCATGAAAGGTCTTGGTTGATTTTACTTGACTTGCGTGTTGGTTAAAATGTGCAGCGCCGCCATCTCCTCACACTATTTAGTTTCTCTATTCACATAAATATTTACATTTTAAATACATTGAAATCATTTTGTTTTACAGATGGAGAATTACAGACGATCGCAGTATCCGCAAAACGACGACGGTTATTTCATTGAATCTTTGTAAAAAAACTTCATAATGTTAATCCGTTAATATAGATATATATCTGTCAGGTACACAAGCGGACGCTTGCTTTTCACACAAAGAGCTAAAGGGAAAGGTTCATAAGCGAATTCTAAACAGATGCTCGTAATAATCTATGTAATATTTAAAAGTATAGTCATCATAAAGGAAGTTTATCCCATTTGTGACAAAATTATACTCGTAAAACGTATTTTAAAAATATTTTTGTCATCGTATTGACAAATGGAAATAGCAGTAGCGTCAGAAGCATTTAACTTTTTGGTATCGAAGTTACAAAATTCAAGCTGTTTATTTTAATTTTAATTTACTGATTAATTTATTATTGTAAAAAAAGTACAAGCAAAATTATGTAGAATTAAGTGTATTTCTAATAGAGTAGTGTATATTACTGCAATATATTTTATTAACTTAATTTATTTGGTTTTACCAGCTTGGCTTCTGGCATTATTACATTTTGTATTTGTTATTAGAACATACATTTTATTACCATATAGTTATTTATTTCAATAATGTAATTTATAATAATTTACTACGATTTACCTGTTTAGAAATGTTACACTTGGTTTTGTTTCTACAAAAATGTCCCAAACGTTTGCGATCCCGGAATTTATTTCTGAATATTAGTTTCAAAGATTTTGTAATAGTTGTAACTTGTCACATTTTGTAACATTTATAAAGAACTTTTTTGATGATGTTTTATTATCGAGTATAAATGAAAAGCAAGTCGTTTGTACAATTTCCATTTTATCTACATAGTTATTAAAAATAATATATGAACATTTCTCGTCAATTAAAAGTCATATTTGAATACTATGATGTTATGTAGATACAAAAATATTGTATTATTTTAAGATATATACTATTTTCTTGAAGGCTGGCATTATTTTGTTTAAAAAATTAAACATGCTATATTGTTTGTATTATACATATACTGTTAAATTATTGCATGATATATATTTTAAAATGTTTAGTACCTGAAAATATAATGGCTGCAATTTATAGATTTTTCTCTTACAACTTAAGCATAAGTTTACCATCAAAATAAAGATATACGAGTATATAAAAAGTTTAGTAGAAAATGACTGTCTCTGTGAATAACGATTTGATTATTATTAAATAAATGGTTAGATACAATATACTTTTCTTGCAATTTTATCATATGCATATTCATTTATTCCTCTATTAAATGCGGTTTGTTAAAAATATGGCGTTAAATAAGGCACGGAAGTACATACCTTTACCTTATCGCAGCCAAATAACAACTCCGCCGAAATTATTGTATTCCTCCCAGTTGGTAAGATTATTGGGTAACTGTTAGAGCAAGTGATAAACCTTGTACGGTAGAGCGTTCATGGGCTACTAGGGTACGGTAAGGACTTAACATCGAGTGAGTCATATGCTTGTTTGGCTGCCGACGAAGCATAAAAAAAGTCCATTACAGATTGTTTGCCGCCTTACGTAGTATAAAAAGAAGTTTTAAATGATTTGACACCCGCTCGGAAATATTCGCATTGATTAAAAAAAATGGTCAAATGCGAGTGTTATTCGGGTACGTAGGGTTCAGCACTAAGACGAAATATAATCTTATGGCCAATATACACGTAAGAATATATACGTAAATAAATAAATAAAATCGTTTGAACTTTCGTAGAAATTTATTACTTGAACTATTCCAAATCGAAAATTTGCATCATGGCAATCAGTGTGGTTTCCGTAGGGTTCAATCGACAACTATTAACTTGTTAGCGCTTGTAGGCTATATGTTCGGTGCAATGGATGCCGGAAATCAGGTAGAATGATTTCAGAAACGCATTTGATCTTGTAGATAATGACATCTTACTACGATGTTACTGGCTATAATGGTGAATACCTAGTAAACTTGATTTTTTCTCATGTTACTTAAAGAATCGACGGTAATATGTAGGGTAGGGTACATGGTATGAAATGCACCTGCACACTAGTTCGGGTGTATATCAGGGGACTACATTAGGACCAACGTTATTGTCAATGATGATCAACAATCAGCAGAAACTCTGAATGCTAAGTGTCTTTTCTTCAAGTTGCCAGTGAAGCTGACTCAAATGCTTTACAATCTGATATTGATACTGTGACGGACTGGAGTCATAATAATAGTTTTTCGTTCAATATATTTAAATGTCACAAATAAGTGCATTATTTTTTTCTCACACAAAGGTTGTCCTACAAAGTCTATATATTGTTTTAATGACCATTCTCTAGAGAAGAAAGTAAAGAATATTCGTGATCTTTTCCACAAGCACGTGACGGAAATCTGTAAGGCTGCAAATAAAATCTCAGGGTTTAATATTAAAATATACAGCCTGACACAAGAGAGGTAGGGCGCTGCAGCCTGTCTGGGGAGTACCTCCACCTCACAGAAAACCGTGGCCAAATAACAACTCGTTGTATTTAGTTATTGATATATTCCTGCGTATGAGTGAGGTTACCAGTAAGCTGCTAAGGAGTTGCTGTGCTAGCAGCAGACGTGGCATCGCACGAGTATTACTTAATCTATTGGGTGTGTTTATAGGTTACGGTAACCGCTTTCCTTTAGGTGGGCCGTATACCTCCCGATGTCGTATAAAAAAAAAACTTTTATAACATAGTTGTACTAAGAGTCCTATACAATGCCTAGGTATGTCCGAAGCAAAGTTGAATATGAGGCTACCGTTTGACATCTTTACGAGGAGAAACATAGCTTAATAATTGATAATTACAATTCAATTTGTCTCTTTGGCTGTACGTTTAACTGTATCCATCCATATTTGTATCTTCTATAGTTGACCTTCAAACACTAGAGCGTAGGTGGAAACTAGTTCACGTGAAATATTATCGTTCTGTAGATACAAAATTGTCAATTTTTGTGGTGCTTGAGAAAATAGGTCTGTTGGTTCTTACTCACATGCCATGCCATGCCGCAGGAGTTACGAAAGCGCAGACTGCGACTTTTGCAGTGTCTTGTCATGCACACGGGGTGTCTGATCTGATCGGCAACATACTTAATAGGTGCGAACATTGAGACCTATTTGCCAACGCTTGGGCAAGTTTGTTGACTCAAGGTTTCTAGATCATAGTAATGATAACTACTCGTATATGACATAGCAATATTATTACTTTTCTTGGAAATAATGTGTTAATAATTTTATATTCTTCCTGATATTCAATCATTCTAGTGTCATTTTAAATAAGTATTATGCATGGAATATATAATACTAAATATTATTAGTTGATGTGTATATTCTGAAAACTTACAAGTTAATAATTACAAATTAATAATCAAATAAACTGGCAAAATAATACTATACATTATTTTTTAGGGTAAACATTTTTATTTTTTATTAAAAGTCGACAAGACGAGAAAAGAACGTATCTATGCGTTCTTTTCTTAAGTATTTCATATTCTTAGTGTAAAAAAAACTTAAGGAAATCTGTCGAATAACTGTTAGTTGTTGAATAAAGTTAGTACGAGTATTTCTAACTTTTTGTCGACAACTGACGAAAAAGAAACAAGTATGTCACTTATTTTGAGGTTTCTGCAGTAATGTATGTATGTATGTATCTTCACGTCAGGCCCCTTGCGGGGTAGGCAGAGAGAACCGAGCGCCATAAGACGCGGTCCTTACACACTTCACGCGCTTCTGTGACATTCATAGCTCTTTTCATGCACGCTCGCCGGTTCTTGGGGCTCCTGACATCACCTTCTGATAAAATACGACCAAATGGTAGGTTAGTCTCGGTCTTCCTCGGCTCCTACATCCTTCCACTTTTGCCTTGTATATATCTGTTTCGTCATTCTTTCGTTCCGCGTTCTTTCTACATGTACGAACCAACGGAGCATGCCTATTCTTATCTTAACACCGACACTCTCTTTCAGACCAACTCTTTCTCTCACGTCTTCATTACGAACGCGGTCAGCAAGCGTTATGCCACAAATTTTGCGCAATGCTCTCATCTCGACCGCATTTATTCTACTTTCATGCTCTCTCTGCCATAGCTAGCTCTCACATCCATAAGTTAGCGTTGGGATTAGCACCGCGTTGTGTACTGCAGATCTGCAGTAATACGTTGTTATAAATTACAGAATGTAAATAAACCAATATCTGACCAACATTCTCTTGAAATTGGTCTTTCACTGACATACCAGTACATACGTTGGCTTTCGAAAACAGACGTTACTGTAGTACTTAAATGGTTTTAGGGGAAGAGAGTTAATAACGTCACAAACAATTCAGTAACAAAATATATTAAACGCATAGTCATAAAGAATTATTATTCATAACACAAGTCTTTTTAAAAGTAATTTTGCCATATCTTTGAATTTTATTTCACACATAACATATGTTTTGACATATACCAAACGTCAAATATGTTAGCCACAAGTAATCCAATCCATTTACGGTATATTTTTTAATATATTTCTTGAACTATTTTGTACAATGCATCCAATTTATGTGCAAATTATAATTGAAAATCAAAGGCAAAGTAAATTTGTGTACATGTAAACCTCTCATTAAATCATTATATTTTAAACATTACATAAAATTTAATGTTATTTTGTCATTACAAATGCATCTATTTATAATCTCAAAATAACAGCTTTTTTATTAAATGCATATAAATATATACAAAGTACTTGTATCAAAAGTCTTTTATTTTTATCTGTCTGTCTGTTGGCTAAGTTCCGAAACGGCTGTACCGATTTTGACGGAACTGTTACAAATAAATAGCTGATATTATTATAAGGAATAAATTAGGCGACTTTTATTTTAGAAAAAGAATTAGGGTCCTACGAAAAAAATGAATTTGTGAACACATTCCAATTCCACGCCGATAAAGTCGCCGGGCCGGGTAGATAAAATAAATTTCCGGGGTAACATTTTACTATAATAATATTACGCCGATCTTATCCCATACGGTTTGGACCCGAAGCAATGTGCATACATCCATATATACTCAATACTACAAGTAGATTTTTTTATACCCCTAAGGTGGCAATCAAGCGTACGGCCTGCCTGATGGTAAGCAGTTACCGTAGCCTATGGGCATATGCCACACTAGGGGTGTCACTCAGGTGTCATCAACTGTGTAAAAACCTCTTCATACCTTTCTTGAAGAACGCTGTGCTGTCGTCCTTATTGGGAAAACCTAGGCTGGGAGTTCATTGCACAACTTGAGAGTTCTCGGAAGAAAACTTCGCTGGAACCGCATAGCACGCAACTATTGCGGTTTCAGTATGTGAGGGTGAACCCCCGCTGCCCTCAGCGAGCAGTACGTTTGTAAAAAGAAGCTGTCGGCTGTAGTATATTTGTTAATGCTTTATAACAAACTAGGTGAGTAGTCATAAATAATGTGTTTGTGTTCCACCCACCAACCCGCAATAAAGTCAGTGTTCAACCAACAAGCTTGTGTTTCACTACATGGTGGCAGCGGTGCTCATATTTTATACTTTTTCCAACTATTAAGCGGCTACAGGTGTAGTTATTGGCGACGTAGTCGGTGTTTTACATAGTAGAGCATGGAGCACGCACGTCCGCCACCAGAACTACGTGTAGATGGTAGCCCAGTGGCGCAGGCGGACACGTGGCTGAAGTGGTGGCAACAGTTTTCGGTTTTCTTGAAGGCGTCTGGAGTCATCAAGGAAACTAAGGATGTGCAAGCAAGTTTGCTGGTGAACCTCATTGGAGCAGAGGGCTATGAAATATTTTCGACGTTCTCTTATGATAAAGGAGAAAGCGCCGACGACATCGTGTGTTTGAAAAAGAAGTTTGATTTACATTTTGGAACAAAAGCTAACGTGACATCGCTCAGGTTTAAGTTTTTCACGAGAAACCAAGCGGTAGGTGAAACTATTAATCAATACATAACCACATTAAAAATTCTAAGCCAAGGTTGTGAATTTGAACATTTAGTCGACGGTTTAATAAGAGATCGAATCGTATGCGGAATATCCTATAGTATCGTACAGACGTGACGTGACGTGACAGATTGCTGCGGACGGAGGATTTGTCATTGTTGAAAGCTGTACAAGTGTGTGAAGCAGCCGAGATGTCCAGAGAAGAAAATAGACAAATAGTGGAGGCAACTTCGTCAGCGGGACAAGTGAATGCAATGTACGGAAAAGGCGGCAACGGCTGGCGGGGTCGCGCGCGTCGTTGTTACAGTGGCCGAGGCGGCCCACGGCGGAGGCGAGCTGTGCACGCGCTGCGGCCGCGCAGCCTGCGACGACCCGCAGCGCTGCCTCGCGCTGAGGGCTACTTGTTTCGCATGCAACGGTCGCGGGCATTTTGCGCGCGTGTGTTGCAATAAAGTGATTGGAAAAAGGGTGCATAATGTGAGTGTCACGGAGTCAGATTCCAGTGGAGAAATGTTGTTGTCAGTATGGCGACGGATTGCAAAGCAAAGAAAAATATACCTAAGGAGTGGATTGAAATTATAGACTTTAATGGTAAGCGAATTAACTTCAAATTAGATACGGGAGCCATGCTAAACATTTTGTCAAAGTTCGATTATGACCGGTTAGGATTTAATTCAAATTTTCTTGTGCCCTACAATAAAAAAATTTATTCATATACCGGTAATTTAGTTCCTATTGTAGGGGAATGCAGTCTAAAAATAAATTTTAAAAATGAATTACACGACTTGAAATTTGTAGTGGCCAATATGCAATGTCAAAATATTCTAGGTTTAAGTGCATGTTTACAAATAGGAGCTATACAGAGAGTAGACATTGTGAATATCGACAAGTATTCGGATTTATTTCATGGTCTCGTATGTTGCAGGGAAAACATAAAATCGTAGTGGATAAAAGTGTAAGTCCTGTTATTTGCCCGACTCGAAGGATTCCATTAGGTATGCGAGATAAACTTCTTGCGGAATTAAAGAGGATGGAAAAACTAGGTGTAGTTAGGAAAGTCAGTCATCCTACCGAATGGGTGAATGGTATAGTGATAGCCGCCAAGAAAAATGGTGATATACGCGTATGCTTAGACCCGCGTGCACTCAATCGTGCAGTGCGGCGCACGCACTACACGTTGCCAACGGTGAGCGAGCTGGCGGCACAACTGCGCGGCGCCACGTGCTTCAGCGTGCTTGATGCACGCTGTGGATTTTGGATGCTTTTGTTAGATGAGCCGAGTGCAGACTTGTGCACCTTTAGTACACCCTTCGGTAGGTACCAGTTTCTAAGATTACCTTACGGAATCAACTGCGCACCCGAAATGTTTCACGCAAAAGTGAGACAGGCTCTGGAGGATCTCGAAGGTACGCAGTCTTTTATCGATGACATAGTCGTGTGGGGCTCAAGTAAACAGGAACACGATAGCAGATTAGAAAAATTACTGCAGAGAGCTAAAGATATAGGTATGAAGTTTAATAGAGAGAAATGTAAATTCGGTGTAAAGGAAATTGTATACTTAGGGCACATTTTTGACGAGCGTGGAATGAGGCCTGACGGATCCAAAGTGAAAGCCGTTGTCGAGATGCCTTAATCTAAAGATAGAAAGAGTTTAGATCGTTTCTTAGGGATGGTGAATTACCTTTCCAAATTTATCCCAAATTATTCAGAACACGTAGCAATATTACGGGGTCTTTTAAAGAAAGACTCCGAATGGGTTTGGGACCATGAGCATACGGTTGCAATAAATAAACTAAAAAATCTTATCACATCTGCTCCAGTATTAGCGCTGTATTCGAACCGGCTACCTGTCGTGCTTTCGGTAGACTCGAGTGGTGAGGCACTCGGCTCGGTGCTGCTGCAGGCGGGGCGGCCGGTTGAGTATGCTTCGTTAACCATTACCGACACCCAACGTCGTTACGCTCAAATCGAAAAAGAACTTTTGGCTATCGTGTTTGGTTGCGAACGGTTTCATCAGTATATTTCGGGGCGATGTGACGTCACCGTGCAGTCCGACCACAAGCCGCTAGAAGCAATATTTACAAAATCCCTTTCATCTGTGCCCGCTCGTTTACAGCGAATGATGTTGCGCATTCAATGTTATGACATAAAGTCGTGTATACGCCTGGTAAGTTTATGTACATAGCGGATACGTTGTCGCGAGCTGCACTCCCACACTTACTAAATAAAAAGGTTTGTGAGGAGGTGGAGGTGCAAACGTGTTTTTTATTAGAACAATTGCCTTACAGTGATGAAAAATTAAATTTAATAAGGAAACATTTAAAAGATGATAATGTGGCACAGTTATTAATTAATTACATAAGCAATGGATGGCCTCGAAATCAATACAGTATTAAACCAGAATTGCGTGTATTTTGGTCTTACAGAGATTGTCTGCAGTATGTAGATAACTTATTATTAAAAGATAGTAGGGTGTACATTCCTTCGAGTTTACGCGGAGATATGTTGCGGCGAGTACACGAGGGACATCTAGGGATCGACCGATGTAAGAGGCGCGCGCGCGACGTCATGTTCTGGCCGGGGATGACGAGTGACGTGGAGCGCGCCGTACGCGACTGCACCGCGTGTGCGCTGCACGCGCCGGCACCGGCCCGGGAGCCGATGATACCGCATTCGAACCCGGACATACCGTGGATTAAGTTAGGCTCTGACATATTTGAATACAAAAGGAAATACTACCTCATATTAGTCGACTATTTTTCTAGTTATGTAGAAGTTAATTCATTGAGTGCTATTAGTAGTAGGTGTGTTATAGGAGCATTAAAAGAACAGTTCTGTCGACACGGTATACCGAAAATTCTGATTACTGATAACGGAACTGCATATAGCTCTAAGGAATTTAAAGAGTTTGTACGCGAATGGGAGATAAATCATGTCACCTTTTCCCCGTTATATCCGCAGTCAAACGGAAAGAGCGAGCGTACTGTACGTACAGTTAAAAGTTTACTTAAAAAATGTAGTGATTCAGGCCAGGACTACCAAGTAGGCTTACTGAACCTAAGATCGACGCCGCGAGACTGTATTGACTCACCTGCGCAAATGCTAATGGGAAGGCGTCTAAATACAAGACTACCCATTCATCAGTCACTACTGGCTGGGAAAGTGGACAATGAATCAAATTACTATAACATACTGGAAAAACAATCAAAACAAAAAATAATCTATGATAAACGAGCAAGGCCAAAGGACTTACCTCTCTTACATTATCGCGACAGGGTAGTTGTTGTTGACGGGGGAAAACATCGACCTATGGAGGTTGTCCAGAAGGCTGTGGAGCCTAGGTCGTACATTCTCGAGGACGCTGTTAGTCGCAGGTATAGACGGAACCGGCGCCAGATCGTGTGTAGACAAACACGTGAAACACGCCAGAGCGCACAGGTAGGTACAGACAATCTGAGTAAAACATCTGGGCCCGAACCTGACAAACCAACACCTATACCCACTACGGTATCACTAAACGAGGGATCCGAGGAGATCGAAGACGATAACTTGCAGTCAAGCGCGTCTAAGCATACACAGATATCGTCAGGGCTGATGGAATCGTCATTTGTAACTTTACGCAAAAAGCCTAAAAAATAATAGGTATCTTTATGTGTGTTGTACCTAGGTAATATTTAAGTTTTAAGTAATTTGTAAGTTTTAAGATGTACTAACTATTATTTACATTGGTGCTGGGTTAAATCTATTAAGGTTAAAAATTTTGTAATTGAATAATAATACAAAGGGTTCTTTGTATTATTCGTTTAGCTTTTTTTCTTTGTTAGTCAATAAGTTAACCTTTGTTAAAAAAAAAAGGAAAACAGTAATAGCAAACATGTATAGGCACATAAATAATAAGTTCGTATTAGCATTTATACAACACACTATATATAATATATGTAGGCACCCGTGGTATTATTATGTAACATGTATTTCTTGTTCTGTAAGGGAAAGATGTAGTATATTTGTTAATGCTTTATAACAAACTAGGTGAGTAGTCATAAATAATGTATTTGTGTTCCACCCACCAACCCGCAATAAAGTCAGTGTTCAACCAACAAGCTTGTGTTTCACTACATCGGCATCATATCGAACAATTCTTCAGAACACAACCCGTTGTACAACCGGTAGAACATACAAAGAGATGGAACATCTCGCCTTACACTTAAGGGCAGAGAGAAACCGAGCGCCACGTGACTAGATCTTTACACACCTCACTCGCTTCTTTATCATTCATTGCTCTTCTCATGCATGCTCGCCGGTTTCTGAGGCTCCTGTCATCACCTTCTGATAGAACACGACCAATTTGGTCATTGTAGGTATGTGTTGCCCTTTCTCCTACAATCTTCCAATTTTGCATTGTATATCTGCTTTGTCATTCTTTTATCCTGCATTCTTTTTACATGTTCGAATCAACGGAACATGCCTCTTCTTATTTTAACACCGACGCTTTCTTTCAGACCAACTCTTTTTCTAACATCATCATTGCGAATACACTCTATAAGCATTACGCTACAAATTTTGTACAACGCTCGCATTTCGACCGCGTTTATCCTACTTTCATGCTCTCTCTGCCATACCCAGCTCTCGCTTCCATAAGTAAGCGTTGGGACCAGCACTGCATTGTGTATAGCTGTGCCTTTTGGCTCAAGTTTTTACTGCCAGAAGTTTTCCCAACGCGCCATTCACACTATTCCCAGCACTCACTCGTCTTTCCACATCAACGG
Source organism: Pyralis farinalis (assembly GCA_947507595.1). Lineage (NCBI taxonomy): Eukaryota > Metazoa > Arthropoda > Insecta > Lepidoptera > Pyralidae > Pyralis > Pyralis farinalis. The sequence goes on from OX382270.1 coordinate 5,078,116, forward strand.
TGTTTCTTCCATCCCTGCTAAACTCGTATCCAAGATAAACAATCTCATCCACTTGTTCCAACACTTCATCATCAACCGTAATCTTTACATTAGTTCTGGTTTCTTCTCTATCAAATATCATTATCTTTGTTTTCTTCGCATACAATAGTAAGTCTTTCTACATACAATCGTCTTTCATCATTGTGACCAGTATTTGCAGATTTCAGACGGTGTTTCTGCTAATATCACGGCATCATCTGCATATAGCAGATAGTTCACCACTAGGTCATCCATACGCAATCCTACATTTGTTGACCTTATTTTCTGTAGACAACTATCGAGATACAACAGCCTAGCACATAGCATGTGACCCTGTTTGACACCAACATAAATTTAGAATAAATATAATATAAATTTAGAATCCTACGGCGGCTAGCACCATATCACTAAGTAACACACTAGAATGCTAAACCTGTTTAGAGAACTGTCAAACACCCAATTAAACACCCAATATCTGCTATTTAGCAGAGCTAAATACGTTTAGCGCCATAAATATAAATAAATAAATGTCAAAACTTAGGGTAAGTTTTGACATTTATATTATGTTTGTTTGTATAACTTGGTGTACCTATTGTTTTGAATTTGTTACAATAATGGACATTCGGGGGTTTTCTTCGGATGATGATGACGAAATAATAGAGTTTATAAGTAGATCTTTTATAATAAAGGGAATTAATACAAGATCCTATTTATTAGAGACCCTGAGTGATAAAAAAAACACTTTGTTCCGTCACAAGCACAACGTAACAGTATCAAGAAACAAGCAAATAATTTTATTATGTTATATACTTGTTTCTTTGTATCAAAAATTGACAGGCTGGTTCTTATTCACGCATGCTCGAGTCGTGGAAAAGAAATATTTTGTTTAAAAATGGTGTCAATCGCGGTACATATATGTATCGCGAAAGGTAGGGCAACTGTAAGCCAATTCTGCTAAATAACTGCAACTGCACGTTTACGCATGTCACTTGAGTCGTGCAGGAATAGTGCAGTGCCAATAGGTGTATTCTATTTGTAACGTATTAAAACAACGGGTGGAATCTAACTGCTTTATTCGGTGCTGCCCTCTGGTAATAACAATGCGCAAATAACTTCTTACCTTCCATATCCCGCCACCAAAACTAAAGTATGGACACTTAAATATAAAACAATTTAATGGCTAAACGAAGTGACGTCTACACTGACGTCATACGAGTGTAAATACAATAACAGGTGTAAAACCTTACTCATGTATTATTTTGTATACATTGTTTCCTTATTTTTTTTTCTAATATACGCTCTTCGGGCGCGAGCCGAGGAATCGGGAGGTAGGGACCATCTTGGTTCAGGATGGGCCTCTATGGGCTTCTGAGAGTCATCGAATTCCTCATCGGAACCGATCATTACCGCTTCTGTATCGTCCTCCTTGCCCCCCGGCTCCTCCGCTAGCGACTGTTCCTCTGGACCGACAGACCCCTCGGTTTCTTCCTCTATAGGTTGCGGCAAGGTGTTTGTTCGCGACAGTGAGTAGCGATTTTTACCTTGAAGCGGGACTAGTTGGTCGTGGTGTCTACGCCATTCGACCTTCTCTCCCACCTTCACTTTACATGAAACAGGCCCCGTTATTTCTGATACATAACCTTTCGCCCACTTGTCCCTGTCTTTCGAATAATCGCGAGCAAGCACGCTATCGCCTACCGCAAGGCGGGTTTGACGCCCGCCGGCGGCCGCCACTTGTTTGTCCTGCGTGGCTCGCACTACAACCGCGCCGTCCGGACGGAGGCCGTCGAGGCGTCCGCGTAAACGACGCCCCAACAAGGCCACTGCAGGTGATACGCGCGTCGTTGCATGTTCACTATTCCTATATTGAAATAGAAATCTGTACAAGGCTGTAAATATGTTTTCTTTTTCAAAAATAGCCCTCTTTATCACCTTTTTAACTGTCTTTACAGCGTTCTCAGCCTCGCCGTTACCTTGAGGTCTGTAGGGCGCAGATGTAGAGTGTTTGATTCTATTTTTTTCACAATATTGCTTAAATTCTTCGGCGAAAAACGGGGGCCCGTTATCGGTCACTAATTGTAACGGAATCCCAAATCGAGAGAAGATCGACCTCAAAGCCGTAATCGTTGCGCTCGCCGAAGTACCCGCCATAGCCACGGTCTCGATCCACTTTGAGTGCGCGTCTATTACTATTAAAAATCGTTTACCAGCACAATCAAAAAAATCCGCATGTAAACGTTGCCACGGGTGCTGCGGGTACTCCCACGGATGCAACGGCGCGCTCGCAGGCGCGTCCCGCACGGACCGGCACGCGATACAAGCGCGACAAGTGTCCTCAATGTCCGTATCAATATTAGGCCAATACACATAGTTTCGTGCTATGTTTTTCATTTTGTTCATGCCTAGGTGGCCAGCATGGACTTCTTTTAAAATTTCTTTTCGTAACCTAGACGGAATGACAATCCGGTATTTATAAATTATACATCCACGATCAGTAAATAAGTCTTCTTTACGAGCAAAAAACACTTTTTCTTCGTCGCATGAAGGCAATGCTGGCCAACCAAAAAGTATATAACCTAACACCCTGCTCAGGAGCGAATCTTTTTGGGTTTCTTTTGCAACGTCCTTAAAATCTAAAGGTAGGGTCTCTTCCACATAAAGTAAATAATCTATGTTGGAAGTGGGCGGTCGTTCTTGCGCCAATGGCAATCGCGATAATGAATCGGCCGGACCGTTATCCGCCGACTTGACAAATTCGATAGTGAAGTCATAGCCCGCCAGTCGCGCGGCCCAACGCTGCAATCGACTGGCCGCCGTCTGTGGTATTCCCCTTTTAGTGCCAAAAATATATGTAAGCGGCTTATGGTCAGAACGCAGTATAAACTGCCTACCCAAGAGATATTGGTGATGTTTGACAATGCCGAAAAAAATGGCTAAAGCTTCCTTATCTAATTGACTATATTTGCGTTCCGCGTCGCTTAAGGTACGAGATGCACAGCTGACTGGACGTTCGCCGCCGTCTTCGTAACGATGCGCTAAGATTGCGCCCACGCCGTACGCGCTACTGTCCACCGACAGCACGAGCGGCCGCCCTTCTTCGTAATGAGATAGAACTTTATCACTCAATAACGCCTTTTTTGCAGCTTCAAAAGCCTTTACACAACGCGAATTCCAATTCCACTTAATGTCTTTTTTTAATAGATTATGTAATGGGTGTAACAGCGAGCTCAAGTTGGGAATAAACTTACCATAGTAATTGAGTAACCCGAGAAAACTTTTTAATTGTGTGACATCTGTTGGTGATGGTATATTGGCAATCGCCTCTAACTTTGTTGGATCGGGATGTAATCCCTTCTTGTCTATGATAAAACCTAGATATTTTACACTTTTTTTTAAAAATGAACATTTTTCTAGTTTAACCGTGAGACCTCCCTGCCGTAACCGTTCGAGTACAGCCCGCAGGTTGCGAATGTGTGTGTGTCGGTCCGCGCCTGTAACACAAATGTCGTCGAGAAACACTACTGTGCCGGGAACGCCGCGCAATGTCTCCTCCATCAATTTATGAAATTGTTCCGGCACACAAGATAAACCGTAAGGCGTCCTACGATATGCGAACGTGCCGATATGCGTGGTGATCGCCGTAAATTTTTGTGACTCAGGTTCCAAAAGTACCTGCTCATAAGCATGTCGAAGGTCAATTTTAGTGAATTCCTCCCCGTTACTTAAGTTCGCGAATAATTCCTCAATGCGCGGAAGGGGATAGTAATCACGTTTCAACTTGGGATTAATAGTGATTTTATAATCGCCGCATATTCTTAATTCTCCGTTACTCTTGATAACGGGAACAATGGGGGTTCCGAAGTCCGAATGTTCTACTCGGTATATAGAGCCATCGCGCTGTAGCCGCTCCAGCTCGCGCTCCACTCGCGCTCGCAAGGCTAGCGGCACGGGCCGCGCACGCACAAATACTCCCCCACACTCTACGAGCTGTAAACGTAACGTTTTTTTACACGTACCCAACTGGTTTGAAAACACTTCGGGATACTCTTTACACAGTTGGCTCACTAATTGATTCTCTTCGATAAATTTATAAATGTTAATTTGCGTAATTTTTAAAGCAGTCAACCAATCGCGACCAAGTAGTGGCCTGCCGCCTCCTTTGATTACGTACAAGCGGACCTTGGTGGCCATCACGTTTTTGTATTTAATATCCACTAAAATATATCCGAGAGGTTCAATTTTTGAGCCAGAATAACTAGATAATATTAAATTATCGTTTAATATGGGTCGTTTGTTGAATAACAACTCGTAACAACTATCATTTATGGCGGAAATACGACTGCCCGTATCGATTTCGCATTCTAAAGTTTTAGACTCCACTTGAACATTGATAAAATAGGGTTTATTACCTTGTCCCGAGGATACCACCATATTGAAAAACTCGTCCTCTGAACCACTATCCACAAAGTGTTGACGTCGTGAATCACCATCACTTTTATAATTACGCACTTTACTACACATCACCCGTAAATGACCGCGTTGATTACAATTGTCGCAATTGTAATTTGCATATCGACATCTGTTAGCCGAGTGCCCTTTGCCGCACCGCCAGCATTCCGCCCGGAGCCCGTCGCCCGTTGTCGTCACTGCAGCCGATTCCCGCGCGCGTCGCGGCCTCGCGCCGCCGCGGCCGCCGGTCGCCGGTCGGGCGCGCACCGCGTGCAGGCCCTCGCCTGCCTCGCCGCCGCCGCCGCTGCTACTCCCGATGCACGTGCTGCCCTTAGCAGCCCCAGCAACGCCACTTATGCTCGCGTGCCGGTCTGCAGCCTCCAGAGCCAGAGCTAGCTCCACCGCTTTTTGGTAGTCGATTGATCGCTCCGCGAAAATTCTAGATCTCATCACTTCACTTGCGAGGCCCGATACGAACTGATCTCGGAGGTCTTCCTCGAGTCGGTGTCCGAAATTGCACGTGGCCGCCAGGTGTTTTAGAGCTTGCAGATACTCAGTCAACAATTCCCCTGGTCGCTGTCTTCTCTGACGAAACATGTGTCGTTCGGCGATTTCCGAACGCTGGGGCTCAAGGTGACCTCTCACCAACTCGACTAATTGTTCGAATGTTTTTTCTTCCGGAGCATTCGGAGCGCATAGGTCACACATCAAACTATATGTTGCCTCCCCAACGACAGTTATTAGCATCGATACTTTCAGTTCCGGTTTGATCTCGTTCAATAAAATGAACTGTTTAACCCGCCGCACGTACGCCGGCCATTGTTTTGAGGTTAGGTCAAATTGTTCTATTTTACCGATTGGCATCGTGCAATTCGATAATATCTGTTGTTTCACAATAAGTATGAGTACTTCACTGACTGAGGATACAATATTTTTTTACAAAACACGCGAAAATTCCTAGTAAAATAATTTTACTTTCACGACTCGTCGCTAGTGTAACGTATTAAAACAACGGGTGGAATCTAACTGCTTTATTCGGTGCTGCCCTCTGGTAATAACAATGCGCAAATAACTTCTTACCTTCCAAAAAAATTTTCTGCACTGCAACTACGCTGGAACTGTGCGTATGCTGCACTGCAACTACGCTGCAACTGTGCGTATCCTGCAAATGAACTACTTAACACCTGTCGTGTTCCCTTATTTAAATCTAATAAATTGGATTTTTACTTAATATTGACTCCTGTAGTTTCAAGCCCCATTACCCTTGATTGCCGGCGTGGAGGTATTTCTCAAAAGAAGCTTTACTTAATAACATATTTCCAAAACAAAACAAATGTTTTATAGAATAAGTCTTAACATCTGGCGGACTGTGTTTATGTTTGCCTCCCGAATGTGTATGCCGACTCCCGACTGCTTAGATATCTATATGGTATAAGCAGTCTTGGGTTTAACACAACTTTCGCCTTTATCTTAATTACCTTATCTCAAAGTTTTCTGATTGCAGCGTAAAACGTGATTCTTCTTATTTCGCTAGTGGGTTACTAATACGGTCTCTGACATATTGCGATATAGTTTTTGTACCCGACTTTAGAGCTTTTGGAAACGTAATTATAACAAAATGTAGGTGTCTAGGACCGCAATTATGTAAAAAAAGCCATGCTAATTAGCGTAAAATTAGTATACCGTCGCCGTTAAATAAAAAAAAATAGACAACAAAACAATAACAAATATACGACGTATCTGTTGTGAAGTGGTTACCGAAGTAACGCTTATAATTGACGAGCTCGGTGGCTCAGTCGTGAATGACGCGACTTTGACACCAACGCTCGTGGGTTCGATTCCCACACAAGGCACACATTTGTGTGCATGAACATAGCTGTTTGTCTTGCTCTGGATGTTTTAAGAGAGGTAGGGCGCATCAAAGCAGCCCGTCTGGGGATGTACCTCCACCTCACAGAAAACCGCAGCCTAATAACAACTCCCTAGAGGGTTGTTGTGTTCCTGCGTGTGAGTGAGGTCACCAGTAAGCTCCCAAGGAGTTGCTGTGTAAGTGTGTGCGTGTACTTATGTAGGCGCGTGAGAAGTTATACTTCTCTGGCATCATTAAATAAATATTTATCATTAATAATTTAATAATATTTAGTATTAATTATATTAAATAATAATATTTCCATTTATAAGAAGGGTTATTGGAGTAAAATAAAAAAAACGTCTTTCAAGTAGTAGCGGCGATGTTTGAGGAATGTATTACATACAAGTCATGTCAAGTACAAATGTTATACATTTTTAACTATAGCGCCATCTACCGGTAACACCGTGAAACATTTAGTAGCTTCGTCCTGTTACTTTTGTGTTACAGTGATGCGCGCGAATTCACTCTCATCATTTTTTCATAACGCGCCTAAAGAAGTATAACTTAAAAAAATAATGTATAATTATTGCACTATCTCTAGCTCATGGCTGTCATTGCTAACGCAGGAACTGTTTCAGATGTTATCGTAGTTGTTTTCTGCATCTCGCAACGATATATTGTATTTCCAAAAATATTATATACTTAAGATTTTTTTTATACATTGGCAGCGACATACGAGCAGTCCACCGGATGCAAAGCGGTTACCGTAGCCTATGAATGGTTGTAATACATTAATTATAACTCGCGCGATGCCACCTCTGCTGCCAACACAGCAACTCCTTAGGAGTTTATTGGTAACCTCACTCACACAAAGGAACATAACTATCCTCTAGGCTAGGGTGTTGTTATTTGGCTGCGGTTTTCTGAGAGCTGGAGGTACTTCACCAGGCGGATTCCTTTGATCCACCCTACCTCTCTTAAAAATATCTGGTGTCAGACAAACAGACATGTTCCTGCACACAAATGTTTGTCCTGTGTAGGAATCGAAGCCACGAGCGTTAGTGTCAAAGTCGCGTCATTCACGACTGCGCCCCGAACTCGTCAAAACTTCGTTCATAGACTGAGACGTTATTCTTCTTCTTATCCCGTTTCCTAGTCCATTATGATTGGTGGGGTCTGCTACCTAAGCCTAAGGATTTGGCGAAGATACTATTTTTTAATGGAGTGAGTGCCGTCAGACCTCCTCAATTTAGAGAAAAAACCAGACATTTTAGACATATAATTTTTTGAGGTGGGGGTCTCTTTTTTTATATACTACGCCGGGAGGCATACAAGCATACGGCCCACCTGATGTAAAGCGGGTACCGTAGCCTATTAACGCTTGCGATATATTAAGTAACACTCGCGAGATGCCTCCTCTGCTGCTTACACAGCAACTCCTTGGGAGCTTACTGGTGACCTCACTCACACGCAGAAACACAACAACCCTCTAGGGAGTTGTTATTTGGCTGCGGTTTTCTGTGAGGTGGAGGTACTTCCCCAGACGGGCTGCTTTGATTCACCCTACCTCTCTTAAAACATCCAGACCAAGACACACAAGCACATTCATGCACACAAATGTTTGCCTTGTGTGGGAATCGAACCCACGAGGGTTGGTGTGAAAGTCGCGTCATTCACGACTGAGCCACCGAGCTCGTCACGATGTCTTCCATCACAGATGGATTCAGGAGTTATTTTGCGAAATCAAATTTATACGCAATTTGGATTGCACTATTTCGAGTGCTTCCAAAACTCTTGGCTCATAAGAGTCTCTTTAGAGATGGCCAGAGCAGGTCAATATGCCACTACAAAAACATCACGAATAAGAATTTCTTATTGGATATACAAAGCTGGTGTCTGCGTACATTACGTGTATGCTAACGGTGTTTTTTTTTTATTAAGGTACACCAACGTTCGTTTACATTGTTACTTATATTCTATATATTTGTTTACAACTTAATCTAGTATAAATGTAACAAACAATTACTGGAGAACACGACAAGCAAATTTATGTTAACACAAAAAAAAAATTATACAAAAGGAAAAAAATAAACTCTTTGATAAATACCAGGCCACTCGGAAAGCATTGCGAAAAAAAAGTTTTTATGTATGAATATTGCTTAGATTTATATAGCAGTCTTCAAGATAAAAGAAAATATCGTGACTAATATCTACATTTCACAGCCAGGTGTGTCCAATGGTTAAGATGCTCCATTATTTCAAAGAGATAGTCATTCTGAGTCTATGACTTGTCATAATCGTCTTAGGTAATACTATCCGTGCCCGCGGCTTCGTTCGCGCTACATATTAATATTACCAATGTACGTATGCGAAGTAATAATTTTTTTTTATACCACTAAGGTTATCAAGCATACGGCCTGTCTGATGGTACACAGTCACTGTAGCCTATGGACATTTGCAACACCACGGGTGTCATGCGTTGTCGACCCTAATTCTATATACCTATATATTAGAATTAAAAAACATTTACATACATATCATCACGTCCGTCTCCTGTCGGCGTAGGCAGAGACTATGGAACGCCAAAAGCAGCGATCCAAAATATATCTCTTTCGCTTCTGTCACACTCATCAACCTCTTCATGCTCTTCGGTTTTAATTAAGTGTCACTTTATACGAATAAATAATTAAGAAAAAGTTTTAAATCGCGTTAATGGCGGTACCGTGCAATCAGTGATACTAATAGGACTATCACTGATTGCACGGTACCGCCTTATCTATATATATAAAAGAAAGTCGTGTTAGTTACACCATTTATAACTCAAGAACGGCTGGACCGATTTTTATGATTTTTGTGTCTTTGGATTTGTCTTCGTCCGGAATAGGATAAAAAGTATTAAAACATGGACAAAATGACAAAAAAAAAATAAAGTAAATACCATTTCTCATACATTTTATATGAAACTTTTTTTTATGATATCTTAAGAACGAATTGGTATATATCTATATTATATATATATATATTTCTACTGTACGTGTGTATGTGACTGAACTCCTCCTAAACGACTGGACCGATTTTGATTGTGTTCAAGGGGATTCGAGAATGGTTTAGATTCACAATTGGACCCAATAGGTGGCACTACAGTCGGGTTCTGGGAAACTTTATATTATGGGACAGGACAACGTCTGTCGGGTCCGCTAGTGTTGTATAAAATACCTTGATAATGCCGTAAAGGCGATACCGGTCGGTAAAAATAATTATGAAATAAAATTGTTAACATTAACGCGATGTCTTCAAAATTCCACCAAGCGCCTACAATCAACAGTATCAACATAAGTTTTAAATGTTGAATTAAACAATTTTTAATGGAAGTATCGCGTGTTTTATTTATTTTGTTGAACCTGACGTTTCGAACGCTTTGCAGCGTCCGTGGTCGCAGGAAGACTAAGGTGACATTTGTCTTATATTGGTTATTCAATTATTACATCTACCGACATGGATGGATTAATTATATATGTTCCGATTCACACAAAAATCGCTCACGGTGTCCGAATGTTTTTAAGTAGATCTACTCAAAAACAACAACCAAAACAAATAAGACACGCGATACTTGCGTTAAAAATTTGTTTAATTCAATGTGTAACAATCGCGAAAACCAAAGACAATACAAAGTTTAAAATGTATATATGATAAACCCTAATTGCGCCATTTTGTCTTAGCTTTGAGCAGATTTCATTATTTTTAAGTAAGCTCGTAAGGAGTTGTTGTGTGAGTCGTTATGTTATAGGCTATACAGTAACTGTTTTACAACAGGGTGAGCCTGTGCTTATATGCCTCCCGATATAAATAAATTTATACAGTTTTCTCTGTATCTGAGGGCACCGTTTTACTTGAAAATTCGAGAATAATAAACAGAATCTGTTTGAATGTTATTGTTATTTGTTCTGTATGATCATTCAAATCGATCAATTTAATTTGTTACCAGATTTTATGAATGTTTTATATTCTTTTCGCCTCGTCAACCGGAAGTGATCAATGAATTTGATGAGCTTCGTGGCGGAGTGGTAAATAACGCAATTTGATACCAACGCTCTTGGATTCGATTTCCAAAGTTAAACATTTGTGTGTATGAACATGTCTCTTTATCTGAGTCTGGGTATTTTTGAGAGGTAGGGCGCATCAATGTAGTACGTCTGGCGAAGTAAATCCACCTCACAGGAAATGCAGCCAGCGGGAATACAACAACTCCCTGGAGAGTTGTTGTATTCCTGTGTGTGAGTGAGGTCAGCAGTGAGCTTCTTAGAAGTTGTTGTGTGAGTTATTGTGTTATAGGCTACGGTAACTTTACATTACGTGGACAGTATGCTTGTTTATTTCCCGACGTTGTATAAAAATAAAACTTTTTTTGCAACACGTGTTATATTTTTAGGGTTCCGTACCTAAAGGGTAAAACGGAACCCTATTACTGAGGCTCCGCTGTTCGTCCGTCCGTCCGTCTGTCACCAGGCTGTATCTCATGAACCGTGATAGTTAGACCGTTGAAATTTTCACAGATGATGTATTTCTGTTGCCGCTATAACAACAAATACTAAAAAATAGAATAAAATAAATATTTAAGGGGGCTCCCATACAACAAACGTGATTTTTTTGCTCATTTTTAGGGTTCCGTACCCAAAGGGTAAAACGGAACCCTATTACTGAGGCTCCGCTGTCCGTCCGTCCGTCCGTCCGTCCGTCCGTCCGTCCGTCCGTCCGTCCGTCCGTCCGTCCGTCTGTCACCAGGCTGTATCTCTTGAACCGTGATAGATAGACAGTTGAAATTTTCACAGATGATGTATTTCTGTTGCCGCTATAACAACAAATACTAAAAAATAGAATAAAATAAATATTTAAGGGGGCTCCCATACAACAAACGTGTTTTTTTTTGCTGTTTTTATAGACAATGGTACGGAACCCTTCGTGCGCGAGTCCGACTCGCACTTGGCCGATTTTTGCTCGATATTGATGAACGGCAACAGGTAGACGCTTGAAATATTCACAGAATATTTAGTTATATATTCACTTTAAGAATCAATAGTTAAATTAAAATAAAACAAATATTTAAGGGGGGCTCCCATACAACAAACGTGATTTTTTTGCCGTTTTTATAGATAATGGTAAGGAACCCTTCGTGCGCGAGTCCGACTCGCACTTGGCCGATTTTTTACTATCATCTTAATTGTATATTACGAGTATTAAACTAAATGTTAATATAAAATAAAATGTTAATATCTTTCTTTTTAATCTGTTACGTTTGAATTATTATATAAACTTATTGATTACTTCCATAAGTACCTAACTTTTTATTGAATTGAAGAATCACATATATGATTTTTTCTCACGCCCACACAGTACAAGTCCTGGACTTTTTTCTTTTTTTTATACTACGTCGGGAGGCATATAAGCATACAGCCCACCTGATATAAAGCGGGTACCGTAGCTTATTAACGCTGGAGATATATTAAATATCACTCGCGCGATACCTTCTCTGCTGCTTCCACAGCAACTCCTTAATGGTGACCTCACTCACACGCAGGAACACAACACCCCTCTAGGGAGTTGTTATTTGGCTGCGGTTTTCTGTGAGGTGGAGGTACTTCCTCAGACGGGCTGCTTTGATGCGCCCTACCTCTCTTAAAACATCCAGACCAAGACAAACAGACATGTTCAGGCACACAAATGTTTGCCTAGTTTGGGAATCGAACCTACGGGTGTCAAAGTCGCGACTGAGCCACCGAGCTCGGCAAATGTATTACTCTGGATATACTCTAGCTTTCAGTGTAGTATTTAGTGAACCTGAAAAATACCTTGATGATTGACAAGTGTGCAATAATGTGGTAGTGTATTTTTTTTTTTAATACGACGTCGGTTGACATGCAAGCAAGCGACCCACCTTGCTTGCTTGCAATACATTAAGTATCACTCGCGCGATGCCACCTCTCCTTAGGAGCTTACTGGTGATATAACTCACACGCACGAACACAACTTTCTAGGGAGTTGTTATTTGGCTGCAGTTTTCTGTGAGGTTCGGTACTTCCCCAGACGGAGTACTTTGAGGCGCCCTCTCTCTAAAAACACTTAGATCGAGACAAACCAACACGTTCATGTACACAAATGTTTGTCCTGTATGGGAATCGAATCCACGAGTATTGGTGTCAAAGTAATGTAACACCTCGTTTCACCACTGCGCCACCGGCCTCGTCAAAAAAGAATTCGGCTTTTTTAAATTAGATACGGAACCCGTAAAAGCCTTCCACTTTTTTCTATACCACTATGGTAGCAATCGGCCCACGAATATGAAGGAATCGTGAATAAACTATTCTGTCTTATTTGGTATATTTTACAAATAATATTCCCCAGCGAATTAAACTCATCAAAAGTTAGAACATGATTTAACTGTGTTTAACTTGTAATAATTAGCGAGGAAAAATAACTTTTGCCTATTGTTCCCAGATAAAAGCTTTGTTTTGAAAATGAAGATGTTAAGAAATTATTCGAATAGAACTTATCCAGATATCTTCATGGATAAAACAACACTCTATTTAGGAAAAAGTTACGTATAAAAACCCGCCAAGACTAAGTCGGCCTTAATTTCATTTTATTGGTATTATTGGTTGTTATAACGGCTCGTAGACGTAATAAAAAAGTCAGACGGAATCTCGCTGAGAAACAACTGAAGCACCACAATGGCGGCATTCAACTATGTGTAAGTGTCAAGTGGGTTGCCAAATGGAAGAAAATTTCCCATTTCTTTAACTAAAAAGAAATAAAAAATTATATGATTCGTTACTGTCTTCGAAACTCGAATTTTACGGACCGGTGATTTGTAACTTGTGTTGTTTAAAATAGGTATTAATGAAAATAAATTAAACACATGAAATATAACATTACATATACCTTTTATTATGTAGGACAAACAGATGCATACTTATTTGAAATAAAAAATGCCCAAACAAATACACCAATTTTAATGACCAGACGAGGCTCTGGCGAAAGAGAGGTAGGGCACGTTAGCCTGACTGGGGAAGTACCTCCACCTCACAGAAGACGGCAGCCACCCCTCAAAATGTATACTGCATATTACACTGGATCTAGATGGAATCAAGCCGCATTCTTTTCTGGACTCTCTTATGATTTGTACCCAATCATTCTTCCATGCATCGTTTGACGATGGAAATCTAAAAAATATTAAAGGTACGAATAATAGTTGTTCAGTAAAAGATTCATAGGATGTAAGTTTATATGTCTGTTTAAACAAAATTAGGTATCTGAACTAGATAGATAGATAGATAAATGATTTATTTTGCTTCTAAAACACACACGTACACACAATAATTTACACATAAGAGGTTACAAACAAGAATATACATACTGTGTTGAGGATGTCTTATTTAGAGTACGCGTGTGCTGCAGTAGCGCAACTGGGCTATAGCTCAGTGAGTAATGTCGCTCAGAAAGAGCAACCACTGATTTTCAGCTATCACCCTTGAGATGCCGAGGACAAGTGCAATAAAAGGTCACCTAGTCTGTATTAGAGAAGTGTCTGTGTAGTACAAAATGTAAACAAAACCATCCATCATTGATCTTAATAATGTGTGAGAATTTAAGCAATCTACCACCGATGATTGTATTCCTTACTTTATACACGGCAAACAAAGTGTTTGGGAATACCAAGTTTTTGTTTTTCCAACATGAATGCTTTGAGGTGTAGTTTGAAAGTGACTTTGGCATTAAGATTTCTTATGGGTGGTGGGATATTATTCCAACACTTCGTTGCCGCATATCTAAAGCTCCCAGTAAATGCTACGGTTTTATGATCATGAAATGAGAGCACGGAGCGAATTGATCTGATGTCACCTTTTTTGGAGTATTTCAACTTGCCATGCAAGTACTCTGGTTTTTTGAATTTAAGAAGATCGAATATAAGACTGGCAAGATGCAACTCTCTACGTGATTCCATGTTTAGTATGGACGCCTTATTAAGATATGGGGAAATATGAGTACGCGGGGGAATGTAGAAGCAGAAACGGTAGCACGCGTTTTGAGCACGTTGTATTAACCGTTGCGTCCTGCTTAATAAACGCGGTCCATACAGGAGATCACCGTAGTTTAATCTTGATAATATTAATGATTCACAGATACTCACCCGTGACTTTTCTGAGAGAAAGTTGCGGATTTTATACAAGATGCTTAGTCGGTACAAGCAATTCTTTACGAGACCTAGCACGTGATTCTCAAATCTCAACTGGTTGTCGAAAAGTATGCCTAAATTTCTCACTTCCTCCACTTGTTCTATGGGTTGATCATTAATATTCACGACCGAATTGCCATTTGCTATTCTACTAATTTGTAATTTTGTGCCTATAGTAATAAATTTAGATTTAGTAGGGTTCAGCATTAAGGAATTACGTAGAGACCAATATGAGATTTTTTCCAGGTCCTCATTTAATAGACGCGTTGCATCTACTATGTACTACTATGTAAGAGCAACAAACATCCATCCATACATACAAACTTTCGCATTTATAATATTAGTAGGATATATAAATTCGAAAACACCGCACCGAAAACAATATGTTAGAAAGTATTTCTAGAAATCTAATTATTAGAAATACATGTCATATTAGCACAATAGCTAATTCTTTACGAACGATCTCACGTAATAAGAATCTTAACAACTATTATCGTATACTTTTCGGAGAATATCATATTAACGTTATCTAATTCTGTTATTTTATCAAAGTTAGTTGGCATTAAGTTATGAGTTAAGGTGCTGATGTCTCCTTACATCGAGTGACTGCTAACATATATGAATAATTCATAGAATAACTTATCGTTTCCGGTTTCATGAACCAAGTACACGAAGAGTGTATAATAATAGATGCTGGTTCACATTTTGTGATTCCTTCATGCTCAATGTAAAGAACAAACTGACGAGCTCCGTGATACAGCGGTTAGTAATGCTATTTTGACACCAACGCTCGATGATTCAATTCGCACACAGGACAAACATCTGTGTACATGAATGTATGTCTTCACACCAGGTCCTTTGCGGGGTAGGCAGAGAGAACGGAGCACCATTAGACGCGGTCCTTACATACTTCACTCGCTTCTCTAACTTTCATAGCTCTTTTCATGCACGCTCGTCGGTTCCTAGGGCTCCTGACATTACCTTCTCATAAAACACGAAAAATTTGGTCATGGTAGGTTAGTCTTGATCTTCCTCGGCTCCTATATCTTTCCACTTTCGCATTGTATATCTGTTTCGTCATTCTTTTAATTTCTACATGCCCGAATCAACGGAGCATACCTTTTCTTATCTTAACACCGACATTCTCTTTCAGACCAACTCTCTTTCTTACGACATCATTATGAACTCGGTCAATAAGCGTTATGTCACAAATTTTGCGCAGTGCCCGCATCTCGACCGCATTTATTCTACTTTCATGCTATCTCTGCCATACCTAGCGTTCACTTCCATAAGTTAGCGTTGGGATTAGCACCGCGTTGTGTAAAGAGAGTTGTGCCTTCTGGCTTAGATTTCGGCTGTCTGAAGTTGTTGAAGAGCGTTGGGTAAACGCTCCATTCACGCTGTTCCCTGCACACACTCGTCTCTCCACATCAGCGGTGTGCCTTCCATCGCTGTTAAAAGTGCTTCAAGGTATACAAATTGGTTGTTGATTAACTTATTGGAAGTTTGCAGTTAATTGTCATTTTTTTACAATTAGGGTAACACTTTGACAACTTACGTGCCAAATACGCGACTGATCATCTAAACTAATATTATGAATAGTACTTAACGACTTAGAAAAAAAAAATCTATTATGGAAAGCTACATTATCAACAAGCAACACGCTATATTTTATGTTCAAATAAATCTTAATATATAAAATTCAAAGTCCTGACTGACTCATCAACGCCCAGCCCAAACCCTTGGACCTAGGAAGCTGAAATTTTGCACAGATATTGTCTTTATGACGTAGGCAAGGAATAAGACGGGATTTTTCGAAATTCCCACGGGAACGGGAATAATAAGGATTTATATTTTCGCTATAAAAGTTGCCCTATCTCCGTTATTATATTTATTAGAGACTTGAAATTTGGCATATAAATATGTGATTGCAATCACTAAAAACCGTTTTTAGGATTTTTCGAAATTCCCTCGGGAACAGGAATAAAAAGGATTTATTTATATTTTGTCATATAAGTAATATAAGGTGGCAGAGTAAGAAATGTTGAAGACTGAGTTCCATGCTGCTCGTGGAAGGTATCTGAAGATAATGAAAGGTCAGGATTTTTCCATAACTACGGCTTCCAGAGCCGCAAGCGGGAGGGTTAGACCACCCGTCAACATACTGAAAGGCGTTAGTTTGCTGAGAGCCATATGAGGTGTCCGGAGGGTGCCACGCACGGTCTCCCATATGGGCTGTGCCCTGATGACTGTGCCACTACTCTGTGACCGGACCACTTTTAATGGTAATTATTCCTTATATTTTTTCTTGATAGGTAAAAGAAAGTAGTGTTAATGTAATGGAAGTATTTCTCCAAATTGGTGAGCGAGAGATCCTTCTTGTGCAGTCAAGTGGTTTAATTGTATGATCTTTTTTTACAACTGGATTTCACTCGTGCTGAACTTACAGTCACAGAAAGTGTTCAAATTATGTCTGATACATTCACATACTGTGCCGACGTTATTATGGGCCGAAAAGCTATAGTTAATAAGAGACGTTGTGACTGGTGGAATGATACGCTTGTCAGGCTGCGTAGGAGTCTCCGCTGTGCCCGACGTAAGATTTCTAAATTAAGAAATCGTAAAATCGAAGGAGAGCCATACCAAACAGCTCTGAGTAACTTGCGTATTGCTAGATCTCACTATCGCGCCGCCATCGAAAAATCTAAGGGTAATTTGCTAAAACGAATAGTAGAAAGATTAAATTGTGAGGGACCGTGGTCTCCCCTGTATCACGAATTTAAGGCAAATAGGCGCATTGATCAGGCCTTTGTTTCTAATATTAAACTTGATAATACCCACACCCTCGGTATAGAGGAGACTACTGATGCACTTTTGCATGCTTTAATTCCGGATGATTGCCCTGATAATGATAGTGACTACCATCGCGAGGTGAGGGCCGCGGTAGATCTGTGCCCTGTCACTCCAATGTCAACTGTGGTGTCAATGGACGAATTTCTACATGTTGTAAAAACATTACCAACAAATAAAGCTTCTGGTGATGATAAAATCTCAAACAAAATGATCAAGGAAGCTTGTAAAGTAGCCGCGGAACCTATTTTAAAGGTATTAAACCGGTGTATTGTAGAAGGCAACTTTCCTAGCGTTTTGCGTAGTGGTGTTATAAAGATAATACCAAAAAGCGGTGATAAGCAACCCGACGATCCGAAGTCTTATCGCCCTATTACCCTACTGCCATCGTTGGGTAAATTACTTGAACGTTTAATTGTACCACGTCTGTTGCCCGGTGGCCCTCAATTTCATAAAAATCAATTCGGCTTTACCATCGGCAAGTCTACTGTTGATGCGGCACTCGTAGTGCGTAAAATTGTGGAACTCTCGGTTAGTAAATACGTTGTAGGTATTTTCTTAGACATTTCAGGTGCCTTCGATAATGCTTGGTGGCCAATGTTGTTGCTGAAACTAAAGGCGAGAGGTTGCCATAGCAACATTTACTCCCTTATTCGATCGTACTTTTTTAATGGTACAACTAAATTAACATTTGGGTATTATGCTGCTTCGAAGGTGCTTACGCAGGGCTGTCCTCAGGGTTCGGTGTTAGGGCCGTATCTTTGGAATATCGGTTTTGATGACTTTCTTAGCCTACCCTTACCGGAAGGGTGTTCGTTAACTGGCTACGCCGATGACGGCCTCTTATTAATAAAAGCTAATTCCAGATCAAGTATAGAAAAACTAGCCATTACTTGCCTTGGCCTCATTTCAGACTGGGGTTATCGTAACCGTCTCGATTTCGCACCTCACAAAACATATCAGCTCTTGCTTAAGGGAAATTTGCAGGTTCCGCCGCGATTCCACTTCAATGGAGTATCAGTTGCAAACAAAAACTCGCTTTGTTTCTTGGGATTACTGTTAGACAAAGGTTTTAATTACATTGAACACATAAAGCAGGTTGGAGAAAAAGCCAAAAAGAACTTTTATGCGTTAACTCGAATTTCCACCTCGACCTGGGGCTTAACTTTTAAAACGTTAAAAATTATTTACACAGCCACATATTTAGGATGTATTACGTACGGTTCACCTGCATGGGCTGATAGGGCTACCATAGGTGCTGCGCGTCGTAAGTTGCTGCAAAGTCAGCGGCTCGCTTTAATATTCTTATGTAAATCGTATAGAACTGTGAGTACCGAGGCACTACCAGTGCTGGCAGGCGTATTACCAGTTGAGTTAGAAATTCAACGCCGGGCTTCAATGTACTACACCTCTAAAAACATACACCCTGATTTTCTAAAACGCCGCGATATTGACAAAATTCTTAGATTGTTCAAACCAATTGACGAGGTATTTGAAACTTTACTGTCTGAATGGCAAGAAAGATGGGAAACTTCTACTAAAGGACGCCACTTGTATCTGTTCTTTCAATCAGTGCGAGACAGATTAAGTAAAGAGTGGTTAGAAGTTGATCATCCTGTTGCGCAATTTTTAACAGGGCATGGAAACTTTAGGGCAAAGCTCTTTTCATTTAGACTTGTATCATCGCCTTTATGTGAGTGTTCTACGACAAATCATGAATTCGAGCAAACAGCACATCATGTTCTCTGGGAGTGCGATCTCTGGCAACGGGAGCGGGACGATATGTTAAATTCCTTGCGTGTCACATCCGGGGTAGTATACTATTCTGATTTGGTGGCAACAAGGGAGAACTACCAGGCGTTTAGGCGGTTCTGCAATCTATATTATTGGAATCGATGTGTTAGGTAACAACTCACTGTTTAGGCCCCAATAGTGTTAGATATTTGATTATCCGTGGTGCACGGCAGTTGAGCTTCACTTGACTAGCCATCTCTTTGAGGTTTTAAATGCCTTATTTGTCATATTGCTGTCTCTCACTTTGCCAAGAGGGGAAGTCAATTCTAAAACTTCCTACTCCTACAAATTTCTTCTGATTAAATTCGTTTGTGAGTTCCAAGGCAGCTGTAGTTTAACCCCCGGGACGGCAATGGACTTCACTGTTCATTGCCTTTTTTGTGGTCGCCGCTGTTAATTCTGGCTACACAGGAGACACAGTGGTGGGTATGAGTGGTGGGCCTGTCCCGTAAAAAAAAAAACCGGATTGGGAAACAAACATGCGGCCTGTATTAGAAGGTAAGCGGTCACCGCAGCCTATTGACGCTCACAATACCAGGGGGATGTTACTCGTGCGTTGCCAATCTTGTGATTTAAGGCTTCATCACAGTACCCAGTTATTTCTATGCCTTATCCTTCCCTTCAAATCGGAATAGAGCTATATAAATATAGCTGCTTGGCGGTAGAAATAGGTGAGACAGAGGTACCCACGCAGATAGCTTTTGTACAAAGTCTCCCTCTGGTTCTTGTTAATGTTACACTTGTACAGATTCCACTTCACACTTTTATTTATTACTTATTTTTACCGGCCGGTTTCGCCGTGTTGTAAATTGTAATTGATACCATAACAATTGCCTAAAACAGTTCAGTCATAATTCGAAAAACAGACTTGTTATGTATACAAAAGTTTGTACTGTTTGAGAATCGAGACACACTATCCTTGATCTAAAAGCATAGCTTTGCTAACTATACGAGTATCGTACATTATTCGTTTTAAAGTTTATGTTGACGGTCACAATTTCAGTACCTACTGTTGCATTTTATATTACTTTTAACTTCAGTGCAATAAATACGTGCATCAAGGACAGTCGTTTGACACATTTACCCACCTGACATCAAAGTCAAAATCTTTTTATTCCGTAAAAATGGCTACATTTGTTTGGAATCGTCACAATGTTTTTCCCTACCGTGCAGTTTATGACTAGGTGAGAACTGATAAAAATACTGCCAAAAAACTCAGGCATCCCTCTTTTGGTATCCAAACAAATTTACATAATTTATTAATTACATTATAATTGGATCGACTCAATCCCAGGCATTTTTATCATTAATATAGTCAGATACTTTATAATATGCCCTGCTACACAATTTGGCTTTAATAGTAGTTTTTTTTGTTTAAATTTGTTTATTGACAATTCTCTTATATTGCTGGGAAGTTTGTTATAGAACCGTATACATTGCCCCATAAAAAAATTACACTACAATTAACACAAGATTATGCTTATCGTCAGACAATTAAATGTTTTTGGGCAATGTGCTAACCTTTACACTAACAAATCGGCCACCGGTTATGCCATGCTGTTTTATGCTACTTGGCGGTTGATTCTGTTTACCTAAGAAAATCAAACTTGGGTATGTGTGTTGGGCTTGTTCTGATTCAAGCGAGTGTTATAGGCAATTTGATAACTACTATCATTAGATATGCATGCGCTTTATGTTATAAACGGCAGGAAATTGCCCAGCTGTGCAGAGACTACCTGAGCAGCCATGCCAGTGGCGGCACGCATCTATCAAAATGAATGCCGGCCGGCGCTAGCACTCGTGAACTAATTGGTTGTTATTTAATAATTGCTTGTTAATTTTCTTATGCAAAATAGAAATTATATAATAATAGGGGTTAAAGTATGACTCTGAACCCTGCAGAAAGAGACGCATGTTGAAACTTGTGTTGCCTTGTTGAATCGTTACAGAAATGAAGGAATATTGGATCGAATTGTGACATGTGACGAAAAGTGGATTCTTTACGATAACTGTAAGCGAAAAATGCAATGGCTTACCCCAGGTCAAACATTGCTACAGCGCCTTAAAGCAAAGCTTACCAATAAAATGGTAATGGTAACTGTCTCTTCATGGTGTTATTCACAATAACTTTCTCAGGTCTGGTCAAGCAATAACAGCAAATGTTTACTCTGCCGAACTTCGAACAATGATGGCGAAACTGGCAGTGAAACAGTCCCGATTCGTGAATCGATCTTCACCGTTATTGGTCCATGATAACGTAACAGTTAGAAACCATACGGTATCTTTCGTACTTGCCAGACCTTGCTCCAACAGACATTTTTAAAAATTTTCTTCCCAGGAGGTAATACAAAATGCTTTCACACAGTTTGTCGAATCTAGATCCCCAGAGTTCTATTGCAAAGGCATAAATAAACTTCCGATTAGATGGCAGCAATGTATAGATAATGTGGATAAATATTTTGATTAAATAAATATGTTACATATTAGAAAAAAAACTAGTTTTAATTTCATACTTTAACCCTTAATATGATCAAATCTATTAATTATTAGTATTATCAGAAATCTTTACGTTATCCCGTTTCCTAATGCATTATGTTGTAATTTCGTACAGTTAATTTTAATAACATTTAGTTGTAGTGATGTTATAATAATATTTTACTGAATTGTCTTATAAATGAAATAAGTATTGTTATTGAGTAGCCTCCGTGACTGCGCGCCATGGCGCTGACCAATGGCCGTACGCCATGGCGCTGGTCACAGGGATGTGTTATGATGTAATTTTATAATTACCACACTACCTGTAATAATTACACTATATTTGTAACTATAATATAATAATAATAATATGTCTGACTTGTCGTCTAAATTAAATAAGTATTGTCATTGAATAATCTCGGTGTCTGCGCGCCATAACACCGTGGCGTGCAACCAATGAGGTGACAGTTAGCAGTGGCAAAGGAGGGAAGAAAAACGGTTATAAGTTATAACAAGGATTACTGTGCGGACAGAGGGATTGCACTGTGCGTACGCCGAGTAGAAGGACGGTTAAGAGTTGTAATTAATAATAAAATATCAGGCATTACGATTATTGAATAGATTTGTTATTTGATGGAAGTAAAAGGAAATTTATGCAAGTAAAGCAAAGCTGTTTTAATCATCATTCCCGACTCCTGAGGGTACGGCTAAGCGATTCTTACAATTATGATTGGCCAGGTCCGCTACCTAAGCCTAAGGATTTGGCGAAGACACTGATTTTTTACATGGAGCGACTGCCGTCAGACCTCCACAACATAGAGGGAAAACAAGATATTTCCTAGGTCACACGAAATATATTTTCTTGGACGTGTGGGTTTCGTCACCATGTTATCCTTCATCGGCGAGCAAGTGATAAATACGAGTATGTCAGTATTATCAGAAATCATGTCGTATTAAAACCTTTTTGAAAAAGTACCTCACTTTCATTTTATAACGAAGATTATTTCAAAATTATACGCGACATCCTTTTCGCAAATATTAATATTTGCTGGATTATAAACAGATTAATATTGTAAATTTAGTCAAAATGGCGTGATTGTTGCAAAAGCCGGCTTAACACGTTGAACTTTGACTCAATGTGTTTGCTAGACGCGCCGGTCTCATTGTTCTTAGTCGGATTATACTTGAATGGGGAAGAATGCTGCTAAATTGTGATGATCAAGAGTTTATTCAAATTGCGAGAGCTCTATTGTGCTTCTTCATTTAGTAAAGTTATTACAGTATATACACAGCTTTAAAGGGAATTATAAGGCATACATTTTTAATACAACGTCGGTAGTCACACTTTACAGGTTACAGTATCTTATGAACGCGTGTAGTATAGGAAGTATCGCTTACGCGTTGCCACTCCAGTTGCTACACAACAGCATCTCAGGAGCTTTTTAATAACCTCACTCAAAGATATACAATAACTTCCTAATTGGACAGTTTTGATTAGTATGGGTTCATTAATGAGTAGGATGCAGCTCGCGCAGGGCGTGTTAACTCTAAAGATGGTCGTGAGTCACTCACACATTTATCTGTTACTGACTGATCTTCGATTTTTACCAAATTACTAAAAGAACTAGCCAATAAGAGCCGCGCATTCTACTCTACCCGCCAACTTGTAGCAGTTAGTTGACTTATTGAAATTGTATCATTGCGCTCCACAGGTTATTTCCTTCATAATTAGGAGTTATGTTATGTTTAATGAACATGAATGATTATATATAATATTGTTATATTTCCGTTTCCGATGTAACTAAAACAATATAGTACAATATTATAGTACACGCTTAACGGGACCACGAGTAATTGTACACATGTACTGTATAATGTTTTACCACTATAAGTTTATATTCATCTGTACTCGCCGCTAGATGGCGTAATAGGTCATTTTACATCACGCTATGGTTTCGTTCAAATTAAGATATATAACCCCAGAGTATGTTCAATAAATAAAATTCAACCATCCGCCGAGTTGTTTCATTTAAACATCAGAGGTCGCTTATACAATTGGTCCTTCGAGCCGGATGAAGACATACATCGGACTTTGAGGGTGGCATCAGCGGAGCCCGATCCATACAACCAAGCTGGATCCTGAGCTGGACAGCGGAGCCTGAAGAGGACAGCAGCGGAGCCTGAGCTGGACAGCGGAGCCCAAAGAGGACAGCAGCGGAGCCCGAGGTGGACAGCGGAGCCCGAGGTGGACAGCGGAGCCCGAGGTGGACAGCGGAGCCCGAGCCGGACAGCGGAGCCCGAGCCGGACAGCGGAGCCCGAGGTGGACAGCGGAGCCCGAGCCGGACAGCGGAGCCCGAGCCAATCAGCGGAGCCCGAGGTGGACAGCGGTCCCCGAGCCAGACAGCGGAGCCCGAGACAAGCAGGTGCACCCCGCCCCGTAGAAGAAAGGAAAGGTGGATCGAGGACAAGGTAGTGCAGTGGTTTGTCAGGGGAAAATGAACTGTGAGTACTTTATTAAAATAACTTAGTAAAAATCAATGAAATCTGGGACTTAGAAAAATTTGGTATTACTCGAGAACTTAGAAAATTTTACTACTGTTGGGACTTAGAATAATTTAAGTAAAAACGCAGATACGAGGAATCTATGCCCAATTTCTAAGTGATTTTGTACTGTTAACACTTAGAAAATTTTACGTTAAAATGGAACTTATAAAAATTCAGATGGGCATTCATTCCCAGTTAATAAAAGCTAGAAGTAACTTTAAAAAGAGCCCAAAGGACAGGCTAACTAAGCAACACGTTGAGTCGAGATTACAACTAATCACGGATAAATGGAGCGAATTTACAAAGAATCATTGCTCAATATTATCAAGCGATCAGGATTTAAGTGCACTTGATTATATGAAAAAGGACTTATATGAAGAAATGGAAGAGTTTTATCTAGATTTTGTTGCCGAATTAAAAACTATTTTAGAAAAATACAACTCGACTTCAACAGTAACTTTGAGAGAGCGCTCACCAGATAAAAACGATCATAGTTCCTCAGTAAAATTGCCAAAAATAATGATTCCCGTGTTCTCAGGACTTTATAACCAATGGATGAGTTTCCGTGATTTATTTATATCACTCATTCACAGCAACTCACAATTAGACAACGTTCAAAAGTTACACTATCTCAAATCTCATGTTTCCGGAGAAGCCGAGCAATTATTACGTCACATACCGGTAACTAACGACAATTATTTGCAATGTTGGGATTTGTTAGTCCACCGCTATAATAATAAGCAATATTTGGCAAACTGTATATTAAAAAGATTTTTTTCACAAAGAAATGTATTCACTGAATCTGCTTCTGCTTTAAAAGAATTGCTAGATACAACCACCGATACACTAAATGCTTTAAAGGGTTTAGGAATAGATGTAAAGTCATGGGACATTATAATTATATACATTGTTAGTTTGAAGTTAGATCAGGAAAGTAGAAAGCAATGGGAAGCTAAAGTTAGTGAATTAGTAACGAATTCTAATAATTTGCCGACATTTAAGCAACTGCAAGAATATCTAGAAACGAGATATCATTCGTTGGAATTTTTAGATCCAAAGCAAACGAATTATAAGGGGAAATATTATAATTATAATACATATGAGAAAGGTAGTAATATCCAGACTTTACATCTATTTCATGTTTCATGTGCATTTTGTAAAGGAGATCATAAAATTAGTAATTGTAAGAAGTTTTGTAATGAAGATTTAAATTCGAAGCGTAACTTTGTCCAACATTCACGGCTATGTTTCAATTGCTTGGGAAGCAATCATTCAGTATTTCAATGTCGCACCAATACCTCATGCCACGTATGTCGAAAACGCCATCATTCTTTGTTGCATCCAAAGAGCACTTCTGAATCAACAAATAGGGTTAACTCAGCGGATAGGCATGTTGCTTTACCAGGGACTTCATCAGCAACATCGCATAATGTACCACCATCGGAAGAAACACCAACTAATATAAGGGCTCACTTCTCAAAGGGTTGTATGCAATCAGTTTTATTAGCAACGGCGTTAGTAAAAGCTGAATCGAGAAGTGAAAATCATTTTCAATTGCTGCGAGCGCTAATTGATCAAGGATCACAAGCCTCTTTTATCACGAGAGCTGCAGCTCAGTTACTTGGATTAAAAGGTATAGCAACTAAGGGTATTATATCAGGATTGGGAGGTGATCAAAATTTGATTTCAAAATCAATGGTGGAAGTAAAAGTTCAATCACGCCACAATCCAAGTTGCATCATCCAAGTTCGAGCTTATGTTTTAGACAAACTAACATCATTTTTACCTGCAAAACAATTAAAAGTCACGGTATGGCCGGAACTTGAGCAAATAACACTTGCTGATCCGTGTTATTTTACTCCGAATAAGATTGACATTTTATTAGGAGCTGAAGTTTATAGTCAAATCATTGTTGAAGGAATAATCAAATCCCCCGCTGAACCAGTAGTAGCGCAAAATACGATCTTAGGGTGGATATTAAGCGGGCAGGTAAAATCAGAATCCGTAACGTGCAATGTTGTTAGTATGCATACGCAAATTGAAGATTCCCTCAAATTATTTTGGGAAATGGAAAAAGAACCCGATACATTGAAGAAAATTCTAACAGAGGAAGAGAATAAATGCGAAGAATTATTTAAAACTACATCAAAACGTGATGAGGAAGGTAGGTACATCGTTAAGCTTCCTTTTAAAAATCAAAATCCTAGGTGTAGAGATGGAAATTCAAGGGAGATAGCGAAGAAAAGATTTTATCTAAAAGAGAAAAAACTAGAAAGAGATTTTAATTTAAAAACAGAGTATGGAAAGATAATTAGAGAATATTTGGAACTTAATCACATGGAACCCATCTTCGAAGAAGAAGATAAATTAAATAAAAATTCGGTCTACTTACCTTATCATGAAGTGGTGCGCGAAAGCAGTCAGACTACAAGGGTGCGCATCGTGTTTGATGCATCCTGTAAAGGTACTAATGGTGTTTCATTAAATGATGACCTTATGATAGGTCCTACCTTGCAGCCTGAGCTACGTCACATTATTATGTATTGGCGAAATTATCCAATCGTGTTCACGGCAGATATAATAAAGATGTATCGACAAATAAAAGTAGACAGTAATGACACGAACTTTCAGCGTATAGTTTGGCGAGAGAACCCCAATCATGATTTGCAAGAATTTAGATTATTAAGACTTACCTTTGGTACAGCTTCTGCGCCATACTTAGCTGTTAGGTGTCTCATGCAGCTAGCAGAAGATGAAGGAGCGATGTATCCATTAGCATGTGAAAGAATAAAAAGGGAATTTTACATGGATGACTTGATGTCAGGATGTCAAAAAGAAGAAGAAATATTAGAAATATATACACAAATTAAAGAATTATTACGTAAGGGTGGTTTTTCATTACAGAAATGGGTAACAAATAGTTCAAAATTATCGAATAAATTATTAGAGGAAGGGTTAGATACAGAGTCAAAGGAAAAGGTTAATATAAAAGTCGAAAAAACAAACAAAATTTTAGGTCTTACCTGGAATACAACTCGGGATCAATTCGAGTATGCTGTACAACTTGATCCCATATCTTGGCCAGTTACAAAAAGGAAAGTTTTATCGGATATTTCAAAGTTGTATGATCCTTTAGGTTGGATCGCTCCTTGTGTAATAACGGCTAAAATATTCATTCAAAAACTATGGTTATCAGGTATCGATTGGGATGATAGTTTGCCACCACAGTTATTGGATGAATGGGTTGCTTATCGGGAAGGCTTATCAAATTTATCCCAATTTCGTTTACCTCGTTGGTACGTTACCAAAGGAGATGACACTCTCGTAGAATTGCACGGATTTAGTGACGCCTCAAGTGCAGCATTTGGGGCAGTAGTTTATATACGAGTCGTAGATGCATTCGGTCATGTCCATGTTCAGCTGGTTACCGCCAAGACTAAAGTAGCTCCAATCAAGCAGATATCAGTACCACGACTTGAACTTTGTGGTGCAGTGCTACTATCAAAATTACTCATCGAAGTATCTGAAGTTTTGAAAGTTCCTAAAGACAATTTGAATGCGTGGACTGATTCAGAGATTGTACTGGCTTGGCTCAGTAGTCACCCCAGCAGGTGGAAGACGTATATAGCAAACAGAGTGTCTGAAATAATTTCCGTTTTAGATAGAAAACAATGGTCGTACGTAAAATCTGAATATAATCCTGCAGACTGTGCATCACGTGGTGTACAACCTTCTGAAATAAGTAAACATGAATTATGGTTAAATGGTCCAGCGTGGTTGCAAAACTATAATATAAATCATAATAATTTAAAAACAATAGATACAAAACTAGAAGAGAAAACAATAAAATCACTTACCATTGTCACTGCTAATACGCACGAAGATATGATATGGTCAAAGTTCTCGTCGTTTAGTAGATTACTTAGAGTTGTGGCGTACTGTAGAAGAGTCCTAAAAGAAAATAGAAAAGAAAATACTTACCTCCTGAAAGAGGAAATTGAAAACGCGCTTAACATTTTAGTAAAGAAATGTCAAGAACAAGAATTTAGTGGAGAAATTATCAATCTTAAGAATGGAAAATCTATAAAAAATACCAGCAAGCTCACCTCGTATAATCCTTACCTAGATGAACTCGGATTACTCCGAGTTGGTGGGCGGTTGCAGAACGCTGAATTTCACGAACATCAAAAGCATCCAATCATAATACCTCACGAATCACATTTGGCTCGTCTCTTAGTAGCGGATGCTCACTTCAAAACATTACATGGGGGGGCACAAATAATGCTTAATTATATTCGATCAAAATTTTGGATCTTGAGAGCAAAAAAGCTTATTAAACTTCATATACGTAAGTGTGTCACATGCATTAGATATAAAACGGATAAACAAAATCAAATAATGGGTCAATTACCACAATCTCGTGTCACAATAAATAAACCGTTTCTGCGCACGGGAGTAGATTATGCAGGGCCTATTAGCATTAGACTATCAAAAGGTCGGGGAAATAGGTCATATAAAGGATATATATGCCTGTTTATTTGTATGGCAACCCGTGCTATCCACTTGGAAGCCGTCAGTGACCTGACATCTCAAGGTTTCTTGGCAGCGTTCAAAAGGTTCGTAGCAAGACGCGGCCATTGTAGTGAGCTAAATAGTGATAATGGCACAAACTTCGTAGGAGCGTCACGAGAGTTGAAGCAACTCTTTGATGAAGAAAAATCAAATTTCTTACCTGATATTAGGGATTGGCTGGCCACAAATGGAACACACTGGCGGTTTATTCCGCCCCACGCTCCAAATTTTGGCGGACTTTGGGAAGGCGGTATCAAGTCCACCAAGTTCCATTTAAAAAGAATCGTAGGGAACTCAACTCTTACATTTGAAGAGATTACTACAGTGTTGGCTCAAGTTGAAGCCTGTCTTAATTCGAGGCCAATATCATGTATCCAAGACCAAAGAGATCCTATTCCACTTACACCTGGACACTTTTTGGTAGGTGAGCCTTTGATTGTAGCTCCTGATCGTAGATATGAAGGGTATACGATAACTTCTTTACGTAGATGGCAACTGTGTCAGCGCATGTTGCAAGATTTTTGGAAGCGTTGGTCTGAAGAATATTTAGTGCGATTCATGCAGAGATACAAATGGAAAGACATAACACCCGAACCAAAGGTCGGAGACGTAGTATTAGTCAAAGAGCCAGATTTACCGCCAGCAAGATGGTTGATCGGACGTATCACCGAAAAACATGCCGGATTGGACAATGTTACGCGGGTGGTAACGTTACAATGTAAAAACGGTTTCCTAAAGCGTCCTACTTCAAAAATTTGTATTTTGCCAATCGCAAATTAAACTATGTGTACATGTATTTCGTATGTGCGTGGTTTTCCATCAATTTGTATGATGTACTTAGTAAAATATTGTTGTGGTTTTGTTCAGTATCACATTTCCTTATTTAAGAACAGTCGTCCTTGGTGGGCGGTTTGTATAATGTTTTACCACTATAAGTTTATATTCATCTGTACTCGCCGCTAGATGGCGTAATAGGTCATTTTACATCACGCTATGGTTTCGTTCAAATTAAGATATATAACCCCAGAGTATGTTCAATAAATAAAATTCAACCATCCGCCGAGTTGTTTCATTTAAACATCAGAGGTCGCTTATACATGTACTAACTAGCCATTACGAGTATAATGCTATTTTGGACACATGGGACGATTGATGAAAAATACCTACATAAAACGGATAATAGTAATAAATATATATATGTTTTATTATTCACAACTGGCAGGGAACATTTAGTAAGTTTTCTTCATTCACAATTAAGAACAATGCGAGAATTGAGCAGTCAGAACCCGTTATATACGTTTTCCCATACATTTCGCGGTCGTATACGACCACCCGGGTTTCGAAGGGTTAAATCACAAGAACTAACAATCACATCCAAAAACATTTAAAATGACCAACATTGAACGGTTAATGAATTCCTTCCGGTCTAACTTCCAAAGTTGTCCACTTCCTATTTGTTCATATAGTCTGTGACTTGTTCACTTTCTTTTCTAGGCAAGTCGGTATGCCGTAATGCTTTCGGCTTGTTCTTTTTTTTTATACAAGGTCGGGAGGCACAAAAGCGCGTACGCTTGCCTTGCGTACTGTTACATACATATACGTAGGTCACACTATAAGTTTTGTGTAACTTAAAAAAACAACATGTTATAATCAAAATATTATGTTTATTGCTTTCCAAAATACTCTCCTTTACATTTTAAACATTTTTTCATGCGATCGAACCTTTTTTTAAAACAGGAGGAAACAGGATGCCACAGATCTGTAGGCATGCTTTCTACGTGCTGATTGAACGCTATCACTGCCTCTTCAGAGTTGGTAAAAGTGAAACTCTCATAAAATCTTTGATTTTGGTGAAAATACAGAAATTACAGGGTGCTAGGCCGGGGCTATGCGCAGGATGGGTAACGAGTTGTACTTTTTCGGAAGTTAAAAATGACATTGTTTTGTTGGCGTGTGTGAAGAAGCGTTGTCATGATGTAGGAGAAAGCGGCTTTTTGGTCGTCTTTCGCGAACTTTTTCTAACACCCTGGGTAAACAAATGGTAGAATACCACTCGGCATTAACACTCTTTTGATCTACAAGTGGAATTGTGCAGATGGGACCCGTAGCTGAGAAAAAAAACGCGAGCATTTTTTTACCAACGTTTCTCGCCTGCCTCACTTTTGTTGGCCTGTTCTCATTTTCAAACACCCATTCACAAGATTGCTGTTTTTTTTCAGGTTCAAAACAATAAATCCACGTTTCGTCTCCTGTGACAATGTCATAAACAGCATTAGAATGTCCGTGGTCGTACTTCAGTAGCATCTGTGAGCACCATTCGAGGCCGCCCTTCACGAAATTCGTCATGTAAAGAAACTCGACCTCTCTCAAATTCAGCAAACCATCGCCTCACGGTACTCAAAGAAGGTGCTTCTCTCCCAAAAGCATTTTGAAGACGAGCAGTACAGTCTTGCGGACAGTGGCGTGCACAGAGATTTTTGACAGGGTAGGCAGATTTTTTTTAAAGCTATTAACTTACCAAAAAATACAGAATGTTGATTTTGGTTACCCAGTCTTGTGGAAATAATGATGTATGTGATCACTTGTTTTTATTCACCTAACACTACACACACCACATGAGCAACTTTCGCAGTGAATATCATCCATATTTATCAACTTTAAAACTTTAAAATCTTATTTCGTCTGCTACCAGTCAATCGATTCAAAACAAAAACAATGGCGGCCGTCTTAAAATCAAAATAAAATTAACATCAATTTTATACGAAAAAAAGAAATGGCAATATCTTTCACTATAATTATATGCAGCAAACTACTTTTTAAAATAGTTACGTAGCAATGCTCGCGACACTTAGGTAATTTACGTTATAGTTCTGCTGAAAGACATTGTCTATACTATGCGATAGTGTGCGTTATTTGTGTTATTGTCGGCAATGTAATTACAGGAATGCACACTACAGTATTTGTATTAATAACACGGCACACATACGTAAATTTAGACAGAAATAGTTAGTGTCTTCCGCCGTTAAAAGCTGCCAATGCGGCGCTGGTGTAGCGTAGCGCCTAGCTGCGATTTGAATATGACTAGCGATGATTTTAATAACTTACCGATACCGATAGATGGAGCTGCTTTTAATTTTTTGTTTTTGATACGAAATATTAGTTATAAACTATGTTTAAGAATGAAACATCGGATGGTATTTATCAAATTGATAGGGTAGGCAATGTCTTTTTGTCTATATGGAGTGCACGCCACTGCTTGCGGAGAGAGAGAACTTTTAAAATCATAAAAAATCATCGCTCTAAATTCTTTTCGACTCAATTCCATTTTCGTTGCGTACGTAGAGCTTTGATGTGTGATAAAAAACAATTGACAAATGATTTCCCGCCAATTGTTTTTTTTATTACTAAGTAGGTTGCAACGTGTCAAAAAATATCACATTCGAAATTCAAATAGTTCCGATTAGCTAGAAGTGCAAAACTTTTAGTGTGCCCCAAGTATTAGCATGATATTGCTTAGTTTGCTGTTTCACTATATTGGAAATAACAAATCAGCGATATTATGCCTATATAATCGATACAACCTTCAATGATAGTCAGTTGTTATTCTACTAGCCAAACTGCTGCCCAGCTACGGACGCGGTTTCTGCCTGCCGGCTGGGATAGCTAGCTAAGCTAACAGAATACTGCCGGTTTGCTCGGACAACTCTAAGTCCAGAGTATATATCACGGAAGTAGTACGATACATATATAAAGTATATAAAGTGAACTGTATATAGTTGTAGTGAAGAAATAAAACTGTGACAATTAAATAAATTAAGTGTGGGTTTTTCTAAAAGTTGTTTTTTTGATAACAACTTAGTGGACACGACTAACAGTACGCTTGTGGGCCTGATGTAAATCGATTACCGTAGCCTTAAACACTTGCAATAGATTAAGTATCTTGCATGATGCTACCTCTGTTGCTAACACAGCAACTCCTTAGGAGCTTACTGGAGACCTCGCACACTTTTAGGTTATTTGACTGCGGTTATTTTTGTGACGTGAAAGGTACTTCCCCCGACCGATTGATTTAATGCCTCCTCTCTCCTCTCTTAATCTCTCGCTGATAGAAAAAATGATTACAAATATTTTTAGCCTTATTTAACTTATGTAGATAGTAAGGGCAAACCTTCCGTATTGTGACGTAATGCATTGCCCCTATCAGGTGAACCGTAGCTTGTTTGCCTCCTCAGTAGTATAAAAAGAACTTTAATCTCATTTTCTTTCTTATGTTAAAGTAAGAAGAAATGGATATCGGACGATACCTCACTAATTAATAAGGTATCGTGTAATATTACGGTAATCATCTAATAGCATCACTTTTATGATAGAATAGCAATTATATGTATGGTGTTAGATAGGTTTTTTCAATTAAAATTACATTTGTAATTGTGGATTCTTCAATTCATTCCCTCCGGTCGACTTTGGCCATATCCTAACTTGTCCATTTCCAAAGTAGTCTATTTCCTAACTTCTTTACTTCCTGATTCGACTCTTTATTTCATCCATATTAATATTTATTAATTGCATTCATGTGGTAATACATTTGGTGTCAAGCTGAATCTTCATTTCACACCAGTTGAATGAAAATAGCTGCATGAAAATTATTTTTGCGTCCCTTGTACTCTGCTATTGAGTGGGGATTATGTACGACATGATACTAACAACTTCCTTCCATTTTGTATAAAAAAATAGGCAGTAAGCGTCTTCTTATGCAACTCCTTCGACAGAATCCATATTACTATTCTATAGAAGACATGACGAGATGCAAAGATTCTCCTTAGACCTTATTGCTCAGACTTTAATATCGCGCGTAAACTTATGACCGCTCGTCTCTGAGCTGAAACAATCCTGAATTATGTTCAGGTGCTCCCCAAAATTTTTCCACAGTATTACCTCCATATGCGATCGGACTTGAGATTTGAATAAAGTAAGTAAGTAAGTTCTGTACATCGAGTTTCTTGGATGTCAGCTTGACCATTTCCTCCGGTGTCTTCGAAACTAAACTTTGCTAGAGATCTCGGGGCTAAGAATCCCAATGCTCTTAACGATACCAGATGGTATTATTTATTTATTTTTATAAATATAATAGTGTTATCTATACAGCTTAAATATAAACTTACAAAGGTTTTCCGTATGCACATTCGTAGTTCACAAGAAACAGATATATTAATGAAAGAAAAATGAAGCATTCACTCGAGTGAACATTCGATTCACTCGAATGAATGCTCACTGCTTAGTTGGCATAGTTTAGAAAAGAACATTCATCACGTATTGTGTCATTTTTATTTTATTTTATTTTATTCGGAGAATATACAGTCTGAAATAATAACTAAAAACAAAACTAAATAGAAAACTATAGACTAATTACATATTCTCGCATATGTGTATTAAAATAGCTTGTCTGTTAGAGAAATTTAGTATTACAAAGAATTTTGCAGAATTTAAGAAAAGCAATAAAAGGTATTTACCTTTAAATGAAATTAGTACCTTCTTAAATTACCAGATTAGAACCATTAAACCACGCCTTTGATAAAATATTTTTAAATTTAACCGGTTTTGAGTTAAATAAGTCAATCTCAGGACAATCAGCCAGTTTGTTTATCTCTTTAGCAGATCTAATGAAAAAAGTATTTTGCCTATAATTACTTGCACTGAATGGTATAGCAAGGAACGCAGGAATACGCACTGCTCGTTTGGGTACCTTTAAATAAATATTCTGTAATAGAATAGGTGAGTCTATAAAATTTTGAGCAATTTTAACCAAGAATAATATATCCGAAATTTGTCTTTGTCTTTTTGCGGATTGCAGGAAACTGTGCCAGTTGTAATTTGTTTAATTTGTGAAATTTCAATTAATATCGACGAGCTCGGTGGCGCAGTGGTGAAACGCGTTGTTACGCTACTTTGATACCAACGCTCGTGGGTTCGATTCCCACACAGCACAAACATTTGTGTGTATGAACATGTCTGTTTGTCTTGGTCTGGGTATTATCTATGTATAATAAGTATGTATTTACAAAAAAAATGTATTTACGTATGTTTATCAGTTGTCTAGTACCCATAACACAAGCTTCGCTTACTTTGGGGCTAGATGGCGCTGTGTAATTTGTCCGACAATATTTATTTATTATTAACTTCTTTATTGCACATAAATATACAAAATATCATCTTTGTTACATCTTTGTTACAAGTTTTGTGTACAAAGGTGAGCTTATGTCTTTAAGAGATTTCTTCCAGCCAACCCCAATGAATGTGAAAACATTGTATAGCGCCGTAAACAAAATATATGTGCCAACAAGCGTCAATAAAAACAATTATTTATTTATTTATTATTAAAGTACCATTAATTTCTGTCACATGTTTTTCTCCACAAGGGTACGAGAGATGTTATCACGGCCTGTTTAATAAGTGCCCCCGGTGTTGTCGTCCGCATAGCAATGGATGCCGTCAATTGATAACATATCATTGATATGCAGCAGAAATAGCGGCGTCTATTATACGATAAATAATTAATTTCTCTCTTCCATGCCCAGAAATAGGTTCAATATGTCAAAAGAAGCTCACAATCCGCCTCGGCTTCGGCAGAATAGATCATTTTCGCCACTCTATTTTTTTTTTATAATACGTCGGGAGGCATACAAGCATACGACCCATCTGATGTAAAGCGGTTACCGTAGCCTATTAACGCTTGTAATTATATTAAGTATCACTTGCGCGATGCCTCCTCTGCTGCTTATACAGCAACTCCTTATGAGCTTACTGGTGACCTCACTCACACGCAACACAACAACCCTCTAGGGAGTTGTTATTTGTCTGCGATTTTCTATGAGGTAGAGGTACTTCCTTAGACGGGCTGCTTTGATGCGCCCTACCTCTCTTAAAACATCCCAACCAAGTCAAACAGACCCACGAACCCACGATCGTTGGTGTCAAAGTCGCAT
This sequence comes from Pyralis farinalis, assembly GCA_947507595.1. NCBI lineage: Eukaryota > Metazoa > Arthropoda > Insecta > Lepidoptera > Pyralidae > Pyralis > Pyralis farinalis. The sequence goes on from OX382270.1 coordinate 5,113,884, forward strand.
CGTTCATAACTGAGCCACCGAGCTCGTCAAAATTTATATATATATATATATGTATAAACTCTTTATTGCACATATAAATACAAAAAAGTTACATTGTATATTAAACATATTACAGAGGCGAACTTATCTCTAAAAGAGATCTCTTCCAGCCAACCCTCAGCAGTGGGATATCTCGTCAGTTGCGGACAGCAGTACGTGCCTAAATAAATTTTAAATAAATACATACCGAATACACACATATATATCATAAATATATTTACATGAATACACATATAACATAAATACAGTTACATTTATATACATACATATATATATATATATACTTATTTTAGACTTGATAAATAATACTCTTTCAGTTTTTTTTAAAGGAGTGGATTGATGGGCTTTTCCGAATGTGTGTTGGTAATTTATTCCACAGTTGCGCAGCACGGTAGGTAAAGGAATTATAGAAAAAAATTGTTTGCGCAGCTGGGAGCAGCAGCGTCTTTATGCAACGCCGTGAGTCATACAAGCATACGGCCCACCTGCTGTAAAGCGGTTACCGTAGCCTATGAACGCTTGCAATACATTAGCTATCACTCACGCGATGATGACGTCTGCCGCTAACACAGCAACTCCTTTGGCAGGGACACAACAACTCTTTAGGAAATTGTTATTTAGCTGCAGTTTTTTGTGAGGTTAAGGTACTTCCTCAGACGGGCTGCTTTGATGCGCCCTACCTCTCTTAAAAGGATTGGCAGAGGCCAGTGTTTTCAAGGTGCCCGAAGACCACTGACTTAGCTTAACGACTGTCATCTATCGACAACAGTCGAGACCGATGGCGTAACATGCCCGAGATAGATAAACCCATCCATAACGCGATTTCGATCCGTGAGCCAGCCAATACGAGCTGCACTTTCTACTTTATCTCCCAGCCCGTAGCGGTGAATTGAATTACTATGAAAAATCTGGGGGTGGGAGTGATACTTAATATATTGCAAGCTACGGTTACATCAGGTGAGTACGTAACAAAAACAGCCAGGCCACGACAAACATACACGTTCGTGCACACTGGAAAAAAACCGCATTCCAGCGCTCTCTGTCTTTGCAATTTGTAACTAAATAAAATGCCTCGCACATTGACAGGATATAAATTTTTCACGGTATTGCCAGGGGATGGCGCTATAGTTAAAAATGTATGTCATTTATACAGTGTCGGATTCTGCTTTTTAAGCTGTCACGACTTCTGAATTACATTCCAAAAAAATGACGTAGCAGCCCTCCGATCAATACATCCATCGCCCAAACGCATATATTTGTCCTATGTGGGAATCGAACCCACGAGCGTTGGTGACCAAGTAACGTAACAGCGCGTCGTTCACCACTGCCACCGAGCTCGTCAAATAATGGTCAATTGATTCAGGCGTTATTTTGGGAAAGTCAAATTTACAGGCAATTTGATAAAAGACCGTTTGAGTGTTTCCAACATGAATTAGTTCATACGAACTAGCACCGGCCGGCAACATCCCACTGTCGTTAGTAGATGCCGTCGCCGCCGCGGAGGCTCTGGTCGTTTCTGCCTCGAGCCGGGCCCGCCGAGCTGTGTGCCTTTATCTCGGGCTTCACCGAGCTTTGGCACGTTAAACTGTCGGTCTTGGATGTTGTCGATAGCTAAGTTAGTCAGTAAGCTAAGTCAGTGACCTTCGGGCGACTTGCAGACGCATGCCACCGCCAATCCGCAGTTGAGTAACGTGCTAGAATATGCTCTAAACCTATTTGGTGGAAGGGTGACCCGTATCCCTGCAGTGGAATGAGTTACGGTTACGTTCTGATGTTGATTATAAAGTAGTTGATAACTATTCCAATTATTTATTTTTATCCAGATATCTTGTAACAAAATAATAATATATTTAACGATAAATACAACAATGCCAATAATAAAAAGTCTTCACCACTTTTATTACCTGTGAAATAAGGTCGTCTTCGCGTTGGCGGACATCGCTAAGACGTCTTTGCGATAAATCTAGTTAAGAAAGGTAAGGCACATCAAATCAGCCCGTCTAGGGAAGTATCTCCACTCCCCAGAGGATTGTTGTGTTCCTGCTTTTGGGTGAGGTCACCAGTAAAGCACCTAAGGAGTTGGTGTGTTAGCAGCAGAGGTGGCATCGTGCGAGTGATACTTAAGGTGCAGCAACCGTTACGGTAACCGCTTTACATCAGGTGGGCCTTATGTTTGTATGCCTCTCGACGTTGTATAAAAATTCTTGGTGGTCGATTGTTTAGTTAACTCGTATTAATAACTCTCTGACTTTGACAAGCTGAGTGGAGCAGTTATTAGTAATGCTACTATGATACGCTCGTGGGTTCGATTCCCACACAGGATTAACGTTTGTGTGCATGAACATGTCTGTTTGTCTTAGTCTGGGGGTGTATTAAGTGAGTTAGCTCTTAAGGAGTTGTTGTGTTAGTGGCATTGCGCGAGTAATAATTATATTGCAATCGTTCATAGGCTCCAGATTAGGTGGGTCGTATGCTTGTATGCCTCACTACGTTGTATAAAAAAATATATCAATAAAATTCGAATTTTGGCCAATTACAATTTTTATGCAGAGCAGACTTACCTACCCTGATCCAATTGGATGGTAAAGAAGCGAGAAAGGTATGTAAGGACTGAATCATGCAGTGCTCGGTTCTCTCTACCAACCCCACAAGGGACTTGGCATGAAGGATAGATAAGATATATTTTTAGATAGAGATATACGACACAAGTGACATAAAACAAAGACACGGCCGGTCCAGTGAACGTCAAATGCCCTAAGTAAATTATGGCCTAAATTCAGTTCAGTTGCAGTAAATTGAGAAATTAAAACATCCCCAGTGTACAATAAACTGTAGAAATACTATTTCTTGAGCACTGGCGCCGGTCACGTATTGTGCTCAAGTTTTGTAATTAAAACCTTCGTTTTGTTCTTTTCGCCTTTAAAGCAACATTCATTTTCATGTTTACATTGGTAAGACCCTTGCGAACGATTTCTTGGCTATAATCGTGCGACAAATTAATGATTTTTAAAATAAAACTTTTAAAATAAAACAGGGAAATTCATTGAAATTGAGGGCAGCAAAGAAACTATGAAGTGTGCCGATTTAAACGAACTTGTTTCCATATTTTATTTACTTAAATGTTTTATTTCACTTCCCATTCACAACTTTTTAGTTAATATATATCATATCTACATCAAATCTTCACTAAAAATACACGAGACTATCAAAAAAACACACTCATGTGAGAAAAAACAATATTGTATTGTAAACAAAATAAAGACATAAAGAAAAGGGACTTTAAAGAGTGTTTTTCTTTCATTAGCCCAGCAGCAACAATGACCTCCAGACATAAACACCTGAATAATGTCTTTGTGACAAAGGGACTACCACCAGAGTGTAATAATAAAATACGTTTGCAAAAAAAAAAAAAAAAATACCACACTCAAAATCGTCGAACACACATCGTACTCCTTTTTTAGGTAGGTAAAAATTAGCTCACTAACTGCACTGAATGATACAAGATCAGGTTGTTGTATACATGTTTATCTTTGATGTCATAACGAAACAAATTAATACGTTGGCTATGGTATATACATACATACTTGCACTTACGCACTTCCTCAGCCATATCATAGACTAGTCAGGACCTCGGAACGTAGATATGAAAACAAAATTTTAATTTTGTTTGCTGGTTTAATGATATACGCGCGCGAGGCGGCAACTGTTAAACGTGGGTTATTGACGCTCCGTGAGTTATTTTTATTATCATCGTCAAGATGGAGAAGAAAGTGGCAGATATGGTAGTCAAAGCCATGCAAGCACTTATGCTTCCGTTGGAGCTGAAAATGAACTCGGTCTTGGAGCTAGTTCATTCTTTGGAAGCCAAGATAGATGGCTTGCAGGTTCGCCAACATATCCAAGAAGAGGGTAAGTCGACATCAACAGCCGACGCAACAGCCGCAAGTTACTCATCGGTAGCGGCGCGCCCCTCTCCCCGACCCCCGCTGGCACCTGTAAGTGTACAGACTAGGCGCCGACGAGCAGCTATGGTTGCTGCCCCACCACCGGTACGTTCGGCTAACATCGTGTCGACGTCTGCGCACCCACCCCCCACACCTCCCGCGGCCGCTCCGACTCCCGCCAGCAGCGGTGATTCAGCGCACGGTACGTCATCAGAGGACGCGGTCACGCTGGTGAGTGCCGGCTGTGTAATGGATGAACCGTGGAATGTAGCAAGGCAGAGGAAACCTCGTAGGCCAGTCATTCGTGGCACTGGTGAGGCGGATGATCAGCTGTCTACGGTCGAGAAATTTAGGCATATTCATCTTTGGTCTCTGAAGAGTGACACGACTACAGAGAAGGTACAGGCTTATATGAATAAAAAGAACTCTGACCATGCGCCATACTCAATAGAAAAATTGAAGTTAAAACATGAATATTATGCATCATTTGTTGTAACAGTTCCTGAAAGTGCGTTCGAATTTTTTATGACAGCTTCTAATTGGCCACCTAACACTGAACTCAATGAGTGGTTTCGTAAAAGAAACTTTAGTACAAACAAGAACCAATAATAGGAACAGATCATCGAATATTCAAGCTAGTAGATCGTTAAATATCTACTATCAAAATGTGCGAGGACTGCGAACCAAGCTGGCTCAATTTTCTAATGCCGTTGCAACATCATCTGCACACTTATTTTTTATTACTGAGACCTGGTTACAGCCTGGAATTAGTGATGGCGAGATTATACCTCCAGGTTATACGCTTATTCGCTCTGACAGATTTAACGCACAGCGCGGAGGCGGCGTAATCATTGCGGCCGCAGCCTTATACGACTTGCGCTTAATAGATTCGCCACTCGATATAGGAACGGGTTGTGAGATTGTGTGCGGCGGGGTATACCGCAATAACAAGTTACTATTTGTGGCTATGTGTGTCTATATTCCACCGTCTGCGCGTGAGGCTAGTTACCTGGAAGTGTTCGATGCTATTGAACGTGTTGGTGTAAAATATGACAACCTATTAGTATGCGGTGACTTTAACCTAAACTCAGCGCCTACATCGGTTATTATTAGGTTTGAATATCTGTTGTCGTTCTGTGATTTATCTCAGGTGAATACTGTGGATAATATTAGTGGGTCAATGTTAGATCTTGTTTTATGTAGCACGTCGTTGGGGACGGTGTCAGTGCATCGAGAGATCGACAGTTTGGTTCCGATAGATAGCTATCATCCACCGCTCAATATAATTATAAGTGATTTTAATGAGCGCGTCAATTTTTGTACTGATGATTCATTAATTGACTCTGAGACTCTGTGGAATTTTTATAAAGCCGATTTTTCAAAATTATACAAAAGTCTGGGATCTATAAATTGGGAACCTTTGTTAAGCATTAAAGATCCTAGCGTTGCTGTAGATTTTTTCTATAATTTGCTATACACTGCGGTAAATGAATGTGTCCCAAAGAAATCGCGTTGTGCGGCGCCGCCTCGGTATGTTTATCCTGTGTGGTACTCCGCTGAAACGAAACGCAACATTAAATCGAAATCTTTTTATCACTCGCGTTTTAAGAAAACGAAATCTTCAACAGATCGACACATTTTTTCTCGTTATAGAGCGCTTGTTAAATTGAGCATTAAAAAGGATTTTCATAATTATATATTGCGTATGGAGCATGAGTTAACAAAAGATCCATCGTCTTTTTGGAAATATACTGCCTCTAAACGTAAGAATAAAAATGTAGGTAGGAAAGTTACCGAAAATGGTCAACCTATACCGAACGAGGAATGTGCTCATAGGTTTGCGAAATATTTTAGCTCTGTATATGATCAGCAGCCGCCGAACCTCAACGCAGAGGCGGCAGCGGCAGCGGGTACAAATAACAGTAACTACGTGCATATATCATCCATATCACTTGAAGATGTTAAGCTCGCACTCAGGCGTCTTAAGCCGAAAACATCAGCTGGACCAGACGGCATTCCGCCATATGTTGTTAAAGATTGCAGATCAGTATTCATATTGCCATTGTGGCATTTATTTAATTTGTGTCTTACGCATAATTTTTACCCTGATGTTTGGAAGACTACTAAAGTTATACCGGTACCTAAGACAAAGCGTGGGTCTAATATTAGTGATTTTAGACCAATAGCTGTGTTATCTGTGTTCGGCAAATTATTTGAGTCAGTTTTATATCGCTTGATTAGTAGTCAAATTGAGTGTAGGTTGACTAGCGCTCAGCATGGGTTCAGAGCGGGTTATTCTACTAGCAGTAATTTGTTGTCTTTCTTGACACTCACGAATAGAGTGGTGGACTCTGGCGATCAGGTAGACACTGTTTACTTCGATTTCCGGAGGGCATTCGATGTGGTCAATAATGACACACTTCTACAAAAATTTGCTGCAATCGGATTCACTCCTTCGTTGTTGCAATTTTTTTGTTCTTATTTCCGTGACCGAAAACAGTATGTGCACTACAATGGACGAGACTCTGACCCGTTTTGTGCCCACTCTGGTGTTGGACAAGGCTCTAATCTTGGGCCATTGGAGTTTTTAATTTTCATCAATGATTTGCCTGACACAGTTAACACAGCGCAATGTCTGTTATTCGCTGATGATTTAAAACTGTTTTTTAGTATAGGTGAAGAATCTGACTGCGAGCTACTTCAGCAGGACGTTAATAATGTGCTACGTTGGAGTGAGAACAATAAATTAATGCTCAATATTGATAAGTGCTCTATGATGTCATTTACTCTTGCAAAGAAGCCGATTACAGCCACTTACCATCTAGGCAATTCTATCGTACCAAGAGTTTCATCTGTCCGAGATTTAGGCGTGCAGATGTGTGAAGATCTGTCCTTTCATGAACATATTGTTAGGGTTTGCACTGCTGCTTTTCGAACTTTAGGTTTTGTACTACGTCAAGCACAGCATTTTAATAGCATAATAAGCATAAAAACCCTATATAATGCGCTTGTTCGTAGTCAATTAGAGAGTGACGCAATCATATGGAATCCGTATGAGGCCAAATATGTGCTCATGATAGAAAAGTTACAGAAAAAATTTGTACGGTGGCTTTATCGTAAGCAGTATGGGTATAGTGTCGATTATCCCAATATTTATCCCAGTGCTTTTTTGCTTGGTATGGTTGATTACGGCACTCTCGAGGTTAGACGTAATGTCCGACTTCTTGAGGTTGTGTTTGACCTGCTTAGGGGTTATAGAAGTAATGCTGCTGTCTTAGAGCTAATTACTTTTAATGTTCCTGATAATTACTATCGGTCCCGTTCACACAAATTATTCACGCTGCCTTTTTGTAGAACGCAACTAGGTAGCCATGCACCGCTACCTCTAGCGCTGCGCCTGCTCAATGGCATTACGGCTCAATACGACAAGCTCGATTTGTTTAGTTGTTCGCATGCAGAATTTCGCAGGGTGGCAACAGAATATTTAGAAAATGCAAATTTATAATATGTATAATTTTAAAATAATTTATGTTTTTTTATAATAATCAAAATCAGATCAAAATATGTTTATTTGTCATTGGGCGCTTCGACGCGTCATGCATTGTTTTTTAAATAATGATCTATCATTTACTTATATTTATTATCTTAATGCAATCTTAATGATGTATGTGTAATATGAATAATTTTTATTATTTATGTTTATAATTAGATAATAGTATTTGATAAGCGAATTGGCTTCTTAGCTGTAATGCTTATCAAAAATATATGTGTAATAAATAAATAAATGATAGTCCACACAGCTGTACATGGCTAATGAAAGAAGTTTCTTTTAATCAAGTTTGGTGTCGGAAGGAAACCGTCTCATTAGTTTCTGTGGGGAAGAACTTCTACGGGCTTCCTTCTTCTCCCTTTCGTCGCCCTGTAACACAAGGTATGTGTCAGATGAAGCCTTTAAGACCTTCCGCTAAATGCAACTCCTAGGTGGTGTTTAGTACGTATGAGTTAGTAAGACATATATAACCCTTGCGGTCATTTGCAAAATTCAATACAATCGTTATGTGCACAAATAAATAAAGCTGAGGTGTCCGTTTGTCATAATAATAGCTTTCTACTAGATATATATATATATTTTTTTTATTTTTTGTCGGTCTCTTTATTACTAATCTAATAAACTTAGATACGGCTGAACCGATTTTGACGGGACTTTCACTGGCAGATAGGTGAAGTTAGAAAGAGTAACTTTTATTACAGAAACGAGAGTTAAAAAAGGGAACAAATACAACTCATAAAATTGTAAATAAATTCCAATTCTCCGAGGACGAAGTCTCACGCTCTAATTCCAAATAAAAGTAATTTAAAATCACAAGTAAGTTCTAAGTGTTGATTTTAAATTTCGTCAGTATAAAGAAATTATCTATGCAAGCCATAATAACCAGCGAACTTAAAAAGCAACTGCTTTTTAAGTTCGCTGATAATAACTTAGTAGTATGGGGATTATTTAGGTCTTCGTTTACAATCAATTTAAATAACATGACAACAAAGTCAGTATTATACATTAGCGAACATTTTCATTTGGGTGGGTTATAACTTACAAGACATTGTAGCGAAACATTTTCGTTTAGTATTGTGGTACCAGCGCGGAGAGCGCACGGGTTGTCAACACTTGGTCCACCCGCCATCATTAATAACGCATTCCTATCTTGACTCTTGATAAATATTTTTGTAAATTGATGGATAATGGTAACAGAATGTTTTATTACCTAAGTGACAGAAGATTCCTCTGAATATTCTGAGACCACCTTCATTTTTTGTGAATGACACTGACACATTTCTAGGTATTCTTAAATTTACTAATAAACTAAAGACCTATATGTATATGATCTAGTGTTTTTCATTTTGAGCTACTAGAAAAATGTTTTGGACCCCTGATGTTTGTTTACAAAGTTTTTATCTTCTCGTGGTGTGGACTTTCATAGATTTGTTCGAGTCATAACTTGTTCGTTTTCGGAAGATGTAGCCGTACGAACATAGTGGTTGCAAGTTCAATTTTGACATTCGCTGAAGAGATTAATATTATTAATAAACAAGTATATTACCATTGAAATTAAACAATTTTTAACGGAAGTATCGCGTTTTTTATTTATTTTGTTGAACCTGACGTTTCGGACGCTTTGCAGCGTCCGTGGTCGCAGGAAGTTTCTGCTGGACGGACGGACGGTACTTCCATTAAAAATTGTTTAATTTCAATGTGTAACAATCGCGAAAACCTAAGACAATACTAAGTATATTACCATATAAAACGGAATAGTGGTTTATCAATTATTCCGTTTTATATATTAATCTCTTTGTTCTGGTTGGTATCTCTGGTTAGAATTAAAGTCAGATTAAAAAAAAATATTTTGACATTTGATAGCCCAATGCCCATGAGGAAGGTTTTAGTCTTTTCAACATCACGATACGATCCTTAGAAGCGGCTTGTTCCCGCGCTTTTGACGAGTGACATTGTTGTTAAGCTTGAATTTTTTACAATTCATTAATAATTAGTTTTATGTGACAATTTTGATAGTATTTAAGTGCCCGTGAACTTATACAGTAATGAAAAAACTCGAATATAACAGAACCATGAAATTTTTGGACGACGTGATCTATGAAGAATACCTTGTAAAATTCACTATCGTTTTACGGCTGTGGAATGGAATGAAACTTATGAAAACCAAAAATATGGCTTAAAGGTCTATGTTACCAGGCCATAACCTACAAAAAAACCCTCAGAAGATAATGAAAAAGAAAGAAAGTAGAAAAAACGGTTAAATGCAGCGAACTTATGGGATACAGGATGCGCGCGGACGACGTAGTCGCTAACAAACTGAGGTTAGTAAAAAATAAAGACGAAGGTTTCCCGCGCAAATATTATTATCTCTACATCGATGTGTGAGGCCCCCACTTGCGAGCGAGTGTGAAGCTAACAATAGTCGATAAACTAAGTAGTTTGAGTCATGAACTGATTTGGGTGAGTCATAAATATACTCAGCTCTGACATATCGGGCCGCATCGCTGAAATCTTTGAATAGGGATTACAATGTTAGATACCAAATACTTTTCTGAGCTTTACAAGCAACCATAATGTATAAAACATTTTAGCACGTTTCTTTTTTTAAAGGATTTTTGTTTAGTGTTTTTCCTGTATATATTTGAGGAGCCTGGTTGTAATTGTTGTTGCCACCCTTGCACCCGGAGAGATGAAATTCTACACATTTGAATCAATATTCTTCGTCTTAGTTTGTAAGACTTTTGTCTGGGTGTCGTTCTGCTAGCTGCGCCGATAGCATAGATATCAATGCTGGCGTCCCACAGGACTCTGTACTGTCCCCGACACTGTTTCTCCTGCATATCAATGATATGTTGTCATGTCATGTCATCAGAATGTCAGATCATGTCAGAATTTACAGGCAATTGAATCTTAACTATTTGTGAGCTTCGCGCTACCAATTAGTTCATGCAAAATAGTGCCGGCCGGCATCCACCCACTACCGTTGGTAGATGCATGCCGCCGCTGCCATGGCTGCTCCGGTCGTCTCTGCCTCATCTGCTGCAGCGGTCTCTGCGAGCGTCCGCCATTTGAACCATAGAATACATGCAGCCGCCATCGTGTTATTCTAACGACCAACATTTACAGACCCTGAGGAAGCTTCGTGGAGAGACACACGTGTCACAGAGACGACCGGAGCAGCCACAGCAGCTACGGTGGCGGGTGCATGCGGTTTTTGATTCACATGGCGGACATGCGCAGAGACGACCGCAGCACCCGAAGCAGAGACGATATGCATCTACTGACAGTATTGGGTGGATGCCGGGCGCCAATAGTTCGTATGACCTAATCGGTAGCGGAAGCACACAAAGTGGTTTAGATCATCATCATCATCATCCACTAGGCCACCCCATCTCAACCCGTGGGTGTCGTAAAAGGCGACTAAGGTAATTATCCAGGTGATGGGCAGCAGCGTCCACTGATTCAACCCGCCTGCCAAGCGTGGCAAAACCCCCTCAAAATGAGTATGACAAGAGGACGGGTTGGATCAAGTTACCTGTAAATTTGACTTTTACAAAATAACGACCGAAGCTATTAACTATTTCATGTCAGAATTAACTTTCGATCGATTAATTTTCTTCATTAAACGGTAATCCGTTTGAAGATTAAGATTAGACAAGTAGAGTCATATTTACTGTTACCAATTTAATCAGATCATTTATTTTTCTTAATAACTTGGAATTAAGCACTAAGAATATTTTGGAGTAGGTACATTTCGTCACTTATTCGCATTTTCATGCAGATGTCTCGAAATGACGATCATAAAGTTGAACGATGTCTCCATAGGTACTTAAGCTGTGGCTTTTGTTGCTAAATATCATTTTTACATAATATAGCTAGTATTACCAGAGGAAGACTTTATACAAAAGTCGTCTGCGTACCCACGCATCTCTGTATCACCTATTTCTACCGCCAAGCAGCTATATTATATAGCTGTGTTCTGGTTTGAAGGGTGAGATATATGGCAGGGAAGGGGTACTGTGACGAAACAGCCTTAGGTCACAAATTTGGCAGCGCGCAAGTAACATACCCGTGGTGTTGCTAGAGTCAATACGTTGCGGTGACAGCTTACCATCAATTTTTTTTATACTATAGTTTTTTTTTATACTAGAGCAAATTGTACAGTTGATGATATATAATTTAAAATAAATAATAATATAAAGTGATTTATTGATTTTTATTTATACTACGTCGGGAAACATACAAGCATACGGCCCACCTGATGTAAAGTGGGTATCGTAGCCTATTAACGCTTGCGATATATTAATTATCACTCGCGCGATGCCTCCTCTGCTGCTTACACAGCTCCTTGGGAGCTTACTGGTGACCTCACTCACACGCAGGAACACAGCAATAGAGAGTTGTTATTTGGCTGCGGTTTAGTAAAAAAAATCTAATGCGGCTCGGATGCTTGTTTGCCTATCTAGTTGTATATAAAAAAAGTATTTTCATATCTTTACGCTAAGTTCAAGGTAAGGCAGGCAGAAAGAATAGAGCGTAACGTCACTCTAATGTCAAGTAACTTCAAACAGTTGTGTCAATTGATTTTCGACATGTTTCATTGTACAAATAGTTTTTCACAAAATCTAAAGAACGCATCATAACCGTAGTCTATGAACGCTTGTATTACATTGTGTATCGCGTGATGTTACCTTTGCTGCTAATACAGTAACTCCTCGGGAGCTTATAGGTGACCTCACTCACTGGCAGGAATACAACAGGCCTTCAGGAAGTTGTTATCTAGCTGCGGTTTTCTGTGAGATAAACGTACTTTCCTAAACAGGCTGATTTCATGCGCACTCCCTCTATTAAAATTACTAGTTATGCGATTTCTAATGTTATTTCGTAAATGCTCCAATAGTTGCTTGAGATCCTTGCCGTTAAAAGTTTCGTTTAGAAGGCAATTGTCTGCTATCCAGTCTATGGATTTCACAACTATACTGTTTTTCATATGAAGCGACTGAATCAGACTTCCGCAATGTAGAGAGAAAATCAGACTTTTCTTAGGTTTTTTTTTTTATATTAGTTCAGCATAGTGGTCCCTCTTTGCCTGATGGTAAGCGAAAGAGGAGCCCAAATCGCAACTGCAACTGACAACATACTACATCCCGCATCCTGTCAGTTGACGCTGCCATGCTGACCCGCAAAATGCTTCTTCACGTTTCGTTTGAAGGATCCCATATTATAGGAAGGAGGGAACACATGTGCAGGCAAGGCGTTCCACTTTTTGATGGTACGACAAAGATAGGAGTTGCCGAACTTTTTGGTACGCGAAGAGATATTCTCAACCGTGGAACTATGACATCGCAAGCCCGCACGTGTGGTTCTATGACGGAAGGGTGAGGGTGGGATAAGGGAAAACAATTCTTCAGAGCACTCGCCATGGTAAAGGCGGTAAAATACGCTTAGAGAGCCTATGTCCCTACGGAGTTGAAGAGGTTCTAGGCTTTTGGTGACCTCTTCGTCGTCAATTATGCGGATAGCCCGTCGCTGCAACCTATCGATAGGTCATATGTCTTTCAAAACATAATCCGAAATTTGAAAATAGTACTCAGGTGATTATAACATGATCTATTCAATAATACAGCGGAGAGGTTACCACCAGGTGTTTGCTATTTTGACACTTATTGCTATTAAAAAAACAACGCTAAGGTAGAAAATGGTGTTTGCTTGATTACCTTACGAGATCACTCGCGTGTTCATTAAAACTTAGATAAACGATTTCTTTTTAAATCTTATCGAAGGAACTTCAAATTTGACATTATTATACCTTGATGGTACATAGTACGTAACCCTAACTGCGTGAACCATAAACTACTTGAATGCGCATGAAGGCTTCCCGCCCTCACTAACACGTGGTTTTCACCTCTTCCCTCACTAACAGCGTCTAAGTATCTCAGTAATTCGATTTACCAATGAGAGAATATTTTAACCAATAAGCAATACCACTAAATTCATGTTTATGTACATATTGTAATTATCACTTGTTCGGCGGTGATGGAAAACACTATTAGGAAACTCGTCCAAGAAATTATATTTCGATAGACGAGTGACCTGACCTAAGAGAGGTCTGATTTACCCTCTGGGTTGCGGAGGTCTGACGGCTGTCACTCCATGTAAAAATCAGTATCTTCGCCATATGTTTAGGCTTAGGCAATCCCAATGGATTGCAAAGCAGGAAGACAGAATACTAAGAAAGTATACAGAGAATTTATTCCCACACGTTGGATGTAAAAAGCTCACGGATTGCGCGGTTCCAGAGAGATACTTTTCCATGAACCTTACAGTTGGGTAATTAATGCCGTGGCTCTCTCAAGAGACTATTTAGTTTAGTTAAGTTTCTACCTAGGTACGTCTCTTACTAACAAAATTTAATTTGCTCATAATAAGTAACAATATATAAACCATTGTCACCCATTAGTGCAGTGATAGCCCAGTGTATAAGGAACCAGCCTATTGGCCGACAGGTTCCCGGTTCAAACTCTAGCGGGGGCTTGTACCACAAAATTCGTGTTTTCGGATTTATATACATATCTATCACTTGCTCGGTGGTGAAGGAAAACATCGTGACGAAACCCATACGTCCATAAAATTATATTTCGCACGTGAGCTAACCTAAAAAAGATCTGGTTTTCCCTCTGGGTTGTAGAGCTCAGACAGCAGTCCCCCATGTAATAATCATGGTCTTCATCATATTTTTAGCTAGCGGACTTCGCCATTCCTAATGGATTAGGAAACGGGATAACGCTAAGAAGAAATAGAATCATCTCCCATGCAAACAGAATTTACTTCTATGGAAATTCAAGTTATGCACTGCAAAAAAATATACTGTAGAATTACGCTGAATTACGCACATACCAGGTCACTCAGAATGTATTGCGAAAAAACAGTTTTTATGTATGAGAGTTGTAACTAATATTTAATTGAATAACGAATAATTGAATTAAAATTGACAGATACACAACGCGAAAGTAGAAGGATGTAGGAGCCGAGGAAGGCCAATACTCACCTACCATGAACAAACTGATCGTGTTTTATCAAAAGGTATTTAGGTGTTCTGAGGAGCCTTAGAATCCGTCGAGCGTGCAGGAGAAGAGCGGTGAATATTAAAGAAGCGAGTGAGATGTGCAAGTATCGAGTTATTTGGCGCTCGGTTCTCTCTGCCTTACGCAAGGTATTGTCGTGAAGTTATAGATTATAGAAAAAAATAATCCAAAAATCTGCAACATGAAGGATATAATATTGACATACAAAGATAAGAACCAAAATAATAAAATTTGGTTCTTATTAACATGAATAGTTTTCCGAAATTTTCGGTGTCAAACGGGCAAAAATTTTGTTCATAATTAAAGTTCATAACTAAAATATAATTGTATTGTCTTAGGTTTTCGCGATTGTTACACATTGAATTAAACAATTTTTTTTAACGGAAGTATCGCGTATTTTATTTATTTTGTTGAACCTGACGTTTCGAACGCTTTGCAGCGTCCGTGGTCGCAGGAAGACTAAGGTGGTATTTGTCTTACATTAGTTATTCAATTATTACATCTACCGACATGGATGGATTAATTATATATGTTCCGATTCACACAAAAATCGCTCACAGTGTCCGAACATTTTTTAGATCTTTGGGTTTGGGATTTGATTATTTTTAGGACTGGATCCCAAGCAGGTGGTACTTGCCAACCATCTTCTCTATTGAAATTGGGGTGTTTTCTTATTTCAATAGCCTCGCGCAACATTCTCGGCATGTAGCGATTCTCCTTGGCGAGGATTTGTGGAAACTCTGCAGTTTGTGAACATACACTGGACCAGCCAAACCATTACATCCGGTTTGATAAACCACAAATCCTCGCCAAGGAGAATCGCTACATGCCGAGAATGTTGCGCGAGGCTATTGAAATAAGAAAACACCCCAATTTCAATAGAGAAGATGGTTGGCAAGTACCACCTGCTTGGGATCCAGTCCTAAAAATAATCAAATCCCAAACCCAAAGATCTAAAAAATGTTCGGACACTGTGAGCGATTTTTGTGTGAATCGGAACATATATAATTAATCCATCCATGTCGGTAGATGTAATAATTGAATAACTAATGTAAGACAAATACCACCTTAGTCTTCCTGCGACCACGGACGCTGCAAAGCGTTCGAAACGTAAGGTTCAACAAAATAAATAAAATACGCGATACTTCCGTTAAAATATAATTGTCGATATAAGTCATTGAATGAGCAGTTAAAAAAATATTCCTTTGCTTTGAAACTGTTTTATTCGAATTAATGTTACTCTTGTTTAAAGAAAAGCAATCCTCTTTTTGTCACTTCTCACATAACAATAGTACTAAAACATTTACTACTGCGCTGCGCTGTGCTAGAATTCCAAGCAATCATAACCATAAAACTGCATTTAACTACTTATTGGATTAAATAATCATAAACTCATTCATTACACTTTTAATGCTCTACTAATGCGTAATCATCATAAAACTGCATAAAAGCGACTTTAGAAAAATAACCTTCGAAAGAAATTAATGTATTTTTTTATGTGGCGCTCAGTTGTAACTGCCTACCCCACAAGGGATTTGGCGAGTAGATGATATCTTTAAGCAAACAATCATGTGGACATTCAGACGTGAATTAGTTACCGTAGCCTATGAAGCTCGCATTATAAGGAGTGTCGCGTGTTGCAATCTCCGCATTTAACACATTAACTTCACGGGAGTAAGAACACAACGACCCTCTTTGGGAGATGTTATTTGGTTGTTATCTTCTTTGAGGTGGAAGTACTTCCCCAGTCGGGCTTCTTTAATGCTCTTAAGTCACAGTTTTGTTAATTGATTAGTATTGATTAGTATTTTAGGGTCGGCAACGCATGTGTGACACCCCTGCTGTTGCAAATGTCCATAGGCTATGGTGACTGTGTACCATCAGGCAGGCCGTATCCTTGATTGCCACCTTAGTGGTATAAAAAAAATATTAATTGGTTATTTTTGTTAATTAATTAGTTTTGTTAATTGATTAGTTTTGTTAATTCATTGAGATTCGCTAAAGATTTTAATAAAATAAATCCACTTACATCTCAATAAAAAAATATATATTTGAAAGCCGTAACTGTAGACTATGCAGAGTATCGTTGCTGTTACATGATGCTAATTATGCAACTTCTATCAAATTCCGGACGACCTCACATTATATATTTAACATAAGTGCTAATAGTTTGTAATGGCTTGGATCCTTTCCGGCGCTATCCTACATGTTATAGAAACCTAGAGAATGCTTCTTTTTTAAAACAGTAAACCTGTTTTAAAAAAGAAGCATTCTCTAGATTTTCACCATTTTTTCACAATGTCAAATGATTTGGTATATATATTGGTATAACTTTCTGAATGCATTTACTAAACTTACATAATATAATATTTAATACTCAACATATGAGTTTTTTTTATAATGGAATATTATTATCTATGTACATCATTATCGTTGGTTAGCTACAGTTTTCAAAGATACTTTTATCCTTTATCTTTGAAAACCTTAACTTTACCACCGCTTACTATCTAATGCGGGCCGCATGCTTTTGCCAATCTAGTTGTATAAAAAAATATGAAGTAATGCCCAAAAAAAAACTTGACAAAATACGTTTCTTTTCAAATATTCAATTAGATATTGCATCAAATTCACGTCAGCATATTGGTACAACAATAATAATATGAAGTTACCACTTCATATTATTATTGTTGTAAATTGAAAATAATTAAGAAAAAGTTGCCTATGCTTAATTATTTCTAGATATCTTTGTCAATTACATATTCATTAATTCTATAATGAGCCTTTTTATAGAGAGTATTTTTGATATGCCTTTTGAAGACATTGTCAGGAATCGATATAACTGTTACTGGCAATTTATTGTAGAATCAAATACAGTTTACAAAAAAATCCCTACCAGTTCTAGCAGTAAGCAGTATACCGGCAAACACAACTCATTTTTACTTCTAAGATTTTTACTGAGGTATGAGAATGACTTTAATTTTTCACGGACATACAATACGTTTTCATAAATATATTATGAAAGCGAAGACATTTATTTCTTTGAACATTTCCATGAATTATTCTCTGGGGCAAATGTTTAACATGTTTTAGATAAAAGGATATTTCAATGTCCCCACAACAGTATACCACACGAATAACCATCTCAAGATATTCAAGATAATTCAAATCATTTTCAAGATAAATGATTTTTTCTACAATTACTTAACCATACAATAAAATTCCAGATGAAGTTCCAGTTCATAAGCTCTCAACATAAACGATAGTACTTAGCCATTTCAAATTGTGCCTGCGGAAAAACTATGATATCGAGGCGACCGTTAAGTAGCCCATTTCCTTATTCAGCCGTGTAACTACACCGGCTGTAAATACCGGAAAATGAGTCCCGACTGGCGACCCTCTAGTGATGTGCCTGCATCTCGACATACCCGTATGCGTTACGGTAAAGTTTAGTTCTATTAATAATTTTATTTAGTTCCTTACGAACATTTTTATTTAAAATTATCGATTGTATAAAATAAGATATGTAATGCGGTTACTCGTTATTATTATATTTTACAGATAGACTTTTTTATGCAGTTAGAAAACCATCTGTATGAACAAAATAGTATATATCTATGAGTATATAATTATAGTTGTGGTGAACATGACAATATAAGGCCTTACGATAATAATAATCATAGAGTATGTAATTATAATGAAATTAACTTATTATACCTTATTTTGTGATTATTATCGTAAGGTTTTATTATCATGTCTAGCACGACTTACGATATACTTAGTTCGAACCCTGGCGTGGGCACCACTAAATTCGTGGTTTTCGAATTTATGAATATATTTGTAATCATCACTTGCTCGGCGGTGAAGGAAAATCTCGTGATGAAACCCTCACGTTCAAGAGTCTGGTTTACCCTTCTGGGTTGTGGCGATCTGACGGCAGTCGCTCTATGTAAAAATCAGTATCTTTATTAAATCCTTAGTCTTCGGTAGCAGACCCCGCCTATTCTAATGAATGCAAGCTTCTTCCTAGGGTTATACGTTATACCGTTTCCCAATTGGGAAACGGTATAACGTACCGTTTTTGAGGGCTAGTCATAACAGGTATCGGATTGTATTTGAAACTATTTTATCACAATACTTGCTTTGTGAACGGAACAAATCATCTTTCCACAAAAAAAAATATGTTAATCGAAAGATGCTATGCACCCTGAAGGAAGCACGTCTTGCTAGATTTCTTAGTAATTTATGTCATGAATGGGACCTGGCAAAATAATAGAGGACTATTATTTCAACAGGCTCTAAATATAGCCAAATACTCCATTCATGACATCTATAGCCCAATACTCTAAAGTTATTCGATTAATTCTACATTGGAGAATGTTCTGGTTGTTGTAACATTCCATAGTATTTTATACTCTGTTACAGCATCTAAATGACTCTTCGTTACTTAGTATCGCAACACTATTTACCCAGTTAAGTTTAGATACTGTTCTTAAAAATTAATTCTACTCTTGTTATGAATATCTGTACTTGTCTATCATACTTGACATCAGACAAGGATAAAGTACAGAAAGATAATTTACACAGAATGAAAACTTGTTCACGTTTTTAAAAACTCATGCTGTAATCTCTCCGGAAAGATTAACGGTAGAGCGGAACAGTATATGGTATATTGGTTTCTGTGTGTGGATGAATTCCTTGCCGATGGTAACCGCTGTATTTCTAGAATGAAGCTGTAATCACAATTCTTTATACACAAAGGGAGTCAAAAACTTTTTTTTTATAATTAAAAGCTCAATATCAACCGTATTCATAAGCCGTGATAGCCTAGTGGAAAGAATCGGCCTAGTGACCGACTGGTTCTCGGTTCGAATTCTGGTAGGTACCACTAAATTCGTATTTTCGAATTTATGTAAATATTTGTAATTATCACTTGCTTGGCGGTGAAGGAAAAACAACGCGAGGAAACTCTCACGTCCAAGAAATTTTATTTCGAAATACGAGTGACCTAACCTAAGAAACCCAGCTAAAGTTTCGAATACATAGGTATACATAGGTAACATTGAGAAAATTTATCTTCTATTTTTTGACGTCTAAGTGGTTCATTATGACTGGTACAAATAGCAATCAAAAAACAAGAATTATCGTCCGGATTTCCAACAGGAACAAAGGCATACAACGACCATTTATTTGACGGGATAAATAATTGATATTTAGATGAGGTTTTCTGTAAGGCAATGATGCTTACTTACATCCGTACCCTAGTTGGGTTGCCCCACGAAATGTGTTTTGGCAAAATATCACTGTGTTTTTACAAGCTTCTATTTAATTTTACTTGGTGTATGTTTCTGGGTGTGTAAACAAATGTCGCAAATTATATTCGACCAACTTCCCGATATTCGATTGAAGTGAAAATTTGCATACGCTTGTAAAACTCATGACAATGCAACCACTACCCTTAGTAGATGCAACATGTCGTCGCTGCCGTGGCTGCTCCGTTCGGCCGCCATCTGGATCTGGAATATTTAAGAAAAAAACATGCCGTCGCTGCCATGGCTGCTCCGGTAGTGTACGCCTCGGTTGCTACGGTCGTCCGCCATCTGGACAGAAACCGCATGGAGTGAGCAAAAGATATTTAGCGAGAGGAGTTGCTTAAGTCTGTCTGTTTGTTCATAAGAGTAATTATGGAATGTATTGAAACTTCAGGATTTTATCTGACAACCCTTTCGGTATGTTATTCAGCAGAATTTTTCTGAAGCTAAAATCTACAATTAAGAAAATTTTGAAACGATTCTAAACTTCAGACTTTGCTGTATGGGCATAGATCCTTCGCCAATACCTCTCTGGATAAAAAAAATACGTATTTTGCTTCACGTGGTGTGACAAGGACTTCTTCCCGCTCTTTTGACGAGTGACATTGTTGTTTTACTTGAAATTTTTACAATTCAGTATAAAATTAGTTTTGTGTGACAATTTCGATAGTATTTTGTAACATAAGTGCTAGTGAAATTATACAGTAATGAAAAAACTCAAATATAACACGTTTATGCACTTTTTGGAAGATGTGAATAAGTTCATCAAGAAAACCTTGTAAAAATCACTATCGTTTTACGGGTGGTATTTAAATTGGGTTGATTGGGTCTGGGTACCCTTCCCAAGTATTTTTTCAGCACAGTTCCTGAAACTGGAACATAGAATTAAGAATTTCAAATGGTTCTAAACTGAAGACTTGGCTGTATGGGCTAGATCCCTTTGCCTTTCCCCTCGGGGATAAAAAGAACCAAAAAAAAAAGTGGTGTGACAAATTTACGATTCGAATGAAAAATTTCTGTACTAATGTGAATACACCTGCAGATTAGTGGCCTTCTTGCTTTGAGAATAGGATCCCTACAGGGTAGCAGACTCATTTCAATTTTGGATTGAAAAATTGACGTCGGTATACCACTAACCTTTAAAAGTATTGTTTACAATTTTCAACAAATCGGAAACATTCTAGCTTACTTACATATAATATACCATCTGGTAGGGCTGTCGAACGGAATTCAATGATCTTCCGCTTCTTTCATTTAAAATATATAAAGTGGAATCAATTTGACACGGTAATAGGAAGAAAATTGAGTGAAAATGAGTGTGATAGCAACAGAGGGGTGTCACTGTAACGCACGGCTTACGGAAGCGTTTAGATAGGTGGTAATCGGCTGCGATGAAAAATTCAATTTACGTGAGTACCAACCCTGGATATGTAAACGCTAGATGTGGTATTTAATTCGCAATAACTAAATGGATTTAATATATTTTCCCGATATACTAACACTATACAGCAGACATAGCCCTGTCAATACATTAATCGAAATCATAACAAATAATCAAACATACACACACTTAAACCTTTCCCATAAAAGAAAATAGAATTTGTTAACTTTGATGGTGATCGGTCAAATGTATATTCACAGACGTCTTCAATCCAAATTCATCCATTCATAAAGTCATCCGTTTAACCATGAAAGCCAGTTGAGCCATTTTCCAGATATGGGTAGGAGCTAAATCGATTTGCATGGTCCAGATTTGAAATTGTGGATTGAAGCTAAACTAATTTGAGTAGTTAAAACCATCCAGAATGGTTAAACCATTTTCGAAACTGTGAGTTGGAGCTAAACCGATTTGGATAGTTTAACTAAAATCTATTGAACATCTTCGACATTTGAATTGTTTATTGTTATAATAAACATTCCCAGGTTGAAATATTTTTTCTATTTATGAAGTAAAAATAAATAAGTAAGCGCATTGAAGTCATCACCAGATACGTTGTTATTGTTCATACTTTTATGTTTGAATTTGCCAATATCAAATTTTATATTACACATCATATACCAATATCGATATTACCAATAAAGGTTAATGAGTAATTGTCTTAAAAGTTGAAGTTGAAGTTTTGTTTAAGTTTTTTGCCTTCTGGGTGAACGTGCATAAATGCTAGCGAGCGAACGTGCATGTAAGGTGAAGCGAACGGACGAGCGTGGCGTGTGAGTGCGTATGACTGATAGTGTGTATAAGTATGTGTTTGTACGAGTACATAATTATGTTTTAAGAGCAGTGATGATTTCTACTAGGTACTACCTACGCATATACAATCTAGACTATTAACCGACTGATTCCTGGTTGCCAAATCTTTGTGTGGGCATGTATCATTAAAATCGAGTTTTAGGATTTATGACATAATTTTAATTAAACATTGTAATGTTTAAAATACCTAATGTAATAACCTTTTTGAATAATATATTTTGTAAAACCTTTTTAGAGATATACACTACATTGTCTCTGTGAACCGAATGATGTTTGTCAAAAAATATTTTATTGGTAAATTTTAAATTTTCAAATTATAGATGTTTAGGACATAATCCGAAAAACAAGTCAGTCTGCAACGAGTTTTGAAGAAGTAAAGATTGAGGGCACCACGTCGGAGACCTCCAGCCTCCTGCTGTGGGCTACGTGGTGAACCGTCGGGAATTTACTCACGTTTCCAAACCCATTAAACACCGGACGTCTAACTAATCCCATTTATAAAACCTACAGCCTCTGTTGTGGACCACGGCGGCTGACGGAGTTACTGCTGCGGTGTTGGTCCGTAAGGCGGTCCACCAACAACTTCTACATCTGGATCTGCGTGCTGGCTAGCACGCTAACCAGCTGTCTACAGTCGTCGGCCACTATACCCGGCGGCCACTCAGTGCACACTCCAGTGAACCTAACAGTGATATTCCGGTTAGACAAAGATAACGCGAGTTCTTAAAGACCCTTATTAGCCGAACTTTAAGTCACTTTTATTTTTTTATGTAGTTTACTGTATAAATAGCCCTAATAAATTTGTAACCCTTTTTGTACACTCTTTTCCTTAACAAGTAATATAACAACATCGAAAAATGTATGGTTTACCTAAGAAGATCTGACTATTCCGCTGGGTTGTGGGGTCGTGACGGCAGTTGTTCCATGTCAAATATCTTCGAGTTTTTGTCAAATGCTTACATTTAGATAGCGTACTGCACCAATTCTAATAAATTAGGACGCTGCATAAAGCTAGGAAGGATGATTCTAAAACAAATCTAAAAAATAATTTTAACAAACGACATTAGTTTATTTGTAGCTTTTTTTACCTATGACTTGCTTGACACCAACAATTCGGTATATATCTTTGCTGATCCGGAATTATGGGAACGAGTGTGAACATATTCTGCAATTTAAATGGTACGAATATACTCATAGCTTCGTTACTGTGTCCGTGTTTGATTTCAGTTCCACGTCGTGACTGCAATGGAATTGATATACCTATTGAACTGATTGTTAAAGAATAAAATATAAAGAATATGTAAAACGGAGTTCATTCAAGTATACATCTATTCACCACATTGTTTAAATCTTTAAAAGTGTTTCATCATTTGGGTGAAGACGCTGTCACTTTTAATCGCCTTCAAAAAAGGAGGAAGTTCTCTTGTTTGTATTTTTTAGGTATGTTCCCCGGTAGCTCGGCATATCTCAATGGAGTTAGATAATTCAAACAATGATCTGTTAAAGTAGATAAGAATTTGGTCCCATTTAAATTTAGTTATTATATGACGTGTCGTCTTTGATAATCTCACGTATTAACATGAAGATGAAAACCAAACAGTTTTATATTTTTTTCTTTCATGAGTTCAGGCCTTATGTTTTTATTGAAAATTGTACGTAGATATGATGAAGATTTAATGATAAATTAAAAAGTTATCATGAAATAAAACCTTTCAAAACAGAATTTTAAATAAAATAGTGGAACCAACTACAGTCGACGCTTTTTACATAGTTGCCGATGTATAAACTGAACTCTGCTACTAAGTTACGTTGCATATTGAATACAACATAACTACTTATTTCTAAATTCGTACCTATTTATAAAGAAACACTCATTTGGAATCCTTTTGCTCTTCGCCCGTGGCGTCGTGTCAGCCTAAACTAAAATGATAAATATTCAGCGATGCTAATTCCGGTGAATACTTGGTAGATGCTAACACGCTGCGTCCTCGCAGCCGCGATAATAAGATATACAACATCAACAACACCTTAATACAATAAAGTCATCAAACCAATTGTTGGAAGACTGAAAAATTTTTGGGACCGCCGTGGCGTTTTCAAAATAAACCAAAAAAGTTCCGCTCACCTCGAACATTGCATCAGTCCGGAACTCGAACAAAACCAATATTAACCCCAAAATATGGACGGGAGGAGTTTCGGTATTCGTCGAGTGATACGTCGATCAGACGGGCTAGTGTAGTTCCAACATAATATAAAATAGTGAGACACTGGCATCACATAGTGAATTGTCTGTATTCAACAGTTGCTTTAAATTTATTGGCATTGACGGTAATTAAGTTCCAATTTTATATTAACGCCAAAGAGTCATTAAACCTTCACAAAAAAATGCAAGGACTCAACATAGGAATGATATATATATATGATTATACAATTATTGTGTTTCTTTGTATAAGGTCACGTTTTACAGGTAATTAATATTTATGTTGGTAAACTTAAAATGTAAAACCCTACGTAAATACAAAATTTGTTCCAAATCCTTAGAACCGTTTCCGAGATATAACTGACATTTATTTAGACATTTATGTGTATGACGATGGTTTGTCTTGGTCTGGGTATTTTGATGCGCCTTTATCAAAGCAAGCAACAAGCAATGGGAAGTACCTTCACATCACAGAAAACTGTGGTTAAGTAACAACTCCATGGAAGGCTGTTGTATTTCTACGTGTGACTGTCCCCAGTAAATTCCTAAGGAGTTGTTGTGTTAGGAGTAGAGATGACATCGCGTGAGTGACACTCAATACATTACAAGCATTCATGGGCTTCGTTAGAGTTCATAGAGAGCGCGATGGCGTTATCGCGCTTGTCATTCTAACGACTGTCACTTATCGACAACAGCCGTGACCGATGGCTTAACGTGCCCTCCGAAGCACGGAAAATCTCGAGATAGATAAACCCATCCACAGGCAGACTGCGGTCGACGTTGCTTAACCTGTGTGTTTGGCTAGAATCACACGCGCAACGACGCCATCGAGCTCTCTCGAGAATCGAGAATGTCAGTTACAATATAAATTAAAAATATTATACTTATTGAACGTCATTGGTACAGATAATAAATTTCTTGTTTGAATGTTTAACACGTAAGCTAATTTTTTTATGATATAATTAAAAAATTCGTGGGCTGGGCTTAACAGAGAGAGCATAATAGTAGAATAAACGCGGTGGAAATGCGAGCGCTGTGCAGTACACCCATTCGCAATGATGATGAACAAAGAGAGTGTCTGTGTCAACATATCGTTTTTTATACATCCTCGGGAGGTATACAACAAAAGAACTATGTATGTTATAGAAACGAGAATAGGTATATGAGAAAGAAACACACTTTTTTTTTATTACACAGCGCTATACTTTGATGCGCCCTACCCCTCTTAAACCATTTCTTCAGAAAAACAGATCATTATAAATTGAAAATAACACATCAGCACTACAAGTGTTTGCGTTAAACACGATGTACGAACAATGAATGACAAGTATTTTTATCGAGAAAAAGTACTGGAGAATGTTACATGAAAATATATTCACAATAAACAAGATTGGCATATGGTCCAGTGATTCCCAACGTTGTACAAAAAAGAATTCTTGTATTTATCAACCCACATCTTAAGTCTCTTGTGTGGTAGACAGAAATTAACGCTACATGTTTCGGTCCTTACATACGAGTTTATTGACGAGCTCGGTAGCGCAGTGGTTAATAACGCCACTTTGACACAACACCGTGGGTTCCATTCCCACACAGGATAAACATTTGTGTGCATGAATATGTCTGTTTGTCTCATACTGGGTGTTTTATATGTATAATAAGTATGTGTTCGCGACAACTATGTAAATAAATATATAACCGTCGCGCGTAGTATAAGTGATGCACATTTTTATAGTTAATAGTTATAGTTGTTTCGTATTAGTTGTTTTATGTAATGAATAGAATAGGTTTACACAGTTTACATACATACTTTGTTAGAGATAAGTTTTACATGTTTTTAGTATATAGGTACGAGCTGTTGCAAGCCAGAGTATATAATAAAGTTATAACGTCTGATTAGTGGCTGCAACAGCTCAATAGTGCATAGATGTACCTATTAACGTAATTTTAAGTTTATAATGAAAACATTTTATGTAAAAACTTCACTGACCCATAGGTTTTGACAATTACTTTAGCAAAAGTTTTTATGGTTTTATATGAAAAGGGGTCAAATGTATGGAATAATAGAACAACTTACAAACATTTTTGACACAAATAAAGCAAGCACGATCAGGTATTGCCTCTAGGTCTGGGCGATTTTGGCTATTGCTATCTCTTTCCCACAAATGTACCTCTCGCTCCCACAGCGGGGGTATAAATATGGGCCATACAACGGTGATCGGCACCAGTCGTCCGCTACACTCAGCGCTCACACTACAGTGGAATAGCCAGCCAAGTCACTCCGAAGCCAAGCCAGTCCAGACCTAGCAGCAAGTATAAGCCCCGCGCGTTGATATTGCGATTGGCGGCCATCTTGGTGACGTAGTCGAAGTCGCACCGTCAGTACCGTTCGCAGCCCACGCTTACGTGCTTACGCGCATCGAGTACTTGTTAACTATAGCTTTTTGTTTTTGTTATCCTGTTTTACTGTTGAGTTTTGTTACCTGTTACCCGTTAAAATGAGTAAGAAATTAATTAACAGTCGTGCTCGTGAAATGATTATTAAATTGGACAATTATTTTGTAAAAGAGAGAGAGGACTCTAAGTTAGTTATTCAAAATATAAACCGTGCCTTAAAAAGTGCTTCGGACACTACCGAGGACATTTAGGTATTTATAGCATTTACTTTTTATGAAATTTTTTTTTGCTATCTGTATTTTTTTGCTATGGATGACGTCACGCAGCTGTTATTGTGACAAGGTTCCATCGCAATATCAACGCGCGGGGCTTACCTACGGCTCCATACTTCTGAAGACAGCATCAGGCGTTTCATTCTGCACCAACCCACAGACCTGCGACTTACAACCGGAGGTCGAAGAACGAAGCCCGTCAGTGCCTACATTCTATTATTTTACATATTCGTTTACGAAAGTGTACGGGTCGTAACGAAAGGGGCCCGTACAGTATGTATTTACTAAAAAACAATGTATTTACGTATGTTTATCAGTTGTCTAGTACCCATAACACAAGCTTCGCTTACTTTGGAAGTAGTCTGACTGGGGCAATCCACCTCACAGAAAACCGTAGCAAATTACAACTTTTTTTTATATACTACCTCAGGATGACACCTGACTACCTGATGAAAAGCGGTTATCGTAGTTTATGAACGCTTACAACACATCGATGCCACCTCTGCTGCTAGTACAGCAATTCTTTAGGAGTTTACTGGTGACCTCACTCACACTCAGAAACACAACAACCCTATAGGAAGTTGTTATTTGTCTGTGGTTTTCTGTGAGGTGGAGTACTTACCCAGACGGGCTGCTTTGTTGCAACCTACCTCTCTTAAAACATCCAGACCAAGATAAACAGACATGTTCATGCACACAAATGTTTGTCTTGTGTGGGAATCGAACTCACTAGTCGAAAGTGGATAGTGTTACACGCACCACCCTATTACACAATACTTAATATGCAATTTGATCTAACCTGCTTTGTGTGCTTCCACCCACAACCAATTAGTTCATGCGGCCTAGCGCCGGCCGGCACCCACCCACTACCGTTAGTAGATGCAACATGCTGACGCTGCCGTGGCTGCTCCGGTAGTCTCTGCCTCGGCTGCTGCCGTCGTCCGCCATCTGGAACAGAGTTCGCATGCCCCCACCACCGTCGCTGCCACGACTGGCCTGGTCGTCGCTGCGACACGTGTTTCACCTCTCGACGAGGCATCATCAGGCGCTGTAGCCGTTAATCGTAAGAATAACATCCTACAAGTGACAAATCCATCGCAGTGCCGTCCCTAATATTGAATTGAGGGTGGGGGTGGATGGTGTGAGCGAAAAGATATTTAATAGTAGGGAATTGTTTATGTCAGTCTGTTTGTTCATGAGAGTAATTTTAGAATTTTTATGTTTATTAATTTCTAATTGTTCCCTAATATTTAGTTTTAAACCTTTGTCTATGGTGTGTACAATTTAATATGTATTAGTGGGGAGTAAATTATGTCCTTTGTCTATGAGATGTTCGGTGAAGTGCGACCTTTCTGGGCGATTGTTTTTATACGCCGATACGTGTTCGTGAAATCGTGTTTGAAAATTACAACCAGTTTGATCGATATAAACGTATTCACATTCATCGCAGAACAGCTTATAGACGCCGGATTTGAGTGAATTGCGGGATTTGAGAGCAACATGTATGTTATTTTTTCTAAATATGTGGCCTATTTTGTCATTGATTTTTCCCAGGTATGACAAACTCGCAGTGTATTTATTTGTCGAAATATATGGAAGTGCATTCACTTTGTCATTTTACTTTTTGATCGATCCACTCTCTTCGCCTGTAGGGATTGATTTAGAGTATGTGCTATATACAGACGATAAGCGCCGAGTTTCCGATTTTGTTTTACGTATTATACGCAATAGAGTCCTAGCGGGAATCTTCATTTCTCGCGATAAGATTTTTTGTTTCCTAATGGGATTTCGGCAAATTCTGGCTTTAACAGCATTAACAGCCTTTGTAGTTCTAATAGCACGCGGTCGCCCCGATCTTTTATGGTCAACAGAGGAGGTGTTGGTATATCTGGTGATAGATCGATATAGGAACATACGGCTGATACCAAGCTTTTGAAGTGTCTTGAATATGACCGACGGCAATCACTGCAATCCTATTTCCTTTAACGCCCCATTCCGTATCCGTATGTAATTTGATGATATACACGAAAAAAATATGTAAAAGGCGGGAAATCGAGTTTTTTAATATAATAAACGTGTTCCAAATTCATAATAACAGATACGCATCGCGGTACTCGCCAGTACGAACGTGTTATTTGTTGCTCCAAAAATTTTATTTCGAAACCACAGTAAAAAGTTACCGTTCCGTTTCAAACCAAACATATTTCATTAGTAAAAAAGTTAATCGATTCAGTGGCGAAATTTGTTTTTAAAAATATTGGCGGAGTGAAAATTTATAAGCGAATCAAATTCAAAATATCATAAAACGTCTGACGTCCAGTGATTGTCCGTGACCGCGGCCGCCTCGCTGTGGTGATTCATCGACATAGCTGTGATCGGTACCCGCTACCGCCGGCCGTGCTTCGTTCTAGTGTGGGAGTAGTAGGTGCTGCGTTCAAACCTCAACCCTCTATTTGAAAATTTTACAAGATGTCTTCGGAGAAAAAAACACACTGCAATGCTTGTGGTAAGCCTATCACTGCTTTCTTTTACATGGACTGTGCGCATTGCAAAGAATTATATGACTTAGAATGCCTAAATATCACTACAGAAAATTTTGAGAAATTCACTGGCAGTTACAAGGATAATTGGATATGCCCAACCTGTATGTGCGCCAAACCAAAGACGGGTGATACTAGCACGCCAATCCGTCTATTGAATAGCACATTTACAAACATAAACAAAACACGTGGCGCCAGAAACAAACAAGTCATCGATAAGACGTGCGACGACGAAGAACTGTCGCTCCTCACTGTTATCCAAGAAATTCAACTATTAAGACAGGATGTGCAGGCCCTGACACACAGATTTAAAGATTATGACAAAAAAATTGAATCAAGAGATAGAGAACTTAAGGACCTAAGGGCGACTGTGTGTGAATTACAGCAAAGGATTGACACCCAAGATCAGAATAACCTGAGGAACGAGATAGACATTCTAGGTATTCCCGAAGAGAACAATGAAAATCTAGTTCATGTGGTACTGCTTGTCTCTAACAAACTAGGGGTGAACTTGCAAGAGAGAGATATCGACGATGTTTGCAGGGCCGGTCCTAAGCGTTTCAATTCACTATCTTCTTCGAAATCGAGCGATCCAAGATCAAGGCCCATCGTTGTGAAGTTCCTGAGAAAGATAAAGCGGGAGGAAGTACTGGCCGCTGCTAAAGTCAGGCGAAACATGACTTCGGAGAACATTGTCAAGGGACCAGCAGCAAATATCTACCTCAACGAACGACTGACTGCTAAAAACCGACAGTTATTTCGAGAGTCAAAAGTGCGTGCTAAGCTGCATAAATTCGCTTTCTGTTGGATTCGAAACGGCAACATATATGTGCGGAGAGCCCCCAACACAAAGGAAAATAAATATCCAGCAGTCCACATTCGCAGCATCGATGATATCGACGCTCGCATCGGGCTGGCCCCCGTGCTCCCGACGGCAATCGGCTATGATCCACCTGTTACAGGGCCTGCACCACCTGCAGCTCTCACGTAATAATTTTGTTTTATCACTTTTCTCAATGCTCTTTACCCTTGTAATGGCCAATTTACCTCAATGTTCGAAACTGCTTAATGAATGTGTTATTAAAAAACTAACTCAGCCAAAGTCTCATAAGAAATCGCTTGTTCAATCACCACATGTTTTGAAGATTATCCCTAACTTGTTCAAGTGTTGGAGGGTTGGTTGTGGACACTTTTGTAATCTCGGCACTATACTGCGGCATGCCTCGTGGCCCCAGATAGTAATTATAATATCTACAATAAACACCCGTTTTAAAAATGATTATCACTAATATTTTGAACGATGTAGATAACACTTTGAATATTACATGCCACGAGGTTGGTGTCGCGGAGCAGTGTAGGAGCTTAATTGGTAAGTATAAGATTAAGATTCTTAATTTTAACATACGAAGCATTCAACGTAATTTTGATGGTTTTTTGGTCATTTTAAAGAGATTTAATATAGAGTTTGATGTACTCGTCCTGACTGAGTGCTGGTTAGGTGAAGGTTCAGTTTTAAGCAAAATTGATGGGTACCTATCTTTTTCCTCCACTAAGTTCATAAATAAATCCGGTGGTGTCGTGATGTACGTTAGCAACAGATGGAACCCTATTGTTAGTGAGCCGGAGTTGTCTGATGCAAATTGCCTACTCGTTCACATCCCATCTTGTGTGACAGTTCTGGGAGTTTACCGCTCTCCCTCCTTTAGGAATACGGACAATTTCCTAGCGTCACTCGAAAATGTCATCACAAATATACCTAACGCTCCTTGCGCTGTGATCACCGGAGATATCAACATCAACATATTGAATGTTGTAAGTAGTTCGGACTACCTCTGTCTGTTGGCCCAACATGGGTTTAGACAAGCTGTTGATAAACCTACTCGTCAAGACGCATGTCATGACCATGTTTTCTGTAAATCCAGCGCTCGAATGGAATCTATAGTGTGTTCATCTACTGTGACAGATCATTACATCGTGCTTCTGGGTGTTGATACAAAACCCCCTAATACAATCCATTCAAGTAGAACCCATGTACTATTAGATCACGAGGCTATTAGAGGAGATTTGGAGGGAGTGGTCTGGTCCCCGGTGTTAGATGAAACATGTCCGACGAGGGCGGTGAGGATATTTGAGGATATGTTCACAAAGGTTATTGACAAACACAGCAGAACCTGTTTGGTCAGCCGTAGGTGGAGTCCTCTAAAGCCATGGATGACACCTGGTTTAATCAGATGCTCTGTTCATAAAGACTGGTTACACAAGGAGGCTCGAAGGAGTCCCGACGATCCCATCAAGTCTCACATTTTTAAACGATATAGAAATTTTTATTATGAGCTGATCCGAAAGATTAAAAACAATTATAACAGGGAGGAACTGGAACGGCACAAACAAAAACCTGACAAATTATGGAAGACTATAAAAGGTATCACAAATTCAAACAAAGTGAAAGTCTCTGCCCTCCCACTATGCCAAATAAAAGAGGACGAAAGCAAGTCTTTGGACTATGTAAATGGTATTTTTTCCACTACTGGAGAGCGTCTGGCTAATGACATTCTTAGGCATAGCAATAGTTCTCACGCCTCAATAGTCTCTAAAGTGAAATCTACCAAATCTCCTCTGGACTCTTTTTTTATGACGCCCACAACAGTACGGGAGGTGACTGATCTTATTCTACAACTAAAGAATAAAAGTGCGCCTGGTCTGGATGGATTCACAAATGAACTTTTGAAAGCTGTCTTAGAATAATACATCGTTGGTCCACTTACACATATTTTTAATCTCAGTATTTCTACTGGAATCTTTCCGGACACCTGGAAAACTGCAGTGGTGATACCAGTCCACAAGGGAGGGAGTACGGATGCTCCAAATAATTACCGGCCCATTTCGCTACTGAGCACAATCTCGAAACTTCTGGAAAAACTAGTAAACCAACGTCTAGTGAAATTCCTGGAAAGGAACAAGATACTTTCAGCAAATCAGTATGGGTTTAGGCAGGGTAAATCTACCGAACAGGCGGTCACTCGACTGACTGATACCATAACATCGTATCTAGATGAGGGTCAACACTGTGTGGGCGTATTCCTGGATCTGGCGAAGGCATTCGACACGGTTTCAATTCCTATTCTCCTTAAGAGACTGGAACTGATCGGAATTAGAGGGATATGCCTTGATTGGTTCCGTAGTTACCTCTCCGGTAGGAGTCAGCGTACAAGGGTCGGTGCCTTCGTCAGTTCCCGGTCTGACGTGTCGTTTGGTGTTCCTCAGGGTAGCATCCTTGGTCCTACCCTGTTCCTAGTTTACATAAATGATCTCTCGATGCTAGGTTTGGAGAAGGCAGACATCATAAATTATGCTGACGATACCATTGTCTTATTTCATGAACGATCATGGGATACTTTGTTTGGCGTTGCTCAGGATGGTTTTAATCGGGTAACGGTATGGCTGAACGATAATCTGCTCACTCTAAACTCGGCCAAGACGAATTTCATCTGCTTCCACAAGACAGCCTCATCACCACCGCCATCCGATCCCATCATTAGAATACATGTATGCACAAATAGTGATAGCACAGCACCAAGATTGATGTGTTCCTGTGAAAAAATACGGAGAGTGGCCAGTGCGAGGTATCTGGGTGTTACCGTTGATGAAAGACTCTCGTTTAGAGATCACATAATAGCAACAGCAAATAGAACCAGAAAGTTAATTTACGTTATGAGACTGTTGAGCGATGCTGCTTCCTTGAGACTTCTGAAAACCATTTACGTCACTTTATGTCAATCAGTTCTCTCGTATTGCATATCGGCATGGGGTGGTGCTGCTTCAACTCATTTAATCACGTTGGAGAGAGCTCAAAGAGCAGTGCTTAAAACGTACCTAAGAAAGCCTATACGTTTTCCGACCACTCTCCTATACAGGGAAACTCAAGTCCTGAGCGTAAGAAGGCTATACCTCCTAAAGATAATCTGCCAAACTCACAAGGAAGTGCTCTCATCCACTGCCTATCCCAGTTTGTTAAAAAAACGTACATTTCGACTTCCTCTTCCGCAGGTAAAATCCACCTTTGCCAAGCGTTTTAGCAATTTTCGGAAACCCTTCATATATAATAAAATTAATGCTATGTGTAAGATACACAATTTAAATACCCGTGATGCAAAATTTAAAATCGAAAGGGAATTGCAAAACTGGACCTACCGGGACTCAGAGGACATTTTGATTAGCGTAGAATAATTTAATGCCTTGAGCGGTTAAAATTTCATTATTTTAAATTACATATAATGTCAATCAAATTATTTCAAATAACTATTGCAATGTCAACTCAACTATCCCAATTTAATTTATAATGTTGTTAAACTAATAATTTCAAATTACAAATAAAATGTAAATAAAATTCATAGCACATTCATGACTGATATTATATAGGATTCTTAAACATTATGTATTTTGTAACCTAATTTTGTATTTGGTAATCAACAATTATAGTCTTATAATACTGTTTATAGTACCGCAATACAATCGATTCGAGAATGTAAAGATTTCCACAGGACAGGCCTAGCCTAGTGTGGGTGTCTTAGCCACTCTGTAAACCTTGTAATTTTTGTGGTAAATAAAGAATTATTATTATTATTATTATTATATCACATCACAATTATTATTATTATTATTATAATAATTAAAGAGTTGAAAAAAAAAAGTTGCGATGTAACATTATTTATGGCCAGACTAGTGATATTGCCGGTGAGTTGTGACGTTCCTGTGAATGAGTGAAGTCAGAGAACTTATCCTTATAGGATAAACTCAGGCCCTATAAGTTGCAGTTGTATTTAATTGAAATAATAAGACTTGGAAAGAACCATGATCTAACAGATGACTGTGGCTCAGCAACCAATTACACGAAGTGTTGTTGCATTACTATGAGTGAGTAAAGTTAAAAGGAAGCCGGAAATTAATTTTTACGTTAGTTTAACACACGAGTGGAAGTTTGCCAGTATCTACAGGTTACCGTTCTTCTTCGTCCCAGCGTTATCGTAATCTATTAGAATGAGCGGGGTCCGCTACCTAAGACTAAGGATTTGACGAAAAAACTATCTTTTACATGGAGTGACTGCCATTAGACCTCCAAAACTCAGAGGGAAAAATCAGTTATCTTAGGTTAGGTCAAACATCTTCCGGAATTTAATTTCGTGGTGGGTTTTCTCACGATCACTTCACCGTGGAGCAAGTGATAATTACAAATATGAACATATATTCGAAAACACGAATTTAGTGGTACATGCCAGGATTCGAACCGAAAGCATTTGGTCAATAAGCCGGCTCTTTATCAACTGGACTATCACGGACTATCACTACTTATATGCCTATAGGCTACCGTAACTGCTTCAAATTCAGAGGTTGTTTGTAATCAGACTTAGTTCATAAAAGTATGCTTCCGTTACTTAAATCAATCATTTCCAAATTATGGACGAAGTTTTAATATTGATAGATGAGATCAGATTATATGAAATTCTTCAAACTTCGTAATTTTGTTACCCCTTCAGCTTTTTACTCGATTGTTCGATACTTCGAGATCATTATAAAGATTTCTAAAGAATTCTTTCATAAGAAACTCAATAACATAGGCGGCTAGTAATTTTCCCCGACTTCGTTTGCGTGCGTCTCGGGTTTTACGACATTGTCTACTCCTTTCTCACGTCCCTAATGAGAGAGAAACAATGCTGTGGATCCGTGAAGCCGATCTCATGATATCACAACGTAGAATGACATGTTACCGCCGACCTCTTCCTATTCAGATTCAGATTCAGATTTTTTATTTTGTCAAACATGAGTGATTACAATGGATACTGGTGTTACATAAATAAATTAGTTCTACATGTTTGGCCACTGAGGCATACAAAAGTTGAGTAGATGCACATGCCGATAAAAATACAATTTAAGAAGAACATGCAAGTTATTAATATCACAAAATACTAGGTACCTTTTTTGTATAAAAATCTCGATTCTGCAGGAAAGACACATACACAAACCCAAAAAAAAAAAAAACAATCATCTATATTTATCAATACAAAATTTTATCAAAACGGCCAGTGCCGTCCTCGAGATACATGAAAAAAAAAAAAAACATACCTATACATAATTACTTGTTTTAATTAGAAAAATAAAATTATAATCATAAATAAAAATATTAGACTTTGTCATTAAGAAATTATTATATATTTATATATATATAATAATTATATATATAATAATTAATTTTATAGCACTGAGATAGTATACAAGTACATGGCATCACCTGGACTACAATTCATTGGTATAACCACTAGACTACGGATGCAAAATCGATGTCAAAAACCAATATTTCTAACTGCCATAGCTGTAAACAAAAATAAATTAAATTAAATAACCTATTCAAAATTACGAAATAGGGGAAAAATCCTCTATTTTAATAGCCTGTTATAGAACAGTGAAAAAAAGGTGGAAAAAGTCTCCTTTGATAACTATTACGAAAGAAAGAAAAAAATGTCTTTCTACGTAGCTAGTTATCAAACGCTAGTTACGAATAGTAAACAATTCAACTATTAATCTACATATAATATCTTTATTTTCAGTTGACAAAGAGATCTCTATTTGTTCTTGAACATGGTTCACATGGTCAATTAAAGTTCTGTTCTCCACAATAAACACTGGCTAGTATTGTGAATAATATAATAAAAAATATAAAAAGAGAGAGAGTATATTACATAAATATTACATATGAACGTGAAATATCTACTTCGTAGCAACTGCTACGGAGCATAGGACTTGACGTAGCACCCAAATTAAACTTAATAAAATAAAAGTCGCTGACAGAAAACTAATGGCCATTATAAAGAGAAAGGATGGATCTAACTTCTCATGTATGATTTATAAAACGAGGAGTCACAAAAGTATAATGACGCCTTGAGGCCCGTTATATACTTGGCGCCGTACCGCGCATGGCGGAATTCAGCCACGCGGGTCTCAACGGTTGAAAAAGCGGTAAGTATTGAAAAACAATATTTTTTTCTTGCTTAAAATATGGCACTGACGGCGGCGGCATAGCAATCGCACTGCATCACGAAATAATATGTGTTTGATAAAAAATACTTTAGAAATTAAAGGTTTAAAGTATAACTCCTCGAATATCTTGACAAAAATAATTTACAACAATAACACATTCAAAGTAATTAGGGACGTACACGAAGGAGAAAGAAAACAACATGGAGAACCAAAGACACAGATTTTACGTAGTAACTCAATTCATTGCTACGGGTCGGGGGTGTAAAGTAGACCGCGAAGCTAATATTGGCTAGTTCACAGATCTTCATCGTGGCACTTCTCGGTTTATTGCTTAAAATATTCTCCTACTAGTCAGTAGTCTCGAATCGCGGATAGATGTAGGCGCTAAAACACTACGTTTTTGTGTGTGCGGAGGTCTTCATGCGCAGTCAAGTAGTTTATTGGTTTGTGAAAGGTGTGTAGGTAATTAAGAAAATGTACCGTTATATTTTTTGTAGCTCTGACTTAGTAGATGCTTGATTGATTATAATAGCAGATGTGAAATCAATATGTAATGTCAGTCAGTGATTCTTGCACCCACGGGTACGGGCCTCGAGCGAGATCTCATTACACGGGCAGTTTCCAGGAGCGAACCCGTCCCAGGTAATTTAATCCGCGAGAACACGGGCGTGGAAGGATTGAAGTTTTAGTCTGACTGACTGAGCTGGGATGATGATGCCGTACCGACGCTTCGCACGAAGGCTATGTGTGTGACAGCACACATAAGAACAATACGACGCTGGACAGATAGAACAGTAGATTGACTCTAGGCTGCATATAGACGGATGAATCCAAGGATTAATTACGTCTGGACGCAGCCTCCTACGAATAGGTCCCTGTTGGCCACAGGGTCGTCCGTGGACACGCACCGCTACGTCTACGTCTCCACGTGACGTCCCAGGCACACACAGGGCAGACGACCTAAAGAGCTAATTTGGGGTGCATTGATGCGGATGAATCCAAGGATGAATCACGCCAAAATGCACAATGTGTAATGCCAATAACACTAAACTACGACTGCCGAGGCAATACGTTTCCGACGCTTAAGTACTCGTAGATAGCTATCCTCAATTTCTTTCCATACTAGTTATCGTATAACTGCTTGTTACCAACATTCTCTTAGCGGCCGCAGTTTAGTACTACTAGCTTCTATTGCTTGTACTTACAATGGTAGTAAAATGATAATAGAAATAAAACCATAAAAGGTGTATGAAAGGCTTATTATCTTCTTTAGAATCAATGCTACGAGTAGTTTCATCTACAAATAGTGTAAATTACTAAACGAAGCTCTAGTTCTAGCTCTGCTGCAAAACAGCATTGAAAAAGCCTCGTGACTGTCAAGTACCGCCTACTTAAAGGCTAAAGCTAAATAACAACTGTCTTTGTGATTGAATGTATGGGTGAGGTTATCAAAAAGCTCCTTAGAAAATAAAATTATTACATAGGTGATCAAATAATACACATTTTCGTACAATTAAATAATACATTTTAGACGACTGAGCAAATAAAGAGAAATTATAATGAGGAGGAATATTTGAGAAAGGAATAAAAGTTTAACTTCTATAATAATAGATGCTTTATAGACCTATTAATATATAGGTATATAAAATAGGAGTCTGTAGGAATGACATTTTGACGCCAACGCTCGTGGGTTCAATCCCCGCACAAGACAATGCATACATGAAAATGTCTGTTTGTATTCGTGTTGGTGTTTTGAAGAGAGGTTGGACACATCAATGCAGCGTACCTCTTATCTCCACCTCACAGAAAACCGCAGCTAAATAACAACTCCCTTAGAGGGTTGTTGTGTTCCTGCGTATGAGTGAGGTCACCAGTAAGCTCCCAAGGAGTTGTTGTGTAAGCAGCAGAGGAGGCATCGCATGAGTGATACTTAATATATCGCTAGCGTTAATAGGCTACGGTACCCGCTTTACATCAGGTGGGCCGTATGCTTGTATGCCTCGCGACGTAGTATAAAAAAAAACAAAACCTCACAGAAAACGACAGCCAAATGACACCTCCCTGGAGGGCTGTTTTGTTCCTGCGAGTGAGTGGGGTTATCAGGAAATTCCTATTGAGTGGCTGTATTAACAGTAGTTGGGGCAGCACACGAGCAATACTTCCTGTGTTACAAGTAAGCTACAGTTACTACTTTATGTTAATAAACGTATGCTTATATGTCTTCCGTATTGATAGATCGCGTATGTCGGTGCATCAGCTTGCTAAGACTAGTAGATCATTTGTTGTAAATTGTATTCGATTCTATAATAATTACTTGAAACAGGTTTGTCCTTTCCTGACAATATATTCAAATACTTATTTGATAACGTATACGACGTTATTGCAGAATCGATGAATATCTGACTAACAGAGGTGTCTGGATGTGATTCAGCTCGTGTATTCATATATTTTTAACGACCTGTCACCATTATTCACTGTCATAAATTTCTTGTAATCGAAATTGACGATTTGAAAAGAGACCTATATTGGCAAGTTTCTTTTGGCATCTCTTCTTCACTAATCATTTTTGAAATGCAGGTAGATTAAAAAATCGGCCAAGTGCGAGTCGGACTCGCGCACGAAGGGTTCCGTACCATTATCTATAAAACCGGCAAAAAAATCACGTTTGTTGTATGGGAGCCCCCTTAAATATTTATTTTATTTTATTTTTAGTATTTGTTGTTATAGCGGCAATAGAAATACTACATCTGTGAAAATTTCAACTGTCTAACTATCACGGTTCATGAGATACAGCCTGGTGACAGACGGACGGACGGACGGACAGCGGAGCCTCAGTAATAGGGTTCCGTTTTACCCTTTGAGTACGGAACCCTAAAAAGAGAAATCAAAACTATGAAAAATAAATGAGATACAATATTGAGAATGTAAGACGTGTCTCAGTGCCCGCGAGGGTCTAATGGCAAATCAATATTTTTTATCATTATCTTTTATCCGACGTTGTATAATAAAAATCGGCTAAGTGCGAGTAGGACTCGCGCATTAAGGCTTCCGTACCACTATCTATAAAAACGGCAAAAAAAACACATTTGTTGTATGGGAGCCCCCCTTAAATATTTGTTTTATTTTAATTTAATTATTTATTCTTAAAGTGAATATATAACTAAATATTCTGTAAATATTTCAAGTGTCTACCTGTTGCCGTTATCAATATCGAGCAAAAACGAGCAAAAAAATCACGTTTGTTGTATGGGAGCCCCCTTAAATATTTATGTTATTCTATGTTTTAGTATTTGTTGTTATAGCGGCAACAGAAATACATCATATGTGAAAATTTCAACTGTCTAACTATCACGGTTCGTGAGACACAGCCTGGTGACAGACGGACGGACGGACGGACAGCGAAGTCTTAGTAATAGGGTTCCGTTTTACCCTTTGGGTACGGAACCCTAAAAAATACAAGAATTCAAGAAATTTCATAACTGTTTAACGTCAGGCGATTTGTATGCCTGTTAGGCTTTGGATATTGTTTAAAAAAATGGACGAATTCGCGTGTTTTTTAAAAAATCGGCCAAGTGCGAGTCGGACTCGCGCACGAAGGGTTCCGTACCATTATCTATAAAAAAGGCAAAAAAAATTACGTTTGTTGTATGGGAGCCCCCTTAAATATTTATTTTATTCTATTTTTTAGTATTTGTTGTTATAGCGGCAACAGAAATACATCATCTGTGAAAATTTCAACTGTCTAGCTATCACGGTTCATGAGATACAGCCTGGTGACAGACGGACGGACGGACGGACGGACGGACAGCGGAGCCTCAGTAATAGGGTTCCGTTTTACCCTTTGGGTACGGAACCCTAAAAACAAGCAAATTAGTTGTTGTGTGTAGACCAGTCGTTCATAGTAGTTGGTTATGTGAGCATAATAGCGGGTGCAACAGGCAGGTAGAACATTTAACAGACTCTCACACCGGTCAAGCATCCCGCTAAATAGGGCCCTTAGCGGTTTCATGACCAATTAGGGTTTGGTACAAGAATCGGAATTTATACACTATATATTTAGTGTCATTATTTTTAGACAATATAAATACCGTAAATTCAGATTAATTCTTTCTCTTTCTACGTGTTTCCTAATCCATTAGGATTGGCGGTGTCCGCTATCTAAGCCTAAGGATTTAGCGAAGATACTGATTTGTACATGGAGCGATCTTTCTTATCTTAGGTTACATGTCTTTCGAAATATAATTTCTTGCACGTACGTTTTTCCTCACGATGCGAGCAAGTTATAATTATTATAATTATGTTAAGTTGAATTAACTAAATTCAGTTTAATTATCTGGACAAGGTATTATGGATATATCGAGGTGTTTACTGAAGTTTTGCCTCGAAAGCGTCAAATTCTCCTTGATGAAAATTCTAGATTTATTGCGCAAGGCTAGTTTAAAACATTTGAAATTTTAATTCGAATATTAATGCTACAATCCCATAATGACATACGAGCATTTGTATGGAAGGATACGCGAGGAAAGAAAATGCACTCAACACCGTCACGCATTTAAATGGATCTCGTACGTAAATATATACCATTTCACATTCGCTCAAATGAGCGGACATTGGACAAAAAAACTTTTTCATTAAAAAAAAATACCAATTTCATTAAAACACAGAGGACACATTCAGATCCATAAAACGAACAATAATCCTAATCATAGTTTTTAATACACGAGCGCATTGGGTGGCAAACAAGCATACGGCTTGGTTGATAGAAAATAAGATACTGCATAGGCTACGTTCATTATTTCCATGTATTCCTAATATTTCAACCGAGTAGAGTAGAAAAGTACAGAGTTATTTATATAAATATAAAAATAAATACAAATACAAACACAAATACAAATATAAATATGGCTCACTATCATCTTTAAAGTACAAACCAACCTCATTAACTCGTGGCGCATAACGCTAATTACTGGACATTGCTTTCCCCGCTGCTTCAGATTCATACTGTTAACTTGGTATCTGATAACATTGGTATTCTGTAAGATCTAGTCGAACGCTTATTGAATATCATTGTGCTCTATCTTTTTTTACGAGTTCCTGATTAGGCTCTAAATGATGGTGACCCTCTTGTACCCCAGTTTGTACTTGCAGCACATTTCCTTATAATAAATAAAGTTCTATCATTCAGTTGTTTAAACAACTACTGGTAAATATTTTGTTATATTATTACATAATAAATTATTACGTAATTATATAACACAATATTTACCAAAATAAATAAGATCATCTGAGAGTATACTCATAATATAATATGTGATTAAAATACAATCATAAACGAAATAAAGATACTCGTATGAAGAAGGTCTGATACTCTTCTAAACTCATCACCAAAAGTATTGCAAACCTTAAAAAAGTGAAATAAAAAAAAATGTACTTGTAAGTACTTGTACTTATCCCACAAGACGGTTCTTAAAGTAATCCCACAATAACACTTGTTATTGGTATTTATATCAAGAAATAACAAATCCAACTGTTGAATATTGAATTTATTATAAAGTTGCGATACTACCTCTTCTGAGACATAAGTTTATAAATTAGACTACATTTTTTCACAAAAGGTCTGAGCAATTAGACGTACCCATATCCTTAGGGAGGTATAAGCAACAATGCTTTTAGTGAAAACTGACCTTTGTTCTGGGCATTTGAGCTATTTCGTAGTAAGAGTAGGTTTTATGACTTGAGGTCTAGTGCAGGCTTGTATGATATTGCAGCATCTATTAGTGGTAAAAGTTTCTAGGCAGATAATTCATTTGGGATGAATTCAAAGTATATACAAAGTTGGGGACAATAAGATGCTTCGTAGTGTATAGCTATGATTTTTTTGAAATAGAATCGTTAAAATTAATTAAGTTTGTATTAGCGATTTTCCCCTAAGAACAGATTGCTATACAAGTACTACATAGAATGGATTTAAAATACCTACTTCATATAATGCTAATTCATGTTGATATACAGGAATTAAACCAAGTTTGAGGTATACAATTGCATAAAATCTTTATTTCTTAAATTAGACATTTAGACAGATATCACTGATTTATTTAGAAAGTCTGAAACAGAATGATAATAATACTTTTATTGCTTTTAAATATAGCCACAGTTCCTCTTTAAGTACCGTCACGTATGATAGATCCATTGACTGAAGCAGTGGGCTCGCTCATCTTTAGCGATCTCTTCAACGCTTGTTTCGAACGCTGCGATGACAGCTTCTAGAATCATAATGAGGCGAATTCCTTTGAGTTTATCTTTCATTTTGTTACTAATAAGGAAATTCTGGAACTAAGTAATACACGGAAGGTATCACAAAGTCGGGATTGCAAGGAGGATTACTCACTTCATACCTTCCATAAACAAGTATTCGATTGTCCGTCTGGCCGAGTGAAGAAGAGCGTTGTAATGATGAAGAAAGATCCTGGGTGAACTGGTAAACAATGACTAATATATCATCAATCTGCAGTTATACTTCATTTGTCTTTTAGTATAATTGTTGCGAAATAACTCGTCGTCCAAGGAATGAGACAATCATCTTTTTCTCTTTCATTCTATACTTCTGTTGGTAAATCTTCGAATAGAAACATCCACTTGGTAAATCGACTTTTGGTTTCGGATTTATAACAATATTATTAATTTTATGAAAGCTAGATAGCTTTCATTACTTGTAATGTACAGTATTTGAGTCACCTCAAATATACTTTTCAAGTATTTCACTCCATGAGAGAGAAAGACGGCGTTTTGGCCTTTAACACAACTACAAAGCTTTCTGACGCCTGAATATACGTGTAAGACTTTTTATACTTGGGGCAAATTTTGCCTACATTTGCCTAAATCTATATATTGATATGTCATTACTTTATTAGCTTCTATCATAAGCCGCACAAA
The DNA here is from genome assembly GCA_947507595.1 of Pyralis farinalis. Taxonomy (NCBI): domain Eukaryota; kingdom Metazoa; phylum Arthropoda; class Insecta; order Lepidoptera; family Pyralidae; genus Pyralis; species Pyralis farinalis. Next base: position 5,157,433 of record OX382270.1, read on the forward strand.
AGTCACGCTATCTTTAGTGGTCGCCATAGAAGAACGTCCTACACGCAGAACATTAGTGAGCTTATTCCGATCACGTTTGAACTCACTATATCAGTTACAAATAGTGGCACGGCCATGCTGTCATGATCATGAAATACCAATCGAAGTCCATCATAACATTATTGTAGATTAAAATCGCAACGAAAGTCGTAATAAACCATGTAGCGAATATTTTCTATAGTAAATTTTATTTTGACACACAATAGGCACTTTCTAAATTGCTGCCAATTTGTAAAAGCAAATGATATAATGAATTCAATGTACATGTACAGTTTCCCAAAGAGATCTTTATTAGATTTTTTTTAACACGTACAACATGTACTAATATAATTTAAAGGTTGTTATATGTATCTATCTATAAATTTACGCCAAATCCCTTGCGGGATAGGCAGAGAGAACGGAGCGCCACGTGACCCGATCCCTACACACCTCACTCGCTTCTTTCATATTCATTGCTCTTCTCATGCACGCTCGCCGGTTTCAAGGGCTCCTGACATCACCTTCTGATAGAACACGACCAATTTGGTCATGGTAGGTAAGTCTTGGCCTTCCTCGGCTCCTACATCCTTCTATTTTTGCGTTTATATCTGCTTCATCACTTGGTATTATATTCTCATTTGTTTGTTATATCCTGTACTAATAAAGTTAGATACCCACAAAAAAATCGGTTACGTTATAAAGGGGCAGTTATTGTGATCTATTATTATTTATTGTTAACACTCGAACTTGTTTTTCGACATTGATTGGTCTCCAGAAATTTGTAGCTTGTCCTGTAGAACGTAGTCAATTGTTATTTACATCTGAATTTCCCGCGGCCCTTTCAGGCACTATAGGCGTATAATTACTGCAGCAGTTGCATAAACTCGAAAATTTAACGCGTATATTGACTGTTTATTTCAACCGTTTTGTTTAGCAATGGCTATGGGTGACAGAATATATTCAGCTGATGGTAAGTGCTGACAACTGCCTCAAGTGGCCTCCTGAAATTTTAGGGAAACACAGACTCTTTTCTTGAAAATTCCCATATTGTATATACTCAGGAACATCTTCGAGGGTAGTTCGTTCTAATCAACTTGTATTGTAGTATGTACCTTACATATAAATAGTCCTGTCCATCCAGTGGATTTCAATTCTGATCCCAAGTCACACCGAAGTGATCAGGGCGACCAGAGGCGACGCGTACCAATCCCCCTCTATCGGTGCGAATTTAAGTGCATGCAGTGGTTTGTGCTGCCACACCGAGTGCCATATGGAATGTAAGGAGTTTAAAATTTAAGGCTCCTGACCTCACCTTCTGACAAAACATGATCAATTTGATCATGGTAAGTCATGGCCTTCCTCGGCTCCTACATCCTCCTACTTTCGCGTTAAATACTTGTTACGAAATTCTTACTTCCTGCATTTTTTCTACATGTCCGAACCAACGGAGCATGACTTTTCTTATTTTAACAGACGACACTCTCTTTTAGAATAGTTCTGTTTCTATCATCATCATTGTGAATACAGTCTACAAGCGTTACGCCACAAATTTTGTGCAAAGCTTGCATTTCGACCGCGTTTATTCTACTTTCATGCTCTCTCTGTTATACCCAGTTCTCTCTTCCAAAGTATGCATTCGGGCCAGCACTGCATTGTGTATAGTGAGATGTGCCTTCTGGCCTAAGCTTTTACTGCCTAGAAGTTTTCTCCATCCATTCATTCACTCGTCTTTCCACATCAGCGGTGTACCTTCCATCCCTGCTGAAAGCGCATCCAAGATATAGAATCCCATTCACTTGTTCCAATACTTCGTCATCAACCGTAATCCTTATATTGGTTCTTGCATCTTCTCTCTCAAATAGCGTTATCTTTGTTTTCGAATTCAATAGTCAGCTTTTATCCATACAATCGTCTTTCATTATTGTGACCAGTGTTTGCAGTTCAGATGATGTTTCTGCTAATGGCATAGCATCGTCTGCATAAAGCAGACAGTTCACCACTAAGTCACATGCGTAATCTTACATTCATCGATCTTATTCTCTGTAGACAACTATCGAGATACAGTATAAACAGCCTAGCAGACAATATGCTACCTAGTTTGACACCAATTTTGACATCAAACCAAGGTTACATGTTGTCTTCTGTTCACATACATGCTTAGCAATTCTTGTAGCTGGACTGCGCAGCACGGAGCAGCGCACCGTCAATTTCATATCTCGGCAATATGTACCACATTTCCTTTCGCACAACCCTATCAAATGCTTTCTCAAGATCCAAAAAATCGCAGAAAATCTTCTAATCTATGGCGAGATGCTTCTCCATGATATTGCGGAGCGAGAAAACTTGATCAGTACATCCTCTTCCATTTCAGAATCCTCACTGTGCCTCCAACAGCATTTCATCAGATTTTACCCTCATTCTCCTTTCAATTATCTTTCCATGTACTTTTGCTGCTAAACTGATCAAACTGATGGCCCTATAACTGGTGTAGTCCATGCGTGACCCCTTGCCTTTATACAAGAACACGACTACTGCGTGTCTCCACTCCACTCCCAGAACGACATCCAGACTGAGCCAATTTTTAAATTCCATTACTCTGGCACTCCAGCTCTGTATACTTGTTTCCAATAAATTAAGTGGACCGTATAAATGTTCTCACATCAGCGAGCATACACAACGAAACCGCAACCCTTCGTGGACTGTCTGCAAATCCGTGAAGTTCCACTGTCATCGAACCATGCAACGAGTGGCACTTCATTTGTTGATACAGGGGAACAACTTATTCAACAGATCTCCATTGACTGACAGGTCAAAGTGGTATCGGCCACTGTCATCAAGATGCACAGATTTGACAAAAGATCGCTCACAGGCTTTCTCTGTCAAGACACTCCAACTTTATGTTCACTACATCCGGGCATGAAAATATCTTCTTCAATCGGTCTCTGGCCACCGGAAGTTCCGCAAGTGGCGTGACTGCAAAGATGTCACCTAAACTTCGTTCTCTATGGGTGATGCGTCCTTTCAAATACCGCCGTGAATTGATCAGTCTTTGTTTCTCTTCTCTGACCATATTCCGGCAATGCAAATAAACGTGGAAAATAAAACCAAATGGCCAACATTGCGGGCCCACGCGGTAAACACGGCACAGCACACGGCACGGCGCAATCTCGAAAATAGTATTTCCAATCTTCCACCACCAAATTCTTCATATATCCGGTTCCAATGACCAAATGGGCGGTGGTGTATTTGCTCAGAGGATGCTGAATATGAAGGGGTTTGGAGTAAAATTAAAAGCGTCGTTCAAGCGGGAGTAGCCATATTTATGGAATGTACTACAGGCAATCAAATGTCAAGTACAAATGTTATACATTTTCAACCATACCGTCATCTACCGGCTATACCATGAGACATTTAATACTCGTATTATGTTAAACCGTGTGATCTAACCTAAGAAAAGTCTGGTTTACCCTCTAGGTTGAGGTGGTTTGACGGATATCGTTCCATGTAAAAATCAGAATCTTCGCCAAATCCTTAGGCTTAAATAGTAGACTCCGTCAATCAAGAAGAAGAAGACCTACATAAAAGTTATAAAATAGTCTACACAAATAGTGTAATATTTCTACTGCATCATTATATGTTTATGTACTTCATGTGTAAAAACAATAAATAAATAAACATTTTTATCGTATTAGTCTGTTCGCCGCCACCGCTGTTACTGCTACTTGTGCACTGATCGTTATTACCTTGAATAATGTTATGCAAATGGAAGATATCAAGAAAATTTCCGCCCACCCTATTTTTATTTGATGTAAACTGTTGTCATTTATCTTACCGACGCCGCCCAGTTCAGCCATTAATTTTGCCCGACCTTAGGTGAAAAACAAACATATGGCCTGACTGATTTATGACAATGGCCGCAGAAGCAATTCCCTTTCTACCTTCCCTTTCAAGCATCAACAGTAGAAAAAGAATCGCTTCGGACGCAGAGCTAAGGAGCTTGCTAGTTACCTTACATACACACTACAGAAAAGAAAAATATCCTCCAAGAAATTTATTATTTAGTTGAGGTCTTATATTATTTCCAGCATTTCACCTGTCTGCTCGGTTATTAAGTATCGCTAATCCTTATTACTCTCCTGCCAGAGTCTCCATTGGCAAGATGCCAATATGCAGATGTGGGTGCAATAACGATACACATATATATATATATACACTTCATACACCTCAATTAATATTTAATAATATTAGGGGTTAAAGTATGAAATTCCCGATTTGTACTAAAAATTAAAATTAGTTTTTTCTAAGATGTAACATATTTATTTAATCAAAATATTTACCCTCATTTTCTAACATTGCTACCATCTAATCGGAAGTTTATCTGTGCCTTTGCGATAGAACTCTGGGGATCTATGAGTAGATTCGACAAACTGTGTGAAAGCATTTTGTACTGCCGTCTGGGAAGAAAATTTTTTACCACGTAGAAATTTGTCCAAATCACGAAAAACTGGTAGTCAGTTGGAGCAAGGTATGGCGAGTACGGAGGACGTAAGGTTACTAACTGCAGCTCCTGTAGAGTTATCATGGAGCAATAATGGTCAAGATTAATTTACAAGTCGGGGCTGTTTCACTGCCAGTTTCGCCATCATTGTTCGAAGTTCGTCACAGTAAACATCTGCTGTCATTGCTTGCCCAGACTTGAGAAAGCTATAGTGAATAACGCCACTAACAGATTAGCAAACAGTTACCATTTCCTTTTTATTGGTAAGCTTTGCTTAACGGCACTGTTGCGGCGTTTAACCTGGGGTCAGCCATTGCATTTTTCGCTTACAGTTATCGTAAAGATTTCACTTTTCATTACATGTCACAATACGATCCAATATTCCTTCACTTCTGTACAGATTCAACAAGGCAATACAAGTTTCAACACTCGTTTCTTTCTGCAGACAGTCAAATCATGAGGCACTCATTTTTCATATTTTTCTATCATTCTATCAAGTACATAGTACTTATGTTTCCTCAATTATATATATTACATGATTAGGTCATATAATAAAGTAACCAAATCTATTTTATTTATATACTAGTTTATTTTTAATATCGTTCATAACAATTAATTTAAAATAATTTAGCTAGTATGAAAATTGCATGTTTCGCCAACAATCCTAAACAATTAACAATCGTTGACATTGCTCCACTGGTCGATTTATTACAATTTATCTGTTCTGTGGTTTTATCTTTGACCAAAAAAAGAGAAACGAAAGTCAATGGAACTAAAATGAACGTCCCAAATGAAATACTTTCAATACTATATTCATTATTCGTGTTTTTTTTTCCTTTGACGGAAATACCTCTTGACATTTAAAAAGTCTTGAAGAAATTTTTAGGGCTCATACTGGCGGTAATCACGTCCAGGTTCGATTTAGCAATGTTAATATTTTTTTCTATTTCTAGATATTTCGCGGATTGATTCAGAGTACTGTTAAAATTACAAAAAATATGATAACTCTCATAACAAATTACAAACAGTTGATAGTTGTCCAGTGACTGTGTAATCAGAGTTAAGAAAAAGGATCCGTTTTTTATCCATTCAAAATTGCAATCTCTTTAAAGTTACATCTACAACATCTAAGTTCTAAGATCATGTAAAATAAAATAAAAAGGCACGCGCTAAAAATTAACAACTAAATGTATTTATCACTTGTTAAAGTATTAAATGTCTCGTACTACTACTGCCCTCTGTATTTAGTTTCAGACAATAGAAAAAATGAAAGCCAGGCGAGATGTTAAGTCCGCTTGAAGTCTGGCGCTGGCGACGTCACTTCTCCCGAACGAGCAGGGTTCTGGAAATGTGCGAAACAATGTTTTATATTTTGCCTTTTGTGTTGTATAGATGGCATTGAAAGGACTAAATGTTTACATGCAGTATACTAAAGTTATTTCACGAGGGAATTTTATGCTTGCTAAAAACTGTCCCGCAGTAAAAGCTATGCTAATTGCTATTAATACAAACTATTTGCTCTACAAATTTCTATGGCTGTAATAGACGAACGGAGACTTAAAACCCTAATGAACCTTTATACCTAACAACCGAAAGGTAAAGTTTTTCAAACATATGTGCATTCACATGTAGGTATATGTATGTCCTTCGTGCAGTTCTGCAGTCTAAATAACTTGATTTTGAATCAATGATATCACTTAATAATATATCTCGTTAATGCTAATACTTGCACTCGTACAGATTCCACTTCACAATTTTATTTAATAATTATTTTTACCGACCGGTTTCACCTTCACGGCATTATCATGGTATTTTATATAACATATGACGGTGCCGTGTAATCAGCTGATTGCATTGTCGGTAAAAATAATTATTAAATAAAATTGTGAAGTGGAATCTGTACAAGTGCAAGTATTATCATTAACGAGATGTCTTCAAAATTCCACCAAGCGCCTACAATCAACAGTATCAATATAATGTTTTCAAATATTGCACCTCCTACCAGTATGTAGACGATACTTTCCTTGTTACTGCAAATGAAAGAATGACGAAATATATATATATCTTCAGAGCAAGTCCGTTGAGGATCTGGTAGGAAGACCACGGTTTGTAGAATTGGCAGTAAAAAGTATGATGATTAAATAATAAGCAACGAATAAAAAAACGATTTATGTTGATACGGTTGATTGTAGGCACTTGGTGGAATTTTGAAGACATCTTGTTAATGATACTCGTACTTGCATTTGTACGATTCCACTTCACAATTTTATTTAATAATTATTTTTACCGACCGGTTTCGCCTTTACGACATTATCAAGGTATTAAAAAACGATATTGTTTGTAACTAAATGCTCGTAGAACTGACAATCGCTGGAGAAAAAAGGTTCTCGAATGGCGTCCCCGTACTGATGCACGCCGACCGTGGGAGGACCTCCTACTTGATGGAATGACGTCCTAAAGAAAATTATAGGCTATCCCTATAATAGCCTAAAGAATTGATGATGATATAACTAAACTGTATTCATTTAAAATCGTGAAAACTACCTTTGATGAAATCGGAACTGCGCTAAATTAAGAGAGGTAGGGCACATCAAAGTAGCCCCACTGAAGAAGTACCTTTATCTCATAGAAAAGCCAAATTACAACTCCATGGAAAATTGTTTTGTTCCTGCGAATGAGTGAGGTTACCAATAAAGTCCTATGGACTTGCTGTATTTGTAGCAGGGGTGGCAATGCACCAGTGATACTTTCTGTGTTGCACTTGATAATGCCGTAAAGGCGGTCGGTAAAAATAATTATTAAATAAAATTGTGAAGTGGAATCTGTACAAGTGCAAGTATTAACATTAACGCGATGTCTTCAAAATTCCACCAAGCCCCTACAATCAACAGTATCAACATAATGTTCTCAAATATTGCACCTCCTACCAGTATGTTGACGATACTTTCCTTGTTACTGCAAATGAAAGAATGACGAAATAGATATACAATTCAAAAGTGGCAGAATGTAGGAGCCTAAGAAGACCAAGACTAACCTACCATGACCAAATTAGTCGTGTTTTATCAGAAGGTGATGTCAAGAGTACTAGAAACCGACGGGCGTGCATGTTATGAATGTTAAAGAAGCGAATGAAGTGTGTAAGGACCGCGTCTTATGGCGCTCGGTTCTCGCCTACCCCGCAAGGGATTTGACGTGAAGTTATAGATAGATAAATTAAAAATAAATATCGCCTAAACATTTATTCCCATAAACAAAACACAAGTATCAAAATGGGTCATAAATAATAGTAAAGCACTCAAGTTTCACACGCAGAGCGTACGTTGTAGTGTGCGTGTAGAATCTCGCCGTATTTGGGATCGCTGAAGTTTCGAGTTATGTTAAATAGCGTGCACGCTCTTAAAATTCAGAGCTCTTTTCATGTACACACGCCGTGCCAGTTTGTAGAGCTCCGTATGTATCACTTTCTGATGAAACACGACCAATTTGATCATGGTTATTGAGTTTTGGCCTTCCTCATCTCCTACATCTTTCCACTTTCGCATTATATATCCGTTTCGTTATTCAAATAATTAATTCGAAAAATTTAGGTACTTACAAGTTCAAAGTTAGGTCGGGCCATTCGGTGGAGTATCGTGGAGATGTGGTCCTCAGGAGCATCCTCAGATCGCCTGCTATAAGCTGAAATTGCATGAAGTGAAATTAAATATAGTAACGGACAAGTAGATAGAATGCAGTACGAAAGAATGGCGAAACAGATATACAATGCAAAAGTGGAAGGATATAGGAGCCGAGGAAGACCGAGGCTAACCTACCATGCCCAAATTGGTCGTGTTTTAGGAGGTGATGTCAAGAGCCCCATGAAACAGCGAGCGTGCATGAAAAGAGATATGAATGTTAGAGAAGCGAGTAAAGTATGAAAGGACCGCGTCTTATGGTGCTCGGTTCTCTCTACCTACCCCGCAAGGGACCTGCTTGTAACTTCCAAAAACTGCGTCCCGTTAGGTACGTTTAAATAATTATTAGGACATATTCATGAACTCGATGGCGTAGTCGTGAATAATAAATAAAAATCGGCCAAGTGCGAGTCGGACTCGCGCACAAAGGGTTCCGTACCATTATCTATAAAAAAAGGCAAAAAAATCACGTTTGTTGTATGGGAGCCCCCTTAAATATTTATTTTATTCTATTTTTTAGTATTTGTTGTTATAGCGGCAACAGAAATACATCATCTGTGAAAATTTCAACTGTCTAGCTATCACGGTTCATGAGATACAGCCTGGTGACAGACGGACGGACGGACGGACGGACAGCGGAGCCTCAGTAATAGGGTTCCGTTTTACCCTTTGGGTACGGAACCCTAAAAACTATGACACCAACGCTTGTGGGTTCAATTCCCACACTGGACAATCATTTGTGTGCATGAACATGTCTGTTTATTTTGGTCTGGAAGTTTTTAAGAAAGGTAGAGCGCATCAAACCTGCCCGTCTGGGGAGAACCTCCACCTCACAGAAAACTGCAGCCAAAATGACAACTCCCTAGAAGGTTGTTGTGTTCCTGCGTGTGAGCGATGTCACCAGTAAGCTCCTAAGGAGTGCTGCTGTGTTAACCCCCACCTGATGTAAAGCGGTTACTGCGGTCTCTGCTGCTAACACAGCAACTCATTAGGAGCTTATTGGAGACGCGGCATGTTATTGACCGCTGCCCGACATAATACGGCGTATCTTCACCAACTATAAGGTGATTTATGAACTCTAAAGGAGGCTCTGACGAAAGAGAATGAACAGTACAGTCCTGTTTCATATTTTGCGGTAAAAGCGACTGCACAAGGTACGTGTTCACATATACGTGAATTAATGAGTGGGCTCTCGCAAAAGAGAAATAGTGCCACAGGATTATACATAGAGAAACCCGTCTCACGAAGTAGTAGTGTTCAAGGAAGAGTAATAGTAGTTTACAGAACATCGCGGCCAAATGACAACTTCATATGGGTTGTTTAGGAGTGAGTGAGATCACCAGTAAGGGGATGTTGTAACGCGACTAATACAGAGTCGGCTGGCGAGAGCGATTTCTTTAGTGTTGCAATCGATTGTATGCTACGGTAATCACTTTACACTAGGTGAGTAATTGCGTGTTATAATCAATATTTACGTTATTATAAACAGATAAATTACCTTGCAATGGTAACATGTAAATTATTTTTACCTTTCTTTAATATTCCATATTTTTTTTAAAAAGCTTTATATGGTTTCCGTAACATATAATATTTTTATGCATACTCACCGCCCCAACACGAGTGTCCGTAGTCTAAGCACCTGTCTGTAATTATGAAAACAATTTTAGTTTCAGCCTAGTAACATGCGAGCAATTCCATTAGAACTTCTAATTTCTAAATACATTGAGCTGTAATAATATATTTATTATTTCAGCGCCAAACCAAAATCTGCTTTAGACGTTGCAAAAATGTATAGATTGTTTAATGGAGCTGTAAATTAATATTGCAGTATATACGCACTGATCTTAACAGATTTTTGTAATGATACATTGTCCTTATTTGACACTCCATTAACTTGCTTTGCCCATTTGTCCCAAGGTGGTGTCGTTTTCATCATCCGTATGGCCGTCGTCGCCAAAGTACAAAAGGTGGAGGGAATGTCGGCGTAGGTTGCATACCTTACACTCAGAACAGTATTCCCTGAAGATCATACAGGTCAACGCACCACCTTTGGCGCACCCCGATGATGAGGCAGAGCTCCAAACCCATAAATACCTAAAACGCCCTACACAATGATGAAGGGGAACATCAATGCTAAGATGTGCACGAAACAGAATGATAAGTTGAGAGTGGGGCAATAATCGGGCAACGGAATCGAAGTAGATTTTATTTAAAAGAAAGATTATTTTTGAAGAACTCTTTCTTCACAGTGCCACCGTCCTACGGACAACTTCATCTTGACGACCAGCCGGCATTTGTTTATTTTATTTTTATTTTATTTATTTCAGACAACAGGTTTTACAACACGGGTCCATAGATATACCTTAAATTAAAATATATATAACAATATAAACTAATTACTAATTCCACGATTAGTCGGCGACATATAGCGCGTGTCGTTAGGCAACCGTCCTCGGAACTTCCGAAACACGATTCCCTCCGGCCAAAATTCTTCCTTCATGAACGTCGGTAGATGATGAGTTGGAACCCTCACCACAAAGGAACTAAAGTTTACCTTGTGGCGAGATTCCAGTCGCTCGACCCTCAAGGTGAAGTTGGTCTTCTTCTTCACATAGTCTACAACCTCCTCGACCTTTGTAGACCAGTGTAGTCTGGAAACGTACAACGGCGTCGCTGGTATTTCCACGCGCAGTTGTGACGATCTGGTCTGTGCGGTGCCGCAGTAGTTGCAGTTGGAGGGCTTCTTCTTCTTGTCCACTTGTATGAAACCCTGCTCATCGCACTGGTTCTTGCGAGAACCCGGTTGCAGAGCCTTGCGAGCGGGCTCGCAACGACTTGACTTCTCCCGGTTAGATGGTAGGTAAGTCGGTGGTAATGCAGTAACATTTGCGTAATCACGTCCCGGGGTTGACGTGTTTACATTTGTAGTCGGCTTCGCTGGTGAGCGGGCGGCATGGCTCGGTACGCTGCTCATAGCGTCAGTAGTCGGTGACACCATTAAACTGCATACGGATGCATTCTGTGCACCACGACGCGTGTTAATGTTGCCGACCTCAGGTGATCTGTGAAACTGTACTTACGGAAACATTACATTTTAGTGATAATATTTCCGTACGTAGCCCACTAATTGTTGTTTCTGATGTCGCTAATCGTGACTGGACATCAGCGAGACTGGCTTTCAGGCTTCTGATTTCCTTCAGCAGCGTACTAACGTCGACATGTTCCAGGGTCACAGATGGTAACTTGCGTAGGTCTTTCGCTACGAAGGAAGGCACGTTGTCTGGATCGGTCACCTTCAAAAGACTGATGACATCTTGTATACTTTTGTCACCTCCATCCCTCCTGCGTGACGGCATCTCCATGGTCTTGTCCAGCGTCTTGAACAGTAGCATCTTGCCACTGCAAATCTCATCTTCACTGAAGGTAGACTTACAGATGCGCATGATGCTGACTTCGTCCAAAGAATCGATGGCGTGTTGTATGAACGCCAAGAACTCCTTGGCTATGAGTTGTTCGGAACCCATAGCGACGGTAACGTACAGCGGCTAGGCCGCGGCCGCTCATTCGCGAATTAATATTCGTGACAGTGACGTGTGGCGGGAAGCGACCGTATTCGTTCGCACATCACACTGCTCTTTATTGATGACTCTGTGATGAACAGGTTGAAAACCGTAAGCGATCATAGATAGAGTACAGGCAGCTGAACAAGTAGATCTTCAAATGCATACAGCGAGACAAACATCTTTTAATGCAATTCGTATTTAAGGGACGGTAGAACGAAACTAAGGCAGGAAAGATCTGATTGTTGAGCAAAATAAACAAATGACGCTTTTATTCGACGACGATTATTTCAACGAAAACTGAAATTCTGAGCGAAATTCTATGGACTCAGCGACATTCACTGCCCAAACCGAGCGATAGATCGACTTATAGGCCTATTGCTATAAGCTCCCTTCTCTCAAAGGTGATGGAACGTGTGATAAACACACGACTCCTAGGATACCTAGAAGATGACGAATTGGTCAGCGACCGTCAATACGGTTTCCGCCACAGTCGCTCAACTGGTGATCTTCTAGTGTAGAACACACCGCTGGGCTTTGGCTATAGAGAGTCAATGTGAGGCATTGACTGTCAGCCTCGATATGGCGAAGGCGTTCGATCGGGTCTGGCACCGGGCTCTTCTATCGAAGTTATCATCATACGAGCTACCCGAGGGTTTGTGCAAATGGGTTGCCAGCTTTTTAACTAACATATGCATAAAAGCCGTGGTTGACGGTGAATGCTCCGATAGTATGGATATCAATGCTGGCGTCCCCCAGGGTTCTGTAAAAGCATATTATCTTGCGATTATAATAACTAACTTCCGACGACTAAGAAATTAATACCTAAAATGAAGTTCGCACCACGAGAAGATAGAAATTTTGTAAACAAACATCAGGTGTTCTCAACATTTTTCCCGAATTTCAAACTAAAAAACATTGGATTATCTTCAATTTATTATTAAATGTAAGAATATCAAATCTATAAATCAGTGTCATTCCCTAGTAGTAAGAATATTCAGAGAAATCTTCGGCTACATTAATAATAAAACGGTATATTCACTTATATAAAAGAGTAATCCCGAACCCATGGCATCTGCAACGTTGTCGAAATAATGCAAATATTTTAAAATTATTTAACAATAGCTATAGTGTCACAATACTACATACATTCTCGTCATGTTATTTAAATTGGTTGCGTCGTTTGTATTCTATATGGCTTAGTAAATGTCGGTTTGTTTACAACATTTCTAGCTACTCACGGCGCGAAGTACAGTTACAAATTTTCTTACTTCTTCTTGTGGTTGGACGAGTAGGCTTTGATTTGAACTCACGGGGGTGGCGGCTTGCACCTAAAACAAATTAATACGTCTATACGTCCATATAATACGTCCAAAAAAAAAAAAAAAATATTTACGTATGTTTATCAGTTTTCTAGTACCCATAACACAAGCTTCGCTTACTTTGGGGCTAGATGGCGCTGTGTAATTTGTCCGACAATATAAATATAATAGAACCGCGGTTTTAGAAATAGAAGTGGTTCACCTCCATCCTTGGTAATAAAACTAGTATCATCTGCACCTAAGTCACAAACATCTGTTAATTAGCAAGGTACACTACGTGCATCCGACTGATTAGCAAGTGAGTATCTCACGAAAAAGAGGCAGGGCATAGCAACACTTAGTAACAACCCGACTTGGGACAACGGGGGTGAGAGATACCGCCCACCATGCAGCGCTCAACCCGGTCAAGGAGAACTGAGTGTGGTATAGGCACATGGAATAAAGATGAATTACAAGTCAAGATGAGTGTGTTGATAGATACAATCAACGAGAGATGCCTAGATGCTTTTTATTTGTCAGAAGCTTAGCGGAATGGAAGCGATACAAAACATCTTCCCGGTAACATGATGAACCTGTGGTCTGAGGTAAACCAGGAGGATCATGCCAATGCTGGCGTAGGTGTCGTGCTCTCGTTTCGTTCATTGCCTTAAGTGTGAAAGGTTACAATTTTTTAGGACCAAGATCTCTGGGTTGGAATAAAACTGGAATCTCTCGAGTTTTTTTTATTGCAGCATGATATGCTCTTGTAAGCTCAATCAAACCCCAGAAGCTCGAAAACTTTTAGGTGACTATCAGGGATATTCTGGATTTGGCTGATGAAAATGAACGGATAATGACAGAATAGATAAAATAAAGTCGAAATCGTGTGGCATTCTTGCTAACACGCAGGTAGTGTTAAAACAACGTAAAGAATATTTTAGAGGAATACATATTACGATTATGCCCAGGACATTGATACTATGAATGAGTCTGTGCCTGACTCGGCAGTGTACCATGAAGACATTACCGTGAACGAGATTGAATGATTGATGAGTAGCTTGATAAATAGAAAGTCAGCGATAATTGATTTGATTACTGTTTGCTCCGGCTCCGGCTCGAAGGACCAATGTTTGCGCGCAGCAGTCGTACGGGAGTTGGTGATGGTGGATGATGAGCTGATGTTGATGATGAAAATGATTTAAGTTGACTGTCGCGCAAAAAGGGTGTGTCGTGAGGACACACCGTAATTTAGTGCGCGGGCTTTATAACTTTGCCTCGATAAAATGCAAACTTATTGCACGTCGAGTACGCGCGCGCGCGCGCGATCACCTGACTCAAATGTTATGAAGTTACCTACTTGTTAAAAAATAAAAAATGTTAATCTTTTTGCTGCGTAATCCATAAACGTAATAATTTAAGTGTGAAATGTAGCTGGCACGATATGAAAAACCGTTTAATATTAAATTAAAAATTATAAAATATCATGTACAACACTGACACAAGTGACACGATAAGAAATGATATGTTACGGAAGGAAAAGAAAGGAAAATAATTGGCTTTATCTAAATAGTCTGACCAGTTCGCCACTCGCCTGTTAGCAATGCTGTGTGATGATGATGAATGGTGCTCACTCCAATTTCACTCGTACGGATACTGCCACGTCGCTGCTGGTATTGATATCCGGCTCGAAGGACCAATGTTTGCGCGCAGTAATATATTAAGTAACACTCGCGCAATGCCACCTCTGCTGCTTACACAGCAACTTCTTAGGAGTTTATCTCTTTAACGCAGGAACACAACAATCCTCTAGGGAGTTGTTATTTGGCTATATTCGTTTTCTGCGAGGTGGAGGTACTTCCCCAGGCGGGCTGCTTTGATACGCCCAACCTCTCCTAAAACATCCAAATCAAGACAAACAGACACGTTCATGTACATAAATGTTTGTCTTGTATGAGAATCGAACACATGAGAGTTGTTGGCAAAGTCGCGTCATTCACGACTGAGCTACGGAGCTCGTCAATTGTAAGAATCGCATGAGTTTATAATGCAGGTGCTGTAGAGCACAGAAAGCCCGGTGTATAAAAAACCAGTCTGTTAACTGACGGTTCATAGTTTGAATCCTGGTGGGGGCATGTACCAATTTCGTCCACGTCCAAGAAATTTTCAAAAGTCTGGTTTTCCCTATAGACAGTGGAGGTCTGATGACAGTCGCTCCGTGTCCAGTTTCTTCGTCAAATCCTCTAGGTAAGAAGGTTCACAAGGAAGAAGAAGTATAATTTAGGTGGCATGCCAATTGTTCTTTATGACTTTATTTATCATATGCAATTTGATCTAACCTGCTTTGTGTGTTTCCGCCACCAATTAGTTCATGCGGCCTAGCGCCGGCCGGCACCCACCCACTACTGTTAGTTGATGCAACATGCCGACGCTGCCGACGCTGCCATGGCTGCTCCGGTAGTCTCTGCCTCGGCTGCTGCGGTCGTCCGCCATCTGGAACAGAATCCGCATGCCCCCACCACCACCGTCGCTGCCACGACTGGCCTGGTCGTCGCTGCGACACATGTTTCGCTTCTCCACGAGGCATCATCAGGCGCTGTAGATGTTAATCGTAAGAATAACATGCTACAAGTGAAATCGTTATTCTTACGATTAACTAAATATATTATTATTATTAAAATATATTAATTGCATGTAAATTTGACTTTCACAAAATAACGCCTGAATCTATGAACTATTTATTTGTTATGTTTTTGTGTGTATACCTGCTGCAGTGCTTCCCATTATGTATATAACGAAGAATAGTGCCAATATGCTCAACACTACGGCTCCGTGAGTGGAGACTCTTCTATTAATTGTCCTGGTGTTCATGTTTAGATGTGTGGAATGAATACCTCGGAGGCTGAAAATTTCAATTTTATCGTCTACTTTAACAACTGGTATTAATAGTACTGCTAAAATTGTTCAGACGAATGGATTTAATGCTGTGCCGCTCTACTGTAAATTGAGTGTTTTCAATGTCAAAACACCCGAGGTTCAATTCTAACGTCAACATGCAAATAGCATGCATAAGTTGTTACATACGCTTAGTGAGGTCTACTAAGATACTAGATAATAATAATTACTAAGTTTAGGTACTGCCCACGTTGATACATTTGTGCCAAATTAAATGAAATAATAAAACATTAAAAATTGATAAAAAACACATATAAGATCATAATAAAAAACTATTAGACGGGTACATATTTGATGCTAGACTTAACTGCTAATAAGTTTCTTTTTTTTATTGAACCCATCATTTACTATAATCAATTAATACGTTGTAAAAACTATTCAAATATTTAGATAATCTGCATCTGCGTCGGCTTTATACCTACTAATTTAGACTAATATATAAAGCAGAAAAGTTTATTTGTTTGAACTAGCTAATATATGGAACTACCCATTAGATTTATAAACATATTTTTACCATTTATAGCTCAATTATTGTGGAAGGGTTTAGACTATTTAATATCACGATATTACTCTTAGAAGCCAAGGAAAATAAAAGCGGGCGGACGAATTCGGGGGCTACTCATCTGAAGCCAGATAACTTCTGCTGGATAAATATTCTAAAACGTAGCTTTAAATGACTAAATTAAATATGTACGTAATAGGTCGGTAAAAACTCATTGGCAAATAAAATATTCTTTCAGACAATATTTAAAAATCATAAATCTTGTTTTTGTTCTTTTTTAGTTTTATTATGTGTCAACTTTAAAAGTTTAATAAAGTTTAATTAAGTTTATTAAATGCTATCGCATTCGAACTTCGCTCCTCTTCGCCATCTTTTTGCACATAATGTACAGATTTATGCGCAGGCACCCTTGCTTGGTTGCTTATAGATAGTTCTCGTCGCATATTAAAAATTGTCTGAAATAATATCCCTTGCGTTGTATTTGCGAAAAATCCGAGAATAATTTGTGGTAATTATTTATCTTGGGCAGCGCAGTTTGCGAAAATAAGTGGTAAATTGTTTGATTCTATTAGAAGGTTACGAAAATTTCTGCCAGTAGACACTAAAAGTACCAGCACGACCCTTGCTTCTTCCTATCCCCGACTACACTGATTTCTGCTACGTAGATATCACCGAAGTGCAATTAAATAAAGCACCGAAGGGCAATTAAATGGTAGGATCCACCACGTGTAGGTGGACTTTTGTCTATGAAGGCTATAGTAACCCACTTACAATCTAATACACATTAAAACTGAAATACAATTCAAATGTTGTCTTTTCATGGTACTTACTGATAATAAAGTAAGAATGCACGCTCTCACAAACGCGAATGCACGCAGATAGTGAAATAACAGTGAGATCTTTGGCAGATAAACACGTTACAATCACTACTAAACGTAATATTTTGATACTTATCTGATGATCTGATGATACTTGATGTAATGTACATATATGTGAGTATATTTTAAAACTTTATATATTTAATGTGACCTTAAAATTTATTTCCATATACAAAACGCAAGTATCAAAATGGGTCATACAAAATAGTAAAACGCTCAAATTTCACACACAGAGAGCTTGTTGCAACTACCACGCCACCAGGATCATGAATAACGCGAGATTCTAACGCACACTACGTTAGAATCTCGCGTTATTCGTGATCCTGGTAGTATTGACTTGCGTCAAATAGAATTCACGCTCTTAATGAATCGTCGTTAAATGTAAGTCACCACTGATTTACAGGTGTGTATGCACGAACGAATAAATAACGTAAATGACGATTCAAATTGACTTTCTGTATGGAATTTGTTAGTTGTGCTATATTATTAGTTAATTAGTATTAAAATGAAAATATAAATATTTGTAAAAAAAGGACGGACAAACAGAAATTTTGATATGAGGTGTACAATTGTATAACATTTTTTTATTTATTTACAGTACCAGAAATGATGTCATTGTTATTTAATATAATTCTTCAGGCTAATAAGAACTTTGCTGTAATACATATTTTTTTACATTGGATATGTCTCATTTGGTTTCTTGGGGCCTCTAGTTCCCAGGGACTTATGGAGCTACTTCTTTTGGGAACTCTAGTTTCTATAACGTTTGATTAGTTAGATTATTGCTGCGTAGGTTAGGTCATCATGAATCAGTTCTTGACTTATTTTGAAATTGCGAGCACGGCTTGAAAAACATCACTTTCTTGTTGCGTTTTTAAGCCGTGCTCAACGATTACATTGATTTCCTCGTTATGTACAGCATTGTAGTTGTTCGTGGTCATAAGCTAACCGGTCACTGAAGCGGTCCACCTCCGAGATATCGTCGTGAAACTTGCGAGACTTTGCTTGGAGAACGCTATGGCTACCCCGCTCACCCCACTCCAGGTGCACCGGTGTAGATCAGATTGTAGCCATTCCCAATAAGCCGGCTGCTGCCTTTCTACCAAGTCTCCTGCAAAATGCGACGGCCACTTTGCGCCTAGAGAGCACTTACGCCAGCTCCCTCGCGCATCCATTCAGCGTGCCAGTGTTCAAGGTCGCGTAACAGTCCTTTTGGCTCGCGTCTTTAGCTGTGCTCGTCCATTGCATAGCCCTTGTCCACTTATCACAGGGGTCGGGTGAGTCTCCTGCGCGCCTTTTTACGGCAGCGCTCTATCCGTGGCACAAGATCTTTTCCTTATTTTCATATCAAATTTAGTCTTTTTTTTTAATGTTTCTCAAATAGATTTGGTAAGATGACTATAAGCAAACAGTAAACCGATAGTTTTTCAAATCGGTCTCATCATCGTTTTTGTACGAGTAGGTAAATTAGGTAGGCCTTATTAGTGGCCAAGTCCTCTGTAAAAATACATTAGGTTATCATTAATTTAATAAAGAGGGCGGAGCAAGTTTTTGAGCTCATAGTTTATTTTAATAGTGTGTTTATTTCAAAGTAAGTTATATTTTAACGTAACCACGATAATTAGTAGTCAGTGCCATATAATAAAATTAAGATTTCGATAGAAAACTGTATATAAAGCTGGCCAATGGTTCAATTCTAGGAGACACCAATTTACTGTACAGCAGCACATCTGAACTCTGCCTTAGTAAGTAATATTTTACTTTCTAATAAATTTAGCTATATTTATATAATATGACTTTATTCATTTATGAACTTCAAAAAGAAGAAGGTTCTCGACATTATATTATATTTTGGACACATGCATAAAATATTCTGGTTATATATTTTTTAATAATACGGTTTCCAAAATTTTACATAGAATTTAAATAAGAATATGGGTGAGAAAGAAAAAATATTTTTGAGGAAATTCTCAATAGATTAGTGGTACGTTATTTATAACATAGTTAAGAAATTAAGTCATTATTTGTACACGGTTTTTTTTATTATTATGACAAAAATAATCTATGACTCTGTTAGCAAAAACATGACTTGCTTTAATTCTGATAAAGTGCCATCTGGTCTGATTGATGTATACTAGAAAAAATAAAATTCTGTTTTGTAGCGAATAGGCCATAAAAATGAAAATAAATTTTTATTTTTTCACAGATGTTCTATCTATAACTTCACGCCAAATCCCTTGCGGGGTGGGCAGACAGAACCGAGCGTCACGTGACTCGATCCTTACATATCTCACTCGCGTCTTTAACATTCATTGCTCTTTGTCATGCACGCTCGCCGGTTTCTAGGGCTCCTGACATCACCTTCTGATAGATTTGGTCATGGTAGGTAAGTCGTGGCCTTCCCGGCTCCTACACCCTTCCATTTTTGCATTGTATATCTGCTTCGTCATTCTTTCACCTTGCATCCTTTCTACATGTCCGAACCAACGGAGCATGCCTCTTCTTATTTTAACATCGACGCTCTCTTTCAGACCAACTCTGTTTCTAACATCATCATTGCGAATACGGTCTACAAGACTTACGCCACACATTTTGCGCAGCGCTCGCATTTCGATCGCGTTTATTCTACTTTCATGCTCTTTCTGCCATACCCAGCTCTCGCTTCCATAAGTTAGCGTTGGGACCAACACTGCATTGTGTATAGCGAGTTCTGCCTCCTGGCTCAGGTTTTTATTGCCAAGAAGTTTTCCCAACGCTCCATTCACACTATTCCCAGCACTCACTCGTCTTTCCACATCTGCGGTGTACCTTCCATCGCTGCTGAAAGCGCATCCAAGATATACAATCTCATCCACTTGTTCCAACACTTCATCATCAATCAAGTAATTCTTACATTAGTTCTTTCAAATACCATTATCTTTGTTTTCTTCGCATTCAGTAGTAAGCCTTTCTCCATACTTTCGTCTTTCATCGTTGTAACCAGTGTTTGCAGTTCAGATGGTGCATCTGTTAATAGCACGGCATCGTCTGCATACAGCAGACAGTTCACCACTAGGTCATCCATGCGCAATCCCACATTCGTTGACCTTATTCTCTGCAGACAACTATCGAGATACTGGATAAACAGCCTAGCAGATAGCACGCAACCCTTTTTGACATCAATTTTGACATCAAACCAGGGTGACATGCCAACATCCATCCGCACACATGCTGAACAATCCTTGTAAGTGGACTGCACAGCACGGAGCAGTGAACCGTCAATCCCATATCTCGGCAATATATCCCACAGTTCCTTTCGCACAACCTATCTATCTATCTTTAACCCTACCCTAAATGCGTTCTCAAGATCCACAAAACCACAGAAAACGAACACGATATTGATCCGATGACGAGAAAACTTGATCCGTACATCCCCTTCCATTTCGGAAACCTCCTTGTGCGTCCCACAGTATTTCATCGGATTTCACACTCATTCTCCTTTCCACATACTTTTGCTGCTAAGCTGATCAATCTGATGGCCCTATAGCTGGCGCAGTCCTTGCGCAGACCCCTTGCCTTTATACAAGGGCACGATGACTGCGCGTCTCCAGTCCATTGGGACCCTTCCAGTTCTCCAGCATAGGTTGCATAAGTACCAGAAGGCATCCCGGACGTAAGTGCCACCTAGTTTGATCATCTCAGCTGTGATCTGATCAATTCCCGCTGATTTTCCATTTTTCAGGCTTCGTATCGAACATTCGATCTCATCCATAGTTACGCCTTCGTCGGCCGCCGTCAACGTGGAGTAAGCATCCGACTCACTCTGATTGTCAGCGTCCGAGGCATATAGGCTCATACATTTCCTCAAAATATTAATTCCACCGTTCTAACACTTCCTGAGTCTTCGCAAGAATGACACCAGCTTTAGACTTTATCTTATCCATTCTGGATGCCGACGAACCACTCCGAGACTTCTTTCACAGATGTTAAGTCATGGAATTCTAGTGCTAAACCACTTTTTATATACATATAAGGCGTCGGGAGGCATACAAGCGCGATGCCACGTTGAATGTCGCGATGCTGTCACAGTAACCCCTTGGGAGGTAACCTTACTCGCAGGAACACAGCAACCTTCCATGCTGTTCGTTCATGTTTCCGTATGTCTCCTTAAAATGGCTTTATCTTTTACGTTTATAAGGGCAATATAATTTGTTCCTGGAGGTTTAATAACAAATTTTTACCTTCTGTAGTATTATCAAATAGTAAAAACACACAACTGTCAAATTAGCTGTAAATATAGTGTATAACCTGAAGTGAAATAACTTCGTAGTAGATGATTCACGGACTACGTATTCCGTAAAATAATGTCACTTTTAAGCAATAGTTCAAAAAGTACAAAAGGAGGTATTGAGAGCGAATGGTGTAAATTGTCTATGAATTTTTATTATAGATAAAAACAATTTAAGCTTCACGACGTATGTTCATTTCAGGCAATTAAAATGCATCACTATGCTGTAACATATTATATATATGGTGGCGGAAGCACACAAAGCAGGTTAGATCAAATTGCATGTAACATATTACCACATCATTAAAAATAACATTAAACAGCGTAAAACGTAACGAATTGTAGAGGTTTACGTTCGTTACGTTTATAAATAACAATAATTAATACTTATGATAATTCTTTTTTAAACTAAAGAAGTAATATTTATATTTATGTACTACATGACACCAATCTTTTAGAATGGGCTTCCGTGTGTTGGGTCCATGTACCCACTTACGCCTGTAATTGATAACGATCCATCTATGTGTATTCTTCTTCTTCTTCTCTTAGCGTTATCCCTTTACCTAATCCGTTAAGATTGACGGGGTCCGCAACCTCATCATCATCTCAGTCCGTATTCGTCTACTACTGAACATAGGGCTCCCCTCTAGAGTGCCATTCGTCATCCTTGATCCTGTGCCACATGCATCCACTGACTCCCTACAAACCTCTTGAGGTCATCGCTCCATCTAGTGAGGGGTTATCACACTGCATGTACAAGAACAGGGACACCATTCGAGTACTTTTCTTCCTCAGCGGTTATCGGTTCTACGAACTTTGTGGCCGGCCCACTGCCACTTCAGCTTACTTATGCTTTGGGCTATCACGGTTACCTCAGTTCTACTGCGGATATCCTCACTTCTGATTCTGTCTTGCAGAGAAACCCGAGCATAACTATATCTGCAGCTTAGCGATCTTGAGCTTCCCCATAGTGAAGGGCCACGGATCAGTTCCGTATGTAATTCTGAGTATACCCCGCCGCAACCGCAACCCTCGCCGACACGGCCTCGATCTTTAGTTCATTACTGACGAGAGGCTTACGGACGATAAATCCGATACCCCCCTTGGTACAGATGGTCGCTGTTTCGGCAGTAAAGGAAGTTTTTGATTTAAGTGGTACCTATAAGGAGAAGTAAATATATATATTTATTTAAATACAGTTATTCTCTGCAGAATTAATTACTCTTTTAATGACGTTGTTCATGCATATTTATCTATATTTATCTATATTAAAATGTTTTTAATTTCGACTGGTAGATCCAAAAATTAGCGCACAAATAAACTGTTCAGTTTTATGTATTAGTATACATTAATGAATGTCTAATTTACAAAGATATCTGGAAATGATACAATACAGGTAACCATATTATCTTTGTAGTAATAATATGCTGACATAAATTTATTTAAATATCTATTCCTAATTTGAGACCTATATAGCAAGTTTCATTCGACATTTAGCAAATAGTTGTTACCGAATAATGGTAGATAAAAAAAGCGAAATGATAAGAAATCAATATGATACAATAAGATTTTATTAAAAAAATGTAAAACGTTTCTAACCGCCCACGATTGCTTAATGGAAATTAAAGATTACTCATATTTTATATTTTGTCATCGGCAGTGGACTTCGGGTATATTGAAAATATTGTCCGCCAATCCGTAAAGAACAGAGCAATTGTAGTGCCTTCTAAGTCCAAATAATTGAACAATCTCTACAGCGCAGTGAACCTCAACAGTGATGTGTATTATTCTGATCTCAATGCAGATCTGCTCGATAAGTCGGTCCGGTTAATTAATAACGCACTTCGATTTATCTGTTGTCTTCGGACCACATTTCTTCTTACCGATCTGAGCTTGGATGGCGGCCCATCCGTCACTGTCGAAATCTCTCTACTCTATTCTTACCAACCATCATTCTCCAGAGTACGTGAAATACAAGTTTCAGTATCGCTGTGACTCTCATAATCTTCAATTGCGTTCTAACAATTCTCTATCCCACTTTTCCGCTCAGACTTCATGTCCATGTACATGTCAAACCATAAAACTCTGGAATATGCTACTGCTGCTGCTGTAGGATTTTTTGATAGATCCGTATCAAAAAATCTTACAGCGAATTGGTCTTCAAAAATAAAGTACGTCACTATCGTTTGAAATCTTGACAAAGCAATAAGTAAGTGTATCGTTATTATATTTATGTCTATTTATTTAAATACATTTTGTAATATTTAGGTCTATTAAGTATAGATATATCGTATATATATTGTATTATTATTATCTATATATCATATATGTGTATATACGAGTATGTATGTGAATTTTGACATTTATTATCTTAAGTAATATTAAAGCCGCGAACGCGATTCTCTACACTTCAATAAATCGACTGGTAGAGAATGCAATTAGTATTGAGTACGCCTATTGTTCCTAAAATGTTGGGAGCAATAAAGTTTTTGAATAAATAAAATTTCAATTAAATATATTATTTTCAGTCCCTGAATTATTCACTCTACACGTCTAAACATGAGGACCAGGACAACTACGAGTAGTAGCAGAATCTTCGGTCGTGAAGCCGTGGTAGTCAGCATCATGGCACTATTCTTCATCGTATGGCTAACTGAAAGCCCTGCAGGTAAAAACAGTACAAATAACATCATAAATAATAAATGGCGCTGCTCCTGCATTATGGAATCTAAAGGCAAGTAACTGCCAGTAGGCAGCAACGATTGACGACAGCAATAAACGGCAGTGTTGCTGTGATTGCGTAGCTGTGACTGTACTGTTGCGACAGTGTTGCTGCGACAGTGTTGTCTTAGCAGCATCTGCAACTGCCATTTCCACATTACCTGTATGCAGTGTATGTCATTATGGGTGTGTAGCGGCGGCACGTCGGTAATATTGCGGTGACAGAGATACCTAGTAGTACAGTAGTGTCATACTTATTCAGTAGAGAGTAAAGTAGAGAGTAAATGGCTCACACAACATGAAGCAAACAAACATACGGCATGCGATATGAGGGTAAAAGGTGTCGCTTGTAGCTCAAGAAATTATTGCTTACGAGTTGGTACCTCCATGCTGATTGCTGGTGATCTTAGGATAAATTTTATGAGCATAGGTGCTCGAAACTTAAACTCGAGCTCGAAAATATAGCCAGTCGTCCCTTAGCATTAGAATAGAAAGTTTGTTCCGCAAGTTCATTTGATCGAGTCGCGAATGTTTCAATTGTAGTAGTGTTAGTATAAATTAGAATTCAGTATATGGACATACATAGTATTCGGCAATTCCGTAGTGTTTTCAGTTGTAACTAGTGAAAATAAACTTATTCTTAGAAAGTGAACAATTAATTTATGTATATCTTCTGATTGGAAAGAACTGAGAGGAGCTCGGTGCCGCAGTTGTAAATAACGCGACTTTGATACCAATGCTAGTGAATTCGATTCCCACACAAGATACACATTTAATAAACATAACATGGAATATATCCTCTCTTCTATACTGACGACGATCAATGAATCTGAAGCTCCAACAGCAAACCTTTGTGATAATTCAAGCCAAAGGAATTAGTTTGCATGCTTGTTATATTTATTTTTAATAAATTTATTAGAAACAAAAAATACAAGCTTCTCTTTATTTACTTAAATATATAGTTCTACATATAACATCAGGTAGGTACTACACTGAACATTAGCCTTGGAGAATAAACTATAAGTAGATAAATCTTTAGTACAATGTAGATACATAATACCCATTAGGGTAAATGTGGGATAGATGCCTCAGTAAACATGCAGTAAACTTGCAAGAGTAGTACACTCTCAGTGTTTTGTTTAAATGTAAGCTTACCGCCCCCCGACCTTCAGTCGACGCCGTGCATTTCGAATTAGTATGTGTGTCGTTAGTTCTGCAGTGACAAACGTTTTACGCGGTGACGTAGTGGTGAATTTAGGATGCGCATCATTTTCGTGGCCACAGAACTTTTGATTTTTTAAGGTAAGTGGCTATATTTATGTATTTATAAACAAAGCGTGTATCAAATTTAAATATTTATGTGAGATTTGAGTATTTTTAATCACGATTCTTTTATTAAATAGAAGGACGTCTTCCATCCATAAAAAGGATAGATGCCCCAGACAGGCATCTATACTCACTAAATCTGGGGCATCTATCCCACATTGCATGAATGAACATAATTATTCATTTTCTTGTTTTCTAGGTATGCCACGCAAGTACGTGCGTATACTTGGGTCATGATCACGAGGGTTGTGGACCGAAGACGCTCTAAAAAGTGCATTTGAAGAGTTGAGTGAAAACAGACACTCCATAAATGGAATATCTCGTCTTTATGGAATTCCACCGATTAATAATAAAAAACCATATTTGTTACCAAAGGTAAATTAATTAATAAATAAAAATAGTTGATTAAAGTTAAGAAAAATCTTTCTTTCTTTCATTTTTTCCTCAGGGCATCTATCCCACAAGTAAAAATATGAATGCGGCATCTAACCCACACCGTAGGCATCTATCCCCGTTCACAATGTTTGTTTATTTCGTTTTTTATTAATTAATTAAATATATACAACATAAATTTGCTTCATTATTTTCTTCATTGATAAATACATTATTGATCACAAAAGTGTAAGGTTAATAAATATTCATATAATCTGCGCTAATCGCACATTTCAAAAAGTTAGGCAACTATCCCACATTTACCCTATGATACACAAACTCCACCTGAGCAGTGATAGTCCAGTACCGCTAAATTTGTATTTTTGAATTTATGTACATTTTTTTAAATACAAGTACTTCTGAAACCGCGGTAGGATTAAGAACATCCGTACACTGAGGCCGCCATTTTAATTGTGGGTTTAATTTGTTTTATTATTTTTTCTCAGATGCAAGGCGCGGTGCGGCCAAATCAAATCGTACAACCACCCCAGCGAGTAAGAAAACTTAACTATATATTTCTTAGTCGTTAGAAAAATTGTTATTATATTTAGATAAGACCTTGCCACTCGCCTACCAAGTTCCAATTTAACTCAAAGGTTGACTGGAAGAGATTTTTATAAGAATAAGCCCGCCTTTGTACATTTATTAATGTGTTGCATTTTAATGTACATTTTTAATTGTTATTTTATGTACAATAAAGATATAACAAACAAACAAAGATAATTCGTTTAGCCATAGCTTATGCATTAGTGTTAATATTTTTTAAAGAAATCCCGTTCAACCTTTTGTTTTTCCACGTTACGTCGTCGTCTGATTTCTGAACTTTTAATTATCTTGTGTATATTGTTGAATATGTGATGTAGTATCAATTTAGACAGATGTTTCATTGTCTCTTAGTTTCAAGTTAGTCACGACTGGCTTAGCTGTATCTGAGCTAGTGTAATGCCTTTGGTTCAAACTCTACTTACACAATAGGCAGGCTGCACTTACTATCTAGTGGTGCAGTGGTTCCATGCCGGAAATTTCAATTACATAGCAAAATGTCCGGCGGGCGTGTTTCTCTCTCTACTCTCTCTAATATTATTTTAACAATTACAGACAAGTGCGCGGACCAACACAGACTGTCGTGTAAGGGCGGTTAGTACATATAATAGTACAATATATTGTAAGCTACTCGTAAATAAGGCTTTATAAAAAACATGAAATCATTAGGCCCACCTGTGTGAAGCGGCTACCGTAATATATTATCGATTGCAACACTAGATGCGAGTCCAAAGATGACCCTATGACACCGCCACTGTAAATGCAGCATTGGAGCTCACTCCAAACTCCTTTTGACGAGCTCGGTGGCGCAGTGGCGAAACGCGCTGTTACATTACTTTACTATACCGACCCTCGTGGGTTCGATTCCCACTCTTGACAAACATTTGTGTGCATGAACATGTCTGTTTGTCTTGTTCTAGGTATTTCTAAGAGAGGTAGGGCGCATCAAAGCAGCCCGTCTGGGCAAGTACCTCCTCACAGAAGACCGCAGCTAAATATCAACTCCCTAGAAGGTTGTTGTGTTCCTGCGTGTGAATGAGGTCACCAGTAAGCTCCTATGGAGTTGCTGTGTTAGCAGCAGAGGTGGCATCGCGCGAGTGATACTTAATGTATTGCAAGCGTAATAGGCTACGGTAACCGCTTAACATCAGGTGGGTCGTATGCTTATATGCCTCCCGACGTTGTATAAAAAAAACTCCTTTCTGCACACGCGGTTATCCAATTGTCCAACTTATCCGGCCGGCCAAGATACTCTGATTATATCTACAACATAGCTAAAATTGCCCAAATGTAAGCTTTTATAACAGGCACTTGTCTAACTATACGCAGTTTCTGTAAGTTACTTTATATAATTTTACTTTATACAATGCAGGCCGCGGCAAGCGGTCTTTGGACCCTCCTAAATATCATATCGCTAGGATGTTCCGTCAAGTGCCTCAACAGGTGAGTACTCGTATTATTTATGTTATGATGTCTCATAGATTGAGATCAGTCAAGCTTTTTGAGTTTTAGGAGAGCACAAAGTATGAACATCGAGGATTCAATTCGGTAAAAAAGATTGATGAGGGTTCACGTGCATCTCCATCTATCTGTTACAGCCTCTATATCGCCGCAATATCCTCTAAATCGTAGAATTTTGTATAACAATAAGTTGAATTAATCATAATTGTACAATGATTCTTCTTCTTCTTTTTAGCGTTATCCCGTTTCCTAATTCATTAGGATCGGCGAGGTTCGCTACCTAAGCCTAAGGATTTGGCAAAGATACTGATTTTACACCGAGCGATAATCGTCGTCTCTCGAAATATAATTTCTTGAACTTGTGGGTTTGCTCACTATGTTCACTTCACCACCGAGCAAGTGATAACTACAAATTACAAATATGTACATCCGAAATATAAATATATATATATATTTATGTATCATACATTTGAAAAATATTAACAATGATTATACCTAATTCTGTATTTGTTTTAAGCAAACGTAATTTAAAAACATTACGCTTGGTAAAAAAGAAATACCCGTATGAGATTGGCTATTGAGCACACAGTTGAGTAACAACTCCTTAGGAGCTTACTGGTAGTCTCACTCACATGCAGGAACACGACCACTATTCAGGGAGTTCTTATTTGGCTGCGGTTTTCTGTAAGGCGCAGGTTATTCCTCAGATGGGCTGCTTTGATGCGCCCTACCTCTGTTAAAAATACACTTATATTTGAACGTTATTATATGTTATAACTGTAATCAGTTGTAACCAGTTTATGTATTATTATAATCACAATGATTATAATAATACACAAACAGATTTTGTTTAAAAAATAGTTTTGGTGCTAAGATAAGAATAGAAGAAAGATACGACGAGCGAATGTGGGGCGAAAGTATAACACTACAAGTATGAAAGTGGAAGGATGTAATAGTCATGTTAGAAGATGATTATCACACCAGCCCTAGGAATCAAAGTGCGCGCATGAAACGGAGTTTAAAAAGAAGTAGTCGCGATAACGGCAAAAATTCATCAACTTGAACATTTTTGCAACGTAAATTTTTGTGAAGTACATATTGACTGCATTGATATAATATTTTTATGGTGCGGAATTGTTTGAAAATTAATAATGAAATAATTTGTGACTCATAATTCATTTATTCAATGCTATATAGTCATTACAAACAGGTTTCTGGGACTCACCAATTAAGTTATATAAACCTGTATCTGGCTGTGACTGAAACTAATATTGACTTCATAATTACAGATACGTGCGCGGAAGAATGCGCCTGTTGGAGCGGTGAGTACACATACTAATGTAACATACAGGAACTTATATATAGCTTTATACAAAATATGAAATGTTATTGATAGGTAGGAATAATTTACATACTTTACTCTTGCAATGTATATAATTTATCTGCCAGTAACAACGTTGATATTGATTTTTTATACCACATTATTAGGTCTACCTGTGTGAAGCGGTTACTGTAGCATTTTATCCATTACAACTTCAAATGGCCTGCAAAAATCACTTTACGGCACACCCACTGCATGACAAAAGCAGCTACTTCTCAGCTCACTTTTCTCACTCCTGAACAACTCTCCATAAAGTTTGGCTGCGATATTTTGTAACGTGAAGGTAGTTTCCCAGTTGGGCTCATTCTCAATAAAAAAAAAAAAATTCTCCGGGGCCTGTGGAGACACTCCAATGGGACTGCAATTTTGATGAAATGATTCCTTTTTGGATATCTCTGATTACAAATTCCAAACACTGAATACTTTGTGTTATTTTTTTTTTCATACTACGTCGGGAGGCATACAAGCATGCGGTCCACCTGATGTAAAGCAGTTACCGTAGCCTATTAATGCTTGTAACATATATAACTCGCACGATGCCTCCCCTGCTGCTTACACAGCAACTCCTTAGGAGCTTACTGGTGACCTCACTCACACGCAGGAACACAACAACCCTCTAGGGAGTTGTTATTTGGCTGAGGTTTTCTGTGAGGTGGAGGTACTTCCCCAGATGGGCTGCTTTGATGCGCCCTACATCTCTTAATATCTTTAGCGACTCTAAACTAAACCTGGACGCGATTTCCGCCAGAATCAACTACCAATCCTTAAATTGTTGGTGCATTATTTGTCATTTGCCGATCTCATAAAAATCTAAATATATTTTTTTTATTGTATAGCCGTGTCTAATTTAAATTCTAAAATTTTTTGTTTGTAATATTTATTTTAGTTTAAATGACTTTTTTCTTTATATTTTCAGAAAGATCAATGGCTTGATCCAGAAATTAACCAAGGGAATGTGATCAAAGTCATTTAAAGATTGTTAATTAATAGTTTTAGATTGTTTGTCAATTACAAGGCTGGGTTGTAATAATATATAATAATATAGATAGTTGACGTTCAATTTTAATATTTTATTGGTTTCATTACTATCTACATAATTAGAAATAAATAATTATATAACTGTGGTTGCTATATAATTATATTACATTACAATATTATATATAATTTAGAGAAAAAAGTAAGTTTGACCTTGAGATAATAGGAAGGATAATATAACAGTTTATCAAATGTAATGGCTGCATTTTGCCCAATAACATGTAATTGTCAGACGATGTCAGGTGGGCGAAAGTGTTAAACGACTGTCCTTGATGCACGTATTTATTGCACTGAAGTTAAAATGTAATATACCTATTCCAGCCATAAGTTCTGTAACAAATGAATATACATTTATTTTTTTATGAATCAATGTAATCTTAATAAAATTTATATGAACATATTTATGGAAGTCTCAGCAAAAAATTAAAAAAAAAAATGATTCTATTCGAAATGACCACCTTTGGCTTTGATACAGACCTTTAATTTGTCTGGCTACGAATCTATGGATTTACGCACTGTTGCCATGGGAAATTTAGAGACACAATGTCGGCGTGTCGTTTTAAGCAGGCCACATCCTTTAAAACTGACCATAATTTGTAATCTGGGAGGTTCAGATCTGGGCTAGATGAGGGCCAGTCTTCAGCTCTTATAAAGTCCGGAACGTTGGTTTCGAACCTGGCTTGGGTAGTTCGTGCTTTGTGACCAGACGCAGAGTCCTGCTGGAAAGTCCACGGTACATTTTTAAAAAGTGTATTTCTGAGAGGTTTTACAAAACGATCCAAAACAATCTCTTGATACACTTTGACTGAAGTCTTCACTCCTTTTTCACAAAAATAAAGCTTTGTGACTCCTTGATAAGACACCCCCACCAAACCATTACAGACACAGGATGACGACCAAGTTGTACCTTTCCGACTAATTGGGCGGCTTCTTTAGAACGGTATGCGTACACTTTGTCATTTTGCTTATTGTAGTGTTCTTCAATCGTGAACATTTTTTCATCAGTAAAGAGGATATTTCTGTGCCTTTCACCTGCGTATCGGGACAGAAGGCGTTTTGATCGATTTACTCTCTTCAACTGTAGAGATTGATTTAAGGCATGTCCTGTATATCGACGATAAGCGCCGAGCTTCAGATCTTGTTTTATTATACGCGACAGAGCCCTAGCGGGAATCTTCATTACTCGTGATAAGATTTTTTGTTTACTTCGGGTTTCGCCGAATTCTTGAATATGACCGACGGCTCCATACCCACTTTGTGCAAGGCAATCACTGCAATCCTATTTTCTTTAACACCTCCTTCCATAATGTAATATGAAATTAAAAACGAAAAAAATATGTAAAACAGCGGGAAATCGAAAGAAGTTTTTAATATAATAAACGGGTATATAAATAATTAAAGAATTGAAAAAAATAAATTCTATGTAACAGTATTTATGGCCAGACTAGTTCAAATGCAACAGTACTGCAATTGTGCGCGTCAGCATAAGTGTTAAAACTAATAATGTTCGGTACTCGGACATATTGGCACCTCACAGAAAAGCATCTCACTGAAGATAAAATGTAAACAATGTCAACAAAATATTAATTAATGCCCAATAAGTAAAGTACAAAACATATTGTCGCACAACAAACAATATTATTAATCGACTATCTCACTATTGAGATGAAATGTAATTTTACGGCCCGCCATAGGAGAAGTAGTAGTGGAGTCAATACGATATTTTTTATTTAAATGCATTCGATGGGAAAAATATGTAGACAAAAGGACCCCAAATTATTTTTGTCCACTACTTATCCCCCCCCCCCCCCATAAATAAAAATTGAGAAAATAATTGAATAATACTGCCGAATAGGCCTGAAAATGTCAACTCGGGGGTTTTCAGGGTCGCTGATCACGATCCAGTCATCAGATTTCCCAAATTCCTCCTCCCCCATGTGTTCAACCAGCACTTTTTTAAAATATCCATCAGAATTGTATGAAACGGTGGACTCGGGGGTTTTTGGGGTCGCTGATTACGATCAACTTAATCAGCGACCCCAAAAACCCCCATTTCTGATGAATTTCATCCAGCATTTTTTGAAAAAAATAAAAAAAATGCTGGATGTACAGTATGGGGGTTTAATTAGAGGAGGGGGGTGGGGTATTTTTGGAATTCTGAAGTCAGGATCGTAATCAGCGACCCCAAAAACCCCCAAGTCCACCGTTTCAGCCTGATCGGTTATTAAAAAAAAAATACCTATTTTTATACCATATTGACTGCACTATAGCGGTGTCAACACTTGTACCAGAGCCACGAAATGGCATGCGGCGCGCGGAGGGCAACGTTGACGTCGATGTGTAGGTTTCTCCACGTTCCTTTAATAAAAGAAGTTTCTTTTGTCTGTTGGTTCTGGTTTCAATCTGCTATCTCTAAATCTCCTTTGCATGATTATAAGTCTCAAGTGTTGTTGTCAATGCCAATACCACATATGTGATGGTGTAATGACCATTGTCATATCTCTGAAATTCTTCCAATTTCTGGGTTTTAAGAATATCAATTTTCTGTTGAATGCTTATAAATTCTTGACTGTGATCTTCCAGATTGCCTATATTTGGTAATGATGTGTTCATCATTTAATGCTGATAATGCCGAAGTTGTTACATGCAGTTTTTGTTGTATATAAATATCTTTGGTATACTCATGTTGAGTATGTATGATAAACAAATTTCCCTTTAATGTGCAACCTTAGTTAATAGTGAGGAGTCCGATGTTGCTCGGCTGTTTTGTTATCACTCCAGAGCACGCGAACTGTATACTTGACACAACAGAAGTACAGCCAGGTGTCCGGCGCATGTAATTTGATCCATCTATGCACGGCTTTGTTTCGGTCCGACAGAATTGATTATTGTGGCATATCTGAAGCCTCAAGTTGCAGATGGATTCGCTAATTGCTTAACAAATTTTTTTAGTTGAAAAACCCACTGAAATGGGCCGGGTGTCGTTGTGTTACTACAAGTGCAGGGATTACTTAGTGATTCAAACCAATTAGTTCATCCAATGCCAAAATATGCTCTTTTATTTCCCATTGTGATAAATCGTATTTAGCCGTTAAGTCGTGAAGCGACTTAGTCGAGTTCATAATTTTACATTGCAAGTATTTTGTACTACACAAACTCCGCTAACTGATTTTTACCAGACAAGTCATATTATATCTTAGTTACAAAAATGGTATCATCGTCAGTTTATGTTTTTTTCGTATTGCTGAATATTAGGTCTTCCCAATACTATACTTTTAATTTAGATTTTTTTATAAATATATACATTGAAAAATTTGATAAGACATATAAACATTGGATATGAAGTTGAAACTACTAAATATCATTTCACTTTTAAGTTTCTTATACTTACTCCTCAAGTTTACTTATCTATACCTATTTGATTATCTTTAGCAATTCTTTTGGTAAATATCTCATTCTGCTGAGAGTTTCTGTATTAGATTCGTAAATGTCATGTCATTCCATTTGCATTATTGCGAATATCCATTCTTTTACATTTTGTTAGGTAATCTACATACATTATAATACAAATTGCTCAAATTATTTAGTATTTAGGACCTCTGGCCACTCACCTATCTCCAACTAGCGATCTACACAGGATCTTCCTTCTTAAAAAATCTACAGAATCTGATCCATAAACTGACAAAATTCACGAATACTGAAACTATCTGCGAGTCGAGGAGGACTCGCACGTTGATTCAACATTACTCGCGTTTTGACGAGCTCGGTGGCTCAGTCGTGAATAACGCGACTTTAACTCCAACGCTCGTGGATTCGATTCCCACACAAGGCAAACAATTGTGTGCATGAACATGTCTGTTGTCTTGGCCTGGATTTTTTAAGAGAGGTAGGGCGCATCAAAGCATCCCGTCTGGGGAAGTACCTCCAACACACAGAAAACCGCAGCCAAATAACAACTCCCTAGAGGGTTGTTGTGTTCCTGCGTGTGAGTGAGGTCACCAGTAAGCTCCCAAGGAGTTGCTGTGTAAGCTGCAGAAGAGGCATCGCGCGAGGGATAATTAATATATCACAAGCGTCAATAGGCTACGGTACCCAGTGGCGTGCACAGAGATTTTTGACAGGGTAGGCAGAATTTTTTTAAAGCTATTAACTTACCAAAAAATACAGAATGTTGATTTTGGTTACCCAATCTTGTGGAAATAATGATGTATGTGATCACTTGTTTTTTTTCACCGAAAGATAGTTTTGAAAACATTTATTTTCCCTACACACACCACATGAACAACTTTCGCAGTGAATATCATCATATTTATCAACTTTAAAACTTTAAAATCTTATTTCATCTGCTACCAGTCAATCGATTCAAAACAAAAACAATGGCGGCCGTTTTAAAATCAAAATAAAATTGAACATCAATTTTATACGAAAAAAAGAAATGGCAATATCTTTCACTATAATTATATGCAGCAAACTACTTTTTAAAATAGTTACGTAGCAATGCTCGCGACACTTCGGTGATTTACGTTATAGTTCAGCTGAAAAGACATTGTCTATACTTTGCGATTGTGTGAGTTATTTGTGTTATTTGGGCAATGTAATTATAGGAATGCACACTACAGTATTTGTATAAACAACACGGCACACATACGTAAATTTAGACAGATATAGTTAGTGTCTCTGCCGTAAAAAGCTGCCAATGCGGCGCTAGTGTAGCGTAGCGCCTAGCTGCGATTTGAATATGACTAGCGATGACTTTAATAACTTACCGATACCGATAGATGGAGCTTTTAATTTTTTGTTTTTGATACGAAATATTAGTTAAAAACTATGTTTAAGAATGAAACATCGGATGGTATTTATCAAATTGATAGGGTAGGCAATGTCTTTTTGCCTATATGGAGTGCACGCCACTGACGGTACCAGCTTTACTTCAGGTAGGCCGTATGCTTGTATGCCTCCCGACGTAGTATAAAAAAAAAGTTAATTATACACGGAAAAACAAAACATCCCTATACTATCCACATCAACCCTTACTCATCCCACTGCAGGGATACGGGTCTCCCTTCAACCGAAGGTGTTTATAGCATACTCCACCACGCTGCTCAAATGCGGATTGGCGGAGGCCAGTGTTTTCAAGCCGCTCGAGGGCCACTGACTTAGCTTAACGACTGCCATCTATCGACAACAGCGAGACCGACGACTTAACGTGCCCTTCGAAGCACGGAGAATACGAGATAGATAAACCCATCCATAGACAGGTTGCGGTTGACGTTGCTTAACCTGGGTCTTCGATTAAAATGACACGCGCATCGACGCCGAGCTCTCTTGTCCATATACTATGCTGGAACTTAACTCCATGTCACACACTAGCGCTTCAACTTGTCGTTTTTGAAAGTTATTTCGACCACTTCGGTGTAACATCGAATTTCTCGTCCTTAACCTGTGAACAAGGCTGAGCGTCAGGTTTCAAGTTTCTGCATAATAACCACGTCCCGGCCCCTTCAAAGCAATGAGGATTTACTAGTATAATACCATGATCTTCAAGCATTGGAGTATGAGCGCGGTGAGGATGTGGCGAAGATTTCCAAGGGCCAAATTAACAGAGTGAATGCGTCTGTTCATCTTTTTATCAAACCTGAAAAGCTATTTTTGTTCACAGTGACTCTAAAATTCTTTAATTGCTGAGTTTTGGACGATAGCTAGCTTTGCGATTGCGATGTCGTACTACTTTATTTTCGAATTGACTAAATACGTCCCTAGACCCAAGGATGGTGAAACAGTATGGAGATACGTATGAGATTCTCCGGCGATTCAGCGTTTATCATCGCAAATCATCGAGAGACTGCTAAGGAATGTCAGAAAGTTTTTTTCCATAACAATAATACTGATGAATAACGTTTAATGAGGGAAAAACGTCACAAAAAACCAAATTACTTCTATCTATAACTTCACGCCAAATCCCGTACGGGGTAGGCAGAGAGAACCGAGCGCCACGTGATTCGACCCTTACATACCTGACTCGCTTCTTTAACATTCATTGCTCTTTTCATGCACACTCGCCTGTTTCTAGGGCTCCTGACATTACCCTCTGATAGAACACGACTAATTTGGTCATGGTAGTAAGTCTTGGCCTTCCTCGGCTCCTACATCCTTCCACTTTTGCATTGTATATCTGCTTCGTCATTCTTTCATTACGCATTCTTTCTACATGTCCGAACCAATGGAGCATGCCTCTTCTTATTTTAACACCGACACTCTCTTTCATATCAACTCTGCGTCTAACCAAATTACTTGATTACTAGTAAGCTTCTGACAAGTTTCTGTTTTAACCAGCGGGAGAGGTAATGCGAGAACGCTTCGTATTACAAGCGGTCAGAGGCTGTCTTTATAGATCAAGCGGACTACAAGCTTGTTTCCCACATGACTATTTAAAAAAAAATAGCTATACGCAGTAGTATTCAATCAAACAACTTGTATGGAGAAGAAGCAATGTTTCACAAATTTTTTGTACTTAATTTTGATCGTCGTGCGGATATCTTATATTGTTAAGAGAGGTATACGCATTAAAGCAGCCTGTTTGGTGAAGTACTTTCATCTCACAGAAAACCGCTGCTAAATAACAACTCCATGCAGGGTTATAACCCCTACT
The DNA here is from genome assembly GCA_947507595.1 of Pyralis farinalis. NCBI lineage: Eukaryota > Metazoa > Arthropoda > Insecta > Lepidoptera > Pyralidae > Pyralis > Pyralis farinalis. The sequence continues at coordinate 5,194,631 of OX382270.1, forward strand.
ACGAGTAATAAACACTTACACTAACAACAGTACTAGTAAACACTAAGCAGCAGACGTGGCGTCGCACGATCAATATTGAATGTATTGCAAGCAATCACGGGCTACGGTAACCACTTTACATCAGGTGGGCCGTATGCTTATATGCCTCATGACGTAGTATACAAAAAATCTCCCTGTATAAAAACTATGGGTATTTTGTAGATTCGATTATAAATGAAACAAATCACAATGAATCTGCGTTATATTCAACAGGTTCACTTCACGTTCAACAATTATGAACAAACATGTTATGCATATTAATACACAATACACATTTATCACATGAAATGAAATATATTCTCAGCTAAAGCATTTATTTTCTATAACCGTATACATGAATGACTAGTCTCGTAAATTTATATATCCCTAAATAACTTTTTTATTTTAAACGCAAATATAAATAATAAAATAATATTACATAATATTATACGTAAAAATCATTACTTATTATTTAATCTAGTGTAGAGAGTCATTTCAATTTTAATTTAATAATGTATTGATAATTAATTAATATGAATCTTTAATTAAACGGTATCAAAATTAATTATCTTTTAACTCCTTACATGCAACTTATTCGATAAAATAAACTGTTTGGTCAAATGACTTCACTGTTATTTGTTGAATATATATTATATTTATGTACCATATTTTATATACATTTAATGTATTTTCTCTATTGAATCATGAGGCAGATTAGAAATATCAAATCCTACATTATATCAAATTTATTTTGACAGGTTATTCGGCCTGTAAATAATTGTAAATAAATGTAATATAATGCAGGCTACAAAAATATGAATTAATAATATTGGGTTATATTTATAATAATACAAAATAAGGTACGTTTATAGAAAACATTCATAAGATATTACACAGTTAAGAATCATAATATGATATTATTGTTCATATTTCATATTATAGTTAATATAAATGTATTAGTTATGTAAGCAATAATTAATTTAAACTGACCCGGTACAAACGAAGAATAATATAGTCATATGAAAATGGCACATTTTATCCTATTATCTATATATTACAAGCTAAATTGCCAATTGCAACCCAGCCTTACAATTGACTAAAAGTACATACATATAAGATTACATTAGAGTATTTTAACTAAAAAAATTAACAAATGTTAAATTTCTCATACAAATCAACATTTAAATGAAGCGGGAATAACGTCAGTCCATTGGTTAATTATTTTTCTATTCATTTGTTTCCTGATGCTTCTCTCTGAAAACATAATTGAATTATATGTTAGCACTAATTTCATAGAACACGTAAATCTTCTGATGGGAAATGAAAATGCCGGTGTCTCTTTTTGATATGTTAAAAAAATGTCCTATAACTCAGTGGCAGAGTAGGTAGTTATGCTACATTGTCACCAATGCTAACGGGTTTGATTCCTCTCAGGCAAACATTTATGTGCATACACATGTCTGTCTTAATCGTTTTTAAAAGAAGTAGAGCGCATTAAAGCAGTCGATATGGAGAAGTACCTCCTTTCAGAAATTCGCAAATAACAACGCCCTGAAGAGTAGTTGTGTTGCTGCAAGTTCTTGCCTGATGGTTGCCTTCATTTAAACATGTATTTATATTAGCTATAGCTATTATTTGTATTAGGTGTTTGTGTATGAGTGGAGATGTCTACAGAGTCCGCTCTAGACGCACGCATGTCGATCAAATAGGTGATATGCTGAAAAAGGGTCAAATCAAAATCAATCAAACCAGTTGAGAATGCGCAAGCTTGCATTGCCAGAGGAACACCTGGCTCGTCAATTATATAACAATTCAATTTTTTTTTTAAAGTCGGCCATTTTGATCGTGTTCCTTAAGAGATAGGAACGGTGTTCCTGAACATTCCTATTCTACTTTTTTATGCTGAATCAAAATTCGAATATTCGAAAAAAGCAACGCACAGACAAACATATAGAATTCATATAGGAACGGTGTTCCTAAAAATGCATACAGAGGTTGATGAATGTAAAAGAAGCAAACGTGAAATTATTGTGCATTTTTAAATAATAATTTAACTCTATAGGCTTTGCTCTTTTAGAGATTTTGCTACATTTATAATTCTTAATAGTGTTAGTTTCGTTGATATATTTTATTGATACGCACAAGTGGTTCGTCTTATAATTATAGAACCAGCACAGTTAATATATTATATTATGTAGATGGGATTTGATGCGCGAATCCTTCGCCATGTTCAACCATTTTGAAGGGAACACGGCAACCCGCCAGACGATGCCGCCACCGCCCGCTTGAACACTTTTGTGAGTATGACTCGCTCGAGTCTCTCGAACCCATCGTTACTAGTGTTAGTATTTTCTCTGCTTATTACTTATTATTGATGTAAAACAACTATTGGTGCGCCTTGGCAGTATAATCGAACCGGATACCGCACGGAAGTCGGTTTGACTGAAGTCTCTCGGAAGAGATTGATTAACTTTGAGGTTTTGAAGCCCTGATTGTACTACGAAATAGTACGTAAAAATCTTAAATGATTTATTGTAAATGAGTACATAACTGAAGCGTTTTTTGTATCCTAGAAAACATTATCACATAAAAAAAGGAAATTATTGACATTTTATCACTCAAATCCAAATCAGTCGCCATTAAATTACTCACAACTAAAAATATTGTAAAACTAATATCAACAATTCAGTTATCTAAATGAGTTGTGAAATTAAAGTGTCATTTATATGATGTGATATTATTAAATCATTTGTTAATATACCATTTCATTTTAGTACGACACTATTTTATTTGTTAATTTGAGGTTAGAAATGTGAATATTCATCCGTGAAGAGAGATGGCATTATAGTGAAAGACATATGTGTGAGAAAGACAGAGCCTGAGATTATTGTCTCAATAGTTCTGGTATCTGCCACCAAAGTTTTTCGATCACGAAAAAAGTTGATAAAAGTGTAAGACCTGTATATTTCTTTCATTTGTGACCTAGAGATTTTGTCAAGTGATGCTTTCAACACGCAGTCATGGTGAATTGCTGTATAATTATACAGCAATTCACCATTAAACTCTTAAAAAAACAATTGTTGGTAAAATCCGTAGGGAACGAAAACAACCCAACATAACCATATCACCGGAAAAGACTTCTATCAGTATCAGAAGTCTTTGATAACCGGTAAGTCTCTTGATTATTTTTTCACATGTGCCGGGCGTCGCGTGAGGGCCACCTTTTTTTATTATTTCCCCCTTGCCTCTCAGCATGTCGTAAACATATACTTCACTATTAATTCGACATCTCGCATCCACTGGCACTCACCAGCGTGTCTGCCACCGCTGAGTAGCGACCACGGATTGCTATCCGAAGATTGTAGTCTATTTTAGCCGTTGTGGGGCATTTGGAAGAGCTGGAACATCGCATCATCTTCTCGGCATGCTGTGTAATATATACAGCTGCCGATGGGACGCGAAATTATCACGACTGCGTGACGTATACTCCCGTCGTCGTGTAACATCGACCTTTTTTTTGATAAAGAGGTATGTTAGGTTAGGTTTGTCGTAATCGATGACTATACAGAAGTTGATTAATGTACTCGTAGAAGAAGTGAAAGTGATATGTAGGATCTATGCACCCGGCGATCCATAGTGTTTGCCTACCGTAATGGTAGATGTAACGGTTTGTATGCAATATCGCTTATCACTTTCTATGCTAATAAGTAGTATGACTGTATTTACCATTATCTGCCACAGTTTGATCTTGGAAAGCAATTCATCATCCAGCATAGGTTTAGCTTCGAGGTTCCTGCTTGGTATCTGTTCCATTGATGCCTCCTCATCGTTAACACTGCAAGCAATAACCAATTAATTAAATTAACAAAAGGAAGATATTCATTATTTGTCATTGGGCCCTCGACAAAGCTTTACATTTCTTTTTCGTAGGTATATAGCTTTTGTGATTCATTTTCCACAGTATTAATTCTTTTATTTATCTATCAGCATTTCAAAAAGGACAAAACGATGAAGTGGTAATATGATGCAAGTACTTTTTTTATACAACGTCTGCAAGCATCCAAGCACCTGATGTAAAGTGTTTACCGTGGTCTATGAACACTTGTAATACAGGAAGTATTGCTGGCGCGTTGCCACCCCTACTACTGACACAGCAACTCCTTGGAAACTTAATGGTAACCAACCCTACTCCCTCTCAGAAACACAGCAGCGCTCCAGGAAGTTGTTATTTGCTTGCGGGTTTCTGTTATGTGGAGTTACTTTAATAGTCGAGCTGCTTTGAGGTGCTCTAACACTCTTATTAAAAGCACTTTAAAACAAGAATCATACACGTACACAAATGTTTATCATATGCGGCAATAAAACCCACGAGCCCCTTGGTGTAAAGTAGCATTGTTAACCACTCTGCCATTGGGTTAGTCAAACTGGCTAATATGTGACTTTTTGGGTATACGTAGCACACTATCATCTTTAAAGTCAAAGCTTACCTCGCTCAGACGAGCAGACTAACTGGGGAAAGTAACTGTATCTCACAGAAAACCGCAGTTAAATAACAATCAATCTCTGGAGGTTACATGTCTACGAGTTAGTGACATCTCCAGTAAGGTCCTGAGCAGTTTTTGTGTTAGCTGTGGAGATGCCAAAACACCAACGATACTCCTCGTCTTACAAGTGTTCATATGCTACTTCTTAAACATCGTCGGGAGGCATACAAGCATGTGACCTACCTGATGCAAATAAAACAGTTATCGTAGCCTGTGAACGCTTACAATACATTAAGTATCACTCGCGCGATGCCACCTCTGCTGCTAATACAGCAACTCCTTAAAAGGTGACCTCACTCACACACAGGAAAACAACAACCCTCCAGGTAGTTGTCATTTGGCTGCGGTTTCATTCAATCATTATTTCTGCCCGAAGTAGTAAAGTGTAATCGCTTAATCAGGTTACAATCTAAAACTTTCTTGCAATATATATGTGTGGTAAGTTATAACGTAAGCAAATTGCAACACAAACGTAACTTAAGTTACATTATTGCGTCAAATATCGCAATTTAGTTACATCTTGTGAAGAATTTTTAGTAAATATCTAAAAAGATACTCCGTAAAAGCACTGAAATAGAATAAAAACAAAATATCAAAAGTACGTACATGTACCATGCCATGATAAAAAAGAAATATATTTTTCGCTCTACTGCTGCCATCTGTAATAATTTTCATACTTTAAAAAACTCACGGTAATCTGACAGCGGCGGGCAACTCTTCAGGTCCGTCCATTTGAAAGATGGCGCTGATGTCGTTATTCCTTGCAATCTCCCTAGTGGGGTTCTGGAAATTGATGAAGAAATGTTTGCATACATCACGCTACAGATGGCAATGTAAGAAATAAACAACCGTCGAAAATAACTCAAAGCACAGTGCTAACCAGCTAATTATAATAAACTGAGAACGCTAACTAGGATGGTAGGACACGTGAAGAGTAAAAAGGGCCTATCGTATCACTACGTTGAACAAATGTTAACATGCACCCAAGCGCATAAATAAAATTCGCGCCGTGAGTGATATTAAATCAATGGTAGTGTACGATTAGACTATGAACATATATTTCTATATCGTACCGTAATAATATTACCGTAGTAATATGCGAAGACGAATAATTGTTAACACTGACTTCCGCTACACCTCAACGAAAAATCAAGAGCAGCAGAAATTAAGCTGCCTCGTTCGTAGAGATCCCAAAAAAAGATCTGATAGGCTACATTAGGGGCACAGCCCTAATATAGCCTATCCGTCTTTTGTTTAGAATGTACACATTCCTGTGAAGTCAAAATGGGCCTCAACGGCCCAACGGATCGATCGCTTCCTCTTTCTCTTACTGCCCAAGCTCATGTGCGGCATTTTTGGGTATTACGTATCGCACGCAATGGCTCCATACTCGAGTAGTTATCAATTATATTATAACGTTGCAAAGTACAGATCGCTCCTAGATTTCGTATTAAGCATATTGGCAACGTTTAAATATGGAGTAACATGTGTTATTGGTGGTGCTCCAAAAGAGAATACGAGCATTTTTTGGACACATTGGTTTGGACCTTGCTAGGATACAGAAATCAAAGGAGGAAAAAAACCAAACACCCAGATTACTATGGACCTGCTATGGGCCGATATCAAGTTCAAAGTTAGATGAGACCATGCGACGAAGCATCCTGATCTTGAGGAGTTGGAACAGTGACCGTCCAGTGGATAAAGAACCAACTAGTGCCCGATTCCGAGTCATTACAAGTAAATGCAGGCATGTACCACTAAATTCAAGACACTCTCGGACCGATATTAAAATTGTACGTAAACCAATGATATTGTATTAAAAAGAGGTAGATGTCGTACTAGCGCGCAAAAACTGAGGCAATGAAATTAACCCAATTGGTCTAATATGCGCTATTCTATGATGCGCTGACGTATTTCAAGCGCAACTCTTGACAGATAGCTATCTCTTTCTATATCATGCGTTCCGTATTATCTATCCCCTTCTTAAGTAAGTAAGTACTATAATTTCGTAGTGGAACAATAACAAAACGACGCGCAGTATGAATATACGTCATCTTTAAATACAATATCATTGACGTAAACGCACAAAAATGTAAATGCCGTAAACGTCCAAGAAAATATAAGTACTTACAAGTTCAGAGTTAGACGAGACCATGCGACGGAGCATCCTGATGAGGTACCAGTCAGGCGGGCTTACGGGGGGCCTTCCAGACCGCTTGCCGTGGGCTGGAATTGCATACATTAAATATTATTAAAGTATCACCCACCAAGCCTTACCGTCTTACTTACTTACTCACCGTCCTTTTACTATTGGACGTGTTAGGACGTGTTTTGGAAAACAATACATCTATACAAAAATACAAATATATATATAGGATGTTCGGTATACGGTGTGCCAAAGGAAAGTATGGAGTGTATGTCGTTGGTTTAGAAATTATCGATATTTTTAGGAAATTTGCCAGTCTTAAAATTTATTATCTGAGTGATACTATAAAAGAAACGGTGACATTGTGCTATTCTAAGTTTCTTTAATACAATGTTCAACACACTTTTATTGATTGAATATATAATATTAAAATAAAAATGTGACGAAAAAAGGTGTTTTAACGTTTCAAATTTCTAAATTCTGGACAAAATAATTTAAAAGGTTATAGAAAATAGAACGATACGATTTGGTTTCGTTGTACCATATCTCTGAAACCGGATATATTTCTGTAACATTTTTATGTTTAATGGTTGAAATGATATTGGATATTGCAAATAAAATATTTTGGTATTGCAAAACATGTTTCTTTTTTATTTACATTTATATAATAAATATAAGGAAATTTCCTATAGATACCAATATTTTCGTAATAAGGTGGTGAGGTAATTTAAATAGATGATGATTTATTCACCTATATTATTTCAAGAGGAGGCTCAGTGGGGTCCTGGTTAGAATCTTGGTATAGATGTCTTTACCAAGATTACCACTAAAATTCAAGAAATTATATTTCGAAAATCGTGTGGCCAAACTAAAGAAAGATCTGGTTTTTCCACTGAGTTTGAGTTTGCATCCATCTTAAAACCAGTATCTTCGGCAAAGCTATAGGCTTAGATAGCGGACCGCAGAACCTAACAAATTAGGAAATTGGATAACGTAAAAGACGAAGTAGAAGAGTACTCTTTATTATTCACAACTCACAACTATTAATGCGGGAGCAACTCAGTAAACAAAAAAAAAACATATTGTCTACAAAATTATTTTGTTGTCTAAAATACGTGATAGGATCGGCTTATCTAATTACTTGTTCAGTGAAAGTGGAATTGTTGTATGCTATTTCGAAGTTATAAAAATGTAAATATATATATATTTTTAATACAACATCGGGCGACATACTATCTGATGTAAAGTGGTTATCGTAGCCTATACACGCTGATAATACATTAACTATCACTCGCATGATGCCAACTCTGCTGCTAACATAGCAACTTCTTAGATTTCTTTCTTAGGAGCTTACTGGTGACCTCACTCACATGCAGGAACACAATAACTCTTCTGGGCATTTCTAAATAAGCATTGCTGAAGTGTCAGTGAGAGGAAATATTGCTCGTAGAGTTAATAGCCGCGGTTTTCTTTTTTCACATTTATTCTTCTACGTCTTAATAAAACGCATAACTCTCAGAGAAACGTAACTTCCTCCTAGTGAAAAAATATTTAGGATTATCAGCTCTTTTGTAGAAGGAGGCATGTGACCATCACCTGATGGCAAGTAATCACCGCCCATACATATGTTGGAACACAGTACATGCAATTCATTGCGTCAGCAGTTTTGCGATGCACATTATACGAATGAAATTAAAAAGCAGTCGCGTTGTCGCGCGACAACTGAACGCACGTAGCCTACCTGCCTATTATGAAGAATCAAATAAAGTTGAACTTTCATCTTGTGATATATATATGCATAGACTTTCCCGACCAGTTCACATGGAACACATCATAGCCTAGCACAACATATAAACCCTATACTGGTGTCATATATATTAATACACATCAGCGATGCCAAAGCGTTACCGATCTGTTGAGATCCTACTACTACTATCTTCTCGGTAAGTCACTTGTTCAAGCCAAGTAGGCATAGATCTCCACATGACTCCTCCTCACGCACCTCGTTCGCTTCAATAGCTCTTTTTAGTACGCTCGCCGGTTCTTGGAGTTCCTGACACAACCTTCAGTTCCGATGTTGAGATCTGTTTCAAAGAATGAAAATTTCATTTCTGGATTTTGTCTTAGTTCCCCTCGAATAATCTTTCGCAAGGGATTTATCGACTAGGATTGTATAAACGGTATTCTGTTAAGGTATATTCAAAGTTGAAAGTTGTTTAAGAGAGGTAGGGCGCATCAAAGCAGCTCGTCTGGGGAAGTGCCTCACAAAAAATCCGCAGCTAAATAACAACTCCCTGGAGGGTTGTTGTGTTCCTGCTTGTAAGTGAGGTCACCAGTACCACCAAAGTTGATATGTTAACAGCAGAAGTGGCATCGCGCGATACTTAATGTATTGCAAGCGTTCACAGGCTACGATAACCGCTTTTCATCAGGCGAGTCATATGTTTGTATGCGTAAAAAATATTTTTTTTTCTATCATCAGAATAGTTTTTCCGTACGTTTTAGTTTTGTTTATGATCTGATTTTGATTGTGCTTTTTTGAATCCTTGAAATGATAATCCCATGTAAATTTTGCGAAAATTTGATGACAAACTACAAAAATTTTATTTGACAAAAACGTGACCAACTTCATGAATGTCATCACCAGTGAAGATCGACTTAAATACGGCTTCAATTTGAATTAAGACGATCTCTTTTTTGACTTATAATCACCGATATTTTCTTGATTGCATTAATGGATTTTTTGACGAATCCCAACAGTTTTACGTAACAGGTCGGGGAAAAAGTTTATCCATGTTTTGTAAGTTAAAAATTGCAGCAGCTGGTTAACAGAAAAATAAAAAGTAAATACGGTTTCCCGCCATTTTCCATTGTTTTTCTGACCGCTAAAATGAGTGAATCACTGAAGAAATTTAATACATTTTGAGTTTTATTACAAAAAAAAGGCAAAAATACGACATAAGCTACGAAAAAATATTGTGGCAATTAACCCCTGACCCTCAGAAGTTCACCTGTTTCGGTCTCTTCAGAATTCTAGTAGCGTTAGGTTAATATCAAGAGAGGAAAACTAATTGTTTCAGTTTTTTTATCAAAAGTCCCAAAGTTGTACAGTAATGTCACTACATACAAAATGTCAACAAGTTATCGAGCTAAATGATATATATATATATATATATATATATGTATATATATATATATATAAACTTAATAATGAACGAAATAATAATGAATGAAATAAACTAAAAAATGTAAATAGTGATAGAAAATAATTTGCAATTATAAATAAAATGCGAAAAAAAAAATTTGCCCTGACTGTTGTACTCTAAAAACTGACTTTAGTAAATGACAATGCATTTTTCATTAGACTTTCTAACAGGATATTATGTCTTGTCTCAGTGGATTGTCTCCTTGGCCTCGTGTAAATGGTCCATAAGTGCCCGCGAGGACCCAATGGCAAATTTAGGTTTTTTTATATTAAGAGGCATACGGTCTAACTGATGTAATGTGCCTACTTCAGCCTATGAACGTTTGCAATTCAGTAAATATCGCTTGTGCGTTGCCATCTCTACTGCTATCACAGTAACTCCTTAGGAGCTTCTGTCAACTAACTCATTCGCATACAACAACCCTCCTAGTGTTGTTATTTTTTGCGGTTTTCTGTGAGTTGGACGTTCTTCCTCAGTCAGGCTATACATGCAAGTGAGGTTGAATTTGACTGTAAGTGATTCGCTTACAACCCAAAAAGCAAGCTAGTAAGTTTGAGCTACTTTGGTGCACCCTACCCCTCTTCAAAACGTCCAGACCAAGACAAACAAACGTGTTCATGCAAGCAAATGTTTGTCATGTGTGGGAATCGAACCTACGAGTCTTGGTGATAAAGTAGCGTTGCTAACCACTCAACAACCGACCATGTCACTTACGACATTGTTACTGGACATTGATAATAAGGAAACCAATTATGAAATTCGAAAATGGAACACATTGAGAACATTTTGGATGGGGTTTTAGACGAGCAAAGACGCGTCCCTAAGTTAGTCTAACTTAATTTAATTATCGCAAATTTCATAGGTTAATTAAGAAATTAACCTCGCAGGTCGGAGCTTAAACTTGTCAAGAGATACCTTACGCTATTCTGAGTTAGGTCTTCTAATTAAACCAGGATGAGGTATCACATATGGTGGTTAAGTAATCTCTATGACATTTCAGTCTTTATTTATGTCTTACCTGCATTTAGAAGACGTTGTTCGCGGTTTAAGCTGATTTCCTTTCTACTGAGGTAGATATCGAAGCAGTTTTGATGAGCTCGGTGGCGCAGTTGTAAATGACGCCACTTTGACATCAGCGCTCGTGGGTTGATTCCCACACAGGACAAACATTCGTGTGCATGAACATGTCTGTTTGTCATGGTCTGGATGCTTTTAAGAGATGCAGGGCGTATCAAAGCACCCCGTCTGGGGAAGTACCTCCACCTCACAGAAAACCGCAGTCGAATAACAACTCCCTACAGAGTTGTTTTCTTCTTGAAGTCACCAGTAAGCAAAGGTCGCATCACGGGAGCGACACTTAATGTATTACAAGCGTTCATAGACTACGGTAACCGCTTTACATCAGGTGGGCCGTATGCTTGTATGATCTCCGTTGTATAAAAAAGTCTTAAAACATTATTGAAGTAAAAAATTACTTTCTTCATATTACTTCGAGTGGCAAATAAACATACGGTCCGCACAATGTAAAACATAGCATATGGACGTTAACAATACAAAGAAGCATTGCTCGTGCGATCCATCGCCGCTGCTAAGGCAGCAACCACTCGCAAGCATCTGGTAACCTCACTCACTCAGATTTTTGTACTGCACTACATTTTGGCTTCTATTAAACATAGCTGTGCACTAATCTATCTTACAACAAGCTTCCTATACTATCCGGTAAGAGGAGGCACCACATACATTTGAGGTTGAGAGCCAGTGGCTCTAATAATGTTAAATGTAATTAATAGATTTAATAAATAATTCATTTGTCTTAATTTTCATACCCCTACGATACTTTAGAACCTTATGTTTATTAAAAAATTACAACTGTTTCAAGTATTATAAATTAGAAATATTCTAGTTCCGAAGACCTAAATACTATGATTTAGGTGTATGAACGTTGCACCGGAAAGGTCACATAGCTTGGTGTGAATAACATCAAAATAATTGACGCATCTAAGCTGGCTGGGCAGACTTGAGGAAAATACTCAGGCATCATCAGCATAACGCTTGCTGACCGCGTTCGTAATAAAGACGTGAGAGAAAGAGTTGGTCTGAAAGAGAGTGTCGGTGTTAAGATAAGGAAAGGCATGCTCCGTTAATTCGGGTATCTAGAAAGAATGCGGGACGAAAGAATGACAAAACTGATATACAATGCAAAAGTGGAAGGATCTAGGAGCCGAGGAAGACCGAGACTAACCTACCATGACCAAATTGGTCGTGTTTTATCAGAAGGTGATGTCAGGAGCCCCCGGAAACGGCGAGCGTGCATCAAAAGAGCTATGGCACTTATGGCGCTCGGTTCTCTCTGCCTACCCCACAAGGGACTTGGCGTGAAGATATACATACATACATATTTAGGCATCCTCTCCGAGATGACCTTTGACGTAGGCAGAAAGACCACGATCGTTAGACAGATTAAGAGTCACATTGCAGTAGTGAAGAAAGCTATGCTTGAAGTTTTTTTAAGAGATAAATTAAGGACGAATTTTTAGCAGAGAATTAAAATTGTAAGCATAGAGCTTGAGAGCTTCACCAAAGATACGCTGCGCTAAGGACCCGGACATCCACTGAACAATATTATGCTCATTTCCAAGACCCAACTGTCGAAACAGTTGGGTAATAAAACGTTATATAATGAAACATAGAGCCTCCCTTATTCGAATAGACTAATAAATAACTCGCTAAATAATTAATCAGAAACAAATCATTCTATCCACGCAGCGGTTTACTGATGGATTGTGAGGAATCTAAATTGTGCAATCCGACTCGCTCCTGACCATTTATTTCTTAGACCGAGGCCGTCCTATCTGACATCAAATCTATTCTAGATATCTAGAACTCTAGATATTTAAAAATAGCATTTTAGGGTTGCATCTGAAAATGGCAAAAGGAACCATTAGGCTAGGATATCATTCGACCGGCTTTCACTGAACAGTGAGTAGGTCGAGTTAGTGGTGGTAGACAGAGGAGCTTGGAAACTTGGAAACCGTCTATTGCACGGCGAAACCTTTGGCGTTTCCATTTTACATGGGCACATATACCAAAAGTGTGGTCTGGAATAATTATATACTGAAAACCTACGATCACATAGGTACAGTGGATAAAATTAGGCCTGTATCCAATGCAATGTTGATACAGGTTGATGATGGAATGAACATCATGGTTAAATGTCAGATGGTAAAAAGTTGTCGCGCTTCCGATAACCGTATCAACATTTGTAGTGAAATTGAGTTAATATAATATTCAACATCGTAAACACGATCTACAAGTTTCTCAAAGAGTCATTTCATGATTTCCTCATTAGAGACTCAATTTTTGAGTTTCATAAATGCATAATTTCATTCGTTCGGACATGTAGAAAGAATGCAAGATGAAAGAATGACGAAACAGATATACAATGCGAAAGTGGAAGGATGTAGGAGCCGAGGAACCAAGACTAACCTACCATGACCAAATTAGTCGTGTTTTATATGAAGGTTATGTCAGGAGCCTTAGGAACCGGCGAGCGTGCATGTAAAGAGCTATGAATGTAAAGAAAAAAAAAGAAGCGAGCGAAGTGTGTAAGGACCGCGTCTTATGGCGCTCGGTTCTCTCTGCCTACCCCGCAAGGGACCTGGCGTGAAGATATACATACATATACATACATAAATGCATCGATTAAAACTTTGATTGTAGTTTTACCCCATCATCATCCGAGCGTCAATCCCGGTAGTATCCTACGCTTTCGCTTATATATATATTTTATATTCGTATACGTTTTTTTTATTTATTTGTGACATAAGTCTCTATGTTTTCTTACAACTTTTATATAGGTACTTCGTATATTTCCAGAGATACAAGCAAAATAATACAAATAAAAATTTCAAGCACGTTTTTCTCGATAAGCGTCTGAACCTAGTTAGTGCGTTTATCGTAACCACGATAGAAAGATTTACTAAATAAATCAATATAACTATCAATACAACTAAGCCCGTACAAACCTTTGGGATATTAAATGAATATAAACGACGTGAGTGATCCAGAACAAAACTTGGACAAAAGGCAACTTTGAAACTAATAAACATTGTTAGTTTGCAACTATGTAGTTGCGTGTTGGTTTATTAATAATCGTGAGTAATGTAACACTTTGTTCTTTATGTACTATTGGTGGAAAAATATGAACTCGAGCTATCTAAATCTTAAACTTGTTTTCTTATAGAAACTTGTAGGTACTTGTATTGTAAATCATATTTTGATCATATGATCACATATTCTTTATATTATTAGCATTTTATTAGCGTCCATTTCAATAAAGTCAGTTACACTTCTTTATAAACCTTTAAATTCGTCAATTATATCTTTATCGCAGTATAAAATGCCTGAGATTATCAATACAAACAAAACAGAAACATAAAGGAATATGGTTTTATAAAAACTCTTTTTAAAGCTTTTTAATTAATCTCAAATGTTTACCATCATGTATGACGACGTGGGACTTGGATCTACCTTACCAGAACGCTGTTTCAATCAACCAAACTTCTGCATTGGCTATTGGGGCAATCAAGTCTAATCTTAACAAAACTTTAAACTGAAGATCTTGAATAATTCAAATTGTGCATGAGAATGTCGCAGGAAATATTAGAAACTCTTTTTAATTTAATCGGACTTGATACACAAAAGTCATTGAATTGACTTTGGTATATCTAATTTGTAAAAGCGCTTCCGGTTTACAAAGTAGTTACCAACATATTTTCATATATTTTTTTTCATTTTCATAATTTCAATTCTGGTGGCTTACTGGCTAGGAACGCGCGTTCATACGAAGCATATAGATAATCCAATCCACAGCCCGAGTGGTGGGGGAAGGTATCGGCTTCCAAAAATTTGAAATCGTTCTATTTAATTGGACTGGCTTGAGGACAATCCAATGCAGTGGATTGCTTCTATTTAGACGACGCCAATATTGTATTGGCTTGCCTGTTGGCCTCGTGTAAATGGTTCATTAGAGACCTACCTAAAAGAGCTACCAGTCCTAATAAGAAAATTATTTCTGCTTCTATTAAATTATTAAAAACAAGTTTAATAACGTGCTGTTTCTAGTATTAATCATGTAATTTCTGACTTTTTTTTTATACCACTAAGGTAGTAATTAAGCATACGGCCTGCCTAATGGGAAACAGTCACCTATGGACATTTGCAATACCAGGAGTGTCACTCATGCGTTGCCGACCCTCTAAAAATCTCTTCACGCATTTCTTGAAGAACTCATGCTGTAGTCCCTTGGAAAAACCTTGATTGTATACAAATCGACGGAGTATGAAAAAGTTATGTAAAAATACAACATTTTCCTCCTAAATTATTAAGTAATCATAATGATAAGTTAAGTAGTGCAATATGAAGTAACTCTAATACAAAACATGCAATAAAATGGCGTATCGTAAGCTCCAGGCTTAAATGATACCCATATGAAAGTCGATGCCACAAATAATGATAACATGGTGCCAGTGGGCTTAAAAGGATAACATGCAGCATTTTAACTCTCATTAAACACATTTGTTTCGATGAAACTGCGAAACAAACACTAATCAAATCAAACACGCAAGTTAAGTGTCGTCAATTGCAATCTGACCTAGGATGGGTTTACTATTGAGTTCCTCTGTATCGAAAGGTATGTTAAGGCATCAGTATCGGCTGTTTTCAATAGAAGGAAGTCCTTAATTGGAGCTACGAGAAGATCGCACATCGTCACCCAATCTGGGCTAACATTTTGTAAAGCAATTACCGTAGCCTATGTAGGCTTGTGATAAATAAATTAAGTGTCAGCCGCGCGATGCCACCTGCTAACACAGCAACTCCTTTGGAGCTTACTGGTGACTACACTTACACGCAGGAACACAACAATCGATCAGGGAGCTGTTATTTGCCTGCGGTTTTATGTGAGGTGGAGATTCTCTTCACCAGACGGGCTGCTTTGATGTGTTGTACCTCTCTTAAAAAGACCTAAACCAAGATAAACAGACATGGTCATATATACAAATGTTTGTCCAGTGTAGGAATCAAACCCACGGGCGTTGGTGTCAAAGTAGCTTTAGTAGTCTTTTTGCCGAAAAAAGGTCACATCAAAAAGCAACCGGAACCGAAAGGTGAAGTGATAGGTGAGTGTGTTAGAAGCGAGAGAGGTATGTTTAGGTGCAACAGTCACTGGAAGACAGGTGCGTTGATATGTATGTATATAGTTTATAAGGTATGTATATGTTTTTTGACGAGCTCGGTGGTTCAGTCGTGAATGGCGAGACTTTGACACCAACGCTCGTGGGTTCAATTCCCACACAAGGCAAACATTTGTGTGCATGAACCTGTCTGTTTGTCTTGGTCTGGATGTTTTAAGAGAGGTAGGGTGCATAAAAGCAGCCCGTCTGTGGAAGTACCTCCACCTCACAGAAAACCGCAGCCAAATAACAACTGCCTAGAGGGTTGTTGTGCTTCTGCGTGTGAGTGAGGTCACCAGTAAGCTCCCAAGGAGTTGCTGTGTAAGCAGCAGAGGAGGCATCGCGCGAGTGATACTTAATATATCGCAAGCGTTAATAGACTACGGTACCCGCTTTACATCAGGTGGACCGTATGCTTGTATACCTCCCGACGTAGTATATAAAAAAAAAGTAATAGGAGTACATTCGTTAAATCTTCAAAAAAGGAAGTTAATAGTTTGTTTATTTATAGTATTTACATCTGTAAATCACGATTAATGTTTTAAAAAGAAACTTTGTAAAAAAATAATGCAAAAATATATTGTATTTGGAAGCTTACAAGAACAATAATTAACATAAACTTTGATATAACTTTGCGGGAGTGTTACATTATTAGCCGCCGGCTTATCGCGACATTATCTGTGTTTAGAAAAAGAGTATATATTTATTTTTACCCCACTGCGCAACTTAAATATGGATAATGTGTTTAGTAATCTATTTTTCAATTCGCTGTACACAATGAGGTGCTAATCCCAATGCTAACTTACGGAAGTGAAAGCTGGGTATAGCAGAAAGAGCATGGAAGTAGAGCTTGCCGACCGTGTTTGCAATGATGATGTAGGAAAGAGAGTGTCTGTGTTAAGATACGAAAGGGTATACTTCGTTGGTTCAGACATGTAGAAAGAATGCAGGATGAAAGAATGAAGAAACTATTACCCAGTGCGAAAGTGGAAGGATGTAGGAGCCGAGGTACACAAAGACTCGCCTACCGTGACCAAATTGGTAGTGTTTTATCAGATGGTGATGTCAAGAGCCCTAGAAACCAAGCGTGCATGAATGTTAAAAGAAGCGAGTGAATTGTGTCAAGGACCGCATCTTATGGCGCTCGATTCTCTTTTCCTACCCCGCAAGGGACCTGGCGTGAAGATATACATACCTACATACAGTCTATTATTTGTATGTTGTTCCGTCATTGTATTTTAACGAAACCCATAGGTTTTGATGATTTCTATGACAATCAATTCTTCTCAATTTTGTAAGTGTCACTTAATCAAAATGGCGCCGACCAGACGTTATTATGTATGGAGGAAAAATAATAAAGTCGATGAACTATATATATATCAAGAGGGGTATCATTAAATATGTCTTCAAAAATCATGTTTGGATTTAACAAGCCAATGGCGCCAGTTATATGATATAATGTGATGATGAAGGAAAGTGCATAAGATATGTCGAGTGGAATATTATATGTCGCAGAGGTAGCAACACCATGTTGAGAAGCCCGGAAGACATCAATCCCCGTGATGCTAGTTTTAATAATAACGGATCCAAATGTCAAGTCGGCGCTTGGGTGGAATCGACATCGTTGAATTGGCAACACCGGTTGTGTTTGTTATGGTTTGCTCAAAATGTCGATTGTTGTCAGTTGTCAAAAACGTCAAGATGAGAGACCGTCATTGGAAGCGGCATTACGAATCGAGCAATGGAGCCAACCGCACGTGTCGCGTCCACCGCATTTTGAATCCGTTGTAATCTACGATCTAAGCATAACTTTTGATAAAAATATTTTTGTAATTGGCTGATTAAATATTGAGAAGATTAACTACGCTGGTATTTCGCTTTATTCGCCATGAACAACGAGCCACCTGATGACAATTATATCCACGTTACGACATATATATATATATGTACCGCATTCACTTCTATAAAACTCCGACCTCCGAGTAGCCGGATTACAGGAGACACCACGCTATATATAAACAAGTCTTCAAAAATCATGTTTAAGTTTCTGAAACCAATGATGTCGACCAAATGACATAACGTGATGATGAAGAAAAATTAAATCGATGAACTATGTCGACTGGAGTATCAGGACATCATTAAATAGTGTGTATGTATATCTTTACGCCAGGTCTCTTGCAGGGTAGTCAGAGAGAACCGAGCGCCATAAAATGCGGTTCTTAAATACCGCATTCACTTCCTTAACATTCATAGCTCTTTTCATGCACGCTCGCCGATTATTAGGGCTCCTCATATCACCTTCTGATAAAACACAACCAATTTGATGATGGTAGGTTAGCCTTGGTCTTCCTCAGCACCTACATCCTTCCACTTTCGTATTGTATATCTGTTTCGTACTTCTCTCTACATTTTCTTATCTTAACTCCGACACTCTCTTTCAGACCAATTCTCTTTCTTGCATCATCATTATGAACGCGGTCAGCCGCCGTTATCATTAAATAGGTCTTCAAAAATCATGTATAATTTTCGTATTGTTTTCGCAGTATAAGTTATTCTTAAATTTTAGTTACCTACGAGTATCATTAATAATTCATATTTTTAGGGTTCATAGGTTCCGTAATATATTAAATTACTATGTGTACTCACCGCCCCAACACGAGTGTCCATAGCTTAAACACGAGCCTGAAATTATACAAGTAATATTAGTTTCAAATACAAACAATATTAATTTCAAATACAAACAATATTAATTTCAAATGATAACAAATGAACAATTCCGATAATAGTTTCGTAACAATAAATCCAAACTAAAATGGTGCAAAAATATTATTAGAACTAAACTTCGAATAAAGTGTCCTATATAAATATGATTAGAACAAACACACATATGAACAAATGTGTGTAGGATGGGCGGAAGGAAACTGCATGGGTCGGTTTGTGGTAAGTATTGACAATAATAAATTAGGTTAACTGGAATGGTTTTGTCATTTATAGGCTACGGTGACTGTTTACCGTCAGGCAGGCCGTATGCTTGATTCCACCTTAGTGGTATGAAAAAAGGTAGTGTTTTTCTATATTACCAATGACCATAGCATGAGATAGAATTATTTAAAACTATGTTTGCCACACAAAATTGCAATCTTTGCTGACTACAAAACGAACGAATATTGACGAGCTCGGTGGCGCAGTCGTGAATGACGTGACTTTGACACCAACGCTTGTGCGTTCGATTCCCACACAAGACAAACATTTGCATGCACGAACATGTCTGTTTGTCTTGGTCTGGATGTTTTAAGAGAGGTAGGGCGCATCAAAGCCGCCCGTCTGGGGAAGTACCTACACCTCACAGAAAACCGCAGCCAAATAACAACTCCCTGCAGGATTGTTGTATTCCTGCATTTGAGTGAGGTCACCAGTAAGCTCCTAAGGAGTTGCTGTGTAAGCAGCAGAGGAGGCATCACGCAAGTGAATCTTGATATATTACAAGCGTTGATAGGCTACGGTAACTGCTTTACATCTGGTGAGCCGTATGCTTGTGTGCCTCTCGACGTTGTATAAAGAAAAAAGAAAACCGCTTTATATTGTAAGTAGTTAGATGAAGTAACTGAGTGAAATACTAGGAAACACCAGCTCAGAGCGCCTTCTTGAAAGCCAAAACTTCAGGTTTGGCACAGCGGACTGTCTCTCATCATTATGGCACCTACGGGCTGGTGCTCCCCAGTATTTGCTTGCTCTATTTGCCTGCATAGAATTTAAAGCTTTCGATTGTCAGCGACCATCAGCGACCATCAGCGACCAAGTGGTCTTCGATTGCCATGGACTGAGTGTTTACACGAAGAAACCGTTGTTGCTCTGTGTATGCTTTACAAGCGATATCGCGAGGAGTGTTCTGAGGACTTATTTGATTTAATATCATCTGCTGAGTATTGTATCACAACCCATATACTAATATTCCCAAAAAAAAACATATGGATGGTAGACGTTTAACCACAGTACGCTATATGAATTTTCTTCCACCCGAATGATGAAATTATGAAATACTCTATGGGAAACACCCCCATAAAAGATAGATTTCCGGTAAGGTGATAACGAGCGATACTCCTTGTACTGCAAGCTACAATTACCAATTCACATCGGGTGAAGGTATAGTTCTCTCCACCAAAGAACCTGCGATAAATAGAGTTGGTGTAATAATGTACATTACGGATCTACTATTTTAATGGTTCTAAATATATAGAGAAGATGGTTGGCAAGTACCACCTGCTTGGGATCCAGTCCTAAAAATAATCAAGTCACAAACCCAGAGATCTGCTAAAAAACGTTCGGACACTGTGAGCGATTTTTGTGTGAATCGGAACATATATAATTAATCCATCCATGTCGGTAGATGTAATAATTGAATAACTAATGTACGAGTAAGACAAATATCACCTTATTCTTCCTGCGACCACGGATGCTGCAAAGCGTTCGAAACGCCAGGTTTTAACAAAATACACACATCAAAAGTGTCTAGGGATCAACATATATTTTTGCAATAACTTTTCTCCTGATTGATATTAATTAAAATTTTCTTTAAGGATTCATCAAATAAAGTGTTTTCGTTTGTCTACAGTAACGATAAACCAAGTCACCTTTGCATTAATAAAGAAATTTGCCATTTTCATAATAAAGGGATTTTTGACATTTGAACCACTAACATTAAAGTTCGAAAAAAGACTGAAATAACAGTTTTCTTTAAAATTTTATTGGGTAACTTAAACAATTAATAATCCGTGTTTCTACCGCGAACACTAACAACACAAGAACATCGGTTTGGCATACTCAAAATGAGTTCATCCAAATCACGCTGTGGAATGGCCGCCCATGTTCGTTGCAACAACAAAAAAAGGTCTTCTTGCGACTGGATACCCTCCATATTCGGCAGAGCTCTTCTCTGTAGCATATCCCATGCATGCTCAATCGGGTTCAAGTCTGGCGACTGAGCAGGCCAGGGCATGACATTGCTGTTAGCTGCGGCGAGAGTCTGTCTTACAACTCTTGCGGTGTGCGGTCGTGCATTATCATGCATTAACTGAAATAAGGGACCGATTTGCACTTGTAGAGGAACGATGACGTCTGATACAATCGTCTCAGCATAAATTTGAGCGTTGAGGTTGCCTCTGATCTAAATCAACTTAGTTCTTCCGCCGATCCAAATACCCGCCCATACCATGATGGTTCCACCACTATAAGGATGGACTTCCTGGCAGGATTTTAATCGCTGTTGGCGTCCAGGGGTTCTCCAGTGTCGTATACGTCTTGTATCCGGTCTCATACCAAAACGAGACTCATCAGAAAAACACACGAAACGCCATTGTTCTTCTGCCCAATTTCTGTGTTCAAGAGCCCATTGATATCGAATCCTACGATTGTGCATTGCTATAGGTGGTACCCTTAGCGGTCTTCGGGAATGAAGGTTCACTTCATGCAAGCGGTTTCTGACTGTTTGGTCGCTAATTAAGTTCCCTGAAGAGTGATGAAGCGTCACGGCTAACATCATGGCGGTTATTGTTGGAGCTCTTCGAGTTGTGATTTGAATGTATCGGTCTTGTCTCCGTGTGGTGCAGCGATACCGTCCTCCATGGCGCTCAGCCACGGTACCAGTGCTTCGGTAACGTGTCCAAAGTCGACTGA
This sequence comes from Pyralis farinalis, assembly GCA_947507595.1. Taxonomy (NCBI): domain Eukaryota; kingdom Metazoa; phylum Arthropoda; class Insecta; order Lepidoptera; family Pyralidae; genus Pyralis; species Pyralis farinalis. The sequence goes on from OX382270.1 coordinate 5,216,451, forward strand.
TAACACTCTGACTTGTATTCAGAGCTAAAGCCACAGTACGTTGCCGGGAACCAGCTTCTATCATTCCCACGTGTTGTTAGTGTTCGCGGTAGAAACACGGATTATTAATTGTTTAAGTTACCCAATAAAATTTTAAAGAAAACTGTTATTTCAGTCTTTTTTTCGAACTTTAATGTTAGTGGTTCAAATGTCAAAAATCCCTTTATTATGAAAATGGCAAATTTCTTTATTAATGCAAAGGTGACTTGGTTTATCGTTACTGTAGACAAACGAAAACACTTTATTTGATGAATCCTTAAAGAAAATTTTAATTAATATCAATCAGGAGAAAAGTTATTGCAAAAATATATGTTGATCCCTAGACACTTTTGATGTGTGTAAATAAAACACGCGATACTTCCGTTAAAAATGGTTTAATTCAATATCTAAATATATGATTGAATCAAGGTAAGTTAAGGCAAATGAGTGTATAATCTATCATATAGTAAATATGCTATGATCTCAAACAAGAGCCATTTCTGGGATTCTATAGAATATTTAGATAATTTTTGAAGTATAAGTCATGTAGGATCGTCCAGCGACATCAATGTCGATATTTAGAAAATGGCTGCTGTAGAAAATCAGCGCTATGTTAACAAATAACACAGCATTACGCTCAGCAATGGCCATTTGGTGTTAATACTCAGCAATAACCTAAAAAAGAACGGGCCAAGTGCGAGTCGGACTCGCTCACGACGGGTTCCGTACCATGATCTATAAAAGGCAAAAAAAATCACGTTTGTTGTATGGCAGCCCCCCCTTAAATATTTGTTTTATTTCAATTTAATTATTTATTTTTAAAGTAAATATATAACTTAATATTCTGTGAATATTTCAAGCGTCTACCTATTGCCGTTATAAATATCGAGCAAAAAAATCACGTTTGTTGTATAATTTTTATTTATTTATTCTATTTTTTAGTATTTGTTGTTATAGCGGCAACAGAAATACATCATCTGTGAAAATTTCAACTGTCTATCACGGTTCATGAGATACAGCCTGGTGACAGATGGACGGTCCGTTTTACCCTTTGGGTACGGAACACTAAAAAAGGCTTAAAATAAGTTAAACTTGTTATGATATCATATTATTATTTCTGTTTATAAATATTGTGAAAATGCAGTGTCAATATGTAGTGAAAATCTTAGAATCAGGAATAGATTGCGTATGCCTGTACATCGCCTTGCTAAGACTACTAGATCTTATGTCGTAAATTGTATTCGATTCTGTAATAAATTATATGAAACAGTTCTGTCCTTGCTTGACAATATGGTCATAAGGTACGTCAAAAATACTCTATGTAAGAAGGGTTATTACATAATCGATGAATATCTGGCTGACAGATGTCTGGAAATAATTCAGCACATGTATTAATATATGTTTAATTGTACCACTTGTCACCATTATACACTGTCATATAAATTGACGATTTGAAAAGAGACCTATATTGGCAAGTTTTTTTTGGCATTTCTTCTTCGCCAATGGTCATTTGAAATGCTGGTAGATTAATAATGAGAAATCAAAACTATGAAAAATTAATAAAATACAATATCGAGAATGTAAGACGTGTCTAAGTGCTCTTGCAGGTCTAAAGACAAATAAATATTTTTTATCTTTCATCTTTATCTTTATTTATTGACTTGTAAATCAGTTCAAGTCAGTTAAACAGTTATTTCTTTTCAAATAGCTATGACCGCCGTACTCGTTTAATTTTGTTTTCTGCATAACTGCATCTTTGAATATAAATTCTGATGGCTCTGATTTATCATACTTACCCGGTTATGACATGCTAGTCCAGATATGGCTAAGCTAGCACTCAAAAGGTAATAGGATTCCGGGCTGTATATGGGGCATAAAGGTTAACACGAGCATTAGTCAGAGTGTCCTTTAATGGGATCGCTCGCAGAATATCCATAAACTGATACAGATACCTCTTCACTCGTGGATTCTGACGTGGATTCGTGGGTACTACGTTAATTTTTTTTGGGGCATAACACCTTGTTTGTGATTTTCAAAGCACTAAGATACATAATAAGTAAGATTAAGCAATCATACGTTATTTAACACAATGCATTGAACGTTCACTTACAAACTTGTCCACATTTCCAGACGTATCACGGTGTATTTTAAAAAATCAACAAAAAGCTTCCAAAAGCCCACACAATCTCTTAGGATGACATTAAAAGGAAGATCAGTTCTCAGCTTGGCAATTCGTTGGAGAAAAAATCAGCCTGGTTCCATTTAGGATGAATATCCATCTGGTGCGTAGATATACAAGGACGTGGGATAATAGCACACATCTCTTCGAGCATAATTTTGGTTTAAAGCAGTTCTCATTGAAAACTATATAGATATCCCAATCTGGTCGACAGGTAATGAAAACTTTCACTCTCATCTTCCAAAGCTTTTTTTTATACTACGTCGGGAGGCATACAAGCATACGGCCCACCTGATGTAAAGCGGCTACCGTAGCCTATTAACACTTGTGATATATATTAAGTATCACTCGCGCGATGCCTCTGCTGCTTACACAGCAACTCCTTGGGAGCTTTCTGGTGACCTCACTCACACGCAGGAACACAACAACCCTCTAGGGAGTTGTTATTTGACTGCGGTTTTCTGTCAGGTGGAGGTACTTCCCCAGACGGGCTGCTTTGATGCGCCCTACTTCTTTTAAAACATCCAGACCAAGACAAACAGACATGTTCATGCACACAAATGTTTGCCTTGTGTGGAAATCGAACCCACGGGCGTTGGTGTCCAAGTCGCGTCATTCACGACTGAGCCACCGAGCTCGTCAAAGCTTAAAATGTATACAAAACATTCTAGCAGATCGTGAACCGATCAACTGTGCAAAAATTCGTATCGATAGCCGCGTGTGTTGTAGAGTTCTTTCGGAAATACAGGTCTTTAGGAACCGCATGTTGATTATGTGCTCCGTCATTTTAACTCAAGGTGGGTAATAGTGACAAGCCTATATTGCAGTGGGCCTTATCAGCCAATTGCCCTGTTTAAACGTTGGGTGCATATTAACAGTCTTTTACTGCTTTTACTAGATACAACTAGTCTTCGTGAAAGACAGCGTACTCGTGTTCCAAATGAGAAATCTAGACATCATTGTCTAGATTTCGTTTCCTCTTTTGGAAGGTTATTTAAAGAATTGAGTACCGATGAAACTCTGGTAAAGAAACGGTGTGAGAAAATTAAGACTGAGATGTTCAGATATCTCTCCTATGAGAAGGAGATCAATCAGTTGACGTATGGAGAACTTAGTGATAAGAGTCCTTCGTAGTTCTTGTGAATTTTTTTTTTAGATCAAACAAGCCCGTGAGTCCCTGATAACTTCATCAATTCAAGCAGCCGCGTTCCTCACAATTTCAAGACTGTGCTGGCAGCGCAGCCCATTAGTTCTCTGGAGGAGCTTTCGCACTTAACGGACCACGTTGTAGGAACTAACCTCACTTTATAATGTCACAGCTACGTCATCTACAACGCCATAGTCAGGTCAATTCCGCGAAATCACTGAATAGAAGAAGATGGTGGAACGCCTGGAAGCGAAAATGGCCGAACGCACACGTACACTCTATTCGAATGATCATTCCAGTCCATAAACGGCGTCGATCACACAACAGGTCTAACTGCAATTACAAAAATTACCCACCATGTCAGTACCACGTAAAGCATGGAGCAAGGTTTATATCAGCATGGCCTGATATGAACCTTGCTCTTTGACTTTGAAAAGGCGGAGAATGCCAAAGGCATTCTTTAATGGCGACTGACGCTTGCCCCGCATTACGAGGACACATTTAATCACTCATAGTTTCTCAAAATTCGATTTCTGACAGATACTGCCAGCGTCTTTGCGTAAATTATATTTTGACTTCAGCAGCTTTAAATAACTGCTGCACAAACAGTTAGAGAGATAAAGGGGGAACATTATAATAGCTCGACTAGAGAAATACCTCTAAATCACAAAAAACCGCAGCCTGAATAACAATTTATTTATTTATTTTATATTAGAAGGGGGGCAAACGAGCATGTGGGTGACCTGAGGGTAAGTGGTCTCCACCGCTCATAGACATCAGCAACATCAAAGGGTCACTGATTCGTTCGAACCATTCTTTTGTTGAAGGCACCCATATCGTATTTGTTCGGAAACACCGATGAGGGTAATTTATTCCACAATTTCACCGTACATGGTAGAAAATGCCTCAAAAAGCGTACTGTATTAGATTGCCTCTCATGAAGATGGTGAGGGTGAAATTTAATTTATGGCCAGGGGTACGATAGTGGAACTCAGCGGCTGGTAGGTACAACCGGAAGGGTAGTTGTGTTCTTGCAAGTAAACCGGTAAGCTCATAAGGTGATACTGTGTTAGCAGTAGCGGTGGTAATGCGCGAGCGATACTTCCTGTACTTTACAAGCGTTCTTTGGATGCGGTAACCACTTTATATAAGATGGGCCATATGCTTGTGCGTCTCCCGCTGTTATTACAAAAAAAAAAAACTACAGCAAGCCACACGGCGTTGCTCGCCCTAATTTATTCTATACCGTAACCGTACCGTAAGCGGTATTCTTAGTATAGGGGGCCGAAGGTGCGCATTTCCTTCAACTTCAGCATGTCTCCGAAGTATATCTACAATACCAAGACAGTTAAATTATAGTTATACTTTTAAAAAGCCGTGTATCTAATTTAGACAAGTTATATGTTGTACAAATGACATGCTACTGCGGCTAATATACACGTTCACCCTAAGCTTGATGACATGTTGATTTTTTTATGGTGTCCTCTAGACTATATCTAGCGAAACAGCATCACGCATCTAACTATACCACATTTATTAATACAAGATGATTTATTTAGGAGGCACTTCAATATTTATTTATTATTCAGGAGTCTAACAGCTTAATATACATAAGTATTGTAAAATGTTTATTTATTATTACTAATTACAAAACTCCACTAATGTGTAGTCAAGTAGTGATAAAGAAAAAAAAGTAATAAAGCGACTTTACTTTTCGACAACTTGAAACAGAAAAAGTTGTTAACTTTTAACAGGAGAAGAAACTTTCCGTCGTGTAAGTCATAACTGAAGCAGTGCTGGTGTGGAAGAGGTCGATACTCAAATCGTGCTTATTAATCGCGGAGGATGCTCTATGCAGAAATGCGTTACGTCTATAATTGATGAATGCAGCTGGCGCGTCTAATCAAACGCGCTGTCGCAGTCAAGGGTTGTTGCATCGTATACCAATCATCGACAGCAGCTCCGGGCAGTTTACTGAGCCGTTGGCAATTTTTAATACGTAGCATATGCCGTTAACTTGGCGTCGCGCCTTAGCGGTAAGAACTGATAATATTTGCACCAATATTCACAATTATCAGATAATTAGCGAGTTTTATAATCGAGATACCTTAGGAATTTACGTTGAAGCATTTCGATACGTCTTTTATAAATTTCGTATTGCAGGTTCCAGATTTGAGACGCATACTCGAGGTGGCTACGTACGAAAGCACAATAGAGTATTTTGATACTCGTAGGTTTTATGTTATTAAATACAGCTGAACTCATCATAACAAAGCCAAATGCTTTAGATGATTTTTTAAGATACGGTCGATGTGTTTGTTAATTAATAATTTACTATCGTAACATCAAGGTCTTTGATTTCCAGGACTTTTGTCAGATTGATGTTTTTCAGCGTATAACCTTTATCTATGACTGACCGTTTACGTGAGTATGACATGTACGGTAAGTAGCGCTTAAATATCTCAGCATCTCGAACCTGCTGACCAATGGGAGAATATTTTAACTAACAAGCCGGTAAGTGCCGCGATGTTCATCCCCAAACTAGCCAATAAGAGCTGCGCGTTTTACTATTCCCCCCGACCCGTAGCTGTGAATTGAGTTACTACGTAATAATGGCCTCATAGAATATCCATGGGTTATTTCCTTCATGATATGAACGTACATAGGTAACATCATAACTAGAATTTGAGTAAAATAAAACGTAAGCTAATTCATGAAAATAGGAATCTCAGTGATTGCAAGAGCATGTTAATACTTTTACCTTTTAGCCACTAATTAAAATAAATGACTTTGTATACGTCATCATTGCGTGTATATTAGGATCCATTGTCAGCTTTAAATTATGTATATTTAAAAAAATGTTTAGTTGTAAATATACTTTCGTCATTTTATTATTTTTTTTTTAAATAAGGAAACATTAAATTATTCTGCTCAGTTTAAGTTTCTAATAGAATGTTGAATTTTCTAAAACTAACTTTACACACGCACGCACTTTTATTATAAATTATACATATTTTTACCGTTCATTTTTTTTAACGTGGCCTGCCAAAATGTCATTATTTCACCTGATAGAAAGCGTCAATGAGAACTAAAAGAGAGAACAGCCATGACATTGATTAATGCTGCGCTGACTGTCATTCCTGGCCCGCTAAGGTGCCTCGTCTGAACGACACGGGATTATAGGAGTTGGGGAACGCATATGTGTTCCCCATCTCCTATAATCCCGTGTCGATCGGAAGCGATTCCCACATTTTGACTGTTCGACAGAGAAATGAGTCGCTGAACTTCTTAGTACGGAAGGTCATCAATCTATGTGGATGTGATTTCATTCCAGCGCGAATATTCCTGAGGAGGAAGGGAGAAGGAAGGACGAGGTGAAAAAGATCTTCAGAATATTCCCCTTGATAAATATAGTAGAGAACACTCAAGCTACCAATATTACTACGCAGCTGAAGAGGTTCAAGGCAGTTAGTGACCTCAGCGCTATCTATGATAGGTATAGCGCGGCGCTGCATTCTATCGAGAGCGTCAAGTAGATATTTGGCAGACCCCTCCCAGAGGTGACGTCACTACTCCACGCATGGGCGAACTTGCGCTTTGTATAAAAGGCAGCGCTGCTCAGGCATGAAGAACCGTCTGTTCAGGATTCTGAGTTTTTTAGAGGCCACGGAAATAACGCTCTCGATATAGTCTTTGGGGTTGAGGTCATCCCTGAAGTTGATGCCTAGGATGATAAGGCTATCAAGTATCTGCAAAGGGGTGCTCTGAAGAGAGGGAAGAGGATGGAACGGAGTGACCTTGGCAATAATTGCGCACGCCTGGATTTTCTTGGCATTGAACTCAACCAAGTTGTCGGAGTCCCATCGAGAAACGCAATCCAACTCCTGGTCGAGCTCAACGACAAGTGCATGTCTTTTGTCCTCTACTTCGGCCTGTCTTGCCGCGGGTCGTCCAATATATCGCGCATGAATTGTATTATTATCTGCATAAGAATGAATGTTACCAAGTGATAACATGTCATTGATATGCAGTAGGAACAGAGTGGGCGACATGACTGATCCTTGCTGGACCCTAGCGCTCACACACAAAAACTGCGATGACTGACCATCGCAAAGGACTCGTATGCTGCGTCCATGGAGAAAAGTAGCGATCTATCGCATAAGCGAGGTGGTAAACCATATGCTGGGACCTTGAAGAGAAGCGCGCGACGATTTTATTCATATTATCACAATTTTGTTATGATGGCCTATTTATTTTTACTCCACGAGAATATATTTGTATTTCTATGAATACGGAAAATAACAAATTTATATTTGTACTATTTTTATAAATAATTTATTCCTAATTAAGTTATTATTAAGCCCAAATATTAGTAGGTATTTAATGAACCGTGTAACAATAACATCATAACATGGCAACACATGGCGCCAACTTATACACTGTAATTTGTTTACAGTCTACAAGCAGGGATAAATATTGAAAATTATAAAGGCTATAAAGATTCCCCTACGGATCAAAACGCTTTGACTTAATATGTCATTGCGTTTCGACGTGCACTTTGTCAAATACAATTTAATATGTCATAAAGGATCTTGAAATGAAATCGTGCAGTCTTTCAGTCTGCTTTATTTATTAACTACGTGTATTAGTCAAAACAATGGTAAAAGATAAAAAATCTTTACATACCTTTGTGCTTAGACGATTTTTGAAATAAAATTAAAATATTACAATTTTTTTATAGTTTTCGATTTTAATTTTTTTTTAAATGAACATGTTGATAGTTTTGATTTTTCTTTTTGAATCTACCATTATTTTGACAATGACCATTGGTGAAGAATAAATGCCGAAAAAAATTTACCTGCCCGAGTTGCAGTACATCAATTAACAATCGAGGCTGATGAAGGAGAGGTAGGGCACATCAAAAAAGTACGACGCAGAAAACAGCAGTCACAGAAAACGTCAGCCAAAAAAACAACTCCCTGGAGAATTTTTGTATCCTGTGATTGGGTAAGATTACTTATCCCAGACGTTGCTGTGTTAGCAGCGGAAATGATAGGAATGAATTAGAGTGGGACAAAAGGGTTAACACTCAAGCTTGACACTTTTATTGGTGTATTGTCACCTATTATCCGATCGATTCCAGAGTTCTTCCTCTATTATACTTGTTATTGTGAAACCTACACAAGTGATGGTTTTATTAATATTGAATACCTGGATAATCGAGCTGCACTGGGAGTTTGTAAGTTTCTTTCGTGGAAAAATGCATTTTTTTCAGTAAACACACGTATAGAGAAACTTAGAAAGTAAAACCTCATATATCTAAATACAAAAGTTGATCCAAATTATTCCGAGATACACTATGCATATCCAAGAATTTCTCGTTAAAAGGAATTTTATATAAGAATTTAAACAGGGCCTTCGGATGTCGTTTCATCTCCGCTAAAAATTTCTATACAGCCTTTAGACGAGTAATAATTCCATAAAATAATTTAGTATCTTATTCTCAGAATAGCTATTTATAAAAATAAATTATATGTAATACACAATTATAACAATAAGGTTCTTATACTCCTTCAATTATTTAAATGTGTTAATGTGTGAATTGCATGATCAGAATATATACGCTTTCTTTGTTAATACTGTTAACTGCCTATGTAAAATTCTTCTTTAATCTCTGTAATTGTTCAATACATAATTGTTTTGTAGATTGAAGAGTAGCATTTAATATAATGGAAGTTTAGAAAATAGTATTTAGTAAATAAATACATAAATGATATCGAACACCAAACCTTTATTGATATGATCTTCTATAGCTTAGTAGCCTAACAGTTTGGCGATAGTATTGAGTACATATATATTTTTTTGTTATTTGGCTTGAATAGGTTAAATCTTTGAAAACTCGATGACGTCGTTGTCATTCGTCGACCGTAGCCTGCCCACGGATGGGTTTATCTATCTAAAGTTCTCCGTACTTCGAAAGGCTCTAAACCCCTTCGGTTGAACGAAGATACGTATCCCAGCAGTGGGATAAGTGAGGTTGGTGTAGTAGTAGGTTTAGTGTTGTATGCATATTTTTGAATATGGAATAGGAAAATTTTTTTACGAGTGAGTAACTACTAACATGCATTTAGATTGGCAATTAGGTGGGCATGCTATAGGTACACTAGACAATTGTTTCCGAAGTGTTATACAAAATAAATAAATATGGTGCGAATGTGCAAAACAAACAAATAGTGAAATTGTGCATAGCATTAGTTATACATATGTCTAAGGAGCAGCTTAAGTATAATTATTGTTATTTCATTATAGTAGATATATAATTAAAGACGCAGATAATAATACCCAACGCACGTACTAGGAAATGTCAGAATGGCGTGGGAATATCCAAAAACTCTTTTCTTTATGTTTTGAATTCATTCGACCTCAAATTGAAATTCTTGTACAAATTAGTAAACCAGCGCCATATTTTCATTTTACAGCTGAGATTCAGACAGAAGGAAAGGAAGCTGTAATCACGGGATTGGCTGACATCGGCATGACAAATAGTTACGAAACACTCTAGTGAAACTGACTCTTCTGCTAAAACTTATTTAGAAACTAGTACGCACAGACAGAGGTTAACCAGAGGGAGAGTTTGTACAAAAGTCATCTGCGTGGGTGCCTCTGTCTCACCTATTTCTACCGCCAAGCAGTTATATTTATATAGCTGTGTTCCGGTTTGAAGGGTGAGATATGGCAGAGAAATTACTGGGTACTGTGACGAAACAGCCTTAGGTCACAAGATTGGCAGCGCGGAGTAACATCCCTGTGGTGTTGCGAGCGTCAATAGACTGTGACAATTACCATCTAATGAGGACCGCATGCTTGTTTGCCAATCTAGTAATATAAAAAAAGACAAATATAATTATCTAACTTATGACCATTCTCCTCAGGAGTTAAAAAAAAAACGATACTCGTAATGAAACGAGATGTTTCTTGTAAGTCTGATCTCCGGGCATGTATTGCCCTTTCTTATTCAGACTAGCTCTCTTTCATACATGATGCAATCGCAGTCAGTAAGTGATACACTACAGATTTTGGGCAATATCGCCGGTCGCTCGCATTTCGGCCGCATCTATTGTAATTAAATTTATTTATTGATTTTCATAACCTTACCGAAAGTAATATTTGGAACATCGGACATAGGTTTGAACTTATTCGGATGAAAGATTTAGAAAGCACGAACAAAGATACGGAATTTTTTATATACTCATATACAATATTACGATCTTTTCTGTTAAAAAATGTATTAAATATTGAAATAAATGCATAAAGTAGTTGTAGGCAGATTTCGAAAAAAAAAAATATACTATTAAATGACTAAGATAAGTTGGTAATTTATTACAAACTTTTACTGAAATAACTATTTATATAATATGTATGTACTGTGTATTTATGTATAATACTGTATTATAAATTATATTACATATCAGATGAGATATTAGATTATATAATTGAAGGAATGAGTATACAAAATACACAGTTTTTTATTTAAATATAAAAATAACTTTTTACGAACTACCGGGATAACAGAAGGTGAAAGGAGTTATGAATAGGTAATAATACTCGTAAGTTTTGCCACATGATCGACTCCTCAATTGCGGGTTAAAAATGTCATTTCATATTTATTGGTCAAGGAAACAACAAAAAAGGAACAACAAGGATTTCAAACTTGGTCCAATACGATTGACGACCGTACTCATATATAACAACCATTTATGTACGAGTACGTTCACCTCCTTGCGTGATAATAACTCACTCGATTATTAAAAGACTTTCCTGTTAATGAATTGGTGCGAAAGGGCTAAAACCATAACATTCAGGTAGCAGTAACGTAGTTAATTGCTTTTATACAGAGTGTTTTTTTTCTTTTTATTAAATCTGGTTTATGATCTAATGAAAAATGGTAAAAAAAAAAGATTGTTTTTCGGACAATTTACCTTTTTGTAGCAACAAAATTAACGTTTGTGACAGTAATTATTCACAAAATTATATTCCGCAATAATTTTAGAAAAAATGGCCGAAGAGAAAAATGAACTCCAATTATGGCATCTTAATTTAATTATTACCCTGAAATCAGCCTTGGCATTGCACTTAATTATACTTATATACTATAATTATATAAAAGCTTTATTAAATATTCTTAGAAATAAAAACCCAATGAAGGCTGCCCGATTCCGTAGAAAACGGGGCAATGCAATCAACTAATCATTATGCAAACGCGTGCATAGTAACAACTATTGCATGTTGCTACAATCAACTTGATTATATTACCTGCAATTATTAAGCTCTCGGAACTAAAAAATGTGCAGAGTAGAATGAACTCAGAGGCGGCAGGGTCCAATTGTGTCTATAAAAAAATGTGCCATTATAAATCCAAATCTACATTTTGTGCGTTGGTTTCATATTTACAGCCAAAGCGCATGCTCTGTGATTTTACTGACATACCTCCACGCTGACTTCGCCAACCGTTGACCTTTTCTATAATGTTAGAGGTCTTGCTGCCTCTGTTATTAATTCTCTGCTCTGTGGATGAAATAGAGAGCATGGTAAATAAATGATTAGAAGCTGTTTATGACGGTCTCATAAACCATCGATATGATATCTGAACGTATTGTTATACCATAGGCAATGTAGCAGACTATATTCACGAATTATATAGGCGAATAAAAATATATTTGAAAAGGTGTATGTATTAAAATGTGATTCGAATATTCCATTCACTCAAAACTATATATATGTATATACATGTATTTGAACATATAATATGACACTCAACTATTGAATTGAAACACATATGTATGTCGGCTAATCTAAATAAATGTGTCACACATAACAAAAAAATGTTTGCAATTACATCTCAATAGTTTTAAAACTACTAAACAAGTCGATTATTTATGCACGTTTGTCCATTAGGCACTTTATTAATGGCAACTTACTGCATTTTCATTTACTAGTAAAAAGGCATTTGTGCCATGGAACAAGTCGGAAACTGCCAGTCCTCCGCCTCTTATTCCAATGAGTCGATGCCAACACGGCGAAATGGCTTTTAAAATGCCATGTTACTGTACTGTACCAACAATTGGATTTGTATTAAATTTATGTCTATATCATGTATTAATGCGTATTTTATATTGGTACATTGACTGTTAGCAACTACGGGCGTATATTTTAAATGGAAAACATGGCAATATTGGAAAATACGTTCCTCCATGGCTTCACATGTGACAGCTGCTGTTATAAATGATTAATAATTAATTAAACAGCCATTACAGAATAAGTTTTTTTTTATACAAGTTCAGCATAGTGGCTCATCTTTGCCTGATGGTAAGCGAAAGAGGAGCCCAAATCGCAACTGGAACTGACTAAAAAACTACACAGTGTCCTGTCAGTTGACGCTGCCATGCTTACCCGCAAGATGCTTCTTCACGCTTCGTTTGAAGGATCCCATATTGTGGAATTCAAATCCCATAAGTGATTAAACCTTAAGATTATGCTACTCGCCGAATCTATTTCATTATATATATTTTCATAAAAATAATCGTGTAAGAGGGTTTGTCGACAGATATACTAGAAAACATTTATACAATTAAAGTGCAAGTTATACATATCCATTATTTAAGGTTCCGTCTCCTAAAGCAAATATCGGAATCCTTCTACGATCCATCATACAGTACATTTCGCGGTCGTAAACGACCGCCCGGTAATCAACAGGTTAACATAATGTCTGTTTGTACTTGTTACGGCTTTATCTTAAATATGTTCGATACACTTACAAACTTCTAATTAGGCATGGTTGTCTCGTTAACTTTCATATAGACTAATAATAATTTCACAAAAATAATGTATAAAAAAATGCAGAGGGGTCACAGTGTAAAAAAATTTTTTACACATGTTTAAATAAATGATAATGTGAGTCATTATATAAAATAGCTCAATAAGTAGGTACATTCTCAACCATTAATTTAATAATATTAGCAATTTTTTGACATATGCTCAAAAGTTAAAAGGAATATTAAACTGGTATTTATGAAAGCTCTGTAAACCTTGCCTCAGTGATGTGTCTACACTAAATTTTCGATATTATCCACGAAATATAGTGAGACCAACAATTAGAAGTTAAGAAGTTTCGCTTACTTCCAAATAACTTGAATTTATTTTAAAATTATATTATGTCTTGGTTTCGTTAAATTAAAATAAGTTATTCCGATTTTTTTAAAATCAGCTCAGCATATTTGCTCTACGTCGCCTGATGGTAAGCGAAAAGAGGAGCCCAAATCGCAGCGGCAACTGACAAAAGACTATATGAACCGCGAAGCGCATCCATCTGCAAGGACGTGGATTCTACGCTCATGCAGTCAGCAATCCAATTACAAAGCTGGAGGGGCAGACCGTATGCCGGAAGTTTGAAGAGAAGTGCTCTATACCAAACCCGATCAAATGCCTTGGCGATATCTAGGCTAGCTGTCATAGATTCGCCATGTTTGCCACGTTTGTCTCCCCCCAGTGGAGCATCATACGCTTGAAGAATACCCGTTGATTGTTTCGGTCTAAAACTATATCATTAATTAGGAAGTAATCTTCTAGGTAGAGGATCAATTAATTATTAAGGATCCGTTCCATGACTTTGTACAACACTGAACAAAGTCATGGAACGGATCGGGGCAGTAATTTGATGGGTCGGAACGGTCTCCCTTTTTGAGGACTGGTAGCACATTGGCCTCACTCCAAGCCCCCGGAACACAACCAGTCGAGTGCGAGAGACGAAAGAGGCGTGTCAACACCGGAGACAACTCCACTGGACATTTTTTTAGACCAGTCGCTGGAATACCATCAGGACCACTGGCTTTTGGCCGTGAACAATGGGAACTGGAATCTCAGAAAATCCCTTTGTCGCCGCTTACGACACCCACCGTCACCCACGGGATGAGAGGGGGCGATGATTTATAATATTCTTTCTACGTCACGATCGGATAAAAAAAATTAAGAGATGTGATGGATAAAATAAATTAACAGAACAAAATAACCACTTTAATTTATATACCATATTTGTAATATTTATCAAGTTTTGTATTGTTAGTCTTTTTTATTAATACGGACTAATGGATTCTCTGAAATTATGGCCTTATACGTTGTAATTTGACAGGCGAGGACAAGGATATGAATCCAAAATGTAGAAGTCGCTAAGAGAAGATCGATGTGTGTGCACAACGTCGATCTTTTCTAAGCGACTTCTACATTTTGGCTGCTCCAGTGAATATTAATGGCACACTAGAACGTATAGTGTGCCATTAATATTCAGAGCAGCAGGTATTCAAACTATTATGCCCTGTAGCCAACAGATCCGGGGCACCCCAACAACGCGGCCGATGGAAATTCGCGGGGTTGTTTAGTGGGTATACCGTTGGGCCAACACTCCCCCACACTACCACCGGAGGCCACCCAGGCACCGGTGGTGTGCGTAACGCATTTATCCCCGCGTCACAAAAAAAAGGTACTCAAACTATTGCGAAAGTAATTGGAAATTAAATGGCTTTAATATGTGGATGAGTTGTTCATATTGGAATGTAATAAGAGAAAAGGTATGGACACCTGCTATAGCTACTATTTCTCCATTCTTTACCATTTCAACTACTCACTGGATTAATTTCTGAAATACCGAGTCTAAGTAATCCTGTGGTGTCGAGATAACTGCCGCGCTTTTTCCGAAGATACTCGTCACGTACATCATGTGCAAGACATGCGTTAATGCTTTCAGCATATAGCTTTAACAACTTACTGCCTCAAGTTTTTTTTTTGAAGTGAAAACTTCTTGTGCACTTTTTGGGATGAGTAAAAAATGCTAAACTCGCGTCAGGCCGTCAGGAGACGTGACCCTAACCGTAAGATTTTGGTGAGAATTAGAACTTAAGTTCGCGCGACAAAAACGTTGTAAGCGCCATGAAATTGTTGGCGGTTACGCGTTTCGTTCAACATAGTTTATCTACATCGCTGTTAGGTTTAAGCGGCGCAGGGCGCTTGCGCGAGTGTGCGTGTATGTTTGAGTTTTAGAGATTGGCGATGATGATGCTGGTAATGATGATGGTGGTGATGGAGAGTCGTTGAAATTATGGATGAAAGTTGATTTTTCTGAGAGATAAAGTTTTTAATGTAAAATATTTGTAAAATTAAAATTTTAACACTTCAGAACTATTACAGTTCTGAAGTGTTAAAATTTTAATGTAATATAAATTGTCATGTTTGTGTACGATAGCGCAATAAATGAATATTGTATTGTACCACATATATGATAGTACTTTTATACTGATAAATAAAGCAATTAGTGCGAAATTATTCCCTAACCATTCTAAAATATTCAAAAATGCACAACGTTAATGTTCAAGTTTTCACTTCTGCCGGCACTCCCGGAGTGCATCCCGTTTTTTTTATACTACGTCGGGAGGCATACAAGCATACGGCCCACCTGATGTAAAGCGGGTACCGTAGCCTATTAACGCTTGCGATATATTAAGTATCACTTTTTATTTATTTATTTATTTATTTTAGGATCAACAGACAGTGTACACAAAGTTACAATATTAAGCTTAAATACAGGTTGTACAAATATCGTGCCACCAACTCCGTTGACCACAAATAATTTTACAATAAAATGTCGGTGTGGTGGTAAAGACGAGAACTCCCTCCTAGGGTGAACGGAGTAATTTCAAAGAACAATAAAAAGTAAAAATAAAGAAAATGAAATGCTATCTCTGGGTAGAGGTTTAACAATTAACAGTGAAAGAGAATTAAAAAAAAAAAAGAAATTAAAATTGAATGATAAAATATTAATGAAAACATTTTACAAGCCACGGCAGGTGATGTCACGTCTTGAGCTGAGCCGCTACCATTCTCTTAAAAGTACCAATACGTGTAGCAAAAATGTCTATTGAATTGAAATTCTTGTTATATGAGTCGACTAGTCTGTAAAGTGGTGAGCGCTTTCCAGCATTGGTACGACAAAAAGTAGTAGCAAATAATTGACAGGGATTTCGACAATGTGTTCTAAAAGGAACTCTGTAGCATAACTTGTTAAACTTGACAAAGATCATAGAGAAGCGTTGTCTGGACTCTAATGTTAACATGTTATATTTATCCAAAAGGACCTCATATGATAGACGCCTATGGTAACATTTATAGTGCATACTGCGTAAAAATCGTTTTTGTACTAATTCTAATGCATTTATATACTTGTTGTAAAATGGATTCCATACGGGCACAGCATACTCTAATTGTGAACGAATGAGTGATTTATACATATGAAGAAAGGTTGATGGTCGGGTGAAGTCTGAACCAAATCTCATGACAAAGCCATACATTTTGTAGGCCTTAGCGGTTATGTTATCTATGTGAATATCTAGATGTAATTTGGCATCCAATGTGACTCCGAGGTCCCTTACAGACTCGACAGATTCAAGGCGAATGCCACATAACATATACGGATAACGACTTACATTGTGTTTTTTTGTGAAAGTTATAGATTTGCATTTACCAATACTTAAGCGTAATTTATTTTTAACACAGTATTCAGAAAATCTGTTTAAATCGTCCTGAAATTTGTAGTGATCTTGACCGTTATTAATAGTGTGAAAAATTTTTACGTCATCCGCATATAAAAGGTAATTGCACTTACTGGTGACCTCACTCACACGCAGGAACACAACAATCCTCTAGGGAGTTGTTATTTGGCTGCGGTTTTCTGTGAGGTGGAGGTACTTCCACAGACGGGCTGCTTTGATGCGCCCTACCTCTAAAACATCCAGACCAATACAAACAGACATGTTAATGCACACAAATGTTTGCCTTGTGTGGGAATCGAACCCACGAGCGTTGGTGTCCAAGTCGCGTCATTCACGACTGAGCCACCGAGCTCGTCAAAATTCAAGTATGATTGAATTATTACATACGACTACAGTCAACAGGTACTTTTTCAGGCATTATCTTTTAACTACATTCATGTTGAATATAATTATGTATATTAATTAATTCAGTATATAGGTACAATAGAAACACATACATAATAATCGATCACTTTATATAATGGTGCAGTTCCCTAGAATATAAAACTATTTAACGAAAGCGAATATACAAGACAGTTTCTATGCTTTTATTACTCTGTAAGTTAGGTAAGCCTACTTCATAATACAACATCGTATTATTGTATATGTTAAAGACCTTATTGAAGTCTAAATACCCGATTATTTTATAAGAGAGTTCACAACATTTGTGAATATTAAAAAGATATTCATCGAAACAAGAATTTGTTGACTTTACAACGGCCGACCTGTTAATGAGAAGCAAAGGATTGTTTAAGATAAAGATAATAAACCAACCACGTGGTATATTTTAAATTTGAATTTAAATTAAGAAATAATAAGTTGTTAGGTAATGACTTCTTAGTAACATTTTGTATTTCATTTGTATTTTATTGTAAACTTATACACGGATTGTATTTTTGACGATGATAACTATCACTTTCTTCTTACTTATTTTGGGCAATTAATTGCCCATGAGAGAGAAGGAAAAAGAATGATGCACTCATAAATTCAAACACCGAGCACTATCCTTACGCTCTATTGAAAGTGATAGCGAACGCAAGGTGTACTTAATTTTTTTATCTTAACCTCGCGAAACGCTTGACTCCCATTTCCATGAAAATCTCTGAGCAAAAAGTATACAAAAACCACTACTGAAATGGACTGTTGTGTAAAAATTTTAAGGCAATCCTCGACTGCTTTTCGAGTTTTCTATACACAAATATGCGAAAGCTGATTTTTTATATGTAAATACCAAACAACAAGGACGCATCAGTTTATATATAGTTAGAGAGAAAAACACATTCTTTGGCTTTAAAGATAATCGTCAACCATACCTCAAATATCAAAAATATAAAGTAGTAATAAAAGAAAACACTATCGCAAATAAGCGAAACTGAAAATAACACGAATATAAAAGGTAAAATAATAGTTATGTACTACAAAATTTTTAAATCATTATCATAGGTTCAGGAATAAGTTCTATGGCGAGGCTTTCCTGGAAACTTACAGGTTTATAGCTTTCTATCAACGAGGACTGGACACGGTTACTAGGAACCCCAACGCGCGTTTCATGTTCTTGATGTCGCAAGAATTTAATTGCATATATGCTAAACATGCGGATAATATACATGTTTGTAACTTTCATAATATAACAGTAATAAAGCCTCCTAATTACATTCATTGTAACATCTGTCATATTATAAGCATGTTCCAGTTGATATAATAGAATATACTTTATAAACATATAAAATCTAATATATCAACTATCGTGTTCGAATAATGTTTGCCACTTTCTTCTGCCAAGTAACAAATAATAATCTTACAATACAATGTCCCAAGGCAAAATATATGACTTGTATATTGTACGTGACACTTCGCTTACTTGAAACAGATAAATGTTGAAGTGAACTTCATGCACAGTGTAATGTATTTGTCAAAGACTCAACAACGTATTATTGACATTTCAGAGCATGTAGTTTTCTTGTAACCTCAAAGAGCGGATTTAAAGACAATTTTCTTGCAATATATTACATGAAGATGTTTAGAAATAGTAATACAGTAAAACAAAACAAGAATATGGAAAAGGAAATTGACTGAATTATCGTGACATTTGGGTTATAACATAAATACAAAAGAGTTTCAAGAGACAAAGACTAAACAGTTCAGTACCTTTTTCTTCTGTGTTTGTTAACGGATTTTCTTTATTTTTTGTTTAGTAGTTATTGACGAGTTTTAGTATTTTACTTTCATGGTATTGTAATACCATTTCTATCAAGTAAAGATAATTATTTGCAATTTGATCTAACCTGCTTTGTGTTCTTCCGCCACCTAGGGGGCGGAAGTACACAAAGCAGGTTATTGCATATAAATTTGACTTTCGCAAAATAACGCCTGAATCTATTAACAAGATAATTATTGTTTTTCTCTCTACCGAAACCCTTCTAATAAAAGTTACAAATTAAAATGATTATTAAAGAATGATATGACGAAAAAATAAAAACAAAATACATTCTGAATATGGCGGCTATATTTAGTATGTATTAAAGATGAAGTCATATTCGTGCATTTAACTCACAGGGTAATTAGATTATTGCAAGCTATGCCCGGGTAGCGCTGCGGTAGTTATGGTTACGTAGCTTAGTCATGTTTAACATAAAAATACTTTCCAATCATAATGTTATAAACGTTAGGACGAAATTATAAGTAAGTAAGTCGTAAAAAGAAAGTTTAGATTTTTTTTTCTTTTGTATTGAGAGCCGTCTGTGTCATTGCTTTCTAATATATGCGATTTCTACATTTATTACCGGCCTCTAGATTGAGGTCCATTTAGTCCATAAGTCCCCTAAGATTTTGCTCATCCATCTGCCGTCACCGATTCTGCAGATGTATCCGGCTCACTGTTACTTTTCTTGCTGACATGAGGGGTAGGTAACTATGGCCCTCCATCGAATTCCTTTATTCTGTCTATCTCACTCGTTTCTATAACAATCATAGGCCTTTTAATACATGCTCGCCAGTTACTACTCTGTAACACTTTAATAGAAACTTTTTTCCTCTTTGTACATAGAGATCCTTCATTCAGTCAAAATTTGTCAAAAAAATAATGATTTGTGTTATTTTTTTTTTAATTACAAATTTGTAGATATCCGAGGAGAAGGAATGAAGTGAGAATGAATATGAGCAGTCTACGCTGAGATCTGGTCAGCAAACGCACGGTCTGCATTATGGTGTTATCTTGGTGTGGTGTGCTCTCCGGCCCCTGTTGTGTTGGGCCACGCCGTTACATCGGTGGTACCGATTAACGGTCCTGCTCGCTGGCTGTGGTTCGCTGGCGAGCTACACTACTGTCTGCGGCCTACATCTCCTTCCTGACCTCCTGACGTGATCGGGAGCTGCCGGCCACTTGTGTCCGGACCCTCATAGTGAACTTTAGTTAGATCCATTAAACGCGAGTCCATAAAGCCAGACATTTTGTAACCGGTCTTTTTTATATCTTTTCTTGTAAATACTAGTTTTAATAAATTTGTTATTGTTATTTTTAAAGACCCTTTTTTTAATAGTGACCTTACAACTCCTGACTTCACCTTCTGATAAAACACGATCTATTTGGTTGTAGTAGGTGAATTTTGACATTTCTCGACTCCTTCATCCTAAAACTTTCACGTTACATGTATGACTCGACATTCGTCACGAGAATGTTTTTTTCTTATTTTAACACTTTTATACATAATCGCGAACACAGCTAGCAAGCGTTATGCTTTCATGATTCGTCCCCTCTGCCATACGCAGCTTTAATTTCCATATGGTAGCATTGGTATTAGTACTACGCTATGTGCAGCGGGTGGTGTCTTCTGGTTGCTTTATAAATTTTACCAATGCTCAATTCGTACTGTTACCTATACTCACTGATGGTGGTGTGGTTTAACTTTAAAAGACCCACCGTACCACCAGAGTTACGACCAGGGGTATGGTGGGTCTGAAAGGCTCGTCTCTCTACATTCATGGTGGCACTTCCAAGATATACTGCCTCATACACTTATCTCAACACTATATTATCAACCCTAGTCTGTGTGTTTGTTCTTGTTTCCTCTCTCTCTCAAATACCAATATTTCGTTTCTATTTTATTATAGCCTTAACATTTAATTATAGCCTTCCTTCTTACCATCGTCTCTCATCCATCTCCATTCTGGATGCTGACAAATCACTATTACATGTTTATCTCTCTCCAAAAGAGTGGTATTCGTCTAAAACGTTTCTCAACTTCTATTCCTCATTCAGAGTTATTTTTTCACGCTTTACTTTCACTAAAGCTTTATTTTCATTCTTGCATACCTCTTTCTTCTTTTGTTTCAAAATATCACTCCGATACAAAGATGATACAGAATCCAGCAAAGAAAAATTATGTACCACACTTGTCATTGTAAATGTACGTACATTATTACTTCTTCATTTACTTTTTACTAAGCCGCTTTATATGTATGCAGCGACAAACTGGTACGTGATTATGTAAACCAATGTAATTACGGCCTTCATTTTGACAATATAGAGTCCTGGCGCTCATTAAAACTATAAATTTATCTTGAAGAAATATTATTTTTGACATTCAAGGGTAATTTCTGACTAATTACATATTTTTCTCTAGTTTTCATTTTCATTACAACTAAAAATTTCTTATCATAATTGCACAATATAGATTATTTTTAGTGTGTCTCTGACAGTCTTCTTAAGTCATGTTTAATGGTCGCAAAATATTTGCGCTTGCGAGATTTTTATGTTACCATTAAAATATCGCCCTAATATTATTGGCAAACAACTTTCTTTATGACTAGACTTATTGGCAGACGGGATAGCAGGGTTAATTATGTTTTTTGTTATAGGATAACAAAATATGACCTAGTATAACTTATCGTTTCAAGTGTTGTTCACCCACGACTCGGTAATTAAACAACTTTTATGTCTAAATAGGTACAGTCATTAAAATTAATAGTTCCCTAAAACCATAACAGGCTTCCAATAAGAAGTGGAGAAGATTGTTTATACGAAATAAAACTCACTTGACATTGAGAACGATCAATTGGAGTTTCTATACTGTACAATGAACTTGAGTCCTTTCGTCGTTCGAGTGCCTACACATCATCAGCCAACTTTCAGAATTAAGAATTCTGGCCATAGTGAATCGTATATTGTTGATTCCGACAACGACTATTAGGTGACATTTGATAGCCATCGCCGTGTTTACGTAAATTAGGGTAAATTGTTTCGTGTATTTATTACTTTTTTTTTAATCGCGTTTATTCAGCAATCTAAAAGCAAAACCTTATTTAAAAACAATATTAGATGCAAATCACTGGAGCCGTTTCGGAGTTACACAGATTATATTTTATATATTGACAAGAATAACTAATTTAAAATAAGATTTAAAAAGTGCAAAAAGAACCTGTTGGTTGTTGTTTGACTTAGAGCCGGGGACCGTTGTGGCTGTGTAAGATAAACCGTGCATACAGTGAGACTTAATATATAATAATTATAATGTCGACCTGTAGGCCGATTCTCCTAAAAAATTGCAACTGCACTGCAGCGCGGTGTGTGTCAACATACGTACATTTCGACGTTTCGTTAAACGTCGCTGCTGTCAGATCGCTTAACGATACGTCAAAATGTACGCAATTTGGCACACGCCGCGCTGCAGTGTAGTTACAGTTTTTTAGTAGAATCGGCCTACAGCTGGTATTAGTATTTAACACGCAGTTTTTGTGATTTTTGTGTAAAAGTGCGTTCATTTTTAGGAAATGTTTAAGTATAAAATTTGGCCTACATCGTTAGAGCATTTTCCGAGATAGGTACTCGAAATATTTATATATTTTCAAAAGTTGCTCGTAAAAATATGTATGATAATAAGAACTCCAAAAGAAGATATCGGTACATTTATTTGTAAGAATAACGAAATCAAAAGTTCCAATGAAAAAAAAGTGTAAGCATTTTACAAGTTGATCATTTTGCACACATATCTACGCCAACCCATTTTTATTTCACTGCTAGGATATGGAAAACGGGAAAGGATTTGTTGGGAATCTATTATTAAGTTAATATTACTTTTGACGGTTAAAAGCGTAGCAAGAAATGGCTCAGATGATGATGGAATCACCATACAGATTGGATATAAAAAAAATGTGTTTCAGCTCTGACGCATGACTGGAGTTTACTCCTTAAGAACGATAATTATGATATATATCGCATACAAATAGAGGTTAAATGAACGCATCTTCTAAAATATGTGAATTATAGGATTACCAATTATTTAATTGATTCTTCTTCATTACCATTTGAATCTATTTCTTCCATATTTTCCAATATTTTTTAACATTAATCACTTGATGATTTGTTTAATAGTACATAAAAATATACGTAAAATATAGAAAACTTCGTAATACGCAGGCGCGCACAGACACGTACTAACACACGTGCAATGCTCGAACCCTTACGGATGGGATACTTCTATCTCATTCTCTCGCACGCACAGATGTATATATTTCTTTCTTTTTAAGCGCACGAGCGCATGGCGTTACTATGAATTTTTGTTAACACTTAATTTTACTCCTAATAAAATTTCCGTACCGGGCCTTATAACACAAAATCGTTTCTTAAAGAGTGAACTCCAAAAACCTGGTTATAGAGAGAATTTTCAAAAAATCGGCCAAGTGCGAGTCGGACTCGCGCACGAAGGGTTCCGTACCACTATCTATAAAAACGGCAAAAAAATCACGTTTGTTGTATGGGAGCCCCCCTTAAATATTTGTTTTATTTTAATTTAATTATTTATTCTTAAAGTGAATATATAACTAAATATTCTGTAAATATTTCAAGCGTCTACCTGTTGCCGTTATCAATATCGAGCAAAAACGAGCAATAAAATCACGTTTGTTGTATGGGAGCCCCCTTATATATTTATGTTATTCTATTTTTTAGTATTTGTTGTTATAGCGGCAACAGAAATACATCATCTGTGAAAATTTCAACTGTCTAACTATCACGGTTCGTGAGATACAGCCTGGTGACAGACGGACGGACGGACGGACAGCGAAGTCTCAGTAATAGGGTTCCGTTTTACCCTTTGGGTACGGAACCCTAAAAACGTAATACGTGATTTTTTTATATTTTATCTATATATATTAGCTCAGCATAGTGGCTCCGCTTCGCGTGATGATAAGCGAAAAGAGGAGCTCAAATTGCAGCGGCAACTTACAAGAGACTTGACAGTGTCCTGTCAGTTGACACTACCATGCTCGTCCGCAAGGTGCTTCTTCACACTTCGTTTGAAGGATCCCATATTATAGGAAGGAGGAAATACATGTGCAGTTAAGGCGTTCCACTTTTTAATGGTACAGTAGAGATACGCGTCGCTGAACTTTTTAGTACGTGAAGAGTTGTTCTCAACAGTGGAATAATGACAACGCAAGCCCGCATCAGACCTTCAGAGCACTCACCAAATTAAAGGTCCTGCCCCTTTATTTTTTTCTTTATGGACTGGGATAAAATCCTTGACTCAATTCATAATTGAAAACCTTTGCTGCATTGGTAAATTAGCTGGTGATGTAATATCGGGAACTATTTGCATAATTCCGCAAATAATTGGTCTTTCTCCTACTTAGGGTTATTCTGTTTCCAACCCATAATGATTGACGGAATCTGCTACCTAAGCCTTAAGATTTAGTGAAGATACTGATTTCTATATGAGGCAACTGCCGTCAGATCTCACACAACCCAGAGAGAAAACCATACCTTTCTTTAGGTTAGGTCACACATCTTTCGAAATATAATTCCTTGGACGTACTAGCAAGTGATAATTATAAGTATGTACATAAATCCGAATACACGAATTTAGTGGTACATGCCAGGATTCGAACTGGGCACCTGTTGGTCAACAGGTCGGTTCCTTATCTACTGGGTATTTAAAACTTAACGTACCCAGGATTCGAAGAAGAGTCACAAAGGGTTGAAAGTTCCATTGTAAACAATCAATTATTTTCTAAATCAAAATAAATTCATTATCTATTGTTTAAATTTAAGTAAATACTCGAAAACACTTAAAATAATGTTGTAACAAAATGCCATGGTATTTGAAGGAATACAGTTCTTTGTTTACCATTACCCTTTGTAACCCTTACTACGTTAATTGACCATTGTTTGATTTGTGTTTACAATAGTATTCATGAATAATGTAGGTACTTGTAAGAGCGCTAAGATATTTACAATAATTTATATTACAAATTTTATATTAAAGTCTATCTATAGAATAAAATTAAAAAAATCTCACATATAGTGGATTTTTTTGGCTGTAGTTTTCTCTGATGTGGAAGTATGTACTTCCCCAGACGGGCTGCTTTGATGCGCCCTACCTCTCATAAAAACGTCTAGACTAACACAAACAGACATGTTCATGCACATAAATGTTTATCCGGTGTTGGAATTTAACCAACGAGCGTTGGTATCAAAAGAGAGTTACTAACAGCTGTGCCACCAAGCTCGTCTAATTAATTGTGCTAAGTAAATCGATTGCGGACTTAAACCAGGCATCCTCTACTATTTCCTGTCTACAGGTGACTTTGTAAATCTATATACAAAATGAAACAAAATCTCTCTTAAAAATCATTAATTTTCAAAATGAGGTTTTGTTACATTTTATAATTAACAAATCGACCGATGTCTAAAACCAGATAAGCTCAAATTTTTCTATCTAGAGATGACTCTATAAATCAATATATAAAATGTAAGAAAAACTCACTTTAACGTTATTATTATAATTATTCCATAAATCGACTGGTAATAAAACCTTACAACATCAAATTACTTAAATTTGTCTACGACCAAAGTTTCTATACATTTGTTGTTGTTGACTGTAGTAGTTGACTGTCATCTACTCGTAGTTCATTGATTTTACACAATGTCACAATTAGATGAGATGAGTAAGTAATTTAATTATGTACAATAACGTATTGACATTTAGCTCGAGATGTGACTACTTGACTTTGGATAAAACTGCCAAGTTTTCTAAACACGATAAAAAGTATTAACTCAACTAAACTACAGTTTATTTGATTTGAGTGTTTTAGATGTGTCCAAACAGTTCCAAAGTTACACGCAAGTTCCGAATTTGACAAATCAAATATTACACAATACGCGTGAAAAGAATTTATTATTATCTAAGAACAATGCTTTTCACTAAGCTGATACGATAAATGATGAAATCCCTCATTTTCATTGTCTAAATAAGAAATATTACAAAATAAATGTCCGGTATCTATGTACAACTTTTATCTTGATATGTTTATGTATAAATTACAAACAATTGCTTATAATGGAATTTGTTAAAAAAATCCATTACATATTATTCTCGGTTAACAATTTCCATTACATTGGTATCTGTTATTCATATGCGTTGTATTACTACTACCAACCCTAACTCATCCCACTGTTGGGATACGAGTCTCCCTTCAAGTGTAGGGGTTTAGAGCATACTCCACTGTGCTGCTTAAATGCGGATTAGTTGAGGCTAGTGTTTTCAAACCGCCGAAGACCACTGACTTAGCTTAACGACTGTCGCCTATCATCAACAGCCGGGACCGTCGGATTAACGTGCCTTCTGAAGCTCGAAGAATCTCAAGATAGATAAACCCATTCATAAACAGGCTGCGATCAACGTTACTTAACCTGCGTGTTTGGTAAGAATGACACAACGACGCCATCGAGCTCTCTTTCCTTCATATTTTCTATGTTAATATAAAATTTGTACAAAAATACAGAACAATTTATACTTGTAAAATATCTTCATGTTATTCGATACAGCTTACTGAAATAAATGGGAATTAATATACGATAGATCAAAGTCTTAGTAAGGGAGAGATTTGCATGGTTTTGCATAGCTTTATCAGTCGTCGTGTATTTTTTTCTGGAAAGTCAGTACTTTGTTGCATTTTTTATAGTTCATTGTGTATTCAGTAACTACACAATATATACAGGTTTCGTATATATACCTCTAAAATGTAGTTTATATATAAAATTAAGTATTAACATATTGCTATTTTAAATACAATAAAGTAAATAAGCGAAGTCAAATTAATTAAAGTAATTGTTGTATTAGGGAATTGAGAAAATAATAGAATGCGTGTATTTATTATTAAATTATTTTCATCCCACATGCTCGTTAACAGCCTCAAAACATTCACGTAATGTGGGCCGTCAGGCCTTCATAACAAACAATTTTTATTTAATTTAGCTACATCTTAGCAATACGTCAAATTTCAGGAAAAAAATTTAAATCAACCAAAAACCAGTTGAGTATGCGCAAGCTTGCATTGCCAGAGGAACACCTGGCTCGTCAATTATATAATAATTCAATTTTTTTTTGTTTTATTTTTGTCGGCCATTTTGACCATGTTGTTTGAGATAGGAACGGTGTTCCTGAACATTCCTATTCTACTTTTTTATGCTGAATCCGAATCTGAAGTCAAAATTCGAATATTCGAAAAAAAGCGACAGGCAGACACACAGACAAACCCACAGACAAACATATAGATTTCATATAGGAACGGTGTTCCTGAATATATTTTCTTTTCAAATGTTGGTTATATTAATATTTTAATAAATATATATCTATCTAAAACTTCACACCAAATCCCTTGCGGGGTAGGCAGAGAGTACTGAGCGCCACGTGACTCGATCCTTGCACACCTCACTCGATTCTTTAACATTTATGTAGCTCTTCTCATGCACGCTCGCTGGTTTCCAAGGCTCCTGATATCAGCTTCTGATAAAACACGATAAGTTTTGGTTGGGGTCTTCTTTCGCGTTGTATATCTGTTTCGTAATTCTTTCTTCGTGCATTCTTTTTGGATGTTCGAACCAACGAACCGACACTCTTTTCCAGACCAACTCTATTTGTAACATCATCATTGCGAACACGATTTATACACGTAATGCCACAAATTTTGCGCAACGCTCGTATTTCGACCGCGTTTATCTTGCTTTTATGTTCTCTCTGCCATACCCAGCTCTTGCTTCCATAACTTAGCGTTGGAACCAGTACTGCGTTATGTAGCGAATGCATAAGAACGATCTGTAACTTCCGGTTGAAGGTTTTACTGCTAAGAAGTTTTCCCAGTGCTCCATTCATACTATTTTCAGCAGTCGCTCGTCTTTCCACGTCAGCGGGATACGTTCCATCCCTGCTGAAAGCCCGCACATCCCCTTCCATTACGGAATCCTGCCTCCGTGTCCTAAAGTATTCTTTCGGATGTCAAACTTCATTCTCCTTTCAAATATTTTGTCATATATTTTGCTGATAAGCTGATAAAACTGATGGCCCTGTAACTTTTATAAGACAACAAAAACCATTTAATTAAATACTAAAGGGCGCAAGAAATAATTGTTGAAATTGTTTGTATCACCAGCGAAATCTACTAACAGGTATTTGTCCATTTAGATGCATTTCATTCCTTAAATATGGTTTCGCCTTATATTTTTATTTATTGTATTATACTGATAATAATAATGCAATTTGTTGAATTATCATTGAGTATACATTGGCAGTATAGGCCTCTTATTTATAGTTCCTACTCTTCTACTTTACTGTACCTACACACAAAGTACAATTAAAATCGTGTATTGTTATGAATTGTTTGTTTAATAATGATTCTTCTGATTCTGATTTAATAATGCCATAAAAATAAGAAAATAATTGCACATTAAATTAATTACTGAGAACATATGAAACATTTTTTCCTAATATATAAATAAAAAGAAAGAAAATCCATAATAATGCGTTGTTACATTAAGAAGAAAATTACAAATGGGGTGATTACACGTACGATATGTAGCCCTGAACTTCCACCGTGAAATTAATGTGAAAAAGTGTTGACGTGTCATATATCCTTACGTTGGAGTCACATTTTGCGGTACGCCATTATTCTTACTGAATAAATAAGATTTGTCGAACGTGGGTTTTTTCTTGGTGAGTAATTGGGGCAGCGACAATCTTAATGTAGGTGGTTTGGTTATATCTTATTAAGGCGATAACTTAATTTTTGAAATTATACTTGTTTTGGCGCGTTAGGGAATAATAATGAGAGTGAATTTTACAACACAGACAACTTAAATGGACACCACGAAGTTGGTCGCACACCAACATCTAAAATTGACAACACAAAGTTGGTGGAAAGGTTATTAGGTTTAATGAACATAATAAAACGTAGTACCTCAAAGTTATTGAAACGTAAAATGCCTGAAATTGTCGTTATTGACACTTTTGTGACAAATAAATAAAAACTACAATTTACAAGGTTTTATGTTTTTGAACTTACTTAAATTACACGAGTCATCAAACAATCGCATAATTATTTTTTTATTTAACTCTATGTTTAGAAAGATAGTTTATTTTATTGAAAGACACTAATGGACACCATAAGGGGAACACAATGGGGTTTAGACATTGCCAAATTTATTAAGAAAACTATCAGGTGAATATACCTTTACAGAAGATCGAAAACTTCTTATTCAGGGTTTTATTATTTTCTCATATTATGCTTGACAAAAGCACTGTATATTCTTTTACCGAGATTATAATTGTACACCTTTTATACTCGTATAACAGCAAATAATATCTGGAGGTTTTCCAGTGACTGACTGAGCTAGTTAAGGTACTCGAAAACATCGTGAAAAAATCAATTCGAATCATGGGAGTCGTCAAAAAGCTGGTGATTAGCGGAAGCGTAGCTGGAAAGCGAAAGAATATGCAAGTTATATTTAAATTGCAAGCATACGTAGAGAGCCCTTAACCTGGTTTACAAAACAGCAGATTGCACCGTGTACTTTTTACAGAGTTTGTTACTTTTGAGAAATGGGTAATAACAAAAAATATGCACATATTTTTTAAATTTGTCATTGGATAGATATAAAATTTATGTTCAAAATAATGGCATGTTATTCTAACGACGAACATATACAGCGCCTGCGCCTGTGGATGCCTCGTGGTGTCACGCCACGTGTCACTTTGACGACCAGAGATGTCTAGCAGCGACGGTGGCGAATGCACGCGGGTTTCGAATAGCGTACACATCACAGGAACTAATGCAGAGACGACCAGAGCAGCTACGGCAACGACGGCTAATGGAGTATAGAGACAATTAACTACGGCGATATAACTACGGGTTCCTTGTTGACATGACATTGTCGGCATTCCGCCGGTACTCACCATTAGGGAACCAACTCACAAAACATTGCTGGCATCCTGTTATACATACCATGTTTAAGCAATGTTAATAATTGGATATAGCGAGTATTGCAATCATACGATAAAAGACGACATAGCACACTGTGTCGGCAATATTGTAGCTTGTCGCAATTGCCTGCCATTGCCGCTTGGTCTCGGAAGCGTGCTTTAAAAAAGGAAAAGCAGGAAAACGGCAGCGAGCCGGCACGATATTTTTTGTAACATTTGTGTTCATAAGCCGACTCTCACAGAAAAAGCGGGCGTATTTCGGCGCGATGCGATCGCTTTTGTGTGACAGCTTGCATACAAACACGATGTCATAAAAATTCCGCCACACATCACTGCAGTTTTCCCGCATTTCCCGATCCGGTGGGTTTTGGATTTTAAAGTATTGGTTATAGTCGGCATAAGACAACTGTCCTTTATGGTATGTGGAAACCACTACTACGATCCGTTTGTAGTGATGCAGTTACTACCGGGTTTTGTATTATCATTGTACATAGTATTCGACAACTTGCATAATAAAAATCATACACGAGTTGTCACACTTTTTTATACATCGTCGGTAGACATAGAATCATTCGGCCCATCTGATTTTAAGTGATACCGTAGCCTAGGAACGCTCGTAATATATTAAGAATCGTTCGTGCAATGCCATCTCTGCTGCTAATACAGCAACTGCTTTAGAGCTTACTGGTAACCTAACACACGCAGGAATAGAACAAACCTCAAGGAGTTGTTATTTGGCTGCGGTTTACTGTGAGTAGGAAGTACCTACTTCCCCAGACGAGTTGCCTTGGTCTGGGTATTTTTAAGAGAGGTAGATAAAAACAGCCCATCCGGGGAAGTACCTTCACCTCACAATAACAAATAACAACTACCTGGAAAGTTGTTGCGTTCCTGCGTGTGAATGGGGTAACCAGTAAGCTTCCAAGAAGTTGTTGTGTTTGCAGCAGAGGTGTTTGCAGTGATATTTAATGCATTGCAAGCGTATAAAGGCTATGGTAACCGGTTACAGGTGGGCCGTATGCTGTGCAGGAGACGTGAGGACCTGAAAATACATGGTTGTGTTACCTGTGGCACTTTCAGCAAGACATATGACGAGAAATAGCGCTAGTATACTGGCGGTCGTGGCTCCGTGAGCTCCGATTCTTCTCCTGGTAGTCCTTGCGTCCATGTTGAGGTGTGTAGAATAACTCGGGGTCTGAAAATAATATCTCTGATTAGAATTTTGGTTATATTAGTACGTTCAACAAGTCATTCTAACCCTTTGCTAACGCTAGTGTTCAGTCCAAACAGATTAGAGCACACTATTCCCAGCTGCTCGTTTCTGGATTACCAGATTATCAGAGTCCAGCTACTCAAATGTGACAGATTTTTTCTACTATGCAATGCATTAAGTCTCACTCACGCAATGTCGCCTTTGCTATTAACACAGCTACTCCTTAGGAGCTCACTCGTGATCTGACTCAAGGAACACAACCATCCTGGTAGTCGTTATTTGGCTGCGGTTTTCTGTGGGGTGAATTTTTTTTCTCAGACAGGCTGTTTTAATATGCAGAAATTAAAGTAGCTTAATGATGGTGATAGAAAACATCGTGAGGAAACTCTCACGTATAAGAAATTATATTTTGCAAGTCGTGTGATCTAACCTAAGAAACGTCTGGTTTTCCCTATGGGTTGCGTAGGTCTGACGACTGTTGCTCCATGTAAGAGAGGTAGGGTGCATCAAAGCAGCCCGTCTGGGGAAGTACCTCCACCTCACAGAAAACCGCAGCCAAATAACAACTCCCTAGAGGGTTGGTGTGTTGTCACCATTGAGGTCACCAGTAAGCTCCCAAGGAGTTGCTGTATAAGCAGCAGAGGAGGCATCGCGCGAGTGATACTTAATATATCGCAAGCGTTAATAGGTTACGGTACCCGCTTTACATCAGGTGGGTTGTATGCTTGTATGCTTTCCGACATAGAATAAAAAAAATGTCATAATCAATATCTCCGCTACATCCTTAGGCTCAGGTAGCAGTTCAAAGCGACGTTTCCTAATCCATTAGAAGCGCTAATCCTAATCGATTAGGAAACGGAATAACGCTACTACTAATTAAGAACCAATCGTCAGAAATATTCGTTAGAAGACTCTTGTTTGACGAGCTCGGTGGCGCAGTGGTGGAACACGCCGTTATGCTACTTTGACACCAACTTGTCAATATTCTCCCATTGGTCAGTGGGTTCGAGTCACGGGTATTATTACTCACTGTTAAAGTCTTTCATGACGCATGTTTAAAATGAAAAGTCGAACTTGTGTTTGGTAAGTGATATAATTAACAATTAATATAATATAAATATAAATAAATAAATAAATATAAATATTATCGGACAAATTACACAGCGCCATCTAGCCACAAAGTAAGC
The DNA here is from genome assembly GCA_947507595.1 of Pyralis farinalis. Taxonomy (NCBI): domain Eukaryota; kingdom Metazoa; phylum Arthropoda; class Insecta; order Lepidoptera; family Pyralidae; genus Pyralis; species Pyralis farinalis. Next base: position 5,249,082 of record OX382270.1, read on the forward strand.
GAAGCTTGTGTTATGGGTCCTAGATAACTGATAAACATACGTAAATACATTTTTTTTTGTAAATACATACTTATTATACATAGAAAATACCCAGAGCAAGACAAACAGACATGTTCATGCACACAAATGTTTGTCCTGTGTGGTAATCGAACCTACGAACGCTGGTTAAAGTAACGTAACAGCGCGTTTCACCACTGCGGGACCGAGCTCGTCAACAGCGCGTGAATTAAGTTTACACGTAATAACTGTCTCATCGGTTCTCATATCTTATTTCCTTTACGAAAAAAATAGAAATAGTTTATGTTTCGGCTTGTCTCACATATAAATGTCCAAACTCGGCATACCCTGGATGTCCCTCCATCACAACAGTGCCTTAATTTGTAGTACAGTAATTGGATTAAATAAACTTTTAGAAAATGTACCACGAACATAGATCAATCAATGTCGTGACACATTCCTATCTATTTTTGTTGTGGTTTTGGGAGTCGTGTGTCGAGTGTGGTTGGATTCTAATCGTACACGCAGGTTAAGTAACATCATAATGATGAGCTCGGTGGCGCAGTGGTGAAACGCGTTGTTACGCTACTTTGACATCAATGCTCGTGGGTTCGATTCCCACACAATACAAACATTTATGTGCATGAACATGTCTGTTTGTCTTGGTCTGGGTATTTTCTATGTATAATAAGTATGTATTTACAAAAAAAAAATGTATTTACGTATGTTTATCAGTTGTCTAGTACCCATAACACAAGCTTCGCTTACTTTGGGGCTAGATGGCGCTGTGTAATTTGTCCGAGAATATTTATTTATTATTTATTATCGACCGCGGACCGTCTACGGATGGGTTTATCTATTTCGAGCTTCAAAGGGTACGTTAAGCTGTTGATCCCGACTGTTCTCGATACATGACAGTCGTTAAGCTAGGTCGGTTGCCTTCGGGCGGCTTGATAACACTACCCTCCGCCAATCCGCAGTTGAGCAGCGTGGTGGAGTGTGCTCTAAATCTCTTCTGTAAAAAATAGTTTTGGGGAGGAATAGATCTAAATTTATAAAATACTGCGTCAGTCTAGCTACGGCTGTCATAGATCGCAACAAGCAGAGCAGCTCCACCTAGGACTAATGCTGTATAGGCGGGGCCCCCCCTCGGGAGCGCACCTCCAAATTGGAGGAGAGAGGATAAGGGTGAGTGCCCAGATGAGCTACCTGGGCCTCACCCTTGACGGACGATGGACCTTCGGCCCCCACTTCGAGCGGTTGGGACCGAAGGTCATCAGAGCTGCGGCGGCGCTGGGTCGTCTTCTGCCCAATTTGGGCGGGCCCAGCGCCGCGTGCGAGAAGGCTGTACTCTGGCATCTGCCGGAGTATGGCCACGTACGGTGCCCCCATATGGGCGGGCGCCCTCTGCGCTCGGAACAGGGCTCAGCTGCGCAGAGCGCAGCGGGTCATAGCGCAGAGGGCAATAAGGGGGTACCGTACGGTAGCTTGGACGGCCGCGACCGCCCTCGCTGGCGACGCGCCCTGGGAGTTGGTGGCGGAGGTGCTCGCCGAGGTATACGGCTTCGTTGCTGAAAGGAGGAGTCTCGGCGAGGTGGGGCGGTATCGCCAGCGAGGGCATACGGAAATGATGCGGAGGTGGGGGGAGGACCTGGCGCAGCCGCGGTATGGAGTCCGCGTCGCGGATGCGCTGCGCCCGGTCCTGGAGTCGTGGATGCGCCGTAGGCGCAAACCCCTCACCTTCCGCATGGTGCAGGTGCTCACCGGGCATGGGTGCTTCGGTGAGTACCTGCACCGGGTCGCGAGGCGGGAGGAGCAGCCGGGCTGCCACGATTGTGGCGCGGCCGAGGACACTGCCCAGCACACTCTGGAGCAGTGTCCCATGTGGTCTCGGCAGCGCCACGATCTGGTGTCCGCGCTAGGAAGCGCGGACCTCTCGCTCCCGAGCGTGGTCCGCTCCATGCTCGGGAGTGACAGTGCCTGGCAGGCGATGGCCTCCTTCTGTGAGACGGTCATGTCCCAGAAGGAGGCCTCGGAGCGGGACAGGGAGGACGATCCCTTGGCTGTTCCGCTCTGGAGACGGCGGACGGGAGTGCGGCGTAGGCGCTACGCGCACCTACTGCCGCCTCCCTAATCTGTGGGATTAGGGGTCAGGATGGGAACCTGGCCCCATAATTGTCCCGCCGCCGGAGGGGCTGTCCCAATTTGCCGGGATGGCCCCTAGAGAGAAGAAGTCCGGCCCCTTTTGAGGGGCTGGCCAGTCGCAGTGGTGCCCTGTTGCTGACAGATCCGGGGCACCACACCAACGCGGCCGATGGCATTTCGCGGGGTCGTTTAGTGGGTATACCGTCGGACAGCCGACGGGGAGTCCCACACTACCACCGGAGGCCACCCAGGCACCGGTGGTGTGCGTAATGCATTTTTCCCCGCGTCACAAAAAAAAAAAAAAAAAGGACTAATGCTGTATACCTCGGCTATACTGTGTATAGCCGATGGGGTCGCGGTGGCTAGGTGGAGCTGTAAAGTTCGCTGTCGCCCGTGGATGGACTGACGCAGTACGGGAAGGGAAGTTGGAAATAGCTAAAATCGTTTCACCGGCGTTCAAAAATGGGCAAAATACTGAAAGATGAAGTTTGAATGAATGAAGTGTGGAGTGAAAGGGAATACCGATGTATGAATGTGTTTAGGCTGTAAATAATATTGTGATGCTAAGAGCCTCGCCCAAGGCAGGGGTGCAAGATTAAAAAAAAACCCTTCTGTTGAAGGGAGACCCGTAAACCTGCAATGGTTAGTTAATGTTGGTATGGCAGTAGTAAAACTCTGCACTGAGAGAATTTTCGCTTTAAAAGTGAGAGTGAGAGAGTGTTCTTGGAAAATACCTCACTTCCACAATTTAGTGTTGGAACCAGCACCGCGTTGTGCATAACGAGGTGTACCTGATATGGTATCAAACACAAACTAATTAACCTTTTGACTGCGGAAGATACCCCTCGTTCGCCAAAACTTAGTCTCTTACCGATAAATAGGCTCACCGCTTCTAGTCAACGTTTTAGTTAAAGCATGATTTTGCGCTGCGAATGTTCTGCAAAAATAACTGTCAAAATAGATATAAAACATGCCGTATTTTTCAGTAAAATGGTGTGGCAAAAGCTGCAAGATCTCCAACTATGCAATGTATAATATTACATTTCACAAGTAAGCCTAGTTTGATTGTAATATGAAGAAAATACAGGCACTTATTGATGTTATTTTGTTCTTTCTCAGTGTCTTGTGTCTCGTTCGTTTACGTGCAATTATAAATTGTTCTGGCTCTTTTTTTCGTTTTGTGTCATAATACTCATAATCATTATTATTTATTCGTAGCATAATCATAACCATCTTGACGTATTATCGATAAACAAGGATATTGTATGCTATGAATTTCTGGATTTAATAGAACTATCTGTAAGGTCCGATTGTACAACCGGTTGTGTTCTGAAGAGTTGTTCGAAATGATGCCGACAGCTACTTTTTATAACCGCACCGCTCGCCGACGGCGGGGAGTCGCACGCTGGAACCGCAATGGTCGCATAACGTGCTGTCCCAGAGAAGTTTTATTACGAGAACTCTCAAGCTGTGGAATGAGCTCCCAGCCGAGGTTTTTCCAAGGGACTACAGCATGGAGTTCTTCGTGATGAAATGTTCGTGAAGAAATGCGTGAAGAGGTTTTTAGAGGGTCGGCAACGCATTAGTGACACCGCTGGTTTTGCAAATGTCCATAGGCTACGGTGACTGTTTACCATTGCTTGATTTCCACCTTAGTGGTATAAGAAATAATAAAAAAAAGGTCGTAAATATAGTTAGCTAATAGGAAGTACCCTTGTAGTATAATTAAATTGCTGCCACATCCAACCACATCAACCCTTACTCATCCCAGTGGATCGATACGGGTCTCGCTTCAACCGAAGTGGTTAAGAGCATACTCCACCACGCTGCTCAACTGCGGATTGGCTAGTGTTTTCCAGGGCCACTGACTTAGCTAAACGACTGTCATCTATCGACAACAGCCGGGACCGACGGCTTAACGTGCCCTCCGACCACGGAGAAACTCGAGATAGATATTTTTTATTAAGTTTATTACTAATTAACATCTTTTAGCGTATTTCGAATAACAACTGTTATTATGTAATTAATACATTATCATAATACATTATGATTATATAATTGTCAAATAAAAAATATATTTGCGATGTAAGTGACTCACCATTAGGTATCTCAGAATCAAAGCTAATCTCTCCTATGCCTGGTGAACACCGCCGGTTAGCACGAAATATGTAGGATATTATTTATATTACGACCTTTTATTTTCACTAATATGACATATATTAATGTAATGAGATAAAGATATAAAGATAAAGTAACCTTGTGTTGATTTGTTAAAAGTTTTATCGATATTCATATTCGTCACATATTTCTATCGTACCGCACTAAAACAATGCAGGCAGGAACAGGACCGGAAAGACACGATGTTGATTCTTGAATTAGCCAATAGCGCTACTTGTTCAACTACAGCAACCCGACAGACGCCGACCCGTAGCGGTGACTATTATTACTATGTAAAAATCATGCCACTGGGTTTCCATCATGGTATCATATCATGGGTAATGGTATCGATACCTAAAAAATATCGGTGCAAGTGTATCGAGTTATTATTATTAGCTTCAACCGCGTCAGATCCTGAACTTTAGATTTAAAGATGGGAAAGGATTAAAAAAAACCGGTCAAGATGCCTTCAGGGCCGCGATGACTCCACGTAGACTACTCATTGAACTAACACATTCTTCCGCGTTTTTGTTCTGTAGCTGAATGTAAAATGTAAACTTAAAGTAGATACACAATCGATACTGGATACCGACGATTTGTATAAGTATTGTCTTAGATTTCCGCGATTGTTATACATTGAATTAAACAATTTTTAACGGAAGTATCGCGTGTTTTTTTTTGTGTTTTATTTAATTGTCAATACCTAACTTTAATTATATTTCTAATAGGTACCTACCTAATTATAGGGACCAGTAAAATGTTTAATAACAGTGCTCTCTAGTAAATTTATGATATTTATGTTTAGAAGCTGTTAGACACTCATGTTTTGGATTATAATTTAGAACGTTACCAAACATAAGCTTATACACTATTTTCTATAAAATTGTAATCTGTTTTGTGTGTTAATAAATAAATAAATAAATTTTGATGAACCTGACGTTTCGAATGCTTTGCAACGTCCGTGGTCGCAGGAAGATAACACAGAAAATTGTTTAATTCGATTTGTATACTACAGCGCCTGAGGATACCTCGTGGAGGAGAGACACATGTCGCAGCGATGACCAGGGCAGTCATGGCGGGTGCATGCGGTTTCTGATCTAGATGGCGGGAAATCGCGAGGACAATCACGGCAGCCGTGGCAGAGACTACCAGAGCAGCCATGGCGACGACGGCATGTTGCATCTACTAACGATAGTGGGTAATTGCCGGCCGGCGCTAGTTCGAACTAATTGGTGGTGGAAGCACACAGAGCAGTTAAATCATATTGCAAGTAAATTTAACTTACGCAAAATAACGCCTTCATCTATTAACTACTTGCGAGTAAGTACCGGGCCCATGGTATCGAGTACTCAATATCGTGATTCACGATCAAGAGTATCGATACCTACACAGTAGCGCATATATAGTGCCTTCTGGGTCAAGCTTTTACTGCAAAAAAAGCTTTGCTCAATACTCCATTGACACTATTCTCAACTCCCACTAGGCCCACTAGGGGTTGCCACTTGCCACATCAATGGTGTACCTTCCGTTGCTGTTGAAACAAAATACTCCACGTATTTAGTTCTTGTATTCAATGAGTCAGCGTAACTCATCCATCGGCCCAAAAATATCTTTTGTTATTTAATCCTAAGAAGAAATACAAACTAGTAATTATAAATTATTAATTAAGGCAACATTATGAATTTCATTGTTGTTCATCAATATTGTGGGAATAAATAATTGTGATTCTAAACAATGTAGGAGGATACTAAAATCATATTGTATTTTATGAAAGTTTATTTACATAATAAATAAAATCAATCTTCCATCGCTATTTCCAAAGCAGCCCCAGTGGGCTACTCATAAAAATCTGCTGATAAAAACACCCTAGAGAGAGTTTTATTCCTGAGAGTATGGTATAACACAACGAAATTTCATATTACCCTGTTAGTATATACTCGTAGTTAGCAAGATAAATTATTTTCATGTATGCTTGTTTGCCAACCGACTGGATGATGTATCTTTGTCACAGAATACCGCAGCCAGATCATAAGAAATTACTGTGGTAACAATGGTGGCAACGTGCGTGTGATACTTCCTATATGCAAACATTCATAATCGTTCATTCTTTACAGATGTGCTGTATGCCTCCCGAAGTTGTATAAAAAATAGACCACACGACTGAAGTAAAACTTCTTTAGCTCCATAGTGTGATTCAGACAATAGGCCTGCACTGTGTCTAAGATATACGAAATTTAACTCGTTATGAGAGAAGAATAGAAAGAAAATGTGTGCTCGCACCTCTCTCTCTTGCCCCTACAGTAATATACGAAACGTAACTCTCTCTCTTTCCGTATTCACTAACTTATACCTCCATCTCTACTTCCGTTCGCCTCGCCCGATCACACTTTTCGTAACGCTCTCGTCACGCATTCACCAGCTTACTCCCCAAGTCAAGCGTGCGTAAAGAAGTTTTACTTCAAAAAGATACTACAAAAACCTATTATATTCCAAGTCACAAACGTTTTATAAAAAAATAAAGTAAATATGTTGTGATCCAAAACTAACTATTCTATTTCAAGTTACAAGAATCACATCGCCGTAGAGTATGTTAGAACAGCGATGGGCGTTTGTGGTTCATTGGAATAATTAGTTCGCATCTCAAGCAACTTTGTTCTTTCCTAACTACCAAGTTGTTGAGGAACTTAGGCAATTATGGAATTCAAATCTTCACACTGGACTGTTACGGAGAGATATTCTGAGAACGAAGCAGTGACAGCCCAGTGGATAAGGAACCGGCCTGTTGACCACCTGTTGCCCGGTTCGAAACCTAGCGAGGGCAAATCGGTTCACCTGTTTAAGAGCGACACACACACACACATAGCGGTCAAACCAATTACTTTCCTCTTTTTGCGTCAGAGGTTAAAAAATAGAAGAATTTCAACTAAAATAACTAAAATAAATCAAGATATTCGTAAGAATTTTCGTTCATTTCTTAATAAAGGCAATGAGCACGAAAATTTGAACCAACGATGTCGAGATTTTTGAGTAACCAAATTTACTTTGACCTTTGTCGGTAGTTGTTACAATGCTGAATATCCGCCCCGTGGTCATCATCGACCACATACCAATAAACCACTTGACTGTGCATGAAGGAATCCAATTAGGCACCCTCACAAAAACCGATGTGTTTTAGTGACTAAATATCTCAGATTCGAGCCTAGATGAGAGAATATTTTAACCAACAAACCGGTAAGTGGCACGATGTTGAGCGGCGAACTAGCCAGTAAGAGCTGCGCTTTCTACTCTTCCCCCGACCCGTAGCGGTCTCATTGGCACTCCATAGATTTTTTCTGTAATATTGTCGAAGAACCTTACACATGACATTGAGCCATTGAGTTTAAAAATATACAGTTTCTTCATTTGTGTGTTCGACCGATTGTACAAGGTGTTGTGAACCGAATAGTTGATATTCACATCAAACTTCTTGCTAGCTCTGTGGGGGTGGGTATTCACAATCGTCCCTGAAAGCAACATTCGAAACGGATTCGAAAAGTTTTCACACATATTTCATACATTTTGACAGGTGACTTTTAGATTTCGGTGCGATCGTAGTGTTGCGAGGCAATGTGAATAACTCCACTGAATCCAGCACGTTATCGTTATCGCAGTAGCGAGATCTAGGGAGTACACCTGAGTAAAGTAACTTCAGAGCGAACTAGAAGTTGTGAGAACTATACCAACAGTTTCCTTCTACAACCGCATGTTCATCGTCAGCCGAGAATTCATCCTCACTCACTGGAACCGCAATAGTTACTTATTGCGCGGTTGTAGAGAACTCTTTTCAATAAATTACTATTTTATAAGATATACCGGTTATCTTTTAACAACTAAATATTGTATAAGTAACTATGCAATAGTTTACTTCAATGCACGTTCTGCACTTCCTTTTCTTTTTAAGCTGAGCAGCTCATGTCTATAAATTGATTTTAGGATGTATATACATATTTAATTAGATTTTAATATTTTCTCATGTAAATGGCTTTATGTTGTAATGAGAAATTAATAATAAAGATTCTTTAAACTGAACTCTAAAGTTATATATAAATTTAGTATTCCAAATGTAGCTTATGCCAATACAGAAGTTCGCCGGTTTGTGTATCTTTAATTTTACCACTTGATATCGTCAAATACATTGTATTAAAAATTGACGATTTAAAATATATGTTTCTTTTGGCATTTCTTTTTCGCCAATGGTGATTTTAGAAAAGTTAAAAAAAGAGAAATTAATACTGTAAAAAATTAATAGCATGCAATAGGATTTCATATAAAGAATTAAAAAGTGTAATGCCCGAGAGCCCTAATGAAAAATAAAAAAGCCGTCAGTTGAGAGTCCCGACACGCGCACAGAGGGTTCCGTAAAAAAATATTTCCGCAAATTATTTTCGCAATTTTTTTTTTTGTATTTTCATATTCTAGGTCAACGGGAAGTACCCTATAGGTTTTGATTCCCTTGGGAGTATCAAAATATGCGCATAAACGGGACATACACGACCGTATCTTTAGATCGCATTGACTTAGAAGTTTGAGTTTTTCACTACTCGAAGGGGTTGCAGACCTGAGTATTTCCTATTAATTCAGCTTGATAGCTTCACCCGTCCCTGACAGAGATAGACAGACGGACAACAAAGTGATCCTATAAGGGTTCCGTATTTCCTTTTGAGGTACGGAACCCTAAAATTAATATTTTCAGACGATGTCCGTTTCAACGTTGAAGTTTCTCAGCACCCACCTTATTATTCCACAGCCTGGGTTTCCATTTACCCATTTGATGTTAGGAGTTACAAAACCCAGGGTGTCGACAGCCTTGTATTGTCAACATTAATAAGCTATGGTATCTATTATATATCTGACATGTAAAAAAACCTACATTTTCTGATCTTGATTTTATTCTAACACTGAACGTGCCCGCTGGCCAAGTGGTTAACAATGGCAACTTTAACACCAAGGATCGTGGGTTCGATTTCCACACAGGACAAAATATTGTGTGCATGAACGTTTTGTTTGTAGCGCGTTTGGTAGCGCGCATTATTAAATGCATTCCGATTGGGGAAGTACCTCTACTACTGCACCAACCCTAACAAATCCCACTGCAAAGATACAGGTGTTCCTTCAACTGCTGGTGTTTACACCGTACTCCACCACACTGCTCAACTGCAGATTGGCGGAGGTCAGTGTTTTTAGCCCAAACGCCACTGACTTAGCTTAACGACTGTCATCTATAGGTAACACGGGACCGACGGCTAACGTGCCAGATCTCTCATCAGACTCATCCGTAGACAGGTTGCGATCGACGTTACTTAACATACGTTTTCAGTTATAATGACATACACAACCACCTATAGAGCTCGCGGAAAGAAGTTCACCGTCACAGAAAATCAAATCCAAATAACAACTACCTAGACGGTCGATGTGTTACGCGTAAGTGTCAGTTACCAGTTAACACCTAAGGAGTTCTGATGTTAGCGGTAGAGGTCACAACGCGCACACAACGCTTCCTGTATTGCAGGCATCATTTCAGTCCGTATTAGTCCACTGGTGGACATAGGCCTTCCTTCTGTAGACGCACTAGCCCCGATCCTGTACCACCTGCATCCTCGATGGATGTTTTGAGATCGTCGCTCCATCTAGTGTGCGATTGTCCCACACTGCGTGTACCAGTACGGGGACGCCATTCGAGAATTTTTTTTGCCCAGCGGTTGGCAGTTCTATCGGGCAATGTGGCCGGCCCAATCCCAATTCATCTTGCTTAGCCTTTGGGCTATGTCAGTTACGTTAGTTCTTCTGCGGATATCCTCATTTCTGATTCTATCACGCAGCGAAACCTCGATCATAGTTCTTCCCATAGCACGCTGAGTGATCTTGAGCTTCCTCATACGGCCCGCAGTGAAGAGCCACGTCTCAGTTCTGTATATCATCGCTGGCAACACACACTGTTCGAAGACTTTAGTCTTCAGGCGTTGAAGTATTTTAGACGAGAAGATGTGTCAAAGTTACTCGAACATTACATCAGTTGAGTTGTATACCTACTCATGTCGCCATACGTTATATTAAAAAAGTGTAAGTATGATTGACTATTTAAAAAACACATTTAAAAATAAGCTTGTCCAATCCAAGTAAGTCTAAAATAAGAATTGCCATTCACATCACGGTGAGATATAAAGCTTGTCTTCGCCGGCTGGAGACATGCAAATGCATTGTTCGGACAAACGCTACTTCAGTGGCCGTGTGGTATAATACCATGAGCGAACGCGGTGAGAGCACTTGTCTTCATCTTTTTGGCGTTACCTCGTTTACTAATCCATTAGGATTGACGGGGTACCAGACCTTTGTAGGGTTCCGTACCCATAGGGTAAAACGGACACTATTACTGAGACTCTGTCCGTCCGTCTGTCACCAGGCTGTATCTCATTAACCGTGATAGTTAGACAGTTGAATTTTCACAGATGATGTACTTCTGTTGCCGCTATAACGACAAATACTAAAAAAACAGAATAAAATAAATATTTAAGGGGGCTCCCATACAACAAACGTGATTTTTTTGCTCGTTTCTTGCTCGATATTGATAAGGGCAACAGGTAGACGCTTGAAATATTCACAGAATATTTAGTTATGTATTCACTTTAAGAATATATAATTAAATTAAAATAAAACAAATATTTAAGGGGGGCTCCCATACAACAAACGTGATTTTTTTGCCGTTTTTATAGATAATGGTACGGAACCCTTCGTGCGCGAGTCCGACTTGCACTTGGCAGGTTTTTTTTTTAGTTTAGGTTATAAGTCTTTCGAAATATGTCATGGACGTGCAGGTCATCTTCACGATGTTTTCCTTCACCGTCGAAAAGTGATAATTACAAATATGTACATAAATCCTAAAACACGAATTTAGTGGTACACGCCAGGATTCAGATCGGCACCAGATGGTCAATAGGCCTTTATTCACGGGGCTACTACTACCCTATATTAAGTGAATATCATCGACAATTTTATAAACAAAGTGAATTGAATACAGTATATCATAAAAACCGTATCGCTTTCGCTTATGATCTGATTTATCGCTGCATTGTATCGATTATTATCTTTTGTTTTTCTTAGAGAGATGCGTCCGTGTTTGTATAGCCGAGACTTATTCAAATTAGCAGAACTCAATATAGATTTACCTGCACGTGGAAAATATTCACTCATATTGTAACACTTTGTATTGTTACTACATAAATGGAGATTTTACGATATACTCGTAGATATTTCTTGTTCGCACATTTCAAATTTTCACAATCGAACAAGAAAAATCTATTCATTTTCTTTAGCTTCAACCCTTATCCAAATCCATTAGGATTGGCGGAATCCGTTACCTAAATCTAAGGGTTTCGTGAAGATACCAATTTTGACGTGGCTGCCGTCAGACCTACACAACCCATAGGGAAAAAATATTTTTCGAAAGACGTGTGACTTATGTGGCGTGCCCACTGCCACTTGAGCTTGGTGATCCTTAGAACGGTGGCAATGAGCAAGCCACATAACTCGGAGAGCCGATGGCCGTTGGGGCAGAAAGGTTCACGAATGGCGACCACGAACCGGAAAGCGCAACGCAGGACCTCCCCACACGATGTACCGACGATCTTGTGATCGCAGGGAGTCGATGAATGCAAGCAGCACAGGACCGACCGCTGTGGAAGTCTAAGTGAAAGATCTATGTTCAGCAGTGGATGTCCTTTGACTGATACGATGATGATGATGTGAGACTTGACCTATTGAAAGGGATGTATTCCTAGGTTAAGGCACATGTCTTTTGAAATATATTTTTTTGACATTTGCAAGGAAAATTTACTCCAAAACGTAAAAACTTCAAACTGTTAAATATTACCCTAATTACAAAACTCAACTAAATCAATGGTGATATAAAAATAAAATTGTAATGGAAATGTAGCTATAAAGCAATAATGAATGTTTGATCTTCTTTCCATGGTATTAATACCACGTACGACCAAGTGTAAAGACACTAATAAAGTTAATGTTTTATTTACGGCCAGTAATATTTTCGTACATTTATTAGTTAATTGGCTGTAATGTATATATATTTCTATTAATAAAGTAGTTCGATTTAATTGTGATTATTTAATCATGTGGTGTATCATATAAAATTTGCATGTGACAAAATACTTTGTTATTCTGCATAATTTTGACATATTATGAAAATAAATTTCCGCCTTAAGAGAGGTAGGTCGCATTACGACAGCCCGTCTGGGTAAGTACCGATACCTCACAGAAAACCGCACCCAAATATCAACTCCCTGGAATTTTGTTGTGTTCCTGCGAGCGAGGGAAGTTACCAGCATGCTGCAGCGTTGCTGTCTTAGCTGTAGAGGTGGCATTGCGCGAGCGACATATTAGGTTTTACGAGGCAGGCAGGCATGCTTTTTTTCAATGTAAATTTTCCCGGTAATGTGTTGAAGTACTGAATAAAATATATACAAAACAGTCCAGCCGATTTCGAATACTAAGGCATGTAAAAGAGCAATTCGTAAGTTTGTAAACCTATGTTTTCTTTGTTTACACTTTATCTGTAAACTGTAAATATTTTGGTATATGATTTTAGATATTTTTTTAGACCTTACACTCAAACCTTCTTTCTGGAAGCCGTAAAGATTTCTAGACGTATTTTCTTTCCAATATGTTTGTGCGAAAACATACTGCCTTACATCCTTTCCTTACATCGAAACATCTTAATATGGCTGCAAATATGCAAATTTACACATGTGGAACCTACCCATTTTCATTTCCTTTGATATAAAGCTGTCATCAAGTTGCCACATTATATTAGCTACAAAGCCGGTTAAGTCATGACGAGAAAAGTAACTGTATGAAATCCATTTTAATATTTGTTTCACTAACTGACGTTAGTTAGTAGTAGTAGGGATGGAAGGTACACCGCTGATGTGGATAGACAAGTAAGTGCTGGGAAAAGTGTGAATGTTCATGGCAATACAGGCCTGAAGGCACAGCTACGCTATACACAATACTGTGCTGATCCCTACGCTTACTTATGGAAGCGAGAGCTGACTGGGTTGTGACATTAAGCTTGTAGACCGTATTCGCAATGGTAATGTTAGAAACAGAGTTGCTCTGAAAAAGAGTGTCGGTGTTAAAATAAGTAGACGCATCCTTCGTTGGTTCGGACAAAAATTGCAGGAAGAAAGAATTACAAAGCAGATATACAACGCGACAGTAGAAGCATATAGGAGCCAAGGAAGGCCAAAGACTTACCTACTATGACCATATTGATGGTCAGATATCAGAAGGTGACTTCAGAAGCCTTAGAAACCGACGAGCGTGCATAAGAAGAGCAACATATTTTCAAACACGTGTTCTAACCTAATGAAGGTCTGATTTTCCCTATGGGGTATGGAGATCTGACGGCAGTTGCTACATGTTAAAATCTGTATCTTCCCCAAATCTAAAGGCTTAGCTAGCGAACCCTTATGGATTAGGAAACGGGATAACGCTAGGAAAAAAAGATGCCCTCGCACATTTTCCCCAGGAAACTAAATTAGCAGAAATTCCTAATGAATGAATATAATTTAATGCAAATATAACCTTCTTTTTAGCATTTTTAACTGAAACATCTTCTTATTAAAAAATGTAGCACCATATCGTTATAAAGTTAATGTATACTATTTTTCAATACACACTAAACTAATAAAATCATTAACCATATTTTTGTAACGAATTTATATGAAGGAACTAGTTCTCCACTCAGTTGCTTTTTTGCCGCCCGACGTGAACAACGCCCTACAAAAGAAAAACTAATTAACTGAAATCGTGGTTTAGTTATTCTTTTCAGCGGGCACCCTTCATGACCCTACGTACCCAATCTCTCATGAGTATTCTTACCGCCGACCATACCGGTATGTCGGTCTCTAGCTAACTAAACACTACCTAGGGGTTGCCTGTAGCCGGGAGGTTTTATGGATTCATGACTTCATCGGCAGGGAACGCCCCGAAAGGTTACGGGACGACGCAAAAGCTCAGGTGTCTCTATTCGATCCTAACAAACTACCCCCGTTCTGGAGATACACGCACTGTTCCCACTTACCCTCTGCACTCAATTACCTGACTGACCCTATTATTAAATCATGTCAAATCTAATTATTAAATGAAAGTCAACGTTAATTCTAATTAAGGTATTTAAATTTCTGTCAACTGTTTGCGTAATACGCTTTCCTACTTACTAGACATCACAAGATAGACAATTAGATTAAGATCTCACATTTTTCGTTTTATATTTTATTTCATAATTATAATTGCTACAGAACTCGAAACGCAAATGTTATGTTACGTTTCAGGTTTATAAGTCACTTTTTATTTAATGACTGTTTTGCTCGTACGCATGCGAGCACGTGGGTGTGTGTATGCCTACGGGCACGTGGTTGTGTGTATATTTATGTATGTATTAATAAATAATATCCGTGTGTAAATGAAATTTTACACTTAATTTTTGAGTGAAGTGTAGCTTTACGACAAGAACACGAAAGTAGAAGGATGTAAGATTTCATCTAGTCACTGTTCCGAACAATTGACTGGTGTAATTTATATACCTAGGTACTTTAAACTAATGTTTTACTAATACTTAAAAGGCAGACGAGTCCACGGTATAGTGAATAGTAAATGGTATAAATTATATTTCTACTTTATGGCATATCCGTAGGAAAGAACTTCCGACGACTTTAGGCTGCCTTTGTTTCGTAGAAAAGAGACATAATCACGACTGCATTGTTTTCCGGAAGTCTCGCGAGAAGGTGACGTAATGGACACTTTTACAAATGCAAAGTATGAGAATCGAGACGTAAGCCTCGCAGGTACGGACTGGAACTAAATACATTATCTTACCTGGTGTGGAACGAAAGGAGAAACGTTTCCTTTTAGCACTCATTAATTTGAACAAATATGGGGAATTGCAGAATCGCGAATGGAATCCTTACCTATCTTGAAAGCTTCTTACCTCTGATAATGGATAGATAGAATAAGCTTTATTTACATAATAATTGTTACAGGAAATTTATTAAAAAATACGTAGTAAAACATGAGTTATTATTATGCAACAAGGCGGCCTTATTGCCAAAAGTAACGAGTCAGCGTACAGAGAAGGTAGGTTATCAAGGAAGGAAAATTTATTCTTATTAATATAATTACTTATATAGGTGTAAATATATATATTTGTGTACAAATACTAAATAGCAATACATATATAATAATAAATATAAAAACACATATAATATTCGACGAGCTCGGTGGCGCAGTGGTGAAACGCCTTGTTACGCTACTTTGACACCAACGCTCGTGGGTTCGATTCCCACACAATACAAACATTTGTGTGCATGAACATGTCTGTTTGTCTTGGTCTGGGTATTTTCTATGTATAATAAGTATGTATTTACAAAAAAAAAATGTATTTACGTATGATTATCAGTTGTCTAGTACCCATAACACAAGCTTCGCTTACTTTGGGGCTAGATGGCGCTGTGTAATTTGTCCGACAATATTTATTTATTATTTATATAAAATACATACACAAAATATACAAACATAAGTACGAGTATATTTATAATTACTTTATGTCAGTGTACAGCTTTTTAAGTCATAAATAAATAAGATGATTTTTTTAATAGTTTTTTGAACACGGCGATAGATTTTGCTGTTCTTATGACTATAGGTAAAGTATTCCATAGCCTAATAGCTTGCACTGTAAACGATTGGTCGAAGAATTTAGAGGAATGAGACGGGACTGAAAGAAGATATTTTCACAGGAGCGAAGTTGAAAGTTGTGAGAGGAAGAACAAAATTTGAACCAAATTTTGAGGTAGGAAGAAGCTTTAGGATTAAAGAGTATGAAGTATAATGGCATTTTAAAAAGAATCAAATTAATCAATATGTTTTTAATAAAAGTTCTTCTTCTTCCTAGTGTTATCCCGTTTCCTAATTCATTAGGATTTGCGGGGTCCGCTACCTAAGTCTAAGGAATTAGCGAAAATGCGTATTTCTTCATGACATCGCCTTCTGATAGAACAGGACCTATTTGATCATGGTACGTAAGTCTTGGCCTTCCTCGGCTCCTACATTCTTCAACTTTTGAATTGTAGATATATCTGTCTCGTCATTCTTTTATACTGCATTCTTTCTACATGTCCGAACCAACGAAGCAAGCCTCTTCTTATTTTAACACCAATGCTCTCTTTCAGACCAATTCTTCTTCTAAAATCATCATTACGAATACTGTCTATAAACGTTACGCCACAAATTTTCGTAACGCTCGCATTTCGACCGCGTTTATCCTACTTTCATGCTCTCTCTGCCATACCAAGCTCTCTGAATTAAATATTATCTTCAAAAACGGGAAACTCCGATATTTAAACGTACGAAGTAGCATAGTTTGTATCACAAATGGCGATAAGAACTATCATAATGTCAATTTACTACACAAATGGATCCGTAGAGGATAGTGGTCATAAATTACGCAAATATCATCTATGTAGTTAATCTATCTGGAATTATCAATACAAGATTTAACATCAGGTTTTTCTTACAAACTGATTAAATTATAAATGACTTATGACGAGTTCGATGGCGCCGCGGTGAAACGCGCTGTTACATTATTTTGACACCAACGTTCGTGGGTTCGATTTCCACACAGGACAAACATTTGTATGCTTGCACATGCCTGTTTGTCTTAATCTGGGTGTTTTTAAGTGAGGTAGCAGCCTAGCAGAAAACTGCAGTCAAATAACAACTCCCTAGTACCAGTAAGCTCCTAAGGAGATGCTGTGTTAGCAACAGAGGTGGTATCACGCGAGTAATACTTAATGTATTGAAAGCGTTTATAGGCTACTGTAACCGCTTTATATCAGGTAGGCCGTATGCTTGTACGCCTCGCGACGTTGACTGTGTGCAATATCAGGCAGTTAAATTGTTCAACGTACCAGCAGTGGAATTAAACACTTAAAGAAAGTTGCTAGAAACGAAAGTGTACAAAATTCAGGACTTATTCATTATCACCTTATAGTAATGTAAGTATCGTCGATATTCTCTCTTTATTTTAAAAATATATTATTTTACCGTAAATGGATAATAATGTATAATATAATAATATTTATTACCAATTTCATACACAATTACATATTATTTATGAATACAATAAAAAATTACTTGAATCTTTGTAAATCAACTTTAATAACCAAAAGCTTAATACAGGTTGTAATTATAGCTATAAAATCTTTGTCAGACCACGCATGAAAAGGGCATTACCAATCTACCTTATGTTGATTTTATAGTAACGGTTGGGATCCTGCTTAGGGATGGCATTCTAATCACCTTATTTAAATAAAAGAGGCATTTTTAAATTGAGAAATATACGAGTTTGTTTGTAGTAAATATGTTGAGTAATAATAAAATATTATTAATTTAAATATAATAATTTATTCGTGTGCTGTTTGAACAATGTAAATGTATAATTTTTCGTTCTTAATTTATCTCTCAAATCATTTACTATAAAAGACCATGATTAAGGCAATATAATAGTCGTTTCAAAATTTGTACAGAATATAAGTATAATATATTACAAAATAATATTTTTGAACTTGATTTGTGGATTCCATTTTATTTATTATATGCTGCAACAAAATTGGATATTTTTATTAAGAATATTACATTATTGTCTGATATTATTTCACGGGTTTTAATCTGTTTTTAGTATAATTAAGTAATTATTTATGTGAAACATATATTGGCGCGCCTTGGCAGTAAAATCAAACCGTAAACTGTGACGGCAAATAGCATGACGCTCTCTCATGCCGTCACGCCCCCTCTACGCCGCCACTCTCGACACCATTGCGTGAGTGCGTGCGCATACTAGACACTCCGTTGCTTGTCTGCATGAGCTGTTTACTATTTATTTATCTATACGACGGGGTTTGATTATTATTTATTAAAAAAATTAATATTCACTAAGCTGTTACACCTTTCCGGGTTTCCAGTGACGACTACCATTGTTTTTAATTATATTATTAAGAAACTTATAACTATGGTCACAATTTTCTACAATATTTCCAGATGTTGCCAGATATATTAATTCTTTTTACTTGCATAGGATATTTGGCCTTTATCCTATATGCAGAGTATTCTACAAGGAGTATTATTATTTAAATAAAATAAATAAATATTGTCGGACAAATTACACAGCGCCATCTAGCCCCAAAGTAAGCGAAGCTTGTGTTATGGGTACTAGACAACTGATAAACATACGTAAATACATTTTTTTTTGTAAATACATACTTATTATACATAGAAAATACCCAGACCAAGACAAACAGACATGTTCATGCACCCAAATGTTTGTACTGTGTGGGAATCGAACCCACGAGCGTTGGTGTCAAAGTAGCGTAACAGCGCGTTTCACCACTGCGCCACCTAGCTCGTCGATTATTTATACTAGTAAATATTGTCAGGTATTATTAACTGGAGCAATTATATAACCGAGGACTATTTTAGTAAGATATCAATTAGATAGTCATCGTACTCGATCAATGACTCGAAACAGAGTATTTTAGGAGAAAGTGCACTATTTAGTGTTATTTGGCATACCGGCGAAATTTCATAACAAATGTTTATTTTCATTATAATACTACTATACCAATCTTTAGCTATGTAATAATAAATAAAATAAATAATAATATAATATGTGCGTAACGACACCACGGGTACCAGAGTGCTCCAGAGAGTCGATCAGGGCCTTCGTCTCCGGCGTGTCTTCGTCGGTCGGAGTGGAAATCCAAGAAGGCCCGCAGGACTCTCAGCTCTGGCTTGCCTTCATTGGCCGTCCAGAGAGGAGTCGATAGAGTATATTGCTCTAGCAGGTGATATACTCCAGGGGTGGAAGTGTTAAAGGGCATAACGCCGCGAGTAACTTCGGAGAAAGCGCAGCACACCTCTCGACACCCCTGAGTCACTCACACCGGTGTTGCCCCCGGCCGACTTTCTCTGGCATTTCGGGGGTCCATCTAGTGAGTGGCGAGCCACCGCCTGCCAAAAATAACAGTCAGATATGATAGTTATGGCAGGTGTCCGTCTCTCTTCTGTAATAGCCCAGTACTAATAATCCCTCCAGATCTCATTTCAATAGCTCAATTATTTCCGACACATTTGCAATAGTCCCAATTACCTGCCGTGACCTGCTCGTGGGTATATTCTCCCATTGATATCCCTTAGAGCAGGTCACAGCGGGTATAATACATTACATCAATCTTTTCTAAGGGGCCTCTACGCGTTGGATCCGTGTCCCCGCACACGCCTATCAAAAGACCGGGGTTAACACCCGTGATGAAAGAAAAAATAAAATAATAATAAATTAGAAAATCCGAGAATTAACGACAGAAGTAAAATCTTGAAATTTATGTTCATAGATTCAGATATACTTGGACGCACTAACATTAACACGATAGTGACTCAAACCCATAAGATTTTCCTTGACCCAAATAAAAATCGCTTAACGTGCCTAAAGTAATACCCTCCTAAATTCTAACAATAATTCTATACGCCAATGTTAAAATTTAATTACAATTTTCTCTTATAACATAAAGTCATAATTATACATGACATGTTTTCTCACATTACTCTAATTGAATGTAAACATAACTTCATATCTTTGTTTATAAACAGTGTTATCTTTATAATTTCGAAATGTTGAAGGATGTACGTTTGTTTTACTAGAGAAGATTTCTAAAAATAATTATTTGCAAATACTTCCATTTCCTAAGAATGTCTTGTGTGCAGATATGTCTATCGATCTGTTTGTCACTAAGATTCTCCTGTTTTATATACAAAATAGCGACCCGCCCCTGCTTCACACGGATGCAATGTAGATATTAATTTGTTTTCAGTGTGGAGTGATTGCACAAAGTACTCGTATCTAACGTATTGAATGAAATTCTTCGTAAAATCGTAAAATCTTCGTAAATAACCCAGTATTTTTTTGTAATATGTAATAAAAATGGTTACTGTGGGTTAAACCTTAGGAGACATATACCGTAGGGGACTTTTTGTAGATCTTTTTAAGATATATAATTCCGTAGCACATTATTATGGTCTATCTCGTAAGGTTTAGCCAACGTTTGCAATGTAAGCACATAAAAAGTAATTTTTTACGACATCATATTACATTTTATTAAATTCTCGGCTTTTCTCTGCTATAATAAGCATGTAATTACATATAAGGTTTAGGCTCTTGTATTACTCTGTCTATTGATCAAAACCACATTAAAATCCGTTGCAGAATTTAAAAGATCTACACGTACAGACGGCGAGAAGCAACTTACTATGTAGAAATAAGACACATAAAATTTCTAACTTATTTCTGGAATAAAATTTCTACCAAATGTAAATTACGGATTAAATAATAGGCAAGGTATTATTTTCGATATAATAAACCAAAGCGTGCTTAGATTTCGATCATTCGACTGTTTGAAAATTTATATTTCCGAATATAATGGCCAAGGACATTTAACAAACGATGACATAATTTTTACAAAAAAGGGTTTTGGCCTGAAGTTATACTTGCTACAAAGACCCAAGAAGTTTTAAATCATTAATTAAATTAGCGTGTTAAATAATGTATGTCAAGTTCAATAGATAACATTTTTTTTATCGCTTGGTTTTTATTTCAATAAAAAATATATAAAAAAAGGTTTTATTCGGCCTTCATTTTTTGGATTCGTTTTTTATTTAAATGTTACATAATTTATCTGAAAAAGATGGGCAAATTAACTGTTAGTAGGTACCGCAACAGATGTCGACCTGAATCGATCAAGTAATTATTAGAAAAGATAATATCAATATTTTAATTCATAAAAAAAAAAATATGAATGAAAATATGTTAATGTATGTAACGTAGATGAGTAGGTAGAGGGTTACGTTTAATTTCAAATTTAATATTTTTTTTCCGTATCTTCACCAATCTCGTAACCAAAAAAATTTAACACAAATCGCAAGTAAGAAGCTTATAGATTATGTAAACATACGGTAACTTACCTTTTTCTGTTTAAGGATTTATGGTTGCTAGGTTTAAATACCTAAATCGAAAATAATTCCGTCACCGATCAAGTAACCAATATATCAAAATATGTAAGCATATGTTTTTTATTATTTCTCTATCAGACGTCACAAGAACTGGGCCTAGTTGCGGTGGTTATGCTGCGTCCTTCTCTATGACAGTGCGCATAGACTCTCTCTCTCTCTCTTGCACGATTTCAGACTGACGTAGCGAGAGTAGCTGATATGCTGCATCTTCCTATATCACATTGGAATACACTATCTCTCTCGCACAATTTCATACGCTTTAATTTATAAATTTCAAAGCATTACAACCCTCACTCTTGAATGGTTTTTTGCAAGCAATCTTATACCATCGTATCATTGGGGGAAAAGGAAGCTTTATTTTGATGTACTTACTCTTTATTTGGTTACTCGATCGGTGAAGATGTAGGAAAAACATTGTTCACCGAGGGGAGAAAGTGACCGATTACCAACGAGGGCGAAGTTTTAATTCGCCCAAGTTGGGAATCGCACTTTCTCGCCGAGTGATACATAGTACTTTATACTACACCTGCGAGTAAAGTATAAAACAAAATCTCTATTAATGGAAGTTTATATTAAGTAATTTTAATATAAACTTCCAAAAAAACACATTTCGTTTGGTTACTTGATCGGTGCAGGCCGACATCTATTACGTATCTTAGACTATGTGTAGCGAAATCTGTGTTTCTAGAGGTTATAGTTTTTGACAACAGAACCTTAATAACGTTTAAACTTAAACATTAAATGAATTATGGCCGAATTACGATCACTGGGCGACCAGTAGTATATATTAGAGACCCGTTCGAGACCCGGGTGGTCGAATACAACCGCGAAATGTATGGGAAAACGTATATAACGGGTTCTGACTGCTTTGATTCTACTATTTTCTTTCAAAATAAAGATGTATGTTGCATATTAGATGATTTTTTGATAAACTTATCTTTTTTTACACTTAAAGCTTAATTTATATTTATTGACGCTAAAATACAATCATCCTGCTTATAATTAGATATATTAAATAACATTATTTTTGCATCTATCTGTTTCCAGCAAACACAAAATCAGAAAACGGTACAATCTTGCTATGTAATAATTAATACCCGGAACTCCCACAATAGCAAATATATAAATGCAATTATTGCAAGAGATGTCAATATATATTCAATTGAATTTAAAACCAGAACTTGCCGGTTATGTATTGATATTCAACCGCGAGAAGTAAAAAAGGAATGGCGTTTCACAAACCACCACTAATGATCATTTCACGACATTTTAATCACAATAGAAATAGAATAGAAAATGGTAATATCATGATAAAAACGTCTACCACAATGAATTTTGGGGAAGCAAACAAAAAATCCCTGGAGAATAATTATCTTGCTGAGTTGCTAAACGGAAATATACAAAATGAATAACAGATCATCTAATGCAAAAACACCACCTACTCAATATAAGAAAATATGAGTACCATACCACTTTCTAAAAATAAATGAACAATAAAGCCATGGATTACTGAGGATATTTTTTAATATATCTTAAAGTCAAGTTTTTTCCTCATCCTGCTTTTACATCGTAAAGAAATACGTTATAAAAACAATCACATGAAAATTCATTTTACGTATTGTTATACATTTTAAAAAGCTTGACTTTGCTATGCCGTATATCATCCCTTGCGTGGTAGGTAGTAAGTACCCAGCTCTATAAGAGCCCGTCCTTACACACCTCACTCGCTAGTTTAACATTCATAGCTCTTTTAATGCGCGCTCGCCAGTTTCTAGAGCTCCTGATATGAGCTTCTGACAAAACATAACCAAATTGGTAGTGGTAGGTGAATGTTGGCCTAAAAAATAATAATGTAATAAAAATTGAAATCGATACTAATAAAATCGAGAGACTAAATATATACAGCGACATAGCTCTAATTGAATACGGCTAATGATGTTTTTTTTGCATACCCAGAAAAATTAGATATTTAAAATAACGAAAGGAAACAGCTAGGGCGTGTGTCAAGTGTATGTAATCGCTTTCATCATCATCATCATCTCAGCCTGTACTCGTCCACTGCGGAACATAGGCCTCCCCTTTAGAGCGCCACAAGTCTCGATCCTGTGCCACCTGCATCCATCGACTCCCTGCAAGCCTCTTGAGGTCGTCTCTCCATCTAGTGGGGGGTCGTCCCACACTGCGTGTACCAGTACGGGGATGCCATTCGAGAAACTTTCTTCCCCAGCGGTTGTCGGTTCTACGAACTATATGGCCGGCCCATTGCTACTTCAGCTTGCCTATCTTGTGGGCTATGTCGTTATCTTAGTTCTACTGTGGATATCCTCATTTCTGATTCTATCGCGCAGAGAAACCCCGAGCATAGCTCTTTCCGTAGCACGCTGAGCCACCTTGAGCTTCCCCATACGGCCCGCAGTGAAGGGCCACGTATCAGTTCCGTATGTCATCACTGGCAACACACACTGCTCGAAGACCTTACTCTTCAGGCGTTGAGGTATTTTGGACGAGAAGATGTGTCGAAGTTTCCCGAACGCTGCCCAGCCGAGTTGCATCCGTCTGTTGACTCCG
This sequence comes from Pyralis farinalis, assembly GCA_947507595.1. Lineage (NCBI taxonomy): Eukaryota > Metazoa > Arthropoda > Insecta > Lepidoptera > Pyralidae > Pyralis > Pyralis farinalis. Next base: position 5,273,115 of record OX382270.1, read on the forward strand.
TCCGTCTCTCGGTCGAAGTTGGATTTACCTAACTGAATAACCTGTCCTAGGTAAACATATTCGTCAACAACTTCGAGCTTAGTGCTTAAAACCGTGACCGGCATAGGTGTAACATGGACATTCGACATGATCTTAGTCTTGTCCATGTTCATCTTGAGACCTACTTGGTTGGAAACACTATTGAGGTCATTAAGCAGAGCGCCAAGTTCCTCCATCGATTTAGAAACGAGAACTATATCGTCGGCAAATCGAAGGTGAGTGGTGCATTCACCATTGATGTTAATACCGTATCCTTAGCTTGAAATTCTTCCAATAGCTTGAAGACATCTTCCAATGTTGCGGTGAAGAGTTTCGGGGAAATAAGATCGCCCTTTCTTACACCTTTTTGCACTTGGATTGGTTTCGTACTCTGCTCTTGTACTCGGATACACATCGTTGCCTTACTGTACAAGCACTTCAACGCTTCAATGTACCGATAGTCAATTCGGCATCGCTGGAGAGACCGTAGCACCGCCCATGTCTCTATGGAATCAAAGGCTTTTTCGTAGTACACATACGCCAGACATAATGGCAGATTGTACTCTTCAGTCTTCTGTATAATCTGACGGAGGGTATGTAATGTGGTCTTCGGTGCTAAAGCCTTTTCGGAATCCGGCTTGTTCGGGAGGCTGGAATTCATCAAGTCTGCGTACGAGACGGTTTGTGATGACTCTCGAAAACAGTACATAAACGTGGCTCAGAAGCGATATCGGCCTATAGTTCTCTAAAAGGGTCTTATCACCCTTTTTGAAGAACAATATAACCAGGCTTCTGCTCCACACTTCCGGTGTTTCAGCGGAGTGTGTAACGGAATTGAATAGCTTCTAAAGGACTGCAAGTATCGGCTTTCCGCCCGCTTTCAGAAGCTCTGCCGTAATTCCGTCCTCACCCGGTGCTTTCCCATTGTTAAGCTGTTTGAGAGCCATACGAGTCTCATACAGACTGATGTCCGGGATATCTTCGGTATAGTGTCGTGTCAGTTTAGCTCTAGAGTCGTTACTAGCACTGTTGTTCGGCTGTACGGCTGACGATGTGTACAGCTGTCCATACTACTTCTCCATCTCACTCAGAATCTCAGTCTTCATAGTAATAATGGTGCCAGTGTTGGTCTTCAGCTTCGTTAGTTGACTTCGCCCAACAGACAGATCTTTCTGACTTTGGGCGAGATCAACTTTGAAGACTTTGGAGCCTTGGTTCCGCTTTATCGCCTCTTTAATACGAATTATATAAAATTGACGTCTCGCCGTATGCCTTTGGGGATCTGCCTGTTCTTTTTTTTTTATTAAAACTTGCACCCCTGCCATGGACAAGGCTATTTCAATGCCATTTGGTTACTAGCCAATTAAATATTACAACACATTCATACACAATACTTCATTCCTTAACTCATTCATTCATTCATCATCTTTCGTTTTTGCCCATTTTTGAACACCGGCGAAAAGTTTTCAGCTATTCTAAACTTCCCTCCCAATACTGCGTCAGTCCAGCCACGGGCGACAGCGAGTTTCGCAACTCCACCTAGCCATCGCGCCCCCATCGGCTATACACAGCATAGCTGAGGTGTTCTGCATTGGTCCTAGGTGGAGCTGCTCTGCTTATTACGATCTATGACGGCCGTGGCTAGACTGACGCAGTATTTTAAAAGTTTTGACCTACTTCTTCCGATCATCACTTCGGAGACTGTGTTTTCAGTGACTCGCATTCCCAACTCCTGCTCCAAATCGTACCTCTGTTTGGAGAATGCGGGACACCGAAACAATATGTGTTGCACTGTCTAGTCCACGCCGGGCTCGCAGAAGCACGATGGGTCATCCGCGCACTTGAATCTGTGCAAGTACGCGGAGAACCCACTATGCCCCGAGAGGACCTGCGTACTGATGCTCGACAGCACCATTTTGCCCACGATACTGTACGCCTCCGCCGCACTCGGGAAGAACAGCTTCGTTGTCGAAGCTGTTGTTCCCGATTTGTATCTCCTGTCCCATTCGTCAATGGTCCCCTTGCGGATCATACTCTTGACGAATGAGACAGGGCAGCGGTCGTAATTTGGCCTCCTCCGCAACCCCAGTGCGGCACCCCTGGCGAGTTCGTCGGCACGTTCGTTCCCCTCCAACCCAGCGTGTGCCTTGATCGAGAACAACGAGACGCTCTTACCCTGGCTTTTGCACAGCTTAAGAGCGTCCCGTGTTTGCACCGCCAGGGGATGGGGGGACTCGGCGTTCGCCACCGCCTGGAGCGCCGCCATGGAGTCGCTGAAGATGCCAATGCTGGGTCCATCGCAGCTCAAAGCATACTCGGCCGCCGTGCAGATAGCCAGGAGTTCCGCCTGGTAGACGGTACAGTAGGACGACAAAGCAAGCTTGACGGCCTTGGTTTCAGCGTCGCCGTTCCATATAGATACAGCGGCGCCAACCCGGCCGTCAATCCTGCTGCCGTCCGTAAACATTCGCAGGGCAAAGTTGGAGTGTGCCCTGCATTGTTTCTCGTCCACCAGGCTGCCGAACTCCAAGCTACTCGTATCTAGCTCCGCGGGATGCGGGGCTTCGATCTTCGAGGCCGTCCGCTCGATCTCCGTGTCCCCGAGCAACGGATGGGGTAGCCCCCTCTTGGCCTCGTATAAAGAGGCGACGGCTCGCACTCTGAGGTCAAGAGGTAGCACCCCAGCCAGCAGCAGTGCGGAGTTCAGGGAGACCGTGCGGTAGGCTCTGCAGATCTTCTGTGCGAAGCCCCGCTGTACGCTGTTGAGCTGTTTCTGGATGCCCAGCTGCGGCAGCGTACAATATCGTAGGTTCCACTACGGCTGAATATATGATCTTCACTACTTCAGGGTTGAGTCCCTGACGCAGGCCGTACGCGCAAGGCGCCCGTATACGGCTATTGCCCTTTTACAGACAATAGCCACGTGCGCGTTGAACGTCAGACCCGCGTCAATCGTCAACCCCAGCAGTTTGATCTGCCGAGACATGCCAATGTCTATCCCGCCCATGGTAAGCCGCGTGGTGTCATACCGAAGTTTGCGCGTGATCAGCATAGCGCTGGTTTTATGCGGCGCAAACTTCAACTGGTTTTTGACACCCCACGTCCTCACATGCTCGAGAGCGGCATTGGCCTGTCTCTCTATATCCAGCGCAGTATTGCCTTTGAACATCAGCACGACGTCATCGGCGAAGGCCTGACAGTGCACCCCCGCAAGGTCGAGTTGGGCAGGGTCCAATAGGAGGTTCCACAAAATCGGTCCTCCTATGGACCCTTGGACGCACCCTTTTGTTGTCGACCGCAAGGTTTTCCCCCCGGCGTACCTCACTCTGACGGATCTGCCTGTTCAGCCGTCTGTACTCTAGCGTGTGAGCTGAAGACTGCAACTACATTTCACGTCTGATCCGCATGAGATTCTGCGTGTTAGTCGAGAACTTTTGTGATCTTTTTGGGCGAGGCTGGAGAAATTTAGCTCCCACTGTATGGACAGTTTCCACGAGCTTACTGTTGATATCGTCCGGTAACTCATAAACAATCAAAAATATAATGTTAGAGTACTTTCATGTTCACTACTACTACACTACTTCACCAGAAGGAGACTTTAAACAAAAGTCGTCTGCGTGGGTACCACTGTCTCACCTATTTCTACCGCCAAGCAGCTATATTTATATAGCTGTGTTTGAAGGGTGAGATATGGCAGAGAAATTACTGGGTACTGTGACGAAACAGCCTTAGGTCACAAGATTGGCATCGCGCGAGTAACATTTCCATGGTGTTGCAAGCGTCAATAGGCTGCGGTGATCGCTTACCATCTAATGCGGGCCGCATGCTTGTTTCCCAATCTAGTTGTATAAAAAAAAAATTGTGCAGTTTATAATTAATACCAGATGAAAACCCGGCTTCGCTCGGGTGAAATGAGACATAATACACATGTAGGTATAAAATGGAGGTAGATATTTCTGTAGTTATCGGTTCTCAAGGAATATTAAAGGCAAAGCAAGGCGTAGATTCGTATTGCATCGTTCATTGTGTTTAATAAATATAGTAAATTAAAACTGTGAAATTTTTTACATAAATAATTTTAATTTTTTGGATTTTTACATCATCGAAACTTCGAACTCGGGAGAAGGCAACATAGAGCTGGCCGTGGGTGAACACAGGATTAGGTAAAAATAGACCGATTTTGTCGAAAGTTTGTCCCTGACTTTTATTTATTGTCATAGCGAATGCTATGCGGATGAGAAACTGAAGCCGACTAAATTTAAAAGGCAGTTGACTGTTAGATGGTTGGAGACGAATTCGAGGAATAAAAACTCTGGTTCCCACATGGCTATTACAAATAATTTTGGCATCAATGACACGTGAAGCTAATGCTCTAATAATAGGACGGGTTCCGTTGCACAACCCAACAGTCGGGTTTAAATTTCTTAAAAGCATTACTATACAACCAACTTTTAATTTTGGAAAATGTGGTGGTAGTCCTACAGGCGTTATAGAATTTAGGAATTCTACAGGATAGTTTAAAACATTATTATGATCGTCCTCAACCACAGCGTCAGAACTCTCGTAAATTTTAAACATGCCGGGAATTTTCTCAACAACTTGGTCGTTCAATTGAAAACAATCATCGTTTTTAGGGGTAAGTAAGGTAAGTAACTTTTATTGAATAACTTTTATAATAATTTGTGTCAAGGGACACACCAAAAATATGGTCTACAATTGAATTATGTTGTTAACAAATGATGTAGGTATCACACTGAAAATGTACATTATAATTTTATTACGAAAAGAACTTCAACTATTAAGGTTATGGTCAGTATACTTTTTTCTATGGTAATGTTATGGCAATCGGCCAATCTCACGCCGTGGTGAGGCGTATGTGCGCTAGTATGAAACGGACCGTTTAGTAACTACTCAAGATGTCATCCGATGTCAGTGACGTTTCGCTAGAGTGGCCAATATGGCGACTGAGATTTGTCTGTCAGCACCATTAGAATTTAACAAAATACTCGACAATCCGAATTTTGCGGATATATGTTGTCGACTCGAAATCTTTATTTGTTTATGTTTTATTATTCAGGTAAGGTTTCGATCGAGTCTACCGTAACCCTTGACGAAATATTTAATATAGATAAAGGTAACTTTTGGTTTTGCCGTAGTCACGTCGTATTATTAAATACGTAGTGTATCTTATTTATTTTTATACGGCACGCCTTATTTAAAATGTTTACCGTAGCCTATGAACGCTTGCGAAACATTATGCATCGCTGGCGAGATGCCACTCCTACAGCTAACACTGGGAGTATACTGGTAACCTCACTCACGAGCAGAAACACAATAATCGGCCACGGAGTTGTTACTTGGCTGCGGTTTCTGCGAGGCGTAGTTACTTCCACAGACGGGCTGCTTCGATGCACCCTACATCACTTAAAATCTTATTTAGACAGGCATAGATGATATGTTATGTGACTGCGGCCAAACTAAACCCACCTTTATGTTAGATATAATCTAATGGTTTAAGTAAAATTATATTTTATTTGTCATTGTTCACAAGTTATAATAAAAAATATACCTAATTGAATATAGTATAATAGTATAGTTTAGTAGATATGTCTGACAGATGAACATACATGCATACATAGCCTGTTAAAATCATGCACCTCACTTTGACTCGCCTTAGTCGGATAACAAGTAAAACACGTTGTTATCTCGATTATAAGTCCCCTTGTCAATATTTGCTTTGAGCAAAGTATTTTTCCTAATTCGTTGAAGCACTTTACTATCAGTTCCTTGTACAATGGTGTGTGTAGAGACGATGTCAGCTAGAGGTTTATATCAGCTCTGCCAGTATTATCAAAAATGTGAGTGATGAGTTGAATGATGAGCTCGGTGGCTTAGCTCGTGAGTTCGATTCCCACACAGGACAAACATTTGTGTGCATCAACATATATGGTTGTCTTTAGTATGACTGTTTTTAAAAGAGGTAGGGCGCATCAAATCAGTAAAGTGTGTAAACAGCAGTGGAGAAATAGCTCCACCTAACAGAAAATCGCAGTCAAATAACAACTCCCTAGAAAGTTGATGTGTTCCTGCGTGTGAGTGAGATCTCAAGTAAGGTCCTAAGGAGTTGCTGTGTTAGCAGTAGAGGTGGCATCGCGCAAGTAACACGTAATGTATTGTACGTATATACCCTAAAAATAAAAGAAAAAAATGTATTTAATGTCTTCCGACCTATAAGGTTACTGTGGAAACACATTCCGATACATTGAAATCTGTACTAAAATATTAAAAAAGTTGTTTGAACGCGCTAATCTCTGGAATTGAAAAAAATATTTTTCCATTTGATAACCCAATTTTTGGGGAACGTTATACGCTATTTAACATCACGCTAGGACCCTTAGAAGCCAAGGAACACAAAGAAAGTAGAACAAGCGTTTTCCACGGAATACACGCGGAAGAGATCGCGGACTGCAGCTAGTTACAAATGAACTACGAGTATTAACAAGAGTGCAAGATTGGTTTAAACTTGGTGGTAGTTTGACACTATCTGTAAGATTAAATTACTTGTACATTTGGATTGGTACACGTGGCGTTCCAGTTTCTGCTTACCCCAACGGGAGCAGGCGTGATGATATGTATGTATAGATGTATGTATGTAAATAACAGGAGATCATGGCTATAGTCAAGGTCAGGAAACTTTATTCAAGACGTTAACTTTTGATTTGGATTTTTATTGGAGTTAGCGTCGAGAGTGATACTACTGTTCAATAATCGATTATCGGATACTTCTATTAGCTCACTGGTTACTGATCATCTTGACAAGCGAATGTATGTCTATTTTTATTTCCATAAAAAGACATTAAATTTGGAAATTAGAGGTAAACATCTAGAATTTTTGTGTTTCTAACAAAAACCGGGGTGGAGATCGTGGCGTATTTTACTGTTATTGTGGCAATAGCTCTACACTTGATCTTTAATAGCTGTGGGTATGTTCCCAGACATAATACAATTTAGTAAACTGAATTCTTTCCTCAATTAAGGGAAAAAGAGTGAACTGGAGAATTAGAGGATAATGCTTGATCAATTGAAACTCTATGTTAAGAACATAGAGATTTTTCAAAGCCCGCAATATGGGTGTATAGCTAGTAAGTCAATAATATGATGTATTTATGATAATTCTCAAGAGGCTAACACCGTGAGTAAGCTTGTAACTTACTCTGCTTTGTCTACGCCTGAGGAGGACTTTTTATGCATGAGATTGAATGGTTTATATGGAGCCTAAAATATGAAAAGTCCGCAGGAATATATGTGGTTGCAGCTGAGATGATCAAATTACGAGTAGGTGTCACTTTCATTCGGGATCCTTACTGGCCTCTGCGCTATTTATACTGAAGAACTGAAAAGAATATACATGCTTAAGGGATCAGGGTATAGGCTGTTCCAGCTACAGGGACATCGGTTTGACCAGATTAACGACAAAAGTGTACGGAAAAATAATTGAGGCGCTGGCTAATTGACGCTAGATCAAAAGCCTTTCTGCAGTTTTGCGGAACTCAAGAAAGCATTTGACAGAGTTGCGCGAATAAATCTCTAGGACACATTGCCAGAATATAGAATTGATGGTACCCTACCATGATACTTATGAGGATTGTACAGTACGTGCACGGGTGGGTGCCAGATTGCCACCTTGGTTTGACATCAACATTGGCATCGAGCCGACGTAACGCAAATCTGCTGTCGGTTCGGCTGTTTATTATGTATCTCGATAATTGCCTACAGTGAATGAATGTAGGATTGCACGTGAATGACTTGTGGCGATATATCTGCTTTATGCAGTCGATGCAGTGCTTATAGCAGACACACTATTTGGTCTGCAAACACTAGTCACAATAATGAAAGATTACTGTATGGAGAAAGACTTACAACTGAATGCGAAGAAAACACAAATAATGGCATTTGAACGAAAATCAATCTGAACAAATATAAGAATTACGGTTGATGATGTAGATATAGGTAGATGATAGATGTAGTGTAGTGTTGGAATAAGTTAATGAGTTTGTATATGCACTTGGATGCACTATCAGCAAGGATGGAAGCATGAATGCGGTCTAGGTCGTAGCTGATATTCCAACAGCATATGTAAGTTTATATTTTTTATATGTAATATAAGTTACAAATAAACGATTGTCAGACTATTTGCTCTACTCGTACTTATGCTGTAAGAATTCCAAAGGAGAATGCCCATTCATGGTTTCAAGTTGTGCACAGTTAAGATTAACATTAAAAATCCAATGATGATTTTTCACTACGTCTCTCAAAACAATAAGCCATAATTTCTCCGGAGAATAAATTAAATAAAATTAACAATACTTTAATATCATAGTTACGTTATGATGTTAAAGTATTGTCAATTTTATATACACGTCCCGGTTCGCCATTTAAATGAAATTATTGCCAGTACTCAAAGATAAATGAAGTACTCGACTGAATAAAGGCAGTCAATTGAAAATATATATAACATAATCTAACATTTATTGCGCAAAACTTATACATATTACTTTTATTTCGATGACAATTGATAACTCTCCATATATAATTTCACTACCTTCGTGTATCTCAAAGAAGAAGTTTAAAAATCGAGAAACTCGTTTGAACAATATACGGCAACATTGATGGGAGTTTTGAATACACAAATGTAAAATAGGTATGTTTGATGTTTCCGCTTTTGTTCTTTTGTTCTATGCGAAAGTAGAACTATAGTTCGTTTTGGCCGTGTGTGTCGTAATACGTTCAGTTGAGCTTCTCGAAATACAACAATATATCAAATAATAACTGTATATAGGTATACATGATATGGCTGAATTATGACGATGATTGTTGAAGATTTCGAAATATCATACCGACTGGTACGTATATAATCTGATGCCCGTGCGAAGCCGAAAAATAATATTATTTACTTATTTATTATATGACGAGCTCGGTGGCGCAGTGGTGAAACTCGTTGTTACGCTACTTTGACAAACGTTCATGGGTTCGATTCCCACACAGTACAAACATTTGTGTGCATGAACATGTCTGTTTGTCTTGGTCTGGGTGTTTTCTATGTATAATAAGTATGTATTTACAAAAAAAAATGTATTTACGTATGTTTATCAGTTGTCTAGTACCCATAACATAAGCTTCGCTTACTTTGGGGCTAGATGGCGCTGTGTAATTTGTCCGACAATATTTATTTATTTATTATTTATTTATGGTATATATACCAAGGAAAGGCCAGGTGTTAATGTATACTTAAGGCATAAATTATAGTATTTTTTGATTGAGGTGACTTCGAACGTTGATTTGTTTATAGTTTCAAGGGACCGTAGTAATTGTTTTAATTTTCGAAGAATCCCGAAGATAATATCTTAATAGACTTTATTTTAACAACTGCGGTACAAAATTCTAAAAAGTACCCCGGTAACGGCCAACTTTGCCCGCATTTTTGCATATTGTTCGATTTAGCAAATCTATTCGCTAGAACACGTAGCAAAGTTTACAGTGACATAGACAACACGTATGCGCAACAGCCATATATAGAAACAAATCTTGTTTTGGTTTACATTTTGTGTACTGTGCAGTATTTCCGTGCATTTATTCCTATTTATTCGAGTTTCGTACATTAACATGGATTTTAAGACGAATACATCTTACCTTGATAGTCAAGGCTTGTTTATTAGAATATCCAGTACCTATTCTAATTTCGGTTTGTTATTTTGCATTTTTTTATCGACTACAGAAAACATTTTATATCGGTATACTTATTATACATATATACCTTCCAACGTAGGATAAAATTCAGCAATTTAAAATAAATACAATTTTAAATATTTATGCGAGATAAATTTGCGTCCAATCGCCATGCAATACGGCAACAGAAGATGAGGAGTTGCTGTGTTGACAGCGGGGGTGGCAATAAGCTATCAACATTATTTTTGTTGCCAGCGTTCATAGGCTATGGTAACCGCATTACATCAGGCGGAGTCCGCCTGAACTACGACGTATAGCAAACAAGCATACGGGCCGCCTGGCGTGACCGTATGCTTGTTTGCTATCCGTCGTAGTTCAAAAAAACCCAAATGTATTATGAATAACATAACCTCACTGTCACTTATATATTTATTATCTTACTAGCTTTTACCCGCGGCTACGCTCACATTGATAAAAAATTTTTTGTTTAATAAAAAGTATCCTATGTTACTTCTGATACCTCCAAGAATATGTGTACAAAATTTCATGATGATCGGTTGAGTAGTTTTCGCGTGAAAGCGTAACAAACAAACGGACATTCACCTTAATAACATTACTAGCTTTTACCCGCGGCTTCGCTCACATTGATAAAAAATATTTTTGTTTAATAAAAAGTATCGTATGTTACTACTGACACCTCCAAGAATATGTGTACAAAGTTTCATGATGATCGGTTCAGTAGTTTTCGCGTGAAAGCGTAACAAACAAACGGACATTCACATTTATAATATTAGTAGGATAAACAAATGTCATTAAATTCTCAGTAAGAATTTTTTAATGTGTTCCTTTTCAATTAACACTATGTACTATAATGCTACTCTAGCAAGTTCTGTTAAATGTTATGTATTTCAGCTGTCCTCAATGAATATTAAAATAAATCAGTTAGGAAAGACCATAAATATATTTTTTTTTATACTACGTCGGGAGGTATACAAGTATACGGCCCGCCTGACGTAAAGCGGGTGCCGTAGCCTATTAACGCTTGCAATATATTAAGTATCGCTCGTGCGATGCCTCCTCTGCTGCTTACACAGAAACTCCTTGGGAGCTTACTGGTGACCTAACTCACACGCAGGAACACAACAACCCTCTAGGGAGTTGTTATTTGGGTGCGGTTTTCTGTGAGGTGGAGGTACTTGACCAGACGGGCTGCTTTGATGCACCCTACATCTCTTAAAATCCAGACCAAGACAAATAGACATATTCATGCACACAAATGTTTGCCTTGTGTGGGAATCGAACCCGTTGGTGTCAAAGTCGCGTCATTCACGACTGAGCCACCGAGCTCGTCAAAATGTATTACATTGTTCGAAGTAATCAATATTTTAAACAAAGGTTGCAATGTAGTTAGGATCTCTCTGTCTATCCCGTAAGGGATTTGGTGTGAAGTATAGTTACAAAGTAGTCAAATTAGTCTCTTACAGAGGGTAATCGATATTAGCAGTCAGTTACTTTCGATACCAACATGCAAAAGGTACTAAAAATGATTCCAATCACGATTAAATTATTGATTTTATAAAATAATCAGAAATAATCATACACAATAATCATAACCTTTAACATATTATATATGCACACAGATTTTACACTTATTCAGCCGGACATACATCATATTTCTTACATGTTACAATACCCACACATATTTTAATCAGTATGATACATATTTTGATCAGATAAAGTGAAACCAATTTGTAATTATACAGGCAGTTTGAAAAATGTTAAAAACCAACTTAGAAGTTCATTTTCAGAGGTCAAGCGATTCAAACGGTAAGAAACACCGGTGTGAACGACATGTTTACAGCAGTGTTGATAACCAATGATGGTTTAATATCGGTGTAAACGATTTTATCGTTACTTATATAGGTGAAATACTGTATAAAAATACCTAAATGCCCTATAATTCTCCCAAATAGTTGCAAATAGATCTAACTAGAGACCTATTTTGCACCTAATGTCATACAACGTTCAAAATTTCATAATGCTCCCTTTTACCCAAACATACTATTTTTTTCTATAAAAGTCAGAAGGTAAATCTGTTAGTTTGATGTAAAGTGGTCCCCGTAGCCCGTGAACGTTTACAGTACCAATATTGCTGGCGTGCTAACACTTTGCTACTAACATAGGAATTTCTAAGAATCTTAACGTCTTCGAAGACCCAATTGACTGGTAGTGGCTATGTTATTATAGAGTTCTAGCGATTAGGATCTCACTATAAAGGAGATTTTAATTCCTTTGTGGTGAGGATTCCGTCTCATCATCCGCCGACCATTATGAAAGAACAATTTTTCCCGAAAAGAATCTTACTTCGGGAGTTCCGATAACGACTGCCTAACGTTATACACCACACGTCGCTGTCTCTACGTGGAATTGGAATTAGTTTAAGTTATTAATGTAATACATATATTATAAGTTGAAGTATTATTTATCATATATATTAATTATATTTTCAGATGTAAGGTTGTAAATAAAATTAATTGTCTCTTGGGCATGTACTGTAACTGTGTTTCTATTGTGTGTATTTCTCTGAATAATACTCGTACTATACTTATTTAGATGATATAAATCCATAAATACAAATCAAAACAAATGGTCGGATAACAAGATTAAACTAAGGGCAGATGGCATTTGAACGTACATACATAAGCAAAAGTATGTACTTATAAATGTGGCTGGAAATAGCTCTGGTGATGTTGAAACAATATCCAAATTCGAATTTTGGGGTAATTCCCTTCCAGAACTCGTGCGTGACGGATACTAGTGCTGAATTTGGCGTTTGTATTATTTCCTAAAAAGTGTTGCAACGCAAAACCTGTTCTGCCTTTTGTATGGATATAAATAATTCTTTTGAAGGTTATGCACTTAATGTTATACCTATATATTAGTCCATTTTGTCGTATCAAACTATATATTTTATAAATATTGGAAAAGATATTATTACGACAGATAATTCGGCAAACAATTATATATACTGTACATGTACTTTATTCTGAGTTGACTATGCAAAAAACAAAAACAAAACCCTTTGCGTTTTCTGATATGAATAATTATTTATGACAAAGACCTTTCAAAGGTGAGCTTGTCAGATGCAAGCTTGTAGATTTTTTACGAAAAGATTGCAACACTGATATTTTTATGCGACAGCATAAGTTTTATGTTTTTGAACGTATTTGTGTATTTGATATCATATCGGTATGATATATCGTTGGATTTATTGTTACTATAGAGGAATACGATCTACACATGATGAAGGGGATTTGACATACAATCTTCTTTTCGACGTGATAACGTCTTATAAATCGATGAACGCCGGCTGCACTCACAAAAAAGCATGACTCATTGTCACGTTCCGCCTGAGCCGAGCGTGCAAGCGAGACCGCGGAACAAGCGATAGAGAGGCACGATCGGCCTATGCAGTCGGCTTGTGACGCATCTATCACTCTTCCACTCCATCGGCCGATGCGTCCGAATAGAAGAGAGACAGCGGCAGCACATAACCTACATGTGAACTGTTTTATCAACTGTTGAATATTTTCTTATGACGTTATCACGTAAAATTATCGTCCGTAATCCGACTTTACAGACAACCAATTTTTTTTTATACAACATCGGGAAGCATACAAGCACACGGCCTGATATAAAGCGGTTACCGTAGCCTATAAATGCGATGCCACCTCTGCTGCTAACATAGCAACTCCATAGGAGCTTAACGATGAGCTCACTCACACGCAGAAACCCAACAACCCTCTAGGGAGTTGTTATTTTGCTACGGTTTTCTGTGAGGTGGAGGTACTTCCTCAGAGGGGCTGCTTTGATGCGCCCTACCGCTCTTAAAAGTACCCAGACCAAGACAAACAGACATGTTCTTACACACAATATTTGTCCTGTGTGGGAATCGACGTCGAAACCAGAGGGAGACTTTGTACTAAAGTCGTCTGCATGGGTACCAACCACTGTCTCACCTATTTCTACCGCCAAGCAGCTATATTTATATAGCTGTGTTCCGGTTTGAAGGGTGAGATAATGGCAGAGAAATATTACTGGGTACTGTGACGAAACATCCTCCGGTCACAAGATTGGCAGCGCGCGAGTGATATCGCGTGGTGTTGCGAGCGTCAATAGGCTGCGGTGACCATCTAATGCGGGCCGCAAGCTTGTTTGTTTTTTTTGTATTTTTGTTTTTTGTATAAAAATAAAACCTTACTTTATTTTGTAACATAAGTTGTTCAGGAGGCATGTGGACATACAAAGTATTCCAAATTCATACAAAAAATACAAAAAATAAAGTCGAAGTGTTTGTATGGAACGACAAAATAATAACTTTTTTACTACATGCATATTGTCTAGATGTATACACGGCATGTATTTTTTTTTTGTTTATCTGTCACTTTATTCGGCTAATCTCCGAAACTGCTTGACCGATTTTGACGGGACTTTCACTGGTAGATAGCTGATATTCTAGAACGTGACATAGGCTACTTCTATTTCAGAAAAATAATTAGGGTTCCGCTGGGAAAGATATAAGACCTATTAAATTGTGAAAATACTCCTTTTTTTGCGACAAACCAAAGATAAATGTTCATGAGTGTCGTTATTAATCCCTGCGCCACAGAGCCCATCAAATTCCACGTGGACGAACTCGTGGGGAGCCGCTAGTTAATAATATTATCAATCACAATTGTTTCAATACGCTGCATAGGTATTTATGACATTTTAATTAATGAATTGACTTTGATTAATAACTCATATTGAAGTAAATTATTGCAGACATCATTTGTATGATTATTGTCCACAAATATTATCTATATATAACTTCACGCTAAATGCCTTGAGGGGTAGGCAGAGAGAACTAAAAATACTATATCCGATTCTACGGGTATAGTCGATGTGATCTCAGAGAAAACTGCCGCCAAATAACAACTCACTGGAGAGTTGTTGTGTTCCTGCGTGTGAGGGAAGTCATCAGTAAGCTACTAAGAAGTTGGTGTGCTAGCAGCAGATGTTTGCTTGCAGATGAGGTTAATTCCGCAGCCGGTCTGCTTTGAGGAGCCCTATCTCTCTTAAAAACAACCAGAGCAAAACAAAAAAAATCGGCCAAGTGCGAGTCGGACTCGCGCACGAAGGGTTCCGTACCATTATCTATAAAAACGGCAAAAAAATCACGTTTGTTGTATGGGAGCCCCCCTTAAATATTTGTTTTATTTTAATTTAATTATTTATTCTTAAAGTGAATATATAACTAAATATTCTGTGAATATTTCAAGCGTCTACCTGTTGCCGTTATCAATATCAAGCAAAAACGAGCAAAAAAATCACGTTTGTTGTATGGGAGCCCCCTTAAATATTTATGTTATTCTATTTTTTATATTTAGTATTTGTTGTTATAGCGGCAACAGAAATACATCATCTGTAAAAATTTCAACTGTCTAACTATTACGGTTCGTGAGATACAGCCTGGTGACAGACGGACGGACGGACGGACGGACGGACGGACGGACAGCGAAGTCTCAGTAATAGGGTTCCGTTGTTACCCTTTGGGTACGGAACCCAAAAAAGCATGTGTATGCACCCAAATGTTTGTTGTGTGTGAAAATCGAACCTACGAGTGTTAATGTTTTAATACTACTAAGGTGGCAAGCTATCTTACGACCTGATGGTAAGTAGTTACCGTACCCTATGGATATCTGCAACACCAGGGGAAATTACCGTTACTTACCACTGTGTCACTGAGCTCGTAGAAATTTCAAAACTGTTTATTTGTTTATTAAGTTTATAACTAGGCAAAGGGAGACTTTGTATTTCCACCGACACCTATTTCCACCGACAAGCAGCTATATTTAAAGCTGTGTTCCGGTTTGAATGGTGAGATATGGCAGAGAAATTACTGGGTACTGTGACGAAACAGCCTTAGGTCACAAGATTGGCAGCATGCGAGTAGGTAACATCGCCGTAGTGTTGCGAGCGTCAATAGACTGCGGTGACCGTTTACAATCTAATGCGGGCCGCATGCTTGTTTGCCAATCTAGTTGATTAAAAAAATCTAAGTAACTTATCTTGTTTTATTATTATGGAAAACAAGATTTATATTACTTATTTCAGTGGCGTGCACAGAGATTTTTGACAGGGTAAGCAGAATTTTTTTAAAGCTATTAACTTACCAAAAAATACAGCATTCCATACGGTTTTATTATTTGAAAACAGTAGGCAGGGAAAACAGAACAAGCGGTTGATGTGTACGCAACCCGTGAGCCAATAATGTGAATCATATTGTTTTGCATTAAACTTACGATTAACTTTGCCTTTAGTTTGTATTAATTTCAAATTCGGTGTACAGCGACCTATCTCAATCACTTGTTTTTTTTTTTCACCAAAAGATAGTTTTGAAAACGCATCATTTTTTATTTTTCCTACACACACACCACCTGAACAACTTTCGCAGTGAATATTATCCATTTTTATCAAATTTAAAATCTTATTTTGTCTGCTACCACAAGTCAATCAAAACAATTCAAAACAAACAATGGCGGCAGTTTAAAAACAAAATAAAATTTAACATCAATTTTATACGAAAAAAAGAAATGGCACTTTCTTTCACTCTAATTATATGGAGCAAACTACTCTTTAAAATAGTTACGTAGCAATGTTCGCGACACTTCAGTAATTTACGTCATGGTTGGGCTGAAAAGACACTGTCTATCCTATGCGATTGTGTGCGTTATTTGTGTTGTTGTGGGCAATGTTACAGGAATGCACACTACACTATCTGTATTACCAACGCGGCACACATACGTAAATTTAGACAGAAATAGTTTGCGTCTCTGCCGTTAAGCTCTTATTGCGGCGCTAGTGTAGCACATCGATGTAGCGGGTGTTAATGAATCTATTTTAATAACTTGCACCGATACCGATAGATAGAGCTGTTTTTAATTTTTTGTTTTTGATACGAAATATTAGTTAAAAACTATGTTTAAGAATTAAGAAACATCGGATGGTATTTATCAAATTGATAGGGTAGGCAATGTCTTTTTGCCTACCTATATGGAGTGCACGCAACTGACTTATTTAACTAAACATTTAGGAGACTAATTCAGCCTATACTGCGTTCATTTTATTAAGCAACTTTTGTAAGGTCATTCTATCTCTTTCGGATTTATGAGATACGCAACACTTGATGGGTACCTGTCTCTTTCTGACTCGTTAAAACGATTACTCAAGGTAATTGGAGTTAAGGCAGAGATCTATTGTATCTATAACTACAGGCATAACTCTTGCGGAGTAGACAGTGAGAACCGAGTGCCAAATGACTCGGTCTTTACACGCCACACTCGCTTCTGTAACATTCATAGCTGTTGTCATGCACGCTTGCCGGTTTCTAGGACGAGCGTGCATGCTTGATCTGAAAGAAGTGTCGGTGTTAAAATAGGAAGAAGCATGTTCGTTCGGACATGTAGAAAGAATGCTGGAAGAATTAATCACGAAACAGATATACAACGCGAAAGTAGAAGGACGTAAGAGCAGAGGAAGGCAAAGACTTACCTACTATGACCAAATTGATCCCATTTTATCAGAAGGCAGAGATGATTTTTTTTACGACCTAGGTGGCGCATTGTTGAAACGCGCTGTTACATTACTTTGACACCAACGCTCGTGGGTTCGATTTCCACACAGGACGAACCTTTGTGTCTATGAACATGTCTGCTTATCTTTGTCTGGGTATTTGTAAGGGAAGTAGGGCGCATCAAAGCAGCCAGTCTTGGGGAAGTAGCGTCACTTCACAGAAAATCGCTGCCAAGTAACAAATCCTTTGGTTGTTGCGTTCCTGTGAGTAAGTGAGGTTACCAGTACGCTCCTATGGAATCGCTGTGATAGCAGCAGAGGTGGCATTTTTAATGTGTTACAAGTTTTCATAGGCTACGGTAACCGCTTTACATCAGGTGGGCTGTACAGTTGTATGTCTCCCGACGTCGTATAAAAATAACATCTATAAAATGTATTTCTATAAAAATGAAAACGTATTTAAGTCCCTAACAATAGAACAAATGTCATTGGATCTGACGCAGCCTTTGAAGATTAGTCTCTTCTAAGATAATAGTTTAATAGACAGAGTATTACTGATGTATAACAGTTATAGTAGCCTATGAATACATGCATCATAGTATACATAGCCCTGAGTATCGATCGGGATGCGACGTGATGTTATTCAATTGCGGGCACAACTATCCTCCACGGATTTGTTATTCGGTTGAGCTCTTTTGTAAGGTGAAGGTACTTCCCTACTCGAACTCATTCTAAATAATTATAGCTATATACTTTTTGATTGAGGTATGTTTGCAAAGTGGCACGATATACTACGTTGAAGTAAGATTTGCCTTGCTTCTTAGGTAACACCTATCCCAAGCATGAATAACTCATGGTGACCAATGACATGATTTTGCGTAGTAAAACAACTAACCGCTACGGCGCGGAGTGTAAAGTAGAACACGCAGCTCTTATTGGCTGATTGACAGATCAACATCGCATCACTTTATTTTATTGGTTATAACATTTTTTTTATTGGTCAGTAGGCTTAAATCGCAGTGATATTTAGACGCTAAAACGCTGAGTGGGTGAGGTGGGCCTTAAATTTCCACTACAAAAGTAGTCATAGACAATTCCTTATCATACTTTTGTTTTTTATTACATACATACATACATATAATCACGCCTGTCTCTGGGGTGCCCACCCCAATGGGAGACAGGTGTGACTATAGAGACTATAGAACGCAAGGTGGACCGATCCAAACATACCGCTCTCGCTTCTTCCACACTCATCAACCTCTTCATGCATGCTCTTCGGTTTTGGGTACTTTTCATTTGGCCCTTTTTCAACACATCACCAATTTGATCTATATGTGTGCGTCTAGGGCGGCCCCTCCCGACATCACCATTCACTCTTGCTTGATACACTTCTTTCGTAACTCTTTTGTCATTCATTCTTTCTAAATGACCAAACCATCTCACCATACCTTTATCAATTTTCGTCACTACATCAACTTTAATTCCACAAAGTTCTCGTATCGTCCTATTTTTTCTCGTAAACTCATATAATCATCGTCTCCAAAATGGTATGGAGCTATTTAGGAACCCGTGAAAGATATGAATATTTTTTTGGAATGTGAATTTACATACATACATACACATCAACCCTTACTCATCTCACTGCTGGGATACGGGTCTCCCTTCAACCGAAGGGGTTTAGAGCACACTCCACCACGATTGGCGGAGGCCAGTGTTTTCAAGCCGCCCGAGGGCCACTGACTTAGCTTAACGACTGCCATCTATCGACAACAGCCGGGACCCACGGTTTAACGTGCCCTCCGAGCACGGAGAAACTCGAGATAGATAAACCCATCCATATACAGGCTGCGGTCAACGTTGCTTAACCGGCAAACGTTGCAACGACACCATTGAGCTCTCAATGTGAATTTAAAATTGATGAATTGCTGTGTTAGTAGCTGAGGTGGCAATGGACGACACTCCTATCGTTGTACTCGTTCGTATGCTTTTGCGACCAGTTAACATTGGGTGAGCCCTAAGCGAAGTGCGAGTTCGATCCGTATAATCATACAATATTTAACAGTACATATATTTTTATATGGTTCATTACAAAAGCCGTCAAGTGCGAGTCCGATTCGCGCAACGAGGGTTCCGTAAAAAAATATCCTATGAAATTATTTTTACAAAAAAAGTATTGTTTTTGTGATGTAACTAAAAATTTACGGTTTTCAGATGTTTTTACTTGTGCTACATGGCATTACTTCTCACCAAATTTCATGATTCTAGGCCAACGGGAAGTACCCTATAGGTTTTGATTTCCTTGCCAGTTTCAAAATATGCGCATAAACGAGGTATAAACAGCCACATCTTTCGATTGCGTTGACTTAGAAGTTTGATTTTTTCACTGTTCGAAGGGATTGGAGGCCTAAGTATTTTATTATTTATATCTTTATTAATAAAAATAAATTGCGGAATAAACATTTTTTTTTTCAAATTATATCCACCGTTTTGGATATAATTTGTGTATAAAATGGTGTCGAAGGCTTAAAGTGTAAATCTATTTTCAACTATCTTAATCAATATATTTTGAATGTATTTTTTACAAAGGCGAGACGCAAATTGCATACGCTCCAGCTGATGTAAAGTGGTTACCGCAGCCTACAAATTCTTGCAATACATGGATGAATCTCGCGTATTGTCCTGTCACTGTTAATACAGAAAATTTTCAGGAGCTTACGGTAAACTCACTGACTTGTTCTGTAAGGCGGAGTAATAGAGAAGTCCTTTATAGGTATTCCTGCTTCGATGCGCTCTCTTGCCTTTCTTCGCCAGAGATTTGTTCGTTAATTAGCAAGATGCATCATATGCCGGAAGGATTCCACTTCAAAGAGAAATAGTATGCTCTTTAAAAATTGTAAGCCTTTGAAAGGCACGTGTCACTGGCACTTGAAGCTAAATTTCTGATAATGTAGATCTAACAGTCACTCGCGGTTACGCTTGTATATGACTATTAGTAATATCTTACTACAAATCGTAATCTATACTTGCGCTTAAATACATCTAAATATATTAAGGACATACAAGGAGGAAGAATAAGACAAGCTCAAGTGTCTTCCGCGTGAAGAGCGTAGTTTTCAATTCTTCATCACAACTCTACAAATATTTCCGGAAATATTATCATGAATATGTATACCCGTGATAAATCTTTCGCTATTTGAAATTTATATGTATAAAGTCATTCAGAAGTATTTATTTAACATAAAAAAGTCTAAATGGAGACAGTGATTTTAATTAAATTTTCTTTTCTAACACAGAGAAAAAAATATTTATCACTATTTTGGATCTGTATAGTTAAAGTTAATATCTATTGGGAAAATGTAATACGTGAATATACAAGCTCGACCACGCTATGAATTTATTATTATGTGTTAAGATAATTTGTTAATAAATAAAAATATATGTATTCGCATTAGATGAGGTTTTTATGATATTTTTATTATGTCATCTAACAAGGTTGTATTATTATTTATGTTAGTGACATATGTTGTTACTAATTTTAAATAAAAATGTATTAAATATACTTTTTTCAAATATTAATGAAATAATTATTCCAGAAATACAAATTTAAATTACATTATTTTAAGAATGTATTAAAATACTTGGTTGTTAATTTAAAATCAAATTAATAAATATCAATTCAACATCATAAATATATACCAATCAATTTTAATGTCAAAATGTTTTATATCTCTCTTTATTTAGATTATTTCAATTGTAATTTATGAAAAACAGGATTCAAAATATTTTTTATATAAATAATTTCCATTCATGATAAGTAGTTATTTTAAAATAAAAGTTTCACAATTATTTTAAATACGAAAAAGTAATGTACTCACACACGTTGCGTCCGGCTATCTCGCGGCACAGCAAACAGGTGTCTACTTAAACTGAACCACTGGCCCGCTATATATACAGCTTTTCCATCGACACCCTACTCTTACGGCCTGCTCACACTATGCCAGTACACCAAACGAGTATTTAATGATATCCTCTTATTTACGAGACCTATATTACTGTTTTAATGATAAAGTAGACCCTATATTTGATAATATGTGTATAGAACGACGCTACATATAGTTGGCTCGGATGTACATAACTCTCCAGGTAGCTGTTGTTTGGCTACGATTTTCCGTGAGATGGAAGTACTTCACTAGTCGCGCTGCTATGTCGCGGTCTACCTATTTTATTTGATATGATTTAAAAAGGAAAGGACCATGGCCAAACTGACGTGACAATAGTTTCAATATTTTCATAGTGACTCATAAAAAATCTTATTACAACTTTCATCTTACGAAACGATGAGGTTCTTTTTAAAAATAAAATCAAAATCTATTTATTAAACTATTTTTTTCTATTATGAAAACATACCAATAACAAAATAAATATGTTTTATAACAAAACATGACAGTTTTTATACCTCGTCAAAAGGTATACAAGCATATTATTATGGTCCACCTAATCTAAAGCGGTTACCGTAACCTATGAACACTTATAATATATTAAATATCACTCGCGTGATACCTCCTTTGCTGCTAACACAGCAACTCCTTCGGAGCTTACTGATAACCTCAATTAAAAACAGTATATATCTGTAAGTGCAGATCAGTACCTTATCATCATATAATCTTAGTAAAAAGAAAGTAAAATGATTATATAATTATTTTACTTTCTTGTTACTAAGCCGGATTAATGTGCCTTTCAAAGAATGGAGGACATCATCAGTGTATCATGTCGAGATTTTCCTGGCTATAGCATGGGGGTTTTTAAAAAGCTCATAACTGAAGCAACTGCTTACATCAAGCGGATCGCATGCCTGTTTGCTTTCCAACTTTCGTTGTAAAAATACGCTGAAATTGTCAAATCAAATCAAACATGTTTGATTTCCACGGAAACCCTATATATTTGGTGGATGTCGTCATAATAAAATATGATTGACTGGGTAAGATGTATCATCTGACATTTATTACTACTTTGTTGGTGTGGGAGGGAAATTTCCGCCCATGGTCCTTAATATTAAACACAATTTAATGTAGTAATACAAAATCTTTATGTTTCAATTGAACTTCTATCTAGGAATAAATATTGGCGTACAAATTTACTACCAAAATTTTATTTCGTATTAATTAAAATCGATGAAAGGGAAAAATATATATTTTTCATTGAATTTTTAAAAAGACCACGGTGAACAAAATGTATAAGATTTGATATTTAGAGAAAATGGACCTAGATTTGATTTCTTGTAGATGAAAGAAAATATTTTCAAAGGTCTTTCTTAATACGCTGTGACCACGTGACCAAATGTGGTATTCTGCCTTTTAAACTTTTGACAATTGCTAAAATAGCATAAATTTAAAAATTCATTAGAGAATGAGCTTAAATACAAGGTTAAAGGGAGGTTTGCGTTGCGTGAAACACAGGTAGCATGTTCAAAGCCTGAAGATTGAAGGAAGACCCTTTTGCTGACAGTAGAATAATTTATAAATAATTTGAGGTGTGGTAATTTTACTACCGTCTTCGCTTACCACTGCTTATTCTATTAGTATATCCTAGTTGGAGTTTGTAGTTTATCAAGTTGTTATAACACCTTAGATATAGGCCACAGCTTAGATTTAGCCAGAAAACGGAATTGAGACAAGCTTTCTTCCTGCGACCACGGACGCTGCAAAGCGTTCGAAACGTCAGGTTCAATAAAATAAATAAAACACGCGATACTTCCGTTAAAAATTGTTTAATTTCAATGTGTAACAATCGCGAAAACCTAAGACAATACTATGAGACAATCACTATAAAAATTAAAATACTTTATTTGCCATTAGTTATTCATTTCAGATAGTTTATTTTTTTTAATCTACCAGCAAAATGACCGTTGGCGAAGAAGAAATGCCGTAAGAAACTTGCCAATGATGGTCTTTTTTCAAGTCTTCAATTCCTATTATAATAAATTTACGTAGATGATTTCAAGTGGTAAAATGTACATGCATTGAATCGTTTCCAGATATCTCGGTCTGTCAGATAGTATATATATATATATATATATATATATATGTGTCAGTTTCCCCAGAATTTAATGTACCCTTTACATATTATCAGGCTCAGTCAGAACAACTAGGCTAGGAAGAGTCGAATACAATTTTCAACAAAAGATCTACCAGTATTACGAGTAGCAAGCCGTTGTACCGGGAACATTATTTATGTTTTTTCTCCTGGCTTTCACTGAGTTTTGAAAAGAACTTTATATTTTTTAATTTAATTTCTTGGCTTAATATTATCAAGCAACGGTGCTGATTTCTGACTTCTTCTATCTGAAACAGAAAGAAAAAATTATCAGGAATAAAATACACATTACATTTAGCTGACTATAATATTAGAAAACATTTATGGTCAATTAGATGAGAACTAACTTATGGAAATATCTTCAAATCTGTGATAAAACATTTGAGTCATCTTAGATTATGTAATTATTCTTCTTTTCGTGTTAATCGCAAGTTTTTACCTAATAGGCGTTATCATCTACTGTCTATTGTAGCAATCAGGTTTATGTTAAGCAACTCGTCCAATGTGAGTTTGGCTGTAGGGGATGACAATAGACGTGCCAATTCTAGCATGCTGTCGCATGACTCGCTTGAGTTGGACGTTAAATATATCTTCGTGTGGGACTTTTATTAAAATCTGCCAAATAAAATCATATTGTTAATAAACAATGAATTATGTATAACTTCTACAGTAAATAAAGATGCTTCAATAAACCCAAGTTATTTAGTTTTAATTATGAAAGATATTAAATTAATATAAATGGTTCGTATAAATGTATGAAATTATTATATTTGGTATTAGAGTATTCCCTTGACTTCATTCGTATTTCCTCATTCACTGGAGTCGCAATGGTCACGTACTGTGCGGTTCCAAAGAAGTTTTCTACCGAGAACTCTAAAGTGGTGGAATGAGCTCCTTGCCGAGGTTTTTCCTGCGGACTACAGCATGGTATTCTTCAAGAAAGGCGTGAGGTGGTTTTTACAGGGTCGGCATCGCAAGAGTGACACCCTTGGTATTGCAAATCCCTGTAGGCTACGGTAACTGCTTATCATCAGGTAGGCCGTATGCTTGTTGCCACCTTAGTGGTATAAAAAGTCCTATTTGGTACGCAAGCAGTATTTAAGAGATGTATTGTGGTCTGTTCGGACGAGTATTTGCAGTCTCGTGATACAATTTGGTCGATGTAGGCATGCATTAAATCTATATAAATAAAAAATTAACGCTAGCCGTTGGTAAGCGCGTGAATTTAGAATAACAGAATTTTTCGGAAAAATATCAAATATTTTTTATGGGATTTTCATTTTAACACTACGCGAATTCCTTTTATATGATAATTACATTATATTTAATGTATAGTCATGTGCCGCTCGGTTGTCTCTGCCTACCCCGCATTACTCTACGGATTCGGCGTGAAGTTATAGATAGATAAATAAGTCATGTATATAAATATAAATAAATAAATAAATATTGTCGGACAAATTACACAGCGCCATCTAGCCCCAAAGTAAGCGAAGCTTGTGTTATGGGTACTAGACAACTGATAAACATACGTAAATACATTTTTTTTTTTGTAAATACATACTTATTATACATAGAAAATACCCAGACCAATACAAACAGACATGTTCATGCACACAAATGTTTGTACTGTGTGGGAATCGAACCCACGAGCGTTGGTGTCAAAGTAGCGTAACAACGCGTTTTGCCACTGCGCCACCGAGCTCGTCATATAAAAATGGATCTGTGTGTAAAACGTCTGAACTGATTTTGATGAAATTTTTAGACATTAGACCAACGGGTAATCCTGTAAAGTATCGGATCACCTGTGCGAAGTCGAGGTGGGTTATTAATTCATCATAAACTCAGAGGTGACAATCAAGTCCGTAGCCTCTCTTCTTCTTCTAAGCGTTATCCTGTTTTCTAATCCACTAGGATTGGCGGGGTCCGCTACCTTACCATGTATTTGGCGAAGATACTGTTTTTACATGGAGCGACTACCATCAGACCTCTGCAACCCAGAGGGAAAACCAGATCATTCTTAGGTAAGGTCACAAGTCTATCGAGATATAATTTCTTGATTGAGGTTTTCTCACGAGTTCGCCGCAACGTGGCTGTTATATTTTAAATGTGTTGATACTTGTATATGGTTACATCACCATGCTATATTTTGTTTGTGTATTTAAGTATAACATTGTAAATTGTCGTTATAGTTGTGGAGAAATTAAAATAAATAAATAAAAAAATAAATGAACGATGTTTTCCTTCACCGCCGAGCAAGTGATAATTACAAATATGTACATAAATCCGAAAACACGAATTTGGTGGTACATGCCAGGACTCGAACCGGGGACCTGTTGTTCACTAGGCCATTTCTTTACTCACTTACACACTGTGCTATCACTTCAATCAAGCCCGTAGCCTATCTAATGATAAGGTTACCTAGCCTGTAGGTACGTAGCACGTGTATCGTCTTACCCTGTAAAACCTGCCAATGATCAATTTTATCCATGAGGAATTTTACAACTGTGTTTGAATATTAAACATACGCTATTACTAAAATAAAGTATTTATTACTAAACGAAAAGTATTAAAGACACACAACAATAATCAAAAGCTTGATAGCGTCGCTACACGTGTCAGTCCACCACCATTGCAGCCTGTCTATGGATGGGTCTATCTATCTCGAGCTTCTCTGTACAGAGCAACTTAAAACTTTGCAGCTGTTGTCGATAGATGACATTTATTAAGCTTAGTCAGTGACCTTCAGGCGGCTTGAAATCACTGGCTTGTCGAAGCTTAGCGTGTCGAAGTATACTGTAACCTCCTTCGGACCAACCGAAGGAGTAGGATGAGTTAGGGTTGATGTATACAATAATAAAAATTAAGAATTTAATAAAATACAACTAAGTAAAAACTTGATAGGATGGATGGAGACTGTAATTTTTTTTTTTTAGAACATACTTAACTTTCACGCTACTCGCGACTACTCACATTTTTTGGCGACACGTCCTTCACTTGCAGGAACTGAAGAAGAAGCCAAATAGCTACTCCCTGAACGGTAGGTTCAGGGAGTAGCTATTTGGCTGCAGCCTTCTGTGACGCGGATGTACATCCCCAATCAGGCTATTTTTATTTTTATTTCTTTGCTTAACGACTGCTATCTACCGAAAACAGGCGCGACAGACTCTCCGAGTATGGACGAACTCGAAACACCCATCCACAGATAGACTGCAATCGACGCTGACACCCGCATCGATGTCATCGAGCTCCATAAAATATTTTAAATTATAAAAATATTTCTCCGCAATACTAAATTCTCTATTTGAATTTAAAGAACGAATGCTATTTATTTGTTAACTCGCTAGGTAACCTATTTCATGATTTTGTTGCCTGAAAACTTACACACTATAGACCACTGACGAAACAAACTGGTCGAGTATTTTTCGTGATAACTTGTCTTCCTCTGTCTTCGTTTTCAAATGTTTTTACCTTAAAAGGTAAAACGGAACCATTATTGGATCACTTTGTTGTCCGTCTAACCATCTATCTGTCTGTCAAGACCCTTTTTCTCAGCAACGAGTGGAGCTATCAAACTGAAATTAATATCAAATACTCAAGTCTGTAATCCCTTCGAGCAGGAAAATAATCAAAGCTCTAAGTCAACGTAATGAAAAGATACGGCTGTTTATGCCTCGTTTATGCATATTTTGACACTCGCAAGGGAATCAAAACTTATAGGATACTTCCCGTTGACCTATCATGAAATTTGGTAAGAGGAAATATCATGTAGCACAAGTAAAGGAAAAAATCCGAAAACGGTAAATACCTATGTAGTTCCATCACAAAAAAAAATTCTTTTGCGACAATAATTTGCGATTTTTTTTACGGAACCCTCAGAGCGCAAGTCGGAATCGCACTTGGCGGCTTTTATTTTCGATCCGTAAGCAATACAGGAAAATAGGGACTTGGAACAGAATTGCAAGCTTAAGAAAATACGGCCTACACTTCTTAACATTGCCCAATTGGCTTTTTTACACAGTGAATGCTTTATTTGTTTTGCTACTTTCCTACTTATATTTATAGCTGCCTTCCCAGAAATTTACTCTATACCGAAGCAGATGAGTTACATTGATCTGTGTCATCACGTCTTTATCCCAAGTTGTAAATAATATAATTTTTTAGACTTTTTATACTTTTCTGTACCTAACAGAAGTCGAAATATGAGGTTATGCGAGTTTTTGTTTTAATATGTTTGATAGATAGTTGCCAAACTTAATGGCGAGCAGTTATCATTATTATGAATATTTATAATACAAGAGTCACCATTCGTGCGTGCTGGCCCTGTTAACATCACTTCAAGCCCTTTTATAAGTAGGTATTTATATTGTAGCTAATCAATCAATTTCATTTATAAACAGTTTCACAACTGTACACGAATGTCAAATAGTAAAATAAACATACGACATTACTATTAATATTTAATTAGAATACAATAATGAAAATGATAAGGGGTACTAATGTAAAAAACAATTGAAATAAATAAATCAATATAACCATAATGTCACATGGATGATAAACTATTTTCAATTGTTGACATTTCAATTTTTCCCTGTTGATATTCATCGAAGTATGCAGCTAGAAGTTTCAGTTGATTAACTTTATATGTTTTCGCCCTTCAGTTTTATTTCCGATGTAGCCTAATTTTCAGTTGTTGATTTAATTAAAATAGTATTGTTTTACCGCATTTCAATCCTAAATTATTTGTTTACCACACTTAGAAGGGAGAAGTTCATATTAATATTCAATTTATTCCTGTTTGATTACCTTACAGGAACATTAGACAAAAACAATTTAGAGAACGACTGTTGCATGAGAGAGAGAGAGGAAGAGAGTGAAGAGGATTCCCAGAACTAGGTATTACCTAACAATGTTCTCGATCACAGCGACTAACATCTAAAAACGGTCGATACTACACCAATGGAGTGATCTCTGATAGGAAGCTCTCATCGTATTACCGACTAAGAAGTACAGTTGAAAGAGGCATATACGCTTATAAACTAATATAGACAAGATGCACAGCATCGTAATTCAATGAAAATCACAAATTTATATGAGGAACTAATACATATTGCTCCTTGTTTATGAGTAAATAAGGTAATGAGTAAATGATTATGAGTGTGTTCCTACAAGTAAATGAGGTTACCAGTTATCTCTGTATTAGAGCAATAACGAGCTGCCTCCTAGTATTTAACCACATTACACCATACCGTCTACTTATTTGTCCCTATGTTGTATAAACAATGCACAATATAATATCTCACGATACAATATGTCTACGTTGAAGAAAGTGCAAGATCAATTAGTCTTACATTGTGAGGAAGACACACTATTCCGTATACAGTGTGTAAGAGTGGGACAAGAGTTATTGCTTACAATGACGTCACACGACTGATAGTGCTTTCAGCATGAAAATCGCTGAGTGAAACCTCGTTTAAACTATGAGAATGCACTGTGTGCTGAAAAATAAAGCGACACTAATAGTGCATCCCTTAAATCTAGTTTCTTCTTACTAGCGTCATCCCATTTCGTAATGCATTAGGATTCGTGGGGTATGCTACCTAAGCCGAGATATTGCGTAGATAATGATTTCATCTTTTCATCATTCTAAATCTCTTTACATTCCTCGCGACAAGTAGCATTTAGGCATACAGAAATACTTTGCTCTTATTTTTCAGTATATGTATTGTTAATTTGAAGAATATGAAGTGTGTTTGGACTACCTTCCGACAGATTTTTTGTCTGCTAATTGGAAGGTAGAACATGTGTAATTAAGGATAGTTTTAACTCAAATAATTATTGTAAGACGCAGGCTGCTTTCCCAGTAAAGATGTGCTAACCTGTGTAGCTAAGGATGAGTATGATAGCCACCAATACGGATCGTTTATTTTCACAGCTTAGCTTAGGCGCACTGGCGCATAGTTTCAACAAAGATTTTCTATATGGATGAATGAATCTAGCTATGTGCAGACCAGAGTCCACTACATTACGTAGTCAGCATGCCGTTTTCGTCGAGTGTAGATATACCACCGTGGAAACAAAATGTTCTTATATCTCGCTGTCTGCGATGAAGAATTTATTGGGCAGGATGAATTGCTGACCTTGATTGAAAACCTTTACACTCCAAAAAAAAAAAACCAGTTGAGAATGCGCAAGCTTGCATTGCCAGAGGAACACCTGGCTCGTCAATTATATAACAATTCAATTTTTTTTATTTGTCGGCCATTTTGGCCATGTTCCTTAAGAGATAGGAACGGTGTTCCTGAACATTCTTATTCTATACATTTTAATGCTGGATCCGAATCTGAAGTTCGAATATTCGAAAAAAAGCGACAGACAAACATATAGAGTTTATACAGGAACGGTGTTCCTGAAAATGTCGATGCAAAATTATATTAAATAACACGCTACATATTCAGAATATTTTAAGTTGTTCTCGACCAAATTCGAGCCGCGAGTGTTCCTTACAGCACAGCTTACTCGCTCCGCTACACCTCTTATCACAAGTCATATAGTTTAGTAACTTAGCTTAGAACTCGCTCAATCACGCATATCTGTGGTGGAAAAACAGCCTAAGACCTTTCATATGTCAGAAGTCTACAGTCTTTCTTCCCATTTACAGTGAAAACTAATATTCTAGTTAGCGATTATATGATATCATCTGGTAGGTGGTATATTATAGGAACATTTGCCACCTTACTGGAAAAAAGGACAATTTGAGAATCTGCTTTCTTTTTGAAGTTTTTAATCAATTTCGTAATGCGCGGAGGTTTTCAAATCATCCTTTTAGATGTGAGCGTAAGATCTGTGATATTAATTAAAACGCAAATAGCTCTGCCGCTTTGTAATCTATGAAAAATAATGTGGAATATTCTACATGACGTCTTTGGTATCAGTTCTCTTTGAGTCAATGTTATTGGTATCCTTTTCATTTCGTTTTTAATTAGGGAAAAATATAATTGTCTATATAATAGTCGTGTCTTTTACTTTTGTCAGTCACATCAAACAATTTTTTTTGCTTAATCTTTAATTTTAAAAAGAGTGCATCAATGCTGGGGAAGTTAATCACAGAAAATTGTAGTTCAATTACAACAGCCTCGAGGGTTGTTGTATTTATGTGAGTGAGGTGATATATTTTCTAGGTAGTATTGTTTGAAAAAAATAACCCACATTTATTCGGATCGGATGTCTGCCAACGGAACAGACGCTAAGAAATCTAACACAAGACTTAGTGAGAGCATTTCTTGAATGGCATCTAAGATTGTCAATAAACTACCAAAGTTTATAATGAATTGTCCACTAAATAGTTTAAGCGGCAGCATAGTAAATTAATAATTGTCAAATCGTACGAGTAGTACATGTTTATGGAATTTGAGAATGTCATTTTTTTTAGTTTCATTATTTTAAACTTTTTTATATGATAATTAATCGTAATGATATTATTGAAATGTATGTATGCCATTTATTACCCAAACATGTCGGACCTCTTCTTTGTTTCTAATAATACCTTACATGTATATAGTCCGGACTCAGCATCTCCTCAGAAGCTTCCTTTAACCCTAAGATAAGTTATTTGGTTATGGTACATATAAGGGGCGATACCTTGATACCTTAATAAGCTTAAAATTAAATTATTTATATGTATAAAGTTGATTTATCATATTTCTTTTTCTTTTTAGCATTATCCCATTTCATATTACATTAGGGTTGGGATACCGCTACCTAAGCCTAAGAATTTAACGATGATACCGGATTTAACGTTTTAGTCTACCCGTGTTCTCATTGTCTAATAATCTGAACAAAATAACGGATAGTGTGACTTAGCTATAATATAGTTAGTTACTTACATATACTTTCTTGTGAGTATACTATATATAATATTGTGAATATATATTTTAGTATTTTATGTATCATCAATAGTATCTTGGGTTACATTACTGCAATTTTCGTAGGGAACTGTAAGTCTTTGAAAATAAAACATATCGTATGTTACTCGCTGATAATATAGCTTTCTATAAGTGAAATCATTTTTAAAATCGATTAAGAAGTTTTGAGCCTATCTGTTACAAACCAATATACGTTTTAAGAGAGGTAGGGCGCATCAAAGCAGTCCGTCAGGAGAAGTACCTCCACCTCACAGAAAACTGCAGCCAAATAACAACTCCCTAGAGCGTTGTTGTGTTCCTGCGTGTGAGTGAGTAAGCTCCCAAGGAGTTACTGTGTAAGCAGCAGAGGAGGCATCGCGCGAGCGATAATTATTATATCGCAAGCGTTAATAGGCTACGGCACCCGCTTTACATCAGGTGGGCCGTATGATTGTATGTTACCCGACGTAGTATAAAAAAAAAATACAAAAAAAATATGTTTTCACTTTATAAAATTAGTTCAGATGATCTCGGGAACACGAAATTTACCAAGATAAAGCCGAAACATGTCGGCTAGCCTAGTCACTATCACTACATATTATAAAACAAAGTCCCACACAGCGTCTGTCTGTCTGTCTAGTCCCAATTTTCACCAATAGAAAGAGTGATTCTTGAGGACGGTTTAGGTGCATAATTTGTTAAGGTTTTGTATAAATCGGTTGAAATTAGACGTTAATAGTTGAAAATGTCGGAAAAAGTCAAGCTGCCTGGGAGCTTTCATCGGTCATTCAGTTATTATACGGATATACAATATTAGTCCTTATCAACATAAATACGGTAATTACCTTAAGCATTTCATGCACATTATGATAATACTTTACACTATATAATTTAAATGATGGACCCGACAGCCGTTGTCCTACCTGAACGTTGCCGTTGGCTGGTCTGCTATTTTTTTCCCGAAACCATTTGCAACGTCACCTACCGGGTCCAATTGTAAATCTAAACCATCCAGGGAGCCACTCACACACACACAATTTCATCAAAATCGGTCCAGTCGTTAAGGAGAAACATTATTTATAACACATACACTAAAATACTTCAAGTAATGTAGACATATGTTACATTTAAATCTATTGATATATTCGACGCAACAAGATGATGCGACACAACGACA
Organism: Pyralis farinalis; assembly: GCA_947507595.1. Taxonomy (NCBI): domain Eukaryota; kingdom Metazoa; phylum Arthropoda; class Insecta; order Lepidoptera; family Pyralidae; genus Pyralis; species Pyralis farinalis. Next base: position 5,305,644 of record OX382270.1, read on the forward strand.
GACAAAACATGTAGGCCTAATATGCTCTACTATTCGTGCGAAGCCGGGGCGGGTCGCTAGTATACGATGAAATGGAGTGTTTGACTTTACTGCTGTCACATTCTTTCGTGGGTGGAGCGTTAAAACCTACAATGGGTTAATACGCCTTTACTCGTTTCTTCGTCCGTACGACATCCTCAATCATTAACTTCAGCATATTTGAATATCATACTCCTTTTATTGCTAGTTATGGGCTCTCGTAAACCAATATTAAAAATAATATTTGATATGTAGGCGGCTTGTTCTATTATTATGCGGAGAAACTCCTCGATAGCATAGAGACTATGTTGTAATTATAATAACATATCATAGGTCAGTCTCGATAAGCTGGCCAAGTGGATGGCAATAGTTATTTTAACATCAAAAATCGTGGGTGAGATTCCCACACAAGACAAACTATATGCATAAACTTATGTGTTAGTCCCGGTTAGGGTATTCCCTATCGTCACTGCATAATATAAAACAAAGTCCCACGCCGCGTCTGTCCGTCCGACAAATCCAAAAACTACTGAACGGATTTTGATGCGGTGCTCACCAATAGACAGAGTGATACTTGTGAACGGTTTAGGTGTATAATTTATTAAGGTTTTGTGTAAATCGATTGAAATATTACGATAATTGTTGAATATGTCGAAAAAGAAATTTGACGAGCTCGGTGGCTCAGTCGAAACTTTGACACCAATGCTCGTGGGTTCGATTCCCACACAAGGCAAACATTTGTGTGCATGAACATGTCTGTTTGTATTGGTCTGGATGTTTTAAGAGAGGTAGGGCGCATCAAAGCAGCCCGTCTGGGGAAGTACCTCCACCTCACAGAAAACCGCAGCCAAATAGCACTTCCCTAGAGGGTTGTTGTGTTCCTGCGTGTGTGTGAGGTCACCAGTAAGTTCCCAAGGAGTTGCTGTGTAAGCAGCAGAGGAGGCATCGCGCGAGTGATACTTAATATATCGCAAGCGTTAATAGGCTAAAAAAAAGGTCAAGCCGCCTGGGCGCTTTTTGGGAGAACGACAGAAAAAAACATGTTTGCATAATATGCTCTACTACCCACGTGAAGCCGGGGCTGGTCGCTAGTATATTATAATTAGTATTTACAATAAAATTATTTACAAATCGTAAGTATATATAGTAATTGCCTTCAAAAACAATTTCTTTACTTATGAATAGTTTATAGATTCAGAAGTTCTTTTACGAATGTCAAATTTAAAGGTAATTAGATCAAAATTACTTAGAGTGCTTCCGGTATCAATTAGTTTATGCAAACTAGCGATAGGTGGCATCTATCCACTACCGATAGTAGATGCATGCTGCCGCTGCCTTGACTGCTCCAGTCGTCACTGCGTCGGCTGCAGCGGTCGTTGTTACGAATGCGCGCCATCAGAAACAAGAACAGCTTTACGACCACCATTACTATCCTGGCTGCTTTGGTTCTCTCTGCGACGTTTCACCTCTCCACGGAGCATCATCGGGCACTACAGATGTCAATCATTACTATAACATTTTACTTTTACCACTTGTCCCAGACACACCGAAGCAGCTAGAACATCACCGGTGGCGAACGTATGGTTCATATACAGATATATATATTGTGTGACAATATAAGATAGAAAGACTAAGTCGAGGCCTACATCTTAGTGCACCTGCACCCTCTCTGAAAAACGTGGATGAAATACCAAGCGACGGCCTTCCTCGAGTACGCCGGTTACGTGTTTGAGGAGAATTTCCTCGCGAAAGCCAGGGCCTGCTTGTTTGTGCGCTCGGATGTATGTTGTCGCCGTCTGTGCTGCCTAGAGGATTCCTCCTTTCCCGTCCTCTGGGTGCTTGTAAACTTGAGCCTTCAGAGCCGTATTTACATGTGCCTATACCGACCCCTTACTAGGGACATGGAGACAACTCGGCTCTTTGAGTACATGAGTCGGGCGGTAGATGAAGCGCAGGAACGGTACCCTACCGCAGAGATGGTGGGTTTGGGAGATTTTACCTCTCACCACGACTGCTGTTTGGGATTCTCGACAATTAATCATACAGAAAGGACTGCCCACGCGTTCGCTTTTTCGCACAGCCTGACGCAATTGGTAGACCAACCTACCAGAATACCAGTTATCGCTGGTCAGGAGCCCTCTCTACCAGACCTACTGCTAACGACCCTGCTGGCTACCGGGTTGAGGTCAGGGCGCCCCTGGGTATATCTGATCACTGCCTAGTATCCAGCACAGTGCCATGCGCGGTTCCACCACAACCCACTGCGGTTAAGCGCCGTGTCTGGCATTACTCGTCAGCAGATTGGGACGGCATGCGCGACTACTTTGCGTTCGTCCCATGGGGGCAGCGCTGTTTCAGTGAGATGGAACTCACGGCGAGTGCTGCAGCTATTTTTGACGTTGGCATGGAATACTACATTCCTCAATACGATGTCGTCATCAAAACCGGAAACGCCCTTGCTTTAATCGCAAGTGCACTGAAGCTGTTAGTAACAAACAGGCAGCGTATCGCGCTTGAATAAGGGTCGCGCTCTTATAGATCCGAATATTAACTTCCTGAAATCAGCTTACAATACTTGGCATATTGTAGGCTTATTTCAACTAAGATCTGCAAGAGGGCATACATAAGAGCGCGTTGCACGAGTCGGCACGGAACTAGTGTCGCACACTACTGGGTCACGTAACTACTGTCGATTAGCCAAAGCCGTGCAGGCCAACTTCTGCCAGCCCTCGCTGCCACTGCTGCGATGCCACAATGGCTCACTGGCGTATCAGCCGCAGGAGAAAGTCGATCTTATGGCCAGCCTCTTTGCGGCTAACTCCCGGTTCGATGACTGTATCACGCAACCACATGTGGTACTCTCCAGTGGATCTGTTAAGCCTGATATCTACATTAGGCAGCGAGATGTACGTTTTGAACTACAGTAATTCGATGTCCGAAAAGCCAGTGGTCCTGATGGTGGCTCAGGGATTTTAAATAAATGTTAAGCGGAGTTGTCTCCGGTATCGACGCGCCACTTTCGTGTCTCGTACTCGACCGGTTGTATTCAATGGCATACCAAAAAAACATACAGTTCTAATATTCAATTTTAAAATAATCCTTTGAACAGATTTTACATATATGAACATTCTAGAAGTTCTAGAATTAAAACTTGAACTCAAACGGTTTATGGTTCATTCACCAGTAACCAGTTTACTCACTTACCCGAACCGTACGTTCAAACCGGCGATATCTCGTCCATTTCTTGTGTGAATATAGCCAATATCGGACTGATTAGTATCTCTGTTTTAATAAATAATAAATAAATAACCTGCTAACTTCTAATAGGCTACATAGTAGCCGAAACAATTGTCGCCAGTGTTAATGAGGAGAACCAGTTCTACTGATCGAATTATAACCCCATTTCTATAATTTGGGTATGTATTTACTTCTGAGCTTACCAGCATAAATCTAATATTTATTTCTTCACAACTTGTATGTTACATTTATGTTAATTAATTAGCTACCGTCTACAATAAGAATTTAATACGAAATTGTAATATCTACATTTTATAATATTGTGTAGATTTAACTAGCACAACGTTCTTTGTACCTGTCGACTACCTACACATTTTTTTATTAATGTACTTGGATAACGGAGCTTCAATCACATTTTATATTTGTTTATATTTCTTTAGGTATAAGATGTAATATTTTCCTTGCAAAAATATTTTTTCTCACTTAACCAACTGGGCCTCATCAAGGAGGGTAATGTTGTTAAATAGTTTTTCCTTATTGTATATCATATACACAATGCAGTACTGGTCCCAACGCTTACTTATGAAAGCGAGAGCTGGGTATGGCAGAGAGAGCATGAAAGTAGGATAAACGCGGTCGAAATGCGAGTGTTGCACAAAATTTGTGGCGTAACGCTTGTAAACCGTAATCGCAATGATGATGTTAGAAGCAGAGTTGGTCTGAAAGATAGCGTCGATGTTAAAATAAGAAGAGGCATATAAAAGACTTCTTCCCGCGCTTTTGGCGAGTGACATTGTTGTTTTACTTGAAATTTTTACAATTTAGTATAAAATTAGTTTTGTGTGACAATTTCGATAGTATTTTGTAACATAAGTGCTAGTGAAATTATACAGTAATGAAAAAACTCAAATATAACACGTTTATGCACTTTTTGGAAGATGTGAATAAGTTCTTCAATAAAACCTTGCAAAAAATCACTATCGTTTTACGGGTGATATTTAAATTGGGTTGATTGGGTCTATGTACCCTTCCCAAGTATTTTTTCAGCACAGTTCCTGAAGCTGGAACATAGAATTAAGATTTTCAAATGGTTCTAAAACTGAAAACTTTGACACTGGCATAAAGTAGCAACACTATTGCCATATATTTTACAAAAAAAAAAAAAAAGAAGAGGCATGCTCCGTTGGTTCGGACATGTAGAAAGAAGGCAGGATGAAAGAATGTCGAAGCAGATATACAATGCAAAAGTAGAAGCATGTAGGAGCCGAGGAAGGCCAAGACTTACCTACAATGATCAAATTGGTCGTGTTCTGATATTTGTAATATGCTCTTTTCATGCACGCTCGCCGATTTCTAGGGCTCCTGACATCACCTTCTGCTAGAACATGACCTATTTGATCATGGTAGATAAGGCTTGGCCTACCTCGGCTCGTACATAATGTTTTTACAGGTATAAAAGTTATTTCAGTATACATTTTTAACACATCTTTCGTAATTTAACATCCATTGGCTAAACTATGAGTACTTCGTTCCACATTTTACGGTGAATATTATATAGGTACTAGTATAGCGTTATATAGTTCTTAGTAACTGACTAGCAGACGACACAGGATCTCGTAAACGTGTATGCAGACCAAACGACCAGCTCATTAAACCGTCGGAGTGTTTAATCTGACAGTTTGTGCTCCGAGTGGGGTGAAATGGTGTTAAGGGACTTAAATCATACAGAAATATATAGTATGGAGGTACTTAACAGGACAATGTTAAATTTCGTGTCATGTTTTTGTATGATTTTAAGTAACTCAATGCGCCATTACTACTATCCCACTACTACACTAACCATAACTCATTCCACTGCAGTGTCTCCCTTCAATCGAAGGGGTTTAGGGTATACTCCTGCGGATTGGCGGAGGCCAGTATGTTCAAGCCGTCCAAAGACCACTGACTTAGATTAACGACTGTCATCTATCGACAATAGCCAAGCCCGAGGGCTTAACGTACCCTTCAAGCTCGATATAGAAAACTCACGCAAAGTCTTTATTACCTGCACATAATACGTCACTGCGATAGTAGAAGTGTGATAGTGTAGTGGGCAAAGAACATGCCAATTAAAAGTCTGATTGCTCCTTCAAATCCTGGTGTGGGCATGTATCGATGTGATTTCGAATTTATGTACATATTTGTAATCATCACTAGCTCAGCGGTGAAGAAAAATATCGTCAGAAAATCTCTCGTAGAAATTATATTTCGAAAAACATGTGACCTAGTCGTGAATGACGCAACTTTGACACCAACGCTCGTGGGTTCGATTCCCACACAAGGCAAACGTTTGTGTGCATGAACATGGCTGTTTGTCTTGGTCTGGATGTTTTGAGAGAGATAGGGCGCATCAAAGCAGCTCGTCTCGGGAAGTGCCTCCACCTCACAGAAAACCGCGGCCAAATAACAATTCCCTAGAGGGTTGTTGTGTTCCTGCGTGTGAGTGAGGTCACCATAGTAAGTTCCTAAGGAGTTGCTGTGTAAACAGCAAAGAGGGCATCGCGCGAGTGATACTTAATATATTACAAGCGCTAATAGGCTACGGTAACTGCTTTACATCAGGTGGGCTGTATGCTTGTATGCCTCCTGACGTTGTATAAAAAAAAAATCGAAAAACGTGTGATCTAATCTACGAAAGGTCCGGTTTTCCCTTTGGGTTGTGAAAGTCTAACGGCAGTCACTATGTCAAAATCAGTACCTTGGCTAAATCTTTATGCTCAGGTAGCGGTCCCAGCCAATCCTAATGGGTTAGAAAACGGGATAGCGCTAGGAAGAAGATGGATCACCAAGACAATTAATAAATTCTCCGATAAATATAAAGCATATAATTTTTTTGAACAGCTGGGGGCTGACAGGAGAAGAACCTACGTCTAACAATAACCACACGTAAATAAAATTTCCCTGTGTGTCTTTTTTAGCCATCTAAATTTCTTTAATTTGTATCTCACTCCATGTTTATCATTTTGCAGAATACGTTAGCTATTTCTTTTAAAAATGGTGATTCGATTTTGAACACAAGGTAATATCATTTAGTATCTGTTATTTTTTAAATTTAGAATTACTTTGGATATTGCGAATGATTTTAATTTTTAATAAGAATAGCGTTGTCATAGGTACTAAAGTATATTGTACTATCTAGATATCAGGAAGATGGTGACAACTCCTAGTCGGAGTATTAATAGCACGGGTGATAAAGCGTTGGCGATACTACTTGTGTAATAAGACTCAACAGAGCACGATGACTAAACTACATTTTATTGTCTTAGGTTTTCGCGATTGTTACACATTGAATTAAATAATTTTTAACGGAAGTATCGCGTGTTTTATTTATTTTGTTGAACCTGACGTTTCGAACGCCTTGCAGCGTCCGTGGTCGCAGGAAGACTAAGGTGATATTTGTCTTACATTAGTTATTCAATTGTTACATCTACCGACATGGTATGGTAACTGCTTACCATGAGACACCTTAGTGGTATAAAAAAAATATTACACGGACCCTGTGCTTACGAAGCAATCCACACAGTGTGAAAAAAATAATTCCAAGATTTGCCTCAACGCATCCAAATTAAATTATAAAATGATGTTAAGTAGGCATGAACAGTAAAATGGAACTGTTTACTTACAAAACCCTTTCATGTGCTTTACATGTTTGCATAGGATGACATGTGCAAAGTTCGCTTTCCCTCGAATGTAAAATAATATAGTTATAATAGACCCATCACAATATTATTTTCTTTAAGGTCGCCTGCATGTCAAACGTTGTTTTATAACATCATTATTATCATATAGTATTCTAAAAAATATTCACACGTACAAAGGACTCTCATGAATTGAGTGTGCCATAGTTCTTGAATAGATTTTTTTAGATACATATTTAAATATTTAACAGGGATATCTGAAAAAAAACCTAGTCTTTTTGTAGACTTTTTAGAACAGTGACAGCCCAGTGAATAACTAAACTGACCTACCGACCGACTAATTCCCAGTTCGAATCCTGATGTAGGCCACTACATTGAAAAATGATTTTTTTTATAAAACTAGATTGGCAAACAAGCATGCGGTCCGCATTAGATAGTAAGCGGTCACCGCAGCCTATTGACGCTCGTTACACCACGGGGATGTTACTCGCGCGCTGCCAATCTTGTGACCTAAGGCTGTTTTGTCACAGTACCCAGTAATTTCTCTGCCATATCGCACCCTTCAAACCGGAACACAGCTATATAAATATAGCTGCGTGGCGGTAGAAATAGGTGAGGCAGAGGTACCCACGCAGACCTTTGTACAAAGTCTCCCTCTGGTAAATGTTGCTCTAAATTCGTGTTTTCCGATTTATGTACGTATTTGTGATTATCACTTGCTCGGCGGTGAAGGTAAACGTCGTGAGGAAACCCGCACATGACGGAAATTATGTTTCAAAAGACGTATGACCTAACTTAAAAAAATACCATTTTCTGTCGCATCCCATTTTCAGTCGCTCTATGTAAAAACCAGTGTTTCGCCAAATCCTTAGCCGTAGGTAGCGGACTCCGCTAATCCTAAAGGACTAGGAAACGAGACTATGCTAGGAAGAAAAGGATATCTGTTAAATACTTTAGTAAATAATTGAATCTGGAAATCTGGAATCTGATAGATTTAAAAAAATGTTTTTAAATATTTTTTGTTGGATTTAGTTTGTTCTGTTGAAGTTCATTGTAGAGCGTGAATAGCAGCTTTTTTTCTTTTTTATTTAGAATATAATTTTGACCCGAAAGTTTTTACTACATTCTGGCTTTAGTCTGATAAAATTTAATTCTGGTTAAAGTCGTCCTCGTTTGATAATTTGCATTTTAAGCCATATATAGTGGTTTACAATGCAAATTAACAAACGAGGCTCTTGCGAAAGAGAGATAGGTCATAGAAAAACGTTGCCAAATTGTAACTTCCTAGCCCTCCAGGTAGTAGATATTTGACTATTGTTGCAACTCCCTAGATGGTTGTTACATTCATGTGAGTGAATGAAGTTACCAGTATGGTCCTACGGAAGATGGAAATGAGGAGAATAAGCTCAAACTCGTTGTAATTTTCGGATACGATTTCATTAAAACTTCTCCGTAACTTATAAATAATTCAGCTCCATCTATGTTATGAACCAATGCCTACGAACTTGTCTAAGACTGCTACGCCGTAGCATGTACTGTAGCAACTCCGTAGTCAGCTACGATTGTTGTAGAATGCCATCTAGTGTTAGGATGGCAAATTAAAAGTTGCTTGTGTCTGCTTTTCTTGAGTATTTTGACAACATACACATTCGTAGTACTTTCAATATCCGCTAGTGTTTAGGATTAGATTTTTTTTTTTTTGTACTACGTCGGGAGGCATACCCATTTACCATCAGGTAGATCGTATGCTTGTTTTCCACCTTAGTGACATAAAAAAGACAAATACAAGAGTAATTATTAGTGCTGACTTGTCTGAGTAGATCAGTACTAATAATAATTACTATTTTTTTTTATACTACGTCGGGAGGCATACAAGCATATGGCCCACCTGATGTAAAGCGAGTACCGTAGCCTATTAACGCTTGCGATATATTAATTATCACACGCGCGATACCTCCTCTGCTGCTTACACAGCAATTGCTTGGGAGCTTACTGGTGACCTCACTTATACACAACAACCCTCTAGGGAGTTGTTATTTGACTGCGATTTTCTGTGAGGTGGAGGTACTTCCCCAGACGGACTGCTTTGATGCGCCCCACCTCTCTTAAAACATCCAGACCAAGACAAACAGACACGTTCATGCACACAAACGTTTGCCTTGTATGGGAATCTAACCCACGAGCGTTGGTGTCAAAGTCGCGTTATTCGCGACTGAGCCACCGAGCTCGTCAAATCACTAACTTTAACATTAACACCACTAAAATGTAAATATATACTTACGTTTATCATAAACTTGTTGTAAAATAAGTTTATAATGTATACATAAAATGAAATCGTAGGTAGATGGAATGTACAGATGGATTATTTTTTGAAATACAGATGTAGCTGAATACAAATCACAAAATATTTTTTTTAAAGATTCCCGTCTGTCTGCATGTAGGAATTAGATACATTTTGTAAAAAATCTTCAACGAAATAGTTTACATGGTCGGTCACCTAGCTACTATTTTTTTTATACTACAATATATACGAGCATATGGCCCACCGTGAGTATCACGTGATGCCACCCCTGCTGCTAACACAACAACTTCTTTGGAGCTCATTGGTGACCTTATTCACTCCCAGGAAAATAACAACTTCCAGGGTGTTGTTATTGATATTAATTTCGAAAACGTGTAGATTGGTACGTATGCAACAAATACCAAACTGATAAAGAATTAAAGGGTGCTAAATAAGCATCCTCCTGATGCAAACCAGTTAACAGAGTGTCACTAGTGACACTGTGTTAACTGCTTTACGTTTATGATATATGGAGACTATTAGAGAATAGTCTCCATCCTCTCCTAACTCAGCAACTTTGGCCAGCTTTTTGATTACCTCCCTTATTTAAGGGAATGGCACATTCTTCCAGAAAATTGTGACTTAATTGCGGTGTTGAAAGTTGAGGTACTTCGATGCAACTGGTTCTTCTTTATCTATATATATACATACAAACTAAAGGGGTTAAGTGTGCATTGTAGAGGGAATTTTTTGAAACTAGAACACTAATAATCAAGATCCTTACTATTTTCTTAAACCGCCATTTTGAATAAAGTTAATGGCGACTGATTTATATAACGACTTGGTATCTACAACTTTCAGTTACGTGCTTATGGTCTAACTGCTATTGTTTTGCCAGACAGTGAATATTACCTTATTGGTCTCATGCTATTAGATTTTACAGATTATTAAATGTACTTGTGTTCCATTATATCTTCGTGTCAAACAGCTTTATATATATTACAAGAAATTTTATAATTGATAACTATTTGTTTAAATAAGTAAATCGTGAATAAATTATAATGATTTTGTGCCGTTCTCTATAATAGCCAGAAACTTGTAATTTGATTTTATTAAAGTAAGCACTTCGATAAACTATATTTCAATTGATAACCCTTCTCAATTATAAAGATAAAGAATTTTTATATATTTTATATAATAATAATACCTAGTCTGCATTATTTCTGGTTGAAAATATTGCCAATGCATTGCTGTGGGTAATTCTGTATAGTCAGATTCTTTGTGTATATTTCTGCTTAATATAAAACATAAAAGACAACATTCACTTAACTAGCAATATTTGTTTCACTCAGTGTATTACTTACAAAGTAAAATGAAAGTTAGTTGGGGCTACTTACATTTTTGTATTCTTTATTAACCTACACAAGCATATGTTTGCATAGGTTGTGAAAATAAAAACGTGTCTTTCATTTTAATATGCTTATTCGATATTTATATTGATAATCTATCTCAACTATCTGGTCGGTTTCTTATGAAACTACAGGTGAATTTGACGAGCTCGGTGGCTCGGTCGTGAATGACGCGACTTTAACACCAACGCTCGTGGATTCGATCGAATCGATCGAAAAATAATTAAAAATATCCACAGCACAGCATTTAAAATAGCTTCTCGCTAGCGTCTTCTTGTTAACTGATACAATAATAATCGCGGGATCCGCTACGCAAACCTATCGATTTGGCTGTGTTACTGATTTTGACATGGAGCGACTGTCTTCAGACCTTCACCCTTCAGAGAATTGGGCCTTTCTTAGGTTAGATCACATGTCGTTCGAAGCATAATTTATTGTACGTGTGGGTTTTTGCGAAAACACCATTTTAGTGGTATATGCCCACACAAATTTAAGAGGTAGGGCGCATCAAAGCAGCCCGTCTGGGGAAGTACCTCCACCTCACAGAAAACTGCAGCTAAATAACAACTCCCTAGAGAGTTGTTGTGTTCCTGCGTGTGAGTAAGGTCACCAGTAAGCTCCCAAGGAGTTACTGTGTAAGCAGCAGAGGAGGCATCACGCGAGTGATAATTAATATATCGCAAGTGTTAATAGGCTACAGTACCCGCTTTACATCAGGTGGGTTGGGTGTTTGTATGCCTCCTAACATAGTATAAAAAATAAATAGTGTGAACATTACGAGTCAGTAGAAATATTCAATAAAAATGGCGACAATATCTCCTAGTGTAAATCATGAACCAAGTTCTCAAAATTTACTTCATTTATTCATACTATTCCAACGGAAAATACCTGAAATATTGGGTGCATTATAATTTTAAAATGCTCGCTTGACGTAACGAGCGCATATAAATTCTCAAAGCATTGCATTTGCAAGTAAAAGCTTTATTTTTTATTTAGTTTAGTGCACAAATTCAAACTAACCCAAACTTCATTAAAAATTCATTAATATGCATTTTTTTTATACAACGTCGGAAGATATACAAGCATAAGGCCACCTGATTTAATAATGTTACCGTAGCCTATGAACACTTGCAATATATTAAGTATCACTCGCGCGATGACTCCTCTGCTGCTAACACAGCAACTCCTTAGGAGCTTACTGGTGACCTCAGTCACACGCAGGAACACAACAACCCTCTAGGGAGTTGTTATTTGTCAGCGATTTTTTGTGAGATGGAGGTACTTCCCCATACGCTATTGCATATTGCTTTGATGCACCTCTCTTGAAACATCCAGACCACGATAAACAGACATGTTCATACACACAAATGGTTGTCTTGCGTGGAAATCAAACCCACGAGGGTTGGTGTCAAAAATACTTGTGGGCGAGGGTGAGTTTTTGGCTAGGAGGATTTTTGTTATTGGAGGCTTTTTCGTTTGTTTTGGTGGTTTTTGTTGATTGTCTTGGTGGTGTGGAGCGTGTCCGTGTGGTTGGTGGTGTCGTGTGTTTTTGTTGCGTTGGTTTTTGTTTTTTGTGTTTGTAGTTGGGTTCGGTGACGGTGTTTGGTTTTGTGACTTGTTGGGTTTTTGTGTTGTGTGGGCTGTCTAGTTCTCGGTCACGAGCCTGGACAGCCGAGTCCCGGTGATGCCGGGTGGGGGGGGTACGTTGGGGCCTAAAGGTTCCGGGGGGGGTGATGTCCCGGAGGGCCCACGAAGGCAGGAGGTGGATAGCGAGGGCGAGGGGTGGGTGGAGACCGACTCCATGGTCACCACCCTCTCCGAGTCTGAGCTGAGCCGGAAGCGCCTGTTCTCGGGGTCGGAGACGGAGACCCCCGACGAGCGGGCGAAGATGCCCACCGCCAGGCGCGGCAAGAGGGGCGGCATCGCCCCCAGTTTGGCCAGGGCCCGCCAACAACTGAGGGAGCGTAAGGAGGAGGCCAAGGAAGCGGCATTTAATGCGCTCCTTGAGAAGCGGGCCCTTAAGGCGAAAATGAGCCCATATGTGGCGGCAGGAAGCGCCGAGGGTGTGAGCCCCGAGGCGGAGAAGGAAAGCCCCGAAGGGAGAAGCCCTGAGGGGGATGCGGCGAGCCCACTCGAGAGGGGCGCCGAGGACCTCATGGTGAGGGGCGAGGGGATGTTGGGAGTCATCCTCGACCTCACGGGGAAATCGGCGAGCCTCAAGGGGGGCTACGCCGCAAAAATTGCAAGGGCTGCGAGCGGGATCAGGGAGATCCTGGGGGCCCTGGTGGTGCGCACGGAGGTGGAGGAGACCCACCGCCTCCGAGCTGACAACGCCCGTCTCCAACGGGAGGTGGCCTCCTTGCGGGAGGAGGTCAAGGCGCACCGCCGGGAGTTCCAGGAGCTCCGGGCCGAGAGGAAGGCGCAGGGGCCGACGGGCCCGGTGGATCTCCAGACTCTGGAGTCCAACATCGCCCGGCTCGTCGGCAACCTGGTGGACGGCCGGCTTGCCGCGATTGAGTCGCGCCTGCCTCCTCCGGTTGTCGCCCGTCCGCCATTGGCGGGCGACGGCTCTGCGGTGGCGAGGGCCGCGAGGGCTGCCATTGAGAGCGCAGGTCGGCCGGCGACTAAGCCGCAGAAGGCGAGTGCGCCGGCAGAGCTCGAGGTGCGCCCTCAGACGCGATCTCAGACGCGATCGGCCACCGGAGCGGGTCCCGCCCGCAGTGGGGCCCCGCAGGAGACGTGGACAAGCTTCGGCCCGTCCACATCAAGGGCGAAGCCGGCCGCGGTGAAGCCGTCGCCGGCAGCGGGGGCCACCGAGGTCCCTAAGGAGGCGTGGACCGACGTGGTCCGCCGCAAGCCGCGAAAGACCGCGGCCGCCGCGACTCCTGCGGCGCCAGCGCCTTCCAAGGCGTCAGCCACTCTCGCGGGCAAGGAGGAGGGCCGAAGGCCCAAAGTGGTGCTCCCCGGCTCCACGGCCGTAATCCTGAAATTACGGCCGGAGGCAGCCCAAGGGGGCGCATCGTATGCCTCGGCCCTACTTAAGGCCGAGCGGGAGGTGAATCTGGGAGAGCTGGGAATCGGCTCGCTCCGGATTCGGAAGTCGGCTACCGGAGCGAGGCTGATCGAAGTCCCAGGCTCCACCAGTCACGAGAAGGCTGACGCCTTGGCGGCCAAGTTAACGGCCGCCCTGTCCGACGTTGTTGAGGTGTCCAGGCCCATGAAGTGCGCGGAGTTCCGCCTCACGGGTCTGGACGACGCCGCTACGGTACAGCGGGTTCAGGTTGCGGTCGCGCGCGAAGGGGGCTGCACCCTGGAGCAGGTCCGGGTGGGCGAAATCCGCTCGGACTGGCGAAATTCCAGTTCCGCCCTGATGCGCTGCCCGCTCACGGCAGCGAAAAAGCTGCTCGAGCTGGGCAGTATCGGGGTGGGCTGGAGCCGGGTTCAGCTCCACTTGCTGGAGGCGCGCCCCAAGCACTGTTTCAAGTGCATGGGGAAGGGGCACACAGCCGAGTTGTGCCCCTCGAAGGAGGACCGCAGCCGGCTGTGTTACCGGGGCGGGCAGCCGGGGCACATCGCCTCCGGCTGTTCGGCCCAGGCCCGCTGTGCCGTTTGCGCCGACGCCGGGCGTAGGGCGACCCATGTGATGGGGGGCCGTCTGTGCAACCCGCCATCCATCCGCGGGAGAACGTCCCCCATCTCCCGCGGGAGTGTGCGGCAGAAGGCGCCGGAGGCTAGGATGTCCGAGTAATGGCCGGACATCCTCGCTTCCTGCAGGCCAACGTCAACCACTCCGCCGGGGCTCAGGACCTTTTCCTGCAGACCATGGCGGAGTGGGACGTGGACGTGGCGGTGGTTGCGGAACCATACTACGTGCCCTCCCGGCCTAACTGGGCCGGGGATCTGGACGGTTCCGTGGCCATCGTCACGAGGCCTGGCGCCAGCCCCCCACTCGTGGTGTGGGGGAGGGGTGGTGGTTACGTGGCGGCGGTTCGGGGAGAGTACGCAATCATCGGTGTGTACTTCTCCCCGAACCGCGACCTGCCGGCCCTGGAGCAGCTGCTCGATGCTCTGGGGTCGGCAGTGAGGCGGCTAGCGCCCGCCCAGGTTATGGTGGCCGGGGACTTCAACGCCAAATCCACGGCGTGGGGCAACCCGGCCACGGAAGCCAAAGGGCGGAAAGTGGAGGAGTGGGCGCTGGCCGCGGGACTGTCCCTCTTGAATAGGGGGACAGTCCACACGTGCGTGCGGTGGAACGGAGGGTCGGTGGTGGATCTGTCCTTCGCCACCGCGTCCGCCGCACGCCGAGTGGAGGGTTGGAGAGTGGAGACGGGGGTGGAGACACTCTCGGACCATCGTTACATCAGGTTCGAGGTGTCTCCAGCCCCCGGGAGTCCGACGACTTCGTCCCGGTGGCGGAGCCGGTTCCCGCGTTGGGCGCTCACCAGGCTCGACCGGGAACTGGCAGAGGAGGCGGCGATTGTCGGCCGCTGGGGCCTCCCGCCAATGGAGGATCTAGACGCCGAGGGGGGGGGCTGGTCGTCTCTGCGACGCCTTCACGGCGGTGTGCGGGGCGGCCATGCCCAGCGTTGGGCGTCCGCCTCCGAGGCGGGCGGTCTACTGGTGGTCGGCTGAGATAGCCGACCTCCGGGACGCCTGCAACGGGGCGCGTAGGGCGTATACTCGGAGCAGGCGTCGCCGCCCCCGGGACGAAGGGAGAGATGGCCATCTGCACGGCATATACGTGGAGAAGAAGAGAGCCTTGCAGATGGCCATAAGTAGGGCCAAGGAGGGAGCGTGGCAGGAGCTGCTGGAGGGCCTAGACAGGGACCCGTGGGGCCGACCGTATAGGGGAGCGCGGAACAAAATCCGCGCTCAGTCGGCCCCACTGACAGAGACCCTCCAGCCGGCCGTGTTGGAGAGGGTTGTCGGGGAACTCTTCCCCGACAACCCACGGGGCTACGCTCCCCCGAGGATGGCCCTACAGTCGGACTCCAGAGGAGAGGAGGAGGGCGCTCCGCCGCCCGTCACCGACCAGGAGATGGAGGCGGTCGTTGACCGCCTCCGAGGCAAGAAGAGGGCGCCGGGTCCGGACGGGGTGCACGGGAAGGTGCTAGCGTTGGCTCTCGTGCACCTCGGAGACAGGTTCCGGGAGCTCCTCGACTGCTGCTTGCGGTCGGGGTGCTGCCCGGGACCCTTCAGGGTGGGCCGGCTCTGCCTTCTGTTGAAGGGAGACCGGCCCCCGGACTCGGGGTCGGCGGTTCGACCGGTCGTTCTGCTGAACGAGGCGGGGAAGGCCCTCGAAAGGGTTGTCGCTTCCCGCCTCGCTCAGCACTTGGAGGATGGCCCGGGACCGGGCCTATCGGATGCCCAGTTCGGGTTCCGGGCCAGACGGTCGACCGTCGACGCCATTAGGCGCCTAAGGTCGGTGACGGAGGATGCGGAGCGCGAGGGAGATGTGGTGGTGGCGGTGTCGTTAGACATCGCCAACGCCTTCAACAGCCTCCCCCACAGTACCATACTGGAGGCCCTCAAGTACTTTGGGGTGCCTCCGTACTTGGGGAGGCTGTTGAAGGCGTATTTGGAGGACAGGGAGGTGCGCTACGAGGATGCGAGGGGCCAGATGGTCAGAAGGCGCGTCGTGTGCGGTGTCCCACAGGGGTCCGTTCTGGGCCCCATTCTGTGGGACCTCGCATACGACTGGGTCCTGCGGGGCCGTCTCCTCCCCGGGATGAGTGTCGTCTGCTATGCAGATGACACCCTCGTCACATCCCGGGGTAAGACCTTTATGGAGGCGGCGCGGCTGGCCGAAGTCGGAGTAGGACTGGTGGTCAGCCGCATAGAGAGGCTTGGGCTTCGGGTCCGTTTGGATAAAACCGAGGCCCTCCTCTTCCTCGGGACCGGTAGGCGGGGCCCCCCCTCGGGAGCGCACCTCCAAATTGGAGGAGTAAGAATAAGGGTGAGTGCCCAGATGAGCTACCTGGGCCTCACCCTTGACGGAAGATGGACCTTCGGCCCCCACTTCGAGCGGTTGGGGCCGAAGGTCATCAGAGCTGCGGCGGCGCTGGGTCGCCTCCTGCCCAATGTTGGCGGGCCCAGCGCCGCGTGCAGGCGGCTGTACTCCGGCGTCTGCCGGAGTATGGCCACGTACGGTGCCCCAATATGGGCGGACGCCCTCTGCAGCCGCAACAGGGCCCAGCTGCGCAGAGCGCAGCGGGTCATAGCGCAGAGGGCGATAAGGGGGTACCGTACGGTAGCTTGGACGGCCGCGACCGCCCTCGCTGGCGACCCGCCCTGGGAGTTGGAGGCGGAGGTGCTCGCCGAGGTATACGGGTTTGTCTCGGAAAGGAGGAGCCTCGGCGAGCGCCCCACATCGGTGGAGGTGGGGCGGTATCGCCAACGAGGGCATGTGGAGATGATGCGGAGGTGGGGGGAGGACCTGGCGCAGCCGCGGTACGGAGTCCGCGTTGCGGATGCGCTGCGCCCGGTCCTGGAGGCGTGGATGCGTCGTAGACGTAAACCCCTCACCTTCCGCATGGTGCAGGTGCTCACCGGGCATGGGTGCTTCGGTGAGTACTTGCACCGGGTCGCGAGGCGGGAGGAGCGGCCAGGCTGCCACGATTGTGGCGCGGCCGAGGACACTGCCCAGCACACTCTGGAGCAGTGTCCCAGGTGGTCTCGGCAGCGCCGCGATCTGGTGTCCGCGCTAGGAAGCGCGGACCTCTCGCTCCCGAGCGTGGTCCACTACATGCTCGGGAGCGACAGTGCCTGGCAGGCGATGGCCTCCTTCTGTGAGACCGTCATGTCCCAGAAGGAGGCCGCGGAGCGGGACAGGGAAGACGATCCTCAGGCTGTCCCGCTCCGGAGACGGCGGACGGGAGTGCGGCGTAGGCGCTACGCGCACCTACTGCCGCCTCCCTAACCTGTGGGACTAGGGGTCAGGATGGGAACCTGGCCCCATAATGGTCCCGCCGCCGGAGGGGCTGTCCCAATTTGCCGGGACGGCCCCTAGATAGAAGAAGTCCGGCCCCTTCTGAGGGACTGGCCAGTCGCAGTGGTGCCCTGTTGCTGACAGATCCGGGGCACCACACCAACGCGGCCGATGGCATTTCGCGGGGTTGTTTAGTGAGTATACCGTCGGACAGCCGACGGGGAGTCCCACACTACCACCGGAGGCCACCCAGGCACCGGTGGTGTGCGTAACGCATTTTTCCCCGCGTCACAAAAAAAAAAAAAAAAAAAAAAAAAAAAAAAAAAAAAAAAAAAAAAAAAAGGGTTGGTGTCAAAGTTTGAACGGGTTGCCCCGTCACTGCAATTTTCTGACCTTATTGTTCTTATAAGCTCTTAGTCATTGTTTCTTATTGTCTACACAACAATTTCATTTCTAAGTAGTGCTTACTGCTTTATACTATAATATCCTGAGCTTTATTTTGTGGATAAAAAATGGGTAGAATTTAACTACCTTTTTTATATTAGAAGGGGGAAAACGAGCATGTGAGTCACCTGATGGTAAGCGGTCACCACAACATCAGATTATTATCATTAGACATCAGCAACACAAGGGTCACTGATCCGTTGCCAGCCATTTTAGGGAAACGTAGGCTCTTTTCTCGAAGGCACCCATATCATATTTATTCGGGAACACCGCTGAGGGTAATTTATTCAACAATTTCACCGTACGTGGTAGAAAATGCTTCAAAAAGCGTACTGTAGTGGATTGCCTCTCATCAAGATGGTGACGGAGAAATTTAAGATTGTGGCGAGTGGTACGATAGTGAAACTCAGCGGCTGGTATTTAGTTGAACAACTCCTACGAACACTCCCAATAATACAATTTGTACAGTACACAAAGAGAAGAAACGTCTCTTCGTGTATAAAGCGAGTCCAGCCGAGCGGAGGTGACTGGGTCGCCGACGATTCGAACTGCTCTACGTTATATGCGATCAAATAGATTAAGCAAATATAGTGGTGTATATCAACATCAAATATGAGTTGAAATACTACTCCGAATTCCGAATTTTATTTCTAGTACATTTTTTTTAATTACGGGTTATATAACTGATTTAAAGTATTTTTTCTAAAAGACGCGAATCACTATGTCGTGTTTTACACAATCAAATGTTTTCCCGTAGTCGATAAAAAAACTTTAGCATAAACTTTATGATTCATATCCTTTCAACGTTGCACCAGTATTTCACCCTCAAGTAATGCATGGCGCATCTCGAATCCATTCCTGAATACAAATCGGGTGAGATATGTTGTTTTTACACTTGGTGCTATATTGAGAAATATGTTTAAAACATGTCGGGTATCAAATATTTTGTATATAAAGCAGCTTGTCGAGAATAATCCAAGAATCATAAATGAGAGAACAAAGTAAATTAATATAATTCTGGTAAGTTTAGAAGACGCGTAAGAGAGTTTTTAGCATCAGTTTACTTTTTATAAAAGATTCAGAACAGTCAGTATCAAATCTGTACCTGTTCTGTAATGTTCTTGTAAAAAAATCTTGCATACCAAATGTTTTTGCAACTAAACACCTCTTACTGTCTTGCAAATCCGTGACAGAAATATATGAATTAATCACTATCTTGTTTACTACATTTCTGTAGTTGAGTTTTAGCATTTCAACTTCATTGTATTTTTAAATGTTATTTTGATAAAAGAGGCTTTTTGTTGCACATGCATATAGCGGACCACACAAATTCGTATGGATAAGGAAAACGATATAACGCTACGAAAAAGAACGTAATATATATGTATACTGGTTTATTTTGAAAAATCGCTATTTGAGTTTATTAAATATTTTAAATTGAAATAAATATCGACAATACACATACATGCTTTCACATACAGCATGGGGTTCTTCAAGAAAGGGCGTAAAGAGGTTTTTACACGGTTGGTAAATCATGAGTAACACCCTTGGTGTTCGAAATATCCAAAGACTACGGTAATCGCTTGCTATCAGGCAGGCCGTATGCTGTTTTCCATCTTAGTGGTATAAAAAATATTAATTTGGTCTTTGATATTTATCTTATATAGTTATTTTCACGACAGTACGCGGGATTTTTCCAACGAGCGTGAAATGAACTCACAACTGGCTTTGTGCCAGACTGAATGTTCAGTATGTGCAGCATCTATCATCACGATAAAGCTGAGCTCTATTTGAACCGCATATAATTTATATTGTCATGAAATATATGTAGATTACCTGTACAGAGTTTTTTTTTATAAAAGATCGGGAGGCATACAAGCATACAACGATCCTGATGTAACGTTGCTACCGCAACATATCAACGCTTGCAATACGTTAAATGTGCATCGCGCGAATGATTATGTAATACAGCAACTCCTTAAGAGCTTACTGGTAACCTCACTCACACGCAAGAACACAACAACCCTCTAAGGAGTTATTATTTGGCTGCGGATTTTCTGTGAGGTGGAGGTATTTCCCCAGATGGGCTGCTTTGATGCGCCCGACCTCTCTTAAATTATGATGAGTTTCGAAGCAAAATATCTCCTTATATTTAAATATTCTACTTTTTATCTTCTTGCTCCTAGCGTTATCCCATTTCCTAATCCATTAGGATTGGCAGGGTCCGGTACCTAAGCCTAAAGATTTGGCGAAGATACTGATTTTGACATGGAGTGTACTACCGTTAGACCTCCACAACCCAGAGGGAAAACCAGACGTCTCTCAAGTAAAGGGTGTGCCTTTACCTAAGAGACGTCTGGTTTTCCCTGTCTTTCGAAACAAAATTTTTTAAACGTACGAATTTCCTCACAATGTATTCCTTCACCACCGAGCAAGTGATAATTACAAATATACCAGATTTTTTTTATATAACAGAGATATAACTAGCTCACTAACATTTTTCGAGTGGACACTATCATATGGTGCACCTTGCTCATTTACTAATAAGGGTCCGATGAAAGAGAGGCACTGTACAACGAAGCAAGCGACCGGAGAAGCTTCCACCTCAAAAGAAACCGCAGCCAAATAATAATTCCTAGGATATGATGGGATTGTTCCATTGCTACCAGTGAGTTTGCTGCGTAGATATCACTGCACGAGCAACTCTTTTATTTTGGGTTGCTGGCCTTGACTCAAGTCCATAGATGGATGTGGGTAGCTTCGTTATTCCGTTATATTATTCTAGATTCATACACTATTTATAATATTTACTTGCTTGATGTTATATATAATATAATTAGCTGTATCCCGCGACTTCGTTCATGCGTATCCCACAATCCCCTTTTACTTACTTTCTTCTTTTTTCCTCGGCTTCTAAGAGTCGTATCACAATGTTGAATAGCTTATAACCTTCCTCAAGAATTGGGCTATCAAATGCAAAAAGATTTTTTTTTCAAATTTGAGTAGTAGTTCCAATGATTAACGTGTTCAAACAAATAAACAAACTTTCCGCTTTACATATTGGTACAGATATATACGTCCAGCTCGGTGACGTAGTGGTTAGTAACGCTACATTGACACGCTCGTGTGTTCGATTTCCACGCAGGACAAACAATCG
The DNA here is from genome assembly GCA_947507595.1 of Pyralis farinalis. Taxonomy (NCBI): domain Eukaryota; kingdom Metazoa; phylum Arthropoda; class Insecta; order Lepidoptera; family Pyralidae; genus Pyralis; species Pyralis farinalis. The sequence continues at coordinate 5,326,795 of OX382270.1, forward strand.
TGTGCATTGTCTTGGTCTGGGTGTTTTCTATGATGATAAAATAAAAAAAAAATGTACTTACGTATGTTTATCACAAGTCTAGTACCCATTACACAAGCTTCGCTTACTTTGGGACTAGATGGTATTGTGTACATCATACAGTGCCTTATATCACATTCGTGGCTTTATTGCTGCTCGCGTCTGTATTTTCTTCAGGCGGTTGCTGAAAATAAAGGATTTACTCTTTAAGCAAATAATACACTGAGCTGCTTTGTACTTGTTTGTATATCTGCGACACACAATTCTAGTTACTATTTTTATTTGCTGATTGTGTATCTGTCAATATTTACTGTTATGTGTCATTGAGATACAAGTGAGAGTATGAGTGAGTGAGATGACGAGCTCGGTGGCTCAGTCCTGAATGACCCGACTATGACACCAACGCTCGTGGATTCGATTCCCACACAAGACAAACATTTGTGTGCATGAACATGTCTGTTTGTCTTGGTCTGGATGTTTTTAGAGAGGTAGGGCGCATCAAAGCAGACCGTCGGGGGAAGTACCTCCACCACACAGAAAACCGCAGCCAAATAACAACTCCCTAGAGGGTTATTGTGTTCCTGCGTGTGAGTGAGGTCACCAGTAAGCTGCCAAGGATTTGCTGTGTAAGCGGCAGAGAAAGCATCGCGCGAGTGATACTTAATATATCGCAAGCGTTAATAGGCTTCGGTACCCGCTTTACATCAGGTGGGCCGTATGCTTGTATACCTCCCGACGTAGTATAAAAAAAAAAGTTAATTGCATATCTATCCGTTTTAAGCGTTCATATGCAATAACATTTAATCAGGTGTGTCGTATGATTGGTTGTCACCCGACGTTGGATAAAAATATATAAATGGGTCATAGTCACCTTTCTTTAACCCTTCGAAATCCGGGTGGTCGTATACGACCGCGAAATGTATGGGAAAACGTATATAACGGGTTTTGACTGCTCAATTGAATTTCTCTGTTTTTGGAATGTATTTTACATAATAAAAAAAATATTCGACGAGGCAGTAAAATACGGCTTTATGGAGTTAATTAGCATTTCTGTAGTAGATGGTCAAATAAATATTTTTTATGAGCGCGGCAGCGTAGTAGTTAGTACCATTCCTTTGACATTCCCATAGAGAAATAACTTTTCGTGGATGAATATGTCTCTTTGGCTCGTTTTTAAGAGAGGTAGAGCGCATCAAAACAGCCCCTTTGGCGGAGTACGTCCACCTCACAGAAAACCGTAGCCAAATAACATCTCCCCGCAGGGTTGTTGTGCTCCTGCATGTGAATAAGGTCACCAGTAAGCTTCTGTTGCTGTTTTTGGTCACCAGTAAGGAATTGCTATGTAGCAGCAGAGGTGGCATTGTGCAAAGGATACTTAATTTGTATTGCGAGCGTTCATAGCCAAGGTAACTGCTTTTCATTAAGTGAACCGTTGTATATAAAAAAAGATCAAATGTGCTCTTAAATTGAAGCCCTGATAATGAATATCTTTAATTATGAAAATACATTTGAGAGCATTATTTATTTCTAAAAAGAATTACTTCCCAGACACAAGGAAAAAATATAAAATACAGGTTATCAAAAATACAACAGTATAATATTAAAGTGTATTACGTGACCTCTCAAGGAAAATTACAGGAAGTTCCTGTTTCAGGATTGTGAAAATCAATGAAACACTTTAACAACGCCGTTTTTCAGTATATTCCAAGTGACTAAGCTCATTATTCTTGGTACGAAATAAAATACTCCTTTTACACGGGTCTTAAACAAGCATTTAAGTAGTCAATTTGATGTGAAGTGAAGACTATTTTGTAAGGACGCTTGCAATACCAGAAGTACCACGTATGACTAACCTCTATCGCTGATGCAGAAATCGCATCTATTTCCTGGTGATCTCAAACAATGCCCCAGGAAGTTTTTACTTCATGTCGAGTTCTCTTATCTGAACTATACTAAGAAGAAAAAGGTTAGGAAGATGGCGTTAAGTCTAACTACATTAATATATATGTCGCATCCGGTCATAAGTATGGATGTTTAAAACAAAAAGAGGCGCGCGTACGGTGGCGCGCTTTGGCAGAATCAAGAGGTCGACACTGGGAGAAATGGAGAGTTAGTGCAAACGGCGGTAAGTGACGACATCTTGGAACTGTTTTCTCGTTTCGTGTTTTCCTGAACATTGATTACAAGTGTTGATTGCATTGAATTTCTTATTGCACAACTACCCACCATACGCCCGCAGAATATCGGATAGACCGTAAAATCATACGAATACGACATATAGATGAATAGGTGGTTGCTACCCTGTATACATTAGTACTAGGGGCACACTAAAAGTTTTGCACTTCTAGCTAATCGGAACTATTTGAATTTCGAATGTTATATTTTTAGAAACGTTGCAACCTACTTAGTAATAAAAAAAAACAATTGGCGGGAAATCATTTGTCATTTGTTTTTTATCACACATCAAAGTTCTACGTACGCAACGAAAATGGAATTGAGTCGAAAAGATTTTAGAGCGATGATTTTTTATGATTTTAAAAGTTCTCTCTCTCCGCAAGACTGTACTGCTCGTCTTCAAAATGCTTTTGGGAGAGAAGCACCTTCTTTGAGCACCGTGAGGCGATGGTTTGCTGAATTTGAGAGAGGTCGAGTTTCTTTACATGACGAATTTCGTGAATGGCGGCCTTCTATATAATGTGGCTACTGTTAAGCGGCTAATTGAAGAAAACCCGCGGATTACCTATGAGACAATTCGAGAACTATTGGGGATTGGTATGAGCCAAATTCAGAAAATTTTACACGAAGAATTGAAAGTTCGGAAACTATGTTGTCGTTGGATCCCTCATGAACTGACAGCGGAGCAGAAGCGGGCTCGCGTGGAATGGTGCTCACAGATGCTACTGAAGTACGACCACGGACATTCTAATGCTGTTTATGACATTATCACAGGAGATGAAACGTGGATTTATTGTTTTGAACCCGAAAAAAAACAGCAATCTTGTGAATGGGTGTTAGAAAATGAGAACAGGCCAACAAAAGTGAGGCAGGCGAGAAACGTTGGTAAAAAAATGATCGAGTTTTTTTTCTCAGCTACGGGTCCCATCTGCACAATTCCACTTGAAGATCAAAAGAGTGTTAATGCCGAGTGGTATTCTACCATTTGTTTACCCAGGGTGTTAGAAAAAGTTTGCGAAAGACGGCCAAAAAGCCGCGTTCTCCTACATCATGACAACGCTTCTTCACACACGGCCAACAAAAGAAAGTCATTTTTAACTTCCGAAAAAGTACAACTCGTTACCCATCCTGCGCATAGCCCCGACCTAGCACCCTGTGATTTCTGTATTTTCCCCAAAATCAAAGATTTGATGAGAGGTTTCACTTTTACCAACTCCGAAGAGGCAGTGATAGCGTTCAATCAGCACGTAGAAAACATGCCTTCAGATCTGTGGTCCTCCTGTTTTAAAAAATGGTTCGATCGCATGAAAAAATGTTTAAAATGTAAAGGAGAGTATTTTGAAAAGCAATAAACATAATATTTTGGTTATAACATGTTGTTTTTTTAAGTTACGCAAAACTTATAGTGTGACCTACGTATACAGGGTGTACATTCAGAACGACTAGTATGGAGAATTCTGAAACTATGAAAGTTACAAGAATATGGTATCAAAAAGTATCGATATGTGAGTCATCGCTTGAATCATATACATTAATTTTAAAAAACGTATGTCATTATATTAAATAATTAATAGCGTAGAGTAAGTGCAATATCGGCAGAGTCCACCCTAGCGCACACCAATTGGTGATGTGCTGAAAAAGGTTCAAATCAAAAGCACCCAAAACCGAAGAGCATGCATGAAGAGGTTGATGAGTGTGGTGGCAAGAGATGTAGACAGAATTGATGATATGTATGTATATAATAGCGTGTATACAGAAAGACAACACTATTGACGTAACGTTTACTATGTTAAACTGTGTGTGTTCAAAAAAATATATTTCTCTTAAATATTTCCACCCATCGGGTACATTAAATTCAGCCTGCCATAGATAGATGACAGCCTTTTAGTTATGTCGTGACATTTAGGACGCTAGAAAACACTATGGCCTCTCGGATAATTCGCATTTGAGCACGTGGTAGAGTATGCTCTAAATCCTAATAAAGATTGTAGTGAAGCACATATCCCAGCAACAGGAGGATATTAGTTGACGTGATGTATATGTGATATATAAATTAAAAGTATTTAGAGCAAAAACAATGTAGTAGTAATGTGTGTACCAGCTATACAATACAACAGATTACCACCATTTGGGAATAATGTAAGAAACGAGGAGTTACTGGCATTTAATTGCCCTATAAACAAAACAAAAGGGCACAGATACAGAAATAACTCAGCAGAATCGAGTTTAGGGCCCTGAGGTCCGTAAATGTAAAGACCCACGAACGTGTATCTTTTGTATTTATTTGCAACTCGGTCACGCAGTGTACTAATAAAACTGTCAAGTGGCAGCTACATTTTAATTTTAAGGTTCAGTAGGCATAAATTATTATTATTTAAAAAAAAAAAGGATTATAGATGCAACAATAATGTATTTAGAGTAAAGTTTGTGTCTACGGCCTGTGCGGCCTTTAGACTCAGCGCTCTTATTCCCACTTACATTCTTTTGTTTCATTACTGGATATAGTTTAGAGCCGTATTGGGAACCTCCAGGTTGTTTAGCGTACTTTGGAAAGGGCTATGCTGGGGGATTCTCTGCGTAATAGAATCAGAAATGAGGATATCCGTAAAACTTATAACTAAGGTAAGTAACCTAGCCCAAGAGTAAGCACGCTGTAGTGGCAGTAGGCCGATCATTTAGCTTGTAGAACCGAAATCACACGAAAAGAAAGGTTCTCGAATGGCGTCCCCGTACTGCGACGACCTCTAAAGATTTGTAGGAAGTTGATAGATGAATGTGATGTAAATGAAGTGAATGGCTCTCTAGAGGCGAGGCCTATGTTCGACAGTGGGCGAATATGTGCTGAAATGATGAGACAACACTTGTGATACTCAACAAACGTCTTAGCAAAATCATTTTTAAATATTTTTTCTTTCCATCCAGAAAAGTAGCGGTCATACTGACCAGTTCACGGATGGCCACACTGGTTGACTTGTTAGCTCTAAATGTCCGAAATGATTCGAGGTGAGGATGTTATTCGATTCTAGATATTTAATTAAGCGCGTATTAATATGGTGTTCCAAGACTTTTGACATAGCAATTAAGATGGAAGCATACAATTGCTGATACGATCTCTATTTTTTATCGAATTTATCAGAGAAGTCTTAAATGCAACAAGAAAGATGCCAGTGAGTATTAAAAGAAAATGTTATTAATGAAACCGCCAAGGAGACAAAGATAACATTTTAGTATTTTTGCTAAGAACCTGTTATGAAATTTGATCCAACCTGCCTTGTGTGCTTCCGCCACCAATTAGTTCATGCGGCCTAGCGCCGGCCGGCACCCACCCACTACTGTTAGTACGTGCTACATGCCGACGCTGCCATGGCTGCTCCGGTAGTCTCTGCCTCGGCTGCTGCGGTCGTCCGCCATCTGGAACAGAATCCGCATGCCCCCACCACCACCGTCGCTGCCACGACTGGCCTGGTCGTCGCTGCGACACGTGTTTCGCCTCTCCACGAGGCATCATCAGGCGTTGTAGACGTTAATCGTAAGAATAACATGCTACAAGTGACAAATCCATCGCAGTGCCGTCCCTTATATTGAATTGAGGGTGGGGGTGGATGGTGTGAGCGAAAAGATATTTAATAGTGGGGAATGGTTTACGTCAGTCTGTTTGTTCATGAGAGTAATTTTAGAATTTTTATGTTTATTAATTTCTAATTGTTCCCTAATATTTAGTTTTAAACCTTTGTCTATGGTGTGTAAAATTTGATATGTATTAGTGGGGAATAAGTTATGTCCTTTGTCTATAAGATGCTCGGCGAAGTGTGACCTTTCTGGGCGATTGTTGTTATACGCCGATACGTGTTCGTGAAATCGTGTTATTCGTTAAATCGATATAAACGTGTTCACATTCATCGCAGAACAGCTTATAGACGCCGGATTTTTTATTGGGCGGGATTTTATCTTTAGTGTTACAAAGTGACTTGAGTGAATTATGGAATTTGAGAGCAACATGTATGTTATTTTTTCTAAATATGTGAACTATTTTGTCAGTGATTTTTCCCAGGTATGACAAACTCGCAGTGTATTTATTTGTCGAAATATATGGAACCGCGTACAATAGTCTGTTAACGATACTACTCGTCTTTTTACGCAATAATTTATCGATGGTAGATTTGGAATAACCGTTTGACTTCGCGATCTGATATATTACATCAAGTTCTTTGTTGTAATTATCCTTACTTAATGGAACGCTTATCAAACGGTGTATCATAGTTTTATACGCTGCGAGCTTGTGTTGCCAAGGATGGCTGGATGACGCGGGAATCGTGGTATCGGTATGAGTTGGTTTACGATATATCGAAAATTGATGGAGGGATTGATTTTTAGTTATGGTTAAATCTAAAAAGTGAAGTGAACTATATTGTTCTATTTCTAAAGTGAATTTAATTTCTAAAGTGAATTTAATTGTAGGGTGGTTTAATTTGGAAACAAAAACAAAACTAAAAATCCTCAAGTCCTCTTTAGAAAATAAATTCATTCATCCTGGCGAGACAGATGACATATTACGACTGACAAGACTTTGCATGTTTCAAAATTATTTTCGGTTTGATAATAAATACTATTTTCAAAAAGAAGGGTTAGCAATGGGGTTTTTAACAAGCCAAGGTTAATTTGATTGACTTCCTCTTCACTAGTGAGAGTGGATATAAACGAGTTTGAGGAGGAGGTTTATTTAGTACATCGATACTCTCGATTAAATAGTGATTGTTATTTGCGAGATTTTTTTAAATATATATTAGTATTTACTTGTTAATGATTTTCTATATTTCAGCTATAGCCAAGCAACTCGCGCCATATTAGAATCCTGGTAGGTCCATTACGCCTGTAATATATAACTAGTCCGACCATAAATACTAAAGAATAATACGAAAAGAATATAAACAAACTTTTCTTTTTTTCAACTCTGTAATTATTTTGACTTTGAAACGCGTTTATTATGTTAAAAACTTATTTCGATTTCCACAGTTTTACAATTTTTTTTCGAGTTATTATTAAATTAGAATATGGAATGGAGTGTTAAAGAAAATAGGATTGCAGTGATTGCCTTGCACAAATATATACTATATACCGTATATCGTACTATCGACAGATATACCAACACTTTCCTATTGAAGACCATAAAAGATCGAGACTGTTAATGCTGTTAAAGCTAGAATTCACCGAAACCCCGTTAGAAAACAAATCTTACCGCGAGTAATGAAAATTGCCACTAGGACTCTGTCGCCTATAATAAAACAAGACCTGAAAGCCTGCGCTTATTGTGAATATACAGGACATGCCTTAAATCAATCCCTACAGTTGAAGAAAGTGGATCGATCAAAACGCCTTCTGTCCCGATATGCAGGTGAAAGGTACATAAATATCCTATTTATTGATGTGAAAATTTTCACGATTGAAGAGCACTACAACAAGCAAAATGACAAAGTGTATGCAAACAGTTCTAAAAAAGCTGACCAAGTAGTCGGAAAGGTACAACGTAGTCATCATCCTGGGTCTGTAATGGTTTGGTGGGGGGTGTCTTATCAAGGAATCACAAAGCTTCATTTTTGTGAAAAATGAGTGAAGACTTCAGCCAAAGTGTATCAAGAGACTGTTTTGGATCGCGTTGTGAAACTTCTCAGCAATACACTTTTTAAAAATGTACCGTGAACTTTCCAGCAGGATTTCGCATCTACATCAACAAGGCACGAACTACCCAAGCCTGGCTCGACGAAACCAACGTTCCGGCTTAAGACTGGCCCTCGTCTAGCCCAGATCTGAAACCTTTAGACTACAAATTATGGTCAGTTTTAGAGGACATAGTGTTTCTTAAGAAATCGCTGGAGCAAGCTGTATCTAAATTTTCCATCGAAACAGTGCGTAAATCCATAGATTCGTGGCCAGACAGATTAAAGGCCGGTATCAAATTTTTTTTTTTTTTTGAGACTTCCATTAATATATACATATAAGTTTTATTAAGATTACATTACTTCATAAAAAAATAAATGCATATTCATTTGTAATAGAACTTACGGACGGACTAGCTAGTGGCATGCATATGCTTGCATAGCATGAAATTGGTTGACAGCCCAAACTATGGAAAGGGCGGCGAACGTCGAAATGAACAACCACGTGATATGACGATGTAAATTCTATGAAAGACATACCTATCTTTCATAGAATTTACATCGTCATATCACATATAAAATATAAAATACACATATAAAATATTGAGTACTATTGAAAAATTCGAAATGTTATTGATAAACCGACGAATGGAACCCTGACGAAACACGAATAAATTCTACGTAAACCGGAAAATTATTCCTAACAGTTTTCCGCGGGAAACGAGCGCTTCCAATTGGGATCACCGCTGTATAAAATATGGCTGCATCGACGGTAGGCTTTGCCAATGTTCAGTTCAATTAGAAATATAATGAATATGATGCAAGTACAATTTAGTGTCGGAGTAAAGATAAGAAAAGACGCGCTCCCTTGATTCGGACATGTAGAAAGAATGCAGGATGAAAGAGCCCAGACACTCCAAGACTCACCTTACATGACCAAATTGGTCATGTTTTATCACAAGGTGATGTCAGGAGCCTTAGGAACCGGCATGGCAATCTTGCATGAAAATACCTATGAATGTTGAAGCGAGTGAGGTGTGTAAAGACCGCGTCTTATGGCGCTCGATTCTCTCTCCGAAAGGGACCTAGCGAGAAGATACATACAAACAAGTTGAATAGCAGTTATAGTACAGTGGAAATAGAACCAGCCAATTAAGCTATGGTCCCTGGTTCTGACCCTGGCATGGGAATGTTTACTTCGTTGTAAGGCGGAGGTACTTTCTAAGTTAGCTGCGTATTAAAAACCTCTCTATTGCCGGAGGGCCATTATGTTAGATGCCAGGTCCATCAAATGTCCGAGTTTCCGTCTAGGTTGTAAAGATATGACGGCTCTCCCCCCATGTATTTTCGCCAATTCCTTAGACTTAGATAGCGGACGCCGTCAATCTTAATGGATAAGAAACGGACGCTACGAAACTAAAAAGCTGAGAAGAAGAACATATTCTCTAGCAGTATGTAATCACTGTTTGGTGATTTAGTTGCTTGCTAGGTCGGCAGGACGAACCGAGCGACACATGACTCAGTCCATATACACCTCACAGGCTTCTTTAACATTCATAACATTTTCGTGCACGCTCGCCTGCTCCTAAGACTCCTGATATCATCTTCTGATAACACACGAACAATTTGGCTGTGCTTAATAAAACTAAGGCTATTCTTCCGCTTCTTACATCCTTTTACTTTCTCGTTGTACATCTGTTTCATCATTTTTTCTCTTGCATTTTCCTTTTCTTCCTCTTGCTTTCTTCACGTCCGAACCAAAGGAGTATATGTTAATACGAGTATCTTAATACCAACTCTCTGTTTCAGACCAACACGATCTATAATCATTGCGCGACAAATCTTGGACAACGCTCGCATCCTTTATTCTACTTTTATGCTCTCTCCGCAAAATCCAGCTCTCATTCCATACATTAGCGTTAAGATCAGCACCACATTGTGTATAGCGAGTTGTGATATCCAACCTAAGTTTTTGCTGCCAAGAAATTTTGTCAGTGTTCCAGTCTCTATTCGCTACTTTCACTCGCCATGGCGGCTAAAAGAGCATCTCAAATATATAATCTCATTCACTTGCTCCAACACTACATCATCAACAGTAATTCTTGCATATGTTCTATTTATTATCTTCTCTTTCAAATATTATAATTTTTTCATAGTATTCAATTGTAAGCCTTTCTCCATAGAATCACCTTTCATCATTATGACTAGTATATTATAGACTATAATATAATAGCCATTGATATTCTATCAGAAGAAGAATCTGAGGTCAGAAATAAAGATTTCAGGGAACAATAATAAGTTCCAGTATGATAACAACAAATTATAGATATATTTTGACAAGCTCGGTGCCGCAGCGGTTAATAAGGCGACTTTGACATCGACGCTAGTGGGTGGGCATGAACATGTCTGTTTGTCTTGGCCTGCGTGCTTTTAAGAGAGGTACAGCGCATTAATGCAGCCTATCTGAGGAAGTACCTCCACGTTACGGAAAACTGCAGCCAAATTACAATTCTCTAGATTTTTGTTGTATTCCTGCGTGTGATTGAGGTCACCAGTAAGCTCCTAAGGAGTTGCTGTGTTAGCAGCAGAGGTAGCACCGTACGAGTGATACTTAATGTAATGCGTTATTCAGGCAGGTCGTAAGCTTGTAAGCATCCTGACGCTGTATAAAAAAAAATCTCTGCTCATAATCTGGCGGTCTGTACATCACGTTAGTGCTTTAAAAAGAAACATAAATGTAGGTTACGTCTAGGCTTAGGCTAGACGTAATACGACGTATGTGATAAAAACTCTCATAATATTTTATGACTGACTCTTTTAGTACTTAGAAGTATCTATAAAGAGGCGGCCAGACATGCGTCATAAACGATAACCACATGTGGATATGACTGTAATAATAGCTGTGGGTATGCCCATAGACAGATGACACTTATGGATAAGCTATGCTATACATAGATATAAACCATATCGACTGATACTATAGGACGAACTCAATGTCGTGAATGTATGAATAGCGATCAATAACGTAATAGTATTTGTAAATATAGCAAAGAAAACACATTCTGCCCTCGTATGAAATTAACAATCAATGGAACAATAAGCCCATGAACAGGTCTTGGCAGGTATTTTTTTTTTTTTTTTTTTTTTTTTTTTTTTTTTTTTTTATTATTATACTTGCACCCCTGCCATGGGCAAGGCTCTTTTGAAACATTATCATTTTTTATTATAACACAAGATTTTTCCACGTATAAAGAAACACATTTCAAACAAACACAAATTACAAACACATTCATACATCACTCTCTCTTTCATTCCGCAATTCATCTTCCATTCATCATCTTACAGTTTTATTTTCATATATACTTTTTGGCCCATTTTAGAACGCCGGTGAAGCTATCATGACTACACATTTCCAGTTGCCCTCCCTATACTGCATCAGTCCAGACACGGGCGACAGCGAGCTTCACAGCTCCACCTAGCCACCGCGATCCCATCGGCTATACAAAATATAGCCGAAGTATACAGCATTAGTCCTAGGTGGAGCTGCTCAGCTTATTACGATCTATGACAGCCGTGGCTAGACTGACGCAGTATTTTAAAAATTTTGCCCGCGTTTTCCCTACCACTATTTCGGAGACCGTTTTTTCGGTGGCCCGCATTCCCAACTCCTGCTCCAAATCGTACCTCTGTTTGGAGAATGCGGGACACCGAAACAATATGTGCTGCACTGTCTGGTCCACGCCGGGCTCGCAGAAGCAGGACGGGTCATCCGCGCACTTGAACCTGTGCAAGTACGCGGAGAACCCACCATGCCCCGAGAGGACCTGCGTGGTGATGCTCGACGGCACCATTTTGCCCACGATACCGTACGCCTCCGCCGCACTCGGGAAGAACAGCTTCGTCGTCGAAGCTGTTGTTCCCGATTTGTATCTCCTGTCCCATTCGTCAATGGTCCCCTTACGGATCATACCTTTGACGAATGAGACAGGGCAGCGGTCGTAGTCTGGCCGCCTCCGCAACCCCAGTGCGGCGCTCCTGGCGAGTTCATCGGCACGTTCGTTCCCCTCCAACCCCGCGTGTGCTTTGATCCAGAACAGCGAGACGCTCTTACCCTGGCTTTTGCACAGTTTAAGAGCGTCCCGTGTTTGCACCGCCAGGGGATGGGGGGACTCGACGTTCGCCACCGCCTGGAGCGCCGCCATGGAGTCGCTGAAGATGCCAATACTGGGTCCATCGCAGCTCAAAGCGTACTCGGCCGCCGTGCAGATAGCCAGGAGTTCCGCCTGGTAGACGGTACAGTAGGACGACAAAGCAAGCTTGAGGGCCTTGGTTTCGGCGTCGCCGTTCCATATGGATACAGCGGCGCCAACCCGGCCCTCAATCTTGCTGCCGTCCGTAAACATTCGCAGGGCAAAGTTGGAGTGTGCCCTGCATTGTTCCTCGTCCACCAGGCTGCCGAACTCCAAGCTATCTAGCTCCGCGGGATGCGGGGCCTCGATCTTCGAGGCCATCCGCTCGATCTCCCTGTCCCCGAGCAGCGGATGGGGTAGCCCCCTCTTGGCCTCGTACAAAGAGGCGACCTCGCGCACTCTGAGGTCAAGAGGCAGCACCCCGGCCAGCAGCAGTGCGGAGTTCAGGGAGACCGTGCGGTAGGCTCTGCAGATCTTCTGCGCGAAGCCCCGCTGTACGCTGTTGAGCTGTTTCTGGATACCCAGCTTATTGACCGCTGGAGCCCATGCGGCGGCAGCGTACAATATCGTAGGTTCCACTACGGCTGAATATATGATCTTCACTACTTCAGGGTTGAGACCCCAACTGACGCGGGCCGTACGCGCAAGGCGCCCGTATATGGCCACTGCCCTTTTACAGACAGTAGCCACGTGCGCGTTGAACGTCAGACCCGCGTCAATCGTCAACCCCAGCAGTTTGATCTGCCGAGACATGCCAATGTCTATCCCGCCCATGGTAAGCCGCGGAGTGTCATACCTAAGTTTGCGCGTGACCAGCATAGCGCTGGTCTTATGCGGCGCAAACTTCAACCGGTTTTTGACACCCCACGCCCTCACATGCTCGAGAGCGGCATTGGCCTGTCTCTCTATATCCAGCGCAGTGTTGCCGTCGAACATCAGCACGACGTCATCGGCGAAGGCCTGACAGTGCACCCCCGCAAGGTCGAGTTGCTGCAGAAGAGGATCCAATAGGAGGTTCCACAAAATCGGTCCTCCTATGGACCCTTGGACGCACCCTTTTGTGGTGGACCGCAAGGTTTCCCCCCCGGCGTACCTAACTCTGACCGTCCTATCGCTGAGATAGCTGTCGATCACTCTCCTCAAGCCCAGAGGACAATTTTCCTCAGCCAGTCGTAGTTTTATTGCCGGCCACCAGGCGTTGTCGAAGGCTCCCTCTATATCCAGCGAGACGAGAGTGAGCATTCTCCTCTCGTCAAGCTTGGCGCGGATGTGCTGCACCAGGTTATAGAGGGAGTCTTCGGTGCCCCTTTGTGGCATAAACCCGTACTGGCGAGTACTGATCCGTGGTAGAATGTGGTGCTTGAGGCGAGCGATCAGCATTTTCTCGTACACCTTGCCCAAGACAGGCAAAAGCCCAATCGGCCTGTACGATTTGGGCAAGGTGTACGAGTCTTTGCCTGGTTTCCGAAGGACAATTACGAGGGCCCCCTTCCACAGCCGAGGAAAGTAGCGGAGGGCTCGACATTTATTGAGAAGGGCCAGGAAGAACTCAGGGTCACCGTTGATGGCCCGAGCGCAAATGTCAGGCGTGAGGCCGTCGGCACCGGGAGCCTTCTTCGGGTTGAACGACGATACAGCCGCTGTGAGCTCCCTCATGGTAAACGGCGGGTCATGATCATCATCGACCCGCTCGTTTACCTCGCGGGCCTTCTTCCTCATTTCGCGGTGATCTGTATCGTCGTCCAACTCGCTGTCGGCAGGATAGAACGTATCCGCCAACAGCTCGAGGGACTCCCTGTGATCCAACGGCCTCCCGCCCTCCTGGAGGAGTACATCCTCCTTGCGCTCGGTTGCCCTCCCGATGACCCTATATATACCTTCCCAGACGCCTTCTCTGTCTTGCCTCCCGCAAAATTTCCTCCAGCTGTCTGTCTGGGCATCCCGCACTGCGGCCTCGTATTTGCCCTTCTGTTCGAGGTACGAACTGACCACCATTTGTCTCCGGTCCGGCGCTGCGTTTCGGATTCTGCGTCGCTTGATGTTGGTTTGCCTCTTCAGCTCCTCGAGTTCCTCCGACCACCACGGCAATCTAAATGAATCCCCGCCTTTGAGTTTGGGCATCGCTGCCTGGCAGGCCTCGGCTATGGCTCGGGTATACCCGTTCACGATTACCTCCAGGTCCTCCCACACCTGGACCGCCTCAACGCTCTCCACGTTCAGGCGGTCCCTCCGCATGATTGCTGCCAGTTTCTCACGAAACTGACACCAATCCGCTTTCCTGGTGTTGAAGATCCTGGTGGTCCTCGCCACGGATACCCCTTTCGCCCGTGCCAAGTTGATTTCAAATAGAATGCCATTGTGGTCAGAGGACGTTAGGGCCTCGGAGACGCGCCAGCCATCCACCAGGCTCAGCATATCCTCAGAGCAGGCCGTCACGTCGACATGGCTGCTGTACCTCTTCCCGCCTCGAACGGTATCGAATGTCGGGACGTCCCCCGAATTAAGTATCTGGAGGCCCAGCTCCCCTAAGGCTCCAGTCATCATCTCCCCCCTGGAGTCCTCTTGGGAGCTGCCCCACCAGAAACTCTTCGCGTTGGCGTCCCCGCCTATGACCAACCTTCCAGGTCCGGTTTCCCGCTCAACCTGTCTAAGCTGCTCCAGGTATGGCTCCATGGGTTTGTCAGGTTCGAAGTAGTAGGAGACCAGTGTAATCTTCCAGGCACTAGTCCGGATCCCCACCACAACGATGTTGTTTGTGGTGAGTTGTGGGCTTGGCAGGTATTGGGATTGTTGTGAAATGTATCGGATTTTGGTGGGCTATGTGCTTTAGGTTTGTATAAATATTGGGCTATTGCAGAAGAGGGACGAACACCCATAACTATCACTTCATCCATACCATTCGCTATTTTGCACAGGTGGTGTATTAATTGATGGGCCTCCAATCTTACCTGAGATATACGGAAAATTCAACACCAGTGTGAGTGAGTTACCGTGTGGTGGCCGGCATAGAATTGTACCACCCCCTGTCTTTCCGTGGATGCCATTGAATTCGACCAAGGAAAGCACATTACCACATGATAGGCATCAGCGTTATCTCGCGCACTGCCTCAACTGCGAACATCAACCCGCTTATCAAGCTCACCTTTATTTGGCTGAAATAATGATGATGCTGAATGTGAGAGACTCAGGAGTGTAAGGACAAACACTGTATTGTGCTCCAAAGTTACTCGCAGCATTATGCCCTTTAACACTGTTTGCCCCTGGAGCATATAGTTTTACTGACTCCGCTCTGAACGTCAAACGAAGGCATGCCATGCTGAGACTGCTATGTGTCGATTTATATGTCCACTCTAACCGAAGAAGACACACCTGACCGACGCTTTGAAGTACTTCCATTATGTCGCAATCACCATATTCCACCATAAACTGCCCTGCAATATGTAAAATATTATGATTACTCATATTCGCTGTACACAATGCAGTGCTGGTTCCAACGCTAACTTATGGAAGCGAGAGCTGGGTATGGCAGAAAGAGTATGAAAGTAGAATAAACGCGGTCGAAATGCGAGCGCTGCGCAAAATTTGTGGCGTAAGGTTTGTAGACCGTATTCGCAATGATGATGTAAGAAACAGAGTAGGTCCGAAAGAGAGCGTCGGTGTTAAAATAAGAAAAGGCATGCTCCGTTGGTTCGGACATGTAGAAAGAATGCAGGATGAAAGAATAACGAAGTAGATATACAATGCAAAAGGGGAAGGATGTAGGAGCCGAGGAAGGCCAAGATTTACCTACCATAACCAAATTGGCCGTGTTCTATCAGAAGGTGATGTCAGGAGCCCTAGAAAGCGAGCGTGCATGAGAAGAGCAATTAATGTTAAAGAAGCGAGTGAGTTATGTAAGGATCGGGTCATGTGGCGCTGGGTTTTCTCTGCCTACCTCGCAAGGGATTTGGCGTGAAGTTATAGATAGATATTCGCTGTAATGCCGAAATTTGACCACAATCATTTCAATTTGAGAAAAACATACGAATTTTGCATGTTTCCAATTAAGCTCGCCGATAGCTACGAGTGCTAAACAAAAAAAAGCTAATCGATTTACAAATAGAGAAGAAAACAATATTTACGAGCTCAGTGGTGAAACGCGCTGTTCCGTTCCACTTTGACACCAACGCTCGTGGATTCGATTCCCACACTGGACAAACATTTGTGTGCATGAACATGTCTGGGTATGACCCATTTTCCAATAAGTATGTATTTATAAAAAAAAAATATTTACGTATTTTTATCAGTTGTCTAGTACCCATAACACAAGCTTTGCTTACTATGGGGCTAGATGGCGCTATGTAATTTGTCCAACAATATTTATTTATTTATTAAAGTAGTCCATCTGGGGAAGTACCTCCACCTCACAGGAAACCGCAGCTAAATAAGAACTCCCAAGAGGGTTGTTGTGTTCCTGCGAGCGAGTGAGGTCCCCAGGAAGCTACGTACGATTGTTACTTAATGTATTGCAAGCGTTTATAGGCTGCGGTAACCATTTTACACCAGATAAGACGTATGACTGTATGCCTGCCTGTATAAAAAAAAATATACTGTATTAATGTAATAAATAGAGACATCATTTGCGCGTAACTCGGTATAGTTCCAGAAATTAGTGCATTCAAACATACAAACAAACTTTTACGCTTTGTATATTAGTATAGTTTAAATAGGAATGTGTGTGTGTAAAAATGTGTTTACATGGATATACAGTAGTGAAGATTTAAACATCATAATGCTTTTTTTGTATGGTCGCTCCTGAAATATACACATTTCTATAAAAAGCACTGAGTAATGGATTTTCAGTGTAAGCTTTTATATATTGAGAATGTATTTCCGAATAGCACTGTCACGCATACTGATATATATATAAGAGCAATCGTACACTGTGATGTGTTGTGTTCGGTGTTGATAAAACCAACGTTACGCGATGAATTTGAAAGACTGTCTAATAGACTTTGTCTCTGCTATATGCCCTGTCTGACAAGCTACTCTACTCTTTAGACTTTTGCAAAACCAGCGGTATCACGGGTGTCTTGATAATCTTATAAAAACGTCATGGCAGCCTTGAAAAACTTTACTGTGTACTCTCTCAAGAAAGTGCTAACCCAATAATCAAGACTACAAACAAACAAGAGTTCGGCCTGTCCACTGTAAAGCGGTTACCGTTGCCAATGAGCCTTGGAATACGAGTATCATTGCCGAACATTTAGCTACAATTTTCAATTGTTGTGTGGCATCTGGTGTATTTCCTGACTTGATGAAACATAATAAAATCATTCCATTATTTAAATCTCGTGATAGTTCGGACCCTTCGAATTTTCGACCTGTTTCCATACTGCCCATTCTCAGTAAAATTTTTGAAAAACTAATGCTTAGCCAGTTGCTCAGACATTTCAATACACATAATTTGCTTCATAGGAAACAGTTCGGATTTACGAGAGGTTGTTCAACTATAGACGCAGGGATTCATTTGCTTAAAAGTATATTCGCGGCATGGGAGAGTTCGCAAGATGCCTTGGGAATTTTCTGTGATCTGTCTAAAGCGTTTGACTGCGTGCACCATGACACTCTTGTCAGAAAATTACACCACTACGGTATCAGGAACAAGGCTCTCGAACTTCTGTCTTCTTATCTGGGCAATAGGATACAGAAGGTCGATGTTAATGGTAAAAGATCTTCGGGGTCCCCTGTAGTTATGGGAGTCCCACAGGGGTCAATTCTAGGTCCATTCTTATTTTTAGTATATATAAATGACTTACCTTATTATGTAAGGGATAAACATGAGATTGTATTGTTTGCGGATGATACCTCTTTGACATTCAAAATTAATAGACGGTTAGATAATTATGACGAAGTTAACGATGCTCTCTCTAAAGTTATTCATTGGTTTAGTGTTAATAATCTGCTTTTAAATGATAAAAAGACTAAAGTAATTAAGTTCTCAACACCTAATGTAAGACAGTTGGCTACCAATATACATGTTAATGGAACTAATTTAGCCCCTGTGGAGACAACTGTGTTCTTGGGTATAACAATTGACTCCAGACTACAATGGGGCCCACAAATTGAAAAATTATCAGGAAAACTAAGTTCTGCAGCCTATGCAGTGAAAACTATTAGACGGCTCACTGATGTTGATACGGCTAGAATAGTTTATTTCAGCTACTTTCATAGTATTATGTCATACGGAATTCTTCTTTGGGGTAACTCCGCGGACATTAACACCATCTTTTTATTGCAAAAGAGAGCCATAAGAGCTATCTACAAACTTGGTCCCCGGGAGAGCCTTAGAGAAAAATTCAAAGAAATAAATATTCTAACAGTCGCATCGCAATATATCTATGAAATTTTTTTGTATGTCCATAAAAACATAGACTCATTTTGTAAAAAGAGTGATACTCATAGCATAAATACTAGATATAAGCATAATCTTGTGTTACATGCAAGCCGTCTCCACAAAATATGTAATTCTTTTATGGGGCAATGTATACGGTTCTATAACAAACTTCCCAGCAATATAAGAGAATTGTCAATTAACAAATTTAAAACTACTATTAAAGCCAAATTGTGCAGCAGGGCATATTATAAAGTATCTGACTATATTAATGATAAAAATGCCTGGGAGTAAGTCGATCCAATTATAATGTAATTAATAAAATATGTAAATTTGTTTGGATACCAAAAGAGGGATGCCTGAGTTTTTTAGCAGTATTTTTATCAGTGCTCACCTAGTCATAAACTGCACGGTAGGGAAAAAAATTGTGACGATTCCAAACAAATGTAGCCATTTTTACGGAATAAAAAGATTTTGACTTTGAACCACCAGCTCTTTAGGAGTTTTGTTATCCGATAGGCATTCAACTATTATAATAATTTACTAACAAAATTAGCAGACTTTTCATACAGATTGTTATTCCATTCAGCCTGTTTCAGTAGTGAAAATCGCTCAAGGTTGCTCAGCGTGCAATGGAGAGGGCTATGCTCGGGGTTTCTTTCTGAATCAGAAATGAGGATATCCACTGTATAATTTAGGTAACCAACACAGAAAGGACAAGCAAGTTGAAGTGGCAGTGAGCCGGTCACATAGTTCGTAGAACCAGCAATAGTTGGGGAAGAAAGGTTCTTGAATAGCGTACTGGTGTGCACAGTGTGGGATGACCCTCACTAGATGGAGAGACGACCTCAAGAGGTTTGTAGATAGTCGATAGACGCAGATGGCATAGGATCGAGACGAATGGCTTTCTAAAGGGAAGGCCTACGTTCAGAAGTGGATGAATACTGTGGAAAGATGAAGATACAATAGTTGTGGACTGTAGAGTTCTTTCCCATTGCTGTAAGTTGCTTGCAAATTTCACTCCGCAAATGTCAGTAGGTTTTCCTCTAACAAGGTCCCATGTTGTGTTTTCTGCAGCAATAGTTTCAATCTGAAAGTCGCATTTGCACAGTGAATTTATTGCCGCGATACGTCTATCTAGACACCAGCTATCACTCCACTACATTTCTAAATTGGATCTAGAATGAATCGTTACCATCTAAAAGGTATTTTAGAATAAAAGTAAAATCCATTAATGTCCTGATACAAGTATGCTAAAAGATTTTTATTACGTTTTCATACAATGCAGAAAAGTATACGCTCTGCCTAACAGTTACGATAGCCGAGGGACACACAAACACTTGGGGTATTTTCGCAAGGTTAATTGATAAATGTATAAACGTTCTCATGTTCGCTTAACTTTTTTTTTATTTATCTATCTATCTATATTTCGCTATCTTTATCTTATCTATCTATACAACGCGGATAAGTTTATTTGTTTGTCTGTTTGTTTGAATGCGCTAATCTACTAGTCGAATATGAAAATATATTTTTTCCATTTGATAGGCTTACAGATTATTCAATATCACGATACGATATTAATAAGTCGAGGAAAAATAAAGTAAGAAAAAGCGGTTAACACGGGAAACCGGATAAGGCGCAAACGAATTCGCGTACTGCAGCTAGCTACTATATATACATATAGTTCGGTACCATCAAAAAGTATCTGAATCTCATTTGTAACGATGGGCTGCTATGTCCAGTAAGTAGTATATTATTTAGTAGGTAGATGGCGCTATAGCATGGATAGCTAAATAGGGTGATTTGGAACAGCACTCGATCGGCAACTGAGAGGTTAAGGGTTCAAACCCCACCTCAATTGATGGAGATAAACTTTCTCACCTTAGTGGTATATGAAAAATATGCCAAGTACCTAATTTCAATACTAACGACATAATAATTTTATTCTGAAGCCAAGAAATTATATTTCAAAAAAAGTGTGACTCAACTTAAAAAATGTCAGTTGTACCCCTGGGTCATGGAGGTCTGAAGACAGTTACTCCACGGCATAATCAGTATCTTTACTAAATCCTTGGGCTCGGGTAACGGACTCCGGCAATCTTAATGGATTTGGAACAAGAAGATATTTTGTTGTGAAGCTAAAACACATCCTGTCTTTTATAGTGGCTTGGAAGCCGTAGGAATTTAAGTAGAACAAATCTGTTTATTGTTAGTTATGTCTACAATAAAATCATAATCTGAGAGTTTGTAATATTAATATATATACAATCTTTTTTTTTCGACATGTACAAAGACAAAAAATAGGTTGTCTATATATTAATGTTACAAGTTCATAAATAAGTTTTGGAAGTCAAGTTACAAAACTAACAGAAACGAATACTAGATAAGCTTCTATATTGTATGTAACTTCAAGAACTCCTTCACATATTCATTTTGATTTTTATCTTGATTGGTAAGACAAAGCATCGTATAAACAGTGTATTTTGTAGCAGCAATTACGAGTATAGGTACAATTAATAGGCTACATACTAATTAATTATATATCTATATATATTCAAATATAACTTTGAGTATTATTCTGCCCATTCATAACTCGTTGAAATAAATATGGTTGAGATTTGCTGCGTGAGCACTTTCAATTTTACAAAGGTTACGTCTTTATGCTCTTTTAAAATAACAACCTGACTTATTAGTAAACACCTCAGGTTTTACTTCAAATCCCGATTTAAATGAAAAATTATACCCGCTTTCGGTGCTCGGCCCTCAATGGAAAGTGATGTACGGACCGACAATCTATTCTGAAATCTAAAATTGAATGTTCCTTTAGTATGCGCTTAGGTCTCTACGTTTAGTTTATTTTCTGCTTAAGCTCCTTTAACATTGACAAGGAGAGTTTATTTCAAAAGGCCTGAAAAATCTATGCCAATAAATTCTTATACTTGGTTAGAAATAATTGTATTCCCACTTGATTATTTCATACTTTAACTTGCATAGTAAATACGATATTCCCTATTGAAACTGCATGTAAATATTTCAAAATCTTTTCAATATTTTTCATAGTACGTTATTTTTAGTTGACATAGTCAATGCGAGATCCCTTGCCTTTATACAAGGGCACGATGTCTGCAATCTCTTGGGAGTCTTGAGCATTAAGTACTCAAAAATAAAAGGCGTCTCGAGGTATGTATCACATAATTTGATCATCACCGCTATAGCCATATTCATTCCCGTAACGTTTTTTTTTTTCAAATTTCGTATCGACTATTCAATCTCATCCATAGTGATGTATTCATGGAACGCTGGCACTACTGAGTCAGTAACAGACTCGTTTCATATTGTCAGCATCGCGGGCGTAATCGCATATTACTACTTAAAATTCACTCCACCGTTCTAACAGCTTTTGAGTGTTAGCAAGGGTATCACCAGCTCAATATTTCATCTCATCCATTGTGGATTCCAACGACTGCCCAGAACGTCTTTACCTCTCTCCAGAAGAGTTTGGTATTCGCCTCGAAATTTTTCGTCAGTCAAATTTCTTATTTTTCTTATCTTCTTAGTGAAAAATAAAGAAAAGAAGAAAGTGCCACTTTTTTTTCAGAATTTTCCAAATATCATCTACATAGGAGTCAGAAAGCAGAAGATTCGCAAATCTTTCACTGACTAGACATACATACGTACTCCTTACCCTTTCATCTTTCAACTTTTCATTTCTTATCCTTTCAAGATCACCGAAGAGTATACGCATACGCCAGCACCTCCATTTCTTTTCAGGCCAACAAACCGGCTTACCTCCCGATAGTATTTCAAGAGTGGTTTCTCTGTGGGCTCTTATCCATTATATAATTTTGGAGTCGTCCATCTATCGGAATTAAATCAAACACTCTTTTTAGTCATTCCGTCTGTCTCCATGTATGAAGATTCTTGTATGGAATAACGTGTTCGACACAAAATATTATTTTACTATTGACTTCTTACCTATTCGTCATTAAATTACAAAGTAAATTATTCAATATTTTATTACGTAACTCTTAAAATTACAATAAAATGTCGAACTCACAGCCGTATTTGAAAATTTAACACCGAACAAACGAGACCTCGAATGCAATAAGAATTATACGACGTCGTTTAAAATTTTAAGTCCAATAAAATCTTTTAACTCTCTGATTCCATCGGAATCGCGTTTATGAGATCTTTACGATATCATCGTGATCTCGCTATGATGTTGGGATATGTTCCATAGTATAAAATACAAGCGGTTTCGTTACCGCTATTAAGAAGAACATCAAAAAAACGTTAGCGAATGGTCCTTGCTTTGAAACGTGAAGTAAGGCTGAGGTTTTCTTACTTCGACCTATACTAGATCGGCAGAGATATTCCTCTTGACTGCGCTTAATGCACTACAACAATACATCACGAAGTTTTATATACTACTTGGCAGAAATTGGGAACATGGTCAGGGGCCGGTATATATGTTTGTTGACCCTGATAGTTCTAAAATGTTACCATCGAACCATTTACATCTAATCTAAGTCCATCACATTTGCCTGTTTTTTGGTTGTTCGATGTTTTCACGATTTCTTTATAAGATTAAGTATTAAGCTAACAACATACATACATCGACGTATTGTTGTATTTGACTTATAAAACATCCGTCTCATCTATTCAGGCGATGGAATCCCTGTCATTTATTGCGAAATATAATGTTAATGACATTTCAAATGACATTTCGATAGTTCTCCGTTTGTCTATCTAACCCGTACAGTCGGCAGTAGGTCTTGAAAATGGCTGAATGAATGAATGATGTGATGTTGTAAATTATTTCTCTTAAATGTTTCGTATCTTCGCCAAATCCTTAGGCTTAAGTAGTGAACTCCGCCAATTCTAAGGGATTAGAAAACTGATTAACGCTAGGAAGAAAAAAATCGTATTATGTATCTTTGCCCATAACAATAGGTTGTTTTTTTTTAATGGGCTACTGTGACCTGATATTATATACAAAAATAAAGTATCAACCAAAGAGTGAAAAGCTACGTCTACTAAATAAAATCACTTTTTTTGTTTGCCATTCGGCGCCCCTAAGAGCTTTAAGGTGTCATTTCTTTCTGTGGCCTATAATATTTTTAATAGGACTAAATGGACAAACAATAGTACATTGTTCACCGAGGGGAGAAAGTCACCGATTACCAACGAGGGCGAAGTTTTAGGCCCGACGCGTAGTGGAGGGCCTGAATTCGCCCAAGTTGGGAATCGCACTTTCTCGCCGAGTGATACATGGTGCTTTATACTACGCCTGCGAGTAAACAAAATCTCTATTAGTATCAAAATTAAAAAAAAACAGTTTAATAATGAATTTTCAGATAGTTTTTCTTCCCGCTTAGCACGTTAACAATGGATTTTCAGACAGTTTTGCGGCCCGCATATTTGTAGGGCTACAAAGACGAACTTTCTGACCCATTCTTATGCAAGTAACAACCTACTTTCCAACCAGGTGTAGTATAAATGAAATTAATTTTTTGTTTGCCACTCGGCGGCCCTAAGAGCTTTAAGGTATCATTTCTTTCTGTGGCCTATAATATTTTTAATAGCGTGGATAGATAATATAAAAAAATGTAATACTAAATGGACAAATAAATACAATCTTTTTTTTACCATTTGCCGGCCCCAAAATCTTTTTGGTATCATTTCTTTCGGTGACCTATAATCTTTTTCATAGCGCGGTTAGATAATATAAAAAAATGTAAGACTAAATGGACAAATAAACAAAATCTATATTTGTTTTCAATTTGACGGTCCCGAGAGCTTTAAGGTACCCTTTATTGTGGTCCCTAATATTTTTCATAGCGTAGATAATAATGCGATAAACAGTATGAAAAGATTCAAACCGCTTATCGCTTTCTTTGTGACCGCAAGTACATCAGGAGCATATTGTAAGGTACGTGATTAGTGTCGGGAGCGCTGACAGGTGTTCCAGCTATCTTGTTAGCATCATTAAAACCACCGTATACGGTTCTCGGGTTATTTTATGTAGAAAGTACTTATTTAATTGCCGTATAATATTTTGTTTTTGTTCCAATGGACGTTCATTATAACGGTCATTTCCAAATTGCAGGCAAACTAAAAACAAAAAGCACACTGTGAAAAGTGTTTATCAATGGGATTTAAAAACAATGTAATACGTATATAAGGAATATTACATACAGAGGCAGAGAGCAAAGTCGACCGCAGTCTAAGAATAGGTTATTGGATCCTTATACCCTCAGGCGGCTTGAAAACATTGTCCTTCGCCAATCTGCATTTGAGCAGCGTGGTGGAGTATGCTCTAAACCCCTTGTATTGAAAGGTGACCTGTATCCGCTATCTATATCCGCAGTGGGATTTGTAAATGTTGATATGGATATATATGAATATCCGGTTCGAAGGACCAAAAATGTCTATACTGTTTATTGCTGTGTAAACAACTTCAATTGATAGATGCTAAATGATGACTACGTTGGTGCTTAGAGTGAATTTTATTTTATTGATACGAAGATATGACAAGATATACGTGAGCTCTCGTCGGTGCCTAACGGGAAAACTGCTAATGCTAGAAACTGTGCCGGCTTGTGGCCCTAACATACTCGTATATTGTACAGGAGATTACTTAATAGCATTCGAGTGGTTGCACAATCAGTGTTATCCTCATTTTACTTCAAAAAAACAATGTAATTCTTTTTTATACAAAACGTCGGGAGGTATACATACATACATACGGCCCGTCTGATGGAAAGCGGTTACCGAAGCCTATGCACGCTCGTCATACATTAAGTATCACTCGCGCGATGCCAATTCTGCTGCTAGCATCGCAACTCCTTAGGAGCTTACTGGTGGCCTCACTCACTTGCAGGAGCACAACAACCCTCCAGGGTTTTGCTGCAGTTTTCGGTGAGGTGCAGACCGCAGCAGAGGTAGCCTCGCGCGAGTGACATTTGATGTATCACAAGCAGCATTCATATTTTTTTTATACAAAATATGTATAAAAAAAATATTAGGTATAGACAGGCAATTAGCTCTAACTAACTGTGTCAAACCAGAGCTTAAACAATTTTGACTTGAAGGATGTTGATATTAATTTCCCTCCAGGATTTATTACCGCGATATAAATATTGACGCCGAAATATACCATTTTCATTAAATAATTGCCAAAGCTTTGATATCTCCGCGTTTGAAGAAGTTCCCTTTGACCACGTAAACCGGTCGCAATACCACTCAGCGATATTGAAAAGTGCGGTTTGTGAACTGTATACGTATTTCAACCTTTTTTTTTTTTTGGGAGTTTGATTCCTATACTCAAGTGCACTTTATGGGAAATGTATGAAATGAATGTCAGTTAGGTTGTATTTTTTGCCCCCGACGCAAAAGAGGGGTGTTGTAAGTTTGACGTGTGTATTTGTCTGTGGCATCGTAGCTTCGAAATGGATGAACCGATTTTAAATTTGTTTTTTTTTTTAAAAGGGGACTTATTCGAGAGTGTTTTTGTGTACATCATATAGGTTATTTTTACGTCGGGGGTTTTTTAAATTTTTATTACCTGCGACGGCCATGGAGACTTGCGTTTGGGGAAAGAGGCCTTTCTTTTTATACAACATCAGAACTAATAGGTACAACGATATGGATTATATAATATAAACTGGCAACTATGATCTATATTCATAGATTACGTTGTATAAAACAAGGACATATTCCTCAAGAGGCATGCTCCGTTGGTTCGGACATGTAGAAAGGATGCAGGATGAAAGAATGACGAAGCAGATATACAATGCAAAAGTGGAAGGATGTAGGAGCCGAGGAAGGCCAAGACCAAGGAGCCCTAGAAACCGGCAAGCGTGCATGAGAAGAGCAATGTTAAAGAAGCGAGTGAGATATGCAAGGATCGAGTCACGTGGCGCTCGGTTCTCTCTGCATATCCCGCAGGGGAGGGCGTGTAGTTATAGATAGATAGATATTCCTCAAGACAAAGTATACTAGAGTTATGTTATGGCAACTGCAACTATTTTCTTTTTTTTTTATACAACGTCGGGAGGCGTACAAGCATACGTCCCACCTGATGTAAAGCAGTTACCACGGCCTATTAACGCTAGCAGTATATTAAGTATGACTCACGCGATGTCTCCTCTGCTGCTTACACAGCAACTCCTTAGAAGCTTACCGGTGACCTCAGTCACACGCAGGAACTCAACAACTCTCTAGAGACTTGTTATTTGGCTGCGGTTTTCAGTGATTTGGATGTACTTTCCCAGACGGGCTGCTTTGATGCACCCTACCTCTCTTAAACTTGTTACATAGGCCATATAGAGTGCCTTTCGTCTCGATCCTGTGCTACCTGCATTGTTAGTACATACGAAATCCTTGTAAATAAATATCCTACATCATCCGATTTGGTATTATTACGGTTATTCACGCGATATACGATCTAAACGGTAATCATTTGTGAATGCCTTTCATTTCACGCAACATTACCCTTGTTTCTATGTAATATCGGCCAAGTGATGTCGACTTTGTCAAATGATCAGCATTTTTCATGTCGTACGTTTGTCATTCGCCTATTAATTGTGGAACATGAAACGGTTCTATCCATCTATAGCTTCACACGAGGTTCCTTACGGGGTAGACAGAGAGAACCGCGCGCACGAGAAGCGGTCCTTATACGCTTCACTCGCTTCATTAAACTGTAAATCTATAAAGCATCCTGATATCATTGTGGTTCATGAAATTGACTTCTTCCGCATGAAATCACAGAGATGCGAAGTTTAATGGCAATTTTCTTTTCATGGAATATTTGCAGTAGACACCTTCCTCTTCAGAAGATGCATTCTAAATGAATGCATCTCCTGAATCCCTCTTTTTCTATAGGTACTATATATAGGTATATCATAATTATCATTCATAAGGAGTATACTCCAGTGGTACGTCGAGCTGACACACACACACTTTTATTATATACCACGTCTAGGAGCAAATAATCACCTTATATAAAGTAGTTACTGCTACCTATGAACCCTATTATACAAGATGTATCGCTCTCACGTTGTCACACCTGTTGCTAACACAGTAACCCTCAGCTATTTACTAGTAATCGCACTCACTCATTTTAACACAACTATCCTCTAGGGGTTTGTTATTTATGTCGGTTTTAAGAGAATGATGTTCAGAGCCCTAGAAATTTGCGAGTGTGCATGAAAATAGCTATGAACGGAAATGAAACGTGTGCCAACTAACGGATTCCTGTGACGCTTAATACCTTTGCCTACCCGAGAAGGGACTGAGCATAATTATATAGATAGATAGACTAGACGTGATCAACAGAGCAAAGCAGTAACTTCAGCGTGGGACAAAGATTTATACTATAGAAATCAAAAGTCAGACCGCGCATGGAGTACCTTTGGGCCGGCGCGCCTGTGTACCAGCTAGGATCTTGTGATTCGGTTCAGAGACAGCTGTGAGAATTGTCGGCGATCCTAGGCTTACAGACGGTATTGAGCCCTTAAGTTTGAGCCGAAATTTTGCCTCCCTTCGAATTCAGTACAATAATGCGTTTAGGGTGCTGATGGGGTTGCTTTGGCACTGCAGTGCGTCTGGGATGTTTGCTGAGTGGAGGGTTGATTGTTTCTACACAACCATCAGGAAACGGTGTGCGTCCCTGATGCGCAGGCTCAAGGCTAGCCCCAACACCATCCTAAACGCATTTGCAAACAGGTTTGATTGTCAATACATGAACCATTGTTGTATGGTACAAGTACGGACAAACAAAGAAACAACTATCTGCAATCAAAATTATTAACCTTAAATTTTAATAATATAGTACAAAATTTAATCATATGTTATAATTTAATGATCATTTAGAAAATTAATTTAACTCAATTTTTTTTTTTATTTGAAATTTTAAAAAACACTATAATTTATATGACTACTATGGCTATAACTGCTGAAATAAATGAATTTGAATTTGTATGTTCTACCGATTGATCAACGGGTTGTGTTCTGAAGAATTGTTCGATATGATGCGCAGCTTCTTTTTACAACCGCACTGCTTGTCAATGCCGGCGAGTTCATCCTGAAATACTGGAACACAGATTTTCCCAAGAGACTATAGCATGGGGTTCGTCAAGAAAGGCGTGAAGAGGTTTTTACAGGGTCGATCGCATGAGTGACACCCGTGGTGTTGCAAATATCCATAGGCTACGGTAACTCTGTACTATTAGACAGGTCGTACGCTTGCTTGCTACTTTAATGATATAAAAAAAGAGCTTCTTACATATATTATATTTTTGCTTTTATATATATAATTTTACTCAAGCTTTTAAAATTTACTTTTTAAAGTTCAACTTTTCCGTTCGTCATCTCCTTGAATATTCATTAAATGTAACTGTATTTTAATAATTCCAAGTGCTACCTTATTTTAAATTAAAAATTTTCCTCGTATAAGTTCTTAAAAGTTCGGTTCAGCTTATTATTAAGATCCAATAAGTTACCATTAGAATGAGATTTTCATGTGACATTATTATTCCTAGTAAAGAAATGTTTCCTTCTTTATACAACTTCGGGATACAAGTATATAGCCCACCTGATGTAAAGCGGTTATCGTAGCCTATGAACGCTTGGAATATATTACGTGTGGGTTTCGACACGATGTTTTCCTTTACCGCCGTATAAGTGATAAATCTATACAGATAAATAAAATTGGAGTATCTGTTTGTAATACTAAAATAACCGCTTTTTACTAAATGCATATAAATGTATACTCGGTACATGTATGAAAATGAATAATTTTTCATTTTTTGTCTGTCTGTCTGTATAATCTCTGAAACGGCTCGACCGATTTTGACGGGACTTTCACTGGCAGATAGCTGATGCAATAAGAAGTAACTTAGGCTACTTTTATTTTAGAAATTTTAATTAGTTTTATTAATATTATTAATGAATATTAGAAAAATAACTATTGCGCGCGGACGAAGTACATAATACATAGCTATTATTATTACTCTGTTTATTTACTACTTATAATTAAATCAAATAAATAAAATTATAACTGAACAATAACTTTATTGTTAAATTCTGCGCTGACGAAGTCGCGGGCACAGATAGTATGTACATAAATCTGAAAACACGAATTTAGATATATATGATAGGATTCGAACCGGGGACCAATTGGTCAATAGGTTAAATGTGTTGTGATGTTGTGTTGGATGTTTTCATTGCACCCGAGCCAATATATGCTAGTTGCACCACAGTTAAATGGAAATTAATTCATGTTGACGATCTCAGTGGCGTAGTGGTGAAATGCGCTTTTACATTATTTTAACACCAATGCTCGTGTATTCGATTCCCACACAGGACAAACATTTGCATGCATAAACATGTATGTTTGTCTTGGTTTGGGTATTTTAATAGAAGTAGGGTGCATAAAAGCAGCCCTTCTGGAGAAGTACCTACACCTCGCAGAAAACCGCAGCGAAATAACTACGCCCAAGAGGGTTGTTGTGTTCCTCCGTGTCAGTGAGGTCACTAGTAAGCTCCAAAGGAGTTGCTGTGTTAGCAGCAGAGATGGTATCGCACGAGGAATACTTAATGCATTGCAAGCGTTCGTAGGCCGTTACGGTAACCGCTTTATAACAGGTGGGCCGTATGCTTGTATGTCTCCCGATGTTGTATAAAAAAAATGGCGTATCGTTACGTTCGCAATTATCCTTTAACAAATTGAAATGCCCTTCTGTGTAATATGTCAAATGGATTTAAAAATAAAACATAAATATGGCAATCTATAACTTTCTCGCAACAGTATTATTTCATTCACACAAAACGTTGCCAATATTTGCTATACATTGACTCAAGCTTTCGAGTACGTGGACCACCAAATTTTAACTTGAATTCGGTGAAGTAAAAAGAAATGATTTATCTTTTATCCCATCTTATCGGATACTTATCTGACAGGAAACACGTGACTGAAATATCCAGAGACAACTTGAAAACAATATGACAAGAAACACATTTCTTTACAGAACGTAACGTAACAAATGGGATAGTATTTTGTGTCCTCTCCTGTTCTTAATATATATTAATGTTCTACTTAATAGTACTATTCAACCCATGTCATTGTTGGCCGACTAAAGTACTGTAACAATAGCACGTAACAATATTGATTTATATGAATCAGACATAAATCATTCCCTGACATCAACATATACATAGCTGTTTGTAAGGCTCCTGACATCACCTCCTTTTTTAGGGTTCCGTACCCAAAGGGTAAAACGGAACCCTATTACTGAGACTTCGCTGTCCGTCCGTCCGTCTGTCACCAGGCTGTATCTCCGAAACCGTGAACCGTGATAGTTAGATAGTTGAAATTTTCACAGATGATGTATTTCTATTGCGGCTATAACAACAAATACTAAAAAATGGAATAAAATAAATATTTAAGGAGGCTCCCATACAACAAACGTGATTTTTTTGCTAATTTTTGCTCGATATTGATAACGGTAACAGGTAGACGCTTGAAATATTCACAGAAAATTTAGTTATATATTCACTTTAAGAATAAATAATAAAATTAAAATAAAACAAATATTTAAGGGTTTTAATTAATTAATAATTTAAATCCCATACAACAAATGCGATTTTTTTTGCCGTTTTTATAGTTAATGGTACGGAACCCTTCATGCGCGAGTTCGACTCGCACTTGGCCGATTTTTTTACACTACGTCGGGAGTCACACAAGCATACGGCCCAGCTGATGGTAAGCGGATACCGTAGCCTATTAACGCTTGCGATATATTAAGTCTCCCTACTTCTCTTAATTGCTTTTGCTTTTAATCGAAGACATGTGGTACATCATGTGCGGTAGTTAGTGAAGTTAAGAATACTACTGCCAAACTACTGCTGCTTTTATCTTTATCTTTTTAACCAATCAGTTGGAGGTACCACTGTTTAACCCCCAACAGAAGGAAGTGTGAAATATGTTAACGAAAACAATTGATATTGAAAATGCTTATTTTCCTGGAAGCGCTCGGTGGAAACTACGTAGTTCGCCGGGTCAACGAGTTATTTTATAAATCAATGCTCCATCTCTCCAATTTTGTAAGCCACAGAGGCAAAAATCATGATGGATGGATGTAATATTGTTACTACCAAATTGGCATGCAATTGTGTGTATACCTCATGTTTTATACAAAAATAAACTTATCTTACGTTATCTTACCGTAATTGCGACGTAAGTAGTAAGGATATACGTACATTGAAGATTGCAAAGTTTTACGTGCATTGAATAGTGAATTGAGTATTTATTAAGGGCACAAAAGACAGCCCTTGTCGTGAAATTCCCGCGAATTTAATCGAATAAAACATTCGATCTTAGGAAGATAAAAATACTTTTATTTCTTATCAAAATGAAATTCGCGCAACAAATTCATACGAAATTGATTAATTTCGTCAATAAATTCATGGATGCTGAAATTTACAATAAAGAATATTTCCGTACGACGCGTCGTAAAGCCGGTCTCTCTCAAATAGGAACCGTTCCATAAATTCAATCAGAAAAGTTAGCCGATCACGCTCGGCAACTTTTCGTCAGAATTTTTTATTGACGTATTTGAAAAATGTACTGACCCGTTGTATATCTCAGGTTATGTACGGTGGGTTGGAATCATACATTTGTAGATATATTATAAATTTGATTTTTTTGTCGAAATGAACAGATTTATTTATTGAAATCAATACATATTAACCGGAAGCCTTCTATCGGATCGAGATGCATTCTAGAAGCAAAGAATCTACTTAGAAATTTGTACAAAATAATGTTAAACATGTTTCTTATTCGCTCTAGAACAGCGGTTGCCTACCGTATGTTCCGCAAAAGTATAAACATTTTCTCAGAAATATTTAATATTTCAAATTATTATTTGTTTTAATTATTATTTCATTCAAATTTTACATTTTACACATTTCTATTTAAACAGAAATTATTTTCCACTAAGAATATTGTAATTGCGATTAGAAAGTAAATCAAAGAATTATTTTAAATATTGTTGTTTTTAAATGAAAAAGGTGTATTCTTCGAAGAACAAAGTGTCAAAGTGGTATAAAAAATATATGGGACGAGTAAAGGGAAAAATCCGGAAACTGTTTATTATGTTTGTACTTAGGTACATCATAAAAAAATATTTTTTAGGCGAATACAAACTTATTTGCAGTTGGTAAATAACCGCGAACCTCTGTCGAAGTACGGAGGCAATAGTTTGCTAACGGCAAAGGTAAGTTTTTTCCTCCAGTTATCCAGTTTATATTCCTTCGTTGGACCAAAGTTCCTACCTACTTTCTTAGTTTATGAAGTTCTGTAATTCTGTTATCTAATTATTTTAGTGAATGTAGCTGCTTTCACTGTTATACATGCATATTATTATATAGATTTGTCTCTAATTTGCGACTTTTATCATTCATTAAAAGTATAATTACCTAATGGACGCAAGTCGTAATCATGTAGTAGTACTCGTAGGTAACTACAAAAAAAAATACAGTGGTAGAAGAGCGTTGTTATTGCTGGTTACAATTTATTAGATCAGTTGATTTACATACCTGAAAGTTTGTACAGAATCCTCGATACGCGAGTCGGACTATCACTTGACCGTTTTTCTTTAGTTACGACGTAGCAATATAATTAGGATTGTAATTATCACTTGCTCGGCGGTGAAGGAATACATCGTGAAATAACCCGCATGTCCAAGAAATTATGTTTCGCCTGACGCGTGACGTAACCTAAGAAAAATTTGGTTTTCCCTCTGGGTTATAAAGGTAGTTGCTCCATTTAGAATCAATATCTTCGACAAATCCTTAGGCTTATATAGCGGACCCCGCCAATCCTAATGGATTAGGAAACAGTATAACGCTAGGAAGAAGATGACGTAGCAATAGATCGACATACACAAAGGTGGATGCAATTGCTTACTTTTTCCACAGAAAATGTTGCATTTCTGTGGAAAAAGTAATTTTTCCACAGCGTTATTTCTTCGTATGCAGATAATGTTGCTAGTAAAACTTAGTAATAAATACTTAAAATTAAGGTTGATAAGATAATAATAAGGTGGCATGCAGGTACTTTTAAAATAATGGTAACCAACATAGTTAAGTCGTCCTGACTCTTGTTTGCTGCTGTTGTTTGAGTCGACACTACTTAAGACAGATAGATACGCAATTTTGCATAATACAGATTTAAGGAAATGCATTAAAAAAGATTCTTACAATTAGATAAATATGTTATGCAAAACGGCGGGTTAACGATTGTATATGAGAAATAGTTCTATAACAGTCTCAATGGAAAAAGTTACCTACTTTCTTGCTATGTAACTCTTTTTTGACTCATTAAACATCTATTCTGTCACAAGTTCATAATTTTATTTCAAAATTAGTTATAAAAAGCATATCCTAGGTTTTCGGAACATATTTAACAAACTTCTGTTCAATACACCTGAGGAAAATAATGCTAGGTCCTTACCTGCGAAATTGCCAATTTATAATTCTGGCTAGAACGAAGAACGTCTTTATCAATATCTTTCATTTTACAGTGGTTCGATATTCTTTGATATTGCTGTTTCTGTGTTCTATATATCGAATACGAAATCCATCGTGGCAACAACGCAGCACAGACAAATCTATTGTTAATTTGTTTTCTGTCAGATCGATTTCTCTTCGATATCGTCATTTCTGAGTTCACTGTTTTTATTGCGAATACCATTGTGGCACTAACGCAACACTTTTTTATACAACTAGATAGGCATAAAGCATGCGGCCAGCATTAGATGGTAAGCGGTCACCGCGATACACCACGCGATGTTACTCACGCGCTGCCAATGCCAATCTAAGACTGTTTCGTCACAGTACCCAGTAATTTCTCTGCCGTATCTCACCCTTCAAATCAGAACACAGCTATATAAATATAGCTGCTTGGCGATAGAAATAGGTGAGACAAAGATGTGGGTACCGCACACGACTTTTGTACAAAGTCTCCCTCTGGTAAACTTACGGCACGCACCATCAACTATGAACCAGGTATCGTAAATGAACTCATTGTGTGTTTTTTAATCGCCTTCTTTCGGATATCCGAAATTCAGATATGAATCTGGACAACGAATGCGTGACGAAGGGAAATGAAAGTTGATAAAATGAATTGGAAACCGTACTACAATATTTTTTTAAGAAAGGTATGGAGCATAAATGCAGCCCGTCTGGGGAAGTACTTCTACATCACAGAAAACTACAGCCAAATAACAACTCTTATTGTGTTCCTGCTGTTATTTTGTTCCTACGTATGAATGAGGTTACCAGTAAGCTTCCTAGGAGTTGCTGTGTTAGCAGTAGAGGTCGCATCGCGCGAGTGATACTTCTTATATGTGTTGCAATACATTATGCATAACCGCTTTACATCTGGTGGGCCGTATGCTTGCATCCGAAGTTGTATAAAAAAATCCCATGGTACACCTATACCTATCAAGGTATCGGATAAATGGAAAAACATCTACTTAAATCTGGAAATTAATACGAAAGAGGAACGAAAAACATATTGCACCGACATATGAGAACGAATTTAATCAGAAAGTTTAAAATTTCCCTTTCCTAATTACCTCGGAAAGAACACTATGAATAATGGAACCTTTACTTTCCGAGGTGTCTGTTTTCATGACAAACGTAATCCCAACTTCCTTATCAAGTAAATTGTTTTCCGTTCCATTAATATCTTCAATCAAACAGAGCATAAACAAAGCTCTTAACAAAACGTGCTCCATTTGAAATGGCCCAATCAGAGGCTTCAAATGTAACGAGAGTGTTACGTAGATCAATGCAGCGAGTTCCTTTCACCAGGTATCCAATTAGGGAACTAACTTCAATGCAATTCGGTTGAAGATACACTGAACTCGAGGTTTTTATTTTAGAGTATGCCGGCAGTTTCTATCTTCATAATCAAGAGCTTTTCAAAGTTTCGCAAAAGAGAATGAAGCCGTCATTTTAATCGTACGTATAGATCTAAACCTCCTGGTTTCGAAAATGTTATTTCATCACAAGAATATTCGTTAATGACCAAAAAGTGTAACTGATTTAATTGTGATAGACGATTTTAAAATTCTACAATCAATGCAGACAGAATTAGAAGAACATGTACATTTCCGAAATTGTTCACTCACGTTGTTCTTCAAATCTCAATAGTTAGTTCAATTTAATTTAACAAAATTATCACACTTTTAATGTTTCTGAATAAATTCCATAATTATATTCGTGATTAACGTAATTTATAAGTATTTTAATGACAATAGTCCAAAAAAAAAGTGTGTACTAATTTTGCTCTAAGCCCATATAGGCCAAGATTCCAAAAAAATATATAAATATTTGCCTCTGTTCACGTTTTTTCTTTTTTCCAGGCATTCGTTTCGCCATTTGGACAGCTAGCCCTCTTTGGAGCTGTAACGTACGATTTGCCTAAATTTCTTTTTAATGTGAAGTAAATATTAAAATTATTTAAACATGTCCTTTTTTTCTCCCTGTGTGCCAAAACGCAAATTGTTCTAGAGGCACTAAAGCCAATGTAAAAGCTTCTTCAAAGCCATTGCATTACATCCTAATGAATTGATTGATTTTGAGGAAACAACTTGTTCTCTTTATAGAAGACGAGTGGCTTCAGGCAGAAATGTCTACCCGCATTTTCTCTTATTTCCATTCACGAAGAGTTGAAGCAAAATAAAGGGACAATCTCAGTTATTTAGTGTTGTACTTTAGTCTTGTACAGACATAGATTCGTAAGAGTGCATATATTATTTTTCGTTATTTGATATTGAGATTTCTCAGGAATAGTATTTTTTACATCTATATTTTAGACAATGATCTACAGAGTACATTATTATTTTTAACCTTTGATATTTTGCTTGTGAGTTGTCATAAAGCCAGTTGTAATAGTGTTTGTAAAGTTGCCTTCTTTAACAATCGATTTATGAAGAATAATTTGTTTCAGTTCATTGTTGTTAGCCCAGTGGATAAAAAATCTGCCTATTGACCAACTGGTCCTCGTTGTTTTCGGTTTGTGTTCATATTTGTAATTATCACTTGCTCGGCGATGAAAGAAAACTTCGTGTAGAAACCCGCACCACCAAGAAGATATATATAGGCTTGGTTTACCCTCTGGGATGTGGAGATCGGACGGCAGTCGCTCCATTTAAAAATCACTATATATATATAAGCCTAAGGATTTGGCGAATATTCGCTAAATTCTTAAGCTTAGGCAGTTGGACTCAGCGAACCCCGCCAATCCTAATGAATTAAGAAATGGGATACGTTAAGAAGAAGAATTATAGTGTATAGGTAGTGTAGATTCAGTAGCGCACAGTCTAAATAACATAGGTAGTAACAAATCGTTCTCATGGCTTTTTCTTCTTTTGTAATTACAACAATGCTATGAACTTTTCAGACATCATTATGCGAAAGCAAATAATATTTTCCCTGAATGGTGGAGCCGCGATGCCAGCTCTATTTGGCATCGGATTCGCTTTTCGCCGCTACAGACTTGCTCTCAATAATAGATGCAAGTCATTTAATGATTTACCAATGCTTTTTGGATGAGAGAATAATGAAATATTTATTATTTGTATCCAGCTTCATATTATGTTTTTCTATAGCAGTTTCTTTGTTTATTCTTTCGGGTATTATGCCACATTGTTTGCACCTTATTGTTTGATCTTTTTATTTTACTTAACAAATATTTAAACCAAGATAATGGTATTTAAAAGAGAGGAAACCAGAACGAACACGACGATTACGGAATATTGCATCTA
The DNA here is from genome assembly GCA_947507595.1 of Pyralis farinalis. NCBI lineage: Eukaryota > Metazoa > Arthropoda > Insecta > Lepidoptera > Pyralidae > Pyralis > Pyralis farinalis. The sequence continues at coordinate 5,364,047 of OX382270.1, forward strand.
CTAACGGTAGTGGTCGGGTGCCAGCCGGCGCTACACATGAACTAATTGATGGCGAAAGCACACAAAGCAGATTAGATCAAATTGCAGATATGTAATGCAAAAGTGGAAGGATTAATTAGCTGAGTATGGCTAAGACTCACCTACTACGATCAAATTTATCAGTAGTTTTATGTAGAGTATCAGTCGGTGATAACAGGAGCTTTAGGAATCGGCGAGCGTGCATGTAAAGAGCTTCGTAATATAAGAGAATGTTAAATAAAAAGCGAGGGATACAAGGACGTGTATATAAGCGCTATTTATATACATATACAATCTTTAACTAAGGATATCTTCTTTGTGTTGAGCCAAGCAACAACCCTCAAATGCATGATAAACCAATGTAGAGAAATGCCCTGAGAAAAAAAAAACGAAATACATACGATATATAGTTTAAGAAACTTGGAAGTCTACTCTCCACCTCAGAGTCTGGGGCAGATCACTCTGGAATGTCAAGAAAAAATTTAAACAGGTGCAATGTGAAAAAGTTGTTCCTTCTTGGTACTGGGTAATCACAAACTGCCGAAGTTTTCCCTAGCGACGATAGCATGAGGTTTTAACCAACCCTGACATTGCAAATGTCTATAGGCTTCGGTAACTACTTACCATCAGGTAGATCGTATGCTTGTTTTCCACCTTAGTGACATAAAAAAGACAAATACGAGAGTAATTATTATTGCTGACTTGTCTGAGTAGATCAGTACTAATAATAATTACTATTATTTGTCCAGTATGGTCAAATTTGCCACAAGAGCAGTGATAGCCCAGTGGGTAAGGAACCGGCCTATTCGTCACCTGCTCCCCGGTTCGAATCCAGGCATGATAATGTACCACTTAATTCGTGTTTACGGATTTATATAATACGAGCTGCTGCCCGCGGCTCCGCCCGCGTGTAGTCAAATAACGTATCCTATGTGTTAATCCAGATCATAATCTATCTACGTGCCAAATTTCATTCAAATCCGTTCAGCCGTTTAAGCGTGAAAGAGCAACAAACATCCATACATACAAACTTTCGCATTTATAATATTAAGTAGGATTATTATTTGTTGCGACCTAAACCAGCGTAATTACATCGAGAGCCTCATCTCAACAGCTTCAAGAAAACTCAGAGTCCTAAACAGGGAGCACCGGTTCTTCGCGCCGGACCAGCTTTGTCAGCTTTATAAGACTCAAGTTGGGGCCTGCGTGGAGTATTGCTCGCATCTGTGGGACGGCTCCGCACACTATCTTCCCGAGGCTCTCGATATCTCACATCCAATGGACGACGAACAGGTCACAAAAAACCTAGAACCTCGAAGCGTGTTTTACCGCCTTTACCATGGCGAGTGCTCTGAAGAACTGTTTTCCCTTATCCCACCCTCTCCCTTCCGTCATAGAACCACACGTGCAGGCTTGCGATGTCATTATTCAACTGTTGACAACATTTCTTCGCATACCAAAAAGTTCGGTAACTCCTATCTTTGTTGTACCATTAAAAAGTGGAATGCCTTCTCTGCACATGTGTTCCCTCCTTTCTAAAATATGCAATCCTTCAAACGAAGCATGAAGAAGCATCTTGCGGGCCAACATGGCAGCGTCAACTGACAGGACACTGTGTAGTCTTTTGTCTGTTGCAGTTGCGATTTGGGCTCCTTTTTCGCTTACCATCAGGCAAAGAAGAGCCACTATGCTGAACTTATATAAAAAAACAATATACACATTTTTATCACTTGCTCGGTGGTGAAGGAAAACATAGTAAGGAAACCCAGATTTCCAAGAAATTATATTTCGAAAGACGACCCTAAGAAAAATCTGGTTTCCATCCAGGCTGTAGAGGTCTGACGGCAGTCGCTCTATGTAAAAATCGGTGTCCTAATCATTAGGCTTACATAGCGGACTCCACCAATCCTAATGGATTAGGAGAGAGGGGCATAGAAGAAGATAGTAATATTTGCCACTTCGCAAAACTAAACAACACGAAAAAAAATGTTACTGAAATCCAATTAAACACGAAGAAAGCGTCTGTCATGGCATGCGATTAATCGTATTATTGCGACCACACCACCAATGCTACCAGTCATTGTCAGCGAAACCGCAATTCATGTTAACGACACGACAAAGATATACAGAATAACATCTTTCTAGATAAGTTATCAAAGTTAACTCGTAAGTTTTTTTTTCTTGATACCACATTGTACATGTACAAAGAGAGGGAGGGGTTAGTACAAACTCTATCCTAAGACTTAAGATTTTAAAGGTGTTTGTATGCCTGTATAAAAATAAATAAATATTGTCGGACAAATTACACAGCGCCATGTAGCCCCAAAGTAAGCGAATCTTGTGTTATGGGTACTAAACAACTGATAAACATACTTAAATACATTTTTTTTTTTGTAAATACCTACTTATTATACATAGAAAATACCCAGACCAAGACAAACAGACATATTCATACACAAAAATGTTTGTATTTTGCGGGAATCGAACCCACGAGCGTTTGTGTCATAGTAGCGTAACAGCGAGTTTCACCACTGTGCCACCGAGCTCGTCTATATATATATATATATATATATAAAACGACAAACAGTCATACGGCCCACAATACAGTAACGCTTGTAATACATTAAGTATTACTCACGCGATGCTCCCGCTGCTGCTAACAACTCCTTACGACCATACTAGTGATCTCACTCTCTCGCAGGAATACAATAATCCTCTAGGGAGTCGTTATTTAGCTGCGGTCTTCTGCGAGGTGGAGGTACTTCCCTAGATAGGCTGCTTTGATGCGCCCTACCTCACTTAAAACATCCATACCAAGAGAAACAGACATGTTCATGCACGCAAATGTTTACCCTGTGTAGGAATCGATCGCACGTGCGTTGGTGTCAAAGTTGCGTCAGGCACGACTGCGCACCGAGCTCGTCAAAATTATGGTTGTCAACAATTCTCGCAGCTTGTCTCTGCACCATATCACAAGACCCTTGTTGGTATTCAGGCGCCATATCTTTGCTGGTACTGAATTACCTACATCTAAAGACGACTTCTATACTACATTTGCGACCAGACTTGGGACTTGTAAAGAATAAATTTTTGAAAAGAGCACTTGTGAGCTTCATTGAGCTTCATAGATACATGCGAGTATCGGTCAGATAAACCTATTTCTTTTACATCGTCAGGTTATATACAAATATACGACCAGCGTGGTGCAAAGCGCTTACCCGAGCTTATGAATGCTTACAACATAAAGTATCACTCGCGCGATGTCGCCTCTGCTGTTAATTATAGCTACTCTTTAGAAGTTTACTGGTGACCTCATTCACTCGCAGAAACATAATAACCCTCCAGGGAATTATTATTTGACTGCGGTTTCCTGTGAGATGGAAGTACTTCTCCAGACGGGCTGCTTTGATGTACCCTACCTTTCTTAAAAACATCCAGACCAAGACAAACAGACATGTTTATGCCCCGCACATGTTTACGGTGTGGGAATCGAACCTACTAGCGTTGGTATGAAAGTAGCGCCACTGAGCGCTTCAAAACTCGTACTCAGATGCTGGCTTGGCATTCACCTCTAGGTAACTTCGAAATTTAAGTTCTCTGTAGACATAGGCACATATAATGCTTGCAGAAATGCTAATGGGCGCACGTGTTTTGGAACTGAATAGCTATATTGAGGAGCTTCATGGAGCATGCCAGACTATTGGATGGGTTTATTTACGTCCAAGGAAACGTTCGTCTTGTGTCAATGGTCTTCTGACAGATTGAAGAGTAACGCCAATAGTCTGTTGTCTTTGAATACGCGGTGTTTGTAAGCAAATTAAATTATTGTAATAATAGAAGTTTAATGTTAATTGAGTTTTTTTGAAATAAAACTTCTTTGCGCACGCTTGACTTGGGGAGTAAGCTGGTGAATGCGTGACGAGAGCGTTACGAAAAGTGTGATCGGGCGAGGCGAACGGAAGTTGAGAGGGAGATATAAGTTAGTGAAGATAGAAAGAGAGAGAGTTACGTTTCGTGTATTACTGTAGGGGCAAGAGAGAGAGAGGTGCGAGCACACATTTTCTTTCTCTCTTTCTCTCATAGCGAGTTAAGTTTCGTATATCTAAGACACAGTACATGCCTATTGTCTGTATCACACTATGGAGCTAAAGTAGTTTTACTTCAGTCGTGTGGTCTAAAGCACACTCGTTTTTTTTTTGTTCACATACAACGTCGGGACGCAAACAAGCATACGCCACACATAAAGTGATAACTGTAGCCGTGCAATTCAAGCACTAGCAGTGACAGCCCAGTAGATAAGGAACTAGCCCATTGACCCAATGGTCCCCGGTTTGAATCTAGGCGGAGGCATACACCACTAAATTCGTATTTTCGAATTTATGCACATGTTTATCACTTGCTCGGCGATGAAGGAAAACATTGTGAGGAAACCCACTAGTCCAAGAAATTATATTTCGAAAGACGTGTGACCTATCCTAAGATAGATCTAGTTTTCCCTCTAGGTTGTCTAGGTCTGACGGCAGTCGCACTATGTAAAAATTAATATCTTCGCCGAATCCATAGGTTTAGGATGCGGGCCCCGCCAACCTAATGGATTAGGAAACAGGATAACGCAAAGGACAAGAAGAAGCAAGTGCAATTCAAGTACTCTTGCCACCTACGCTTCTAATACAGCAACTTTTCAGTAGCGCACTGGTAACAACACTCACTCGTAACAATTCTTAAGTTAGTTGTTATTAGTTGACATCTTCTGAGAGGTGGAGGTGTTCCGTGACTTGATTAGTCCTATTCTTTCACCAGAACCTCGAATGTGATGATTCATTAATGTGGAGAGACGAGTGAGTGCGGGAAACGGCGTGAATGAAACGTTGGGTATGGCAGAGAGACAACGCTTGCTATGACGATGTAAGAAAGAGAGTTGATCAGAAAAAGTTTTGGGTGTTAAGTTAGGAAAGAACATGCTCCGTTGATTTGGACAAGTAAAAATAATGCAGGTTGAAAGAGTGACAAAACAAATATAAAATGCGAAAGTGGAAGGATGTAGGAGCCGAAGAACACCATTTTTTTTTTTTTGACGCGGGGAAAAATGCGTTACGATCGGCCGCGTTGGTGTGGTGCCCCGGATCTGTCAGCAACAGGGCACCACTGCGACTGGCCAGCCCCTCAAAAGCCGAAGAACCCCATGACTAACCTGCCATGACCAAATTGTCCGTGTTTTATCAGAATGTGATGTCAGGAGCCCCAGGGACCGGTGAATATGCATGTAAAGTGCTAAGAATGTGTAAGTGAGATATGTAAGAACCGCATCCTATTGCGCTCAGTTTTCACTGCCTACCCATCAAGGGATCTAGCGTGAAGACATACATACTCGTTTGTTATGTAGCTGAGGGTACCTCGTGCAGGCGAGATGGCTTTGAGTCTAAAGATAGAGAGAGAAGTAAACCACTTATACCCCTATATTATGTTTAGTTGAGCATAATTTCAAAATCACTAACTTTACAGCAATATTTTTGTATTACTTTTACTTTCGTGAGGTTTTCATACACAAAGCGTACAAACGAAACCTTTTTTTATTACTAAGCCTCTAGAAGTCTGTCCGTCTGTCTGTAACAGGCATGTATCTTAGAAACTGTTAATTAATTCAAAAATTAAAGCGTTTCCCTTACAAAATTTATTGGCATTCATACATACATATAATCACGCCTATCTCCCATTGGGGTAGACAAAAACTTTGGAGCGTCTTAATTTTAGAGCCTAAATATCTTAGCGTTTCGAGCCTACAGATCAAAAGGAGAATATTTTAAGCAATAAGTGCGGTGATATGAGTTACTAGTGAAATCGGCCTCAATGATTCTCCATAGGTTATTCCCTTCATGGGCATACTCATGATTTACTACCGTACGTCAACTGTACGATGAAACGGAACCCTTCGTATGCCAGACTCGCACTTGGCCAGTTTTTGAAGAGATTCACACGACTTCATAGAATACCCATCAAACATACTATTCCTATTACGTACTCTAAATACACAATAATATTCTCCAGGGTAACAAGATTCCTAAATTTTAAAGTGGAATGTAGATAACAAACATACGAAACATCTGTTGTACAGCAGTTACTGCAGACTGTATAAGCTTATAATACCAAGAGGGTACTATAAGCATCTCTTGCGTTTAGCAACGCGCCAAAACTACACCTCGTTAGTAGTTTCCTGGTGAACTAACTTGAAAGCATACAATAAGTCATATACTACTACTACTAGTAGTCTAGTCTTGTATGATATAGAGGTACAGTAAAGAGCACGTCCAGTTTTTTATAATTTAAGCACCGATCTTATGCGGTGGGTAATAGGAGTTATAATTAAGAAATCTTTACTTAGATACACTTTTCCGGGCTGTTTCTAATAATATAACGCTATGCTTTACCTCTTTAACTACTGCGGGATCATAAAGCCCTTAAGGTTTTATTACTTGGCTTCTTCAAAAATTTGCATGTTTTATTACTTTTTGAAGAACTTCCCGCTCTAACTAGAGGATCATTTGTCTTGATTAATTATGCTTCGCAATTTCCTTTGGCGCAATTGGCCTTAAAGAAATGATAATAAATTGGAAATCTTCGATTTCTCAAGTTCCGGTAAAGGCCGTAATTCATTGTGATTGTGACTAATTCAATCAAGATACGACAACTCAGTCCCCAATTACGTAACGTAATTGGGGACTTTTATTGGTTTTTAATTAAAAATGTTAATCATATAAATTACGAACTTCTAATCTACAAAACCATAGAAGGTTTATTAGATAAATTTGTTGAATTAACTTTCTGGAATTATGATTATGGTAAAAAAACTATAAATGTTAAACTGCTCTCAAAAGATGGTGTCGGGAGTCCTAGGGTCCGGCGAGCGTGAATGAAAAGAGCTTAGATTGTTAAAGAAGCATCTGAGTTATTAAGAATCGAGGCATTTGGCGCTAGGTTTCCTCTGAGTCAGTTCTCTTTGCCTACCTCAAAGGGGTGATGATATAGATATATAGAAGAATAATTAAAGAAATAAAAATAAATAAATCTAATTATTTGCTCTTCCTTTCTTCCAAGAAGAATTCTCCCAAATTTAAGCTTAGATAGCGGACCCCTCCAATCCTAACGGATTAGGAAACGGGGTAAAGCTAGGAAGACACACTTCACATTCAATATAAAATACTTTCCTAAAATATAAGTCAATACCAGTTCAAGTATCAAAAGCAGAGTTTTTTATACTACGTCGGAAGCCATACAAGCATACGGCCCACCTGATGTAAAGGGGTTACCGTAGCCTATGAACGCTTGTAATGCATGAAATATCACTCGCGCGATGCCTCCTCTGCTGCTAACACAGTGGCTTACTGGTGACCACTCTCACACGCAGAAACACAACAACCCTCTACGGAGTTGTTATTCGCTGCGGTTTTCTCTGAGGTAGACATACTTCTCCAGACGAGCTGCTTTGATACGCCCTACCAATCTTAAAGACATCAAGAGCAAGGCAAACAGACGTGTTCATGCGCGCAAATGTTTGTCCTGTGTGGAATTTGAACCCACGATCGTTGGTGTCAAAGACGCGTCATCCACGGCTCAGGCACCGAGCTCGTCAAAGAGTCATAATGCTTTTGCATTCGTAATTTAAAGATGTTAGATTGGGATGACTTCACACTGGTTGAGAGTGTGTTCCAAAAGAGGAGAGGATTCCCACATAGGACAAACATGTGGTCGGCATGAACATGTCCCCATCCCTTGAAGACGAAGCTTACTGGTAACCTCACTTATTTGCAGAACACCAACAAAGACAGCACAACCCTACAGTTCTGATTTGGATATCAGGGAGTTCGTATATGGCTGTGGTTTTCTGTGAGGTGGAAGTACTTCTCCAGTCCAAATCTGTATACAGCCTACCTGATAGTAAATAAGTACCGTAAGATGTTAGATTCGGATGACTTCACACTGGTTGAGAGTGTGTTCCAAAAGAGGAGAGGATTCCCACATAGGACAAACATGTGGTCGGCATGAACATGTCCCCATCCCTTGAAGACGAAGCTTACTGGTAACCTCACTTATTTGCAGAACACCAACATATCAGCACAACCCTACAGTTCTGATTTGGTTATCAGGGAGTCGGTATTCGGCTGCGGTTTTCTGTGAGGTGGAAGTATTTCTTCAGTCCAAATCAGTATACACAGCCTACCTGATTGTAAATAAGTACCGTAGCTTACGAACTGCTACAACACCACGAGTGTCACTCATCCAATGCCCAACATGTATAAAACCTTTTCATGCCTGAAGAACCTTAAGAGGAGAAAGGAGAAGAAATGTTGTAATGCCTAGGGAAAACCTGATCTAGGATAAACAGACATCTCTGCTTGTACACTCTTTTATAATCAGGAAACGGAAACGCAGATAATTGTAAATTAAGATGCAATAAACAACAATAAACAGAGTTGAAACTCGGGCACAAAAGTCCGTGGGGATCGAACGGGAAAACGAGGTGGACACAGTGCAGCGACCCGTAAAGTGTAACATATTTTATAGAATGGAATATGTCGCAGTTTGTTAGATAAAATAATTTAACTCTTTGCACACTTATTTAACGTAGTTCTTACAATTGTATTCAGGGTTAGGTATATGGGATTCAACTGCCACTAATTATTTAATACTAGCTGGGACCCGTGGCTTCATACACGTGTAGTTTAGTGTTTGGAATGTTTCGTAGGATCCTAAAATATTTCAATGTTAATATATCTTTAAAGCTAAGTGGTGCCCTCATTTTGGTTTTATTAATAACGCTGAATTTAAGACCAATTCCAAAAGCATGCTCAATACAGGCACTGTAGAACCATATTTATGTTTTTTTGAGACATATTCTGTATTTATTATTTATGTACAATTAGTCATAATTTTGATTATTGTTATAAGTGGCCACAATAAGCAATAATTAACTCTAGTTTTCACATCGGGATATTGTTGTACCGTGGCAGTTAGCCTCTTTCATTTGAAGTAAAGCATATTAAAAAAATACAGCAAGATGTTTAAGAAATTTGAATCCTGGATATTTATGCGTAACTTGAAAATGTTGTAAGAAAGTACGCATGTGTAATTTAGCATTCATTAATAGTAGATTGTTACTTTTGAAACTTTGCTTAGAAATTTGACCTGAGCCTCGTGATAAGCTGCTATGGCCGCATATTAGATAATCGAGTGTATATCGGATGGGGTTTGGCTAGTCTCCAAACATGGATCTAGCATGCGGTCTAGAACCCCCATATGCGCCATATTTTGTCTACGGACAGGCAAACGTGGTAGACGAGATCTTTGAAAGATTGATGTATATTGGTACTCAAATAACGCTACTTCCATTGCTCTCCTCAGTTGTCCATCATCCTGGGTGGTACTCACATGTGTGTTAACGAAGGTAAGAATGTCAGCGATTATGACCGATATAGTACAGGTTAAACACTTGACTATGCATTTCGCCTATGTAAAGTAATTATGTAATTATCTAGTAACTGTAAGTAAGTTAATTTGTACTACTGGCCGACAATTGAAGTCATTAAAATCGTTAGTGTTAGATTTCAAAATAAACCCTTATTTCCAATTTCTGTATCGTCTGTATTGCATACGCACTGTTTTATGTCATATTTGCGTAGAAATAAATAAAAATCTGTTTAACTATAACTTCACGCCAAATCCCTTACGCGGTAGGAAGAGAGAACCGAGCGCCACGTGACTCGATCCTTACATACCTCACTCGCTTCTTTAACATTCATTGCTCTTTTCATAAATAAAAATAATATAATATACAGGTACAGTTTTATAATTTTTTGGCACATCTTGCCTGAAAATCCTTAAATATTTTTATTATCGAAAAATTTAGGCTACCCCGTGTATGGGGCATGCTCTCCCAATTACCTTGAATTCCAGCGGAGTTAGCAGGAACTTCTGTAGCACTGGTTATTTTTTTCTTTCTTATATTTTTTTATACGACATCGAACATCCGGAGGCATACAAGCATACGGTCACAGGAACACAAAAACCCTCCCGAGAGTTGTTCTGTGAGGTGAAGGTATTTCCCTAGATGGGCTGCTTTTATGTCCCCGCCGTCTCTTATAGATCCCTGCAAACTTACAGAATTCCACTATTACGCACGCACATAATCGAATATGTCCAATAATCCTGGGAGCAACTTAAATGGTATCAGGTGCATAAACGCAAAACCGACATCGTAACTCTGGGCCTTGCGGTGCATCGGTTTGGCAATTGTCTATGCATTAGGCACGTTCGTACAATGTTTACTAGGCTATATGTCTATTGTCTTTACAAATAGATTCCTACATACATTTGTTCTTGTTAAGGCGAACTCTTTCTTGGCAAACACGTATACATGGCAGAAGAAGCGATCAGTTCCTGGAGAAATTCTTTGTTGTTTTGTAATATAAGAAAATGAAATTATACAATAGGTTCTGCTCCGAGGAGTTGTTCGATATAATGCCAACTACTTTCTTGTACAGCCGCACCACTTGGAAAAGAGGAATTCATCCTGGAATGGTAATGATCAGGTACTGTGCTATTGCAGAGAATATTTTATTTTGTTGTAGTGAAGTTGTAGAGTGAGCTCCCTGTCGAGGTTTTTCTAAGGGAAGTAGTCCCTATATGACCTCATTCCAAAACAGGTGTGAAGAGTTTTTTATAGAGTCGTTAACGCCCCTTGCAAGTACCTTACGGTAGGCTACGGTACCTGTTTACCATACGTTTAGACAGTTACTATAAATACTTGTTTACCTCTTGAGTGGTTGCAAAAACTCATTCCTAAAAAGCATACTTGAATCGAACACACGTTATACACGTTGTTCCTATAGATTATTATCTTATCTTATCCTACATTATTTAAGTGACCATTTCTTGTATTTATATATACCTAGTCCGCCCATAAGTTCTGTTACAAATGAATATGCATTTTTTTTATGTAATCTTAATAAAACTTATACGAGTATGTAAATATTTATGGCAGTCTCAGCAAAAAAAACAAATGAAAAAAATGATTCTATTCGAAATGACCAACTTTGACTTGATACAAGCCTTTAATCTGTATGGTCACGAATCTATGGATTTACGCACTGTATCCATGGGAAATTTAGCCTCCGCTTCTCCAGAGATTTCTTAAGAGACACAATTTCGACGTGTCGTCTCGAGCAGGCCATGTCCTCTAAAACTGACCATAATTTGTAGTCTAAGGGGTTCAGATCTGGGCTAGACGAGGGCCAGTCTTCAGATTTCGAGCCAGACTTGGTTATTTGGTGCCTTGTGATCAGGTGCCGAGTCTTGCTGGAAATTCCATGGTACATTTTTAAAACGTGTATTAAAGACAGTATCTTGATACACTGGCTGAAGGCTTCACTCCTTTTTCACAAAAATGAAACTTTATGATTCCTTGGTAAGACCTGCTTTGACCTGCATATTAGGATAGAAGGCATTTTGATCGATCCACTCTCGTCAGCTGTAGGAATTGATTTAGGGCATCTCCTGTAAACTGACGCTAAGCGCCGAGCTACAGGTCTTGTTTTATTATAAACGACAAAGTTCTAGCGGGAATCTTAATTTCTCGCGATAAGATTTTTGTTTCCTAATGGAGTTTAGATGAATTCTGGCTTTAACTGCATTATCAGTTATTGTAGTTCTAAACATCAAGCGGTCGGCACGTACTCTTTTGGTCTTTAATAGAGAAAGTATATATCTGTCGATAGTACGGTATACGAACATACGTCAGATACCAAGCCTTTGAAGTGTCTTGAATATGATCGACGGCTCCATACCCACTTTGTGCAAGGCAATCACTGCAATCCTATTTTCTTTAAAACCCCAATCCATATTGTAATTTGATAATAAACACGAAAATAATATGTAAAACGCCGGGAAAACAAAAGAAGTATTTAACATTATAAACGCGTCCCAAATTCAAAATAATTAAAGATGTGCAAAAAGAAAAGATTCTATGCAACAGTATTTATGGCCAGTCTAGTTATATATATGTATATGTGTATATTTATATAGATAAAAATTTTTGAATTAAACAATTTTTAACGGAAGTATCGCGTGTTTTATTTATTTTGTTGAACTTAACGTTTCGAACGCTTTGCAGCAGACCAGGAAGTCTTCCTGCGACCACGGACGCTGCAAAGCGTTCAAAACGTCAGGTTCAACAAAATAAAACACGCGATACTTCCGTTAAAAATTGTTTAATTCAAAGATTCGCCTTAATTTTATTTGACGATTGCTTAATTTTGTTTTTAATGTAGGTACTCGTACATATACTTTGTTTCTATGCAAACATTTTTTAATATTTTGGATTTGTTTTTGACATAACTGGGTCGAATTTGTAATACTTTGGTATTTACTTAGCAAAATAGCCTATGAACGCTTGTGATATATCACTCGCGCGATGCTACCTCTGCTACTGTCACAGCAACTCCTTACAAGCTTACTGGCGACCTCACTCACACGTAGGAGCACAACACGTTATTTTGCTGTGGTTTTACAAATGAGTCCTTTTTCTTCATCAGAGCCCCATTTACTAATCGGCAGTGTGCACCATGTATTGTTGAAGTGAACTTTTGTTTAAATACAAAATGATCTTGATTCTTACGCGTTATTATTTCTTGTATTTATGTTCGAACAGCTTATTTAAGAGTATAAATCTTAAATAAAGCTATCACATGGTAGCACGTGGTGTAAATTGTACTATACGTCTGAACTTATTGCTCCATTAACCAACTCTAGCAAAGTATTAAATTAGTGAAGATCTATGTTGAAACATATACAAGTAAGTAAAGAAATTTCAGGATCGGCAATGATGAGTGACACACTGGGGCAAATGTCCATAGGCCATGGTGACTATTTACTAACTAGGCATGTTGTACGCTTGTTTCCCGTCTTACTCGCTTGAGAACGACAGTCGAGACTAAATGTGGCGAAAACCGAGTACTTGACCTGCAACACTATAGATACTATACCCGTCCGCATGGGCGAAGATACGGTAGAGCGCACGGATTGGTGTATATACTTGGGCTCTGGCCTCCATGCGTCCGGGGATATCGATTGCGACGTCAAGGCACGTATTTCTGCGGCCAAGTGGCGTAAAGCGGACCCCAGACTCTGAAGCGAAAGCGTAAGACGCAACCGGGAATAACACTCGGATGATGATGAATATCGACATAGATTCTATGCTCTGTATTTCATACCTCACTGCAAGTTATTAGACTGGCATTATTAAACTGGCGTGTAAGCCTCTAACCGGAACGTTAGTAGCACACGTGTACACCACTAATTGCCCCCTCCAAGTTTCGAAATCGTAATTACTGATGTGATATTGTGCATATTTTATTTAATGATTTATTTACCACAATCTAAGTGTGCGATATCATATTGCAACGTTTATAGACCTGGTGTTTAGCTTTCAGTGGTAATGGGTTTAAATTTATTTCTGGAGCCTAATTTTTGCCTTATTTCGATCACATTATAGCTCACTATAACTCTACATGTACTTTTTCAAAAGCTGTATATAAAAAGATAATAATAATAATAAAGCATAATGCCGCGAATAACTTCGGAGAAAGCGCAGCACACCTCTCGACACCCCTGAGTCACTCACACCGGTGGTGCTACCGGCCGACTTTCTTTGGCATTTCAGGGGACCAATGAGTGGCGAGCCACCGTCTTGTGGAAGTAACATCAAATATGATAGTTATGGCTGGCGTCCGTCCCTCTTCTATAATAACCCAGTATTAATCATCCCACCAGATCTCATTTCAATAGCCCAATAATTTCCGACAAAATTGGAATAATCCCTATACCTACCGTTATCAGTTCATGGGTATATTGTCCTATTAATATCCCATGGAGCAGGTTTCTTTTTAGGGTTCCGTACCCAAAGGGTAAAACGGAACCCTATTACTGAGGCTCCGCTGTCCGTCCGTCCGTCCGTCCGTCCGTCCGTCCGTCCGTCCGTCCGTCCGTCCGTCCGTCCGTCCGTCTGTCACCAGGCTGTATCTCATGAACCGTGATAGTTAGACCGTTGAAATTTTCACAGATGATGTATTTCTGTTGCCGCTATAACAACAAATACTAAAAAATAGAATAAAATAAATATTTAAGGGGGCTCCCATACAACAAACGTGATTTTTTTGCCTTTTTTATAGATAATGGTACGGAACCCTTCGTGCGCGAGTCCGACTCGCACTTGGCCGATTTTTTTAATATTGTCGGACAAATTACACAGCGCCATCTAGCCCCAAAGGAAGCGAAGCTTGTGTTATGGGTACTAGACTACTGATAAACATACGTAAATACATTTTTTTGTAAATACATACTTATTATACATAGAAAAGACCCAGACCAAGACAAATAGACATACATGTTCATGCACACAAATGTTTGTACTGTGTGGGAATCGAACCCACAAGCGTTGGTGTCAAAGTAGCGTAACAGCGCGTTTCACCACTGCGCCACCGAGCTCGTCACAAGCAGATATATTACATTACATCAGATTTTTCGAAGGGGCATTTACGCGTTGGATACATATCCCCGCGCACGCCTATCAAAGCGACTAGATCCTATACTAGCAAGCAGTTTTGCAGTAACTAACGAAATACTGAAATAATGGGCCAGACTCATCTAATATTTTCAGCCGAAATAAAAAACGGCCGTAGTTTATCGACATGTCGAGATTTCTCAGTACTATCGCTACCTTATTGACATAACAAAATATTGATAATAGGAATATAGCGTGACACATGCTGACACCATTGAAGTCACTTACGTATTAACGTGTTATCATAGAATAATACGTAATATTATTTTATTAAAATTGTGGTTTTATTTATGGTTGTCAGAAAATAGAATCGGAAAAGTGATCGGCCATTATCATATTTTATACACGAGGAACAATAATTACTGTGTAACAACGTGACAAATTATATTAGCCTAAAAATACCTTTCCATATCTTGAGCAGAGTGTCGAATAAGCACGTGGACTGCAAGAGGTGAATTGAAAGATAAGATGAATGAACTGATAGATGTAATTATTGACACACATTTATCTTTGTGTAGAACAGTGATTACCCAGTGGATAAGGAATCGGCCCATTGACCAACAGGTACACGGTTCGAATCCCGGCGAGGGCATGTACCACGAAATTTTCGGATTTATGTATATATTTATCACTTGCGAGAAATTATATTTCGAAAGACGTAGGATAAGAGGTAGGTTCTTACCTAGGATAGATCTGGTTTTCCCTCTGAGTTGCGGAGGTTTGTCGGCAGTCGCTCCATGTAAAAATCTGTATATTCGCCAAATCCTTGGGCTTAGGTAGCGGACCCCACTAGTCCTAGTGGATTAGGAAACGGGATAACGCGAAGAAAAAGAAGATTTAGATCTTTGTGTGTAACCGAGACTAAGCGGAAGGGGAGTGATACCAACGATCTTCCCGGTGGCATGATGACTCTTTTGTCGAGGGTCAACCAGGCGGATCATGCCATGTTGGTATCATCTCTCCTCTCGCTTATCTTTCGGGGCGAGAGAATTTGGACTGGTAGACCCATGACTTCTCTGGGTTCGTATAAAACTGGGGATCACGTGAAATCTCCTGTGTGCAGTTCAACATGTACCTATGAACTAGGGATATTTTCAGGAACACCGTTCCTATATGAAATCTATATGTTTGTCTGTGTGTGCGTTTTTTTTGAATATTCGAATTTTGACTTCAGATTCGGATTCAGCTCTTAAGGAACACGGTAAAATGGCTAAAAAAATTGAATTGTTATATAATTGACGAGCCAGGTGTTCCTCTGGCAATGCAAGCTTGCGTATTCTCAACTGGTTTAATATGTAGGTGATATTCTGAATTTAGCAGAAGGGAATGAAAGGCTCATTATACGTGTGGAGATTTAAATGATTGAGATGGGAGCAAGCGATACTGCTATGATGTTGTACCAGATCCTTATAGTATCCCTATACATCATATATGGACAGTGAACGAAGCAGGTAAGTCGTGGCACGCGGAGGTTTAATTCTTGGTGGTAAAAAAGAAAAAAGAATGGTTGAATTATATCGCATGTTTGCATATCGCAATTTCCCGTCGACGTAAGAACGAAATCAAAGTTTTAATGAAAGCGAAACGTAAAAGAATAAATCTGAATAAGGAAGTGAAGCTGACGGAAAGTATCGACGGGTATTCTGAACCCTTGGAGGGCGGTAAAAAAGTCTTGAAGTGTTTCGTCAGCATCTAGAATGGATAAGATAAAGTATAAATCTGGCGACATTCTTGTTAATACTCAAGAAGTGTTAGAACGAAGGAGTAAATACTTTGGGGAAATTTATAATAACAGGACGCAGAGACAGCGAGAGAGCTTGTGACTAACTCTGCGGAGTCTGCATTCGATGATGACAATACACTACATGAGATTAATCAATCAGGTCGATACAAAGCCTGAAAAATGGGAAGTCTAGTGCGCCGCACAGGAACCAGATTTTTCCCGGCGCCCGATTTGAAAGATTAAAATGCGTACTTACACTGGTGTTGCCCACAGCTGATATTACTGCTTATTTATAAATGATAGTAAGGAGTAAGATTATTTAATAGCTGGACAACCTTGTCCAGCTATTAAATAATCTTACTCCTTCTATCTATCTATCTATGATCTAGGATCTACTATGTTACATCAAACATCTAGAAGCGACCTCTTCGTTTTGAATTCACATTACCGCGCACATCTATCAAATGACTCGTGACTTTGAAGCTAAATACTAATCATAATAAATCATTATTTAAAGTAATGTAAGAATATATCCTTTTGATAAATATCTTACATCCTAACTACAGCTATAAAAAATAAAAACTTTTGTATACGTGTTGCCCGTATCGGCGACGTGTAATACGGCCCGTTGGGCAGTCGTCCTCGAAACTTTCCAAACACGAATTCCTGCAGCCAAGAGTCCTTCACGAGGGTCAACACTCTCGTTATAAAAGACATGTATGTTTAAAATAATATAAACACATATAGATCCTGCGACGTTTTGCAAGAATCAGCGCGAGTTCATGATTGCTCATGGGTTTTGCGCAAACCTTTGTTAGAATGCACGTTATGGAAGCAGAAATACGATTTAAACTTACACTAACAATAGAGAATATGCATGTGACTCAGATATGTATGATAATACTTTAACTTTTTTATATATTATATTTATAATTGTTTTTCACCTTCACCAGTGATATAAATCAATACTAATCTGTTATTGTTATCTAATTAGTGTAGTCACTAATAATTTCGAAAAAAATAATCGTCAGATTCTGAATATTATCTGTGATCAAAGTTCTTGAGACTATGACATCATCGTTGGATACTTATGAATTTCATTACAGAATTCTTATGGCCGCCTGCGGGCTCAATCATACTCGTATTACTATTTAGTACAGTATGCCATATATTGTTTTGTAATCTGATTTACAACTTGCACAATATACTTATTACATATTTAGTTCAAGTCGTACAACCAAACTTGACATTGATTGTCATAATGTTATCATGAACCAACATAAATAAATAAATGTTTATTTGCAATATCTGAAGTTTAGTATATGTAGAAATGGCTATTTGGAGTTTCCTTTTAGGCAAACAAATTGCCTGTATTAGGAATCTTCGCTCTTCGTTTATAAACATAGATATAAAGAAAGATTTTAAAGTAAGTATAGGTTAGGTATGTATTTTAATTGTGTATACATGTATGTTTTTTATACGTATTGTTAGGGTTAGTTTATTAGTTGGGTATACTATGAGACAATTTCTCTATTAAATATAATTGATTATTAGATATTGTATTAAGATAATGTAGATAATAAATAAATAATAAACAAATTAATATTAATTACAAAGATATTTAATAAAGTTATAAAATTGGTTTAATGAATATGCGTCTTTTCCGCTGCCGGTCACACGGTGGCGCAAAAGACGGGTGTAGTTTCCGGTGTAGAAAACATCGAGTATTATTTTAATTCTGTAGTTTAAAATGTGTCTAATATTGTAAAATTAATTTATAATTATTTAAGGAAGTTTACATTGATAATACAATAATTATGAACTAATGTAATAAGCGCTTCCGGCACGTGGTACTCGGTAGCGCATGGGAATCGGGTCAGACGCGCGTTAGCGCTTGAAAGTGAAACATTGTGGAGACCGATTGTGGATAAGGAGGAATAAAGTGTTATTATTTAAAAACGTTGTTTGAACTTCTTGGTTCCCTTAAAGTTCAGAAGTTGGATTACGAAAGGGATAAATAAAACTTCCCTTCACGCCTGCAAAACGTAAGTAAATTTTTCTTTTTCGGCTTAGAAAAAGGGAAAAATTTTAAGAAAAATGATTGAAGTGCAGTTTTACTGCACATTGCTTATATTCCTAACGTTATAGATTTAAGAAAAAAAAGTATTCTTCATTTCTTTTTGAAAATGAATTGAGAGGTAATTAAATCAAAAGGACTGTGACCATTATTGATACTTATTGTATCTAGCTGCATCATTTATTAACACTAAGAAGTCGCTAGAATTATATATTTAGTTGATAATGATAATTATCTTAAGAAATGAGAAGACCTGTTTTAAGTAGATGTGTATGTGTAGTCTTCTTAATATAAGAAGATATGATTTGTGTGGGAGTTATATTTCCAACTTTTTACTTAAAGGCAACTATGCCAATATTTTTTTTTCTTTTCTTCTCTCTTCTTTTCTTTGAACACCCAACCAAAGATAACAGTATTTCGTTTTTTTTTTATCAATTAAGTATATTAAATTCTCTTTCGATCTGGACTATGGAATCGTCAGGCCGGGGTTCGAACCACGGTAAGGGCATGTGGTTTTCATTTAAAGGTAAGCTCCGAGTCATGGATGGTTATTAAGTTTATAACAAAAAAAAATATATATCCATATTATTTATGTATGTTTCTATGTTATATAGTGTTAATTTGGAGCTAGTAGTACCAGTTTGTACGATAAGCTGATTGACATTAAAAAAAAATAGTGGTGTTAATTGGGACTGAAAATGTTTCTTGAGCTTGTTGTAAACGCCAATTTGCACTTATCAAACTTGTTAAAGGTTCCTCTGTAGCTGTAATTCTAAGCTGTGTTCGTCTAAGTTTCAGGAACATGGATGAGAATAATGCCCGACGACAAGATTCTATGGTGGAAAGTGCCCGAGGTTAAGGGTTAGAAATGGAAAGTACCCGAGGTTAAGGGTTAGGAATGGAAAGTACCCGAGGTTAAGGGTAAGGAATGGAAAGTGCCCGAGGTTAAGGGTTAGGAATGGAAAGTGCCCGAGGTTAAGGGTTAGGAATGGAAAGTACCCGAGGTTAAGGGTAAGGAATGGAAAATGCCCGAGGTTAAGGGTTAGGAATGGAAAGTGCCCAAGGTCAAGGGTTAGGAATGGTAAGTACACGAGATCAAGGGTCAGGAATAGAAAATACCCGAGGTCAAGCGTTAGGAATATAATGTACCCGAGGTCAAGGGTCAGGGATAAACGATGCCCGAGGTCAAGGGTTAAGGACGAACGATGCCTGAGGTCAAGGGTCAAGGACGGACAACGCCCGAGGTCAAGGGTATTACCAGGACATCCATGAATCTCATAATCTGATTCTTGACTGTAGAGAAGGATTCTGAACGGCGTTAACGACGGCTGAATAGGCGTAGGCTGCGCTTACGTTTAAATACTTCACCAGGTAAATAAAAGTTATCAAAACTAGAGAGACTAGCGACTCTTTTAGAAAAGCCAAATTTTATAGAAATGTTGATAGCGATAAATGTGATGAAGGAATTAATTTAGATGATACAAATACCACTTGTGAGCATGTCGATAATGAAGTAAATGAATGAAATAATAATAAGTACCTCGGGAGTAAGGAGATAGATAAATAAAAAAAGTAATAGAATAAGAAAGTTTCTACAATATTAATTAATTTACTTAAGCAATACTATGTATAAAATGAAATTAGAATTTAAAAATATTTACGTTTGTATATGATGATCCTTATTCTTAATTTTGAGGTTGTCCTATATTCAATACTTATTCTTAAACTAGCTGTGCCGCGACTTCGCGTGGAATATTATTTATTTATATTTAAAAAAAAAACGCGTTTAAAATGAAAGTAGCCTAAGTTACCCCTTATTACATCAGCTATCTGCCAGTGAAAGTCCCATAAAAATCGGTCCAGCCATTTCAGAGATTAGTCGAACAAACAGACAGATAAAAATTGTAAAAATATTCATTTTGGTATATGTACCGTGTATACATCTATCTATATGAGACCAAAAGAGGGATGCCTGAGTTTTTTGGCAGTATTTTTATCAGTGCTCACCTAGTCATAAACTGCACGGTAGGGGAAAAAAATGTGACGATTCCAAACAAATGTAGCCATTTTTACGGAATAAAAAGATTTTGACTTTGACTTTGGTCATGGATCAGGTACTTGTGAGAGCAGTTTAGTTTCTAAGAGTAAAACCACTGTATTTTCTGATAAAATAGACTGTAACCTAGACCCACTAATGAGTAACTATGTAAAAGGCAATATTATTAATTATTGTATGCCGAATGCGGCCTACAGCCGAATTGTTGAAAAGAATTGTGAATGCACGAGTGGATGACAGTGCTGCCATTGTTCTGTTGGTAGGGAGTGGTACGGAAATCCAAAAAATGGATATTGTTAATGCATTGGATGCGTTGTACCAGTTGGGGGTTGATGGGATATTATTATGCGCACTTCCGTGTGTTGGTTGCCAGTCGCCAAAAATGAATACTAACACATACAATATTGACGATTTGTTTCATTTGACATGTTGTCACAGTGAAAAATTTATATTTTTTGACACTAATAATTTTTGCTAGTGATTTTTATTTGACAAAGAATATAAGATATCTTTCAAGGAAATGTAGGAATGGGATAGCCACTTTAGTGGCCTATAATGTTGATGGCATAAGCGGTTTACAATGTAAACTACAAGGTACTGTACGGATTTGACTGCAGATTTGGACTGCATGGAAAGACAAAAGGAAGACAAAACCTGAATTTTGTACACCAAAGTGTCCAAGGCTTTTCTGGCCGTGAACAAGTGGTGCAATTGATTTTGGAAAAATGTATTGATATATTGATGTTTTATGTTTAACTGAACATTGGTTGAACAGGGGTGAAATGTTGTTTGGGATTAATAATTATGGAATGGTTAGTTGCTTTGATGGAGGGTCTTCGATTGGAGTCGGTTCAATGATTATGACAAGGAACTGCCATAAAGCTAAAGAACGTAAGCATGTGCTGAATTAGTCAATTACCTGATTGATTGTGTATACAGACCTCCTGGCGGCGACTTTGTACAGTTTGGGCAGGTAATGGAGGATACACTGAGGAGAGTTTTTATAGGTAGGAAAGACATTGTAGTCTGTGGTGGTTTTGATGTAGACATTTTGGTGAATGCACAGATAACCTTTAGATTTTTAAATTTGTTTACGTCATTTAATTTACAAAATGTCTTCCTGGAGCCTACACGTATAACGGCCACATCTGCAACTTGTATAGATAATATCTTTTGTAATTGTTAGCATATCAATAAATCAATGATTGGCGACTTGCCTTCAGATCGTTGCGGTCAGTTGGTGGTATATCAGTGTTCGAAGAACATAGGTTTGAGGGGACATGTATTGTATAGACCACTGACCACCAACAAGCTTATTGGGTACAACAAGGTATTGGGCGACAGGTTGCCTTCATTCGATTGCTCGGTGGACGGTCCTGACTTGTTGTGCACAGAGTTGTTTCATGTTATATCTAGTGAATATATTATATATATATATATATATAAGAGTAAACAGATTGATGCCACAGATGAATTTGGGTTTAATGACTGGGTAACTACAGGTATATTAATATGTGGAAACAAATGTTTTGAATTGTATGGAGAGAGGCCTTGTGGATTTGACCCGGACTTTGTTAAATATGTTGGAAATTATTCCAAAATATTTAAAAATGATTGCAAAATCTATGTATATTAAAAACGGGGTTGAGCAGTCGACAAATAAAATGGGGGCGGTGTGGGATATTGTCGAGAAAGGACGCGGGTGAAGATAACGGGATGATGAGTGTTCTATTGAACATAACGGTCAAACTGTAACAGTTGCTGAGCAAGTGCCGGGTCTGTTTGATGACTGCTTCATTAATATCCCTTACAGTACCAGTGACTCCCTTAACTCATCTCCACATGATGCGATCGAGTTATTAAAGAAGAATGTACAACCAAGGGTGGAGTTTTTAAATTTATACATATTCAGTCAAGCGAAATTATTGAAACATTTAAACAATTAAACATTAAAAACTCGGAGGATCATTGGGGGATGTCCATAAGAGTATTTTATTGTATTATTGAGTCAATAGCTCCACACTTGGCACTTATTTTTAATCGGTGTATAGATATGGGTGTATTCCCAGACTTGAGGAAATTTGTAAATTAATTCCATTATTTAGGTCTGGTGAAGGAAAGTGAACTAGGGAATTGTAGACCAATATCTATTTTGCCAGTATTGAGTAAAGTATTTGAAAGGTTAATGCTTGAGCAATTGCAACTCTATTTTAAGATCAATGAAATTTTTCGTAAGTCACAATACAGGTAAATCCACTAGAGATAGAGAGAGAGAGAGGGAGAGATCCAAGGATGCTATTGGGGTCTTCTATGATCTCTGCAAAGCTTTTGATTGTGTCGACCATCGGACATTATTGCTCAAGCTGTGCCATTATGGAGTTAGAGATAAAGCCTATAATTTGATTGCAAGTTTCTTAAATAACAGAATACAGACTGTTGATATAAATGGGGCCAAATCTAAAGGCAGCAATGTTAATATTGGGGTAATTTTTATTTTTAGTATATTATGTGAATGATCTGCCCTACATGGTACAGAAAATGGCGGATATACTAGAGTTTGCTGACGATACTTCCTAATTTTTAATGTTCCTCGCCGGTGCGAAAATATTGACAATGTAAATAGTGTTCTGTTCTGCCATTCTAAATTGGTTCACATGTAATAATCTTTTATTAAATTCAACTAAAACCAAATGTATAAAATTTAGTCTACCAAATGTGCCTTCAGCCAATACATAAGTTCTCATTGACAATAATGTACCAGAATTTATTAATGATACTGTATTTCTTGGAATAACAATAAACTCCAAATTGCAGTGGGACCCCCACATAAAAAAAAAACTAACCAGTAAGCTCAGCTCTGCCGCATATGCAGTTAGGAGAATTAGACAATTGACGGATGTGGCTACTGTGCGCTTAGTCTATTCCAGCTACTTTCATTGATTTATAACATGGGCGCCAAGGAATCACTTAGAGAACTATTTAAATAAATAAATACCCTCACGGTTACCTCTCATTATATTTATGAGAACATAATGTAT
The DNA here is from genome assembly GCA_947507595.1 of Pyralis farinalis. NCBI lineage: Eukaryota > Metazoa > Arthropoda > Insecta > Lepidoptera > Pyralidae > Pyralis > Pyralis farinalis. The sequence continues at coordinate 5,387,570 of OX382270.1, forward strand.
GCTCGTAAAAATATAGTCATTCTCAAAATTTTGTGAAAATCTTAGAAGCAGAAATAGATTGCGTATGCCAGTACATCGGCTTGCTAAGACTAGTAGATATTTTATTGTAAATTGTATTCGATTCTGTCATAAATTACCTGAAACAGTTCTGTCCTGGCCTGACAATATATTCAAAAGGTACTCTGTGCAAGAAGGGGTATTATAGAATCTATGAATATGTAACTGATAGGGATGTTTGGAAATGATTCAGCACATGTATTAATATATCTTTAAAGGTACCATTTGATTTCACTATATGTACACTCACATATATTTATTGTAATATATATTAACGATGAAAAAAAAGACCCATATTGGCAAGTTTCTTTTGGCATTTCTTCTTCGCCAATGGTCATTTTCGAAATGTTGGTAGGTTACAAAAGAGATTAAAAGTAAAAAAAAAAACTATGGAAAATTATTAAAATACAATATGATTTAATTTAAAGAATGTCAGACGTGTCTAAGTGCCCGTAGTGGCCTATTGGCAAATAAATGGTTTTTATTTTTATGCATTTAGTAAAAAGCGGTTATTTTAATATTACAAACAGCTGATAGTTTAATTTGTGTCCATTTATCTGAGTTCGTTTATTTTGATATGTATTAGATTCCTTACATTCTTTGTTCTTTTTGTGTGAAATACTAAATAAATGTAATTATTCTCTTACTTAATATAAGATATTATTATTACATTTGCACTATATTTTATTCGCGAAGGGACTCGCGTTATACAGGAAGGCCGAGCTGTTAGGGTTAGTTTATTAGTTGGGTATACTATGAGACAATTTCTCTATTAAATATAATTGATTATTAGATATTGTATTAAGATAATGTAGATAATAAATAAATAATAAACAAATTAATATTAATTACAAAGATATTTAATAAAGTTATAAAATTGGTTTAATGAATATGCGTCTTTTCCGCTGCCGGTCACACGGTGGCGCAAAAGACGGGTGTAGTTTCCGGTGTAGAAAACATCGAGTATTATTTTAATTCTGTAGTTTAAAATGTGTCTAATATTGTAAAATTAATTTATAATTATTTAAGGAAGTTTACATTGATAATACAATAATTATGAACTAATGTAATAAGCGCTTCCGGCACGTGGTACTCGGTAGCGCATGGGAATCGGGTCAGACGCGCGTTAGCGCTTGAAAGTGAAACATTGTGGAGACCGATTGTGGATAAGGAGGAATAAAGTGTTATTATTTAAAAACGTTGTTTGAACTTCTTGGTTCCCTTAAAGTATGTATATTTAATTGCGCATAACTCTTTAACTCCTGGTGAAAATAAAATTACTGTACACACGGTAGAGTAAGCTGGAAGAAATCTCTTAAAGAGAAAAGCTCACGTCTGTAGGTACATCATTTTCGTTGTAACTAACTCTGTATGAAACATTATGCAATGAAGGATAATTAAAATTTTATTTAATTAACATGACCAAATTGGTCGTGTTTTATCAGAAGGTGATGTCAGGAGCCCCAGGAACCGGCGAGCGTGCATGAAAAGAGCTGTGAATGTCACAGAAGCGGGTGAAGTATGAAAGGACCGCGTCTTATGGCGCTCGGTTCTCTCTGCCTACCTGAGAGACCTGGCGTGAAGATATACATACATAACATTTGATTACCATTTTTACATATCTACTACTACTATTACACCAACCCTAACTTATCCCATCGCAGGGGTACCTTCAACCGAAGGGTTTAAGAGCATACTTCACCACGCTGCTCAACTGCGGATTGGCGGAGGAAAGTATTTTCAAGCCGAAAGACCACTGACTTACCTTATCGACTGTCATCTATCGACAACAGCAGGGACCAACGGCTTAACGTGCCCTCCGTGCATCGAGAAGCTCAAGATAAACAAACCTATCCAAAGACACGCTAAGGTCTACGTTGCTTAACCTGCGTGCGGTTATTATGACATACGCAACGACGCCATCGAGCTCTCAATATAGACTTTTTACATAGACATAGTTTAACGTATCCAAATCCAATTCCTTTTTTTAATGTATCTTATGTTACGCGGTCCCGTAACATAAGAACATACTATATTTAATAATAAATCTATATTTTTTAAGTTTGTTATAAATGAGACTTCAGTAGCTCACACTCATCTTTAAAACCAAAGTCACTTTCACTTGTTTGTTGTGGTACTCTCGGTGTGCCCAAAAGAGCAAAGCAGTACTTCAGTACGGAAGAAAGACTTATAGTATACAAGTCTCAAGTCAGACCGCACATGCAGTATTGTATACCTTTGGGCGGGAGCACCTGGATACCAACTAGAACCTTGTGATTCGGTTTAGAGACGAGCTGTGAGAATTGTCGGCGATCCTAAGCTTACAGACGGTATTGATCCCTTAAGTTTAAGGCGAGATTTTGCGTCCCTTTGTGTGTTCTATCGATTGTACGGATTGCATTCTGAAGAATTGTTTGATATGATGGCGACAGCTTTACAAAAACTCTTGTATGACGGATGTTGGGTGCATGAATGTGCATATATAGATATACACATACATGTACCTGTTCACTGAAAAAAATATATAGTTAACATAGACGATACAAAACCATAAACAAACCATAAACATGGGAAATAGAACAATAGAAAAATGGAAAATTCAGCTCTTACAAAGGCGAGACATAGCAATACTGAAGAGAGAGCTGTCCGACTAGAAAAGTTAGCGACTAATTTACAAAGGAATTTTGTATTTTTCCGAGGAAAGTCCCCAGAAAGCTCCTGGGAGCTATTAGCAGCAGGGATGGAAAGTATAACATATTTTGTAACTAATGATTATGGTAACAGGACATCAAGCGGGCCTAAATTTATTTGTCATGTAAGAGCATGTGTTAAGCGCTCTGATAATTACTAATTAGATATTTTCGTCTCATATTAAATGTTGCTAAGCGTACGCTATTATTATTTTTGCCATTAGTTAAGAACATTTCTATATAAATCATATTACACATAAACAATTAACATACAAACATATCATCACGCCTGTCTTCCATTGCGGTAGGCAGAGATTGTGGAACGCCAGGAGCACATATCTAAACATCTCCCTCGCTTTTTCCATACTCATCAACCTCTTCATAGTTGCTCTTCAGTTTTAGGTGCTTTTGAATTAAATAGTAAATATTTAAAATAAAATCGCCAGGTATTCAGCAAGGAAACACGTAACGTAACTACAGGAATATAATAATTTGTTTTAATATCTCAGTTTGTACAGAAAAATATTTCTAAAAATACTCCTATAGCAGACGGAAATGCCCCCACTCAATAAATGAGGTCGTGCTATTGATTGACCAGTCCCAGTTTTAAGGCATAAACTTCGGTCACGGACGCCCCTCCGGGTATTTTTAACGTACTCCATACATATTTATTGCATTTGTGATATCTTTGCACGCATCATTTCAACAGTCAACTGACATCAACCGTAACCTGCCTTCAACGAAAAACTACAGAACACATTCTGATCTGAAAATGGTAGTGTGTTATACAACATAATAACATATAATATAATTTTATTTGCAATAACGCTCAAATTAAAGAATTTTTAATTTATATAAAATCACATAACCTAATTACATGTCACCTAACGTTTCATTGTATATAATTATCACTTGTCCTAATGCACTTTTTATATAATGTTCATTTGCCATAATCTTCTTTTTTACTAAATCAAGAGTACTTAAGGTTAGGTTAGACTATAGTAAGGGATTTGGCGTGAAGTTATAGTAGTAGTAGTAGTAGTATGCCTCGACTAATAATCAAGTTAGTAACTTTAGCAATGTACTTAAATTAATCTGTCTATAACTTCACGCCAAATCCCTTGCGGGGTAGGCAGAGAGAACCGAGCGCCACGTGACTCGATCCTTACATATCTCACTCGCTTCTTTAGCATTCATTGCTCTTCTCATGCACGCTCGCCGGTTTCTAGGGCTCCTGACATCACCTTCTGATAGAACGTGACCAATTTGGTCATGATAGGTAAGTCTTGGCCTTCCCCGGCTCCTACATCCTTCCACTTTTGCATTGTATATCTGCTTCGTCATTCTTTCATCTTGCATTATTTCTACATGTCCGAACCATCGGAGCATGCCTCTTCTTATTTTAACACCGACGCTCTCTTTCAGACCAACTCTGTTTCTAACATCATCATTGCGAATACTGTCTACAAGCCTTACGCCACAAATTTTGCGCAGCGCTCGCATTTCGACCGCGTTTATTCTACTTTCATGCTCTTTCTGCCATACCCAGTTCTCGCTTCCATAAGTTAGTGTTGGGACCAACACTGCATTGTGTATAGCGAGTTGTCCCTTCTGGCTCAGGTTTTTACTGCCAAGAAGTTTTCCCAACGCTCCATTCACACTATTCTCAGCACTCACTCGTCTTTCCACATCTGCGGTGTACATTCCATTCCTGCTGAAAGCGCATCCAAGATATACAAACTCATTCACTTGTTCCAACACTTCATCATCAATCGTAATTCTTACATTAGTTCTGGATTCTTCTCTTCCAAATACCATTATCTTTGTTTTCTTCGCATTCAGTAGTAAGCCTTTCTCCATACATTCGTCTTTCATCGTTGTGACCAGTGTTTGCAGTTCAGATGGTGTATCTGCTAATAGCACGGCATCGTCTGCATACAGCAGACAGTTCACCACTAGGTCACCCATGCGCAATCCCACATTCGTTGACCTTATTCTCTGCAGACAACTATCGAGATACAGGATAAACAGCCTAGCAGATAGCATGCAACCCTGTTTGACACCAATTTTGACATCAAACCAGGGTGACATGCCACCATCTATCCGCACACATGCTGAGCAATCCTTGTAAGTGGACTGCACAGCACGGAGCAGTGAACCGTCAATCCCATATCTCGGCAATATGTCCCACAGTTCCTTTCGCACAACCCTATCTCCTTCCTTTCTCAAGATCCACAAAACCGCAGAAAACCTTCTGGTGTATGGCCAGATGCTTCTCTACGATATTGCGGAGCGAGAAAACTTGATCCGTACATCCCCTTCCATTTCGGAAACCTCCTTGTGCATCCCACAGCATTTCATCGGATTTCACCCTCATTCTCCTTTCAATCACCTTTCCATATACTTTTGCTGCTAAGCTGATCAAACTGATGGCCCTATAGCTGGTGCAGTCCATGCGTGACCCCTTGCCTTTATACAAGGGCACGATGACTGCGCGTCTCCAGTCCATTGGGACCCTTCCAGTTCTCCAGCATAGGTTGCATAAGTACCAGAAGGCGTCCCGGACGTAAGTACCACCTAATTTGATTATCTAAGCTGTGATCAGATCAATTCTGGCTGATTTTCCATTTTTCAAGCTTCGTATCGACCATTCGATCTCATCCATAGTTATACCTTCGCCGGCGCCGTCAACGTGGAGTAAGTATCCGACTCACTCTCATTGTCAGCGTCCGAGGCATACTCATACATTTCTTCAAAATATTCACTCCACCGTTCTAACACTTCCTGAGTGTTCGCAAGAATGACACCAGCTTTAGACTTAATCTTATCCATTCTGGATGCCGACGAACCACTCCGAGACTTCTTTACCTCTCTCCAAAAGAGTTTGGTATTTGCATCGAAGTTTTTCGTCAGCCTCTCTTCCTCATTCATAATTTGTCTTTCACGCTTCTCTTTCACTAAAGCCTTGGTTCCATTCTTGCATAGACGGTACATTTCTTTCTTCTTTTCTCTCATATTTTCATTTAAGGGCAAAGATGATACGTAATCCAGCCACGCTTTCCTCTTTCTTGCTACGGAGGATTCAACCTCCGCATCCCACCAGGCTTCTCCTTTCGCTGTTTTGCGTCTCTTTGCGCATCCATGCACAAGCTTCTTTTGCACTATCCACCATACTTTCTTTCAAAACTTTTCAACAATCATCCACATCTGAGTCCGAGAGGCTTGCATTTGCAAGTCTCTCACCTACCAGATGCACATTCATTCTCCTTACACTTTCATCTTGCAATTTTTCACTCATTATCCTTTCATGATCTCCGAAAGGGATACGCACTCGCCAGTGCCTCCACTTCCTAAAAAGGCCCACAAACCGACTTACCACCAGGTATTGGTCCGTCTCAAGAGTGGGGCCTCTAAAGGCTCTTGTATCCATTATAACATTTCGGAGACGTCTATCTATTAAAATCAAATCAATCACACACAAAAATAATTAAAATGATTATAGGTATGTACTTTTATTATAACAAACACTTTTTTAATATTTTATTTTATAAAATTAATCAAATTATTGTAAATTCATCAATAAAATGGTATAAGAAGTTATTAAAACTGATAAAGTGTTGTTTGTGAATCACGTGTCCTTGCCAACTTGTTTGCACCATACTGGGAGGAGCGGGAGCTCGGTCGGACCGGGCACTTGCCGCTTGGTCGTCGAAGAGAGCGGAAGCCCTGCCCATAGTCTGGCTAAGGCCACGTGCTGCTATAAAAACAAGTTAAGTATAATCTGTGCTCGATTAATATTATAAGATGTGTATACACTTGTTAGAGGGTTAATAATGTTGCTTAAGTATTTCAAGTTAAGTTTAATCTGTGCTCGATTAATATTATAAGATGTGTATACATTTGTTACAGGGTTAATAATGTTGCTTAAGTACTACAAGTTAAGTATAATCTGTGCTCGATTAATATTTTAAGTATACACTTATTTGTGCTTTTTATTATTTCAGAGCCACAACCGAATTAAGTTATTACATGCACCGGCCACCGTCTCTCTCTCTCTGCCACGACTGTCCTGGTCGTCGCTGTGACACGTGTTCCGCCTCTCTACGAGGCATCGTCAGGCGCTGTAGACGTTAATCGTTAGAATAACATGCTACAAGTCTCCATAAGCTACGGTATTACTACGTGAAGCTCTCTCCACGCTTGTCTAAAAATGCTTCCGATACGAAAGCCAAAGTCTTATATATAAGCAAAAGCTTACATCTACTATTTAATTCAGTCTATAAGTTCATGTTACAACGGATATAAAATCTATTTCTAAAAGGAAATTCAATATTTGCCTTACTTTTATAGCGAGAACCCACGAGGGACATTCGAATACTCTATCAAGTACATGCGACTAAAAAGGCACTGCGCCCGTAAATACCGTAGGGATGGCTTGCTCTATATCGTAATAGACACGTACTATGTTGTTTCTTGTTTATATACAACGTCGGGAAGCATTCAAGCATACGGCCCACCTAATGTAAAGCGGTTACTGTAGCCTATGAACGCTTGTAATGCATTAAGTATTACTTGCGCGATGCTTCCTCCTGCTACTAACACAACAACTCCTTAGGAGCTTACTGGTGATCTCACTCACACGCAAGAACACAACAACCCTCTAGGGAGTAGCTATTTCGTTGCGGTTTTCTGTGAGGTACTTCCCCAGATGGGCTGCTTTGATGCGCCCTGCCTCTCTTAAAAACACCCAGACCAAGACAAACAGACATGTTCATGCACACAAATGTTTGTCTTGTATGGGAATCGATCCCACGATCGTTTGTGTAAAAGTCGCGTCATTTACGACCGCGCCACCGAGCTCGCCAAAATAAGATGTGAATTAGTGATATAGTATTGTAAAAAAGGAACGGAAGAATCGGTACGGAAACTTTGGCTTCACCTCGGAATGCGCCCCAAATGAAGTTCCCATTTAACATTTCAAACGGTATTTGTCTATTTGGCAATGGGCCAAACCTCAAGTCAAAGTGCTTAACATTCTAGAGACTTGTAATTTAGCATATTTCGACTTGTTACTGTCCAATGTTGTAGTTTAAATATGTAACGTAATTTATTAAAATTATTTTTGAACATCAATTAAGAGGAACAAAATTAGGGGCAGTTTTCTAACGTTACTTTCGTAGAATCTAAGTAAATAAATTAGTATTCTTCGATAAAATGTAAGAGCCGTGTAGTCCTAAACTAAGCAAAGCTTGTATTATGAGCATCGGACATCTGATGAACATATGTAAATAGCTTTTTATAGTATGTATATCTTCACGCTAGGTCCTTTGCGAACCGACAGCCACAAACGCCGTCCTTACACACCTCACTCGCTTCTTTAACATTCTTAGTACGTTTCATGCACGCTCGCCTTTGTAGAGAAACCAAACTGTCGAGGCTACTTTCGAGACTTGGACTACAGCGCTACAACTTAATGCTGCCTCGAGATCCAGTAGGAGCGGCTTGCAAGCCTTCCATCTGGGAGCCATACGTTCTGGTCGCTCACGCTGCCGAGAATCTTTTGTTAGGCGTCCATGCCATTGCAAATATCAGATGGTAGTCTGGCCTATAGTGTTGTTGGTATTGTAATCTCTTTATTTCACAAATATACATAACATATACAGTTACAAATGTTTAGTATGTAGTTTATTTAGTATGTAGTGCTAAGGAGAAAGCCGATTTACTGGGTAATCTCTTTGCCTCTAACTCGACTTTGAATGACGAGGGAGCTGTGCCACCTACAATCCCGAGGTGCAGTAGCTCAATGCCGGAAATCTCAATACCCAGCGAGATGTCCGGCAGGCGTTGCTCTCCCTCGACATTCACAAGTCGAGTGGGCCAGATGGCGTACCAGCAGTGGTGCTAAAGCTGTGTGTTCCTAAGTTGTGTTCTGTGCAGACGTGCCTTTTCGTGCTTTCCTACTCCACTGGGCATGTCCCGTCTTCGTGGAATGACCGCCAATGTGCACCCGGTACCTAAAAAGGGAGATAGATCAGATCCATCGAATTACAGGCCTATTGTCAACTTAAATCGACTAGAATCACTTAGCAAAGAATTTACTGCAGAATTGTCTACCTTAGCTATTTCAGCTAACCTCTTTCGTTTCGACCTCTTGCTGTTGCCCATGAAGTCTTTTCTGTACTGGTGGCTATTCGAGGAAGGAATATCATTAATCGCCGGCTGCTGGGTGTTGACAGGAATTTTAAGTCCCGACCCAAAAATATCCTAGAGGGTTGTTGTGTTCCTGCATGTTAAAAAATCTAAGACGTGTTTTCGACCTTCTTGTACTATTACTTCATACTAACTATTGATTCAGTTCTTCTAAATACACGTAGATCGATAGAGATAAAGTGGGGAACAGTTCATTTGGCATTAGTCAATGCGTATCAGTAACAGCATGAAATTTTAACACAAACTCGACATAAACAAGAGTCATTTGAACCCACGAGCATCGGTGTCAAAGTAGAGTTACTAACCACTGCGTCACCGAGCTCGTCTAAACCTGATTCTACACCAAACTTATGCTAGATTTAAAACGATCCAAAATCGTACTCATAAGAAACAGGAGCGAGACTGTATCTACACCGGATCAAATGGTATCTAAACTGAAATTAAACTCAAATCGGATTTAAAGCTCTTTCAAAAGAGAGGTAAGGCGCATCAAAGCAAGTCTGGGGAAATACCTCAATCTCACAGAAAACCGCAGCCAAACAACAACTTCCTGGAGGATTGTTGTGTTCATGCGAGTGCGTGAGGTCACCAGTAATCTCCTAAGGAGTTGCTGTGTTAGAACCAGAGGCAGGATCGCGCTAGTGAGCGTTCATTGGTTACTTGGGTGCCTCCTGACGTAGTATAAAAAAAAATAAGGCGAAGTTGTACGTTGTGCAGAAATCAAGCTTTAAAGAAGAAATTCTCTACATCAGAGCTCAGGCTCTACATCAGGTGGGCCCTATGCTTGTATGCCTTCTTGCGAAATATAAAAAAACTCAAGCCGAAGTTGTAGATTATATGGGAATAATTAAAAGAAATACGGGCTTTAAAAAAGAAATACGAAACTCGAGTTGTCATACTGCCTATGTCTCTCTACTGTGGTTGCGTTTGGTTTTATCTCAAAAGGTGATGCTAGTTAACTTACATGCCAAGATATATTTGTCTGTGGTCATACCCGGTGCTTGCTATCTACAGACAAAGCATCCATTATACGGAGCTGACTGACAATTTAGCTGTAATTAAGATACAAAGCTCATCCCTAGTCTAAGTTAATTTTACGTAGTAAATAATGCTAACTGGCTCATAAATTTTGTTCCTGAAATAGATACCACTTTCTTTACTTATATATGTATTTTATATGTCTATAGGATATAAGAGTGGTACCCAAGAGGAACGAGTCTGTTAAAAGGATTTTTTTTTATTTACTTATTAAATATCGATATGTTTAGGTTATTAGTCATCATCTCAGCCTGTATTCGTCCACTGCTGAACAAAGGCCTCCCTTCTAGAGTGCCACTCGTCTCCATCCTGTGCCACCTATATCCATCGACTCCATGCAATCCTCTTGAGGCCGTCGCTTCATCTAGTGGGGGGTCGTCCCACACTTTGTATACCAGTACGGGGACACTGCGTGTACCCTTCTTCCCCAGCGGTTGTCGATTCTACGAACTATATGGCCAACCCACTACCACTTCAACTTGCTTATCCTATGGGCTATCTCGATTATCTTAGTTCTACTGCGGATATCCTCATTTTTGATTCTATCACGCAGAGAAACCCCGAGCATAGCTCTTTCCATAGCACGCTGAGCGACTTGAGCTTCCCCATACGGTCCGCAGTAAAGGACTATGTCTCAGTTCCGTGTTTCATCACTGGCTGTTTGAAGACCCTACTCTTCAGGCTTCGTTGAGGTATTTTGGATGAGAATATGTGTCGAAGATTTCTGAAAGCTACCCAGCCGAGTTGAATCCGTTTGTTGACGTCTCGGTCGAAGTTGGATTTACCTAACTAAATATTTTTCCCTAGGTTAGACATATTCGTCGACAACTTCGAGCCTGGTTGGAAACACTATTGAGGTCATTGAGCATAGCGCCAAGTGCTTCCAGCGATTTGTATATAGATTTATAGCTATATCGTCGGCGAATCGAAGATGAGTGATGTATTCGCCATTAATGTTAATACCGTATCCTTTCCAGTCCAAGAGCTTGAAGACATCTTCCAATGCTGCGGTAAAGAGTTTCGGGGATATAACATCGCCCTGTCTTACACCTTTTTGCACTTGGATTGGTTTTGTAATGGTCCTGTACTCGGATACACATCATTGCCCTACTATACACGCTTCAACTTCAACTTCAACGCTTCAACGCTTCGATGTACCGTTAGTCAATTCGGCATCGCTGGAGATACCGTAGCACCGCCCATGTCTCAACGGAATCGAAGGTTTTTTCGTAGTCCACATTCACCAGACATAATGGCAGTCCACATACACCAGATATCTGCCTATAGTTCTTCAAAAGGGACCTTTTTGAAGAACTACATGACCAGGCTTCTGCTCCACGATTCCGGTGTGTCACCGGAGTGTATGACGGAATTGAATAGCTTCTGAAAGACTACAAGTATCGGCCTTTCGCCTGCTTTCAGAAGGTCCGCCGTAATTCCGTCGTCACCCGGTGCTTTCCCATTTTTAAGCTGTCTGAGAGCCATACGAATCTCATACAGACTGATGTCCGGGATATCTTCGGTACAGTGTCGGGTCAGTTTAGCTCTAGGGTCGTTACTAGCACTGTTGTTCGGCTGTAGCGACGAGGTGTACAGCTGTCCACAGAACTTCTCCGTCTCACCCTTCGTAGGGATAATGGCGCCAGTGTTGATCTTCAGCTTCGTTAGTTGACTTCGCCCAACAGACAGATCTTTGGCGGAGACTTTGGGGCATTGATTCAGAAGGTCCCGCCGTATGCCTTTGGAGTTCTGCCTGTTCAGCCGTCTGTACTCTAGCGTGTGAGCTAGAAGACTGCAACCACATTTCACGTCTGATTGCATGAGATTCTGCGTGTTAATCGAGAGCTGTTGGGTTTTTTTTGGGCGAGGCTGGAGAAATTTAGCTCCCACTATATGGACAGTTTCCACGAGCTTACTGTTGATACCGTCCGGTGTTATACAATCATCTAGGCGCTGAAAACGATTTTGAAGTTCCAGTTGAAAGCTATCGGGGTTTTAGATCAGGGCACTAGATGGACGAAGCGTAGATTTCACCAGGCGAGACCTTTCTAGTTTTATGTTAAGACTCAAGATGCCTCTTACCATCCGGTGATCGCTTCGGGATTTCACCCAGTTGATCAGAGAGACATCATTAAACAAACGCCGGTTGGTCGTCAAGAGAAAGTCTATCTTGTTTTTCATCGAACTATCCGGGTTACTCCAGGTCCACTTGCGTTGCGGCTGCTTCTTGAAGAAGGAGTTCATCATAAAGAGTTCTTCCTTCTCCATAAAGTCGACCAGCAGTTGGCCCCTTTGGTTTCGCTGCCCGATTCCAAATTACCCCACTTCTGTTTCGTGCCCAGCTTTGCATTGAAGTCCCCCATCAGCACTGTGTAGTAAGTTTTAGAGGTATGCATGGTCTTGGAGATGTTTTCATACATAGCCTCCACCTCGTCATCACGGTGTGTCGAATTTGTTGCGTGTACTTGTATGACCTTTATCGAACACCGTTTGGTAATTCTGAGTATAATGTACGCAACCATCGCCGACACAGCCTCGATCTTTAGTACATTGCTGACGAGGAGAGGCTTACGGACGATAAACCTGACACCACCTTGGGACAGATGGTCGGTCTCGCGGTAGTAAGGCAAGTTGCCGGATTTAATGATCACCGTGTCATCTACCTGTCTTCGGACTTCGGACAGTTCTATTATATGCAATTTGATCTGTATATTATATGCATAATATAATTTGCCTACCCCGTAAGGGTTTACGGGGTAGGCAGATAGGACCAAGTTCTATATGACTCGGTCCTTACACACATCACTCACTTCTTCAATATTTATAACTCTTTTCATGACGAGCTCGGTACAGTGATTAGTAACGCTACTTTGACGCCATCGCACGTGCATTCATCAACTGGTCCCTGGTTCGAATCACGGCATGTAGATACTAAAGCCGTCTTTTCGAATTTATGTATTATCACTAACTCGGCGGAGAAGAAAAACATCTTAAGGAAACCCGCACGTCCAAGAAATTATATTACGTAATATGTGTGACCTGACCTAAGAAATACGAGTATCTGATTATCCCTCTAGGTGGTAGAGGTCTAACGGCAGTCGCTCTATATCAACATCGGTATCTTCGCCAAATCTTAGCCTTAGTTAGATTAGGAGACGAGATAACGCTAGGAAGAAGAAGAAGAGGTACAGCAGCATAATTACAATTGTCGAACAATGACAAGAAAACAGTTTTTTTTATTTATTTAGGGTAATTACAAAACGTTTACAATGTCGGCGTGTAGTTGAAGATACCGCAACAGAAGGAAATAACCTAAAATTATAAACTAATTATTTTGGGGTATTTCTCTTGTAAGGGCTAATTATCTTAAAATAATGAATTGTTTTCTTATCGAATTAATTATACGATAATTATCTTTTATAATTACCTAAACGCAATGTGCTAGTTTAGTGAAATATCAGGTAGCGAACAAGCTTACCACCTCATTTAAAATGGATGTCTTACCCTGTGAATTCTAGCAATAGAGCAAGTATCACTCACGTATTACCAGCCCTTCTGCTCATAGCGACCCGTCAGAAAATTGTTATTTGCCAGCAGTTTTCTGTGTGGTAGAAATACTTCTCTAGTAGGGCTGCTTTGATGTGCCCTATCTCTCTTTAATGTATCCAGACTATTATTGAATGAATATTTGTTCTGTATGGTAAACAATTTCATTCCCCCTTTCCACCTCCTCCTCCAAATTTATATGAAGGACGGGACAACGATGGCTTGAACATCTACAGCGCCTGAGAATGCTTCGTGGAGAGAAGAAACACGTGTCGCAGAGACGACCGAAGCAGCCAGGGCAGCAACGGTGGCGGGTGCATGTGGTTCATGTTTCAGATGGCGGACATTCGCAGACACAACCGCAGCAGCCGAGGCAGAGACGACCGGAGCAGCCATGGCAGCGGCGGCATGCGTCTACTACCGGTAGTAGGGCTGTTCTGGCCGGTACTAAACGGAAATGGAAGCAGACAAAGAAGTCCATGTCTGTAAAGTAAAATTGCTAACCACTTCACTATTGGACTAGTCAAAACTATAGTTTAAGTATATATGTATGTATTTCTTCACGCCAGGTCCCTTGCCGGGTAGGCAGAGAGAACACAGCCCCACGCGAGAGAGACGCTTTGTTACACACCTCACTCGCTACAACATTCATAACTCTTTTCATGCACGCTCGGTGCCTATGGTTCCTGATATCACCTTCTGATAATACACGACACATTTGATGTCCATCCTTCCATTTTCGCATTGTATATCTGTTTAGTGATTCTAGTGTTATGGTTATTCTAGTTTAAGATATATATTCACCTAAATCTACAGAATAAGCCCTCAACATTATCACAATTACGAGTTCGGAGCCAGAACAGATGAGCGACAGAAATAGAAAGACGCAAAAACACGAAGAAACATGATTAATGTAGTTTTGTTGGCAGGGGACGTCCCTGTTGTGTAGTGTGTTTTTGTATATAATAAGATATGAGCTTTAGCAACAACTAACACATGCTGTTAATGAGTTAATGTAACATACACCAGTTTTCTGTTGTATAGATACTAGCAGCTCGCCCCGGCATTGCAAGGGTAGATAGGTAGAAAAATAAATTAACTTCACGAATAGAAAATAACAACAATTCCTTATGAAACTCTTTACATGCAATTAGATCGAAACTGCTTTGTGTGGAAGCACACAAAGCAATTCGTTCATGCGGACTAGCGCCGGCTGGCACCCACCCACTGCTGTTAGTAGACGCAACATGCCTCCGCCTCGGCTGCTGCGGTCGTCTGCCATCTGGGACAGGATACGCATGCACGTCCTAGAAATTGTATTACGAAAGACCTTACCGTAAAAAACTCTTTTCGCTATACGCTCATTCATTGTCTCGACTGGCGGAACAATTATTGGCAGAGCTGAGATAGCCAGCGGAGCCACATTACCCTCAAAATTGCCGTTTGGGGTAGACTGATGTCATCCAGCTAGCGTTTAGACGGTAATAGTGAGAAACTCCAAAATCGACACACTAATAGCTAACATATTGTAGTTTTGTATCCTTTAATTTGAAATTTAAATGTTCGTTGGTGAGGAAGAACGATCCAAAATCGTTCCAATTAGAAAAAAAAACATATGGGAAAACGTATGGCCGGCCACTCTGCAGTGCAGTCTGCACTGCACTCCCATCAACAGAAAAAGTAACAGCACTCGTCGCTAGATGTCGTACAGGGTTCCATATATTTTTAAAAAATTAAAAAATTAAAAATAAAATATTTAAATATTTTTTAAATTTAAAAAATATCAGCTCTGCCTACACAGCTTGCTGTTATTTACTAGTCGTAAAGTCCACATGCCACTTGGCGGTAACTTCGTGAACCAAGTCCAAGCACATAGAAAGTGTCTCTTTTTAGGCCTTCAAGAGGTTCTCATCATGAGGAATGGTAACAAACGAGAATTGCACGTCGGAATGAACTCCTGTTCACGGCATCGTCTGCGTACAGCAGATATGAGTACTCAGAACTAAGTATCGAATAGTGAAAAAGATATGATACCGCAAAAGAGACACATTAGTCTCAACCGCTTGTGTACGTACTAAATTCACGTTACGTGCTCGTAACCTACAAATGTACGTGTCTCGAGGCGGGCAGGCGCTCGTAACGAGTTTTTGATTCTAGCGAAAATCGCGACTGCTTCTTGGAACTGGTCCCAAAAGTTTAAAGTGAAAATGTATGTGATCTGTATGAAATAGGTTATCATTTTCTAATCGACTATAAACAACTAGTTGAACTAAGACACGAAGGGTTCTGTACCATCGTACAAAATTAGTTTTGTATGAAAACATCAAAAAATACGTTCTTGTATAGAAACTCCCTATTTAATTTTCAACTTTATTACTATATTAATTAATAAACCAGTAATAATAATACATTTTTATTCCACGTCGAGAGACACAATACATTAGGCATCACTCGCACGATGGCCCCTTTTTTGCTAACTAATAACTTCCTTAGGAGCTTACTTGTGACTACAATACTTGTTTTATGTTAATACAGATAGAATATATTTGTATGTAAATATAATATATATATACGTGTGTGTGTCTATATGCGAAGAAGAAGAACGGTTCTCAGTGATTAGAAAGATATAGTTTTAAGTCCTACTCTCCTGACGCATAGGGAAGTTTTAAATTCAGTCAATATCCCAAACTCTTGATGAAGCGTACTTTCAATTGCTAGATATCTAAAGTAAACACTACATTTATCATGCGATTTTTACTGGATCTTTAATAAATAGACTGTATATCTTCACACGCTATCTTTCGCGTTTTCCAATCCAACCAACTAAACCGATCAACTAGTTGTGCCGAATGGAATTCAAATTGTCTTTTGTTCCCAACGAACCAATTGAATTATTGTCTTATCAATTACATGATGCCTAATTCCAGTCAGAACAGCTTTTTGGTTTTATAAAGATTATTGTAGAACTAGCTGTTGCCCGCGACTTTGCTCCCGTTGAATTTAATTTTAGTAAGTTTTAGCTACAAAGGTTTAACAAATATATTCCCGCAAATTTGAGAGTCTGACCTTCAGACTAGTTTATAGTCATTGCAAAGCAGACTTCGAGGGGAAACTGCAATTGTTTAAATTCGAAAGGTAGATCGTTCAGAATTAAGGGGTTTCAGGGTACAAATACAGTTTCCCTTTGCGTACACCTAGTTAAAATTGTGGCTTTAACTATATTGCGAAGCAGGGCTTTGACTTTCAGCCTAATTCCATTGCGTAGTTTTGGTGATTTCAAATTTCAAACATTTCAACATAATAGGAGTGCGTACACGCAGAATAAGCCAATGATGTAGATCCGGTGGTTTCAATGAATTCAGAAATTCAACAGGATAATTAGTAGCGTCGTCTATGTTGATCACAGTATCTATCGAAGTATATACCATTTCTTACTCCTCAAAAGACATCAACAGTGTATCATTGGTAACCGCCGCTTGGTCGTATTTCGGAGTAAGCATGGCACGTTCACACAACCATCCTAGATGAATATGAACAATATCTGGATCGTTTTTAGGGTTCCGTACCCAAAGGGTAAAACGGAACCCTATTACTGAGACTCCGCTGTCCGTCCGTCCGTCCGTCCGTCTGTCACCAGGCTGTATCTCATGAACCGTGACAGTTAGACAGTTGAAATTTTCACAGATGATGTATTTCTATTGCCGCTATAACAACAAATACTAAAAAATAGAATAAAGTAAATATTTAAGGGGGCTCCCATACAACAAACGTGATTTTTTTGCTCGTTTTTACTCGATATTCATAACGGCAACAGGTAGACGCTTGAAATATTCACAGAATATTTAGTTATATATTACTTTAAAAATAAATAATTAAATTAAAATAAAACAAATATTTAAGGGGGGCTCCCATACAACAAACGTGATTTTTTTTGCCGTTTTTATAGATAGTGGTACGGAACCCTTCGTGCGCGAGTCCTACTCGCACTTGGCCGATTTTTTGATATTATAAGTCCTAAGATATAAATAGATATAATAAAATTCAGAATGTTGTTATAGTTCTATGAAAAAAATATAACTATAACATCAACGTTGTTATAGTTATATGGTAAAAAATATAACTATAACATTCTGAATTCTATCTATTTATATCTTCACATTTAGGCCACTGCGCGGTGGGAAGGTTTAACGGAGTACTACATGAGCCAGTCCTTAAACACCTCGCACGCGTCTTTAACATTCATAGTTCTTTTTGTTGTCGACAGTGCTTAGGATTCTTGAGACCACGGTCTGATAAAATACGACCAATTTTGTCATGACGAGTCTTGACCTTTCTTGAAATCTACGTTTTTCCACTTTCATTTGTGTTGTATTGGATGTTAAACAGAATATAGAAGTCTATTTAAACTGTAAAACGGAAAAACTGCCAGGTTTGCCAATTTTGTATAGTTTCCATTCTTCTCACTAACGCTTCATTTCAATCACTCCCAGGAGTCTTAACCTTAAGAAAAATCTTTTTTATTGTTCCGTACCTCAAAACAAAAAAATGAAAACCCTCAAAAAAAAAAAATCTTAATTTAAAAATGTTTACAATTTTTTTTTAAGAAATCTACTTTGTGGTCTCAGGTTTACATCCTCAAGCTTTCGAAAAATATGAAGGTACACTTGGGAGGGGAAGAGTCTGCTGGTACATTTGCAGATCTTCTGTTTCAAATCGGCGATGGTGATTATCCAAAATTTGATGGAGTGATAACCATCCCGAAAAAAATATGCACAGTTGTAACTACGGTTCAGGACTTATAATATCAAGAAAATATCCAGATATTGTTCATATTATCATATAGATTGCTCGCTATATTTTTTGCGGGTATTCCGGTACCTAATGGGATTTATATACCTTGTTATTCTAAGTGTAAATGTAAAGAGAAGAAAATATCCTTAATTTCTCAAACAAAAATAAGACTTTATGGAAATACGAGAATTGCTTTCGGCAGATCATGTTTCATTAAACAATCAAAATACTATGTTCGAAAAGCACACAAATTGAATACGTGACATTGCTCAGATATCTTAACTTAGCGGCACCCCACAACGTCTGAAAGTTCGAAGCATAATATTAGCTTTATTTCATTGTAATAAATTAAGACATTACGTAACACGGTATGTTTGTTTTACAAGAACATAATGAAATTCCAAGCTGATCAATCACCCATTTAAAACAAGTTATACACAAGTTAAAGGAGCTCACTATGTAGCGTCGTGAATTACAGTATAAATGAATGTAACACAAAATTGTTTCAATATCAGCAGCTTTTCCCCGTAATGTAATGCAATGAACGGAGATGAAATAGACTAAGCGTGCAGCAGCCACATCCGTCAATTATCTGAGTTTCCTAACCGCATACGTGGCCAAACTGAGCTTACTTGTACTTACGTATATCCCTTATATCCACTGTCTGCATTCGTTTATTTAATTAGGATACAAACAAATTTTGGGTCTTAATTCTAAATCCGTAATAACATAGCTTGATTAAATGTGCGATAGTCAACACAATCAAAAGCGTCACAAAAAGCACAGACGACTCCAATAAGACCCTGTAATCTCTCATGTGTTGAGAATTAGTTCTGCACTTAAAGTCGGTCTACTTACTGCGAAATCGTATCATGCACCATGAAAAATTTCATTGGTTGAAAATAGAGCATTGATTGAATTGATTAAGCATTATTATTCTTTTGAATATTTAGTAGATTCAGGCGCTATTTTTCAAAAGTCAAACTTACAGGAAATTCTTTATTTTACTCTAAACTGGCAAAATAAATATTAGTCTGTAATTCCCTGTTCACCCTTTTCACTTGACTTGAATAATGCAATCACTTTATCGTCCAAGGCCTTTATCATCGCTTCAACTCGTCAAAAGTCGGTGGGGATGTCGCAGCCCCAAAGGCATGAAGAATACTGGCAGACATTTTTGTCTGTCCGTACCATTAGATAAGTCGGCATCATGGCATAGCCTGCAAGGAAGGCCTTAAGAGCCTGCAACCATCAGGCTCTCAGCAAACTTCGTGCTATTTATTATATTGGCGGCAGATCTAAACTTCAAGGGATACTGATTGCTGGAAGATTTTCAACCTTGATATTCCTCGCTGTTAGAGTCAGGTCGATATTACTTTAGTCGTTGAGATGCAAAAGGCACAGCTTTTACACCCTACAGGATTGATCTTCAGTGTTGATAATCTTGAGGCACTTGCTATATACAGTGTTTCATCAATGAGTGTACACAGCGGAGAATGGGCGTTGGAATACGCTACATCAATAACTGCTTCTCCTTCAAACGCAGTCATCGCTCTCTTCATGGCGTGCAGATGGCTCTCGAACTTTTCAGAAAAGTGTAATAGAGTAGAGCTGCAAAACAGTGGGTGACTTCGATGTCCGTCAGTACTATGATAGGGAGTCCCTTGTTTACTACAAGTGGGCCCGCTTGCGCTTCCGGTTCGATAGTATTCGGAAGTTTCATGGATCTTCATAGTATTTTTGAACAAATACTAAGGGTCTAATTGTAATTTATGGGCGATCAATACTAGTTCAGCTGTTGACATTGCAGTGCCTCCAATGCTGGCTAGTTAATCACTAACACGAGAATGTTGTTAGGAAGTCGTTGCTTACGGAATGTATGTTTTACGTACATTTGATTGTTGCAAATAATCGCGTATCTTGCCGGTGAGTTCACCGACGCGGTAGGAAGCAGCAGGAACAGCCTAATATTTAGCGTCGTTTCTAAAATTATCTCTATAAACTAAAAACATGTCGAAACCTATGTCTACAATACGCACTATTTCTAACTCGTTAAGCTTGTTGAATCTTACATCACCACCAACTATTGCCATTATATTTTCGAGCGCTGCGCTGGTGGAGATTTGCAACTTTGTCTCCCGTCGTAATTACTCGTGAGTGCTGAGATATCGGATCTTTCGATGAGTGGAGCTGTCGCTTTTGACTGGTCTCGATGCGAGCGTCAACGGATCCAGAAACATTTGGATTCAAGGGCATCCCCCTTTCTCCAGGATGTATGAAGGCAGGATTCCTCTCTTCATTCTTTTCGTCCAGGTATTTGTATAAACCCCAGCAGGACGTTAAACTTCGTTATGGGCCATATGCCTTAAGCTCCACCGATGTTACATTATGATCCCAGTATCGGATCCAGTGAGATGCCAATAGGCAGATGTCTCTAAAAACATCAAAAATATTGGCGTAAAATAAGTGCCATGACCCCACTAGTTTGAATGAACAAGCAAGTTAAGCAGTGTCAACAACAGTCCAACGTTGGGCTTAGATAAGTTTAATTACCTTTAGCTTCACATGCGTCTATGGTATGTTAAGCAGTCGATCCCGGCTGCTGTCAGTATAGTATATACCAAAGTTAATAGACGTCGAGCGAAATTAAAATACTAACTATTCCCAATCTCACATTTTTGTTGGTAGTTGTGGAAAACTAGGTATTTGTCGATATGACTAACTACACCTAGATAATATTTGGTGCAATATTAATGTCCTTATTGGTTTATTTATACATCGCCGGGGAACAAAGAAGCTTGTGACTCTCCTGATTGAAAGTATTGCATTATAGATCAGAGGAGCCGCATGCTTGTTAGTGCGTAGCCTACAAATATATACAATACAAGGAGTATCACTTCCGCGTCATCACTCCTTCTACTAATGCAACGAAAGAAGTGCGTTACGAAATGTTATTATCGGGATATAATGTACTCGTAATACAAGAAGTGTATGAGACGGTGATTTCAGAAGCACTAAGAAGCAGCGAATATGCAGAAAAAGAGCTATTAATTTTAAAGAGGTAAGAGAGCTGCGTAAGTATTTTAATACATAATTTTAAAGACAATATCATCATGCAAATAAATAAAATTGAAGTGTATGTTAGTAATATTCAAATAACAGCTTTTTACAAAATGCATATGAATGCTGTTTATTCCATATTATAGTTAATCCGAAACGGCGGGACCAATTTTAATGGGACTTTGATTGGCAGATAGCTGATATTATAGGGAGAATTACAGGCTACTTTTATTTTAGAAAAAAAAAATATTAGGGTTCACGAGAAAAAATAAAATATGTGAATTTGTAAACAAATTCTGATTTCACGCGGAAGTATTCATGGGGTACTGCTAAAATATAAAACTTTTTAACTCATACAAAGAAGAAAAGGAGATACGACTCATGTAAGCAGTCCAACTGAGGAAGTATCCCTATCTCACAGAAGATCGCTGCCGATTAACAATTTGCAGGGTTGTTGTATTCCAGTGAGTGAGTGACGTTATCAGTAAGCTCCTAAAATGTTAATATGTAATGCGTACGAAATAAAATCTATCACTTCGTTGTATATAAAAAGTTGGCCAAATACAAGCCGTACTCGAATACGTAGAGTTCCGTATCATCGTACAATAATATAATACTACATAATTAAAATAATAAATATAATAAATATTGTCGGACAAATTACACAGCGCCATCTAGCCCCAAAGTAAGCGAAGCTTGTGTTATGGGTACTAGACAACTGATAAACATACGTAAATACATTATTTTTTTGTAAATACATACTTATTATACATAGAAAATACCCAGACCAAGACAAACAGACATGTTCATGCACACAAATGTTTGTACTGTGTGGGAATCGAACCCACGAGCGTTGGTGTCAAAGTAGCGTAACAACGCGTTTCACCACTGCGCCACCGAGCTCGTCAATAAAAATATATATTTACTAAGAATTTGCCTAAAGACAAGTTTCTTGTATGCCTTCCCCCTTTAATGTTTAATTTTGATTAATTCTGAGAGGTTTATATTTTAAGACAGGCAAACCACAGCCCGACTAAGGGAGTACCTCCAACTCACACAAAAACCACACCCAAATAATAACTTCCTAGTGGGTTGTTGTGTTATTGCAAGTTACCAGTAAGACAAGTAATGTTGGCATCAGGAGAGACATCTCGCGATCTATATTGGACCTTCCTGAATTGTAAGAGTTCGTAGATTACGGTAACTTAACACTCATGCATCGTATGCTCGTATGCCTTCCGAAATTAGATTAAAAAAATATTTTATTTTATCAGCCATAATTACACATGCTCTGTGATAGTTTCTAGTATTTACCTGTTGCAGATCAATAGATACTGTACCGTGACAGACGGTCGAATGACAGACAGACAAACAATGAGTGGACCCTTAGTAATAGAGTCCCTTTTGCATCACTTGGGTATGAAATTCTTAACGAAAAAACTTTAATAACAGATATACCGACTACTTTACAATTTTAGATAATATCAACATGAAATCCATCATTAAAGTATGATTGAAGACAGAAATATCAACAGGCAAAGTTAACAGTCTAATCGTCCGTACACTCCTTTTAAGTAAAGAGTCAATTTGCTCCGTAAATCGAAAGTGATACAAACATCCCAGGGGCTGGAGTCCCACCGATCAATCTTCAACCGGGTTCTTCGGAACTGCAGCGGAGTGGCGATACTTCGTGCGAATTTGCTCGCCGTACGGCATTTGCTGTCGTTCCGTGGTAGCAGACGCCAGGCGCCCACCGACTGACCGCAGGTGCGTCCAACCCTTCATTCGTATACTCAATTTTAATTTAATTTAATACTTTTTTAATTTACTTTTTGATTCTATTGTGCGTCTGTTTTAAAGATTCTTTAAAAAGATATAGAAGTCGTGCGTGCGGGCTTTTATTAAGCAGCGAAGTTGCTTCGCTAAGTTCTTAAAGTTAAACTTGGATTTCCGCAAGGGGTAGATTTTTCGAGATTAAAACTTTCACGTTTTGTCCTGTATAATGATTAAACCTTGGCTGTTTCTCGTATAATACAAAAAGTATTATTTACTAAATATTTTCATATAAAAAATATTTGTTACGTAATTTAGAATTTTATGTATTTTTATGAGGGAAATTGATAAAATTACAACTTAATGAACTTCTTGGCGTTATAATTTCAGTTCTACATATATAACATGAAAATAGAAAAATACAAATATTACGTCACAAAGAGTATTATTTTGTACACTGTTTTAGTAACGAAAAAATATGTTAAAAATAATGGTCCAAAATCACCATCGTTATTTTCAAATTAAAAAATAACATTAATTTATTTTGTCACGCAAACATAAATGAAACATTTAGGAAGGTTACGCGTAGCGTGACGAAAATACTGTTATTTACATTGTCTTACCGTAAAATAAATATTTGTACAAACCGTTTGGGGATTTCTTTCGCGTCATAGGAACATTTTAACCTGTTATTATTCGTATGTAATGTGTTACATAATAGGGTTGGGTTTTGTTAGATTGACTTTTCTATCGTACTGTGAAATTTTATGGTCGTTAAGTTAATTGGTGTTATTATAATTACAACCAGTGCTACGCGTTCAATATTATTATTTGGTTAAATAACTGTTCGATTTTTGTAGTTTTTTAGACATTGCATTTATTTCATATAATAATGACTACGTAGTTTCATATAATAGAGGAAGTAAAGTCATAAGTATATATTATTTTTTCGCTGAAAATTGTTATATTAAACGAACTATTATTGTAAGTACTTATAATTCGTGTATTTCGGAAACTGCTCTAACGATTTGCATCAAATTTTGCATTTAGATAAAGTTTTTCATTCTATGTTCATACATGCATGTATATATATCATGAAAAAAACGCGATTTTAAATAAAATAATATTAAAACGCCGAGTGAAGATCGATTGTCCAGGTACTTTATCTTTTAAAATATTACATTAGGAAAATTAATTACTTAGCAATATTTTTTACGTGCACCATCGGAAGGTAGGAATCCTACGGTACACCTGATTTAAAGTGTTTATCATAGCCAATGAACGCTTGCAATATAGTAAGTGTAACCATAGTTTATCACAGCCACTGCTGGCACAGCGATCATTCACGAGGTTACTGGTAATCTCACTCACTCCAACGCTTCTAGTAGCTGTTATTTCACTGTAATTTTCTGTGGCGTGGAGGTATTTCTACTTGCGTATTCATTTAGACTAACATGCGCTTCAAGCTCCTTAATTATAATATTATCAGAATATAAAAATTTTACTTGAAAATCAATCATATTTTTCTAGTCATCTAAATCTTAACGCCTGCTCCCTTATTTGGTAGGCAGAACTAAACGCCAAATAACTTGGTCCTAATATACCTAACTTGATTCTATAACATTTGTAGCTCTTTTCATGCACGTTCACCGGTTTCTGCAGCTCTTGAAGTCACCTTCTGAATCTAATCTGAATGAAACACGATCAATCTAGTTGTGACAGATGAGTCTTGGTTTTTCATGGCTTTTACCTCTTTCTAATTTTGCATAGCACATCTGTTTCGCCATTTCTTCCTCTTGCATTCTTTCTACATGTGTAAACCCGCAAAGCATGTGTATTCTTACACATATGCTCACATTCAGGCCAACTGTTTTTCTTTTGCGCAACGCTTGCATATCGACCGCAGTTTTTCTACGTACATACTCTGTTAGCTATGCCAAGATCCATATATGTATTAACGTCGGAATCAACATCACATTGTGTGTAGCGAGCTGTGCCTTCTTGCTCAAGTTTTTACTGATAATCTTATAAAATCGCTCCATTCACACTATTTCCTTCACTCAGTCTCCTTCACTCAGTCTCCACGTCTCATCTCCTCTCTCCATATTAATGATGTCCGTTCTATACCTGCTGAAAGCGCATTCAAGATAAATACACTCTTCCACATTTTCCAAATATTAAATCATCAACCGTAATACTTGATTTCGTGGTTTCCTTTCTTCGAATATTTTCCATTTTCAGTTGTAGGTAAGCCTTTCTGTAAGTATTAATATAATATTTGATGACTTCGGTGGCGCAGTTTATAACGCGACTTAGTCACAAACGCTTGTGGGTTCGATTACCAAACAGGATAAACATTTTTGTGCATAAACATGTCTATTTGTATTGGTCTGGGCGTTTTCAAGAGATGTAGAGCGTATCAAGGCAGCCCGTCTGGAGAAGTACCTCCACTTCATAGAAAGCCACAGCCAAATAACAACTCCTTAGAGGGTTGTTGTGTTTCTACGTGTAAGTGAGATCACCAGTAAGCTCCTAAAAAGTTGCTGTCTTCGCAGCAGAGGTGGCATCACGCGATTGATACTTAATGTATTCAAGCGTTCATTGGCTACGGCAGCTACTTTACATTAGGTGGATCGTATGCTTGTACGCCTCCCGACGTTGTATAAGAAAAAAACACTGTAGGTGCATATATCTTCTTCTTCTTTCTAGCGTTATCTCGTTTCCTAATCCATTAGGATTGGTGGAGTCTGCTACCTAAATCTAAAGATTAGGCAAACATACTGATTTTGACATGGAGCGACTGCAGTCAGACCTCCACAACCCAAAGGGATAACCAAATCTTTCTTACGTTTTCTCACGATATTTTCCATCACTGTGAAGTAAGTGATAATTATAAATGTGTACATAAATCCGAAAATACGAAATTAGTGTATAATGCCAGGATTCGAACCGGGGACCTAATGGTCTACAGACCGGTTCCTTACCCACTGGGCTATCACTGCTCCGTAGGTTCATATTTATAACAAATTAAAAAGCTGCATTTGCTGCTGACTTTGTTCGCGCGTACCTTTTCTTAAGAATTGGGCTATCAAATGGTAAAATAATTTTTCAAATCCGATGGTAGTTCCTGAATTAGTGAGTTCAGACAAACAAACACTTCCGCTGTGATTATTAACATTGATTTATTGTTCCCTCTTCCTAGCGGTATCCCGTTTCCTAATAGATATATTAAGAATATTTAGTACCTAAGCATAAGGACTACGTGAAAGTGAAAATGACCTCATAGAAAACCACAGCTAAATAACTACTCCCTGGACAATTATTGTGTTCCTGCGAGTGAGCTACGTCTCCAGTAAGATCATAGAGAGTTGCTGTGTTAGCAGCGGAGGTGGCATCACCGGCGTTCTTATGCTACGGTAACCACTTTACATCAGGAGGACCGTAAGCTTAAATATCTCCCGACGTTGTATAAAAAATACATGGGGCGAATACTGTCAGATCTGTAAAATTTAGAGGCAAATTCAGACCTTTCTTTGGTCACATGTCTTTCGAAATGCCTTGAGCATGCTGGCTATCTCACGACGTTTACCTTTACCGCCGAAGTGATAATCACAAATATGTCTGTATGTAAACACGTATTTATGGTAAATGTTTACATGAGGATTCGAATCAGAGACCAGGCTGTTAATAGTCTAGTTTTTCTCCCAAAGGACTATCATTACTCTTAATCTCATTTGTAAATCCTACTAGTATAATAAATGCGAAAGTTTGTATGTATGGATGTTTGTTGCTCTTTCACGCTTAAACGGCTGAACGGATTTATATGAAATTTGGCACGTAGATAGATTATGATCTGGATTAACACATAGGCTACGTTATTTGACTCCACGCGGGCGGAGCCGCGGGCAGCAGCTAGTTATGTTATAAACCTAATTTCTATTTTATAGACTTATTATTTGGAATTGATATCCGTCAAATATCCCAATTAGTGAAATTCGGCAGGCAAACAGCAGAGAACTGGTTCTAATCATGTCCACTTTGTTTGCAGGTGTACGACTGAGTGCCGGACTAACGAGTAAGTAGTAGCATGTTTCTACGATAATTTATGTCCATTGGAACACGAATACGCATATGTACATTAATTATTCAGCTGAAGTATTTTATAACAGTTACTAATATTCCGTTTAAGGATATGAAGAGGTTACGAACTGTTAATATTTAATAGACAATAACTTTCGTGCCCCGAATGGGGTGGATACGTCAAGTTTACTAGTCTATCATTTCATTAATTTAGGAATATAATGCATAGCTTTTTGTTTTCAATCTAAATTATATTCAGGTTATTATTATATTTAACAAGATAGATGATTCACCAAAAGCTACAATTTCTGCAAGAAAACAGATAACATAATTTTACGATATATCCGTAATTTTAAATATTTACGAACCAAATTCAATCAGTGGAGTGCTTTGTTATCAATATCTATATATAACCAGCAACAGATTTGGTAACTCGCTGATCAAAGCTAAGTCAAAACCGGTGCGTTTAGACAAATTAATTTTTGCACATTTCTTCTCTAGATGACGGGAATGTTAAGGAAACATTAATGACATTTATCCTAGGGCATGAATTATATTCCCTTAAAGATAAAAGATAAAGATGAAAATTCTTTATTCGCCTTTAGACCCACACGGGCACTTAGATACGTCTTACATTTTCAATATTATATCTTATTATTTTTTAAGTTTGTCTCTTTTTTAATCTACCAGCATATCAAATAACCATGGCGAAGAAGTAATGCGAAAAGATTTTCACTACATTTTGAAAACGAATTTATATTTTTACGAGCATACATTATGTTCTCATAAATGTACTGAGAGGTAACCGTGAGGATATTTATTTCTTTTAGAATAGTTCTGTAAGTGACTCCCTGGAGCCCATGTTATAAATAGAGCAGATAGCTCTCTTTTGTAATATGAAAATAATTTCAATATCAGCCGCTCTTCCCCACAACAGTATACCATATGACATAATGCTGTGAAAGTAGCTGAAATAGACTATGCGAGCAGTAGCCACATCCGTCAATTGTCAAATTCTTCTAACGGCATATGCGGCAGAGCTGTGGCCCACTGCAATTTTGAGTCTATCGTAATTCCAAGAAATACAGTATCAATAATAAATTCTAGTATATTATTGTCAATGAAATCTTCTGTATTGAAAGAAGCCACATTTGGAATACTAAATTTTATACATTTAGTTTTAGTTGAATTGAATAAAAGATTATTGCATGTGAACCAATTTAGAATAGCAGATAGAATACTATTTACCTAGTCAATACTTTGGCACCGGCGAGCAACATTAAAAATTAAAGAATGTCATCGGCAAACAGTAGTATATCTGCCGTTTCCTGCACCATGTAGGGCAGATCATTTACATATATTAAAAATATAAAGGGTCCCAACATAGAGCCCTGGGGCACCCCAATATTAACATTACTGCCTTTAGATTTGACCCCATTTATGTCAACAGTTTGTATTCTATTGTTTAAGTAAGTACCTCTAACTTAGGCTAAGGAACTCTATGTCTTGTTGCGATAGACAATGTCGCAAACAGCCTATCTATAGATGGGTTTATATAAGTCGAGATTTGCCGTGTTCGGGACACACGTTAAGCCAGTATCGGCTGTATTCCATAGTTGACAGTCATGATCCTTAGAGTCAGTGGCCTTACGGCTGCTTGAAAATATTGGCTTACTCCAATGCGCAGTCGAGCAGTATGGCAATATAAACATTAAACCCTTTTAGTTGAATGGAGACCGTATCCCTGCGGTAAGACAAGTAAGAAGGGGCTAAAATGAATATTCGTGCGAAAAGTCCTGATTTAAGAAGAAGAACGTGACGCGCTCGGTGTCTCAGTCGTGAAAGACGCGACTTTTACACCAACGCTCGTACGTTCGATTCCCACACAAGACAAACATTTCTGTGCATGAACATGTCTGTTTGTCTTGGTCTGGATATTTTACGAGAGGTAGGGCGCATCAAAGCAGCCCGTCTGGTGAAGCACCTCCACCTCATAGAAAACCGCAGCCAAATAACAACTCCCTACAGGGTTGTTGTGTTCCTGCGTGTGAGTGAAGTCACCAGTAAGCTCAAAGGAGTTGCTGTGTAAGCAGCAGAGGAGGCATCGCACGAGTGATATATGTTACAAGCGTTAATAGGCCTAGGTAACTGCTTTATATCAGGTGGACGTATGCTTGCACGACTCCCGACGTTGTATAAAAAAAAAGTTATGTAAAAAAATCGTCTTATTGTTTCGCTAGTCGAAACAATAAGACGATTTTTTTACATAACTTTTTTTTAAAGACTAATAGCCGCAGTACCCGACTTCATTCGCGCGAATCCCGGTAGTCCAAGGGAACCACTTTTTCTTACTTTATTCTCGACTTTTAAGGAACGCATCGTGACGACGATAGCCTATAACCTTCCTCAAGAATTGACCTATCACGTGCAAAAATATATTTTTTTATCCCACCATTAGTTCCGGACAAACTTATCTGCTTTATATATATACACATATACATACATATATATATATATATATATACTAATTTAAATAGATAGTGTCATAAAAAATTAACATGGCCGCTTATGGTGGGTATGAAGTACTGCAATAGAAATAAAGAACTTTAGAGAAGTTACAACCAAATCATATATCGTAATGCCTTCTACAAAGTTTCGGACGAGATGAAGTCCACAAAAATGCAAAAATCTTTTGATTCATGTCTAGATGCTTCTAGACAATATTGTGGAGTGAGATGCGAAGTGTCATCTATATGTTTACTGTCATTTCGAGTACCTGTACCTGTACTTCCTCTAAACATTCCATTTTATTTCACTCTCATTCTCCACTCTCCAATTTTTAAACCAGGGCTTCAATTCAATTTTGTACAAGGGTCATAGTAATTCATACTTTGTGTAAATTTCAACTCTATATATCCTAAGGTTCATAGAAACAGGCCTGTGACAGACGGACGGTCGTACAGACAGATAGATAGAAGAGACAGTCAGGCAGGAGATGCCTCTGAAGAGGATCGCTCTATTATCTGTATGAGTTGAAATTTTCACAGAGTGTGTTTACTATGGCCGATATGATAACAAGTAAAGAATATGGGCGCATCAAACAGCCTGTCCGGGAAATACCTCTATCTCACAGAAAAGAACCTTTCTTCCGTAGCGGTTGTCGGCTCTACAAATGTGGACAACCCACTGCAACTTCAGCCTGCTTATTGTTTGGGCTATATCGGTTACCTTAATTCTGCGGATATCTTCATTTCTGCTTCTATCACGCAGAGACGCCCTGAGCATAGTTCTTTATATAACAACCTTGAGCTTCCTAAACGGCCCGCAGTTTTCCTCATACGGCTCGCAAATTAATTCTTAAGCGCGCATCATAATGACTCGTGTGATTGTAATAATCGAATTTCATGTATGTTATGAAAATATTTCCAAATATTCGCTTAGATTACGAGCATAATGATTACTTACCTAATTGTAATATTACTTAAATTACACGTGTGGATATTAATTACTACGGCCATATTCTTTACAAAGTAGTCGTAATACGAATTGAACTACACATCCGCAACTGCTACGAAGTACCAGATGTAGTATTTACCGTCGGGAGGGAAACAAACATACCACCCGCTTGATGTAAAGTGGATACTGTAGGAATGCCTGCAACAGAGGAATTGCTCGCGCTTGTTACCTCTGCTGCTAATAAAACAATTCTTTATTATAAACCTCACATAATAATACAAAACACCCGGATCAAGACACACAGACATGTTCATATATAATAATGTTAGTCCTCTATGGGAATCGAACCTAGAAGCGTTGCTGTCAAATTAGCATTACCCACCATTGCGTCATCGAGCTCGTCAAAAACATGTAAAAGTCTTAACTCTCTTTGCGTTGCAGCTACGGGTAGTAGGTAACATTTTATCATACGCTAGACCCAAGTAAAATTAAATGAATTAAACACCGTCGAAATACGAGCGTTGATCAAAATCTGCAGGTTATCGCTTATCGCAGGTAGAGTTTACAATGGAGATGTAAGAACGAGAGTTGATCTGAATACCGGCGTTAAGAGAAGAAGAGGCATGATCCGTGAGTTCGGACATGTAGGAAGAATGGAAAGAGTGATGAAACAGATTTAAAAAAGTACCAAAACTCACCTACCACGATCAAATATATCGGGTATTATAAGGTGATATTAGGAGCCCCAGGAAACGGCAAGCGAGCACGAACAAGCGAAGCATATAGGGACTGAATCACATAGCAATGGGTTCTCTCTGCCTGTCCCCCAATGGACTTTTCATGAAGAACTAAATAGATACATGGATACTCCAAATCTCCTTTTTCAAATACTCGTATTACAAGAGTTCAGATGCTACGGTAACCGCATCATATAATGTGGCTATATGCTTCTTTTCTTTTCGTCATATAAACAATTATAAAAGAAAATTGCATTCCAGTTCCCCTGATAATTGTCTATGACTGAGTGATTATGGATCGATTATGCGAGTAATACCTTTTATATTACATACTAAATGAAGACCTAGTTGCTAATGACAGGTCGTTGGAGCCCGATAATTGTCGTGTCATTTCCAATACTTGGAGAGTTACAAGGAACTGTCATAATTACAACTTAGGGTTACGCAACTTACTAGGTTATTTTTTTTTCAACGTCGTGATTCTTTTACAAGCATGTTGCACACCCGATGTAAAGCGGCTACTAGCCTAGCGACTGTTAACACAGTAACCCTCCAGGTAATTGTTATTTGGCTATGGTTCTCTGTGGTTAGAGTTACATCCCCGGATGGGCTATTATGGATACTTACTTATATACGGATACTTTGATGCGCCTTATCTATCTTAAAAACACAGAGACCAAGACAAACAGACATGTTTGGAATTAACCGCTGTGCCACCGAGCTTGTCAAATCGCATTCATCATATGCGAATTATCTAAGCATCTCGCTAGAAGCTTATCTAGATCTCCGCGGCGAGGCGTCTACTTAATTTGTAGGCGTAGTAGGTACGTAAGTTGCTACTCCAATCCAATTGAATTGTGGATGACATTAATATTTCATCCAATTGGACAATTATACCCAATCATCTATTGATTGAAACCTAATAAATATCCGTTCGTAACATGCAATAATTATACAGATGAAACAATAATTTGCATATATTTGAGTTTATTTACCAATCATGTCTGTCCGCGTGTGCTAATCTGAAAGACAGAACTGTAATTGCATTTACATATGATTAGAAATCCTTTAACGAGTTGTATGCACAAGTCTCATGCTAAAATTTTACATAATAATACCAATTGATGAAGCATATATAGGTAGCAGTGACGGCTCAGTGAATCCTGGCATATACTACTAAATTCGTGTTTAGAGCTTATGTACGAGTGATAAATGCAAATAAATATATGTTTATGATTGTCGATGCAAGAATGAAGCCATAGCTTTAGTGAAACAGGAGCGTAAATACCACTTATGAATGAGGAAGAGTGGGTGACGAAGAACTTCGAGGCGAAAATCAAACTCTTCTGGAGAGAGGTAAAGAAGTCACGGAGTGCTTCGTCATGATTCACAATAGGCAAGATAAAATGTAAAGCTGGTGGCATGCTAACACTCAAAAAGTGTTAGAACCATGGAGTATATTTCAAAAGACGTATGACCTCACGTAAGAAGGGTCCCCTTTTCCCACAGGGATGTGAAGGTCTGACGGCAGATGCTATATCAAAATCAGTATCTTTGTCAACCTAAGGCTTAGGTAATGGGTCTCGCCAACTTTAATGGACTGGGTAACGGGTTATCGCTAGTAAGAAAAAGATGAGAACGATGCGACCTGTTCTGGTTTTCCCTCTGGGTTGTGGAGGCCTACCGACAATCGTTCCTAGTAAAAATCTGTATCTTCGTCAAATCCTTAGGATTAGGACTGCCGCCAGCCCTAACGAATTAGAAAACGGGATGACTATAAAAAGACAGAGATCTATTGGTTGATAAGTATCCATTCGCAATATGCAATAATTATACAGTTAAGGATGAAACAATAATTTACATCTATTTGCATTTACTTTCCAATTATATCTGCCTAGCATAACGCGCGCGTAACATAATTTTTAAAGTGATATAAAAAGCATAAATTAATATACTTAAGAGACATATGCGTGCGAAAGGAGATGATGAATGAATACAACTTGCACCTAATCGACAGGTATATGTAACTTAAATATTTTAATTTTACATACAACTTATGCAAATAACTATGTACCACGCTAGAAGGTACTTATATAGTATAGGTATAGTGCCTAGTCTAATTCAATTGAATTATACAAAACATGAATATTTCAGCAAATAATTGCATAATTATACCAGATTGTACCATAATTATGCCAATTATACCATGATTTTATCAGAGGGACACTTTGTGACGAGCTCGGTGGCGCAGTGGTGAAACGCGTTGTTACGCTACTTTGGCACCAACGCTCGTGGGTTCGATTCCCACACGGTACAAACATTTGTGTGCATGAACATATCTGTTTGTCTTGGTCTGGGTATTTTCTATGTATAATAAGTATGTATTTACAAAAAAAAAAATGTATTTACGTATGTTTATCAGTTGTCTAGTACCCATAACACAAGCTTCTCTTACATTGGGGCTAGATGGCGCTGTGTCATTTGTCCGACAATATTTATTATTATTATATATATTTATTGTACAAAAGTCGTCTGCATGGGTACCTCTGTCTCATTAATTTTTACCGCCAAACAGCTTTATTTATATAGCTGTGTTCCAGTTTGAAGGGTGAGATATGGCAGAGAAATTACTGGGTACTGTGACGAAACAGCTTTAGGTCACAAGATTGGCAACGCGCGAGTAATATTTCTGTGGTGTTGCGAGCGTCAATAGGCTGCGGTGGCCGCTTACCATCTGATGCGAGCCGCATGCTTGTTTGGGCCATACTAGTTGTATAAAAAAAAACGAATTATCTATTAGTTTGACGAGTGAATCGCAAATATCATTGCCCCAGTCACTTGTATAATTAATATTACCGAACTACTCAAATTAACAGTTATCAATTTAATAAAGAATATTTAATTAATAGGCAATATTGAAAACATGAGCTTCACAGACTCGTTGCAATAATATTAGTGCTTAGAAAGCAATAGGTATTTATTTTAGGTATTATTAGGTATTTGAAAACGACGAAGCATTTTATGCGATTTTGACAATATTCGTCACACTACATAGTTATGTGGCAGTATACTTAGAATAACTTCTAAAAGATAAAATAAGAAGTCAAACAATATTGAAGATTTAACTGTGAGCGAACTTAAATGGAATTTTATTACAGAAATGCTATTACTTTTTTTCTTTTTTTATATAACTAGATTGGCAAACAAGCATGCGGCCCGCATTAGATGGTAAGCGGCCACCGCAGCATATTGACGCTCGCAACACCACAGGGATGTTACTCGCCCGTTGCCAATCTTGTGGCCTAAAGCTGTTTCGTGACAGTACCCAGTAATTTCTCTGCCATATCTCACCCTACAAAGCTGAACACAGCGATATAAATATAGCTGCTTGGCGGTAGAAATAGATAAGACAGAAGTAACCACGCAGATGACTTTTGTACAAAGTCTCCCTCTGAGAAGTACTCCAATAATAACTATTTAAATAACTTTCTTTGATTTTATATTAGACAATTTGCATGCCTTTACAAAAGGTGTAACGTGCATGGGAAATGGTCAAATAACACCTCTATATTTTATCGCAAATAAAAAATATTGATTGATTGAATAATTTAATCTGTAACTGTTCACCATTAGATTTGTTTATCATTTGAGTAGTATATAGTAGTAGGTCTGGACTCTTATACACACCATCTCAAGGCTATTGCAAACCAGTAATAGCTTACTCCATTAGACAGCATACAATGTAGAGCAGTTGGAATCGTCAGCGTATCGGTGATTTCCGACAGGATGGACTCGTATCTACATGAAGAGTTATATGGTCTTTAAGTGTGCTTTACTAAATGACTGCTGATAAGCCGAGTTTAATGCCATGATTAAAATTCCACTATCGTACCACTCCCCAAAATTTAAAATTCTACCCTTACTTTATTGGCATTCTGAACCATTTTCTTTCACGTCCGGTGAATATGTGGGAATGTGGTGAAAACTTTCCTCAATCGTATTCCCGAGGCAATACGATAGGAGTTCGTTCAAATAAACGAGTTTGCTTCCTTTAAAAAGCAGGCATTGAGTCGTATCGACAAATTATCTTATTTCAGCTTATTAACTGAGAAATATTATATATTTTTCGTATTTTTCAATGGATAGTATTTTATTAAATTGGAATGAAAATCTGTTACCTATTTTATTTTGATGCAATGTGACAAAAAAATTATTAATTGAACATTTCAAAAACTGTTTAGATCAGTTTTGAAAAAGTTTTTTCAAAACTGAACTAGTTGACATTTAAGTGAGTGTCCAAATTGCTAAGGAAACTGCCTATCACAAGGAAAGTCGTTTGCTAAATATCCATCTAAATGGCACAAAAAATGTTTTGACCATCGACATTTTCATGAGCTTTTATATTTAGGTCTTTTTAGTACTCTTACTGAATAACAAACAAGGCAAAGTTATTAGTATGTTTACTTGCCCTACTTTTGGACTTGTTTAGTGATGTTATTTGGCCTTTTGTAATAATACAATGAAACATAGCATGAACTCACAGTACAATAACGTGTTATTTATTGTAGACTGCAAAACTTCAGAAAGGAACTGGTGTAAACATCCTAAAGAGTTTACACAATGCTTTAGGATGTTTAAGAGAGTTTCAGCGAGTAGTTACAGTTACATTATATGAAATCGGACGGATTGCCATGTGCTAATTTTTAAAATAGATATACATATAGAATTACATTATTTAAAAGATGTTTACTACAAAAATGTACATGAAATACTGCGGTCTAATTGCTTAAGCAAAGCAACCCATGGCAAATTTAGCTAGCCTTACTCGGGTTGCACAGCAATACAACAGTCCATTATATGACGTATAATTATGATACTATATTTTAGTGTGGCTATATATAAATATAAATATTCAAAGACCAAATAGTTTCGAAACTTTTGGTTAGCTATTGACGAGCTTTAGTATTATATGTTTGGAGACATTAGAAATAAATGAATACTTAGAATTATTTATACTTAATATACAAAGCGAAAGATTTTGTTTGATTGTCAGAACGCGCTAATCTACGAGTATATAACTACCACTTGAACTAAAAAAAAATGTTTTTGCTTTTTATAGACCAATTGCCTCAAAATTTCTGCAATTTATGATCGAATTTCGATTATTCTAGTGAAATATAGAACTATACAATTAATGTATTTTAGGTATTAAAACACAATGAAGGATTTGGCTTCTGAAAGCACGATGATAATGAAACACGGTTGTTGCATACTTTATCGTGTTATTACTTGAAGCCAAGACGTGACTGTGCATTGTTTAATCTATTTATACGACTTCGAAACAGCTGTATGATAAGATATGCACTTAGAATTAGTACTTCACTGAGTAGGTGAATTCCTTTGTCAGTCTCGCGAATAAATCTTACTCGCGAACTGCTTCGTCCTCGTAGACCAAAAGTGCTGGCTTCCATCCAGCAACACATTTGTTGCAGTACCGTAACATTATATTCCAACAACTTTCTCGAAGCATTGTATCATCAACACGTCCTTACTGTGTGAGACTGAGGCGTAAGCTGATGCATCTCAAAAATAAATCCGTACAATTTCTTTAGTGAAGGTTACAGAAAATGTTTTTATTTAAAATCTCCCTACTAGAGATGGTTGTAACTTGCATCATTTTATTTGTAATTAATTGCACAAAATCAGTATATCTCATATCAGATGAATCTTGTAGGTTGAGCCTCGTCCGATAAACGAGCTCAACGGCGCAGCTCCCAGACAGTCGATAGTCGTATTCCAAATAGAACAGACGATAATTTCTAATTCAGTTAACTATATTTGGCCTAGTTCTAAAAGCTGTGTTTAATATTTTTTGTAATTTCTCGGCTTTAGCTCAGACTGTGATGGTATGGTGTAGTTCAAATGTTCTCATCACCCAGCAACTTGGTTAGCCCTCGAAATTCAACGAACTGTCGGCCATGATGGGGCGTGATGTAATCCAGCCTACGATTCGAAATGTTACTTCGTAAATGACTATAGCGACGGTTTCTGTAACAATATCTGCCGGAGTAGCGTCAGGTCACGATGTGCAGCGACTGACTATTGCAATCAGATATTGTTTATTTTGCGACGTAGGTTTTTACATATGCACGTCGATATTATTGAACCCGTTCAACAATGTCGACGTGAAGATAGAAAAACAGCGCAGCTGGCATATATTTCCTTAGGGAAATGGAGAGAGAGACTATATATCTAGGATCTTTTGAGCTTTGATGTTTTATTTTGTGTATGTCGTGGTAAAATCAATGAATTGGCCATTTTATGAAATTACCGAGAAAAAAAGGGAAGATGTTTTTAATTTTCACTCATTGCGGCCAGTCATTCTTAGGTCTCTTTATAGCCCGCTAGTAAAAAAAGACGCCTTGCAACGCAAAGCTACGTTAAATTTATTTAATCATGTTGGTAATTGAGTATCATACATGTGCTGTGTCTGTGTATGCCAAAATATTTTATACGAGTACATATATTTAACAAATAGTGCGCTCAATTCAAGATTGTCCATTGAGCCAATTGTCTGTATTCATGTTAGACCACCACATTGTTGTCCTTGCTTGGATGACTGAGACTGTGACAACTATCGAAAGTTCCTTGAATTGCTGGGGTAAATATCGTCGTATAGTCCCGGCAGACTCATGACAATACATTTTATTGTTAGTGTTTGGTATTCGTATGAGTGACATCGGTACTTAATAATTTATTTTATGTGTGTTGTTGTAGTTCTACGTCATACTCTTTTTTTATTCTTTTCTTTCCTAAATCATTAAAAGGTCAAAATTGTCGGGACTTTACGGGACCGTTTACATACCATAGGTATGTCATTATTAAATTGTATGTATGTATGTATAACTTCACGCCAAATCCCTTGCGAGTTAGGCAGAGAGAACCGAGCGCTACATGACGCGATCCTTACACACTTCACTCGTCTCTTTAACATTCATTGCTTTTCTCATGTATGCTCGCCGTATATGTCCGCCGACTCCTGAGAGTGGTGTTAATATAAGAATGGTCCGTTGGTTCGGAAAAGAATGCAGGAAGAAAGAATTACGAAACAGATACACAACGCAAAAGTGGAAGGATGTTATTAAATTGTGACATCTACTTTATTCTTCCCAGAGTGTCATCTACTGAAGGTTTTTTGTCAAAAGTTAATGGTTTGTAGTTCATATAAATTGTAGAAACATGGTCTTCAATGTAACTTCAAATTGTTTAACTGATAAATATATATTCCAAGTGACTCTCTGGCCTAGGTGAAGTTTTCCTACTGAGCTAGGATAAAGTTTATCGAGAAAAAGTCAATCGTTGCCTTTTGAATGACTACTGTTCCGAGAAACTTTAAATTAAAAAGTACTTGTCTTTCTTCCTAGAACTCTTCAAACATGTTCTAGCTACGCTTCCGGATTAGCTGCTTTGGGAATGAAATGTCTGTAAAAAATGACCAACTGTGACAATTGGAAAAGACAAAACATCATATTTCCTAATCCTAGTCGTATTTTTGTATCAATTACGTCCTTTGATTTGGTACATAATAAGCAAAGCAGTATAAATTAGTTTTGTGAACTCACTCTTGCTCAAGTTGATAGTAATTTTCATTTTCCTGTAATCGTTTTAACACGGCATCCAAATACTCAGGATGCTTTTCTTAATTCTCACTGCCATCTCTGATATATCCACGAAGATATGACAAAATCTGAGGTTTAAGAAATAGGATTTATGAATGCTTGAACGTTTTGCCGAGTGTTTTTGAAGCCGAAATTTATACAGGACAAATCATGAAGCTCAGATGGTAACTGTGGCTGTTTTTCCTGATTGTATTGGTATGGTAAATTTTCTTGAAGTCGAATTCGCTGAACATATATGTACCATGGTGAGTGCTCCGATTAACTGTTTTCCCTTATACCACCTTCTCCCTTCCGTCATAGAACCACCCGCGCAGGTTTGCGATGTCATCATTCCACTGTTAAGGACATTTCTTCTCGTACTTAAAAGTTGGGCAACTCTTTGTCATACTATTAAAAAGTATAACGCCTTGCCTTGATATGTGTTTCCTCCATCCTACAACATGGGATCCTTCAACTCCAATACAGTTAATGTCAGTCGCGCGTTGCTACCCCTGCTACTAACGTACCAACCCTCTACGGAGTTGTTATCTGGCACGGGGTTCTCAAAATTTCTGTTTGTGACAATATAGTGCTGTAGAGTGTATTTTGCCCCTGACTTTGGCAATGATTTTATATACAACGTCAAGAGGCATACAAACATACGTGCCACCTGATGTAAAGCGATCAACGAAACCTATGAACGCTTGTAAGACATCAAGTATCAATCAAACAAACGAACACAATAATCTCCCAAGGAGTTGTTATTAGGCTGCAGTTGTCTGTGAGGTGGAGGTACTTCCCCAGACGGTTTGCTTTGATGTGCCCTACCTCTCTTAAACCACCTAGACTAAGACAAATAGAAATGTTCATGCACACAAATATTAGTCCAGTGTGGAAATTGAACCCACGAGTGTTGGTGTCAATGTAACGTTATTACCCACTGCGCCACCAAGTTCATCAAATTACTTAGTATAATGTTGGCCTTGTAATGTCTTGGAATTGTTATCAATAATCTGGTAATGTACAGTGATGGAGTAGACGGACGGCTCGTTAGACTTTATTACATTAGCAGACTCATTAAGCCTAACTTTGAAGCTAGTAGTTTTTCAATAGGCTTTTTCCTTGAATGTTTATCTTCTAGAAGCCAGTGGATAAGAAACTGACCTGTTGAGTAACAGGTCCCAGGTATACTGACATGTACCACTAAATTCGTATTTTCGGATTTATGTATATATTTGTAACTAGTAAATAACAGCAAGCTGTGTAGGCAGAGCTGAT
This sequence comes from Pyralis farinalis, assembly GCA_947507595.1. NCBI lineage: Eukaryota > Metazoa > Arthropoda > Insecta > Lepidoptera > Pyralidae > Pyralis > Pyralis farinalis. Next base: position 5,427,944 of record OX382270.1, read on the forward strand.
ATTTTTTAAATTTAAAAAATATTTAAATATTTTATTTTTATTTTTTTTTAAATATATGGTACCCTGTACGACATCTAGCGACGAGTGCTGTTACTTTTTCTGTTGATGGGAGTGCAGTGCAGACTCTGCACTGCAGAGTGGCCGGCCATACGTTTTCCCATATGTTTTTTTTCTAATTGGAACGATTTTGGACCGTTCTTCCTCACCAACGAACATTTAAATTTCAAATTAAAGGATACAAAACTACAATATGTTAGCTATTAGTGTGTCGATTTTGGAGTTTCTCACTATTACCGTCTAAACGCTAGCTGGATGACATCAGTCTACCCCAAACGACAATTTTGAGGGTAATGTGGCTCCGCTGGCTATCGCAGCTCTGCCAATTATCACTTGCTCGGCGGTGATGGATGACATCATGAGGAAAATCACACGTCCAAGAAATTATATCTCGGTAGTCGTGTGACCTAACCTAAGAAAAGTCTGGTTTTCCCTGTGGGTTTTTTTTTTATTATTAAATAGATAGATAGATAGATAAATCATTTATTTACGTACTTCATGCACACACATCAATAAAATGTACATCGATATAACTACACTGTTAACTTAAAACATAGTTTCGCTATACTACAAGGAACGTTTTTAATTCAGGCGTTTGTGCGTGTGTGTGTGCTGCAGTAGCGCAAATGGGCTATAGCTCAGTGTATAGCGTTGCTTAAATGAAACAACCACTGATTTTCAGCTATCACCCATAAGAATGACGAGGACGAGTGTAGTCAGACAAACGACAAACAGCCACATACAACTACCGCGTATTGCACGAAAGTCTGTAAACATTACAAATTTACCTTATACTTCCCACACCTCGGTCATAGAAAATAAAAACTAAGCGCGGGAAAAAGACTATATTAAGATTAATGAAATAATAATATTATTTGAAGTTATTATTATTATTTATTATTATTTTAGATTTATTAAATTTTATATGTAATTTAAAATAATATTTGAATAAATAGAAAAAAAAAAATATGAATTTCATTTCACATTGTCTACATCAGACAGATAATGAGGCAGATATAGATATGCGACAAGCGAAGTTTTGAGGAATACCTTGTTTCTGTTTCTCTAACAAAAAAGATTTATATCGAGCTTTAAAAGTAAATTTACTGTTAATAGTTCTCATCGGCGGTGGGATATTATTCCAACACTTCGTTGCCGCATACCTGAAGCTACCAGTAAAAGCCTCAGTCCGATGCCTGTGAAACATTAGTACGGAACGTGTTTTTCTTACATTACCGCGAGTGGCGTAATTCAATTTTTCATGCAAGTATTCTGGTTTCTTGTATTTAAGAACATCAAATAACAGACTTGCCAAATGCAACTCTCTCCGTGATTCCATATTAAGCATTGATGCATTGTTCAAATATGGCGATACGTGACTTCGCGGAGGTATTGAATAGCAAAATCTACAACAGGCGTTTTGCACTCGTTGCACCAACCTTTTTGTTCTACTCAGTAATCTCGGACCATACAGAAGATCACCATAGTTCAATCTGGACAAAATCAATGATTCACAGATACTTATACGTGAGGCTACAGAAAGAAAGTTTCGAATCCTGTATAGTACACTTAGCCGGTAAAAACAACTCTTCGCCAAGTTCAGCACATGGCTTTCAAATCTTAGCTGACAGTCAAACAATATGCCCAGATTCCTTGCCTCTTCAACTCGAGTTATTTGCTTACCATCAATAGTCACAAGGGGGTCATTATTTATGATTTTGTAGATCTGTAATTTAGTACCGATTACCATATACTTTGACTTAGTAGGATTAAGTATAAGAGAATTGCGCATAGACCAATCCAAAATACGCCCCAGGTCCTCATTGAGTCGACTTACTGCAGACAAATACGTGCACCCCTGCCATGGGCAAGGCTATTTTTGTACATTTTCATTACTTAATCTTAATTTTTAAATATTCTATTGTAAATAAACACATTCATTCATCATGCTCTCTTCCATTCCGCACTTCATTCTTCCATTCATCATCTTTCAATTATATCTTCTAAAGTTTTTATTTCGCCCATTTTAGAACGCCGGTGAACTATCCTTATATATGTTTCCAGACTTCCCTCCCCATACTGCGTCAGTCCAGACACGGGCGACAGCGAGCTTCGCAGCTCCACCTAGCCACCGCGATCCCATCGGCTATACAAGTGTATAGCCGAGGTATACAACATTAGTCCTAGGTCCCTCTGGGTTATGGACGTCTGGCGGTAGTCGCTTCATGTCAAAATCAGTACTTCGTCAAATCTTTAGGCTTAGGTAACGAATCCCGCCAATCCTAATGGATAAGCGGAACGGTACAATTCTAGGAACAAGAAGTTCAGCTTCCAGAAATAATACAAGTACAAACATAAGAAAGTTGCAGCTCAAATTAATTATTAAGGTTACTTACTTACTTACTGCGCTGGCTTGACGACCCGAAGTGGATCTTGGCTAGGAAGGTAGCCTATGAAGACCAACATTATGTGTCACTTTATGGTACCTCTACTGCTAACACAGCTACTCCTTTGGAGCTTACTAGTGACCTCACTCACATGCAGGTGTTGAGGCAGTTATTTGGGTGCGGTTTTTTGTGAAGTGGAAGTACTTCCACAGACGGGCTGCTTTGATGCGCTCTACCTTTCTTAAAAACACCTAGACCAAGACAAACAGAGATGTTCATGCATACAAATGTTTGCCCTGTGTATGTATCGAACCCACGAGCGTTGGTGTCAAAGTAATAGAAGAACGTAACAGTACGTTTTATCCTGCGCCACTGAGCTCGTCAAATATACACATATTAAGGGTAATTTGCATCGTATTTTTTAACTCTACCTATCTATCTATATCTTCACGCCAAATCCCTTGCGGGGCAGGCAAAGTGACTCAATCCTTACACAAAACGCTCGCTTCTTTAGCATTCATAGCTCTTGTTAGCTCGCCTGTTTTAGGGCTCCTGACATGGCCTTCTGATAAAACAAGTACAATTGTCACGTGTTTTTAAAAATGAGGTGATGCTGTTTTTTCATTGCTGGTTGCTGACTGTCTAGATGAACTTGACCTAGATCTTTTATATTGCGGTCTGAGCTCTCGGCTCTGATTATGCGGGGATTTCAAATTGCATCGCCGCTAATTATGACGTCAAATGCACAATGCAATAATGTTGATTTTTGATTTGTTTGTCCTATTGCAAAGGATGACAGCCATATTTTCGATAAAAAGTATGCTTAGTAACTACCGAAGAGAGAAAACCAAAAAAACTAATATTTTTTTATAAATCTAAATTGGCAAACAAACATGCGGCCCGCATCAGATGGTAAGCGATCACTGCAAGCTATTGACGCTCGCAACACCACGGGGATGATACTTGCGTTCTACCAATCTTGTGACCTAAGGAATCCGGAACACAGCTATATAAATATAGCTGATTGGTGGTAGAAATAGGTGAGACAGTGGTACCCATGCAGACGACTTTTATACAAAGTCTCCCTCTGGTAAAATATCTATAACATTACACGATGGTAGTTGTTATCCGATGGCCATTCGAATATTTAACAAATTACCAAGGAACATAGTTTACTTGCCCTTGGCAATCTTTAATTCACAGTTAAAAAAACTACTTGTAAACAAGTGTTACTATACTGTATCTGTTTTTTTATATAATAAATTATAATTATTGATATGATGGCCTAATAAAAGTAATTAGATGTAATATAGTAATTTATTTTGAAAGGTTTAAATAAATTTGCATGTCTGATTCAGGCGAAATATTCTGAATCTAATATTTATTGATACCGTCATTGTACCAATATTTGAAGCAAATATGTTTTCTATATTTCTTTACTTCTTTTAACCAACTGACCCAAAAGGAAGGTAATGTAAAGTTTAAAAGAGGTAGAACGCATCAAAGCAGCCCGTCTGGGGAAGTACCTCTACCTCACAGAAAATCGCAACCAAATAACAACTCCCTAGAGGGTTCTTGTGTTCCAGCGTATGAGTGAGGTCACCAGTAAGCTCCCAAGGAGTTGTTGTGTAAGCAGCAGAGGAGGCATCGCGGAGTGATACTCAATATATCTCAAGCGTTAATAGGCTAGGGTAGCTTTTCATCAGGTGGGCCGTATACTTGTATGCATCCCGACGTAGTATAACGTCCGTGTATGTGCGTTCCATTGTGACCTCCTGTAGCCGAAACCGCTTGACCGATTTTGATTAGATTAATAATACGAGTAATAAGATCCCCGCAGGGTAGCTTGTGGCGAGCTGATGGTGCGTAACGATACCACGAGAACCCGAGTGCTCCCGAGAGTCGATCAGGGCCTTCGTCTCCGGCGTGTCTTCGTCGGTCGGAGTGGAAATCCAAAATTGGCTGTCCAGAGAGGAGTCAATAGAGTATATTGCTCTAGCAGGTGATATACTCCAGGGGTGGAAGTGTTAAAGGGTATAACGCCGTAACTTCGGAGAAAGCGCAGCACACCTCTCGACACCCCTGAGTCACTCACATCGGTGTTGCCCCCGGCCGACTTTCTCTGGCATTTCGGGGGTCCATCTAGTGAGTGGCGAGCCACCGCCTGCCGAAAGTAACTACAGATATGATAGTTATGGCAGACGTCCCTCCCTCTTCTGCAATAGCCTGGTTCTAATAATATCTCCAAATGTCATTTTAATAGCCCACTTTTTTCTGACATAATTCCAATAGTCCCAATACCTGCCGTGACCTGTTCAGTGCTATATTGTCCCATTGATATCCCCTGGAGCGGGTCACGGCGGGTGTACAATATTACATACAATCTTTTAGAAGGGGCGTTGGATCATTATCCCCGCGCACGCCTATCAAATGACCGGGATTAATACCCGTGAGTGTAAAGATATAATACATTTTCTCACTAGATTCGTATTTTTCTACCGAGTGTCAGTCATGTAATGAATACTGGCTACGTATTCTCATTCCATTGCAATGTGAATCATTTAGTAGTAGACGTTTGAAATCAATTGTGAATGGTTATCAAACGACTAAATTTTGCCCTTCCTCCACTACACTCCACGGTCTAGATTCACATGTGAATCAATGGCACCTTGTCGTTAGTAACAATTTAGAAGCAGTAAGCTAGCTTTGCTTTCCACTTTGGTCTGCTTGGCGTAACAATAAAATGGCGTACTAGATCACTAGTGCCATGGAAGCACTTTGAAAGCTACTTTCAAGAGCAGTTAGCGACAGGAAACAGGACGCCAAGATGAGATAAGTTATGCGTAGAATGCATAACTAATTTCATCTAAAGATTTGATTGCGAATTTCATTTAGAATGTTAAAACAATGCGCATCTTTACGAATCGACGATTTCAATTGTTTATTTGAAGTTATTCTACTGCATATTATATTATATTATTCTATCTCTATTGTGCCCAATCAAGTAGTGATTGGCCCGCCCAATAATTGGATCATTTTTCAACTCAAGACTGACGGCAAACACGCTAAGAAAGAATGGACGAATGAAATATCATAGGTACTGTTAGATCGATGACGATTGATTCGTGCTAATACGAGCGATGTATTCGGGTCAGGGTCAAAGAATATGTAAATTACATGATTTTAGCAACAAAAATATTTATTCGAGTTACAATAGTAAAGATAATAAGCATATAAATCTTTTGTCCATTCGTGTCGCTTCGAATTTTCGTGCACTCGAAAGATATTATCATCAACTGTCAAAATTCGTAACGAAATAAGTTTGCTATGTGGTATGTATGGGACCTGGCGTGAAGATATACATAATATCTTCACGCCAGGTCCCTTGCGGGGTAGGCAGAGAGAACCGAGCGCCATAAGACGCGGTCCTTACACACTTCACTCGCTTCTTTCACATTCATAGCTCTTTTCATGCACGCTCGCCGGTTCTTAAGGCTCCTGACATCACCTTCTGATAAAACACGACCAATTTATCATGTCATGGTAGGTTAGTCTTGGTCTTCCTCGGCTCCTACATCCTTCCACTTTCGCATTGTATATCTGTTTCGTCATTCTTTCATCTTGCATTCTTTCGACATGTCCGAACCAACGGAGCATGCCCTTTCTTATCTTTGCTATGTGGTATTGGTTTATTTAACGAACTCAGTAAAAAGCACTTCATAAATTCAGCAGTATTTATTGTTATAAAAAAGAGAGCATGATGTCGTGGCTACGCGTGATATTCTAACCGGACACGCATGTTAAGCAACGTCGACCGCAGCCTGTCTATAGATGGGTTTTTCTATCTCGAGTTTCTCCGTGCTTCGGAGGGCACTTTAAGCCGTCGGTCCCGGCTTTTGTCGATAGATGACAGTCGTTAAGCTAAGTCTGTGGCCCTCAGGCGGAAACACTGGCCTCCGCCAATCCGCATTTCAGGAGCGTGGTGGAGTATGCTCTAAACCCCTTCGGTTGAAGGGAGACCCGCATGCCTGCAGTGGAATGAGTAAGGGTTGATGTGGATATTGTTAATGAAAGTTTAGTCAAATCGTTTCCAAATATTAAGCCTTCTTCTTATTCATGTTTTCCCGTTTCCTAATTCATTAGTGGGATTAGTGGGGTCCGTCAACTAAGCCTAAGGATGTGGCAAAGATACTGATTTTGACATAGAGCGACTGCCATCAGACATCCAAAGCCCAGAAGAAATACCAGATCTTTCTTAGGTGAGATTACACGCAATTCGAAATATAATTTCTTGCACGTGCGGGATTCCCCACGATGTTTTCCTTTACAATCGAGTAATTGATAAATATATACGAGCTCGGTGGCGCAGTGGTGACACGCGTTGCTACGCTACTTTGACACCAACGCTCGTGGGTTCGATTCCCACACAATAAAAACATTTGTGTGCATGAACATGTCTGTTTGTCTTGGTCTGGGTATTTTCTATGTATAATAAGTATGTATTTACAAAAAAAAAAAATGTATTTACGTATGTTTATCAGTTGTCTAGTACCCATAACACAAGTTTCGCTTACTTTGGGGCTAGATGGCGCTGTGTAATTTGTGAGACAATATTATAAAAAAAAATATACATGAATCTGATTTTAGTGGTACATGTAAAAGTGGCAAAAGTATCTTTAGGATTCAAAAAGAAATACATTGTGAGGAAACGCATACGTTCCAAAAATTATATTTCGTAAAGCGTGCTACCTAACCTAAGAAATATCTGGTTTTCCCTCTGGGCTGTGGAGGTCTTACGGCAGTCGCTCCATGTAAAAATCGGTGTCTTCGCCAATCCTTAGGCTTGGGTTACGGACCCCGCCAATCCTAATGGACTAGGGACCAGGATAATGCGAAGAAAAATAATTTATTACACAAATATTAAGTGGAAAGTTTGACGCTGCCTTAAACAAAACAAGTAATCAATATAAAAAGATTTATTATACAAGATTATAAAAATTTCAAATATCATCAATCAGCCGGTATCTGCTCACTGCTGGGGCGGTAAGGAAGTGCCGAAGGTTTCTAAGTACTGCCCAACCCTGTCCGATGCGTCTATCGATCTCTTTTACCCGACTTTGGAGACTGATAATAATGTAATATTAGGTATACTATTCTTGAGAGCTCGGTGGCGTCGTTGCGCGTGTCATTCTAACCGAACGCGCAGGTTCGTCCGCGCATATCCCAGTATCCCGTAGGAACCGCTTTTTCTTTCTTCGTTTTCCTTGGCTTCTAAGGATCGTATCGAGATGTTGAATAGCCTATATTCCTTCCTCAAGAATTGGGACTATCATATTTTCAAATCTGACTAGTAGTTCTAGAGATTAGGTTATTCAAACAAACACATCTTCCGCTTTATATATTGTTTGTTTGTTTGTTTGTTTGTAATTTCTTTATTGTACACTCATAGTAAATAACAATACAATAAACATAAAAATATAGAATTATAAATGTACAAAGGCGGGCTTATCTCTATAAGAGATCTCTACCAGCCAACCTTTGATTGATTGGATATTTTACTGCAGAGTGGCGAGGGCAAAACCAATGAGAAATATGAATAATTACATATATACAATATAAAACTCACAAGTAACAGTACTACATTACATAATTAATAATAGATTAATATATATATATATATATACATATATATAAATTCCACATACATAAATACCTAATTACATACATACATATATAAACAATATACATACTTAACAGTAAATACAAATGCTATACTTATTAATTCTACACATATTACATGGACATGCTACTAAAGAGTACTAGCTCAATCCACTGCCCTGACAAATTTGAGAAGACGAGCCTTGAAAGAATCCAATTACGTAGCCAGTTTTACATGGGTGGTGAGCGAATTCCAAAGAATTGCCGCCTTGACCGTGAAAGAGTTAGAGTAGGTTTTAGAGGAATGGAATATATTAGTACTGATAGGAATAAAACTGCATAATCGTATTGAGCAAATGAAAATTATCACGCGACCTCCAATTCTAAACCCTTTTTATTGTTAGAAGACTTTATTCATTTGGTACACAACAAATAAACAAATTTGAAAAGTAATCTTTCCTTGAAATTTTAGAAATTTCAATACTGTCCATCAAACTCCGGCTCCCGAGTCTGATTTCGTTCAATCGCAATTCTTAGTATTGAAATTAAAAACTAATTAGTTAGCTTTGCTGAATCGAAAACAATCTATCTATGGATCTATCGTGTTTCAAATTTGTTCGTAATATATTTAGAATTATTTTGATTTGAATTCATACTTAAATCTGCTTCTATACTGGGAGGCAATTCAGAAATTTGATGACAAAAAAATCGGTCCAAAATTTAATGACACCACTGCATAGGTAAAGACTCAAAGAATTCGTTACATTACAATGTCCTTTTAGTACTCGTACAACTTACTTCCCGTTACGAAGACGTATTTACGTAACATTACGTAACGTAACATTACGTTAACGCCGATTCCACGACACAGCCACACGTCGTTATTTTTTCAATTATTTTTTTATACAAAGTGGGAAGGCATACAAACATACTGCTCACCTGATGTAAACCGGTTATCGGCTCTGCTGCTAATACAGCTATTCCTTAGGAGCTTACTCAAATACCGTATTAATTTTCAAGAGAGATACCTATTATTTTTATGTTTCGTTTTTCTAACCTAAAATAAGGCAGAAGAATTTAGTACACGTACAACACTTACAGTTCAATTTTATTTTAATACAACGTCGGGAGACAGACAAGAAATCGGCCCACCTGATTACGGTTGCAGAAACACAATAACCCTAACCAGCGTATTGGCCAACTGATCCCGAGTTTCAATAAAATAATCTTTATTTGAAATAAATTAAAGATTATTTTATTTTATTTTTAGTTCAAATCCTGCCATATAAGAGTACTACTAAATTCATATTTTTTATATATTTGTAATTATCACTTGCTTTTCAGAAGGGACACATCATGAGGAAACCCACACATCCAAGAAATAATTCGAAAGGCATGTAATCTAATCAAGGAAAGGTCTGGTATCAGTGGCATGCGCTCCATATAGGCAAAAAGACATAGCCTACACTATCAATTTGATAAATACCATCCGATGTTTCTTAATTCTTAAACATAGTTTTTAAATAATATTTCGTATCAAAAACAAAAAAATAAAAACTGCTTCATCTATCGGTATCGGTGCAAGTTATTAAAATAGATTCATTAGTAGGTACCCGCTACATCAATGTGCTACACTAGCGCCGCTATAGGAGCTTAACGGCAGAGACACAAACTATTTCTGTCTAAATTTACGTATGTGTGCCGCGTTAGAAATACGGATAGTGAAGTGTACATCCCTGTAAATACATTGCCCACAATAACACAAATAACGCACACAATCGCAGATGATAAACATTGTCTATTCACCCGAACCATGACGTAAATTACCTTTTGATAGCGTTGACGCAGAAGTTTGAATTTTTCACTGCTCGTAGGGAATATAGACCTGAATATTTGATATTAATTACAACTTGATAGCTCTTCCCATCCCTGAGAAAAAAGGTCTTGACAGACGTAAAGACAGACAGGCCGACGGACAGACAGATAGACGGACAACAAAGTGATCGTATAAGGGTTCCGTTTTTCATTTTTGAGGTAAGAAATCCTAAAACGTACATTTATTGATCATATATTGGTTGAGAACGCACTTTGCACGCGAAACATAAAGTCATATGTACGAATGAAAAAACTAAATACATCGTCGACTCCATACAATAATATTTAAGCGAACGAAACGCAAAATTAAACATCGTGCGATCAGATCAGCTGTAACAACAGTGCATGTAATCTCAATTAATTTATGCTTACACTGCGTAATGTGCCCCATCTGGATTCCCAGTTCACGGATCAACATAAAATATCCGCCATTATTGGTGATTAAAACAAATTTATTTTTCCGTCATATAAAATTTTATTGAGGTCTCATGGAATGGTTACAATAGGACTTATATTGATGAAAATAATAAGTAACAGTGTATAAAGAACAGGTCTAATGACCAACTAATCTCGGGTTCGAATCCCGTCATATACTAAATTGGTATTACGAATTTATGTACATATTTCTAATTATCACTTGCTCGCCGGTGAAGAAAAACATCGTAAGGAAACCCGCAAATCAAGAATGTTACATTTCGTAAAACGTGTGACTTAACCTAAGAAAGGTCTGATTTTCCCTTTGTATTGTGAAGATCTAACCGCAGTCACTTCATGTAAAAAAGTCTGTATCTTTGCCTAAATCCTCCAAAGGTTTAGGTAGCGAAACCTTGCTAAATAATGGATTAGGTAACGAAATAAAGAAGAAAAAGAATATATATTTAGCAATTACCTAAACTATCTTAGTCGTCATTGTTTTGTGTTAAATAACCAGTATACGACAGTGAGTGGGATATACCCTGCATTGGGGGTGTCGGTTCGGTTATTAATCATGTATCTAAACAAATGACTGCCGAGAATAAGATCTATGAATGTGGGATTACGAATGAGTGATATACTGGAAGGATGTGTGCTGTATGCAGAAGATACCGTATTTCTAAAATAGAAGGATGTAGGAGCCGAGGTAGGCCAATGCTTACCTACCACGACCATATTGATCGTGTTTTATCAGAAGGTGATATTACGATCCCTACAAACCGGCGAGCGTGAACCATGCACGCTCGCCACTGTGATGTAACTTGATAGCATGATAAATTACTTACAATTGAATGCGTAGGATATCTAAATACTAGTATTTGAAAGAGAGGAAATCCGAATAAAAACAAGGATTATGGTCGATGATATAGTGGTGGACCAAGCGACCGAGATGGAACATTTTGTAAGTGTTTTAAACGTGGTTTATAGGTACACCGCTGAAGTCAATAGACGAGAGCAGGGAACCGTGTGAATGCAGCGTTAAGAAAATGTCTAAGCAGATGAAACTAAGCCAACCTTAATGCTAAGTTACGGAAGTGAATAATGGGTATGGCAGAGAGAGTATGGAAGTACAATAAACAAGATCAAGATGCGAGCATTGCGCAAAATCTGTGGCGTAATACATGCAGACTGCGTTCTTAACGATGATGTAAGAAAGAAATTTTGAATTATGGTGTACCGACATCATAATTCGAATTAAAAAAGGCATTCTCCGTTGGTATAGTCACGCAGAGAGAGAATGAAACAAAACAGATATACAACGCGAAAGTAGAAGGATATAGGAGCACCGTGGAAGGACGAACACGATCAATTTGATTTTATCGTGAGCCCTAGGAAACGGCGAGCGTGCATGAAAGGGCCTGTCAACATTAAAGAAGCAACAAGGTGAGCAAGGAGTCATGTGACGCTCGGTTGTCTCTGCCTACCTTGCAAGGGACCTGGTGTAAGGGTGTGGTAGAAATCTATATCTAAAGAGTGGTGATCTAAAATCCTGTAATATTTTAAGAACGGAATGCACCATATGTATTGAGACAACTTTTATTTCAGGTACACTGAAGCCGTAACAAAAATTATGTTCACGGAAAACGTGTTTGTAACCTCTTATCTCCCCTAAATATCAACAGTATTTGGCTATAACAATTAGGTTATAGCTAACTTAACTATTATAAGCCAGTGACTACGATTGGGCTATATAATTAAGTTATAGATGTAACTTATTAGTTATGACTCAATAATTACGTAGATGCCAATTGTACAACGGTTGTATTCCGAAAAGATGTTCGATATCGAACCGCTAGTTGACGGCTGGGAATATTGTATTCTCACTGGAGCCGCAATGGTCGCGTACTGTACTGTTACTGTGCCTGGAATTGGGTTCCAGAGAAATTTTCGTGGTGGCAAACTCTGGGTCATGAAACTTTATTAAACAAAACCGCCATAGCGTTATTCCATATCCTGATCTATTACGATAGGAGTCCGCTACATTGGCCTAAGGATTTGGCGAAGATAATCTTCACATGTCAGACCTACACATCCCACTGGGAAAATCAGACCTTTCTTAGGTTCACACATCTTTCGATAGTTCTTGGAAGTGCGGGCTTCGTCACGATGTTCCCTTCCCCGTCGAGCAAGTGATAATTAAAAATATATATATAAATTCGAAAACGAATGTAGTGATACATACTCTCGCAGGATTCGAACCGGGGACCAGCTGGACTGAGCTATCAATGCTCTTCTTCTACCTAGCGTTATCCCGTTGCCTGATCCATTTGGACTGGCACGGTCCGCTACCTAATGCTAAAGATTTGGGTAAGATTCTGATAGGGAAACAGAGTGACTGCCGTTAGGCCTCTACGACCCATATTAGGACCCGGGACAAGTTGGTCAATAGATCGATTCTTTATCCACTGAGCTATCACAGCTGAACTACAACAACAGAACCATAATCCAAAACATAATCCAATGTTTACTTACTTACACTATTTATATGCCTCTAACTAAACGCGCAATGCAAATGTTTTTATAAATTTAGTACAACCCTAAATACATAAAGCACATTGTACGATGTACAAACATACAACTAGATTATTTTCTCTATGGTAATGTATGAGATATTTTTAAATAAACAGTAAAATACCATACTTACACGTGTATCTGTTTGACGAGCTCGGTGGTGCTGGTGGCGGATTCGATTCCCACACAGGACAAACATTTGTGTGCATGAATATGTTTTTTTGTTTTGGTCTGGGTGTTTTCTATGTGAGCTCCATTGTGTCGTAGCGCGTGTTAAGCAATTCTAACCAAACACGCGAGTTAAGCAACGTCGACCTCAGCCTGTCTATGGATGGGTTTATCTAACACGAGTATCTCCGTGCGTCGGAGGGCACGTTAAACCGTCGGTCCCGGCTGTTGTCGATAGATGACAGTCGTTAAGCTAAGTCAGTGGTCCTCGGGCGGCTTGAAAACACTGGCCTCTGCCAATCCGCATTTGAGCAGCGTGGTGGAGTATAATGCCCCTTGGGTTGAAGGGAGACTCGTATCCCTGCAGTGGGATGAGTAAAGGTTGATGTGGTGGTAGTTTTCTATGTATCATTAGTATGTATTTACAAAATTTATATATACATATACATATTTACGTATGTTTATCAGTGGTTTTGTACCCATAACACAAGTTTAGCTTACTTTTGGGGCTAGATGACGCTGTGTAATTTGTCAGACAATATTTATTTATCTAGCAGAATACTAGCACTGAGGAGAGATTTGAATATGTACTGTATAATGCCAGTTGACACAAACACACTGCAGTTCAAATCTAATGCTATTTTGAAATTAAACTATTTTTAACGGAAGTATCGCGTGTTTTATTTATTTTGTTGAAACCTGACGTTTCGAACGCTTTGCAGCGTCCGTGGTCGCAAGAAAGACTGCAAATGCGGACGCTGCAAAGCGTTCGAAACGTCAGGTTTCAACAAAATAAATAAAACACGCGATACTTCCGTTAAAAATAGTTTAATTTCAATGTGTAACAATCGCGAAAACCTAAGACAATACTAATGCTATTTTATCTAAGTAATATGTTTGACGGGCTTTGTGGTGTAGTGGTTAAAATGTTGTTTCGACACCAACGCTCGGGAGTTCGATTCCCGCACAGGGCAACATTTGTGTGCATGAACATGTCTGTTAGTCTTGGTCTGGGTGTTTCTAAGAGAGGTGCATCAAATCTGGGAAAGTATCACCTGACAGAAAACCACAGTCAAATAACTCCCTAGAGGGTTGTTGTATGTGAGCGAGGCTACCAGGAAACTCCTAAGGAGTATGGAGTACTCTTTAGCAGTCCGATGTTGTATAAAAAAAACAAAGAAAACCGCATGTAAGTATAGATAGAAATATTTGGTTTAACATTATTGAGCCATTATAGCCTAATAGCTAAATGACCAGCATTTTTGTTTTTAATACTACGTCGAGAGGCATACAAGCATACGAGCCACCTGATGTAAAGCAGCCAATTAACGTTTGTAATAAATTAAGTATCACTCGCACTATGCCCCCTCTGCTGAACACACTAGGGAGTTGTTATTTGATGGCGGTTTTCTGTGAGGTGGAGGTACTTCCCCAGACGGGCTGCTTTGATGCACCCTACCTCTCTTAAAAGTCGTATGGTTGTATGTCTCCCGACTTTGTACAAGAAAATCAATAGCAAACTAATACAATCCATCCAAGAAACTTCCGTTTACTTCTTATTTATAGTACTTAAAGGTTAATGCTTCGATAAAATAAACATCTTTATCAATAGAACGATCATTACTGTTTCTCGTCCAATCGGAACTGTTCAATTGCCCGTGTATACAGAGCGATATGGTCCCTTATTGTTTCCACTTGTTACGCAGTTCAACCCATGTCAAACTAACGTATAAAACAATTGTACGGTACAAAAGTTGTTTTGTTTTGTACTTGTTTCAGATTGTTACTTGGATTGTGTCATTAGTTTTTGGATTGACAAGCACTGTTCCACGAGTGTTCTGTAGTGTTCATTATACATTGACGCTGAATCCACGATTTTGTAAAGTAATTTGATATCAAATCCTATTAAAACTTCTTCTTGGACAGCCACATGCTGTAGTCTCTTGTGAAAACCTTGTACCTCCGTATGACATCGATTCTAATCGGCGTTTGGCACTTAAATACGCAAACATACCAACAGAAAAATATGCATATATATACTCAAGGACATCAGAATAGTAATTTATTATAAATCATCATCATTATCACTAACCACTAAAAAACATTTTTTTAGTATATTTTAAGAGAGGTAGGGCGCATCAAAGCAACCCGTCTGGGGAAATACCTCCACCTCACAGAAAACCGCAGCCAAATAACAACTCCTAGAGGGTTGTTGTGTTCCTGCGTGTGAGTGAGGTCACCAGTAAGCTCCTAAGTAGTTGCTGTGTAAGCAGTAGAGGAGGCATCATGACAGTGATACTTAATATATCGCAAGCGGCTACGGTATAAAAAACTCCCGACGTAGTATAAAAAAAACATGGTCATACTTTATCGATTGTACGCTTCGTCACTATTTCAAAACAATATTCCGTGTACATACAAACTCGACCTATATTATAAATGATCGCGATTAAACGACAGCCAATATAATGTGACATCCACTAACATTATATTGCCTGTGTACTTTAATCATTTATTATTATCACTTATAATGAAAGAGGTTTATTTATTACTGTAGCCGGCAGCTTGTCGCTCTGGTTTGTTGTTAGGCATCATTATAGGTGACTTTTGTATTCAGAAAAATAGATTTACTAATAAAATGATAACTTTTAACACGCCGTCTTAAAACGCCTTCGCACTCATCCCAGTGTATTATACGAAATGTTTTTCGGTGCGAGCTGTGCAGCTCTAGAATACTCTATCCATTAGCAATTTGAAATGCAGAAAATATGTTCAGTTTTAAAGGTTTTTCCTTTCCTGGCTTAATTGATAGCCACAAAATACATAACACTCTGAAGCACAAAAGGTCGATATAATTAAACCTTGTAGAGTTATTTCTTCGAACTCTCCTTCTCTCTCCTCCTTCTCCTCCTCCTCTCTCTTTCTCTTCACTCCTTCGGGCTTTCCCAAAAACTTTCCTTAGATCATTTCTAGAATAAGGATTACAGTTGATGATGAAGTGTTGGGAGTGGATGAGATTGTATATCTTTGATGCGCTTTCAGCAGGAATGGAAGGTATTGCTTATGTGTAAATACGAGTGAGTGCAGGGAATAGTGTGAATGGAGCATAAGGAAACCTTCTTGGCAGTAAAAGCTTGAGCCAGAAGACACAGCTCGCTATATACAATGCAGTGCTGGTCCCAACGCTTACTTATGGAGCGCTGAGTGTGCCAAAGAGAGCATGAAAGTAGGATAAACGCGGTTGAAATGTGAGCTTTGCGCAAAATTCGTAGAATAACGCTTGTAGACCGTATTCGCAACAATGAAACATCATTATATCTAACAAGAAACACAGTTGGTCTGAAAGAGAGTGTCGGTGTTAAAATAAGTGAATTCTTAAAGTGAATATATAAATAAATATTCTGTGAATATATCAAGCGTCTACCTGTTGCCATTATCAATATCGAGCAAAAATGAGCAAAAAAATCACGTTTGTTGTATGGGAGCACCCTTAAATATTTATTTTATTCTATATTTTAGTATTTGTTTTTATAGCGGCAACAGAAATACATCATCTGTGAAAATTTCAACTGCCTAACTATCACGGTTCATGAGATACAGCCTGGTGACAGACGGACGGACGGACGGACGGACAGCGGAGCCTCAGTAATAGGGTTCCGTTTTACCCTTTGGGTACGGAACCCTAAAAATAGCACGATACGAGAACTATGTGGAATGAAAGATGATGTGGTGGTATAATTTGAAAAGGGAATACTAAGATGGTTTGATCATTTAGAAAGAATGAATGGCAAAAGAGTTATAAAAGAAGTGTATCGGGAAAGAGTGAATGGTAATATCGGTAGGGACCGCCCTAAATGCACACATTTAAATCAAATGGTCATGTGTTGAAAAAGGGCCAAAACAAAATAGCACCTAAACCCGAAGAGCATGCCCGAAGAGGTTGATGAGTGTGTGGAGAGTGGTGAGTGGCCTGACATTCCATAGTCTCTGCGTACCCTAATGGGAGACGGGCGTAATTATATGAATATATATTTCATTATTAAATATGCTCTGAATGAAGGCCGGTACCTTTTCAGTAGACTATTACAAGCCTACATTATGTCTCTCGAACGTCAATTACAATTTGGCAGCGACCTTTCATAATTACAGGACGCGAGAATCAAGTACCGACCCGACGTCATAATAGTGAAAACGACTTACGTCAGTAGGAAAGTCGATGTCACAATTTCCGGACGAGATGCTGTGATAACTTTACAAAACATTAATTAAACATTTTAAATACCTACGACGGAATATAGTGATATGAAGGAAGATTTTAAGTGAAGTGGGACGCAAAAAGCAAGCCGTCTGGAGAAATACCCCCACCTCATGGAAAACCACAGCCAAATAACAGGTCCCTAGAGGGTTCAATACAATACAATACAAATATTCTTTATTGCATGACATTAAAATTGAAAACCAATGATACTCATAAACTATAGCACAATAGGCGGTCTTATTATTATTATTATTGTCCCACCACTCATACCCACCACTGTGTCTCCTGTGTAGCCAGAATTAACAGCGGCGACCAACAAAAAGGCAATGAACAGTGAAGTCCATTGCCGTCCCGGGGGTTAAACTACAGCTGCTTTGGAACTCACAACGAATTTAATCAGAAGAAATTTGTAGGAGTAGGAAGTTTTGGAATTGACTTATCGCTAATCAATCTCGTCCAGACAACCTTAAGCTAAGAGAAAACTATTATCTTGAAATAAGGGTAGTTGTGTTCGTGCATTTGAGTGAGGTCACCAGTAAGCTCCTAGGAGTAGCTGTATTAGTAGCAGAGGTGGTTTCGCGCGAGTGATACTTAATGTACTGCAAGCGTTCGTAGACTTCGCTAACTGCTTTACATCAGGAGGGCCGTATACTTATATGCCTCCTGACGTAGTATAAAAAAAGACAAACATGAAAAAAAGTTATAATAATAAATGCCTTGATTCGCATTACTGGCACATGAAATTAGCTGTTGATAAATAGGTATTACTAAAGTTTAAATTTAAATGTTACGTAAAAATTAAAGGTCTACGAAACATAAAACTACAAAAAGTCAATAGACTATAGTATACAATTAAATTTCACAACATTTATAATTCTCTAATTAATTATTAAAGCAATAAGTTGCAATTAGAAAATAAGCTTTTTCAGTTAGGAAGCCATTTGTTATCCTTTATTGACTTAATGGTCAGTGGAATTTTATTACAAATTGTGGATGCTATATAATTAAGCTCATTCTACTAAGTTTTCCATGAATGGATTATTCTCATTGTGCCATTGGTGACTTCCAACTGGATTTGTCATGAAATGGTGTTGGTTGTTACTGATAAATATTGCAACCTCAGAAATGTACATAGATGGTAGTATAAGAATCTTATACTCACGACATTGAAGCGTAATACGATTATTATATAGAATATTAGAAATAACCACCATGCGTAATGTGTGTGTAAAAAATGCATTCATGCCATTAGCTTTGTTGTTAATTAATGTGCATTTTACAACACAGCTTATGCATGATGGCTATAAATAATTCATCTATCTTTACCTTCACGCTTAATCCCTTGCGGGGTAAGCAAAGGATACAGAGCGCCATATGACTCGGAGCTTACACACCTCGATTCGTTCAAAGCTCTTCTCATACACGTTCGCCGGTTTTCTAAGTATGGCTAAGGCTCCTGACATCACCTTCTGATAATACACGATCAATTTGTCATGGTAATTAAGGCTAGGCCTTCCTCGGTTCCTGCATCATGTATATCAGTTTCCTAATTCTTTCTACATGTCCGAACCAACGGAGCATGCCTCTTCTTATTTTAACACCGACACTCTCTTTCAGGCCACCTCTATTTCTACAGTCATCATTTCGAACACGATCTACAAGTGTTACGTCACAATTTTTGCACAACGCTCGCACTTCGATGGAAAACTTTAAATAAGATATTTCAAAATCCCACGACATTAAAACGTGATACGATTACTATGCAGAATATTATTGTTGTAAACTGCACATATTTTGTAGTACGTACCAGTAGATTTGTTTTAATTAATGGTACATTTTACAACACAAGTTATGCACGACGGTTATTAATAATATGTTTTATATACAACGTCGGAAGGTATACAAGTATGTCCACCTGGCGTAAAGCGGTTACCGTAGCCTACGAACGCTGAGCTCACCGGTGACCTCACACGCAGCAACGCAACAACCCTCTAGGAAATTATTACTTGGCTACGGTTTTTCTGTAAGTAACTTCTCCAGACGGGCTGCTTTGATGCGACCTACCTCTTTTAAAATATCCAGACCAAGACAAACAGACATGTGACGCACCCACGTGGGTTCGATCAAAATCGTGTCAGTCACGACTCCGCCCCCGAGCTCGTCAATATTCTACATAGTAATCATATGTAGTATCGCTTTAATAACGAGGGTTTTTTAATTTTTTTATTTGAAGCTTTCTTCATGTCATAATATTCCGTCGTGGGTTTTTTAAATTTTTAATTTATGTGCTATTTGTCACTCTTTTAATAGTAAAAACATTGTATACGTTTCAGCTTATATTCGTATTCCGTTTTATACTAAAATAACAAAAAATGTCTAGAGGGGAGCTATATGTTCAGCAGTGGACGAAGACAGGCTGAAATGATGTGACGATGATGATATAAGCAAGAATTTAATAGTGGTATATTAGTACTTACATGAGTAAATTATGAATAAAATAAAGGTTGGTTTTGTTTAACCGTCACATGTAAGACCTGATACCAGCCGGAACGAGGAACAAAAAGATTCATAATCTTGGTTGATTAACTGAGCGCAAGTTTTTGTCCTTCCATTGTATGACCGGATGTAGGAGAAAATTAACTTTTTTTACAGCGCGTTGGGAACCGTTGTAGTACACAGAATATCGCTACCGCATTGATGCCCGTATTTCTAATGTAGTATGTTTCTTTTTGCGTGACTTCTCATGTGCTCATGTGGAGTTACGCAGGAACATAAAACTGTTCAGTAATTTTTTCCTCCTCCTGCAAAGTTTTCAACAAGAAAATGACTTCCGGTATTAACATACAGGATATTATCCAAATACAGTTATAATAAATTATTTTTAAATAAAAAAACCGCGTTCGAAACACACCCAGGAACTAAAAAGCGAAAAATAATTGGTCACAATTAGACGGTGCCAGTATACTGTTATTATCAATTGATATTATGCGGCTTTTTTATTAAAAAATAATTTATATTTTGCTCGTTAGTAGTGTAAATAAAAAACAGAAATTGAAAGTCCCCATTAAAAACCTTTGCTGAAGGTGTGAAACTGTGGTTTGTGATACATTATCTGTGTATATATTTTTGTTTTTGTTGATTTTCTCAAAAAACACTGAATCAGTTTCGATAAAATTTATATGAGACCACCTATGAAGTATGACATACCAAACAAAAGGGAAACGTCAAAATCAATTCATAATTTGGGGAATGATCGCGTAACAAACATACGAAAATTGTCGAATTGAGAACCACCTCCTTTTTTGAAGTCGGTTAAAAAATCATACATGTACACAATGGAATAAGATACAATTAACCACATAATTATATTGATCGCACAAAAATAAATAAATATAGTGAATGAAAATAGAATAAATGCGGCCGAGATGGTAGCATTGCGCAAAATTTGTAGCATAACGCTTGCTGACCGCGTTCGTAATGATAAGTTGTGCTGAAAGCGAGTGTCGGTGTTAAGAAAAGGTATGCTCTGTTGGTTTGGACATGTACAAAGAATGCTCGATGAAAGAATGACAAACCGATATACGATGCGACAGTAGAACGATGTACGAGCCGAAGAATACCAAGAGTAATCTACCATGACCAAATTGGTCGTGTTTTATCAGAAGGTGATATCAGGAGCCCTAGGAATCGGTGGGCGTGCATAAAAAGAGCCATGTAGAATGTCAAAGAAGCGAGTGAGGTGTGTATGGACCGCGTCTTATGGCGCTCGGTTCTCTATGTCTACCCCGGGACTTCCCGTGAAGATACATACATACATTTTTTACGATATTTTTTAAATCGCAGTAGACTTTTCTCATCTAGTACGTACTGTTACTTGTTAAGAAAAATCCACTGTTGTGAAACAGTAATGCATTAAAAGCTAGAAGGCCAACAACTTTAGCGTCAAACAAGTTTTAGAGTTAGCAGCGTGAGAGTGATACCTCTGGTGTCACAAGCCTTTAAACGGACTCAGGCGTTCAGGCGGACCGAATGCATGTTTGTTGCCTTGGTTGTATAAAGAAAATTATAAAGCGAAATTTATTATAATAATATACACTATGTTTTGGCGAGCCCGTTGGTGGAGTGGTTAAGAATACTACTATACAACATTTAATTTACTACGTCGAGACACATACAAGCATACGGCCCATCTGATGTAAAGCGGTTACCGTAGCCTGTGGACGCTTCCAATTCATTATGTATCACTCGCGAGGTGCAACCTCTGCTACTAACACAGCAACTCCTCAGGAGATTACTGGTGACCTCACTCCACGCAAGAGCGCAATAACCCTCTAGGGAGTTATTATTTGGCTGCAGTTTTCTGTGAGGTGGTCCCAGACGGGCTGTTTGATGCGCCCTACCTCTTTTAAATACACCCAGAACAGGACAAACAGTCATGTTCATGCATACAAATGTTTGTCCTGTGTGGAAATCGAACCCACGAGCGTTGGTGTCAAAGTAACGTAACAGCGCGTTTCGCCACTGCGCCACCGTGTTCATAAACATGTCAGCTAGTCTTGATCTGATTGTTTTCAAAATATGTAGGGCAGCAAATCGCAGCCAAGAAACATTATCTGGAGGGTTGTCGTTAGTGACTGCGGTTACCAGTAGGCTCTTTAGGAGTTGTATTAGCAGCAGATGTGGCAACGCGGGAATTATATTTCCTATATCCCAAGCGTTCATAGAGCATTATAATAAATTTACAATACCTGTTGTACAACTATAATAAATTTACAACCCACGGCCCACCAGGGCCGTATTTGTTTGCCCCCGACTAGACCGACCGAATATTTTTAGTACGAGTAGTATTAGTAGTAGTGTAATAAATACTACCGTACCCAATAGCCTTTCGTACACGAAAAGACCCCGTTGGTGGGGTGATAGACGTAGTTCCAACGGTCGCGAATTCAATTTCATTTCAGGTTATGTTATGCCATTCTGTAAAAGTAATATGCAATTAACTCTTGGTTGCCAACTCTTAAAAATAAATGGGGCACATGTAAAAAAGGTCACGCGTTTATGTTTATTTCAAATGCAACTTGATTGGTTGTCCCCATAAAATTTACGGGCCTGTACCATATTCTCTTTTACATACCTATAGGTAAATATTGTATTCTGTATTCAGAATACTCGTTCCATGGCGTTATGGTTTTATCGCGTCCCTTCCCTAATTACAGGCCGTGAAAACCATACATTTACCCCTACTCAGATTTACGGGTATCGATATAGCATCATGAATTTCTTATGGCATTGAACATTTCTCATAGTTCCTAAATTGCCTATATACATTAGTAAATGGTAACACATTATATACAATTTATCTATACGACTAGTACCGTGATTATAGAGTTCTTAATTGAGTATATTGATAATTTAGTATTTAATTTTTTTTAATGAAAAAGCTGGTTGTTTTTACGTGATAGAATTTTATTAAATTTTACAGGCTCGTGGGTTCGATTCCCGCACAAGGCAAATTTGTGCATGTACATCTGCCTCTGTCTGTTTGTCTTAGTTTTGGTGACTTATATAGAACAGAATAAACATTTACAACAACTGATTTTAAGATACGTAGAACTCATCAATGCATCTGGGGAATTACCTCCATTTCACAGAAAATCGCTGCGAAATTACACCTCCCTGAAGGGTTCTCATGTCCTGTTGCAGTTTTACAATCATGCCCACGAGTGAGCTATACCCCTTGTAATGCAAGCACTCATAAACTACGATAAACACTCGAGCGGGTCGTACTCTGATTATTGCCCCCAATGGGCCATAAAAAACTATCTATCTATAACTTCCCGCAAACTTCCTTGCAGGGCTGTGATAATTACCAATATGCAAATAAATCCAGAAGCGTGATTTTAGTGTTAAATTTTTACATACATACATATTATCACGCCTGATTACCATTGGGGCAGGCAGATACTATGAAACGCCAGGTGCACCGATTCAAACATGCCTGTGTCGCTTTTTCTACACTCATAAACCTCTGCATGCATGGTCTTTTGTTTAGCATCAAGTTGGCAATGCATATTATTATACTCCTTGTATTGCAGTTGGTTATATATAGCCTACTGTAACTGCTTCACATGCGGCTGGGTGTAGGCTTGCTTAAATTACGTTGTACTCGTATATAAAGATCATAAAGTTCAGATACCGTACATGCGAAAAGACCGATAGCTAATGTTCAATAAATATATTCCCATTGAACATTACGTTCAAAAAATATCACCCCCTCAAGGAAACCTTGATAACTGTCTAATAAATTAAGCTGGGAAGACTTTGACAAATGTTTTTCTTCGTAATTCTTGCCTGCTGGGAGTTCCTTAAATTTTATTTCATTTCACAACAAAAGGTAAATTGCGAAAGCTAAACAAAGTAGGCAAATCCCGATGAAAGTTCGATTACGTGTTTAGGAAACAAATAATTTATAGCTTCAGTAAGCTACAATTAATTGGACCAATCTCAATGGTTTTCGAACGAATAGGCCACAACGAGGGATCAAAGTTGTCGATAAAGTTGTCAAAGTCGGGGATTAAAATTGACAGCGGGTTCACCACGTCTATCAAGTTAAGTAATTGCATTAGATTTGGGTGGAAAGTACTGCAATTTGCGTTTCGGAGGATTTAAGTACTCTAACCGCATTCCTTACATTATACCACAAAGGAAGCAAGCAAGCATACCTACGTATTGCCTTATGATAAATTGTTATAATTGCAACGGCGGGTGTATCTCACGTGTGAGGCATCCATTTATTACTTTGTAGATTTTTTGTGGTTGTATGTAAGAAACGCTATAAAGAAGAAATTGATAGTTTATACAAAACCTCAAAAAAGGCTTCACGAGTTTTCACGTATAATAAGAAGTAAATAGTAAATTTAGATCATGTA
The DNA here is from genome assembly GCA_947507595.1 of Pyralis farinalis. Taxonomy (NCBI): domain Eukaryota; kingdom Metazoa; phylum Arthropoda; class Insecta; order Lepidoptera; family Pyralidae; genus Pyralis; species Pyralis farinalis. Next base: position 5,452,261 of record OX382270.1, read on the forward strand.
ATTGCTGAATAAATAAGAGCGATGGAGACAATGAAATTGCTAAGTAATGATAAGAATGATCATAATTTGTGGATCACTAACGTTACTATAATATTTCATTACATAAAATGGCAATCGCTACTTTTACATGTATAAAAAAATTGTATCTTTACTTGTTGATAAAGATCTTCCTTACTGAAAAATTTCGAGATTTCAACTACTTCAAAGCAGCATATGTCTTAATTACGGATCGATCGATCACTATGAAAATAGATAGTTTCAGTTTTACGCCTACCTTTTAAGCGCCCTTGGCTACAAATACTCGTACATAAATAAAAATATTTAATGAATTTTGCCTTTTTCTGAAGATGTTTGGAAGTGATTCAGAACAGACAAGCTCATATCTTTATTTCTACCATTTGTCCCAAATGAATTGTGATATCTAATATACGATTTAAATAAAAGAAATCTATATGTGTACGTTATTCTTGGTATTTCATCTTCGCCAAGGATCGGTTACGAAATGTTGGTATAATAAAAAAAAGCTATGAGAAACGAATAAGATATAAAAGCTTATTCAAAAAATGTAAGAATTTTGTATCTATGTCTTTTATTCCACCAAGTTTTTATATTTTCCCTGTCTGTCTGTTTATTTATTATGTTCATTACTGGAATCTATGTTATATAAAATATATATACGAGAATTGCTTGTTTGTAATAGATAGAACTCGATGACAATAGCGGAATTCAAGGAAGATTCATCATAATCATTATCAGTGTAATCAGTTTGTATATACTAACTGCGGAAATATAGAGCTTTCCTATGCTTTTCACCATATGCACTACCAACGTAGAAGGTGGACATCTGACACTTCATTGGCCTATAGGTACGTGACGTCTACTGGCTTTCCGCTAGATCTGCCAACACTAGTTTAGCAGATGTGAGCTATATAGACAGCTTTCGTTCTCTGTCGAATGCTACATGCCACAGAAATCGAAAAAAACATTTCAGATATCGCTTACAAAATACTTTTACGCTAAAAATACTTTTTTCACAAAGTATATTTTAATAAAAAAAACAGACTGTTTCAAGCGTTCGTTGAGTTAACTACAATTTCTTGACGATAAAACGAAACGTGTTAACCTTTTTCACCTTCTTGAAATTTTTCCCAAGTCCGTCGTTATAATAATTTAGCAAAATTCTGAATTTGGTTTCGCACGTGAGTAGAATGCTGATGTGGGAATGTATTCTCTCTAGCTTATGTTTATATATTGTTTGTATATATATTTGTTTGTTTACCAGAGGGAGACTTTGTACAAAAGTCGTCTGCATGGTTACCTCTGTCTCACCTATTTCTACCTCCAAGCAGCTATATTTATGTTGTGATCCGGTTTGAAGGGTGAGATATGGCAGAGAAATTACTGGATACTGTGACGAAATAGCCTTAGGTTACGAGATTGGCAGCGCGCGAGTAACAGTGTTACGAGCGTCAATAGGCTGCGGTGACCGCTTACCATTTAATGCGGGCAGCATGCTTGCTAGCCAATCTATTTGTATAAAAAAAAATTGTGTGTACATTATTTTATGGTATGATATACCTACTTACTTTCATACTTTTTTTCTTATAAAATATAAGATTTATTTTGCGATCGTAGGTAAGATTTCTGTGGTTTAATTTGGTATGGTAGTATGTTACTATGACACTATCGGCGGCAGGGATTTGAAAGATCTTGTTTTAGCACGTCAGTGATTCTATATATGTTGAAGATGGGGCTTTTTCGCCACGAAATCATTGGCGACAGGGAAGAATATTGAGAGGAAAACTTTTTTAAATATCCACCCTTTGCCACTGATGTGTATGTTGTTTGTTTCTTCTAGCTTATCGTATAGTAAGTAATCTTGGCATATCTTAAGAGTATAATTGATTTCATATTCAAGAAGCAACCCCCCTGGCTTCGCCCGGGTAATCCGATCGCTACCAAACTTCATAGGATTATTGGCTGGCCTTAACTGAAGATACTCTGAAAATTTTTCGCGATTGTTATTACATTGAATTAAACAACCGACCACGTCTACTGCAAAGCATTCGAAACGTCAGGTTCAACAAAATAAATAAAACACGCGATACTTCCGTTAATTGTTTGATTCAATTCTCTGAAAATCTGACCAATGTCTAGCCGTATACCGATGTTACATATTATTAAAAAAAAACTAGCGCAAGTTTAGTACGTAGCTTCGGTATAATTACAAAGCTATCCTGAAAAAAGAGTGAAATATTTTGAGGATCAAGTATGTTTAAGGTAAAGCGGTCTTAACGCAAAGCGATCTCTTCCAGACAACCTTAAAGCATATGAATAATAATGAATAATCTTCAGGTTATGGGCAAAACGTGCTAAAAATGCTATATCGGGATTATATCAAAAAAACATCTAATTATTCCTATCATCTTGCAAAGATGTTACAGCACCCTATGGATGCTGGCAATACAGGAAATTTCACGCGTTGGTTCCTTGCTGGTAATACCGCAACTGCTTCGGAGCTTAGTGGCTATCTAACTTTTGACGAACTCGGTGGCTCAGTCGTGAATAACGGTACTTTGACACCGACGCTCGTCGGTTCGATTCCCACACAAGGCAAACATTTGTGTGCATGAACATGTCTGTTTGTCTTGGTCTGGATGTTTTAAGAGAAGTAAAGCGCATCCAAGTAGCCCTGGAAAAGCAGTCTGGGAAAGTACCTCCACCTCACAGAAAACCGCAGCCAAATAACAACTCCCTAGAGGGTTGTTATGTTCCTGTGTGTGAGCGAGGTCACCAGTAAGCTCGCAAGGAGTTGCTGTGTAAGCAGCAGAAGAGGCATCGCGCGAGTAATACTTAATATATTACAAGCGTTAATAGGCTACGGTACTCGCTTTACACCAAGTGGGCCGTATGCTTGTATGCCTCCCGACGTAGTATAAAAGAACTCACTCGCAGGACCGCAACAACCTTCCAGGGAATCGCTAGTTGGCTGCGGTTTTCATACCTCTCTTAATTTAACCCAGACTAAGATAAACAGGCATGTTCATATTGTTCATGCATACAAATGTTTCTCTAGAATTTATAGAAACGACTTGAAACGTTGGTCTTACGGGAACCCAAATAAAACATGAATTATGATTATGGTCTCATCCATTCTAATCTAAGTGTACGTTACTTCCAAGTATTAATATTGTAAATGAATTCCGTCCTCAAGCCTTACCTATGTTCAGCAAATATATTGTCCATACAATTTTATTAGAACATATCTCATCTATTATTAAAATTCGGATGGTATGGCTATGGTACGTATATCTACGTAGATCTGAATGCTCTCGATATGAAATGAATCCAGATATGCGAGATTCCTGCTGAATTCAAGGCAATTACTATTCAGTTCGGGTTTGTGATTAACAAACACGAACCGACATATCTACTTATATTAAATCTATGTTATATGTTTTGTATACGATATTGGAAGGCATACAAGTAAACGGCTCACTATGGACGCTTGCAATACATTAGGAATCAGCACAGCACAAGCAACTTCTTGGGAGTTCACAGGTGACCGCACCCAAATAACAACCCTCTAGCTAGAGCTTAAAAACATCCAGATCAAGACAAAAAGACAGGTAAGAGAGGTAGGGCGCATCAAAGCAGCCCGTCTGGGGAAGTCGAAACCTCCACCTCACAGAAAACCGCAGCCAAATAACAACTCCCTTGAGGGTTTTTGTGTTCCTGCGAGTAAGTGAGGTCACCAGTAAGCTCCCAAGGAGTTGCTGTATAAGCAGCGGAGAAGGTATCGCGCTAGTGAAACTTAATATATCGCAAGCGTTAATAGGCTACGGTACCCGCTTTACGTCCGGTGGGCCGTACGCGTGCATGCCTGCCGACGTAGTATATAAAAAAAGATGCAAACAAATGTTTGTCCTGTGTGGGAATCTAACCTACAAGTTTTTATATCAAAGTAGCTTGCTAACAACTCGACCACCTTTCTCTTCAAATTGTGGGAGAACCCCATATGATAACATTGCTTATGGAAAGTTTTCAGAATGCTTAACTTTCCCAACATCGTTTTACTGACAAAACCTCGGGAGAAAGTTTTCCATTTTATGTAAAACAAAGAATAATTCTATAGCGCAGCACTTTCTTTATACATTAATCAAATGCGAAAGGTTTGAAAGGAGTTTTTACGGTCCAAGTTCAATAAGAAATTAATGGATCCTTCGAAACTAATAGCATTCAAGTTTTATGTATTTGTGAACACACACTTAAAGGTTTAGTGCGGGGATATACGAGCGAGTCTAGTATAAGTAAACACTATAAATAGAATAGTGTTATGACTTTCCTCTTTAACATTAAAAGAAGGTAAGTTATATTAAATATGTTTGAATAATTTAGAACTTACCATCTGACGGCGGCCCGCAGCCGCAATCTAATTGTATAAAAAGAAAACAAAATGTATTGTTTTACGCTAAAAAAAGACAGTGATTATTTCCATTTACCCGTTATGAAGATGTATGTATTCACGTAAACTTCATGGCCGTGCCTACAATATAACTGCACCCCGTTTTTCTCAAAGTTTTGGCAGAAAAATCCCTTAATGTAAGTCCGAGTTTAGTGCCGTTATTAAGTTTTTCCATAAAGGACATATAAAATTGATAAATTAAATCGCAAGAATTTGTCCATAAATCTATATCTAACGAATAAATCTAATGTTTTTCCCAAATATTTCACAGAAAAAGCTCTTAGTGTAAGTAAGCCCAAATTTAGTACCTATTATTGTCGATAAAATTCAAGTAAAATTGATAAATGTAGCAAAGTTCAAGACGTATGAACTTTATTGTTTCGATTTCACGAAAATATTCTCGAATTTCTCCGTTACATAAGTGCAGAGGGTGATGTTTGTGGTTGCTTGAATAAAAGAACAAGTTTTTGAGTGTCGTAAATTATTCACTGCGTGCGTATATGGTGGCTTTATTGCCCTGTTTAGTATGTTTGGACCTTTGAACCCGTATCAAATTTAAAAGGTGCCCTGAAATGTAACTTGGCTCTACTCTATTTCAAGAAGTTGATAGCCCCAGTGCGCGTGTTTGACTAATAAAACATACAGGTCATTTGACGAACTCGGTGAAGAAATAGTTAGAAATGATAATTTAACACCCACGCTCGTGGATTCATTCCACACAGGACAAACATTTGTTTATGAACACGTCTGATTGTCTTCGTCTAGATATTTTCAAGGGAGGAAGGGCGCATCAATGCTGCATATTTGGTGAAGTACCACCACTAAGTCCAAATCGTCTGCATAGGTACCTCTGTCTCACCAATTCTACCGCCAAGCAGCTATATTTATATAGTTGTGTTCCGGTTTGAAGGGTGAAATATGTCAGATAAATTACTGGGTACCGTGACGAAACATCCTTAGGTCACAAGATTGGCAGCGCGCGAGTAACATCCCCGTGACGTTTCGAGCGTCAATAGGCTACGGTGACCGCTTACCATCTGATGCGGGCCGCATGCTTGTTTGGCAATCTAGTTGTATAAAAAAAGCTTCACAGAAAACAACTCGCAGTCAACAAGTTCCTGGAGGGTTGTTGAATTCTTGCGTGCGAGTGAGGTTACCAGTAAGTTCCTAAGGAGTTGTTGTTTTCCCAGCAGGGCTGGCAACGCGCGAGGTACACTTCGTGGTCCGTATGCTTGCACGCAATTCGACGTGGTACATGTATTCATGTACATATTTGTAATCAGCATTGAAATTAAACTATTTTTAACGGAAGTATCGCGTGTTTTATTTATTTTGTTGAAACCTGACGTTTCGAACGCTTTGCAGCGTCCGTGGTCGCAGGAAAGACTAAGGTGGTATTTGTCTTACATTAGTTATTCAATTATTACATCTACCGACATGGATGGATTAATTATATATGTTCCGATTCACACAAAAATCGCTCACAGTGTCCGAACATTTTTTAGTAGATCTTTGGATTTGTGACTTGATTATTTTTAGGACTGGATCCCAAGCAGGTGGTACTTGCCAACCATCTTCTCTATTGAAATTGGGGGGTTTTCTTATTTCAATAGCCTCGCGCAACATTCTCGTTTCCGTTTCAACAAAATAAATAAAACACGCGATACTTCCGTTAAAAATAGTTTAATTTCAATGTGTAACAATCGCGAAAACCTAAGACAATACTTTGTAATCAGCACTTGCTTTGAGGTGAAAGAGAATATGGTGAGGAAACCCGTACGTTCAAGAAATTGTATTTCGAAACTTAGGTAGCGGACCCCGCCAATCCTAATGGATTATGAAACGGGATTACGCCAAGAAGAAGAAAGCTCTAATTTTCCCTGTAGGTTTTGGAGATCTGAAGGCAGTCGCTCCATGTAAAAATCTATATCTTCGCTAAATCCTTAGTCTTAGGTAGCGGACCCCGCTAATTCTAATGGACTATGAAACGGGATTACGCCAAGAAGAAGAAAGATCTAATTTTCCCTGTAGGTTTTGGAGATCTGAAGGCAGTCGCTCCATGTAAAAATCTATATCTTCGCTTAATCCTTAGTCTTAGGTAGCGGACCCCTCCAATCCTAATAGATTAGGAAACGGTATAACGCCAAGACGAAGAAGAGCATCGTATAAATAAAATACTGTTTCTACTACTTTTAAAGGCAAACTACTCGTTGTGTTCCAAGTCTTCATAAGCCACGATTTACATCAGGTTGGCCATAATATGCTGATTTGCCATCCAAAGTAATATACAAAACAATCTTTAATTTTACCAACCAACTTCTAATAGGTACAATAATTTTGTAACCACAGCTATAACTTCAGCCGTTTGCAAATATTACGAGGCCTGTAACAAGCACCCACTTTGCTGTGCAATTAATGGGTTAATTGGTAGAGAATCGCATAGATTGCGTAGTAAATTGTTTCGTGGTGTTTGAATAGGTAATAATAAAGCGGTATTGGATTAAAACCGCAACAACCCTGTTGGCGGTTGAATATATATGGCAAGGCTGAATACTAATTGTACACAAATGTAATTCTGATACATGAAATAGCATCGGCAAATGACATTCACAAACAAGAAAAATAAAATAATGTTTAAGTAATGTCTAACCATTCATTGTACTATCTATCTATGTTATCAGATCAAAGGGACTTGGGGTAGTAAGTAGATAAGAGATTATTATCATACATATTTGACGAGCTCGGTGGCGTAGTGGTGAAACGCGCTGTTACGCTACTTTAACGCCAACGTTCGAGGGTTCGATTCCAATACAGGACAAACATTTGTGTGCATGAACATGTCTGTTTGTCTTGGTCTGGGCATTTTCTATATATTATAAGTATCTATTTACAAAAAAAAATGTATTTACGTATGTTTATCAGTTGTCTAGTACCCATAACACAAACTTCGCTTACTTTGGGGCTAGATGGTGCTGTGTAATTTGTCCGACAATATTCGTTTATTTATATATTTATTATGAATATATTTAAGAACAATACACGTATATATATCTAGTCCGGCCATAAGGTCTGTTACAAATGAATATGCATTTATTTTTTTATAAAGTTATGTAATCTTCATAAAACTTATATGTACGTATTTATGGGAGTCTCAGCAAAATTAAAAAAATATGATTATATTCGAAATGGCCAACTTTGGCTTCGATACATGCCTTTAATCTGCCTGGCCACGAATATATGGATTTACGCATTGTTTTCTTAAGAGACACAATGTCGGCGTGGCGTTTTCTGCTCTTATAGCGTCCGGAACGTTGGTTTCGACTTTTCGAGCCATGCTTGGGTAGTTCGTGCCTTGTGACTAGTTTTAGTCGTATTTTATTAGAAAGGCTGACATGCCTTTCTAATAAAACACGACCAATTTAGTCCTAACATGCATGCATGAAAAGATCTATGAATGTTAAAGAAGTGAGCGAGGTGTAAGGACTGTGTCTTATGGGGAAAAATTCTTTTTAGAAATTAATAAATATACGATATACGAAATACAACAATCTAATAAACACATGCGAGATTAATGAACTGATGAACCTTTTTGAAAGGAAAAACAAAACATTTCATAATCTCTTAACACAAATGGTAATGTACGCCAGTGAAACATGTACATGGCAGAAGAAATATGAAAGTGAGGTGAATGCTGTAGAAATGAGAGTGCTGAGGAGTATGCGTTGAGTTGGAATGATTGATACAGTAAGAAATAGCACGATACGAGAACTACGTAAAATGAAAGATGATGTAGTGACATAAATTGAATAGGTTATGCTGACATGGTTTGGACATTTGGAAAGATTGACAAAGGAGTTACCGACTAAGTGTATCGAGCAAGAGTGCGTGAGTGAGAAGGTATCGGCAAGGACCGCTCTAAACGCACACATATAGACCAAATTGGTTATGTTTGGAAAGGGGGCCAAATCAAAAGCACCTAAAACCAAAGAGCATGCATGTAAAGGCAAATGAGTGTGGAAGAAGCGAGAGAGGAATGTTTGAATCGGTGCACCTGGCATTTCTTAGTATCTGCCTACTACAGTGGAGCGTAATGATATGTATGTGTGTATGTATAGAAGCTTATTTTTATATATATATATACAAATTATATGTAAAAGATAAAAAAAAATACTTTCATATACAAATTGTTAATCATATACATCAGCGGATCATTTGATTTTTGAATTTAGTACGACATAAAAATAAGTTTTTGTTAGGATAAATTATTTTATTGTCTTAATACAAAAGATAAGTTATTTTTATAATCAAATTGTTTTTCATACTTCATTTAATAAATTGGTTTAAATTTATTAGGCCTAAATCCTACCAGAGTTTTTATTTTTAGACGGTATTCGCTCACGTCTGCCCATGTCCTTCAAGTCGTGACGTATTACGATATTTATTATGGTATTATCATAAGCCAACCCTTTTCAGAGTGAACCTAAAGCATGGGTGGGAATAAACATATGTTACATTGAAACAACGGTAATAACAAGTTATATTTATTTTTTACAGAGCAGATTTTTTTGCTGACTACGTTCGTATTGATTATGTAAGAAAGAGAGTTAGTCTGAAGAGTGTTAATGTTAAGATATGTAAAGGTATGCCTGTATTTAGGACACGGCAAAAAAATATAGGACAAAAAAATACAGAGAAACAGTATACCGTTTAATTTTATCGTCCTGTATTTTTTGTGGTATATACAAGATGATGTCAAGAGCCCTAGAAACCGATAAGCGTGTATGAAAAGAGCTATGATGTTAAAGATGCGAATGAGGCGAGTAAATACCACATCTTATGGCGCTCGGTTTTAGTACCTTCCCCTCAAGGGACCTGGCGATAAGATATACATGCATACGTATTAGATCTACACGACACATCAGAAATGACGAGCTCGGTGGCTCAGTGGTGGAACGCGCTGTTACGCTACTTTGACACCAACGCTCGTGGGTTCGATTCCCACATAGTACAAACATTTGTGTGCATGAACGTGTCTGTTTGTATTGGTCTGGGTATTTTCTATGTATAATAAGTATGTATTTACAAAAAAAAATGTATTTACGTATGTTTATCAGTTGTCTAGTACCCATAACACAAGCTTCGCTTACTTTGGGGCGCTGTGTAATTTGTCCGACAATATATTGTTGACTTTTCTTCTTTCTAGAATTCTTCCGTATGCTACAACATTAGAATTAGCGGGGTCCGCTACCTAATCCTATGGATTTGGAGAAGATACTGATCGACTGCCGTCAGGCCTCCGCGGCTCAGAGGGTCACACGTCTTTAAAAATATAATTTCTGGGATGTGCGGGTTTCCTCACGATATTTGCCTTCACCGCCTCCGCAAGTGATAATTACAAATATGTGCACAAATCTAAAAACACAAATTTTGTTGCACACACCCACACCAAGATTCGTATCGGGGATCAGTCGATTTTTGTCTACTAGTACTAAAATACTATTACTACTCACACCATACCTAATGTAGCTCTGATGATATAAAAATCTAAAGGTTCGTGCACACACATCGATCACGTCTCCGTCAAGTCACGTTCATGTTTTGGGATGTGACGTGACTTAGTATTATGCGCGAACAAAGAACTGTTACAGCGTTAACGACGCTGTAACAGATCGTTAGTTGTGTAGTTACAATGAAATAAAGGTTTTAAGGAGACGTGAGGTTTACCGAGACGTGCCTATTGTGAGTGATGTATGTCCTATGTCACAAAATTTTGCCAAAACATATTTATTGGCGTGAGTAATTACAGACATGACGCTGAACGTTGTGTGTGCATGAACCTTAAATCCTGACTGACTATTAGATAAGGTACGAGGGTCGTACAACCTAAGCTGCTAATTTTGGTATTTGTATCAAATTCAGGTTTCTTTTCGCGGGTTGATGTTAAATAAGAAATTACGAGTACTTTTAAAAAATCTCATCTAATTAAAGTGAATCTATTTCAGGATACTTTGATACAATACAATATAATTAAAATCCGTTTTACTCAATACTGTGCTGCTAACGATATCGATGACAGCACTGGTAAATCAGGAGTAAAAAGACGAGCGTTGCTACTCACAGCGTTTTAATTGCTCATCTGTTATTCTAGCTGACCAGCCGTCTTCTATGTAATAACTAACCTTTTTTAAACAGTTAACGCGAATCGTTTCTTTTTGTATGCTTTGTAAGGTGAACAACCCTGGATAAATACTCGTAGTCTGCAACATTATTTTCACTTCTAATATATTCTATACTAGCTGCTGCCTTGCTTGCTTTGCTTTTTATTTTAATCCACTACAAGTCAATATCAATTAAAATATCAATATCTATGCGCTCGCAAAGTTTCATATCTTAAACTAGACTCCATATCTATTTTTCATACTGAAAAAAGTAGGAAGATTTTTGTAGATATTGATATTTTAAGACTTGTAGTGCATTAAAATAAAAATCATCAAAATGCAGTTCCGACAATGTTAATTGCTGCAGTCGGTCCAAACATACAAACTTTCACGTTTATAATATTAGTAGGATTAAAATTGTAGGCCGATAAAAACAAAGCATACCTTTGTAATCTTTTGCCGCCAACACTGGTATGTATGCCTTTTTTGCTATTCAATATGCTTAAAAGAGGTTTATGATCAGTACGGAGTGTACATGGGTTCATGCGATCATACAAATAGTGATTAATTTTTTTTATCCAAAAACAATGGCTGCCGCTTCTTTCTGTATTTATGCATAGTTTCGTTCGGCCTTTGAGAGTGACCTAATGCTGAGTCAATACTGCGCTGAGGCCATCCGGCCCCGCGTCTGCAGTCACTACTGTTGTTAGTGCTGGGTCGTAGTGGACCAGTACCCGCTCCTTAGCATAGCCGCCCTTATTTTGTTAAAAGCTATATTTTGCTCTTCGAGCCATCGCCACTTTTCCCCTTTCTTAATAACATATTCAATGGGATTAATACACTGGAATAAAACACCCATAATAGTTTATCATTCCTAAAAATGATTTTAATTCGTTAACGTTTTTTGAATGCCTGCTGAATTGCCTCAATTTTTTTTCTGACTTTCGTAAACCATTTCCATCAATTTGAAATCCTAAATATATTATAAAACAAATATTATAATTATGTTTTTCAACACATCACACGGTTTTAACAACAAAGTTCTATAGATAATTAGAAGTGAGAAATATCTTAATTTAAAATATATATGATTATAAACTTAGCTCTAATTTAAACTAATACCCTTACCCATGTAATTACCGATTTTTAATAGCGGATATCCTAGAGATCGATATAAACATAAGTAATTGTTAGGATAAATTATTTCATTGTCATAATACAAAATAAAAATAAGTTATTTTTATATTCAAATTGTTTTTTACACTTCAGTTAATCCATTGGTTTAAATTTATTTGACCTAAACCTTATCAGAGTTTTTATTTTTAGGCGGTATTCGCTCACGTCTGCCCATGTCCTTCAAGTCGTAACGTATTACGATATTTATTATGGTATTATCATAAGCCAACCCTTTTCAGAGTGAACCTAAATCATGGGTGGGAATAAACATATGTTCCATTGAAACAACGGTAAGAACAAGTTATATTTATTCTTTACAGAGCCGTATTAGATACCATTAGACCGTATTGTTGTACACTTGCTGACTGCGTTCGTAATGATGATGTAAGAAAGAGAGTTAGTCTGAAGAGTGTTAATGTTAAGATAAGACAAGGCATGCTCCTTTAGTTAGAACATGGCAAAAAACACAGGACGAAAAAATGAAACCGTATACCTGTTTCATTTTCCTGCATTTTTTTTTGTCGTGTTTACAAGATGATGTCAGGAACCCTAGAAACCTGCGAGCGTGCATGAAAAGAGCTATGAATGTTAGAGAGGCGAGTGAAGTGTGTAAGGACCGCGTTTTATGGCGCTCGATTCTCTATGCCTACCCCGCAAGGGACTTGGCGCGAATATATACATACATACAACAATGATATCGCTTTGTGCATTGCAGATATGACAATAATTACTCAATTACATGCAATTACATAGCTATAGGTATTGCAAAGAACTGCAAATGACAGACTAGTTCGACCTTAAACAACCGAAATTTATTCATTATTACAGTTTACACTCTTCTTCTTTTCACGTCAAATCTCATCCGCCCTCCGCACAAGAACGGTCACAAAACTAATGGGCTAGTGACTATTTGTCATCCTGTACAATACTCGCTAGACCGTGTTGAATTTCCATTTTACCCGGAATTTAGATAGCTTATACAAGGAAAAAATGAAACCCAATAAGGCGGTGAAATACGCCATTAACGAGTTTACCAATTCCCGCGCGAAGGATTTTTATGGTAGAGGAATCGAAGGACTTCCATTAAAATGAGAAAATGGCATACAGGAAAATCAAAATATAAGAAAAATGCATATTAAACGTCTATTTAAGAGCCTCATAGTTTTTAGTTTCACATATACGAACGTCACAACAGCGATTCAGATTTTTTTCGACTTCAAAATGTTGACAAAATCATGTTCGGAAAAGACAATAGTTCATAAACCCGGAATAAAAATTGTTATCTGTGTATCTGTTCATTGTCAACGATTGAAGCCGAACCAATAATCGAGTATTGATAAAATTTACCAGTTATAATAAAATGTAGCTAAAAAGACCTTAGATATTTGCATGCATGCGTAAATAAAATATCATGTGTTTCACAATTCTTTTTTCTCCACAATGTTACATTTCAATTAATACAATGATTATTGTCTAATGTTTCCTTAAATTTTAGACACATCTAATGATAGAAAATTTTAACCATACGGCTTGACTTACGTTCAGAGAACTGTCCCAATCGGTAATCTCAGAACAGGATTGTTAAGGGGATACTTTAATGTCTGTGATGTTGCAAATATTTATCTGCGGTAACTACATTCCATACCAATTACGATGTCTCATTAGAAATCGTTCATTAATCGTACTCGTACATTAATTTACTATAATAAACTGTAAAAAAGAGCGGGACACGCCATATACAGGTTTATATAACTTATAACTTAATTGCTGAGTCCCAGAAACCTGTTTGTAATGACTATATAGCATTGAATAAATGAATTATATAAAAAAAATTAATTATAAATAAACTGGAATCAATTTTTCAATTTAAAATATCAATGCACACAAATGGTGATTTGACACACCATAAAGAAACGCATATGTTCATGTAGAGAGGAAAATAAGTATATAACCCGTCTGATATAAAAAGACTACGAGCTTACAACGCATCACCCTCGAGGGCGTCCTGGCTACGGCCTCCTGTGAGGTGGAGGTACTTCCCCAGTCGCTACTTTGATCCGGCCTACCTTTTTAGGGTTCCGTACCCAAACGGTAAAACGGAACCCTATTACTGAGACTCCGCTGTACGTCCGTCCGTCCGTCCGCCCCTCCGTCTGTCTGTCACCAGGCTGTATCTCATGAACCGTGATAGTTAGACAGCTGAAATTTGCACAGATGGTGTATTTATATTGCCGCTATAACAACAAATACCAAAAAATAGAATAAAATAAATATTTAAGGGGGCTCCCATACAACAAACGTGATTTTTTTGCTTATTTTTGCTCGATATTAATAATGGCAACAAGTAGACGCTTGAAATATTTACAGATTTATATATTCACTTTAAGAATAAATAATTAAATTAAAATAAAACAAATATTTAAGGGGGCCTCCCATAACACAAACGTGATTTTTTTGCCGTTTTTATAGATAATGGTACGAAACCCTTCTTGCGCGAGTCCGACTCGCACTGGGCCGATTTTTTTACTTCCACCAAAGCTTCTCTCGCATCTTAGTGGGAAGAATTTGAGATTAACGAGAATATAAATCCAGAAATATTATCGCCCTAGTTTTGTTTCGATACTGAAAATATGATGAGATAAATCTCGTTGGCTTTTGTGTTTTCATCCGTTGTTTTTGTTTCAACGCCGAGATATTTTGTACTAACATTTTAAGAATCCCGTGGTTTTCGTGGATTATAATCCTAATATATGATGCTGGATTATGATATTTAAACCCGAAGAGATTGTATGCTTGTTTGTAGGGTAATTTTTGACGAGCTCGGTGCTTAGTAACGCTACTTTGACATCAACGCTTGCGGGTTCGATTCCCACACAGGACAAACATTTGTGTGCATGAACATGTCTGTTTGTCTTCATCTGGGTGTTTTCAAGAAAGGTAGGGTGCATCAAAGCTGCCTGAGGAAGTACCTCAACCTCACGAAAAACGGTAGCCAAATAATAACAACCTGGAGGGTAGTTCTGTTCCTTTGCTGTATAAACAGCAGTTATTAGAAGTTTAATGGTTTACGTCCACCATATGGATTATATGATGACGTCACATCCATAGATACAATTTCACACACCGAGAGGTACACCTACCGTATTGTTGACTTTCCTATTTAGTAAAATAATACTTTATGAGTATTATATATTCATAACACCTTAGACGAGGAGCACTGTTGCCCGAGATACAGGTATCTTACCTAGTTCAGGCACAGATGCAATACATTATAAGCTTGTATCAAAATTACGAATCTAATGACACCGAATCTTCAAAATCGGTCAAGCGGTTTCGGCTACAGAAGGTCACAATGGAAAACATATGTATTAGGTGTCTCGTATGCTTGTATATCTCCCGACGTTGTAGGTATATAAAAAAAATATGTGTGCAGTTCACACGCGATAGTAGGGTAACCTTCAAAAATTTGAACTTCAATATAATGAAACGAATGTAGAATTTCAGGAGTAGGATACTTGAAGCTTCGTAATACACATGTGCTCGCGTATAAACACTGTATAATGCCTTCTGTCTTATTCTCTCACACGTTAAATCCTACAGATAGTCATAGTCATAGTCATAGTCATAAAATTTATTGTTTCATGTGGATACATATTTCTTAATATTAAAATTTGTCCGCAACACATGAGCACATGAGCCCAGATGTAGAATAGAATAGAATATAATACACTTTATTGCACCAAAATAAATATATTTGAGTAACATGTTATTGCAACGCTTTAACGATAAGACCGCCTATTGTATAAGCGATCTCTTCCAGACAACCATATCAAAGGAAGAGAAACAAACATTAAGACACAAGTAGGTAGTGGCGCATTTATAACTATACCTATTTCTACACATAGATACATATACATAGATCCAACATACTATACAATCGAGAGAAAAATAAATATTAAACTGAGTGTAATGAGCAGAAAAGTAACAAGGAAAATAACAGACAACAAAGTACGTACGTATGAAAATGCCAAATGCACACATATACATATATATTTTACTATTGTAGATAGACAGATAGTGAGATTTTACAAGGTTTTTAAAGGTCATTAGAGATTGTGCACAACGAATAGATAGTGGTAAAGCACTCCATAGTATTTTATTGTGTTAGGTATAGATATGTATGTGGTTGTCTCTTTTTCCTGTAGCTTTTTCTTTTCACCGAGTTTCAAATCACAACGATGCTAGTTTTCACTTCAAAAACTGGTGTGCTAATTGGGCAATACATTTGGAATGTTTTTATACAAATAGATAGGCAAACAAGCATGCGGTCCGCATTCGATAGTAAGCGGTCACCGCAGTCTATTGACGCTCGCAACACCACGGGGATGTTACTCGCGCGCCAGTCTTGTGACCTAAGGCAGTAAATTCTCTGCCATATCTCACCCTTCAAACCAGAACATAAATATAGCTGCTTGGCGCTTTAGAAATAGGTGAGACAAAGGTACCTAGACGACTTTTGAACAAAGTCTCCTTTTGGTAAAACGGTTTTATCAATTTCCTCAAATACAGTGCCAGTAAACAAACGATCAAACGATTCTTATATTTTCCAACGCAATGAAAGACCAATTTGACACAATAACAAAAGCATCAATGAACATTCCTGCCTTTTATTGATTTTTATATCAAGACCATATACGATTCCAGCCCGACGACCACAGTTGTTATTCCAATCAATTGAATACTGCATTGCAATTTACGTTTCATTCGACGAGTCCATTTCGTATTGTAGTCCACTTAAACCTAGATTATTGCAAGGTAATTGCAGTTTGATGCTAGTTCGCTTTGAAAGCATAGAATAGTTCGTGATTTAGGCACCTACTCCTATGTTAGTAACTGATGTTTTTGTGGTTATACTTCTTTTGACATGAGAGTGATTTTTTTGCGACACCGACGTCTAAAATCGATACCATGAAGTTGGTTGGTATATTGTCTCTTAATTTTGTGACTACATTCAAGGTACTTATTCAAATACTAATGAATCTACAACACGTGTTTTATATTAACACTGATAAAATACATTTATTTATTAACATATATATTTTTATACCATCCATGTATATGGCATATACCATTATCGTGGCAAACAAGCGTATGGCCTGGTGGTAAGCAGTTACCGTAGCCTCTGGACCGTAGCCTCATAGTTGTCTATTTGTTTGAACGCGTTAATCTCTGGAACTACTACTTGGATTTGAAAAAATCTTTTGGAATTTAGCAGATTTAGATTTTAAGAGAGGTAGGGAGCGCTAAGCAGCCCGTCTGGGGAAATACCTCCACCTCACAGAAAACCGCAGCCAAATAACAACTCCGTAGAGGGTTGTTGTATTCCTGCGTGTGAGTGAAGTCACCAGTAAGCTCCCAAGGAGTTGCTGTGTAAACAGCAGAGGAGGCATCGCGCGAGTGATAATTAATATATCGCAAGCGTTAATAGGCTACGGTACCCGCTTTACATCAGGTGGGGCGCTTGCATGCCTTCCCACGTAGTATAAAAAAAGCCCAATTCTTATGGAAGGTTATATGCTATTCAATATCACAACACGACCCGTAGAAGCTACGGAAAAAACGAAGTAAGAAAAAGCGGTTCCCACGAGATATCTCGCGGGCTACTAGTTTATTATATTATCGTTTTATTTTATAAACATCTGGCAAGAAGTTTTTCACACGTGCATATACATTCTTTTTTATATACTACGTAGGATAGCAAACATACCTCGTCTGAAGGGAGACGGTAAATAGTGTCTCCCACTGGTGGTATCAACACCACCCTCCAAGGAATCGTTCTTCTGAACCTCCCACCTGACGTAACGTATTAACAGAGTCAGGTCATATTTTGCGAAAGTTATATATACATGCAAATTGAATTAATGTTCTTGTTACATCAAATAGCATAATCTAAAGTAGTTACCGTAGCCTATGAATGCTTGCAACATATGAAGTATTGCCCGCGTGTTGCCACCCCCGCTACAAGCAAAGTAACACTTTTAGAAGCTTACCGGTGACCCTACTGACTCGCAGGAACGCAACAACTCTCCATAGAATTGCTATTTGGATGCGATTCTGTGAGGTGAAGGTACTTCCCCAGGCGAGCTGTTTTGACGCGCCCTACCGCTGTTCAAAATCATCAGTTATCACGTTGCATATTATTATCATAAGGTGATGTCAGGAGCCCTAGAAACCGGCGAGCATATGTGACAAGCTAGAAATGTTAAAGAAGCGAAGGGAAGTATGTAGGGACCGAGTCATGTGAAGCTCGGTTGTTTTTGCCTACACCGCGAGGGACTCAGCGTAGAGATATAAATAAACAAATAAAACCACAGTATATCCATCAATTCATTTACTCTTATTACCATCCTTTTTTCCCATAATAATGAAAAATACGCCGATCTGAGGTTGTTTTCTTTTACAATCTTGTTTACATTTGTAAGTGCTTGTTCTTTGTTACAGATTACAAAATGTCTGTCTCGGAATTCCGACGGAAGAAGCTTCTCTACGTATTCAACGTATTCTTCGGTAAACAATCCTTGAGTACCTCTTTTTGCTTTATTATTTTTAGTATTTTGTAGATTTTGTTTACACATATATTTGTAAGATTGGTATACTAGATCACGATAGTTAAAGTCTACACAGTAATTAAACTATAGATAGACACGTGGAGAGTAAATTGATTTCTTCCATCTCAAGAGTCAATTCTCCCTGAAAGAACAACGGCACGCAGTAGCTTTTCGGTGCAAAATTCAAATTTATTTAGAGTAATAAGGCGTAAAGCGGCTACCTTGTGTAAAGCGGTTACCGTAGCGTATGAACGCTTGTAATACATTAAGTATCACTCGCGCGATGCCACCACTGTTGATGTACAGCAATTTCTTAGGAGCTTACTTTTTTTTTACTACGTCGCGAAGCATACAAGCATACGGCCCACCTGATATTAAGCGGGTACCGTAGCCTATTAATGCTTGCGATATATTCAGTATCACTCGCGCGATGCCTGCTCTGCTGCTTACACAGTAACTCCTTGGGAGCTTACTGGTGACCTCACTCACACGTAGGAACACAACAACCCTCTAGGAACTTGTTATTTGGCTTCGGTTTTCTGTGAGGTGGAGATACTTCCCCAGACGGGCTGCTTTGATGCGCCCTACCTCTCCTAAAATAAAATTTATGTCAATTAATTTAATTTTATGTCTAGGGAATTAAAGTGAATAGTAAATTGTTTACATTCTAAAATTATGTACAAACTTTTCTACCCTTTGCACAAATGTTGCTAAAATATTGCATCTTAGTAAAAAGGTTCGTCTTTTTCTTAGCACTTTCCACTGAATTATTCCGAAATGGAAGCTATAAATAATACAAAATGGCGTAAAGAGGCCTTCTTTTATTTTTGCTTTCGTGTTTTTTTTTTCAGACCTTTCTAAATTGTTCCCTTTTTCAGATGTCAATCAGAGCGGCACAATAGAGAGGAAAGACTTTGAACTGGCGATAGAGGTAAACGAATATATTTGTTTTATATTACAAAGTCAAAATATCTATGTATTTATTGTGATATTGTTTATATACAAAAAAAAAAGTATACCCACGTTCACAATGGCGATGTAAGAAACAGAATTGGTTTAAAATAGAGTGAGTATCATTTAAAACAAGAAGAATCTGTTCCATTGGTACGGACATGTAGAAAACATGCAGGAGGAATGAATTTATGAAGCAGATAAATGCTTATCATAAATGGTGATATGATAAAGACTTGAAATAGGCATTTGTAAAATATTATTTGTTAACACAATTTGGCACGGAGTACTTATATTTGTATATATATTTAGATAAGAAATACAGAAAAAGTGGACAGATTTCCTCTATAGAAAGGGTGTGTTTTTTCGTCACGTTAATACCAGATCACACAAATCTTTAACCACTCAGCAAATATTGAGAGAACTTGGTTGGAAAATGATAACACATCCACCACAGCCCTGGCCTTCACCCTTCTGTTTAGGCCTCTTCGAAATTCTTTAGATAGTTTCGGTTAACTGATATTATATTCTCTTGATAGACAGTTTTTTGATTAGAAGTCGCAAAATGTGTGCAGCAAGAGATCTACAAACAACCAGTTGTGGAACAAATTGGCATATGTATATTATAATCAAATGTAAATAAACAGTGGTAAAAAAAATCTTGAATTTGTATATAAAATACGAAAAACCTTTTTCTCCGACCCGACATAGGATGACATTTGAGTCGGCAACACCATAGCGATTTCAGACCCCATGGACGTAACATTTAGCTATTGCATGTACTTCTGTACGTAATGCTCAAATAAAGGTCACCTTAACTTACAAAGCCCCTAACATTATGCCTACTACTAAATTGATATGTCGACACATTTCGCTTTTTTTTATACTACGTGGGGAGGTATACATACGGCCCACCTGATGTAAAGCGGGTACCGTAGCCTATTAACGCTTGCGATATATTAAGTATCACTCGCGCGATGCTTCCTCTGCTGCTTACACAGCAACTCCTTGGGTGCTTACTGGTGACCTCACTCACACGCAGGAATACAACAATCCTGTAGGGAATTGTTATTTGGCTGTGGTTTTATGAAAGGTGGAGGTACTTCCCCAGACGGGCTGCTTTGATGCATCCTACCTCTCTTAAAATATCCAAACCAAGACAAACAGACATGTTCACGCACACAAATGTTTGTCTTGAGTGAGAATCGAACCGACGAGCGTCGGTGTCAAAGTCGCGGCATTCACGACTGAGCCACCGAGCTCGTCAAAATCGCTTATCTGTACATTACCGTCTGGTATAGAGTTTTTAAATATGTACTTAAATACTCTTTAAAACTGTACTGTATTGCCGTTTTAAATGCAATTTATTTATTTTCATTTTATTTAAGCTTAAAATTTTAATTACAAATAAAAAAAATCTATTTTCCGTATGCAGGATCATTTCTTACTACAGTATTAAAAAAGTACCAGTTATGACCCCCATGTAATTAAAATTTTAAGCCCAAATAAAATGAAAATAAAGAAATTGCATTTAAAACGGCAATACAGTACAGTTTGAAAAATTTCAAAAAAACAAATTAAATTTAAAATGGCCATATAGTACAGTTTCAATCCTCCATCTCACACGAAGTACCTTCACCTCTCAGAAGACCGCGGCCAAATAGCAACACTCTATAGGGTTGTTGTGCTCCTGCGTGTGAGTGAGGTCACCAGTAAGCTCCTAAGTTGCTATGTTAGCAGCAGAGGTGGCATCGCGCGAGTAATACTCAATGTATTGCAAGCGTTTATAGAGTACGTTAACCTCTTTGCATCAGGTCGGTCGTATACACCATGTATGCAAACTTTACAACCATAATTATATTTATTATCGTTTTTTTTATATACATGATCCTGCCCCGGCGATGAACCACTGAAATATGTCTAGTACTGGTTTTAATACCCTTTATACAGTCTGTGAGCAGATAATAATCCACTGATCTGCAAAACAGCCAGCTGTGCACTGGATTACCACTTGATCATACTTTATTGCGTCATCAAACGTGTCGCGTCAAAAACGTGAAAACACTACGTGCCGCCTGTAATTTGCAAATAAATAAGTATTATTACGTTTACGTACGGCTGCCATGACGTCATTAGAATTTGGGAAAAAACACAAATTCTGATTTTATTATTAGCGATACTCCAAAGTACTCCGGACGCCAGTTATTGACGAGCTTGGTAGCGCAGTGGTGAAACGCGCTGTTACGCTACATTGCCACAACGCTCGTGGGTATTCTGTTTGTCTTGGTCTGAGTATTTTCTATCTGTAATAAGTATGTATTACAAAAAAAAAGTATTTACGTATGTACATCAGTTGTCTAGTACCCATACCACTAGCTTCGCTTACTTTGGGTTTGGATGGCGCTGTGTAATTGCCCGACAATATTTATTTATCTTTTTATTCTTATTGTAGTGCCCGGAGTAAGATAGTAAATTGTCTACCACTCCTAAGAAAACCCTCAGTGCAAAAGCAGTTGATTTTCATTTACCATTTAATTAAGTTTTCTTTAATAAAGATTCTTATCTATACCTTCACACCAGGTTCCTAGCAGGATAGGTAGCACTTTAAAACGCGATCTATACATAGCTAACTCGCTTCTTTAACATTCATAGCTCTTTTCATACACGCATGCCCCTTCCTAGGGCTCTTGATATCACTTTCTGATAAAACACGACCAATTTGGTCATGGTAGGTGAGTCCAATCATGTTTGGCTCCTACATCCTTCTACTTTCGTATGTTATATCAGTTTCATCATTCTATATTCTTTCTACGTGACATAATCAACAGAGCATGCCTTTTCATAGCTTAACACCGATACTCTCTTTCAGACCAAATTAATTCTTATTATGCTACCATTATATTATGTACGCACTTTATTTATTATTTACTTATATTTTGACCAATTATTTCGAATTAATCATATATATGTAATGGCGAGTAAATCAATTTGCTTATGAAATACTAATCTGTTCACTTCTTAGGCGTCTCAAAGCGCATTATTTTCAACGTTTTAAATAGATGTTAAATCCAACGCATGATCAAATAACGCGCTCATGGCTGATGTATTTTTCTATTTTGTTCTACATATTTTAAATTAAATAATTAAAAACGCAAATTGATAAACGGGAAGTTTATAAGGAAGTCTATAGGGAAGTTTAAAGAAATGTTCCCAATTTAAATACTATTTGAAAAAAATTGTGACGATTCCAAACAAATGTAGCCATTTTTACGGAATAAAAAGATTTTGACTATGACTAAAACAACTATGCAACCTAACAATAACATATATGCATATAGCAATGTGGTGATATTTTTACATCTGCTATTATTATAGATTTTATTTCTCCTGGCCGTAGTGCCAATCGTAAGCATTTTTTTATAAATACGTATCTATGGTATAGAGTTATAACAGTGATGTACAATGCGTGACGAAATTTATAGACTATCGGTACTTAAATGCAGATATTCCTACAAGTATCATTCCCAAAAGATAGTTATCTCTAGATAGATGTATATTTTACCACTGATTGACAGCGATATTTACATACGAACATGGTTGTTTTTACTTTTGCTTAGGGTTCATACTTAGTAAGGGTCGCTTTGAAATTTGCAAAAATTCTATTTCTACAAAAGTATTATATATTGACTCTATCTCTTCTAATCTAACTAGGTAATTTAAAAACTTGTAATATCTTTGACACATAGATAATTTACAAAAATTCTAATATTATGTAAAATATTATCATAGTCTTTTTTCTTATATCTCTAAAATGTTGACTAAAATGTTGTCAATGAATTAAATTAATTACTAATTGACCTACATATCATGCGTAAACTGTAGTTTCAGAAGTACCTACTTATGTACAAATCTTTAATAAATACGTGTATTTTCAGGAACACCGTTCCTATATGAAATCTATATGTTTGTCTGTGCGAGCTTGTGTCTGTCTTTTCTCGAATATTCGAATTTTGACTTCAGATTCAGCATAAAAAGTAGAATAGGAATGTTCAGAAACACCGTTCCTATCTCTTAAGGAACATGGTCAAAATGGCCGACAAATTAAAAAAAAAATTGAATTGTTATATAATTGACGAGCCAGGTGTTCCTCGGGCAATGCAAGCTTGCGCATTCTCAACTGGTTTATTTTGATTTACACTTCTAGCTGAAAGTAACAGTAGTATGGAACTGTAATAATTACGTGAATCGAGAGTATATTATCGAACAACAATGATGTTATTATCAAAGTAATGCATAACATCAAACATACTGTGTGCCCACACATTAAATGATTATCTAATTCTTCGAAGTAACCTTCTTCGAGTAGATTTAGGGGTAACACTTAGTAGTCTTACGTCATGCTTATATAGGTGTGGGCCGTGTTTTTGTAGCTATCGAATAACGTCAAAGTTCCATCGTCATCACATCTTACAGTCCTAGTCAATGTATATTTAACATCGTGTTATGGAATCCTAATCTTTAAATAAAATCATTTACCGACTTTATTAATGTCAATGTCAAATAGCATTAGTGCTTTATTGGATTGTCAAATTCAATGATGACATCTTTTCTTAATTTTTATATTTTACTAGCTTTTGCCCACGGCTTCGCTCGCTTTTGTTTTTTAATAAAGAGTATCCTATGTTAGTTATGATACCTCCAAGAATATGTGTACAAAGTTTCATGATGATCGGTTGAGTGGTTTTCGCGTGAAGGCGAAACAAACAAACGAACATTCACATTTATAATATTACTAGCTGCTGCCCGCGGCTCCGCCCGCGTGGAGTCAAATAACGTAGCCTATGTGTTAATCCAGATCATAATCTATCTACGTGCCAAATTTCATTCAAATCCGATTAGCCGTTTAAGCGTGAAAGAGCAACAAACATCCATACATACAAACTTTCGCATTTATAATATTAGTAAGATTATTAGAATTGGTTCATATTTTTTTATTTAATCATTAAGGAGCGTCATAAAAAGACACTCAATAATGAATAATAAAAACGGATAAATTAACACAAACAATAAATACAAAGAAAGTCTGATAATAAAGTTTTTATTTAAACACTATTTACTAATTATTTAATCTTTACCAAATTTAGAACTATGGTCCTAAGATAATGCTTTGAGTGAATACTCGCAGTCTGATTTATACCTAACGTCTACAATAGCCCGATCGAATATTCTTCAAGGATAAAATATATCTGAAAGTTGTTAAATTCATGTAGGTACTATTAAATTATGCGCAATCTCCTTAAGGCGCGTTCAGCCTATGAAATAATTATTTTTTTAATATGGCACATCGCCAATTCGCGAGAGAGAATCAGTTTGTAAGCTTACATTTTGAATGAATCAGCGATTTTTCCCCCTATTTCCGCCGTTACCAATGTTGTTTGTTCACTCATACTACTCGTATAATTGCCCTTAAGGGAAATGTGGAAATATTCCATTTCAATGCGAGCTTTTTTTGACGAGCTCGTGGCGCAGTGGTGAGACGCATTGTTACATTACTTTGACACCAACGCTCGTGGGTTCGATTCCCACACAGGATAAGCATTTGTGTCCATGAACATGTCTCTTTGTCTTGGTCTAGGTGTTTAAGAGAGGTAGGGTGCATCAAAGCGGCCCGCCTGGGGAAGTATCTCCATCTCATAGAAAGCGGCGGCCAAATAACAACTTCCTAGAGGGTTGTTGTGTTCCTGCGTGTGAGTGAGATCTCCAGTAAGCTCCTAAGAAATTGCTGTGTTAGCAGCAGAGGTGGCATCGCGCGAGTGATACTTTAATGCATTGCAAGCGTTTATAGACTATGGTAACCGCTTTACATCAGGTGGGCTGCATGCTTGAATGCGTTACGTCGTTGTATAAAAAAAACCTTTCATGTATATAATCATAGTTACACACACTTTGACACCAACGCTCGTGGGTTCGATTCCCACACAGGATAAGCATTTGTGTCCATGAACATGTCTCTTTGTCTTGGTGTAGGTGTTTAAGAGAGGTAGGGTGCATCAAAGCGGCCCGCCTGGGGAAGTATCTCCATCTCACAGAAAGCGGCGGCCAAATAACAACTTCCTAGAGGGTTGTGTTCCTGCGTGTGAGTGAGATCTCCAGTAAGCTCCGAAGGAGTTGCTGTATTAGCAGTAGAGGTGGCATCGCGCGAGTGATACTTAATGTATTGAAAGCGTTTATAGGCTACGGTAACCACTTTACATCAGGTGGGCTGTATGCTTGAATGCCTTACGTCGTTGTATAAAAACCTTTTATGTATATAATCATAGTTCCATGGAGTGTCGTCGTGATCAAACTTATTATATATTATTATGTACAGAAAATCTGCAGTCTCCGGGGATGGAAGCCTGGTGATGCAAAACACACTGAAACTCACGAAATTATGATCAAGATCTGGGACGGACTTAGGAAGAGAGCTGACTCCAACAAAGATGGACAGGTTAATATTCTTTTTATTATTTTATGTAGGTATATAGCGGCACTATACTTGCTGTGAAAGTCTAAGGAGGAGGTCATGTTCAGTAGTGGACGTCCTTCGGCTGAAATGGTGATGATGATGATTATCCCCATAATTGCTTGGAATCCTTAGTACGGTATCTCGTACCACGTATTCCAAGCTAATTAATTGTTTTATTTATTAAAAGTGTGCGTCGGCCGGGAATCGAACCCGGATCAACTGCTTGGAAGGCAACTATGCTGACCATTACACCACCAACGCTTGGGTTAGAACATTTTAAAACGACAAGATATGATAAATTTAGCTGACAAGTTATTACGACAAAGAAGCTAATCAATTCTTTTACTAATTTAAAAGTGTGCGTCGGCCGGGAATCGAACCCGGATCAACTGCTTGGAAGGCAACTATGCTGACCATTACACCACCAACGCTCGTGTTAGAACAATTTAAATACGACAAGATATGATACATTTAGTTGACAAGTTATTACGAAAATTTGAAGCTAATCAATTCTTTTACTAATTTAAAAGTGTGCGTCGGCCGGGAATCGAACCCGGATCAACTGCTTGGAAGGCAACTATGCTGACCATTACACCACCAACGCTCGTGTTAGAACAATTTAAAAACGACAAGATATGATACATTTAGTTGACAAGTTATTACGAAAATTTGAAACTAATCAATTCTTTTACTAATTTAAAAGTGTGCGTCGGCCGGGAATCGAACCCGGATCAACTGCTTGGAAGGCAACTATGCTGACCATTACACAACCAACGCTCGTGTTAGAACAATTTAAATACGACAAGATATGATACATTTAGTTGACAAGTTATTACGAAAATTTGAAGCTAATCAATTCTTTTACTAATTTAAAAGTGTGCGTCGGCCGGGAATCGAACCCGGATCAACTGCTTGGAAGGCAACTAAGCTGACCATTACACCACCAACGCTCGTGTTAGAACAATTTAAATACGACAAGATATGATACATTTAGTTGACAAGTTATTACGAAAATTTGAAGCTAATCAATTCTTTTACTAATTTAAAAGTGTGCGTCGGCCGGGAATCGAACCCGGATCAACTGCTTGGAAGGCAACTATGCTGACCATTACACCACCAATGCTCGTGTTAGAACAATTTAAAAACGACAAGATATGATACATTTAGTTGACAAGTTATTACGAAAATTTGAAGCTAATCAATTCTTTTACTAATTTAAAAGTGTGCGTCGGCCGGGAATCGAACCCGGATCAACTGCTTGGAAGGCAACTATGCTGACCATTACACCACCAACGCTCGTGTTAGAACAATTTAAAAACGACAAGATATGATACATTTAGCTGACAAGTTATTACGACAAAGAAGCTAATCAATTCTTTTACTAATTTAAAAGTGTGCGTCGGCCGGGAATCGAACCCGGATCAACTGCTTGGAAGGCAACTATGCTGACCATTACACCACCAACGCTCGTGTTAGAACAATTTAAATACGACAAGATATGATACATTTAGTTGACAAGTTATTACGAAAATTTGAAGCCAATCAATTCTTTTACTAATTTAAAAGTGTGCGTCGGCCGGGAATCGAACCCGGATCAACTGCTTGGAAGGCAACTATGCTGACCATTACACCACCAACCCTCGTGTTAGAACAATTTAAAAACGACAAGATATGATACATTTAGTTGACAAGTTATTACGAAAATTTGAAGCTAATCAATTATTTTACTAACTTAAAAGTGTGCGTCGGCCGGGAATCGAACCCGGATCAACTGCTTGGAAGGCAACTATGCTGACCATTACACCACCAACGCTCTTGTATATACCTAATCAAAAAAGCAAAACCTTACAACCCAACTACAGAGATCTTTATTTATTCACCTGCCAAGAGGAAACTATTGTTTTATTTGAACAAATGTCAATTTATGTACATACTGTCAGGTGCTATGTAATATCACAGCTATAGCAAAATAAGTAGAACGCAGGCTCTAATGTGAGGTATAATTAAAATATCCACGCATTCTTTAGTATAGAAGAAATTTTGGAAAGAGTTTAATGATATTAATATAAACTTACCTACTTAATTATTTACCGTAATTGGTACCTACGTTTGCGATTTTTTTTTCAGTGATTTATGATAAGATTTCGATACAAAAACACACATAGGCGTAGACAAAGCAGTTAGTTTCTCTTTCTACTCTGTTGGTAACCGATTTTTTTTGACGCGAATACGTCTGCAAATATGGTGTTGCAGCTACATATCTATCATTTACATCCAAAAGTTAATTACATCACTTGATAGCTAAAGAATTCGTTAAGTTAAGAGGACTGCGACGCAACGCGCGTGGCGGAGGGTAAAGCGGCGCCAACTTGACACCTTTTCCCTGCACCGTTACGAAGAGTATTCACGTAAAACTCGCGGCCGTGATGACACAGATACATTCCATTTTTTTTGTTTAGTACTTACTGGCGAGCTTATTGTCACCAATAAGTAATTTTAATAACAATTATGGGAGTATCGTCACTCTTGTGCTTCGATAGATGTACTGTACCTGAACACCGAAAAAAGACTTTTAGTTGACTGGAATTCTTTACGGTAGTAAAAAGTTTACGAGATTCGAGAATCACGCTAGCCTCTTTCCATCGTCGAATTTCTGGAAGCAGCAATTTATATGTTTACTGACCTCCAGTCCACTTCCAGCCCTATCACATCCTCAATGCGGCTCAGTGTGCCAATACCGTATCATCAACAGACTGGTAATCCTGGTCGCTTTCGCTTCAGAGCCCAAGGTACACTTTCCGGCTTGTAGATCTAAACTACGCGCGGTCTTCGACATCTCTTATAGTGAGACCATTGGCGCGCATATCATCCCTCAAGACTTCAAGCCAGTATTTCTTGGGCCTACCTCTTCTACCAGGATCTAGTAGAGATGGCATGGCTAGAAATTTATTCCCCACGTAATTTGCCAGTTTTTTGTAAGATGTGACCATACCAGCGTAGGCGACACTCTTGCAGTTTACCTGCTAAGTCATGTACATGAAGGCTACCGCAATGCAGGAGTTCCTTATGCGACCCTACCGCATCAATTCTCACATTCAGCGTAGTATATTCAAATGAATAGGCAATATCACTGAAATCAGTGATATTGCCTAGAAGTTTACCCAAAGCTCTATTCATGCTGTTCCCTACGCTCGCCCTACGTCTCTCCACATCAGTGGTATACCTTCCATCGCTGCTAAAAGCGCTTCCAAGATATACAATCTCATCCACTTGCCAACACTTCATCGTCAACCGTAATACTCGTGTTTGTTATGGTCGCCTCACTTTCAAACACCATTCTGAATTTATTGTAATTTTGTGCAACGACTGTTGGCTACCCCCTGAAATAAGAATCGATAGATCGGTTCAAATCCAACACTTTATTTAGTGTGCGTAAATACAGACAAAGACAAATCGACCCATGCATCTTATGCCTAAGTAGTAAAGTTGAGATTTGCACGATTTTGCTTGAGCTGTCGTCGCGTGTATATACAGGCCTGATGGATGAGGCCAGAGTCCTGATCCAATCTCAACGAAAGAGGAGCAAACTATATTTAGGGAATACTGTCTACCTGATGAAGCACCTCTACATTGTTGAAGAGCGCAGCCATAAACAATTTATTTTGTCTATATTATTGCATTTCTGCGAATGAGTAAGATAGTAAGGTAGATATTTTTATATCATATTGGATACCTAGTATAATATACAGACATAAGGTCATGTGTGAGTTTGCAATGCACCATAGTCAAATTATTGCCACTTTCACTGGCTACGTAACCATTCAACGTCAGGCGTTCATAGCAAAAAAAAAAACACGTTGTTATCTGAAATGACCTTTTTTTAATCAACACGGCTTTCATAAAGGTATATTTGCGTATGCTCCATATAAACAAAGGGCTAAAATTTCCAAATATTCATTCCGTCGCTGGTTAATTGCGCGAGCATTTTTTGGGAATAAATTGGTGTGAACTTTATTTATATTTTTATTGAGCAACTTGGTTACTTTTCTCTCTGAATTGCTGAGCAAACGGGAAAGATATTTATTATACATATTACAGTGTTTACCGGATTCGGTAGAAGAAATAGTCCATAGAAATGACGTAGCCTGGCTTGACGTAGATTCGTAGTAAGGAGTGAGCACATGAGTGCCAATGATAGCACAACAAGGGATGCCGAAGACCGCGTGAAGTGGAGAAGTAAAAGTTGGAAAGCGGACCCTGGGCTCCGAAGCGAAAACGAAGGCGAAAGCGAAGGATTAACGCTCAGATGATGACGATGATTACATAATACTTGACCTACAGCCTTATTAATTGAAATTCAATTGAAATTCAATCTGAAAGTGAAATTTACAAGCAATTTGATCTGTGCCATGGTTTTTACTTCCTCTATTAGTCATATTAATTATTAGCATTTTATGTTTTTTAGGTCTGACGTACGTCATAAGTAAAAACGTATGTATGTATATCTTCACGCCGGGTCCCTTAGGAGGTAGGCAGAGCTTTAACATTCATATCTTTTTTTGATGCACGCTCGCTTTATTCTAGGGCTCCTGATATCCAAGATAAAAATAGTAGGAATAGTAGATAGAAAAAAGGTCTGACTGGACGTGATAATGTCGTACCCATTGGTGGAATTTGGCCAAAACATTCGCAAATGCCTAAAGTCTGAATTTAACATCATTCCTATTTTCTAATTAGAATCAAACTTAGTTGGCTAGATGGCGCTGTCAGGCCGCCTTCTTCTTGGAGCTTGTAAAAAATTAAACCGAAAATTAAGTCGAGCGAGGTATGCTTCGATCGGTGCATCTGGGGTTTCATAGTCTCTGCTTACCCCAAAGAGGACAGACGTGATGATATATATGTCCGTACGTATGGAGCTTGTATCGATTCCTTACATAACTGGAGCGTGAATAATATGAATCAATAAATAATTTATTGCAATTGGGCAAAATCCGCACTTCAGCGCTCTCTGTCTTAAAAATTTGTAACGTTTTAACCAACTGCCTGCTTTGTATTGCCAAATAAAAATGTATAGCGTTTGTACTTGACATCTGTCACGACTTCTGAATTACATTCTATAAATATGGCTGCTCCTTGAACGACGATTTTAATTTATCTACAAAACATCATCGGCCATCCGACCCAAAGGATCTAATGGGCTGAGATGCAATGCTCGGAGGAACAAAAAATATCTACATTTACATTAATATTCTTCATATAACGTCGGCTTCCGAACTGTATCGTGTGGCAAGTAAAATATTATAAATATGGTATTTTATCTTAGGTTTTCGCGATTGTTATATATTGAATTTTAAAAAATTTAACAAACCCAGAGATCTACTCAAAAACATTCGGACTTCCGTTAAAAATTGTTTAATTCAATTATAAATATAATTTTATGTATTCCTCCGCACTTAGATACTACTAAGGCCAATGGTAAACACTAACCATAGTATTATGTACACTTGCTATAGCAAAATCATCACTCGTACGTTACCAATACATTTTAACAATTTATTTCTAGCTCTCTCTCCTATAAGGAGCAGTGACAGACACATTCTTGACACACCTTTGACCCAAAACCGACACATTTTGCCTTATTCCATACCTATTTGATTTTGTTCAGTTCTCTTGGCTCCCTCAACTCCACCGTGTATGGCATGTGAACCTATAAGATGAGATAAAAAGATAAACAGACCGCACTCACACGTAGGAACACAACAACCCTCTAGGGAGTTGTTATTTCGTTACGGTTTTCTGTGAGATGGAGGTACTTCCTAGTCGGGCTGCTTTGATGCGCCCTACCTGTCTTAAACAGAATTGACCGTAACTGTATATGCCAAAGAAGTCCGTAATCGAGACTGATTCTTATTCGGATAACGAGACTCTAGGAATTGTAACAAAGCTTCTATACTAGCTTACGTGAGTAAGCTAGTATAGAAGCTTTGTTACAATTCCTAGACGCTTCGTTACATTTCTACATTGGAAAAGAATATTAATCACCACAGTTAGCTCTCTGTGACTTAAATGTTCTATGAGGGGAATTTTCGTAATAATATAATGAACAGAAAGCACATAATAATAGGATGAAAAGTACCGAGACAACAGCTGCTTTAATTTAAATGTTAAGTCCTAAAATTCAGGTAGATTTAATTAAATATTTTTTCATTTTACTTTACCTGTTTATCCTCGGCTTCATTATGCTCAGAGGAGGATTTAAATATGAAATTTTCTGAATTCAGTTCCAGTTCTCGTACTGTACAGTTATGTATAACTAGCGACGCCCCGCGACTTCACCTGCGCGTATCCCGATATCCCGCAGGAACCGTTATTCTACTTTCTTTGAGCTATCACATTTTTTTAAATCCTATTGGTAGTTCTAGAGATTAGCACGTTTAAATAAACAAACTCTTCCGCTTTATGTTGCGCGTGTCATTCTAACCGAACACGCAGGTTAAGCAACGTCGACTGCAGCCTGTCTACGGATGGGTTAATATATTTCGAGCTTCTGGGGAGGGTACGTTAAGCCGTCGACCTCGGCTATTGTCGATAGATGACAGTCGTTAGGCTAAGTCAGTGGCCTTCTGGCGGCTTGAAAAACACTGGCCTCCGCAAACCAGCATTTGAGCAGCATGGTGGAGTATGCTCTAAATCCCTTCGGTTGAAGGGAAACTCGTATCCTTGCAGTGGGATAAGCAATGGTTGATGTGGGATAAAAGAAGTTTTATCCGCTGTAATTGAGAATCTTATATTATGTTATATATACTTCTACAATCTTCAGCTACAGAGTATGTATAAAGTCCATATGCCTCTTTAAATTGCAGATAACTTGAAATCACTAACTTCATTCGTTTATATCATTTTTGTGTTTAATGTATTTGATGTGTAAGGCGGAGCAGTTTGTTTGAACGCGATAATCTCTGGGGCTATGCGTCGGATTAAAAAAAAAATCTTTGCATTTTATAGTTCAATTCTTGAGGAAGGTTATAGTTTATTCATCGACATGACAATATCCTTAGAAGCCGAGGAAAAAGAAAGAAAACAAAAAGCTTTATTAGTACTTTTTACTATTTTTAATTGTGTTTATTCGATACATTAAAATAAAATATCGTACCAGCTTTAATCAGTATGTTATACCTAGCAAACTCCGGCACCATATAATACATTTCTCTATTTTCCCAAAATATCAAGTCAAGAGTAGAATTCTGACGGTAGTCGCTCCATATCAAAATCAATGTCTTCGCCAAATCTTTAGGCTTAGGTAGCGGACTCCGCTATTCATAATGAATTAGGAAACAGGGTAATGATAGGAAGAAGAAAATCCATACAATCCCATTCCTACTGGTTGCATAAAAAGCTTTGACGTTCATTATCCTATATGTGAGTTATAATGTAAAAAATCGGTCAAGTGCGAGTGTGACTCGCGCACGAAGGATTCCGTACCATTATCTATAAAAAAGGCAAAAAAATCACGTTTGTTGTATGGGAGCCCCCTTAAATATTTATTTTATTCTATTTTTTAGTATTTGTTGTTATCGCGGCAACAGAAATACATCATCTGTGAAAATTTCAACTTTCTAACTATCACGGTTCATGAGATACAGCCTGGTCACAGACGGACGGACGGACGGACAGCGGAGCCTCAGTAACACCCTAAAAACCATGGTTTCCTAGTGGGAGCAAAATTAACTCAAAAGGTTTCTACATACTATGAGCACAGCATTGGAATCGTGGTGAAAATTTTTGATTTTCCTCTTTTGCTTAATATTTGTCTTGTTACCAGGTATCTGTCGAGGAGTGGGTGTCAATGTGGAACGACTATGCCCACAACCCGTCCGCCGCTCTCAAATGGCAGCAGCTGTACTGCCACTTCATGTTCCAACTGGAGGACGCCAGTGCTGACGGCTCTATAGACTGCGATGAGTTTACCACCGTCTGCTCTTCATACGGCATCGACACTCAGGAGTGTAAGGTGGCTTTCAGCAAGATGGCAAAGGTAAGCGTAGATAGAGATAATCATAATTTCAAGGTAGCATAGTGGCTAGCAACTCTAAAACACCAACGCCATGTGCGTTGGTGTTTTATTTGGTTCAATTGCATACAGGACAAACATTTGTGTGCATGAACACATCTGTTTGTCTTGGTCTGGGCTTTAAGATTGATAGGGCGCATAAAAATAGCCCGTCCGTGGGTGTATGTCCACATCACTGAAAACCGCAGCCTAATTACAACATCCCTGGTGAGTCATATGTTTATATGCCTCCCGACATGGTACATAAAAAGTTTATTTTAGTTCGTTGGATCGTTGTTACCAAAATGGATATTTATGCTATGACCACAGCATTTATCCATCTATAATATGCTTTCAGATCCAAATTAACCAATTCTGTGTATTTTTTGAACCACTCATGTGGACACTCACGTAACCCATGGACATTATAAACACACTCATGCGTGGCCGATTCTATAAAACCTCTTCTCGTCCTTCTTGAAGAACTCCATGGTATAGTCCCTTGGATTCAATCATGTAATAAAAAAAGTGCATTTGAAGTGGTGGATGATTTTTTTTTTCTGGACAAAGTGCTATTGTTATTCTTCCTCTAAACGAAGTTTTCATAGTTCGTCTTTGAACCAATCACAAGATCCCCTCACACACACAATCACAAGATTCCCTCACACACACAATCACAAGATTCCCTCGCCCAAAGGTGACTACCGTACTAATTGTGCGGTTAACTTATAGTTTATGTAACATAAGTCTTAGCCCCCTCTGAAGTACTGCTTTCCCCTTGATTACACCAAGGTAAATCGTAAATTTGTGCATGTCTCCCGCTGATATATTCTAAGATTTGTGCATAATATTCTCGTAGACTTAAGATATTTTTTGCGGTGTCTAAGTATTGTACCTTCCGTGCAATTATCATCCTTGGTTAATAATAGTGGTTAAACTATGAAATTGCCGTTTTATAGTAATAAATACTTTGAATTGACATTAAACCTTCATGATATGCGATTTTCGAGTGAAACTTTTTTCATATGAAGGTATCATCAGGTCTTCATTTTAAAAAGTGTGCAACATTTGATTTTCATTGAATTTCAATTTCAAACATTGAATTTCAATTGTTTGTTTTATTCAGCTTAGACAGTAAAGATGGATACTTTGAAAATCCGAGTAATTTTTTAATAAGAGTTCCGACGCGGAACTAACGCGTCCAAAACGGCTCGCAATATCAATACTGCGTTTGGAGAGAAGACTGCTAATGAACGCACCGTGCGTTTTGGATTAAAACGCTTTCGTAATGAAAACTTCGACTTGAAAAACGAACCACGTGGAAGACCGCCCACACATGTGAATAACGCTGAATTGAAGGAGTTGGTAGAAGCCGATCCGAATTAAATTATCCAGAAATTAGCGGCATGGTTTAGCGTTACCTTACCTGCAATATTGATTCATTTGCATTTGACTGATCTGCAGAAAGAAACGCGTATAGAAACTTGTGTTCCTTGTTGAATCGGTACAGAAATGAACGAATATTGGAAAGATTTTTTTTTTAAATTATTTCCAATATTCTTAATAATATATTACAACGGTAAGTAACCGCACTTGGAAACCTCGCAGGGTTTATCTAGTGCTGGTGAGCCGCTCATATATACATTTTGGTTTTTTAATTAATAACTTTTTAATGTACCTTTAAGACTTTTACAATTTTGTTTATACAAGTTTTGGATAGATTCTGTTGTTTTATGAATTTAATTTATATAAGTCTAATTGTGACATGTGACGAAAAGTGGATTCTTTAAAGTAACCGTAAGCGAAAAATGCAATGGCTGACCCCAGGTCAAACGCCGCATCAGTGCGCTAAAGCAAACCTTACCAATAAAAAGGTAATGGTAACTGTTTGTTGTTTCGTTATTCACTATAGCTTTCTCAGGTCTGGTCAAGCCATAACCGCAGATGTTTACTATGTCGAACTTTGAACAATGATGGCGAAACTAGCAGTGAAACAGCCCCGACTCGTGAATCGTTCTTCACCATTAATTGCTCCATGATAACGCAAAACCTCACACTGCACGAGAAACCGTTGTAACTCTACTCTGCCCTGAGTCATCCTCGGTACTCGCCAGACCTTGCCCCAACTGACTACCACTTTTTCCGTGATTTGGTCAAATTTCTACGTGGTAAAAATTTTTCTTCCCAAGAGGTAGTATATACAAAATGCTTTCACACAGTTTGTCGAAACTAGATCCCCAGAGTTCGATCGCAAAGGCACAGATAAACTTCCGATTAGATGACAGCAATGTATAGATATTGAGGTTAAATATTTTGATTAAATAAATATGACACATCTTAGAAAAAATCGGGTGTTATCGGCAATTTCATACTTTAATCCCAATATTTTAAGAACCACATAATAATTATCACCTGTGTATACATTATCACAACATTACCGTCTTAACGAAGCTTAATTTTCAACAGGGTAAAAGCAGTGTCTCGTGGGAAGAATTCCAAGATTTATGGAAGGAGTATTTCTCTACTGAAGAACCTAACGCTGCAGGCAATTTTATATTTGGCAGAACTAGCTTCTAAGCGAACCAAAGGCATGATGTTGACATAATTCTTTTGAAGACCACGATCTGTGCGAGAAAGTATAGCCATTGAGAGCTATCCCAACATTCCACTTTAGAATTACGCCATTAATTTTTGGCTTTATTGAGGTCTGCCACTTTTAGCTTCAGATGCGGAGCTACGAAATTGTTTTTCACGTTCGTGTAAGACCTCTATACGTGTCAATATCTCATTAAGAAAAGTTTGTGTGTCTGTGTTCATAATAGCGTTTAAAGTTTCTCTTCATAGTGGATCAATAACTTTGAAAGGTTTAACTTCTTTTTAATCTTGAGGCTCAAGCTAATTTACTAGTTACTCAAATACTTAGAATCTTATCTTATGACAACGAATATTCACTATTTCATCATTAAATAGCATATCTTGTAGTCATATCTAATGATACATTCTATTCATAACGTACTACTATTCCACCACAATGTTACCCGAATTAATGTAAATGTTAATAAGTATGTGTTCTATGTTGTTTATTGAAAATTTAAATAAGTTGTTGTTATTGGTGTAAAATGGGTTACAAGCTGGGACTTATTTTGACCCTAAAAGTGTTAATAGACATCTTTACTACATATTGATAAGTTTTATTAAATATATTAATTAAAAAGGTGACTTCTCTTGATTGACAAATAACGCTATATAATTATATAGTAATTAATACAGCGACTAATAAACCTTTTTGACTATTCATCGAATCCATATATATATATTTATATAAATACTATATTTACTACGTTATATTAATTTTAAAGTGAAATTGCGATGCCTGCGATATACTAATGTATGAGAACAGTAATAATACAATTATTTTGTTTCTCAGAGTGACCCAGAAATGTCTGTTGCGAGTAACCCTAATTATATGTAATTTTAATACTCGTTATATATATATATATATATATGAATTCTAGTCATTTGTCGTTTTTTGGATATTGAATGTTTTCATGTCATTAAATTTCCATATTTCTAATGTTAATTTGCTATAACGAAGTTTAGTACAATAGAAGTATTATAGTCATGAATAAATGTATGTATATAAATCACATGTTTTTTATTTTATTTTGTGTCCTTATGTACGAGTATGACTTGACATCGTTACTAATAAAGAAAAGGAAGACTTTATAATAATAATAACAAATTTATTAGCTAATCTCTGTGACAGGGTTTATCTACACGCCAGGTCCCTTGCGGAGTAGGCAGAGAGAACCGAGCGCCATAAGACTCTGTCTTTACACACTTCGCTCGCTTCTTTAATATTCATAGTTTTTTTCAAGCAGGACGATGCAATTCCCGCTGATTTTCCATTTTTCGAATCGAATCACCACTATTCTACCGCCACTGTTCGACTAAACTACTACAGCTAGGACAAATCCTTCAGTTATAACTACGGATACTGAATTTTATTATGATAAAATGCACTGTGAGTGTCATCTACACCTCCATCAGTCTTTTAAGTATAACAGTCATTTTGCTTTCCTCATACACCGCTGCTATATAGGGTCTAAATGCCTAGACTTTTAAATGATATAGATCACTATTTAATCAAATAAGGTTTTCTTCTCATACGGCAATAGAGAAGTCTCCGTCACTTGAGAGACATAGGTTATATAGGAATTTGCAGCGTATTATTTCAGGATATTGCCTCAAATATTTAGACTCAACCCGACCAAATGCAAACTTGCCAGACTTGAAGACAGCTCAGGTGCTCTGTCCAACATTTATTTGTCTTAACATGACTACAAAGGTTATCCCTATGTGGCTTATAAAGCTTCTGGTGTAGATACTTGGATCATACTTCTGGCTCTCGAATGTCAGCCCTTCCTTTCTTTCCCTTCCTTTTTACATTCGGCGCTCATCAGCAGACGCCGCGAAACCAGTTTCGAATGCATGTTATTCCAAATTCTCAAGGAACTACCCAATGTACACCGAATCGTTAATGAAAGCCACCAGGCTACTAGTGTTGGAGACTCGGGGTGTGTTAACCCAAGGCCATACCGCTATAACACGTGGGTGAGAGTGCCAAATTCTGGCCAATATACTACTTCAAATTTCCAAAACGCGAATATAACATATCAGCTTACCAGAATAAAACACGCTTTGAGCTCTGAACATGTAACGCATAAAACGATTCGGCTACTTTTTCTAAGTCAAATGTCTGTTAGTTCGCATGAGCTGCCAAGAAACAATTTAATATATATAAATCTACAATGTGTCCGCTTAGGTTGGGGCTTAGCAAAGTATGGAATCAGACTAAATGGGTAACTACTTTATTATTGAATCGTATGTGTCAAACTGTACTCTACAAAAACTTAGTTATGCTCAACAGCGCATTCCTTCAAACCATTCAAATTCTAACATAACCTACTCACTAGGTCTACCATTGAACCGCTTTATTCCTGCCGCAAATAATAAAATGTGCAAACGAACGAATTCCTAACATTCCTGTCAATCATATCGCATATCTTAACCGTCCACTTAGCTATCACGTACGTTGTGCTTAGATTCGGAAATAAATAAATAATAATAAATAATAGCAATTAGTAATAGTAACTGACCCTAAAAATCCCGTGTTGCCGTACCTACAATACAATATTTTAATTTCACCCGCATATTCGCCGCAACTACCAACTCCTAACTATCCTTTTATAAATGTGTACCTACCCTAACCTAAATCTATGATACTTGTGTAGTTGAATTTCAAATTATAATTTTGAATTAAGTTAAATGTGTGGTGTGTAATGTGGGCTAAACGCAAATCAACGAAGTGCAATGTTGATTTGCTAGCTGTAGCTAGGGTGTGCGAGTTAATTAGACTGTACATTGTATATTCCTATAACGTGTATGCGCCTTGGTTCAAACCTTATAGGGAAATCGGACCAAGACTCCTAGCAGAGGAAATAACTATGTGTGTATATATACATATATAGATAAATGAGAGCAGTATGAGAGGGTTGCTATCATTCTCCGTGGTCCGCATACGCTGGACGGAATACACTTTGACGAGCTCTTACCTCTCCGAAATCTAACGAGATTCCACTACAATCGAATGCTTTATTTTCGACATGAACCGTAATTCACTATAAATTACATTTATTTTTAATAGTTATCTATAAATGAACAAAGATAACATAAAATAATCACTCAGTATTTGGAGGAGAAAAGTTTAAAACTAATAATAATATAGATCAAGCTTTTTTCCTTGTATATCGCCCGCCACGAGGATCTCATTACCGCAATGAAAATTTAATGTCCGTCTCTAGCCCCAGGCCACCTCTTATACTAAATCAGTCTTAAACCTGAGCGGAACAAAGTCGTTACCGTGTACTGTACTGAGTACTGGCAACACTAAATTCCATAGAGTTATCTAGACTTCTGTTTTAGTCTAGATAACTTAGGCTTCATGAGGCTAATCGTCAACGAATTTCATTTCCTTCGCGTCCTGCAGTAACTATTAATTATTTTGTCTATACCAATCATACTGTACCCGTTTCTATATATAATATTAATATCAGATCTGAAGTCGTATATTTTAATAAATACATATCCGACATCTCATATATGATATCCTTCGATATTATTTAAATCTATATATTTTTCACCAAGTCCTTTGCGAAGAAGGAAAAAGTTCTCTTCTACTTTTCCTTCTTATTATTTTGACGAGCTCGATCGCACAGTCATGAATGACGCAACTTTGACACCAACGCTCGTGGATTCGATTCCTACACAGTACAAACATTTATGTGCATGAACATGTTTGTTTGGCTTGGTCTGGATGTTTTTAAGAGAGTTATGTATGATGCATCATAGCAGCCCGTCTGGGGAAGTACCTCTACCTCAGGGAAAACCGCAGCCATGTAACACCTCCCTAGATGGTTGTTCTGTTGGTTGCATGTGAGTAAGGTCACCAGTAAGCTCCTAAGGAGTTGCTGTGTTAGCAGCAGAAGAAGCATCGCGCCAGTGATACTTAATGTATTAAAAGCGTTCATAGGCTACGGTGACCGCTTAACATCAGGTGAGCCGTATGCTTGTATGTCTTCCGACGTTACACGATACACGTCCGTCCAATATTTTCACTTCCTTCTTTCCACTCAACCATTTGAACTCAGAATCAAGATCCGGATTCTGTGAGAAAGTCACAAATGGACATAAAGGATACAGTTTATTTCATATTTATGATATTAACATGCATAGTGTATACACACAGAAGTCCGATAGATAAAACATGATAATAGCGTTACCGCTTCCGCTGGGAATCAATATCCGGCGGCCGAAACCGGATATTACCTCAAAGTCAGAGTTTTGATTGGGGAAACAGTTTGATACTTGCATACTGATAATAAATGATACTGATTGATGGAAACAATAGCCATTAAATCGACCTGATTCAAAATTCACATACTGTATAACATAATAAGTCTCTTTATAGCCAATAGTATAGTCCTGCTAAAGTGATTATAATAAAATAAATACTTTTTTTTAGTAAAATATACTAGAAAAATCGGCCAAGTGCGAGTCGGACTCGCGCACGAAGGGTTCCGTACCACGGCAAAAAAATCACGTTTGTTGTATGGGAGCCCCCTTAAATATTTATTATATTCTATTTTTTAGTATTTGTTGTTATAGCAGCAACAGAAATACATCATCTGTGGAAATTTCAACTATCTAACTATCACAGTTCATGAGATACAGCCTGGTGACAGACGGACGGACGGACGGACGGACGGACGGACAGCGGAGCCTCACTAATAGGGTTCCGTTTTACCCTTTGGGTACGGAACCCTAAAACCAAGACTAAGACTCACGTGCCATGAGCAAATTAGTCGTGTTTTATCAGAAGGTGCAGTCTGGAGCCCCAGGAATCCAGGTCCCAGGAAAAGAACCCTTTTTAGGGTTCCGTACCCAAAGGGTAAAACGGAACCCTATTACTGAGGCTCCGCTGTCCGTCCGTCCGTCCGTCCGTCCGTCCGTCCGTCTGTCACCAGGCTGTATCTCATAAACCGTGATAGTTAGACAGTTGAAATTTTCCCAGATGATGTATTTCTGTTGCCGCTATAACAACAAATACTAAAAAATAGAATAAAATAAATATTTAAGGGGGCTCCCATACAACAAACGTGATTTTTTTGCTCATTTTTGCTGGATATTGATAACGGCAACAGGTAGATGCTTGAAATATTCACAGAATATTTAGTTATATATTTACTTTAATAATAAATAATTAAATTAAAATAAAACAAATATTTAAGGGGGGCTCCCATACAACAAACGTGTTTTTTTTTTGCCGTTTTTATAGATAATGGTACGGAACCCTTCGTGCGCGAGTCCGACTCGCACTTGGCCGATTTTTTGTTATACAACTAGATTGACAAACAAGCTTGCAACCCGCATTAGGTGGTAAGCGGTCACCGCAGACTATTGACGCTCGTAAACCACGGCGATGTTACTCGCGCGCTGCCAATCTTGTGACCTTAGAATGTTTCGTCACAGTACGCAGTAATTTCTCTGCCATATCTTACCCTTCAAACCGGAATACAGCTATATAAATGTAGCTGCTTGGCGGTGGAAATAGGTGAGACAGAGGTACACACGCAGACGACTCTTGCACAAAGTCTCCATCTGGTATGGTAACTATGAATATTAACGGAGCATGTGACATGTTGTGGTGTAGTGAGAGGTATCAATAAGTAGGTACACATATGAATAAACTGAGATGATTGACTGACACTATTAGAGAATTGTCAATAAACAAATTTAAAACTACTATTAAAGCCAAATTGTGTAGCAGGGCATATTACAAAATATCTGACTATATTAATGATAAAAATGCCTGGGATTGAGTCGATCCAATTATAATGTAAGTAATAAATTATGTAAATTTGTTTGGATACCAAAAGAGGGATGCCTGAGTTTTTTGGCAGTATTTTTATCAGTGCTCACCTAGTCATGAACTGCACGGTAGGGAAAAAAATTGTGACGATTCCAAACAAATGCAGCCATTTTTACGGAATAAAAAGATTTTGACTTTGACTTTGACAATCGCGAAAACCTAAGACAATACTATAGTAATAGGATATCAAACACGTGTATGCCTTATAAGGACTGAATTAATTTTATTGTAACAAAACACTTGTTATATGAACTAACATCTACCCAAATACGGACATTGTTTATAGTAACAGTACACCATGTCATTTGATATTGTGACCTAATTTCTTTTAATTATTTTATTATTAAAAGCCACTATATAAAGGGTTCATGTATTCCTAATAAAATCAGTATTTACTCCGCACTCGTTGATTTTATTTCAACCTCTACGTTAATCACCGCAATGTGTAAGGACCGCGTCTTTTGGTGCGCGGTTATCTCTGCCTACCCCGCAAGAGACCCGGCGTCATAATATACATACACACTAGAAGTATGAAATAAAGATTCCAATATTTAATTTATTACAAAGGCACGTATACAATATGAGCCCACACAGGTAGCAGAGGCAACAGAATGGCGACGTGCAGCAGTATAACCTTGTTAGTTTACTTATTTACTGAATAAAATCCATTCTTACTTAAACAATCAAATAAAAATACTGCCAAGCCAAGGTGAGGTTGTTATTATACTTGGCAATTACAAGTTCCTTTGAAATTACATGATGTCCGCAAAGGAATGTTAAATGTTATGATCGGTGAACTCTTCTCTCTAAAAAATATAAAATGCAGTGTAATCATTCATACTGTTTTTATTCAACGTCGGTAAGCATACAAGCATATGGCCCACCTGATGTAAAGTTGTTACCGTAGCCTATGAACGCATTTAATACGTTAAGTATCACTCGCCCGATGCTTCCCTCACTCACACGCAGGAACATAACAACCCTCTAGGGAGTTGCAATTTAGCTGCGGTTTTTCTGTGAGGTAGGAATACTTCCCCAAACGGGATTCTTTGTGATGTGCCCTACTTCTTTTAAAAAAATAGATCTAGATAATAACGTGTTATTTAAACAGCATTGTGGATCACAGTAACGGAATAAATCCTAGAAATGGTTCGGCATCGGCGTGCTCGCAATCTGCGTCCAAGTCGACAAGCTTGGGCACCATCTTTAAGGAAACCGAGAACAGCTGCGAGCTGCATAGATAAGTATTCACCACTATTTAATATATTAGCACTTAGTCGGATTTTTTTTTGAATTCCTGTTATTATTTTAGAATTTCTTTAAGTTATAATTTATATTTTTTAAATAAGCTAAAAGAGCAATATTTAACACCGATAGATAGGCCGATAGTCCTATGTGGGGGATAGATACTTTTCCAGTCGAGCTGCTTCATCATAGTCTCTTTTATTAATTTGCAAGATGCACTATGTGCAGGCAGCCTAGACTTTAAAGATGATAGTAAGTCGCTTACACCTACGGTAGATAAAACTGGACAAATCAATATATCTCGGGATCGCGTCCATTAGTGTCCAGGAACTGACCATTGAAAGCTTGAGCGAGAACCAGAACGAGTTTCGGAAATCAAGCATAAGTTCAGTAAATCAAATACGAAATATTATTAACGTGTTTATTAAAAATCCATCGAGTAACCACATTACTTTTAGAAATGGGAATTCAGATTGTGTATACGAGTATTTAG
The DNA here is from genome assembly GCA_947507595.1 of Pyralis farinalis. Lineage (NCBI taxonomy): Eukaryota > Metazoa > Arthropoda > Insecta > Lepidoptera > Pyralidae > Pyralis > Pyralis farinalis. Next base: position 5,496,406 of record OX382270.1, read on the forward strand.
ATTGTTGAATAATGTGACTCTTCAGGGAATTTCGACAGCGTATTTAGAAAAGCCATACGTTTTAGTTATATAAAAATAATATTCATCACACAGCAATTCATAACATTGATCTTACAACATAACCTAAATTGTTCTGTCTTAATTATCATTTCGTGCACTTGGTTCATTTAACATCTTTATTTTAAATATTTTTAATCCATTTCAAACAATACAAACATTCCTTAAAGTCAAAAAGAGTATCTTGTGTGACATACATTACGCCATAATAATTTTCTATGACAGATACCAATTCGATAAGTGCATAAACTTAAAAAATACTTTACGATTACTATTTTGACTGCCACAGCCGTCCGACCAAAGGCGGCCGTTCTTAATACCGTTTTGAGCAGAAATTTCCATTTCCAGACAGACAACTAACTGGTCACTTCATTTAAATACCTTTTAGTTATAGTTTCAGGCCACATGTAATATATTCCTTTTGAAGTATATCTTCCCGCCAGGTCCCTTGCGGGAAAGGCAGAGAGAACCGAGCGCCATAAGACGCGGTCCTTACACCCTTCACTCGCTTCTCTAACATTCATAGTTATTTTCATGCACGCTCGCCGGTTCCTGGGGCTCCTAACATCATCTTCTGATAAACACAACCAATTTGGTCATGGTAGGTTAGTCTTGGTCTTCCTCGGCTCCTACATTCTACCACTTTCGCATTGTTTATCAGTTTCGTAATTCTTTCATCCTGCATTCTTTCTACATGTCTGAACTAACGGATCATGCCTTTTCTTATCTTAACACCGACACTCTCTTTCAGACCAACTCACTTTCTTACGTCATCATTACGAACGCGGTAAGCAAGCGTTATGCAATTTTTCCGCAAAATTTACGCAATGTTCTCATCTTGATCGCAATTATTCTACTTTCATGCTCTCTCTGTTATACCCAGCTTTCACTTCCATAAGTTAGCATTGGGATTAGCACCGCATAGTGTACAACGTGCTGTGCCTTCTGGTTTAGATTTCACCTGCCTAGAAGTTTACCCAACGCTCCATTCACGCTATTCCCTTCACTCATTCGTCTCTCCACAATAACGGAGTATCTTCAATAAAAGCGTTTCCACGATATACAATCTCACCCATTTGCTCCAACACTACATCATCAACCGTAATCTTAGTGTTCGTTCTGGTTGTCTCTCACTCAAATACAATTATCTTGGTTTTCTTCGCATTCAATTGTAAGCCTTTCTTCATACAATCATCTTTCATTCCTGTAACTGGTGTTTGCACTTCGGATGGTGATTCCGCTATTATTTCCGCTTCGTCTCCATAAAGCAGGCATTTGACCACTGAATCACTCATTCGCATCCACCCGTTCATATTTCTTATTCACTGAAGACCACAGTCCAAATACAATATGAATAGCCGAGACGATACCACGCATCCCTGTCTGACACCATTGTTGATATCAAACCAGGGCGACAAGCTGCCATACACCCACACAAATGCTGCTCAATCCTTATAAGTGTATTGCACAGCACGGAGCAGCTCACCGTCATTTCGGGGCAAAATGTTCCAGAGATTCTTTTGCACAACCCTATCAAATGCTTTCTCGAGGTCCACAAAACCGCCAGATGCCTCTCTACGATGTTGTGGAGTAAAAAAACTTGATCCGCACATCCTCTGTCACTTCGAAATTCACTCTGTGCTTCCCATCATGAAAGCATTCCATCGGATTTCACCCTCATTCAATGATTTTCCCATACACTTTAGCTACTAAGCTGATTAAACTGATGGCCCTCTTGTTGGCGCAGTCCATACGTGAACCCTAGCCTTTTTACAAGAGCACGATGACTGCGCATCTCCAATCGATCGGGACCCATTCGGTTCACCAGCATAATTTGCTCAGAAACCAGAAGGTTTCCCTGACGTAGGTACCGCCTAGTTTGATTAACTGAGCTGTAATCTTATCGATTCCCGCTGACTTTCCATTGTTTAAACTTCGTATCGACTAATAAATCCCATCCATGGTAATCTCTTCATGGTACGCTGGTACTGCCGAGTCAGTCACAGACTCATTCACAGTGACCTGGACGTAATCATACATTTCTTTAAAATATTCACTCCACCGTTCTAAGACTTCCTGAGTGTTAACAAGTGTGTCATCAGCTTTACATTTTATCTTGTCCATTCTGGATACTGTCGAACCTTTTCGAAACTTCTTTATCTCTCTCCAGAAGAGTTTGGTATTTACCTCGAAAGTCTTCGTCAGCCTCTCTTCCTCATTAATAAGTAGCCTTTCACGCTTCTCTTTCACTAAAGTGATGGTTATATTCTTACATCGACGGTATATTTCTTTCTTCTTCTCTTTCATACCATCGCTCTGGTGCATAGATGATACCTAATCCAGCCACGCTTTCCTCTTTTTTTCCACGAAGGATTCAACCTACGCATCGACGTCTCTTTGTGCATCCACGTGCTTCTTACGCACTGTCCACCATACTTTCTTTCAGAACTTACTAACATTTGTCTACATCTGAGTCAGAAAGACTCGTACGTATTCCTTATAATTTCATCTTCAAATTATTCACTTCTTATTCTTTCGGAGATCATGAAAGAAGAATTTCTTTAAGAATAAGAAAAAGAATAAGAATTCCTTTTTAAGACCAATTTCTAATACTGAAAAATGAAAAATAGAAAGTTAACGCTTGTAAGCAAAACTCGTTTCTGTACAGATCAAGTATTCTCACTCCGCAAAATTGTTACATCTAGCTATAGAACAGAAGGATATCTGCGGTTTTGTGGATCAACAAGAAAACATTTGATAGGGTTTTACGGAAGAAACTCTGTTACATATTTAATAGATTCAGGCGTTATTTTGCGAAAGTCAAATTTTCATGCAATTTAATTTAACCTGCTTTGTGTGCTTCCGCCACCAATTAGTTCATGCGGCCTAGCGCCGGCCGGCACCCACCCACTACTGTTAGTACGTGCTACATGCCGACGCTGCCATGGCTGCTCCGGTAGTCTCTGCTTCGGCTGCTGCGGTCGTCTGCCACATGCGGAACAGAATCCGCATGCCCCCACCACCACCGTCGCTGCCACGACTGGCCTGGTCGTCGCTGCGACACGTGTTTATTATTACGTAAAAAGACGAGTAGTATCGTTAACAGACTATTGTACGCGGTTCCATATATTTCGACAAATAAATACACTGCGAGTTTGTCATACCTGGGAAAAATCACTGACAAAATAGTTCACATATTTTGAAAAAATAACATACATGTTGCTCTCAAATCCCATAATTCACTCAAATCACTTTGTAACACTAAAGATAAAATCCCGCCCAATAAAAAATCTGGCGTCTATAAGCTGTTCTGCGATGAATGTGACGTTTATATTGGTCAAACGGGTCGTAACTTTATAACACGATTTCACGAACACGTATCGGCGTATAAAAACAATCGCCCAGAAAGGTCACACTTCGCCGAGCATCTCATAGACAAAGGACATAACTTATCCCCCACTAATACATATCAAATTTTACACACCATAGACAAAGGTTTAAAACTAAATATTAGGGAACAATTAGAAATTAATAAACATAAAAATTCTAAAATTACTCTCATGAACAAACAGACTGACGTAAACCATTCCCCACTATTAAATATCTTTTCGCTCACACCATCCACCCCCACCCTCAATTCAATATAAGGGACGGCACTGCGATGGATTTGTCACTTGTAGCATGTTATTCTTACGATTAACGTCTACAACGCCTGATGATGCCTCGTGGAGAGGCGAAACACGTGTCGCAGCGACGACCAGGCCAGTTGTGGCAGCGACGGTGGTGGTGGGGGCATGCGGTTTCTATTCCAGATGGCGGACGACCGCAGCAGCCGAAGCAGAGACTACCGGAGCAGCCATGGCAGCGTCGGCATGTAGCACGTACTAACAGTAGTGGGTGGGTGCCGGCCGGCGCTAGGCCGCATGAACTAATTGGTGGCGGAAGCACACAAAGCAGGTTAGATCAAATTGCATCTGTTACATATTGCTGACATATGAGATTGACAATACTCTGCTTAGTGCTATGCACTCCACGTAACATGATTGCTCAGCAGCAAGCATAGATGACAGTGTACAACCCTGGTATTAGATCAAAATTGGTGTCAATCAGGGTTGTATGCTGTCTTCGGAATTTCGATAATTGTCTGCAGAGAATAAGGTGATACATATAAAGTAAATATCCTGTGAATGTGGGATTGTTCATGGGTGACCTAGTGGTAAATAGTCTGCTTTATACAGACAATCCCGTCTAACAGAAACACCAGCGAAATTGCACTGTTCATAATAATGAAAGACAATCGGATTTAAAAGGGCTTAATAATGTATATAATGAGCCAGAAGGGACAGCTGACAGGTATGGGTGAGAGAGCAAGAAAGTAGAATAAACGTGGTCAAAGTGCGAGCGTTATACAAAATTTGTTACATAACCCTTTTAGACCGCGTTCACAATGATGCTGTAAGAAACAGAGTTGGTTTGGAAAAGAGTATCTATGTTAAAATAAGAAAAGGCATGCAGCCTTAATTCGTACATGTAGAAATGATGCAGGGGAAAAGAATTATGAAACAACACGAAAGTGGAAATGCCATGACCAAATTGATCACGTTTTGTCAACAGCCCTAGAAACTGAGCGTGTATAAGAAGAGCCATAAATGTTAAAGAAGCAAATGTGATGTGTAAGGACCGAGTCATGTAGCGCTGGTTTTTTCTGCTTATCTCGAAAGGGACTTGGCGTGAAAATATTGAAACTCGTTTCTACATGAAGCGTTAAATAAATTTTCTGGAAGTCAAGTACTTTCAAAAAACTCTGTCAACGTTGCATTTTAAGATTATAGTATTGTGTCTTTAAAGATCTCATTTTTATATATGAAAGAAAACATATTGCAAGATCTTTTTGTAGGGTGAACGCTGTAGAAATGAGTGCGCTGAGGAGTATATATGCAGTTTGATTGATAGAGTAAGAAATAACACGATACGAAAACTATGTTGAAGGAAAGATGCAGGGACAAAAATTTAAAAAAGTATGCTGAGATGGTTTGGACATTTAGAAAGAATGAATGACAAACCGAAACCGAAGAGCATGTATGAAGAGGTTGATGTTGGTGGAAGAAATGAAAAAGGTTATATTTGGATCAATGCTTCTGGATTTACATAGTCTCCGCCTACCCCAATGAGGGACGGGTGCAATGATATGTATGTATGGATATGTATCTTCAAAGAAACACATACACGTCTACATCTCATTATAATCAACAGCGTTTTTTGTTTGAATAGACGGGCAACTTTTAAATGCAGTGCATACATCGAAATGTTTCTTTAATAAAGTGTAAAATATTCATTTGCTAAAAAAATATCATATTTAAAATTTTGTGCATTTAATATGATAATGTAGTAAACATAAAATCGTTAACATTGTGTAACTACATAGTTGATTTTATACTATGCAGCTGTCGAAACATTTCTTTCTTTCAGGTAGATAAAAGAATAATTGCCATACAAACGTGGTCTATGTTTGTATTAAAATTCTATTACAATTTACACAATTCATAAAGTAAACGTATATAGTTTTTGTAAAACCGCACCCCGAAGCGAGACTTTGTGAATAAGGAAATACACAGTAACCAAACACAGTAAACCATTTTGTACGACAAATGTAAATAATGTGCTTGTTTTATTCTTATGACATAACAGACGTACATTTCATATGAGTTTTCGTTGGATATTACATTAATTTATAATAAGTTTTCAAATAAATTTTACTAGGTGAGTCACCGCTTGGGCTGTGCACAGCAGAATTTGCAATCAAATGATGAATTGTCAGCTGAATTGGCTACTTGATAATTTTCGGTAAAGTATTTTAAAACTATCAAATATTTATTTCGTACCGCTCTCATTTTCTATATATATATCTATAATTTCACATCAAATCTCTTGCAGAGAGAACCTTACTCGCTACTACTTCCAAACCTCACTCGCTTCTTTAATATTCATAGCTCTTTCCATGCACACTCGCCGGTTTCTAAAGCTCCTGAGATCACTTTCTGACAAAACACGATCAATTTGATCATGGTACGTAAGTCATGGCCTACCTCAACTAAGAGTTTCCTTCTACTTTCGCGTCGCATATCTGTTTCGTATTTCTTTCTTCCTGCTTTCTACTTGTCCAAATCCATGCAGCATGCCTCCTCTTATTTTAACACCGACACTCTATTTCCAACATCATCATTGCGAATATCTATTTGTCTGAAAAGCGTTATTTTGTAGAAACTCATATTTTAAATATGAACTATGACTTTTACATTGACCCATAAACAAAATTGACTATTTTTCAATTTTCCTCTCCGCTTTTTCACAGAAATTGAAACCAAGAAGAATTTGTCAGAATATTTAATGGTTACCATAAGTGTAACCATTAAATATTCTGACAAATTGTTTATACCCTTGACAAAAATGTCAAAAATATTGGTTAGTCACACGTCTCGGTCATCATCATCATATCAGCCGAAGGACGTCCACTGCTGAACATAGCCCCCCCCCCCCCCCCCCCCCCCCCGACTTCCACAGCAATCGGTTCTGTGCTGCTTGCATCCATCGTCTTTCTGCGATCCTCACATCATTTTCGGTCCATCGTGTATCGGCCATTTATTACGTAACGTTTTCCGGTTCGTGGTTCTTTTTATCCCATCAGTACTCCGGCCTGCCCACTGCCACTTCGGCTTGCTAGTTCTTAGAGCCACGTCGATAATTCCAGTTCTGCAACGGATGTGCTAATTTCTTTATATATCTAACAACGAGCATAGCTCTCTCCATCACACGATGTGCAACCTTGAGCTTTTCTGTGCAGTAAGTCATCACCAGCAACACCCACTGGTCGAAGATTTTCGTCTTGAGACATTGAGTATATTGGACCAGAAAATCTTTTCGAAATTTCCCAAACGCTGCCTGCCCCTCCAAGTTGGATTCGACGAGAGACCTCTTTCTCGAAGTTGGATCTACCTAGCTGGATTGTCTGTCCTTGTTAGACATACTCATTAACAACTTCGAGAGCCGAGTTACCAATTGAAACTGGAGTGGGTTTCAATTGGTAAATAACATATATGTTCGACATAATCTTCGAGTTGTCCATGCTCATTTTAAGACCCACTCGTTGGGACGCTCTCGAGATAGAGATCTTCCAGCATTGTGTTCAAGTCCCCAGCGATATGTCTTCCTACACGTATAAAACTCGTGTATTTATTTGCAATTTGATCTTACCTGTTTTGTGTCACGAGGCATCCTCACGCGCTATAGATGTTAGTCGTTAGAATAACAAAATACAAGCACTTGTTCGTGGAGAGGCGAAATACGTGCCGCAGAGATGATCAGAGTAGCCATGGCAAAACCGGTGGCGGGTGCATGCTATTCCTGTTCCAGATGGCGAGCAATCGCAGAGACGACCGCAGCAGCCATGTCAGCGACGGCATGATGCATCTACTACCGGTGGTGTGTGGGAGCCGGCCGGCCTGTCTGAATCTACATATATACATATTATCACGCTTGTCTCCCGTTACCCATAATGCCTCCCCAGGCAGGGCATGGCAGGGCAGAACGCCAAGTGCACCGATGCAAACATACCTCTCTCGCTTCTTCTACACTCATCAACCTCTTCATGCATGCTCTTCGGTTTTGGGTGCTTTTGATTTGGCCCTTTTACAAAACATCACCAATTCGATCTATATGTGTACGTCTTAGGCGGCCCCTTCCGAAATCTCTATTCACTATTGCCTGATACACTTCTTTCGCAACTCTCTTGTCATTCATTCTTTCTGAATGACCAAACCATCTCAGCATACCCTTTTCAATTGTTGTCACTACATCATCTTTAATTCCACAAAGTATCATATCGTGCTATTTTTTACTCTATCAATCATTCTCATACATACATACTCCTCAGCGCTCTCATTTCTACGGCGTTCACCCTGCTTTACATCAATGTTGTACATCAATGTTGGCGTTAATACACCTTGAATAAGTAAGTAAGGCGATCTTTGCTCGATATGTTATCGTTTGTTACCACGGAGCACAGTGCACCATTGATACGGTTTCCTGCTTTCACTCTTTTTTTAATATCGCCCTCACATTTTCCATCTCTTGTAAACATAGAACCTAGATGAACAATTTCATACGCTTGTTCCACTTTTTTATCTCCGATCATTATCTGGCAATCTGTAACACTTTCTTTCCTTTCAAACACCATCGCTTTCGTCTTCATTACATTTATTTTCATACCTTTCTAAATCTATTAACGTTTATTTATTGTAAACATGTGTGTACTGGTGGTACAAATACATTTTTATCTATCTATCAGTTTAATGTTACAGCATATGATAAAACAAGAAATTACAAATCTAAATATAAAATGTAGAATTACTAATCTAATAAACATATTTAGGTAATTTCGTATTTGGAATCAACAAATTTTGCGAAATTAAATCATTTACATTTTACATCAGTTAAAAATACGGTACAACTTTTCTTTCTGTCTTTACTTTCTGTAAGCTACAATATCCGACGTACCTATTTCATTTTTTCTGTTACAACTATCTATTACCCAATAATCACTTAATTATTTTAAATTCTAAATAATACCTATACTTCCAAACATTCCTATATATCTTTTACTGTAGTAACATATTTTACAACATTTTATACCCACACTGAGATAAAGAGACAGGTTCATGCACTTAAATGTTTGTTTTACGTGGCAATCGAACCAATGTTGGTATTAAACAAGCATTGCTAACGACTCAGCCGCCGAGCTCGTTAAAAATATTTAACATAGATTTACATTTTGATCGGTAGAGTTCGGAAAGAATGGCGATGTACAAGGAATGGGAAGAGAAAGATACAGGAATTATGTTGGCAGAGTGTAAAATGGAGCACATGGAAAATATAAAGGAAAGTTTTAGAATATTATAACATTTTAGACTTCGTTTACAATTCAAATATTATACAATAATCAATCAGCGGATGATTTCTCAAGTAAAAGAATATATACATGTAATATCCTTTTGCATGAGAAATCATCCGTTCTTATGTATAAAATAGATAATTAAAATCCACGTGACAGATATATCATAAGAATAAAATGTGCGACAATAATATAAACAATTTTTATATACCTAGTCGGGTCATAAGTTCTGTGAAATTACTTTTGATGTAATTAATAATACACTTTTTCATAATTATGTAAAAGTTATATATGAAATGAAAGGTAATTAAATATACAATAAAATTTTATTCACATTATTCGAAATGCCCTCCTCCATTTTGAATACATGCCCTTAATCGACGCGGCCAGTCATGGATCGCAGCACGCACCACATTTATATCTATTTCTGCCGCTGCTTTAACCAGAGATGCTCGGAGAGACTCCAAATTCTGATGCCATATCTTGTAGTCCAGTGGGTTTAAATCTGGACTAGAAGAGGTCTAGTTTTCATGCCCGATGAAGTCAATTCCATGGGCGGTCAACCAGGTTTGAGTGCTTCGTGCCTTATGAGCTGGTGCAGAGTCCTGTTGGAATATCCAGTGTCTGTTTTTGAACATTGTTTGAGAAAGTAGTTACTTTGTTTGTTAGGACGGTATTTTGGTAAACCACGGCACTGGTTTTCACACCTTTTTTACAGAAAAACACCTCAGTTAAGCCTGAATATGAGACTCCAATCCCAATCATGATTGATGAAGGATAATGCCCTCGCTGGACCTTCGGAATACGCGCACTCGCTTCTTCACAACTGTGGGCATACACCTTATCATTTTGTTTGTTGTAACTTTCTTCGATGGTAAAAATTTTCTCATCCGTAAACAAAATTTTTCTGTGACCTAACTTTGCGTACCGCTTCAGTAGTTGTTTCGATTTTACCACCCTATTCTTTTTAAAATTATCAGTTAAGAAATGACCAGTACGTCTCTTATAGGCTGCAAGTCCTAAGTCATCTTTTAAAATACGCGACATGGTTCTAGGTGCTATCTTCATCTCCCGAGATAAAATCTTTTGCTTTCAGACAGGATTTCTTCGAATTCTTTCCCTTACTGCTTTGACCACCTTTTTCATACGAACACTACGTGGACGGCCAGATCTTTTTCTGTCACAAACAGAGGAGGTCTCATTGTACCGATTAATAGCCCGGTACACAAACATTTTACTAATACCAAGCGTATGGAGAGTTTTAAAAATTGCATTTGGCTCCATACCTACTTTGTGTAATGCAATCACAGCGATTCGGTTCTCTTTAGCACCCCACTCCATTTTAATATCGCAAAATATTGTACAATGTATTGGCGCCAAAATGAGAAAACTCAATAAACAATCATATAAAAATGACAGATTCGTAATTCAAATGTAATATTTTGTTTGTTTTTAATTGTAACAGTATTTATGGCCAGACTAAGTATATATGTGTAGGTATATCTTCACGCCAGGTCCTTGCGGGGAAGGCAGAGAGAACCCAACGCCATAAGACGCGGTTCTTACGCACTTCACTCGCTTCTTTAATATTCATAGCTATGCAAGCTCGCCAGTTTCTTGGACTCCTCACATCACCTTCTGATAAAACACAACCACTCTGGTCAAAGTAGAGTCTTTTTTTTTCTCGGCTACCAAATCCTTCTACTTTCGCATTATATGTCTGATTCGTTATTATTTCAAAATAAATAATTCTCGTTACTATTTTCATTATTGTCAGACAACGTTATACTAGGAACTATAGTAGGAAATAACGAGACACACTCGTTATTTCCTTACTTGTTAATATGGAAATAATGAAACACGGAAGTCTCACAGTAGGATGCGTATTTACAATAGCCATATATACTAATGTTTTAAAATAGTCAAATTTTAATGCCAATCCTAATTTTTTGAGAAAATCTTATGTTTAAAATTTCTTATGCTTTTAGCAGCAATGGAAGGTACACCGCTGATGTGGAGAGACGAGCGAGTGCCGGGAATAGGGTGAATGGAGCGTTGGGTAAACTTCTAGGCAGCCGATATCTAAGCCAGAAGGCACAGCTCGCTGTACACAACGCGGTGCTAATTCCAACGCTAACTTATGGAAGTGAGAGCTGGGTATGGCAGAGAGAGCATGAAAGTAGAATAAATGCGGTCGAGATGCGAGCATTGCGCAAAATTTGTGGCATAACGCTTGCTGACCGCGTTCGTAATAAAGACGTGAGAGAAAGAGTTGGTCTAAAAGAGAGTGTCGGTGTTAAGATAAGAAAGTGCATGCTCCGTTGGTTCGGACATGTAGAAAGAATGCGGGACGAAAGAATGACGAAACAGATATACAATGCAAAAGTGGAAGGATATAGGAGCCGAGGAAGGCCGAGACTAACCTACCATGACCAAATTGGTCGTGTTTTATCAGAAGGTGATGTCAGAAGCCCCAGGAACCGGCGAGCGTGCATGAAAAGAGCTATGAATGTCACAGAAGCGAGTGAAGTATGCAAGGACCGCGTCTTATGGCGCTCGGTTCTCTCTGCCTACCCCGCAAGGGACTTGGCGTGAAGATATACATACATACAAAATTTCTCTCTTGTAAATAAATAATACCGTTTGCACATTTTTCATTATATTCATTATGTTCCTAAACGAAACACAATAATTAAGTAAATTACAAACAATAGTTAACTCTTGGTTGGACGACTGAGGTTTAGAAATGCTACCTTCATAGGTTATTATGCCATTTTTTTAAATAATATCAGAATTTAAGGTTTTATAAATTTGCATTGAGTATGAACAGATTATGGATACAATATTTAGTTTTAATTTGGAGGACAAACTTTTCAAGACACTAGAAGACTCGGGAGGTGTTATTGCATTATTAAGGGGTAGCAACGTAAAATCAATAATTATAGAATTGCAAAAGTTGAAAAACATAAACGTAATTTGTTAAGATTATATATTATATAATGAGTTGCTTAATGCAAATCATAACGAGGAGGACTTAGTTTATTGAGGTGTAGATGGTTTTACACCATTTTTATACCAAAAAAAACATAACTTTTAAAATCACGAAGCTGTGATCCTATTTAGCGCTAAAAGACTAAGTTTTAGTGACCCAGGAATACCTTAATGCTGTGTAATCATGAGGTTAATTGGTTTATGTACAAATTCGTTTATAACGGTCAAGCGCCACTTAGTGTACCAATCGATTTCAATCTACAAAGGAGCATTGCTTTCTGCACTCGGTATAGATACTCACGTGACTTGCCCAAAACATATATGCCGTGTACAGACAGACCTCCTATTGAGAAATCGACGTCTCGGATATAAACCGCCTCATTTATACTATGATGTGATACCCCTTTTAATAGCTGGCGATATGAATTGTAAACATACGGCATATTTTCTTGATGTCGGTTACCGGACGATGACGATCTATATACGGTGCAGGATCACAACGTTCCGACCCATTATAGTGGCCAGCAAATAACTTGAACATGCGCAGTAGCGATTTTAAACTGTTCCATACAAATTGTATGTGGAACCTGCGCAGAATGACGCCATCTTTGCTCAAGTTGTTTGCCGCGTACAATACCCGAACAAAGATCTGACAGCATCCGACGTCGTAGAGACTTAAATTCGTTCAATGTAGAATCGAGACTATTTAAGAACAAAAATAGTAATCTTATGAAATTTGAGCAGTGATAGCGCAGTGAATAAAGAACCGGCCTAGTGATCAACTGGCCCCGGTGCGAATCCTGGCGTGTAGCACTAAATTCGTGTTTTCGGATTTATGTACATTATTTGTAATTATCACTTGATTGGCGGTGATGGGAAACAATGTGAGAAAACCCGTATGTACAATAAATTATATCTCGAAAGACGTGTGACCGGCCTAAGAGGGATATGGTTTTCCCTCTCAGTTGTGGAGGTCTGATGGCAGTCGCTCCATTTAAAAATTAGTATCTTCGCCAAATCCTTAGGTTTAGGTAGCGGAGCCCGTCATCCTAATGGAAATGGGATGAAATTTAGTATCTATCTATCTATAACTTCACGCCAAATCCCTTGCGGGGTAGGCAGAGAGAACCGAGCGCCACGTGACTCGATCCTTACATATCTCACTCGCTTCTTTAACATTCATTGCTCTTCTCATGCACGCTCGCCGGTTTCTAGGGCTCCTGACATCACCTTCTGATAGAACACGACCAATTTGGTCATGGTAGGTAAGTCTTGGCCTTCCACTTTTGCATTGTATATCTGCTTCGTCATTCTTTCATCTTGCATTCTTTCTACATGTCCGAACCATCGGAGCATGCCTCTTCTTATTTTAACACCGACGCTCTCTTTCAGACCAACTCTGTTTCTAACATCATCATTGCGAATACGGTCTACAAGCCTTACGCCACAAATTTTGCGTAGCGCTCGCATTTCGACCGCGTTTATTCTACTTTTATGCTCTTTCTGCCATACCCAGCTCTCACTTCCATAAGTTAGCGTTGGGACCAACACTGCATTGTGTATAGCGAGTTGTGCCTTCTGGCTCAGGATTTTACTGCCAAGAGGTTTTCCCAACGCTCCATTCACACTATTCCCAGCACTCACTCGTCTTTCCACATCTGCGGTGTATCTTCCATCCCTGCTGAAAGCGCATCCAAGATATACAAACTCATCCACTTGTTCCAACACTTCATCATCAATCGTAATCCTTACATTAGTTCTGGATTCTTCTCTTTCAAATACCATTATCTTTGTTTTCTTCGCATTCAGTCGTAAACCTTTCTCCATACATTCGTCTTTCATCGTTGTGACCAGTGTTTGCAGTTTAGATGGTGTATCTGCTAATAGCACGGCATCGTCTGCATACAGCAGACAGTTCACCACTAGGTCACCCATGCGCAATCCCACATTCGTTGACTTTATTCTCTGCAGACAACTATCGAGATACAGGATAAACAGCCTAGCAGATAGCATGCAACCCTGTTTGACACCAATTCTGACATCAAACCAGGGTGACATGCCACCATCTATCCGCACACATGCTGAGCAATCCTTGTAAGTGGACTGCACAGCACGGAGCAGTGAACCGTCAATCCCATATCTTGGCAATATATCCCACAGTTCCTTTCGCACAACCCTATCGAAGGCTTTCTCAAGATCCACAAAACCGCAGAAAACCTTCTGGTCTATGGCCAGATGCTTCTCTACGATATTGCGGAGCGAGAAAACTTGATCCGTACATCCCCTTCCATTTCGGAAACCTCCTTGTGCGTCCCACAGCATTTCATCGGATTTCACCCTCATTCTCCTTTCAATCACCTTTCCATATACTTTTGCTGCTAAGCTGATCAAACTGATGGCCCTATAGCTGGCGCAGTCCATGCGTGACCCCTTGCCTTTATACAAGGGCACGATGACTGCGCGTCTCCAGTCCATTGGGACCCTTCCAGTTCTCCAGCATAGATTGCATAAGTACCAGAAGGCGTCCCGGACGTAAGTGCCACCTAATTTGATCATCTCAGCTGTGATCATATCAATTCCCGCTGATTTTCCATTTTTCAAGCTTCGTATCGACCATTCGATCTCATCCATAGTTATGCCTTCGTCGGACGCCGTCAACGTGGAGTAAGCATCCGACTCACTCTCATTGTCAGCGTCTGAGGCATACTCATACATTTCTTCAAAATATTCACTCCACCGTTCTAACACTTCCTGAGTGTTCGCAAGAATGACACCAGCTTTAGACTTTATCTTATCCATTCTGGATGCCGACGAACCACTCCGAGACTTCTTTACCTCTCTCCAAAAGAGTTTGGTATTTGCCTCGAAGTTTTTCGTCATCCTCTCTTCCTCATTCATAATTTGTCTTTCACGCTTCTCTTTCCCTAAAGCCTTGGTTTCATTCTTGCATAGACGGTACATTTCTTTCTTCTTTTCTCTCATATTTTCATTTAAGGGCAAAGATGATACGTAATCCATCCACGCTTTCCTCTTTCTTGCAACGGAGGATTCAACCTCCGCATCCCACCAGGCATCTCCTTTCGCTGTTTTACGTCTCTTTGCACATCCACAAGCTTCTTTTGCACTATCCACCATACTTTCTTTCAAAACTTTCCAACAATCATCCACATCTGAGTCGGAGAGGCTTGCATTTGCAAGTCTCTCACTTACTAGATGCACATACATTCTCCTTACACTTTCATCTTGCAATTTTTCGCTCATTATCCTTTCATGATCTCCGAAAGGGATACGCACTCGCCAGTGCCTCCACTTCCTAAAAAGGCCCACAAACCGGCTTACCACCAGGTAGTGGTCCGTCTCAAGAGTGGGGCCTCTAAAGGCTCTTGTATCCATTATAACATTTCGGAGACGTATATCTATTAAAATCAAATCAATCATACTTTTTTGGTCATTCCTTCTCCATGTATACGTGTGAATATCCTTATGATGAAATAAAGTATTCGACACGAGGAGGTTTCGTTCCATACATAAATCTAGTATTGACTTACCTGCTTCGTTCACTCTCTTATCTCCATACGGACCAAGAACAGCTTCATAGCTGTATCGCTTGGTCCCAACCCATCCATTAAAATCTCCACACATAATCATTCTTTCATTCCCTTCAGCTAAGTCCAGAACATCCCTCACAGACTCCCAAAACTTCTTCAGTTCTTGAGCACACGCTGAGCTTACGGGAGCGTATGCTGCAACCAGAAATACTCGCGTGATGCCCAGTTTAATACGAACCCAGAGAAGTCTAGGCCCTACCAAACAGTAATCTCTTACACCAGTGGCTAAGCGAGAGGAGAGTACGACACCTACACCAGCACTGGCATGATCGTCCTGGTCTACCCCAGACCATAGGGCCATCATCCCACCGGGCAGATCATCGGTGTCGCTCCCCTTGCGCTTAGTCTCTGTCACACATAAAGCATCCAAACGTCTATCATTCATTACGTCTATCAATTCATTCGTCTTATCATTCAATCCACCTCTCACATTCCACGTGCCTATGCGGCACTCGGCTCCCCTCGTCCCGCCGGAATTGGCGCTGCGTGGTGGGTGGCGGCCCCCACCGCCGCATGCAGCTATATTCGCACCGACGGGGGCGGATCGGTGCGCGTCGCCTACGGGGGACGCCCTAATCCGCACATCGGTGCGCTTTTGGTCCAGAATTGCAGTCGACTGATTGGCAGGGGTCGCGAACGAGCACGCTTCTGGCACATGACCCCCACATGAAATTTAGTAAGTAAAACATTACCTATATGACTCGTTCAAATGACATTACTGTTAAAATGGTACTAGTTGACTTAATCTATATATTAAGCCAACAGTTTCAGAACCCTTAATATATAATTAGAGAATTGGAATTTATTTTCGAAACGTGCAGATTTTCTAAATTTATATTTCGAAAGACCTAACCTAAGAATGGTCGGCGTCGTATGGCGTTCCCCGCCAATCCTAGTGCATTAGTAAACGCGAAAACGCTGAGAAGAAAAAGAATTGGGATTATTTATAGCCTGGGTGTAGATAAAATATTTTATACATTAATCCTGTATACTTATTAGTTTAAATATATATTCATTATAAATAACGATATGTATATTTTTTTGCTTGCTGTTAAAGTACAAAAGTTGCAATTAATAGTTTTAGATATTTTCACATTTCCAAGCTACCGGAATCCGTTTATTCCTGTTTTGTGGTATGAGTACACTACCGGTATAAGCCCGTCTGTGTGTAAACTAATTTATTTATATAATATATAGTCAATTTATCTCCTGAACAGATAAAGCTATTGCGCTGATTTTCTACAGTAGAATACTTGCTCTGATTTATCAATCACTATTTGTAGTCGAAAATCTGATCATTGCTACTAAAAACTACACATCCGGTTAAGCTTTACAGTTCTCTGGATCCGTTGATATTTTTGCTCTATGCAATAGTCTATGCAAAAAAAGCATTAGGTAATATGCTAAGGAGCCTAGCCTATTCTTATAATTCACTTCACTTTTAATAATATAACGCTTTAATATATTGTTCCCCTAAATGGGGCTAAAAAAAGCACATATTTTGGATAGTCATGACTTTGCTCAACCACATTTTTAACCACGACTGATATAAATTAATATACCTACATACATACATACTATATACATACTACATACATACATCTATAGATAAATATATACAGATAAATGTATTTACGCAGTCATAGCTTATTTATATTGCTTACGTAACCTAATTTCGAATTCTTGTTGGGAAAGCCGAGCGTTTTCATTTCGTATGGCTTGTCAATGGTTAGTATCAATTTGTCCCAGCGACAATTTTCTTTGCAGCTGTTGTCACGTAACTAATTAGCCGATTAGTAAAACGTCTGTAAGGTTGAATCGTGTTAGGATTTTCACCTGTTTCGGGCAGAAAATAGGTAAATCGGTTGGTACATGTAGAAAATCAATACAAATTCGTTCGAAAAGTACCGGCAGTACGCGGTGGTGTATTTATGAGGGATATGTGATAAAAAAGTGGTTAAGGGTATTTTGGACTTCTTTTGTATTTAACTGGATTTCGTATACTTTTTAACATATAAATAGTTATAAAGTTATGTTTTCACTTCAAATATAAGTTTCAGTAGTTGTACAAATAATAATTTTTGACGAGCTCGGTGGCGCAGTGGTGAAACTTTGACACCAACGCTCGTGGGTTCGATTCCCATACACGACAAACATTTGTGTGTATGAACATGTCTGTATGTCTTAGTCTGGATGTTTTTAAGAGAGATAGGCATTAAAGCAGCCCGTCTTGGGAAGTACCTCCGTGTCATAGAAAACCGCAGCCAAATAACAACTCTCTAGAGGGTTCTTGTGTTCCTGCGTGTGAGTGAGGTCACCACTAAGCTCATAAGGAGTTGTTATATTATACGCTACGGTAACTGCATAAAAGCAGTTAATAATGGTTGCTGCTCCACGGATGGATGGATGCCGGTATCTCACAAGACTCAGTTTTACCTCCGATGCTGTTTGAGATGAGATGCACCAGAAGCCGGATGATATGTCGTCAATAGATGGTATATTCATTGCTATACGGATTATAAAAACGAATCACTTACTATTATGTCTAAAAATGTAGGTATTTTAACTGTACTATTCGACTTGAGGCGCCAAAAAATTAAAATTACATATTTTAATTTAATTAAAAAGACCTTATTTTAAATCGGGTTTAGTTCGACCGATCGGGGATAAACCATCGGGTTTAAAGTATTAATTTTATACTATGGTAATTTACATCAATTTTTTTTAAGCTATTGCATAGCTTTTATCACGGGCTTTGAGCGCGGCGACCGAATCAAGAAATTCCGTAACGAAAATAAAACCTAACACGCCTACCATGTACCTAGCTCGTTTTTTTTCATAATCATCAGATGATGATGATGATCCGTCGGGTGGCAAACAAGTGTACAGCCCACCTGATGTGAAACTGTTACACAGCCTATGGACACTTTTAGACTCCGTCGGGTGGCAAACAAGTGTTCAGCCCGACTGATGTGAAACTGTTACACAGCCTATGGACACTTTTAGACTCCGTCGGGTGGCAAACAAGTAAGAAAATTGGTAGAAGACATTTTTTTCAACACATTTCAACAACAACCGTCCAGGGAATTGTTATTTGGCTGCAGTTGCCTGTGAGGTGGTAACGTCACTCACACGCCTGAACACAACAACCATCCAGGGAATTGTTATTTGGCTGCAGTTGCCTGTGAGGTGGTAACGTCACTCACACGCCTGAACACAACAACCATCCAGGGAATTGTTATTTGGCTGCAGTTGCCTGTGAGGTGGTAACGTCACTCACACGCCTGAACACAACAACCATCCAGGGAATTGTTATTTGGCTGCAGTTGCCTGTGAGGTGGTAACGTCACTCACTCGCATGAACACAACAATCCTCCAGGGAATTGTTATTCGGCTGCAGTTTTGAGCATATTTTTCGTGAGGTAGTAACGTCACTCACTCGCATGAACGCAACATCTGTCCAGCGAATTATTATTTGGCTGCATTTTCCAATTATTTACTACCTGTGAGGTGGTAACGTCACTCACTCTGGATAGATGTTGCGTTCATGCGAGTGAGTGACGTTACTACCTCACGGAAAACTGCAGCCAAATAACAATTCCCTGGAGGGAAGTTGTGCTCATGCGAGTGAGTGACGTTACTACCTCACGGAAAACTGCAGCCAAATAACAATTCCCTGGACGGTTGTTGTGTTCATGCGAGTGAGTGACGCACCCATTTTTTTCATAATCATCAGATGATGACGATGATTCGTCGGGTGGAAAACAAGTAAGAAAATTGGTAGAAGATTTTTTTTTTTCATAATCATCAGATGATCATGATGATCCGCCGGGTGGCAAACAAGTGTTCAGCCCGCCTGATGTGAAACTGTTACACAGCCTATGGACACTTTTACTTATTGCATACTACGAATAAATATTGCATAGCTTTTATCGCGGGCTTTGAGCGCGGCGACCGAATCAAGAAATTCCGTAACGAAAATAAAACCTAACACCCCCCACTCCGCCTACCATGTAGCTCGGCCGAGCGTTCTCTTAACGTGTATGTATATGGTACGACAGTACGAAGCTCGTATGGATCGAGATGAGCTGCCATGCAATTCTCTAAGCGACTCGTAATGGCTGTGTGCGTCGCTGTGATCACAGATGTCACAGCTTTGACATCGTCTACTGCGATCACGGCTTTTTATTAGGTATTCTATAAGGCTGTAAGCGTACGCGAGGCTGTTTGCCTTGTAGAATTCCAATTCCAAACGCAGCCTTGCGGCGCTAGTGTCGCGCAACCATGAAAAGCGACACTAAGGAATTGCAATTTTGTGTTCAAGGCTATAACAGCCGATGTTTCCGAGGATTTAAGGATGTTTGCTCTTACAGAATTGCATGGCTGCTCCGAAATCGTACGAATACGTAAGCACCTGTTTGTGAGAAATTATATAGGTGTATAGGTATATCTTTATAATGCCACACTCACCGCATGTGCACCCCGTAAGTATACATGTAGGTATATATGTATACATAGGTGTACCTATGTACAACAGTGAATAGCAGTTGCTGGTGAATACGCGTAAAATTTGTGTATAAAGTGTTTTAAATATGAATAAACAAAGTGCATTTATTAATGAAGAAAGTGATGAAAAAATAATTATAATTGCATAAGTTGATAAAATGCTATGCAATAGCTTTACCGCGGCAGTCCCCGAGTACCACACGTTTTTTATATATTTATTTTTAATGCATTTTAATATTGTGATTATTTTGAGTCCATGAATTAAATTTTGATAATATGAACATTTTAATACTTCAGGCGTTATGAACCGAAAGGCAATAGGCACCCTTCCAAACCCGGATGTGTACTCTCACCGTAGACTACAACTTATATATCAAACTCTTATTGACTATACACCACGTGGGTACACAGTTGGCCGGGAATGGAAGGCATCGCAATCGATCGCCCCGAGGGATCCGGGGCGATGTAGAGAGCCCTCCCTTATTTATCAAGCAACAAGTGCTACGGAAGTAACATAACAAATCCATTACCGGTTATTACGCACAGCCACCGCAATAAATAAATCTATAGTTATCGTTTTATACGATTTGACGGATGGTGCAGTGTTTGCAGTGTTTTTAAGAGAGCTAGGGCGCGTCAAAGCATCCCGTCTGGGGAAGTACCACCACCTCACAGAAAACCGCAGCCAAATAACAACTCCTTAGAGGGTTGTTGTATCCCTGCGTGTGAGTGAGGTCACCAGTAAGCTCCCAAGGAGTTGCTGTGTAAGCAGCAAAGGAGGCGTAGCGCGAGTGATAATTAACATTGCAAGCGTTAATAGGCTACGGTACCCGCTTTACATCAGGTGGGCCGTATGCTTGTCCGTTTCCCGACGTAGTATAAAAAAAACACTACTTTGACTCTAAAGCCCGTGGGTTTGATTCCCACACAAGATAAACATTTGTGTGCATGAACATATCTGTTTGCCTTTATTGTTTGTTAAAGCAAATTAACAACTCCCTTGAAGGTTGTTGCGTTCCTGAATGTGAGTAACACCAGTAAACTCCTAAGAAGTTGCGGTGTTAGCGGTGGGTCGCAACTAGCGAGTAACTTCTTTCACTTCATGTATTGCAAACGTTCAATTGTTGAGGTAACTGCTTTACATCAGATGGGCCGTAAGCTTGTATGCCTCTTGAAGTTGCTTAAAAACAATACTTTTATATAGTTATGAAACTTAAAATCGTCGGGTTGAATGACGAGTTAATAATCAAACGTTACACTAAGCAGAAAACTCGCACTAAGTATTCAAGAACTACTACAAAGCTACTACGGATATTCTTGAATCCTTAGCGCGTTCTGTTTACGCTACGCTATGATAGCGTAGTGTAAGTATTCAAGAACTACTACAAAGCTACTACGGATATTCTTGAATCCTTAGCGCGTTCTGTTTACGCTACGCTATGATAGCGTAGTGTAAGTATTCAAGAACTACTACAAAGCTACTACGGATCTTCTTGAATCCTTAGTGCGTTCTGTTTACGCTACGCTATGATAGCGTAGTGTAAGTATTCAAGAACTACTACAAAGCTACTACGGATCTTCTTGAATCCTTAGCACGTTCTGTTTACGCTACGCTATGATAGCGTAGTGTAAGTATTCAAGAACTAGTACAAAGCTACTACGGATCTTCTTGAATCCTTAGCGCGTTCTGTTTACACTACGCTATGATAGCGTAGTGTAAGTATTCAAGAACTACTACAAAGCTACTACGGATCTTCTTGAATCCTTAGCGCGTTCTGTTTACGCTACGCTATGATAGCGTAGTGTAAGTATTCAAGAACTACTACAAAGCTACTACGGATCTTCTTGAATCCTTAGCGCGTTCTGTTTACGCTAGGCTATGATAGCGTAGCGTAAGTATTCAAGAACTACTACAAAGCTACTACAGATCTTCTTGAATCCTTAGCGCGTTCTGTTTACGCTACGCTATGATAGCGTAGTGTAAGTATTCAAGAACTACTACAAAGCTACTACGGATCTTCTTGAATCCTTAGCGCGTTCTGTTTACGCTAGGCTATGATAGCGTAGTGTAAGTATTCAAGAAGTACTACAAAGCTACTACGGATATTCTTGAATCCTTAGCGCGTTCAGTTTACGCTACGCTATGATAGCGTAGTGTAAGTATACAAGAACTACTACAAAGCTACTACGGATCTTCTTGAATCCTTAGTGCGTTCTGTTTACGCTACGCTATGATAGCGTAGTGTAAGTATTCCCTTAGTGTTGCAAGCGTCCGTTACCTATGGTAACCATTCCATATCATTCAAGCCATATGTTGGCTACCCGAGGTGAATTTGATCCAATGCTATTCTGGTGTGACGCACACGCTCTCCCGCAACGTGACATGTAAGAAAACACGCATACTCACTCGCATTTGTTGAATGCCAACGTTATCATAATTTTCTTCCTTTCTTTATTTAAAGCCACCGCCACACCGCTGCCGTATCCATTAAATGTCTATGAATGGAACACACGAGCGGTTTTAAAAATAGGATTTTTGAAGTTTTATTTAAAATCGGGAGGCATACAATCACAGGGTCCACCTGATTTACAGCGGTTACCGTAGCCTATGAACGCTTGCAACACATTAAGTGTAACTCACGCGGTGCCACCACTGCTGACAGCTATATCTTAGGAGCTTACTGATGACCTACAGGGAGTTGGTATTTGGCTGCGGTTATCCGTGAGGTATTTACCCAATCGGGCTGCTTTGATGTGCCTACCACTCTCAAAAGCAGGAGTAATAGTCTATCAATTAATAACTTCACGCCAAATCCCTTGCGGGGCAGGTAGAGAGAAGCAGGCGTCATATTACTCGATTCTTACAAGACTCCTGACATCACCTTCTGATAGAACACCCATCAAATCAATTTGGTAATGGTAGGTAAGTCATAACATTCCGCGACTGCTACATCCTTCCACTTTTGCCTTGTATATCTGCTTCGTCATTCTTTCATCCTGCGTTATTTCTACATGTCCGAACCAACGTAGCATGCCTATTCTTATTTTAATACCGACACTCTCTTTCAGAGCAACTTTGTTCCTATCAGAATTATTGCTAATACTGTTTACTAATAATAAAAATTTGTAATGTAACGCTTTTACCTCACAAATTTTGTGAAACGCTCGCTTTTCGTTCGCTTTTACTACTTCTATACTCTCTCTATCATACTCAGCTCTCGCCATAAGTAAACGTTGGGAGCAGAACTGCATTGTGTATGTGCAGTGAGCTGTGCCTGCTGGATCAAGCTTTTACTGCCCAGAAGTTTTTCCAAAGCTCTATTTATACTATTCCCAGCACTCACTCGCCACATCAGCGGTGTACCTTCCATCCCTACTGAAAGCGCATCCAAAATATACAATCTCATCCACTTATTCTAATACTCCATCATCAACCGTAATCATTGCATTGTTCTGGTTTCTTCTCTTTCCAATAAGATTATTTTTGTCTTCTTCGCATTCAATAGTAAGCATTTAACCATCGTCTCTCATTATTGTGACCAGTGTTTGTCGGATGCTGTTTCAGCTCATAGCACTGCATCGTCTGCATAAAGCCGACAGTTCACCACTGCATTCGTTGACCTTATTCTCTGTAAACAACTATCGAGATACAAAATAGAGAGCTTAGCAGATAGCCTGCCACCCATACGCACTCGCTAATGCCTCCACTTCTTGAAAAGTCCCACAAACCGGCTTACCATCTGGTAGTAATCCATTTCAATAGTGGGGCCTTTAAAGCCTCTTGTATTCGTCATAGTATTTCGAAGACGTCTGTCTATTAAAATCAAATCAATCACACTTTTTTGTCATTCCGTCTCCATGTATTCACATGACACGAGGTTTCGTTTCATACATAAATCTAGAATTGAATTACCCTACTTCGTTCACTCTCTTATCTCCATAGGGATCAAGAACAGATTCATAGCTGTCTCGTTTGGTCCCAACCTATCAATTCAAATCTACACACATGATCACTATTTCATTCCCCTCAGCTCCATCCAGAACATTCCTCACAGACTCCCAAAACTCCTCTAGCTCTTGAGCACACATTGAGCTTACGGGAGCGTATGCTGCAACCAAAAACTCTGAGAAGTCTAGGCCCTACCAAACAGTAATTTCTTCCACCTGAGGCCAAGCGGGAGGAGAGTACGAGACCTACACCAGCACTAGTGTCCTGGTCTACCTCAGATCATAGGGCCATCACTCCACTGGGGACCATCAGTATCGTTCCCCTTCCGCTTGGTCTGTGTCACACACAAAGCATCTAAGCGTCTCTCATTCATTACGTTTATAGCTCATTCATCTTATCACTCTCACATTCATCTCTCACATTCCATTTGCCTATGCAGCACTCGCCTCTCCTCGATCTACCAGAATTGGCGCTGCATGGAGGGTGGCAGTTTCCATCGCTGCGTGCTAAGCTAAGGAGTAATAGTAACTCAAACATCATTTAAAATGCACTTGAAATGTCAGAAGAAGAAGAAGAAGAATCAGAAGAATAAATTTATTGTGTAGCTGTGTAGTAGTACATGAGCAAATGGTAAATGCGAATACAGTTTCTGTTTACAGTTTGCCCGTCTTGGCGTACAATAATATTTATAGACTTAACATTACTTTTGAAGTCAATTTATGATCACAAACTAACATAGAGGTTTGTTGTCATAGAATTATACATATAATATGGCTACCTCTCTTGTGATTCCTGACATACAACAATGTGAAATAATATTCGAATTATAATTAAAATCCCATTAAAATAAAAGGGAAAAAACAAAAAATACATTAACATTAATCATTACTTTCACATTGTCATGTCTGTTCATATTGCAGTGCTCAATAATGCACGGAATAATGTGCTCAAAATTTTAACATAGTTGATAATCAAATTTGTACTAACGGGTTCCGCAGTGGCTTCAATACATTTTCATGTCGAAGCCACGAAATTTCAATCTAGAATATTTAACGTAATTTTATTAATACTAGTAATTTTGGACTCTAAGCAATGTATACTCTATTTCAGACTGCAAGTTTTGCAGTATCTCATAAATTAATTGAAAATGTAATAATTCATCTTGACGAGCTCGATGGCGCAGTAGCGAAACGCGCTGTTACATTACTTTGACACCAACGCTCGCGGGTTCCATTCCCACACGGGACAAACATTTGTATTCATAAACATGTCTGTTTATCTTAGTCTGGGTATTTTAGAGATGTAAGGGATATTGTAGCAACCCATCTGGGGAAGTACCTTCACCTTACAGAAAACCGCAGCCAAATAATAACGCTTTGGAGGGTTGTTTTGTTCCTGCGTGAGGTCACTAGTAAGCTCATAAGGAGTTGCTGTATAAGTAGCAGAGGAGGCTGTGCGCGAGTGATATTAATGAATGTAAGTTTTGCCATATCTCATAAATTAATTAAATTATGTAATAATTCGTGTGATCTAGACACACTTAAGGTTAACGCGATTTGATTTGCATATATATAAAGTATCTCCAACAGGACATTATTATTATTGCTTTCTTATTCCACGGGCTTTAATCTCGGTCATTTGATAGGCGTGCACGGGGATATGAATCCAACGCGTAGAGACCCCTTCGAAAAGAATGATGCAATGTATTATACCCGCTGTGACCTGCTCCATAGGATCAATGGGAGGATATACCCACAAACAGGTCACGGCAGATATTGGGACTATCGCAAATGTGTCGGAAATAATTGAGCTATTGACATGAGATCTGGAGGGATTATTAGTACTGGGATATTACAGAAGAGAGACGGACACCTGCCATAACTATCATATCTGATGTTACTTCGGCAGGCGGTGGCTCGCCACTCACTAGATGGACCCCCGAAATACTAAAGAAAGTCGGCCGGGGGCAACACCGGTGTGAGTGACTCAGGGACATCGAGAGGTGTGCTGCGCTTTCTTCGAAGTTACTTGCGGCGTTATGCTCTTTAACACTTCCACTCCTGGAGCATATCACCTGATATAGCAATATGTTCTATCGACTCCTCTCTGGACGGCCAATGAAGGCAAGCCAGAGCTGAGAGTCCTGCGCGCCTTCTTGACTTTCCACTCCGACCGATGAAGACACGCCAGAGACGAAGGCCCTGATCGACTCTATGGAGCACTCGGGTACCCGTGGTGTCGTTACGCACTAAAAGCTCGCCACAAGCTGCCCTGCGGGGTATATTATTATTATAATTTTATTATATACTATTTATTATAATACGAGCTCGGTGGTTCAGTCGTGAATGACGCGACTTTGACACCATCGCTCGTGGGTTCGATTCCCACACAAGGCAAACATTTGTGTGCATAAACATGCCTGTTTGTGTTGGTATATATATCTATGAAAATCTTTTGTATGTCCATAAAAACATAGATTCATTTTGTAAAAAGAGTGATACTCATAACATAAATACTAGATATAAGCATAATCTTGTATTACATCCAAGCCGTCTCCACAAAATAAGTAATTCTTTTATGGGGCAATGTATACGGTTCTATAACAAACTTCCCAGCAATATAAGAGAATTGTCAATAAACAAATTTAAAACTACCTACCATTAAAGCCAAATTGTGTAGCAGGGCATATTATAAAGTATCAGACTATATTAATGATAAAAATGCCTGGGATTGAGTCGATCCAATTATAATGTAATTAATAAATTATGTAAATTTGTTTGGATACCAAAAGAGGGATGCCTGAATTTTTTGGCAGTATTTTTATCAGTGCTCACCTAGTCATGAACTGCACGGTAGGGAAAAAAAATGTGACGATTCCAAACAAATGTAGCCATTTTTACGGAATAAAAAGATTTTGACTTTGACGTAGTATAAAAAAAAATATCCATTTAACGTTAACCACCAAATAAGAACTCAAATATATTTAAAGCTACCCATACTGAGGGGATAAATATCACGATAATTCATCATAATTGAAGGTACCATTGTACAGCCCTTGCTTTCAATGGCCCGCCGGCTTTCCGCATTCGCCATACAATTTTCTGGCAAAATGATTTCTATGCTGCTAATACTCCGAATGCAATAGCAGTCGAGAGCCATTTGTCAACCTTACAAACCGGGTTTTTCAAGGGTTATCTAACAGAATTGGCAGAGGAAAAATCTTAACGAGACTTGTTGACTCCGGATATCCTTAAATAAAGATGTCGAGTGCACGGTATTGTGCAAGCATGATGAACAAACAATTTTTTGAAAGTAGGTTCATTCAGGAATATTGGCTTCCTTTGAAATTTTATTTACTATATGTTTAGAGTTGGTGAAATGGCTTTGTTTATATAACGTCGGGAGGCATACAATGATACGGCCCACCTGATGTAAAGTGATTACCGTAGCCTATGAACGTTAAGTAACACTCGCGCGATTCCACCTCTGCTACTGGTGACCTCACTCACACGTAGGAAGATAACAACCCTCTAGGGAGTTGTTATTTGACTGTGGTTTTTCTGTGTAGTGGAGGTACTTCCCCAGACGGGCTGCTTTGATGCACCCTATCTATCTAAAAAAAAATACCTAGACCAAGACAAACAGACATGTTCATGCACGCAAATGTTTGTCCTGTGTGGGAATCGAACCCACGAGCGTTGGTGTCAAAGTCGCATCATTCACCACTGCACCACAGTCGTCATTTCCATATAACGACAATTCAGATAGATTTATTTTTATTCAATTAATCGGATGTAGTAAAAATAGTTAGGACTTTGTTTAATATGTTTTATATAATACTTTTAACTTTAGGACAGTGATAGCTCAGTGAATAAAGAACCGGCTAGTAGGTAGTCGGTTCGAATCCTGGTGAGGGTATGCACCACTAAATTCGTATTTTCAGGTTTATGTGAATATTTATCATTATCACTAGCTCGGCGGTGAAATAAAACATCGTGAGGAAACCCCACGTCTAAGAAATTATATTTAAAAAGGTCAAAAGTCTGGCAATAGCTCAGGGTCTGTGGGCAGTCGTTCTATGTAAAAATCAGTATCCTCGTCAAATCCTTAGGCTTAGATAGCGGACCCCGCCTATCTAATTGAATAGAATATGGGATCACACTAGGAAAAAGTTGTTTTTCTCTTATGAACGATCGAGTAACTTTGATCAATTTATAAACGTGCGCATTGTTATGGGTTCCATACGTTGAAGCCCCTTCGAGGAAACTATATAATATGTTACACGTGTAGCAACCCAGCTCGAGAAATATCTACGGAATAATATACTACCGAAATATATTTTAAGTATACCTTCATATCTATATTCATATCTGTCATAAGTAGATAGATGTCGGTAGATACTAGAATAAAAATGGCATTATTTTAGTATTATTATGAAATAATATGTAGTTGATTCGTATTTTTTCAGGAACACCGTTCCTATATGAAATCTATATGTTTGTCTGTGCGTTTGTCTGTGTGTGCGTTTTTTTTTAGACTATTCGAAAATTTTGACTTCATATTCGGATTCAGCATAAAAAAGTAGAATAGGAATGTTCAAGAACACCGTTCCTATCTCTTAAGGAACATGGACAAAATGACCGACAAATGAAAAAAATAAATTTAATTGTTATATATGTGACGAGCCAGGTGTTCCTCTGGCAATGCAAGCTTGCGCATTCTCAACTGGTTTAAATTGATATTAATAAATATAATAAGGCTCGATGGTGCAGTGACTCGTAATGATTTGATTTTCGATATTTCGACGAGCTCGCTGGTTAATAACGACACTTTGACAACAAGTCCCTGGAGGCTTGTTGCAATTCATTCCGCCAACCAAATAACATCACAATAAAAAATAATAAAAAATTACCCAACAGTAGGTACCAATTAACATAGGTAATTCGTTTAAAACGGCAAGTAAAGCATAATGCATATGAACTAACCAAATGCACATCGATTTATATTATCTGATTCTTCCATGAATAGAAGATGCAAAGTTCCTCCCGTCACATTATATGAAAGCATACCTTGGAAAAGATTTGCAAGGTCTCTGTCATAATAAATCCGATTTGACGGCACGAAAACATTTCCGTACCCTCAAATCGGATTTATTATTGTCGTGTGTTTCTTATTTTGTTCAAATATGTGACTTTTATAATATTTTGACAAACTCGATGGCGCAGTGGCTCGATTCTCCCACAGGACAAACATATGAGCGCATCATCAAGTATGTTTGTGTTGCTCTGAGAGCCTTTAAGATATATACGGCGCAACAAAACAGCCCGTCGGGGGAAGTACCTCCACATCACAGAAAACCGCAACCAAATAACAACTCCCTGGAGGGTTGTTGTGTTCCTGTGTGTGAGTGACCAGTCACCAGTGAGCTTCTAAGGAGTAGCTGTGATAACAGTAGCGGTGGCATCGCGCGAATTGTACTTCATGTGTTGCAAACGTTCATAGGCTACGGCCACCTGATGTAAAGCGGTTGCCGTGCCTATGAAGGATAGAAATACAGAAAGTATAACGCTCGTATCGCCACCCCTGCTGCTGACACAGCAACTCCTTGCAAAGTAACAACTCTCCTGTTATTTGTCTGCGGTTTTCTACGAGGTGGAGGTTTCCGAGTCAGGCTGCTTTAATAGGCATTACCGCCCTTAAAATCATCTAGACCTAGACAGAAAAAAAATACTGTCTCATGTTGAATCCGAACCCTCGCGCTTTGGTGTTAAAGTAACGTTTTTAACCACTCGACCGCTAGATTCATCGTAATAATGGATAAAGCCTTGAAAGTCTCTCGAATTAGAACCATCCCCATACGGATAAAATATTTACAAGTACGAAGGTCGACTTAGCAATGCTTCTAAAACACCAATGCTCGTAAGTTCAGAATGAAGTTAAGAATGAACATGTTTGTTTGTGTTGGTCTGGGTACTGGCGCACTTCCCTAAGACCAAATAGACGCACTTTATCCGGTTCATACCCAAACTAAGAAGAGATCCCTGATCAGTAAGCTGGCAGCAGCAACTGGGTATCGCTTTCGCGGCCGGCCCTATCCACTACAATAACTAATCGATTGCGACTAATGTAATCTAACCTAACTTCACTTTTACAAAAAAAAAAGTCGATGTTGTACGGGACTCTACCTCACGCAGTCATGACGATGTCAGGTTACACCGACAGGTGTACATATTACACAGCACGCCGAGAAGATGATGCGTCAGCCCAGCTTATCTAAAGGGTAGCGCCCTTTAAGTGGCGTCTACCACAATGGCCAAAATAAGGGAATACAATCTACGGATGGCGATCTTTAGTCGCCGCTCAGCAGTAGTAGATACGTTGGTTAGTGTCAGTAGACGCGAGACGAATAAATTGCTCAAATAGTTTGGTTACTAGTATATATTCACGACATGCTGAGAAGCGAGGAAAAGGAATACTGAGTAGCCATATTTCCTTCAAAATGGTTGAATATGGCGATGGCTGTCTTACACGTCAACTCGTGAACGGGTGATGTTGGAGGGAGTATTCTGCGCGCACGTTTCCAATCCCATCTACATAATATAATAAAAGAACTGCTGATGGCAATAACAATAATAACAAAATAATACATAATATAATAGACCACGGGTACCCGAGGTCTCCAGGTAGTCGATCTTAGTCTCAGGCCTGTCTTCGTCTCTCTGGCTTGTCTTCATTGGTCGTCCAGAGAGGAGTCGATAGAACAATAGATATGCTTCAGGGGTGGAAGTGTTATAGGCCATAACACTGCGAGTAAATTTGGGCAAAGAGCAGCACACCTGTCGACATCCCTAAGTCACTCACACGGGTGTTACCCCCAGCAGACTTTCTCTGGCATTTCGGGGTCCATCCTGTGAGTTGCAAACCACCGCCTGCCGGAAGTAACATCAGATATGATAGTTATGGCAATAGCTCAGTACTAATAATCTCTCAAGATCTCATTTCAATAGACCAATAGTTTCCAACACATTCACAATTGTCCCAATACCTACAGTGACCTGTTTATAGATATATTGTCCCATTGATATCCCCCAGAGTCGGTCACAGCGGGTATATTATACCTCATCACGTAAAAATTGTCGATGGATCGTCTACGCATTGGACGCATAATCCCGTACGTGCCTATCAAATGACCGGGGTTAACGCCCGTGATTGAAGAAATATTGTTATATTTCTTCAATCAAAATAAAGAAGAAAAACTTCAAAAGAACCGCAATCATCGTTTTAACCTTCTAACAATGCAGTTGAAAGGTTAAAATGAATATTGTGGGTTTCGTTCATGTATTCAATATCGAAAAATAAAATACACAAGCCCGTGCCATGTTACAAGACCGTATCTACCTCGAGGCTGTCACAATAAACATAAAAGCAGTAGGATAACTTCAGAAAAAGTTCGAAACGTCCCGATCATACAGATACGCACGCTATACGAAGTAAAGTTTACTACTGAATTAGTCAAGACTGCTCGAAACAAATGGTCATGTCCTATGTATTGTGTGGCGTGCTGCTAGAAAACGCTAGTAATAGTAATTCGCGAATTCGAAAGTGATAATGATAGCAATCTGATGCGAGCGTATTAGTATTTTTAGTTCGTATTAGTATTATGCCAAAAACGATCGACGTACTATTTTGGCGAGCTCGGTGTCACTGCCAAAGCCAAATTGTGTAGCAAGTATCTGACTATATTAATGATAAAAATGCCTGGGAGTGAGTCGATCCAATTATAATGTAATTAATAAAATATGTAAATTTGTTTGGATACCAAAAGAGGGATGCCTGAGTTTTTTGGCAGTATTTTTATCAGTGCTCACCTAGTAATAAACTGCACGGTAGGGAAAAAAATTGTGACGATTCCAAACAAATGTAGCCATTTTTACGGAATAAAAAGATTTTGACTTTGACTTTTGACACTGTGATTAATAACGCTACTGTAGACGACGCGCCGCAATGCTGTAAAATAAAGTTAATTAATTGATAAATATAATGCTGCACAAATAATTATATGTACGCACTACTTACGCCATCTAGCGGATGCTAATGAAAACTAAAACGTATTGGGACCAGTCGCTGGTGTGTAATGGCGGTTGAACGTGATAAAATTTAACTCTCTGTAAATTCGTTGCAAAGTAATATTGTTTTAACAGTTTTGGTATCCAATATTAAATCTGACTTCGCTCCTGATTCTTTGGTTATATTTCCGATCCCATCGCCTACAATAAGTGGTCCATCGAGCCGAATCGTCTTTGTACAAACCAGTTGGAAATCGGATTATAAATCTACCTACGTGTTAGTTGGGCTACTAGATTTGACTAGATGTTCGTGACGCCACCTCTTTTGAAAATGAAAACTCGCAGTGCAGCTTTGAAAGAGCAACGCGAACAAACTGCCGCTAGCATGAAGATGGAATCCAAACGTGAAGTTCAGTCTGAGAACCTGGAACACTTGAGGAAAAATACCATACAAGTTGAACAACGTCAACGTGTCGCAGTGAGCGGAACTGGTGGGAAGTCGGTTTCCAGTGGGAAAAAGTCAACTAGTTCCATGGTAGCACGCAGAAAACAACTGGAATTGGAAGCCGCAGAGGCGAAAGCCAGAATTGATAAAGAATTAATAGACAAGAAACTGGCTACTGAAGTCGCCGCCCTTGAAGACGAGTGGTCGAAGAAAAGCCATGGAAGTCGATCTTCCGCTAACCCCAACATGAAAGTGGAACAGTGGTTGGAGCGTAGTATACTGGATGCACCTGAGCTCCCGCTCCCCGGCGGGCAGCTACCGGCGGCAGCGGCAGTAACCGCGCCGACGGACATTCAGCTGTTGGCCTGCGCTCTTAAGGACACTCTGGCTACCGCTGCTAGGGAAGTGAAAGTGAACGATCGAGAACTCTTATCGCGAATGAGCACATCCAAAGACCTACCGTTATATTTCGGCGACCCATTGGAGTGGCTACAGTTTCACCAATCTTACCTGGAATCTACGGAGTTGTGCAGTTATACAGATAAGGAAAACTTGTGGCGTCTCAGAAAGTGTTTGCGTGGTGAAGCCCGGGAAACAGTGGCGTCATTGCTTATCGGTAATACTTCTCCTGTTGATATTATAGAAGCTCTGGAGCTGCGCTTCGGGCGACCAGAAGTGATCATGCTGAACTTGGTGAGTAAATTAAAGAAAATACCTAATTTACCTGTGACTTATCATAACGAAATAGTTAACTTTGCTTTAAAAATAAAAAACTATGTGGCTGCCGTTCAAGCTATAAAGCAGACCGATTATCTCCGAAGCCCGGATTTATTAACAGCTGTTATCTCCAAGTGCCCAAGTACGCTCATTTCGAAGTGGGCTGATTATTTATTTAGTCACCCTAATGTACATAAGGCTAAATTAGAACTGTTCGCCGAGTTTCTGCACGCCGACGCCACAAAGACAGCTGCTGCAGGGATAAGTCACATTTATAGTCAAACCGATATTAAGAAAAAGCATGACGATAGAAAAACTTTTGTGCATACAGCAGTCCGAGAGACGGCCACCACTGCCACACCGACGCCAACATATTGCGATACTGTAACACCGACTCGTTGTATTTTTTGTCGTAGAAGCAACCATTTGTTACCAGACTGCACTATGTTTAAAAAAGCTATGCGTCGCAACCGCTGGCATTTTGTACGAGTCAACAAGATGTGTTATAAGTGTCTGGGCTCGCGCCATAGTAGCACAACGTGCTCGGCGGATAACTGTGACGTCGGGGGATGTAATCTGCCCCATCACCGCCTACTGCACTATAACAAACTATCCGAGTCGAAGCAGGAAAATGAAGCGCCATGTGACAGCGTTGACACCATCGCGCACACTACTGCGACTACGGGTTCGAATCCCAGAGTGTTGTTGAAGGTTGTGCCGATTACTGTGCACGGCCCCAGAGGTAACGTCAGCACACACGCGCTTCTAGACGATGGCGCCACTGTGACGTTAATATCAGCTGATGTTGCTGAACAGGTTGGACTCCGAGGTGAGACGTCAACGATGTGTGTAAAGAGCGCGTGGGACTCGGCCGAGTTAGTTTGTGTCGTGGAGAACATCAACTTTAGTGTTTCGAATCGCGAAGGTGAACGTTTTAGCTTACGAGCACGTAAAATGAACGAGCTTAATTTGCCTGTTCAAAGTATGTTAGACATTCATAAATACAAACATGTACGCAATAGTACTTTTATAGACACGTACGATTGCAATATAAAACCTAAGTTATTGATAGGTCAAGATAATTGTAATTTGATTACTCCGATTCAATGTGTTCGCGGACGTAAAAATGAACCTTATGTAACCCAAACATCGCTAGGTTGGTGTGTACATGGAATTGTTTGTGCGGTGAACGGAGTAAATAATAATACGTTATCTCATTTACGCGATTTACATTACGACTCGACTGCCGAATACCCTTCGCAGCCCCCGCTGCCCGTGCAGCACGCGCCGCTCGCGCCCGTCGCCGCCGCCGCCGCGCCCGTGCCGCCCGTGCCGCCATGCGCCATTGATACCGTGTCCCATGTACTTGATAACGACCAGCTGTTTCACGACGAGATGAAACGTTCGTTCGCTATCGACGCGATAGGTATTACAAACCAACCACGTTTAAATGCAGATGATATACGAGCTGCAGCGATGCTCGATAAAACCGCGAAACTGATTGACCAGCAGTGGGAAGTGGGCTTACCTTGGAAGTCTGACGCTAAGCTGCCCGATTCGTACCCGAATGCTTACAGAAGATTGTTATCAATTGAAAAGAAAATGAGGGCAAGTGAAAGTTACGCTGTACGCTACAAGGAGCGCGTAAACCATTTATTTGTAAACAATTACGCCAGGGAACTCACTGATGAGGCGGACTTTCAGCGAGTTTGGTATTTGCCACATTTCAGTGTTGAAAATTCCAACAAGAAGAAACTTCGATTGGTGTTTGATGCAGCTGCCTTATCTGCGGGGCTATCCCTGAACGACCACCTGTTACAAGGTCCGGACTTGTTGCAGTCATTATTGGGAATAATGATGAGATTTCGAGAGAACCCAGTGGCTGTAACAGGCGACATAAAAGACATGTTTTTAAGAATAAAAATTAATTCAGAAGATCAACATGCACTCCGATTTTTATGGCGGGAGAATCCCGACGATCCTGTAAAGGAATATGCCATGACTTCGCTTATTTTCGGGGCGAACTGTTCCCCATACATCGCTCAATACATAAAAAATAAAAATGCTATGCGATTTCAATCTGTAATGCCAGATGCAGTAGAAAATATATTAAAAAACCACTATATGGACGACTGTATTGACAGCTTTGAAGATACTGCAACCGCTGTGAAAATTATAAACCAAGTCATTAATATACATAAACAAGGAGGTTTTGAAATACTTAATTGGACCAGCAACTGTAAACAATTTTTAGAAAATATTCCGAAAGAGACCTTAAATCAAGGGGCTATAAGGTTCAAAATGGACAAGCAACCGGAACGAACGCTCGGACTCATGTGGGACCCCAACAGTGATACTTTGGCATTCGATATACCACTGGGAAAAATCCCTACCGATATTTTGACATTGGTTCGTAAACCTACAAAACGAGAAGTCCTCCGTTTTATCATGTCAATATTTGACATTTATGGTATGCTTGCACCTTTCACTATAAAAGGCAAAATATTAATGCAAAAAATATGGCAAACAAATATTACTTGGGATCAACAGATAACAGATGACTTGAATATCTATTTTCGTGAGTGGTTAAACCAATTAAAAACAATGCATGATATTCGAATACCAAGATGGTACTTCCGCGCATCGGACGATGGTTCAAATTCCAATGCACGGCTCTGCTCACCGCAAGCGCCCGCTCTCGCACAAAACGAACACAGTGTTTCCCAACTCGAGCTACATGTCTTCTGTGATGCCTCGCCCGCCGGGTACACTGCCGTAGGTTATTACCGCAATGTGACACGGAATGGACACGGTATTTGTGTGTCGTTCGTTGCGAGTAAAACCCGCGTTGCTCCTGTGAAGTCCGTGTCTATACCTAGATTGGAGCTACAAGCTGCTCTACTTGGATGCCGTCTTGCGGATAATATTCAGCGCGAACATCGATTAAAAATCACAAAACGATATTTTTGGACAGATGCGACTACAGTGTTACATTGGATAAGAAACAATAAACGCACTTATAAAACCTTTGTTGCAAATCGTCTCGGGGAAATTGATACGTTGTCAAAGTCGGATGAATGGCATTATGTACCTACCAACATGAACATTGCTGACGTTGCCACTAAGAGAAACAATTATGTATTATGCAATGGTTGCGAATGGTTCACCGGGCCTGCCTTTTTGTCGGAAAGTTGCGATCAATGGCCGATGGAACCGAACCTGCAACAAATGCCAATTAGTGACGACGTTCTGGAAACTGTGCACACTGTATACGATGCTCCCAAGAAAGAAGACTTACCGATTCCTGATCCCAGCCGATTTTCCTCTTGGCTACGCTTGGTACGAAGTACGGCTGCGGTATTATTATTTATAGAAAAATGTCGCAAAAATCCAGAACATAATATTATCGATCGAAAATTAATAGACAGAGCGGAATCCATATTACTGAAATATTCACAAAATCGATCATTCTACGAGGAAATAAATTGCATAAGACAGAATAAAAATATTAAACGTAATAGCAGACTACTTACCTTGACGCCTGTACTGTGCGAGGACGGCTTACTGCGTGTCAACGGCCGTATAGGAGCTGCAAACAACATAACCACACAAGTGAAGAATCCCGTGATTTTGGATGGTCGCGATCATATTTCACGCTTGATTGTGAAACAATACCACGAACGTGCTGCTCACTCGTGCAATGAAATGGTAGTGAATGAGTTACGGCAAAAATATTGGATTTTGCAGTTGAGGCCTACCGTTCGTACAGTCGCGACCAAATGTTTGGTGTGCCGCTTGAGAAAACTCACACCAAAACCAACGAGACTTGGCGACCTTCCTGAAAGTAGACTCGCGCATCATCAAAGAGTCTTCAGCCACTGCGGAATCGATTTATTCGGCCCATACGAAATAACAATGGGGCGGGGTAAGCCTAAACGTTATGGAGTGATTTTCACCTGCCTGACAGTGCGTGCCGTTCACATTGAGATCGTTGATTCACTGACATCAGATTCCCTAATAATGGCTCTAAGAAGAATGGCAGCCAGACGGGGATGGCCCCAGCGTATATATTCAGATAACGGGACGAATTTGCGAGGCGCTGAAACAGAACTGAAAAAGGCTTACTCTGAAATATTGGAGAAAGGTTCTCTCCAGTCGGAAGCGGTGAACCGTGGAGTGGATTGGTTCTTCATACCTCCAGCTAGCCCACACATGGGCGGAGCTTGGGAGCGGCTTATACGAAGCATAAAGAACGCACTTCGAGTTGTCTTGAAAGAAAGAGCCCCGCGTGAAGAAGTGTTTTCGACCTTATTGGCTGAAATCGAAAACATGGTGAACAGCCGACCACTCACGCATGTGTCAGTTGAGTCGACCAGCCAAGAAGCCTTAACCCCAAACCACCTTTTACTTGGATCATCGTCCAACTTACCAGTGCCAGGAGTGTTCAGCAATGATGATTTTTGTCTCCGACGACAATGGAGAATAGCCCAAAGGTTGAGTGACATGTTTTGGCAACGCTGGGTGAAGGAAGTCTTACCACAGCTATTGCCGCGCCAGAAGTGGTGCTATGATGAGAGACCGCTACGCTCTGGAGACCTCGTTGTTGTGGCGGACCCAAACTTACCACGTAACAGCTGGCCGATGGGCAGGGTGGAACGCGTATATCCTGGAAATAACGGACGTGTGAGAGTTGTAACTATTAAGACCAGGAAAGGTGTTATGAAGAGACCGGTAACACGGGTGGCGCGTCTTCCAGTGATTGATGAGTGTCGGAAATCCGACACTAGGGCGGAGAATGTAGACGACGCGCCGCAATGCTGTAAAATAAAGTTAATTAATTGATAAATATAATGCTGCACAAATAATTATATGTACGCACTACTTACGCCATCTAGCGGATGCTAATGAAAACTAAAACGTATTGGGACCAGTCGCTGGTGTGTAATGGCGGTTGAACGTGATAAAATTTAACTCTCTGTAAATTCGTTGCAAAGTAATATTGTTTTAACAGTTTTGGTATCCAATATTAAATCTGACTTCGCTCCTGATTCTTTGGTTATATTTCCGATCCCATCGCCTACAGCTACTTTGACTCATACAACCTACCACCTCCCGTTAACTTCGACACATACAACGTCCGTCCCATACCCTACTTTCTGTTGATCTAGAAACATGAAATTTGGTAGGAAGCAATGTAATCATGTAGCAAAAGTAAAAGGATAATAAATAAACAAAAACCGTAAATTTGTAGTTACATCACATCTTTTTTGCGATCACAAATTTATTTGCAGTTAGTAAACTAACGCGTCCTGTGTCGATAAATGGGACAGTAGTTTTACAACGGCAAGTTTAAAGTTTCTCCCTCAATCCAGATTATCTTTTAGCTAGAGCAATGTTCGGTGCTTTCATACTCGTATTTTATGAACTTCAGCAATGTTACCTAATTATTATTAAAGACAACGTTTATTCCAAATTTGTTGTAAAATGCGGTAGTATCGTTTCTTTTCAGTCATCTCTTATAAA
Source organism: Pyralis farinalis (assembly GCA_947507595.1). Taxonomy (NCBI): domain Eukaryota; kingdom Metazoa; phylum Arthropoda; class Insecta; order Lepidoptera; family Pyralidae; genus Pyralis; species Pyralis farinalis. Next base: position 5,535,215 of record OX382270.1, read on the forward strand.
CATGGTACGGTATGTAATAAAACTTAATATAACTTTAATTTTCAATTTCACCTATACTTACTTTAATATAGCAATTATACAATAATGGCGAGCTCGGTGGCGCAGTGGTGAAATGGGATGTTAATTTGACCAACAATACTAATATTTAGATAGATGGAGCGACAACCTCAAGAGGTTTGTAGGCAATCGATGGATGCAGGTGGCACAGGATCGAGACGAGTGGCACTCTATAGGGGAGGTCTATGTTCAGCAGTGGACGAATATAGGCTGAGATGATGATGATGATGATCAGTCTATTCCAATTTCATTTGAAAATGTTGGTAACATTTTGCTACTGCTCTTCATCTTAATTTCTGTACGCCTAGTATGTGATACGTAGCGATTCTATAGACAAGCAGCATTAATTTTTTATATGCCTTTGTTAATCTGAGCGTCATAATTATTTGCGACGTTACTAGATCGAGGACCATTTCCATTGTTTCTGCGGGTTTGTTAGCGATGATTAGTATTTATAGTTTCACCGGGAACATCTTACTTGCCACTTGCCATACCCTATGGTACTAAGAAGACATAAGGTATTATCGACTTTACTGTTGTTATAGACGGCTGTCGTAGGAAGCTGAATTTTGATCCCCCATGTTTTCACATAAGTATTCCTGCGCATATTGCTTGGACTGATTCCCTTTTCTAGGTCAATGTTTCTATGAATTTTCTATTTAAAACCCTTGTCTAGTGTTATTATCATAGTTGATATTGTTTAACCATTTCAGCTGTATAAGTTCCCTTAAGTTATATAATATACATACACAAGCAAAATGCATGCAGAGATAAAAATTTCACATACAAAGACTTTCTTTCTTCATGTATGTACAGCCTCTTCTCCCTCCCTCTACTCTTCTATACCTATCAATTAAATACAGTACTACTTATTGACCTAAATCTATTCAAATCGACATAATTTAATATATGAATAGCAGTCTCCCATTTGAATTCGTAAAAATGCGGGCCTTGTGCCAACTGACAAAAGTTACAAACTCGAACAATATACCGTGAAGCGGTATTTATTGCTATTTTTAGCTCGGTGCTCATACAATTCGCAATCTTTTTATTGAGTTGCCTACTATTGTATCGTATATTCGCATTTGTAGTTTTATAAATTTCGAAATATTTCCCTCTCCTGTTCAGGTCTGCATTTTCAACTTAAATGTCGTATAATAATATTAATATTTGTTCAACGTTTTTTATTGTCTTTGTAAGTACTATCAGCAACGTTCACGGTTGACCCTTTACTAAAAAATATCCTTAACAAAATGTCATTGTCAAAATTTGTAATAAAAATGAATTTAGAAAATTTAAATATTTTAAATATAAATGTTCTGTAGATGACCGATCAGAAGAAACAACAGTAGTCTACGTTGAGATCTGATCAGCAACGCACGGTGTACTGATTACCACGCCTGTGACCTCCAGCCCCTGCTGTGTGGGCTACGCGGTGTACTTCGGCGGCGGCATCATTGGACTTCTACTCTCTACTGCTGTAGCCCTCCCGGCTTAATTTAGAGTGAAATTAGAACACAACTAGGAGATTTACAATTAGTTTATTGTGCAGTTAGTTTATTGTTAGTAGATAGTTTATTGTGTATTAACTAATATAACATTAAGGTCGGGGTTTATCACAGACCGAATCGTTGCTGAGCTTAAATGACAACCACTGGCCTTGCAATTAAAAGAGCCGGCGAAATGGTGACAGGTTAGGTACGTCCTCTGATGCTGATGATGATGAGGGTAGAATCTGCAGCGTGACATGCGAGGCGACCACAATCGATTAGTCGGTTTTATCCGGGTGGGAGAACCCCAATTGGGGAAACACACACAACAAGATAAAAGTTGTATCACAATTATTGCAGTAGACTTCGTTTACTACGTTAGTATTCAAAATGGCAGAATTTTTAGAGAACAAAGTGCAAGGTGGATCCGTACCTAAGCGTGAGTTTGGTCGGACTGGCGGTTCGCGTTCGCGATTCGCGCGAGCCTCCCTGCCACGGCGCGGGCGTCTCCCTGAGTCACAGATAACGGTCACTAGTGAACGAAGTAAACTCGAGTTTGTTTTGCTTAATATTATTTTAAAATTGCATACAATATTCTTATGTAACGGTTATATTGCATACCGTTACATACCCCCCTTTTTAGGTTAGGGTTTTCCCTATGGAAAATTCGCTATAAGAAAACTGAAGTCCGGGATAACTGAACCCTTAAGTTAACTTAAAATCCTTGACATGCCACGTCCCAATATTATGGCCTGACATATCCTCAAGGTCATAAACAAGTTTAGACCTCTTGTCCACGACTCGACACTTGATAAATTTAGGCGCAAGTTTTTTAGAAAATCGCTTGTCTTTGTCACTTAAGTAGAACGTACGTTTCCAAACAATGTCTCCTACATTGAATTCAACGTTTTTACGGCGTAGGTTATATTGTGTACTATTCCTAAAGTGCGCTTTAATGAGTGACGATTGCACTTTATCAAATATTTTACGAAGTGCGCCCAGATTTTCAGCGTAACTATCACGTGGACTAAACAAAATGTGGTCTTCTATATCAGCGTCGATATAATGCGAACCACAATTTACCAATTCCCGTCCATAAACGAGAAAAGATGGTGTAAAACCGGTGACCTCATTAACAGAGCTATTTAAAGCAAATTGTATCTTAGGAATGTTAGTATCCCAAGCTCTATGATCATTCTCAACGAAAGTGGACACGGCTATAATTATAGTTTTATTGTAACGTTCTACTGTATTTACTTGTGGTGTATATAATGGAGTGTAGAAAACGTTAGGAACATTGTAGGTTGTTAGTAGATTCCTCATAGTATTGCTCGTGAACTGTCTTCCGTTATCCATTAAAATAGTGCTGGGAATACCGTGAACAAGGAAGACATTTTCCTCTAAAATCCGGGAAATTATGTCAGCGGTTGCTCGGCGGATAGGAAATAGTAGGCAATATTTGGAGAAACAGCAAGTAATAACAAGTAAAAATGTGTTCTGCTTCCTAGTTACGGGCATTGGTCCAATAAGATCCACACTTAACATCTGGAAGGGACGGCAGCATTCTTTAGGCCTGCCCATAGTACCCAGAGTAGTATGGTTAGGATATTTATAGGATAGACAAATTTGGCATCCAGATACAAAGTTCGTGACATCCCTGTAAAGGCTAGGCCAAAAATATTTTAAGGACAGCCGTTTGTGGGTCTTGAAAATTCCGAAGTGCCCAGACGTAGGCTCTGAATGATTTTTGGCCATGATATCATGGCGATACTCATATGGGATTACTTCTTTCCATTCAAATTCTCTGGTGAGAGGGTTGATTGATTTTATGTAACGAAATAATTTACCATTTTCAACACAGTAATTCAGAAATGATGTTGGAGAATTTTGGCAACCATTGAATATATTCAAAAACCATGAGTCATTAGTATTCTGCACAGGTACTCCAGGTACCACATCGACAGCAGTAACAGGGACCGAGCGAGATAAACTATCCGGAACTACATTGTCCGCTCCTTTACGATGTTTGATCTCGAAGTTATAGGTAGAAAGACGCACACCCCATCGAGCTAATCGTCCAGTAGGATTGTTTAAATTTAGGAACCACTTAAGCGATGAGTGGTCTGTATAAACGGGAAACTTTAGGCCGTTTTCCAAATAGCATCGCCAATGCTCGATGGATAAAAGTACTGCCAACGCTTCGCGTTCTGTGGCACTGTAATTGCGTTCTTGTTGGGTCAGAGATTTACTCATATACGCTATGACTTTTTCTTTTCCCTCGAGTGTTTGAGTTAGCACTGCTCCGATGCCATAATCACTAGCGTCAGTATGTACTTCGAAGGGCTTCGTGTAATCTGGACAGGAGAGTATAGGTGCTGAAACAAGGTGATTTTTCAGTTTTTCAAATGCTTCATCGGCTTCGATAGACCATGCAAATGGAGGAGCATTCTTACCTTGAGACGTGAGTTTATTCAAGGGTGTCGCTAAACTGCTGAAGTTAGGAATAAATCGGCGATACCAGGAAGCAGTCCCAATAAATCGCCTAACTTCCTTACGGTTCGTAGGGGTAGGATAATTGACTATGGACTCTATTTTTTCAGGATCAGCGTGCAAGCCGTTTGAGTCAACAATGTATCCTAAATATTTTAGTTGAGACCTGAAGAATTGGCTCTTTTGAAAATTTATGGTCAATTTGGCCATTTTCAATTTTTCTAGCACCCTCATTAGTAGTGATATATGCTGTTCAAAGTTATTCGACACGATTATGACGTCATCAACGAAGACAAAAACCCTGTGTTCGAATTCTGGTCCATAAAATAAGGCATCCACTAACCTTTGTTGAGTTGCAGGGGCATTAGTTAGCCCAAAAGGCATAGATTTGAATTGATATGTACCACGCGAAGGGATATAGAAGGCTGTTTTTTGTCTATCTTCTTTTAGTATCAAAATTTGCCAAAAGCTTATAGATAAATCTAAACTAGATAGATATCTAGCGTCACGAAGATTATCTAGGATTTCGGAGATGTAGGGCAGACAACATCCTCCTTCAGCATCTCGTCCAGTTGTTCCACTAAAATTCGTTGTTTTTCTGGTGACATCCGGTAGTATCGTTGACGAATGGGGGCAGCATCCCCAGTGTCAATTGAATGTTCAGGATAGTGCGACCTAGACCACGTTCCTCATAGGAAATATTGCGAAATTGGGCCATAATGCGATCAGCTGTATTTTTTTTTCATCCGATAAATGATCATAAGCAAGCAAAAATTTTGACGTATCATTTATATCTGAGATGGAAATTCCACCTAAGTCTCTATAAAATATAATACGGTCCAGATGTTTCGGAAATAAACCGAACAGCCTCCAAAAATCCATTCCCAATATAAGAGAATGCTTTATGTTGGGAACAACGTACGCTTTGAGAGTATGCGTTTCGTTTTGAAACGTAATCGGAAGGCAAAAAGCTCCAATAGAATTGAGTTTTTCGCCACCAGCAGCAATAAATTGAACCGTATCACAATGCCTCAATTCAAAACCTGCATTCAATAGATTCTCATGACATCCATTACCTAATATGGTTTTCGATGAACCAGTGTCATGCAGTCCGAATATTGGTTTATTATTAATGATAACTGACACGTAAGGTCGTGACCTTTCAACATTATCATCATTGTATTGGATTGCAGAGACAGCGTTGTATGTAAAAAAATTTGCTATAAAACTAAGCCAGTAATATTATTTTAAAATTGCATACAATATTCTTATGTAACGGTTATATTGCATACCGTTACACTGCGCCTTGTGATCTCCGACGTCCGTGAGCCACTCACCGACCTGCTCGCTGGCTGAGGGTCGCTGGCGAGTTCCTCTACAACCGGCGGCCTACATTTCCATCCAGACCGTACTCGGGTGCTGCTGATCAGTAAACAGTGAACTTTGGTTAGATCGAACCAACGCGAGTCCTCAAGGACAAAACTATCCGAACTTTAGAATCCGTCTTTTTTTATAATCTTTTATCATAAATATCAGTCCTAAATAAAATTGTTATTCCCCTTTTAGTAGCCCTTTTTTTAATTAGTAATATTACAGTAGACATAGACTACTAATAATATTTTTAATAACTAATACTATTTTTGTACGCTGTACTTTTCTGATGAGAAATATTCATACAAAATACATCTATCATCATAGCTTGTAAATTATGTGAATTTGTACGTCCTCGTTTTGTGTAATCTATATATATAGAAATGAATGTTTGTCTGTATGTCCTCTATGGACTCAAAAACGGCTGGGCAAATTTTGATGAAATCTTCAGTGAATCTTCAGGTTAGCCCAGCAAGTGATCCTGTGAAGTTTGGTAACGATTGGATCACCCGTGCGAAGCTGGGTCGAGTAGGTAGTAAGGAATAATAATAGATAAAGATCTATTATTATTCCTTACTACCTACTCGAGTTATTCCTTACTAGCCACTGCAAGAACTACAACTAAAATAGGGTACAGGGTACTGATTTCGTTGATTTCATGCCGTTAGGTTTTTATTCCTAACTACGTAACAAAAAAAAAGAATATCGTATGACAAACAGAGGAAAAAGGTTATTGATGTCCTTTGTCTATTGTCATGTAGATCCATAAGTTGTGATTTTCAGAACTTTTTCTCTTACTTTTATTGAGATTTTAGTTAATATTTGCTTATTTACAATATATTAAAACTAGTGTCCACCACAATGGCCGAAAATCGACCATAATCATTATTGAAAATTGAAAAACAATGCACATTTTTTTATTGATAAAGCTCATCCATACCTATTAATCTAAAAAAAAGAAAATTGTTTGGCAAACAGGGGAGAAAAAGGTTGTACATTGTTTTGCTTTATCTACTGACAATAAGAAGATAATATATAAGTGGTCATTTTTAGATTTTTCCTCTTACTATTTATTATTCAAAATATTTGTTCATATTCAAGTTTAAGAAAATTTCAGAAATACCATTCCAGATATTGACAAAGGTTTTTTGAATAAATGCACGAAATTTTATCGATTAATCGACAATAAGGAGAGCTTTAATGTTGAAAGAGAATAACACACAGACCGGTACTTTATCCAAATGCTTTGGATTCTACTATTATTACTGTATACATTCGAATCAAAATCTTAGTCTCAGAAAGTGATTATCACAAAATTTTCGCATTTCAGTTCGTTCATTCAAATGTAAAAAATAAGCACATTCACAAATTTAAAAAATAGACGTTAGCGGATTTTAACTCTTTTGTAGTCAACAAGAACTTCCTAAATCGTTAAAAATAAAAAAGTTGTCTTATAAAAACGCATCATCAGCAAATGTCTGTAGAATAATTACTGCCATCCCAGTTTTTCAAGCCTTGAAAATCAAGTGGACTTTGCATGCCCTGGTAATCGGGTGATTAATGATCTTTATCATATTAATGATTCTGTGGACTCACCGAACTTTGTGAAAAGGTTTCCTTGCAAAGTGGTTTTAACATTATTAATAAAAAGCAGCGAAGTGCGAGACAGATCCCGGGCATTTAATGTTCCGTAGGGCGCGTACAACTGATGAATAAATTTGTTAATAAATTCAGGTGTTACCGAAGTCTATTAGTAGTTTGATCTATATTGTTTTTCTGAGTGCTATATGCGCAAAATATCTGCACCATCCGGAGCAGCTGTAATGGTTACATGCATTTTCTGTTCTAGATGCTGAAAACGCGTCAAAGACGACCTTAGCAGCGATGATGGTTGCATGCATTGTTCCTTATTCATTTGTAACAGTCTTACAATGTTACTTAAGCCAACCGGGGCTTATTCACTAATAATCTTTGTTAAAAGTTCTACACGGCTTAATTTTAAGTAATAGTTAGAATAGATTCAGGCGTATGTTTCCAGAATGTAAAATTTTCAGGAAATTTGTGTGCTTCCGGTGCGAATTATACAAACCAATAAACCACGGGACGGTGAAAAAGGCACCCCTCACTCACGTAAATGTAGTGTTTTAGCACCTAAATATCTCAGCGATATGAGCCTATTGATCAATGAGAGGATATTTTAACCATTAAGCCAATTTGTGACGCCCTGTAGATCCATGAACAAATGAGCTAAAAAGAGCTGCCCGTTCTACTTGCCGAGTGGTGGTGAGTGAATTGCTACGTAAAATCCTTTGATTCATTCTCCATAAGTTGTTTCCTCCATGATGCCATGGGTCCTTTGCTCGTCTCTGTGATTGCTCGCCATCTGAAACAGGAGGATTGCGACAAGTGTTACACCGGTCGGCGAGACATCCTGAGGCGCTGTAAACGTTAGTCATTAGAATAACATGCTATAAATGAAAAAACCATTGCATTACCATTAAGTTGGAGGAGAGGGTGGACGGGATGGAAAATATATTTAATGAAGGGGAGTAGCTTAAATCTGTCTGTTTGTTTATAAGATACATTTATGTATGCGCTTTTTTTTGGTCGCTGTTAACACTGGAGATTAATTGTCAATATTTTTACTCCGTATTTTAAAATTATAATTAAATAGTTTAATAATTGTAAATCTGTATTTAAGGTATATTTTAGCAAAAAGTAAAAGATCGTAAAAGAGTTACTCACGTATTTATTAAGTTTCAAGGTGTAGAGAGTCACATCGAAATTAGGTGAACGGCTGTCAGCTGTTTTAATATTAATTTTGAAAATGATGACTATTTGTGACTTTATTTTCCTTTTCTTTGCTTTTCCATATCCCATAACCACTACCAGCGTTCTTTGAATGCTGTACTCCATCCCCACTATAAAATTTCAGGAAAAACTGTCTATCTATCTATAACTTCACGCCAAATCCCTTGCGGGGTAGGCAGAGAGAACCGAGCGCCACGTGACTCGATCCTTACATATCTCACTCGCTTCTTTAACATTCATTGCTCTTCTCATGCACGCACGCCGGTTTCTAGGGCTCCTGACATAACCTTCTGATAGAACATGACCAATTTGGTCATGGTAGGTAAGTCTTGGCATTCCCCGGCTCCTACATCCTTCCACTTTTGCATTGTATATCTGCTTCGTCATTCTTTCATCTTGAATTCTTTCTACATGCCCGAACCATCGGAGCATGCCTCTTCTTATTTTAACACCGACGCTCTCTTTCAGACCCACTCTATTTCTAACATCATTATTGCGAATACGATTTAGGAAAAACTAGATTACCGATTTATAGACAGACACATAAATCAGACATTTTAATCAACAATAAGATTCGTATCAAAGGTTTTGGGCATAACTTAACGTCGAACATTGCTGTAGAATCAATGCTGACTCCCCGCTTTATTGTTATTTGCCCGGGTATTTATTATTTGAGAAATTCCCTTCATTGGAGAGTCGAATAGTATAAGTTTTGTTCGACTGTCGAAGTCACGCCCAAAGTGCAAAAAATAGATAATTAAAGACTTAAAAGTATTTTCTTTTTATTTTGCTGTTGCTCTTGCTGGTTTCTCTTAACAATTATATCACTCTCTTCGTCCGTGCAGTAGTCATTTTCTTTTTATTTGCCTTTGCCTAGTACCTAAATCAGCAACAAACTCCACTTACGCAATTACTAGCCGTCAAAATGAAATTAGAACGAAGGCCTTACAAGAACTTAAGGCATCAAAAGAACTCAGTGGGCGACTATTGCTTGAGGGGGAGGAGAGTGAAGAGGAGATCATGAAGGTTTTACAAAAGAGCACCAAATGCTGAACTGGATATTACCTATCATGTTGCTCTCGACCAGCGTGATCAACTTCAAAAAAACTGCTGATACTTTCCACCAATGCAGTGATACTCATGAGGAACCTCTCAGGCGTATTTATGACTTAGTACTTGAGTTGACAGCGATGTACAAGCTTATAAATCAATATCGACAAATTACAGAGTTTAGTGCGTATCACGGACATGTATCGTCTGTGCTAAACTATGAGATAGTTCTGTGGGGCGGCTCCGTCGATGCTGACAAAGCGGTTAAAATAAAGAACAGATGTGTTCGTGAAAGCTGTAAACCATTGTTTAAAAAGTATAATATACTTCCGTTGCCGTGCCCTTATATTAAGATCTGCCTATTTTTAACCGACTCCAAAAAAGAAGGAGGTTCTATATTGGGCTGTATGTTTTTTTTTTAACGTTTGTTACTTCATAACTCCGTCATTTATAAACCGATTTGAAAAAATAACTTTTTTTATTTGAAAGAGTGTACTTTCAGATTGATCCCATTTTTTTTTTCATTACATAAAATTCATTTCCGATAGTGGGGTTCATGAAAATTTATAAAACTCCTCACATATCATAGGCACACATATAACGAGTTCGGTATTTATTTTTCGTTCAGAAGCATCATTTTTTTAGTTAAGTAAATAGAGCTAGTAAAGATGGCCATCGAAACTTTTCAATGTTGAGCCGTAGATAGATTGCGTAGCTTTATCATTTCCACCAATGATATTCGTGTGGCCGATTCAATAATTTGTTGCCATCTAAATCTGACATAACTGTCTTCGGACTCTTTTTTTTTTTGTTAAAATTTTTGAAAAACATCTTACAATATTACGTTGTAAGACACGAAGAAATATATAGGCATACTAGATTACAATATGTAACTCTTAAATCTTTAATAAATAAGCCAACTTGCCACAAATTTCTGTATCAGAAAAATGCCTACAACATGAGCATAGTGTTGTATATAATACTTTGTTGTAATAAACTACCCTATGAGCTAAAATGTCTCCAAGAAAACTCATTTGAATATAATTATCAATTATGTATGTCAATATGATGTTATAATAATAACATTGTCATTAAATTCTAATTAATTTTGCACGTCTGCGCTCAGACTGAACACAGGAACTGTAATGTGAAACAAGATCTTATAACTTTACGTATTCTGGCAAATAAACACTTTGACTTTGGTTTTAATTTTGGCGAGTATGCTATAGTGTGAGTGAGTTAACCAGTTAGCTTCTGAAGAGATGCTTTGTAGCAGCAGGACTGACAATGCGCGAGCAATACTTGCTGCAAGCGCTCACTTGTTTACATCCGGTGCTTGATGCCCCTGGCGTTGTATAAAAAAATATACCTGCAGGTAAAATAAAAAAAAAATACAATGAAACGAGAAAAGTTCTGGAAATTTTAAATGAACCTAAATCATGTTATTCTTATTATTGACATGTTTTCATCTCTTGTTCTTGATTAATTCAATAGATATTTATACTATACTATGAACTATAAATTATAGTAGGCTCTGAAAATTATTACTCTAGAAAGTTAAGTACATAGCTATGTACTATTTATCATGATCCAAGAAAACAAGGTCTAGCACTCCGGGCGAAACACATGCTTACGTCACTGTCGAGTTGCCACTTTAAAGTAAATTACAAACAATTAAGGAAAGATTTTCTGCCGTCGCTCATGCATAAAATATTATTTACGCATTACTAATATTATTTGTTTATCTTTGCAAACGAAATAGATCATGTTTAACATGAATTAATGTAATTAAGTAATTATACTCACAGTTTTATTGGATATCATACAGGTAATATATGAGAGTTGCGGAGTTTGATTTCATACCACTGGCAAGGCTGTAACGGACTGTCGCTTTGACTTTTGACGTTTAACGCCATCTCATTCGCACTTGTTGGAATTGTATATTTCGTTCTCGGTCGGTGCTTGTGTACACAGTGATTGCAAAACTTTTAAGGCCGGTTAAAGTTTATTATTTTAAAATGGTAATTTGTTCCATTCTGATCTGTACGAGTAAAAGTGTTAATGGCGGTACAATAACATTTTTTTTTCATTTCCACGAAAAAAATTTGTAGCCAACGAATGGTTTCGCTATTGTGGACCAAAAACAACTACAAAATATGGTTAGTAGGTACCTAAGTATATAAAATTACCCTTATAAAGTTCTCGCGGTATTTAAACAACATTTTTAATTTCGGTGGCACTATACAAAGGATTATGTAAAAGTCAGGTTACCACACGTCCTTTACATTCATTTTTTTTTTGTTAAACGTCTAACATAATATTTTTCTTCAATATTTACTGTAAATGCTCGTTACACTCGTTTGAAAGCTTCCCGGACTTGGCGACAATAAAAGCACAATTTGGATACTAAACAGAAGTCATTCGTATGAAAACGTCACAAATCACTTGACACAGAATGCCATGTTTAAACGATGGATTTGCAATATTCCATGTAACTGTACACTTCAGTATGATGACTGTGTAAAACGGCACTGGATTTAAACACTAATTCGCACAGTAAACATTTAAATTAATAAAACAAGTTTAAGTTCGCGTCACCGTCCCTGTACGAGATTTGGCGCCAAGCCCCTTTTATCTCTTTTGTGTGGGATAAACTTGACGAAATTATAAGAGGTCCTTGTACTGATATTGTACAGACCCAGACAGAAAGCATTTAATGATTAGTTCGATGTTTTCAACGTTCGCATGAAATTCGAAGGAAATAAAATGCATATGGAATTAAATTAGATGCACAAAATTTGGTACTGGAGAAAATGAACCATTTAGTGGAAAACATAAAAACAGGCAAAAAGAATACCAATTTGACGCCTTTTCGAAGAGCCAGTAGCAAATAAATTTTACTTTTCTGAATTGCGACGTATTAGAACCTGAAAACGTTGAAGATTGCGACTTAACTATGTATATGTCAACTGCCGAAGAAGAGCAATTATTGAATGCTTTTGAAACCGAGGTGGCTAAAAATCAAATCAATGAACAAGGCCTTAAATACATTGCCCGCTAAGCAGCTTTTAGATATTTAGCAAAATATGCAACGCTTTGGGAATCAAACCCGAGAATTAAATACTGAAAGTGGCTCCTGTGAGTGGATACATTTTATATCGAGAGGAAAACTTATTTAGCCATGTGAAGAGCATATTAGTGTGGCATTAATAATGGAAACTGAGAAATTTCACGGGAAATTGCTGTCTACGGAAAAAACATTTTCCGAGCTTGGATTACATTGTATACAATTGTGTTAAGGATCGCTACCCCCAAATAGATCACTCTGTAATACTTTGCTTGGTTCGAACTAGAACCTATATTAGACTCAAAGTGACGAGCTTGGTGGCTCAGTCGTGAATAACGCGACTTTGACACCGACGCTCGTGAGTTCGATTCCCACACAAGGCAAACATTTGTGTGCATAAACATATCTGTTTGCAAGGCAAGTTTTGGTCTGGATGTTTTAAAAGAGGTAGGGCGCATCAAAGCAGCCCGTATGGGGAAGTACCTCCACCTCACAGAAAACCGCAGCCAAATAACAACCCCTAGAGGGTAGTTGCGTTCCTGTATGTGAGTGAGGTCACCAGTAATCTCCCAAGGAGTTGCTGTGTAAGCAGCAGAGTAGGCATCGCGCGAGTGATACTTAATATATCGCAAGCGTTAATAGGTTACGGTACCCGCTTTGTAAAGCGGATACCGTAGCCTATTAACGCTATTAACGCTGATGTATCAGGTGGATCGTACGCTTGTATGCCTCCCGACATAGTATAAAAAAAGGAAATAAGTGTAAAAGTAAATAGTAAATTATATAACGTATCAAACACTCATTATTGAACTATAAAAATTGTAGTAAATATTTTTTTTACTGTAATATTTGTTTGTGTATTAGTAACCCTTAGATGCCCTACACCGAAATAATATATCTGTAGAAACATATACATAAATTTGGAGATACAGGCAAAATATCTACAGATAGATATATAATAATTAGGTATTTTTTTCAATGTAATGAGATTTAATTTTCCCCATAATTTTCCCAAATTATAAAGTTTGAGAACCATCGATAGCGGCGATGACGTAGGCTTGTGTTTCCTACGTCACAGCTGTCACCGGGAGTGCCATACCTGGCGTAGTATATTATTATACCATGCTATTTATTTTATAGTACATTTTTGGTATAGAGCACACATCCCTTCTATTAACTTTACACAAATCTGAGGAACCTATACAGACATGCATTCTCTAAAAATTTTGTGTATTTATAAAACCACAAAATAATATATTCACGAAAAGGAAAAAAGCACACAACATTTGTGAAACAGTACAGAGATTTACTGACTGAACTGCTAGAGATCGACATGGAGATAATATTGCTTTAGAAAAATGGAATTCGATGTAGAAAGGCTTATCAATGGTAAGGGAGGGGTTAACAGTAGATCGCGAGGTCGCTTCCCAATGCACTGGACGGACTAAATTCAAGCTCTGTCAAATACATCCCGTGACCGCTTGCCTCAAACAACCTACCTTCTATAATAACAAGAGCAAAGTGGAGCTGCCGAGCAACCGAGCCGAGTAAGGCATACAGTCCACCTGATGTAAAGCGGTTAACGTGGCCTATGCCTTCATATTATGTCCTGATGACCTCACTTACTTGCAGGAATACAACAACCCCCTAATTATTATTTGCCTGCGGTTCTCTGTGAGGTGCAGGTGCTTCTCCAGACGGGCTGCTTTAATGCGCTCTACCTCTCTTAAAAATATCCAAACCAAGACAAACAGACATGTTCATGCACACGAATGTTTGTTCTGTGTGGGAATCGTACCCACAAGTATTGATGTCGAAGGAGCGTTACTAACAACTGCGCTACCGAGCCTGTCAAAATTTGTGATCATGATAAATCGGGAGAGAGTGATGAACTAAAAGGAGATGAAGGTCCCTTCTGTGTCCTTGAATATCCTGAGAAATATTTTTTACAAATATCAACGGAAACAGGAAGTTGAAGGAATACTAATAGGAAGAAGGACCAGGCACTGAAAGCGTTCCTAAGTCATTCTTCCGAGGTGTGCACCATCCGGGACCCGATGGGTGGGGAGGTGGCGAACTCTATAAATAAGATTTAGGGTCGGCCGAAGGGGTTATGTCAGGCCAACCAGATAGTGTTTACTTAGTAACGGTTACTCCTTAGCAGGGATTGTCTTTAGCAGATAAGGCTTTAAAACACTTCATCGGTCACGATTGCCCGATCTATAACTTCACGGATATCCCTGCGGGATAGGCAGGATGAACAGAGCGCCACATAACTACATCCTTACAAACCTGATTCGCTTCTTTAACATTAATTGCTCTTGTCATGCACGCTCGCCGGTTTCTAAGGCTTCTGACATCACCTTCTGATAAAACACGATCAATTTGGTCATAGTATGTAAGTCTTTGCCTTCCTCGGCTACTACATCCTTCCACTTTAGCGTTGCCTTTCCTCCTCTATTCTTTCCACATGTCTGAACCAATGGATCATGCCTCTTGTTTTAACACCGACGCTCTCTTTCAGATTAACTCTGTTTCTAACATCATCATTGCTAACATGGTCTACAAGTGTCACGCCACAAATTTTGCGCAACGCTCGCAATTCAACAACATTTATCCTACTTTCATGTTCTCTCGGCCATATCCAGCTCTAGATGGCGGTAGTGCGGCTTTACAGCGATAAACAGAAATGGAAGTCAATAGGTTTTAAGTTCAATCCACGTATTCCTTTCATTACCTTTATATATTTAGCAGTGACAACCCAGTGGATAAAATCCGGCCATTTGACCAACTGGTCCGCGATTCGAATCCTGGCATGTACCACTAAATTTGTGTTTTCGGATTTATATACATACTAGCTACTCGACCCAACTTCGCACGGGTGATCCAATCGTTACCAAACTTCACAGGATCACCTGTTGGGCTAACCTGAAGATTCACTGTAAATTTCATCAAAACTTACCCAGCCGTTTTTTAGTCCATAGAGGACATACAGACAAACGTTCATTTTTATATATATAGAAGATTTGTAATTATTACTTGCTCGGCGATGAAAAAAAACATCGTGAGCACGTCCATGAAATTACATTTCGAAAAACGTGTGACCTGAGTGATCGCCCCACATACTTTTTGTATGGCAAAACTAGCTTATATATTTATAGTGACATCAAAAAGTAGCTGAATCCGTCTGCTATACCGATCAAAGAATATACGTAGTAAGTAGATGGCGCTAGTGCACCAACCGACCAACGATATACAGAAATGGGAATATTCGCCACTATGATATATTCAACATCATGATATGACACTTGAAAGAAGAAGACTCACAGACGAGAAAAAAGAAAGAAAGTAAAAAAAGCGGTTCCTACGGTATACAGGGATATAGCGGGCGAAGTCACGGGGTGCAGCTAGTAAAATCTTATACCGTATCCGCAATAGAAATTGGTCTTTAAGTAAAATGACTGTAGAATTTCAATTTAATTAACAGAAGGCGCATTATGTGACACAGAGAGAAAGTTTGAGATCTAATTTTGCGGGCAAATTAATTTGGGGTTCATTTTGGGTTCATTACGTAGATTCAAATAATAATGTAAATGGAAACAAATGGCGTACATTTGTTTCATTATGATTTTAATACAAAGTCGACAAACACGCAAACAGTCAATTTGATGTGAAGCAGTTATCGTAGGTAACAGACGTTTGGAATACTAGTACTCGTAGTATCTTAGTATACTATTAGTACCTTTTGCGCATCCCCGATGATAGAGAAATTGAAACCATTGTGTGTTAGTAAAATAACATTCTAAACAATAAACCTCCTGAAGAGGTCTTCAGGTGTTTCCTTTGCCAGGAGGCATACAAGCATACGGCCCACTCGTAAAGCCTACGAATCTCTACTGCTAAAGCAGCAACCCCTTAAAATCTTACAGGTGACCTCACTCACACGTAGGAACATAACGACCCGCCAGGGAGTTGTTATAAGACTGCGGTTTTCTGTGAGGTGGAGGTACGTCCTTAGACGGTTTGCTGTGCCCTACCTCTCTTTAAAACGTCGAACACTTACGTCCAGTTACTATCAGGATTACAATAAAACACCAAATAATAGTTCCTCCCACGAATTTTTATTTAGCTGCGGTCTTGCGTTGGGTGCAGAGACTTTCCAAGTCAAATTGTTAGTGTGTAATAAAAAGTCACCACTTTCTTCGCAACCAAAGCATAGTTTGCCCATCCGTATGCCTTTTTTTTTTTTTTTTTTTTTTTTTTTTTTTTTTTTTTTTTTTTTTTTTTTTTTTTTTTTTTTTTTTTTGACGCGGGGAAAAATGCGTTACGCACACCACCGGTGCCTGGGTGGCCTCCGGTGGTAGTGTGGGACTCCCCGTCGGCTGTCCGACGGTATACCCACTAAACGACCCCGCGAATTGCCATCGGCCGCGTTGGTGTGGTGCCCCGGATCTGTTAGCAACAGGGCACTGCCCATCCGTATGCCTACGCTAACCAGCAAACAGTACATTAAGGAAAATTTTATAAAAAGTAAACTATTTGAATGTATATCTTTATGTCAAGTCCCTTTGCTGGATAAGCAGAAGTACCAGCACCATAAGACTGAGTCCTTACACACTCGTTCAGTGTCAAAGTCAGTATCTTTGCCAAACCCTTAGGTTTAGATGAAAAAAATAATAATACTGTGTCCAAGTGTAGTAAGATAGATAGGGCGTATCAAAGAAGCCCGTCTAGGGAAGGACCTCCACCTCACAAAAAACCGCAGCCAAATAACAACTCCCTAGAGGGTTGGTATGTTCCTGCGTGTGAGTGAGGGCACCATTAAGCTCCTAAGGAGTTGCTGTGTAAGCAGCAGAGGAGGCATCGCGCGAGTGATACTCAATTTATTATAAGTGTTAATAGGCTACGGTAACTGATTTACATCAGGTGGACCGTGTGCTTGAATGCCTCCCGACGTTGTATAAAAAAAAAATAGTATAGTCTATGATACTTCTGGGATAAAACAGAATACGATACCATACAGTCGTCGGTTAAATGCTCTACGTCAAATAAACTTCCCAACGGTTTCCTAGTTTTCGACAGCTTTCGGCGGCTACATTTACAAGGATGTCGCATAGGTTACGACACCTGACATTTCATACTTCAAAATTAATCAAACTGTTCAGGCTACAGGTGAGCAACGAAATAAAACGTGCATACTATTACAAACGCTCGAAAGAAAGGTTGTTTTGCTTGTACCTCATTCATTAAAAAATACCCATAAACACAAAATGTTACTATATAAATGAAAAAAGTTTCCCGCTATTAAGGGTCGTGACTCCCAAGTTGAGGAAGGTTGCTGTAGCCGACAAGGCCGGGTGAGGTTATTAATTAGTCATTAATGGAATTAATGATTTTTCTCAATAATCTGTAATACCAAAACGAGCTACAACTTAAAATCAGAATTGATTTACAATACAATTACAATACGGAATACGTTACATCAAGAGATATGCGGTACTTGACAATATACACCTCTTTCTAATTCAGTAGAGAAGAGAATACAGAATTAATATTACGTACATAATTTTATAAAAAATACTAATGGGAGAGGTTCACATGTATTAAACATTGAACTAGAGTTACCGAAGTCTCTAAGGCAATAAGACTGAAGTTGCAGTGGATAGGTTACATTACTACGAGAACCGACGGCCATTGAGGCAGAAAGATTGTCAAATGGCGACCACGATCCGGAAAACCGGACCGATCGATATGGAGGGATCTAACAGTTCTACAGTGGACTGAAATGATGATGATGACTAATTCCACTAAATGTGCAGGCAGACTGTGAAAAACAAAGGAATCTTTTCTATTACAACCTAGTATTTAGTTTAAGGAATTTAACAAGCAATAATTATACTTGAAAGTAGCCAAGCAAAGCCAAGACTTACCTACCATGACCAAATCGTGTTTAGTGACGTCAGAAAACCTTACAACCGAAGTGAGGCGTGTAAGAACCGCCTATTGTGGCGCTCGGTTCTTACTCCCTACGCCACAGAGATCCTGGCTCGAAGAAATATAAATATAGATAATTATTTGCATTATATATTACAGGAGCTTCAGTTTAAAAGTAGCACGGTAGCCATATCGCTGTAATTTCCACCGGGGCGCAATACATAATATTATGTTTAAAGATAACCTCGCAAGTCGAGTCATTCAAACTTTTAATTAAACTTTTATCAGGGATATTATTTCGAACGACGTTT
This sequence comes from Pyralis farinalis, assembly GCA_947507595.1. Classification (NCBI taxonomy): domain Eukaryota; kingdom Metazoa; phylum Arthropoda; class Insecta; order Lepidoptera; family Pyralidae; genus Pyralis; species Pyralis farinalis. The sequence continues at coordinate 5,553,796 of OX382270.1, forward strand.
GCTTAATTACTGCTGTGTCACTCGCCACAACCCAAAATTGAAACACTAAGGAATTGTTTTAGAATGCCGGAGATTTGCTATTCTCTGAATTTATGCTGAATAGAACGATCTCCTTGCATCATAAACTCATTACTGGTATGCTGATATTTGCGGACAAAAATAAGATTCCAATACTTTGGATAGAATGTGCCAATAGTTTTGTATTAGTATGCTCACATAAAGCATAGTTGTATTCACATAAAAAAAAAAGATTCAAGTTGTCCACTTGAATCTTTTTTTTTGTGTGAATTAAGTATTAAGACTGCAAATAATGTATGGTATAAAAAGTTTGAGAGACTTCTTCACATTCATTATAGGTACGTAATTATAATCATATTATATTCCATTCGATATAAATATTTCTAATTATTTCAAGATTACTTCTTTAAGTGCCAATAATTGAATGGATTGCCGTATCTGCCTATTTTTTCCTATTTAGTCCAGTTTTATTTCCTTTTTACAATACGTAATCACATTATAATGTAATCAATTGCATAGCCTGCCTGATGTTTTCATCACATCTCGCGTAGCCATATATCGTATAATGGTTAACGGACTTATCTACAAAACGGTAAAACAAAAGCTCCAATCTTGTTAAAGTTTGAAAAAGGTAGGTACCTAATTATTTTTTTATAATATACTAGCTTTACGCTGCAGGAGATCTATGATAATTGATAACGCTTCCCATTACTGAAAAGTATTCGACGACGACGATAAATTGTAACATTGCACACATTGCATTGATACAAAGAAAATTTTAAAAATTGTACACAAGTACGACACTTTTTTTATAATTAAAGTAATAATATATCTCAACAAACTCTGTCTACAGTGAGAACCGATTCCAACGTATATTTCAATATCGGAATCGACTCCTGTCTAGGGCTAACACCTTTCTATATACAACATACGAATCAATCATTTATAGCGAACCTTCCCAAAAGGAGCACTTTGTTACTTTTTTCTCAAAATTAATACTTATTTTTGATCTACCTATAACTTCACGCTAACTCCCTTGTGAGTAGGCAGAGCTAACCAAACATCACATTGTATGTTTCGTCATTCTTTCCTCCTGCATTAATTCAACATAGCTGAACCTTTTTTTTATCTTAACACCGACACTCTTTCAGACCAACTCTTTCTTACATCATCTTTGTAAACGCAACAAGCGTTACGCTACAAATTTTGCGCTATGCTCGCATTTCATTCTACTTTTATGCCGTCTCTGCCGTGAAAAATAATACGAGTAATACTAATTTTGCGTATGCAAATTCTCTGATAATTGAGATGAATATGCATTGAAAATGATCCAGCAGTTACGTCACCAGTTTTATCGGATAACAGAGTAACATGGTTAATATCACGTTCCAGGCCTAACGAGTGGTTCGCTAGCAAAAATGTCGTAATCAACCGACATAAAATATTCCACCCGCGTGCGCTGTATCACTTTCTGCCATGTGAATTATCCGCATTGGCTGGGGATATTGCTAGAGATCGGCCTACGTATATCTATTATTGGAACTTTTTCTTTCATATATAAAGGGGAGAAAATCGAGTTTTGGAGTCACCTGATTCTAAATTTCATTCTGCGCTGTCTTATGTATACCAGTATTTTGCAGCACTTGTATTTTATTGCTATCTGTAATGTTAATAATCTGTAATGCTTGATCTAATGATTTCTTGTACTATTTTGGAAAACTCGTGTGTAATAACATTTTCGCGATTTACTTAAATCATAGTTAAAACCATAGTGTTAAAAACCTAAAAAAAAGGTTAAAGTAATATAATGTATATTTATCTATAACTTCACGCCAAATCCCTTGCGGGGTACGCAGAGAGAACCGAGCGCCGCGTGACTCGATCCTTACATACCTCATTGGCTTCTTAACATTCATTGCTCTTCTCATGCACGCTCGCCGGTTTCTAGGTCTCCTGGAATCACCTTCTAAGAACACGACCAATTTAACGTATATATTTATTTAATACTCACAATTAGTTTTTCTTTAGAAAGACTGTCATGCGATAATCTTATTTGTTGATTGTAAAGCCATTCGCTATGATAATCAGATAAGCAGGTGAAATATCTACATTGATTTGTTATCTTATTTAAGTTCTTGAACACGTACTTATTTCTTTACTATAGTTTGATAACACTATTTGTTACCCTAATTGAACTAACTGATTAATGACATGATAGGTATAGTTAGTTCTTGAGTTTAGAGGTCATATACATCTTGCCACAAAAGTATTTCTATTTTTAAACGTGTTTCTATCTTAGTAAGTTCCAGAAAAAAAACGTTCTTCAAAAAGAGTTATTCCGTATCTGGGTTTATTTTGCAAGCTTTCTACGACTTTATTGCCCTCCAGAGAGCTTCATTTATCCCCATTCGTGCGTACATCAAAGGTAGCAATTGTTGATAATAAGAAATATAAGATCTTGTAGAAAATATCAAAGTTCAGCTTGGCTACATTTTTTTTTATATGTACTGGCTATATTTTTTTTTCTTGTTGTTGTTGTTGTTATTGTAATCTCTTTATTGCACAAATATACATATACAGGTACAAATGTTTAGTATATGCCAAAGGCGATTTTTTTCTTATACGAGTATGTAATTTGCATTTAACTTTTTAATTGTGTAAAAAAGTAGTAAGTAGCAGAGCAGTGGTATCCCAGTGGATAAAGAAGCTTATTGTCAGACGGTCCCTGGTTCGAATCCTCATATGGGTACATATCACTAAATTCGTATTAGATATATAGCATAATATAATAGCATCTACCTAACCAATCCAGTTGAACAGGTTAGTTAGATGCACTATTTTGGCGTTAAATACGTGCCATCTAATTACTTTTCACTTATGATTGTTTCTTTTCGTGTCGTATAGTTGTAACTGCTTTACATCAGGCAGTTTGCTTGTGCTACCAGAGGTAATGCATGAATATGACTTGTTTTTTGCAGTGCCACATCTGATAAACAGCCGGTATGGCATAAATATCTCTTTATAAGCAAGATTTCCAGCCACTTACCCTCTTTAGTTTCCACCATATGAATTGTCTATGTCCGCAAGCCATATTGCATAACTTTAGGGCGCATTTGTGTTATAAGATCCGCTATAAACTAAGATAGTACGAAAAGCAGGGCATTAATGTCTTAGTCTAGACATTTTGTGGTTGTATACGTGGCAAATTCTGCAACCTGCATTCATTTTCTCCTTCTCTTCTCACATGTCGTATACTGTAAAGCTATATTCGTTTTTATTTAAGTTGTACATAATGCTATGAACCTTCTGTTTGCATAATTTCTATTTAACATTAGTTTTAACAATCTTTGCTTTTTGATTCTTCTGATTTGATACTTGTTTATCAATTTAGGCATTGAATATTTTGTTTGCTATTTGTTTCATGACAAGTAATTTTAGTTAAACTTCCATGCAAAATAGTTTTAGTTTAAACTGTGTTACTAAATGGCAATACTTACAATTTAACCGATATTTCAAAACATATTAGCCAGTTTTTCATATTTATTTCCTTGTATTACAATAAAATATAAATATTTTGATTATTTGACATAGTGACGCTTTCGTAATTCGCAAGAGATGTATCTAGTACGAGTATATTAGATTTGATGCTCATATCATGTGTTTACAATACTGCAGCGCACTGAAGAATGCTGAGCATAAGATACAAGTCATTGATATAAACAAGGAACATACTGGGTAATAGAACACATTGCCACCAAAGCCTTGTGTTGCGCCAGTATCCAGGGGCAACGTATTCGAGCAAGTACTATCAACCACGGACTTTTATGGAGCATCAGAATAATATCTGGCCAATAGTGTTCAAAGATTCTTGCATAATCCAAAGGCAAAATGATTCGAAAGATATGCTTTCCTCTATACCCAATCGAATATAGAGTTTACTCTTCATTGACTCTACGCAAAAGTAAATCAAATCATTTAACAACTAGTGATCTTATAATTATGAAGTAGATTTTGATTTCTGTAGTTTCTCATGATTTTGGAAAACATGAAAATAATTGAATGAATCCTTAAGCACCTTTTTTCAATTTACTTTACCATGGGATTATCGGCATTATACACTCCAGTAATCAAGAAAGATTAACAGAGTACAGGAGATCATAACTAGATTTGTAAGATACGATCTCAGTGACATACTGTTCAGACATATAAGTATCATCGTCATTTCAGTCGAAGGACCTCCACTGCTGAACACAACCCTTAGACTTCGATCGCTCCTATGCTGCTTGCAACATCAGGTAGAAAGCCGTCTTATCCTGCATTTACCTACCTATTTAAATAATCAAAAATTGACAAATACAATACAAGCATTGTATATATCTAAACAAATATTTGCATGTATGTTAATGTAAATGAGCATCTGTTTGTCTTGGTCTGGATGTATTCATGAGAAGTAGGGCGCATCAAATCAGACCGACTAGGGGAGTACCTTATATAAAACCGCAACCAAATAATAAAACACTTGCAGGTTGTTGTGTTCCTGCGAGTCAGTGGGATTACCTGTAAGTTTCTAAGGAGTTGCTGTGTTTTAGGAGGGATAGCAACGAACAAATAATACTTCCTGTACCTGAAGCATTCAAAGCCTGTAACGACTTTACATAACACTTTATGTAAAGTGGTTACAGCCTTTGGCCATATGCTCTCTCCCGAAGATATATAAAAAAAGAAACATGGTTACTCCGTATCTCGCCAAAAAGAAGAATTATGCCCTTTTCTAAATCATGTATATATGTATATCTTCACCCCAGGTCCCTTGCAGGGTAGACAGAAAGAACCGAGCGCCATTAGTCGCGGTCCGTACATACTTCACTTACATACACTTACATACTTCGCTCGCCGGTTCTTTCGGCTCCTGACATCACAATTTGGTCGTGGTCGCGGTCGCCTTCCATTTCCGCATTGTATATCTTTTTCGTCATTCTTTCATCCTGCATTCTTTCCACATGTCCGAACCAAAGGAGCATGCCTTTTCTTATCTTACCTCCGATACTCTCTTTCAGACCAACTCTCTTTCTTGCGTCATCATTATGAACGCGGTTAGCAAGCGTTATGCCACAGAGCGTTTTCCCACAGCGTTGGGATTAGTACCGCGTTACGTACAGCGAGCTGTTCCATCTAGCTTAGATTTCGGCTGCCTAGAAGTTTACCCAACGCCCCATTCACGTTATTCCTTGCACTCACTCGCCTCTCCACAACAGCGGTGTACCTCTCATCGCTGCTAAAAGTGCTTCCAAAATATACAATCTCACCCACCTGCTCCAACACTACATCATCAACCGTAATCTTAGTGTTCTAAGTCATCATCTGTAACATGTAACACCTATGCATTCTCCAGCTTTAAGTGCAAAAGCCATTGATCAAATCAAACACATTCGTATTCACCGCACTCGGGGGGATGATAAACGCATTTGCAAGTCAATTGACAAGCGCACCCCGGCTGACGTTGAAGGTGGTAATGAAAACTCGAACGACTTAGTTACGGCAGTCTTACTAGTTCCACTTCAATTCAAATGATTGTAATCTACATTCTACTTCTATCTATGTATATCTTCACACCAGGTTACTTCCGGGGTAGAGCGGAGAGAACCGACTACTTTAAGACGCGGCCCTTTTTCACGCTTACGCGGTTTCTAGAACTGACTTATCCCACCTATTACCCTCTAATAAGATACGACAAATTGGGTCCTGGTAGGTAAATGACTTTGGCATGGCATGGCCTTCTTTGGCTATATCCTTCTATTTTCGAATTTTGTAGGTATTTATTTGTTTCATCATGCTTTCATCCTGCATTCTTTCTACAAACCAAGAGAGCATGCCTTTTCTTATCTTAATACCGACACTCTCTTTCAAACCAACTCTATTTCTTAAAAGTTGCAAACGCGGATAGCATGCGCTACGCTACACATTTTACGCTATGCTCGCATCTCGACTATCTGTGAAGTACTTGGTGATATGAAGATGGACGGGAACTTCCCAGAAAGCTATATATATATATATAGCGTAAATCGACAATGTGTGTATTCCCGTGGTATTGCAATCATTCTCGGGCTGCGAAACTTTGGAAACCGAGGAAAAAGAACGAAAGTAGTAAGAGGGGTTTATACGGGATATCGTGTTACGCCCGGACGAACTTGACGGGAGCAGCTGGTTGACACATAAAAGTAAACTGACATAACTCGCATAGTATCGATTATTAACTACTTATCCTATAACAAATGTATAGGCTTCATTATTATTCCATGCTGCCTGCTGTATTAGTTATACAAGTGCTATTAAACTACTATTTAAACTCTACGCACGAAGACAAAATCAATTACGTTATCGAATATTTCCAGTAAAGTATGAGCCTAAAAGATCAAACAATGCGGATATTTATAGAAGAGGCAACTTTAATATATCTGTACTATATAATATATCTACTTACTGGAAAATAAGAGAGACAATATTATCATTCCTGGTACTTAAAATATTGAAGTAAGTTAATTAAAGCCATCGCACGTTTTGGCACAAAGTGGCTTAAGCTTTCGTCTATATCGTTATCTCTTTTCCTCATTCATTAGATGAGGCGTGATCCGCTACCTAAGTCTAAAAAATTTGACGAACATACTGATTTTGACATCAGACCTCCACAACCTAGCGGGAAAACCAGATCATTCTTAGGTTAGGTCATGCTACTTTCGAGATATAATTTCTGCGACGTGCGGGTTTCCTTTCAATGTTTTCCTTCGTCGCCGAGCAAGTGATAGTTACAAATATGTACAAAAATCCTTTTGCCATGTATGCCCACTATATACCACCCCATGTTTGCCATTTTGGGCATTGATGACCACAGCAGGGTTCGAACGAGAACATGTCGGCTAAAAGCTGATTGTTTATTGACTGCTCTTTCAAAGTGACTAAAGTATTCACAATACATTTTTAAGTGAAAAATATTGTTATTTTCATAAATACATACTTGACTTGACATACTTCGAAATGGTGACCTATCAAACACGACACGTTTAATTTTTTTTTTTTTACGTTACGGGCATATAACAAAGAATGACCTGCCTCATGTTGACCATTGAGTTTTTTAGTTGTGGTCTTCTCTAAGGCGAGGGCACTTATTCAATCAATGTGGAGTCCTCTGCTGTTTTTTACTAGGACCTCATTAGCACATTTTCACGTAGTTCTCATCTTATTGACGATGTCTCAAATGTTCTGGGTTAATTGTTGTAGATTAGTCAGATCAGTATAGACATGTCCCTTTAGATATCTCCGAAATAAAGAAACTTTTCGGAGCGCGTGCGTTGTCCACAAACTATTCAGCGACTTCATCAAAATCACTGAATGGACTAGAAGCGATGCTGATATCAGTTTTTAGGAGCCCCAGAGTAGTATCATATCAGGGTAGGCCCTACATTATTTTTGATACATGTATATGTCAACTCAAAAAAATATATTTCTCTACTTGAAAATATCGGTATCAATGTAACATTTTCTAGAAATTATATCACATGGAAACATCGACCTTTAATTTTTTTTACATTGTAAAATCGTGCCGCGAGACTTTAAATCACATATTATCTATGCTCAATTGATTAATTTGTTAATTTGAAATTTGTTATATTAATAATACGGGGTAGTAATACACTGGCGTAAATACTGCAGTTTTACCCATTCGCTGACACTGCCTTTTTACTGAATATTTTCACTTCGTGACTTCATCTTTGGATTTATCCTGATGGTATTTAAAAAAAAAGAAAAAAATTACATGAGGATAATTTCGTTCTCCAGCTGTCTGTCTGCCAAGATTCTTTTTCTTAGAAACGTGTGAAGGTATCAAGATGAAACTAATGACGGATACTCAAGTCGACAATTCCTTGGAGTAGTGAAAAAATCTAAGTCAACACAATCAAAAGAGAGAAGAGTTGTTGGTTCCTGCGAGTAAGCCATTGCAGGAGCATGCTCCTCGGAAGTTGCTGTGTTTACAGCAGATGTGGCATCGCGTCCGTGATACTTAGTGCAATGCAAGCATTCATGGGCTATGATAACAGCTATACATCACCTGGATCATATGCTTTTATGCCTCCCGAAGTTACGTAAAAAAATCGTAAATCAATTTTCTCTTACTCCTTCTTTGAACAACTATAGTACATTGAAAACGACCGACGACGAATTGAAATATTTTGTCATTTATATTATCCAAAGCACGATAATATACATACTGGAATCACAGAAAAATAACTCAAGACAGAAGAAAGAAAACTTAAAATAGTATAAACGCAGTAACTGCCTATTTATATATACTCGTAGATATATGTAGTATGTAAGGATATGTAAGGATCGAGTCACATGGCGCTCGTTTCTCTCTGCGTATCCCGCAAGAGATTTGGCGTGAAGTTATAGATAGATAGATAGATATATGTAGTATGTTCTGGATACCTTAAAAGTAATCATACTAATCTTTAACTAATGAATCTATAAATTATGTAATCCACTTGTGAGAAGTCGCAGCACGTGCGAGATACATGCCTGACACCAAAGCTTATATTTGGGACCATTTATTGAAAATTTGGTATAACTAACTGAAAGTATGAAAGAGAGAAAGAAAGAAATGTACCGTCGATGCAAAAATGAAACCAAAGCTTTAGTGAAAGAGAAGCGTGAATGGCTCATAAATGAGAAAGAGAGGCTGACGAAAAACTTCGAGGCTAATACCTCTTTTGGAGAGAGTTAGAGAAGTCTCGGGGTAGTTCGTTAGCATTTGGAATGGACAAGATAAAGTCTAAAGCTGGAATCATTCATGCTACAAGTATCACTCAGAAAGTGTTAGAACGGTGGAGTAAATATTTTTCGGGAAAGTATGAATATGCCTTGGACGTTGACACTAAAAGTGAATATGATGCTCGTTCAACGTTGTCGGCTTCCGATGAAGGCATAACTATGGATGAGATCAAATGGTCGATAAGAAGCTTGAAAAATGGATATGATCACACAAACAAGGTCTATCTAGATCAAACTATGCTGCCCGCTCGACTGTACATCCTGTATCTCGATAGTTGCCAGCAGAAAATGAAAACAAAAGACGATTGTATGGAGAAGAACTTACTACTGAATGTGAAGAAAACAAAGGTAATGGTTTTTAAAAGAGAAGGAAACGGTGCCAAATTAAGAATTACGGCTGGTGTTGAAGTGTTGGAATAAATCGATGAGTTTATCTTGGATGCACTTTCAGCAGGGATGGCATGTACACCGCTTATGTGGAATGACGAATGACTGCTGGGAATAGTGTAAATGGGCACTTGCTTTCGATCAACGTACACGAACTCTACTGTGCCAAGTTGCAATAAGCTACATAAAAAAAATTGGTTGTCTGTAAAGTGGGTTTATGGACGATAATTTTACGTGATAACGTCATAAGAAAACATTCAACAGTTGACAAAACAGTTCACGTGTAGGTTGTGTGCTGCCGCTGTCTCTCTTCTGCTCAGACGCATCGGCCGATGGAGTGGAAGAGAGATAGATGCGTCACAAGCCGAACGCTTAGGCCGATCGGGCCTCTCTATTGCTTGTTCCGCGCTCTCACTTACACACGCTCGGCTAAGGCGGAACGTGACACTTTTTCGTGCGCGCAGCCAGCGTTCATCGATTTATAAGACGTTATCATGTCAAAAATAAAATAATTTATAAATAAAATGTATTATTCTATATTGGGAACTACCTACGGTGTCACAAGCGGCCTCTAAGGCAACGCCCTAAGGGCGGCGCCCACAGTAAACTTCATACGAGTTCTCCTTGTTGCTACAGCTACTTCGACACGAATCCTGTACAACCTTGTGCCTGTGCTGATCTTTACGAAGCGGATGTGGACGAAGGTGTGTGAATCAGTAAGGGGAATTGGTGTTCAGATCCACCGGCCAGTGTCTAGAAAACCTAGCCATCCACCCACGACCTCATTTGCTCATATATACAAAATTTACTTTAAACACTTTGTCATATACACATGGGGTGGCAAACAAGCATTCGGTCTGCCTGGTATAAGGTGACTACTGTAGCCTATAAAAGGTTGAAATACTGCAAATATTTCACGCGTGTTGCTACCTCTGTCTTTACTTCACCCACTTAAAATAATATTGTTAAATACCCTCTTCAAATAAAGTTTTTCTTTTAACTATTATCGTATTTTTTTTTATTTTGTACGAATTTACTTTATAGTGTGGCAAAGAGAGCACGAAAGTAAAGATAAACGCGGTTGAAATGCGAGCGTTGCGTAAAATTCGTGGTCTAATGCTAGTAGATCATGTTCGCAATGAAGATGTTAGAAATAGAGTTGGTCTGAAAGAGACTATCGGTGTTGAAATAGAAAGTTGTCTCTGCCTACACCGCAAGGGATTTGGCGTGATAGATAGATAAATGATGAAATTCATTTCAGCGTCACTAGTATCTTAAGCATAATAACCTGTTACTTGCATGTGATGTCATATCTGCCATATATATTTTTTTATACGTCGGGAGGCATACAAGCATGATTACAATGATGTAAATTAAATAATGTAAAGAGGGTACCGTAGCCTATTAACGCTTGCGATATATTAAGTATTACTCGCGCGATGCCTCCTCTGCTGCTTACACAGCAACTCTTTGGGAGCTTACTGGTGACCTCACTCATACGCAGGAAGATAACAACCCTCTAGGGAGTTGTTATTTGGCTGCGGTTTTCTGTGAGGTGGAGGTACTTCCCCATATGGGCTGCTTTGATGCACCCTACCTCTCTTAATAATGTCCAGAACCATTACGGAAACATCAATTTGGTACGGTTTTAAAATTAAACTTTAAAATTATTTTTTATTAATAATAAGGTAGATCTCTCGGCAATATCATTGTAATTAATAATTAAATATAACATAATATTGGACCAAATAAAGATAAACAAGAGTACGTAAAACCATCCAATAATTTAATTTACAAAAACAAAATTTTCCAAACAATAAAAAGGCGGAACATAACTACATAAAAACGAAACTTTTTCCCAGAAGTCCCTTCGTTTCGCTCGCTTATAGAGACGAGAGTAGAAAATGAACAGAAAGGAACACAGTAACCTTTCAGCTGTGACACGGCTGTCTCGGCAGCCATTTGTCTCCGAACAAAATTACCGAGTACAAGTTGTTATCTGTCTTTGCCAAAAATACCCATCCGACATATTTTTCTTGCTTAACTTGCTAGGTGTAATAACAAAGGTCGGTAAAGAAAATACTTTTTCGTGATATTATTTTTGAAATGTAAGTACCACCAGTGCCTTTAGAGTGAAAACTACCCTTGCCTGCAAGTGGCAGACCCCGTCAGTTAGGATATGAGGCTCTGACATAATAGAAGTAGAGGTCTGCTATCGTTCTGGTGTAAGTGGCTCGGTGTTATTTGTAGAACCAATACGTAGCGCGTCTTGTTAATTTACTTACAATATTCTGAGAATTTCCCATCATTTTATTTATTTAGTCATTAACAATTTTACAATCGTGTCTGGACATAATTAAAATGATATTACAAACAATAATTTATATTACAATTAAATTAGAAATACATATAACAATTAAGTTCATGCCAATACATCAAATGAATTAATTTAAGGTCTGAACAATTTATGCTAAAGTTACAGAAAGTGCTCATAGCTGTATATATTTTTTTGGATCATGATTTTTTTTAATTTCGCCTATAATAACGTAACGCTCATGATTTCTTTTAAGTAATTTGATAGTTTATTAAACACGGCCACAGCTTGATAACGTGGGCAGTGTTTAGCGACATTTAAACTCGGACTAAAGACATCTTTTACGAGTTTCCTTCTAGTATTTATACGCATTATCCTTTCCTCATCTGTTTCGTGACTGGACAGTTGTTGCTGTTGCTTGAAATCGCGAAGAAGAACTTGCAAATATAGTCCTGGAAGAATCACAATTTGTAATTTACGAAAATGATCACACATCACAGGATGCCCAAGGTGGTATACGCACCAACGTTCTTATGGCTCGTTTTTGAAGAAACTTAACATTATTAACTACATCTACTTGATTGCCATTATATTTTATATCGAGATTTGCCTGTTTTTTGGATGTTGATTTGAACAGAATGGCTTTTGTTTTGTTACAATTTAATTTCAAATTGTTAGTATTATAAACCAAGTATAAAAAGTTTGAAGCGCGGAATTTGTCTTGTTATTTAATCTAGTAATCTCAGTTAGTGTCACATTATAACAGCATTAGTGTCGCCAGCGTAAATTAATAATTTAATATTCGGTACAGATTGATTTATGAAATTAATTAGATTATTCATAAATATTATAAAAAGGTTTGGCCCCAAAATAGATACCTGTGGAACACCTCTATCTACACGTTCCATTTTAGATACAGACATAATTTTATGACTATCCCCTATAAATTTTAGTCAACAAATTGGATTCTATTATTTAAGTAGGATCTCAGTAATTTCAATGAATTGTTACGGATCCCATAAAGCTCCAGTTTTTTTAGGAGTACATTGTGGTTGACCACATCAGAAGCAGAGATCGAGGAAAAGGCCTGCTACCTGCTGCTTTTCATTAATGATGAAGAAAGGAGATGTAGAGGGCATCGTAGCGTCTTTCAGAAAACCTTAACCACATATCAATTCCCTGGAGGGTTATTATATTTCTGCGAATATCTGAGGTTACCTATATGCTCCTGATTGGTTGCAGTAGGCAGCGGGGACAGCAGTGCGTGGGAGAACCTTGAATTGCAAGCGAACTAGGGGATGATAATTACTTAACATCCGGTGGGCCATACGTGATTGCTTGCAACCTAATATCTTATAAAAAAATACATCGAGAAATAGCATTAATTCTTAAAAAGAATACAGACTAAAAACCTTGTATGATTAAAAGTTTTATAAAAAAAACATGATGTCAAAAAATAAGATAGTGGTCTAATATTTCTACCTCTATCTCATTTTTTAACATCATCTTTTTTAATTCAGTTATTGAGCATCCAAATCATTATTTGGCACTCAACTGACGGATTAAAAAAAAACATTTTGTAAACGTCAATCCGTGAAAGACATAAAATCAAATGTCATCGTTATGTTCAACGGACGAAATTCCCGATGGAATCTAAAATGTACGTAGGTATGAATAATTAGCGAGCAGTGGTGCAGAAAATTTGATCCCGCGACGCTGAGGCACTTTGGTAAGCTTCTCAACCTATATACATTTAAAGTGTCATAGAACTTGAAATATATAGGTTGGGTTAATAACGAAATGAACTTAAGCATAATTTACGGAGTAGATATTCGGCCCTGTTAGTATTTCTCAGGGAATTTATACTCGCAATTTTTAATCTAATATAAGGTTTCTTTTAATTTCAAACATTATCACATACCCGGTAGTGAAGGAGAACATGGTAAGAACACACGCATGTCCAAGAAATTATATTTCAAAAGACGCGTGACCTAACCTAAGAAAGTCTGATTGCCCTATGGGGTGTGGAGGTCTGACAAGAGAACAAGTCAAAATCAGTATCCAAATCCTTAGTCTCAAGTAGTGGATCCCGCCAATCCTAATGCTAAGAGAAACAATATTTCTTTCAAAGAAATGGATTGCGAAATTCCTAAACATATTTCCACATCACAGTACCAAATACCCAAAACTCCACGTGAGCTTATCTGGCAGTTTAAAATCCGAAAAGCAAAATGTATTATGCGAAACGTATTGAGAATAGATATATGAGTAGGCTAGTGAATTATGACTGAGCGAAAACGGACTGGTCTCTGGTTTGAATCCTAGTGTAATGTACCAGTAAATTAGTAGGATGTTTGGGGAAGTACCTCCACCTTAGAGAAAAGAGCAGTTTGCAGCAACTCCCTGAAGGATTGTTGTGTTCTTGCGTGTGAGTAACGTCACCAATAAGCTCGTAAGGGGTAGCTGTATTAGCAATAGAGTGGCATCGTGCAAGTGATACACAATGTATTGCGTTCATACATAGCGACGGCAGCTTTACATCAGGTGGGCTGTTTGATAGTATGCCTCTCGATGTTGTTAAAAAAAATTTTCGGATTTACATACAATTTTATAATTACCACTTAATCGGCGTAAGGATATCTTTCACCGCTGATCAAGAGTGGTAATTCACGTCCAAGATATTATATTTTGAAAAGACGTATGAACTGACGTTCGGGTTATGTTATAATCGTAGCCGCTCTATGTTAAAACCGGTATCTTTACCGAATGTTTAGGCTTAGGTAGCGCCAATCCTGCTGCTTCTGCTTTGAGGTAGTGGCGCCTCCCTAGTAAGCCTGCTTATCATGTGTCACTGTGCACTATCTACCTCACTAGAATTTCGTTTGTTAGTCGGGGCTGTTCTATATGCAGGTGATGCTGGTTTTGGGTTTAATAGTACTGGCGATTTACTTACATACCATACACATTATTTGAATTGGGATGGTGTTATTGGAATTTGGTGAAGATACCGATTTTTACATGGAGCTACTGCCCTCTCACTTCCGCAACTCAGAGGGAGAACTAGATCATCCTTAGTAAGGTCACACGTCATTTGAAATACTATTTCTTGCACGTGCTGGTTTCCTCGCGATGTTTTCCTTCATCGCCGAGCAAGTGATAATTGTAAATATGTACATAAATCCGAAAACATGATAATATAACAAGCAAAGTCTTATAGTACTGGTATATAGGGAAACCCAAATATCACCATATTATATCTGACTGTCTGTCGGTTGTACGAGTATATAAAATACGAATAGAAAGCTACTATGATGATAAAATTTAGTAAGAAGTAAGGCAGAAAAAGTCTAAAATTTGTTATATATATGTGTGTGTATATATATATATATATGTATATATATGGGTGTGTGTGTGTGTGTGTGTGTGTGAATAAATTTGAGAACAAGGCCTATAGAGTACTATAGTTACTGTTGAAATTATTGTGTCTAAATCAAGTTGAGGTGAATATATATTTTTTTACATAAAATATCTATTGTCAGATCAAAACTTATTGCCCGGAAACATACCTAACGTTTGCTAGCAATAAGTTTCGTTTCATTTAATTAATTAGTAATAAACTAAATTAACTTCGGTTTGTTATGCAAAACACATAAACTTCAAATATAATGTAAAGGTATGTAATCCTCGGTATACCATGACAACTGGTACATAACAAATTTTATTTTAATCTATCCTCACCGATTGAAAGATGAAACAAATGACGTCCATTTGTAGAAGTCTCCATCCTTTCCTGCTTTTCCACGAAGCACTTATTCAAGTACCTCTACAATAGGATTGAATAATCTAAGTATTTTATCACAAACGCGGATTCTTAGCAAAGCTGGGACCATATTTTTCGGTACTATAAATAACACTGCCACACCACTGACATGGATAAACGAGTGAGAGCAGTTAACATTGTGAATTGAGTAATGGGAATAAATACTTAAGACACACCTCGCAGCACACAACACGGAGCTAATCCCAACGCAAACGCATGGAAAAGACAGCTGCATATCCTCTAAACTAGTTGAGAATGCGCAAGCTTGCATTGCCAGAGGAACACCTGGCTCGTCAATTATATAACAATTCAAATTTGTTTTTTTTTAATTTGTCGGCCATTTTGACCATGTTCCTTAAGAGATAGGAATGGTGTTCCTGAACATTCGTATTCTACTTTTTTATGCTGAATCCGAATCTGAAGTCAAAATTCGAATATTCGTAAAAGCGACAGACAAAAACACACACAAACGCACAGTCAAACATATAGATTTCATATAGGAGAAGTTCACATGTATTAAACATTGAACTAGAGTTACCGAAGTCTCTAAGGCAATAAGACTGAAGTTGCAGTGGATAGGTTACATTACTACGAGAACCGACGGCCATTGAGGCAGAAAGATTGTCAAATGGCGACCACGATCCGGAAAACCGGACCGATCGATATGGAGGGATCTAACAGTTCTACAGTGGACTGAAATGATGATGATGACTAATTCCACTAAATGTGCAGGCAGACTGTGAAAAACAAAGGAATCTTTTCTATTACAACCTAGTATTTAGTTTAAGGAATTTAACAAGCAATAATTATACTTGAAAGTAGCCAAGCAAAGCCAAGACTTACCTACCATGACCAAATCGTGTTTAGTGACGTCAGAAAACCTTACAACCGAAGTGAGGCGTGTAAGAACCGCCTATTGTGGCGCTCGGTTCTTACTCCCTACGCCACAGAGATCCTGGCTCGAAGAAATATAAATATAGATAATTATTTGCATTATATATTACAGGAGCTTCAGTTTAAAAGTAGCACGGTAGCCATATCGCTGTAATTTCCACCGGGGCGCAATACATAATATTATGTTTAAAGATAACCTCGCAAGTCGAGTCATTCAAACTTTTAATTAAACTTTTATCAGGGATATTATTTCGAACGACGTTTGCTTAATTACTGCTGTGTCACTCGCCACAACCCAAAATTGAAACACTAAGGAATTGTTTTAGAATGCCGGAGATTTGCTATTCTCTGAATTTATGCTGAATAGAACGATCTCCTTGCATCATAAACTCATTACTGGTATGCTGATATTTGCGGACAAAAATAAGATTCCAATACTTTGGATAGAATGTGCCAATAGTTTTGTATTAGTATGCTCACATAAAGCATAGTTGTATTCACATAAAAAAAAAAGATTCAAGTTGTCCACTTGAATCTTTTTTTTTGTGTGAATTAAGTATTAAGACTGCAAATAATGTATGGTATAAAAAGTTTGAGAGACTTCTTCACATTCATTATAGGTACGTAATTATAATCATATTATATTCCATTCGATATAAATATTTCTAATTATTTCAAGATTACTTCTTTAAGTGCCAATAATTGAATGGATTGCCGTATCTGCCTATTTTTTCCTATTTAGTCCAGTTTTATTTCCTTTTTACAATACGTAATCACATTATAATGTAATCAATTGCATAGCCTGCCTGATGTTTTCATCACATCTCGCGTAGCCATATATCGTATAATGGTTAACGGACTTATCTACAAAACGGTAAAACAAAAGCTCCAATCTTGTTAAAGTTTGAAAAAGGTAGGTACCTAATTATTTTTTTATAATATACTAGCTTTACGCTGCAGGAGATCTATGATAATTGATAACGCTTCCCATTACTGAAAAGTATTCGACGACGACGATAAATTGTAACATTGCACACATTGCATTGATACAAAGAAAATTTTAAAAATTGTACACAAGTACGACACTTTTTTTATAATTAAAGTAATAATATATCTCAACAAACTCTGTCTACAGTGAGAACCGATTCCAACGTATATTTCAATATCGGAATCGACTCCTGTCTAGGGCTAACACCTTTCTATATACAACATACGAATCAATCATTTATAGCGAACCTTCCCAAAAGGAGCACTTTGTTACTTTTTTCTCAAAATTAATACTTATTTTTGATCTACCTATAACTTCACGCTAACTCCCTTGTGAGTAGGCAGAGCTAACCAAACATCACATTGTATGTTTCGTCATTCTTTCCTCCTGCATTAATTCAACATAGCTGAACCTTTTTTTTATCTTAACACCGACACTCTTTCAGACCAACTCTTTCTTACATCATCTTTGTAAACGCAACAAGCGTTACGCTACAAATTTTGCGCTATGCTCGCATTTCATTCTACTTTTATGCCGTCTCTGCCGTGAAAAATAATACGAGTAATACTAATTTTGCGTATGCAAATTCTCTGATAATTGAGATGAATATGCATTGAAAATGATCCAGCAGTTACGTCACCAGTTTTATCGGATAACAGAGTAACATGGTTAATATCACGTTCCAGGCCTAACGAGTGGTTCGCTAGCAAAAATGTCGTAATCAACCGACATAAAATATTCCACCCGCGTGCGCTGTATCACTTTCTGCCATGTGAATTATCCGCATTGGCTGGGGATATTGCTAGAGATCGGCCTACGTATATCTATTATTGGAACTTTTTCTTTCATATATAAAGGGGAGAAAATCGAGTTTTGGAGTCACCTGATTCTAAATTTCATTCTGCGCTGTCTTATGTATACCAGTATTTTGCAGCACTTGTATTTTATTGCTATCTGTAATGTTAATAATCTGTAATGCTTGATCTAATGATTTCTTGTACTATTTTGGAAAACTCGTGTGTAATAACATTTTCGCGATTTACTTAAATCATAGTTAAAACCATAGTGTTAAAAACCTAAAAAAAAGGTTAAAGTAATATAATGTATATTTATCTATAACTTCACGCCAAATCCCTTGCGGGGTACGCAGAGAGAACCGAGCGCCGCGTGACTCGATCCTTACATACCTCATTGGCTTCTTAACATTCATTGCTCTTCTCATGCACGCTCGCCGGTTTCTAGGTCTCCTGGAATCACCTTCTAAGAACACGACCAATTTAACGTATATATTTATTTAATACTCACAATTAGTTTTTCTTTAGAAAGACTGTCATGCGATAATCTTATTTGTTGATTGTAAAGCCATTCGCTATGATAATCAGATAAGCAGGTGAAATATCTACATTGATTTGTTATCTTATTTAAGTTCTTGAACACGTACTTATTTCTTTACTATAGTTTGATAACACTATTTGTTACCCTAATTGAACTAACTGATTAATGACATGATAGGTATAGTTAGTTCTTGAGTTTAGAGGTCATATACATCTTGCCACAAAAGTATTTCTATTTTTAAACGTGTTTCTATCTTAGTAAGTTCCAGAAAAAAAACGTTCTTCAAAAAGAGTTATTCCGTATCTGGGTTTATTTTGCAAGCTTTCTACGACTTTATTGCCCTCCAGAGAGCTTCATTTATCCCCATTCGTGCGTACATCAAAGGTAGCAATTGTTGATAATAAGAAATATAAGATCTTGTAGAAAATATCAAAGTTCAGCTTGGCTACATTTTTTTTTATATGTACTGGCTATATTTTTTTTTCTTGTTGTTGTTGTTGTTATTGTAATCTCTTTATTGCACAAATATACATATACAGGTACAAATGTTTAGTATATGCCAAAGGCGATTTTTTTCTTATACGAGTATGTAATTTGCATTTAACTTTTTAATTGTGTAAAAAAGTAGTAAGTAGCAGAGCAGTGGTATCCCAGTGGATAAAGAAGCTTATTGTCAGACGGTCCCTGGTTCGAATCCTCATATGGGTACATATCACTAAATTCGTATTAGATATATAGCATAATATAATAGCATCTACCTAACCAATCCAGTTGAACAGGTTAGTTAGATGCACTATTTTGGCGTTAAATACGTACCATCTAATTACTTTTCACTTATGATTGTTTCTTTTCGTGTCGTATAGTTGTAACTGCTTTACATCAGGCAGTTTGCTTGTGCTACCAGAGGTAATGCATGAATATGACTTGTTTTTTGCAGTGCCACATCTGATAAACAGCCGGTATGGCATAAATATCTCTTTATAAGCAAGATTTCCAGCCACTTACCCTCTTTAGTTTCCACCATATGAATTGTCTATGTCCGCAAGCCATATTGCATAACTTTAGGGCGCATTTGTGTTATAAGATCCGCTATAAACTAAGATAGTACGAAAAGCAGGGCATTAATGTCTTAGTCTAGACATTTTGTGGTTGTATACGTGGCAAATTCTGCAACCTGCATTCATTTTCTCCTTCTCTTCTCACATGTCGTATACTGTAAAGCTATATTCGTTTTTATTTAAGTTGTACATAATGCTATGAACCTTCTGTTTGCATAATTTCTATTTAACATTAGTTTTAACAATCTTTGCTTTTTGATTCTTCTGATTTGATACTTGTTTATCAATTTAGGCATTGAATATTTTGTTTGCTATTTGTTTCATGACAAGTAATTTTAGTTAAACTTCCATGCAAAATAGTTTTAGTTTAAACTGTGTTACTAAATGGCAATACTTACAATTTAACCGATATTTCAAAACATATTAGCCAGTTTTTCATATTTATTTCCTTGTATTACAATAAAATATAAATATTTTGATTATTTGACATAGTGACGCTTTCGTAATTCGCAAGAGATGTATCTAGTACGAGTATATTAGATTTGATGCTCATATCATGTGTTTACAATACTGCAGCGCACTGAAGAATGCTGAGCATAAGATACAAGTCATTGATATAAACAAGGAACATACTGGGTAATAGAACACATTGCCACCAAAGCCTTGTGTTGCGCCAGTATCCAGGGGCAACGTATTCGAGCAAGTACTATCAACCACGGACTTTTATGGAGCATCAGAATAATATCTGGCCAATAGTGTTCAAAGATTCTTGCATAATCCAAAGGCAAAATGATTCGAAAGATATGCTTTCCTCTATACCCAATCGAATATAGAGTTTACTCTTCATTGACTCTACGCAAAAGTAAATCAAATCATTTAACAACTAGTGATCTTATAATTATGAAGTAGATTTTGATTTCTGTAGTTTCTCATGATTTTGGAAAACATGAAAATAATTGAATGAATCCTTAAGCACCTTTTTTCAATTTACTTTACCATGGGATTATCGGCATTATACACTCCAGTAATCAAGAAAGATTAACAGAGTACAGGAGATCATAACTAGATTTGTAAGATACGATCTCAGTGACATACTGTTCAGACATATAAGTATCATCGTCATTTCAGTCGAAGGACCTCCACTGCTGAACACAACCCTTAGACTTCGATCGCTCCTATGCTGCTTGCAACATCAGGTAGAAAGCCGTCTTATCCTGCATTTACCTACCTATTTAAATAATCAAAAATTGACAAATACAATACAAGCATTGTATATATCTAAACAAATATTTGCATGTATGTTAATGTAAATGAGCATCTGTTTGTCTTGGTCTGGATGTATTCATGAGAAGTAGGGCGCATCAAATCAGACCGACTAGGGGAGTACCTTATATAAAACCGCAACCAAATAATAAAACACTTGCAGGTTGTTGTGTTCCTGCGAGTCAGTGGGATTACCTGTAAGTTTCTAAGGAGTTGCTGTGTTTTAGGAGGGATAGCAACGAACAAATAATACTTCCTGTACCTGAAGCATTCAAAGCCTGTAACGACTTTACATAACACTTTATGTAAAGTGGTTACAGCCTTTGGCCATATGCTCTCTCCCGAAGATATATAAAAAAAGAAACATGGTTACTCCGTATCTCGCCAAAAAGAAGAATTATGCCCTTTTCTAAATCATGTATATATGTATATCTTCACCCCAGGTCCCTTGCAGGGTAGACAGAAAGAACCGAGCGCCATTAGTCGCGGTCCGTACATACTTCACTTACATACACTTACATACTTCGCTCGCCGGTTCGTTCGGCTCCTGACATCACAATTTGGTCGTGGTCGCGGTCGCCTTCCATTTCCGCATTGTATATCTTTTTCGTCATTCTTTCATCCTGCATTCTTTCCACATGTCCGAACCAAAGGAGCATGCCTTTTCTTATCTTACCTCCGATACTCTCTTTCAGACCAACTCTCTTTCTTGCGTCATCATTATGAACGCGGTTAGCAAGCGTTATGCCACAGAGCGTTTTCCCACAGCGTTGGGATTAGTACCGCGTTACGTACAGCGAGCTGTTCCATCTAGCTTAGATTTCGGCTGCCTAGAAGTTTACCCAACGCCCCATTCACGTTATTCCTTGCACTCACTCGCCTCTCCACAACAGCGGTGTACCTCTCATCGCTGCTAAAAGTGCTTCCAAAATATACAATCTCACCCACCTGCTCCAACACTACATCATCAACCGTAATCTTAGTGTTCTAAGTCATCATCTGTAACATGTAACACCTATGCATTCTCCAGCTTTAAGTGCAAAAGCCATTGATCAAATCAAACACATTCGTATTCACCGCACTCGGGGGGATGATAAACGCATTTGCAAGTCAATTGACAAGCGCACCCCGGCTGACGTTGAAGGTGGTAATGAAAACTCGAACGACTTAGTTACGGCAGTCTTACTAGTTCCACTTCAATTCAAATGATTGTAATCTACATTCTACTTCTATCTATGTATATCTTCACACCAGGTTACTTCCGGGGTAGAGCGGAGAGAACCGACTACTTTAAGACGCGGCCCTTTTTCACGCTTACGCGGTTTCTAGAACTGACTTATCCCACCTATTACCCTCTAATAAGATACGACAAATTGGGTCCTGGTAGGTAAATGACTTTGGCATGGCATGGCCTTCTTTGGCTATATCCTTCTATTTTCGAATTTTGTAGGTATTTATTTGTTTCATCATGCTTTCATCCTGCATTCTTTCTACAAACCAAGAGAGCATGCCTTTTCTTATCTTAATACCGACACTCTCTTTCAAACCAACTCTATTTCTTAAAAGTTGCAAACGCGGATAGCATGCGCTACGCTACACATTTTACGCTATGCTCGCATCTCGACTATCTGTGAAGTACTTGGTGATATGAAGATGGACGGGAACTTCCCAGAAAGCTATATATATATATAGCGTAAATCGACAATGTGTGTATTCCCGTGGTATTGCAATCATTCTCGGGCTGCGAAACTTTGGAAACCGAGGAAAAAGAACGAAAGTAGTAAGAGGGGTTTATACGGGATATCGTGTTACGCCCGGACGAACTTGACGGGAGCAGCTGGTTGACACATAAAAGTAAACTGACATAACTCGCATAGTATCGATTATTAACTACTTATCCTATAACAAATGTATAGGCTTCATTATTATTCCATGCTGCCTGCTGTATTAGTTATACAAGTGCTATTAAACTACTATTTAAACTCTACGCACGAAGACAAAATCAATTACGTTATCGAATATTTCCAGTAAAGTATGAGCCTAAAAGATCAAACAATGCGGATATTTATAGAAGAGGCAACTTTAATATATCTGTACTATATAATATATCTACTTACTGGAAAATAAGAGAGACAATATTATCATTCCTGGTACTTAAAATATTGAAGTAAGTTAATTAAAGCCATCGCACGTTTTGGCACAAAGTGGCTTAAGCTTTCGTCTATATCGTTATCTCTTTTCCTCATTCATTAGATGAGGCGTGATCCGCTACCTAAGTCTAAAAAATTTGACGAACATACTGATTTTGACATCAGACCTCCACAACCTAGCGGGAAAACCAGATCATTCTTAGGTTAGGTCATGCTACTTTCGAGATATAATTTCTGCGACGTGCGGGTTTCCTTTCAATGTTTTCCTTCGTCGCCGAGCAAGTGATAGTTACAAATATGTACAAAAATCCTTTTGCCATGTATGCCCACTATATACCACCCCATGTTTGCCATTTTGGGCATTGATGACCACAGCAGGGTTCGAACGAGAACATGTCGGCTAAAAGCTGATTGTTTATTGACTGCTCTTTCAAAGTGACTAAAGTATTCACAATACATTTTTAAGTGAAAAATATTGTTATTTTCATAAATACATACTTGACTTGACATACTTCGAAATGGTGACCTATCAAACACGACACGTTTAATTTTTTTTTTTTTACGTTACGGGCATATAACAAAGAATGACCTGCCTCATGTTGACCATTGAGTTTTTTAGTTGTGGTCTTCTCTAAGGCGAGGGCACTTATTCAATCAATGTGGAGTCCTCTGCTGTTTTTTACTAGGACCTCATTAGCACATTTTCACGTAGTTCTCATCTTATTGACGATGTCTCAAATGTTCTGGGTTAATTGTTGTAGATTAGTCAGATCAGTATAGACATGTCCCTTTAGATATCTCCGAAATAAAGAAACTTTTCGGAGCGCGTGCGTTGTCCACAAACTATTCAGCGACTTCATCAAAATCACTGAATGGACTAGAAGCGATGCTGATATCAGTTTTTAGGAGCCCCAGAGTAGTATCATATCAGGGTAGGCCCTACATTATTTTTGATACATGTATATGTCAACTCAAAAAAATATATTTCTCTACTTGAAAATATCGGTATCAATGTAACATTTTCTAGAAATTATATCACATGGAAACATCGACCTTTAATTTTTTTTACATTGTAAAATCGTGCCGCGAGACTTTAAATCACATATTATCTATGCTCAATTGATTAATTTGTTAATTTGAAATTTGTTATATTAATAATACGGGGTAGTAATACACTGGCGTAAATACTGCAGTTTTACCCATTCGCTGACACTGCCTTTTTACTGAATATTTTCACTTCGTGACTTCATCTTTGGATTTATCCTGATGGTATTTAAAAAAAAAGAAAAAAATTACATGAGGATAATTTCGTTCTCCAGCTGTCTGTCTGCCAAGATTCTTTTTCTTAGAAACGTGTGAAGGTATCAAGATGAAACTAATGACGGATACTCAAGTCGACAATTCCTTGGAGTAGTGAAAAAATCTAAGTCAACACAATCAAAAGAGAGAAGAGTTGTTGGTTCCTGCGAGTAAGCCATTGCAGGAGCATGCTCCTCGGAAGTTGCTGTGTTTACAGCAGATGTGGCATCGCGTCCGTGATACTTAGTGCAATGCAAGCATTCATGGGCTATGATAACAGCTATACATCACCTGGATCATATGCTTTTATGCCTCCCGAAGTTACGTAAAAAAATCGTAAATCAATTTTCTCTTACTCCTTCTTTGAACAACTATAGTACATTGAAAACGACCGACGACGAATTGAAATATTTTGTCATTTATATTATCCAAAGCACGATAATATACATACTGGAATCACAGAAAAATAACTCAAGACAGAAGAAAGAAAACTTAAAATAGTATAAACGCAGTAACTGCCTATTTATATATACTCGTAGATATATGTAGTATGTAAGGATATGTAAGGATCGAGTCACATGGCGCTCGTTTCTCTCTGCGTATCCCGCAAGAGATTTGGCGTGAAGTTATAGATAGATAGATAGATATATGTAGTATGTTCTGGATACCTTAAAAGTAATCATACTAATCTTTAACTAATGAATCTATAAATTATGTAATCCACTTGTGAGAAGTCGCAGCACGTGCGAGATACATGCCTGACACCAAAGCTTATATTTGGGACCATTTATTGAAAATTTGGTATAACTAACTGAAAGTATGAAAGAGAGAAAGAAAGAAATGTACCGTCGATGCAAAAATGAAACCAAAGCTTTAGTGAAAGAGAAGCGTGAATGGCTCATAAATGAGAAAGAGAGGCTGACGAAAAACTTCGAGGCTAATACCTCTTTTGGAGAGAGTTAGAGAAGTCTCGGGGTAGTTCGTTAGCATTTGGAATGGACAAGATAAAGTCTAAAGCTGGAATCATTCATGCTACAAGTATCACTCAGAAAGTGTTAGAACGGTGGAGTAAATATTTTTCGGGAAAGTATGAATATGCCTTGGACGTTGACACTAAAAGTGAATATGATGCTCGTTCAACGTTGTCGGCTTCCGATGAAGGCATAACTATGGATGAGATCAAATGGTCGATAAGAAGCTTGAAAAATGGATATGATCACACAAACAAGGTCTATCTAGATCAAACTATGCTGCCCGCTCGACTGTACATCCTGTATCTCGATAGTTGCCAGCAGAAAATGAAAACAAAAGACGATTGTATGGAGAAGAACTTACTACTGAATGTGAAGAAAACAAAGGTAATGGTTTTTAAAAGAGAAGGAAACGGTGCCAAATTAAGAATTACGGCTGGTGTTGAAGTGTTGGAATAAATCGATGAGTTTATCTTGGATGCACTTTCAGCAGGGATGGCATGTACACCGCTTATGTGGAATGACGAATGACTGCTGGGAATAGTGTAAATGGGCACTTGCTTTCGATCAACGTACACGAACTCTACTGTGCCAAGTTGCAATAAGCTACATAAAAAAAATTGGTTGTCTGTAAAGTGGGTTTATGGACGATAATTTTACGTGATAACGTCATAAGAAAACATTCAACAGTTGACAAAACAGTTCACGTGTAGGTTGTGTGCTGCCGCTGTCTCTCTTCTGCTCAGACGCATCGGCCGATGGAGTGGAAGAGAGATAGATGCGTCACAAGCCGAACGCTTAGGCCGATCGGGCCTCTCTATTGCTTGTTCCGCGCTCTCACTTACACACGCTCGGCTAAGGCGGAACGTGACACTTTTTCGTGCGCGCAGCCAGCGTTCATCGATTTATAAGACGTTATCATGTCAAAAATAAAATAATTTATAAATAAAATGTATTATTCTATATTGGGAACTACCTACGGTGTCACAAGCGGCCTCTAAGGCAACGCCCTAAGGGCGGCGCCCACAGTAAACTTCATACGAGTTCTCCTTGTTGCTACAGCTACTTCGACACGAATCCTGTACAACCTTGTGCCTGTGCTGATCTTTACGAAGCGGATGTGGACGAAGGTGTGTGAATCAGTAAGGGGAATTGGTGTTCAGATCCACCGGCCAGTGTCTAGAAAACCTAGCCATCCACCCACGACCTCATTTGCTCATATATACAAAATTTACTTTAAACACTTTGTCATATACACATGGGGTGGCAAACAAGCATTCGGTCTGCCTGGTATAAGGTGACTACTGTAGCCTATAAAAGGTTGAAATACTGCAAATATTTCACGCGTGTTGCTACCTCTGTCTTTACTTCACCCACTTAAAATAATATTGTTAAATACCCTCTTCAAATAAAGTTTTTCTTTTAACTATTATCGTATTTTTTTTTATTTTGTACGAATTTACTTTATAGTGTGGCAAAGAGAGCACGAAAGTAAAGATAAACGCGGTTGAAATGCGAGCGTTGCGTAAAATTCGTGGTCTAATGCTAGTAGATCATGTTCGCAATGAAGATGTTAGAAATAGAGTTGGTCTGAAAGAGACTATCGGTGTTGAAATAGAAAGTTGTCTCTGCCTACACCGCAAGGGATTTGGCGTGATAGATAGATAAATGATGAAATTCATTTCAGCGTCACTAGTATCTTAAGCATAATAACCTGTTACTTGCATGTGATGTCATATCTGCCATATATATTTTTTTATACGTCGGGAGGCATACAAGCATGATTACAATGATGTAAATTAAATAATGTAAAGAGGGTACCGTAGCCTATTAACGCTTGCGATATATTAAGTATTACTCGCGCGATGCCTCCTCTGCTGCTTACACAGCAACTCTTTGGGAGCTTACTGGTGACCTCACTCATACGCAGGAAGATAACAACCCTCTAGGGAGTTGTTATTTGGCTGCGGTTTTCTGTGAGGTGGAGGTACTTCCCCATATGGGCTGCTTTGATGCACCCTACCTCTCTTAATAATGTCCAGAACCATTACGGAAACATCAATTTGGTACGGTTTTAAAATTAAACTTTAAAATTATTTTTTATTAATAATAAGGTAGATCTCTCGGCAATATCATTGTAATTAATAATTAAATATAACATAATATTGGACCAAATAAAGATAAACAAGAGTACGTAAAACCATCCAATAATTTAATTTACAAAAACAAAATTTTCCAAACAATAAAAAGGCGGAACATAACTACATAAAAACGAAACTTTTTCCCAGAAGTCCCTTCGTTTCGCTCGCTTATAGAGACGAGAGTAGAAAATGAACAGAAAGGAACACAGTAACCTTTCAGCTGTGACACGGCTGTCTCGGCAGCCATTTGTCTCCGAACAAAATTACCGAGTACAAGTTGTTATCTGTCTTTGCCAAAAATACCCATCCGACATATTTTTCTTGCTTAACTTGCTAGGTGTAATAACAAAGGTCGGTAAAGAAAATACTTTTTCGTGATATTATTTTTGAAATGTAAGTACCACCAGTGCCTTTAGAGTGAAAACTACCCTTGCCTGCAAGTGGCAGACCCCGTCAGTTAGGATATGAGGCTCTGACATAATAGAAGTAGAGGTCTGCTATCGTTCTGGTGTAAGTGGCTCGGTGTTATTTGTAGAACCAATACGTAGCGCGTCTTGTTAATTTACTTACAATATTCTGAGAATTTCCCATCATTTTATTTATTTAGTCATTAACAATTTTACAATCGTGTCTGGACATAATTAAAATGATATTACAAACAATAATTTATATTACAATTAAATTAGAAATACATATAACAATTAAGTTCATGCCAATACATCAAATGAATTAATTTAAGGTCTGAACAATTTATGCTAAAGTTACAGAAAGTGCTCATAGCTGTATATATTTTTTTGGATCATGATTTTTTTTAATTTCGCCTATAATAACGTAACGCTCATGATTTCTTTTAAGTAATTTGATAGTTTATTAAACACGGCCACAGCTTGATAACGTGGGCAGTGTTTAGCGACATTTAAACTCGGACTAAAGACATCTTTTACGAGTTTCCTTCTAGTATTTATACGCATTATCCTTTCCTCATCTGTTTCGTGACTGGACAGTTGTTGCTGTTGCTTGAAATCGCGAAGAAGAACTTGCAAATATAGTCCTGGAAGAATCACAATTTGTAATTTACGAAAATGATCACACATCACAGGATGCCCAAGGTGGTATACGCACCAACGTTCTTATGGCTCGTTTTTGAAGAAACTTAACATTATTAACTACATCTACTTGATTGCCATTATATTTTATATCGAGATTTGCCTGTTTTTTGGATGTTGATTTGAACAGAATGGCTTTTGTTTTGTTACAATTTAATTTCAAATTGTTAGTATTATAAACCAAGTATAAAAAGTTTGAAGCGCGGAATTTGTCTTGTTATTTAATCTAGTAATCTCAGTTAGTGTCACATTATAACAGCATTAGTGTCGCCAGCGTAAATTAATAATTTAATATTCGGTACAGATTGATTTATGAAATTAATTAGATTATTCATAAATATTATAAAAAGGTTTGGCCCCAAAATAGATACCTGTGGAACACCTCTATCTACACGTTCCATTTTAGATACAGACATAATTTTATGACTATCCCCTATAAATTTTAGTCAACAAATTGGATTCTATTATTTAAGTAGGATCTCAGTAATTTCAATGAATTGTTACGGATCCCATAAAGCTCCAGTTTTTTTAGGAGTACATTGTGGTTGACCACATCAGAAGCAGAGATCGAGGAAAAGGCCTGCTACCTGCTGCTTTTCATTAATGATGAAGAAAGGAGATGTAGAGGGCATCGTAGCGTCTTTCAGAAAACCTTAACCACATATCAATTCCCTGGAGGGTTATTATATTTCTGCGAATATCTGAGGTTACCTATATGCTCCTGATTGGTTGCAGTAGGCAGCGGGGACAGCAGTGCGTGGGAGAACCTTGAATTGCAAGCGAACTAGGGGATGATAATTACTTAACATCCGGTGGGCCATACGTGATTGCTTGCAACCTAATATCTTATAAAAAAATACATCGAGAAATAGCATTAATTCTTAAAAAGAATACAGACTAAAAACCTTGTATGATTAAAAGTTTTATAAAAAAAACATGATGTCAAAAAATAAGATAGTGGTCTAATATTTCTACCTCTATCTCATTTTTTAACATCATCTTTTTTAATTCAGTTATTGAGCATCCAAATCATTATTTGGCACTCAACTGACGGATTAAAAAAAAACATTTTGTAAACGTCAATCCGTGAAAGACATAAAATCAAATGTCATCGTTATGTTCAACGGACGAAATTCCCGATGGAATCTAAAATGTACGTAGGTATGAATAATTAGCGAGCAGTGGTGCAGAAAATTTGATCCCGCGACGCTGAGGCACTTTGGTAAGCTTCTCAACCTATATACATTTAAAGTGTCATAGAACTTGAAATATATAGGTTGGGTTAATAACGAAATGAACTTAAGCATAATTTACGGAGTAGATATTCGGCCCTGTTAGTATTTCTCAGGGAATTTATACTCGCAATTTTTAATCTAATATAAGGTTTCTTTTAATTTCAAACATTATCACATACCCGGTAGTGAAGGAGAACATGGTAAGAACACACGCATGTCCAAGAAATTATATTTCAAAAGACGCGTGACCTAACCTAAGAAAGTCTGATTGCCCTATGGGGTGTGGAGGTCTGACAAGAGAACAAGTCAAAATCAGTATCCAAATCCTTAGTCTCAAGTAGTGGATCCCGCCAATCCTAATGCTAAGAGAAACAATATTTCTTTCAAAGAAATGGATTGCGAAATTCCTAAACATATTTCCACATCACAGTACCAAATACCCAAAACTCCACGTGAGCTTATCTGGCAGTTTAAAATCCGAAAAGCAAAATGTATTATGCGAAACGTATTGAGAATAGATATATGAGTAGGCTAGTGAATTATGACTGAGCGAAAACGGACTGGTCTCTGGTTTGAATCCTAGTGTAATGTACCAGTAAATTAGTAGGATGTTTGGGGAAGTACCTCCACCTTAGAGAAAAGAGCAGTTTGCAGCAACTCCCTGAAGGATTGTTGTGTTCTTGCGTGTGAGTAACGTCACCAATAAGCTCGTAAGGGGTAGCTGTATTAGCAATAGAGTGGCATCGTGCAAGTGATACACAATGTATTGCGTTCATACATAGCGACGGCAGCTTTACATCAGGTGGGCTGTTTGATAGTATGCCTCTCGATGTTGTTAAAAAAAATTTTCGGATTTACATACAATTTTATAATTACCACTTAATCGGCGTAAGGATATCTTTCACCGCTGATCAAGAGTGGTAATTCACGTCCAAGATATTATATTTTGAAAAGACGTATGAACTGACGTTCGGGTTATGTTATAATCGTAGCCGCTCTATGTTAAAACCGGTATCTTTACCGAATGTTTAGGCTTAGGTAGCGCCAATCCTGCTGCTTCTGCTTTGAGGTAGTGGCGCCTCCCTAGTAAGCCTGCTTATCATGTGTCACTGTGCACTATCTACCTCACTAGAATTTCGTTTGTTAGTCGGGGCTGTTCTATATGCAGGTGATGCTGGTTTTGGGTTTAATAGTACTGGCGATTTACTTACATACCATACACATTATTTGAATTGGGATGGTGTTATTGGAATTTGGTGAAGATACCGATTTTTACATGGAGCTACTGCCCTCTCACTTCCGCAACTCAGAGGGAGAACTAGATCATCCTTAGTAAGGTCACACGTCATTTGAAATACTATTTCTTGCACGTGCTGGTTTCCTCGCGATGTTTTCCTTCATCGCCGAGCAAGTGATAATTGTAAATATGTACATAAATCCGAAAACATGATAATATAACAAGCAAAGTCTTATAGTACTGGTATATAGGGAAACCCAAATATCACCATATTATATCTGACTGTCTGTCGGTTGTACGAGTATATAAAATACGAATAGAAAGCTACTATGATGATAAAATTTAGTAAGAAGTAAGGCAGAAAAAGTCTAAAATTTGTTATATATATGTGTGTGTATATATATATATATGTATATATATGGGTGTGTGTGTGTGTGTGTGTGTGTGAATAAATTTGAGAACAAGGCCTATAGAGTACTATAGTTACTGTTGAAATTATTGTGTCTAAATCAAGTTGAGGTGAATATATATTTTTTTACATAAAATATCTATTGTCAGATCAAAACTTATTGCCCGGAAACATACCTAACGTTTGCTAGCAATAAGTTTCGTTTCATTTAATTAATTAGTAATAAACTAAATTAACTTCGGTTTGTTATGCAAAACACATAAACTTCAAATATAATGTAAAGGTATGTAATCCTCGGTATACCATGACAACTGGTACATAACAAATTTTATTTTAATCTATCCTCACCGATTGAAAGATGAAACAAATGACGTCCATTTGTAGAAGTCTCCATCCTTTCCTGCTTTTCCACGAAGCACTTATTCAAGTACCTCTACAATAGGATTGAATAATCTAAGTATTTTATCACAAACGCGGATTCTTAGCAAAGCTGGGACCATATTTTTCGGTACTATAAATAACACTGCCACACCACTGACATGGATAAACGAGTGAGAGCAGTTAACATTGTGAATTGAGTAATGGGAATAAATACTTAAGACACACCTCGCAGCACACAACACGGAGCTAATCCCAACGCAAACGCATGGAAAAGACAGCTGCATATCCTCTAAACTAGTTGAGAATGCGCAAGCTTGCATTGCCAGAGGAACACCTGGCTCGTCAATTATATAACAATTCAAATTTGTTTTTTTTTAATTTGTCGGCCATTTTGACCATGTTCCTTAAGAGATAGGAATGGTGTTCCTGAACATTCGTATTCTACTTTTTTATGCTGAATCCGAATCTGAAGTCAAAATTCGAATATTCGTAAAAGCGACAGACAAAAACACACACAAACGCACAGTCAAACATATAGATTTCATATAGGAACGGTGTTCCTGAAAAGAGTATTAAAGTAGAACAGATACGATCAAGATAGACAGATTACGCGCATTGCGCAAAATCTGTGCTGTAACGTTTGCTGACCGCTTTTGCAATTACGCGTGTTAAGATAAGAAAAGTTTCATTAATTCGGGCATTATTTTATGCAACATCGCGAGGTCACATAACGTAAACCATATGCTTATATGTCTCACATACCGTAGCCTATGGACGCTTGCAACATATTGAGTATCGTTATAGATTCAGGCGTTACTTTGCAAGTGTCAAATTTACAGACAATTTGATCTAAACTACTTAGTGTGCTTCCGCTCCCGATTACTCGGCCAGTATTAAGTGTCGCTCGCGTGTTGCCACCTCTGCTGTTAACACAACTACTCCTTAGGAGCTTACTGGTGACCTCACTCACTCACACGAATACAACAATTCTCCAGGCAGTCATTATTCGACTACGTTTTTCTGTGAGGTGGAGGTACTTCCCAAACGGCCTCGTTTGATACGCTATTTCTCTTACAAACATCCAGATCAAAACGAACAGTCATGTTAGTGCACACAAATTTTGTCGTGTGTGGGAATCGAACCGACGAGCGTTGGTGTCAAAGTATCGTTACTAACCACTAACCTCGAGCTCGTCAAATGTTGGGTATCAAATGGGCAATGGCGAAACAGGTATACAATGCCAAACTGGAAGGATGTTGGAGCCGAGGAAGTTCAAGATTTACCTATCACAACCAAAATGATGGTCTAATACTTTGATGTGCCCTATCTCTCTATCACTAGAGCTTGTTTAGTTAATTAGTAGGAAATCTCCTCTCGACTGTTTTGATATACCCAGAGCGCGAATCTGAAGACCCTCTCCGCCACACCTTCATTACAAAATTAGAAATAAAATTCCTCTATAAAACTTTATTAAAATATATAGAATATTAAATGTGACTACATTTATTTACACATATGGCATTGTCGGCTACGTGTATCGAAACCGTTACAAAGCGCTATTGAAATTGCATGGATATTTTGACGGAATACACTTCCCGAGAAGGCTATTTTTGACTTCTTTATCATCCGATCCGATTCAGCTTTTTTATCCGGTATGTATTTGTCAAGATTTATATGGATTTTTTCATGATTTTCTCAATGATTCGGGTTGGATTACGATCTCTATGCTCCCACGCGTCTTATCATGGTCCTCGATATTTAAACCAACGAATAAATCTTCCAATATAAGTGGCTTTTGACCGTCCGCAAATAGCTTCCTGAACGATAATAATTGCGATTCTAATACTTAGCATCCATGACAAATGCTATAACATTTTCCCTATGATATTATTATATCATTGAATAGTATTGTAGTACAAAAGTGGTAGCTTTTTGACTACGTTTAGTAATTATGTTATCGGTATGAAAATTTGAGCAGTCAGAACCCGTTATATACGTTTTCCCATACATTTCGCGGTCGTATTCGACCACCCGGGTCTCGAAGGGTTAAGACTACTCATGTGTTAATTTCTCTTTCGGGCCCGTAAACAGGTCAAGCGGTGGAGCTCAAACTCATGTCTCATATTGAACACAAAGGAGAATAAAGAAATGCGTGTACCCAAAGTCCCTACTGTTAAAAAATGAGATTTGTACATAGAATATTGTGAGATTTTTTTATTATTGTATTTAAAAATTATTACGGAATATCTAAAGGCATTAATATTTTTATTGTAGATATTTAATATTGTAAGACTCTTTATTATTATCTCTGTGGAATGGTTAAAATAATATAATTCTCTCACTTCCGGTTAAAAGACGGTGGCTATGAACAATTCAAAATGGCGGGTTTTGAGCAGAATACAACGGCGCGGCATCAAGTACGCATGTCCATTTTGTAAAATACTGAAATAAATTCAAATAAAACTTTGTGTGGTTATTTCGTTAATACTACGTTGAGTTAAGGGTTTTTAGTTAATACCATTTCGTTTCTATTTTATTACACAACATCAAGAGGAAAGCATGCAGTCAAACTGGTCTAAAGTGATTACCGTAGTTTATAAATGCTTGCAACACAAGTATTTCCCCATGCATTGCCATCATATTACTGACATAACAACTCCTCAAGAGCTTAAAGGTAATATAACTCGCAGGAACGTAACAAGCCCCCATTGCGTTGTTATTACGCCGCGATCTTCTATGAGGTGGTCATACTACCGCAGTCGGACTAATTATCTCTCTTTAGTTAATGATGTATTTAGAAATGAAGAAATAATATTTAACGGCTAGTTAGTACAAAATTTTGCCAATATTGCTTGAAAATTCTTACTAAAATGTAAAACTATTGTGATCATATTTTCTATTACAGACATATGATAGGTAATTGCTACCATAGCCTGGGAATGCTTGAAATCCAAGTAGTACAAGGTGTATTATTGCAGCAACTCTTGATTGGCAGTAGATAACTTTCTGGTAACCTTAATCACTCGCAGTAACATAGCAATTATATTGGGCATTGTCGTTTGGCCCGATTTTCGTATGATATTCTTTCCTGTCTCGGATATCTTACAATGAAACCAAAGATAAACTATAAAGAAGAGTTATGTCTAAGTAAATCATCATCAATTCCACCAAATAACGTCCACAGTTGAACATAGATATCCCATAGATATATAGAATAATTGAATTCTTTATAAGTAATAAATATAAGGCCGAGGAGACTCAACTACCATGACCAAATTAGTCGTGTTTTATCAGAATTCCATATCAGGAGAGAGAGAGAGGGACAGGAGGCGCATGAATGATAATCGAAAATGAGTTAGTTTTATATTATAGCTTGTGTGTGAAACTACGTCCTAACATGCTTTGTTGAATTCCAATCCGATCAGCACATATAATAGGATTAAGGCCACATCTCCGACATCGCATGCAATAGTTTTGATCACATCAGCACAAATTCCACTCGAATTATAAATGTGAAAGTTTGTGAGGCAGCCATTTTGTGTATTTAGTTTTTTAATAAGTAATATATAAATATACAACGTCGGGAGATATACAAGCATATGGCCCACCTGATGGAAACCGGTTAACGTAGCATATGAACGCTCGCAATACACTAGGTATCACTCGCGCGATGCCACCTCTGCTGCTAGCACAGCAACTCCTTAGGTACTTACTGGTGACCACACTCACACGCAGGAACACAACAACCCTCCAGGGAGTTGTTATTTAGCTGCGGTTTACTGTGAGTACTTCTCTAGACATGCTACTTTGATGCGCCCTACCTCTCTTAAAACAGCCAGAGCAAGTCTAGCATACAAGTTCATGCACACAAATGTTTGTCCTGTGTAGAAATCGAACCCACGAGCGTCGGTGTCAAAGTAACGCAACAGCGTATTTCCGTTCCACCGAGCCGGTCAAATCGTGTGCTACAGCTTGTATAATATCTTTTTACATAACGTTAAAATTTATCCCTTTATTTATTATGCCGAGTATAATAACAATATATAGTTATAATTGCCTATAACTGTTAAACAATCAGAAAAATTAAGATATCACCTACAGTATATCGAGTTTTGTAGTATCTGATTCATCTGATAATAGTACACACATCACCACGGCTTATGAGAGGCAGAATCCAGCGAGAGGTCGTGCTATGCTCCACTCTCTCTCTTTTCCGCCCTGTCCAATTTTCTTTTAGTTGTTGTGCTCCCTGACACCAGCTTGGACAATGTAATTCGATTCAGAGACGAGCTGTTAGAATTGTTAACGATCCTAAGCTTACACACGGTATTGAACTTTCATGTTTAAGGAGAGATTTTGCCTCTCTTTGTGTGTTCTACCGATTGTACAACGGGTTATGTTCTGAAGAATCGTTCGATACAATACCGAAAGCTACTTTTTACAACCGCACCAGTTACCGACGGCGGGGAATTCACCCTGGAACTGCAACGATTGCGTACTGTGTGGTTCCAGGTAAGTTTTCTTCCGAGAACTTTCAAGGTGTGGAATGAGCTCCCAGCCGAGGTTTTTCCAATCGTAGGGTTCTTCAAGAAAGGCGTGTTGAGGTTTTTAGAGGGTCGGCAACGCATGAGTGAGACTCCAGAGGCTACGGTGACTGTTTACCATCAGGCAGGCTGTATGCTTGTTTGCTACAGACCAACTGGAGAATCTTCACCTCCCAGAAAACTGCATCCTATTAACTACTCCTTAAAGGTCTTTATGTTCGTGCGAGTCAGTGACCAGTAAGTATCTGTGCTAGCAGCATACATAGACTACGATAGCCATTTTACATCAAGTGGGTCGTATGCTGGTATACCTTCCGACGTTGTATAGATTTTGACAACTTTGAGTGAAAGCTGGGAATGGTTGAGAGAACATGGAAGTAGAATAAATACGGTCGAAACACGAACATTGCAATAATTTGTGGCGCTTCCTGACGGTATCGCATGATGATATATGAAAGAGTGATTATCAGAAAGAGAGAGTTTGTATTAAGATATAAAAAGACATGCTTGGTTAGTAGGCAAGCGAGGTGAGTAAGGACTGCAACTTCTGGCGCTCAATTCGCTCTGTCTTTCCGGCAAGGGAAATTGCGTGAAGATATACTTGCATACACATGTAAATGCGAGTAAATAATAAAAAAATAAGACAAGAAACAGTTTTTTTTATTTCAACTATGCTAATAGTGGCTCCACTTCGCCTGCTGGTAAGCGAAGTTCTAAGCGAAACAAACATTTTTCTTTTATTGGCATTAAACTCAATCAGGTTACTGAAACCCCATTTACTAATGAGATCCAAATCCTGATCCAGCTCAACGACAAGGCTCTCACACTTCTCATCGATTTTTGTCCGACCAGCAATGGGCCGACCGAAATATCGCCCATGGATCGTACTGTCATCTGCATAGCAATGAATTTTACCAAGTGGCAGCATGTCATTGACATGAAGAAGAAAGAGGGTGGGCGACAGGACGGAGCCCTGCGGGACACCGGCATTCACTGACATGAACCGCCAAGCGCATCCATCTTCATAAAAACGAATAAGTACCGCATACTAGACTCTGGTATGACTCATAAATGTTTAACATAAGTAACCAAAATACCATGATCCGTTTTATAGCATTTTAACCTCAAGTATCTTATTGAAATAAAATATCAATGAAGGTATTTTTTATTCCGTGGCAATACTCGCGAAACCAATTTAGGCAGAAAGCGGCAATAACAAAGACAAAGGACAAAGGCATCCTGACGCCGAGATCTTATCCTGCCAGTGACGCGAGTTCAAGGAATATTTATGGCGGCTTACCGAAGTTATCGTGATTTTTTACAGAGCCTTTGAAATTGAGATAAAAATACAAACACTTTAAAGAAGGTGCTACAAGAGTACAAATTAAAGGAATTTTTCTCGCGACGGCCACGGAGATGGTACATGTATTTGGGATAAGAGGTGTTTGTGTATGTGTGTGTGTATGTGTGTGTGTAGGTATGTGAGTGCGTGTGTGAGTGCGTTATATTTTTATCGGAAATGGCTTGGCCGATTTTAAAATCATTTTTTACTTTGTTTTATGTTATATTTTTATATAACAAATATCGTAATAGAAATAAAAGCGTCTGTGTTACATGATCTTTGTTTTTATTTAGTATCCGAATTCCAGAGAACTGGCTGTTACCAGCGGGGTATATTCGTAAGAGAGGTAGGGTGCATCAAAGCAGCCCGTCTGGGGAAGTACCTCCACCTCACAGAAAACCGTAGCCAAATAACAACTCTATGGAGGTTGTTGTGTTCCTGCGTGTGAGTGAGTTCACCAGTAATCTCCTAAGGTTCTGCTGTGTTATAAGCAGAGGTGACATATCACGAGTAACTCTTAATATATTGCAAGTGTTTATAGGCTACGGTAACCGCTTTACATCATGTGGGCCGTATGCCTATTTTATACTCTCGGGTCGTAAAACTATCTCCAAAAAAAAAAGTCAATCCGTTGCTCTAATTTGACGTGAAATAAAGACAAATAAACTTAATAACTGTCATACTTTCACATTAATTACAATGTTAATATAGCTTGTTATTCAATAGAAACTTTCCAACTGTTATGTCTAATAAAATGAACAAACATAAAATAGAACCTGAAGTGACAATCAAATTTTGATCATCACCAAATCGTGTAAAGAATTAGGCAATTAGCTAGTTTTAAATAATCGTAAGGTTCTTTTCCGTCATAAACAGCATATTATTTTTAATATCAAATTACCCTATTTTAACTCTCATTTACGCAAACTTGATCGAGAATGCGGTTTTTGGATAGATTGCATAGAAATTTGAAAATCAAAATATATCCTACATCTAGAGATCTTGGTATCCCGTGGGAACTGCTTATTCTTACTTTCTTTTTTTCCTCGGCTTCAAGGGACGCATCTTGATGTTGAATAGCCTATAACCTTCCTCAGAAATTGGGCTATGAAATGAATATATATTTTTTCTAATCTTACTTAGAAACTCCTTACTTCCTATGTATTCGTAATGAAGGAATTATCAACAAACACTACAATGGACGTTCCTTCAATCGTATTAGCGCCAATCGTATAATAGCAGTCGTATCGTAAGTAGTGGCGTACGGACTTTTTTAACTGTTGATTTGTAGCGTAGCGCACGCACGCACCATCTTTTGTAATTAATTACATACTTATTTAGTGGTACAGTGCGCTGCGCTACAAATTAGTACCTACTTAAAGTTGAGATGCACGCAGTCGACAATGATGAAAATCGACTGACATCGATTGTTATCGACTTTTATCGACTAAACTGAACAATCGACTAATTCCATTATTTTTAGTAATAATTGCCCATCGCTACTGCTTACCATCAGGCACCGTATGCTTATTTGCCACTGTTACGTTAAAACGTACAAAATAAAAAATCAAGGAATAAGTAAAAAAAAAACAATAGCTTTATTTGAAGTGGGTTAACGATTTCATTTGTGGGTGAACTTTAGAAAGATAGAAGTGGCAACGCGCCAGCAATACTACCCGTATTTCAAGCGTTTATAGGCTACGGTACCCGCTTTACATCAGGTGGGCCGTATATCTTGTATACCTCTCGACGTAGTACAAAAAATAATTGACAGGAAAGATCCTAAACTGTTTCTATTTCTATTTATTTATTACGAAACAAACAAATAAAAAGATTACACTACTAAGTGAACTACAGTTAGTGATTTCATAGTTTTCACGTAAAGGTAGTTAGCAAATATGCAAGACATTAGAGTGACTAAATTATAGGAAAATAGTAAAAAAAAAGTTATTTAAAAGTTTTAAATATTAATCTCAGAAATCCGATAATCACACAGGTTAACACTTCTATTAAAAGGAGAAAAAGAAATATATACCTCTTTAATTATAATCATACAAACTATTTACTCCTCAACGTCCGAAACGCCTAATAATATTTATAAAATCATCTAGGGTGCCAAACAAAGAGAAGATTATTATTTGCTTCAAATCAAATCATGCTATGAATTTATTTTACATTCTATAAAATTATATAATATACTCGTAAGAAAATGAAATGAATGCTCATAGAATATCACCTTCGTATAATAAGAATTGACCTTTTTGTAAACTACATACAATTTTATATTGTTAACAAAATGTTGCCAAGTTAAGATTATTCCCGATATTCAATAATAAATTCAAATTGGGAAACTGTTACCGAATTATTAACATTGCCTGAATTACAAAATATGTTAATTTATTGTTAACTTTGTGCCGGAAGTTCAGAAAACTATATTGATGTATAATGGAGTGCCAGTTGCCGATCATTATTTTCGTTTATTACATTAAACAGAACTTCACTATTTACTAACTTCGCTATTCATTCGTATACTTTTTATCAATTATATATAAGTATATCGGTCATCGGTCATCTTTGGTATATGCATAGGGCAGTCTGGCAATCGCATGAAATGCACACGATATGTTAAATTCCTTGCATGTCACATCCGGGATAGTATACTATTCTGATTTGTTGGCAACGAGGGAGAATTACCAGGCGTTTAGGCGGTTTTGCAATCTATATTATTGGAACCGATGTGTTAGGTTAGGTTAGCACAATTTAGGTCCCAATAGTGTTAGATATCTGATAAACCGCGATGCACGGCAGTTGAGCTTCACTTGACTAGCCATATCTTTGAGGTTTTTTAATGCCCTATTTGTCATATTACTGTCTCTCACTTTGCGAAGAGGAGAAGTCAATTCCAAAACTTCCTACACCTACAAATTTCTTCTGATTAAATTCATTGTGAGTTCCAAGGCAGGTGTAGTTTAACCTCCGGGACAGCAATGAACTTCACTGTTCATTGCCTTTTTGGCTACACAGGAGACACAGTGGTGGGAATGAGTGGTGGTTCTGTCCCGTTAAAAAAAAAGACTTAGGGAATCAAATTTCAAAATAGAGATGGATAAATCGGAGTTATTAAAACGAGAAACTTCCTATTTAGGACACATCATAACTTCCAATGGAATTAAACCCAACCCAGACAAAATAGCTGCCATTTTGAAATACCCTATGCCCAAAACTACAAAACAGATAAAAGGATTTCTAGGGCTATACTATTACCAAGTTTCATATCAGACTGTGCACGCATAACCAAGCCTTTAATGCCTTAAAAAGGGGGCCAAAGTTACCTTGATTGACGAATATGTTAATATTTTGAACTCTGCAAAAGGCTTTCTCATGAACGATCCTGTTCTTGAGTATCCGGAATTCTCAAAGGAATTTTTGAAATTACACAATGTACGACATCGTACAACTGCCGCACATGCTCCGAACGAAAACGGACTGATTGAACGTTTCCACTTTCGAACACTTACGTCTATTAAAATTACAACATACAAATGAACCAATGACAAATTTAGTACCTTATGCCTTGATAGCTTACAATAGTTCAGCACATAGTTTAACCAAATGCAAACCTTACGAATTAATTTCTGGACACTTTGACCCCAAGGACCCAATTTGACGGAACGATTATTTCAACAATATTTAAATGAACATTGTAGTAGAATGGAAACAGTGTATAAAATTATTTAGTAACCTGTAACACAGTACAACTGTAGGTCGGCGACGCAAGAGTGACACCCCTGGTGTCACTCTTGCGTCAATCAGCGACCCCAAAAACCCCCGAGTTTACCGTTTCATCCAATTCTGATGGATTTTTCAAAAAATGTTGGATGAACACATGGGGGGTTAGTTAGAGAAGGGGAAGAGGAATTTGGGAAATCTGACGACGAGATCGTGATCAGCGACCCTGAAATCTGATATTTTTAGGCCTATTCGGCAGTATTATTCAATTTTTTTCTCAATTTTTATTTATTGAGGGGGCGGAGGCGGCATAAGTTGTGGACAAAAATAATTTGTGGTCCTATTGTCTACATATTTTTCCCCATCTAATGACAGGATGCATTCGATGGGGAAAAATATGTAGACAATTCAGCCTGATCGGTTGTTACTCAGAAAAAATTAAGATTCGACCTATTTTTATACCATATTGACTGCACTCTTTCCAAATTCAAGAACAAACCAATGTTATTAAATTCCAGCTGACTAACGTTCTTAACGAAGTACTTAACAGAATTTTTCATATTTTAAAGAGCAGATTATACATCTATTTAATCTATTAGACAAAATTTTAATAGAGGTAGGATCCAACAGGAGGTCGTGCTGTGCTACGCCTTCTCAGATTTTGTTTCTGAATTCGTGGGGCATAGCAAGACATCTTGTTCTAAATTATCCGTCCGTGAAAGCACCTCCACCTTACGGAAGGTCACAATCCGGGAGGATTGTTGTGTTCCTGCGCGTGAGTAAGGTCGCCAGCTTAATGATAGGTCGTTGTGTGGACAGCGGAAGGACCGGTGGTGGCCGAACCACCACTAGCAGTGTGAGCGCGGCAGGCTATTGAACCCTTAAGTTTAAGGAGAGATTTTGCCTCCCTTTGTGTGTTCTACCGATTGTACAACGGGTTGTGATCTGAAGAATTGTTTGAAATGATACCGACACCATTATATTATAACCCCACCGCCCGCCGACATCACCCTCACACGCTGGAACCGCAATGGTAACGTAATGTGCGGTTCCAGAGAAGTTTTCTTCCAAGAACTCTCAAGTTGTGGAATGAACTCCCAGCCAAAGTTTTTCCAAGGGACTACAGCATGGGGCTCTGAAACTGCAGGTCAAGCTGGCGTCCAAAAAACTTAGTGTGCTAAACAGAGCAAAGCAGTACTTCAGCGCGGGGCAAAGACTTATGTTATATAAATCTCAAGTCACACCGCACTTGGAGTACTGCAGTCACCTTTTGCAGGGGCTTTCAAGAAATGCGTGAAGAAGTTTTAAGGGGGACGGCAACGCATGAGTGAGACCCCTGGTGTTGTAAATATCCGTAAGCTACGGTTACTGTTTACCATCAGGCAAGCCGTATGCTTATGTACCACGTTAGTGATATAAGAAAAAATCCTTATAACTGAAATCTTTTGAACCAAGAAGGTCAAAACGCGGCCTTATTGATTCATTAGGTACATTCATAAAAAGTATCACTGGTAAAAGTTGACACAATTTAAACGAACATATTAGCTCATACAAAGAAACCCTACTTCAAAAAACTTAAAATTTTAACCCTGCCTTCCATATACATTTTGGAATTATGTAAATTTGTTCGAAAATACCCTGAATTTTACACAAGACGAGAACAAATTACACAGGACCGCTCTCTCAGACACGGAAACAAATTGATCATGACAAATTCTCGATTAGCTCTGCGTTCTTCGGGCCCTCTTGCTATGTCTATAAAAATACATAATAAAATCCCACAAATAAATAAAAACGTAAATAGTGACATGCAATTTATAAAACATTTAAAATATTAATTGACAAAGCCAATTTGAATGATTTTTAAATGACATAATAAAATAAATTAATGATTTTAAATTATTTATTGATGGTTTTTTTATATGTTTTTTTTTTATTAGATAATTTAATTTAAAAATTAAAATAAATTTCTGATTTTAATGGATTTGGTTTCCTCCTCTCTTCTATTGCAGTGCCCATCAGAGGCCATAATGGTCTGAATGTATTTCATTATTTACACCACCTATGCATGTAACATTATGGAATCAATAAAGACATTTGATTTGATTTGAAATTAATTTTCAACCAAAATTACATACTCTGGAATTTAAGACAAAAACAGAAAAAAAAAATGCAAAACCCGATAAGTCTAATCAACTATTTCAGTTCATGCAGTTATCGCGCATCTTAGAATTAATGTACAAAAATGTGCAGGATTTCGTTAGAAGACCTTTTAGAATTTTCTCACACTAACTCCATGCACCATTCTATTTTAACTAGCAGAGAAATAAGCAAAATTATAAGTCAGCTAAAAATCTTGTATGGCCGAGATAAAATTTTAAATATAGATATAAGGTATTATTATGATATAATTAGAGTAGGATCATATTACATAGATGATAAAATAGTCGTGGACTTGTTTGACGAATTATTTCGACAGCAAGTCCACAACTTTTTCTGTTTCGACAATGCCATAGGTGCAAGCGGCAGTTCAAGGTGCCACGATACAATTTAACCACTGTTGATCTGAACAGGTTGCACAATATTCAAAATCAAGTGATGTTACAATCCCCAGCGAAACCGATGATAATCGACTTCTCTGGTATGTACCACACAACCTGTATGCGTAATTGCGATATTCGGTGCATATTTACTTACCATCTTATGCGATATCATAGAGGCAAACCAACAAGATATAGTATAGAAAAGGCATTTATAGACAATATTTTTTTTTTTAATGTGGCCTGCTAAAATGTTTTCAGTACGCCTGACGGAAAGCGTCAATGAAAACCAGATGAGAGAACAGCCATCACAGTGATTACCGCTGTGCTGGCTGTCAGGCGACGGCCAGTTTACGTATTTCAGGGGTAGGGGTAGAAGAACCCAAGAAGGGCTTGACGTCAAGAAGGATATGCGTACCAATGACCTCACTATTTCTTGACAAAGTACAAAACGATTATCGCTTAAAAATAAACTTGCTATCATCATTTTCATACCCTTGAAAATACTTTACACTTTTGAGAGGAATTATCATTGGTTTTGATTTAGAGGAATTTGTAACAAGCGCAGAAAAATAAATACACTACATTTTTTTCTTGGCCGAGTTACAAATTCCACTCACATCGTACATAAACAATAACGACTCAAGTACACTCATGTATAACCCATTACTTTGAACCTCATATCACCCACACTGAATACAAATACACTTACGTAAGTGAAAACATTCTAAATCTCAGATCTCAGTGTAAAACCAGGTTCACATAAACATGCGGTATTCGATTAAGTTTTCTCATCCAG
Source organism: Pyralis farinalis (assembly GCA_947507595.1). NCBI lineage: Eukaryota > Metazoa > Arthropoda > Insecta > Lepidoptera > Pyralidae > Pyralis > Pyralis farinalis. The sequence goes on from OX382270.1 coordinate 5,598,579, forward strand.
TAGGCCGCATCTTTTAAAAAATAAAAAAAAACATGTTTTTCAAGCCAGAGCAGTTACTAGTTCTACTACTACTACTACTACTCAGATAAATCTTGACTGTACCAAGATATTAGAATTGCATAGAAAAACATAGCTGACAAAGTACAAGATGGGTTATTGCTAAAATTTGTAAGTTCTCATCTTTTGCAAGAACCTTGAAAATACTTTATTCTTTTGAAAGGAATTAACACACTTTTTTTTTATTATTGGTTTTGATTTATAGGAATGTGTAACATGGCCTGGAGAATAAAGACCAAGTGGGAACTTTATCTCAACCTCAGCGTTCAGGCTGCGGTGCTTCACGCCCGCCTCTCCTATCCAGCAACGTAATAACCGCCCACAGAAACATAATCAGTGTCAAAATAAAATAGTTTCTATGACAAACGAGAAAAAGAATGCGGTGTTTTTCATTTGGCATCATATCATTTGGAGAGAATACATTCATATGTTTGCATTCGCCACTGAAAATCGCATAAGAAAACATTTCAGTAAACCGCACCGTGTGAACGAGCTGTAGCGTATATCCTCGCATATCTTGGTAATCCACGCACATGAGATATATTATTTACATAATATAAACACTCCTTTGAGTGAGTGGAGGTGGCAGCGGCGGGTAAATCTGATCCGTATCTTGTCAGACCCTAGCATTGGGCAATGGTTGGTGCAAGTCATAAGAGGACGTGCGCTACTAAAAAATCAAGTTTTACTACCTAAGCTGGAGGTTATATGTATACTGATGATGCTATTAGCTTCTATAGATTCTTCTTCTTTCTAGCATTATCCTGTTTACAAATCCATTAGCATTGACGGGGTCCGCTACCTAAGGGATTGACTACTCTAAGTGCAAGTTCGAATTAGGATTGGAATAATACAATTTTTATGAATAAGAGAGTAAAAGTTTAGTGTGTGCTAAAGTCCCCAGCACACTCGTACAATAATCCTGCAAAACTAAGAAGATCTGTGAGTTATATTACAGTAATAGATGTGAAACTGTAACATTGACTTGCGATAATTAATAAATAGTAATCGCGTACTTTAACGTCAAAGGTCTCAATTATGAAGGTTCACGCTGTTTTGTCGAATGTCCAAGATTTTGTTCAAGAATTTGTTTTTAATATGGTAAAAGCAGTGAAAGCCCAGTGGATAAAGAACCGGCTTAGTGAACAACAGGTTCTCGCGGTTCGAATCCTGACATGTACCACATTTATTTTGTTTTCTGTACATATTTGTAATGATCACTTGCTCGGCGGTGATGGAAAACATCGCACGTCCAAAAATATATATTTCGAAAGACGTGTGACCTTACCTAAGAATGATCTGGTTTTTCCTCTGAGTTGCGAAAGTCTGACGGCAGTCGTTGCATGTAAAAATCAGTACCTTTGCCAAATGCTTAGGCTTAGCTAGTGGACCCCGCCAATCCTAGTAGATTAGAAAACGGCATAACGCTCAGAAGAAGAAGTTAAAATAATACACACATCAAAAGTGTCTAGGGATCAAGCATTTTTATGCGGATTTCTTGAGATTGAGATGTGGCTTTGTAATAAAAAAATATATAAAATATATAAACGTATACGACACTGGAGAACCCCTGGACGCCAACAGCGATTAAAATCCTGCCAGGAAGTCCATCCTTATAGTGGTGGAACCATCATGGTATGGGCGGGTATTTGGATCGGCGGAAGAACTGAGTTGATTTGGATCAGAGGCAACCTCAACGCTCAAATTTATGCTGAGACGATTGTATCAGACGTCATCGTTCCTCTACAAGTGCAAATCGGTCCCTTATTTCAGTTAATGCATGATAATGCACGACCGCACACCGCAAGAGTTGTAAGACAGACTCTCGCCGCAGCTAACATCAATGTCATGCCCTGGCCTGCTCAGTCGCCAGACTTGAACCCGATTGAGCATGCATGGGATATGCTACAGAGAAGAGCTCTGCCGAATATGGAGGGTATCCAGTCGCAAGAAGACCTTTTTTTGTTGTTGCAACGAACATGGGCGGCCATTCCACAGCGTGATTTGGATGAACTCATTTTGAGTATGCCAAACCGATGTTCTTGTGTTGTTAGTGTTCGCGGTAGAAACACGGATTATTAATTGTTTAAGTTACCTAATAAAATTTTAAAGAAAACTGTTATTTCAGTCTTTTTTTCGAACTTTAATGTTAGTGGTTCAAATGTCAAAAATCCCTTTATTATGAAAATGGCAAATTTCTTTATTAATGCAAAGGTGATTTGGTTTATCGTTACTGTAGACAAACGAAAACACTTTATTTGATGAATCCTTAAAGAAAATTTTAATTAATATCAATCAGGAGAAAAGTTATTGCAAAAATATATGTTGATCCCTAGACACTTTTGATGTGTGTATAATCATTAAAAAAATGTTAAACGGAGATAGAGCGAATCAAAGCAGTCCGTCTATGAAAGTATCTCCATTTCACAGAAGATCGCAAATAACAAATCCTTGAATGGCCACTCGTAAGGAGTTGCTGTATTAGGAGGGGTTTAATACACGAAAGATACTCCTTGTACTGATGCTAAGAGTATTACTGGTGTTTCAAGCGGACAATGGTTATTTGCTTCTCGAAATATTAAAAAAAGATTAGCTAGTATTGAACATGTACCGCCACCCTTACGAACAGGTGTAATGAAAACCAATTTCCACATGTCGGGAACAATACCTTTCGCCAACAATTGTTAAAAAAAAAGAACAATACTAAGTAATGTTAAACAATAAAGTACGGGGGTGGTGATGATAAACCAATGGGAAATCGCGAGTTAAATGCAAGTCAATTAGCATGTAATATAAGAATAATAGAAATAAGAATAATATATCGCCTACTTGTCTACGTTAAAGTAGTAACTTAGTACATGTCAGACAGGGTCAGCAATCATGATACCGGTGAGGCCTGGTGTGGCATATACGAGTATATTGCTTTTCTCAGACATGAAATTAATAAAACACCGAAAATTTAAACCAGACTGTCAATGTTTCGTGCTTTTAACTTAGCAGGGTCAGCTTTGATGGAGTAATTTTGTATATTACCTATGTTAATTTAATTATTTATGTATTTCCATTCACAAAATAATTTCTACATAAAAACAATATAACAATCAATTTGTATATAATGCTGAACAGCGCCATCTAGTACTATTTTCTGAACTAGAGCTAAATTAATTTAAATTTGACGAGCTCGGTGGCTCTGTCGTGAATGACGCGACTTTGGCACCAACGCTCGTAGGTTCGATTGCCACACAGAGTAAACATTTGTGTGCATGAACATGTCTGTTTCTCTTGGTCTGGATGTTTTAAGAGAGGTAGGGCGCATTAAAGCAGCCCAACTGGGGAAATACCTCCATCTCACAGAAAACCGCAGCCAAATAAAAACTCCCTAGAGGGTTGTTGTGTTCCTGCGTGTGAGTGAGTTCACCAGTAAGCTCCCAAGGAGTTGCTGTGTAAGCAGCAGAGGAGGCATCGCGCGAGTGATATATGTTACAAGCGTTAATAGGCTACGGTAACTGCTTTACATCAGGTGGACCGTATGCCTTCCGACGTTGTATAAAAAAATGTTCATGCAAACACATGTTTGTCTTGTGTGGAAAATGAACCCACAAGCGTTAGCGTCAAAGCCACGTTATTCACGATTGCGCCACCGAGCCCGTCGAACTAATTAGTCCTCCAATAAGTATAAGTCATCTTCTCAGCGTTATCCCGTTTCCAATCCAGCACGGGCAGGTTCTGCTACCCAAACATAAGGATTTGGTGAATAGACTGATTTCATATAGATACGACTACCGTTTAACCTCTGCTGTCCAGAGGGAAAGCAGATCTTTGTAAATATAATTTCTTGGACGTGCGGGTTTCCTCATGATGTTTTCCTGCACAGCCGTGCTAGTGATAATTTACAAATATACATACTTGTAATTCTATCTATCTATGTGTAACTGGCTTCGCCAAAGCCTTAGGCTTAAGTAGCAGACCCTGCCTGTCCTAAAGGATTAGGTCTAAGGGCGTTACGCTAGGAAGGAGAAAACTAACACTTATTGAAGGATCAACCGTGGTTTCGCGAATAGATGATGGAAAATTTTATTTATTTATTCAAACTTGATTCACTACATGTCTAGGGTACAAAAGCGGACTCAATACTAATAGAATTCTCTACCAGACAACCTAAATATCAAAGTCAAAGTTAAAATCTTTTTATTCCGTAAAAATGGCTACATTTGTTTGGAATCGTCACAGTTTTTTGCCCTACCGTGCAGTTCATGACTAGGTGAGCACTGATAAAAATACTGCCAAAAAACTCAAGCATCCCTCTTTTGGTATCCAAACAAATTTACATAATTTATTAATTACATTATAATTGGATCGACTCAATCCCAGGCATTTTTATCATTAATATAGTCAGATACTTTATAATATGCCCTGCTACACAATTTGGCTTTAATAGTAGTTTTAAATTTGTTTATTGACAATTCTCTTATATTGCAGGGAAGTTTGTTATAGAACTGTATACATTGCCCCATAAAAGAATTACTTATTTTGTGGAGACGGCTTGGATGTAACACAAGATTATGCTTATATCTAGTATTTATGTTATGAGTATCACTCTTTTTACAAAATGAGTCTATGTTTTTATGGACATACAAAAGATTTTCATAGATATATTGCGATGCGACTGTTAGAATATTTATTTCTTTGAATTTTTCTCTAAGGCTCTCCCGGGGACCAAGTTTGTAGATAGCTCTTATGGCTCTCTTTTGCAATAAAAAGATGGTGTTAATGTCCGCGGAGTTACCCCAAAGAAGAATTCCGTATACACATAATACGAGTACTATGAAAGTAGCTGAAATAAACTATTCTAGCCGTATCAACATCAGTGAGCCGTCTAATAGTTTTCACTGCATAGGCTGCAGAACTTAGTTTTCCTGATAATTTTTCAATTTGTGGGCCCCATTGTAGTTTGGAGTCAATTGTTATGCCCAAGAATACAGTTGTCTCCACAGGGGCTAAATTTGTTCCATTAACATGTACATTGGTAGTCACCTGTCTTACATTAGGTGTTGAGACCTTAATTACGTTAGTAAATATAAAAATACAATTCTCAAATTTCAAGTACGAAAACGGAAAATACAAAAATTTATGTATGTTGGAATGACGTTGTCACCATGTAACATATTAAAACATTTGAGACTAGCGAACAACTGTTTTATTAAGAAACACCAATATACCTACATATGTTTATAAAACTACCCACAACATTTGTTTCTTGTTAAAAAGGAGCAAAATAATATTTTCCTTGCCCAGAGTGCCAAGATACGTGATAAGATAAGCATTGAATACCAAACGCATCGTGTGGGTAATTCACGCATTATCTCGTCGTTTTTGGAGTTGTAACATCCCGCGAGGTATTAGCAACAGCATCTTGTAAATTAAGAAACTATTGATACTTCTTTGAACTTTAACTTTTCTTATATACCTATATGTATCTTATATATTTCGCATATTTTTTTATAAACAACGTCGGAAGGCATACAAGCATACGGCCCACGTGATGTAAAGTGGATACCGTAACCTATGAACGATTCTATGTAATACATTAAATATCACTACCGCGACGCCTCCTCTCTTGCTAACCCAGCAACAGCTACTGAAGACCTCACTCAGGAACACCACAACCCTCTAAGAGTTATTTATTTACGGTTTTCTGTGAGGTGGAGGTACTTCCCCAGGCGGGCTGCTTTGATGCGTCCTCTCTCTTATATCTATCAAAAGCTCATTTTAATCGGAGACCATAAATGAATACTAGCAGAGTAACCCACCATACTTTCCCAATCTGGTATTAACACATTCAAATCATAATTGCATACGTCTACATTTTAGACCAAACAGATAAAAGTGAGGTGTCCGGCCTTCTGACGAATTAATGATTAATCTCCAACCTTACTCTACGAGTACATCTAAACAGATCCATCTTAACCCGTAGGTTTGACTTTATATTACACAGTAGGGTCATGGTAGTTATACAGCATTTTTTTAATCTAAACTCATCTAATCATCCTGCATGAAAAGAGCTATGAATGTTAAAGAAGCGAGTGAGGTATGAAAGGATCGAGTCACGTGGCGCTCGGTTCTATTTGCCTACCCCGTAAGGGATTGGGCGTGAAGTTATAGATAGATAAACTCATCTAAACTATAACTATAAGAAGACTTGAAACCGATTTTGATAAAAACCAAGTTTATGATTTAAAATCATAATCTTGCATAGTTATGTACATGGGTGTTTCTAATTTTAGGTCACACATATGTTTGAAAGTAAAGAAAATACCCATTATGCGTTTAAAATCCCTATCGCAGCTTACAAAAGAGCTGATGACCTTGAAGCGGCTGAACCGATTTTGATGAAATCACCGCTAAAAAATCTGACATACATTTTAACATACAAAAAACCACATCGAAATCGATTCACCCACTTAAGACTTGCGGTGCCACAGACAGACAAACACATAGCGGTCAAACTTATAAAACCCCTCTTTTATGCGTCGGGGGTTAAAAATTCTAATCATATAAATTTAGTTTTCATCAAGTTTTTAGAAAAATCAAATATATTTAGAAATCACACTCCATCATTGCATGTTCAAACAGCGATTATTGCACCCTCTATAATTTCGGACGCCTGTTTTATCTTTGCCGGCATCTACTTCAACAACGTCTATTTGATTTTATTATCTACTAACTTTTATTAATTCAATCAAATCAATTCAATTTTTTAACAAAATTACAAGCGAAATTCAGGGGGAGGACTCACGAAAAAAATCTAAACCGGATTATAAGACTTAAAAAAAGTTGGTTATTGAAAGTTTTTTTAAGTAAGTTTTAAACTAATAATAATCCATCATCATTAATCAGATCTACGTTAAGTAAACATAATCCTGGAGATACTTACTGGAATAGGACATAAATTAAACAAATATACGAGATTAATAAGAAAATATTTGCCGTTAAGTAACTCCATGAAGGTGCTTTTTTAAAAAGTACAGTTCAACTTGTGTTAAGTTGAACTGTACTTTTTAAAAAAGCTAAAAGCTAAAAATATATTTAGAAATCACACTCCATCATTGCATGTTCAAACAGCGATTATTGCACCCTCTATAATTTCGGACGCCTGTTTTATTTTTGCCGGCATCTACTTCAACAACGTCTATTTGATTTTATTATCTACTAACTTTTATTAATTCAATCAAATCAATTCAATTTTTTAACAAAATTACAAGCGAAATTCAGGGGGAGGACTCACGAAAAAAATCTAAACCGGATTATAAGACTTAAAAAAAGTTGGTTATTGAAAGTTTTTTTAAGTAAGTTTTAAACTAATAATCCATCATCATTAATCAGATCTACGTTAAGTAAACATAATCCTGGAGATACTTACTGGAATAGGACATAAATTAAACAAATATACGAGATTAATAAGAAAATATTTGCCGTTAAGTAACTCCATGAAGGTGCTTTTTTAAAAATTACAGTTCAACTTAACACCCTTTTCTGGTATTGCAAATATGAGGACAGCAAATTTTACAATACAAATTATTGAAATTTCTTACATTGCAGCGTTTAATAACATATGTAGCCATACTTATCTCAACTTACTTGTTTTCACAGAGCAGATGTCAGTCAGCACATGAATTAATATAACTTTAATTGTACCACTTGATATCACTACATGTACTGTACACTCATATCATTATATTTATTGTAATATGTATAACATGATTTGGAAAAAAGACCTATATTGGCAAGTTTCTTTTCGCATTTCTTCTTCGCCAATGGTCATTTGAAATGCTAGTAGAATAAAAAAGAGAAAACCTTAAAAAATAATAAGATATAATATTGAAAATGTAAGACGTGTCTAAGTGCCCATGAGGGTCTAAAGGCAAATAAGGGATTTTTATCTTTTTTTTATCAGAAAATCACATAAACCTACCTAGGAAGGATATAGGTATTCATTTAGTGAAGTGACTTGGCGATTAGAAAAGATTTTAGGGATTTAGGAAGCATTTTCAAATTGATTTCCTTTCTCATGTAAGGCGGTAATTTATTAAATACTTTTACTGATATAAAGTAAGGGCTGGTGCTTAACATTTTCATTCAAAATGGTGGTAAATACTATATATCTTTGTGTCTTGTGTTGATGTTAAGCGTGTATTTCAATTTGGTGAAATAATTTGAGTTTTAAACGTAAATAAGTATTTATCATGTATGCACATGGATAGCTGACTGGGTGCTTTTTATTTAGGACTAGCTGCTGCCCGCGGCTCCGCCCGCGTGCAGTCAAATAACGTAGCCTATGTGTTAATCTAGATCATAATCTATCTACGTGCCAAATTTCATTCAAATCCGTTCAGCCGTTTAAGCGTGAAAGAGCAACAAACATCCATACATACAAACTTTCGCATTTATAATATTATTGCTTTAAAAACAGATTGTATTTGTACTCATTTCCTAAAGAGTTATTTCATATTTGCATTGCTTGTTCACGTGTCAAACATACAACCTTCTCTTTTTCGGGAATCGAATAAAAACTAAAGAAATGTTATTTTTCTTAATAAACTAAGCTCAGAATACAGAATACTGTATTCTGAGAAACTAAGTTATATTTTCAAAATTGTCTATAATTAAATTTTAAGAGAGGTAGGGAGCTTCAAAGCAGCCCTTCTAGGGCTCCACTTTACAGAAAACCGTAGCCAAATAACAACTGCCTAGATTGTTGTGTTCTTGCGTGTGAGCAATTATTATAATTTGGAATAAATTACCCTCAGCGGTGTTTCCGAACAAATACGATATGGTTGCCTTCAAGAAAAGAGCCTATGTTTCCTTTATAAGGCTCGCAACGGATCAGTGACAGTTTGGTGTTGCAGAAGTCTATGGGCGGTGGTGACCACTTACCATCAGGTGACCCACTTGCTCGTTTGCCCACCTTTAATATAAAAAATGCAGAATAGGTGGCGCGCGCGACTGATACTTTATCTGTATTGCAAGCGGTTATAGGCTACTAGTACTAGTATGCCTCCCGCCGTTAAAAAAAGATGAACTGTTTTAAGACACATACATGGATATGTAAGTATATAAATGAATGAATGTTCAAGAAGCGTCAAGATGTAGGTAGATATATAGTATATGGAACAGAAGCGCTTTCATACACTGGTAAATCAGCACTAAAGGACCTTAATTTATAATTTATTCATTAGTGGCAAGCTATCAGGGTTTAACAAAAGGCCGCCTCGTCATTTCCAGGGTTATAATGCCTTTGTTAATTTAGTCATTGGCTCGAATAATGAAAATGGCAAATGATAGTCATAATAAAAGTCATCTTTGTGGAATTGAGTTAATATTACAGTACAAGATAAGCTCGTGTTTACATAATTCTTTTTTTACACCACAAAGGTGGCAAACAAGCATACGGTGTGCCTGATGGTAAACAGTTACTGTAGCCTATGGACATTTGCAACACCAGATGTTTCACTCGTGCGTTGCCGACACTTTAGATCCCTCTGCACGTCATTTTTGAGAATCTCATGCTGTAATCCTAGAACCTCAGCAGGGCAAGCAACTAAACAGTTCTCGATTCTGTACAGGTTGGCAATTACATCTAATCAACCTCTCTACCAATTTACTTTCACCACAATATAATTGGCATTAAATGACTCATTTTCCTTTTTTATAACTAACTACGGCATCCGGCCGCAACTTCGTTTGCGTAGAATTCGAATCATATATCCCGTAAGAACGAAGATTTTCCCGCTGTAAAAAGTAGCTTATGTTCATCAGGGATAATGTCGGCTTCGAATGGTAAAACAATTTTTCAAATCGGTCCAGTAGTTTCGGAGCCTATTCAATACAAACAAACAATCAAATCTTTTCTCTTTATAATATTAGTGTAGATGTTAACCTCACTCGCACATGGTAGACCCTGCAAGTTAGCTAAATGGAGTATGAGAGGTAGGACGCAGCGATAAATTAATCGCCTGACTGGGGAAGTACCTTCTCCTCGTGACAGACCGTAACTAAATTACGAGTTCAGTGGCTTTTGACGAGCTCGGTGGCTCAGTCGCGAATGACGCGACTTTGACAACAAATTTTATTTGCTCAAAATATGGTATAAGGTGGTAGATAATTAAAGTGTCTATGTTTGCCTAACACTAGTGCTAAATTACATATAAGTACTTGTACTAGCATATATATTACATATATATTAAAATCATTTTCTTATCTGATTTTTATAAAATACTGTTGCTTTTAAGCAATAATGTGTTTGTGTCAGGAGACTCCACTCTTTTTGAACAATAAGTTTTAACGATACGATAGTGTGTGTTTGTCTGAGTATGTATGTCCAGTATATATATATATATATATATATATATATAATAAATCATACTATGAGTGAAAGGCAATGTTCACAACCTGGCTAAAAACAAAACTAATGACGAACTAGAGCCACTTATTAAAAATGCCCCCGTATAGTAGCGCATGTACAAAGACATACATACTCAGACAATATATATATATATATATATATATAGTACTTTATTTATTCTGTTATATACGAAAGAAGCCCGAGATACGAGTTGTACCCTTGCGAACTGAATTTTAATCAGGGGAACATGGGCAACAGCATGCTTTCTTCTCCTACCTACGGTGTCAGAAATATAAGCTGAGGTTTTATGTTTTTTAATATTATATTAAGTATATATAACTTTCTAACAGATAGTTAGTAACTTGGTAAAGTTCAATAATCGGAAATGTTAGGTTTTTGAAGTACATAACTTTTAATAATATTAAAGGGATTTGGCGTGAAGTTATAGTAAAGTTAGTAGTTAAGCAAATAAATAATTTGTATAGCTTAATAGAAACATAAGTATCCAAATCGGTTAGCTGCTTTGAAGATATCGATGACCATATTACATCAAAAAAAATATGAGCGATGAAAAAAGTGTCTCTTTTTTTGTAATTAGCTACGGAAAATAACCATACGGTTTATACTACTTATTATGTCTCATTTGTACCACAATAACATACAATACAAACACGTTTGGTAACTAAATACTCGTATCTATTATTATCTCAGTTATGGATATTTTCCAGACAACCTCTAATTTGAAAAGATTGCAATGAATGGGATACATGAAAATAAATAAAAATAAACATAAGTTAAGAAAAAGGTGCGTATATTTAAGAAGTAATTTAAACTTGAATAGACTTATTTTGTACACGTAGGTTAGTTAGATCCGAGACGTAAAGAATCCCAGGCTAAGTTTAATCAAGGATGTACCTTTGTAGAGGTGGATTTTTCTCATACCTTAAAAATTTACCTTTCATAATAGAACACATTTTCAACAACGATATTATCGTAAAGACGGTGCAAAAATGCAATAAGAGAGTTTTTGTGCGCAATACTCTGACGATAAAACTTAATGGTTGAACTCCTTAGCCAATGCAGACAAGAAATATCTGGGTTAAGCAACCATTATAAGGGCCAATTTTCTCTCAGCTTGCTGTGATAAAATATTATAGCAAACTTTGTGAACCAAATAAGGTATTATTCTCACCTTAATTATATTTCAAATAATTAGTTTACTTCCTCTATAATAAAATAGGATACCTATCTCTGTGTCCTATAAACTCAGAAATCGTTTGACTGATGGCCATGAAATGTGGCACTTTCTTTTATTTAGCCAGAGGATTTACCGGCATCAGTTAGTATATAATACATTACCAGAGGGAGACTTTGTACAAAAGTCGTCTGCGTGGGTACCTCTGTCTCACCTATTTCTACCGCCAACCAGCTATACTTATATAACTGTGTTCCGGTTTGAAGGGTAAGATATGGCACAAAAAATACTGTGTACTGTGACGAAACAGCCTTAGGTCACAAGATTGGCAGCGCGCGAGTAACACCCCCGTGGTGTTGCGAGCGTCAATATGCCGCGGTGACCGCTTACCATCTAATGCGGGCCGCATGCTTGTTTGCCAATCTGGTTGTGTGTATATATATATAGGTATATTAGAACAGTGATAGCCCAGTGATTATAAAACCAGCATATACGTGATCGCTGAGCAAAGCTCGGTCGCTCAAGCGCTGATAATAAAAGAATACACTTTCTATTATCATATTTTTGTGGTGGTTTAGTATTATATTAAGTGAGAGACAGTAAAATGCCCGAGTTGGATATAGGACACAATAGGACTTTCAAACGAGTGGAATAGTGATAAAAAACCGCCATATTAACTAACTGGTTCCCGTTTTGAATCCTGACATGTACCACTAAATTCGTACAAGAAATTATATTTCGAAAGACCTGTGACCTTGCCTAAGACAAGTCTGGATTTCACTAAGGTTGTGGAGATCTGACAGCAAATGTAAAAATCAGTATAGTTGCCAAATCTTTAGGCTTAGGTAGCGGACCTTGTCGATCCTAATTGATTACGAAATGGGATAAAGCAAAAGAAGAGAGAAACAGTAGAAGTCAGTGATCAAATCATCAAAAAACGTTGACGTATTTGAAAATTAGGATTGTAATCTCTGTAGCAAAACTCAGTCACAAAATTCCATTCACCAAGTATGCTATATATAAAACAACATGATAAAGCACTTACCCAAATAAACAAACAGCTCTCAAACGAATAACAAAACAGCACACAAAAGTTAAATGACATAGAAAATGTCCGAGTTGGCAATCTACGTTTCATCGATAGAATTGAGTTGGAAAGTTAAATTTGTGAGTCGCGAGGCAGCAGCTGACGCCAGTTGAAAAGTACTGGAATTTATAGCGAGAATATTACGACTACCCTAAAAAGGGGTGATAGATTACTGGGTCAGTACCCCGTCCGGCATGTACATCGCTATTTAAAGGGACGATATATGTGTTTTTACAGATTTTTTATTACAGTCATGCATTAACGTTATTACTTTTGAGTTCATTCTTCTTATTCATTTGGCTGTAGCAAGATCGCCTAGGGTTCGTCCTACTACTTTCTTCAGCGACAACATCGTGAGGAAACCCACGCGTTTAAGAAATTATATTTCGAAAGACGTATGACCTGACCTAAGAAATGTATGATTTTCTCTCTGAATTGTGAAGATCTGATGGTAGTCGCTCCATGTCAAAATCAGTCGTTAACACTAAAGTATGGAAGCGAAAGCAGAGTACGGCAGAGAGAGAGAGAGTATGAAAATAGAATAAACGCGGTCGAGATGCGAGCGTTGCGCAAAATCAACGACATTACTGTCTGTTGACCGAGTTCGCAATGATCAAAATAAATCTCTGTTGGTTTGAAAATGATACCTAAGAGAAGTAGGGCGCATCAAAGCAGTATGGAGAAGTACCTTCACCCCACAGAAAACCGCAGCCAAAAAGCAACTCCCTGGAGGGTTGTTGAGTATCTGCGAGTGAGTGAGGTCACCAGTAAGCTCTTAGAGAATAGCTGTATTAACAACAAAGTGACATTGCTCGGGTAATACTTAATGCGTCTAAATCGTTCATAGGCTACGGTAACTCCGTTCTCCGGTCGCCAGGTAACTAAATAAAACACGCACAGACTATACTCTAGGTCTAGAGTATCGCATTGCTGTCTACTACTACTGCTACTAATTATTTATTATTTAATTAAAGACCGCTTAAGAGTAGGTGGGCTGTATATATGCTTGTAAGCCTCCCGATGTTTTATAAAAAAGAGTCATTGTTTGCCACACGAAGCATTTGCACTATAAAACATTATTGGAGAGCTCTGCGGCACTGTCGTGAATGACTCAACTTTGACACCAATGCTCCTGGGTGCGCAGTGTTTTAAGAGAGGCAGGGTGCATCAAACCAGCCCGTCTGGGGAGGTACCTCCACCTCACAGAAAACTGTAGACAAATAATGACTCCCTAGAGGGTTGTTGTGATTCATACGCGAGTGAGGTCACTAAGCTCGTAGATATGTATTACGAGAGTTCATAGGCTACGGTTACCACATTACATCAGGTGGGCCGTATGCCTTCCGACGTTGTATTTTTTTATACCACTAAGGTGGCAATCAAGCATACAGCCTGCCTGATGTTAAACAGACACCGTAGCCTATGGACATTTGCAACACCAGGGACGTCACTCATGCGTTGCCGACCCTCTAAAAACCTCTTCACGTATTTCTTGAATAACTCCATGCTGTAGTCCCTTAGAAAAACCTCGGCTGGGAGCTCATTCCACAGCTTGAGAGTTCTCGGAAGAAAACTTCTCTGGAACCGCACAGTACGCGACCATTGCGTGAATGAACAACCAAAAATACCCATAATTTATCTATTGTCACTAACTAGTATGTAATATATTTTGTTCTGTATTATATACACATAGTGAAATGAGATGAATATATATAGGCTTGATGACAATGCCCTTATTCAAAGTCTTCTGTTTCTTTTGACAAGATTGGCATAGCTTTCAGTATATCATGATAGCCTCAACTGTAACTGACATTTTAATACTTGCGAGTAATGAACAGCTTACTTCTTTTTCACGTTCTTTGGAGCTTTTACTTCCTCTAAACATTTTGAGTATTTATCCTTATCGAGGTAAAAGCTATTATCTTTCTTGTTTGCTACGAGCTCGTCTATTATTTCATAAAATCTATGTTTTACACTCATATCGATTTGTAAGTTACTTCTTACTACTACTCGTAAAATATAATCAAGTGTCGAATTAAACTCACTTTCGAACTATAAACTACTTTAAAATCACAACGAGAAAACGAATAAAGAAATTATTACGACGTGTATCATCAGTGATCAAACGTGTTCAACGATCGACTGAGACATAGTATATTTGAAATTACTATGACTGAGGCGAGCTGAGGCAGTAAAGTACGGGAAGCGGGGGATTGCAACTTGCCCGTGAGTTCAAACGATGTGGCGAACACGTTCTGACATATTTGTTTATCGACATTTACCGTGTATTTGAAGTAAATGTTAATATTTACCGAGTGAATGGTGGTTAATGCTCGAAATAATCGAAGATCACAAATCTTTTCGGAGATTTATCATAACTAGTTGGTAAATCTTAGTTATTACCGGTATATTTTAGGATTTACCGCAGTTGGGGTTTTTACAGTACACATACGTGCCAAAGTACAGCTTTCTAGTATCAATCGTCTCTGAACTAAGCCACGGACAGACGGAAGGACAGACAGACGGATATTGCGAAACTATAAGGGTTCCTTGTCTACTACGGAACCCTAAAAAGATACTGTTAGTTATCTAGCTATATTGTGATGTTGATGTGTCGTATTTGGAAACCAGTATTTTGGTCGCCAATAGGCTCCATCAGGCTCATGCATAAAAATGAGCGCATTAAGGCCTAACGGGCCTGGATCCCGTCACCCAAATGGACCAAACACGTATTCCGAGGCAAAATCGTGAAATTTGGCCATTTTATAAATCACATAGTGTCGTAAATAAACTAGTTATTTGCTATTTCTATACTGTGTATACTTGTTCTACTGTACTTTTAGACTACATATACCTAAAATGGCCAATCTAATGTAAATACGTAGGTTGCGGCTGGAGAGTCCAAGAATTATATCAATATACATCATTAATACATTCTGAGTACTATCTAATATGGGAACGTTCTAATTGTTCGATGTACTAAAGAAACACAAGTGGCATATGTGGGTGCAATCTCGAGAGGCACGGTGTCTTGGATGGTCTCGCCCTGCACCCTTGCTGGTACTCTTTCTATGAAGCGTAACACTTGCATAAAGGCTGACCGGTTGTGCTCATAAAGCTACGATACACAGCATGTTTGCAATTTGTATCAAAAAAAAAAATTTTACGGGTTATTCAGCAGTAACTAAGACAATGCAGTAACTAAGACAGAAAAAGGCATTTTTGCACCGTTATTCACCAGAGGGAGACTTTGTACAAAAGTCGTCTGCATGGGTACCTCTATCTTACCTATTTCTACCGCCAAACAACTATATTTATATAGCTGTGTTCCGGTTTGAAGGGTGAGATATGGCAGAGAAACTACTGGGTACTGTGACGAAACATACTTAGGTCACAATATTGGCAGCGCGCGAGGTGTTGCGAACGTCTATAGGCTGCGGTAACCGCTTACCATTTAATGCGCATGCTTGTTTGTCAATCTAGTTATAGGAAAAAAAACCATAATAAACCAGTTGAGAATGCGCAAGCTTGCATTGCCAGAGGAACACCTGGCTCGTCAATTATATAACAATTCAATATTTTTTTATTTATCGGCCATTTTACCATGTTCCTGAAGAGATAGGAACGGTGTTACTGAACATTCCTATTCTACTTTTTTATGCTGAATCCGAATCTTAAGTCAAAATGCGAATAATCGAAAAAAAACGCACACACAGTAAACGCAAAGACAAACGCACACACAGACAAACATATAGATTTCATATAGGAACGGTGTTCCTGATCAAGAAATGGCTCACCCTTGACCAAATGTTTTATGATTTAGATGTAGCTGATTATGAAAAGGGTTCAACATTTTTTTTACATATTTTGTAAAACTAATAAATAAATGCAATCGAACGATGTCTCCTGCGGATTATGCAGTTATATATATATAGTAGACGTGTAGACGACGGGTTAAGTTTATAACATAATACATTTTTTTTAAGAGAGGTAGGGCGCATCAAAGCAGCCTGTCTGGGGAAGTACCTCCACCTCACAGAAAACCGCAGCCAAATAATAACTCCCTAGAGGGTTGTTGTGTTCCTGCGTGTGAGTGAGGTAAACAGTAAGCTCCAAAGGAGTTGCTGTGTAAGCAGCAGAGGAGGCATCGCGCAAGTGGTACTTAATATATCGCAAACGTTAATAGGCTACAGTACCCGCTTTACATCAGGTGAGCCGTGTGCTTCTATACCTCCAGACGTAGTATAAAAAAAAAATATTTTTAGCTAACGTGAAAATAGACCTCCTTGTAGCTTTCTGACTTAGTTTACTACACTAAGCTGTACCCAAATTTCAGGTGAAGAAGCGGCCTTAGAACGTCCGTCGTTAACGGGAAAACGCTCCCAATTTCAAATCCAATTCAAGTTGCTTCCAACTTTTCTCGAAGTTAAAACTTCTCGTTTTATTATTTCAATATACATGCTTACATAACTTTTTTTCTACTTTTTGAAGTAAGTGGGCTATATTCGAAAAGATTCTTATTTTTTCGTCTTTACCTTGCTTAGTCATTACTACTCGCTTACGCAGTTCTGTGTTTTCTTTTATGTCAGACTCCAACATAAATAGAAAATTATGCACGATGTTTTTAAATTTTCAACGCTTAAATCTATACAGCTAAATAAAATTGGAGTGTCTGTTTGTAATATTAAAATTATTGCTTTTTACTAAATGCATATGGATGTAACAGGGTACAGTCCTTTACCAAAATGAATATTTTACAATTTTTGTCTGTTTATTCCAGCTAATCTCTGAAACGGCAGGACCGATTTTGACAGGACTTTCACTGGGAGATAGCTCGTAATAAGGAGTAACTTAGGCTAATTTTATTTTAGAAATCTTATTTATTTTTATTAATATAAATAAATAATAAAAAAATAACTATTCCGCGCGAACGAAGTACATAATACATATCTATTATTATTTTGCTGTTCGCTATTTTACTTTGTTTATTTAAATACTTATAATCTAATCAAATGAATAAAATTATAACTGAACAATAACTTTTTTGTTAAATTCCGCGCGGACGAAGTCGCGCGCACAGCTAGTGATCAATAAATATTACAGGAAAATTAGATTATAAGATATACATACAGGACAAACATTTGTGAGCATGAACATGTATGCTTGTCTTGGTATGGGTGATTTTAGAGAGATAGGGCGCATCAAAGCATGCCGTCTGGAGAAATACATGCACATCACAGAAAACCGCATCAAAATAACAACTCCTAGGAGGGTCATTATGTTCCTGCGAGTGAGTTACCGTGTTGGCAGCGGATGTGGGATCGCGCAACCGATACTTAATGTGTTGCGAGCGTTCATAGGCTGCGATAATAGCTTTACATAAAGTGGACCGTATGCATTTATATCTGCCGATATTTTACGAGTATCTATAACTTTACGCCAAATCCCTTGCGGGTAGGCGGAGAGAACCAAGCGACACATGACTCGACTCCTTACACACCTCACTCGCTTCTTTAACATTCATTGCTCTTCTCATGCACGCTCGCCGGTTTTTAAGGCTCCTGACATCACCTTCTGATAGAACACGATTATTTTGATCATGATAGGTAAGTCTTGGCCTTCGTCAGCTCCTACATCCTTCCACTTTAGCTTTGTATATCTGTTTCGTAATTCTTTGTTCCTGCATTGTTTCCACATGTCCGAACCGACGGAGCATGCCTCTTCTTATTTTAACTGTGTTTCTAACATTATCATTGCGAGTACGGTCTACAAACGTTTCACAACAAATTTTGCGCAACATGCTCTCACTGCCATACATCATGTATAAAAAAATCTTTTGACGTTTCTTCGCCAGTGGTCATTAAATAAAAAAAAGAAAACGGAAACTATGAGAAATTACTAAGATCTATCTTCACGCCAAATCCCTTGCGGGGTAGGCAGAGAGAACTAAGTATCAAATTACTAAATATCAAACAATTTTTATTTAAAAATGTAAGCCATGGTATCTTCAATTACTTTTTTTTATATAACGTCACCTACAAGCGCACGGCCCACCTAATGTAAATACCGTACCCAATGAATGCTTGCCACACTTGACTTTTTACGAAAGTCAAATTTACTCGCAATTTGATCTAACCTGCTTTGTGTGCTTCCGCCACCGATTAGTTTATGGCCGGAGCAGCTATGGCAGCGTCGGCATGTTGCATCTATTAACGGTAGTGGGTTGGTGCCGGCCGGCGTTTGTCCGCACGAACTAATTGGTGGCGAAAGCACACAAAGCAGGTTTGATCAAATTAAATTAAGTATCAATCGCGCGATGCCAGCTCTGCTGCTTACACAGCTACTACTTAAGAGCTTACTGGTGACCTCACTCACACGCAGGAACACAACAACCCTCTATAGAGTTATTATTTGGCTGCGGTTTTCAAAACATAACATGACATATTATGTTTTGACTTGGTTATCGATCGTACGTACGTTCGTGGTTATATTTGTAGCTACAGTTGAATGCAAAATGTGCTTTAATAACATAGGACTGAAACATACGGTAGTTGATTTATGGACTTTAATAATAGCCTTACATATGCTCGTATTAATTAAAGTTTGTTATAATGTCTTTTGTATAGTATTTTATCTGTTTCCTAAACATGGATCATTAAGAATGGGGAATTAAAGTCATCAATAGTTAACAAGAACAGCTGTTGTACAGCTCATATTTTTTTTCTTTTTATACTACTTCAGGAGGCATACAAGCATGCGGTCCTCCTGATGTAAAGTGGTTACCGTAGCCTAAGAACGCTGTAATACATTAAGAATTACTCGCAAGATATCTAAAACACACAGACCAAGACAAACAGACATATTCATGCACACAAATGTTTGTCCTGGCGTTATTAACCGCGGTGTTACCGAGCTCATCTAATCGCGCGCCACCATGGATAACAATACAGTATTTAAACAGCTATTATAGAACTACTGAGCTGTATTATGCAGCTTGTGTACTAGTTGGGACTGCTTAATAGCTAACGTGTTTCTGGCGAATGAGGTAGACCAATATTCAATGAGCTACCCGACTGGGTAAGTGCCTATTCAGCAACCAGATAACTTCCTTAGAGAGTAGTTGCTTGTCTGTAAGATCTAAGCGGTTACAGCATGGATACCTTCGCGCGATCAGTTATTCAAGCAACGCAAGCGTTTATAGGGTACAGTAAGTTTCACATCAAATAAGCCGGATGTTTGATTATCATTCAAAGTAATGTATAAAAAGTGTTGCAGTGACAAACATTTGTATGCATGAACATGTCTGTTTGTCTTGGTCCGGGTGTTTTAAAGAGAGGTAGGGCGCATCAAAGCACCCCGACTGGGGAAGTACCTCCGCCTCACAGAAAACCCGCAGCTAAATAACAACCTCCAATGTTGCATTCCTAACTGTGAGTGAGGTCATTAGTCACTAGTAAGCTCCTGAGGAGTTGCTGAGTAGACTGATTCGCTACTTACCAGCAGAGGTGGCACCTAAGCGATCATAGGACTCGGTAACCGCTTTACATCAGGTGGGCCGTATGCTTGTTAGTGTCCCGATATTGTATAAAAAAAATTCTAATGTTTTCTCTGGGTAGAGGTCTGACTGATTACGAAACGCATTAACGCTAATAAAAAGAATATAAAACCAGTGTGGAATCTTAGTGACTGTGTCTAAAACATTTATAAATTTGTCATGCAACTTTCATAAAGTGTGTAACAATTCACAAAGAAGAGATTTCCAAAATACCAACCGGAAATGCTCCGAGCGAGTGGCGAATGACCTTTAGTCTTTATCAATATATAAGTTATCGGAATGATGTTGCCAAGGCTTTTGATAAAGTCTGGCATGGAGGACTTATATACAAGCTTTACAAGCTTCGTATCCCAGACCGACTTGTCCGATTAGTGGCCTCCTACCTCAAACATCGCTCCTTTCGTTTTAGACACGAAGGAGTGCTCAACCCCAAGCCCACTCAAGGCTGGGGTCCCACAGGGCTCTGTCTTGGCACCCCTGCTGTATATATCGTACACCAACGATATTCCCACCCCTCCCAAAGGCGTTGAGCTCTCGCTCTTCGCCGACGACACAGCCCTCTATTCAAAGAGCGTGCAAGTGTCAGCTGCGTTAGCCAAGCTCCAAACCTCAGTTACTGAGTTAGGGAGATGGTTCAGAAAATGGCGCATAGAGGTGAACCCGGAGAAAAGCTCCGCAGTTCACTTCTGTGCGAGACGCAAACTCCCACACAATACTCCCCGCCTGCGTATGCTAGGGGCGTCAGTCCCCTGGAAACGCACGGCGTAGTATCTCGAAGTCACTCTAGACTCCAGACTCTCCTTTGTCCCCCATATTAGAAAGGTAGTTAGTACCGCCAGATTTTATATGAACCGACTCAGCCCTATGCTGGGAAGGCACAGTAAAATGCCCCTCAGAAATAAGCGAACCCTGTACATGGTTTGTATAAGGCCGGTGATGTCGTACGCGTCTCCGGTGTTCGCTCATGCTAGTCCTGCAGCCATCAATAGGCTGCAAACAGTCCAAAATATCTTTTGTCGTCGAGCCACCAATGCTCAGTGTAATGCTGAACTCCACCGTGACCTTCAACTCCCATCTATCCAACAACACTTCCAACACCTGTCAAAGCGATTCTTCGAAACCGCTGAGACCCATCCCAACCCACTCATCCAGCAGGCTGCGTCCTACAACCCGCCTCCTTTATCCCACTACCAAAACCGCAGGCCACGTAGTGTCCTCTTAGATCAACCTAATAACATTTCGAGAGCTTTGGACCGCTATGCATGTCCTTCTTTTGTGGGTCTTCAATTTTCTTGGGCGAAAATAAAAAAAAAATAAAAAAAAATGTAGAATATTGTAAGTCAGAAATAACTGTACTCATACCTTGCTTGCTTCTATAAAATTTAAAACTTTTTATGCTCGGTTTGATGGCTCCTGCCTTCCTTCTGATGAAAAACGACTAGTGTTGTCTTGACTCCCTCGGTTTCTACAGTTTTCTATCTTCCTGTTGTATGTTTATCTACTTTCTCGCTCTATTTCGCTCTACGACGCGCGCGGGACTGCATGTGGGTACCGAAAATGGTGGTATTTTTTTTTACTGAAGCAGCAGACAAAAACGCGCCCCATTTATTACATATGAGGCAGATAAATTCCAAATGCTGTTTATTTCACTCACTAATAATGTGCCCAGATCTGCGTAAACTTTTTATAAATATCTATGGTTACCATGTACGGAATTAAAATTATTAATGGCATTGACTACATGTGGTACCAAAATTTATTCTATTATTTTTTATATACAACGTCGACCCGATGTTGTGTAACGCGGTTACCGTAGCCTATAAACGCTTACAATATGATATTAAGTATCACTCGCGTGATGCCACCTCTGCTGCTAACACAGCAACTCCTTGCTCCATGCAGGAACACAACAACTCTCTAGCAAATTGTTGTTCGGCTGTGGTTTTCTGTGAGGTGGAGGTACTTCCGCAGACGGGCTATTTTGATGCGCCCTACCTCTCTTAAACATTCAGACCAGGACAAACTGACATGGTCATGCACACAAGTATATGACCTATGTGGGAATCGACCTCACGAGCTTGGAGTCAAAATGGCGTTATTCACGACTGCGCCATTGAGCTACTTCAAATGACATTTGAATTCACAAAGTTCATATAATTAAAATACGGCTTACGGTCATATAATATCATACATATAAGTTTTTTTATACAACGTCAGCAGACATACAAGCATACGGCCCGCCTGATGCAAAGGCCGTAGCCTACGAACGATTGCAATATATTAAGTGCAATTTGATCTAATCTGCTTTATGGTGATTCCGCCACTAATTAGTTCACGCGACCCAGCGCCGGCCGGCACCTACACACTACCATTAGTAGTTGCAACACGCCGTCGCTTCGCGTCTCTGCCTCGGTTGCTGCTGTCGTCCTCTCGATTGCCAACCATCTGGAACAGAAATCGCATGCACCCGCCATCTTTGCTGCCATGACTGCCCTGATCGTCGCTACGACACGTGTTCCGCCTCTTCATAAGGCATCCTCAGGCGCTGTAAATTTGACTTTCGCAAAATAACACCTGAAACTATTAACAATATATTACATATCAAACAAGCGATGCCACCTCTGCTGCTAACACAGCAACTCCTTAGGAGCTTACTGTTGATCTCGCTCACAGGCAGGAACTCAACAACCCTCCAGTAGGCCGATTCTACTAAAAAACTGCAACTGCACTGCAGCGCGACGTGTGTCAAAATGCGTACATTTTGACGTTTCGTTACACGTGGCTGCTGTCAGATCGCTTGACGAAACGTCAAAATGTACGCATTTTGACACACGCCGCGCTGCAGTGCAGTTGCAGTTTTTTAGTAGAATCGGCCTACTGGGAGTTGTTAGTCGGCAGCGGTTTCCTTCTCAACACGGTCTACTTTGTAGCGCCCTACCTCTCTTAATAATATATCGCAAGCAGTCCTTAACGTAGATAAACAACTTAATAGCTAGTTCTAAAATATGGAGCTAGGCAATATTTCGCCAGGCAGTGCTGCAGAAATTATGTTTGGTTTCGAACGATATGGATTCTAAAGGCATTGATACATTAACGACTTTTACACACGAAGCGACGCTACGGTAGATGGCAATTGGACATAAATATGTCAGTTGAAATTTATAATATACTCATAAGTAAGGAAGTGTAAAAAAGAATAAATTCACAGTCCTTTATAATATTTCTAATTCAATGCAAAGCAACGGGCCCTTTGATTAAGTCTGTCAGGCTCAATGAACGATGCATTAATAGAATAGCAATTCTATAGAGCAATATAGTTGAGTAGATAGGACAGCACAAGAAGCGGAAAACGTAAATATTCGCAGTTCTGCCACTACATATTAATAATATAAACTCTGTCTTTTTTGACAAATGGTGATCGCGTAAATAAAAGTTAGATAGAATCAAGACGAGCTCGGTGGCGCAATGGTTAGTAACGCTACTTTGACAGAGCTAGTGGGTCCCCACACAAGCCTGCAAGTGAGTGAGGTTACCTGTAAGATCCTAAATAGTTGCTAAATGCGGAGGTGACATCGCGCGAGCGGCAACCAACGTAACCACTTAACATCAGTTATGCTCGCGAAGCAATTCAAAATGGATATTAGAAAGAATTCAAAATTGAGACGTTTTCAGTTTAATTATTAATTAATGAAAAGAAGTATCTATTTAGTATGTAGTTAGTGGATAATTAAAATCATTTTAATATTTAATATTTTGTAAAGTAATCACATTGCTATGGCTATGGAATACTTTGACTTTCGATATCCGGAATGCTCAATGTCTTCGATCCTTCAAACATCTTCTCAAACTTCACTATCTTTCTCGTAACATTACGTATTCAGCATAATTTTCTTATTTTTCCCCTCAATGTCATTCGCTGTATACCTATATATATCAATTTAATAAATTGTGTGTATGTGTATATTTAGTTATATGTAACAAATGTGTTTATGTATGTTTGTGTATTTATATATGAAAATTAATATGATTACTTTGTTTCATTTAAGTTATACTCTATATAAATAAGGAAGTACCAGTATGTAGGGTGGTGCCCCTACATACTGGTACTTCCTTATTTATGTATTTTCCTTTTGGCGCAATAAAGTGTACTGTATTGTATTCGTCTTTCAATAGTTTTCCCTTAGGTTCCAAAGCCGTTGGAGTAGCGCTATGTGGTGGTAACTTAAAAAACATCCTGCTTTCAAAAATTTTCTGTTCGAATTTCAATTGTTCGAAAACAGTATGATGAACTTTTAAATACTAGATATTTTTTTACATATTTTGTGTTTCTAGAAATTTAATTTACATTTGTTTTGTTTTCTAGAAAAACCGTTGTCTGGTTATCAATACATGTAATTTTCCTTTTACAGATATTTAATAACTAGTACTAAAATATATGAATTTGTTTGGGTGATTTGGAAAAAAAAAGGAACATCGAAAATAAAAAAGGGCTGAACGTTTTTCGGTATATTAAATTTCGTACATAAACGTTTCGCCTTTATGAAAGGTAAACCTTTGCGGCACGTGGGTCGAAACAGGAAGACCTTTCGTACAGAAATCGCTAGTGAAAGAAGACCCTAATGCCACGTTGTTACATCGTGCATTTGGAACAATGTTGTTTGGCTCGTCAAAGCAGAATGTGCTGTTACAAGTTTTATACGAGAATAAAAGCATGCATAATTCTGTATGGAATTCAAAGTTGCAAGTTAGTTTTATCGGTTAGTAAGGAGTAGAGGTTGTCTACGTTCTCAGACGTTTCCGTATGTATATAACGTGGGGAAATTCCAAATTTCTGTGTAGGAAAATTTTTGGCGGATGTAGTAAAAAAACGGTCTAATAGTAATAACATTTTCCGTCACTCGTTTATTAATTTTTTAAAACAAAAAGGCTTCTTAATGCTAGAAATTATGATACTATATCAACAAATATGAATGTACTCGTATCAATGTATGGACAAGCTCGGTGGCGCAGTGGCGAAATGCGCCGTTACGTTACTTTGACACTGACGCTCGTGGGTTCGATTCCCACACAGGGCAAACATTAGTGTACATGAACATGTCTGTTTGATCTGGATTTTAAGACAGAGAGTGCTCATCAAAGCAGCCTGTATGGGGAAGTACCTGCACCTCACAGAAAACCGCAGCCAAATAACAACTCCCTAGGTTGTTGTGTTCCTGTGTGTGAGTGAGGTCACCAGTAAGTTCCTAAGGAGTAGCTGTGTTAGCAGCAAAGTTGACATCGCGCGAGTGATATTTAATGTATTGCAAGCGTTCATAGGCTACGGTAACCGCTTTACATCAGGTAGGCCTCATGCTTGTATGTCTCCCGATGTTGTATAAAAAAAATCCCTAGGGAAAGTCTCTGCAGAGAGTTCGTTTCACAACTTAAGGGTTTTCAGTAGAAAACTTGTCTAGAACCGCACAGTACGCGATTGCAGTTCCAGTAAGTGACTATAAATTGCCAGCCATTGACGACGGGTACGATTGTTAAATGAGACTGTTCACATTATACCTAACAACTCATCGGAACACAACCCATTGTACAATCGGTAGCACACAAAGGAAGGAAATATGTTTAATTAAACTCAAGGGATTGATACCGCGTCTGAGCATAGGATTTTCGACGACTCTCACATATTCTACGGCGCTGTTTAAACGCGGATTGGTTGCCCACTAATTTAGTTTACCGACTGTACCTAATCCATCGCTAGCAACAGGAATCGATGGCTTAACGGACCGGAAGGAACTCGACATAAATAAATTAATATTTTTATACAATGTCGGAAGCACACAACAATGCGAACCGTCATTTAACTAATTTTTAAATTATTATTTTTTTATACCACTTAGGTGGCAAACAATCGTACGGCCTACCTGACGGTAAGCAGTTACCGTAGCCTATGGGCATTTGCAACACTAGGTGTGTCACTCTTGCGTTGCCGACCCTGTAAAAACCCTCTCACGCCTTTCTTGAAGAACCCTATGCTGTAGCCCCTAGGAAAAACCTCGGCAGGGAGTTCATTCCACAACTTTAGAGTTCTAGGTAGGAAACTTCCCTGGAACAGCACAGTACGTGACCATTGCGATGCCAGTGTATGAGGATGAACACCTAGTCGTCGGCGAGAGATACGATTGCAAAATGAGGCTGTTGGTATTATGTCGAACAACTCCTCGGAACACAACCCATTGTACAATCGGTAGCAAAAGGAGGCAAAATCTAATATAGCAAATATGGTAAAATCTCTAGGTTACTGAACACGTTGGTCCTCTTTTTAGGTTTCCATTTTGAATCGGGATGTATCTCATGAACCGCGATATATTGCAAGTTAAAAAATTTTCAGACTGTTTATTTCTTTTGCCGTTGAAACAATAAATAAAGAAAATTAAATCAATTTAAAAATTAAATAGGGTGCCCAAAGATCGCAAGCATCAAACGTATTTTTTTCAGCGATTTCCCCTAAAAACATCTCAATAAAATTGTTTTCAGGCAGTCTGATATATCACAACACGTCATTAAGTCAATTAAACGCGAGGAAAAATATGTAACTGCACGGAAACAGCGGAGAATAAGTGAAAGCCGTTCAAAGGAAACCTATTTTCTTTGTGCCCACCTATTACGGTTTCCGCCTCGCCGCTACCCTACCTTCGTACTTTATAGCTGCAAATACAAATTACGCTATTTCGACGGAAAGTAAAACGCTTTGAATGTTCGCAAATTATACTACTTTTGTTGGTTATGATTTATTAAAGTATTCTTGACGAACCCCGTAACGGAGTGGTTAGCAATTCCACTTGGAACACCAAGACTCGTAGGTTCGATTCCCACACAGGATAAACGCGCATAAAACGTGCTTTGTCTGGGTGTTTTAAGAGATCCCACTCTCTTGCGTATACGATACGCGCTTTGATTGCAGTCCAACTGGGGAAGTACACTTCACACAAAACCTCTGCGAAATAACTAATTCATGGGGGGGTTGTTTTCCCGTGAATGAGAGTGATACCAGAAAGCTCCTAAGGAGTTTGGTTGGAGCAGGAGAGGGGATGGTACCTATGATAGACAGACTATTTTAGAATAGATGAACCATATGCTTCCCGACCTTGTATAGAAAAAGTAATATAGAAAACAAAAAGGTTATAAATCATGATATAATTTAGAATAAGCAGGAAGTACGAGTATATTTGGTGTTGTCAACTTAAAATATGTAGAGACGTCAGCTAGCGGATAAGTATGTTACAAGTCGGCTATGATACCAGGACCAAGGTGATACGTAAAAACTAAATAATTCTAAATATAATCGTAGATAACGAAGACAGCTTAGATGTAGTACTAAAAAACTATGTGTCAAACAAATCTTTAAACACAATGGTTATGTAACTTCCCCTTCTTCTTCGCTTTATCCTGTTTCCTAATCCATTAGGATTGTCGGGATCCGCTACCTAAACCTAAGAATTTGGCAAAGACGCAGATTTTTACACAGAGCGACTGCCGTCAGACTTCCACGACCTAGAGGAAAAACCAGATCTAGGGTTAGGTTACACATCTTTCGAAATATAATTTCTTGGACGTGTGGGTTTCCTCACAATGTTTTCCTTCCGCCTCCGCCAAGCAAGTGATAAATATGTATAAATCTGAAAATACGTATTTAGTTGTACAGCTAAGTGCAGCTCATAACATAACATCCCTACTCACATATTAAAAGAAACTGCCTATATCATAGCTCCAGTTCTTGTTCACATATTAAATGCTTCACTTACACAAGGGTTGTTTCCCGAACGACTAAATGACTCAATTGTTAAGCCGCATTATAAAAAAGGTGATAAACGGTATCTGAAGAACTACAGACCTATCACATTGAACTCAGTCTTTTCAAAGGTATTCGAAAAAATCATGTACAATAGACTTTCTAAATTCGTTACTAAACTCAATGTCATCAAAGACGAACAATATGGGTTTCAGAAGAATAAGTCAACTACCCTTGCAGCATTTTCTCTTGTTCAGAATATTACTCAGCACATAGACAATAAAAAACACATCACCGGGATATTCTTCGATATGACCAGCGCCTTTGATTTTGTAAATCATAAAATCTTACTAGCTAAATGTGAGCGCTACGGAATAAGAGGTCCTGCTATAAATTGGATCTCGAGTTATCTGAAAGACAGAAAGCAGTGTGTGGAATTGAGCAGCCTTAGTGATCTAAATGAAAATATTGTGCACAGATCTAATTATCAATACAAAAGATCAGGAGTCCCCCAAGGTAGCATATTGGGCCCTCTTTTGTTTATCTTGTACATTAATGACTTGCCAGATGTGACAGAATACCAGTGTGCTCTATTTGCGGACGACATTTCAGTGATGGTCCCAGATAGCGACAAAACCAAAGATTACGAACAAAGTTTAAATAATACAGTTAAAATCATAGGGAACTGGCTTAATGTGAATGGGTTATGTGTCAACCCTTCAAAAACTAAATTTATACAATTTCGCAACTACTTTATGAGACCTAAAAACATAACTTTGAAATGCAATGGTGAAAATATATCCAAAACCAATCACATCAAATTTTTAGGGTTTACAATTGATCAAAATTGTAACTGGAAGCATCATGCAGAACATGTGTGTAAGCGTCTTCATAGTTTTGTATTTGCTCTGAGACGGCTAAAGAGAAAGACGGGGGAGGCTGCCGCTCTCATGGCATATCACGGCCACGTTGCTTCTATATTGAGATATGGAATTGTACTGTGGGGAAATTCAACATGGAGCCAAAAAGTTTTTATTGCACAAAAAAAGTGTCTTCGTGCGGTATGTAATGCAAAACCGATACAATCATGCAGGCCACTTTTCAAAAAGCACAAAATTATGACTCTGGCATGTTTGTACATATACGAGGTTGGTGTTTTTGTTAAAAAGCACACTCACTTGTTTAGGAAGTTTTATGAAAATCGTAGACTTGTAGCTAGAGATATAACTAAACTAAAATTTCCTACTTGCAAAACTGCACTCTACTATCGTAACTGCAATGTCATGACTGTTAAAGTGTTCAATAAAATTCCGATGGAAATAAGAAAACTGCCATTAAATTATTTTAAATTAAAACTTAAACGGTGGTTAATTGAACGATGTTTTTACAATTCTGGCGAGTTCTTTGAAAGATAAATCTTTTTTTCTTAGACTTAAGTATATATGAACATTGTACAGTTTATTAATGGAATCCAATTTTTAATATATGATTATTATAAGGAACGGATTAATTTAAGTAGAATGAGTTTATAATTATTGTTTCTTCTTTAATTATTTAAATGTCCCTTTTTGTATTTGCATGTCAATTTATTCAATGACGAAACATCAGAACTATTGTCTAATTAATTATAATTACATATCATCATTGTTAACATGTTTCTTGCAAATAAAGATATTCTATTCTATATTCTATTCTATTCTATTCTATTCTATTCTATTCTATTCTATTCTATTCTATTCTATTCTATTCTATTCTATTCTATTCTATTCTATTCTATTCTATTCTATTCTATTCTATTCTATTCAAGCTTTACACTTTGACCTTTGTACCGTTCTTATGCCGTTCATAATAAGAGTTACAATCGTACCTCGAGTGTTAAGCGTGACCAGCTCTTAGCTGTAGATGCCCCCGCTAGGATTCGAACCGGGAACCAGGTGTTCAATAGGCCAGTTAATTAACCACTGGGCTATCACTGCTCTATATACTACAATCTATAAATTATGACATATCATATATATAACGCTGCAATTAAATCCTAGGATTTTAAGAGCGTCTTCAGAATCTATCCTACTAATATTATGAATGTGAATGTCCGTTTGTTTGTTAGCTTTCACGCGAAAACTACTCAACCGATCATTATGAAACTTTCTACACATATTCTTTGAGGTATCAGAAGTAAAATAGGATACTTTTTATGAAAAAAATAATATTTTTTATGAAAAATAATAAAGTTGTTTGTCAAAAAATATTTTTTTTACACATCAACATCGCACTGTATTACCGACAGTCACATCAACATCGAATTGAATTAAATATACTATGGAGACTATACACTATACTTTCCATAGACTATAATTTCAGCAGTTTGGAATTTTTCTTTAGTGTTATTTCCTTATGTCACTATATGCATATGCAATATAAAACAATTTAAATTTTTGAGTTTAGGTGCCATTTTTGTGGTTAGATACCAATTCAATTTTAGATTTTAGATATTACAGACAAATTTTAGATATTACTCGCTGATTTTCATTTAAACTGTTTTCATCTTTAAAAATGCCTCGGAAGCGGAAATATGGTCTAACAAAAATTTCGTCTCGGGCCCGTGCAGCTAAAGTTGCACGAAATCAAGAATCTTCAGTTCACGCCGAGCTGAGAAGACAACAACAAGCAGAGCGACAAAGTGTTTTGAGAGCAACTGAAACTCCTCTTCAGACACGAGTTCGATCAGAAAGACAAGCTGCGCAGCAGGCAGCTAGAAGAGCGAAGGAAACGCCAGAACAATTGCAGGCGAGAAGAATTCATGATACAGAAGTAAGGACCACGCGCCGTAGAAATATCATGGCTAAAGATTGGTCTGTCTTTAATGGTACTGGGTTTCAATATGATCCTTCAATTGAATATCATAATTATCCTTTAATTGTTATTGGCTCAATACATTTAAATTTTTGTTGTTGTATTTCAATAAAGTGTTTTTAAAATTAAAAAAAAAATGCGAGCGAAGCCGCGGGTAAAAACTAGTCTATCTAACTTCACGCCAAATCCATTACGAAGTATGCAGAGGGAACAGCACCACATGCATCGGTCTTTACACACGTCACTCGCTTTTTTAACCTTCGCTGTTCTTCTCATGCACGCTCGCCGGTTTGTAGCGCCCCCGACATCACCTTCTGATATAACACGATCAATTTGGTCATGGCAAGTAAGTTTTGACTTTCCTCGACTCCTACGTTCTTCTACTTGCGAATTGTATATCTGTTTCTGAATTCTTTAATCAGGCATTCTTTCTACATGTTCGAAG
This sequence comes from Pyralis farinalis, assembly GCA_947507595.1. Classification (NCBI taxonomy): domain Eukaryota; kingdom Metazoa; phylum Arthropoda; class Insecta; order Lepidoptera; family Pyralidae; genus Pyralis; species Pyralis farinalis. Next base: position 5,629,953 of record OX382270.1, read on the forward strand.
CAACGGAGCATGACTCTTCATATTTTAACATTCACACTCTCATTAAGACAATCTCTCTTTTTAACATCATCACTACAAACATGGTCTACAAGCATTACGCGTCAAGTTTTGCGCAACGCTTGTATTTCGACCGCGTTGGTCCTACTTTCATACTCTTTCTATACTCAACTCTCACTTTCATAAGTTAGTGTTGGAACTAACACTGCCTCCAGAATAACCTCCAAGAATTAACACAAAACAGTTATTGTAAAACTTACTTAAATCGTTACCAGAGAATAAATCCATTAAACAAGGTCAACTAATAAAATAAATAATAAAAATTGGTGCGACATATTTACATCTCAAATAACCTGACATCGAAAACCAAACGGCTGCTTTTAGCAGCACGATTGTCAACATCAATTATGCCGCTAATATTAGCACTCTACATGGCATAATTTTGGTGCATGCATAAATAGGTATTTATGCACGTATAGCACTCACTCATGTTTGTACATTTGTGACTACTATTATTCCAATTGTAAATATTTTATACATTAATTATACCACTATTGTTTATGGAAGGAAACAAACACATTTGTTTTGAATAACAATAGTTACGTAGTAGGAGCAGTGATAGACCAGTGGATAGATAGCCAACCCATTAACTGACTGATCACTGGTTCGAATCCTTGTGTGAATATGTACCACTAAATTTGTGTTTTCGGATTTATGTACATATTTATAATTATCACTTGATTGGCGGCGAAAGAAAAAGGAAGAGAATAGCCGCACGTTCAAGAAATTATATTTCGAAAGACGAGGGACCTTAAGACAATTCTCGTTTTCCCTCTAGGTTGTGGAGGTACACACCACCACAGTCGCATCATATAAAAATAACACTCCGTGCGTTATAGCATGGTGCGGCTGGCAGGTCATAGAACGTAACTTGTTAAGTTCACTATATTGGACAAAACAAACTATTATACAATTGTTTTTGTTTTTACAAATTATTCTTATATGTTATGTTATTAGATGAACATTTAGTAAAAAAATCTAAACAGTATTATTTTACGGTAAAAAAAACATGGCCAATTCTTTATCCACTGAGCTATCGCCGCCCGTGCAACATTATAAAACAATATTACCAAACGCTCAACGCTTTTAATATCACAATCAAGCTCACTTCTTTGCTCTTAATTGTGTAAATTAATAAACGCAACCTGTTTTAGGTGTTAGATAAATATACGAAAATAACAAGCTCAGAGACAACAGACCCCTTGCTTCCATTAAAAATAGTGACATAGTTAATGTCAACTTCACAAGAACAAATTCTCACGATGTAAACATTTAATCAGTAACTATGAAGAAGTACTGTATAAAACTTTACCTAGCGCAGACTTAACAGTCGAAGTCGCTTCATTCCTGCGACTTTGTTTTCGTATTTTGTTAAATTCAGTATTCACTTTCTTTTTTTAGGGTTAGGTTTATTTTTATGTTTTTCTTAATTTATATACATTCTTCTTCTTCTTAGCGTTATCCCGCTTCCCAATCCATTGGGACTGGTGGGGTCCGCTACCTAAGCCAAAAGATTTGGTGAAGATGTCGATTTTGACATGGAGCGACTACCGTCAGACCTCCACTGCGCAGAGGGAAAACCAGACCTTTCTTAGGTTAGGTCACTTCTTAGGTTATTAGTGTGTATTTTTAAGCTTTTTTTTGTGTAAAATTGCGTTGTCCTGGAAATAAACTTATAAAGTTAAATACGACATTTGATCCAAATCGTTAGAGCTGTTTCCAGTTGCTTAAAATTCGATGTGTGTATGTATGTTGGCTATGAACTCGAAAACGGATGGACCATTTTGACAAAATTTTCAGACAATCTTCGGATTAGCCCAGTGGAATAATCCTGTGAAATTTGGTAACGCTCGGATCGCCTGTGCGAGTTGAGTTAACCCGCACGATGACAAGCCGGATCGCTAATCACCATAATATAACTAGTCTGGCCTTATATAATGGTTACATAGAAACTTTTGTTTCAACTCTTTAATTATTTTGAACTTGGAACGCATTTATTATGTTAAAAAATTTGTTTTGATTTCCCGCCTTTTTACATATTTTTTTCGTGTTTATTATCAAATTACAATATGGAATGGGGTGTTAAAGAAAATAGGATTGCGGTGATTGCCTCGCACAAAGTAGATATTTATTTATAATCCAGGAACTTAAGCCGTCATTATTAAGCTCCGCTCCAGTAGTGTTAGCACATATGATATCATTATTTTGTTTACTTGATGAACAATGCATGCATTCGTCAAATATATCTATGTTGCATCCCGCACATATGTTGCATATCGAAGCCATTATATTTTTTTGAGTTTACAAAATTATTCACTTAAGTAGTAAGTAGGTAACAAATATTAAAGAGTGATGACAAGGACGCACGTTAGAAGAAATAGTGCGTGCGAGCGGGATGAGTAGATGCGCTCGCTTCTATGATCGGTACCCGTTAGCACGTAGTCGTAGTTGACCGTGCCAACAATTTTATTGCCAGTTTTCACAGATTATTCACTGTTTAATTATTTACTTGAACTAGTACTATCACTTAGAGTGCTATTTGAGTACTTTCGCCTATTATGGTACTTGTTTCAACCACTCATTGTACTTTTAAACTGCGAAATTTATAAATCTATACGCTTCGCCTAAAAATTCGCAATAAAAACAATTCTAACTTATCAACGGACGGGGACGGACTGATATGGAGCCGTCGGTCATATTCAAGACATTTCATGAGCTTGGTATCTGCCGTATGTCCGTACATCGTACTATCGACAGATAAACCAATACATTCTCTGTTGAAAAACAAAAAAAAATCGGGGCGACTACAAAGGCTGTTAATGCTGTTAAAGTAGAATTCGAAACCCCATTAGGATACAAAAAATCTTATCGCGAGAAATGAAGATCCGCAAGGACTCTGTCGCGTATAATAAAACAAAACCTGAAGCTCGCTTATCGTCGATATAAACAGCATGCTATAAATGAATCCCTATATATGCTATAAATAGTTGAAGAGAGTAGATCGATGAAACTGCCTTCTATTCCGATACGCAAGTAAACGGCAGAGAAATATCCTCATTACTGATGAACACATTTTGACGATTGAAGAGCACTAAAACAAGCAAAATGAGAAAGTGTACGTACACAGTTCTAAAGAAGCCGCCCAAGTGACGTGATGTACAATGTGGGCATCAGCCTGCGTCTCTAATGGTTTAGTGGAGGGTGTCTTATCAAGGAGTCACAAAGCTTCATTTTTATGAAAAAAGAGTAAAGACTTCAGCCAAAGTGTACCGTGGAGTCTGCACCTGGTCACAAGGCACGAACTACGCAGACCTGACTCGAAACAAACGTTCCTGACTTTCTTAGAACTGAATGGCCCTGACACGCCGACATTGTATCTCTTAAGAAATCTCTGGAGCAAGCAGTGGCTTAATTTTCCATGGCAACAGTGCGTAAATCCATCGATTCGTGGCCAGACATATTAAAGGCCCGTATCAAAGCCAATGGTGGCCATTTCGAATACACTAATTTTTACTGAAATTTCCATAAATATGTACATATAAGTTAGGTTTTTTTTTCTTCTTACAAGGTTTGGTTACATTTTATATTTTAATAATCCTTGTAAGAATTTGTAGGTTAGTTCACTAGGTCTTAACCTGTATTAAAAATCTCTAGATTCACTCCAGCATCTCTTCCGCTAATTTATCATTAAGCTGATGTTCCTTATTTGACGTGACACAAAATAACTGACTATTACTTTTTTTTAATGTCCGTTTCGTATGGATTAGACACCAGACGAGCTCCGTGGCTAGACGAGCGCGGCGGTGGAGTCGTGAGACCATTTTGCACCCTCTTTTTACAGCATATGCGAAACGATCAAGTCTTTTGCATATTTCATCGATTTGCACTTTCCAGTTAAGATGTTTATCAATGTGTATCACCAAGAATTTAAAAGAATTAACTTTCTCTATTTTTGAATGATATGACTGAAACTGCATGATTTTAGTTTTACTTAGATTAATATGCAAATAGTTAGCATTCAACCATCCTATTATATTTTCCTAAGCTCTATTCGCTGACAACTCTAAAGTATTATAATTTTCATTCTTAACTATAGTAGTAGTGTCATCTGCGAAGAGAATATTTATGTAAGGTGGCATTTGGGAGGTCGTTAATATATAAAAAAACAGTGGCCCAAGAATGCTACCTTGGGGCACTCCTGAACTTCTCTTTAACATATCAGATCTTTGTGTTTCTCTAACTAAATTGCATGTCAGTTGTGATATTTTCGTTACCTCTGTACATTGTTTATTTAGGAAACTTTCGAGCCAATCATGTGCCCGGCCTCTAATGCCATACAATTCCAGTTTATGTAAAGGTTTATCGTGATTTACAAAGTCACATGCGCTACTCATATCAAGAAACAGTGACACAACCGGCAGGCTATTATTGATATTTTTTGTTACAAACTTCACAAGATTAAAACAAACTAATGCAGTTAAACTTCCCTTGCGAAAACCGTACTGTTGTAGTTGTAGTATATTACATTCTACAAAATCGTTCAATCTAATCAGCATTGCCTTCTCAAAACCCTTAGACAGGACAGGCACAAGAGTATTTGGTCTATAATTGCGTGGGTCCTTTTTAACTCTTTTTTAGGGTTCCGTACCCAAAGGGTAAAACGGAACCCTATTACTGAGACTTCGCTCCGTCCGTCCGTCTGTCACCAGGCTGTATCTCACGAACTGTGATAGTTAGACAGTTGAAATTTTCACAGATGATGTATTTCTGTTGCCGCTATAATAACAAATACTAAAAAATAGAATAACATAAATATTTAAGAGGGCTCCCATACAACAAGCGTGATTTTTTTGCTCGTTTTTGCTCGATATTCATTACGGCAACAGGTAGACGCTTGAAATATTCAAAGATTATTTAGTTATATATTCATTTTAAGAATAAATAATTAAATTAAAATAAAACAAATATTTAAGGGGGGCTCCCATACAATAAACGTGATTTTTTTTGCCGTTTTTATAGATAGTGGTACGGAACCCTTCGTGCGCGAGTCCGACTCGCACTTGGCCGATTTTTTATACAACGGCTTCACTATTATTAATTTAAGATCATCTGGAAAGATGCCGTCAGAGAAAGATAGTTTATGAAACGAGTGAGAAGGCGACTGATACAAAGCACGCCATTTTAGTATCTTAGTGGTAATATTATCGAAACCGGCTGCTTTGCTATTATTTAATTACATGATTATATTGTATGTCTCACTTTCTTCAATAAGTCTTAAAAAATTGTTCAAAAATTGTTATTTATGTCATTATCTGTCAGATCATTACTAGTTACCTGACGGTTTGTTAAATTAATAAAATAATTATTGAATGCATTGCAAATGTCACTAGATTCTGAGTATGTCATATTATTAAAATTAATTGTATCAATATTATTACTGTGTAATCTATCTGATAGAGTGAAGGAAATAGTTTCCTGGACAGCTCTACCTTTATTTTTACTGATATGAATGAACCTGTGATGATTTCATCTCTGCGCTTTATAGAATACACTTTCTTAACATACTACTATACTTATTAAACCTAGCCTTGTATGCTCTTTTATTCGATTTGGCCGATCGATGTTTCAAACATAATTGCGGTTTATTTTTACTTGATTACTTTAAGCCTTTTGTTATCCATCTTAGCTTGATCGGCTTATTATTTCCTTTTACCTTTATTACAGGAAAACATAAGTCATAAAACATACGAAATGTATAAAAATACGCTTCAGTTAAACTATCAGATTCTATAACCACTGAAAAAGAGGGACTAGAAATACAATTAAAAAAAACTCATATTCTCGGCGCTATAGTCTCGCTTCAAACCAAGTATTGAAACGTTTTTGTTTGTTTCCGAGGCAGAGTAAGTCTGGTTTTATATGTCTTATATTGCTCGCTATTTGATCCAAACAAGACTTTCCTCTTGTTGGTAGTTGTATATAAACTTGCAAGTTATAAATCTTTAAAATGTTTGTTAAATTTTCGGTGTGTTTATTACATTTAAAGATATCTAGGTTCCAATCCCAGCATATAACATTTCTTTTTTCTATGGAATTTACTTGTAAGATAAGACCAGGGCTCGTGGGTTCGATTTCCACACAGGTCAATTATTTGCCGGAACATGTCTGTTGTCTTGATCCGGGAGTTTCTAAGAAAGGTAGTGCGTATCAAAGCAGCCCGTCTGGGAAAGAACGTCAACCTCACAGAAAATCACAGTTAGATAACAGCTCCCTGAAGAATGGTATGATCCTGCAACTGAGTAAGCTCCTGAGGAATTCCTGTGTCAGCAGCAGAGGTGCTGTTGCCTGTCGTGCCTCCCGAAGTTTTGTAAAAAATAAATTAGTTACTTTTACATCCTAGCTGTGTAGCTAAGCTTGTTTATTTTCTTTTTTTTTATACAACGTCGGCAGGCATACAAGCATACGACCCGCCTGGAGTAAAGCGGTTACCGTAGCCTATGAACTCTTGTAATACATTAAGTATCACTTACGCGATGTTGCGTCCGCTGGTAACACAGCAACTCCTTAGGAGCTTACTGGCAACCTTACTTACACGCAAGAATACAACAACCCTTCAGGGATTATTTATGGCTAGCGGTTTTTATAAGTCTAATTTGGGTGAGATCTAAGTTCAGTTTTGGTGAAAATTAAGAAAAATATAATATTTCTAAGTACCACAGTGTCGCAAACCAACTTAGTTTCGTATGCAAGTAAGGTACGCAACCGTCGCGGCCCTACTCGCGCTTGGCTTGTTTAATCAAACTTCAGCAATTCCACAGTTCAGCAAACATTTATATTCACTTGTAGAAAATCTAGACTTTTTGTAGTTACTAATAAAATCTGGATACAGCGAGCGTAGCAGAGTGGAATAACTGTCTCTCCGGTTCGGAAATGTTCGCAATCTTTTAAAATAAAATATCAGAAAGAGCGTCTATGAAATTAAACATGAAAATCAATTACTGTACGTACCATATTACATATGTTTACGAGGTTGTTTACCGTTAACCGACTTGAAAAAAAGAGAGTGTTCTGAATTTAATCCGTATATATTTTCTTAAGTGCACGTTACGCGATATTTTCAATTGTTAACCAATTTTATATGTTCTTATTTTGTTGAGAAGACTCTAGTGTCCGATTAAAATGGTAAAGTTTGATTGTAAAAACTTTTTTAAGTTAAAAATATAAATTGCATTTGATTTGTTTTCTAAAGGAGTTCACATTGTATGCAGTTAATTTCATTAGATATCCCACTTAACAGAACGAACATTTTTTTAAACAAGGGTAATTTAAAAAAATGTTCGTTACTTCGTCCGCGACTTCTTTCGCGTGTATCCCGGTATCCCATGAGAACTGCCTTTTCTTACTCTTTCTTTTTCCTTGGCGGCAAAGATATAGATATATCGTTATGTTGAATAGCCTATAAACTTTCTCACGAATTAGTCTACCAAATGAAAAAAATATCTTATCCAACGTACAGTTTCTTTTTATATATACAACGTCAGGAGGCCTATAAGCACACGGCCCATCATGATGTCAAGCGATTGCCGTAGCCTACATACGCTTACAATACATTAAGTATCACCACCGCCTCTGCGGCTAACACAGCAACTCCTTAGGAGTTTACTGAAGACCTCACTCACACACAGGAACATAACAACCCTCTAGGGAGTTATTATCATCTTATTATTTGCTTGCTTCTGTGAGGTCCTCCACCTCTACTTACTTCCCCAGGCGGGCTGCATAGGTGCTAAAAAAAATCTCTTAAAAACACGCAACTAATACGAACTAACATATTCGTACACTCAAATATTTGCCCAGTGTGGGAATCGAACCCACGAGCGTTGGTGTCAAAATAACGTAACTGCGCGTTTCGCCACTGTGCCACCTAGCTCGTCGACAGTTTGTAGTTCGTTAGTAGTTCTCAAGATTATCGCACAACTGTTTATCAAACAAACAAACAATTAAATAAACTATTCCACTTTATAAAGTGGAATAGTTTATTTAATTGTTTGTTAGTTAAATTTAAATGTTAGTGTAAAATATAAGAAATTTCCTTTATTTTCAATAGTACTCGTAATACACTGTATCCTCATGTATATTGTTCCTTTGCACGCGTTTATGTTACGCGATTCTAGTAAAAATCCCGTAACTTAATAGCTGTATAGTGAAACAGCTTTTTTCGCTTTTTCCATTCTATTCAACTAAACCGATCAACTAGTTGTGCCGAATATAACTCAGCGTCATTTGTTTTAAACTAACCAATTAAAATATTGTTTTGTCATACATTATGATATATTCCAGTCGGAACTACGAAAATAAAAAGATAAAAATACTTTATTGGACATTGGACCTTAACGGGCACTTAGACACGTCTTACATTTTGAAATATTATCTTACGGTAGCTTATTCAATTCTCTTAGTTATTATTTTACTTTTTTAATGGACTGATGACATTGCGGAAATGACTATTGACGAATATTACAATGAATTTATGTCAGCAGAATTAAATATATACATTGTAGTTTGTGCTGAATTGTTTCCAGACATCTTTGTCAGTTACATATTCATCAATTCTATAATATGCCTCTTTACAGTGAGTATTTTTGACGTGCCATATGAATACATTCCAAATATTATAGGTACTTTACTACAGATTCGGATACTACAAGTCAAAGCGAGCCGATGTACCGGCGGATCAGTACTTATTTATTATATACTGCTATATGCTATAACATATTTTGTATATACAGATATTATGTATACTATTATATAAAGCGGTAAAATTTGTTCGATTGGGTGTTCATTTGAAAGCGCTAATCTCTGAAAAAATATTTTCGCATTTGGTAGACCAATTCATAAAGAAGCTTGTAGGCTATTCGACTTTACGGTACTACACTTTGAAGGTGAAGAAAAGGAAAGATATTAGAAAAATCGGTAGAAAAAAGCATAGCCCCAGAATACTATCTATCTATCTATAACTCCACGCCAAATCCCTTGCGGGGTAGACAGAGAGAACCGAGCGCCACGTGACTCGATCCTTACAAACCTCACTCGCTTCTTTCACATTCATTGCTGTTCCTACGTGCACGCTCGCCGGTTTCTAAAGCCCCTGACATCGTCTTCTGATGAAACACGATCAATTTGGTCATGGTAAATAAGTCTTGGTCTTCCTCGGCTCTTACGTCCTTCTACTTTCGCGTTGTGTATCTGGATACTGGGATACGCTCGAACGAAACCGCGGGCTGCAACTAGTTGAGCATATACACGGTTTAATCTAAGAAGGCGGCGCTTCTACTTTAATTTTCTTCTTTCTTATTTTATTATTTCCCCTTTTCTTAACATCGCCTTGGGAGACGGGTGATATTCAACAAACGCGAAATTTAGCTCAGAAATGTTTTATACTTAAATTAGCTTACATCTAAATTACCATGTTTAGTAATTAATTTGTTTATTTTACTAATACAGTAGAATTACAAACTATCTGGACGAGCATAAATACATGGAAGGGTCGGCAATGCATGATACACCTTTGGTGTTGCAAATCTCCATAGGCTACGGTAACTGCGTACCATCAGCCCGGACGTACGCATTTGCCACCTTAGTGGTATAAACAAAAATGTGTTACGTAAAATCGTTCTCGTCGGTTCTCCATAGATTATTTTCTTCATGGTCTGTATGTTGTCTTTATGTGTATGTTGTTTTCCTGCGTGTGAGTGAGGTCAGCAGTAAGTTCCTAAGGACATGCTGTGTTAGCAGCAGGGTTACTTAATATATTACGAGCGTTCATATCATATCATAATGTATTACATCATCACGGTTACCGTATTACATCAGGTGGACCGTATGTTTGCACGATGTATATTGTAGATGATGATGATGTGGTTATACATTCCCACTATTAGCTTTAGAATCAAAGGCAACCTCGCCTCCACGTGGTGTACCCAGCTAGTTAACAAACCAATCGCTGACGTAAGAAAGGTAGTACTCATCAAAGTAACTAACTAGACTGACAGCTGGGGAAATATCTTCTCACAGAAGACGACAAATAACAAATCCTTGGAAGATTGTTGTGTTCCGGCGAGTGTGTGAGTTCCAGAGGAGTTGGTGTGTCAACAGACGAGCTAAAAGCGTACGAGTGATTCTCATTACAACACAAGTGTTCATGACGTAGATGGCTTAACATCAGGTGAACCGTATGATTATTCTCCTCCAGACGTTAAGACAAAGGTAGCATGATTACGACACAATCTAAACCAGACCGCATTCAAAATTTCCATGGACCAAATATATCTAACTCTGGGCCGGATTCGGTAAACATATTCTTATATATCAATGTCTAAAAATTCTCCCATCTAAAAATGTTTACCAAGAAAGTTTGAAATAGCAAGCGTGTAGCACAGCCTCCCTCCGAGGCGAATAGCGGGCAGATTACAATTTGGCACGCCAACTTGTTTCAAGACAAAACTTATTCTAAAGATATAAAAACTTTTATGTAATAAAATTAAAGTTACTTTTTTTATGTCGACGTCTATTCACATGTTTTTTGTAATATTTTCTGATCTCGAATTCAATATAGTCAATTCATTTTTAATTTAAATGAGACTTGTATAAAATAAGTCTTTTCGCCGAACTGAAGTACTGCGACTTTTTTATGCTACCAAGGTGGCAAACATACCTACGGCCTACCTGATGGTAAGCAGTACATTTACAGTATTTGGTGTCACTCTTGCGTTGCTCTACAGCGCACACCAAGTTCCTTGGACGCCAGATTGCCCTTCTCTTCAAAGAGTTACTATACCCTCAATTTCAGACACAAGCGTATAGCTTTCTTTTTAGGGTTCCGTACCCAAAGGGTAAAACGGAACCCTCTTTATTGATTTTAATTACTGAGGCTCCGCTGTCCGTCCGTCCGTCTGTCACCAGGCTGTATCTCATGAACCGTGATAGTTAGACAGTTGAAATTTTCACAGATGATGTATTTCTGTTGCCGCTATAACAACAAATACTAAAAAATAGAATATAATAAATATTTAAGGGGGCTCCCATACAACAAACGTGATTTTTTTGCCGTTTTATAGATAATGGTACGGAACCCTTCGTGTGCGAGTCCGACTCGCACTTGGCCGATTTTTTTGCTCATTTTTGCTCGATATTGATAACGACAACAGGTAGACGCTTGAAATATTCACAGAGTATTTAGTTATATATTCACTTTACGAATAAATAATTAAATTAAAATAAAACAAATATTTAGGAGGGGCTCCCATACAACAAACGTGATTTTTTTGCCGTTTTTATAGATAATGGTACGGAACCCTTTGTGTGCGAGTCCGACTCGCACTTGGCCGATTTTATTTTATAACACTAAGGTGCAAAACAAGCATCAGGGAGGCCGCCTGATGGAAACAGACATCGTAGCCTATGGACATTTGCAACACTAGGGGTGTTACTCATGCGCTGTTGATACTAAAAACCTCTTCACGCCTTTATTTAATAACCTCATGCTGTAGTCCCTTGGAAAAATTCATTCTACAACTTGAGAGTTCTCGGAATAAAACTTTTCTGAAGCCGCACAGTACGCGACCATTTCGATTGCGGCCATCGTCTTAATTTAGTTTTTCTATTGGAGACAAGTCTTCAGTTTAGAATCATTTCAAAGTCCTCGAAATGTCCCAGCTTCAGGAACCCTGCTAAAAAATTACTAGGGAAGGGTTCCCAGACCCTATCCTGATGTATAAATACCGCCTGTAAAACGGTAGTCATTTTTACAAAGTTTTCTTCATGTCTTATTCACATCCTCCGAAATGCACTCGTATATAAATATTTCCGTTTTCTCATTGCTGTATAAGTTCACTAGCATCTGGTAACATAGGTATGTTACCAAATAGGTAGCATCAAAATTGTCACAGAAAGCAAATTTTATACTGAAACGTAAAAATTCCATCATTAGCAACAATATCAGTTATCAAAAGCGCGGGAAAAAGTTCCACGTAACAATGAATGTCTTCAATTGACAACATAATGTAGATTCGCAAGAATGATGCCGGGAATGTTACAGAGCCTTGCGGGTTGCCAGTATATTTGCTATCGGAGTAGCTACTACGGTTTTTATACTTCTGATGAACTAAAAGCTGATCACCAGATTGAAGATACCATTGCCAGACTCGATTGAACGCCTTCGCCATATCTGGAATACCAAGAAAACAAATTGGTCGTGGTAGGTAAGTCTTAGCCTTCCTAGTCTTCAGTATCCTTCCATTTTCACATTATGTATCTGTTTCGTCATTTTTTTTTTGGTATCCGAAATAACATAAATTCAGTTAACTGCTCAACTCACAAGAAAATGGGGTTACATTACAATTAAAGTGTACGTGACATCTGAACTGGTATGAATGAACATACTTGTATCTCAGATGTACATGTATTCTTTTATCATGCGTTCTTTCTACATGTCCGAACCAGCGAAGCATGCCTTTTCTTATATTAACAATTTATCACTATTGTCAGTACGGGATTACTACAATCTTTTTTTTTATTTTACCAATATTTCGGCGACGTTGTAGACGCCATGGTCATGGGATAACTGAAGACGAACGGACGGACTGTGATATCAGGAGCCCTAGGAACCGGTGAGCGTGCATGAAGAAAGTTATGCATGTTGAAGAAGCAAGCGAGGCGTGTTAAGACCGGTCTTATGGCGCTCGCTTATCTTTACCCCGCAAGAGACCAGACGTCAAAATGTACATACATACAAGGTTACATTTAAAAAAATTTAAGACATGTCCATATTTATTGCCGGGCCTTCAATGCCAAAGTGATATATCTCATTGAAATTAAACTATTTTTAACGGAAGTATCGCGTGTTTTATTTATTTTGTTGAAACCTGACGTTTCGAACGCTTTGCAGCGTCCGTGGTCGCAGGAAAGACTGGGCTGGTCTGGACTGGTCAGGTTTCAACAAAATAAATAAAACACGCGATACTTCCGTTAAAAATAGTTTAATTTCAATGTGTAACAATCGCGAAAACCTAAGACAATGATATATCTCAATTCACACCCATTTCGGAAACATAACAACACACCCCTAAGGTCTTGAATATAAAGTTGATATTTCTGTAAGGTGCTGTAAATATGCGTGTACCTACTGTAAGTAGGCAATGTATTCAGTGTAAGCTGCGTTCGCTATCTGACAGTTAACGGCGCGGCGGAGGAGCGATAAAACTAACTGTAAAACACGTAATGTCTGTTGGAACTTCTGCTAAGTACTTAGATTATTTATAGGCAAAAAAATAGACTTTAAATGAAAGGTCTCCACAAGTGTATAAACGACTAAATTTTACGAGTTTGGTGGCGCAGTGGATAGTGAAGCTACTTTTATACCAACGCTCGTGGGTTCGATTCTCACACAGGGCAAATGTTTGTGTGCACAAACATGTCTGTTCATCTTGGTCTGCGTGTTTTTAAGACAGGCAAGGTGCATCAAAGCAGCCTGTCTGGGGAAGTAACTGTACCTCAAAGAAAATTGCCGCCAAATAACAACTGGCGGATAGTTAAGTTCCTGCGAGTGAGCGAGGTCACAAGTAAACTCCTAAGAAGCTGCTCTGTTAACAGCAGAGGTGGCTTTGCGCGCGCGTGATATTTAATGTATTACAAGCGTTTGTAGGCTATGGTAACCGCTTTACATCAGGTGGGCCGTATACTTGTAAGTCTCCCGATGTCGTATAACAAATAAAATTAGGTATACTGTATTCGATTCGTTAAAAGAAATCGAATGAGCCCAATCTCGACTTTAGTAGTAACCACTATCCACCAAGAATGATCATCAGATCAACTCAATGGAACCACATTCTTGTATTGTCATCGATATTACATACATTTGTGATGGTTCAAATTGATCCGTCAATTGCAAGTCAGTTAAATTCTACTTCATTAGTTTCCATATATGTATATGTAATATATGTATAAATATTTCTCGTGAACCTAATAAAAGCGAAATAAGAATACTGAAGCAATTTTGATGCGGTTTTCAACGTTTTGTGCTGAAATTAATCAGCGAGAAAATGGTTTACCGTGAACTTTTTGCCAGAATTCCCTTGAGCCCGCTCGTACGTTGAAGCTAAAATTCGACGCTTGAAACTGATTTTTGTTCAAAGGTATAACTAAACCAAATTACAATTGCTTTCATGACGAGCTCGGTGGCGCAGTGGCTAGGAAAGCTAGTTTAACAACAACGCTCACGGGTTCGATTTCTGCGACAGATATTTATGTGCACGATGAGATATTTATGACATGACTGTTTGCCTTGGTCAGAGTGTTTTCTATTTATTACAAGTATTTACTTACAAAAAAAGCGTATTATACGCTTATTTTGGTACTAGAAGGCGCTATGTAATTTATCTTACATACAAAAACGTAGCTTTAAGATTTAAAAACTTATACATATTTTGACGCCAGGTGCATTGCGGGATAGGCAGAGAGAACAGATCGCCATAAATCACAGTCTTCACAGTCTTTTTTTAACATTCATAGCTCTTTTCATGTACACTAACCAGTTCCTAGGGCTCCTAGGGTATCATACTCTGATAAAATATGGCCAATGTCGTCCTCACAGAATCTTGACCTTCCTCGACTCCTACATTCTTCCACTTGCGCACTGTATATCTGTTAAAAACCTAATCTTCAAAATATTTAAGTTCTAATTTAATGGGCACGGCGGGAGAGATGTCTGGTTCGTTTCCTTTAGAATGACGAGCTCGGTGGCTCAGTCGTGAATGACGCGACTTTGACACCAACGCTCGGTTCGATTCCCACACAAGACAAACAAACATATGTGTGCATGAACATGTCTGTTTGCCTTAGTCTGGATGTTTCAAGACAGGTAGGGCGCATCAAAGCAGCCGGTCTAGGGAAGTACCTCCACCTCACAGAAAACCGCAGCCAAATAACAACTCCCTTGTTGTGTTCCTGCGTGTGAGTGAGCCTTGTGCCTCCCGACGTAGTATAAAAAAAACGGGTTGCACCCCGGTAGTACCGGCAGAAGTGAAAACTTGAACATTAACGTTGTGCATTTTTGAATATTTTTGAATGGTTAGGGAATAATTTCGCACGAATTGCTTTATTTATCAGTATAAAAGTATTATAAGTGACAAAATACAATATTCATTTATTGAGCTATCGTACACAAACATGACAATTTATAAATTTAACACTTCAGAACTATTACAATTATTTTACATTAAAAAGTTTAACTCTCAGAAAAATCAACTTTCATCCATAATTTCAACGACTCTTTCACCATCATCATTACCAGCATCATCATCGCCAATCTCTAAAACTAAAACACACACTCACACTCGCGCAAGCGCCCGGCGCGCTTAAACCAAACAGCGCAGTTGATAAACTACGTTGAACGAAACGCGTAAGCGCCTAGAATTTCATGGCGCTTACAGCGTTTTGGCCGCGAGAAAATAATGCCCTATGAACAATCTAGCGCTTCATGTTTTAATTGTTTAATTAGAGGTAAGTAAAGTTTTAGCGCTGCAGCGAACTTAAGTTCTAATTCTCACCAAAATCTTACGGTCAGGGTCACGTATCCTGACGCGAGTTTAACATTTTTTTCTCATCCCAAAAAGAGCACAACGCCGCTAAACAAGTTTTCACTTCAAAAATGAATAGCTCTACGTGCTCTACATGCACAAACAGGAAAGCATCACGCAGGTTCCCAAAATTGTTTGCTGTAATCACACACTTACCTACGTGCTCCGACACCTAATGTTGTATTTACATAAACTGCCGATGATTATGCTTCATCTTCGTAGGCTTATCCCTTTCTTAATCCATTAGGATTAATGAGATCTGCTACCTAAGCTTTTGGTGACAATACTGATTTTTACATGTAACAACTGCCGCCAGAACTTCACAACCTAGAACGAAAACCGGACCTTTCTTAGGATAGGTCAAATGTCTATTGAAATATAATTTTTGTGTGGTTTCTGCACGATGTTTTCCTTCATCGCCGAGCGAAAGATGATTACAAATATGTACTAAATCCGAAAACGCACACAAGAATAGGAATAAGATTATATCTCAAAAATATCAAACGCTTGAAATTTCTCAAGGCACACTGTTTTTCTCGGGCTAGGTGTTTTTAAGAGAGGTAGGGCACAGCTAAGTAACCCGTCTGTGGAAGTTCTCCACCTCACAGAAAAACACAGCCAAATAACAACTCCCTGGTGGGTTCTTGTGTTCCTACGAGCAAGATTACCAGTAAAGTCTTAAGTTGTAGCTGTCTGGATCATCGGGAGAGCGATACTTCATATATTACAAGCGTTTATAGGCTACGGTAGTCGCTTAACATCGGGTAGGCCGAATACATATATAGCGATGCATAAAATAAAGACTGTAGGAGGTAGAGTCGACGTCATTTAGATGTAGTGCTCATCGAATATTCGTTATTCCTTCAACAGCAAAGTGCATCAACCTGTCTATTCTACAAAAAATACAGAAGGAGACAAGGTTATCTACCATTTGACGAGCTCGGTGGCGCAGTTGTGAAACGCGCTGTTCCGCTGCTTTGACACCAACGCTCATGGGTTCGATTCCCACACAATAGAAACATTTGTGAGCATGAACATGTCTGTTTGTCTTGGTCTGAGCATTTTCTGTGTATAATAAGTATGTATGTATAAAAAACACACATACATATAACTCGGTGAGGCAAGAATAACCTCTCAAAACATATGCTTATGGGCGTCGGGGCACGAGACCATAAGGTCGATCACCAACACGGTTGGAAGATTAAACAACGAGGCGACTAAGGATGTCTTTCATAAAAGGTCTGTGACATACCCTAGATCAGCAGATGGAACAAAGTATTTGGAGCATCGTGTCGTTGGAGATCAAAGGCTGACATAGGCAGCTGACGTCTTCTAATACCGAAGGTCTAATCCGAATTTCAATTACGTTACGTATTGCTCGCGATATACCCATTTATTCTTTTTTTTTTTTGTCGGACAAATTACACAGCTCCACCTAGCCCCAAAGTAAGCAAAGCTTGTGTTATGGGCACTAGACAACTGATAAACATACGTAAATACATTTTTTTTTGTAAACTACATACTTATTATACATAGAAAATACCCAGACCAATACAAACAGACATGTTCATGCACACAAATGTTTGTACTGTGTGGGAATCGAACCCACGAGCGTTGATGTCAAAGTAGCGTAACAGCGCGTTCCACCGCTGAGCCATCGAGCTCGTCGATTCTCTTTCTATCATCTCCCCAATATATGTATACATATGGATATTATTAAATTGTATTTTCTGTTTTATTACTATTTACTACTATTTATATTTGTTTAATATTATAATAGTCTATTTCGTTTACCTCGCCACTCGCTTACCAAGTTCCAATTAGATACACAAAGGTTGACTGGAAGACATTCCTTATAGCAATAATTCCGCCTTTGTACGTTTGCTAATGTGTTGCATTTTAATGTTTTTCATTGTTTTTTTATGTACAATAAAGATATAAAAAACACACAAACCTAACCTATCTACGAGTACTTCATAATCATAATAAGAAAAAACATCTAAGCTTGACGGGATGAAAGAATGACGAAACAGATATACAATGCGAAAGTGGAAGGATGTGGGAGCCGAGACTAAGACCAAGACTAACGTACCATGACCAAATTGGTGTTTTATCAGAAGGTGATGTCAGGAGGCCCCAGGAACCGGCGAGCGTGCATGAAGAGACCTATGAAGTGTGTAAGGACCGCGTCTTATGGCGCTCGGTTCTCTCTGCCTATCCCGCAAGGGACCTGGCGTGAAGATATACATACATACATCTGGCTTGGCACTGTACTGAATGTGCTCTTTCAATATAAATATACGAAAAAGGTTTATTAAGCTCACTAGTGTACATTAACGTTCCGTTGCTGGTGCAGCAATAAACACGGATTTGAGAGTCCCGAGTGAAGCCGCCATTCATCGTTTCCGGTCCTCAGTGACTATTTCCCTATTCCCGTTACTGACTGGATATTGAACCCTTTATCTCTTCGATCAATTTATTAATATACTACTTTAACATCCATCTCTACTTAATTAGAACCGCTGAATAGATACCATTCTTGGCGTTTTTATAGTTGACAAGTGTATAATGGTCACATACATAATCTATACAGATAAATAAAATTGGAGTGTATGTTTGTAACATTAAAGTAACCGCTTTTTATTAAATGCATATGGATGTATACCAAAATATATTTTTTTACAATTTTTGTCTGTCTGTCTGTTCATTCCGGCCAATCTCTGAAACGGCTGGACCGATTTTGACGAGACTTTCACTAGCAGATAGCTGATGTAATAATGCCAGCTCCGCTACCTAAGCCTAAGGATTTAGCGAAGATACTGATTATTACCTCCTGACCTCCACTGCGCAGAGGGAAAACCAGATCTTTCTTAGGTTAGGTCACTTCTTAGGTTATTAGTGTGTATTTTGAAATTTTTTTTTGTGTAAAGTCGCGTTGTCCTGGAAATAAACTTATGAAGTTAAATACGACATTTGATCCAAATCGTTAGAGCTGTTTCCAGGATATATGAAATCTAACACGTAAAATTCAATGTGTGTATGTATGTTGGCTATGAACTCGAAAATCGGATGGACCGATTTTGAGAAAATTTCGTTATTAAGTCCTTCAAATTTAGTTATTAAGGACATCAATATCTTTTCTTATTCTTCGTCCTCTAAGTCTCTTCTACTTCTTCGCATTATCCCGATTCCTAATCCATTAGGATTGGCGAGGTCTGCTAAAAAAATACCTGAACGCCTGAAAAGCAAAGTCTTCGAACAGTGTGTGCTGCCAGCGATGACATACGTAACTGAGACGTAGGCCTTCACTACGGACAAATGGGGGAAGTTCAGGTCGCCTAGCCTGCTATGGCAAGAGCTTCGCCCGGAGTTTCTCTGCGTAATAGAATCAGAAATAAGGATATCCATAGTAGAACTAAGGTAACCGACATATCCCAGAGGTATGTAAGCTGAAGTAGCAGTGGCCGGTCACATGGTTTGTAGAACCTATAACCGCTGGGGAAGAAAGGTTCTCGAATGGCGTCCCCGTACTGGTGTGTCCCCATACACACACGCAGTGTGGGGCGACTCAAGGGGTTCGTAGAGAGTCGGTGGATGCAGCTGGGACAAAATCGAGACAAATGACACTTAAGAGGGGAGGCCTATATTCAACATTGAGCGAATACGAGCTGAGATGAATCTTTCGTGGTTATTTATATCGTACTATTTATTACAGGTACGGGACTAACCGCCATTTGTTTTTATATTTTCAGTTACAAATTCCAAGGTCACAGGATGACTCAGTCCCGCGTTAAGGAGTCATCCCTCTCAAAGTCTTGTTACTTTTGTGAACTATGAAAATAGTGTTATTTTATACTTGATTATATTATGTATATAATATACGTTTAGATTTTGAAAATTTATACTGTGACCTCCTGTAATTGTCTGAAAATACTTTTATGATCTCAAAACTCAATTATTAATACTGCAAAGTTGTGATAGAACTGATGCGTTTAGTCAAATTTAATCAATGTTGATTAGTTTAATCTATTTTTTTACTTGTAGATTCGTAGAAGTAGACATTTATATTCTCAGACAGAATCTTGTCAAAATTACTAAGTAACTTGATAGGAATAAAAAATACCTAGAAAGTTACTATATGGGAAGTAACTCGGTAATTTTTGAAACTTACGCTGTATGTTAGTAGTAAGGAATATTCGGAAAATAATATTTAGAATCAAAATTTTGGTTTAATTAAACCTAGAAGTAATAAAAGTCTTATCGGTTCACTCATAATTACAAATAAAATTTTAGAAAAATATATATTATGAAGTTTTAACAGTTATTAAATTATAATTCTGTAATAATAAATAATCCAATAAATTTTACAAGAGTAAAATTTGTAGAAAACAAGGTAATGCAAGAATTTTGCTAACTAAGCGGCATAAACAATATTTACACTAGGTATTATTAATTTCATCACTTCTCAAATTATTTACATCTTACAAACAACTCGAATTATCTACATCTTACAAGATCATTACAGTCAAAAAAGATTTCAAATTTTTCCACTTGAGGCGCATAATTATAGTTTTTCATCATGAATCAATAAACCACTCGTCTACGCATGAAAGCTCACAAAAACATTGTGTTTTAGCACCTATTAACGCGATTCGGGCCTGCTGACCAATGGGAGAATAGTTTAACCGATAAGCCGATAAGCACCGCGATGTTGATCCGCGAACTAGCCAATAAGAACTGCACGTTCTGCCATACCTCCCGAAGCGAAGCGGTGAATTGAGTCACTACGTAATATCGATCTTGGTTCTCTATTTCCTTCATGTTTTTCAACTAGAGCCTATTTTAAAATAGTATGGTAGACCACATGCGATTCGTTCCCTTTTATGTGTATCAGCAATTCTGTACGGTATACTCGCATATTGTAGACGTGCTTTTAGAATATATGTATATTCATAATATGCCCTCCCTCATATCTCCGTCATTATTATAAAAAAATATTAGCACCGGCTAGCACAAAAACATCAGCAGCTTATCACGCTTCGTTCACTCGTCTGCTTAATGTCATAATGCAAAAACCTGACCTTTCAGTTTTCAGAAGTGCCTTTTAGAGAAAAGGCAGTTTCACAGCGCAGACTGTACAAAAATTAAACATTGTAATTTTGATTGTAGTTAAGCAGGTTTTTTTATACATCTTCTGGCGCGTTAGGTAAAAATTATGAAAGGGAATTTCTACGATACCGACATCTAAAGTCGACACCACGATGTTGATTAATGTCTCTCAAGTTTTGTTCATGACTATATTCAAGTTAATCAAATACTTATTTATGAATCTACATACTATCTAACAGTACAGATAAAAAAGATTTATGGATTATTAAATATATATGAGTATGTTAAATTAGATAGTGATTGATATTTATTTATAATTTATTATATAGATTATAAATAGTAAGCATCCAAGCACGCTTCCCTGTGGTATAGATTTAGTAACCTTCACTTTATTGGATCTAACTATATTAATGTTCCCGGTAGAGTAGCCATGTTGCTCAATTTCTACATATTGTATGCGATTTAAAAGGTTATAAAATATTAATTATAATGTATTATTATAAGTAATATGTAGGTATAATAATAATAAGTCATTATGTAAGTATTGGTAATTTTTTGTTGCTATAATAGCATCAAATATTACTAAATACTTACGAAATACGTAACCGATACATAAGTAAAATACCAAATTACTAAACCAAACTTTTCCTGAAAGCAGAAATAAATTCAATATCAGAAAATATCGTTGGAAAATTTAAAAGGTTGTAGCCATTGAATAAAGATGAGGTTTACGGTACGAAGTTCTGCGGTGGAAGCAATGCGACGGGTGACTAGTCAAAAGAATTTTCAAGAAAGTGCTACGCTGAAAAATTCCGAGCTGAAAACGCGAGTCATAAATAATTCATCTTACTAAATTACTTAGGTCACAAGGGTTTATTGTTTTAAAGGAAATATAATAATATTTTCGAAGTACATGCTTCAAATAAAACCAGTTGAGAATGCGCAAGCTTGCATTGCCAGAGGAACACCTGGCTCGTCAATTATATAACAATTCAAATTATTATTTTTTAAATGTTGTCGGCATTTTGACCATGTTCCTTAAGAGATAGGAACGGTGTTCCTGAACATTTCTATTCTATTTTTTTATGCTGAATCCGAATCTGAAGTCAATATTCGAAAAAAAACGCACACACAGACAAACGCATAGACAAACATATAGATTTCATATAGGGACGGTGTTCCTGAAAACCTCTATACTGTTTGGCAGCCGAAATCTAAGCCAGAAGGCACAGCTCGCTGTACACAACGCGGTGCAAATCCCAACGCTAACTTATGGAAGTGAGAGCTGGGTATGGCAGAGAGAGCATGAAAGTAGAATAAATGCGATCGAGATGGGAGTACTGCGAAAAATTTGTGGCATAACGCTTGCTGACCGCGTTCGAAATGATGACGTACGAAAGACAGTTGGACTGAAAGAGAGTGTCGGTGTTAAGATAAGAAAGGGCATGCTCCGTTGGTTCGGACATGTAGAAAGAATGCAAGATGAAAGAATGACGAAACAGATATACAATGCGAAAGTGGAAGGATGTAGGAGCCGAGGAAGACCAAGACTAACCTACCATGACCAAGTTGGTCGTGTTTTATCAGAAGGTGATGTCAGGAGCCTTAGGAACCGGCGAGCGTGTATGAAAAGAGCTATGAATGTGAAAGAAGCGAGTGAAGTGTGTAAGGACCGCGTCATATGGCGCTCGGTTCTCTCTGCCTACCCCGCAAGGGACCTGGCGTGAAGATATACATAAATACATACATACATACAATTACTGCACCATCGAACTCGTCGAGTCAAACTCAAATCGAGGCTTATATTCGTATTTCAATAATTGAAAATTATTATCATAATATTTGTTCGTTACGTGTTATTTCAATAGCCTAATTGAAATTGTGGTTAATTGTGTAGATTCAATTGAATTTGAATACTACATAATTACACCGGATCGGATGCACTGGGAGATATTTATACTAAAATAATAAATGCTAGTTCCAAATTTCTCTACCGAAATTACGAGTATATGAATTGCAAAAGTTTCCCAGTTCAGATTATTTCAGCTAGCGGCTGATTGTTACGACCATTTTTAGCAAGAATTTAACTATAATATTATTAATCAATAGATTATAATGTTCTATCTGTCTTTTACATACCAAGTTACTTGCGGGGTACGCAGAGAGAACCAAACGTCACATGACACGGTTCTTTCATACCTCACTTGCTTCTTCACCATTCATAGCTCTTCTTGTGCACGCTCGCGGCGCACCACCAAGGGTACAACGCAACCATACTTTTCTTAGGTCCATAAATAATCCCTATCACGTCGAAAAACTAGGTACCTATCGTCATAAAATTCACTATTGCTAATACCATCGGTCAACCATGTTTCTATAAGCGAAATTAGATTTAGAAGCAAATTACATTTAAAAATGTGTATTTTAGTGCGCAGCCCTCGTGCGGTTTGATAATATAAGTTTATATTAACCCTTTTTTAATAATAACCGCACTACACCAGAAGCGAAATAATATTAAATTTTATTCCATATATATATAATTAAATTATAATCCATCTTTAAAACTCCCGAAGCATCCTCAATATAACTATGATACCGAGCAGAATCAATGACGCATTTCAATAAAATTAAACAAATTTTTGCAATAAAAGTTTTGAATACATTGAAGCTTTCCATATGTAAAATTAAGATGCACGAAAAATAAATAAATCTTGACTGTAAATAACATCAACTATGTTGGTCTAATAATTCATAACAATGTAAGGTATACACATAAAATTTATTTAGCAATAGATGTATGCAGTGCAAACAACTTGTAAGCGAATATGGTAGGTATTGTGTTACGAGTAATACGATCGCGAGCGAAAATAACCTAAATGTAGCCAACAGTAAATGCACGGACAAGCGATAATATTTATTGAGCAAATAATAACTTACG
This sequence comes from Pyralis farinalis, assembly GCA_947507595.1. Classification (NCBI taxonomy): domain Eukaryota; kingdom Metazoa; phylum Arthropoda; class Insecta; order Lepidoptera; family Pyralidae; genus Pyralis; species Pyralis farinalis. Next base: position 5,653,692 of record OX382270.1, read on the forward strand.
TGCAGTATATTGTTGACGATTCCGTTGACGACTGCATATTCAATAGACAACAGGTGGTCGAGGTGAGGTGGTTCCCAAACTGTACGATATACACTATGTTTACAAATGTTATTATAAAAAATAATAGTAAGTGATTTTTAAAAGGTCTTTTTCGCACTTTATATAGAAAGTGGGTGATGTTTCCGATTTGTAGGCCATAATTTTGCAATGCTTGATCCAGATAAACTTGAAGTTTTTTTCCTTAGCCAATAACCATGCTTTATTCAGTAAAGATTTGTCATTGACATAATAGGTCACTGGGGAGGAGAAGCCCAAATTGGATAAGCGCAACAGGTTACTCTCTCGTGCTAAAGCTACTAGTTCTTCCTTCCAATAGCGGTTGTTGAATGATATTACTCTTGGTTTATCATTATTAGAGATACGGCTGGGTATACATGCAATATGATTTATTTCTTCTTTATGGAATTGTAGGGCACATAAGGTTCGTATCCTTTCCGCAACTTCGTACAAATTCACATTTTTCTTTAACTGAATCCCCCAGATTTCCACATTATTACTTCGGGCCCAATGATCTCAATCATGTAACTCTCGGTTGAGTCGGGCAACCTCATTTTGAAGAGCTGGAACTTCACCTGCTAGATTTTTTGCCTCTATGATCCGCGTTTACTGGCCTTCAACTTTATCTGACGAGGATTTAACGTTTCAATAACCGCATTCAATTCAATCTTTCGGATCACTGATCTCAATCCTAATTAATTTGACACCTTCCACTAGTGACGGTATCGGTGCAAGCTTAAATGTTATCCTCTAGAGCTGCTCCTATATCTTGTCCAATTGGCTGGTTAGCGGCGATACCGCAGCTGGGGACGGACACGTATTTGTCTTGCATTTGGGACTGCGCCCTTTGTTTTTTCGGTCACCTAATTTCCGGTAGCCGGCCTCAGTAATACTCGAGCTCAGGAAGTCGTAGCACTTTTTATAAACACTGCAGATTGTTCCCGCAGCCGCAGTTGTACACCGCAGCCCGCACAGTCAAACATTGTAAGGCAAAAGATTGCGAGCCACTGAAATCAAGAAAAAAAAAACAAGCGTCTATTCGAAAAGCGACGACTGTATTATGTTTCGGGGGTAACAAACATGCAGCTCAGCTGATTTAAAGTGGGTATCGCTTGTGCGTTGCCACCCCTGCTGTCAACAAAGCATCTCCTTAACCTCACTCATTTGTAGAAATACAAGACCTTTCCAGTTTGTCATTTGGCTGCGGTTATCTGTTACTTTCCCAGTTGGGTTACTTTGATGCGCCATACCTTTATTAAAAGAACCCAGACCAAGGCAAACTGACATGTTCATGTACACATTTTTTTGTCCAGTATGGGAATCGAACCCACGAGTTTTGAAGTCATTTCTAACCACTTGGTCTTATCAACATTAATATAATTATCAATCTCACTCGCTTCTTTAACATTCATAGATCTTTTCAAACACCCTTGCTGGTTCCTAGGGCTCCTGACACCACGTTCTCATAACACACGATATACTTGATCATTGTAGGTGGTCCTTCCTCGGTACCTACATCCTTCTACTTTTGCGATGTTCTACAATTTCGTAATTCTTTCTTGTATTCTTTCCAGATATCCAAACCACCGAAGTATGCCTCTTTTTATCTTAATATAGTTAACTTGGTATACAAGTTTTCCCAACGCTCCATTCATATTAGCCACTGCACTCATTCACCTCTCCACATCAGTGGTGTACCTTCCATCCTTGATAAAACTGAATCGAAGATATACAATCTCATTCACTTATTCAATACTACATAATCGACCTTAATTGCATTCATTTTAGTTTCCTCTTTTGCAAATACCGTCTTTGTTTTCTTCGCATTCAGCTGTAAGCCTTTCACCAAATAATCCTCATTTATCATTGTCACTAGTATTTGCAGTGCAGATAGTGTGTCTATTATATTAGCCCTGAGTTGTCTGTATAAAGCAGACATTTCACCAGTAGGTCACCCATGCGCAGTCCGACATTTGCAGATCGTACCTAATACGTATTAATATTTAAAGTTTTATTTTTAAATTCAAATTCAATAAGTACAAAAATAGAGATGTTGTGTGTATCAAAATAAAATCCGTTATGTTTTGCCTTTCATACAATTAGGCATGCAAAAGTTCAAGCATTCTATGAAATACAAAATTTAATTCCGATTATGCTTTAATTCACTCAAGATTTAACTCAAGTCGTCAATTGTTATTATATGAACTCATTAATTAATTCATTAAGGGAGTAGAAACATTTGTCAATAAGCCAATTATGTAGCTTATTTTTAAATTGTGTGACGGGCAACTCTGCAATATCACTCGGAACCTTATTATAAATTTGTATCGCCATGTGAAAAGCATTTTTATTGACTATACTTAATTTTTTTCCGTGTACGCATAGTTTATTACCTACTCTAGTTCTTTGTTCTCTTGACCGTACGTCTTTATTTTTTGTTTTTGTTGTACGTCTTTATTCTTTATTTTTTATTTAAAGGAGTAGTAGCATAAAAAGAGAGCGCTTGATGGCTTCATATGTCATTTGGCTCTTGTGTTTAATATTTAAGCTTTGACATATAAATGTGAATAACGAACACCTTACAAAAATATTTAAATCGAACACGCAGCTCAAGTCATATCAAACACAGCCTGTCTATGGGTGGGTCTCTGATGAGTTGCTTTCAGAGGGCACGTTAAGCCTTTGGTCACGGCTATTGTCAATAGATGACAGTCATTAAGCTAAGTCAGTGCCTTCGGGCGACTTGAAAACACTGACCTTTATCAATCGGCAGTTAAGTAGCGTGTTGGAGTACGTTCTATATCCCTTTGGTTGAAGGGAAACCCGCAACCGTGCAGTGAGATGAGTTAGGGTTGGTGTAGTAGCAATAGTAGTAAATGCAGAACTTTATAACTAAATGTCCAAGAACTGCACGGATCCCTCAGTAGGCGAGTCCAACTCGCCCTTGCTTGTATTTTAATAGTAAAATACTTTCGGTTACAAACTACAACCCCTGCGGAGTATGTCATTTATTTGCTATGAAAATGATATTACAACGTCAGAAGACGATTTAAACGGGACCGGGCTCCATAATACTTTTAAATGATAGCTATAAAAAGTACAAGGTTCATAAATTTATTTCAGCAAGTACTTACTACGTTGCGAAGGGACTGAAGTCCTCGGCGTTCGTAAGCGGGAAGTATTTAGAAGGCATGGGTGCTTCACATCGAAGTAAACTGCGGAGATTTTCTCTAGGCCTGGATACCGGGTTTTCATGCAGAACCATCTCCTTGACTAATTCACTGAGGTTTCAAGTTTATCAAGCGCTGACTTAGTATTCACTATTTAATGATTGTAAAAGTTTAATGTAAAATTATTTTCCTACTCCCATTTGGAAATGTTCCCGTTTTAAAACTACATTTAATGTCACCAGGAACATCATTCCAGAAAGCAGCAGTTGCGTAATGAAAATCCATATGACTTTTCAATACAGTTTAAGTAAGAAATGTTTTGTAATAATAACCCTAAAATACATATTTAAAAAAATCATAAAATTTGAATTTGGAAGCTAATAGCGTCGTATGAAAAATTGGCTAAAACTTTTGACGCCAAGCTGTAACTAATTAAACAATTATTTTCCGCCATATTTTATCAAAGTTTTCAGTTTGCTCATGTAACTTGTAAATATTTTATTATATTTACATTCTATACTCATATTGAAAATTTAACGCCGTCGGAAATAACCGACCCTGCTATAGAAACAGCAAAATCTTTACTTCCCAAAAAATCTCAAAAGAAGTATGAAAAATGTTACAAAAGTTTCTGTGATTGATGGATAAGCAAAAATGAGAACCAGAAAACGTTTTCTTGGTTTATTTTAAACAATAATCATCGACACTTTGGACAAAATATTCTATGCTGCGTTCGACAATAAATTTGAATCACAACATCGATTTTTTTTATGCGACGTCGGAAGGCGTACAAGCATACGGTCACCTGATGTAAAGCGGTTACCGTAGTCTATGAACGCTTGTAATATATTAAATATAAGCAGGAACACAAAAACCCTCTAGTGAGTCGTTATTTGGCTGCGGATTTCTGTTAAAAAGAGGTACTTCCACAGATGGGTTCCTTTCATGCGCCCTACCTCTCTTACGTTATATATATTTACACGTACCTATATTATATCTTGATGTATCTTCGTGCATACATTTTCAGGATAATTGGACTGATAATTTTCATACCTAAATGATCAGTTGGTATTCTGTCCGTCTGTCTTTCCATCTGTCACAAAGCTGTATTTTTTTATCCGTAATAGATAGCGATTAGAAGTTTTTACAGAGCGTGTCTGTATATCTGCTTGGCCGCTATAACACAAATGCCATACAAGAAATGTGATTTCTTCAGCGTTTTTTTACACACGGTGGTACGGAACCCTTCGTTTATTAGCAGGTTGGTTCTTGGCCGGTTTCAGTAGTCGCAAAAACATAATAACGCCTTTTAAAATGGAAAGTATTTTTTATACAATATTGGGAGGCAACATACGGCCCACCTGCTTTGCTGTGTAAGCAGCAGAGGAGGCATCGCGCGAGTGATACTTAATATATCGCAAGCGTTAATAGGCTACGGTGTCCGCTTTACATCAGGTGGGCCGTATGCTTGTATACCTCCCGACGTAGTATAAAAAAAAAAAAACCTGATGTGAAGTGATAATAGATTAACACATGAACACCTTAAATACAAGAAGAATCGCTCATACATCATCACAATTTTTTTTTATTTATTTTTTTTCTCTTAATAGAATACATACGCAGTTACACTTTATGAAATTCGCCAAATTGCTAAGTAATTTGTTAGCAAAGAAAATCACCGCTATGGTTAGTCTGCAAGTACATCCTATTATATATATGTACGGTATAACCATTCCCTGACCAGACAACTGGTCAATGAGGTTCAGTGACCTTGGAGGCTAAATATCTCCTTAAATACCTGGGGCAGAAGGCAACGGGAAACCACTGCTTCTATCTTCCCATGAGAGTTATGGATGTTACGATGTCAGCGTAGTGATTCAAGGTAGAGTAGAAGGAAAGCGGTCACGTGGTCGATCCCCAACAAGATGGCTTGATCTCGTGAATACTACGCAACGCCCCATAACGGAATGTTCCCGAAACGACACCAACCAGGAGAAATGGAGAAACATGGCAAGAGCGGCGGTCATGGATGACGGGCACACTATAACCACGACCACTCTGTCTGTAAGAGCAAACGTCCTTACATCCTCGGAAACATCGGCTGTTACAGCCTTGAACACAAAATTGCATTTCTTTGGTGTCGCTTTTCATGGTTGTGCGACACTAGCGCCGCAAGGCTGCGTTTGGAATTAGAATTCTACAAGGCAAACAGCCTCGCGTACGCTTACAGACTTATAGAATATCAAATAATTTAGCCGTGATCGCAGCAGACAATGTCAAAGCTGTGACATCTGTGATCACAGCGACGCACACAGCCATTACGAGTCGCTTAGAGAATTGCATGGCTGCTCGCCCTGAGCTATGCAGACGCCCACACTATTACAACTTCAAAGGCTACTATGCATTTTGAAATGTATGTTTCAGATACTGCTTAATCGATCGTCGTTAAGTGTTCGGGGCAAATGTCAATTTATTAAAAATTCTAGGTGTTACGTAATGTCTTGACCATAGTAGTTGGTAGTAAGTACAGCAACTACTCAGAAGTTTACACTTTTGTGATGTGGAAGTGCTTCCCCAGTCGGGTTGTTTCCATGCGATTTACCTCTTTTTCGCGAGAATTTGTTTTATTACTGTCAATTTGTAATCTACATGCAATTGGATCTAACCTGCTTTGTGTGCTGCCGCCACCAATTAGTTCATGCGGCACTAGGCTGCAATTAAATTTGACTTTCGCAACGCCTGAATCTATTAACAATTTGTAATCTCTTACTCAGTCACGCGTGGCGATGGCCTTTAACTATAAAGTCACTTACACCCCAAAATTTGCAATTTGCCAACACTCAAAATGCTCCTATACCTTATGTGGTGCAATAAAGTGCATTGCATCTAATGCATCGTCCTTAACAGGAGTGCAATGTGCAATTCGCAGTGGATTAACCGCCAAGTTGAAGCACCCGCCGAATTTGAATACGAAATAGTAGTTCTGATACATGTCGCGGCTCAAATGCAAACCCCAATACTTGTTTGTATGGATTGAATACTCAAGTATGTTTTCTATACTGCGTCAAGAGGTAAATACGTACCAATGTGCGTAGCGGTTACGATTGATCTTAGCACGCTTTCACTTCCACTGAACACCTCGCGAATTTAGACAATATGATTCATACTAATTTATGTGCCACCAATTAGTTCATGCAACTAAATGCGAGCTCCTTGGCATAGTGGTGAAACGCGCTGTTACGTTACTTTGACACCAACGCTCGTGGATTCGATTCCTACACAAGACAAACATTTGTGTGCATGCACATGATCGTCTTGATCTGAGTGATTTTTAGTGGCAGGACGCATCAAAGCAGCCCATCTTGGGAAGTACCTCCACCTCATAAAATATCCCAGCCAAATAACATTTCCCTAGAGGGTTGTTGTGTTCCAGCGTGTGAGTGAAGTCACCAGTTAGCTCCCACTTAGTTGTTGTGTTACCCGCAGAGGTGGCATCACGCGAGTGAAACTTAATTTATTGCAAGTGTTCATAGGCTACCGTAACCGCTTTACATCAGGTGGGCTTCGTACGCTTGTAGGAGGCATACTCTCCTGCTACTAACACAGCAACTCCTTAGGAGCTTACTGGTGACCTCACTCACACGCAGAAACACGACAATACGCTAAGGAGTTGTTATTTGACTGCGATTTTATGTGAAGTGGAGGTACTTCTCCAGACGGGCTGCTTTAATGCGCCTTACCTCACTTTAAAATAAAACTTAAAAAGGCTATAGTTAACTTTCCGGTTGTGTTTTACAGCTCCATTTTGTTCATTTGCTGCCGTCACTTGCAATTCGCATTTTTTAATTTACGTACGTTTGAAATTCTTGTTGAATGCCTTCCGTTCTGATTCCGAGTTTCGTTTGACGTAATTGCTTTGTAAGAATTTGTTAAGTGAATTTCTGGCTAAGGAAACCGTCCGTGATTGTAATTCGTTGTAAAATTCTGTACCTAAAAGGTAAAAGAGAAAGCGGTCATAGGTAACAGCATTATGCAGCGCGGCCCACATGCTTGCATGCCTCCGACGTTGTATAAAAACAAACATCTTTGGTTCTGTTGCAATGTACTTCAATTTGAATTATTACCTATAGGTATTATTGTTATTCCAGCGTTGAATGCAACCCTATGTCCTGTGAAAACTTCTCCAAAGAACGTCACTCTTGCATTGCTGACCTTGTACTGTCTTCAACTTTTTTTGATTAACCTCTTAGTATCTTGACAAAACCTCGGCAGGGATTGTACCTATGCCAGAATCATATAGGTTCTGGAAAGAAACCCCCTCTTAAAGCACACAGTACGCGAGCATTGTAGTTTCAGTGTGTGATGAATTGTTTACTGATAGCGAGCGGTGCGAGAGAAAGGAACTTTTAAAGTTTCTTGTTTTGCATATTTTTTATACAACATACCTACTGGCCCACTTTATGTAAAGTGATTAGTCTGGCCCACTTTATGTAAAGTGATTAGTCTGGCCCACTTTATGTAAAGTGATTAGTCTGGCCCACTTTATGTAAAGTGATTAGTCTGGCCCACTTTATGTAAAGTGATTAGTCTGGCCCACTTTATGTAAAGTGATTAGTCTGGCCTGTGAACGCTTGCATTACATTATGTACAGCTCGCGCGATGCCACCTCCGCTGCTAACACATCAACTCCTTGTAGACGCTTACTTGTAAACTCACTCTCTACAAGAACACAACAACCCTCCAGAGAATTGCTGTTTGGTGTCTATGAGGTGGAGGTACTTCCACAGCCTTAGTACTTTTATGCGATCTACCTGTCCTAAAACCACCCAGACCAAGTCAAACATGCTCATGTACATAAATGTTTGTTCTGTGTGGGAATCGAATCTACGAATGTTGTTGTTAATGTAGCATTGCTCTAACGACTCCGCCACTGGGCTCGTTAAAATGCATAAGAATTTTTTGGTCTAAAAACTTCAAAATGGAATGCACAAAGGGGATGAAACTGCTTACGAATACATCAAAACGGATGTCTTGCATGGTTTTGCAAGCGTCCGTTCACTGCTAAGGCAGATTACCATCAGTCAGTTCATAAGCATGTTTACTTCGGTCGTATCTGTAATATTTTTATACAGCTTAATATTGTATTGTAGCCCGTGAATGTTTACAATGTCAAGAGTATCGCTAGGGCGTTGCCATTCCCGCTGCCAATACAGGAACTGTTCAGGAGATATTGGAGCCTCGTTCACACGAACACCTTCTGGAGTTATAATTTGGCTGTGATCTTCTGTGAAGTGGAGGTACTTCCCTAGATGTGCTCCTTTGATCCACTACTTGTGTACTCCATGCGAACAGAGCCGGGGGCAGCAACTCGTAATTAAGTCATTAAATAAGACCTATAAATACTAGTGAACTTCCTTTTAGCTTTATCTCATTTCTTAATCCAATAGCATTGGCGGAGTACACTACCTAAGCCTAAGGATTTAGCGAAGGAGCTAATTTCGAAATGGAGCGACTGCCATTACACCTCTATAACCGAGAGTTAAGACCAAACCTTTGTTAGGTTAGGTCATACGTCTTTCGAAAATAGTGATAATTACAAATATGTATATAAATCCGAAAACACGAGTTTAGTGGTACTTCCCCACGCCAGGATTCGAACAGGTGACCTTTGATTAGTAGGCTGGTTCTTTATCCACTGAGCTATCTCTACTCCGCCTATCACTTAATTAATAGTTAATAGATTCAGGCGTTATTTTGCGAAAGTCAAATTTACATGCAATTTGATCTAACCTGCTTTTTGTGCTTCCGCCACCAATTAGTTCATGCGGCCTAGCGCCGGCCGGCATCCACCTACTACCGTTAGTAGATGCAACATGCCGACGCTGCCATGGCTGCTCCGGTAGTCTCTGCCTCATCATTGCAAAACAATGCTGTTGGCATCATGTCGAACTCCTCGGAATACAACACATTGTACAACCGGTAGAACATGCAAAGCGAGGCTAAATCTATTCTCGAACTCGAGCTTCGTGCCAATAAACTTCGTTTTAACTTTAAAGATTTTGAAGAGCCCAGAACTTAAACTAAACCACTATCTATAGTCATGCCACGGTGGAAAAAGGTTCAATGGCTGTACTGTATTTAGATAAAATCAATGGCCGTGGTTAGTCTCCTGAAAATCAGAAATAACTCGATCTATTTGAATAATTATTTTTTAGTACATTCAACACATTACTGGAAAAGTTTATAAAGCTGATGAAGTAGTCATATAATCTCTTCTTCTTTTTAGCGTTACCCCGTCTCCTAATTCATTTGGATTGTTGCGGTCCGCTGCCTAACTACTACTAATTGCTACTGACTGCCATCAGACCACCACAAGCCAGAGGCAAAATTTGATATTTCTTGGGTAAAGTTAGTCGTTTGAAATAAAATTTCTTGGACGTGCAATTTTCCTCACGATGTTTTCCTTCACCGCAGAGCAATTGATTATTACAAATATCTACAAAAATCTGAATACACGAATTTTGTGATACATGATTCGAACCGGAATCAGTTGGTCGATAAGCCGGTACTTTATCCTCTGGCCTATCACTACTTACGAGTATCATCTAGTGTGTATCAAAGTATAAAACATTTTTCAGAAGTCAGAATTCAGTTAAACTAGTCTGTATACTCTGAACTTGGAGTTCGCAGACACATACAAGAAAACCAAGGGAACGTAAATAGGATCACAGAAATACATTATCAGAATGTGAGAGCCTTGGGAACGAAAGCAACAAGAACTCGTATCATTTATTCAAGCATCGGGATCTAATTTGTTTGCTATAACGGAAACTGAATGGAATGCATCAATTCAAGATGGGGAACTCGCGGTGCGATCAAACCATTATGATCGTATGGATGGTCACGAACAAGGCGGTGTGTACTTAGTAGACACTATTCATTCCAACATAGGACAATATTGTCTTACAAAAGATAAAAAATATTTATTTTCCATTAGACCCCTTATGAAAGAGGTATGGTGCATCAAAGCAGCCTGTCTGGGGAAGTTTTTATACACTAAAACATAACATTTTGAGAGCACAGGGTTCCTTGTTTGTTGTTGTTTGTGGTTTATTGCTTTGTGAGTCAGATTAAACTAAACATAGTGAATGGGGAAAAAAGGTAGAACGACGCTGTGTGCGCAGCGACCCAAAAAAATTGTTATCCCCTTACTTTAATCAGGAACATACATCAAGGAAGTCTTTAGAAAAGACCGCCATATTGTTAATTTAATAAAATTAATTTGTCCAACACTCACTAGGCTTCATTTGGTACACTAAATATAGACAACGCTAAAAGCCACGGCCCACAGGGGCGAGGAAAGCGTGAATGCGACAGCGATCCGGGAGGAGTTTTTTTGTAACATTCATGTTAGCATGCTACCTGCCACACAAAAAGGGGACACGAACGGGCGCAGTGCTTGGCGTGGCGTTTTTTGTGTGACATGTTGCATATGTTTTAAAAGCTAGACGAGACTAAGTCTGATGTCTCTGTGCATGCCGATCCGATACGTGTGGTTCGTGCGCTGTGGGCCTTCTCTGCTTGCAACCCACTCGTGCATGAAAGAATATTACAGTATAGGCGCCATTTACATGGAGGCTGAGACGTTGCGATCACCATTAATTCATAGAGCACTACTTACGAAAACCAGCAAATTATGTGGGCAACAAATGCCTAGCCATGCCGCCTCCATCGGGCCAGGGTAGAAGGGGTAAGCCTAAGAAAAAAGCGGACCCCGTGCTCCGTAACGAAAGCGTAAGACGCAACCACACCGCAGATGATGATGATGATGCACCAAAAGAAGTATAACTTCAACTTCGGGTTTAGGTCAACATTCTTCACAGGATATGCAAATTTATAAGAGGAAGCCTTAAAAATCAAATCTCTAGAGCACGGAGCCGCGGGCAGCAGCTAGCTATTAGTAATAAATGTATGTCACATATACGTAAATGGAAACATATGTATAAACGTCACGCCATCGCCGGATGAGAACAGGACGACATATGGCTGAGCTCGATACAAAACGCTGCTATAAATTATACGGAGAAAAATAAACATTGCCACGGGTCAGAATGCCAACGCACGTATACGATTTCTCTTCTTGCCGCATAAATATTTGCTTTATATTCAATATTTCTTTTAATTTCTTTAATTTTCTTTAATTATTTCTTTATTTATAAGCGCTTTTAGCAGGGATGGAAGACGCTGATGTGGAGAGACGAGAGAATGCAGCGAACAGTGTGAATGGAGCTTTGAGTAAACATTTAGGCCAGTTGAAATCTAAAACAGAAGGCACAACTTGCTGTACATAACGCGGTGCTGATCCCAACTAACTAACTAATGCTAGACTAAATGCGGTCTTGATGCGAGCATTGCGCAAATTGATGTAACGCTTACTAACTTAATGATGATGTAAAAAAGAGAATTGGTCTGAAAGAGTGTCGTTGTTAATATAAGAAAAGGCATGCTCCCTTGGTTCGGACATGTAGAAAGTATGCAGGATGAAAGAATGACGAAACTGATATGCGATGCGAAAGTGGAAAGATGTAGGAGCCGAGGAAAACCAGTACTTACGTATCAGAAGGTGATATCGGAAACCCTAGGAACCGGCGAGCGTGCATGAAAAAAGCTATGAATGTTAAATAATCAAGCGAGCTGTGAAAGGACCGCATCCTATGTCGCTCGGTTCTCTCTGGCGTGAAGATATATAATAATAATAATAAGAGCATTTTCATGGTCTTTAAAATAAAGATTCTCGAATGGCAACCACGAACCAGGAAACGCATCGTAGGACTGCCCCTTACACCGAGGAGACCATGGATGTCAATCTATAATGGATTGCACACAAACCCACTTACTGCAGGCGAACATCAATCACTACGCTCGAGCTGATGACCTTCTTCAGAGCGTGGCGGAGTAGTTGGTGCACCAACTACTCCGCCACGCTCTGACTCTGAAGGGCTCTGTAGGGCTCAGCAACCACAGCTACGTGCACGTAGCTGTGGTTGCTGAGCCCTACAGTGTTCCAACTCAGGACAACTGGGTAGGGGACTTGGAGGGCTTAGTAACCCTCATCTCTCAATCAAACATCGGCTTCCCACCTTTCGAAAAAGTAGTGAAAGGCCGGAGATGCGTGAAAGCCGTAGTGGGACGGATTTCTTTTATCGGGGTGTACCTCTCTCCTAACCAGGTGTTGGCCGAATTTGTAACGTTTCTCAATAAGGTCAGTTCTTTAGTGCATCGGAGTGGGCCTAACTCTGTGCTAGTAGCAGGAGATTTCAACGCAAAATCCATTGCATGGGGGTGTCGAGCGACGAATGCTTGTGGTATGGCCCTTGAAATGTGGCTGCTGGCCAATGGGCTAACGGTACTAAACCGAGGGACTGCAAACACGTGCGTGCGACTGGGCGGCGGTTCAATAGTGGATGTTACGTTCGCGAATCCCGCCCTTGAGCGCCGTGTCCATAAGTGGAAAGTTGAGGAGAGCGTAGAGATGCTTTCAGACCACAGGTACATAATACATATACATAACATAAGTTCGACATCTCCGTGCTCTCATCCTCTACATCTTTACCCAACCTGTCCCTGGACGGACAGAGCCAACGTTGAGTTCTCCGACGGCTCGGCCAGGAGCTTTTATTGGAAGCCTCAGCTTTGCAAGCATCACTGAACCTGGAGATCCAACAACAATGAAAGTACTCGTAGATGCGGAGGCAAATAAACTCAAGAAGGCAATGGTTAACATCTGCGACGTAGCTATGCCTCGAGCCGCGGACACCTACCCCGGTGGCGGGTGTACTGGTGGAGCAACTAGCTTGCTATGCTACGCGACAAGTGTGTCGCGGCGCGACGTCGGTACACCAGGAGGAGAAGAAGGAGGCGGCGGGTCCTTAACCATGAAGCTCATCTATATGTGACGTATAGGTCCTATATTGGTCCATTGGTTTGAAGTGTGAAGAGTGGTAGGGCGCATCAAAGCAGGCCGTCTGGGATATCTTCACCTCGTTGTGTTCGTGCGAGTGAGCCAGGTCACCGGTAAGCACCTAAGGAGTTGCTGTGTTAGCAGTACAGGTAACATCGCGCGAGTGATACTTAATGTGTTGCAAGCGATCATAGGCTGTGATAACTCAATATATAAATAATAAAATAATAAATAACAAATAATAACTCAATAGGTGTGCTTTTATGCCTCCTGATAGTGTATATAAAAAAAAGATTTACGTCATTTTCTGATAAAAGACGAGCAATTTTTGTATTTAGCATTAGTAGCTGAATTTTGGCCTTTTTCGGTTACTGCATCCTTCCACTTTCGCACTGTATATTTGTTTCGTCATTCTTTCGTCCTGCATCCTTTCAACATATCAGAACCACGGAGCTTACCTTTTCTTATATTAACATAAGAAAAGGTAAAACTACTAAAAGGTAAATTAGATATGTTGGGTAATCCACCCAATTATTGGCACTTTAAGAAACAATCTCGAAATAATAAAAATATTTAATGTAAAACGGAATCTAAGACTATTAAAATTACTTGTCATGTGGATAAGTCTCTCAAACTTTTTGTCAATAATAATAATATGCCGTAAAGGCGAAACTAGTCGGTAAAAATAATTATTAAATAAAATTGTGAAGTGGAATCTGTACAAGTGCAAGTATTAACATTAAGGAGATTTTATCAATAAATTATTTTCAGTCTTAATACTTAGTTATTACAAACAAAAGATTTAAGTTATCCACAGGCTAAGGCCCCATTACTGGCACATTCTATCCACAGTATTGTTTTTTTTTTATTTATCTATAAATGTAAAGATGCCAATAATTGGGTGGGTGCCAAAATTAGGGTAGATTACGGTAGATAGACTTAGAGCAAGGGATGTCCTACTTATAACAATATATGTATCGGGCAGCTTGTGGGAAATATTGATGATTAACGACATATCGAGAGAGAACGAGAGCTCGATGGCGCCGTTGCGCGTGTCATTCTAACCGAACACGCAGGTTAAGCAACATCTACCGCAGCCTGTCTATGGATGGGTTTATCCATCTCGAGTATCTCCGTGCTTCGGAGCGCACGTTAAGTCGTCGGTCCCGGCTGTTGTCGATAGATGACAGAAAACACTGGCCTCCGCCAATCCGCATTTGATCAGCGTGGTGGAGTATGGTCTAAACCCCTTCGGTTGAAGGGAGACCTTATCCCTGCAGTGGGATGAGTAAGGGTTGATGTGGATGTGGTAACGACATATCTAGCGTAGCGCTCCTAAGTATCGATGAGTGCCTTTATCACTGGATGCCTAAAACGACGACGAGCTCAGTGGTGCAATGGTCTCTACTTTGACACCAACCATCGTACGTTCGATTCCTACGCAGGTTACATGAACATATCTATTTGTTTTTGTCTGGGTGGTTTAAAGAGCTAGTATTGTCTTAGGTTTTCGCGATTGTTACACACTGAATTAAACAATTTTTAACGGAAGAATCACGTGTTTTATTTATTTTGTTGAACCTGACGTTTCGAATGCTTTGCAGCATCCGTGGTCGCAGGAAGACTAAGGTGGCATTTGTCTTACATTGGTTATTCAATTATTACATCTACGGACATGGATGGATTAATTATTTATATATGTTCCGATTCACACAAAAATCGCTCACGGTGTCCGAACGTTTTTGAGTAGATCTCTGGGTTTGTGACTTGATTATTTTTAGAACTGGATCCCAAGCAGGTGGTACTTGCCAACCATCTTCTCTATTGAAATTGGGGTGTTTCTTATTTCAATAGCCTCGCGTAGCATTCTAGGCATGTAGCGATTCAATAGCCTCGCGTAGCATTCTAGAACCGCTACATGCCTAGAATGCTACGCGAGGCTATTGAAATAAGAAAACACCGAAATATTATGCCGTAAGTCTCTTCGGAGATAGCACAGTATGCCTTTCAATGTAACTAGCATTTTGGAAGACCATCAGTGGTAAGCCGTCGCATGATGGAAATAGCGACTAAAGTAGTTGTGGCAGGCGTCCTTAGTGAATTTCACTCTTATTTCATGTCCGTAAGCCATTTGATTTACGGTATATTTGACAAGAGTTCATTGGTATCGTAACCTGCTCATGGTTATATTGTACATACATACCTATATATGCCTGACGCACGTCTCTCATTGGGGTAGGCAGAGATGGAATGCCAGGTGTACCGATCCAAACGTACCCCTCTGGTTTCTTCCACACTCATCAACCTCTTAATGCATGGTCTTCGGCTTTGGGTGCTTTTGATTTGGCCCTTTTTCAACACAGTCTAGGACGGCCCCTACCAATAGCCCCATTCACTCTTGCCTAATACACTTCTTTCGTAACCCTTGTCATTCATTATTTCTAAATGACCAAACCATCTCAGCATACCCTTTTCAATTTTTGTCACTACATCATCTTTCATTCCACGTAGTTCTCACATGGTGTTACTTTTTACTCTATCAATCATTCTCACTCCTCTATGCACTCATCAGTCTTCTGCCATACCCATGTTTCACTACTGTACATCAATGTTAACACACCCTGAATGATAGCAGAGCGGGTTTTACTCGATATGTGAACATACTCGTAGATCCAAGATTTAAACAGATTCATTCATTTGTTCCACTTTTGCATCACCGATCGTGGTTGCATCACGTACCGGGAAAGTTGGCTTTGGCTTTAAATGTTAGTTATCCATTGCTTGAGCTTACTAACTTTCACATTTGCAGTTAAAACATCATTCTATCTTCCCCTTATCAGTTACGGTAACTTTTATCGAGAGTGACTATTTTAAAATTTTCGCTTTAAAAACTTCA
The DNA here is from genome assembly GCA_947507595.1 of Pyralis farinalis. NCBI lineage: Eukaryota > Metazoa > Arthropoda > Insecta > Lepidoptera > Pyralidae > Pyralis > Pyralis farinalis. The sequence goes on from OX382270.1 coordinate 5,669,776, forward strand.
GAAACAAGGGGAAGAAGATGGTATCTGCGACAAACAGACGAATGGATTCCTTAGGGATTCCTTTTTTGCCCATTTCGTACGAAGCCGTAAAATAAAATTTATGAAATACAATCCTGAGAATGACGGCCGTAATAGCATGTACTGATCACTAACGGCGGGAGGTATAAAGGACCAAAACTAAACCGAATCTTGATAGTCAAGCGATATTTCAAAACATTCATCCATCGTAACATTGTCCTTTGTCCCTCACAAATCTATTTTCGTGTGAAGAGAGGAATAGGGAATGTTGGGACAGGATCACATCCCTCGAGGTGACGTCATTATAATTTATTAGGGTCTAAATCGCCCACTTCGGTCGGAGGAAACGTATATCGAAATAACCCATACATACTTTTGCGGGAATTTCGATTTTCTACGGATTTTTTTGTAAACACGTAGAGTTAGATAGCAGAGGGCTATCTTTATGATGATACTTGATAATGCTAGTAGTAGAAAACGAAGGTGGAACCGTATGCTTGGCATACAAGCATACGGTTACTACGGTACCCACCAGACACTGTATAAAAAAATATTTCAGTTCAGTACGCAATGTGTCATTGGCTATTTAGCTTTACTGCTGCAAATAAATCATTTTTTTGTATATTTATATAAAAAATGTAACTTTATATTTTCAGACTTATGTTATTTGTAATGAAACGAAAACTGAACAAAGAGAAAACAACAGGAACTTACACTTCGAAACACGAATGACTTATCCTAACAAAGGTCTGGTTTTCCTCCTCTAGGTTGTGGAAGTCTGTCGGCTGTCGCTCCATGTCAATATGAGTAGCTTCGCCAAATCATTAGGCTTAGGTGGTGGACGCTACCAACCCTAGGGAATTGGAAAATCGAAAACACTAAGAAGAAGACGGAACTGTTCTAAGAAATCTACAGCGAATAAAATTTAAGTAACAATCGATATCAACTGAACATTTTTACTTAATTGACAAGCCTTGCCTCTGGTACTGACAGATAAAAATAAAAAGAAACGTAACAATGTACTTCTACCAGCATTTCCATAGTACAGTAGCCAAATATTACGGTTTTGAGCAATAAAACATGAGAATCCGTTGTGAAATGGGAAAAGTTCCCGAATAATGGATTACGGGGCGATTTCGCCCGGCGATTGTCACAGCTTCAACGGAGCAAGTCGTTCGAGGTTAATTAGTTGGAAGTTCTTGGACTCTTCGATTAGTCCATAATTAGTTTCATACGGAGGACCTACAAAATTCTTGTAAAGTGTCCGTTTTTATCTAAAATGTGATATTTGCTTCCAGAACACGTTCTTTGTAACTCATTGAACATCTTACGTTTGATTCAGAATGGAATGCAGAAAATGTGCCACAAAGAATATTTGTGCTAGTGAAGTCTCTAGTAGTAATATAATTTGTATTTGATGAACACTACCAATATCAAGGGTGTCACTCGTGCGTCGCCGACTATATAGCTTCAAATTTTTAAACACGTTTTTCTTCGTCTATTAACAGTTTAACGAGCATGTATTCAAACGTGCATGTGAGTCTAACTAGGAGTATATAGGAATATGGGAATAAAGATAATTTTAACGAGAAAATTAACTAAATTGAGAGAAAAATTGTCTCGTATTACCTCTCTTCAAAGCCCCGTCAGTACCGCGCGTTTGAGGTTGCTTTTGCGACCAAAGATAGGCATAAGTCAGGCAATTTTATCTAAACTACTTTGTGTGCTTCCGCTCCCGATTAGTTCATGCGAGCTACTGCCGGCCGGCACCCACTCACTACCGTTGGTAGATGCATGTCGCCGCTGCCATGGCTGCTGCGGTCGTCTCTGCGAGTATTCACCATCTGAAATGTAAACCGCATGCACCACAGTTGCTGCCCTGGCTGCTCCAGTCGCCTCTGCGACACGTGTTTCGCCTCTCCACGAGGCATCATCAGGCTCTGTAGATATTAGTCGTTAGAATAACATAGCATGTAGTAGCGTAGCACGGGAGCGGAAGCATACAAAGTAGTTTAGATCAAATTGCCTGTAAATTTCACTTTCGCAAAGTAACGCCTGAATCTATTAACTATAGGCATCAGTCACTTATACCTCAAAATAGGTGGAAGTATAAATATTTAGTTTATAATCTCATTTAATTCATATTCCACCGATTACCAGCTATTGTCCAGAAACTATTCAGTTATGAGAACTTCTGTGCTCTTTGAAGCTGAGCTAATTCGTTCTGAACATTAACTTCGTGGATTTAACGTGAATTATTAACAAGTTCCCCGGTTGGTTACTCATACCGTCTTTACAGGCCACTGAGTGGTGGCTGGGTTAGCCGCAGTTGCTATTTTTTTTTATATATATATACTACGTCGGGAGGTATACAAGCCACACCTGATGTAAAGCGGGTACCGTACGCTTGCGATATATCAAGTATCACTCGCACGATGCCTCCTCTGCTGCTTACACAGCAACTCCTTGGGAGCTTACTGGTGACCTCACTCACACGCAGGAACAGAACAACCCTCTAGGGAGATGTTATTTGGCTGCGGTTGTCTGTGAGGTGGAGGTACTTCACCAGACGGGCTGTTTTGATGCGCCTTATCTCTCTGGATCTAATCTAATATATAAATAGCTAATCTAAAACTGCGGTAATAAAGCATCAGCCGAAATAGATTTCACATCAAGTCTTTTGCGGAGCAGGCAGAGAGAACCGAGCTTCTTTAACATTCATAGCTCTTTTATTGTAATGACACACTGCCAATTTGGTTGTGGTGGGTGAGTAGGTTCGTACATCCATCTACTTATGCGTTGCATATCAGTTTCGTGATTGTTTCCTCTCGCATTCTTTCTACATATCCGAACCAACAGAGTATACCCCTTCTTATCTAAGCACTGATACTCTCTTTCAGACCAACTCATTTACTAACCTGAATACCATTGCTGCAAATTTTCATAATTAATAACAGATTTGAATATACAAACAGAAAAGCCCTATATACGTGTCAGTATGAATGTGTCAGCGTAATGGAATATCTCATGAATTTTACTTTAGTACAAGTCCGAGACGAGCGACAAGCTCGATAACTCAGTCGTGAATGACGCGACTTTGACACCCACGCTCGTGGGTTCGATTCCCACACAAGAGAAACATTTGTGTGCAAGAACATGTCTGTTTGTCTTGGTCTGAACGTTTTATTCTTAAAAGGTAGAGTGCATCAAAGCAGCCCGTCTGAGGAAATACCTCCACCTCACAGAAAACCGCAGCCAAATAACAACTCCCTAGAGGGTTGTTGTGTTTCTGCGTGTGAGTGAGGTCACCCGTAAGCTCCTAAGGAGTTGCTGTGTAAGCAGTAGGGGAGGCATCACTCGAGTGATACTTAGTTATAGATTACAAGCATTAATAGGCTACGCTAACAGCTTTACATCAGGTGGACCGTATGTTTCCATGCCTTCCGACGTAACGTAAACAAAAAAACGAGAGCTAGGTATGGCAGAGAGAGCATGAAAGTAGGATAAAAGCGGACGAACTGCGAGCGTCCCGCAAAATTTATAGCGTAAATTTTGTAGTTCGTATTCGCAATAATGATGTTAGAAATAAAGTTGGTGTATAAGTGAGTGTCGATGTTAAAATAAGAAGAGGCATCCTACGTTAGTTCGGACATATAGAAAGAATGCAGGAAGAAAGAATTACGAAACAGATATGCTACTCGAAAGTAAAAGGATGTAGGAGCCGAGGAAGGCCAAGATCAAATTGATCGTGTTTTATCAGAAGGTGATGTCAGGAGCCTTTGAATTCTTACATACTTAATTATAATAATTCTAAGGAGTATGTAAGAAATTATATAAGAAGAGCAATGAAAGGTAAAGAAGCGAGTGAGGTTTGTAAGGTCGACCCACGTGGCGCTCGGTTCTCTCTGCCTACCACGCAAAGGATTCGGCGTGAAGTTATAGTACCTATTTAAAGCATTATTTTACTAATGCAGCTAATACGTTAGCGGACATTTTTTATTGTATATTTGAAGCATATTCATACGTGAATACAAAAGCGGCAATGTGACATTTTGTTCAACCTGGCTGGGAAAATATCGTTGAGGGAAAATTAAACGCTTTGTTTTTAATATTTATTGAAACGAAATATTATGACGCAAGTGGATTTCATCGCGATTTAAATTGCTTTAGTCAATTAAAACTTTTGACGGCCCCGGCCTCGCTGTTGTGAAACGCGCTGTGGCGCTACTTTGACGCCAACGCTCGTGGGTTCGATTCCCACACAGAACAAACATTTGTGTGCATGGTCATGTCTGTTGGTCAAGGTCTGGGTATTTTTAAGAGAGGTAGGGCGTCTCAAAGTAGCCCGTCTGGGGAAGTACCTCCACCTCACAGAAAACCGCAGCAAAATAACAACTACATAGAGGGTTGTTGTAAGCTCCTATGGAGTGGCCGTGTTAGCAGCAAAGTGGCAGCGCGCGAGTAATACTTAATATATTGCAAGCGTATATAGGCTACGGTGACCGCTTTACATCAGGTGGGCCGTATGTACGTCTCCCGACGTTGTACAAAAAAAAATTAGAAATATAACTTATCGTTTTAAAAAAACGACATAATACTTGGATGGATATTAGATATAAAAAAATCAACAATGAAACATTTTGTAATACCCAGTCAGAATGTCACATTTCCTAAGAATGTACAATGAGTACTTATAATGTGTTAGTATGTACTTACTGTTAAAAGTTAATAGCCCAGTGAATAAAAAACCAGCTGGACCAAATGGTCTCCGGCTTGTACTTCGTGTTTTCGGATTAATGTACATATTTGTAAGTATCACTAGCTCGGCGGTGAAGAAAAACATAACAACAAACAAACAAAAAAAAACACAACAATTTTCCTGCACCGCACGTCCATAAAATTAAATTTCGAATGACGTGTGACCGTGCTTAAGAAAGGTTTGGTTTCTCCTCTCAGTTGTGGAAGTTTGACGGCAGTCATGTCAAAATCAGTATCTTCGCCAAATCCTTAGACTTAGGTAACGGACCCCTCCAATCCTAATGGATTAGGAAACGGGATAACGCTGAAGGAGAAGAATACCGTACCGTATTCGATTTTAAATAAATATTCTCGGACAACTTACACAGCGCCATCTAGCCCCAAAGTAAGCGAAGCTTGTGTTATGGGTACTAGACAACTGATAAACATACGTAAATACATTTTTTTTTTTTTGTAAATACATACTAATCATACATAGAAAATACCCAGACCAAGACAAACAAACATGTTCATGCACACAAATGTTTGTACTGTGTGGGAATCGAACCCACGAGCGTTGGTGTCAAAGTAGTGTAACAACGCGTTTCACCACTGCGCCACCGAGCTCGTCAAGCCAAGTATTGAACGCTTGTTTTATGTTTTTTTTTTATTAAGGAATCATTTGCGAACTTATGTATAGTGGAATTACTTCCGCAATCAGGCTTACTCTATTTAATTCATCATAACTCTTTCGTCAGAGCCTCGTGAGCTCACAACATCTCACATGCAGCTGAATTTAACTTTGGTTCTGAACATCATGGTGAGCCACTTACCTTGTATAGTAACTCTTGGTATACAGGGTGTATATACCAAGGTATACTATTATCATACATCCACTTGTTCATTACCGGTGCGGCAGGTAAAATTAGATATTCCAGTGAAGCCATGATGAACGGTTATTGGATCTCGGTGTCTGGGAAATATCCGCATCCGCTTGTAAGCCAGACTGACTCCGAAATTTTCTAATAGCGTGAACACCGCCGTGTTCTACTAAAAATAAACGTCATTGTAACACAACGTTTTAAAAAATTAAAATATTTATGAAAATTATATTTATACTAAGAAAAAGACAATGAAAAACATAATAGGTTATAAGTGGCTCAACATATGTTTTTCTAAATTGCGAATGTTCATAATAGCTATAAATTTCTAAAATATACTTTGAAATCAAATGTAGTTACTATTTCGACAAACGATAATTATTAATTTAAATCATTGTACTGGTCAAACACACGCAAGCATTGGTAGACAAAGTTAGTATGAAAATGCCTATCAGTTGTTGTTTTGCAGCTTTTTATTAATTATTACTATGAAAGTTGTTGAGGAAAAGAGATAAATATTTTCCTTGGTTGCCATGATTTACACAAATTAAAAACTTTCATTAATGATAGCAACCAAGAAAAAGACTTGTCAATATATATTTTTTAATTACGCTGGCTGTTTGTAGACGTCTGCTTAGAGGAAAAATCTTTATTGACATATTGAGACTTAATAAAATATTTTTGTTCATAATTGACTCTGGAATTTCCAATTTTTGATTGAATTTAACAACATAAATGGATACAAAGAAAGTGTATGTTATGCAAATATTTTGAACCCTTGCTGATACTTGGGATAACTGCGGCCCGAACTTCAGGTGGGGCTCATAATAATTGGATCGGAGTATTAAATAGAAATTCCTTGCGGTCAAAATCATGAAATGTTTGGAAACTGTGTAAAACAACCACGACTGTATATTCCAATGAAACGTTCCACGTAGGCACTACATAGGTTGAATTTCCGAGCATTATTTCTTCAAATTAAGGCTGCGATCATGTAATGATGACTTTCCTCCACATTATCACATTTGTGATTTAATACGACGTTTGACGAGCTCGGTGGCGCAGTGGTGAAACGCGTTGTTACGCTACTTTGACACCAACGCTCGTGGGTTCGATTCCCACACGGTACAAACATTTGTGTGCATGAACATGTCTGTTTGTCTTGGTCTGGATATTTTAATAATATTTATTAATATTTATTATTATATTTTATTTATACACTTTAGATACATTTTTAAATATAAAGATTTTATATAAAAATAAATACATTTAAAAATATAAAAAAAGGGAGTACCCGCCGGTAGCGAAGCGAAGACCCGAGCTACCGGTGGTCAGGGCTCCAGAGTGAGGAACCTTCTCACAATACGGGCCGTGTCCAAAAGAACCGCCTTCTGAATCTGGTTCTTGACCCAACTGCCAAGCGAGAGCCTCTCAAGATATCGGTCGAGGCTCTTCGCTATAAGCCCGTTTACTGTCACGACTATTGGAACAATTATCGTCGAGTCCACACGCCACATGGCGGTAACCTCATGAGCCAAGTCCAAGTACTTAGAAAGTTTCTCTTTCTCTGCTTTCACGAGGTTTTCGTCATGAGGAATAGTAACGTCAACGAGAACTGCACGGCGTGTCTCCCGATCTATTATCACAATATCGGGCCTATTGGCGACAATAGTCCTGTCTGTGATAATTGACCGGTCCCAGTAGAGCGTGATACTACCGTTCTCGAGAACTGGCGCTGGTGCATATTTATAATATGGAAGCTCGGTACTCACAAGGCCGTATTTAAGAGCAAGTTGCTGGTGAATGATCCTAGCTACTTGATTGTGTCTATGTAAGTACTCGCCGTTAGCAAGATGAGAACAACCGGAAACTATATGCCTGAGTGACTCACCGGGACGGTGGCATGCTCGACAAATGTCGACCGTACCGTCCTTCAGGATATATTTCCGGTAGTTGTTCGTCTTGATAACCTCGTCCATAATTGCACAGACAAAACCTTCAGTTTCCCCAAAGAGGTCACCGAAACGTAGCCAGGCCACCGACGCGAGAGAGTCTACATCAGCCCCATTAAGAGCTCGGTAGAATCTCCCGTGTAACTCCTTGCTCTTCCATACTTCCTTGCGGTTTTGAGTAGTGAGCACCAGTGGTTTACGCCAGTTCTCGTTCGCCAGGGATAGTGGCGTAAGGCCCTTGTCGACTGCAACAACGTCGCGGTGCATCCCACTTTCACAGTGCAGGAAATAGTCCCTGAGTTTGCACACCTCACGGTTATGTAAGGTCTTGACATTTAAAAAGCCACGACCCCCATCTTTCCGTGGGATGTACAATCTCATCACCGACGATCGTGGGTGATGCATGCGATACGTTGTTAGCAATTTTCGGACCTTTCCATCCAGGGCATCTAACTCAGCCTGAGTCCACCTTAGTACGCCAAAAGTGTATATTAACAGTGGCATAACCCAACCGTTGAAGGCCCGAACCTTGTTTCCACCTGACAAGAGACTTTTCAGTACTTTTGTCAGGCGACCAAAGAATCGTTCCGTCACCGATTGCTTTATGTCCCTGTCAGCTATACCTAAGGACTCCGACATACCAAGGTATTTATATGTTCCGACTTCAGAGAGAGATCTGAGGGACATGGTCTCTGAGAGTTGTAAACTATCGGAATTTACAACTCTACCCTGATTTACATGTACTACCGCACATTTGTCAACACCAAACTCCATACCTATGGAGTTGCTGAAAGTTTCCGTTACTTTTAGCAACTTCAATAAGTCTGGTTTCTTTGGTGCGAACAACTTGAGGTCATCCATGTATAGCAGGTGAGAAATGACCTCACCCCCGCTGCGAAGTCGGAAACCCAGCCCTGAGTCCCTTAACAAAGTGCTAAGTGGGTTCAGAGCTAGGCAGAACCATACCGGGCTCAGACTGTCGCCCTGGAAGATGCCACGTTCAATCCTTATCGGATCCGCAGACCCAAGAGAATCCCCGCCCCCTGGCTGACAAAGTACTGTGGTCCACTGCCCCATACATGAACTGAGAAAGGAGCGTAGAGTTGCATCTACTTTATACAACTCCAACACCCGTCTCAGCCATGAATGGGGCACCGAATCAAAGGCCTTTTTGTAATCAATCCAGGCAGTGAAAAGGCTTTTCCTGTTCCTACGGACCTGTTGGCAAACAGTAGTATCAATGAGGAGAAGCTCTTTAGTACCACGGGACCCAGCCCTACATCCATTCTGAGCAATGGCCAAAATATTTTGTGCATCAATGTGCTTAGTAATTTTAGTTTTCAGAATGGATGTAAGGAGTTTGTACATCGTTGGCAAACATGTGATGGGTCGGTAGTTCTTTGCTTCCGTGGTACTACCATCCTTATAGAGCAGGAAGGTTATACCGGTGGTCATGAAAGTAGGTAGAGATCCAGCGTTGAGGGAGTCCTGGAATTGCGATGCCAAAAGTGCATGTGAATGACGGAACCATTTAATCCAGAAGTTATGCAATCCATCTGGTCCTGGAGTTTTCCAGTTATGTGCCTGACGGATTGCACAACTAATGTCCTGAGGACTAATATTTACAGCTTCCATGGTTCCTATCGATTCACATGCCCTCCCGACACCGTCCATCCATTCTCCCTCCGTGTGGTTGACAGGCACCGACCAAATGCTTCGCCAGAATTGTAATATGGCGTTAGCATTCGGCTGCTGCCTATCAACCACACAACAACTGGCTCTCTCCCAATTTCGGTATACCTTCCTTTGATCACATTGGAAGATACGATTCTGATGAAATCTGTCGATCCGTTCCCTGTACCGTCGAATACGGTTTGCCCATGCATAAACTTTCTGCTTCAGGAAGTCTATGCGCTCTGTGACCCACTGCATATAATCCTGAGTCCTAATATTAGTCCCAGAAAATGCTTGGTGCACAAAGCGCATAACTCTTGGGCGATTATTACCCGACCTGAAACAGATTAGCTTGCCGATAAGGGTCCTAGCTGCACTGATACGCCGCTCGATTCTCGCCTGCCATGCTGGTATATTGACAGCTGGTCGTGCAGCTCGATCACTATTCGGAAACTTGACTTGAGCTACACGACAAGCTGCTATGGCAGCGCAGTAGAGAATCGAGTGGGTATCAGCTAGATCTTGACTAGATCCCAAATAAGGTTCTAGTAAGCAATCTAGAGCCCCCATAAGCGCCATATTTCGTTTATGAATGGGTAAACGAGGTAGACGTGGCCTTAGGTTAATCGGGATAGACCTATATTCAAGAATCGCATCATTCAATGCTCTCCTCAATGGCTCATTATCCTGAGTTGTACTTACGTTTATGTTTACAAAATCGTCATGCATCGGCTCATTATCCTCCTGCAACGGTGACGAATGTGATGTTATATTCGGCATCGCGGCAGTAAAACCTTTACCTGCCTCGGCGATTGTGTAAACAGGTTGCGCTTGTCGACGTAGCCGCTCAAGTGTAGGCTCATCTAACATTTGACAACGTTGGATAGCCCTCACTTGATCCGATAGACGTTGAACTGATACGGTGACAGTTGGTTCAAGCACCTGAAACAAAGGAAGCATTCGAGCACGGTACGCACTGAGATTGGTTCCCCCCTCTGTTGCCCCAAAGTAGGCGCGCATGACGTTTTCATTTATTGTATTAGTCCACCTCATGCGTCGCACTACACCACCGGCAGCGGGAGCCCGTCGCGAGGCAGGGTGCCTCGAAGGCCCTAAGCTGGCCGGCAGTGGGGGCCGCCCTCTACGTCGCGCAGGTGTTGGCGGCGACGGAGGCGGCTGTGGCCCATCCACGTCACTCGACACACTGGATGTCGGAGGTGTCACGTACTGTTCCTCCGACGACGTGGAGCTTGACGAGGTGGGCGGTGGTGGTGGGCGTGCGTTGGTCCCTTGTCTTTTCGATCTTGTAATCATTTCTTTTATTTGTCGTATTCACAATTATTTCCTGTACTTTTCATTTTGGTTTTGTATGCGTATTGATTGACACATGTCATTATTGTTCGTCATATTTGGTTTCTTCATTTCCATTTTATTATTTTCGTGTTGTATTGTAATTATATTTAGTCCATGTAATAAATGTCCTGATTTATATAAATTCGGTGATTTCTAGATCAATTATTGCAAATTAACAAATAAAATGAAATATTTACAAAATATGTGTGTAGCAATGACAAGTTTTTTTTTTTTTTTTTTTTTTTTTATTATTATTATTTTATTATTATATCACATCACAATCTTTATATTTTTAAATATAAAATATCGCAAAAAATACATTTAAAAATATAAAAAAATGGGCACTCGCCGGTAGCGGAGCGAAGACCCAAGCTACCGGTGGTTAGGGCTCCATAGTGAGGAACTTTCTCACAATGCGGGCCGTGTCCAAAAGAACCGCTTTCTGAATCTGGTTCTTGATCCAACTGTCAAGCGAGAGTCTCTCAAGATAACGGTCGAGGCTCTTCGCTATAAGTCCGTTTACTGACACGACTATCGGAACAATAATCGTTGAGTCCACATGCCACATGGCGGTAACCTCGTGAGCCAAGTATAAGTATTTAGAAAGTTTTTCTTTCTCGGCTTTCACGAGGTTCTCATCATGGGGAATGGTGACATCAACGAGAATTGCACGGCTCGCCCCCCGATTTATCAACACAATGTCAGGCCTATTGGCGACAATAGTCCTGTCTGTGATGATAGATCGGTCCCAGTAGAGCGTGACATTGCCATTTTCGAGAACTGGCGCGGGTGCATACTTATAGTATGGTACCTCAGAGCTTACAAGGCCATATTTAAGTGCAAGTTGCTGGTGTATAATCCTCGCTACTTGATTGTATCTGTGCAAGTACTCGCCGTTAGCAAGATGAGAACAACCGGAGACTATATGCCTGAGTGACTCGCCGGGACGGTGGCATGCTCGACAAATGTCGACCGTACCGTCCTTCAGGATATACTTCCGGTAGTTATTCGTCTTGATAACTTCATCCATAATTGCACAGACAAAACCTTCGGTTTCCCCAAAGAGGTCACCGAAACGTAGCCAGGCCACCGACGCGAGCGGGTCTACATCAGACCCATTAAGAGCCCTGTAGAACCGCCCGTGTAGCTCCTTGCTCTTCCATATGTCCTTGCGGCTCTGGGTGGTAACCACCAATGGTTTGCGCCAGTTCTCATTTGCCAAGGATAACGGCGTAAGGCCCTTATCAACTGCTACAACGTCGCAATGCATCCCACTTTCACAATGAAGGAAATAATCCCTGAGATTGCACACCTCACGGTTGTGTAGGTTCTTGACATTTAAAAAGCCACGACCCCCACACTTCCGTGGGATGTACAATCTCATCACCGATGATCGTGGGTGATGCATGCGATGCGTCGTTAACAGTTTTCGGACCTTCACGTCCAGGGCGTCCAGTTCAGTCTGCGTCCACCTTAGTATGCCGAAGGTGTATATTAACAAGGGCATAACCCAACCGTTGAAGGCACGTACTTTGTTGCCACCTGACAAAAGACTTTTTAATACTTTTGTCAGACGACCAAAGAAACGCTCCGTCACCGATTGTTTTATGTCCTCATCGGCTATACCCAAAGACTCCGACATACCAAGGTATTTGTATGTTTCAACTTCAGAGAGGGGGCTGAGGGATATTGTCTCAGAGAGTTGCAAACAATCTGAATTTACAACTCTACCCCGCTCTACATGAATGACCGCACATTTGTCAACACCAAATTCCATACCATTATTATTATTATTATTATTATTATTAATACCTAGTAGAAAGAATGCAAGATGAAAGAATGACGAAGCAGATATACAATGCAAAAGTGGAAGGATGTAGGAGCCGGGGAAGGCCAAGACTTACCTACCATGACCAAATTGGTCATGTTCTATCAGAAGGTGATGTCAGGAGCCCTAGAAACCGGCGTGCGTGCATGAGAAGAGCAATGAATGTTAAAGAAGCGAGTGAGATATGTAAGGATCGAGTCACGTGGCGCTCGGTTCTCTCTGCCTACCCCGCAAGGGATTTGGCGTGAAGTTATAGATAGATAGATACATTAATACCTACTTGCCACTAGCTACCGAAATATGACATTGTTAGAAAAATCAAATATTTCCCGTATCACATTCAACCAAAAGCTAAAAACCGCACTCCGTCCGTACGCCCCTTTTCAAAGAATGCATTTTTTTTACGGTCCTAAATACCTACAAATAATCGTCATGCAAACCCTTCATAAAAATCCTTTGCAGAATAGCTAATAAAAGAAATATCTCGTTCGTCTTGAAATCCTATAAACAGGCATGACTCGGCATGAGCTCAACGTTTATTACCTACAGGTAAAAAAAATCTGAAAATAAAGTGAATTCCCCGAGGCAGTCAACTCCGATTCTCATTGATTGCCGTTCTTTCATGAGTAAACTAAGTAAAAAAACGGCCAAGTGCGAGTGGGACTCACGCACGAAGGGTTCCGTACCATCTATAAAAAAGGCAAAAAAAATCACGTTTGTTGTATGGGAGCCCCCTTAAATATTTATTTTATTCTATTTTTAGTATTTGTTGTTATAGCGGCAACAGAAATACATCATCTGTGAAAATTTCAACTGTCTAACTATCACGGTTCATGAGATACAGCCTGGTGACAGACGGACGGACGGACGGACAACGGAGCCTCAGTAATAGGGTTCCGTTTTACCCTTTGGGTACGGAACCCTAAAAACGGTTAGCCGGTTGTTATGCAAGCCGAGGGTACCGTAATATTAGCATTTAATTTTTTTTCTTGAGAATAAAGCTTTAATAATATCTAATCTTTTAATTAATGTTCGATTGTACGCCGAAATAACATGAAGATTTCTTGTTTGTCTATGTCTTTTTATAATTTATAGATATGCAACGTCGGGAAGTATACAAGCATACGACTCACTTGATGTAAAGCAGTAATCGTAGCCTATGGATGCTTGCAATATATTAAGTATCACTCGCGCGATGTCACCTCTGTGACTAAGAACAACCAACTCCCAAGGAGCTTATTGATGACCTTGCTCACTCTTAGAAATACAACAACCCTCCAGGGAGTTATTATTTGGCTATGGTTTTTTGTTAGGTGAAGGTACTTCTCCGAGTTACTATGATGCGATTAAAGATAGTTAGGTGGAGGTACTTCCCCAGACGGGCTGCTTTGATGTGCCTTACCTCTCTTAAAAATACCCTAAGACAAACAGACATGTTCATGCACATAAATGTTATGCCCTGTGCGGGAAACAAACCCACGAGCGTTGGTGTCAAAATAGTTTTACTAACCACTGTACAACCGAGCTCGTTAGCTACATGCATTCCTAGGACACAGGGCACTCTCTGATATTTATTTTGACAAATTCCAACCTTGCATTAATCCTTACACAAATACATGAATTATCTTACGAGGGTTCTATTTTTCTTTCTTTTTGGCTACATAACCCTAAATATTAGGAAATTGCAGTTCTGGTGAATGCATTTCATATTGTTCATTTTTCAGAAATTAAAATTAAAATTGAAATTAAACTATTTTTAACGGAAGTATCGCGTGTTTTATTTATTTTGTTGAAACCTGACGTTTCGAACGCTTTGCAGCGTCCGTGGTCGCAGGAAAGACTAAGGTGGTATTTGTCTTACATTTGTTATTCAATTATTACATCTACCGACATGGATGGATTAATTAAAAATTCCTTCGTTCTTCCGTTAAAAATAGTTTAATTTCAATGTGTAACAATCGCGAAAACCTAAGACAATACTAAAATTAAAATGTTTATTCGGTAGTCTTTTAAGTATAAATTACCTTTGTCACCCCACTACTTCTTAGAAATCAAAAGATGTGTATAACTAGTGTGGCCATAAATACTGTTACATAGAAACTTTTCACAAATCTTTAATTATTTTGAATTTGGAACGCGGTCATTATTATGTAAAACTATTTTCGATTTTCCACCGTTTTACATATTTTTTTCGTGTTTATTATCAAAGGCTAATTATTTTGGAGGCGACAAAGAACTTATTAGGCGACTAACTACTTGGTTACAAAAAAAAGTTTTTGGTAGCGATTAAATATTTTAGCAACAATTATGCTTAAAATGCTACTTCACTGTAGCTGCCAACCTATTATTTTTCCTACCCATTTTAATTATTTTTGAAACCCTAAATCAGATTAGTTTGTCGCCGCGTTAAATACATGCCATTATCAAATAACAATATAGAATGAGGTGTTATAGAAAATGGATTGCTGTGATTGTCTTGCACAAAGTGGGTACGAAGCCGACGGTCATATTCAAGACGCTTCAAAAGCTTGGTATCAACCGTATGTTCACTGCCACTGCAGGGGTACGGGTCTCCCTTCAACCGAAGGGGTTTAGAGCATACTCCACCACGCTGCTCAAATGCGGATTGGCGGAGACCAGTGTTTTCAAGCCGCTCGAGGGACACTGACTTAGCTTAACGACTGTCATCTATCGATAACAGCCGGGACCGACGGCTTAACGTGCCCTCCGAGTTTGGAGATAGATAGAAACCCATCCATAGACAGGCTGCGGTCGTAAATGTTTACACAAAAGATTGGCTGGTAGAGAATATTTTTGACATTGTAACCGCATTTTGTGCGATTATAGGTACGGATGAAAATATGTAACTGCAGTCCACAAATCTCTATAAACCAGAGACATAGTCCATGAAAAGAACTATAGAAATGGAAACTACGAATGTTAATTAGCGAGTGAGTTGTGTAAGGAGAGAATTATGTGGCGCTCGATTTTCCCCATGAAGGAAATCTATACTAATATTATAAAGAGGAAAGATTTGATTGTTTGTTTGTAATTGGCTCCGAAACTACTGGACCGATTTGAAAAATTGTTTTACCATTAGAAGCCGACATTATCCCTGATGAACATAGGCTACTTTTTACCGCGGAAAAATGCTTCATTCCTACGGGAAAACGGGTAATGATATATAATTCGAATTCTACACAAACGAAGTTGCGGGCGGATGCTAGTATCCTATAAAATAATTTTGCATTGCATTTGTAACACAATTCAGCGCTACGAGTCGGGGGGTAAAGTAGTATCTCTCATTGGTAAATTGACGATACAACATCATCACTTTTTTTACAACATAGGAAGGCATGCAAGTATACGGCCCACCTGATGTAACGCGGCTACCGTAGCCTATAAACGCTTGCTATACATTAAGTATTACTCGCGCGATGCCACCTCTGCTGATAACACAGCAACTCCTTAGGAGCTTACTGGAGACCTCACTCAAACACAACAACGCTGTAGGGAGTTGGTATTTGGCTGCGGTTTTCTGTGAGGTGGGAGATATTTCCCCAGACGGGTAACTGATGTGCCCTACTTCTCTTAAAAACACCCAAACCAAGATAAGAGACATGCTGAAGCACATAAATGTTTGTCCTGCGTAGGAATTGAACAGTGCGTTTCACAACTGCTCTACTGAGCTCGTCACTTATCAGCTTATTAGTTAAAGTATTCCCCCATTGGTCTCGAATCGCTGAGATATTTAGGTTCTAAAACACTATGTCTTTGTAAGTGAGAGGTGCCTCTAATCAAGTGGTTTATTAGTAATTTCTCTGCTTACCCTATGTACCTTTCTTATTTATGTTAAATAAATTTGATAATTATGTAACTACTATATACCTTAGTTTATAAAATACGAGCTTACTTGTGTATTAAGTTCAACATTTTGCTTCTACATTGTGTAGCATAGCTAGGAACATTTTAAAAACAGAATTTAACGAGCGTGCTGCGACCTAGCGAGTTATTCTAAGCACTCTCATAACACGAACAGTGTCTAACCTTCCAGCGATAATGGGAGTAACAACTGCGCTGTTAAAACTAGTTGTACGAGTGTAGTTTCGTTAAGGAATATCTTTGGATGCTTATCTGAGATTACTTTGTCTATAACTATTAGAGCTTATGACCGGCCTGATTCAGCCAGATAACATGGCGGAGTTTCTCAACTTTGAGGAAGCCGTTTTAAAAAGGTTATTGGTTTTTATACGACGTCGGGAGGCATACAAGCATGTAAAGCGGTCACCGTTGCCTATGCACGCTTGTAATACATTAAGTATCACTCGCGCGATGCCTCCTCTGCTGCTAACACAGCAACTCCTTCGGAGGTAACTGATGACCTCACTCACACGCAGAAACTAGGGAGTTTTAGTTTTAGCGGTTTTCTGTGAGGTGGAGGTACTTCACAGACGGGCAGCTTTGATGCACCCTCTCTCTTTTAAAACAACCAGACGAAGACAAACAGACTTGTTCATGTAACACAAATATTTGTCCTATGTAGGAATCGAAGCCACGTCCATCGTTGTTAACCGCTGCGCCACCCAGCTCGTTAGATTGTCTATCTGTCGTTGTCTGGCTAAGGTAACCGCTTTACATCAGGTGGGCCGTATGCTTGTATGCCGAACAACATTGTATAAAAAATAAACACAGTGAGGTAACCAGCACGTGCACGAAATTATATTCGAGAAACGTGTGGCCTACCTAAAGGTCTGGTTTTTGGTTTACCATTTGGATTTTGGAAGTCTAATTGCCAGTCGCCCCATGTAAAAAGCAGTATCTTCGCCAATCCAAATGGATTGGGAAACTTGGTAACACTAGAAAGAAAACTAAGATTGGTAACAAAGTGTTAGGATATACCGTTGGGCTGATTCTTTGCGGATTTATAACGAAGGATATAGGATTGTTTTTTAGCGGATTACAAATATTTAAGTCACTTTTGTGCATTGAGTGTTATTGCGAGGGGACAGCTTGAATAGAGACGAAGGACATGGTATTCCCAAACTCCATGTCATAGTGTAAAATTTACGACTTAGTGCGTCATTTCTTCTTTTATAAACATAAATTATGATGATGACGAGCTCGGTGGCGCAATGGTCAGTAACGCCTTTTTTACGCCTACATTAGTAGGTATGATCCCCACAAAGGATAAATATTTTTGTGTATTAACATATCTGTTTGTCTTGGTCTGAGTGTTTTTCAGAGAGGTATGGTACATCAGCCCATATGCGGAAGTACTTCCGTACTATTACTTACTACTAACTATTTGTACATCCAACTCCCCTCCAACAACCAAATCCTTTTGAATGTATTACCAAATATCTGTATTATGCAAATAAAGCGTATTCTATCTATCTATCTATCCCCGGAGGGTTATAGTTTGCCTGCAAGTGAATGAGGTCACCAATAAGCTGACTAATAAGGAGTTGTTAGCGGCAGAGGTGGCATCGCTGCGAGTTATGTTATAGTTATATTTACATCAGGTGGGTCGTATTGTCGTACTTGAATGCCTCGTGACGATGTATACAAAAAATTAACCAACAGCAGTTAATCATAGCTATTTAAGGCTAATCTTTTTCTTTAGAAGGTTACCTAAGTAACAAAAAGATCGCTCTCTAAACAATTTTGAAGAAAATAATCAATTTTATAACATTTTGCTGCTACGGAAATACCGATAAAGTTTGTTTTGAATTTAATTAAACCCTTACAACACTTCGATTTAAAAGCTTTTTATAAATGGCGCATGTTATAAACAGATAGCGAATTAAAAATAAAAGAACAGCGATAGGCCAGTGGAAAAGAAACCGGCCTAAGGTACAACAGGTCCCCGGATTGGTAGTTTCGGATTTATGTACATATTTGTAATTGTCACTTGCTCGGCGGTGAAGGAAAACATCGTGAGGAAACCCGCACGTCCTAGATTTTTTTTATATAAGAAGGGGGCAAACGAGCATGTGGGTCACCTAATGGTAAGTGGTCACCACCGCCCATAGACATCAGCAACACCAAAGGGTCACTGATCAGTTGCCAGCCTTTTTAGGGAAACATAGGCTATCTTTTCTTATTCGGGAACACCGCTGAGAGTAATTTTTTCACAATTTCATCGTTCGTGGTAGAAAAAGCCTCAAAAAGCGTACTAGTGGATTGCTTCTCGTCAAGATGATGAGGGTGAAATTTAAGATTATGGCGAGTGGTACGATAGTGGAACTCAGCGGCCGGTATTAAGTTGAACAGCTCCTCCGAACACTCCCCATGATACAATTTGTACAGTATACAAAGAGAAGCAAAGAGACGTTGCTTCTCTCTGTGTGTGTACAAAGCGACTCACTAGCCGGACGGAGATCACTAGGTCGCTGACGATACGAACCGCTCTACATAAAATTATAATAATAATAGTTAATAGATTCAGGCGTTATTTTGCGAAAGTCAAACTTACATGCAATTTGATCCAACCTGCTTTGTGTGCTTCCGCCACCAATTAGTTCATGCGGCCTAGCGCCGGCCGGCACCCACCCACTACTGTTAGTGCGTGCTACATGCCGACGCTGCCATGGCTGCTCCGGTAGTCTCTGCCTCGGCTGCTGCGGTCGTCCGCCATCTGGAACAGAATCCGCATGCCCCCACCACCACCGTCGCTGCCACGACTGGCCTGGTCGTCGCTAAACCATTCCCCACTATTAAATATCTTTTCGCTCACACCATCCACCCCCACCCTCAATTCAATATAAGGGACGGCACTGCGATGGATTTGTCACTTGTAGCATGTTATTCTTACGATTAACGTCTACAACGCCTGATGATGCCTCGTGGAGAGGCGAAACACGTGTCGCAGCGACGACCAGGCCAGTCGTGGCAGCGACGGTGGTGGTGGGGGCATGCGGATTCTGTTCCAGATGGCGGACGACCGCAGCAGCCGAGGCAGAGACTACCGGAGCAGCCATGGCAGCGTCGGCATGTAGCACGCACTAACAGTAGTGGGTGGGTGCCGGCCGGCGCTAGGCCGCATGAACTAATTGGTGGCGGAAGCACACAAAGCAGGTTGGATCAAATTGCATATAATAATAATGTTATATTTCGATAGACGAGTGACCTAACCTAACAAAGTACCTATTTCTATGTATAATAAGTATGTATTTACAAAAAAAAATGTATTTACGTATGTTTATCAGTTGTCTAGTACCCATAACACAAGCTTCGCTTACTTTGGGGCTAGGTGGCGCTGTGTAATTTGTCCGACAATATTTATATTTATTTAAAGGTCTGGTTTTCCCTATGGGATGTGGAGGTCGGACGGCAGTCGCTCCATGTCAAAATTACTCTTCGCCAAGTCTTAAGAGTGCATTTCCATTGACGCGGAGCTGGGCGGAGTGGAGAGGAGCGGAGCGGTGAACTGACCAATCACAGTGTTCGAAATCTCCACTCCGCGTCAGTGGAAACAGTGTAAGTGGAGCGGAACTGAGCGGACTTTCAACTAAAATATATGAACACGCGGCCCCGAGCCGGGCAGAACGGAGTCGAACAAGGCGGTGGTGTCGAGCGGAGGGCAGCGAAGCGAAGGGTAGCGGGGCGGTGCGTTCCGCTCACCTCCGCTCCATTCCACTCCGCCTCGGTGAAAACACTTGCCACTTTTTTTATACAACGACGGGACGCATACAAGCATACGGCCCTCCTGATGTAAAGCCGTTACCGTAGCCTATAAACGCTTGTAATACATTAAGTATTACACGTGCGATGTCACCTCTGCTGCTAACACAGCAACTCCAAAGGAGCTTAATGCACTTTTTACTGCCATTCCCCGCTCCGCTCCGCCCAGCTCCGCATCAGAGGAAACGCACCCTTACGCTTAGAAAGCGGACCCCGCCGATCCTAATGGATTACGAATCGGGATAACGCAAGGAAGAACAAGAAGAATTAAACATAAAAGAATTAAAAATGTATGAACTACTATAAATAAGCGAAGCCAACTTCATTGCCACGCACGTTATCGCGCGTGTGGTGGAGTGTGCCAAATCCCGCAATTATTTTTTAGTATTATTTTCAACCCAACAAAAACATAAAAGTCAAAAAGGAGCCAAGTTCAAGTAAAAAGTTGTCAAGTCGCCGATAAAAGATTTGAGATCTGAGCAGGTATTTAGTTCGGTAGCAATTGATTTTCAATTGATGTAACAATGTAACAACAACATTGGCCATTTCGATTTTTAATTTCAAATAGATTAATATGTTTATTGTTCTCTCTACAATCTTACGCCTAAGCCTAAAGCTTGCTTTGAGATAAGATGTAATACGTACATACATATCATCATGCCTGTCTCCCATTGAGGAAGGCAGACGCACACATATAGATCAAATTGGTCAATTTGATCTATATGTGTGCGTCTAGGGCGGCTCCTACCGATATCTACATTCACTCTTACCTGATACACCTCTTTCGTAACTCTTTTGTCAGTCATTCTTTCTAAATGCCCAAAACAATCTCAGCACACGTTTTTCAATTTTTGTCACTACATCATCTTTCATTCCACATAGTTATCGTATCGTGCTATCTCTTACTCTATCAATCTGTCAGATGTCTGGAAATAATTCAGCACAGACTACCTGTTCTTAATAATCTTTAATTTTACCATTTGATATCATTATTGTAGTATCAATGGCAAATAAAGAATTTTTATCTTTTATCTTTATCTTTAATCATTCTCACTCCACGCACTCTACTTTCATGCTTCTTCTGCCATAACCATGTTTCACTGCCGTAAAATTTTCCTCACGATGTTTTCCGTCACCGTTCCGAGCAAGTGATAATTACAAATATGTACATAAATCCGAAAACACAAATTTAGTGGTACATGCCAGGATTCGAACCGGTGCCTTGTCCACTATCACTGCTGTAATAGTTTAAAATTAATTGAATAGTTTATATATTTCAATTCTTTAAAATACGATATTTAAAGACTAAATTGTACTCAAGGCATGACTAGCCTACTTGTTCTACGGTTTGACTTTACGACACGAATAGATGCGGGACGTATGCAAACACACCCTAAAAACCCTTCAGTCAAACAAACACAACTTGTACTAAGCAAATTCACAGCACTAGTTCAGTCTGCCATCTCAATCTATCCACGATTATCTATTGATATCTATTGACGAGCTCGGTGGCTCAATCGTGAATGACGCGACTTTGACACCAACGCATGTGGGTTCGGTGCCCACACAAGGCAAACATTTGTGTGCATGAACATGTCTGTTTGTCTTGATTTGGACGTTTTAAGAGAGGTAAGTACCTCCACCTCACAGAAAACTGCAGCCAAATAACAACTCCCTAGAGGGTTTTTGTGTTCCTGCGTATGTATAAGGTCACCAGTAAGCTCCCAAGGAGTTGCTGTGCAGCAGAGGAGTGATATTTAATATATCACAAGCGTTAATAGGCTACGGTACCCGATTTACATCAGGTGGGCCGTATGCTTGTATGCCTCCCGACGTAGTATAAACAAAATCCAATGAAGAGAGAAAGGGGCGGTTTCTCCAGTGGCCAAGTTTCCGCATTTCGACGAGAACTTGTACCAGATCCTAATTTTCTAGACTTTCAATAGGTAGACAACGGGGTTTTTGTTAGGAGTTCAGATGGCTTTGTGCCGGCCTGGAAATTAATTGTGTATTTATATGATTTTTTATTATTTCACCCAGCTTTTACACCTCATGTGTGTATTATATTCTGAAAGCAGTGATAGCTTAGTGGATATAGAACCAGTCTGTTAACCCACGGTTCAAATCCTGGCCTGTACCACTAAGTTCGTTCTTGCGGAATTATGTACATATTTGTAATTACCACTTGCTCGACGGTGAAGAAAAATATCGTTAGGAAACCCGCACGTCCAAGAAATTATAGTTTCAAAGACGTGTGACCTTACCTAAGTATGATCCGATTTTCCCTCTAGGATGTGGACGGCCTGACTGAGTCGCTCCATTTAAAAATCTGTATCTTCGCCAAATCCTTAGGCTTAGGTAGCGGACCCCGCCAACTCTAATGGTTAGGAAACGGGATAACGCTAAGAAGAAGCTGGCATTTATAAAAACTCGATGGCGTCGTTGCGCGTGCTTTTAACATAACATGCAGGTTAAGCAACGTCGACAGCAGTCTCCATATGGATGTATTTATCTATCACGAGCTTCTCCGTGTACGGAGGGTACGTTAAGCCGTCGGTCCCAGCTGTTGTCGATAGATGACTGTCGTTAAGTCAGTGGCCTTCGGGCGGCTTGAAAACACTGATCTCCGCCAATCCGTAAAAGCAGTGTGGCTCCACCACAAGCAGTGTGATGGAGTATGCTCTATATATACTCACAGGCAGATGGTATTTGAAATGCAAGTTTTGACGAGACAGGGAGCATAAAAGCAGCCCAATAGAAGAATACCTCTTCTCTGAAAACCGCAGCCAAATAACAATTCTGTAGTTGATGTATTTATGCGAATGAGTGAGATTACCACTAGGCTCATAAGGAGTTGCTGTGTTAGCAGCAGGGGTGGAGACGTGCGAGCGATACATCATGTATTGCAAGCGTTCCGATTTTGGGTAAAACAAAAATGTACGAGAGATGCTAAGCTGAAATATAAACACCTATTCCGCCTCTCTTGTTATCTCTATCTACAATCTTAAAAGCAGGATTAGATTGCGTATCCGTACATCGGCTTGCTAAGACGAGTAGATATTTTGTTGTAAATTGTATTCGATTCTATGATAAATTACCTGAAACAGTTCTGTCCTTGCCTGACAATATATTCAAAAGCCACATCAAAAATACTCTATGTAAGAAGGGTTATAACAGAATCTACTATTTTATAAAGCGGAAGAGATTGTTTGTTTATTCGATTGTTTGCTTATTCGATTGCGCTAAAATTCTATTTGCATTCGATAGCGAAATTCTTGAGGAAGGTTTCATGATACGCCCTTTAAAATCAGAGGAAAACGAAAATAGAAGTAGTGTTTCCCACAGGATACGTACGTACGAAGTCGGTTGCAGTTACTCGTACTAGCGAGCACAAACAGCGATCGCGCCCGCCGTTTGTGTGACAGGTAGCATACAAACATAAATAAATGTTACAAAAAATCCGTCCTGGGTTTTAGATCTATTAAAAATTAACTTATTCGCTCACAGAGTCACTTATACGGAAATAACTTCGATATTTGAATGACGGTAACCGCTAAACTTTCGATCGTTGTGAAGGACCAAAGGAGAATGTCACTTTGAAATGGGTTTCTGATAGAAACACCAGCAAAATCCACTTAAATGCGGTCATTTAATCTGCCACCGCCGATTCAAATTAACTAAGTTAATTTAGGAGCGGTATGCGATCCATATAATTACTAATTGGAGAAAATCATTTGTATAAATCTTTTTCTTGTACTACCTCGTGAGACTAGAATGCAGCCTGTTGTAAAGTGATTACAGTAGCCTATGCAAGTAAGTATTTTATTTTACTTGGGAAACAAAAGAGAAATGATATCAATTAAAATTTGTTACTAGTTTGTGACGAGCTCGGTGGCTCAGTCGTGAATGACGCGACTTTGACACCAACGCTCGTGGGTTCGATTCCCACACAAGGCAAACATTTGTGTTCATGAACATGTCTGTTTGTCTTGGTCTGGATGTTTTAAGAAAGAAAGGGCGCATCAAAGCAGCCCGTCTGGGGAAGTACCTCCACCTCACAGAAAACCGTAGCCAAATAACAACTCCCTAGAGGATTGTTGTGTCCCTGCATGTGAGTGAGGTCACCAGTAAGCTCCCAAGGAGTTGCTGCGTAAGCAGCAGAGAAGGCATCGCGCGAGTGCTACTTGAGCAGTCAGAACCCGTTATATACGTTTTTTCCCATACATTTCGCGGTCGTATACGACCACCCGGGTTTCGAAGGGTTAATAGGCTACGGTACCCGCTTTACATCAAGTGGGCCGTATGCTTGTATGCCTCCCGACGTAGTATAAAAAAAAAGCTAATCATGAAATATGCACTAGTTTTCAGAGACTATGTGCGAAAACTATTTATTCTGGATATCGGCATATGTAATGTTCTAATATTGGCGGAACCACGCAAAACAGTTTAGATCAAATCTGCAGTAAACATATAAAGTGGATGAGCATATTTGTTCGATGGTTTGTTTGTTGTAGAACTACCGGTAGAA
The DNA here is from genome assembly GCA_947507595.1 of Pyralis farinalis. Lineage (NCBI taxonomy): Eukaryota > Metazoa > Arthropoda > Insecta > Lepidoptera > Pyralidae > Pyralis > Pyralis farinalis. The sequence goes on from OX382270.1 coordinate 5,694,430, forward strand.
TTCGAATTATTTTTACATTTGATAGCCCAATCCTTGAGGAAGGTTTTCGACTATTCAACATCACAAAATGGCCCTTAGAAGCCACGGGAAAGAAAGAAAGGAGACCGGGATAAACGTCGGTGCGTAGCGCGGTACAGCTAGTTGCTTAGAAATATTAAAATCCCATTTCATAATGTAATTTGCAAGCTGTAAATAAAGTAAATCGAACCATTTCTATCACTAGTTGTTGCAATACAGGAACACAGGGAAAGCTTCACGCAACACTAAAAAGAGTGAGCTTAACTTAAGAGGGGGCATAAAGATAAATCGCCACCCGTAAACTTCAATTTTAGCTAACTAAATTCAGTTGAAACTAACTAAAAAAAAATCTATGGATTCTACACTATAATTGCAAGGTCTTAGATTGATCGAAATCACAATTAATAAAAATTTTCTCGATAGAAAAAAATCCCAAAGTTGCCTCGACACAAATATGGATTTTACATTTTTTGTCATAGTGACGCATGTTAGTGAGCTGAAAATAATTATACTATTTCTTTTATATATTACCAAGTGCCTGTATTAGGGATTTCAAAAAATATATTATAATTTACGAGATATTAACGTTTTTAAAGAAAATTTGTATATGGCGATTACGTCATTTTTATTCCGCGCGATACAGTTATTTCTGTCTCATGCCATGCGATGTTCCCGATATGTTTTGTTTCAGCGATCAGTCGTGATCGCTCGTTTGAGACGTGAATACTGTGTTTATGTGCATTGCAGCTGCGTTCTTGCGTCCCGAAAATATTATTTTTTTATTTTAGTCAGGATAAAGAAATGGCAAATAAGAAGAACAAAAAACAAGCCAACAAACGAGAGCTGAGAAGGAAAAAAATTCAAATAATGGCTAATTGTAGAAAGTAAGTAAATTATTATATATTTCGAATGTATTTGGTTTCTAAGTACCTATGTAGGTAAATGTTAATCATCTATAGGTAGGTCTACAGAGATCATAAATTGTTTTTGTAAACGTAAGGTCTCGCATGGAAATTTCGACTGCAGCTTTCAATAATAAATATATATGTAGATGACATACAACACTTTGACTCTTATACAGTCATTATATATATATATATATATATATATATATATATATATATATATATATATATCATCGACTGGGTAAATACCACCTCTGAAAGATTATTGTGATCTTGCGAGTGATTGAGGTCGCCCGGAACCTTGTGAAAAGTTGCTGCGTTAGCCGTATGCTTCTTACTCACCGGACTTAGTACCAGTACATCAGGTGTGAAAGAAGCATACGGTCTGCCTGATCTGAAGCGGTTTCCGCTACCCCCGCTGCTAACGCAACAACTTTTCACAAGTTTCCTGCCAACCTCGCTTTCTCGCAGTAACACTATAATCTTTCAGAGAAGGTACTTCCCACAGTCGGGCTATCGCTGTGTCTCTTTTTATTTTTGGACCTCTAGCTGTAAAGCCAGGGCCGCATTTGTTATACGGGAGGGTGCACTACGTGCGAGTGATGTTGACTTTAGCCCTAAAGGTGATGGTAAGAATTTTACACACGTTACACACATTTGATGTACATACAATTGGTCCGATTGGTCGTACTTACAATAGTTTTATTACAATTATTACATACTAGCTATTACTTCCGATACCTCCAAGAATATGTGTACAAAGTTTCATGATGATCGGTTGAATAGTTTTCGCGTGAAAGCTCAGAAACAAACGAAAATTCACATTTATAATATTATACATAAATATATCTACATATGTGCGCATAGTTTTTTTTTTTCGGACAAATTACACAGGGCCACCTAGCCCCAAAGTAAGCGAAGCTTGTGTTATGGGTACTAGACAACTGATAAACATACGTAAATACATTTTTTTTTTGTAAATACATTCTTATTATACATAGAAAATACCCAGACCAATACAAACAGACATGTTCATGCACACAAATGTGTGTACTGTGTGGGAATCGAACCCACGAGCGTTGGTGTCAAAATAGCGTAACAGCGCGTTTCACCACTGCGCCACCGAGCTCGTCAAAGTCGTAGTCGTAGTATATGCAAAACACACAGATGTTTTACTTTGACTGCTTCTCTTTCGTCGCTAGAATTTCTAGTATTTGCATTTAATTTAATTTCACAATTCATGTGTTATTTCAGATTTGCTGCGAAAATAAAATCGGGCCATAGAGTAAACTCCGTTCACGAGACTCCCAGTTTGATTTTGTAAGTATTCTCGAGGGAGTAAAATTCTTAAAAATCAATAATCTTCTTAACGACCTAACGGGTAGTTGCTGTATCATATAATAGGTACTGAAATATTTATAGTAGACCTGATTGAAACCTACTTAAGAGTTGTTCGAGTTCATTTTTTTTTGATTTCATAATAAACAAGTTCGATATTTATTTTAATTGAACAGAAAACCCTTGCATAATATAAAGTTAAAGTATAATTACTTCTCATATGTATATTTTATGCATTTTCCTCCATATTCGTGTACTTGAAATTATGTGACTAATCTTTTTTTAATGTCTCAGAAAAAAGCTGATATTATCTGAAAATGATCCATAAGTCATTTTTACAATAAGACCCTGCGCATTATAAAAATGACTTGGCAAACAAGCATACGATCTGTCTGACGTGAAATGGTTACCCAACATATGAACTTCACCAACTCGCATGAACAGAACAGCCCTCCAAGAAATTGTTATTAAGCTGCATTCTGCAAGCGTTGCTGCGGTGTTTAGATTTTTTTGAGTTAATGTTTATCTCATACTTGCATTAAATAAATTATATAACAAAGTCATAACAGTGTTCTATGAGAAGTTGATATCAGAAGTCTTAGAAACTAGCGAGCGTGCATGAGAAAAGCAATAAATGTTAAAGAAGCGAGTGAGATATCTAAGGATTGAGTCATGTAGCGTTCGGCTCTCTCTGCCTACCCCGCAAGGGATGTGGCGTACAGTTACACATCATACATAACTGTACTTTTTTATTATCAACACCAAGGACAACTTCACATAAGTGAAAGAAAGATATGTCTTTTTGCAGTATGGTGTGGTGAAAATCATGGTATTACAGTAGAAGAAATCTTTCGTGATGATGAATTTTGGGAAATGAAAATGGTTGGAAAGCTTACGGAATTTTATATGGAACACATATTGCCAGAGTTGATCGACCCACGCCAAACAAGAAATATGAAACTGAGGTAGCAAATAACACCCAAAAAACGTCGACTTACTGATCCAACAGAGGCTGAGCCCTCAGCAATAGCATTCCGCATGGATGGCAATTGTGATAATGAAAAGTCTTTTCATGAACAGTTACAGCGCCCCTGATACAGTTGGAAAAAGTTTTATCCTTGACAGAATATTGATGAAGTGCCACAAATATATGACTACAGTTAATACCACTTCAAACTTGTCATTTTGACGTTTGTATAGTTGTTCATGTTGAGCTAATTTTGAACTACAATATCAAGCTTGATGTGTACATTAATATTCTGGGTAGGTTTATAATAAAATCCTTCACCAAAATTCTTTCTAACCATATTTGTCACATATAGCACACCGCATTTCTCGACTCTACGACAACATAATATAAATTGTATTATATAAGTTGTATTATTTGAATATCTATAAAGATGTTAAATTCTTTAATTATATAGTATTTTTATTGTCTGTTATCTTACTTACGACAAACAGCATAGCGCTTTTCTTGAACTGACAAAATAAAATTGTCAAGTGTTAGAGATAAGGCCATGTTCGTAAACCATATTTATTTATAAAAAAAAAACATAATTGCTGTTTCCTATTTTAGGTTAGCTATGTAGTAAGTTAATATCGGCGTTAGTAGACTACCATAGGGTCATATTATAGTCTACTAACGCCTAATGTTAACTTTCAATTTCAAGTATAAATGCTCTTATACGACCTTTAGGTTACACACTAGCGTCGCCATTATAAATAATTATAGCTCGTGACCGGATTCAAGATTATATTTTTTTTTATCGATCCTCAAGAAGGAAATAACGTATTGTCAAAATTACCATTTATGACAACCATGATTGATAAAACTAACCTACAACACTTAAAATTTTGATTAACCCGTTGAGGCCCGCGTGGCTTAATTTCGCCATGCGCGTTACGACGCCAAGTATATAATGGGCCTCATAGCGTCAAATGACGTAAAATACTTTAGTCTTTTTGAGTGACAAAGAAAAGTTAAGAGCATAACTTATTATCATGACACTGCTGAGGACATGATTTTTTAAATAGCAGCGATAGTGTGCAGCCCAAACTCTCGTTATACATGTATTATGAAATAATCATAAACATATGTTTAGAAATCTCAAAAAATGTAACTTGATTCATATAAAATTGGAATGGTTTCTAGTACAAAATTATAAATAACTTTCTACTAATACGTCTGATGGGAAACAACAATACGGCCTTTTTGATGTTACATTACCGGTTACATTACGGAAGCTAGGCGTATCGCCAGCGCGTTGCCACCCCTCTGGTAATGCAGCGACTCCTTCCTATTGAACTCGCTCACACAACTACTTCTACGGGAGATGTCTTATGTCAGGTCCCCTACCTGACATAACATCTCTCGTAATTGTTGTACTTCGCCAATCCGGCTATCGCTGTGCACTACATCTCTTTTGTTTGAAACTCTGGGGCAACTCAGCCCGTATGGAGAAGTACCTCCACCTCGCAGAAAACCGCAGCCAAATAACCACTTCCTAGAGGGTTGTTGTATTCCTGCATGTGAGTGAGGTCACCAATAAGCTCCCAAGGTGTAGCTGTGTAAGCAGCAGAGGAGGCATCGCGCGAGTGATACTTAATATATTACAAGCGTTAATAGGCTACGGTACCCGCTTTACATCAGATGCGCCGCATGCTTGTATACCTCCCGACGTCATATAAGAAAACATGCGCCCATATGCAAATGAGTTTGAGATTGACTTTAAATGTATTTTCCTTATGGAAAAATTAGTCAATTATTAGCAATACTATGTGGAGTATAAAAAAATACTCTACTTATATATTTATAGTGGTAAAAAAAAATTATAAAAACATACCTACAATAAAATAACATATTGTGAAGAATAAAATCGATTACCTACATACCTTAGTGTATTGTTTCTAATATTCTTCAAGATAAAATACACGACAAGTACGTGATCTCGTTGCAGACGACGACATACAATAACACATTTAGATATTTTATCTCCTTCTTACGCATATACTACGAAGGCTCATCCGTGTGACGTCACTCGTTGGGTGCGCTGTCTGTGGCGCCGCGGTCGTGATCAACCGGGAACACTAACGGGGCGGGCGGGACGCGCGGGTGAAATTTGAAATTACGCTAGCCCTATGCGCCCTCTTAACAGAGGATATGCTGAAAATTATTTCCTAATTTTAATTTCATTGTTAATTTTAGTATATTATTTATGCTGAGGCGAACGTTTATATTAATAAAAGTGTAAACTGGTATAAAGGGTGCTCTAGTGGAGCACCCAATGCAAATCTTGTTTATTTAGTTTAAGTCTACATCCACTTTATTACTGTACTTTTAAATTGTAATAATGTGTTTGTAGGAAATAAATATATTTTCATTTTTATTTTCAACTTGGCTTTCACTTGTTTTATATTAAATGCACTCGGTATTAATTGATATTATTATAGGTTATTAAGTGATACCAGATACCAAGCATTACAAATACATGAAATTATCTTTCGTATATTTGTTTAATAAAATACAAAACAAAGAGTTTGGCAGCGTTCTCTTAGCTCATTAATGGGAGAGCCACTTGACAACATTTAATGATTTCATAACTGCAACCCATTCAGTATTCAATAGGATTTAATTTTTAACTGCGTAATTAGTGGTGAGTTTGATGTCGTATATTTCTCATTTAATATATATAGAAGTCATATATATGTACATTTTTTAAGGCGCGTGGTTCAGCATCACATTCAGAACCAAAACCAATCTCACCTGCCCGCTCCGCTAATTAGCAAAAACGGCGAAATTAGGCCAAAAGTGTATTTAAACTTGGAATTGTTTAATTCGCACAGGTCCTCTCTGAAATACATGGCAAAACAAGAAATTCATTGAGTGATGAGTGATGAATAAAGCTACTTTGACACCAACGCTCATGGGTTTGATTCCCACACTGGACAAACATTTGTTTGCATGAACATGTCTGCTTGACTTGGTCTGGATGATTTCAACGATTGTTTAACACGTTAGTGATATACAAACAAAGATTTGTCTTTACTTGATAATTGGCTGCGGTTTTCTGTGAGGTGGAGGCACTTTCCCTGATCGGCTGCTTTGATACTTAGCTAGTTACTTTACTTCTCTCTTAAAAAAGATTAGTTAATACTTAAGTCTGTTAGATATTTATCAATTCTAGATATAGGTAATAAGTGATACTTGAACTTCTTTATAGCCAAGATTGATTCAGGCAATTTATTTAAGAATCGATAATAGTTATAATAGTTATATTACAAGTTATATATATATATTATAGTTATATAATATTAGTTATATGAATATGAAAACAGTTCAATTTTCCAGAAATCTGTATGTTCACTTGAAGTGTTCATTCCTCGATGCAACCATCTAATGATGCTATCTTAATTCAATTATAGGATGTGCCACGTAATAACTTTGTTGTCAGATTAGGGTATAGGTGCTAGAAAGTACTGCTTTGTAGTCTTCCGGAGTAAATTAGAAAATTCAAAAATATTTTATAAATACAAATCATAACCTTTTTTAAATTACAAAGAAATGGTGGCTTTCACGGGACGCCCGGCAGATGTGAGACATATTAGTGAATATTGAAAATAAAAATCAATAACCATCGGATAGATATCAGTTCATGTAAAGAAGCAACGGAGTGTCTAATATCCACACAAAAAGGGGGTTGTGAAGGCGGTACGGATGGGGCATGACATTGAAGGAGATGGTGGTAGCCGATCCGAGTCAAACTACCCTGGAATTAGCGATTAGGAATTAGCAGGGTTTAACGTTATCTTACCTACAATATTGACTCATTTGTATCAAATCAATAATATAAAAAATATGAAAAATGGGTGCCTCATGATTTGACTGATCTGCAGAAAGAAACGCGTGATGAAACTTGTTGCCTTGTTGAATCGATACAAATGTGAAGGAATATTGGATGGATTGGATAGTAATGATAACGCTTTGGTGGTCTCTTCATGGCGATATTCACTATAGCTTTTTCAGGTCTAGTCAAGCAATAACAGCAGATGTTTACTGTGCCGAACTTCGAGCAATGATGGCGAAACTGGCAGTGAAACAGCCCCGAATCGTGAATCAATCTTCACCATTATTGCTCCATGATAACGCAAGACCTCACACTGCACAAAAAACCGTTGTAACTCTACAGAACCTGCAGTTAGGAACCATACATCGTCTCCGTACTCTCCGTACTCGCCAAACCTTGCTCCAACTTATTACCATTTTTTTCGTGATATGGACAACTTTCTACGTGGTAAAAAGATTTCTTCCCAGGAGGCAGTACAAAATGCTTTCACCCAGTTTGTCGAATCTATATCCCGAGAGTTCTATCGCAAAGGCATAAATAAACTTCCGATTAGATAGAAGCAATGTATAGATAAGAAAAAAAACGAGTTTTAATTTTTCAGTACAAATCGGCAACTTTATACTTTAACCCCTAATAATATAGATAGTATAATAGGATTACATGACAGAACTTTTGTCGCCAATGAAAGTCGAGAAACAGAAACTTACTAAGTACTTGGACTTAGCTCACAAGGTTACTGCTATGTTGCGTGTGAACTATACAATTATTTCTCCAATAGACGTGTCATTGAACGTACTTATAGCGAAGAGTCTCGGCCGCTACCTTAAGAGACTCTCGCTCGATACTTGCATCAAGAACCAGATTCAGAGGACGGTTCTTATGGACACGGCCTGCATTGTGAAGCTCCTCACTCGGGCCTAACCACTGGTACCTTGGGTCTTCGCTCCACTACAGGTGGGTACCCATTTTTTTAATATTTTTAAATGTTATATATCTTATATATATACGAGTATATATATATAAGATATAACAAGAATTCATTTATATATATCTTATAATAAAAAAATTGGAGTTGCTGTGTAAGTAGCAGAGGAGGCATCATGCGAGTGATACTTAATATATTACAAGCATTAATAGGCTACGGTAACTGCTTTACATCAGGTAGGCCTCCCGACGTTGTATAAAAAAAAAATGCTCAGAAATTGTGATGAAAATAATATAAAAAAAATAATTGTATCTGTTTTAAATAATTTGTCTCATACAAAACAAATTTTAGCGCATTTCGGCACATTCAGTCTCTAAATTTTACAATTGTACAGTCGATACTGTCATAATATTGTACGATATACCCATGAAACAGGAATTTTAAATGTTTTCTTTATATAGCACCATCAAAATTGATAATTGTGATTGGTCATAGATTTTAGAGCTATTTATTTTCTACTCAATTATGTCCCACTGTAGTATACACTCCGTATATGACATGGAAGGATGCCAAAGATTGCACTTCCTGAGAACTGCTTGTTCATTTTTATGATTTTCCGTAGAACATTCGCATATCGAGGCTACGGTATAAGTTTAAATGAGCAAAGTTAGAACTTAAAGTTACCATGTCCTGTTAAAAATTGTGTAACTGGTAACTTCTAGCCACTTCACATTATTTTTATGTATAAAATTCGATGTATATGTATGTTCCCTATGGACTTCAAAATGAAACTGTTATAATTTGTGGAGACTTTAATATAAATATTTTGGAGAAAAATACTGTTACCTACAACTTTTTAAATTTATTTAAATCATACAATTTGCATCATATTTTTACAGAGCCAACAAGAGTAACTGCTACAAGTGCTACATGTATTGATAACATATTTAGCACTGTAAAACCTTTGTATCAATGTATAATTAATAAAGTTCAGTCAGACCATTCAGGTCAGTTGGTTTCATTTCCAAATTCTTCAAAAATACAAAGAAAGCAAATAAATTATATACCATTTACTAAAAGCCGCTTAGAAAGATTTAAGTCTAATATAGCAGAAAAAATTGTATTGTTGCCCTGTCACGGTACTCCGGACCACTTGTACAGCTCGTTATTTAGCTTAATCACTAATGAATTTAATACAATCTTTACTCCAAAACGACTGTCTGTAAGTGACCGTATGACATTCAGTGATTGGGCAACTCCTGGTATTTACAAAAGTCGGAATAAATTGTATGAACTTTATGAAGAAAGGACCTGTAATCACAATCCGACTTTTCAAGAACTTGTAAAAAATTATGCCAAAATATTTAAACGAGCCTGTTCCAATGCTAAGTCTATATATTTAAAAAATAAAATTAATGGTTCAACAAATATTATTAAATCTGTTTGGGATATGATAAATAATGAGACGGGTAGAGCGAAAGTACGTAGTCGAGACTTTCGGTTAAAGATAAATGATATAGATATCAAAAATGATGTAGAAATTGCGACTGAGTTTGAAAAATATTTTTCTAACATTCCTCTTATTACTACGAGAAATCTTATGTCTTCTTCTATATCTGCTGAACTGGTTCTCAAACAGAGCGTGGTAGAATGCGACACAATATTTGAATTTTCAGCTGTAAGCCCAAAAGATGTTTTGAACGCTTTTAAATCAATAAATATGAAAAACACTAAAGATCTGTGGGGTCTATCTGTCAAAACCATTTCTTCTATTATTATTTCAATCGCTCCACATTTAGCTACAATTTTCAATTGTTGTGTGGCATCTGGTGTATTTCCTGACTTGATGAAACATAGTAAAATCATTCCATTATTTAAATCTGGTGATAGTTCGGACCCTTCGAATTTTCGACCTGTATCAATACTGCCCATTCTCAGTAAAATTTTTGAAAAACTAATGCTTAGCCAGTTGCTCAGACATTTCAATGCACATAATTTGCTTCATAGGAAACAGTTCGGATTTACGAGAGGTTGTTCAACTATAGACGCAGGGATTCATTTGCTTAAAAGTATATTCGCGGCATGGGAGGGTTCGCAAGATGCCTTGGGAATTTTCTGTGATCTGTCTAAAGCGTTTGACTGCGTGCACCATGACACTCTTGTCAGAAAATTACACCACTACGGTATCAGGAACAAGGCTCTCGAACTTCTGTCTTCTTATCTGGGCAATAGGATACAGAAGGTCGATGTTAATGGTAAAAGATCTTCGGGGTCCCCTGTAGTTATGGGAGTCCCACAGGGGTCAATTCTAGGTCCATTCTTATTTTTAGTTTATATAAATGACTTACCTTATTATGTAAGGGATAAACATGAGATTGTATTGTTTGCGGATGATACCTCTTTGACATTCAAAATTAATAGACAGTTAGGTAATTATGACGAAGTTAACGATGCTCTCTCTAAAGTTATTCATTGGTTTAGTGTTAATAATCTGCTTTTAAACGATAAAAAGACTAAAGTAATTAAGTTCTCAACACCTAATGTAAGACAGGTGGCTACCAATGTACATGTTAATGGAACTAATTTAGCCCCTGTGGAGACAACTGTGTTCTTGGGTATAACAATTGACTCCAGACTACAATGGGGCCCACAAATTGAAAAATTATCAGGAAAACTAAGTTCTGCAGCCTATGCAGTGAAAACTATTAGACGGCTCACTGATATTGATACGGCTAGAATAGTTTATTTCAGCTACTTTCATAGTATTATGTCATATGGAATTCTTCTTTGGGGTAACTCCGCGGACATTAACACCATCTTTTTATTGCAAAAGAGAGCCATAAGAGCTATCTACAAACTTGGTCCCCGGGAGAGCCTTAGAGAAAAATTCAAAGAAATAAATATTCTAACAGTCGCATCGCAATATATCTATGAAAATCTTTTGTATGTCCATAAAAACATAGACTCATTTTGTAAAAAGAGTGATACTCATAGCATAAATACTAGATATAAGCATAATCTTGTGTTACATGCAAGCCGTCTCCACAAAATAAGTAATTCTTTTATGGGGCAATGTATACGGTTCTATAACAAACTTCCCAGCAATATAAGAGAATTGTCAATAAACAAATTTAAAACTACTATTAAAGCCAAATTGTGTAGCAGGGCATATTATAAAGTATCTGACTATATTAATGATAAAAATGCCTGGGAGTGAGTCGATCCAATTATAATGTAATTAATAAAATATGTAAATTTGTTTGGACACCAAAAGAGGGATGCCTGAGTTTTTTGGCAGTATTTTTATCAGTGCTCACCTAGTCATAAACTGCACGGTAGGGAAAAAAATTGTGACGATTCCAAACAAATGTAGCCATTTTTACGGAATAAAAAGATTTTGACTTTGACTTTGACTAATGGCTTGATCGATTTTGATGAAAAAAAGAATAAAGAAAGAAAGAAATTACGAAACAAATATACATCGCGAAAGTACAAGGATGTTGGAGCCGAGGAAAGCTAAGACCTACCTACCATGACCAAATTACTCGTATTTTATCAGAAGGTGATGTCAGGAACCTTAGAAACCGGCGAGCGTGCATAAGAAGAGCAATAAATGCTAAAGAAGCGAGAGAGGTTTGTAACAATCGAGTCACGTGGCGCTCGGTTCTCTCTGTCTACCCCGCAAGGGATTTGTCGTGAAGTTATAAATGGAGAGATAGATTTGGATGAAAGTTTCAGAGAATTATTGGATTCGACGAGCGGATAATCCCGTGAAGTTTGGTGACCGGATCAAGCGTGCGAGGTAATCCATGTGAAGCCGGGGAGGGTATTAAATAGAAATAGGTAGTTGAATCTTTGTACGGTTTCTTTTTGTTGATCCTAAAAAATGCTAGAGAGCGATTTAAACTTTGGACGTACAAAATATACCCTCTATAAGGTAAAGGAGCAGAAAGAAAGGGCAGGGTAATACCAGAGTCTAGAAGAATTTACCCGCAAGTTGAATGGAAGAAAAGAAGGTTGTAAATGGTATTACATTAGCTACATTAATAACCGTATTTTTGAAATCTTGCATTGAATAAGCTGATACTTCCTTATCCAATACTTAAAGTATTTTAACCGCCTTCAAAAAAAGGAGGAAGTTCTGTATTAGGCGGATTTATATTTTTTATGTTATGCGATATCTTCGCAATTTGTATACCGATTTTGATGATTCTTTTATTATTTTATAGAGCATAGCTCGATAGTCGATTCATACTAGTTTTGTTGATGTAGCGTAAACAGTTTTTCAGAAACTCTTGATAAACTAAATTCACCTGTGTGTATTAACCGACTTTTCACTTGATATCTTCTTTAAGTGTGAACAAATTTTCGTAATTCATTTTTAGTGGAGATTTCACGTATATAGGATAAAGATGTAATGATAAACTAAAAAGTTATGTAATAAAACTTTTTACTGCTCTACTAGTCCATCTCATAAAGTTAGACTGAAAAAATTTTGGGATTAATATCAAAGGTGAATTTCTTAACAACTTGCGATTTACGAATGATTGTTAGCAGAATCATAGACATCTCGAAATCATGCTTAATATATTAAATGAGGAAAGTATGGAATGCGGGCTGCCAAGACATCTGTCATCACTAACGAGAAACATCCTGTAGTACTTCAGGCTAAACGTCGACGAGTATAGAGATATTACGACGTATTCTATAGTTTAGCCTAGGATAAAATATCTCGTTCGAAGAACCAACATTCAAAGAAGTTGAGAGGCGTATGGAGCAAATACTAATCCTGTAAAGAAGTTTTTAAATCAAACATCGCAATTAAATTAAAAAAAGAAAGCGATGGATACTATAGTTCTCCCGACGCTTCTCTGCGGATGCCAAAGCTGGACTTTCACTAAAAATATAATTAAAAAACTTTTCTTAAATATTTCAAAGATCTACCGAGCGAAGTATGCTCAGAATAAAAACCAAAGTAATGGACACCATAGAAGTAGCTTGTAAGTTAAAATGAAGGTGGGCGGGACATGGCTTATGGCTGCGTAAACACAATGCATACACTCGCCTCTATGAGAATAAAAATTATACGGTCCATTTAATTTATTGAAAACAAGTAGGCAAGACGTATAACGACCAGAGTAATGGAAATTCAAAAATTATCTCCTGGCTGTCGTTCTGGGAGTGGTACCTAGGGAGCGAACCTGCTTCACGTGTCCATTGGCAGTGTTCAGTGCTAGTTGTGCCAGTATCGTGTTACCAGTGTTCAGGATACGGAGATTATAGCTCTTGGTTAGCCTTCAAAGATTTGTATGTTTTACTCGCCCATAGTGTCAGTAAGTTACTAAAAGGATTAGTGCATCCAATACTGTAAGCAAACTTTGTTTATTTTGTAATCTCACATTATTGCGAAGTGCTTCATGTTTGTGAAATTATCCCTGTCTGAGCGGCTTTACATATTTTTATTTCAAATATTCTGACAGGAACGATATATCAGCAGAATAAGGCTTTCTGTCCTCAATTGTCTAAGAAAAGTAGGACTATTTTTATTTACCAATTTTTAAACTTATTTCCTGAATTTCAAAAAACAGTTAAACCTATATAAGTTGTTAGCAATTATAGTCTTATTGTTTTAGTAAGTAAAATATTTTATTGTTTGTCGTACCTTACATAAAATGTTATCGCAGAGATAAGAACAGAGACTTTTCGTTAATTATTAGTTAGAGGTTATTTTGTTAAAAATGTTGTTTCTAAAATTATGTAGTTATTTATGGAAATTTAAACTTGCATAGATAAATTTAAATTGAAAGGAGATGCCTGGTGGGATGCGGAGGTTGAATCCTCCGTAGCAAGAAAGAGGAAAGCGTGGCTGGATTATATATATCATCTTTGCCTTTAAATGAAAGTATGAGAGAGAAGAAGAAATAAATGTACCGTCTATGCAAGAATGAAACCAAGGCTTTAGTGAAAGAGAAGCGTTAAAGACAAATTATGAATGAGGAAGAGAGGCTGACGAAAAACTTCGAGGCAAATACCAAACTCTTTTGGAGAGAGGTAAAGAAGTCTCGGGGTAGTTCGTCGGCATCCAGTATGAACAAGATTAAGTCTAAAGCTGGTATCATTCTTGCAAACACTCAGGAAGTGTTAGAACGGTGGAGTGAATATTTTGAAGAAATGTATGAATATGCCTCGGACGCTGACAATGAGAGTGAGTCTGATGCTGAGTCGCGTGGCGCTCGGTTCTCTCTGCCTACCCCGTAAGGAATTTGGCGTGAAGTTATAGATAGATAATAAATTTAAACAAGAGAAACTCAAACCCTTGAGACTGACTGCGTAATTGATTACGTACGTGATTCTTAGCGAGTACCTACATACCAATAATGCTAGCTTGTTTCCTTGACCAAAAAAAAAAAATGCCACGAAGCATTTTTGCTTGAAGCGACATTTATTTCCGCAGCGTTTTGTTTTATTGGTGTTCAAATAAAGCTATTTGATGGAGAATTAAATTTAAAAAAAAACTGTATATTTGAAATCTAAATTAATTAATAAACTGTATTTCTACGACATTTTTTCTCAATTAGATAACTTTAAAATGCTCTATTTTAAATTTCCAAAAATATAGCTTGAAGCCATTAAGCCTTTCCAGACTCGTATAGTATATATATTTCAGATACTAGACATCGTGCAACTTGGACGTAATTCCAATCCCAGTGGGAAGACAGTTTTTTATATACCGAAAAATGGCAATAGAATTTCACAAAGTGCAACCCAACCAAAAGTGTAAACCATCTGCTTCCACTCATGTTTTATTCCGCTACAAACAACTTTTCTGTCTCTTAGTTCAAAGCTGAACGTTTTTCCAACAAAGTTCTCACAAAGAGCCAACGTGGGGGCAACAAATTGGTTTTTAAATTGGTTTGTTGAATTAACCGTCTCCGATGTTCGTGCCGCCACAAATCTCGTCCGAACGATGCCGACACTGCTTTCTAATCAATTTAGGGAGCGGTGTACTTTCGAATGAGTTATTTTTGCACGTCACGAAATACGAAATCTATTATATGAAAATAAAATTCGGTATTTGACTATTTGGACCGCATCCTTCTTCTCAGTGTTATCCCGGTTCCTATTTCGACGAACTCGGTGGTACAGCTGTTTATAACGCGACTTTGTCTCCGGCGCTCGAGGGTTCTATTCCCACACAGAACAAACAATTGTGTGCAAGCAGGACAAACATGTCTGTTTGTCTTAATCTGGGTGTTTTCAAGAGAAGTAGGGCGCATCAGAGTAGTCGTCTGGGGAAGTACCTCCACCTTATAGAAAACTGCATCCAAATAATATTTCTCTTGAGGGTAAGCTCCCAAGGATTTGCTGTGTAAGCAGTAGCGGAGGCAACGCGCGAAAGATACTTAATATATCGCAAGCGTTAATAGGCTACGGTACTCGCTTTATATCAGGTGGGCCGTATGCTTGCATGCCTCCCGACGTAGTATAAAAAAAAGTTGAAATTATCAATAAAATTTAATGGTGTTATACTACCTAAGTTTGAACATATATATCTCATCATGTCATTCATAATTTCTATATTTAAATATTTATTTGATACTACTTCGACCAATAAAAAGTTTGTGTGTCATATTGCTCAAATAGAAATATAAAAACGATTGGAACCGCAGAGGATTTATGTCATTCGAACCTATTAATAGAATAATAAAGTCATATTTGGTGAAGTCTTTACAAAAATAATTACATGTATTTAAAATTTCATCGATGCACGCATAAGGCTTTATTATTGAAGCTACTATAAAATTAGGCCCAAGAAGTTTCTGTAGTATAGCCCTCATACCTTCTCCCGTCTGATCAGTAAAAACAACATCTTTCTTTTTTCTCCTCAAGTCGACTAAACGTCTGTACCTCAGTATTTTAAGGTAAAAGATACATTTGTCTGTCTGTTGTGAAGACGCCGAAAAAACCGATGAAGCGGGTGTTGTGTTTGGCCCACCAAGGCCTGGAAAATTGATTCGATTGGTAGTATGTTGATTTTTTGTAGCTGGTACTGCGTCCACATTTTTTGTTTAAGTAGTGCCATCTGTTGATGAAGACTCGTAGGCGTCGGAACTCGGTTCTTTAAAGTTTGATACATTAATTATACCAGTAGCGCCATCTATTGACGAAGATTCGTAAGTCTGTTCCGTATGCTTTGCTGCACAGGTATTGCTTTTATTGGCTGATTTTTAGGGTTCCGTACCCAAAGGGTAAAACGGAACCCTATTACTGAGGCTCCGCTGTCCGTCCGTCCGTCCGTCCGTCCGTCCGTCCGTCCGTCCGTCCGTCTGTCACCAGGCTGTATCTCATGAACCGTGATAGTTAGAGAGTTGAAATTTTCACAGATGATGTATTTCTGTTGCCGCTATAACAACAAATACTAAAAAATAGAATAAATTAAATATTTAAGGGGGCTCCCATACAACAAACGTAATTTTTTTTGCCGTTTTTATAGATAGTGGTACGGAACCCTTCGTGCGCGAGTCCGACTCGCACTTGGCCGATTTTTATTTTTTGAATTTGGAGTTACTCCAGGAGAGTAAGACTTAGGCGACGAACAGATGAAAAGATTACGACGAGTATTTGCAGAGCTATGTGATTTTTTTTCATACTTAGTCGGGGGCATACAAGCATACGGCCCACCTGATGTAAAGCAGTTACCGTAACCTATTAATGCTTGTAATATATTAAGTATCACTCGCGCGATGCCTCCTCTACTGCTTAGGAGCAACTACTTAGGAGCTTACTGGTGACCTCACTCACACGCAGGAACACAACAACCCTCCTAGGGAGTAGTTATTTGGCTGCAGTTTTCTGTGAGGACTGCTTTGATGCGCCCTACCTCTCTTAAAACATCCAGACCAAGACATACAGACATGTTATTGCACACAATGATTTGTCTTGAGTGGGAATCGAACACGCGAGCGTTGTTGTCAAAGTCGCGTCATACACGACTGGAGCTTGCTTGTCAAAACTGTCTTGTTACATTTTATCTTCTCAGTGGCGTCCAAATTATTTTTGTCCACAACTCCCCTAATGACTTATGACTTCGTCATATGGTTGGTACCTGCAGCGACGAATTAGTATATGTGTATCTCAGTTGGCTTCTGTTTGACATTTTTTGATCATCATGTAGGGTAATCTCGTGCTCGGGCTCGTGTACGAGCATATTACATTCTATAATATTCACTATATCTGTTTCGTTTGCACATTCACACAAAATAGTCAGTGTAAATAATACTTTCATTGTTTGATTATTGTCTTTGATAAAGCAAATAGCATTGTGTTGGATGTATCTTTGTGGGTGGTGTAGTTTAAATGTTTGACATTTATAAATATGTCTTACTAATTAGACAACAAACACTGTATTTATTGTAAACATAAACTGTACAACATCTTGGGGTGGAGACATGATGACCTGAAATAAAGGGTTTTAGTCTAGCTCAGGCAGCTGTTAATTTTGTGGAAGAAATTAAGATTTTATATTATATTATATTATATTATATTATATTATATTATATTATATTATATTATATTATATTATATTATATTATATTATATTATATTATATTATATTATATTATATTATATTATATTATATTATATTATATTATATTATATTATATTATATTATATTATATTATATTATATTATATTATATTATATTATATTATATAACAGAATAATTAGAATAACATGAGGCAGAGACGACCGGGTTGCCATGGCAGCGACGGCATGATGCTATATGTAATACTCGTACTAACGGTAGTGGGTGGGTGCTGGCCGGCGCTAGGAGCTCGTCAAAATCTATCTATGTAAATACGTTACTAACAAGTTACATTTATTTAAAAAAATCTTTCACCTATTGAAAGCTAGATTATCAGCAAGTAACATCGGCTATATTTTACTTTCAAAAATATTACAGATCTCTAGCAAAATTGCAAGAATGTAACCCAAAGGTATCAAAATTTTGCCAGCAGAAGTCACGATTTGGCGTGCGCTATAAAAACTATTTATGCTACATATAATAATACACTACATGTTTACAATACTCATCAATACCCACAGAAAACTCCGCGGAGGCTATATGTCTAACTATTATAGTAAAGTCACAATAAACGTGTATTTGTTCAAATTAGTCGATCACAATACGGATAGAATCAAATGATGATACTCGTATCATTGAGATCGTGTATAATCCTTGTCGGAATAAATATTTTAATAAGGAATTGATGTCATATTCTATTTATATAGTACATACTTATTTATTTTTCTTTCTATCAACCCGTGCGTGCCGGAGCGGTAAGTTAGTATTGTAATATGCGCATACAACGTTGACCTATATCACATTGTACCACATTGTGCCTGCCCTATGAAACCCTCCGAAATGCCATTCTTAATGAAATCACATACATTATGTCTCTATATGAGACCTTAGCATGTAACACGCATGGCATCTTGTAATCTGTTTATGCAAAGGATACACATTCGGCTGAATATCGATGGAAACATGAATTAAACATCTCCAAAAGTCGCGTAACCACACATTTTGTTCATAAATTTTGCATGCAAATTATACCATGTTAACGAAAGTAAAGATTTTGTTGACAATCACCTGCAAAAAAAATTACAAGCGTACGTCTGTTATTAAGCACTTTAGGCGGCTTAAACACGCAAAATCAAATATGGTGCGTATAGTGCACAAGAGTGGGTTTACAATATTGTCAAAAACCGAGTGATCACATATTGCAGCAGCAGCTGCCGAGATTAGATACCAAATCGCATAATATATAGTTATATATGTACTAGCCCGCGACGCATAATATATATTTATATATGCTCTTATCCCGGTATCCCACTATAGCCGCTCTGTCTTACTTTCTTTCTTGTTCCTCGGCTTCTAAGGATCGTATCGTGATATAATAAATAGCCTATAACCCTCCTCTAGATCGAAGAGGTATTTGGCCTATCAATTAAAAAAATGTTTTTTCAAATCCGATTAGTAGGACTAGCGTGTTGAAACAAACTCTTCAGTTTTTAATATTAGTATAGATATAACGATATTTTCTATACGTGTATATATTGTTACTCCTCCTAAAGGTTGGATTCGATTTTAATATTTTTTTGTGAATATTATAGTGGATGCCTGGATAGTTTAAAGGTCGTCGGATTTCAGGTCTTTCAATTTTTATTTTCGGGCAGGACAACGCTTGTTCTCTAATAATATAATTAAATATGGTATCATGAAACTGTTTTAATGATCCTTGTAGAAGCATTGAAAGAGATGGCGTTAGAGACCACGGTCCATATTTAGTCTATGGCGCCATATAAATTGCACCTTTCGGATTTTGTTTAGTGACAAAGATGAATGAAATGCGTACAGCAATGAATTACTGCGTGTTGCGAATTCACTCTCGATATATATCCAGGTATGCGTAATTACGCCGCAGCCAGTTTTTTCGGCGTATTTTTAGACATTCATTTATATGTGATATATAACATAATTAAAATTATGACAGCGCTATTTTACTTGTGCTCATTTCATTCATTTATTATAAAACTATATTCTGTTTATACATATGAATATACATATCATCATGCTTGTCACCCATGGGGGTGGCAGAGACTACGGAACGCCAAGTGTACCGATCCAAAGATACCCCTCTCACTTTTTACTCATCAACGTTTTTATGCATGCTCTTCGGTTTTGGGTGCTTTTGATTTAGCCCTTTTTCAACACATCACCGATTTCATCTAACTAGTCTGGCCATAAATACTGTTACATAGAACATTTCTTTTTTAAACTCTTTAAAAAAAAGGTTATTATGTTAAAAACTTCTTTCGATTTCCCGCCGTTTTACATATTTTTTTCATGTTTATTATCAAATTACAATATAGAATGGGGTATTAAAGAAAATAAGATTACAATAATTACCTTGCACAAAGCGGGTATGGATGGAGCCGTCAGACATTTTCAAGACAGTTCAAAAGCTTGGTATATCGTACTGTCGACAGATGTACCAACACTTCCTCTGTTGAAAACCATAAAAGATCGGGGCGATCGCGTGCTGTTAGAACTACAAAGGCTGTTAGGGCTGTTGAACCCAGAATTCGCCGAAACCCTATTAGGAAACAAAAAATCTTATCGCGAGAAATGAAGATTCCCGCTAGGACTCTGTCGCGTATAATAAAATAAGACCGGAAGCTCGACGTTTATCGTCGTTTTCTTTACTTTTACTTAGAGGAGATGTTAGTTTGACGTAAAATAACAGAGATCAAAATTATTAATATTAGAAATATATAAAAGTTATTTCCAAATGCAATGCGAAAGTAGAGTCACCTATTGCGGCTAAATTGAACGAGCTTTATCAGAAGGTGGAGTCACGCGTTAGAAACAGGCGAGCATTGTATAAGAGCTTTGAATGTAAAAGAAGCAAGCGAGGCCAGATTGTGACGTCCTTTCTGCCTACCCGACAAGGGACCTATCTTATATAGATATAAAATGATGCCTTCAGCAATTGTGACCCCACATATATAATATTTTGTGGGTTTCGGACGGGTGCTGTAAATGAAAATCCCGATGACCAGATGCTTGGAATAAAGACGTGGTGTACCATTGGTGGATAAAAACATACGATCACAATGAAGACATTATTGAGAATATTTGATACTAATTTTTAACGGAAGTACCGCGTGTTTTATTTATTTTGTTGAACCTGACGTTTCGAATGCTATGCAGCATCCGTGGTCGCAGGAAGACTAATGTAACATTTGTCTTACATTGGTTATTCAATTATTACATCTATCGACATGGATGGATTAATTATGTATGTTCCGATTCACACAAAAATCGCTCACGGTGTCCAAACGTTTTTGAGTAGATCTCTGGGTTTGTTGAAACCTAACACAATACAATACTTGATACCGTTGGCATTTGGACAGATACCTGATTGTTATGTGAACTACGCAGACTTTACATTGGATTACAGATTCCTTTTTTAATATCTATACTAATGTAATGAAGCGGGAGAGTTTGTTTGAACATTCTAATCTAAAACTACAAGTTGGATTTTAAAAAATCATTTTATTTTTGATAGCCCCATTCTTGACGAAGGTTATAGGCGAGTTCAGTGACGCAGTGACACCAACACTCGCAAAGTGGGTTCGATTCCCACATAGAACAAATATTTGCATGCATGAACATATCTGTTTGTCTTGATCTGGATGTTTTCTATGTACCATAATTGTATATTTATAAAAAATATATTTACGTATGTTTATCAGTTGTCTAGTCTCCATAACACTAGTTTCGCTTACTTTGGGGTTAGATGGCGCTGTGTACTTTGACCGACAATATTTATTCATTATAAAAATAATAAGAGTAAGTTATACTAAAAGGAAATTATATGTGCAGGAAAATGATCTCAAAATGGCGGCGCTTCACCCCGGCCGCATGCAATGCGTCACAGTCCTCACCTAACGAAACAAATTCTTTAACTCTTTAGCTATCAAGGGTGTAATTAAATTTTGAATGTAAACGATAGATATGTCATTACAACACCAAACTTTATGCCCCGGTTTATTGTCGTCGATTTTCTGTATCGCCTCTCACTATGGAAGCGTATTTAACGACGGATTAACGCCTAACTACCTTCCGTTTGATGCCTCCCAAAATCCAACAAATTGATATGTTATATTTGCTTTCTTCAAAAATCAATTTATAAATTATATAATACAGTGAAATGATCTCAAAACAGCCGCTCAAATTAACTCCAATGAGAATTTTTACATAACATTTCCCTGGCATTAATGATGTCTCTTTTCTTAATAATAAGAGTCATGGTGTGAAAAATAATAATGAACCGTACGCCAATTTAAGCATCTACAATAAGAAATGATGTTCTTTTTTCGAGAGTCTTCATGAACCTCCCCAAACAGGGAGTTGATGAATTCCAGCCTACCGAACAAGCCAGTTTCTAAAAGGGATATTATACAGAAGACTGAGGAGTAGGTATAATTTGCCCATACGTCTGGCGTTACGAATAGTCCTTTGATTCGGTTGAGACACAGGCGGTGCTAGTCTCTTCAGCGATGCCGAATTGACTATAGGTATATTCAAGCATTATACAGTAAGGTAACGATGTGTATCTGCGTACAAGATCATAATATCAAGCCGATTCATGTGCTAAAATGTGTAACCTTCGCTCACAAATCAGCTTCGTACTCAAGGCAGGACAGGGCGATGTTGTATCCCCGAAACTCTTCACCCCTGCATTGGAAGATGTCTTCAAGGTCTTGGACTGGAGAGGATACGGTATAAACATCAATGGTGAAGACACCACTCGCCTTCGATTTGCCGGCGATATAGTTCTCATGGTGTAATCGCTGGAGGACCTTAGCACTATTCTCAAATAGTGTTTTTTTTTTTTTTTATTGTAGTCATATCCACAGGCTCTTTGGCCCGTGCCTTTGTTTGTTTGTCATTTTTTTGTCAGATTGTTAGTTTTTTATTATCGCTCCGCAAGTGCGATTACAATATTATTATTTTTTTACTAGTTTTTATTTTAGTTTTTGTTTTAAGCAGAAAGTGGGACGAGAGACGCGGGCAGACCAGTCCCTCCGAGCGGCACCCGTTCAAGAGTTGACGCAGAGGGCAGCCATCACCGTGTTCAACCATATTTTAGAGAACTCGATAACCCGCCCCCCAACGCCGCCGCCCGTCTAGACATTTTAGTGAGCACGACTGCTGGCATCTCTCATCTCTATCTCTGCTTTAGTTACTTTTGTTTCTTCCGGAAAGGAAGGGAGATGGCATCCCGTAACCTTGCCATGACGCTCTTCCCCTCTCTCAGTCTACTGGTTTGGGAGGAGGAGGAGGGACCGAATCAAATAGTGTTTCCAACCAGGTAGGTCTCAAGATGAACATGACAAGACATCTTAGTCTTGTATATGTTCATCATAAGAGCGAGGACTAAAGATCATTGGTCTGTTGGCTCGAATAGCTGAGGTATTTAGGCGTTAAAACGCTACGTTTTTGTGAACGCGGGGTGACTTCATGCACAATCAAGTAGTTTTTGGTTTAGTTTCGCACCTCCCTATTACCACCACACATCAATAATTCTGTTCTGATGATAGATTTATTTTATCCAGCAATTAACGCTACGTTTTTATCCCAAGGGAGATATATCTACGAAAGTAGTGAACCCATATTATATCCCAAATATATATGGGCTCACAATTGCCGAAGATCCACTACTTGTAGCAGTGGTAGCTCAGTGGATAAGGAACCGGCCTATTGAGCAACACGTCCCTGGTTCGAATCCTTGCATGTACCACAAATTTATGTACATATTTGTAATTATCACTTGCTCGGTGGTGATGGAAAACATCATGTGAAAACCCACACGTCCAAGAAATTATAATACACGATATGATATACGAAATGTTAGACATTACTTCTTGTTTCATGTAATAAGTATATTATTTATAAATATCGTCGAATATATATAGAAAATAATCATGAAATGTTCATATTGAAATACACTGACACTGAAACAGTTAGTACAGACTGAATATATATATATATATATAACTTCACGCCAAAACCCTTGCGGGGTAGGCAGAGAACACCGAGCGCCATAAGACGTGGTCCTTACACTTCTATACGAACACGCAGGTTAAGCAATGTCAATTGCAGCCTGTCTATGGATGAATTTGTCTATCTTCTCCGTGGTCGGAAAGCACATCGAGCCGTCGGTCCCGGCTGTTTGCGATAGATGACAGTCGTTAGGCTCAGTGAGTGGCATTTGGGCGGCTTGACAACATTAACCTCCGCTAACCCGCATTTGAGCAGCGTGGCGGAGTTTGTTAAAAACCCCTTTCGTTGAAGGGAGAACCGTATCCCTGCAATGGAATAAGTTAGGGTTAGTGTAGTAGTAGTATTTATTATTATAGCGGCCATACATACTTTCTTTCAGCTTTCAAACTCCTACCTAACGCGGTTCTAGATAAACAGCCCCGACAGACAGACAGACAGACGGACACAGAGACGGACAGATAGACGGGCATACATATAGATAGACCGCGAGCTTTAGTAATAGGTTGCCGTTTTCGTTAGCTCCCTTTGGGTAAGAAACCCTAAAATATTTTGGCGATCAGTATAAGCCTTAATAAGGACTTATTCACATGGGCATATGCACTGCAAATGCAATGCAAAATTCGGAGTGATTGTGGTGAATTCGAATCATTTCACTGGTACAAACCGTTTAAAGTTACAAATGTCAACATCAAAGAGCTCTAGTTAAAGCCACTTTACTTAATTAGTGCACTCAGTGGAAGTTTTGCACATGTTTGAGAGACTGCACAAACTTTGGCCGGATTCTACTTAGCCGACGATAGGTATTTTCCTTTGCTTATGAGAGGAATGGCGTATCAAAGTACCCCTTCTGGGGATGTCACGGAAAACTGCAACCATATACTCTCTAAATGTCTTTTGTAATGCTGCAAGTGAAAGACCGGTAAACTCCTGAGGAGATACTGTATTTTTACATACATACAAATCTACCTGATGTAAAGCACTTAACATAACCGGCATGCTTGCAATACATTAAGTATCAATCGCGCGATGCCTCCTCTGCTGCTAACATAGCAACTCCTTAGGATCTACTTATTAATTTGATTTGACTTTAGAAACAATCAAATCAAATCTTGAATGAGATGGCTAAAATATTTTATATAACATACAATAAGATGTATACTATCTTGTTATGTTTGTATGGAACAGGTATATATATTATTATACAGATTCACTATGTTTCATTTATCGAGATCGAGACAGCACGTCATGTTATAATATATTAACTACGTGTATGATAGGTACTCTTCTTCTTCAACATATAAATATATCTAGTATATATCGGAAACGTCGCTAACGATTTGGATCAAATTTTGTATGTAGATAAGATTTCAATGATTAAACTTTTCAATGAATGTGTCTTTCCTGATAAAACATGATTTTACACATAAAAACTTAAAAACGCTAAGCGAAGCCAGGTCGCAGAGTATTCTTATACCTAATTATATATTTATATGTACTAGTTTTTCCCCCGACTTTGTCCGCGAGTATCCTAGTGTACCGTGGGAACTGCCTTTTCTACTTTCTTTCTTTTGCCTCGACTTCTAAGTATCGTAATGTCTTGTAGCCTATAACCTTCCTTAAGAAACAAGGGCTATCAAATGCAAAAATATTTTTGTTCCAAACCGTCAGGTAGTTCCAGAGCGTTCAAACAAACAAACACTTCCGCTTCATGTACTAAATACATAAATGAGTATTTCATGTATCTCGGAAACAGGTCTATATATATATATAATTTTATATTCAGATAAGGAACTGCTTTTGAATTTTATTAAAAATAAAAAAAAAACACCAAGCGACGCTAGGTCGCCCAAGCAATCAACAGTTCACACGAGGCGTGGGAAGTACGTGTTGCGAGGCACGAGGTATGTATCGTTCTATAGGCACTAACCAATAATTGTAACCACCACCAATTTTTCCTTTCATAGTCTATTTCTGAATGTTTTTTTAGGCTACTAAACTGAACAACGATGCCACCGGCGGCCGCTATGCTCAGTGAGCTCATAAAAATCGCACAATAAATTTCGATACAAACTGCGTGGGTATTTTGTTAATTTAATGAAACGTAAACAACTCCAGCTAAATAATGTCGGACATTTCACGCGAACGTTGTAACAGGAATGTTTCTCGTGTTTGCACCTGTTATTTTCTATCCCGCCCGGGGCGTTCCCCTAATGGATAGGCACTGTAGGTCTTGTCGTCTAATGAGGTGACACGTAACCTGCACGACGGCTAGAATAATGATAATATAGATAACATACATTAATTATTTAATGGTACATTGTGTAATAAGGGATCACTTTGTTGTCCGTTTGTCTGTCAAAACCTTTTTCTCAGGAACGGATGGAGCTATCAAGCTGAACTTAATATCAAATACTCAGGTCTGTAATCCCTTCGAGCGAGCGAACTTCTAAGTCAAAGATATTTTGACACTCGCAAGAGAATCAAAACCCATAGGGTCAGCATAGGGTAGTTCCCGTTGACTTAGAATCATGAAATTTGGTAAGAAGCAATGTCATGTAGCACAAGTAAAGGCAAACATCCGAAAAACGTAAATTTGTAGTTCCTCACAACAAAATGCTTATTTTGCGTCAATAATTAGCGAAAATATTTTTTTATGAAACCCTCTCGCGAATCGGATTCGCACTTTTTTTACTATAAACCAAAATATAACCGTTGCACTTGCAGTTACAAATTTTATGTTATTTACGTTTTTTATAGTATACTGTTTGAATAAAATTCAATAACATTAAAATCGCGATTCGACTTCCATACATGCCATGCATTGCCATGCATGTTAGTAATGATATTTTGTGCCAGTAGCGTGCTCGTTCGCGACCAATCAGATTGCAATTCTGGCTCGAAAGCGCACTGATCGATGTGCGGACTAGGGCGTCTCCCGGAGGCGACGCTCACCAGTGTGCGGATAAGAGCGTCCCCCAGAGGCAACGCGCACCGATCCGCCCCCGTCGGTGCGAATGTAACTGCTTGCGGCGGTGGGCCAATTCCGGCGGGTCGAAGGGAGCCAAGTGCTGCATAGAAACGTAAAATGTTAGAGGTGTATTGAATGATCCTTATCATAAACGAGCCGATGGAAGTAATGAATGAGTTTAGATGCTTTATGTGTGACAGAGACTAAGCTTATATACTTTTCCCCCACTTAGCCTCTGGTGTAAGGTAAAAGGTTTGGTAGGCCCTAGAATTCTTTTGGTTCGTATAAAATGGAGCATCACGCGAGTATTTCTGGTTGTTTGTAGCATACAACCGATATTACAAACAAAATGCTAATTATAAGCAGTGGCGGCCGGTGGGTTATCGAACTGGTGGTGCACTTTACTTGCTCACCAAGTATTAATATTAGAAATTGCAACAAATCAACAATTTACATAAAAGATGTAAATTAAAAAAAAAACAATTACTTAATATAAACAAACAATAATTAACGCATCACAGATACAGCGAAACTATACTGATAAGGAGAGGTCCATCATGGCCGCCGTCGAACTCAAATTTCAAATTTCGTCAAACATCGGATCATCATCGGGTGCTCTCGGTAATCTTCGATTCGCACGTGCGGCGCACGAGAACCGACTCATTTCTTGGTACATTTCTATGAACTATCTTTTGTTTCACGCGTCAGGCATATTAGCTCGTAACTCATACAAGTTATACTAGCAGTCCTCGTGCGCTCGCCGAAGCGCACGAGAATTTTTCTTTACAGGGAAAATAAGTCTTAATAGTTTAGCAAAGCGCTTAAATTGTTTTGTCTTTTATTTGTTATAATTTTAAATTTTATTTGTTATGTTTTTGTATGTTTCAAAAATAAATATTAATATGGTAATTTAAAGATGAAGTAATATTTTGTAATTTTTAAATCTTTTGAATTGGTGGTTCAGCGCACGAGCGCACTTAAGGTACAGCCGCCACTGATTATAAGGCCTGAGGCCAAAGGTTCTGGTGGCTTTAGTTTGCAATATCTTATTATTTTAAACTAGCAATTCTTGTGTATATTTCGGAAACCGCATTTTTTTATTTGTATGAATTTGTGAATTAATTGGTACGACACCAACAGCTTCCTTCTACACGGACAGCTCGCCGTCGGCAGGGAGTTCATCCTCACATACTGGACCACAACGGTCGTGCAGTGTTCTGTTCCTGAGATACTCCTTGCCAACATTTCGAAAAAAGTATCTCTGGAACCGAACACTACCTGACCATTGCGGTAACAGTATGTGAAGATGAACACCTTGCCAAGATTTTCCTAAAGGACTACATCACGACGTGCTCCAAAATAAGCATAAAGCAACGCACGAGTGGTTATATTGTTGCATGTGTCCATTGGGCATGTGGTAACTGCTTACCATCATAAGCAAAAAGAAATAGGACGCATCAAAGCACCCCGTCTGGGGAAGTACCCCTACCTCACAGAAAACCACAGCCAAATAACAACTCCCTAGAGGGTTGTTGTGTTCCTATGTGTGAGAGAGGTCACCAGTAAGCTCCTAAGGAGTTGCTGTGTAAGCAGCAGAGGAGGCATCGCGCGAGTGATACTTAATATATTACAAGTGTTAATAGGCTACGGTAACGCGGGCGTCGTCCCACACTGCGTGCACCAGTACGAGAACCTTTCTTCCCCAGCGGTTGACGGTTCTACGAACTATGTCCGACCCAACGCTACTTCAGCTTATTTATCCTTTGGATAGCCCAAGTCGGTTACCTTAATTCTACTGCGGATATCCTCATTTCTGATTCTATCACGCAGTGAAACCCCGAACATAGCTCTTTCTATAGAACGTTGAGCGTCCTTGAGTTTCCCCCTACGGCCCACATCAGTCTGTAACTCTATATTAAGGCCAATGTAATTTTTCTAAAAAGTACAATACATACATATTTACAGTAGATACCACTACAGATACAGGGGTAACATTGATTAATAATATTCTTAGAGCAAGGGGGAGAATCCAGGATGCTATTGGAGTCGTCTATGATCTCTCCAAAGCTTTTGATTGTGTCGACCATCAAATATTATCAACAGAATACAGACTGTTGATATAAATAGGGTCAAATCTAAGGCAGTAATGTTAATATTGGGATGCCCTAGGTCTCTACATTTGGTCCCTTTTTATTTTTAGTATATGTACTATCGTTTGCTGATGATACGTCTTTATTTTTAATGTTGCTCATCGGTGCGAAAATATTAACAAGATGAATAGTGTTCTATTTGCCATTCTAAATTAGTTCACATGCAAGTATCTTTTATTATCAACTAAAACCAAATGTACAAAATTTAGTACTCCAAATGTGCCTTCTACCAATACAGAAGATCTCATTAACAATAATGTACTAGAATGTGCTTGCTAAGACTAGTAGGTCTTTTGTTATAAATTGTATTCGATTTCATATATTCGAATCTATAATAAAAACCTGAAACAGTTCTGTCCATGTCTGACAATATATTTAAAAGGCACATCAAAAATACTCTATGAAAAAAGGGATATTACAGAATCATTGAATATCTGACTGACAGAGATATCTGGAAATGATTAGGCACATTTATTAGTATATTTTTAATTATATCACTTGACATCAATATAAAAATTAAAATATTGTAATAATAATTGATGATTTCTAAGTTTATTTTGGCATTTCTTCTTCGACAATTTTTAGAAATACTAGTAGAAAAGAGAAGTTAAAGCTCTGAAAAATTAAAAAGATACAATATGAACTGATATAAAGAATGCTAGACGTGTCTCAGTGCCTGTGACGGCCTAATGGCAATTAAATATTGTTTATCTTTATTTTATCTTTACCATCAGACACTGTTTACCACGTTATTTGTATAAAAAAGCTTTATAAAATATATTACAAACTTTACAAACATGCACAATGCAACATGTTATTTATGGCTATGATAAATACTTTGTTTTTCAAGATCACAGGTCTAAAATTCATAAAAGTCCTAGTACTACGTTCGAGAATTTTGAATAACAACGGATTTTATATTGTGAGGAAACTACACGTCAGTAACACGTGTCCGCCCCAAGCTACGAACGTTTCACTCGAGCTTTCATCTATCAATAAGTATAATAAATTCATCGCGTAGACGAATTTGTACACGAAATATTTCGTACAAAATGCTGCAGAAATAATAACGAAACATTTAAATTCCATAAGATTACCGTTTTCAAAATAAAAATATAAGATTATCTAATAGGTTATTACCAAAATAGATATGAATAGATTATCATCATATCATAGATTGTTAGGTAAATTTGATTGATAGATTAAACCTTAGATTTTATTTAGTTGCCACTAATAATTAATTTGTGATTTGATTAATTTGTTTACAACTTGTGTAAAAAAATCACACAATTTTTCCCCGCTATTTTTTTATTTACTTTCAGGTAAATGCGATAAAACGTATCATAACTTCACGGTGAGGAGAGGAAAGTTAAGGCATCAAAGCAAAATCTCCAGTTCCCTGTGGGCCATGCTATACATACAGAAGGTGCAGTGATGAAATGTTCAATATATTTGTTTGTCTGTCTGTCTGTTGATTGTTCATATGCCTATCATTCAAAAACCACTAAAGGAATTTTACATGATTTTTTTAAATTATTAAAAATTAAATAGTCAACGCCACAAGAGCAACAAATTGAAAGAAATTGGCCATTGTCGGAAAAACTTATTAATATTTACAATAATAATTGTCCGATAACATCACCTTATGCATAAATTAAAAAAAAAATGCGAATTGCTTGTTAATTTCTCATTTAAGAGCAAGATATTTTAATTTTCACGTCACCTATTTATATTCTGTTCACATGGTGTACGTCTGAAGGCCGACTCAGCCATGCTCTATTGCATTCGATGGAACAAGGGTATAATTGTACCTTTCCCTTAACAAAATACACAGAGCTAAATATTTTTAATTCATTTAATGAACGTGTCTCAAATAATTAATTGTTTAGTTTATTTCATTCAAATTAAACAAATTTTAAAGCAATGTTGACATAACTAGATGGTATTGAAAGGATAAAATAACTTAAAATGGCTGTCCTAAAAAATTGCAAAAGTTACAACTGTGCCCATGTTCTACCGAATATTTCTTGGGTACGTTAACAAAATTTAGAATTGAATTTTCTCCTGAATCGAAAAAAAATATCTATTTATTATTATATATATTATATATTATTACTGAGTGTATGACGTAGCCTACATTAAAAGTGTGCCACTTTTGTTGTTATATAATATTTTTATTGTAGAAATTCACTTAGATCCAGTAACATTATCAAATACGGATTTATTTCTATTAGCGTTTAGTCAATCTTTAATGCTGGATAGGAATACATACCGACTAGCAAAGCAATTAGTCGTATATAATACAAGGTTTTAAAGTATGAAATTGCCGTTGTGTAAGTAGAAAATAAAAAAACGTATTTTCTCCCAAAACAAAAAACATCGATCAAAATGGACCTTTATCTGACCTTTATATTGACTCGAGTATCATTTTTTGGCTATGGTAACAGGAAGGTTAATTGGAATATTTGGATTTGAAAAAAAATCTCATCTTTATAATGTTTGTTTCCTTCCTAATGTCATATCAAAGTAATTTTAGGTAAATAGGGTGAGCAGAAATGTATTTAAAGACATTTCGTACTTGAACATTTATAGAATTAAAAAAGTAGAAAAATCGAAAACTCTAAATTAATTTTATGAAACTTAGACGACCTGATTACCTAACTTATGTAGCACACTATTTCGATAATATAAAAATTACATTCGTTATAAAATTACACGTAGCCCAAGCAGTAAAGCGTTCTAAACTAAACAATATTTATTTCTCTATCTATCTATAACTTCACACGCCAAATTCCTTGCGGGGTAGGCAGAGAGAACCGAGCGCCACGTGACACGATCCTTACATATCTCACTCTCTTCTTTAACATTCAATGCTCTTCTCATGCACGCTCGCCGGTTTCTAGGGCTCCTGACATCACCTTCTGATAGAACACGACCAATTTGGTCATGGTAGGTTTTTTTTTTTTTTTTATACCACTAAGGTGGCAAACAAGCGTACGGCCTGCCTCATGGTAAGCAGTTACCGTAGCCTATGGGCATTTGCAACACCAGGGGTGTCACTCTTGCGTTGCCGACCCTGTAAGAACCTCTTCACGCCTTTATTTCAAGGTAAGTCTTGGCCTTCCCCGGCTCCTACATCCTTCCACTTTTGCATTGTATATCTGCTTCGTCATTCTTTCATCTTGCATTCTTTCTACATGCCCGAACCATCGGAGCATGCCTCTTCTTATTTTAACACCGACGCTCTCTTTCAGACCAACTCTATTTCTAACATCATCATTGCGAATACGGTCTACAAGCCTTCCGACACAAATTTTGCGCAGCGCTCGCATTTCCACCGCGTTTATTCTAATTTCATGCTCTTTCTGCCATACCCAGCTCTCGCTTCCATAAGTTAGCGTTGGGACCAACACTACATTGTGAATAGCGAGTTGTGCCTTCTGGCTCAGGTTTTTACTGCCAAGAAGTTTTCCCAACGCTCCATTCACACTATTCCCAGCACTCACTCGTCTTTCCACATCTGCGGTGTACCTTCCATCCCTGCTGAAAGCGCATCCAAGATATACAAACTCATCCACTTGTTCCAACGCTTCATCATCAATCATAATCCTGACATTAGTTCTGGATTCTTCTCTTTCAAATACCATTATCTTTGTTTTCTTCGCATTCAGTAGTAAGCCTTTCTCCATACATTCGTCTTTCATCGTTGTGACCAGTGTTTGCAGTTTAGATGGTGTATCTGCTAATAGCACGGCATCGTCTGCATACAGCAGACAGTTCACCACTAGGTCACCCATGCGCAATCCCACATTCGTTGACCGTATTCTCTGCAGACAACTATCGAGATACAGGATAAACAGCCTAGCAGATAGCATGCAACCCTGTTTGACACCAATTTTGACATCAAACCAGGGTGACATGCGACCGTCTATCCGCACACATGCTGAGCAATCCTTGTAAGTGGACTGCACAGCACGGAGCAGTGAACCGTCAATCCCATATCTCGGCAATATGTCCCACAGTTCCTTTCGCACAACCCTATCAAAGGCTTTCTCAAGATCCACAAAACCGCAGAAAACCTTCCGGTCTATGGCCAGATGCTTCTCTACGATATTGCGGAGCGAGAAAACTTGATTCGTACATCCCCTTCCATTTCGGAAACCTTGTGCGTCCCACAGCATTTCGTCGGATTTCACCCTCATTCTCCTTTCAATCATCTTTCCATATACTTTTGCTGCTAAGCTGATCAAACTGATGGCCCTATAGTTGGCGCAGTCCATGCGTGACCCCTTGCCTTTATACAAGGGCACGATGACTGCGCGTCTCCAGTCCATTGGGACCCTTCCAGTTCTCCAGCGTAGGTTGCATAGGTACCAGAAGGCGTCCCGGACGTAAGTGCCACCTAATTTGATCATCTCAGCTGTGATCAGATCAATTCCCGCTGATTTTCCATTTTTCAAGCTTCGTATCGACCATTCGATCTCATCCATAGTTATGCCTTCGTCAGACGCCGTCAACGTGCAGTAAACATCCGACTCACTCTCATTATCAGCGTCCGAGGCATACTCATACATTTCCTCAAAATATTCACTCCACCGTTCTAACACTTCCTGAGTGTTCGCAAGAATGACACCAGCTTTAGACTTTATCTTATCCATTCTGGATGCCGACGAACCACTCCGAGACTTCTTTACCTCTCTCCAAAAGAGTTTGGTATTTGCCTCGAAGTTTTTCGTCAGCCTCTCTTCCTCATTCATAATTTGTCTTTCACGCTTCTCTTTCACTAAAGCCTTAGTTTCATTCTTGCATAGACGGTACATTTCTTTCTTCTTTTCTCTCATATTTTCATTTAAAGGCAAAGATGATACGTAATCCAACCACGCTTTCCTCTTTTTTGCTACGGAGGATTCAACCTCCGCATCCCACCAGGCATCTCCTTTCGCTGTTGTACGTCTCTTTGCGCATCCACAAGCTTCTTTTGCACTATCCACCATACTTTCTTTCAAAACTTTCCAACAATCATCCACATCTGAGTCGGAGAGGCTTGCATTTGCAAGTCTCTCACTTACTAGATGCACATACATTCTCCTTACACTTTCATCTTGAAATTTTTCGCTCATTATCCTTTCATGATCTCCGAAAGGGATACGCACTCGCCAGTGCCGCCACTTCCTAAAAAGGCCCACAAACCGGCTTACCACCAGGTAACGTCGTCAGCCAGACGTCTATCTATTAAAATCAAATCAATCATACTTTTTTGGTCATTCCTTCTCCATGTATACGTGTGAATATCCTTATGATGAAATAAAGTGTTCGGCACGAGGAGGCCTCGTTCCATACATAAATCTAGTATTGACTTACCTGCTTCGTTCACTCTCTTATCTCCATACGGACCAAGAACAGCTTCATAGCTGTATCGCTTGGTCCCAACCCATCCATTCAAGTTTCCACACATAATCACTCTTTCATTCCCTTCAGCTAAGTCCAGAACATCCCTCACAGACTCCCAAAACTTCTCCAGTTCTTGAGCACACGCTGAGCTTACGGGAGCGTATGCTGCAACCAAAAATACTCGCGTGATGCCCAGTTTAATACGAACCCAGAGAAGTCTAGGCCCTACCAAACAGTAATCTCTTACACCAGTGGCTAAGCGAGAGGAGAGTACGACACCTACACCAGCACTGGCATGATCGTCCCGGTCTACCCCAGACCATAGGGCCATCATACCACCGGGCAGATCATCGGTGTCGCTCCCCTTGCGCTTAGTCTCTGTCACACATAAAGCATCCAGACGTCTATCATTCATTACGTCTATCAGTTCATTCGTCTTATCATTCAATCCACCTCTCACATTCTACGTGCCTATGCGGCACTCGGCTCCCCTCGTCCCGCCGGAATTGGCGCTGCGTGGTGGGTGGCAGCCCCCACCGCCGCATGCAGCTATATTCGCACCGACGGGGGCGGATCGGTGCGCGTCGCCTACGGGGGACGCCCTAATCCGCACGTCGGTGCGCTCTTGGTCCAGAATTGCAATCGACTGATTGGCAGGGGTCGCGAACGAGCACGCTTCTGGCACATGACCCCCTGCTAATATTTATTTAATTATATTTATTTTATATTAAACATTAAGCGTATAATAAATTTTCATATTTTACGAAAAAAATATGTATGTTATATTACAAATACAAACAAGTTCGAATGAATCCATTATTACGATAGTAAACTAGGTAAATAGATGGGAAAAAAAGTTTGGGTAGTTTGAAATATGACATTTTTTATACACCTCAAAATCGAATGCCTTTGTAATTTGCATTAAAAATCCCCTCGCCTATCTAGGCAAATGCTCCTCTCACGCCAAAGCCTTTTTTACTAAACAACAAGATGGCAGGGACTCTATTACACCTCAAAAAAATTATTTAATGCTATGTATTTCAATTGAAATGTTCCCACAATGTACTTCACTGGATGTATAGTGTCTGGCACATAGATCTTACAGTGTCGAGATAAGACGAGGAACGTAATCCTTTGCAACAAGAAGTGAATACAATGCTAGAGCCGTGGGACAAATTGGATTAAACTCATTTATCCGGAGAGCCTCTTGAATTGTATTAGTGTGAGTACCGGTTGTAATTATGACAAAATGCACGAGTGAATGTACATCTCTATGATGTATACTTTGAGTTTGTTTCAGGATTTACCTATGAATTTCTACGTCTATATTTTCAAGTCAATTTACGTTTTGTAAAACCTGCTAATTGAATTTGAAGGATTTCGAATAACCAACTATGATCTAAGCTAATGTTAATTGTCTTAAGAGACCCGACCTTAAATTTCTTATTTCAATGTAGAAAGGGGTTCACTTGATCATCATTTTAGCTATCTATGACAAAACCCATGCAAAATAACATAATGGTAATTGGTTCTTTATTTAAATTTATACTTTAATTTTTATTCAAGAGTGTACTAGTATGGCGGATTTCCTGGTTGCATAGTATATAGTATATGGGTGTTTCAAATTTTACATCACACATATGTTTGAAAGTAAAGCAAATACCAATTATGCATCTAGTTCCCTACCGCAACTAACCAAAGAGCTGATGACCTAAAAAGGCTGAACCGATTTTTTCTAAGAGCCACCGCTAGAAAACCTTCTTTCAATTAAAAAAATCGCATCAAATCGGTTCACCCGTTTAAGAGCTACCGTGCCATAGACAGACAGACAGACACACACGCAGACACATAGCGGTCAAACTTAAAACACCCCTCTTTTTGCGTCGGGGGTTAAAAATAGAAGTCTTCCTTCTCCAACTTATTTCTGACTAAATTTGTTGTGTTCCCCAGAAGCTATTAATTTGGAAGTTACAACAATAAATTGTTTATTATGTGTTCCCCAGATAACATTAAGTTTGACAGTTGCATAAATAATATGGTATGGTATGCTGAGAAGCGTCTTGAATATCAATATCAGACTGGAAATTTTCCACCTGATTAAGCCTACTCTAAGACTTTCAAGAGCCCATATTAAAAACCGCGAAATCTTTCAACTTTAACTCCAAAATCACTTCGAAGGCGTAGAGAACTGCGTGAATTAAATAGCGGTCTCATAGAAACTGTCCATGCGGTTGGAACCGAACCCCACCGCTCAAACAAACCTCAGAAGCTTTCAATCTAAACCCTCACACTAATAGGAACTCGACAAGAAATGAGGTTGCAGTCTTCAGTGGATGCGTCCTCGTATAGGTAGCTAAACAGGCAGACTTCGGTCCTTTTACGATGCGACACACGTCACTTCGATGCAAAAAAGTATTAAAGAGACGATCAAGTAAAATAAAGGCTCCAAAGTTCGCGCAACTGTTAACGCAGCTGAAGACCAAGAGTGTTAATTTTATCTCATCCAAACCAAAGACCAAGAGGGAGATTGAGAGTTTCTGTGGACAGTTACACACCAAGTCACCAAAACCCACTTCTGGTTCGACATCAGACCCAAAGCCAAATTGACCCTACCCTTCACCGAGGATATCTCGGACATCAGCCTGTACGAGATTAGGATGGCTCTTAAACAACTTACAACAACAAAAACAAGAATAGCAAAGCTCCGGGCGATGACGGAATCACATCGGAACTTCTGAAAACGGATAGAAAGTCAGCAGTTAAGGTCCTTCAGAAGCTTTTCAATTCCATCATCCTCGAAGGTAAAGTGTTACAGGCATTGGGTAGAAGCGTGGTGGTGTTATTTTTCAGAAAAGGTTATAAAGCCTTATTGAAAACCTGTCTCTTTATATAGACCTGTCTCTTTTCTGAGCCACGTCTATAAGCTGTTTTCAAGGGTTATCACAAATCATTTAGGTCTTAGCGAGTTACTCCAGAAGACATAGAACACAGTTATAACTACCCTCTTTATATTTATTGCTGAAACATATGTGTACATTTCTATATATTTCTAGAACAAATTATATCTTTTAATCTACTGGGACTCAACGATGTATTGAGTTACAAAATTAAAATATAATATTTTAAGATAGAGTACGGACAAATTAAATTAAACTAGTTTGCCCGGAGCGCCAGCTCGAAATGCATTAGCAAAAGCGTGCTCTATCCTGTTATATTTATTTTTCATCAACATAATAAAAGGAGGATTCGTGTCTATGAAGATTTCACTAAATATACAGTGTCTGCTTCCAATCTCTATAAGAATAACTTTAATTTTTTATTGCGTATGTAGTTTTAAAATCCAGTTTATATCCATGTACATTTCTAAATGTCCGCCTGTTAATCCATTTCTACATATTTTTGTATACTCTCTAGTACTCCCGGATTAACTTTAGGCTTAACTCCGACTTAAGCTGTTTAAGCCCGTCAAATCCGGTTGAGGC
Source organism: Pyralis farinalis (assembly GCA_947507595.1). Lineage (NCBI taxonomy): Eukaryota > Metazoa > Arthropoda > Insecta > Lepidoptera > Pyralidae > Pyralis > Pyralis farinalis. The sequence continues at coordinate 5,732,088 of OX382270.1, forward strand.
TGGGATTAGGTTGGAAAAAGGTCGGGCTTTGGTACAGTTTAGATTCGGATTAGATCCAGCTTAGGTGGTTTAAGTGTCGTTTAACTACTGTATAGGTATGGCTTAGGTTCGATTAATATTAGATTAAGGTCTGTAATGGGTACGCTTCAAATTCGATGTAGATCCAGCATAGTTAATTGAATCCTAAGTCCCTAAATCCTAAAGTCCTATATACGTTCGGATGCGTATTTCACTCTTTTGTTTGCAGATCTGCAAACATTTTCTTTTCGCCTCTAGCCGTAAGGTTACAGAATTAGGCTCTAACTGTCTGTCTGCAAGAAATTCAGTTTCATTTTAAAGTTCTTTCATACTTCTTTCGTTTCATTCCAACTGCCATCCTTCTCCGAGGAATAATCTCTGTCACATGATAGTGGAATAAACGCAAGCGATAATAGCGAGAGTTGGGCAAATTCAGTAAGCTTGGAGAGAGTCAGTATTAAGATAAGAAAATCGGCCAAGTGCGAGTCGGACTCGCGCATCAAGGGTTCCGTACCATTATCTACAAAAACGGCAAAAAAAATCGCGTTTGTTGTATGGGAGCCCCCCTTAAATATTTGTTTTATTTTAATTTAATTATTTATTCTTAAAGTGAATATATAACTAAATATTCTGTGAATATTTCAAGCGTCTACCTGTTGCCGTTATCAATATCGAGCAAAAATGAGCAAAAAAATCACGTTTGTTGTATGGGAGCCCCCTTAAATATTTATTTTATTCTTTTATGTTATATATTATTATATATTTTATGTTATAGCGGCAACAGAAATACATCATCTGTGAAAATTTCAACTGTCTAACTATCACGGTTCATGAGATACAGCCTGGTGACAGACGGACGGACGGACGGACGGACAGCGGAGCCTCAGTAATAGGGTTCCGTTTTACCCTTTGGGTACGGAACCCTAAAAAGGCATGCTCTGGTAGTTCAGGTATGCAGAAAGAATATGAGATGAAACAGATATACAACGCAAAAATTTAAGAATATAGGAGCCGAGGAAGATCAAGACTTTCTATCACGATCAAATTGGTCGCGTTGTATTAGAAGCTGACGTCAAGAGCCGTAGGCACCGGAGAGTGTGCATGAAAAGTGCTGTGTATGTTAAAGAAAAGAGCGAGGTGTGGCATCTGCTGTGTGTTTTGTTGTTCCATTTTGTTATGAGTATTTTCATTTTTTATTTATAACCCAGAGTTATCTGGAAGAAGCCTCTTGTGCTTTAATATATTTATAAACTCATTTGCTGGGAACGGGATTCAAAATCAAATTGACGAAAGCGCCTTGCTTACTTACAGATACTTATTTTTGCGCCTTACTTTGCACTGAGAGAGGTATTTCATATATCATTCGAGACCGACCGACCGAGATGTTAACATTCATTCATTCATAACATAACAACCTTATTTGACTACCTTTTTTTTCCATGAATTAAACTTTGTTTCAAAAATGTTTATGTCAAGCATCAATGAAACATTGGCTTAACAGATTAGAATTTATTAAATTTATAAGCTGAAAATTTACAAAAATGCTGTAAAACATTTCTCAGTGGTTACATTCATTTGATATCATGAATGTAGTTAGCTTGTATGTTTTTTAATATTTGTTTATTTTTTTAATAAACGACTTGTTACTTAAGTTAACTTTTTAAATTACTAGAAAGTGCATAATTTTTGTTAGGCTCCTAGTAATTGCAACGTAAGCAACACAGGTAGCAACGCACGAGCGAAACTTGCTTTTTGCAAGCGTTGAAATAATCATTATTTATAAAAAGATAAAAATAAAAATTATTTATTTACCATTAGGCCCTCAGATACATCTTATATTAATCAGTTCATGTTGTATCTTATTAATTTTTCATATCTTTAATTTCTCTTTCTTTATCTACCAGCATTTCGAAAAAAACTATTGTCAGAAATGCCAAAAGAAACTTGCCAATATAGATTTTTTTCACATCGTCAATATTTCTATAAATTTATATTACACTGATGTCTAGTGGTAGATACATGTGCTGAATCATTTCTAGACATCTCTGTCGTCAGATTTGCATCGATTCTGTAATAATCCTTCTTACATAGAGTATTTTTGATGCGCCTTTTGAACATATTGTCAGGCAAGGACAGAAATGTTTCAGGTAATTTATCATAGAATCGAATACAATTTACAACAAAAGATCTACTAGCCTTAACAAGCCGATGTACCAGTATACGCAATAATTTTAACAGTAAATCCGTCTACTCAGGGATTGGCCCAACTATGTATGAGCTCTTAGGCAATGCAGGGTAATTGAGGTGTTATTTTTTAAACTACTGTAATTCACAGTTCTCTGAAGTGTCCACGACGACAAGTAACTCAAAATAATTCCGAACCGTCTCTTAAACATGTTAAAAATAAAATTGTTGAACATGTTGCGAATACTGCCGGAGTAGTTTGAAATTCGGTGCAAACTTCACTGAAACTAAAATGAGGGCATAAATCTACTTACGTCATTAGTCGCCTGGTGAATACGGAAGTTTAAACTCCAACTATCTTATGTACAAAGATGGAAGACTTACCTGTACTCAAACAAGAAGTCGGAAGTTTGTCCGTATTCATGTATCGGGTGATAATAAGTTAACGCAGTTTAATTAATACCATACTCGTACATTTATAAATATATTTTATGTGACATCGGGAGGTACAAAAGCATGTGGTCCGCCTGATGTTGGCAGGCCTGTGGCTCAGCAACGCATGAGTGACACCTTGAATTTACATGTATTCATAGGCTACGGTAACCTATGAATACATGGTAAACCATTAGGTAAGTGTATTTTTTTATACTACGTCGTGGGGCATACAAACATACGGCCCACCTGATGTAAAGCGAGTATCGTAGCCTATTAAAGTAACGCTTGCGATATACCTAAGTATCACTCGCGCGATGCCTCTTCTACTGCTTACACAGCAACTCCTTGGGAGCTTACTGGTGACCTCACTCACACGCAGGAACACAACAACCCTCTAGGGAGTTGTTATTTGGCTGCGGTTTTCTGTGAGGTGGAGGTACTTCCCCAGACGGGCTGCTTTGATGCACCCGACCTCTCTTAAAACATCCAGACCAAGACAAACAGACAAGTTCATGCACACAAATGTTTGCCTTGTGTGGGAATCGAACCCACGAGCGTCGGTGTCAAAGTCGCGTCATTCACGACTGAGCCACCGAGCTCGTATAGTGGTATAGTGGTCGTTAGTTAGTGGTATAAAGATTTAAAGTGATTATCGTTGCATGTGAACACTTCTAATACATAAAAAATGCACGAAGCCAACCCAATCAGGTGTACCTACTTCATACAGCTTACTGCTGCAGGAACAATACCAACTGTGTTCAGAGCTAACTATAAGTTTGTCACGATCAATGCGATATATTTAAAAATAATACAGTAAAATTCACAATTCTTCAGAGCACAATGTTCCTTCCGTTGTTGCAGCGTGCCGACTGCGTGCTTTCGCGCGTTTATTAGTATAGTGAAGGCCGTTACGTAACAGCGCCAAACTGCTAGCCCTTCGATCCGCGCGGTGTGATTGATCAAATATCGACAGTCGAGTTTGAATACCATTTTTTGGGTGTAATTGTTCTCTTACATCTTCAGATCAAAGCCATGCATATGGAGCCAAAGACAATGTATGTGGGTGTCAAAAAACTAAATGTCATTAAAATAAAAATGAAAGAAACAGGAAGCTAAAAATTAAAAATAAGCAAATATGGCACTAAAAAGTAGATAATAATAATTATGAATACTCAGTGGTTAAATTATCAAATAATCATAAGAAGAATAAGGTAGCGGTCAATGGTTTACATGCCGATTTTCTGAACTGTCGGCTAACCTTCATTCCTATGTTATTTTTATTAGAATTCTTAAAAAAATATATGGGACCTACATACGATCTGCTATTAAGATGCTATTTTGTATTTTAATTACTTAATAAAAAAAATCTTTATTTAAGTGCAATTCGGTAAAACCATTACAATACAATACAATACTCTTTATTGCACCAAAAGAAAAATACATAAGAAAAGAACATTAACAAAGTATCAGTACAACGGCGGTCTTATCGCGATGCGATCTCTTCCAGACAACCTTAGGGTAGAGGAGAAGTAAAGAAATAAGGTAGGGTGGCGCAGAGCATAACTTAAAGGAAATAAAATAATTATATAAATAAATACACAAACGCACATAACCACATATGTTATATATAACAAGTACACATGTACACACAATTTATCAAATCGATTAATACATTGAATAAAATATACACACACTAAGTGAGACTGAGGGGAAATACAAGAAAATAATGCTAATTACGTAATGTTAAGGGAAAGATAATGAAACATTATTGTTTTTAATTAACACGTGTTTATGGTTGTTTATCCCAAAACTATAAGAACATATGAACGAAAATAAAAGTGTAGACCTTTTCGATGAAAACAATGTCACTGCAAACAAAAAAAGTAACTTAGCAACATGAATGGATGCATAAATAATATCAACGCTGTGATTAGCTTGCACTCCCGCACACGGATGCAAAACAGAGTAAAACACAAATCTATATTGTAGAAGTGCGCTCGATATATCACATCGAGAGATCATGTAGTTTGAGGCTGATGTATTACTTAAGAATCGGTATAATGTCTTCTCTCATCTTAAGAATGACTAATAACGTTAATAAAATATCTATTTTACAGATTTAAGTAGCGTGAATACAGCACAAAACGCTTGGCTAAAGAATCTGATTTGTTGCTGGCTTTTCACTTAAACACCTTAATTAATTGTAATTATTTGCTAATGCCTACAACTTGCGAGCCGAAACACAATTTCGCATACATTTAAGCACTTAATGACGGTGACTTAACAGATTTCTTAAGCTCAAGGCAAGTTTAAATTAGTTATTATTATGTAAAGAATTCCGAGTGGCAATGACTAAGTTTATTTTAAATTTGCTGAGTTTTGAGTTTGTCTTAGCTCAAAAAAGTTGTATAACTCGTCTGTTTTTTTATGCATGTATATTACGCGATGTCTTCACCAATTGTAAACCAATTTTGATGATTCTTTTGTTATTACATAGAGCATTCCTCGAAGGTTCCCCATAAGTTTTAGTGATGTACCGTGTACAGTTTTTCAGAAACTCTTCAAAAACCAAATTCACCTGTGTGTGCGACTTTTCACCTGATATCTTCGTCAATTGTGAACGGATTTTCATGATTCTTTTATAGTGTCAATTTGATGTAGATACGCCGAAGATGTAATGTAATAATGTAATAAACTAAAAAGTTATTAAATAAAACTTTTAATCAAAAAAGTGGAACAAAGTTCATTGAAGTCGACGCCCATTTATATAATTGCTACCTATATATGTGCTCGCATCGATTTCAATGACGCCGCATCCAGTTTTTTATTTAACAAGTTTTATTTCCAGCAAGGTCTATAGCCCAACTACTTAACTGGTACTATATTGAAGTAGATTGAAGGTGGTTATACATACGAGACTAGTATCCATATCAAAAAAAGAAAATTTTCGAGTAATGAATTTAAGTAAGTTAAGTTTTGAGCAATTAGCCCAACTATCCGATGCTGTCATGTAGTTGTAGATCATGCGTATATACTCGTAGCAAAAACAGCCGTCGATGATCCCGCAACAAGTACGTGTTGACACCTATGCATCAATAAGAATATAGGATTTATGTTGTGTGTTATGATGATGTTTTATGTGAACTGATCAGGGAATGTCTATGTAGATATAAATCACAAGATGAAAGTTCAACTACCACTTTATTTCGTTCCTCACAACAGGTACACTATTTATTGCTTAACCTAGGGTGAGTGTAGTGTGTCAGGCGCCGAGTAATAAGCGAAGCAGAAAGAGAGGTGGGGCGCATAAAAGCAACCCGACTGGGGAAGTACCACCGCACAGAAAACCGCAGCCAAATAACAACTCCCTGAAGGGTTGTCATGTTCCTGCGTGTGAGTGAGGCCAGCGGTAAACTCCCAATGAGTTACTTATGTTAGAGACGGCATCACGCAAGTGATACTTAATGTACTACCAGCGTTCATAGGCTACGGTAACCACTTTACATCAGATGGGTCGTATGCCTCCCGACATTGTAGAGAAAAAGATAGAGGTTAGACCCGTACCGTGCCCGTACGGCTTTATCTACTCGCCGGCACCAGTCATCCGTAACCATGGCGTATGTGCAACGTCGTCAAAATATCGGGGAAATATAAAAACAAATATCAACAATATTAGTGTAAACAACCGTGCAAGTTTAAAATTATGCAAGGTATTTCTCCCAAATACAGTAAATTATGTTAAGAACTTTCTTCGATGTTGTTTTCAAACAAATACAACGTAGTGGTCTTCAAGTAATGAGATCATATTTCCTTTAAAAGTCATGCAACGGATCGCCGGCTCACAATTTTGCCCAATGTACATTAAAAATGGTGTTATAATTTCATTGTTGTGAAAAAGAAACTAAAACTTGTGGTTTAGATCTTAAATCAAAATGTAGTGGATGGCAGCCCTATCCAAATCCTCTAAAAGAAATAAAAGGAAAGTAATGTCATCGAATGCCTGTTACATCTGGATACCAGGAATTTACGTGAGAATGCATTTTCATTTTGCTGCAAATCTGCTAAACGTCATAGCTTACTTTCCAATTTTATTCGATGAAAATATCGTTGCAACATTTGGAAAAAGATGCAGTTTTAACTGAATATATATTCAATTTTCTATTAAATAATAATACATATGTATAATTACCTCCACCTCACTGAAGAGCAACCAAATAAAAACTCCCTGAAGGGTTGTTGTGTTCCTGCGAGTGAGGAAGATTACCAGTAAACTCCTAAGGAGTTGTTGTGTCAGCAAGTCCAGGTACCCCTGCAATATAAGGTGCCTGCAGCTCGCAGGTCGCACCACCTTTGCCAATGCCGCAACTGGTCAAGAATTAACATACAAGGGTCCGATAAAAGCTATTGCTCATCAGATCCTCCATAAAGGACTGTCTTATGCATCCTACGCGATGCGTCACTGTCCTCACTTAAATTAGATTCTTTAGCTATCAAGTGACGTAATTAAATTTTGGATATATACAATAGATATGTAGTTACAAAATCAAACTGTAACCCGTAATTTTGTTATTATCAATTTTCTGAATTGCCTCCACTTATGAAAGCAAATTTAAAGACTTATTCACGTTAAAAATAAAATTTTCAATTCTTCTCTCATGTCAATCTCTTCTCAAAACGAAGGGTTTTTACCGACGTTTAAATCAACCACAATATGTAACTAATTGGTTTAAATTAAAACATTATAGCAGTGAAAGCTTAGTCGATAACCAACTTATTAACCGTCTGGTTCCGAGTTCGATCCTGGTGTGCAGGATCGAACTGGGACATGACATGACATGAACCGCTAAGTTACTGCTAAGTGATAATTAAATATACGTAAATACAACGTATATTTAATCGTCACTTGCTCGAAAGCAAAGAAAAACCACATAAGGCAACCCGCACGTCCAAGAAATTATAATTATTTCGACGTGTGATCTAACCTAAGAATGATCTGGTTTTTCTGGGTTTTTTTCTGGGTCCGACCCAGAGTCTGACGGCAGTTATTCCGTATATTGAATTAAACCATTTTTAAGGGAAGTATCGCGTGTTTTATTTATTTTGTTGAACCTGACGTTTCGAATGCTTTACAGCATCTGTGGTCGCAGGAAGACAAGAAAATAGAGACAAAGAAGACGGATGCTGCAATCAAAATCAGTATATTTGTCAAATCTTTAGACTTAAGGTGAGAAACTCCGCCAATCATTATAAATTAGGAAACGCTGGGATGAAGAACATATTATTTATGAACAGCAATATTTCTTAACAATTCCTCCGAAAATACATGGGACACTCAGAAAGTTTTGCGAAAATAAAACAAGTGTTCTATAGGTAAATATTTTTTTTATTAAATCTTTTCAAAGTACTCTTATATTCATCCGTCTGAACCAGTTTTCGAAACACTTTTTCCAGTCCGCCGCAGACACCTCATTCACAGCCTGCTCGAACGCTGACAGCGCATCTTCCGGCGACGAAAATTGTATCCCTTGGAGCTTTATTTATTTTTTATTTTCGGGAATAAAAAGAAGTTACGCGGTGTTGGGTCCGGGCTGTAAGGAGGGTAAACCAGGAGTTTGACCGGCATGCTGCGCTCAAAACCAGGAAGTCCCTCGTTTTGAGCGCGGTGTGCGCGGGCGCCCTGTAGTGGTGGAGCAGTAGCCCGCGGAGCCCTGTGTTTGGTCGCTTGTCGCTCACAACAGAGAAAACTTCTGCCAAGCATTTGGTAGTATACGATTCGGCGTTGATGCTTCTTTGGTTCTGTAAAGGAATTGACACCAGGTAGCTAGTCAAATTGAGAAAGCTCGCGATCAAAATCTTCCACCGCTTCTAGATCACTTCACTATGATAGGCCTTGATTCGTTTTGAAACACCCAAGATTCGTTTTGAAACACCCAAACCGTCGACTGGCGCTTCGTTTCTGGACCATATCGATAAATCCAGGACTCATTACCTGTAATGATATCGTAAACACGTGCAGCTAGTTTCATATATTAAAGTGAAAATAATAAAAAATATTTTTGAAGTGAAAACTTCTTTAGCGGCGCTGTGCACTTTTTGGGATGAGTAAAAAAGGTTAAACTCGCGTCAGGACACGTGACCCTGACCGTAAGATTTTGGTGAGAATTAGAACTTAAGTTCGCTGCAGCGCTAAAACATTAGTTACCTCTAATTAAACAATTAAAACATGAAGCGCTAGATCGTTCATAGGGCATTATTTTCTCGCGACCAATACGTTGTAAGCGCCATGAAATTCTTATCGCTTACGCGTTTCGTTCAACGTGGTTTATCAATATCGCTGTTTGGTCCGCATGTTCAAGTTTTTACTTCTACCGGCACTCCCGGAGTGCAAGCCGTTTTTTTTTGTTTACTATAATATCACATGTTTTTTTTTGTTAAATTACAACCAAATTTCAGTATAAATCAATACCTACTAATCCTAGCCCTTGTAACTCGTAATCTAGAAGATTTCGAAGGCGTATTTCGTGTTGGTGGACACATTAAATTGATGATGGTGTTTAGGAAAATAAATGACGGACCGTCGTACCTTCCCGCCCCGAGCTTAGCAAATGGGTGTCAATTTATCGGATTGCTTGGAACTCATCAAAAATAATCCACGCGATGAGACCTCCTTACTTATTACTAACGCAAAATTTAATGAATTAGATGTTCCTTTACGACTAAAATTTTAATACGACAATAAAAATGTTCTTGCCATTTGAGGAAATATACAGTCAGTACCTATCCTTTTTTTAACAAATGACCTATTAACAGTAGTAGACCTCAGTTTAAATCCTGCCATAGAAACATGAATTCAGTGGTACATGGGCACCACTGAATTCATGTTTCTAGATTTATGTACATATCCGAAATTATCACTTGCTCGGCGGTGAAGGAAAACATCGTGAGGAAACCCGCACGTCCAAGCAACTATATTTTGAAAGACGTGTCCTAAATCATGAAAGGTTTAGTTTTATTTCTGGGTAGTGGACGTCTGACGGCAGTCACTCCATCTAAAATCTCAGTATCTTCGCTTAATCCTTAGGCTTAGGTAGCGGACCCTGCCAATCCTAATGATACGGTATAAACTAGGAAGAAAGAGATAAAATATTTTTTCAGACATACAAACACACGGTCCACCTGATGTAAAATGATTACCGTAACCTATGCACGCTTGCAACATAGGAGGTATCGCTGGCGAATTGCCACCTCTGCTGCTAACACAGTAACTCCATAAAAGCTTACGGTAATCTCACTCACTCGCTGGAATACAACAACCGACCAGGAAACTGATATGATTTTATATATTATATTGATATATATGTAGCATGTCACGCTGGATTGATAATAAAATTGGTGTCAAACAGGGTTGCATGTTATCTGCTAGGCTGTTTATTCTGTATCTCGATAGTTGTGGACAGAATAAGGTCATCGAATGTAGGAGTGCGCATGGGTGACCTAGTGGTGAACTGTATGCTGTATGCAGACAATGCCGTGGTACTAGCAGAAACACAATCTAAACTGCAGACACTCTACAGCGATAATATTTAAAGAACCCAATTGGAATAAAATTAAATCATACCTGGAACAGCGCGTGACCTTAGTAGCGAAATAGTTAAAAAATAACTTATTAACCCTTAACACTAATAAAACAAATTATATCTGTTATAGAATTTATAATGATATACAACCTTGTCAAGGGTTAAATCTAAAAATTCACGAATGTTGTATAAAGCGATTAAATCCCATTAGTAGCATTTGCAACAGTCCAGTTATAAAACAAGTTACCAAAATATCTTGTTGTTGGATTAGATAACAAATTAACTAGGTATACACAAATTACGTACATAAACGCAAGGATTAGAAAGTCGCAAGATACTCGTACATAACAACAAAAAGTAACTCGAATATCAATGGAAATAATCTTCTAACCAATATATATATATATTGCGTTAGTACAGTCTATAATTTTATATTGCTTACCGGTGTGGGGAGGTGCTTTTAAAACTCGCTGCCTAAAGGTAGAAAGAGCTCAAAAAATGCTAATTAAGTTACTGTACTTTAAGGAACTGATTTTTTCTACATATGACCTGTACTAGCTCAGCAATTTGTTACCAGTTCGGAAGTTATACATCTTATACTCGATATTAAAGAGACACAAAACATTAAAATATGATGAAATTTGTATTTGTTTTTAATAGTTTTAGTTTAGCTAATTTTAGTTTGTAGTTGTATTTTTAATTAGGATGCTAAATTTTGATGCTTTAATTTGGAATACATTAAATGTATGTTACTATTACACATATTTTTCAATAAAATTAAAGTAAATTTATTTTTCGTTCTAATATAAGAAAAATCTTTACCGAAAGATAAAACGTTATTATAGGTCACCAATGGTCGGGCAGCCTTTTAGCGCAACGCATCAGCAATGCTGTACAGCGAAGTTAAGGCGCCAGAATCTTCAGCACGTCGCCACGTGGACCCTTCTTAGACATTAAAACTTTTATTTAATTTTCAATTACAATTACTGTTAAGATATATATTAAATTTGTAGTACTAAGGTATCTATTTGTATTGGTTCATGTTCACAAATAAATATAAGTTTCCCTAAAATATATTCTCAATTTAAAGATATACTAGCTTTTACCCGCGGCTTCGCTGGCATTGATAAAAAATATATATATATTTTAATAAAAAGTATCCTATTTTACTTCTGATACCTCCAAGAATATGTGTACAAAGTTTCATGATGATCAGTTCAGTAGTTTTCACGTGAAAGCGTAACAAACAAACGGACATTCACATTAGTAGGATTATTTTAAAAGAGGTAGGGCGCATCAATCCAGCCTGACTGGTGAAACATTTCTACCTCACAGAAAATCGCAACAAGTTACATCTTCCTGGAAGGTTTTTGTATTCCTGCGAGTAACTGAGATCGCCAGTGAATACCTATAGAGCTGTCGTGTAAGCAACAGGGGTGGCGTCGCGCAGCGATACTTGGATTGCAAGCGTTCATAGGCAATTGTAACTACATCAGCTGGGCCGTATACTTGTATGCCTCCTGACCACAAACAATAAACCACTTGACTGCTCACGAAGACACCCTGCGCTGACAAAAACGTTGTGTTTTAGCGCCTAAATACATAAGCGATTGGAGCCGACCGACCAATGAGATTATTTTAACCAAAAAGCCGATAAGTAATGCGATATTGATCTGTACACTAGCCAAAAAGAAATTGAATACAGCACGTTCTACTTTACCTCTGCTACTAGCTAAAATTGGTCTCGTCGTGTCTCGATAGGTTATTTCCTTAATGCTCCCGACGTTGTGTAAAAGCAACAACTGTACTTACGAAAGAAAAAGTAGTACACAAAAAAAAAACAAGAACAAAGAAGTCAGTTATTGAAAGAATAAATTTTAACTAATCACAAATCTTCACTAAATTACGTAACGTAACAGTCTGGCGCTAGACTTGTTTTCCATCCGACGTAAGTGAAAATATATTTTTCCATTTCCTTAGCCACAACAAATAGTAGAAACTGGCCAACATAAACATAGGCCTTGGGATTAACTTCAACGGGCAATGCTCAAAACCTATACATTATTCAGCAGATCCATTTTCCAGGTAAAGCAGTCAGTTGCCAGTGAGACCCTCGGGCCAATCGGGCAATCAAAGTAAGTCGAACTAAATCCGCGCAGACTACCTACGTTTCCCTACCATTGATATTCGTTCGAAGAGAACTTGTTTTAGTAATCCTTGCAAGTCAATAAAGGCTAATGATTTAGAATTGTGAAATACTATTATCGTGTTAAGTAACGGCCAAATATTTAGGGATCATCCAGACTAATATAATGAGGTTTTATGGAATGGGAGAATTCGTTATACATACCGCACTTGGGGCTAAAGCGCAACCACGGTGCAGGTTGTACGACTTGCTGGTTGGAGGATGGTATCATACTCTCATAGGTCTATTCCAACTGTCACTTTCCACAGGTTGGCGATTGGATCTTACGGAGTAGAGGTAAAGTGTTCCCCGGGGTCAGAAACCCTCTAGATCTGCGGGTGAAAAGAGGTTCCCTGACTGTCACACCGGCATACCGCGCCTATTTTGTTAATCGCAGTCATCTGTGGGTCCCTCTGCTGTCAATATAACGAATCCTCAATGAGCGCTGGTATTAGCATTTTATGTGTGTTACATAGTCTTCTCCAAATTGGAGATATTTCTCTATTGTTATGCCCACTTTGTATCGTGCGAGAGATCTCATTATACTCAATCTACTGAAATGTTAGGTCGGAGAAAAAAGTTTTACTTATTTTATTTACTAATTCTAGAAACTTTTATCATACTTAAACCGCTCTTACCCACTGGGCACTCTGGGCACGTGCCCAGGGCCACGCGATCGATAGGGCCCCCTTGTTTCTGCCAGATCACCAAACGATAACCCTTATTTATTACCAAAAATATTTTAACTTCTAAAAAATCAAACGGTTTTTTATTTTTGAGTAATTAACTAACTACAATACTCACATGTTCATTAGTTTTTGCACTCGTCAAACTACTCTAGTCTCGCCCGAAAATCAGGCTTTCCGATTTCAGCATATTTAAATAAATTAAAAAATATAAAAATACAATTTAATGGTACACTAAGTGCACTGATTTAAATCAATTGGCAGTATTAAATAATTGGCAAATCGATGGCATAGCGCGACTTTGATATCAATGCTCGTGGGTTCGATTCCCACGCAGATCAGGACAGGGTATTTAAGAGAGACGCGGCGCATCAAAGCAGCCCACCTAGGGAAGTACTTCCACCTCACAGAAAACGGCAGACAAATAAAAGCTCTATCGAGGATTGTTGTATTCCTGCGTGTGAGTAAAGTCACCAACAAGCTCCTAAGTAGTTGCTGTGTTAGCAGCAGAGATGGCGTCGCGCGAGTAATAGTTAATGTGTTGCAAGCGTTCATAAGTTACAGTAACTGCTTTACATCGGGTGGCCTGTATTCTGGTATGCCTCCCTACGGTGTACAAAAATATATATATATGTCAGGGCTTTATTGGTGCGCAGTCGAGCCTGTAAAAACCTCTACATTCCCTTTCTGAAGAATGTCATACGATTAGGAATTCCTAGATAGGAATTTCAGTCCACATGCTAAAGGTATCCGGAAGAAAAGTCATCAGGAATCACACAGTACGCGACATCGCGGCTTCAGTATGTGAGGATGACCTTTCTGTCAATGGCGAGTTTTGCGGTTGTAGAAAAAGCTCTGGGTATCATATCGAACAATTCCTCGGAACGCAACCTATTGCACAATTAATAGACCATACAAAACAAAAGCATTCATGAGACTTTGTAACCACTAACGTGGCAAATAAGCATACGTTAGTATTGTCTTAGGTTTTCGCGATTGTTACACATTGAATTAAACAATTTTTAACGGAAGTATCGTCAGGTTCAACAAAATAAATAAAACACGCGATACTTCCGTTAAAAATTGTTTAATTCAAGCATACGTTACTTAAGAACTCAAATCCGATGTAAACTTGAAAACATCGACAACTATCGTCTTTGAACTGAATCATTATATCCAAACAGGTATCCAGGTGCTGCCACCCATAGACACGTAGGTACCATTCACCGATTCTAATCGCACTAATTACCTAAAAAACCACAGTTTTTTTACAATATCGGGAAGCATTCAAGCATACACTCACCTGATGTAAAGCGGTTGCCGTATCCTATGAACGCTTGCAACAAATTAAATATCACCCGCGCGACTCTACCTCTGCTGATAACGCAGCTACTCCTTAGGAGCTTACTTTTTTTTTTTTTTTATACCACTAAGGTGGCAAACAAGCGTACGGCCTGCCTGATGGTAAGCAGTTACCGTAGCCTATGGGCATTTGCAACACCAGGGGTGTCACTCTTGCGTTGCCGACCCTGTAAGAACCTCTTCACGCCTTTTTTGAAGAACCCCATACTGTAGTCCTTTGGAAAAACCTCGGCAGGGAGCTTATTCCACAACATAATAGTTCTCGGTAGAAAACTTCTCGTGAAGCGCACAGTGCGCGACCATTGCGGTTCCAGTGTGTGCGGATGAACTCCCAGCCGCCGGCGAGCTGTGCGATTGTAAAACCTGGTGACCTCACTCACTTTCAAGAACACCACAACCCTCCAGGGAGTTATTTGGCTGCGGTATTCTGTGAGGCGGAGGTACTGCCCCAGAGGGGCTGCTTTGATGCTACCTAACTCCCTTAAAATAATTTTCTAGTCATTTTTTTATGCAACGTCGGGAGCATACTGGCATACGGCACACCTAATGAAATAAAATGGTTACCGTGTCCTATAAACGCTTGTAATACATTAAGTATTACTCGCGCGATTCCACCTCTGCTGCTAACACAGCAACTCCTTAGGAGCTTACTAGAGAACTCACTCACACGCAGGAACACAAACACCTTCTAGGGAGTTGTTATTTGGCCGCGGTTTCTCTGTGAGGTGAAGGTACTTCCCCAGACGGGCTGCTTTGATACGCCCTACCTCTTCTAATAAAAACACCCAGACCAAGACAAATAGACAAGTTCATGCACACAATTGTTTGTCCTGTGTGGGAATCGAACCCACGAGCGTTGGTGTCAAAGTAGCGTAACAGCGCACTTGGTCATCTTCATACAAAAAAAAAATAGTGAGGACCTAATTTTTATAGACATTTGAAGCGTCTTGCTGGCTCGTATATCCTAACAACAAAATTACTTAGTTCCTACAGCGTTTGCATTCTCTTGAAACTAGATTTATTGCATTCTCAACGCAAGCTGTCCTCTGAGTGGTCTTTACTACGTCTCCGAGCATTTACGAGTATTTGAGACGATGTAAGTTATTTGACAACGATTTTAACGGGCTGTGGTAACCCAGTGGATAAGGAACAGGCCTATTGACCACATGGTTACCGGTTCGAATCATGGCGGAGGCATGTAAATTAGTTTTTTCGGATTTACACATTTATCACTTTTTCACATATTTATCACTTTTTCGGCGGCCTTTTTTTTATCAGCCGGCAAATTGGTCTTTCGCTCCACAATGAACAGCATGGTTTTCGTAAGTTTCTACCACCAGTAACTAAATAACCCTAACGGACTATGTGTTGGCAGAAATGGATTCTGGACTTCAAATTGATACCGCTTAAGCTTTCGATCTGGTGAATAACGATATTCTATTACGTAACCTGGCCACAATGGGATTCTCTCGCAATTTTTTTGCAAGTTACCTAGCAAATCGTGGACAATACATTAAAATTATGATGGGTATGAGTTCAATAAATATTACACTAGGTCGGGTGTAAGCCAGGGAAGCACTTTGGGGCCAACGCTTTTTCTGATAATGATCAAGTGCCAGAAATATTGTTGTTGGACAATATATATGTGCCAGAAATGCATCAAATGTCAGATATAGTGCGCGTGGCTAGATGTCTACTATTTGCCGATGATCTTATTTGTACATTGGAATTCGTAATGAGGCAGAGGCAAGAAAGTTGCAGGGAGATATTGACGCTGTATCCGACTGGAGCCGGGCAAATCATCGCCTAAGGTACGCGCCATTCGACTAATCAGAGACATGCTCGTTCAGTGTGACGATCAGGATTTATTCTCAAACAGTGTTGAGAGATTGTGTATCTGTGCTTCAGGACTCCTCAATAGCAATTATAATGACGGTGTAGTCTATACAATTTCATGACATGAGTTTTATAATTTTAATGTGACTCAATCATCTTTTATTTTTGAAATGATGTTCATGTTAATCAATATTTTTTCCTTTTTTTGCCTTGCAACGGTGGGAAATTAATGTAATGGTAATGTACCACTTGATTATATTGTATGACTTACTAGCGTGTTAGAGTTTGTATATTAACCCTGTAAACTTGCATACGATTGTAATAAATAAGCTCCTTAGGAGCTTACTGGTGACCTCACACACGCGCAGGAACACAACAACCCTTCAGTGACATATTATTTGGCTGCGGTTTCCTGTGAGGTGGAGGTACTTCCCCAGATGGGCTGCTTTGATGCGCCCTACCTCTGTTAAAAAGACCTATATAAAAGACAAGCAGACATGTTTATGTAGACAAATGTTTGTCCTGTGTGGGAATCGAACCCACGAATGTCGGTGCCCACTACGTCACCAAGCTCGTCCTTGCTAAGCCGCGGACTAAACTACCTATAAACTTTGTTTGATGAATAATGATGTGTTATTTCGTGTGTTGAATGTATGAAGATGAATGACGCGTTTGACAGTTTGAACGAATGTGTGAATGAATGAAAGGGAGTCGTTAAATAGATGGAAATCGGCTAATTTTGATATTAAGTGTTGCCATAATCTTATTTATTCTACAACCAATTTTATACTGTTATTTGTATTGTAGTAACTTTGTTTGTAATATTATTGTCCTGCATATGTCATTATCTAAATTTGTATATTTGTCCAGTCTGTGTCTGTGGTTCTTCCGTGAAGTCACTAGACAGGTCCCCTCTGAAAATCAGCGCCAGCTCTCATAAAGCTGGCAATATGCTGAGATGGTACCTTTTTGTTACATCACACGACACCACTTTGTTTGTTTTTTAATGTTTTATTGTACTGTTTTCTGTTTCGATTTTTGTATTTGTATGTTCGTCGCTGTTTAATTAGTACGCTGTATGGTGTTGTGTTATGTCCAAATAAACGTTTTTCTTTCTTTCTTTTCTTTCTTTCTATAAACTACTCGATTTAGTAAAACAAATTATGTTAGAATTTTATCACAAAAGAAAATTCTAAAGAAAACTCAGAATTTTATAACTAAAGAAAATTCTACAACATATAATTACTGATGTGGAAGTCACAGCACATAAAGGGATGAATCACTTAATGATTATTATTCTAAATGGCATACTAATGTCGTTAAAAGCGCGTTCCTAAGTCACAAAAATCCCTTTTTCATAATTTACGAAAACTAATAAAATAACAAATTGTTTAACAAAACCAAACTTTAAAATCCAAAACTCACAGGGGCGGGAAAAAAGGGATTATTTGTAATTTTCGTGTTTGTATGCCACCTGACACACAAAAAGCGGTAGCACCGCGTCGACCGCGATCGCTTTAGTCTGACAGGTATACAAACACGAATGTCACAAAAAAATTCATCCCTGGTCGCTGCCGTTTTCTAACTTTTGTTATTTTTCAGAATTTAGGTGATAAAAAACGCACCTGTTTATGAAGATTTATATCCAAAAACTTGTTTTAATTTATTTATATTTTAAACAAACTGTCTACAATTGTTTTAAATTTGACACATATTCTTAGTATATACTATAGTATTTTCGTATAAAACCTGCCTAATCGCATTCTCTAACAGTCGACCTTTGGGAGTGCAGAGAATCGCGATCGTCATTACGGTGGCGCACCTCTTTCTCTTAATGGCTGCAAAACCATCAGTGTGGGCTTCTGCAAACGTGCTAGAGGCGTTTTAACACATTCAGGCCGCAGCCCCAGCAGTGCCCTAAATGCGTTATTATACTGAACGGGCAGGTATGTATGTATATGTTACTGTAAAAGCCCGAACTACGGTAAACCGTAGGCTTTACCAGTAAAACTTAAGATTTACCGACATGAGTCAGTAAATGTAAGTATTAATAAAAAGGGGAACAATTAGAATTAGAAACTGGTACATACTTGGTTTTACCAGAGGCGGTTGGTAAATGTTGGTTTTGGGAAGAAACCAATAAGTACTTTTTCTTTATTTATTTCAATTAACTAATCAATGTATAATAAGTAATCAACAAAGTAATTATTGATCATTTTACCAATCAGTCAAATCCATATAATATAATCAAATCTATATAAAATATTTTATTTTAAATATTTTTATTTGAAAAGTATTTTTATTTATTAATAATAAGCAACTTGTATTTTTAAAATAATATTAAAGTTCTTATTAGTGAAACAACCAAATTAAATTGTCTTCTTAAAAAAAAAAAAAAAAAAATTCTTTAAAAATAACACAAATTAAATTATCTTCTTAAAAAACATAAAATTAATCTGCTTGGTTAATCTAACTGGAAGATATACATACATATATACCTATTGCGATTTTCGCGATGTAATACCGTTAACTATTAAGTTTTATTGTGAACGGTCAGTGACATAATTGTTCGTTTTATCGCGTAAACTCACATGTGTTGGTCGTAAACGTCCCAGTTTCAGTAACGTACACGACGACGACGTACGACGTACGTTTACACGCGAAACAAACGTTTCGATCATTTTGCGATACATTTTTTGAAGTGAAAACTTCTTTAGCGTCAATGTGATTAGAAATTCGATGAAACGAAAAAGTGGCAGTAAAAAGAGACAGCCACATACATCTACAGGATTAACGTGCGAGAGAATGACATAGAAGAAATTATACAGTGTTTATTACAGGGATACGTATGTTAGTAAGTGTGTGTCGAAGCTTGGGATAAGTCGTCATAACAATCGTGGTGGTACACGTTTATCCTTTACATAAATATTTCATTATTTTAATAAAAACATTTTCAAGTATGATCAATATCATCATAAATATACCCTACAATGAGGATCAGTAAAGTTATAGCAAATTCAATAGAACTAGTGTTTACGATATTCTTTATGAACTAAGAAGGATATATCTTTTTGAATTATCCTAATCGGACCATTACTTACGAAGATATTAAGTAATAAACATATGCCATTCCTGTCGCTAAAAGTCAATGTACGCGGGTGCGTGTGACGTCACTGTGACGGAACCGAGCGCGGCCGGCCGGCCGCCGCCGCCTTTGATTACCTAGGTGATCATTCCAAGTTCACCAGCGCTGAAAGCCGTGGTTGGAAACTACAAAGGTAAGGGTACTGCTTATTTATCTACGTATGTAGGTACTTATTAGTAATATTTAATCTGTTAGTGGTAGGAAGGTGTAAGAAAGAATGAATGTAAAGTGTAAGTACAGGGATGTATTCATAACTTATGAATAGAGTTTATAGTATCTTGATATACCGAATGTTGTTTCATTCATTCATATGAAGATCATTTCGCGTATGACTGTTTAACCTACCTTGTTGCGCTTTATTTAGTGCATGGTCCTCTATACTTGCTGATCTATGTATATCAGAAACCTTAATATTGGTTGCCAATAGCTGTTTTTTTTTTTGCTATGTCGCTTTTTGTTACAAATCATTAGTTCAATGTGTACTTAAGTAGGATGACTTGAATATAAAGCAAAAAATATATAATATTTTTCTTTATACATATATTTTAATGCCGTTTTATTTATTTATTACAGATCGGCACGTGAAAGCTATGGAGATGATGCTGTAGGTTTTGTCCAAGTCCAGAGGTCAGGACATGTTTGTACGGTAAAAGCAAAAATAACGCCTGAACATAGAATAAAAAGTAAAGCGTATTGCTGCACATTTACATGTGATGAAAATGAGGGGACGGTTTTGAACGTGGATTGTCATGACTGTGCTGCTCAAAAGGGAGGCTAGCTATAGCGTAGCATTTTTGATGTGGCTCCATAGACGCAGCGAGGAGCCGTCTCCCACTGAAAAAAAATGTTACTGGGCCAAACCAAAGCTGGCTACTATAGGTACAACTACAAAATTTATAAAAGCTAAAGATATAGTTCGCAGCTCAGTTACTATTGAAGATAAAAACACTGATAACACTAAAGGAGACCAGTTTTTCCTAGCGGTTGTGTAAAGCATAAAGGCAAATTCTATTCAAAATCAGTTATCAGCATACGTTACAAAGAACGAGTTGAAAAAATTTTCTTTGCATAATCTCGTTCAACAATACAAAAAGGAAGGCAATAATATAAATAGCGCAGATGATTTTATTGATTATTGCTCTACTAAAATCACCATAGAAGAATGTCACCAAGCAGAAGAAGCAACAGTTCGTCAAGCTAGTTCACTGTTATGGCATGAGTTAGGGTATTGTAGAATAACCTAAAGTTCTCGAAGCTGCACATTGCAAGACTCCTGATGGTGTTTTAGTTGAACAAATATTTGGTGCCTCTGTACCAGAGACTCTGGCGATGAATAGAGGCAAACGATTGGAATCCGATGTCAGAGCAGAAGTAGCCAAAACAAGGAAAATAGCCGGTAGCCTGGGCAGAGGGTGTAGTTTTATCATCTCTTTTTACAACGGAATATCATTTTTTACGAAGTTTTGGGTCTTTCGGCACGTTAAAAAATAGTTTTTCTGGCGTTTTAATAGAAGTGTTTGGGCATTTCGGCACTATACAATATCTATACATAGTTAAAAAAGTGAATTAGACACAAATCGGACACTTAATTTGTTTTAAAGTCACAATTAAAGAAACAAAACACTGCGCGCCTTATCGTTGCCAACGGCTAAATGGCGGCGACCGTCACAGTGACGTCACAGCTACTTCGACGGCCACTCTGTGAACTTCGCTAGTAATTCAGTCATAACTTCGTCAATTTTTGTCGTAGAACAAAAATTTTTGTACTGTATGCTAAGAATTTCTTAGCTCTATAAATCTGTATTCTCAACTAAAAACCGTACGGATCCTCATTATACTCCTGAAATTCTTCATTCTCTTGAAATTCACATTTTTGAAGGTATCACTTCTATCGCGTGTGAACTGCAAAAAATTCTTTTTTATTTTGGGCGAAGTCGGTCTCTTCGGAATTAACATATTTGACTTTTCGGTTGACATGTTGAAAAGTTTTAATAAAACCCGAAAATCATAATGGAGCCCGTCTGGGAAGTACCTTCACTTAGGAGATCACAAGACATGCTACTCGTAGTTTTAAACCATAGGTATATCCCTACTGCCCATATAACCAGAGCGGAGCCCTGGTTATATGGGCCAAACACAGGGCTCCGTGTTTGGTCACTTATTGCTCACAACAGAGATAACTTCTGCTAAGCATTTGACACTATACCATTCGGCGTTGATGCTTCTTTGGTTCTGTAAAGGAATTGATACCAGGTAGCCAGACAGCCAGCAGAAAGCCCGCTATCAAAATCTTCCCCCCGCTTCTAGATCGCTTCACTTTGGTAGGCGTTGATTCGTTTTGAAACACCCAAACCGTCGACTGGCGCTTCCTTTCTGGATCGTATCGATAAATCCAGGAATCATCACCTGTAATGTCATAAACAGGATGAGACAAGCCAGCTTCAAATTTGTTTATCATATCACGGCACCATCCACCCGGGCCAGTTTCTGAGCAAACGGTGAAACTGTGCGGCACCCAGCACCATCCTCCTCATGCGAAAATGTAAGTGTAGAATATCGTGAAGGCTTCCCGATCCAATCTGCAATATGTGTTAAATCTTCAAATACGTAACTCGCCTACGGTCTTGGATTAAATTTTTCACTCCTAGCACGTTTTCTTCCGTAACAACCGTCAAAGGGCGACCACTTATTTCTTCATCCTCAAAGTTAGTCGACCGCGCTTGAATTCGTTATACCGTGTATCGTACACGGTTCCCTTGGAAGGGCCTTCATCCATGAATGCCATTTGAAGTCTATTATACGATTTGTCCGGTTTCAGGCGACACTTAAAATCGTAAAAATCATAGCGCGAAAAAGTCCCGCCGCAGATCCATTTTTCAATAACACACGATAATTTAAATTAGCTCGCAAAAAATGTGAAGCGAAATTTTGAAATTGGAACGTACCTATTTTTACTTATAAATAATCATATTTTCAACATAGATTTGTTTTGTCGAGCTCGGTGGCGCAGTGGTAAAACGCGCAGTTACGCTACTTTGACACCAACGCTCGTGGGTTCGATTCCCACACAATACAAACATTTGTGTGCATGAACATGTCTGTTTGTCTTGGTCTGGGTATTTTCTATGTATAATAAGTATGTATTTACAAAAGAAAATGTATTTATGTATGTTTATCAGTTGTCTAGTACCCATAACACAAGCTTCGCTTACTTTGGGGCTAGATGGCGCTGTGTAATTTGTCCGGAAAAAAAAATAGATTATAACTAGCCAGTCTCTCAAACATAAAAACTTTTTTTCGCAATATTCGTTTTCTAATCAATTTTCGCAAAACTTTCTGAGTGTCCCACGTATTGAATAATTATATGTCCTTTTGAGATCAAAATCTCTTAATGAAATACAGATAAAAAAAAGTTATTATTTTTTCAATGATTAAACATTTCTTCTTTCATACAAAAACGTATTTTTATCCATTTAACTAAATCTTCACGTCAGTTGGTTTGTAGGGCAGTCAGAGGGACTGTGCACCACATGGTATGCCTTCTAATTGAAAAAGATCAATTTGATCGTGAACTCGCTATAAGTGAGTTTAGTTTTTGTTTTTACACCCGACGACTCACAGAAGAAGGACTAAGCTAGCAGGTATATATATACCTTAGCCATTCGTCTAAGCAGGCACTTTCCGGGACTCTAATGGTCGACCGTACGGGTTATGTCTGACTTTTACTGACTAAATAGCATCAAAATGTTACCTTTAGATTTAGGTTAGTTATATCATTCTAACCGATATCCGGTCGGTCCCTGATTCGTATGGTGTGGCTCTCAGCACTTTACGCACCTGGGGGCCGTTGAGCAGCAGTTTGTAATATATGTAACCTTTTTTATTCTCTCTTAACTCTATGAAATGTCAATTGTCAAAATAGGTAGTAAAAATTAATTTGTAGATTCAAATATTTAAAATTAAAGATGTTGACTAAATGAACGACGAAGAAACAAGACAGTCTACAGGAGGATGTGATCGGGAACGCACGGTGTACCGCGTCTGAGAAAAAGAAAAAAAAGGTTTCTTAAAAGTTCGGCTAATGAAGTTCTTTAAGAACTCGCGATTGGAACGATCTAACCTGAGGTTCACTGTCCGAAACACCGAATAAGCATGAATGTAGTAAGCGGCCGCTGGGCGTGAGCCAAGTGCAATTGGATCGGGTCTACCGACTTTACTGAGTCGGAACGTTTATCGGTTACGTGTCATACCAGTAGGTATCCACCGATACAACGGGGGCAGTTATTCACAAGTTGTAAACCAACCACGCAACCGTTGCATTCAAAACCTGCGAAATACGCAGACTGCGCCTTGACTATACAACAATCGCAACGCGTGAGAATACTAACGTACGCAGAGCGAGCAAGAGCGAAGGTGTTCGAGTGAGGAAGAAGATGCCGATGAGAGAGAATGGACCCCCCTCCCCCGTGTGGAAATCGAACCCACGAGCGTTGGTGTCAAAGTAAGGCGCATTTAGATGCAATACGCGTACATGCCGCAATCGCCTTCAGGCCGCAACTGTCGCGTAACTATCGCGCAGCGCCCAGTCAGCGCTAGGGTTTCCATACAGTCCGCAGTTCATCTGTTTTGGCCTGCGTCATGGAAACATGTTTGCCATGTCCTCCACATGGATGCGGGCACTTAGCGTATACAGTGCGGTCGCGGTGCGGTAGATGCGCGGTCACGGCGCGGTTGCCCCACGTTGGCTGCGCGTAAGCGGTGTTAGTGGAAAGAAAAATCCAAATTAAGCTTTATGATATTAGAATTGAAATCAAAATTGCAATAGCCACTGGGGCAACTTGCAGACGCGCGCCTACTCCTTGGCGACACAGAGCCGACAGAAAACGCTTTCGTCTGTACGCGCTCTAACGTAACAGTGAAAAACAATCGTAAAAAGATTGATAGCGAAGTGTCATTTTCTCCCATGGACATAGAACCCTAAAAAAGACACGGCGCGAACATAAAACCTCTTAGGAGATCGTTTAAAAATATAAACATCGTTTAGTATAAGTAAATTTGTAAATAAAGTGGACATTGTACGGGATTCTAAAATTCCGTCACGTTTCAGCTGCAGTGGATTGGAGTTTTCTTTCGCTGAAAAAACGTCCACGGTTATAGAGATAGCGGGACGTGATTAAATTTTATTTTTATTACGTCTTTAAAAGTAAAACATATTTTTAAACTGAGTTCTTATAATGACGCTACTTTTACACCAATGATCGGCGGTTCGATTACCGAACAAGACAAACGTTTGTGTGTATGAACATGTATTGGTCTGGTTGGTTTTAAGAGAGGTAGTGTACATCAAAGCAGCCCGACTGGGGAAATATCTCCATCTCGATCGATCGATCTTTTATTGTCCAACAAGAAAGATTTTTTTTCTCTTTATTTTTGCACAAATAGTCATTACAAAACATTATGTTAGTTGGCAAATTACTTAAATACTGGACATTGAGTGCGTATATTTATTTTTCATATATTATTAAAAAACATCTTTATGTGAAGATAAGTAAGCAGGTTACTTTTCACCATTTATTGGTATCGGTAAAATAAAGTAGTAGTCAGGGCACATTCTAAAATTTGGTAGGGATTGAATGATGTTTTTATAGAATTTTCTTTTTTTTTAAGACTTTTATTTACTTTACCCACGACCTCGGTCCTGCGCAAAACAGATCATCGTCATATATGCTTCCCTGTAGAGTGCTATTCGTCTCGTTCCTGTGCGACCTGCATCCATCGACTGCCTACAAACTTCTTGAGGTCGTCGGTCCATCTAGTGGGGGATCATCCCATACTGCGTGTACCAATACGGGGACGCCAGTCAATGCAAAACAGACATCTGAAGTTTAATACGACATGAACACCTTTATAGGAATTTTAAGAGGAAATGAAAGCGCGCAATTTACGTAAAAAAAAGCATCAAAATTTTAAAGATATTTACTTATTATCGCATTTCAGGACATTTCATTTATATCTCTCTTCTCATTGATATTTTGCTTTTACACCTATCTAAACGAATGGGCACTCTACGTCGAGGGAAGTGGTCGTAAACCAATAAACCACTAGACGTTTTGAGGTAGGGCGCATCAAAGCAGCCCGTCTGGGGAAGTACCTCCACCTCACAGAAAACCGCAGCCAAATACCACTCCCTAGAGGGTTGTTGTGTTCCCAAGGTCCTGCGTGTGAGTGAGCTCCCAACGAGTTACTGTGTAAGCAGTAGAGGAGGCATCGCGCGAGTGATACTTAATATATCGCAGTAACGTGTAAAATTATTCTATAACCAGCATTGTTATGCATGATAGTAAATTAAGTTAAACCTATTTAGCTTTGTAGTCGTAAGCGATTGTATAAATGCAGCAAAAAAAAAATATTGGATCAATTTGCCGTTAGCACAATTTAATTTAATTTTAATTTATTGGGATAGCCAACAGCATTGAATAAAGATACATAAAATGTTATAAACAGTCGCGCTGCGCATGCGTTGCGTAAGGTCGTGTTGTGCGTGCGTACAGAGGAAATAAACAATGTCCTCTAACGTGGTTAAATGTGTAAACTGTAACGTTGTAATTAACGAGCTTCTTGCTTATGTGAATAATAAGATCTCGGTAATGGACGATGAAAGTATTATTAGAATATGCATTAGTGCTTTCTCAGAAAGTGATATTGTAAAGGCCAAGAATTTGTTATTTGATTCTTTGCCGACAAAGAAGCGCAAGATAATACGTAAAAAGCAGGGCAAATCACTTCGAGACATAGATGACATCGTATGCCTTCTACGAGATGCCGATTCTGAAGATTTACCTGTATTTGTCGCCCAGGATCTAGAAAAACTCCCCTCCCGTTTTGTGGGACCACGTCGATACCACAAGAATACTTAAAGATATAGTTAAGATGCAGCAAGATATCTGCAAAATTAAGAAGGAGTATGCGACTGTAGAACATCTAGATATATTAAAATCTGAGGTGGAGACTCTGAAACTTACATCAGTAGTAAATAATTATGGGAGAAACGTGAATCAGAGACGCGGAGCGTGTTTGCTTGACAGTTTTGAGTGCCACAGTGGACCTATGGGATTGCCCCCCATACCTAATAATAGTGAACAACAAGATATATCTTTAAGAGAAACAACATATCGGGATATGGGGCAGAAGCTTTTTTCATCGGAGGGTAGTCATTCCTCACCGCAACTCGACAAACGTACCGAACAAGAGGCGGAGGCGGTTACGATGACTCACCCGACTCAGCTGACCGAACCGCCACCGCTAGCGACGTCAACTGTAAATCGGTCCGATAATAATGTGGGACACACGGTCGCTCCGGTCGGTGTCGATTGTGTCACCTTAAAAACAAAATCGATGGCACAGGTCGTTCGAGAAGGAGAGTGGAAACCGCATAAGCAGAGCGAGGAATGGGTTCGTGTGCAGAAAAAAAGAACTCGAAATCGCTTTGCTGGACATAGAGGAAAAGCTGTTATAGAGCCTGGAAACAATTTTAGAGCGGCGGAAATTAAAATTCCTGTTTATATTTATAATGTCGCAAAGGGAGTGACCGTATGTGACATTACAGAATATATCAAGAAAAAGACTGATCTTGATGTAAACGTAGAAAAGATGATTATGAAAATGTCAAAAGAATATGATTCCTACAAGATTTTTGTACCTAAATATAAATTAAAATTGTTTATGACAGAAGACTTCTGGCCAGAAGGAGTGGCGTACAGGCGTTTTATTGACTTCAGGTACCGTGAGAAAGGTCTTAATACCGCCGTCGTGAATCAAATAAACGCTTGATGATTAGTGACGTCAAATTAGTAAGCTTTAATTGCAAAAATATAATTAGATCTGTGGAGTGTGTGCGAAGGCTGTGTCATTCGGCCGATGTGGTCGCGCTGCAGGAGACTTGGCTACTGCCACATAACCTCACGTTCCTAGGTAGTATACACGACGACTTCGCGTTCACGGGCACCTCTGCTGTCGATACATCGGCTGGCGTGCTGCGAGGGAGGCCATATGGTGGAGTGGCCTTACTCTGGAGAAAATCTAAGTTTCGTACGGTAACAACAGTGATGTGTAACAGTGTACGGCTCGCAGCGATAAAGATTGAGCTTATCGATCGTTGTGTTATGGTGTTTTCGGTGTATATGCCAACCGATTCTAGTGAAAATTTAGTGGAATTTACGGAATGTCTTGGTGAAATGACTGCCATTATTGAGGGCCATAATGTGGACTCAGTATTTATGCTGGGGGACTATAATGCGCATCCTGGTGAGTCTTTTCACATAGAACTGTTGTCGTTTTGCTCTGAACAATTATGGTCGTGTATAGACATGGACTTATTGCCCCCGGATAGTCACACGTTTGTGAGTGATGCACATAAATGTTGTCGCTGGCTTGATCACTGCCTGGTAACTGGTGCCGCTCGGTCCACTGTTCGCTCTATATCTGTTCTGTACGACACATACTGGTCTGATCACTATCCTGTACTAATAGATTGTAATTTTGATATTTTAATCAGATCTAAGAAAATTGCACCAAACAACTGTATAAATAAAATCACGTGGGGGGAACGAGATAGTGATCAAGTATCAAAATATGGTAGCGAGTGTCACTCCGAGCTGAGGTCAATGGATTTTCCAGTGGAATTTACAAAATGTTGTGATGGTATGTGTGATAACAACTCTCACCGAGCAGTTATAGATGAAATGTATGACAATATCATACATATCCTTACTGAGGCCGCAGTTTGTAGTTACCGAGCTCGAAATCAGGGAAGACGTAAATATCTGTCTGGCTGGAATGAACACGTTCGCACCGCTCACGATAGGGCTCGACTTTGTTTTCAGATATGGGTAGAACATGGCAGGCCTGCATCTGGCAATTATTATAATGACATGTGTGAATCTAGACGCGTTTTTAAATCAAAATTGAAGTGGTGTCAAAATAACCAGGACCAGATAAAAATGGATATCCTTGCTGAACATCATAAAAACAATAAATTCAGTCAGTTCTGGAAAAACACCAATAGATTGAATAAAGGATCGAGCCTTCCCGTGAGTGTGGCGGGAGTTCATGAGCCCAGTGACATCGCCAATTTATTTAGACGGCATTTTAAAGTAAAATCACCACTGGGACCGGCGCGGTCGGTGTCTGATGCTGAGATGTGTAGTCCTAAGCGTGCTGTGATTTTTACCGCCAAAGAGGTATCAAAAGTGATTAATAGAATGGTGAGGGGGAAATCCCCAGGACACGATAATCTCAGCATCGAACACCTGCAGCATGCGGGAGTTCACTTGCCTAGAGTTCTAGCTTTGTTGTTTAATTTTTGTATCGGACATGCTTACTTACCTGATAAAATGATGAGCACAATAGTGGTACCTATTATAAAGAATAAAACCGGTGACGCATCTAATGTGTCTAATTATAGACCGATATCCCTGGCTACAGTGATTGCGAAGGTGCTGGACAGTCTGCTTGGTAGGCATTTGGATGACCACATCTCACTAAATGATGCACAATTTGGTTTTAAATCAGGTCTTTCCACCGAGACTGCTATCCTGTGCCTCAAGCAGACTGCTCAATACTATACTGCAAGGAAGACACCAGTGTATGCTTGTTTTTTAGATTTATCTAAGGCATATGACCTCGTATCCTATGATATTCTATGGGATAAAATGAAATCAGATACTGACTTACCTGAGGAAATCATATCTATTTTCATGTACTGGTATAGAAACCAGAAGAACAAGGTTAAATGGGCAGGCACTTTTTCGGAGGAGTATGGGTTGGATTGTGGTGTGAGACAGGGTGGTGTGACCTCTCCTACTCTATTCAACCTATACATGAACAGACTGATTGATGAGCTGAGCAGTACAGGTATCGGTTGCCACATAGACGGAGTATGTATGAATAATATTAGTTACGCAGATGATATGGTGCTGCTGAGCCCATCAAGTGGTGCTTTGAAGAGGCTTATTAATATCTGCGAATCTTATGTAATGGCTCAGGGACTTACATACAATGCTTTAAAAAGCGAATTCATGATATTCAGACCTGACCATAAACGCTACACTAATGTACCGCATATTGTGCTTTGTGGTACTCTCTTAAAAAAGGTAGAACGCTTTAAGTATTTAGGCCACTGGGTCACAGAGGATCTAAAAGATAAGTTAGATATTGAGAGAGAGCGGAGGTCGCTGTCTGTTCGCTGTAATATGTTGGCCCGCAGATTTGCAAGATGTACGAAACAAGTCAAGGTCACGCTTTTCAAAGCGTTTTGCCAGTCCTTTTACACATGCAGTTTGTGGGTCGATTATACGCAGAGAGCATACAGCGACTTACGCGTGCAATATAATAACACGTTCCGGGTGCTGATGGGACTGCCACGTTACTGCAGCGCCTCCACCATGTTCGCGGAGGCACATGCAGATGGGTTCGCTGCCATCATGCGCAAGCGCTGCGCCTCTTTGCTTCGGCGGGTACGTGGTAGTCCCAACAGCATGCTATGTGCGTTAGCAGACCGGTGGGACTCACCGATGCTTGCTCGTTGGATACGGCTGCATGCAGTCAAGTAGCCGGCGTCGTTGGGTGCTACGAGTATAAATTAGGTCTAGGGACGTGTTACTTTACATAATTAAACCAACAAGAAAATAGAAACTATATATTAATACTAACACTAGTTTCTTAAGATACTTTGTTACTAACATTTTATGGGCGTAATGTCTGAAATAAAGGATATTATTATTATTATTATTATATTATAAACAAAGCCATTTAAAGACAATCGCAGATTGATGATACAATATAAAGGATGAAAAAAAAGAACCAAAGTTCACATCGATACTTGAGATAATTATAGTTTTTAGTTTATTATTAAACAATCATTCTGTGTAGATTGTTAAGTGTCTGCATCAGGTCAGAAGGTCCGAAGAAATATTTAGAACTAGCTTTTAACCGCGACTTCGCTCGAATTTTTTTTTTAATAAAATGTATCCTATTTTACTTCTGACTCCAAGAATATGTGTACAAAGTTTCGTGATGATCGGTTGAGTAGTTTTCGCGTGAAAGCGTAGTAAACAAACGGACATTCACATTTATAATATTACTAGCTTTTACCCGCGGCTACACTCGCATTTTTTTAAATAAAAAGTAGCTATGTTACTTCTGATACCTCCAAGAATATGTGTACAAAGTTTCATAATGATCGGTTGAGTAGTTTTCGCATGAGAGCGAACAAACAAACGGAAATTCACATTTATAATATTATTAGGATTAGGATAGATGTGTCTTATCGCTGCCGTCCTAGTGTTAAACAAATCTAAATGGCCATGTCTTGTGCACAAGTTGTTAAAAGAATTGGTTACCCTCATAAAGAATGAGTTACAACGATAATTTGTGGCGGCACGCTGAGCAGCGAGGGGCTTGTAATATCTACTGGCGGCCCTGGTGGGTACACGAAGATAGATTTTGTTTAATAAGGTAGAGCAATCTACGTTGCTGGGTAAAATTTTAAGGAGATAATTAATGTCAGCAATTTCCCGTCTTTGGTAAAGTGGCAAGAAATGATATCTACTTAATATTTGACTCGATATGACTAGATACGATATGACTACATCGCATTTTGACTACATAGCGGTATGACTAGATCACTTTATAAATAAATCTCAATACTTCGCGGTTGGGCTAAATAGCTATCCGACCACATATAGACACGCCTTGTTATCTTCATTTAATATTTATTGGTCAATATTTATTGGTCAAGGAATTCACGCGCGCAATATTAAATCGTACATTTGGAAACCCTTGTTTGTTATATGATTAATATGAATTTGAAAATGTAGTTTCGAATCACAGAAAACGAACTGCAAAGTCATAAGCTTCCATCAAGCTTCCATCTCAACTTCCATCAGCTTTCATCGAGAGTCTGTATTCTTTAAATAATAAAAGAACTTTTTGAATAATAAAAGAGTATGTAAAATATGATGTAAAAATACACGTCAAGAACTAAAAACCACCACCGATTTGGAGTTGGCTTTAAATATCTGCTATTTCAAAATATTCTTAATAACAAAATGGAAGTTACAAAAACTTGGAGGATGTGAAACAAGATCTCGTGACCAATGTCGGGTGATAATTTTCACTACAGCCATTGACGTTAATCTCGATTATTGAAATCAAGTAATACTTTTTATATTATTTTTTTAAATCCAATTTTTCTCCATTTTTACGACGGATTTTTGAACTCACTCCTTAGCGTTACCTAAGGCATTTTCAGCTTTGCGTTGAGTCAGTGTGCACATCAGTTCTATCTAAAACTTCATGCTAAAACCCTTGCGGCGAAGGTAGAGAGAACCGAGGGTCACTTGACTCGGTTCTTACACACTTCACTCACTTCTTTAACATTCGTAGCTCTTCTTATGCAAGTTCACTGTTTTCCAGGTTTCTAGATTCTTCTTTATAAATTATACAGATATATAGATAATAATTAATTCAAAGGGTTGCCAGAACAAAAGCTACAAATTGCGTCTCCAAGGCATCAAGTGAAATATTTTGTTTCATTACAATATTCAAATACGCTTACTTTCCTCGAAGACAAAGGACAACGGATTTCGTTTGGAATACCTTAACTCCGCCGTTTCGAGTAGCACAAAATGGTCCTGATTCCTGACGTTTATTTAAATTTAAAATCATGTAGGTTGAGATCGCATTTGCATTTGGTTTTGTTCGCTAAGTGGATAGCTCCGAGTAGAACCACTTCAACCTACTTCCGAAAGGAGGTTTTTAATTTGACGGTATTTATTTATAATGTATGACGCCATTTCGCAGCTCCATACATTTTCGGAAAGACCGTTTTCGTTGGGGTTACAGTCGACCGAAATTAACAATATGGCGGTCGTTTCTAAAGACTTCCTTGATATATATGTCCTTGATTAAGATAACGGTAAAACATTTTTTTGGGTCCCTGCGCCCACTGCCATTCCCCCATTCACTATGTTTGCTTAATCTGAGTTAACTATAAACCACTTGAGTGCGCATAAAGGAACCCCACGCTCACAAAATGTTATGTTTTACGTATGAATATATCAACGATTCGTGACTACTGACCAATGGGGGAAAAATTTAACCATTTTAACGAGTCTTCCTGCGACCACGGTCGCTGCAAAGCGTTCGAAACGTCAGGTTCAACAAAATAAATAAAACACGCGATACTTCCGTTAAAAATTGTTTAATTCAATATTTTAACGATTTTAACTTTACCCCCGACCGTAGCGGTGAATTGAGTTGCTACTTAATGTTGCCCTCATCGATTCTCCATAGATTCGTTCATGATCTGAGTGAAGTGTTTGTCGTATATATTACATAGGTATGGAGTAATAGCCAAACAAAGGTGAAGCGCGAATTAAGGGTAGCCACCCACGCCAAATACGCGTCGTAAGCACCACTAAATGCTGATGGGCAGTTACTCAATATAGGAAATGCGGCATTGCACAATAGTGATGAGTAAACAATAATTGTAGTATAAATTAGCTAATAAGTTTAGATTAATTGAATATTTTTTTGTATTAAATCAACACCGAAACTCTGTCGGTCAGTATTGTGGTAAATAAAGTTTGTTTTTTTTTTTATAACAAACCCTCGGCCACCACTTAGCTCGCGCTACTGCTGCCGCAGCGGAAATGATCGCGTAGGGGTTTCAAACTGAGTGATTGATTTCAAAATAACTGGTGAGCACGTTTATTTATGAGTCTTAAAGCCTGCATTCTAGTCTTGCTCACGTGAAATGGACTCGGTGGACCTTTATATTAGTTACTCGCTGCATCAGGGTCTCATCGTTGATGGTAATTGTAGTCGCTCCAACGCGAATGATGGTTCTGATAGCTCCACTGTATCACTCTCTTGATATCTGTCTGTAGTCTGTTGCAGTTCCACTGTTTCCTGATTACTGACAACAACTATAGATCTTTTTCTTCCTCTTAGCGTTATCCTATTTCCTAATCCATTCGGATTGGCGGGGTCCGCTAACTAAGCCTAAGGGTTTGGTGGAGTTACTGAATTTTACATGGCGACTGCCGTTAAACCACCACAACTTAGTTGGAAAACCAGACATATCTTAGGTTAGGTTACACATCTTTCGAAATACAATTTCCTGGACATGGGTGTTTCCTCACGATATTTTCGTGATGATCAACTTTAGATCATCAGTCAAAAAAATAGCAATTTGATTCCAAAACCCAGATAATTACTATCTAAGTTTTGAAATCAACTTGCTTTTTTTAGACCTGCTTGTTGTTACAGGGGAGTACACCTAATTTTTATGATACAACCCCACCCGGTCTAGTGCGGCCTTGATTGTTGCCTACTCAGTCCGGGTATTGTCTATCTCGTAATTAACTGATAAAGAAACAGAGCGTTTTCGGCGTCACGCCATATTTACACCAATTACCGATTTTGGATGATCTTTTTTTTTCTTAGAGCAGACTCAACATCCATATAAATTATATTTAATAGGTTCTATATAAATTTGATGAAGTTATGATTTCATTGAAAGGATATTTCGACGACTCGATCCGTACTCACCTCACGCGCTTCCTTAACAAATATAGCTCATTTGATGCACGCTCGCCGGTTCCTAGGGCTCCTGACACCACATGCAAGATACGATTAGTTTATTGTTAAATGTATGTATATCTTCACGTCAGGTCTCTTGCAGAGTAGGCAGAGGGTACCGAGCGGCATAAGACGCCGTCCTTATAAAGCTCAATTTCTTCTTTAAGATTCATAGCTCTTTTCATACACGCTCGCCGGTTCCTGGGGCTCCTGAAAATATGATCGAAAATTACCTAAACTATACTACACTGTTGTTGAAAAATTAGGTCGCATTGGTAAACTGCCCTGTATCGCAGATAGCATCTCTGTCCTGGATTGCTATGGAAAGCTTTTCAGCAATAAAGCTTTGCTGTTAAGTATATTTGTACAATAAAGAGATTACAACAACAACAAAGCTTCCTACGCGGGGTTTGCACCAGAGCGTTGACTTTCTCATGCAATTACTGAGTTCTTTGAAGCGTCCATGTGCACCTCGACCTCACGGACCGAGGATCTCGAATTCGAGACAAATTAATATTGGGTGTAGTCTATATACGCTGGTAATACATTAAGTACCATTCGCGCGATTTCACCTATGCTGCTAACACAGCAACTCCTTGGGAGCTGACTGGTGACCTCAAAAAATATTAACACAAAGTGATAGGTAACAATTTCACGAAAAACTATATAGCTACAGGCACACATAATAATAAGTATTTATTTATTTCATTATTGCCTTTTACATTCTGATGGAAGTTATTTCTGAAAGTCCAGGATCCCAGGACCCATTTTTATAATTTATTACTATCAAACTAATTTTTCGTGAGAAACTTCATTGTGATGAGACGCCCAATTTTTACACTTACAAAAATTCTCGATTGTGATAGTTAACTCGATATTTGTATTGATGCTTTCGAGCAGATAAAAAAGTTTTTCAAGAAAGCCAAATGTCTTTATTGAATTTCTTCTCTTTTCTCTCGAAAAGTAGGGGTTTCACAAAGCAAGTTACATAAAAAACACTCCATAATTAATTTGGAAGGCATAAAGAAATCTCGAAATTATTTCTCATAAGACAAACAAGTGAACTTTACACGTTGGCCGACACTAACGTGGAATACTTCACACACAGTATACTATGCTCTGCGCAGGCGTACATGTTGGAAAAAGGGGACTCTGATCAAAGAAATCCTTGCACACTTATGGTCGACACTAACATGGAATACCTGATTCACAGTAATGCTCTGCGTATGCGTACATGTTAGTATTTGATCAAACCACACATTTTGTAGGACAAATCATTTTTTCAATAATGTTAATGATTTTCTTGAGATTTAATAAAAATAAACCCCCATAGTTAATAATATATTTTTGAGAATCGTCAAATGGACATATTTTATTCCTGCTAACCCCTGTTAGCTATCACAATCGAGAATTATTGTAAGAAAAACGTTGGGCGTCTCATCAAAATTGAAAAAAAAAAATCAGTTTGATAGTAATAAATTGTAAAAATGGGTCCCGGGATCCTGGACTATAACTGCCTCGAAAGCAGCGAGCAACCATAAGTTGATTAGCTTAATGGCCCAAAGTTCAAGCAAGTTCTTCTCGTGCCTGTTTACAAAACTGTAGATAAATACGTAAGTGTGAAAGAAAATGTTTTGCATGTACATGAAAAACACTTGTTTTACATCATACTCTATACTCTCAGTCTACACTGACATCGGAAGTAACCTATAAATTTTATCCTTGATATAACCAATGGAGTCCTAATGCTATTTTGCGTAGTAAATAAAATCTCCGCTGCGGGCACTAAAACGCTACGTTTTGGTGAGTGAGAGGGATCTTCATGCGCAGTCAAGGGGTTAATTAGTTGTGCCCTGTTGCTGACAGATCCGGGGCACCACACCAACGCGGCCGATGGCATTTCGCGGGGTTGTTTAGTGGGTATACCGTCGGACAGCCGACGGGGAGTCCCACACTACCACCGGAGGCCACCCAGGCACCGGTGGTGTGCGTAACGCATTTTTCCCCGCGTCACAAAAAAAAAAAAAAAAAAGGGGGTTAATTAGTTTATGATCTAATCATCATATGATATGATATGATAATCCTTTTGAAATTAATAGTAGAAATGAATATCGAGTAGTTTGTATTTAGATGTTGAACATCGCCGTTAAGTTATATCCTCTCTGCCGTAGGATATAAAGCATTTTACCACTCATAAAGCTTAAATTTAATCACTTTTATAGCTATACGACCAATTAAGTTAAAGTAAAATAGTTCATATTCATTTATGGCAACTATAATGTGTACATTAGGTCTCATAAATATAATTACAGTAGCATTATAGACCCTGTCGGGCGCCGCAATTCTGGAGGAGAACGAGTTCTTTACCGTACTATATTTATTATTATTCAACTTTATCACATTAGATATTATTAGATAGATTATTTATTCAATATTATTTACTTATGGTAATATTTATATAATAACATTTTATAATTCTAAATCGTTATTGATATGTTTACGTAGGTGTGTTATGTTTATTTATATTAGTTTATTTTCGTATTATATTTATTGATTTTAATAATTATTTAACATTTATATTTATTCTATATTAGCATCGTTTAGGACGTCACTTACTGAATATTAACATAGTTCTAGTAAATATAGTTTTTTTTTTTAAGAGAGGTGTCAGCCCGTCTGATACGGTACCTCCACCTCACAGAAAACTGTATAAATGTATGCTCGTAAAAATATGGAGTCGTTTAGAAAAAAATCCGATAATCGAACCCACGAGCGTCGGTGACAAAGTCACGTTATCAACCGCTACGCCACCGAGTTCGTCAATGTCTCACGGCGTAGTAAAACAAAAATAAACATAGAGACAAATACAGCGACAGATAAATCAAAATGATTCATTATACCAATCCATACACAGAGAGAACGTGGCAAAATTATCAATAATATTTTATATACCATACAAATACATACCAAGACACTTTACAAAAGAGGTCACAAGAAGACCGATCACGTCGGGTGGGACCAATTACTCCTCTAAAGGGCAAGGTTGCAAGTAAGTCATCCTTCGCGTCTCTAATATTTAGAATATCTAACCCTCCGTGTAAGGGACCTCAATTATTTATACAAACTACCGCAAACAGTGTTTATACGGCCGAACAAATTAATACAAAACAGTACATTGTCAAGCTCTTCGGCCCAAATTAATATATGTCTATATCGTTGTTTCTAATAAATATATTACTTATAATAAAATACATATCTACACGCCAGGTCCCTTGCGGGGTAGACAGAGAGTGCCAAGCGCTTCTTTAACATTCATAGCTCTTTTTATGGCGTAGCAGACCCTGAGCTTCGAAGCTAAAGCGTAGCACGCGACCGGGAGTAACGCTCGGATGAAGATGAGCTCTTTTTATGTAAGCTGAAATTGAAATGAAATGAAATTAATTTATTTGTAAGTAAATGTTACAAAAAATTTTGTTGCGCTGACACCCACGGCAGGTTTCCCTGTGTTATGGATGTCAGGCTCCTTCCGAATAGACTATTAGATATAGTCTTACCTAAACATACATTACTTAACAATTATGAAACAAGAGAAAATAAATTAAATCACTATAAGTAATCCAATTTTACATTAACTGTGACATTTAATAATTATAAATGACGTTAAGCAAAAAGAAAAAAAAGAAAAAAAAGAAAAAAATATTTGAGAATTTCAGGAAAATGAAATGAAATCAAACAAGTCTAGTATTAAATTCGAATAAAACTGAAATCAACCTACGCTCGCCGGTTCCTGGGGCTCCTGACATCACCTTCTAATAAAACGCGACCAATTTGGTAATGGTAGGTTAGTCCTGGTCTTAATCGGAAGATATACATACATAAAATACATATAGTAACTATACTATCTATCTATAACTTCACACCAAATCCCTTACGGGGTAGGCAGAGAGAACCGAGCGCCACGCAACTCGATCCTTGCATACCTCACTCGCTTCTTATTATTAGTAACTATACATACAAAATACAAATACAAAGAAAGTAATTATCCATCTGTGTTTATTGGCTTAGGTAATATAGGGCCTACTTTATCATATAAGTATGAATATTTAAATTTCTCAAACAAAGAAACTTATGTGATTTTTTTTCTTCGTATTTATTAGAGATTTGTACATAAGTACTTCTGAAACTACAGTTTACGCATGGTATGTAGGTTAATTAGTAATTAATTTAATTCATTGACAAATAAAAAAATAAAAAACTGAAGTCAAAATTCGAATATTCGAAAAAAAAACGCACACATAGAGATACGCACAGACAAACGCACACACAGATAAACGCACACACAGACAAACGCACACACAGACAAACGCACACACAGCCAAACTATAGATTTCATATAGGAACGGTGTTCCTGAAAATCTATGTATACATATGTATGTTGGACGGTTTTAATGAAAATTTTATTTTTTAATCTTCAGATTAACCCAGGGTCCCTAGTTAGATATGAAATCGTGATACCCATCGCTTTACGTGCAGAAAGCAATTTATAAAAGTGAGTACCTATTTACAAAGCTTACTTTTGTGCTTGTAAA
Source organism: Pyralis farinalis (assembly GCA_947507595.1). Lineage (NCBI taxonomy): Eukaryota > Metazoa > Arthropoda > Insecta > Lepidoptera > Pyralidae > Pyralis > Pyralis farinalis. Next base: position 5,770,748 of record OX382270.1, read on the forward strand.
AGAAATTGTACATATCAATTTATGAACGAAATGACCCAAAACGGTAAACATTTTATACGTGGCCCATTCGCCCTGCAACCCGCAACATCCACTCCGGGTGTGGATTATTCACATTACACGGGCTCGGAATGCGAAATGTGCAATGGAAATTACATTTTAGTTAATTTAAATAGTACCTGATATCTTTTTGACAACTGAAAGTCTGTCTGATAGCCTGCCTAATAATAAAAACCGGTGTAGTGCCTATTTTCCTATTAGTAGTTGATTTTTATTTTTTATTTAACGTCAGATTTCAAATAAAAAAACTGCCCTCGTAATGATATACACTTACAACAGCCTACCGACAATCGCAACGTTTGTAACATAAAGGTACGGAGTGCCGCCCTCGCTCATATGCCAGCAGCTCCTTGGCAGTGCGCTGGTAACCCGTTGGAATCCTCCAAGAAATCATGATTTGGTGCAGTCTTCTATCAAAAGGAGGTATTTGCCCGGGCTTCTTGTTATTCAATGTACTCGTATCCAGCTTATTATTAGTAAGAAACTCGTTTGTTCTAATGTTTGTCATAAAGATGTTAGTGAGCCACTCACAGACTGATTAAGTCTCTTGCAATAGATTAAGTATCACACACACTAAGCGCGATGACACCTCTGCTGCTAACACAGTCATGCATAAGAGATTACTTGTGACCTCAATCACTCGCAGGAAATCAACAACCCTCTAAGGAGTTGTAATTTGACTGCGATTTTTTTTTTTGGTGGGGTACTTCCCTAGACAGGCTGCTTGTTCTGTGTGAGAATCGAAGCCACTAGAGTTGGTGTCAAAATAGCGTTACTAACCATTGGGCCACGGAGCTCGTCAAAAAACTACGTTCATTTGTAACAAGAATCATTGATTTCCCTGAGAAAATATTAATAAATTATTTTTTATATACAATAAATGAAACCTACGTCCAGCCTGATAATAAATATGTTTGAATACTGTTTTTATACAATGTTAGGAGGCAAATAACCATACGGCTCACCTGATGTTAAGTAGTTACCATAGCCTATGAATATTAGGGAATTTGGCGTCAGACCAACACAATCTAAAGGGAATACCACACCTTTCTTAGGTTAACTAATACGTCTAAAACAATAGTTTCTTGGATGTGCGGCTTTACTCACGATACTCGTATTTTCCATCACCGCAGAGCAAGTGATAATTACAAATATGTACATAATGTCCCATGAGCATAGACTAGGAGACAAGGAACCGATCTATTGAATAGGTCCCCAGTTCGAATCCTGACAGGTACCACTAAATCGTGTTTTATTTTTTATGTACATATTTGTAATTATTACTTGCTCGGCGATGAAAAAAACATCGTGAGGAAACCCGCACGGCTAAGAAACTACTTAGTCTAGCCATAAATATTGTTACAATTAAAAATAAACAAAATATTATATTTCAATTTGGAATCTGTCATTTTTATATGATTGTTCATTGTGTTTTCTCATTTTGGCGCCAATACATTGTACAATATTTTGCGATATTAAAATGGAGTAGGGTGATAAAGAGAACCGAATCGCTGTGATTGCATTACACAAAGTAGGTATGGAGCCAAATGCAATTTTTAAAACTCTCCATACGCTTGGTATTAGTAAAATGTTTGTGTACCGGGCTATTATGAGGTACAATGAGACCTCCTCTGTTTGTGATAGAAGAAGATCTGGCCGTCCACGTAGTGTACGTACGAAAAAGGTGGTCAAAGCAGTAAGGGAAAGAATTCGAAGAAATCCTGTCCGAAAGCAAAAGATTTTATCTCGGGAGATGAAGATAGCACCTAGAACCATGTCGCGTATTTTAAAAGATGACTTAGGACTTGCAGCCTATAAGAGACGTACTGGTCATTTCTTAACTGATAATTTAAAAAAGAATAGGGTGGTAAAACCGAAACAGCTAATGAAGCGGTACGCAAAGGGAGGTCACAGAAAAAATTTGTTTACGAATGAGAAAACATAGTAGAACCACTTTCTCAAACAATGTTCAAAAACAGACACTGGATATTCCAACAGGACTCTGCACCAGCTCATAAGGCACGAAGCACTCAAAACTGGTTGACCGCCCGTGGAATTGACTTCATCGGGCATGAAAACTGGCCCTCTTCTAGTCCAGATTTATACCCACTGGACTACAAGATATGGCAACATTTGAAAGAGAAAGTCTGTGCTAAACCTCATCAGAATTTGGAGTTTCTCCGAGCATCTCTGGTTAAAGCAGCGGCAGAAATAGATATAAATGTGGTGCGTGCTGCGATCCATGACTGGCCGCGTCGATTAAGGGCATGTATTCAAAATGGAGGAGGGTTTTTCGAATAATGCAAGTAAAATTTTATTGTACATTTAATTACCTTTCATTTCATATATAACTTTTACATAATTATCAAAAAGTGTATTATTAATTACTATACATCAAAAGTTTTTCACAGAACTTATGACCTGACTAGGTATATTTCGTAAGACGTTTGAGCTTACCAAAAAAAGGTCTGGTTTTCCCTCTGGGTTGTGGACGGCGGTCGCTCCATGTCAAAATCAGTATCTTTTGCAAATCATTAGGCATAGGCAGCGGACCCCACCAATCCTAGTGGATTAGGAAGCGGGATAACGCTAGGAAGAATCCCTCCCAAGTCCCGAGTCCATGCTATTAAATGTGAATAGGCCTTTAATACTTATTACCGCCAGTCGCCGCTCGTGACCCAACGTACAAGTTTTATTTATTAGGGACACGATATTGGGATAAAGTTCTCCGCCGTTTGGTATTACACGTTTAATTAAAACTAGCTGCTGGCGATGGCTGTACCCGAAATGTAAGATACAGGAAAGTTTGAGCTAATCTTTGTGCCTCGTGTGTGACAATATGCTTCCATTAGTATTGGCGAAGTTTGCTACCTAACCCAAAAGATTTGATAAATATACTGCTGTTGATGTAGAAACTGACAGAGGGAAAAACCTTTCTCAGAATAGATCATACGTCTTTCGAAGTATAATTTCTTTGACGTACGGCTTTTTTTACAATCGAGTAAGTGATATTTACAAATAGGTACATAAATTCGAAATCAAGAATTTTAGTGGTACATGTCATGTACACATACCAAGATTCCAACCAGGGACCAGACGGTTTAGAGGCGGGTTCTTTATCCGCTAGACTGTCACTGTTCTGATTTTTGTGAACTATGTTAGGTGATTAACAAGCGTGCCAGTTCAGAAGTGGATACCGTAGCCTGTGAACGCTTGAAACACGAGCTATAGCAAAATATCGATCGCGCATTACTACTACCGCTGCGAACACTGCAACGTCTCATGTTGTTTAGCTTTGATCTTCTGTTTGGTGGAGCTATATCCTCAATTGGGTTGCATATGTCGTTGTGACCTACTTATTCAGAGTCTCTAGATAACAGGGTGCACCATGTGCATGTGAGATTGGTTTTGACTTTAAATAAATATAATGGTGTATTCTTGGGTCAATTTATTTGCCACCAAGGTGACAAACACGCATATACCTGCCTGGTAAGCAGTTACCGTAACCTGAAAAATCCGCGTCCTTTTATTCTTGTGTACACCTTTTATTCAGAACGTCATGCTGTAATCTCCAAGAAAAACCTACGCAGGGATATTATTCTACAAGTTAAAAGCTCTCGGAAACTTCTCCACGATTGCACAATACGCGACCACTGTGGTTTCAGTATGTGAGGATGAATCAATAAAATTTATCACTGTTTAATAATCACTGTAACAAAATAAAATAATATAGTCAAATATAACATGTCATTCTATCTATCTATAAACACATGCTCCATTGTAAAACATCTTTAAAAATTTAATCTACTTAATAATAATAATAATAAATCTTTATTTCAGACGATACAGTCCATATTTTGTTAGTGAGTTAGTAACAATTTTTGCCTAAAATTAAGTTAGTACTGCTAGTATTCACAATTAAAATAAATTAAAATAATACCTACTTAGTTAGGTCCAGCGCAACCTCAACCCAATGTCTTTGGATGGAGTAGTCTGGTCTATCAGCAATCATTAATTTAGGATCATAATATATAAAAGGGTTCTTATATGTGTCAAATATCAAACAAACTAAAAGTAACATCAATTTTCAATAGACAATCATCAACATACACTATTTTTTTGACCCATTCATTCGCTTTGTGTTGCCATAAATAACCAAATTACATGCACAGACATTGAATGTCAAACCGTACATAAAATTTGGCCGATACCGCTGCCTACTTCGCTCGAGCGTGCCTCATTCGCTTTTATGATTTTTAAATAGCATTTTTATACGTGAATCGAGCTGTATGTACACAACTGAGGATAAACCAAATAACGAAGCCTGTAATTCAAGTTATATTCTGTGAACATAAATTCGTCAGCTCTTTTATAATTCCTTTTGGTAGAATTTTAAAAATGTTTTCACCTTTCACTGGTTAATATTTTTTTATACAACATCGGGAGGCATACGGTCTACCAGATACAATACAATACAAATACAAAATAATTTATTTCAGTAACTTGAGATACAAAACCAATGGTAGTTGCTGGAGTCTCCTTTTAAGCAAAAAGTGTGCTTGTGCCAGGAGGCTCCGCTCTTTCTTAGCGCTAATATTTTTATGATTAGGTAATAAAACATTTTTTTAGAACTATGTACAGTAAAACAACGACAATTTAAAAAAATACTAATACAAACAAAAACATAATTTTATACGACTAAGTAAATTACATAGTGTATGTATGTGTGTGTGTGTGTATGAGTGTGTGTATATGCGTGAATGTGTGCATGTGATGTAATGTAGGAAGGAGGTAGGAAGTATCGCTTGCGTGTTGCCACATCGGCTGCTAACACAAGAACTCCTTGCGAGCTTACTGGTAACCTCACTCACAGGCAAACAACAGCCCTCCATGGAGTGGTTGTTAAGTACGGTGACGTGGAGGTAATTCCCAGTCGGGTTGCTTTGATGCGACAGAGGAGCTTCTAGTATCAGTGCACTAGCTAAGTATATTATGCATGTTAATTTAAAAGAAGAACTATAGGCAGGTTTTTTATACGACGACGTAAGGCATCCAAGCATACGGCCCACCTGATGTAAATCGCTTACCTTAGCCTATAAATCTTGTAATACATTAAGTATCACTCGCGCGATGCCTCCCCTGCTGCCAACACAGCAACTTCTTAGGACCTCACTCACACGCAGGAACACAACAACCCTCTAGCAAGTTGTTATTTTGGTGCTATATATTCTCTTTTGGTGTGTTAGGGAAAATTCGCGGTATTCTGTGAGGCGGAGGTACTTCCCCAGACGGGCTGCTTTGATGCGCTCTACCTCTCAAAAGATCCAGACCAAGACAAACAGACATGTTCATGCACATAAATGTTTATACTGTGTGGGAATCGAAGCCACGAGCGTTGGTGTCAAAGTCTCGTCATTCACGACTGCGCCACCACTGCTCGTCAAAAGCAGCAGGTTTGTCTTCCTACCTGAGCCTTTTGTTTGATAAAGATTCTGATTTTTATATGGAGCGACTACCGTCAGACTCCACAGAGAAATCCAGACTTTTCTTAGTTTATAACATATTTCGATACACAATTTCTTTGACGTACGAATTTCCTCATGATATTTTCCTTCACGATCAAGCAATTAATAAATTACAAATATGCACTGCGGTACACGTTCCTTAATTTGAACCTAGGGGTAGACCCAGGATTCGTAGGCTGATTCTTTATTGACTACTATTGCTCTAGTACTCCTAGAAGTATTCTACGTATACCTATGCTACGTAAATAATATTAAGGGTTCACTCTGAATATTTCGTATCAATAACCATGAGAATTATGTTTCAGCACTCCGATAAACAGTTATACTACACTTGTTTACTTCTGTAAACACTGTACATTTTGTCTCATTCTGAATAATGCGGCTGCAGAAGTAAAGATATTCATTTATTAGTAATGAAGATGGCTTCTGTGCATCGGTATACCCAAATTATCATAATACAATGTACTGTACCGCATTGTTCGGTAAAATAGCGATTGGTAGATAAAGTCCATTACGCAGGCCGAGGCGTAACCAAGGAACACAACGCCTGCCGTGGCGTAGGCTATCAATATCTAGAAATTCAAAGTAAGAATACATGAGTGTAGTGACAAGTCTGGTAAATATCAACTTCATGTTAAAGTGGTAGCAATAACTTCTTACGTGCGTACATAAGTGCACCACGCTTTTTTTAAATTAAACTCTTGAAACTCCAAAGCATGTTTTTTGTAATGGCCAAGACATGACCAAACTCAAACTCTCCGTGGATCTAGAACGCATGCTTGTGACCACTAGATTAGACAGTCTAGATTAGTTCATCGCAAAAAGAAGGATCTGTGCGTCGTTACATAACAGTAGACTAAACGAGTATACATCATCACATAGCAGAAATGATGTAAACAGTGTATAGCTTCTGACTAATCTGCGACGAAGTATAGACTAAGCGATTTTAACGCTCAATAAAGTAACGAACACTGTTTTTCAAATACACAAGACATACTCCACATTTATTATTTACAGAAGGGTAAATTGATTGCCGAAAACTTTATTGGGCCATTTTAACAAAGTTTAAATGGAAAAACGGCTGCATTTGAATAATAAGAAAACCATTTTAAAACAGGACACCTGCACGATTGCCAAATGTTATAGGTTATATTCTCACCCGCCATATTCTCTTAATTCAGCCTCCTGCGGCTACTTCGTGTTCTCAAATTTCAAAATAAAACCTAAGAGGGCAAATATTTGAGTCCAATGCAAAGATAACAAGAAACCAATGCTTATTTTGAACGGTTGCCAAAATCTCATTATTTAGAGGTATCGTAAAGTTGCAGAAACTTTAGACCAAGTTTATTGAGCTAGGGGAGAATACGTTGGAGAATAATTCATAACTTCTATGAACTTTGGAAATATCAGGGCGTTATTTTTCTATTAGTACCTAACATTAGTCTAGACGCTCAGTTTGTTGTCCTCGCCCCATCGATCATCGTTACTCAGACAAAAGTTTTCACGCTATTTTCAGTTCTTTCGCAAAAAACTCTTATATATTTTTGTCGAAATTCTAATAGCTTATTAGATAATTAGTTTCGTTCGTAAGATGGATTATCATTATTGGGATTTTGCGAGGAGCACAACTGCATAGATCTCACTACTGTTTTTATGTACTCCACCGGGATTAATTCCGCGTAATGTCAGTACTACAAATTACTTTGCTGGTACAAATCAATATGCACTACTTCATGTGTTAAATGAACCGATTGCTATCAACAATATAAAGTCCAATTATTATTTTTTTAATAATTTTATTTTTATAACACAAAATACGTAACGTGCGACGCATTCGATAATGAAGTAATTTAATAAAAATATTTTCAATTTTCCAAAAAAGTTCATGTTACGTCTCGAATAGTCTTTGATTGCAGTAGAATACAAAGTTGTGTTACTTGTACCACCAATGCTCAATGGTACTACCAGTGGCGTGCACTCCATATAGGCAAAAAGACATTGCCTACCCTATCAATTTGATAAATACCATCCGATGTTTCATTCTTAAACATAGTTTTTAACTAATATTTCGTATCAAAAACAAAAAATAAAAAAAATAAAAACAGCTCCATCTATCGGTATCGGTGCAAGTTATTAAAATCATCGCTAGTCATATTCAAATCGCAGCTAGGCGCTACAGCACATCGATGTGCCGCATTGGCAGCTTTTAACGGCAGAGACACAAACTATTTCTGTCTAAATTTACGTATGTGTGCCGTGTTGTTAATACAAATACTATAGTGTGCATTCCTGTAAATACATTGCCCACAATAACACAAATAACGCACACAATCGCATAGTATTGACAATGTCTTGTTAGCTGAACTGTAACGTAAATTACCGAAGTGTCGCGAACATTGGCCACGTAACTATTTTAAAAAGTAGTTTGCTGCATATAATTATAGTGAAAGATATTGCCATTTCTTTTTTTCGTATAAAATTGATGTTAAATTTTATTTTGATTTTAAAACGGCCGCCATTGTTTTTGTTTTGAATCGATTAACTGGTAGCAGACAAAATAAGATTTTAAAGTTTTAAAGTTGATAAATATAGATAATATTCACTGCGAAAGTTGTTCATGTGGTGTGTGTAGGGAAAATAAAAAATGATGCGTTTTCAAAACTATCTTTCGGTGAAAAAAAACAAGTGATCACATACATCATTATTTCCACAACTGGGTAACCAAAATCAACATTCTGTATTTTTAGCTTAGCTTTAAAAAAATTCTGCCTACCCTGTCAAAAATCTCTGTGCACGCTACTGGGTACTACCGATATTACGTGGTTAATTAGGCCTGAAAACATTCCGCAATAACCCGTAGCATTTCCATATAAATAATCAATGAGTATCAGTAAAAATCTTAAATTATACCTAACTTGATAGTGGTTAATTCAAGTCCTAACAGGAACTAGTTCCTGCTGGAACTTTTCCAAAGTTAGAGTGGTTTTGTGAGTCGAACGTAGATCGATCTCATTATAGGGTCGTTCTTTCGAATAAGTACAGCGAACATATCAAAGAAGTTTATTAAATATTTAAATACATGGAAGTAGTGATATTACCAATTAAAATTAACAAGTTTTGCTGTGGGAAGGGTGATAATATTTTGATGGAGACGTTGATTAATTTTTTCATGATATGAAGTGGTCTTAATTATTTTGAATTTGGAACGCGCATAATTATGTTAAAAACTTCTTTCGATTTTTCCCGCCATTTTACATATTTATTTCGTGTATATTATCAAATTACAATATAGAAAGTACTTATAAAAAAATAGGATTGCAGTGATTGCAGTGGGTATGGAGCCGTCGGTCATATTCCAAGACACTTTAAAAGCTTGGTACGAGTATCAGCCCTATGTTCGTATATCGGTTTATGTCCCGATACGCAGATGAAAGGTACAGAAATATCCTCTTTACTGATGAAAAAATTTTCACGTTTGACCAGCACTACAACAAACAAAACGCAGATAGTTCTAAAGAAGCCGCCCATTAGGTCGGAAAGGTACAACGTTGTCATTATCGTGCGTTTGTAATGATTTGGTGGGAGGTATCTTATTATCAAGGAGTCACAAAGCTTCATTTTTGTGAAAGACTTCAGTCAAAGTGTAACCAATGTTCCGGACTTTATTAGAGCTGAAGATTGGCCCGCCCAGATCTCAACACCTTAATCCATAGATTCGTGGCCAGGCAGATTAAAGGCCTTTTTTTTTGTGGGCCAGGTTCCCATCCTGACCCCTAGTCCCACATATTAGGGAGGCGGCAAAAGGTGCGCTTAGCGCCTACGCCGCACTCCCGTCCGCCGTCTCCGGAGCGGGACAGCGTCGGGATCATCCTCCCTGTCCCGCTCCATGGCCTCCTTCCGGGACATAACTATTTCGCAGAAGGAGGCCATTGCCTTCCAGGACCTGTCACTCCCGAGCATGGAGCGGACCACGCTCGGGAGCGAGAGGTCTGCGTCTCCCAGCACGGACACCAGATCGCGGCGCAGGCAGATTAAAGGCCTGTATCAAAGTCAAATGAGACCATTTCGAAAAGAATCATTTTTTTTACTTTTGCTGAGACGTTCATAAATATGTGCATATACGTTTTATTAAGATTACATTACTTCATAATAAAATAAATGCATATTCATTTGTGACAGAACTTATGGCCGTACTAGGTCTATTTTAACAATTAATTTACCTAGTATTTTTCTTAGTTCCATACATACACAAATCAATTAAGAATAATTTATACAAAATTACTCCAAAATTATATAATATTTTTTGAGTAAGCCACTTTACATTTAATACTAGTTGTAGACAATATGAAATTCGATTACCTACGTAAATTTATACAGGTGTAGTCAGAATGCCAAGGTTTTATACTCATTCGCAAAATGAGAATATTGAGTATAATCGATTCAATAATTTGAAAATGAGAGGTAAACAAGGGAAATGCAATGATATTATGCCACTACATACAAATCCCTTACGAGGTAGGCAGAGAGAACCGATCGGTATCGGTTAATACCCGTTCGTTTTCTTTTTTTAGCAACAGAGTTTATAATATATTTCGTCCATGTATTAATTTACTTTGAATATTTACTACTGACTTCATTTGCCACTCGACTAATTTCCAATTAAACACTCAAATATTGCCTGGAATAGACTCCTTATATATAAGACCGCCTTTGTACATTTATCTTTCTGTGCCTTTTGATACATATCATTACCATTTTATATAAAATAAACGCGTTTCGGTTGTAGACCGTATTCGCAATGATGATGTTAGATAAAGGGTTGGTCTGAAAGAGAGCGTTGGTGTTAAAATAAGAAGAGGCATGCTCCGTTGATTCGGACATGTAGAAAGAATGCAGGAAGAAAGAATAACGAAGCAGACATACAATGCGAAAGTAGTAGGATGTGAGAGCCGAGGAAGGCCATGACTTACCTACCATGACCAAATTGATCGTGTTTCATCGGAAGGTGATGTCGGGTCAGGAACTTTAGAAACCGGCGATCGTGCATAAGAAGAGCAATGAACGTTAAAGAAGCGAGTGAGGTTTGTAAGGATCGAGTCATGTGGCACTCTCTGCCTACCACGCAAGGGATTTGCCGTAAATAAAGATTTAACAAACAAAAGAATCTATTTTTTACCTTTTCCTTGTACCGACGCTATGAGACTCTGCTTCATGACTCTATCGTAACTGTTTTTATAGTTTTCATTTGTGATTTTATTTCCAAGATAGACACCTATTTTGGTATACTAAGAAAACATTGTCAAGAGTCCGGGCGTGCATGAAAAGAGTTATGAATGTTAAAGAAGCGAGTGAAGTGTGTAAGGACCGCGCCTTATAGCGCCAAGTTCTCCCTGCCTACCCCGCAACGTATTTGGCGTGATAGATAGATATATAGATAAGAAAACATTTGGTATACTATTATATATTATTATATATACTCGTATTAGATAACGATCTAAATACAAAATTTGATCCAAATCATTAGGAGAATTGCTCAAAGTGTTATGAACGAGTAAATATTATATTTATAAGTATTGACATATCAGCACCTTTCTAACGATCGCGTGTATTGTAATGCTTACTTTTAGATTATACTTACGAGCATCGGTGGTTCAGTGGTAGAATGCTCGCCTGCCACGCGGGCGGCCCGGGTTCGATTCCCGGCCGATGCAAACTTTTGACAAAAATTTTGTCCTCAAAGTACGATCAACATTTTGGATCACATGCAATTAGGCTATTTTAATTCGTAATGTACGTGTTATGTGAAAGACCAGAACGCATTTGGAAGACGTACATCACCTGACGTAAAACGGAACCGCAATGGTCGCCTACTGTGCGGTTTCAGAGAAGTTTTCTTGCGAGAACTATAAAATTGTAGTATGAACTCCCGTATCAGATTTTCCCAAGGGACTACAGCATTGAGTTCTTCAAGAAAGGCGTGAAGAGGTTTTTAAAAGATCGACAACGCAAGAGTGACACCCCTGGTGTTGCAAATGTCCGTAGGCTACGGTGACTGTTAACCATCACGCAACCCGTATGCTTGTTTGCCATCTTAGTAGTATCAAAAAAATGCTGTTACCAGGGCCTATAAACGCTTTCGATATGTTAAGTTAATCACTCGCGCTATGCCACCTGTGCTGCTTACACTCCTGAGGAAAATACTGGTAACCTCACTCGCTAGCAGGAAGACAACAATCGCTAGGGAGTTGCTAATTTGGTTGCGGTTTTCTGTGAGGTGGTACTTCGCCCGACAGGCTGCTTTGAAGCATCCTACCTCTCTTACAAACACCCATACCAAGACAAACAGGCGCAATTGTTGTCCTGTGTGAGATTCGAACCCACGAACGTTGGTGTCAAAGTAGCGTTAAAAACCACTACACCACGGAGCTCGTCAAAAGAATATAGTTAGTCATACGGTACACAAGTTCTATTCGAACAACATCGCAGAAAAACGGAATCACAAAATGATCACTTCATGCCTGGATCCATAAAATGACCTCGTGGCAAAATATACCTACACAATACACATCTATATCTTCACACCAGATCCCTTGCGGGGTAGGCAAAGAGAACCGAGCGCCACGTGACTCGATCCTTACATACCTCATTCGCTTCTTTAACATTCATTGCTCTTCTCAGGCACGCTCGCCGGTTTCTAGGGCTCCTGACATCACCTTCTGATAGAACACGCTCAATTTGGTCATGGTAGGCAAGTCTTGGCCTTCCTCGGCTCCTACTACCTTCCACTTTTGCATTGTATATCTGCTTTGCCATTCTTACATCCTGCATTCTTTCTACATGTCCGAACCAACGGAGCATGCCTCTTTCAGACCGACGCTCTCTTTCAGACCAACTCTGTTTCTAAAAGCGTTACGTCACAAATTTACAATACACATAATCCAAGTAAAAAAATGTTTGTATAGCTAAGAGCAGATCATCCTTAACAGTCGAATCGCGATTGTAACCCTTATTACGAACGACATAAGAACGGTACAAAGGTCAAAGTGTAAAGCTTGAGTAGCACTTAGCTGTACGTAGTACTCCTTTAGTCCTTTTTAGGTACAGTCAGAGTCTGACATACATATAGGTTGTCATACTATAGTTTTCTGTATGAGACGTATTTTATTTCAATACAAAAACATATTATAAAATTTATTATTAATAAATGATACCACCTCATAATGGTGCTATTCTGATACTTAAAGTTTTCTTGATCATACTAATATTATGACTAACTATGAACTTATACACATATATGAACATATACACTTTAAAAAATATATGTAATTTAGAGTGCAATAGAAATACAAAATACGATCAAGTACAAGTTGGGCTCATACATGAGAGGTTCCGTGCACCCGTACTGTTGGAGTTTCTTTAGTAAATACTCTTTTGTTTCTTTATGGTAGAATATTTATATTTAATGTTAGAAAAATACTTTTAACATGTCAATCTGAATTCTTAAAATATAACACATATACGTACATCTTCTATCCGATTTTTTCTTCTTTTATATATAATTCTATAAACTCCTATTATACAAATCCTCACATCTGGCGACCGTGACGTTGAGAGTTTATTATGGAACACGCGAAAGAAGAACGTAAGTTGGCACGCCGACGGTTTACTTTGTGTGCTAAGCAGATAGAAGATGCTCTTGCAGTGAACGACGTAAGTGTTGTTTGCGCATTAATGGAAAAATTTACAAATTTATTCGAAAATTTATCTACCATACAGAATAGAATATATAGTATATGGTTAGAACAGAGTGATAGAGATGAGCTCTTGTTTGATAAAGATATTAGTGAGTCAGAAGAATATAGTACAAAATTTTACATTCTAAAGCAAAAGGTTAAAGATATGTCAACCCGATCAGAATTGTCTAAGAAGGGCTCCGTCAAGGAGTTCGGGAGCTGCGTCAATTCGTCTAGTGGCAACAGCCATATAAAGCAGCAGCGGCGGTTTAAGCTACCATCTCTTGAGCTAATAAGGTTTGATGGTCAGGTGGGCAATTGGATTCCCTTTTGGTCTCAATTTAGAAAAAATCATATGGACGAATCTATAGAGGACGACGACAAGTTTCAATATTTGATACAGGCAATGGAGCATGGCTCCAGCGCTAAAGAACTTGTATCGAGCTTTCCACCTTTAGGAGCTAATTATGCCAAAGCAATTGACCATCTTAAAGAACGCTTCGCTAGGGATGAGCTTATTATAGAGCATTATGTTCGAGAGATGCTACAATTAGTTCTAGCACAGAGTGGTGGCACTTCAAGGTTATCCTTACGATCATTGTATGATAAGCTGATGTCACAAATACTTGCTTTAGAATCACTCGGAGTAACGCAAGACAAATATACAGCTTTTCTTTATCCTTTGGTAGAATCGGCTTTACCGGTAGATATATTACGTGCATGGAGCAGGTCACATTTATATACCAATAGCAAAGCGAATCCATTGACAGAAATACTAGATTTTGTTAAACGTGAAGTTGAGTCTGATGAAAGAATTCGCACAGCTCGTTTTGGATTTAAAGACGACTCTCTAGCTCTACCGACAGCAGCATGTTTCGCTACCGCCACTGATAAAAAGGACTACAATAGTAAAGACACAATTCTAAAAACAGAAAAGACATGTCTGTGGTGTGATAAGACATTACATAACAGTTCAGAATGCGTAGTAGCTGTAAAGATGAGTTTAGACGAACGGAAAAATTTCGTAAAGCGCAAGAATGCATGTTATATTTGTCTCAATATAGGACATGTATGGAAAAAATGCAAAAAGTATCCGAAATGTGTAATATGTGGGAAAAGGCATTATCCTATCATGTGCAGTGACATACGTTCGAGGCAAACAAAAGAAGTTAGTTCTGACAATTCTAAAAGCAAACAAACTGTCATGAATCAGAACGCTTTGACATCTTCTAAAACGGTTCTTTTACAAACACTGAAGGTGAATAGTTCAAATGGTAGAGATGTTCTTTGTTTGAGAGCCCTGTGTGACACCGGTGCTCAACAGTCATTTTTGAAAAAAGAAGTTGCTGTTAAATTAAATTTGAAACCCTGTTATCAGCAACAGTTGAGTCACAATTTGTTTGGAGGCATAGTAACTAGGAAACAGAACTATAATGTTTACGATATTAAGGTTGAATCTTTAAATGGCAAATACAAATGTAATATGGAGGTTTTCGAGGAAGAGAAGATATGTGGTTATTTGCCTACTTTACAAAAGGACAGTATTGTTTTTTCTCAGCTGTTATTAAAAGGTGTAAATGTTACTGATTGTGTAAACGATGTATCAGAGATAAGTTTATTAATTGGTTGTGATATTTTAGGTTCTCTGTATACAGGTCGGTCAGTACGCGTGGATGACAACTTATTAGCAGTGGAGACGAAGTTGGGATGGACGGTTCAGGGCCCAGCGGTTGGTGTATACTGTTCTGTGGGTAATGTAAATTCTCTTGCTTGTACGTTTGATATCGAGGACATTTGGAATTTAGAAACCATTGGTATTAAAGATGATTCAGGGGTGAAAAGCCGTAGGTCTATAAAGAATGAGGTTGATGTTTTCTTTAAAAATACGTTAATAATTAATAAAGAAAATAGGTATGAAGTCAAACTTCCATGGAAGGATTTGTCTATATGTTTACAATCGAATTACGGTAATGCTCTGAAACGTTTATATTCCACAACTGCCAAGCTTTCGCGATTAAGTATAACGAGAGAGTATGATTATTGTTTAAAAGAATGGCAGGATAGTGGTATAATAGAGTCGGTAGAAGATGCGGACATTGCGAAGGGATACTATTTGCCACATCATGCTGTGGTCAAGGAGTCGAGTTTGACGACTAAAATTAGACCCGTTTTTGATGCATCTTCAAGTAATAAAGGAAAACTTTCTTTAAATCAATGTTTAGAGAAGGGTACTAATCTTATCGAGTTGATTCCACCGTTATTAGTAAAGTTTAGGAAAAACGCGATAGGTATTACGGCCGATATTAAGAAAGCGTTCTTACAGATTTCTTTGTATCCTGAAGATAGGGATTTTCTTAAATTTTTATGGTGGCGTAACATTGATGAAGTGGGCGGGAAAATTGTGACATTTCGTCATTGTAGAGTTCCTTTTGGTATAACCATTAGCCCGTACTTACTTTCGGCTACGATACTTCACCATCTCGAACGATATGATAGTGATACTGCTATTATTTTAAGAAAATCATTTTACGTGGATAATTGTGTAACTAGTGTGAACACTGTAGATAAGATGCGTCAATTTATAGACGAAGCTAAGTCCATTATGCTAGAAGGTAATTTTGAATTGAGATGTTGGGTAACAGGGCCTGAAATTGTAGATGATAATATCAATGCTGTTTCGGTATTAGGCCTGACATGGGACCCTAAAGCCGACGTACTATTTTGTAAACTTCCAGTTCTGGAAAAAATTAATGCATTAACTAAGAGGTCGGTAATGTCTCTTGCTCACAGTATTTTTGATCCCATAGGCTACTTGTGTCCAGCAATGCTTATTCCAAAGCTCCTGGTACAAAAGTGTTGGCTTGCGAATTTGAGTTGGGATGAAGCATTGCCGTCGGATCTGGAGAGCATAATGAAGAATTGGTTGGCACAAATTAAGAGTTTAGAGGATTGTAGGATTCCTAGGCGCATTAGCTGTTGCGACTTACGGAAAAGTAATAATTCACTACATATTTTCGCTGATTCCAGTCAGTCGGCTTATGCAGCCTGTATTTTTCTGCGATCCGAATTTGAAAGCAAAGTGACAGTTCAATTAATTTCCGCAAGGTCCAGAGTTGCTCCTACAAAGG
This sequence comes from Pyralis farinalis, assembly GCA_947507595.1. Classification (NCBI taxonomy): domain Eukaryota; kingdom Metazoa; phylum Arthropoda; class Insecta; order Lepidoptera; family Pyralidae; genus Pyralis; species Pyralis farinalis. Next base: position 5,787,191 of record OX382270.1, read on the forward strand.
CAGTGACAATGCCTAGGCTTGAATTAATCGCTGCTGTGTTGGCGACGAGGTTAGCTGCTGAAGTAGATAGCGGTCTGGAGATGAATTGTAAAAGGTTTTATTGGACTGACTCTAGTATCGTAATAGCTTGGATCAAGAGAAATGCCTGTTTGAATGTATTCGTTCATAACCGGGTGAAGGAGATTTTGGCCAAATCTGATGCTGATAATTGGCATCATATTTCTGGATCACTGAATCCGGCCGATTTACCATCAAGAGGGTGTAAACCAGAAACTTTACTTAAGAGCAATTGGTAGGAAGGACCAGAATGGCTTAAGCGTCCGCATTCTGAATGGCTGCAATCATGTACTGTTCCTGATGAGGTGGAGTTTCAAAAAGAGGTGAAGAAGAATTGCCTAATTGTACAAGATAAAGAGATATTTTCTGAGCGTTTTACTTATTTTGGCAAGTATTCCAAAATTATTCGGACTATTGGTTGGTGTTTGAGATTTTATGAAAATTGTCGAAACAAGTCTAACAGAAAGAAATCGGATTTAAATAGTGAGGAATTTATGTGTGCTGAGAAACATCTTATAAGATTATTACAAATGGAGAATTTCGATTGTTCGGATGACTTCTTCAAAAATTTGAGACTTGACACTTTTCGAGATGAGGACAATCTCATACGGATCAGAACCCGTTTAACAATGAGCAACGATTCAGATACATTCATTTCACCGATTTTGTTGCCAAATAAGAATGTAATTGTAGAAAGGTTAGTAATACAGAAACATAACGAAGGACACGCGGGATCACAGACGCTAATAAATTTGCTTAGAGAGAATTATTGGATTATTGGCATTCGTTGTCTAGCAAAGAGAGTCGTTCGTCAGTGTCCAGTTTGTCGGAGATATGCCGCTAAACCGTGTACTGCGCCGCCACCCCCGCTTCCTTTAGATCGTATTCGATGTGGATCTGTTTTCGAAGTGACTGGTATTGATCTGGGAGGACCATTAATTTTGAAGGATGGTAGCAAGTGTTGAATTGTTTTGTTTACTTGTGCCACATATCGAGCAGTTCACCTAGAATTGTGTACTTCACTATCCACAGAAAACTTTTTACTGTCATTGCGTCGGTTTTTTGCAAGACGGGGTTCAGTGAAAACTATATACACCGATAATGGTACCAATTTTCGCGGCACTAGTAATCTGCTTAACCAAATAGACTGGAAAGAACTTTCCGATAGAATGTCAATACAGAAAATTGTATGGCGTCATATACCTCCTACGTCGGCATGGTGGGGAGGTTTTTGGGAGAGAATGATTCGTTCTCTTAAAGATATTTTAAGAAGGATTCTCGGACGAGCAGCTCTTCAGTATACCGAACTATCAACTGTATTGTGTGAGGCTGAGTCTTTATTAAATTCACGTCCTCTTACATATATTTGTGATGATACTGAAAATCTTAAGGCACTTACACCAGCTATGTTTTTAAAGGTCGATGCTAGTATGGACGACAGCCATCACGTCATGTTTGACCATCTTGATGGGAATGTATTAACTGCTCGGTGGAAATATTTAGTCAGGTTGAGTAAGGATTTGAAAGAGAGATTTCGAAGCGAATATTTATCCCTATTGACTCAAAAGAGAGATTGTAAAAAGGTTCATGACGAAATAAAGGTAGGTGATGTGGTTTTGATAGGCAGTGATGATCTAAAGCGAGTAAATTGGCCACTAGGTTTAGTGCTAGATATTTATTCTGGTATAGACGGTAGAAATAGGGTAGCTCGTGTTAAGACAGCACTGGGGGATAGGGTCAGACCTGCACAACGGCTTTTCCCTCTTGAAGTCAGAACTGTACACGCCACCGCTGAACCAAAACCGACCTCTCCTCAGATGACCACTCGTACTGGTCGACTTGTGCGGATACCTACTAGGCTGGGCTTTTAGGCACCTGATGTAACCTGTTGTTTTGCCTATCTGGCAAAAGGGGGGAGTGATGTTGGAGTTTCTTTAGTAAATACTCTTTTGTTTCTTTATGGTAGAATATTTATATTTAATGTTAGAAAAATACTTTTAACATGTCAATCTGAATTCTTAAAATATAACACATATACGTACATCTTCTATCCGATTTTTTCTTCTTTTATATATAATTCTATAAACTCCTATTATACAAATCCTCACACGTACAATAATTAGAGCCACATACATATTTTTTTTATTTACGTAAAAGACGTCGAAAAGGGGCGTTTTTTGTACGGGAACCGCCGTTAATTTTAAAGTTTATTTTATTGTTTGTTAAAGAGGTCATGTTGTCCCAGCTTACTGGACTATGGTCGACGTAGCCACACAAGTATATATCTATCATTTATGTATTCAAGTATTTTTCTCTCAGATTTCCCTTTTGAGACTCTTGTACTCAAATGGTGGCATGCCAACTTGACCTATTAACATAGAGAAAAATATTATAATCCTCATTACTAAGGACACCGCTGTCTGTCCATTCGTCGTCATCTGTTGAGCCGTGATACGAAATATTTGAAATGTTCACGCTGTATATTACCACTTATAGAGTGAAATAATCCACTAGAAATACAAAATAAGTTTAAGTAATTAATACACACATCAAAAGTGTCTAGGGATCAAGCATTTTTATGCGGATTTCTTGAGATTGAGATGTGGCTTTGTAATAAAAAAATATATAAAATATATAAACGTATACGACACTGGAGAACCCCTGGACGCCAACAGCGATTAAAATCCTGCCAGGAAGTCCATCCTTATAGTGGTGGAACCATCATGGTATGGGCGGGTATTTGGATCGGCGGAAGAACTGAGTTGATTTGGATCAGAGGCAACCTCAACGCTCAAATTTATGCTGAGACGATTGTATCAGACGTCATCGTTCCTCTACAAGTGCAAATCGGTCCCTTATTTCAGTTAATGCATGATAATGCACGACCGCACACCGCAAGAGTTGTAAGACAGACTCTCGCCGCAGCTAACATCAATGTCATGCCCTGGCCTGCTCAGTCACCAGACTTGAACCCGATTGAGCATGCATGGGATATGCTACAGAGAAGAGCTCTGCCGAATATGGAGGGTATCCAGTCGCAAGAAGACCTTTTTTTGTTGTTGCAACGAACATGAGCAGCCATTCCACAGCGTGATTTGGATGAACTCATTTTGAGTATGCCAAACCGATGTTCTTGTGTTGTTAGTGTTCGCGGTAGAAACACGGATTATTAATTGTTTAAGTTACCCAATAAAATTTTAAAGAAAACTGTTATTTCAGTCTTTTTTTTCGAACTTTAATGTTAGTGGTTCAAATGTCAAAAATCCCTTTATTATGAAAATGGCAAATTTCTTTATTAATGCAAAGGTGACTTGGTTTATCGTTACTGTAGACAAACGAAAACACTTTATTTGATGAATCCTTAAAGAAAATTTTAATTAATATCAATCAGGAGAAAAGTTATTGCAAAAATATATGTTGATCCCTAGACACTTTTGATGTGTGTATTTAGCACTGCATATATATTGACCAAGAAAACCTCAAACCAGACCAAGATTGCACGTCTGCGAAGTGGTGTCATTTATTAAGAATTAATTTTAACATTTATATATAAAAATATTAATAATATTATTTGAACTCAAAATTCAAAACATATTTTTTTGACATAAAGGTATTATAAAAATTAATATAAATAAAAAATTTATCATTAAAGTAAATTAAATCTTTGAAAATTATCATTTATATTTGGCATGAAAGAGATTTTTACCTGTTTCATTATTTTTAGTTTTATTATAATTTAAAAATATATAAAGAAAATTTTTATTATTATCCGACTACCTACACTCCAACTGTACCTCAGAAGATTAGTCCTTCTGAGGTACAGTTGGAGTGGCGGAGGCAACCCTACATACATACATTTTCTTACATACATACATATAATCGCGCCTGTATCCCGTAGGGGTAGGCAGAGACCACTTCTTTCCACTTGCTACGATCCTTACATAGGTACTTGTTTCGCTTCGTCCACTCTCATTATTCCCTTCATACATGCTCTTCGGTTTTCTTGTACCTGGATTATGTATATTGTCAACATTTTGCGACGGGACATAATACGGCATACAGTGAAGACGTCATTTTATTATTACATATCTATGCGATGTGGTTCGAATACAACTTGTATACCGTATTACTAACTATACCGCGGTTGCGCAAATGATTCAAAATGAGTTCAGTTTAGTGTCTGAGTCAGTACATTAAAAATTTTTGTTGCCTGATGGTTAACAGTCGCCGTAGCCTACGGATATTTGCACCACCAGGGGTGTCACTCTTGCGTTGTCGACCTTTTAAAAACCTCTTCACGCCTTTCTTGAAGAACTAAATGCTGTAGTACCTTGGGAAAATCTGGTACGGGAGTTCATTCTACAATTTGATAGTTCTCGCAAGAAAACTTCTCTGAAACCGCACAGTAGGCGACCATTGCGGTTCCGTTTTACTTCAAGTGATGTACGTCTTCCGACGTTGTACTTATTTTGCGTTCTGGTCTTTCACATAACATGTACATTACGAATTAAAATGGCCTAATTGCATGTGATCCAAAATGTTGATCGTACTTTGCGGACAAAATTTTTGTCAAAAGTTTGCATCGGCCGGGAATCGAACCCGGGCCGCCCGCGTGGCAGGCGAGCATTCTACCACTGAACCACCGATGCTTGTAAATATAATTCTAAAGTAAGTGTTACAATGACTCATGGTCGTTAGGTGAAGGGGCGGACGGCGAGCAACGTACATGTGACCTACATATCAATACTAATAATAATTATTTGTTTTAAGATCTTTACACGTGTAATCGAAATTGTCTATCAAGAAGGTATATTATGTTATCGCTATCCCACATTGAAACCGTAATTGTTACGTTCTGTGCATTTCCAAGCGGGGTGTCTTCCACGAACTCTTAAAATCTCTGCTGAAAGAAACTCCAAGGTTCTTAAAAAAAACCAGTTGAGAATGCGCAAGCTTGCATTGCCAGAGGAACACCTGGCTCGTCAATTATATAACACTTCATTTTTTTTTTCAGAAAGATTACTGTTTGGTAGGGCCTAGACTTCTCTGGGTTCGTATAAAACTGGGCATCACGCGAGTATTTCTGGTTGCAGCATACGCTCCCGTAAGCTCAGCGTGTGCCCAAGAACTAGAGAAGTTTTGGGAGTCTGTGAGGGATGTTCTGGATTTAGCTGAAGGGAATGAAAGAGTGATTATGTGTGGAGATTTGAATGGATGGGTTGGGACCAAACGAGACGGCTATGAAGCTGCTCTTGGTCCCTATGGAGATAAGAGAGTGAACGAAGCAGGTAAGTCGATTCTAGATTTATGTATGGAACGAAACCTCCTCGTGTCGAATACTTTATTTCGTCACAAGGATATTCACACGTATACATGGAGACGGAATGACCAAAAAAGTGTGATTGATTTGATTATAATTGATAGACGTCTCCGAAATACTATAATGGATACAAGAGCCTTTAGAGGTCCCACTCTTGAAACGGACCACTACCTGGTGGTAAGCCGGTTTGTGGGACTTTTCAAGAAGTGGAGGCATTGGCGAGTGCGTATCCCTTTCGGAGATCATGAAAGGATAAGGAGTGAAAAATTGCAAGATGAAAGTGTAAGGAGAATGTATGTACATCTGGTAAGCGAAAGACTTGCAAATGCAAGTCTTTCCGGCACAGATGTGGATGATTGCTGGAAAGTTCTGAAAGAAAGTATGGTGGATAGTGCAAAAGAAGCATGTGGATGCGCAAAGAGGCATAAAACATTGAAAGGGGACGCCTGGTGGGATGCGGAGGTTGAATCCTCCGTAGCAAGAAAGAGGAAAACGTGGCTGGATTATATATTTCATCTTTGCCATTAAATGAAAGTATGAGAGAGAAGAAGAAAGAAATGTACCGTCAATGCAAGAATGAAACCAAGGCTTTAGTGAAAGAGAAGCGTGAAAGACAAATTATGAATGAGGAAGAGAGGCTAACGAGAAACTTCGAGGCAAATACCAAACTCTTTTGGAGAGAGGTAAAGAAGTCTCGGGGTGGTTCGTCGGCATCCAGTATGAACAAAGTCTAAAGCTGGTATCATTCTTGCAAACACTCAGGAAGTGTTAGAACGGTGGAGTGAATATTTTGAAGAAATGTACGAATATGCCTCGGACGCTGACAATGAGAGTGAGTCTGACGCTCACTCCGCGTTGACGGCGTCCGATGAAGGTATAACTATGGATGAGATAGAATGGTCGATACGAAGTTTGAAAAATGGAAAGTCTGCGGGAATTGATATGATTACAGCTGAGATGATCAAACTAGGTGGCACTTACGTCCGGGACGTCTTCTGGTACTTATGCAACCTTTGCTGGAGAACTGGAAGGGTCCCAATGGACTGGGGACGCGCAGTCATCGTACCCTTGTATAAAGGCAAGGGATCACGCATGGACTGCGCCAACTATAGGGCCATCAGTTTGATCAGCTTAGCAGCAAAAGTATATGGAAAGATAATTGAAAGGAGAATGAGGGTGAAATCTGACGAAATGCTGTGGGAGGCACATGGAGGATTCCGAAATGGAAGGGGATGTACGGATCAAGTTTTCTCGCTCCGCAATATCGTAGAGAAGCATCTGGCCACAGACCAGAAGGTTTTCTGCGGTTTTGTGGATCTTGAGAAGGCATTTGATAGGGTTGTGCGAAAGGAACTGTGGTGCATATTGCCGAGATATGGGATTTACGGCTCACTGCTGCGTGCTGTGCAGTCCACCTACAAGGATTGCTCAGCATGTGTGCGAATAGATGGCAACATGTCACCCTGGTTTGATGTCAAAATTGGTGTCAAACAGGGTTGCATGTTGTCTGCTAGGCTGTTTATTTTGTATCTCGATAGTTGTCTACAGAGAATAAGATCGACGAATGTAGGATTACGCATGGGTGACCTAGTGGTGAACTGTCTGCTGTATGCAGATGATGCCGTCCTGTTAGCAGAAACACCATCTGAGCTGCAAACACTAGTCACAATGATGAAAGACGAATGTATGAAGGAAGGCTTACTATTGAATGCGAAGAAAACAAAGATTATGGTATTTGAAAGAGAAGAAACCAGAACCAATGTAAGAATTACGGTAGATGATGAAGTGTTGGAACAAGTGAATGAGTTTGTATCTTGGATGCGCTTTCAGCAGGGATGGAAGGTACACCGCAGATGTGGAAAGGCGAGTGAGTACTGGGAATAGTGTGAATGGAGCGTTGGGAAAACTTCTTGGCAGTAAAAACCTGAGCCAGAAGGCGCAGCTATACACAATGCAGTGCTGGTCCCAACGCTTACTTATGGAAGCGAGAGCTGGGTATGGCAGAGAGAGCATGAAAGTAGGATAAAGGCGGTTGAAATGCGAGCGTTGCGCAAACTCTGTGGTGTAACGCTTGCAGACCGTATCCGCAATGATGAGGTTAGAAGCAGAGTTGGTCTGAAAGAGAGCGTCGGTGTTAAAATAAGAAGAGGCATGCTCCGTTGGTTCGGACATGTAGAAAGCAGGATGAAAGAATGACGAAGCAGATATACAATGCAAAAGTGGAAGGATGTAGGAGCCGAGGAAGGCCAAGACTTACCTATCATGATCAGATTGGTCGTGTTCTACCAGAAGGTGATGTCAGGAGCCCTAGAAACCGGCGAGCGTGCATGAAAAGAGTAATGAATGTGAAAGAAGCGAGTGAGGTATGTAAGGATCGAGTCGCGTGGCGCTCGGTTCTCTCTGCCTACCCCGTAAGGAATTGGGCGTGAAGTTATAGATAGATAGATTCAAGCGTTATTTTGCGAAAGTAAAATTTACATGCAATTTGATCGTAACGTGCTTTATATGCCACCAATAGCAATGTTGTTCTAACGACTGACATCTACAGGGCCTGAGGATGCCTCGTGGAGAGGTGACGTGTCGTAGAGACGACCGGAGCAGCCAGGGCAGCAACGGTGGCGGGTGCATACGGTTTCTGGTCCAGATGGCGGGCAATCGCCAGGACGACCGCAGCAACCGAGGCAGAAACTACAGGAGCAGCCATGGCAGCGAGGACATGTTGCATCCATTAACGGTAATGGGTGGTTGCCGGCCGGCGCTAGTTCGCATGTAGTTCAATGTAATTTGATCTAACAAAACCGGTTAGATCAAATTACATTAAATTTTACTTGTCGTCGTCACATTTTCAAATAATTGAATCAAATTACATTACATTTTACTTTATTTTAAAATAATAATTGAATCAATATTCAAAATTTTCATTTTGTGAATAAACATAAAACTTATCATTACTGGCTACACCTGTATAAATTAACGTAATCGAATTTTATGTGATAGTGTGTACATCTCTTATGGAATATAAAGCTTATCTAACTTAATCCAAAATTAGTAGTAATGGTTTTAAATAAACCCGTTATTTTATGAAGGAATATCAGATTAGAGTGAAAAAAGGGAAATTATATCTGTTATAATAGTTTCTCTGTCTGGAAGTTTAAATTTTAATAATTGTGTGAATGTCGAAAAACATCATTTTACCTTACTTTTATGAACAACCTTACCTTACCTATGAAATTGTCGAAATTCGGCTATGGACATTTTTAAAATATCCATTGTATAAAATTCCAATTCATCCATCCATCAAACCCAAATCCAATAACTTATCCCAAGAACTAACACTATACTGAGAGACATATCTCGAATATTCAAATTTGTCTATTTTATTGAAACACTTCAATACCTTATTTTAAAATAAAAATCAATTTATACATTTATATTTACGACAATATTAAATCATATTTCGTTTACAAAAGGTGCACTCTTGTAAACGATTTAGTTGTTTGATTTTATTTCTCTAAAATCCAAAAAAAGTGTCTCAAATATTAAAAAAAAACATTTATTTCTATTACACGACTGTATGTGGGTTACAATAATTCGTATGTGTACCAAAATTTCTACTTAATCGTTTTAGTAGGGTCGGAGGAGATTGGTGTGTGATCATCATGGAAACTAATATTCCGTTTTCCATAAGGACCGTACGGAGTCCTAATAAATCAAGTTCTCTGTATGAGTACATACGTGTTTTTGTGATGTTTTTATTATTTGTAACGAAATATTATCATTAAAGTTGAAAAGGTACTGATCTTTGTAGGTAGTACTTATTTTACTGATAGATTTACACGACTGCCCCATAAAAGGACTATAATGTTTACAGAGTTCATGTATGTTTGTTTGTAAGTTATTTATTCTCCCATAACTACTAATCACCTTAACCGATTCAAAAAAAGGTATCTAAAGCTACAGGTATCTTTAGAAATCTTAGATTATCTTAGGTCATATAAGCAACCTGACTTCACAATAAAAAAAATATGACAGATTATGTACTCAATGTTGTGTAGACTGAAGAAGCACAATATTGGATACTGCTATACTACCTAACATAACTACTGACTGTAGAAAAGAAATATTTTTTATTCAGTCAAATATAATAAATTATTATGAAAGGTGATCTCAAAAATAAATACAAGCTATATGTTTAAAAGCTACTATTTAATCAATAAAATATCATATAATCAATGAACTTTACACTCAATATTTCATATATAATTTGACTTGTGTAGGTACGGAACTATAAAAAAAATACTAGGTAATACCAACAGTACGCTTTGGCCATTTCACAATCACAGTAGGCCGATTCTACTAAAAACTGCAACTGCACTGCAGCGCGGCGTGTGTCAATATGCGTACATTTTGACGTTTCGGTATTCTGTTAAGCGATCTGACAGCAGCGAGGTTGCAGGAACGCTGCAGTAAATGACTCGCAATTCTGTTAAAAAACCTGCACTGCACCTGCACGTTTCCTGCAATATAATCGTATTCTGTTAAATTGTTTTGACATTTGTATAGCGATGACAGAAGTTTTGAAGGAGTTTATGTGCAGTTTTGCGAACGTTAGTCTCAAGCAACTTTTGCGGAGAAATTAATATTCTGAAGCGGTGATTTATATTGCAAAATATTTGTTTTATTGTGGAAAATGTTTGTAGAAATATCTGATTAAGCAAAGCTTCTTTTCAGTTAGAAATACCTCCATGCCGGCAACGAAGGTCAATCGGATGTGAAACTATAGGAGTCACATTATTAAGTAAAAATCCAATTTATTAGTTTGAAATATGGTAACATTACAGAAGTTAAGTAGTTCATTTGCAGGATACGCACAGTTGCAGCGTAGTTGCAGGGCTGTTGCAGTGCAGGAAACTTTAATAGAATACACGTATTGGCACTGCACTATTCCTGCACGACTAAAGTGACAGGCGTAAACGTGCAGTTGCAGTTATTTAGCAGAATTGGCCTACAGGTTGTTTAATAAAATTGACGTAAATACATGATTACATATAGGGTGTAGCGACCGTGGATCTAGAATTTATTTGTAAGAGTGTGACAGGGGCCTCTTTTGATTTGTGGGATAATTTCTTGCTCGATAAACACGAAAGCAATAACAATAAAACATGCCTCCGGGCGGCCCAGGACAAATGATTCGGTTGTTCACAATGGACCCTGGAATTATATATTGTTATTTTAGGAAAATTTGAATAGAATGTTCGTCAGCCTAAAATGTACGTTTTGTTATTAACTTGAAGGGCGATCTATCTGACAAGTCAAATTGCCGAGTCAGTTACTATCATCGCTAATGTGCTATTAGACAATTATATAAGCCACGTCTCAGTTCTCATAATCAGAATAATGAGAGCGGGTGATTGAAAGATTAATCTCTGTTCTTCTTTACATTAAAAATTTCGGAGACAAAGGAGTTAATGGTATCAGTAACTCGTAGATGGACGGACGAACGAGCGGAAAGGTCGAATTTGTAGTTTGTTACCTTCTTAGTGAAAACAACAAACACCCAAAGAAGCTACTCTGAGCTTTGACCTCCATTATCATATCACATTAGTGGTATAACATTACATATTTAATATTATTAGAACGACAATTGTCTAGTTTGTAGCAATATATGTGATAGATTACATCATTCAACTTGGCAACATAATACTAATCTTCCTTACTCAAAATTTGATAAATAATGTATTTACTATTTATTTTGTATCGAATAAGTGTCATCGTTTACTCATTTCGGTCAAATGACCTCATCCCTACAAAAAAAAACGTCGCATCGTATTAACATTTAATTTTAAGTAATAATAACCAGTTGAGAATGCGCAAGCTTGCATTGCCAGAGGAACATCTGGCTCGTCAATTATATAACAATTCAATTATTTTTTTTAATTTGTCGGCCATTTTGGCCATATTCCTTAAGAGATAGGAACGGTGTTCCTGAACATTCCTATTCTACTTTTTTATGCTGAATCCGAATCTGAAGTCAAAATTCGAATATTCGAAAAAAACGCACATACAGACAAACGTACAGACAAACATATAGATTTCATATAGGAACGGTGTTCATGAAAATAGCTTTTCTTTTTATAGAAATAACAATAGTACATAATCTTTCAAATTCAGATTCGGATTTCATCATTTTGTCAAACATCAGATGTTACATAACTAGTCTGCAAGATATGGCAACATTTAGAGGAGAAAGTCTGCGCTAAACGTCATCAGAATTTGGAGTCTCTCCGAGCATCTCTGGTTAAAGCAGCGGCAGAAATAGATATAAATGTAGTGCGTGCTGCAATCGATGACTGGCCGCGTCGATAAGGGCATGTATTCAAAATGGAGGAGGTCATTTCGAATAATGTAAATAAAATTTTATTGTACATTTAATTACCTTTCATTTCATATATAACTTTTACATAATTATCAAAAAGTGAATCATAATTACATCAAAAAATTTTGACAGAACTTATGACCTGACTAGGTATATTATAAGGGCAATATCTAAATGATCTGTACAGGTCAATCTAATAAAAATGTGTTTACAAATTGTGACTCGAACATAGAACCTCCTTCTTTACAAACTTGGCTAAAACGACCACGAAGCAGTAATTAGATATGGCAAGCATCATTTGAGTAATACAATTTACGTAATGCCTCGGCGTGCCTCTCATTATCATATTTCTGTCTGTATTGCTCACTTCCAGCAGACATGTTAATTTCACTAAAATGTTATTTGTCATTTAGGCAGATTTTTCCAGCTAGATAATTTTGGTCACTTAGGTGCTTTATGCTTACTTTTTTATACTTACATCTTCTTCTTTCTAGCGTTATTCCGTTTTATAAACTTATATGACTGGCGGGGTCCGCTATCTAAGTCCAAGGATTTGGCGAACATAGATACCTGTCAGACCTTCACAACCCAAAGCGAAAACCAGACCATTTTTAGATCAGGTTACTCGTACTTCGATATTCGCAATGTCGAATTAATACTGCTTGTTATTACATCCTTTAATACATATCATCATCACATCAACCCTTACTCATCACACTGCAGGGGTGCGGGTCTCCCTTCAACCGAAGGGGTTTAGAGCATACTCCACCATGCTGCTCAAATGCGGATTGGCGGAGGTCAGTGTTTTCAAGCCGCTCGAGGTCCACTGACTTAGCTTAACGACTGTTTACCATACCCTCCGAAGTACGGAGAAACTCGAGATAGATAAACCCATCCATAGACAAGCTATGGTCGACATCGCTTAACCTGTGTGTTCGGTTAGAATGTGTAATGCGTGAAATATGATGATTTTGTAAAAACTGGACATCAGCGCATGTCATTGACACCCGATTTGTAATCAGCATTTGGTACTCCAATAAAACCAAGAGACGACTTAAAAAAACTATTGGTTGTTGAATTATGTCCAGCCGACCTACATTTTCGGCTATTTTGACGCGTCTAACTTTTTGTAAAGATAGACAAAAGGCTCAGAATACAGAATAAATTCTGTATTCTGAGACAAAAGGTAAAAATTCTTTATTTGCCATCGGGCCCTCGTAGGCACTTAGACACGCCTTACATTTATAAAATCAAGTCTTATAGTCTTACCTACTTATAGGCCACACTTTTTACATTTATTTTAGGTTTATTAAATTCTAGATGTAATTAAAAAAAGTTTTATAGTATTTTATTAATTTCTCATACTTTCATTTTTTTAGTACTAACGTTTCAAAAATGACCATTGGCTTTATTTGCCGTTCACCGTTCGCTGAGCGGAGGCGGTGTGCAAAACTGTACAAAATGTAACTTGCATCGGCCGGGAATCGAACCCGGGCCGCCCGCGTGGCAGGCGAGCATTCTACCACTGAACCACCGATGCTATATATTTACTATTAAAATAAACACCTTATTTGTGAGCATAACGCATATGAAGTAACATTAAAGATGTTCGTGACTTTATTGATCAATCATGACGCAACAAGTGACGTTCAATTATAATCTCTATTCTGAAGAAATAATGTTTACTTTCAAATGTAAAACGAAGTGATAGTTAGTTGCTGTGTATGTTGTACTAATATAATACTATAAAGGGAAAGTGTTATCTGACTCATCTACGAAGATTCAAAAGCATTGAAGTTAGAAACACGACATTTTATCAGTATGTTCTATTCCACTGCATTGCAGCGAAAGCAAGCTATAAACACCTACATAAGTAGTGTTTGTTTTTTATATACTACGCCGGGAGGCATACAAGCATACGACCCACTTGTCGCAAAGCGGGTACCGTAGCCTATTAACGCATGCGATATATTAAGTATCACACGCGTGATGCCTCCTCTGCTGCTTACCCAGCAACTACATTGACGTGATCACAAATATATTTTTTTATATACAACGTCGGGATGCTGTGAACATACGCCTCACCTGTTGTACCTGTAAAGCGGTTGGCGTGGCCTATGAACGCTTACAATATATTAAGTATCACTCACGCGATGCCACGTCTCCTGCTAACACAGCAACTCGTTAGGAGCTTACTGATGGCCTCAATCACACGCAGGAACACAACAGCCCTCCAGGGAGTTGTTATTTAGCTGCAAATTTCTTTGAGGTGAACGTGCTTCCCCAGACGGCTGTTTTGACGCACTATACCTCTCTTAAAAACACCCAGGTCAAGACAAACAGACATGTTCATGCACTCAAATGTTGTGTAGTAATCGAACCCATGAGCCTCGGTGACAAAGTCGCATTATTAACCGCTGCGCCACCGAGCTCTTCAAAATATTCTTTTACATACAAGCCTGGGAGGCATACAAGCACATAATTCACCTGATATTAATTGAATATATCAGTTATAACAGTTAATATCAGGTGAATTAGCCTATAAACGCTTGAATTACAAAACTTATCACTCACGCATTGCCATCAACGCTGCTAACACAGAACCTAGGCATGAGCGACTGTACAAGCGATTGCTAATTAAATAGTTATTAGATTGAGGTGTTTATTTGCAAAAGTCAAATTTACATATAATTTGATCTAGCCTGCTTTGTGTGCTTCCGCCACCAATTGCCACGGTATTGGGTGGGTGCCGGCCGGCGCTAGTCCACATGAACTAATTGGTGGCGCAAGCATACAAAACAGGTTACATCAAATTGGATATTACTAATTATGCAATGCAATTTCTGTCTATCTATAATTTCACGCCAAGTCCCTTGCGGAGTGGACAGAGAGAACCAAGCGCAATGTAACAACTTCACTCGCTTCTTTTTGAGTGGCAAACAAGAGAAAAGCCTAATTAATTACTAATGAAGATAAAAATGTAAGATTTCTATCTATCTATAACTTCACGCCAAACCCCTTACGGGGTAGGCAGAGAGAACCGAGCGTCACATGATACGATCCTTATACACTACACTCGCTTCTTTAATATTCATAGATTCTCGTGCCCGCGCATCGGTTTCTAGGACTTCTAAGATCACCTTCTAATATAAAACACGATAAATGTGGTCATGGTAGGTCTTGGTCTTCCTCGCCTCCTACATCCTTCTTCTTACATATCCAAACCAAAGGAGCACGCCTTTTCATATTTTAACACCGATACTCCATTTCAGACCAACTCTGTTTCTAACTTCTTTATTGCGTCTTCAAGCGTTACGCCACAAATTTTGCGCAACGCTCACAAAATGTAATAATTAATGATCAAAATATATTTTTTTTAAATGTAAATAAAAAAAACCTCTAATGGCATAACTGTTCCAGTAACGAAGTAACAGATATATTGCAAACTGATAAGAAATGTCACATTTAAGTTTCACAAAAAAGTAATTTCTCTATCCAACGCCACCGCAGTATGATATCTGAACAATACGTAACCTTTCACAACCTTCAATGTAATTTGAAATGGCATCAATATTAGCGATGCATAATATCACATTACGTGCTGGCATGCACCTTTAGTTAGTTTTACATCATTACCCAGTAACTGTTATATTTTGCAATTTAAATATATAAAAACACATAATGCTACAAGGTTTAACAATGCGTCGTTCAAAACAGCCATGGATACACGAAAATTACCTCTTTTAGCGACTTGCCTCTGCATTCTACAGGTTCGTAATTCATTTTTTTAATTAATTTATTGTAGGAGTCAGTATAGTCGAAATAATAAATAAATAAATATTGGCAGACAAATTACACAGCGCCACCTAGCCCTAAAGTAAGCGAAGCTTGTTTTATGGGTTCCAGACTACTGATAAACATACGTAAATACATTTTTTTTTTGTATATACATACTTATTATACATAGAAAATAACCAGACCAATACAAACAGACATGTTCATGCACACACATCGTACTGTGTGGGAATCGGACCCACGAGCGTTGGTCTCAAAGCAGGGTAACAGCGCGTTCCACCACTGCGCCACCGAGCCCGTCGTCGAAATGGCAAGTTAAACCGCTTTGTTCGCTATGGATGGGTTTAATCATCTCGAATTCCTCCATGCAATGGTTGTTGTTATGACAGTCGTTACGTTCAGTGGCCTTTTTTATACAACGTCGGGAGGAATACAAGCATATGGCCCACCTGATGTAAACCGGGTACCGTAGTCGATTAACACTTGCGATATATTAACTAAAACTCGCGCGGTGCCTCCTCTGCTTCTTACACAGCAACTCTAGGGAGTTGTACTTCCCCAGACGGGCAGCCTTGATGCGCCCTGCCTCTCTTAAAGACATGGCTTTTGACATGGGGCGAATGGAGCGTCCGATCTCCACAACCCAGAGGAAAAATCACTTGTGATCGGCTTTGAACAAGGCTCCTTTTATCTTTGGTTATGAAATCTGTTTTTTTTTTCAGGTATACCAAGTGAGCTCGCAATATGCAAGTTCACAAGCCACTTCAGCAACGACAGTCTCCGCTACTGCTCCATCCCTACAAGACCAATTTATGTTACCAGCAGTTGTCGAACCTGTAATCCGACCTTATCCTTTCCCCAGCCCATGCTTTCAACCTCCACCATTCCAACAGCGCTTCAACGACATATCAAGCTATCAACAACCACCACCGATCATCATCCTTGATGACGGAAACGATAACGGCATGGATTTAATTACCTTACTGATATTAGCATCAGGAAATAACAGAGGTGGTGGTTTATTTGGTAATGGCGGATGTGGTGGTAACTGCGGATGTAGAGGTAACTCTGGTTGCCGTGGAAGCAACGGATGTGGTGGTAACTGCGGATGTGGAGGTTACTCTGGTTGCTGTGGAAGCAACGGATGTGGGTGCGGATGCTACAACTGCTGCGGAAGTGATGGCTATTCCTTGCCTCCAATTTCACTGACTATCACCACGACAGAAGGAAGTGATTCTTCTTCATAATATAGTTAGATAAATTGTTATTTTTGTTTTTTTAGACAAAGTGTTATGTTTTTAACAGACTTATAAAACGTACAGTAACGTAAGTACACATTTCTTAGTTCCTTGGATATATTTTGTTATTGTATAGCTTAAACCATGAACCAAATATGGAGAACCGATAAGACTATTTTCCAATAACAACTCAATTCCTTGTTACGGATTAGGGGCTTAAAGTAGAATGCGCTGCTCGTTGTGTCTAGTTCACGGACCATCGCTACAGTTATCGGCTTATTGGTTAAAATACCCTCCCATTGGTCAGTAGGTTCGAATCGTGGAAATATGTAGGCGCTAAAATACTACGTTTTTGGGAGTGAACTCCTCACTTATGTGTTGTCCAGTCATAATCATACCACCACCATCATAATCATAATCATATCACCAGCGGTTTTTGGTTTGTGGTTTAAACTTAAAGATGGATCCCGATGTAGTACAGTACGATTTATTCATTTCTTTACGGATACTAGCTGATCTATTCTTTAATGGTTATGCTGGTATGATGAACTCTTGTATGTATTTTTACTAAATGTAAAGTGTTCTGATGATAAACTTAAAGATATGCAATAAAAACATTAAAAAAAACAACTCCGTTTTTATACTACTGATCGAATGGGTCGTTCTAAACGATAGTATTATAAATTAAAGAAATAGTATGACACTATTTAATTGAATAAGGATTAATATCGTGATGTTACCTTTGAATAACTAATTTGAAAAAAAAATATTATTACTGTGAATTAACTATACTACCTTCGTTAAACTAACTTACCAGAGAAAGTCGTCTGCGTGAGTACCTCTGTCTCATCTATTACTACCGCCAAGCAGCTATACTTATATAGCTGTGTTTGAAGGGTGAGGATACGGCAGAGAAATTACTGGGGGACTGTGACGAAACAGCCTTAGGTCACAAGATTGGCAGCGCGCGAGTAACATCCCCGTGGTGTTGTGAGCGTCGATAGGCTGGGGTGACCGCTTACCATCTAATGCGAGCCGCATGCTTGTTTGCCAATCTAATTGTATAAAAAAATCTATTTCTTGGACTTAGACATATAGTCTCACAGGCTATTTTGTCGGTAATAATGCTTACTATAAATTTGTAGCACATGATTTTATGTACCATTAATAGCCTTAGCAGCGTATGCGGAATAGTGACTTTTGCAGGCAAATTTTATGATAATCGTATTTTAAATTACTTGAACAAAACTTTCGTAGAGGCCTCTAATTTAGTAGCTTGTAGACCGTATACGCAATGATAATGTTAGAAACAGAGTTGGCCTGAAAGAGAGCGTCGGTGTTAAAATAAGAAAAGGCATGCTCCGTTGGTTCGGACATGTAGAAAGAATGCAGAATGAAAGAATGACGAAGCAGATAAAGCAGTGGAAGGATGTAGCAGCCGAGGAAGGCCAAGACTTACCTACCATAATCAAATTGGTCGTGTTCTATCTAAAGGTGATGTCAGGAGCCCTATAATAGAAACCGGCGAGCGTGCAAAAGAAGAGCAATAAATGTTAAAGAAGCGAGTGTGATATGTAAGGATCGAGTTACGCGGCGCTCGGCTCGCTCTGCCTACCCCGCGAGGGATTTGCCGTGAAGATGTGGTTGTAACTATAGTAGTACAATTTATTGTAATAGTAGTACAATTGTATCTCTAATTTTAGGAAAATAAAATGTAGTCTACGTACTAGCTGATAATGCACCTTTCTATACGTGAAAGAATTTTTAAAGTCTGTAAGTATATTTTGGTTCATTCGTTGCAAACAAAACGCAATTTTTTTTTCTTTATAATATTTATATAGATAATTCCTATAATTGTGTAATGTGTGAAATATGATAATTTTGTACAAAACCGAACATCAGGTCATTAACACCCAATTTATAATCAGTATTCGTTATACTTATATAAAACCCCGAGACAATTTAAAAAAAAACCTACCTTTTTTTTGGACAGCTCGATGGCGTCGTGGCGCGTGTCATTCTAACCAAACACATAGGTTAAGCAACGTCAACCGCAGCCTGTCTATGGATGGGTTTTTCTATCTCGAGTTTCGCCGTGCTCCGGAGGGCACGTTAAGCCGTCAGTCACGGCTGTTGTCCATAGATGACAGTCGTTTAGCTAAGTCAGTGGCCCTCGGGCGGCTTGGAAACACTGACCTCCGCCAATCCACATTTGAGCAGCGCGGTGGAGTATGGTCTAAACCCCTTGGGCATGTAGAAACAGATATACAACGCGAAAGTATAATGATGTAGGAGCTCAGGACGTCCAACTTACCTACCATGATCAAATTGATCGTGTTTTATCAGGTGACGTCAGGAGCCTTAGAAATCGGAGCGCGTGCATAAAAAGAGCTATGAATGTTAAAGAAGCGAGTGAAGTGTGTAAGGAATGAGTCATGTGGCTATCGGTTATCTCTGCCTACCCCGCAATGGCCCTGGCGTGAAGATGTGGTTGTAAATTATTACAACTAATTTTATAGGAAACTTACAGTAGGTACCTTCACACTTATATTTAATGAATAAGACTACTAATCAAATTTAGATAGTTTCAACTGTGTTCTGAGAAGGTATATCTGAACTTAGTCTCATTTAAATTTGTTGAAAATTTGGTGGTTAAGCTATTTAAAAAAAATGGATTGTCAGTCTTTCTTCGCAATTTTATTACTTGATTTTCTTTGCTATTTCATGGTTGCAATAATGTCTAAATAATACATATTTTTAATAAATAATAAAAACAATTACTAGTATGTGGCTTATATCGAGTTACTGCCAATTAATCACCAGACTGAGAGAGGTCACCTCACAGAAAAGCGCAGAAAATAACAACTCCCTAGAGGGTTGTTGCGTTCCTGCGTATTAGTAAGGTCGCTAGTAAGTTTCCAAGGAGTTGCTGTGTAAGCAGCAGAGGAGGCATCGCGCGAGTGATAGATACTTAATAATATCGCAAGCGTTAATAGGCTACGGTATTCGCTTTACATCAGGTGAGCCGTATGTATGTATGCCTCTCGACGTAGTATAAAAAAAGACTGGTATCCAAGATCTTGTTTACAGCTTATGCTAAACCAATATCTGTCAACAGTAAAATAAGAAAAAATCTGGAAGTACTCGTAGCATTTGCTTCGGCATTTTAATAACAATTTCAATATCATAATGACAACTTTATTCAAAAAATCCTATGCGTTGCTTTTAAACAAAGAAAGGAGACTAACTTACTGAACAAGTTATTAAAAATTGAATTAATTAAATATGCAAAATATTTCATAGATAATGTTAAGATGAAATAATATAATAATAAATTAACCGTTAATCATGATTCATTTACATATGTACAATGATTATTAATAATTTAATTGTATATTTTATGAGTACCTTCGAAAAATGTTACCCCGATAAACCTATACACGTTTTAATTAATTTAATTTATAAACTTCCTTTCGTTCAATTATAATATTTTATTAAAAACATTTACATAAAAAGTGGAAATGGAAAATAAATGTCTAACACTTGGCAAGATCTTCAATGTTTATGTTTTATTATCTATGAAAAACACGGGTAACTGAAAAATTCAAATTCCTCCTTTCTTTTATGCCGAAAGAATCTCAGCTATAAAAGAAAATCATAATCTGGTACATTTTTACAATTCTCGAGACAATGTTGCGAGATAAATAAAATATGGTAATGGTAACATTTACACGATACTGCTTTTTACAGCACCGTGTACGGCGACCTTTTGTGTAGTGATTATATTTTTATTTAATATAATTAAAATTAAGAAGGTTACGGTGTAACTATAACGTTATATTAGTAAGATTTAGGGAATTAAAATATCATGCTAAAATTCGTCACAAAATTTCTGAGTGGATATTGAAAATTCGAATATACAGAAAATAACCGAAGAACTGATTCAGTTGAAAAATAACGTTAATGCCTACTTATATATTATATTTAACTCGATCTGTCTTTCAATCATTTTCTGAACCTGCTCCTAGAGTTATATTGATTTTCAGCTAAATCAGTTTTTCAGTCGTGGAGTAAAATTTGCACTTCGGTACATCGATATAACAAATAATCATAATTAACCTTGGACACGCCTAATGAAATACGTAAACTCTACCTCTCTCACAAATAAAGAACTTCTTTATTCATTATCTGTAAGTAAATATGTCAATTGTGTTCGCACTACGTAAAACTATATTCATAAAACTTTTCATATATAAAAAAAATAATCTATATTTATGCTAATCTTTTCAATGTTGAATATAGGATAGCTGTGTAAAGTATAAAAATAAATTTCACACGAATGAAGTCACGGCCGACAGTTAGTCAACACAATATGGGAGATTTGTTCGTGTACTAAGCAGAACAAATTTTTACTATATATAGGTTTAGAAGCGTTCCGACTTTCGGGGCAAATATTTGTAATTATCAAGAATAGGTACTTATTGTTTGCCAAAACTTATTTTTTCTCTAATACTATTAAGATTTGCCCAAGGCAAACATGTTTGTTGATGGACACAATTAAACGACTTGGTTATATATTACCTACACGACTTATTAAGACCGCTAAATACTTTTACACATGAAAGATCGCTCGCGCGTTGCCTCTCCTGATGGCACAGCAACTCTTTAAGAGCGTACTGGTAGCCAGTCACTCGCAGGAACACAACAACCTTCCAGAGAATTATTATTTGGCTGCGGTTATCTGGAGGTGGAGGTACTTTCCAAGTCAGGCCGCTCGCTTGGAAACGCCCTTTACGCGCCCTACGTCTCTTCTGTTTTTGCATTCAATAACGAAACAACAAGTAGTTGTGAGTATGTCGTGCATTATCTTCACATTTATTTTGTACGTAATGTGTGAGTGAGCCGAAATTTAAAACCATATACATTAAACTAAAGAATATACGGAGTTTAAATAATGGTAAAAAGTACACGAAAATCTATTCTTTAGTAAATAAAATTTAGATCCTCTTTTGTACTATACACGGTGCTTCTGAACTAATGCTCATGATGAAGGGGGTAACTTTAATATGAGAACCGTGAAAAAATAGTTTTCTTGTCATGTTCATTGTCTGCATACCAAATGTCTAGTGGTGTATATATTTTTGTATTAAAAACTCAATTTTGACGTAAATACGTCTTTTAATTTGCTTTCATAGCGGAAGGCAATTCAGAAATCTGTTGGTAACAAAATCGGGGAATATCGGGTTTCGTGTTGTAGCTAAATATCTATTGTTTACATTCAAAAATTTGATAGTCAAACAATCGAAGAATTTGTAACGTTGAGGGAGAACTGTGAAAACTATGAAAGTACCATCATTTTGAGATCATTTCGCTGCATCATATAATTTTATTTTAGTAGTGTTAACTCGCGACCCAGCCTCGCCCCTTTTCTTTTTCGGTTTTGAGGTCGATCCCATAGTGATAAATAATATATTACGATACTATTACATCTGGGTAATTCTATACAGAGATAAGAAAAAAAATCACATTAACCAAAAGGTTCAGCTAGCAAAGAAAATATCAAACACAGGAAAGGAAACTGCGAGTAATTGATAACAATTGTGGGCAGCACTGTGTCTGTACATAATTGTTTGTACAACTTGTTTATGTCTTTTTGCAAGTGTTGTTTTCAAGTCAGGGAGCTTTTGCTATTAAATGCCAGGCTACGAACAAGTGGTTAATTCATAAATACCTGACTTCCAACTAATGACCTGACTTTAAACTAATGGTGGGGCATAGTAGGACATCTTATTCTAAATTATCCGTCTGAGGAAGCACCTCCACCGTACAGAAGACCGCAGCTAAATTTGCGGAGCCGAGGATTGTTGTGTTCCTGCGCGTGAGTAAGGTCGCCAGCATACTGAGAAGCCGTTGTGCGGACAGTAAAAGGACCGGCGGATGTCGAACCGCCACTAGTAGTGTGGGCACGGTACGCTGGCGTGGCGGTCAGAGAGATCCGGTGGGCCACCCGCCGTTAGTAGGCTTCCCGAACCCTGGCATTACTTAATATCCGGCTCGAGAGGCTAAGCCGCCAGCCTGTGTAAAGGCCCTGCAGCAGGGGTAGTGCCGAAGAAGGAGACCGGGGTGAACCCGGCTGCTGCAGCAGGGGAGGACCTGGGGCCCTTCCCCCCGCCGCGCCAGCAAACCGCACAACCTGCACTGTACTGTGGTGGAAGACACTTTTTGTCCTCAGTGTTCTTGGCTCAACGATTGATCTTGTGCCACCTACTATCCCATAGTGCTGTGTCTCAATACCGAAGATGTCTCTTGCCCAGCGAGATGTTCGGCGGGCATTACACTTCCTCGACATTCATAAGTCGAGTGGGCCAGTGTGCTCCTGAGTTGTGTTCTGTTCTAACGCGTCTTTTTAGTGCTTTCATACTCTACTGGGCAAGTCCCGTCTTCATGGAAGACCGTCAATATGCATCCAGTACCCAAAAAGGATGATGAACAGATCCATCGAATTACAGGCCTATGGCCATAACCTCCCTTCTCTCCAAGGCGATGGAGCGTGTGATAAACACACGACCCCTGGCATACCTGGACGATCACGACTTGATCAGCGACCGTCAATACGGCTTTTGACACAGTCGTTCGACTGGCATCTATAAAACCTGATGTGCTCAACAGAGCAAAGCAGTACTTCAACGCGGTGCAAAGACTCATGTTTTATAAGTCTCAAGTCAGACCGCACATGGAGTACTGCAGTTACCTTTGGGCGGGAGCACCTGGATAAAGCAAGCTTGGACCAAGTGGTTCGATTCAGAGACGAGCTGTGAGAATTGTCGGCGAGTGCTTACGAATCCTTAAATTTAAGGAGAGGTTTTTGCCTCCCTATGTGTGTTTCTACCGATTGTACAACGGGTTGTGTTCTGAGAATCAAGAAATGTTCAATTCCAACAGCATTTTTTTAAAACTGCACCGCTCACAGATGGCGGAGAGTTCACCCTCACACGCTGGAACTGCAATGGTCGCGTACTAGACGGTTCCAGAGAAGTTTTTATCCCAGAACTCTCAAGTTGTGAAATGAAGTCCCAGCGAAAGTTTTCCCAAGGGACTTCTTCAAGAAAGGCGTGAAGATATTTTTAGAGGGTGGCAACGCATGAGTGAGACCCCTAACGGTAGTTATGCTATCCCATCCCACTGTAAGGAAGTCAAGCTGTAGCTGAGCCGCCCGAAGGCCACTGATTTAGCTTAACGACTATCATCTATTTACAGCTTAACATGTCCTCCGAGAGAAGCTCGAGATAGATAAAAGGTCCATAGACAGGCTGCGGTCGACATTACTTAACCTGCGTGTTCTGGAATGACATGCGGAACGACGCCATCGAGCTCTTTCTCTGTCTTTTTACCACCGTCTGATAACTCCAGCAATATGAGAACTGACAGATATAAAATAATACGACTTAACCCTTCGAAACCCAGGTGGTCGAATACGACCGCGAAATGTATGGGAAAACGTATATATAACGGGTTCTGACTGCTCAATCTTTAATCTTTCGGATAATACACGGCATTGAAAAAACTGACCGCAAATTGCAATTGACGGCGAGATGAAATGTTGAGCTCTCGACAGAGCAGTATATGAATAAAGAGAATTTCATCGACCAACGAAATGTCTAGTGCACTGCAGCACGTAACACATTCACGGCGGGTACGTGACTTTGAACCGAGTTGAGCGAACTACTCAATTCAAGTCAGTTTGTATGTTAGATCTCGAACATTCTGCTTTGGCAAGCGGAGAAGCCATGCTCCTCTAAAAAGCCTTGAACCTCCATTTTGGACGCGTAGTCGATGCAATATCCGTTTTTTTTCTGTGAAAAGAAGGACGCTGCTTCGCTCACGTGTGGGTCACGTTGTTGCGTATATAATAGTGCCTTGTCACTATAGAGGTTCAAAGGGTATTATTATGTAGCCTTTTCTACTGATAGGAATTGTTTAAACTAGAGCAAAACTAACGGCATTGTTTAATATAGCAAATTTGGGAATGGTTTTCTAGTTCTTTACGCTTAATTATTTTGATTTATTTATGTATAAAAGAAATAGAAAATCGTTTATGAACAATATTGATATATATATATATTAATATTATATATATTATATATATTGTTCATATATATATATGAACAATATTGTACTGGTTAAAGTAATACCGATGATCGAAAATGCTAAGTAATTATCCCACAGGTTACTACTCCGCCGATTTTTATAACGATCCGTTCAGGGGATATTAACACAAATGGCCACGAAACGTAAACAGATCTTTAAGAGAGGTAGGGCACATCAAAGTCTGAGGAAGTAGCTCCACCTCACAGAAAATAGACAGCCACAATTTCCCTGGAGGGTTCAAAGTCAAAGTCAAAATCTTTTTATTCCGTAAAAATGGCTACATTTGTTTGGAATCGTCACAATTTTTTTCCCTACCGTGCAGTTCATGACTAGGTGAGCACTGATAAAAATACTGCCAAAAAACTCAGGCATCCCTCTTTTGGTATCCAAACAAATTTACATAATTTATTAATTACATTATAATTGGATCGACTCCATCCCAGGCATTTTTATCATTAATATAGTCAGATACTTTATAATATGCCCTGCTACACAATTTGGCTTTAATGGTAGTTTTAAATTTGTTTATTAACAATTCTCTTATATTGCTGGGAAGTTTGTTATAGAACCGTATACATTGCCCCATAAAAGAATTACTTATTTTGTGGAGACGGCTTGGATGTAACACAAGATTATGCTTATATCTAGTATTTATGTTATGCGCATCACTCTTTTTACAAAATGAGTCTATGTTTTTACGGACATACAAAAGATTATCATAGATATATTGCGATGCGACTGTTAGAATATTTATTTCTTTGAATTTTTCTCTAAGGCTCTCCCGGGGACCAAGTTTGTAGATAGCTCTTATGGCTCTTTTTTGCAATAAAAAGATAGTGTTAATGTCCGCGGAGTTACCCCAAAGAAGAATTCCGTATGACATAATGCTGTGAAAGTAGCTGAAATAAACTATTCTAGCCGTATCAACATCAGTGAGCCGTCTAATAGTTTTCACTGCATAGGCTGCAGAACTTAGTTTTCCTGATAATTTTTCAATTTGTGGGCCCCATTGTAGTTTGGAGTCGATTGTTATACCCAAGAACACAGTTGTCTCCACAGGGGCTAAATTAGTTCCATTAACATGTACATTGGTAGTCACCTGTCTTACATTAGGTGTTGAGAACTTAATTACTTTAGTCTTTTTATCATTTAAAAGCAGATTATTAACATTAAACCAATGCATAACTTTAGAGAGAGCATCGTTAACTTCGTCATAATTACCTAACTGTCTATTAATTTTGAATGTCAAAGAGGTATCATCCGCAAACAATACAATCTCATGTTTATCCTTTACATAATAAGGTAAGTCATTTATATATACTAAAAATAAGAATGGACCTAGAATTGACCCCTGTGGGACTCCCATAACTACAGGGGACCCCGAAGATCTTTTACCATTAATATCGACCTTCTGTATCCTATTGCCCAGATAAGAAGACAGAAGTTCGAGAGCCTTGTTCCTGATACCGTAGTGGTGTAATTTTCTGACAAGAGTGTCATGGTGCACACAGTCAAACGCTTTAGACAGATCACAGAAAATTCCCAAGGCGTCTTGCGAACCTTCCCATGCCGCGAATATACTTTTAAGCAAATGGTTATTGTGTGCCTGCGTATGAGTGAGTTCACCAGTAAGCTCCTAAGGAGTTGCTGTATTAGCAGCAGAGGTGGCATCGCGCGAGTGATACTTAATGTATTGCAAGCGTTAATAGGCTACGGTACCCGCTTTACATCAGGTGGGTCGGATGCTTATATGCCTCCCGACGTAGTATAAAAAAAAGAATTAGCGAGTAGCAGTAGAAGCTATCACTGGCCTTTTGTCGGTTAACTTGGATTTGGCCCAACTAACCAGACATTCAAAGCTTCGATTAAACCCACAATCTCACAGAATTTGAATTTTATAGAATTTGAAATTCTTTTCATAACTTTTGGCTTATATTCAAATCAACACTAAACATATTTAAACTCTATAAATGACATACTACATTCTGTAGGAAGGAACCTATGATTATTATACTAAGCGATCCCAAAAACAATTACAAACTAAATCATCCACATGTCAAATTCGTATATTTTATTACAAGCTTTTATTTAACTTGCAATGTAAGTATGTATGTAAGTATGTTACAAGCTTTTATTTAACTTGCAATGTAAGTATGTATGTAAGTATGTTCGGTTGAAATATTGCAACTTAATTTTGAAGCAGATATCTTTAACCAATTGAGCTGAAATTTTGTATACACGTTCAGTTTGGATGACAATGCATGGCTAAATGTGTGACATCATTCTAAATCCAACATGGCGGCATACCCAAGAGGGCGAACCAACTATTATTAATGCACTTCTACAATATGGGTATCAAATAAAAGGGCTTGCTAAGAATAACTCGAAAAATAATGTGACGTTACTGTTAATCCAATATGGCGGACTTCTAAAGCTTGAAAATCATTTTTTATTTTCTTTTTAGAGCATTTAAATAAAAGCTTGTTTTTATAAAGGTTTTTTACTTTTAATTTATTTAACACTCGTTCTATTTCTTCGATATACCCTCGATACTACTTTGATATACGTTGCCGTATGCCTCCCGACACTCCCGGGCATTGTATTCAAGAAAAGTTAACCTGTAATCGGTTTTGCATCCATTTCCAATAATCCGCTTAAAAATCCTTCAACATTGTGGCCTATTTTCCCATGGCGAAAGGCAACCCAAGGGGTCCCAAATTGAGACGAGCCGGTGTTCAATCTTTATTTGCGTCCGACGCAGGGTTTGTTGGATGGCTATCAATCACGCTTAACCCCCATTTCGGACGTAAACATAAGCAAATATACTCTCGCTTTATTTTTTGTACCTGAGTAGTAAATTATCATCTCTATATCTTCACAGAAACCCCAATGCCACATAACTCGGTTAACATTCATAGCTCTAATTTTTTTTTTGTACAACGTCGTAAGGCATACAAGCATAGGGCCCACCAGATGTAAAGCGGTTGACGTAGCCCATGAACGCTTGTAATACATTAGTATCACTCGCGCAATGCCACTTCCGCTGTTAACACAGCAATTCCCTAGGAGATTACTGTTGATCTCACTCACACGCTGGAACACAGCAACCCTCCAAGGAGTTTTTATTTGGCTGCGGATTCACAATACGCGGAAACACCCATACCAAGACAAACAGGCTTATTCATGCACTCAAATGTTTGTCTTGTGTGGGAATCGAGCCCACGAGCATTGTCAAAGTCGCATTATTAACCAGCGCGCCACCGAGCTCATCAAAATACTTCATGCACGCTCGCCGGTTCCCAGGAGCCCTGACATAATTCTAATGATAAAACTCAGCCAATTTAGTTATGGTAAAATAGTCACGCCTTCATCAACTCCTATAACTTTCCACTTACGCGTTGTGTATCTACTTCATCATCCTGTCTTCTACATGCCCAAACTAAGTGAACATGCCCCATCTTATCTTGTTTGGGTCCATTTTTTTTCTTACAATCATTATTGCGTTCGCCATCATGTCACTACAAGCGTCATATGCAGATTTTGAGCAACGCTTGCATTTCGATCGCGTTTATTCTACTGTCACGGTCTCATAATTAAGCATGGCGATTATTTGACGATCTCTATGACTCAGTGATTAAATAATGCTACTTTGACACCAAGGTTCGTGCGTCCAATTCCCACACAGGACAAACATGTATATTTTGTCTTGGTTTGGATGTTTTTAAGAGAGGTAGGGCGCATCTAATCAGCCCATCAAGGTAAATACTTGCACCTCACAGAAAACTGCAGCCAAATAAAACTCCCTGCAGGGTAGTTTTGTTCCTACGAGTAGGTGAGGTCACCAGTAAGTTCCTAAGGAGTTAGTGTGTTAGCAGTAGAGGTGATTGATTGCAAACGTTCATAAAGTACGATAACTGCTTTACACCAGGAGGACCGCATGTTTGTATGCCTCCTGAGGTTGCATAAAAAAGTCCTGCTTCCAATATATAATATATTAAAAGCGCCTTTAGCAAGGCTCGAATATAAATTACATTTTTATACAATCTCATACGTTTATTCCAACAGAACTTCATCCGTAATATTTTCGTTCGTATATATTTTCTTCGTGTTCAGTTATAACCTTTCCACATACAATTACATTTTATCATTGACTTAATGTTTGCCGTTCAGATGGCGTTTCTACTATTCCTAGCATCGTCTGACTGGCATGAGTACGTAAACATCGCGCAACCCTTGACGAGCTCGGTGGCGCAGTGGTGAAACGCGTTGTTACGCTACTTTGGCACCAACGCTCATGGGTTCGATTCCCATACGGGACAAACATTTGTGTGCATGAACATGTCTGTTTGTTTTGGTCTGGGTATTTTCTATGTACAATAAGTATGTATTTACAAAAAAAAAATGTATTTACGTATGTTTATCAGCTGTCTAGTACCCATAACACAAGCTTCGCTTACATTGGGGCTAGATGGCGCTGTGTCATTTGTCCGACAATATTTTTTTTTTTTATGCAATTTGATCTAACCTGCTTTGCGTGCTTCCGCCACCAATTAGTTCATGCGGCCTAGCGCCGGCCGGCACCCACCCACTACTGTTAGTACTTGGTACATGCCGACGCTGCCATGGCTGCTCCGGTAGTCTCTGCCTCGGCTGCTGCGGTCGTCCGTCATCTGGAACAGAGTCCGCATGCCCCCACCACCACCGTCGCTGCCACGACTGGCCTGGTCGTCGCTGCGACACGTGTTTCGCCTCTCCACGAGGCATCATCAGGCGTTGTAGACGTTAATCGTAAGAATAACATGCTACAAGTGACAAATCCATCGCAGTGCCGTCCCTTATATTGAATTGAGGGTAGGGGTGGATGGTGTGAGCGAAAAGATATTTAATAGTGGGGAATGGTTTACGTCAGTCTGTTTGTTCATGAGAGTAATTTTAGAATTTTTATGTTTATTAATTTCTAATTGTTCCCTAATATTTAGTTTTAAACCTTTGTCTATGGTGTGTAAAATTTGATATGTATTAGTGGGGGATAAGTTATGTCCTTTGTCTATAAGATGCTCGGCGAAGCTTTCTGGGCGATTGTTTTTATACGCCGATACGTGTTCGTGAAATCGTGTTATAAAGTTACGACCAGTTTGCCCGATATAAACGTGTTCACATTCATCGCAGAACAGCTTATAGACGCCGGATTTTTTATTGGGCGGGATTTTATCTTTAGTGTTACAAAGTGACCTGAGTGAATTATGGGATTTGAGAGCAACATGTATGTTATTTTTTCTAAATATGTGAACTATTTTGTCAGTGATTTTACCCAGGTATGACAAACTCGCAGTGTATTTATTTGTCGAAATATATGGAACCGCGTACAATAGTCTGTTAACGATACTACTCGTCTTTTTACGCAATAATTTATCGATGGTAGATTTGGAATAACCGTTTGACTTCGCGATCTGATATATTACATCAAGTTCTTTGTTGTAATTATCCTTACTTAATGGAACGCTCATCAAACGGTGTATCATAGTTTTATACGCTGCGAGCTTGTGTTGCCAAGGATGGCTGGATGACGCGGGAATCGTGGTATCGGTATGAGTTGGTTTACGATATATCGAAAATTGATGTTACGATATCTTTTCGCTCACACCATCCACCCCTACCCTCAATTCAATATAAGGGACGGCACTGCGATGGATTTGTCACTTGTAGCATGTTATTCTTACGATTAACGTCTACAACGCCTGATGATGCCTCGTGGAGAGGCGAAACACGTGTCGCAGCGACGACCAGGCCAGTCGTGGCAGCGACGGTGGTGGGGGCATGCGGACTCTGTTCCAGATGACGGACGACCGCAGCAGCCGAGGCAGAGACTACCGGAGCAGCCATGGCAGCGTCGGCATGTACCAAGTACTAACAGTAGTGGGTGGGTGCCGGCCGGCGCTAGGCCGCATGAACTAATTGGTGGCGGAAGCACGCAAAGCAGGTTAGATCAAATTGCATATAGATTTGACTTTCGCAAAGTAACGCCTGAATCTATTAACTATTTTTTTTTTTTTTAACCCTCCTTTAGACCAATATTGACTTTAAACCAAGACGACGAGCTGCCAGCTATCCGCAAACATCCTCCACAATCTCCATACGTGGACTGCAGACCATGAAGCAGGCAACGTCACAGTCAAATTACAGTAACAAAATTAACCACAACATTTCATAGGTACATATCAACAAATAATTATCCCATTGCTGGGATACCGATCTCTAACTTTTAGATTGGATTCAGAGTGTAGGGGAATTCAATCAACATTACGACTGCGTGGACACAGGCGAACATTCGAGGTGGTATCGGCCGGGGATAAAAGTCAGTTATCTCTCATTATCCAAGTTACAAAATCAGATAAGCGCATAAGGAGCTTACTGGCAACCTCTCTCTCTTTAAGGAACACAACAACCCTCCAGAACGATGTTGTTTGGTTACAGTCTTCTGTAAAGTGGAAGTAATTTGTACAAAAGTCGTCTGAATACGGTACCTCTGTCTCACTTATTTCTACCACCGAGCAGCTATATTTATATAGCTGTGCTCCGCTTTGAAGGGTGAGATATGGCAGAGAAATTACTGGGTACTGTGATGAGACATCCTTAGGTCACAAGATTGGCAGCGCGCGAGTAACATGCCCGTGGTGTTGCGAGCGTCAATAGGCTGCGGTGACCGCTTACCATCTGATGCGGGATGCATGCTTGTTTGCCAAACTAGTTGTATAAAAAAATATTTCCCCAATCGGGGCGCTATGCTACGTCCTATTTTTTTATACAACGTCGTGAGGCATACAAGCATACGGCACACCTGATGAACAGCGGTTACGGTAGCCTATAAACGCTTGCAGTACATTAAGTATCACTCGCGCGATACCACCGCTGTTGCTAACATAACAACTCCTTAGCCTATTGGTGACTTGACTCACACGCAGGAACACAACCCTCTAGGGAGTTGTTATTTAGCTGCGGTTTTCTGTGAGGTGGAGGTATTTCCCCAGACAGGCTGTTCTATTGGGGAGTTGTTGTTTGGTTGCGGTCTACTGTGAAGTTGAGATATTTCCCCAATCGGGACGCTTTCTATTTATTTTTAGTTAAAGAGAATTAAGGAACAATTATATTGAATGAACAACTCAACTGGCGAAGTGCCTCCACATTACAGAAGACCGCAGCCATATAACAAAGAGTTCCCCCGCTTTGGAAAAACTACGGAGGGACTAACTTAATGATGAAAATTTAAAGCACCACTTAAATAGGATTTAATCCCAAGTTCTTGTCTTCTTCTTAACGTAATCCCGTTTCCTAATCCATTGGTATTTGCGGGGCCTACTACGTAACCCTGATGATTTGGCGATGATGCTGATTTTTACTTAAAACGACTACCTTCAGACCTCCACGACTCGGAGGGAAAACTCGAACTTTCCCGACCTTTCTTAGGTAAATTAGGAATTTGATTTGCCTCACGATGTTTTCCTTCACCGGCAAGCGAGTGATAGTTGCTAATATGTATACAAGTCCGAAAACACGAATTAGTGGTGCATGTCAGGATTTGAACCGGGGACCGGTTGGTCAATTGACCCATTCTTTATCACCGCACATTGGTTGATTTAACCCCAAAGTAAATAGAAATAAATGAGATCTGTCAATTGGCGGCGAGAACACCCGCGATTAGTTTACGTGCTGTTGGCGACTTGTCTGTCTGTCTGTCAAAAGCATTGTATCTTAAAAATTGTTAAATTTACAAACGTAATATTTTACATAATAGCGTAACAAGTTCACCTCAATATATTCCAATTTAAATTATTTAAAAGTAATCAGTAACAAATTAGAAATAAGTCAAGAAGTAAAGCTTTAGTTAATAGATACAGGCGTTAGTTTGCGAAAGTCAAATTTACAGGCAATTTGATCTAAACTACTTTGTGTGCTTCCGCTCCCGATTAGTTCATGCGAACTACTGCCGGCCGGTACCCACCCATTACCATTAGTAGATGCATGCCGCCGCTGGCTGCTCCGGTTGTCTCTGCCTCGGCTGCTGCGGTCGTCTCTGCGAGTGTTCACCATCTGAAATGTGAACCGCGTGCACCCGCCACCGTTGCTACCCTGGCTGCTCCGGTCGTCTCTGCGACACGTGTTTCGCCCCTCCACGAGGCATCCTCATGTGCTGTGCATGTGAGAATAATATGCTGCGAATGACAAATCCATCGTAGTGCCGACCTTTATATAGAGAAGGAGGCGGGGGTGGAAGGGGTAAGCGAAAAGATATTTAATAGAGGGGAGTTGCAAGAAGTAAAGCGTGAAAAAAATTTGATATAGCTCATGTCATCATCATATGGAGAGTTTAGTGAGTGCAAATGTAATAACTTATAAATGTAAAAACTTTTTTTTTTATATAATATTGGCTTTTTTATATTTTAAAATGTTCAAAATTCGGAGATTTTTTCATAAACATCAAATTTGCAAAAGGAAAATTCTGTAAAATTAAAAAATATCTCACATTTATTTATACCTCATAGGGAATCTATATTGGACGTAATGAGTCATTTTAGACAAAGTTTTTTTTTAATGCTTTACTCTGAAAAAAAATTATATATTTAAGCATGTATTTAATTTAAGAGTGGTTTCGTGGTTGCAGTGATTTCGTGGTTGCGTACAAACCACGAAATCACTGCAACCACGAAACCACTGCAACCGCAAAACCACTGGAACCACGAAACCACTGAAACCGCGAAACCACTGAACCCACTCACGGAACCATGAAAATGTTTGTTCCTTTAGACACATAAAAATAGGAGTGTAGAAATAATGACCTTATATTGACTACATTATCGTAATTGAGTAGCACACCCTCAGTTTGATCGTCTTTTTAAGAACACGACGTCATTTGACAATATCTCGGCTGAGAGATAAATAAACCAGTTTGCAGATTGCGAAATCAGTTGTCCAGATTCCCGATCTTTCTGTCGGCCTGTTGGTCTCTAATCTGAGTGATCACTGATGAAAAGGTTTTTGTTAACGAGGCCAAGCTTAACCGTTTTCGGTAAAGCCCGGGAGAGTTTAAAGCTTTATTCGGTTAATGAATCGTTAGGACGGGATTTAAGAATTTTACGAGATTAACAGCTTTGCGCCGCTGTGTCTTACAACCCTGATTGTTCTTATATAGGTACTCGTATTTTTTGTACCATCTATCAAACATTCTGTAGTTGATTTTGATGACCGCAATAACTGTGTGTTCAATTACCACACATGACAAACATTTGTGTTTATGACCATATCTGTTTCCCTTAAGTTGGTGTTTTTAAGAGAGGTAGGGTGCTTCAAAGCACCCCCACCTTACAGAAAAACGCAGTCATAACTCCTTGGAGGGTTCTTGATTTCCTGCATGTGAGTGCGGTTACCAGTTATTTAGTAGTTGCTGAGGTAGCAGCAAGGGAGGCAATGTGCGAGCGATACTTCCCATATTGCAAGCGTTCATCTGCTACGGTAACAAATTTACATCATCAGGTGGGACGTAAGAAAATTTGATAAAGGATAAAAACGGAGATACCATAAAAATGTAGGGCGCATCAAAGTTGCCTGACTAGGGAAGAACCTGCACCTCACAAAAAACCACCGCCGAATAACAACTCTCGGTTAACTCCTAAGGAGTTGCTGTGTTAGCAGTAGAAGTGTTATCCCGCAAGTGATAAGTCTGTATTGCGAGAGGCTACATCAGGTGGACCGTATGCTTATATACCTCCAGAAGTTATATAAAAAAGTGTAACGACAAAAATATGTTTTTTTACAAGCGTGCATGCGGTCCATCTAAAGTAAATTGCTTTAATTTGCCACCCCTGCTGCTAACACAGCAACTCTTTGAGAACTTGCTGGTATTTAATTTACTCCCTCGTAACATTACAACACTCCAGGGAATTGTCATGTCTATTTTTTCGGAGAAGTTCCTCCCTAGTCCCCTACCTCTCTTAAATACACACAGTATAAGACAAACAGATGTGTACGTGCACACAAATATCTGTCCTGTTTGGGAATCAAACCCACGAGGCTACGTCTACAGCTAACCACTCAATCAAAACTTACGGCTGCCGTTAATCTAATGTTTAACGAGGTGTGTACTAAGTAATTAATCATTTTCAAATAAGGAAAACTTCGTCGTTTCAATAAAGCTGTATTCTATACAAAAACTTTACAAAATATTGAGAAGTATTTGACGACAACAGTTTTCAATTAAACTACGCTGCAGCTAGTCATTCCCGCCAATTCGGGCGAGCAGAATAACTCATTACGGTAACTATCTATCTATCTATAACTTCACGCCAAATCCCTTGCCGGGTAGGCAGAGAGAACCGAGCGCCACGTGACTCGATCATTGCTCTTCTCGTGCACGCTCGCCGGTTTCTAGGGCTCCTGACCTTCTGATAGAACACGACCAATTTGGTCATGGTAGGTAAGTTTTGGCCTTGATGTTTAGATAGTATTGCTATAACATTTAATAATAAAAAATGAAGTGAGAAATGAGAGTTAGTATATATATATATAACCATAGCTAGTAATCCAAGAAAGATGATTGAGAGGTATTAACGCGTTTTTTTTTAATTAATAATAAAACGTGAACTTGAAACTTATAATGTGTAGTGTTAAATATCGTACTACGTTTCGGAACCCTTTTTCTCGCACGCGCTTCACCGGTTTCTTATCTATTTGATACTGAACACTAAACATGACTTCATTGAAGCAATTGAATTCAATTTGTCAGAAAAGATGATGATAGTGAATTCTAGCAATATTCATAGGTAGCAATTTAAATCGACTACAATTTATTTTTGTTAAAAAAATTATAGCATAATCTAGAAATTCGGCTGTTTGTAGATTTCAGATTAAAATTTCTATCTTTTTATAATTATTTATCAAATGGATATTATCTTACCTAATTTACTTATATAAGTTTAGGTTACAATATTTCTGTAACTGAAAGGAGTGGAAAGAGCGGGAAACGGCAGCGACCGGAAACTCGTATTTGTATGCATCTTTTCTTTTCCAGCATCCAGCGCAGTATAAAAAAAGTACTAAAAAAATACTATACTAGTACCAAGTGCCTTCAACTCTCTAATAAGTTAGTACTTTTCAAAATAGTTGGTAAAATAAGCAAGATAAGCAGTAGATGTTCTCTCATAGACAATATTGGACGTCGTCGATAAAAGTATCTGCGATATTAAATTCCAAGTTATCTGTCATTTTAAAAGGGTAATATAGGATTAATATACTGCCCTAAGGCATCTGCGATACATTCTATTTTCTAAGGGGAAATAATAATCGTACCAAATGAAATGCTAGCCTTTCTCTCACAATCTTATCTACCAAATGATTCGATCGACAAATCGCTCGAACTTAGTATTTGTGTAAAGTAAATTAACTGTTTGGTTAGGCTGATGTAGGATTTTTTGCACGATTATATGCTGTACATTTCTAAGTTTGTAAGGTTGTTTGGAACACTTTCTAGTTAAACAGGTTTAATAGAACAATTTTCTAACAGAACTACCTACTATCTAGTTATATTTGTAAGGGAACCATTTCGTCAGTTTCTTTTTTTCATTCATTACGAAATTGTCTATATTTTAACGCCTAGTTCCTGACGGGGTAGATATAGTGACTGGATCATAACATACCAGTGTTGGTAGACATTAAGATTTGAGTGGAGTCCGCGGATGTTAGCGAACTCAACTATGAATAGAGTGCTGGGGGAGTGCGCCGCTGTATGACCATGTATCCTTAATGCGCTGTCATAAGAGGAAAACCGAAGGGAAGCGTGAAGCTGGAGAGAATTGCCACGACATTAGAGAAGAAGCTCGGTGGACTATTTCTCTTAGTTTGTTGACAAAGGAGCTAGCTGTATTGCTCCGTCGGACGGCCGAAGAGCCCCGACGACCCACAAAAGAAGGACTAACCCACCCCGAGCGTGCATTAGTAATTCTTCTGAGGAGGCACCTTCCGGGACGCGTTGAGAGGGAAGTGGTGAATCCTCATGGATAACTTTCGGACGGCCGAACAAGTTATGTCAGACTCATACTGACTAAACGCACCTAGGGACTGCCTTTAGCCGGGAAGGCTTTAAAGTAAAGGCTTCATTGGAGGCGATCGCCCCAGGGGAAGCGACGCGACGCAATCCCGTCATAGCCTTTCTTGATCTAAGGCTGATCTATGTCTAATCTGAAGCTATAGCTTTCAATCTATGAAGAACACAAATTTGTCCATCTTACAGCATATATTATTCATATGTTTTATTATTTAGTTTCGAGTTCGCAGTAGACTACGTCCTTTTTTCACGATTGATGAACATTTTAGTATCTACCTACAGCATATAGAATACAGTTATGTTTTATTGCTTTACGACAGTTATTATCAAAAAAATACAGACAACACTTCTCTTGGTCTTTAGAGATGATTTAAATGACATTTTTTATACTATTATAGTACCTTCGAAAAACCTCGGCTGCGACATTTTTTTCAGATAATTATATCTATTGCTGACAATTGGCTAGCTTTCTATCAGGCCTTAGGCCTTACCACTATCTCGTATTTACCTAATTTATGTAGTAATCTGGTAAGTAAGACTGTTCCAATGCTGAGAACTTCCTTCTTAATGTTTTTGAGCACTTTATCAATGTTTTTAAAGTGTTCGATATTAGTCTGCTGCTGTTATTTTAAATTATACAACAAAGGCCAGTGGAAAAAAATAATTTGTAAAAACGTATGTAATCCCCATTCACATTTAAAAAATAATTGGTGAAACAACTCCTTCTATGACATACATACATATCATCACGCCTGTCTCCCATTAGGGTAGGCAGAGACTATGGAACGCCAGGTGCACCGATGGTTATGGGTGCTTTTGATTTGGCCATTTTTCAACACATCACCAATTTGATCTATGTGTGCGTTTAGGGCGGCCCCTCCCGAAATCTCCATTCACTCTTGCCTGATACACTTCTTTCCTTCTTTTCTTTCCTTCTATGATGAATGCTTAAAAGGAGAATCGTTATGAATGACATTTTGTTGATTTCATTTTTACTGTATGATACTCTAGCAATGTTTATCACTAAAGACATTATTTTTTGTTATTTATTTATTCAACAAACGCTGTTCTAACTTGACTTCAAGAATGATTTGTAGAGTTGCAATTATCCTTCCGAATATTTTACTCACAACTAGCAGAATAGACATGTGTCTGTAATTTCGGGTGCGCATTGTTTCACGTACCTTTTTAAGTCCTATTATTGGAAGTCCGAATATACTCGTATTAATCATTCCATTTTACATCATGATGATCACTCTTCATAAAAATATTTAAAACTAATGATCGAAACTCATTCATAATCATCAAAATTCATAATATCACTAATAATAGACCTGGTTTATACTAATATTTGTTTTCATATATTTCTTAATCATAAGTGTTATTTATCCGCATTGGATTGCAATGGAAAAAAATGAAAGTAGTAAAAATAATAGGTACGACGACGAGCGAAGCGAGGCGCGACTCTACAGCGCGCGAGCCGAGCGAGCGCAACGAGCGTGCCGTGGCGCCAGAACCGAACATTTTCTGTTATGAGGAAAACTGTTCTGAAAAACAACATTACGTACTTACTCATATGTATACTCGTGTTCTTAGTAATGACAGTATTAATAAAAAAATGTGATCACTGACTGTTATAAAGGAAATAGTTCTGAAAAAGAAATGAGTTGAAACATGTTCGTAGTAATGACAGTATTAATAAAAAAAATATGATAACTGTCTGTTATGAGTTGCGTTGGTAGTAATAAATATGTATGAACAAAAACTATGAGGAAATAAATTATGTAGAGTAAATAAATATTGTCGGACATATTACACAGCGCCATCTAGACCCAAAGTAAGCGAAGCTTGTGTACTAGACAACTGATAAACATACGAAAATACATTTTTTTTGTAAATACATACTAATTATACATAGAAAATACCCAGACCAAGACAAACAGACATGTTCATGCACACAAATGTTTGTTTTGTGTGGGAATCGAACCCACGAGCGTTGGTTATCTGTTTCGTCATTCTTTCATCCTGCATTGTTTCTATATCTCCAAACCAACTTATTTATTTAACGAAACCCTCACGTTCGCAGTACTAAGCGCCTTAAATTCAATTCACAACGCTTTTGGCTCCAATCCAAACAAAAACGATAACAAAAATCTACTAATGGGAGGCGGTAGACACCTCGCAGCTTGAGAATTGTGAAATAATAAATTATGTAGATATTTGTTCAGGTACCTACAATCAGAGACACTGTTATTAAATTTTAAATCTTACTAATTTGTCTTAAGACTCAAAACGTGTTATCTACGTGAGTTGCTGACTGCACGAAACATACGTTTCGGTGTGCGTACACATAACTTACAATTAATACTTGTTTGCTTGTTTGAAACTATTTCATTTCGTGTGTTTACCTTAAGTTTGGTGCCTACTAAGTTAATACGTATGAAGGAGAGAATACGGATCACTTTGCATAAAATATAATTTGGAGGTGCACTGGGGACTAAGACTAGCACTCGAATTAAATACTAAATATGCTAATTCTAGGACTGCCGTTAGATTCATTAGTGTATGTACACATGAAGCTAACTTTAATCATTAACAATTAACCCTAGAACCACAATATGGGTCACTCGCGACGTTTTCTTGTTTTGTTTGAGCAGCAGCAGTTTTGTTTTTCTTCTAACGTGTGTTAAAAGCCACTAAGTTTATACTTTTATAAAAAATAGTCTATTTATTTGAGCAATAGGACTGATAGTCCATCAGGGACAACCCTGTGGATATAGAACCGGCTTATCGACCCCCCCTCTCCCGTCCCCTCCCGTCCCCGGTTCGAATTCTGCCATGTACCACTTAATTCGTGTATGCGGATTTATGCATATATTAATAATTATCGATGAAGGAAAACGTCACGAGGAAATCTGCACCCGCACGTTCCAAGAAATTATATTTCGAAAGACGTGTGACCTTACCTTAGTTATAAAATGTGAAAATCGGGATACTTTTGAATCGGACGTGAATATGGCTCTCTGTGATGTTGTAAACTGGATGGATTACAATGATCTGCGCGTGAACATAAAAAAAACCAAGTTAATGCAGTTCGCTTCTTATAATTCAAGCCCTATACCAATCCGTGCTAATTGCAATAACGTTCCGGTAGACGAGGTAAATACGATAAGATTTCTTGGCATTATAATCGACAAACACCTAAATTGGAAGGCTCACATCGAGCAGGTGTGCAATAGGCTCAATAGATTTGTATTTGCACTTAAAAGATTACGGCAAATAGTTTCTTTGGAAGCTGCACTTACTGCCTATCATGGATATGTAGCGTCTGTTCTAGGTTACGGTCTCATACTCTGGGGTAACTCTGTAGAGATTGACAAAGCATTTAAAGTCCAAAAGAAGTGCATACGCGCGATTTGTAATGCATGGTTTGACGACAGCTGCAAACCGCTATTTAAAAAACTGCATATTTTACCCCTTCCGTGCATGTATATAAGAGATGTTTGCATCTTCGTTAATTCGCACCCAGAAGTTTGGAGAAAGCGAGGTGACGTTTTCCAGAGACAGACGAGAGCAAGAGTAATGAATAGATTGTATCAACCTTCCTGCCATAAATACATATATGAAAAAAATTCTTACAACATGTGCATATCCCTTTATAACCACTTGCCAGAGGATATAAAACTTTTGAAGAGAAAGTCATTTAAATTTCGACTCAACAATTGGTTGTCCTCTCATTGCTTCTACAGTGTCAACGAGTATATGGAATACAAAATATCACAATAATACACAATTTTGGTAAATATCGTTAATATAGCAAATTTTTAATTAATCTTTAATTGGCGACATTTTTATATTGATTAGGTACATGACATTGACATTTGAATTGAACTTCATATTGTATTGTGATTTCATTGTATTTAACTTAATTATTCTTGTTCAATTTGTGTTTGTGACTGTTGTTTGAATGAGATGTCGCAAAGTTGTAAGAAATATTAAACCTAAATATTTGCACGCCTCAATGTAGGCTGAATGTACAGCACTTAAAAATTGTATAACCACCTTTTTTGTATACTGCATTCCGCAAATAAATAATTGATTGATTGATTGATTGATTGATTGATACCTAAGACAGATCAGGTTTTCCCTCTGGGCTGTGGAGGTCTAATGGCAATCGTTCCATGTAAAACCTGTATCTTTGCCAAATTCTTAGGCGTATGTAGCAAACACCACCAATCCTAATGGATTAGGGAACGGGATTACGCCAAGAAGAAGCCAAGAAGAATCGATACTTATTCTTACTCAACTTAAAAGAGAATTTAATTTATATTTCAGGTAGGAGATCTTCACGCCAGGTCCCTTGCGAGGTAGGCAGAGAAAACCGAGCGCCATAAGACGGGGTCCTTACACACTTTACTCGCTTCTCTAACATTCATAGCTCTTTTTATGCACGCTCGCCGGTCATGGTACTTTGCCTTGGTCTTCTTCGGCTCCTACATACTTCCACTTTCGCATTGTGCATCTGTTTCGTCATTCTTTCATCCTGCATTCTTTCTATATCTCCAAACCAACGGAGCATACCTGTTCTTATCTTAACACCGACACTCTCTTTTAGATCGACCCTCTTTCTTATGTCATCATTATGAACTCATCTCGACCGCATTTATTCTACTTTCATGCTCTCTCTGCTATACCCAGCTTTCACTTCCATAAGTTAGCGTTGGGATTACTACCGCGTTGTGTACAGCGAGCTGTGCCTTCTGACTTGGGTTTCGGCTGCTTGTAAGTTTACCCAATGCTTCATTCACGCTATTCCCTGCACTCACTCGTCTCTCCACATCAGCGGTGTACCTTCCATCGCTGCTAGAAGCGCATCCAAGATATACAATTTCATCCACTTGCTCCAAACCTACATCTTCATCTGTAACCCTAGTGTTCGTTCTGGTTGTTGGAGACCTTACCATCCTCATTCGCGTGAGGAGATAAACCTGAAGCCACTTAAGTAGTGTATGTGTATATTATCTTCACGCCGGGTCCCTTGTGGGTAAGCAGAGAGAGTCAAGCGCCAAAAGATTCGATTCTTACACACATCACTTGCTTCTGTATCATTCATTACTTTTTACATACACGCTCGCCGATTCTTAAGGCTCTTGACACCTTCTGATTAAACACGACCAATTCGGTCTTAGTAGGTGAGTTTTCAGCTCCTAAATCCATCCACTTTCGCAATGTATATCTGTTTCGTCATATTACATCCTGCATACTTTCTACGTGTCCAAAACCACAGAACGTGCCTTTTCTTATTTTAACATCGACACTCTCTTTCAGATCAACTCTCTTCCTTACATCATCATTGTGAACGCGGTCAACAAGCGTTACGCCACCAATTTTGCGCAAAGCTTGGATCTCGACTGTATTACTTGACACACATAAGAAGTTTCCATGCCTTTATTGATTAGCTTTTCTCGGAGGCCAAATAAACTAAGGTTACTTTGTCAAAATAAGAAGAATGCCTCTACTTATTTTAACAAAATAACCTTAGTGAGTAGTAGTAAAGTGGCTCCGCTGGTTCGGACATGCAGCAAGAATGCAGGAAGAAAGAATTACGAAACGCATATACAACGTAAAAGTAAAATAATGCAGGAGCCGAGGAAGACCAATACCGGTAAGTATTGGTCTTCCTACCATGACCAAATTGATCGTGTTCTATCAGTAGGTGAAATCAGGAGCCCTAGAAACCGGCGAGCGTGCACGAGAAGAGCCATGAACGTTAAACAAGCTAATGAGGTGTGTAACGACCGAGTCATGTGGCGCTCGAATCTCTCTACCTACTTCGCAACGGATTTGGCGTGAAGAACATACGGATGTACTTCACGCCAAGTCTGTATATTGTAGCTACCCCTGAGGCTACCGGCCTATTAAGAATGATGCATTTTCTGTTTGTTGCATTGGTTGATCCAGTCTTAATGCATATCGCTTTTCCCCTTTCCCTTTTCTTTATACAACGTTGGAAGGCATATAGCCCACCCGATATAAAGTGCCTAAAGCGCTTGCAATACGGCTGCACTAACACAGCAATTTCTTAGGAGTTTCCTCATTCGCAGAACCCTCCAGGGCGTTTTTATTGGCTGCGGTTTTCTAGGAGGTAGAGGTACTTTCCCAGGGCTGATATGATGTACCCTACCTCTCTTAAAAACACCGAGATCAATACTAACAGACATGTTCAAGCATACAAATGTTTGTCTTGTAGGGACATAGGCTCCCTAAGTACATTTTACCGCC
Organism: Pyralis farinalis; assembly: GCA_947507595.1. Classification (NCBI taxonomy): domain Eukaryota; kingdom Metazoa; phylum Arthropoda; class Insecta; order Lepidoptera; family Pyralidae; genus Pyralis; species Pyralis farinalis. The sequence continues at coordinate 5,830,501 of OX382270.1, forward strand.
TGTACCATGTTGAGTGCTCTGAAGAACTATTTTCCCTTATCCCACCCTCTCCCTTCCGTCATAGAACCACACGTGCAGGCTTGCGATGTCATCATTCCACTGTTGAGGACATTTGTTCTCGTACTAAAAAGTTCGGCAACTCCTATCTCTATCGAACTATTAAAAAGTGGAACGCCTTGCCGTACCGTAGACCTTTGTCAGTTGCCGCTGCAATTTGGGCTCCCCTTTTCGCTTACCAACAGGCGAAGAGGAGCCCCTATGCCAAGCCATTTTTGACAAAAAATCAGGACTGGTTGCTCGATATGCAGATGAGGACATATCTCAATTAGTGAGCTACTTCTTCTTCTGATACTGACTTTTATTTACTCCCCTAACATAGTATATTTGAAAAGCAGCTGTAGCGGCTCCTAGCGTTCTCGGCACTACGTGGCAAAGATAAATTAGCTTGGATCATTAATAAAACGTCTAACCGCCATCTAACAACCTCCCGAGCACGTTTATTTACGGTTCTAGATGATATTTCATGAAAATTGTTTTCGTGAAATATTTCGTGGGTAGGTATGATTCGAATTTATGTAGACACTTGTAATTACTACTTGCTCGGCGGTGAAGGAAAACAACCTGCTCGTTCAAGAAGTCCGGCCATAAGTTATGTAACAAATGAATATGCATTCATTTTTTTATGATATATAATGTCTATCTATCTATAACTTCACGCCAAATCCCTTACGGGGTAGTCAGAGAGAACCGAGCGCCACGCGACTCGATCCTTACATACCTCACTCGCTTCTTTCACATTCATTGCTCTTTTCATGCACGCTCGCCGGTTTCTAGGGCTCCTGACATCACCTTCTGATAGAACACGACCAATCTGATCATGATAGGTAAGCCTTCCTCGGCTCCTACACCTTCCACTTTTGCATTGTATATCTGCTTCGTCATTCTTTCATCCTGCATTCTTTCTACATGTCCGAACCAACGGAGCATGCCTCTTCTTATTTTAACACCGATGCTCTCTTTCAGACCAACTCTATGAAGTAATGTAATCTTAATAAAACTTATATATTTATGGACCTCAGCAAAAAAATAAAAATATATATTCTATTCGAAATGGTCACCGTTGACTTTTATGTAGGCCTTTAATCTGTCTGGCCACGAATCTATGCATTTACGCTCTGTTTCCATGGGAAATTTAGACACTGCTTGCTCCAGAGATTTCTGAGACGCAATGTCGGCGTGTCGTTTCGAGCAGGCCATGTCCTCTGAAACTGATAACTAACCATAAGTTATAGTCTAGGGGATCAGATCTAGGCTAGACGAGGGCCAGTCTTCAGCTCTTATGAAGTCTGGAACGTTAGTTTCGAGACAAGCTACCCAAGCTTGGCTCGAAGTTCGTGCCTTGTGACTAGGTGCAGAGTCCTGCTGGAAAGTCCACGGTACATTTTTAAAAAGTGCATTGCTGAGATGTTTCACAACACGATCAAAGACAGTCTCTTGATACACTTAAGTCTTCACTTCTTTTTCACAACAATTAAGCTTTGTGACTCATTGATAAGACACCCCCAACCATTACAGATGCAGGATGATGATGATCATGTCGTACCTTTTGGACCACTTGCGCGGCTACTTTAGAACTGTGTGCGTACACTTTCTCATATTGTTTGTTGTAGTGCTCTTCAATCTGTGCCCTGCGGGATAGAAGGCGTTTTGATGGATCCGCTCTCTTGAACTGTCGGGATTGATTTAGGGCTTGTCCTGTATTTCGACGATAAGCGCCGAGCTTCGGGTCTTATTTTATTATACACGACAGAGTCCTAGTGGGAATCTTCATTACTCACGATAAGATTCTTTGTTTCCTGATGGGGTTTCGGCGAATTCTGACTTTAACAGTATTTGTAGTGGCCTTTGTAGTTCTAAAAGCACGCGGTCACGATTTTTTTTGGTCTGCAACAGAGGAAATTTTGGTATATCTGTCAATAGAACGATGAACGAACACGCGGCTGACCTAGCTTTTGAAGTGTCTTGAATACGACCGATGGCTCCATACCCACTTTGTGCACTTTGTGAAAATAAAATTGCAATCACTGCAATCCTATTTTCTTTATCACCCCATTCCAAACTGTAATTTGATAATAAACACGAAAAAAATATGTAAAATGCATTGGATTATTATGTACTAGAACCGATACTGCGAACCTAATATTTGCGCCATGCTTTGTTGCCGATCGGCAACAACTCATTGATGTACAACATTTTTTTTTTAAATACCACTAAGGTGGCATACAAGCGTACGGCCTGCCTGATGGTAAGCAGTTACCGTAGCCTATGGACATTTGCAACACCAGGGGTGCCACTCTTGCGTTGCCGACCCTGTAAGAACCTCTTCACGCCTTTCTTGAAGAACATTGAACGAACGAAACGCATAAACGCCAATCACGGTGCTTTTCACCTTTTGGTCGCGAGAAAAATGCCCCTTAGAAGCGATTTAGTGCTGTATCTTCGTATCTCTAGGATAGACATCTAAATTATTTCAGCGCTGCAGCGGACATTCGTTTTAATTATTACCAAAATGGAGCAAGACTTTTACTTAGGATAGCTCCACTAGTATAAAATAACTCAATAATAAAATGGCGGGGAATCTAAAGAAGTTCGACGGAATAAACGCATTCCAAATTCATAATAATTAAAGAGTTGAAAAAAAGAAAAGTAATTAGATCTGGTTTTCCTCTCGGTTGTGGTGGTCTGCCGGCAGTCGTTCCATATAAATATCAGTATCTTCGCCAAATCCTTAGGCTTAGAAAGCAGGCCTCGCCAATCCTAATGGATTAGGAAACGGGATAACGCGAAGAAGAAGAAGTACTGTTTTTTATATCCTGAAACAGTTCTGTCCTTTCCTGACAATGTATTCAAAAAGCACATTAAAAATACTCTTTGTAGAAGGGCTTCTTATAGAATTGATTAATATGTAACTGACAAAGATGTCTGGAAATAATTCAGCACATACTACGTATCCTTAATAATCTTTAATTTGACCATTTGATATCATTATTGTACCAATACGCTTATGTATTATTTTTTTTTGCAGTACTAATTGACAATATTAAAAGAGACCTATATTGGCAAGTTTCTTTCGGCATTTCTTCTTCGCCAATGGTCATTTTCGAAATGCTAGTAGATTAAAATAAAATGACAAAAGTAAAATAAGAGAATTCAATAAGACACAATGAGATTATATTTCAAAAAATGTAAGACGTGTTCGCCTTTACGGCATTATCAAGGTATTATAAATTTTATATGGTATTATAAAATTTATAAATTTTATAATACCTTGATAATGCCGTAAAGGCGAAACCGGTTGTTAAATAAAATTGTGAAGTGGAATCTGTACAAGTGCAAGTATTAATATTGCAAATATTTCATAAAAATAGTTACAAATTCATTCCTACATAAAGTTATTCTATTAACTTTTTATTCTTTAATTTAATAGATCTATTGTTGTACATTAATCCGAAAACGATACCAAACACGAATTTAGTGCTATATACCATCGTCCCAGCCAGGAATAGAACCGGGAAGCATGTGCTTCTTACATATATAGTGATAAAAGATAAAAAAATAAAAAAAATCTTTGTTTGCCATTGGGCCTTCGCGGGCACTTAGACACGTCTTACATTTTTTGAAATATAATCTCATTGTGTCTTATTGAATTCTCTTATTTTACTTTTGTCATTTTATTTTAATCTACTAGCATTTCGAAAATGACCATTGGCGAAGAAGAAATGCCGAAAGAAACTTGCCAATATAGGTCTCTTTTAATATTGTCAATTAGTACTGCAAAAGGTATTTTATAATACCTTGATAATGCCGTAAAGGCGAAACCGGTTGTTAAATAAAATTGTGAAGTGGAATCTGTACAAGTGCAAGTATTAACATTAACGCGATGTCTTCAAAATTCCACCAAGCGCCTACAATCAACAGTATCAACATAAATATTTGCAACACTAAAATCCTTTTTTTTAATTTATGTACGTATTTGTAACTATAACTTGTTCGGTGGTGAAGGAAAACATCATCAGGAAACTCACACGTCAATGAAAATATATTTCGAAAGATTTGGTGCAATGGTGAATGGCGCGTCTTTGATACCAACGCTCCTGAGTTCGATTCCCATACAGGAACCCACAAGCGTTGGTGTCAAAATAGAGTTACGATCCACTGCGCTACCGAGCTTGTCAAAAATCGAGCACATAACAAGTGAGTTTTTAGAGAGGTAGGGCGCATCAAAGCAACCCGTCTGGGGAAGTACCTCCACCTCACAGAAAACCGCAGTCAAATAACAACTCCCTAGAGGGTTGTTGTGTTCCTGCGTGTGAGTGAGGTTACCAGTAAGCTCCCAAGGAGTTGCTGTGTAAGCAGCAGAGGAGGCATCGCGCTAGTGATAGTCTAGAGAGTCATTTGTCTCGATCCTGTGCCACCTGCATCTGTCAACTCACTCTCTACAAATCTCTTGAGGTCGTAAGCTCATCAGGAATTTGCTTTTTTATAATTCGTCGGGAAACAAGCATATGTACAATCCGCCTGATGTGCAGCTGTTACTTTTTCAACACTAACAACACAAGTATTTGGTAGCAGGAACACAACAACTCTCCAGGTCCTTTGTTATTTTACTATAGCCTTTGTAAGTTGGAGATACGAGTACCTCTCTATGTAGCCCTACATCTCTTTACCCAGAGGCACCATATTTTGAGCTCAATTTGATGAATTATTGATTAACGTCATGTTAGATTTCGTTCTAAATATTATGTAAACACTTAATGGGGTAACTTCCTCGACAGTCACTTTTGAACACAATAATCACAAAGACGCCATCTATACTTTTAGGCTAAATTTAAAGTATATTTTCATCGAAAGCAACATACTCAAATAAGTATAGAAATGTCGCACTAGATAGCGCCACATGTATTGCTGTGGCATTAAGTAGTAAAAGTTGTAGCGTTTCTATAGTGTAGCGACAGATGGCACTGACCCTTATTCTAATACTAATGTGATGCTAAAGTAAGTTTGTGGCAATACTTGAATATGTTGGTAAAAAATAGATGATATAGTTGCTACTGTAAATTCCTAATTTTAAGATTACTCACATAAACATGATATGACGGAGTAATTACTTTGTGATGAAAATGCAACGAGTGCAAATGTAATAGTTAAAGATTTCACGAAAAATAATTATCACAATTTACCTACTTGAGAAACAATATCTTCCGAGTAGGTAGGTATTTAGCACGAAATAATGAGCATTTGAGTAGAACTCACATTATCATAAAACAATGCCCCGGGTACAAAACACAATTGAATTAAAATTACGAGCTCGGTGACGCTACTTTACGCTACTTTGACACCAACGCTCCTGGCTTCGATTCCCACACAGGATAAACATTTGTGTGTAGGTACATGTCTGTTTGTCATAGACTAAGTATTTTCTATGTATAATAATTACGTACTTACAAAAAAAAATTACGTATGTTAATCATTTTTCTAGTACCCATGACACAAGATTCGCTTACTTTGGGGCTTGATAACGCCGTATAAAAAAAATACTTTACAAGAAGTAATACATATTTTTGTTAAATAAAACAATAATTGTAATAATTCAGGTGGGCGTTATATATATATATATATATATATATACGTGTACGAAAATTCTAATTGAACAAAATGAAATGTAAGACCATTGTGATTTACGAGCGAGATATTGTAGCATAAGTTAAATGTAACAACGTACATCTCGCCAAGTCCTCTGCGGGACAGGCAGAGAAAACCGAACATACGTCATATACTTAATTGTATTGATTTACAATACATTAACCAATCGAAATTCAAACATAACTTAATGAACTTAAATCGATGCACTTTTTTATATATATTTTAGAAAAATAGTTAGTGATATTTTTCTATATTTTAGTGTACTTTACAGACGCAAAAAATATTGTTTAATATTACAATTAATATATCTTACCTAAGTGACAAATTTAAGTAATTATATTGGGGGTTAAAGTATGAAATTGCCGATTTGTACCGAAAAATAAAATCTCGTTTTTTTCTAAGATGTAACATACTTATTTAATCAAAATATATACCCTCATTATCTATACATTGCTGCCATCTAATTGGAAGTTTATTTATGCCTTTGTGATATAACGCTGGGGATCTAGATTCGACAAACTGTGTGAAAGCATTTTGTACTGCCTCCTGGGAAGAAAATTTTGGAGCAAGGTCTGGCGAGTACGGAGGATGACGTACGGTTTCTAACTGCAGCTCCTGTAGAGTTACAACAGTTTTTCGTGCAGTGTGAGGTCTTGCGTTATCATGGAGCAATAATGGTAAAGATCGATTCTCGAGTCGGGGCTGTTTCACTGCCAGTTACGCCATCATTGTTCGAAGTTCGGCACAGTATACATCTGCTGTTATTGCTTGACCAGATCTGAGAAAGCTATAGTGAATAACGCCATGAAGAGACCACTAAACAGTTATCATTACCTTTTTATTGGTAAGCTTTGCTTTAAGGTACTGTTACGGCGTTTGACCTGGGGTCAGCCATTGCATTTTTGCTTACGGTTATCGTAAAGAATCTGAAAGAGGTTATCACAGTGTGGACTACGCACGTCCCTGATGTTGCAAGCATCCAAAGATTACGTAACAACTTACCATCAGGCAGACAGTCCGCTTGTTTAACCCTCCTTCGGTAATAAATTATCTCAGCGAAATTGAATATTTTCATATATTCATAATATGGATACTAGACAACTAATAAACTGATAAAGTTTGTCCTGTGTGGGAATTGAACCTACGAATCTTCGTGCCAAAGTAGCATTAGTAATAACTCCACCACCAAGATCATCGAATAACATAAGTAACGAAAATAGCCTACCTATGTATTAACTTGAGCATAAACATTTGAACATATCTGCTTTCTTGATCAGTATTTGTCTTAATCTGGATATTTTTGAGAGTAGTAGGGCGCATCAAAGCAGCCCGTCTGGGGAACTAACTTCACTCAAAGAAAACCGTAAGCAAACAGCAACTCACTAGAGAATTTTTGCGTTCCTGGCAATGAGTGAGTTTACCAGTAAGTTCCTAAAGAGATGCTACGTCAGCAGTAGATGTAGCACCGCGCGAGCGATACTTAAAGTAAGCGTTTACGGTAACCAGTTTAAACTTTAAATCAGTAGGTGTATTCACAATGCCTCGAAACACCATATTCGAATCGAAATAAAAAAAAACTGTCAAATTGTATGGAATCTGAGTATAAACTTTTAAACTTTTCGAATCAATGTGTATGTATACGCTACCAGTGCGGTGGACCGTATACTTGCATGACCCCCTCCATTGTATAAAAAGAAATGTCATTACATTACATATTGTGAACTTAACCAATTATTCATTCATACATATACACCAGTGCTTGACCACAAAATAATGTCAGACTCCACAGGTTCAGTATCCAGGTTCGTTAAAATTAAATTAAAATCTACATCATTCAATTTACTTGAATGCTGGTTTCCAATAAATTCTAAAAATAATACTTAGTTCTATGTACATTGTTTTTCTATTACTTACATATATCTACTAGGGACCGTAACTAAAATCTAGATAGTGGGTGGGTTATATCATATCTAGCACATGGGCTACCCATAGCTCCATTTAACGAAAGGCTTTAGTCTAAAAACTGGTCCACCCCACTAGAGGTACGGTAGATCGTGAGATGACCTATTATAGACAATGACCAATAAATAACTTACGTTTATTGGTATCAATATACAATTATATACTTTTTGCTTCCCATGACATATATATATATATAAATTATAATTCGTTTCGACACGTTTGCAGCATTTCAATGCTGATGCTTTATTGAGGTATTACATACACAGTGGATGTTTCCCTAAGCTTACTTATAGCCAGGCAACAGTGCTAGTAACGACCTTAAGAGTTAACTGACTCGACACTGTACCAAAGATATGCCGAAGACACTCAAACAGCTTAAAAATGTGAAAGAAATGATGTCGGCGGTAGTCCTTCCGCAGCTACTCAATTCCGTCATACACTTTCCTGAAACACGGGACGCGTGTCGTCCGGAAGTAGTCAGGGACGCGGACTAGTCATGTTGTTCAAAAAGAGTTAAAAGACCCTATTGAAAAATTATAGTAGATATTGCTTCAGAGCCGTATTTATGTACTGCTTTCGAGAGTAGCAGATTCCGAGCTTTAGCAAAGTCACGATCACATACATACTTTTTCGTCAGATTATACTGAGGAGTATAATCTGTACATACGTCTAACATGTGTAGACTACTAAAAAGCTTTTAATTCGGTTTAAACATGGGCGAGACTGTCTGTGTAGCTCATAGTCTTTACAGCGATACCGAATTGACTATCGGTATATCGAAGCATAGAAGTGCTTGTGCAGGGAGGCGACGACGATGTGTATCTGAGAACAGTACCAGAGTACGAAACCGATCCAAGTATAAAAATCTGTACTATTACTAAACTCGAAATTGTTGACGAATATGTCTACCTAAGACAGGTTCTTCAGAAAAGTAAGAAATGATAGAATTCGAAATAAGAATACCCGCAGTAGAACTAAAGTTCCTGACATAGCCCAAATGATAAGTTATATTTATATATATAAATTAAAGATAAGATAAGGGAAAAAGGGGAATGATAAGGGGGAACAGGTTCTCAAATGGCGTCCCCGCACTGCAAAGTGCGACAGTGCGATCGAAGCCTGTTATTCTTGGATGTTAATATCTCAGTTCGCTACTACATTGCCGACAGATACCAACATACGACTTCTCATCATCATCCTAGATATCTTCTATCTGTCGCTTACTCTTTCATGCGAAGAGCGTATGATCTTTATGATCAGGATCCCATGTATAAGCATATACAGGCGGTTTTAATACACAATGCATATGATGGGAGTAAGTTCAAACCACTTGTACCGCGAAGTGGTGGGACAGTTGACAGACAGCCAGCTTTTCTTCCGTACATACATGAGAGGAATGATGGATTTAATCGGAAAGCAGCTGGCAAAATATTCCAATAACTAGGAAGATAATGGAATTCACGCGGTTGCCGAAAGATGTTTTCTCAATTAAAAAATCTGAAGTCTAATAATGACGGCAGTGTGGAAGCTCATACATTGGGCAAAATGTCTGTGACTCAAACAGTCAATGAACATATAACTGCAGTCAAAGACGGAGAAATTGAGAAGCCTGCCATAATGGAACATCTTCTGCAAACGGATGTCAATCACTCGATTGAGCTGCATAGTCCTAAGATATTCTCAAGTCTCAACTGCACGACGCTTATTACCGCGTCTAGTCAGGAATTTTGGCAGGAATCAGGAATTGCAATTTCAATCAAGAAGACGGTTTAATCGTATGTTATGTGCGGGCATCGAATAGCAATCTCCAATAGGATACTGTGAGTGTAGTGTGTAAGGGGCCGAGTAATAAGCGAGGTAGAAAGAGGGTAGAAAGATATGTCTGCCCTTAACGGACTGACCGTTTCTAGTTATCCTGTGTCATGCAACGTCGCCGAAATATCAGGAAAATATAAAAACAAATCGCGGTACAATAGTAATTAGCAAAATATTTTTTACATATTACATACTTATATTATTTTTTCGGACTTGACCGACACAGTACATAATCAATAATATTAATAAGAAGCGGTATGTTATTCTTATGTTTTTGTCAATAAATCAAAAATAATTTCTCACCAGCTTATTGTAGCAATGCTTGAAAACGTGAATCCGTAATTATTATTTTTAAGTACCTACCAGCAAGAAATAGTTGGGAAGAGAAGAACGCTTGATTTTTTTGTCTGTTGTTGTTCTGAAAGTGAATATGTTGATACATAAGCTTGAGACAAAAACTGCATTTCAATATTCACTCGCCTATTCACTCAGTAAATTTAAATTTTCACCCTTCTAGACTTTCAAACAATGAAAGTAGGCAAATGACCAAATTACTTTATGCATATGCACCCACATTTCTTACGCATTGAAAACAATATTGTCTATGGTGGACAGTTATTTCAATATGAGTAGGTACGCTAAACATATATTTATCTTTATCCAACACGCTATTGCCTGAGTGAAAAGGCATTACGTCTCCACTACCATCGCGATGCTTCGTAGTTGCAGTTATGGTTGGTTTACGTACTTTGTAAATGTCAAAATAACTCTTTCGATGCCAAATATATTAATGTTGTTTTAGTTTGTTACGTGTTAAAAGGCATCGAAATTGAGTTCACCTCGCGAGTGTTCTTAAAGCTCTGGGTCGCTAATGTCTGCGTTACGCGTTATACTAGTATATTTCTGGGGGTCTGAATGGCTTCGTCTGTCAAAGAGTTTTTTGGTGTTTTTACTTAATTTTGGGCATGGAAGTAGTATATAAATGGGAGTTACGGTTGTTTAATTAGTATATTATAACCTGAGCTAAGTATTATGTTTCATATGTGTTGTTTTAGTAGCAATAATCCCTGTGAAGTGAAAGTGTTGAGGTTAGTTTATGTTCCCGCTATTATGGGGCTTTTACCCCTTGTTCCTGGCTGCGGTTCGGTGAGTAATAGAGAGTAAGTTCCATAACGAAAGTCTTCCATTACTATTTACGTGTTCAAATTATAAATCTTCATTATATCAAGAGAACTGATGTTTGTTTGTTTTTGTTAATTAACATGTCAAAAGGCAGGTGTCTTTCACAAATGCCTGCAAAATATAAACTATTACATGCTCTAATACCTTATCACAAGTGTATCTTACACAATTCATTAAAAGATGATATCTCTAAGCAGTTTTTTAATATAAAATGGCTTCTGGAATGTAACCAATGCAACTGATGTTTGACTAAACTAGATAATAATTGAATACCACAAATAAGTGGTTGTGTTCATTAAAATAATATATTAGAATTACTCTCCCGACTTCATGATGGTGGTGAGAAAAATGAGTTGTTAATTAACAGTGGTATTGATATATCATGCAGTTATCATAAGGTTTAATTGAATTTGACAAATTTAGACCAAAGCTAATAAGTATTTAGTCCGTAATGTAATTTTGACATAAGTCTTCTCGTAACCTTTTTCAGGTTAAATATATGGATCCGATCCCCAGAATTTAGTTATTAAGATATTATTAGGTGTAATAATGGTTAAAACACTGTTATTTTTAGGTTGGGCTCTGGTGCGATGGGATATATTTATGCTCAATATACAAAGATAGGCCATACTTAGTTTAGAATAAAATAAGTACCTACTTTGTCTTACCTTTCTCAAGTATTTTCATAAACTTCTTCAGGTTCGTTCCTGAGATGAGTACTAGCAAATTTTAGATTAAATTCCAAGGTTTCTGTATGCCAAATTAAATACAGTTGTATAAGTATTCAGTAACCCAAAGACATTTTTTAATATGTCTGATCTGAGATTACTTGTAAATGTTTGGGTTCGATACCCAAAGAATCGAATGTTCATTTTTGATCATCTCTGAGGTTACTTCAAAACAACTAACTGTCTATTTTGGTCCCCAAAGAATCAAAGATGTGTGAGATATTTTGGACTAAGCTTTGCTGTACATGGGTTCTATACCCAACAAGTCATAGTTTCAAATGATGTTTGGATAGTTGTCTTCAAGATTACTGATAAATATTTGGGTTGAATTTCTTATGCAGGTTCATATGCTATATTGGATTAGTGTATGATATTACTGGTAAATATTTGGGTTCAATCCCCGAAGAGCTATAGTTTTATAAAACATTCGAAAATCTTGTATGAAATTTACCAGTAGGCATATGTTTGGGTTCGATTCCCAAATACTCCTTGCTACATAAGTTACGTCAAATTATCTAGTCTCTGAAATTATTTATAAATATTTGGGTTCAATTCCAAAATTTATTGTTTCATAAGTAATATATTTTAAATTCATCTCTGAAATTACTGGTAAATGTTTGGGATCCATCCCCAAAGAACTGTTGCTTCATAATATATTACGGGTAGTAAATGTTTGGGTTCAATTCCCAAAGATTTGTACCTGCATAGCATATTATTGGTAAATGTTTGGGTTCGATTCCCAAAGACTTGTTGCTTCTAAAGATACTTTGGGTTCATATATGGATAACCAGCAGTAAATGTTTGGGTTCGATTCCCAAAGACTTGGTGCTTCTAAAGATACTTTGGGTTCATATTTGGAATAACCAGCAGTAAATGTTGGGTTCGATTCCCAAAGACTTGTTGCTTCTAAAGATACTTTGGGTTCATATTTGGAATAACCAGCACTAAATGTTGTATTCGATTACCAAAGACTTGTTGCTTCTAAAGATACTTTGGATTCATATTTGTAATAACCAACAGTAAATGTTTGGGTTCGATTCCCAAAGACTTGTTGCTTCTAACGATATTTTACGTTAATATTTGGAATAACCAGCACTAAATGTTTGGGTATGATTCCCAAATACTTGTTGTTTCTAAAGATACTTTGGGTTCATATTTGGAATAACCAGCAGTAAATGTTGGGTTGAATTCCCAAAGACTTGTTGCTTCTGAAGATACTTTGGGTTCATATTTGGAATAACTAGCAGTAAATGTTTGGGTTCGATTCCCAAAGACTTGTTGCTTCTAAAGATATTTTACGTTAATATTTGGAATAACCAGCACTAAATGTTTGGGTACGATTCCCAAAGACTTGCTGTTTCTAAAGATACTTTGGGTTCATATTTGGAATAACCAGCAGTAAATGTTTGGGTTCGATTCCCAAAGACTTGTTGCTTCTAAAGATACTTTGGGTTCATATTTGGAATAACCAGCAGTAAATGTTTGGGTTCGATTCCCAAAGATTTGTTGCTTCTAAAGATATTTTGTATTCATATTTGGAATAACCAGCAGTAAATGTTTGGGTTCGATTCCCAAAGACTTGTTGCTTCTAAAGATACTTTGGGTTCATATTTGGAATAACCAGCAGTAAATGTTTGGGTTCGATTCCCAAAGACTTGTTGCTTCTAAAGATACTTTGGGTTCATAATTGGAATAACCAGCAGTAAATGTTTGGGTTTGATTCCCAAAGACTTGTTGCTTCTAAAGATACTTTGGGTTCATATTTGGAATAACCAGCAGTAAATGATTGGGTTCGATTCCCAAAGACTTGTTGCTTCTAAGGTTATTTGGCATTCATATTTGGAATAACCAGCAGTAAATGTTTGGGTTTGATTCCCAAAGACTTGTAGCTTCATAAGCTATTTTGGATTGATCTTTGCAGTTAGTGGTAAATTTGGGTTAAAGGATGAAATAAGGATTCCCCTTGATTGGATTTCTAAATAGTGGTTGTAACATATGATATTTAGGTGTCATCTCAGAAATTACTGATAAATATTTGGGTTTGATTCCCAATCAGTTATTGCTTCGAAAGATATTTTGACTTAGTCTCTGAAATTATTGATAAATGTTTGGGTTCGATTCCCAACCAGTTATTGCTGCGAAAGATATTTGGCTTAGTCTCTGAAATTATTGATAAATGTTTGGGGTTGATTCCCAACCAGTTATTACTGCGAAAGATATTTTGACTTGGTCTCCGAAATTGTTGATAAATGTTTGGGTTCGATTCCCAACTAGTTATTGCTGCGAAAGATATTTTGACTTAGTCTCTGAAATTGTTGATAAATGTTTGGGTTCGATTCCCAACTAGTTATTGCTGCGAAAGATATTTTGACTTAGTCTCTGAAATTAGTGGTAAATGTTTGGGTTCGATTCCCAACCAGTTATTGGTTCGAAAGATATTTTGACTTATTCTGTGAAATTATTAATAAATGTTTGGGTTTGATTCCCAACCAGTTATTGCTGCAAAAGGTATTTTGACTTAGTCTCTGAAATTAGTGGTAAATGTTTGGGTTCGATTCCCAACCAGTTATTGCTGCGAAAGATATTTTGACTTAGTCTCTGAAATTGTTGATAAATGTTTGGGTTCGATTCCCAACCAGTTATTGCTGCAAAAGATATTTTGACTTAGTCTCTGAAATTAGTGGTAAATGTTTGGGTTCGATTCCCAACCAGTTATTGCTGCGAAAGGTATTTAGACTTAGTCTCGGAAATTAGTGGTAAATGTTTGGGTTCGAGTCCCAACCAGTTATTGCTTCGAAAGATATTTAGACTTAGTCTAGGAAATTAGTGGTGAATGTTTGGGTTCGATTCCCAACCAGTTATTGCTTCGAAAGATATTTTGACTTAGTCTCTGAAATTATTGATAAATGTTTGGGTTCAATTCCCAACCAGTTATTGCTGCGAAAGATATATAGACTTAAGTCTCTGAAATTAGTGGTAAATGTTTGGGTTCAATTCCCAGATAGTCATTGATACATGACATATTTTGGTTTAATCTCAGAGATTACTGGTAAGTCTTTGGAATAGATTCTGAATGAGATATTTTGGATTTGTCTCTGAAATTAAATAGAAATATCATGTTGGATTATTTATCCAAGCTGTTATTTGAAATAAGCTAGTGTCATGGTTTTATGTGAATTTTAAGTACTATCTCAGCACTTATGGTACACAATTTATATTTATATATAATTGAATTTAGTAACTAGTTAAAATACATTCACGATTTTGGATCATAAGTAAATAATTTAAAGAAGCTTAAAGAAGGCTTAGGATTTTATTTGTAGAATAAAAAAATATGGTATTGATATAATGAATTTAGGTAATGCGTGTTCATATAGTGATTAAAATAAAAAAAAATGGACATCAGTTGCATAAAGGTACATTCCAGTGGAGTTTTTACACAAACTAAGTATTATTTGAAGTTGTCACAAGCATGAAGAGTTTATATAAAGTTACCTGTCTTTTTATAATTTGGAAGTCTTTCCTTTCTTCGTATTAAGAAAAAAAAACCATGGTGCCACTTTATCGAACTGAAATTTATTTTTATTTCTCATTTTAATAGGTAAACATTAAAGGAATATTTATTTGAATAAATATTTATTTTTGTTGGCGTTATATGAATTAAAACAGAATAAAGAATTGGTGGTTATTTATTTATCAATAAAACAAAATGGTAAAAATACCTTACCACTCAATAAATATATGCGAAATGGTTTGTTTATTCATTTGCCTACCCAATCCTTTTCCCACCGAATTTATTTTAAGCTAATCTCCAGCTTTATGCTTGTCTTCTTAAATATCAATATATATTTAAGAACACATGCAAATATGTATTAGAAATAAAGTACTTATTTACTAATTATCTTTAGTTTTTTCTTTGCCCAAACAAGGTTGGTTTAATTTGTGTTTTTTTTATCAGTGCCAGCACAGTTTATACCGGGGAGGACAGGCGCTGGTCTTCTCATACTAAATGGTTTCACATTTTATATGAAGAACCACCAAGCTCGTGGGAAAAAACAATGGTATTGCTCATCCAGAGATGTCCACGGATGTCGTGCCGACGTCATAACATACAAGGGCCTGGATGGTCGAGATTACATCTCAATATTTAGAGGGAGGCACATACACAACCCCCCACGCCTGCGTCAGTGCCACGATGGTAGATATATAAGGGAAAAAGACTTTTTCAATAAATCATTAAAGTGACTAGAAAGTATATTTTAAGGACTATAGTTTATTATTATGATTTTTATTTTGTGAAATCATGTGATGTACTTATTATTATACTGATGATGTGTCTTCAAAACGCATGTTTCTGCTGTAGGGACCTGCTAGATTGTAGACAGTATTAAATTTTGTGAGGAATTTTAGAAATACAGTATTCTGGTACAATGTTTATTTTATTTCCTTCCTGAGCTGACGAATGAGTAACGCGAAACTTTTCTCATGTGTGGTGTGTTGAAATGTGGTTAAAACATTAAACGAAATAGATTTAAATTTTGAAGAAAAAGAATGTTTTATAGTGTTTGAGTTAGGATTTGATAAACAATACACATACAAGAAGATATACTTAACGCATGGCATTTTTTTTTTATGATCAATTTATAAAAGCTCATAGATGCAAGTCATTTAAATTATATATGCAAACGAATAAAGTTGCGGCGTCTGTCATAGACGTATAAAAAAAGTCAGATGGAATCTCGCTGAGAAACAACTGAAGCACCACAATGGCGGCATGTAACTATGTGTGAGTGTCAAGTGGGTTGCCAGATGGAAGAAAATTTCCCATTTCTTTAACTAAAAAGAAATAAAAAATTATATGATTCGTTACTGTCTTCGAAACTCGAATTTTATGGACCGGTGATTTGTAACTTGTGTTGTTTAAAATAGGTATTGATGAAAATAAATTAAACACATGAAATATAACATTAAATATTCCTTTTATTATGTAGGACAAACAGATGCATAATTTTGCATCTGTTTGAAATAAAAAATGCCCAAAAAAATACACCAGTTTTAATGACCAGACGAGGCTCTGGCGAAAGAGAGGTAGGGCACGTTAGCCTGACTGGGGAAGTACCTCCACCTCACAGAAGACGGCAGCCACTCCTCACACTCCTCAAAATGTATACTGCATATTACACTGGATCTAGATGGAATCAAGCCGCTTTCTTTTCTGGACTCTCTTATGATTTGTACCCAATCATTCTTGCATGCATCGTTTGACGATGGAAATGTAAAAAATATTAAAGATATGAATAATAGTTGTTCAGTAAAAGAATCATAGGATGTAAGTTTATATGTGTGATTAAACAAAATTAGGTATATGAATTAAGTAAGAATTTCAAGAGAACAATAGAAAAATGATCTCTCACACATTTACGCTAATTTGGAAATGTGAGTTATGGCAACACTGGTCGATTTATTGTTTTGAAAAATTAATTTAAGTGAAAACGATTAGTTAATCAGAAAAATTACTTGCTTACCTATGTAAGCTAGTGTAAGTCTAGCTGTAAAGTAATCCCTTGGCTTTTTTTAATTGTACTACTATGGTTCCGACTGCTCTTCACTACGCACGACGGCATTCTTATTATTTTTTGACAAGGTTATCACGCGGCGAGGTGTCGGTGCGTAATGGCGGGCGGTAGACTTACTACGGTGTGAATATGTGCGTGTCGGCTCGTACGTATAGCGACTGACTTACTATGGAGGTGCTTCAGTGTTTAGTTCGGGAGACGGTGTCTGCTTTTTTTATTACGTCTATGGCGTCTATTTGTAATGTCAAAATAACAGCGTTTTATTAAAAGCATATTAATGTATACAGGATACCAAAAAACATTTATTTTTGAATTTATTGTCTGTCTGTCGTTCGGTTAATCTCCGACTCTGAAGAAAATCCCGATTTTGGCGAAATTGTCACTTGTAAATGCCGATGTTATAAGGAGAAACTTAGGCTCCTTTTATTTGAGAAAAAGAATTAGAATTCCGATAATTCATTGTGTAATGTAAGGTGTTGTATGCACAACGGACACAGGCTGCTGCTGCTGTAATTACTTACCATCAGACAGGTCGTATGCTTGTTTATCACTTATAAATATAAAAAAGACAGGCGGACTGAAAAAAAAACTGGTTTTGCTTCTATATCGCCAGTAAATTCCCGCTTTTTCATTAAAACACAATATTCCACGTATAAACTTAACACTCTTACATCTTTATTACGTTATACGTATGTGGGATACAAAACTCTCACAAGAGTAATTCTTACGGATACAAATTCCGTAGAAATCATTCACAAGCATTGGCCGCGGTAGAGACAAAAATTGCTTGGTCGTGCGCCCACGAAACCTTTTATTAAATCTTTATCTGATGATAACCATCCGTTTACTTATCTATTATTATAGTCTATTATTATATTATTTCCATAAATATCAATTGCTGTTAAAAATAAATAATATTACGATTTGCATTACGATATTGTCGATATTCAGTTATTAGTACTATTGTACCTAAGAGTTTCGATAGTGAACTTATCACCTTAAGAAACTCTCACTTGTACAACATTGCTTAAAACTACGTAAGGTCTAAAAAGCAGTCATACTGGGTATAAACAGCTCCTGTCAGTCGCTGTCTCGATCTGGTGCCAAAACTTCACAGGGTGCCTTTGATGGTTGTTTATATTTCATCATTTTGTTCTTATTACTGTTTTTGATTATTTATTTATTCCAAAAAAATATAAAAATAATCGTTATACATAATTAAAGCCGCTCTATTAAATATCTTTTCATTAGGGAAAAGATACCCCATCTATACAATACACGTTACAGCAATGGCATGAATTTGCCATTGTTGTAAGGAACCACATTTGCAGCGTCTGAGACCTCACCAAGGAAAAAAAAACGAAAATAGTGTCGCAACCATGACAGCAACAGCAGCATCCACAGGCCCAGACGTGACATTATACGCGCGGACCATAACTATCTCAGCAATTCCAAGAGTTTGCTGACAACCTTTTTGACATGTTCGGTGGCGCAGTGGCGAAACTCGCTGTTACGTTACTTTGACACCAAGCTCGTGGGTTCGATTCCCGCATAGGGCAAACATTTGTGTGCATGAACATGTCTGTTTGTCTTGGTCTGGATATTTTAAAAGAGAGGTAGGGCGCATCGAAGCATCCCGTCTGGGGAAGTACCTCCACCTCACAGAAAACCGCAGCCAAAAACAACTCCATAGAGGATTGTTGTGTTCCTGCGTATGAGTGAGGTCACCAGTAAGCTCCTATGGAGTTGCTGTGTTAGCAGCAGAGATGGCATCTCGCGAGTGATACTTAATGTATTGCAAGCATTTATAGGTTACGGCTACCTCTTTACATCAGGTGGGCCGTATGCTTGCATGCCTCCCGACGTTGTATTAAAAAAACCTACTTTTGTTTATTGTTTATTCATTGTACGTATTAGATAACCTTGATGTACGTTACTTTTACTAAATCTATAATATTGTTGTAGTGAATTGGTATACGTGTGTTCTTTCGCCCGTGTAAATAATTCTATCAATTACTCTAGGTTGGCTGGAAGTGATCTCTTTTAGTGATTAGTCAGTTATTGTAATTAGTTTTTAATGAACCGTACAATAAAGATATTACAACAACAACCTCATTCAGTCTCAGGTGTACAATATCCCCCATGTGTTGTTATTTGGCCGTGCTGTTCTGTAAGGTACTTCCCCAGGCAGACAAAGTAGTTTGTGATGGGGGATCAGCGGTGGCGGTTGCATGCTTTTTCTGTCACAGATTCTGCAGCCGAAGCAGAGACGACCAGAGCAGTCGGACCAGTGACGACCAGAGTAGCCCAGCCAGGGATAACCAGAGCAACAATGGCGGTAACGTCGTTGGCATTCATCTAACGACACTGCGCTAAATGGAGGATGAATCAATGGCGCTGCAAGTTCACAAAATAATATACATAATATTGCTTGGAAATTCGACTGCCATTATTAAATTTTATTAATATCAATTTGGAAAAAGAAATATAACATTGAATAAATATAATAGCATACTATGTTTGTTTACTTGTAAATTAGTTTTCATTACGAATTAACATTAAACATATTGGTACAGTTTATAAATCATGGTTTCTCTTGCAGGAATATACTACCTTCCCTCGCACCGGACCGGAAGCATGGTGTTAATATTCAAAGACAACAAGTACTGGATCAACAATAGGTATCAAAATACCATAAACTGGACGTGTCGGGACAGGAAACGGCTTGGCTGCAACAGCTGCGTGCAGACCACCGTAGAGGGCAGGTACATTAAGCATAAAGGATTCCACAACCACGAGGACAACTACACTAAATATAATTTTAATGATTAGACAATACAAGCAATGTAATTTAGTTTACAACTTACATGGACCAGTTTAGGCACAACCAGCAGGTCGTCATGTGTTACTTATAATATATTATATATTATGTTTTGTTCTTTATACAATATGTAAAAAAAAACCAGATGCTAAAGGGAATTCTTTAATGTGACTATATTTTTGTATGAGGCCAATCATATTAAAAAGCGGAGTCGTACTCTTTCAGCTTGAACACTATTTTTTATACTTTATATAGTTTAGAGCTACATGTTAAAAGAAGAAAAAATACAGGATGTTTGTCTCAAAGTGCTTGTGCCACAAGTGAGCAAGCTGGTGTTTCTATTCATGAATGTTTATGCGATCGATGCCCCACAACACATATAAAAGATATAATGTGTTAGGTTTTCGTCATCAGGAGCAAAGCGAATGATGATTCGACGTTCTTGACTTTTTATAAATGTATGTAAGTACGTATATCTTTTGTAAAACTCATGACACAACCGAATTTTGTATACTTAATTTATTGTTACTACAAAGATCCTACTTATTTTTTTATTTCTATGTCTCGGTTAGTACAGAATATTGTGGTTAGTTATTTTTTTGTCCATTGGGTACATTTTATTTAGTGTTTATTTGATATTATGGCCAGTCTGAAACATAAAGAAGTATTATTATAAAATGAAAGATCTGTTGTTTGTGGCATTTGTTGTAACATTATTTCCATTTTGTGGAACTCTTACATATTACAAGGAGTCACAAACTTTTTGCATAATAAAACTTTAGAGATTGTGTTTTCAATTTTAATTTACTAACTCTCATGTCTATTCTATATTATGGTCATGTCATTGTTATTCTTCTAGTTTTAACTTTTTCGCTATTATATAAGATATGAAGCACCCAAAAAAATACCTCCGTTAATGAATTAAAGCTTGGTTGAAATAACCGAGCTCAGATCCTGTTAAAACAATCCTTTTTATTTTATTTGGTTTTATTTCATAGATACTTGAAATGTACCTTCCAGACTTATATATATCTCTATTGCTAATTTTAGACTTTCATAGCCTTGAAGATGTGAACTTATGGCAGCCACTAGAATAAGAACCTTATGCAAGAGGTGCTATTCTAACAATCGTGATCCTTAATACTAATTACTCGAAAGTGATAATTTGTATAGTGGGGTCCATTTGCGATGGTC
Organism: Pyralis farinalis; assembly: GCA_947507595.1. Lineage (NCBI taxonomy): Eukaryota > Metazoa > Arthropoda > Insecta > Lepidoptera > Pyralidae > Pyralis > Pyralis farinalis. The sequence continues at coordinate 5,851,482 of OX382270.1, forward strand.
AAAACTAAATAAAGGATTCTATTCATGCAATTGGTCAAACCTGCTTTGTTTACATCCGCCATTAATTAGTTCATGCGAATTAGCGCCAGCCGGCACCCAACCACACCACTACTGTGGATAGATCTATGCTGTCTTTGCCGTGGCTGCTCCGGTCGTTTCTACCTAGGTTGCTACCGTCGTCTCTACGATCACCAGCCATTTCAAACAGGAATCGTAAGCACACGCCACCGTTGCTGCCCTGGTCATCTCTGCAACATGTGTTTCGCCTCTACACAAGGCATCCTCAGATTCTAGCGCTAGATTCTAATTATCAATATGAACATGTAACCATGATGTAAGAAATAGAGGTCCAAGAGAAGTGTCGCTGTTAAGACATAATAGATAATAACGGATATAATAGAAAAAATGCGGATGAAAAATTACGAAACAGATACACAACGCGAACTTGGAAAATGTAGCAACCTAGACTCTCCTACCACGATCAAAGTGTGTTATCATAAGTTGATATCGAGAGCCCTAAGAACCAGCGAAATGGAAAGAGCTATAAATGAATGGATATTTCCGGACAATACAGCCTAGGATACAGAATGAATATTAAAAAGCCCCATGTGGCGCTGGGTTCTTTTTGTCTGGGATTTATCGCGAGGATAACCGTTGAATATGAAAATCTTTTATTTTGAGACCGATAAAGAGGTCGAAAAAAAATCATTCCAAAGGTTTGGACTTTTTGAATGGAGACGTAACATTTTTTTCACTATTTCCAAGTTTGATGGTAATAGGTGATTATATTATGATGTAGAGTCATCGCTTTTGTTTTGACTTACTCAGTGTACCTTTCACGACCGAATTTGATGAAATTTAGTATGGACACTTCTTAAATCCTATGGCAGCTGGTTTAGCGAGTGTTTGTCAATCCGCTATAGTTAAAAAATCAAGAAGATCGACAAAGTGTGGGGCCTTTGGCAATTTCATTGATTTCTGAAGGCCAGTGAAACGAGATCGATACTCACATACATATATTGTATGAACTTTTTCTTAGCCATCGAAGGGTCTATTTACGAGGTAATAATCCCTTGTTGAATCAGATCTATCATCAGAAATACGCTCAATTGTGAAATTTTATGATGAGCGACTGTTATATATGGTTGAAATTTGTATACTTAGATTTAATTGTGTAAATTACATAGTTACATACCTACAGGTCGACCTTTATACATTAAAAAACCATTTGTTTTATTTTTATTTAACATGATGTATTTGTTAGTTTAAAAAAAATGTGCTGTGAAATAATTCTTTTTAAATTTTCGTACCTATAGACATTATTGCAATTCTTAGATATGTACTTATTTTTCTTGTTTTGAATTATTGTAGAGTTGTGGTGAATTCTGCCTTAGATATTAATATTAACGCCACCTAGTGGCCGTGTATTGTATTAATTATAGACAGTTAAACCCAAGCCACGGATAGATGGCGTCCGTAGCTACAGAATTGATTAAGTTTTGTTTACAATAACTGTCACAAAAATAGAAATTAAGTTATTTTATTTGTTTACTGGGTACTAATGAAAGTTTACTCGTGTATAAAATGAATTGGTTTCGTACCAAAGCTTTAATACATTAACAATCTCATCAATATATTGCCTTTCTGTTCTAAAGGTTTAATAAAAGACATAATTAAATAATTTATAAGTTTGTATTATATTGTAAATTATTATATTTTACCGTTCAATTGATATCACAATTCAAATGAATTGTGTTAAGATATGTATATTTTATATTGGTACGAGAACTAAACGGTACTACGATGAATCATCATCTCTAATCTGTGATCAAAAATAATATCGTTTAATTACTTCACTCCGCATGATATTTTTTTTCTATTTAGTAGTCATACAAGTACTTAGAAATTCTCAATGTTAAAATAAACCTAGTCATTATTTCCTTTGCATTTCTGTAATACTTATTAAAACGTGCCAAACAATGAATATATAATTATTTAAGGTATTATTCTTATATTATTACTGGTAGTTTATTTTGGTAGGGTTTACCCTTAGGTGAAATTGTACGTAGCTTTTTATATAAATCTTACATCGACTGTTCCATTATTTTATTCCAGAATATAAACTAAATTTCTGCTACATACTTCAATTGTTTTTGTTGTATCCGATTTTGAAAAAAAAAGTCCAATTAGGTACATATTAAATTATCAATATCTCTACATATATATTATAATTTTTATTATATTATGTATGTGCTGACTGTTCAACAATATACATATATATATGCATGCGTATAAATATAAAATTAATTCAGTCTAGGTGTTGTTTGCATAAGATGTTTGCGTTTTTGTCAACATACAACCAAATCACTGGAGGAACTGAGTGTTGGATAATGCACTAGATGCAAGAAGTAACAATGTTGTTGAACAAGAATCAAGAATAATTTATACCAGTCATCAACAATGTGTTTTCCTAAATGTACATTTAGGAAAAAACATTGTTGCCGCATATGGTAACGCACGTTACAGATATATTTATGAAAAAGCATTGAGGTATGTGTCAGCAATCTGACACAATATTTTTTTAAATCTCACTTTATTATTCATGCTAAATCACTATATTTCTGGAGTACCAAGGAGTATGTGGGTTACAAAATGCCAACTTAATAAGCTTCTAATTTAAATAATGATATAATTATTGTTATTACAGATTTTTTAAATGAATCATTATTGTTTTAATTACTTTTTTATTTTATTGTTGTACTTTTAATAGCGATTGATTGTTATTTCTTTTATTCAATTATGCAAATGTGTAATTAGCAATTGTAGTGTTTAATTTGTCAATGTATTTGCATGGCGTAGTATGTATGTATTTATGTATATCTTCACGCTAGGTCGCTTGCGGTGTAGGCAGAGAGAACCGAACGCCATAAGACGCGGTCCTTACACACTTCACTCGCTTCTTTAACATTAATAGCTCTTTTCATGCACGCTCGCCGATTTCTAGTACTCCTGACATCACTTTTGGATATATATATTTTTATTTTTTTTGCATGGCGTCGTACCTACCTATAGAATATGGCATTTAAAGTTAACCCCTGAAACATTGCTCATTAAATATTAATAACATTTGTTCGATTATATATATATTATTTTATTGTGATAATATTGTCAATTAGTATTTCGTGCGATAGAGATGGCACTAGTGCTTTTTTATTCAAACCATCACTTATATATACTTTGATATTTGTTTAGCATTTGATGTTGATTGATTTAAATACTTGCTAAAAACGTTAAACGGTGAAAACGCGTTGTTACGCTACTTTGACACCAACGCTCGTGGGTTCGATTCCCACACAGTACAAACATTTGTATGCATGAATATGTCTGTTTGTCTTGGTCTGGGTATTTTCTATGTATAATAAGTATGTATAAACAAAAAAAAAATGTATTTACGTATGTTTATCAGTCTAGTACCCATAACACAAGCTTCGCTTACTTTGGGGCTAGATGGCGCTGTCTAATTTGTCCGACAAAAAAATATCATCAAGTAGTTGTCAAACATTTTAGATTGAAATGGATGGATGGATAAATGGATTAAAGCCGCCTGCACAAGACTATTCTACCCTGTGCTGATCGTATCTAGTGAGACTATAGAGTAGTTCCTGTGTTCCGGTTCACGTAATAGTTAGGTAATATAATAGTTTTAGTTGGTAAAATTTCACATAAGAAGTGAACGTCACTAAACTAAAAACGTTTGCTCAAACAATTTGAGAGTTCGTGAACGCGTGTAGCATTTTACTAATTGTATCCAATCCATTTAGGTCCAATTTGTTGTTGTCTTACACAATGGATAAAGATAAAGTTAAAAGATAAATGTTCAATTAGGGAACGTTGTGCAAACCGACCTAAGATTAACTGTTAAGTGTTTATTGCTTAACTGCAGGATGTGAGTGCAGCCGTACCTCGTGATATCGGTCTTACTTTTCTAGTTTTCCTTTGAATAAGATAAATTTAGAAATTAGATTTTTCCTCAATCTAAAAGAAAAATAATTGCATTGCATCAGATGCTCAATTACCGCATAAACTTTTTAACATAAATTTGTTGTAAATTTTACAAAAAATTCGTACGTTATAATTGTGCCAAATTCTTAGTGTCCTAGTAAATTATAGTGTTGAGAATTCCATTGAGTGCATAATTGATTATATAATGCATTCGAGAATAAAAGTCATTGTAATTGTGTTAGTCCGGATTACCGTAGCGATAAAAGAATTTTTAACCATTTGTTCGTGTATAATTACGGTAATAAATGTGATACCTACTTCGAAACATCCATATTAAATTTATGATACATAGCAAAAATCTATTTAAGATTTACATACATTTACAGATTGAGAATATTATATTATATGAATAAATCAACTTCTCAATCTGTGTAAATTTGTCAGAATACAGACTTTAGTAAAGGTCGGCTTTAGTAAATCAATTAGGAAATTGACACCATTTTTCTTTCATTCGTCATTCATAAGTTATGGTCATCCTAGACGTAGTTGACCTATGTTCAGTTAATTCTATCGGCTTCTTTTCAGAGACGGAGTATACTGATTTTTCAATTAACTCCTTATAATAACTGTGTTTTTACATTTTTTTATTGCGTTACAGAAATTACGGTACCTAGTCTAACTTAATTTTAACACTTGGTCATCTGGTGCTGATTTGTATTTTGTAAACAAATTGTCTCGATTTTTTATACATTTTAATATACGAGATCCTGGGTTTCAAAATTAATTTCCGGTTTGGTGCAACATGTCCTATGGTATGTGAATGTTGTAAATAGCATACAAAATGTCGTGCAGCATCATTGGCATCTTTTCATTTAAATATAAAGTTGAAGTTGCTTGATTTCAATTCACTTTTTTTTATACGTATATTCGTAGGTTTTTTTGTCTCTGTCTCAAGACATAGTAAGACAGCCTGGAGGTCTGTGTGAGTTTATGACTACTGTTGTAGCTAACAGGTCTGAACGTAGCATGACGTGATCGAGTTAACATGTTATGTGCAGGTGAAAAGCGTTTAGACAGATAATCAGGTGCTCTGTTATCATTTGTATTTTTTTTTTTATCGGTATTTATATCTCGCATCACTGTTACATTTCTACACGATGATAATGTTGTTAGGACTTTGTTTAAGGACTTATCTCCTTGTATATTTCATCTATTATACGTAGATCGCACGAGTATAGATTTAATATGTAACAATCCAGCGCCAACGACAACGCCAGGTATATTAAAATGTATAAAAAATCGAGACAATTTGTTTAAAAAATACAAATCAGCACCAGATAACCAAGTCTTAAAATTAAGTTATACTAGGTGCCGTAATTTCTGTAACGCATTAATAAAAAAAATGTAAAAACACAGTCCTTATAAGGATTTAATCGAAAAATCACTATACTTGGTCTCTGAAAAGAAGCTATAATTTATGAATGATGAATGAAAGAAAAGTGGAGTCAATTTCTTAAATGATTTACTAAAGCCGACCTTTACCAAAGTCTGTATTCTGACAGATTTTTTACAGATTGATAAGTTGATTTATTCATATAATACCTGATATCTTAAATACATTTTTGTGACGTCATTTTCCGTAAAATTCTTATCGAGTTCACTTTCATTCAGACAACTGTAATGGTAAAAAAAATTATTAATCTGTTGTACAACTTTCAGTTAAATATATCAAGAACCAAAACAATAAAAGTTTGTTGATGGTAAACAACTACACTTACCGGTTTCACCATCTATTGACTGTAGGACAGCGCTTCAGATGTACTTCGGAGCCAAAGAAATGTTCCGCACGAGTCATTTTGGACAAAAATGGTGATATACTCAAGCTGAACGAAAATCATAACCACGATCCGCCGAGGTTCCATCTGGGCAAAAACGGGATTTATATAAAATTGTAACTTAACCCATAAATTTGGTGGCATATTGGGGAATACGTAATTGAGCTGATATCGTCTTGAACTTCGTTTAGGTGTATATTGGTATACACCTAAACGAGAGCTTTGTTTAACAATACAGGCGAAGGGAGTCTGAAAGATAACCCTAATGTCAAAAGTTCGAATTTACTTCACCAATATGATACGATGTGATAGTTGGTGCCGATTTCTCATAAGCCATGATCTAACTTATAGCGTGTATATACACAACTACATCATAAAATTAAGTTTAGTTTTATTGTACAAAAAAGTTAAGTTTTAATTTAACACAATAATTTCATTTTTATTTGTGTACTCGATAAAATGAAACTCGATAAAATGAAACTCGATAAAATGAAAATTTGTTGCCACGAATTGCATCGACGATAGATGGGTACGAATTTTTATACGAGAATTAACATATATATGTAAGAAATTATTTTTGTAAATTGTACATTAAAGATACACAATGAGACGTGCTAAGAAGGGAAGTGAGGTGAAGTTTCGAGCAAAACTTTAGATTTCCGTTAGGGAGATAGCGGGCCCCAGTTCAGTCGGCTGTGCGATGAATCAGCGATATCTTAATGGTTTTGACTTTGTAGAAGTTAAGGACAAGACCTAACCAAAGGCGAAATTTCATTGACAAAAAAATAGAGTCGAATGTCGAATAACAGTCTACAGGACAATTCCCGTTAAAAATTGTTTAATTCAATGTGTAACAATCGCGAAAACCTAAGACAATACTAGGGCAATAGTTGTTGTAGGTGCCTGCCTTCCAACTTGTGTCTACTATTGTGACAAATTTTCAATAAACTTTTAGAAGACGTTTAGAGAGAACTGCTTGGTTCCTGAATTTCAGTGCTTTGTAGCGTAGTAGGTAAAAGAAACGCATTTGTGTTATATTATAGCAATATATAAAATTTCATACTTTTAATAAATCGGTGTATTCAATTCACCTAAACGTTAGTCGTTTAATTTTTAAACCGATTATTGTAGAAATACGTTACACAATATACTGCTGCAATTTGATCTAACTTACTTTGTGTGCTACCGACACCAAGTAGTTGAAGCGAACTAGCGCCGGCCTGCAACCATTCACTACCGTTATTAGATGCGTGCCGTCGCTGGTGTGGCTGCTCTGGTCTCTGCGTCAACTGATGTGGTCGCGTCTGCGATCGTCCACCATCTGTAATAGGATACACAAACACTTTCCTATGGTGTGCCCTGGGTGCCGTGGTCGTCTTTGTTGTTGCCGGCTCGTTTTAGTTCGTATGTACCAATGTGTGTGTAATTTGTGTCATGTCGTGTAAGTGTGATAATGGCTGTATAGTATATTAAGTTATGATATTAAGTAGACCTTTTGTAGTGTTGTAGTCGAGAGATAAAAGCCATTTTGTAAGAGCTCTTTTGCAAGGGTTCCTGGGCAAGGGATATTATATATATATATTATTTGTTGGTCTTATTATAAAGGTAAGCTCCCAAGAAGCAAAAGAATCTTTGTGCAAAGCTGGTGTATATTTTCAATGGTGCAGACCACTGTTTTTCTTGTTTGAGAGGATTGGATTATACCCACACTGTGAGTGCATTCTCCGTACCGTACCGTAGAAGACGAACATTTGCCTCACCTAAGAACCTCCTATCTTTGATAAAGTCGTGAGTTCGGTGACGAAATCTAAGAAATGCTGCTACCTTTAATATTGCTCGTTCGGCGCATTCGACCTCTATGATGTGTGTTTTAGCAGCACCACCCCATGTGCTTATGCAATATCCTAATAGAGATTGGCACATTGATTGATAGATAAGTTTCAGTATTTTAGGATCTGCAACCTGTCGAAGTTTTTAAAAATATAAATAAGTTTACGCAGATTAGCTGCTAGGTTTTGCAGATATAGTTTGAATGAGAGAGCTGTATCAACCTAAATAGAGCTGTATCGCAATAATCACACCTAAATATTTAACGGAATCCACTCGCTCGAGGATCTGGCCTGGACAAGCGGAGTGGTCGATTGCGCATAAATGAGCAGCAATAGAGCCTCTTGTTGGATATTGGGATTTATTTATAACAAAGAACATATATTTTAGAAACGTTTAAGGTTAGCCTGTTATTGCTCACCGAGGTGGAGCATATATCAAACCGATCTGGGCACTACAATAAACCTCATTTCAATTTATATTAGTAAAGACGAGTGCAGTGTCATTTGCGAAAGTAAATATAGTACAGTTGAAGTTTGCATAGATCGTTTATGTAAAAGAGAAAAAGCGTAGGACCCAGGATACTGCCTGGGGGACGCCAATGGTTATTGGAATTTCGTCACTGACCAGATCATTAATTTTCACTCTCTGTATCTATCACGGAGATAATCTGTAAGTAATGTCAATGGAACACCTCTCGATTCCATTGGGTTCTAGTTTTTTAAGAAGCAGGAGAACAGAAACTGTCTAATTCCTTTGCAAAGTTCAGAAATATACCAACACAATAAGATCAGTGAGATCATGCACTGTCTCATTAGGGGATTTCCCTCTTCTAAATCCATATTGAGATCGTGCCGACTATTCAATTAATTAAGTTCAATTTAAAAAATATAAAAATCAAATCAAATTGTTTTTTTTTATTGTCAGATATGGCGAATTCCTCCAGATAATCGTCAGATTATGAGACAGCACGTCTAGGACATAAAGATGAACCATATATATCTAAACCAGATTTTTTTTGTACATTCTAATAATGGCCGCGATTTTGCGTCACATCCAAATCGTCAGTATATTGAATGAGGGCTTTTTTTAGGTTCACTTAACATCCCCTTAAAAAAATTAACGCGCTTAATTTTTTTTTTCATATTCTTTGTCAATTTTGTTTTCTTACATTGATGAGATTTCAGAGTGAATTTTGATGAAAGTAGTTTTTTTTTAAAGAGAAAATGCTTTCTTTTTCGCAAACTACAGTCTTTTAGAAGACAATTAGTTAAGTAAAACTTTCCGCCTAAATCTGCCCCTTGCTTTTTTGAGTTTTATTTTAAATTTAGTTTTGATGTTAACAGTATTTTTATAAAATCTAATCTACATTAAGGATAACTCGTGCGATGTCACCTCTGTTAGGAGCTTACTGGTGACCTCAGTCACACACAGGAACACAACAACTCTCTGTTGTTGTGTTCCTGTGTTGGAGATGTTAGTTGTGGGAGACGTTATTTGGCTGCCGTTTTCTGTGAGGTGGAGGTTACCTCCCGAGACGGGCTGCTTTAATGCACCCTACCTCTCTTAGAAACACCCAGTTCGAAACAAACATGACATGTTCATGCACACAGTTGTTTGTCCTGTGTGGGAATCTAACTCGGAACCCTTTCTGTTACAGCAGTCATTGGTACTCGACCACGGGTAATAGACGATAATACTTGACTTGAATTTGAATTGATTTTTATACAATGTCGCGAGCTATACAAGCATATGGAGCACCTGACGCCAAATGGTTACCGTAGCCCATATACACTTTCAATATAGGAAGTATCGCTAGCGCGGTTATCTTGTGTAGGAATCGGACTCACGAGCTTTGATGTTAAAGTAGCCAGTAACCACTCGACCACTGGTATATGTAAGATCATGTTTCTTAAATTATAAGAAACTTTATTGATCCTTCTTCTTTAGTTATGTTTGTAATTTATTTTCAAAAGAAAACTTTTTTTACAACCTCTGCCCGATAGGCGTACAAGCATACGGCCCATCGTAAAGTGATTACGGAGCCTATGAACGATTGCGAAAAGTCTCGACCAGTACCTCCGGAGACTTTCGCTAGTTCCACAGGTCAAGAGCCGGATACAGAAGCTAGCAATCTCAGGAACTATACGTATTGTGCGGAGGTTCCTTAGTTTGTCCCCCGGACCACCGACGACTTAAGATATATCTCACGCCGGCGGTTTTCTTTTTATATGTATTTATATTTAAAATATTGTATGTTTATACGTATATTGTTAATATAAAGACAAAAAAAGAAAGTGAATAGTAATAATAATTACATAAACAAGCAAAAAGAAAAAATAAAACGTGTTCCAGTTCTCGTAAGTATAGTGTATTAAAATAATAATAAAGAGAAGAAATAAAGAAGAATACTGTGTATTTTTAATTAAGTATTACCATTTATTAATTTCATGACAATAAAGTTTGACAGAGTAAGTGACTTATGTAATTGTTTAGAACAAATTACTTATGATGTATTTTTCTGACAGCTACCTATATTGTGACCAACGGTGGAAGAACTCTGGTGCTACTGAATAATTTCTCATATCGGAAACACTGTAAATTAAAGTCCGGTGTACGTCTCCAGTGCACGATGAGCGTATCCAAACGGTGCAACGCGTATCTCATCTTGAACGAAATGGGGCAAGTAATTAAGTGCAACGAGGAACATACCCACAACCCGACGTCGTACCGTCGGACGCAGTCTGGAACGTATGTCAGAATCTAATAACTAAGAAGTTGAAAGAAATCAGTGTGCTTGATCGCCATCTGTTTAGAACAAAAAGTGGAATTAAAATTCCGAGAGTAAGGAACACAATGTGCTGCCTCGAAGCAGTGCTGTAATGTTAGTACTTACGTTATAACTAAAATGTTATATGAGATGAAAGCGTTAAAAATGTTTATTTAATTAACAGTATAACTTTAAATGCGAAAAATAAATAAAAGGCATTTAAGAAAAATAACGCTGTATTCACAATTCGCAATTTTGTTGTATAAATTCATCTTTTAACCCATAATATATTTTTTAACTGTACTTAAATAATAACACGTGCTGCGTAATATCTGCTAATTGTATGGAAGCTATAAAATTACAAAAATGATATATTTTAATGCTTTTTATACTATTTTGTACATTAGGCAACTTTTTTAATATTAGTAGAGGTCTAGCTTTTAACTAACAAATTAACAACGTATAAGCTATTATGGCAATTACCGAAATGAAAGGAATTCTATAAATGGCAAATATTTTGCACAAACAGACAACAAAAACAACATTTCTTTTTAGATAGTATAAGGACAAGTTGTAAGGCCGAACCAACTGTTGCAAGATTTTTTCATCAAATCATCAATTCATTCAAAAATATTACTATTTAATTTCACATCAATATTGACTAAGTTTAGTTAAAATGTAAATTCAAAAACATATATCATATTTTAGTAAATAGTATATACCTGACACTGTCGAATATTTTTAGTGGTATGTTAATCTATATCTTCATGCTAAGTCACTATGAATATTTTCACGCCATAAATGTTAAAGAAGCGAGTGAGGTACGCAAAGTCAGTTATGTGGCGCTCGGTTCGCTCTGCCTGTTCCCCTAGGGACTTGGTATGTTAATCGTTTAATTTATATAAAATAATTAAACATCGTGCTTCTTTTGTATATTACAAAATTATTATCTCTTATCTGTCTTATGTAATTTGTACCTTTTTTACGAATATTTATCTCTGGAAAATAAAAAAATAAGTTTTAAAAACATGTTAGTAATTAAAGGCGGACTTGTTTCTCTATCTTGTTCGTAATTCCAATCTCTTTATTGTTAGTGGCGGCGGGAATAAGGCGGCGAGTCCTGTACCATACATAATGCAGCTTTAATAATTTTCTTCAACAATAGCGTTGACTTAGAAGTTTGATTTTTTCACTGCTTGAATGGAATGCTGACCTGAGCATTTGATATTAATTTCAGCTTGATAACTCTACCCGTAGAAAAAGGGGTTGACAGACGTATGACAGACAGACGGGCAACAAAGTGATCCTATAAGGTTTCCGGTTTTTCTTTTGAGGTACGGTACCCTTAAAATTAACCTGCTCGATTGATTCAATTGGGTTCGGAATGACTTTTTTATAAATGTTTCATATAAATTTCGGAACATGTATGATATGTGTACAACATGTATGATTGGGAATAAAGGAAGACCATAAAAGGATTCTAATAATTATTAATGATATAAAAATATATTCATTTTATTATGTTATGTTTAGTAATAAATATGGTTTGGTAAACGTATAGAATACGTTAAAAGTCTGTACATTGCGTTTGCAATATTTCTAATATAATATACTGTAATATAATTATTAAAATCGTTTTCGTTATAAATTAGGAATATTCTTGTGAATTACGTGTACAAATCAAAATATTTGCGATTATAATAAAACGTAGTTAAAATTAAAATTTCATGTTATATAATTACATATTTCAAATCAAAATGTCTATCTAATTTCAATATATATTTAGTATTTATAATAAATAATGTAGTATTAGATAGGAATAAATAGTGAGCATTTTGTAATTTGCTTTTTTTAGTACTATTTTGCGCTATACTATGAACTATGTTATCACCAGAGATTGAGATTAGTTAAGTTACTGATAACAATAAACAGGTGACTCGAATAAGCAAATATCTTGTTTTTCGTTACATCCCAGGACATTACCGACTATGTCTAGTAGTCACAGTTCGAAAACCAAGCACGGTATACGATGCGCAATCGCCCTTCGCCCTCCATCGTTACCAAGGAAGCCGTGCTTTTGAAAGAAAAGTCGAGTCACTAGCACAATCTTATATGTATAAAATATGAAGTAGTTGATTGTATATAATAATCCACTGCTTCAAACTGCATTTGCTAATGATGATTTGTGATAAATATCTATATATAAATATTTGACTTTAACATACATTAAAGTTAAAAATTTAGCCACTTGTTAATGATGAATTGTGTAAATGTGATTATATACCTGGTTTTACAATTATGACAGCAAACAAATTTTAGACAATACACATCCTTAGAGAAACTGGTATCAAATGCGCTTGTACTTTCCAATGTAATCTAACAGATTGTCATCCGTTGAAGACTAAAAATTTTGTTTTGTGTATTCTTCCATCGTCAGTGAAACATAAGTTCCAAATACGTATATAATCTTCAGTACCTATCTTTGAACAGTACACATGTGAACGCATTTCAAAGCTATGCGATGCTTGGATTTCAAAACACGCCACAAAAGCACTTGTTACCAACGCCGTGGTATAAAAGTATTTCTTACTATTTATTGATTCTTGTGACATGTACTAAATAAATTGACGTAAAGTTTGTTTCATAATGTCATTGTATCCAGACGGTCGTAATATGTACGAGTATACTGCAGTATTACGGATAGTCTAGAGTTAGGAGTATTGGATTAGTGACGTGAGAACGATACGTGAGGGATACTATTGCGAACTACTATTGTGTATGTCATGAAATAAAATGGATGTGTTCAGTTGGATTTTGTGCCACATTATCGTTTTTTTTACTGTCATACGAGCTCATATACATTTTAATATATGTTTAATACATATTCTGACGAGCTCGGTGGCTCAGTCGTAAATGACTTTGACACCAACGCTCGTGGGTTCGATTCCCACACAAAACAAACATTTGTATGCGTGAATATGTCTGTTTGTCTTGGTCTGGATGTTTTAAGAGAGGTAGGGCGCATCAAAGCAGCCCGTCTGGGGAAGTAGGTACCTCCACCTCATGGAAAACCGCAACCAAATAACAACTCCCAAGAGGGTTGTTGTGTTCCTGCATGTTGAGGTTACCAGTAAGCTCCCAAGGAGTTGCTGTGTAAGCAGCAGAGGAGGCGCGAGTCATACTTATATATATCGCAAGCGTTAATAGGCTACGGTACCCGTTTTACATCAGTAGGACCGTATGCTTGTATGCCTCCCGACGTAGTATAAAAAGTATACATACCGTATTTCAGTTGTTTTTAAACAATACCGAAATGGTATAAAGAATTGAATTTGTAGCATTTTATTATCAAGGAAAATCATTCCTTCACTTCACCGTAAGTTGACAAAACTGAGATACAAAAAACTACCTACGCTCTTAATCAGGTGTGTTGAGTTTCTATGAGAAATGATCTGTTCCGCACTGATCCTGTGCTCCATAATCTAGAGCTGCTCTCTTAAAATACAATGTTAGGCTATCTCCAAATGAAACGCGTAACAATTTTTTTTTCATTCCTCAGGCAGAATAACTACATAATTTGCAATTGTAGATTTAACGTTTTGATAGTAACCTGATTTTCTCTTCCTTGAAACAAATAACAAAATAATATCTTGAAACTGTCGTGTTTTCTTAATATTTTCTGTACATATCAGACGCGAAACTTACTGAACAGAGATTTTAATCTTCTTAACGAATTGAGGGGGAAAAATACGATGACTCAATAAAATGACAACGACAATTTGGTGGTCACTAATCCAATACTCCTAACTCTAGACTATCCGTAATACTGCAGTATACTCGTACACATTACGTCCGTCTGGATACAATGACATTATGAAACAAACTTTACGTCAATTTTGCTAGTACATGTCACAAGAATCAATAAATGAAATAGAAATATATTTATTCCAACTTCACGTAATAATTTTACGGTAAAGTATGTACACATACACACAAGTAAAGTCAGAATTAACCCTCACTCACGGTTCTATGCTAGGAACTCACAAAGAATTCCCAGCCCGACTGAAAGTCAAGAGTGACGACATGACATGACGACGACCGAAAATATACAATGATATATAACTATTACAACAACATATAAATAAAAGAAAAAAAAAACAATATGTAACCTAACAATTTGTTTTGTAATATGCTGGTAAAATTAAACGCATATTTTTCAGCTGAAATCATCGTGACAGACAAGGGAATATCCCTATGCATGTACAAGGAGTACACATTCTGCAAGCAACACCAGTTCAAACGAGGAAGTCGATGGCGATGTAGCAAGCATAGGTGCAGGGCTTCGCTACTCTTATCTGATCTCGGTGTTGTGCTAAAAGATAGGGCAACCCACAATCATGAACCACCAAACTACTTACGTTGTAACAACGGCACCTATATTAAAATATAATAATTACTATTTGCGTTTTTAACAAGGACCTTATAAGAAATCAGCAATCTTAGAGGTAACAGGGAAACTGGCTTAGCAATTATTATTAGCGTTTATGTGAAAGTTATTTAAATTTGTTTTATGTGCGTTACAGTTTAAATTGAATTTAATTTCGGATTCATGTAAAGATAATTTGGTTGTATCAAAAGTTAAATCGGTTTAGCAAATTTTAGTAAAATTTAATAAAATGCTTTTTGATACAGATATTTATCATACTACGCGCCTCTTCGTACTTTCGTACTCCACTGGGCAAGTCCCGTCTTCGTGGATGCACATCCACCCGGTGCGCAAAAAGGGCGACAGATCAGATCCATCGAATTACAGGCGTATTGCCATAACCTGATCTCTAAGCTGATGGAGCGTGTGATAAACACACGACTCCTTGCATATCTACAGGATCACGACTTGATCTGCGACCATCAATACTGCTTTCGCCACGGTCGTTCGTCTGGTGAGCTCCTAGTGTATCTTACATACCGCTGGGCTTCGACAATGGAGATTCAAAAAGAGGCATTGGCTGTCATATTGCAAAAGCGTTCGATCGGGTCTGGCATCGGGGTCTTCTATCGAAGTTAACCTCGTACGGGTTGCCCGAGGGTATGTGCAAATGGGTTGCCAGCTTCTTATCCAGCAGATGCATAAAAGCCGTGGTAGATAGTAGTTGCTCCGATAGCATGGATATCAATGTTGGCGTCCCACAGGGTATTGTTATACACTCTGTATTATCTCCGACGTTGTTCCTGCTGCATATCAATGATATGCTGTCATTTGATGGCATTCATTGTTATGCGGACGACAGCACCGGGAACACTTAATATATAGGTCGCGCAAACATCCCACGTTCCGTTGTGGATGAAAGCCGCGATAAACTTGTGTCTAAAATCGAAAGTACTTTATGTAAAATCTCTGACTGAGGAGTTTTAAACTTTATAATTAAATCCTATAAATACACAATTGCGCGTTCACCGCTAAGAAATTTTGCTGTAGCTCCTTATTTCCAGAACACGCCCTTTACCATTGCTAAGAGCTTGGGGATTCTCGGTATCGAGATCTCCAGCGATGTTCAGTACCACAGTCACATGGAAGACAAGCTTTCGTCCAAGAACCTTGGTGTGCTCAACATAGCCAAAAAGTACTTCAGCTCGGGGCAAAGACTTATGTTATATAAATCACAAGTCCGACCGCATATGAATTACTGTAGTCACCTTTGGATGGGTGCACCTGGATACCAGCTAGACCCATGTGAGTCAGTGCAAAAACGAGCTGTGAAGATCGTTGAGGATCCTAAACTCATTGCATTGAGTTTAATGAGAGATTTTGCCTCCCTTTGCGTGTTCTACCGATTGTACAATGGGTTGTGTTCTGAAGAGTTGTTCGACATGATGCCGACAGCCTAATTTTACAATCGAACTTCTCGCCGACGGCTGGGAGTTCACCCTCATACACTGGAGCCGCAATGGTCACGTACTGTGCGGTTCGAGAGACATTTTCTACCTAGAATTCTTAAGTTGGGTCATGAGTTCTCTGCAAAAGTTTTTCCTAGGGACTACCGCATGGGGTTCTTCAAGAAAGGCGTGAGGAGGTTTTTCTAGGGTCACAAGAGTGACACCCCTGGTGTTGCAAATGCCAATAGGCTATGGTAACTGCTTACCATCAGGCAGGGCGTGCGCTTGTGCCACCTTAGTGGTATAAAAACAATACTAATACCTGTTTTATAAAAGTAATACTTCAATAGATTTTCAATGTGAACTCTATCTTGCTTATTGCAGGGTTAACGCTGATATTTCCTGCTATTTTTTGTGCCACATGCGTGAAGCTGATTCACTGTTATAAAAAAAGCAACCATACTAAAGGTGCTAATTATAGGTATCTTAAACAAATGAAAGCACTGAGTAATATAATGATCATGTTATAGGTACAGTATTTTACTCGTAGTAAATACATTTAAAACTTGTAAATAGCCTACCTTAATAGAGATACTGCAAAAAAAAAATAGCATACCTTTGTTTTTGCAATATCTCTGTTTAAAACTACGGTCAAACTCTTTAAAAGCTATAAATTTATTTACAAAAATACTTTACACAAATAAATTATTTTTCAGCTATACGTAGAATATAAAATTTGTGGTTCTAAATTTCTTATATAATACCTGCGTGTTAATGAACGAGCCCGATGACGGAGTGGCTAACAACGCTACTTTAAATACCAAACCTCGTGGGTTCGATTCCCATACAGAATAAACATTTGTGTGCATAAACATGTCTGTTTGTCTTGGTTAGGGCGCATCAAAGCAGCCGGGCTGGGTAGTACCTCTGCTTCACAGAAAACCGCAGTCAAATAACAACTGTCGTTGAGGGTTGTTTTGTTCCCGCAAGCGAGTGAGCTCCTAAGGAGTTGCAAGCGTTCATAGGCTACTGTAGATGCTTTACATCAGGCGAACCGTATGCTTGTATAAAAAATAATATAAATATGATTTCCATTATTTTCAGTGGTAGGTACAGGTTGCTTTCTTTTGAGTTTATTGATACTACATGATTAATGATAAATAAGTGGGGTAAGAAAATTTTGTGTGTTTCCAGTTCAATTCATCAACACATCCCAGGGCATAACTCTAGCAATGCATCACAGTTACACGTTTCGGAAACAAAGCAGAGCCAAGCACGGGGTGCGGTGGGTTTGCAGTAAACGAAATTGCCCTTCGTCCATCATCATTACCAATGAAGGCGTAATTGTGAAAGAACGGTTGAACCACTCGCATGAACCCCCTGTATATAAGATTTGTCGTAATGGACAGTATGTTAGAGTATAAAATTATTTAATAATATCCTTGACCGTTTTAATTTATTTTAAATTGTCGTTAGAAAACTGCTTGGACCACTCTAGAAAAAGAAAATGGTACCGTATAACAGAATAGAATATCTTTTATTTGCCAGAACATACAATAATTTACAATAATGGAGTGTTACAAATAGTCTAGGTACAGTATGTTTACTTTATATTCTGAAGGCATGAAAAACTTTAATGTAAGATAACACAAAGAAAAAAATATATATGTTAAATAGTTTCAGCGTATAGCGCACAATGTCTAATACCTTTAATGTTGCGATTATTTCGTTACTAAATTTATCAGATAATTGTACGTAATTATTATAGCAAATATAATTAGTTATTTTGGTTATTTATTCATGTCAGTAAAAGGGGAAAAAACAAATTATTTTTAAATTACATTCATTTTTCCATATACTCGTAGTATATTTTAGTGAAAAACAACTAACACCCACATTCTCTCAAAGAAAAAAGGCATTTCATGAGCAGTCGCATCTGAAATTCAGACGTAAAGCGTTTGAATGGCATTCCTCTTATCTCCTATAATATATTTTAATAGTACTAAATAAACAGTTTCTTTGTAATAGTGGCATTCTTAATTTCTCTGAGCCCCGATGAATATACTTACTATTTTTTTTTTACAAATGTGCCTATTTCTAATATATATAAGGATGTGACGATTAGGATAATTAATTTGGTAAATAACGGCCTGTAAGATTTCATAGCTCTTACTTCACAATAATTGCGTATGTCATACTTAAATTTTATAAATGGTTAAATGCGAAGTCGCGTTACGCAATTTGCTATCCGGCACACGATTTGCTTGTGAATTTATTATTATTTATTATTATAAGTCCAAAAAAAACTACTCTGTTAAATTCACAATATCATGGAGAAGAATCAGGCTCTAGATCAGAATTTGTCCTGCGGTTTCGAGGAAGCATCTGATTGCAATTTGGGCACAAACTAGTGACAATAATGTAAGGTAGGATACTATGGAGAATAATTTAAAAGTGAATACGAAGAAAACCAATACGTCAAACGACGAGTGTGAATGTAATTGGGGCGTCGGATTGGTTTAAGCAGTGTTAACTTAAACTAACAGGCACGGATCGTTGCACACAGCAGCGTGCTGATCCTAACTTAACAAGCTAGAGTTACGTATAGTCGCCATAGAGAAACGCGAGCAACTACTATTTAAAAGACTACAAGTCTTCTTGAAGAACTACAAGTTGACTTGACCTTTTTACGTTTCTACCGATATGTTGATCACATTTTAATATTAGATTGTTGGTGTTATTATTATCTGTGTTCACATCTCGATCTCGAAATAAAGTTTGTGGCAAATTCGCTATTCATTATGCAAATTTTAATTATTGTTTCTCACATCAAATTCGTTCTGTTTAATTTTATATATGAACGTAATATGTTAAATTTTGTAGCAAATTGAACTTGTATTGGTGCGTGTGGTACAAATATAACTACAACTCTAACACAACACATGTATATATAATATATATAGTGTGCGTGTGTGGGTGATTGTGTATGCGTATAAATATCATCTATGTCAGCTGTCTTGAATGCTGTCTGGTGATCCTATTGAGTTGAGAGAAAAAAATAGCCAGAAAATGCGAGGAAATAACCACGGTCGGGATGCCACACCAAGCAGACTCGGCTAGTGTAACATAAAATATCAAAGGTGTAAGTAGTTTCTAGGAAGCGCAAGATATGTATCAAAAATTCTATGTAAATGTATTCTATGTAAATGAATGTATATTATTGTGTTCTTTATATTTTGGTAAAATAATCAAATATTTTCAGCTGAAATCATCACAACTAATCAAGGAATATCCCTTTGTATGTACAACCACTACACTTTCTACAGGCAATGCCAACTGAAGCATGGAATTCGATGGCGATGCAGTAAACATAGTTGCAAAGCTTCGCTCCTTTTATCTGAACTCGGTGTTGTATTAAAAGATAGGGCAGTCCATCAACACGACCCTCCAAACTACTTGCGTTGCCACGATGGCACATATATTAAATTATAAAATGTCATTTACGACAACGTAACGTTGCCGATGGCAGGACGTCTCGGAATGGATATGTTTGCATACTGTATGAAGCTGTATCATTGACTAGATATGCGAATTTCCTCAGATGCATGCTCTAATATAAAGTGATCAATTTCATTGCACTAAATCCATAGACAGTTGACAGTATGTTGAAAAATGACAGGTTCTCGAACTTAAGAGATTTTTTCCTTATCAACTTTACCATTAACCAATTATTATATGGCGCTGCTGTTAGTCCAAGATATTAATATTGTGTAAGTAATACTGTTCCGAAGAGATATAAATAAATCACTGTTACAAATACATATCTACTATATCTAAAATGGTACGCAAAATTTGCTAAAGGCACGTGTAAATAAACAAATACATATTGATGCTTAGTTATTATTTTTCTACTCACGTAAAGTGCTGAAAAACATCGCGGTGCTTAAACTACGAAAATAACGGGACTTATGGAAGACATCATAAATCTTTTCAAGTGCGTAATGGCTTCAAGCAAAGACCTAGCGTCGGCGGCGCTGCATTGACTAGAACAAAAAGAGTTTCCATCAGTGTCTCCATAATCGTATGAATTAATTCCGTGCTGATATTTGTAGCACAAAGCCATGAGAAAATAAATTCGGAAGTGATATTCCGCCTTTATCGCTTTCGCATAAGGGAACTTACATACAAATTTGCGTCATACGTAGGTAAGCGCGAATGGTATAAAATGATCTGGGATGAAAGTATCAACGTCTGTTTTACCGGCATCAGCAGTACTGTCTATTGACGCTGAATAGAGTTTTATTATATTTATACCCGACATTTTGCGGCTCGGGGCTCTAAGTCAAAGTCAAAATCTTTTTATTCCGTAAAAATGGCTACATTTGTTTGGAATCGTCACAATTTTTTTCCCTACCGTGCAGTTTATGACTAGGTGAGAACTGATAAAAATACTGCCAAGAAACTCAGGCATTCCTCTTTTGGTATCCAAACAAATTTACATAATTTATTAATTACATTATAATTGGATTTGGCTCTGAACTTAACCATTGCAGTAGGGACATTCTGACAGTCATTTCATTTTCATAGGGAAACTTACACACAAGTTTACATCATAGGTAACGATCTGACGTGAAGTCTCACCTAAAACTAAGGATTTGGCGAAGATACCTACCGATTTTGACTTGGAGGGACTATCGTCAGACCTACACTTGGATAGTGTAGGTAGTGTAGTAGGAAAACTAGACCATTCTTAGGTTAGGTCGACGACGTTTTCCTCCGCCGTCGAGTAAGTGATAATTACAAATGTGTGTATAAATCTGAAAACATTAATTTAGTGGTACGTGTTCCACGATTGAACTAGGTTTACCTACCAGTATTTATCCAGTAGACTAATACTGCTTGACTAGGTCATGTATATATGTGTCATGGCGATTGTCGTCACCGTATACCTATTCTGTTATAGTAATTAAACCAAATTTGCATAGTCGGGCGTGGGTTCCATTCAATCGTAACTTTACGCTTTGATGTTTTGGGTACGTTTTCGAACACAACGCTCGGTGGCTTAAATTTGTAGGCAGGCATTGAGAGGTAGGTACATAAAATTGTATATAACGTAGAGCAATGAACGTTAAAGAAGCGAGTGAGGTGTGTAAGGATCGAGTCCCGTGGCGCTCGGTTCTCTCAGCAAGGGATTTGGCGTGAAGTTATAGGTAGATAAATAGAAAATTGTATATTAATATATTACATAAATATTACTATCTAGTCTACTTTTCACCCCGCAAATGTCTATGTACATAAGCTTGAAAGCCTAAATGTAGAAATCTGAATCCACGCGAACAGAACTGCTGACATGATGTACGCATTCCTTTGTATTTTGCCGTGAATAATCTTCACCGCCTTGAGATTGCACCGAGCAATACAGCCAAGTCAGTGCAATGTCCCACAGATTAGATATTCCCCCGCAGTGGGAAGGTGAATATACTTAAGAAATTACAATGATCTATCTATCTATCTATAACTTCACGCCAAATCCCTTGCGGGGTAGGCAGAGAGAACCGAGCGCCACGTGACTCGATCCTTACATATCTCACTCGCTTCTTTAACATTCATTGCTCTTCTCATGCACGCACGCCGGTTTCTAGGGCTCCTGACATCACCTTCTGATAGAACATGACCAATTTGGTCATGGTAGGTAAGTCTTGGCCTTCCCCGGCTCCTACATCCTTCCACTTTTGCATTGTATATCTGCTTCGTCATTCTTTCATCTTGCATTCTTTCTACATGCCCGAACCATCGGAGCATGCCTCTTCTTATTTTAACACCGACGCTCTTCTTATTTTACAATGATGATGATAATAAACTGACAAATTGGATGACTGAACTGTTGTGTAAAGCAGTCATTTTTGCGATTTCTTAATTGGTCCCTTAATTAAAGTTATTTATTTCGGTGAGTACATGCATTTCCACAGTTTAATCCAGGAGATCCGCCCTTCTGCAAGTGCAAGCATAGCATTAGAGGTCATGCATATCCTCCCGGCATTATCCGGCGGCTATTATATCTTCCCAGCAGTTAGGTCCGTGACGTCTTTCATTCAACAAATTTCTGAGACAAGCAGATATTACTTGTGTGCATTACTTGTTACTATGTTGAATATTAAAGAAGCGAGTGAAGTGTGCCGCATCTTATGGAGCTCGGTTCTCTCTGCCTACCCCGCAAGGGACATACAATAGTGGATATACATATATACATAGAATTCAAATAAAGAATTTCAATTCATTAATGGATCATTAGAGCGACAAGCTTAACTTCGACAAATAAAATTTTTAATAGGAAGTTATTTCAACATTTGGTTGCTAGGTAGCGAAGACCTATTTTTTTTTTATATACAACGTCATGAGACATACAAGCATACGGTCTACCTGATGCAAAGTGGTCACCGTAGCCTATAAACGCTTGCAATACATTAAGTATCACTAGCGCGATGCCACCTCTGCCGCTAACACAGCAACTCCTAAGGAGCTCACTGGTGACCTAAGACTGCAGGTAAATGCCAATGTTTTATTAAATTTATTAGTATATTTACCAGTTTATTTCGTCACTACAAATCGCCCTAAATCCCCTTGTACATACAACGTATTGTGTACTAAAGCTATTTGGGACTACCTATGCCGTTTCGTTGATATTACATTGTGTGGAAACCACGTTAGGTAATATTACAAGAGCAAAACTTTTATATAAGCATCCTTAAAGTAGAGTTTGAGAAACAAAAAGATTTTAGATAGTTTGGTAGAATGATAAAGTTTGCATTAGTCCAAACACACCCACAGTTGGTAGCTTACAACTAAGGACCGCAGACATAAATGTAGCTGCGTACCGCAGAAGTGTAAAACAAGCCGTGGCTGAGTGTACTGTGTAGATGTACATCTTTGCTCATAAGCGACCAAAACACTGGTTTACAGCCTTTAGGCTGACGAGCAAATGCTGCATCTTATGTGTATGACGTATCTGTAAGCATGTATGCAATAATAAACTGAAATCAACGTTGCCACCACAATAGTTGACTCAGTGTCAAACATAACAAAGATGGCAATTTGATCTAAACTAATTTGTGTGCTTCCACTACCGAATACATCCATGTTTAGATCAAATTGCCTGTAAATTTGATTTACGCAAAATAACACCTGAATCGATTAACAGGTTAACTATAACAAAGATAAAGATAGAATGAATAAAATGACCACGCTAGAAAAAAAATTCACGAATAATTCCGCCACGGAACAACCCGAGCAGTTCCCAATTTTTGTTTAAATAAATGAAAATTCTTAAAATGATTCATTAGAAGAAAATTTGAGAAATTAATTTCTAATAGGAGAGGGTATGTTATTCCAACATTTGGTTGCTATGTAGGACTGTCGGTAAAAGTATATGTTTTATTAAATTTTTAAGTATATTTTCCAGTTGAGTTCATCACTACAAGTCGCGGTAAATCCCTTTGTATGTACAACGAGTACACTTTCAACAAGCAATGCAGCTTGAAACGTGGAGTGCGATGGCAGTGCAGTAGGCACGGATGCAGAGCTGCTCTTATTTTGGACGACAACGGTGATGTATTGAAAGTCAATGCGTTCCATAATCACGAACCGCCAAAGTACGTTCGTAGTGAAGGTGGTACATATACTAGATTGAAAAAAAATGGTACGCTATGCGACCATTTCGAATATTCCGAACAATAGAAACCATTGAGTAGTTTAGTTATATAACAATGTTAAATTATTATAAATGTTATTATGCTGTGTGTTGTTTTATTAATTAAGTCGAGATTTATATAGCTGTTAATGTTATATTAGTGATAATACCAAATATATAATGAATCTCACGCAGTTTAAAGGCCTATACGAAAAAAATTCAAATATGCTTATCCTTTTTTTTTTTTAATATTAATTTAGATTATTAGACAAAACATGCATTGTATGCTAAAAAAAATTCTCGATGCGAATAACGAGATTTTTATTTATCACGATTTCTATTTGAATAGTGGTAAATTAAATCGACAATTAGTGCTAACATATTTTCGTAAATCAGTGAAGAGCAGTGATAGTCCAGTGGATGAAGAATCGTCCTATTGAGCAACTGGTCTCCGGTTCAAATCCTGGCATTTTCTAAATGGGTATTTTCGGATTTACGTACACATTGGTAATTACCACTCGCTCGGCTGTGAAGGAAAACATCGTGAGGAAACCCACCCACACGTCGCAAGAAATTAAGTTTCGAAATACGTGTGACCTAACCTAAGAAAGGTCTGGTTTTCACTCTGACTTATTGAGATCAGAAGGCAGTGGCACCATGTCAAAATCAGTATTGTGACCAAATCCTTAGGCTTAGGTAGCGACCCCCCCAATCCTAATTGTTTAAATAATTGTGAATTTGCACTTTAGGACCCTTACGTAATATACTTCAAACATGCGTTCGCTCTTTTATTCTTGTCCTGTTTCATCAACATCCGAATGTTAATTCCGGTCGCATCCTACGCTATCGCTTCGGATTTCGGGGCCCGCTACCTATGTATGAAGATTTGGCGAAGATACTGATTTTGTCATGGAGCGACCGCCGTCAGATCTTCACAATCCAGAGCGAAAGCGACACCTTTCTTAGGTTAAATCACACGACTTTCGAATTACAATTTCTTCACTTTCTTACATACTTTCTCGCTTTAGTTACAAATTTGTATAAATCCAAATCGGATTCAGGAATCGAACCAGGACTTTAATTGCTCTCATTCCTTCGTGTCTCCTCAGTTCTTGTTTATATCTATTTTCCTTTTATCCTAATTATATTTCTTTATACGGTTTTCTGTAGGGTAGTGACATTCATTGCACATCCTCTTAAAGACGCAATTACACTTGGTCGTTAACCCGAATATGTCCATGGAATTCTGACAATCGGGTTAAGTATAAATTCATTCATTCATTCAGGGATGTGCACGTCTTCGGACGATCTAAACCAGCTTCATCGTTTAGGACAGTTGATCCGTATTTTAGTAATTTCGAGTAAATCAGTGTAATTAATATATCAGGGGCCCGAATTTGAGTAGGCTTTCGTGCCCCCGAATACAGGCTACCGTTCAATTGTA
The DNA here is from genome assembly GCA_947507595.1 of Pyralis farinalis. Lineage (NCBI taxonomy): Eukaryota > Metazoa > Arthropoda > Insecta > Lepidoptera > Pyralidae > Pyralis > Pyralis farinalis. The sequence continues at coordinate 5,876,921 of OX382270.1, forward strand.
ATTGAGCCTTAAGTGCCATTCAGTTAAAGTTCAAACAAAAAACAGTCGTCACGATATATGTGACATAGAATGCTAATACGACCTGATTCCACGCTTGAATATTTGCGATTATATCTATACTCTTGACCCTATTCACTACTGGGACATAATAAACCATAGATACAGGAGAAATTTATATCGATCCCTAGGAGTTGTCTCAGGTATGTTAATAGTCTCTGAATTTTACGTTTGTAAGATAATGGCTTTATCATGTTTGAAAATCTACGTTTTATTGGCATAAACTAAGAGTACTTCGTCACATTGCTACAGCGGATTTTCAAATAGCAAATTTTCTGATTTCGACTTAGTCCACTATTTTTTGTTAAACAACATCCGGAGGCAATCAATCTACGGTCCATCTTATGTGTAATGATCACCGTAGCCTATGAACGCTTGCAATATAGAAGTATCGTATTGCCAGCCCCGCATTTAACTCAACAACTCCTCAAGGGCTTACTGGTAGCCTTAGTCACGCGTATAGCAACACAACAGCCCCTCCGAAGAGCTAAATATTATTTGATCATCTGGTTGTGTACGTTAATCTATACAACCGAAGGGAGGGATCCCGTTCTTTGAAATGTATTTGCGCAGACCAGTCATGGAAGAAGCCTACTTAAAATGTGTATCTGTGCACTGACATTCATTCCGATATATTACATTTCCAGTAAAATATATAACAACAGCTCAGGGTATATATCTCTTGATGTACAAGAAATACACATTTCGCAAGCAATGCAGTTTGAAGTGTGGAGTGCGATGGCAGTGTTGCAAACGGACTTGTAAAGGATCTCTAATACTAGATGGAAATGGAGTGCTTTTAAAAGACAGCGCCGTTCATAACCATGACCCGCCCCGTTATGTGCGGACAAGCGATGGAAAATACATAAGGATATGAATATATCGTAGAAAAGATATTTCATGTGAGGGATGATGATGATTGATTAAATACTGCAGGCTGTGATGTGTTCTCGTAATTATCTTACAAGTGGGATAATAATTTTATCCTCTCATAGCTCAGGGTATCCTAGTTTGAGAGGATAGGACTTAATACTTATTGTAGAAAACGTAATACGGTAATCTTTATATCTATGTATAACTTCACGCCAATTCCCTTGCGGTGTAGGCAAAAGCATATATAATATGGTAATGACCTACATGAAATTGTGAACTTGTAATAGACCACAAAAAATATTCTACTGTAGCATTGTTTTTTTATGTACCACATGTATAAGAATAATAAAGAAATAATAATAAATTTATAACATGACAAGGGTAATGGATTAAAAAGCTAATCCAGGGCGTGATTTAATTGCTTGTCTTGCATTGGTTTTACAATCAAAGTCTATCGGGGTTGCAAAAAAGATAAGATAAGGCAATTTGATCTAAATTACTTTATGTGCTTCCGCCACCGATTCGTGCATGGAACTAGCTCCAGCCGGCACTCGCCTATTACCGTAGATGCATGCAGTCGCTGCCATGGATGTCGTCTCTGCATCGGTGCCTCACACAAAGTAGTTTAGATAACCTGTAAATTTTGTTTTTCGCAAAATGACTCCTGGTTCTATTAACTTTGGAATCTAATATATTTCATTTAAAACATTTGTATATTAATATTATACATAATTCTAATTACAAGAATATGCATATGAATTTATATAATTTACTATTGTTGTAATTATGATTATGGGAATTATAGTAATACCATAATCAAATTGGGATGTTTAATTTATGCGATGTAGGTACTATCAAGATCCGCCCCGCACTCCTATTTTAATCTGGCAAGTGGTATTATACTCGTAATTAGTTAGTTCCCACAATTCCGTGCTATATTAATTTGTATAAATTAATGCGCATATTAATCAATTACACTTACCAATTGCTGAATATAAATATAATATAAATTCAAGGTATGAACCAGCGTTAAAATTATATCGCCTGATACGTTACGGCTAATACCTTACATAGTGGCTGAAATGAGTTATGAAATATTTATAGCAATTTATTTAGCAATGACATATTAAACGTTGAATATGTTTAAATGTTAAGTTATACAGGCAATAATATCTGGGCTGCCCTTTTATATATCTGATTGCACATTTTTATTCAATTGTTTAGTAACAAATTCACTTTATGGTTACCACTCATGGGATACGTTTAAAATGTTTTCATGTACAGCTAATTGCACATCGCGTACATTTTGACCTGTGTCGTTCTTATGCCGTACGTATTGATTTTCAATTGCATGTCGGGTGTCAAGCGTAATCTACTCTTAGTTGTATATACTCCATACTAAAGTTGTTTTAAAATAAACAATTGTTGTAATACTACTTTCATTGAATTGTTTAATACAAAAGTTTATAATTTTGACACTCCTAAGTGATTTTCGTAATATTTGACCGTATACATTGTGGTAATCACGTTAATAAAACTATTTTTTTATACTACGTCGGGAGGGACACAAGCATACGGCCCATCTGATGTAAAGCGGGTACCATAGCCTATTAACGCTTGCGATATATTAATTATCACTCGCGCGATGCCTCCTATGCTGCTTACACAGCAACTCCTTGGGAGCTCACTGGTGACCTCACTCACACTCAGGAACACAACAACCCTCTAGGGAGTTGTTATTTGGCTGCGATTTTCAGTGAGGTGAAGGTACTTCCCCAGACGGGCTGCTTTGACGCGCCCTACCTCTTAGAAATTAATTTATGATTGTCTATAAAAGAATTGTGTTTGCTTGTAAAGTTAGTCACTTCGAAAATATATTGTATTTGGAGAACTATAAATTCTGTTTCAGGCAGCTTCATCATCACTCAAAATGGCAAACGTTTGTTAATGCTGAACGAATACACGTACTGTAAACATTGTCAGCTGAAGAGGGGTGTTAGATATCAGTGCTCAGTGGGGGCCTCCAAGAATTGCAAAGGATCATTAATATTAGATGAAAATGGTTTTATTTTGAAAGACAGTACCATACACACGCATGAACCGCCGCGTTACGTTCGATCAATCAACGGGAAGTACATTAGAATTTGAATACGCTGTCGGGAAGTGGCGTTGCTCGAAGTGGGATCCACTTCATGCAACGCCACCTCGTAGCCTATGCCGCATTTACTTTTTACACTAAAGCTAAGTTGAGGCTACAGAACTGTCACCATAGATCCATTGAGTTGCATATTAGAAAATAGAAACTTCATTGAGCAAATTTTAAAAGAACAGCAAATGGAATAATAAAATTTAAAAGACCAAATGTTTTATTTAGCAAAACTTTGTAATCCAAATGTATGTGTCATCAAATGGGCGACTGACCAAAAATTTGATAGATGTAAATTTAAAATCATTCCTATTCCAAATCATTCCTAGTCAAATTTCATAATCGCAAATGATTTCTTCTTCAGTGTTTTGTTTACCTTCCTCGTTCGCTAGGTTACCTTGCGACCAAAACACGAGCGAGCGAGCGAACTCAAGTTTAGGGCGAAAGTAACAAAGTCACAAAAACAACTTTGCCGCGGAGGGCAGGTTAGGTTCATTAGGTTACCTTGTGACCAAAACACGAGCGAACGAGCGAAGCGAGCGAGCGAACTCAAGTTTAGGTGATCCTTTTGACCTTTGAACGATTTGACCAATAATGTAATAGTTAATTTAAACATTGATATTCCAGACTGTGGTCAGTTGAACTTTTGATCAAATGACCATTGTTATTATTGAAATTCCAATGAACCACTGTAGACACTTAGATCCGTCTTACAAGCCTTTTAATACTCTCGGAAGTTTTTGTATCTTTTTTGTCTTACTGAAATTACCATTTGCGACAGAAATGCCTGGAGAAACTTGCCAATGTAAGCCATTTCCAGGGTATGTATCAACTTGATGTGCTAACAATTCCACGTGGAAAATAATGTGTTGCTGAATAACACATTTAGATAATGCTTTTACGTAACAGTACCCCGTTTCCTAATCTATTTGGATTGGCGGGTACCGTTCTTAGTACGTGGCGGGTTTCCTCATGATGTTTTCTTCGCCGCAGAGCAAGTGATCAAATATTATGTACATAAATCCGAAAACATAAATTTAATGGTACATACCTATACCAAAATTCGAACCAGCAACCGATCGGTTAATAGGCTGATTTTATCTACCAGGCTATCACTGGTAGTAATATTTAACCACTGTATCATAAGTCTTTGCCGAGACATGTTTTTACGTGATTCTTGGATCTAATTTCATGCAAGGAAAATTAATTTTAGGTACTTCGGTATATATGCAAAAATCACTCTTCAATTAATACTTAGACAACCGATGAGTATTAATGAGACTACATATCGTCATCATCATCATTTCAGCACAAGGACGTTCACTGCTGAATTTGGGCATCCCCCTTAGACTTTCACAGCGATCGGTCCTGAGCTGTTTACATCCATCGGCTCCTTGAAATCTTCACGAGATTGTTGGTCCTTATTAAATTATGATTTTTTGAGGTATATCAGTTAATCATTTAGTTATGAATAAAACTAATAATTGATAACTAACTGCTGTAGTCATGATTAAGATTAAATCCCTCAGTCGTGATTATATTAGTTATAACTATTACATGAGTCATGATTGATCAATTTTATTGACGAAGTTAATAAATTTGTCCAACACTGCTGGCAACACACACTAGTCGAACATTTTCGTATTAAGAAATTAAGGTATTTTTGATGAGACAAGCTTTTGCAATTTTCCAAACGCTGCCCATCCTAGTTCTTTTTTAGGGTTCCGTACCCAAAGGGTAAAACGGAACCCTATTACTGAGACTCCGCTGTCCGTCCGTCTGTCACCAGGCTGTATCTCATGAACCGTGATAGTTAGACAGTTGAAATTTTCACAGATGATGTATTTCTGTTGCCGCTATAACAACAAATACTAAAAAATAGAATCAAATAAATATTTAAGGGGGCTCCCATACAACAAACGTGATTTTTTTGCTCATTTTTGCTCGATATTGATAACGGCAACAGGTAGACGCTTGAAATATTCACAGAATATTTAGTTATATATTCACTTTAAGAATAAATAATTAAATTAAAATAAAACAAATATTTAAGGGGGGCTCCCATACAACAGACATGTTTTTTTGCCGTTTTTATAGATAATGGTACGGAACCCTTCGTGTGCGAGTCCGACTCGCACTTGGCCGATTTTTTTTTTACTTTTTATTATCTGATAACAGAGTCCATTTCTTTGTTTTGTCCATTACATCTTGAGACACACTCGTTGGGATACTCAGGTCCTCCAGCAATTCCACCATGATTACTATATCACCGGCAAATCAAAGGTAGGGATATTCTCGCTGTTAATGCATTACCATTTCCACTCCAGTTGTTTGAAAACATTACCCAAAACGCAGCAGTTAACAGTTTCGAAGAAATAATGTCTCCTGTCTGAAATTGGACAGGTTTCGTACTAGGGTCCTGTAATCGGATCGACATGTACTACATATACTGCTCAACAATTCGATATACCTATAATCAATTCGGCTTCGCTGGAGAGAATGGACCACAGCACAGGTCTCGATCGAAGCGATGGTCTCATTGTCCAAAAACTCTAAGTTTAGTGACCGATTGGACTCTTCGGTCTTCTGTATAATCTACCGCCGCGTATGCATATGGTTGAGAAGCCTTTTCGGAAACTCGGGAGGCTGAAAGTCGACAAAACTACGTGCAAGACAATTCGTGAAAACTACATGTCTACGAACTTGTTAATATTTTCATATACACTGAGAGTCGATGAGGATACTTGTGTCATTTAAAAAATACCTAATGTTTTATGTAATTTAAAATGTCTAGTGGTTCTCTTTCGTAAATAAAAATACACAATACACATGTGGCTACCTAGAGCACGTGCCTTATTGCTTTCACACAGTGTTATTCAGTGTGTTGTGTGTCATAGTCTTATTTTTTCCTTAGAGCCATTAATTTTGTTTATTAGTTTAATCTATAAACAACAAAAAAGATAAAAAATAAGGCGTATTTTTATTACTCTTAAATGGAAATCGAGTAAGGAGGAATCTGTACCTTACAAAAGAACAATTTTCTGGAAAGTTGTATTCTGCGAGTAAACTTACCAGGAATTTCCAATCTAGGTAAATACATGCCTCATATTACGTAGGCTATTGCATGTTTTACACATGAAAGTATGTTTTCAAAAAATTTATACAAGAAATTTTCGTGAGCATGGCTTTACGATTTGGTCAACTCAATTACACAGGAAATTTCGAGCCATACCGCTTGTAAGAAAAGTCACAACGCGTTGTGGCGTTTTTATCACGATACTCTTTGTAAAATTAAAAAAAGAGACTACGTAGATATTTTGGCTTTTGGATGGGAGCGATGTATCTGTTACGAAGTAACTACATATTATCTACTTTGTAGTTGTGCGTATCAATTTAATCGAATACGCATAGTTGACCACAGCTTATCCAAGGATGGGTCTGTTTAACCCGAGCTTCTCCGTGCATCAGAGAGCATGTTAAGCCATCGGTCCCCGCTGTTGTCGATACATGACAGTGGTGAAGCCAAATCAGTGGCTTCGAACGGCTAGAAAACACTGACCTCTGCCAATTCGCAGTTGAGCGCCATGGCGAAGCATGCTCTAAACCCCTTCGGTTGAAGAGAAATCCGTATCTTTGCAGTGGAATGGTTTGATTTGGGAATGTGGAGTCGTGACGATTAAGATAACATATAACGTGAATGTGTCAGAATGACACAGTCTCATTATTATGTTTAATGACTTTAAAATGGATTGGAAACTGAGAATTCTGTTTCAGTTAACTTCATCACTACTCAACATGGCAAACGTTTGTTGATGCTGAACGAATTCACATATTGTAAACACTACCAGCTTAAGAGGGGTATGAGATATCAGTGTTCGGTGGGGGCCTCCAAGAATTGCAAAGGATCTTTAATATTAGATGAAAACGGCGTGGTTTTGAAAAGCAGCATCAGACATACGCATGAACCGCCGCGCTACGTAAGAACAAACTATGGAAAATATGTCAGAATTTAAATGTACCCTTGAAAAGTAGCGTTACTTGAAGTGGAAGCTAACCCGTGTTTATTGTTTAATTTATTTAGACCACGACACTATACACTGTAGTCACTGAAAGTGGGCCTATGAACATAGTTGTCCACCATCTATGAGTGTGAAAGTATGTGTCCCTTTGCGTTCACACTCAGACATTCGATGTACACGTGGCGACAGATAAGCTACACAAAACCTTAGAAATATCACTTTTACTGCTACGACATACATGGTATGTATAGTTTGAACTGTCATTACCTATACTCTGTACCAATGTGTTGTTGAACTTTTAAGAGCACGCGAAACCTCATTGAAGACATTATCCGGTGACTTGTGGACCTATTCACATTGCTTGGAAAGCCATATTCGAAAAGTTTTCATTCAGATTCCATAGACATTGACAGACACTTTTCGATTCCGATTTGAATATAGCTTTCCGAGGCAACGTGAATATCCCCACTGAAACCGAAATGGTCTGAATCTGAATCTAATTTTACGCCAACCAATTAAAAAGGTTTTTTTTTTATTAAAAAAGAACGTCAGATGTAGTGATGGTGACCATTGCATTATTCGTATACAATGTTTACGAAGTATTGCCACTTTACAGCAGATTACGGCGTAATACCAATTTTTTAGAGGATTTTGGAGTTCCCGCGAGTGAATAACGGCGAGGGTGACTACACTTGAGTGATACTTCTTATGTTGCAATGGCTACGGTAAATCTTTTTGCATCATGCAGGTCACGTGATTGGCTATCATCCAACGAAGTATAAAAAAGTGACATACCCGTGGTTTTATAGCTTAGTACACGCCAAGCTTTACATTCTGACCTTTATACCGTTCTTATGTTCTATGTAATAAGTGACAAGTGTGGTCTACTCTCAGCGTTGCAAATAAACATATTACGGAAAATAACTACAAAACTGAAGAAAATACCCATTTATATCCATACAGTGATATTCTGTCTATGTTTATGCGTCGTGGTAATTAACTTAAGTGCGTGCAAGTATTAATTTGTGGGAATAAATCTTCATATAGCTTTGCTTGCTTGTAAAATTTTTCGTATTAAAATATAGGATTGGAGATGGAATTTTGTTTTAGTCAGCTTCATCACCACCCAAAATGGCAAACGTTTGTTAATGTTAAACGAATTCACATATTGTATACACTACCAGCTTAAGAGAGGTATGAGGTATCAGTGCTCGGTGGTCCAAGAATTGTAAGGCTTACCTCATAATGGAAAATAACCATGTTACTAAGTGTAACTTGCAGCATAATCTCCATCCGAAGAATTATCATCGAGATAGCCATGGGGTTTATTTTGTTATACACTAAAGATTCTCCTACTTGTTCTATATTAACTGTATAAACTAGCTACAATGAAGAATGTTACTCTTAACCTCATGAAACTCGCTCAGAATGGGTATATGGCAACTTGTTTCGCTATGTACTGCCATTTACAAGCTCCTATAGCGGACGCGAACTGTACGAGACCGTATAACGGGCAGCATGAACGTTGGAATATAACGTCACATTTCATTATTCGTAATCGTATGACGTACTTTGTTTAGATAGTATTTGCTGTATTGACTTATTTACATTTTTTTTTGTACCAATAGACTTATTTTTAATGGTAAAATTTGTTATCATTCATATTCAATCAAAATTAATGTGCTCACTTAACTAATAGTCTGGCGGAAAGATAAACTCACAAATATCTAAATACAAGACCAAGACTAACCTACCATGACCAAATTGATCGTGTTTTATCAGAAGGTGATACCAGGAGCCTTAGGAACCAGCGAGTGTGCACGAAAAGAGCTATGAATGTGAAAGAAGCGAGTAAAGTGTGTAAGGACCGCGTCTTATGGCGCTCGGTTGTCTCTGCCTACCCCGCAAGGGACCTGGCGTGAAAATATACATATATATCTAAATACATGTTTAATCAACAGAACATTTTTAATCCTGCTACGGAATAGAATCTTTTTTTAGTAGGAGAGTACTATCTACCTCTGGGTCTATTATAGCAAAATAGTTTTTCTCTCTTGCAAGAGTCACTTTAGTAAAATATTTTGAAACAAAGACCTAGAAACTGAAAAACACTATAATCAGCACTCTTCGGTCTTCTGTATAATCTATTTTCTATGGTTGATACTCAGTTTAGAACAAAATAACGCTACATAGTTCCTATGCGACAAAACTTTCTACCGGAGAGAATTTTGCCGCATTATTGTGACTCTGTACTTTTTTTTAAGTTTTTTGCAACTGTTTCTTGTGAAAGTATTTCTTTAGTATTACTCATGTCATTGCCACGCGAAAGTATGTATTTTTTTTAAATTAGATGATCTAATAAAACACTGCTTGAATATTTTTGGATTTTTTAATATTTCAATTTAAACCAGTTGAGAATGCGCAAGCTTGCATTGTCAGAGGAACACTTGGCTCGTCAATTATATAACAATTAATTATTTTTTTTTAATTTGTCGGCCATTTTGACCATGTTCTTTAAGAGATAGGAACGGTGTTCCTGAGCATTCCTATTCTACTTTTTTATGCTGAATCCGAATTTGAAGTCAAAATTCTATCATATATTACATGATGGGAATTTGTATGGCCAGTATATATAAGAATACTAAATATTTATTTATGCTACTTACTCGTATATGATAAGTAGATTTGATCATATTCTTAGCAAGGTGATTGATATACTTGATTAATATAGATTTTTGTAAGTGTCATTAGCGTTCAATCGCCAATTACAAGACAGTAGTATTATAAGACTCATCAATCAGATCAATTTGACATTGGGCTTGACTTTATGCTTAAGTTGGAAAACGAATTAAATAATAGTCACGTAAATCTATGAAAAGTCAAACAAGACAGATTATTTATTATTACATTAATTTATTTTTGTAATGAAAAACACAAATAAGGACACTAACAAATAGGACAAATAAGGATTTAAATCATTAGGGCTGTACTTAATCCCAAATCTGTAAACGGCATTCTGCTTAGTCATTAGTGTATACGTATATATACCATTTATGTTACATTTATTCATAAGTACCATTGGTGCGTATCTAGAACTAGGTAAGTAGAAATCATTAGTTTAATGTTTTATCTATTAACTGTATATTAGTTAACGTTAGATAACTCCTTTCTTTTTCAAGCCTAAAAAAATTAAGTCTCAAAAACGAAAGGTGTTGATTTTTGTTCTATATTGAATAATTTATATTGACAATATGTAAACTTTATGATTTTTATGACGTAAATATCTTCTTTTCTTACAGCTAAGTTTATTAATACTCTCGACGGTAAGCGTCTTCTAATGTACAAGAATTTTACCTACAGTAAATACTACGAAAACAGAAGCGGAACGCGGTATAAATGCTCAAAAAATAATTCGAGGCACTGCAAGGCGTACTTAGTCATAGATGGCGACAGCAATATTATAAAAGGATATGAAAACCATAGCCATGAGCCGTCTGAATACCGCCAGGGTATGGACGGCTTTTTTTTCAAAGTGGGGTGTCCGTAAAAGGTTTGTACTGATACCTAGGACTCTATTTCGCCATTTCTAATTAGCTTTGTACAACAATGTATGGAAGAAGACCCGCACAATTTTTGGTGTGTAAATACTCCATGGAGTCGGCCAGGGTCTTCGGGTCAGACGTGTCTTCGTCGGTGGAAATGGAAACCCAAGATATCCCACAGGACTCTCAGCTTTGGCTAGCCTAATACCATTTAAATTCAGATACATCTTGCAATAGTCCCTATAAAAATAGTGCCAGCTGAGACCTGGTCGTAGGTGTATTGTTCCATTGATATTCCCCTGGAACTGCACGACGAGTGTACTACACACTCGTTCCAGGGGAATATCAATTTTCTCGAAGAGGCTTCTATGTGTTGGATCCATAACTCCATATGCACCTACCAAAAGTCCGGTGACATGTGATTGTAAGCGTACATTTTAGGAATACAAGTAGAAACTATGTTGTGGTTTATCAGTAAGTTTTGCCAGGAGTATTAAAAACAGCGAACGATCAGCTATGAATGTTAAAGAAACGAGTAACATGTGAAAGGATCTAGTCATGTGACGAATTAAAGATAGAAACAGCCTATGCGTGAAACTTGTAGCGTGTAAGAATACCCATTTTTGTCGGTCGGTATTTGTCAGATGAATGCAAATTGCTTTGTCAGCGTCCAATCGAACGCTTATACGGGTCTGATCTGAAGTACTATAGTAATGTTAGTCAATAAGCGTTATTACGTAATTAATCGACAAGCGACATTGACAAACTAATATTTGTGCCAATTAAGAAGTTTTGTAGAGGTGATTATACACTAGAGTATTTTCACGAGCATTTCTGTATAAAGTAACATTATTACATATTATACAATACTACTAAATGTTCAAATTACAGAAGGTATTCCCATGTAGTGCAAATTTCCTGAGAATATTTCGCGCCGTGTTCGCCATAATGCTCATGGCAAACATCCTGTGTCATTCCTTTTTCTATTTATGCATCTCGCTCCACGGGGCATGTTTCGCACGTGCTCCTATAGTTGCTCAGTTGTTAAAAATTCACTCGCTCATTTGTAAAATCAAGCTGTAACAAAGCGTCAAGCGTCGTGCTCGATATGTAGTACAAGTAAGTAACAAAAAAGCGACTCGATGTTGTGTACAACACATTGTCCTTTTGTAGTATCTGTGTCTTTGTGTCGAAGGTGAGTAACATAAGTTTACGCTCAATTCTCTCTCAAACTACTGATGCTGTTGAAGTGATTCTTTTTAAAGTAGATTACCTTAATATAGCGTAGTCTTTATTAGATTTTCCAATTAAACCAACCAGTAAAAGCCACCTCGCCTAGTTTTATGTCAGGTTTTGCGTTTGTATAACTATCTTGCCAGTATCTAGGTACGCGAGTTTAACAATAATCTGTATATTCTATGTGCACTCAAATACACATGAAGTGTATTGAGTATGCAAACTATTTCCATCTAATAGATGTTAGATTTCCATGTCCCTCATTTAATATTAGATATAGACAGTTGTCTAGAGGCAGGATGAAAAGCCGTGCTGACAGCACGCAACCATGTTTAAGGCCAATGTTGGCGCCAAACCAGAACGTTAACTTGCCGTCCACCCAAACACATACCGCACCTTCATAAGTGATTCGCTCCTTCCATTTCGGAATGTACCCTGTACTATATTACTATATTTTGCTGATAAGCTGATCAAATGGCTCTATAGTTGGCGAAGTCAATGCGTGATCCCTTACCTTTATACAAAGGCACGATGACTGCGCAATTTCAATCCTTTGGAACCATACCGGTTCTCCAACATAAATTGCCCACGAACCAGAAACTTTGCGGGCATAGGTAGTTTGATAAATCTCGCCTGAGACTATATCAATTCACATTGACTTTCCATTTGTGGGTATTCGTATCGATCTTTCCCTACAATGGCCGCGTAGTGAGCCGTTCTAGAATTATTCTTACGAGAACCATTTGCTGATGAATTCAACAAGTCCAAAATATTACTTACGTCTTCTCAAAACTTCGTAAGCTCTAAGGGATGGACTTATCTCAAAACTAACATGATCGCCAACTTTATTCGAAACCACAGAAGTTTTGCTTCTACCAAAGACAAATTTCTCACCCGAGCGGCTAAGCCAAGGCAAAGTACCGCTGCTACTTCAATATAAGCATGATTGCTCTCATGCTCCATCCGGGGCACTTAGTTTCTGTCACGCGCAATGCATTTAGGCATCATTATTGATTACTTCTATCAACTCATTAAACTTATTTATTAATATATCCTCGTCTCACATTCCATGTGTCAATGGCGCACTTGATCTGCCAGATTTGGTGCCACTCACTGTACGCGTTTTTGGTTCTGAATTGGCAGGAGTCGTAACGTGCACATTACTAGCACATCTATGTACGGGTTGTATATAGATATGCTAGTAATGTGCCCGTTCTATTGGTTATGGAACCTAAAAGCATAATACAGTTTTTGTAAACTTTCCGAATCGTATGAGTGTTGTAATCTAAACTGTATTAATTGATTTTAAGTGCATTTGCACTGAATAAGTGCAGCTTTATATTACTCCCAGAACAGCTAGAAAGTAATTTATATATGAATAAAACTGATATAACCACTTCATTATATTAGTGAATTCAATACCTATTATTCTATTATGTTAAAATTTCGTAAAGTTTTTACCGTATTGTCACGTTCTCTTAATGTACAGCTATGGCAAAATGTATATCATATAAAAATCTAAAATAGTTTAGCTGTAATAGTGCTAATTTTCCGTTGCTGGATCAGTAATGCAAAACCATGCAATGTTCAATAAGGCCGTCTGCATTCAAAACTTTATTGACGTTGTACAATCCTGTGAAATGTATTCGTTTTTGATTGATTTGTATTTACGTAACAATTAATACAGTTAAAATTTACTTTCAGTAAGCTTCATTAATACCCATAGTGGTAGATGTTTATTAATGTTCAAGAAGTACACTTATAATAAACACTATGGAAATAGAAAAGGTAGGAACCGATGGAAATGTTCCAAGCAAGAGTCACGGCATTGTAAAGCTTACGTAGTATCAAATAATGACGGAGAGATTGTAACAGCCTACGAAGCGCATAATCACAATCCAGATAAATATATTCGTAATAGTAATGGACTTTATATAAAAGTGTGAAAAGACGGACATATGAAAATGTGTAGGAACTGTAAATACTTAGAAAGGTGAAATTGATATAAAATAATATTTGAATTCAATAAAGCTTTTGTGATGTGACTATTGTATTACTCTTTCATTTTAGACTATTAGATTGCTCAGTCAATCTTGAAGGTAGGTGATCTTTTATCTGCAATCACTTTTGCATTGAAGACGACACTTAATTCAAAAGTGTTGGTGGTCCAAATTGTGTCAATCATCACACTTCTTATGACGTCAAATGAATCATAGGTATCAGGTATAAGTGGTGGTTATTTTTTTAATTTGTGATACCACAATGAATAGAACACAAAAGTAACTAAATCCTCATCCGTTAATTAATTAATTCTATCGTCCTAGGGTCAAACGCATTTCAACCATCGTAAACTACGAGTTTCAGTTATCTGTCTTCCAAGATGACTACAATAAATTACTTTTCAATTATTTTATTAAAGCAAGAACATTAACAACAATTATCTTTTTAATTCTCCTAAAAAATGTATCTTTACAGATAATGTCGTCGAAATAACTATATCTTTCTTCAAAAAGCCAACGATGCGTAAAATGTTAACTAAGTACTGTTAATTATTGAGTTTTGTGTGACTTTGATTATAGAGTGTATTGCTATACATACAAGCATGTCGTCCTCCATTTTGAATGTGTAGATATGAAGTTGCTCTGATCATAATGTAAACATTCGATGAGCACCATATAAAACGTACGATGATAGATATGGCATTGTATAACTATTATGATAATTTGATATTTTAATATCGGCCTGACAGCTAATAGCCATAAATAGATATAATCATAATCATTCATGTTATTTTTTCAGTCAGTTTTGTCAATACTTGCAGCGGTAAATGTTTATTGTACAAGAAGTTTACGTACAGTAAGCACTACAGTTTTAAACACAGTCAAGGTGGGCAGCGATGGAAATGTTCTAAGAGGAACTCGAAGCAATGCCAGGCGCATCTTGTTTTGAATAACGTTGATGAGGTCGTAAGAGCCTACGAGGTTCATAACCATGGTCCAGATCATTACATGTTTGACAGTGACGGGACTTACATCAAACTACAGTGAACTCAAAATTATGTTTATACGACAGACATTCGGACAGATTATATTCACCAAAGATTTTCCAAGCTTTGAATGCCTACCAAGAGGAAGCTTGTATGTTTTCTAATTTATTATGATTTACGACAAAACAGTACGGCTCTTTTATGACGTAAATACATGAAAATTGTTAATGTTTTCATAGTTGTTTTTTCTTCCGATTACAATATTAATTATAAAATCATCGTCACAAAGGTTTCTTGTCCCACTTTGGAGACAAAACGGGATTAAATTGGCTTATAAATCCCGTCATTGGTTTTGCACTACGAAATCAAACTATTAATACGAGTATCTTCACGAGAGAGCTACAATGCCTTAATGAATTCTGAATTAATGGTTCAATAAGTGTAAAGTTGGTTTTTGGATATTGAAATTTCAGTTGCTATATTTGCATTTGTTATATTATATGCATATTATGAGAAATTAGTTGTGAGCTGCGGAGTTTAATAAACATTATAACGCGTATTTCAACACCCGAGTTATGTGAATGGATTTTGCATGAACCTTAAATGTGACCGTTTTAGCTGCCTGATCTGTAGCATAATTAGCATTAAATTTGTGCTGCAAAGACCGAGGTTTAGATTTTTTAATACTATTTTAAATTAAAATATGTATTAACCTGTCGTCACTATACGGAGCGGTTACAGTTTTGGTCACAATTGAAGTCTATAGAAATTACCCAAAACGTAGAATAATTTTTTTTAGTTACCAAATATTACACACATATATTTACATCTACATGAACATGAGTAGCTTGTCTATGAAATTGAATTGACTTCCATGCAGTCAGAATTTTATGAAAGTATAGTACCAATCCAACGCTTGGAGCTTCACAACAAAAGTAGAATTTTCTTTACGCAGTTTTTTACACTTACACTCATGTAATATTTGATAAGATCTTTTTTTAAGAGAGGTATTGCGCATTAAAGCTGCATTGATTCGCCCGACGTCTGGGGAACTACCTACACCTCGCAGAAAACCGCTGGTAAATAATTACCTGTTGTGTTCATTCGAGTGAGTGAGGTTACCAGTAAGCTCATAAGGAGTTGCTTTGTTAGCAGCAGAGGTGGCCGTATAGGCCGTATGCTTGTATGCCTCCTGACGTATAAAAATTAAAAACGTATGCGTCTCGGGGCGCCCGACAGAAGTGATGGCTTAAACTAATCTACATATAATTAAAGCTGCCGTATGCGTGAGAGAAAGGGAAACCAGACAGACTGGCGCGTACGTAACGAAGCGGTTTACCCTCCCATAAGAAGTTATCACCTCAAAAGATCTATTTTGATGGCTACCGAAACTTATCTCGCTCGCCATTTATTTGTATTCATTTTTAGGGTTCCGTACCCAAAAGGTAAAACGGAACCCTATTACTGAGGCTCCGCTGTCCGTCCGTCCGTCTGTCACCAGGCTGTATCTCATGAACCGTGATAGTTAGACAGTTGAAATTTTCACAGATGATGTATTTCTGTTGCCGCTATAACAACAAATACTAAAAAATAGAATAAAATAAATATTTAAGAAGGCTCCCATACAACAAACGTGTTTTTTTTTGCCGTTTTTATAGATAATGGTACGGAACCCTTCGAGTCCGACTCGCAGTTGGCCGATTTTTTTCCTTTACACCGTTTCTCTTATGCAACTGTATGATTGTGTGATCTTCACGTACATCAAAGTGAATGAATATATCGAAGTAATTACACAGTTAGCAATTTATATACAAGCTGCTATAATTAGTAACGCTATTGTTTTTCAGTTAGCTTTATTAATATAGTCGGTGGTAAACGTTTACTGATGTACAAGATGTTTACATACAGTAAACATTACACTTTCAAGAACAATCAAGGTGGACAGCGATGGAAATGCTCCAAGCTCGACTCGAAACAATGTAAGGCGTATTTGGTGTTAAATAATGCTGGACATGTCGTAAAAGCCTTTGAAGAACATACCCACGACCCAGATAAATATGTGTGTAACGATAAAGGAATGTATATAAAACTGTATTGACGTTTTTTCTGTTCAATAAAATTGTTGTAATTCTCATCTAATATGGTTTCGTTAGTTACATTTCCTCACATTGTCGTAAAGGACACTAACTATCTAGTATCAAATATTCTTTATTAATTTAGCTGATAATCACCACACAGAAAATTTAGTAAAAGTAAAGTATGAAAAAAGTAATTGTAATAGACGACCTGTAGGGTAACTCTGGAAATTAATTAAACTCTTATATTATTATACTAGCCCCAGATGCGGATGGATGGATTATGATTATGATAGCCGGTGGTCTAGTTTGACATTATTAATGACATTCAACTACATGTTGAACAACTTGTAGTCAAGATAACGAAATATTACTCGAAACTTTGACATTGGATTTGGATTATCATTGGAATTAGCGTCAGGAGTAACCTTCTTTACGGATGGAATGTGGGCACTTAAAAGCTGGTTGATCTATATGTTGTATTCTTTTTCAGTCAGCTTTATCAATACTCTTGGTGGTAAATGTTTATTGATGTACAAAAAGTTTACGTACAGTAAACACTACAGTTTTAAACACAGCCAAGGTGGATACCGTTGGAAATGCTCCAAGAAGAACTCGAGACAGTGCAAGGCGTATTTATTCGTAAACAGTGTTGAAGAGGTCGTAAAAGCATGCGAGGTGCATAACCACGAACCTGATCTCTATTTGTGTAACAGTGATGGCGTTTATATAAAACAGGCTTACGTACGGTACTGAGTTCCTCGCTTAAGGATCTCTGCCCAAAAGCCGTTCACTGGGAGTTGTTGTGTGAACTGTTTCAGCGTTAGTAGGAGCGTAACGCGGGAGTGGAACTCATGTTGAAAGCGTAGTAATGCTTCATATTAGGCAGACCGGTATGCATGTTTCACAAAAAAACGTGGCTAAAAACTACTTGTGAGGTTATTAGTCTTAATGTTGTAATCAGGAGATAGTGTAATTTGACGAAGTCTTGGCAAAATTTCCACAGATAATTATTTTAAAATTAAAGAGGATTTAATCTTTCTTCCTACCGTTCTAAGCTTGGATGGCTACCTATTCGTCAGCGTCGAAGTCTGAGGCTACTTTGTACTCTCTATTCTATTCTTTCTAACCCTCATTCTCCAGTATACTTGAAGTGCAAATTTCAGTATCTCTGTGACTCTCATAATCTCCCACTACGTTCCTACAATTCTCTCTCACTCTCTATCCCTCTTTTCCGCTCAGGCTTCATGTGCAGCTCCTTCACTCGGCAATCTATTCAACTCTGGAATGCGTTACCAGTATCTATTAAGAAATCGTACAACAAATTTGTCTTCAAAAAGAAGGTACAGCAATATCTTTTTGAAAGCTCAACAAGGCAGTAAGACCGTCATGATTATTTATATATTTCCATTTATTTTAATATAAGTTGAAACTGTTATGTATGTCTAATACGTTTGTATGTATCGTATAATTTATATGTATATATATATATATATATATGTATTGTAAGTATATATGTATTTAATGTATAGCCACAATCGAGATTCTGTGCACTCCCAAAGGTCGACTGGTAGAGAATGCAACTAGCATCAAGTCCGCCTTTTGTACCAAAATGTAGTGGTCAATAAAGTTTTAAATAAATAAATCTTTGTATAAATTTTTCTTATCGTTATCAAGCTCAATCTTAAGAGAGGTAGGTATCAAAGCAGCCCGTCTGGGAAAGTACCTCCACCTCAGCCTCACCAAATTCGCAGCCCAATCTCTGAAGGTTTGTTGATTTCTGCGTGGGAGTGAGGTCACCAGTAAGCTCCCAGGAAGCTGCTGCAGGAGAGGTGGCATCGCGCGAGTGATACTCAATGTATAACTAGCATCAGGCTACGGTAACCGCTTTACAACAGGTGGGCCGTATGCTTGAATGCCACGCGACGTTGTATAAAAAGAAACTCAATGTGTTGTAGGCCCAAGTACGCATGGTAACCTACTGTGACGTTATGGTGCCAGTCAATATCCCCTGGAGAAATCTGCCCGGACGTCAGCTGATTGAATGCAATTGTCAAGCAAAACCGTATTAATGAATTACTACGTGAAAATTAAATTAGTCCCATAATTTTGGCGTAACAAAGGGTTACACATAGTATGGGTACGTTTCCTTTCTATGAAATTGCACGGCATTGGCACGGTGCGTCACGTGCAGTTACGTTACGTAACACATCAGGATTTCGAAAAGGCCTGTGGGTATTATATGTATGGGCGTATGTGTATATTTCATTCCTTGTTTGAATATCTATTTATATTTTCACGCCAAGTTACTTGTTGGGCTCGCAGAGAGAACTGGATATAATATTACATAGTTGTTACGCATGTAACTCGCTTTTTTAACATACATAATATTTTCATGCAAGTTTCCTTTGAAATTTAACTCACCGCTACTGGTTGGAAATAGAATGCGCAGCTCTTTTTGGCTAGTTGAGGGATCAACATCGTATTACTTATCGTCTGTATGGTAAAATATCCTCGCATTGGACCGTAGGCACGAATCTGTGGCAATTTAGACGTTACACTAAATTTTGATGTGTAAACGATGCCTTTATGTGTCAAGCGACTTATTGGTTTGTGATGATGACTGATTCTCTGGACTCTTGACATCACCAAATTGGCCGTGTTCATTTATTAGTTAGACAATAGTAGTAGTTTACCTTCGTATAAATTCTTCGCGCAGTAAATTCGTCCGTAAATAAAAAAAAAATAATTAAAGGGGTCGGAGATCGGAATCGAGAAATCTTTTTTTTTTATATTAAGTTGGCTGGCATACAAGCATACGGCCCACCTGATGTAAAGCCGGAACCTAGTCTATTAACGCTTAAGATATATTAAGTATCACTCGCGCGATGCCTCTTCTGCTGCTTACACAGCAATTCTGGGACCTTACTGGTGACCTCACTCACACGCAAGAACACAACAACCCGCTAGGGAGCTGTTATTTGGCTGCGGTTTTCTGTGAGGTGGAGGTACTTCCCCAGACGGGCTGCTTTGATGCGCCCTAACTTTCTTAAAACATCCAGACCAAGACAAACAGCCATGTTCATACACACAAGTCTTTGCCTTGTATGGGAATCGAACCCACGAGCGTTGGTGTCAAAGTCGCGTCATTCACCACTGAACCACCGAGCTCGTTAAAATGTATGCAGATTGCATACATTTTGACAGATAACTTTCCGAATCCGTTTCGAATGTGGCTTTCCGAGGCAGTGTGAGTCCTGTTGGTCGTAATTTCAACTGTAGGGGTAGCAAAGTTGAATAAATATCAACCGGAATAATTACAATATTATTTAGACCTAGCTTTCCATATCTTCACCCCAGGTCCGTTGCGGGGTAGACGTAGGGAATCGAGCGCCATGTGGTGTAGGTATTAGGCATAAGTACTAATATGATATATCTCTAAGGAATTTAGGTTATACGTGTCTATTGTAATTAAATAAAATGTCTATATAAATTGACGAAATGAAAAGTTTCTGTACGTTTAGATTGATGAATACTTCAGCTTTTGCACTAATTTAGCGACATTTGCTAACTGTTCGACCTTCATCCTTAGTTGATCACTGGCATTAGGTTAGATGAAAAGATAAACATATTTTTTTAAGGTTTATAAAATAAACAAATTGTAGTACAAATACCACAAAATAAAAATATGGGTAGGTACCTACGTATTTCAGAATAATTTTAAATTAATATAATCCCGGAATCCCGGGATTAATTAATTATTTCGTGAGTGAAGGTTATGTAATTATCCGATCACTACTTCTAACCCAATGGCATTGACTCCGCCTACTCAGTATGATTTCATCCAAATTACGTTGCGGAATTGAAGCTCACGTCCATTGTAGCAGGTGAAAAAGATTTTCTGGTACATGTATGGCATCCATATTTGGTAAACTTTTCTTTGAAGAATAATCCCATGCGTGCTCAATGGGATTTAAAGCTGAGTAAGCTAAGTAAAACAATTGAGTAGGCTATGGCAGGACGTCTATGTTAGTTATGACAAGTGTGTTTGTAATAAATCTGGCGGTTTGTGGGCATGGCATTGTCAAGCATAACTTGATATAACGAGTCAGGTGGTCAAGTCAGCAATTGCTATTATAACACCAATTTCGTTTTGACATTTACATAAGACAAACTTTTTTGTTTTATGTACATGATCATGCCTGTTTTGGTCTGAGTATTTATAAGAGAGGTATAACGCTTCAAGTCAGACCAGCTAGGGACCTAGCTCCTCTTAAAAACCACAGCTAGATAACAACTCTGGAAAGCTGTTATGTTTCTGCGAGTGTGTGACGTAACCAGTAAGTTTTGTAATGCATGAACCTCAGTTGACTAGAAAACTTGATAGTTCCAAAACTAGTGATAACATACCCAGATATATTTGTTTACGCAGGTATTTTGTAATACGTCCTAAATTGTTTTCGTTGAACTTTTCTTTGACGCCCCCCATTAAATGCTTTTTTAATAATAATGATTGCTGTAACTGAACACTGGACTTGAATTCGATCATACGATGTACCTTTTTATCTTTATATATATAAACATTTGCTATTACAGTGCAATTTATTCGTACCACAACTGGAAGAACTCTGGTTATGATCGACGGCTTCACCTACGGCAAGCAGTGTGTAACAAAGTTAGGCACGAGATGGCAATGCACCATGTGTAGCGCCCACGACTGCAGAGCTAACGTCCACATAGATGAAGACATGTGCTTGGTGAAGGGAAACTTCACACACACTCACATACAACCACAGTATTACAAAAATAAGGACGGATTGTTTTCGAAAGTTAGGAGATAGTTGAAAGTAAAACTAGTGATCCAAAGAAACTTTGTCTTTACACTTGTACATAATTAAGCTATTAAACAATTGTTGTGCGCTACTGTGAACTCACAATTTGTTTGTTCACAGTTCCAAAAATTAAACGTTCAACATCTCCGGTTTTAAGCGCAAGTCACGCCGCGAGCTAAGCTAAACTAAACTAGGTTAGATTAGCTCACGTAACTGTACAAAGCTAAGCGAGCTAAAATATCTGCGATCACACTGAACACTAAAGAGTGAAGCGGTCAATTAACGCCTGCCGTCCACACGAGTAATTTTTTGTACACACCTGCTGAACTCTTCCATAGCTAAGAACGAACCAAGCATTCGATCCGCTGGATGTGTAGTTTTTACAGCTCATATATTCAACCGGACGCTTGGAGCTTGTGCATCGATAGCTGCGCTTCGAACATATCGTTTTTGATTGCTTGGTAACCTTGAATTTGAATTATTATTTTACTGCGGCCCTACTACAGTTGAGGTGCTGCTCCTAGCGGACTGCTTTTTCCTACATTGCTATTTCCTGCTTTTTTTCTTCAATCCTCAGTTGCTAACCGTCCTGGTGCACTACAAGTTGGTTTTCCTTCTATGTGTAAGGTTGACCTTGCACCCCTATCTAGATCTATGTAAGCGGTTGGTATGAATTACGATTTTTTATCGTCATCAATTAATGGTACCTAATAAGAAAATAATACTCACGATTTCTACGTGCCCTTAAATAGGTTCGTCGGGTCAGCTAGTGGAACGTAGTTGAGCAGTTCGTTAAGCTTAGCTCTATAGAGGCTGGTGTGAATCCAGGTATAAAAAGACACTGGAGCTACGTGATTTAATTTAGCCTAGCTTAGATTGCGCTTTGAGGTTCTTAAAATAAACTTTTACGCGACTCCTAAATGTATTGTTCTAGCGCGTATACTATGTGATATGATATTTTTATTGCATGATACCATTCAAACGGTTGGATTATAACACTGAAGTATCATGGCAATTCATCTATCCATATGTTCAGGATATATGTAAAATGTGACCATAGAGTCCTGAAACAACTACACTTCGCTGAAAAATGTCATAAAATGTACAATTGTATGAAAGGGCGCATCGTAATGATTAGAAAGAGTTATATTGTAATTTACAGACGATATTATGGGTTTTATTAAACTTTGTGTTAGTGATTTGTTTATTTTCTGCTACCTACATTTATTTATCATCACAAATTAATTAGCGCCTGTCAATGGTTTCGCTCGAACAGGATCCCATTATCAATGGTTTATCCTATAAAAAAAACTATTTTATGTCTATGGTGTCAACCCGCCTCCTTTACAAATTCATTGTGATCAAATCACAGTTTAAATCAAGGAAGTTAACATACCAGGCAGGGCTACCTAGACTGCTACAAATAGATGGCAAGAATATAAAAATAAATTAGTTGCAACTACTACGTATTGTACAAGTATATTAAATTTGTGTTATTACATATAACATCGCTCTGGTATAAACATATGTTTAAATTCATGTAGGTATCCATGAATATATAGGTATACATCCTATATTGCTATCCTATAAAGGTGATGTCAGGAGCCCTAGGAACTGACGAGAGATATTAATGTTAAAGAAGCATGTGAAGTGTGTAAGGATCGTGTCATTTTTCTTCATTGTTACTGGTCATATTCGAAATGATGGTACATAAAACAAAAAAAAAAACATCTACGAAAAATAAAATGTCTTTATTAAAAAAATATGTGACGTGTTTCGGATACGTGTTAGTATACGTCACATAGTGTTTAAAATAAAATCTTATTCATTTTTTATAGGGTGGGCTCGATGGAATTTTTTTTAGTGTGTTCAACATTGAAACATTGTAATTTAAATCCAGGCTTATTTCAGTGAAGTTCATACGAACATCCACAGGCCATACCCTGATAATGTTCGACAGATATACTTATGGAAAACAGAGTGTGACGAAATTCGGGACTAGATGGCGGTGCACCATGTGCAGCGTGCGGATTTGCAAGGCATTTCTTCACGTGGATCACAATAATGAAATCAAGAAAGCTAACTTGAACCACACGCATGATCCACCGCAGTACAACCTGACGAAAAGTGGAATATATTACAAGATTTGAATAGCCGAAGGAATATTAAAACATAAACATAATTGGAAGTAAGAAGGTCTTTTGCATTTGCTAAAGAGACGAGATTCAGAATAAAGACGAGAAAAGCGGGAAGATGACATACATATTTTCAACGTCTGTCTCTTATTGGGGTAGGCAGGGACTATGGAATGTCAGGTGTGCCGATCCAAACATATCTCCCTCCCTTCTTACACATTTATCAACCTCTTCATGCGTGGTCAAGAAATGACATGTCAAGTCATGGTGAATGAAAACTTACAAAAATATGTCAAATTTTAGTTTCTTCTCGGGACTATCTGAATTACTTTATTAGCTAAGGTTTTACATTTTATTTTATTAAATTCTCCCTTTATTTCCTATGAACTCAATCCATATCCACCTTTAATCATTGATTAATAACTATGTAAGCATTATTTTGGATTCTCTTATTGGTACAAATACTCAACCCCTATATTATTATAAATTTTAAAGTTGTAATGGCAGAGTGAATTTTACACGAGTTGTACTTCAAGACATTTGAAATCGTCGTACAATGCTTTGAGGTAATATAACGCACATATTAGACAATCTCATAACGGTTTTATTTGGGTAATGAAACCCCAAACACAGCAGTGTCAATAAAATTGGTGTCAGGTAATTTGGTCAGTTATCGGACGCCCTTCATGTCCGCTGTACTGAATCGCAATTTCATGAATATCAGATTTTAAATAAACCAAGCAGGAACTCCGCGTCGATTCGGAGGACATGGTCGTAGAAGAGGATATGACTCAGTTCGAATCAAGTGCACGGCTTTACGATAGGCCAAAGTCTCACCTTTTACCTTAGAATACCTTACTGGAAGATGACTCTGTGTTTAACCGTGATCACCCATCGCCAGAGTATGTGAACTCCATATATACAACTACGCCAACATTGTTGATATCGACGGTCATTACACGAGTTGTCGTTGATCAACAAATGACTTTTCTTGTCACCTTGCATTTAACGTCATAGTCCGCATATTTTTCATTTCTGCCAAAAAGAGTATTTGTAGAACGGTTCGACTTGGGTATAAAAGTTATGAACAAATGGGTAGTCAAGGGGATACGCGCATCAGCGCTGTCGCTAGCAATCATATCGTTCGCACTGTTCACACAGCGAAGATGCAGTGCGGAAAAAGCTGCTGAAGTATGCGGCTACGAAACGGAAATGCAAAATAGGCTCATGATAAAAGGAACGTAATGGTGCTTCCACTTCGGCTGGTTCTTGCATAGCATGACCTTTCATCGTAGGAACGTTGCCAGTATTTTTGGCATATTTGCAACGGTCCGTTAAGGGGCGGTTAGTTTAAAAAAATGTATATCATCTTTAATATTACA
This sequence comes from Pyralis farinalis, assembly GCA_947507595.1. Lineage (NCBI taxonomy): Eukaryota > Metazoa > Arthropoda > Insecta > Lepidoptera > Pyralidae > Pyralis > Pyralis farinalis. Next base: position 5,902,204 of record OX382270.1, read on the forward strand.
TATTGCAAATGTGATAAATTAATATGAAGTAAAAAGAGATAATAAAGATATGCTTGATATCGATTACTTCTTTAATTGCAGTCCCTTAGTGCTCCTCAAACACAGTATATTTTATAGTCTTCTCTTAATTACGACAGGCGGCGTTCGCTACGTAAGCGCTTACATGGAACGACTGCCGTAAGACCTCCACAATCCACAACCTAGAAGGGAAATGAGACCTTAAGTTAGGTTTACACGTCTTTCAAAGTATAATTTCTTGGACAAGTAATAATTACAAATATGTACATAAATTCGAAAATACAAAACGAGCAGTGAAAAAATTCAACGCAATCATAAGATACAGCTGTTTATGTCTCGCTTATGCGCATATTTTAACACTCGCAAGGGAATCAAAACCTATCGGTACTTCCCGTTGACGTAGAATCATGAAATTTGGTAAAAAGCAATGTCATGTAGCACAAGTAAAGGAAAAAATCCGAAAACCGTAGTTACAACACAAAATAAATTTGACGAAAATAATAATTGTAAATATTTGTTTACGCTAGTCGCATGACGGTTTTTTTTTAATAAAGTGTTTTACAAAAACGCGTGCCACAAGCTTTCACCGTTTCCAACTAGACGGCGCTTAGTACTTTGCCTTGTTTTTTTATTTATTAATTCAGTGTTTTAAATTGTATGTATGTATGTATGTATATCTTCACGCCAAGTCCCTTGCGGGGTAGGCAGAGAGAACCGAGCGCCATAAGACGCGATCCTTGCATACTTCACTCGCTTCTGTGACATTCATAGCTCTTTTCATGCACGCTCGCCGGTTCCTGGGGCTTCTGACATCACCTTCTGATAAAAATAATAATGTTTTAAATTATCGTAGCGAATACGTGTTTTTAGTATAATTAAAATAGATACTGTAACGCTATCGGTCTCGGATGCGATTTCTGCATGAGACAGACATTTATGTGCATTATCTTTATCTTTTATTTATCCATCTATCTATAACTTCACGCCAAATCCCTTGCCGGATAGGCAGTATATATGATTCACTATTTAAGTATACATTAACAAAAATCTTAAGTAGTATATAATTGTAAAAATGATTAAATCAGCTTACTTAATTTGGGATTAGAGACGCTAGATAAATTGTCCGGAAATATACATAAGCTGCATCGCTATAATGTATATCACATTGCGAACGAGGAGTAAATAATTTAAGTTTCTGCTTTCAGTAATGTTTATACAAACACACAGTGGAAAAATTCTAGTGATGTTGAACGGTTTCACATACTGCAGACATTACAAGATGAGGATGGGTCATCGACGGTGGCAGTGCTGTCTACATTCTTCGCAAAACTGCCGCGCGCATCTCATATTGTCCGAAATCGGCCAAATTGTTAAAAGTAGCGAGTTGCATTCACACTCGCCTATTCAGTACTACCGCGATAGCAGCGGACGGTACATCAGAATTAGATAAAATAATTAGCTTGAATATTGGATTAGTACAAGAAAAAAACATGTAATATTCTGAGTACAGTCAAAGATCAGTATTTCCAACTGATTTATTTGTATTGTACCTAAATACTTATATTGCACCAAAATAAAGTTTGCATTTGCATATTCATATTAAGAGATGAAGTTCTACTGGTCATACCATTATGCGACCTCTTCTTTAACTGATGTGATCTATTATCCTTTCAGTCTAAGATCGTAAATTGTTTTATTTATTTAATTTAAAAAATACTATGTATAGAACCTTGTTTATTTTTCCATTATTGTAAATGTTATTAATAAACATTTTAGATAACATATTCAGAAGAATTATTAGATATCGATTGAAATATAATAAATAATGGTTGTTATTTTTGTATATTAATAATAAAAGTATAATTTTTAAATCTACTTTTTATTGTATATTGCGTTATGAATATTCTTAGATATATTTATGACAAAATATTACTTTCATGACTTCTTCAATTCGGTTTGTAATATTATAAGTAAGCCAGTTCACTTCCTATGGTATCCTTATATCGTACATAAGCATTTACAATCTGCTATAACTTGTTTCAGCAGTGTGGTATATAAATAATCCCTTTATGAAATGAATCTAAAACTATTTATAAATTTCGTCGATAGGCAAACGAGCCCACAATCCCCTCTTGATGTGTTACAGTCGATCAGAAGTTTATCTCAATTCCAATTATTGGAAGGTAACGCCAACTCATAGATTTTACTTTTTGTTTTCTTTGAATGCCCTTTATTTCCCTGTTTTGTTTCAGTTAATTTCATCCAAACAGACACTGGCAAGTCTCTGGTGATGTTAAACAGTCATACATTTTACAGACACTACGGGTTGAAGAAGGGCATACGATGGCAGTGTACCAGACACGCTTCTCAGCAGTGCAAAGCGTTTATAGTTTTAAGTAATGATGGAATACTTCTTAAACGGCAAGACATACACACTCACATGCCCTTGCCCTACGTTCGTAATAGTAACGGACTCTATACTAGGCTATAATCGATGTCCAAATGCGTGGACACAACTGAAAATTCAGTTTCCTTTTTAATATATTTAGTATCTTGTAAAAAATATGGGGTTTTGGGGGAACGTACATGTAAATAGATTGTGTTTAAAGAGAAAAAGTGGTTTATTTCACCTTTAATAATAGTGTTGTAAATTGTAAATCCAATTTTACAATTCCAATATCAGCTTAATTGCTATAGACATAAGGTTAATAGTATGGTATGCTTGTCTGTGGCTTTTCGGACACGTCTCAACCATACACTATCCTACGTCACAAATTACGTATGCGTCACAGTTTTCTATTTTGCGCCTACGTTGCCGGTAGCCATTTTTATTCAAATCTCCAATTTCTAATATTCTTCAATACCAGAAAATGAATTCTCAGACATCTTGGGAAGAAATTGGAATCTCATGACAAATTTGCTCATTAACCTTCTTTTAAAAATGTACTCGGCGCCAGTCAAATCTTAAGTAAATGTATCTCATACTTTTAGAACACTGATCTGGAAAGCTTTTCAGGAACACCGGTCATATATGAAATCTATATGTTTGTCTGTGTGTGTTTTTTGTTTCGAATATTCGAATTTTGACTTCAGATTCGGATTCAGCATAAAAAATTAGAATAGGAATGTTCAGGAACACCGTTCCCATCTCTTAAGGAACATGGTCAAAATGGCCGACAAATTAAAAAAAAATGAATTGTTATATAATTGACGAGCCAGGTGTTCCTCTGGCAATGCAAGCTTGCGCATTCTCAACTGGTTACACTTGAAACCTATTGAAATAACGTTTCGACAATTTATTAATGGGGTTATTTATAATTAAACGTCGCGGGCACGATGTTGCTGAGATTCAATCTATTTATGTCATATAATCTTCTAACAACATATTTTCATACTGGATGCGGTCGTTTATTCGCCACATGGGCTAATCACAACCTATGATTTCACTACTTTAAAAGATCGACGTACTACGAGTACTTTAAAAGACCTGGAAAATATTTGTCGTAAATGTTAGCTAGTTTAATAGGGATGATAAAAATATAATAGTCGCAAGTGTGAATCCTGCCCGAAAACAACCTCCTGAAAAACTTATTTTGGCTGCCTTAGCCAAGTGGATTGATGAAGAACCAGTTGTCCCACCAAATAATGATAATAAGTCGCGTTTCTGAAACTGAACAGTACCAATAGTCACCCCAAATCTCATTACAATAGCCACATAATAATAATTGTACTAAAATACAGAATATTGTTTTAAAATACATAACCCTTAATCAATATTAAATAAAATTTGAAAACATATTTTTAATAGTTGGAGTCTTGGTATGGGAGATATTTTAACACTCATGCTGTAAATGGTCTACGTTCATTGACTTTTATTGGGAGAAAACTACATTTGAATGGAGGGTGCTAGACGGATATTTGGCCTGGACGTGGTGCTTTAGTAATCGAAGCACTACCAGAAAAGAGGTACAGCATACCGCCATGTGGTAAGCTCACCAACTGGCGAAGTATTTCCGTCATACATGTGACTGCAGCCGAGTGACAACTTTTTGTTGCATTCTTGCGAGTACGTGAGGTTACCAGTATACTTGACGAGCACGGTTGCGGATTGGCTAGTAATGCTACTTTAATACCAAGGCTCGTGGGTTCGATTCCAACGCAGGGCAAACATTTATGGGCATGAACATGTCTGTTTGTCTTTCTTCGTCTGGGTGTTTTTTAAGAGAAGTAAGTATAAATAACAACTTCCTGTAGGGATGTTGTGTTCCTGCGAGTAAATTTATCAGTAAGCCCCTAAGGAGTTCCTGGGTTAGCAGCAGTGGTATCATCGCGCGAGCGATACTCAATATATTGCAAGCTACGCTAACTACTTTACATCGGATGGGTCATATGCTTGTTTGTGTGCCTCAGGACGTTGTAATGTATAAAAACATATTAGCTTCGCAATGGGTGTCTCGTACGCTTCTTTGTCGCCCGCTGCAGAAGAAAAAAACGGTTTATCGTATTTGGTTTTTGGTTGTGCAATAAAATATACTTATGGTGGATGCATGCATGCATGTATATCTTCACGGCAGGTCACTTGCGGTGTAGACAGAAGGTCCGAGCGCCATAAGACGTCGTCTGTATTTGTACTGTGCTCTTCTTTGGCGTGCAATCGTTGTTTGATCGTGTAGATGTCTCCAACGACCAAATAACAACAAAGAAGAATACCAATGACACATGAAGACCTTCGCATTATCGATATGCGCAATTTCATTATTACATTGAATTCTATTTTTTTTTTATTACCTATGTTGTCATGGCCAATTTGATCTAAATTACTTTGTGTGCTTCCGCTACCGTATAGTTCATGGAGTGCCGGCCGGCACCCACAAACTACCGTTAGTAGATGCATTCTAACGACTAACATCGCAGGGCAGCAACGGTGACGGATCTTTGCGGTTCATGATTTACTCGTAGATGGCAGACAATCGCAAAGACGACCGCAGCAGCCAAGGCAGGGACCACCGGGGCAGCCATGGCAGCGACGGCATGCTTCTACTAACGGTAGTGTCTGGGTGCCGGCCGGCACTAGTTCGCATGAACTATTAGGCAGCGGCAGCGCACTAAGGAATTGAGATCAATTTGTCGGTAAATTTTACTGTACTATTACTACAGAAGAATTTGAATTTTATTAACATTTGTGTATTTTATTTTTGTCAGGTGAGGAGGCAATAAATTTTTCAACTCGAAAATCTGGCAGCTGGACCAGCAATAAACATGAATCAAGTCATTGTTCTATAATACAAAAGGGGAACCGAAGAGGAGCTAAAACTATGCTGCAAAAAAATAACGGAACTAACAATGTTGGGTTAAAAAAGAGAAGGCTATTAAATAATAGAAAATATAAAAAAATGTTAAGAGATAAAGAAATAGATTACAAAACTACAAACATAGATATTATGCCAGAAAATATCATGCCAGAAAATCCATGTAACCCTACTAAATGTAAAAGAGGTTGCTATAATATCACAGACGAGAAACGAAAGTCTCTTTTTGATTTCTTTTGGAATTTAGAACTCCAGAAACAGAGAGACTGGTTAGTGCGATGTGCACGTAGTGTACCAATTAAGCGGAAGAGAACAAAGTCTCTTAACAGTAGACGAAGTTTAACTTACGAGTACTACATCAATGATGGAGATTATTACCTGCGTGTATGTCAACAATTTATACTCCAAACATTAAATGTGACTCATAAACAGTTACATTACAGTTTGTCCTGTTCCAAAGCTAAACGCAACAAGAGGTAAAGTTATCCATTTAAAGAATACCCGAAGTATTATCACACTATAGTACGTAATTATAAAATTACTGTTATCGCTAGCAGCCTTATCATATAACATTAAGTTATGAAGAACACGCGATGTTAAGGAACCCGTCTTCTGTCCAATAAAGAAAACTATAAAGAAATGATAGAAAAAGAAAAAGTCCTAAAACATTTTGAAAAAAGCGCTACTATATAAGAGAATATAAGTACGTGAAAAAACGTAAAACTGTATCCCTAGCATATAAAGTGTTTGTTATTTTTATAATCAAGGACATACACGTAGATATTTTCACCAGTATGTGAAACCATTAGTAAGTAACCTGTACGAGTATGTGAAAGCGAAGTCAAGGTGGGCACTGCTATTCTCAGGAAGAATGCAGTGCGATATGAGGCCGTCAAAAAATTCTTGCATTTTGTACTAGAAAGAAGTTGACGTGGCATAAAACTTGCCCCGTTCCTGTAATTTATATATTAGGCGTATTTCAAATTAGGACTAGCACTGGCTTGACGTTTATGTAGATATACAATTTATTTGTGCTTTTTTGACATTATGTGAAATATAGCTTAGATTAAATCTTTAGAAAATAAAGTTTGTTCAGCTCAGTCCAGGGTTTTAGTGGTACTGTGACTGCTGCTACGTCGAACAATATTTCGTTTCAGTTGATCAAGTCTCCTTTTGCTTTCAGCAACAAATTTATTTATGAATTACTCTTTTTTTGCTTCTACAGCAAAACAACTTTATATATGTCAGCACGTGGATGTAATCATCGTCAGGTGGCTCGTTGTTCATGGCGAATAAAGCGAAATACCAGCGTAGTTAATCTTCTCAATATTTAATCAGCCCATTACAATAATAATCGTAACAAAAGTTATACTCAGATCGCAGATTACAACGGATTCAAAATGCGGTGGGCGCGACACGTGCGGTTGGCTCCATTGCTAGTTTCGTAATCCCGCTCCCAATGAATGACAGTATCTCATCTTGACGTTTTTGACAACTGACCACAACCGACATTTCGAGCTAACCATAACAAACACCACCGGTGTTGCCAATCCAACGATGTCGATTCCACCCAAGCGCGCCGACTTGACATTTTGATCCGTTATTATTAAAACTAGCATCACGGGGATTGATTTCTTCCGGGCTTCTCAATATGGTGTTGCTGCCTCTGCGACACGGCCATTCTGATGCATCACACGTCCTCGTGTGCGTAATCTGTAACCAAAAAATCTGAGCAGAAACAGATCTTACTCCAGCTCGGCCAACCCTGACTTAGACTGGCTTTAGTCAACATTTATTTCAAGTAAAACAAATTTCAATTAACCAGTAACATAATACAGTTTACACTTAGCTCTAAGTTATAATTCACAATCGAGACCATTGTGCAATTATCTGCCAACATTTAGTTTAAAGTTAATTCAACATTTTTACTGGATTCTGCTATCATGAAATCATCGCCTCCATCCGGCGGATACTCTCAAAATCATCGCCTCCATCCGGCGGATACTCTCAAAATCATCGCCTCCCTCCGGCGAATACTCTCAAAATCACCGCCTCCATCCGGCAGATACTCTCAAAAGCCATCGCCTCCATCCGGCGGATACTCTCAAAAAAGCCATCGCCTCCATCCGGCGGATACTCTCACAATTTGCATGAAAACAGAACTCTTAAAATTCTAAACAACATCATTGCTCAACAGTTTTCGATCGATTATCATCCTCATCTAATTGAGGGCAATTATTAGGCATTTTTCACAAGCAATCATAAGCGTACTTGTAGGTACGGTCACCACTCAAAGCCTCTAAACGTAACGGTCTCCTTCAAGCACCTCAATGACGCTATAGAGGCCTTTGTACTTAGGATCGAGCTTCGTTTGGTTACGCACTTCATTTTTCAATAATACAAAGTCTCCAACTTTAAAGTTAACACATTTAGCTTTTGTACTGTCAAAACGTATTTTGTCATAGTCAGCATTTTTGTCAATATTCGGGCATTTAAAACATCACATGCGCAAACAACAGTTGTCCTAGTAAACTGTAACTTATCAGGAGTCACATGAACTGCTAGACCTTGTTTTAATAGTTCGCAGCCTACTAGAATGTCATATGGTAAGTAAGGGTCAGGCCGTACGTGAAAGAGGATTTCTAACTTAATGTATTTCAACAGTAGTCAAAATTTGAATAGTGCTATGAATTGACGTCTGTCCAATAACAGTCAAAGTTACAGTATCATTGCATTTCCTTTATAAGCGAGCATTCGGCTCCAGAATCATAATAGAATAGGTACTGCTCACCAGAGTGTCGCATTGTCCCAGCAGGGGCGCTGATACTGCACATATCCACTCGTTTCTCCGCCGTAGCTCGGGTGCCGTTGGTACCGCTGGCTCCACCCTGGTCACGTCGATTGGGGCCACTGGATGCATAGAGGCCTGTTCCCCAGCAGTGGAAGCAGGTAACTGCTGGATTCACAGGAGCGCTTCTATGTTGACTTGATATGAAAAGGTCCTTGAAGTCACTCCAACACATGCCATGGAAATATACTTGAGATAGCTAAGCAGCAGCTTGTCCCTTCAGCACACGGCTCGAAGCAAACATCAGCGGAACACCACTCAGTTGCTGATCCGGTATACACATGTCCGCGGTATTGATCCATGCACGCGCGTCCACATTTCCTTTGTCAAGATCGAATTCGGATAGCTGAATGTCAATGCTAGTCGATGGTCCTTTCATCGCTTGAACCAATGCTAAAAGATTCTGGTTTTGCTGCTCCAGTAAAAGACGCTATTTTTCTTCATCACTATTTCCATTTTTCCTTATCGGGGCGGTTGGGTTACATCCCACGTCTGATGTCAGCACGTGGATGTAATCATCGTCAGGTGGCTCGTTGTTCATGGCGAATAAAGCGAAATACCAGCGTAGTTAATCTTCTCAATATTTAATCAGCCCATTACAATAATAATCGTAACAAAAGTTATACTCAGATCGCAGATTACAACGGATTCAAAATGCGGTGGGCGCGACACGTGCGGTTGGCTCCATTGCTCGTTTCGTAATCCCGCTCCCAATGAATGACAGTATCTCATCTTGACGTTTTTGACAACTGACCACAACCGACATTTCGAGCTAACCATAACAAACACCACCGGTGTTGCCAATCCAACGATGTCGATTCCACCCAAGCGCGCCGACTTGACATTTTGATCCGTTATTATTAAAACTAGCATCACGGGGATTGATTTCTTCCGGGCTTCTCAATATGGTGTTGCTGCCTCTGCGACATATATATAAATTTTATCAGTCTAAATTAGAAAATCGCAAAAGATAATTTCAAGATATGAGTAATCGAAAGTGAATTTCGAAATAGGTACTGCTACTCCTGATTAGGGTAATAGGAAATAAGCCAGGCAACATATTGCTTCCTGATTGCGATTCCAGAAAGGTAATGTAACATAAATCTTCAAGATCAATAGAATATACATAAAACAGTTCTGCCGGATATAAATTACTTCCCAACAATATATATAAGAAGGTAGAAATTATACTAATTAACATTTTGTTACAAGAACTCAAATATAGAAAATTTTACTTTTTGCCCTCCACAAAGAGACCTCTATTTGCATCTGCACGAAACATCCCTCCATCGTATGAGGGCATTGCCATAGAATGTAGTGATTTCTTACTTGTATAAATCACCTTAAAAAATAAGCTCAAAGGATGGAGTTGCTAAGTTTAATTTAAATCGAACATACTGATCGACGATGTAACTGTTCCAATAAATCTTTTTGAAGGAGCTAAGAATGACCACTAGCTGAGACAAGGAAGAGAAATTGGGAGTAAAAAAGAAATACAACCAGTTGAGAATGCGCAAGCGTGCGTTGCCAGAGGAACACCTGGCTCGTCAATTATATAACAATTCAATTTTTTTTTTCTTTGTCGGCCATTTTCACCATGTTCCTTAAGAGATAGGAACGGTGTTCCTGAACATTCCTATTCTACTTTTTGTGCTGAATCCGAATCTGAAGTCAAAATTCGAATATTCGAAAAAAACGCACGCACAGACAAACGCACAGACAAACATATAGATTCCATATAGGAACGGTGTTCCTGAAAAGTAATTATCATTTTGTCTTGTTATAAATATTATTTATGAATGCTCATATCATATTCTATTTCAGTCAACTTCATCCGTACTGACACAGGCAAGTCCTTGGCTATGTTAAACGATCACACTTTCTATAGACATTATGGCTTGAAAGAAGGCAGACGATGGCGATGTACTAAACATGGTTCGCGATCCTGTAAAGCATTTATAGTACTTAATGAAGATGGATTGCTTCTAAGACGTCACGATGTACACACTCATGGACCATCGGCGTATCTTCTTCAGAGTAATGGATTGTATAGCAAAAGACTAGCGCATTTGTAGTTTTTTGTAGACCACTCGTCTAGTTAATTAATGTTCGATATTAGGTATGTCAACGCGCGAAATGTTGAAAATACTCGTAGTTTGACAGTGAAAAATACTATTGGCGCTGTTTCTTGCCAAATAATGTGTGCCGATGCAAAGCTGACTGGCTAAGAGTTAGACTGCACACACTCATATAATAAAACCAAAAATCTGGTTTCTTGTGTGGGATCATTATGGATCATTACATTTTTAACTTTACTATATAAATTAATTCCGGCTCAACTTTTTTTTTAATAAAGTAGATATTCTTTTTATTAGAGTAATTACAAATCAAATACATAACCCTAAAAATAATAAAACTAATCTAAAATTGAATAAATACACAATAATTCTAAAACTAAAGTGCTTGTAAAGTTACATAATACCTAATATATCTAAAAAATAACCCGAAATATATCTTAAAGTGTGGTCACCGCGCTATTGTAACCACTATACTCGCAGCATTTCCGTGCAGAATAGCAATACTAATGCGTTAAGCGTGAATTCTACCAGCTCTTTGGCCGCCAGGGACACGTATCAGACGTTAATTGAATCCGATAATTAGCTGATGAAGATAAAATTAAAATTCTTTCATTTGCCATTGGGCCCTCGCGGACACTTAGGCAAATCTTACATTTTGTCAATAAAATCTTTTTCTTATTTTAATATTTAAAATAAACCAGTTGATAATGCGCAGGCTTGCATTGCCAGAGGAACACCTGGCTCGTCAATTATATAACAATTCATTTTTTTTTTATTTATCGGCCATTTTAACCATGTTCCTTAAGAGATAGGAACGGTGTTCCTGAACATTCCTATTCTACTTTTTTATGCTGAATCCGAATCTGAAGTCAATATTCGAATATTCGAAAAAAAGCGACGGACAAACGCACAGACAAACGCACAGATAAATATATAGATTTCATATAGGAACGGTGTTCCTGAAAATATTGTAAACCAAGGCACAGTAATAATGATGTTAAGTGGTAAAGTCAAAAAATATCAATGCATGTGCTGGATTATCTGCAGATATCTTTGTCACTATCTGACTGACTATAAGATTCATCAATTTTTTTTTATACAACGTCGGGAGGCTTACTTATGCGGTGCACTTGATGTAAAGTGGTTACTGTAGCCTATGAACGCTGGTAATACATTAAGTATCATTTGCGCGATACCGCCTCTGCTGCTAATACAGCAAATCCTTGGGAGCTTACTGGTGACCTCACTCACACGCAGGAACACAACAACCCTCTAGGGAGTTTGTTATTTAGCTGCGGTTTTCTGTGAGGTGGAGGACTTCCCCAGACGACCTGTTTCGATGCGCCCTGACTCTCTTAAAAACACCTAAACCAAGACAAACAGACATGTTCATGCACACAATTTTTTATCCTGTGTGGGAATCGAAGCCACGAGCGTTAATGTCCAAGTCGCTTTATTAACTGCGGCGCCACCGAGCGTCAAAATAATTCTATAATCATATATGTAATATATATGTAATATGCTTTTTTCAAAGAGTATTTTTGACGCTCTTCTTGAAGATATTCTCAGGATTGGACAGAACTGTTTCAGGCAATTTATTTAACAAAAGATCTACTAAAGGTTATAAAGTACCCAAACCTTTTAAATAAATAAATTAAGCTGTCTGCATTGAAGTTACTTCACTTAACATAAACAGGCGACGCTTTCAATAAGATCGATTTCACTTTGTAATTGAAAGTTTTGTTCATTATTTTTCCAACAAAGTTTTCTTATTTTGTTACGTTGTATTCATTAAAATGATACAATAAAACATTTTTCTTTTTATCGTTTTTCTTCTTATAGGGAGATTATGAATAGTAGTCCTTAGTGTAGTAGGAGAATCATACCTATTTTACCATATAGATAATTAGCGTTTCCGCACGATGTTTTCGATATGTAATTATTACTTAAATAATAATAAATAAATTCGAAAACACGAATTTAGTGGTACATGCCAGGATTCGAACCGAGGACTAGTTGATCAATTTCCCGGGTCCGTATCCACTGGGCTATCACTGCTCCTTAAATTTTGTTTAATGTAACTTGTTTAATTTATTTCAGCTAATTTTATTAAAACAATAAAGGGCACAGTATTGATAATGTACCAGAATCATACATATTTCCGTAACCAGTCAGCGCCGCCAGGGTCATACAATTTTGACCGTTGGAGATGCTCTAGGCATTCGTCGAGGCGGTGCAACGCTTACATCTGCGTCAGCAACGGAGTCATTACCAAAATCGGTGGCCAACACAAACACGACCCCATCAGGTATCAGCGTATGAAGAGCGGCCTTTACATCAACATGTTGGAGGAAGCCAATTTTCAGTCTTATACTCGTATTTAACTAGCTACAGGCTGCGTCTTCGTCCAGACGTATCCTGGTATACCGTGGGAACTGGTTTTTCTTCCTTTCTTTTCGTAAGCACATCTTCAAATTTGCTTCCATAGTGAGAGGCCATTCAGAAAACTGGCGATAACAAAATCGGGGATACAGTTTGGTATTGTAGCTATATATCGTTTTTTTTATACCACTAAGGTGGCAAACAAGCATACGGCCTGCCTGATGGCAAGCAGTTACCGTAGCCTATGACCATGTGCAACACCAGGGGTGTCCCTTTTGCGTTGCCGACCCTGTAAGAACCTCTTCACGCCTTTCTTGAAGAACCCCATACTGTAGTCCCTTGGGAAAACCTCAGCAGGGAGCTCATTCCACAACTTAATAGTTCTCGGTAGAAAGCTTCTCAGGAACCGCACAGTACGCGACCATTGCAGTTCCAGTGTATGAGGGTGAACTCCCAGCAAATATCTGTCGTTTTACACCACTTGACAAAAGCTAAAGAATCAAGGAATTCGTTACGTTGAGTGAAGATTGTGGCGCAATGCCGATCGCTGATTTATTCGCTGCGTCACATAATTCTCTCTTGGTGTAACTTTCTTCCGTTTACCCGTTACGAAGACGTATTCACGTAAAACTCGCGGCCATGTGCACGACACAAGTTGTTTGCTCAACTTCTGACGGTCGTATCGTGATGTTGAATAGCCTATATATACCCTTCCTCAAGAATTGAGCTATCAAATCAAAAAAGTTTTTTTTTAATTTCATTTGTAGTTTCAGAGATTAGCGCGTACAAACATACTCTCTTTGTTATATTAGTTAAAAGCTTTTGCTTGGTTATATTAGTAAAGAGCTTTTGCTTTGTTATATTAGTAAAGGTGATATGTTAATGCGAAAGTCTTTTGATTCTTGTGCGTAATTTACATTGCATTCTGTTTTTATAAAAATGATGTTTGTGCTGCACAGTGGGGAAAAATCTGGATTTACTTTTTTAATTATAAAGATCATAAGAAGATAAAAATCATTTATTTGCCTTTGGGCCCTCACGGGCACTTAGGCACGTCTTACATTCTGTAAATCAAATCATATTGTATCTTACTAATTTTTCATAGATTTAATCTCTCTTTTTTACCTGCATTTACCTACCAGCATTTCGAAAATGGCCATTGGCAAAGAAGAAATTCCAAAAGAACCTTGCCAATATAGGTCTTTTTTTAAATCATCAATTGATATAAAATAAATATATGTGAGTGTACATATAGCTAGTAATATTAGTGGTTAGTTAAAGATTCATTGCAGAGCTGCGTTAGCCAGCGAAGCTATATAACCGAGAAAATTGTCTTTTTTGCAGTTTCACGGTTTTCGACTGTTACACGTAGTACTCCTTCTTTTGAAGCTAGAGAACTGATTGTTCGACGTGAATGTACCTTAAGTATTGTAGATTCCCCTAAAATAGAATAAATTTCGATTAGCTCAATAAAGGATATCGATAAGTGATGTTATCGCCCCAAAAATCGTTCCAATACAAAGTCAATTGGAGCGCGTATGGCGAGCACTGGAAAACAACAACACGATCACTATCGCCGGTTAGGGTTAGGGTTATCAGCTCTGCTTACGCAGCTTGCTGGTACGCAACTTATTGTGCAAAAGCAGCTCGCCAATGCGCCGCAGGCCCAGCTCCCCTAGTTAATACATGTGCTGAATCATTTCCAAATATCTCTATTAAATATTCATCGATTCTGTAATAACCCTTCCTCATAGAGTATTTTTATATGCCTTTTGAACATATTGTCAGACATGGACAGAACTGCTTCAGGTAATTTATTATAGAATCGAATACAATTTACAACAAAGGATTTATTAGTATTAGCAAACCGATGTACGCAATACGCAATCTATTCCTGCTTTTGCTTTTTTGCTAAGATTTTCAGAAAATTTTGAAATCGACTCTATATTTTTACGAGCATACATTATGTTCTCATAAATATACTGAGATGTAACTGTGGGGATATTTATTTCTTTGATTAGTTCTCTAAGTGATTCCCTGGAGCCCATGATATAAATGCTCTATTTATAACATGGGCTCCACATGGCTCTCTTTTGTTGTAAAATATAAATAGTTTCAATATCAGCCTCTTTTCCCCACAACAGTCCGTCAATTGCTGCCGCATAGGAGAATTATATTTTCCTATGCGGCGGAGCTGAGCTTATTGGCCAGTGTATTTATGTGGGGGCCCACTGCAATTTAGAATCTATTGTAATTCCAAGAAACAGTGTCATTATTAAATTCTAGTACATTATCAATGAGAACTTCTGTATGATTGATTTTATAACACCAGGATTTTCATTTTTTATTTATACACTTATTAAAAGTAATAGAGAAACGAAAGAAAAGTAATACTATGTAAGAGTAATAAGTGAGTATTATTATCTGTTTAAATTTATTTTTAAATCTGAAAATGTTGATAGATCTATGGTTTTTCAACACCAGGATTTTTTAATTTGTACGCTTACTAAGATTATTAAAGAAACTAAAGAAAATATGTTGTGATTTGACTTATGATGATCCTTTCTTAGAATGCTCCTTTCTTATGAGCAGTGATAGCCCATTGGATAAGGAACCGGCCTAATTAGCAACAGGTTCGCGGTTCGAATCCTGGCATGACCACTAAATTCCTGGTTTCGGATTTATGCACATAATTGTAATTATCACTTGCTCGGCAGTGATGGAAAACATCATGAGTATCTTCGCCAAATCTTTAGGCTTAAGTAGCGGACCCTACCGGACCAAATTTCTATTCTATGGAGTGCGTTGGTCCAAGTTTGAATGTAAGTTTGTAAATTGTATAATGTACTACGAGGACTGTGTAATTAAATCGTTCTGTAACGCGCACACTAAAATACCTTACAAGTAGGTACATTGCGCTAAATTGTAAGTTACTGATTCAGTTTCAGTAATATAAAACTTAAAATCTAAAATTATTAATCCTGGAAATCTAAAAACGTAATAAACAATTTAATATCTATCGATAATAAAAAAATATTAGTCTAATTTGACTTTACATGTTCATAAACAATACTACGAGTATCTACAGTGTGGGAAGATTTATATTTTAATTAATATATATAAAAATTTAAATAATATTAAAATTAGTTATTTTATTTATCATATATATATATATATATATATATATATGATTTTTTTCATATTTTTATAATTGAGATAAATCCTCACATGGAGAAGAACTCTTGAGTGGTAATGTCATTGTTGTACTCATTTGATAGCCCGCCTCGCCTTCGGCTCGATCTGCTTACGTATATTCAACCACCAATTGTTGTAATGTACGAGTATTATTTCCATGATTCACTGAATCATGGAAATTATACTAATAAGTTCTATATCTCAATCGACATATCAATCAGTCAGTTATATTAATACTAGACTGGTTATCGTATGGTATATCGTATGTCTTGACAACACTAGACGGCTGTCGACCCTGTTTTTTCAACGTTCATTGCATTTATTCTGGTTACATTATAAAATTCACCTTTTGTCAAGGCACCAAACGTCGTTCACACCGTCGCACCAATCGTTGTCAACTGAAATGCTCACGTGCGTGTCTGAATCAAGAGTAAACCTGTTTGCTTATCATCTGGCTGGCAGCCACTGTATAATCAGGGTTAACAACGCAGACCATCAAATAGTAACGAAGAGTGAATTCATTGCAGTTCTAGCAATAAAAACTGATCCATGAAATATTCTCTTCAGTGTTGTCGAGCATGTATTAAAGTAAATTTCTTTTCAGTACTTCTGGTGAAAGGACGAAATGGAAAGGACCTGCTAATGCTCAATGGCTATACCTATTATCAACACAAGCTTCTTCGAGATGGATTCCGTTGGAGCTGCACTCAGATGGGGTCCAGATCATGTAGGGGTTTCCTCCATGTCACTAAAGAAAAGCTCGTGGTGAGAGCGCAGACGGAACATACACACCCTCCCTCGACGTACTTTTTGGAACACATCAAGAGAATGAAAGCTGAAGTACGTACATATATTATCTTTTTTAGACGTAGTATAAAAAAAAAGGAGCCGGTGAGGTTGCATAAAAAGAGCATTGAATGTTAAAGTAGCGATTGAGGTGTGTAAGGACCGAGTTATGTGGCGCTCGGTTCCCTGTGCCTACCCCGTGGCGACTAAACATGGCGAATCATCGCTTAATTCTAATGTATTCTTTTTTTAAATATATTCTTTGAAGTGTTCCGTACCTAAAAGAGTATGTTACACTTTTTCAGATATAAATTCCCTTCCAGATTTGTCTCTCCGTACAAATTTGGTTATGTAGTTGAAAGAATTTTCGGCGTATTTACCCGCTGTTGACCTTTATGTTTGCCTTAGGTTTGAGTAAGATACGGGCCAGGCTTTTTGTTTAAATTTGGGTTTCACATGGATTGATTTTGGGTCTGATTTGGATAAAGATCAGCAAAAATCCTACACATACGAATCGCTCGGTGTGCGAGTTCTTGTTTCTAGTTATTCACGTTTAATCATTGCGCATCTAATGATTATTATTTATTTTACTATTTCGATGTTCTAAATATTTAGTAAAAAAAAATATTTTTAAAACATAATTTTGTTACAGGTAAAGAAAAATCCTTCATCTACTAGAGGGGCTTTGAATCCCTTCTCACTTAAGGTGTCAGGCGGCTTAGGGGGTGCTGTACTTCAATAGAGTTGCTAACAACTATTCTGAAGTGGACTTTATATGGATAATTCTTGTTATAAGAATGATAAACGATACAAATATTGATTTAACTCCCGCAATGAATGTTTTCGGCTTAGGGCTACATCACGACCTACGGCGCATCTAGAACACGGCGATTCTGGTTCTAGATTATTACCGTCACTTGTCTGCAAACTTGGTTGTAAATACAACCAGCAAATTATTGAACAGTACCTGGCGACGGCCTGTCTTAGCAGTCTCCTCTTCCGTAATACATTTTGGCGCCAATGTAGATACCACTCAGCGTATGAAGCGAAGTAGGGTAATATGCATATTATCGGTTACTTCAAGGGCCACTCATGTCGGTATGGATGGTCGTCATGCTCACAGAGAAGCAAACTGTGTGTGTGTTCAGTATATATTTCGTAATTGCATAGCCACCGTTGACTACAAAGGTATCCATTATTAACAATGAATCAGATCCAAGCTACAGGTTTATACCTTAGTGATACTTTAGGAATACTTTCTAGGATTTCTTCAACTACAGCTATAGCATATAGTATTGTTTATTATTCTTGTATCCATGTCCCGTTTTCTCATTAATAGCTAATTGTACTCGTGTATTAGTTTAGAATAAAACAATGCATCTTGCATTTCTCAACATTTATGTATAATTACACACTGATTGCTGGTTTTTAAATGGAGTTCCTCGCAGCGAGAATCATTTCGATTACGTCTTTCAATGAAAGAAGACTATGATATTCGCCTCGAAAACCACCACCACTTAATGTACGTGAACCTTCTTGCAGCGTATTATAAATATAAAACGTAGAACTTAAGCCATTAAGATAGTTCGCTATAATAAATTTGTTAGCTATAATGATAACTATAATTACACTACTGAATTGTTCATTCTTAATCATCAATATTATATTTTTTGATTTACCTGTTCGTGCAACAGATTAATTAATAAGATAAAAAGTTTGTGATAGACAAAATATTTTTTTTATGTCTAAGTTAATCATATTATTTTATAATATACTTTTTTTCAAGTATACTTATTTTTAAATAGATTCCCGCCGGCAACGGAACTTATTTTTGTGTTTTACTCAGTATTTGGTTTAAAATCATATCTATTTACACTATATTGTAACTCGACTTTATTGTTGTATTGGGGATAAATCTATATTCTATATTATAAATCGCTTATTAAATACAAATTATGCAAGTTTTGTTTAATTGTACAGAATGATGTACAGTACGACTTTATAGATTCTTATAACCATCGTCTCCTGCCTTCTAGTTTGTACATAGTTTTAAGAATTTATTTGAAGAATTTTAATTTAGTAATTATGCTAAGACTTAGTTCATAAGGATCTGTAACAATGAAGATGATATTAACATAAATGAATTTTCTACAGTCGAGTTCTACTTGCGACCCAACGGTCGCATTAATCTTCGCTTGAACGACTTCACCTTCTACAAGCATTTGAAAGCAAGGACCAACGCTCATCGCTGGAGCTGCACTGCCTATGGATCAAAGTGGAAGTGCAAGGCTCACCTCATAATCACTGACAAGCTTGAACTCCTAAAAGCCAACGTCACTCATAGCCATCCTCCTACCAAAAGGAAAATAGAAAACAAACCGAAACAGAAACCGCATAACGACTCCATTACTTTTATCAAGGAAAATGGTAGTAGTATCGAGGAAACGTATACTAATCATTCATCTCTTCAGGATTACTTGGTAGCTCACAGCGTATTTACCAATTATTAGGACTTATGTATTTGCTTTTTGTAATTTCTTCACCTCCTAAACTCGAATAGTGCGTACTCAATTTTTCAAACTCGAAGCGTCATTTATTGTAATATAATTAAACGCTTAACAAAGTCTTATGAGAATCTATTACCATCTCGCTAAACTAAAGATAAAGTTGTATTAAAAGTAGTAACTAAAATACTGCTGACACTCTAGTGTGGGGTCAAGAGGTTCATTATCATCTTCGACGGTCCAACCTATCCTGTATTATAGAGGATGATGGAGGAAAATAGTCTTATTCTCTCTTCTATCTTGTGCATCTCCTTTGTCTTTTCTATCTGTATTATTTTTTCTCTTATCTCACGCTCATTTCTTCATTGAATCATTTCTTTTCGCTTTTATTTTAACCAGGATTTCCATCTGAACCCTCGTTACTACGTCAATAATATACTATTCTTCTTCCGGTTAACAATCTTGCCATTTATCTAGTAGGAGTTAGCTGTACGCTTTCGATAAAAATATCGTGAAAATTAAAGTTGTAAACATATTACTACTATTTTTATATTACCACATCACAAATATACATAAATGATAGTCTGTAAGGAGCTGATATCAATATTTTCCAGGCATCTTTACTTTAAATTCTGAAGGTTAAAATATATTGAATTTTCGATTTAAGATTGTGATTATCATAGAATTAGTATTTCATATATCAGAATTTGGATTGATTCTCGATGAAAAGTGCCTTTGTAGAATGTGTCTTTGTTAGGTTTAAGCTTATAATCAATGTTTATCTTTAGGTATTGGTGTAGTTTATAATAACGTGCGGTAGGTTTGCTTCGTATAAGGTTTCATGTGCAAATGTTGCATTATTATTGCCTTTCTATCTAATTTCTCCTTTTTTCTGAGCTTTTGATGGTCAAGGCAGTTAATCACTTTAATTTTATTTCTTATGAAATCGAATGCATATAAGATGAAAATAGTATATCCTGAATAACATACGCATATGAATTTCTAATATTATTACGTCCTAGATTCGGAAGTTTCCTAAGTTTCTCTTCAATGTGAAGATACATCATGATCAAACTTTCGGACGCGATAAGCTTAACTAACTGAAGTAAACTTTTTGTACAATATTATGCTACACCAGAAACATAGTTTTTACTATTTGTGTGATATATTGCATTTGTAACGTACCCAGTATTATATATTGTGATTCAATTATTGGGACTAACAGTAGATGTTATAAGACTGCATGCTTGTTTGTGATAGTTAAGGTTATCTCGTGTATTGGATCTCATTTTTATACTTAAATATGTGAACTCACATTTGACATATGTTTAAGTTGATTTTTGTCCTATGTACTTGCATGATTATTGTATTTTTTTAATGATTATGATTTTTGTCTCTCATTTGTATTTTTTTTCTATTTTTTAATTAAAGCCATCTGACTGTACTTTTATTGTGTTGTTTATTATGTTGTTGTTCCTTATTAATTTCATAATGGTTCTATGTTCAACGCGTATATTTTTAGTCTTTTTTTTTTTAAGTTTCACCCATAGTTACGAGAAGGTTTAACCAATTTCGATGTTTAAAACTATATTCTAATAAGCAATATCTGAAGGTCCCATATGAACTTATTGCAGATTAGCTGTATAGGCAAAAGTTAATAAAGAAACTAACATTATCAGGTTTACTTCACGCATTCGTTTTATTTTTGATCCGATGTTGATCATTATAGGTTATTCCTGCGATGATCTCGTGTATTTTTGGGGGCGGATCGATAAACCAGAAAGTTCAATTCAAATTCTTCTTTATGGCGATCCTGGTGTTCTCGCCAATGTCAGTGCTTTACGATTTTTTAATTGATTTTTAACTAAGTATGTTGTTATTCTTAGTATATGACACTGCAAAGAAGTGGCTTTGTGAGTATACAATAAATTGAATGGTTCATCGAGTGATGAAGAATCTATGTTGTTCTGTTGTCATACCTGAAACAATAGACACTTACAACACAGACACGGGTTGGTATGGTTATTAGACAAACACATTACAATTTAATGTTATTAGTATTAATAAACGCACACAAAGTATATACAAAGGAGTTAACATATGTAAGAAGGGATTTGAAGTTTATAGGTCCGGGTATAGGAGGGGATGAGATTGTAGAGAGAGGAAGAATTTTTTTGAATAACTTATTGACGGGCTATCAAATGACATTCCCAGTCAAGGGTTTTTCTCCATATGAGGATTTTTTTTAATTATTAAATAAAAAAAATCATATAATGTGTGCTAAATAAAATAACAATTATTATGAATTATTAATTAAAAGTCTTATGGCACTCGGTTCTCTCTGCCTACCCCGCAAGGGACCTGGCGTGAAGATATACATACAATAATTAAAATATAAATCTTCCCACACTGTAGTATTGTTTATGAACACGTAAAGTCAAATCAGACTAATATTTTTTTATTATCGATAGATATTAAATTGTTTATTACGTTTTTAGAATTCCAGGATTAATAGACCTAAAGTTTTATGTTACTGAAACTGAATCAGTAACTTACAATTTAGCGCAATGTACGTACTTGTGAGGTATTTTAGTGCGCGCGTTACAGATCGATTTAATTACATAGTCCTCGTAGTATATTATACAATTTACTATCTTACATTCAAACTTTGACCAACGCACTCCATAGAATAGAAATTTGGTCCGGCGGGGTCCTAATTTAACCTAAAGATTTGGCGAAGATACTCATTTTGACTGAGGACCATCACGATGTTTTCCATCAACGCCGAGCAAGTGATAATTACAATTATGTACATAAATCCGGAACCAGTAACTTAGTGGTCATGCCAGGATTTGAACCGGGGGCGTGTTGCTAATTAGGCCGATTCCTTATCTACCGGGCTATCACTGCTCATAAGCAGTCTAAGAAAGGAGATTCATCATAATTCAACTCAAAACATATCTTTTTTAGTTTCATCAAATTATTGAATTTTGTAGAGGCAGGAAAAGAAAATTTGATCTGGAGTATCGTCATCCATAAGTAAGGTTATATCGCAACATAAGTTGCGAAATAATACTCGTACTTTCAAAAAGTGACACATAAAATGAAAAAACATATGAAGAAAATTCATGCCTACTTACTGGACAATTTGCCAAAACCATGATCCATTAATCATCGTCAGATTGATATTATGTTTATGTATATGTAAGTATGTCTATATATGCTACAGTACGTATTATATAGTTATTATATATGTAATGTCTATGTATGTATATTTACTGTGTGTAGTAATTTTAATTAAGATTCAAAAGAATTTGCTTTCTTACTTTGTGTACCAATTTTCCTGTATATGTACCCTTCCATAAGGTTGTCTGGTAGAGAATGCTATTAGCATTAAGTCCGCCTTTGTACCCTATATATGTGGTAAATAAAGTTTAAATAAATACGTAAATACAGAGCTGCTATCTTTGGTACTCGAATGACTTTTGTTTACAATTGAAGCAATTAAAATTACTACCTCTGTACCTTGCCTATACCCGTTGCCTGTGACATTATCACTAGATTTGTCGAGTATTTGTCATGTTTTTTATTGGTTACTTTTAATTTTTTTTATTTATTCAAAACAAAATTATTTAATCTTGGACATACCTGCATAGCCATTAGTTAAAACCATCGCAGTGACTTATGTACCAAGTGGCGAGTTCTCTATTTATTATTATATAACTTTAATATAGATATTAGTTTAAATTTTGTCCTATCAATTTCTTATATATCTTACACAGAATTGAGCATTACATATTATTGTAATTTACATTGATAAAATATTTTTTTAATATTATTTTGATTTTGGTTGGTTTATTTAATATGTTTTTCAATAGATTACTAGATAGGTTGTTAAGTATGTCAGGTAGTACTCCCATTTTCGTTGACCATATACGTTTGTATAGTCTGGTAACGCGTAAGTATTCAATTGACTTAAATTTTGTCTTAGATTTTTTTCGCGCGACCTTTTATGCAGTTGTTCAATTCTGTTGCAGTATTACCAAGTAATAGCCATCCTAAATTTATTGAAGACATTCGCAACTTTGCAGTACGTAAATATATCAATTTCTTGTTTTTTTATTTTTGTTTTAATTTCTTTTGGTAAAATGGTTTTAAGTAGGCTGACTTGCAAGTTATAGATGCTCTCCAATACGTTTTATAGGAACGGCCGTAACTATTCAAACTTAGCTTATCACCGAATCCGCTAGTGATAAGTACATCGTTACACATACGGTATCTTACTGTGAAGTCTATGAACGCCTTCAACTAAGCAAGTCCTTGCTTGCTCACTCATTGGCAGAACAAAACAACCCTCAAGGAAACTGTGATGTGGCTGCGTACTTCAGTAAGATGGAAATATTTCTTCATCCGAGTCGAGTATATATAGTTTGGCCCGCTAATTTTCTTTCTGCAGAACCTTCTCAGCTAATCGACAAATGCGTTACGTACAGGTGAGGTTGATTTTGTCTCTAAAGATGAGGTTGAGCCCCTTATTCCTTCTCACTTGTCGATTAGGTCTATAACTGATTGACTGCAATAAAATGCTTCTTAAAGAGATATCATAACGGTTCTTACTTCTTAAGCTGAATACAATTTTTAACTATACATACTTCGATTTTCCAAGTTAAACAATTCAGTCTTATTCGACATCCACTTAGGCGACCGATATGATGGGCACTGATGATAAAAAATATATAAGCATCATAAAAAACATCACACAAATCAGTGACTGGAATAAATCATGATGATATTAAAAATACCTCCAATAAAAATAAAGAATTTCTTCTGTTTTCAGATTACATACAATATACAAATTATGAACCAAAAGCCGAACATATAGAGCTGCAGAGTGGAAAAAAGTTACTTATTGTAAACGGCTATCCGTTCTATGAGAAGTATATATTAAGGAGTCGCAATTGTTCGCGTTGGTGTTGCACAAGAAACTATTGTCCTGTTTACATTCACGTCGATCAATATTCCAGGGTTTTATTGGAAAAATATGTACACAATCATCTGCCTACAAAATTTCATAGATCTTCTTCTGGCAAATATGTACGTCGAGAATGATAAAAATTGCAGGCAATGATTTATCACCCCGCATGACATTTTGTAGCAAGCTGTTGAGCAATACCACAGCATAATGGATGTCCGTGTGCCCCTGAGAGCGTATGTCTTAGTCAATTGAACTAGAAACTCCGTAAAGTACGAACCCTACGGAACTATTGGCACCGAGTTTGCTTTCAGTGGCCGCCACGAAAAGAGATGAGAGTACAGGAATATGGAAAGAAGAAAATAATGAAAAAAGAAAGCTATATGGTACAGGAATGGGAGCGGTAAGGATAATAGTAACCTCGGAGAAAATTCAGCACGTATCGGTCATATTCACTGCCAAATTTTACTATCATTTTGGAAACTCCTTCAGTGAGTGTCATTTATGGAAGACATCCGTGCCTCTTCTACCATATCTAAATATCTATCCCGATCTGTATATTTCACAATACTTCAACATAAGCCCGAATTGTTCCGTTTACAATTATATATTGGAGTGGCCTTCGAGTGATGTTCAGTATCAGTCTCCTCGAAGGGATATCTAGGTATTGAGTTCATATTCCCAAGTCACCTTAAGAAATGACAAGGTTGGCCCGATACCCACAGTTTTATAGTTATTGTTAAATAATCGTTTACCAGAGGGAGACTTTGTACAAAAGACGTCTGCGTGGGTATCTCTGTCTCACCTATTTCTACCGCCAAGCAGCTATATTTATAGCTGTGTTCCGGTTTGAAGGGTGAGATATGGCAGAGAAATTACTGGGTAGTGTGACGGAACAGCCTTAGGTTACAAGATTGGCAGCGCGCGAGTAACATCGCCGTGGTGTTACGAGCGTCAATAGGCTGCGGTGACTGCTTACCATCTAATGCGGGCCGCATGCTTGTTTGCCAGTTGTATAAAAAATCATTTTTTTAGTAAAATTTTCACAACGCAATAAACTATCTTTGATGTCCTCAGAGGCTCAGAGGTTGCGATTTAAACTCAAGTTTTATTTCAATTAAAAGATACTCTGAACAGTTTGTAGCCATTAGAAAATAGATCATCATTTACAAAATTAAAAGTGCTGGGTTATCAGATTTTTTCATATACCCAATTGTTTGCATTTACTGCTGTATCACGTCCATAGTCAAAAATGTTGCTCAATCTTTGTACTTCTGGTACCTCTGGGATTAGTATACGTTATTGTTTCAGGTTCACTCCATCTAATAGAAATAATTGACGGGAAAAAGTTGTTGATGGTGAATAATTATCCGTATTATAGAAAACATAGTTCGATGAATGGTATGATGTTTCGGTGGACATGCAATAAAATCGACTGCAGGGCATTTCTGCGCGTAGACAAGAATCTGCGAATACTAGAAATGAGCGGCGTACATTGTCATCCTCCGTCGAAATATTTTCGCTTGTCCTGCGGGAAATATGCCAGAATTTAACATTTAGCCGTCGCACATCGGGTGCGCTACCGGGCGCACTGCGTGCCGTCTCGACACCTTTCCAATATTCTTTCTTACAAAATGTAGGCGAAGGACGTAGTGCAAAACAGATAGAAGAGGTGCGCTGATGGTACGCCCGCGCCTCTTGTGTCTGGCCTGCGCCTTAAGTATTAATGACATAATAGATCATTACTAACTGATTAGCGGGCGTTTATTTACCTAAACTTTATAATTTTTAACACCAAAAGAAAAATACGTACATGTATTTCTGAATAAATTGGAAGTATTTTATGCGGTGACAGGAAAATAATGTACCTGACCAATTAGACCGGCAGACTTGACGTATTTGGCGTTAAGATATTAGTACAATAGATAACGCTGCTGAGATATGGTAGTGAGGGACGGCATTTATTCAATAAGAGCAAGCAGTTCATTTTAAGCAAGTACTATGAAATTTTGTATGTAGGTAAAATATTTTAACAATCTCAGAGCTTTCAATCAAACCTGGACCCGGGATTGAAAGGAGCGTGTATTCAAACAAAAAAGTATATTAGTCGGTTTAGGTAAATAAGCGTCCAATTATTGGATCATTAGTTGTTATTATTTATTCTTATTTTTAAATGTTTATGTATAATAGATGCTTCCTTATCTTATTAACTGGCGACTATTGTATATATGAGTTTTACGAGAATATTATCCATGTATGCTTCGTTACGCAAAAAAATATTGCAACTATTTTTTAGTGAGTTGGGAAGATATTTAGATAATCATTGCTAAAAATTTTTACTTTTATAATAAATGTTATCAAGCAAGCACACGACCTGGGTGATACTATTGTCAGTTTTGTGGATAATAAACGGAACTAATAAAAACTACCTTACTCGGGGATTGCAATATGTTTTTTTTTATTCTGAAGCAAATGAGATTGCCTATAATAAACACACCGTATTCCTAATTAATTAATGATTCAGTTTAGTTTCGTCTTTTCATAATAGTAAGGCTATAAAGCAAACAAAATAAATATTGGACAATTTAAGTTCAAATATATTTATATATTCATGGACACCTTGATTCGCAATCTTTACTCATATATATATATATATATATTAGAATACCAATGGTTATGGATGTACGGAGCATCCTTACATAGAAGAGCTGATGATAGATGAGAATACAGACAGTCATAAGTATATTTGCATGGACCATTTCCACCCACAATTACCGAACATATATAACAATGTTCAAGTCAAATTTCTCTCATTGAACGTTTGTTGCACTGGTCATTGTGAATAACGAACAAGTCTAATTACTGACTGGTGTTTTTGGGATTTCTGTACATATGTGTAATTATAACCTGCTTCGATGGTGAATGAAAACACACGCACGTTCAAGAAATTTATTTCTAAAGAAGAATTACCTAAGCTAAGAAATTACTGTTTTTTTCTCGGGGTTTTGACAGTCGCGCTCCATCCCAAAATAAGTCGCAAATCCTTAGACTTAGGTAACGGATCCCGCCAATCCTAATGGCTTAGGAAACCTAATAATGCTAGGAAGAAGAATAATAGTGTACATTTTTAATAAGTTATAAAAGAAAGGTAGTCCACATTAGTAGTGTATCTACTATACCTTCTAAAAGTGCATCCAAAATATATAATCTCATTCACTTGTTCCAACACTACGTCATCAAACGTTGTTTTTGCATTCGTTCTGGTTTCCTCTCTTACAAAGACTTTCTAGAAGATCTTTGTAGGTTTCGTTCTGTACATACGTCTAAAATTGGCAACCTATTTCCTTCACTCTCCATACGGACCATGCACAGCATCATTACAGTCTCGCTTGGTATCAACCCAACCATTTAAATTACCACACATAATCAACCTTTCGTACCCCTCAGGTAAATCCAGAATATCCCGTACAGACTCCCAAAATTTCTACAAGTTTTGGATATAAGCTGAGCCTATATGAGCCGAGGGTGCGCCGCAACCAGAATAACTTGCGTGATCCCCAGTTTTGTTCGAATCCAGAGATGTCTTGGGTCTACCAATGCATCTTCTCTCACTCTGGAAACACCGATACCGTCACTGGTATAATTGTCCTGGTCGACCTCCGACTACATGACCACCATGCCACCGGCAAGATCTTCGGCGTCACTCCCCTTACGTTTAGTATCAGTTAGACACAAATCTATCAGTTCATTCATTTATCTTTCAATCCACTTCTTATATACCAGGTGCCTATACAGCACTTAGCTCTCTTCGCCCCGTCTGAATCGGTGCTGCGTGGTGGATGGCGCCCCCACCGCCTCATGTACTTATATTCGCATCGACATGGGCGGATCGGTGAGCGTCGCCTCCGAGTAACACGCTACCGCCACACCTGTGCGCATTCGGGCCAAAATACTGTTCCTAAATAAGCCTATATAACATGTTAATATACCAAAGTTGGCTCTATTTTATTCCTTGAATAAATAAATAGTCTACGACAAATTACACTGCGTCATACAGGCCGAAAGTAAGCGAAGCTTATGTAATGGGTACTAGACAACTGATAAGCATATGTAAATACATTTTTTTTTTGTAAATACATGATACATAGAAAACACCAAGACAAAAGATATGTTCATGCACACATTTGTTTGTCTTGTGTTATTAATCGAACCCACGAGTGTTGGTGTGAAAGTAGCGTTACTAACCACTGCGCTACTGACGTGGTTAACGTAATAATATTTATAATATATTGTACGTAATCCTTTTTTATTTCAGAGTATGATGACATTTACAGTGAAGTTTATATGAGTTCTATGACTCGATCTGTCGTGTGGAAACATTTCATGCGAGCGAACGACATGACAACGGCGAAATGTAAACTGTGTCACAAAGTTTTGAAAACTACGAGCAGCAGCACGTCTGCTCTGCGTAGACATTTAAAAGGAATCCACAATTTTTGATTAAACAAATATTTTTTATCAAATACCCCTATCACATAAATTTTATCTATGTTATTTTGAATTGTATAAAATTGTTAACGAATAAAGTGACAAACTTAAAATATATGCAATCGTAATGGAGACTTTCCACTACGTCTCTGTTCGAGTTAAATGTAATAATGAAATTTCAGTATAATATCAGTATAAGAGAAAGAAGATAGACATTTGCAATCATTCGTGTTATGTACATTACATAACACGAATGATTGCAAATGTCTGGTGTAAATCAGCAAAGTGTTACCATAGATAGTTCTAAGTAATTTTATATCTTTTTTATTCTCTTTTGACTGGTTTGTACAGTAGTAGTAATTACTTTTTAGTACTGTTTGTACAGTAGTAGTAATTACTTTTTAGTAATGTATTGTATTAATTATATTGTATATTGTTGAAATGTGTTGTATTGCATCTCTTTTGTTATCTCCTTTTCGACCTTGAAGATCATTGCTTATACTGTGAGGAATAATGATAGTACTAATTCTAAAAAGAAATCGAAAAAATTTCAGTGTATAATCTGGTCACAAACTAAATAAAACTTGTGCTGTTATTAAGTAACGATTCTTTTTTATATAAATCTTGTAATATGTACGAGTATAATATTAAAAGTTACATATTAATTTTAGATTTAACTTGACATGACAATCCAATTGTTTTTATTTTGTTTTGTTAACTTCTAGCACATGATTTATGGTTGTCGAACCTAGAACACCTCGACAGCAATTCCGTGAATCTACTGAGATTGAATAGATACCTACAGGACTCTAGTGAAACACCATTGAATCCAGATTGCTCATCAGGTAAAAACTTCAAAATAATAATGTATCAATTAGATAAGAATTGTTTAAACTCCTCAAGAAGACGATAGCGTTATTTTTGTTCAAAATGTCGCAGTCTCTATTTTGTTTGTAATCGACAATACTGTTACTTTTAGTCTTGGTTTTTACCATTAGTACGTTCTCACTATTAAAAAGGACAACAAGTCAAAAGAATTATAAAAAATAATTATTAATAAAAGTATATACGTTATGTAAAATTATAACACCCTTTTCCAGGACAAATGATTGAACTGTCCAATGGCAAACGAATGCTACTCCATCAAGGATATACCTATTATAAACGAACACCGGTTAGAAAGGGATCAGCATTTAGGTGGAGCTGTAGCAAATCAGCAATCTGTGCTGCATATCTTCATTTAGATGGTGATTTGAACGTGATATCCGCCAAGTTGGACCACAAACATCCACCGACGAAATATTGTAAGACTTTTGATGGGAAGTACGTTAAAGTATAAGACAAAAAAAACTAGATATGCCATTCTCATGGAAATCAAAATTCTTCGGTTGTTAACGTCGTCAATGAGTTCAGTGATATAATGCCACTGTAAAGCCATAATTAAACAAAACAATGCTACTGAAATGTTGTATGTCAATAGATCTCTACAACGTAAATTCGACTTAGAGCATCATAACTTAGGTTGATTATTGAAATATTTTAACGTTACAATGCGAAGAGCTACCATTATACTCAGATAAAGAAATCTACGTAGCTATAGCTACGTTGCTACAGAGCTGTTTAAACAGTGAACGTGGTGAAATCCTGTGAGGCTACGACATCAGAACAAATAGCATCGTCATGGTGGCAACTTAAATATTTCCTTGTTGAATGTTATTGTTATTCCTTTATTCCTTGTATCGTGCCTAACTTGAGTATGATTGTTGTATATCTATTTATTTAGGCTGTACATCATTCCAAAACAAAGAAAGTAAAATTATTATTAACAATATACCATGAAGATTATAAAAAATATTTGAGATTTAGTTAGTAAAGTATATTTTTGTCAATAAAATATTTTTATTTTTGTCGATTTTGATCTACTTATTCCATGTCAATAGTAACCGATTCATTCAATCAAATCAATATGCTTTCATTGTATGAAGATGCAAAATAGCCTTAATATCCTACATGGTACATGGCAATATTCTCAAATAAATAATTTGAGCTAATATTGAAAGCATCATTTCAACAGCTTCCCGGAAAGTCGAAAACTTGAACAGACTGAAGAGGTTCTTAACACTTGGCCTTCTTTCTAACTTCACTTTGTCTTTTATACAATGATATGAGTACTGCTCTCATAACTTGAATATGTAAAATTGAACTAAATTTCTGTAGCAAAATATAACTAAAATATAATTTATACTAATACTGCGTCCATTTTATTAAGCAACTTTTGACAGATCATTCTTTTTCTCGGATTTATGAGATACCCAATACTTGGTAAGTACCTGTCTCTTTCTCTCTCGTTGAAATGACTACCTGTCAAAAGTTAAATTATAAGATGTACAGTGTATAGTAATATATCCTTATATGTTGCTTATGTTATTTATGTTAGCAGTGATACGGGCACTCGAACCCTTTTACAAAAATTCGAGTGCATGTGCTTGGGTAAATGGGGTTTGTGCACACTGGTTCAGCATCGAATGTGGTAGTAGACAGGACATAGAGTATAGCATCCCCTTGGCTATTCAACTTGTTCACGGACAGTTGTTTGACAAATTTGAACGAGTATGACTGTGGAATAAGAATCAATGGGTCAATATTTAAAACCCTATTGTACGCCGATGAGCTTCTGTTGCTTCTTCGGCGGAAGAATTACAATAAATAGTTACTATTATAGTGAGTGACACCTTTAAAAGGTATGCAGTGAATGCAATAAAAATGAAAGCGATGGTTCGCAGAAACTTCTTAGCTGTCGATATGTACCTACAATACAATTAGTTCTTATGTGTATTAAATACATAAATAGATCTCAAATCAATTTGAGTAACTTTAGGCACTGTAAATAAATTCTAAACTACAGTACAAACAGAACACTCTCTCATCCGCAATTTTAGCTACTAACACTTTTCATTTAAAAACCCCAGCTTTTATTTTTGCAATAAAACTAGCTAAATAGATGTTTTATAGAACGCCTTTGATTGTATATGTAACAATCTCATTTCATTCCATGTAATATTTTCATATGAAAGGAATGCTAAGAACAGAAAAGTATTTTTGCGTCAGAAACAATAGTACGAGTATTAACAAATCCATTTGACAATTGTTTATATTTTTCCGCAGCCGAGCTCATCACTTCCTCCAGTGGAAAGAAATTACTAAGATTCAACAGGTACACTTACATATATCGTGGAAAAGAAAAAAACATAGAGCTATTCTTCTGGCGTTGTTCTAATTCTAATTGTGATACATTCATCACCCTGTCGTCCAATTTACAAGTTGTCAAAGTTACAGGCGGTCATCATCATCTTCCGCCAACGTACAAAAAAGTTTGCAAAAGCTCCTTCAAACTGATAGAAATTAAAAGCAGATCTAGATGACATACGAGTAGTTTTAAATTTACACGTTCGTAATAAATTGTTATTGCCATTAATCATTTTTTATTGAATCATTTGAAGTATGTCTTATTAAAATTCCCATGTCCACGGTTTTAGAAAAGAGATTTGGTTGAGCCCTGTACCTGACGGTCCTTGGCACAATGGCACGACAGCGGTGTACAATTCATGGAAACAGTTCGTTTTTTGGTGGCATTATTCAATGCATATTGTCAATATTCTTTATACACGATATCGCGCCCCTATTAATGTTTCAAAGGCTTTAAATTTACAAAGAAGGAGCAAATTTACAAAGATTCAAATCAAGATTCTACTGGATGATTTTAGCCCAAATGAACTGCGAGTCGTTCATCACATTCTACTTCAAAGCCCCTAATTCGATAACAATGTCAACTCCACCTTAGTCTTTTGGCATACGGCAGACATAGGCCTATAAGCCTTTAGTATTTTTTTGATATTTTCATTTCACCTATCTCAAGCGTTAGCTAAACATTTTTTTTTTAATGTAGCCTGTCAAAATGTCCCTATCGCGCCTGATGGAAAGCATCAATAAGAACCAGATGCGAGAACAGCCATCACAGTGATTAGCGCTGTGCTGCCTGTCCCCCCTTGACGGTCCGCTAAGGTGCCTCTTCACGCCATGTCTAAACGACCCGGGGTTATAGGTAGTGGAGAACACACAATAAGGTTGAGTTTCATTGTTAGGAAATTAATCTATATCGACTCCATTCCGCCGGTCTCTGTTGACCATTACACGTTCTCAAAAGAGTAGACACAACAACGCATCAAGCTATACATCTGTGAGTCGTATGTCGTTGTAGTAAAAGTAAGTTTGCAAAGGTTTAGTACAGCTTGATCTCTCGTTCTGTATACAACGAAAATAAGAAATGTACAGCCTAGTAGGAAATAGTAGCAGATCATATGTATTTTACAAAAAAAGAAATTTCTATGCAGTTTGGTCTAACCTGCTTTAAGGCGGAAGCACCCAAAGCAGGTTAGATGAAATTACATGTAAATTTGCCGTTCACAAAATAAGACCTAAATCTATTAACTAGTAAATTAATTGTTACAATATTGTTTTTTATTGTTACACATCACCTTTTATTGTTTATTTAACTTGTTTATTTTCAAATTTTTTCAATATATTGTCATAGCATAGCTCAAACATTAACATTGACATGTGCATGATTTGTTAATTGTAGATTAGTTATTACGCGGTGTATGATGCTTAATCTATGATACGTCATTTATTCGCTTGATATCATCTAATGCTTCAATACAAACTAACACTCCGAAATTTCAGTTAATATATTCATGACTTCGAGAGGTAAAGAGCGGCTCATCTACCATAACTTCACTTACTACAAACAAAGTAGGACCCGGAATGGTTTCCGATGGGGATGTACGAAGAATCGATGGCATAGATGTAAGGCGTATTTACACTTAGCTGATGATATGACTATTATTAGAAGCAATATGGATCACACTCATAGTCCTTTTGGCACACCCGTGCAAAAACGTTCAGATTGAAAGAACAGAGGACTGAGCTGGGATTTTGAGTGTAACTCAAAATTAACTAAAGGATCTTCAGTGCATGTATTGTGAATGTGTTGTTAATAGAGGGATAATGAACAATAAACAGGATACATGAAACAATGAAGAAAAGTGATATGACATTTCGTATTGAAGTCAAAACCTACAGGGGCAGGAAAAGCGGGAAAGCGGCAGTGACCCAGGATGGATGGATTTTTTGTAAGATTCGTGTTTACATGCAATTTGTCATACAAGAAGCGTGCGCGATACGGCGCGGTGCGATCGCTTTTTGTGTGATAGGTTGCATACGTACCTATGATACAAAAATGCCGTCCTGGATCGCTGGCGCTTTTCCGCTCTTGCCTGCCCCCGTGGATTTTGGCTTTTAATAATAATGTGTGATCTTTTAAATAATGCTAGTTCTACGCCTAATACGGGGCAAGGGCATAATTTAGTGTATTAGCTAGTTATTGGTACATAAACCTCACACCGCATAATGTTACAGTGAAATTTTGTACTTGTAAATTGTTGACATGTCAACTAATGGTTGCAGTGTGCGAAGAGTAATGTTGTTTCTACTAGCAATCTTGCATTTATTCCTTATCAAAATATAAGAAAAATTCCTCATTCACGCTCCATACAACTAAGCTTAGTTCTATTGTGCAAATGTTTAAAGTTTCATGCCAGAAAAACCAGAACTATTCGCCTCATAATCCTACTTATAACTGACATGTATTTAGTAGACCAAACTACGTTTGCATGGATTGTGCTCGAGCAATGCCCCTTTTTTAGTTAAACAAATGAAATTTAGATAGTAAAAAATGAACTAATATTTTGACTGACCAAAATATTATTCTAGAGATGTCTGTAATTCTAGCTATAAACAATGAGCTTACCACATAATGCGAGCACTGTATTGATCTCACAAAAGGAATGATTTATTATATTAATAAGTAGTAGTTAAGCAGGTATAATAATGTATTTAAGAAACATATAAGTACAGAATTAGCGCCTTGATTATTAGTCCCTTACAAATATAAGTCACGTCTAGTCGTAATATCTAGTCAATTTTGTTATTTTTGCACCTCTGATCACTATATGAATGTACATATAATAATAAACATAAATATAACTAGAAATGTTTAACTGTGAGAATGACACACATGAGAATATGTGACGGGCCCGTTGGCCGAGTGACTAGCAATGCCTACCAAGGTTCGTAGTTTCGATTCCCAAACAGGATCACATTTGTTTGTGAACAAGTCTGTTTATCTTAGTTTGGGCGCATCAAAGCAACTCGTTTCGGGAAGTAGAAGAATAGAAAACCGCAGCTAAGTAGTAACGCCTTGGAGGGTTGTTATATTTACTTTTTTTTTATACCACTAAGGTGGCAATCAAGCATACGACTTGCCTGATGGTAAGCAGTCACCGTAGCCTATAAACATTTGCAACACCAGGGGCTTCACTCATGCGTTGCCGACCCTCTAAAAACCTCTTCACGCATTTCTTGAAGAACTCCATGCTGTAGTCCCTTGGAAAAACCTCTGCTGGGAACTTATTCCACAGCTTGAGAGTTCTCGGAAGAAAACTTCTCTGGAACCGCACAGTACGCGACCATTGCGGTTCCAGCGTGTGAGGGTGAACTACCCGCCGCCGGCGAGCGATGCAGTTATAAAAAGTAGCTGTCGGCATCATTTCGAACAACTCTACAGAACACAACCCGTTGTACAATCAATCGGTAGAACACACAAAGGGAGGCAAAATCTCTCCTTAAACTACCTATAAACGAACACAACAACTTTCCAGGAAGTTGTTATTTGGCTGCGGTTTTGTATGACATGAAAAGACAGGCTGTTTTGATACCAACCTTTCTTAAAACACCTAAAAATCGTCAAATAAGAATTAGACAAAAGTTGCATTTTCGCGATAAATTAATTAATGGACCATAGTTGTTAATTGGTTTGCCTTAATTTGTTTTTATATACAACGTGGAGAGGCATAGAAGCATACGGCCCACCTGGTGCAAAACAGTTACCGTAGACTATGAACGCTTGTAATACATTAAGTATCACTCGCGCGATGCCACTTCCGCTGCAAACACGGCAACCCCCGGCGGCCCCGCCAATTCTAATGAATTACGAAGTAACGTTAGGAAGAAGAAGAACAGAATAGACAGTTCGAATACTGAAACGTCACAATAAATCTTAAGTACATATTCTTAATATTCTTTCATTGGACCATGATTTCACGGTGCTGTGACCGCGCACAGTGGGTTGAAAATCCACTTTCGCAGACTTTAGATATTGAAGTTTCTAGGTGTTCGTTTTTTTGCTGGAAATAGCTCAGGTTCAACGTTAAAATGCTCATATTAGTCTGTTGTAAGCATTTTACGAACAAAGTACTGATTTATATTTTGTTTCCCCCAAAACGTTGTATGAAACTGGTATGAAAAATCTATATATCTCGAGATTCACAAGGAGAACGGTAATATCCTTTCAGATCATCATAGGACTAATTATTTGTGATTTTTTGACATATTCCGTGTAACGGAAATATTTGCGGAAAAATATGTGAAAAATTCAATGTTTTTATTGATTTTTTGGAATCTAGTATGCCCCAAATAGTTAAAAAAAAAGGATAAAGTGACTTTAATCACACGGGCTTACTTAAAATATCGCTAGCGTTCATAGGCTACGGTACCCGCTTTACATCAGGTGGGCCGTATGCTTGTATGCCTCCCGACGTAGTATAAAAAAAAGCAGTTACCGTAGCCTATTAATGCTTGTAACATATATCACACGCGCGATGCCTCCTCTGCTACTTACACAGCAACTCCTTAGGAGCTTACTGGTGACTTCACTCACACGCAGGAACACAACAACCTATGGAGTTGTTATTTAAAAGCAAGCAGCTAATTTGATTATTTCATCTTTTTTTTATTATTTTTACAACAACACACAGTAGTTACAGCGTTACCAGATTTTAATTATTATTAACTTTTTATTTCGTGACCTCTTTAATTAGATGAATTGATTCATTGAGGCCCATTATATACTTGTTGCTGTAACGCGCATGGCGGAATTCAACCGTCTGGGCCTCAACGGGTTATCAAGGTACACGTCAGGGCACATTAGTTACCCTGGTACTTTAAGCGACGTTAACTTAATAATACGAAATTACGGACACCTGGAAAATTAGATGCGCAAAATAGTGAACTAGAACTTCGTTGACACACCCATCCGTGTGTCTTAAAAAGTAATTTTATCATTTTCTTTTAACTGTTTAGGGCAAATTATGTTCTCAAAATTGTATTAAGATGTATAACTTGCCATTAAAGAATGTTTTAAAATATTGATTTTTTTCATATTTTTTTTCATTTTCGTAAATATTTCCGTTACACAGATTATGTCAAAAAATCACAAATAATTTTATAAAAGTTGTATGATTTGAAAGGATATTACGGTTCTCCTTGCGGATGTTGCGATATATAGATTTTATATACCAATTTCATACAACGTTTCGGGGAAAAATATGTAAATCAATACTTTGTGCGATTCGGTTTTATGTCAATTCCATTCTTTATAATAAATATTTATATTTTAAAACCCAGTTTTTAATGTTTCTGTGCTTAATGTACTGTTAACAGCTTTTGATAATGTAATGGTATTTGTTAATTATGTTACATTGTGTAATCTTTATTTATTATTTTAAAATTTGTATTCTGTCAAGCCCCATGGGTATACAAAGTTTTCATTTACGGTAATAAATCGTATTAAATCAGTTTCAATTTCTGTTACTTTATTAAAAAAAATATTATATGACAGTTACACGGCAGTGCTTGTCTAACGGTCAAAATACAGATTACATAATAGATATTATTAAAATAAAAGCCTTGAATAATAGAGCTTGTCGTGTCTATATGAAGATTATAATTCAATTCCGTCGACGCAACAAGCTGCAAAGATATTTTGTTGCTTGCCTGACGGTGTGCACGGCTCGGCAAGGAGTTATCTTATTTTGTTGTTATCATATATGCTCATTGGATCTTGGAAAATTACTATCATATAACTTCTATGTTACAGCGTTTGCGCTGGTCTTATGCGTCATAGCAGTTCTGTGCGTCTCAGCTTTATTATGTAACCGAATGTTGGATTTAAAATACACATGAATATCGAACTTTTTTTTAATTTTTGGGTAGCATGTGTATCATTTTTAATATTTCCCTCTACACAAAAATGATAAGTTCTCCCATTTGTAAATCTCTGATATAGTAATATAGTCACGAACAATAAGTTATCGATACATGAATCTCCTTTTTTAGTATAATGTAACATCAATTAAAATGAGGTCATTATCAATTTAAATCAGCAAACTCTGTAGGCGTGATACTTTAAACTCTGTTGCATAAAACGGGCGGATATTTAACTGGACCTACTGAGAAGTTACTTCATGATGGATCCATTTTTTACTTTTGATTTATAAAGTCGCATAATATTGTTACATTCTAACACTTGTCTTCATCACATTTTAGACTCAGTCATACAAATTATTGAAACAAATATAATCAAAATTCTCATTTTGTAAATGAGTTTAAACTTGGCGTTCTTGGCTACACTCTGTATAAATCTAAGCAATCGAATTATATGATGAATCGATGATAGTACCTACAGCTCTTATAAAGTATAAAATAATCTAACTTGTCTGTGGCTTATAAGAATGATGTGTAATACAAAATTAGTATGAAAATATATGGAGGAAATCATTAGTGCTCGTTTTTTTGCAAGTGAGTTATAACTTGTAACAAATAGGTAAAACATTATTAGTAAATAAATGTGACACTCAATGCCACGTGATCGACTCTCATAGCGCGGCAGACGTTCGGCTGACCACCCAGCCACTGTACATTGGTCTTTGGTGACACATTTGTTGAAAAGAATGTTATTTTTCTTAATATAACAACATACCCTTGAATACCAAAAATTGTAATCGTAAATCGTAGGCGACATTTACGATTATTAAGCTACTACAGTCAAAGGCACAAATGACATTCGGTTTTCGACGTTCTGACTCGTCGTTCCAGAGATTTTGTCGATTTCCTATATAGATTTCGTCTACACTATGCGCCTGAGCCTCAGAACAAGAACATTTAAACACCAGAATATAATAACTCTGTAGGCTCCTGAACGCCTGGATCAGGAGCCTATAGAGATACGAAGCGACAATAAACCTAGATAAATATGAATTCAATAAATCAGAGCTGGATATCCTAGGTTATTATAAAACGAGCCAATGAATCACTCCAACTTACGAAAAACAAAGGCCATATTAGACTTTAAATCGATTTAAAAAAAAAAAAACAATTTAAAAACATTATATGTATGCATTTTTTGGCTTATCAATTTATATGCACTGGTTTTAATCATCTGCTGTGTCTTTACACGTCAGGCTAAAGATATTACGCTACTATTGGGGTATTTTATGGTATATTATTTACTACCTAGCTTATTCATAGCTAATATCCGTTTATTAGCATGAAGTCAATAGTAATTCTGTAAATTGTAACAAAATTATCTCATAAGTTATCGGGATTTTCAGTTATAGCCGAATTCATCCAATTGGCAAGGGGGCCAATGCTGCTTTTCTACGAAGG
This sequence comes from Pyralis farinalis, assembly GCA_947507595.1. Lineage (NCBI taxonomy): Eukaryota > Metazoa > Arthropoda > Insecta > Lepidoptera > Pyralidae > Pyralis > Pyralis farinalis. The sequence continues at coordinate 5,941,404 of OX382270.1, forward strand.
TCACACGTATTATAAGCGTGGCTCAGCTCGAGCCAGAGGTGCCCGATACAGCTGTTCCTGTACTATCAGCAAAAAGTGCAAGGCTTTTGTCCAGGTTTCAGCAAATGGTTTCATCGTCAAAGCCATGAAAGAACACAACCACGATCCACTTAGGTACATGCAGACACATAATGGATGGCTAAAGATTTAGACGTGCACCCAAAGTAAAGTTTCCTGCAGCGCGATCCCTTGAAATAACCGACACGGTGTATGCTGGCGTGATCGAACTGAACTAAAAAATATTTATTTGCCATTGGGCCCTAGCGGGCACTTATATACATTTTACACAGTATTTCAGACATTGATAGTATAAGCGAAGTAGTTGTCTTTACTAAATTTTACAACTGTCTGATTTTGAAGTTTTATTAAACTCAAGGAGTCAACCCGACTTCAATGAAATTTATTTCTATCTATCCCAATGTCTCTTAGCGAATGCGACTTCACTGAAATTGGTCTAATTTTTGATGTTTTCACTGCTCAAAAAAGGAGTATGGTTTTTTATTTATGCCATTATAATTTGTACACTTGACTGAACATAACCACGTTTATTTATAACATATTTACCACGTCGGGAGACATGCCTACATATGGCTCACCTGATGTAAAGTGGTTACCGTAGCCTATGAACATTTGCAATTTAGGAAGTATCGCCCTCGCTTTTCTTAAGCACCCTCAATTTGAAAAATGAATAAAAGAAAAAGAGTCTTTATCTTCATTATTTATTATTAATTCAGCTAGAGTGGATACTAATATAGCTCTTCATTCATCATCAGCAAATTACATGAGACTAGGTCTAAGTTTTCTTTGTAATGTACAAGTGTTCAGGTCAATAGAATGGCGGCGAACATAACAACGATATCGAGCTTGGCCGGGCTCGCATGAACGCTATCAATATGAACCAAATTGATTGCGAAGGAAAACAAAGTTGTTAGCCACCATAGGTGCATACCTAAAACATTTTTTCAATTTTTTGTTCATATTCCTTCCATAACCAAAATAATAATTATATCCTAGCCCACCACAGTGTACATTTGTACAGTACAGACATTGCTCATACAATGTTCCTTTGACTGTGCGCGCGACGCAGTCAATACTTGAATGCGTGGAATCTCGAATGATCGTCTACTTGATAAAGTCGAAGTCATCTGGTCGTTCAGTATTACGGCGTTCAGTACTACGCAGAGTGCGTTACGGAAATGATCTTCGCTGCTTCTGCGCTATCAATCGGAACTGACTGAATACTAAATATAATCTGTGGAGTTTGCTGGCTACACTAAGCTGTATGAATTTATCGAGACATATTATCAAGAGAATTAATACAAAGTGTGTATCTCTTTGATCTCACATATCGACATGACAAATTCCAAATATGATTATGAAATACGGAATTGATTTAGACGTTTCATAAGATGTACCTTATGAAACGTCTGAATCAGTTTTGGCAATTAGGCACGTGGTAATCAATAAAATTAAAATGCCTAACATTAATATGTTAGGCATTTTAATTTTATTCACATTGCCTCGAGACACTATATTCTAATCGGAATCGAAAAGGTATCTTATAAAATGTATTGAATCTGAGTCAAAACTTTTCGATTTTTTTTCGAATATAGATTTCCGAGACAATTTGTATACCCCTACTGATGACATGAAGACGACATCATTCATTCCCCTTATTTATAATGAACTATATTGTAGCTTGACAAACGGGATTTTCAGTTGCAGCAGAGTTTATCCAATTGGCAAGAGGGCCGAAGCTGCTTTTCTACGAAGGTCACACGTATTATAAAAGCGGTTCAGCTCGAGCTCGAGGAGCCAGATATAGCTGTTCGTGTACTTTCAGCAAAAAGTGCAGATCGTATGTCCAGGTTTCAGCTGATGGGTTTATTGTCAAAGCCATGACCGAACACAACCACGATCCGCTTAAGTACATGCAGACACATACCGGATGGGTGAAGCTTTAAGCTTTAGCCATAAGCACTAAAAATTACATTATTGACGGCTAGATGCCCTCAAGTAACTGAGCCCGTGTAAAATCGCTGATTTTAAGCCTATAAGATGAGAAAAGAAAATCTCTTTCATAAACATATGTTATTAAAATGTTACGAGTGAAACTTATACGTTGATATAACGACATTTATCCAAAAATAATTAAATATCTCAAAATAACAATTTATAAGTTATCATTTTTTACATAATTACACAATATCGATGTATATTTTTCGATGTAAAGTTAAAATGCCGGCAATAAATACACGAATTAGTCTGCTAATGTTAATTGTATGTTGCGATTATAGCTTTTTATGTTCTGAATGCGCCACTCTATTGAATCGTTACTAGAAGATATACAGAATCTCATTTGTAGTTTAATAAATTATAATACAATATGTTAAGTGTGTATTAAAATTTTCTTCTAATAAACATACTGCACCATACAAACCAAATTGTAATAAAAGCAATTATTTAATTCTGACAAAATGAAGTTTGATGAACGGGATTTTCGATTGCAGCTGAGTTTATCCAATTGACAAGAGGATCAAAACTGCTTTTTTACGAAGGTCACACGTATTATAAAAGCGGCACTGTTCGAGCTGGAGGAGCCAGGTATAGCTGTTCATGTACTATTAGCAAAAAGTGCAAAGCATATGCCCACGTTTCAGCTGACGGTTTCATCGTGAAGGCCATGACTGATCATAACCATATTCCCTTAGAGTATGTACAGACGCATACCGGATGGGTGAAAATACAGTAGACAAATAAATAAAGGTGTGATCTTGCGAAATCATGATGAATGATGATTATTAATGATAATAGACAAATTACTTGGAATTTTAATCTAATTAATTGGATTTATAAACAAATTCACAATATTTTACTCAAAAAAACTACAGATACCAGACTGTAGAGTGAGCTTGGTGTTTCTGCTGGAAGTAAAGTACATTACATATTATATTATTTCATATTTTAAATATATTATTGGACTAAATACAAATATCTACAATTTTATTGTATGCTAAATAGATAGTCCGCCAATTGAATTTAATAAATGCTATTTATTATGTACATGTATGTTTGTTATTTTTTATTATTAATGGAAATTAGTGCCGTCATTTTAGTGGAGCTTTAAATTATTAATACTTTTTTGTAGTTAATTACTTACGAAAAAATGTTTAGTGCATATTCAAACATTCGCCGTTTTGCCCTGTTTGAAACTTGGGGTGCATTCGTAAGAAAATCTGTTACTATCTTTTTAAGTTACTAAGAAGTAATAAGGACGCATGTTTTTTAATTCACTTCGTCAACTTCCATACGTTCTGTTGTGTGAAGTTCACACAACATATCAAAAATGACGGCGGATAAAAAATAAACAAAAAAATACACTCTTTAACAATTATGGACATCAGTTAACAAACGTATAACAATAACATTGTTTAGTATATTACATATTTACTGAAGGGTGAATACGTTTTCTTTTTAATAATCTCCCAAAGTAGAGTCAGGAGATAGCTCTTTTGAATAAAGCTTATCTTTTGAATTGAAACGTTCTATTGTGTGCAAAAAAGATTAAAGTAATAAAAAAACATCATGTTAACTTGCAGGATATTTTGTTAAGAATTTCAAAGGCGCAAGGCTCTTTGTACTAAATGGATATACATATAGCAAACATGGAAACATTGGTTGGGGTGGAGCTAGACTTGGTTGCTCCAACAGTAATGCGAAGAAATGCAAGGCATATATCCACATGTCCAAGGACAACATAATTCTAAAGAGCGATACAAATCACACGCATAGACCGCCGGACTTTGTCGTAACGAACGATGGCTATTTTATAAGAAAGACGAATCCAATGACTCGATTTCTGTAGTATCAGTTTCAACATAAGGGCTTTTACCTATGGCATTTTGTGAGATTACCTATCCTACGAAGAATAGCTATCCTACGAAGTTCTGCCTGTTCCCTGTTTGCAATTTTTTTCAAAGTGGTTTTGTCCCAGAAGACGCCAAGCCAATAGAGGTAATGGGTTAGGGTTATACGCGCGCTCAAAGGGGCCACTAAAGACTACCTGAAGTCTTATCCTTGCGTTTGACCCGCCGTTCCACATAATCTGTCAAAGTGATTGGCTGAAGTCGGCGGCGGTTCTTACAGCAGGAACGGGCACTATCCGGTCGATACCTGTCGACGCACGCAGCCTGCGTCATAGAGCACCACACGCTCGCAGTATGCACAAATATAGTCAGATCATATTAGATTTATCTGTCGACCAATTGTCATCTTGGTATGAGTTTGAATTATCATATTGGACGCCACAAACTAATCCCTTTTTCACAACAACTATAATGGCAATGATTCGTCATGTTTAAATTTAGAACCCAACTGTTGAATAACCAAAATCTTTACAATTTTCTATTCCGTAAGATTCTTCTGTATGGTCTTTAGTTCGGATTATATAGAAGCGATATACATAACGAGATTTCGTCAATTTTGAGTCAGCAAACATTGCTCATACTTCTTTCTCATTTTATTATATTGCATGTCACCAAGGAATCTTTTTTTGTAATTTCTATTCTAGTTCATTTAAGTATTTTCTAGTGAATGTATTTTAACGTAACTTAACAGTGATTAGGTTTCCAGCTTATTAAGAGGGGTAGTTTCTTTTTGAAGAGCGCCCTTTCCACATCTTTTTTTTTCTTTTACAGTTTAATTTACACTACACAAACTATATTTTTCAACAAAAGATTACCTCAAAACCGCTTTATTTTTATTTAGCCTTTCCGTCATTCTCTCTTCCTTTTTTGAAATAATTTGTTCCACTACGCCACTGTGCATTCACACAGAGTTTTTTGTTGACTCTTATTATTTCCTTATTGAAACTATACTTTCATTTTACTCAGTTTAAATTTGTTTACTGTTGTGTAATATAACTAGATAATTTACTCTAAATGTTAACGTTAGTATTATAATTTTTCAATGAAACCTTATTCTTGTTGTTTGTTTTGTTGATTTTAATTTAAGTAGTTACATCAAGAAAATCTCAAAATTGTAATTTTAAGATTTAATTACGTATGTTATACAAGCATTCAATATTTTCAATCTTAGAATTTCATGAAAGATTAAATATTTATATTCTGTAGTATAGTCTTTCTATTTCTACGTTTGATGTGTTATCTATTATTAATAATATTGAAGTTTATGAACCTGTGATTTCCATGTTATTAATAGGCTATAAGCTACGGTAACTAATTAATATCATGTGGGCCGTATGACCGTATCGAACTTCGAGGAAGAGGTCTCTAGTCGAATCCAACTTGGATGGGCAGTGTTTGGGAAATTACGAAAGATTTTCTCCTCTCTTCGTCTCTTCGTCGTTCTCTCGTCTAAAATACCTCAATGTCTCAAGACGAAAGTTGACGACCTTTGACCAGTGTGTGTTGCCAGTGATGACTTACGGCACAGAAATGTAGTCCCTTGCTATGGGCCTCATTCGAAAGCTCAAGGTTGCACAGCGTGCGATGGAAAGAGCCATGCTCGGAGTTTCTCTGAGGGATAGGCTTAGAAATGAGCACATCCGCAGCAGAACTGGAGTTGCTGACGTGGCTGTAAGGATCAGCAAGCTAAAGTTGCAGTGGGCAGGCCACATAGCTCGGAAAACCGATGGCCGTTTGGGCAGAAAGGTTCTCGAATGGCAACCACGAACCGGAAAACGCAGCGTAGGATCACAACAACAAACTGTTCCACCTTATATATTACTATACGAGTAGACGGGTATGAGTATACTCGATATTATGCAATGTGACTCTTCTCCACTTGGGGACTCTTTCTACATTCGTCGCTAAAATATGCGTCTTTTGTTGTCTCTCATCTAAGTTTTTATGCTTAAATATATTCAGTGTATTTTCCACTACATCAACCCTTACTTTACTTATCGCACTACAGGGATACGAGTCTCTCTTCAATTGCAGGGGTTTAGAGCATACTTCACCGTGCTGATCACCCGCTGTTTAACAATTGAAGGTTGACTTATTGTCAACTTTTGAGAAGTATATGGAAGCCGACTAGGATAATTAGCTCGTTATTCCAGAAGACGGCATCTCGAAGCCTTCCCTGAAGGATTATTCTATTCCTTTTTTATACAACGTTGGATGGCAAATAATACGGCTTATTTGATATGTCTAACTGGGTAAACTAACGATTCTTTCGAGGTAACAAAAAGTATTCGTAGTCGTATCAATATGCAAACTTTTTCTTTATATGAATTTTCATTGATAGACTACATAGTTCTGTAGTTTCAACCATTCATCCAAGGTGCTTTAATACTGCAATCAATTTTTTTAATATAATCGAAACAACCATACATAAATGTATTGTAACTTGTCAGTTCGCCCATGGGTAAAAGCAATTTCCCTGCAAGTCTTGTGCAACTGATTTGGTAACTTCTTTTAACTCCTTCTTTGTATCTCTATACATATATTTATATCTCGTTTTCCCCTGAAGAGACTAATACTGCTGTGCGGACTCTAAATACAATGCTGGACTGTGTATCTGATTGGTCACATAAGAATTCTCTTGTATTGAATCCCTCAAAATCAAAATATATGATCTTCGGATCCAAATCTCAAGTAGAGAGAATATCATCCAAATCACCGATCATTGCTATCCAAGGGAAACCTATTGATTTTACGAAGGAAGCTCGCAATCTCGGTCTGTTAATGGATGAAAAACTAAAATTTGAAAACCATGTTTTAGAGCATGTTAGCGGTTGTGTCTATTGGCTTAAAATTTTATATCAAATAAGGGACTATCTTTCAACTGAAATACGCGTTCAGCTCTGTGATACGCTGGTGCTGTCAAGGTTAAATTATGGTCTGATAGTGTACGGCTCATGTTTGCTGGGTAGGTCACAGCGTCTCGTGCAGCGTGTTCAGAACGCTTGCCCTCGCTTCTGTTTTAGCATTCCGCCACGTAGTCATGTTTCACCCTATCTTAATCAAGCTAATCTTTTAAAAACGACAGGATGTCACAGATTATATTTTGCGTCAATGCTCTTTGAAGTGGTCAATACGCGGTCACCTGAATATTTGTACAAAAAACTGCACTGATCCTCGGATAAACATAGTTATAAGACGTGAGCTTCTTCCTATCTTTTAATAACTCCACATCACCGGACCGCTGCATTCAGGGGCAGTTTCAGGTACTTAGCCTCCAAGTGTTGGAATAATTTACCACCTCCAATTCGCAATCAAAAGTCGAAATTCAGTTTCAAAAAATGTTATAAAGCTTTTCTATTGGAGGAACAAAGAACGGCATAACTTGGTGGCTGTACTTTACCGTCTCATGTCTGGATGAGCGGTGTGGTGATGGGGATTGTGTGGAACTGAGGGAACCACTGTTTGCTCGTGCGTTCTTTTCTTTTTTCTTTTGTTTTTATTGTGGTATGTGCATGTTTGGGACAAAATTTACAAATAAGAGATGAAAGCGTGAGAGCGTAGCTATGCAACATATGTAGTTATGCTGTTGCGATAAAGGTGCTGACATAATATCAGCGCTGTTACTCCGCAGCTTTTTGCTGAGTCAGGGCCTTTTTGTTGTCACGACACAGGACGCACAAGTTGCTACCGTTCGGGCCAACTGTACAATTTATTTTATATTTTAATGTTGGCTGTCATGACTGTTGTCATTGTTACCTATATGTGATTTTTTTTTTCTTGTGTTTCTGTATTTGTGTGTGTTTCTATGTGATAACAAATAAAACTAATTATCTATCTATCATATATTTATACAACATTGGAAGACAAACACGCATACGGTTTACTTGATCTACAGTTATTATCGTAGCCTATAAACATGGATTAACGGTCGAGCGTTGTCATCCGCTGTTGACACAGAAACTCATTACTCCTTCAGGGAGTTAGTATTTGACTGTCGTCTTCTGTGAGATGAGATAATACCTCAGTCAGGCTGCTTCGATGCGCTCTCATTTTCTCCAGAGCCTCGTTTGTAAGGTGTTCTGAAGATGATAGCGTCACTTACTCAACTCAACAATACTTGTAGAATTTTATTCGGAATATCAGGACTTGATTTAGCTTTAATGTTGAACTACTCGTATTTGTCTTGTGTACGTCAATAGATTTGCTAATTAAATTTATTTATTTTCTAGCAAAATTCGTACGGAACTCCAGAGGTGGCCTACTACTACTACTTAACGGATACACATACAGCAAAAACGGCACTATTCGTAATGGCGGCAGCAGATACGCCTGTTCGCAGATGTTCAAAAACTGTAAGGCGTATATGCACGTAACTACCACCAACGAAATTGTCAAAGGAGATACGATACATAACCATGAAGCACCTAAATATTACGTTACTAAAGATGGCGTCTACCTTAAAATATAAAAGTTTAAATATTGGACACATGCGAGTGTTAACAATGTATGGTGTTAATATTTTCTGTTTTTTTTCGGGTCCCCTAGACAAATGTGTGTACTGAATAGTCTTACCGATACATCTTTACGCCAAGTCTTTTATGGGGTAAACAAAGAGTATTGTTGCCGTAATATTTTATTACCTTTTTATTTCATAGCCCGAATAGATTTGTATTGATAATGTAATTATTGGTTTATAGCTATTAAACTATTTTAAATATCTTGTTATTTTCCTACCATTACTTTAAATAGAAATCTGAATAAAATATGGTTGTCAGTGTAGTAAACACCTTGATTATTAATTTAGTATTCGAATGCAGACATTTTTTTCTACTACCATAGAATCTTTCGATACATTGGTAGTAATTTTGATGCAACGACAATAGAAGCAGGGCGCAGTGGCAGCTTGTTTTCAAAATACATTTCCTTTTACAATATGCAATACTAGACTTTGTTACATACTACTTACTTGTTACATATGCACATATGGGTCAAATATTAAAGGTTTATAAATATTTTATTTAACTGTAAAAGTCTAAAATATTATTATTTTCTATATTCTATTACATTTCAATATAAACAAAAATAATTATTAAATAAATAATAAATATTGTCGGACAAATTACACAGCGCCATCTAGCCCCAAAGTAAGCGAAGCTTGTGTTATGGGTACTAGATAACTGATAAACATACGTAAATACTTTTTTTTTGTAAATACATACTTATTATACATAGAAAACACCTAGCCCAAGACAAACAGACATGTTCATGCACACAAATGTTTGTACTGTGTGGGAATCGAACCCACGAGCGTTGGTGTCAAAGTAGCGTAACAGCGTTACGCTTCGAGCTCGTCAAATAAAATCCTGTCAAAAACATATATATATAGACGGATTAATTAAAACAATTACGTTCCTATGTAATTGTAATTTCACAGAAGTCTAGGAATTGTAACTTGATCAACAAAAATATTTACCCGTATGCGGCGAATTTCATTTCAGGTTCAGGCATTTTGTTAGTCAAATCACCGATAAATAGCTATCGGCCATTGGTACGAGTAAAGGTATATGTGAATAAGCGACATTTTATTTGTAGGTAAATTTGTGGTAACAAGCAAAGGGGCAACATTATACATGCTGGATGGCTATACATACAGCAAAACCACATCAGTACGAAACGGAGGACTTCGATACTCATGTTCGAGCAAAATGACGTGGAATTGTAAGGCGCACCTTCATTTGTCTGCGGACATGTTTATAATGAAGCGAGTCACTAATCACAATCACAAGCCACCGGCTTACTATGTAAACCAAGGATTCTTATATAAAATTTAGTAAACACATTTGTTCTATTCTTTTTATTTTTATTTTATTTTTTATTTATTGTATAAGTCAAGAAATTTTATTAAATAGGACATAAAATTGTATATGGTTATTTTACGATACTCAAATAAATTTATTTTAAAAAAAGTTGCCGAAATCCAAATTAGTTTAATGTTTGTTAGTTATACCTAAATTTTTGATATGATTGCATAAGGCTCTTGTGAGGCACGATGTAGAGATAAAGACAGATTTTTACAGAAATTACTAACATACTACTCTGTGTAAAAAGTATCGGGAATATGTCAATAAAAAGACCCGCGTAAAAGAGGTCGTTCTAATTTTTTTACTGCATGTTGGTAGCACTGTACTGATTTAGCGCGCAAAATTTGAGCGGGATCTGTCATTTAATTTGTTTTAAACTACACTTTTTGTTGGTCATAGTTTTGAGTCCTCGGCGATTTTTACAATGGAAAATATTGTTGAACAAAGAGTGTGCCTTAAATTTTGTGTTTCAAATGATATTTCATGTGGTGAATCACTAAAAATGTTGCGAAATACCTACGGCGAATCGTGTATATCGAAAACAAGGGCTTATGAATGGTATAAGGCTTTTAAAGAAGGCCGAGAAGTAGTAGTAGACTTGCTTCGTTCTGGTAGACCTTCAACCGCTACGACCAGAGAAAACATCGACAGAATCAAGAAGCTAGTGCTCGAAAATCGACGTATGAGTCTGAGAGAGTTGGCTAGTGAGGTGAACATATCTTTTAAGTCCGTCCACAACATTCTCATTGACATTTTAGGCATGAAACGCGTCGCCGCTCGACTAGTTCCAAAAGAGCTCAATTTTGTTCAAAAAGCGCAGCGAAAGCATGTCGCTGAAGACATGGTTTCCCGAGCTTCTACGGATCCGACCTTTATGAAACGTATAATAACTGGCGACGAGACATGGGTTTATGAGTACGACATGCAAACAAGCCAACAGTCTTCAGAATGGCGTCTCGAAAACGAGCCGAAACCCAAAAAACCGCGGCAAAGTCGCTCCAAAATCAAGGTGATGCTGACAGTTTTTTTTGACTACCGTGGTGTGGTTCACTCCGAATTCCTTCCAGAGGGAGAAACAGTGAATAAAGAATATTATTTAGGCATCATGAAGCGTTTGCGTGAGAGTATCCGCCGAAAACGTCCAGATTTGATTGGCAACACAACTCATGGATGCTGCACCATGATAATGCACCATCACACACAGCCATTATAGTGAAAGAGTTTTTAGCGAAAAATTCAACAAAAGTTCTCGACCAAGCACCGTATTCACCTGATATGGCTCCGTCTGACTTTTTTTTATTTCCCAAGTTAAAATTACCACTTCGAGGAAAACGTTTTGAGTCGATAGAAGCCATAAAAGAAAATTCGCTGAATGAGCTAAAGGCCATACCGCAAATAGCCTATGAAAAATGTATGGAAGACTGGGTGAAGCGGTGGAGATGTTGTATTGCAAGCGATGGGGCCTACTTTGAAGGCGATAAAATAAATTTAGATGAATAATTTGTATTTTTTGTTTTATTGACAAATTCCCGATACTTAGTACACAGAATGTACATTCGTTTTGATGTGATGCTTTGTATTGTGTTGTGGATACTATTATATTTAGCAAGCAACATTCAGATTGTTAAATCTTCATATAACCGACAAAAGTGTATCAAAAATAAGAAGCGACGGAACAAAGCGACATATACGCACGAACATGTACCTATGATTTTCGTATTTGTGCTGCCCATAATGAGAACTCGATGGCTTCGTTGCACGTGTCATTCTAACCGAACACGCAGGTTAAGCAACGTTGACCGCAGCCTGTCTATGGATGGGTTTATCTACCTCGAGTTTCTCCGTGCTCGGAGGGCACGTTAAGCTGTCGGTCCCGACTGTTGTCGATAGATGACAAACGTTAAGCTAAGTCAGTGGCCCTCGGGCGGCTTGAAAACACTGGCCTCCGCCAATCCGCATTTGAGCAGGGTGGCGGAGTATGCTCTACCCCCTCGGTTGAAGGGAGACCCGTATCCCTACAATGGGATGAGTAAGGATTGATGTGGTGGCTACCCATATTAAAATGCATAAATAGCATCCAAATCTCGCAAATCAAAAACACCACAGATCTTTTTCAATTTGGCGTGAATAAACCTATTTCATAGATACATACATAAACACTTACGTAGTTTTGATTTCACATCTCTGGAGTATTCTTTTTTATTACTGTTAGTTTTTTTTTTCACTTAAATCTATAATATATTGATTGATTAATATATTTATATTTGAGGAGGATTTGCAGTAGATAATGCTACCTTAACTCGATTTTATACTTTCCATTTTCTACTCCCCTTTATTGTAGCTATAATGACAATAATTCTGACGAACATTGGTGTTAACAATAATAAAAAAATTGGAAACAAACAATGCAATACCCGATTGTACAACGTTGTACGATAAGATACCGAAAGGAGTTCGCTCACTGGAACCGCAATGGTCGCATACTGTGCGGTTGCAGAGAAGTTTTCATCCGAGAAAGCTAAAGTTGTGGAATGAGGCCGAGGTTTTCCCAAGAGACTACAGCGTGAGGTTCTTCAAGAAATGCGTGAATAGGTTTTTACAGGGTCGGCAACGCATGAGTGACACTCCGGTGTTGCAAATGACTAATAGTCTGTGGTGCTTACTATCAGGCAGCCGTACGCTTGTTTTCCGACTTAGTGGTATAATATTTTCCTCGAATCTTCAACAATGATCGTCGTCGAATTTCGAGTACCTATTAGGGTGAATATTAGTTTTTATTAAAATGCATATGTGCCTCTTTGTTCTGTCGCTCCACAAATGTGACGAGCTCGGTGGCTCAGTCGTGAATGACGCGACTTTGACACCAAAGCTCGTGGGTTCGATTCCCACACGAGACAAAACATATTTGTCTATGAACATGGCTGTTTGTCTTGGTCTGGATGTTTTAAGAGAGGTAGGGCGCATCAAAGCGGCCCGTCTGGGGAAGTACCTCCACCTAACAGAAAACCGCAGCCAAATAACAAGTCCCTAGACGGTTATTGTATTCCTGCGTGTGAGTGAGGTCACCAGTAAGTTCCCAAGGAGTTGCTGTGTAAGCAGCAGTGGAGGCATCGCGCGAGTGATACTTAATATATCGCAAGCGTTAATAGGCTGTGGTACCCGCTTTACATCAGGTGGGCCGTGTGTATAAAAAAAAGTGATTCTTGTGCTCTGTAAACGTATTTTTACGGTATTTAATTACCTTCTGGCTGAATCCTTGTGGTTATTGTATTAAAAATTTATTTGAGGAGTAAAATTTTATAATACATGTTAAAAATTTACTTCTTTAATTCATGTATGAATTTCACTAAAACACCTTAGAAAAAATCCCTTAATTTTGAAAACATTGGCATCTGTATATAATATATGACAATTGGTTTCATTTAGTTGTTATTAGTTGACTAAAGACTTTTATGGTGGATACCGTTATAGTAGAGGTATATAAGCAGTACATATACGGCTGCAGTTAGGCCTTTTCTGACATAATTATGAACGCATTAGGCCGGCCGAAAAGCGAAGTGAAGAAAATACATATGTGGATAATTTGACTTTCAGTATAACGAGAAAGAGTAATGTTACAAATCAGGTTCTTATCTATATGGCATAAGAATAGAATAAACTTTAAATTTACACCCGCATAATTGTACCTGCATGCTATCGACCAAATATAAACCATTAGTGTTCGTAAATAAGCACCATTTTTATTTATAGGCCAATTTGTATTAACAAGCAAAGGAGTAACACTGTACCTACTGGACGGCTATACATATAGCAAGACCACCTCTGTACGAAAGGGAGGATTTCGTTATTCTTGCTCAAACAAACTGTCGTGGAATTGTAAGGCCCATCTTCATTTATCGGCTGATATGTTTATAATCAAACGAGTAACCAACCACAGCCACAAACCGCCGGCTTATCATATAAATCATGGAGTTTTATATAAAGTATAATAAACATAATAAATTGTGTACATGACAATAAAATTGTGATTATTATTTAAACCTATTCATTGGTAATACTATTGTAATACATCGTTTAAAGAAACACGTGAAATATATAAAAACACGTGAATCAATTACTCGATCAAAGCAAATAGAGGTAAATAATGTGTGTGCCATTATGTGGATGCCCGTCTATATATTTAGTTCGAGTGCTACTAACTCTGAGACTCTTAAGGGTGTCAGCTGCATTGAGCGGGTCGCACGATTGTAGCCGCGTACGTGTGTAAAAACAAGCAGCACCGTTATAGACGGCTGCCCGTTCTATCTGCCCGCGGATCTAAACTCGTCGCTGTTTTTATTAAAAGAAAGTACAATCAATAAAATGAATCACGAAAGATGTCTATGTACGAGGTTTAGCGGATAAGTAATGAGACTGATTTTTTATTTACCAAAAAATTTTTACTTTTTCAAACGTCAATGTTATCCCCTTCAAAGTAGTTCCCTTGGGCAGCTACAAACCGATGGAGACGTTGTTCCCACTGTTGGCAACAGCGCTGGAAGCTAGGGCGGCCCCTCCCGAAATCACCATTCACTCTTTCCTGTTACACTTCTTTCGTAACTCTTTTGTCATTCATTCTTTCTAAATGAACAAACCATCTCAGTATACCTGTGTCAATTTTTGTCACTACATCATCTTTCATTCCACAAAGTTCCATTCGTGTTTACTTTAATAATAAATGTATACTGTATATTTAATTTCCAGGTACATTCGTGACAACACAAAAAGGAGTTATGCTATACTTATTAGATAATTATTTTTATAGTAAAAACACGTCTCTGCGAAATGGAGGATCTCGATATTCATGTTCAAACAAGTTATCGGAGAGTTGTAAGGCACATGTACATTTATCCGCAGATAATATGATTATAAAACGCGTGACTGACCATACACATGGTCCTCCGATGTATTATATCAAGAATCGAATGTTGTATAGAGTGTAAAAAAATAACAATACTAACTTGGATTTGATACCGTGACTATTCTGTATAAATCCATGCGCGCGGTTTTATCTTAGAACCTTCCTTCCGCGAGTGTTCCATAAGCTCTGCCTTGGGTTCTTCAATGAAGAAGATAACATTATTTAAAAAACTAACACGCAATACTCGGTTGTTAGTAGTTGTGGGTAGTCAATGAAATTTTGTTATATGCTAAATATCAAAATATAATATTTTATTATTACTTTTTTCTCTATTTTATTCATATAAATATTAGTTAGTAAAGACGTTTATACTACGTCGCGTGGCAAGGAAGTATGTGGCCCTCTAGATGTAAATAGGGTAGCGTAAGATAATGTGTTGACGCTTGCAACACAAGTATCGCTCTATAGTGCAACAGAGGGATTGCTATTGCTCCAGGAGCTACCTACTTACCTGCCCCCACAACAGTATTCCTCGGAGTTCGTGATGAATTTAATCGGTAATTATTATGTCTCTATGCCATCTCTTCCGCTAATGTCTCGTTTAGCAGTCAGTAGGAATCACCACGTAAAGATTGGGTTTGGTTTTGCTCGTAACGAGTCGCTTACGCTGCCTAAAGTTCGGATCTCATTATTATAATATTCGTGTTAGTTTGTTTTCGATTTTAAATTACAAGCGGTATCAATATCACACAACTTTGGCAACGGAGCTTCGTAATTAACTGTTGACAAGCATACTACTCGTACATATAAAATATTGAATGGAAGGTTTTATGAAACATTTTATGTTTCTAATTTAACAAATTGTTCCTCCAGACTTATTTTGGAAATGATATAAAACTGTCCATAATAGGTATTTAGCCCACATGCAAAAGAATATTCACTAATTCCTAGCAGAACATATAAAATAGTAATTAAAAATATATAAAAGATATAGCACGTCAAATCTAAGAAATATAAGCAATTTGTTAGAATATTTCTTTCTGCTAGAAAGAGACAGTCTAGATTCAGATTGGTAGATAGTTGTTTATCTCATGAATTAGAATGAGATGCGGTAAACTGTCAGAAAGTCATAATGCGTTATCCCGTATCATAATCCATTTGGATTGACGGGGTCAGCTACCTAAAACTAAGAATTTGTCGAAGATACTGATTTTGGCATGCAGCAACTGCCATCAGACTTCCACAAGGAAAACTAGACCTTTCTTAGCTTAGGTCACACATGTCTTTATATTCTTGAACGAACGGGTTTCCACACAATGTTTTCCTTTACCGTTCCGAACAAGTGTTAATTACAAATATGTAAGTAAATTCGAAAACACAAATTGATTGGTACATGGCATCACCAGGAATCGACCGGGAACCAGCCGGTTAATAGGCTGGTACTTTGTCCTCTAGCCTTTCACTGCTCTTGAAACTAGATTCGATGCAGTATAAAATCAAAATACACTGTTTATTTGTTGTTTACAGATTTTTACGTGAAGACTCCATCCGGTACGGTTCTGTTACTTTACGATGGATATGTGTATAGCAAAAATGGAAAGATACGAAACAATGGCACCAGATATGCCTGCGGAAGTCGCCTGTCTAGAAAATGTCCAGCTTATGTACACGTAGCTAATAGCCACGAGATTATCAAAGCTCATTCGTGCCACACCCACGGTCGGCCATCTTACGCGTTCAGCAAAGATGGATACTTCATTAAAAACAGAATTTGAGGATCTTGAAGAACTTGATGGAAAAGTTTTGAAAGGAAGTTTCTGACCGCGCATGGAGTAATGTAGCTTTGTCCAGCATCACCTGATTACCAGGTTGGGTTTTGTGACTCGGTTCGGAGACGAGGCGTTAGATATGATAACTAAGCTAATCTAGACTATATCCATCGGTTGGCTTTTCCGTTTCTACATTGAATTACGTTCAGAAGAGTTATTTGGTATGATGATTCCTCATACTCTAAAACTGAAATGGTCACGTACTATGTGTATTCAGAAAGATTATTATCGGCAAACCCTTGATTGTGAAGTAAACTCACTCCTCAGGTTCTCCCAAATGTCTCCCAACACGTTCCTCAAAAATGCTTTGAAAAAGTTTTTAGAAAGTCGACAACACGTCAGTGTCCTCGTGTTACATGCGACCATAATCTATGGTAATCGTTTGCCATCAGGCCGTAAGCTTCTTGATGGTAATATTTAACGACTACTTTGAGACAAATCTGTCACACGAGCTACGTCTTACGTCTACGAGAATCTTGGGACTAATACCAACCGTATTTATTATTTCCCACAGCGATTCCGTTTACGTCTTTGTCTGAAATTGAGATTTCCAAATAATTTTCCTACATTAATCATACATTGTTAAATTGTGGTAATCATGGAAGTTAATGAATCATTTTTTACATGATGATGATAGTGAGCCATGACGGAAATAACCTGTGGATAGCCAGTGTCACGATATCCAATGATACGCGCAGTTATTGTTGGTTAGGTCGCGCGATTGGTATCATCGCGTCACTTGTCGGCTTATTGGTTAAAATAGAGGCGCTAAACTACTATGTTTTAGTGAGCGAGGAGGGGACTTTATCCAACGTCGAGTGATTTATTGGTTTGTGATGTGAACCAATTACACTTACCCTGGTTGTGTGATTTGGCATTAATCTGAAAACCAATAAATAATATTAAGCTTTGTCTATCAGATGCAATAGACTTGTAATTCAATCTTGATGGAAATTATTGAATCTCGATTTATAAAAGTTATTGTAAATATCGCATTATGTACATAATATGTTTACACAGACTCAGTTACATATTTAAGACTGCTTTACACATAAGATTAAAAATAATTTTTTTTGAATATCAGTGTTAAGGTATATTTGTGTTACAGGAGAATATTTTATAAATTAAATATTATATTATATATTTTACATTGATTAAATTTTAATACCCAAATTCAAATTTGAAAATATGTATATGCACAAATAAAAATCAAAAAATAGCAATACACACGCGGTTACAGAGTAAAGAGAAGTAGGGCGACAAAGTAGCCCGACTGGGGAAGTACCTCCATCTCACACAAACCCAAAACCACCAAATAAGGCTTGTTATGTTCCTACGAGTGTAGTTACCAGTAAGCTCCTAAGGAATTACTGTGTCAATAGCACGCGCGAGCGATACTTTCTGTATTGCAAGCGTTCATAGGCTACGGTAACCGCTTTACATCAGGAGTGTTGTGCTTGTATGCCTATCGACGTTGTATTATAAAGGACCCAAGCTGCACGTGGTCAAGTCTCCTCATTACGGAGCTTGCTGATAACGTGGGTTGTGTGAGAACCAAAGGAACTGCCTTGCGTTTGGTTCTTCACCGGTCTGCTGAGGGAGAGCTTCTCATTACACACAATACACCACCTCATCTCACCCCGGTAGTCTCGAAACTCTATATTCGAATGTGAATCGAAAGTTTCCACTCAAAATGTATGGAATCTGAGACTTCGAATCATGACATTAGATCTAACCTGCTTTGTGTGCTTCCGCCACCAATTAGTTCATGCGGCCTAGCGCCGGCATGTACCCACCCACTACCGTTAGTAGATGCAACATGCCGACGCTGCCATGTTGATACGTTGTGTTTCGCCTCTCCACGAGGCATCCTCAGGCGCTGTAGACGTTACTCGTCATAACGAGTAACGTTGTATCGCAGCGACGACCAGGCCAGTCGTGGCAGCAATGGTGGTGGAGGCATGCAGGTTCTGTTCTAGACGGCGGACGACCGCAGCAGCCGAGGCAGAACTACCGGAGCAGCCATGGCAGCGTCGGCATGTTGCATCTACTAACGGTAGTGGGTGGGTGCCGGCTGGCGCTAGGCTTCATGAACTAATTGGTGGCGGAAGCACACAAAGCACGTTAGATCGAATTGCATGTAAATTCGACTTTTGCAAAATAACGCTTGAATCTTTTAACTTCGAATCAGTTTTGAATATGGCTTTCCAAGTCGATGTGAATAGTACCTCGGGTGTTAATTATTCTAAGCTTAATTGGAAAGCGATGGGTTATAAATAAATTTATTAAGAAAATAAGTAACACGCCATTGTTTCTTTTAGAAAAACGTTTAAACTAATAAGAATTCAGGATTAATGAATAAAATGAATAAGTTCACTTTTAATTAATAAAGTATGTATAATAATATTGATTATATTATTATACATACTTTGTTAATTAAAAATTAGGTTTACAAGTTGTATATATTTTGACTCAATGGGTTTAAACTTTATTTTCACTTCATTCTGCACAAGTATTTTGTACTTATAATCTGCCATATTGTTTTTATTATGACGTCACATACATAGCCTATCTTACCAGGAATAATGTAAGGAATCTAACGATATCTGGTACATCGGATTCGGTTAAGGCGTTTAGTAGAAATGGCGGAATAAATAAGTTATAAACATACATACATGAACCCTGAAAACATTGCACTCCTTTTTTGAGCAATCGTGCAGCGAGTGTCGTGTCGCTCTCGCTATTATCTGATCTGTTCCTGACCCCTATTTGCCCACGCGCTCCGTACGACTCCCAACTAAAGTCTCTCTTACGAAAAAATAGCTTTCTAGAAGTTCTTGTTTAGGTATAATGCCTTCATTGGTATCTCGCTCTTTTAGTAAATGGATCAATAGGGGGATATTAAAACTATACCCGCAACTACGGCACAGTACAAAGTATAGCACTAACGTGCGCACGGTACAAATTTCTGACTGAATTTCTGGCTGGGATACCAATCAGAAATTTGATATTACGGATCAAACTTGCAACGTCCTCTAAATACCAGGAAAATAAAATTAAATTTGACAAGATTGGTGGCGGACATGCAGTGCTACTTTAACACCAAGGTCCCAGGGTTCTATGTCTGTTTCATAAGGTCTGAGTGTTTTTGAAGAAGGCCGCATCGAAGTAGCGTAGTATCTCACATCACATCGGAAGTAGAACCCCACAAGAATCCGCAACCAAATATCAACTCTCTGGATGGTTTTTGTGTTTATGCGAGTGAGTGGGGTTACCAGTAAGCTCCTAGCGAGTAACTGTGTGAGCAGTAGGTTTGGTAACGTCCTAGAAATTCTTCCGCTATTGCATGCGTTCATAGACTACGATAACAAGATTATACTCGTATCATGTAGGCTTGTATCACTCCTGACGTAACTATATTACGCTAAATAAGAAATCGAATTAAGTCCCATTATTTTTATATTGTTATAGTATTTACCTACCTAAGACATTCAATTATTTCTATATTTTTATATATATTTATACAAAACCATGAAAACTCAGTCAGAAAAGCATCTTGAAAAATAAAATCTACTAAATGAAAATAACATGGTTTATGTGGTGTTTACTGTTACAGCGAAATACATTTCTTTATCCAGCGGTAAAAGACTGTTAATGGTAGAAGGATACACGTTTAAGAAAGGCCACGTGTCGAAAGATGGCCAAGTACGATGGCGCTGCTCGGCGTGGGCCAACAAATGCAACGCGCAGGTCACTGTGTCTGATGACGGAAATACCATTGTTGGAGCGAAACTGGATCACAATACTCATAAAATGCCCAAGTTTTACGTCACTAAAGATGGCACTTACGTCAAAATTTATGATTAAA
Organism: Pyralis farinalis; assembly: GCA_947507595.1. NCBI lineage: Eukaryota > Metazoa > Arthropoda > Insecta > Lepidoptera > Pyralidae > Pyralis > Pyralis farinalis. Next base: position 5,961,827 of record OX382270.1, read on the forward strand.
TAGTATGAACCTACGGTATTGGAAAAATCTCAAATAGAATTTATTTTGTTTTCACTCAAGTAATATTTAACAGTCCTTTGTTATATTATTCTCAAAAATCGATCGTTAATAGTTATTCTAATAGATTTTAACATCAAGCAAGCATATACTAGATTGTCTATGATTAAACCAATATTTCATTTTGTAATACTGTAGATTCATCATTATGGAATTTGTTTTAGCAGATATCAGAAATAAGTATTTTATCTTATCCTATAACGGATTCAGCACCGGTGGCATGACGGTCTTTTCAGATATTTGTGCCACCTTATCTTCTAGAGTCTAGAAGATAAGGTGGCACAAATATCTAGAATCTAGACACTCTCTTTTTAGGCATTTATTTATCGATTAGAACCATACGCTTTATAAACCGTTGCCATTATCAAAGAGTATTTTTTATTTTGCCTCTATGCACTGAACAAAACATGTCTCAAATTTCAAGTTTCTCGAACCAGTGGGTTAGAGCACAGTCTATTCATCTTTCATTCTATATCGATAGTATAGTCCAATGTGCGAATTCCACATCGATATTCGACTATACGCGTGGACTAGGTTCTGCCATCAGTATCGCACTCTTAAGCATAACCCACATTTATATCAAGATTCACATAAATTCTTTATAGAGTCTTAACCATAAAAACTCATTCGTTCATTCTCCGCAATCCACTACCCTCTTTCTTCCTTTTTGAGAGGTGAGTGAATTTTCTCTTTCACTCACCGCTCAAACGTGTACGATTTCTTGTTTCCAATTTCTTCTGCCATTTTAACTTTCTCCTAATTCGCAATGTCTTTCTTCTACCCCCCTCATTCTGTAACTTTGTGGTGAAACTTCGTATTTCTTCTATCTTCTTATGTTTTACATCTCAAATTCTCTCTTTATTTTTACCTCTTCCCTTTGACCCTACTATTGATATTTAAATTGAGTAATCAAAGATGACAATACAAATGTCTTCAAGTTTCTCGAACCAGTATAGCAGAATACTTCCACCCAATCTTGTTTTAGTCAGCCCTCTTAATGAACAAGAATAAAATGTAAAAGCAACTGTGTGTCACAGGCACACACTTCTCTCTTTTTAGTCACGTTATGGGAATCCGCTCGAAAATAATGTTTAGTATAGACATAATCAAAAGCAGAACATTATTGGGACAAAAAAACCTCTTGTTTTTTCACTATTCCTTGCTTTTATCTCAATTTCCTTACTTGCTACTCCTGTCTCCTTTTTTCCTTATTCTCCTTACCTCCTCTTCCTTCGAAACCTCTACGGTCAAATTCCTTACTTTTATCTTCTGAACTAAAAGGGATAAAATATTGAAAATTTCTAAAGCAAATTGTTTATTATATATATTTATTAATTTGCTTTGTAGAATATTGACATCCAGTTTCTTTTCTCTCTCTAAAATATTTTTTCGACATAAACTTTGTATTCTAATTAGGCCATTTCTAACCGCCTTCAAAAAAGAGGTTTTGAATTCGACCCGTATGTTTCCTTTTTATATGTATGTTCACGATGTCTTTGCCAATTGTGAACTGATTTTGGACGTTTGTTCTTGGGAAGGTCCTGGCGGACGATTGGTTTCAGTTAAATTTGGTGGACTTCACTGAAATTAATTTTTAGGTATTTATTTATGGATTAGAACCATACGCTTTATAAACCGTTGCCATTATCAAATAGTATTTTTAATTTTGCCTCTATGCACTGAACAAAACATGTCTCAAATTTCAAGTTTCTCGAACCAGTGGGTTAGAGCACAGTCTATTAATCTTTCAGTCAGCTATGACTTTGCCTTTTGTAGAAACTGTTCGGTTCAAATTTGATTGTGTAATTCTAATTTCAGTAAGTTCTCTTTATGTAATAGTATAAATATAGATTTAAATACTGTAATACATTTTTATATATATACAAAGAGCATAATTTGTTACGTAATTATATGATTGTGGTAAAATTGTTAGTATATTTTTTAAAAGAAATTGATGATGTATTTTTTTAATCTCAAGTATTTGTTGGTAAGTGAATACCCTGCTTAACGTACGTACGTTAGGCGTTGCATGCTATTTTTGCAAGGTGCGATCCTTCGCCAACGTTACTTCAATATCTCCTTACTCAGCATGTCATAAAGCAGGTATATTACACCCAGCATAATGCCCGCCAAGTGACTACCCTTTACATTAGTTTGGGTGTAATATACCCGACCTTTGCGTAATGCCGAGATATTATAAAATTGAACCAGTGGTAAACGTTGAGCATCTTGAGGACAACTGATACTTGACTGAAGAACATAATGACGCTCGGCGCAGTGAAACAGGGTGAAGATTTCTGAGGGTGAATTGTACCCAATGTTGTGGAGTGAACCGCAGTTGAGATTTTTTCATAGGACTACAAGCTCGGGGAATCAATTTCCTGAATACCCATGCTCGTAGTAGTTGTAGTGAAAAGGTTTTTACAGGCCACGCACGAGTGACACTCCCGGTGTGGGAAATGTCCATAGGCTACGCTAACTACTTACTATCAGGCAGACTATACTCTTATTTGTACCTTAGTTGTACAAAAGAAAATGTCCATTTAATTCCGAATTTGAAGGAAATTGATTATTTTTTCTATTATCTCTCGCTTTTAATTTCAGATCAAAAGTTAAGTGACTCTTGTCGAAAGAACCAATGTCATTATTTAGTACACATGAAAGGGAAAAAAGGGGTCAAAGGTCATATGAAGGCAAGGTTAAGAGAACCTCTGAAGAAAGTAAATAGACCTTACCGAAGATGTTCAATATGTCCAGTCAAAAAAGATCGCAAAACTAAATACGTTTGTTATCGGTGTAACCGGTATTTATGTTTGTCCGATCATGCGGTTTTTATATGTGAAGACTGCACTAGATCTTGAAACCAACGTAATGAGTCTGAATGGTTTTTGTTACATGTTGTTTTTGTTGCGAACCGTTGTTAATATACATATATCTACTCAATCAAATTTATATGCAATTTGATCTAAACTACTTTTGGTGCTTCCATTACCAATTTGTTAAGATAGGAAAAATCATGCTCTGTTGGTTCGGACATGTAGAAAGAATGCAGGATGAAAAAATGACGAAACAGTTATACCAGATCCCTTGCGGGGTAGGCAGAGAGAACTGAGCGCCATAAGATGCGGTCTTTACATGCTACACTCGCTTCTGTGACATTCATAACTCTTTTCATGCACGCTAGTCGGATCCTGACATCACCTTTTGATAAAACATGACCAATTTGGTCATGGTAGTCTCAATCTTCCTCGGCTCCTACATCCTTCCACTTTTGCATTGTACATCTATTTCGTTATTCTTTCTACATGTCCGAACCAACGGAGCATGCCTTTATTATGCTATGCTTTATCTTAACACCGACACTCTCTTTCAGACCAATACTTTCTCTCACGTCGTCATTACGAAAGCGGTCAGCAAGCTTTATGCCACAAATTTTGCGCAAAGCTCTCATCTCGAGCGCATTTATTCTACTTTCATGCTCTTTCTGCCATACCCAGCTCTTACTTCCTTAAGTTAGGGTTGGGATTAGCACCGCGTTGTGTACAGCAAGCTGTGCCTTCTGACTTATACTTCGGCTGCCTAAAAGTTTATCCAACGCTCCATTCACCCTATTCCCTGCACTCACTCGTCTCTCCACATCAGCGATGTACCTCCCATTGCTGCTAAAAGTGCATCCAAGATAGACAACCTCATTCTCTTGCTCCAACACTACGTCATCAACCGCAATCCGTTCATTTTGGGTTTATCTCGAGTTTATTCACATTCAATTGTAAGCCTTTCTTCATACAATCATCTTTCATTGTTGTAACTAGTGTTTGCAGTTCGGATGGTGATTCTATTATTAATATAGCGTCGTCTACATAAAGCGGACAATTGATCACTGAGTCACCTATTCGCATTCCCACATTCATATTCCTTATTCTCTGAAGACAACTGTCCAGGTACATAGTTTCATAGTGTTAATATAAAGGTTTCCTTATGATTTTATTGTATATTTTGCTTAGAGTTCCTGTTGTAAAGTACGACAGTAATCCACGTAGATCTAGTACACGTGAGCACTCCTTTCCTGATGTCATATTATATTGTAGCAAAACTTTTCAGGAACATTTTTATGCTGTCAGGATATTCGAGAATCACGTAACTCGGAAAACACAACTAAGCTAGTTAAATGTCAATACCCCGAATTAATAAAAATAAAATAAAATGATACACGAACTTTACGGTTTATAGCTGTACCACAAAAACTAGATCTCATCGAATCAAACTAAATATAGAGTTTTAATAGGAATAATGCAGGTATTTCAAAATTGGTAAACAAAGGCCTTACAAAATTTTGTTGTGTTATTTTTTTGTTTATTTATTATCTATAATAAAAAATTATTGAAGTTATACTAATGCGACTTCCAACAAGGTTGCGTTAAACGTTTAACGCTACCATGGAGGGGGAATAGAAAGAGACAGAGCGAGAGTGAATGCGTGGCACTCGAACGCATGCGCGTAGTATACTTATACGTTAGCAACGAGTAGCGTCCAATATTATTGCAAACAGTGTGAAGTTTCACTTCTTCCGCGCGGTATTTAATGTAATTAATACTAAATATTAATAAATTATTAATGTTAAATAGTCATTTAATGATGCCAAAGAAGTATAACTTCTCACGCGCGTACATAAGTACACGCACCCATTTTTTATATTTAAATGTCATTCGTAACTTCTTTTTTGTTTTTGCTTGCATTTTTGATATTTATGTACGAAGAGATTAGATAATCTATATATTTTCAGAATGCACTCATTAAAACACTGAACAAGATATATTATGTTAATCTTTTATTTCGTAGTAGTAGTGTAGCACTTTATGTCCGCCATGAACCGCCATATTGAATTTTCCATGTGGCTATTTACCTACCCTACAACTAGCGAATAGTAGGACGCTTCCATTCCTCATACGGCCATAGTTTGATAAGTATGTCGTATACTGTGTGGCTGGAGCGGGCAAATGTGGGCACTCATGGGTATCAGACATGGTAGATGAACACCGACGGTAGATGAAAATAAAATCCGATTGAAAGTTACACACTTCAGCTTTATTTCTATGCACACGATATTAAAAAGACACTATAACTTATAACTCGGTACGATAATTTAATTTAGCAATTACAATTAACTACAGTACGCGTTATGATTATAGAATTAGATGGAAACTGACAAGTCTCTTGGCGACGGACCTGCTTCGAACACGGATCGAATAAGAATCCTGCAACATTATCTTCTCGCCTCAAAAGTGATGGCGCGTCCCCGCCAAGAGCCATGCCCAGGCGCGGAAGAAATGCGCGCCTGCGTTTCCACCAATCATCGTTACTTGTACAGTGGTACCAACATAACAATACAGAATTCTCAAATATGATTGGTTAACAGAAATCATTGTTTTTGATCAAAAAAGAAAACATTGCCAACTTGAAACAATAATCATAGACTGAAACTACTCTACTGCATAGATTTAGTAGGTCCAACGTACAGCGCCATCTGTTTACAACGTTAAACAAAATAACTTAAAATAAGATTACTTAACTTCGAATAAAATAAGATTCATTGACATTCGCTCAAAAATAATTAATTACAAACGCTAATAACCGTTGACAACCGGTGGCGCCATCTTTCCGATTCGACAAGTATATATTTTTTTTATACAACGTAACGTAGCCTATAAACGCTTACAATACTTTAAGTATTACTCGCGGGATACCACCTTTGCTGCTTTGCAACTCCGTAGGAGCTTACTGGAGACTCACATGCAGGTACACAACACTTAATACAACCCTCTAGGGATTGAGGTGGAGGTACTTCACCAGACGGGTTGCTTTGATACGCCCTACCTCTCTTAAAAACACTTTGTCCTGTGTGGGAATCGAACCCACGAGCATTGGTGTCAACGTAGCGTAACAGCGCATTTCACCACCGACCTCGTCGTATAGCGTTACAAATGAACATACAAAATAAATAAATAAATAAATATTGTCGGACAAATTACACAGCGCCACCTAGCCCCAAAGTAAGCGAAGCTTGTGTTATGGGTACTAGACAACTGATAAACATACGTAAATACATTTTTTTTTTTGTAAATACATACTTATCATACATAGAAAATACCCAGACCAAGACAAACAGACATGTTCATGCACACAAATGTTTGTACTGTGTGGAAATCGAACCCACGAGCGTTGGTGTCATAGTAGTGTAAGAACGCGTTTCACCACTGCGCCACCGAGCTCCTCGATACACAATGTAGGTATCATTTTTACGAGCCACGTGGTGGAATGGTTAAGGCTACTTTAGCACGCAGGCTCGTGGATTCTATTATTGCACAAAGTAAACATTTGTGCGAATGAACATGACTGTTGTAAGTATATATTTACAAAAAAAATGTGTTCACTCATCCAAAACCCATAGTACAGATAACAACAGATCAAGCTATACACCCATGCCTCGTCTCATCAATGTAAGTAAAATATGTATGGTTTTTGTATAGCGTGACATATTGCCGTATCTACAAGATTTACTTAGTTTGGGACTAGATAATAAATAATAAATATTTTCGGACAAATTACACAGCGCCTCCTAGCCCCAAAGTAAGCTAAGCTTGTGTTATGGGTACTAGACAACTGATAAACATACGCAAATACATTTTTTTTTGTAAATACATACGTATTATACATAGAAAATACCCCGACCAATACAAACAGACATGTTCATGCACACAAATGTTTGTACTGGTGGGAATCGAACCCACGAGCGTTGGTGTCAAAGTAACGTAACAGCGCGTTCCACCACTGCGCCACCGAGCTCGTCATCGTCAGATGCCGCTGAGTAATTTAGCCTTGACTATTTATTTAAATTACACATACCCTGCTAGAATCATGACACTCCTTATAGCGTCGCCATAGTAAAGGTTCTATACCTTGAAATGTAAACATACTCGTATCAACCAAATTTTAATTTCGACTATTGAAGTTATCGCGATATATAATTAGTCTGGCCATAAATACTGTTACATGTTAACTTTTCTTTTTTCAAGTCTTTCACTATTTTGAATTTGGAACGCGTATATTATGTTAAAAACTTCTTTCGATTTCCCGCCGTTTTACATTTTTTTTTTCGTGTATATTATCAAATTACAAAGACAGAGAGAAGTTCCGACGATTTGGGTGGCTTCTTTAGAACTGTGTGCATACATTTTGTTATTTTACAACAAGTAAAATAACAAAATGTATGCACACAGTTCTAAAGAAGCCACCCAAATCGTCGGAAAGTTCCAACGCACCATGCTGCGCCTGTCCTGGTTTGGTTGTGGGCGTCTTTTCAAGGAGTCGCAAAGCGTCACAAGGCACGAACTACCCAAACCTGGCTCGAAACCAACGTTCCATACTTTATAAGAGCTGAAGACTGGCCGTCGTCTAGCCCGGATCTGAACCCCTTAGACTACAAATTATGGCCAGTTTTAGAGGACATGGTCTGCTCGAAACGACACGACGTTGTATCTCTAAGGCATCTCTGGAGCAAGCAGTGGCTAAATTTTCCATGGAAACAGTGCATAAATCCATAGATACGTAGCCAGACAGATTAAAGGCCTGTATCAAAGCTAAAGTTGACCACTTCGAATAGAATCATTTTTAATTTTTTGTCGAGAATTTCATAAATATGTATACTACTCTGTGTAAAAAGTATCGGGAATATGTCAATAAAAAGACCCGCGTAAAAGAGGTCGTTCTAATTTTTTTACTGCATGTTGGTAGCACTGTACTGATTTAGCGCGCAAAATTTGAGCGGGATCTGTCATTTAATTTGTTTTAAACTACACTTTTTGTTGGTCATAGTTTTGAGTCCTCGGCGATTTTTACAATGGAAAATATTGTTGAACAAAGAGTGTGCCTTAAATTTTGTGTTTCAAATGATATTTCATGTGGTGAATCACTAAAAATGTTGCGAAATACCTACGGCGAATCGTGTATATCGAAAACAAGGGCTTATGAATGGTATAAGGCTTTTAAAGAAGGCCGAGAAGTAGTAGTAGACTTGCCTCGTTCTGGTAGACCTTCAACCGCTACGACCAGAGAAAACATCGACAGAATCAAGAAGCTAGTGCTCGAAAATCGACGTATGAGTCTGAGAGAGTTGGCTAGTGAGGTTAACATATCTTTTAAGTCCGTCCACAACATTCTCATTGACATTTTAGGCATGAAACGCGTCGCCGCTCGACTAGTTCCAAAAGAGCTCAATTTTGTTCAAAAAGCGCAGCGAAAGCATGTCGCTGAAGACATGGTTTCCCGAGCTTCTACGGATCCGACCTTTATGAAACGTATAATAACTGGCGACGAGACATGGGTTTATGAGTACGACATGCAAACAAGCCAACAGTCTTCAGAATGGCGTCTCGAAAACGAGCCGAAACCCAAAAAACCGCGGCAAAGTCGCTCCAAAATCAAGGTGATGCTGACAGTTTTTTTTGACTACCGTGGTGTGGTTCACTCCGAATTCCTTCCAGAGGGAGAAACAGTGAATAAAGAATATTATTTAGGCGTCATGAAGCGTTTGCGTGAGAGTATCCGCCGAAAACGTCCAGATTTGTGGCAACACAACTCATGGATGCTGCACCATGATAATGCACCATCACACACAGCCATTATCGTGAAAGAGTTTTTAGCGAAAAATTCAACAAAAGTTCTCGACCAAGCACCGTATTCACCTGATATGGCTCCGTCTGACTTTTTTTTATTTCCCAAGTTAAAATTACCACTTCGAGGAAAACGTTTTGAGTCGATAGAAGCCATAAAAGAAAATTCGCTGAATGAGCTAAAGGCCATACCGCAAATAGCCTATGAAAAATGTATGGAAGACTGGGTGAAGCGGTGGAGATGTTGTATTGCAAGCGATGGGGCCTACTTTGAAGGCGATAAAATAAATTTAGATGAATAATTTGTATTTTTTGTTTTATTGACAAATTCCCGATACTTAGTACACAGAATGTATATCAGTTTTATTACATTGCTTCATAAAAAAATAAATGCATATTCATTTGTAACAGAACTTGTGGCCGGACTAGGTATAGCAGTGATAGTCCGGTACACGAAGAACCGGCCTATTGACCAAAACTGGTCCCCGGTTCGAGTCCTGGCATGTACCACTAAGGTCATGTTTCCAGAATTATGTACATATTTGTAATTATCAGTTGCTCTGCGGTGCAGAATATCGTGAGCAAATTCGCACTTCCAAGGAATTATATGTAGAAAGACTAACCTAAGAAAGGTCTGGTTTTTCCTCTGGGTTGTGGTCTGGTCAAACGGCACCCTATGTAAAAATCAGTATCTTCGCCAAATCCTTAGGCACCACCTAGCAGACCCCGTCAATCCTTATGGATTAGGAAACGATATAACGCTAAAAAGAAGGAGTAATCCCGATAACTTTCCCAAGAGTGACCAAGTTATATGATATCTTCCTGCTAGTCGAACAAGATTCCAGAATAACCCGGAAATATCCCGTACATTTCGATTAAGTGTCAATCACGATAAATTGTATTTAACTAGTTTTTGAGCCGTAACTCAATTCAATCGTGTTGTAACATAATTTACACATCTATTACATATATATATATATATTGTAAGAGGGAATAAAAAAACTTGCCAAGTGCGAGTCGAGCTCGTGTATGTAAGGGTTCCGTTTTAGTGCAGGTAATAAATATCAAGTTATACTTACTATTTACATGCAATTTATATGAAACTTTGTACTAATCAACTACACTTTAAGTTGGTCGGCAACTAGTTAAGCCTACTCGTCCGTGATAGTTTTTATTTAAATTTGTTATACTATTGTCTTAGGTTTACGCGATTCGCGTGTTTTATTCATTTTGTTAAACCTGACGATTCGAATGCTTTGCAGCATCCATGGTCGCAGGAAGACTTCCTGCGACCACGGATGCTGCAAAGCATTACTTCCGCGCGCGATACTTCCGTTAGAAATAGTTTATTAATTCAATAAATTCGTTATATTTAAGAATATTAAAACAATGAGTCACATATCGAAACGGAGCGGTTTAGTTATATTTATTAGGAGTACGCGTCGCCCCCACACGTAATTCTAACAAGTAGATTACTAAAAACCTTAATAAATTAAAAACTTATTTTTATTACAAAATATATTAAAAATAATGAGTAGGACGTCAATATTTTTGAAATATGTTTTCAACGGTAACCCTCACTTTGGGGGTAGAGAAGGTAACCTTAATTGTATACGACATAAATAAACATATACTATTATATATATATAAACCGGAAAAGTTTGTTTGGACGCGCTAATCTCTGGAACTAACTGTCGTATTTGAAAAATATTTTTGTATTTGATAGCCCAATTCTTGAATATGGTTATAGGCTGTTCAACATCATGATACGACCCTTAGAAGTCGAAGAAAAAGAAAGTAAGTAGAAAAGTAGTTCCTACGGGATGAAGTCGCGAGGTGCAGCTAGTCTTCTATAAACATGCCAAATTTTAAGTTTCTAAACTAGATAATCTGCGAGCAAAATGTCGAAACTATAAGGGCCACATGTTCACTAAAGTTCGGACATTTAAGTGATCGTACGAGTATAATTGTTTCCTTTTTACCTGTCGAGGTATTTGTCCTAAAAGCTAGAGCACTGTAAAGGGGACATGTGTATTCCTGATAATTATTATTCTCTTAAAATGTTCTTTTAGATATTTCATCGAAGACAATTTACAAAAAACATACCAGTTCGAAAGAAATTTGGAAATATTTTTTGAGAGCAGACGATGGCTTGACCGCTAAGTGCGAACTTTGTATGAAGATTCTCAAAATCACAGACCGTTCTCCGAAAGGCTTACGTACTCACTTAAAAACTAAACACAAAATTGACACAAAAAATCAAAGGTATAAATGAAACTACCACCTCCATTGTTCTATATATAGCAGAGCAGACAGATGCTCCAGGAAATGTTATGGAAATTAAAATAGAGTTTAAATTAAAATTGCGTTCCATTCCATTTACTTTTTAAATTCTGGACTGATGGTAACATATTCTCAAAAGGTCAGCATTCTTAATCTATTATTGCTCACCTAGCGGGTGTGCTGTGTTATTGCTCATTGTTCCAGCCTTAAATTTCAACGAGAAAAGTAGGCATATTGTAGGAACGAAGTTATGAAATCTACTTTTAATTTAGTTTTATTCCGATAAAGAGATTTGTCCAAAATTGATTTATTTTTCCAATTATTAAAAATATTTATTATAATCTGTGATGAAAATGCGCTTCCGTCCGTTGCTTTGTATTATTGTCATTAAATACATAGAAATATAAATACCAGCTATTAATACATCTGTAATTACATACTGTAGCTCGTAATATTCAACCGATTTTGATAATTCATCATGTTGCTGATAATCGAATAAAAAACTTTATTATTTTATTGAATGATACTGACTTAGTTTAAATGTTATAAATATCGGATCTTATCATCGGAATTTATTTGACCATTCACAGAGCTTCACGTAGTGAAGTATGAACAGGGAACAAACAGTTTTGATTTAAGGCTTATATTTTGCCTACAAAGATTCTTATACAGATAGGTACATATTTATAGTAGATGATTTATTGTCTGTAATGCATTTTTTTTTTTGTAAATTGTCTGTTTTAACCGTGACACACTATTTTAAAAACAAATTTATTTATGATAACATTTTTTCAAACATAAAAATAAATATAGCGGTTAATATACTTTGTATTGATTTTTGTATAGTGTATATTTAATTTTGTCTACCTAACAAAATCGACTTCTATACTGTAAATGGAGTTATGTGCATTAATTAGCTAACAATTTGCAGAGATTATATGATTGTTGTTATTTCACACGAATATCCTGCAACGTTCGCTCAGAAGCTTGGTCTTACAGATTCATCCACACTAGCACATAGAAAATAGCATTTAGGCACTACTTTCGACGCTGTCTCCATCTTCACTGATGGCGCGACGGAGAAAGATGCACCCCAATTATTTGAGACATCGCGTCATTAAAAGTGCACATACGCCAGAGCTTTCATGCTCTCATTATCTATGCCTACTACCATAAAGTATTGTGATATTCGTAACAACGTTGTTCTTTTAGATACACCTACGAAGACAGTTTACCAAAAATATGTAAGTTCGCTAGAAGTGTGGAAATATTATTTGAGAGCGACCCACGGCCTAACAGCTCAGTGCGAACTGTGCAAGAAGATTCTAAAAACTACAGACCGTTCTCCAAAAGGCTTACATTCCCACTTAAAAGCCAAACACAAAATTGACACAAAAAAGCAAAAGAATAAATGAAACTTCACCACACCCATTATCTTTTAAAGCAGTTGGTGCAACAAATTGTTAAAGGAATTATAGAGATTTAATGAAAATTGTGTTTCAATTGTCCGAAATAACGTCGTGTGAGGTGTATGCATTAGTGAATCATTCCTAGAGTTAAATGTTCTGTTTTTTTTATCGGTTTTTCAATTCACTGCTGGGATCACAAATAACAGGTATGGATATCCAGGGACATCGCCTTTGCGGACAATACCACAATATATGATAGATCATATGCCTAGACTCACTTCCAAATACCAGCGGTGTAAGCAATGTGCGATCAAAAGGAAAAGGAAACAGACTAAATATTTTTTTAAAACATGCCATGTCTACATTTGCGCGGGCGCCATGTTTTGAAATATTTCATACGAAATAATGTAACATACTTATTGGTATATTATGTCTTTTCAAGAGCAGTGATAGCCCAGTGGATAAGGAACTGGCTTATTGAGCAAATGATCCCCGGTTCAAATCCTGGCATGTACACTAAATTCGTGTTTCAGATTTATGTACATATTTATCACTTGCTCGGCAACAAACTCGAAAACATCGTGAGGAACACATCCTAGAAAATATGTTTCGAAAGACATGTGACCTAACCTAAGAAAGATCTGGTTTTTCCTCTAGATTGTGGAGGTCTGACGGCAGTCGCTCCATGTACACAATCAGTGTCTTCACAAAATCCTTAGGCTTAGGTTCCGGACCCCAAATCCTAATAGATTAGGAAACGGGATAACCCACGAGCGTTGGTGTCAATGTAACGTAACAGCGCGTTTCGCCACTACGACACCGAGCCCCTTAATTGCTGTTTGCTATCAAATTAGAGAAAAGTACTATAAAAATGTTAGTCAAGATAGCAATTAACCTCATTTAGTAAAATTTTAAGATTCGACTAGCGACTCATCCATTTAAATTATTTCGTAAGTGGTTGCCTCCTCATAGGCAATTGCAACACCAGGGGCGACCATGTAAAACCTCTACACGCCTTTTTGAAAATCCTCAAAAAAGGTAGAGAATTAAAGGAAAGTACTATAAAAATGTCAGTCAAGGTAGCAATTAATCTCATTTAGTAAAATTTAAAGAGTCGACTAGCGACTCGTCCATTTAAATTAGGTATTTTGTAAGTGGTTGCCTCCTTATAATGCAATTGCAACACCAGGGGCGACCATGTAAAACCTCTACACGCCTTTTTGAAAATCCTCAAAAAAGGTAGAGAGTAGCTAAGAAGCGTTTTTCTTTTCCGTATAGTCAGGGTGTTGACGTTAAAACAGAGAAATCGTTGAACTGTCGAAACAGGACCTAAAAGCATGGTGTCTTCCACTGTATCAAAGTTCTGGCTGTCTGGTTTGCTGGTACGGGGGGCAGAAGAGTCTCCCTTACTGCAACAGTGCGGTTAGGTTGGATTTCAAATATTAAAAGAATAATTTAGTTTATTCGATCGATTGACGATGCCATTTTTGCCCGACAACGCCGAAGCTAAAGGAGGGTTGCGATTTTATCAGCCTGCTTATGTATGTTCATCTGTATGTTGACCTCCTAAACATGAAATAACCAATGTAGAACCGATAGATTTTGCAGTGCACTAGAACGCGCATCTCTTTTTTGCTTATTTTACGGTTCAACATAGTGTTATTTGCAGGCTTAGTGCTTAAAAAAAATTCTCATTGTACTGTAGGCTAGGTGAGATATTTTTGTTTATAAGCATACAGCTACAATACAATACAGGCGTACTAGCATACAGCTCGCCTGATGGAATGCGGCCACCGTAGCCTATTAACGCTGGCGACACAGTAATTAGCACTCGCGCGATGCCACCTCCATTGCTAGCAACACCTTAGGAGCATGGGGTTTTTATTTGGCTACGGTTTTCTGTGAGATGGAGGTACCTCCCCAGACGGACTGCTTTGATGCGCCCTACCTCTCTTAATATATTTACGTCTAGTGAACAGCAAGTGTTTCGCTAGTTTCTTTTATAAAGTTGCTTTAATGAGGCTGTTTTTTTATCAAAGTTTGATGAAAAAGGTTAAAGTTATTCGCACATTTTAGCGTTGAACTTAGTAGGTACCAGTTGAAAATTCCATTAGCGTTTTCTTAAATAATTCTTGTGACACATTAATGAATATATATAGTTTAAAATATAAGAGGAGCAGAGTTGCATCGAAGCAGCCCATCTGGGAATCATTGCACCTTACAGAAAACCACAGCCAAATAACAACTCCCTAGAGGGTTGTGTTCCTGCGTGGTAATGTGATGGAGGAGGAGGCATCGCGCGAGTGTTACTTGTATTACAAGCGTTCATAGGCTACGGTAACTGCTTTACATCAGGCAGACCGTATGTTTGTATATCATCTGACGTTGTATAAAAAGAAACGCTGGATTGCCTGTCTTATTCTGATTTACTAAGTCAAATGGAAAGAGACCAAACTTTATTAACTATGTATGCCAACGGGGAGTGCCCATGGCCACCTCTAACCTGTATCATACCAGCTTTACTATACCATATTTTTTCACCAGAACTACACTCTGTTGCCATATTTGCCATATGCTTGATGCATCAAACCATTGTTTTTATACGTCGTCGAGAAGCCAATACGGTCAACCTGATGTAACGAGTTTACCGTAGCCTATGAACGTTTCCAATACAGTATGGTAACCTCAGTCACTCGCAGGTACACTTGTGTTCTGTTAGGTGCAGGTACTTTCTTTTCCGGCGGCTTTGATGCGCAGTGACTATTTTAAAAACATCCAGACCACGACAAACAGACATGTTCATGCAGACCATTAAGAAATAGCCTATGGAGAATCGATGAGACCGAAATTGCGTTGTAACTCAATTCACCACTACGTGTCGGGGGGTAAAGTGAGACGCATAGCTTTTATTGGCTAGATCGGGGATCTACAACGCGGCGCTTATCAGCTCATTGGTTTAAATATTCTCCCATTGGTCAGTAGACTTGAATCTCTGAGATATTTAAGCACTAAAACAAAACGTTTCTTTTTTTTTATACTACGTCGGGAGACATACAAGCATACGGCCCACCTGATGAAAAGCGGGTACCGTAGCCTATTAATACTTGCGATATATTCAGTATCACTCGCGCGATGCCTCCTCTGCTGCTTACTCACACGCAGGAACACAACAACCCTCTAGGGAGTTGTTATTTGGCTGCGGTTTTCTGTGAGGTGGCGGTACTTCCCCAGACGGGCTGCTTTGATGCGCCCTACCTCTCTTAAAACATCTAGACCAAGACAAACAGATATGTTCATGCACACAAATGTTTGTCTTATGTGGAAATCGAACCCTGATTGGTGTCAAAGTCGCGTCATTTACAATTGAGCCACCGAGCTCGTCAAAATCGTCGTTGCTGTGTAAGGTGCTTCATGCGCAGTCACGTGGTTTATTTGGTTTATGATGCAGATATGTATATATCTTGTGTGGGAATCGAACCTACGAGCCTTGATGATAAAGATGATAAAGTAGTTCAAGCGCTATCCATTCCACCGCCAGCTTCATTTATTAAAGTTAATCATAATTTTTGTTTTACATTACAGCTCGTTTTATTAATTTACTAAATGGCAAGAAACTTCTCATGATAAACGGCTACACCTTCCATAGAAGTGGTCTAATGAAGTCCGGTTTTGCGCGGTGGCGGTGCTCGGCTCTCAGACTAGGTTGCAACGCGCACGTTCTTCTGGCAGAGGAGAGCCTGACCATTGCAGCAGCGCGTCTGAACCACATCGACCACAAGCAATGCCAGTATCGTGTCACCAAAGATGGACTTTATTATGTCAAGATTTAGTACCCACCTACGATGTTTGTGTAACACCTTTGTTTGAATTATTATCATGCAATTTGATCTATACTGCTTTGTGAGCTTCCGTCGGCCGGGACCCACACACTACCGTGAGTAGCTGCAACAAGCCGTCGCTGCCATGGGTGCTCCGGTAGTCCCTGCCGCGGCTATTACGGTCGACTTCGCGATTGTTCGCCATCAGGAACAGGAACCGCAGGCACCCGCCACCTTTGCTGCCATGACTGCCAGGTTGGTCGGAAAATCGCGTGGACGACCTCAGCAGCCGATGCAGAGACTACCGGAGCACTCATAACAGCGACGGCATGTTGCATCTACTAATGGTAGTGGGTGGGTCCAGGCCGGCGCTACTTCGCATGAACTATTTGGTGGCGAAAGCACACAAAGGAGGTTGGATTAAATTGCATGAAAATTTAACTTTCGCAAAGTATCGCCTGAATTTTACTATGAAATATTATCACTTCAGGTTTGGCAAGGATCTAATATATCCCATACGCCACCCTCATTGAGAGCAATTTCCTTAGAGGTTGTTTTCAATTGATGTAATTGACAAAATGGTGAGCAATAAAATATTTTTGAAAATACGCTATGTATTATTTTGACGAGCTCGGTGGTACAGTTGTTAATAACATTACTTTAACACCACGAACGAACATGTTTGACTGGTTGTTTTTAAGAGAAATGGGGCGCACCAAATAGGCCTTATGCTTGTATGCCTCCCGATGTTGTATAAAAAAAAACAGGCCAGAATTCATTTCATGAGTTGTATGATTAGGTGGGTTTTCATCATAAATAATAATTTAATGGAAATATGAAACCCTTCATAATCATATTCCATCAAATTATTACTATTATACGAGTACATGATATGAGATACATAATCATAGAAATATTATAATGAGTATTCCGTAAAACGACAATTTCATATGAAAAGCTTTGAATCATGGCGCCCGCGCAAAGGTAGACATGACATGTTTTACAAAAATATTTAGTCTGTTTCCTTTTCCTTTTGATCGTACATTGCCTACACCGCTGGTATTTGGAAGTGAGTCTAGGCATTTGATCTATTATATTATGGTATTGTCCGCAAAGGCGATGTTCCTGGAAAATAATGTTATTTGACGTAAGCGATAACTAACACCAATAGCTATTTAAAAAATAATAGTGGCCGTCACGCGTCGCCCGGCAGATGTGAAACATCTTAGTGAATATTAAAAATTTTAATAAACAAAAATCAACATCGGATTGATATAATAAAACAACTCATGCAGACAAGCAACGGAGTGTCTATATGATCATATATGATATGGGTGTATTATATGATCTATTATATATTGAGATAATATCCGCAAAGGCGATGTTCCTAGAAAATATTTTTTATTGGCGTAAGTGGCAGTCACAAGCAAAAGTATATTTTACAAAAAACTAACAATGTTATCGTATTCCTAATATTGCTTTTATCAGAAATACTATAGTTTACTGTTTTGTTTTCATACAATGTCGGGAGGCGTATAGGTAAGCATACGGCCCACTTGATGTAAAGCAGTTACCGAAGGCTATTAACGCTTGTAACACATTAATTATTACTCTGCTGCTGACACAATTTCTTTGGAGGCTTAATGGTGACCTCACTCACTCGTAGGTACACAACAACCCTGCAGGTAGTTGTTATGTGTCTGCGGTGGGCTGCTTGGATATCTGATGATTTTCCATGCTAATTATAGACGTAAACAAATCTCAGTAGTAACGTAAATCTATATAAACGAAACAGTCTATATAAATAGCACAGTAAATAATATAGAATACATTTCAAATTTCACATTCTGAATTTTGGGATATAGTGGCTTCACCATCGTCTTAAGGGTCTTCCATTCATCGTCGAAACCAACCACATCTACACGTGGTGCGCTCTGCTAGCAAACGACATAAGAGATTATATGATAGTAGGGCAAATAGATATTTAATAATTATCCCGATCTTACGTTAGATCGCCGCTAAATAATTCTGTGATTTGGTCCAGGGAAGAGCTGTGAGGAATTGTAGAGGTTCAAAATCTTACACGCGATGTTACATCTAAGGACAGATTTTGTTTTTTTTTAATGTAGCCTATCAAAATGTCCCTATCGCGCCTGATGGAAAGCGTCAATAAGAACCAGATGCGAGAATAGCCATCACAGTGATTAGCGCTATGCTGGCTGTCCCCCCCTTGACGGCCCGCTAAGGTGCCTCTTCACACCACGTCTAAACGACCCGGGGTTATAGGAAGTGGGGAACACATGCGCCGGAAGCGAATTCCACTTTTTGATAGTCCGACAAAGAAATGAGTCGCCGAATTTCTTGGTACGGGAGGTAAGCAACCCAACTCTATGTGGATGTGATTTCAGTCCAGCGCGTGTATTCCGGAGGAGAAAAGGAGAAGGAGGGACGAGGTCAAAAAACTCCTCAGAACATTCCCTATGATAGATACGGTAGAGAACACTCAAGCTACCTATATCCCTACGCAGCTGAAGAGGTTCAAGGGAGTTAGTGACCTCAACGCTATCTATGATGCGTATAGCGCGGCGCTGCATTCTATCGAGAGCGTCAAGTACGTATTTGGCAGACCCGTCCCAGAGGTGAGAACAGTACTCCATGCATGGGCGAACTTGCGCTTTGTATAGGAGGCAGCGCTGCTCAGGCGTGAAGAACCGTCTCATCTTGTTCAGGATTCCGAGTTTTTTAGAGGCCACGGAAATAACGCTCTCGATATAGTCTTTGGGGTTGAGGTCGCCTCTAATGTTGATGCCGAGGATGAGGACGATGAGGATGGTTTCCTTTCAGAACATACCTACCGATTGTACAATAGGTTGTATTCAAAGGGGTTGTCTTATATGCTCACAACTTTAAAACCTATTTTATTTTACAACTCAAATTGTCAAATAATCCGGTAACTTGTTGTTATTGATTTTCTATTCAGAAAAAAAATATTTTATTACTCGGATAGCTGTGTAGGACAGTGTAGTCATAGCCACAGCAGTATTTAAAGATAATATACCGAATATATATAAATTCTTTTTTAAAAAACTGTGACAAAGAAAAACAACGAGATGGAAATTAAAAACTCCTACCAGCAATAAAGAAGAAAAGACCGGCCCTTGGTCATGTTATGACTTTTGGTATAAAAAGAAATAGATTATAACGGTTTAGAAATTCAAAAACAATGAAAAGTATCTTTTAGTACTATAAAGCAATACAACTTCCAATATATACGCCCGCCCGCTCGTAGCACAAAACTCATTCCCACCTGCTTCACTCGTTTCTTTGACATTCATGTATCGTTTCACGCAATCTTGCATTTTCTCACACATACTTTCACATTATATATTTTCTGTGAGTATTTTTTATTGCGAAAATAAAATATACCGACCTAAAGTATTCTAGCATGAATATTAGCATTAACAATTTTGCGTTTACAGATACCAAGCCAGAAATATATAAATCATTGAAAGGAAACCTAAAGTTAAATCACAACGATTATACATACCACAAGAGTAAACAGGTTAACAAAAAAATTTACTGGGTTTGTGATCTACAAAACAAATGGAATGTCCGTTGTCCTGCTACAGCTACAACGGTTATTAATGATGATAATGACATTAACGATCAGACATTCCACAAAGTTCCCAGCGAACATAATCATCCAGCAGATCCCATGCGGAAGAAGGTGTCAGATTTCAAGGACTTTTTGAGACAGCACGCTAACTCCGGGTTAAGACTTAATGATATAATAGAATCTTGTAAAGCGTATGCTTCGCCTGAAGTATTAGAAGCGTTACCATCCACAGAAGCATTGAGGCAAGTGTTAAGGCGGGTAAGAACTGTCAAAAGCTATCGAATACCTAAGTAAGAAATTAAATAAATACATACCATCCATTTAATGTATTTTAGTATGTAAACAACTTAATCTGCTTTCAGGCTATATTCTGTAACTATATCAGACCAATCAGACCCGTATTTAACTTGCTAAAATAACCCTAGATAATATGAGCATCACTGAAGAGAACTTCAACACGTTACAATTTTTTTTTCCATATATGTATCCATCCAACTATAGATTTGCAAGTAATCTCTATTATTCTCCGTTTAGTAAGTATGATTTAAGATATATAGTTTACAATAACGTTATTTTAACTGTTGCGGGTTTAAATCAAATGCATTATTTCTCATATTGCTTTGAGGATATATGTTCACGAAGGTAGGCTAGAATCGTTTCTTATAAACGTGTTGTTAAGTCCTATGTAAAGTAATTCAATGAAACCGGTTCGAAGGTTTTTATGTATGTGTGTGTAACTATGACTGTAAGAGCAATGATATAGTGGTTAAAGAACCGGTCTAGTGTGATCCCCAATTCGACTCCTGGCGTTGGCACCACCAAATCTGTGTTTTCGGATTTATATACATATTTGTATATAAATCCGAATATATATTTGTAATATTTGTAATTGCCACTTGCTCAACGATGATCTTAGGACAGGTAGGGCGCAACAACTCAGCCTGTCTGGGAAAGTACCTCCACCTCACAGAACACCGCATCCAAATAACAACTGTCTGGATTGTGTTCCTGCGTGTAAGTGAGGTCACCAATAAGCTCCTAGGAAGTTGCTATGTTAGCAGCAGAGGTGGCATTGTTAGCGGCAGAGGTGCATACTTAATGTATTACAAGCGTTCATAGGCTACGGTAACCGCTTTACATCAGGGCCGTATGCATGTATGCCTTTGTATAAAAGAAATAAAGGAAAACATCGTGAGGAAACCCGTACGTCCAACAAATTATATTTCGAATGACGAGTGACCGTACCTAAGAGTGATCTGGTTTTCGCTCTGGGTTGTGGAGGTCTAACGGCAGTCGTTCCATGTATATATCAGTATCTTTGCCAAATCCTTAGGATTAGATAGCGGAACCTGCCAATCCTAATGGTTTAGAAAATCGACATAACGCTAAGGAGAATCAGCTCCTAGCAGCTCGTCCAAGCGCGTACCGCCCTGAATTCCCTTGTGGGCAAGAAATACAAATGTGTTTGAAATATGTTCAAGAAGCCGTAAATATATCAATTTGGTTATGGATTAAATAAAACTGGTAAGCTAAGTACTATAATACAATATTAAGTATGCAATATATGCTTATTATATTAAGTCTAAAGTGGTTAAAAATTTACTTAATATTCAATCAAACATCTATATCATTCTCGACACCCCTGCCTATTTTTTTGGATTGCATGAATATTGAAGTTCTATGAAAACCCCGAACGATATCTCTTTAATTTGTTAGTTGTTTATATAGCTACGTATTTTTGTAGGTAATCAAGAAATTAACGCCTTAAAATGTAGTGACTACACAGACGATGATTCAGTTGCTGATCCTACTTACAATTCAGAACTAATTCCCACATCTCAAGTACAAGATACGATGACGTCTCGTGAACTTGTTCAATACAGCCCTCAGAGTAGAAAATGGAAACGAGAACGAAAATTAAAAAGAAACTTGGGTAAATCGTACGTTACAGCTTCTGGAAAAAGAGTCCGAGAACGTCGTTTGACGCCATTGCCCAAATGTCGTAACAAATGCCAGGAAAAAATTAACGATGAACAGAGGCAAAAAATATTTACATATTTCTGGAATCTTGGCTCATATGATCTTAGAGTGGCATTTGTATCAGCAATGATGACGATACATGAAAAAAAGACCGAAAGAAAGCGTGTGAATGATCTCGATAAGCAGAGACATAAGCAATTTACATACGAATATCATTTCGACATAAATTCTGTAACAATAAAAGTGTGCCAAGGCTGCTTTTTAAAAACTTTAGATATTACTGATAATTTTGTTAAATTAATTGGACTTAAAAGAAGAAGTCGTTCTGATCTCGGTCTAAATGTGGCCAAAAAATCCCCAACAAAGCGCGCGACGTAAAAAGTTAAAGAAGCAATAAGAAAATAACAATAGCCTGAATATTTCAAGCACGTGAGGTACATGTAAGACAATTTTTAAAGTTAAATGAGAATTGTTTTTTTTAATCTTCGTTAGTATGAGGCCTTAGAATATAAAACTAAGGCCAACCTCATCATATCATATAATCTTAACATCCTGTTCACAATAGGTAGATATAACAGTTAATGAAATTCAATTAAAACCAATTTACATGATTCAATGCTTCCAACATCCATTACGTTTAATTTAAACTTATCGATGAATGACCTTCTCTCACTATTATTCCAAACTCAGTCCATCAACTAATGTTTTTTTTGTTTCAAACGATCCGTTTGTCTGTGCCCGATTTTTTCATTAAAAAGGCAAACATTGCAAATGGATGGTGTCCGTAACTTAATTTTAAGGCTTGCTAATAAATTGCTTGCCAAGGTTGACGCCATCAAACCAAGGTACGCGAGGAAGCCGACCCTGTATTGTCTTATACCAAATGCCCTTATTCTTTGGATTTGTTTTATAGACGATATTTTTTTTTTCGTAATAATATTCGTCTCATCTGACAAAAAGTTAAGCATCACCATCCAATGCAGCTGACTTTGAAAGTCCGTCAACTTCCTCGTTACCTTTAAACAATCTGTCCAGGAAGCCAGTGCAACCTTAGTTCATTCCATTTCCTTGTTAAAAGTGTTGATCATATTTAAAACATCGTAGGTTATCGAAATGCCCCTGGAACCAGAGGCGTTTCGAGCCACATGTTGCAAAACACTTTTGCTGGGAACTACAGCCACTTTCAATTTTTGAGTAAGCACGTACGACAAGGCTTCTGAAATTGCAATGCGTTTCAACGATATTAATGATACTTTAACTTGTATTTTAAAACTTGCGCTACAGCGCCAGGTCATTAAAAGCAACACGTAGTCCCTGGACGCTTTTGGACCATCTCTATAAAATTTTCAATTATTAGTAATAACTTAATCAACAAAATTTTGTTTATTTGTACTATTAGTCTATTGTGCTTGGATCGCTGTTGAGTATTATGAGAAAAAACTTTAAATAAAAACAAAAAAGTTAGTCACTAGATACGTCGCATATTGAGTATTAAAGCATTTGAAGGACTGAGTGTAGAAGCAAACCCACTGGGCATGTTATAGATGATGAATAAAAATGACACTTCACAATATAGAGATCGCTGGAAAAAATACTGAGATGTAATAGGAAAAACATAATGGAAAGCAGAAAGATCATGTATAGAAATATAAAAAAAAAAAACGCATCAGTACAGAAGATCTCGCTGGCATGGCTGGCTGGTTGTGCATGACGTCTTGCATGCAAATATACATGTAACACATTAAATCAAAGAACATCGCTCGTAACCTGTCCATGGAATCACGATCCCCTTAATGTGCCATCCAGGCGCGTGCCGTTGCCTTTAAATAACAGTCGTTACGCGGCGTCTTTAGTTTTGAAAATACCAAACTCCGCTAATAACAATGGAGCAATGTCGCACAGGATGCTAGAGACTCCTTTAGTTGAATCCTAGGAACAGAATAATGCAAACAACAAAATATTGCATTTTGTTGTTTCCATAGATTTATGATTGGTCTACACCTGTGGTTGAAGCGCACCGTATAGACCAATTCTAAATCTTTAGTCATTTCTATGTTGTCAGATATAGTTTCAGTCATTTTTTTTTCGGCAATTAAGGTTGCAAACAAAGCACGACCTGCCATATGACAAGTAGCTATTAATTAGTATTTTAGCTTATTAGATGCATGCAACTTTATTTGAAACGAAAATAACATTACATGAACTTACTTATAAGTGAAAATATCCTGTTATCCTAATTATGCGAGTTTCGACCGAAGAGATAAGGAGGTTAGACGATTGTCCAGTGTAGAGATTGCTAATCTCTTCAGACGAATCCCTCGCATATTTAGGATAACAGGATATCTTCCTTAAAGTTCATCTGTAATTATACTTGATGCTTCGTCCTCAAGACTAGCATATTGGACACGTGTGGCTTTAAGATGAAGTGGTTGTAAACTATGAAGAAACAAAATACTATTTTCTTACGTAATAATAAATACAATTCCTAATGAATCCTCCAGTTTTTATTGCATTAAATTCATTTATTGGCCTTAAATTCAAAAGAATAAGGCATTATGCCTTTGGTTTGGATGAGGTGAGGTGAGGTTTTGTACTGTTAAATAATTCCAAAAGATAGGAAATTACCATGTGCCTAAAAATGAATCTTGCCCAATACGGAATATTTTCAATTAATATGTGGTTTTGATTTGATTGCACTAATCTTCTATGTAAAAATGAATCACTAGGTTATTAGTGACCATTGATTACATAGTTAAGAAAGTTTACTTGCTATCTTTATCATATCTGGCGACAATTATAGGTAGACTGTCGCTATGGATGCTGCGACTGTTAAGATAAATCACTTGGTCCAGAAACAGTGACAATGTATGTGGCTACGGCAGCAGTTCAACTTCTTTTTCAATACATACATACATAATACCTATACACGTTTCACATTGAGGTGGGCAGAGACTATGGAACGCCAGGTGCACCGATCCAAACATACCTCTTTCGCCTGTTTCACACTCATCAACCTCTTCTCGCATGCTACAAATGCGAGTAGAGATTGATGAATCAATCTTCTTCTTTTATGTTGAATTGGGTGTTACTTATCGCTGTTCTTCATTTTTGGGCATAAAAATGATTTCGGATGAATAAAAAAACCGTAAACTAGGTGTGAAATATCGTATCAATAAAAAAACTAACGCGGTTGTAGGTTGTAAGAGAGTAAGATACCCACAAAAAACATAAATTAATTATTGTGAAAGAAGTGTAGCTACATGTGTCTAATAACGTGAAGACGAGACCTAAAGTATAATTAGTACTATGTGTTACTCGCCTACTGCCAAATGCATATTCTGCTGCACAACGCAACGTCTCATCAGTAACTTCTGGTTACAGAACTCGTGTGAAAGTGTCGCCAATGTATTAAATGTAGTTAATGAAATGGCTTTGTCTTTGTAGATAGAAATTTGAGTGCTGTCAAGCTAATGAAAACATACTGTCATCTTGAGTAGTAGGTTTGTTGGAAAGTAAGTATCGTTACGAAATAGATAAACTGAATGTAACTTATACGCTCTTGTTTAATAAATAGGACGTTCTGCAGGTATTTTAGTAAACCGCCCCAACGGCATTGGACTAATATACTGCGGATATATGTTCTATCGTCATTTCCGAGTCCGGGACGGATACAGATGGCGGTGCTCGAGGTACCACGCACGGGAGCCTTGTCACGCATACCTACACTTGGACAACAAAAACATCGTCGTGAAAGCTGTTCTGGATCATTCTCATTCTCATCCTAATTTCAAAGTCACCGCCCAAGGGTTTTACGTTGCTGTTACAAATGAATGAAAACAACTTTATAAGAAATTTTCTACAATTTCATAAATGTGTTGTACTACCAATTACGAATGGTTTTAGTTGTAAATGGAGCTGAATCGGAAATGATAATTCTTTCGGGTACTACATAGTTAAACAAATATTTGAGATTGTGCGTCGCTGGCCTAATAGTCTTATTTAAACTATTTGCCTAATAGTCTTTTTAGACAGGCGCCTTTCTGCACTAGTATATTCTAAAATTTTTATTTGCGAATTCAGTAGTAATGGCATGAAGTTATGAAGTTACACGAAATCTTATATACGTCTTAATGCGATGACCCTGCAATGACTTATTACAAAGAAAAAGTGAAAAAAGTCAATACTTAGACGTTGTTTTTTTTTTGTCAAATCTAGTCACTTAAATAAATATAAATTGCAGACTTTCAAGGTTCGATCTTGATCATATCAAATTGATCAGAAGTATGAGTTGTATAGTAGCTAGCATGTAAGGAGCCATTTCTGTGATTATTTTAAGATTTTCTTGTTGCTGGACAACCTTCAATTATATCTGTGCAGATAAAATGTAGCACAGAAAATTTGCTAATAGTCTCAAAAACTATCTTAACGTGTGATAATCATCTAGATTACATGTGTTACTATCGCAGTATCTTAATAAATTTTATTTATATTTAACACAAACAATCCTCACTATTACTCACACATCTGCTGGGATAATCAAATTTTCAAGAACGCTAAATCATCTATTTTTGGAGCGGTACTATTTATTATTCACGTACAAGGAGTTCTCGATTAGGAGCAGTGCTAGTGCAAATAAAAGATCCAGCCTATTGGCCGTCGGTCCCTGATTCAAATCCTAGCGGGAGCATGTACCACTAAATCCAAGGTTTCGAAGAAAAACATCGTGAGGGAACTCGTACATCCACACCATCAGGCACGGTTGTAGAGGTCTGACGGCAGTCGCCCCATGTCAAAATCAGTATATTCGCCAAAGATGCTTAGGATTAGGTAGCGGACCCCGCCAATCCCAAATGGATTAGGAAATGGGATAAAGCTAGTAAGAAGATACATGGGGTTCGTGAGTGTCTACAAACAACCAGCGCTCTTAAATATGAATGTTTATTTGAACTAAACCTCTCAACGTGATGGCGCTGCGTGCTAAAAGAAGAAGCAACGTACGCTGAGATTGTTCAGATTTACAAGATTACTATAAGACGTCACAATATCTAGGTAATTTTTGAGGCTAGTAGCCAATGTCAGGAAGTAGGTAAAAATAATCTCAAAAATTGTTTGAAAGTTTCTATATTTAAAATGTAAGCATCAAATATAATTTTCAGTTCAAGGCATAAGAACTATCAAATCTATATAATTTTAGCAAAGTTAAAAACGTTACGGTGCCAGTAAGCAGCTAAGAAACTGGATAATTCCCACCATGACAGTGGGACGCTTTTGCAGGGTGCGCGTACTAAAGGCACAGAGAAATTTATTCACCTACGTTAAAAAATATTTTATATAAATATCTGTTATAGAGTATTGTGATAAAAAAGACATTTTCGTCATTTATTGCCAAACATTTTCAGTTTGTATTTTAGCCAGATATTTTGTGAAAAAACATTTTTGTTTACGTCAAACTAGAAAGTCTAAATGTTCACACGTTGCTTACGGTACCCTTTCAATACTTTGTTAACAACCATACTGATTCGAAGGGCGAAACATTTTCCTAGTAAGTTTTTTGTGTTGCCTTATCATCCTGCTTTTTTTTTGAAGACAAATATTAATTTGAATATTTTCTTTGTGATTTGTATTTCTATTTTATACGCCAAAATAACTGTAAATCGATTGTAATTCAAAAAAAGAATATCTAAAAACATCACGCCTTTGGTAGATTAGCGAAATAAAAGCTATGGTATGTAAAAACGTTTTTTTTTTCTAAGTACTCAAGTACCCCAAGACGCCCGCCGCGCTGGATACGTATGTTGTGCTTAGAATCAACGATATGCCAATTAGGACGATTATTGGAAAACAAACAGTTGATATATGGATATGTGGGAAAAAGTGAAAAAAAAGACTACAAGTAGGTAAAGAAACATGTGTCTATTTATTATATATTTTAACTACTTCTTTATATTTATTAAATTCGTCGTCTATTTCATTTTGCTGATAGATTCTACATGTCAGTACCGAAACGGTTCATCTATCCTAGATACCGTTTCTTCAAAGCTTTTAAAGGTATGAGGTTGACATAATTAGAATTGTAAACATCACAGAATAAATAGAATGATATGATCCCAGGGTCTCTCTCTGTCTATATATAAATAAATAAATAAATATTGTCGGACAAATTACACAGCGCCACCTAGCCCCAAAGTAAGCGAAGCTTGTGTTATGGGTACTAGACAACTGATAAACATACGTAGATACATTTTTTTTTTTGTAAATACATACTTATTATACATCGAAAAATATATATATATAGGTTTGTTTGTGTGTGTGTGTTTGGCTTAAGTCTGACTTGTAAGTACTTGGATCTTTTCATTATTTAAACAGTATATTGATATTGAAGACTTTCGTTCTGCATTCCAGGCTCCATCATAGAATTGACGACCGGCAGGACGGTGTTTCTGTACAACGGCTACAGTTACAGCTACCATTGTGTTCTGAAAACTGGTACAATCAGATATAGATGTTCTTCCAGACTCAAACAGAGTTGCAAAGCTTATGCTGTTGCCAACCATGACTTGGTAGTTGTCGATGGACTCTTGGATCACACGCATGGCGCTCCTTTCTATATTCAAAATGACAATGGGAAATATAAGCTAGATGTTAGAAAAACTAGATTGAATAATTTGTAAGGTTCATTGGTGAATAATTTTAAGTCTCGTTTAAATTCAAGTCTTTTAGTAGTTAAACGTACCAAGACTGCTATACGTCTGTGACTATAAATAGACGGAATGCAATTACACACAGTCTATAATTTTACATTTTGAATGCAGTTGTTGTGTACTTGACAAAACTGCATTTAAACTGCTAACTTACGGTTGTGTGATGTTCTAATGAATACCCCACTGCCGTTTCGCGCAACGTAATACAATACGTTAAACGTATAACAACTGCATTCTAACCTCAATTTTGCATCTGTCATACATTTTTAATGCAGGACATCTGCTTAAAGCCTAATTGGTTCCACAGTAGATATTATAGTACGCAGAATACCTAATTGTATCATGACTGATAGACGTTTACATACCTAATACTGTCATCATACTTGCTGATAGAAGTTCCACTGAATACAGAATTGTCCATGACTTCCACCAATATATTTTTGTCATCTGTCTAAAAGACGAGGAAGGTACTACGATTTACACTGAAGCACGAACGATGTACACATAATGACACGTCAAGGCATATACGTCTTATGTCGTTGTATTAAAGGTAAGTTTTGAACGGTTTTGGGTAACTTGATCTGTCACCGTGTAGTATTTATTATATTATTGTAGTGGCTAATTAGGTATCTCATCGAATGGCAAGGTCGGTGACCGTCATTTTTTAAACTAGTCCATAACTATTTTATTTGTGAATGGAAACTTTTATAGTTTTTGCATGTTTTAGTTCAGGTGTATATTTCAATAATCAGTTTTAATGTAATATTAAAATTAATATATTTGATATCTAAGGTTTCGTAGTCTTTTTTGTTTGAACTATTTGTAAGAAATAAACTTTGGAACAAAATTGTTGTGTTTTGAATCATGAAATCATTCCACAAACAACACAAATGTAGACTACATACTTAATTCCAATTACGAAGTCCCATTAAAAATATGTTGACTTACTACAAAAACTATGAATTCCTCAATTAAAATTCTCAATCAATTCTTATTGTGATTTACTACTATAAACAAAGGATGTTTATTTATATTAAGGGGAACGTCAGATTACTTTCGTGTAAAGAGTCGTCATGGGATTTCGTAATTGGAATATAGTATAATTACAACATCATCGCTCGATCGTGTGGTGATGTAATTATCCCACTGATCCTTTGATACCCATACCCTTATTGGAATACAAATTGTAACTTACTAAAAAACTTAAGCTAGCCCATTTCTTAATACTTGTACTAAACATCTTTTAAAGACATATTACACACTAATACACCAAAAGGATGATAGCCTTAGAAACCGGCAAGCGTGCATGAGATGAGCAATGAATGTTAAAGAAGCGAGTGAGGTATGTAAGGATCGAGTCGAATGGCGCTCGATTCTCTCTGACCATCCCGCAAGGGATTTGGCGTGAAGTTATAATAGTAGTACACCAAAAGAATCCCAATCTGTGTTAGACAATGGTATATATTTGTAAAATACATAATTTAAAGCTTACTATTAGCTACTAAAGCGAAACAGATCTATTTGCATGTAAATATACTTAGATATACTGGAAAATATCGTGTTTATTTAAGATCATCATGGTTACTTTTACCCTCGTAAATTGTATCTGCAGACTTACCGAGCCTTAAGAAAATAATTTCAATTGTTACATTATTACAGTTAAATTAATAACACTGGGTACCAACGGCAAACAGAACATCGTCAAAGATGGATTTTCCTACTACCGCCACCAGCGAAGTCAAAATGGAGTCAGATGGAGTTGCACTGTGTCCAGTTGCCGATCCTACTTGAGATTTACTAATGATGGCATATTAATTAAAGCCGTTGAGATTCATAAGCATAAGCGACCAAGTTTCTGTATGCTACCAAGTGGTCAATACGTAAAATGCTAATGTTTGCTCCACACGTACGTAGGATAATGTTCAGTTTGATGCCCGCGTGTTCGGTATATCCTGTATCTTCTTACAACTTTTTTAATAACACATACTGTTTCAATAAAATACAGAGTACATAGTTTTAATACGTTATTTACGGTTTTGTAGCCGAAGTTATCTAAAGCTTAACCTGAATTTTTAATCTCTTGGACATTAAAAAGCCAGGTTTAAATAACCTATCATCTTTTATAAAAATATGTGAACATTCTTAATATACATATTTTTTTCAGTTCGGATTATCACAATGGTGAGTGGCAAGAACTGTATACTGCACAACGGGTACACTTTCTTCTACAGATATAGTGTAAGGCTTGGTCACAAATGGGTGTGCACTAACTTCCCACGGTGTAAAGCGTTTCTGTGCGTGGATGAGGACCTCAATGTTTTGGACTGTGCGTTGTACCACTGTCACCAAATAAGGCAGTTACACCAGTGCCCAGATGGAAAGTACGTTAAAAAATAGCAGGTTAATTCTAAGAATATCATTTTAATCAATTTCAAAAGTGAACAGGATCTCAAATTATATATTTTTTTTTGTGTTATGTACGAGTACCATAAAGTTCACCAACAGTAAAATATTATTTTATTGGGCAGAAGCTATCGTCTGTTGCTGCCATTTAAGTATAATATTACGCCTCCATTGAAGTATGTTTTCAGTTTATAAAAAATGATTTTTTTTTTTTGGCGTTACATAGTAATCATATTACAAAAATGTGATAGCAATTCTTAACACTTATTAATTGAATAACTAATAGAGAGATTAGTCCTTCAACTGGATTTGTAGACATAGCACATCTAATAGCATCACAAATGAAATTGAGACTTTTAACCATAGTATTTATTACTAGAACAGGAGTCTGGAGTAACGACCTAGTATGGACGGGAAAAGGAAGCAGCAGTAAAATTACTAGCTGGGCGATGATAGGTATTAAGAAACATGGTAAATCAATAAAATATTTTTTTACTAATACCCCTGTTCTGCAATGGACGGAAGGGGCTTGAAAATTTAAAAGTTAAACTGCGTTAGCGTTTGTTAAGAGTCATGTTACTTATTATATTAAGCCAGATTCACGTGTATGACATTTTAGTTTACCGTATCACCGTCGCACCAGTGTGTACCAATCCTAAATGCTAGATTTGTCGAATAATGATACACGGACCATGTGGTGTACCGATACCGTAGCTCTATATAAATATACGGTATCTAATAAGCTTGTTTCCAGTTTTCCTCATATCGTATCGTAAATTTACCTGTTGTATGAACATATTGGAACGCATAACAATTGCGACGACGACGACATTGCGATACGATACGCATACATTACGTGTTATGCGTTCCATTAATATGTATGATTTATAACTGATAATCAGAAGAGTCTCTATGATCTTATCATCTAACATCATCTTGTTAATTGGAGATGATAAGATTGTCAGAGGAAAATAACTCGCTTAATACGACCACCAGTAATACGATATAACCAAAGTGAATATTCATACGTAGCATATAAGTATTCTCAGACATATATTCTTGAACAAATTACACAGCGCCATCTAGTCTCAAACTAAGCGAAGCTTGTATAGTTACTAGGCAGCCGATAAGCATACTTGAATTCCTTTTTTGTAAATACGTACTTACATAGAAAACACCTAGACTAAAATTAACATACATGGTCATACATACTAATGTTTACATTGAGTAGAGACTTGGTGTCCCACGAACCTTAGTGCTAAAGTAACCGTCGATAGCCATTCCCCCACCGGGCTCGTAAAATGTACGTCATCTTGAAGATATTTTTTTTATACCACTAAAGTGGTAAACAACCGTACGGCCTGCTCGATGGTAAACAGTTACAGTAGCCTATGAACATTTGCAACACCAGGGGTGTCACTCGTGCTTTACCGACTCTTAAAATACTATTTACAATATTTTCATCTGGTTTACGAGTACCTTGATTTTATTTTTGGATGTGTCCTATAATTTATTTTTGTATGTACATCTATGCTATAAATACAATTTTTAATTAATGTGTTACAACATCTTCATTTTGTTTGTAAATAAATTTGATTTTCTGAAAAATATTTGTTATTTTGGAGGATCCTGAACGATATGCTGTTATTTCAAGTCTCAGTATATACATGTAGCGCATTATCAAAATCACAAAGTTACTACATTATAAGAATTGTATACTGTACCAAAAAAAATATAGCCATGTACCTAATTGTTTTGCAACCGAGAGATACATTGAGATAATGAGATGCTGAAATATTCAATTAGTTACTTCAGATAAATTATTTTATTTATGTGTGTTAAAGGCACTTGGCGTGAAGTTAAATAAATGATTCGCTAACTACATCGAAAAAAATATATATTGACAAAAATATGGATTTATGTGAAAAATATGGGTGACAGACTAACGTAAAACAGGTTACATTGTTTGACGCTGACTGTACAAAGTAGATAGACATTTTGCGACTAAGTCGTTCTTTTACTTTGACGTATTCACTAAATATTATAAGGCATGTAGCGAAGTAGTCTTTTTGCGAATACGTCTGTCTGCGATGGTTGTGACATTGTGCGTAAGTGGTCATTTTACGATCTAATTTATCTCATACTAAGCCGTGGTAGAACGCTGACCGTAGCCTACAATCGTTAAAATATCTTGACTCCTCAGGTTGGGCACGTTTAGTCGTGTGTCATAGTGTTAGAGTAATATGATCGGCTTGGAATATGACAACACTATCGTTATAACGATATTCATGTTATTTATTTATTTATATCTATTATACTGCTCCCTGCACTGCTGCTGCAGTGGTATCGGTGCTTTTAATTCTAGAAACATAATTATTAATATATTTAGCAGTACAATAATCACGCATTATATTATATTTTAATACTAATTGTGATTTCCAGTCCAAATCATCACAAGAACGAGCGGGAAAATAAACGCCATGTTCCAAGGATATACCTTCTATAAGCTACACGACAACAAAACCACATCGAGATGGTCCTGCACAGCATACCCCAAGTGCAAGTGCTTCTTACTTCTTGACAAAGACTCTTACCAAGTCATTACTGGCTCTGTCTGTCACACACATCCGAGGAAATTTTTATATCCTACTGAAAGTGGTTATAGAGTCATAAGGATGACTTAAAAGGTAATTTGAAGGAGTCTTGTTGTGTTTTGGTTTATTTTGAGGGGTACATACCCTAAAAGTGAAATATCGGAACCAGCATCAGGCGGTTGCCCGCCATTGCGCGCATTCTTTGGATCGCGTTAAGAATTTAGCTTAACTTTGTGTCTAATAATAAACCCACGTTTTGTAGTCCTGTATATGTTTCACTATGTAATAAACACTTCGTTACACACATATTTCCATTGTAATTTGCCTGTGATGAAAACCAAGCGTTCTTCCGGTTGCCGTAAAATTTTGATTCGATATGAAGGTCGATAGATCTCACACCGCACGTAAAAGATAAAGCAGAAAGCTGGTTTTTTTCCTAAACTTTTAACTTTATAACATTGATTATTTATTTGTGTACTATCTCTGTTAATGAATAAAGAATATGACCTACCAATTATGAAAATGGTAAGCCAGTGGATGCTAGGAGTAGCTCCCACAATATAAAAATAAAAACAATCCCATAATAAAAAAAAAGGTACTTTACCAATCGTTGGGGAAGCATAAAGCGGCAAGCAAGACTATGTGGAGATTCCAGCTAAGGAAGCTATGTCGGTGTTATTAACATAGTGTTGTCATTGCGACGAAACACAGCCCAAATATTCTAGCGACATTAGCTTCAAACAAGGACGTGAGTCAAGCTAATATAGGTTAAATTAGCTTAGCTTGCGTTGTTGCAACCAGTTATACAGTGAACATTCTTCGTCTATAAACCAGTTCTGGTAGGTATGCGGTAGAAGCACGCATCGTTTAATACATTAATTGAGGTAGGTATATTTTTATTATACATTGGACGTAAACAAGCATATGCCTGCCTAATGTGAACGATTACTGTAGCCTATGAATGTTTACAATACAAGGACTAATCACGCATCATTTCATTTTCCCCGCTGTTAATGCAGCAACCCCTCAAAACTTACTACTAATCACACTCACTTGCAGGAACAGCCCTCCAGAGAATTATTATTAGGTTAAGCTCTTCCGTAAGGTGGCGGTGATTTCCTAATTGATTAAGTTCGATACCTCCCTATCGTCGAACTTGGTTTGTTATTCAGCAGCATGCAACGCACACATGAGTTTGAATTTGATTATAAAAATAATGGTGATATTTTCTATTGGCAAATTACATGTAATTGAATACATTCTTCCTAAACTTTTTAAATGAAAAGAAAGACGCATCAAAGCAGCCCGACTGGGGAAGTACCTCCACCCCACAGAAAATCGCAGCCAAATAACAACTCCCTGGAGGGTTGTTGTGTTCCTGCGAGTGAGTGAGATCACCAGTAAGCTCCCACGGAGTTGGTGTGTTAGTAGCAGAGGTGGCATCACGCGAGTGATACTTAATGTGTTACCAGCGTGCATAGGCTACGATAACCACTTTACATCAGGTGATTCGTATGCTTGTATGCCTCCCGACGTTATATATATAAAAAAATCTGCTTACCACAATGAGAGGACAGTCGTATGTTTCAGAACAGATAGTAGGTATGTAAAACTTTCATATTAATTGGTGTTAGGGAATTCTAGGCTACTAGCTTCGTGTGTACACGCAATATATCTTATCTCAACGGAATTTAATTATTTCGAATTTACCTATTTTTAATTTTTATTACTTTTTAACATTATTTAGTTGATTTAGATAAATAATGTCAATTTAACTGAAGGATATAGCGTTAGGTCACGCGTTAAGCTGTATCGTTTGTCCCATCCTAATAATTTATCCTAAAAAATATTTTTGTAATGTACTTGAAAAAAAAGGTGAGTTGCGAAACAGTTATTTTAATTCCTTTATTCCACTATTTATAATATTTATACCTCAAATTTACCCTTAATCAAAAATCACTCCTATACAAAAATCACTAGATGATTGTACAGATGTACAGTGATAGTCCCAGACAGTCAAATTACAGTGTAACCATAAGGTTACACCGTGGAGGTCCTGGACAGTCTAATCATAGTGGTGTAATGGATGTAACACCATGTAAAGCCCGAACAGTGTAATGTAAGGGTAGACATAAGGGTAACACCGTGTATTCTGAAAACTATAGTAACCTTACCTTTATGTTATCACCACCGTGTAATAATGCGGAGATAACGCTTAAACTTGTAGTCTAAAATAAAGGGCGGCTGTTAAGGAATACGTAACAGTACAACTCTACTTGGTAAATTTATTTTATTATATTAAAGACATGTACTAAAAGATAAGTAAGTGGTTATATAATAGGGTTGTGGTTATAATTATTTTCATCTTTCCCAGTCACATTTATTCCTCTTATCAACGGGAAGACTCACGCCATATACCAAGGTTATAACTTCTATAAATTCTACGAAAACAAAACGTCAGCTCGATGGACATGTACAGCGTATCCCAAGTGCAAATCGTACATACTACTTCAT
Organism: Pyralis farinalis; assembly: GCA_947507595.1. Taxonomy (NCBI): domain Eukaryota; kingdom Metazoa; phylum Arthropoda; class Insecta; order Lepidoptera; family Pyralidae; genus Pyralis; species Pyralis farinalis. Next base: position 5,997,871 of record OX382270.1, read on the forward strand.
AAAACAACAAACGAATTAATAAACTATTCAATTAATCACGCCCACCCTAGGAAACGTATGTATTATACTACTAGGGGATATATTATGGTGAAAGATGCTTAAGTTAATTAATTATTACGCTTAAAGTCCGGCACAGCCGTAGCAACAATATATCGTAAGATAACATGCTGTCTCTAAATATATGAAACAAGGTGAATATGCATTTCTCCTGTTTCAGCGTTATTCCACACGTACAGAGTAATACAGCGAGTCATCTTGCTATATATTATAGCTACGTATGTGACGGGCCTAATAGTACTTAGCGAGCTTGATTAAATTTGACAATCTTCTGTTCTTAAAGATGTCAATATATTTGTGTAGTGGTTTTCAGTTTTGTTTTTCATTGTTATAAATATATAAAATAATACCTGCACAAAGTTAACATTTAAATTCACTATGTTCGATCTCCTAAACCCAAGTCCACAGAATGAGTGCACTGACATTTTTGTCCTGTGGACTTGTACCTTGTGAAGCAATCCAATTTTTATATCTTATGCTTGAAATAACAATAGTAAATACGATATCATGTAAGATAATATTTATTTAATGTAATAATAATCAATAAATATCTGTCCGTTGAAGTTATTTTGGACTCTGACTTCATAGTTTGCGTATGAACCGCATTCTCGTTAAGAACCTTGGTGTCAAAATGACTTCCGTAGATAGTGCTATTAATAGGTAAAATGGTGTAACATTAATAATAAATAAATGTAACGTTAGGAATAAATTTGATTATACTGAACATGGTTCTGATGACGCTTTTTTATTTCGTAAGTTTAAAGCCTTTCCTTTATCACTCGAAGAATTAAAGCCATCTTGATTTAATGTAGCACTGATTAGAGAAGGCACGTTGAGCAGTCAGAACCCGTTACATACGTTTTCCCATACATTTCGCGGTCGTATACGACCACCCGGGTTTCGAAGGGTTAAGCGTTCGATCCTAGCTGTTGTCGATAGATTGGCATTTGTTTTACCAGGGCAGAGAAACTGACATCCACCAATCCGTAATAAAGTGGCGGAAACCCTCATAACTGTTTCAATCAAAGAGAAATCCCAGTATAGTGACGTAGTTGGGTTAATATAATAAAGGTCAGTTGTGTAACGGTAAAAGAAGACTATGCGAACGTTTCTATTAAAGTAATATTCCATTTCAGTGACCTTCATCACCCTGACCACTGGGAGGATAAACGCAATGTACGATGGTTACAACTTTTTCAAGTTATACGACAACAAGACGTCGGCCAGGTATGCCTGCACCTCGTACCCTCGCTGCAAGTCCTACATAGTGGTGAACAGAGAAACCCACGCGGTTGAAATTACGTCTATCTATCATACTCATCCTAAGAAACGTCCTGTTCCGACTTCTAAGGGATATGTTATGGTAAGGGCATAGATTGAGGAGTTCGATAGCCTCAACGACGCCTAGTCGATATGTAAGTCAGTCCATTAGACTGTGATCTATGCTTAGATTAGTTTAATTATCTTGTAATTTAATTATCTTCTTGTAATGTTTTGGTGAATACAGTGAGTTTTGGTTTTTACGCGCTTCAGTGATGTGATTAAAGTTGTCATAGTTTTGTTAAATTCGCTTGTACAATAAGCGAACGTTACAAATTTAACTAATTTGGTCTTGTAGCAACGTGGCTAGATCAAAGACGCGGACTATTGTCGGGTTGTAGACGAAATTAATGCCTGAATTCACTCATACGAGCGCTATTCTGGGAGTGAAATAGCACCCATAATAGTAATCGATAGACGGCTTCGATTGAAATAACCGTGCTATATCGCAGCGTATTCCAGCGCGGCAAAGTGAGACCGTGATCCAATGTTCGAAAGCACACGTAATGTATTCGCATCATCGATCTTTCTAATGACTTGGAAACAAGTAGACAATCTGCAGAGACCGTTCAAATTAAGTATGGCAGAACTTTATTAAAATTTTGCCTCATTCATGGAAGTTCTGTATTATTCATCATCATCTCAGCCCGTATTCGTCCACTGCTGAACATAGGCCTCCGTCCAGAGTGCCATTCGTCTCGATCCTGTGCCACCTGCATCCATCGACTCCTTACAAACCTCTTGAGATCGCCGCTCCATCTAGTGGGGTGTCGTGCTACACTGCTCGTACCAGTACGGGGACGTCATTCGAGAACCTTTCTTCCCCAGCGGTTGTCGGTTCTACGAACTTTGTGGACGGCCCACTGCAACTTCGGCTTGCTTATCCTGTGGGCTATGTCGGTTACCTTAGTTCTACTGCGGATATCCTCATTTCTATCATGCAGAGAAACCCCGAGCATAGCTCTTTCCATAGCACGCTGAGCTACCTTGACCTATATGGCCAGCAGTGAAAGGCCACGTCTCAGTTCCGTATGTCATCACTGGCAACAGAGTGTGTTGCCAGTGATGACATACGTCTTCAAGACTTTGCTCTTCAGGCGTTGAGGTATTTTGGGCGCGAAGATGTGTCGAAGTTGCCCGCACGCTGTCCAGCCGAGTTGGACCCGTCTGTTGACCTGTCTGTCGAAGTTGGACTTACCTAACTGAATAACTTGCCTTAGGTAGACATATTCGTCGACAACTTCGAGCTTAGTGCTTCCGACCGTGTCCGGCATAGGTGTAACATGGACATTCGACATGATCTTAGTCTTGTCTATTTTCATCTTGAGACCTACCTGGTTGGAAACACTATTGAGGTTATTAAGCGTACGCTAAGTTCCTCCAGCGACTTCGCCATGAGAACTATATCGTCGGCAAATCGAAGGTGAGTGATGTATTCGCCATTGATGTATTATTGTTGTGGTATATTAGTTTAATCAAACCAAGGAGGTAACTCGCGGCCGAGATATGCCTAAATGTTACTTAATACCGGCGGAAGGGTGACCATACGCGCATTGGGGATTATATGAGTGAAGGTATGGAGGTTGTATGTGCGAATTTCTCACTTTGTTTAGATATTATTATAAATCATGTATATAAATGTATTTTATTGTTATAGACAATAGCGTTTATTTGTTATCGTCGCTTTTTTCTTTTCATTAACTCTGTATTTTCATGCTGATGTTCATAGTGATTATAAGTGTGTATAAGTGTTTTTCAGAGCACAATTATATATAAATAATAAAATTAAAATAGATTGCTACATGATTGTGTACAAATAATATTAACTTTAGTTTCCATCTAATATTCAATAAAAAGTAATATTTTTTTGTTACATTTTATTTATACAAACTTAATTTGAAACCACCGAATTTGGCACATTGAAGACTGTATTACCGGAGAACTATATTTTATAATTACATTGCGATTAATATGCATGCTGTGTATATACATAAATAACAAAATGTAATATATATATATATATATATATATATATATATATAGTATTACAAATATTACCTTTTTATTTCCCGACGAGTTGCATCAGCCGTGGTCACGGGTGGACTGATAAAAACGACGGGCGCGGGGAATAAACACAGACAGGCGGATTAAAAATGTTTTAATTTATTACATCTAGATTAAGATTATACATTTATTTAAGATTTTTTTAATCTATCGTTTAACCTTTAATTTTTTACCAGTTCGTCTCGTTACCCTTTTGAATGGAAAAATCAACGCATTTTATCAAGGTTATACGTTTTACAAGCATTACTTCAAAGTGAACTCGGTCAGATGGTCCTGTACAGCATATCCTAAGTGCAAATCTTACTTACTACTTGACAAAACAAGTTCAGCCTTGGTAGAAGCATCTATTGACCATTCGCATCCGCAAAAAAGACTGCATTTCACTAAGGGTGGATATGTGATGACGAAAATGAAGTGAAGCTATGGACATGGTAATACATTTACATTTTTAACGGCCATCACCTATGTATGTAATGTTCACTTCTTACTCTCAGAGCCGTAAGCATGTTTGCTAACTAATCTGTAAACGATCGTTTAAGTTGTATATGGCCTACAATTTATTGAATTCGTAATGAAAAATTTTGGTCATTGACCCATCGTATATTTTTAATAAAAAATAAACAACCTGTAAAAAGTTATTTCAATGTTCTAAACCGTTACCGAGATATTGAAATGTGACTCAAGTGTAACGTAATACGAGTAATACACGCTATCTCCTGCGCGGTCTTGTACTGTTATCGCCAACTACAACAACTGACAGCCGGTAATGTATAGCGACAGCGAGTCGAACGTTGTAGTATGATGGTGCAAAATGTCTGCGCGTGCGTGCATACGCCACGCATACATATCTATCAAATAAAAAATCATTGTAAGGTTGAACAAAACAAAAACGAATGTATTTCAATACATGTACACTCCACTGTGACAGAGTTTCAAGTTCTTATGAATACCCACCTATGTTAATACGTGTCCATAGTTACCTATTTAAAACTTATTATCTCCCGCATGGACCTTCGCCGGACCCAAAGTACGCTACGTCTACGCAACTATGCATTGTTTGTGCATTGGAGTGTGTAGTATATTGCAGCACCAACAAAATATTTTCTTTCCCTTCTTCTTTCCCTTCGAAACCCGGGTGGTCGAATACGACCGCGAAATGTATGGGAAAACGTATATAGCGGGTTCTGACTGGTCACCTTCACTTTCCAGTTAATTAGTATGTGTGAACAATCTAACAAATCATTTTAAGAGCACTTGTAGATGTCTAATTGATGTGAAATTTACCACAGTCATGTATTTTTGAGGACAATACAATGTAGAGGTATTAGCTAATCTAACTAAAGTAATAAGGAAGGTCACTGAATACGGCTGAAATTACATTGGCTGGAACACGATATGTTTTCATACATTTGACGTATAGAGCACAGTAAAACGAGCCGCGAAATGTATGAAAAGACATCTCCGCTCCACTCCTCTCCGCCTCGATGGACTGCCAGCTTGACTAGTGGAATGTAGTGAGCCAAGAGAATTCAATTTAAGCCTTCTTCCATTTGTCATCGTGAACTCTTAATAATAAAATAGAAAATTTCTTTACATAAATATTTTCTTAATTATAACTCGTCATTTAATTCTAGATATAAAGAATGGACCATAATCTCAATTAGTTCCCTTACTAAGGAGCCACTGTAGTATTTGTTTAAATATCGTTATTAATATTGATATAATTAGGTAACTAATCATATCAAAATGGTAAAACCGGAAATGCAAGAAAAACACATTGTAAATGTGTGCAATATTTATTTCATAGACAAAGGGATATTGTCTGAAAAAAAAAAAACAAACTTGAATATTATTTTACAGGTGAGCTAATAACAATGGCAAATGGCAAGACCCTTTTTTTATATGAAGGCTATACATTCTACAGACACTACCAAACACGAGATGGCAGCAGCCGCTGGACTTGTACAATGTTCCCGAAATGCAAGGCTCATTTACAGCTGACCGAAAATCTAGTTATTAAAAAGTCAGTGTCTGTACATTGTCATGCTTATAAGACATTACATAAAACTGCAGAAGGTTTATACATAAAAGTATAGCAATATTACCAGCGTCGGTAACAGCGGTATAGTTATATTTTGTTTTTTTTTTTATTTATTTTTTTTACAATAAGTGCAATTCGCCGTTTTGTTTTACGGCAGATTCGATGTCTTACAACAGATTTCTTCCCTTTCCAACCTTCCTTCTTATGCTTGCTCTCTCACTTTTCTTTTATTCTAATCTATTTTAAAAATTCTTAAAATTATTTTTACGGGCTTAAGCACCCCCATCCAAAAGTAGTTCATATGCAATATTTTTTACATCTTTAAGTGTTTCCTTCTTTTCAAACAATTCTACTTCTAAATTTCGTAGTTCTAGCTGTTGTTTTCTCGCTCTCCATATGACCGTGCTGGCAAAATTTCATATTTATATATTATTTTCCAGTCCGCTTTTGTTTCTCTATTATCTGTTCTACGTTTTTCTTTAACTTCCCTTTTCCCCTGTTCTCGCCCCTTCCGTGTTCAAGGATCGTGCCTCTAGCTGTATGTTCGAGTCCGCATTTGCTATATACTTTGTAGCCTGACATTGGGGTGATAATAATATTATTATTTATATGGTTAGTATTGAAAATTCTTATATACACAGCTTTAAGCTTTGTATTAATATTTTCACTATATTTCGTTTCAAACGGTATTAGTAATTTTACTGCATGGATATGTTTATACATTTTAATCTTAATAAGTATAAGGCAAATAATTTGTATTGTTTGTGCTAATTTTAGAATTTCCCCGATATCTTTATCTGTGTACTGGTGTCCTTTATTTATATTGCTATATAACCAAAATAAAGAATCGCGTGAGAGTTTCGTTCGTTGGAGTTGGAAGTAAAACTTCTTAGACGCGAGAAATATTTAACAGACAGTATGTGTCGATTGAAGTCATATCAGTTTCGCTTTTCCTCTAACCGAGGCTGAAGTTAGGCCTTTTCCTTATTATACCTAACACGTGTTGTAACAAGGGGTCACCAAAATAAAAAAAATAAACTCACAAATGGATTCATTTTGGTGTAATTACTATTTTTTTTTTAATTCAGATCACCTTGTGTTGCTTTTTTAAGAAAACATTATTATTTTAGATGAATTAGATTTTAATGAAAAATATTAAAAGTAATGATATATTACAATGTTTGCCGGAACGCAGGAACGCAGGAACACAACAACACTCTAGGAAATTGTTATTTGGCTGCGGTTTTTTTTTTGAGGCGGAGGTACTTCCCCGGAAGGGCTGCTTTGATGCCCTCAACCTCTCTTTATAACAACCAGACATGTTCATGCATACTAATGTTTGTCCTGTGTGGGAATCAAACCCACTAGCGTCGGGGTCGAAGTGACATAATACCGCGTTTCAGCATTGCGACGCCGATCTCTGTAAAACTTCGCACAGTACTTACTGGTAGTAGACGCTCACAAAGTAGAAACAGATCAAATTGATGATGATGATGATGATTGAACTCTAATATGTGTTTAACAATAATATCGTCAGGATAAACTCATTTCGTGGAAATGGCGCCTTGGGTAAATCCACGCTTGATAACATAATGATGTTATTTGACATGTTTTTATATTTACTGTTCGTTCAAGGTACAAAATGTACCTGGGATAATAATAGTCTTGAATAAAAGAGACAAAAAAGGCGAAAACGGTCCAGGGTCGCGCGAGTTTTGACCCAGACGTCGCAAGTAACCGTTTACCGTCTACTAAGCCTTGTTGTCGCCCGGATGTTGGAAACGATTATTTTCTAAGCGTTTTCATTTTTCCTTAACTTTCATATGTTTTTGTTTATTTCAATTAATTAGTATATTAAAATTAATAAATATTATTTCACTTATTTTCAAACGTAGGGATTCCTAAGTTAGATGTAACGTTCAATGTTAAGAATTTTCTTAAATGATCACCGAGAACGGCTATGAATGACTTACTGTATAAGACAAATTATCTAGATTGTATGTTAATTCCTAACATTGTGTATTTTCTGTAATTTACTTTTTGATTTTCGTTTCACTTTTATAATATTCAACATTATAACCGGTTTTTAAAATGGAGGAGGTGGATATTAATAGAGAGCTCGATGGCGTCGTTGCGCGTGTCATTCTAACCGAACACGCAGGTTAAGCAACGTCGACCGCACACTGTCTATGGATGGGTTTAACTATCTCGAGTTTCTCCGTGCTTCGGAGGGCACGTAAAGCCGTCGGTCCCGGCTGTTGTCGATAGATGACGGTCGTTAAGCTAAGTCAGTGGCCCTCGGGCGGCTTGAAAACATTGGTCTCCGCCAATCCGCATTTGAGCAGCGTGGTGGAGTATACTCTAAACCTCTTCCGTTGAAGGGAGACCCGTATCCCTGCAGTGGGATGAGTAAGAGTTGATGTGGTGTGGTGGGATATTAATCGACATCTCGGTAGCGGGACTAGCAAATTCCTTCTTTTGACTAAAGCCTATTAATGATGAAACCCTATGAAAATGTTACCGAAACAATGTGGTTTCCCTTTTGCCTTTGTAAGCATATAGTTGTGGAAACATTTATGAAAAATATTAACGGTTTCCATTGTGCTTAGCTAGTGCAGTAAATAGTTAATAGATTCAGGCGTTATTTTACGAAAGTCAAATTTACATGGGATTTGATCTAACCTGGTCTAGGGAGTTGTTATTTGGCTACGGTTTTCTGTTAGGTGGAGGTATTTCCCCTGACGGGCTGATTTGATGCCCCTTACCTCTTTAAATACCCAGACCAAGATAAACAGACATGTTTATGCACACAAATGTTTGTCCTGTGTGAGAATCGAACCCACAAGCGTTGGTTTCAAAGTAACGTAACAGCGCATTTCGCCGCTGCGCCACCGATCTCGTCAGAATAGTAGCTTATTGGTAACCTCACTCGCACGCAGGAACACAACAATACTCTAGGGAATTGTTATTTGACAGCAGACTGCTGCGCCCTACCTCTCTTAAAATTATCTTATCTCTTTTCCATGCAATCGTATTACGGCCATTTTTTACGTTACATTTGTTACGTTGGGATTGAGTAAAACACAGACAATTTTGTAGTAGATCAATAGTTTACATTATACAAACACTTCATGACTAAACCAATTGAAGGTTTCTTATAGTCGATATGTGCTTACCCGTAACCTGCTTAATTGTATCAATTTAATTAGACTTTCGTTAAGGCAAGTCGATGACTGAGATCGATGATATGTTTATCGAATTGATTGGGTTCGTGAAAACAAGGCTCTGAAATACACGATGGAATACAATATACCCCTTTAATATTAAGGGGTTCTCTGTTCGTGAATGTCTGAACGGAGTTAAACAATTTAAACTGTGGTCGATCCGAGTTTTGTCCTAAATAAATTTGGTGAATGATTATTTAAAAAATAAAAACAAAAATACTTTATGAAACCGATTTTGTTTATGTTTTTGTTGATGATGGAAAATATCGAGAGTAAACCCACGCGTCCTAGAAAATATATTTCAATAGGCGTGTGACCTAACCTAAGAAAGGTCTGGTTTTCCCTCTCGGTTGCGGAGGTCTGACGGCAGTCGCTCCATGTAAAAACCGGTATTCTCCCCATGTCCATAGACATATGTAGCTCGCTAAAACTAATGAATTAGGAAACGGTATAACGCTAGGAAGGAATTAGCATCTGTTTTGTAATACATGATTTTGCTTGTTGTCTTCTATCTATAACTTCACGCCAAATCCCTTACGGGGTAGGCAGAGAGTACTAAGCGCCACGTGACTCGATCCTTACATACCTCACTCACTTCTTTAACATTCACGCTCGCCGGTTTCTAGGGCTCGTGACATCACCTTCTGATAGAACACGACCAATTTGATCATGGTAGGTAAGTCTTGGCCTTCCTCGGCTCCTACATCCTTCCACTTTTGCATTGTCCTTACATTCTTCACTCGCTTCTGTGACATTCATAGCTCTTTTCATGCACGCTCGCCGGTTCCTGGGGCTCCTGACATCACCTTCTGATAAAACACGACCAATTTGATCATGGTAGGTAAGTCTTGGCCTTCCTCGGCTCCTACATCCTTCCACTTTTGCATTGTATATCTGCTTCGTCATTCTTTCATCCTGCATTCTTTCTACATACAATATTATTTTCTTAATAGTCCTAAAGTGCAACAACGATCCGGAACGGGTGTTTTTATAACATTCGTGTTTGTATACAACCTGTCACACATAAAGCGGCCTTAATTCGGCGCGATACGATCGCTTTTTATGCGACAGGTTGTATACAACCAGGAACCTACAAAAAATCCCATCCGGGATCACTAACGCTTTCCCGGCCCCTGTGGATTTTGACTTTAAACATTCTTACTCTAAAAAGTTGCTGGTTATAGCACCTGAAAAGCACTACAAAAGTTAGTGGTAATAGCGGCTCTACGCTGTTTAATACATTTTTTGTTCTTTTTTTTACCAAAACGTGTTCACGCGCCTATATCTTAGCGTTTCGAGCCTACTGACCAATGGGATGATATTGTTATCGTTAAGCCGATTAGTGACGCGATGTTGTTCCGTGAAGTAGCCAATAAGTGCTGCGCATTCTACTTCACCCCCGACTCATATCAGTGATTTTATTTACTATACAAAATCGTGTCATCGGGGCTCCATTGGTTTCACCATTACCTTCATGTTTGCAACGATACGGGATTTCTGTATACGGAAGACATATAATTTATTACCGGTTATAGCGAATCCACATTTTATAATACATGTTGTTTTTTTTTAATACAATGTTTTGTATTCTTTGTTGTTTTATTAGTATGAAAGTGTAACAATGTACATGCTCTTTCTAGGAAGGGGCTAGTAACAACTGCACAAAGAAAATACATAAAATATTTTGACGAGTTCGGTGGCGCAGTCTTGAATGTCGCGACTTTGACACCAACGCTCGCGGGTTGGATTCCCACGCAGGACAAACATTTGTGTGAACATGAACATGTCTGTTTGTCTTGCTCTGGATGTTTTTAAGAGAGGTAGGGCGCATCAAAGCAGCCCGTCTGGGGAAGTACCTCCAACTCACAGAAAACCGCAGCCAAACAATAACTCCCTAGAGAGTTGTCGTTTCCTGCATGTGAGTGAGGTCACCAGTAAGCTCCTAAGGAGTTGCTGTATTAGCAGCAGAAAAGACATCGCGCAAGTGATACTTAATTTATTACAAGCGTTCATAGGCTACAGTAACCGTTTTACATCAACGGGGCCGTATGTTTGTATGCCTTCCGACATTGTATAAAAAAATTTTGACTATTATATGGGGAGACAGATCTATATGTTTTGTAATAATTTCATTTTGTTTTCTTTTTTTTACTATGTCGATTCACAAACAAGCATACGGCCGGCCTGACCGGTAGTTAGCGTAGAATATGGTCGGAAGCTCACGGAAGCTTATCTCATTAATTATATCTATTCATGTCTCCACACTTGCCACAAGGCGGAGTAGACACATCTCTTTTACTTCTTTAACATTCATAGCTCTTCTTATGCACATTCTCTTGTCATTATTTAGTTCTCATTCTCGGAAATCAGTCTAATTCAATAAAAGGTTGCTAGATGAACAATTGCTGATAGGTGTTGTCCTTCCTTCAGTGACCGTAATACGCGGTCGGTTCTCTCTGCCAATCCCGTAAGGGACTTGGTGTGAATGTATAAATAGATAGATAAGTAGGTTCAAATGGTTCATCATGCCTTTAGAACCAAAGTCATGCTAGCACGTGGTGCACCGTGATGATGTACGTGAGTATCTGGCGATAGGGGGCGCAGGTATGTTTAATAGAAACCGCTGGAAAAGTATCCCTACTTTACAGACGATCGCTATTCTATAACAATTATTTAGACGGTTTATAGCGTCCTTGCGAGTGAATACGGTGACCAAGAAAGCTGCTAAGGAGACGCCATTATGTCTTATGTTACAATCGACCATATTCCACGCTTCACGTCATGGGATGAGAAAACATTGTTTTTTATGATATATGGTTTCAAAAACGACCACTAATGTAGATCCACACGAGTAAAGAGCGCCTTGTCAATTAAATGATGAGACTCGCGGTGTGAAATAAGTCATTCGCACAGGGTTCGTACATGACATCGACATTTGTCACATTTAAGACTTATAGCTTTTGAAAGTGGTACGTATGATTTGAAAGTGTTCAGCAGTTTCCACACAGTGGGGTGAGAGTTCTGCGGGTTCTGCCGCCACCGCCGCCACCGCGGACCTAATTTATTACTAATAAAAGAATATAGTCCTTTTTTTAAACAGGGCTTTTATGGATATAATCCATAGAAAAAAATAGCGGGTGATCAAAAATCACCCTATAAATAGCACTTTCATTCATAAACGACGAAATGGACGCCATCTTGTTGGCTTATCGCAAATCTAAACAAGATGGCGTCATTAACAGTTTCATTATTACCTGTATCTAATTTTGTTTAGTTGAAAATTGGAACGACATAAGTAGTGATTATTTCTTACAACTTCAGGTGAATTGATAACTACTACAACCGGCAAGACACAATTTCTATATCAAGGATACACATTCTTCAACCACTACGACACACGCAACGGTATCCGCTGGAGCTGCACCAGATTCCCGAAATGCAAGGCACATTTATACCTGACAATAGACTTGGGGATTATTAAATGTTACACTGAACATTCTCATCCTAGCGTGAAGTTGCATAAATCTGCAAAGGGTTACATAAAAATTTAAGTAATACGTTGAATTCATACTTAATTGACAAGCTCGGTGGCGTAGTGATTAGTAACGCTACTTTAACACGGACGCTCGTGGGTTCGATTGAGTCTTAATCTTAATCTAAATAAAAAAATTGTGTGCATGTTTGTTTATCTTGGTCTGGATGTTTTTAAAAGAGGTATGGCGCATCAAAGCAGTCCGTCTGAGGAAGTACCTCGATCTCCCAGAAACCACAGCCAAATAACAACTTCCTAGAGGGTTATTTGTTCCTCCGAGTGAGTGGGGTCACCAGCAAGCTCCTACGGAGTTACTATGTTACCTGCAGAGGTGGCATCGGGCGAGCGATACTTAATATAAATAAATATTGCAATCGTTCATAGGCTACGGTAACCGTTTTACATCAGGTGGGCCATATGCGTGCCTCCTGACGTTTATAAAAAACATTTATTATTATAACGTGTAAATAGCACTCGGTTAAGCGCATGTTAAGTTATTATAAAGTGTACTTCACAATATACTCTTATCTTACGCGCTGCCGAGTTTCAGACCTCCATATAGAGCTTTAAATAGTTTTCAGAATAGTTTTTTGTTCTATCTTTTATGGTAGCGTTGTTCTTGCAGTATATTTATTAATTTACTACACTTTGTCACATATTCGTGGAGGTACTTCCCCAGTCAGGCTGTTCGTAATTAAGTGTCGCCATACCCTACCTACTTTCTCCAGGCCTTCTTTTGTTATTCGACCAGAGAGAACTCATAGAAGTGACCTTGGCTATGGCTTTAAAATTGCTAGCGAGCCACATATTCCCCTGAATAATATATATAAATTTTTGCGATAGAAACTTGTTGTAAAAACTGTTGTACACTAAGAGAGCAAGCAGTCAGAAATGAGATTGTATAAGAACCTTATAAAGGTCAAAGTGTAAACGTAACTATAAAATGAGATAAAATAAATGTTTATTACAAAATCAGATAAGTCAATAACTTTAGTAACCGATAAATACCTCAGTAACTAGCAAATAATTTAAGTAACCGGTAAATAACTTTATTAACCGTTAAAATTCCGTTTCTGTGTGAAGAATATACTTCAAATGCTACGATACCTACTGGAGCTACACACATTTTCCGAAATGTTGAAAGCTTGTTTATTTTTGACTTTTGCTTAAAAAAACCAGCATGATATTTTAACCCTTAACAGGGGTATATATGTTATTGTGAATGTCTGCAATCAAGGAAATGTTAAGATATACTTTGGATGGCATACATACTCTACCATACAAATTCTTAATAAATAACGTTGTATATTGTAATAACATTTGCCGATGCATGACTGTAATAATTGTGAAACGAATAATAAACGCCCATACACTGGCTAGCTTGGAGGTTATTAGTTACGCTTCCCATATTCACGGGAACATATTATTATATAATTTATTTTTATAGCTTAGTAGCTGGCATTGAAATGTGACTCACTATAACTGACGCGGTAGCCTGACAGACGCCGTAACTAGAAAAACTTTGTCACAATTTTCATATGTGTACTACTGCGTTCTCAGTAACTTTCTATACTACTACTAGTAGTATGTATACGCCAAGTTCCTTGCAGGTAGTTTTGCCACCCGTCCCACATACGGGACGGGATGTCCCGTTTTTAGGATCTTAGAGCATGCGTCCAGCGACTTTACACTGTACAATATAAAACAAGTTTGCAATAACAAAATTGGAGGTAAACTACTTAACTAACAACACTCGCTAGCTCCTCCACCTCTATCCACTCGTTACCGAAATGGATTTAACTACAAAAAATGTTCTATCTTATTGAGAAACACCTTCCTTTTTTAAAGTAGAAATAGTATTTTAATATACCTAGATTAAAAAAATTACGTTTGTGAACACCTGTATAGGCATCGATTTCAATGACGTAATTTTTTTGTTGGCCTCCATGTACTTCAAGGTATTTTTTTAAATGTCCCGCTATTTTTAACCACGTCCTGCATTTTGATCGCAAGATTCCCGAAAATCCAAGAACTGCGGTTGGCAAGCCAACTTGCAGGGTAAGCAGAAAGAACCGAGCGCCACATGACTTTGCGCTTACACACCACGTTCATTTGTATAGGTCGCGTCAAACATCTAGTTACTACTTGGAAACGTATTGTTCAGAGTGGTGTTCAGAGCTAACAGAAATTTGACGCGACCTATAAGTTTTTGTAACGAACTTAAACGTACGAGTATCTTAGTGAGCCAGGTCAGCCAGGAGCGGCTGCGTCAGACGCTGGCATACAAAGCCACTTCGGGAAAGATTCCAAAAAAAAAGGTTTGAGTCCGTCTTACTTTATATTGAATCAATAAATAGGGCTCGAATAAAGGTCTCCCCATCATGAGTGTTAATTTTGATAAGTATATACATTTTATTGAAAATGTGCATAATATTGTTTTTGTTTTTATGTTATTGCAAGTTTTTGAGGACTGATTAATGTCATGACAATAAATATTAATAAGCTAATCTTGTCTTTTGTTTCGATATAATAGTTTTTTTTTTATAATAATGTAACACTTAAATGTTAAGTACCGAAAATAAGTATATCAACCGAAATATAAAACGATAGGAGATGTCAAATGGTGTCTAGTGGACTACCACATCACTTGTATTATTAGCGGGTCTCACATGGACAGTGGTTTGATTCTGTGTTTACCTAACGAAAATAAAGTTATTGATAATACGAAGTCTCTTCTTTTCACCACATTGCTAGATCCACCAACTCCAACCGTGACTTACAAATGCTTTTACCACGAAAAATATTGTTAGCGTGCCGCCATCGTCTCTTGTGGCTCCTCTTCGCCTGTTGGTAAGCGAAAAGAGGAGCCCAAATTGCAGCGGCAACTGACAAAGGACTACCGTGTCACGGTATCTTCACACACACACCACCTTCTACTACAGGCGATGCAGGTACTGGTATCTGTAGAGACTGTTGTAGCAGGAACACAAAAATCCTTAAAGAAATTGCTATTTGCTCGATTTGGTCGCATTATGCAATAAGATACGTCCCTGAGTACATTACTGTGTGCAACTCAGAAAGCAGTTGGATGAGGTTAACTTCGACTGTAAAGATGTTGGTGAATTTACACTTTATAAGAGGAGAAGAGACGAGAGTAGTTTGGGATCGGGAACGCAGGCCCTCACCAACGCACTTTACCGCTGAGACAAACCGATTATTATACAGTAACATTATCTGCTGGAGAGACTTGGACAGTATAGTCTCATCCTTACCTTACAAGAAGGATATTCTTTCTATCGTAATCCCGATTCCTAATCCATTAGAATTGGCAGGGTCTGCTACTTAAGCCTAAGGATTTAAAGAAGAAACTTATTTTACATGGAGCAGCTGCCGTCAGCCCTCCACTAGCCAGAAAGAAAGTCAAATCTTTCTTTTCGTCTATCAAAAAATAAATTCTTGGATGTGCGGCTTTCCTCACCATGTTTTCCTTCATCGCCGAGCAAGTGATAATTACAAATATGTACATAAATTCGAAAAGACGAATTTAGTGTTGCAAATATTTCGTAAAAATTGTTTCAAATTCATGCCTACATAAAATTATTCTATTAACTTTTCATTCTTTAATAGATCTATTTTTTTTGTGTATGTTCATCATAGCTTCGTTTACCACGAGAAGATTCTTCATATAGGTACTGCCTGCCGCAGAAATATGCTGAGCGCGCTACTGGAGTAAGTAAGTTATCGAAAACTTTGTTTTTCGCACAAGAAACAAGCATACCGCCGCCGTTTTCATTTGAAGCGATCGCCGTGTCACCCCGTTGGTAATGCAGTAACTCACCAGCTTCCTGGTGGGCTCACTCACTCGCAGGAATATAATGCGTCAATCAGTCGCAGCAGTAAAATTTTTAATGATTTTTGTGGATTTAAACGTAAATTGGGTATACTTACCCATGATATTAGAGCTTTTTCCATTCCAACCACTAAACCGATCAACTAGTTGTGCCGAATGGAACTCAAAGTGTCCGTTTGTTGCAAAAGAATCAATCGAACGTCAATCAGTCTTTACATGATAGTATATTCCAGACGCTACAACTTTTTTTTAAGGGATAAAGAGAGGTAGATAAGGTAGGTAAATTTTAAGAGAGGTGGGGCACATCAAACCAGCCCGTCTGGGGAAATACCTCAACCTCACAGAAAACCGCTGCCAAATAAAAACTTCCTAGAGAATTGTTGTGTTCCCGCGTGTGAGTGAGGTCACCAGTAAAAAGTAGCTGTGTCAGCAGCAGAGGTGGCATCGCACGAGTGATACTTAATATATCACAAGCGTTCATAGGCTACGGTAACCGCTTTACATCAAGTGGGTACGTTTGTGTGCCTCCCGACGTATAAAAAAGATAGAGCGCGGCTTACATTCTAGTTCTTTACTGTATTTATTAACATATGATACTCGTATGACTAAAGATGATTTTTAAATCGAAAATTCTTACTTTAAACGGCAAATGTATCGAACAATAGCTTACTTTTCCATAGGTTCTTTGCGAGTCATCCCAGGTCACTTTGTAACCTCTTTGAAAACTTTATAATCATACTGTTATTATAATTTCAGCTAAATTACTCACCACAATATACGGCAACGAGCTGCTATGTTACCAAGGATATTACTTCACCAAGTCGCCTCGAGGTTTAAAGACATGGCGATGCATCAGAACTAGGGACTGCTTCGCCTTTTTAACTGTAACTGATGATCTCCGTGTGTTAAATCAGAGCAGAGAACATATCCATCCTCCGAAAGCATACAATTTCACTGCTGACGGGAGAGTATTAAGCCGATGTCCTAACAATTCGTACAACTTCTGACTTGATGTTGAAAACTTCTTGATGACGGTTAGGCATTTTTTTACAAGTTTGAGTGATTTCGAAACAAGGTAATTAGTTCTCGCACCCATTCGCCCCCTTTTCGTTACTCCTTACTATCCAAAAGTCTCTCAAGATCCTTTTTTTCGGGAACGCGTGGCAAGTATTTCAACTTGGTATTAGTTGAAATTAATATCAAATACCGCTTAGCAATCAAAAGATACGGTCGTTTATGTCGCATATTTTGAAAACCTATAGAGTACTTCCCGTTCACCTGGAATATAGAAATTTAGCAAGGAGCAATTTCATATAGCAAAATAAAGTGAAAATTCCGTAAACCGTTGATTTGTAGTATTTTTTTTTTTGAGATTACGAACTCCTTTGCAGTTGGTAAACTAACCGCGACCTATGTCGATGTATAGGGACATCAATTTTCCAACGGCAAAGTTAAGTTTCATCCACAATTCAGTTTATTTTTTCGTTACAGCGATGTTCAGTGCTTTCATAATTCATGAACTTCAGTAATATTACGTAATATTTTGCTGAATGTAGCTATACATGACCTAACTGCTTATACTGTTATATTATTTATATATATTACGTTTTTATTATTATATAAATGTACAAATTTAACTCTAAATATATGTATAAGTAGATGATTATTATCTTTATTAATTTATTGCATTTGTCATATATAATTACCTAATTAATGCAAGTTGTAGTCATGCTTGTAATAGGTAAATACAAAGAAATGTTTTACTATAGACTGAGCGGCGGTTGTTGACGATCTAGCTAGACAATGACATTACTCTTCAGGAACACAACAACCCTCTAGGGAGTTGTTATTTGGCTGCGGGTTTCTGTGTGATGGAGGTACTTCCCCAGACAGGCTGCTTTGATGCGCCCTACCTCTCTGTTAAAACAACCAAAACAAACAGACCTGTTCATGCGCACAAATGTTTATCATGTGTGGCAATTGAACCCACGAGCGTTGGCGTCAAAGCAACGGAACGAAACGCGTTTCGCCACTGCACCACCCATCTCGTCAAAAGCTACAGCTGGATCATTTACTCTGCACGCCTCAACAAACCCCACTCACTCACACGCAGGAACACAACAACACTCCTAGAGTGTTGTTGTGTTCCCGCGTGTGATTGACGTTACCAGTAAGTTTCCAAGGAGTTGCTGTGTTAGCAGCAGAGGTGGCATCGCACGAGTGATAATGTATTGCAAGCGTTCATTGGATACGGTAACCACTTTAAATCAGGTAGGTCGTTTGCTTGTATACCTCCCGACGTTGTATAAAAAAATAGCTAATTCAAATCCAGGCTGGAGATTAAGGATTCTGAGATTGCAGCATCATGTAAAAGATATTGCTTAAATAGGAGGCTAAACGGCCATTGTGAGTGTATACATTTTGAATTCTTTGATGTCCGGTTGATAGCTGTTTACAGGTCGCCATGATGGCAAACCAATGTTGCTATAGAATGTATAAATACAGCGTATACGATGACAACCGCAATGGTTATATTTTTCGCTTTATTATTGTAGGAGATTTCAACGTATATTTTAAGACCAATCCCCATAATACAATTACATTATTTGACGAGCTCGGTGGCGCAGTGGTGAAACGCGCTGTTACGCTACTTTGACACCAACGCTCGTGGGTTCGATTCCCACACAGTACAATCATTTGTGTGCATGAACATGTCTGTTTGTCTTGGTCTGAGTGTTTTCTATGTATAATAAGTATGTTTTCACAAAAAAAATGTATTTACGTATGTTTATCAGTTGTCTAGTACCCATAACACAAGCTTCGCTTACTTTAGGGCTAGTTGGCGCTCTTTAATTTTTACCGACAATATTTATTTATTATTACAGGAACTAACACAATTATAGACAACGTTTCTCTATCTTCGATGTACAATGCGGTACTTCATTCATTTCTTTTTCAGCCACTACTTACAAATATGATTAAAATTTAATACATCCTATTAATATTATAAATGCGAAAGTTTGTATGTATGGATGTTTGTTGCTCTTTGCTCTTTCACGTTTAAACGGCTGAACGGATTTGAATGAAATTTGGCACGTAGATAGATTATGATCTGGATTAACACATAGGCTACGTTATTTGACTCCACGCGGGCGGAGCCGCGGGCAGCAGCTAGTAAGTAATAAAAATCTTTGATTTTCAATTGCACCTATAAAGACACTAATGTTGTAATAATACGTTTTGGCGAAAACTTACAACATAATCGGAAATAAGAGTTTTTACCGATAACTACAAGTTGTGCGGAACCGTAGATGCTTTAAACCGACTCGCACTTGGCAGGTTTTACTTATTATATATTTCTGTAACTTTAACATTAGTGAGCGAGAGCGTTCGTAAATGCTATGAGGGGCGAGATGTACGGGGCGAAGGGTGTGAGATCGTCTTAACCATCAACTTTTCTTTGTGGAATACACCACCCAATGATAAGTCGCTATCCTTTCATATTTGTGACTAAGGAGCTCTGAAAGTCCCCCGCTGCGCTGCCTCTTTCTTGAAATTGAAACACACAAAAAGATGTATACTTTATTAAGAGAGGTAGGGCGCGTCAAAGCAACCCATCTGGCGAAGTACCTCCACCTCACAGAAAACTCGCAGCCAAATAACAACTCTCTGGAGAGTTGTTGCGTTTCTGCGTGTGATTGGTGACCTCACACCAGTAAGCTCCTAAAGAGGTGCTGTGTTAGCAGCAGAGATGAAATCGCACGATTTATAATTAATATGTTAAAGCATTAATAGTCTACGGTAACCGCTTTACATCAGGTGGGTCGTATGATTATATACCTCCTGATGTTGTAAAAAAAAACGGTTCATGTAAAATGACCGAGTCAGATTATCCACACTGTTTGATGTCACATGTTTATAGATGATAAATATAACATTATTGTTAAAGATTATTGAATAAATAGATATAATTGAAGGACAAGGAAATGTGGGCAGACCAGGCAAAAGAGGGACTTAAGATTGAAAGAAAAATGCACATAAGGCCGTGTGAAATTATCAAAACGATTATGAGATTAGCTGCCGAAAAATAAATAGACTTTGGTGTGATGAATTACCTGTATTTTATTTACTTACCTTCTCCACTTTGATTCAATTAAAACAACGGGGTCAAAATGAATATTTTTACCACAACCGCAAGTTAA
Source organism: Pyralis farinalis (assembly GCA_947507595.1). Classification (NCBI taxonomy): domain Eukaryota; kingdom Metazoa; phylum Arthropoda; class Insecta; order Lepidoptera; family Pyralidae; genus Pyralis; species Pyralis farinalis. Next base: position 6,018,161 of record OX382270.1, read on the forward strand.
AGACTTTTTTTGATTACATTTCAAGAGATTTATGAATTCAGTTGAATTTGTTGCTTTACTATTATACGCAAAGACACAGAGAGAAATTTGTTATACTCAGCTGGAATTATATCATCATCATGTCAGCCCGTATTCGTCCACTGCTGAACATAGACCTTCCCTCTAGAATGTCATTCGTCTTGATCCTGTGCCACCTGCATCCATCGACTCCCCTATGAACCTCTTGAGGTCATCGCACCAGGGCAGACGCCATTCGAGATCCTTTCTTCCCCAGCGGTTGTCGATTCTACGAACTGTGTGGCCGGCCCACTGCTTATTCTGTGGGCTATGTCGGTTACCTTAGTTCTACTGCGTATGTTCTCATTTCTGATTCTACCACACAGAGAAACCCCGAGCATAGCTCTTTCCATAGCACGCCGAGCGACCTTGAGCTTCCCATACGGTCCGCAGTGAAGGGCCACGAGCCAGGAATCACATGCATAAACCACTGTCTCTAATAAAATAACTACAAATCTATGGTTGGTTGGTTCGGACATGTAGAAAGAATGCGGGATGAAAGAATGACGAAACAGATGAATGCAAAAGTGGAAGGATGTAGGAGCCGAGGAAGACCGAGAACTAACCTACCATGACTAAATTGGTTGTGTTTTATCAGAAGGTGATGTCAGGAGCCCCAGGAACCGGCGAGCGTGCATGAAAAGAGCTATGAATGTCACAGAAGCGCGTGAAGAATGTATGGACCGCGTCTTATGGAGCTCGGTTCTCTCTGCCTACCCCGCAAGGGACCTGGATACATACATATATAATCTATTTATCTATCTATAACGCCACGCCAAATCCCTTCTTTAACATTCATAGTTCTTTTTAGGCACGATCGCTGGTTTCTGAAGACATCACCTTCTGACAAAACACGATCAATATGGTCGTCGTAGATAAGTCTTAGCCTTCCTCGACTCCTACATCCCCCCTTCGCGTTGTATATCTGTTTCGTGATTCTAATAATACAGTGTACAGTATAATGAGAAACTGTATAATTAATTTGTGAAGAAAAATCTTTGAACCCATTTTTAAGTACATTGCGTGCGGAGTATGAGATTTGACATACGTAAATGAAACAGCTCAAACAAAATACTAATTCCCTGGAGGATTGTTTTATTCCGATGAGGGAGTGAGATTACCAGTAAGCACCTAAAGATTGGCTGTGTTAGCAGCGGTGGTAGCAACGCGCGAGTGATGTTTCCTACTACTACTACAATGCAAGAGTTCATAGGCTACTGTAACCGTTTATATTATGCTTGTACCTATGCATTTCGACTTTGTGTAAAAAAACTGCTCACCATCAGGCCAGCGTTGTTTCCTACTCAGAAGTACCATAATGGTATGAAAAATACGTGATTGAACGAATCAAATACTTATTTATAGCACTTTATTGAATTGGGAAAGATCTATCTATCAATATCTTCACGTCAGCTCCCTTGCAAGGTAGTCAGAGGGAACCGAGCGCCATAAGACGTGGTACTTACACATGCTCTTTTACATTTTTAACAGCTCCTTAAGCTTAACCTATAAAAACAAATCTAAGAAGTTGGAATATAATTTCTAGAACGTGTGGGTTTTTCCTTCACCGCCGAGCAAGTGATAATCATAAATATGTACATAAATCCGAATTTGCCAAAATTACATGCCAGGATTCAAACCGTGGACAAGTTGGTCAATAGGCCGGTTTTTATCAACTGGACTATCACCGCTCGAAATATGTTTTTATGTAAGTTTTATATAATTGTCTTTTTTTATATACAACGTTGGAAGGCATACAAGCATACGGAACACCTAATGTAAAGCGGTTACCGTAGTCTATGAACGCTTGTAATACATTAAGTATTACTCGCGCGATACCACCTCTGCAACTCCTTAGGAGCTTCCTAGTGACCTCACTCGAATGAATACACCAACCCTCCAGAGAATTGTTATTTCATACATTTGTTTGTCTTTATTGAAGTTTATTTCTTTATAGCATTAAAGACACACGGCCTGCCTGTTTAGCATGATAATTTGACTCAATCGAATTTTTTGACTATTTAATTGAGGTTATTTTTTTTTAATGATTTTTTTATTTTGACTTATTGATTTATGTGATTGTAGTATAATTTAATTGTCATAATATAATAATTTAATTGTTGTATGTCTGTTAAAGACAGGCCACAGTGATACACATACATTATTTAAGATCATTTTAACCTGTGTGTCTACAATAAAGAATATTTGATTTGAAAGGTACATGAAACAGATTTGGAGACAAAGATATATTTTCCAATTGCTGGTCAGAATCAGAAAAGGTGTTTATCACACATTATCTGGTTACACTATTGTAATATTAGTCTACTCTGAAAAATACAGAAGACGTTAGAGATACCATACCATTAAAAGTTTTGTTGTGAAAAAGGTCATTGGGACCTTTATATGAAACGTGTTAAAATTGTTACATATTACGAGTATTACATGTTTTATCACTGTGCAATTTTTTTGTCTAATCTTATGGGAATGCTGAGTAAATGAAGTTTTTATTTTAACTTTAGATTTTACTAAATTCTTAATACTTTCATCGTAATTACGCCCATCGCTATGATAACATAAAAGGCGTGCCCTAAAAGGTTTTTGCAACATACTGGCATGACAACATTAAAGTAAAACAATGCCATTGTTAAACAAAATAATCAATACTTACATTCAACAATAATACCACACAGGTGGACTCATGTCTACATTATATGTATATGGTAATAAATAATTCATATATGTCAACAAGAGTATTATAATTTCTACTTGTCATGTCATGTAAAGCAAAACAATACAATAGTAAAAAATAATTTAGATTCATTATATCTCGATATTCCCGTACACCACAATAACGCCCGTTATAACTATGTAACGGGCGTTATTGTGTGCCGTTATAACTATAGATCTAAACCTTTGTGTTTATTTTTTTTTATTCTGATTTTATTGAGATATTTTGTGTAACAATTTCTAGCATGGCCAATATTTTTTGGTAGGGACATACATTTTAATAATATGTTATTTGAGAGCTGTACGGACTTTAATGTTTACTGTGCAGATTTATCACCTAAAAATTACATTATATTTAGTTAAATTCTTACAATTGGTTCATGTAACAAGGATGATAAGTAAAAAGTGACAATGTGGTTTATTAATTAATATGCCTCACTAAACCAACCATGAATACTATACTCATGATCTGTCTGTTCAGATTCTACCAGCCAGATTTTGATTGTTATTAACTAACATCTTCTTCTTAGCGTTATTCCGTTTCCTATTCCTTTACGATTGGCGGGAACCGCTACCTAAGGATTTAGCAAAGATTTGATTGGACTGGTTTTGACATGGAGCGACTGCAGTCAGATCTCCACAACCCAATGCTAACATATTTCGTATTTATTCGAGGTCACATGTAAGATCTCAACTTCCGATTCCGCGATGGAAAAATATTTATGTGGCTTACTGATTTTTATTGCGTAGCGTAACTGTAGCGTCTCTATCGTAAACGAAGCAGCATTGCCATGGCATATAAGAGAACTTTTTATAGCCTAATTTGATATGTGTTATTTATTCTTATTTATTTATAAGTTACAGAGAAGTACAAACTTATTACTTTGGCAAGCGGCAAACAACACATTATGTACATGGGTTATACCTATTCTCCAGAGTTGAAACATCCCAAAAATAGGCGGTGGAGGTGTACGAAGGGCTGCAAAGCTTATTTGGTGGTGGAAGGCGGAGTTCCACTGCGTGCTGTCCATGATCACCCGCATCCTGCTCCTAAATTTCATATCTCTGCTGACGGAACCTATGTTAAAGTTTAAAATAAAACTTTCTTTTTAACATTTCGGTCTAAAAAGTAGTGAAAAATCAAAAATTGAGATCAGAATTGAATTTTATGTTTTTACAATTGTAATTAATTTATATCATTATGTATTTGTAATTTTGAATTCAGTCCAACACAAATTTTATATATTGTAATAATTTAAGAAGATATATGCAAAAATCCATCGAACACCTACTTTCTTTATGTATGTATTTGGTGTACGGTTCGATTTTGATTATTAATAAATGATATTTTTTATTGATGTGTAACATATTACCTCTCGCTTTTCTGCAATCTGTGGGATAGATTTCGTGAAGGTGAAGCGGCGTGTATAAAGAAAGTATATAACAGGAAGCCGGGGTATTTAATTAGGCCGCGCGGTGGCCGTCAGATAGTACCAACCCATTTTTTGAGATGTTGGTAATATTAATAATACAAATTGCATTACGAGTAATAAAAAGCCACATTTACATATTACAGTGTCAATTCAATTATTATCATAATTTGACTGAACAAAAGGTGTCAAAATTTATTGACTCATTGATTGACAAAGGATGTCAATATCTACTCAAAACAAACTAATATCAATGGCAAGGAACTTATACTTTGTTGTATTTGTATTAGTATTTTTTAAACAAATACGTATTTCATTGTATTTACTTGAATTCTCAATTTATAGCTAAATATGGAACTAGTCATATTACTGTGGTCATATTACTACGTAAACGAACTATATATTTTTACTGACTGTCTTTTCCGTCTGTACTGAACATCTGAAAACGATCTGATTACTCCTCATCCGAGCGATATTCCGGGTCGCTTACAAGCTCTCTAAAAATGCATGCTCTCGAAGCATGCTATTTTGTATATAAATAAAAAAAACAGATAATTCGCTAATTATCTGTTTTTTTTATTTATATACAAAATAGCATGCTGCATGCCTGATGGTAAACAGTCACCGTAGCCTATGGGCATTCGCAACACCAGAGGAATCCCTCATGCGTTGTCAACCCTCTAAAAATATCTTTGCGCCTTTCTTGAAGAACCCCATGCTGGAACCGCACAATACGCGACCATTACGATTCCAGCGTGTGAGGATGAGCTCCCGCCGTCGGCGAGCGGTGCGAATATAAAATAATACTGTCGTCATCATATCGAGGAATTCTTCAGAACAGAACCTATTGTTCAATCGGTAGAACTCACAAAGGGAGGCAAAATCTCTCCTTAAACTTGAGGGTTCAATACCGTGTGTAAGCTTAGAATCGTTGACAATTCTCACAGCTCGTGTCTGAATCGAATCACACGGTCCAAGCTGGTATCCAGGCGAGATGTCAGTTGTTACACATCGTATGCGACTACTGTAAGGCTCGCTCGTTTTTGTAAGTTTTTGTTTTATATTTTTTTAGTTTTTTATCAAATCTTCACGAAAACATGCGAGTTTTGTATAAACTGAAGAGTTATGAAATAACAACAAAAATAAAAAGTAACATCAACACCAGTAATGATAAAGTGACTATGTGAATAAGCGTCTAGCGTAAGCATTGAAGACGATTTCATTTTCGATTATTTAAAATTTCAAGTCAATATTATTTTTTGATGTTGATGTTTTAATTTTAAGTCTTTTATTAAATGCTTAATACCTGTTATTATATTACATCAATTACAATTTCTAAATAAATAATAATAGTTTATTAAAATAGTTTTTTTTTTTGTGTTATTTTACAAATATATGAGAGAAAAACGCAAAAGAAGCATTCTTCCCCAAATTGCAAATTTTAACTCCTTCGAATGGGTTATAACGTAGTCTATTGTAAACAGTGTTTAAAATTACACAATTTAAATATAGGTGCAAGAACTTAGTTATCACACTTTCATTACGTACCATTTTTGAGCATAATCTTAATAGATCAATTGTCTTGCTCAAAAAGTGTACATTTTTCATTCAGTATTCTTTTTTAGCATGGTCTGAAAAGTCGAATCGCTTTTAAGACCAATGTGTTATTATAAAATCTTATTTTCTCGACTAATTGAAATGTTTGTTCACAGCGGAAATTGTGACGACTGTTGCTGGCAAACAATTGCTAAAATTTAGGAATCATTACTACACGAGAGTTCCGTACGCAAATAAAAGGTGGCGATGTATAAAAACTAACAATTGCTACGTTACAATAATCGTTAAAGAAGATCTAACGGTTTCTAAAGAACCCGCAGCACATAATCATCCACCGAACTATGGCTATAGGACCAGAGACGGTACTTATAGACTACTGAAAAATAATCCCGAAACTAGTCATGGTACCAAAACAGCTAATTCCCGTGATATCGTTCGCGTCATCGCCTGGCAACGACCAAAAAATATGACCACAGATTTATATGGCAACATATAGTACGGCTAGACCAAACTGTTCCAATGGATTTACGAAATGGTCCGGAATAAATCTACGCTATGTACCTAATCGAGTCTAATCAATACGATAAATAAATATTCAACTAAACAACACTGCTGTTTTTTAAGATTTCCTTTTAACAGACATAGAAACTGATGGACTAAAAATTTGGTGTATATATCCTCAGCAACCCTCCAGAAAGTTGGCATTTGGTTGCGGTCTTCGGTAAAGTCAGCTACTTGTCAGTCTCAGTCGAGCTACTTTGATACCTATCTCGATTAAATGTCTTGTTATGTTGATACTGTTGATTGTAGGTGCTTGGTGGAATTTTGAAGACATCTCGTTAATGTTAATGTTATCTGCACTTGTACAAATTCCACATCACAATTTTATTTAATAATTATTTTTCCCGATCGGTTTCGCCTTTACAGCATTATCAAGGTATTTTATGTAACATATCGAATAATAAAAAATGTCTTGTATAATGCTGGCTACAACAGTAGCGGAAACATATACGATATCGATATCGTCTAGATAACATAGTCCTTTAAAAATCTACATAGCCAATACTCTCTTGCATTTAAGTGTGGCGTAATTGGACAATCTGCGTTCTCCGCAAAAAGTAACCAAATAATGTACTAGAATCAACTTTTTACTGATTTAATTTCTGGGAATAAATCATTGATACTTCATTTATTACCTATTATAGATACAGAATCAGATTTGCAAGAAAAGGGACACAAGTTGGTTAAAATAGTCAAAACTATACAACGGACATTGAAAACTCAAGGCAATAGAATAGTTAACGCCACCGCAAGAAAAGATTGTAGAAATTGTTACGCCAATAAAAAGAGAGTGCAGACTACCATGGAATGCAGGGGGTGTTTTGCTAGTCCACCTCTATGCCTAGACTGTTTTTTTATTTTACATACATGTTACAAAAAACATGCAGAAGATTAGTGGCAAAAGTGATGACGCTTTTGTAAACAAAAAAAAATTGACAGATTTTGGGTTTTTAGTTAGTTGTGCGTGTGAGAAATATAAAAAATATATACTTGACAAATGTTTCATTCTAAATCAGTACCAAATGGCGAAGTAGGCACTGTACAGCGTATTTTGACAACTCAAGGCATTAGAATATTTAATGTCTTAAGTTTTCAAAATGCGCTGTACAGTGCCTACTAGTATTAGTAGTAGTGAATTTTTTAACGTTATTGCAAGAAAATTGTATTAAATATTACGTCAACAAAGAAGAACGCATACTACCATGAAATGCTGTGAGTATCTTGGTACTCCATCTCTGTGTCTAGCCTGTCTTTTTTCAAATTAAAAACATTTTATAGAAAGCATGTAGAACAATAGAGTCAATATATATATTTTCAGGAACACCGTTCCTATATGAATTCTATATGTTTGTCTGTGTGTTTGTCTGTCGCTTTTTTCGAATATTCGAATTTTGACTTCAGATTCAGCATAAAAAATAGAATAGGAATGTTCAGGAACAACGTTCCTATCTCTTAAGGAACACGGTCATATTGGCCGACAAATAAAAAAAAATTGAATTGTTATATATTTGACGAGCCAGGTGTTCCTCTGGCAATGCAAGCTTGCGCATTCTTCAGTCAGCAGAAGATCCAGTATAACCTGACCAGGTTAACTGTGTGTAACCATAATTAACCACCTACAAATACGAGTATCATGAGAGAGCGTATCATGAGAGAACAAACCAGTTGAGAGAAACCAAAGGCTAGAACAAATTCACGAGCATATCTCTCAGCTTATCCAGTATACCAAGAGCCAAGCCACTAGATATGATGGACATTAAATTCCCAAAATCACAAATTCCGCAGGGGAATACTGCTCGATACCTTTATGGGTCGCCATTTGCAGATGTTCGAATAAACGAACTGTGTGCGTATCACCGCTATGAGACCTGGAAATGCGGGGGAAACCGCCATGATCCACACGCACCCACAACAACGACAGGTTCCTGTCTTCTAGCCTATGAAAACGACAACAACAAGTGCTAGTGTTTGCACCCGGGGTAATGTAAATATAATGTATCCGCCGGTGAAGATATTAGTGTCCCTGTGAGGAAAAGAAAGGTAGGTGGAGCGGTCTCCTGGTGGTGGTGTACCGCATTTATATTGAGTCAATATCTAATACTTTGCAGTAAAATTTAAAATAAGACTATTATCACGGGATTGGGAGGATAATATACCCAATAATATACCAATAATGTACAAAGTGTAGGTATTTACATGTATATAAGGAGAAGATGCAGAAGGATGTATTCGATGCACTCTATATGTATTTTTTTTTATACTACGTCGGAAGGCATACAAGCATACGGCCCACCTGATGTAAAGCGGTTACCATAGCCTATTAACGCTTGCGATATATTAAGTATCACTCGCGCGATGCCTCCTCTGTTGCTTATACAGCAACTCCTTGGGAACTTACTGGTGACCTCACTCCCACGCAGGAACACAACAACCCTCTAGGGAGCTATTATTTGGCTGCGGTTTTCTGTGAGGTGGAAGTACTTCCCCAAGACGGGCTGCTTTAATGCGCCCTACCTCTCTTAAAACATCCAGACCAAGACAAACAGACATGTTCATGCACAGAAATGTTTGCCTTGTGTGGGAATCGAACTCACGCGCGTTGGTGTAAAAGTCGCGCAATTCACGACTGAGCCACCGAGCTCGTCAAAACTGTTTAAGAAAATAAATGGTAAATTTAAACCAGAACCTGTAAATGAAGAATACAAAAATGTAAACTAGGTATGACAAAGAAATAAAATACAATAATAGGATTTCGACACATATTACATTTTTTAAATAAAATTATAAAAATATCAGAGTTAATAATTTAAGAGGTATTTTAGAGGTAGGGCGCATCAAAGCAGAAGCACCGTCTGGAGAAGTACCTCCATCGCACGGAAAACCACAGCCAAATAACAACTCCCTAGATGGTTGTTGTGTTCCTGCGTGTGAGTGCGGTCACCAGTAAGCTCCTAAAAAGTTGCTGTGTTAGCAGCAGAGGAGGCATCTCGCGAGTGATACGTGATGTATTGCAAGCGTTCATCGGCTATATCAGGTGGGCCGTATGCTTCTATGCCTTCCGACGTTGTGCAAAAAAAAGTTATAGAATTTTGTTATTTTATTTAAATGTGCACGCGAGGACTCAATTGATTTTTTTTTTTATTTTTAAAATGTGGTACATGTATTAATAATATTATATTCGATGCACGTACAAGACAAACATTTGTGTGTATGAACATGTCTATTTGCAACAAAGTAGGCTTCCGCCTCACAGAAAACCGCAACCAAATAACAACCCGCTGGACGGTTACTTAGCTAAGCTCTTAAGGAGTTGCTGTATTAACAGCAGAGGTGGTATCGCGCGAATGTCACTTAATGTGTTACATGCGTTCATAGACTACGGTTACCACTTTACATCAGATAGCGGAGTGCGCCAATCCTAATGGATTAATTAGGAAACGGGACGACGCTAGGAAGAAGATTAGGTAAGTAATGATATTTACTAAAATTGTCCACAACAATATATTTGAATTATTTACTATTTAACATAGCCTAATAGAAAACTTCATGTCAATTATGTAAATCAAAAGATATACTCATATCAACTTTGTTCACAACATATAATATAAGCTCGATATCAACAAGATCTTTTTTTTTACGGGACAGGCCCACTACTCATACCCACCACTGTGTCTCATGTGTAGCCAGAATTAACAGCGGCGACCACCAAAAAGGCAATGAACAGTGAAGTCCATTGCTGTCCCGGACTTAAACTACCGACGCCTTGGCACTCGCAACGAATTTAATCTGAAGAAATTTGTAGGAGTAGGAAGTTTTGGAATTAACAAGATCTATGTAAATCTTACATAATTGGGATGTAGTATTGACACCATAAGCTTTAAATTTATTTTTCTTATTTCCCACCGTCATGGCCTATTCCCGGCTACAATTGAGACGCTTACGGTGACGTATGTTTCCTCCTCCTCCCACGTTAGTCTCATCATAATAGCTCTTTTTGTTACAGTCCATGAAATTGTACTGTCATGTGGCAGAAAGTTCTTAATGCTTAACGGTTACACATTCACTAGAGACAAGAGAGTGGCCCGAAGCAGCTGGCGGTGCACGAACACTTCACTCTGCTCCGTCAAGATACTACTGGATGATAATCTAAGACTCCTTTCCAAGATACCACGGCATTCTCACGAAGCTCCCAGGTACTTCGTCGATAGCAACGGTGTATACACCAAGATTTGAAATGTTTTATAATAAAATTGAATAGACTAAGTAAAGCGGAATGTTGGTCAATTTGGAGTAAGTCTGATTGGAAATATTCTCTCATTTTGTTATAGATACCGCAGTGAAATAACAATATAGAATTGAATAGTTAATAGATTCAGGCGTTAGTTTGCGAAAGTCAAATTTACATGCAATTTGATCTAACCTGCTTTGTGTGCTTCCGCCACCAATTAGTTCATGCGGCCCAGCGCCGGCACCCACCCACTACCGTTAGTAGATGCAACATGCCGACGCTGCCATGGCTGCTCCGGTAGTCTCTGCCTTAGATAATTAGACATAGAATTAATATAGAATTGCTCAGTGTATTCAGTTCCATTTTCGTACCAGTACCACTCGCCAGAAACTAAAATGTCACCCTCACCATTTTTATGAGTGGTAATCCACTACAGTACGCTTGTTGAGGCATTTTCTACCACGTACTGTGAAAGTTTTGGAATCAACTACACTCAGCGGTGTTCCCCAACAAATACCATATGGGTGTGCCTCGAGAAAAATGCATATGTTTCTCTAAAAAGGCTGACACTTTGGTGTTGCTGATATCTATAGGCAGTGGTGACCAATTACCATTAGGTGACCCACACGCTCGTTTGTCTCCCTTTAATATAAAAAAACACATGCGTGAGAACGTGATTACAAGAATTGAAGAAATAGTCTAAGTCTGCGGAGATGGGCAATATCCATTTTCTTTTTATACTACATCGGGAGGCATTCATGCATACGGCCCACCTGATGTAAAGCAGTTACCGTAACCTATTAAAGCTTGTAATAAATTAAGTATCACTCGCGCGATGCCTCGTCTGCTGGTTACACAGCAACTCCTTAGGAGCTTACTGGTGACCTCACTCACACGCAGGAACACACCAACCCTCTAGAGAGTTGTTATTTGGCTGCGGTTGTCTGTGAGGTGGAGGTCCTTCCCTAACGGGCTGCTTTGATGCCCCCTACCTCTCTTAAAACATCCAGACCAAGACAAAGAGACATGTTCATGCACACAAATGTTTGTCTTGTGTGAGAATCGACCCCACGAGCGTTGGTGTCAAAGTCGCGTCATTCACGACTGAGCCACCAACCCACATGTTAATAAGGTTACATCGCACGAAGACACCAAACATAGAGTTTTGTTAATTTGGTGCGATATATGAGTACTTCTCCAAATTAACCAAATATTTCGCTTTGCTTGTTTCTCTCCATAAAGTAGGTATCAATTTTCGACTTTAATTAGCTGTGCCCGCGACTTCGTCCGCGCGGAATAGTTTTTTTTAAATTATTTATATTAGTAAAAATAAATAAAATTTCTAAAATAAAAGTAGCCTAAGTTACTCCTTATTACATCAGCTATCTGCCAGTGAAAGTCCCGTCAAAATCGGTCCAGCCGTTTCAGAGATTAGCCGGAACAAACAAACAGACAGACAGACAAAAATTGTAAAAAAAATATTTTCGTATATGTACCGTGTATACATCCATATGCATTTAGGTAATAAAAAGTGGTTATTTTAATATTATCTACAAACAGACACGCCAATTTTATTTTTCTGTATAGATTTACCGACCGATACCGTTCGGCACAAAAAGACACGATACGAATATATCTTGTTATTACTATTTATATAATTTGTTTTTAATATTTGCTCCATTACATAAATGTACTATCCATATAGGTAATTGGCGTTATTACTTAGTAATAATTTGTCTAAATTTTCAGAATGTTCTTGTTCCATTGTTGATATGGTTTGGTTTATAAAAATATTTTAATTGTTTAGTACGATTTTTATTTTAACTTCTATTGTAATATTTTTACTACTTAGGTGTTCCAACTTAAAATTCTCTTTCAATTCTAATTTAATTATGTATCCTACATCACTATTAAAATATAATCACTATATAAATCGAAAATTAGGACCATAGTTTGTTTCGAAATCAATGTATATTTTAGGGTCGGCAACGCATGAGTGACACCCTGGTATTTTCAATCTCCATAGTCTATGGTGACGGTTTATCATCAGGCAGGCCGTACGCTTGATTACCACCTTAGTGGTATAAAAAAAATATATAATTTGTAGAGTTTCATTCTACTATTTTATGATTTATTATGTTTACTATATTATTGTGACGGCGTATGCTCTAAACTAAACCCATTGAGTTGAGTTGTTGAAAAGGAACACAAAATAATCCATCATCTGTGCGATGAGTATGAATTGATTGATGTGTATGAGTACTACTAATAAAAAAACATTTGATTTTGCAGTTCGAGAAATATATTTAGCATGCGGGCGAAAGTACTTAATGCTCAATGGGTATACTTTCACTAAAGAGAACAAGACACGCAATGACTGCACACGCTGGCGGTGCACGAATACGTCGTTTTGCTACGCCAAGATAGTGGTGGACGTCAACCTTAACCTGCAGTCCAAGATACCCAGCCATGAACACGTACCTCCCAAGTATTTTATCACCAAGGAAGGACTCTACATTAAGATTTAAGGTGTCAATCGATTCATTAGTCGATTCAGTCATTAGTTTGCGCAACTTAAGTTTGATCTTGTGACTTGTGCCGCCTGTCTGTTGTTGTGTAGACACTGCTTCGCGGAGAAATAAAACCCGTGGGTGTATACGATTTATGAAGTTCAAACATCTCTTTATGAACTTCGCGTGACGTTTTGCTTTTCAGATATCTATGTCTGTTTATTGACTGTTCAGTTAAGAATGATGAGATTTGATATATGATTTTTGTAAAAAAATGACAATTGTTAAATGTCTTTATATACTTATTTTAAGTGAAATGTTTGATATGTTCCGTTATTCATTATTGTTAACTGAATATATTCTTGAATAAAACTTTCGCTGACTAGTGTTCGTTTGGTTTTCCCTCGAGGTTGTGGAGGTCTGTAAAAATCAGTGTCTTCACCAAATCCTTATGCTTAGGTAGCGGACCCCGCCAATCCTAATGGATTAGGAAACAGGGTAACGCGAAGAAGAAGAAACACACAGAGCAATTGGTAATGAATCTTAAGGAAATTCTTGATCGACTAAACGTAATAGTTTAAAAAAATGCTTAACCACGCAAATATGTCAATGCTCGGAGATCAAAAGCTTTTATAGTGACATCTATTTAGCCTTTACTACCAAGCTTGGAACCTCACTTGGATCGTATATTCTATAATTGTAATCATTGAAAATAGTATTAATGGTACATTTTTGACGCAATAAACTTGAAGAAGTTTTTAACGTTCCTGCCTTTTGACAATTTGGTACATCATGAGGACGCTTTCGCGTTTCAGTTTAATCGCACGTGCATGTTAAACAGCGTCGATCGCGGCCGCTCTTTGGATGGATACATTCATCTACAGCTGAATTCATTACAGAAAATGAAATGGAAATGTTTTTATTTCGTTAACAAAAATTGTGTTTACAAACATAAATTGCGAGGACTGCCTATTAACCAAATAATGCTTGTGCTAGACAGACCTGCTCTTTCTCAACTTACATTATTGCTTCAAAATAGAATAATATCACAACAACATTTGGGATTTAAATAAAGAAAAATATATTGAATTTAAACATTTTACCTTAATTTGTACCACTGTAAGATTGTGTTATTTTATAAATAAGTACTTCCGTATCATTGTAGCTTAGACCTTTTAACCAGGTGGATATTTTTCCTTTAACATCTCGTAAGCGCAGAGGATAAATGTCGAGATTTTCATTGACAAAATGATTAATCTTGAGTTATCCTTCTCATGGCCTGAAACACTGGCCACTGTCAATGCGCAGTTGATCTATATGGCAGGTTATGCTCTAAACTACTACAGCTGAATTGTAACAGATGGTATCCTAGTAGTGATTTGAATATGGATTACTGTAGATGGTACACTACTGAGACATTTGAAGATGTCGTTACCATGTTACATGTTTCTACAGGCAGAATATAGTTTAATCATTTCTATCTATTCACATACAGTGCTCAATCCATTTTTGATGTGTGACGTCTTATTAAAAACTAATATGGCGAATTTTGTACTCTATATTATATATACACATATATAGAAAGCTTCGAAGAAAATCAAGCCTAATGTCCGGGACTCTTTGAAAAATATATAATGTTTGATGTAACTGTAAACTTACAGGTGACTTTCAACAAATAACAATGATGAATGACAAGAAATTTTATTACTACGACGGGTTTACGTACTGTTTCTGGTCGAACAGTAAGGCACGTCAGCGGTGGAGGTGTACTGCATGCAGCTCCGGCTGCAAAGCCTTCATTTGGGTAACCCACGACGGACAACTCATAAAAGTAGCTAATAACCACATACATAAACCTTCGGTTTATCATAGACTTTCGAATGGTAAGTATGTTAAAATTAGGTGAACTGTCTGTGAGTATTGCCACTTTAACGTGGATTAAAAATGAGCACCTATACAAAAAGCGCATTTTTATTTATTATTATTTTCTGCCCGCGGTTACACCCGTGTGTAAAGGTGGTTTAACACCGTAGAGGCGAGAAATGAAATCGGTGACGACACGATAATTGCGCAATCACGTGACTTTCAGTGTGATGTGTGTATGTGTGTGAATCAACGATCTTTTGTGCAGTTGCGCGCTGTCTCGCGCTGACAAGTGCTGTCTCGCGCCGACTAAAGCTATCTCGCTCCGACCGACGCTGTCTCGCGTCTATTTGGTATTTGTTTGTAATTTTGTATGTAGTATTTAATTCATTATACTCGTAATATCGCATTTCTGGGGGCGGGAGTATAATTGGCAAAGATCTCTCGCGCCTTCTCGCAATGAAGAGCACAGTGTGTCGTCGCGACTTACAACGAGACAGCGCTGGACGGAGAGATCATCAATGTCCTGTTCCTTTTTGTTTGTTATTATTACGGTATTGCTACTATGTACATCTGTATAATTTTAGGGATTTCGGTATTCGCAATTATACTATATTACTGTAGCTAGCTGAACTTTGCCTCGCTTCGCAGTTTTTATTTTTGCTTCTTCCGTATATGTTGCAAGGTCGCCAAATTGGCGTTCCCCTGCCCCAAGGAAGATTTAATTATTAGTCACCAATAAAACTTGCAGGTGAGTTGAAAATGATCACAATGGTCAATGGGAAACAATTCTACTGGCACAACGGGTACACATACTGTTTCTGGTCACGGTCTCGGTTGACCCAGCGGTACCGGTGCTCGTCAGGCTGTCGGGCATATGTGCTGATCACCAATGAAGGAGAATTTATTAAAGTAGCACGACCCCACACACATAATGCGCCCATGTACCATATCACGGCCGATGGGAGATATATTAAAGTAAACCGTTAATGTACAACGTTAATACTCAACCCGGAAGAGCTTATCACCGATAGTGAACTCAAATCACTCATAAAACAACAATGTCCAACACAATTAAATACTTACAAAATTGGCAAAATATACCTAACTGATTGAGAAACGAGGCACTAGTGAAGAGGATTAGAGTCAAACTGCATTCTTATTTGATGTCCGACAGTAAAATTTCCTACATCTAACCTCTAAATTACATAAATAACAATTCTCATATCCAATAGTGAAGATCAATAGTTCAATATAATCAAAATAAATTGTAACTTAATGCAAAAAGATAACAGAGCTAATGAAAATACTACTGAGACAAAAATTAATAAGCATACTCCTCGCACACATGTTCAGCCACATGCAAAATCTATGCGTAACACAGCTATCGATCCATAATTATCAACTTGATATGATCGACATACCAATTGACATTCTAATAGCACCTAAATAAGCTAAAAGAACTAATGTACTTTAGACCACACGAAGTAAAACTTCTTTAGCTCTATAGTGTGGTACAGACAATAGGCCTGCACTGTGTCTTAGATATACGAAACTTAACTCGCTATGAGAGTAAGAAAATGTGTGCTCGCACCTCTCTATCTTGCCCCTACAGTAATATACGAAACGTAACTCTCTATCTTTCTATCTTCACTAACTTGTATATCCCTCTCAACTTCCGTTCGCCTCGTCCGATGACACTATTCGTAACGCTCTCGTCACGCATTCACCAGCTTACTCCCCAAGTCGAGCGTGCGTAAAGAAGTTTTACTTCAATAACAAGGAGAATAATATAACAGTTCTGCATCACTTGCAAACACAAGGATCTGTAAACTCTAACAGTCGGAAATATATTATCATTATCAATTTATAATACCGTTATAAGTATTCCGAATTTTTCAACTCCTTACAATAATTCATTAAATTAACTTAAAACGCACAACCATACCTGTAGAGACTCAATTACGGAGCGAACCTAAATAATTTGACATACAATGTTGAAAACATTTACAGCTGAAATACATAAGAAACAAGAGTAACAAGAGTCGAAATTGGAAAAAAAATCTAAATTAATAAGACATTAAACAAACCTAAACATGTGATTTTAATGAAATTTCATGTTTATGATCAGACATTCATGATCTCTTAAAGCCAAAACCCGGTGCGATCGCTCTTTGTTGCAAGTTGCATGCAAACGCGAATGTTACAAACATTCCCAGGCCGGATCGCTGCCACTTTCCTGTTTTTCCCGTCCCTTTGGGTTTTGGCTTTTAGAAACATCGCTCCTGATAAGTTAACGTGTAAATTATTTCTTACAAGCTTACTTGTAAGAGATTTGATTGTGTCATTCTCGTATTCATTTAGACTACATTTGTATATTTGTTAGATGTAAAGAAAGTAGTAGAAATGTCAATAATAAACATAATGGGTATTTAAAAAAATGACTACAAGATGTTCTTTATAAGGGCAATAGAACCTAAAATAATTATATTGAAGAATTTTGTTTGTCTGTCTGTCTGTATCTTTATAAGCATATCACGCAAAACAACTGCACGAAATTGGACGCGGTTATCATTGGTGCACGTCTTATATAGATACGCCTGCCGCCTAGACGCCTGTACGAGATAATAAAAAAACAAATGAGCTGTCATTTCAATGCCAAAGGAGCTCAGCGTGAGACTTATGAAAATATATTTATTTTAGTTAATTTTGAAGTACTTTTGGCGTTTTGTCTGTAAATACATATGCATTCGTGTTGTGAAGGACTATTCCAAATACGTTTAAATAAACAGAATATATACGTCATATATTTTTTCATTATCATTAAATCACCTTGTTATAGAATAAACTGGTTTCACAGACAAAGGTAAACTTACCTGGGTGAAAATGAATTACATCTTTGTGAAGTATGCCTCAGCTATACTCTAAAATAATGTTGCTTCTACGTGTTCTTATAATTCATATATTTTTAGCATTAGTTTGGTTATTCATCCTGTATCTGGACAGTTGTCTTCGGAGTTTGAGTTGTCTTTGGAGAGTCTTTGGAGTTGTGTTTTATTAAATCATCATCATCCGAGCGTTAATCCCGGTCGCGTACAGTGCTTTCTAGTCGGATATATATATATATAGCTAATATCTACAGTTACATTAATGAACCTGTTTTTTTTTTCAGAAGTCAAAACCGGTAACATCACTCCGAAGCCATTAATACTCATCATGAGGCAAATAGAATTGTTCAGAAAGAGAGGTAAATATCAATCAGTATATAAAAAATATTGTACTTAACCTTCGTCGCTTCTCTATGTAGTATAAAAAATACGTACCACTGCGTAAAAAAAACACCAAAATAAAACTTTTTACTTGTTGTACACCCTATAATTTTTAAGTTTGTTTTATTCTCATAATTTGTTACTATAGCAGCCATAGTCACAAATGTGACAGACGGACGGATAGACTGACAGGCAGACTGGACAGGCAGCGTAGCTTTTATAATAGACTCATATTACAAATTATGTATGTACTTATAAATTTGGTACAAATTGGGTACGGAACCTTGGGTTGACAAACAATTGAATTGGATATGACAAACATAAACGGTGCTCTAGATGTAGAGCAGTTACCATAATCTATGAAAGCTTACAATATGAGAAGTATCGCTCTCACGTTGCCAACCCTGCCTTTGATGCAGCAACTCCGCTAATGCTTCTTGGTGCTACTAGCCAGTCGCAGGAATGCAACATCACTCCAAAAAAATATAATTAGCCTGCAGTTTTATGTACAGTTGTATTTGCTCAGCCAAGCTTCTTATTAAATAGTCGCCTAGTGCCCTTAGTCGCTCTATTCCATAGTCAGCTTACATAAACTACATACGCCCCAATTTTTTTTTTATGCAACTTCGGAAGGCATTCTAGCAACGACCCACCTGATGTAAAGCGGTTACCGGTGCCTGTGAACGTTTGTAATACGAAAGCATCGTTAGGAAACCCGCATATTTCGAAAGACGTGGGATCTAACCTAAGAAACCTCTGGTTTTCTCTCTGGGTTGTGGAGGACTGCCGGCAGTCGCTCCATGTAAAAATCAGTATCTTCACCAAATCCTTAGGCTTAGGTAACATACCCCACCAATCATAATGTCTTAGGAAAGTTGATAACGTTAGAAAGAAGAAAATAGAAAATTCATCGTCATAAACATGCCTGGAATTGGAGTTCATTTGAAAGAACTCACTCGAATCGAGAAGTCATAGGTTCGAACTCCACCAAGGCTGACACTTAGGTGGGTGAAGTTTTCCATTGTAAAATAAATTGTGGTTTATGTTAGGGTGCCCATAAACCAGCGCATAAAGTTTGGCTTCCGTTGTTATATAAGTGCTAAATCGTCTGTTTTGGCACTTCTGTGTTATAGACACAGAAGTGCCAAGTGCCTAGAAATCTCCCATTATATCAAATTTATTACCTACTTGAAATAGTTTTTCCCCGTTTATAGTATTCACAATAACTTGTCATTTAAAATTGATAAATCATGACTCTAGATGGGTCTTCCATTTTTATTTCACGTTACGAAGCAATAACTTATCTCTGTATAGTTACGCTTGCAACCGTTAATACCGACAACTAAGTTTTGAGAGAGAGTACATAAATATCCATTTTTTTGTGGTCAATGGGGCGCCAGAAATACATTTAAACTTGTTACGGTTAACTTATTACTTGTTGTCTAAAGTACCTATGATATGATATAAATATGTCTCATAGAAGATAATCATCTTATTGGAGGGTAAACCGCTTTGTTACGTAACGCGTTACGGCGCCAGTCTGTCTGGCTTCCTTTTCTCTCACGTATACGGCAGCTTTAATATTATATGTGGATTAGTTTAAAGTTATCAATTCTGTCAGGCGTCTCGAGACGCACAGTTTCTTTATTTATTTATTCCCTTAAAAATGTGATGAAAAATGTTGTATGCAACGGCACAGGGCAGTACTGTTGCGATAAGATAAACGTAGATCTATCTATTACTCTATGAAACGTTTTTTAATTATGGTTAAGGAATTAAGAACTTTATGTATTTAAGTTTGTTAAAATGCATGTGTTGCAGCCACACAAAATCGTCGTCGTGGGCGGAAAGCTGTTGTAGACATCGAGAAACAAATGGAACTGTTTACAAAACATAAGGAAGTTTTGAATCACCCTAGTCTCAAGTCCAATCATGTAATTTTTGACATAATGGCCGCCGAGCTTGATATGAAGATGACAAGGAAGGCATTATATTCTTCATTTAAAAAACATTTTAAGAATAAGTGAACCAAAAAAAGCGGTATTGATAAAAACAATTTACTTTCCTAGTATTTTTTTTTCGCCCTAAGAGTTAAAATACAACCCACAAAAGAAGGACTAACTTACCACAGGGAGCGTAAGTCATTCTTCTGAGAGGCCACCCTCACGAACATGATGGCAGGCCCGGTGGTGAAATCCTCATGGATGCCCTTTTGGAAGGCCCAACTGGTTATGTCAGACTCTTACTGACTAAAACACCTCCTAGGGACTGCCTTTCTCCAGGAAGGCCGTAAGGCTTCGTCGAAAACGATCGCCCCAGGGGATCAGGACGAGCAGAACTACATCACAAATACAAATAGCCAATCACTGCCCCAGAATATGTGACGATCAAAATATTTGGCTAACTTTTTCTATCACACAAGTGCTGTTCTAAGTACTATTGATCATATTCATATATATGTCTCTTGAAGTAATGTGATCAGTAATGTTGGGAGTGCAAAGGAAAAGACAGGAAAGTACATGCATCTATATATTCTCCACGCCGGGTCCCTTGCGGGGTAATCAGAGGAAACCGATATATATAGCTATTGAATTCCTAGGGCTCCTGACATCGCCATCTGATAAAACACGACCACGAACAATTTGGTTGTAGTAGATCTTGTCCTTCCTCGGCTCCACGTCCTTCCACTTTCGCATTAATTATGTATAGTTATTTCTTCATACTTTCGTCCTGCATTCTTCTTACATACCCGAACCAAAGCAGCATGCCTTTTCTTCTAATATTAACTGACATTATCTTTTTTTAATTTTGGTTAGTAACGTCAAATTTTATATAGGGTAATGAAAATCATATAAAATTCTACTAATATTATATAATAAGACATTCATCATACAACTAGTCAGAGAACAGCGAATAAAATAGGTGCAAGGTCTCGCATTATGTTAATGATATTGAACATAACATTAGATCATAAAAATGTATGCCCGGAAGTCGTTTAGGAATTAAAGTTAAATTATCTTGCTGGCAAATGTTGCCACCACTGTGGTTCCACTACATAGATATAGTTTCAATTGCTATAAATGATTTATTAGGAGTTTATAGAAAAGAAACCTATGTCATCGATACACTTGACCCTTTTTTTTAATTGAAATGAAATTGCACTTATGCGAAGCTGCATAAAAGCATGTATATCGCTGGTATAATATAAAATGCGATCCGATTTTTGTCCAAATTTTAACATAGGTTGCACCCGTATTGAATGAGACGAAATGCAGGCAATATTATTTATCTTCATGAGAGTTACGTTCCTCCTTATATTAAAATGTTAAATCATCATCTGTCATATATGCCTTGCCTAATGGTTTCTACTTATATCGTACTCGTATAACAACCCACGTTTAACATTCAATTTTAGAGGCTCATTTCATCCCATACGTGGTCTCCTTTCTACAACCTTCCCCTCTCATCAACCATCACAACTATGGCAGATGTTGTGGATGTATTATCACTTGCCGACGTTGAAAGCTTTATCGACAACCTTTCTACGTTGAATATATTCCTTGTACCTAATATCCCTTAGACAAAACCTAAGAATAATTCTCCCTTTATCGCTTCCTATTAATGTATTAATATCTTTAGTTACAAATATATTATTTATTATGTCTTCGTTAATACGAAGTGTGTGTGCACGTAAATGGATATCATATTAAATAAATATTTGTTGTTTGAAGTTTATTTATTTTCATATGTAATCCTGTCATTTAAAAAAATCATCAGGGGACGCAAGCGATTCCATTTTTTCTTGTTTTGCAGAAAACCAAAGGCGTCGTGGTCGGAAAACTATAGCAAACATCAAGAAACAAATTGAGTTATTTACAATATATAGGGAATATTTAAAAAATCCCGCCCTCACATCATCGGACCCTATTTTTCACATTATGTGTCGTGAGCTCGATCACGAGATATCTGCAACAGCGTTATATATGTCGTATAAGAAGAGATTTAAGTATGTTAATTGGACGTAACTTACGAGTAGCAACAAAGTCTGCAACTGAAAATCGGGTTGTGTACGTTTAGAAATGTCTTTATGTTAATTATACTTTAGAGTGTATGCGCGTGTACATTCAAGACAAAATCATAAGTTTTTAACTTGTCCATCGATTATATTTTTAGCGGGTTACTTATTTGTCTGATTGGTGATAAGTCCAGGGACGTGACTTCTATCAGTTCAGAAATACCGGTGGTTACCTCTTCGAGGTCTTGAAAACATATAGAATGCTATTGCAGTCGAAGTCTATGTGAGCATGATCTGTAAGCGGTATCTGTGGGCATATAGCGGGGGATATTGCCCCCGAAAGCTATATTCATAACGGATTTGAAGTTTTCACTCAGATTCTGTCTGTACATTTTAAGGGATTTTTTTCGATTCCGTATCAAATATGGTGTTTCGAAGCAATGTGAGTATAATGCCATCCGCCGGTCATGCCTAAACATTACAACGTGATTACTAAACATTACAACATTATTTTCCTCAATATTGTTGCATGTTCGCTTTATCTCTTATTTATTAAAATACTAATGTATTTCTTCACGTGTTGCCACACTTCCTCAGTAGATGATTTATGTGAAGTGCTTAATAGATAAATATCACAAGATTTTTGTTTTAGTAGAAGAAATAGAAATTCAACAAAAGTTTATTTCTGTTTATGCAACCTGTTACAATATTAATGGAATGAAATGAGCCTATATCATAGTTTTTCTTGTTATTCTTTGCCTGTAACTGAGCTCTTTGTCTCTTATTTACTTCAATTATTAACAAAGTCGAATTGGTAAAAAGACAGTTCATGTAGGTAGACGAAAACATGAACTACCACCGCTGTGTGTATTTTTTGAAGAGGACCTGAGTTGATCGCCGAGCCTGATCCCCTCGCGTGCCTTCCACACAACACAAATTAATTCACCTACCTTCAAACAGAAATCAGCTATGAATTCTACTCACAGCTCCATAACTTTAATTAACTAATTGCAGGATGTAGTAAGTAGCTGACCATGAACAGCTTTATACACCGTACTCGCTGCTTTAACATTTTTTGCTCTTCTCATGCACGCTCGCCGGTTTCTAATGCTCTTGTCATCACCTTCTGATAAAACACGATCAATTTGATCGTGGTAAATTATAAGAAATTATTTTGACGTCATTGTTTGGTATATAACGACGTACGCATTCAAACTGCAATATTATTTACCTATATATTATAAAAATGAATGTTTGTCTGTATATCCTCTGTGGACTCAAAAACGGCTGGGCAGGTTTTGATGAAATTTTCAGTGAATCTTCAGGTTAGCTCAGCAGGTGATCCTGTGAAGTTTGGTAACGATTAGATCACCCGTGCGAAGCTGGGTCGAGAAGCTAGTTTTTTATATATTTGTAACTGTTTAATCTTCCTATCAAATATTTTTCACGCTGATATATTTTTGTTACAGCAGTCAAAAAGGGTGGGCGGAAATCAGCAATACATATAAACACACAAATAGAATTGTTTACTCAGTATAAAGAATATTTTAAAAATCCTGACATAGGCTTAAGTGATCCTATTTTCAAAATCATGTCCCGTGAACTTGACAACAAAATGACCGAAAAAGGTTTATATTTATCATTCAAACGGCATTTCACGCCCACATTTAAAAGACATAGAAAAATACTAAGAACATAGTCCTTCTGGTAACAACGCCGTATTTAAGAATTAGTCGATATGCCTAAAAACTAGGAAAGCGTAGTCATCATTATCGTTGTTAATATTTAGTACAGCAAAGGTTCCCTTTTAAAGCAGGAAAATATAGACAACCATCGTTCAATTAACATACATGGATGACAAACGCATGTGCACTGCGAATCTAGCTCACACACTTGCTTCCTGACATTTTATACTTTCTGAGCGCTACGATAATACTTGGTGATTGTTAAAGAAATCCTTTGCCATTTTTGTTAAAAAAAAAATTACTATGAGTATATTTATAATTCAATTGCATATGTAAAATCTTACTTACATTGACAATTGAAATATTTGTGCCTTTGAGGTAAAGATCCCGGAATCATAAACTCCAATCCGTTACCTATACCTTAATAAGTTAGTATGTATTGTTTCTCTTTGTTTAATTGTTATAAATTCATTTCTTTAAAAAACACAACCTGGTATTACCTATTTGCGACAAGTTGAGGTCTGACGGTATCCGTCTGCCCCGGATCTCTGCTCCAGAGGTTTTGTTTATATTTACGTCTTTACTCAAAGTACGTAAATATATGCACAATTATTACGTAAATTCATTTATTTTGCTAAAATACAAATTAGTATTTCCTACTTATAAAATAGACAAGTTTTACTAACATTGACATATTCGAGTCGTTTACTGTAGTAGCAGCTGTCGGGATCGGCAGCCCTGGGGACAATATATTTAGAGGGAAAAGCATGGACTAATTATAGGTCCTCTTTGTTTGATTGCTATACAAATTCGTTTCTTTTTTGTTAAAAAGATTACTTGCTGTAATTAGTAATTACTCTAAATGCGCAAATATAAACTTAATTTATATTGATAAGTTTTACAAATATTTTTTGTTTGAGACGTTTGGTGCCAAAAGACTAGGACCGTGCGGTTTGCCAATTTATAAGAAACATGTCGTTAGTCGATGGTTAAAATGACCAGAAACCTGGCTATTACCTTGTACAGAATCATTGCTATCCAATAAAGTAATGCTACCAGCCTTCTACCGATGGATAACGGTTTCACGACCACATTTTATATGTAATATTTTGTTTATTTTGTATCTAGAATGGCTTATTAATTACCGTGTAACTCTGTAAGCAGTTAAAAAGTTAAAGCTCTTTCCTGTGATAGATTTTTAATTTTGCATTTCTTACACCATAACTTAGTTACAAATAGTTGCATTATGTTCTTGTAGTCGTTTTGTCTTGGCCCGTTTCTCCAAAAAAAGAAATTTGTTAAATAATTTACGACAATATACAAAAGCAAATACGAGTGCGTGAATTTGTTGTTTTTTTTTCGTTCATATGCTAGTTTTCCTACCGATTAGACGGCACTTTATATATTTTGTAAAAGGGCACGTCCGTCCTATCGCGTCGCCAAGCATATTATGACTAATTTAATTAATTTTATGACTCGTCTTATGACAACACTGGAGACAGCTATTGCATCCACTGAAGTCTCACTTCACTAGAGCAATTTATATATAAATGCAAATTCTATAGTATAAATATAATTTTCTACTGAAACAAAAGGAGCGGATCATTAGTACTGTAAAAATATCTAATCTAGTAATTCTAATTTGATCATTTCAAATTTCTAATTGTAGAAGTACTTAAAGAGATAACTGTTGTGAATGGAAGAACTTATTATATGTACAAGGATTACACGTACTGTTTTGGATTTCGAAAAAGAGACAGCGAAAGGTGGCGATGCATAAATACATCACAATGCAATGCATATATTCTCGTTAGCTACAACCGGAAGTTTTTGAAGGCAGGCGAAAATCATATACACGCTCCACAACAGTATCGAATTACGCGCAGTGGGAAATATGATAAAATAAGAACTACACGTTTTTAAAGCTATTTCTCGTGTGAAACTATCTGCCATTGTCAAAAAATCTTAGTTCGCGAACAAAAGTGTATATTTAAAATTTTTCAAACAGGGATTCAGTCAATAAAGTACCTTTGTTTTATCTACTCATCATTTAAAGTACTACATAACGCGAATGTTGTTCGACCTGACGGGACAAGTAAGCATACGATTAGCCTGTTGTAAACTGGTGACAGTAACTTCTGCACCCTAAAAGTATCAATATACTTTTAGGACGATTCCCTTTGTGACCTTATGTGGCTTTGTGTGAATACGTGCGTACGTATACATGTGCCGGTATA
The DNA here is from genome assembly GCA_947507595.1 of Pyralis farinalis. Lineage (NCBI taxonomy): Eukaryota > Metazoa > Arthropoda > Insecta > Lepidoptera > Pyralidae > Pyralis > Pyralis farinalis. Next base: position 6,044,300 of record OX382270.1, read on the forward strand.
TCGGGTGGCGGGTATAGGTGTAAAAATAACTATGATCTTTGGCACCAAAAAGTCCTGGTATCTGCACGTTTTGCATATATCGATTAGCATTCAAGGTACTGATGAAATTTTATACCGAACCGCTGAAGCAGTTATCAAGTTTTTTATATTGTGTGTATGTAACTTGACATACTTAACCCTGACTATGCTTTCAACTTAATCGGGCCGTTTCTTCTCTATAATAAAAAATAAAATAATTTCACAATTTAGCATTGAAAATTTGGCAAGTTATTGGCAAAACCTTGGCTAGTATTATTTTAGCATTACGGTTACGATTAAATGGAGAGATCGCTAATAACAATGCTAGTTTACTTTATAAATAAGAATAAAATGTTGGTATGGACAACATAATTTGTAGTTTCATTTTAAAATTAGTCTTCTAAGCGTTCTTGTTTCCTAATCCATTAGCATTGACGGTGTCCGCTACTTAAGCCTACAAATTTGGCGAAGATACTGTACTGAACTTTATATAGAGAGTAAACCAGACCTTTCTTAGGTAACGTAACACGTCTTCGAAATATATATATATATATATATATATATATATATATATATATATATTCCTTTATACAACGTCGCGAGTCGTAGAAGCATATGGTCCACCTGATGTTAAGCAGTAACCGTAGCCGTATTTATATACATACAAGCATTACAAGCGTTAATAACGCTTGTAATGCTTGTATGTATATAAATCCGAAAACATAAATTTAATGGTACATAATAAGATTCTAATCAAGGACCAGTTTTTCAATAGGCCGGTTCTTTATAAGTACTTATACCGTTGGCAATTGTGACCCAACTGGCCATAAAAACATATCTCTCTTTCTCTTTAATGTGTGTGGGGTTAGCAAACTAAGCTCTATATGGAGTTCAAACATTGCCTCTCTTTGTGTATCTTTTCTGTTTACCGATTGTACTACGTTAATCATTTAGTCATCATCATCACATCATCCTCATCTATGTTAATTTCTCCTCAGGCCTGAACCTCTATGGTTGCGTACTTATCGGTTGCAAAGAAAATTTCTTCCAGGAACAAGTAGAATGAACTCGAGATTATGAAGTTTCGTTTAAAATATGTAGATGCACCACAATAAACTCAAATAAAATGCTCAATTTAAAATTCTCCATAAACACAAATTGTGATTTACTGTCATTTTCCAATGTCGGGAGGCATATAAACTTCCACCCCGCCTGATGTAAAGAGGTTGCTGTAGCCTCTGAACGCTCGCAGCACAGAAAGTAGTGGCTGCGGTTTTCTGTAAGGTGGAGGTACATACTGACTATCTGTTTTGATGCACCTGACCTCTCATAAAACACCCATACCAAGTCAAGTAGACATATTCATGCACAGAAGTGGTCGTCATGGAAATCGAACCTACGAGCCTTGGTCCTAAAGGAGCATTGCTAACCACTCCGCCACACGGCTCGTCAAAAGCACAAACAACGGCTATATTTATTTATATACTTGAAATATGCAGCGTAAAGTCGTTATGGGGACTTCGTAATTTGAATGGAATATAATCAACGTAATTGGAATATAATCAAAGTAAAAAAATCGAACCCACCTGATTTAAAGCGGTAACCGTAGCCTATGAACGATCGTAATACATTAAGTATCAATGGCGCGATGCCACCTCTGTTGTTAACACAGCAACTCCTTAGGAGCTTACAAGTGACCTCGCTCACACGCAGGAACACAACAACCCTACAGATAGTTGTTATTTGGGTGCGGTGTTCTGTGAGGTGGAGGTACTTCCCGAGATGGGCTTTGATGAGTCCTAAGTTCAGAGTACTGTTCTTCGTGTCTGATTGAGTTGCTGTGGTTTGAATTTACATTACGAATATCACAACTGATAGCTAGAAATTGCTGAATAAATAAAAAAAAATACAGATTAAATGATTAAGACATTCGGAGTGGAACAGTTACAACTATGGTACATATTTAACTTGCGTAGATGAAAATTTGCGAACAGTTAACAAACGGAATCATAATGAAAAAAACGTTCAGATATAGTTAAAAAATATTCTAAATTCTGAACGAACGAAAATAAGACCAAGATTTAACAGCTGTGTATCTGAACCCAGAAAAGGTCAAATTGAAATGAATGAGAATGTTTTTATAATGAATTAAAAAAATATATATATTTTAAATATGGAACATTTCTTCGAAAAGTAAAGAATCTAAAGTTTTGTCATAGTTTGTTCAAATATTAAGGTATAATAATGCGTTGCCAAAAGTATGTTAAAAATCGCTGTGCTGAATTTGCAGGGAAATTACTTCTGTTTTTCGCTACTCTTTAATTTCTCGTATATTAATTTGTTCAGCAGTAAGAAGTTATAACAATCATGAACCGATATTATGTAAATATTTATTTTTGAACATCGATTATTGAATATGTATAAATGATGTTTCCAGTTACAATTTGGGTAAAGATTTTGCTGTAAATAAACATTTTTACGTATTTAAAGCAAAATTTTAACCAAATTCTCGCAATCTTGTCTCACAATGATAGCCTTTTTTTGGTTTTGGCTCAAGAAAATTGTAGACTCACACAGTAAGCGGCTATTATTATCCCTTAGGGAACAATGTAATTATCAATAAAAAAATTGGAGGTTGAAAATAGAGGTTGGAACATGCAAATTCGTATATTTCCCTCACTTTTTATAACAAGTCCTATTCTGTACTGTACAGTCAACGTGTGTGGGATATGTGCGGATTGACGGCGAATTGTCACCCTGATTTGACGCTTAACTCTCGAAGATCGATCGTAACTCTTATTACGTAAGTTGTAAGAATGATACAAAGGTTAAAGTGTAAAGCTTGACATTCACTTAACTTCACAATAACAATATTACAACACTAACTGCAACAAAGCATGCAGTTTAGAATCACCTTTCGATCCGTCGTATAGCATACTAGTAATAAAGTTGGTTATTTTTTTACATAGTGTTATTTAAGGTCCCAAAAGCTATAACACCATACACAGGTTACACCCACGAGATCCGATAATACTAAAATCGTCATTGGGGAGTACAGAAATAATTTGGGCCATAAATTTTTAAGGACAATTTGAGGAAATGCTATTGATTGTATAAATAAGTTGTGTTACACTCGAATGTAATTCCCATTGATGAGAACAAATTAAACTCTTAAATCATGATAGTAACGCCAAGTATATGTAACATTGGTGACAGGATTAAATCTGTTTATACCTTCACGCTAGGCCCCTTGCTGGATAGGCAGAGAGAACCGAGCGCCATAAAGCCGCTTTACCCACCTCACCCGTTTTTTTAACGTTCATGCACGCTCGTTCTTAGGGCTCCTGATATTCCCTAAGAGGTCTATCTATAACTTCACGCCAAATCCCTAGCAGGATAAGCAGAGAGAAATGTGTAGGCTTGTAAAAAAAACTTACACTTGTTACACTATACTCAAAAAATAATGAAATTTTGACATTTAATACCAGATACCCTAATCGTTTAGTTGGACCCTATCATAAGACCACGTGTTTTGCAAGAAATAGTTACAATATGTCTATCAAATTATTTAACATGTTACCGCAACATTTGAAGGATCTACCCATGAATACCTTCCAGAAGGCATTGTATGAGCTACTTAGTAGGAACAGCATTTATGACATGAATAAATTCGCAAAAATTAAATTTTAATGATATCCACCCAATTTATAGTAATTTACTAGATAATGTTAATTTGTGTACAATTTAGACTAATTTATTTTATTACAATCGACTCAATGACATTGTTACATTATTGTTTTTTACTAATTTTAACTAATACATTTTTTTTGCATAGAATAGAATATCTTTATTTGCAAGAAACATGTTAACAATGATGATATGTAATTATAATTAATTAGACAATAGTTCTGATGTTTCGTCATTGAATAAATTGACATGCAAATACAAAAAGAGACATTTAAATAATTAAAGAAGAAACAATAATTATAAACTCATTCTACTTAAATTAATTCGTTCCTTATAATAATCATATATTAAAAATTGGATTCCATTAATAAACTGTACAATGTTCATATATATTTAAGTCTAAGAAAAAAAGATTTATCTTTCAAAGAACTCGCCAGAATTGTAAAAACATCGTTCAATTAACCACCGTTTAAGTTTTAGTTTAAAATAATTTAATGGCAGTTCTCTTATTTCCATCGGAATTTTATTGAACACTTTAACAGTCATGACATTGCAGTTACGATAGTAGAGTGCAGTTTTGCAAGTAGGAAATTTTAGTTTAGTTATATCTCTAGCTACAAGTCTACGATTTTCATGAAACTTCCTAAACAAGTGAGTGTGCTTTTTAACAAAAACACCAACCTCGTATATGTACAAACATGCCAGAGTCATAATTTTGTGCTTTTTGAAAAGTGGCCTGCATGATTGTATCGGTTTTGCATTACATACCGCACGAAGACACTTTTTTTGTGCAATAAAAACTTTTTGGCTCCATGTTGAATTTCCCCACAGTACAATTCCATATCTCAATATAGATAGCATGCCAATTGTTGGCGCAACATGCTCGATCAATGTTACATAAGATCTGTATATGTAATGTATACTACCGTGTTTGCCTGCAAATAAATGATTTGATTTGAACCGAGCGCCATATCGCTCCTTTAACATTCATCGCTCTTCTCATACACGCTCGCCGGTTTCTGAGCTCCTGACATCACCTTCTGATAGAACACGTGCAATTTGAGCATGGTAGGTAAGTCTTGGCCTTCCTCGGCTCCCTAAGAGGTACTTCTTATTAAATATAACTGAGGCTGCGCCCTAGGCGCTATAATATATAGGGAAAACTATCTATACTTGGATATATTTATCATAACTACTACACGCCGTAACTGATTCAGATGTATGAGGAATCGTCAGGATCTTTATGTTATTCCGGCTTTATGCTATTATATAAGCTATGTAACATCATAATCAGAAACAATATGGCGGATTATTCAATATTGTGCAGACAGAAAAAAAATCTTCCATAAGTTCGAGTGGTGTAATTTGTAAGGCGCTCTCATAAATATAGTCTACTTATATGTGTAAAGCTACTTTTTAATTAATAAAGTGTAATATAATGAATTTCGTATTTAATGTATGTTGTAAATGTAATATTTCGACTACAGCAATTAACATTGTCGGAACTGCATTCATCATATTAATATCTACGAAAACTTCCTACTTTTTTCGGTATGAAAAATAGATATGGAGTCTAGTTTAAGATATGAAACTAGCGAGCGAGCGAGCGAGCGCATAGATATTGATATTTTAAGACTTGTAGTGCATTAAAATAAAAATCGTCAAAATGCAGTTCCGACAATGTTAATTGCTGCAGTCGATTTGTTCATTAATCCTGTATGCTTGTTAGTGTTTTTATTAGAAATAATTGCAATTTAATTTCATAGTAAGTTGACTTGTTTACTTACACCAAGTCAAAAACAATTATTTTTGCTTAGCAACTAGTGTAGTTTTACTTTCGAGACCTCGTGATATCGATATAAAAAATGCCAATAGAAATATCGATAAATCAGTTTTAGACAAGCCTAGTTGGCTTACCATCCTATAGAGTCAAAGCTCTAAAAGATAGTATAGTATATAAGTAAGTCACTTAGACCGAAATAGAAAAAGTATCTACAATTTATAACGTACCCTCTATCCAACAGATTAGATCAATTGCCTTTGATTTTACAGAATTCAAGAAAATAATGTTAGCTTCCGGTAAAATATTCTACATGTATAACAGTTACACATACTGCTTCAAAACCAGATCTCGTTTCGGAGAGCACTGGCGGTGTACCAACACACACGACTGTAGGGCGTACATCAAGGTCGGGCTGAATGGCAGACTCATCAAGTCCACGGGAAGTCATTGTCATAGTCCACCTAAATACCATGTGAGCCCCGACGGGATATACGTTAGAATTTAACTCTACTGCCATTGTAATAAAGTCATTGTAAACATCATATGTTTTGTTTAAATAATTAGTATAGATATCCTGCATTGAAGTTCAATCTTTTAACTAGAGATAGGTAGGTAAGAGAGGTAAGGCACATCAAAGCATGAAAGTTCCTCCACTTGCAAGCGTTCATAGGCTACGGTAACCGCTTTACACCAGGTTCGCCGTATGCTTGCATGCCTCCCGACCCTGTATAAAAAAAAAGGTAAATAGCATTTGATATTTTTGAAAAAATTTAAAAAACAGGATAAATTTTTAATGCGCTTTTATAGATATAATTTTAAGATATTATATTTTTAAATCTGCCAAAAATCTTGTACTGTAAAGTTCACAAAAAATATTATGAACTGATTAATCTGCCTAGAAAACAAAAAACATATTGTTCTGTTTCTGTTTAATATTTCTTCTCCGTAGACAATTGTCATAACTTTATAAAACAATCGAAAGACAAAGTAGGAAAGATTTTATGCTCGTACAAGGAGAACATAAACAAATTAAAAGTGACAATGGTGAGTAATACTAGCTTGAAAGTGTTATATAGACACCAATTAACTTCATCTCGTCTCCTTAGTACCAAGGTTTACTAGCATGGCGGGAGCGGTTCGACTGAAGCTGCTGACATCACCTTCTGATAAAACACATTGAATTTGGTTATGGTAGGTAAGTCTTATCCTAACCTCTTCCATCCATCTAATTCCTCGGCTCCTACATCTTATAGTATTTATTACCCTTAAAAAAGTCGGCGAAGCTATGTCTAATCATTATAGTTATCACAATAAACGGTTTTTTTTTTCAAATTGACAGTCTACAGGTAGAATTAAAAGATGATGACTTTCATATTATGAATTCTTATGTTCTATTTGTGTAAGTGTTATTAATTTATCTTTCTGTCTATCAATTCGTACGAAGCCGAGGTGGATCGCTATGTATTAAAATAAAGTACTTTTGCGGCTGTGTCTTATAAGAGAGACATATAATAGTTTGTGTAGGTAGGTATGCAAGTTAATGGTCTTTAGAAGTTAAATTGAACTCAACTGCACGTGGTGCACAACTCGAGTATCATACAGACTGTGACGAAAGAGAAGCAGGTATAATAAAGAAGAAGCAGCCGGCTGGGGAAGTAAAACCTTAAAGCGACTAGAAAATCGTTGAGGAGTTACTGTATTAGAAACGGCGGTGGCAACATGCGTACGATGTTCTTATGTTGCAAACAATTATAGACTCTGATAACCGTTACACATCAGATGCACCTTATGCTTGTTACCAACGCTACATAGAACAACAAAAAAATGATACTGCCACACAGGTGTCGTGTATTTATTAAATTTTCAGTGTAAAGCTTCACTTACATGACAAATTATACTATAGATAAAGTAACTTAAACACTTGAATCGCTCGAAACAGTGGGCAGACATAATTTCTAAGATTGCTAACTACCTAGGTACCGTTTACAAGAAGCAACGTTCAAAAAAGGAAGAAAAAAGTATATTGCCACAAACACATGCTGTCCATCAGTAGTAAAATGTGCTTCTACCCAGATATATCTTTATATAGAAAATGAGACTATTAGGAAGTCTGTATAGAAGTATCGATAACCTAGAAATTTCGTCACGCATAGAACATCACTATAATAGCTCTATGCTATAGATAAGTATACAGGACAGGCCCACCACTGTGTCTCCTGTGATCATCAAAAAGGCAATGAACAGTGATGTTCATTACTGTCCCGGGGGTGAAAATACAGTGGCCTTAGAACTCACAACGAATTTAATCAGAACAAATTTGTAGGAGTAGGAAGTTTTGGAATTGACTTCCCCTCTTAGCAGAGTGAGAAACAGCAATATGACAAATAAGGCATTTAAAAACTTCAAAGAGATGGCTAGTCAAGCGAAGCCGTACCGTACACGACGGTTTATCAAATATCTAACACTATTGGGACCTAAATTGTGAGTTGTTACCTAACATACACATTTAATCTCTCTTTCTTAATTTACCAGCATTTCGAAAATGTCGAATAAGGCGTTGAATCCTCAGCGCATCGTTTCATTGGCATTCATAGGCGAAGAAAAAATGCCAAATGAATCTTGGCAATGTAGATCTTTTTTCAAATCATCAATTCATTTTACAATAAATATAGTGATATCAAGTGGTACATACATTAAAGATATATTAATACATGTCCTGAGTCATTTCCAAACATTTCTGTTAGTCTGATATTCATCGATTCTGCAATAACCCTTCTTACATAGAGTATTTTTGATGTGCCTTTTGAACATATTGTCAGACAAGGACAGAAATGGTTCAGGTAATATATTATAGAATCGAATACAAAATATCTATTAGTCTTAGCAAGCCGATATACTGGCATACGCAATCTACTCCTGCTTCTAAGATTGTCACTAAATTTTAAAAACGTTCTATATTTTTACGAGCATACATTATGTTCTCATAAATATCATGAGAGGTAACCGGGTTAAAGTCGCTTTCTTACCATTCGCAGCTGTTTCCATGGCGCTCGCTGGTATCTAGGGCCCTTGACACCCCCTTCACAAACTTCCTACAAACACGGCCAATTTGGTCATGGTAGGCAAGTGTTGGCCTTCCTTGGCTTCTACATTCTTCCACTTGGGCAGTACGATAATGCCATAAATATGTCTTTTGTAGTTTCTATTCAACCACAATTAACCCTTCTGACCCATTTCGTCCCTCCTTAGTTAATATGCACCCCTCAGACTCCTCCGAATGGTCCATATTAATACTAGGCTTAGTGTGAACGTCCAGTCAACACGGGCAATTCAACACCAGGACTCCCAACCTCACACCATCTTTGAACTCTGAGAAGCCGGATTACAGAAGACCCTACGCTCCCAGTCGGACTGGAAGTAGCTAACACTCAACATCTACAACGCCTGACTAGAGAGGGTCAAAAGATGTATTCACACATGGCAGGGCAGTAACCATCCCAAGCGTCTTTTATTTCCGTTACGCAAACGCAGAAGCGGTCGAAGAAGTCAAGGCAGAGTCAAATACAACAGCCATAGCAACAGCGACGATAGCATGCGTCTATTAATAACCATGGGTGGGTGTTGGCTAGCGCTCGCTTGGCCAATATGTTGGTGGAAGTATTCAAAGTTACAAACTATATATCAAATTGACTATAGCGAAAGTAGTAAAATAGAGCTAACCCTTTCATTGCTCGTTGTTAGTGAATGTTCTATTTGCTAGCGGATGTTCTGTAGGTATGTATTTAGATATCCTTGTAAGAAATTTATATATACAGGAAGGCTAATCGCCGACAATGACATAGGAGTTGAATATGAATACCAATATTAACAAATTTAATTATTAACCATCTTTGAAATCAGGAAAGATAAATCACGTGTTTTTGAAAAAAAATAATGACTACCATAAAATACTGCTGTTTTTTTATTTTTGTATTGGTAAAGGTGTTTTTCAGTAAATTCACCTTTTATATTGCAAGCGAGTAAACTGTGTAAGAAGGTGTTGTAAATGATATATTTTAAATATGTATGTCACGTTGTTTCAGTATCATTCGCACAATCCCAAAGAGGCGGTCAGCTGATCGTCTACCAAGGTTACTCTTACAGTTTAATGAAACACAAGAACAACATAGTACAGTGGAGGTGTTCAATGGGTCAAGCGGGCTCATCTAAAAGGTGCACGGCGAAACTTTACACAAATATCTACTACAAAGTCTTAGATGAGACGGGCACCCATGAGCACCGGAAACCAACGTTCGTAAAGAGAGAAAATATTTTAGTTAGATCCTACTGATGATATGGTATACAACAGTTGGCAACTAAAAAGTCTTCCTTTCTTTCAAAAAAATTCTTCAAGATATATGGTAGAAAACTGGCGTTCAGTTAATATAATACCATATACGAATCGGAGCATTTTGAAAACATTTTTTTTCTAAACTGTAATAATATTCTACTAACCTAACCTAACAGATCGAGCATTAATAGCTTTTCTATTGACAAATTTATGTCTTTTATTCTAAAATTCTATTAAAATTATATCTCATGCATAATTTATTTCATCGTTATCGTATAGTTCATATGGTTCGTTAAAATTTATAAGTTGTATATAAATTATCCCCTTAATTTACAATCTTCCATGTTTTTCGCAATACCTGTATAGATTATTTTAAATGTTTGTTATAAATTGCTGTAAGCACATTTTATTGTTAAAATTTTAATGATAAATTAAGTTATATTTATTCTGATAAATATAAGCGACTGATTAATGTGCCTTGTATGTATAAAAATAGAGTATATCTCGGACTATGTTGTTGATTTTGTAATATTAAGAATAAATGTTTCATGTTAATTATCACTGAATAATAGTGAATACATAAAGTATTTTAGCATTGCTGTATTGTATCGATATTGTCTCCATTTTAAAAAATAAAATATGTTGTTTTTTTTTTGTAAATAATATTATCGATATTTTATAGTATTGGTTTTAATTCATACAAGAAAATGTAAGATTAACCTCTCGAGTATGAAAAAGGTAAGTTTTGATGAATCTGGTGTTCAAAATATGAGAGGAAAATGAGTTTGGAAACTAATTCAAATTTCGAATGCCCAATTCTAGTTTTCATCTTTTTTCATTGCTTTAAAAAATATAAACGAGTGACAAAAGTCAGAAATAGTAAATAAATAAATATTCTTCCGACAAATTACACAGCGCCATCTAATCTGTAAACTAAACGGAGCTTGTGCTATGTGTATTAGATAACGGATAAACGTACATGAATGCCGTTTTTTATGTAAATACGTACTCACAATACATACAAACCACCCAGATCAAGACAAACAGATATGTTTATACACACCAATGTTTGCCTCGTGTGGGAATCGAACTCAGAAATCAAAGCCTTGGTGCGAAAGTAGCCATCGCTAGCTATTCCACCACCGGGCTCGTCTAAAATAATTACGCTTATGAAATAAAATTGATTTTTTATTTTTTCATAAGCATATTTATTTTAGTTTAAATCATAAATTTTAGTTTTTGGATTTGGCTTACTTAATATTTATAATGTTTAACAGCCAAAATTAATATCGCTTACTTCACAAGAACTGTCTAATGCTGAACTTGCGATTTACCAGAAAAGTCGCGTGAAAAATATCTTATAACGTACGCAATATTCAATAAATTGGTGACCTTCTCACAATAAATTTTAGCACCTTATCATATTTTACGGAACTATCAAAAACAAGGCAAACGTATGGAGTATTTATTCAATGTTAAAAGCTGTTATTAATGTGTGATTACATGTCGAAACATATCGAAAACTGGTGACATTTTTAAAAAGTAAAGTATACAAATCTAAGAAATCTAAAGTTTTCACCGCACCTGAGATTGAAAAATTTCTTAGCGAAGCACCAATTTTCTTGGTAATTAGGTAATATGCCTATCTGTCTTATCTTCAAGCACCTTCTTCATTTTTCTGCACAACTCTTTCATTTTTTACCTTGATACAGGTTATTCTTATCGTTGATTTGAGTTGAGCGTGCCGCCCCACGAATTGTTAATCCTTACAATAAATAACATTGTAAAGCATTCAAAAGAAAAGTTAATTCTAGTAAATTTGTTTATTAGGAAGACCAATATTGACAGGTATTTTGTAATTCGTAAAGAATACGTGAACATTGTAGAGAAGTATATGGCACTGCGTCCTGCTCGTAACAAAACAAATAGATTTTTTTACAGCAAAACCAATAGAAAGTGTACGGTACATCCTATAGGGTCAACAAAATTGGCGTAACGCCTCGAAATGCAGCCACTTTTCTAGTCATCACCTGAGACGAACTTCGGCCACACTTTTTGCCGATTCAGGAGCAGATCTTACCATCTAAAACATCATGGTGGACACCAGGAAGTCACCTACAGTTGCAGAAGGATACACCAAAGTCTTGACGGAGAGTAAACCAAAAACATGCACGCACATTATTACGTAGTGCACACTAAATGCTTTGCGTAACTTATAAATGAATTCAAATAAAAATAAAAAAAAATGAAATCTTTGTTTTTTGCCAAAATAAAAAAATCATTTTCGTGTAGGGTCGGATTTTGTCTAGCATGAATCACGAACTCTACTTTTTCGGAGGCTAACACAACCCTGTTGTGTTCGTCATGTGCGAAGAGGCATCGATATAATGTAAGAGGATGCGGTTTTTAGGTCGCCTTTCTCGTATTTTTGTAATGTTGACATACCAGTCAGAATTGCCAATTATTTGATCATCAAATCGGATTCTGCAAACAAAGTAACTTTAAATTTTTTTTACTCACGTTTCTCGTTCAAATTCCGCGTACCAACGTCTAGACGCCGAGATGAGCAGGGCGGAGAACAAAAAGTCATCGCCCTGAATTATTTTCTCATTAACTCCATTTTCACTGAAAACGATAAGCTTCAATGTTTGCTAAGATGAAAACAAAAAAAATCTATTATGAACAATTAAAATAGGTTTTCATTAAACATTTGTGAGCAGGAGGGCAAAACTTTCAATGGGATCCATGTTTATATGATGTAAATATGTTAATGAAAAATAAAATCGGCCAAGTCATTATTCATGTCGATAATGAGACATTTTTTGATCGCACCGACCAATCAAAAGACAGCTCATTCTACGCAATAACATGTTTTCACATACAGCTTTTTGTAGTATTCTTTTAGCTGTCGTTTGGTGTACCGATTGTTTTTTTTCATGTGTTATATATAAAAATTAAAATAAATTTGTTGTTTAAAATGCCGTTCAATATGTTTGTTTTATAACCTAATATTTTCCTCACTGGTAAAGGTAAAAAGTAGTATGTTTCACACGAGAGCAATTTTTTGATATTTTGCCTTTAAATCTCTCAATATCCTCACTAATCTGCATTAGAATCATTTGCTACATTTACGATTCAACTTCCGGTTACTTCGATAGCTCGAAAGTTAAAGTCGTCACTTACACCAAACAACAAATTTGCTCACTTCTGAACAAATAAGTAGAGTTTGTTCTTAAGTTTTTATTAAAAGGTATTTGAAGTTCGAAGGCATTATTCGAATATTCAAATCTTTATGCAAAAGGTTTTTTTTTTATTTAAATGTTTATATGCAGAAACAAAAAAAATAAAATCCTCTGAACCGAGTACTGACTGAATGTTGTTCCTCAGGCACCTTTTTGTGGACCAAAAGAGGGGGAAAACACCCACTTCTTTTGCTCTCAGGATACACATACAGCTATCAAAAACAGAATGCTGATGGAAGGATATCCTGGTACTGTTCCCGAAGATTGAAGGGCTGCAGAGCGTCAGCTATCAGCTTCGGCACCAGAGCGTTCGCTTACAAACCTCACGACCATCCACCACCGAAACTACCAAAACTTCCTGATCACGTTGGAGTCACAGCGAATGAAAGCAGAATCCTTCCTCTCTTTATATAAATGTTTTAAGATGGAGTTCTTCTTAATACGTAATTTGGGTAGGAGATAGCATTAGTAGCTTAGCTTATAGATCGCACAACGCAAGTACATCGCCCAACAGCCAGTACCGGTGGTGGCTGATGCGTAGGTTAAGATGTTTTCTTTACTTTTTACAGGTAGTTCGAATAATATAAATAATTAAGAGGCCATAATAATTCTAACCAATGAATCATGTGTTACCGACATTAAAATTAATTTAATATACTTTGAATATCAAAATTCATGCGCCTCCTGTTATAAAAGTAAAGAACAATATTAGAAACTTGCGTATACTCCGTGGAATTTCCTGTCCTCGTGCAAACTTTTATTTCTTTTGATGTGGATGAATTTTCAAAAATCCTATTTCAGTGCTCACTCAATTAATGCGAGGACCCCAAACTAACTGGAAAAGTAAAATCCTACTCTACGTTATGAACAACTTTTATTATGGAAGCTCCGATTATATATCCGGGTGGCCTAAAAGGAATACTCAAAACGAAAAACGATCGAAATTGAAAAAAATACCTGAATATTTTGTATGGAGATATTGAAATAAATTTTTCACGTTTTCGAATTTGGTTTCGTAGTAAAAGTTGTTCAAAGTTGGGAATCAGGAAAATTTAATAATATTAAGTATCCCTAGAATCTCCCCATTTCTATCTATCTGTAGGCAAGCAAACAGTGATATTATGTATGTTTTGAAAGGCTGTTAATTTTTCTTAGTGCATTTGCAAAATCTTTCGGGACTTCATAAATAATTAATATAGATATATATATAATATATTACACGAAAATCATTATTTTAAATGATATATATTTTCCAGAAGGTCTTGAACATTGATTTTAATAATATTGGTTTTATAGGTATTTGTGCAATCAAAACACAAATAAAATGTTTTATCAATGTAACAAAAAAAAAAACCAAATGCAATTTATTTTATTAAACATTGGCGTAAAAATAATACCAGAGATGTCGAATTTATATTTGCTATTTATGAATTAATTAATTTTAAATGGTTTTTGTTGAATTAGTAAGCCTTAAGCTTGATAAGCTCTGTAATAGCGCTGCTTATTTTTCATGTTATTTAAAAAAATAATCAGTGCTTATGAGCAGACCTATTAAATAGACGATATTCAGTTTTCTTGCTTTCAATATTATAAAGTGCTTTACACTTTGTAATATTGAAAGCACATAATAACTAGCGTGGCAGCATTTTTCTTTATAACTATAGTATACAATTTTCATTGGGCAGGTTGGTTTTGAATACTCCGTTTTCTATTCTCTTTAAGATACATTGCACTTCTGATCGTAATCAGTTACTCAGTACCCGAATATCTAAGTATTCTTCTTATTTTCATGAAGCAAATAGTTGCGGAACTGAAAATTTGTGATTCAGTCTCTAGATTAAGTACGGTGTTTGACTATAATTATTTTGTCTACCAATTTCAAATATAAGGAGAGATAATTGATGGACATTGTCTATTACTTTCACAGCTAAATTACTTAGAAGTAAACTTATATCCGACACACTAATGTTCCCAAATAGAACTCTAATATGATGTTTAGTTTAATTACCTGAATAAAAATTTGAAAATACAATGAAAGTTAAATATTAACTGAATACTGAACTGATTTATACAGAAGATATTAAGCTAGTTGTATTTTATTCAGACATTATGTTGTTATTACACTAATAAAAGCGGTTTATTTTGTGCCCGAAATGCTTGATTGACAATTGAGTAAGTGTTTATACAGGCATTATCCAGCCAATTACGTTGCTTAAGTATATTGAAATACTTTTATACAATGATTATTCAGTCACAATATGTGTTGCTTGGGATTAGCCTCGCGTTCAAGTTATTTAATCGAATCGTATTTAAGTATTTAGGTTAACATATTTACAGTATTATTAAAGTAAATTATGATAAATATATAGTAGCCAATTATAAATACTTACCAGATTTCTTTTTTGTATTATACTTAAGTAGTATTTGATGATATGCTTTTGTACGTAAAATCTTAATGTTACAAATACAGTTGGCCAAAAAAACTGATGTAACGATTAAAATTGAAAGATGGATTGGATGAACATGTCGTACTATTTATTAGAATACATTTAATTCACAATAGTTTTTCTTTGTGAAATGGTGCATCTACATTAATATGTCAATGCGAAAGTAACTTTGTCTCTCTGTTTGTTAGTAACCTTCATCATCAAACCACAGAACGGACCGTCATTTAGTGTCGATCCGTTCTGTAATACAGAGTTAGTCTAGGACGTAGACTACTTAGGTATTAGGTATCTAAGCGAACCAAATCGCGGGCAGCGCTTCTCCATAACAACTACTAGATCAACGACTGGATATACCCAATAATAATAATAATATTTGTACGCAATCTTCTGTCATATTATAATTGGCTTGATTGATTGAATTTGCATGAAGAAAATAACCTATAAATAACCGATGAAAGCGATATTACATATATGCACCGCTTCACGCAATTCACGGGTTGGGGGGTAAAGTAAAACGCGCAGTTCTTATAGATCACGGATCAACAGCCCGGCAATTATCGGCTTATTGGTTAAAATGTTCTCCCATTGGTCAGTAGACTCGAATTGCTGATATATTTAGGTGTTTTTGTAAAAACATACAGTTTTGTAGGTATTCCGCGCAAACTTTGATATATTGATGACAAACAGATAATGAGTAGTCATTATCTGTTTGTTACTCATTATCTGTTTGTTATCAATGTACCACTTGTATCCACGAATAACATCGTCACTCCTAATAGAACGGAAGTTAAGCAATGTCAACAGCCGCCTGTCTATAGGTTTATCTGTCTCGAGCTTTTCCGTACTTTAAAGGACACGTTAAGGCGTTGGTTCCGGCTGTTCTTCATAGTTGACAATCGTTAAGCTAAGTCAGTAGCTTTCGGGCGGCTTGAAGTCAATTTGCCTATGCCAATCCACAGTTATGCAGGGAGACCCTTATCCCTGCGGTGAGATGAATAAGGGTTCGTGTGCAACCACGAAACGTTTTCCTTCAAGTTTTATTACGCGGACAGCATTGTAGTATAATGTTCTCTTTGTTTACACAACGCTGAGAAGTATACAAGCATATGACCCACATGATGTGAAGTGGTTATCGTAGCATATGAACGCTTGCAATATAGGAAGTATCGCATACGTGGTGCCACCTCCGCGGCTAACAACTCGTTGGAGGTTACCTGTAACCCTACTCATTGACAGGAATATAACAACCCTGCAGAAAATTGGTTGGCTGCGGTTTTCTGTGAGTTGGAGGTAATTCCCCAGTAAAGCTGCTTTGATGTGCCCTACCTCTTAACAAGACAAACAGATACGTTCATGCACACAAATGTTTGTCCAGTGTGGGAATCGTACTCACAAGGTTGGTGTTGTTAACCACTCCGCCACTGGGCTGGCTGGGCTCTTCCGGTTTCTATTTTTCCAGCGCGGTATAATTTAGTCTTCAATTTCAAAGTATCTACTTGCTGCACTTGCCTTATCTTGTCGTCGTTGTCACTTTCCTCCATAAATAAAAAAAATCGGCCAAGTGCGAGTCGGACTCGCGCACGAAGGGTTCCGTACCATTATCTATAAAAACGGCAAAAAAAAACACGTTTGTTGTATGGGAGCCCCCCCTTAAATATTTGTTTTATTTAAATTTAATTATTTATTCTTAAAGTAAATATATAATTAAATATTCTGTGAATATTTCAAGCGTCTACCTGTTGCTGTTATCAATATCCAGCAAAAATGAGCAAAAAAATCACGTTTGTTGTATGGGAGCCCCCTTAAATATTTATTTTATTCTATTTTTTAGTATTTGTTGTTATAGCGGCAACAGAAATACATCATCTGTGAAAATTTCAACTGTCTAACTGTCACGGTTTATGAGATACAGCCTGGTGACAGACGGACGGACGGACGGACAGCGGAGCCTCAGTAATAGGGTTCCGTTTGGGTACGGAACCCTAAAAAGTATGGAGTTTTTACAGGATTTCGTAGTGGTCTCATATTAATATTGGTTCATGTTAATCACTAAAAAGTAATTCCTTTCATTTCGACTATCATTTTAGATTTTAAAATGATTAGACGATAAATAAGGAATTACTTTGTGTTTGTCTAAAATTTAGACCTGCCTGTATAAGAAAAAGTTGCGTTTAAGAAAAAAAAACTTGTCCTTGTTGATATTATACTTTTAGATATTTGTCGTGCTTCTTCAAATGAATATACATTTAGATATTCATCGCGCTTTTTAAATTAAGAATTCTTTATATATAAAAATAATTTATAAATCGATTGTAATGAAATTTGTATGATGTGTAATAAATTAAAACGTCGCGTAATTGTTTATGTCACTATAGTAAATATAGATTATAGAAGTACTCCTAGATAGTACGATCGCTATCAAACCATTCGTAACTGATGATGACGATTAGTGACGTCATTACAGTCTCGTGCAACGAAACCATAATATTGTTTATATCTTGTTAAAGTTTGTATGAACTATAACTTAAGAAATTGCGACACTCTGATTGAATTTCATAAGAAATGATAATTGTTATAGGAGCGAATGTTTTGTTATATGTCTTTGTAACTGGAGAAATTCATATAACGTCGGTGAAGAATGAATATCTCATATCTCAGAAGTTTAGATATTCATCATTCATTTCTTTAACGGTTCAAATCAATTTCGCCTATCTCAACTTTTGAGATAAAAGATATCGATTCTTTACCAACCTATGCATCAATTTATGGTCTAAAATTGTAAAATATTATGCTTATTAGTGACGAATCGATAAGAGCTTTGAGTTCACTTCATTATTGTGAAGTAATAACAAAAAAGGTATCGAAAAATAAATATTTGTTCCCCTATATGCGTAAAATTGCATTTTTCTTAAGAATTTCAATATGCGTAATGTACTGGGACGCGGGCAGTTTTCGTGTTTTTAGATGACTGAAAATAGGCTTGGTAGAGACTTTTAGGGTATGGACACATTGCCGGCGGGGCGGGACGGGACACGACGGTAGTGATAATGTATGAACTATGTGTATATGAAAGATGTGTCACATTGCGAGCTCACTGCCACTGCCGTCCAAGTCGTCGTGATAGGAGGGGTCCTCTCCGGTCATAACTGTTTTTTATACAACTTTAGGAGAATATACGTCCCTCTTGATGTGAAGTGGTTACCCTAGTCTATGAACGCCTGCAATACATTAAAAATTACTCGCGCGATGCCACCTCTACTGCTAACACTCCTTAACTGGTGATTTCACTCACTCACAGGAACATGACAACCCACCAAGGAGTTGTTAATTGACTGCAGTTTTCTGTGAGGTGGAAGTATTTCCACATACGGATTACTTTGGTGCATCCTACCTCTAAAAGATTATATATATATATATATATATATATATATATATATAAGACAGTCAAGTGGGACGGCAAGGGGTCCATCCTACACATTGGAGAAACCGTCGTGTCACCCCACGTTGCTGCCCCGCTCCGTAGGCAATGTACCCACAGTCTTACTCGTAGGTAGATAACGTTTAGATTGACTTTGTAAAAATAATTTTAAGACACTATTTATTTTTGCATAATTTATTATTTTTACATGCATTTAATTATCATTAACTGTCGATTTAGTAATATAAGTTCCTTATTTTAGGCCATTTCTGCAGGCCATTTTATTACTATGTATGTATTAAATAAAGGAAGTTATAAACATGTGCTGGCGCCTTGTCTCATTTGGTGTAAAACTATATTTAGTAGGTACTTACTATAAGTTAAGGTAAGTGTTTTTGCGTGCATCAATTCTACTCGCACCTCAAGTTTACAGTGAACCAAGCTATGACTTTTGTACCGTTCTTATGCTTTACGTAATAAGAGTTACAATCGAACTTCGAGTGTTAAACGTGATTTGCTTGTAAGTCGAACAACGTCTACGGTAATTTGTATGTGATTTTTTTATAGTTCGCAGGTTTTTATAATCAACATAAAGTAAACGTAACATAAAGCATTTAAATATATATTGTTTATATAAAAAAGGGCCTAGTACAAGTCAAACTCGTGCACCGAGGGTTCCGTACAAATTTTTAGGTGTTTATAGGTGTTAAATAGTTCATCCATCACGGGAATCGAGCTTTGAAGATTTTCCAGTTTTGTTTTTCGATTAGGTTGTTGTTGTTGTAATCTCTTTATTGCACAAATATACATAACATATACAGTTACAAATGTTTAGTATGTACAAAGGCGGACTTATCTCTGTTAGATATCTCTTCCAGCCAACCATTATAGGATTGGTAGGAATATGTAATACGTTGTAAGTTTCTCTTTAAAATCAATCTCCAAAACGTGTTACAATATTAATGCCTATAAAGGAGAAATTGATCAGTACGAAAAGACAAGATTGAGGGAGAGACTTTGCAGTTGGAAAACTTTTGTCCCCTTACATCGACATCGCGGTTAGTTTTTACAAACTGCAAATAAGTTTGTAGTCGCAAAAAAATGAGATAGAAGTAAAATTTTACAGTTTTCGGATTTTATTTGTGCTACATCACATTGCTTCTTGCCAAATTTCATGATTCTAGGTCAACGGGAAGTAGCCTATAGATTTGATTCCCTTGCGAGTGTCAAAATATACAGCACAGACGAGCATAAACGACCGTATCATTCGATCGCGTTCATATAGAAGTTTGACTTTTTACTGCTCCAAGGGATTTTAGACTGAGTGAGATTGAGTATTTAATATTAATTTCAAGTTCAAGAAAACCTCTCTTGACATACGAACAACAAAATGATCCTATAATGGTTCTATTTTTCCTTTAAAGGTACGGAACCCTAATAAGACTAATAAATATTTCAAAGACGCTGGAAAACTTATTTATTTCTTTTTAATACTGCCTGCTGATATAAAATGGATACCGCAACTGAAAGCTCGTAATACAAAAAGCTACGGTCGCATGATACCACTCCACTAGTTTAACTCACTGGTACGCCGGCTCACTCACTCACCCGGAACACAATAAAATAGTTGTTATTTGACTGTAATATTCTGACAGGTGGAGGCACTTCCCAATCGGGTCGCCATCTTTAGAGCCAAAGCCAACCTCACCTGCACGTGACGCATCCTGCTTATCGAGAGACGAGGCTCTGGTGAAAGAGAGGTAGGACACGACGTTAGCCCGATTAGGAGATGTCTTCACCTCCATCTCACCGAAGACGGCCACCAAATAACAACTTCCTGGAGGATTGTTGTGTTCCTGCGAGTGAGTGAGTGAGTGAGCGGGGGTAGCAACGCATTAGCGACATTCTTTTTGTTGCCAGCGTTCATAGGCTACGGCAACCGCTTTACATCAGGCGGGCCGTGTGCTTGTTTGCTATCCGTCGTAGTATAAACGGTTTTGACGAGCTCGGTGGCCAAACGCGCTGTTACGTTACTGTGACACCAACGCTTGTGGATTCCCACACGGGACAAACGTTTGTGTGCATGAACATGTCTGTTTGTCTTGGTCTGGGTATTTTTAAGAGAGGTAGGGCGCATCAAAGCAGCTCGTCTGGGGATGTACCTCCACGTCACAGTAAACCGCAGCCAAATAACAACTCCCTAGAGGATTGTTGTGTTCCTGCGTGTGAGTGAAGTCACCAATAAGCTCCAATGGAGTTGCAGTGTTAGCAATAGAAGTGTCATCGCGCGAGTCATACTTAATGCATTGCAATCGCCTATCGGCTACGGTAACCGATTTACACCAGGTGGGCCGTATGCCTCCTGACGTTGTATAAAAAAAGAATTTAAAAAAATCGGCCAAGTGCGAGTCGGACTCGCGCACGAAGGGTTCCGTACCATTATCTATAAAAACAGCAAAAAAATCACGTTTGTTGTATGGGAGCCCTCTTAAATATTTATTTTATTCTATTTTTTAGTATTTGTTGTTATAGCGGCAATAGAAATACATCATCTGTAAAAATTTCAACTGTCTAGCTATCACGGTTCATGAGATACAGCCTGGTGACAGACGGACGGACGGACGGACGGACGGACGGACGGACGGACAGCGGAGCCTCAGCAATAGGGTTCCGTTTTACCCTTTGGGTACGGAACCCTAAAAAGCAGCAGTTAGTGAAGTGATTCTGTGGTAGTATAAAGGGTGGCTCGTTAGCGATACTTATGTTCCAAGCGTCCATAGGTGTAACCTCCTTTACACGGGTAATTGGTATATTAGTTTGCTAAATATGTGACATATTTCTTGCTTGTTTCTCAGGTATATTGATACCATCCGGTAAAGGGAAACACCCCTTACTCATGTACAAGAATTATACGTACACCTTCAAAGTGCTGTCAGCCACCGGAGTGCTGTGGCACTGCTCGCGACGGACAAGGACCGGCTGCAAAGCCTTCGTGAAGACTGAACCTGGGCACATGGACATCGTGCTGGCCGCCTGTGACACCCACTGCCACCATCCTAAACACGCGGCTTTTAATAATTTTGGTCGTTATGGTATTCGGTAAAGTCGAAAATACTTTGATGCCACCGCAGACTTTTTAACCGACTGAAAAAGAGGAGGTTTTGCGTTCTTTACGTATCTCGCTTTTTTTTCTCTTTTCTTGTTTCTCTTTTTTCCGTATTTTTCCCAATATCTCGGGAATCGATGAACGCAAAGGGTTTCGATAACTCAATCTATATTCTGCCAGGGTCGATTAAATTTTGGTCGCATGTAAGTTTGGTGAAGAATTGATAATTAGTTAAAATAGTTAATTAAAAATCGAAAATAATTGTTTGCGATCGAATTTTTTTTTCATGTAACTTTGTGAAAAGATTAAAAAGTAAATAAAAACTTTCAAAGTTTTTATTTCTTTGTAATTTTAGGAATAAAAATAAATTGAAATGGACTTCGTTGAAAATAGTAAATACTAAGTGATACTGTCGAGTTAAACATCACTTTAATATTGACAAGTTTTTAATTTATACTACGTTGGGTGGCTTACCAGCATACGGCTTATGGAAACTTGTAACGCATATTAACGCTGCATTTTAAAAGGAGCTGGTTCCGTTATATATAATCTTACAGATTCGATACACCATCTCTTCGAGGATGTGTGTCATTTCTAAGGCAGGCCCTTCACCAGTCCAGCTATTGCTAATTAAATATCACTATTAGCAAGAACACAACAATCGTCCACAGTGCATCTAAATAATAATACACACTTATTATTTAGTTTACTTTATAAGCGAAAAAAAGGGTCGTCATTTCGCCTCGGCTGACGGCGGGGAAGGAACTTGAGCACAGTAGCGTTTACGTTATAATGGTTGAACTAATCACTTTTCATTACCTTGATTCCCTTCTTCCGTCAAAAATATAGAAGAAGTACCCAGGTCTGTTATATGTTATATATATAGATGTGTAGGTATATTAAAATCCCCAAATACACAATTTCCACGTTAGAGAGCCACTCTTTCATCTCATATTCCGTTCGACTCAGGTATTCAAATGGTGACGTTGTCTCTGAATCATGGCTCTAGATAATACTGTGATGCGTGATGTATGTATGTATGTATTATCTCAATCTCCTCTCTTTTGAATCATCTTAAATATTTTACAACTGCGTTACGAAACAACAGCATTCGAAACGCAGTCGAAAAGGTTGTATATTATTTTATTATTTATAACATTTTATTAGTTTATTCGCAGTATTAATAATTTAAAAATAATCTAACTGTTTAGTAGCTAGCGCAAAAGCAAACGCGTTGTCGGGAGAAATTAGAACGAAAAATAAATGCCTTGGCAAAAATATAAGAAAAAAAATAAAAGGACAAATTTATCAAAATTATCATATTTCTTGCGATAACGACATTTTCTATGCATATGAAGCTTTAGTTGTGTTCCAACACATGTAGAATTGTACCTATAGTATTTTTATTATTTAATAAATAAGTAATAATTAGTTACGATCATTTATTTTAAGTATCAAGTAATTCTTAAGTCCCTATTTCGAATTAAATAAATTTTAGCTGTATTTAAAATAACTCGTAATGATTTTATTGTAATCGAAGCATAAAATAAAATTGAAACAACTTTAGAAGTACGAGTACTAACAATATGAGTAAGAATGACTGCACAATTAGTAAATAAACTTTATTTTTTCTTTTAGTCGGTAGTCACGATCGAGACACCCATACTGCTTCAGTAAGAACTTTGATGGGGGATCGGGAATTTGTTATTACTGTAGAACCAGAGCTAATAACTGAAAATACCACAGAAAGCAACGCTAACACAACGAATAAAATGTTAGAAATAATCCTAAGCGACCAAAAAAAGATATTTCAAAAATTAGATATTGTCATTGATTTACAGAAAAAAATGGCATACATGAAGAAGTCTTCACATAATTCCTCATTTCTACTTAAACCCATCGAAAATGAAACAGAATTACATCAGATGGAGCACCAGCTGAATGATTCGAAGATTAAAACAGATTTGTTCGATAGATATTCGATTGTATGTTCCTCTGGCAAAGGTATTAACTGTGCCTATCAACTTTGTGATGTACTATTTACAAGGGAATTTTTCACAAAATGTTCCTGGTCTGGAGGTTCCCGCGGCGAGGAGCCAAAGATACCCCTCAAAACTTTTCACAACACATTACAGTTTTTCTTTGAATTGATACGTAAATGTGACCCAAGTTACACAATCCAAGACAATGCCTTGTTCTTCAAATGTATTGTTAAAAACGCCACTAAAAGAACGCACGCGAAACTATTGAGAACATCTACGATGAGGAACACTCAGAAAAGAAGAAAAAGGAATCGCGAGGCCCAAGAAGGAAATGAAGCTCGCACAAACGATAATAATAATGAAAGGAATCATTTAGAGACCGTTATCTAAATGACTAAATTCACTGTTCATAATCATTACTTTTCACTCATCAAAATATTTTCAGAGTCGTATTGTTTTATTGTAAACAATACTATACTAGAGAATATACACCGAAATTAAATATTGTATATATACCGAAAAAAAATATATTATACTATACACGAAATTAAATATTGAAGATATGTTGGGAGATCTATCCATCCATCCGTTTGGTTATCTTATACCTAATGCTTTTGGGTTACAGGTTATAACCCTCTACTATAGAATGCAAATTGATATAGTAGGAGTGCTATCAGTAAACAAATTAGTGACCTGAATTACTATTTTATATTATTAACATTTCATTTTAGTACCTAGTAGAGATACGCCGAGTAGTCTGTTTACTAGTCGGTACACGGCGCCTTCAGCACATTGCTGGTACTCGTATTTGGTCGAATTATTCAGTTCAAGTGCTAAATAGTAAACCAGCCTTTTTATTAAAATAATGTGCATTTAATTAAATAAAAATTCTGATTTTATTTTTCTACTATACTCGGCTAGTAAGCCGTACTTACTCAGTGTAAGTGCTGAGTAGTAACTCAGCACTTACACTGAGTAATTCGGCCGTATACGAGTACCAACAAAGTACAGAATACGCTATGTGTCGAGTACTCGGCGCATCTCTGGTACCGATTTGTGATATTTTTCCGCTATCTAAAGCAATTTTGTAAATCTATAAGTTTTATTATGATTCCAACTGTAAAGCTTATTTGAATTTTGCAGTCAATATCAATTGTATTGTAATTTAAAGTTTCACATTGTCTGAAATAAATATAGATATGAATATTTCCATTGTAACATTCCGCACTTGTGTCACATCGCTCGCAATTAATCATAATCTACCAAAAAGCATAACATAACCTGGCAAACATTTTATTGACCATTATAATCGTATATATTACGAGGTTAATTTTATAAACATACTAATAAATCAGGAATGATAACGGAAATAGTTTATTTTTTATTTAGAGTTCATCCTCAATCCACCATCCAGAAGTTGGGCTTGGCAGACTGCAAATGCGATCGTGCGAACAAACGTGAACGACTTTACAGTCTATGCTAGCCCAACAATTGGTGATTATTTTGCGTTAACTTTCGCTAATATATAGAAAACACTCGTAAATTCGATAATATATGGAAGCTCCATAGTTTAAGTTGAGTGTAATGAACTGAAAAAATGATATAGAATGTATGAAGTACAAACAAGCACACTCATTTGTTTAGTATTTTGAAACAAATTTGAAAAATATAAGCACTTGCGGTCTCATCTCGATAACAGTTGATACTCCTATAAGTTTCAAAATTACTTATCCTACCCCCAAGGTAGGTAACAGTAAGTTGTAAAAATTTCTTTGATGTTATCGGAAATTAAACGAGGAGTTATTAAAATTTAATATAATCAAAAAATAGTTCAAAGAGATCAAACTTCTTTTTTATACTTCTTGTGAATTTAGTAAATAAATAAATTTAACGGACCACCAACGTCACACGTACGTTACAGAAAATATTTGCATCATTTTCTCAAATTTACTTACCGGTCTGAAATATTTTACAGCAGACAGCGTTTCAAAGGGTAATTTAGTTGCACCAAGCAGCAGGCAGCAAAAAAAATCTTCTAAAATTCATAATTTTCGAATTTTATTATTTGCTTTTCAGTCCTTGTTATTGCAAAAAAGAAGGCATTAACTCCAGCGGAAAAGCAAAGACGATACCGTGAAAAGTTGAAGCAAGACCCTGAGAAAAATAGCTCAGCAAAATTAAAGCTTCGTATGAGGTACCATGCAACGAAGCAATTAGTAAAAGATATGAGTGATAAGGAGCACAGGCAAGCTAAAAAGAAATGGAGACTTGCAAAACAGCGACGACGACATCGACTGAAAAGTATCGATGATCTAAATAAAAATCGGAAAATCAAAATAGAAAACGTCAATCCGGGAGACTTTTAAGAATATATACCGGCAAACACATACTGCAACGGCGTAGATTTGTCAAATTTTGCGTATTACTCGGCTTAATACGTGAACGCCACTGAGCCAAAACTAAAGGAACTTTTTAAGATATTAATTAAACTATTGTGTGCATTTTTAACTTCTTCTTCCTAGTTATTCTGTTTCCTAATCTATAAGTATCGGCGGAGTCCGCTACCTTACCCTAAAGATTTGGCGAAGATACTGATTTTGACATGGAGCAACTGCCGTCCGACCTCCACAATTCAAAGGGTAAACCAGACCCTCATTAGGTTAGATCAAACGTCTATCGAAATATAATTTCTATGACGTGCTTTCCTCACGATGTTTTCCATCCCCGCCGAGTGCAAGTAATTATAAATATGTACATAAATCCGATAACACGAATGTAATAGTACATGCCAGGATTCGAACCGGCTCAGTAGGCCGATTCCTTATCCACTTGCCGGTCACTGGTCATGCGCGTATATAAACTGAGTGTTCGAAAGGTCACACAAATTAAAAAGACAGGAAGACCTGCAAATCAGCTATGGCGAGATTTTCTACGAAACATATGAATATCGTTAAAATACAATGATATAAACATACTAATTAGTTATAGTATGAACTTGGAAGTTAGGTCACGTTCATTAATTAACTCCCGACCTCGTTAACACTCGACACAATGTATCTGTTTATCAATCGTTTTTTTTTTGTTTAGTAGTTATTGACGAGTTACCAATAAAAGATTTCGGAAACATAATAATTGGTATGATTCATATTTTTAATATTATGGAGTTTCCTCATAGAGGTAATTATAAAACATTTTAATAATGGTACTGATAGAACACTGCTTTCGTGTACGTAAACTTAACAGAGCAGAATTATCAAGTCTTGTGAATACACAGTTGCATCTTGGTAACGCAAAGGAAAAGTTTTAACAGGATAAACGCGGTTGAAATGCGAGCGTTGCGCAAAATTTGTGGCGTAACGCTTGTAGACCGTATTTGCAATGATAAGGTTAGAAGCAGAGTTGGTATGAACGAGAGCGTCGGTGTTAAAATAAGAAGAGGCATGCTCCGTTGGTTCGGACATGTAGAAAGAATGCAGGATGAAAGAATGACGAAGCAGATATACAATGCAAGAGTGGAAGAATGTAGGAGTCGAGGATTACTTTCGAAAATTTTCTGTTCGAATTTCAAATATTCGAAACGGGTGCGACGAAGTTTTGAATGCAAAATGAAGTTTCTTTTTACATATTTTGTGTTTCTAGAAACTTAATTTACGTATGTTTCGTTTTCTAGAAAATCCGTTGGCCGATTATCAAAATATGTAATTTTCCTTTGGCAAATGTTTTATAACTAGTACCAAAATATATAAAAATAAATAATTGGGTGATTTGGTTAGGTTAAGTTAGACGTGTGACCATCAAAACAGACACATCTTCTTTCCAATTACAAGTCACGTTTAGCTGCGGTTAAACGTTGAGTTAGCATTCAAAACATATTGCATTCGAAAACAATAACAATCGTAAATCAGAATTTCATCAATCTGTCGTATTTTCGGTGAAATGAAAATATGGAAAATAAAAAAGGGCTGAACGTTTTCGGTATGTTAATAAAGTATTTCGCCTTTATGATACACCTGACTGAAAAATGTGGCTCAATTACCCCGAAAGTTCCATGTTCTTACGATTGAATAAGAACACCACGAAGCTTACACCACCACGAAACAACTCTACTGAGCGGAATGACAAAATCGAAAATCGTATTGGATATGGTCACTTGAAACCAGTCACATAATTTCTAATTTTGTGTTTAAGTCTTTCATGACAGTCTTTTTCGTATATTTAGTTTCAGAAATAAAATACTTGCCATCAGGTAAGAAACATCCTATCATGGTATTCGACGGCTACGTCTATAAGCGTGTCAAAGTCAACCGTTCAGGGAGCGTGTTCTGGCGGTGTGTCATGACCCACAAGGGATGCACGGCTTACTGCCTGGTGGATGAAGATGAAGCTGAGATTCATAACGAGCACAACCATGAAGCACCAAAGTCTAGGACAAAATCTGGTCGATGGAGAATACCAAAGAAATAATACTATCTAATTGTTATTTGTATACGTTTATTATGTGTTCCAATAATAAATTCTAGTTTCATATTACGTGTCCTATTTCTGTTACGCGTTTCACCGCCAACGACGGATATATCCTTACTGTAGGTAAACGACGGATCAATCCGTCATTGGAAACAAGTCATTAAAAGTTAATTATTGGTATTATTTACATCATCATTTCAGCTCCACTGCTGAACATAGGCCTTCCCTCTAGAGGACCACGCGCCTCGATCCTGGGCCATCTGCATCCATCGATTCCCTATAAATTTCTTTAGGTCATCACTCCATCTAGTGGGGGGTCGTCCCACACTGTGTGTACCAGTACGGGGACGATATTCGAGTACCTTTTTACCCTAGCGGTTGTCAGTTCTACAAGCAATGTAGCCGGCCTAGTGTTACTGCAGCTTGTTTTTCCTTTGGACCATTTAGTTCTACTGTGGATATTCTTATTCTGATTTTGTAATGCAGCGAAACCCCGAGCATATAGACCTTTCCATAGCACGCTGAGCGACCTTGAGCTTCTCCATACGGTCCCCAGTGACGGGTCAGGTCTCAATTTCGTTGACATGACAACACACACTGTTCGAAGACTTTAGCGTTGAGGTATTTTAGGCAAGAAGTTGTGTTGGCTGCCCAACCTACTACTATGTTAACCTACCAAAAATAGTTAATATCATAATCTCAAATGTATTGTGTACACCGAAAAGACGTTGTATAGATATCGTACCAATACTGGCCTGATATCGCAACCGTACCAACCCAATCAGGAGGACCTAACAAAGAAGCTATGTGTGGTGTAAGTGGTAAAATCACATTGACCAGTTTAATTACTTTTGAGAGGTAGGTAACATCAAAGCAGCCCGACTGGGGAAGCAGCTGTACCTCACAGAAAACCGCAGCGAAATAACAACTTCTTCGAATTCGGAACACACTCCTGCGAATAAGTGAGATTACTTTTTAAGTAGTTGCTATGTTAACCCTTAAATAGCAGCAGAGGTGGTAATGCGCGAGCGATATTTAATATATTACAAGCGTACATAGACTGCAGTAGCAACATTACATTAAGTGGCCGTAGAAGCATACTTCCCGACGTTGTATACAAAAAAAAAATGTAAATATATTCAGGCGTTAATTTGCGATAGTCAAATTTACATGCAATTTAATATAAACTACTTTGTGTGTAAACTTTTCGGTAGCGGAAGCACACAAAGTACATAGTTTAGATCAAATTACCAATCAACATTAAATATATTTTTTAATTTAGTCATCAAATCTTTATCAATTTTTCACCAAAATTATATGGGATTAGCAAAAGATTATTTTTTCATGAACTATAGTCATCAATCGAATGGTAAGCAAAAGAAATGCATAGGGAAATGTTTAGTTGTACATTTTAAGATACTTCTTGATATATGAGCGGAATGTTCAAACTACTGCAATACACATACACATACGAGCACAAAAGCGAGGGATGTGTTAAAAATTGATTTTTATCACGTTTAAAGATATTAATAAACTGTTCTAGATTTTATGTCAGGAAAACGTTCCTGGTAGTGGCGCCAGTCCCATGGTGGGAATAGTCCTCCTTTGGACTGATGTTCCTAGTCTGATACTCTCTGCGTATGTACATTTTAGTTCCATTACAAATATCTTATATTAAAGGGTCATTGCTTTATAGGCATCCACCTGATACCGCTCGGAAGGAAGTACCCCCTCTTAATGATGAAGAAGCATACATACAAGCGATTTTCAAAATCCAGTAAAGGGAAAATTCTCTGGCGATGTTCTAGCATTTTGAAGGGATGTAAGGCACACTTGATGAGTAAGAACGAGAATCCTCTCGAAGGTATTGAACTACGGAATGTATGCCACAGCCATCCACCGCCAAACTATCATCAGTTACCTGACGGCACTTGGGTCAAAGGAACCATATTAGATGAGCATCTGCAGCAACCTATCATTTTTTCATAAATCAGTGTAAAAAATACCTTACTTGTATATTGATATGTGCCAGTGCATTGCTTCATATTCGTCAATGATATATGCACCTAGGATATTCTTGAGTGCTGAAGTTCCCACCGAGAAACATAACATTAAGGTAGGGAGCTCCTCAATGCTCCCTACTGATCCAGTGCCACTCAAGTAAAAAAATGATATTTAAAGAAAAATACAATAAGAGTATATTTCGAATATACACGATTGCATAAAAACACTTGTTTGGCGTTGAAGGAAAACATCGTGAGGAAACCTGCACGCCCAAGAAATTATATTTCGAAAGACGTGTGACCTTACCCAAGAAAGTTTTGGTTTTCCGTCTTAGTTGTGCGGGTCTGTTAGTTGTGCGGGTCTGACGGCAGTCGCTCTATGTAAAAATCAATATCTTTAGCAAATCCTTAGGTTTAATTCCTAATTCCGCCAATTCTACTTGATTAGGAAACCGGATAGATAACTCTAAGAAAAAGAAGATAGAATACTCGCACAATATAAATCATATATTTCTTCTAGTTTCCTCCGCGCCATATTTGTTTATAAAACATAGCTAGTAATAATAAAATTGTCATTAGTTATCATAACGCCACTCTGTGCTACATACATAATGAAACGAAGTTAATAAAAAAGGAAATACCAAAAACGGTAATTTTTAGCACTTTTTGTATAAAAACTACAAATCACTAAGCTTCATTATGTTCATTAGTTATTAATAAATTGCATGGGTCATCAAACAATTATGTAATTCATATTTTTAATCAACTGTACTTTTAGCGAATGTTTTTTCTGTTTACGAAATACTTTTGTACGTTCTTTAAAATGCGAATAAATTTAATTGATATTCCTCAATTATATTTTAAGTCAGTGAATTCACTCACTTTAACTATTCACGAACTTGAAATGTAATTTATATAATATAGCTCCAATATGTTCAAAAATTTGGTCGACATGATTTTGTTCCCCTTCGTGCACTAGGCTCCACAGTCTAGATCCACATATGGATCATTGGATACTTTTATTTCCACTTCAATCCACAGATTCTCGTATTCGTATAAACACAAATGTATCTCTACGTAAAACAATAACGTATAAACGTAATTACATCACGTACGTTTACTTTTTGTATTTTACCGGCGCCTTTTCATGTGCTTTTTTCAATAATAATTACTGTACAGGTTCTAAAATACGGAGTATAAGTATAATAATTTGTAAATACAATGAGTAAATTCATACTAACAGCGTTTTATTGTAAAAAACTACTTGATTCAGATAGTCGTATGGTATATCAGATGGTTTACTCTTGATGCTGACTCATACAATCCAATTCTAATATCATAATTTAGACTAATATTTCGTAATGTCTAGTCTACTATAATTTTAACATGCGATTGTATCACATTATTAGTGTCGAACTAGAGAATCGATCATCAAGATCAAACTGATCTAGGGTTAACCTAGATCAGTAGACTAGACATTACGAAATATTACCAAGTGTCATGATGATCTGATCTGATGAGTCTTAATTGCAGAGTAACCCTACTGAGTACTGATCGGATAATATACTATAATTCAAATACTCGTAATATTAATGTTAGGAAATATTATTTGCAACATTTTTTCAGATATTACACTTATACCACTGGGACGTAAATATCCTCTTCTCATGATCAAAGGGCACACATTCAAACGATATGGTCGATCTCCAACTGGTAAAATTTTTTGGAGATGTTCAGGTGTACTGAAGGGATGCAAGGCAAAAGTGAGAAGTTTTACTGAAAATCCCTTGGAAGGAATAGAATATAGAAATATGAGACATAACCACGAACCTCCTGTCAATACAAGGATTTACGAAAGAGTTAAGGATCGAGCCAGTCTTCCCGTCTACTGAAGAAAAACGGACATTTACAAAATTTCGTTTCGAGTCAGGTCCCGAAACTATAAACGACCAAAATTATTACACACGTATTCACATATTGCTCTTTTTACTAATAATTAACTTTTGCAATGCTCGAGAGATTTTGTACACTTCCAAGCGAAGCATCTTTGTTGTAAACGATTATTGCTGGAACATGTTGTCTTTGAATGCTGGCGTACCACAAGGCAGTGTGTTAGTCCCATTCGGTTGATCGCGAATTTCAATAACTTGTTTCATGTGTCCATTACTGTTAGATAACCGTGGATGTAACAGTATGTCAGTCAAGTCATTACTCTCAGAATTGTGTCAGAGTGACGAAAGAAATTGAGATGTCCCTAGGCTGGTCTCAGATTGGGGTACATTGAATTAGGCTCAACTAAATCCTTCCAAGTTATAAGTTTGTCTGTTAAAATAAATCACAATTTTATTTTTGTTCAGTTTCTCGATTACGTGAAGTTCAAAAGCAAGAGTGACTTCCAAAAAATTTATTTTTATGAAGTATTTTATGCCGCAGCATTGCCTTCAACTCTATAAGACTCAGAGCCGGTTTCACATGGAATCCCTCTGTTCATATGATTAGGCTGGTGCTCCCCAATTGTGAGGCATACAAGCATACGGCCTACCATATTAAAGTGCCATCTGCAATGCCACGTCTACTGTTACCACAGCAACTCATTAGGAGTTTACTGTTAACCTCACTCACTCGCAGGAATACAACAACCCTCCAGGGAGTCGTTATTTGGCTGTGGTTTTCTGTGAAGCGGAGGTACTTCCCCAGACGGGCTGCTGGATGCGCCCTACCTCTTTTAAAAACACCCAGACCAGACAAACAGCACACAAATGTTTGTTATGTGTGGGAATCGAACCCACGAGCCCTGGTGTCTGGAGCTCGTCAAATCCTGCCATGTGTTGGTTACTTAAACTTACTTCTAGGTTACTTCTCTATTTCTAGAGCAGTTCGAATGCAGCTCCATCAACTCAACTCAGCATCGAACTGTGTCCCTCAATCACACAACTAGTAGGTCTACCCCACTCTGGTATAACTTCCTTCAATTACATTGGATTGTATCTTCCCATGCCGTTGTATACGGTCGCCCCTGCATTCACACACTCTAACCATTCACCCCCTATATGACGTGCATTAGCTAGTTCCGGTCAGTCATGACTCTGTCCAGCAACAGTCAAGCTACGCGACCAGACACAATAAAGATGGCGTCACGTAGATCTTGGCTAGATTCTAGATACAAATCTACGCCAACTTTGTCTACGCACATGTCAGTGATGTCTTTCGGCAATAGGAGATCAGTATTTCAAAATGACTGTGATGTTCTCCTCCCAGGACCATGATATTAAGGAAGGTTAGGCACATCAAAAGCACATTGACGAGCTCGGTGGCGCAGTGGTTACGCTGCTTTGACACCAGGGTTCGTGGGTTCGATTCCCACAAAAAGCAAACATATCTGTACATAGACATGTGTATTTGTATTGGCCTAGATGTTTTTAATCATCAAATCAAGCATCAAAGCAGCCCGTCTGGAGAAGTACCTCAAAGAAAACCGCAGCCAAACAATAACACGATTGAGTAAGGTACACTCCTAAGGAGTTGCTGTGTTAGCAGCAGAGATGGCGTCGCACGAGCCATACGTAATGTATTGCAAGCGTTCATAGGCTACCACTAACCGCTTTACATCAGGTGGGCCGTATGCTTGTATGCCTCCCGACGTTGTATAAAAAACAGGTATGTAGGGCGCATCAAAGCGACGCGTCTGCGAAAGGACCTCCACCTCTCAGAAAACCGCAATCAAGTACAAACTAGACGGTGGTTGTGTTCTTTCGAGATTACCAGCAAGCTCATCAGGAATACCTCTTCTAGTTGTAAAGCGCGAGCGGTACTTTTTGTATTGCAAAATTGGCTATGGTACCCACTTTACATCAGGCGGGTCGTATTCATTATGACGTTGTTCAAAAACACATTATCTTGGATTGTATGTACTTTTGTTTGTTGTTACACAATCATTAATCACCTGTAACCGATATTAATGTGGTATTATTATATTCGCGGTAGCGGAACACAGGTTTCGGTTTGCATTCACTATTGTTAATTAAAATTGTAATGTGATAGAATACATTTTTCTGACCTGTAATTTATTTTAATATATAAAAAGAGGAATACTTTACAAATTTGTTTATTACTTCAAGCCTTCCGGTCGTGGAAATCAATTGATCAGCGAAACGAAGATTTCAGGGCTAACGGGCTCATAAAATGAAAACGACGTGAAATTATCGCAAATCCTTCCATGCATCGATTCTTAGTTTACAATATTTTTCGTGTGTGTTGACCGCTCAATCCAGTTATAGGTTGATACCGAGGGGAAAAAGATTAAAAAAAACATTAGCCGGCAAGGACTAGTTGGAAAATTTTGCTAAGTTTATAATCAATTGAAAAAGCACAAATTTCACGAGACAAAGTGAAGTACTTAGTTTGAAGTAGTTTTTTAGCAAAACAACACATTTCCTTCCCTTTTTTTCCTAACTTTTCAACGTAAGCTCAACTTTCCGAGCAAATTCAAAAAATCTAATTTAAGGATTTTAAATTTTTTCTCTCGAACAAAATAATTCAATTGACGTGAAATTTTCATGCTTGAGACATTTACATTTTTCAAAAAAAATCTACGTTTATGTGCGTAAGCTTAGTTGCATTTACCTCGAAACTTTTAAGTACAATGTGAAATTGAATAGAATATTTTCCCCCTAAAATTAATATAAAATTTAATAATCGGTACCTTTTATATAAAGCAGAATATAACTAAAGTTTATTATTTACAATTTTTGTGACTAATCCGTTAGCTGAACATATTTCCGCAAAGATTACAAAAAGAAACTCTTTTAAAAGCACCTGCGGTTAATAATTTTACTTTGTACTAAATTTAATTTTCTTTTTCTCTGTCACTGTCCTTAACTTGACCTTGGTGGAGTGGTTAACAATATTACACCAGGGCTCGATTCTCACACAAACATTTGTGTACATGAACACATCTGAATGTCTTGACCTGGCTGTGAAAGAGAAGAAGGGTGCATATTAGTAGCCCGACTGAGAAAGTACCTCCACCTCACGGAAAACCGCAGCCAGTAAACAACTCCTGGAGGATCGTTGTGTTCCAACGAGTGAATGAGGTTATCAGCCATGCAATTCTGTAACAGCAAACGTCCTTACATCCTCGGAAACATCGGCTGTTACAGCCTTGAACACAAAAACAATTCTTTGGTGTCGCTTTTCATGGTTGTGCGACACTAGCACCGCAAGGCTGCGTTTGGAATTGGATTTCTACAAGGCAAACAGCCTCGCGTACGCTTACAGCCTTATAGAATATCAAATAATTTAGCCGTGATCGCAGTAGACAATGTCAAAGCTGTGACATCTGTGATCACAGCGACGCACACAGCCATTACGAGTCGCTTAGAGAATTGCATGGCAGTAAGCTTGTAAGGCGTTGCTGTAGTATTAGTAGCAAAGGCGGAACGCGCTGCGATACTTCCTGTAATGCAACCGTCCATTGGCTACGGTAACCTCTTTACATTAGACAATATGCTTGCATGCCTTCCGACGTTGTATAAAAAGTATTTTTTCATAAAAAACTTTTCCATCCCTATTTCTTTGTCTGAAAAGTGTCAGCACTAACCTATTACATATTTATATGATTCC
The DNA here is from genome assembly GCA_947507595.1 of Pyralis farinalis. Classification (NCBI taxonomy): domain Eukaryota; kingdom Metazoa; phylum Arthropoda; class Insecta; order Lepidoptera; family Pyralidae; genus Pyralis; species Pyralis farinalis. Next base: position 6,080,402 of record OX382270.1, read on the forward strand.
AAGTGGTATAACTATTTAACAATATCTCTCAAACATGGTCTTATTTTCAGATATACGATTAATACCAATTGGAAGAAAATACCCTCTTCTCATGGTAAATGGGCATACTTTCAAACGATTTTCCAAAAGCCAATTTGGTAAAATTTTTTGGAGATGCTCCAGTATTTTAAAGGGTTGTAAAGCGAAACTCGTTAGTTTGGACGAGAACCCTATAGACAATATTATCTCAGTAGACTTGGGTCACAACCATCCTCCCCCCAGAGTATTTGGCCATTAAGAAGTCTAATGTGAACACTATTCTATTTGAGATGGTGAACAAGAAGCAACGTTAATCTATATGCTACAGACTCATTTTGCGTCACTCGAGACGAGGAAGTAGAAATATACACCAAAAATATTACTTACCACTCAAGCAACTCCTGGACTTGCAAATTTTTCCGCCATTTATCTATGGCTTCCATATTATTTTTAATGTGTGAAGATGCAGGCGAAGGACACAAGGCTATTCAGCATTATAATGCACTTGTGTCAGATGCGTGGCATTAGATATTTAAGCTCCAACGTCAGCAAGTGACAAAAAGAGTTGAACTTGTTCAATTTACTTAGTAATTCATTGTGTAACTTATATAAAATGGTCAAAGTTAAATGGTAGAAGATGAAACACCACAAGTTTGCGATGAACAGTAACGTTGTATTTCGATCTACGTGTATATAGTATGAGTGTATACGTATAGGTTACGGCAACCACTTTACATTACGTGGGCTTTTATGCCTCTGCATGTTTTATAAGAAGAAAATGATCTCAGTCAATAAAATTATTTTTAAATAATGAACATTTCATTAATTTTTTGAGAAATCATAATCTATGTATATATATTTCGAGGCCAGGACTAATTTACAATAGAAGAAACATAATTCTGAACTGAATGTTTTTAACAGCTGCTGATTAAAGTGTATATTATTATATTATTTACCAGATTTATATATATATATATATATATACATATTATTTTCCATATTTACCAAAGGGAGACTTTGTACAAAAGTCGTCTGCGTGGGTACCTCTGTCTCACCTATTTCTACCGCCTGCTTGGCTATATTTATATAACTGTTTTCCGGTTTGAAGGGTGAGATATGGCAGAGAAATTAATGGATACTGTGACAAAACATCCTTCAGTCATGGTTGGCAGCGCACGAATAACATCCCCGTGGTGTTACGACCGTCAATAGAATGCGGTGACCGCTTACCATCTAATGCGGACCGCATGCTTGTTTGCCAATCAAGTTTCATAAAGAAACCCCCTATATTACAAAAATGGGTCCGTGTACTTATGTACGCCCGTGAGAAGTTATACTTCTCTGGTATCATTAAATAAATATTTTACATTAATAACTTAATAATATTTTAATTTATAAGAAGGGTTATTGGAGTAAAATTAAAAAACGTCTATCAAGTAGTAGCGGCGATGTTTATGGAATGTATTACATACAAATCAAATGTAAAATACATATGTTATACATTTTTAACTATAGCGCCATCTACCGGTAATACCGTGAAACATTTAGCAGTTTTAACTTATTGCACATTTTTAACTATAGCGCCATCTACCGGTAATATCGTGAAACATTTAGCAGCCTCAACCTGTACTTTTGTGTTCGAGTGCCACGCATTCACTCTCGCTCTGTCTCTTTCTATTCTCCATGGTAGCGTTAAACGTTTAACGCAACCTTTTTGCAAGTCGCATTAGAAGTATAATTTAAAAAAAAAAGTCTTCCGCGAGTGATACCTTCATATTAAATAAAGTTCATTTGCAACCTTATTAAATTTAATAACCTTAAAGAAATGTAACGTACTCTAGTTTTTAGTATTATCCATATAAACCGTGCCAAACACGAGTTTACGGTTCCCAAAACTAAGCTCTTCATCTCTTAAACGAGGAATTAAACGAAGCTTGTACCATGACTGCAAGACATCTGATAGACCATGAATAAAATAACCGTGGAGAACCAATGAGACTGATTGTGCTTAGTAACTCAATTCACCGCTACGGGTCGGGGGTAAAATAGAACGTGCAGCTGTTATTAGCTTCACGGATCAACATAGTGTCACTTATTGGTTAAAATATCCTTCCATTGATCAGGTAGGTGCCCATCGCTGAGATATTTAGCTAAAATACTACGTTTTTGTGAACACTGGGTGCATTGATGCGCAGTCAAGTGGTTTTTGCATACCTATGATACATAGAAAACACGACAAAGAGGTGTGCCTTATGCGGGCTTAGTCCTAAAGCTAAATAGTTAGCCGGTTGCTACCCCACTCGACCACCACTGTGCTCATCAAATTTCCGCTCTATTCATTGTGAGATGGATTTAAGATTCTAAAATAATGTCTTTATGTCCTTAATTTTATTATTATTTAAAAAATAATAATAATTTAACAGAAAGTAATTTAATTATCAATGTATCTTGCATTAATAATCAAATTTCTTATTGTTGAATTTTTACTTTCCTTCGTTTCTTTTTTATTGATTTTTTATTTAGTTTGTAATCATAAAACACCTTAATAATAAACAATCGGCGAAACAATTTTTTTTAATACTATTGAATGTTTCCTCATCGAGAACACATATTTTGTTGTCACGTAAAAGATGATTATTTCTGTTTTCTTCTTTTTGAAATATTTTGTTGAATTTGTGCGAAAATGAAATTCTGACAAATGATTTTATTTGCAGTTTTTTATAGAACGTCCATGAGAGGAACGAGGCAATTAGTAATTGATGGATATTCCTTCATCTGTCGAAGTTATTGTCTGCATCACATAAAGAAAACGTGGAAATGTGCGACGCACGCCGACTGCACAGCCAAAGTGCATACAATACAAGACGAAATAGTTACTTTGAATAATTCACACAACCACCCATTAAATGTTCTTAAATGCAAACTATCCCATTTAGGTTCTTATGTAGATCTAGTCAACTAGTATAGGTATATTAAGTTCTGGGCGATAGCGACATGTTTTGTGAATAAAATTGTGATGATTTTTTTAAATTACTTTTTTTATAATAATTAACTTGACCCAAACCTGCACTTTTATGATATTTCTTTCATTCGAGATAACTCGGATACACCTAATTCAACTTCAAACTCAAACCTGGGAACCTTAATTATTATACCTCGGAATGATTATTCATCACCTACTCGTAATTGGTCATTAAACCTAAAGTGTTCCTAAGAGGTTATTTGTAAGATTTGAAAGACCGAATGAACACTCACACGCATCTAACGCAGATTAACTGGTGGGCAACGCACGTGTGACACACCCTGGTGTTGCAACGCAGTGTATCCGTAGGCTACGTTAACTGCTCACCATTATGCAGGACGTTCGCTTGTTTACTTTCTTTATACTACTAAGGTGGCAAATAAGCATACGGCCTGCCTGATGATAAAGTGTTAATGGTTTAAAAAACTCGCTGAATACAGAAATAACAGCTTCATGTAATGTTTTTTTTATATTCACGCGAATGATAGGTAGAAGTTATCAGTAAGCTCATGGAAAGTTGCTGTGTTACTGGCACCCTTGGTAGTCGCATAATTGTATTTGTATAATAAAAGTTCGTAAGCTTCAATATATACTTCTCATTGTTGTTTGGATCTTGACTAACGGACACGAGAGACGTTGTCCTACTCGAAAATAAATACCTAGAGGCCGATTACAGTGTAATTGTGAATCTAAACCGTCAAGGGACCCACTCAAATACACAAAAAAAAACAATTATATCAGTCCAGCTGTACAGGAGTACACTGAGAGGAGGAGACTAAATAATATATGTATACATATATAGGAGTATATTCACATATGTCCTTCCTTACCTTACCTTCACATTTATGACTATGTTTTTTATACTATGTCAGGAGGCATACAAACATATGGCCCACATGATGTAAAGCGATCCATAGTCTATGAACGCGTGCGATACATTAAGTATCACTCGCGCGATGCCACCTCTGCCGCTAACACAGCAACGCCTTAGGAGCTTACTGGTGACCTCGATTACACGCAGGAACACATCAACAAAGCTGTCATTTGGCTGATGGTTTTCTGTGAGGTGGAGGTATTTACCCAGACGGGCTTCTTAGACACGCCCTATATCTCTTCACCCGGACCAAGAAAAACAGACATGTTAATACACACAAATGTTTGCCCTGTGTGGGAATCGAACCCACGAGCGTTGGTGTCAAAGTAACTTAACAGTGTGTTTTGCCACCGAGCTCGTCAAAAAATATTGTATCTATGTAATGGATAATATGAATAACTTTATAATTGTTATCAGATCTTCTGAAAAAGACGTACAAAGAAGATTACTACTTATTAGACGAAGCTATAAGACGTGTCATAGAAGACGGAAGCAGCATACGATCAATAGCAAGAACATATCAGATATCGAAGTCTCGGTTGGGTAGACTGGTGAAGAAGACGAAGGAAATGGTGCGGGAGCGCATGTTTATAGACGTGAAGTCGTCATTGTGAAGGTTAATGATGAAGTCAGCATTAAAGAGTCAGCAAAAAGTCATTAATGATTAGTGCTGCGGTTTGAAAGTTTCGAACAGACATTTGTAGCTTCTATGTCATTTATTTTAAGGTGGAAAATCATACCTCGCTTTTCTGGTTGAATATTACAGGGCAGGTTTGATTTTGACTGCAAAATATTTGTCTTATTATTACTGAAAGCGATAAGACAATTGCTAAAATTAAACGTAAATTGTTAAAAAAATGCTTTCTAAAGAATCGGCGAAAAGCTGAAATTGTTAGAAAACTATTAAACCAAAGTTTGTCGATAGGAGAACAAGAAAATTTATAGATTTTTTTTATTGTCATTATTACAATTGACGTGATAACGTCTTATAAATCGATGAACGCCGGCAGCAGGCACGAAAAAGTGTCACGTTCCGCCAGAGCCGAGCGTGTAAGCGAGGGCGCGGAACAATCGATAGAGAGGCACGATCTGCCTAATAGTTCGGCTTGTGACGCATCTGTCTCTCTTCCACTCCATCGGCCGATGCGTCCGAGTAGAAGAGAGACAGTGGCAGCACACAACCTACACGTGAACTGTTTTGTCAACTATTGAACGTTTTCTTATGACGTTATCACGTAAAATTATCATCCGTAAACCGACATTACAGATAACCAATTTTTTTATATTCCACTCGGAATAGGGATCGGACAACATTTCAAAAAGTGTTCTAAATTAATCATAGTGGATATTTATCACCTTCAAAAAGGAATTTAAAGAAATACCTAGAAATGACTCAAATCAAACTCAAAAAAAAAAAAAATATGTTTAAGGATTGTTTATTTAAAAAGGCCGCGTGTTACGGATACATAACCCTCACTGTACCTAGTGAATCATTGCGTACAAGACATATTGGGCAATCGTTCCGAGGAATATGCTGACCATCATTTTCATCATTCACATGGTAACATTTTCAAAGATCAACAGAGAGTTCTCTCGCAAGCGAGCTAAGAGAAGCACGTCTCCTCAACCAATCAATCGCTGATCTAGCGGTATCTAGTAAGTAAGATATCTATTTTTTTAAAAACCTTCATCAACAGTGGTTTTACGTAATTGGCGTAAAAACACGTTATTTTATGTACTCAAACTACAAGTCAACTACTATTATTTTATGTCTGATATTAAAGGTATTTGAATGTTTGTAGCACTTATCAATGCGCCATTTACGCGGCACTTTTAAATAAATAATCTTATTTTTTTGGTTATTTCTAAGTTTATTTATATAAAAAATAAATAATCACAATTTTTAAGGCGTTAAATGAATATTATGATATCCCATATAACTGAGCTACAACAAATAACCTGAACGATGAACTGATTCACGGAAATATTTACGAAACGCTTGTGTATTACAGACAATCAAAGTGAAGTCATCGATAGAAATCTATATTAAAAGTTAATTGTGATTATGTTGTCTGTACATCTAATCACGAAAGTTGCCAACATTGTACAGTTTATAAAAATATATGTTTATTGATACGAGTATTATTAGCTAGTGTATATGGGTCCAATCCAAAGAACTTTTTTGCCAATTTTAGTAAAATCGTTAATGCTTAATGATAAAGTTATATGATTGTTGTTTATATAACTAATAATGTACATCTAATGTTTGTTAACATAACACATAAATTTCAGTTATCTACTTATAATATACATTTGTACAATACTGCTATTCTCTTATTGCAATATGAAAAAGAAATCATCTGAAACTTGAAGGTGCCGATTAAGAAGTTTACGTGATGAACATTCACAAATGTTGTTATCATATAAACATACAATATTTCAGGCTAATACATACCACAAAGTTGCAGATGCATCCCATTGATCAATCGCATAAATAAAGATTCACACCGAAAGGGCGACACATTCGGTGGGAACCTTTGTCTATTAATTGTATATAAATCGTGATTTATAATATAATATATTGAATATAATTGTGATTTACGATACGTTTGCGTGCGTCAGACGCACGGCAGTTCGAGAGACAGACTATAATTTACGAGTATGAATGTGACATTGAGTGAAAAAAACTTAAAAAACGATTTTTCTATTTTCAATATAAATTGATTTGTAAACAATCGATTTTAGAAGAAATAATCGATTTTTGCGGAAAAATATTTTTCTCTATTTATCGAAAAACTGCACGCTATTTCATATAGTAATGTTACGTTCTCGATCTCTGGTATTATTAAAAAATTTACAACGCTGATAGCGGTTGGGTGTCAACCGACCCCATTTGCACCCATCATAGGTTTTTGAGCAGCTGACTGACTTCGATTAATAATTGGAGACGGAGAGAACAGCTTTTGAGCGCTTAATAAGCGCTCGCACCAGGGTGTAGTTCTTCGGGATTTAGTTCAGCTAATAAGGGCTCGCCCACTCAGAATATAAAATACAGTAATTTGTGACTACATGTCATCATGTAGTCTAAATTTGTGTTCTCGGATTTGTGTAGAAATGTCTGTTTTTCCGACTGGGTCGTAGAGGTCTGCCGGCGGTCGCTCCGTGTCAAAATCAGTTTCTTGCCTAATGGTTCAGCCATGCAATTCTCTAAGCGACTCGTAATGGTTGTGTGCGTCGCTGTGATCACAGATGTCACAGCTTTGACATCGTCTACTGCGATCACGGCTAAATTATTTGGTATTCTATAAGGCTGTAAGCGTACGCGAGGCTGTTTGCCTTGTAGAATTCCAATTCCAAACGCAGCCTTGCGGCGCTAGTGTCGCACAACCATGAAAAACGACACCAAAGAATTGCAATTTTGTGTTCAAGGCTGTAACAGCCGATGTTTCCGAGGATGTAAGGACGTTTGCTCTTACAGAATTGCATGGCTGGCCAAGAAAGAAGAACGTTGTTTGAACGATGCTGTGTCAGCATTGTCCTCAAAATAGTATGACTTTGGAAATTTTTAAATCGTTATTAGATTTTCTTACCATATTTACAGCCCCGTATGCTTGTTTGCTATCCAGCTAATAATATATATATATATATATATGTGATCTCCGCTTTTAAGTTCCTAAAGGACGCAGCGATTACAGGAGCCTAGAGACGCTTACAACCTAAACAGTATTGCTTGTGTTGCTAATACTGAATGATGCTCCTGGCTACTACGGTAACTGCTAATCAATCAAGTAGTATTATAAAAAAATTGCCAACCCATCACCCATTAAGGGAATAACCTATGGAGATTCGATGAGACCGATATTATGTAGTGACCCAATTCACCGCTACGGATGGTAATGCACAGCTAGTTTGGTTAGTTCACGGATATACAACGTGCCACTTGTTACCTTATTGATTAAAATATTCTCCCATTGGTAATGCGCAATCAAGTGGTTTATTGATTTGTGGCCTCACCAGCTGCTTGACCTTACTCACCCGTAAGAAAACGACAACTCCAAGCAAATATTTCATTTTGCCACACTGTTAATTAATACTTCTTTCCCTTAGCAGCTTCTTTATAAACTGTTGCCTACCATCATGAGAGCATCAGAGTCTCATTGGTAGACTGCACCACACGCAGGTAGCTTTCACTAAGAGCTACCCAAACCCACATGTCGCCATCAAGAAGTGACTGAACTGGTGGAGGTCAATACTTGGACATTAGTATATTGTTAATCCTTTCTGAACTTCTTTAGCAGGTATGTATTGGACTTCTTCCAAGCGAGGCAGGAGTATTATGCACATAGGCAACTATTCGTTGCACAATAAAACCTCTTGACGCTTCAGAAAATTACGGAAACACGCAAGAAACTGAAAGAACTATCTTTGTATCTCTTTTGAATTCATTGGTATCATTTCATACGTGCGCGGGGATATGAATCCAAGACGTAGAGGCTCTTTTTAAGATGTCGATGTAATGTGGTATACCAGGGGATATCTATGGAAAAATCTCGTAGCTATGAGCAGGTCTCGGCAGACATATCTGACTCATAAATAATGTGACGAAAATTATACATATTTTTTTATAAAATTATGATAGGAGAGGCGGTGTGTCATATTAAAGAAGTTAAAATAACACTCTCTATTCTATATGATATAATCTAAAATATCTAAAAACGTACGTACCTAAAAGCGACACTAATTTAATATCCGTCTGATCAGCAATAATCTACTGATCAGACAGAAGAGCTTGATCCTTCCATACTATTGTATGTAATACAATGCGAGAATCATGGTTTCTGTATGATTTACTATGGTGAATGTACATTAAACTATTAATATCTATATTCAATTTTATATCTCGCTTTTCAAAAAAAAATAGTCAAACTTTCACCTACAAACGAGGAAAGGTTTTCTTTAATTACTAAAATTATCTAATATTTCTCTCAGCTTCTTACAAATGTTCAGCACATTCGTAGGTCGAAAGGTTTTGTACATATGAATCTAAGTCTCCTCTCTTACTCAGTTTCTCACAGGTCAATTTTGCATAAAACTCGAAAGAAGGAGATTCTCGTATACTAATCTAACTCTCTTATTCATTTCTCTCAGGTCAAATTTTCACCACTCTAAAAGGAGGTTTTATTACTCTACGGTTATCGCTACCACCGTGAATACGGTGACGAGAATCGAAGTTATTGGAGATGTACCAAACGAGGGTCCTACAACTGTAAAAGTAGAGCGAAGATCATCAGCGGACGCATTTTAATCATGGGAGAACACAATCATCAATAGGAAACAGAAAAACATTAAACACCGTTTTAGGCTATTTAAAATTTATACTTAGTTGTTATGCAGCCATAAGCTGTAAAGTTTGTAGTTCAATCCCATCTTTCAAACTCTCACGTGATGCATTCACATGAGATGAGGTTGGATTGGCACATAAAACCAGTGGAGTAATTACGTTCCAACTAGCACACAAACTGAATAAGGTGACTTTCAACTGATCACTAGTTCTACAATACCTGTTCAACTGCTGTGCTGATGTCCTTAAGCCGGTGAGCAGCTGTTCTAGAGCTGTTGAACTGAGACAGTCTACTTGAGCAAATTGTATGTTAGTTGAGATAAGTCATTTATTGATCGGTTATTAATCAAATTTGTGACATATATGTTACTACTTGTGTATACTATGTAGGTACTATAACACTTTGTTATTTGAGAGCTATTCTGTTATTGTTGAGACCGAATTACTATTGTTTTTTAAACATTATTGGTATATAATTTATTAATTTGTAAAATAATTCGAAATCTGTTAATGAAAATGGCCGGAATGGCGATTTTTAATAAGCAGCGGTATAACTTGGACGTCTTTTTTTTATTATAAAATACAAGTATTTAAAAATTATAGTTCACTTATAAATCTTTCTTCATAAACAAATTTATGGAGTATTTTTCATGTCCTTTTTTATAAATAAATATGGTGAAGATGAAACAAAAACCAAAAAAGTGGTACGTAACTTCCGTGTATACTATACTCATCATAGAGTACCAGCTTATATCGTCAGTACTTAGTATAAGTATATTTGTAAGAAAAGCAGTGAAAGCGCGGGGGATAAAAAGCCGGCGTATTTGCCAACTGATCCCGGGTTCGAATCCTGGAAAGTAATGTCTTTGGATTTATGTACAAATTTGTAATTATAGGCCGGCAGTGTAAGAAAACATCATGATAAAGCTCACAAATACTAGAAATTATATTTCGAAAGACATATGACCTAATCTAAGAAAGATCTGTTTTTTTCCACTGGGTTGTAAAGGTCTGATGACAGTCGCTTCAAGTAAAAATCAAAAAAACCCAATCCTTAGGCTTAGGTTGCGGACCCCGCCAATCCTAATTGATTCGGAAACGGCGTAACGCTAAAAAGAAGAAGAGTAAGTACTCGCACAACATAAACCATGCATTTCTTGTAGTTTCCTACGCGCCATATTTGTTTATAAAAAATAACGAGTAATAATTAAATCGTCATTAGTTATCATAAAAACACTCTGTGCTTCAGAGGGTACGCATCGTTAGTGAACAACAACGGCACGGCACAGCACGGCACGGCACAGCAAGATTTCTGTGAGTTTTGTACAGCTAAGTGCAGCTCAAGTTTTACTCTTTGACCTTTGTACCGTTCTTATGCCGTTCGTATTAAAAGTTACAATAGTACTTCGAGTGTTAAGCATGATCTGCTCTTAGCTGTACTCAAAAGGTAAAAATGGATCACTTTGTTGTTCGTCTGTCGGTCTATCTATCTACATGTTGTGTGTGAGTGAGGTCACCAGTAAACCCCTAAGGAGTTGCTGTATTAGCAGCAGAGGTGCGTGCGATGCGCGAGTGACACTTGATGCTATGTCACGGTAACCGCTTTACATCAGGTGGGCCGTATGCTTGTATGCCTTCCGACGTTGTAAAAAAAAAACTATGGAATGCTTCTGCATGTAACGGGATCCGGCTGTGTACTGAAGCATCTGTCCTCCACCTCACAGAAAACCGTAGCCAAATAACAACTCTCTAGAGGGTTGTTGTGTTTCTGTGTATGAGTGAGGTCACCAGTAAGCTCCTAAGGAGTTGCTCTGGAAACAGCAGAGGAGGCATCGCGCGAGTGATACTTAATATATTACAAGTGTTAATAGGCTACGGTAACTGCTTTACATCAGGTGAACCTGTATGCTTGAATGCCTCCCGACGTAGTTGTGAAAAAAAAAATATTCCACTGATTACTTTGCCGTGCCGTCCCATTGATGGGCACCAGATTACAGTGAAGATCTACATTCTGATGTTTTTCAACTAAAATAATGATTATAATGACTGCGACCCTTATTTCTAGCTAGATACCGATACAAAGGTTATTGGGACCAACCATAACTATATTATGTTAGATATTCATGAAAAATAATACAACTCAAATTTATTTAATTATGTTAATGTTAATTAAGTTTAAGATAAAAAAATGTACATAAAAAGTAGCTAGATAATTATTATTTATTAAATCATTAATGTTAATACATTAAAAAAAACTTGCAATAGCTCAATGCAACAAAATGTAACATCGCGCTCCCAATTTCTATCGGTACATGAACATAAAAAAAAACATTAATACATGTAAGTACAATGCAGCGCATAACATATATCTATATATATATATTAAGAAATAAATTAACTAAATGGATAACAAAATAATACATACATTTCATGGATTTCAAGTATAAAAAATTTAATTAAAAATATAAAAATTATTATTAGGTTTTATTGTTTGGCCCTTTACCTGACTGCAAAAAAGTTTTTTTTTTTGCGGTCACTGGATTTGTTTTATTCACTGATCTATCATTGCGTATTTATTACTATAGAAGTCCGTGGTCCTAGCTGATAAAATTACTAGAGTAAACATAAATCTCAGTATCACTTTGGTAAAAGCGTACTGGTATATATAATCCCAGTTGATAGGCAGAGGTATTATTCTGAGGAGGTCAAATTTACATGCGATTCGATCTACGAGTATAATACTTTTTCTGTATCTACCATCGTTTAGTCATGCGAACAAACGCAAGTTGGCAATCACGTTAGCAGGTGCATGCCACCGTGAATTCTCTCATCGCAATCGGCCATGCATTGTTTGACAGCCGAAACAGAGACGATCAGAACAGCCACGGCAGGTGCAACGTAGTTGGTGAGTGTCGGACGGTGCTAACTTTACTTGTTCTACTCTTGTTCCCTTGCAGCATAGGCAGAGAGATTCAAGCGCGGCATAATTCCTCACATACCTCACTTGATTCTCTAACAACCATAACATTTTCATGCGCGACCGATTTTTAGGTTTCCTGTCATAATTCTGATGTAACACTACTAATTTCGTCGTGGTTAGAGAGTATTGGCCTTTTTCGACTCGTAAATAAAACAGAAAAATATACGGAAGTGACTTCCACTTTTGCGTTGTATATTTTTTCGTCATTCTTTCGTCCTGCATCCTCTTTGTAAAAATGGTAATGGTAATTTGAAACAACGAAGGATTCGTTTTCTTATCTAGCTCTAGCTCTCGCTTCCATACGTTCGCAAGCGAACTGAATATTCTGGCTTAGGTTTCTGCTGCAAAAAGTTTTCCTAGCGCTCTATTTACGCTGATCTCTGAGCCCACTCATCGCGCGGTGTCGAAGGCGTCCCTGTAAAAATCTTATAGAAATCCTTGTATTGTCTCTTTATATGCACCATAGATCTTTTAATCCTTATCCTACATTATACTGCTGTAAAAAAACATCTTTTTCCAAAATTCGTACTACGCTATTATCCGTATCAATAAGATGCTAATACAATTTAGAGTTTAATTTCAGGACCTATTTACCTACAGACTAAGAGTGGTATAATCCTGAAATTGGATGGCTATGAATACTTTAGTGATAGGAATTTAGCGTACAGACGGATATGGCGGTGTGTTCACAAAAACAGGAAATCGTGTCCCGTTATGATTCTCAGCATTAAGCACCAAATAGTTAACATCATCAATAAACATAATCATCCAAAAGATGATGCTGATGAGGAAGATATAAAGATAGTATAGTATAACTTTATTATATAGTCAGAGTTAAGCACAGGCTACAATATTCTTTCATCACTGCGGTGATCAGCATGGCATTGATGGATAAACAGTGACAGTGTAGACCGAAGCTAAGCTGAATCACATATGCCTACGTAATTGCATCTATGCCTGATTGCGACCAAGCCTTACCAAATATTTTTCGCAGATAATGTGGCAAATTAAATAGCATTTTGGTAGCAATTACATTCCAATTACAACACTTCCCCAATCATTTTCGTTACATTTGTTTCTTCGCTTGGTCTGCTTTTGTCACATTTCATCAACAATTGTAAATTCCAGAATTAGTGACCAACAATTTTATTTTTAATAAGCAAATATTAGTTTTTTATCATTTACTGTGAGCAGTTTCCTTAGAAGAAAGGTGAACAAAATGGTTCATAATGTTTCTTGGTTGCCGTAAAACATATGTATCGTGTTTAGCACACGAAATAAATTTAATGAAATTTCATGACCGTCTTGTAATTTGAGAACAAAGCGACCCCGAATTAAAGGTCGCTTTGTTCTCAAATTACATACTGTTTTCCATACTGTTTGTTGGTCGCTACTCATGTGTTTAAAGTTGTCAAAGTAATGATTACATGCAAGCGTATTGCGAAAATTATTACGGGCACATAGTCAACATTTAAAATGTTTGTTAGTCATGTCGCAAGTTGTCTTTATAACAATTATTTATGTTCAGACAGATCTATAACTTCACGCCAAGTGCCACTTTATATAATACTTTCCTTTACTTTATACTACTTACTTTCCTTTCGTTTTTTTTTTAAATAAAGCTATCACTTTCGTTCCTTGTTCCTTATAATGTTTAATATGTGTCTTAAAATAACTGAAACTAAATAAAATTAAAAAGAAGGCTAAATTTTATTTTAGCTATAAGCTACCTACCTGTCAAATTTCATTTTCACATGTCAAATAGTTTTCAAGATTTCATTTTTAGACAGTAACTTACGTTTCACTTTTATAAATATATAAACTTTGTATAATTATGCGTAAAATAAAGGTTTACTCCGAATTCTATGCTGTTGTATGTTAATACCCTAAATTACTGGTAATGGTTTATAGGATGCTATATAACTATTTATTTCAAATATGTGTACGTAGAGAAAAATGTAGTGCTGTAAGTAAATCTGCGGCAAGGTTTTAATAATATTTTTGTCTATTTCAGGTCTGGATAGTAGTTCCTTCAATATCAAAATCAGTAGCATAACAACAGAAACAAGTCAGGATAACATATCAGATGATGATGTTATCGAAGTTGTCAGAGATGATGCTCCAATAGAAATATTATCTGATGGAGAGGAGATGGACCTTGAACCACGAAGTCAAAGTCAGGAATCGACAGCGGAACAACAAAACTTTGATTTCGCTTCCTTACCTTACATCACAGAAGTGCGTTCTACTGGAAATGACGATGAAGACAAAGAATTCGTCCAAGATCCTTTAAATTGTTGTAGTGATAATTTCGTAGACGTACCGCCTGCTAACGCGGAGAATTTACCATCCTCCACAACTGAAGATTCTATTAATGAAAATACGAATACTATACTAAATAGCAAAGAAAATGATCCTTTGACGTCAAATGAAAATTTAATTCTTTGTGACAAAACTGAGGTTGAATCTACCATGCCTGACGAAGATAAATTATCCAACCAATCTGACGATAATTCTACCGCTCCTGAACCAAATATTGGTGGTGATAATAAAAGTGTAAGCAAGGAATAACGAAAAATATTTTGTATATGTTTGATAAAATTACTTCATAATACTAATTGTTTAGTGGATGGATATGTCCGTTCGGTATTAAATCTATAATTTTTATGTATATTAAAAAAAAAATTAAAGGAATATTGTTTTTGTTACCTTCTTTCTCATTGAAATCAATAAAATATCAATGGCAAGTATGTTGTTTATGGTATAAATGGAACTTTACTGTCATTTAATTCTGAATATTTTTTATTTTTAGATGACAGCGACGTAATAGGTGAAAATTTTGTCCTAACCAGAAGCAAACGCGGTGCAGTGATACTCCTTTATGGAAATTATAAATATCGTCAAGATTATGTGCACGGGAACAGAATATCGTGGAGATGTATAAGAAGACACAGTGGTTGCAAGGCATCAGCCGTGACTATTGGTGCAATGCTAGTAAGATGTTCGAGTAATCACTCCCATTTTGAAGAAACATTAATGGAAGAAACTGACAATATATCATCTGATCAGTAATGAATAACTAGAATGATACTTACATCATATATATGATGCTAGCTAAGACTGGTTCTAAATAGCTGCAAGTGATTATTAGAGAATTTAGTACTGCATTTATAATTCCATGATTTTTCATTTAAAATATTTTTTATCACAATCTGATGTCAAACCTAATTTAAATATGATTATATAAAATAGTCACTCATATTCAAGACCTCATTCATATAGCACAATTAAACATTATTAAAACAATCGGTTTTAGATTAGGCCATAATGTCCTCAGATATTAGTTTTGGGTTCCGAAAATCGAACTTCGTTTTATGTTAATGGTGATTCTTCTCTTCAGCTTAAGTGGCATGGAAGTTGAAGCTTTACATACACTAAGCTAAAGACTGTTACAACTAACCTAACCCTAAGCTAGATTTTGAGAATCCAGAGACCCAATCTGAATACGCTTGTGTCTAGCCTATATGAAATGCCGGCTGTGACATCTGAATAATTTTGATTAAAAACGATTTGCTAAAATAATTTTTGGGTTAGTTTTAGGTGCCCGCGCTGCTTTCGTGGAACAAAACGGAAGACGCGTGCTGATGATTGGAGCTAATCGTTTCATGAAGCACTACATCAGTAGACGCGGCAGGACCAGATGGAGATGTTGCAAATCATTCAATAAGTGTCGAGCTATTGCTATCACCGATGCCAACCATATTGTCAAGCTGAATGACTGTCACAATCATTATTGACTTCCTGCAATAAGAGTCTATTGCTATAACGTCAAGAGCTTCCCGCAAACATCATTTACCCGCAGAAATACAATAACACTAGAGTATTTAATTACTTTGTTTCTATCTTCTGTAAGATGAAAGTGCACATTAACTATCGTGAGGTTAGGACATACGCTCTCTTTCGCCAGAAACCCTTTACGAATTTTGACTGAATTACTTCAAACGAGGTAATGGCTTTAACTGTAGTAATCTACTCACTTTCCTAATGTAACATATAACTATATTGCATGGGAGTGACCCGTTGTCGTGTCTGCCAATATAACCGAACACGCAACTTAAAGAACGTCGACTGCAACGTTTAGTGCATTATTTATATCAAGCTTCGGTACGTGAATTCATCTGTTCAATCAATGCGTCGCCTTAAGCTAAGCAGCTGATCTTCGCGCTAAAAGGCCCTCTATCAATTCACAATTGAGCATTGTGCTGTAGTGAAGTATGCTTTAAATGCCTTCAGTTAAAAGGTGGAACATATTCCAACGGCGTAGATTCGCCATCAATCAAACACTCCATTCTTGTCACACTGATGTGATGGGGAAATTATATTATACTAGCCATACAAACAAAGAAACTCTTCCGTTTTATATATTAGTCTATACTAAGAATTAATAATAATAATTCCGTTTTATATATTTAGTCTATACTAACATAAAACGGAAGAGTTTATTTGTTTGCCAATATTTTTTTTTTCTTCTTTTATCGCCGAGTTCAAAATTGTATTACTGATTGTCGATCAGTTACGTATAAACCTACATACAGTTTGTACTAGTGCTAGCTAGACTAGCCATAACTCCTCTTGCTACAAAGTTACGCCTGCACCGTTTGGTAAACATTAAACTGACATTCCTAAATAAGAATTAAGAAAACTGTCAACGGGTACGTCTAATCCCTTTAAACTTTCGTATTAGCTGTAAAGGTACATGTCCCACCACCATCCAATTGCTGCACCGACCTTACGGTCATTTGAACCGAATCGCGCGAGATGCACGGCACTTAAATGTACAGGTGTAAAAAGATTACTTTTTGTTACATTGAAATTGAACTACTTGGTAGTTTTTATACAGGCTGATAGCGTGTCGTTCGCTGTCGCCAGCCACTGCCGGTTGTCAATTACTGTAATGTGCTTTTTTGCGCGCGCACTTTTTAATGAACAGCGTAAGCGTCGTAGTATGAAGTCACGTCACTCCCGAGCCTTGTGCTGCATTCCTTCCGTATAAATTTTTCTTACGCGCATAACTCGGTTACTACAAGTGGTCTTACTTTGTTTGAAAATTTCTCGGGGTTGCACATACTAATATTGTGCTGAAATTTTTGAAACAAATTTTTGAAATATCAAAAAACTGTCATGTTTTTTGATGAATGAACTCGGCTGTTTGTGATTCGATTAATATACTTTTCGGGTGATCTCATGTTTACATCTGAGTACATAGTGGACATCTGATGATAAAATGAAAAGTCAATACTAGTCGCACAGTTGTTTTGATTTATTCGCACTTCGACTTTATAAAGCCGGTGTTCTTTTGTTAAATCTATATTGAAAATGTTGCCATAGCTATATCATGCATTTAATATTTTTTCGTGCGATAAGTAATAATTATTTTTTTCATTTATTAAGTTTGTTTATTTTGTATCTAGATACCGTTTATTACCGACAATGTGTATTGTTGTTTTGTGTAATGATTACGACTCGTTACTTATTTTTTATACATACGGTAATCATGTAGGTGTATTATTTCAAATGTAATATTTCGCCTCATTTATATGTATATTGAAGAGGTACTTATGAATCAAAAGTTGTACGTACTTTTAGACTATAATGTGAAGCCTCACAATCACTATCCAATCCATTGATTTTTTCCTTTCTTTGTCTACTGAAACTTCTATATATATTTACAGTTTCTGTGTACACCGGTCCTATCCATTGTCTGACAGACAGTCATTGTTGGAGTTTTATCATGTCCTTGAACGAAATTTATCAACAATTGTCATATTTTCATTTGCATTTATATTATTATATTGATTTGCATCACTTTCACGCGTGTATTTAGTAGTTGTATTTAATTTTCCATTTATTTTTGTGATCATGGGACGTAAGAAGTTATAGGTATTGCATATGTGATAAACAATAGTCAAATACTTCAATGTATGTATGTTACCTATTATTGCTGTGTGATGTCGGCATAGAATTGCCAGTCTCGTCCCGTGGGTGCCGTAGGAGCCGGCTGAGGGAAACATATTACCGGATGCCGGACAGCAGCGTCATCTCGTGCACCTTATACTGCGATCACCAACCCGCCTGCCAAGCGTAGTGATTATGGCAACCCCCGATGGCCATTGGGGCAGAAAAGTTCTCGAATGGCGACCACGAACCGAAAAACGCAGCATAGGACGGCCCCCCACACGACGGACCGACGATCTTGTGAAGATCGCGGGTGCCAATGGATACAATCGGCACAGGACCGATCGTTGTGGAAGTCAAAGGGGAGGCCTATGTTCAGCAGTGGACGTCCTTCGGCTGATATGATTATGATGTTACGTATATGTTAACAAAAAATATTGGGAAAATATTATAATAAATTTAAAAATGCAGATTTGCCTGTTCGGACGGTTTCAATTAGCAAAAATAATAAATTTGAAAAAAGAATTATGAATCGACCCGTCTTAGTACGCACAGCATGTACGCTACACATGATTCTGGATAACCACTTAAAATGTGGCTGATATGTTACTTAACATTCTGTATTATCTGGTGATTTGTTAATTTGTGGGTTGGGCTTAATCTAATTAACGATCCGTTAACAGTGTATTGTGCAATATTCTAATAAAAGGAGCGGTTGTAAAGTTCGCAAGAAAACTTTCACTGTCTTTTCTCACACTAATTTCTCCTAGGCTGAAGGTTAAGGAAGGAAACCACTTCTAAGCGAAACATTTTAGTTCACTTGGAAATTTTATAAAATATGACGATCATGGTCCATTGCGGCTAATTAAATTGGCTGTAAAATGTCACCGAATCTCATTTAACGATGGAGTGCCATGACCGCTTAGTTATTAATACATAAAGTTAGTAGTTAGTAGAGAGCTCAACAACGCTCCTTTACAGCGGTTAATAGAAATGGAAATAGTTGTTACCCTCACAAACGTTTCTGCTACTTATGCAGATGAAAGTGATCTCAAATCGTAATGCGTACAAATCCTACCGATGCAGCGCAGGTGATTTTTTCACTTACATTTTAGGAAAAATTGGTTTGGCCAAATCAATATTAAAATAAATTATTTCAAAGAGAAAACTACAAAACACGCTATAAACATGACTAAGACACTTGAAAAGAAATACGTCAACTCGATAGAATTACTGTTTAGAATCCCAATGACCTCCTTCCACCGCTATGAAGTTACAGTACATTGGTGACATAGTAAGTCGTAAAATGTTAAGACTTAGTGAAGCTTTAATTTAATTCTGGTGGCTTTACCTACCACCAGATTTACATGTTCACTAAGTTTTTAATCGACACTTAATAGTCCAGTTTGAGCTGTTAGATTCTAAATGTTACCAAATTAAGGAGGAAAATTGCAATATTTTAATTGATAATAATATTAACTAATATTATTAATAGGAAAGTGTGGGTCAGAAAATCTACCAGTATAAAAAAATTACAGCGTTGCCATTATATAAAAATATAATCGTTATAAATATTGAGAATGTCTGTATAAACTAGGTATATAGTGTATAAATATGTAGCATGTAATTTTGTACATACAGTAGAAATGATGAAAAATATACGAAATTGACCGTACAGAATTTTAAATTTATTTTACAATTCTCCATTTGTTCATTCGTAACTTTACGCAAACTGAGACTGAAGTCAAGCAAAAACATTGCGTTGTGAGACAAACTCGATTTCTACAAAAAATCGACTTTATTTCTGTTGGCCCGTACGCGACTGCTGAATATGATATCGTGCAATCGTTGCCACTTAAGGCGACTAACTTACGCGCAAAGCTGCAGAAGGCAACTTCGGGCATGGCAAAAAAAATTCAAATTCCGCCTCAATCCGAGGCACGAATTTCGTACCAACCCAATGCTACATTCAATCGAAATTCTGCTTTTAGGATATTTCACAGTGCGAATACAGATCCATAAATATTGTGACGTTAAATGGTTTTAAATACATTTACATTCATTTATATTGTTAATACAAGGTCAATATATGACAATGTCGAAAAATAGTTATAAATATATAGATAACGTATGTATTGTTCTCTATTAAAAATTTAAATGTCAACGTAGCGAGCACATACGAAATATTCAGGATATGTTTTGAACAACAAAAACTGAAGTAATATATGCTTTTAAATGTTCGAAATAATAATTATTTATTATCTATTTTTCAATGTATATGACAAATGTAGGTACATTAAATAGTGAGAATAGTTTACTTTGATTGTATAACGACCCAAGTGTAATACATGCCTAAGTGACATTTTGGTTTCAGTGAAGATAATTCATGGTGATGGATACCCCAAATTGATGTTCCATGGGTTTCTACATCGACCTCATAATGCTTACCGTAATCGGAGATTGCAGCTCTGGTACTGCACCCATAGGAAGAGTAGAGGCTGCAGAGCCTGGCTGAGGACATTGGACGGCAAGCTAGTGGAAGCCTGCAACTATCTCATACATTCCTGTCGCAGTATTAAGTCGCGAAGCCATTTTCCTTATAACATAGACTTTGAATAGTTTGTGCCAAATGGTGTTCTAGTCTTTGCCTAATGCCTAACCACATTTTTATATGAATGGCCTGACAAAGGAGCTTGGTTTGAAGCTATTGCCGCAGCCTGTTGACGCTTGTGTTGTAACGTGGAGTATCAAACAGAGCTATAATATCTAAAAAAGATACAGTCCGATTGTGACATTTCTTATGATATAAGAAATTCTTTTTTTTTCTATAAGATATACTATATTATAGTCAAATAATAATCGTCTTGAAGAATGTTGTGTTCTTGTGAATGGATAAGGGCACTAAAAGCATGGAGTTGCTGCGTTAGTGGCGAGTGTAGCAAACAACACGCAGGTGATACTCCTCGTTTTGTAAGCGTCAATAGGTTACGATTAACGGTCGAATCAGAGGGCTCGTATGCTGGTTTGCCATCAAACGTAGCATAAAAGAAACTATATGTTTTTTATAATTTTCTCATAGAGTAAAATTCATCATGACCATAGATATATTATAGTTTTACGTTGCGTTGCAACGCAATACTATGGCCATAACTTTTGTTTCGAAGAGGTGCATAGAGAATATCTATTATCTATGATTTTTGTGATATAGAAGCTTGTATGTAGCTTATACAGAGCAAAGTGATTATTTTCTTTCTTATTTTGTGCCATTCTAATTTTTGTAGTTTAAATGAGGTGAATTAAACTTACTTTCACAAAAGTGATCATCGACAAAATGCGTATAATTTATAAGTAGGTTTCTTTTTCAGAATTATGATTAAGTAGCGAAAGTGACATACAAATGATATAATCCACATTGGGTGCCAAATAGTAATGTTTAGCTTAAATTAGTGAAAAACTATTTATATTTAATAAACATACAACGTGGGCTTGGAGGGAAATATGTGTCCATAGTGGTGCCAGTGTTAATCCATTTCGTGAAAATTTCATTTTTCTTTTCGTTTCTTTCGTTGTTAAAAGTTAAAATTGATAAACAGTACTTTACAGTAAAAATCTAAATTTGCAAAAAAAGTCGCAATAGTAACCGAATAAAAAAAAAATTATAGAAGGTAAGATGGAATTTGTAGAAAAAAATGTCTCCAGTTATAATTTTTAATAACACCGATGTAGAAATAGACACATACGGCTGGCCTGTGATCAATTACCGCTGTCTGTAGAATACACCAGTAGTATTATTCCCACATTGCCAATTTGTACAAATGTACAAACCCTTTCAATGCCTTTTTTGGAACTGCACAGTATGTTCAGTACATATTGACCGTAATCACTTTTGCAGACTCTATGAATAACTTAGAAAGAGGTAGGTATTTATAATGGTTTCTATTTGTGCTGCCTTCTGAAGATCGTCTACATCCAAGCCCTCATTAACAGTAATTGATCAGAAGTACTTACATCATTTATTCCGCCTTCATTTACAACTTAACTGTAAATAAATTGCTTATCTTATTGAGACTGATTCACAAGATAGTGATGGTTCATGATAGACCAATAAAGAGGTACTGCTTACCTACTACCAGGTTTTTTTAACCCTTTAACCGCCACATTTTGTTACATCATTATACACCCTAACGCGGCGGCCTGTCGGCGTAATTTCAAATAGGGTTGAGAAATAGTGTTATCGATTAGTTTAAATGAATAAGTTCAAAATTTAATAAATATTGAATCAGTCTTCATTAATCAAGTATCAAGGGACTACAGTACGGGGGTTATTCAAGAAAGGCGTGAAGAGGTTCTTACAGGGTCGGCAATGCAAGAGTGACATCCCTGGTGTTGCAAATGTCCATAGGCTACGGTAACTGCTTACCATCAGGCAGGCCGTAAGCTTGTTTCCTACCTTAATGGTATAAAAAAAAAACATTATTTACCACGTTTCAAACAATATTCTAGCAATGAATCTAGTATAACATCTTCGTTTTCTGATGCATTTCTTCGAGCTTGATTTATCAAATTAATAATTTTCATGATCGTACCTCAGATCGAACAGTCATTATTTCCTTCTAAAATATTTAATAATTCGTAGTCTTCTAGCATGGCAAGGGAACATCACTAATATGTACAAGGAACGTGTTATTACTTATTACGGTGACGGCGCCTGAGCAACAGCCATCAAGATACAAATATGGCGTCGTTTGACCTTGATACGCACGTAAAATCACGGTGACGGCGATCGGAGATAATCTGAACTAGTGAAATTCTCAGTTATCGCTTCTTTATCGAAACAATAAATTATCTCTAATATTTGACACACATTAAAATAAACATTTTTATTGTTTTAACATGCTTCTACTTAGTACGACTATTCGTGCTTCGAGTTTGACGAAATAATTTGGATTTCAATGCTATATTTATGCTTTCACACCATGATTATTCAAAAAAGTTTCGTTTAGATTACGTAGATATCATCTCTAGTACACGTAATATCACGATATTTGCGATTCGTGTTGGTACTAAGTAACACCTTACAACGTATACTACATAATCAACTTCGCAATTTTCTATAAATATCGTAATGAAACGCAGCAATATTAGTTAATTAGTAAGAATACATCCTGGATTATAATGTACAACGTTTATTGCAACTTAATCTTTAATATAAATGCACCAATAAACAATTTATAAAACTTGACGTGAAATTACGTCTGTGGCGCGTGGAGCACATTTTTCATATCCCGAAATATTACGGTGATGGCGGTTAAAGGGTTAATGAAATTTTATATTTCATTGATAAGACCTATATTTAAATCAAAGTATAAATATTGGTATTGGTATCGTATTGAATAAATCCAAAATCATCTAAGATACATCGATGATTCGCTCTTTTTTATTATACCACTATGGCAACGTACAACTGTACACCCTGCGTTATGGTAAGCAGTTATTGTATGGACAGTAGACAGGACAGGAGCACCTGTCGTGCGTTCCTGAACCCACAGTTGCGTTTTTGGTTAAATACTGACCCCGAATTATAATGTGAGCCCCTTTTGCTCAACCCTGACTGAATCTCATCACTTGCCAAACCAAGATACTAAAATACGTGTAAAAATAATCATTTGTTATCTTACAATAAGTAAGTTGTATGTTTTATTTAAAATAAGTCTTTTTTTAGTAGCCAACTTTCAGGTGTTCAAATATTTTTAACAATACCAAATTGGTACTTTGCAAATGTAAGCTTTATTCAGTGTACTTCCCGCTTCCGCGCATGGAAAGCGAACTTAAATGAAAATGGACTTACGCAGCCTATATTTATTACTACTGTAGTAGTACTGGCATGTACTGGCTCTAATAAATCTAAAGTTCCTGTTATTAACCTAGTCTTACCAAGGAATATAGATCTAGTAAATCAAAAATAAAATTATGTGTAATATATTGCATATATTTAAATTGCGTTTATTGGTGTTTTTATTAACCACCGCCGCAAAAGGCGATGAATGTACTCAAGAATTAATAACAACATGCTATGGAACTAACTGAGAATTTGGAGAAAAAATGGCAGCGTTGTTTCGTACATTTCTGTAAGGAAGTCTAAAATCGGTAAGAATCGTACCAAAAACACTTGATAAAAGGAGTATTTTTATGAAACGACAAGTGCTTCTTGGGTACGATTTTTAACCAGTTTTTATTTCAGATGATAAGTTGTTATTATTCGTAGATACATTCGTAAAAATAATAAGAACACCAAATATAGTATTATAGAAATTATAATATATTTCAATTAAATTCCATAGTCCTGGATTTGTCTAGTCATAGTAGTAAATGTTGAATTTTGACAGTAGTCTATATACTAAGTCATTCATTAGATACCAAAATATGTTTCCATTAAAAATTTCATAATAATTATGGGTTTCCTCTTAATTTTTCCTTTTCACATGAAATTAATAGTCAGGGATAGGGAATGTTTTAAATTTTCAACAGATGTGAATATATTGAAAGTATTTTTTAAAGAAATCAATTTATTTTATGCATAATATGAAAAAAGTCGATAAGTGTCCAAAAGGTTCTACGGGTATTAAGTAATTAATTAAAAAACACAATATTCACTTTATATCTACGCATAATATGCTTTTTGGAAACTTATCGTCTTTTTCCTCTTTTGTAAACAATGTCATGAGATCCGGAATTCATGCCTGCCGGTACGAATTCTGAGTGTAATAATTTTCGAAAGGAGGTATCCATTCCTTGATGGATACGGCGATGGTTTAGGGTACTCCTCTACAGATAAAATGCTATCTAACTAATATCTTAATAACGATCTACAGATGAAACTAAAGTAAGATACGATAAAAGTACTAGGTCGGGTTAGATAATAGAGGAGCGGACTGTATCTAGCGAGGCATAGCATTAAATATTTTTAATAAAACATATAGAAAACATCTTCTAATAACAGTCATTTCTTGTCTCACTAGGTGGTGCATCGAAACTGAAATGTTCCAAGAAAGAAATAGTAGTGGAGATAAAGGAAGAAGAAGAAGAAGAAGAGGATGTATCAATAGTAGGAAGCTACATAAAGGGTTCAGAGGAGCAAAATAATGTAGAGGAGAAAATACGAAGGAAGCGCACTGTGGAAGAAGTCCAAAACAAACCGGTAAATGATGCTGGTAATCGTTCAAGATCTCTCATGGAAGATATAGACAACATATTGATTGAGGCTATAAGACGTCAAGGTTATCAGTGAAACACAGTTGAAAGTGCTTACGTTTGATCGCAATCTAAATAGGAGAGCGTTTACATCGATCGATAGTATTTTATTAATTTATTTCTGAACGCATGTCCTCAGGCCTACATTCGGCGAACTATTTTATGTAGTCCATAGTCAACTCATCCGTGGTTGTGGGTGATTTTCAAAACACTTGTCGTAAGACAAATAGGGCCCATAATCAAACTTTCAGATAGTTACCTCGCTAAAATAGTAAAAAATCCATCAGCTATTTAGTTATTTATTATAGTCAAATAGGCATTTGTTATTATACACTTTATACATTTGCCGATTACATCCGAAATGGAAGCCTTAGTACCTTTTTTGATTTGTTGTTTGATTTGATTTCATTGTTTTCTATGTCGATAGACAAAATGTTATATTGGCGGAGCCTATACCGCCTAAGGCCCGGCGCACATTATCGGCATCGGCAAGGAAAGGGATCCTTCGGCATCCCTACATGAAAGCGCACACTGTCGGAAACTATGCCTTGGCATGCTGCAACGTCCTTAGGAATGGCGAGACGTCCTTAAGCATGCCGCACCGTCCTCAAGCTTGCCGAAGCATCTCAATATCGTATTTCTCTTCAAAACAAATTATGAGTCAAATGATCCAAATGGCAGATGCCTCCCCTCCCCCGAGTGTTGCCGGCGGCGCAGCGGGCGGCGGCGTACCGAAGTATCCCGAAGCATCCTCAAGGCTGCCGATGCAGCAGCCTCAAGCATACCGAAGCGGTATTTTTGTTACTACGACCATATATCATGGAAATTTCTACTTTATTGCCATGAAGTTAATGTATAATGCTATTTATCACCTAAAATCCTCAGCCGTGCCGATGCCGATAATGGGCGCCGGGCCTAATGCAACCGTTTACTTAGATAACGTTTCATCAATAGATGTAGGTATACGATGAAGTAATAGATCGGGTCAGATAAATATTAAGCCAACTGGACTATGCACTGCACGGGTCATAACTGCAGTGTATCATACATTTTCCATTATATCCTGTTTTTCAATCCTGTATTATATAACTTTAATATCTCTCTGCATGTCACTTCAGTTCGCCATTACTAGCGTTTTGGGTTGTGCTAATAATGAAGTATTTTCTTTTTATTTAAGTACAATATACTTAGATTTCTTAGTTGTTCTCTTGAGCGAGTTACGAGGTTTATTTTTTACCTTCATTTTGTGTCTTTGCTAAACGGTTTTGAGAAATATGATGATTATGGATAAATTGAATAAAAATTAGAATAAGAAGGAAAATATTTTGTAACTTGTATTGATTTATTGTGCCATATGTTTAAAGTGAATCCCAAGAATAGCTCCAGCAGGGCTGGCAGCCTTATCGTTAAAAAATATAAAAAAAAGTTGTGATAAATGTAGAAACTTAGATTTATGTCCAGACGCTGGTTTAGGAAATGTGTTGTGACAACGATGCAGGAAATGTGAACGAGGTATATTGCTGCCTTAACAAAATGTAGTTATTACTAAATCAGCAAAAGCAAGCAATGCACTTGAAATCATAGTTTTAAACTTTTGAATTTGAATCAACCAAGGTTCACAATAGCCCTGCGGGCGGGCTCCAAACCCTTCTTTTATATTAAGTATAGATATATAAGCTAATTTTCTGCCATGGACCTATGAGAAGAAGATAAATGCATCGATTATTTTTCTATGGAAGTAGATGTTAAGTGAGTCTTTCGACTTCCCCTATGTGTAGCAACGAAACACCAACGCTCACTGTAGACTAAAGGAAGTCACGTCTATTGCAATGACGTGAAGATCTTCTTCTACTTAGACTATACAGGATGCAGTGGTATACTCTGATACTTATAAGTCTATGGCTTCTGGGCGTTTGTGATTACGATATTTTTAGATACTCATTCTGAATTACCTTTCAGTCAAACAACATGTTGTTCCTTATGATTTACATAAATAAGAAAACATTCGTGATTTTCTAGTAATAGTTTGTTTAAATAAATACTTAATTATCATGTAAAGTGATTTAATCGCGCGAAACTAGCGCCACTATTAAACAAGCATAGTTGAGAAATATTATTAGTCTAATACACGACTGGTATTTATAGACAAAAACTGGGATTGAACTAATTAACATGTTCTCCGAAACCCAGAGAAACTCGATAGGTTAAAATAAACTCCTACATAAAATCCTTTTTGGCACTATCACCTAAGACTAATAACAATGTAAAACAAAAACAACATTCGTTCACCGACTGTCCTATGAACAGTGGTAGCGCTAATTGTCGGCAAGCTATGCGCCTTAAGAATAAAGACAGTAAGACTTGTCTATAAAGGTTGCTTCCTATTATTAAGGTATTTCCTACTATTAAGGTATTTGAAACTATGCAGTATTGCTGCCATTAAAAATGCTCATATTTTTTTTTTATGTCTTCAATAAAACTTGGAAAAGTTGACGACATTCCTGTCTTTTCTATTATTTATAATCATCTTTTGGATCTTCGATTATGGTGGGGGCTATCCCAGCAGTGGCATAAGTGTTATTTTATGATGAAGTACACTTTATTTCACTATATAATAGTTTATATAAAAATGGCTCACAGTATACTAACTGCTTGAAGGTCTGACTTGAGGTACGATAATCAGTATCTTCGCCAAATTCTTAGGTTTAGGTAGCGGCACCCCCTAATCCCAATGGATTAGGGTTATCCCGTTTCCTAATCCATTAGATTGGTAAAAGCGGGAAAGAGACAGCGATCTGAGATTGTTTTTTTTGTAACATTTATGTTTGTATGCAATCTGTCACATACAAAGCGGGCGCGATTCGGCGCAATGCGATAGCTTTTCGTGTGACAGGTTGTATACAGTTTTCAAGCTTTTCGCACCACAGTGGGTTTTCTTTCAATGTTAAAGCAACACTGTCTGTTGCTATTTTTTATTATTCTAATTATACATCGACAGGACGTAATACCCACCCGATGAAAAGTACCCACTTTACCTTACACCTTAGTTTTTGAACGCTTGTAATACAGGTAGTACGCTCATTACCATCTCTGCTACTAACTCAGCTATTCCACAGAAGCTTACTGGTAACCTCACTCACTCATAGGAACACAACAATCCCCCAGGTTGATTGACTAGAGACTTCTGTGAGGCAAATGTAGAATACAATAGATTCTTTATTGCCCCACATTAAAATAATACAAAAGGAACTTATAATTAAAGTGCAAAAGACGGTCTTATTTATGCAATAAGACCGTAATCTCTTCAAGACAACCTTAGTGTAGCGGAAAAAAAAGAAGTACTTACATAATAGGGGTACTTTAATACCGCCTGACTTTCTTAAAGGCCGTACAATTTTCACGGATAAACCTATTAAGTAATTGTAATGAGATACAAATAGAGCGCCTGGAGCCTGAAAAAGAACATAAGAGGCAACGCCGCGGGCAAAAGCTATAAAGAAATAAAAAAAACATTTTATTCTATTGAACTTTATTTCAAATTGAGCTTATAATTACGATTTTAAATATATATCAAGTTAACATTAAATTCAATATTTTAGGCACATTAAAGCTCGTCTCATACAGATTTATCCTAAAACATATCGTAAAAGATATGTTAAATTGACATTATTCCTTAAGGTAAAGGCACTGTAAACACTTAAATCTAAGTAATGTCATAGGAATGATTTGATTAAGACTTGAGTGTAAATCTTATTTTCTATTACAACAGTCGTCAACCAAACACACGATAGTAATTAATGTTAAATACAATTTGTTTAAAAATTTTTTTATACAAATTTTGAATATTCTTACAAAAATATCTACCTATTTTCGTCAAACTATAAATTCAATTTTTATCAAGGCTAACGGCGAACAATATTCTGTTTAT
Organism: Pyralis farinalis; assembly: GCA_947507595.1. Classification (NCBI taxonomy): domain Eukaryota; kingdom Metazoa; phylum Arthropoda; class Insecta; order Lepidoptera; family Pyralidae; genus Pyralis; species Pyralis farinalis. The sequence goes on from OX382270.1 coordinate 6,109,771, forward strand.
ATTAAATGCATTCTAATCCGAAATTCTGTCAAAGTATTTCCATAAATTTTAACGCTTTATTTTAATTCAACTTAAAGTAAACTTAGTGCACTTAAAGACTAACGAATTTTTAACGTAAATGCTATGGGAGAAAAAAAGGAAGCAAAGTTTCCGATTTTGTAGCCAGCAGAAACCTTACCGGTTAGAGAGCAATATGTAAAATCATGGCACTAAAATTTTGCACTTATTGTGTACGGGGACAAATATACCCGAGTAATAAGTTCACCGGGGAAAAACACCCATTGCTATTCCTAACGTTAGTAATTAGTACGAAAGTATAAATGATTGATAATAACTTTAAACGCAAGTCGATATACACAAACCATTTTATGTTCTTGTTGGCTATTTTATAGTAACAAAATGTGTCCGGCCGTTATGCACCCATTCCGCGACGCCCCCGGCCGGGACGCACCCGTTGTTTTTTTTCCAGGATACTTGAGTAAGGTACTGTTATAAACATAATTGTTAATTGGGTTTATACCTGTGGTCTATAGCTGTGAGCGATTGGCTACGTCTATCTACATACAATGTAGAAGGTAATTTTTTTTAAATATTGTGAAATGACACACTGACCGATTGACCTATCTTATCACTTGCATACTTGCAATATTTGATCATAAGCGAAAACGATGCACTTATTGTCCGTCTCAATTTATCTATTGTTATCAAAAACTCGCTTAAGTTCTGGTATAAGACCTACACAATAGGCGAGCTACCCTTTCATTGTTTCCGTGTAATGTTATTTTGGCAACCACTTGAATATTTGCAATATTCGATCATGAGCGAAAGGGATGCACTTATTGTCCATCTCAATATATCTATTGTTATCAAAAACTCGTCTGAGTTCAGGTAACTACACAATAGGTGAGCTACCCTTTCACTGTTTCTGTTCGATTTTCATTTTGGTACCCAATATATTTTAATAATATATGTACAATTTAATTTTTATTTTTTAGTTACATTGTTTGAAGGGAGTACTTAAAAACTCATCTTACTAATTCTAAGGCCCTATGTATGACAGTATACGCACATCACAGAATAAAAATATTTAAATTAAATAATTTTCTCACACTTTCATTCACTTCTATTCAAAAACACTTCTGTTTTCAACAGTATTGGCTCAAGTTTCCTGTCAAAAACGCTTGTTTTAAAACGGGTGCGTCCCGGCCGGGGGCGTAGCGGAATGGGTGCGTAACGGCCGGACCCAACAAAATTATGGGTTGCAATTTAATAACCATTGTTTCATATAAGTATAGCTATTGGTTTGACACGGAAATACTATTGCGTATGACCAATCGATCGATCGTGGAAAGAGTCATGATATTTCGTTAATTATTTAATACATGATCTGTTTCGTTGGTATTTAAAAATGGCCAGAAATATTTCCGATGAACAGTTTTATATTTTGGATAACATTATACATAGCGCATAAATTATTACATTTTGTAAAACCCTTTCTCGAGCAAGCACTTTACTTCAAATAGTGCAACGTATACGGTAAGAGATATATTTTATGATCATCTTCGAAGCCATTAACACTTGTAAAATGTGGAAAGTTTACATATACCCTTCAACAAACGACACATACAACGAGGAAAATAAACGGTTGTTTTTATATCGCTTTTTTTTATTAAATATTAATTTCGATTTCACGTTTTGTTTAATATATATAACTTGAAAAAATTAAAAATATTTATATCTATCTGTAACGAATAAAAACGAAAAAATACTTGTACTAGTACATTAATTAAAGGCAAGGCTCTAAGTGTCCCGAAGGAGTTCATGTGTTTTTAAGTATATATAGGATTTGAAGATTTATAGTGAGTGGTGACAGCATGTTTTTATAATTATACTCGTAGTATTAATTCATATTACAGATATTTTATTTCAAATGCGCACTGCTTTGAGTCGGTCCGTTCTTCGCGAGTCACTAATCGCTCCCTGATGGGGGAGGTCGGCTCGGAGGAGCGACGTAGAGTCCCAATATTATACTTAGTATTTAGAGCGACATTACCTAATTCATGATTGTGCTCCAAAAATGATCTAACAATGTCCCGCTCATCTGTGGTGGTGATGTTGGCCTTGCAGCCGTACTGGATCCGTTTACAGCACGTCCATCTCGTCTTCCTCTTGTAGCGCTCGTGTTTGATGAACTTGTGCCCGTCAACGTGAATGACCAAGTGTCCTCTGTTGGAGTAACCAAATCGGACTGAAAGACAAATTGCAATATTAGATGTTGATTTTTAAATAATGTAAAAACTATGCATGAGTACTAAAATATAATGTTTGGGATATCGTGGCTTGTTACAAGGGCCAAAAGCGAGCGAATAGACTTCAGAATTAGGTGCCTTTGGTAACTGTAAAGTTTTGGCCCTTGTGTATTATTCAATTTATAAAAGTCAATTATTATTCTCATTTCAATTGATTATATTTTCAAACCTTGATTCTATTTCATTGATTTTCTCTTTGAGTGCCTACTTAACATTCTTTCCTCATCATTTGACTTACTTTTATCATTTTATTAATAATATGAATACATCGCTTAAACAGATCTTTGATAACGTAACAAACATTTTTTTACTCGACTGTACACGACCGAATTGTCGAGAATACTAAGCAAAATAAGAGGCAAAATCTTTACACACGGTATTGAAAAGAGATTTTGCCTAACTTTGTGTGTTCTATCGATTGTACAACAGGTTGTGTTCTAAAGATTTGTTCGATATGATGCCGACAGTATTATTTTATAACCGCACCGCTCGCCGACGGCGGGGTGCGGTTATAAAATAATACTGTCGGTTCACCCTCACACGCTGGAACCGTAATGGTCGCGTACTGTGCGGTTCCAGAGAAGTTTTCTTCCGAGAACTCTCAAGTTGTGGAATGAGCTCCCAGCCGAGGTTTTTCTAATGGAATACAGCATGAGGTTCTTCAAGAAAGGCGCAAAGAATTTTTTTAGTCGTTGGCAACGCATGAGTGACTCCTCTGGTGTTGCAAATGTCCATAGGCTACGGTCACTGTTTACCATCAGGCAGGACGTATGCTTGTTTGCCACCTTAGTGGTATAAAAAAATCATGCAAAAATTAAATGTCTTGTTAAGTAAAACCTAAGTAAAATGAAACACATCAACAACGTTTTATTGTAACGATTTAATGAATACTTTATTTATTAAATCCTTACTTTATTTATTAATACCTTACTTAAAATATGTCTTCTATTACGCTGCTTTGACACCAACGCTCGTGGGCTCGGTTCCCACACTGTACAAACATTTGTGTGCATGGACATGTCTGTTTGTCTTCATCTGGATGTTTTAAGTGAGGTAGGTCGCATCAAAGCAGCATCTGGGGGAAGTACCTCCACCTCACAGAAAACCACAGCCAAATAACAACTCCCTAGAGCCTGTTGTGTTCCTGAATGTGATTGACGTCAACAGTAAGCTTCTATGCAGTTGCTGTGTTAGCAGCAGAGGTTGCATCGCGCGAGTGGAACTTGATGTATCGTAAGCGTTTATAGGCTACGGTAACCGCTTTACATGAGGTGGGCCGTATGCTTGCAAGCCTCCGGAAAATTTTGCTACCCATCAAAATTATTAGCTTGCTTTGCATGTACCTACAGATGAAACCATACGGTTGTTCCTACGATCCTTCACTGTTCGCATCCAACACCGTATTTTTGAGGTCTTCGATCCATCCATAGGAAGAATCAACGCTTCGTGGTCATGGAGGACAAAGCTTCGGGGTTCCATCGTTGGATAATTTTCTTCCGCATCTGACATCACTCTTCAGCAGACGGCCAACCCGCTACCACATCAACTTGCTGATGCTGAGAGCTATGTCGATGACTGTATTAATGCGATTAAGGTAGCAAACTGGCATACGCTAACGACATCAGCACTCACTCACTTTCACACTCACTTGTTTAGTTTGTGGTGGAGCTCTCTCTCCTTCAAAAACAGTGAGAAGTTTTCTTTCGCTTGCTCGATAATAAAGTGAGATAAGTGAGAGTGACAGTGAGCGAATAGACGCTTACTACATCAGGGGTATCCTGATGAAGCAAACGTCCACATGTGACACAAATAATCCAAAGTACAGGACTTCCGTTTTCAGAGAGCTCAGCAGCAAATATGAGGATGAATAGCTTACCGATAGGTAGATCTCCATCGGAACAATGTTCCTTCTCTCTTCGAGAAGGAACATTTGATGCGTAGAACCTTGTTTCAGGTTATTTTAGAGTAACCCCTAGGGTGACTTGACCTGTGACCTAACCAACTGTTAGATTTAGAACAAAATTAGTCATAATGCATTTGAATATAGAGTTACCATCAGTTCGTCAAGTAGTTTTTTCTTTGTTTCAGTTGGTTTGATCGGCACCGGGCTGGACTGTTTTGCGTCGTACTGCCTCAGCAAGCAAGGCAAGATGGGCATCAATGTCGGAGGCTACAGGTTCAGATTCAACGGTTGTGCCAGAAATGGGAAGATTCGGTGGAGATGCTCCAGGGGTCCCTGGTGTAAAGCTGCCCTACACACGTATAGGGGTAGAATTGTATATATCCAAAGTGCCCACAATTGTGGACCGAAACCTCCTGCTAATTAAGAATATATTAGCATATAGACTTCATTAATAATTAGGATTGGGAAGGCCTACGTCGTTGTAAAAATATATGATGTAACCATAGATATAGTCTCTTATAGAGATATAGTATCTGGTGTGTTGGTGGTGGCCAGGACTGCCATTTTGTTACATTGGAATATGTTTATTTTTATGAGAAGAACATTCTTCCCTTCATAAGAAAAAAAAATTGTTATTACCAAAAAATACAAAGTAGGTATAGTTATTAAAATGTAAAATCTTATATTCCATTAATGTTCCATCAAGTTGTCAACGATAAATATATAGTATCTATTTGACGATAAAATACCGACCTGTCCTACTTAGCGTAGCCGTCTTTCTTCAGCGTTATTTTAACAATTTTATTTCATAACTAGTGAAGTGATAAATAATTTCGTAACATAATTGTAATAAATTTGTATCAATATAAGTAATTTACTTTGTACATACCTACTTTCAATACAACATACTTGATTAAAAAATAAGAATAAGAAATTAAAATTTACAGTACAAATCATGTTTAAAATCCGTGTCAAAGTAATTATTATGTTAGACTAAGTCGTAATTAAAGAAAAGACACGCATATAAGGGAAGGTACTTATAAAATTCACAATTTGATGATATACCGTCCGTTCCTTTCTTCTTCAAATCAATAACGCAATAAGTTATTATTAATACCTCAATACTACATTTTATTTTTAGATAATTTACTTACGACGAGCTCATTCAAATGATTTATTTAAATAAAATTCACGAATCGTATTTAAATAAAATTATCATGATTCATTTTATATACAACGTATAAGATAATATTTTTTACACACATTTTAAATTTAAGTGCCGAAATTCAATTATTTATTAATTTGGTATCTATTCATTAATACATTAATCTATTTATTTTAACAAGGAATAATTTACAAATTACAGTTTACAAATTACAATGTATAGTATAGTATAGTATAATGTATAGATATCAAAATAAATAATTATTACTGTGTTTATTTTTATTCATATTTACCATTCTTTATTATGCAAATAAAATCATTTGTGTGCGTGACTGTATAGTTTAATCTACCGTCTTAGGATCGAATACAGGGTCAGTTTATTCTTAAGCAAATTTTGAATTTCACAAAATTTTCTAGAAAAAAATATCATAGTGTGTAACGGGAATTAGGTTATTTTATAAGAAATAATTGTAAACAAATACATACAATTTGTAAATAATGGAAAATGTTTTATTAGTGATATATGTTAGCATTACGTAATGTTGATATTTATAAATATCTAGAAAGTTATGAAACTTCATATCTTATATGTAACTCTTTTGTGTTGACATCTCTTAGCATTTGTATATATAAAATTGGAAATTGTAATTTGTTTTAACAATAAATATTTCACGTAACGAACAGATACTTGCATTTTATTATTTACATATAATTACATTGTATATAGTTTTATTCGATATATTTGTACTGCAAGCTCTGCCATTGGGTACAATCTAGAGTTACATATGTTTAAGCATTGTATTTAAATAATATTTCTTTTATTATTTCCATTGTGTTCTTCAAACAAAGCCTTGCCTCATCATTTCAATTTTATATTCTTATTAATTGTCGATTATCACAGATGCACCACTCGTTTGTAAAAAAATATCTATCGTAAGAATTTAATTAAGATAGTGACAATTAAAATTAAAATAAATACCTATCTACCTCCGTATGAATTGGATGAAAACGGTTGTGTACTCAAATATAAGTAATCATCATAGCATATAACGACATATAATGCCAAATTGTGTGTAGGGATAACGACTATATCTTTTGATGTGTAATTTGATGTTTATAAAAAATAAACTAGTCATAATAATTGTTGTTGGTTTGTTTTATTTTACAATGTACCCTGATTCTCTAAATCGGCGATGCTGGAAGATCCTTACATGGTTAAAATTATATATTGCTATTGTTGTCGCTAGTATTAGTGCTAGTAATGGATATTAATTGCTTATCTTTAAAAACAAAGCCAACCCCACCTGCACGTGATGTATCCTACCATTTAGCAAAGGAAGATTCACAAAAGATAGGTCGGACACAGCGATATATATTAAGCAGACAAACTAGAGGTGCACTTCCAGAAGATCTTAGTAAAATAATAACACCTTAGCTTAGAGGACTGATATGATTCTACGAGTGAATAATGAGCAAGTAAAAAAAAGATCCTTTCACGGTGGCGAAAGGATCTCTTTAGTTTCTCTCCTTCAGCAGGTGGTGTTGACACGCAGGCAATTACTACAAGTCTTTATAGGTCACACTAGCCGCTTAACCTAAACGGTCGTCAGGCTTTCGGCCGCTTAATTTAGTATAAAATAAAACCTACTCAAAATAAATACAAGGTAACAGCATTCAGAATGTTTTTTAAATATGGAAGCAGGCTGTGATAAAGCTGTGATGCTGATGATTTATTATAAATAGTCATAAAGACACACTTATTACGAAAATACAGTAGGAAAATTCCCAACTCTATAGAAAAAAGTGCAAATGTTACTGTAGTATGTGTATTTTCTTACTCTGTTACATTATTCTAGTTCAGTAATTCGATCATATAGATTCATACAGACTGAAGCCAGATGTTCCGGCGGAACAAGGATAAAACTAATCTATATCGGTGAATACTTAATTATTCATTATTTATACAAATTAGTATAATTTGTAAAATTGTACTACTGAGGAATTTCCTACGTTGTCTACGTTTTATAAAGGTACTTTTGACTGTGAAAACTATTGAAGGGGAAACAGATTGAAGTGGATACATAATCCACAAAGTATCTTTTCGATGGAATTTGTGAACGAAAGATGACTAACCGTCTGTGATTCGTTGTTTTTCGTATTCTAACTTATTATATTATTAGCCCCTTACGTGTGGAGAAATAACTTAGTTTTGTAGGGATTCCCAAAGGAATGTGATGCACTTTCCCTCAAGTAACTCAAAAACTGCAACAGCACTGCAGCGCGGCGTGTGTCAAAATGCGTACATTTTGACGTTTCGTTAAGCGATCTGACAGCAGCGACATGTAACAAAACGTCAAAATGTACGAATTTTGACACGAGCCGCGCTGCAGTGCAGTTGCAATTTTTTTATTAGAATAGGCCTACTGATCCGTTGCTCCGTTCATACATTATGGAAGGAGGTTAAACAAACATAAAAATACACTTTCACACTTTAATAATATTAGTATATTAACAACAAATATATGTACGTAAGTACAACAAAAATGTTTCGACAAATTACGTCTGCGCTCTTCACTCTTTAGCCGAGCTAAAACTATTTAGATGGTGTATTTGGATTCCGAAACTTCGTCAAGTAGTGGTAATTTCGATAACTGTGAACGAGCGGCGGTGGCGGTGGCCCTACCGCCTAACTCCAATTCGATAATGACTTCGTTGAATGGTAGTTCAATCGAAATCTAAATATAAATGTATGTGAATTGACTTCAGCTTGTCTGAGTAAGGTCATTTTTTTATCGAGATTTCGTTCTCTTCTTCTTTCTTGCATTATCCCGTTTTCTAATTCATTAAGATTGGTGGAGTCCGCTATCCAAACCTAAGAAATTTGCGAAGATACTGATTTTTGACCTTCAGACCTCCACAACCCCGAAAGAATATCTACCAGACCTTTCTTAGATTAGGTTTATTTCCAAATATAATTTCTTAAACACGCGGATTTCGATGTTTTTTTCACCACCGTGCAACTTGCACGGTGGTGAAGAAAACATCGAAACATATTTGCAATTATCACTGATAATTGCAAATATCGCTCAGTAAATGCAAAAGCGCTACAATTCGAAATTGGCATATTTAACAGGGCGAACAAGTAAGCAGTCGCAGCAGCGTAGGCACTAGTCCCACCGGAATCATCACTAACTTACTAGGAAGCGCCATAGCCTCTTTTATTAACGAGAACATACAGCCGAGATTGACTTATGGTTGTTGTTAATGAAACTTACATTCTTGAAGATTTTAACATTTTTATTCGATAACTAAATATTATATTGATAAGATTTGAACAAAGTAAAGGGTGTCTACATTTTGCTAAAAATATCATCTATTTAGATCACATTTTCGCAATGATGCAATTGCAAGTTTTTTGAATTGTGGTGCTACAATTGCAAATATGTGCATAAGTCTGAAAACACGAATTTAGTAGTGCACGCCCAGACCAGGGTTGAAACCAGCAACCGGTCGGATCGTTTCTCGTTTGCGTCTCAACATCATACTAAGAGTCAAAACCAACCGTTGTGATGATGAGTCAAAAAGAATTCTATTGACATTGGCAGCTAATGAATGGGACAATCAATCATGCGCCTTTCATCATGTTACTACGACTACTGCATCTCCACGCTAAGTTCCTGCGGGGTAGGCAGAGAGAATATTTCTAACGGTATATTTTAAAGAGATATATTTTAGCTTAATTTACATATTAGCCAACATTATACTTTTTTTGCACCGCCAAAAGTCTGCTTTTTTGCAACGCTAATATGTCTATTGTCTATAGCATACACACTACTAATATATCAACATGCGTAGTGCAGGATCCCCCTCCTCCCCTCACTTTATAGTGACGGATTTGGGAAAAAAAATTGTAGGAAGTCGCTAGATGCCAGATGTTAGGATCAATGCGAATGGCTCTCTAGAGGGGAGGACTGTTTGGGATTTCGCAAACTTTCTCCACAGAAAGATATTTCCGTGCGAAAAGGTATCTATATGATAAATAGGACAATCTATTACTACTGGTTAAACAGATAGTAGGGTTCGGATTAGTAGCTTACTATAAAATGTACCTAGCTATAAAATGTACGAGTGATACATTTTAAGCTAATCGTAATTTGCACGGGAGGGCAGTTTAGAGAACTGTAATGCATACAGCATTAAAGTCATCCCTAGATTACCCTTTTAATGCCTAAAGTTAGAAAAATGTCAGCTAAATCAATAAAAATGGTTTATTTCAATGATAAATCGAATATTGCAATACACCTTTCCATTATTTCTCTTGCCGAAATTTGGAAAAAAATTTCGCTTAAACTGAAATTCTTTTGCTTTTCTTTTTTGGTTATTATTAACGAGTACTCACTTACTTTAGTTTTTGTATTGGACATCCCTTTTGGCATAACCTGTACATGTAAAACAGAAATACGTCACTCAGTTCCTCCTTTTCTTACGTTTTTCGTTTCTTCATTTCCTCCTTTATTCTTCCGCTTCTGTATCTGACATTTGTGTTATTTTCTTTCTTTTTGCTTTCATTCTTTCTAAATTTTTTTTGCACTGTGCTGCATACACCTCTGGGTGGTCTCGTTTTAATTTTTCCCTATATCTTCTGGTTCTTTCGGCGCCAGTAAGTGGTAAGGGAATACCTAAAATTGTATTTTAAATTAACTAATCTTGATTGTGGATAAAACAAACAGGATACCCGTTTAAATAATCATTTTTTATAGTATTGTAAGATAAAGGCCAAGTTTCAACCAAAATTGAAACGTAAAATATTACTTTTAATATATATTATAGCATAATTATATTTTAACTCATTTCATCACATTTTCAAATTATTGAGTCTAAAATACTGATAATTCTCATTTTGTGAATAAATATAAAACTTTGGCGTTATTGGCTACATCCTTTATAAATCTATGTAATCAAATATCATGAAGATAGTGTTTAAGCTCTTACAAATCATAAAATGATCTAACATGTATTCCAAAATTTAAATATGAAAATCTATGGAGGAAATCAGTATTGCCCGTTATACAAGTGAGTGTATGTCGGGTGGCAAACAAGCTAACGGTGTCACTGATGTGGAGTGGCACAAGGTGTATTGCGTTGCTATTCCGGATAACACATACAACCAATTTTTCCTTTGGTTTTGAAATTCATAGTAGGAATTTGGGCTATTGCAAAAACGGGGTGGAATGATGTTAAGAAAATCTATTAGATTTCGATAGTCCGGTAGGAGATTTTTTGTGACAGCCTTTTCTGGGATTTTAATGAGTACCAGTTGAGATAAAGCTGTATCCGGAAATATATGTGATACAGGTGACATGCATGAATACATAAATACATATGCATATTATCGGACAAATTATTCAGAGTCTCATCTTGCCCCAAAGTATGTGTGTTATGGACACTATGCAACTGATAAAAATACGTTTTTTATTGTAAATACATACTTATTTATTTATTTAATACTTTATTCACCACAGTACAGGAGGCACAAAAGGCGGACTTAATGCTAATTGCATTCTCTACCAGTCAACCATTGTGAACGGAGATAAAATGCGATTACGATTTTTATTAAAATAAAAATAAAATATGATCGACCCTGTAAAGAGCATACACCTAACTATACATACATATATAAACATAAGAATACATAAATAATTACGATAATACACACACAACCACAATAATACTTACAAAACCCTAGTAATACTTACATACACACTTTCCTCTTATAAATAACTGTAATATAATTTATTACAAAATATATACTGATTATACAACACACGTTGGATGACTACTGCTTAGACGGGCTCTCTAAAAGATAGACACGTAACTTCTCTGGAGAAGTAAATTTGTTGGGGGAGTCTGTAAAGAGTCAAGCAATGCATTCTAGAGCAATTTGTGAAGTTTGTAAAGGAATTAGACGTGAAGCCCGAACAGAAAAGTAGTATTAAGAGTAAATGGGAGTCTATTGATCGAATTTGACGGTTATTAGAATCACAAAGGTGCTGAAACTTACATTTCAAGTATTTAGAAGAATGGGGATACAAAGAATTATAAAAAGTGTGCTAAGTGATCTCAAATGTGTACGCTGACGAATGGGAAGCCATCCAAACTTTGACCGATGGAGTGAAATATGGTCATATTTCCGAAGACAGAAGATAAATCGGATAGCAGTGTCATCAACACTGCTATCCGGTCCAGCCGGTCCAGCTTATTAAGATTCTTCGTGAAGATCAGAATAACACACATCACAATAATCAATTAGTGGGAAAATAAGGGATTGAAGTAATATGACCTTAGTTTCAATAGGAAAAAGTTTCTGTGTCGATTCTGCGCAATGTGGAAATTAGTTTACTACTAATTGGCAGAGCTGCGATAGCCAGCGGAGCCACATTACCCTCAAAATTGTCGTTTGGGGTAGACTGATGTCATCCAGCTAGCGTTTAGACGGTAATAGTGAGAAACTCCAAAATCGACACACTAATAGCTAACATATTGTAGTTTTGTATCCTTTAATTTGAAATTTAAATGTTCGTTGGTGAGGAAGAACGGTCCAAAATCGTTCCAATTAGAAAAAAAAACATATGGGAAAACGTATGGCCGGCCACTTTGCAGTGCAGAGTCTGCACTGCACTCCCATCAACAGAAAAAGTAACAGCACTCGTCGCTAGATGTCGTACAGGGTTCCATATATTTTAAAAAAATTAAAAAACTAAAAATAAAATATTTAAATATTTTTTAAATTTAAAAATATCAGCTCTGCCTACACAGCTTGCTGTTATTTACTAGTGAAGTTAGTCGCACATTAAGCCACTTGTATGCTCCAGCTCAAAGTAGAGTCAAGATACAAACCAACATTTTTGACACATAGAATACAATACACTTTATTGCACCAAAAGAAAAATACATAAATGCGCGGCGGCGGCGGTTTTTCGCGATGCGATCTCTTCCAGAGAACTTGGGGTAGAGAAGTGGAGAGACAAGGTAGGGTGGCGCAGAGCATAACTCAAAGAAAATAAAATATTATATAAATAGACATAAATAAATACGTAAATATATAATATAGTACATTCAATAAACTTAATGTTGAGTACAGGATTTTTTCCAGAATGTCTAAAATTCACTATAATAAAACCATCACACAAAAAAGGTGATCGAAGTAATAAAACAAATTATAGGCCGATAGCACTGCTACCAGTTGCAGCGAAAATATACGAAATGTTAATTTATGACAGACTTTATTCATTTGTTGTAAAAAATAAAATACTAACGGACGAACAAAGAGGATTTAGAAGGAATAGCTCTACAATTCTAGCAATTTATGATCTGCTGAAGAGGGTTACATATTGCATGGACAACAGAACGGACATATGTGCTATCTTTATGGACATGTCAAGGGCGTTTGAATATACGAACCATAACATATTAATTAAGAAACTCGAGTCTTACGGAATCCGAGGTTTAGCATTAAAATTATTCAAAACGTACCTTAAAAATAGAATACAATGCACCGAAGTAAATCACTTTGATAAACGCCTAAAGTGCGAACAACGCTATAGTTCTGAACACAGGATTAATCCCTGTGGTGTGCCTCAGGGCTCAATTTTAGGACCTCTACTGTTTCTTTTGTACATCAATGATTTGCCAAAAGCTGTAGCACACCCTATGGTACTGTATGCAGATGATAGTACAGTAATCATTAAATGTAATGACCCTATGACATATGAAAATGACATTAACTGTTCAATTAAAAATATTATTCAATGGCTGGACTCTAACAAATTAATTATAAATTTAAATAAAACGAACATTATGCATTTTAGACAAAGACTACACAGACCTATACATACTAAAGCCAATTACATGAACACAGAAATTGCACAGGCAAATGAAACTAAATTCCTAGGAATTACGCTAGACAGCTCACTAAATTGGAAACCACATACTGTTGCACTATGTAATAAAATAAACCAATATATATATGTGCTCAAAACCCTACCTAAAATATCCAGTGTAGACACAGCGCTTATCGCATATAATGGTTACATCGCATCTATTCTGCGTTACGGAATTATTTTCTGGGGTATGTCTACAAACACCGATATGGTGTTCAAAGCGCAGAAGAGATGCGTAAGAGCAATATGTGGATTAAGACAAATTGATTCTTGTAAATCTTACTTTAAGTCTTTGAAAATACTAACTCTTTCCTGTGTGTATATATATGAGATAGCGGTGTTTACAAAAAAGAATACACATTTATATACATTATCGTCACAAGTGCAAACGCGCAGCTTGAGAAATCCGGACAAGTTATGTCTAGGTCCATCACACACAACGCTTCTTAATAAGAGCGTTTTCCAAATGTCGGTATTTATTTACAACCATATACCAAACTATATAAAGGAGCTACCATTACCAATTTTCAAAAATCGACTTAAAGCATTGTTGGCAGACAAAGTTTACTACCGTGTCGATGATTTTTTAAATGATAGAGATTTGTGACATGGTGTTATTATTTAACTCAATTATTATAGACATTTTAATGACAGATTTTAATTCAAGTGAAGTAATTTGACTAATTCCTTTTTCATTATGGCCTCTTGTGACATTTTTTTTTGTAGTCGTGTAAAATTATGAAATATTGTAAGCCATGTGGCAGGACATAGCTGATCCCATTGTAAGTCTGTAACACCTTTATTTATACCTATGTACCACAATAAAGAACGATTATGATTATGATTATATATAATATACATAAATATACACATACACACAAATTTATCAAAATGATACATGCAATGAATATGCACACAGTAAATGCGGCTGAGGGGAGAAACAATAAAATTATGCTGATTACGTAATGTTAAGGGAGAGATAGTGAAGTTTGAGAAGATGTTACTAAAAGGAATAACAGGATTATTAAAGACGATGGACGACATAGAACTGACCTCAATTTTATCAATTTGTCTTGATCTACCTAAGAGAATAGCCTGGTACTTATTAGTGTACACCGGAATTACAAAGTTGTTTGACCAAGAATTTATTTGGCACAAACTATCATTTAGCATAGCCTTTGAACGCTTGCAATACATTAAATATCACTCACGCGATGCCACCTTTGCCGCTAACACATAAACTCTTAGTAGCTTTTGGCCTCACTCACACGCAGGAACCCAGCAACCCACCAGGTAGTTGTTTATGACTGCGGTTTTCTGTGAGGTGGATGTACTTCCCCTGACGGGTTGTTTTGATGCGCCCGACATGCCTCTCTTAAAAACACCCAGATCGATACAGACATGTTCATGCACACAAATGTTTGTCCTGTGCGAGACTCGAACCCACGAGCGTTGGTGTCAAAGTAGCGTTACTAACCAATGCGCTACCGAGCTCGCCAAAATGACGTTTGCAGGACTGCAAAACGTTGAAACAGTGTGTACTGCAAAAGTTTTTTCTATACTATTTTACACTAAGCCTGCACTAACAGACGTCGAACCCAATGATAAGCAACATGTATTTATTAAGCAGGTTAGCTTAAACTTTGCACAAAGTCTGTGATAGTGTTATTTAGTTCATTCAGCTAAAACTAGATGGCGCTAAAACACAAATTCACGTTACCTTCGCCTCGCGATTCTCCATCTATAATAAAACACTTCGATCCGGTTCTCGTCCATTTGTTCAGATATTTTATTTGTAATGTGGCAAATAACGATTAGAGTAAAGGGTGGGTGAAACAGTCTTATGTGAAGAGGCCACCGTAGGAACACAATCGTACAATCATGCCCAGACCCAGTCACTGCTGTGTTTTTATACACATTATTATTAGTTACTTCTCTGGATTGCTCCTGGTTAAAAACACCATTACGCTCCCTTTTGCCAAAGCCTCGCTTATCAATTACATATATAATTATAAACTGTAACACGAGCATAATTTGATATACAGTAGAAACTCGATTAACCGGACTAATTGATGTCGATAGGCATTCGGATAATCGAAAATCCGGATAATCGAATGTATGAAGAAAAGTATTTCCAATTCACGAATTCCATGGCCTGATTTAAATCTGTACAACCATCCGTTACTTGCCACAAACGATTCATCGCCACCTAATTTTTTATTTAACTGTAACGCTTTTTCACAGAGCAAAGGACCAGATATTGGTTGCCCTGTTGATCGCTTTTGTAAAAACCAACAATACAGAGCTTCTTCTAAAAGTTAATTTTTCGGTTTCTTCATCATTTTCCGATGTTTACTCCCATCTTCACTATCTAATTTGCAGGTGTACAACAAAATTGAATCGGTATTCTTCTTAATATCTTGAATGTACCTTACCGTATACTTGTAAGCTGACTTACGACCGGTTTCTCCTTTTTTTTAATGAATCAATTATATTTATTTTGTCTTTAGCGATAACATCAAAAACTAAAACAATACCAAAACGCGTGGGGCAGCGATCCCACAGGGTGCGGGCGGGATATGCCAGTCCCGGCGTTTATGCTTGCATATAAATTGGACTTGTAGGTACATATAAATTGGTCGCGGTTGGTAGTCCGGATAATCACGAATCCGTATAACTGAGGTCCGGATAATAGAGTTTCTACTGTACATAACATTGCACGTACCTAAACGTATGATTTTTAATTCAATTTACCCTTCTTTCGAGCGTTACCCCGTTTCCTAATCCATTAGGATTGGCTGGGTCCGATATCTAACTGTAAGTAAAATCGTACATTCTATGAACATTTTTATCATATATTAATGAAGACAGTTTACCACTGTGCTGCATCGGCAGAGCAACGCAAATCAATCTCATCTGCACGTAGTGACACCATGCCGAATAGGAAAGACTAGTAAATAATGTGTAGGGTAGGCACCGTTATATTTGATATGAAGCAGGTCGATTGGGGCAGTAGCCTCACCTTTCAGCAGACCCCAGCTAAATAACGATTAGGAGGGTTGTGTTCCTGTAAATTACCAGACAATAGCTGTGAAGTTGCTGCAATAGCAGTGATGGTAACAACGAACTTCCGATATTTCCTATATTGCAATCATCCAGACTAACCGTATGACATCGGGCGAGTCGTGTACCTCTAGAAGACGGAGTAATAAAAAGTATATTCAAGTTATAATAAAATCTTTATTTCTTTCTAAAAACCTTTTCAGCCATGTTTTACCAGGAGACGATCTTTTGTCACTGAAGTTATTATTTATATTGTATTTCTTACAAAATAAGTATGCTTGTTTACATATAAACCCCGTAGTCAGTGGCTTGCCTTGTTTTGAAAACGTATTTATTGTGGCTACTAAATCACGTTCTTGTTCCTTGGTGAAGATGCAGTTTCTTCCAGTTCTCTTTACGTTGCTACCAGACTTTATATGATTCTTCAAAGTTCTCCGTGGTATGTTATACTTTAAGGCAATTGCCCGCACGGAAAGTTGGCCTTTTTTTATATCATCAAGAGATTTCTGCAGGTCGCTTTGCGACCAGCCAGCACCGCGTTTTTTCTTGTCTGGAAGCTCCATATTTCTTGTCCATATTGCGTCTTTGACTGTCGGTTTATACTCTTGTACTAAAACAACAAATATTATAAATAACTAGACGTTACAATTGAAATTAAACTATTTTTAACGGAAGTATCGCGTGTTTTATTTATTTTGTTGAAACCTGACGTTTCGAACGCTTTGCAGCGTCCGTGGTCGCAGGAAAGACTACGATACTTCCGTTAAAAATAGTTTAATTTCAATGTGTAACAATCGCGAAAACCAAAGACAATACTATAGACGTTACAATGTTTTGTGATTTGTACAATTATTTTGAACACCATGGTAATTTCAAGAATAGTAGAGTATAGAGTTAAGCAGTGATAGCCCAGTGGATATGGAACCTGCCTTTTGAGCAAATGGTCCTCGGTTGGAATCCAGGCGGGGCATGTAACAGTAAATTCGTGTTTTCAGATTTATGTATATTTTTGCTCGGCGGTGAAGGAGAACATCGTGAGGAAACTCACACGTCCAAGGACATATATTTCGAAAGACGTATGACCTAACCTGAGAAAGATCTGGTTTTCCCTCCGGGTTGTGGAGGTCTGACGGCAGTCGCTCCATGTAAAAATCAGTGTCTTCGCCAAATTGTTAAGGCTTAGGTGGCGGACCCTAATGGATTAGGTTAGGGGGTAACGCGAAGAATAAGAAGATAGCTTCAAGAGTAGCAGTAACGTAACCTAGGAAGCGTATGAATGCTTGAAACAACAGGTATCGCTCACGTGATGCCGAGCCATTAAAAACCACTTCACGCCATTTCTGAAATGCTACGTTGAAATGAAGACAATAATCACTAATTTTTAAGACAGATTTAAATACGTAGTAACTTCATCAAAATTATACGAGACGAATGGAACGTTAGGTAGGGCGCACCTAAAGTAAGAATATACGTTTTAGAAGCAAAATTATATACAACATTTATCAAAGGTATCAATCAGTATGCATACACAAACACACACGTTAAAAACATCCGAATAAGAACCGCAGCCTTTAAGAAGTCGGTAAATAATTAAAAGATATATATATATCTTAAGCGTCTTTAGACGCGGTCCTTACACACTTTACTCGCTTTTTTCACATTCATAGCTTTTTTCATGCACGCTCGCCGGTTCCTAAGGCTCCTGACATCACCTTCTGATAAAAGACGACCAATTTGGACTTGGTAGGTTAGTCTTGGTCTTCCTCGGCTCCTACATGCTTCCACTTTCGCATTGTATATCTGTTTCGTCATTTTTTCATCTTGCATTCTTTCTACATGTTCGAACCAACGGAGCGTGCCTTTTCTTATCTTAACACCGACACTCTCTTTCAGTCCAACTCTCTTTCGTACGTCATCATTTCGAACGCGGTCAGCAAGCGTTATGCCACAAATTTTTGGCAGTGCTCGCATCTCGACCGCATTTATTCTACTTTCATGCTCTCTGCCATACCCAGCTCTCACTTCCATAATTTAGCATTGGGATTAGCACCGCGTTGTGTACAGCGAGCTGTGCCTACTGGCTTAGATTTCGGCTGCCAAACAGTTTACACAACGCTCCATTCACGCTATTCCCTGCACTCACTCGTCTCTCCACATAAACGGTGTACCACCTTCCATCGCTACTAAAAGCGCTTCCAAGATATACAAACTCATCCATTTGCTCCAATACTACATCATCAACCGTAATCCTAGTATTCGTTCTGGTTGTCTCTCTTTCAAATACTAAATACTATACTTATATCTTGGTTTTCTTCGCATCCAATTGTAAGCCTTTCTTCATACAATCGTCTTTCATTGTTGTGACTAGTGTTTGCAGTTCGGGTGATGATTCTGCTATTAATACCGCGTCATCTGCATAAAACAGGCAGTTAACCACTGAGCCACCCATTCGCATTGCCACATTCATATTTCTCATTCTCTGAAGACAACTGTCCAGATACAGGATGAATAGCCGAGCCGTCAGCACGCAACCCTGTCTGACACCAATATTGTTATCAAACTTACAATATTGGCATAATTAAAAGATCTTCGCAAATAAAATTGAAGCATAATTTTTGTTCGTCGAGCACAGACTTTCAAACATTTTTGTCTCGTAGAACACTTATCTGTATTTTTATGTTTTCCCAACCTAATTACAGTTTGAATTTACCGGATGCTTTTCATATTGGAATCTACCTCTGAAGGTCCATAGAGACCGCTTTGGGAATCTACGATCTTGCAAGTATTCCATGCATCATTAAAGTTATAAAGTTACTTTGAATGTGATGACAGATTATCTAAAGCTGGCACGTATCACATTGCACTTGTATAGTCTGTGAAAAAGCATACGAGGCATTCGCACTGCGTACGCGTCATAAAAATGACTCTCGTCTCTCTCGCACGTAGATGACAGACGCAATATATAAATGCATTGTACCCATGCCAGCTTTTGAAAACCAATCTGTACGGGGAGCTCTATAAGCCCAATTTATTTGTTGCGTGGACACAGCCGCTGAGCAGGAAACTGTGGTTATGTATTTTATAGAAGCAGATGCGTGCTATGTGCGCAGGATTTATGTTATTGAAATAAAGAAATAAAAAGTATTTGGTGCTAATACAGATAATACAACATTTGACACATATTAAATAGCAAATAATACCAAAATGGTTATACTCGTCTGTGCCATGAACCATCATTACGCTAGTTTTCAGTGCCACCAATTTGATTTGAATATTGAATTAAACAATTTTTAACGGAAGTATCGCGTATTTTATTTATTTTGTTGAACCTGACGTTTCGAACGCTTTGCAGCGTCCGTGGTCGCAGGAAGACTAAGGTGGTATTTGTCTTACATTAGTTATTCAATTATTACATCTACCGACATGGATGGATTAATTATATATGTTCCGATTCACACAAAAATCGCTCACAGTGTCCGAACATTTTTTAGCTCTTTGGGTTTGGGACTTGATTATTTTTAGCACTGGATCCCAAGCAGGTGGTACTTGCCAACCATCTTCTCTATTGAAATTGGGGTGTTTTCTTATTTCAATAGCCTCGCGCAACATTCTCGGCATGTAGCGATTCTCCTTGGCGAGGATTTGTGGTTTATCAAACCGGATGTAATGGTTTGGCTGGTCCAGTGTATGTTCACATACTGCAGAGTTTTTATCGCGCCTATTCTTCATGTCAGCAATGTGTTCTTTCACACGAGTACCTACGCTTCTCTTTGTTTGCCCTATGTATGATAAACCACATTCACAGTCTAATTTGTATACTCCTGCATCTTGTAAGGGGATATTAGACTTGATAGGTCTTAGAATTTGACTGATCTTCTTATGGGGCTTGAAATAAGTTTTAATTGAAGCTCGCCGTAAGATGTTGCCAATTGATTTGAATACTGATAAAGAGGGAGGGACGCGCTGATTCCAGGAAAGTATCACACAGTATAAATACAATACACACTCCTTTGTAATCTTAGTACTATATATAGCAAAATACAACGCAACTCAAACCAACAATGTTCATATGGAAGTTTATCACATGTCATATTACGGCAAATTATCAAAAATAACGGCTGTAGGGATCCGAAACATAGAAGTGAAACCTATTGTATTTATTTAAAAAATATGTGGCCTTTCTAACGGGTGGTAGCAAATTGTACCAGCTTTTGCTTTAATGGATTATGCAAATCTTCACGTCTTTGCTCCAAGAGATTTGTACATAATGCAGTAATTTTGAACTTTTGTACCTCTGTTCTGATGAATTGAATAAACGGTGCATCTCTGATATAACAAACTGATTAGTAACATGATTACTGTTTTGGTGAAATTCGTGCATACAGTAAGACATTATTCCAACTTCAGTAAAACGTTCTGTATCTAATAGTCCCAAAGGTGGTTCCTATAATAAAAGTAATTCTTATACCCAATTTTTATTTATGTCTTATACATCTTTATGTACAATTAATACCTTAAAAGCGTGTTATACACAATCTGTACGGCATCCATCAGTTCTAACGAACTGAGAACAATCTTAGACCCTTAAATAAGTCAATTGAGCATTTTTTTGTTATATAATCAGTTCTTAGTTTCATTATATCGACACAGTTGTGTGTATCACGCTGTTTTGCTAAAAATACAATAAGTGCTTTGATATTCCACATATAGTGGCAAACAAACATACGGCTCGCCGGATGTCGAAGCGGTCACCGTAGCTTGTGACAAGTAATGGTTGCGGGTTGCCACACCAGCCGCTAGAGCACAAAATTATGAAATAAAATCAAGTTATACACTTAATCAAATAAAAGTACACACTAATTTAATAAGCAAAAACAATGAACTAAAATTTACATTAGAATAGGTTAAATATTTTACAAATTTGTAAACCTACATATTATGTAATATAATAGGGTGCAAAATTCTGTACACTAAAATGTAATGAACAAATGATATTAAAAGTACAATATATCATTGCAGTTTCAAATTGACTAACAGAGGACATGGTCCAGATTGATTGACAATATTCATCAGTGATCAGAAATTCGGGTGCAGTTATAGAAATATAATATAAATGTGCCCTAATTAATAAAGAAAAGCTATATATAACCTCCTGAAACTCTACAATGAGATTTTACATATGCACAAATATATGATCAAGTAATTACATCCAACAAGCATCCAATTGCAGTTGCGAAGCTACTGTGACATAGTGCTACAACAGGCTGCTCGCTATCTGTATGCCCTATCCAATAGGATATCAGTTGCTGGTGATCAGACTCTAGGGAAATATTCATTTATATTTCGTGCCATGTTCACTCGGTTCAGCTGGAATGACTTACAAAGGAAGAGTGATCTGGTATTTTCTTTACATGTATTCGAATTAAGTTGTAAATATTAAAATTAGTTTGTGACCATGTATAGGTTACCAAAAAATAGTAAAGGAAACGTCGACGACGACTCGGATCAGGAATAGCAAGATGAAATTTATTGAAAACTTCAAATAATACATTATCGAGAGTACTAGCCAATGATGGTTATATCGATGAAGGACTACAATTACTAATTTGAAGAACTTCAAATTCTCCGTTTATAAGGAAAATCATTAATGAAAATATAACGAAAATAATTAATGAAAAACAGTTTATGCACCTAATCGACTTGACGTTCGTCTGCCAGGATGACAAAATGCCAAATTGAAATACTAGTAAACGATTTTCTAATAATTATCTGTACCTTTTCAAACTTTTTGTTTCTCGTTCATAGTGAGAGTTTCTTCAGTGAATGATGCAAGATTAAACACGAAAGTAAACAATAGTTGAACTGTCTGATATCACGTTGAACATCAAGCGCAACACGCACAATAGAAAACGTGCCCGTTGTAGTATGGCGTCAAATTAGAGCTATCGTCGGATGCTTAGTCAAATTGTCTCATAAGTCTTGAAATAGATATTTGAATATTGAAGTAATAGATGAATAGGTAAACAAATAGGAATGATTGTAAGACTCTTGTTATTATATGCGCCTGGCGAAGGAGTTTGGACCTTATTACATTCGTGTTGGCTTAATTAATTTTATTTTAGTGCTTATTTAATAACATTACTTTTATATTATAAAACAAACACACAAGACGAATAATTTCGTTATTTCTTCACTTTATTAAGTCAGTGGCGCCATCTAGCCACAGCTTTCCGTAAGAATTCCTATTTTTTCACAGATTGTTATTATTATTATTCATTGCTGCCGAATTTCCGATAATTAATATTATGTATCCATATTCGCCACTACACAATATCGTAGTTGCGTAGTGAAAAAATGGGCGAATTTCGTCAGGTGTAAAGCTGGTATATGTAATCGAAATATTGCAGTTAAGGACAGTGTTCCGCCAAATTGAAAACTATTAATTATTTTTTACATTACACATCTAATTTTACAGTGATACATAATATTAGTATGTAAAAATATATCTAGTAACCTACTTACACAAATATAAATACAAAATACAATTGGCTGAAGGCGAAATATTAAAAAGATAGCGAAAGTCAGCAGCGTCTTTATTATGTTTTTTGATTACAGTGAAATTACCAACAACTAATTTACAAAAAACGTTTTCAAGCATCACTTTTATAATTGTATGTATTATTGATATTTATTGTAAATACATTGGCATACTAATTAATGGCAGTTTTTGATAGTTTAATGAGCTTAGTGGCGCAGTCGTGAATGACGCCACTTTGACACCGACGCTCGTGGGTTCGATTCCCCCGCAGGACAAACATTTGTGTGCATGAATGTCTGTCTGCCTTAGTCTGGATGTTTTTAACAGGTAGGGCGCATCAAAACAGCCCTTCTGTGGAAGTACCTTCAACTCACAACTCCCTAGAAGGTTGTTGTGTTCCTGCGTGTGAGTGAGGTCACCAGTAAGGTCCTAAGGAGTTGCTGTGTTAGCAGCAGAGGAGGCCTCGCGCGAGTAATATTTAATGTCTACGGTAACCGCTTTACATCATATGGGCCGTATGCTTCTATGCCTTCCGATGTTGTATAAAAAGAAAAGTTACTTGTATATAGTTATGTCGGCGGTAAGAATCAAGTTGCCGAGCGGAGCTGATTCCTATGAAACGTCCGAGGGGAGTGTTTTGCCGCGCTGCGAGGTGTCGCTAGCGTCCTAAATGCGCGGTCACGGAACGAGTGTTCTTTGCCTGATCGTCTTGCGTTCGGTGCACGGGATCGTTTGCCTCGTAAATCGTCTGTTTGGTTAAACGATTCAACTTTGATTTAAACTATCACGTTGTAATTAATAACATATTATTACAAGATTTGTTCGGTTTAATGACATTAAAATCTGTTTATACTTGAACAATGTTAAATTATTGCGCCCTTGAATGGTGTTAAACTATTTCTTCATGTGGAGTTCGCCTAGCTTTAGTAGTAGGATAGCGTTCTAGATAGTACTACTACTACAATTAATTGTTTCAAAAAGAAATCTACATATACACACATGTTGTATTTCTTAAATTTGTCTTACTTCGTCATAGACAACACAATCGCTATAAAGACGTTACTGACTCTGGCGCGTAAACTATTAACGACGACAGACATACAAATTGTGGTGGTACAATATTCAAACAACGTACGTTCCGTCCGATGAAGTACCGTTCCTTCATCGTCACCACGATACAGCATCTCCTCAGAATCTTAGGGCGGAACCTAATTTGCTAATTGCCAGAGTGCACACAATTAAGTAAGGTTTGCTGTCTCTAATCATAATAAATATCTATTAACGCCCAAAATCATATTTTATCTGATAACATACATCCATTTATCGGTTGCTATTTACAATTTCTCATTATTTAACAATCGACAATTACAATCAAGACAGATGAAGTCGCAAACAAAAATTACTCTTAGTGGCGATTTAACTTTCTATTTTGCGACAAAGTTGTGTCGTTATATGCAGTTTTTTTCCACTTAGCATTCAAAATGTACGACTAAACTTTAGCCAAAATATAAGAAAAAATAAAATTATATATACCTTGACCGAAGCAAGAATTCATTATGTACAAACAGGATATCATCTAGTATATTTGGGGTAGGTTTTACCAAAGTTGAGTCTTATTCAAAGGACAACCCTTACTCTCCGATAACAAAAATTTAATTATCCTAGGAATATTGCAATAATATGGGAAGTAACCTTATATCACCATATTTGACCATACAACAATAATGTAATGGGCCATTAGATCAATATGGAACCGATTATCACTATCACTTGATAATGTATTATTGACATAAATCATCTAACATGGCTTAAATACTTCTTACTGTGCCAGTGAGTATAATTTCAACTCCATTTCACACCAAATAGTTCAACCAAGACTAAATTTCAGTCATTAAAACATGTCATGTCTTGACTTAAGAGTAAGTATAGTGGATAATTTTCTGCCCCATGAAATTATTCTAGTATAACAACTATGGTAAAATCTAGCCTTAATTGAACAACATGTAATTGTAATTAACTAAGAACTGGTGATGATCTGATCCCCAGAGATGACACCGTGTTTGACCCGAAGATGGTTCCGGATGTAGTTAATGTTTTTCTCTAAATCCGTGTGCTTCATGCACTGGAACTGGCATATCTTGCAGGTGTAGTAGTCCCTTTCGGAAGCGTCAAACACTTTCCATATCCAGGTGTGCTCATCTATAAAGAAAATAAGAAAAGATGATGAAAATTACAAACTGCATCACTCACTGTATATAATGATAGTTTTTTAAATACCTCAGATCAGAAACAAGCATATGGTCGCCAGAAGAGAAGCTTACTTGCAGAACACATACACAACCCTCCAAGGAGATATTTCGTAGCTGTGGGTTGGATATGTTATGAAACATTGCTATGTCCTACTTCTTTTGCTGCATGACCTCGCTTGTTAGTTTGTAGGGCACACACATACAGGTGCGGCTTCAGGTTATATATAAGCATATTAAATGTCAGGAGCCCTTGAAACCGGCAAGCGTGCATGAGAAAAGAGCAATGAATGTTAAAGAAGCAAGTGAGGTATGTAAGAATTGAGTCACGTGGCGCTCAGTACTCTCTGCCTACCCCGCAAGGGATTTGGCATGAAGTTATAGATAGAATAAATATATGTAATTTTTCTTAGTATAATAAGTATTTTCTTAAATATGCTGGAGATAAGAGAGACACTTTTTGTTTATAATACTGTTATAGTTGCAGTCAGTACCGATGTGCTACCTGCTTTCTTGCTCTTGCGAAAGAGGTAGCTTTAAAGCAGCCCAATTAGGGAAGTACCTCCACCTTACAGAAAACAACAATTAACAACTACCTGGAAGGTTGTGTTCCTGCAAGTGAGTGAAGTTACCAGAAAGCTCCTGAGGTGTTGCTGTGTTAGCAAGAGAAGTAATAGTGATACTTAATGTATTCCAAGCGTTTATACTATATGCGCTTTACATCAGATGGGCTATATGCTGGTATGCCCACAACAATGTATAAAAAAATGTGTAGCTCAACATATTATTATTTCCCTTTGGATAAATTTAATTAGAATGTGACCCGTGAACATACTATTAATTGCATGTCCAATACATATGTTATAAGTGTAATTGACGAAATGTTATAATTTATGTTCAAATTAGTGAGGTTTTCTCTACACATAATGCACCAAGATTAAGATTACTTGGTCTTGCAATTATTGAGTCAATGTGACTGTTTATGTACAGCGCCATCTAGTAACAATTGTAGATACTTTTAATGTAGCTATGTTTTACTTTTATTAATTGAACTGAAAATCAAGTATAAATAGATTTAAGGTATTTATACCATAGTATTTTAGGAACCCCATAATCACCTCATGTGATATACAAACAAAATAATGTGTCACTCTGTTAATATGTCACAAAATTCCATTCTGAATTCAATTAATTCCGAACCAGTTTGACACCCTAAACTTCGCTATCACTTTAAAGTGGGTATCCAGGTAATATGGTGATCACTAATATGTGACAACTGTCACTTATTTTCTCTCGTTTATAGTGCTTACCTCCAAATTTATTGTGCAGCATCTTGAGATGTCTGTTCATGTTGCCAGTTGCATTCCCGCCGTGGCATATCTTGCGCGTGCAGATCTTGCATTGCGCGAGTGTGCTCGACAGCCGGTTGAAATACATCCATATCCAGCTGCGAGCCTTTGGGTTTGGACTTTCTGTACAAACAAAATTGTGTCCTCTCATTTAATGTTTCTAACCTATATGTAACATAACATGAGCATACATTCCACTTGAAAGCTATATAATATTTACCTAATCTTTTTCAACTTAGCATGAATACTCGCATGGGGAAAAAAGATTTGTTATTGGTGCGATCATTAGAAGTGTCAGACATGAACTGAATCTCATTCATTCACACAAACATTACAACAAAAAGTTGTTATTTACTCTTATTCATTGCCTTTTATCAAAGCCTCGTGTGCCATTTGGCACCATGCATATAGCCATTCCATACTGCATACAGATGAGGTTGACTTTGGCTCTGATGCTGTATATCAATCATTTACAACCCTTTTCACCTATTCTTATACATATAAAAAGATATGCTTACCAAAGTCACCTTCCTTATCAGATAATACTTTCTCTTCCTCAAAACTTATCTCAAAATCACTTGATTGGTCCAGGTCATCCTTCTTCATGATCATTTCATTTAGGTATACCGACTGGTGCTTGGTCCTGACGTGTCGGTTCATATTGTTAGTGTTGCACCCCTTGATGGACAACACGGAGGTGCACAGGGTACACTTGTACATTACATTGTCTATCTTTTCGAAGTACTTCCACACCCAGCTCCGTTTTCTGGTTTCCGCTGTTAAAATACAGATTATGGTTCAGGGACCTTCTACATTTAGATCATACAAATCACATTAGGTAAGGATGCTGCTAAAATATACTGATTGAGCCAAAATTGACCAAAGCATATATCTAAAATTTGAAAACAAGAAATCTAAGTCAAATTTAGCTTAGCTTAGTAGACAAATTCAAAGAAGACTGTAGTCAAATAACATGCCCCTGCATGAATTAACCCGTCGCGGCCCGTTATATACTGTTTGCCGTAACGCGCATGGTTTGATCAAGCCACGCGGGTGTCGACACGCTAAGTTACTAGTGATTTCCTGACAAGACCACCGCTGCTAACTGTTTGTAAGCTTCACAACAGGTGAACTGTATGATTATTTGGCTCTTGTATATAGTTGTATAAAAAGTATTTCATATTTTGTAACAACTTTAAAAAGGTTCTTTATAAAGATTCTTCAAAAAGATGTGGAAATAGTTTTAAAAATGCAATGCATGAATGATATCAATTGGTTGTGTCTATAAACAGTATATACCATACGGATAAGTAAGGCTTGGTGTCTTCTGTATACCTTTAGGCTTTATCCCTCATTCACCACAGCCTCATTTGCTAATAAGTAGAGTGTACCACATATAGATTATATTGAATTGCTTGGTGAGAGATGATGGTGAGCCACTAAGGGTAAACAGCTAACCATTTGGAGAGCCGTGTGCTTGATAACCAAGATCCATCCAGATGGGTAGCTGTTAGAGTTACAGTTGAACTAAGGGTGTCATTTGTGCATTCCTAAAAATCTTATTACTTTCCCATCTCTAAAACTACAACACAAAATAGTAACATAAGAATGAACTCACAACATATACTCTTGGTAACTTTCCGTTTCTTTGTTAGCACTAGTTGCGTTTCCACTTCTGGACTTATATGTCCTGTGATCGGTGTCGCAATTTCTTCTGTAGTTGCCTCGCAGACTTCACCAATGATTATTGGGGTTTGGGGATAATCGTCTTCATCTTTCATCACATTCAGATGTAGGAATTCAACACGGTATCCAACGGAATTGTCCATATTGTCCTTATGAAGGTTGTATACTTCCTCGTGAGTATTTTTTATATGTTCAAACAAATCCATAGACTTGTCATCACATAATAAAACATGATTGCAAATATTGCACCTGAATTCTTTATCTGTTACCCTCATGTAATATATTAACACCCATTTCAGCACTTCTGTAAATAAATATTATATACAATAAATAAATTTAGGCTATACAAAAAAAATGTTTTATTTGTAATAGTAAAACAGATTACATATTAGAATAAAAACTATCTAAACATAGACAAAGGTTTTGAAATAATTATCTAAAATATCCATTGTCTATGCACGACTTAAGAGAAAATGAAAATAAAATATTAATATTTACAAATCTTTATTCATATCATATTTTTAAGGTAAAATAAAATAAATTGTTTTCTTTAAAAATATTTATTTCAGTATACACATGTCAAGTTTTCCAGTAAATTTGTTGTCCTATTACATTCAGTATTGATAAGACTATAGTAAAAAGCTGTATTACAAATGTTACACTGCGTATGTTAACCTATATACATTTAACTAATCCTCCTATGGCTATACTCATAACAAACAGTCTTATCACAGAACATGATTTAATAATAGTGTTGGTACTATGGTGCTTACTACTCGACTAAAACAATTGGGCTGAATACTATATATAGTTACATATCTAATCGTTTAAGTGAACACGAGCACTTGTACAACGGAGACTATCTTTTAACTATGTTCTCTGATAGACACTAGATGTGAGGATTTTCAATACAAGTCTTTATGAAAATAATATTACAGAAGATAATGTGTTTACTCAGTAAACATCGGTTTCTTATGGTTGTGGAAGTCCCGGACAACTTCTACACCATTCACTTGCATATTAATTGTAGATATACAACCTGTTTTTTGTCGAAAGGAGCAGCACCACTGTTCCGCGCCACAATGCAACCTACATTTAAAAACATACGTGTATCCCTTGTACAATATTTGGTGACCCTTTTTAGTCGGCACACACTGTACAATATCCTCTCCTGAAATTATCCATCACAATTACTTTATATATAAACTTACAAGTCACTATTAGTTAGTAAATATGACTTTCATAACAACCACGAAGACACCACTGTTTTTATACAAACACAACCTATAATTGGCGTTACGTTAGTTGACCATTGATACTGTTTTGTGGGCCATAGATTGTTATCGAAAGTTAATTCTTTAAAATAATAGTGGGAAATGGTAATTTTCGAAGCAAATAGCGTGGAAAAAATAATAATAGGAATAGCAAGTGAGTGACGCAACATAAATGTCAAAATTGTCAAATCAAGTGTCAAAAAAAAATGTCTGACTGACAGACGTCGCGTAGCGATGCGTGTATTCCGTTCACAATTACGGCTGGCTGAAAATAATAAAACAATGTAAAAATCAAATACAGTCCATATTTTCCTACAAACATTTGAACTAAAAGCATGTATATATTGAAATTCATTTTAAGATTTATTTTATTAAAGCGTGTTGATATCCTGTCGCATCGTAATTTTAGTCGAGTGACGTCAGCGCCCCCAATAACACGCCGTTCATTAGAATAAAATTTCATAGATGTCGCTAGCAGTCCTCGTGAAAGTAAATTTTGTAGTTTCATCACAACAATTATTTCATTTTCACATAGTACATAGTGTTAGAAATATACAAAAAATAATTTAGACATCAATGTCTAAATTATTTTTTGTATATTTAACAAACACGAAATCTCAAGATTTCATGTTTGTTAAATTGAAGTGAGCTAACACGATCGTAGAAAATTACGTTATTCTGAGGTTCAGGAATGAAAATGAAACTTGTCGCAGGCACGCAGGCAGTTAACCGCGAAAGCAAATATACGTTTTTTAGAGTTAGAGACGTTAGATAGATGATAATGTTAAAACAGCCGTTACCAGTACTTTCGTCGAAATCTTATGATGTAGGTACAGGACAGCAACCGGTGTAGCATCTTATATTATAGAACGTGTATATAATCAGACGCCACTACAACCACTAACCGCAGCGATCATCAGTGTAACTCCTGCAGCGATCATCAGTGTAACGACAGCATGCATCTACTAACCGTAAAGGATGGATGCCGGATTGTGCTAGTTATTTCGCGACTTACCACTTCTGCTGCTAACACAGCAAACCCTATATGAAGTATGCCTGCTAACTCGCTGGAATACAATAGTATTCCGACGTGTTATTATTTGGATACCGCCTTTTGTGAGATGAAGATCAGGCTTCATTCTTTAAAATTGTATCTTCTCCATTTATGAGACAAGTTAAGAGGGCATACAAAGCTAAGTGGCGCTCTGTTTTTGTTTTTATTGGTTAGTTTAATAACGCTGAATTTAAGACCAATTCCATAAAACGCTCAATACAGACACTGTAGAAACATATTTATGTTTTTTTTAAACATATCTTATATTTATTATCTATGTATGTATGTATGTATATATTCACGCCAAGTCCCTTGCGCCTTGGTAGGCAGAGAGAACCGAGCGCCATAAGACGCGGTCCTTGCATACTTCACTCGCTTCTGTGACATTCGTAGCTCTTTTCATTCACGCTCGCCGGTTCCTGGGGCTCCTGACATCACCTTCTGATAAAACACGACCAATATGGTCATGGTAGGTTAATCTCGGTCTTCCTCGGCTCCTACATCCTTCCACTTTTGCATTGTATATCTGTTTCGTCATTCTTTCATCCCGCATTCTTTCTACATGTCCGAACCAACGGAGCATGCCCTTTCTTATCATAATAACACCGACACTGTCTGGTCTGAAACCAACTCTTTCTCTCACGTCTTCATTACGAACGCGGTCAGCAAGCGTTATGCCACAAATTTTGCGCAATGCTCTCATCTCGACCGCATTTATTATACTTTCATGCTCTATGTATTTGTATGTAAATTTCTACATTATCTATGTTCAAATAACCAAAATTTTAATCATTGCTTATTGTGGCCACTTATAGCCAGACATTTGCTGGATCATCTGTTCAAAACGGTGATCCAGCAAAGGTCTCGAAATTTTTAAGGTCACTTGGAGTAGGGAAAAATCGAGCTGACTGTCCTAATAATACTGACATTGATAACCTTAACCGGCAATTCTCTTCGTCAGCAACTTTTGAATGCAATATTAAATACCAAACTCTTGACGAGATTTCATCACTTCCACTCCTGACTATCCTCCTTTCTTTTTTAGTCAGTTCACTGAATGTGATGTTGAGAAGAACGTACTTTCAGTTGCCTCGAATACGGGGGGAGACGATAACATCAGTCGTCATATGATATTACCTATCCTTGACATTATCCTTCCTGTAATCACCTTGATCCTCAACAAATCCGTCATTTCCGGTGTTTTCCCCTCTGCTTGGAAGAATGCCTACGTTTTCAGCCAAATAACAACTCCCTAGAGGGTTGTTGTGATCCTGCGTGCGAGTGAGGTCACCAGTAAGCTCCCAAGGAGTTGCTGTGTAAGCAGCAGAGGAGGCATCGCGCGAGTAATACTTAATATGTCGCAAGCGTTAATAGGGTACGGTACCCGCTTTACATCAGGTGGGAAATATGCTTGTATGCCTCCCGAGTTCCCGACGTAGTATAAAGTTATTCCCTTACCTAAAAAATCGAATCCGTTTTCTCTTTCAGATTATCGTCCAATTTCAATTCTCCCTTTTCTTTCTAAAGTACTTGAACGACTTGTTGAAAAACAACTTACCGACTCCCTTTCCAAAAACTATATCCTCAACCCATTTCACTCATACCTCACACGAGAGATTTACACTCATTTTAATTTTTTTTTCTCTCGATTGTATAGTATGTTGAGTATATGTATATGTATCTATGTGTAGAAATAGGTATAGTTATAAATGCGTCACTACCTTCTTGTATCCTAATGTTTGTTTCTCTTCCTTTGATATATATTTGATATTGTATAGTTGTCTGGAAGAGATCGCTTTAGCGATAAGACCGCCTATCTCTTGCAATGACATGTTACTCAAATGTATTTATTTTGGTGCAATAGAGTGTATTCTATTCTATTCAGCGTTATTAATAAAAACAAAATGAGGGCGCCACTTAGCTTTATACCTCCGCGTAACGCTTATCTTTCATCTTAGCAATGCAAAAGCGATCAAAAGTAAGCTGAAAATCACGATGAAAAATAATATAAAAATTTTGGCAAAATTATTGATTTTCTATGGCTGATCGTATATTACATGATTCACCTCTAAATGCTGCTGAAAATATCAAGACATTGCATTGGTTCAAATTGATACCTGCCGCCACGTGCTGGAACAACAAATACAAAACATCGGGTATCTACGATACCATCTAAAGTCTAGACTCTCTTACAGCCATTTGTTGGTCCTGTGACATAGTCGTCCATATTAAAGCTAGCTAGTGATCGCTGACATATAACTGGCTATAAAGAAATCAACAGCACTGCCACTTATGAAGTACGTAAGAATAATAAAATTACGCCACTCGATTTTATTAACTCAAAATATTGATATAGTTCCAATTCGAGATGCTTTATCTACACAAATACTGAAATTACTCGATAAAAAGAAAATTACAATATTGATTATTTTAAGTTCAGAAGTAGAGGATTAACTAAAATAAATAAAAGCCCATGCCAGTCTGTGGCATGGAGTATGCTAGTTGTTCACGACGAAAACAGTGAGAACAAATACACCACGTGTATGCGCAACGTATAGCCACCGTCTCAAACCAATGTAATATGAATAAATATGAATATGAATATGTACTTGTCCACCACGAGAAACATTTGTAGACAGTATTTGTAGTTGTAAACATCTGTATCGCAAATGCATGTAAATAAAGGAAAGTAAATAAATAAAGTAAAATAGTAGCATCTAGCATAAGGAAAATAAACGTATAGTTATGGTATTGAATTAAATGCATAGAATAAGTAGAATACGAATGTAAAATTAAGTCACTAGGATTAAGAAAACTTGTAAATAAATAAATAGTATGAATAAACGAGATATCGAAGGGGTGAGGTATGGAGAGGGGACGAGGCGGGGGAGAATAACGCCGTGAAACTATACGCGCGTTGTATGGCGTGCCGACTACCTGGGGCGCGCCGACGCGCGCATAGAAATACCGGCGCCCCGCCTCGGATCCGTCATTCTACCGATCGAGAGCGACACAAGCGGACGTCTCAGAAGAACAAGAAATACCTCTCTCCAAACCTCAGCCAGCACGATCTCAGAAAAGAAGCCTTGCCGTAGTTATTTGGAATACTGAAGAACACACCACCCCAACATACATACAGTCCACTACTCTGGTGGCGCGACGCAACGTCACCAACATTTAATGGTCCTTCCGAAGCCGGATCACTGAGCCACAAGAAAGAAAAATATCAAGAAAATGGTTACCACAAGAAGCAACCACGGCAAGGAGAACGAGTCTGCTACAGAAACCACCGGCAGCAGCGAAACCGTCGTCACAGCCGAGACCGGCGCTACAACGGCCACCGAAACTACAACGGCCACCGACGCTACAACTGCCACCGACGCCACAACTGCCACCGACGCCACAACTGCCACCGACGCCACGATGAACACCGGCGCCACGACGACGCCGTCTACAAGTAAAGGCGGCCCGGCCGACACATCGGGAATTCAAGCCACGCCCGCGGCCAGTACTACAGCTACAGTCGTCGAACGCCAGTCAACGCAGTTGATGCCGCCGCCGCCACCGGCCTCGATACGGACGCTTAAACCCGCTCGGTCACGCCGATCTGCAGCCTCAAGCAGAAAGCTCCTCGCGGAGTTGGAGGCTAAAGAAAGGCTAGCCGAGCTGGAACTACAGCGTATCCGCGCCGAAGCCCACTTAGAAAAAATCAGGCGAGCGAGAAGAGAAGCTGAGTCATCGGAGTCAGAAGAGGAAAACGACTTAGCGCCGCAACGAATCTCCGATTGGTTTAATCGCCAACCCGAACCCGAGAACCGGGTGCCACCTATGGATGAAGACATCAACGCACTCACGGCCCAGCAGAATATGACAACAGAGGAACGTCGCATCAACGAGGACGAACAAGGGCTAGTCGCCCGTGTTGAGAAGACACACGAGCGGCAGACGAAGCAGCCCCCACAAGTCTCCGCGATAGACGTCACAACGCTGTCCGCCGCGTTTGCAGAAGCCATCCATATGAGCAAATCCAGGAAGAAATTTATACCAGACCTACCTCCGTTCAGCGGCCAGTGCCACGACTGGCTACCATTTAAAGCAGCATTCGTCGAGTCTGCACCGAGCTTCACGGCGGGCGAGAACGTCGCCAGAATAAGGAAGAGCTTACACGGAGTCGCCTTGGAATCAGTCGGCGCCCTCCTCATGAGTAAGCCTCAACCAGAAGACGTCGTGAACTCGTTGGAAAGAAGATTTGGAAGACCCGACGCCCTGCTTATAAATGAAATGGAAAAAATGAAAACGCTGCCTCGACTCACCGAGAACCCACGCGACTTGTGTATCTTCGCGAACCGCGTCGCCAACACCGTGGCCATGATCGAGATGCTGGAGCGGCCGCAGTATCTACACAACCCTGTGGTACTACGGCTCATCGTCGACAAGCTCACTCCGATCCTACGCAACAAGTGGTACGACTACGCGGCCCAACGAAGAGACACACCCGAACTGAAGAACGTCGCACAGTTTCTCAACAGTGAAGCCGACAACAGCGCTCCGTACGCACTTCCCGAGCCCACAACGGAGAACAGAGACAACAAGAGCGTCAGGAAGAAAATTGAACGTACCTACGCCACGACGGAACCTAAGAAAAAACCCGCTGAAGAAAAACCGCCATCATGCCCGTGTTGCCAAGAAAACCACCAACTACCGGCGTGCCCGCGATTCGCTAACGCGAGCACTGACGAACGCTGGGAAGTTGCGAAGAAGAGCCACATCTGCTTCTGTTGCCTTACGTACAAGCATCGCCGCTCCGTATGTAAGGCCAAGCCCTGCGGTGTCAACGGCTGCTCCTTGCGACATCATCGCCTTTTACACCACGAGAGGGCGCCGCAAGCAGACGTAGCCGCGCCGACGCAGCCGACGACTGAGAAGAATGAACAAGTCATCGCGTCGGCAATAAGGCAGGCAGCGAGCGACGCGACAGTATCGAGCCGCGCTTACCTCAAGATAGCCCCGGTAACACTGAGGGGGCCGCAAGCCACGGTGCAAACGTACGCGCTGCTCGACGAAGGAAGCACGGTCACGATAATAGACTCTTCACTCGCCAACACACTCGGACTCGACGGACCGAACGAACCGATGTGGGTACAAGGCGTGAGCGGGGCGGAGATAGCGCACGACAAAAGCAAGAGGGTGAACGTTCTCATCAGAGGCCAACACAGTGAGGAAGAACTGCAAATTAACAACGCACATACAGTCTCGAGCCTAGACATCACGACGCAGTCTATCACCGAGCGAGAAGTGAGAAACTGCCCGCACCTGAGGGACATCAAGCACGAGCTGCTGTACACCAAAGCCACGCCGAAGATACTCATCGGTCAAGACAATTGGGAGCTGATCGTGTCACGTGTCATTAGAGAAGGTCGGCGAGATCAACCCGTGGCTTCGAAAACTCTCCTGGGCTGGGTGTTACACGGCTACACCTCACAAACAGCGCCTGCAACGTTCTGCTGCGCTCATCTTAGCAAGATAGAGCCGGCCGACCCCATGGAAGACATGATGAAGAAATACTTCGCGCTAGAGTCGCTGTCAATCGAGCCTAGGAAGCAAGACAGCGACCCCGAACAACAAGCTCTCCGAATATTAGAAGATAAGAGCCGACGTCTGCCCGACGGCAAATTCGAAACAGGGCTACTATGGCGAGAGCAGAATACGCAAATACCCAACAATCGTCCGGACGCGCTCAAGCGACTACGCAGCCTCGAGAAAAAACTTGATCGCGATGAAGAATTGAAAGTGAAATACAACGAAAGAATAAACAATCTGCTGACGTCGAACTACGCTGAAAGGGCAACAGCGCCACCTAGTGTGAGAACGTGGTACCTACCTCACTTCGCCGTCTGCAATCCGGAGAAGCCGAAAATTCGCGTGGTCCACGACGCCGCAGCTAAATCGCACGGCCGTAGCCTCAACGATATGCTGCTACCCGGACCGGACCTACTGCAGTCCTTGCCTGGCGTCATCATGAGGTTTCGTCAACACAACATCGCTGTATCGGCCGACATAAAGGAGATGTTCATGCAGATCAAGATACGCGACGAAGACAGGGACGCGCTCCGCTTCCTATGGAGAGGCGACCGACGAGAGGGGGAACCGGAGGAGTATCGAATGACCTCCGTAATATTCGGTGCATCGTCATCGCCGTGCACCGCCCTGTACATCAAGAACAGAAATGCAAGAGAACACGCAGCGGAGTATCCGGAGGCAGCGAGGGCGATCGAGAAAAACCACTACATGGACGACTACTTGCAGAGCTTCCCGACTACGACTGAAGCACAACAAATCGTCAGAGAGGTCAACCACGTGCACCGACAAGCTGGGTTCGAGCTACGCGGATGGGCTACGAACGACAAAGAGGCCACTAGCCAGATCGCCGAAAGAGCCGAACGAACGACGGTCCCCATCGGCGGGAGCGAGCTAGAAAAGACGCTCGGACTGCTATGGGACACGAATAGCGACTGCGTACGTTTCCGCCTCAACACCAGAAGAGCTCCGTCGGAAGTACTCAACGATGCACGCCCGCCGACGAAACGCGAAGCGCTGAGCATAATCATGTCGATTTTCGACCCGCTGGGCTTAGTTTCACCGATGACTACGCCGGCGAAGCGTATTATGCAAGACACGTGGCGCTACAAGACGGGATGGGACGAGACGATACCGCCGGAGCTGCAAGGAAAATGGAGCCGATGGCTTCAACAGCTGCGCGACTTAAGCGACTTGCACATACCTAGGTGCTACGACGTAGAGCCGGCTATCCGCTACGAGCTGCATGCGTTCGTCGATGCAAGCGAAGAGGCGTACGCAGCCGCGATCTACTGGCGCTTGCAGCGAGCAGACGGAAGCATCAAGGTCGCGTTAGCCGCAGCGAAGAGTCGAGTTACACCCACGAAGCCCATCTCCGTGCCAAGACTGGAACTCCAGGCCGCAGTCCTCGGCGTCCGTCTAGCCAGATCGGTCGCAGAAGAACACGACTACGAGATCGCTACGAAAACCTATTGGAGCGACTCACGCACCGCTCTGGCATGGATCCGCGCCGAGCCTCGCACGTACAAAACATTCGTAGCGCACCGGCTGGCAGAAATAGAAGAGTCGACCCGAAAAGACCAGTGGAGGTGGTTGCCGTCAGCCGACAACGTAGCAGACGACGCAACCAGAGCTACGCCGACCGACTTCAACGCGCAGCACAGATGGTACAAGGGACCGGCGTTCCTGTATCAAGCTGAGTCGACTTGGCCCGTTGAAAATAAGGTCGAGATTCCCGCGACCGGCGAGGAGAAAGAAAGGTGCCACACACTCCAACGACGACCACAACAAGCGCACCTGCCGAATATCGAGCGTTTCTCCAGTTGGACGAGGCTATTGCGAGCGACGGCGAGAGCGTTACAATTCATCGACCTCTGTCGAAGAAAACTCTCCGATCCAGAAAAACAGCTGGTAGCCGCTATACGTCGCAAACGAACGCGTGCGAATCCGGAACGAGACGGAGATTGGAACAAACCGACGACCCCACGCGCCTGCAAGCGAGCCAAATCCACCACTAAGCCTACGGAGAAGAACAAGTTCGTCGTTTTAGAGGCGCGCTACCTACTCGCAGCGGAGAAACTCTGGATTCGCGCCTCACAAGAAGACAGCTACGGAAACGAATTAAAGAGAATACAGGACGGCCGGACACCGGATAAAACCGATCGACTCGCCGCGCTAAGCGTCTACGTAGATGAAGACGGTATACTACGAATTAGAAGCAGATTAGCCGCGGCCGAAAACTTAACAATAGAAGCGGTGCGACCGACCGTACTACATGGGAAGCACGCTTACACGAAACTGTACATAGCTCATGTACACGAAAAACTTCACCACGGAGGCACCGAGATAGTGGTTAATGAACTACGTCAACGAATGTACATAGTAAAGATCCGACCAGCTGTTAAAGAAGTCATCGCCCGCTGCGCCGTCTGCCGACTAAGAAAAGCGAAGCCGGCGACGCCATCCACCGGTGATCTGCCCCCCGCACGCTTAGCTCACCACGCCCGGCCCTTTACTTTTACAGGGTTGGACTACTTCGGGCCCCTGGAAGTGACAGTGGGAAGACACCGGGAGAAAAGGTACGTCGCGCTCTTCACCTGCATGACGTCGCGAGCGGTGCATTTGGAGGTCGCCGCCTCTCTGAGCACGGACTCCGCCATCAACGCCCTCCGCCGCTTCATAGCTCGGCGGGGATGCCCTACGGAGCTGTGGAGCGACAACGCCACAGCATTCCGCGGGGCGGACCGCGAGCTCTCCGAAGCAGTGAAGAATGAAGCCGCCGCACGCCGAATCAACTGGCGCTTCCTGCCCCCTGCCGCGCCCTTTATGGCGGGGGCTTGGGAGCGCATGGTGCGAACGGTGAAGGAGGCGCTGCGAGCCACGCTGCACGAGCGGTACCCGAGCGACGAGACGCTGCACACACTGCTGGCAGAGGTGGAGACAACGGTGAACTCCCGCCCTCTCACCCATGTGGCGGTAACGGCAGAGGACCCACCAGCGCTGACTCCGAACCTGATTCTGATCGGGCCCGACTGTCATGTGCCTGCTCCGGGCACCTTCAGCGAGCACGACGCCGACGCCCGTCAGCATTGGCGACGCGCCCAACAGCTCGCCGACTGCTTCTGGCGACGCTGGGTGCGGGAGTACACGCCGGTACTCCGACACCGGCGGGAGCCATTCAGCACTGGAGTCATACCTGCCGTCGGAGACGTCGTAGTCATCTGCGACCCGAACCTCCCGCGGAACATCTGGCCGCGAGGACGCGTGACGAAGACCTATCCGGGCAAGGACGGCGTAGTTCGAGTGGCCGACGTCGTCACCAGCAAGGGACACACGCTGAGACGGCCGACCAAGAAGATCGTCGTGCTACCAGTAGAATCGCGAGGCGACGGCGGGAGAAATGTTCACGACGAAAACAGTGAGAACAAATACACCACGTGTATGCGCAACGTATAGCCACCGTCTCAAACCAATGTAATATGAATAAATATGAATATGAATATGTACTTGTCCACCACGAGAAACATTTGTAGACAGTATTTGTAGTTGTAAACATCTGTATCGCAAATGCATGTAAATAAAGGAAAGTAAATAAATAAAGTAAAATAGTAGCATCTAGCATAAGGAAAATAAACGTATAGTTATGGTATTGAATTAAATGCATAGAATAAGTAGAATACGAATGTAAAATTAAGTCACTAGGATTAAGAAAACTTGTAAATAAATAAATAGTATGAATAAACGAGATATCGAAGGGGTGAGGTATGGAGAGGGGACGAGGCGGGGGAGAATAACGCCGTGAAACTATACGCGCGTTGTATGGCGTGCCGACTACCTGGGGCGCGCCGACGCGCGCATAGAAATACCGGCGCCCCGCCTCGGATCCGTCATTCTACCGATCGAGAGCGACACAAGCGGACGTCTCAGAAGAACAAGAAATACCTCTCTCCAAACCTCAGCCAGCACGATCTCAGAAAAGAAGCCTTGCCGTAGTTATTTGGAATACTGAAGAACACACCACCCCAACATACATACAGTCCACTACTCTGGTGGCGCGACGCAACGTCACCAACACTAGTAACTAAAATTAAGCTAACTAAAATTGTTATCT
The DNA here is from genome assembly GCA_947507595.1 of Pyralis farinalis. NCBI lineage: Eukaryota > Metazoa > Arthropoda > Insecta > Lepidoptera > Pyralidae > Pyralis > Pyralis farinalis. Next base: position 6,149,985 of record OX382270.1, read on the forward strand.
TGGCATCGGTTTCAGCATGTACTCGTAGTTCATATAAATAATCACCAGCAAAGCAGAACAATCAAAGCACCGTTTGATTTTATAGGTACCCCTCCAGGTAGTTGTTATTTGGTTGCGGTTTTCTGTGAGGTGGAGGTACTTCCCTAGACTGGTTGCATTTAATGCGCCCTATCTCTCTTAAAACACCCACACCAAGACAAACAGTGGTAATCGAACCCACGAGCGTTGGTGTCAAAGTAACGTAGCACCGCGTTTCGCCATTGCGCCACCGAGCTCGATTCACCGCCGAAGAAGTGATAATTACAAATGTGTACATAATAAATACGAAAACGTGAATTTAATGGTATATCCCTCGCCGGGATTCGAACTGGGGACCGCTCAGTTAAAAGGTCAGTTCTTTCACTGAGCTACCACTGCTTTATTGTTTGCAAACTAGTTAAGTATACCTATATTAATTTATATAGGTATACTTAACTACGTATAAATATTATTTATATTTGTTTTGTTATTTAACCAAATCAAAAGCATCCAAAATCGAGGAGCATGCGTTGATGAGTCTGGAAGAAGCGAAAGAGGTATGTTTGGATCGGTGCACTTGGCATTTCATAGTCTCTGCCTACCCCAATGGGAGACGGGCGTGATTACATGTATATAACTATATAAAAAATTACACTATTGTATTTTATTACTGGTTGCGAGCTTATTGGCCATAAATGTATAGTGATAAACAAATAAACGAACGATATTTTTCTGCCGCAACTTAATGCGACAGTCGATCGCAGTGCCATCTTAAAGGCCAAATCCACATCTGTTCAAATTCTTTGCTGCAATCTAATTGCAGCAAAGAATTTGAACAGATGTTATTTAACATGCTGATTGTAACGTCACATATCTAATCGCTATGAGCTGTTATTAGTACGTAAAGGTATCTCCATAATCTATACAATAGCATTTAGATCTGAATTGTGGAGTTTGCCCTTTCTTATCGTAATCCATTAATCAAGTGCCGAAACGTCACTGATTACCCAGATAAAGTATCTGGGTAATATAGAAACAGGGATTTGTTTGCTTAATCTTGATTCATAAACAAGTTCAAATCAGCATATTCTCTTGCGAACTCAATCTCAATACTAAAAGTAAGTATATCCAGCTGACCCTTCCCCATGGGGAGGACCTAGTACCTGTATATAGTACAGGTATTGCATACCTTTTTTAGGTACAAGTTCCTCACACTTCAGGTTAATTTCTTGACAATGTTATGTTTGTTTATTATGTCCTTAACCTGTGTGTGATGGAAAAATAAATATACATTCTATTCTACGAGTATTTTACCGTAGCCTAAGTCACTCTCGGACCCTCCTACTATCTCCATACAAAGAATCACATCACTCCGTTTTTTCGTTTTATGTGAAAGAAGGTCAAGCAAACACACTTTCACATTATATATATATATTTATATATAGTATGGATATATCGTATTCTCGGTAACCTATATTACTTTAAAAAAAACCGTTGCTAATTTCCATTGTTCGAACGGTGTGACGAAGTTTTAAATGGTAGATACTTTTCATTTTCCAGCCATGCAATTCTCTAAGCGACTTGTAATGGCTGTGTGCGTCGCTGTGATCACAGATGTCACGGCTTTGACATCGTCTACTGCGATCACGGCTTTTTATTTGGTATTTTATAAGGCTGTAAGCGTACGCGAGGCTGGTTGCCTTGTAGAATTCCAATTCCAAACGCAGCCTTGCGGCGCTAGTGTCGCACAACCATGAAAAGCGACACTAAGGAATTGCAATTTTGTGTTCAAGGCTATAACAGCCGATGTTTCCGAGGATGTAAGGATGTTTGCTCTTACAGAATTGCATGGCAGAAAAACTGTTATCCGATTATCAAAATATTCCATGACACATGTTTTCATCATCATCATTTCAGCCTGTATTCGTCCACTGCTGAACATAGGCCTCCCCTCCAGAGTGCCACTTGTCTCGATCCTGTGCCACCTGCATCCAACGACTCCCTACAAACCTCTTGAGGTCGTCGCTCCATCAGTGTGAGGTCCTCTCACGCTGCGTGTACCAGTACGGGCCGCCATTCGAGAACCTTTCTTCCCCAGCGATTGTCGGTTCTACGAACTATGTGGCCGGCCCACTACCACTTCAGCTTGCTTATCCTGTGGGCTATGTCGGTTACATTAGTGCTACTGCGGATATCTTCATTTCTGATTCTATCACGCAGTGAAACCCCGAGCATAGCTCTTTCCATAGCACGCTGAGCGACCTTGAGTTTCCCCATACGGCCCGCAGTGAAGGGCCACGTCTCAGTTCCGTATGACATCACTGGCAACACCTGTACGAAACTTACTCTTTAGGCGTTGAGGTGTTTTGGACGAGAAGATGTGTCGAAGTTTCCTGAACGCTGTCCAGCCGAGTTGGATCCGTCTGTTGACGTCTCGGTCGAAGTTGGACTTACCTAACTGAATAACCTGTCCTAGGTAAACATATTCGTCAACAACTTCGAGCTTCGAGTGTCCGACATATGTTTTACTTGATAATAATTCCAATTTCTAGAAGTTTAATAGTTTTCTGTCATAATTGTAAACAAGTATGGTCAATTTGGATTAAAACATGACATAACTTGTACCAAAATAGATAAATCAACAATATCAACGGGGATTGTTAACAAAGATACACGCGCTATTGTTTTAAATTATAGAATGGACATACATGGTATGTTGAATCAATAAATACGCTTAGAAAGAATATTTTAAACAGAATATGGACGCATCTCGATATCCTCAGATGATGAAATCACCCACGATGATGATATTTAAAATAATAAACAAACCTCTTCAGAGCCACTATTGTACAAAAAAGACACTACCGATAATGTCATGGGACATATTTCCCCTTCTGCGCTATGAGCAGTAGCGTCATTACTAATTTATTCATTCTCCTTGACATTACTGATAGTTATTAACTAAACACATAATTGTATAATCCGTAATCCGCCTAAATGTTGGCACACACCTACTTATTGGCAACTTTACATTTAAGACAATAAGATTTTATTGTTTTGTATAGAATATGCCAATAATGGGGTTTTAGCATGTGCAAACCTTAAATATTTTTTATATTATGAAGTATTAGGACTGAAAGTAATGTATTGATAAAAAGTTTGAAACAGTTATCCATATTCATTACAAGTAATTAAAAAAAAAATTAGAGACAATAAATAGTTCTAATTATTTCAAATTTGCATCTTAACGTTCCAATAATTTGGTAGTTTACCCTATCTATATATACGAAATTATTTACTTGCGTAACAAAAGGAATAAGATTATAAATGGTGTTCTATCTGCCATTCTAAATTAGTTCACATATTTTATTAAACTTAACTAAACCCAATTGTATAAAATTTAGTCTACCAAATGTGGCTTCTGCTTATTCAGAAGTTCAGAGTTCTCATTGACTATAAGGTACTAGATATTATAAACGATACTGTATTTCTTGGAATTACAATAGACTCCAAATAGCAGTGAGGCCCCCACATAAATAAACTGACCAGTAAGCTCAGCTCCGCCGCATATGCGGTTAGGAGAATTAGAACATTGACGTATGTGGCTACTGCGCCCTTAGACTATTTCAGCTACTTTCACAGCATTGTGTCGTATGGTATCCTGTTGTGGGGAAAAGCGGCTGATATTGAAACTAATTTTAATATTACAAAAGAAAGCCATCCGCTCTATTTATAACATGGACTCCAGGGAATCACTTAGAGAACTATTCAAAGATAAATATCCTCACGGTTACCTCACAGTATATTTATGAGAACATAATGTATGCTCGTAAAAATTTAATCGTTATCAAAATTTAGTGAAAATCATAGAATCAGGAATAGATTGCATATCACTTGCTAACACTAATAAATCTTTCTCCTTGACTGACAATATGTTAATAATCAAGAATACTCTATGTAAGAAGTGTATTACAGAATAGATGAATATCTTACTGATAGATTTTTGGAAATGATTCAGCACATATATTAACATTTCTTTAATTATACCACTTGACATCACTATACACTGATCGAAATTGACGGTTTGAAAAAAGACCTATGATGGTTTAAAGTTAAAATTAAGATAAGATACAATATGAACGGATTTAAAGAATGTAAAACGTAAGTAACGCGAGGGCGTAATAGTAAATAAATAATGTTTATCTTTAAATAGAAATTAATTGGAATGAAAATATAGATACCTAGATAGATAAAACAGAATTTTATTCTGTGTACATTTGATTTAAATATCGAAGAATATTTAAAACTAGCTGCTGCCCGCGGCTCCGCCCGCGTGGAATCAAATAACGTAGCCTATGTGTTAATCCAGATCATAATCGTGCTACGTGCCAAATTTCATTCAAATTCGTTCAGCCGTTTAAGCGTGAAAGAGCAACAAACATCCATCCATACATACAAACTTTCGCATTTACAATATTAGTAGGATTTAAATAAAACTTTGAGTAGTCGACAGTGGTGACTATAATTAGGTTTATGTACGATTCAATGTGTTTAGAATAGTTTCAGTTGTTAGAAAATATGTGGAAATTTCTATATATATACATAATAATTATGTTATACGTATAGTTTTTTAGTTAATATATAACGGTAGTGTCGAGGGTAACGAAGAAGGAAGGCTCCCTTTTTATAATAAAATGTCATGAGGCATTCAAGCATACGAGATACTTGATGTAAAAGTGATTACAGTAGCTTATGAACGCTTGCAATTCAGTAAGTGTCGGTCGCACGTTGCCTATTGCCAATACGTACGTGTAGCGACAAGGCAGGTTTACCGATCAAACCAAATATCTGAAAATGTAGAAGAATTTTTCAGCAAAACTATCTTCATACTATATGAACTATTTGTTCTCTAAGAAATCGATTTTCTTCTAAGCACAAAAAAGCATATTCTCTTTAGAAACTCTAAACAGAAAATGTAAGAACAATAGACAAATCTTAATTTTTAGGGTTCCGTACCCAAAGGGTAAAACGGAACCCTATTACTGAGGCTCCGCTGTCCGTCCGTCCGTCTGTCACCAGGCTGTATCTCATGAACCGTGATAGTTAGACAGTTGAAATTTTCACAGATGATGTATTTCTATTGTCGCTATAACAACAAATACTAAAAAATAAAATAAAATAAAATAAATATTTAAGGGGGCTGCCATACAACAAACGTGATTTTTTGCCGTTTTTATAGATAATGATACGGAACCCTTCGTGCGCGAGTCCGACTCGCACTTGGCCGATTTTTTATGTATAGCAGAAGATATACACAAACTCGGTCTTCTATCAAATGTTATTGCCGAGGCTACTGCGTAGTAGGTAATGTTAAAGGCAAATGAAGCGAATGATGCGTCTTTAAACGAATCCGTTGTTGAATTCGCAGATTTGATTGGTCAAACTACCTCACTTTACCCAACGGTATGTACGGCAATCAAAATTATTTTACCATTCCATCGCCAACATGCAGCATTGAACTTACATTTAGCACCTTACTACGTGTTAAAACGTGGACTCGGTCAATGATGGGAGACGCGAGACTAAGGCATGGTTACCTCCAAGGTCTGTGCATGCTTAGTTTCACAGGAAAATTGTAAAGGAGGATATTAAATTTATTGACAATGTGATTGACAAATATGGGCAACAACCTAGAACGCCTTAATTTTTTTTCAAACATTAACTAAACAAATTCTTAATCTTTTTCTGCTTATTTTTCTTTCTGCCAGGGGGGTGAAGTGCACACACATCATAATGTACAACATCATAGTGCATATTCTGGTACTCTTGTATAAAATCGTAATCGTATTACGGAAAATCGTAATCTTTCAGTACGTGTCACTGCACATACCAAGTAACCATATCCTAACTCATAAAGCACTAAGTTTACATTATTTCAATACGTAGTAGTAATAACTCAATGATATGGCATAGGAGCATTTAAAGTGTAACATGTTAATTTTCTTACTCTAAGTTATTGAAGCAATCGAAATATGGTAGAAAACAATAACAAAATAAATGGAGACTGGCTCAAACAATAATAAGCCGAGTATATATCTTTAAATAAAAGTTTAATGCAAATGATGTAACAAAATCTTATAATAAACTAATAAATATCAGATTCGATCAGTTAATAATAATTCGTACGTGCTCTATGTATTAGAGGCAACAAATGTACAGAAAGAACAAGAAAATGAACAGAAACTAACTCGGACAACGTAAAAAATCTCTCTGCCGTAATAAATTACCGATTAGGAAATTTGCGTTTTTAATAATAATTCTTGGGAGATAGTTTTTAGATCTTCGTTGTAAAAACACAGTATTTCTGTTGTTTACCAGTAATGCCAGAAATACAAAAAAAAAAAATAACTAATTTTAGACTGACTGTGACAGTAAAACTTCATTCGTATCGTAATATATACTCGTACAATAACAATTTATATTCACAGGCATCTGTAGAAAAAAAGGATATGCCAGTTCGCAATGTATAGCCCTTGTTTACAGATTGTAACAAAACCACGTTAGCTGTATTGGTTTGTAATTTTGCTGTTTGCTTATATTTTCGATATATATTAGGCTGTTACATTATTTAGAAAAGACCCTAATATTTCAGATGAAGAGTCTTGGATGTTTTGTTTACATTACTATTTCGGTTAATTCTAAAGAAATAAGTTTCAGATATAGATATTCAAATCTCCATGCACTCCTAAAACATTTTCATCTTCGTATCAAAAGCAGTAATTTTTTCGCCCTTTCTTTAGCTGCTGCATTGTATCTTCCTATCTTGGTTTCAACTGAACTTCTAGGCTTCAGGCTATGAGGCTTTTTGATAACTTGAAATTGTTTGTGTCGTGCTCTTTTGGCTGAAAATATTAACTATTTTAGTACCAACATACAATTTGACGATTTAATAATACCTAGTTTATAGATAGCAGAACACTATTCTTTGGACTGAGTCAGGTATTGGTTCCCGTATCGCGGTGAATATATATGTACATGTACATGTACATGTGTGTATTGTCTTCAAAATCCAGGAGAAAATAATTTGAGACTATCGTAATAGTTAATAATAGAATGTAAATTTACATGCAATTTCATCTAACCAGCTTTATGTGCTTCCGCCACCAATTAGTTCATGCGGCCTAGCGCCGGCCGGCACCCACCCACTACTGTTAGTAAATGCAACATGCCGACGCTGCCGTGGCTGCTCCGGTAGTCTCTGCCTCGGCTGCTGCGGTCGTCCGCCATCTGGAACAGAAACCGCATGCCCCCACCACCGTCGCTGCCACGATTGGCCTGTTCGTGTTTCGCCTCTCGACGAGGTATCCTCAGGCGCTGTAGACGTTACTCGTTAGAATAACATGCTACAAGTCGTGCTTGTAGCATAGACTACCAGATTGTCCAGATTATTCTTCCTATAACTTCACCATCAAATAGCTTCATTAAAGGCGACGAAGGAGGTAGGACAAAGTTGATGAACGAGCTTCGTGTATGTCGTTATTCGGAGAAATACGTTTACGTCAAATATCGCGTAGTAACGTCTCAAAAAACTCAAATGATGCGCTTCCATCCACTGCTTCAAAAGCACTTATAATCATAAAAAAATACAACGCCCTTAAATATTTTCTCGTTAATTCTATGTCACTACATTATTGTATGCCAAGTACAGCTAAGTGCAGCTCAAGCTTTACACTTTGACCTTTGTGTCGTTCTTATGTAGTTAGCAATAAGGGTTACCTTAGAGAATCGCAATTCGACTGTTAAGCATGATCTGCTCTTAGCTGTACATACTCGTAGTAAACAACAAGATTTTTAGATTGACAACCTAATCATTGTATGTGATTTATACTCTTAAAGCAAAAGATGTACTCTCTTCCTCGCTTTCAACGACTTTTAATGCGTGCTAGTGAAATAACGTGACTTTTAACATATATCTAGATTCATTAACCATTTCATGATTTCAGTTCTTAGATCTTCCATTGACTTCTCCTTACTACAGTTTTAATAGGAGTATACATCCCGAAATATGCTTTAAAAGTCGTTTTCACACAATAATAGAGTTGTCGCCAACCTTTAAATAGAAACTATGATTCAGTGATCTAGGTTTTATCTTATCTCATAAAAAGGAAATTGCGTTTGAAAGACTGTGATTACATATGAACTATCTTCTTAATTTTAAATCATGATTGTTATCTAAAATTATCATCCTCTTGTTTCATCCATTATGCTCTATGACGTGCAACGTCCAATGAACGGGTTAGTATTTTATTGGCATAACCTAAGATTTGGGACTACATATCATTCTATTTTAAGAACAGTCTTTCCTTGAATGTGTCCAATAATTATTGTAAAGTATGGTGTTGTCAAATTTGTCAAATTCAAAATATTGAATTAGAAAAGCATTTTTTTTTAATCTATCTATCTATAACTTCACGCTAAGTCCCTTACGGCGTGGCCAGAGACCACTGCTTGCCACAAGATTCGTAAGTCTTTTCATCGATGCTCGTCTGTTCCTAGGACTCCTGACAACAGCTTCTGATAACGCCCGATTTATTTGACCGTGGTTGGTGAGTCTAGGCCATTATTTTATTATCTAGTATATTCTATTTTATAATATATATATATATATATATATATGTTTAAATTAATGTGATCGTTTATTATCAAAAATAATATGTTAAGTGTAGTAACGAAAAATATCAAAGGTTAATCATGAATAACGTACAGTAAAATGCGGTAATAGCCATATTCTACGCAAACAGTAGTTTCTTTACTACAAACCCACCAAACTATTGTTGTGCTCTGACAACAAGCTTACAGATGGTCATAATTTTATTCTGTCGCCTCATTTCTCAATTCCAGAATTTTGATTTTACATTCAGTCCTAGCATATTCATCGCATCTCAAAATCAAGGTGTTAACGTGGCGGTTGTCAGTTCGTGGCCTAGTGACCAGGAATACCTACTACCATTACAGAGACCACCCATGACGTGAAATACCTGCCAGGTACAAGTCTCATGGTAGCGTTCCATTTAGAGTTTTTGGTCACAAGTCGCCACAATGTGATTGGCGACTATTTTTTTTTTTGTCCCCACGAAGTTACTCCACTTACCAGGGAAGTGTATTGTACATGAAAGTAGGTTACATGGTTTACAAATGTTTATATATCAGATTCACAATAACAAATAATATCAACCCTCACTTGTTAAATAGCACGCACCCTGCCATTTAACGTCAGTCGCCAACCACATGTTTGGCAAAAAACGAGTGCAGGTTAAGTTGGCTTTGGCTCTGGAGACACAGTAAATCACTTATAAAAATATTTAATAAACAGGCTTGAATGTGATGTTTTATATAAAAAGTATCAAGCACGCGAAAACTGGTTTTAATAAAGGCACGCTGCAACAATGAAATTCAAATGCAAATTTATGTTTTATAAAACATAAGATATATCTTAATAGTTATTTTGCCTGCAAATTAGGAGATTTTAGGGTACCTGCTGTATTGACAATATTTGATGATATTTTTTTGTGGTATTGTTTTAAAGAAATTGTTCTACGAAACCAAGTTTTTCTACGTATTATGATAAATTTAATCGAAGACACGTCATATCGCGTTACAAGGTGTGTCATGCTTGCAACAACAACACCGATGCTGAGATAAATGTTACCGTCTCGACTCTAGTGGTAGTATATGGCTGTTACCGCATTTTACTGTACGCTGGCCCGGTGGTGCACAGTCGGAAGGCAGCGTAGTTGAACTATCTGTAGCCCGCGATTTCGTCCGGCCGCATTCCGGTATCCGGTGGGATGCGTTTTTTTTTTTACTTTCTTTCTTTTTCCTCGGCTTTTAAGAGTCATACCGTGACCTGAAATAGTCTGTAACCGTTCTCAAGTCTATCAAATCCAAAAATATTTTTTTAAATCTGATTGATAGTTCCAAATTAGCACGCTCAAACAAACAAACAAATATCTATTTGTGCTGGTTATGGTGATTTACTACCATACGTTAAGACTGTCTAACTAAACAGTCTTAACGTATGATAGTAAATCACCATTCGAATTTATCGAGAATTTTACAGAAGCAATGTTTTCTCACCCGAATACGGAAGCCTATCGCTTTAAAAGCAAAAATATAAGCAGTCCCAAAAACTGTCAAAGTGACCAATTTACTTATGAACTGGAAGCTCTACATGCTCTACTTGACGAGCTCGGTGACTCAGTCGTGAATGACGCGACTTTGACACCAACGCTCGTGGGTTCGATTCCCACACAAGGCAAACATTTGTGTGCATGAACATGTCTGTTTGTCTTGGTCTGGGTATTTTCTATGCATAATAAGTATGTATTTACAAAAAAAAAATGTATTTAGGTATGTTTATCAGTTGTCTAGTACCCATAACACAAGCTTCGCTTACTTTGGGCTAGATGGCGCTGTGCAATTTGTCCGACAATATTATTATATTATTTTGATTCACGGGTATTATCCCGGTCATTTGTTAGGCGTGCGCGGGGATAAGGATCCAACGCGTAGAGGCCCCTTTGAGAAGCTTGATGTAATGTTGTATAGCCGCCGTGACCTTGTCCAGGGGATATCAATGTGACAATATACCCATGAACCAGGTCACGGCAGGTATTGGGACTATTGCAAATGTGATGGAAATTATTGGGCTATTAAAATGAGGTCTGGAGGGATTATTGGTACTGGGCTATTACAGAAGAGGGACGGACACCTGCCATAACTATCATATCTGATGTTACTTCCGGCAGGCGGTTTATTATTATTATTTATTTAAACATGTATCATCATCGTCATCTCAACCCATGTGCGTCTATACATAGGCCTCCTCTCTATAGAGCCACTCGCCTCAATCATGAGCCATCTGCATCCATCGACCCCCTACTGATCTTTTCAGGTCGTCCCTCCATCCAGTGGGGGGTCGTACACCAATACGGGGACGCCAGTCGACAACCTTTATTCCCCAGCGCTTGTCTATTCTGGGAACAAAGTGGCAATATGCAAATATTATTGACGAACTCGGTGGCGCAGTGGTCAGTAACGCGACTATGACACCAACGCTCATGGATTTGATTCCCACACAGGACAAAAATTTGTGTGTATGAACATGTCTGTTTGTCTTGGTCTGAGTGTTTTCTATGTATCATAGGTATGAATTAAGAAAATATATATTTACGTATGTTTATCAGTTGTCCAGTACCCATAACACAAGCTTCGCTTACCTTGGGGCTTGATGGCGTTGTGTAATTTGTCGAACAATAAATAAAACGCTCGTGGGTTCAATTCCCACACAGAATAATCATTTGTGTGCATGAACATGACTGTTTGTCTTGGCCTGAGTGTTTTTAAGAGAGGTAGGGCGCAAGAAAGCAGTCCGTCTGGGAAAGTACCTCCAGCTCCACAGAAAACCGCAGCAAATAACAACTCCCTAGAGGGTTGTTGTGGTGCTGCGTGTGTGTGAGGTCGGTCGCCAGTGAGCTTCTAACGAGTTGCTGCAGAGTTTGCATCGCGCAAGTAATACTTAATGTATTGCAAGTGTTCAGCGGCTACAGTAACCGGTTTACATCTATAAAAAACTTATAATAATATCAACGTGATTTGCGTATTACTTGCAACAATCACACCCATCTATTAGATCATGAAAGATGGACAAACAAACACAATGTAGGATACATAATATTAATCAGTTGAGATATAATAGGTACACTATCACAGCAAACAAATTGGCGAGCGACAGTAAACAAACGTCGTAAGTGCCGTGCCGTACTTTGAACTACAAGGACTTTTCGGCATTATGTAAATGTCTTACACGGAAGTATTTTACTATTTTTATCTGTTTGCAGCATGAAGTAAATGACCTATGGATAACCAATGAGAATGATATTACGTAGTCAATTCACCGCTACGGGTCTGGGGTAAAGTATAACGCACAGTTCTTTTTGGCTATTTTGCGGATCTCTCATAGTTCTCATGGCGAAATCGATGGAGGAACTTAGCCCTATGCTCAATGACCTCAATAGTGTTTCCCACCAGGTAGGTCTCAAGATGAACATGGACAAGACTAAGATCATGTCGAATATCCATGTTACACCTATGCCGGTCACAGTTGGAAGCACTAAGCTCGAAGTTGTCGACGAATATGTTTACCTAGGGCAGGTTATTCAGTTAGGTAAGTCCAACTTCGACCGAGAAGTCAACAGACGGATCCAACTCGGCTGTTCGGGAAACTTCAACAAATCTTCTCGTACAAACTACCTCAACGTCTTAAGAGTAAGGTCTTCGAACAGTGTGTGTTGCCAGTGATGGCACACGGAACTAAGACGTGGTCCTTCACTACGGGCCGTATGTGGAAGCTCAAGGTGCTATGGAAAGAGCTATGCTCGGGGTTTCTCTGCGTGATAGAATCAGAAATGAGGATATCCGCAGTAGAACTAATGTAACCGACATAGCCCACACGATAAGCAAGCTGAAGTAACAGTGGGCCGACCACATAGTTCGTAGAACCGAAGACCGCTGGGAAAAAAGGTTCTCGAATGGCGTCCCCGTACTGGTACACGCAGGGTAGGACGACCCCCCGCTAGATGGAGTGACGACCTCAAGAGGTTTGTATGGAGTCGATGGATGCAGGTGGCACAGGATCGGGATGAATGGCACTCTAGAGGGGAGGCCTATGTTCAGCAGTGGACGAATACGGGCTGAGATGATGATGATGACTTTGCGGATCAACATAACGGCACGTATCGACTTATTGGCTAAAATATTCTTCCATTGGCCAGTAGGATCGCTGAGATATTTAGACGCTACAATACATTTTTGTGCGCAGTCAAGTGGTTTATTCATTTGTGTTAGTTTTTAATCAACATCGGGAGGCAAGTATACGGCCCACCTCATGTAAAATGGTTACCGTAGTATATGAACTCTTGCAATACAGGAAGTATTGAGCGCATGTGCGGGTGGCTACTGCTAAGATAGCAACTCAACAAGAAGCTACCGATTCGCAGGAATACAACCTTCCAGGGAGTTGTTATTTAGCTACGGTTTTCTGTAAGATGGAAGTGATTCGAGGTCTCTTAAAAACACACAGACCAAGACAAACAGACGTGTTCACGCACACCAATGTGTGCACTGTGTGGGAATCGAACCGACGCGACGGCGAGCCTTGATGTTAAAATAGCATTACTAACCACTGCCCCACGAGGTTTTCTACTTTAAACCTATCTAATTAATTATTTGAAATTCATTATCTAATTAGATTTATACTAGAAAAATCAATGTGAAACGATAAAATTAAAGAATACGGCTAGGAAATGTTACGTTAAGTTTAGTTAAAATAGCATTACTAACCACTGCCCCACGAGGTTTTCTACTTTAAACCTATGTAATTAATTATTTGAAACTCATTAACTAATTAGATTTATACTAGAAAAATCAATGTGAAACGATAAAATTAAAGAATACGGCTAGGAAATGTTACGTTAAGTTTAGTTAAAATAGCATTACTAACCACTGCCCCACGAGGTTTTCTACTTTAAACCTATGTAATTAATTATTTGAAACTCATTAACTAATTAGATTTATACTAGAAAAATCAATGTGAAACGATAAAATTAAAGAGAACGGCTAGGAAATGTTACGTTAAGTTTATTTCTTTATTCTCTCGTAATCTAGACAATTGTTTAATGATAAAGTTAATGTTCATAAGCACACAATAAGATCAAGAGATTATCTGCGTGATAGAATCAGAAATGAGAATATCCTTAGTAGGGCTAAGGTAGCTGGAAGCCCAAAAGTTAAGCAAGCTGAAGTGGCAGTGGGCCGGCCACATAGTTCGTAGAACCGAAAACAGCTGGAGAAGAAAGGTTCTCGAGTGCACTCACTGTAGGACCCCCCCCCCCCCCCCCCCCCCCCCCCCTCGACCCTCCACTAGATGGAGTGACGGCCTCAAGAGGTTTGTAGGGAGCCGACAGATACAGGTGGCACACGATGATGATGATGAAAATCAAAAAACCCTGAAGACAAACATACCTAAGTACACCGGTCACTAATTACATCTGCCTTCTTCCCGCGATATCTTGATTATTGCGATACAATGATTACATTTTATCGTGACTAAATAAAAATAAAAAATTGTAATAAATTATAATAAATATTTAACATTAAGAATTTTAAGGTTATTGCCTAGAGTCTATGTGGGTAATTTTATTTGATGACGAGCTCGGTGGCTCAGTCGTGAATGACGCGACTTTGACACCAACGCTCGTGGGTTCGATTCCCACACAAGACAAACATTTGTGTGCATGAACATGTCTGTCTGTCGTGGTCTGGATGTTTTAAGAGAGGTAGGGTGCATCAAAGCAAAGTCTGGGGAAGTACCTCCACCTCACAGAAAACCGCAGCCAAATAACAACTCCCTAGAGGGTTGTTGTGTTCCTGTGTGTGAGTGAGGTCACCAGTAAGCTCCTAAGCAGTTGTTGTGTAAGCAGCAGAGGAGGCATCGCGCCAGTGATACTCAACATATTACACGCGTTAATAGGCTACTGTAACTGCTTTACATCAGGTGGACCGTATGCTTACATGACTCCCGACGTTGTATAAAAAATAATTATATGTTTTATCAGAAGGTGATGTCAAGAGCCTTGGAAACTGGCAAGCACGCATGAGAAGAGCAATGAATGTTAAAGAAGCGAGTGAGGTGTGTAAGGATCGAGTCATGTGGCGCTCAGTTTTCTCTGCCTACCCCACATTTGGCGTGACGTTACAGATAGATAGATAAGTATGTGTTGTGTATGTTTGAATGAGTGCGTGTGATATGCGAGTGGTGTATGTTTTTTTTATCTTGCACCCCTGCCATGGGTAAGGCTGTTTTCTCACATTTCCATTTATTAAGCTTAATTTTTAAAATATTCCATTGTAAATAAACACATTCATTCATCATACTCTCTTCCATTCCGCAATTCATTCTTCCATTCATCATCTTTCAGTTACATTTTCTAAAAATTTTGATTTGCCCCCATTTTGAAACATCCCTCCCCATACTGCGTCAGTCCAGGCACGGGCGACAGCGAGCTTCACAGCTCCACCTAGCCACCGCGGAGTGGTGTATGTTGGAAGTCATCATAGACATTTCAGCCGCTATTCTTCCACTGCTGAACATAGACTTCCTCTCTAGAGCGCCACTCGTCTTGATCCTGTGCCACCTGCATCCATCGACTTACTACAAACCTCTCGAGGACGTCGCTCCATCTAGTGAGGGGTCATCCTACACTGCATGCACCAATACGGGGACGCCATTCGAGAACCTTCCTTCCCCAGCGGTTGTCGTTTCTACGAACTATGTGGCTGACCCACTTCAACTTCAGCTTCTTTATCCTGTGGGCTATGTCGGTTATCTTAGTTCTACTGCGGATATCCTCATTTCTGATTCTATCACGTAGAGAAACCCCGAGTATAGCTCTAGCCATCTGTACCGGTCGACTCCCTATAAACCTCATGAAGTCATCGCTCCATCTAGTGGCGAATCCTCCCCAGCTTGTACCAGTACGGGGACACCATTCGAGAATCTTCTTTCCCCAGCATTTGTCGGCTTTACGAACTATGTGGCTGATCCACTGCCACTTCACCTTGCTTATCCTTTAGGCCATGTCGGAAACTTTATTTCTTACTGATGTTATCATGTAGCGAAACCCCAAGCATAGCTGGTTTTGTAGCACGCTGATCGACCTTGAGCTTCCCCACAGGGCCTGTAGTGAAGGATCATTTATAATTTATAACGATAACGAATGTCTCATTTTGAAAATAAAATTGGTTTAAAAGTACACACAATCAAGAGGGCTCTTTGGAACGCTCTTGTAATATGTAGATAATTACTGAAGGTTTGTTGTGTCCCTGCGAGTGAGTGAGGTTACCAGTAAGCTCCTAAGGAGTTAGTGTGTTAATAGCAGAGGTAGGACATTCAACATTGTAAAGTAATTGCAAGAAAAATAATAACTAAGAGAATTTAATAAGAAACGTTAAGATAATAAAACGTGTCTAAGTGCCCCCGAAGGCCCAATTTAAATAAAGATTTTTTTTGTCTTTTAACAGTTATAATGCTCTATAAACATAAAGGAGACAACTAATTATATGATACCAGAATCGAATTGACGCTATTTGCAATTTGATCCAACAGTAACCGGTTTGTCTTTCATTGTTATTCGAAACTCTTTATACTAAATAATTCCATTAATATTAACATAGTAAGTTAGTAAGATCAAAGTACAAGGTTAATGTAAAACTTATCGCAAGTATGAATTTACGTTATGAACGGATATATCTTATCATCTATATAAATAAAACATGCTTTATTAGATTAGGAACACACATTTGCTGTCTTTGTTTTTTATGGCATAAACTCTGTTAGTTGAGGTGCCATCATAAGTATGGTCGCAGACGAGCTGCGACAGCAGCAGAGGTGGCATCGCGAGCGATACTTATTGTATTGCAAGCGTTAATAAGCTACGATAACTACTTTTACATCAGGTGGGCCGTGTCCTTGTTGTTTAACGCGCAACTGTGATTAGCTAGTTCCCGGATCAACATAGCGGCACTTATCGCATTATTGGTTAAAAAATTCTGCCATTAGTAGGTTCGACTCGCTGATATATTTAGGGCGACTTGCAGCTTGCCAATAAATCTCGATTTAGTATGGACTAAACTCAGCTTAGCCTAAAATCCGATTTAACGTCTTCTACGTCATCGCTTTAGCTTAACCCGTCAGAATCTCGATTTAAATGAATGTCAAAGTTAAACTGACATTTTTGACGGTTAGTCGTCGCTAAAACACAGCATTTTTTTGTGGTCGCGGGGTGCGTTCATGCGCAGTCATGTAGTTTATTAGTTATATATGCTTGTATACCCTCGAGACTGCACTACATCGTGGAAGTCCTCCCACGAGTAGTAAACGGAGGCTGCAAGAGCGCCAGCAATCCACACTGTTTTCATAATCAAATTATCCGTTCTTTTAATAAAATATGGATACAAAATACATTAGGGGAGTGTCTTTTTTATACAATTTCCGGAGGCATGCAAGCATACAGCCCACCTGATGTGAATCGGGTATGTATTTGAACCGTATGTCATGAATCAGTAATTAAAAATGAGAGAACTTGAAGCATTGGCACATTTTACTGTTCCTGTCGATAGTAAATAAATTTGCCTATATTACTTGAAACTGTGTCAAAAGTCCACGGTCGGTACAAAGACCACGGCGAGTGTAGACTATTGTAAGTTTTTAAATATCCAAGAAACCCGACCAAGAAACAGTTCCTGTAATACCAAATCGCAGAATTTTTAACTTAGCAGAGATTTGAACGCAAAATATAAGACTGGAGGAGTAATTTATGTAGTGTTGGTACAAGTGGATGAGATTGTATATCTTGGATGCGCTTTCAGCAGGGATAGAAGGTACACCGCAGATGTGGAAAGACGAGTGAGTAAATAATTGTCGGGCAAATTACACAGCGCCATGTAGCCTATATACTATACAACTGATAAACATACGTAAATACATGCTTATTATACATAGAAAATATCCAGACTAAGACTAACAGACATGTTCATGCACACAAATGTTTGTTGTGGGAAACGAACCCACGAGCGTTGACTGTCAAAGTAGCGTAACAGCGCGTTTCACGACTGCGCCACTGACCTCGTCATTGAATGCTGGGAATAGATTGAATGGAGCGTTGTAAAAACTTCTTGGCGGTAAAAGCTTGAGCCAGACGGCATAGCTCGCTATACACGTATGTTCAATTACGAGCTTTTTCTAAGATGTAGGTACAGCAGCAAGTCAACAATGAATCTTTTGATGGTAAAGTACTTCTGTTTTGACTTGTAGAATGTTATTCTAACGACTCATATCTACAGCGCCTGAGGATGCCTCGTGCAGATGCGAAACACGTGTTGCAGCGACGACCAGGGCAGTCATGGCAGCAACGGTGGCGGGTGCATACGGTTTCTGTATCAGATGGTGGGCAATCGCGAGGACGACCGCAGCAGCCGAGGCAGAGACTACCGGAGCAACCATGGCATGTTGTATCTACTGACGGTAGTGCGTAGGTACCGGCCGGCGTTAGTCAGCATAAAGTACTTGGTGGCGAAAGCACACAATGCCGGTTAGATCAAATTGCATGTGAACTTCTGTTTATGCTTTCAGTGTTTTATCTATACAGTAAACTGTCGGTATATCCGAATAGTGAAGGCGGAACTCTTGTGAACTCACATCGCTTTCTGCCTGTCCACCTGTTACAAGACCCAAAACAAAATCACCTACTTAACTCGAACCTTCCATTTGCTTGAATCATCATCATCATGTAACTAGCTCGGTGGTGAAATGGCTAGAGGTAGCTACTTCAACACCAACGCCTATGAGTTCAGTTCCCACAAAAGGCAAAAATTTATGTGTATGAACGAACATGACTGTTTGTCTTGGTCTGGGTGTTTTCTATTACGTATGTACACACATCAAAAGTGTCTAGGGATCAAGCATTTTTATGCGGATTTCTTGAGATTGAGATGTGGCTTATTAATAAATTTATGATTTTATAAATTTATATGGATCCTTTTTGGTGCATTTTATAATTTGAAACAGGAACTGTCAATCAAATTCGAGTAAAAGATGAAAATCAGCTGTCAATATTTTCCCTATAAAAACATACAACGCATTGAAGACATTATTAGTGCTACTGTTTCCCTACTACTGATTAAAACCAACGTTATTATGGAGCGGCGACATCATTTAAGCAGGGAAGAAATGCTCAGAGCCGTGGGAATGATAGAAGCTGGTTCCCGGCAACGTACTGTGGCTTTAGCTCTGAATACAAGTCAGAGTGTTATCAGTCGACTTTGGACACGTTACCGAAGCACTGGTACCGTGGCTGAGCGCCATGGAGGACGGTACCGCTGCACCACACGGAGACAAGACCTATACATTCAAATCACAACTCGAAGAGCTCCAACAATAACCGCCATGATGTTAGCCGTGACGCTTCATCACTCTTCAGGGAACTTAATTAGCGACCAAACAGTCAGAAACCGCTTGCATGAAGTGAACCTTCATTCCCGAAGACCGCTAAGGCTACCACCTATAGCAATGCACAATCGTAGGATTCGATATCAATGGGCTCTTGAACACAGAAATTGGGCAGAAGAACAATGGCGTTTCGTGTGCTTTTCTGATGAGTCTCGTTTTGGTATGAGACCGGATACAAGACGTATACGACACTGGAGAACCCCTGGACGCCAACAGCGATTAAAATCCTGCCAGGAAGTCCATCCTTATAGTGGTGGAACCATCATGGTATGGGCGGGTATTTGGATCGGCGGAAGAACTGAGTTGATTTGGATCAGAGGCAACCTCAACGCTCAAATTTATGCTGAGACGATTGTATCAGACGTCTTCCTCTACAAGTGCAAATCGGTCCCTTATTTCAGTTAATGCATGATAATGCACGACCGCACACCGCAAGAGTTGTAAGACAGACTCTCGCCGCAGCTAACATCAATGTCATGCCCTGGCCTGCTCAGTCGCCAGACTTGAACCCGATTGAGCATGCATGGGATATGCTACAGAGAAGAGCTCTGCCGAATATGGAGGGTATCCAGTCGCAAGAAGACCTTTTTTTGTTGTTGCAACGAACATGGGCGGCCATTCCACAGCGTGATTTGGATGAACTCATTTTGAGTATGCCAAACCGATGTTCTTGTGTTGTTAGTGTTCGCGGTAGAAACACGGATTATTAATTGTTTAAGTTACCCAATAAAATTTTAAAGAAAACTGTTATTTCAGTCTTTTTTTCGAACTTTAATGTTAGTGGTTCAAATGTCAAAAATCCCTTTATTATGAAAATGGCAAATTTCTTTATTAATGCAAAGGTGACTTGGTTTATCGTTACTGTAGACAAACGAAAACACTTTATTTGATGAATCCTTAAAGAAAATTTTAATTAATATCAATCAGGAGAAAAGTTATTGCAAAAATATATGTTGATCCCTAGACACTTTAGATGTGTGTATTTACAAAAAAAAAGTTGTCTAGTACCCATAGTAGAAGCTTTGCTTAGTTTGGGACAATATCGCGCTGTGTAATTTGTCCAACAGTATTTATTTATTCATTCATAATCAGAAGCACACACCATTTCTTTGTTGGTTCGGACATGTAGAAAGAATGCAGGAAGAAATAATTACGAAACAGATATACAACGCGACGGTAGAAAGAAGAATGTAGGAGCCGAGGAAGGCCAAGATTTACCTACCTAGACCAAATTGGTCGTATATTATCAGAAAGCGATGTCAGGAGCCCTAGAAACCGCCGAGCGTGCATGAGAAGAGCTATAAATGTTAAAGAACCGAGTGAAGTGTACCGAGTGGACCGAGTCACGTGAAGCCTTGTTCTCCCTGTCTACCTCGCCAGGGGCTTCGCGTGAAGTTATAGACAGCTAAATATTAAAGGAGGACTCTTGACAATAATCGTGTTTTTTCCGGCGTTTATTAAATTATTTTCAAAAAAAAATTGGTTGTCTGTAAAGTTGGTTTACGGACGATAATTTTACATGATAACGTCATAAGAAAACATTCAACAGTTGACAAAACAGTTCATGTGTAGGTTGTGTGCTGCCGCTGTCGCTCTTCTACTCGGACGCATCGGCCGATGGAGTGGAAGAGAGATAGATGCGTCACAAACCGAACGCTTAGGCCGATCGCGCCTCTCTGTCGCTTGTTCTGCGCTCTCGCTTGCACAGGCGGAACGTAACCCTTTTTCGTGCATACAGCCGGCGTTCATCGATTTATAAGACGTTATCACGTCAAAAAATATGTAGTATTAAATATTGTACGGTGGTACGTACGAGACACTAAGTATGCAAGCCCGACTCGCGTTTGGCCGGTTTTTAGGGTTCCGTACCCAAAGGGTAAAACGGAACCCTATTACTGAGGCTCCGCTGTCCGTCCGTCCGTCCTTCACCAGGCTGTATCTCTTGAACCGTGATAGTTAGACAGTTGAAATTTTCACAGATGATGTATTTCTGTTGCCGCTATAACAACATATACTAAAAAATAGAATAAAATAAATATTTAAGGGGGCTCCCATACTACAAACGTGTTATTTTTGCCGTTTTTATAGATAATGGGACGGAACCCTTCGTGCGCGAGTTCGACTCGCACTTGGCCGATTTTTTAACATAATTAGCAAAGTTCGCTCTAGTACGTTAGGTCCTAACTTTTCAAGCACAGTGAGCGGCACCCACGACACAGCACATAAAAATATTACCAGTCGCTTCGAAAGAATGAATGAAAATATTTATTTACCGAATATGGGCTATATATAAAATGTTCACATATAAAAACAGTGAAAGGTAACCATACATATTCTGCCGAATATAACAACGTGTAAATTGTAAAATTATTTAAAATATTAATTTAATTATATATCATAAGAGTAGGTATATTAGTTCAATTAGTCACGTGACGAATAATGAAAATTATCCTTATATACATTATTATCATACTTTAAACATGCGTATGTTAATTTATTAAATGTCATTCAAGAAGCATTCGCGACTAGTTTGACGGCAAACTCGCTAAAATACCCGACCAGTGCGCATCTGAGGTGACGATTTTAAACGTTTGTTTGAAGTTATCCTACTGCAGACATCTCTCTACCGTGATTCAGCGGCGTAGTATACTAACACATTGCGCCAGACGCTTGGACTTTGTTCGCAGATAATAATAAATACGAATACATTACCAATAACTATTACGTGCACGATTCGACTTTACTCTAAGGAAATATAATAAACAATCCACACATTACAGGGTCACTGGAGGATTCCCACAATATTGTATACATTTAAATAGGTATTTGCAACAATTTTGAAGGTATGTGGTTCACCATCATCTTGGAAGTTCGTCATCATCGTCCAATCGTCCCGCTCGCGTTCAAAGCTTTCGCTTCGGAGTCGAGGTCCGCTTTCCGACATTTACTTCTCCACTTCTTTCACACTTTCTTCTTGAGCATCTCTTATAGTTAGCCCATTGGCACGCATGTCATCCTTCACGGCGTCACTTCTCTGGCCTACCCCTTCTACCGGAACCGAGCGGAGGTGGCATGGCTAAACATTTGTTCCGCACGTAACTTGTCGGTTTTCGTAAGACGTGGCCGTACCAGCGTAGGCGATACTCTTGCAGTTAGTCTGCTATGTCACGGACACAAAAGCTACCTACCGCGAATTCCTTGCGCAATCCTTCCGCGTCATTCGACACATCCAGCGCCGCCTTTCATCTCCGTTCTTTGAAAGTAAATCTGACCTTATATGCAGTAACGATGGTTACAACACGTGCAAATAAGGTTTTAGTGTGCCCCGAAAATTTCATACATGTCATGCATACGGCCACAAATCAATTGTGTTATAATGTGTCAAGATGCTTTGACACGCCCCACCTCTCTCAAGAATCGGGTACGAATTTGAATGTCGAAAATTAACAATATCTACAGTAAAAAAATCGAAACTTTAAATAGCGAACGTTTCAAAATATCTACAATCATAATGTCTAAATCAAAAATGTCTCCGATTGAAATACCAAGATGTTAAACTATCGTTTTATTTGGACCAATCGATTATATATACTTTCGATATTTTAAACTACATCCTTATAATGACCGTTCGCTATTTAAAGTTTCGATATTTTGAACATCGATATTTTTACTGTAGATATATTCGACATTCAAATACGTACCCTAAAAATAATTTATATAACATTTAGTACATGCTTTGCTTACTTTGAGACTAGATAGCGGTATGTCACACGCCCAAACATATAAATTTAAGCTAAATCTCATTTAACTTAATCAGTTAAATAAAATACATATATTATATTTTTCGGCCTCATAACATTACCCCGTTTCCTAATCATGGTTTCCGACAAACTGATCTTTCTGAGGTTGAAGTTAAAGGTCTTTTGAAATATAATTTACGACGAGTTTCCTTACGATGTTTTCCAACACCGCCGAGCAAGTGATGATTATAAATACATAAAATACACATGTTTTATATCACTATATGAAACGAGAAAACTTGAACGTCGAATAACAGAGATATTTACTGTGCACTGTTTGTTAAGTATTATTTTTATTAGTAATTTTTTCGAAGGCATCTGCCGGTCTTATCAAGAGTTTTTTTGCCGGAAGTGATCATGTTGTCTGTGTGTGGTTGCAAGGAGTCAAATATTGTTTTCTTCTAAATATTCTTTCCTTCCTCTATTTTATTTTGGAGTATATTGATATGTAATATGATAGCTATAAAACGCAGCGTACGTCGGCCCCCCACACGATGGGAGCCGATGGATGCAAGCGGCACAGGATCGATGGTTATGGAAGGCTACAAGGGCCGGTTATGTTATGGTTATATATTATGTTAGGCAGTTGACGTCCTTCGCCCGAAATGATGATGATTTTACACATGTAGTCACATGTCATCTATAGTACAGTCATTGGAATTACGATCAGAATAACCGCGTAGTAATGGATCAATTTGTGTTATGTCTTACATTATTGATTGGTGTAGGTACAATAATCGTCGTCTGCGTATTAAGAGGGCGTATAAAGGTAAGAGGCGCCCTCTTTTTGTTTTTATTAACAACGCTGAATTTAAAATCAATTACAAATAAATCGGCCAAGTGCGAGTCGGACTCGCGCACGTAGACTTCCGTACCATAATCTATAAAAACGGCAAAAAAACACGTTTGTTGTATGGACCCCCCCCCCCCTTATTTGTTATTTTTTTAATTTAATTATTTATTCTTAAAGTGAATATATAACTAAATATTCTGTGAATATTTCAAGCGTCTACCTGTTGCCGTTATCAATATCGAGCAAAAATGAGCAAAAAAATTACGTTTGTTGTATGGGAGCCCCCTATTGTTGTATATTTATTTTATTCTATTTTTTAGTATTTGTCATTTTTTTGTGTATATCATTAGAACTTAATAGGGTAATATTAAGATACAATATAAAAAAATCGATTACAGTTTGTACACTAAAACGCTAAAAAAATATTATTGTATAAAGGATATGAAATAGCAAAAGAGGTACAGCTGTAGGCAAAAAACGTTCGTGGAGGTGCTGGGATTTGAACCCAGGACTTTCAGCATGCGAAGCAGACACTCTACCACTGAGTTACACCCCCGGGCCCCAAATGTTTCTAAATTAGGTGACACACTGAAATGACTACATCTTAATAAATTTATAGCTATGCGACTCATTGTAAATAGATATTGTCAACAATTTCATTTCGAAACCAAAATATAGAGTTCAGCATAGGACGTGGAGAATTTGCTACTGCCTATGGCTTTGCCACCATGAATTAAACCAGATTGTCATTCTTAAACTCCATACAATTATCAATTAATACCTATACGCTTTAACGTCATAAACAGATGAAATTTGTCAATTGTTAAATATTGACCCTCAGACTACCCCACTACGCTTATGTCGACGTACCTAATAGTGATCGTATTCCCAGAAATGTCTGTTACCGCGTTGAAACTAAACACCTTAAATCAACTTTTTATTCAAAAAAGTACTAATCAAATCGATCTAATTTGCTTTTTTACAGAAATGGCAACGAATAAAAGGTATAAACCTACGTGGTTTTTTTACTTCTTTCTTCATCAAACAGTTGATTTAAAGCATCCGATTGTAGCTTTAAATGACCACTTGGATCATAAATTGCATTGTAAGTAGACTTCATTCAAGTCTGTAGCGACACCCATTTACCAGAAATTGTATTAATATATTAATGGCATAAATTGTTTCATAAATAAACAAATTCAACATTACAAGCATTATCATGATTTATTCCGTTTGGTTTCAATTTAAATTTAGCATTGTCTCTAATTTAACCTAAAATTGACGGAAAACTCAAAAAACATTTTGCGAACTGGCAATCTCTCCGCATTCTTGTCCGCAGTGTCCCATAGACCTATTAGTACATGTTGGGACATGGGTACATGTGTAGACACCTTTAGTAACTTCAGCATTTGTATGTATTTTATTTATCGTTACTTAAATGGTTATGTTGTCCTGATAACTTCACGATGTGATCATCGTATGTAAGAACGACTGCTCTACATTTTGTTTTCTGTTGCATGGAACACTGCCAGCGCGTCTTCGAGCCGATACTGTAGTGTTTGTGATAGGTATACGACGCCAGCATCAGCATTGCCTTCCCCCGCTGTGACACTACAAACTGTGCTGTAAATAATATTTATCGGTGTATTACTGTCCGAACTGAAGTGTACACACGACAGTTCAAGCTATACAAAACCATACAAATTTCACCTTTACTGCTACGACATAAGATGCATATCTTGTTCTGCCCTTGTCTGTTGCCTTACGCGAACGAACGCTAGTTTTATTTTTAACCGATTTAAAAAAAAATTAAGTTGTCTATTCAATAGTGTTTTATTTCATAGATACACAAATTACGGCAGCGCAAGTAAACGGATTTCGATCTTTTTATACCACTGAGGTAGACAAGCATAAAGGCTAACTGATGAGAAGCAGGTGCCGTAGCTTACGGATAGTTTCATGTTTTTTCTCATGACAACAATCTTGAGTTTTATATGATAGATTATATCCATATGTTCTTATGTTAACAAGTATACTGTCAGCTGTAACGATTTATCTACCTATTTTTCTCCAGGATATCATTGATATTGGCTGGTTTAAATTTTTTGGACGTAATTTTATTTGATCCTACCTCATACGTTTAAAGTATCATTATCTAATTTAACTGAATTATAGTATATAATGGCGATAAAAGGGAGATAAGACCCAGAGAGATGTCACTGTCCGCTCAATTTTTTCTTGTAGGGGTGGGACATTGCTACGAATATTCGTCTGGGGAATTACTGAAGACGGTAGCTAAATAATAATTTCGTGAGGATTGTTGAGTTTCTGTGCTTAACGACGGTAATCAATTGATAAGGGCACTGGAGATCAAAAATGCCATGAAAAGCTTTAAGCAGTTCACGAAGTCACCATTACATGGCAGGTAAAAAGCAAATGGGAAGAGAATTTAGACTAAACAAATTTAGAATCAGTGAAATGAAATTCAGTGGAAAACCTACACTTTAAATGCCACTAACAAGGTATATAAATTAGGCAATTCAATATGTATGCTCCACCGACTCATGTGAAACAATGTTCACGTGCGCTTCCTAGTCGATACACTGTCTTTGTTTCTATTTATAAATCCTTCGTACTGACGCCGATCAGCCATATCGGTCTTAAAAAGGATTTGGTAAACCTTTTTTTGTTACAATTTGACAAGCCAATCGACGCATATTACTCTGTGTCAACCATTCTGTGTATTATCCTATGACCGAGCATATTCTACCAGTTCGTTTTCAAATTGTTTATCCAAGACGGACTTTCTTCCGACTCTCTTGGACAGCAGCATGTCGGTAGACGTCCTCTTCTCATTAGAAAATCGGTACAAAGTATTCTCGGAACATTGAATGTTTTAGACGCCTGTAAATATCCCATGCTGTTCTCTCTAACAGCTATCAGCGCGGCATCCATGTCCTCTTGTTTGTATAACTTTCTCTTTTTACATTCTACAGTCAACGCATGTTCTGAAACAAAAGATAATTGAACCTGAAAGCAACTTTCATTGCAGATCGTGTGGTTTTTGTATAAAAGCTCTACATTAGATTGTTAATTGGCTACGTAAATGTTATGTAAGTATTGACGAGCTCGGTGTCTCAGTCGTGAATGACGCGACGTTGACACCAACGCTCGTGGGTTCGATTTCCACACAGGAGAAACATTTGTGTGCATGAACATCTCTGTTTATCTTGGTCTGGATGTTTTAAGAGAGGTAGGGCGCATCAAAGCAGCCCGTCTGGGGAAGTACCTCCGCCTCATAGAAAACCACAGCCAAATAACAACTTAGAGGGTTGTTGCGTTCCTGCGTGTGAGTGAGGTCGCCAGTAAGCTCCCAAGGAGTTGCTGTGTAAGCAGCAGGGGAGGCATCGCGCGAGTAATACTTAATGTATCGCAAGCGTTAATAAGCTACGGTACCCGCTTTACATCAGGTGGGCCGTATGCTTGTATGCCTCCCGACGTAGTATAAAAAAAATAAAAATAAATTTTTGTTCTCAACAAAGTTAGAATCTGTTTGAGCGGTTTTTGCGACCATGTTTGGTGACAAATCTTATATAACAACTTTTCGGATTACACATAAAAATATTGTCTATTCCATGTAGCCGAGAATCGACCACACCTTTAAAACAATTTATTGATTTTAAAAGGTTTAGATTCAATTAACAAATTCAATAAAATTATTGTTATACCCTCGCAGGACCGTTAGAATATCAAATTACACTTAATTACATTAGAATATAAAATTGAATCTACCAGTGATTCAATTTTATATTCTAATGTAATTAAGTGTAATTTCAGCGTTATTTACTATACGCATCAATCCTCTTTGCAGTATTTTTAGTCACTATAGTGTTGTCAGACCTCGCGCATTCATCTTTTGGAAAATCCACAGGCACTGCGCAAAGAGCTTCCCGTGGTATTGCTTATCGACAGTCGACCTTTGAGTTGATTATTTGTTCTTTGAGGTTCCGGGTATTTGTCGTAACATAACAGGTCAATTGATGCATGAGTCAGAGTATTCCTAGTATTTTAGGATGTCAGCGCGTATTCCATCAACTGGTGGTTTGAATCATTTTTAGGGTTCCGTACCCAAAGGGTAAAACGGAACCCTATTACCGAGGCTCCGCTGTATCTCATGAACCGTGATAGTCAGACAGTTGAAATTTTCACAGACGTATTTCTCTTGCCGCTATAACAACAAATACAAAAAAATTGAATAAAATAAATATTTATGGGGGCTCCCATACAACAAACGTGATTTTTTTGCTCATTTTTGCTCGATATTGATAACGGCAACAGGTAGACGCTTGAAATATTCACAAAATATTTATTTATATATTCACTTTAAGAATAAAATAAATAATTAAATTAAAATAAAACAAATATTTAAGGGGGGCTCCCATACAACAAACGTGATTTTTTTGCCGTTTTTATCGATAATGGTACGGAACCCTTCGTGTGCGAGTCCGACTCGCACTTGGCCGATTTTTCAAATACAGGATCTTTCGATCAATAGATACAAAGTGATTTTTGAAAAATGTTTTAGATTGGATATATTAAAGTGTTTTTTATTATTTATTTACTCTCGGTACATTAAAGTGTTTTTCGAAAAATCGAAAAATATGTGGTGTATATACATATTTTTTTCTTACCGCTAGTACCTCCGTATTCTCTTAACTATACAATCTTCTTGTGTTCTAACTTATTGAGAAGACAGATTTTTTGAAATAAAACATTTATTTAATGTAAATGCTACTTTAATTTAATTTATTACAATACATTATGATTGCGGTAGATGACATTCTTTATTTAGGACCTTTTGTTTTATTGTCGAACATCACCTGAATTTATAACAAGTATTAACCCTTCGAAACCCGGGTGGTCGTATACGACCGCGAAATGTATGGGAAAACGTATATAACGGGTTCTGACTGCTCAATTATACAAGGAAGGCCAAGACATGCCTACCGTGACCAAATTGGTCGTGTTCTATCAGAAGGTGATGCCAGGAGTCCTAGAAACCGGCGAGCGTGCATGAGAAGAGCAATGAATGTTAAAGAAGCGAGTGAGATATGTAAGGATCGAGTCACGTGGCGCTCGGTTCTCTCTGACTACCCCGCAAGGGATTTGGTGTAAAGTTATACATAGATAGATAGAAAATCGACCTTCCGTAGTAATCAGTAACAATTTTTAGGGTTCCGTACCTAAAGGGTAAAACGGAACCCTATTACTGAGACTTCGCTGTCCGTCCGTCCGTCCGTCTGTCACCAGGCTGTATCTCACGAACCGTGATAGTTAGACAGTTGAAATTTTCACAGATGATGTATTTCTGTTGCCGCTATAACAACAAATACTAAAAAATAGAATGACATAAATATTTAAGGGGGTTCTAAACAAACGTGATTTTTTTGCTCGATTTTGCTCGATCAATATAACGGTAACAGGTAGACGCTTGAAATTCACAGAATATTTAGTTATATATTCACTTTAAGAATAAATAAATAAATAAATTAAAAAAAAAACAAATATTTAAGAGGGGCTCCCATACAACAAACGTGATTTTTTTGCCGCTTTTATAGATAGTGGTACGGAACCCTTCGTGCGCGAGTCCGACTCGCACTTTGCCGATTTTTTTGCTCGATATTGATTACGGCAACAGGTAGACGCTTGAAATATTCACAGAATATTTAGTTATATTCACTTTAAGAATAAATAATTAAATTGAAATAAAACCTATATTTAAGGGGGGCTCCCATACAACAAACTTGATTTTTTTGCTGTTTTTATAGAAAATGGTACGGAACCCTTCGTGCGCGAGTCCGACTCGCACTTGGGCGATTTTTTTAGTTATTTTACATCTTTCGACGAGCTCGGTGGCGCAGTGGTGAAACGCGCTGTTACGCTACTTTGGCACCAACGCTCGTGGGTTCGATTCCCACACAGTACATACATTTGTGTGCATGAACATGTCTGTTTGTCTTGGTCTGGGTATTTTCTATGTATAATAAGTATGTATTTACAAAAAAAAATGTATTTACGTATGTTTATCAGTTATCTAGTACCCATAACACAAGCTTCGCTTACTTTGGGGCTAGGTGGCGCTGTGTAATTTGTCCGACAATATTTATTTATTTATCTTTGTTTTTAATTTGGACTTGGTTTGTGACGTTTTGGCGTCTGTGGTTGGTTTCGCTTTTATGTTCGGGCACGGATTGATTGTATTTTTCTCTATGTTATTATTATACCCTTTTATCTCAAAGAACGTGTCTTGCTTTACCATTTTTCGACCCTCTTTATAAATACAGTCCACTTGCTTACTCTGTAGCGCACAACGAGTACATTAAGTATCACTCGCGCGATGCCACCTCTGCTGCTAACAGAAGAGTTGCTGTACTTAGGAGCTTACTGGTGATCTCACTCACATGCAGGAACACAACAACACTCCAGGGAGTTGTTATTTAGCTACGATTTTCTGCGATGTGGAGGTACTTTGCTAGACGAGTTGCTTTGATGCGGCTTACTTTTCTTGAAATTAGTTAACATAAAGGTACAAACTGCCACTTTGATTTAACACGATCGGATAATAAGTCTCCGTCCTCACCAACTGTTGAAAGCTACATTAAAACTTTTAGACTCTGAATATTTAAAATTAAGATATCAAAACGTAGAACTGTCAAATTCCTAAAAACACATTTAAAATATTTAGATGGAGAAATAAAAATCCCTCGAAATGATTTATGTCAAGACATAATTAACAAAAGACCTTCCAGTGAAGCACACTCTAGAAAATGTACAAATTGTAAAGCTGTAATGTTGTTAAAAACGAACTAGGTACTTATTTCAAGAAACTTTTTTTTTGGGCAAGTTCCAATAAAATTCGGTAAGATTGTTTTGCTGTTGGTTAGAATTGCAAAGTGATCACTGTTTCGCTTTTCAAAAATAATGATAATTGTCTCCTTTTGTAACATTTTATTTAATAATGGCAAGACATGATATCTCGACCGCATTTATTCTACTCGTACTTTCATGCTCTCTCTGCCATATGCAGCTTTCACTTCCATAAGTTAGCGTTGGGATTAGCACCGCGATGTGTATAGCGAGCTGTGCCTTCTGGCTTAAATTTCGGCTGCCTAGAAGTTTACGCTCCATTCACGCTCTTCCCTGCACTCGCTCCACATCAGCGGTGTACCTTTCATCGCTGCTAAAAGTACTTCCAAGATATACAATCTCATCCACTTGGTCCAACACAACATCATCAACCGTAATCCTATAGGTATATGTATAATAAGTCATTGATTAGAAATGTTATTTATTCTTATCGCAGGAGAATACTTAAATTACATTGTTCAAAACGATGTTATGTTCGACTTTGCTTAAGGTTCTAAGAAGGTACCCATTCATCTATTAATATAATCTTTATAGACGTAATCTGATTGAATTTTACGAAATGAACAAGCTCCCTTTAAAAAGTTTAAATAACATACGTAGAAAAATAATGAAATCAACTAGAATTGAGGATAAATTAAATTAATATAATTCACGATTTAAATGATGCTTAAAAATTACGGAGTGAAGCTATGAACGAATTTAACGCCAAAAAAAAATAAATGATGTCTTACTTCGCCACACCTATAAAATTTATTCCCTTTTACGCCCTATAAATAAATATTACACTCGCATCACATTTCAGGTTGAAAATTTGAAAACACGAATTTAGAGCTACATGCCAGGATTCGAACTGGGCACTTATTTTATTTTTATTTTATTTCAAGTATTCGTAAATAGTTGTCGCGAAATAGGTATATCTTGTATGTCTATATACTTTTCACACTAACTATAAGCTCGGCGGTGACGGGAACATCGTGAGGAACCCCGCACATCCAACATATTATATTTCAATGTGTTCTCTAACCTAAGAAAAGTCTGATTTTCCCTTTGGGATGTGGAGGTCTGACGACTCGCTTCACGTAAAACCTAGTATCTTCGTAAAATCCTTAGGCTTAAGTAGCGGACCCCGCCAATCCTAATAGATGAGGGAACGGTATAACGCTAAGAAGGAGAAGCTACTCTAGTAGGTATATTTTTCTGAAGTGAAACTTTTTTATACCACTAAGGTGGAAACAAGCGTACCTACGGACCACCTAATGGTAAGCAGTGACCGTTGCATATGCTCAAATGCAAATCCAGGAGTGTCACTATTGCGTTGTGCGACCCTATAATACTTTTGAGGGATCCAGCTTATTTTCCTTCATATAGATATAGAAAATAAACTGGATCCCTATATCAGTAAATTAACGTAGTGATAATACGACAAGAAAACTAAACCCTTTATCAATTTGTCATTCACACGTTTGGTGATAGCGATCATAATGGTTATTATTATATCATTGTGTTGTACCATTATCAGTGACGTATGGTCTGTGTAGGTTACGAGTATCGTGAATGAACATACCTTAGGTACTATCGTTAATTGTTTGTATTCTTTGCGAAAATCATATTTACAGCCAATTTACTTTGTAGTCTTCCAGTTAGTTAATTCGAGCTAGCGACGACGGCCGGGTAGGACCCATCCACTAAAACGGTAGCACGGTACGCTAATCTTAACGTAAAGCCATAACAGCGAGATTATACGGAAAATAAATCTCAGAAAATATTATTTTCAATATAATAGGGGTTGAAATATGAAATTGCCGTTGCCTACAAGGTTTATCTTTTGTTTTTTTTTATTATTCAGCTTAGACGAGAAAGATGGATACTTCGAAAATCAGAGTCAGTTTTGAATATGACTTCCGGCGCGGAACTAACGCAGCAGAAACGGCTCGCAATATCACTGCTGCGTTTGGAGAGGAGACTGCTAATGAACGCATTGTGCGTTTTTGCTTTAAACGCTTTCGTAATGGAAACTTCGACTTAAAGAACGAACCACGTGGAAGACCGCCCGCACAGGTGAATAATGCTGAATTGAAGGAGATGGTGGAAGACGATCCGAGTCAAACTACCCAGGAATTAGCGGCATGGTTTAACGTTACCTTATCTATAATATTGACTCATTTGCATCAAATCAATAACATAAAAAAATATAAAAAATGGGTGTCTCACGATTTGACTGATCTGCAGAAAGAAACGCGTGTTGAAACTTGTGTTGCTTTGTTGAATCGATACAGAAATGACTAAAAGTGGATTCTTTACGATAACCGTAAGCGAAAAAGCAATGGCTGACCCCAGGTCAAACGTAGCAACAGTGCCCTACAGCAAAGCTTATCAATAAAGAGGTAATGGTAACTGTTTGGTGGTCTTTTCATGGCGTTATTCACTATAGCTTTCTCAGGTCTGGTCAAGCAATAACAGCAGATGTTAACTGTTCCGAACTTCGAACAATGATGGCGAAAGCGGCAGTAAAACAGCTCCGACTCGTGAATTGATCTTTACCATTATTGCTCCATGATAAATCAAGACCGCACACGGCACGAGAAACCGTTGTAAGTCTACAGGAGCTGCAGTTAAAACCATACATCATCCTACGCACTCGCTAAACCTTGCTCCAGTTGTAGCGAGAACTACCATTCTTTTCGTGATTTGGAAAATTTTCTACGTGGTAAAAAATTTTCATCCCAGGAAGCAGTACAAAATAGGTACTTTCACACAGTTTGTCGAATCTAGATCCCCAGAGATCTATCGTAAAGGCATAAATAAAATTCTGATTAGATGGGAGCAATGTATAGATCATGAGGGTAAATATATTGATTAAATAATAAGTTTTAATTTTTCAATAAATCGACAATTTCATACCCCCTAATATACCAGTGAACCATTTTGTTGAATTAAACTGGTTTCACGGAAGTAATTTTGTCTCATTTTAAGTAAATAGTTTTTTCCGTGTACTTGATGTCGCTGCCATGTATTACCCGCGCGATGCCACCTCTGCTGCTAACACAACCATTCCTTAGGAACTTACTCACTCCTTTGTGACCTCACTCACTCGCAAGAACACAACAACCGTACAGGGAGTATCTGGCTGCAGTTTTCGGTAAGGTAGAGGTAATTCCCCAGACGGGGAGCATATTCGAATTTTGACTTCAGATTCGGATTCAGCATAAAAAAGTAGAATAAGTATGTCTGAAAACCAACCTCCTATCTCTTAAGGAACAAGGTCGAAAAGACCTCCAAATTAAAAAAAAAAATTGAATTTTTATTTAAATTCGAAAAGTAAATTAAAAAGTAGAATAGGAATGTCTTAAAAACCAATATCATATTTCTTAAGGAACATGGTCAAAATGGCCAACAAGTTAAAAAAATAAAATTGTTATACAATTGACGAGCCAGGTATTCCTCTGGCAATGCAAGCTTGCCCATTCTCAACTGGTTTTTAAAGAAGGGATCACTATCGGTATAACAGGGCTTTAAGCACACTTTGTCTTTCATTACTGAGGTATGCGTTAGTAACAATATTCGAACTTTTAAGCTCGCTATCTATCTATAACTTCACGCCAAATCCTTTGTGGTGTATAGGCAGAGAGAACGGTGCTTTCCCTTTTTTAATGCAAAGAAGTTTTCCCAACGATTCGTTCACACTGTTCTCAGCACAAGCTTTTTCCCAACGATTCGTTCACACTGTTCTCAGCACAAGCTAGTCTTTACACATCAGCGGTATCAATCGGTTTTAAGCATGCGTTACCCATTTTTAGTAGAATGCATTCGTAATGAATGACATTAGGTATAGTAGTAAATACGTACGTATTCCTCTGTCATAGACGCGCAAGGGAAATGCAAACTAATGTACATCGTTACCTATACATTATTGATAAAGCGGCAGTCTCGTCTGGCTGAAGACAGTGGTGACTGTTCTGTTCATGTCGACTGTTTATTTAATTATAAACCGTAGGTACTACAAGTGAGCGTTCATGTATGAATCATGGCAGGCAATACGAGAGCTCTCAGATCTTTTTAGTTACCTACATACCTAGTAAGATAACGTCTTATCTCGATATCTTGCATATTTCCGTTTCCGCTTGCAATGCATAAAGTATCGCATAGTTTCACATCTGCTGCTAACACAGCAACTGCTCAGAATCTTACAGGTAACGCCACTCACTCGCTGGAACTCAACGACCGAGCTCTTTGGCTACGGTTTTCTGTTAGATAGAGGTACTTTCCCAGGCGGGCTATTTTGAACTTCAGTTCTCGTGTTCATTATATTTATTTGTTAACAGTCACAGGCACAAGTGTCTGTTTTTACAATATAGATGTATCAAAGTAAAAACCTCTTACGATTTATGAATACTACTTAACAGTCGGTTTTGACACTTCACTTATATAAAATGCATTTTTAGGCATGCATAGTGCTTATTTTTTCAATATTTTGCATAAAAGGTCTTCGTCAAAACGAATCACGGCATTCTGGAGTTCTTTCTCCATAGACTGTTTTGCATACTGGTGTTTCAAATATTGATTTATAATTGTGCGAGCTTAAGGGTCATTTCCCACTTAAAGAGCAGCGGAGGAACTCCGTTTAAGGATATTATGATAACAAATAAAATATCTTCAGGCTTATTTTGTTATATTTCGTATTTGGTTTAGATACAGCTTTAAGGCACAGTTATAATTTTAACAATATCTAATGGAACTTTCATAATCACCTAGGGTCTAAGTATACGAGTTCGCTGAATCGGGCGACCAGAATGCTCGACTGTGAAATTTTTCTCAAAGGATGGACAGTGGCGCTGATAGCTGTTATTAAAAGTATTTTTAACTTAACAGTGGAGCGGTCGGCTGCCACGATCGCACCTTACTTAGTTACACAAAATACTTTTGCATACACCCTAAATTTAATAAATATTACGTAACATTATGACTCTTAATATTTTTAATAAGT
The DNA here is from genome assembly GCA_947507595.1 of Pyralis farinalis. NCBI lineage: Eukaryota > Metazoa > Arthropoda > Insecta > Lepidoptera > Pyralidae > Pyralis > Pyralis farinalis. The sequence continues at coordinate 6,185,633 of OX382270.1, forward strand.
TATTCAAACTGAAGCAATAAAGTAGTAAATGTCATCTTACGCGTACCATTGGTCAGTTAAGGTGTCAAATTTCATAGACACGCTAAGAAGAAAGTACCTATTAGTATCATGTACAATAAAAAAAATGTTTGACAGAAAATAAATAACGGGGTAGGTAACATTTATCGATCGATTGATGTCTGACATTGTTTGAACAAGTTCATATCTTTATACTTTTTGTTTTTGGTCTATAGTTCGTTTCAAGTCTTATAAAATAGGATACCACATAAATCTGGAATGTAAATGGTAAAAATACTTGAGGTTTGTTTCGGCACAAAATTGGTCACTAAATTGAGATACGTCGAGTCTTTTTTTTAAATAGAGGATAATGGCGTATACATAGAGATAGTAAAATATTAGCGAATTTTATTTCTTAACGCAGTACATATTACATGTATGTCGGACACTAATAGTTAAATTAAAAAGTGGCTCCTCCGTGTACCTTTGAAATTGTGGGCACCCTTTTTATAAAGAGTGAGAACGAGTATAGACAAATGTCATGGTAAATTTTCTTTACTTCAGTAGGACAGGCTTGTCTACGCAGCAAGGGACATGATGTGAATTTATAAATAGATAAATAGACTTCTGTGGGTTCCAGTTTCCACTTACATATAATTCCATGTACGGATTGGTTAAAACAACGCCGATAATTAATCGGAAATGTTACGTACCTACCCCTCTAATTTCACATTTAGTAAACATAACCGTCTTTAAAATTTCCTGCGTCTCATTACAGTTTTAAATGCCAGTCAGCCAGTAATATAACTAGAGTAGGTACAGTCTTAAAGTTGATGATTGTTTTCTTAAATGTATACAGTAAGATCTAAAACTGAATACCTACATGTGTCCTTAGTTGTACTTTTGCTGTCGACTATACCCACATATAAATTAACAAAGCCTACTTTCATTTAGGCAAATGGTATCTAAATAGTTGTACATTGATATGTCTAATAAAAAGGCACTTTGAAACTATTTAAAAATTTTCACTTTATCTACACACACATTTTGAGGAATATAGAATAATCGTATTATTTAAATGCATATAAGTTAAACAAAATGTACGCAATAGGCAATCGTTGCAATTTTGTCGTCGTATAGTAGAACTTAACACAATAAGGCTCTCGATACACGAATAGCTAACAGCCGCGAGGATCTATTTAAATCATCGTAAGCACAACTTTCAATGAAAACTTCAAACTATACCATACAGCTTTCTGATATAGTTAACTGCCGGAAACTAGGTAGCAGTTGATAAACCGGAAGGTCAAACTACACGAGGTACAATCGACAAAAATCAGTACAATATCGATGATTTTAATGATATTCGTTCTAAGAATGAAACAAGAAGCCGTTTTAATTACAGACCTTTCAACCATATCATGTACAGTTTGATAATGCCTGTGATTGTTTGCAAGCGCGTGTCGATAGAGAAGCATTACAAGGCCCTTATAAACCGCCGACCCACATTGGGCGAGGCACAGCGCTGCGCGTTTTTCTGTGACTGCATAGTATCGGCATTCGCACACGACGAAATAAAACTGATAACACTCTATCTCTTCCCTCTTTGGCTTTTATGCTAGCGCAGACGCATTTGTAACTTTATTTCGTTTGGATCCTCCAAATGAAATAAAATAATACTTTGTTAGTTGACCGCACTGCGCCACGCTTCGCTCATGTGCGCCGATTTAACACTTGAGTTGTAAGAATATTAACATACTTAATTTACACAGTCAGTCTGAAGGTTTACATTAAAATATAATTAACAAACTTAAAATTGTCGACATAAAATAATTTACTTTTGCACTAATATGTTTTTGACTGTTTGTAGTAACAATACATTTATTATCTAATTATTGACATTTAACAAAGATATTATTTCGAGTCTGAAATACAAAATCGACAGAAATCTGACCTCTTTACAAATTCATACAGACACGAGCTATCATACATACTAGAATTTTGAATCATTAAAAATTACCTATAAGTACAGCTAGACAAGAAGAGATAATGTTGATGGAAATGGTAATTTAAAGAAGAAAATAAATTACGATCAAAGGTTATGTAGAACAATTTGAACGATTTTCTACTGTATATAAATATTTAATATAGACAGTATTTCAGATAAAATATATATTTATGTATTTCATAATCAACAGTCATAATAAAATTTATAGAATTAATTAATAAAATAACAAATACACTGTATTACAAAAAGATAATATACTTACAATTTTGACATAAAGTTAGTCGTGAAACAGTTTTACTTTAAAACACAGTAGTCATATAAAACTAAAATTATATTAAAAATAAAATAATACCTATTTACATTGACTTAAAAAATATTTAGAGGCTAGAATAACACAGTTCCTAACTGTTTAACATTCCAAGCATAAAAAAATCTCAGTTACATAGAGGCAGTTTGTTCTATTCACAACAAAATTAAGGGCAGTGAAACACAAAAAGTTTCAAAATACTTTTAATATATACAATGTTGTCATGCTACGGTGTATTCTTGTCCGGTAATGGTGGCAAGCTGTATGACTTGCCATCTGGAGTCATCCAACACGTTGGTGGGTCGTGGTTATGTCTTCCGATACTTTCTGTTACTTTCCCATTGTTGTTAATGCGTAACTTGGCCGGACAACATCTACTGAAGAAGTACCAGCAGTACCAGAGCTGGCTGCCATATGCTTTCTTGTACATAAATCTGAACGTGTGGTTTTGATAAATAAAGAGTTTAGAATTTCCTCTTGTGTTGATAAATATGCCTGTAACATATGATTATATTGAGAAAATGTTAGCTGATTGCATGTCCTACTATAAGGTAATAATCTAAATACAAAGAAGGAAAATAAAAGCTAAGGGTATATATAGGTCTATGTAGTCAATTAAAACCAGAAGGAAAATAAAACACACTGGGAATCAATAATTTAATAAATTGGCTTTGATTAGAAACTTGTTGTTTTTCCATGGCGTATTCTGAAACATATGTCAAAGTTCATGTTTTATAGTTTAATATACAAATGTAGCTCATGAATACAATAAGGTAAAAAATAAGCATACAACTAAGTAGTTATTAAACTTACAATATTTGTATCAATATACTACAAAGGGGTTGTGTATACAGAAGCTGTTTGATATAACAATTGCATCTCTGATGATGACACCAGTTGCTACCAATAGAGAATTCATCCTGACACACTGGAACCACAATGGTTATTTTTCGACAAGTTCCCACATTGTAGAATGAACTCTCTGCAAAATATACCCAAGAAACTACATTTTGAGATCCTCTAAATGAATGTAAAATATTTCTGTATGTGTTTTTACACAACTCTATGAATTTGCATGAATTATACCCATATATCGTCAAATATGCACAATGTTGTATATTTTGTTCTTCATACCTGGCTTTTGAATATATGTGACTTATTATTATCCCATTTCCTAATTGCTTAAGATTTGTGAGGTTCCTCACTATCTAAGTATTTGGCGAAGATATTGATTTAAACATGTAGCAACTGCCATCAGACCTCCACAATCAAGTGGAAAAAATTGACCTTTCAGCTCGGTGGGTCAGTCGTGAATGACATGACTTTGACACCAACACTCGTGGGCTCGATTCCCACACAACGCAAACATTTGTGTGCATGAACATGTCTAGTTGTCTTGGTCTGGACGTTTTAAGAGAGGTAGGGTGCAACAAAGCAGCCCGTCTGGGAAAGTACCTCCACCTCACAGAAAACCGCAGCCAAATAACAACTCCCTAGAGGGTTGTTGTGTTCCGATGTGTGAGTGAGTTCACCAGTAAGCTCCCAAGGAGGTGCTGTATAAGCAGCAGAGGATTAATATTTCACAAGCATTAATAGGCTACGGTAACCACTTCACATTAGGTGGGCCGTATGCTTGTATGCCTCCCAATGTAGTATAAAAAAAAAAGATTAGACCAAGTCTTTCAAAGTGTGAGTTTCCTCAATGTTTTCCTTCACCGTCGAGCAAGTGATAATTATGAATATGCCCATAAATCCAAAAACTTTAGAGGTCACGCCTGCATCAGGATTCGAAACACGACTAAAACACATTTTTTATACCATCTGGTGGTAAACCAGCATATGGCCTACTTCATATAAAACAGTTCCTTTAGCCTTTTGCACATTAGAAAACTTTTATAAACAGATATATTACCTTCACATTTACCAGTCCAGGAGTTAGGAGATCTGAATACACAACAGTGTGTGAGCCAAGTTAGAAAAAGAAATGACTGACACATTTGTCAGTATGTATATTTTTAAAAACCTTTTAGACCGACACACTCGCAAGCAATTTTCTATGAGTAATAAAGCTCCTTTGAATTCATATTTTATTAATATGTATATCTCTTATTCCACATTAAGGTAGATCAAGAAAAAAAAACATGAAAAACCTACATTCACCAATTCATTAAAAACTAATAAGTTACTTTCATTTATATTCGATTTCTAACAAACATGTTATATTATTTCTAATAAAATTGGCAACAAATTAAATTAAAAATATATCTTTTCTAATTAGAAATGTCTAAATTGTTAGAAAAATTATACAGCAATATAAAGTAGGTGACTTCTAATTGAAGCAATGAAATTTTTTTAACATAATTTAATTTCACTTGCAACTTTCCAAGTAAAAAATCCAAAGTACCACAGTAGTAAGTTAGTTCATAAATAATTGAAGAAGTTGTTTTTTGTGTGGAATTTGTTGTTGTGGAATTTTACAGTTAGATACAACTCTTTTGTAGGTAACCATTTATACTAAAGTTTGGTTCTACTAAACTTGGCCCCTTATACGATTTTGATGGAAATCCAATTATCCTAAAATTAGGGAGCACAAGAGGACCATGATGATGTATTTACATTTGTAAATCTAATTAAACATGCCTGTCAATTAACCTAGACAAATTTGCAAATAATAAATTTAATATTAGTCAAACTCACTGACCTCGATATTTGTCAAACTAGAACTATGTTCTACTAATTTCTTTTACAAAAGCACATGTATAGTCAAACTATCAAATGTGGCTTTTCTAAATGCTAGGTGCAAAACCAGTATAGTTTTTAATGCTAAATAAATTCTACACAATGCTTTACAACAAAATATAACCTTGATTTAAATTTACTACTTATTGCAGACGTAAACATCGCACACAATTTTCTCCACTAATATAACTCAATGAATAATGAAGTTACAGAAAACTAGTGTAATATAGTTTCACATAACACGTAAAATTATATAACTATCACGATAAAACACAGATTTGTAATATAATTGTAAACATTGTACATACACTTTACAGACCATTTGTCTAAACTTCACAACTTAACTTTTCAAAGTTTATAGCATAGCAGTCAATTTGTAATAATATTTGTGTTAGATAAAATTGATAAACACTCAGACACATTAACTATATTAATTGCTGAAATCATTTATAATCTGATTAAAAACTGCACGCTAAAAATAAGTTATTTTCAATAGTTCCTTCCTTGAACACGACATAAGTATTTGTGACATTGACATGACAATAGACTGCCTGGGCTGGTGTGCCTGCCAAATAATGAAAGTACGCATGTCGATTTATTTTGACAGAAACAGCGGCCGAGTTCAATGGGCGTTGACGAATGTTTTACTTTTCATAAAGCAATTTGATAGACAAGATTTATTTATTTCTTAATATATGTTTTACAGAATATAATATATAAATTCTACACAACTTGCACAATTCTACATTATTTGACGTTAGAGAATGCCACTGCGACCTTAAACTAAAGAATACTATCGTATGAGCAGCCAAGCAATAATTTGATTAATGTATAATTTCCATGAAAAAGTTTTTGATTTATCTATATGTAACCAGAATTTCTAAGAAAAGGACCTAAAAATTAGCACTATCATAGTGCTTGATGAAACGTAGCTCCTCAAGGACTGTGGTGCGCTAATAGAATCTATTGGCATGTTTTTAACCAGCCCTAAATAAATCAGAGGCGGAGAGTAAACACTTGATCAGTATGCTTTATTTCATTACGAGTATTTTTTTCCTTTGATATTATTTATATAAAGCCATCGTCGAGGAATGCTAAAAACTCTGTATTATATATAGCCACGGTCAATGAACGCTGTCAACGTTCGGGTGACGGGGTAGGTCGCTGATACCGTGGGTGGATTGTAGGGACCGTAGGATTCTTCGAATCGAAACTTCAATTTCTGGATCGGACTTTTTCTTTATTGCTCTGGTTCGCTGTTGTGACTGTGACTGTATGACTATACTATTATTGAAAAACATAAAGTTGTAACAGAACGTCCATTATTCCAGGATGCGCGGCCAATTGTGCAATTTTGTATTTTTAATTCTATGTATTATCTCAATTCTATTATGAACAGAGGTCTGATAATCGGATGCATAAATGTTTACTATGAAAATATGGAAGAATATGAACAATAATTTATTTGAAGAAGTAACCTTGTAAAATTCCTATCGTTTTACGGGTTGTATTAAAACTGGGTTGATTGGGTCGAGGTGCCCTTCCCAAGTATTTTTTCAGCACAGTTCCTGAAGCTGGAAGATAGGAATAAGATTTTCAAATGGTTCTAAACTGAAGACTTTGACACTGGCATAAAGTAGCAATACTATTGCCATATATTATTTAAAAAAAAAACAGTACCCACGTCAAGCTTGCCTAAGACATGGATTACGCAGCAAAAATCTTTGCTTCAATACAGTACTGATGACTTGTATGTGCTAGATCTCTTTGCCTTTCTCCACGGGGATATAAAGAACCAAAAAAAATATATTACTTTGTTTATTCTCATTTTTATTTTTACGTTATTGAACAACAGTACCTACGACTACGAACTTCTTCCCGCGCTTTTGACGAGTGATATTGTTGTTCTACTTGAAATTTTTACAATTCAGTATAAAATTAGTTTTATGTGACAATTTCGATAGTATTTTGTAACATAAGTGCTAGTGAAATTATACAGTAATGAACAAACTTAAATATAACACGTTTATGCACTTTTTAGAAGACGTGAATAAGTTGATCTAGAATATCTTGTAAAAATCACTATCGTTTTACGGGTGGTATTTAAATTGGGTCTAGGTACTCTTCCAAGTATTGTTTCAGCACAGTTCCTGAAGCTGGAACATAGAATTAAGATTTTGGTTCTAAACTGAAGACTTTGACACTGGCATAAAGTAGCAATACTATTGCCTTATATTATTAAAAAAAACAGTACCTATGTCAAGCTTGCCTAAGACATGGATTACGCAGCAAAAATCTTTGCTTCAATACAGTAACTTTGATGCAGCCTACTGTATCAGTTCATTGAGTTAACTCAAAATTGCGCTATGACGCAACAAGATTGGACGCAGAACACAGGACGTGTAAAGCGCTGAATTCCGAATCTCAGATCCCATGATCGATTAATGTGGCTTTAAAAAAATAATACAGGTACAGTTCGGCAAAAAAGAGTTTGCCGTGGTGACAGCAGGAACTAATATTTTTTGAAGTTATACCTCTAATGTGACTTCCAAGGTTGCGTTAACGCTACCATGGAGGGGAATAGAAAGAGACAGAGCGAGAGTGAAGCTGCTAAATGTTTCACGATATTACCGGTAGATGGCGCTATAGTTAAAAATGTGCAATAAATAGTTAATAGATTCAGGCGTTATTTTGCGAATGGTGCTTACGCCACCACGTGGCGTGGTGGCGGAAGCACACAAAGCAGATTTAGATCAAATTGCATGTAAATGTGCAATAAGTTAAAACTGCTAAATTTTTTTAATTGATGGCGCTATAGTTAAAGTTAAATATTTATTTAATGATGCCAGAGAAGTATAACTTCTCACGCGCGTACATAAGTACACGCACCCATTTTTTTTATGGCAACACTACTTTCCTGTCGGATTTATGATCGTTTCGTTCTCAGAGGAAGTATACCTAGAGGTGACAAGCAAATAATAATACCAAGATAGAACGTGATAGATGTATACAGTTCCTCATAAGAAGGAAAGAGACAGATAATATATTTTTTGTCCCTGTCATAGTATCACTATTTTGTGTTTGCCACAAAAACAAATTCGTGGCAAACAATCATTTCGTTCCTTGTAGTACAACAAATTGTTTGCATAAATTATTAAATATAAGCGAAATATTAGTGCATATTTGTGTTCCTTTGCTTGATTGGGATTGTCTTTTTACTTTAACAATGGTAAGTTGCTGTGTAAAAGGCTGCAAAAGCCTCAGTTAGCAAAAATACGAAAACATAACCTTTCATACGTAAGTATAAAGTTTTAATAGTTGTTATCAAATATTTTGCGAAAATTAGATACACATGTAGTTTTTAAATAAATTGTTTGTATAATAACGTAAAAACAATGAAAATATCGGTTTAATTTACAAAAAGTATTTCTAGTAAAAACCGCCCAAATCTTAAAGGTTGTCTGTGGTTAATGCGTCAGCCATTTTCTGTTGTACGTAGGTCACACTATAAGTTTTGCGTAACTTAAAAAAACAAGATATTATAACCAAAATATTATTTTCAAAATACTCTCCTTTACATTTTAAACATTTTTCATGCGATCGAACCATTTTTTAAAACAGGAGGACCACAGATCTGAAGACATGTTTTCTACGTGTCTTCGGAGTTACTCTTCGGAGTTGGTAAAAGTGAAACCTCTCATCAAATCTTTGATTTTGGGGAAAATACAGAAATTACAGGGTGCTAGGTCGGGGTTATGCGCAGGATGGGTAACGAGTTGTACTTTTTCGGAAGTTAAAAATGACTTTGTTTTGTTGGCCGTGTGTGAAGAAGCGTTGTCATGATGTAGGAGAACGCGGCTTTTTGGTCGTGTTTCGCGAACTTTTTTTAACACCCTGGGTAAACAAATGGGAGAATACCACTCGGCATTAACACTCTTTTAATCTTCAAGTGGAGTTGTGCAGATGGGACCCGTAGCTGAGAAAAATAACGCGATAATTTTTTTACCAACGTTTCTCGCCTGCCTCACTTTTGTTGGCCTGTTCTCATTTTCAAACATCCATTCACAAGATTGCTGTTTTTTTTCGGGTTCAAAACAATAAATCCACGTTTCGTCTCCTGTGACAATGTCATAAACAGCATTAGAATGTCCGTGGTCGTACTTCAGTAGCATCTGTGAGCACCATTCCACGCGAGCCCGCTTCTGCTCCGCTGTCAGTTCATGAGGGATCCAACGACAACAAAGTTCCCGAACTTTCAATTCTTCGTGTAAAATTTTCTGAATTTGGCTCATACCAATCCCCAATAGTTCTTGAATTGTCTCATAGGTAATCCGCGGGTTTTCTTCAATTAGCAGCTTAACAGTAGCCACATTATTTACGTTGACGGCAGTTGAAGGCCGCCCTTCACGAAATTCGTCATGTAAAGAAACTCGACCTCTCTCAAATTCAGCAAACCATCGCCTCACGGTGCTCAAAGAAGGTGCTTCTCTCCCAAAAGCATTTTGAAGACGAGAGAACTTTTAAAATCATAAAAATCATCGCTCTAAAATCTTTTCGACTCAATTCCATTTTCGTTGCGTACGTAGAACTTTGATGTGTGATAAAAAACAATTGACAAATGATTTCCCGCCAATTGTTTTTTTAGGGTTCCGTACCCAAAGGGTAAAACCCTATTACTGAGGCTCCGCTGTCCGTCCGTCCGTCCGTCTGTCACCAGGCTGTATCTCTTGAACCGTGATAGTTAGACAGTTGAAATTTTCACATATGATGTTTTTCTGTTGCCGCTATAACAACAAATACTAAAAAATAGAATATAATAAATATTTAAGGGGGCTCCCATACAACAAACGTGATTTTTTTACTCGTTTTTGCTCGATATTGATAACGGCAACAGGTAGACCCTTGAAATATTCACAGAATATTTAGTTATATATTCACTTTAAAAATAAATAATTAAATTAAAATAAAACAAATATTTAAGGGGGGCTCTCATACAACAAACGTGATTTTTTTGCCGTTTTTTAAGATAACGGTACGGAACCCTTCGTGCGCGAGTCCGACTCGCACTTGTCCATTTTTAGGGTTCCGTACCCAAAGGGTAAAACGGAACCCTATTACTGAGACTTCGCTGTCCGTCCGTCCGTCCGTCTGTCACCAGGCTGTATCTCATGAACCGTGATAGTTAGACAATTGAAATTTTCACAGATGATGTATTTCTGTTGCCGCTATAACAACAAATACTAAAAAATAGAATAAAATAAATATTTAAGGGGGCTCCTATACAACAAACGTGATTTTTTTGCCTTTTTTATAGATAATGGTACGGAACCCTTCGTGCGCGAGTCCGACTCGCACTTGGCCGATTTTTTTTTATTACTAAGTAGGTTGCAACGTTTTAAAAAAATATAACATTCGAAATTCAAACAGTTCCGATTAGCTAGAAGTGCAAAACTTTTAGTGTACCCCATGTATTTTCAATTTATCGGTATAATGAGCGTTTTAGGGGTACCAGTATGTAGTATGGGTAAACATCCCGAAATTATGGGTAAATTATATGGGTACAGACACCTTTTTTTTTTAACTTCTTACTTTTCGTAGACTTCTTAGTTTATAATTTTTTGTCAAAATGTATTTATTTATTTTTAAATTAAAAATGTTAACATGTTTAATCTTAGGTGTATGTTTATATTTTAGATTTCCTAAAGTCGTTAGTGTGCGTAACGCATGGATTTTTGGTACTGGACGACAACAGAATTAGGAGCCAGTCGCATATGTTCCAAACATTTTAAAGACCACTGCTTTCGGAAGAAGTTTATTTGGATAAGTCGTCAGTTTCAACATCCACCATACACGTAAGTTAACATTTGTAATATTTTGTTAAATTAAATTTGAGTCTCAATACTTAGAAAATCTACCAAACTAACTTTAGGCATAATATTTACTTCACTACTAATTATTAATATATACTTGGCCATATGTATATTAGTTGTAAAAAAGATTATATACTAAAAATATACTACCTACTTTCCAAAGATCATGACTCGATGGAGTCCAAGTTGGAAACTAGTACCGTTTTACTGTCTATATTCATAATGTTGCGAAAAGGGAAAAGAAGAATAGAATTAGGTGTATATGCCTGACTGTATTATATTATATATATTTTTTATCACATCTGAGATATATATATATATATATAATTCTTCTGTCCATGTAAAACGGCTGGACAGTTTTTGACAAAAAAGAATATGTGTGTTTAACTGGAAGAGAGAGAATTATTTAACTTTAGATTCACAATTGGACTGAATGCAATAAGTGGCGCTGCAGTCGTGACCTCTGAAACTTTTAATATTATCGGGCAGGACAACATCTGTTAGTATATAAATCACACAGGCAGGCATGTGATTCATCCAACCAAAATAACAATGGTAAAGTTAAAGTATTTTCAGGAACACCGTTCCTATATGAATCTATATGTTTGTCTGTGTGTGTGTGTGTGTCTCTGTCACTTTTTTTCGAATATTCGAATTTTGACTTCAGATTGGGATTCAGCATAAAAAAGTAGAATAGGAATATCTTAAAAACCAATATCATATTTCTTAAGGAACATGGACAAAATGGCCGACAAAGTTTAAAAAAAATTATTAAATTGTTATATAATTGACGAACCAGATGTTCCTCTATCTTTCGCGGGGTCGTTTAGTGGGTATACCATCGGACAGCCGACGGGGAGTCCCACACTACCACCGGAGGCCACCCAGGCACCGGTGGTGTGCGTAACGCACTTTTCCCCGCGTCAATAAAAAAAAAAAAAGGTGTTCCTCTATCAATGCAAGCTTGCGCATTCTCAACTGATTTATATTGTTTTTTATTTATTTATTTACACGATACAGTTACATAGTACAAATTATTATGTTCGCCAAACTGTTATAATAGTTTGATGGCGAGTATATATGATGATAGGTATTAAAAAAAATAAGGAACTAAATTAGATGATTTACATGCCTGCCTGTTCGTCTGCTAGTCTGTCTTAGAAAGTTTCACGTACAGACTTGAAATTTTAGTTACATTTTAGTCGTAGAAGCGTATAATTTGAAGTACAAAACATTTGAAAATATTCCAACGACTCCGACAATCCGTAATTGAGTAGTTTCGGGACATATCTTCTAAGGTCTTTTGGTTGAAATAAGAACCCGTACTCCAGTAATGAAGTGAGTATGGGTTGATATGATGTTGATGGGTTGATTATATTTATACAGGTAATTGTGAAAGATACGGAGGGTAGTCGTGTAGATTATTCTATACCAATTATTTATGCCACGTTAATCAAGTTAATCAAGCACACACACATGCTTTTGTGTCAACACATAAATGTTAATCAAGAATTTTTATTGTCTGAATTTGTAAACTTCAATTGTGTAAAGCTCAATTAAATTATATTATTGACAAAAGTCTTAATATAATGTTAGTACTAGGCTGTCGATATTACATGCTAATAATGCGTTACAAAATTAAAATTGTCCTACTTTCCAGACCGATTATCCAGGGCTTCCAATAGCGACGGACACTACATTAACACCATGAAAATTAAAGCTTACTTTTGAATTGAGACTGAAAACATTACTGGCTGAGTCACGCAAGAAGAAATTAGCTATATTAAGGTCAAAAACTAAACGACTTGAAATAAAAATGCTGAACTATCTGTCATTATACAGAATTTTAATGTAATCGATGTATAGATGATAGATATCATTATACAAGTTAGAGGAAAAGAGTGAACCAGGGAATTAAGGGACCGTAGCAGTTTACCAACTTTTGAGTACAGTATGTGAAAGGATAATCCTTGATCAATTGTAGCTTTAGTTTAAGTCTAATGAAAACCATGATGCGCAATACAAAATGTTTAAAAACAAAGGTTGTTTACCTTTGTTTAATATTTACACTTAAATCATCCCTGGCACTAATTCTTTTTTACATGACAATTATTGAAAATTTTTATGCAATATATTTAATTTTAAGAAGGAATAATCCGCATTTATTGTGTAAAGAAGATTTAACTAAAAACCGTGTATGTAAATGTGACCATGAATATTCGACGGCTGTTTCATTCACACGATATTTATATAAATACACGATGTAGAAAAATCGATCTAATAACATTGATTTCAAGAATAAAAATCTATGAAAAAATAAACATTAATATGTTTGTAAGGCACGAATATTTTTATTTACAAATTGTCTATAAAGTGTTTTAATCTTTTATCTCAAATCTATGCCTATATTTAGTACCATGTCACCGCTTGTATTTTAAAATATATGTTTTAAATAGAAAAATATATTGTTTAATTTATATAACTCTGCTAGGTTTGACCAATCTATCCTTATTCCAATGATTTCACAGATCTTACTAAAACTAACTCAGGCTTACTATTAATTAATAGATCTATACAGTAACTCGATTTGCGTAAAAAATACTATTCTAATAATATTAAAGTGCAAATATGTTTGTTGATCTATTCAGATACTGTAGTTTTCATACGTATGTATATATTAGCTATATTTTTTTTACATTGCTAATATCATATTATGAGTATATTATTATAGCACACAATACACATCCTATGCAAGTTTCTTATGGTAAACAGTTAACTGGGTACATTGTAAATTTCAAATTGCCGATACGCATTAGTGGGGTAAATTTTCCACAGTCTGGTAACCTTGTTATTGAATGTACTTTTGTTGCCGTCCCTTACGGGTATACGCTACGCGTTTGTCAACTCTAGGTATATACTTCCTCTGAGGTTTCGTTATACTTGTTGTTTTTATTCTTTATTATTATACATACATACCTACCTAATGTCATAAATATTATGATCTTTATCAAAAATTGTAATAGTAATAAAAGTATCACTATCGTTTTGGTCGTCGTCTAAAGGGTGACCATATGTATGACAGTAGCGCCCTCATTTTTGGCAAACTCTTTTTTGCCAAGCTGTATACAATACAATTATATTCACTGTATTTGAACCTCATATCTATCCTAATTGGTTTGTAGAGGCGATCAAATCAAATCAGGTCCAACCTAGTATGGGAATTGACCGATGTTCTTTCGGAATGTCTATGTAAGACGTAGACGGAAAGTCATATAAAATTTGAGTAATTTGACCGCTCGAATTTGATTCAATAAGAGTTCTTTGTATGTTCTTATGACATTTTCTAGATAAATATTTCTAATTCGAGTTGACTTGAAATATCTTGAACAAATAACTTGATCACATAGCTATTATCGAGTTTTACCCATCTCTATTATAGTACCTATTGAGTACGGTACCTAGTGTAGTAAAGTACAGTTACACGCGTGATGCGTGCTGTGCGTCTTTCTTAACGTTTGTAATGTAATTTTTTGTGTTTGTGAAATCTACGAATAATGTCATTCAATATGTTTCTTTTTTCTTGTCTAGAGAAATGTGACTAAATTACGTTTGGTTTGTGAATATTATATAATATTGACAGTTTAGTAGTACTGTACTGGTACAAATTCTGTGACTCAAGTTTGTGTTTAGGTTATGTTTTTGTTTGTGAACATATATTTGTGTTGATTCCACTATAGCTGCATATTTTACGTTAGTTATCTATAGAAAATGTCTAATTGCTGTTCTGTAAGCCACTAAGTTAATTTGTGTAACATAAATAAGTTTCTATGATCTAGGTTAAAGCTCAGTAACCATTCAGAATGAGCCTACGTCACGCTTTGTTACTACGCGTAGTATATCCCGCTACTTATTTTTTTACAACTGACATAACTAGGTAGTTTTGAGCGTCTAATGTTTATATTCGTACTACATTTAATCTTAATTATTTCTAGTATTATAAGTACCTAGAGCACAACTTAGCATTGGAGGTAAGGACTTTTTCAAGTGAAACCAATGTATGTTGGGTCAGAGAGTCGCCTTAGAGGCGGGACGTAATAATCTAATAAGTAGGTAATAATCTAGTAATATAAATCTTTAATATTATTAGTAGGGCTAAAACTGAACAATGGGATTAACAGTATGTAATTATTGCACATTTAACGACTATGCCTGTTAAATAAGATATCTGCTGACATGAAATCAATAATAATATGATTTGTATGATATGTGATGATGCTTGGTATTCAGTAAATTTGAAGATTTTGTTCAAAAGAAATAGTGTTTTATTTAATTTACTCTTGTCACATTGCCAAATTTCAGGTGAGAGTGTTGTCAGTCAAGGCTTTTTTTGCAAACTGAGTCCACTCAAGCTTATCACAGGGTTTCAGTTGCCCAATTTAAAATATGCATTAGGTCTACTGAACTCTGATAATTTCAAATGGGCTCAATTGACTATAGCGCACGCTCCTTTTTGTTCCATATTTATATTATGTATAAATGTGAGACAAACTTTTCTGTATATTGATTGTAGAAGGGAAAAAACAATGCCTGCGATTTATCACTCAGATGTAGGTTTAAATAGCTTCTTATTCACCACCACTGCTGCTCCCTCCCTTGTCTAATCAATACTTAAAAAAAATATACTTTAAAAAAAAGGGATAATAAAACCTATGAGTAAGAAGTAATGTTTTAATAACACTTACTAATATTGACTATAATTTGTTTCAGTGGCTCACTTCATACCTACAAGGAAAGGCAGCCTGCTATTAGTACATGACGGATATGCATTTAGACTCAAGAATAAATTGGCTTATGGAAAGAAACAGTGGTACTGTACATCGAGAACAAAAACCGGATGTCATGTTGATGTCACAACTGCGATCCATCGCTTAGGAAATATAATTAAGAGGGTGCGTAACAAACATAACCACCCAGCACCTGGGTTCTACCGTAGAGTAGATGGATCTTTTAAAGTCGTGTAAGAATTTTCAACAATTTGAAGACTGATTTTTTACTTTCTACCTCATTTTGTACCTTTTATATGTATATTTTTAGGAGTTTTATATTGTATTTACTAATTCAATGATAGTTTTAAGTATTTTGCTAATGGAAAATCATTTTGTGACTGTTCTGGTAGGAGTAGTAGTAGTAAAGGTAACATTTAATAAAATGCTCAAATTGTAAATTTAACTTTAAAAGTATGTGCATGTGTACAATATGTGTCTACATCAATCTAATCCTACAAAGCGCCTACTAAAGTATACTCCGCCACACTGGTGCATTGTCAATGTTTATAGACCACCTGAAGGCCAATGACTTGGCTTAATGTAAGTCATGCACTGACAACATTTGGGGCTTGCATTCAATTAGACTGTGGAAAATGCTGTGTACTTATGTTAAATGCAACCAATATGTAATTAATTATTCTAGGTAGATACAAATCATTATTGCGATAGTGGACACTGTTATTAGACTTGTACACATCACACATTTCTAAAACAAATACAATGATTTTATAATTGCATTAAGTAACTAAAAAGGCTTGCTAAAGACTGATTTATTATAATACTCACTACCTCATGTATAGAAACTAGAATCGGGTATACATTTTTATTTAATATTTATTAAAATGTGACTGTTTAAAAATATATTTTTAAATATTAACACTATACTGTCTTTGTAATTTAAATTTTGACCAAATAGTGTAAGAGATATGGAACACAACACTAATATTTTATACTTCTACTCTCATAATAATAATAAAATATATTTTTTGTAAGTAAGTATGATGTACAGTATTTTGTATGCATATAATTAAGAATTTGTCTCCTCTAAAACAGGGCTTGGCAAACTTCATAGCACCAATTGTTGTAACATGATTTGTCGATTCTACTGATTTGTATTTGATCTAATAAAGCTCTGGCACGTTTGTATAATTGATACATCCTGGTCTCTAAGGGAATGTTTGCCCGACCCTGGTTTATGTATATTAAGTTTTAGTCGAGCATATACCTCTACTCGGTGCCATAGTTAATCAAAATGAATGTTGTCAAAAAGTACTTGCACTTCTACGTACTATAAGTTGTTGATGCTATTAAATATTTCATATTAAATATTGGCGCAGTTTGCATACTTAGAGTACAGATTAATTGCACATTTACAAGAGTTTTAATGGTACATACCCATACTGCCGTAATAGTTGTAGCCACAGGAATTTCAGAACAATATTCTCTCTCAATGCAAGACATCTTCTATAAAGGGAAGAGGCAAAAGATATGTATACCTACTTTAATTAAAATGTGATATTGACCAATATACATAGGTATCATTTGTTACTCTTTTTATTATAAAACATCGGCAGGTATCAAACTCATCCCTGGTGATGCAATTGTCCATTGGTTATGGGAAATGTTTACCATCAGACAGACCCTATGCTTGTTTATACAGCAGCTCTTTAGGAGCCTCACTCGCAGGAACACAATGACGCTCCAGGGATTGGTTATTTGGTTGCGGTTTCCGGAGAATTAAAGGTATGTGCGTCCCATCTTAAAAAAATCCAGACCAACACAAGACATGTTCATGCACACTAATGTTTGTCTTGTGTGGGAATTGAACTCGGCCGAAACTTGATGTTACGATAACCTCTCCACCACTGGGCTCGTCAAATTACATATGTAATCTTTGAAAAAGCCTCGAGGCTGAATACATTCTTATGAAATCAAAGTTATAAATTTGGACTGCTGCATACATATATTTAATTTTTCCATTCTGTACTTCAGAATGGAAAAACTTCTGATCTGTAGGAAAAAATACTATTAAAATGGCAAAAAAACAGTGTTCACGTGACCATATCGAACAATTCCTCGGTACATTACCCGTTGTACAATCGGTAGCACACACACAAAGGAATCGTCGACAATTTTCACAGCTCGTCTCTTAACCGAATCACGAGGTCCTAGCTGGTGTCTAGTTGCCGTTCCCCCAAAGGTGATTACAGTGCTAAAGTAAATTTAAGTACTATTTTATTGTTACCTAGCGTACCTACCTGGCTTAGTAATGATTAAGGCACACCATGAAAAACATTTTTATCTCGTTAGCAATTCAGGTTCCCTGTCACAGATATATATGTACATATATATATATGATTCTTCTGCGTGTTATCTCATTTCCTAATATTAAGATCGATGGAGACCGACGACGAGCTCGGTGGCTCAGTCGTGAATGACGTGACTTTGACACCAACGCTCGTGGGTTCGATTCCCACACAAGACAAACATTTGTGTGCATGAACATGTCTGTTTGTCTTGGTCTCGATGTGTAAAGAGAGGTAGGGCGCATCAAAGCAATCTGGGGAAGAACATCCACCTCACAGAAAACCGCAGCCAAATAACAACTTCCTAGAGGATTGTTGTGTTCCTGTGTGTGAGTGAGGTCACCAGTAAGCTCCTAAGGAGTTACTGGTGACCTATACTTAATATATTACAAGTATTAATAGGCTACGGTAACCGTTTTACATCAGGTGAGCCGTATGCTTGAATGCCTCTCGACGTTATATATATATACACACACATATATATATATATATATATACATATATATATATATATATACATATATATATAAAACCGCTACCTAAACCTTTGATTTAAGATTTGGCAAAGATTATTTTTTTTACAAAAAGCGATGCATTCCGTATTCTCTAACTTTACGTGTAGACGATTCAATCCCTCTCCTATTTTTTTCTGAACAACTGGCACATCTTCGAACTAGTTTGCCGCCTTTGCGGGGAATTTATGTTAGATGATGTGTAAAACTCGAAGAACTGGTGTATGTCTCGATTGTAGGTTAATTTTTTTTTCTAGTCAAATTATTGCTTTACGAACTGCTAAAACAGTAATAGAAGAACTGGTATACCTACTAGGTATATTACGCCGGTATTCGCACCAGACGCTTGGAATAGTAAGTCGGATGTAATTATTTATACCACAATTGACTTTTTCTTAGCGGAAGAAAATAGATAATATAATTATGCCTTCTACTTAGTTATGTATATATATCCGTGCAAGAAATGGACAATATATGGCCGGTTTTAACGTACGGTCCGAGTGAATAAGTGGTGAGTGAACCATAGATCATTCGAGAACAAGTTTCAAGAAAAAGTCGCTAACCGTAATTCCAGAATGTTCGAAGTTGGAAAATCTATTGAAAGAATTGTTTTAAAATTGAATGTTAAGATTTATATACTTTTTAGGTAATATGATAAATTTAGATTTGCAAAATTAACAAGTTTCACTCCTGGCAGCGACACTTCGCGGTATCTACTATACTACCATGCGATAGTGCCATACGAGGTGTGTTTTACAACCACCAGATGGCGCCAGTTGTAGCATTTCGAGACTAATTATAATGCAGTTATGTTTACATTGCAATTATTGTGAAAATAGGCTGTAACGGGTAAACCGTTTCACATAATACCCATAAAAAGTTTTAAAGTGTACATACAAGCGTTATATTACTAAAAGTTAAAACGACGGTGTCATAAGTTTGACGTCAACATACTTACAAGGAACCGGCTCAACGCAAAATGGGTGGTGTATGTATATCAAAAATTAGTGCATTTGTTTAGTCAAAATTTTCATGCAACATATAAATGTTGACGTCAAAGTTATGATACCAACGTGTATGTATACTTTTGAAACTTTTTATGGTTATTATAAGTGTCAAGAAGGACGGAATACAGTTTTCAGTAAGCTTTATACGTTTTCTCGTTTAGGCGCTGCGAATATTTTTCAGATTTTCAAAAAAGCGCGTTTATTTGAAAATTATAAATATTTTCTTAAATGTAATTAATTCTGTCACAAATACGCACAAATCAAGAGCAACTCGTGTATACGTGTGTATTCTACAGGCGCACATGCAATAGTTTTAGAGATACACAATTCTCCAGCGGGAAATGCAATATCTCGAAAACCCTCAGGCGCACAAATTATATTTTCAGCGCACGTTTTTGCAAATGTAAGCTCTCTGCCCATGCACAATATTTCTCTCCGATCATTTTTAGACTTTTCCCGCTGGATCAACGTTACTCCAGCAGGGATCGTTTTTTGTTTTTTTCCCAACACACACAATTTTTTCTGCGGCGCTCATTCACAGTACATTACGCACTAATTACACGTTCCACTCATATCACTCTAGGAGACACTTCTGCTGGAGTAACGTACATATATATCATATTTGATATAATAACTGTGGTGAAATAAAACTCACTCGGTATACTTGTGAATCACGTGATATATAATTATTAATTGCTTTTACTGTTTTCTTGTATATTATACAGTCTGCAATCTTCTACTTGTTTTTTTAAACAACGTCGGTAGGCAAACAAACATACAGCCAATCTGATGTAAATTACTTACTGTAGTATATAACTCTTCAGAAGCTGATTGTTAAGAAACTCACCTGTAATGCCGCCGGCGCCGTCGATAAAGCCTCCTGAGTTGTTGAGATTGACGTTGATTATATCATCCAGATAGAGAACCATTTACACCCCAAAATAACTCAAGGACCGAGTTTTATTCCGCTAGGTTCTCTTTGCTTACTCCCCAAGGGGCTGTGCGTGAAAATATTTATAGTAATAAATAATTTATTTATATTTTGTGTGTAAGTACTTACATTTATATTTCAATAGGGGTCTTTGTTCATTTCAAAAAAGGAATATTATACTGCTCTATATTTATATGTTAATTGTTTTGTTAGTTTTTGTTCTTATGCTAATTTTCATATTAGAAGACACACCTACGTCTTAATATTCCCTAGCTAAAGCAAAGACGCTAATTTTTTTAGAATTCAATAATACCACACGGTAATTTTTAAGGTGTTCCATAATAAATGTGACCTAATGTTTATGAGATTTCATCCATACCAATTCCACCACAAATGTTATAGACAATTTGAGAAAAATGTAGATAAATTCGCATGTACTTTATTATTACTGTTTTGAAAAATTGAACATTATTAATGATATTAAAGTTAGTGGGTGAAAATGAACGCGCAGCTCGTATTGGCTAGTCGACGGATCAACATCGCGACAGTTGTCAGTTTAGTTACCCTCCTATTGGGCAGTAGGCTTGAATCGCTAAGATGTTTAGAAGCTAAAACATTGTGCTCAGTGAGGGGTCTTCTCTTCATACGCTGTCAAGTTGTTTATTGGTATGTAGCATGTACCTATCACTAAATTCGTATTGTCGGATGTATGTCCATATTTGTAACTGCGAGTATTACTTGTACTACGGCGAAATAACACATCCTGAGGTAACCCGCAGGTCCAAGAAGAAGGAGGTCTTGACTGCAGTTGCTGTCAAAATCAGTATCTTCGCCAAATCCTTAGGTTCACGTAGTGGAGACTCCGCTAATGCTAAAGTGCATACGGGGAGATACGGAGGGCATAGTGGCGGCGAAGAGACTAAATGCTTATTATGACGAACTCTGTGTACAGTGAATAGTAATGTTACTTTGTTACCAACGCTCGTGGGTTCGATTCCCACATAAATTGTGCGCATCAACATGTCTGTTTGTTTTAGTATAGGTGTTTTAAGAGAGGTAAGGCGCATCAAAGTACCTCGTCTGAGCAAGTACTACCAACTCGCAGAAAACCGTAGCCAAATAACAACTCCCTGGAGGGTTGTTATGTTTCTGCACCGAGTGCGATCACCGGTAAGCTGCTAATATATTGCTGTGCAGCAGCAGAGGTGCCATAGCGCGAGTGATACTTAAATGCAAGCATTTATAGGCTACAGTAACCGCTTTACATCTGGTGGGTAGTATGCATAGATACCTTCCGATGTTATACAATAAAATGGGATATCAGTGCAAACTCAACCTTAACGTAAATACATATACAAATAAATAGTATACGGCTGAAATTGGGTGAAACGAAGCAAAAAGTAGCTTATGGTTTCAAGCCTGCTTTGGCGTCTGGACCAATTTCAGCTGTACGATAAACATAATAAGGGTTAGTTATCAAATTTTGTCTCTCTCACTCTACATTATTAAGGATTTTTAACAATTGTAGGTTGGCAAAGAACGGACCTAAATTATTGTTATATGTAGTTAATTTCAGATAAAAATTGGCAAAAGATGAAAATTATGTGGGTCCGCCATTAATATGTCATGATTTCGGCATTTTTTTTATCCAACCTCGCGAGGCATACAATCATACGGCCCACCTGGTGTAAAACGGTTACCGTAGCTGTAGGTTTAGGTTTTACTCGCGCGATGCCACCTCTGCTGCTAACACAGCAACGTCTTAGGAGTTTGTTGGTGATCTCAAACGTCAATCACACAAGCGTGTTTGACGCCTTCTGTCGTGGCGTCGACTACTCATCGCCGATTGCGCCAGCGCAATGGTGGGGGCTATGACGCGACACGAGCCACGACACAACAGGCAAATATCTGTTTCTACCCGTGGCGCATCATTATAATATATAATCTGTGAATCAACGACGCGTCAAGACAAACGCGGGAACAAATAACGGACACTTGATTGCCACGTGTTTGTGCTCAAAAATGACCGACGAGCTTATTGAACTTGTACGTCATCAAAAAGTTTTATATGACAGAATGTGTATAGAGTATAAGGATCATTTGATCAGAAATGCTGCTTGGGAAGAAATTGCCGAAATAATTAATGAACCAGGTAAGTCAATGAAATAGTATTTTTTATGATATTATTTATTTACTTCATTATAATAATTTAATTTAGGTGATGTCAGGATCCCCAGGTGAGCGTGCATGAAAATAGATATTAATGTTAAAGAAACGAGTGAAGTGTGTAAGAACCGCGTCTTATGGCGCTCGGTCCTCTCTGCCCACCCCGCAAAGAAACTTGCGTGAAGATATACATACGTACATTTATGTGAAATACTATTACTGATTTTTTTACATACAGCGATTGCCGTCTAACGCTCCTTCCCTTTGCATCTACAACCCGGAAGGAAAACTAGATCTTTTTTAGGGTTCCGTACCCAAAGGGTAAAACGGAACCCTATTACTGAGGCTCCGCTGTCCGTCTGTCCGTCCGTCCGTCCGTCTGTCACCAGGCTGTATCTCTTGAACCGTGATAGTTAGACAGTTGAAATTTTCACAGATGATGTATTTCTATTGCCACTATAACAACAAATACTAAAAAATAGAATAAAATAAATATTTAAGGGGGCTCCCATACAACAAACGTGATTTTTTTTGCTGTTTTTATAGATAATGGTACGGAACCCTTCGTGCGCGAGTCCGACTCGCACTTGGCCGATTTTTTAAGTGAGGCCACACTTCCTTCCAAATATAATTGCTTGGACGTGCGGGTTCTCTTACGATGTTTACTAATAAATCGAATGCTTTTCCGATTGCAATACAAGGTGATGATATAAAAGATTTTGTTATAACTTGGAAGACATCCTTTAAGTAATTACCTTTATTGTTTTTTATTTGTTTGTGATTTTTTTCTTATATTTGCATTTGATAATTTATATACGCCTTGACGTTCCTCCAAAAATTTCTGTATTTTACTTGACAGCGCACGTTGGATTGCCCGCATTAGGGCTTTATATTGGTCACGTTTTTTTGCCCACATTGAGGATTACCATTGGTTTGGTAACGAAAACATGTATACTATAAATTACATTCCGCGCTCCAAGGTTGTGTTTTTCGGGTTAATCTTAGAAACTATCGGCTAATCTCAGAAACTACTCACCTTCATAGGGTTTGTAGTTTTTTTTATATAACGTCGGGAGGCATACAAGCATTCGGCCCACCTGCTGTAAAAGGGTTACCGTAGCCTATGAACGCTTGCAATCTATTAAATATTACTCACACGATGCTACCCCTTTTTTTTTTGTTACGTGGGGAAAAATGCGTTACGCATACCACCGGTGCCTCCGGTGGTAGTGTGGGACTCCCCATCTGCTGCCCGACGGTATACCCACTAAACGACCCCACGAAATGCCATCGGCCGCGTTGGTGTGGTGCCCCGGATCTGTCAGCAACAGGGCACTCACGATGCTACCCCTGCTGGTAGGTAGCACAGCAACTATTTAGGAGCTTTCAAAAAATGGTCGTGATGGCAAAAAACTATTTTTTAACGATTAACCTTTCGAAACCCGGGTGGTCGTATACGACCGCGAAATGTATGGGAAAACGTATATAACGGGTTCTGACTGCTCAATCGCAATAACATTTTTTATTATTTTTAAATCAAATTATATCTAAAAGTATGCTATATTTGCAAAGATACCTAATAATCATCATTTATAGGCTGTAGATACTCGTATATTGTACAGATAGTGCTACCTATTGTGTATCTATAAATCAACAATTGCCTATATAAGCCGCTGGGATATCATGGGATTTCTGAATGAAACTAATGTTTCGCTTGTTAGTTATAATGAACGAAAATGGTTAAATAATTATTACGTCACAACAAATATAAATTATCCTGAAACCTAATTCATTCAATACATAATGATAAATTTGATTAACATTTCAGAAATTCACTAATATTTTAAATGTAACACAGTACAATATATTCGACATACGTAAGTTATAGAAACAAAAATTAACAATAATTAAATTATTGCAGAGTTGTATATAACTTTCAAGAGATGGCGCTAGTTGTATGAAGATTGCTCCTAAACTGAATATGTTTGGGTGAAAATCTTACTGTGTAGCATTTGGTAGATTCTTAGTTTTTAGAATATCTACCAGTAATCTGGTGTGTTTTTTTTTATTGATTCGAAAAATAACTAATATTTTATATAGTCTTTTTAAATTGTTTTTCTTTTATAGACCCTAAAGAACTCTTTATTTAATGGTCCATTTAGGATGTCTGTTTTTATTTTCAGAAAATGTTGTTATTTATCCCATAGTTGTTATACACCTATGTTATTGTATATTACGGTAATTAAGTAATTATTAAAAAAAACATTAATCGTCACTCAATAATAAAACTAAACACTAATAGATTCTAAGTATACATTTTCTGAATAATTACTATTTATATCAATAGTAAAGCCTCTGAAAGGACTTAATAAAGGACTTAATTTACTTAATAAAACAATATATTTTGTTTTAATTTTCATAGTGTCGGATAAAATTATAGTACGTACGTACGGTTAGGAACAGATCACGCTTGACTCTTAAATTCGATTGCAACTGTTATTACATACGGCATAAGAACGGTGTAAAGATCAAAGTGTCAAGCTTGATGAGCACTCAGCTGTACCTACTCTTACTTGGTTGCTTACAAGCAATAATAAAAAATGTAATGCACACTGCTATATCAACAGCTATTATGAGTTAAAATAGCCTATCAAACCTAGGGTACATAACTGCAAGAAATATCCGTTTCTTTTTAAAGAAATTGCGATAGTCACTGTAAGTTGGCTTCTTGACTAAATAAACAGTCGAATGAAAATTATTTGATAACACAATTCCATAGCTTCTTATTTCATACAATAAATAATGAATGAAAATTATTTGATAACTTGAAATTAAAATTCTTATTTCATACAATATTTCTTTATAAAATAAAATTCTTCGGCTATTATTAAAACTAAAATCTGGCAAAACTCGTAGGTTCTACATAATAATTATACATTGCATACATACCACAGTAGGTATTCTTTAAATCTTTGTTTCTCATTAGTTCTATTTATTTCAAACACGATTAATACGTTTTTAATAAAATTAATAATTTTGAAATTAGAAATAATATTAAAATATTAAACACTATTATTTGCGTAAAAAAGCACGAAAAGATATTTTATAATAGACAACTACAAAGAAAAAATTTCCACATACGTAGTTGATTTTATATTAAGCTTTCGATATCAATATTGAGGCAAATATTTATGTATAAAAACTACCATTTAATAGAAGTCATATACATTAATATATATATATTAATGTACATATACATTAACCAACACAGAATACAGAATCTAGCAAATCAGAAAATAACGTAACGTAGTAAAGATACACCAGCTCTCCACGTGGCGGAGCAATACTGAGACGCCAACCAACTTCTTATATACTTCGTAGCATGTTATTCTTACGACCGGAGCAGCCATGGCAGCGGCGGTATGGATCTACTAACGGTAGTGGGTGGGTGCCGGCCGGAAGTAGTTCGCATGAACTAATCGGGAGCGGAAGCACACAAAGTAGTTTAGATCAAACTAAAGTTAAATATGACCTTTCTTAATAGGTATGTGCAGGCTTTCAGGCGGATCATGAATGTGACTGCCGGAGGACATTAATACCACGTTGTCTTCTGTGGTGACAATGTAGGCACGGCAGGTCTTCATCCTTGAGCAGTACCACCGCCATCCGATCTTCAGCGGGTAAGGGAATCTTGCATATGTGTACTTGTTGAACAATAGAAGAATTCGTCCTCGCTGTGACAACACTTGTACCGCTGCGGAAATTACAGTCCATTAGTGCAAACTTTACACTCGTTAGTAATAATATAACATTCATCATTGATTGTTATACCTGTTCATTCACTCCTAGATACAAGAGTGCCCTGCTTGAGTACGAGGTGTAGACGTATACCTACGACCGCCTAAAACGGTTACCATAAACTAATGTAGTCGCCTGCAATAAAAGAAGTATTGCTCGTGCGTTGCTATCCATGCTGCTAACACTCATTAGGAGCTTCCTGGTAATTCGCTGGAGTAATTTTTTATGAAGAATGTTGAGTGGCATATTTGCATATAATACACACGATGTAAAGTAGTTACCGTAGCCTATGAGCGCTTGTACACGGGAACTATCGGTCGCGCCATGCCACTGCCGATGACAACGTAGGGGGTCTTCTGTAGAGCTTACTATATATTTTATTATTGACTGTTGTTTCATAAATGTACTTCGGCTAGTCTACAGATCACTTGAGTGTTCTATACTATGTTTATCTTCTTAGTAGCCTTACCGTTTTAGGACTGGCCGAGTCCGCCACCTAAGCCTAAAAATTTGACTAAGATACTGATTTTGGCATGGAGTGACTGCCGTCAGACCTTCATAATCAAAATCTTTCAAAATACAATTTCTAGGACGTGCCGATTTCTCTCACGATGTTTTTCTTCACCACCGTGCAAGTGATAATTACAAATATGTGCTTAAGTCCGATAACACGGATTTATTGGTACATACTCACCAGGATTTCAACCACTGACCAGCCGATTCATAGGCAGGTTCTTTATCCACCAGGCTCCATTTTAATATAATAATAGATAATCAAAAGATCAGGTAAATTTTATAACTTTGCATAGCCCATATGACTAATGTACTTTTTTTGGTAGGTACAACATTTACACCAACATATCACGCACATATCAGGCTCGAAGATTTTAAACCAGCTGGAAACAATGGTTAAGCGTATTAAAAATATTTATTCTAATAAAAGAAATGCACCGAATTAAATACATTTATTTTGATTTTGAACAATTATACAGTGATAAAATTAATCTAGTCCATCAAGAATTTCTAGTTTGATTAATATAGTTAAAAAAAGTGTGTTGTATGGTAAAAGTCCTACTAATACAAGTCGAGTCCCGATTTGATTACTTATTATTAATTAGTGATTAATCCCTGCCGTTGACCACGGTCAACAGGCTACCTCGATGGGACCATATTGTACTGTCATCAGACATTAAGAAAGTATAATAAGTATGACCTACAAGCCAGAAAATGTCGTAATACATAATCTTAATGGCGAAATTAATAGAACACAAAATAATTACAGTTTCATTTACATTCTAAGCTAAAGTAGCTAAATAAATCGGATCTTCCTTACATTCTTTGGAGTGAATATAAACTAAAATTTAACATCAAGTAACAGCTATAAACATCAAGATAATTTATTATCATATTGTTATTAACGAATTATCTGCTTCTATGAATGCATTCGGTTATGCTCATAAAGTTACATCTAGTGGGTACATCTAGTGGGGAATTATTTTATTTTATTTCATTACACTGCACTTAAATATATGATTTTATTTTTACATGGATTCTACCACATGGGTCATTTAGTTAGGTACTAGTGTTAGAATATAAAGAAATCTGTGTCGTAACTAAACTTAATAGGTTCAAATCTTACTTCAAAATGCAACTTTGGGCGAGTTAGGTATATAGCGTATGTTCTATGTTTTGTCGAGGAGTTCATTAGTAAAAATAGTATTTAATAAAGTAACAATTAATAAGAGAGTAAAGTAAATATACAGTAAGGATATCATACAACTAGTATTATAGGTGTATCGTGGCTGTTGATACTTGTCGATATTAAATTTTTATATATGAGATCGACTTAAGGCGACTAAAGTCATCAGCTATACTCGTTAACAACTAATTAAACCAATTACATATATACATACATAAATACTAAATTCACAATAGTTCAGCTTACACAAAAGGTTACCACTGAAATAATTTTTCCGCCCGGTGATCCAAATAAGTCTAGTTTTTACTGGAAAATTACTCAGTCTCTAGAATTAAGGGCTGTCTTAGAGCTCCAAGCACGTTGTCTGGCTTTAAATAGTATTTCGGGGGAGGGTGACAGTGCTCCTCGAAGGCTGATGTGATAAAATTTTGATCGTCAGTGAAGACGCACGCACGACAGTTCTTCAACGTGGAGCATACCCAACGGGCTTTGTTGCCTTTGTCGTACTGCTTCCGATACGTAAATCGACGGAAGAGAAGCATCTCTTTTCCTTTCCGAGATGTGATCACCACGGCTGTATCTGAAACGTATTAAATAATACGAAAGATGTATTACCAGGACAGTACTGTCACATGTAGGCGTAATTTCGATCCAGAAAAGATTTAGGAATATCTGAGTCAAAAAACAATGTGCACTGTTTCCTAGCGCCAAAAAAATTTGACAAGATGGAATGCTGACAGGGGCAAATTAAATATTTAATGTTTAGTCAATGTTATCAAATAAACAATAGAATCTGTTACGAATACATTCCATTTTCTTATAATTTTTGGACTGATGGAAGTTATGTAGACATTACGTGCTAATCGCACACTACTAACTGTACAAGATCATTTATAGTGTGAAGTGTAAGATATAGAACTATTTGCTTAAAACCGTACTCACCTTTTTGATTAGCATCTACATTCTCAACTCTCGAACTACGGGGATGGATATGTTCCTCGTGAAGCATGATTATTTCTTCGTCATCGTTTAAGTACACAAATGCTCCACATTGCTTATTCACAGAGCAATTCCAACGTGCACCTTGTTTTGAATTATAAGATTTTCTATATCTAAACCCATTGTATTGAAGTATAACTTTTCCTCTACGAGATTCGACGAATATTGCCACGTTTTCATCATTTTCTACGCCTTCCTCGTTTTGTACCGATTGCACCACAGACATATATTCATCACTGTCAATATCTTCATCGTCCTTATTACCTGGTAACAAAAAGGATATGTATGTAAAAAATGTGTATACGACATAAGTAATAAAATATTAAAACTGCACTAAAAATTATGTTATGAAACTACAATATAATGAAACAAGTGATATTAGACGTAGAATAGACAATAAATCCAATTATAGTACTGCTGTTTAAAACGAAAGTTCTTCAATTAACTGTACAGATAGTATATTGGTTATTGTCTACTTCGATTAATTGGGATTGTCTGAAAGTTAATAGGGGTAGGTCTGATATTTTGAGAGCGAAGATCTTAAATCTCGGATTAAACTCGCCGCAGCACGGCATCTTAATTATAATGTTTGTTTTCCAAACTTCGTGTACTCGTTAGATCCCTTAATAGACGTGGTAGATTTTAATACATGCATCCTACACTCTCAAGATAGTGAAAAATATTTGACAAGAAAACGCATGTGAAAGAAATTAAAACGTTTATTGCACAATTTGCGCTTCAATAAAAAATCGAATGAGATCACACAAATAATAAAAATAGCACAACACTTAGTAAGAAAACGTCATAAGGTTACATTAATATGAGTGATATGAGGTTACATAATTCGCTCTTGGAAAGTTCTGCACAACATAGGCTCGTGGGTATGAACATTTTCAACAAGTAAGACTTCAAATTCCTTGTTCAAATGAACGTAGACACCGCATTTGGTTTGAGTGGGTTCGTTGCATCGCCATTTTGTCCCGTTTGAGAGCGTCACTTCTTTACAGAACGTATATCCATTTACTATAAGCAAGGTTTTACCGTTGGACATGGTGATGACTGTTACTAAACAAAAAATTAAGAATACGTGGATAAAGACAAAATATATACTATAGTATTACAATTTGACTACTTGAAGCTACGATTCAATTGCTACATTTTACATGGTCGTTTAAATTTGTCATCAGAAATTAAACTTTAGTTGTTCTCTTTTAGGATCTCTACATTTTTATTATCTATTTTACATAAACTAAAAAAACCAAGCATAACAAATCTACTTTATGTTAGTCTTTTAAAGAGATCATGCTAAATACAGGAGACACGTACAGGACAAAACAAAGTAAGTGTAAAGTGCATAGGTCAGATATATAGGTCATTGAGATGCAACGAAACAAGATTATAATGCAGGGAATATTTTTTTTATACTACGTCGGGAGGCATACAAGCATACGGCCCACCTGATGTAACGCAGTTACCATAGCCTATTAGCGCTTGTAATATATTAGGTAATATTACTCGCGCGATGCCTCCTCTGTTGCTTACACAGCAACTCCTTAGGGGCTTGACTGGTGATCTCAATCACACGCAGGAACACAAAACCCTCTAGGGAGTTGTTATTTAGCTGCGGTTTTCTGTGAGGTGTAGGTACTTCCCCAGACGGGCTGCTTTAATGCGTCCTACCTCTCTTAAAACAGCCAGACCAAGACAAACAGACATGTTCACGCACACAAATGTTTATCCTATGTGGGAATCAAACCCACGAGCCTTGGTGTCAAAGTCGCGTCATTCACGACTGCGCCACCGAGCTCGTCAGAATCTATCTCCAGATCATCCACGTCGTGGAAGGCACGTTCAGCGAAGCTTCTGTCATCTATCGTCTGTCTACATCTATCGATGACAGGCGGTACTGACTGTCGTTGATAAAAGACATTCGTTAAGTGGTCTTCATGCGGCAACTTGAAAACCGCATTTTAGTAGCGTGGTAGAGTATACTCTAGACGTAGGTTAAAGGGAGATCAGTACCCTATCTGTAGGAAGTGCATAGCTTGGTACACACACACCAATGTGTGTGTGTGATTAGGTAATTTATATAAAATTGTGTACTATTCCCTCTGTTTTCTTACAGATTTTACACTACACTTTCTTGTTAGAATACCGAATGGCAAAAGTCAGCGGTGTAGAATGTGCGCGTCAAAGAAACAAAGGTCTAACACACGCTTCATGTACAGAGAATGTAATGTTTACCTTTTCATAGATCCATGTGCAGCAGAATTTCACAACCTCGTGGATTCCGATAATTCATAATCCAAGCCGTATACATTAGCCCCTTATATCGTAGCAGTACAGATAAGATTTGCATGCTTTTGTACAACTTGATCTATCGTCGTCTGTAGGTACTGTAACCAATTCACTTGCGTGTTTGTTTACATATTGGCATTAAGGAAACACTTTTATTTTAGAGTTGGTAGAGAATAAATTCATAAGTATGACTATTGTTTCAACGCTGGTTTGTTGATAAAGAAAAAGGTCGAAAATACAGGTAGATATTTATGCAGAGAAGCGGGGTGCATGAGGCGTGTGATTGGACGCCTTGAAGTTGAGGGGTGCGGGGTGTGTTTTTCGACAGGGTACTACCGGCGCAAGATTGGATATAGGATGGAATTCGGGGTGGTATCGGGACAGTTGGTGTTTGACAGTTAGGAAGAGACGAGTTAGGAGTAGAGAGTGGGTATGGAGGTTTTACGTCAGACGGTCGGGATAACGGAGAGTTTGTGTGGGAGAGTTGATAGGACGGGGTATTGTGAATAAGTCGACTTAGGGATAGACAGTTCGGCGTAAATGGTATTAGAAATAGGTTGAGTGAAATGATTCAATAGGCGGGATTGGGAAGTGAAATACCTTGAAAGTTAGCACGAAATGTGTATAATGTAGGCAAATTAAGTGAGTTTAAATTTATGAAGAATTTTGGTAAGTTATGTTATTTGCATAAGTTGCTGATCTCAGAAATATTAGGTAATAATCATTTATTTATTTTATGGTATACTGGAATAGTAATTTATCAATTAGTTAATTAATAATGCATGGTTTATTAATAATGCATGTAAATAACTTGGCATATAATTAGAATGTTTGTGAATGATGAGTGATGTTTAGAGAAGTAATATATTGGTTTTAAATGGTTTTTGGATTGTATGGACTCATGAATGAAGTTTTGACCAGGATTAACGGAATGAAGAGAATTTACACAATTAAAAATGCACATGTTGAAACTTACATTTTAAATTAATTTATAATTTAAAATATTTGTTACTTATGGCGTGACAAGGAATTACATGTTTGAGGAAGTAAATTTAAACGAAGTACAGAGATTAATTATACATGCCCTAATTAAATCACATAATGTTTGATGAAGTATCAGTGACTGGGCTCCCAGATATGGAGTTCCTACACGTTCACTTCGTCAGACAAATGTGGATATAATTGGGCTAAATTAAATTCATACGAACTTCAGTGGTTTTCATCTTCGCCAAACTCTGAAATATATTACCGAAAGCCATTGGGTTCGTTTCGCGAATATATATTTTCCGTGTATTCCTCTTAAACGCTACAAACTAAAAACTTGTAATACTTTGTACGTTTCAACTATAACTTTGAGTACAACACGATATATATATATATTTTATGGCGTGACAAGGAATTACATGTTTGAGGAAATAAATTTAAACGAAGTACAGAGATTAATTATACATGCCCTAATTAAATCACATAATGTTTGATGAAGTATCAGTGACTGGGCTCCCAGATATGGAGTTCCTACACGTTCACTTCGTCAGACAAATGTGGATATAATTGGGCTAAATTAAATTTATACGAACTTCAGTGGTTTTCATCTTCGCCAAACTCTGAAATATATTACCGAAAGCCATTGGGTTCGTTTCGCGAATCGATATTTTCCGTGTATTCCTATTAAACGCTACAAACACAATTTCACAGACTAAATATACACAACAGATTGAATGACATTGGAATGAATGTTTCGTACGGTGCACGTATTAGATAAACAATATTTTAATATAAATTACAAAAATCACTTACTTCTTCCAATCCATTCCCACTACATATTGACATTACAGACAGATTTAAATATAATATTGAAAGAAATCGTCCTCTTGGGATATAAATATTATTATCTATTATCCACATTATTCTTGGGGGAAGCAGTACAATTCATTTGTGCTGATAGGAACCTCAGATTTGTGTCATTAGGATAATAATTGTTTTAAATCCACTGTGGACATAGATCTGTTTAGGGACAGACTTTATAGATGAACAGACCTGAACTTGTAGTTTTGCTGAATCCTCCAAATCAAAGAAATCATAAATTAAATTTAAATTTTACTGAACAGTGGCTGAGCGGGGACTAAAAAGTCTATGGCGGAAAGTCACGGGTCTCAGGCGTAGGAGGAGCCTGACCTTTACTCAGAAATGCCACATATATTAGTAAACTGAAATAAATTAATCCCTAATTCCCAATATATAATACTCCGTTATTTGATCACAACACTTTTAAACACTATCCAATTCACTGCTTTTCATATAACCTTCTTTGGATGTATGCTGTATTATGCTGGAGGCAACACTCGGGCGATGGTCTTTTGAAGGAGGTACCTGCTTCACATCGTGCGAGAGCTGAATTCTCATCTCTGTGAATCAAAGCTAAGTAGAATCTCTTATGTACAATAGTGCTGGAAATGTTTAATAGCGTATAGATTTTCTTTATATTCGTTCGTTAGATTATAATTTAGTTTATCACAACGTAGGTCCTCAGACATCACAATTATTGGCCAAAATTATCATATTAAAACGTAATCTACAATAGTAAAATAACATCGATTGTTGATAGGGAGTGTTTACAGTTGGTGCTGCGTGACCAGGATTATACGTTAGACAATTCTAGTATTATCTATACTAGGAACGTATAATATCGAATATATGGTTACTAAGAAAACATATGGTTTAGGTATTTTTAAAATCAATAGGGTCATTACGACATTATCAGTAAGAAAAATGTCTTGCCTTATCTAGAAAGTATAAATAATAGAATTTGTAAAATCGCACGATGAAATTCCTTATCATCAAGCAATTAAGAAAAGTAGGTACAAAGACTTCGGTGTTATTGTGTTCGAGTCTCTGTGTGAGACTCGACACCAAACCGTAGACAAACCTATTTTTTTATAGAAATTGACTTTGTATTATTGATGATTCATATGGTATAGTGGTTAA
The DNA here is from genome assembly GCA_947507595.1 of Pyralis farinalis. NCBI lineage: Eukaryota > Metazoa > Arthropoda > Insecta > Lepidoptera > Pyralidae > Pyralis > Pyralis farinalis. The sequence continues at coordinate 6,220,081 of OX382270.1, forward strand.
TGCTGATCATATAATACAGGGGTTCGTGGATTCGATTCCACGCTACTTAGATGTAAGAACGTCAGAGTGTGTGGTATTTTAGAAAAATAGAGGCGTGTCAGAGCAGTTCCCAGAAAGGTTCTGTGTACTTATGAATGTTTGAAACTTAATGAATGGTAGTAACGAAATTGGCGGCGTGATACATAGAAGTCTTTGGCGGCGTGCGATCATATTTTGTGAGCTGATTGACATGGAGTGGGTCGTGCATTTGTTGACCATTCGTCATTGTATAAAACAATATAATAGAATATTCTAACGTAGATATCTTTAATAACTACTTTGTTTACGTAATCAACATGATGCGTCATATGTAGTGAACATCTGACCGATGTTACTTATTAATCGTTTTCAAATTCTAAAATCCTGTTATCAATTTCAATGAAACAATAACAAAAATTTACCCAAATTACCTACGAGTATAACTTATTGTCAGTTGTGAGAACAAGCCGAGTTTCTTTGATATAAAAAAAAAATAAAATTACCAGATGTTACCGGATACACGTCGGTAATATTGCCATTTCATTTCTTTGAGTCAAGACAGTTAAATTTTGTACCACCATAAAAAAAGAAAAAAAAAACAATGAATTGAGTAAACAAGGTTTCAATAAAAGGAACTGAGCGTCGCGAAATTAGTATTAGATCGGCAAATACTACCACGCACATACGACGAGCTCGGTGGTTTAGTTGTGAAAAACGCGGCTTGACAACAATGATCGTGGGTTCGATTCCCACACAAATCAAAATGTGTTCATGAATAAGTTTGGTTGTTTTGATCTGCAGGTTTTAGATAGGCATCAAGGTAGCACGTTTAGGGAGGTGCTTCTATCTCGCGGAGTACCACAGACAAATAACAACTCCCTAGAAGGTCGTTGTATTCCAGAATGTACACACATTTTTACACACAGGTTATCAGTAAGTTCTCAAGGAATTGGCGGCGGAGGAAACATCGCGCAAGTGACGTTTAATATATCGCAAGCGTTAATAGGCTATGGTACCCGTATTGCATCAGGTGAATACTATGTTTGTACGCTTCTCGATGTAATATAACACACATGGCGATTTTGCGATTTGAAAATCCAAATGAGTTGTTAAACTGGATACCTACATCAAGTTTATATATCTACAACTTCGCGCCATAACTGTTTTGGGGTAGGCTGAGATGATCCGTGCGGCACGTAACTCGGTTCCTTTATTTAGATCAATACAAACTTTTGAGTTCGTTGTGTTTCAAAAACATTAAAATCAGTGAACATCATGTTTATGACTTAAACGAATCCAAACATTTTAATAAACTACACGTGTAGAAACACTCGGAAATAGTTTTTGACAAAGCATTCAACGAGCACATTATTTTTTTTGCTAGTCAAAATACTACCTGCTCGAACCCTTAGCATATGATGGCAAAGCTCTTTACGTTGAAATAGGGACATTAAAAATTAATACTTATTAACGGGATTTATTTCTCAGGGTCACAACATAGATTGTTTGTTTAGGAAATCGAAATATTATAAAGAAGTATTATTTGGCACATGATATTAAATTCAATACAGATTAGAATGAAGAGAGACTTTGTATTAAAGTTCTTGCAAATTGTTATTAAACTTTTATAAATAAATATGTGACACTAATTAAATATATCTTTAGTTCCATCTAATGAAAATTGAAGTAGCAAGATTGAAACACTGATTAGGGATCCTTTGTAAAATTTAAGAATAGCAAATACCATCAACATAATACTTAGGTATACGAGTATTCTATTGATAGAATATTGATCTGTGACTTTAATGTATTTCAGGATTAATTTGTAGTGAAGAGATGTAAGTTCCTGGAAGAAAAGCTGAGTTCGTGAATAGGTACATTCTGAAATAATGGGGTGGGGTACACTACCAAGGTATTTACTGAACTATTTTATTTTGTTAATTTTGAGCTATAATGAATTACATATCATGGTATTTATTGAACTATTTTATATTGTTAATTTTGAACTATAGTGACTTACTTATCTCATAAAACAACAGGGCAACTCGCAACAAAAAATTAAACAACATTTATTTCAATGTTGAAGTGTTGTGAACTAAAAACTTTAAAATGTCATACTTTTAAAAGTTATTAATGTTCCACTTAAAAATTAAAATTGGAGTTTATACAAGTGGGTAGTTATTTTGTGACACTCAAATAAGTACGTTTCGTGTGAACAAATGGATTAAGTGTTTCACACTCTTCGCTCTAGACTTAAATTGAAATATGTGGTACTTATGATTATTTTGAAGATAAGCATCGGACAAGTATGAAACACATATTAATTTTCTCCTTTTGTTTTGATTGTGTCTTATGTTACAATATTTATTAATTATAATAACTATTAATTCATTGTCAATTAATGATGTAATGGTTATACCAACATAGGGTATACTATTATCAGTAGATTGGTGTCGCATTAAACAAAAATAATTATAACTAAAATCTACAAACTATTTTGAGATCCAAAGTAGCTACAAATGTATCAAATAAAAAAAAAGGGTCACGTATTGTTTAACGTAGCCTTTGGCTGAACGAACATTCCACAGATGTGTCTTTTGCTTGCTGCCATACACAAAGTCAATACCTTTTTGTTTCAAATAGGGTAAGCGATATTGACACCCAAGCGTTTTATTACCGAACTAGAGTAGGCTTTTAAAAAAAAAAAAACAATTCTTTTGAAAAAAAGCAATACTTTTGAAAATTTATTGGGTACGAATCGATAATTTTGCAAAACTTGTGTAGGTGGCGTTGTTGACTAAAAGCATAACAACAGTATGTAGAGATTGATATTTAAGAAAAATTTTAAGGATAATCGCTTTGAAATAGAGGATTTATTAAAATCAGTTTTAATGTTGTTATTATATTAAAATACATAATAATCACTTACACCCACGCTCGTGGTATTTACATTTCGAATGACGAATAGATTGTAAAATTTTGATCGCGCTATGCCAAATCTTTGAGCTTAAGTGATGGACCACGCCGATCCTAAAATATGATGTTTGTGTATAAATGAAACATTGTGTTATCAATAGGAATTTAATTGTGGGGTAATCTAACAAAAAAATTATGTCGATAAACATAGATATAAATTGGAAATATGTGCCATGACCCATTATATCTTCACGCTGAGTTTTATGGTATAGGCAGAGATAACGTTACATGATTTTATTAATTTGTATGTGTTTATAGTAAATACAATTTGATTCTATGGATTTAGATGTTAGCACTATTAAGGTAGTCTACGAATGTTTGCAATACTAGAGGTATAATTCATGCAACTTCTTAACATACCTATATTATGTTTCTTTAAAGAATATCATGCTGTAATCTATTGGGGAAATCTCGTCTGGGAGTTAATTCACGATTAGGTATCATGTTATTTTAGTTATTCATAGATTTCGGGATCTTTGATAGCAATAGTAACTCAAGATAGTTTTGATGGAGATACTTTATTGTAGCGTAACTTTGAGTCTTTTAGGTTTTATAAAACCAATTTATTTTATTTTATGGTATTTTGAAGTTCTTTCATCGTACAGGATTCAAATTACATGAAGTGCAGAACTAATTGAATTAATTAATTCACTCACTTAGTCCTTTCCAACAATTAGGTAACTATCAAAATACAAGAAATATGCTTTATTTTGTTATGAAACTTTCAATGAAATATATAATTACCTTAGTGTAATGAAAATTGTATATATAATACATTATTAACTTAGTGATTTTTGAACCATTGGTGCAGCGCCATCTGGTTTCGAAATGGGTAAATTTTGTTCACGAGTATTAAATAGTTGATAACTTACGTAGATGTAATGGGGAGGTTGTTTTGTTTATAATAAATAAACAAAAATAATCAATAGTATTATTTAATAAACATTGAGGTTTAATACTTTATTTCTTAATTTGTAATATTTAGTAGTTTTATTGCTGAGGATTGTTTAGTAATACGAGTTTCGAAAAGTTTTATTTAAATATTAAAAACTTTGCGATGAGATTAGATATGTATAAATTATAATTAATAGACCTTTTTTTTCAATTTAAGCCTATAAATGTTTGTCACAATGATAAAAATTATATTTTACAGGATGATGTTCGTAGATGAAGATTGAGGAAAGTGAATGAATTTATGAATCCAGGTTCCTTGTTCACGTGAGATCGAATTGAGAGGAAGAGGACTGGATGTAGAATGAATACAAGAAGCCGTATATAGTATATGTTATATACACGATCTTTGAAGGACGAAATTATATCAAGCAAAAGCTTGCCTCATTAGTATTAATAACTGTTAACAATTACAATGACGTATGGTAGTGGATTGTGGCTATGGTATAAGTAATATGATATGCGATGTCGTTGGAATGAGAGCTCTGATACGTGTGTGTGAGTTGGAATGGTTGATAGAGTGAGAGATGGCACGATTTGGGATCGTGAGAAATGAAAAATGAGGTAGTACTAAAATGGTGCACCTGGTATTTCCAAAAGTCTCTGTCTACACATATGGGAGATAAGCGTGATGACATATATGCAGGTGACTGCTAAATTAGGTTGTTTTAAATTAAACAAAAAAAAATAAGATATTGTTTTGTGGAAGATGATGAGAGATATATATTTTTTTTTAACCGACCTCCCAGTAGGTGTGTTCTTACGTAAAATTTAAGACAATTTTGAAGTTTGAATGTAAAATAGAGTGAAATATTACATACGATTATTATGATAGTAGTACTATTGGAATTTTTATAAACAGACAGGGCAGTATAATATAAAGGCATATTTGGATTAATCCTATTTTGTGACTCAATCGAAGCTACTCCTTTTTCCAAATGACTACTACGTTTGAGTCATGGCGGCGACTGTAACCAATTCACTTGCGTGTTTGTTTACATATTGGCATTAAGGAAACACTTTTATTTTAGAGTTGGTAGAGAATAAATTCATAAGTATGACTATTGTTTCAACGCTGGTTTGTTGATAAAGAAAAAGGTCGAAAATACAGGTAGATATTTATGCAGAGAAGCGGGGTGCATGAGGCGTGTGATTGGACGCCTTGAAGTTGAGGGGTGCGGGGTGTGTTTTTCGACAGGGTACTACCGGCGCAAGATTGGATATAGGATGGAATTCGGGGTGGTATCGGGACAGTTGGTGTTTGACAGTTAGGAAGAGACGAGTTAGGAGTAGAGAGTGGGTATGGAGGTTTTACGTCAGACGGTCGGGATAACGGAGAGTTTGTGTGGGAGAGTTGATAGGACGGGGTATTGTGAATAAGTCGACATAGGGGTAGACAGTTCGGCGTAAATGGTATTAGAAATAGGTTGAGTGAAATGATTCAATAGGCGGGATTGGGAAGTGAAATACCTTGAAAGTTAGCACGAAATGTGTATAATGTAGGCAAATTAAGTGAGTTTAAATTTATGAAGAATTTCGGTAAGTTATGTTATTTGCATAAGTTGCTGATCTCAGAAATATTAGGTAATAATCATTTATTTATTTTATGGTATACTGGAATAGTAATTTATCAATTAGTTAATTAATAATGCATGGTTTATTAATAATGCATGTAAATAATTTGGCATATAATTAGAATGTTTGTGAATGATGAGTGATGTTTAGAGAAGTAATATATTGGTTTTAAATGGTTTTTGGATTGTATGATTTTGAGACTCATGAATGAAGTTTTGACCAGGATTAACGGAATGAAGAGAATTTACACAATTAAAAATGCACATGTTGAAACTTACATTTTAAATTAATTTATAATTTAAAATATTTGTTACTTATGGCGTGACAAGGAATTACATGTTTGAGGAAGTAAATTTAAACGAAGTACAGAGATTAATTATACATGCCCTAATTAAATCACATAATGTTTGATGAAGTATCAGTGACTGGGCTCCCAGATATGGAGTTCCTACACGTTCACTTCGTCAGACAAATGTGGATATAATTGGGCTAAATTAAATTCATACGAACTTCAGTGGTTTTCATCTTCGCCAAACTCTGAAATATATTACCGAAAGCCATTGGGTTCGTTTCGCGAATATATATTTTCCGTGTATTCCTCTTAAACGCTACAAACTAAAAACTTGTAATACTTTGTACGTTTCAACTATAACTTTGAGTACAACACGATATATATATATATTTTATGGCGTGACAAGGAATTACATGTTTGAGGAAATAAATTTAAACGAAGTACAGAGATTAATTATACATGCCCTAATTAAATCACATAATGTTTGATGAAGTATCAGTGACTGGGCTCCCAGATATGGAGTTCCTACACGTTCACTTCGTCAGACAAATGTGGATATAATTGGGCTAAATTAAATTTATACGAACTTCAGTGGTTTTCATCTTCGCCAAACTCTGAAATATATTACCGAAAGCCATTGGGTTCGTTTCGCGAATCGATATTTTCCGTGTATTCCTATTAAACGCTACAAACACAATTTCACAGACTAAATATACACAACAGATTGAATGACATTGGAATGAATGTTTCGTACGGTGCACGTATTAGATAAACAATATTTTAATATAAATTACAAAAATCACTTACTTCTTCCAATCCATTCCCACTACATATTGACATTACAGACAGATTTAAATATAATATTGAAAGAAATCGTCCTCTTGGGATATAAATATTATTATCTATTATCCACATTATTCTTGGGGGAAGCAGTACAATTCATTTGTGCTGATAGGAACCTCAGATTTGTGTCATTAGGATAATAATTGTTTTAAATCCACTGTGGACATAGATCTGTTTAGGGACAGACTTTATAGATGAACAGACCTGAACTTGTAGTTTTGCTGAATCCTCCAAATCAAAGAAATCATAAATTAAATTTAAATTTTACTGAACAGTGGCTGAGCGGGGACTAAAAAGTCTATGGCGGAAAGTCATGGGTCTCAGGCGTAGGAGGAGCCTGACCTTTACTCAGAAATGCCACATATATTAGTAAACTGAAATAAATTAATCCCTAATTCCCAATATATAATACTCCGTTATTTGATCACAACACTTTTAAACACTATCCAATTCACTGCTTTTCATATAACCTTCTTTGGATGTATGCTGTATTATGCTGGAGGCAACACTCGGGCGATGGTCTTTTGAAGGAGGTACCTGCTTCACATCGTGCGAGAGCTGAATTCTCATCTCTGTGAATCAAAGCTAAGTAGAATCTCTTATGTACAATAGTGCTGGAAATGTTTAATAGCGTATAGATTTTCTTTATATTCGTTCGTTAGATTATAATTTAGTTTATCACAACGTAGGTCCTCAGACATCACAATTATTGGCCAAAATTATCATATTAAAACGTAATCTACAATAGTAAAATAACATCGATTGTTGATAGGGAGTGTTTACAGTACACATCTCCATTTACTGGGAACTACTTACTTTTTAACGCGCGACGTGAACTACAACCCGCAAAAGTAAAACTAAGTCACTGTGCTTTAATCAGTCTTCTGAGCCACAACTTTCGGATAATTCGAGGGAGATAGGTGGTGAACTGTCATGAATTACGGTCGGCCGAAAGGGTTATGTCAGACTAAATGCCACCTAGTGATCGCTTTTAGCCGGGAAGTCGGAGGCGATCGCTCCAGGGGAAGCGGGGCGACGCAATTATCCTTTGGTAATGATCTCAAATGAACGAATGAATGAACAGTAGGTATTTTATGAATACGCCGTCATTAAATAAGTAAATATTGGCGGACAAATTACACAGCGCCATCTAGCCCCAAAAGTAAGCGAAGCTTGTGTTATGGGTACTAGACAACTGATAAACATACGTAAATACATTTTTTTTTGTAAATACATACTTATCATACATAGAAAATACCCAGACCAAGACAAAGAGACATGTTCGTGCACACAAATGTTTGTACTGTGTGGGAATCGAACCCACGAGCGTTGGTGTCAAAGTAGTGTAACAACGCGTTTCACCACTGCGCCACCGAGCTCGTCAAATCAAAATATAGTGTGTTACGGTTACGACAGTGTTTCAGTAATACGGTAAAAAAACATACATTTGTATATCTTCACGCCAGGTCCCTTGCGGGGTAGGCAGAGAGGACCGAGCGCCATAAGACGCGATCCTTACGCCACACTCGCTCCTTCAACATTCGTAGGTCCTTTCATGCACGCTCGCCGGTTCCTAGGGCTTCTGATGTCACACACACACATAACATAGATTTATTTATAGGAAAACAATAAAATAGTACCTAAGTGTTAGTAATTTTCGCACTATATAGTATGTGCATGTCCATACAGATATGGACAATGTCTGTTTGTCTTGGTCGGGATAATTTTAAGAGATATGACCCACCAGCTCGATGGTGTCGTTGCGCGTGTCATTCTAAACGAACACGCAGGTTAAGCAACGTCGACCGCGTCCTGTCAGTGGATGGGTTTTTCTATCTCGAGTTTCTCCGTGCGCCGAAGGGCACGTTAAGCCGTCGGTCCCGGCTGTTGTCGATAGATGACAGTCGTTAAGCTAAGTCAGTGGACCTCAGGCGGCTTGAAAACACTGGCCTCCGCCAATCCGCATTTGAGCAGCGTATGCTCTAAACCCCTTCGGTCGAAGGGAGACCCGTACCACTGCAGTGGGATGAGTAATGGTTGATGTGGTGATGGTCCACCAAAGCAGCCCGTCCGGGGAAGTACTTCCACGCCACAGAAAATCGCAGCCAAATAACAAATCCCTGGAGGGTTCTTGTGTTCCTGTATGTGAGACAGGTCACCAGCAAGGTCCTAAGAAATATATGAGTTAGCAGAAGAGGTGGCATCGCGCGAGTGATGCTTAATGTTTTGCAAGCGTTCACACCTAGGCTGCAGTAACCGCTTTACATCAGTGCCATGCCACCCTACGTTATATAAAAAAAAAAAATTCATCCATAGACAGGCTGCGGTGGATTGTTCTTAACCTTCCTATCCGATTAGATTTTCATGCGCAACGACCCCATCTAGCTCCTCTACCTAATCACAAAAGTAGCAATTCAAAAAATAAATATATCCATGCAAAATATTATTAAACGTCAAACTATGTAATAGAGAGCCCGTGGGCCAATTTTCTTCTACTAATATACCTACTTCTTGTGTACTACCTATTGTGAAAAGCAAACCAAAACATATTTATTATTCACGTCCCATTTATTAGTCACGTCCAGTTTTGTATTCGGGAATACACTTTGCAATTTGCCTTACGTACCTACTCTTGTACGTGTTGGTAAGATGACATTTTTTACACAAAACCTTCATCGCAATAATGTTTAAAACAATCCGATTACGAGTTGAACAGAAGAGTTCAAGATACCGAATGTTATATTCCAGAAATATGGTCGAATTTTTTGAAATATTTAGAAAATTTCTGCCTACCCCGCAAGTGACATACATATATATAGTCGAATTTTCCAAAAACATTGACAGAAAGCTGGATGGTATAGTTTTCTTTGTTTCTTCGTCTCTGTGGTTGGCTGTGCCAAGTCGGAACGGGTAAGATAATTCAAATACATTTGAATAGAAACTAGCTTTTGAGGAGCTCGGTGGCTCAGTCGTGAATGACGCGACTTTGACACCGACGCTGGTGGGTTCGATTGCCATAAAAGACAAACATTTGTGTGCGTGAACATGTCTGTTTATCTTGGTGTTTTAAGAAAGGTAGGGTGCATCAAAGCCGCCCGGGGATGTACATACCTCCACCTCACAGAAAACCGCAGCCAAATAACAACTATCTAGAAGATTGTTGTGTTTCTGCGTCTGAGTGAGGTCACCAGCGAGCTCCTAAGGAGTTGCTGTGTAAGCAGCACACTAGGCATCCCGCGACTGATACTTAATATGTTACGTACGTTGTTAAATACGCTACGGTAACTACATAAGGTGGCTAGTATGCTTGAATGCCTCCCGACGTCATACCAAAAAAAGCATCGGGAGAAACCAGTCCCCAAACGGGATTTGAATGGCGCCAAGTTTTACGGAATTAATGACCGAGCGGCGTGCGGGATTTAGGAAACCCAAAATAAAACAGTAATTCATTTTTTACTCGTTATACAAATATATTTTTTGAGTGTTTTATCAACAATGTAGGTTGAGTTTTGTGTCATCACAAATTATACCCACGTGCAGTTACCTTGGCTAAGGTTTAAGTTGTAGTTATAATATATCATAACTTGATGTTTTGTTTTAAATATATGAAACGCATTGAACCTGTATTTATTATGTTGCAATACGTTACAGTCACAGTATCCAACCAACAAACGTAAGTCAGCACGTAAGTACGATATATTATAACTATTTCTATGACGGACTTAATATATTTTAAATTCTAATAAAAACATCTCTTTCAGAATAAAAAGTAAAAGAAACCTTAACAAAATCTCCATCAACAAAAGTGTATATAATTTATATTCTATATAAACAGTCATATTGTTTAACATTGTAACAGCTAAGAATTAATTATTGCAACAAATATTTGCTGACCTTAAGAACTAGTTCATGATAATAACTTGATATTACTATTGAAGACTGAAATATTATTTAAATTGTATTTTATTCAAAACGCGCGATATACATTACAAACAGGTTGGTACCTAAGTTATACAGATGCGATTGTGATTACTTTTAAATATTTCATATTTATAATCTAAATATATTAAATATAATAATTAATATAAATTACGACCCCTTGCTCTATAACTAATTTATATGCTGCCGTTGCCGATGGCAGAAACATATAAAATATTGTAATATCGAAGAAACAACACGCTAATCTATCATTTATCTATTTATCGATATAAAAAAAAAACTATTCCCACACCGCAGACTATCTCTAAAATAAGTACCATTTTTGCTCACCGCAACAGTGGGCAGGCTATGATTATGATCACTGTTGTTAAAAAAATATTTTTCCGTAAAAGAAAGACTTCCTTTCCTCCGACTAACATCATGTATTCGTCGCTTTAACAAAAGTCTTATTTCCTAAGAAAAGCAGTGCATATTTCCTTTTACTTGAAGGTATAAAATGGTACAGCTGCTCTAAAAATAAGCTTAAATAACATCAGATTGAATCAGAACCTAGTCGTTTGAGACAATGCACGTGAATGTTTTACGACACTCAAATCTGAATGAAATCCTTTCGGTGCAATGATAGAATTAAGAAGGCAGTGAGTTATATTTTCAAATAATGCCTCAGAAGTTAGATTCTTAGGAATTATCACACATGTGATACTTTTACCGATAGTACTATCTGGTTTGTTCATACTTCAGGGTATGACCATGGTTTACACACAACCATGCCCACGCTCCGTGGTTATAAGTGGTTATACCACTTATAACGTACTAAGTACGCCTACTTACACTTTGGGATTTAATGTTTTTTTCTTTTTATTAATGATTGTATGCAAAATAAGATCTGACTCTAGCAGCCAATCAATGCAACAACGTAATAAACAACCACCGAAGAAAAATAAATCCAACAACATAAAAGACTTTATTATAAAAAAACAAAAAGTAAACTACACTCACACAGATGTCTCTCAGAGTCCAGTGAAGACAACACAACCCAATGAAATATAGCAATCAGAATGTGGCCCTCTATCCACCTCTCATTTCCCAGTACGGTTGGTCACCGCGGGAAAGTTCGACCAAAACCCTCCAAGGAATAAACCTACGATAAAGAAAAGCAATTACCATATTTGTACTTTCAATGTAAAATCACTATCGTCAGCAGTAAAACTCATCGAGTTAAAGGCAGCACTACAAAACATTAACCATGATATACTGGGATTGAGTGAAGTGCGCCGACTAGGGCAAGACATTATTGAAGATGATGATTACATTATGTACTACCTAGGCAAAACTAAGAGCCTATACGGCGTGGGCTTCCTAGTTAAGAAAAAATACAAAGAGAATATCAAAACATTTACTGGAATATCAGATAGAGTTTGTGTACTAGAAATTGAACTGGAAAACATACACTTTGCAATAATACAGGCATACGCACCTACCGAGAGTTCGTCTCAGGAGGATATAGATAATTTCTATGTAGACCTGGCGAAAGCTCACGACTCTATCTCCACCAAATACATTATCTCTATGGGAGATTTCAACGCACAGATTGGGTTACCCAAAAATCATGAGCATTCAATTACCGGTAAATATGGTTATGGTAAAAGAAGTATTCGCGGAATAAGGCTCATACAGTATGCTTATGAATACAATCTGAAAATAGTCAATACTATGTTCAACTTAAAGGATAGTAATAGGTGGACATGGATATCTCCAGATAAAAACACAAAAAACGAGATTGATTATATCTTGACTACAAAACCTCAGTTATTCTCTAAATACGAGGTACTATCCTCATTCTCCTTTGGATCCGACCATAGGCTGCTGAGAGCTACAATCAACCTGAAAGCAACGAAAAAGAGCAGACGAAATTTTACTAATACAACTTCAACACTAAAGACTTTAGAAGAACAAAAAAATTACCTTGAAAATCTAAACATATATATACCAGAACTTATAGCGACATCAAAAAATTACAAAGCTGAGGAATACTGCCAAAAAATCATGCACTCTATATCTGCAAGTCTAAAAAGTACTAAGAAAAAAGAAAAATGCAAAATCTTGACAAAAGAGATACTAGAGCTCATGAATGAAAGAAATAAGTTACAAAATAAGCCAAAATTGAACAAGTCCGACAGAGAAAATTTAAAACAATTATACAAAATTACAAATAAGGAAATAAGAAAGTGCTATGATAGTTACAGAATAAACACCATAAAAAGACACCTCGAACAATCTAGATCTGCTAAAAAAGCTTACAAGGAACTAAATAAATCAAAAAAATGGATTCCATCACTTCAGCCTGGCTCTACCAAATGTAATTGCCGCAAGGAGATCATAAACATAGCTACTGAATTTTATGCAAAACTATATAGTCAACCAGACCTTTCACATCAAATGCCTGATGTTTACCAATGTGAGAATAATTCTCCAGTTAATGAGTTCACAGAGTCTGAAATCCTGAAACAAATAATGAAGCTCAAGCCGGAAAAAAGCCCGGGACCTGATGGGATTACAAATGAATGCATTAAATTTGCAAGGAATCAACTTCTTACACCTATTACGCTACTATGGAACAAAGTACTACAGGAAGAAGCTGTACCACACCAGTGGACAGAATTTGAAATCATCTTGTTGTATAAAAAAGGAGACCCTTCTGACATAGGGAACTATCGCCCAATAAGCCTGTTGCCCACTCTTTACAAATTATTCGCCTTAAAACTGCTAGAGAGAATATCCCCGGACATCGATATACACCAACCTATCGAGCAGGCCGGATTCAGAAGTGGTTTCAGTACAACGGATCACATTCAAGTAGTCGACCAAGTGATAGAGAAATACTTAGAATTCCGCAAACCATTATATATAGCTTTCATTGACTATAAAAAGGCATTTGACTCTATAACACACGACTCTATCTGGAAAGCACTGAACATGCTTAACATTAACGAGAAGTACATTACCATCTTAAAAAACATCTATACAAATAGCACAAGCAAGGTCAAGCTAGATAGAACAGGCACAAAAATTAACATAAACAGAGGTGTTAGACAGGGTGATCCGATTTCGCCTAAACTGTTCATAGCCGTGCTGCAACATTTAATGGAGAACCTACCATGGTCTAAGCAAGGCATCAAAGTAAATGGAAACTTTCTAAGCCACCTCAGGTTCGCAGATGACATCATATTGTTCTCGGAAAATCCAGTTCAATTAAATACTATGATAAATGATCTACATCAGGCCAGTATCAAAGTTGGGCTGGAAATGAACCTTGACAAAACAAAAGTCATGAGCAATCACCACACGACACCCATCCTGGTAAATAATATCCCACTCGAATTCGTACAAAACTACGTCTATCTAGGCAAGCAGATCTCTTTCAGCAAAGTAAGAAATCAAGAAGAAGTAGACAGAAGAATAGCGATCACTTGGAACAAGTACTGGGCTCATAAAGAGATATTCAAGTCTCAGCTCCCACTACCGACGAAGAAAATAGTTATGGATTCAGAAATTCTGCCATGTCTCACTTACGGCTGCCAAACGTGGACTTTTGACCTAAAAACCAGAAACAAAATCCAGACTACTCAAAAGAAAATGGAGAGAAGCTGCCTAGGCATAAAATTGAAAGATAAAGTTAGAAATGTGGATATTCGCAGGAAAACTAATGTGATTGATGCTTTAAATTTCTCATTACAAAGGAAATGGAGATGGGCAGGGCACTTGGCCAGATATAACGACGACAGGTGGACTATAAGGTCAGTAAAATGGTCTGGCCCCAATGGTACTCGAGCGAAAGGCCGACCATCTGCCAGATGGGCAGATGAAATTATTACAACGGCGGGTCAAAAGTGGCTGGTAACAGCTACAGACAGAGAAAAGTGGAATTCCTTGGAGGAGGCTTTTACCCGTAGGGGGTCCATACAATCCAATTAATTATATTTCTTTGTAATAATTTGATAATAACATGCACGTATATTTAATATTAATGTTCTTTTATTATATAACTTTTAGTGATGTTATTCATATAATTTTGTATTTATTAACAATGTTTGTATGGAATTAATAAAGCTTTATTATTATTATTATTATTATCTATATTCTATCTATTCTATATGTAACAATACAATCGATAGAACATATAAACCTGTAGCATCTCATCAGAATCCGAGAGCCCGGTGCATCGCTAGCGAGATTACAATAATGAACAAATCTTATTTTGTATGCAAGGTTATGAAATCCCGAGTGCAATTGTAGACCAGCGAAAATTTTTGAATCTGAAAACCGTTATATATACCTACTTTGGGCCACACTTAGAGCTCTGCCAAAGTGCCAAACCGAAAACGTCAAATCAATATTTAGTTACGAACAACGAACATTCCGAAAAGAATTCAAAAAATAAGATTTTTATGGGACGGTTTAGGTTAGTAGTAATCATACTTTACTGTAATCCCATTTTCGGAATTCAAATTCGTTTCGGAACTTTTTCGAAATTTCCGTATTTATAATCAAATACTCGTTTGTCACCTGTCTATAGATTCTGTTCATCCCTAGGATCCCTATGATAAAGTTCAAGATCGAGAAATAATTTAAGTAACGAGTTATTTTGTTACTAATACTAGTACAAAGTCGGACTATGGTTGTGTTCACGATGGTATAGTACAATATCTCCTTGACCGTTAAAATGTAATTTCGCTTTGCAGTTGTTGGTCCTCCGTTTTGAGCACATCCAGTAACGTTGATTCTTCTTCGTCGAGCTAAATGTATTACTGTCTATCATAAGCATTGGGTATTTGCCCATTCTGGATGGAATCCACTCGTATTTCAAATCACTAAAATCTGAAAATAAATCATTTTTTCAATTGATCAAAACTTGAAATAAAAGCTGCACTAATTATCGTCAATTTTGTAGTTACTATGTTCATATGCATTGACGGACAATAAAATTGAGTTACCCCCAATTAAAAATACAAGCCATTTTCATGCAGTTTAAAAATAATGCTAAAATTAACCTGTATAGAATAAATAAAATATTCTTAGAGTTCCTTCGGTACAACAGTTTTTCAGAAGCTACATACTTGAACCAGCTCGCACTTTGGAGCTAATATTGTATGCTTAAATTATATTTTGAAGAAATTACGAAACCAAATTAAGATGCACGTTTTTCCTTTTTGCCTAAACTGGCAGCGAATAAAAAGTTGACTTTGAAACTGGTAGCTGCGTTAAAATTGCTACAGTATTTTAATTTGTGGTCTAGGAAAGTCAACTAGTAGGTAATTAGTATTTTCATATGAAAAATAAGGGGTAGCTCGATTTTATTGGCCATGCGTGTAATATATATATATATGTGTGTGTGTGTGTCTAAAGCGCTTATTGCGTAACAACGTAGGTATACAAAATAAGTGTACTTTTTGGACATAGGTGTGTGTATGTATTTGGTGATCGGTGGATAGGGTGTGGAGATTCAGTAACTTGGCCCCCGAGGTCTCGACAGACCTTACATCTATGGATTTTTATTTGTGGGCGGAAATAAAACGCCTAGTATACGCGGAGGAAGCCCGAAGTGTTGGTGAGTTAAAGCAGCAGAAAAGTAATTTTCGGCTTGTAGGTACCTATACTCAGTATTTACAAATATGTACCTACCTAGTCTAAATCTCGTAGATATATCAATTAAAGAATCAACACAAAAAACAACAATCTAAAACATTTTTTTATCTCTAGTTATTCTAAAAAAATAATATCTATCTTTAACCTCTAAAATATTCACTTATGTGCAGAAACTGTACACAAGTAGATCATTTCTGACAATGATCATAGGCTACGGTAACCATTAGGCAGGCGTAAGCTTGGTTGCCACCTTTATGGAATAAAAGATGTACAGAGTGACTTAATAATTTATGTAACAGTTACGTACATTTATACAATGTCTGGAGGTAAACAAGCCTACGGCCACCTCGATGTGAAGTGGTTACCGCAGTTGATGAATAGCTTGCAGTAGGATCACTCGCGCGGTATCTACTACTAAGAGTTGACAACGTGGTGATTAGGTGTGTTTGTGGAGCTCGAGAGCGTGAGATCAGAGGTGCGTGTGCCACTTACAAGTTAGCGTCGATCGCAGCCTGTCCATCGACGCGTTTGGTTTATTTTTATATAAGGTTGGGAGGCATACAAGCATACGGCCCACCCGATCTGAAGTGGTTACTATTATTAACTCTTGCAATGTTGGAAATATTTTTCGCGCGCTGCTACTCCTGGTATTAACACACAACTCCTTAGGAGTTTACTGGTAACCTCACTTACGTCAAGAACATAACAACCCTCCTTGAACTTTTTATTTGGCTGCAAATTTCTAAGCTGGAGGTACTTAGCCATCGCACCCATCGCTGCTTTGATGTACCCTGCCTATCTTACTCCAGACTGAGACAAACAGACATGTTCATGCACACAAATGTTTGTCTTGTGTGGGAATCGAACCCTGGATGGTTAAAGTGGCATTGCTAACTTCTCCACCTCGGGGTTCGTCGTCGTCACGTTGAATACCGCGAGTAATTGAGGTAACCAGCAAACTCCTGAAGAGTTGCTGTGTTAGTAAAGGGGTGGTAAGAGGCGATCGATACTCATGCAAGCATTCATAGGCTACGATAATTACTTTTCCTCAGGTGGGCCGTACGTTTGTATGTCTCCCGAAGTTGTATAAAAAACGTGTGTGTACTTACAAATAGGAATGTATGCTAGTAAGTGAGAAGCGAGCAGGGCGTTGCGAGGCAAGGGCCACGCCAATCAGCTGAGTGAATGAATTTTGTCTGGGGTCTGCTGACAATTTTTTACTGATTTTTGTAGTAAATTACAAAATCTACAAATTTTAATATTTTGTAAATCTGTTGATAAACAATGTTACAAATTCAATAACCCAGTATGTCCTGTAATTCTCCTTACGCGATAAAAATACCAGTATATATATACATATATACACACACACACACTCATATATATATATATATGATATATATATATGAAAACCATTAAATGCAAATATACTAATTTTAAAATATAATTTGTTGTTAACCAAATTTTGAACATACCTACGGTACAGCTGTCTCGTATTTGCAGGGGCAATTTGTTCCAAAGTTGTGTTGCATATTCTGAAAACATTTTAAGTATTAGATCTCTATTACATTTTAGAATAAAATAATACGAAATTTATAATTATACAATCTTAAATTGTATAAAATTAAGTACTCCTTTAATAATTATGGAATTAATAATATACACTTTTGCGCATGTTTTATTGTTGACCAACTTGTTAGAAATTATTCAAAATATTCAGATAGAAAAATTCACCTTTTCTGCCTAGGTTAAACTTAAATTCATGATTTCCTGATATAGGTGTTTACCACCCACGCACTTAAGCAGAAGAGGTATTTTTTCCATTTAAATATTTGCAAACCAACTGTGTTGGCCAATAAATATTATATTAGTAACTAAGTATACATTGAAATTACACTTTTAAGTCTTAGAGGTAAATTTTACAGGTGCCATTAGGATTTATCGACACTGCAAACATCATTTAAAAAATACTAAAAATGGTCAATAGGCTCAGGCGTCAAATTTACACGTAATTTTTCTAACTTACTTTGTATGCTTCTGCCATAAATTATTGGCGGAAGCATTAGGTAGAAAGTAGGTTAGAAAAATAGCATATAAAATACAGATTACAAATTAAATAATAAAATACAAAAGCACAGTTATTGATAAGAAAATACATTTTTATTTCATCTAGAGTTTTTGTGATTTGTGAACCTTACTTAATTTAAATCAGTTACATTACATATGATTGTCATAAAACATTTATTGCACTTTCTTTGTATGCTTCCGCCACCAATTAAAGCATACACAAGGTAGGTTAGAAAAATTGCTTGTAAGTATTAAATAATAAAATACAGAAGCACAGTTATCGATAAAAAAAAACACTTTTATTTCAGCAAGATTTTAATTTGTGAACCTTATTAACTCGTTTCTCATTTAAATTACATATGATTATCATAAAAACATTTAAGGCACATTGGTCTATTACAGTCACGACAGTATGATTTAATTTTTTTTACTTTTTTATTAGCTTCTCGGCTGCACAGAGTAGAACGTAGTTTTAAATAGCAGCCCACACATTTTCTTCGTTTATCGCCGCTTTTATCGTATATGTGATTCTTCATATGTTTCACAACACGTATATTGACTGCAACGATATAATACACGTTGATTCTCTATATAGTGCAGAAATGAACGAAACAGATCCAATTTTATCGCCGCGGCCGGATAAATATTAAAAATGATTTTAATTTATCCTTGTTTTTTTAAATATCATTTGTAAATAAAAACGTTATAATAACGTATATTTTTTAACTAAGTGGGCTATTACGTTGAAACCGCAGAAATAATAATCAAATATAAAATATAAGAGGCATAATAAAATAAAAAAAATGCACCAAAAATATTATCATTAAAATTTAGGAAGGCAGAATTAATATTGTTTGTAAAATAACACTGAACTAATCCTTATTTTTTTATTGATTTACTTTATTATTATTATCAAACTAGGTGGCACCTAAGTTAGCGACGCCTTCTGGTTTTTGAGCAAATTATGCTGGAGAACTGGAGGAGTCCCGACCGATTGGAGACGCGCAGTCACCGTGCCTTTATATAAAGGCAAGGGTTCACGTATGGACTGCGCCAACTATAGAGCCATCAGTTTGATCAGCTTAGTAGCTAAACTGTATGGAAAAATCATTGAAAGGAGAATGAGGGTGAAATCCGATGGAATGCTTTGAAAAGCACAGAATGAATTACGAAGCGTCAAAGGATGTACGTATCGGATAAGTTTTTTCCCTTTGCAACATCGTAGAGAAGCATCTGGCTATGGACTAGAAGCTTTCTGCGGTTTTGTAGAACTTGAGAAAGTATTTGATAGGGTCGTGCGAAAGACACGCTGGAATATTTTGCCCAGATATGTGGTTGACGGTTACCTGCTCCGTGCTGTGCAATCTACAGTATGTTCAGCATGTGCGTGGGTGGACGGATGTTATATGTCACCAAGACACAACCATGCGGGAAGCTTTGTTACACCGCTCATAGCAAATGTTGTAGGTATATTAGCTAGAAAAGGTTATCTAGCTAGGATACAACATTTGCTATAAGCTTTCAATCTTTCCAGAGCTACTAATTTTAGGGTATAAGTGGCTCAATTTCACCTTTAGAGTCAAAGTCTCACCTCACCTGCACATGGTGCACCCTGCTCAACAAACGAAGCTCGACCGAAAGAGAGGTAAGGCACGATGTTATCCCGACTGGGAAAGTACCTCCACCTCACAGACGACGGCAGCCAAATAACAACACTCCCTGGAGGGTTGTTGTGTTCCTGTGAGAGAGTGAGGTCACCAGAAGAATTCGAGTTGTTATGTTGACAGCGGGGGTGGCAACGCGGTAGCGACATTCTTTTTGTTGTTAGCGTTTATAGGCTAAGGTAACCGCTTTACGGCGGCGGACCGTGTGCTTATTTACTATTGTAAAATAAAAATCGTCGTAGTATAAAAAAAATTATAATGCGATGAAAGTTTAGGGTTGATTGGAATGTTAGTGCGAGAATACTTGAAAAAAATAAATAACTCTTGGGGTTTGTCTAACATTTTATTGGCGACATTTATCGTGTTTATTTCTTTTATAAACATCATTGAGTGGTTTCATTCGCTTTCAAATGTGCACTTAAATTGACCTAACAAATGCATTGTTGTGTATTTGTGTTTCACTAACTCGTATAAATGCACTACAGAAAATTCCGCTCAACTGCTTCAGCGGTTTGGGAGAAACTAGAACCGCACACGTGCATATTTCTATTTTTATGATACAATTCCAACCATTGTAATTAAACAGGCAGATAAAAAGTGTAAACAAACATTCTATTTTTTTTTAATAAAGCAGGCTGTGTGGTCAAATTTTGGACACGATCTTTTATACAACGTCGGGAGGATTACAAGCATACGGCCCACCTGATGTACGCCACGCCACGGAGCTCCCAAATACCTACGCGGATTGTGATTATAATCTAGATTTAAAAAAATGATAGAGCCATTCTATCTAACTGTAATGTCACGCCAATTCCCTTGCAGGGTAGGTAGAGAGAACCTTGCGTGACATGAATTGATCCTTACACACGTTACTCGCTTCTTTAGCATTCGTTGCTCTTCTCAAGTACGCTGGCCTGTTTCTAAGGCTCCTGACATCATCTTCTGATAAAACACGATCAATTTGGGCATCCTCGGTTCCTATCCTACTTTCGTGTTGTAGTATATCTGTTTCATAATTCTTTTATCGCTATTCGTTTCGATAATAACCAAAAACGACTGCTTTCTAAAATTTGCCAAAGGATATCTGTGTAATCTGTTAACATTGTCTGATAATAACACTACAGACAAAGATTACGAATGAACTCACTTTCTATATAATAATGTCGAGACATTTAATAAGGGTTACCTTAAACTACAATTTAACATATTGGCCATCGACACTCTTGATGTACATTGGTGGACTGTGATTATGATCTCGATTGTAATATGTGACAGCGCCATCATGAGTCAACCGTAGTTTTGCTTTACATTTGCTCGCTGTCCTTCTGGAACAGGACCAATAGCGACGGTCTTTTGTAGTCTGGCAAAACGTGTGATCTTCCAACATTAATAACGAATATTTACCCTTCCTTGAAGTAATGAATTCATATTGTAAGTCTGAAACAAGGTTTATTCTGAAATACTACAAAAGTATTAGTAGTAAGTTTCCCACCCCGTTTTTTTTTACCACAAATACAGATTGATCATGTGAGCATAGACGGTTAAAATTAGCGCAGCTATCAGAATCGATTTGAAACACAGCGGACAGGTGCGGTTTTTTTTATATATTTTTTTATTTAAGGCACATGGGTGAGTAAATCGCATTCGCATACGACAAAACTGCTTGTAGCTGCGGTCAACCGCAGTGTCGACTGCGATCGCGGTCAACTTAGTTGAATACCGAGCCCTCGTATGACAATACCCTATGGCGTTCCAAGCATTATCTTTATACAAATCATTATGATAACTTGGGTGGGATACATTCCAAATCATTGTATGTTCAACTATAAATTTATTACCTCCTCTAATCTTTTGGAGTCTCTGGAGTCAGCGGCCCTTTTTATTATACTGCAGTTTTCTATCGCATCGCGCAGCTAGTTGGCCGAATTGATTTCTGGAATTTAGGCAGCAATTTTTTTTTGGAACAATAGATTTGGGATAAAAATAAAAAAATATTTATTGGGTAACTACAATTTTTATAAAATGCTGTTGCTGAATCTTCCTATTAAGCAAAAATGCGCTTGTGTCAGGAAGCTCCGCTCTAAACAATAAGTTTTAACGATACCAAATAAACTATGCTAGCTTGTTTATGTATTATAATAATTCTTAACACCCAATTTGTCATAGGATTTATTTTTTAGCCAGGGATATGTGGGATTATGTGTGAATTAAACTTGAGTTAATTCGACATCGTAAAACACATAGTAGATCGATGTAATTACGCACGAAACTTCTAATACTCGTACATGTTGTATTAGAAGTTTCGTGCGTAATTACATAGATAGGACACTACCGTCTATTGCTGTTATTAGCCGTATTGTATTAGCTGTCTCGATACAGATAGGTAATGGTTTATACATTGTTAAACATCTTCATTTCATAATACGGGTTGTTTATTGAATAAAACTACACGAAATAATAGCCAGATCTTTATTTGTCACATTAAATAATAATGATGTAAAAACCGTTAATTATAATCACTCTCACACCACAATTAATTAATTAATATATATATATATATAGGAATGTTTCCATATCACTATCTTTGTCAAATGTCAAATAATACTTATGGTTGTTCTAACCGAAGTAAAATTAGATTTTCTTACTGACTATGATCGAGATCAATAAATATGTTATCCATAAGAAAATTTTGTGCATGTTTTATCTCTCATATAACTCTATAATGTTTCAGTCAACAATAATCTTTGACTTTGATTCAACGTACACTTTAACAGGAAGCATTGCCAACGATATCTATGTTACATTAAATAGACTGTCTAGAACATCAAAGTGACTCAACTGAGGTGCATACACCACAATTAGCTTACATTCAATTTGACGTTTCTAATGAAAACATCTAACGCAAGGAACACATTTTAACGCAATACGTGCATAATTAATAAATGTTTTTGGTAAATAATAACTGAAATTAATACTCAATATTAGATTGTATAAGTACACAAACAGTAATGTTTTTGCCGCACATTGATATAAAATAATCATCCATTTTGAATTATGTGTTGAAAAAATATATTAACAATATCTATCCGCCCCGGCTTCGCACGGGTGATATGATCGCTACCAAACTTCACAGGATCACCTGTTAGGCTAACCTGAAGATTCACTGAAAATTTCATCAAAATCTGCCCAGCCGTTTTTCCATAAGTAGTCCATAGAGGACATACAGACAAACATTCAATTATATATATATATATATATATTCTACATCATTTCCAGTACGTCATTTCCCGAGTTTAGTGTAATATCTTCATTCGAGGAATCCTTATTTTGTATAAAATTGCTACTCTAGTGGTAGCATATAGTTGTACCCTTTTATTCTACTCCAATATAAATGTTTCAAAAATAGTCTGTTCCACGCCAAAGGTATCGGTTTACGTACTTCTAAAAAAGGTAAGTCTTATGTGTTTTATTGAAACACAGCACACATAAATACGGTTGGTTTGGACATTGCAAGCAGAATGTAGCAACTTTATTCGATATATTTTTCGATATTTTACTACCGTGGATAGCCGCGTTCACCCGGTAACAGCCGCGGCAAAAGCGCCTTAATGCTCTTCTTCCTTCTGCTTTGGCCGGTTTGCGTGTCAGAGTATGATTGTAATATGGAGTTTTAATAATACCTGAAACATTATTATTTTGTTATTAATTGTAGCCAACAAAAATATTTTAGTGCCAATTCGCAAGTGTTGAAAATAAGCAAGAGAACGTTGAAATTAAGTATATATCTACAGTTAGGCCGATCCAAAAACAATATGAACAGAGATATAGAGATTTCCCGCGATCACATAGTCTGGCAATAGGTTACCTGCGAAGTTCATGTGGTAGCAGTGGAAATGGCAACGGGCGAGCGATACTCCTGCTACTCCAACTGATGACCGTCTATACACTCAAATAGTCATTCGACATCGTGTGAATAAATCAACGGCGTCCGCTTTAAATTGGACGTTCAGCTCTGACAAATATATATATAATATATCAATACGTCTGTGACATTCCTTATCCGTCATTAGACAAAAAACCGGGCCGTGAAAAAATGTTACCAAGTTTATCACTGCTTACTATTTGAAGTAGATAAAGCGAACGAGTATAATCGCGTATGTAAAAGGTGCGGCATGTATTTACAGTTAAGGCCTGACTAGCTCCTACGATTTTCGTGCGGCGTCACTTCTGTTTACATACAATCTAGGTTCCCAAATACACCGCTAGAGGAACTGCTTAAATTCAATACAAAACGAGTGTAACCTTAAACAGTAGTTAGTCGTAGAAACCAAAGTTCGAAAACGTGGTTATTATATTGAAAGTGGTAATTCGCAGCTCCATACATTTTCAGTACTACCGTTTTAAGGTATTTTTTGAAAGGGAGCTGAGGGCCGGAAAATGAAATCAATGGTTTAAAGTGTTTAAAATGCATGATAAGTGACAAGTATAATACTTAATAATATAAACTTTATCCTTAGGTTGAAACCCAATATAAAATGTAACTATAAGGTCATTAATTTACTGCCAGGATAATGAGGAAAACCAGAAAGTAAAATCATTGCACACAAAAGTTCATAATTTATTGTTTAATTAGAAACAAATAATCACAAAGAGTAAACAGTGAGGCACTAGGAAACATCAACCTGTTAAAGAAGTCTTTGTATCATAATAATATTAAGCTTATGCTAATGAGATCATACAATCAACAAACTTAATGTACTCTAGAAACAAATAATCCTAAAGTTTAAACAGTAACATTAAGGCACTAGGAAATATCAAAATTTAAATCTTCACTACAGAGGCTTGATGGAGTGGTCGCTCTCTAAAAATCTGTAGTCGCAGCACATTTTTTCAAATAATATTTACTAGATCGCGCTCGCCATGACTTCCTACAGCGCCTTTTTTCACAGTCGGTCATTTCAGATATTATTTTAATTCTTCCTGTAGTTCTTGCCTTTAAATAATACTGTTTTTTCTTTTCTTTAAAAGCAACTAACTTGTCTCGATCATTTTTCATTCGTTCATAACGTGTTCTTTCATTTTCCCGTTTTTGTGCTAATATTTCTTCTCTGCTCTTCTTTTTCCTAGGTGGTGTCATTTCGGTTTCTGCAAAAAAAGTCCTGAATAAGTTAATAATATTAACCCTGCCAGTGGTTAATCAGAACTTTTTTCAAATTGAAAGAAATTGGAATCAAATATTTTTGTTTTGTCTCGAAAACTGAGTAATATCGAATCTAGTGAATGTTTATCACATTTCTGTAGTGTTATTATTTTCTTGTCTCAGTGGATCCAGACAATGGATACACAGGAAAGTGACAATTTTGAGGTTTTTCATGAATATAACAAAAATGCTGTCTGATTAAGACTTTATATTATATATACACATGTTATATTAATTAAAACTATTTAAAAATCCAAGTATTTACCCTACGAGTGAGAATTTGTCTGACCCGAACATGTCTGCGTCGTCGCGACTGTCTGATTAGTTGATTGGCTGAGGAACGAGCGGCAATGGGCTCATTGGGCTACGCACTTCGTACTAGAAGTATCGCAACGACGCTTATTGTTTAAATTATCGGTGTTATTAATATTAACATGTTTTTAGCTGACAGGAATTTGAAACAAAATTTTGTCGCCTCTATTCTTTTATGGAAAATGATAAAAATAGGGAGGCACGTATTTATTATTTAAGTGTTACTGAAATTTGATGAAACATGCTCGATTTTGTACATATTTTGCTTATTATTACGATTCAACCGTAGTAATAAGCAAAATTACAAGCTTGAATTTTGTTGCTCACATGTGGGATTTTTTTACCAATAAATTAGTTCCTTACCTCTCTGAATTTCAGTGTCAGAAATATTAAAAAATTTAGAAGGGACGAATTGAGCCTACTAAAATTCCCCCACTGTAAGAACTAACATTATGTTATTTTGTAAGTAAGCTACTTAAGCTATAAGACCTATGTGTCTTGTTGAAACATGGCAAACATAAAAACGGTTTGTTAGGGCATTGTGAACAATACGTAACAATTTTTCTTGTCATATTTTTTGATAGTCTTCTACCATGAATAGCTGCATTCACTTTGTAACAGCCGCGACAAGCGCGCCTGGCTGCCCTCACTCGACCGTCCATTCGAATCAGAGTATGCGCAGAAAGTGAAGATTTAGTAGTATCTGAAATCATGTTTTTATTTTTACAAGAAATGCATACATGTACAGCCAACGGCAGATCAATCGTAGCCTGTTGGCGATAACACAATGTCAACCAAGAAAAAACAAGCATGTGGGTCCTTATGTGTGCTCACCAGAGCAAAGCAGTACTTCAGCGCGGGGCTGTTATATTATAAGAAGGAAGAACGAAATACCAAGAAAGGAGGAAGGCCAAGACTTACTATGACAAAATTGATCGTGTTTTATCAGGAAGCTTAGAAACCGGCAAGCGTGGATAAGAAGAGCAATGAATACTAAAGAAGCGAGGGAGGTTTGTAAGGATCGAGTCATGTGGCGCTCGGTTCTCTCTGCCTGCGTGAAGTTATAGATAGATAGATAGAAGTTTAAGGAGACATTTTGCCTCCCATTGTGTGTTCTACCGATTGTACAACGGGTTGTTATGAAGAATTGTTCGATATGATGCCGACAACGGGGAGTACTGCGCGGTTCCAGAGAAGTTTTCTTCCGAGAACTCTCAAGCTGTGGAATGAGCTCCCAGCCTAGGCTTTACCAAGTGACTGCAGCATAGGGTTCTTCAAGAAATGCATGAAGAGGTTTTTAGAGGATCGGCATCGCTTGAGTGACATCCCTGGTGTTGCAAATGTCCATAGGCTACGGTGACTGTTTACCATTAGGCAGACCGTATGCTTGATTGCTACCTTAATGGTATAAAAAATGTTATAATTCTTTAGTAAGGTATATTTCTTTACGAAACAAAATTAACTTTTGTGTACAACGTCGGTAGCCTATAAACGCTTGCAATACATTAAGTATTACTCGCGCGATGCTACCTCTGCTGCTAACACAGCAACTCCTTAGGAGCTGACTGGGGACATCATTCACCCCAGGAACACAACAACCCTCTAGGGAGGTTTCTAAATTTATTTTATACAACGTCGGGAGGCATACAAGCATACGACCCACCTGATGTTAAGCGGTTACCGTAGCCTATTAACGCTTTCAATACATTAAATATAACTCACGCGATGCCACCTCCGCTGCTAACACAACAACTCCATAGGAGCTTACTGGTGACCTCATTCACACGCAGGAACACAACCCCCTAGAGAGTTGTTATTTGACTGCAGTTTTCTGTCAGGTGGCGGTACTTTCCAGACTGTCGAGTTTTAGACGTCGTGTGTGTGAAAAGTACTCACCTTCCACCTTGGTCTTCTTCGGCGCCTACATTCTTCCTTGTTCATCTGTTATGTTATTATTTCATTCGGCATTATTTCTATATGCCCGAACCTACGGATCATGCCTTTACTTATCTTAACACCTATACTCTCATTCAGATCAACTTTCTTACATCATCGTTGCAACTGTGGCTAACAAACGTTACGCCATAGATTTAGCTCAATGCTCGCATCTCATCTCAATATTCTACTTTCATGTTCCCTCTACCATAACTAACTTTCGCTTCCATAGAACAGGATTAGCACTGAATTGTAGTGAGCTGTGGTTTAATTTTCGGCTGCCTAGAAGTGTACTGAACGCGGCGTTCACAATGTTTCATTCATTCACGCGTCTCTGCACGTTTTCTGAAAGCGCCCGTTCACATTTTTTTTATGTTTACCTTATCTGTTAGCATTATACCCCAACACTAAATATGAGGTACATCACTGGCCGAGTGCGGCGCAGCTCGCTCTCTCCACGTTTGGCCACCCTACGATACACACGTATCTTTAGTATTCAGTAATTTAGTGTGCACCGCATTGAACTCAAATACAGCGATCCTTCCAAGAACCGGCCTTTTACTTCATACAGTCCACACAAACCGCACATGGTCCTTCAAATTGTGCGACTCGCATCGGATTGGCCGGCGCGCCTTTACCGCGCAAACCCACGCTAGAGAAACCAACCGACGTGCGCTCCTGTGCCTGCGCGTCGCCTTGCTTCGTTCGTCACACCGACACCACGCCACGGATGCTTCATATTTTCGTTCGGCGATCGCCATTTTGTGTTTTTTGTGTGTAATCTTTTTTTTTTTTTTTTTTTTTTTTTTCTTTTTTTTTTTTTTTTTTTTTTTACGTTTTTTTAATTACGTGTTATACCATTAAATACATCTCAGTGCTTAAGTTTTGTGTACTAATAAGTTTAGTAATAACTACTAAAATTGTTATTTGTGTGTTGCGCAATTTGTTTTGGAGGCTAAACAATGGAATTGAAGGAGTTATGCGCTTTGCGTGGTCAACAAAAAGGTACAATCACTCGGTTATTTAAATTTGTTAGTGAAGAAAGGCTAAGCGATTTACCAAGTGAACTTTTGCATGCGAAAAAGGCTCGATTGATTGAAGCATTTCAAAAATATGAGTCAACGAATGTGAAAATCTTAGTCTTAGATCCCGACAATAATGAAGTTCCAGAAGAAGTAGAGGAAAAATATTTCACCGTTATTTGTAAAATTGATCAGCAACTTAATGCCTCGACCAGTCACAAAATATGCTCTCCTTCAACTCCAGTGTCTTGCAAAATAAATCTCCCTAGTATTGTTCTGAATACCTTCAAAGTTACGTGTGCAGAGTACATACCTTTTATAAATTTGTTTATGTCACTGATAGATCAAAACACGAGCCTAGATAACATTCAAAAGTTGTACTATTTACGATGTTATTTGAAAGATGAGCCACTTGATTTAATAAAAAAATTGCCATAAATACCTGAAAGTTATATAAAGGCTCTTGAAATTTTAAATGCTAGGTATAACAATAAGTACAGATTGATTAGTGAGCACATTAACTTGTTAATTGACCTCAAAGCCATAGTAAAATCCACAGCAGTTAATTTGCGTGAATTTGTGTGTAATATTAAGCAGGCTATTGCCGCACTATCGAATCTTGAGCCAAATGTCAAATACTGGGATGCTATATTGTGCATACTTTGTCGTAAATTAGACATGTACACGTCGCGCGCATATCAGCTAGAGAGGGACCCAAAGGAGGAGCCAACTATCGCTGCATTCTTTGCCTACGTGGAGAAGCGAGCGCTGGCGCTTGAGAATGCGGATCCGGGCTGCAAGTTCACCGGTCAGCATCGCCATCAGTATAAGGAGCAAGGGTTAGTCGCCTATGCTGCTGTGAAACAGCCTACTTGCCTATTGTGTAAGTCTGAACATAGATTACATCTTTGTAGCAAATTTAAATTAATGCCAGTCTCTAAACGGGTTCAATTTGTTAAAGAAGAAGGGCTTTGCTGCATATGTTTAGGTAAACATCAAAATAAATGTAAATATCACTTTCGCTGTGCAGAGTGCAAAAAGGCACACAATACACTGTTGCATAATTATAATGATAGTGTCTCACTGTCCCATACCAACCCCAACAGTGTAGCCTCTTCACCTTCTGTCTCTATGGCAGCAAGCAATAATGATAATAAAATAAAAAAATATAATGATGTTCTTTTACCCACAGCAAAGGTCAAACTTCTAGCTCGAGATGGTACTGAAGTTCGCTTGAGAGCCCTACTTGACAGTGGGTCCCAGCTGTCCTTTATAACGGAGAAGGCTATGCAGTTGCTTGATATGAAGCCCACTCAAACAAATGGCAATGTAGTTGGTATCACAAATGCAAAAACCAGGTTGAAGCATTGCTTACCTATGGTTATATATTCTTTAGCAAACTCCTACAATGTCACTGTCAATTGCCATGTAGTGGATCAGATCACATGCAACTTACCACAGGCTGAGCTTAATACTAAAAACATCTTTATCCCCAATAATGTCAGATTGGCCGATGACCAATTTAATACACCAGGCGAGATTGACTTGCTTATGGGAGCTGATGTGTTTTTTCAGGTGCTGCTTACATCAGAGTCGTCTGTGACCCTGCTTAATTCCCAGCAACCTGCATCGCTGTGCGGTGAGCAGCTTCCACACCTCATTAACACTCAATTCGGCTACATTGTTGGAGGTACACTGCCCAAACAGATATCGTCTTAGGTCTGCAATAGGGTAACTTTAAAATGTTTTACATGTGATCAGGATATTAATGACACTTTAACTAACTTCTGGAAAACAGAGAGTATATCTGAGGTTTTCAATGAAAAATCTTCAGAGCAAGAGCTATGCGAATATATTTTTTCTAATACTGTACAGTTAAAAAAAAACAGTTTGAGGTTGCATTGCTTTTAAAAATACCTTTAAGTGATGTGAATGATGCCATCGGGAATTCCTTTAATTTTGCTTTAAAAAGATTTCTTAGCTTGGAGAAAAAACTACATAAAGACCCCAATCTTTTTGCTGAATATTGTAAATTCATCCATGGGTATATAGATTTAAATCACGGTCATTATGTAGACATTAAACTCTACCAGAAAATGAACAAAGATGCTGTGTACTTTTTGCCCCATCATGCTGTCTTAAAACCTGATAGTAGAACAACCAAGCTACGCACAGTATTCGATGGTTCTATGAAAGCTAGCAAAAAGATTTCACTAAATGACCTGTTACTGAATGGTATGGTTGTTCAGAGAGATCTATTCGAGATATTAATGCTATTTAGATTTGGTAGATATACATTTACTACAGATATTAAACAAATGTTTAGGAACATCCTTGTAACGCAAGAGTACACTTCTTTGCAAAATATTTTATGGAGAGACAGTCCCGATGAAACAATAAAATGTATCAGACTGGATACAGTTACTTACGGTTTAAAAAGTTCAACTTACCTTGCTACCAGATGTCTTAAAGAGTTATCAAATTTGTATGAAAAAACACTGCCATTAGCATCTCATATTTTAAATAATTGTAGTTACGTTGATGATATTTTATACAGTAATAATAATTTGCATACAGTGTTGGAGGCTAAATTGCAACTCAAACAGTTACTTCAATTGGGTTCTTTTTAGACCCACAAGTGGTCTTCTAATGATGACAGAATATTAACAGATATTCCTTCAACTGAACAGCACTTTGATGATGTTGAGCTTCAAAAAAATGATTGTAGCTTGAAAACCCTAGGTTTAACATTGTTAGTTAGGGACGATCAATTTAAGATTGCTTGCCCAGAGCCATTTAATGTTAACAATATCACAAAAAGAGATATTCTTTCTTATATAGGGAAATTTTATTATCCAATGGGTTTTGTATCCCCCATTATAGTACAAGCAAAAGCCATCATGCAAAAATTATGGTCTTCGAAAACAGACTGGGACTCCACACCTAATGATGATGTAAAAAACGAGTGGCTTCAATTTTGCTCTAGTCTGACCATAATGGAGCCAATTTTAATTAATAGAAATGTAACTATGTCTGAATTAGATACCGTCGAGCTTATTGGTTTCTCAGATGCTTCCAGCTCAAAGGCATATGGATGCTGTGTGTACCTACGCATTATGGACCCAAAGGGTAAGATAAAGATGCATTTACTGTGTTCCAAATCACGCATAAATCCGCTTAACAAAAAATATACTACTGTGCCGCGCCTTGAACTGAATGCCGCTCTGCTTCTTTCTATTTTAATGAAAAAGGTTCGAAGCACGCTAAAGCTAAAGGTCAATATAAGCAATACTTACTTATTCACGGATTCTAAGATTGTACTTGCTTGGTTGCACACGGAACCTATGCGTCTGCACGCTTATGTGGCGAACAGAGTAAAAACAATTATTGATAATATTGCTGATTGTCTCGTTGGTGCTGACATAAAGTCAGCACCAACGAGAGCCCTGCAGATTATATCAGCAGATGTGTCCCGCCCAGTGAGCTTGCTTCGTGTGTTGCATGGTGGGATGACCCCAAGTTTTTGTATGACAGTCATTATAATTTCGATATCCATATAGACTTACCGGAGAACGTACCTGAGACAAGCACTGCACCCGTATCAGCATTCTCAAGCAGCCAGGTACCTAATGATGTCTTTGACAATTTACGCAATTATTCTAGCATCCACAAAATGGTTCGCACATTGGCATATGTTTTAAGGTTTGTAAAAAACTTAAGAGGCAATAAAATTACACACAAATATTTGTCTAGCACTGAAATTAGTGAGGCTTTAATGTTGCTTGTTAAAAATGAACAGGAAATTTATTTTGAGAATGAAATTACTTGCTTAAAAAGTAATAAAAATGTCAAGAGTAATTTTCAAAGCTTATTTCCCTTTATCGATAGCTATGGTGTGTTACGTGTAGGTGGACGTTTACACCACTCGAATATTCCTTATACACAAAAGCATCAGGCTATTTTACCTAAAGACTCACCTATCACTCATTGTATTGTTAGATCTGAACATGAGAGACTTTTGCATGCAGGTGCGAAACTGCTATTGTCTAATTTAAACCAAAGATTTTGGATAACTAACGGATTGTTGTTTGTAAAAAAAATAACAAGGAAATGTATAATATGTTTCAGAAATAAGGCAGAAGCCACTAGGCAGTTGATGGGTTCCCTGCCAGCCAATCGGGTGACTGCTATGAGTCGTCCATTTGAGAAGGTTGGAGTAGATTTCGCTGGCCCTATTAAAATCAAGCTCTCGCGCGTGAGACGCTCCTTGGAGGGGAAAGGGTATATTTGCGTATTTGTCTGCTTTGCAACCAAGGCAATTCATCTTGAGCTTACTTCCGACCTTACAACCGAAGCATATCTTGCGTGCCTTAGAAGATTTATTTCTAGAAGGGGGTTGCCTAAAGAAATTTACTCTGACAATGCCAGTACCTTTAAAGGCGCACGGAACCAATTAACTGAACTTTATGATCTTCAGTCCTCGCACAACCACCAAAACAAGGTTCATCAATATGCAGCTCAGAATGGCATCAGCTTTCATTTTATACCATCTTATTCACCTACATTTGGAGGGTTGTGGGAGGCTGCAGTGAAAAGTACTAAATATCATTTGAAGAGACTTTTACAAAATCAATTGTTAACTTATGAGCAGTTTAATACAATATTAATAGAAATCGAATGTATCTTAAATTCTAGACCACTGCTTCCTTTATCAGCATCTGATGTAAATGACTTCAGCTATTTAACTCCTGGTCATTTCTTAATTGGAAATGCTCTTACCATGTATCCTGAGACTAATGTAACAAATATACCACAAAACAGACTCAGATTTTGGCAATTGTGTACTCAGCTTAAACAATGCTTTTGGAAAATGTGGTATAAACAGTATCTTAATGTATTACAGAATCGACCTAAATGGTTAAATTTGTTGCCTAATGTAAATATTGGCAGTCTTGTGATTCTAAGAGAGGACAACGTACCTACAATGTCATGGCCTATGGCCAGAATTACTAAATTATTTCCAGGCCATGATGGCCTTGTTAGAGCTGTGGAAGTTAGGACTTCCAATGGCAAATGTCATGTTAGAGCTATTTCAAAGATTAGTGTATTACCTGTAAATGATTAATGGGATATAACTAAGTTAAGGGTTTATAAACAAATATAAGTAACATTTTTTATGTTAATAATATAGTACACAAAGGTCTAGTAGTTATTGGCTGTGTAACTTATATTTTTAATTACTTATAAATGATTGCAATAATAATTGTTGCATGTAATTTAATTCAAGTTCGAATGAGTTGTTATTTAAGTTCTCTTAAAAGCTAAGATGCAAATAATTAGATTTTAATTTTTTTTGTAGTTCAGCGTAGTAGAACAATATTGTTATTTTTTGCAAAGCTCATACAGTAGAGATATACTTTGTGAGGCCGCAGCATGTTGGCATTATACCCCAACACTAAATATGAGGTACATCACTGGCCGAGTGCGGCGCAGCTCGCTCTCTCCACGTTTGGCCACCCTACGATACACACGTATCTTTAGTATCCAGTAATTTACTGTGCACCGCATTGAACTCAAATACAGCAATCCTTCCAAGAACCGGCCTTTTACTTCATACAGTCCACACAAACCGCACACTTGCCAATGCCTCCACGTGTTCTTCTTCATTCTCTACGGCTTCTTCCAAAAGCCAACAAACCGGCTTACCACCATCTGGCGGTACGTTTCAAGAATTCGAAGTCGTAGTAGACTCCTGTATCGATTAAAAACTCAAGTGCTTTAATTCAATCTTAAATTTGAGACACGAGTCTATTTTCGAAACTCGCGACTTTTAGTCTCGCAAGTCGTAAGTTCTTTAGAGTCCTTTGAGTTCTTGCGAGTTTGAGTTCTTTCGAGTCTTCTTAGTTCATTCGAGTCCTTTGAGTTCTATCGAGTATTGAGTTCTTGCGAGCCCTTTAAATGTTTTAAAACTTTTGAGTTCTTCAGGCAAATAAATTTTTGAGCGCTAAGTAGGAGACTCTAGCACAATGAAAATAAATCGCATATTACAACATTTACAGCTACGGTAACGACTTATCATTTTACGCGGACGGTATGCTAGTTTTGCAGCCAAGTTGTAAAACGAATACACAACATTTCTCATATTATATTAAATATACTTAATTGTAATAGTAATAGTAGGAACATTAAAATAAATTATACATGTATTACTATGAATAATGGCTCCATACATGTGTCACAGAATAAATCTCGATGATATATAACTTGTTCCTAACAAATAAATGGTTATTTGATTCCTATTCCTTTTTATTGTCAACGTCAATTACATAAAACTGAGTCTTGAGGACTCCTTTTGAAAAGGACTAGAGACTGAGTTCTTTTGAAAAGGATTCGAGACCGAGTTCTTTAAAAAAGAGCTCAAAATCGAGTCGTTTTTAAGAAACTCAGTTGAGCTTCAAATAAAGACTCGAGTATTTTTGGAGGACTTAGGACTCGAGTGTTTACCAACACTACAGTGAACGATGCAGGTAATCTAATTGCAGACGTGTGTATGGAATACGTTATTTCACCACAACGGAGTTACAAATTGTAAGTAGATAACTAAATATATGCATAGTACTGTTACATATTCAGTCATAACTTAAAATAGTCATAAATAAATTTAAATAAGAGGGGAATACTTAAAGGACATGAATGAAAACAACATTTCAAATTTATTGTCCGCCATGTCTGTTTTTAATGCAAATACGAGTAAATAACAAAATGGCCGGCGCATATTTTAGTTACCGTTATACAAATGCAATACTTTGTGACTAATAATTGTACATTTGCGTTTAAAACAATACCGAGGATATAATGACAGAACAGAATAAGCGCAAAATTAAAACAGTTACATACGTACTTAATTTTTACTGGTCTTTTTATCTAGCAGAACCGTATAACTGTATTTAACAAAACGATACCTAATAATTAAAAATTATTGGGTATCGTTTTTTTCTCTGTGTAAAAACTTACAACTTTAAACTTAAAAGTGATAAACTCCTATGACACAACATGAGTAATAAAGCCCAGTAATACGCATAAATTATTAATAATTAAATTTGATATTTACAGGTAAATCGATACATTGGATTTTATTTAGTTGTTACTGTTACAAAACACAATAAACGAGATTGTTACGTTTTATATGTTACAAATAATGATAATAGATGCTCGTCTTCAATAACAAAAGAAGATAAAGCTCCGTTAGTCAGTTCTTATTTATGTTTTTATACAGTGGAAGGTTATCACTTCATAGAGGTTTTAAATATTTAATTATTTAAATACTCTGTTGTAGACTGAGAGCCTGATTAAAATGTGTGTAAAACTTATATGTCACTGTGTGTTTATTCATGTGCATCAGACTATTTAATAAATTACTTAGGGATTTTACCGACAACGAATCATTTTGTATGCTTATCTTAATAAGCAAAACATGGTGTAATTAATGTTTTGTCATACATGTTTTATGCAAATAAATTATATGATTTGTCGTTGTTTACATATTTAATATTAGTTAAATACTGGGTTGCATGTAGTCTAATTACGTAATTTTGAGGTTATAATTGTTCTTCATTCAAAGAAATGATTATTATGTACTAAGACTTAATTAATGTTTCCAGGAAATTACTCTTTTTCTGAAAGTGATAGCGAACCAGATCTACATCATACTGTCGACTCAGTTGTGCAAGAAACTGACGAAAGTATATTTTCCGAACATCGATCAGGTATGTGTTCTTACATTTTATCTTTTTTTGCTCTCCTAGGCTATAGCGCTTCCCTATAGTCAGGTATATAACAATACAATGTATAAGAAGGTAGGTAGTATGTATGTAGTAGGTAAGGACGAGGCACCTTACCTGGCATAAATAAAATCCATTTTGCAATGGTTTTGTAAAAGTTTACCTGCTGTTGTCCGTACATTATCTACTATCAGCGCCTATTTTTAACCGACTTCAAAAAAAGGAGGTTATCAATTCTGTTGTATTCTTGTTTTATGTTGGTTACCTCAGAACTCCGTCATTTACAAACCGACATGTTTTTTTTTTACTCGAAAAGAAGGACCTTCAGGAAGGTCCCATAGAAAGTTTATCAAAATCTATTCAGTAGTTTGGTTTTTAAATCAAAATAACTGCAAAAATATGTCATTTAGTGGTGGCAAACAGGCGTACAATCTACCTGATGGTAAGCAGTTATCGTAACCTGGATGGACATCTGCAACACCAGGGGTGCTACCCAGGCGTTGCCGACCGAACAATGATTTTATTCTTAGTAGTCAATAAATCTTATATACGGTAAGACTTTTATAGACTTACGAAAAGAAACCGTCGTGAGGACTCTTTCATACTGCAAGCTATGTTTTACTCCTTGCAGAGGTGACGAGCTCATCCCCTGTCAAGTTGGCTCACCAATCACTCTGTGAAATAACGAATTTTTCTATACTATATTTATATACATTTTTATATACTATACTCATTGCTGCCACTACCACCTGACCTCCGTGAGCATATTTTTTTCGCTTACGATAATCCTTCAGTTGATTATACTAAAAGGCTAGGTATTTGCACCGAGTGATATTTTTCCAGGTCGTCAAACAGATTCAAGTGTTTCATCTGACATGAGTGACGAAATTGAGGCGGAAAGCTTGTTCGGCGACGTCTCTGATAACGAAGATCCAACCTATTTCCGCACCCCCAGCCACCAAATTGATCAAGATGGTGACTTAATTACTCTTCGTGATTTACTCGGAGAAGAATTACAGGTGGCTAATGATGGAGCCCCTAGAAATTTTGTTGAAGACTTATATACGGCCGAATATCGATAGTTAATTTACTCCTTATTATTAATTATATTAAATTACTATGGGAAGAAAGCAGAAACTAAAAAGAATCAACTGAAATTGTTAATTCTCTATATTAGAGGAAATTTAAAATAAAATGTGAAAAAAGGGTTCAACCAATGAAAAGGTGGCTAAAATAAAATCCTAAATGTTGGACAGTAAACGCAACAAAATGAAGAGGAACAAATGAGTTACCCTACAAGTCTTGCTATAGAGATTGGCCAGTAAAGGTTTCAATGGACATAAAATATCCTGAATGTAAGTTTAAATGTTTCGATAACTTTGACGAGATTGCTAAAAAAATATGTAGATATTCCTGGAATCTTGATTTCGTGGGTAGAAAAAGAAAATATTTTTTTCTCATATATATACATAGCATCCTAAGCGAGTATTTGCTGTACAAAATAAACTTGAGCAAAATACCTAACACAAACGCTACTTTACAAAAATGACGTAAAAGTGCAAGTTTGCCAAAATAATTTTACGAAAACTCTTAACATCGGACTATCTGTCGTTTTTAATGTTGTAAAAAACACATTAGTAGTACTACTTCTAACACAGTTGCTAATAAAGAAAATCAAACCAGCGCTAGTCCGAAAAAAGGAATTTATTATATCAAATATAATAAATTCCTTTTTTTTTGGCACCGATTACGATCCTTCAAATTTGTTTTCAAATTGGAAATTAATTGCGTTAGTTTATTTTTCTTAGTGTAATTCTAAGATTTCTTTTTTCGCACAAAGCAGGTTAGATCAAATCGCATGTAAATTTGACTTTCGCAAAATACCGCCTGAATCTATTAACTATTTAATACCAGAAGAATTGGACCGTTGGTATTAACATTTGATAATGGAGATTAGTGTTGTTGAAAAACGAAATGCTAGAAAATGTGTCCTTTTCTGTGTTCTCGATTTAACTGAATATCTTTCTAAATCAATTATCATTGTATATTGTATACATATTAAAGCTGGTTTATTAAAGCGTATAATAGAAGTATATATACCTCTTATTTCGCAGACGTTGAAGTGAAGGACGAGAAAATTTGGTTTCACTTGATATCTTTATGACTTAATTGCCATTGTATCAACACGATAAAACTGTTTACAGTATATAACAAAAATAAATATTACTAGTTGTTTTTGAATACTGTAATTTCCAAAATATTTACAGGTAAACATTGAAAACTGTACTTGTATAAATTGTTATATAAATGTATCGAAAACTTCTTAAATAATAAATATAACTATATGTAATATTCAACAATAAGTACTGATGTTGTTATTATGATTTATTATATGAAACTCATTATTAAAAATGCTCTTTTCTTCATCTTCCTGGCATTACCCCGTTTCCTAATACATTAGGATTGGCAGGACCGCTACCTAAGCCTCTCAGGATTTAGACTAATTTAGAGCTTAAAATGCTCTTTTCTCATTTGGCATGTTGTGCTGCTATCCGATTCTGCCAAAATGCCATTGATATGGCTTATCATTTGTAATAAACAAGTGTTAAATACGATATATATATATATATATATATTAGGTATACATTTAATACAAAAAAATACATAAGAGTTATCTAATTCCAGCAGTATTATTCTTATCTGGTCTTTACTAGTTACATGAAAACCGTATCTGGCACCGATCCGACAATAATGACATGGTAAGGTCATATTTTTACGTTCAAGCTACGGAATAATTAACATTAGGCCGCAACTTAATATAATTTCCCGAGTTCGTTACTATGTACCTAGGCGGATCATGAGTATGTTCTAGATAATATGACTTAACTGTACCGTTAACGTCCAACCGTAGTTTCGCTTTACATTTCTTGGTAAGTTTCTCGCTACAATACCAATACCTTACGTCGTGGTTGATCTGAGAGAAAATGTAGTTAGCAACTCTGATTAAAGTTCGTCTTCCAGTAGTTGATCGCATTGTGTCGTACGTCAAGCCTGTAACACAACAATCCAGCAAGTTAGTAAGCTTACATCAGTTATAGCAGTCAATACAATAGTAGCTACCACACTTGTTGACACCTGGATGCATAATGTCGTAACTGCTATGGTACGACGCAACGTCAACATATCGCGCGCTGCGAATGCAAGTGATAATAGTCACAAGAAATTATCGTCGCTATCGAAGCAATATTAGGTATATAGCCTGGTATAGCTCATGGACAAAAACAATAATGAATATTATCTGATAATTTGTATGGATAAAAAGCTTAAAAATCACGCCACTTATTCAACATATAAAAATATCACACAGATAATTTTTGCCGCGCGCTTTACTATTTGGTACTAAAACCTTCGTTTAAGAGTCAGGTCTCACTGATCTTTTGACTTTTGAGTGCCAAAAATTACCGAGTATGAATCTTATAAACTAAACAAAAAAGTTCCATTTAATTTGATGCGATAGAGTAGGCAACGAAAGGCGACTCGTTAAAGGAGCGGCACGCGGCAGCGCACGGCCGCTGTGCACCGCTGCTCTTTCAGTGGGAATTGACCCTTAGGCACTTCCGAGTAAAACTTCGCACTTTCGGGTATATTTTGGATAAGTACCGGATTTTTTTCAAGTTTCTGCTTGATAAGTTTCATTTTAATTTATATGAACTATACGAACTACATATTTTTTTCGACGGCCTCTAGTTTCACGTGATTACTCGCCTTAATACACGAAAAGTGTTATTTTGGAATTAAAGAAAATGTGTTGAGCATATAGATTCGCTTCAATTGTTTTCTTTGTAATAAATATTGATGTGCTTAATCATTAGTGTTTATTTTTATTTCGTCTTTGGTATTATGTCATATATTTAATGTAATATTGTATCTTGTAGTTATTGAATTCCTTTGTACTTTTTTGTTTCAACAACTATATTATACAATTAACAGCAACGTTTCCGAATATTCAAATAATTAAATTCTAAATGAAGAGGTATAAGCACGAAATAGGAAAAAAATATTCGAGTATTCGAATCAAATAGTACAAGTTGTTCACGACGTCAAGTTCAAGTGTTTTAATAATACTACGGCGCTCCTGAATTAACCATATATGTATTTTTTATTGTTATTATCTATGTGAACAGTGAACAATTGTATCAAAACGAATGTTCAAGTTTAAACTGAAAAAATAGCATATTTCAAGCGTTTTGTCCTGGTTACCAATAATTTTCATTATTTTTCATTTGCTTTAGTTGTTCTACAACCTCGTAAGAAATTCATACAAAAGAAAACGTGTTAGGGAGAACGAAGAAAGATTAAAGAAGAAGGGTACAGTCATTAAACTATTTCCTAAGCATTTAGAAGTCTCCGTCACTAAAAGCCTTAGGATAATTTTACAATACAAACTCCATACATAGTAATAAATTTCATATAATAAAAAAAAGAGAAATAATTACATTTTTTATACAAGTAATAAATAAATAGGAACTAAGTAAATATTCTATTGACGATAGTTCGATATGATCTATTTGCTTCCGTATAGGATTATTAAATATTACAATAAATTTTTCTCTTATGTGTAATTTTCTTAAAATAGGAAAGAGTCCATTCAACAAAACCTCCAACAGGAGTAGAATCCATGGAATTTATAAGGTGAGAACTTTGTCAGGAGGCGTTACGAAGAAAACATGTACGAAAACTTTCATGAACTAGAAGCCGAGACACAACGAGGTAATCACGTGAGTTCGTCTGGTTCCTCGCCTTGCAACAGGAGCCTTAGAATCTGGGGCAGCTATGTTACTCTTAAGCTGAGATAGGCAATATTCATAAACAGTAGGTATTTCAAAAATTGACATCAGTTTAGTTTAATTGGTACAGCGACTCTACAACAGATGGCGCTAGTAGTATCATAAACTCAATATTATAATAAAATGTTTTTCTATCGCTTGGTACATTTTAAATATTGTTATATATTTTTATACTACATCGGGAGGCATACAAGCATACGACCTACCTGATGTAAAGCGGCTACTGTAGTCTATGAACGCTTGCAATACACTACGTAGCACTCGCACGATGCC
This sequence comes from Pyralis farinalis, assembly GCA_947507595.1. Classification (NCBI taxonomy): domain Eukaryota; kingdom Metazoa; phylum Arthropoda; class Insecta; order Lepidoptera; family Pyralidae; genus Pyralis; species Pyralis farinalis. Next base: position 6,261,422 of record OX382270.1, read on the forward strand.
ACCTCTGCTGCTAACACAGCAAGTCCTTAGGATCTTACTGGTGACCTCACTCAACACACAACACAACAACCTTCCGGAGACTTGCTATTTGGTTGCTGTTTTCTGCGAGGTGGAGGTACTTCCCGGACTGCTTTTATGCGGACTACCTCTCTTATTATCATTGTATTTTTGTACTCAAAGTTTACTCCCCTTTCGAAAAGCTTTTTACTCGATTCGAGGAAAAAATACGGAATACCAGTTTAGTTAGTTTGATTAAATATTAATAATAGGTGTAAAAAATGTACAAAGCAAAAGAACCACAGTAAGTAGACATGACATGGGTAGAACAAAGTGGAAAAATCAGAATGTTAAGGAAGGCGGTTGGCACATTTTTATGCAAAAGCGGAATTAGCTAGTATTTATAATGATAAGATAATATGAATGAATTATAATCACGATAGTCAATGAGAATGATATAATAACAATAAAAATAAACAGAAAACTATTTTTAGAGGAAATTCTCCATATAATAGGCAATTTGATCTAAACTACTATGTACTTAGCGGAAGCTTGCAAAGTAGTTTTCTATCAAAAAGCCTGTAAATTTGATTTTCGTAAAATAATACATAAATCTGACTCTATATAAATAATACTTCAGTGGCCGGCTATTTAATTCAATATTTTTGTATTTATAATATAGTGATAGGTATATTATAATGAAAATAATTAAATACAGTATCTTTATGTCTACTAAAAATCTGTTAAAATTAATATACTCTTCGTTATTGAATCTTCTTTATAGTTCCTTTAGGTATATATTTTGTAGATATAATGATTGAACTTGAACTACATAATAAACTACGAGTATGTAAATACAGACATCAATACCGCCTTATCCATTCGGCATCTAATCTAAATTTTAAATACACGCAAATTGTCAGATCTAGCAATTGATTCTCATGTAGAAGTGTGTACAAAATAAATCTCAAATGTAATAATTTGAAATTACATACGAATTTAATTTTACTTAAACTAATCACATTTTTTAACATTAAATTTCGTACCCTGTACAATTAAGTCTTACTGTAATTAATTAAAACTAAAATACATACAGGACTATTCAAAAATAGTTTATTTTTAATGAATGTCGCCAACATGTTGAGCTAGTTTAGTTTTACAATGGGACCAATCTGAAATTGTGAAATCAGATGTTAATCTATGTTTTTGTTGATTTCTTCATCAATTTCAAGTAAATCAAGTAATTCCGTCAAAAGTGAAAAGTTGTTTGATAAAATACGCTATTATCCCTAAGGTAATGTTCTCTTTTAATCAAAAATTTTTGATAATTTATTCATTTATCATTTAAAAAACTTTTTTTAATGGATGTACTATAGATATTATTGAAATTTTTGAGGAAGTTTTTTTTAGAATAAGCCTGTATAAATATAGTGAAATAAAACAAGAATAATATATACATATATACACTTTCAGGTCACTAATGTTATTCTAATTATCATACAATATTGTACAGGTATAATTTGGTATACTCTAAAGTATATACAATTTGGTTTCGTATAACAATGGTAGTTGCCTCATATCGCACATTTTTGCTTTATGCATAGCCGCTAATTTGTATTATACCACTGATATGTATATTATAATTTAAATGTACCTTTTTTCCTAAATAATAACAATTTATCACATCATAAGTATAATATATGTTATATTTCAAAATTATATATTATAAACATTGTTACGTAGATATGATATATTGTTGATGTTGTATTATGATACTTTTGTATGTATTTATAGAAGATTTTATACAATTTAGGAAAAAGCATAATGTATAAACTATAATTATACAAAGTAGTGGTAAGTAATGCTACACTTAACGTAATACATTCCTGTGACAAAATCTGAGCAGACACAAAATAAATAAAATCTACGATATAGGACCTATGTATAGTCCATCTTCGTTCTTCTCATAAATCGGCTGACTGTGTGTGTGTTCGTGCGATATACACACTAGTTCATAGTCATCGTTGACATGCAGACAGACATTGCAGTTCCACCTGATCCGCCCTGAGCAATACCACCTCTCGCCGCCGGGGACAGGAGAGGGATTCGTAAAAGAATACCCGTTGAGCATCAGAAGCGAGGCGCCATCTATTGCTGTGACTATCTTCACTGCAATCAAATTATACACCACAACCCGGTTACTTTAAGGTAAATATAGTACAAAATTGACCACAATTCCAGACAGCAGTCGTCCTGTATTCCGCGGTCGAAATAATTCTGAACTTAACCGCAACAACTCGAAATGGGTTCAAATATTTTTTAAGCGACTTCAAACAGATAATGTTCTCAATTCGACGCGATGGTATTGTTTTTTTGTGGAATGAGTTCGAATTCTCTTGTTTGTTGAGAAGGCCTTAGCGTCCGATTGGTCACATTCAAATTTAGTCACATTACGATATCAGTCATGTATATTTATTTTCACAATTTGTATGCGAAAATAAATATAAGTTTAGTTAACTTAAATTCAAGGGTTTCTTTTTAATTTCTAATTTATGGACATTCTGGTTTTGTTGTGAACCTCCTAGCATTAGTTTAGTTTAATTGTACTAATCGTCCGCTAGGACTCTTTAAATTGAAGTTTCAATGTTTTTAAACTTTTGAATTTATTAAAATTCTTTAATTTAATTTGTTGTGATGCTCCTAGCGTTCGACTACTTTAATTATAATAAAGGAGCTAGGAGAATAAAGATTTCCACATGGCAGACGATCACAGCAGCCGATGCAGAGGCGCTAGTCCGCATGAACTAATTGGTGGCGGGATATTGATTAGTAGAATTAAATTAATTGAATACTAGGAGACTCACAAAATCATTTTTTTTTACAAATGAAAATCTCTAAAAGAGTCACTATTTCATTAAACTTAGTATTTTAAACTTTTTTGTTTAGTTACCTTTTACAACCACAAATTTAATGACTGTATTTCGTAATTCTGCAACTCTGTGTCCCACTCCCAAGTCAATTGTCACCCTCTTCCAGTAACCGATGTGTGACCGAATATTCCAAAGCTGTATGCACAGCTTTGGAATGTAAAAATACACATTGCGTTTAATTTCGTTAAATCCATTTCAAAACTCCATTATAATGGTAAAACGATTGTTTTACCATTTTAATGATATAACAGTGTACAGTCTGCTCGATGACAAACAGCTACCATAGCCTATGAATACTTGTAATACCAGAGGTGTCTATAGTGCGTTCTCAACAATAAACCCTATTAACAGTAGTACACAAAGTTTTACAAAAAGCTATGATACCAAATAGACCGATTGTAAAGAATGGGTTTTAAAGAAAAGTGGACTGTATGTAATAAATAGGTTAAAGACCAGATCAGAGTATTTTCTATTTATTTAGGATATAGAAGTTACAATAAAATAATGCTTACCAAAGACGCACGATGAAACAATAATATGACAGCAGAAAACAAAAGAAAGAATAATACCAGAGTGTAAAAACATAGAGTTTACAAAAGTATAAAAAGGTTATATTAAAGCTATCCTCAACACCGATGGTTCGGACATGTAGAAAGAATGCAGGAATGAAACCTATTTACCTACCACGACCAAATAGATCGTGTTTTATCAGAAGGTTTCATCTCATGAGAAGAGCTATGAATGTTAAAGAAGCGAGTAACGTGTGCAAGGACCGAGTCATGCAGCGCAGATTAACAAAATTATTTCCATTTAAACTTTTAGTTAATTCATCTAGAATTGTACTCAAGAACTGAAAAGAATCAATAAACTTTATCCGTATAGATTGCATTATATTTAATTCTATAATTTTCGTAATGGATACATACTTGTAGGAATTACGAGTATTTTTATTTCACCTTCAACATTTCGTTAATTGAATTATGAAAGATAACAGGTATGAATGGGCACACTCGATAATGAACGTTACGTACATTACAATGAGAGTGAGCCGCGCCTCGGTACTTGGAAGTAATGTGATCGTGATCATGAACCTTGTCATCAAACATATATTTTTGACAGATATGACAAATCATCGACAAATTCATGACTGTTTTGTTGCTATGCCGTTAATGGTTTCATTGGTTTATTTTGACACAACATGATCTTTAAGTCCTTTACGTTTTTGATAAGATTTTTTTAAAAACATCAACGCAGTTCTCACTTCTGTACGAATCATATTTAACTGGGACCGTGGGAACAGCATATTATATAATAACCAACCAAAAAACGTGATGCGTTATGCATCTTAACATTTTGTGTATTTGTATTACTATTATCGGTACACTTAACCAGTATACTTTCAAAGTCAGCATATATAATAAATGGGGTTTGTTGTTGCCTTTCATAGTTTTGAAATTGGAAAAGGCTACGAGTATATCTCTCTGGCATTATTGATAATACTTCTAAACAGTGTGTAACGTATATTTCACTTTGCTTAAGAGAAAAATAGCAAATAAGCATCACAAAAGAATAGATTTCCCCCGTGTGGAGTTACTTGTCGTCTTCTAAACGTGGACGGTATTTTTATTAAACAGTAATATCCTTGAATTAAACAAGTTTTAACGGAAATATCACGTGTTTTATTTATTTTGTTGAACCTGACGTTTCGAATGCTTTGCAGAATCCGTGGTCGCAGGAAGACTCCATGCTTACTCCATCCTTACGGATGCTGCAAAGCATTCGATACGTCAGGTTCAACAAAATAAATAAAACGCGATATTTCCATTAAAAAATGTTTAATTCAATGTATAACAATCGCGATAACCTAATACCGTAATATCCTTTGTTATTTTTTCATAACACAATAAATTAACGCGAGTTTCTCTTTTTAAATTGCTCAAATAAAGAGGGCCAGTTCAATTTTCTTTTTGTCTAAACCATAAACATTAGTACTGATGTTATTATTTATTAATTTTTTCCAACAACTCTATATCATTGAATTTAGGTGGAAAAGATGTACCTTCTATATATAGTACTGTTGAAAAATGTGGACAAGACTTAGTTCGACATACATTTTTTCTTGCAGGAACTAATACAGCCATAATGCACCATAGAAAGCAATATTCATCATTGTTTTGTATGTTTAAACACGTTTTAGAATTGTTAATGACTAGTGGCAGTTCTGTGAAAGTTCCTCCTTGCAAAGGGCAATATTTACGAGTATTTACATTAATTTCTATATGACTTGCGACAAAATAAAACCAACCTGACTCGCGTTGGTTGAATTCAACTGGTTTATTTTTAAAAGAGTCGACTGTGTTTGGGTGTTCAAGTTCATTCAAATCTGTATTTTTATATAGAATTACATACTTAGTATTAAAAGATTTGAGTTCTTGCTCATCAGATTTTAGTAACAGAAAGTAAGACAGAAGAAGATATTTTCTTAATGATATTGTTACAATTTTAGCAATATCGCTTTCATTGCTACTCAGAAATGCCTCTGGTGTGGGGTATTCAATTCTAGGTGACGGGTTCAAGCGATATGTCACAAGTCTATTTCTAGGCTGTGACAATTATTTAAATATTTTCAAATTCAGTTTTAATGGGCAGTTTGATTTGTGCAAATTCGTTCTTGTATGAAATCTATATTCAGTTTTCGGTATTTCAACTTTACATTTCTGACATTTTATATATTCTTTATAGCGTTGTTGCGTAGAAGAAAAACAAATAAGATAAAAATCATGTGGTTAATGTGAATTTTATATAAATAAAACCTTAATATGAAATACAATGTTCAATATTTCTTATGCTACGATTAATATATATAGATAAAAAACAGTTAAGTTTAGGAACATCATCAAACAGGTAGTGAGGGACCTACTAATTTGATCTGACTGTACTTAGCTTTGTAGGAACCATATGGTTAATGGGAAATTTATTAAACCTACACACATTATATTTAAATATAAGCTTAATATTGAATACAATGATTAATTTTCCTTCTACATACCACGATTAATATACAAGGATAAAAACAGTTAGCCCTCGAGCTTTTCTACCGCCCGTTAAGAAAGCGTTGAAATGAAACATATGATTACACATGTATCTATTCACACGAACGTTTGTACACACAGAGATAGATACACGGGTACTCATATGTTTCATTTCAACGCTTTCTTAACCGGCGGTAGGAAAGCTCAAGTGCAGACGAGAGCTAAGTTTAGGAACACCATCAAACACATAAGTATTAATTTGACATGGTTATATTGGTACAGTCAGTTCAAATTAGTACCAATTGCTTATAATGTTGGAGAGCAGTCTTTATATTTGTTTCTTGTTTCTTTCACAAAATTATGTAAATGACGCCAAGCTTGGGTGACCTCGTCGGTTTTATTTTTTATAGTAAAGATTGCATGATGCCATCTATTCATGCGTGCCAAATGGTTCACTTCATTGCATTTATATTTCCTAACTCTACAAAGTGTGAGTCGTGTTTATTTAGTTTGCCGACTATATCAGTTTGCCAGCTTTCTTGTCACACAAGATATCAGCTCGTTTTTGTTCGTACCAGACGCTGGCGGCTGTTCTCTCCTTCGCTATCACTGCCAAACTTAATTAGCACCAAATCCACGTAATTGTATTCCATATTTGGAAAGTAGGCACATGCCAGAGATTCAATCTCAATAGTTCGATTAGCAAGCCCAGCTTTATTCATATTATGTACTGATAAAAATGCAAGTAGTCTATTATTCTTTTATACAACGTCGAAAAGCATACAAGCCCACCTGATGTGAAGCGGTTACCTTAGCCTATGAACGCTTGTAATAGATTAAGTATCACTCGCGCGATACCCTCTCTACTGCTAACACGGCAACTACTCCTTAGGAGCTGACTGGTGACCTCACTCACTCGCAGGAACACAACAACCATCTGGCAAGTTGTTATTTGGCTGTGGTTTTCTGTGAGGTGGAGGTATTTTCTCCGACGGGCTGTTTTGATGCGCCCTACCTCTCATAAAAACACAAATCCACACAAATGTTTGTTCTGTGTCGGAATCGAACCCACGAGCGTTGGTGGCAAAGTCGCGTCATTCAGGGCTGCGCCACCGAGCTCGTCAAAATTATATCATCAAAATTATATATAAATATTCCTCTGCTTTCCATTGTTTGCTATACGACGATTTCGTCCCTAATAATAATTAGTACAATACAATGAAATAATTGGAATTTTATGAACACAAAAAAAAAATTAAACAAAAAGTTTAAAAGCGGCTACAAATATCGAAAATAAATTTGTATTAACTTGCTTTCTTGTTAGCTAGGAGACAATTTTAACTGTCGCCGACGATGTCAGTAAATAATTTATATTGTTTATATTAGACTATAATTTAGATTTAGAACAATAATTTAGTAATTATGAGTTTTCTAATTAGGTTGGTTTTATGTATAATGCTAATTATCTATTAATTATTCATCGGTATAGGATACTGAGGAACTCTTTAGCTTAAACTTTGTAATTAGCAATTAGCAAGAACAGAAGAAGCAAGAAACGTGGAAAACTACTTCAACAATACTGAAAACGATCAGCCACAGACCAGCGACAGAAGTACCAATACTAAGAAAATTGGCCAAGTGCGAGTCGGACTCGTGCACGAAGGGTCCCCTACCATTATCTATAAAAACAGCAAAACAAAATCACGTTTGTTGTATGGGAGCCCCCTTTAATATTTATTTTATTCTATTTTTTAGTATTTGTTGTTATAGCGGCAACAGAAATACATCATCTGTGAAAATTTCAACTGTCTAACTATCACGGTTCAAGAGATACAGCCTGGTGACAGACGGACGGACGGACGGACGGACAGCGGAGCCTCAGTAATAGGGTTCCGTTTTACCCTTTGGGTACGGAACCCTAAAAAGGAAGAATGAAAGGAATGAAATAATTTGTTTTTATTTTGTGTTTCGACTTAAAAGTGGAAGTAAAATAATACGCATAGAGATTTATGACGTCAAAAACTGGCACGGTATTTTTTTAAACTACGTCGGGAGGTATACAAGCATACGGCCCACCTGATGTAAAGCGGGTACCGTCGCCTATCAACGCTTGCGATATAATAAGTATCAATCGCGCGATGCCTCCTTTGCTGCTTACATAACATCTCATTGGGAGCTTAATGGTGCCCTCACTCACACGCAACAACCCTCTACGGAGTTGTTATTTGGCTGCGGTTTCCTGTGAAGTGGAGGTACTTCCCCAGACGGACTGCTTTATCTTTATTATTCATTAATTTTGTAATGAGCCTTTTTAAACTCAAAGTCAAAGTCAAAATCTTTTTATTCCGTAAAAATGGCTACATTTGTTTGGAATCGTCACAATTTTTTTCCCTACCGTGCAGTTTATGACTAGGTGAGCACTGATAAAAATACTGCCAAAAAACTCAGGCATCCCTCTTTTGGTATCCAAACAAATTTACATATTTTATTAATTACATTATAATTGGATCGACTCACTCCCAGGCATTTTTATCATTAATATAGTCAGATACTTTATAATATGCCCTGCTACACAATTTGGCTTTAATAGTAGTTTTAAATTTGTTAATTGACAATTCTCTTATATTGCTGGGAAGTTTGTTATAGAACCGTATACATTGCCCCATAAAAGAATTACTTATTTTGTGGAGACGGCTTGCATGTAAGACAAGATTATGCTTATATCTAGTATTTATGCTATGATTATCACTCTTTTTACAAAATGAGTCTATGTTTTTGTGGACATACAAAAGATTTTCATAGATATATTGCGATGCGACTGTTAAAATATTTATTTCTTTGAATTTTTCTCTAAGGCTCTCCCGGGGACCAAGTTTGTAGATAGCTCTTATGGCTCTCTCTTTTACAGAGTTTATACGGCCCACTTGATGTAAAGCTGGTACCGTAGCCTATTAACGCTTGCGATATATTAAGTACCAACCGCGCGAGCGATGCCTCCTCTGCTGCTTACACAGCAACTCCTTGGGAGCTTACTGGCGACCTCATTCACACGCAGGAACACAACAACCCTCTAGGGAGTTGTTATTTGGCTCCGGTTTTCTGTGAGGTGGAGATACTTCCGCAGACGGGCTGCTTTGATGCGCCCTACCTCTCTTAGTTCGTTTTGTGCTTCTTCGTAGCAAGCTTCGTAATGTTTAATAAATAAAACAAATCTGGTTTTTGTATCTTTTATTAAGACAACGATACAATTAAAACCGCAACCTTATAAGTATTTATTATTTGCCAAAGAACATTTCAATAATGCACAAAATTGACAATCAAAATAAAATACCAAAGAAAGAATAAAAGAAAGGTTACCAATTCGTTCATGACTAGAATAGTTCAACTAATTATCACAATGAGCATTGCTTAATCTATACTAATATATAAAGCGGAAGAGTTTGTATGAATGTACTAATCTATGAAACTACCAGTCGACTTTGAAAAATTATTTTTGCTTCTGCCCAATTCTTGATAAAGGTTATATAGGCTATGCAATATCACGATACGGTCATTAGAAGTCAACAAAAAAAGTAAAGTAGGAAAAGCGGTTCCCGCGGGGAACGCTTACAGACACCCCCCGGTGTTGCAAATATCCACTATCAGGCAGGCCGTACGCTTCATCGCCTCAGTGGTATAGAAAAAAAACTGGATACGCGCGGACGAAATCGCATTGCAACTAGTAACTTTATATTCTATAAAAAGTTTCGAGTTATCTGCAACACACTTCATTTTCGAGAAGAAAAGAAATGAGCGAATTGTGATATATTGCCAAATGAGTAAATGAGTACACGAGGTAAATATAGTGACAAATTTTGCCAGCTGCCGGCACTAAATATACTCTAAAACAACATGTTCATTCTTATCCACACTCATATTGTTATTTGCGAATTACGTATTCAAAAATGAATAATAAATTGCCTTCAAATTAAAAAACATGATATATGAACATGTTAGTTTATATTTTAAAGTACATGTTTAGTACAACGCGGTTATGACGGAAACACCAGCTCGCTTATAGTATACCCTTATACCATTATTGAGAGGAGGTGTGAAGGGACGTATCTTATGGCGCTCGGTTTTCTGTCTACCCCGCGAGAGACCTAGCGCGAAGATATACATACAAACATACAAATTGACTACTTTAACCATGTTCACATATGTAACAATTACGTCTATTACGTTAAAATTTGTTTTGCAGCATAGGTTAGAAGCGGAATCTGTAAGAATATAAAAACAGACCAAGTACAGTCGGAGACGCATACAAAGGCAAGAAAACCACCGAAAGAACGCGTTTCTTGTACGGGTAACATTTTAAACTTTTATATTTTTATTATTTGTTACCTATTCTTGGAAATTTTATCAAATACCTACGTATTGCTGTTCGAAAATACAGCTCTGTGATACAGATCACAGAGCTGTATTTTCGAATGATGATACTCTTTGGGTACGAAACCCTAATAATGTAATAAGGGTATATACTACAAGCGACTACCACTGCCAGCGTGCTTCTGTAATAAAAGAGTCGTACTAAACTTGTACTTAAAAAAAAGTTAGTTCTTACCTGTTCATACGTCGTGTTCTCAATTTAAATTATTTGTCACCGGAGGAAGGACGCATGCGCAAATATCTTAGATTTATGTACCAATTATATGATCAGGGATATTCTTGACTCAGAGTACATATTTATACTAACACATAAAGCGAAAGAGTTTGTTTGTCTGTTTAAACGCGGTAATCGCTGGAATTACCCGTCGGAGTAAAAAAAAACTTTGTGCATTTGATAGCCCAATACTTAAGGAAGATTATAGGCTATTCAACAATAAGATATGGCCCTTGGAAACCGAAGAAAAATAAAGAAAGTAGAGAAAGCGGTTCCTACGGGATGTCGAAGTGTGACATTCCACAAGTAGCGGCGATCCTAAGACGTGTGGAGAAAAACGTTCATTGTGCGGCACATAACACTTGCGTGGCGATATTCGCAACTTATTCTGTACGTATAGTACGCATAAACTATTATTAATTTGATGCCAAAAATTACCTGCACAAATCTTAATTCAAGGCATATTTAGTGTTGACCAATTATTAAGATAAATAACGGATTGCCCCACCCGTAATCAGCGTTTACAGTTTTATTTAAAAAAAATGACGCCTAAATCCCGTCTATGACAAATATTGCCCATTGAAAAGATATAAACAAAAATTCAATGTAAATTTCATTATAAATGATAAATAATTTAAATATAATATACTACTACTTACTACTTTTATATATTTCTAAATTTACTTTATTAATATCATATATATATTATTGTTCGTCAATTTCATCGCCCTTATAAGCCACCATTTTGTATCATATACTCGTACCAGCGGAACAGCAAAACTGTGCCAATGATACCTCATTTGTTAATCTACGACGAATAGTTATAATAGGTATGCCAAATGAACATAGCATGCGTGAAGAGGTAGATGAATGTGGAAGGGTACATTTGGATTAGCGCACCTGGTGCTCCATAGTCTCTGCCTACCCCAACCGGAGACACGTGTGATAATATGTATGCACGTAAACCTGTATATAAGCATGAAGAATTTGTGCAGTTGCAGAAATTTTTCAGGTCATGAAAATTACACTTTAAACAGATAATAGCCTTCTGTCGAAATGTTGAGAGGCGGCCGAGGCAGATGAGAATGTTGGTATTTCTTCTCCAAGAAATGATATTCATGATCTGTGTAGACTCTAGCCTTGCACAGAAGTCGACGATTCGAGGAGCAATACCAACATATCTTATCCAGAGTTGTGTGATGCTTCCAGTAGGTGTACTGCCGATGAAGCAGCAAGGGTTGTCCTCTTCTCGACGTTATCAAAGATGGTTCATCTGTGGAACATAGAAATATTTAAACAGTACTAATATTAAGCCAGTAGATGTAGATCGCGAAGCCGAAGGCAGAATCCTGGCATGTTCGTGTTTTCGAATTTATGTACATTATTTGTAAATGGCAGAGCTGCGATAGCCAGCGGAGCCACATTACCCTCAAAATTGCCGTTTGGGGTAGACTGATGTCATCCAGCTAGCGTTTAGACGGTAATAGTGAGAAACTCCAAAATCGACACACTAATAGCTAACATATTGTAGTTTTGTATCCTTTAATTTGAAATTTAAATATTCGTTGGTGAGGAAGAACGGTCCAAAATCGTTCCAATTAGAAAAAAAAACATATGGGAAAACGTATGGCCGGCCACTCTGCAGTGCAGAGTCTACACTGCACTCCCATCAACAGAAAAAGTAACAGCACTCGTCGCTAGATGTCGTACAGGGTTCCATATATTTATAAAAAATTAAAAATAAAATAATTAAATATTTTTTAAATTTAAAAAATATCAGCTCTGGCTACACAGCTTGCTGTTATTTACTAGTTACATATTACTTATTATTCGGCGGTGAAGGAAAACATCGTGATGAAACCTACAAGTCCAAATTTCAAAGAAATTATATTTCGAAAGACGTGCGACCTCACTTAAGAAAGGTCTGGTTTTGGTCTGACGGTAGTCACTCCATGTCAAAATCAGTATCTTCGTCAAATTCTCAGGCTTAGATAACGGACCCCGCCAATCCTAACGAAAAAGGGAACGGGATAACGCTAAGGATTTTAGCGGCCCCTGGACTCCGAAGCGAAAGCGTATGACGCGAGCGGTATTGACGCACGGATGCTAATGATTTAGAGCCCGAAATCTAGACGTGTGTGTTAAACTTTGCCATATTTGTTTGATACAAAATGGCGTTATTTTGCAAATACAAATTTACCTATAATATGATCTAACCTGCTTCCGCCACCAATTACTTCATGCGAACTAGCGCCAGCCGGCACCAACCCCTACCGTTAGTAAATGCAACATGCCGTTCACGTTCAACGGTGGCGGGTGCATGCGGTTTCTGCTCCAGATATCCAGACGATCGCAGCAGCCGAGGCAGAGACTACCGGAGTACCCACGACAGCGACAGCAGAGGGTGCGTGCCGGCCGGTGCTAGTTTTCATGTACTAATTGGTGGCGGAAGAACACAAAGCAGGTTAGATGGAATTGTATCAAACATAAATGAATAATTTCTAGGCCAAGTTGACCAAGTTTCATTTTTGTTATTGGCTCACTATATACTACTACATATTGCGCTTTCAGTATTTTTGACAAAATAGTTTGAAATGGCGATTGAAAAGACCCATTTCCCATGCCAATGTGCGAACAAAGAAATTGTTTGTGTTTTAGTTAACACCTACAAAAGTTAATACTTACACAATTTTATATAAGATTCATACAATCTAATATAAAATTGTGAAAGTATTACAGAAGTGTAAAACCAGGCACAACTTAATCAATTATACACATGTTTACATTGTAAACGTCAAAGTGAATTTGGTCTAGTCATGTTTCCGGAAACTCAGTAGGGGGAAAAATTTTATATACAATCTCGGGAGGCATACAAATTTACGGCCCATTACGGCCAAAATGTTTGTCCTGTGTGAAAATTGAACCCACGAGCGTTGGTGACAAAACAAGGCGTTTCACCACTGTACCACAAGAACGCGGTCTCTACACATCTCGCTTGATTTGTTTATATTATTTTTTCATTCCTCTTTTTCTTTAGTGTCCTAAATTAAAATTATAATAACCAGAGTAATCAACCTTGTAATTTTATATGTGTAGGTAATACCTAAAAGATACGTTAAATCCTATATGTTTTTCCATAACTCAGTTGTCAGGTATTCTATGTCTGGGGTATACCATTTCATTTTTATTTGGAGCACTCAATTTGGGACGCGAGTGGATCGGAACCCAAGAAGTGCTGGCTTGGTATCGTGAGAGATGACATGCGTGCCAATGGTCTCCACTATAAGCGATACCGAAGACCGCGCCAAATGGAGGAGAAAAAGTCAAAAAGCTGACCCTGGGAAGCGAAACCGTACGATGCGACCGGAGTTAACGCTCGGATGACGATGAGCCGATCGGAACGCGTTTTTAGTTTTATCAAAGCTTAGTATGGGTTTTCAGTGTCATTCTACCACGAAAGTAATCAAAATACTGCTTTAAGTGCTGCTTTAAATAATGTTGTTTAGGATCTATTTGATCTTAGGCATCCGCCTAAACAACATTTTTTTCAGAATATTTTTCAGTCTTTTTCAAAGTAATGTCGGCTCGGCTTTCTAGGCAGAAAGCTGAGCGCTACATTACTTAGAAAAGAGATGGACAAGCAAGGGATTTCACGTAAAGTTATACTCGTAGATAGGTTATTTTTCTGTTTCCACTTCTTGCGTATGTTTATCTTGTATATATGTGACTGACAGATGCTTTGAGACGTTTCAATTTTATTATATTCCTTCGACGGAATCTACGGAAATAGAACACATCTCCATTTTATGGATCTCATACAAAGCAGGGACCACAATATCCTGTACATTGCGAACTAACCAATTCCATATTTGTGATCTATTAAATAAAACTAAATTCTTTATATTTTCTCACAAATTTATTTTTAAGACATGTTAGCATTAATATTCTATGAAGTAGGTATACATGAAAATAATACCTTTTAGTTATCAATAATAATGAAAATATTTTTTTATTAGTAGAAACAAATATTGTTTTATGTTATAACTTAATCAGATTAACATGTTTCTGAAATGTGATTGTACATTGTGAAACAATATCTATTTATATAATAATTAATTACAAATTGTTATTACTATATAAATCATACAAAATAAGATAGACACGTTAAAAAAATAGTGACTTTAACCGTGATCACTATTCACTTGGAACAAACTGTTAGTAAATAAAACAGATGTCAATATCTCGCCTATTCTAACCTCACAAGAAAAAAATATAATTTATAAATGATATAAAACTATACCTAATCTATATAAAACTTCTTATGATTTCTTAATAATAGTTGCAAACAAGTCGCTTGCCTCTTGGTAGTTCTGTTCCTACGAGTAGATGAAACAGACATCAATATGCCTATTCTAAATTTAAAAGAAATATTTTTATGCGCCAAAAAATAAATAAAACTATACATAATATTACTTAAATTTTATAAGTATTATATGACTATTATATATATATTATATAGTATATATATATATATATATATATATATATATTATATTATATTATATACAGGATGTCTGATGACGGGTGGGTCAAAAGAATTAGCGTACCTATGGATTTAAATCCTATATATGTTCAGCAATATTAGACGGTTCAAAAGTTATTGCGGTTTTCGTGAAATTTTCATAAAAGTCGGACTGCATGTCTGCATGGGGAGGTGCTGGCTGCGTATTGATAATAATGGTAGTCACTTTGAACACAAACTATAAAAATAAATCTTTGCAGGTAAAATATCATTGGATAAGTTTAAAAATAAATATTTTTCACTGAATGTCGTTGTTTTTTTTTCTCCAATAGTAAGTTATTAATTAACAGAAATTAAGTAAGAGTTAGGGCTGTAGAACATGGTTTTAAACCCCTTGCTATATGTAGGCTCTAGTGTCAACAATTTATTGATTTTTATGTCATTTCACATTTAAAAATTGTTTTTAACACGTCTATTGTCCTAGCACAATGAATTTTTCACTGTTTATTGTCCATGAAAATGGGCAGTTTTTAAGATATGTTTAAAATAAATAACAATAGAAAAAAAATGATGGTAAACATTTTAATAGATTGTTTATTGTGGATTTCAAATATTTTATTAATTATTAAAAACTCAGTCATGGTCCAAAAAAGTAAACTTTACAAAAGGGCTACCATTATAGTTATTCTAGAAAAAAAATTAGAGTCGTATAAGTAATAGTTTCACTTTATTAACGTTGTAACTAAGTATAAAAACCGACTTTTTTGAAAATTTCACGAAAACCTCAATAATTTTTGAACCGTCCAATATTGCTGAACATACATAGGGGTTAAATAGATAGGTAATGAGATCCCCTATCACATTACTTCGTTTGATCAACCCGTCATGAGAGTTCATGAGAGAATGAGATATTTTAGAAAAACAAAAATAACCTAATGGTTGAAATTAATCTAACGTAAAAAAAAGTGCTAACGAAAGGTGCAAGTTTAGTAAACTATGTCAAGGATATCCAATCTCCGGGCCCAACGTGTACATGATTCCATGACAATGTTTGACAAACAAATTATAACTTTATCATCTAATAACAATAAATTGTACCTAATCCTAAATGGTGTGTTCAAAATAAAACACGTATATATTCATGATGATGATATTTGAAAATATTGTGTAAAATAGATGTAAATGAAAAATTGTAAAGTATAATTATAATTAAGTATAAAGTATAATTACATACTAATATAACAAAAAATATAATTACTCGGTTGCTGCTGTCTACCCCGCAAGGGACTTGGCGTGAAGATATGTATGTATAATTACATAATTTTGAATTAAAAAAATAAATAAAGTAAATAGTTGCGAAAATGTTTAAATGAAGAATAGATTATAATTAGTATTCGCTCAAATTTAACGAGACATTATTAACTGAAACCATGGTAAGTACTCTGTGCGTTTTTCTGTTTTACAAGCAACGTAATACAGGGCGAAAAAAGCACATTATGTAGCACAATGCACCTTCTTCGCCTTGCATGAATTACCGTTTAAGTATTCCGGTTAATCATTTCAAAACAAATATTTAAAATAATGCAGACATTTTTCCTTTCTTTAGATATATGGGCAATCGTGAAGACGTGCACAGAAAAGAAACTACAGTAAAACTATTTCCTTTCTTAGCTGAAATTTTCGTGAGTTACTGCAGTATTCGTAAGGAGAGCAGTATACAGATAAACTACATATCTAATATCTACACCTTTTTCTGTCACGTGATCCACAACTGTTCGGATATTTTTTCGCACTCCTGAATCCCTCGCCACATCACACTGCTAGCTTCGTGTGTATGTCGAGCTTTAAGCTTTAAACTTAAGTAGTGGAGAAATATACATGTTTAGGCTTAGTTTCCAGTTGGGCACGATCATGATTATGTTTAACTCTGGATCGTTTCACTATGTTTAGATTTTCGTCTGATGTCACTTTCACTTTACAGTCAGCTGTTTTGCTTTCCGTACATTTCCATACAGTTCCTATGTTTGACTTTGCACTCCTACTAAACGTGAAGTTCTCAAACAACAGCACATAGCCTTTCCTCTTCTTCATCTTTATCAGAACTGGACCTACGAGAACAATAAATAGGTTAGTTGAATCAAAGTGATAAAGAAATTGAGCAGCGACATTCCGGTTTGGGTTAGAAACCGGAATAGGGGACCGGAGTACGGGAAAGCTTTTTCTTCGGGTTACAAAGGGTGCAAAGCAGAATACACGTTATTCGGTGAGAAGCAAAATTACAAAAAAAAGTCTTTATTTTTTTTATTTATTTATTTTTAGCAAATATTACAGACAATAGATGATAATGCTTGTAAACAGCATAGTTTTTTTTATATATATACAACGGGAGGCATACAACATACCGTCCATCTGATGTAATGCAGTTACCATAGCCTATTAACGCTTGTAATATATTAAGTATCACTCGCGCGATGCCTCCTTAGGAGCTTACAGGTGACCTCACTTACACGCAGGAACACAACAACCCTCTAGGGAGCCGTTATTTTTGCCGCGGTTTTCTGCGAGGTGGAGGTACTTTTCCAGGGCTGCTTTGATGCGCCAGAAAAAAAACAACCAGACCAAGACAAACAGACATGTTCATGCACTCAAATGTTTATGTATGTAAATTATTTAGCGCTGCTAAATTACTTCAGTTCACCTTGCTCTGAATGTACTTAACTAGATATAGAAATCTACTAAAAGTCGGCCTGCAGTGCCAAATTTGATATACTTTTAGTTTCAGCTGTTCATAAGTTAATATTGTATTGTATGTAGAAAGAATGCAAGATGAAAGAATGACAAAACAGATATGCAATGCGAAAGTGGAAGGATATAGGAGCCGAGGAAGACTAAGACTAACCTACTATGACCAAATTGGTCGTGTTTTATCAGAAGGTGATGTCAGGAGCCTTAGGAACCGGCGAGCGTGCATGAAAAGAGCTATGAATTTGAAAGAAGCGAGTAAAGTGTGTAAGGACCGCGTCTTATGGCGCTCGGTTCTCTCTGCCTACCCCGCAAGGGACCTGACGTGAAGATATACATACATAAGTTAATATTTTTACAAAGGTTCTGTTAACGGTCACGGTGTTATATATATGTGGCTACATCAATTAAATGTTTATGTTAGAAAAGTTTTGAGAATTTACACGGAAAATAAATATGTATGCATATTATTTTGAATACACATCATCTTCATAGTACCTCGAAGGTTATAGTTTAACGTCACACAATGTAAGTGAGCCTTGGGATTCTTCAAAACAGGCGTTATAACCCTATCAATACCTTATAGCGCCTGTTTTTTAAAATAATCGCCAACATCAAAAATTCGTATTCATACCTCAGTTAGAAGATGTGATTCTTCAAACTGAGCTATCACGAACCGGCAATCGAGATGTCATCGGTTCAAACCTTACTTACTTACTTAATTTACAGAATTTTTGGCAAGTTATGGCAAAAATAACTATAAAATCATATATATTGTAAGGTCATTAGTAGACAAAAAAAAACGAAAATTCTTAGAAAAATAACAATAGTATAATTAAACTAAAATTACAAATATTTATATTAAAAAGACGGACAAACAGAAATTTTAGAAATGGTTAAATGAACGTATACGCAAGAGGTTCTCAAATTGGTACAGCAGTCGACCCTGGCGCAGCCAGAGGATTGCTAGTGAGGTGTACAGCGGAAGGACACAACGGTTATCTCGCTGGTCCCGGGCACCAGGTGGGCGAGGTGGACCCGGCGGAGATGGAACGTAAAATTATAATAATAAATTTTCAAATAAATAATTTGACACAGAGATTTCGTATAATACGAGAGAAACCACAACAAATATCTTAAAAGTAATTTTCAACATTTTTAACGGAAGCATCGCGTGTTTTATTTGTTTTGTTGAACCTGACGTGGTCGCAGGAAGACAAAACAAATAAAATACGCGATCCTTCCGTTAAAAATTGTTTAATTAATTTTCAACATTTTCGGAATTTCTCTTCTTCTACAATCATCATCATCAACTTTCAGAGGAGCTTACAAACAAATTAAAGAGGAATGGACTATACCTAAATTAATAAATAAAATAACAACAATGCTTTATAAAATACCAGGAGTAGTAAGCACACACATCAAAAGGTATTTTATTACTATAAATAACTAGCAAATATTTTTCCGTCTCTTCCTTAGCAGTTTTTATAGACTCGTTTCCTTCTAGCTAAACTTTATAATTTCTTCCAATTTGTTCTTGTCTTTCTTTTTACAAATATTCGCTATTTTTTATAATCTGTTTTTCATACCAAAATAGGGAGATATGCACTGGTGTAGGAAACAATCATTATCATCCGCCTGTTTACCCGCTGCTGGACATAGGCCTTCTATAATTCTTTCTACGGTTTCCACAATATGTTATCCTGTTTTTTCCGCATACTACTAATAATTATAGATGCATGAATTAAAAAAATAGTATAAGGAATTTCCAAGGACACAATAATAAAAAGGTATGTATCGCAACATTTATTAACACTTCAATGCCATATCGCATACACGGATACATTTTGTATTTGCTGCAAGATAAACGACCGGTGGCAAACATTATGATCATTGTTGATTTGTGCACAATGCTCAAAGCGGTCAAAGCCGTCCTCAGCTATCTCGTTTGATGGGTAACCAATTTTACTATTTTCTTCTGAAGTGATGTTTCATCAGCGCCGTGAGATGCTGGCACACCTCGTGGACGGCAAATGACAAGCCTTCGTTGTTCCTAGAACGCAAAAACAGAATGATTTTTGGGATTTCTAAATTGCGACATTAATAGGCCTACACTCAGATTGCAGATAGTTTAAGCAAAGGGTATTCTAAACATGCTTAATGACTTTATCACAGTTTAAGACACTGCACGAAGGTATGTAAGGATCGAGTCGCGTGGCGCTCGGTTCTCTCTGCCTACCCCGTAAGGGATTTGGCGTGAAGTTATAGATAGATAGATAGAAGACACTGCACGAAACGACATTTTAAGTGTGTAATCACGAAATACGAACATATAACCTAAGAAGCTTTACTGTCATATAGTAAAGCTTCCTAGGTTACATGTATCCTAAGTTAAAAAAAAGGCGTTAAGTAACCCTTTATTTAACGTCTACCTCGCACACGAGGTATATGGAGCAAGGAGCATGGTTATAATTAAAAAGAAGGAATCATCTTGGGGAAATACTTTCAGCCTGTCAAAATTCAGCATAGAAATAACAGATTTCAATAGGTTTGTCGTGTTCTTGCATGTAAGTAATGCCACCAGCTGATAAGTGCTGCGGCAGTGAAATACGCAATCAATCATATATAATTATTTTGCAATGGTATCAATTTGCATCAGGCAGACAATGCTATTATCATAGTTATTAAGATATGTCTCGCGTTTTATGACTACGCCAAAAATGCCACTCGATTTTTTAATAAAAGATCTATAACTTAGACTCGAGTTTCATAATGTAAAATAAAATTCGAATACGAAACACTGAACAATCGCTAATAGTAATATTGTACTTATTCACCTTCTGCTTAAAAGTCCTGTGATTTTTTCTCTCCATTCATTAAATATCACTCAAAAATTCTTCATGTTCATGTTCCTCATGTTCAGATTTCACGTCTTCGTCTTCTTTTATTAACTTGCTAAGTTGTCTATCGTTCACTCGAATATATTCCCCCTTGTCATTAATGTAGAATATTGGGGGTGGATGACTATGGTCCTTATTTATGACCACTAATTCACCGTTGTTGGTCAAGGCTACTTGGGCTGTACATTTTTTAGAACAACGCGAGGAACAAGCCCAGCTTATACCTTTTTTACTCTTGCAATTTTGCGCGAATGTGTACTGTTCGTATACAAGTAACTTGTAACCTTTTTTTGATGTTATGAAGTGGATTTCTGAAACAAAGTCTGGTATTAACTAACTTAATGTAATTTGTACGCCGTACACCGTTGTATGTACGGTCGAAAGTTCGTCTCAGTTTTAGCATTAGCTGACACCGTTGATATACTAGTAACTTAAAATCTTTTGATGTAATGAAGTGTATATCTGAAAAAAAAACCGATGTAAACGATCTAAAATTGGATGCTTAAAATCAACTTTTTATTACCAGAAAACATTAAACCAACTCATGTCGTATTTACAGCTTTTTATTTGTTATCAGTTTAGAAGGAGAACAAAAGTTGGTTTCGTAGTTTCTTGAATAAAAACGTACGAGCCCGTACAAGTGGATTCCGAGATAAATTGTTTCCAAAGGAATTAAAGGATATGCCATTTCTATCTTGTTTAATTTTAGCTCCTATGAGGAAGCGTAGAGGCGGTTGTATGCTACTTTAAATAAGCTGACAATCTTTAAATGTAGGTATGAAAACAAAATGTTTTTTTTTTGATTTAGAAAATCTTTGGTTGTTAACGTATGGGTAAGATGGGGTGTAATTTAATTCATAAAACCGTCATGATTTTCGCTGATATTTTAAAGCTATTTAGGAACAAGCGTGATGGAAAAATCTTCTCAGGCATCTAAACAAAATAATTATTGCAAACAAATAACAGCAGTAATTGATACACTTAAAAAAATAAACAATGATTATAATCAATATGAAATTGTAACGGATGAGGAAGTTCTATTACTGGAATGTCTATTTTTATGATATACTAGCCGGCTTCGCACGGGTAATATGATCGCTACCAAACTTCACAGGATCACCTGCTGGGCTAACCTGAAAATTTCATCAAAATCTGCCCAGTCATTTTTAGTCCATAGAGGACATACAGACAAACATTCATTTTTATATATATATAGATTTTAAAGTAGTCTTTATCTCTTGAAAGACACAGGTATACGTCACATTTCTCACATTTAATTTTTGAATGGTTGCTATATCCATCCAATCGACATGATCTCGGTGATTTGAAATCGTCGCTAAAAGACAATTGATGATAACCATCATACCGCTACAGATGGCGGGTTGGCTGATCTGTACATTTTGGAGTCTCGACTAAGGAACTGGTGATGGTTCATCAGTAATAATGTCATTTCGACCTCTATCTGGCGTATTCGTGAAAACGTCTGTCACATCCTTGCGAAAATGTAGTAATCTTTCGCAAGAAGCGTAGGCTGTGCCCGATCGCCTCTTAACCGAGATAGCGGTGATCTTCATCGTAAAGGTTCATTATACAAACGATAATATAAAAATAATAAGGTATAAAGGTACAAGGTACAGATATAAAGGAACCTGCGATATTGACGCATTTCATATCTTTCTTTTGCCAGAGCCTAGTTTTCCATCGATAGGGTGCGAGGCACGAGATGAGATTAGATAGGGGTATGTGAGCATGTGTCACTTTCATCGTATTTACTCAAACTTGCGTAAAGTTTGTGTATGATGATTAAATGTGGCTTTTCATTATATTAGATGGATGTTTTGATCCCCTAAGGGATTTGGCGGAAAGTTATAGATAGCTAGATGCTTGGATACATTTGACGTAGTCAATTGCCTGTAATCATATTCATTCTCTTGTTGACGAATTACGAAATACACAGTAATAAACAGTATTTGTTTATGGTAGTAATCTCCATTTCATCTTATTGAGAATTTTAAGTTTAATAAATTAATTGAGTTTATGCGTAGAGTACATACTATAATAACATATTTTTAATATGAATTCGTAATTAGAATGGAGTGTAAGTGAGGTATGATGTCATTGACATTTCTCACATAAGTTAGAGCATCTTACTCTGGACGTGTATTCGCTTTACCATGTGTAAAGCGAAAGTATGCAGTCATTAAGATTAAATTATTAATGTGATTTTGAATTCAGATTCGCCAAACATTTCTTGGCTAGTGTGGTGTACCAAGAGTAGTTAACAATAGCGTTAGAAGCTTTAGAGATTATTCTTGCTCGGTCACTTCTAATCTTATATCATTTGTAACCGTTTGTCTAAGTACAAACGTTTAAACCATATTTGTAAGGTAAAAATGATTTCATAGTACTTTTACAAAAAAATTTATTTACTCGGACAACAGTTTTGCAACTTGTAGTAAATCAAACAGAAATGACAATATCGAAATAATTTATTTAATTTATTGTCAGTAAAAATGTAATTCTTATTTTTAAACAATTGTATAAATATTGTTCATAATAATTTATAACATGAAACGTAATATCTAAAACGTGACGCCCGATTAATCTCCGTTTAAAAATTTAAATATTTTTTTTTTACGGAAAACATACATGCAGAAATAGCTTAACAATATTGCAGAGCACAAAATGTATGGCACAACTTTAATTCAAGTTAACAGGCCGAAAGCTTATATATAAGTACTTCATGAGTACGTTATTTCAGTGATATCGTAACAGATTCATCAATAATACAATAGTACTAAAAATAAGTTTACCATTCATGTAAGAAAAAGTGAATTGAGACTTGAGAAATAAAAAGACGTGGGGACAGCTCTTATGATAATGTGAATATAAATTGCAATTGTACACTATACACGTTACTAATATATACCTAATACCCTGTTTTAAAGATGAAACTTAATAATGAAAATAATATTTTCATGGACCTTAAGACCGCTTTGACCAAGCGGTTTAACATTATTTTTGAAAGGTGACAACCCTAGCAACCTAACGAGCGTTGATAATTTTATTTTGTATAAATGTTAAAAAGGGCTCAAGTGCGCTCGACCTACCATTATATCTGTTTGCTTTGATGAGATTTTGATGATGACGATTTACGGGCCTGAAAAAAGCAATATTGTGGTGGATGTAGAAAAGTATGAATATTCGGTACGAGATAATATTAATCAAACCGGAATTTAAAATATGTATCACAATACCCAAACTTCAAGGCCTCAAGGGTGGGAAGCTAAAATTAAATTTTATCGAAACGTTAACTTAACTGTTTATATTACATTTAAATTCTATATGGCCGGGATATAATAACAGGGAATGTTCGGAAGAGTTGCAAGATATAATACTAGCCACTGAGTACGCTATGGTACCTCCGCCTTAGACTAAAATTCCATCCACCTTGATATTTGGCATTCCATCACAGTACACTTTAAATACATTTTCTTCCACGTAAGATGAACTTATGGAATCAACATCTCTCAATGATCTTCCCAGACAATCCCCCCCCCCATTGTTCTTTAAAGCCAAAACCCACAGGATCGTAACAGCGATTCGGGTAGGATTTTCTGTAACATTAGTGTTCGTATGCAACTTGTCACATAAAAAGCGATCGCACCTCGATGGATAGCGCCCGGTTCCCTTCCCGGATCGTTACCGGTTTCTTGCTTTTCCTGCCCCTATGGGTTCCACCTAGCGGTATCCCGTTTCCTAATCTATTAGTTCGGGGTGGCTACCTAAACCCTAAAGGTTTGATTTGGTTTCCTCGCGATGTTTTCCTTCACAGTCGAGCAAGTGATAATTACAAATATGTACCATAAATTCGAAAACACGAATTTAGTGATACATGCCAGGATTCGAACCGGGGACCTCTCGGTAAATAGATCGGTTCCGTATCACCTGGGCTATCACTGCTTCCTGGCTATCCCTGTGGGTTGTGGCTGTAAATATCAAAAAGGTATTTCAATGCTTGTCGAGACAAATCAAAAACTAACTTAGTGACACGAATCGTCAGAGCGGATGCTCAACTCGTGCTTATTCGACTATACATAACTTTCTATATCCATAGGCATTCGATATTTCTTCCGTGGGGGGTGGTTATGTATGGCATTATACTCTGACACAATAAATGGTTTTTCACTTTCATCAGTGTAGACGTGGGCTTTACACCCCTTTTTCCGATGACTGGAGCAGGTCCAATAATTTCCATTCTTCACTTTGTTCCTCCAGGAGAAGGTAAAGCCGCGGAATAACACCATACCGTAACCTTTTTTTGCCGGCAATATCAACGCATCTGCAACAAAATATTTGGAGGTATTAAGACAAAGGATAGTTTAAACAAATTGACAAACTCAATTTTGATTACATTTAAACAAATGTAATTAAATGTGATGCTTTAAATGGTGACTTTAATGCGAACCTTGCTAGCCCAGCAGTCGTATACCAATACTGTACAATAAAGTGTCGATTATATATACGAGTAAACGTATATATAAGGCGGTACCAAATATACAGGGATGATGTATAAGTACCAATTACGAAAACATACAAATTCAACAAATAATCGATTCACGAAAGGTCAATGGCCATCGAATGGCTGACGCTAAGCTTATTGTTGGCAACTGAATATTGACCTAAAACGACATATCTGTTTACAAAAATTTTTAGCTTTTTTCATAATAGATATTACATAAAAGTTGGCCCTGCAGAGTTTGTCCATTAATTTTGTTACAGTTGTATGTAGATTTATATATACAATATTATAATTAATAAACAGCTTTCAGCGGGTCTTTAGTCTGAATGAACCACATTGATTGGACTGCATACCATTTGACCACAATCAAAAATCGACCGCATTCCAACGGGTTATAAATTACTTTATAGATTTGTTTGAAAAACTTTATAACCCATTCGTAGGTAAGCGGTTAGAACGTAGTCGATTTTTGTTTACGGCACCGGTGCTAACACCAGCGCTAACATACTAAGGGCATGAAAGTAGAATAAACACGGTTGCAATGCTAATTTAACACGTTGACTGCCAACCTACGTAGTACTGTCCAGGACTCCAAGCCCAATAATAATGGGACTTGAATTCTCTTTGAAGACAGTTCTTTTTAAAGACTCGAGTTCGAGTCCAAGCTCAAATCCTTTTGAATTTTGAGTCTTAAAGGAAAATTTGAGTCATGACGAAAAGAACTCATGATTGAGTATTTTCAAAAGAACTTAGCTATATAAATAGGTGAAACAGATGTACACAGACGACTTTTGTATAAAGTCTCCGTCTGGTAAACCTTATTATCGATATAAAAATAGATCAAACGTTATTAAATAAATGATATGCACCCCTATTGTTAAACCCTTATTATCAAATGATATCTGTTAAGACTTCTCTCTTAAGACTAAAAATAACTGAAAAATCTCAAAGGGCTCATAGGATTCAAAGAACTCATGACTCGCGAGACTACAAGTCTCGAGTCATGCAAAAGGTCTCAAATCTTGAATTTAAGACTGTAAGAGCTCAAGTTTTTTACAACACTAAACCTACGAGTATACACGTAGTACAATATCTAGGCCCCACTACCAACTACGAATATTGTCATAGTCGATTGTATGCAATTTCTAACGAATCCTACAAGAGTGGCAGTGGAAGGAGGGCGGGGTTAAATTTTTTGGCATTTGAAGTAAAACATTATTTAATCCTAAAAAAGGAGTTTATTAGATTTTTGGGGTACATCACTGCGATATCAAGAAGTGGTGATGCGTTTTAAAACAATTTTCAACGCATAAAGCAGGTTTTTCAGGACATACACGACAGTAGTATATTGTTTCTTTGCGTTTTTTTTTCTTTTGTGCAGACACGACACGGCTTCGTCGGTCTCTGTTTTTTTTGTGTGGGTGGTAGGCGCTCCAAGTAATGTAGTAATCCTGCTCGATTTTTCTGCATTTGGCCTGAAAGATTGATCCCGGACATTCCGTTGTTGTAATCGTTAACCACCATAAGTTTCATCGAAACTACCGTTAATATGTATTATATATATTTTATGTACGACTATACTCGTAGATTGGCACTAGCTATTAAAAATCCTATCTCATGCCATACTACAAGTAAACTCGTAGTTTCACTGCACGAGTATACACACGTACCTACTATTTTGTATGGTAGCAATGGGTATATAAAAAAGTTATTACGAGTATACTCATATGACAGCCAACGTGTTAACACCAAGGCTTAAGGGTTTGATTCTTACATAAGATAAATTTTGCATGCTTGAACAAAGGTTGAGCGCATCAAACCAGCGTTACTAGTGAAGTACCTCCTGAAGTAAGCTCCTTCGGAGTTGCTGTATTTGCAGCAGAGGTGACAATGCGCGAGCAATAATACTATATTATAATACTGCAAGCGTTAAAAGGCTAAGGTAACCACACTACATTACTTTTTGGGGCAAGTGGCCACATCTGACAAAGAGTTGGCCAGAAAACAGGCTAACATGCATGAAAAGAATTACGAATCTTAAAGAAGCTAGTGCAGTGTGCAAGTGTTGCGTATTGTGGCGCTCAGTTCTCCCTACTTACCTTGCAATGAACCTGGCGTGAAAATATAAATAGTCATATTTTATTAACACAGACAAAATTAAACATTTTTTTAATAATTCACTTTTATATTCATTAATACACATTAATGTCATCCCGCGTTAAAAACAATTCAAATACATAAGAAAAGACAACACACAATATGCAAATAAGCTCAATTCTATATGCCATTTTGCCTTTTTTTTAATTTTAAAAAGAGTAGATCAAACTGATGATAATCGATTGCTATATCGATTAAATTCTCTATTTTATTTATTTATTTAAAATTATGCGCCAGTATTCAATATGCGATCATATACAAAAGCGAACTTAATGCAAACGCCTTGTCTCGCAGTTTATCTTTCAGGATATTAATTAGACACGATCTTGTCAGGAAAAGCAACGTATTTGTGCAGCTGGTACGACTGCATTGAAATTGCTAACCTTCTACTCAGTCCCCTTGCAGACGGCATGCTGTTTTAAAGACTACACTGACTGCAAACTAGTTGCAACTTTTTAAATGTAGTTGGACCATTTATATTCAATAAAACTGCATTTCAACTGCGTCACCACCGAGATAATTATATAAAATCGTTAATTCACAATTCTTCATCAAATTTTATATTGAACGAAGTCTCTGAAATTTCCGCGATCACTGAAAACGACATCGAGGCCGTAGATATGATTCATTCATTCATTCAATTGCCACATCTAATATGCATAAGTCAATTTATATACTTTTTGAAGTTACTACTTAAACAACTATGACTAAAAAATATTGTGTCCTGTAAGTATACTTACATAATTCGTACGACATATACCTAGATAAATTGACAAAGGACATGCCAAATTTAAGCTTACAGATTATGTAACATAAGATTAAAATAAACATAATCATTACTTAATGGCTTTAAGTGCTAGATTGTCCTATAAATTATTATGTATATAGATATACGCAGCAATTAATTAACAATTGCATCAGTGAAGCGCTGCAAACGGAGATACGTCACGTAACGACCAATGACTTAACCACCAATGATTTAATTATTATGATGTGGTGGATTTCATAATCTCAATATAAAAACTGTTCCCGCAGATGCACACGGTAGTACGTCAATTTGCTTCCACTTGACGCAGATGGATTATATTGTATTTTATAATAAGTAGACACAAAGGCGCCTTTGACGAAATCAGCTGGCAGCAGGGCGGTCGAGCACCTCGCCGTGTCGACCCGCCGCCACCTCACTTCAGGAATGATGCCAAAAGGTTGGCAGTTCTTAGATATCATCCATCAAGAAACTGATGAAAACACTCGGTGGCTCAGTCGTGAAAGACGCGACTTTGACACCAACGCTCGTGGGTTCGATACCCACACAAGACAAACATTTGTGTACATGAACATGTCTGTTTGTCTTGGTCTGGATGTTTTAAGAGAGGTAGGGCGCATCAAAGCAGCCTCCTGGGGAAGTACCTCCACCTCACAGAAAATCGCAGTCAAATAACAACTCCCTAGAGGGTTGTTGTGTTCCTGCGTGTAAGTGAGGTCACCAGTAAGCTCTTAAGGAGTTTCTGTGTAAGCAGCAGAGAAGGCATCGCGCGAGTGATATATGTTACAAGCGTTAATAGGCTACAGTCACTGCTTTACATCAGGTGAACCGTATGCTTGTATGCGTCCCGACGTTGTATAAAAAAAAACACCAGTGTCCAATTGTCACCAATGCCTGAAACAATAACCGGCGATTGTGTCCGCTTAGCGAAACCAGTAACGGGAACCACGGATATAAAGGTGTGCTGTATCAGCCCCAAAAACCATCTACGTTTGCAGCGCCTTCAGCGTGAAGCATACAAGCCACATAAGGAGACACAGTAGCTGAAACCAAGACGACGTCTAGACCGATACCAAAATCACAGTTGTCAATTCTAATGCAACTTTCTGTTGTATATTTGGCACATAATCTATTTTCTAAATATGAAATAATTAAAAATAAATATATCAACTACGATAACGAGTATAAACGAGATCAAAAATTGTGATAAAATATACCAAACATTTTTTTTTTACTTTTATGCTTTGATACGCTTACTTATTTTAATAACATAGTAGCTACTTAAAAAAAACCTATAGGAACATATTAAGACAGATCAGAAAAATCTATGGATTGTACAAATTTGGACTATACTGGTAGGTACACACAAGTTGTTCTGGTCTTATAATAGTGATGGAAAATTAATAACTACCAAAATCGTTAATATATAAGAAAATTACACTTTTTTATTATCCATAAATACAACATTACCATCAACCATCATTTCAGCCGGTGAACTTTCCCGATAAAATATAGATAAATAAATAACCTTGCACCTCTTTAACCGCTCGGCCTGGCAGAAGAATACATCAAGTAAATTTAACATCGTAACCAAGAAAAGAAGTGCGAAAGAGGCAAATACTTTGTATTTTTACGACAGCACTTAAAGCACTTACGTAAAGGGGAATGGCAGCATTTCGGACATTGTAAGGACAGTACAGGGGGAAAGAACAAGCTAAACAGAAGTATTTTACTATAATTGTAAAGATTCAAAATTAGTTTGTGGTAGGTACTTATTTGTATTCAATGGTGGCGCTAGTTTAGGCGTAGGTGTTATAAAACCCTTAGGACTTTCATGACAGATTTATGTCTGTTTAAGTTGCTCTTACTACAGTTCAGTATAAATAAACAACTCCAGCCAAGAAAACAAGAGAGAAATCTTAGCACCTGTATGACATAATGACATTACGATAAGCTGTTAGATAAAAAGAAAGAATTACACCCTCTCTCTCAAAAGTACGTGTTTTTTCTTTTTGTCTTTTTTACTTTGTCGAACTTATGGAGAATACCTCCGGGGGTTTCAGTCACAGTCGGTGGGTGGTGATTATGTACACCTTTGATTCGCACTATGATATCCATAGGATTTGTGGTCACCACTGAAGGACAATTGCAGCGAGCGTACATTGAACAGTACCATGTTTTAGACCCGTCTTTGTGCGGCTTGCACTGTCGTCTGAAGATGTATCTTCCGAACAGCAGTACTATGGCTCCACGAATTGTACGGACGAATTGAGCTGTACCTAATAAATAACGAAATACGTTGTATTATTATTTTGACACATAATATAGGATACATTCAATTACTAGGTTGGATAAGAGTCTAAATTCCACCAAGATCCATCGAGTCACATATTTGAAGACTAATTATATATTATCTTATCATAGTGTAAGCAAACTGTACCACACTAAAGACAGCACAGAATTGTGAGAATCCATGAAGCACAGTCGAATTCAACCCATTAACAAAATTATTGTCATTACTATCTAAAATTATTTACTATAAAAAAAACTGTTACCTTTACGTAGCGAAGGGTTTTATATCTCGAATTGTCAAATTGTGCAGAAAAGTCCTTTCATAGTATATCTAATAACAATAGTTATTATATTTATCCACCCAAAAAATTCAGCCTAAATTGTATACACAGTAACGGATGTATGATAGTATAGATAAATAGTAATTGTTAGATACGGATGGATAATTGGAATAAAAAGTATATGTACGCAGAGATCAACTTGAGATTTTAGTGTTTTGTCTTAAAAATTAAAACCATCATACGCTGATCCTGACTACCATCAAATACTTGTGTTAATATTTATATATTGGGGCAAAAATACAAAACAATATAACACAGGTTTTCTGTTTCATTTAACATTTATTTCATTTATAACCGTGACAAAATATATTCTTTCAATATTTTTTATTAAAATGATTTTGCAAAAATCTCGAGGAATGTTAATAAATAAAACTGAAACTTAACACAGCGAAACTTTTGTTAACATTTACGAATAAAATCAAATTAAAAACGTAAAAAATATCCAAGTCATACAAAAAGAAAACAAACAAAATTAATGAAAAAAAAATATCAATGAAGTCGATTACTTTTTGTGTAGCTTGGACAAAAAAAACTCGATAAACTCACCAGAGCAGCAGCAATCCATAGAGAAGACGACAGACTTACCTGGAAAGAACAAATTGTTTCTATTAGATTTTAATGAATAAATTGCACTAATGAGACACATAATAATGCTGCAAGTGGATTATTATCATATTTAAGGGCTACAAGTATCTATTAATTCAAAACCAACCTCACGTACGTACACTCTTTTATTAACAAACTAAACACTGGCTAAAGTTCTATACTTGGGGTCTATACAGCGGGCAGTCCAAATGGACTGCGTGCCGACCGCAAAAGTTTGAATACCGTTTTTGTGCTGTTGGTACTTTGGGCTATACTCCATCGAAACTTTTTTTATACCTCTAAGGTGGCAAACAAGCATTCGGCCTGCCTGATGGTAAGCAGTTACCGTAGCCTATGGACAATAAAAATATATATTGCAACACCAGGGGTGTCATTCTTGCGGGCTCAATACCGTGTGTGAGTTTAGGATCATCGACGATTCGCACAGCTCGTCTTTGCACCGTGTCACAAGGTTCTAGCTGGTAACTAGGTGGGGGCCCAGAGATGACTACAGACTACAGAAACTGCCAACCGACGTGTAGTCGGCATGCTGTTCTAACGACTGCACTTTTGCAATCTTCTGTGTTCGTTTTCAGTGATCGCGGAAATTACAGAGTGTATACACTTGTTTCAAAATGAGATTTTGCGAAATTAATGACGAAAATTTGTGAATTACAAGTTTATATAATTTTGTCGGAATAACTTCAGTTCTATTGCAGTAAGTCTAACTGGATTACAAATATGAAGTCAGCTTACAGTCTAAGTGCAGTCATACCAACTGCACAAAAACGGCATCCAAACTTCAATTTTGCAGCCAACATGCAATTCAAATGTAGCCCGTTTGGTTAGAGCCTTAAAACCTTTGCATAAACTACCAAAAAATATTTAAGACCACATATATTTTTTAATATTTTTGTAACAAATAACCTACGTTACGAATCGACGTTATCAGCATTTGTTTTTTAAATATGGTACACATTAGGCTAAATGTCAAATACCTAACTTATATAACCTATCGTTTTTCAGTTACGCCCTCGTAACTAAAATGGTGCAAAAGTGACACAGGTGTCAAAGTCTAATGAGGCTTGTAAATTCGAACTCGTCATTCTCTGCTAGGCCGCGCGCTTAATAACCTCTAGGGTTTAACATACCACACCGTAACAGTAGGGAGCATAAAAACAGTACGGAAGTACCTCCATCCCATAGAAAACAACAGACAAATAGCCACTATCTGGAGGGTTGTAGTGTTCCTGGAAATGAGTCGTGTTACCAGTAAGTCCTAATAAATAGCCATGTTAGCAGTTCGTTTAGTATAGGCATAAAAAAATACAAAAACATTCATAGTCCACGCTGAATGTTCCGGACTGCGCAAAACTGTTGGAATTCCCCATCTTAAACCATAATCATAAACAATGTTATACATAATTTCAAATTGTAACATAAATTATTTTTTGTAGACATACAATACACTTTATTGCACCAAACAAAACAAATATACATGAATTGTCTTAGGTTTTCGCGATTGTTACACATTGAATTAAACAATTTTAACGGAAGTATTTCGTGTTTTATTTATTTTGTTGAACCTGACGTTTCGAACGCTTTGCAGCGTCCGTGGTCGCAGGAAGTCTTCCTTGCGATAAGACCGCCTTTTGTGTTTTAATGTTTACTTCATGTAGGAAGTACATACTCAAACCTTAAACTACATTCAAAATCCTTGTAAAAGCTCACTATCTCTCCTTGACGCAGACAGGTAAAGTTAAACAGAGCCAAGGAGAGATAGTGAGCTTTTACAAGGATTTTGAATGTAGTTTAAGGTTTGAGCATGTATCGGATATATAATGGCAGAGCATTCCAGAGGCATACAGCTTGTACCGAAAAAGATTTCAAGTAATAATTGGTAGAGTGTGATGGCGTGGACAGCCGGAGGGACAGTGTATATCGAAGGTACGACCTTGTACTCCAGTGTGAAATGAGAAGCGCTCCTTTAGACAGGTTGGAGTTGAAGGATTGAACAAGATGGAGTATAGAAGGGACAGGATGTGCCCGTTTCGGCGAAGTCTAATAGGAAGCCATTTGAGCTGGCAGCGAAATTGAGATAGATGGTCATATTTGCGAAGTAGAAATATGAACCGGATGCAAAGATTGGAGACGGTCAAATTTATTCAATTGTTCTTCAGTAATATAAGAAGAATCGGAAGTAGCAATGAATGTGCTAACGCAATTTTGGTGTCAGTCGGTAGAAAGTATTGCAGTGTTCTTAGAGAGCCAACCGCAGATAACATCTTCCTACTAACTGAAGCAAGTAATCGTTTCTCAACAGATTTTTATCACGTATTGAAACTGGTCGTCCACAGTGAAAAAGGAATCTATACAGATAAATAAAATTGGAGTGTCTGTTTGTAATCTTAAAATAACCGCTTTTTACTAAATGCATATGGATATATACACGGTACATATACCAAAATGAATATTGTTACAATTTTTGTCTGTCTGTCGTTTGTTCCGGCTAATCTCTGAAACGGCTGGACCGATTTTGACGGGACTTTCACTGGTAGGTAGACGACTGTTCAGAGCATAATAAAGGCTACTTTTTATCCCGTAAATATTTAGGGTTCCTGCGTAAAATATGAAAAACTGTTAAAATTAGGGGGAAATATCATCAGGGAATTTGATTAAATTCGTTGTGAGTTCCAAGGCAGCTGTAGTAGATAAACTGGGGGTGGCTTAACTTGGTCGAATTCAACCCCATGAAGACACAAGTTTGCGCGTTCACCGCTAAGAAAACCACATTTGCTGTGGTTCCTGAAATCCAGAACACGCCTCTTACCATCGCCAAATGGCATTAGAATGCTTGGTGTCGAGATCTCCAGTAACGTTCAATATCGAATAACCCAAAAAACTTGGTGTGTTCAACAGAGCAACGGACTACTTTAGCGCGGGGTAAAGACTTGTTATGTAAGTCTCAAGTCACCGAAAATGGAGTACTACAGTCACCTTTGGGCGGGATCACCTGGACCAGCTTGGACCGTGTGATTCAGTTCAGAGACGAGCTGTGAGAATTGTCGACGATCCTAAGCTTATACACGGCATTGTACCCTTAAGTTTAAGGAGAGATTTTGCCTCCCTCTGTGTGTTCTACCGATTGAACAAATTGTTGATTGTGTTCGATATGATGCTGACAGCATTTTTGCAGCATGCTGACGCACCGCTCGACGAAGGCATATTCAGAGTTCGGTTGGAATGCGGGTCTAGAGAAGTTTACTTTCGATACTCTCAAGTTGTGGAATTAACTCCCAGCCGAGGTTTTCCCAAGGAAGTACAGCATGGGGTTCTTTAAGAAAGGCGTGAAGAGGTTTTTAGAATGTCGACAACGCATGAGTGTCACCCCTGGTGTTGCAAATGTGCGTAGGCTACGGTGACTGTTTACCATCAGGTCGTATTTTTATTTGCCACCTTAGTGGCGTAAAAAAGCCAGCGAGAGAGCATGAGAAGAGCTATGAATGTTAAAGAAGCGAACGAGATGTGTAAGGGGACCTTGTAGCGGTCGGTTCTATACTAACTTGGCAAACAAACATGCGGCCCGCATTAAATGGTAAACGGTCACCGCAGCCCATTGATGCTCGCAACACCACGGGGATGTTACTCGCGCGCTACGTATCTTGTGACCTGAAGCTGTTTCGTCATAGTACCCAGTAATTCCTCTGCCACATCTCACCCTTCAAACCGGAACAGCAATATTTATATAGCTGATATAAACAAGGCGGTAGAAATAGGTGAGACAGAGGTACCCACGCAGATGACTTTTGTATAAAGTCTCCCTCTGGAAAGGTAAGACAGGAGGTACAAAATTACATAATTAGTTCTTAACATTTTGTTACTTTAGGCTAGTTTATGCAATAAGATATTATTGTGTATAGTTGTTGTTAAAATATCAAATATATGCATGTATGTATGTATATCTTTACGCCAAGTCCCTTGCAGGGTAGGCAGAGAGAACCGAGCGCCATAAGACGCGGTCCTTGCATACTTCACTCGCTTCTGTGACATTCATAGCTCTTTTCATGCACGCTCGCCGGTTCCTGGGGCTTCTGACATCACCTTCTGATAAAACACGACTAATTTGGTCATGGTAGGTTAGTCTCGGCCTTCCTCGGCTCCTACATCCTTCCACTTTTGCATTGTATATCTGTTTCGTCATTCTTTCGTCCCGCATTCTTTCTACATGTCCGAACCAACGGAGCATGCCCTTTCTTATCTTAACACCGACACTCCCTTTTAGACTAACTCTTTCTCTCACAATTTAATCAAAATCAAATATATTATTTTCAAATTATAATTTAATTACTTCAATTATATAAATACTAAACTGTATTTATATAATTGAAGTAATTAAATTATAATTTGTTTTTGGTTTAACATTTGTCAGATTGTGATTAAATTTACAACGTGTCATTCAAGTATTCTTGTAGGTCACAATAACAATTTTGTGACAGATTTATTTATAGAGTATTTCAAATATATATATATTGTTATTCACTTTTATATAGTGTGGATGTATAATTGTAATTTTTGAGTTAATACTAATACCTAACAATGAGTAAGTCTATCTATCTATCTATAACTTCACGCCAAATCCCTTGCGGGGTAGGCAGAGAGAACCAAGCGCCACGTGAGTCGATCCTTACACACCTCACTCGCCTCTTTAACATTCATTGCTCTTCTCATGCACGCTCGACGGTTTCTAGGGCTCCTGACATCACCTTCTGATAGAGCACGACCAATTTGGTCATGGTAGGTAAGTCTTGGCCTTCCCCGGCTCCTACATCCTTCCACTTTTGCATTGTATATCTGCTTCGTCATTCTTTCATCTTGCATTCTTTCTACATGTCCGAACCAACGGAGCATGCCTCTTCTTATTTTAACACCGAGTAAGTGTTTACTGATTCTAATGGAGTCTTGTGGAAAGTATAGTTGATGTTTAGAGGTTTTCTTTTGATAGAGTTAGAGCTGCATTAGTTTTGTTTTATTGTAGTTAATTTGAAGATTATGATTGTTTAGCCCGGTTACTATTTCTGTAGAGTTAAATACAGAAATGTTGAGATTTTTCTCATTATCCCAAAGATCCCAACTAATAATTCATCTGCAAATTGGGTGCATGGGCTTTTTATTATTATTAATATACACTAGAAATATTATATATCCGAGAATGCTGCTCTGTGGGAATGATAGTAACTTGCGATTTGCATGATCTAATGTGTTTCGAATTTAATAAATTACTAAATTGTGTTTTTGTGGAGTAGCACAGCATTGTGCATTAATGAGCTAGTTCTTCCGATTTAAATTTTCTATACACCCTATTTTTTTTTTAATACTTTTCATAAGGTGGCTTGTATGCCTCCCGACAGGAAGCATACAAGCATACAATCCACCTTATGAAAAGTGGTTATAGTAGTGTAAGCTTAAAATTTATTCCTCCTCTCCCTCACCTCTCGATATCAGCAGAGTACCTCGCACTTTCATGTTAAGTGCATCTCGCACTTTCATGTTAAGTGCATCTAAATATATTTTTTTCTGTCCATATCTATCCATCAGTACATCATTTACTATAATCCTCATTTGTTCTGATTTCCTATCTATCAAATATCTTCATTTTCATCACATACAACTGTTTGTCTCGGTCTGGGTGTTTTTAAGAGAGATAGGGTACATCAAAGCAGCCCTCCTGGGAAAGTACCTCCACCTTACATGAAACAGAAGCTAAATAACAACTCCCTAGAGGATTCTTATGTTTCTGCGTATCAGTGACATCATCGGTAAGCTCCTAAGCTGCTGTATTAGCAGCAGAGGCGGCATCGCGCAACTGAGACTCAATGTATACAAGCGTTTATAGGCTACGGTAACCGCTTCACATCAGCTGGGCCATATGCTTGTAGGCCTCCCGACGTTGTATAAATAAAATGTAAGTTACAATTGTTTTTCATCATTTTGTTATGCTTATGTGATATTATTTTATTTTATTACACAGCATCATTTGCACAAATAAACTTCACTGAAAGATCACCCACTTACAATACTACATTCAAATCAATAGATGTAATACTCTGTAGATTGACTGAACAAACAACAAATACCTAAGGCGACAGCATGAAACAGACCCCAATATTAACATAAGTTCTGGGGTATCTAATATTGTACGTACAGAATGTTACAGCATGTATCAGAAGTCCCTTGGCATATCATCATCAAATACTTCCTCAAGAATCTCAAAACATAGTCTAAAGTAAAATACTATTTTATAATATTGTAAAGTGACTAAACTCAACTTTGTACATTCCCTTCTAAATCAGAATGTTACCTGTGTCTCCCACAGCGTTATATTGAGTTTACCCTTATCCTCTCAGTTTAAATATCTTTTTGCTCATAGGCTGATTAGAATGATAGCCCTATACCTGTCACAGACACAGTCCATATGTGATACCTTGCTTTTATACAAGGGTATGATGACGGCATGTCTTTAATCCATTCGCACCTGTCTATTCTACAAACCAGAAAACATCAGTAACTAGGGATAATTATTGAATAAAGTTATTGTAGGCAGATTTAATAAGACTTTAATACAAATTTTAAAAGAAATCAAAATGTATAGTCTTGGCTATAATGAAACTTCAGTGTATATTTCATTACTTGAGTAGTTGAATGCATTTGTGCAAATAAATTGAAATTAGATGTTTTTCTTTCATTTTTCAAAATACATCAAACCTGTCTCATACAAGAAGGTCATCTCACTTAGACTTATTCCTTTTCTGCAAAATACTACTCAATCATTTTTTTCAAGTATATAATATGTACTACATTTAGGCAAAAATGTGTAGTCTTAAATTCATATTGATTGTAATTATTTAAGAGTATGGCCACATGCAGAGATGTCTATGCTTCTCTAACGTTTGCGTTGACCTTTTGCGCTACTCAGGCTGTAAAAGTGCTTAAGAATTTTTAACTTTTTGTGACATTTAACAATAAGAAAAGAATGAATTAAATGCTTCGAGATATTCCATTTAAATAAAACAGACACTCAATGGGTGAACATAAAATGCAGAGGTCAAGTTTGTTGAATGATGCTCTTAACATATTCTGTTCAGTGACACGTGGAGGTTTCTACAACTCAATACAAGTAAATAGAAAAAATAATCAACAAGATAATAACTAAATCCTAGGATTTTGCTCGTCGCTGTGTTGTTTGACACACGTGGTTGAGACAAAATTTTGATTTATCGCGGTTTTCCGCTGAGTTGTCTATATTCTGTGTTTGTTTTGTGTTGGTGACGGTTTTAGTGATTAGAAAGGGTAAGTGTCGTCCGTAAATTGTTGGTTTCGGGATGGATGAGGACCCCCCTGACGGGGAAGGTCCTCCCTGTCTAGAGGTAGATACGTCGCTACCCGATCAAAACAATGCCAATCGGATCAAAAGACCGGCTGATGACAGCCTAGAAAACGAAGCTAAAAAAAATACCCCCCCATCCAATTCATCGCAGTCGGTATATACTAAACCTGGCTTTGAAGATGAATCCGCATTTAAATACTCGGAATCCGATCCGGGCCCATACGTTGTTCATGTATCTCGTGAAGAAATCGATACGTCCGCGGGCTCTACTATTAGGTCCCTTAAATTCGCTCAGTTTATTCATCGCAATAACTTCCGAGGAATTGTTGACGGCGGCATTAAGACAGTAGGCAGAAATAAAATGGCAGTGTCCTTCAAAAGCCCGGCCGACGCCAACAATTTCTCGACTAACCCTATTTTGGCAAATAAAAAATATACAGTGTCAATACCAAAATACCAAGTCTCTCGTATGGGAATCGTGCGAGCAATACCAACTGACTGGACACTAGAGGAACTGGTGGACGGCATCACCACGCCTCGTGGGTGTGGTCCCGTCGTCAAAGCCAGGCGTTTAAATATTAAAAAACGTTCAGAATCGGGTGTTTCATGGGTTCCGTCCACTACAGTAGTCTTAACTTTTCAAGGACAAACGTTACCGCAGAAAATCTTTTGCTATCATATGGCAATGGATGTACATATTTATATGCTCCCTACAATCCAGTGCAGAAACTGTTGCAGGTTCGGCCATATCCGCACCCAGTGCAGGTCCAAACCCCGGTGCTATAAATGTGCACAACCACACTCTGGGGACACATGCGATGTGGATGAGGATAGCATTTCGTGTTTCCTGTGTCAAAATGGTAATCACTCGGCCATAGACCCCAAATGCCCAGAACATGGCAGGCAGAAGTCCATTAAAATTGTGATGTCTGAGGAGAATATCAGTTATACAGAAGCATCAAGAAGATTCCCAATTAGCGAACGCTCGTATGCTGATATAGCCTCTAGCTACAAGTCCCAATCACAACCCCAATCACAACCCCTGTTTACCCCTCCTCAGTCCCAAAATATTCCTTCGTATCACCCTGCTAATACTTCTCCTATCCGACAGTCCTACAAGAAAACCATTTTTTATACTCCCAGTCCAAAGTCCTCCAGTGAAAAACCCTATGATTATGAAGCGCACAACCTCATCACTGGATCCCCAAAGTCTGTGCAGCCCAACGGCTGTGCTTTACCTGAGAGCCCTACTCCTATATCAACTCCAAATGATAATTTAATAGAACTTTTGGTATGCTCACTTATAAATATCATATCTAAATTTAGCGATGCCTTACCGTCCAATGTCACCAGCTTGATACAAGACCTATTATCAGCCTTAATACGTAATAATGGAACGAAACCTTCTACAGTGGAATTGTAGAAGCATAAGACTTAAAAAACCTGAATTCGTATATCTCCTTAACCAGCTAAAACCGATCGCTGCTGCCGTGTCGGAGACGTGGTTAAGACCGGATTCTCGTTTTCGGGTTTCAGGCTACTCGTGTCTCCGGGACGACAGAGCTGACGGTCGTGCTGGATGTTCCCTTTTTATATCCAACTCCTTCTCCTTTACCCAAATCCCTATTCCCGCCCACAGCCCTGAGCTACACATAGTTGCTGCAAAGAGCATCGGCATTTCTATTATATCTGCATACATTCCTCACCCTTCCCCCCAAGTTCTTAATGAACTAAGCACCATCCTCTCCAACTTCTCCAACCCAATGATTGTGTTAGGTGATTTCAATTGCCGACACACTCTTTGGGGCTCTATCTCCAATGATCCCATATCATCCTTATTTCTAGATGTGCTGGATACACATAATCTATGTGTCCTAAATGATGGATCTGCCACACGCAGAGTGTCCCCAGTCCAAAACCTAAGTGCCCCTGACCTGTCTCTAGTTTCACCCTCTTTAGTCCCCACCGTCTCTTGGTCTGTCCTCCCTAACTCCTATGGTAGTGACCATTTCCCCATTGTGGTCTCCATCCAAAGTTCCTTCACACCCTCCCCTAGCCCTCAGCCTCTCCTTAAATACAAGACCCATAAAGCCGATTGGTCAAGATACTCAAGCTGTCTAGAGGATAAATTGTCATCCTTTCCACCCATAAACGAGAACAATTTTATTTCCGCTTATGACCAACTTCTTTCATGCATCAAATCAGCTGCTGATCAGACCATTCCATTAAAAAATTCCGCCCGCAACTACATTTCCTCACCGCCTTGGTGGGACTCTGCATGCTCCGTTAGTGTAAAAGAGAGAAAGAAAGCAGAGAAATCATATGCAATAAACCCGAATATGGATAATTACATATCATATAAAAAAACCTGCGCAAGCACAAGGAGGCTCCTAGCTAAAAAAAAAAAAATAGGCTGGCTTAAGTTTTGTGAATCACTATCCCCCAGATCCCCTGCTGCTCTTGTATGGAAGAAGATAAAAAATTTTCGTGGTTCCTATTCCCTACAAAATAAACAGTCTAACGACTCCTCCTTGTGGTTAGACGAATTCGTGAATAAATTAGCTCCTCCATATGTCCCTAACCTCGACTGCTTCCTTCCCGATCCTCTTCCTCCTCCTACCACAAAAGACAGTATGAATGACCCCTTTACACTAGCGGAGTTGCACTGTGCCCTCGACCATCTGAAGGATTCTTGCCCTGGCATTGATGGTATCCCATATTCCTTTATCTGTAAAGCTACTACCTCTTCAAAGATAATCCTTCTCCAAATCCTAAATCATATTTTCCTATCTGGGATTACCCCAGATTCTTGGTCCTCTGATGTTGTGATTCCCATTACAAAGCCTGGTAAGGATCCTTCGGACCCCTCTTCTTATAGGCCTATAGCTCTTCGATCTGTCTTTGCTAAGATTTTAGAGCATCTAATTAAAATCAGACTTGAGTGGTTTGTGGAAAATAAAGGACTCTTAAGCAAAACCCAGTATGGATTCAGACGCGGTATGGGAACTAATGACAGTTTGAGCATCTTCACCTCTGAGGTTAGACTGGCCTTCTCACAAAACCAACATCTGATTGGGGTTTTCTTAGACATAGCCTCTGCATATGATAACGTCCAGCTTCCAGTGCTCAGGCAGAAAATGCTACAGCTGAGTATCCCTGAGAGACTGGTCAACATAATATGTAAGCTATTCATGTCACGTTACATCTGCGTCCGTGTTAATGGATCTCTTCTTCCTCCCCGACGTGTTTGGAAAGGTCTACCTCAAGGCTCGGTTCTTAGTCCCCTTCTTTTTAACATCTACACAGCAGACCTAGACCAATCTGTCACCAGTTTTTGTAAAATCCTTCAGTATGCCGATGACATTGTTATCTATTCTAGCTCTTCATCCTTTCCCAATTCTTGTACCAACCTCAATTCAGCCCTGTTTTATCTAAATGAATGGCTGTGCGATCATGGCCTAACCTTAGCCGTCAACAAATGCAGTGCAGTGGCGTTCACAAGGAAAAGAATCATCCCTCCCATCATTCTTAAAGTCAAAGAGGAACTTGTATCAGTTCAGGAGAAAGTGAGGTTTTTGGGCATCATTCTGGACTCCAAATTGTCAGGCATTCAACACTTGAATTACATCTGCAGTAAAGCTGAGAACAGCATAAATGTTTTACGTGCCCTTTCAGGAGTTCGATGGGGCTCTCATCCTTACAGCCAAAAGATTTTGTACAATGCGATAGTCCGTAGCCACTTTGATTATGGGTGTTTTTTGCTTGAACCATGCAGTAAAATGGCATTAGGTAAACTGGACAGAATCCAGTCGAGGTGTCTGCGGATTATCGCAGGCGCTATGAAATCCTCTCCAACACTGGCCCTTCAGGTTGAGTGTTTAGATCCTCCTCTTCATCTACGGAGACAGTTTTTGGCTGATAGATTTTTTTACAAGTCCCTACAAAATTCATCACATCCACTCCCAAACATCCTGGAACGCCTCCTACAGTCAGTCCCTAACTCCTCATACTGGTCCCATAAAGTCCCGTCGCCTCTCATTAATAGTTATAGTAGCTATAAAGAAGTTTCCCTGCCTGTGAAAAAATTTCATCAAAATCCGTTGTTTGCAATGCAATACCCAGCTCTCATCTTTCGGCCGCATGTTATCCTGGATCTAGGAGTCAATAAACAGACCATGGACCCAAACAAAGTGATCTCCAGTTTGCTTGAAAAGGACTGGACCGATTGGCTCAGATTATACACAGATGCATCCAAATCCTCGGAGGTCAGTGATGTAGGAGCTGCAGTATGGATTCCTAAATTCCATATAATCCTAAGCCTGAAATGTCCCCATCTGTCTTCCGTCTTTACAGGCGAAGCTACAGCTATTCTTGAAGCTGTCTCATATATAGAATCTCACCATATCCCCAAAGCTTTAATTCTTTCAGATTCGAAGAGCTGTCTTCAAGATCTGCTCAAGTCTCCTTTTCACTCCAAAGATAACTTTGCACTTATACTGGCAATAAGACAAGCATTATTCCATTGTCACGCCTCAGGTTCAGAGGTGGCACTGGCCTGGATTCCAGGACACTGTGGCATTGCCGGTAATGAAACTGCAGATAGGTGTGCTAGGGAAGCTACTCATTTAGGCACTGATAAATACTACATCAGCTTCTCCAGAGATCTTAGAGCGATGGCTAATATGCGGTTGAAAAGAGACTGGGATGGATTATGGCAGAGACGAGGAGCCACACATGCAAAATTTTATTCAATAATCCAAGCAGATATCCCCCGTAAAGCGTGGTTCTTCAAATATCGCCATTTTGACAAACATCCAACATCTGTTATTATGAGGCTACGTCTAGGTCATGTTTGTTCTCCGGTGTTCTTAGCTAAAATCAAAATTCTCGATAGCTCATTGTGTGAGTGTGGCTTGGAGGAGGGAACCCTTGAACATCTCTTTTTTAATTGCACGAAACTACAGGTATCATTGTACGATATGCTCCCTCCCAATATACCTCGCCCTGTTAATGTCCCCTTTCTACTTACCCTGGTGTATTCTCCTTTTATATCCGTTTTGGTCAAGTTCATAAAAATTAATAATTTGTATTTGTAAGCCTTAGAACATCTTTGTCCTTCTGTTGCGTAGTCCATTATATACCAACTCTTTTATACCCCATTTGTTCTATGTACTAATCTACATTTGTCTGGGCAGGGTACTAACTGGGTTGGCTTTACTATCGGGGCGCACGATTTCGGGGTTGGTCAGGGTTGCTTTATGTAGGGGTTAGTCTCCCCTTTCAAACGACACTACTTGGAGCTCGAGGAAATGTTTACTTTTTTTTTAATTATTATTTTAGTGCACGTGAAATGGAACGAATTTTGTTCAATAAAAATATAGTTTGTTGTAAAATTGTAATTTGTTACCTTGAAACGGAACGTATTCCGCCATTATGTTTGAAATTAAGGTTCGCGTCATTCTGCTTTCGTAAACTTTGTTTTCATTTAGTGGTTATATCAGTGGGTTCAATAACTCCCCCCCTCCCTTCCCCCCAAATCTTACAGCTTAGTAATATAATAATATACATTTTTACTCAATTTTTATAAATTCTGTATTTCGGGGTTGGTCAGGGTTGCTTTATGTAGGGGTTAGTCTCCCCCTTTTTGTTTGACATTAAGGTTCGCGTCATTTTGCTTTCGTTTGTACGTTGTGTGAATGTGTTCCAAAACAGTTGGTTAGGTTAGGTTAGAGTATGATAAACAACGCACGAGCCGAGCGAGCGA
Source organism: Pyralis farinalis (assembly GCA_947507595.1). Taxonomy (NCBI): domain Eukaryota; kingdom Metazoa; phylum Arthropoda; class Insecta; order Lepidoptera; family Pyralidae; genus Pyralis; species Pyralis farinalis. The sequence continues at coordinate 6,305,998 of OX382270.1, forward strand.
AGCGAGCGTGCCGCGGTAGCGGCCGGCGAAGTGCCAGAAGCAAATCGTTGACATTTTGAAAAGTGTCATTATAAAAAGTAGACCAAACCACCATTGTAGGAGACATAACCTCAAAAAATTAAAATGTTAATAACTTTAAAACTATACGTTTCCTCAGTGTGGGAGTGGTACCAGGGGATAGCCCTCCTCCCCCCCTCCCCTCCCATCCCCCTCCCCCCCTCCAAATCGTGCGCCCCGATTCAAAATATTACCCTACTAACTGTATGTTTGTGTTGTGTTGTTTTAGATCACCCAGCGGCCACTCGCTATTCGCTACCGATCAATAGTCATACCAACCGGAACGTGGCTTTCTCAACCTCGACATTGGCAAAATCATCGTTAAATAATCAACGATGGAGCCACATTATTAAAAATAGAATAGAATAGAACTAAATCCTAACAAAAATAGGACATGCTGCACACAGCCAAATCTAACCAGACCGGAGATTATAAAGTAAGTGTTATAAATAAATTTTAATGGCAACTCTAAGCATATAATTTATGCGAGTAGCACTTAGTACCCATTGAACTTGGGTTCCTATTTGCTATTCTCTTTTGAGATTAAGTTGATATACTTGCGAAGATGAATGGAGAAATATCTTGTAATAGACTTAAATTGTAAAACATAACTTATTTTCAGTGTTAAAGTACAAAATAATACACAAGAATGATAGCAACTTTCAGCTTATTTGCTATAAATTGTATTTGGTGCTTATAAGCAACATCTAGAAAAGCGAGCAGCATAATGACACACGCCTAAATAGAGAGTAACAGTAATATTATTAATTGAAATAACGTACCTTTCTCCAAGAAGCTATTTATACATTGTTTACGCAGTTTACATTCAATTATAAAAACACACACACAAATTTTACATTGGACACATCACATTGAACACGCTGTGTTTTGTTTCATTTAATAAACACTACCAAAACACTACTAAAAATACAATTGTGTTTGCTATTTACTCGATGGAATTGCACAACTGCGAAAATACATTTGTACATGATATTTTATCTATTTAAACGCTTATGCAGACACGTGGTTGAACACTAATTGTAAAATAAAATTCTGTAACATTAAAAAAGTAGGTGAAAGAAAGCAAAAAAAATATTATAATAATAAACACAAACACAATTTTTAGGTTATAATAGTTACACTAGGTGCCTACTTGAGTGATTAGAAAGCGTCGATGCGGAGCGTTTTGTAAACCTTATTTTAGTTATGGCAATCGTTTATTTTTAGAAAACAGTAGCGAATTAAAATAATAAGACTTCTTCCCGCGCTTTTGACGAGCGACATTGTTGTTATACTTGAAATTTTTACAATTCAGTATAAAATTAGTTTTATGTAACAATTTCGATAGTATTTTGTAACATAAGTGCTAGTGAAATTATACAGTAATGAAAAAACTCAAGTATAACAGGTTTATGCACTTTTTGGAAGTCGTGAATAAGTTCATCAAGAAAACCTTGTAAAAATCACTATCGTTTTACGGGTGGTATTTAACCCTTCGGAACCCGGGTGGTCATATATGACCGCGAAATGTATGGGAAAACGTATATAACGGGTTCTGACTGGTCAAACTGGCTTGATTGGGTCGAGGTACCCTTCCCAAGTATTTTTTCAGCACAGTTCCTGAAGCTGGAACATAGAATTAAGATTTTCAAATGGTTCTAAACTGATGACTTGGCTGTATGGGCTAGATCCCTTTGCCTTTCCCCTCGGGGATAAAAAGAACCAAAAAAAATATTAAAATAATGATTTTTTTTTTTTTTGGTTCTTTTTATCCCCGAGGGGAAAGGCAAAGGGATCTAGCCCATACAGCCACGTCATCAGTTTAGAACCATTTGAAAATCTTAATTCTATGTTCCAGCTTCAGGAACTGTGCTCAAAAAATACTTGGGAAGGATACTTCGACCCAATCAACCCAGTTGAAATACCACCCGTAAAACGATAGGAATTTTACAAAGTTTTCTTGATGAACTTATTCACGTCTTCCAAAAAGTGCATAAAGGTGTTATATTTAAGTTTTTTCATTATTGTATAATTGCACTAGCACTTATGTTACAAAACACTATCAAAATTGTCACATAAAACTAATTTACACTGAATTGTAAAAATTTCAAATATAAGAACAATGTCACTCGTCAAAAGCGCGGGAAGAAGTCCCTTAAAATAATGATTAAAATAGAGGTACACAAATTAGGAGTTATATAGGGTTTAGATACTTCAATAATATATATATATATATATATATATAAATAAAACCTTATTTTTGCACCCATGTCGTAGTATATAGGACCACGCTCCTGATTGTGTTTACTTTTGCCCACACATATAAGTTGCCTTACTTGCCTTGAAACGATTGGCAAGACACAAAAATGGACTTCTTCCCGCGCTTTTGACGAGTGACATGGTTGTTATACTTGAAATTTTTACAATTCAGTATAAAATTTGTTTTATTTGACAATTTCGATAGTATTTTGTAACATAAGTGTTAGTGAAATTATACAGAAATGGAAAAACTCAAATATAACAGGTTTATGCACTTTTTGGAAGACGTGAATAAGTTCATCAAGAACACCTTGTAAAAATCACTATCGTTTTACGGGTGGTATTTAACCTGGGTTGATTGGGTCTAGGTACCCTTCCCAAGTATTTTTTTAGCACAGTTCCTGAATCTGGAACATAGAATTAAGATTTTCAAATGGTTCTAAACTGAAGACTTTGACACTGGCATAAAGTAGCAACACTATTGCCTTATATTATATAAAAAAAGGCACATAAATATTTTTCGTGCACATGACGATACACCTAACATGATAGGTTAATTTTCCAAACAAATTATCGTATGTTCATAGTCCAGATAAAATATAATTTTATTGAAAACAATCAAGTTCCAATAGTAGTATGTACTTGTAGCGAGAGTGTATTATCGTTTTAAGTAGTAAAATTACAATACATTTGAACGAATCTAATCAGCAATTGTTGTTAAACAAGACAATTTGTTCTTCTTATTATTATGAGTAGACTAAAGAAAGTGCGCGGCAGTCACTTGCATAAAAAAATATGAACATGTACGATTTTGTATGATTCTGGCATACATAAAAAAAATGTTACAACATTCGCGTGCATACGAAAAATCGTGTTAACTCTATTTAACACTAAACCGCAACGTGCAATAAAATGTAATCTAATTGCAAAGATGTGTAGGACTTTGAATTGATATTTTCGACATTTTGAAAATGATACAAATTATTTTTCAGTTTACCTACTTAAGGAACAGATTTCCACCTCGTATATAGTCGGCGTAAAACCGCCATGAAACAACGATCCCACGAACACACAACGCCCTCGAACTTTGGTATGTACAAGAAAACAAATTGTCTTATAGATACTTCTTCAGATGACATACAAGAGTAAGGTCCGCCTGAAAGGAAGCGATTATTGTAGCCTATTGAAGCTTCTAACATAAGAAATGCGCGTTGCCACCCCTGTGGCACACACTTTTGCAGAAGTTTCCTGATGAATTTACTCATAGGAACACAACAGTACTTCAGGCTAGTAATAGTATAGTCAAGTATCACTCAGGCATCCCTCTTTTGGTATCCAAACAAATTGTCATAATTTATTAATTACATTATAATTGGATCGACTCAATTCCATGCATTTTTATCATTAATATAGTCAGATACTTTGTAATATGCCCTGCTACACAATTTGGCTTTAATAGTAATTTTAAATTTGTTTATTGACAATTCTCTTATATTGCTGGGAAGTTTGTTATAGAACCGTATACATTGCCCCATAAAAGAATTACTTATTTTGTGGAGACGGCTTGCATGTAACACAAGATTATGCTTATATCTAGTATTTATATTATGAGTATCACTCTTTTTACAAAATGTGTCTATGTTTTTATGGACATACAAAAGATTTTCATAGATATATTGCGATGCGACTGTTAGAATATTCATTTCTTTGAATTTTTCTGTAAGGCTCTCCCGGGGACCAAGTTTGTAGATAGCATTTATGGCTCTCTTCTGAAATAAAAATATGGTGTTAATGTCCGCGGAGTTACCCCAAAGAAGAATTCCGTATGCCATAATACTATGAAAGTAGCTGAAATAAACTATTCTAGCCGTATCAACATCAGTGAGCCGTCCTACTGCAGAATTTAGTTTTCCTGATAATTTTTCAATTTGTGGGCCCCATTGTAGTCTGGAGTCAATTGTTATATCCAAGAACACAGTTGTCTCCACAGGGGCTAAATTAGTTCCATTAACATGTACATTGGTAGTCACCTGTCTTACATTAGGTGTTGAGAACTTAATTATTTTAGTCTTTTTATCATTTAAAAGCAGATCATTAACATTAAACCAATGCATAACTTTAGAGAGAGCATCGTTAACTTCGTCATAATTACCTAACTGTCTATTAATTTTGAATGTCAAAGAGGTATCATCCGCAAACAATACAATCTCATGTTTGTCCTTTACATAATAAAGTAAGTCATTTATATATACTAAAAATAAGAATGGACCTAGAATTGACCTCTGTGGGACTCCCATAACTACAGGGGACCCCGAAGATCTTTTACCATTAACATCGACCTTCTGTATCCTATTGCCCAGATAAGAAAACAGAGGTTCGAGAGCCTTGTTCCTGATACCGTAGTGGTGTAATTTTCTGACAAGAGTGTCATGGTGCACGCAGTCAAACGCTTTAGACAGATCACAGAAAATTCCCAAGGCATCTTGCGAACCTTCCCATGCCGCGAATATACGTTTAAGCAAATGAATCCCTGCGTCTATAGTTGAACAACCTCTCGTAAATCCGAACTGTCTCCTATGAAGCAAATTATGTGTATTGAAATGTCTGAGCAACTGGCTAAGCATTAGTTTTTCAAAAATTTTACTGAGAATGGGCAGTATGGAAACAGGTCGAAAATTCGAAGGGTCCGAACTATCAAAAGATTTAAATAATGGAATGATTTTACTATGTTTCATCAAGTCAGGAAATACACCAGATGCCACACAACAATTGCAAATTGTAGCTAAATGTGGAGCGATTGAAATAATAATAGAAGATATGGTTTTGACAGATAGACCCCACAGATCTTTAGTGTTTTTCATATTTATTGATTTAAAAGCGTTCAAAACATCTTTTGGGCCTTTTATAGTCAAGTAATATATATATATATATATTAAAGATATATTAATGCAACAATGGTACTTCTTTTTTATGATATTTTAATATAATCTCTCTTATCACACTTATTGTGCATGTGCCTGCATTACAGGAGTATAATATAGGAGAATTGGTCTTCTTTTTCTTAGCTAGCTTAGCTAGTTATCCCCTTTGCTTATCGGTTATGATTGACGGGATCCGTTACCTAAGCTTAAGGAATTGCAAATAAGCGAAGGTACTGATTTTTACATGATGTAACTGCCGCCAGACCTCTATAACCCAGAGGGAACCACCAAACACCTTTCTTAGGTAAGGTTATGTGTCTTTCGAAATATAATTTCTTGGCTGTGTAGGTTTTCTCACGATGTTTTACTTCAGCGCAGAGCAAGTAATAATTACAAATATGTATACATAATCGAATACGAAAACACGAATTTAGTGGTACGTGCCAGGATTCGGACCCGGTGCTCAATAGGCCGGTTCCTTATTCACCGGAGTAAAGTGTTAATTATATATACGTACATAAATCCGATAACTCAAATTTAGTGGTACACGCCATTATTCAAACCGGGGACCAGTTAGTCAATACGCGGGTTCTTTGTCCAATAGACTATCACTGCTAGTTATGGAATCCTGTAGGAGAGTGATATAAACATTAAACTCGCATAAGTCTATGGGAATAGTAAAAATACTATTTATAATACAAATGAATATAATATTTTTCACACGTGTGTAGTAGAGCTAAGACAATGCGAAGTGTTATACTTTAATATTTTTTGTGATCTTATGCCGAGTTATTCTATGACAGTAAACTATTCAGTCTTATGACACTATATAGGACACAACTATGGTCTTTTTTTCTTAGGTAATCTCATAGATAACAGAAACAATGGGAGATGTGACATACCACGCGAGTTTACACGGGGACGGTTGTCGCCGAGTTTCACCCCACCATAAAACACTCACACACTTAAATAAATAAAAAATATCATTCTACGCACACAAGTACAACGACACACATTTGTTAAAACGCTGTCATTGGATGTTTATTTAAACAACACCTAAGTAAGCACGCACTACTACATTTATAAAGCGGCAGAAACAAGCGGCCGTATCTCGAAACTGTACACACAGTGAACGAATAATATTACTCGCTTTACATTGCGTGTTGGTAAACGAGCGGTGGAGACTGCGTAATGGTAGAAAAGCAATGTATGATTAAGAATGAGAAATTTGATATTTATAATTTGTATCGTAGTAAGGCCCTGGTAGAAATGGCGTCAGAGAATTTTTGAAATTAATTCTGTATTTATGCTTATAAAACGTAATATTATTTGTACTTATAGGTGATAAGTGATTCCATTTGATTTAAAGTTAACCACTGCACTTCTATTTTTGCAAAAAGGCAACAGCACAACTTGGCATTTTGCTAAAACAAGGAGCAACGTATCTCAATCGAACTTGATTGCAACTAACTAACTGTTCTTGGCAATGTTCTCGTTTTGAGCATATTGCGGCGACACCAACCACGCCCCCTCGTCACATTTCCCGTTGATTCTGTTATCTATGGGTAATCTAGACTAGATAGTACGCAATACTATAATATTATTAAATAAATAAAACAAATGATACCAGATTCAAACATTCATCAGATCAAAGCCAGGAATAATGAAATTAAACCTTTCAGAAGAAACAGTAACATAAAAATAATATTTTTATTTCCCTTATAAATAATAAGCCAATCATTCGATTGCAATTCTGGACCAAGAGCGCACCGATGCGAGCCGTGCGGATTAGGGCATCCCCCGGAGGCGACGCGCACCAATCCGCCCCCGTCGGTGCGAATTTAGATGCATGCGGGCGGTGAGGGCTACCACTCACCACGCAGCGCTAATTCCGGCGGGACGAGGGGAGCCGAGTGACGCATAGGCACGTGGAATTTGAGAGGTGGATTGAATGATATGACGAACGAACTGATAGACGTAATGAATGATAGACGTTTGGATGCTTTGTGTGTGATAGAGACTAAGCGCAAGGGGAGCGACACCGATGATCTGCCCGGTGGGATGATGGCTCTATGGTCTAGGGTAGACCGGGACGATCATGCCAGTACTGGTGTAGGTGTCGTACTCTACTCTCGCTTAGGCACTGGTGTAAGAGATTACTGTTTGGTAGGGCCTAGACTTCTCTGGGTTCGTATTAAACTGGGCATCACGCGAGTATTTCTGGTTGCAGCATACACTCCCGTAAGCTCAGCGTGTGCTCAAGAACTGGAGAAGTTTTGGGAGTCTGTGAGGGATGTTCTGGACTTAGCTGAAAGGAATGAAAGAGTGATTATGTGTGGGGAGATTTGAATGGATGGGTTGGGACCAAGCGATACAGCTATGAAGCTGTTCTTGGTCCGTATGGAGATAACAGAGTGAACGAAGCAGGTAAGTCAATACTAGATTTATGTATGGAAGGAAACCTCCTCATGTCGAATACTTTATTTCATCATAAGGATTTTCACACGTATACATGGAGAAGGAACGACCAAAAAATTGTGATTGATTTGATTTTAACAGATAGACGTCTACGAAATATTATATTGGACAGAAGAGCCTTTAGAGGCCCCACTCTTGAGACGGACCACTGCCTGGTGGTAAGCCAGTTTGTGGGCCTTTTAGGAAGTGGAGGCACTGGCGAGTGCGTATTCCTTTCGGAGGTCATGAAAGGATAAGGAGCGAAAAATTGCAAGATGAAAGTGTAAGGAAAACGTATATGCAAGCCTCTCCGACTCAGATGTGGATGATTGTTGGAAAGTTTTGAAAGAAAGTATGGCGGATAGTGCAAAAGAAGCTTGTAGGTGCGCAAAGAGACGTAAAACAGCGAAAAGAGATGCCTGGTGGAATGCGGAGGTTGAATCCTCAGTAGCAAGAAACAGGAAAGCGTGGATGGATTACGTATCATCTTTGCCCTTAAATGAAAATATAAGAGACAAGAAGAAATAAACGTACCGTCTATGCAAGAATCAAACCAAAGCTTTAGTGAAAAAGAAGCGTGACATACAAGTCATGAATGAGGAAGAGGCTGACGAAAAACTTCGAGGCAAATACCAAACTCTTTTGGAGAGAGGTAAAGAAGTCTCGGAGTGGTTCGTCGGCATCCAGAATTGATACGATAAAGTCTAAAGCTGGTGTCATTCTTGCGAACACTCAGGAAGTGTTAGAACGGTGGAGTGAATATATTGAGGAAATGTATGAGTATGCCTCGGACGCTCACAATGAGAGTGAGTCGGATGCTTACTCCACGTTGACGGCGTCCGACGAAGTCATAACTATCGAAGAGATCGAATGGTCTATACGAAGCTTGAAAAATGGAAAATCAGCGGGAATTGATCTGATCACGGCTGAGATGATCAAACTAGGTGTCACTTACGTCCGGGACGCCTTCTGGTACTTATGCAACCTATGCTTAAGAACTGGAAGTGTCCCAATGGACTGGGGACGCGCAATCATTGTACCCTTGTATAAAGGCCAGGGGTCACGCGTGGACTGCGCCAGCTATAGGGCTATCAGTTTGATCAGCTTAGCAGCAAAAGTATATGGAAAGGTGATTGAAAGGAGAATGAGGGTGACATCCGATGAAATGCTGTGGGACGCACAAGGAGGTTTCCGAAATGGAAGAGGATGTACGGATCAAGTTTTCTCGCTCCCCAATATCGTAGAGAAGCATCTGGCCATAGACCAGAAGGTTTTCTGCTGTGGATCTTGAGAAAGCATTTGATAGGGTTGTGCGAAAGGAACTGTAGAACATACTGCCGAGATACGGGACTGACGGTTCACTGCTCCGTGCTGTGCAGTCCACTTACAAGGATTGCTCAGCATGTGTGCAGATAGATACCTCCACCTCGTCATCGGGGTGTGTCGAAGTTGGTGCGTAGATTTATGACCTTTGGCGAATACCGTTGGGTAATTCTAAGTATAAGGTACGCAACCCTCACCAACGTAACCAGGCCATAAGTCTACGCACCAACTTCGACACACCCCGATGACGAGGTGGAGGCTATGTATGAAGACATCTCCAAGGCCATACATACCTCAAAACTCACTACACAGTGCTGATGGGGGACTTCAATACAAAATTCGAAATAGAACGATTAGTTGAGAGTGGGGCAATTAGGAATCGGGCAACGAAACCAAGGGGGGTAACTGCTGGTCGAGTTCATGGAGAAGGAGGAACTCTTTATGATGAACTCCTTATTCAAGAAGCAGGCGCAACATAAATTCATCATCATCTTGACGACCAACCGGCGTTTATTTAATGATGTCTGTATGATCAGCAGGGTGAATACCGAAAGCGATCACCGGATGGCAAGAGGCATCTTGAATATTTTTTTTAACCCAGGCAAAAGCCCAGAAATTAGTTTAAATCAAATTGCATCTAAGTTTATCTATTGTAGCTTCTACCCGTCTTACTCCTAACTCAGCTACTGGTAGTGTAATATTTAATAACATGCATGTATTGTGTGTTGATGCCGCTGCTAACTCAGCATCATTAGAGACTTACTGGTAGCGACGATTATTCGCAGGAACTTATTGACCCTCGCGAGAATTAATATTTGGCCGCGGTCTTGTGGTCTATAAAATAAACGTCTATAAATTTATTTTTATTATAAACCTCTTGTAAAGGAATCGACGCCCACCGGTAGACTGCGAAGGGATGTGGTGAAATTTCTTTCATATTTTAGAAGGTAGACTATTTAATAAAACTTTTATCGACGATAGTATGTATCTTGTCGATAAAACTTTTTTAAAATTATATTTTTAGTTTTCGTCTTGTAGTAGGAATGTTATGGATTGTGCAGAGGGTTCATGAATGTTCTTATTTTTTCTAAAAAGTATGTAGTTTATATTATTACGTTACCGTCCTAAAAATTATGTTTTTGTTGTTGTTGTTTTTTATATTCATTCGGGTCCATTTATTTATTTTATTAATTTATCTCTCTATCTATAACTTCATGCGAAATCCCTTACGGGATAGGTAGAAACATAATGAATGTATTAATATTACCAAATCACTAGATAGCTGCAAAAGAAATAAATTTTCATATTATATTAATAATGTAAATTAAATTTATTTTCGTACATATTCAAAGTAATCATTCGTATAAAATCACGTATAATGAAATACGCGCAAATGTATGTAGTTACGTTTCGGTATTCCACATTTGTAATGGATTATTATTCTTGCGTATCAGCGCTAAACTTTTCACATTCTTCAGAAACAACAGCTGCAACCATGCTAAACATGTATGTACCGAAACGTTACCGGGGGTTGTAAACACCAAAAGTGTCAAAAATGGTTTAATTCGTAATTTAACCATTTTATTATATTTTTATATTATTATAAACTGTAATTATGTACAAAGAAACAATGAATGTGAAATTAGTGAATGTGACTCCAGAGCAGTTAATTTGTGTTTGTTGTGTCAATTAAATAACCTATAAATGTTGTTATTTGTATTAATATGTTTCCAAGTGAAATGTGGGTTAATTCCGCTAGAAAATATGTTTGTGAATTGGTTTTTTTGTGCAAGTGTAAAATTATACGTAAATTGCGCGCCAGAGTTCCAGAATATGGTAAGTGATTTTAAGAATTCAATGGTCCAAAACATTAAGAATTTTGTGTGTTTTCTGAAATAATTTGCTTTTCTCCTTTTCTACAATGCAGCATTATCGATTTGAATTTATTTAAGTACGTCTAAGTATGTGTTATTGTTTGTTTTTTGAAGGTAGAACTTTGACATGTGACCAAAACAAACATCAACTTCAGTAAAAAATATTTATTGGAATAAATAAAATCTTAAAATTCTATTTAATGTCTTATTTAAATACATGTCTCATACAACACTGTCGTGATATTAAACTCAATTTGACTTTTCTCATTGTACAATTTTGTAAATTGTTATTTGGTCATTACTAATTTTGTTGTCAATATGTAGGTAAATACAATATAAAAAAAAGGTAAGTGGTAATTTTTTAATAAATACTGGTATTGGACTTTTTTTTAGGAATAAAAATAAAAGTTTTATGGAAGATCCTAATTGCAGTTTCATTTGTATATCTAAGTTAGTAGATTAATTTTAATGTATCTTGTGTTTATATCAGGTATTTCGTGTGAGGCATAGAAAAAAATATTTTCATGGTAACTTTACAGGGTATTATTTATGCTGCACAGAGAGGTAACAATATGCGTTACAGCACAGCACAATATAGAAGATACATAATAGTTCCTGCTCGATTCAATAGACGGTTAAAATAGATAAGTTTACATGTTATTGGGTCTGTGAAGTATGGTATAATGTTCAGGTTGTATTAAGGTTATATTAATATTTAGCTAATGTCCACTACTAGATGATATTCACTATGTGATGTATATTAACCCGTCAGATCCCGCAGTTACCGTTATTCAGTATATATGTCGTAAGCGTATGGTATAATTATGGCAGTCGGAACTCGGCAGGTTAATATGTATATCTGAAATACTTAATAGCGAACCCTGTGCTCCGAAGCGAATGCATAGGATGCGACCAGAATTAATGCTCAGATGATGATCTTAAATACTTTATTATTGACTGTCATTATAACATTATAACATTTGTCATATATATATAATATTTCTATATATGTTATATTTTTAGTTGTACTGTACTGGGATGCTAATCCTCCTGCAAATGAAAGGGGGTAGGAGAGCCTGGACAATGGTTCCAAAGGTTTTGTTAATGATTGTTTTGTCATCAGATTTAGTGATACTTCACCGTACCCGAGGCCAAGTATTCTTGCATAATGGTCACCAGTATTACAAACGTAAAACATATACAAATGGAGCATCTGTTTGTTTTTGTACTTTATATATGAGCAAAATCAATTGTACTGGATCATTAACATACAAAGTAAGTATTTTGTTATAATGTACTAGGTTGGCAAAAATTTTTTCCTGTGAGTGAGCTTGTAAATTGTTTGCATTAGCAGTGAGAGATAATAATTATTGAGATTGTTCTTGTATTGCATTTGCTTTTATATGCATATGACTAAGGTGGTAAGCAAGAGCACAACCTGCCAGATAGGTATGCCTGCATTTTGCAAAGAATTTTCGATCTATCTTGTAACATGTATTAAAAGGTTTCATTGTAAGTGCCCTCCTTTTCGGAGTTAAAACTATAATAGTTAATTATGCCATTTGTTCCTTTCTAGTTCTTTACCGTTGTACTAAATCTAATACTGAGTATGTACACATGACAATAAGTTATGCATAACCATGCAGATCTCACCTTTACTGCTACAATATAAGATGGGTGTATAGTTAAATAGATTCATATGTTGTTTTGCCAAAAATTTAGTTCGTAATCCCGTATGAAACCTTGATGAATTAATATTTCTAGTGATCATGTTTCTTATGATATGTCATCAATTTTGTTGGATCAATTTAGTTACTTTCGTAGTGATTTAATAAAATTAAATACAGAAATATTTACACATGAGCTAATGGTCAGTATACCATTGATGATCAGCTGTGTTGGTCCCAGGACATTGATCATGATCATTATAACATGTTTATTTAAAGATGTCCCCATTCCTTCCAACTCCCAGTCTTCAGGGTGCTTCCCTCAGTATGCGAGATAGGCTGAATATACTAGGTATGGGTATACATTGTGACCATAACCAGCGTAACTACATCGAGAGCCTCATCTCAACAGTTTCAAGAATTGTTTGCATCTCTGGGATGGCTCCGCACAGTATCTTCTCGAGGCTCTCTATAGGTTGTAGCGATGGGCTATCCGCATAATTGACGAAGAGGTCACCAAAAACCCAGAACCTCTTCAACTCCATAGGGACATAGGTTCTCTAAGCGTATTTTACCGCCTTTACCATGGTAAGTGCTCTGAAGAACTGTTTCCCTCATCCCACCCTCTCCCTTCTGTCATAGAACCACACGTGCAGGCTTGCGATGTCATTGTTCCACTGTTGAGAACATTTCTTCGCATACCAAAAAATTCGCCAATTCCTATCTTTGTCATACCATTAAAAAGTTGAACTCCTTGCCTGCGCATGTGTTCCCTCCTTCCTACAATATGGGACCCAAACAAAGCATGAAGAAGCATCTTGCGGGTCAGCATGGCAGCGTCAACTGGCAGGATACTGTGTAGTCTATTGTCAGTTGCAGTTGCGATTTGGGCTCCTCTTTCGCTTACCATCAGGCAGAGAGCCACTATGCTGAACTAAAATAAAAATAAAAAACTATCACATGTTAAGCTGAAGCCAACTTTATAGTAAAACAAATAATGACAGACCTGAAGGTTGTTTTTTCCTGTGAGTGAGCTTGTAAATTGTTTGCATTAGCAGTGAGAGATAATAATTATTGAGATTGTTCTTGTATTGCATTTGCTTTTATATGCATATGACTAAGGTGGTAAGCAAGAGCACAACCTGCCAGATAGGTATGCCTGCATTTTGCAAAGAATTTTCGATCTATCTTGTAACATGTATTAAAAGGCTTCATTGTAAGTGCCCTCCTTTTCGGAGTTAAAACTATAATAGTTAATTATGCCGTTTGTTCATTTCTGGTTCTTTATGTTGTACTAAATCTAATACTGAGTATGTACACATGACAATAAGTTATGCATAACCATGCAGATCTCACCTTTACTGCTACAATATAAGATGGGTGTATAGTTAATAGATTCATATGTTGTTTTGCCAAAATCAAATTTACGAGCAATTTGATCTGTAATTGTCTGTACTTAAATAAAAATAACTTGAATGTGATAGCAATCAAGTACAGAAGTATGCAACAACTTAAAAATAAATTAAACTGAATACAAATTTCTGTACTAATCCTCCCAGCAGACAACTGATCAACAAGATCCTGTCAATACAAGAACCTATCTTCATTATAGTAAATATTGAATTTCTATATTTTGTGTGTTATATAAAACTTGTTTCAGGACGGAAGAATAATGAAAACAAAAAGACATGTTGATGGTTGCAAGCAATTTTGACAAGAACAAAATGGCTATAATGTTTGAAGAATTTCTTGCCGATGTGTCCGTGTCTTCAGAATCAATTCCAGCTGTTTGGCGAAAACATGTTGAATTATGGAAGAAATCTGGCATTATGGATATACCATTGTTCGCTAGTATTAAAACTGCTGCGTACAATCAGAGAAACAGAACCCAAGCACAGCGAAGTCATAAATCCTCATTTCATCCTATGTAATGACACAGGCTAGGCTATAGAATAACAATTTAAACACGCTTACTAAGGATTATTAATGATTTTATCGAAATTCAATTCGATACCAGAGTCGGAATTAGAGCCAGTTGCAGTAATTGCGTAAAAGTGGCGATGGTACGATCAAGTGCATATGCCTCTAACTATCGTTGTTTTGCTAAATTTTACACATCTGTCTGTGAAAGCAGGCAAGGCCCGCGATAATTATTACTACCGTGAATGTTCCTTTACGTCAAAACGAAGTTGCGTATTTGCTTGACGATGTGAAATGTCATAGGACTGGTGGAAAAAGGGTGAACGAAAGTGTGGGTACACGGAACGTATGTGTCCTTTTTGATTCGCGGTAGACTCGTTGAATTGTTCGACAAAACCAGTTGCATTTAGAGAACGATGGAGAGACAGGTAGCGTATTTTTGGTAATCTCGCTCTTTTCTCTGAGTGTTAGTTCAGCTATACACGTCTGTGCTTGCGTATGTGTACTGCTGGACGATTGTAATAATTGTGTGAACATTTCGCATTCTCGTTCACTTGTAAACATGCTTTACACAGTAGATTACATTCTTACGAGAAGTTACAAACAAATTAAAATCTTTATTAAAAATTTACCTTTGTTTTATTTTTTTACGTTATAGTAATTGTAAAGAATGAAAATACACTGATGTGTGATTTCTTTTTCTTACTTTCGACTGAGGGTTTTTATAGAAGTGCTTTTAAAGGGTAAAAAACTCGATTTCGAAATTATGTCTCGGTATATGTCAGTAGATGTCAGCCAGTTGTCAATGAATCTATCTATTTTAATGTTTGAATCGCAATGAACTTACGTTAGTAATATAAATGTTAATGTTACTTTATCAATATCTAGAGCTGTCCGTCTAGATTTTATCTGCAAAATTGTCTAAATTTAAGTAATTTCCATATAAAAAAAGAAAACTGAAGATTACACGTTAAATACGAGTATATTAATAGATGAGTGCCAAATATCTTGATTCTCTGTAATGGATTTTTTACAGTTTGAACATTTTATTTATTCCACATAAAATCTTTTTCTTAAGACTAAAATGATCATTTTTCATGTTTATCTTAAAGTGTATACTTTAGTTGTACCACAAACCTTACAAAGATTTGATAGTACTCATGAACTAAATTTTCGTCTTTTAATTAAAACTTCGATATAAAACACACTTAGCAAATTATTCAATTCAGATGCAGGAATGGTAGAACTTATGGATACAGCATATGATGATGATATGAATCGTGTGATGGAACTTGTTATAGTATTTTTATATATTTATAAATATAGTCGACCTATCATCACCAAGGAACTTGCTTGAAGTTATGAGTTTTGCTACAAACTACTAAAATTGGTAAATCACAAAAATTAAATGAATCATAAATAAGCAGAATTAAAAATATTTTTTTCTAAAATATTATGATTGAATGTTTGATAAAATCTTCTTTTTAACAAAAGAAATCTCTGAATGCATGCAATATAATAATGAATAGACTTTTCTGTTGAAATAGAACTATTTTTGGACAGTACCATGAAACACGACCTGGTATTAACATTATCTTTCGCCACTCTAATCTCTTCACAACAAAAATATATTTGCGAATCTTTAAGTTTTGTTGTATTAAGCCAGATTCTTCTTCTGTTACATACAAAATATAGTTTGATGTATATGACGCGTGCATGAAAATGAAAGTCTAAACAAGTTTGTTGTACACTACTTAATTGTACGATTTTTTAGTGTTATTTTTTATACCACTAAGGTGGCCAATAAGCATACGGCCTGCCTGATAGTAAACAGTCACACAGACTTAAGAGGTAATTTACGTTACATATGTTCCCCAGTTTGGGAAATCCCGTTCATAATCATCGCATCATGATAGCAAAACTACGATAAGTAGATTGGGATATTAAATAAATTACAATGAGGATAACGAAGATATAAATTCATTAAACGTTTCCCCTATGCACATATAAATTTGTTTTTGAATAAAATTTATTTTTAAAAAGCATATAATAAAACATTATAATCTTCTAAAAAGGCCTTTGCAAATAATTCATCATTATATGTAAAGTAATTTTAGGAAATATTAAAATTACATAAATTGTACAAATTCTTAAAATTACTTTGCAAAATAATAACTATTTATTTTCAAAGTAATTGTAGGAAAGTTAATATAATGTATTTTTTTATTCAAAGTTAAATGTGAGGTACAAGCACAACTTTTTTTTTACTATTAAATTCAATTATTCAATATAGTGCTAATGTTTTGATATTAACAGATGAGGTGGTGACACTGCACAGAAGGCGGGGCGTAGTGTATCTCCACGCGGGATATCAATATTACAAACGTGAACTCCATAAAAATGGAATTGTACTATGCACTTGTTCGCTGAGGTTCAAAACTAATTGCAGTGGATCTATTACGGTCCAAGTGAGTATGACTTTTGTACATAAAAATGTATACGTGTATATATTTTTTATGTTAAGGCTTATGTTGGAGATTAGTGGAATTTTGAAGATACTATAAAAAGACCACCTGGTATGTACCACATGATACATTCAAGTGATTTTATAAATATCAAGCGCCCTGTCCGAAAACAAAAACAGTAAGTTCTATAACCTGGTCACAGCGCCACCTACCTGGTCTATTTGTGAATCTTGAATCCACTGAACACACGCAAAACATGTCATCAGTGGGTCAACATTTTGGGTAGAGTTCAGAAATATATACACATATAGAAGAATATTATATGAAAATGTGTTAATGGAATCAGCTTTTAGTTTGCGGAAGTTAAATTTACATGCAATTTGATTACTTATTTTTGTGCTTCCGATACCAGTTAGTCTATGTTAAATAGCAGCGGCTGGCACCTACTCACTACACGGTTGCTTCAGTCGTCGTCTGCCTGTATTCAACATCTGTAACCGAAAATGCATGCAAAGGTCGCCGCTGCTACCTTGCTATTGTAGTAGCCTTCATGCACATATGGACATACATCATTGTATGAGTAGAATAACTAGGGCAGCTGCAACCGCGGTAGCTGCATTGCCAGCTGGCAACGCAGGTACAGTCATATGGAATGCATCTTGTAACGGCAGTCAAGACAGACAGACATACGGACCTTTTTGTCAGGAACGGGTGGAGACTATCAAGCTGAAATTAATATCGAATACTCAGGTCAGTAATCCCTTCCAGCTGTGAAAAAATCAAACTTCTAAGTCAACGCATACGGTTATTTATGCCTTTTCGTCATATCTTGACACTCGCAAGGGAATCAAAACCTATAGGGAACTTCCCGGTGACCTAGAATTATGAAATTTGGTAAGAAGCAATGTCATGTCGCACAAGATATTGTCACAAAAAAAAGAACTTTTTGCGACAATAATTTGCGAAAATAATTTTTTACGGAACCCTCGGAGCCCTTACTGAGCGCAAGTTGGACTCGCACTTGACGGCTTTTTTTCAAATTGTTTGTTTCTTTTTGAGTCAATCGGCATCTTAATTAAGAGTATTTACATTATTATGAACAAATGTTTGTCAACAGGACCGAAGAGTGCTATCATTCCACAAACATGACGACGACTGTCAACCTAATTTCGTACGTAACAAGATCGATATTGAAGTAAATAACTTCATGATTGACGCCGCTACCTCAGCTCAATCTGTTCAGGTGATATGGAAGAAATACGTTCAGCTATTGAAGGACTCTGGTATAAAAGACAAAGACATACCTGGATTTGAAAGTGTAAGGAGTACAGTGTATAGAAAAAGAAAATTGTGTGCAGTTACTCATTGAAAGCAAAAGGTGTATTTGATTATAGATCTTATCGTTTTGGAATGAGATCCAAAAACGTCGTTTACTATTGATGATTGTACACAGAAGACATGAATAATAAGTACGATAAAGGCCCCAGTGAATAATTTGTAGGATAAATCCTATGTTGCCACCATGAATAATCTATGGAGAACCGAGGAAACGATTTTGCGTATTAACTTAACATACCGCTGCGGGTCGGAGGTAACGTTGAATATGCAGCTCTTATTGGGCAGTTCACGGATCAACATTGCGTCACTTATCGGCTTATTGGTTAAATTATTCTCCCATTGATCAGGATACCAGAATCACTGAGACATTTAGGCGCTAACACTACGTTTTGGTGAGCGAGGGGTGCGTTTATGCGTCGTCAAGGAGTTTATTGGTTTGTGGATGCCACCAATGCCATACTATACTATATAACAAGGAGAGATCGATACAAATTACATTCTCTCTTTAACAATTCGTAAGAGAGTAAAAAATAACTTACCCCCACGTCACTGAAAAGCCAAGTGTATTCTATGGAGTTGCTTTGTTAGCATGAGGGATGGCAACACGCTAGTAATACTGTCTGGAATCCTGAATTGGAGTCCTAAGCCGTAGGATCTCATTGATGTACCTATAAAAAAACTGTATCCTATTTCATTATACCATCAGTATCATAAGATATACTAAATTTTAGTATTTTTTGAATGCAAATCAAATGTTTTGAAGGAAATCAAAATCTTTTAGTTAAAAGTAAAAAGTTATTATTTAATTAATTCAATTGAGAAATAATTTTAAAAATAACAATATCAAATACAAAAAAAAATATTTATTTGAATAAAAAATGTGTAGAACAAAGATCCAACATGTAAAGACAGCGGACAGACATGTTAGAGGGAAAATTGATATCGTGTATATTATAATACCCAGAACGAAAATAAAATCGCTTTATACAAAGCAGTATTTTTAGCTGCGATTTTATTTTCTTTCTGTGATTTTTAATTATGTTTCTCTTCCTGCCTTGGGGGAGGAAATAAGTTGGTATATGTACGTACCAACTAATTTTCGGTTTAATCTACTCGACCGATGCTATACTTTCTTCTAGGTTGTCGATGGTTGTATGTTTTTTATTATATTTACTTGTACAACTTTGAAACTTTGAGTATTTATTACTTTGAAACTTTGAGTATTTATTAATGGTAAAGGTGGCAAATTAAATTGTATATAGTAAACCTTTACTGCTATTTAAAATTATCAATGCCAAACAAAAAGTGATTAGACTAATTAAATGTTTTACTTTTGTCAATAAGTGTATCTAAGAAGTAATCTAATAAATTTATTTGTTAAGCTCATGCTGACTCATAGGTGTGTAAACACTGATCTCCCGCCGGCAACGGAACAGCTTTCAACTTTCAACATCTTTGATTGATTGGAGACATTTATCCCAGCAATGGGATGAGTGTGATTTGATTTGTCCCATAACTATATCTGTGCAAACTACGTATACTGTTTGTCCAATCTGTTGCAAAATAATTCGTAAAAGAAATATTATTTCTTAGAAGTCACTTTTCTGTATACCTACATGTAACATATGAAAAATTATCAGTTAATGAACTGATTAATATCCAATAGCTTCACTTCTCTTGTATAGATGACGCAGCATTGTTCAGAACTAGAACTAGACCCTCACATGGTCAACACTTTGTTGGCAAGAGCACAAGGCTTTTGGCCAGGCACTTTCTCGAGAAGATACCAAGCTCCGAAAAGAAAGAAAAGGTCGCAAGAGTTTGCAAAGTTTGTGCCGATATTACAAAACAAAAAACTGGGAAACGTGGACGCAAAGAGACTGTTTTTTACTGCCCAGACTGTAATGTACCTTTATGCTATCACCCCTGTTTCAAATTATTCCACACACGTAGGGATTATACGTGTTAAAAAATAAAAATGTTTTTGTTAGTTATGAGTTTTTTTTTCACTTTTAAACCCTATCTGGAGGTTCATTATGAAATAAAAATAAATAACTTTAATATATTTTTTATTTTTATCCTCAAAATATATAAAACCATTGTATATATAAAAAAAAAATATGCATGTAAAACAGATAGTTATTTGTTTTTAATGTTACAATAGCGGCAAAAATCGCCGGCGTATCAGAGATGGCGCGCTATAAAAGGGTTAGCTATTAAAGTGTTAAGTTTTCGGCTCTATTCATTTCTCTGTTATGTTAATTTATAAGGTAGGTACACATTTGTTTAAAGTGTAATGTAATATTATACTTGTAAATTTGAATGAAATAAAATATTGTTTTTCTATTATCAGGCTTGGTGGTGATTCAACGTAACGGCGGCGTGGTATATCTGTACCAAGGCCGTCAATATCACAAACGCAAAACATATAAAAATGAAGCTTTTATATGTCTCTGTTCGTTAGGAAAAAAATCACTGTGTCGTGGATCAATCACAATCAAAGTAAGTATGTTTGAAGACTAGTCCACTTTTGTTACCGTACCTAGAAGAAATGGTTGTATAAAGACTGTAGAACGTTTCTGAGACATCCATTAGAGTTAGCGACGGGGCCAGTGTAACTCTTAATAGCGTTTACTAGATTCACTTTTTGGTGCTTAAAGGCTAAAACTCACAGAGGCGGGAAAAGCGGGACAGCGGCAGGGTTTTTGTGTGATAGGTTGCATATAAACACGAATGGTACAAAAAATCCCGTCTCGGATCGCTGTTGCTTTCCCGCTTTTGCCGCCGCTATGGGTTTTGACTTTATAGAATGGGATTGAAATCATCACGCAATGCTCAATAATCCCTAATTTTAAGATAAAAAAATATGAATATCCGCGTCGTTACCCCTCTAATGTGTCAATCGTACAGTTTTCTCTTCAAAACCAGAATATACGGCAGTAATTTTTCGTTGTAGATAACAGACCTAGATTGGAACGCCTGTAGATGTTTTTTTCCATGCATTCCGCAAATGGAGTGACGGTAGCGTCTCGCGCGTGATGCCGTAGAGAACAACACTTTGATTTTCAAGGGAACTTTATATCTATTGAAGCTAGATATCTATGTTTAGAATACTAAATAAAGTACATAAACAGAATTCAGTTATTTCTGTGAGAAGACGTGACAGTCATACGTATATAGGTCTTCTAAATCCTGTAAGGTGAGATATGAGGTTCTTGATTGTTCATTTCAAAACAATGATTTCGTTTGCTTTAAACTTTTCATCCATCTTTCGCTGCATAACTGACAATATAGTTCCTACAACGTCCGATAGCCATTTGACCAAAGCATTTGTTCATCGCTTGTATTTGCATAATTTTATATGACTGTATACTAGTGGTTCAAATCCTACTTGCTGCAAAAGTTTCTTATTGGATTGTCACTAATTACGTAGCCGTAGCGTGGTCGTTCATAGCAAAGTTCAAATGTTTATTCAGAAATATAAAACGGACACTGCAGTTTTTGCGCTCAAATTGCTCAATTCCGTCGTGCCCATCTGTATGAAAAATGTATTCCGAAAAAAAAACTACAAAAAATAATTATAAGACTTTATTTTTTTCCAATGCGTAGATTCAATACACACCGTAAACGCAATGTAAATTTCTCCTTAACAATGCAGTTTTCAAAATAGGAAATTTTTAAATCAAAAATTTACATTACATAGGAACCACAGATTGTAACTAATACTATAGGCAGAGAAGGATACTCTATTCAAGATTCAAATAAAAAATACTTGGGATTTTACTTTATCCATTTCGTACGTCTAAAATGTGACGCGTTTTTAGGGTTCCGCAGTACAAAGAACCCTTATAGTTTCGCTATGTCCATCTGTCCGCGGCCTAGCTCAGAGACGCTTGGTACTAGAAAGCTGTAGTTTGGCATGTATATACATATTAACTATGCCTATGCTGATAAAGTGGTAGATAAAATCTTGAAAAGAAATTTTTTTGGTGGTATACCTCCCCTACACGTATAGTGGGGATGAAATTTTTTATTCGCGCCCACAAAGCATTGAATGTGTAGGAACACACTCAATGTTTTTAAAAACCTATCTAACGAGTCCCCATAGTGGGCGCGTAAAAAATTTCAGGAGCATCACTTTTTGATATAACGATCCGTTTGCGAAATATCTATATTAAAAATGAAAATTTTTGTTAAACTCAAGTGCCGCCTCCCCCCTCCATGCCAGCGAAACTTGTATTTGGAAGTGTAAAAAAAAACAATGGTAGTAGTCCATACATTTTTTGCGTTTTGCTTCCTAGTTTCTAATTAGTACGGCCAAGTAGCAGAATTTCCCCCCTGCGATACATAGGCAATTTCATAGTTCATTTGAATTTCATATATTTCATATATTTTAGTTCCGATATTTTACTAGATGGTGCTGTTCACTAATTACATCGCGCTGGGATTTAGTTTTTATCAATCTTAACAAAGCGAAACAAATACGATACCCTACTCGGTGCGTGGCCCGACATGCACTTGGCCGGTTTTTTGTTGGCCTTGTAATTTATTAATTGTCAGTGCAAAACTGACGTTGATGGGTAATTGTAAACTTTTAAATTGAAACGGGTAATTAGATGGAATTTTGGGTATCTTAGAGCACCATCTATTGACATTTACGGGAGGCAACGTATATTAGTTATTTTATGTCCCAAAAAATACGTATGGGGCACCGTACGGTTACTGGTTATCACTCACACGCTTCCTGCGTGAGTGAGATAACCAGTAACCAACCAACAACCCTCCAGCGAGTTGTTATTTGGCTGCGGTTTTCTGTGAGGTGGAGATACTTCACCAGACGGGCTGCTGAGATGTGCCTTACCTCTCTTAATACTATTGAAACTGGAAGCAATTCTAATGTTGTTTGATAATAATATAGAAATACACGCTCTCACAAACGCGGATAGACGCAGATAGTGAACAAACAGTAATATCGTTGGCAGAGAAATACGTTATGATCACTACAAAACGTATATTTTGATGATAAATATCACCTAAAAATTTAATTTTTAGACTTTCGTATATTTTCAGGTACAACTGTTTTAATATTTAAATTAATATTTGTGTTCCTATTGTTTTCTATTTCAATATATGGTGCATTTTGCAATAGACTTTTTTTTTGTTTTCCTTTATTCTTGATAGATAGTCATTCTTTTTGGGTAGTGATTGATTGCTAATAAATATCAAAACTTTCACTATTTTCAAGGTAACGTACGAGTCTGTAGTATGTGTTCCCTGATGTTTTCCATGTTGAGTAATTTCTGTATTGTTCTCGTTATATTCTCTGTTTGTATGTACCTTTTTTTAATAATTATACGATTAATACTAAATTGTAAAAGTATGTTTTAAGAACAAACAAATTTTTTCTTGATTTTCTTTTCCTTCGGGTAGGACAGTTTTTAGTAAGTGCGTATGAGGTCCTTCAATGTTTATGCATACAAAGTCTTAAGTTTCATAAATTTCATGGGTACCTAAATATATTTTGAAGAACTTGCTTGTTTTGTTGGGTAAAAGTTTTCAAGAGTTCAAGTTTCTTATGGACTGAGCACAGGGATACTGGAAAAATTCAAAGTCTATCGTCTTGACTGTTCTCTGGTCTCGAAAATCTAGCTGTGTAAGTTTTTGATAGGAACGTATCTCATCTGCATCGTCTTTATTAATAAGGCTTGACCGATTTTTATGACTTTTTATGTATACTTGGTAGGTATGAGAATAGGTCGTAAAGTATATTTGATAAAAAAAATAATAAAAAAAAACATAAGTATATGGCAACGTTTGTCGGGTCAGCTAGTATATATATATTTGATTACCAGTAGGGTACATTTTCTGCATGTCCAAATTTTAATAACCGAACAAAACCTATTTGCTTTGGCATCACTTGTTTTATTAAATGTACTACAGAATTGTCTGTACTGCCCTTGCATATTCCGTTTTAATGTAATTACTAACAAACGTTTGGGCCGTCTATGTTCGGTGATAAAATCATCGTCATTGTTGTTGTTTTGTCAAAATCTCTTTTCGAATAGCCTTTGTGATTCCTTTTGTAGTTGTATGAGTATTTCATATTTTGGAGTTCCTATCACAAGTTATTATTCACACAACATTTTTATCGAATATAAAATAAGTTTCACTCATAGAGTTTACAAAACTTTCAGCACTAATCAACTTGAATTATACTTTAATAGAATACAATTTAAATTATGGGAAATGGGATAAGCCGTCTTCTAGACATCGGTGATTATACTTAAAAAAATCTAGTGCATAAACATACAATCACCTCTTTTTTGAAGTCGATTTCTTCGTCGAAGACCTTTACCGTGATCCCATTGTTATGTGACTGGTGGGTTGGCCAGGATTCACGATTTGCTGATATCCTTGAAGATTCCACCAATCATAACGAGTTGTCGAGAACATGTGAGGGGAAGTAATCACGTGAACAGATACCAGCGTGATTATCGCTAGATGGCATTGTGCTACGTGTGATATCTTGATAGCGGTAGCCGCGATTTGCGTAGCTTAAAATTTCTACGACTTATGGACAGATGTGATGGATCTTTTTTTCGCCATTCCGCTTTGAAACCCAAAAAATATGAACTTATTTGACAAATATATTGCTATATTTTATGGGCTTCATAATAAAATTTTGTTAACAGGACCGAAGGGTAATAACAACAATATACAAACACAACGATGATTGTCAGGCAGGTATGCTTGACTACCACAGTGATATAAAAAAAAAACCTTGGTCATTAGCCCGTATTCGGCTGCACGAGCACGAAAGACTTTATTCGAATTAGAACCTGATGCATTAAAACACTGTTTTACTCAAATTCAGGAACAGATAGAAGTAAAAGAAAAACTGGCTTTGGGTATCCAAATTCGTGTAAACAGAACGATGAAACTGGACTAGATTGTCCAATGACAGGTCTACTCGAGCCCGTCCATTTACTCTTAGTGGTTTGTTCGAATTCTAAATACAATCGAATTCCGGCTGTCGACCAAGTGTTACATATAAAATCAACTATATCCTGGAGTCCTTGCACCTACGTAGAGACATCGGCAGCGTGAGGCATCTATCACGGCGAATGTTCTGAGAAGCTTTTCAAATCGGCCGTTCTACCCCTTCCATAGGGCTATTCTTGCTAGGCTGACCTCACAGCCTCATAGAATAGAGTATTGGCACTAACTCCATGTACCAAACTGTTCGGCAATTCCTATCTCAGTCACAACTATAGAGATGTGGAATTAGTCCAAAGGGCAATGTCACATACAATGTCCGCATAGTTTATAGTGTTGTAATGTTCACAAGGTCCTCTGTATCTGCTTTTTTCTATCAAACGAGATGAAAACACACTGACATGCTACAATAAAAAAAATCTTATATCGTATGACTAATTTAACAATTATTGATTCTAATTAAAGATGCAAATTTATGTTTCCGGTCTGAATATTAAAACTAAAGGTAATTTTATTTCTTTACCAGGACGGAAGAGTAACAAAATCTAAACCACATTCCTTGGGATGCTATCCTGACTTCGAAAAGAATCAGATTGACATAGAAATGAATAAATTCGTAAAGAATGCAGCCACATCTTCCGAACCTGTACCGGCTATTTGGAGGAAACACATGCGGCTATGGAAATCCTTTGGTTTGAATGATCCAAACATTTCGTTCTCCAGGGTCAGCAGTTCAGTTTACAGGAAGAGAAAGCTAAACTCTGATAGGCATTATTAATAAATATAGTAAAAAAACTACTTTAATGACCAAAGGACTTACTAGGACTAGTCAGATGTTACCAAACACGATAGATGTGCTGTTACTCGATATAGCTTTCGATCGTATGTATCGAGTTATACGCGTATGCGCGAGCCCGGGCTGCCGGGTACAGGCCGTATTATACAAAGAGTAACGTTACTACTACATGTCTTACGAAAAGAACTGCTGGAAGCTAAGAACTCTAATTCTATAGAGATCATTGCCATATAATAAAATTCTAAACTGACCTATGTCTGGACATAGGAATATTTAAGAAAAATAACATGAGGGATCATTTATATAAAATCAATGGAATTCCCAATAATTTCAGATTTAAATGAAATTTAGCACTGAAATACAGTATGTTCTGAATTAAAATATATATACAGATTTTTATTACGAAAATATTTAGGTTTCCTGTGCAAAATTTAAATAGCCGAACTCTACGCGAACGTAGCGTCGGACACCAGCTAGTCACTGAATAAGACACCAGTAAACGGAAACTACGTGACCACTACACTTCTTAAAATTCATTTATATGATCATATTTTCAGTGTCTATCAATAATCAATATTTAAAACCAAAACACCAAAATTTAACATCAATCACATACCCACGGTATAGAGCTTTCAATCTAAACAAATTAATTATTAGAAAATTGTGCTGCAATTTTTAGCAAATGTTTATGTTGGCTGTTAAAAAAAAATAACTGTCATAAGTGCATGGTAGTTTACGGTGTCTCTTGATTTTATGTACAGAATGAATAGATATTTTGGTGTTGTGTTGTAATGTTAAAAGTACTACAAGTATCTCATACTACTTATTGTGAAATTGTGATGTATATCATTCTAAATATTTGTAATATATAACTGTATTCACGTATTTAATTTATTTTCTGTTTATAAGTATCTTTGTTGTGGCGGGCGCGTAATATGATGTTATGACGATATGGGAAGTCTTTAGCACAAGAATTTGTTTTTTTAATAAAATAATAATTTGAGGTTTTGAATATACTGTTTTCAAAAATGCAACTGCTATTTTAATTTAAATATTATTGAATCGATACTTTGTCGGGTGTAGTAGGGCAAATTGGGCTAGATCAGACGTAGAAACGCTTCCTTTTCTGACAGGTGAAAGAAATAGGAAAATTGCTCCTACTCTTACATATGAAATGATTCTAGAATCTAAAAAATATACGCCGATACTGATTTTCTCAGGGATATGTATTTGGACCACATAAGAATGTAATCTGAAGTTATCAGTTAGCATTAATGTGAGCTTTAGCTGAATATATAGTTACATTAGTGTTTGTGAGACAGTAGAATCGTACAAAATCTCGTAAATAGTAATTTCTCTTACCTACCAGACTTGGAGATTATTCACCGAAAGGGGGGTACAGTATACCTTCATGCTGGACACCAATATCATAAAAAGAAACTTTACACAAACGGAGCTACAATCTACATATGCACATATAGGCAGAAAAAACGCTGTGTAGGATCAATTACGGTGAAAGTAAGTTGATATATATATTTTTTGAAAACAAATGGTTGTACCCTACATAGCAGCTCCATACAACAACTAAATATTTGTTTTTCGTATTATATAAAACAAGGTGAACATTGTCTCGGCTGTGTCGTCGAGGCCACAGGAAACACACACATGGAAAATATGCAGTAGGGCAATTTCAAATTTGTGCTCATCTGATGTGAAGTAAAGACATCTGTTCTGCTCGTAACAAAACAAAACCTCAGAAGCATACTAGTAACTTCATTCTCTCGCAGGAACACACAAGTAATACTCGTTGTCTGCTATCTTCTGTGTAGAGGTTGTACTTCCGCAGTCTGACTGCCGTGATGCCCTCTATTTATCTTTCTACATGGGGTGTGTACAGTGGGGTGCACGCGTACCATGCGCAGGACTGGGTTGGCTTTGACTTTAAAGATGAGAATGAGACTTACACCGCAAAACGCCGATTACGTTCCCACGTTCCCAGTACTCATATCACATCACAGGCACTCATGTCACACATACGCGGTATTCGTATCACAGAGAAAATGACAAGCGGACAGACTATCATTTCCTCTGTTATATGAGTGCCCAGTACTTATATAATTTTGAATGTTTAACGTTTTTGTCCTCAGGATGGGAGAGTAATAAAATCAAAGGAACATACCGACGGATGCAATGCTAACTTTGTGAAAAACAAAATTGCTGTAGCGATATCAACATTTTTAGACGCTGCTAAAGATCAATCTTTACAATCAGCTGAAGTCATGTGGACTAACCAAGTACAATTATGGAAAGACTCGGGGAACTTGGACACTAACGATTTGCCCACGTTCGCGAAAATCAGAAGTGTTATGTATAAAAGACGGCGTATATCATAGATTTCAGAAAAATCTTTCACGTACTTCCATGTTTATGATTGTTACGCACACCTCAAGTTTTGTACCTATAATTACAAATATGATACTTATAACTGCTACGGTATAGCTAAAAAAATAACGTTATGTCTTATTTTTCTCGGATCACCGAGCGAAACTGACCCACAAAGATTTATTATATTGTTAATCTTGATAAAATTGACACTTCTCCACCATAGGAAAGAAATAATAACAAAATGTACGAGGCTAAGAACTTTTCAAATGACCCTCGTACTCGTATCTATTAATTTCCATATATGTTAATTATTTTCATAATGTTCAAAGACTCTTTCAATATGCTATATTTTTATCGGAAACATCATTTTGTTCAAGAATAGACGCTAAATGTATTTATTTTGAATTATTTTATAAAATTGGTTCATTGAGAATTTGATAAAATTAACAATTCTTTACTAAAAGACAGAAAAACATAACAGAATGCATTTATTAATTTACATATTTTAGGTTTAAAGTCTGAACCTCGTTTTAGTTTGCCGTATTTATATCGGATACATATTTTTTTTTGCGTAATGAAATAGACACTATTTGTTTTCATTAGTTAATTATTTTATTCGTAATCTTGATAAACATGACAATTCTTTACTAAAAGAAAGGAAAACATGACAAAATGCATATATTAATTTACATATTTTAGGTTCAAAGTCAGATAATCATTTTAATTTTATCAAAAATATATTTTCGTTCAAGGATAGAAGCTAATTTGTAAATGTGTTAATTTTAAAGATTATTTAATTATTTATTTTGTAAAGGTGGCACGAGGAAAAGGAAAAAATACAGTGTCTCTATTAATTATCACATTTTAGGTTCAGAGTCAGTATTTTTATTTTCTAGTTTCATTTATTTTCGTTCATGAGTAGATGGTAATTGTGCCCATTTTAAAGGATTTTTACTACG
The DNA here is from genome assembly GCA_947507595.1 of Pyralis farinalis. Lineage (NCBI taxonomy): Eukaryota > Metazoa > Arthropoda > Insecta > Lepidoptera > Pyralidae > Pyralis > Pyralis farinalis. The sequence continues at coordinate 6,335,415 of OX382270.1, forward strand.
TCGAAGGAATATAATAAATTAAATCCGGTAAGCCGATATGCTTTGATCTCATGATTTGTCAACCTCATAGGCCATCGTGCAAGCCTATTCGAGCATTTAATTATCGAAGTAATGGCATTCGATTCTAAGTACCGAAAGCTGCACGTGTTTCCACTGTTTTCTGTCTGTTGTGATTAAGGACTTCGTGTGAAAAGTTGTCTGAAATGACAATTCACTCAAGTTACAAAGAAGTTACGAGTACGACAACACAAACACAAAGGTGTTAGACCAACTCTCAATTGACTGGGTGTTTTCAGTACAATTTAGTTTTTTTCGACAAGAAAATAAAATAAACAATTTAGCTCTTTTTCATTGTTTTTCTTATGGTAGGTTTTAGTACATGGTTTTACTGTGCGGACAAGACAACACGCGACTGATTGACGCTTTTAATGTTCTTCCATAGGTTGTAGTGGGTCCCAACCATCAAGTAGTTCGTCCGCTTGTTTGCTACCCTGACAGTATATGTTAACTTGGTCCTTTTTGCTTACACCGCAAGGGGCTTAGCGTGAATATATAGATAGACATTATATTACGTATATACATGTTTATAGCAGATCAAGCGTATCTTGCTCACTTTTGGATTGGTCTTAACGTACTCTATAACAGGGAACATACGAGTATTACCTATGTAGGTGAAGGTAACGTCAGGAGCCTTAGAAATCGGCGAAATTGCATGAGAAGAGCGATGAACGTTAAATAAGCGAGTGAGGTGTGTAAAGAACAAATCATGTAGCGCTCGGTATTCTTTGCTTACCCCACGAACGATCTACCGTAAATAATAGATAGATTGATAGATAGATATTACCTATATATAACCCACACTAATATTCATTACATAACATACGAAAGGAAAGTAGAACAGGTAAATTTAATAATCAGGCACGCCGTAAGCAGGGAAAATGCTTGCACGTCACGGAAGACGGTAGCTAAATAACAATTTCCTTAATAAAGATTCACCTGCTTAAGCAGAGTCCTTAAGAGGTACTGTGATAGTAACAGGTGATACTGTCGTTGCAGGCGTTATAGAGGCCTTAGGGTCTAATTAGATTAAGGTGACCGCATCACATCAGGCAAACTGTATGCTCACTAGAACTGGTATGAAAAATATAGCTTGTGAGTATACATGTATGTAGATGGGATATAGATTGGGATATTTGACTACATATATAAACCAAGTAATATTATGATGGATAGATCCAAAGATTTTACCAGATAAGCAGTTAAAAATTAAAATTGCTACCGTAACACGACAGCTGAGGAAGAAGGAAGTGGTAGGGTTTTTAATACAACGTCGGGAGGCATTCAAGCATACTGCCCACCTGATGTAAAGCAGTTACCGTAGCCTATTAACGCTTGTAATATTTTAAGTATCACTCGCGCAATGCCTCCTCTGCTGCTAACACAGCAACTCCTTAGGAGCTGGTGACATCACACACGCAGGAACACAACAACCCTCTAGAGTTGTTTTATTTTGCTGCGGTTTTCAGTGTGGTGGAGGTACTTCTTCAGACAAACTGCTTTGATGCGCCCTACCTCTTAAAAATCCTTCCTTCTTCCTATACCTCTAACTTAATTCTAGTCACGAGTAAGCGAGATGGTAATATTAAAGGTAGCTATTGAGTTAAGCGTATTTATGTCTTATGACATAAATAAGCTTAACTCAATAATAAATTGCCTAGTTGCTTAAATAATCATAAAATTGGATATGTAAATATTAATAGTATTTTAACATTAATGTATCGAATTACTAGTCATCCTGTATATTGCATTATAAAAAAACATGTGCCATTTGTCTATCGGCTATCTAAACTTGTGCCATATTGCACAACGTTTTGCATCTGTCACTCACTGGCAATCGACGAATGCAGTTGTCGTCCATTGACCGTAAATTAGTGCGAAATTGCTTTGTGATCACCTCGACTAGTACTATACATAGAAGTTCATAGTTTTTGCTATAAGAATGAAATTAAATAAGACTTATACCAGTGTTTTTCAACCTTATTCATGGCAGCCCTCTTAAACAGAAAAAAAATTGGATACCCCCTCAGCGATGGCTAATTAATAATTTTATATTACAAATATGTAATCCGTACAACATGTTTCTGTAAAACAGACATAATTTAACATCGCCTGCGTTGCCAAACGTATCCACAAAAAGGCATTAGGCACAATACTTCAAATCGAAACGCTCACGAGGGTTGCGACCCACACGTTGAAAAGCACTGACTTACAATTCTTATAGCAAAGACTATCTAACTTGTAAGTTACTTCTAAGGAATGTAAATATATGTATGTAATTAAAAATGACTGTGGAAATGTCTGTTGCTCAATTTATTACAAGTGAATGTACGTTCGTGTAACAAATTTGTTTAAACATTTATATTAATCGTATAACATAATTGTATGTGTTGTAATCTGAAAGGATTAAATTGCTATTTGCCAATCCCACTTTCATTCTATGACGGAAAATTGATTTCATTTCAGATACAAATTATCAATTCATACCAACACCACGTGGAAAACATTTGTTAAGGCTTAATGGGTACACGTATTCTCAAATGAAACTAAGTAATAATTATTACTGTTCAAAGAAACAGTCAGGGAACTGCAAGGCCCGCGTGAAGTTGGACGATGATGGACAAATAATTAGTGCAGACTACAACCACACTCATCCACCGCCAACTTATGTACAAACTTCGTCTGGGGATTTAATTAAATTACATTTTTAAGGTTTCAATAAAAAGACAATCGGTTTAAGCGTAAAGTCACAAGTTACTCTCAGATGAAGAACATATATTAACATCTACATAGTCTATAGCTAGGAGCTAGAGCTAGGAGTGACAGAGCATGAAGCTAGAAACTTCGAAATGCCTGCATTATACGTGTGACGATTGGAGACCGCGTTTGCACTGATGATTTATGCAATAGAGTTGGCCTGAAAGAGAATGTTAAGAAAAGAATAAAGGTGGAGTCGTACTCGTACGTTCCTTACCATCGTGAAATGTTTAAGACTATATATATAGTGTAGTAAAAATAAACTACTTTAAAAATATGCGTCTTCAGTACATATCTGTTATCTATATACAGTTTGTGGAAAAATATTGTTTAAACTCCCGTTTTATTTACAGGCCTCTCCATAAAAAATGATAATATTTATATTATTAAAGTATATATTCGGTTTTGGATCAGCATTCTACACAATGTATCCAAATTTTAGTTTGCTACATATTAACAGACAGGTGGTCAGACAGTAGAGTGACACCAATCGTGTTAGTCCTTCAGGAACAGAACGGAACTCTAAAACGCACAAACGCACGTACACAATTCGAAAGTAAGAAAGGAAATGTAAGACCCAGGAAGACCGAGATTCGGCCTCCACTTCCCAATTGCCACGTTTCATTATTGATAGCATTGTTATTAGAATGCGAAGTGAGGAGCCATATAAAATGCTATAAGATATAAAGTAATAAGCGTGTAAAATATAACCATAAATGTTGAAGAACCGAGTGAGGTGTGTAACCAAGTCACGTAGCGTTACCTTGTAAGGAGTTTCGCGTCAAAATTTACATAGATCAAGTACGTATTCTAATTAATACCTAAATTTTATGGGGAGTTATGTTATTTCACCAATTTTGCTGGCTTAACAAGCTTATTTCTTGGATAAAATACAAATACCGTTAATTATCTATAACCTCTTAACATTGTTTTAATTTTAACTCTTAAAATTGTTGAGTCTGAATGAAAAATAATACGATTCATTTAAAAATGTCTTTCTGCTCCTATGTAAAGTAAATATATTATACTATACCTTCAAATTGTGATTTAAAACTATCTCCTTATTAATTTAACGTTCGTCCTAGATTATACGTTTCGATAATTTGCTTATCTGAGACTGACTTGTGACTCTATCTTCATAAAACTTGTTTAATTTTGGTAAAGTCGGCTTTACACCTTTTGTACTAGTGAATAATAGTGGCCATTATCGCTGAATCATTTGATTATCTATGGTATATATACTGAAGCAATAAAAACTATTCTATATTGTGTATAGGCACTACATGCTTCGCCGCCATCGTTGTTTGGTTTTTCATGTTAGTATCAACACCGGGAAACCTAAGTAAAATATGTGTTACTCGAAAACATATTCTGTTGTAACTCCTTTTATAAGTTAGCACTTAACTTACTTGGCTACTCTACTACTTGAAACTTGGGATTAGGCAGGCGAATATACAAAAACGTGTGAAATGAAAATGGAAACCGACTAAGGACAGTAGAAAATCAATCGTGATTCGCAGGAATCTTTCTGACTAGTAATGATGTAGGGTAGGTGGTGTTCAGTTGTAATATACGGAACTAAGTTTACCGCTGTTAATTCTTGCTTGCCACAGCGCTGTGGTGTGAAATGTGTAGTGTGCCAACTCCGATATACAATATGAAGTAGTGGTCTTTTAAATGTTTCTTTTCTTCACTTTTTACAAGAGTATGCAGAAGACGGAAGGTTCCAGCCAAAAAAATATATGTGTTAATTTTATGACTTTTTATTTTCTAACATTTGTTAGCGTTTTGTAATTCATGTCATTTGATTACTGTGTGTGATTTTTTTGAAAATTATTTTGTTACTTTGTCTTTTCTCCTTAAAACAACTTAGTACGAGTAATTAATGCAAAAATATTAAATGTTGTTTTTGTTTCAATGTTGGTTTTATTTGTTATATTGTTTTAAGGTACTCGAATCATGATCATCTCTTTTTTATACCACCCGGGTGGGAAATGATATGTTGTGTATACAAGATTTGCCTGCTAGTATATTGCTAAAAAGTTAATTTCAAATATGATTAAATTTGTTTAATGCCCATATCAGACGTTGATTTAGCAAAGTTGCTATTTAAATAGAATTTGTTACGTTTTTCTCATCCAAGTAAGTGGGTATGCATGCATCCTGTTCTATCACTTTCGAATCTTCACAATCTTCAAAAAATACTACAATGTTAAACGCTCAGGGCCATATGATATATATCAGTTTCAAAAAAGTCGCTTTTGCCACAATAACCTGATCTAACTTAACAGATATAGGGGTCAACGCTACATTCGTCGGGACTATAGTAAACTAACCCATCTGAAAATTTATGATTATTAGGGAAACAAAATTGAATATATTTTAGTACTTTGTATAATTTTGGTAAATAGAAAATAAATAATCAGTTATTTAATATTCAAATTATTGTATTAATCAATTTTTCGCTACAGGTTTGACAGATAGTATGAATTTTGAAATAATGAAGATTCCGCTGTAAATGCAAAATATCAGATACCTAGGCTAATTGTCCGTATATATTTTCCATGTATCATAATATTTCTTTTGAAATTGACTGTCTTCATTAGTCATTAAATAAAATAGGTAATTAACGTGGCGTTATACAAATAAACTTTGTTTTTCAGAAGGCGCTATTGGATATCGTTTTGTGCAGAATGCGAAAGGAAAACCATTGCTTATGGTCGACGGATATACATACTGCAAACATATTAGAAGTTTAAATTATTATTGTTCCAAGAAAAACTCAGGGTGCAAAGCTCGTGTAAGAATGGGGGAAGATGCAAGAATATTGAATTCCTACTTGTGTCATAATCACGATCGTCCGAAGTACATCATAACTGCCACTGGACATTATTTTAAAGTCTGATTTCTTAGTTTTGTAAATGCTTATTGTGATTACTCTCTGTAGTTTATCTACAGTTGTTTACTGTGTTCCTTATATTATTTTGAGTAGCATTACTTAGTTCATAGATTTGTCTGCCTTATTGTTTATCTTAGTTCCTACTTTTTTATAAACAATGTCGTAGAGGACATGAGTGAGTGAGTGAGTACGTTTTTTATATTATAATTTGACGAAACGAAAAACTAGTCGTAACTTGACTGACTTTTTGGTATGATTTTATTTTTCGTAACACAATAGTTGTAAGTGTTTCGTGAACCTATTTATAAATTAGTTAATAATTTGAAACCAAATTGTTAAGTAGAAAAATAGGTTTTATATTATTAGACTCGATTATTTTCCAAAAAATTAAAACCAGACAGTATTGCCCTTTATAATTCGGTAGGCTTACTATAATAAAAGCAATGTATATAAAAATACACTATATTTTTTTCTTTCTTTCTATATTTTTTTCAAAGAAAAAATAGCACTTGGTAAGTGTATGATATTTTTGAGCGCAACGGTGGGTTTAGAATTTAAACTTTAGGTCTACCACCGTAATGGCACCGTACTATAGTCAGGAGAGTTAGAAACCGGCGAGTGTTCATGAAAAGAGCTGTGAATGTGAAAGAAGCGAGTCAGACGTGAATAGATGAAAAGCGCCGTGAATGGTAATGACCGAAATATGGGGCTCTCGGCTTTCCCTGTCGACCTCAGGTGAAGACGTAGCCAGCATAAGAGTCTTCTTATGTTAATATTGATACGGCTCATCTATAACAAGGTAACCTTCGTAAAATTTTGTAAAGCGTAAAAAAAAGTGTTTGTGTTCTGATATTTAATTATAATCAATGGTTTTGGCCTACACTATTATAAGAATAACCGGTTATTATAAAAGTAGTGAATACGTGAAATTTTATTTAGTTTCCAGCAGAAATCGGTCGGTTAGGGGGAAGCGTGCTCGTCGCGATCCTGCCAATCCAGCAGTTTGCTGGATTGGATTGCAATTCTGGGTTAAAGCCACACAAATGAGCGGGTTAGGGTGTCCCTTGTATGCGGCCCGTGCCGATTTGCCCCCATCGCTTGGAGCAAAACCACCACCACTATGGGTTAGAATAAAACTGAGAATTATGTGCGATTTTGCATATGCATATGCTTCCGTAAGCTCAACCAATCCCCAGGAGCTCGAGAAGATTTGGAAGACCATTAGGGATATTCTGGATTTGGTTGAAGGGAATGAATGGATAATTAATTATGTGTGGAGATTTGAATGAATGAGTTGGGGCGAAGCGAAACAGTTACAAGGCTGTGCTTGTTCCATACAGAGATAACAGAGTCGATGATGCATTTTAAACGTATGTATGGAACGAAACCTTCTTGCGATGAACACGTTATTCCATCACATAGATATTCATACATATAGGTCCATGTAGACGGAATGAACAGAAAAATATGATTTATTGGATTCTGATAGGTCTCCGAAATTCATTAAAGGATACAAGAACCTTCAGAGGTCCCACTCTTGAAACGGATCACTCTTCTTCGTAGCGTTACCACTTTCCTAATCAATTAGGATTGGCGAAGTCCGCTACTTAAGCCTAAGGATTTAGCGAAGACACTGATTTTTCACATGGAGCGACTGCCATTAGACCTCCACAACTCAGAGGGAAAACCAGACCTTTCTTAGGGTAGGTCAAACGTCTTTCGAAATATAATTTCTTGGACGTGCGGGTTTTCTCACGATGTTTTCCTTCACCGCCGAGCAAGTGATAATTACAAATATGTACGTAAATCCGAAAACATGAATTTAGTGGTATATGCCAGGATTCGAACCGGGTACCTGTTGCTCATAGGCCGGTTCCCTATCCACTTGGCTATCACTTGCTCTACTCTTGAAATGTACCACTATCTGATGGTAACTCGGGCTACGTAAGCAATAATACGTAGCTAATAGTGATTTGGTTGCATTTTTTTTCAGTCAATGCACCTTACGAAGTCATACCGACACGGTCAGGGAACCTCTTGTTGATGATAAATGGTTACACTTACAACGGAAATAAGAAAAGACTCCATTATTATTGTTCGCAGAAAAGCGTAGGATGTAAAGCTCGGATCACACTGGCTAGGACCGGGGAGATCACACGAGCTCATTATACACACACACACGACCGACCTAATTATGTGAAAACAGAATCTGGCCAATATGTACTTCGAAGACGACTTCATCGTCTTTTGTAGATAATGTAAAAATACGTACAAATTAATAAAATATATTTATAAATAGCAGGTTTTTAATTGCAAACCAAGTGTCCTACCTAGAATAGTTGCTTTATTTGATTTCTTCCTAGAGTTATGTCGTTTCCTAATCAATTTGGTTGGGCGAGGCCCGTTACCTACGACTAAGGATTTGACGAAGATATTCATTTTAGATATGGAGCGAGCGACAGCCGTCAGATCTTTATAACCTTCAGGTCAGGGTTTCCTTGCGATGTTTTCCTTCAGCGTCGAGCAAGTGATGAAGACAAATATGTACATGAATCCGAAAACACGAATTTACTGGTACATTTCGCCAGGATTCGAACCACAGACCGTCGGTTAAAAGGCTGGTACTTTATCCACTTGGCTATCGCTGCTCTGATTTGTCTACAGTCGATTCAACCTAAGAAATACATTTTAATAGATCGTTTTCTTTTTTTTATTATACTGGGATTTTACCTGTGAAAATTATTTTCTTTCTTTCTCTTTCGGCATTCTGATATACGTAATATGTGACAGTTATCTTCCCCGTTATCACTTAGTATAATTCCATTAATAAATTAATGTCAAAATGTAGTGTAGCTTCATCACGAGACCAAGTTGACACTGAAATCGGGATTAGTAAATTTGTTTAATTTGTAATTTTTACACCTAATATCTCTATCTTTCTATATCTTCATGTAATGTCCCTTGCGGGCTCGCTTGCTTCTTTAACATTCATTACTCTTTTCGTGCATGCTCGTTGGTTTCTGACATAATGACTGCAATAATTTTGTTTGTTTTTGTGTTCTGAGATTTCCGTATGTAACGTCTACGTAACGTAATTTTTAATAAATAACTTTAAAAAGAAACATCATAATGTATAAATTGGCTCATAATATCAAAATATTGTGTTTTGTTTCCAGGCGATCTTCCTTACGAAGTCATACCGACACGCTCAGGGAACCATCTATTGATGGTTCACGGCTATACTTACAGTAAAGACAATAGAAGTCTGAATTATTATTGTTCGCGGAAGAACACGGGGTGCAAAGCTCGACTGAGGTTGGCACGCACCGGTCAGATAATACAAGCAGACTGTACACATAAGCACAATCCCCCCAACTATATCAGAACCACTTCTGGGAAATATGTGAAAATTTGAAAAAGGCTTACCCTTAAAGGGGAAAGAAAACAAACCTTCGCACTCTAAATAGAACGGTGATCTGCAAAACATAGGTGATTTGTAGATGTTGACAACGAAGCATTGCCGAAGTCATCAATGGATGATGACGAAGAAGAGAAATTAGTCCTTTTATTGCGTACGTAATCTGCAGTTCTTTAAATCATTCATTATTTCTACCTTTATTTATTTCTAACTTCTACCGATTTATGTAGTGGAAATAATTAAAGTGCACATTTGCTAAATTGCAATTTCCTGTCGTTGTTACCTGAATTATAGCGGTCGCCTATGTGTTCCGGGTACTTGCGACGCACTGTAATGTTTATAATATAGCAATGAGTGAGTGAGATTGATCAGAAGTGCAAAAGGGGGATTATGACATAGGAATATGATAAGTTACTCGTACATCGCCCGTTGTGAATATCGCAGTAGCATATTATTGAAAATAAAGGGAATGGCTGGAATTTTTTGTTTTTTTTTTCCACAATTTGGAGTCTCTTTCGGTATATAATCATTGAATTAAAACGAAGGATGAGATAAGACGTGATTTTGTTTTTGAAACGACTTTGAAGTTCACGCATAACATGCTTGCTACGAAATATTTTTGCTGCAAAACCAAATTTTTTTTGGTATTCCGTTTACCGATGATAAATATTCAATATTTTTGAGTATGTTCTTCTGTTATTATTTCTTATTGATATTTTTAATTCTATGTAATACTTAGATTAAGCTAATTCTCTTTCAGAATTAGATTATGAGTTTATACCGACTCCAAAGGGCAACTGCTTGATAATGTTAAATGGATACACATATTCGAGGGATCATAAGAGTTTGACCTACAATTGTTCAAAGAAGATGTCAGGCTGCAAGGCTCGTGTCAAGTTATCGCGCAGCGGGGAAATCATAGATGGTGACTTCACACATTTGCACGAACCGCCCCGGTATATGAAGACTGCTTCTGGAGAATATTTGAAGATTTAAATTTGTTCACATTCCGAATCATACTATTTAACCCATATTTGAAATAGACAGATAAAAGATTCTGTGATAATAATGAATTGGTGCGTGTTATACCTAAAGCAGGATGTGTCCGTGACTCCATCAGCGACTACATTGGGTTTATGCCATATTCACCAAGACCTCTCTCTTAATATTGATGTTCAGATTGTACTCTGTTCCGTGGTGCTCTGTTTCGCTGCAGAAGTCAATTTTCGTAAGCTGCCTAAAAACTTGGTCTAACTTAAATAATAATCTGTGGAGGTTAGGGATGCTTTTTGGGTTATATTGGTGTTTTTAAATTAGGGAGGTCAAAGTACAAAATATTCAGTTAAGTTTCAGGTAGTCATAATTTTACCTCCGGAACTGCAACAAGCTTTACTATTAATTGTTTATTTTTGTAGTTGTCGCTTTTTGTCCTGGATACACACTCTTTTTTTTTTGTGACGCGGGGAAAAATGGTGGGTGTGGGTGGCCTCCGGTGATAGTGTGGGACTCCCCGTTGGCTGCCCAATGGTATACCCACTAAACGAGCCCGCGAATTGCCATCGGCCGCTTTGGTGGGGTGCCCCGGATCTGTCAGCGACAGGGCACCACTGCGACTGGCCAGCCCCTCAGAAGGGGCCGGACTTCTTCACTCTAGGGGCCATCCCGGCAAATTGGGACAGCCCCTCCGGCGGCGGGACCACTATGGGGCCAGGTTCCCATCCTGACCCCTGGTCCCACATGTTAGGGAGGCGGCAATAGGTGCGCGTAGCGCCTACGCCGCACTCCCGTCCGCCGTCTCCGGAACGGGACAACCTCGGGATCATCCTCCCTGTCCCACTCCGAGGCCTCCTTCTGGGACATGACCGTCTCACGTAAGGAGGCCATTGCATCCTAGGCACTGTCCCTCCCGAGCATGGAGCAGACCACGCTCGGGAGGGAGAGGTCTGCGTCTCCTAGGGCGTAACCAGACCGTGGCGCTGCCGAAACCACCTGGGACACTGCTCCAAAGTGTGTTGGGCAGTGTCCTCGGCCGCGCCACAATCGTGGCAGCCCGGCTCCTGCTCCCGCCTCGCGACCCGGTGCAGATACTCACCAGTCCAGTGTGTACCTGCACAATGCGGAAGGTGAGGGGTTTGCGCTTTCTGCGCATCCAGCTATCTTGGACCGGGCGCAGCGCCTCCGCAACGCGGGTTCCATACCGCGGCTGCGCCAGGTCCTCCCCCCACCTCCGCATCATCTCTGCATGCTTTCGCTGGCGATACCGCCCTATTTCCTCCAACATGGGGCGCTCGCCAAGTGCCCTCCTGCTTGCAACAAAACCGTACACTTCGGCGAGCACCTCCGCCACCAGCTCCCAGGGCGGGTCGCCAGCGAGGGCCGTCGCGGCCGTCCACGCCACCGTCCGGTACCCCCTTATCGCCCTCTGCGATATGACCCGCTGCGCTCTGCGCAGCTGAGTCTTGTTCCGCTCGCAGAGGGCGTCCGCCCATATGGGGGCACCATACGTGGCCATACTCCGGCAGAAGCCGGAGTACAGCCACCTGCACGCAGCGCTAGGCCCGCCCACATTAGGCAGGAGGCGACCCAGCGCCGCTGCGACTCTGATGACCTTCGGTCCCATCCGCTCGAAGTGGGGCCGAAGGTCCATCTCCCGTCAAGGGTGAGGCCCAGGTACCTCATCTCGGCACTCACCCTTACTGGATACACACTCTCTTGGATAGCCAGGGTTAACAGGGGCTAACACTTCTCTTAAAAAAGGTCGGGCATATGGACTATTCTTTTGACATTGAGTATTAATTTCAGTGGTTTAGTTTCCAGTTTTTGGAAAAAGATGCGATGATTTTTTTTTATCAATTTAATTTAACATAAAAGACAATCATGGTTTCAATTCTTGCCTGTAGTGTTACATAATTGTATATTTTATATGAATTTCATTGAAGTTATAAATTATATGATTTAATGCAAACAACTTCATGTCTTTGATTGGAACATTACCTGAATAACTTTCAGTGTTTTCGTTTTCTAATATTCAGCAGCGATTTCCGTGGTACTCTACAAAGACCAGATATTATAATCTCCTTTTTATACAGGATCCAATAGTACTGAGGGCTCAAACTATTCCTTAATGAATGGTTGAAACTGAACATTTATTAAGTATCCATTTAAGTTAGCCCACTATTGTAATTATGAAACACGTAAACTCTTAGGCTCTGTTTCAGAGTATATAAGTAAAGCCCTAATTAGGGTACTTGAAACTTAACTTCCAACTGTACAAGTAACTTGCGTTTCACAAAAGTAGGTTTAGTAGTAAGTTACGCGTAAGTTGAATTGCCAGGTAGACTGTTATTTGGCAGATATAGTTAACAGATATATTATTCCTTCAATTACGAGTAGTTTACATTTTGTTTTGTATATTAATTAATAATTTTCGAATTGTACCAGTCCGTTTAAGCTGGAAATCGAATTATAGTCAAGTTACGTCAAGATCGCTATGAAAAAACTGCTTAGTTACTTTAGCGGTTCGAGAGATTGAGTACAACTTTTGTTTATGTACAAATACACACACGCTGCATGCACGCGCGTATACACACACACGTAAACACGCAGATATAGAGAGAGAGAGAGAGAGCGAGCGAGCGCTATCTATTCAAAACTATATAGAACGACTGAATTTCGTCTTATAAAGTTAATTACAACCCTAGTTTGGGACGTAAAAATCATGAAATTATTTTTATCTAAATAGGTAAACAAGTTTTATTTTTCAGAATGCCAAGAATACCAGTTCATACCGACACCGAAGGGCAATTCTTTGTTAATGTTAAATGGATACACGTATTGGAAGGATAGCAAGAGTCGGAATTACTACTGTTCAAAAAAGGCTGCCGGGTGTCAGGCACGGTTGAAAATGACACCCGAAGGGAAAATCATACAGGCTGCTTATTCACATTTACACGCACCCCCTACTTATATTAAAACTATTACGGGAGAATATATCAAAGTTTAATATATTTTCGTAATATAAAAAAAGGATTTATTTATTTTAAAAAATGTGGGTACTCGGTTATTCAGATAGTAATGGTACAGGGCCGTTTGGCATTGATTTTTTTGCACGTAGTGACGAAAAGTATGTATAGTATAAAAGAAATCAACCAGATTTTTATTAACGTTATGGGATAATGGAAATTTGAAAAAAGATTTAATTACTGGCCTGAAAAAGACTTACCATCACAATAGACAGCACATCATGCAGCCGTATTTTCGGACAGAATCTGGTTTCTGATTTAATTAAATCTTATAAGTTTAATTGTTCCAATATCCCTGTGTTCAATTGAACTGAAAATGGCATAAATGCATGTAAGCAATACGACATGAAAATATCACGAAACGTTGTAAACGTCATTTGCTATGGTCACGCTTTAATCAGGCGAACCGATTGCTTGTTACCTATCATAATTATTACAGATAATTAAAAAGTTATGTTTCAACTGACGACACAGAACGTTGTTGCTTGGTTTACGTTTGCGGCCCCTATCTGTAGAGGCCGTCCTCGTATGGAGCGATAGGGAGTTTCGTTCTTGCACGTTGGTGCTATTTTTTACACTGTGACTTAGCTTCTTCTTCTACTTAGTGTTATGCCGTTTCCTAATCCATTAAGATTTTCGAGGTCTTCTACCTAAGCTTAAGGATTTGGCAAGGAAGTTTTTACTTAGAGCGACTGCCGTCAGACCTCCACAGCTCAGAGGGAAAACCAGACATTTCTTAGGTTAGGTCACCGTCTTTTGTATCATAATTTCTTGGACTTGCGAGGTTCCTCACGATGTTTTCTTTTCCCGCAGAGCTATGATAATTACAAATATGTACATACACGGTGGTTTAGCTTTTATCATTATTTTGTAAGTGTAAGAAGCGGAACAAGGTAGGTAAGTTCTCAACGTTGTCAACTTTTGTTTTAATCAATAAACCTAACTAACATTCAAATAATCGTGTCTGTTTTACAGCCTACGAATTCATCAAAACGTCGAAAGGCAACAAACTTCTATTACACATGGGTTACACTTTCTCAAGAAACCACAAGAGTCCGACGTATTATTGTTCGAAGAGAATCTCTTTGGGGTGCAAGGCCTTAGTCAAATTAGGAGCCAATGGCGAGATAACTCAAACAATAACTTCACATTCACACGATCGTCCACATTACGTGATAACTGCTGCAGGAGAGTATATTAAAATTTAAAAAGTGTACTTAATTACCTTGATTTGTCGCTGGGAAACCGATGTTTCCTGATTTGTCTTACTGTTACAAAACTCAAGTTATACATACATACAATAATGATTCACGTACGAGTGTGGGCTCTAGAAGTACAAGACTTGAGATACACATTGTGGTTGCTAATAGTATTTGCGCGAGATGGGAAAGTTGGTTTAATACCCTAACAGCAAATGAGTCAAATGCCTGACTGAGTACTAAACGAAGCGATTGCTACTGGAAACCATGAGCAAGGTAGACACGGTTTCTCCGGTAGTTACTGACGAAAACGAGGAGAATGGAAAAAAGATTACTCCATTGGCAAAAGAGAATGAAGCTCCAATCAAACATGATCCAACAGTTATAAAATAGCTGTAGAGACTAAACTCTTAGATCGTGATAGTAAAGTCAGATTGTTTTGATCTTTGGGATGGATTGTAATTTTTACTACACTTTCCTCAATATATTGGATTGTTATTGCCAAGAGCTTTGCATGTACTTGTCCAATTAAAAGAGTATTGCCAAGTCGCCGACAAAAATCCTGATATTTTTTTATCCAGAAGACATGGTTTACGAATAGAAAATGTTGAAAACTATCATTTGTATACTGTGGGCCACTCCGTCTGCAGGATCATGAGTCGAAATGCCACGACTTACTAAAACTCTCATCACTCAAATCAAATCAAAGCTGTCTTTATCGACCCTATGGGGTCGCTTGTACCAAGTAAGGGCATCATTAGATTCATACATTAGTTAGGCAGGGGATCTACGCAGAGGTTTTATAATGTTTCCGTAACATTTGATTCTCTCTTGTTTTATGATACGCCCTATAAGAAAGATCTTTAAGAAAAAACGTTAATTACTAAAAATGAAATAAGTGTATCTACCAAGTCAATAAAATATTTGATTATTAGCTTATTATTTTATTTCAGAAAACGAATCGCCTTAAATTAGTGACCGCATTATGTTGTGTAACTGGATAGAAATACATAGCACGTATAAGATAAAACATCACTCTTACCACACGCGATGGCTACATTGATCGTTATTGCTCAAATTCCTAATTTTTGTTTATACTACGTCGGGAATCATCCAAGAATAGGGTCCACCTGATATAAAGTAGTAAGCGTAACCTATGAACGCTTGTAATACATTAAGAATCACTCGCGCGATGCTACCTCTGCTGTTAATACAGCAATTCCTTAGAAACTTACTGGTCACGTAAGAATATAACAACCCTCCAGGGAGTTGTTGTTTGGCTGCGGTTTTCTGTGCGGTGGAGGTACTTTTTATGACGAGCTCGGTGGCTCAGTCGTGAATGACGCTACTTTGACACCAACGCTCGTGGGTTCGATTCCCACCCAAGGCAAACATTTGTGTGCATTAACATGTCTGTTTGTCTTGGTCTGGATGTTTTAAGAGAGGCAGGGCACATCAAAGCAGCCCGTCTGAGGAAGTACCTCTACCTCACAGAAAACCGTAGCCAAATAACAACTCCCTAAAGGGTTGTGGTGTTCCTGCGTGTGAGTGAGCTCCCAAGGAGTTGCTGTGTAAGCAGCAGAGAAGGCATCAGGCTATTAGTTTATACTATATTAAGCTTCTAAGCTTTTTAATACTTGCAGTGTAAGCAGCAAGCGCTCATAAGCTGTGGTAATAACTTCATAACTTCGCATCAAATGGGCCGTACGCTTGTATGACTTTTTTACTACTAAGGTGGAAATCAAGCGTGCTGTCTGCCTGAACGTAAGCAATTACCGTACCCTATGAACATTTGTAATAGTAGGGGTGTCACTCATGCTTTGCCGACCCTGTAAAAACCACGTACAAAACTATGACTCCCGAAGTTCTATAAAAAATAAATTGTAATATTTATTCCTGTGTCAATGAATAATGCAATCAATTTTAAAACTATTGTAGACTTACCGCGAACATCGCCGAAATGTCGTCAAAATGGAAAACAAATCGCGGTAAGTCCCATACGTACAATAGTCAAACAATGGAATAATTTAGGTAGCAGATAGCAAAGGTATGCAACCTATAAAAGTTACAAAGGTATTCTGTTAAGTAAAACAATTAAAAAATATGATCCAGATAAAGGGTGCGATGTATTTGTTGCCATCACAAACCAAACAATCACCTGATGTCGCGTAAAGGTACACTTTACTCGCCTAAATATCTCACCTACTGGAGTCTACTGTCCAATGGAGGAATTTCATGGTTGCCATACAAATTGCTCACGTTGACTAGGTAAACCGATGATGATGCACCTCTTTCAGGAAAATTATTTCTACCGATTTCTTTTAATGTTTTTAACATGTAACTATAGTAATAAAATGTATGTAGAAAATTGAGTTGTTTTTAATCTAAAAATTAAAAATATTGTATAATGTATATCTTCACACAGAGGCAGAGGGAATCGAGCGACATAAGACGCGGTCTTTACACACTTCACTCGCTTCTTTAACATTCATGGCTCTTTTCTTACACGCCCGCCGGTTCCTGGGGCTCCTGTAATCATCTCCTGATGAATCACGACCAATTTGGTCAAGATAGGTCTTGGTCTTTCTCGGCTCCTACATCCTTCCACTTTCGCATTGTATATTAAAAATATTACTTCTCCATTACAATTTTATCCGGACTTTTATCATAATTGCCTAAGAAAACGCGGTATATATTTTTCAGAATCTCTTTCGTACGAATTTATCACTATGCCCAAAGGAACCCGATTGCTCATGTTCAACGGATATACTTACTCAAGGAACCACAAAGGACCCAGTTACTATTGCTCGAAGAGATTGTCTGGTTGCAAGGCTCGACTCAAGCTGACATCCGAAGGTGTAAGGGACTTTGAAGAGTACGAACATTCGCATGCACCCCCGAACTATATTCGGTTGTCTACTGGAGAGTATTGTAAAGTTTAGTGAATAATATCTAGGTTATGTCTGTGTTATTCATTTCCATCAAAGTTTTCGGAAGGCCGTAATCAAAAAATATTTCCCTGGACGATTGCTTTTTTTTAGTTACAACGCGTGAATCATATTTTTTTGTATAGCAAGGGTTCGTAGTAAATTGGTTCACAACTTTTTTATATACAACGTCCGGAGTCGCGCATGCGTACGGCACCTGATGTTAAATGGTTACCGTAGCTTATGAATGTTTGCAATGCATTAAGTAGCGATCGCTCGATGCTACTTCTTATTGCTAGCACAGCAACTCCTTAGGAGCTTCTTGGTGACCGCACTCGCTCGCAGTAATACAACTACCCACCAGGGAGTAGTTAATCGGCTGCGGTATTCTGTGAGGTGACGGTACTTCGCCAGACGGACATAACAATTAGTTTCAAGAGTAATCCTACAGGTCCTTGTTTTGAAGGACTATTGCGCATTGTGACGATGCAGTTGCGATGAACGAATGGGAACCAATTGCCCTGTCGCTACCTATGGACGCTTGCAACATCAGGGGCATCTATCACACGTTATCGACCTTGCAATGTGATCTGCTCGTCTAATGCGTATGTACTTAGAGTAAATAAACAAAGGGTAAATTAATTGGCATAAGTAAAATGTAAAAAATATAAATATATAAAAGAATGTAAATAATATTGATATTAAATAATATAAGTGACAGTGTTTAGTTTTTTTTCCTGGTCAATTAACGTTTTATTTCAGATTTATACGATATAAAAAACAAAGTACTTTTTCTAAAAAAATATGTACTTTTTAACCGATTTTTAGTAAATTGAATGTACGGTAAAATCACATAAGAGCATATAGCTGATTTTGCAAAAGTATCATTGTAATGTTGAAGGCGCAAAAACTAGTCCGGCTTTCATATGCTGCTCAAGCCAATGGTAACCAGTCTCCAGGACCTCAAGATGTTCAGAACACCGGATAGTACTTGTGCATCGTCGAAGTTGAAATGGATTTAGGTAAAATGTAGTTTTTTTTATTTGCTGCATAACCGTACTTAAGTGTTTATTCCAATTCAGTTTAGAAATTCTATCAGGTATTTCAGAAACCGTTCGAGATATTATTTTCGTTAAATTCACTGTTTTGTCCATGGTATTATATGTATAGTTCAATTTCGATGTATAGAATGTTTTTTTTTATATTTTCTGCATGCGTGAAGTTGCAGGTTCACATGTTCATGTATAAACATATGAGTAGGTTTATTTATATCTACCTTACAAGCGAGTTGGAAGTCAAAAGAGAGTTGTTGTGTTTAGATGTAAGGCACGAGGCATGCCCCTAATACAATGACAATCACTCGCCCCATTGCACCCCCTCAACGATGATAGGCTTACATTAAGTAGGTACGTTTCGATGTACTTGAAATAAATTTGTTATCACTTAAAGTTTATATTAACCGCCATACAACTATTCACAGACAATGCCTAGATGATTTGTAACGCACGAAGTATACAATTGTAATGATGGTGACAATGAATGTTAAAGAATCGAGTGTGGTGTGTAAGTACCCCGTCTTATGACGCTCGGATCTCTGCCTACCCCGCAAGGGGCGTGACTTTTTATATAACATACTCTATCGACTCTCAAAAATCATTGTCCTTAGACATGCCTTTAAGGTTTCATTTTAGAATACGGTTTCTGAAATGCCCAATTGCACTGATTCTGTAATATAAATAACTTGCCCAATTATATTTCAGGATATTTTGACTATGAATTCATAACTACATCCAAAGGCCACCCAGTTCTAATGTACAAGGGGTATACATATTCCAGGAATCATAAGGGCCCTCGGTATTACTGTTCGAAGAGATTAGCAGGATGCAGGGCTAGACTCAAGCTGACTTCTGTGGGGATCATAGATTGTGAGGAATTTGATCACTGCCATGCACCACCATTTTGAATACACCACAAAGACTAACAAAGTTGTTTTCTTTAAACTTTACTACGGTCCTGCAAACACGTAATTTAAAAACCCTAGATTTCAACGATAATTTGTCAAGAACGAGCACATAGCTTAGTCACATAGTGGATAAAGAACCAGCTTATTAACCGGTGTAATTATCACTTGCTCAGGGATGAAGGAAAACGTGAGGTCCAAGAAATTATATTTCGATAGACTTGTGACCTAACCTAAGAATACTCGTAGTTTGATTTTCTCTCTGGGTTGTGGAAATCTGACGCTCCAAGTCCAAATCTTTAGGTTTCGGTATCGGACGCCTCTCATCATAATTGATTGGAAAACGAGATAACACTAGGAAAAAGATTTATTAAAAACTTACAGGTAATTTCTTAAGAAATCACCGTTTAATGTTGACTATGAGAATGATGAGATTTTGTTTTACATATCGATACCGTGATTTAATTATAAAAAAAAAACGTTTGAGTGACTAAATTTGTATTTAAAAAAACGACGTGCGTCTCCGCCAGTTCAGCTGTACGTACGTACGTGCATACATATATACAGTACATACTACAGGCCGCAATTCTTAACCTACGATATGCTATGCAAGACTACTAACTACAGAGCTAGTAGTCTTGAGCTCATATCATAGGCATTTTACGCTATACAAATAAAAGCACTGACATCTGTTATCTATAACATGATGATATTCAATTACTTGACAGACATGGGGAAATTTCCTATTCTGATGTTTACCCATGTTATTGTAGACCTCGTTTAGAAACATATGGCTAACACAACATCAGCATCTATTTTTCTCGACATTATTTAGGAGTGCCCCCTGAAAAACCTGGCCTTTATCCAACATTTCCCTGATCTGACATTATAATTCACAGACGGGGCAAAAAAAAAAACTGTTTTTGAGACTTTGAGGGTATATTCGAACGCAGCACATACCTGTCTATATAATATCTTTTGAATCGCACGCTAGGATGAGAAGGGAAGGAGCTGCTTGTCATGACATCCGCTTCACGGTGTAATGTAACTGAAATTTTACATTCTAGATTTTTAGGTTTTATTTAGCCTGAGTTATGGCTTTGGTAATAAATA
Organism: Pyralis farinalis; assembly: GCA_947507595.1. Lineage (NCBI taxonomy): Eukaryota > Metazoa > Arthropoda > Insecta > Lepidoptera > Pyralidae > Pyralis > Pyralis farinalis. Next base: position 6,355,767 of record OX382270.1, read on the forward strand.
AATCCAGTTGTTATTTCAAATATTTGATTGTATGTAGCCAAGGGTCTGCGTAGTGAAATAATTTTAACAATCCAACGAGTTCCAGACACGTGGAAGCTTTATTAAATTAGTGCATGAAAAATTTTGAAGCACAAGGCAGGTAAGATTTGATCTATCTGCCTTGTGTGCGTCCGTTAGCAATTAGTTCTTGCGAAAGGCCAATATCTACTCATTACGGTTAGTATATGCATGCCGTCGCTGCTATGACGGCTCCAGTCGTATCTGCTTCGGCTGCTGCGGTCGTTCCCGCAATTGCCTGCCATCTGGAACAGGAATTGCATGCACCCGCTACTTTCGCTAGTCGTCTTTGCTACACGTGTTTTGTCTCATCACAAGACATCCTCAGGCGTTGTAGATTTTATTAGCTAGAGTAACACGCTATGTATGGTGGCGGAAGCACACAAAGCAGGTTAGATCAAATTGCATGTAGACTTTCGCAAAATAACGCCTGAATCTATTAACTATTATAAATTTGGATTTGTAAATTTGACTTTCGCAAAATAACGCATGAATCTATTAACTATTAAAAATTTGGATTTGTAAATTTGACTTTCGCAAAATAACGCATGAATCTATTAACTATTAAAAATTTGGATTTATAAATTTGACTTTCGCAAAATAACTCCTGAATCTATTAACTATTAAAAATTTGGATTTGTAAATTTGACTTTCGAAAAATAACGCATGAATCTATTAACCAGATGTAGACTTGATCTTAATTTTATATTTCGTTTTCAGAAACTCTTCAATATCATTTTATACCGACGCGGAAAGGCAATTCCTTGCTGATGTTCAATGGATTTACGTACTGGAAAGATAATAAAAGTTTCAATTATTACTGCTCGAAAAGGGCATCTGGATGTAAGTCGCGTATTAGATTGTCACCCGATGGCAAAATCACACAAACTGTATGTGTTCATATGCATGACCCGCCCACATACATTAGAACTTCCTCTGGTAAATACATTAAGGTATAACTGTTATGCTGTAAGTTATTTAACTATATTAACTACATAACCCTAGATTTGTTTTTCTTTTTTATCAACAAGACCAGTATTTTCTAAGGACAGTTTTGGTTAGCATATTAACGGGGTTTGGTTGGGGGTTTTTGAAGCGGTAAATGAAAAACTCATTAAATACTGTCGAATGCCTTAAGCCTAAGCCGTTATGGTAACTCAAACAAACCCCTTTTCTGGTGTTATCATCTTCAATTGGTTTCCTTAATTAAAAGATTATCCTTTCAGTTGATATCATAATGTGTCTACATTATGATATCAGCTGAAAGGTTAATCCTTCAATCTATTTTAGAGAGGTTTCCCGTTCAACTGATAACACCGCTATAGAGGTTACCCCATGAACTGAAACCCCATCAAAAACTTTAGTCTTCACTGAGGTTGTATGGTCCCTGGTTTTAAAACCAAATGCGACGGGAAGGCAAATACGTGGTTTCAGGATTGGGTTGAAAGACAGTATCGGTGCTAAAACGAGAAGAAATAAATAATTGGTTCGGTCATGTAAAAATAATGTATGAGGAAAGAATCACGAAATATATATATACTCGTAGAATGCGTAAGTGGATGTAGAAACCGAGGAAAGCCAAAATTCGCCGACCATGACCAAATTGATGCCGTGTTTTATCGGAAGGTGATGTCAGGAGCCCAAACCGAGCGTGTATGAGAAAAGCTGCGAAAGCTTAAGAAGCGAATGAGGTGTGCAAGGACTGAATCATGTGGCGCTCGGGCCTCTCTACCTACCATGCAAGGAAGGTATTTCGCGTGAAGTGATATAAATAGGATTGTCATCTATATATATAAAAATGGAGTTCCTGACTAATTCACTGACTCATCAACGCCCAGGCGAAACCCTTGAACATAGAAAGTGAAAAAAAAAATACTGAAATTTAGCACAGACGTTACTTTTGTAATTCTTACGTGAGATAAGAACGGATTTTTTTTAATTCAATCCCTAACGGGGTGAAAAGGGGATTGAAAGTTTGTATGCTGCAGAAATATTTTTTCAAGTTAGTGATTTGAAACTTTGTACAGATACTACTCTCTATTAGAATCCAAAAAAAGTAATTTAATTATATTTAGCTATGATCGATGAGTTATAAACTATGCTATTGCACAAAGGTGCTACCTCTTTGTTGTGACATGAGTCTCCTGTTATTTGAAGAAGGAACCCTGTGGTGGCAAACTGGTAATGATCAGTGTGTGTGTTTGAGGGGGTGTAATTGACTCATCTTTACAGCCAAACTTTCAACTTTATGTGATGGTAATCAACATACGAGACTCTGGCGAATGAGAGGTAGAGGCCTTCGAAGCAGTCCAACTAGGGAAGTACTTCCACTCTATGAAAGCTACGGCTTGCCAAATAACAACTCTTTGGAGGATTGTAGTGTTCTTGCGATTGAGTGAGGTAAAAGTAAGCGCCTGGGTGTGTTTGGAGCGGAGGTGGTAACGCAAAAATGATTATACTTGTATTACAAGCGGCTTCAAGTATGTTGGTATAATTCATTTATTGGACTGCGGAAACCGTTTCATATCAAGTGGGCCATATGTGACATATGTTTGCCATTCTCGACGGTTTCTTCATGTTACTCTAGGTCATTGACTTGATTTAACGTCGTCATCAAGAATATGTGGAAACTTGTGTGCTTCGAGACATAAACATTCTGCGCAAAAGTGGTTTGGCGTTGTTGTCTCACAATAAGGGATGCCCTAGACAGCGCGAAGTGGAGAAGTAAAAGTAGTAAAGTTAACTTCGAAGCCAGGGACCCGGCTTCGAAGCTAAAACATAGAACACATCCAGAATTATCGCTCGGATGATGGTGATGGTACACAAAGATGGTTTGGTAAAAACCATCTAGCACCCATCGTCTTGGCATAAGTGCTATCGAACGATAATAACTTGAATTTAATGGTAACGGATACCTGATCTTTAATTTAACTTGCAAGTGAGAAATATCTCAAAGAAAACTTGACGAGACGAGCAGTGGATACTAACGCTATTTTGACGTCAGAGCTAGTGGATTCGGTTCCCACAGCTAAACAACAACCCCCAGGATGATTCTTGCATTGCTGCGAGTGAGTAAGTTCACCAGTAATCTCCGAAGGTGGCTTCGCGCGAGTGTCACTTACTGTGTTGCAAGAGTTCATAGGCTACAGTAACTATTTTCCATTAGATGGAATATGCTTGTATGCCTTCCAACGTTGTATATAAAAAAAAATCACGAAGAATTGAATTATGTCAAGGTATATAAATGTTTGGATACTCTATTTGTTGCTATTGTTGCCAGTTTCGACACTATAATTTTATTATCGATGATGTTTTACAGGAAATCGTAATTATCAGTTCATCGTAACCACAAAAGGCAACCGTTTGCTACTGTTTAATGGATTTACATATGCAAGAAATCAGAGTAGCCGCAATTACTATTGTTCGAGTAGAAGGTCTGGATGCAAGGCCAGGCTTAAAATGTCTTCTCACGATGCAGACGGCCAAATATTGGAGTGTCATGAATACACACATTCTCACAGTGCTCCGAATTACATCCAAATAGCTACTGGAGAATATATTAAAATATAATATTTGGAAATTATGTGGCTAATAGCCATAATAATTGCCAAATATGCGACTAATAGCGATAATAATTGCCAAATATGTGGTTAATAGCCAGGTATCATCGGAAGGGATATTACTATGTGACTATTATGTTTAGTTTAGTCTAAATTTCGTAAACAAAAATTCATCACCGTAAGGGATTGCGTTATGACTAAATATTAATATTTTTTTTAGGCAATTTGCTAAAACGTTTTTGTCTTGTGTTATATCGAAACTTTTAAGTGAGGTAGGCCGCATCAAAGGAGCCCGTCTGGTGAAGTATCTCCACCTCACAGAAAACCGCAGCCAAATAACAACTACCTAGAGTGATGTTGTGTTCCTGCGTGAGAGTGAGGTACCTGTAAGGTCCTTAGGAGTTGCTGTGCTAGCAGCAGAGGTGGCATCGTGCGAGTAATACTTTATGTATTGCGAGTGTTTATAGGCTACGGTAACCGCTTTCCATCAGGTGGGCCGTATGCTTGTATGCCTCCCGACGTTGTAAAAAAACATTTATGTTCCATTTTGGAGATCTTCCATTTTTGTAGGACTCATCAAAGCAGCCCGTCTGGAGTTATGTATTCAGTGGTGTTAGTTATTATTGCCAGGCGGATTGTCGGATTTGTTTCTTTTTTTGTTCGTGTTAATCTTTCAGAACGGAACGGTTCGAATTTTAAATAAAAAAAATAAAAAACAAATGTACACAATTTATTAGAACTCGAATTAAAATAAAAGTCATTTAAGTAAAGTGTTTTGTCATTTCAATTTAATTTCGCAGGGCGTGGTAAATAATAATAAATGGGACGAGTTTAGACAGACGATTATTTTCAAGATTTTATTTAGGGTCAGTGACTAATGCTATGGTTAAATCTTGCAACTCCATATGGGAGCACTTTTTAGCTTCCAGTTGGGATGGAATATGGTATACGTGTAACTTTGATGTCAATGCAAAATTACGGTACGTACAATAGACTTGGAGGGTTTCTCTTACCGCTAATTCCAATGTCGAAGTTTTAATCATAATTTCGTAGTCATATCTGTAATTTTGTCAACGTTGGATTATATTTCATTAATAACGTCAATCTAGATCATCTACCACTAATATTTAGCTAATCTTGTGCTTTTGTCGCGATATAAGGGTGTAATGCCAATCCTGATGTAGGCATCTGAATTGGTTTCAAGAGTAACTCTGCTGGTTTCATGATGGAGCCGGAAGATCCTCTCTGGATCTAGTGAAATATTGTTACTATTGGATTAGTATGTGTTTTGCGTAATTCGAATGCTGAATCTTGCTAATTTTATGAATATTCGAGTGGTGTACTTTATTCCTAATGTATTTTCGTTTCGTTTTGTACGGCGAGTGAGAGATACGGAGCCACGTGGACGTTCAGTAGTGGTCTGGTCGGGGACGTCCATTGACGTTTATATTTGCCGCATAGAGCTCAAAAAGCTCTCAGTCCAAATAGTGATCTCAAAAAAAAAGAGAAAGGCGCTTTGCGATGAAAGAATGGTGCTTGAAAAGTGGTTGGCACGCTGGTATATGAAGTCATATAAAAGTTTTCAATTTTGTCGTCCTTGAACGCAATACGGCGCATATGTGGCTTAAGAAAGGCGGTAAAGTCCTATTAAGAAGGTGTATTTAGTTCACCTTTTTAATAGGACCACCTCGCTTCTGAATTACGAGCTGTTTATGAAGGACATTGCTAATCGCTTAATCGAGGATATGCTGGGAAGCATTAGCGAAGACCTACTTCCAGTAGTGGATAAAAACAGCCCTGTATTGAAATTAATTGTTCATTAGAGTCGAGGTAGGTTCATATTCGATATTGGCGTATGCATACGCGTATTCCCTTGCGCTGAACAACTATTCTAATGGTAGTTGGGATTTGATCTCGCTATTGCTGATATGCAACTCTGTTTAATAAAACTATTGTAGTAACATCTGGAATATTTAACCTTCCTCATCTTCACCGGTTTAATATCGAGAAGTATACGTAGTCAGTTTAGTAAATTCTAGTATGAATTTTAAAACTAGGAATTGTCTTGACTGGAGGTTATTTTGATATTCTGTAATTATCTCTATCATTATTTTCAGGATATGATTATGAATTTATAACAACTATAAAAGGCACCTGTTTATTAAGGTTCAACGGGTTTACTTACTTAAGACATCAGAATAGTAACAATTTCTATTGTTCGAGTAGAAAGGCAGGATCAGGATGTAAGGCTCGCCTCAAGGTGTCTTCTGAAAACGGCCAAATTATGGAGTGTGGTAATTACGAACATTCTCATGATCCACCTAAGTACATTCAAATAGCTACCGGAGAATATATTAAAGTATAAAATGCACAGCGACAGATCAAGCCATGCAAAGCAGTTTAAAACTCATATGTACTGCAACGACATAAGACGCATAAATGTCTTACTTAACGTGTCGTTTGTGCATACAACCAATATCTCGTAGTAAAACGTAGGTAGAAGTTTTAAGAATTTGCTCAATAACCAGAACAATGACTGTTGATACCTTGAGTTTTACAGAATACTTATTAACCAATTGCGTGTTTTTAATATATATTTTTTGTAACATACGTTTTCATCTTTGTTAACATTATTATGTGCCTGCCATGATGATTTAGAAAACAGTTCGGATGTTAATTATAACTATAATGTGTTGTCGTTTTGTTTGAAATAAAAGTAAATGTAATAATAATGTGTTTTATTATGTTAATTTTATCGAGGATTATACGTCATGCTTTTCAGAAAATCATAATCATAATAATGATTTTCTGAAAAGAACAACAACGAAAACGATTTATAACAAAAACCAAAGGTTAAATGCTAAGTTATTAACGGTTAAAAGTTGACTTATATGAATGAAACTTCTGAAGGCATTTGTTTGTATAAAATATGTATTTTGCCTACAGACGACGCAACTCTAAAAACCTTTTGACCATAGATCATAATTTATATGTCAGATGCTTTTGGAGCTGCATCAAAACGATACTCTGTCGCAAACACATTTAAATAGTCACATAAAATTGACGACCGCTCGTGTTATACAAATTCTTTGCTAGTTTTATCCCTAAATACCATTTTCGACTTCCAGTTTGTAAATTTTAGTTTTGCCACCTTAGTGGTAAAAATTTTTTTTTTATTAATATTGGAATTTCTAATTGATGATGAATTTCCATCAGAAATACAGTAACTAAGGTCCTTCTATTTCCAATTATAAAATTTTACTAAAGTTTTACTTATTTATCTATTACAAACTTTCATACAAACGTTCATTTTTATTTTGCTTCTCAGGCAATTTGTTTCAAAAAATGGCTTCTAGTGCTTTCGAAAGTCATTTGAGGAAGGTTTGTGCAATTTCTCTCGTCAGTACTCAGTACTGACAGTATTCAGTAGTGCGCTCTAGAGGTCCATTATATACCTGTCGCTCAGTACATGTCAATCACGCCACCATGCAGGACAATGCTGCCAGAACAGCAATGCGACCAGTATTAACATCAAGATTGCCACTACTAAAATATTTTGTATTGTATTTTTTTGTACTACGATCGAAATTCGGCCTATACAAGACTTACGTTCGCAGTAGACTTACATATCGTAGGTGATACTGCAATACTGCGTAACCAAGACAACGACAACAAAGTACAAAAAATAAAAATTGTTATTTCATGCGTATAGGTTCTTGACAGCGACAGGGAGGATGATATAAGTTTACTTAATTACGTTTACAAAGTCCCAACATTAATAAGGGATCATCAAAACGGCGTCTGGAACTTCTTTGTAAAAGACATCAAATTTTAAACGTTTGTCTAAAACCAATCTTCAGTTTTGAGTATACTTATACCAAAATTCCGATATTCAACAACATACGTGCTCACAGATATTGATACTAATATAACTAATTGTTGCAATTTAACGGCTGTTTTTCAACCTATTTGTTCAAGCACTTCATTTAAAGTTAACCCGAATGTTGTAGAAGAAACTTTTGTCGGCTTTTCTTTCAATGATCCCAACGATCTAACTACTGTTATCTCAGATGTAGCATAAGATAACGTTCCCGATTTATCTGTCAATGAATCTAACTTTTTTGCGACTGTTATATCTGATATTGCCAAAGAATCCGTTATAGATTTTTCTCTTGATGATTCCGTCGCCGAATCTCGATCGATGTTGCTCTATCTGACATTACCAACTTAGAGCCTATCGAATCTAATGATCTTAATTGGTTTCCAGAGAGAAACATGGAAGCAGATGCAACAAAAGAGCCCAAGAAAAGAAAGCGAAAGACTGACCGTGAAAGTTGGAAAAGAGAATCAAATAAGAAACACAGAATGTTAGGAAAAGCCTATACTGGGTTTAGAAAAGTTGACGACAAGTACATTCAAGAAGAATCAAAACCTAAAAGGATTATGAGACCTAAGTGCGTTTCAGCATTTTGTGCTCGTAGTAAAATTATTTCTTGTTCAAGTTTAACTGAAGCCAAAAGAAAACAAATTTTTAAAAGTTTCTGGAGTATGACATGGAAGGAGAAAAAAATGTATGTATGGTCAATGGTTGACATAGAACGTGTTAAAAGGAAGACGAGAGGAAGTAATTCTAGACGATCGGCTACTAGATTATATTCCCTGCAAATAGATGGTAAAAAGGAAAGAGTTTGCTTGAAGACATTTTTAGCGACACTAGATCTAAAAGAGTCGACTGTTCGCTACTGGCTTCTTGATAAAACACGTGAAAATCATATTTATACAATTTCAACTCCGACTTAGCCTACTTATAAAAAAAATACCTAAAATGATTGCCCAATTTGCCATTACATCATTGCCGAAAATTAAGCACAAAACAATACGTGAAACCTATAATACAATTAAAACCACAAATTTATAATTTATACTTCGAATATGCGGCGTCAGCATCTAAGCCAATAACTTCGGAAAAAGCTCTTTTTAGACATATTGACTGAGGAAAATATGGTCTTGTTTTAGACTAAAAAAGACACGTGTGACTATTGTTGTTCATAAGACAGGTAATATTCGCGAAGAAGATACCGGCGTTACATTCAGTTGAAAGATTTGACTCGATTTGAAAAAAAAGAAAGATCTTGCAAAACATAGCCGAGCTCATACTATATAACTGACGATTTGCAAGCTCTGAAATTATGCCTTTCTTTGTCGCTTAGTGTATTAAATTTTAAAACAAAGTTAACTGTACATAATTTCGCCATTTACAACCTTGGTACAGATACAGTACTTGTTATTGGTTTGAGGAGACAGCCTGTGATTTGAAAGCTATAACTTATGTTTCGAATTTCGTAGATTATGTATCAAACTTGTTAAATGAAAATGTTAAAGATGTAGTCATGCGAACCGACGGATGCACTGCATCAAAATAGAAACATCATAGGTTCTAACGCTCTTCTTAGACTAGTAATAACCGAAAATGTGACAATCTCACAAAAATACCTAGAAAAAGGTCACACACAGATGGAGGTAGATTCGGCCTATTCTGTTGTTGAAACAAAACTAAAAAATGTTGGAACTTTCCTACCATCTTAGTATGTTTCTTTGACTTAAGGTGCCAGAAAAATCTTTTCCTTACAAAGTAATATAACCAGATCACACCTTTTTCAAAGATTACCGCGTCAGTGTGCGCCTACGGTCTGGGCACATTTTTGGCGATGACTGTGTGGTAGATCTACGAGTATTGAAGTAGGATTATCCTACTGGTACTCGAGTTTTTAAAACATTTGAACGTGATTTTAGTCCATTGTCTCGAAGACTAAAGAATATGCTCATTTCTTTATTTTTCTAGATTGCCTGTATTGAAGAGTAAATATGAGCATTTTCAATAATTAAATAGTGATTTCTCGTGACTGTCATCATTTTTAAAAATTTAGAAATACATACATACATACATATCATCACGCCTGTCTCCCATTGGGGTAGGCAGAGACTATAGAACGCCAGGTGCACCGTTATAAGCATACCGCTCTCGCTTCTTCTGCACTCATCAACCTCTTCATGCATGCTCTTCGGTTTTGGGTACTTTTGATTTGGCCCTTTTTCAACACATCACCAATTTGATCTATATGTGTGCATCTAGGGCGGCTCCTTCCGACATCATTCACTCTTGCTTGATACACTTCTTTCGTAATTTAGAAATAGATTTCTAATTATAAATTTGAGATCACATTTATATTGATTACTTTGTATGATTACTATGAGTATTAAGTACTTTAATCGCTGTTTCAAGATTTTACGACAGTTTAATTTTTAAAATTTAGGAATGGATATCTCATTTATGCTGATTACTTTGTATGATTATTATTAAGTACTTTAATTGATGTTTCAACATTTTACTAGAGTTTAATTTTTGTTTTTGTAGTCTTTATTTTAAGTTCCTCACTTTTGTTTTTACATGTTTATTATATTATTGTATTTTAGAAATTGTTTCAGTCGGCCTAAGTTGTAGTAAGTAAAATATTAAGATATTTCTTCTCCTGTAAAATTCATCACTACCAAGTTAGGCGGTTTTAGCTACTGTTCGTTACGCGGTATTGCAGTATCACCGATTATATACGGCCCATGCGTGGTATGCGCTCTGTTCACCGATGCAGAGAAATCGGCTCCAGGTACAGCAAAATGTAACGCTCTATATGTACTCGGGTGCTGTGCGATACGTTATGAACGATCTGATATGATGATCTGATAGGGCGTGCGCATACAGTCGGTACATGAATACTTCGTCGAAACTGCTCGAAAAATGTTTCATCTGCCGACCAATCCAAGTATACGCGCTTACGTGGTATAACCCCCTTTCATATCGAGACCTAACTCAACGAGTGAGTAAAGTATAGTTCTCCTATACTTACAAGTCAACAAATGGCAGCTAAGCGGTACATACAATACACACAAACATAATTGTTTGTACTGTATGTACAGACCCTTTAACGGAAATGTTGAAGTGGTCCAACAATTGTATAAGTAACTTGTTGGACCACTCACACATCAACTAAAATAAATAGTCTGTGGGAACCCACATGGGTGACGTCCCACAGACCCTAGGCAGACCAAAAATAACATCTGTGGGAACTCATACTGGTAACGTCCCACAGATGCCCAACTGTTTTTAGATTATATGCCAGTCTTTGTGTTTAATTGTCCAGCGTTGGTATATGTACTCGTTCCTATACCTATATTCCTATCTCCCTTGTGTAATATGTTCTTTATATTATATGATTTATTAACCTACCGAGGTACACTCATTCATGCACCCAACAATCGCCATCCAAGAGGCCGTAGTTAGTGTTTTGTTAGTGATATTTTTGTACTCGCTCTGTGTGTGGCATTCCCCAAAAGCCACACGGTTGTCTTGTTGGGGTGCAGACGTGATTAATCTTCGAATTTATGCGCCTGAATGCACTCCAAAATTGGCTCGCAAAGCATCTAGTATATCGATATCCTAGTATATACTATCTTATCCTAGATTAGACTTATTTCGATTGTACTTATGAAATATCGGAATACCATGGACGAAGTTGTGGGCGACGTCTTATGTTGAAAGAAGAAGAGTGAAAGGACTTATTAATTCCCGTCTTAATGGCAATACGATGTAATCAGTTAGGAGCAATCTCCTAAGGAGTTGCTGTGTACAGCATGGGAGGCAACGCAAGGGCGATGCTCCCTGTATTGCAGGTGTTTATGCGATAACCACTTCCGGTGTGCCGTACGTTTGTATGCCTCCCGACGTTATATAAAAAAAACAATTCTATGCGAATCACATATCTACTTAGAAACTTAAATCTGCCTAAGGGTAAACTAGAATGTAAAAAAGTATATTGAATATATTCTAGCGTTATTTTGCGTACGTCGAATTTACATGCAATTTGATCTAACTACTTAGTGTGCTTCCGCCACCAGCAAGCCAGATCAAATTGCGTGAAAAACAAGACCCTGGTAAGGTTGCTATGTTTTTTTGTTTTCGAACGATTTACTTTGATTTTCTGTAAATTTGTTGTTAACCTTGGTTTTCAGGAAAACTTTCTTATGGATTTATAACGACAGCAAAAGGCAAAAATTTACTAATGTTTAACGGATTTACTTTTACAAGAAATCAGATGAGCCGCAATTACTACTGCTCGAGTAGGACCTCGGGTCCAGGGTGCAAGGCCCGGCTCAAGATGTCCTCCGATGGTCAAATAATGGAGTACGAAGATTATGAACACACTCACGACCCACCAAAATACATTAAATTGGCTTCTGGAAAATATATTAAAATATAACATTTGGATTTTCATTAACACCAAAATTTAAATTTTACAACAAAATTTCAGCACCCGTTTGGATGTCTGTTCCACAGTAGAAAGATATAAAAAGTGGGTTATTTTTTTAAACCGGTAATATGGCAAATGCGCGTACAGCCTACTTGATGGTAAGCAGTTACTGCAACCTAAGCATAGACAGCGGCAAGTTATGTTAATCACTTGCAGCACTATTTTTATTCATATTGTGTCAAACAGTCCAGCTTGAGGTGTCGCTGTGTGTACATTTACTGCACCAGGTGTGGTCGCGTTTCCAACCCTGTAAAAAACCTCATCACACCTTTTTTGAGCAACCTCATGCTGCAAACCTAGGGAACCCTACCTATACCCTATACCCTACCTAATAGGGAAAACCACGGCAGGGAATTCATTCCATAACTTAAGACTTCTCGGTACAAAACATCTTTAGAACCGCACAGTAAATCTATATATATAAAAGGAGAAGCTGACTGACTGACATATCAACGCAGGGCCTAAACTATAAGGGTTAGAAACTTGAACTTTTGCACAGGGGTTCCTTTTGTAACGTAGGGGAGCACTAAGAAAGGATTTTTGGAAATTCATCCCCTAAGGGGGTAAAACGGGGGTGCAAATTTAGTATGAAACTTTGCCGTTTTTGAAGTTATTCGAATGAAATTCAGCATGAAGGTTCTTTACTGATAGGCATGAAACATGAGTAAAATATTTTTTTCAAAATTCATCCCTTAGGGGGTTAAACGGGGGCGCAAAGTTAGTATGAAACTTTGCCGTTTTTGAAGTTATTCGAATGAAATTCAGCATGAAGGTTCTTTATTGAAAGGCATGAAACACGACTGAAATATTTTTCTCAAAAATCATCCCTTAAGGGCGGTAAAACGGGGTTGCAAAGTTAGTATGAAACTTTGCCGTTTTGAAGTTATTCGAATGAAATTCAGCATGAAGGGTCTTTATTGAAAGGCATGAAACACGAGTAAAATATTTTTCTCAAAAATCATCTATATCTATATATATAAAAGGAGAAGCTGACTGACTGACATATCAACGCAGGGCCTAAACTATAAGGGTTAGAAACTTGAAATTTTGCACAGGGTTTCCTTTTATAACGTAAGGGAGCACTAAGAAAGGATTTTTGGAAATTCATCCCCTAAGGGGGTAAAACGGGGGTGCAAATTTAGTATGAAACTTTGCCGTTTTTGAAGTTATTCGAATGAAATTCTGCATGAAGATTCTTTACTGAAAGGCATGAAACATGATTAAAATATTTTTTTCAAAATTCATCCCTTAGAGGTTAAACAGGGGCGCAAAGTTAGTATGAAACTTCGCCGTTTTTGAAGTTATTCGAATGAAATTCAGCATAAAGGTTCTTTATTGAAAGGCATGAAACACGAGTAAAATATTTTTCTCAAAAATCATCCCTTAAGGGCGGTAAAACGGGGATGCAAAGTTAGTATGAAACTTTGCCGTTTTTGAAGTTATTCGAATGAAATTCAGCATGAAGGGTCTTTATTGAAAGGCAGAAACACGAGTAAAATATTTTTCTCAAAAATCATCTATATCTATATATATATAAAAGGAGAAGCTGACTGACTGACATATCAACGCAGGGCCTAAACTATAAGGGTTAGAAACTTGAAATTTTGCACAGGGTTTCCTTTTATAACATAGGGGAGCACTAAGAAAGGATTTTTGGAAATTCATCCCCTAAGGGGGTAAAACGGGGGTGCAAATTTAGTATGAAACTTTGCCGTTTTTGAAGTTATTCGAATGAAATTCTGCATGAAGATTCTTTACTGAAAGGCATGAAACATGATTAAAATATTTTTTTCCAAAATTCATCCCTTAGAGGGTTAAACAGGGGCGCAAAGTTAGTATGAAACTTTGCCGTTTTTGAAGTTATTCGAATGAAATTCAGCATAAAGGTTCTTTATTGAAAGACATGAAACACGAGTAAAATATTTTTCTCAAAAATCATCCCTTAAGGGCGGTAAAACGGGGATGCAAAGTTAGTATGAAACTTTGCCGTTTTTGAAGTTATTCGAATGAAATTCAGCATGAAGGTATTGAAAGGCATGAAACACGAATAAAACATTTTTCTCAAAAATCATCCCTTAAGGTCGGTAAAACGGGGATGTAAAGTTAGTATGAAACTTTCCGTTTTTGAAGTTATTCGATTGAAATTCAATATTAAGGAGTTTCATTGAAAGTCATGAACCAAATGTAAAATATTTTTTTCTAAACTAATAAGTATAAAAGATTTTCGTTTTTACCTACATTATCGGATTCGAACCTGTCGAAACTCTTCTATCTCGCGGGCCGTGCGCGCACGGATGTGCCGCGGTCGACAAGTGGGCAACCCGAATGCAGAAAATATCTAACTGTTTAAAATTTAAAACCTCCCCGACAGTCCAGAAAGTCAGTTCGTCATTCGCCCTTTCATTTCAGTGCTGGACCAAATTTTCACCAGACATAGCTAAGAACACTCCCGACTAATACACATTTCAAACAAAAAAATAAATAAATCTAAATCGGTTCATCCGTGCTGGAGCTCCGATGACACAGAAAGACTCAGATTCACATAGACACACACACACCCTCACACACACACACACGCATGTCTAACTTATAACACCCCGTCGTGTTTTCGTCGGGGGTTAAAAACAGAGGCATAAAATATATATGTATTAGTTTCGAGTACTTCCAATTATTGCTAAGAGATGGCGCCATAAGCTAAATTGAAACGCGCTATGGTTTCTTTTGTAGCTCATTAAGTATAGACCTCAGTGATGACTGATTTGTTAGTCCGGTGACGTAGTGACAGCCCACTCGGGGCTAACTACATAGTCAGGTCAAAAAAAAAAACAAAAAAAAAAAGACTGATTTGTTAGTTTTGCTAGGCTGTGGCGCCTCACGCCCGCCTCTTTAGTCCGGTAACGTAGTAATAGCCCACTCGGGGCTAACTACATAGTCAGGTCAAAAAAAAAAAGACTGATTTGAATGTTCTAATTCGTACTTCGACGTAGCGTAGATGATGATCACCTTGATTATTATAACAAAAAAATTTTGTTCCAATATTCGGATTAATTATTATTATTTATTCTATTTTTAGTACAGACAGAGTCGGCAACGCACGAGTAACAGCCCTGATGTTGTAAATGTCCATAGACTAGACTGACGGCTTACCATCAGGCAGACCGTATGCTGGTTTATAAAAATATTTATGGAAACAAGATCTCCTCTTTCCATAATACTAAATTAAGAGATTGGTAATATTAAGAAATTGCCTACAATAGTACATGTTATCACAATCTAAGGCGGATATCTATATATATAAAACTGGAGTTCCTGACTAATTCACTGACTCATCAACTCCGAAGCCAAACTCTTGAACCTAGAAAGCTGAAATTTTGCAAAGACGTTACTTTTATAATCCTCACGAGAGTGAAGTGGGGCTTGACAGTTTGTATGGAGTTGAAAAATTATTTCAAGTTAGTGACTTGAAACTTTATACAGATACTCTTTATTAAAATCCATAAAAGTAGTTTCAAAAATTCCACCCCGGGTGTAATGGAGGTCAAAAGTATTTCTTGAACTAAAAGTTGAATTATTAAGAAATTAATATTTTTTAAAGTGAGCTGCTTTAGACTGTAAATATACTCTCAATCAAGACGTCAAATAAGTAATTTCAGCGTTTTTCAAAATTCCACCTTTAGGGGCTGAAAAGGGGGTTGACAGTTTGTATGGAGCAGAAAACTTTTTGAAGTTAGTGACTTGAAACTTTGTATAGATACTCTTTATTAGAATCAAAAAATTGGTTTCAAAGTTTTCAAAAATTCCACCCTTAGCGAGGTGAGGTGAGGTGAAAAGGGGGTTGAAAGTGTGTTTGAACGAGACGCTAATCTATATTAATAGAAATGGAGTTCCTGTCTAATTCACTGACTCACCAATAGGTCCCTTTTGTAATGCATATGAGAGATAAGAAAGATTTATTTGAATTTCAACCCAGGCAGATATTTTTTTAAGTGGCTTGAAACTTTAATGTTTTTAAAATAGGCAATATTGAGAATAAAGAGGTGCTTTGAGTGTATACAGCCAGTATCAAATAGTTAATGAAAACCGAACAGGCCGTGACATATCTTCATTACTACACAAATAAGGATATTTGATACTTTTACTAACTATTTAATGCCGACTGTACTAAAAAATAAGAAGTAAAATAAAAATTAGTAAAACTGCTGAAATTCCAAAATCTACGCGTGCGAAGCCGCGGGCATAAGCTAGTAAATAATAAATAAATATTGTCGGACAAATTACACACAGCGCCACCTAGCCCCAAAGTAAGCGAAGCTTGTGTTATGGGTACTAGACAACTGATAAACATACGTAAATACTTTTTTTTTTGTAAATACATACTTATTATACAT
Source organism: Pyralis farinalis (assembly GCA_947507595.1). Taxonomy (NCBI): domain Eukaryota; kingdom Metazoa; phylum Arthropoda; class Insecta; order Lepidoptera; family Pyralidae; genus Pyralis; species Pyralis farinalis. The sequence continues at coordinate 6,372,135 of OX382270.1, forward strand.
AGAAAATACCCAGACCAAGACAAACAGATATGTTCATGCACACAAATGTTTGTACTGTGTGGGAATCGAACCCACGAGCGTTGGTGTCAAAGTAGCGTAACAACGCGTTTCACCACTGCGCCACCATCACTGCAGTTCCAATGTAAGAGGATGAATTTCCAGCCGTCGGCTATTGAACAATATTCAAATAGATCTGACAATCTTTAATAATATTTAATAAACTTACGAATATGCTAATTGAACTCGCAATTCTGATTATTCAGAAACTATTGATAATTCAACGGACCAATCATTTTCCTATTCAGATTTTAGCAGATAGTCAGACTGAAAAACCGGCAATAGCTCCAGCAAATATAGTTTTTTTAAGAGACGTAGGCCGCATCAAAGCAGCCCAGCCAAGTACTTAGGCGGGGGAGGTTTATCCTTTATTTAAATGTTCTGGTAAGTTGATAGCGCCGGAAAGGGCTAGAACTGTAATTTTGGTACCTACTGTATGCCAAAGAATAATATGGTGCATGTAAAAGGTTTATGCAGACATGCGAATTTGGGGAGTGTGATTCAGAATTTGATTTTGTTGCAGAAATTGGATGTTAAATGAAATAGATTAACTACCTACTACTAGATTAAGAGAAAAAGATATATAGAATTAGACAGTTTAGAATAGTAATGTCGAAACCAAGAAAATATATTTCGAAAGACGTAACCTAAGAAAGGTCTTGAGTTGTTGAGGTCTGGCGGCAATCGCTCAATGTCAAAGTCAGTATCTTCGTCAAGTTCTTAGGCGTCGGTAACGAGCCCGCTAATTCTAATGAATTAAGAGATAGGATATCGTTACAAAAGAATAAAGTATACAGGCTGTTTTGTTCATAGGTGCAAATTTCGCGTAAAAGCTCGAATTTCGTAATAATTAACAACTTTGCTAAAGAAACGTGGATCAAAAAACTTATAATAAAATGTACTATTCAATCAGTATGGTTAATCAGTTCGTATAGGTCGTCGATTTTTTTATATATATTACCTACCCATGTTATTTGGCAAGGTTTATGAGCTGCATACATACTCGGAAATTAGCACCCATAAAGCAAATATCCTATGTAATGCTTGTTGTTTTATCCTTTCAGTTTTCATATCAATAACCCTATATCAGCAGTTGGTAAAGTAGCTTAGCGTAGATTTGGAACGCTTGAAATGATCATGCTTTTGAAAGAAGACATCTATTTTAAACGGTGTATAATATTGTTCCAATTTTACTTTCAGAAAATCTTGATTATGAATTTATAACCACAACCAAAGGAACCCGTTTATTATTGTTCAACGGTTTCACTTACATACAAAATCAGAACAGTCGCAGGAATCAAAACAGCCGCAATTACTATTGCTCCAGTCGTACGGCTGCAACGGGATGCAAGGCCAGACTCAAGTTGTCTCCTGACGGTCAAATCACTGAATACCAAGATTTTGAACATTCCCACAATCCCCCGCATTATATTAAATTAGCTTCTGGACAATATGTTAAAGTATAAAATTGTAAACGTCAATTTTGTAGAATTTATGTGTGTGCGTGTGTAGTTTTGTTGCGTGTGTTAGCGTTAGATTTAGGTACTTGTAATGATGTATACGTAGTTTAAGCCTTTACTGTATTATTAATTTAATTATGAATAAACGTGACATTAGTGACGGCGAATTTTAATCCCAATGTATTCCCGAATACGATATACTTAAAAATGTTATGTCAATTTTCGAGTAAACAAGTATGTTTCGAAAGGTAACTTCCTACGTCCTACCCAGATCTAGGTCTATCTAGATGGGGGAAGAAATTCGTAGTGCACGTGTGGGGCGATAGCGTGTTTGGAGTCTCCGCTCTAGAGGAACCGATAATCTCAAATAAACGGCTGGTACGAGTAGTTGCTAGATGCGAAAAGTGGAAGATCGCATAAATATTGTGAAAGTATTTGGGAAGAACTGTATGTGATGATGGAACACTACATCACCACGATGCTCATGGTGTTGGAAATATTCATATGATACGGTAACTGCTTACCATGGTCAGGCCGTGGGCTTGTTTGCCAACGTCCACTACGTAAAAAAAAGATGCGAAAGCAGCGATCCGGGATGGGATTTTATGCAACGTTCGTGGTTGTATGCAACCTGTCACACAAAAAGCGGCCGCGATCCGACGCTTTTACATCCTTTACGGGTTCTGGATTTTTTTTAAATAGGCATTGCTTTCTCGCTTGATCTCGTCATTGGAGTTGGATCTTTTCCACAACCCTACGGGAAGTTGTTATTTAGCCGCAGATAGAGATACTTCCCCAGAAGGGCTGCTTTGGTAGGCCGTAGAGACGTATTACTTCTTATTTTGGTGAAATGGTTTAATAAATTAACATAGTATGAGACGGTTCTCGTTTTATATAGTTTTATATAAAAATAGTGTAGGTAGTTTACTATTATTTTATTAAGTCGCTTTTTATTTTAATTATCGCTTCGCTCGATAGTTTATTTTCTGATTTACCAATTGGAGTAAATAATCTGCCAAGGCGGGGTTTAATTTGTATGTATTTTAGATAAAATAACCATCATTTCAGGAAATACCGCATACCAGTTTATTCCAACGGCGAAAGGTAACTCTTTGTTGATGTTGAATGGATTTACTTATTCAAAGGATAACAAAAGTCAAAATTATTACTGCTCGAAAAGGATGTCAGGATGCAAAGCTCGCCTCAAATTGGGGCCCACTGGCAACATACTTAATGGCAATTATGAACATCCACATCAGCCACCACGTTATATCGTAACTCCTTCAGGACATTATGTTAAAATTTAATGTATTCGAACGCAAGAGTAGTATGTGTACGGGATGTTAGTGCATCGCCATTATATTTGAAAGCAAAGCAAACCTTTTCTGCCTGTGCAAACCAGACCCTGGCGGGCGGATATACTTTATTCTTTGTTCTTCTGCCAGCAGTTACTTTATACTCTCTGGCATCGGCCCCCTTTGGGTAGATAAAATTGTATTATTTCAGTAAATTTTTACATAAATCGATTGACTTTTATATATCTATACGTATAATAAAGTTGAAACAGAGTAGACGGTTTACACACATGGGCAAATCATTAAACACTTGCAGCACAATTTTTACCGCGTCTTAAAAACGGTACAAAGATCAAACAGTCTAGATTGATATGGCGATGTATGTACATGTAGTTCATGAAATATTGATGCATCTCACTCAATTATGGATGCAACAGAAAATTGAAATTATTAACATCCTTGTTAAATGGAGGTGGTTCCTAATTCGACTGTATGTTTTATAGTCTATATATACGAGATATCTTTGCCAATTAAGAACCAAATTCGAAATTTCTCTTTATCGGGAAGGTCTTAGCACCCGATGGGTCATATATGAATTTTGATGAATTGCTGACTTCATTGAAGTTGATTTTCATGTCAATTAAACCCTATTAAAAAAAATAATATGCTTTATACCACTAGGGTGCAATCAAGCAAACCGCCACAGTCTGATGGCAACTTTGCAAAACAGCGATATCAATCGTGCTATACCGGTTCTGTTAAATCCTCTGTCTGTTAGACGTCCGTTGTTTATCTCGCAAAACTATCTATGTCTTCACGACACTTTGCAGTTTTTACGGTGCCTGCTTATAGAACTGAACGCCACATGTCTCGGTCCTTACATACTTTGCTCGCTTTTTTAAGATTTACAATTATTTTTATGGAAAATGTCCGTGTTTTTGGGCTCCTGAATACACTTTCTGTTAAAACATGATCAATCTGATCATGGAAGTTTAATCTAGGGCCTCTACCGCTCCTAGATGTTTCTGTCTGATGTCCTGCAAAGCAAATATCGCAACTCGTCTTCTTTATTTTATTTACTTACATTCTCTGGCATGTCCAGATCTCTTTTTTATATATTAGTAAGTATTGGGATCAGCACCGCGTTGTACCTGTATGTATGTATGTAGGTGTGCCTTCTAGCTCTAGTTTTTACTGCCAAGTGTTTTCTCAATGCTCTATTCATACTATTCCTTGTAGCCACTCTCTTCATACTCCTATCTCGCAGTGTATCTTATATTCCTGCTAAAAGTACGTCAAGATATACAATTTCATCCTTTTTCCGATATACAATTTCATCCTTTTTCCAATACTAGATTATTAACGGAAATCGATTCTATCTTTCTCGTTTCTTCTCTTTCAAATATCTTTGTTTTCTTCGCATTTTCTTCACCTTTCTATAATCATTCAGACAATCGCCTTTCATCAATGTGACAGTGGGGTTTCTGTTAACACGACATTTCTATTGTTGTATCGTGTTGCAAGTGTTCATGGGGCATGATATAAAAAAAATCGGTAGGGTTTATTTTAGTCAAAAGAATGTCACAAAAATATTTTTATACGTTAACGTCGCGGGAACAAATCAGAAACAAATTTCCATAAAATTATTTTATTTTTAATTTGTTTCCTACTTATTATTATTATTTACATATCTTGCGTACCTAATCTGTTTGTATTTTGGTGATGATATTAGGTGTCTCTTCAAGTGAAAGAAATAAATACTTGCTCATACATTTTTCATTGATTTTTCATAATTATCTCTTGTATATTTATACTTCCAATGTTATATGTATTGTAATTTCTCAATATGATGTCTGTTTATTTTTCAGAAGACCTTGCCTATCAGTTTATTCCGACACCTAAAGGCAACCATTTGATAATGCTTAATGGGTTCACATTTTCGAAAGACAGCAAAAGCTTAAATTACTACTGTTCAAAGAAACTATCTGGTTGTAGAGCTCGCCTTAAATTATCGCCAAGCGGGAAGATCATTCAATCAGATATTGTGCACTTACATGAACCACCCAACTACGTTAAAACTGCCTCCGGGCAATACATTAAGCTATAAGTGACCCTCAAACCGGATTATCTGCACATACGTGACCCTCCCAAGTGAAGACTACACTTGGGAGGGTCACGTATGTGCAGATAATCCGGTTTACGCGGTTTACTACGCAGTACATTGTAGAATGAACAATTATCAGAGCATCAGATATACAAAAAGCAGATTTGTTAATAAAAAAAAGTTTATTTTGACATTAACCAATCAGGTATGCACTTACATAATCTCGCTTTTAAAATAGTTTCAGGACAGTAGATTAAACTTTAGGATTACTCATTCAAAAACAGATCTATTCCATACAAAAATATTTCTAGATTACGCAATTACATAAACCTCTCTATTATGTTAAATCTGCTTTTGGGAAGTACATTTAACTTTGGGACAATGAACTAAGATTACGGTGTAAGATAGTCCAAAAACAGATTTACTGCAATTACAGTAACCAATTACGTTAAGACAATGACCACAGTAAATGACAGCTTAAAAACAGAATAATAAAAATAACATATATTTTTTAAATTACCAGATCATTTAACAAAGTTTTACAAACTTTCCTTTTTACATATTAGGTCTTTTTGACCTCGCATCTTTCCAGGTATCACCTGCGGCTCTTTCTGGACACTTTTATGAAATAAAATATTTAATAATTTTCAGACCTTCAATGTTAGTGTTTTAACATATGTTTTAAGACGTATGCATATTCCAGTTTTCACATCCTTTTTCTCCACCTATTGTAAATTGTTATCCTTTACCGGCATTGATTTTCTGACATACAACTTGGGGTTCTCAACATTCTTCATAATTTGTAGATAAAAATTGTGATGTTGTGGTAATAATTATTGTGACATACGTTGTTTCTGTTATCGGCTAATAGCTTATTCATAGGTTGAATGTTACATTTGTATGTAGTTTAAATAGCTTTATATCCAAAGCGTGTTTAAAAATAAAAAATATAATTATTTCAAAAATTAAAATACCCGCCGCCATAAGCTGGCCACTATTTAAAATCTCTGCAAACCTTTCATATTTATCATGGCGTCTGATATGTTATTATACTATTCATTAACGGTGACATGAGCACTTTATTGAAAGCTGTATATTTTATGAAATGCGGATACCCATACCGATATGTATTGAATTTCGCTTAGTACATCGATACCCGAAAATCATAAAGGCGCTACTCCATTGCTGCAAAGAATCTGCACACAGAGGCTACAAAATATATGCTTGTTGTGTTGTCCTAATCATGCATTCGTACATAGCATGTTCGTGGGTTGCAGTAATCAGATATATTACATACCAACCGAAGCTAAGTCAACGTGCAAAGAGTGACTGGGCGCAGCAATTCACCTCTACCGTTATACAATTACTAATGTACAAGTAACTGTGGCGTAATTGATATTTTTATTTTTGCATTTACTTTTGTACTTACGTGAGTAAACTAACGACACACTAAATGACTCTAAACCAAGATGATAAGAAAAACTTTAAAATGAGTATTGTGTTGGATACGCTGCAATATGAAATTTTTTTAAAGCTTGTCTTTGTGCATCAATTATTCCTATATACTTTAAGACTGCTTTTAGATTATAGTAGGTACTTACTAAAAATACAGTGAAAAATTTCTGAAATTCCTTTGAAGTTACTGTTGTATTAAAATTGATTTAATTGTTTACGACATATACATATTCGTTTAATTATTTTAGCCGTAAATAACTATTCTATTTTATAGCTTGAACTATTTTACATTAAAATAAATAATACATCAAATATTTTGTCTTTCATCCCTATTGATGTTCCCTATAGTCTACAAACTGTCCCGAAGGGGGCACTGTGTTGGCAATATATTCACAATTAGTGATGTCTTATAGCATAATAAAATTCAATTACATGAGGCAGGGTACTATAGCCTCTAGCTAGTAACAGCTTCATATCAGGCGGCGGTATGCTTATTTGTCATTCACATCGTAATATAAAGAAAAGTACCAACGTCATTTAAGCAATTGGTTATTTAAGTGATTGTTTCTGGAAAGTCTGTAAAAGCGTTAGCAACAAGGAACAATATCAAGTTTACTTTGGTTGACATAAACTTTTGTACGTTACAACCACTTGCTATCACCATGAACGTTATAAAATATATTATATTCTTACATTTTTATACAACTATCGAGGCAAATAAACGCAAGATTTGCATGATAGTAAGCAGGCAGGTGTTTTACCAGAGGGAGACTTTGTACAAAAGTCGTCTGCGTGGGTACTTCTGTCTCACATATTTCTACCGCCAAGCCGCTCTATTTATATAGCTGTGTTCCAGTTTGAAGGGTGAGATATGGCAGAGAAATTACTGGGTACTGTGACGAAGCAGCCTTAGGTCACAAGATGGCAGGATGCGAGTAAATCCCCGTGGTATTGCGAGCGTCAATAGGCTGTGGTGACCGCTTACCATGTAATACGGGCCGCATGCATGTTTGTCAATCTAGTTGTATAAAAAAAGGCATCTCAGTCTAAGTACGCATGCAACACTAGAGTACCTGTATGTTGTTGATTCTGTGACGATCATTCACGCCTTGCTTGTAAAATGCCGTGCAGTAGTTGTCTAGCAAATTTTCTCAGGTCTTGATATTGATTATTAAAAGTAAAATTTACATTCAATTTGATTAAAATTGCATGAAACGTTTCCTTACTTGAGAGTTCACGAAGGTAACACTTAACCTCGCTTAATCGTCTGTTCCTAGTTGTCGTCATCGGCGATGTGGTAGTGATATGACAAGTTCAAATTTTAATTTAAAAATATGCCAATTGTCTGTTAACCTAATAATTTTGGAATAGAACCATTATTAAAAGTGTTTGTTTGTTTATAAAACTTTATTGTATAATTTAACATTCAAAATACATAACAATAATAATACAAAAAAAAAACTTAATCTAAATTATACAATGGCGGACTTATTGCAATAGGGATCTCTTCCAGTCAACCATGAATGCTTGAAAAATAATTCAATCAATAGGTTCAATCAAAAAGTGTATTGTAAGCAATGCAGACAACCGGGGAGAGAATTTGAAGTCGTTGTAAAGATCCACTGGGATATTTACATGAAAATTGAAATGAAAACCTCGTCACTACCACTTCGCTGATGATGACAACTATGAAAAGTTGCATCTATCCCACCCCCAATGTACTTTATGTGTAATGGAAAATACATGTCATGTTATAGAGGATCTTACCTATCAACTTATCCCGACACCAAGAGGCAACAATTTGATAATGCTGAATGGATTTACATTTTCAAAACACAAGAACAGTTTAAATCACTACTGTTCAAAGAAACTTTCTGGATGTAAAGCACGTTTTAAATTGTCTCCGAGTGGGAAGATCGTCCAATCGTATATAGTGCACCTACACGAGCCGCCTACGTACGTGAAGACTGCTTCCGGTCGATATGTTAAACTTTAAGAAACGAAACAAAGAAGAGTTTGTCTTAGGTTTGTTTTTGTTTGTTTGAACCTGACGTTTCGAACGCTTTGCAGCGTCCGTGGTCGCAGGAAGACTAGAAATAAATAAAATGCGCGATATTTCCGTTAAAAATTGTTTATATCAAAAAAGAGTTTCCTATATTTAGGTAAAAGTTTCAGCAAGCATCGTACATTATTTTTCATTCGATTCTATAATTCATAAATTTAAAAATAAAATTGTCATTTCCAATTATGAGAAATAAAGTTTCTAAGATTTTCTTGGCTATCATTAAAATATGATTTCACGTTATAGTTTCTTTGAGTATTGAGAAAAAGAATATTATTAAAAAATTTTCAAATTTGAATTTCAGCTATTGATTTCCTCTGCAAATTTGCATAGTTATAGTATGTTATGAGAATGTGAAATTAGGAAACGTAGGCACTGCGAGTATCAATTTAACTTCCGTTGGTGTTTTAGCTGTAGCCAGAAGTTTTTATGCTTTTTTGGGATTGCAATTAATTTAATAATTTGTATTTGTGATAAGAAAATGTGCGGATATAATAAAAAAAAAAACTATGCTCTTCTCCAATTATGAACGCCCTTACGACTCTTTATATTACGTACGCTACTACGTACTCTATTCATTTCACATATATAAATAAATTAAGCCTTTTCTTGTGATAGTAATATACGACTTTAATTTATTTTAAATTGATACACTTTTGAGTTTATTGGATTCAACAAACATATTTTTGCCGGGACTTCGTAATTGGAATGAAGTGAAGAATGAAATTGATTCAGCAATAATTAGTTTGTTTTTATGTATATGCATTTATATTATTTATATTTTTGTTTTATATACTATGCATGTTTACTGTATATTAACTTTTAGAGGATATTTTTAAATCACGGTGTGTACACATAGCGATAAGTCATGTTCGACAATTGGACCACCATTATTACTCTTATTGAGTGCGCCACAAGAACGATACAAAGGTCAAACAGCCTAGCTTGAGGTATCGCTGTGTGTACACGTGTTAATGTATTTGGTCATTTGAAATCACGATTTTGTAGCTAGCTTTAACTGTACTTATATGAATAAATAAAAATCGATCATACATTTTTAATTTTCAGCAACACCTTTTAATTTAATATTTTGTAGGATTGCATATTGCACTATAAATATGATTTTTTGATCCATTGTATCCAAGTAATTAAAGCGAGATAGAGCATTGGGGATGTACCTCCGAGTACGGAAAGCCGCAGCCAAGTAATGCGAGTGAGGGAGAATTACTGGTGAGCTCCTGTGGAGTTACTGTGTTAGCAATGGTGGTGGCAGTACAGCAAACGTAGGCTACGTAACAACTTTATGTAAGATGGGCCGTATTCATTTACGCCTATCGACGTTCTATAAGAAAAAAATGTCTCAACACGATGTTGAAATCTAAAACCAACCTCTTTTGATCGTGGAGTGCTCTGCCGATTACCATATGAATCCAATATATACATAATTTAAAATTAATCAGTGTGACATAGCCAAATAACAACTTTTTTGAGCGTTGCTGTGTAACTATAAGTTAGTAAAGCATCAGAAAGCGGTTGAAGAGTTGCAGCAGTAATCTATCGTAACTTCTTTCCATTGGGCGGGACGTATGCTTGTTTGTCACCCAGCACACTTGTTACCTTTTATAGTCGTGTGACAGCCATGCATACGACTCTTTATATTGTCCCGTAATAGGATGTGAACTGTTTACCATATCTATTCTGTTACTAATCGAACAAATACAGATCACCCTGCGGAAATCAGGAGGAAATTACTCTTCGCCGCTTGCACCACGCTACACAAATACGGTATAAGGAGATTATAAGCCACCAAAAGGCAACAAATATGACTCAATGACAAAACCCTACTGACGGACTGGCAGTTTATCGTACATTTCGGTAATAAAGAAATCTTTAATTTTATTGTTTTCAGATTTCCTCACGTACAAAATAATACCTACCAAAAAAGGCAAGAAACTGCTCATGGTTAACGAATACACGTTTTCGCAAAAGAATAATTCAAATAATTATTATTGCTCCAAAAAGGACTCCGGTTGCAAGGCACGCATCAGGTTGGGTTCCTCGGGAGACATAGTATATTATGATATTTTTCATGCGCACGATCCACCAAAATATATTGTTTTAGCTAATGGAAGATACGTGAAAGTCTAGATAATTTTAGATAAATTAGTTGTATTTTCTTTTAACATTGATCTTTTGGTTATCTAAAATACTAAAATTCGGTTTTTTTTATGTGTGGTTTTGGAATAAATTTTTAATGGTCTTCGAATTTTTTTTTCAATTTATTTACAAGTTGGTTCCGAAATTATCTTTTCCCTCAGATTGAGGTATTTTTTCTGATATTACTGATGTCATTTTGAATAATTCAAGAATCCCATATCATTCATTTCAAGACTCGTGATAATTCATAGCAGATATTTAATAAATGATTAATAATTGCTGATGAATATTCGGGTCTAGGAATAATTTATAATTTCGAACATATATATATTTACTGTATTATGAATATATGCTATGTATTCGTAATACAGTATATATATAAAATATAAAGGAGAATAAAGGCAATCGAGCCCTGTTTGATAGTTTGGAACAGGCTCAATCAGTATTTTATATACCACAACCGCAATAACAAACGTTCTAAATAAATGCTTTATCTTATTTATGCCTTTATTTTGGAGTTTTAAGTATTATTAATATTTAAGTAAATTTTTCAATAAAATGTATACTAATATATAATATAAATCTATTTTATATTAGTGTACATTTTATGAAAATATTTGTGAAACTGTAACCGCTCAGATGAGGCAAACCGTACATAGCTAGCGTGTAATACCGTGTGCACGCACGTGTATACTGTACACATAAATATGAGTGGTATTCCGAGGAATTTTCTGTATTGTACTTGGTTAAGAAGAAATTGTGGTACCTTACTCAATTTCTACGTTTTGTTTTTAGAAAATTTGGAGTATACGGTTATTCCGACAGCAAAAGGACGAAACTTGCTAATGATAAATGGATATACGTTCTCCCAAAAAAATGATACGTGGCATTATTACTGTTCGAAGAAGAACTATGGATGCAAGGCACACATTAAATTGAATCCCCTCGGCAAGATTATCCAGGCAAATTGTGTACATCTGCATGCACCTCCGAAATATATTATGACTAAAAACGGGAGCTATGTCAAAGTGAATTAAAATAAAGTAAGTAACAATGTATAAGTGTATCAGTTATTTCTTCTAGCGTATGCAATTACAACTTCAATTAGAACGCACAGAATTTTTACGAGGCGGCGTGAGTAGAGAATTCTCACCAGGCGATTTAAATATTAGTGGATAATCCAGAACAAGCGCCAACATCTAAAAAACTATAGTTGCCATTGAACGTGAAGAGTGCAATTATGGTACTGAAAAACGGACACGTAAGTGTGATATTAAAGTGATATGATGATATATCTGGTCTCATTTCACTATGAAAAAAAATTTGTTGAAGAAACTCCCGAACATAGCTCTCCCACTCACTCGATGTGTGACTTTTCAAATTGTGGCCTAGCCCAACAGTGACAGTTCATGTTTTTGCACTGTAGTGAAAATATTCAATTCAAATATTCTTTCATTCTTATTATGTCGGAAAAAGATCTCTTATAATAATAAGATAACAGACTCTTGCAGAGATAAGTTCTACTTTGTGCACAATTGCTTGCTTGGTTACTAGAACTGTATTGATTAATATTATATCATGTTGTACAATTAAAACATTGTAAACAAATATACAAAATTAATATTACAATATTACATGTATAATAGTAGCGGATATCAGCGAAATTTGCACCGAGTAAGAGAAAAAAAAGAAAACCTGAATTGCCCGTGAAAAATTAATGCCAACTTTCAACGTGTTCGTTCAAACGCTTTCGGTGGTTATCTATGTCAGGAATTTACTCCTAACCTACCGACAATAATTGAAAGAGGACTCGGTCTAAGGAGAGATTTTATGTTAATATTGAAAAATAGACAACCTTTTTTTTTGTGTAATTCTTAATACTATTGTATTTTTTGTAATGTTAGGCTACGTATAAATAATTGTTAGGTCATATCATTGAAAATTGTTAGCTGTTCTTGAATTTCTTTTTTCATTAGGAAAAGCGCCTAGGGTCTAACTTTAGGATTGGGTCGATATTATTTCAACAAGTCCTTGAAGGTGTGCAGGGTTTTTTTACAATTTTGCATTTACCTTAAGCCGCGCTATACGTAATTAATAAACCGAAGATAATTATATAAATATAATAGATAATACTACAACGCTAGTATTGAGCTAGTCGAAAGATGTTGGAGATAGCCCTAGACATAGGGTTAAACCCTTATTGATTAACAGTAAGACCTTATTGGTTAACAGCAAGTCTTTCATTTTGTGCCTTTAGCCATTTTTAGCATATTTTTTTTTTTAACTATAGGTTTGTTTGATTCTTTTAGAATATTTGGAGTATACAGTTATTCCGACAGCAAGAGGACGACATTTACTAATGGTAAACGGATTTACATTTTCACGAATGAACAATACATACCATTATTATTGTTCGAAGAAGAATAATGGATGCAAGGCGCACATCAAGCTAAATGACGTTGGCAGCATTGTCCAGGCGAATTGTGAACATATACACGCTCCTCCAAAATATGTAGTCACTAAAAACGGGAAATATGTCAAGTTAAATTAAATCTATTTTAATTTATATTGTGTATTTAGTGATTTAAAATCGATAAAAGAATCTTCGAGTTTACGGTGGAGCCACCGAAATCTTGGTTGAGTTTTTAAAACTTTAATTTGAATTCAACCTCTTTTTACTGATGTGATCTTGCCTTAATCCTAATCCTTATCAGCCAAGGATTTATGGGCCTACACTAGCACGCTGAAGAATTTTTTATATACTAAATTGCTTAATAACGGTCCACTACATGTAAAAGCGATGTAAGGAACTTGATGGCATCGTTGCACATATTAATCTAATCGAACACGCAGGGTAAGAAACGTCAACCGTATCCTGTATGGATGTATGGGTTTTTCTATCCTGAGTTTTCTGACTTCGGATGGCACTCTAAGCCTGCTGCAGTTGTTGGTGGTAGATGACAGTTATTAGCCTAAGTCGGTGATCTTCGGGCGGCTTGAAAATAGTGGCCTCTGCCAATCCGCAGTTGAGCAGTCCACTGCCACGGGATAAGTACCGATCGGTGTCGATGGATGGATGGACATGAATATATAGAGTGAGTTTTATGTGTATAGGTATGGTATGAGGTTCTTTGGTTTCGACATGTAGAAAGAATTCAGTACGAGACATTGATGAAGTAGACATGCAAATCAAATCTGTAGTTTTTACAGAAGAAAGTAATATCAGGAGCTCTAGGAATCGGCAAGTGCGCATGAAAAGTACACTGAAAGTAAACTATGACTATTGAAAAAGCCAGTGGCTGATTGATGATTCGCTCGGTTCTCTCTACCTATCTTATAAGGGACCACCTTCCTGCCAAGTGGAAGTTTAGGAACATAGATAGATTTTCTACTAGATAGGGTAGTAGGACATAGTAAATAAAAAAATATAACAAACCCCTGTTAAATCGATTTATAAGTTTGCGCAGGCCGTTGTGTGTTCTTCTCCAATCTATTTTCGGATTACATTCTTGTTGGTGAATGATGAATGATGTTGCTGAATATAATATTAAGAAACAAATTCAAGAAAATTGTATAATGCTGACACAAACCGACTGAAATTATAAAGTTTCTGATACATAGCCAATCAAGTTAATTTATACAGAAAAATATTGTTACAAAATCACCGACATAATAACTATGTATCTTATGACTTACGAATTATGATTTTTTGTAGTAATTGTACGCTTAACATGGCCCGACATGTTTGTGATCATTATTATCTTTACCTAGTATACAAGTTTAAAATAAAATTACGATTATTGTTAGACATTGCTGTTTAGTAATGGAGGAATGTTTATAGTTAATAGATTCAGGCGTTATTTTGCGAAAGTCAAACTTACATGTAATTTGATCCAACCTGCTTTGTGTGCTTCCGCCACCAATTAGTTCATGCGGCCTAGCGCCGGCCGGCACCCACCCACTACTGTTCGTGCGTGCTACATGCCGACGCTGCCATGGCTGCTCCGGTAGTCTCTGCCTCGGCTGCTGCGGTCGTCCGCCATCTGGAACAGAATCCGCATGCCCCCACCACCACCGTCGCTGCCACGACTGGCCTGGTCGTCGCTGCGACACGTGTTTCGCCTCTCCACGAGGCATCATCAGGCGTTGTAGACGTTAATGGTAAGAATAACATGCTACAAGTCAATGTTTATGTTTAGTCGTGGCGTAACTTTCCAATATTCTTTTTTTTATTTCTCTTTATTAACTTTCTCTTTTCTTTTAACTTATTAACTATAATACTCATAAATCTATATTTTATTAATATTCCAGATTGTTATAAATTTGTTACAACACTCCGTGGCAAGATATTTCTAATTTATAAGAAAAATACGTATGTTCAAGATCATAAATCGCCTAGAAAGTATTATTGTACTAAAAAAGATACGGAATGTGAATCTCTAATCGTGTTTGGGCTTGACGGTAAAGCTCGTAGAATAAATAATAAGCATAATCATGTCCCTCCATCATACATTATAACTAAATCTGGTTATTTTGTGAAATTAAATTGAATTCAGACCTCTTTTTACTTTTTTTTATTGATTTTAAACGTCTTAATCTATCTGTATGTGTCGGTACATATTTTTTTTTTCTATTTATCCCTATCAGTTTTAAGAAGGACTACCGAGGAGCTTTAAGTTTTATTAATTAAGATTTAGTACTTCCTTTTCGGGTGAATGCAGTAGTTCGTGCTAGTGATCATTTTCGCAAGAACTAAGAAACATAACGCCGAAAGTGTTGCGACAAGTTATGAAAAATGTTATAAATAGGGCTCAACTCTGGAGGTCTTCATTTAAGAGATATCATCTTGAAATTCTGATGGGACGAAAATTCATGACCCAAGTTTGGCCATGTAGAAAATACTTAGATTTTTTGGGTCTTATTCAACCTGAATTATGGCTTTGGTAATAAATAAATCCAGTTGTTATTTTAAATATTTGATTGTATGTAGCCAGCCATTGCGAGCTCGGTGGCCCAGCCGTGAATGACGCGACTTTGACGCCAACGCTCGTGGATTCGATTCCCACACAAGGCAAACATTTGTGTGCATGAACATGTCTGTTTGATCTGGATATTTTAAGAGAGGTAGGGCGCATCAAAGCAGCCCGTCTGGGGAAGTACCTCCACCTCACAGGAAACCGGAGCCAAATAACAACTCCCTGGAGGGTTGTTGTGTTCCTGCGTGTGAGTGAGGTTACGACATATCACAAGCGTTAAGCGTTCATGTGTCGACAATTTGATAACAATGGCTTCTCGTCGACTGCTGAGTTGCGAATTTGTTTGACACCTCGGTATCTACCGTTCGTCGAGCTTTGCACAGGGAGGGCTTGTATCATAGAAAGCCAGCCAAAAAAACCCTATTTGACCGAATTTCATAAGCAAAGTGCGTTTATTAAATATTAGAGATAAAAAATGTTGGTAATTAATATCTCATTCAGGTATTTAAAATTAATTAAATCTAAATTTATATGCGATTGTTGAATATAAAATATATATTTCATTACATTTTAATATATCAATTAATCTGTGTGCATATAGCAGAATGATGCTTATGGGTATTCACGCTATTTCAACCTGTAAGATATGTATGCATTTTTGACGCCTACCGTACCCGTAACCCTTTAAACGTCTAAAAGGTTCACAGGTTTGATTACGGATAGTATTTTGTTCGGATAGAAAAATTAAAAAGGAAACTGTTAGATGAAAATAAAGATAAAAACAGTATATTTTGGAACAGCTTCATATCAAGCGATTATGTTAATAAGGGTTTTAATTGTACATAATATTACATACATAAGGTAATCACTCGCGAAATCTCAGTTTGCTGTTATCTACTGTTATCATTCAATTAATTTACCATATATGAGCTGAACAATTTGCCATTTCCAACTAAAACCAGAAAGTACCAAGTCACCGCGGTAGATTTGATGACCAAATTGTTATGAATATGACTGTGTTTCGCGTTATGAATCATCTTGTTACACCAATATTACGAATTAATGATGCCATGAATTAGAGTTCCCTTTCTACTAAACTTTGGGACCACGTTTTGGAATAATTATACACCAAAATTTTATCCTATTGTTATATAACATAAGAAGCAAAAATATGAAATGTTTTTTCTACTAGCATGAGGATAAGAAGAAGTCTGCATACATAATGATGTGTTTGCTATCATGATATATATATGATAAAATATGTTATTGCAATATACTTGGATTTAATTATTTCAGGATCTCACCATAAACAACAAACATTTCACCGGAAACGAAAAAATATACAATATGTTTGTCATATTTGCAAAAAAGTAGGCATGATGGTCACTTATACGGGATACGATAATCTGAAACGTCATTTTCGTAACCACCATGTTAGTATGTACAATAGAGAGCAAGCTAAATTTCGCATCAATTCAAAAATTAGCCATAGAAATAGTAGAAAGGGTACAATAGATGTGGAATTTATCGACACTGAAGGAAACATTGACAAAGATGACTTCATATCAGAAAATATTGTTCAGGACACTATCGAAAACACTATGAATGCAAGCGAAGGAATTATGACTGAAAACTTAGGAGATTTAGGTCATTCAAGAGAAGTTAGAGCTATCACTGAAGCAGGAAATATCGCTGAAACAGAATTAACAGAAGATGAAGATCAAGTATCACATAATGCGACTTGTTTGAGTACCTTAGAACAAAATATAAAACAACTCTGTACAAAGGATGTTTCTAAAAAAAGTAAGCATATTTTTTAATAAAAATGTAACATTATTATTTTATTCTCCTTCTGAAGCTTACGACACGTCTAATGATAGGCAGTTAACGTAGTCTATTGTTACTTGCAATACAAGTAGTATTTATTATTTAGTATATTGTAATGCCGATATCGCACCTATTCACTGCGCGCGTATCTCCATTACTGACAGGATTTTAATTTTGAAGTTATATTTCCAGGGAAATCATGCATGTGGAATTTTGTCAAAGCTGTCAAGGAAAATCATATATACATGTGCACGTTTTGTGGAAAAAAAATTGCTATCGCACCATTTAGGCTTTCTAATATAAAGCGCCATTTTGCAAATAAACATAAGATTGAATATTCTTTAATACAAAAGTATATGGGTGAAAATAATGAAGGTAACTTAAAACTCGACTGCGTGACTGATGAACATCGTGAAAATGGTAAGAAGCATGCAAATTATTTTTCTCTTTATACGTTGTCCCTGCCGTTTTTCCGTTCTTCTTTTAATTTATAGATTATTTTTTAATTTACAGATAAAAAATCATTTCAAAATTGTTATTTTGACGCTTTGGATGACCATTCTGTCAGATGTAAGATTTGTTCGGAAATTATACCTGGTGGTACTCGCAACGATGATCCTAGATTATTTAATCACATCAAGGACTGTCATTCAGATGAAATAGTTTCTTACGTTGAAACACCTTCAACTTCAAAAATTGTTGATAATAAAATTCTATCAGTGTTAGTGCAAGACAAGACGAAGAATAATAAATAATCTGTTCGTAATAGCACATGCATTATAGTTTTTTGTTAATGTTATAGTTATTCAGATAGATTAATTAAAACAATTGTGACTAGAATATTATATATTTCACTTATGTGTATAGCAGTTTGCTCTAGCGTTTATAATCGGTAATTGATGGCGACGGATACACTTCTCAACTGATCTCTTTCCTTTGTGAATATATCCGTTTCATGTTATATTATAATCTTTAATGCAAAAAATATGTTATGCTTCATTGGAAAACCCAAATTATTGTTATTAGTAATAAAGGTAATGAGAGATAAGTACGAATGATGGCGGAGAAAACTGCAACCGACATCACTTTGAATGAATTGTGTAAAGCATGTCGGTTGATCACCTACCTGAAACATTGAATTTTGTTCTCTTGGTTATAGAGAACATTTAAAACAATAGCTTTCGATCGTTAGCAACCTGTAGGTGCGTGTTGTCTTGAGTTTATTACAATGAAAGTCAAGCCTAATTTTCATTTTCTGTTATGTATAGTGAGTAGTGTGATAATGAGTGTTGATTCCTGTTTTTATGTTTTCAGAATGTGTTAAATTTATACAGCGGGCAAAAGGCAAGCCTTTATTAATGTTTCAAAACTACACTTATTCTCAGAATGTTAATTCTCCATCAAATTATTATTGCTCTAAAAAAGATGCGGGGTGTAAAGCTCGTATCAAATTAGGACTTGATGGCAAAATATGTAACGCAAATATCATTCATACTCATGACCCTCCGAAGTATATGGTGACACAATCTGGGATGTATATTAAAATCTAAATAATCAGGACTGGTAAGATATTTTTACGGAAATGAAAATTGTAATTCTAGAAAATCTTATCTGTAGCTATTGACGACTACTTAAGCAATGCCTATTATTACTTTGTTTACGCAAATTGATCTAAACTAATTTATGTGCTTCCGCCACCAATTAGTTCATGCAAACTAGCCCGGTTGGCGTCCTCCCACTACTGTTATTAAGTGCATGCATGTAGTTTAGACCAAATGGCCTAAACTTGATTTGAGCAAAATAACGCCTGAATTTATTTAATAAATATTCATTAATAAAAGTATGTAATTTTTTCTGTGTTTGATGTTTTATGTAAGTTATAATTGTAACCCACGTAAAAGATATTTTTATGGATATTGTTGTTCAGAAAATTATTTTTACAGCAATATTATGGTGTTACAAGATTGCATGTAACACTTAATTTGTATCGCTACACTTGTCAATAAAAGTTACTAAATATCTTTTATGTATTTCATTGATTTTAAAATCATTACCTATTTTCTCAAAATGTAATTGCGTTGATTTTGTAATATTACTATAATTTTGTATTTTATTGTTCCGGTATTAATCCGATCCGGCGAAGTGTAAATGAGATCTACGATGCTATATGTCAGTTAGTCGCGCCTATCTGTTCACAGCTATGTTGATCAATGATTACTTAATTCGATGTAGTATTATAAGCAAACACACCATGGGAACTGTATACACTAGTCGTAATAATGAATAATGATTGTACGGAGAACGGCTTACAGCTGAATGCATAAAATATATAACGGTACTTATTTTGGTATTGTAAGACAGGTTTTCGCGATTGTTTCACATTGAATTAAACAATTTTTAACGGAAGTATCGCGTGTTTATTTATTTTGTTGAACCTGACGTTACGCGAGGCTATTGAAATAAGAAAACACCCCAATTTCAATAGAGAAGATGGTTGGCAAGTACCACCTGCTTGGGATCCAGTTCTAAAAATAATCAAGTCACAAACCCAGAGATATACTAACAAACGTTCGGACACTGTGAGCGATTTTTGTGTGAACCGGAACATATAATTAATCCATCCATGTCGGTAGATGTAATAATTGAATAACTAATGTAAGACAGATACCACCATAGTCTTCCTGCGACCACGGACGCTGCAAACCGTTTGAAACATCAGGTTCAACAAAATAAATAAAACACGCGATACTTCCGTTAAAAATTGTTTAATTCAATGGTATTTATTTTATAAAGAACTCAGAACGCAAGAACTACCGTTGATGATATAGTGTTAAAACAAGTATCATTGTATATCTTGGATGCACTTTCGGCAGGGATGGAGTACATGGCTGATGTGTAGAGACGAGTTAGTGCAGGGAATAGTGTGAATGGAGTATAGGGAAAACTAGGCAGCCGAATCCTAAGCCAGAAGGCAAAGCCGACTGTACACAAGAATTCCAATGCTAACTTATGGAAATGAAAGCTGGGGATGGCACAGAGAGAGTATGAAAATAGAATAAAAGCAGTTGAGATGCGAGCATTGGGCAAAATAAGTATCGTAACGCTTTTTGACCGCTTTCACAACGATGATGTAAAAGAGTTGGTCTGAAAGTTGTTAACGTAAGACTTGTCATGCTCCGTTGGTCAAGTCATGAAGAACGAATGCAGGGCGAAAGAATGACTAAACAGACGTACAATGGAAAAGTGGAGGAATGTAAGCAACTAAAAAAGCCAAAGAGTCCAAGAGTACCTGGACTAAATTAGTCGCGTTTTATCAGATAATGATGCACGAGATCTAATAACCGATTGGCGTGCATGAAAATGAAAGTGCATGTAAGGACCGCGTCATGTAACGCGCAGATCTCTCTGCCCAACCCGGAGAGAACTTGACGTGAAGACGTAGATAGATAGACAGGTCATGCAATATTCGCCTGATTTAAATTTCTGATAACAGTTTGGAACTGGCGTAATAGTCTGATCATTTTAATTTTTTTGCTTACAACATTTTTATTTTGTTTTTTTTTGCATATAGCGTTTTATTTTGTTTTTTTTGCATATAGCGTTTTTATATTGAATTTTTTGCATATAGCGTGATGATTTGGTTTCATCTTTCTTAAGTTTACTCAAATTTATGGTAATATGTAGTCTTTAAATTTGTTAAATAAAATATTGCACACCCAAACTTACTGCATTTTTCCGTGCTAAGTTACAACTCCACAAATTTATTTAAATTTAACTTGAATAAAATTTGTTTGTTTTACAACATCTACAATGTTATGTGATCTGCAGATACACATCTAGCTATTATGGCTATAGGTACGTTACGTCCAATCCAATGTCCAATATAACCCGTACGCCCTTCCAAAAATATATATATTGCTATTTTAGAATGCTAAACATAAAATACACTATAATAGACACACTTTTACTACAACTACATTACTGTATATCCTACAATTCACGGCATTGAGCATTTATTGTAACCTAATATAGGAACGTAATTCCTGACTTTCGTTGCATGTTATTTGTGAATTGACGATTTCTAATACGTGATAAGCTTAAATGATGTTAAGTTATTATTAAGGAAGAGTCGAGATATCCGAGAGTGTCGTTGGAAATATGTAGCAAAGTTTAAATATGTGTGTATGTTTGTGTTATTTGATCTATAAGTAGATGATGCAGGAAATTAAGTGATTAGACCTTATTCAAGATATATACGTGATAATTTGTTTCTTATGTAGTCTTTAGCGATGTGATTTTTGATTGAGTAGTTCAATTGTGGGTGTATATTAGAGTATATGTGTGCATGTTACGCACATGTAGATTAAGTATGTTTGCGGATGAGTAAGGTTAAAACTTCTTACATGTTAAGTGAAGTTGTTATGTGTATGTTATTTACAAATGGCATTGGCAAACTAGGGACGGGGCACTGTTATATTTATTCATTATGCAGTCCGACTGGGGAAGTGTCTCACCTCATAAAACGCAGCAACCAAATAACAACTCTCTGTAGGTTTATTGTATTTTCGCGAGCTGGTAAGTTCCAGAGGAGTTACTGCCTAGTTTTAGAAGAGTTCATAAGATGAGGACTTCGAGGACTTTTGTCATCGTTGCGCATGTTACTCAGAGAGCACGTTAAGCCGTCGTTTCCGGCTGTTGGCGATTGATGACAGTCATTAAGCTTAGTCTGCGACATTCGGCTTGATAGCCTCCACCAATCCGCAGTGGAACCGCGTGGCGGAGAATGCTTCAAGCCCTTTCGGTTGAAGGGACACCCGTAACACTACAGTCGGATAAGTATGGATTGGTGTAGTGGATAGGTCACGGCACCACTATAGCTGATATGGTCTTTATATTTGTTTCCCGACCGACGTAGTACATACGTTAAATAGGATTTTAATTCATAAAATACTTAGAAATCGAGTAGAGTAGTCGGGAGTCGTTTGGGTCTGGGACTGCGATCTCGGACGCCGTTTTCATTTTACCGACTGATTTAAAGATGGAATTGAAACCACGAACAATGTTAACAGATTTCTAATAAGAGTATCTTAAGTTTCTATCTTAATCGTAATTTAATCTTATCTGTCTTATCTTAGTTGCTATATAACAATTTGCTAAATAAACCTTTACACGGTCCCATACGACTTCCGGCTCTGAGTGAGGTAGAAAAACTTCTTGCATCTCTCAGTGAAGTCCATTGACCTCTTTCTAGCTCCATGATCAGACCCTGGACACCATCTATGATCCCACTTGTCATAAGTTGAGGTGGTCGAGTAGCTAGTAAGCCTACTTTCGCTCCTGATTTCGTGATTTTGTTTCCCATATAAGGCAAACGTTTGTGTATGTGAACATATGTGTTTATCTTAGCCTGGATATTTTCTGTATAATATGTTCTAAATGGACTATGTATGTATTGGCGAATTTACATAGATATCAGGAGTAAATAACCAAAGGTGTGTTTTTAAACAACGGTTCTTATTTATTTCATTCTTTATTTTAATAGATCGAACTGTAAAAAATCAAGCAAATATTGAAGATTTAATTCCAACTAATTGTGCAAATGTCGGCGATGAAATTGAAGTCAACTCGAGGAGTGAGGATCAGCATAAGAATGTAGTACTGCACCTTGATTTGAAAAAACAAATAAAAGGTCTTTGTGAAAAAACAATATTTGGACGGCGTAAGTTTCTTTTTTATTAATTACTCGATCATGTTATTGTTATCATAATCTCAGATAGTGTACGTGGTTCAACATCAACTTAAGATCCAAAGGCAACCTTATCTTCACGTGGTGCACCCTGCCAATTAACAAGACTCTGGAAAAAGAGGGGCAGTCCTAACCACGTTTAATAATCATTGTGAACTCCACGAATCACTTCCATCTTATAGAAAAAAAACAGCCAAGTAAAATTCTATGGAGTTACTGTGGTTGCAGCTGTAGTAAACGATGTTGTACCCACTCCGTGTACAGGAAGCTGTTATAAGCTATGGTAACCGCTTCAACTTGTGATGGATCGTATACTTTATTCCACTCGACGTAGCAGGTACATAAAAAAATCAGAACGTAAAAGCAATGTAAAGTTATGGCATCAGTTTGAAAGAGCATCTCTAAAACTATTAAGCTAATGTTATTAAACTGGATACTCGTGGCTCACTTTGATAATTAGAATTTAACCTAACCCTCGTGCGCGTGATGTTTCTTGCTGATTACGGTGATACGGGTTAACGAAGTCATTCGCTTGATTGCTGAACCGGCGCTATTCGTAAAACCGAAGACACGAGTTATTTAAGATTTTCTACTCTTTTAATAAAAATAATTTCCTTGATGTAATAACGAAAAAAAAAATTTTGTTTTAGGAAATAAAACGCGTATATCATGCTTTTGGAATTTCGCAAAAGTAGTAGAAGAAAATCATCTTTATTCATGCATATTTTGTGACAAAGTCATCACAATTTTTCCGGGAAGTATTGCGAATATCAAACGTCATATTGCGTTAAAACATAAAATGGAATTTGCGACGATACTAACGTACGCGCCCAATGATGACAACAAAGTTAAAGACGCTATTCTGTTTGTGGAAAACTCACTCAGGAGAGGTATGTGTCAGATACATTTTTTTTTCATATATTGAACCTACTTGCGTACGAAATTTGTAGTTCGGCTGTGTAGTAATCATACAGATTTTACTTGTTTCGCACTTTTAAGAATTCATTTTTTTTCGTCGAAAGCATACTCACCGTCAGTTACGTTATGTATTTAGTTACTACTTATTTCTATTCGATTTGAGGAAGATGTGAATCTTCCTCAAATCGAATAGAAATTTGATGATACTCGATGATGATACGATGTGAAAAAAAACATTACTACTTTAGTAACATGTTGCTGAGTTTTACTTGATTTACAAACATATCTTATACATTTACCTTTTTATATCCAGGGATATTTTGTAATTTTTTTTATACAACGTCGGGATGCATACAAGCATACGGCCCACCTGATGTAAAGCATATAGCGTAGCCTATTAACGCTTGTAATTACATTAAATATCACTTGCGCGATGCCTCCTCTGCTGCTTACACAGCAACTCCTTAGGACCTTACTGATGACCTCACTCACACGCAGGAACACAACAACCTTCTAGGGAGTTGTTATTTGGCTACGGTTTTCTGTGAGGTGGAGGTACTTCCCCAGACGGGCTGCTTTGATGCGCCCTACCTCTCTTCTATTAGTTAGTTAATTCTCTTAAATTTCTCTTCTTAGATATTTAAAGAGGCGCTTGCACAAACTGCATTCACTAAGTTAGATTTAGTTCAGTGACTTATACGGGAAATATTAATATTCTTTATTAAAAACGAACATAGTAATAAAATTCAGTGAAGTTTATTCCATAGAAACCATTTTTGAACATTACCGTCAAAATGCAAATGTACATCAATAATATTTGTAAATCACAAAGCGATATAATTTTTTTTTTAATTTTTTATATTAGGTACCGTTTTAATTAACAAACGTGATATTTTTCTATTATGTGCTTTAAAACAGTAACCCTTAGCCATGTCAAAAATATTACATAGTTTCGTAAAAAATAGTACAAATATTTATATAGTATCTTATGTATGTATTCAAAAATATCCGATTGCTCTCCAACTATCAAAATAAGCGAAATTGATTCATCCAGTGAATCTTATTTCTATTTTCTATTCTATTTTTGTGTTGTAGAATAGAAAATAGAAATAAGATTCACTGGAGTCGTCCAATGAATTTTATTTCACGTTTCTGTTTGAATTTGTTTATTGCAATATCTATATATAGTTATTATTTAAACTTTCAAATGGATGTAAAAATTGCCAACGTTTTCAGGTACCGAAAAATTTTGTCAAAGTTACTTTGAAATTAAAAATAATACGGCTAGGTGTAAAATATGTGATCTTATTGTATCGCCGGAGTTAAACAATTGTGAAAACTTATTTACTCATATTAAAGAACATCATCCAAGCGAGATAGTTTCCTACATTGAAGATCCTTTACGTTGTGATGAAGAAGAACTAAGCGTTATAATTGTAAGGAAAGAGGACTAAGGCTACTGTAGTATCCAAGTACTCGTCCTATCAAGAAGTTTACAGTGAATTATTTCTTTTAATTTGTCAGTATTAATTATTGTAATTACTAAATTGCAAAACACCGTTTGTGCTGTTGCACATAGTTAACTTAATAATAATAATATACCAACCTATTGTCCATCACATGACTTGTAAATTTTTGTTACCTGAATATCATATTGTTAAAAAAAATGGCATAGGTCTGTGCCCCTTTTCTGCAATAAATTGTATCAAAGGTCAAATCTTCTTAATGTCAAATACGCTTTAAATAGGTTTGAAAACAAATGTGAATATTATTATTTGTTGTATTTGTCTACTTATACATGTATTTCATTTGATAATGATTATTTAGAAGCCAATAAATTAATTACGAAATAGGTCTGGTTTTAGTATATTCGGTAATATCATGTTTTGTTAATGTATACTGATTTAAAAACAAAATTAGAGCAACTGTATTCCCTGTTTCCAAGAAATATAATCCCATCGCCCTTTTTTTAAATTAAATATATTAAACATATTCGTTTAGAAATACTCCTAATCGAGACAGTAAACACATTTTTTTTAATGTAAATTTTTTCAGTTCTAAAATATCCGTGGGTAAAAAAATATTCTACTGAAGTCAGGAAAAATTCACGACAATGTCATATTTGCCATAAAGTTATTAAATTACCAGGCAAAATATATGCCAACATGAAACGGCACTTTAAATTCCGACATCCAAAAATATTTATTAAAGAGGAAATGGCTGAAGCTAAAAATATAATAGGGAAGATTTGGGTAAAACAATATTCTACCGAAATTGAAGAAAATGTATATAAATGTCATCTTTGTCAGGCAACGATAAAATTACCCGGTAGAAATTATTCTAATTAAAAACGTCATTTCCGTTTTAAACATCATATAGTATACGCCAAAGGACAAATCAGTAGATCAAGGCGAAGCAGCGACGGTTTGGAAAACTTAGAAATTTGCGAGATACAATCTGTTTACGAGGAGGATACTAAAGAAATTGGTTATAAGAATTTGGGAAGGAAGGAGGAACGTGCCAAGGTCGATCAAATTAAAAATACAAGTCAACACAACGATATACTTGTAGATACAGAAAAGGTAAAAGATAATTCTTCAGAAATAATATCACATGGTTCTACACGAAAGACATGGGTAAAAAAACATTCAACTGAAATCGAAGATAATATACATCAATGCCATGTCTGTAAAATAACAATTAAACTAAACGGCAAGTCATATTCTAATTTAAAACGTCACTACCCTCTTAAACATCCTATATTATACAAAACTGAAGAAAAGCAAGATGACGATGTGGTTAAATATATAGAAGAACATAAACTACAGGTTGTAGATTCGAGTGTTACAGAAAACAGAAATGACACCTCACTGGACATGAAAACATATGATTCTGCTCATAATATCATGCCTTGTGAAATAAAGTCAGTAATGGAAACTGAAGTAGTGACCGAGGTTACGTCTGGTAAAATGACCATCCATTCTGCTAAAGATCAAGTGTCAAATATCAATAGCAAATCTCAATTGGAACTTGAACAAAAGATTAAAGATATCTGTCACAAAACTGTATTCGGAAGAAGTAAGTTTGACGTTATTTTAAATATATTTTTATTAAAAAAATCTGTGGCTATAGTGTGAATGCAAACTGCACATAACCGATGATTGTAGTAATTTAAAAATAGAACCTGTATTCAGCTGTGGAAGCCCCTTAGCTAAAATAATGAAGATGTTGTCGAAGCTACGTTGCCTTTGATACTCCTCTTCACAGTTATGCACTTGTCTGCGTTTTAATTTTTATGTGCGTCAGTTTTGTTTTTTAAGTGCCTTTAAAGACGGTCATCAGTTTGTTGTCTCCCTCAGCGACTCCGTTGGCTATAACTGTTGTGCATCATGCGTATGAACTTTGTAGTGGTGTTAGTAAATTATTGCGATGCAATATCACAGGAGTGCTATGTTTATTGGTATATTATTATCGACTTACGAAAGGGCACGCTGAATGGCAGGCGCACACTCAAAAGAACAACTTTAATTTGCGACTTTACGCATTGTTCGGCAGTCGACGACATTATACGGAGATCTCTAACCAATGTCTCTGCAGTTACCTCCATCGGCCGCAAAGCGTTGTTTTCATATAAGAGCGCTAAATAATTACTTGCACTCAAGTACACTTGTACTATGCATGATTTTTGTATGTTAACGGGTTATAAGCACAACGCAACCAAATTAATTACATTAACTGTTTTTTAGGAAACACTATATCATGTTTCTGGAATTTCGTGACGACTGTGGAAAAAGGTCATATTGTTAAATGCCTGTTTTGTGCTAAATATATCGCCATACACGAGCATTGTATTACTAATATAAAACGTCATATCTCGATACAACATACAACGGAATATTCCATTATACAAAAGTATGCGCCAGATAATGATACTGTAAGCAAAATTCTGTTTGCAGAGAATACGTCTGGAGAAGGTAATAAAAATACAATTTATTTCTTTTATATTGCAATAAATTGGGGGGCTATAAAGAAACAGTTTAATCTTTCAAGTTCATGATTATCTGTTTAACCTTTGCATTTGGTAATCGTTACATACTGTGGGGCTGTTCACAGTAACAATACCCAATTAAAAAAAAAACTATTTCATGAACCTTAGCTCGTATGAAAGAGCCGCTAAAAAACTTGGAGCCTGGTGACCTCACTCACACACAGGAACACGACAGCCTTCTAGTTAATTTAGAAGAAATTTTAAGAAGTTATTATTTGGCTGCAGTTTCCTATTAGGTGGAGGTTCCCCAGACGGGCTGCTGTGATACGCCTTGCCTCTCTTAAACCATCCAGACCTAGACAAACAGGCATGTTCATGCACACAAATATTTGTCTTGTGTGGGAATTGGACCCCCGAGGGTTGGTGTCAATGTCGCGTCATTCACGACTGGGCCACCGAGCTCGTCAAAAAGGTAGCTTGAACTCATCAAGTCAAAGACTATACAGATTTTACTTCACCTCGTGAGAGTGATCGTGTTAGCTTGTTAAATTGATCTGTTTTTATTTTAATTTTTATTGTCTCGATTGATTGTCTTGGCTGTCTATTTTCAGATGTGGATGCTTTACAACAAACTTATTTTGATATGGAAAACGAATTTGCCAAGTGTAAAATTTGCGCGAAGATCGTGACATGGCATGATAAAAAGGAGGCCAGTTTATTCATTCATATCCAGGAAAAACATCCAGACGAAGTGATTTCTTATAAAGAAGATCCTCTGTGTGATTAAACTGCAGAAGAAAAAATAGAATTATTTATTAATAACAAAACTATAGGTGATATTATTAATAACAACTTTATGATGTATCTTTTCTTATATATTTAATAAGAAACGTGCAATATACTTAATCTGGCCATAAATACTGTTACAATTAAAAATAAACAAAATATTACATTTGAATTTGAAATCTGTGATTTTTATATGATTGTTCATTGAGTTTTCTCATTTTGGCCCAATACATTCTACAATATTTTGCGATATTAAAATGGAGTGGGGTGTTAAAGAGAACCGAATCGCTGTGATTGCATTACACAAAGTAGGTATGGAGCCAAATGCAATTTTTAAAACTTCATACGCTTGGTATTACTAAAATGTTTGTGTACCGGGCTATTAGTAGATACAATGATACCTCCTCTGTTTGTGACAGAAAGAGATCTGGCCGTCCATAGTGTTCATACGAAAAAGGTAGTCAAAGCAGTAAGGGAAAGAATTCGAATAAATCCTGTCCACAAGCAAAAGATTTTATCTCGGGAGATGAAGATGGCGCCTAGAACCATGTCGCGTATTTTAAAAGATGACTTAGGACTTGCAGCCTATAAGAGAAGTACTGGTCATTTCTTAACTGATAATTTAAAAAAGAATAGGGTGGTAAAATCGAAACCACTACTGAAGCGGTACGCAAAGGGAGGTCACAGAAAAAATTTGTTTACGGATGAGAAAATTTTTACATTTGAGCAACATTTTAACAAACAAAATTACCGTATTTATGCTCAAAGCTCTAAGGAAGCTTCCCAATTAGTCGACAGAGAGCAACGTGGGCACTATCCGACTTCAGTGATGGTTTGGTGGGGTATTAGCTATGAAGGAGTAACTGAGCCATACTTTTGTGAAAAAGATATCAAAACATCGGCACAAGTATATCAAGATACCATTCTTGAGAAGGTAGTGAAGCCCTTTAACAACACCATGTTCAATAACCAAGAATGGTCCTTCCAGCAAGACTCGGCGCCGGGTCATAAAGCTCGGTCTACGCATTCTTGGTTGAAAACGAACATTTTGGACTTCATCAGAGCTGAAGACTGGCCGTCGTCTAGTCCCGATCTTAATCCGCTGGATTATGATTTATAGTCAGTTTTAGAGAGTACGGCTTGCTCTAAACGCTATGATAATTTGGAGTCCCTAAAACAATCCGTACGATTGGCAGTGAAGAGAGTGCGTGCTTCTATTGATAACTGGCCTCAATGTTTAAAGGACTGTATGGCAGCCAATGGAGACCACTTCGAATAAGCTTTTTTTAAATTGTTTTATATTTATGTATTAAACTAACACACTGTAAAAGTAATAAATGTTATTTCCAGTAGAAAAAATATTTTTCTTTGTTTCAGTATTTATGGAAAGACTAGGTATGTGTGTATGATATTTATTCTTTGTAACATTGTGCTTACGAGTGGTTAGGATATTCATATTCTGTAAAGACTATTTTTATTTTTTTAAAGTGAAAATTTTAGAATATACTCAATTTTAAAACTTTCTACATCGGGATCATCATCCCGTATTTACGAGTGTTATAAACCTGGTATAGTCTGCCTTCATTCGGAACATAGAGCTTATATCTACTCAATGATTTACAATAGTCTGGAGGCTTTCATTTAGAATATGTTATGCAAATAATTCAAAAATGATCTCTATATATTTCACTTTGCTATTGTATGTTTAAGCCGGTGTAATTTATTTTCTTAATGTTTCGACATTGTAAAGTACAGTTGACAAGTTTCTTAATATATGCACTTGTGCTTCGTGTAAATATATTTATTTTAATGTATACGTTATAAATATGACTAACAAAGACACTCGTGTTTTATTTATTGTACCTTGAAGTTTGATAGTATATTTTAAGGGAACCATGGAAATAAAAAATGAGCTTATAATATACTTTTGCGGTTTTTATGCAAGCGTGCATTCGAAGTCTTAAATTAATAGAATTGTGTATATCTATCTATCTATCTATCTATAACTTCACGCCAAAGCCCTTGCGGGGTAGGCAGAGAGAACCGAGCGCCACGTGACTCGATCCTTACATATCTCACTCACTTCTTTAACATTCATTGCTCTTTTCATGCACGCTCGCCGTTTTCTAGGGCTCCTGATATTGTAATTGTGTATAATTAGCATATATAGCACACAATACCTGTAAATCACAAAAACCTTTTAAACAAATCTATCTTCATGTTGTCTGGTAGTAATTTTTTTTTTTATTATCTGCAATCAATCCTTGGACTATAAGCAGATGAGTTGATTGAAGAATTTGGTGGGCAAAGTCACCTGTCCATTGACAAGATCTCTTCATTGGTTACTTGGCAAATCTGTTAACCAAATGGTTAATGATTTGCTGCTTTGTGACTCGAATGCTGTTTGGCGTTAAATTGTATATTGCAGTCAATTACATATAATCAAATATTCTGTGTGTTCTTTTTTAGAATCGTCGTATAAACTAATTCCGACTAGGCGTGGCAAGCATTTGCTTATGTTGGACAATTACACATATTCACAAATGAGAGATACGAGAAACTATTATTGCTCTAAAAAGGACTCTGGGTGTAAAGCTAGGGTGAAATTAGATGACTGTGGTCGCATAAAAGAACGTTGTACAAGCCATTTCCATCCTCCACCTAAGTATATGATAACCCCTAGCGGTCATTATGTCAAACTGTAAATTGTAAGCACTTGGCATTTTTTTGTTACAATTTTCATGTGTAATCTAGTATTGTTTAATATTTACATCTCTATGTATATAGCACAATTAGAGTTACCATTGTATAAAATTGTAATTGAAATGTAAAATGTAGTGAAAATATTTGCAAATACACAAATGTGTATATATTTTTACTACATATGTAACGCAATGCAAAAATATTTAAGTATTATACTTATTGAATTTGTAACGAAAGATAAGCATGTTAATTATAATTATTTATATACATCGGGAAAGAGATTGGTGAAATATAAAAATGTGAATTTTGACACCACATACCTAATATTATAAATGCAAAAGAAACGCTGTTTTTGTTTTTTTATCTTTTCACAACTAAACTAGAGGGTCGGCAACGCATGAGTGACACCCCTGGTGTTGCAAATGTCCATAGGCTACGGTGACTGTTTACCATCAGGCAGACCGTATGCTTGTTTTCCACCTTGGTGGTAAAAAAAAAACTAAACTTCGGAAAAGATCGTAATGAAATTAATTATGGAGGTAGCCTGGTACCTGGAGAACGACATAGTGAACAGTTAAGAGCAGATCACACTTAACCATTGAAGCGTTTCTAACTCTTATTTCGTTCGATATAAGGACGATACAAAGGTCAAAGTGCAAAACTTGACGTGTACTTACTTGTACTTATTATTGCGAATCAAAATCGTGTTCTATTTGTAATTTTATAGATATTTTTTTTACATATATTAGCGTATGTTGACGTAAAAGCTTAATCGGATCAACATTGTTTTGCTAATTCAGAAAGATACGAAACTTCACCTCAAGGCGGAGTACTCTAACATACCCATATACAAAATGCTCTTTCGCCTACGTAATTTGCGGCAGGAAAGGGCCAATTCATTAATACTGAATCTTTCAAATGATATTGAGTCAATGGAAACTTCTGTTCTATAGCAAAGAACGAAGTTATCTGTAGGTTAGCAATTCATACTCTTTCTGCTGTTGTTAGGTTAAATAAAGTTCAAATTAATTCCATACTTATTATAACTAGCTACTATTTCTCGAACGCTAACGGGTTTAGGGTAAAGTCAGAAACACTGGGTGTAGTCATAAATTATGTAGACTATTACACCCAGTGTTTTTATACTGTATCTGTAATGGAGTTGTATATGGAGTGCATTGCCTCAGAAAACCATATTAGAAAAGGTTTAGAAAGTTTTCACAGATATTCCACACATATGCCACACATATTGGGTGAAAACTTTTCGATTCCGATTAGAATAAAGTGTTTTGAAGTAATATGATTAAGCCTACTGGAGAGGCGACTCTATTGCAAGAAATCTCTAGAAAAGACATCAACGCGTCCTTTCTCGCCTCATCATGATATTCATGGCTTAGTAGAAAATATCATCGTAATTTATTAGTATTGTTTTATCCTAGTTTATTGCTAACGGATATAGTACATATACCGATAGACCAAGGCATGTGAACCGGGAAATTACTTGACATGAAGATATAGATAGGTTAATTAGCCTTATTTATACAACGTCGGAGGGCAGTCAAGCATACGGTCTACCTGAGGTGAAGTAGTTTCTGTAGCCTATGAACGTTTGTAATAATAGAAGTACCGTTCGCGCGCAACCAACTATTGTACGCCCTACCTCTCTTTTGCCAAAGCCTCGTTTTTTATAATTAATAAGGTGTACCACGTGCTTGTTAGGATGACTTTGACTCTAAAGATGTTACCACTCATATCCAAAAACCATAACATTAATATAATTTGAATAGAATAGCAAGCTATATATTGTTAAATCTATATTTAGCAGATGTAAACTTGTTTCAATTTACTTTTTATCGTCTTCGAGCCCGAGTCAAATTTGTGCACGGTGTGGTGTGATGCTCATCGATTGTCAAACAAAGTTCTGAAGGATGAGAGGTAGAGTTCTGCTGCATTTAAATTAAACCGGCCCTACTAGGGAAGAACTTTTACCTAAAAGCGATCGAGCCCTCACTTGATGCACTTTGTTGAGCAGCCTATGTAGCTCATTATAAGTTTGCTGTATTTCAAATCGATGTTATAGTTCTGTGTGTTAAAAGTTCGTTAGATTTTCTACAAAAATTTATAGGTGTTGCAAATGTTCAGTCCCACGTGTAAAATTATACCAGTTCAATAAGTTTACTTTTCACTTCTATTTGTAGAGATGGTTTGATTGTATATGATTATGAAACTTTAGTAAAAATAATTGCTATTATTATTATTATCCGTGAAGATGTCTACAAACAGAAGTGAAATATAAGTGGTACGGTTCTGCTGATTACAAATTTTATTGTCAGCTAAACATGTTATAACTAAAATATCATTTTTAAATTAGTACCCATTGATATCTTTTGTGCAGTCAAAGTACAGACTAATAATCCACATTAAGCCACAGAAACTGCTGTATATTTTAGACTTGAAGGAATAACAATGACGAGCAGTGGTTAATAACTCTACTTTGGCACCAACGCTCGTGGGTTCGGTGCCTACAAAGTCTGTTTGTCATTATTTGGGTATTTTTATGAGAGGTAGGGCACATCGAAGTAGCCCGTCTAGGGAATTACCTTCACATCCGCACAGAAAACCGCAGCCAAATAACAACTCCCTGGAGGGCAGTTATATTCCTGCGAGTGAGTGAAGTCACCAATATGCTCTTAAGGTGTAGCTGTGTTAACAGCAGAGATGGCTTCACGCGAGGGATACTTAATGTATTGTTATCGCTCATAAGCTAAAATACCAGCTTGACATCAGATAGGTATGTAGGGATGGGCGTTTTCGATATTTTTCGCCATCGATGCGCATCGTTATTTCTTAACTATCATCCGTTGTCAACATCGTTGTTTTCGTCAACGATGCCGGGGGTGCAGAGTTGCCAACATCCAGCTTAGTTATTATAAACAAGAAAAGGTTGTAGTGATTACTGTTGGCATTTTTACAAATGTTGACGTTGAAGTGCGATAATAATCACTAGATTTGCTAGTCAGTGCAGTACCAACCTAGATAAAGCAGCCTAGAAGAACGTATGGAAAACAATTTTATCGACAATGAAATAATTAAATAAAAGTATAAAAGACAATGTATTCATTTATTTACGTGCTTACAAAATTTGCATTCGCATTTACAAAAATTAGCTTCTCCAATTTGGAAGTGGCGAGCTAAGTTCTTCGTTCATTTAAAATATTTGCAGTACAATACAAGGTTGACGTGACGTTGACAAACGTTGGCGCGTTTTGACAATTTTAAGTCTATGGTTTTGGCACGTTCCACTATTAATATCATCCATTTATAGTTCCCGCCCGAAAATCACGATCTATCGTTGTCGTCTCGTCGGCGATGCTCGGCAATGTTCGGGTGGTCCTAGCACCCGTTGACCAACATTTCGGCAACGGATGCTAGCACCGTATAGTGACATCGTTGATCAAAAACGTTTTTGCTAAAACGGCCATCTCTATAGGTATGCTTGTTTGTATACAGATAGATGAGTTTGTTAAATTATTTCATGCTACACCATGCTAATATTATGTGTGTAATGTAAATCTTATGTCAACATAGGTACATATAAATATATGTTCCATTAATGTAGTCCCTGCCCACCCTGTTTTGAGGTGAAGTTATAGATAGATAGATAATTTTCGCTATTAAAGGTACCATCGATCCATATTATCAAATATGTAGAAACGTAATCGGATTACAACCGTCTCTACATTTCCGTTAGCAGTCTGACACGCGTGTAGAGATCCTGGTAATTTAAATGATTTATCTATCCTAAATTCATGAATATGGCACGGCCAGATTACAGTATGGTATAAGATATTTTATATGTATGTATATCTTCACGCTAGGTGTCTTGCGATGTAGGCAGAGATAACCGAGCGCCATAAGACGCGGTCCTTACGCTCTCTTCATGCACGCTCGCCGGTTCCTAGAGCTCCTGACATCACCTTCTGAGAAAACATAACCAATTTGGTCGTGGTAGGTTAATCTCGGTTTTCCTCGGCTCCTACATCCTTCCTACTTTTGCATTGTTCATCTGTTTCGTCATTTTTTCTTCCTGCATCATCTACATGTATACATACATCTTTCCGAACGAACGGAGCATCCCTTTTGTTATCTTAACACCTACACTCTCTGTCAGATCAACCCTCTTTCTTACGTCATCATTATGAACGCGGTGAGCAGGCCTTATGCCACAAATTTTGCGCCTTGACCGCATTTATTCTACTTTGATGTTTTCTCTGCCATACCCAGCTTTCACATAAGTTAGCGTTGGGATTAGCACCGCGTTGTGTACAACGAGTTTCTGGCTTAGATTTCGGCAGCCTAGAAGCTTACCCAAAGCTCCAGTCACTTTGTGGTCTGCACTCACTTGTCTTTCCACAACAGCGATGTACCTTCCAGCACTGCTAAAAGCGGCACCAAACTATACAATCTCATCCACTTGCTCCAACATTACATCATCAATCGTAATCCTAGTATTCGTTCTGGTTGTCTCTCTTTCAAATACCATTATCTTGGTTTTCTTCGTATTCAGTTGTACGTCTTTCTTCATACTATGATCTTTCATTGTTGTAGCTAGTGTTGAGACCTCTTGTTAGTACAGCAAAGTGCACCTCAATCTTACACATTGACCTTTGGACCGTTCTTATGCGGTACTTACGTAATAGGAGTTACAATCACAATTTAAGTGTCAAGAGTTATCTGCTCTTAGCTATACGAGTAGAAGGAAAAGGAGGTGGAAGTCTAATTTCTTTATTCTGTACGTTTCGAATGTTTTTTTTTTTTCAGATAAAGGAGTAGAAGCACTCTTACGTAGTAAAAGAAAGAAAAGGCCCAATGCCAGTTTTTTGCGCTTGCTGAAGGCGAAATTGGGATTATTGACTGTACAAAGAAAGGGAATGGAAATAGAGTATAGTAACAGAAAGGAATTGCTGGAGTTACAATTACGAAACATGAAGCTTTATAATGAAAGTCGAGAATTGATGAGACAAAAAATGCCCCAATTAATAGATAATAAAATAAAAGAAGACTCTGAGTAATGCATTGTTTTTGTTTAATGTATATATAATAAGCATATATTTTTATGGATTATGAAGGAGCCGAGGAAGGCCGAGACTAACCTACCATGACCAAATTGGTCGTGTTTTATCAGAAGGTGATGTCAGAAGCCCCAGGAACCGGCGAGCGTACATGAAAAGAGCTATGAATGTCACAGAAGCGAGTGAAGTATGCAAGGACCGCGTCTTACGGCGCTCGGTTCTCTCTGCCTACCCCGCAAGGGACTTGGCGTGAAGATATACATATACAAAGACATCAAAGATGTATGATATGGAGAGATATGGAGAATCCGTTATCCGTACGGTGACGGAGAAAGAATAGGTACTAAAACTTACCGCCCTCTCTCTTCCCGTGGGTGTCGTAAGAGGCGAATAAGAGTTTTCGTGAGATTCCAGCTTCTCAGCCGGTGGTAAAAAATATATAAATACCCGCTTGGTTGGCTACCACCGTACACACGGCGAAACACCCGTGAAGTGGCCTACCTATAAGTAAGTCTCGTTTCGGGATCAGCTGGTGCATAACCGTTGCTCGGGGCATTGTTGATGCGATATTGCAGGAACAGTGGTGGATTCTGTCTGGATTTTAACACTCACCACGACTCCTGGTTGCGATCATGTATAACTAACATGCAGGAAGGACTGCCTATGCTTTCGCTCTTTCGCACATGACGTAACTGGTAGACGAATCTACCAGAGCTGGTCAGGCGCCCTCTCTACTAGACCTACTACTGACCACACGCATTGCTGGCTATCAGGTTGAGGTGAGGGTGCCGCTGGGCACGTCTGACCACTGCTTGGCGTCCAGCACAGTGCCAAGCACAATTGCGCCACAACCCACGGAGGTTAAGTGTCGCGTCTGCCACTACTCGTCAACAGATTGGAAAGGCATGTACATGCTTCCCTTCCATGGGGCCAGCGCTGTTTCAGTAAGAAGGATCTCGCGGCGAGTGCGGCCATTGTTGACGAGATCGGCGCGACGTTGGCATGGAATTCTACATTCTACAGTGCGCATCATCGTACTATGTTGAGAAAGAATTATGAAAAAGATATATTTTATGTAGTCTTTCAATCGGTATTAAATGAATATAATAGATTGTACCTTATACTGCATCTTCTTCTTTGCATTATCCCATTTCCTAATTCTTTACGATTGGCAGGGTCCGCTACCTAAGCATAAGGATTTGGCGAAGACACTGATTTTTACATAGAGCGACTGCCGTCAGACCTCCACAACCCGGAGGGAAAACCATATCTTTCTTAGGTTAGATCACACGTCTTTTAAATTTTAGAGACTGCTAATGTTTATTAGCACAATAAGCAAGACGAAGCACGTGGAAGACCACCCACACAGGTGAATAACGCTGAATTGAAGGAGATGGTGGAAGCTGATCCGAGTCAAACTATACAGGAATTGGCGGCATGGTTTAACGTTATCTTACCTATAATGTTGACTCATTTGCATCAAATCAATAATATCAAAGCAAAGCTTACCAATAAAAAGGTAATGGTAACTGTTTGGTGGTCTCTTCATGGCGTTATTCACTCGTATAGCTTTCTCAGGTCTGGTAAAGCAATAACAGCAGATATTTACCGTGTCGAACTTCGAACAATGATGGCGAAACTGGCAGTCAAAGTGAAACAACGCCTCGTGAATCAGTCTTCACCATTAATGCTCCATGATAACGCAAGACCTGACACTGCACGAGAAACCGTTGTAACTCTACAGGAGCTTCAGTTAGAAACCATACGTTATCCTCCGTACACGCCAGACCTTGCTCCAACTACCATTTTCTTGTGATTTGGAAAATTTTCTTCCCGGGGCTGTACAAAATGCTTTCACACAGTTTGTCGAATCTAGATCCCCAGAGTTCTATCGCAAAGGCATAAATAAACTTCCGATTAGATGGCAGCAATGTATAGATAATGAGGGTAAATATTTTGATTAAGTAAATATGTTACATCTTAGTAAAAAACGAGTTTTAATTTTTCAGTACAAATCGGCAATTTCATACTTTAACCCCTAATATATCCTTCCTAAAGTAAATAGTGCATATGTAACTAGAAAACTGATTTATTCTATCTATCTATAACTTCACGTCAAATCCGTTGCGGGGTAGGCAGACAGAACCGAGCGCCACGTGACTCGATTCTTACACACCTCACTCGCTTCTTTAACATTCATTGCTCTTCTCATGCACGCTCGCCGGTTTCGAAGACTCCTGACGTTCAGCTTCTGATAAAACACGATGAATTTGATCATGTTAGGTAAGTCTTGGCTTTCTCGGCTCCTACATTCTTCCACTTTCGCGAATTATTCGGTATTAAAATAATTATTCTGCCGTAAATGGACTGTCTAAAATTTACAAGACTTGTAGAATTCCGTCTATTATAAAAACAGAATGAACATATATTACTTTATTAATTCAAATCTTGCAAAATCAAACGCGCAATGTTTTTTTTGTGCCACTAAGGCGGCAAACAAGCGTACGGCCTGCCTGTTAAATGTTAACTATATTTAAGCGGCTACCCGCTCTACGGTTACACCCTGCGACGTTTCTGTGTGTGGGAATATAATGCACGTCAGTGAGTGATTAGATGCTTTGGTCAAGATTAAATAAATAAAATAAATATTAAAAATATAATATCGAAACTGCTGAAGCCGTGGATAAAAGATAGATTTCTGAGGACAAGGTTAGCTATAAAAAAAGCTTCTCGGATACCCTCACCTACTTTTACAAATATTTTTTTCGTTACTTATTACCGTCTAGAGTAACAATTGATAATGGATCTAAAATATCAAGCATTTTTTTTGTTGGTAATTAGAAGTTTACGACGACACATAATGTGCGTGCACCTGAGTTATGTGCTTATAGTAACATTAGCTCGGAAACGTTTTAAAAATGATTTAATTAAAGTTGTTTGTTTTAGCAGACGTAGAATACGAATTTGTGCCATCTCAAAAGGGAAAGCAGCTATTATTAGTCAACGGTTTTACCTTCTGTAGGTCTACTACTCAAATTTGGATTTGTTCCAAGAGAAGTACAAAGTGTAAAGCTAAGTTAAGGTTTCGCAGCGATGGAAAAATTGTGTTTTTAGAGAGTACACACTGCCATCTTCCAAGGAAATATTTGAAAATGGGGGATGGGAGCTTTGTAAGAATTTAAGTGAACATAGGTGAATACATATTTTGAATAGTTTTTATTATTTTATTAGTAAAATTTCATGTTATTAGATATTTGATATTACTTAAGTTGTTTATGTACAAAAATCCTTCAGATTTTTTCGGATAATAAGGTAACATCGTAAACTTTTTTGTGACTACCTATGTCTTTATTAAAATATTGCTATTATATTGCCTAGTACTGTAATTATTTATTCATGTATTAAAACTTGAATTTTAGCATAGAGCTCACAAGCTAATGGCATGAATGGCCCCATTCTGGTGTATAATTTTTTTAATACGGCCAATTATCATACAAATGATCATATATATTATTATGATGATTATTATTACTTGCCACACCTTCTTCCTATATTGTAAAAACTGCTATGCAATACATATTTGTGACATAAGAACGAAGTTTTGGTAAATATTTTTGGGCTGCATTTTTTAAAGATTTTATTTCGCGTATTTTAATTATGAAATAATATAAATATCTTAGTGCTATTATGTACTTCTTTTAATTCATTAACCCTGTGATAATGTAAATTGTTTTGCAAATATGCCAATTTTCACATTTGTATGGCTAACATTTATATACATATGTGTAAGAATTATTACGCTTCTGATAAGAAATCTGAAAAATACTTATACATAATTTACGAGTTCAGAATGTTTAATGCGAAAGTGAAGTAAACATTGACCTTCTGTTCGAGTCGATCGGTGCCTTGGTCTCCGGTGTGTCTTCGTCAATCAAAGTGGAAATATAAGATGACCCGTAGATTCTCAGCTCTGACTTGCCTTCACTGTCCTTTCAGAGAGAAGTCGTTAGAGCTATATGCTCCTGAGGTTGAAATGATGTATGGTGATAAAATATATGTATGGTGTCTTATTCTAATCTAAGCATGTTTACGAGCGTTGAGCATTATTTTCCTTTAACATGAAGAAGCGTCAGTATAGACAAATAAAGCTAGGTAAAGAGATGTTGTTCTAGTCAAGAAAGACATCACCTACTAAAAACTGTACATAAAAAAAATGATGGGACTCGGGAATCGAAACAGGTCATATAAAAAAGGATTTACTTATTTCAAATCCAACGATTATTTTGTGCTGAAATGCAGCGTTGCCGAGTATGGTTTTTAATAAATCTTTATCGCATAATTTTTTCTAATAATTTTTTTTAGAAAGCCAGTGCACACAAAATACTGGAACTTATTATTAATATAAGAGAATAGTAAGTTAATAAGAAATACGAGAATCAGTTGTCAATTTGTTTGGTTTTTTAATACAAGGTCGGGATTTTTACCCCCTTCATTCGCGTTCACTGGTTTTAAACACAAGAGAGTCTTGGCTTCATCGGCTTCTACATCCTTCCGCTTGTTCATATTGTTTTTCATACTTTTATACCTTCATTATGTCAATTAAAATTAACATATTTTTTTCTACTTTGTCAGATATTGAATACGAGTTTGTGCCATCACAACTGGGAAAGCAGCTATTACTAGTAAATGGGTTTACGTTCTATAGGTCTACTACGCACATATGGATATGTTGCAAGAAAAATGCAAAGTGCAAAGCCAAGTTAAGACTTTGTGAAGATGGGAAGATCAAATTTTTAAATAGCACACACTGTCATCTTCCCAGGAAATTCCTAAAAATGTGGGACGGGAGTTATCGGTTAATGCAAAGTTCTCTAAAAATCTAAAAATCCACGAGGACGTTAGATATATTTATTCATTGTCTCTGAAGAAGACTTTTGCTTCTGATTCCCATATTATACATTTTTTATATTAAATTTGTTTAATCTAGACGGTAGGAATAGTGTGTGGCGGGCATAAGATGGATACAGTCGAAACATAAGACGATTACTTGCATCATATTTATGCATCATTAAGCATATCTCATTTCTTTGTCTTATTTTAATTATAGTCAGGTCATAAGTTCTGTCAAAATTTTTTGATCTAATTAATGATACACTTTTTGATAATTATGTAAAAGTTATATATGAAATGAAAGGTTAATTAAATGTACAATAAAATTTTATTTACATTATTCGAAATGCCCTCCTCCATTTAAAATACATGCCCTTTATCGACGAGGTCAGTCATCGATCGCAGCACCCACCACATTTATATCTATTTCTGCCGCTGCTTTAACCAGAGATGCTCGGAGAGACTCCAAATTCTGATCAGGTTTAGCGCAGACTTTCTCCTCCAAATGTTGCCATATCTTGTAGTCCAGTGGGTTTAAATCTGAACAAGAAGAGGGCGGTCAACCAGTTTTGAGTGCTTCGTGCCTTATGAGCTGGTGTAGAGTGCTTTTGGAATATCCAGTGTCTGTTTTTGAACATTGTTTGAGAAAGAGGTTCTACTATGTTTATTTGGACGGTATTTTGGTAAACCACGGCACTGGGTTTCAAACCTTTTTCACAGAAAAACACCTCAGTTAAGCCTGAATATGAGACTCCAAGCCAAACCATGATTGATGAAGGATAATGCCCTCGCTGGACCCTCGGAATACGCGTGCTTCAACGCGCTTCTTCACAATTGTGGGCATGTACACCTTATCATTTTGTATATTGTAACTTTCTTCGATGGTAAAAACTTTTTCATCTTAAAACAAAATTTTGCGGTATTTTTTTCCCGCGTACTGCCGTAACAAAGCGCGGGATCTTTCCATACTATTTTTTTCAAACGCTCGTTTAAAAATGCCCGGATTTTTTTATGATTAGCTCGTAGTCCCAGGTCTTCATTTAACACTCTTTTGTCAGTGGTTCCGCTTAATCCCATCTGAAGAGCTAAGATTTTTTGTTTACGCACGGAATTTCTTTGGATTCGCGCCTTCACTGCTTTGATGACCGCTGTCCTAACTGTGCGAGGTCGGCCGCTCCTCTTACGATCTTTGAAGCTTGAATCTTTAGTATATCGTTTGATAGTGCGATAAATAAACCGTAGTGTTATTTAAAATTTTTGTAGAATGTTGAAAATCTCTTTTGGCGTGTAACCACAGCGGTGCAACGCGATAACCGCGACTCTGTCATCCTTTTTCGACCACTCCATATTTGAAAATGAATTTAAAATGAATTTATTTTCGGCAAGCAAACGTTCTATTTTTAAATTAGTCAAAGTATTTCTGGCTGTATTGGCAGTATTCATAAATTAAAATAATAAGGTTTTGACAGAACTTATGACCCGACTAGATATACTTTATGAAATGTTTCAAATGGAAATTTTATTGGAGTAATTGATGATTGTTTATTAATCAAGTTAGTAATTATTTCACTTGTAAATGTATATATAATTGTTAACGTCAATATACTAAGTGACCAAACTAACGTGCCTTACGCGATATCAGAGCATTATTAGACTTCAATGCTTCGTTCTCTTTTTTAGCAGACTTACCTCTTTACACCATCTGACGTGCGATCAGTATAATATAGAAGGTAAATAAAGAATAGGGAATAGTGTGAATTGAGCGCTGGGAAAACTAAATGTTTGGAAACACAACGCGGTGCTGATCTCAACGCTAACATATGGTAGGGATAGCATGAAAGTGGAATAAACGCGGTCGGAGTGCGAGCGTTCCGCGAAATTCGCAGCGTTATACTGATAGACCAAGTTTATAATGATGAAGAACTCGCAAGGAAGAATTTCGCAAAGGAATTGATCTAAAAAAGAAAGTACATGTTTCTCTAAATGTAAGAATGCTAGAGGAGAGCATGCTCCGTTAATTTGGTGTAGCTATTCTGGATGCTAGAGGAAGGAATGATGGACATACAACGCGAAAATGGAAGGATTTCGGAGCCGAGAACGATCAATACTTACTTATGCTGACTACGACTACAATTTGGTAGTGTGTTATCACAAGGTGGCATCCTGAACCCTAGGAAATTTTAAAACGTGCATAAAAAGAGCTAACTATGTTAAA
This sequence comes from Pyralis farinalis, assembly GCA_947507595.1. Taxonomy (NCBI): domain Eukaryota; kingdom Metazoa; phylum Arthropoda; class Insecta; order Lepidoptera; family Pyralidae; genus Pyralis; species Pyralis farinalis. The sequence goes on from OX382270.1 coordinate 6,415,846, forward strand.
GAAACGAGTGACGTCTAGACGAGTGAGTCGGAAGGCATACTAGCATTCGGTCCACCTAATGTAAAGCGGTTACCATAGCCTATGTACGCTTGTGATTCATTAAGTATCGCTCGCGAGTGCCACCTCTGCTGCTAACACAGCAACTGCTTAGGAGCTTATTGGTGACCTCACTAACAAGCAGGAACAATAAACAACCCTGTTTATGTTATTCGGCTGCGGATTTCTATGAGGTGGCGGTACTTCTCCAGACGAGCTGATATGAGGCACCCTACCTCTCTTAAAAACACCCAGACCAAGACAAAGACATGTTCATGCACACAAATGTTTGTCCTGTGTGGGAATCGAACCCACGAGCGTTGGTGTCGAAGTCCCGTCATTCACCACTACGCCGCCGAGCTCGTCAAAACTTTAATGTACATGAATACGTAATACACAATATAGCGTACACAAGATACATCTGAATTAAGTGTGGGAGCTTTTAACCAAAAGAACAAGACTGCAACAAACTTTTCGGGTTATCTTAAAGGTATAACGAATTTGCTTCTATTTGTAACATCAGATGTAATGTAATCAATTTTGCATGTAGTATTTACAAACACAAAATTCTCTTTTGTAATGAATCTAATGTAGTTACTACTAACAACTTTAGTTTTGCATGCTGTAATATAAAATCTACAAGGGATAGTGTTCTACCATCTGTTTATTGTGGCTATAGTGTATGCAAAAAAAAAAACTCAATAGTCTATAAATATTTAATAATGTATGTAGTACACACGACACCTAAAGTTAGACTGTGTATCTTTTGTACCGTAAAAATGGTGCTGCAAATGTCTAACATGATTTGTCGGTGTCTGTACGATTATGCTTAGAGATAATATTTTGATATTAAAGAATTTTAAAATATTATATTTGATTGTATATGAAGGATTTACGAGTATAATTCGAGGTTGTATATTTTTTTATGTGGTTTGAATTGTATTTGGCTTAGCTGATTTGGTGTTAGTGGTGGTGGAGGTACATTGTAGATATTTAAATTAATTACGATGTTATTTTTATAAAAGCTCGTATTGGTATTGAGCTCTAAACTCGTGCCACGGTTGATAGAAAAAGAAACTACATCTCCTGAATGAAGTAAATATTATAATGAGCATGTTTCTTTTGTTACAAATGAGGAACCGTGTAGGTAATGTGCAATTTATTTTATATATAAAATTCTCGTATCACAATGTTAGTTACCATACTCCTCCGAAACGGCTTGACCGATTTTGATGAAATTTTATATGCATATTCAGTAGGTCTGAGAATTGGCTACTATCTATTTTTCATACCCCTAAGTGATAAGGGTGGTCCACCCCAAATTTAGTTATTTTTTTTTGATAACTTTTTTTTTTTTTATGATGTGGCATTAAAAATACATACAACCCTAAATTTTCACCCTTCTACCATCAACCGGTATTTTTATAATACTAAAATAATCCTAGGAATAATTTATATGGCAAAACAACGTTTGTCGGGTCAGCTAGTAAAATATATTTTTGTTAGTATCGTTGTGATTTGAAACACGGTGAAAAGTTAAATCGACAGTAAATAGAGGTACCTCATACATCTATAGGATTTAACGTGCGAGAGAATGAGGTGGAAGGCATTATATAGTGTTGATTACAGTGCCCGAGTGTTATACGTGTATGTTAGTGCGTGTTTGTGTACGGAGCTTGGGATAAAGTGGCATAACAACCGTGGTGTGTTGTACACGTTCATTGTATACATAGATAATTTTTCAAGCATAGACATACTACATAGATACATACCACCACGCCTGTCTCCCATTGGGGTAGGCAGAGACTATGGAACGCCAGGTGCACCGATCTAAACAAACCTCTCTTGCCTCATCCACACTCATCAATCTCTTCTGGCATGCCACTCTTAAAAATATATCAAATTAAATATTAAACTAGTTGAGAATGCGCAAGCTTGCATTGCCAGAGGAACACCTGGCTCGTCAATTATACAACATTTTTTTTTTATTTGTCTGCATTTTGACCATGTTCCTAAAGAAATATGATATTGGTTTTTAAGTCATTCCTATTCTACTTTTTAATTTACTTTTCGAATCTGAAATAAAAATTCAATTTTTTTTTTTAATTTGTCGGCCATTTTGACCATGTTTCTTAAGAGATAGGAGGTTGGTTTTTCAGACATTGCTATTCTACTTTTTTATGCTGAATCCGAATCTGAAGTCAAAATTCGAATATTCGAAAAAAATAAACGACAGACACACGCGCAGACAAACATATAGATTTCATATAGAAACGGTGTTCCTGAAAATTCACCATGTTCATGTTATCAGTGTTGTACACACATACAATTGTTTCTATCATTTGTGACTAATAGAAGAACGTTTAACGTTTGAACTTCATTCAGGAATTATATTTTTCAAGGGTGCCGTTACTTGCGTGTTTTAATCAGCTTTGTATATTAATTAATAAGTTTAAACTTAACTTTTATATTATAGTTAAATAATATACTTTTGTTCTCTTTTCAATATCAATCTCCGACACGCATTTGGTGACCATCATATTAACTAATGTTTACAGTGTATGTTTGCAATACATAAATAATTATTTTAGTTGCGTTAGTGTTTTAATTCAATCACAATTGATATGTTTATAAGGGCTTTCCACATCCTTATCACTAAAAGCTGCAATTATTCCGCTGTCGGGAATTGGGCCCCCTTTCAAGTGAAGGGGTTTCATAATATGCTTTGCTGCCGATGGGTAAATTAAAGCTAGTAAAGCTGACTGAAAGCGATAGGCGTAGCTCATAAAGGAAATAACCTATGGAGAACTGTTGAGACGATTTTACATAGTAAGTCAGCTCACCGCTACGGATTGGGGGATAAAGTACCGCGTACCTTTTATTGGCTAGTTCACGGATCAACATGGCGTCACGTATCGGCTTATTGGTTAAGATATCCTGTCATTGATCAGATCAGAGAGGGGTACCTTTAAGCGCCGGCAAGTAGTTCATTGATCTGTGGCGTAGCTCAACGTCTATCATCCCTAGACAGCGACCGGCACTCTTTTTTTATACTACGTCGGGAGGCATACAAGCATACGGCCCACCGAATGTAAAGCGGGTACCGTAGCCTATTAACGTTTGTAATATATTAAGTATCACTCACGCGATGCCTCCTCTGCTGCTTACACAGCAACTCCTTAGTAGCTTACTGGTGACCTCACTCACGCGCAGGAACACAACAATCCTCTAGCCAATTGTTATTTAGCTGCGGCTTTCTGTGAGGCGGAGGTACTTCCCGAGACAGGCCGCTTTGATGCGCCCTACCTCTCTTAAAACATCCAGACCAAGACAAACAGACATGTTCATGCACACAAATGTTTGCCTTGTGTGGAAATCGAACCCACGAGCGTTGGTGTCAAAGTCGCGTCATTCACGACTGAGCCACCGAGCTCGTCATAAACCGACACTGCCGACTTAACCCTTATCCGGAGTAGCTCCAGTTATATCTTCCATAAACAGGTTATGTGCGACGCTGCTTAAAATAGACTGACACGTAGAAAACGTCATCGAACTCCTACTCCTATCGAAGTCCTATATTAGCACTCTTACCTATATGTGTATATATTTAATGTTCGTAAGGCGACATTAAAATAACTGTCATATAGACACTATAGTATATTATAAAAATAAGTCGATTTTTAAATTTTTTAATATTATTCTCAAAAAATGCTGGATGAACACGGGGGGGGGGGGGGGTTAATTACCGAAGTGTGAAGTGGAATTTGCGAAGTCTAACGATGGGCTCGTGATCAGCGACCCTGAAAACCCCCTAGTTGACATTTTCAGGCCTATTCGGCAGTATTATTCTCTCAATTTTTATTTATTGGGGGTGGGGGGGGGGGGGTGGGGGTGGGTGGGGGGGGGGGAAGTTATATACAAAAATAATTAAAGAGTAGTAGTAATTGAAGTTGTGGAGAAAAATAATTTGGGGTCCTTTTTCAGCCTGATCGGTTTTATTCAAAAAATTTTAAGTAAAAAATACCCTATTGACTCCTCTACTATTATAAGTCACATAATGATTGTTAACAGACGAAACAATGATAATCATATGCTTTAACTTCATTCAGAAATTGCCTTCTGTTCCCAGATCGTTGTTACGAGTATTATCGCCTTAACACAAAATACACAAATAATTCCCGAAATCATTCTTTGTTACTTTAAATAAATGTTGTGAATTTTAATAAATTGCATTAATTACATTACAGTGCCATTTTCCGTTTTTTGCCAAACAATTGTTTTCTGAGAGCTGTAAAAATTAACTAACGTGTTCAAGTGTGAATTTTTAGTTTCCAAAATCATTGGTGGATGAAACTTATAAAGCATAGCTTATTTCTGCGCAGGTCTCACGTATGAAATATTGAAGTCGCAACGAGGCAAAACGTTAATATTATTCAATGGGTACACGTTGTCACAAGCAAGTAGATACAGGTGGACTTGTTCGTCAGACTACCCTCAGTGCAAAGCGAAGATAAAAATGGACGATAATGGTTTCATAACAGAAGTTATAAACGATCATAATCATCCCGCTAAACGGATAATCAAGACTGCAGATGGAAAATATGTTCGTTGTTAGCATATCGTATTCGAGGTATGCTCTAGCATCGATCTAGCTGTAATTTGACGACAAATTGAATGGGTAGAATGCTCAAATAATTTACGAACACATTAAAAAGTTGTTCAGTGTTCTGAATAACTTTTTAATATGTTCGGAAATTATTTGAGCATTCTCTCGAACATCGACGTCGTTCGAATTCGTTCGACACAGCCTGTCGTTACGCTGTGGAAGTCTCACGAGAGGCCTATATTCAGTAGTGGACGACGTTTGGCTGAAATTATGAATTAATAAATAATTAAAATTTATGAACTATGGAAAAGTTAAAAGTTATAACTATTAGATGAAAGTCATTTCATTCAACGACATTGAAATTATGCGGCAGGTTGACATTAAATTATCTTGTATGTAATAGTTAGGATCATTTTGGTACACTAGACCTTGATGTATAACTGTTTTCACTATGTTACTTAATACAATTATAATATGGCTGATAAAGTTATGCAAAGATAAAAAAAAGGTTTTACGGTTGTTGCTTCTGACAAATGGCTTTTTTTTCAGCACTACCACTAGTACCATCGCTGACTCACGTATCAGCTATGCAGCCATTGCAAGTACGAGAAGCCCCACTATTGCTCTGGTAACCGCAATTGCTACAGGAATCATCGATAGAAGTGGTTACCTTTTTTGCACCCTGACGGCATTCGATGTTATGAACAAAAAAAGAACTCTCAAAAAAGACACCTACTTGTCCAGGCGTTCACAATATTTTACAATATTGTTTTAATATTTTTCTATAAAATTCTTAGCTTCAGTTATCAACAAACATCATTAAATTTTCATGTGCATTGCACAGGTTACATAGGTCAGAATTGCATCACATGCCCATGCAAATGAATCTGAACTTAAGGAATATCATCCTGTTTTTGCTTTTTAAGTTTAACGTGTTTTATTTAGAATAAATGCCTGACATAACAAAAAGAAACGATACTGCTTTTGCAACCTGAAGTTAAAAGATTTTTTACTATTATCTTAGACATATTTGAAATAGATTAAATGAGGGTACATCTAGTTAAAATTATCTATCTATCTATAACTTCACGCCAAATTCATTGCGGGACGGGAGAGGACCGAGCTCCACGTGACTAGTTAAAATAGTACAGAAAAAGCTGTAAAATGACAATAGGGACTTGTATAAAGTTATCTATACCAGATATATCCTATTTTAAAAAGAATTTATTAATTTTTCGTACTATTGTCGACAAAGCCAAGGGACGCAAAGGTAAGAGACGGCGTTGTAAAAATACGTCTAGGTATTTAAGCGTTTTAGTTAGGCAAGAGGACGATAATTTCAATGCTTTTTTTATTTTGGTAATTTTAAGATAATAAAGTAAAAAAAATAATTTTAATGTTTTATTTAAGATACCTAAAATATGTAGGTTATCTGTTGCTGTAATACCTAAATCTGGCGTTTTTCACAACAACAGATAATAGTCCCGTATATATTCCACCATTAGGAACTGGTTTTAGCTATAATATAAATTTATTTATAATATACATTATTGTTACGCTTCCTGAGCCACTGTACTGATTATTTTCCCGGAGTGAGTTTTCACTCGTAAGATATTTATTATTTTGTGTTTGTGGTCTGTGCTATTGCTAGTACTAATTTTAATTTCATTACGTACAGATATACCGTACGAAGTTATTACGTCACAGAAAGGAAAAGACTTGCTGTTAGTCCAAGGCTATACCTTCAGCCAGAACAGTACCACCAGATGGTCTTGCTCCACTAGACACCCTAACTGCAAGGCAAAGTTGAAATTGGACTCCCAAGCGAGAATTACAGAACTTCTAAATGTGCATTGCCACCCACCTAAGAATTACATGAGGGATTCGAAAGGAAGATATTTTCGCATTTGAATCATTGTTAGAAAACATTCACGTTTGCTCGTACCTATTATTAAAATTTTGTATGTGATTTAATAAATATATCTATATTAATAATATACGAATACGAATATAATATAATGTATTCCATGTTATGTTTACAAAGTTTTTATTCGTTTTCAACCCTTATTTAATACTTACCCTGTGGAGTTGCTTAGTTGCTCCTTACCTCTCTTACGTTGGCTTAACGACTGACATCTATCGAAAGAAGCCGAGACCTAAGGCTTAACGTGCCCTTCTGCACGGAGAATATCGAGATGACAAAACCCATCCATTGACAGGCTCCAGTCGATACTGCTTAACATGCCTGTTCGGTTAGACTGCACGCCAACCTCGCCATCGAGCTTCTTATAAACATTATATCTCGTCATATAAAATGCGTTCCTCCCAGTGAGTAACACATCCACATCCCGTCAAGGAATTGTTGTTCGTAGGTGAAATTCTTTATGAGGCTCCAAAAGAGGGCATGCATTAACATTATTATTGTCATACTTCTTGCGTTGTGTTACGCACTATATTACGCTACGATTATTGTCCACATTAATTGTATTTTTGTTTTGCTACCCGATGATATATAAAAAAAAATCTTTAATGGATATGGCGAATATTATTATGGGCAACTTAAGAATTAACAACAAAATATCAATCACTGCTTTGTTATTTATGTTTGCAAATACAATATTATAATTGACTACTACAGCTCTAGAACATGCCGTGTGTAGCTTTTTATAACTCTTTGCCACAGTGGCGGGACGCGCGGCAGCCCGACTTGTCATGATGTTGGCCGATCGCATAATTTTTTAACGCCAATATTATGTTATTTCTACTTTCATCTGTAATATTTAATTTCAGGATACGAGATAATTAAATCACAACGAGGAAAGGACTTACTGCTGATTGATGGCTACACTTACAGACAGATATCCAAAGCCTCTTGGATTTGTTCCAAGAGCGATTGCAAAGCTAAGTTGAAAGTGAATGACGCCGGAGTTGTGGTTCTTGCATACAATTCACATATACACCCACCCAAACGAGTTATTAGAACCGAAGACGGGAACGTGGCCTTGTATAGAATACGTGATCCATCAAAGGAAATAATGAGTCCGTTACGACTGCGCCAATAGTAGGCAGTTGGTAAATCCAGAAAGAAAATTTGCATACGTAATTGTTTCTTTCATTCTTTTCAAAGCTAACATTCATGTGAAAATCATTCGAAAAAGTCCAAAATAGCGACGAGCGAACATATATAATTTAGGGCATGAGACAAATATTAGTGAACATGGCCCGGAAATGTTCACTCACTTTGGGCGAGTTTTTGGTTTAGGCAAATATTATGAGACACGTAAAATTGATCAAATTTTAGCAAATGCAACTTATTTTACCGCGTCGATCGTTTAAATCGGCTTCTACGTGTCAGTCGGCCTTTATTCAACCAACTTGGTTTAATATATTTGACTGTTTCACACGTAGTTTGATATGGATATAAGCAAGAATTCGTTGGCATACAATTTTAGAACATTTTTAGGCCAATGATCCATTTGCCGCACGAATTTCTCTGGTCAGCTTAGCTGGCAAACAGTGAAATCATAATAATTACTGCCTTGTGAGTTTCTACCACAAACTGTTATATTATATATAATAGTCACTGTTATATTATCATAAAGGGGGTCAAAATTCAACTAGTTGAAATGCAATCGACTTTATATTTGAGCTGCTGCCGTTTGTGATTGTGAATACGTAGGTAATCGACTATGTAAAATATTTGGTAACCATTAACAAATAAAATGGCTTCATCACTGGAGTGGTGTATGAAGTAATAAAGTCTCAGCGAGGAAAGGATATGATATTGTTCAACGGCTTTACATTGTAAGTACAGACCTTAACTCGTTTAACTGGTGGTGTTCTAAAAGGAATTGTAAAACTAGATTGAAATTAAATCCAGAAGGAGTCGTATACGAGTTATATAATGTACATGACCATCCAACGAGGAATTATGTTCAGACAAAATCCGGGATCATTTCATATTTAAGATTTACTGGTATATCCTGGAAGCGTCCTGTCCTAGATTTATATGAAGCAAAAGATTGTAGATTTTATCCGCCATATCATTTAAAAATGATTATTAAAATTTGAATTCCAATAATCATAGATAATGGTGGCGACATAAATGTTATGGTGTTGGGCACTTTTTTTTTGTTTTTGTCCATTAATTTTATTAAAGATCTATTTGTCACGTTTGGTGTTGTTATTGACATTCCCATACTACGCAAATAAAACCATAGTCAAGTACCTACTCCAGGTGTCTTATTCTAATTCACAGTATTTTTACTTCTTGTACCACCAGGATTGCAATCCATAGTGGTCTAAAATTATACACTCTATGTCAACTGTGTGATAACATTTTCACAGTGAGCTCGCGATTTTGAAACCTGAGGTCCAATAACGTCGTACGCCCCCCGAAATAAAAATAAATAGAGATATAGGATACCTTTGATATGAACATTGTCGATTATTATATTAGTCGATGCTTTGGCCAACTTAGATAATTGATTATGGGGTTAACTATCTGATATATGACCTCATAGGTAGGACAGCTAATCATCTACTGATGATTATCTGTCCTATGAGGTCATAATTAGTAAAAATATTTATCTACATATTCACGCCAGTTCCCTTGCGAGGTAGGAAGAGAGAATCTATCACCACAAGATGCGGTCTTTGCACATCTCGTTCGCTTCTTTAACAATCATAGCTCTTTTCTGCTTGATCGCCAGTTTCTAGGACTCCTATCCTAATATCACCACCCAATAATACAGTTTCTTCTTCCTCGACTCCTTGATCCTTCCACTTTGGCATTATATACCTGTTTTGTCAATTCGAACAATTCGTGGTTTATGTAGCACCATAGATAACAGAAACAACGGGAGATGTGACGAGGGGGCGTGGTTGGTGTCGCCGCAATATGCTCAAAACGAGAACATTGCCAAGAACAGTTAGTTAGTTGCAATCAAGTTCGATTGAGATACGTTGCTCCTTGTTTTAGCAAAATGCCAAGTTGTGCTGTTGCCTTTTTGTAAAAATAGAAGTGCAGTGGTTAACTTTAAATCAAATGGAATCACTTATCACCTATAAGTACAAATAATATTACGTTTTATAAGCATAAATACAGAATTAATTTCAAAAATTCTCTGACGCCATTTCTACCAGGGACTTACCACGATACAAATTATAAATATCAAATTTCTCATTCTTAATCATACATTGCTTTTCTACCATTACGCAGTCGCCACCGCTCGTTTACCAACACGCAATGTAAAGTGAGTAATATTATTCGTTCACTGTGTGTACAGTTTCGAGATACGGCCGCTTGTTTCTGCCGCTTTATAAATGTAGTAGTGCGTGCTTACTTGGGTGTTGTTTAAATAAACATCCAATGACAGCGTCTTAACAAATGTGTGTCGTTGTACTTGTGTGCGTAGAATGATATTTTTTATTTATTTAAGTGTGTGAGTGTTTTATGGTGGGGTGAAACTCGGCGACAACCGTCCCGGTGTAAACTCGCGTGGTATGTCACATCTCCCATTGTTTCTGTTATCTATGTGTAGCACTAACTGTTCGGGTTTGGTGTTGGAGTGTAAAAAAATCGGTTACATAGCTAATTTGATTTGTTAAAACTACTACCACTAGTAACCAAGTAATGCCTTAATCAATTTTTTAGAATATTAGATGAACAGAGACAAGTAACATATTTTCTTCCAGGAGTGGTGTATGAAATCGTAAAGTCTCAACGAGGAAAGGACATGATATTGATCGATGGCTATACGTTTACAAGTAAGGATCAAAACTCGATTAATTGGTGGTGTTCTAAAAATAATTGTAAAGCCAGGTTGAAATTAAATAGAAAAGGAGTCATATGCGAATTGTACAATAAACATGAGCATCCAGCGAGGAGTTATGTTAAGACGAAATCTGGTGTATACTGTCGTGTTTAAGAATGTCTAATTATAAAGCTATATCGTAGTGACTATCGTGCAAACTCGACTCTCTAGATAATGATATATGCTCCACGCCGCTTGTGTAGTACTAGAATTATTGAAATACGCTTTCAAATTTGTAGATGAAAAAAAATCGAATTGAAAACAGTAACAATTTAAAATTCGGAAAAAATCTATTGTGACATTTCGGTGTAGGTTTAAATTTTATGTATTGGGTTCTTCACGCTTACGTGCACATATATTAAACCTCTATTTGTAAAGGTTTGTTTTATTATTGTCCTTGCATACTATGCAGTTAACAATAGTTTAAAAATGATATTACTTGCATTCACATTATGGGTTTTCTACGTTCATTCATCTTCATATCTAATTTAAAATGATTTTAATGTTTATCTAAGGCATAGATCCGAACTTGTGTGGAGTAAATAAGTATTCTCTCATCTTTTTTTCTAGTTTCACTAATTGCTCACTTGATTCTCGCGAGATTGCAGTTCGTGCTATCGGGAATGTTCTGTAGTTTTTCAATTATGTCTCTTCTCCCTTCCTCATTAAAGCCATGTGTATTGTCGGTTGCGATAACATCCACAGAAGGTCGATCAAATAGTTCAATGCCAATTATTTTTTCAATTGACTATATATTATAACTAAACTGTACCGCCTGGTTTGTGTATTTAATGGAATGTGTTCATTATGTGCGAATTAAATTTACACAAGATATAGGAAGAAGATATAAAGACAATGAACCAACATTGTGAAATTCTAGACGTATTATGTACATGTAATTATTTTAAAAATACTTCCATATTTCTTTTTATTGTCAATAGATATTTACTATGAGATCATAAAGTCACAGAGAGGAAAGAATGTGATACTCATAGACGGATATACTTTTAGTCACAAGAGAAGTAAGAATTGGGCGTGTTCGACAAGGAACCCGGAATGTAAAGCGAGGTTAAAGTTAAACGATGACGGTGACGTGGTATACTTATATAATATACACCCACACCCAGCGAAAGAAAGAACAAAATAAGTACTGATACTTAGGCATTTACGCTAAAGTAAAGTAGAGTATTGAAACTTCATACACAAATGTGCTCTAAAAATAATTATTAAGGGCGGCGATTTTGATTTTTGATCGCTCATAATTACGCGGCGAGCTGTCTCGCCTGCCTGACGTAGTAGGTATGTAACCTGAAATTCTCTAAATCTCGCCAATCTGCATCTGCATATATATATACTCTATATTTCCCTTGCGCGGATGTAAACATAAACATTTAGCCTCGAACATATTGATTGTTTGTGCTCTGTGTAGGCTAGTGTAGATGAACACGTTGCTTAGCTACATGCGTTAATATGAAGCTTCAATATTCTCGATTACTCAGTTAATGCATATAGACATTGTAAGGTACACCTATACATTATATTTTAATAGATCTGAATGTAAGCATTATATTTTATGCTTTAGGAAAATGATTAACGACAAAATGTGTATTTACTACAGTCCATCTAATAACTATAACAGATGCATTTTGGCAGATCATTCTAATTCTTTCGGATGCGATACGCGGCACTTATCAGCTGTCTATCCGTTTCTGACTCAATACAGATATTCTGATACTGAAATGTACGAAGGCGGATTTAATGCCCAATGCTATTTAAGAAACCCCATCAGTCAACATTAGGGTGACGCAGGTATTACTACTAGGTGCATAAGAAAATATCAATTCAAAACGCATGACGTACATTGTTATTTACAGATAATAATGTATAAATACAGAGCATAGTTGTATGAAACCACAAGAATAAAATATACATGCCTATACATACATGGAAGATGGAATACACAATATACTATAAATAATACAATATTAATATTGTCGGACAAATTACACAGCGCCATCTAGCCCCAAAATAAACATACATACCTGCATATACTATATAAGTGATATACGTAAATACATTTTTTTTGTAAATACATAGATACTTATGATACATAGAATACACCCAGACCAAGATAAACAGATATGTTCGTGCACACAAATATGTGTCCTATGTGGGAATCGAACCCACGAGCGTCGGTGTCAAAGTAGCGTTACTAACCGCTGTGCCACCGAGCTCGATAATAAAATATATATACAAATTATATTATGCGTGATTCTTGAATATTATCAAGAAACTGAAGTCGTATCATATGTTTAAATGAGTTGCGAGCCGAGAATCAGATAGGACAGAGAGGAAATGTCATTCGGAACGGAGAAAAGAGTGGAACACGTGAATTGACAACTATTTACGTTAAGAACGGTAGGCAGGCCCATAGTCACACTTCCGAAGTTCAAAGCAAAACAAATGCAATTTTTGAGATGTTGCTCATGCTTGTTCAGAAATTTACGTTTAAATGGATGTAGATTGGATATTAGCTGTGAAAAAGTATTTTAATAGTTTAATGGACTGGAAATTATTCGTTACTATCAATAAATAAAGGAAGCTGTCTCCGTGGCGTGAACGGTATGCCTGTATGTGGATCTAGTGGTATACAATCTGTTCTTTATTGGAATATAAGCAAAATATTATTCTGTATAAATATTATTACCAGGTCGCTATTTTCAAACCCGAACTAAGGAGATGAGAGTAGCAAGATACGTTACACCGCAGATGGAAATTCTAAAGGAGAATCCTTAGGAGAATCCCTAAGTAGTATTATTTTAGCTGTTACACTTAAATTTTCATTTCCATCCGTGAAAAAACAAGTTTCATTTGTATTTTATTTTGTCGTATTATCATGTTCCTAATCCATTACTATTACTATCTTCTATTAAAATCTCTTGGAAAAAAGATTTTGTACAGAGACGTAATGTTTAATTGTGTATTATTAACAAAGGAAGAAACCGATCAGTTACATATGAAATAGTTACTACATATGAGCGCCGGTGACGACGGCTATAGCTCAAGGGTGGAAATGATCTTCTGCATCCGAGTAAAATAATCTACTTTTAATTTCGATTGTATGGGAAGTAAAACACAAGTGTGTGTGATAATGAACTTTTCTAACAAGAAAATATTGTATATTAATTTATTGTCCTCAACGTGTTCTAATATTACTTACCAAAATACATGATTTATGTCGGCGTTACAATTTATATAGTCACTTTACTATGCATTGTTCAGAAAATGATCATAAGTTGTTTTAATTTTTTGTTAGAGATATTTGAGAAAATGATAGTCATTTTAAATATCAATATTGTTGAAAAGCATCGGAGAAGGGGCATTCAGGAGTAGGCCGAAGATATGATGATTGTTGCTCTCGTTTGTGCAGTTGATATATTAAATGTATATTTTCACTAAACCAATTTTATTTTTTCTATAAATTTGATACTTCAATGAGTTAATTCAATTTAAAGATAATACTATACTTAATTTTTTTCATCGTCAAGTATCAACTATATATTTAAAAGAAAAATTCAACTCCTCGACTACGTGGGACTTGGATCCGTAACACCTCTATTACCGGCCGATTGTTCATCAATTGAACTATGTAGCAGGTTTGTGATTGGGCGGAACTTCTACGTTTTATTAATTGCTGTAAAGTTGCGCCATCTATTTACTGAATCCATCTGACTGAAACCATTTATATACTGTTGCGTGAACATAGTCCCATCATTACAAATTATATTCGGCTATTATTTATAATATTTGACGTGTTACAAATAGTTGTCGTGTAGTTCATATAGACTGAAGTATAAAGTGCTATTGATCAAATTCCCTGTAAATTCTACTTCCGCAAAAATAATACCTGAATTTATTTTATAAGTATGATAAGTTGACATAATTATGTGTCTTTGTGTGTAAGTGAATTATTTTATTTTAGGTTTCCAATATGAAACTGTTCAATCACAAAAAGGCAAGCCTGTTATATTGATCGATGGATATACATTTTCCAGGATTACTGACAATTACTGGGTATGTTCTACTAAAAACCCTAAATGTAAAGCCAAACTGAAAATGGACTCGGAAGGAAATATCTTCTACCTTGCTAATAAGCATTGCCATGACAGGAGGTATTTTAGAACGTCGCGGGGTTACGTACGTAAATGATTCATTTTCCATTATTTTGGAATAAAATTCTTTCCAGCTGTTCCGAGTTTCGCTTCGTTAGTGCTACGAAAACTGCGCTCATCTGTCCGAGAGCGATGATTTCGAACGTTTCTTCGGAGCTATACTACGCCTATTTGTTTTCGAGTTATCTTACTTTGTCTAAGTAAATGGTTACATCTGTGGATATGACGTCGTAGAAGCCAAGCGTGTACAATGTTCTTTACATCAGATTTAGTTGGAATTTGTTTTAATATTGTACTAAAAAGAAGACACATATTTATTATTGTATTGTGTGGCTGTACATATACTTCAGTTAATCAGTATTTGATGATGTGATGCAATATTGAATGTAATTGGAAAATGATTTAATTATATATTTCATTGAACATACTTGTATAAATTTTATACAGCTTTTATAGAACGCTTTGCTTTTCAAGAAAATAATAAAACGTCCCCGCTACATGAAAGTGTTTATTTTGTACTGTACTTTCATTCCAGAATCCAGTAAGGGCTCGACGAGCTTTTGAACTCGATCATCACATACATGTAGTTGGTTTATTTTTAAAAGTACGTTACTTGTGAATAAAATGAGAAATTGCTATGTTAATGCAATAATGCTTTATTGCTGAGTTAAAAACTTGAAGCTGTGCATGAATGTTGTTTCGGGGATGCTGACTAAAAGGCAAAACCCACTTGGGCGGGAAAAGCGAGAAAGCGGTAGCGATCCGGGACGGGTTTTTTGTAACATTCGTGTTTCCTGTCGCACGAAAACCGGGCGCGATCGAGGGCGGTGCGATCACTTGTAATGTAACAGGTTGCATACAAACACGGATGTTACAAAAAATCGCATTTCGGATCGCTACCGCTTTCCCGCTTTTCCCGCCCAAGTGGGTTTTGGCATTAAGTAAGAATTTTTGAAAATTCCTATCGGTTCTTTGCTACCTGCGAGTGGAATTGTGATAAAGCTCTAGTCATTTGTATGCCTAATTAATAATGTTATACTTAAATTTTATTGTTACAGTTCATTTTGAATATATAAAAATACACGGAAACCGAGTACTTCTGAAGGCTCAAGACTATACTTTCGCCCAAAGTTCTCCAAACCATTGGTACTGCTCGAAAAGGCGCACAGTAGGATGCAAAGCGCGGGTCATTCTTAATAACAGGCAACTTGTTACGTATTATCAAAATATTCATAATCATGATCCCCCTGTATATAAGATGTGTAACGAAGGAATTTATATAAAAATTAGGCATTAAACATAACCTAGCGTAGTTGCAATCAATTTTAACTGATCAGCATAGTTGGGCGTTCCGAATGTGAAAATGATAAATATACTACGCATGCGTAATTCTTACAATGTCATCGTGAAATATATTGATAATCACGTATATACCTTAAGTATGTTCATAATATATAAAGTTTGCACAATCGGTTAAATTTTAAATTTAATTTCGAAAGTCGTGTTATCTAACCTAAGAAAGGTCTGATTTTCTCTCTAGGACGTGGAGGTCTAACGGCAGTCACTCCATGCCAAAGTTAGTATCTTCGCCAAATACTTAGTCTTAGGTAGTTAAATCAAATGAATGAGGAAACGGGATAACGCTTAGACGAAGTAGAAAATATTGTACCTATAGTTATGAATTTAAAGTTAAAGAGCCAGAAATAATTTTGGACCATAAACAAAGAACGCGAAGTGCGAACCGTCCATAGACAAGATTAACACCGCCTTTATTTTTAATGCACCGTTCTAAGACAGAATCACTGATAAAGTTTGTAGGTAGATGAAATATTATTTTACATTAGGGTAGTGATAAAGAACCATTCTATTATCCGATAGTCCCTGGTTCGAAGCATGATGTGGGCATGTATCACTAAATTTTTGTTTACGGTTTTATATACTTATCACTTTCTCGACGGTGAAGGAAAACATCGTGCGGTAATTCGCATATCTAAGAAAATATGTTTCGAAAGACGTGCGGTCTAATCCAAGAAAAGTTTGGTTTTCTCTCTGTGTTGTCGAGATCTGACGGCAGTCGCTCTATGTAAAAATCGGTATCAATCCTTTCACTTAGGTAATGGACCCTGCCAATCCTAATAGAATAGGAAACTGGATTACGCTAGGAAGAACAAGAAGTACTATTTTTCAATTTTCGAACAGAAATTTTATACATTATACATTCGAAGCTTCCAGAAATATCCCTCGTCTAAATAAAAAAAAATGTTAGGGTTTCATATACTGCTAAATTAATATGTAAATACTATTTTGTAATTAATCTGAAAACATCTCAAATATCTCGCTTTACAGATAGTAAAGCATATAACGATCAAGTTAATTTTATTGAATATGGAGAATAAACTTTCATTCTCCTGTACTTGTGTTAAAGATATATAATAATATACGGAACTCTAAGAGCACAAGTATGACTTGCATTTGATTAAATTAGATTTTTTTGGGTACTGTACATCAAAAGATATAGCCGGAACTATTATGAGACTAACTCACAAAATAATGTGTAACAAATTGGTGGTTTTTAATTCATAAAATTTTTTCGCACCTATCTCCCAAGCTTGTCGTCTGAAATTATTGACTGATGAATTGAATCTCCTATGTTCACAATCAAAAATTCTGAATGGTGTATTTGTATGTATATTTTAGTGGACAACTGTAGCGGTCAAATGTATTTTAATAAATAATAAATGTGTAGCCAAAACAATACTTTATTCCATAGTGGTTGCATTATGGTTATTAGTACAAATTTACCGTTTGTTGTAGCTAAAATTTAAGGACACCCTGATAATTAATAATTAGAATATTGAAATAGAATTTTTTATAAAAAAATAAACGTAAATACATATAAACTAATAATATATTATGTTCATCCTGTAATTATCATAATATTTAAGATAAGTATATATACTGGAAGATTCCTAGAAAAAAAAAACGAAATTGTAAGTGTAATGTTGATAGTATTGATTGTTGGAGTTTGGTGGAATTTTGATTAGATCTTGTTAATGTAAATACTTGTACAGATTCCACTTATAAAGTTATTTATAACTTATAATTACCGACCGCTTTCGCCTTTACGGCATAATGTATACATTGATAATGCCGTAAAAGCGAAACCAGCCTATTAAAATAATTAATAATTAAGGTTGTAAGTGTTATAAAAAAGTGTAAATGTGTAGGTTTAGGGCGTAAGTGGCTGATTATCCTTATTAGTTAATTTTCAAAAATCTCAATCTGGCACACCCTGCTAATTGACAAACGTGATTCTGGCACAAGAGAGATAAGTTCCTCAGGTATTGCTGTGTTCCTTGATGGGTATACCTTGTATTGCAAGCGGACGCTATCTACTGTCATACCACTTCTCATTCGGTGGGTGATATGCTTGTTTGTCTCTCGACTTCGTATAAAAGAAAAAACAATTAGTATTATAGTGCTAGTCAGTAGTATTATGAGTATACATCAAATCTGTCTACAGTGATTTATCAAAAGTTTTAGGAAATGCTGGATAGCAATCATTAAAATGTTTGAAATATTACTATGAAGGAGGGGAAAAAGTAAAAATGTCATTTTACTAAAAATATTGTCGTTTATCATAGGATATTCTATATGTAATTCTATATGTTTTTACTACATATCGTATTTGTAATTTCTTGATATTTGTAATTATCACATGCTCGGCGGTGATGAAAAACGTCGTGAGGAAATCCGCACTTCAATAATTTACATTTCGAAAGACAAGTGATCTAACCGAAGAAAGGTTTGGTCGCTCCATTTTAAAGTTAGTGTCTTCACCAAACCCTTAGGTTTAGGTAGCTGACCTCGACAATCCTAATGGACAAGGAAACGGGGTAACGCTAAGAAGAGGAAGAATCATTCTTATTTGAGTAAAAACCTCTTTAAGAATACGAAAAACTTGCAATACAAAAAATCGATACATGTTTCCATACTATTGCATAAACTACAGAAACTTTCTGCTTAAAGGTATGACACGGTTACTGTGGCATATGACGAGTTTTATAATGTTATTTTATGGGGCGAAACATCTATTCTACAACTTGATGTCAAATCCCTTGCAAGGCAGAGGGAACCGAGCGCCACGTGACTCGATCCTTACGCGCCTTACTCGCTTCTTTAACATTCATTGCTTTTCTCATGCACGCTCATCAAATTCTACCTATTATATATTCTAGCGTTTCCTTACAATTTTGATGAATAATACTTATTCATCAAAATTGTAAGGAAACGCTTGTAAAGTAACTTTTATAGCGGAATAAATAATTGTACTTTATTAAAAGACATAATAATACTGTTTGATTAAAACATTTCCCTTTTTTATTGTATTAACTCTGTTAATAAAAAAAATGTTTTAAGCGTTTACGCGGTTTATTTTATTTAATATTAAAAAAAAAAGGATTTACAAAAGCATTAATATATACCTACCCCGGCAAGGGATTTGGCGTGAAGTTATAGATCTATGTTACCCTAAATAAATTGCTAACAGTAATATCGCAAAATACAGACAGATTCTTTAGACTTACCGCCAACTAAACGCCGCAAAGAATACTATGAAAAATACCATTTTATTATAGATTCGCAAATGCAATTAATTAATAATTAAATTACTATGGGCCATTTTTTGGAAAAAATGCGTTAAAATAAATTTTATTGATTATTTATTAAATTACGTATTTTTCTTAATTACTTGACTGTACTAATCCTCAGTTGGAGCACGGGACCCTATATAGTCCCCGTGCTTCACCCAGGTGGAGAACCTAGGTGAAGCACGGGTCCGGACTCATATATTGATATATACCAAATTTCATCGATCGTTGGATTAGCTGGCTTCGTTGACGTTGGACTGACAGACAGACATACTTTTTTTATTTGTTTGGATTCTATTAGCGCTGTTGAATATATTACTAGCAAAATAATCATGACCATTAAACTTCGTCGCTATATTACTAATACAGCATAATATTTCATATTTATTTATTATTGCTCAATGCCCACTATCTGTTTTTATTATTTAAATTACTTGCAACTCGCTCTTGCTTTACTTGCCAATACAAATCTATATGAAACATAATTCTATCAAAAGAAGTGTTTAAATAATCTCAAATCTCATATCCAAATCAAATGTGTAGTCTAAAGTAGAGACTGTTGTTATGTGTTTATATATTTAATAAAATGTTTTTTTATAAATAGGTTGCCAAAAATTATTTACTTTATATGTTTAAACATGATCCTCGTGAAGTCAAATTGTGAACTTTAGTAGAATAAACGGAATAAATTATATACGAGTAGATTGTTCTTTTTATTGTACATTTTGTTAAGTTATTATGTACAAGTTGCTGACTGCGACTTCGCCCGCGCTTATACCATGATTGTCCATATCCCGTCCACATTTCCAAATAGTCCCTTCGTAACGCATATCTGCACTTTGTAGGACAGTTATATAAACGTTCGTATTCCTACACTATATTTAAATTATGAAGTCATTAAAAACAACCAATGCCGGCGGTTTGACGTACACTTCGAGCACGGAAGCCATCTATAGACCGGCTGCGATGGGCACTGCTTAACTTGCGAGTTCGATTAGACGCAACGACGCCTTCGATCTCTTCAAATTTGGACTTGTCATATAGACCTAGCGATCTCCAATGCAGATATGTTTGGGCTACTTTAATGGTTTTCCATTTCTTATAAACATGATGATACCTTTTTGCATTCATGTTCATACGATATGCTAATCAAAATATTCCATCAAATATTCTTGGCGCCTGCACAGTTCAATAGCATTCCAACTGCAACAACTATGTCACTGAAACTTACGGCTACGGCTATAGGTTTTAACGTATCGTGCATGACACGGTGTCGCATCGTGTCACATCGTTTTCGGACATTGATGACACCACATGACGTAACGTGTCATGATAGTTTGACATGTGTACGACACTTCCAATAAAATGTCATGTACTTAAAGCACTAACTGTACGTTACGTATAATTTTTGAAACAGTTACGTTTACGCTTATGTTGTATTGTTTCAGGAAAATTTCAGTTCATAAAAATACATAAGGACAGAATACTTCTAATGGCTCAGAATTATACTTTCGCACAAAGTTCTCCCAATCACTGGTACTGTTCGAAGAGGATCAAAACTGGATGCAAAGCACGGGTTTACTTAAATAATGACAAAATTGTTACTTTTTATAAAAATGATCATAATCATGAACCTCCTGTGTACAAGTGGACTCGTGAGGGCATTTATGTTAAGATTCGGGGTTAAATCATAAATTAATGACTTCTGTACCTAATCAATTTCAAGTGCCAGCAACGTTACCTCGAAACACTATATTCGTTTTGTTTCGAGGTAACGTCGTTCGAAAATGTCAAAACGTATGGAATCTGAGGGAAAACTTTTCGAATATAGCTTTGTTACTCCTACTATATACTATATTATTATGTAATTTTAATACAAAAACTGACAATCACGCTCAACGCCTTTGCTGTACAGGCATAGAGAACCAAGCGCTACATATACTTCTCACTCGTTTATTTAATCTATTCATGTACGCTCCGTATCGAACACATTTCTATTGCTATGACATGGGAAAATAGTACTGTTCTTTGCTGCCGTATTTATTTTTCTTTATAATTATCTGCCTGTGATACTTATAACAAAAATCTAACTAGTTATACATCTGTTGTTAAAATTCATCTATCCGTTTGTATAACGTGAGAGAACTTTTTTCTCATTAAAATTTTTATGAAGTTAAAATATGTTTCTTGATTTATTTCCATAAACGATTTTTGAAACTATGCGCAGTGTTATTTTTCCACTTTCCTCATCAAACCCAGAATCGAATGAAAGCATTTTTTTATATTTTGTCTCTTTAACTCAGTATTTACGAAATTCAGATCAGAAGATAGATCCATAGAAATAAATTGAACCCTTCGTAGTGTGATGCTATGCTATGTGGTTGTGTTTAATCGTTACATAATCACGCGAACCAAGTTATGGTACTTAGCAGAATTGTTATTGCATTGTACCTATTCGAACATATTTTACTGGGATTAGTTATAAGCAAATAAATCCTGTACACCAGTGCAGAAAAATTGATGCAGTACCGAAACTAAAAACGACAAGACTAAGAACTCTGGAAAACATGAAGCCTTCCAGCGAAAGGATCTGAAAAGAAAAAAGAAAAATAAATACCTCGACATAGTAAAAAAACTTAAGCATAAATATAACATAAATAATTGTTTGTGAAAATTTGTGATCTGCACACATGAAATTTTGTTCAATACTCATAACATATATATTTTTTACTTGTTAATTATTTAGAGTATTATTATATCTAAATAATTTAAAGAAACCATGGATTGATTTAAATTAAATTTAGGAACCTATCGGGTTCTTTATAATATATATATAAATTTATAAGAAACAGTATTTACATATGTTTGTCAGGTACATAGGACCCATGATTTAAGTGTTGCTTAGTTGGGGACAAGATGGCGCTGTATAATTTGTTCGGAAATATTTATTTGTTTTCCTGCCATAATCACGAGGTCTTCAAATAAAATTATTGCTTATGGTCAATAAACACGTTATTTTTTAGTTCGGTTATTTTTTCTTTTTTCTGTAATTTCCACTTACCCCACAAAGCCCAATAATCTTTTTCTTCCATTTTATGTATGATATTTCTTGTAAAAGGAAATACCAATAAACTAGTACCGATCTTATACGATTTCTCATTTCTCTCATCATTCATGCTCAAACCATCGACTATCCAATAGTCAATAATAAATTTACTACTTACGAGTAATATACTCCTTCATATGAAAGTTTTATACTTTAAATTAAACTTCTTTAAGTATAGGATATATTTTTTATGTTTCTACATCTGTGTACTAAATATTTCAGAATATACTTTCATAAATTCAAAATTAAAGAATCAACTACTTCTTTTCGGAGGGTACACTTTTTCGCAGCAACACTCTAAAAGACATTGGTACTGCTCGAAGAAGAAGATTGGCTGCAAAGCAAGGGTCAGAATGTCAGACAGTGATGAAATCTACTTCAGTTACACAGTACATAATCATCCTCCACCAGATTTGTCAACTCAATTGTTTTAGATCCTCTAAGTTACAAAATGTATACAGGCCCAGGAAATTGAATAATAGTAATGAATGAGCGTAAAAGTGGTTGAAAGTTTCCAGAGGGCCTATTATTATAGGCCTTGGCGACGCTATTTAATTCTTAACTAATATTCCAGTTTGGGGACTTTTAAGAGAAAATTATTAGCTCGAAAATTCCAAATGCATTTTTTTTCACATGTTTGTAGTTTCATGGCGTCTTGCGTCGGTCTGTATCAATTTTGAGAAGTTGGCTGTGGGTGTTATGCATGTATGCCGGTGGGTAAATTATGCCAATTTGGTGAAGTAATTAAGTTGATAAATGAATGCCAGCGTAACATAGCTCTAATTAGTTTTCCATTTATGCAGGCGGGTAATTTTTTAATAACTGAAAGAAATATGATATATATTTCTCACGTTCAAATGGAAAGTCTCTGGAACTAGTCAACAGGCAGAATGCCAATTATACCTTGACAAGTGCAGTTAATTACTGCACTTGTCAAGGTGTAATTTATTTATAATAAACTCACTACACGTCAAACCAAACTATTTCGCTTATGCCAATCCATTAGTTTGATTGAAGGGCTTCTATTCTTAAGGCGTCTATGTATTTTCCCGGAAGCGGTGATCTCATACACAGTCAGTTTTATTTACAGTCATTGAAAATATTCTGATACATTCTTCAAGTATTTCGCTTGTAATAACATTGTTAACATTAAGTTACTTCCAACGATTATTTTCCAATGAATGCTTCTGGGATCATAGTGCCTTAACAGACAAATTTTTGTCTAGGACTTAGGGGAAACTACCTATATTGCTGGACTTTGATCTAGTCTCAGATGATACAAAATACTGAAACAAACAATTTGTTCTCACCTTACCTTTTATGCCAAGTATATTTTTATTCTTATGTTTAAGTGCATGAAGCTTTTCTTGACATTTCCCATTTGATAGGGAAACACGCATACCGCCTGAAGTGAAGCGATTATAGTTGCCTATCTTATTATTTGCACGATTGCCAGAACAACACCTAAGGTAGTTCCTGTTGAGCTCATTCGCATACAGAACAATCTCGGGAAAATTTTGCGGGTCTTAATGATTACTGCCCTGTAATATAATGATTTTCGGGTTGTCGTAGCAGCTGCTAACACATTGCCTCCCCATGAGTTGCTTCGTGACCTCATTCAGTTGTGGAAACACAACAATCTTCCAGGGTTGCTTCCTGTTTTGGTTGAGGTTTATACCAAAGCTTCTCACTTTGAGCATTGCATTCCTCAGTGTCGAGATCTTCACTGATATTTAGTTTCATTATCACCTGGAAGTGAAGGTAAAGCAGATGAAACTTATTGGGATAAGAATGCTACCGTGCGAATTGCATAGACAGTTATTCTTCAGCGAACTGATAAGTTGTTGCATAAACTAACTGTCAGAGTTTCCCCATGAGAATACAGCATGGGGTTCTTCAATAATAGCGTGAGAAGAGTTTTACAGGTCGGTAATGCGCGAGCGTAACCTGATGTAATAAAGCGTCTAGAAGCTGCCTGCTGAAAATCGGGAGCATATGCATGCTTGTTTACACCTTACTGGGAAAAAATTAATAAATATAGTGATGTTAACTGTTGTCAGATATGTTTTATTAATTTCATTGTGGCACATGCTTTGGATTTATGTGATATTTAAAATGGCGAAGAGTGAATCGAATACATGCATCTAATTGGCGCAACTGTTTGAAATTCGTGCAGCCAGCGCACCAATTCGAAATAGTTGATTCACATGCATGATACAGGTCGCCTATCGAAACCTGGCAACATATTTTACTTGTGTGGCTGGCGTAGATTATCAATCTCTGTCATGCACACACGCTTCGCCGCGTCCGAATGGGACAGAGACATTTTTCATGATGCGTATGCATTGCGACGTTATGCCGTGTGCTTTTTCACAGATACTACATAAGTGCGACATGTCAATAGTTTACTTTCTCTAAGTTAAATTTGTACAAATGTAATTATAAATGTAAATAAGTATTAAAAATTAAATTATTTTAAAATTTTTAAACAGAATGTTAATAAATGTCTTTTTCGTTATTCAAAAATAGACAGACAATTTTTATTATGCAGTTTCATTTTATGGTAGACAACTTTTGCGATTTCATTGGTCGCGTCCAAAAGTCCGTTCTCAGTGCATCCCGAAAAATATTCTCTAGAATTTTTCCCTCTTTATACTAAAAAAATTCTAACCTAATCTAGAACGTTTCCTTATCCTAATTATTAACCACCTCCAAAAATAATTATAAAAATGGTAATTTGCCAAATTATTATTATATGGCTAAATATGTCAAAACCCCTTAGAATAGATCATGGTTACTCCATAGGGTATGAATTACATATTATACCTCAAGGCTCATTGACCAAAATTAAATGAGAATTCGAAATAATTCATGCTTCATCAATTCAATTTTTCAAATCATCACCGTAATGTAGAAAATATACAGTATATATATGTTTACGCCAGGTCCCTTGCGGGGTAGGCAGAGCTCGCTGTACACAACGCGGTGCTAATCCCGACGCTAACTTATGGAAGTGAACGCTGGGTATGGCAGATAAAACATGAATGTAGAATAAATGCGGTCGAGATGCGAGCACTGCGCAAAATTTGTGGCATACCGCTTCCTGATCGCATTCGTAATGATGACGTAAGACAGAGAGTTGGTCTGAAAGACAGTGTCGGCGTTAAGATAAGAAAAGACATGCTCTCTTGGTTCGGACATGTAGAAAGAATGACGAAACAGATATACAGTGCGAAAGTGGAATGATGTAGGACCCGAGGGAGACCAAGACAAGATCTACCATGAACAAATTGGTGGTGTTTTATGAGAAGGTGATATCAGGAGATCTAGGAACCGGCGAGCGTGCGTGAAAAGAGCTATGAATGTTAGAGAAGCGAGTGAAGTGTGTTAAAAATATACAGTAGATATTGTAAAAAAATATATATATATTTTCAAGTCAATTTAAGCATTTTGTGTTGTTCTTCGAGAGGTAATTAGAATTTTACATTGAATTTCGTGATCGAGTTCAGTAATTTAAAGTATCACATTTAAAAAAATACTACAATCTTATATGTGACTAGTATTAAGTTCTTTTAATACTTTTAAACTAAAGAAGTCTGTAAATACACTATACATTAGCGCTTCTGGGTGCAATCTAAGATAAATTCTGCACAAATGACACAAAGTAGTTCCGTAACGAGGTTTGCCATGATGATAATTTATGATTGCTTCAATTATTTTTTTGCAGATAACATAGTGCGTGAAATTTGGACATCGCGTGGAAAATGTATGGTGTTTCAGAATTATACATTTTCGATTGATAACAAATCGCATCAGAGAAGTTTAAGATGTTCTAGGAGACTGCGGGGAAACTGTAAGGCGGTGTTGAAGTTCGTTAAAGATGGATACGTCGTTTTATTTAACGAACATAATCATCCACCCCCCGTTTATCATAGGTCCCATGATGGCACCTATGTACTACTGTGATAAGTGTAAGTGTTTAGTATTGTATACATTTTCTCGCATGTAGCTTCGTCAAAAAGACTTATTGTAACTTTTTCATAATATTTATACTATTTGAGTAATGTTAACATTTGTTATGAGATTAAGTAGGCAGCGTAGAGTATTTATAGTCATTTTATTTAATAATAATAGAATAATAACAATAGTAGAGTGGGGGAAGCGTCGTGAATTTCTTGTAGACATCACCATACGACATGATGTGAAAGTGAAGGCTGAGAAAGAGCATTTTTCTAAGTATTTGAACATAGACAAGATTACTGTCATGTGGCAGGTGGATTCAACAACTGTTACGATTGTCTTTGCTACAGTAAACTTATAGCAAAGAGTGTTTGCTATTATGTTTACTGTAACAGTGTGACTGTAACCTAGAGAATCTCGCACCGTAGTTGGGACAAGACTCCCATTCTTCTGTTACAGTCTGTTGTTGTTGTGTTTGTAATAGTCTGTTTTATGGTTTCTCATTCTAGAGATCTGACTACCGGTATCTTGGGTCATCGCTTTTTATTGTTGAATTGGCTTCCATCGGTTTCTTTTTATATTGTTATATTATTAATTTATATTAAACTTTATAAATAGGACATGTAACATAAATAAATAAAAATAATAACTGTTTACCCATTTTACATATTTTTTTAATGTTATATTTTTTATTATTTTAGTAAATAAAATATATTAACTACTAATAATAAATTTTATTTGCACAAACAATATATCACATTCTACATATACATAATTCAGTATGAGGAGCTCGGTGGCGCGGTGGTTAGTAATGCTACTTTGATATCAACGCTCGTGGGTTCGATTCCCACACAGGACAAACTTTTGTGTGTATGAACATGTCTATTTTCTGTGTAACATACGTATGTATTTACAAAAAAATATGTGTTTATGTATGTTTACCAGTTGTCTAGTATCCATAACACAAGCTTCGCTTACTTTGGGACTACATGCCACTGTGTAATTTGTCCGACAATATTTATTATTTATTTATTTCTGCATCTTTTATATAACGTCGGGAGGTATACAAGCATACGGTTTACCTAATGTAAAGGAATGAATGCTTGCCATACGGACAGTTTTGTTCACGCGTTGTTATTCCTGCTGCTGACACACCAACTATTTAGGATTTTACTGGTAATCCGGCTCACTTGCAGGAACACAACAACTAGGGAATTGTATCTGGCTGCAGTTTCCTGTGAGGTGGAGGTACATTTTTAGTCAAGCTGCTTTGACGTACGCAATCTTGAATACTTTAATGGCAATTTTTTTTTTATTAAGTAGACATTGTGACTTCTGTGGGGGCCACAATTTTAGCTTTGAATATGTATGTTGATACTGTCGATTGTAGTCGCTTGGTGGAATATTGAAGACACCTCGTTAATGTTGTACCTACCTAAGTGTACCTACCGCATGAGGTCTGTATTGGGATTAAAACTATCCCTGAATCAAGAAACTATACATTGACCCTTAATTATAGGTTGCTAGTTTTATTACACGGCTGCCTAAAAAAGGAGCTAAATATTCATGTATTTATGTTTGTATATTTTTAATAGTCTAGTAAACTCCTTAACCAATTGTGTGAGGTATCGTTAGTACCCTTATATCTTCTCGGGTAATATAGGCTATACTCTACACGAACCCTTACTCATCCCATTGCAGCGATACGGGTCTCCCTTCAACCGAAGGGATTTAGAGCATACTCCACCACGCTGCTCCAAACCTATCGAGTGGGGCGTCAAAATAAAGGGTTTTAAAGATGATTTCAAAATACTTACGACTTAAATGTTTAAAGCTACTTTTAATTAATATAGCATGTTGTAAAAAATGCGATAATATAATGCGAAAGTGGAAGAATGGAGCCGAGGAAGACCAAGACTTGATCTACCGTGACCAAATTAGTCGTGTTTTATCAGAAGGTGATGTCAAGAGCCCTAGGAATCGAGGGTACATGAAAAGAGCTATGTACGTTAAAGAAGCGAGTGGGATGTCTTATGGCGCCTGGTTCGCTCTGCCTTTGGGCCTGGCGTGAAGCCATACATACATGTACATAGGTACAATTATATTTATACTTAATATTTTAGTAATTAATCCTATGTACTTATTAGTTTAAACGCATTTTATTAGAACAACGGAAAGAGAGTTTTTAATTTCCTAACTTATTTCTATCTATCTATAACTTCACACCAAATCCCTTACAGGGTAGGCGGAGAGAACCGAGCACCACGTGACTCGATCCTTACATACCTCACTCGTTTCTTTAACATTCATTGCTCTTTTCATGCTCGCTCGCCGGTTTCCAGGGCTTCTGACATTACCTTCTGATAGAACATGACCAATTTGATCATGGTAGGTAAGTCTTGGCCTTCGTCGGCTCCTACATCGTTCCACTTTTGCATTGTATATCTGCTTCGTCATTCTTTCATCCTGCATTATTTCTACATGCCCGAACCAACAGAGCATGTCTCTTCTTATTTTAACACCGACGCTCTCTTTCATACCAACTCTGCTTCTATCCTCATCATTGCGAATACGGTCTGCAAGCGTTACGCCACAAATTTTGCGCAACGCTCGCATTTCAACCGCGTTTATCCTACTGTCATGTTCTCTCTGCCATACCCAGCTCTCGCTTCCATAAGTAAGCGTTGGGACCAGTATTGCATTGTGTATAGCCGCCTTCTGGCTCAGGTTTTTACTGCCAAGAAGTTTTCCCAACGCTCCATTCACACTATTCCCAGCACTCACTCGCCTTTCCACATCTGCGGTGTACCTTCCATACCTGCTGAAAGCGCATCCAAGGTATACAAACTCATCCACTTGTTCCAACACTTCATCATCAACCGTAATCCTTACATTGGTTCTGGTTTCTTCTCTTTCAAATACCATTATCTTTGTTTTCTTCGCGTTCAATAGTAAGCCTTCCTTCATACATTCGTCTTTCATCATTGTGACTAGTGTTTGCAGTTCAGATAGTGTTTCTGCTAACAGGACGGCATCATCTGCATACAGCAGACAGTTCACCACTAGGTCACCCATGCGTAATCCTACATTCCTAATTTAATTATGAAGGGAGGCTTGTTCCTCCCGACGCAATATAAAAAATAAATAAATAATGTTCCTAAAAACCACAAACCCACCTGATGTAAAGCGGTTACCGTAGCCTACAAATGCTTGGAATATATTAAGTATCCCACGAGCGATGCCACCTCTGCAGCTAACATATCAACTCCTAAGAAGCTTACTGGTGACCTCACTCACACGCAGGAAAACAACAACCCTCTAGGTTGTTATTTGGCTGCGGTTTTCTGTGAGGTACTTCCCCAGACGGTCTGCTTTGATGCACCCTACCTCTCTTAAAAACACCCAGATCAAGACATACAGACATGTTCATGCACACAAATGTATGTCCTGTGTGGGAATTTGTTGTTGAAATATTCTTGTTCGCCGAAATATTTTACGGACACTTCTAAATGCAGAAATCTGCAGCGGTGTAACGTGGCGGAGTGCTAATCACACGAAACTTCTGATTATGAGGATGACCATGATAATTATAATTGTATACATAAAGTCTTTAAGAAAAGTAGGTTCGAGGGCGCATCGAAGCAGCACGTCTGGGGAAGTACCTCCACCTCACTCAGTCACTCATGCAGCCAAATACAACTCCCTAGAGGGTTGTTCCTGCATGTGAGTGAGGTCATCAGTAAGCTTCTAAGGGGTTGCTGTGTAAGCAGCAGAGGTGGCATCGCGCGAGTGATACTTAATATATTGCAAGCGTTTATAGGTTACGGAAATCGTCGTTGTATAAAATAAGTATTAAGAGAGGTAGGGCGCATCAAAGCAGCCTGTCTGGGGAAGTACCTCCACCTCACAGAAAACCGAGGAAAAGGAGTTGCTGTGTAAGCAGCAGAGGAGGCATCGCGCGAGTGATACTATATACATCGCAAGCGTTAATAGGCTACGGTACCCGCTTTACATGCGGTGGGCCGTATGCCTGTGCCTCCCGACGTAGTATAAAAAAAAATCGTGCATAATTTCTTGCAAGATGGAGTGCGTGAATTTTTGATAACACACATCATTTCTTGCAGATACAATGCGTGAAATACAGACAACACGTGGAAAATGTATGATGTTTCAGAATTATACGTATTCGCTGGACAAATTACATCAAAAGTGTTTGAGATGTTCCAAAAGACCGCGGGGTAACTGTAAGGCGTTATTGAAGTTAGTTACAGATGGTTATGTTGTTTTATTTAACGAACATAATCATCCACCTCCCGTTTATCGTAGGTCCCAAGATGGCACATGTGTACTAATGCCTTGAGCTTTCATAACCTCGTCAAAACATCACTTTCGCCTAATACTGAATGCTATTTGAGTGATACGTATTAAAACTTTTTACGAAAAAGAAGGACCATCGATAGCCCAGTGGACAAAGATTGTATTTTAACCGCCCTGTTGACCAACTGCTCTCCGGTTAGAAGCCTGTTATTTACAGTTAAATTCGTGTTATCGGATTTATGTACATATTTGTAATTATCACTAGCTATGCGGTGAAGGAAAACATCGTGAGGAAACTCGCACGTCGTGTGACCTTACCTAAGAAAGGTCTGGTTTTCCCTCTGGTTTTCCTCCCACCGGGTTGTGGAGGGCTGATGGCTGTGGCATCATGGAAAAATCTGTATCTACGCCAAACCGTTGGGCTTAGGTAGTGGACCCCGCCAATCTGGACCGGTATAACGCTAAGAGGAAAAACATATAAAAACTTTTTATGAAAAATGACAGCTTAGTGTAACATATAGGCAATTTGAAGTATATTACTTTTATTTCGGCGAGCTCGGTGGCGCAGTGGTGAAACGCGCTGTTACGCTACTTTGACACCAACGCTCGTGGGTTCGATTCCCACACAGTACAAACATTTGTGTGCATGAACATGTCTGTTTGTATTGATCTGGATATTTTCTATCTATAATAAATATGTATTTACAAAAAGAAATGTATTTACGTATGTTTATCAGTTGCCTAGTACCCATAACACAAGCTTTGCTTACTTTGGGGCTAGGTGGCGCTGTCTAATTTGTCCGACAATATTTATTTATTATTTTATTAAATATATATGGCAATAGTGTTGCTACTTTATGCCAGTGTCAAAGTCTTCAATTTAGAACCATTTGAAAATCTTAATTCTATGTTCCAGCTTCAGGAACTGTGCTGAAAAAAGCCAACCCGGTATCTAGACCCAATCAACCCAGTTTAAATACCACCCGTAAAACGATAGTGATTTTACGAGGTTTTCTTGATGAACTTATTCACGTCTTCCAAAAAGTACATAAACGTGTTATATTTGAGTATTTTCATTACTGTATAATTTCACTAGCACTTATGTTACAAAATACTATCGAAATTGTCACATAAAACTAATTTTATACTGAATTGTGAAAATTTCAAGTAAAACAACAATGTCACTCGTCAAAAGCGCGGGAAGAAGTCCTATATTTATTACTTTTTACGTTTCCGCCACAAACCTATCCACTGCTGTAGTATGACTAAATGCAAACAACTGCGCTGTTGCCAAACCAGCAGCCGATGTGTTACTCAGCGATTTCTCCAGTGCGTCTGTATTCTCTGGTTTCGTTAATTTAACTGATGTACCGTAATCCATCCAATTATTGGCACTTTAAGAAGCAATTTTAAAATAATTGGAATTATTTAATGTCAATAATCTCTCAAACTTCTTATCGATACATTACACATTCAATCCTAATACATAGTTAATATAAAAAAATGATTTAAGGCATCTTGCATGCATGCTAAAATCAACTATTCGCACATTCTATACATAGTATTGGAGTCATATTATTTATATACTAACGGACCAGACAGACGTTGCCCCTGTCCGAAAAAATTGAGATAGAACTCGATTATACCTACCGGCTCCAATTGTGAATATCAACCATTATCGAATCTATGTAAACACATATAAAAAAAAATCGCCCAAGTGCGAGTCGGACTCGC
This sequence comes from Pyralis farinalis, assembly GCA_947507595.1. Taxonomy (NCBI): domain Eukaryota; kingdom Metazoa; phylum Arthropoda; class Insecta; order Lepidoptera; family Pyralidae; genus Pyralis; species Pyralis farinalis. Next base: position 6,448,242 of record OX382270.1, read on the forward strand.
GCACGAAGGGTTCCGTACCACTATCTATAAAAACGGCAAAAAAATCACGTTTGTTGCATGGGAGCCCCCCTTAAATATTTGTTTTATTTTAATTTAATTATTTATTCTTAAAGTGAATATATAACTAAATATTCTGTGAATATTTCAAGCGTCTACCTGTTGCCGTTATCAATATCGAGCAAAAACGAGCAAAAAAAAATCACGTTTGTTGTATGGGAGCCCCCCTAAATATTTATGTTATTCTATTTTTTAGTATTTATATTATATATTTGTATAGCGGCAACAGAAATACATCATCTGTGAAAATTTCAACTGTCTAACTATCACGGTTCTTGAGATACAGCCCGGTGACAGAAGGACGGACGGACGGACGGACAGCGAAGTCTCAGTAATAGGGTTCCGTTTTACCCTTTGGGTACGGAACCCTAAAAAATCATCAAAATCAGTTCAATAACCGTGTCATAAACACGGACAGAGAAACTATACCTATATCTGTAAGGATAAATGTAAGGTTGCTAATAATTGAATGGGTGCCAACGTTTGGACGGATTATGGTAGACAGATAATTTAAATGTGATTAATATAACACATTCACAATACTCGAAACAAAGTTTTTTTTTATTTTGAATTAAACAATTTTTAACGGAAGTATCGCGTGTTTTATTTATTTTGTTGAACCTGACGTTCCGAACGCTTTGCAGCGTCCGTGGTCGCAGGAAGACTCATTTTGTTTCTCATTCAGTTTTTTTATTATTATTGAATTACATGAAGACTGATAGATATATCTATCAAAGGACAACATGGACCACTTGGTTTTCACACACTTGGTATATGTATGGCTTTCACTGTATTATTGTAAGAACATCATTTATGTACCCATATTCGGTAAATAAAGACATTCATTCATTCATTCATTCATTCATTCACAAGTAGGGAATAACATACTAATAATTGTCACGGAATATCGTACAAGAACTAATTTGGTGTAACTTCCAGTTTTTTGATATAACGCACGATCTTCTAATCTCTAAACACATCATCATTAAATAGTTAATAGATTCAGGCGTTATTTTGCGAAAGTCAAATTTACATTCAGTTTAATCTAACCTGCTTTGTGTGCTTCCGCCACCAATTAGTTACCACCTGTTAGTAAGTGCAACATGCCGACGCAGCCATGGCAGCGTCGGCATGTTGCACTTACTAACAGGTGGTAACTAATTGGCGGCGGAAGCACACAAAGCAGGTTAGATCAAATTACATCATCATTAGCATAGACTTTACTTCTACGATAACTTTATGAAGGTCTGTTTAAACCGAGCTTTTTTTTGATACAACTTCGGGAGGATTTCATGCATACGGCCCACCTGATGTAAAGCGGTTACCGTAGCCTATAAACGCTCGTAATACATTAAGTATCACTTGCGCGATACCACCTCTGCTGCTAGCACAGCAACTCCTCAGGAGCTTACTGGTAACCTCACTCAAACGTAGGAACACTGTAGGGTTCTCCAGAGAGTTGTTATTTGGCTGCGGTATTCTTTGAGGTGGAGGTACTTCCTCAGACGGATTGCTTTGATGCGCTCTACGTCTCTTAAAAACACCCAGACCAAGACAAACAGACATGTTCATGCACGCAACTGTTTGTCCTGTGTGGGAATCGAGCCCGCGAGCGTCGATTACAAAGTCGCGTTATTAACCGCAGCGCCACCGGACTCGTCAAAAAAAATTTCGTCGTTGTTTAGGAATAAAGTACCAAATCCAATAAGGTACCTGCCGCAACATATCCTAATTTGTTCACGTGTGTTCACATCCAAATATATATAATTTATTAAATGATTATTTATATTATTTTTTTACAGATAATACAGTACACGAAATTTGGACTACGCGTGGAAAATGTATGATGTTTCAAAACTATACATTTTCCTTCGACAGTAATGCACATAAAAGAACTTTGAGGTGTTCTAGGAGACTAAGGGGGAACTGTAAGGCGATATTGAGGTTAGATCAAAATGGTTACGTCGTTTTGCTCAATACTCATAATCATCAACCGCCCGCTTATCATAGAACTGCCGAAGGTACATATATTCCTCTGTAATGGGTATCTACTTGTAATTGTTGCCACTTATTTAGAAACTAACGATTTTTACCTACTGAAGTTTTGTTAACGATATGGAATAGATTTTTTTTCATTAACGTTTCTCAAAGGCATCCATTTTTATATTGTTCCGCGTTGTTATTTGCGCTGTTAAATTACACATGGTTTTACTATGATATTTATAGTAGTATCTCCTTAGTACGATCTATTAAAGCCAAAACCTACAGGGGGCAGGAAAAGGGGGAAAGCGGTAGCGATCCGGATGTTCGTATAACACGAATGTGTCAAAAAAACGCTCCCGAATCGCTACCGGTATACCCCTTTTCCTGCCACCTGTAGGTTTTGGCTTTTAAAAACATACTGAAGGTCGAAAACGGCTCGTTATTTACCATTTAGGCATATGTATTCTTCACGAGTGTTGATGTGAATGAAAATAATTGTTTAGTAATTGTACATTTTCTTGTTGAATTATTAAATTGGATTGTATTTTATAGCTCAGTCTTTCTACCCTAGCCTCGGTAGAAAGACTGATATTGATTGCCATTTCGATGTAGCGGTCATTATACTATTTATTTTTATTTATACAAGAATGTTATCAAGAGTAGCTTGTACCAAATGTGAGTAAGAATTAACCATAAATTGAGTTGCTTACCTCGAGAGAGTCATCAGTTGTGTTTCAAAGAAGAATAAAAAATCTATATTAATAATTTTGTACAGAATATATATGTATTAAATGTTGATGTGAAATAAACTGTTTGACAAATTAATGTTTTTTATTTTTTTAAATAAATAACAGCAAATACTAAAAATGAGGATTTTAATGTTGTTTGTAAACTGCCTCCAAAACTAAACTTTAGTTTTTCTTTCTCGGCTTGTCGCACAAAACCTAAGACAGAAAAGGTAATTTGGAAACCCCACAATCCTAGTCGGTTCAAAATCGACAATTGGCGAAAATCTCAAGCGAAAAATCCGCAAGCAAATTAACACACACAAATGAATTTGTTTTTTCTAGTGTTTCTGAAAAACTGTACACGCTACAGAACTGAACCGTATGTGGAACCACTCTCGGGGTATGCCCTATAGAATAAAACAAGAATCATCAAAATCGGTTCACTATTGGCGGAGAGATCCCGTAACATACATCCTACAAAAAAAAAACAGTCGTACTCTTTTCTCTCTCCTTCTTTTTCTGAAGTCAGTTAATAAAAGAACACATTGCAACCTAAACAGGATACCTAGAACCGACGTGCGAGTAAGGAATTAGTTCGCCTGCAGCGCTCGAATTTTTCATTTATAACCAATGGAGTTTTTATTACTATTGTATTATTATTGTTTTTCAGGTATGCGTCGTCTACTAAGATATTTACCGACGTCGCGAGGCAGTACTTTCTTATTTCAAGGCTACACGTTTTCTTTTGTAAACAAGAGCAGTACTATGATGAGATGCTCCAAAAAGCTAAGAGGAAATTGCAACGCTCGACTTAAAGTCAGTAAGGACGGTGACATAATTTTTGCAGACAGCAACCACAATCACCCGCCGCAGTTCCCCATTTGATTACATGATCAACTTTCTTATGCCAAAGATGCATTTTATACATAAGATACAAAGTATTTAGTGGCGGCGAAGCTATTTAAAATCGTGTTGCTATTTTAAATCAAAAACTTAAACGGAAGTATTATTTAAAAGTTGAAAATTCTTTGGTAAATTTTGAATTTTGACGTATCACAATGTTTTTTTTTATACAATGTCGGAACGCTTGTAATACATTAAGTATCACTGGCGCTATGTCTTTTCTGCTGCTAACACAGCAATTCCTTAGGATGTTGTGTGTATGTGTTCATTCCACTGAAATTATTTATTTCCTATATTCAAAAATACGAGTAAAACACTTTTATGTTTATTTTAAATGGGTTTAATTAAGTATATTTTAGTTCTCTTAGTTCGTTAGGCGATTTAAAATAAACATGAAAATATAGAAACCTGATCTTATAAAGCTATTGTTATCAAATTTGTTTCACAGAGGTTAATAGGTCAAATTACAAGGCTTATTAATTATTCTCACTTCTATCTAATAAATTTTCTTGTAAGTAAATTCATTAAATATTAAAATTATTTTCAATGCAGCCTTTTTTTATCACTTTTAGAAATATTTGGTTTTTTAAGGGAAATGTTGGAAAATTAAAATTATCTATCTATCTATAACTTCACACCAAATCCGTTTCGGTGTAGGCAGAGAGATCCGAGCGCCACATGACTCGGTCCTTACAAATTAAAATACTCCCATTATGTAAATAAAACTAAATCCTATTGCAAATCCAAAGTACATTGTCAAATACGATCGAGAATATTATTTTACGAATAATTTAACACTTCTTCGACAGTTCATGGTACAATATATATTACAACCGGACATAACATGGAGAATACATAAAATAAACATTAAAATGTTGCAGCTCTGCTAAGTTGAGAATAGTCCAGATTGAATTTTCTTTTGTTTATGTCATCGATTATCTTTATAAATCAGGGAAGGCAAAAATATCTACGAATTTACATGCAATTTGATCTAACCTGCTTTGGTGCTTCCGCCACCAATTAGTTCATGCGGCCTAGTGCCGGCCGGCACCCACTCACTACTGTTAGTACGTGCTACATGCCGACGCTGCCATGGCTGCTCCGGTAGTCTCTGCCTCGGCTGCTGCGGTCGTCCGCCATCTGGAACAGAATCTGCATGCCCCCACCACCACCGTCGCTACCACGACTGGCCTGGTCGTCGCTGCGACACGTGTTTCGCCTCTCCACGAGGCATCATCAGGCGTTGTAGACGTTAATCGTAAGAATAACATGCTACAAGTGACAAATCCATCGCAGTGCCGTCCCTTATATTGAATTGAGGGTGGGGGTGGATGGTGTGAGCGAAAAGATATTTAATATTGGGGAATGGTTTACGTCAGTCTGTTTGTTCATGAGAGTAATTTTAGTATTTTTATGTTTATTAATTTCTAATTGTTCCCTAATATTTAGTTTTAAACCTTTGTCTATGGTGTGTAAAATTTGATATGTATTAGTGGGGGATAAGTTATGTCCTTTGTCTATGAGATGCTCAGCGAAGTGTGACCTTTCTGGGCGATTGTTTTTACACCGATATGTGTTCGTGAAATCGTGTTATAAATTTACGACCCGTTTGACCGATATAAACGTCCGCCGTTTATTATTTATTATTATATATATATATATTTCCGGCGTCTATAAGCTGTTCTGCGATGAATGTGAACACGTTTATATCGTTCATACAGTACTAGTACAGGGCGGCTATTTCAAGACTAGTCACTGTATTTATTCATATATTAGAGATAAACTTCCCGTGTATTCCGCAGACTTGGGACTTGCGACTTGCGTACGCAATGTCTTCTGACAACAGAATATGAAGAATTCTAAACAAAATATTTAAGATTAACATTTTGTATTTTCACAGACGAAGGAAGCAACGCTGTAGCATTCTTGCCAACTATTAAAGGTCCCGCTTTAATAGTGTATCAAAATTTTACGTTCTCCTACGACAGCCCAGCTAAAAAACGTCTGCGTTGTTCCCGATATCTTCGCGGTAGCTGTCCAGTACGTCTGAAGCTTGACACTGAGGGCAAAGTAACTAGTGTTCTTCACGAACATAACCATCTGCCTCCGCGTATACACAAGACTAAAGCTGGGCTCTATTTTAAGGTGTGAACATTTAAATGATTTTTGCAAACCCCAGATGGTTGAAGTGCTTAAAAGAAGGTATTTTTTTGACGATGACCTATTTCGTTTAATATCATATCTGACCAGGTTTTTTGAGAGAAGTAGGTGATTAGACAATGTGCTCTCATATTAAGAATGAACGCCAACCTCACCTGCGTCCGGTGCATTATTTGGCAATCAATTGGCTATCAATTGGCAATCACAATACAACAACAAGGCTCTGAGGAAAGAAGGATAGAGCACAGCTATATTTAATAAGATGCAGCCCGACTGCTCAGCTACCTGTACAATACAGAAAACCGCGTGTGCTTAAGTACAATCTGAGAAGTTGCAGCATTAGCAGCGTGGGGGGCAACGTGTGAGCGACATACCTTTTGTAATAATTATCCATTGATCCATTCAAGTTGTTTCCCACCCGATCTGGAGTAAAAAACTGTGGTATAAATCAGAGGTTTTCTGTGAGGTTGTCGAAATGTTATGTTCGGTCAGCACCGGCCTTGGGCCTGTGCGTGTCTCATGCTCTCCTTTTTCCATATTCTGTGCGTAATTTATATTTCCGGGTAGCTTTTCACTGATTGATGATCTAGTAATGTATTTTTAATGCTTTTAAATTTTACTTTAAGTTTTGGCTGATAAATATTGTTAAAATGTTGGTACTCACTGTTACTTTAATCAATCGATGTATGTAACCTCAATTTATAAATATACGAGTATGATTCACTGATTTCAATGTGATTTAAACTACTCTTTGTGCTTTCGTTACCGTTCAGTTCATGCGTACTAGCGCCTATCTATCCCCGCTTATACAATATATAATATAGTGCAGCCTGTATTATAAAATGACAGACCTCAGGGACAGAAAAATGACAGGTATGCTCCGTTAGTTCGAACATGTAGAAATAATGCACGAAAAAATAGCAAACAGATATACAACGCGATAGTAGAACGATGAAGCAGTCGAGGAAGGCCGACATTTGCCTACCATGACCAAATTGCTTTCGCTTTCCGGCTTTTACTTCTCTACTTAGCGCGCTCTTCGGCATCTCTTATAGTGAGACCACATTGAATTGATCGTGTATTATTAGAAGGCGAGCGTGCACGAGAAGAGTCATGAATATTAAAGAAGCGAAGGAGGTGTACACACTTCAGAGCAGTTTGTCTGGGGAAGTACCGCCACCTCACAGTAAACCGCAGCAAAATTTCACCTCCCTGGAGGGTTGTGTTCCTACGTGTGAGTGAGTGTGTAAGCTCCTAAGACGTTACTGTGTTGCTGACACTGACTGAGTTGCTGTGTTCGCAACAGGGGTGGCATCTATCACGAGTGATACATAATGTATTGCAAGCGTTCATAGGTTACGGTAACTATTTTACAACAAATAGGCCGTATGCTCGTATGCCTCCCGACGTTGTATAAAAAAATGTCTAGTTTTGGCACCCAACTCGGGCGATTTAATTATCATTAGATATATCATTATTCCCTGCCAACCCCCGATATATCATTATTTATCGCAAGTGTAAGGACTCTTATCATGTGTCACCCTTACAATAACAAAATGTTCACGACTAATAAATACACATTCATAGACGGTAAAATTGACACTGTAGCATTCCTACCGTCTACTAAATGTACCGCCATAATGGTCTAATAAAATTTCACGTTCTCCTACAACGATCCAACTATGAAACTCATTGTTCCCGATGTTGCGATTGCTGTCCAGTCCCTCTGAAGGTTGACAATGATGGTAATGTGACCAGTGTTGTTCACAAACATAATAATCTACCCCCGCGTACATACGCGTCATTTTCGAAATGCTGGTAGATTAAAAAAGAAAAATTAAAGCCATGAAAAATTTATAAGATACAATATGAACTGATTTAAAAAATGTAAAACGTGTCTAAGTGAGGGCCTAATTGTAAATAAATATTTTTTATTTTTATTCGAATCACTATAAAATGTAAACATTCATCACATTTTACAGAACGCAGTTACATGATGTGCGTATAAGAAGGTAATTTTTGACGATGGGATACTTCGTTTAGTATCATATCTAACCAGATTTTGCGGGAGAAATAGGTGATTAGAAATTATCTCGTATAGACTATTACATTACAGCTTTTTCACGGCTACTGAATACAAAGGTCGCTGTGTTACCATTAATGACAGTATCAATACTAACTATGCTACAAATATTGTAAAACCTCTTATCACAATTTTCTCTATACACTATGGAGGGAAAATCTGAACATTCCATAATTTGATAGTTGGATAAAACCTTGCAGAAATTTTGTTTTCGGGCGTGGATGCAAGCATGGACATCGCAGAATTCTGTAGTTATAGAAACAGTAGTATTTTCATAACTATGGTATTCACTGGTCTGGATGAACGTTGTTGTTATCTGGAAAAAATAAATACTACTAATACGCATGATTTGTTGTTTTTGATTCCTATTCCTCACTCTGTTTTAGTATAAGAATAAATTGTATTTTCGTTAGCATTGACATGGGTCTATGGTTCGCATGCGCTAAAGAGCACCTTACATATGAATTTATATTAAAGTACATCAGAGCATTTGTTTAGATTATTTATTCTTTGACTTTAGTGTCTCATTTCGTTTATTTCTTCTAGTGCGTAGCGGGCTTTTGAATGTTGACATTACAATAATCATAAAGTGCAACTTACATTTTTGTTTTTTATTTGATTACAGATAGAATAATACAATTATTGCCTGTGGTTGGAGATAAACATGTGATCATGTACCAAGGCTTCAGCTTTTCGTATCACGATAAAAACAAGAAGACTTTACTACGGTGTTCTAGTAGACTCATGGCGAAGTGTAAAGCCCGATTAAAAGTGGACACACAAGGATATGTTGTTGAAAGTGCACACGCATATCACAATCACTCTCCGCCCATATACCGACAGTCGTCGAAAGGCTTGTATTATAAAGTATAGAATACTTGTATACCTTATAGAATACGGATAGCTCCAGCTCCAGCAACAGAGCTCTGATTTTCCATAGTTTCTCATTTTTTGTAGACTCCAAAAATAATTTGTGCTGAAAGTTTGATGACTGAAATGTGTGATAAAGACGTCATATAATATTAGTATGGTTATCAAATTACAGAGTAGTAAGGATGTTATTTAACAAAGATTTAGGTCCATACGCAACGTCAAATGTTTTTGTAGATCTTCACAAATAGTGTCTCGATCTCCGGAGGCGAGAGAATGCTCGATGTTGGAAATCTGTCTTCAAGTTTTTGAGTGGGGACGGCGTCTCAAAACCGGCGTGATTGACATTTATTACTTAGATTTAATAGTTAATTCTATCTATTTATAACTTCACGCCAAATCCCTTGCAGAGAGAACCGAGCGCCACGTGACTCGATCCTTACACATCTCACTCGCTTCATTAACATTCATTGTTCTTCTCATGCAGTTAAATATATTAAATACTAGCTTTTACCCGCGGCTTTGCTCGCATTATTTTTTTTTTTAATAAAAAAGATATCCTATGTTATTTCTGATACCTCCAAGAATATGTGTACAAGGTTTCATGATGATCGGTTGAGTAGTTTTCGCGTGAAAGCGTAACAAACAAACGGACATTCACATTTATAATATTACTAGCTTTTACCCGCGGCTTAGCTCGCATTGATAAAAAAAATATTTTTTTTAATAAAAAGTATCCTATGTTACTTCTGATACCTTCAAGAATATGTGTACAAAGTTTCATGGTGATCGGTTCAGTAGTTTTCACGTGAAAGCGTAACAAACAAACGGACATTCACATTTATAATATTAGTAGGATTAAGTAGGATTAGGAATAGGATATCGCCGCGGAAAGAATATGACACATAAATGGTACGTCCAAGCGTTTTTTCTGAGTGACCTGTTGTTTATATGATATGAATAAATATATTCCATTAAATAAAATATCAATGTCACTGAACTATCGATTGATTGAATGGATATCTTCAGTAGGTAATTTATTAACGTTATGAAATTACACGTATTAATTCATCGTAGGAGTCGTAGGAGCTTAGCGCACAGCGCTGTTTGGTTTCTTAATTTTTTGCTTTGTTAGTATATTTTACGATTTATTCGAATTTTATGTCGTAAATATTGTAGTATTTAAAGGAGAAACTGTTGCATTTTAACCATTTGCACTACAAAAATCTTTTTTGTAAATATCATAGCACAATAGTTTTTTTAGATAATGATAAGATAGGGCTTCAAAAGATAAATAATAAAGTGATGTGCATTTATTATTGTAAAAATGTGCGGCTTGAAGAGTAATAACGCTAAGTAATAGGCCAATGATATTTGACGACGATTACCAAGAAAAGCACGTGTACAAAAAGAACTTAAATGTCACCCTTAAAAGAACGAGGCGTAGAATCTGCACACAAACTTTGTCAGTCACCTTATATTTTAAAGGTAGTGACTTAATTTTAAAGTTTCCACTTTTTTGGAAATGTATTCTTTCATGCCCAAGGTTATTTAAAGCATGAAATGCTTGTATGAAAATAAAAATACTTAATAACCCTTAATATTTTGTTTATCTATGGAATATACACACATCAAAAGTGTCTAGGGATCAACATATATTTTTGCAATAACTTTTCTCCTGATTGATATTAATTAAAATTTTCTTTAAGGATTCATCAAATAAAGTGTTTTCGTTTGTCTACAGTAACGATAAACCAAGTCACCTTTGCATTAATAAAGAAATTTGCCATTTTCATAATAAAGGGATTTTTGACATTTGAACCACTAACATTAAAGTTCGAAAAAAAGACTGAAATAACAGTTTTCTTTAAAATTTTATTGGGTAACTTAAACAATTAATAATCCGTGTTTCTACCGCGAACACTAACAACACAAGAACATCGGTTTGGCATACTCAAAATGAGTTCATCCAAATCACGCTGTGGAATGGCCGCCCATGTTCGTTGCAACAACAAAAAAAGGTCTTTGGACACGTTACCGAAGCACTGGTACCGTGGCTGAGCGCCATGGAGGACGGTATCGCTGCACCACACGGAGACAAGACCGATACATTCAAATCACAACTCGAAGAGCTCCAACAATAACCGCCATGATGTTAGCCGTGACGCTTCATCACTCTTCAGGGAACTTAATTAGCGACCAAACAGTCAGAAACCGCTTGCATGAAGTGAACCTTCATTCCCGAAGACCGCTAAGGGTACCACCTATAGCAATGCACAATCGTAGGATTCGATATCAATGGGCTCTTGAACACAGTAATTGGGCAGAAGAACAATGGCGTTTCGTGTGCTTTTCTGATGAGTCTCGTTTTGGTATGAGACCGGATACAAGACGTATACGACACTGGAGAACCCCTGGACGCCAACAGCGATTAAAATCCTGCCAGGAAGTCCATCCTTATAGTGGTGGAACCATCATGGTATGGGCGGGTATTTGGATCGGCGGAAGAACTGAGTTGATTTGTATCAGAGGCAACCTCAACGCTCAAATTTATGCTGAGACGATTGTATCAGACGTCATCGTTCCTCTACAAGTGCAAATCGGTCCCTTATTTCAGTTAATGCATGATAATGCACGACCGCACACCGCAAGAGTTGTAAGACAGACTCTCGCCGCAGCTAACATCAATGTCATGCCCTGGCCTGCTCAGTCGCCAGACTGGAACCCGATTGAGCATGCATGGGATATGCTACAGAGAAGAGCTCTGCCGAATATGGAGGGTATCCAGTCGCAAGAAGACCTTTTTTTGTTGTTGCAACGAACATGGGCGGCCATTCCACAGCGTGATTTGGATGAACTCATTTTGAGTATGCCAAACCGATGTTCTTGTGTTGTTAGTGTTCGCGGTAGAAACACGGATTATTAATTGTTTAAGTTACCCAATAAAATTTTAAAGAAAACTGTTATTTCAGTCTTTTTTTCGAACTTTAATGTTAGTGGTTCAAATGTCAAAAATCCCTTTATTATGAAAATGGCAAATTTCTTTATTAATGCAAAGGTGACTTGGTTTATCGTTACTGTAGATAAACGAAAACACTTTATTTGATGAATCCTTAAAGAAAATTTTAATTAATATCAATCAAGAGAAAAGTTATTGCAAAAATATATGTTGATCCCTAGACACTTTTGATGTGTGTATATGCTATGTTTTACTTTTTTTGCCATTTCTTTTTGTCTTTTGTCTTGAAACCAATCGAAATAGATTTCTTGCTCACTTGTCGATTGGATTATTTTCATTATTATAGGTACATTTTTTATATCCTTTCGTAATTTTTTTTCTATAAAATAAATAGGTAACTGTTTGCTATCGATTATTGAATATTGAGATATTTCAACAAATATTTTTGTGTGTTTCTTGTATTATTGTATAATGTGTGTAATATAGTCAAGTATAAATATTCAGTCTTTTCATTAATCTGATATCTTCTATTGAAAATCCATATATTAACACGTGAAAAAATACTTCGTGCCGCTTTTTGAGCGTACTGCGCACAGGGAGGAGCGTAGGCATATTTGAAATTTATATGGAGCAGGAGTGCCGATATAATTGCAGGATATAATTTATGTAAATTTACATTTTAATGGTGCAGGAAGTAGTTATCGCACGAGTGTTGCTACGCACGTTGTTAGCAATAAATCAATATAGAAATAAACTGATCCAAGCAAATAGAATTGTATGGACAATATGCCTACTTGCTGTGATTAAAATATATCTATTTATCAGGAGTTGAGGCAGCGTTAGATGTGATCGGTCCAATGCCACCAGCTTGCTTACCTTCAGAGCTATTGTAACGCTTTGGAGTTGTGCGTGGATTTATCTTATTTTACTTTCATGAATCTTGGAGAGATTTCAAGTATAGTTCTTTCCATCACTACCTATGTTAAATTACAATTAAAATAATATATAATTCAATTACTTTACAGGGCAATACAAGTTGATTACCATATCGAATAACAAAGTACTGCTTATGTATCGAAATTATACATATTCGTTTAAGGGAAAGTCAAGACTATACGCCTATTGCTCCAGATACATCACTCAGAAATGCGAAGCCAAACTTCGCCTAAGCCCAGAGGGTAATATCATTCAAGAGAATGTCAACCATAATCATGCTCCGCCTGTATACCATCAATCATGGACAGGGCACTATTATAAAGTCAGTAGTTAAGGCATAGAGTTGTATAAAATAAACACAGCATTCGTGATGACTGTTTGTCTGTTTTTAAGTATTAGATTGAGACCAAACACACAAAGCCGCCTCTACAGAAACATACGTAATGAACGACGGATACAAAAATTAAACCTTAAATACGAGTATATTACATATTTGACACATCTGCATAATGCATGATTTATCACGAAACGGAGTTAAATGTCCTGGTAGATTCATTTTCTTTCCCTTTTTTAATGTATTTGAGATGCTGTATTATTTGGTAGCCTTTGGTAGGCTGCGAAATTTTAATTTCATCAGAATGAAATTTAAATTTCAAGGCTATCTGTATAAAGTTCCTATATTATAATTACTACGCTTCTAGTTCCTATATTATAATTACTTATCGTTTGTAGTTATATTGTATGTGTCTTTGTGAAGTGAATAAATTCTATCTACCTGGCGACATTAAATCTTACATTAAAAATGATTGAAAGTTAGGGGAAAATTCAAAGTGGCATCTTTCTTGCTTATTACATACACGCCTTCAGGTATAGTTGAGTATTCAAACTGTTAAATATATAGACATTATACATAACTCTCTTTAATCTTTACATAACTTACTTTAATTCTTATCTGAATCGGTTTTGGCCTCTCATTTTACACAAAATGACACGACAAACAAACGAAATATACGTAAAGGTATTCTACCTTTACGATTTCGTTTGTTTGTCGTGATTTCGCTTATATACTTATTATATGATATTCATGTTAATATTAAGCATTTGCTTTCTCTATATTTTTCAGTTGCTAAAGTCATTAAATTGTACAAGTAAAAATTACTATTCATTCTGATTCAATCATGTATTCCTGCGAGTCGGCAGGAAGACATTGGCTTCAAATAAGCCGATTTCACTAATAGTTCAACAGATTTTACCTATGTAAATGACCGCGCATTTTTACTAATAAATGCAATTTATAAACAGATTACAAGATGATACAGAAGTCTGATGGTTCCAGCGTTCTCATGTATCAGAATTATACGTATTCTTTAAAGGGAAAGGACAAGCAGTACGCCTATTGCTCCAGTTATAAATCAAGGAAATGTGAAGGGAAGCTGAGATTTAATAAAAACGGTGTGATCATCTTCACCAATCTTGGTCACAATCACCCTCCACCTAACTATACGCTATCTTCAACTGGAGTTTATTATAGAATCGCTTGATGATTGGGTGTACATCTGGAGTATAGCAAGCTATAGAGTGCATACATCTCCCATTATCTGCGGTACCGGTAATTAAATAGTTTTCAAGTGTTAGTATTGTCGCCTTTTTAGCGCTAATGAGAACTCTATATATAAGTATGTAAAGACAAAATAGTACCTTCCAATTTGTCCCATTTATGCTTTAGTTAGTAGTAAGTTGTATCAATAAAAAAAAACAACAAAAAAATATAGAAAATTTGAGAAAACTATATACGACTATGGTTTTCTCAAATTGTGTAATTCATATATAAATTTTCTGTGGTCTGAATTCGACATCTTTATAAATAAAAATCAATTATCTCGAAAATATTCAAATGTGGCTTAATAGATCTAAATATTTTTTTTTGCTATGTTCAATACATTACCGGGTAGATTTAGAAAGAAAGAAAAATACGGACGTAGTCGCGGGTACCAGCTAGGTTATTATAATAGTGGTCGAATTTCTACCATTAGTGCGAACCACAAGTATTGAAAAATATTAAAATAAATAATAAAAAAATAAATATTATCTATAATTAAGAGATCTATTTCATTATCATCTATCTAAGAAGTCTATATTTCATCCAATCCTTCATACAAGTCATCAATTAAAAGACTATTTATTGGTTACGCTACCTTTGCACAGTCAAAATACTGTAGCCCTTCAATATTTCATCAGTTGGCCGATTAGACTTTAAATTATTTTCTCAAAGCATGTTTTTGATAAACAAGTACTTACCTAAATATATTTTTTTGCCGAATTATTTTTTATAAATTTATTTAATTATATTTACAAGTTATACATATATATGTGTATAATTTATATTTTAAGGAATAAGCTTTATAATAAAGGATAATGGGCAAATATATATAAACAATGGTCTACCTACTCAACACCAACGCCATCTATGCTAAATAAAAGAGAATGTGTTAGCGAACCAATAACAAATAGTGTAAAAGTGCTAGGAGCTGGGAATATTTTGAAAAAGAGAAAATAAATATAAAAATAAAACACCAGTGATTAAAACATAATATTATATTGGCAGTATTATATTATTCTAGTGTCTAAAATAACATTATTAAGGTGCGTAGCTGGCGGTACGAAACCTTCCTGATGGCGAGCCCAGCATAAATACCATAAGATCGATATCACATGTGCACATGTCCCAATTGTGCGACGTCCTGTCAAACAGGTGCAATAATAGTACCTGAAAGCGTCTCTTCCTTCAATCCCTCTGTTTATTAGCACGCATGTGTTGTATTGTTTGGCTCTTGAATGCAGTGATTGTATTCGTCCTCTCAGTAAAAAATTTCTTTCTTCCACTTGAATATTGTATTCATTAATGTCATCGAGTTCATTGTCTCTGTATAACTCAATTATATATATCCCATCATTGAAGTGCTCGGCACAGTAAGAACTGGCTATCTTAATATGATAAGTTTCTAGGGCGATTAGGATGAGGTGTTCTTCTTCTAATTGCGGAATGTCTTCAAAATCAGGAAGATTTGCTGCCATTCTGGTAAACGCGACACGTTGCCTATTTAAGTTTTTTTCTATAACATAATGAGCCAAATGATTTTCCGAATGAATCCTCTCATTGATAATTGTAATTATCGCGTCGGCATAAGCATTGTCCCGGATTGACAGGTGGAAAGCATTAATAAGTGCTGCAGCAATCCGAAAGTGTTCGAACATGTGCGGAACGGACCTATTAAAGTTATCAATCCTTAGAAACTTGTAGTCACGTTTAAACCTTCCGTTTACTACTTCTACTACCCATCTTACAATTGTAATCAAACGAGACTTATTCGCTTGCTCTGTGGATAGCTGCGAGCTGTTTCTGTCCTTGCTGGGTGGCATATGTGCTTCGTAACCGCATGCTTCAAAATGAGGTAGAGCGTCTCTGAAGCCGCGATCCAAAATAAATACGTCATTCATTGAATAAAACCAATGAAATGCACTGTCATGAGCATTTAGAAGACTGCTCATAACCGTGGCGTCTGATGTAGTGGCTGCATAAGGGCCTGTTACGTCTATTATATAGCCATTGCTACAAACAACGAGAAACGGCTTCAACAGATTCCTGTACTAATGAAGACTGTAACTACGTCTTTGAAAAAGAAAATTGCTGCTCTTCTGGATATAAATGTACGTCCCGTCACAAATCGATATTATTTTCGAATTATTCTGGGCTCCAAAAAGTGCATTTGGTATCAACAAATTCTTGCTAAGCGCTTCATTTCTACTTATATGATCAACTTCCAAGTGAGACGGCACGAAGTCTGCCAGTAAGCATTCTCTCGCAATCACTAAGTGGCGTTCGAATGTTCGATGAGATATTTTTTGCAGTGATGCTAGGCGTACATTAGGTTCGCCTGTCGGAAGTTTCATAAGGTATCCACCTAGAACCACGTTCGGTGTATTCGACTGCTGTCGTAGTGATGGTGTTTGTTCAAGAAGCGAATTGAATTCAGCGATCGTGAGTCCTGTCCAGTGTCGCAACTCATTTTCATCTACTGTTTGCAAATCAAAATCGAACTATAGACCATTCGTTGTAAAGTCTGCTCCAATTAAAAGAGGAGAAACCCCATGAGCTACACATTTGCGGTCATACAAAAAAATAAAGTATAATAAATGTCCTTTTCATTTATACATGGCTCGTTGGTGTTGAGTAGGTAGACCAATTTGCCCATTCTCCTTTATAATATAAAATATATGAAATTATTCAAATAAATATACAGAAGCGTTGCTGTACAGTTGGGGGAAACGAGGTTCTTTTGGTATGTAGGTAATACAATTAGAAATTATGAAAAAGTAGAAAGAAATATTCGTTTTCCGAACTCCTAAATATAAATAAAGACACACTTTTGTATTTATATAAGGATTACGGTAGATGAAGTGTTGGAACAAGTGGCTGAGTTTTTATATCTTGGATGCGCTTTCAGCAGGGATGGAAGGTACACCGCAGATGTGGAAAGGCGAGTGAGTGCTGGGAATAGTGTGAATGGAGCGTTGGGAAATCTTCTTGGCAGTAAAAACCTGAGCCAGAAGGCGCAGCTGGCTATACACAATGCAGTGCTGGTCCCAACGCTTATTTATGGAAGCGAGAGCTGGGTATGGCTGAGAGAGCATGAAAGTAGGATAAACGCGGTTGAAATGCGAGCGTTGCGCAAAATCTGTGGAGTAACGCTTGTAGACCGTATTCGCAATGATGAGGTTAGAAGCAGAGTTGGTCTGAAAGAGAGCGCGGTGTTAAAATAAGAAGAGGCATGCTCCGTTGGTTCGGACATGTAGAAAGAATGCAGGATGAAAGAATGACGAAGCAGATATACAATGCAAAAGTGGAAGGATGTAGGAGGCGAGGAAGGCCAAGACTTACCTACCATGATCAAATTGGTCGTGTTCCATCAGAAGGTGATGTCAGGAGCCCTAGAAACCGGCGAGCGTGCATGAGAAGAGCAATGAAGGTTAAGGAAGCGAGTGAGGTATGTAAGGATCGAGTCGCGTGGCGCTCGGTTCTCTCTGCCTACCCCGCAAGGGATTTGGCGTGAAGTTATAGATAGAGACTTTTGTATTTATTTTGAATATAACCTACGCAGGTAGGTGCATTTCCGTTTTCAAGGGCGAATTTAGATGACAATAAATGTATTTATTAATTGGAAAGTAGTATTATTTGTAAAACAATATTCTCCTTTCTAAATGAGGTGATTTGTTTATATGGGATGATCCCCTGTGTGATGACGCGAAAGATCTGCTTTACCCAGAGATCATCTCATCATCGTCATGTCAGCCCGTATTCGTCTACTGTAGAACATAGGCCTCTCCAGTGTTTCACCGGAGTGTATTACAGAATTGAATAGCCTCTGAAAGACTACAAGTTCCCTTTGACCACGCGGGCGAAGCCGTGGGTAACAGCTAGTAAATAAACAAAATAAAATATTTTTAGGGTAGATTCGGTACGGTAGGTAGGGCAGTGGGGAGGGGAATTTCAGGCATTGGGGAGGGAAACTTGCTGCCCAACGGAGAGGGGTTCTCGAGCAAACGGCGTGCCGTGTTTTCCAGGCACGCCTCTAGCAGACGATAAACCGTCCATAGAAATGCCCGCAATTACATTTGCGGTCCCCCGGCGGTGGGGTGACACAAAAAATCTTATCCGAAACTCTACCAACTAGCGCCAAGAAGTAACACCGGTGGATTATTAGTTGGTACGTCTATCCAGAGGTACAGTAGGATCTCCGTTAGACTGTAGCGGAAGTCCGACATAACCTCATCGCTATACCCTTGGCAATGTGGTACTTATAAGCATTTTTTAATCGGAAAGAAAAAAAACTGTAGGTAGGGTCCGCCTACGAATTTTTTCAATACAAGAGCTTGCCACCACGGTCAACATATTTTTGCACTCGATTAAAAAATAATTATTCACACCACCTAATTATTATTCAGGAATACATTTTTTTATGTAACAATTTGCCAACCAAAACTCATAGTTTTTGTTCGTAACTATTTTGTTCATGCCTCTTGTTACGTTCGAAATATCCTATTTTTCTTGGATTTGATTAATTGGATTAATCTTGTGCACAAGGCATCCAATAGTCATTTTGTAACTATAATATACGGTACTATATAACACTATATCGTACCGTTCTATATATACACCCATATTTATACACGTCTATCGTATCTTATAAAAATCTCATGTCACGGTGTTTGTGGTCACACTCCCCTGTAGCGGCTCGACCGATATCTATGATTTTTTTATGTATATTTAGTAGGTATGAGTCGTAAAGTATATATCATTAAAAATAATTAGAAAAATTGAATAAGAAATAATGTATATGGCAGAATAACCGCGTCAGCTAGTATTACTATATTTATTAATATTTTTTTCCAGATACAATACAGTACCTACCTTTACTGTGCGGTAAACTGGCGATTTTATACCAGAATTATAGCTTTTCGTTCATCGACAAATACAAGAGATATCTGAGATGCTCTAAGAGATTGAGGTTAAGATGCGAAGCTCGTCTGACGCTCAACAATGAGGGCCAAGTTATATCATCGTTCACTGATCATAACCATGTGCAACCGGTGTACAAAATGGGACCTAACGGCAGGTATTATTATAAGATTAATTGATTAAGTGATTCTTAATCACAAACCAAAAATCTTGACTGCGCATGACAAAAGACATCAAATCTCATATGAAATTTAATTAATTAAATTAATTTCATTCATATAAAATATCATATATCAGGTTCATATTATTTGTTCATTTTATCGGACGGTGATGTTATTAAGCTATGAATGCTAAAGAAGCGAGTGAGGTGTGTAAGGACCGCGTCTTATGGCGCTCGGTTCTCTCTGCCTATCCCGCAAGGGATCTGGGGTGAAGATATACATACAAAGTCCATATCCATATCGAATTGTCGAAGAAGTTCAAATAATAGTGATAATCTTTAATTATCATTATTATTTGAAATAATTTACAAATTAAATTGTCATTACGTGCCATTTATAAATATATGTCGGGGTAGGCTTCGACAACTCCACTTTTCTTTATAAAATTCTTAAAGTGTGTTAACAGAGTTCAACAGAGTAGATGCATATCTTGTTAATTAAGAGAATTCACTTACTTGCTACGAAAGAGTAAAGTTGATACTGGTACTAAACTACAATATGCGAGTATAATTAATAATAAGAGACTAGTACCCTGCCATAATATACGAGTACATGAAGAATAACAGGAGAGGAGAGCCAATATTAAGTTGTAACTCAATTCACCGCTACCGGTCGGAGGTCAAAGCAGAACGCTCTGCTCTTATTGGCTAGTTCACCGATCAGCTTCACCGCACTTGTCAGTTTATTGGTTAAAATGTTCCCCCATTGGTCAGTAGGCTCGAATCGCTGAGATGTTTGTGAGCGCGGGGTGACTTCATGCGCAGTCAATTTAGGCTTATATGTTTGTGCCAGTATCGGATATGAATAAATGGTGATAACTTCAAATTCTTTTATTTCATACATATCTACACTACGAGTATATAGCCACCAGGTATACTTTTAACTAGACTCGCCGTTATTTCTTATCCCGTAATATTTGAAGTGCTCGCTGGTGCAGCGGTTAGTAACGCTACTTTGACATTAGCACTCGTGGATTCGATTCCCACTCAGGACAAATATTTGTGTGCATGAACAATATTAACATGTTTGTCTTGGTATGTATTACAAATTTACACATATTTCAGTATGTACAAAATTTTTACAACCCTTAAAATTGAAAGTCTGCAACTTGGTAATATTTGTACCTACGTAACGTCACCGCGCCTGGAATTTTTTAATACTTCCAGCACAGATTATAATTTAGAAACCAAAAGGCGATATGAGGTGTATGTCTTATCCAAATATTCTAAATCCAGATGCTGTTGAAAGGATACCAAGTCAACGTGGTAAAGGATACATTGTCGTCTATAAAGGTTACACGTATGCTAGAATGACAGCTAGAAGATGGTATTGCTCAAAAAGACTAACTGGCTGCAAGGCTCGCCTCTTAACCTCTAATAATTGTCAAACAGCAAAAGTCATTGGCGAACACACTCACGATCCACCACTGCTTATTAGATTGCCAGATGGATCACTTCATCGTGCTCCCACAAGAAATTTGAAGTAGCTTACGAAAGCCTAATTCTCGTGTATACAAACAAGAATGTTCATCAATTTTACATTTCAATCTAGCTCTTGCCTAGCCTAGCTAGCCTAGTTCAGTAAACTGAAGCCACCTCCATTTGTACGTAATTCGTTGTACTAACTAGCAAAAGAAGCTCAAATAAAAGAGAAATAGGCTGCAGCTATAGTTGAAAAACAGCCAGATTGGAGATATACGACTCCAAACAATAATTCCTTAGAGGGGTTTTTGCATTCCTATGAGTAACTTATTCCACCAAATACGAGAAGAGTTGTTACATTAGCAGCAATGGAGCAAAACCTTTCTAGGCTACACATCTTAGCGTCGACCGCAACACAAACGCGGCGACGTTTAGGTTGTCCCATGACGAATTAACAGCAATAATTGAACGTGTCAACAAAACACGTCAATAGTAGCTAGAGCTTCTGCTGCATATGAATCAAGAGGGCCAACAGTGTGATCAAACGCACATATTTTGTATGCATGGACGTTAACCAATCACAGCGCTGATTTTATTTGAGCCTTTCTGTGCACATTCCACCAACTATTTTTATTTTGTACTGTGACAGTCTATTTATAGATTCTTTCGTCGGTAGTTTATCCTGACTGATATATGCCCATCATTGTGTATACGCCTAATTATTACTGTTTTGTACTATGAAGTTTAACTAATAAAATAATGATTCCAACAAACATTTGTTATTATCTAACTTACCTTTGTCTGAATTAGGACAACATTTGATATGTTAGTAACAACTTATTTTATGTCTTAATCCAGATGTCATAGAGCTGATACCAAGTCAACGCGGTAAAGGGTACATTCTTGTATACCAGGGATATACATATGCTAGAATGAATAACAACAAGAGATGGTACTGCTCAAAGAAAGCTACTGGCTGCAAGGCAAGGCTGGTGACTTCCGCTGATTTCAAGACGGCGGAAATGTTCGGTGATCATGACCATGCTCGGCCTACATTATATAGGATGGCTAATGGAACGCTTCATCGAGTTTCATAATCCTTGCTTCATTTATTGTCTACCTGCTGTAACTCTGCTGTTTCACTGATCCAACCGATTGATACTCTTGATAGAAGCATTACATGCATCATGTTCAATGGTCAGTTTCGAAAAAGTATATCAAACGAAGAGATTAACCTTTTAAAAAGGATTTATGAGCCGCCATTGGTTAGATTTTTATGCAAAACCTTTGTACATCGTAATCCACAATTTTTCTTATTGAATATGCACATTCCCGTAGTCAGTAGACTGTTTAGGTGAAACAAATATACAAGGTGCTACTAGATTGATAAAATGTGACAGGCTCTGGGAGAGGAAAGCAATAATGCATTTTGTATTTACTCTGTACTTCTTCAATGTGTTATTATGTTGAATAAACTATACTTTGTAAGCTAACTTGACAGAATTTGTGGTTTAGTGCATATGCAGAAATAATGCGTAGACGATTCATTTCCAGGCTAGAAGTTTAGGGTAATCTCTTAGATTCGGTTATTAAAATTTACATTTTGTCTTAATTGTTCTTCTGTTATATATCGATTTCCAATTACGTCAAGAAAATCATAATCATGATGTACAGCTTAGTGCACGTCACATTTAACAGTTTGACCTTTGTACCGTTCTTATTCTATACGTAATATGGGTCAAAATTGCACTCCGACCATCAAGCGTGATCAGCTCTTAGCTGTACAATAAGAACAACTTTCATAGTTATATTTTAAGAATACATAGTAACACGTATATTATGCGTTTTGGAGGATTTTGTAAGAACGTTTTTTTATATGATTTTTCAGATTCCGATGAAGAAGTATCAGATTTCCTCCGTTATTACAGACAGCAACGACGTTTAAACCCTAAAAGATTTGAAATTGAAACATCGCGACCAGATGAAGATCCAGCTGTTCCTAGAAATCCCGTTAATTTAGTGTCTCAGATACTGAATTCTGCTATTGGCAAAAATTTAAATGAAAACAAACAATAAAATTATTTATGAGAATTAACACATAAGCACACTTATCTATCTTAGATTAGCAGCGGTTACTATGTGGGTCCGTATGGTAAATGTAAACTATTATTCAAATATGCAGTGACAATCAAACTAGTAAGTAGGCTTAACGTTTTTTTATGATTTGAAGAGCAGAAACACCGCTTAGTGCACGTATTTGTTTCCGTATGATTCTGATTCTTATTGTTCTTGTTCTCCATTATTTCCTACATATGAACAGTGAGCTTCCTATACGGCATACACGAGCATCAAAATGCGCAAATTTTTGCAACTAAATCGACACCGGATAGAACGTAAGCTTCTCAGGCGGGATATAATAGTGAAAAGCTTTTTAATGCCAAGGTAAAAGTAATTTAGCAGATATTATAAAACAGTATCTTGACCGTTTTAATTTCAATTTTAACTTTGAGATCTGAACTTTTATCCTATTACTTTATACAATTTAAGACAATTCTTATATATATTAAATACATAATATTAAGAGAAGTAGGGTGCATCAAAGCAGCCCATCTAGGGTACCTCCACCTCACAGAAAACCGCAGTCAAATAGCAGCCAAATAACAACGTAGTGTTCCTGCGTGTGAGTGAGGTCACCAGTAAGCTCCTACGGAGTTGCTGTGTTAGCAGTAGAGGTGGCTTCGTGCAATGCATTACAAGCGTTCATAGGCTACGATAACCGCTTTACATCAGGCGGGCCGTATGCTCGTATGCCTCTCGACGTTGTATAAAAAAATATATTATTTGTATCTCGGAAACGACTCTTACGGTAATTTTGTATTTAGATTAGGTTTTTCGTTTTAAGTTTATCTACATAGGAGTCTTACATGAAAAATGCGATATACAAAAAAAAGGACATTAAAACGCCGAGTGAAGCTTACTTGCCCTGGAATAAGTCGCGTCAAACTTCGAGTTAGTTCTGAACGCAGCACGTTTCGTTCGCGCACATAGAGATGTATGGATTACACCTACGTAGAGGAACTTCAGACCGAATAAGATGTACGACCCATAAAGGTCTTATCTATCTATATATGTTGTTAAGAGATGGCGGTACTGAGATGTCTTTTACGGAATTAATTGGAAAGAATACTGGTGGGTCTTACGTCAAAGTACCTCTGTGTACGTTGATATTTAACTTTAATTGGTAAAATGTTATTGCAAATTATATCCAATTTACTTGAAACATGTTTTATTACTTAATTATTAATGTAAGAGAAGCGAGTGAAGTACGTAAGGACCGTGCCTTTTGGCGCTCGGTTCTCTCTGCCCTCCTCCCAAGGGACCTGGCGTGAAGATATGCATACATACATACATGTTTTATTACTATTAGTGTTTTTCTATCACGGCCATTTCACCCCGGTCATTTGATAGGCGTGCGCGGAGGTATGAATCCAACGCGTAGATGCCCCTTCCAAAAGAATGATGTAATGTATTATACCCGCTGTGACCTGATCCAGGGGATATCAATGGGACAATGTACTCATGAACAGATCATGGCAGGTATCGGGACTATTGCAAATATATCGAAAAATTTGGGGTATTGAAATGAGATCTGGACGTATTACTAGAACTGGGTTATTACAGAAGCGGGATAGACACCTGCCATAACTATCATAATCTGATGTTACTATCGGCAGGCGGCGGCTCGCCAATCACTAGGTGGACCACCAAAATGCCAGAGAAAGGCATCATTACTATCATTATTACTATTTAAGAGAGGTACGGCATCAAAGCAGCTCGTCTAGGGAAATACCTCCACCGCACAGAAAACTGCAGCCAAATAACAAATCCCTAGAGGGTTATTGTGTTCCTGCGTTTGAGTGGCCAGGTGGGATTGCGCGAGTGACTCTTAATGTATTGCAAGCATTTATAGGCTATGGCTTTACATCAGGTGGCCGTACGGTTGTATGCCTCCCGATATTGTATAAAAAAAACTATTCTCAGGAGGGATCTTGCGTGTGAGTGAAGTTACCAGTAACCTCCTAAGGAGTTGCTGTGTTAGTAGCAGGGGTGGTAACGCGCGAGCGATACTTTATGTATTGCAAGCGTTCATAGGCTGCGGCAACCACTTTACTCCGTCTCTCCATCTGGATCTCATCTCCAATCCTGCTCCTGTGCAGTGTGTCACGTGGCAGTGAAAGCATCTGTTAACGGTAGTGGGTGGGTGCCGGCTGGCCCTAGTTCCATGAACTAATTGGTGGCGGAAGCACACAAAGCAGGTTAGATTAATTGCATGTACTTATTTGTGTGCGATGTTAAAAATATTCATCGACGCATAACTTAAAACTTAGTTCGCCATTTTTTTTTTCAGATCAAGTTCAATTTCTTCCGACTATAAGAGGCGGTCCGCTAGTGATGTACCAAGGTTATACGTTCTCGTATCGGAACGGCAAGCGTAAGTTGGTCTGCTCGAGCCAACTTAGCAAGAACTGTAAGGCGTGTTTGAAAGTGGACACTGACTGCATAACGGTGACCCGTGCTTTTACCGTGCATACTCACCCGCCACCAGTCTATCGCAAGATTAGTAATGGCTTGTACGTCAAAATTGGTAATAATATTCAATAATAATTCTTTCGAACTGTATAAAAAAATAAAAACGTGTTCGGAGTTTGAAAGCTTTTCCAAAAATCTTTTCTCGGCATATAACGATCAGCCATGCAATTCTCTAAGCGACTCGTAATGGCTGTGTGCGTCGCTGTGATCACAGATGTCACAGCTTTGACTTTGCTCAGGCTTTGATCGTCTACTGCGATCACGGCTAAATTATTTGGTATTCTATTAGGCTGTAAGCGTACGCGAGGCTGGTTGCCTTGTAGAATTCCAATTCCAAACGCAGCCTTGCGGCGCTAGTGTCGCACAACCATGAAAAGCGACACCAAAGAATTGCAATTTTGTGTTCAAGGCTGTAACAGCCGATGTTTCCGAGGATGTAAGAATATTTGCTCTTATAGAATTACATGGCAGCTTAGTTTAAAAGACAAAACCCACTGGGGCGGTAAAAGCGGGAATGGGGAGGCAATCCGGGACGGGATTTTTTATAATATACGTGTTTGTATGCAACTTGTCACACAAAAAGCTGCCGCTTTCCCGCTTTTTTTCCTACTCTTGGTCGGTTCCCGCCTTTAGTGACGGCGATGTATAACTAACTATACTATTATTAGAAATTTTTTCAAAAAATTAATTATTTTGATACGTAGAAATTACCTCTGTAATATTGATATAATTTTTTGTCTTCACAATATCATGTGCCAAAACTCAGCCTGAGCTGAACAGCTAATTGTACTCATTTATATGATCCTCTATCACTGGGATGAGATCTACCTATTCCTCTACCTTTACCGTTTAGTATCAATACTTTGATTTGTTATTTTTTAATATTTATAAATTGTTCTTTTCAAATAAGTAGAATAGTCCCCATTACTGTATCGAACCTTTATTTTTGTTATCATAAAAATAAATGCAAAATTTATCTTTAGCATTCGCGTATTATTTCTTTTCCTTCATGCCAAATTTCAAGACGCGGGGATATTCAGAAGTTATTAGATTATTTTTTATTTATTTTAATGGTCTGTACTCAATGACGTCGTTGTGCTATTTAGTCTAATCTTAAACGTGTGCTATGAAACGATAGCCTGGCGGTGTATGGGCTTCTTATCTAGTAGCTCATAATTGATTTTTTTAACTGGATATAAGTTTAATTGATATATCCAGATATTTTGTAGAGACAGACTGACGGACAGCATTTTCACCGGTCGAGGTGCTGTGCCCGTCACGGATTTTAATTCGTTTATGATTTTTCAAAAGAAACTATGATACCGTACTTACAAATAAATCAAAAGGTAGGCTGAAATTGTGACGCTTGACGTGATCTTAAGTGTACCAACAAGAGTCACAATGATTAATACCATGGTATCAAAACTAACAAGTGCACATACACATACCTGTCAACGTTGCTGTCATTTAGCTGAAGTCTTCCAAGCGTGAGAATGCCCATTCATGGTTTCAAGTTGTGCACGGTTAAGATTAACATTAAAAAAAACAATCATTATTTTTCACTGCGTCTCCCGAAAAGTTAAGCCATACTTAATAAACTACATAAAATTAAAAATTAGTATTTTGACATCATAGTGTAACTCAAAAATTCCGGTTCGCCATTAAATGAAATTGTTGCCAGTACTTAAATCTAAATAAGGTACTCGACTGAATAAACGCACTCAATTGAAAATAAGTGTAACATGATGTACCATTTACTGCGCAAAACTTATGCATGTTACCTATATTTCGATGATAATTTACCTTCATTTATATTTTCACTATTTAGGTGTATTTAAAACAAGAAGAAGTTTAAAAGTTAATTAACGAATTACAAACTCGTTTAATATACGGCAACATTAATGGGAGTCTTGAATTGACAAACTTAAAATATGTTCGATGTTTCCGCTTTTGTTCTATACGATACTATGCCTACCTATAGTTCCTTTCGCCGGTGTTTCGGTGTTAATCATTACAAATTTCTTGTCGAAATACGTCGAGTTGCGGTTCTCGAAATATAATAATGATATCAAATACGGCTATATATGTGTATGGCTGAATCGATGATGATTGTCGAAGATGTCGAAAAGGGTTATGCCGACTGAGAGCTACGTATATGGACTGCTACCCGTTCAAAGCAGAAGAAAAAAATATTTACTTATTTATACATCAAATATATTATATCTAACAGCTACCTGTAATACAATATGTAGGTGATTACCTGTCAAAAAATAACCTAAAATGAAGAACTTTCTTATCGTTTTTCTTGTAAATCCGGAGCTATTTGTAAACAATGTTACTTTTATTCGAGTACATAGTTGAAGCCCTACAGATGCAGCCGGTTTTATTTTTGCACAACAAAAATAATATAGTAACCAAACTCCATACGACAATGGAAATTCTCCTATTAGCCTTTATTATCCAGATTAAAATTAATTACTGACTGGTATAATAGATACGGCTTAATCATATAATCTTATCCATACATACATTTTTGCAGCACAACTCACCTTCCTGCCTACAGTTCGCGGTTTGCCTATAATAATGTATGAAAACTACACATTTTCATACAGGAACAGTAAAAGACAGCTGCTGTGCTCAAGTCGAGTTAGCAAGGGTTGTAAAGCCTTTCTAAGGGTTAAGTCCGACCGCGTCACAGTACTGCAGGCTTATACTGAGCATAACCACCCTGCGCCCATGTTTCATAAAACACCCTCCGGAATGTATGTGAAAATTAATTGATGATGAATCGGTTCAAGGGGATGATATTCATTCAGGCAAAAATACCGTATCACAAGTTTGTATTCAAAATCTTTTGTATATTTCGTCTTTGAAAAAGTTTGCTTTTATTCCACCTTTTAATAAAATTGTCCAAATTGTGAAAAAAATAATACATCTTTTTCACCCAAATTGTAATTTTTTCCCAATGTCGTTTTTAAGTTCGTATTGTTAATTTAATCTCTTGTTTCTTTACATAATAAACAAATTGTGGTTCTCATGCATTCAGTATGTCCCTGTGGTATTATTTGTATAATGTAATGTTATGACGAGCTTGGTGGCGCCGCTATTAACCACTCGACTTTGACACCAACGCTCGTTGGTTCGATTCCCACACAAGATAAACATTTGTGTGCATGAACATGTCTGTTTGTCTTGGTCAGACAGAGAAATAAATAATTTGTAGGGAGCGAAGAATTGCCCACGGCACGAAGATAGCCTCAGAGCAGCATGTGCCGTGCGCATCTCCCACGATTCGGCTCAAATGACCGCGAGGTCGGTGGAGCCATGGGCGGTGGTGGGTCCTGTTTATCTGGTCTGGGTATTTTTAAGAGAGATAGGGTGCATCAAAGCAACCCGTCTGGGGAAGAATCTCCACCTCAAAGAAAACCACAGCCTAAATAACAAACTCTCTTGAGGATTGTTGTGTTCCTGCGTGTGAGTGAGGTCACCAGTAAACTCCCAAGTAGTTGCTCTGTCAGCAGTAAAGGTGGCATCACCCCGACGTTGTACAAAACGCCAAATCCCTTGCAGGGTAGGTAGCGAGAACCGAGCGCCACGTGACTCGATCCTTACACATCTCACTCGGTTCTTTAACATTCAATGCTCTTCTCATGCTCACGCTCGCCGGTTTCTAAGCCTCCTGGCATCACCTTCTAATAGAACACGATCAATTTGGTCAGGGTTGTACTTCCTCATATAAAAATGTTAAGTGTCAGCAGGTCTGCTTCACGCATTTTTAGTAAATAATATAAGAATTACATCAGTGTTGCCAGAGACGAGAAACTAGCTTTGGGTCAAATTTAAAACATAGATCTGACTGTATTTTAAAATATTTAAAAATATATATTAAAAAAAAACAAAATTATTTAACTGTTGAAGTAATTGAAGTAATTCTTAAAACGATTACAGTGAACCAAATCTCTAAAATTTTCTATTTTCTCATAGTAAAATACATCACTGAATGGTTAATAAATAATATTCGAGATCATTTCATCATCTCATAAAAATATTTGCCATTATTTTCTAGATCAAGTTCTACTCCTTCCCAGCGCAAAAGGCGGTCCTATTGTAATGTACCGGGATTATAATTACTCGTATAGAAATGGCAAACGTCAATTAGTCTGCTCCAGCCAGCTTAGTAAAAGATGCAAAGCTAAAAGGTGCCAGAGACGAGAAATCAATGGTGGTAGTCAGTGAAATTTTCTTTATCTCGCCATATTATTTGACCTGTAATTATTGTCCTCATCATAATTAGGATGTGATGACCGATACATTAAACGTAAACTCGATGGTTAATTATAACCGGCGATGAATACCTCTGTGTAGTTTCAATACCTTCTAACTTCATTATCAAACCACCAATATTAACTGTCAAATCCTAATATATAATAAACTAAATATTAACATTAACTCAATTTTGCGCATTTCTTGGAATCCATTTCCAACTTCCATAATAATATAAATATGCTTTAGTGCCCTTAGAGTACCAGCAACGATATGACCGCGAGCAGTAACAACTTACTATACATGAACATAGAGAGTAATTGAAATTATGTAAATAATTATTTTATTAAGTTCTCGATATTTTCCAGACCAAGTACATCTTCTTCCAATTGCAAGAGGAGGATCTATTGTAATGTACCAGGGCTACAGTTTCTCATATCGAAATGGCAAACGTCAGCTGGTCTGCTCCAGTCAGTTTAGAAAGAAATGCAAAGCAAAGCTCTATGTTGCCAAAGATGGAAAAACAGTGATTCAGAGATTTGTTGAACACAACCATTCTCCCCCAAAGTATCATAAAACGAGTGGGGGATTATATATGAAAATTAATTAATGTTTGTAGTTTTTATTAATTACTATTAATAGGTGGGGTTCTAGGTTACATTTAACTAATGAGTGCCAGTGTCTCGCTAATTTTATTTGAATGCAAAACGATTTGATATGAGTTCTGATGGCCTTGTACAAGGAATCGAGAGCCTGAGTCAGCGTAAATAGATTCTGTACAGACTGGTGGTGCTAGACAGGAATGTGTAGCTTCTCCTTGGCTGTTCAACTTACTCATGGACAGCGATGCCGAATTGACTATTGGTACATCGAAGCGTTGAAGTGCTTGTACAGTAAGGCAACGATGTGTATCCGAGTACAAGACCAGTGTACGAAACCGGTCCAAGTGCAAAAAGGTGTAAGACAGGGCGATGTTATATCCCCGAAACTTATCACCGCAGCATTGAAAGACGTCTTGAAGCTCTTGGACTGGTAACGATACGGTATAAACATAATGGCGAATACATCACTAACCTTCGATTTGCCGACGATATAGTTCTCATGGCGAAGTCGCTGGAGGAACTTAGTGTTTCCAACCAGGTAGGTCTCAAGATGAACGTGGTTAAGACTAAGATCATGTCGAATGTCCGTGTTACACCTATGCCGGTCACGGTTGGAAGCACTAAGCTCGCAGTTATTTAGTTAGGTAAGTCCAACTTCGACCGAGAGGTCAACAGACGGATCCAACTCGGCTGGGCAGCGTTCGGGAAACTTCGACACTTCTTGTCCAAAATACCTCTACGCCTGAAAAGCAAGGTCTTCGAACAGTGTGTGTTGCCAGTGATGACATAGCCCACAGGATAAGCAAGTGGTAGTGGGCTGGCCACATAGTTCGTAGAACCGACAACCGCTGGGGAAGAAAGGTTCTCGAATGGCGTCCCCGTACTAGTATTACACGCAGTGTGGGACGACCCCCCACTAGATGGAGCGACGACCTCAATAGGTTTGCAGGGAGTTGATGGATGCAGGTGGCACAGGATCGAGACGAATGACACTCTAGAGAGGAGGCCTATGTTCAGCAGTGGACGAATACGGTATGAGATGATGATGATAAAAGCAGGTTCTATAGTAAGTAATCTCTTCTTCTTTTTCTCATATAGAATTGGTAAAAATCGGATGGTCCGGTCTGGCTAGTTTAGTAAAATATGTTATGCTCTCTGTGTTGATAAAGAGGATTAAATTGTTACTGAGAATTTTGTTGCACCCCATCTTCGCCTGGGTATCCTAAAGAGACTGCGGAGCGGATTTATATAAAAGTATAATTGAAATATTGTCAAAACTGTAAGTAACTGAAATTTGTAGGCTGTACTTGTATGGTGAATACAAATGCATACATTCCAACTTCTCCATCAGTTTAACATTAAATCGATCCAATGTTTGTAACATTTATTTTTATTTGTTTACTTTATTCGCAATGACAATTAATATTATGATTTAATAAAATTCTCGTCATTGTTACAGACCAAGTACAACTCCTTCCAATTGCAAGAGGAGGTCCTATTGTAATGTATCATGGTTACACCTTTTCGTATCGAAATGGCAAACGTCAGTTGGTCTGTTCCAGCCAGGTTAGTAAAAAATGTAAAGCTTGCCTTAGGGTTGCCAAAGACGAGAGAACAGTGCTAGGGGGATTCATTGAACACAGCCATACTCCTCCCACGTATCATCAAACTAGTGATGGGCTGTATGTTAAAATTAAATAGTGTTTACAGAATTAGAAGTGAAAAGTTATAGCTATATACTATAACTAAATATTAGGAATGACAAATAATAATATTTAAAGAAATAAACGGAACCATTGTAATGAAGTATATATTTTATTTTTCACGGGAATAAATAAGCAAGTAAAAACAGTCTAATTTTTTAGGTTAAGTTTAAGTTTTATTATTATTGTTATAATTCTTAAAATATTGTTTTTTTTTAACAATTACGATTATTAACCAATTAAAATTGATTGATCACAAATAATTGAAATACGATCTAAATTTGGTAACAATCTTATTTGAATTATTCACATGAACATATTTCATTTAACGGTTTTTTTATATTAGAGGAAAACGTAGTCTCTTTTCTGGAAGGCATCGATATCGTTTTTTCAACAACATCATGTGGCACATAAAAATTTCCAATTAATGTGAAGCAATTACGGTCGCCTAGTAGTAGCAATATCGAATAGGCGCTTGCAACGAGAGGTGTTACGAAATGTATCCGAAAAATTACGAATAAGTTATCGCAGATAAATCGCTTTACATCAGGTGGGCCGTATGATTGTATGCCTCTAGACGTTGTAAAAAAAAGAGTACCTCACAGAAAACCACTGGCAGATACATAACAGGCACCTTCCCTAGAGGGTTGTTGTATTACTATGTGTGATTGAGGTCACCAGTAAGCTCCTAACGAGTTGCTGTGTTAGCAGGAGACTACGGTAACCGCTTTACATCAGGTAGGCCGTGTGCTTGTATGCCTCCCGACGTTGTATAAAAAAAAAAAAACTAAATTGTCAATATAATAAAACTGAAGAACTGGCTTCGCTCGCATTTTTTTTTAATTGTTAGAAATTCTCGCATTTCTATTGTTATAAGCTTTTCTTAACCATCAACATCTGTGCAAGGTTTCAACTCAATGTGATAAACGGCAGTTATCCAATTAATAACCAACATCCACTTATTAGTAAAAACTGTTTGCAATCTGTATGTACGTGATTAATGATGTACGTACTTATATGTTACCTTGACCGTACGGTCTGTTACATCCTATTTATACTATGACCATATATTGTTGACATCGCATATTCGAACATCGATAAACGATTATCCAATATTCCATGTCAGCAATAAATTCGGTATAAAATAAGCCAGAATACGGACTAATGTCAGTTGTTGTTCTGAGTAGCCGTACTGCCGCCCAACTACGGACCTGCAACTGCAACTGCACTGCAGCGCGGCGTGTGTCAAAATGCATACATTTTGACGTTTCGCCAAACGCCGCTGCTGTCAGATCGCTTAACGAAACGTCAAAATGTACGCATTTTGCCACACGCCGCGCTGCAGTGCAGTTGCAGTTTTTTAGTAGAATCGGCCTACTGGTTTCTGCCTGTCGGTTGGCCTTCAGTGGTAAAGCTCTTCGAGCAGCTCCTACTTATCGTGTCCCAATAACTCCAAGTAGTATTTCGCGAAAGTAGTGAACAACGAAAAAGTAACAGGGAATTTTAATATAGAAATAAATATAGTGCAGTAATCTAATTGTGTCCGGAAGTGTTGTTTTTTAAGACGAACAAGTGCCAGGACTTACTGTATGTATACATAGAAATGTCGCGATTTAAATTCTGCCGGTTTTTAACAAAGAAAGCAAGAATGCAGATTGAGAACTGTTATAGATAAATAGATTTAGGTGTTATTTTGCTAAAGTTAAGCTAACAAGGAAATTGATATAACTTACATTAATTACTTAAGTTAATGAAATTACTCGACGAGGTGGGTGGCGCAGCGGTTAATGTGCATGAACATGTCTGTTTGTCTTGGTCGAGGTGTTTTTAATAAAGGTAGGGCGCGTCAAATCAACCTGTCTAAGGAAGTACCTCCTCCTCATAGAAAACCGCAGCCAACTCCCTACAGGGTTGTTGTGTTCCTGCGTGTGAGTGAGATCGCCAGTAAGCTTGCTTCTAAGGAGATGCCGTGTTAGCGGCGAGGAGGTATCGTTCAAGTGATACTTAATGTGTTACAATCGTTCATAGGCTACGGTAACCGCTGTACATCAGGTGAGCCGTATGCTTGTATGTCTTCCGACGTTGTATAAAAACTTAGAAGATTCGACGCCTCACAAAAGACCGCAGCCAAATGACAATTTTCTGGAGGATTGTTGTGTTAGTGCGTATGAGCCAGGTCAGTAAGCTCCTAAGGAGTTGCTGTGCTGGCAGCAGAGGTGGCATCGCGCGAGTGATACTTAATATATTACAATCGTCCATAGGCTACGGTGACCACTTTATATCAGGTGGGGCGTATGTTTGTATGCCTCCCGACGTTGTATGGAAAAACGCAGTTTTATGAGCAGTGATCACGGAAACATGGAAGTCGCTCAGTTGGTCTTTCGTAAAACGGGAGGCGAAGTGCCCGGCTGATCAGCGCCGCCTACTAGTGGCAACTCCGCTTTGAGGTATGAGCAAGCGCAGTCGACTTACCGGGTTCTCCGACGCGTAAAGTAAAATACTGCTGAACCCTGAAACTGAAGTTATCTGTCGGCCTTCCTTTCTCTCGAATTCAGATTTTTATATAACTGTATCATCAATTGGTGTTGAAATAATGTATTTTTGTATTAAATGAAATAATTATTAAAATAAATATTAAGGTATTTACAATTATTAATCGTTTTATTTCTCACCCGATGCCTGTCTTTTACAGAAACGAATTAACCACTAGACTGCGCATACGCACTCCGCGCTTTGTTTTAGTTGTGTTTTAGCGCCTAAATATCTCAGCTATTCGAGCCTACTGACCAATGGGAGGACAGCTTAACCAATATGCTGATAAGTCGCGATGTTGATCCCTGAACTAGCCAATAAGAGCTCTACTTTACCCGGCGAGCCGTAGCCGTGAATTGAGTTATTATGCTAAACTCATTGTTTCTCTATAGGTTATTTTCTTCATAGTTTTTTAGTAGATACTGTCTTCGGGGAAGACCACTAATGTAAACTTCGTGCCTAACAGAACGTAACAAACAGCATGTATCGAATTACAGGCTTATCGCTATTATCTTCTTTATCTCCAAGTTGATAAAGCTCGTTATAAACACGCGACTCCTGGCATACCTGCGACACACAATTGTTTCAATATTTTGTGTAGCGTGACCATTATTTATATATATTTTAATTCTGCCGGTTTTTAACAAAGAAAGCAAGAAAGCAGATTGAGACCTGTTATAGATAAATAGATTTAGGTGTTATTTTGCTAAAGTTAAACTCACAGGTAAATTGAACTAACCTACATTAGTTACTTGCTGGGTTGCACATCGGTTAATAACGCGACTTTGTCACCGACGGCTGCGCTCGTTGGTTCGATTCCCACACAGGACAAACATGTGCATGAACATGTCTGTTTGTCTTGGTCTGGGTGTTTTAAGAGAGATAGGGCGCATCAAAGCAGCCAGTCTGGAGAAGTACGTCCACCTCACAGAAAACCGCAGCCAAATAACAACTCCCTAGAGGGTTGTTGTGTTCCTGCGTGTGAGTGAGGTCACCAGTAAGCTCCAAGGAGTTGCTGTGTAAGCAGCAGAGGAGGCATCGCACGAGTGATACTTATCTCAAGTGTTAATAGGCTACGGTATCCGCTTTACATCAGGTGGGCCTTATGCTTGTATCTCTGGCGACGCAGCATAAAAATATATCTGATGTTTTTCTATTCAACAGACATTTGCCGAATGATACAGTTGTCAGAAAAACGAACAGCACTAGTGTACCAAAACTACACGTATTCATTTATCGGTAAGAAACTTAAGGTGAGGCACTTAATTTGTTCAAAGAAGAAGAGCTTCGGATGCCGGGCGCGCCTCAAAGTTGATGAACATTTAAAAGTTGAATTTGCCAACACCGACCACAATCATATGCCACCAACATTTCTCAAAACCTCAGAAGGATACTACTATAGTTATTATAAGTAATTGAATAAGAGAATTGTGTTATTATAAAGTTCAAAATTGTTAACTATTGTTTTAAGCGTGTGTAATAAATTTACGAATTACGTTTAGTTTTTGTTTAATTGGCAGAGCTGCGATAGCCAGCGGAGCCACATTACCCTCAAAATTGCCGTTTGGGGTAGACTGATGTCATCCAGCTAGCGTTTAGACGGTAATAGTGAGAAACTCCAAAATCGACACACTAATAGCTAACATATTGTAGTTTTGTATCCTTTAATTTGAAATTTAAATGTTCGTTGGTGAGGAAGAACGGTCCAAAATCGTTCCAATTAGAAAAAAAAACATATGGGAAAACGTATGGCCGGCCACTCTGCAGTGCAGAGTCTGCACTGCACTCCCATCAACAGAAAAAGTAACAGCACTCGTCGCTAGATGTCGTACAGGGTTCCATATATTTTTAAAAAATTAAAAATAAAATAATTAAATATTTTTTAAATTTAAAAAATATCAGCTCTGCCTACACAGCTTGCTGTTATTTACTAGTGTATTTAATTGTAAATACGAGCATTTCGTCCATGTGTTTGTACATGTGTGAAACGAAGTGTCGTGTGCTCATAGACCCAAGAAAAATAAAGCATTGAGTGTTCCATGTTCTATCCGAATCAATTCTGCTGATCTTTCGCATTTTTTATTCATTTAAAGTTTCTTGTTTCTGATGTATCGAAAAAGTTGTATTTTTCGTTCATTAAAATTGATGTGTTTCGAGATCAAATCTATAGACTTAACGAAGAAATAGGAGAAGTCAGTTTTCGTGGGAGAAACAGACTTCGTATGACTTTCGTATATAAAAGGCGTTTTTGAAAATATGAAAAATGTATATATCGAGTACACAATAAAATTTATATACTCAATAACGAATTCAAATAGCATATTGCGAGGCGGCACTTGCTCTATCTGTTTTATTATTATTATTCATGTGAATCGCGACGCTTAATAATTATTTACAGGTCATTACTACTACGTACTTAAATGCGTCATCGTGGCTTATGTTATATTAAAATAATTATTACATGAGGTCTTCTTCTTATTATTATTATTATCTCGTTTTCTAATCTATTAGGATTGGCGGGTTCCGATAACTAACCTACGGATTTGGCGAAAGTACTGGTTATCACATGGAGCGACTTCCTTCAGATCTCCGCAAGCCAAAGCGAATCTCAGACTTTACTTAGGTTTACTCATACGTATTTAGAAATATAATTTTTTGAACGTGCGGGTTTCCCCACGAGGTTTCCTTTACCGAAGAGCAAGTAATAATTATACAACAAGTGATAATTACAAATATGAGTACATAAATCCGAAAATACGAATGTAGAAAAGTAAATATTCCCTAAATAAAAATCATATTCGGCAAATCAAAATTATATTTATATAGAATTATAGTTATCTGAGTAAAATTTTTTTGACGAGCTCGGTGGCGCACTAGTTGAACGCGCTTTTACGCTACTTTGACACCAACGCTCGTGGGTTCCATTCCTACACAGGACAAACATTTATGTGCATGGACATGTCTGTTTGTCTTGGTCTGAGTGTTTTTAAGAGAGGTATGGCGCATCGAAGCGGCCTGGGTAAGTACCTCCACCTCACAGATTGCCGCAGCCAAATAACAACTCCCAAGAGGATTGTTGTGTTCCTGCGTATGATTGAAGTCTTTCTTATGAGTTGCTGTGTTAGCAGCAGAGGTGGCAGCGCACGAGTGTTATTTAATGTATTGCGAGCGTTTATAGGCTGGTAGTGGGCCGTAATGCTTGTATGCCCCCCGAAGCTCTATTAAAAGAAAAAAAAAATTGGTGGGTTGTGTAACTTTTGGTAGTGGAAAAACTTATGTGTTGACATCACTGACATGTTAATATGTGCTTATATTATTTTGCAATAATTGGTCATTAGATGGAAGACACTTGTACAAGCCAGTGCCGTTTTACGTATGCAAAATAATGTCTTTCACCAACTTGCAGTGGAGAATAGCGAAATTCGCTCTAAGATATCTGACTATCTAAGTCAAGCACGATTTGACGAGTGTGTGAATTATTGTATTTTGACTAACAGACAGTTGTCAAATGTCAAATTGCTTTTCGACCCACAAAGACAAATAATGAGTCACGTGACTCTCAAGCTTGCCCGTCTACCGAGCTCTCGTTGGAGATTCTTTTCGCAATAATATTAATATTATAAAAAATTGAATTTACCTATACTTCTTTTGGCGTGTTAGGGAATAAAATTATTATAAGAGTGAAATTTTATGATATAATAATATAATAATGTATATTTATTTTTCTCATAACAATCTACAATGGTAGCAATACGTGGTATAAAACAGCATCAAACATAACCAGAGCTAAGCTACGAGTAGCGTGCAGATTGAAAGGGACTGGTGAGTGATGCGTGCATGGACTGCATGCATGCGGGATGTTATGATAATGATGACAATTATTTTTCTTACATGCGTACATAAGTACACACTTTTTGTATATACTATACAAAAAAGTGTCTGTACTTATGTATTATAGTGTATTGTATATTGTTTTTAGTAATTAAATTCTTCAAAGATGAAATTTAAATAAGTCTAGTTATGACGAAATACTTTCTGAGCTTTTCTGATTATTGTTGAAACTGATTTTCTTTTGTCTTTAATTAATTTTCATATTTTCAGTTGCTGAATTCATTTCATACAACAAGAACTGCCCGCTGTATCAAGTCAACTTAAAAGTAGCTATCAAAATGATTTTGACTAAGCAAATAAGTATTCGAAAAGCATCGCTACTCTACAATATACCAAAAAGTACATTATTTGATAAACTGCAATCTGCAAGAAAACGCAAATGATGCTTTCAGCCTTTTATGTTACGGATTAGATCTGTTACATTATGAAAAGTTGTTACATACTATTACATAGTGAGGAAAGTTCTGTAATAAAATTACACGAGTGTTTTAATTTAATGTTAAGTAATCGTGGAAACTATTGTTAAGTACGAGTAATTAAGTATATTAAATTGTCAAAGTAGCGGTTTAAGGTTCACCCTTGCCTTAAGATTGCCACATATGTCTATTTATACAAAAATCATATTTAGGTGTTGTATTTTGTTCTATGTTGTTATATTTGATATGAGGATTCTCAATACATTGTAAAGGACAACAATGGTATTGATACCTATGTTCATTTATCGTCAAATGGATCTAAAATAATTAATGCCACCAAAATACAAATAAAAACCTTTTAATAAAAAAGAACGGTTTCTTTTTTCATTTAAAGGGTTTTATTTGTTTACATTCTTGATTTATCCTTACTAGAGTAGACTTCAATAAAATAGTTTTCTTTTTTTTTTAATAAATATTTTATTATAACTTTTTCGTTTATGGATGTTTTGTTTTTTTTAATTACCTTTTACCTAAATCTAAGTATAATATATTCCGAATAAACACCAAATTTACATGGGACCAAATTCGAATTTACCCTAAGAAAAACACAGTTTAAATTATCTAAATGCGTTAAGACGTTCCTCGAGATACAGGGAACGTGTATATTAAAAAACTTACAAATTGAATATAAAAGTGGCTGAAGAAAAAACGTACAAGTTTGTACGACTAAGAGCACTTGGGCCCGCTTGGCGCTCAAAGTGCGATTGTGACTCATATAATCTACAGATACGGACAGATTACCTGCCCCTTTCGCCGTGTTTACATAAAGTATTGCGTACAACTTAAGGACGATAAAGATGCCCTTTATCGTCTTTAAGTCATCTTTATCATCCTTAAGTCTATTTGAAGTGTAAAGCTTGATATGTACTCAGCTGTACCGACCAGTAGAACTGCCACGAATATTACTTTTCTTACTTGTGCTGTTAGATCATATTTTATCTCGCATCTCGCAATTATACGGTTGGATGGTTGTATTTATCACATATGTATACTTGTTTCATCATTCCACTGTACTTGGTAATAGTATTATACATATTATGAATTATTTAGAAATTGTTTCTATTTTGGCATTAAAGGCTATGGAGTTTTGTTACGTGTTGTATGAATATGGACATTAATCTATGTGCGTGTTACTTGGAATGCTGCTTTAACTTGATTTAACACGTGTTAAATAATAGTTGAATTTTATTACACATGAGTCGCCATATGCATTTTAGTGATAAATAATAGTAGTGTATGACACTGTCACTTAGAAGAGGTTATTATAATCACAAGTGTAAGGTTAATAACCGTGTCATTGGCGAGGATTATAATAGTGTCACAGGAGAGTTATAATACCTAGTTAGTTATGCACTATTTATTTACGTGTATTAAAAAGTTATTTAGCGTAATTAATGGTAAATGCGGTGTCACGTCCCACCAGAGGTTCCTTTCTTATCGTCTTGGGGAATGCAAATATCAATTTAATTAACATTTATTGCAGCCCATGCGGATTGACAAAAAAAAAACAAATTGCGAAGTACAACTTCGATACAACGTGCCTATTCCTCCCATGCTAGGAATAACCCCTCCATCTATAATGTAAGTTGCTAGAACGGTTTCCTTCCAGTGATTTAATTTTTTTTTAAAGTTGGCGTTGTGACTATATGAGTATATGCTGTTTATTATCTATGTAAGAATTCATGATTAGAAAATATAAATCAGGTGTAGGTTGTTTACGTAATATTATGTAAACTTAATTTTTTTTATGTAATATACACTGAAATGTAAGCTCACTTTATTAACATAAGCACGAGCTATAATAATTATCGTGTACAACATTATGCGAAAAATTATATGGTTTTATAATATTTCGAGTATGTTTTAATGTATATTCTTTAGAAACCCCGCTGATTAATAATTTATGCTCAAAATAAAAAACAATACGTATGATCATAGTAATGCAAAAAATAAGGTGATATAAAGTAAATTCAATAATATAAACTAGTAATCGCTCATAATTTACTCATTGAAAATTTGTATCAAATGTTTTAATTTTTTTTTACTTATAACATTAAAGCTTATCTATTGTTACATAACAAAAAAGTAAAAATAATCATTTGACAAACAGAAGAGAAAACGGTACTATATAGAAGTAGTCGATATTCGATCGTAATACATTATATCTGTAAGTTTCAATTTGTATATTTAGTAAATAAGGAGTAGCTGTGTTAGCAGTAGAAGTGGCATTGCACGAGTGATACTAGATGTGTTGTAAGCGTTCATATGCTACGGTTACAGCTTTGCGTCAGGTGCACTGTTTGCTCGTATACCTCTCGACGTTGTATAAAAAAAAAAGATTTTCATTATTAATTTATTGGTAGTGAAACTATCTATATGAGGAGACTGATAGACCAGACTATCGCTAAAATGAGGAAGTAACCTCTAATATATAGTTCACTAGGTTATCAGGTACATTTTAGATATAGACGTGCCTAAGTGCCCGCGAGAGTTCAATTGCAAATAACGATTTTTTATCTGTTTTATCTTATCTAATATTTTTTCGAAGATTTATCAGATACGCAACGTTTAATAGATTTTTCTTAGCGTTATCCCGTTTTCTAATCCATTACGATTGGCACGGTCTACCTGGTGGTACCTTAGCCTAAGAATTTGGTGAAGATACTGATTTTTACATGAAGCGACAGCCGTCAGATCTCCACAACCCAGAGAATATAATTTCTGGGACGTGCGGCTTTCCTCGCGATGTTTTCCTTCACCGCTGAGCAAGTGACAATCACAAATATGTACATAAATCCGAAAATACGAATTTAGTGGTACATGACCAGATTTCGAACTGGGAGCTTGTTGGTCTTTATCCACTGGACTATTATTGCTCAACGCAACATTTAATAGCTATCGTTTTTTATCTAACATGTATAAGTTAATTGTAGATACTGTCTAGATTAATTTTTATTGTATATCAGATACATATTTTCCCCCCTATTCCAGATTCATATGAATTCATCAAATTGAATGGCAGAAGCGTTGTTTTGTACAAAGGGCACACATTTTCGAGAAGAGTTCCGTCACTAAATTACTATTGCTCCAAGCAATTTACAATGCATTGTCGGGCAAAGCTAAAATTGAACCAAGAGGGCAATATCATTTTAACCAGCCTGAACCACAATCACGATCCGCCTAGGTTTTTCAAGACCGGCGATGGGAGGTATTTCAGAATTTGAAATTCTGACATGTATGGGAAATATTAATCGCATCAATCTACAATGTAGGTTTCTAGCCTCTTCTGGATCTTTATATAGTATTTTATATGATATTTAGTATAATAATTATAGTTTTTTTTTTATTTTTTTAAATTATAATATATATTTTTTCGTCATGTGGCGCTTGGTTTTCTCTGCCTACCTCACAAGCGATTCGGCGTAAAGTTACACATACATAGAAAATATTTTTCTATTTACCTAAAACCTGGTGCCAAGTGCCTGGCGGGGTAGGCAAAGAGAACCACCACGCGACTCCGGTCCTTACACATTTCGCTCGCTTTCAAAGTTTTTTTACGAATAAATCTTTTTAATTTTTATATGTAATTGTTTACAACTGACTTCACAATAAGAAGTGAATATGTTTGTTTTGCGTATGTTTACCTCAAGAACCGCTGAAATGATTTAAATAATACACAACCTGTGTAAAGGCAGATCTCATTTAAAAAAGTAATTTAAAATCTATCTAGTTAGTTGATTTCATTAGTTAGTTGTTTGGTATATGTTACGATTATGATGTATTTGACGAGTGTATTATTTTAAGAAAGTTAAAAATAAAAACATTTAAATAAAAAAAGATAAATAAAATCGACGTAAATAATGAAAACTCAGTTAAATGAGCAGGCGGCGGTTCACTTGCTATTTATGGTTTTTTGTGACCAAGTCCGAGAAGTCTAGGAATGTTTCATTAGTACCTAGTACTATAGTCGTTGACAGAAAATGATTTTTCGGTTTAAAAAAAGCTCCAGCGGGAATAGGAATTTATTGCCTATTTTCAGAGGTTTCTAATTTCTTAAACATCCCAAATATTTTATGCCACTGTAGAGAACAGAAAATAGTTGTAATATTTTATATTAAGAAATGATGATATGTCATTTTTGTATAATAAATAATAATACATTCAAATGTTTTTTACAAGAACAATAAATAAATTCGTAATACTATTATTTCAATTTTTTTTTTTTTATGGGTACCTTGACAATGTGATCGATAAATGTTGTCGCTTAAAGTGTATGTCCAAAACATATTTATTTATTAAGAGTAAGCGTTAATTACTACGCGTTATAAATTATAGCCACCCGCCGCGCTGACTGTGTTGATTTGAGTTAATCTCAGAAACTTGTATGCCTCCCGACGTTCCATATAAAAAAAACCTTTTTTCATTATACGTATTTTCATACAGTTTTTACCAACAGAAAGAGCGATTATGTACGAATATTTTAGGCTATAAATTACGAACATTTTGCAAAAATAACATATCCGTACGATCATATTTGTGACATAAATCAGAAAAATCATCCATTATGAGAGCTTCCGTAACGTGCGCTGAATAAACGATTGAAGTTATAGAAAATGTTATACAGTGGAATAAATCTACTTAATAAGGTGTAAAAAGTACGTAATAGCATAATGTCTATATTTTTACTATTGACGAGTTCGTGGGCTCGATTCCCACACGTGACGAACATTGGTGTGCATGAACATGTTTTCTTGGTCTGGGTGTTTTCTATGTATCATGGGTATGTATTTACAAAAAAATGAAATGTTTTTGCATATGTTTATCAGTTGTGAAAGTCAAAGTCAAAATCTTTTTATTCCGTAAAAATGGCTACATTTGTTTGGAATCGTTGCAATTTTTTTCCCTACAGTGCAGTTTATGACTAGGTGAGCACTGATAAAAACACTGCCAAAAAACTCA
This sequence comes from Pyralis farinalis, assembly GCA_947507595.1. Lineage (NCBI taxonomy): Eukaryota > Metazoa > Arthropoda > Insecta > Lepidoptera > Pyralidae > Pyralis > Pyralis farinalis. The sequence continues at coordinate 6,492,096 of OX382270.1, forward strand.
GGCATCCCTCTTTTGGTATCAAAACAAATTTACATATTTTATTAATTACATTATAACTGGAGCGACTCACTCCCAGGCATTTTTATCATTAATATAGTCAGATACTTTATAATATGCCCTGCTACACAATTTGGCTTTAATAGTAGTTTTAAATTTGTTTATTGACAATTCTCTTATATTGCTGGGAAGATTGTTATAGAACCGTATACATTGCCCCATAAAAGAATTACTTATTTTGTGGAGACGGCTTGCATGTAACACAAGATTATGCTTATATCTAGTATTTATGCTATGAGTATCACTCTTTTTACAAAATGTGTCTATGTTTTTATGGACATACAAAAGATTTTCATAGATACGAGTATATTGCGATGCGACTGTTAAAATATTTATTTCTTTGAATTTTTCTCTAAGGCTCTCCCGGGGACCAAGTTTGTAGATAGCTCTTATGACTCTCTTTTGCAATAAAAAGATGGTGTTAATGTCCGCGGAGTTACCCCAAAGAAGAATTCTATATGACATAATACTATGAAAGTAGCTGAAATAAACTATTCTAGCCGTATCAATATCGTTGTGTAGTACCCATAACACAAGCTTTGACTACACAACTTTGAGTCTACTTTACTTGTTTAAAGTCTTGTCACTTTGTCATCTTTGGGGCCAGATGGCCCGTGCAATTTTTCAGACAATATTTATTATTTATTTTAAGGTTAACTCTCATAAACTACTGGACTAAAATAATGCACTATCGGTGAAGGTGTTGTTACCGCCCAATTTATATTACTTTAATCATCTTTGTTTTGCATGTAGATCAAGATTGACCTTTACTTCGTATAAATTAGATGAATGTAATAAATATATCAAATTAACTCTCGCAATAAAAAAAAACCTAACAATATTTAGTGATACATGTATGAAGTCGAAGCGGGTTGCTAGTAATATCTAAAACCATATATTGTCGAGGTCGGTGGCGCAACGGTTAATAACGCGACTTTGATACCAACGCTCGTGGGTTCGATTTTCACACAGGACAAACATTTGTGTGTATAAACATGTGCGTGTTATATATTTATCTTGGTCTAGGTGTTTTTAAGAGAGGTAGGGTGCATCAAAGCAGCCCATCTGGAAAAGTATCTCCACCTCACTGAAAACCGCAGCCAAATAACAATTCTCTGAGGGGTTGTTGTGTTCCTGCATGTGAGTGAAATCACCAGTGAGCTCCTAAGGAGTTGCTGTGTTAGCAGCAGAGGTGGCTTCGTGCGAGTGATATCTAATGTATTACAGGCGTTCATAGGCTATGGTAACGGCTATACATCAAGTGGGCCGTATGCTTGTATGTCTATCGACATTGTATAAAATTTTATAAAAGTTCGTATCTTTACAAAATCCTTAGGCTTAGGTAGCGGACCGCGCCAATCCTAATGGATTAAGAAACACGATAACGCTTAGAAGAAGAAGAACCACAGGCGCTTCATACCATTGCTTTAATTTATTCTGGCGTCGACTTCAATGAAGTCTAGCATTGTCATTTGATTTATTGTATTTTTTGCAGATTCGTACGAGTTGATCAAGTTAAGCGGGCGCACGGTACTCCTCTATAGAAAGTATACTTTCTCTAAACAAGGGCCTTCGTTTAGCAACCAATACTGCTCGAAGAAGGCTACTATGCAATGTGGAGCTAAACTGAAGCTAGACAAAGATGGCAACATTGTCAGGGCTGACACTGAACACAATCATCCGCCACCTAAGTTGTTCAGGAGCCCTGACGGATCATACTTTAAAGTGTAAAATTAATAAAGACTAGCTATTCGCCCCGGCTTCGCACGGGTGATATGACCGCTACCAAACTTCACAGGATCACCTGCTGGGTTAACATGAAGATTCACTGAAAATTTCATCAAAATCTGCCCAGCCGTTTTCGAGTCCATACTATTCCATACAGACAAACATTAATTTTTGTATATATAGATTGGAACGTTAAGCCAGCTGTGCTTCGAAGAAAAAAACCCATGAGAGAGCCGATGAGACTGATTTTGCATCGTAACCCAATTCACCTCTACGGTAGGAGGTAAAGTAGAACTCGCATGGTTAGTTTATAGATCAACATTGACACGTATCTGCTTATTGGTTAAAATATTATCCCATTGGTCAATAGGCTCAAATCGCTGAGATATATAAGCGCTAAAAGATAACGCCGCATACCCTGGGGCGATCGCCTCCGATGAAGCCTTTAAAGCCTTCCCGGCTAAAGGCATCCCTACGCGGTGTTTAGTCAGTAGCAGTCTGACATAACTCGTTCGGCCGTCTGTAAGGGTACTCCCTCACGGAAGAATGACTTAATGACGCTTTTGTGAGCGTGGTGTGCCTTTATGCGCAGTCAAGTTCTTTATTCGTTTGTGGCTTCGATACAACAGCGTCTGCGGTCAACTTAATGACGAGTCAACAGTGGCGTGCACTCCATATAGGCAAAAAGACATTGCCTACCCTATCAATTTGATAAATACCATCCGATGTTTCATTCTTAAACATAGTTTTTAACTAATATTTCATATCAAAAACAAAAAATTAAAAACAGCTCCATCTATCGGTATTGGTGCAATTATCAAAATTATCGCTAGTCATATTCAAATCGCAGCTAGGCGCTACACTACACTAGCGCCGCATTGGCAGCTTTTAACGGCAGAGACACTAACTATTTCTGTCTAAATTTACGTATGTGTGCCGTGTTATTAATACAAATACTGCGTGTGCATTCTTGTAATTACATTGCCCACAATAACACAAATAACGCACACAATCACTTTTCTTGTCTTTTCAGCTGAACTATAACGTAAATTACCGAAGTGTCGTGAGCATTGCTACGTAACTATTTTAAAAAGTAGTTTGCTGCATATAATTATAGTGAAAGATATTGCCATTTCTTTTTTTCGTATAAAATTGATGTTAAATTTTATTTTGATTTTAAAACGGCCGCCATTGTTTTTGTTTTGAATCGATTGACTGGTAGCAGACGAAATAAGATTTTAAAGTTGATAAATATGGATGATATTCACTGCGAAAGTTGTTTATGTGGTGTGTGTGTGTGTTTTTCGGTGAAAAAAAAACAAGTGATCACATACATCATTATTTCCACAAGACTGGGTAACCAAAATCAACATTCTGTTTTTTTTTTTGGTAAGTTTAAAAATTCTGCCTACCCTGTGAAAAGTCTCTGTGCACGCCACTGCGAGTCAATGAGTCTTGTTACTTTAAACGAGCGATTCATATATGCATACATACATATCATCACGCCTGTCTCCCATTTTGGGTAGGCAGAGATATCTCTCTCGCTTCTTCCACACTCATCAACCTCTTCATGCATACTCTTCGGTTTTGGGTGTTTTTGATTTGACCCTTATTCAAGACATCACCAATTTGATCTACATGTGTGTGTCTAGGGCGGCCCCTACCGATATCTCCATTCGCTCTTGCTTGATACACTTCTTTTGTAACTCTTTTGTCATTCATTATTTCTAAATGACCAAACCAACTCAGCATACCCATTTTAATTTTTGTCACTACATCATATTTTATTCCACATAGTTCTCGTATCGTGCTATTTTTAGTCTCAATTCTTGTATATTTCGATATATGTATATACCTATATACTGTGTATGTCGAAAACGGTTATATATTTTTTAATTATAACGATTTTAATAAAATATTGTATTTATTGAATTAAACAATTTTTAACGGAAGTATCGCGTGTTTTATTTATTTTGTTGAACCTGACGTTTCGAACGCTTTGCAGCAGTCTGCCTGCGACCACGGACGCTGCAAAGCGTTCGAAACGTCAGGTTCAACAAAATAAATAAAACACGCGATACTTCCGTTAAAAATTGTTTAATTCAATGTGTAACAATCGCGAAAATCTAAGACAATAATATTGTATTTAGTTAAGGTTATGATTTTAAAATTTCCTTAAATATGTGTTTTCCCTGGTAAAAGCAACTAAACACAAGACATAAAAAAAGTGAAAATCGATCGGTCAGGTGCTTGGAATAAGACTAATAAAGAAGTATGAACAATGGACGAGACAATGTGTATATTGTAACTTGTTAATTCGCATTAAGTATTTTTAGTTTAAAAATATTTCCTTGGTTACGTTATTAGACCATTGTTTCCTATAATTTAAATAAATACATTATAACTCTATTGAATGCTTTTTCGTAATCCATAAATACACATAAATATCCTTGCATTTTTAATACTGTATCTAACTATATAATTAGAAAAATTTAGAAAGTTGTATTTTTATAACATGTGATGGCAAACGAACTTACGTTATCGGTTATTTTTTACAAGCATACGGCCCACCTAATGTAAAGTTGTTACCGTAGCCTATGAATGCTTGAAATGCATTAAGTATCGCTCGCGTGATGCCTCCTCTGCTGCTAACACAGCAACTCCCTAGAAGTTTACTGGTAACTTTACTCATTCACAGGAACAACAACCCACTAGGGAGTTGTAACTTGGTTGTGGTTTCCTGTGAGGTGGAGGCACTTCCCCAGATGGGTTGTTTAGATGCGCCCTACCTCTCTTAACAGATTTTGGCGTATATACCGCTTGTAACACGAGGAGTAAGATTTGTGCGCTGCCATCTCCGCTACTTATGAGCCTCTTAACAGGAACAGATTTTTTTATACTATGTCGGGAGGCATACAAACATACGGTCCACCTGATGTAAAGCGGGCACCGTAGCCTATTAACGCTTGAGATATATTAAGTATCAGTTGTGCAATGCCTCCTCTTCTGCTTACACAACAACTCTTTAGGAGCTTACTGGTGACCTCACTTACACGCAGGAATACAACAATCCACTAGGAAGTTATTTGGCTACGTTTTTCTGTGAGGTGGAGGACTTCCTCAGACGGACTGCTTTGTTGTGTCCTACCTCTCTTAAAACATCCAGACCAAGACAAACAGACATGTTCATGCACACAAATGTTTGCCTTGTGTGGGAATCGAACCCACGAGCGTTGGTGTCAAAGTCGCATCATTTACGGCTGAGCCACCAAGCTCGTCAAAAAAGTCTTAAAAGGCTTCCAAGAGTTTATTATCTGAAGGTACATCTTAAAAAATTACAAACCAATAATTTTCCCAGGTGGGTTGCGTCTAATCAAATAACTACCTAGGTCTCTTGAAATCTCTCTAGTAGACGTTTGAAAATATGTACTCTACTCGGCAACAGAGAAGGAAAGGCTGTATTTGGTACTAGTACATTACACTGCCGTTTCATGGCCGATTTCAGTAAACCACCCATTTTCTTTACAATTTCAACTGTTAACATTATATAGGCATTAAGTGACGTCATTTTAAAGATTGTGAGAGACGGAAAGAAAGAATGAAAATCATTTCTTTGTACATAACACAGCACATCAATATATACACAGCTCTTTGCACATCAGAAAATAACATACTTATGACAAGAACATGTATACAAATTTAGCATAAATACAGCAATAGTGTTGTGCGATGTGACAAATTGATCTCGACTCGGTATGTTGGCGAAGCCTGTGTAGCAGACCCGACACTCACTTTCAGTCCAGACCAGTCTGTTGTGACACCGCGGACGCAAGAAGCACTGTGCACTAAAACAAACACACGGGCAGACGCCTGTAATCATTTTCATTACGTTTATAACAAGTATATAATTGTTCTTTTTTTCTAGATACCTACGAGATCATCAGTCTAAACGGGAAAAGCGTGCTCTTGTATCAAAATCACACGTATTGCAGGCAAGGTGCATCGTACAGTAACCAATACTGTTCGCGAAAAACGAGCACACAGTGCGGCGCCAAAGTCAAACTGGATGCATCTGGAAACATACTGTTTGTATTGAGTAAACACAACCATCCTCCACCTAATATATATAAGACTGCTGACGGGAAATATCTCAAAATTTGAGTCCAATGACAAATAATATATTTATATGTACATATATAATTCTGCTGTGTATGTCACTAAATTTCGTAAATCTCTGTTCCGATTGTGATGAAAGTTGTTGTATGTAGTTGTAGATGATTTAGTTTGACAATTTTTTCCATTTATATGTACACTTTGGTTCTACGAGGATAAGTTATCTCCTAAATGGTGAGCGCTGCAGCTAAAGCACACGTGAACTTGTTAGTGTCTGTGTACTGAATAGATCGCGTCTACAGTGTAGTCAAATTGTGTCTTTAAATCCGTGTGTATAAGAGCGAATACGGCACTGATTTTATTCTCGTCATTATGTGAACATCCCGTCATTAAACAATCTCCATAGTAGCAATGGCGACATTGATTATTACGGACTTCAGGAAGCCGGAGCGTCTATGTTTCTCGCGTATACTTTTTATGTATATTATTGATATCTAAGGAATAGCTGAAATGTCTTCATCCAAATTAAGTCCTATATAAGTTAGGTATTAAAAAAGCTTTCGAAAATACCATTTCTTTTATTTTGTTTATGATTCGATTTAGATTTTTTTCCATGAGTTTCCTGGTAAACCAAAAAGATGTGAAATAAAAGTTTTTCAGTAAAATAGTGTAATTAGTTTCGCACTTCATTTGTATGATGTTTTGTGCAACGGTACACAGAAGATGATTAGAGTCTGTAAGATTCCACATAATCATGACCCTCATTCCAATATCATTACATAAAATATTGTTATTATATTGCAGATACATGTAAAATGATAAAATTAAAAGGCAAAAACGTACTTCTTTACAAAGGACATACTTTTTCCCAACACGGTCCTTCATTTAGTAATCAGTACTGCTCAAAGAAGAATACAATTCGCTGCGAAGCTAAGCTTAAATTAGATAGGGAAGGAAACGTTCTACGAGCTTATTTGAATCATAACCACCCTGCTCCGAAAATCTTTATAACTTCATATGGAACCTACTTTAAAGTAAGTTCTTAAAGGTGTTAAATGATGAACGGCAATGAAATGATGAATAGCAGGGTTAGGAGCAGACTATTTTCTTCCAATTGATACTAAAATTACGCTCGCACAATCCTTGCTCCTTCCCATTCTCGATTATGCTAACTCCTGTTTTATTAATATTACCGAACAGCAATTAGATAAGCTTGAGCGTCTGCAAAATCTTTGTATTCGGTTCATATTTGGACTCCGCAAATATGACCATGTCTCTGAATTTCGCTCTCGTCTCAAGTAGCTTCCCATTCGACTTCGCCGTAATCTAAATATCCTGTCTCCCCTTTACTCTATTCTTTTTAGTCCTTCTTCCCCTGTATATTTAAAGGAACGTTTCTCATTCCACAATGGAACAGAGTGACGTACTATTCGCAACGCTCTTGCCTTCCGTCTTAAAACGCCATCACACCCAACCCAGTATTACACGAGATCTTTTACGGTGCGAGCTCTATGCAGCTCTGGAATGCTCTGTCATTAACAATTCGAAATGCAGAAAGTATATTCAGTTTTAAAGATCAAGTTAGTACGTACTGTCTTTCCTTCATCTCGTTTTAATGTCGTTCTTTTGTTAATCTGGTTGTCACTGCTGTATAACTTTGTTAAGTGAATTAATATATAAGTATCTATCGTTATTATTGTTTTTGATTATTAACAAGTAATCCTCTTGTATGTTTCTGTTTCTATCCTCTACCCTAAGGTTGTCTGGAAGAGATTGCTATGCGATAAAACCGCCTTTTGTACATTAATTATAAGTTAATTTCGTGTATTTTACTTTTTCGTGTGGTGCAATAAAGAATATTGTATTGTACTTACGAGTGAAGGCCCATCCAAGCGACCACCCTCGCCCTTGTTTTGTTCTTTTTTTAACGTCGTTATGGACCATCGGTTTTTCTGACCAACTGTAGAGCGCGAGAGTGAAACTGAACTACTTTCCCGCCGTATAAATATCGCTCTGGAAAATGCGAATTTAGGAACCTCAGAATACAGAATAAACTCATTATTTTATTATTAGTTTATTCTGTATTCTGAGTTAGGAACAAAACTTCTATATTTTTCCCTGTGATCAGGCACGAACGAAGCTTCGGGAACGAATTTAGTACAGTATGTGCACGTAGCTCACATGGTATTAAAAGTTGAGAATGAGACTTAACATTTACATGGCCCTCAGTTAAATTGAAGCTTAGCAAAAGATTATCCCGATTTCCCAGTTCTCGCTGTGGCATTCGATCAAGAGCATTTCGCCAGTAACAAGTGTATTCAAGATTATTTCAGTGTATTCGAGTACACAGTATGACTGCCGTAGGGTCAACACATCCCGAGATAAACGATAGTAGTATGTTCTAGACAACACGAAAAGGAACGTTATTGCTCTGATAACAAATTTCAAAACACTGTGCACGTTAAGCGATGTCCACTTCATGTTAGATACCTACACTTATTACTACCGATACTACAGTCAACTCGCATATTTTTTTTTTCAAAACCGACATTCAAGCGAATTATGTAAAGTGGTTACCGTAAACTATGAACGCTTATAATACAGAAATTGCTCACACGCTGCTACCCCTGCTGCTAACACAGCAACTCCTTAGAAACTTACGGGTAACCCCACTCACTCACAAGAACACAACAACTCTCCAGAGACTTGTTACTTGGCTGCGTTGTTTTGCTCCTAATTTCTTATCCTAAAGGATTAGCTTCTGTCCGAGAAGACAAGGAGAATCTTCTATCGGTATTCTAAGTAACCTTTGTTTTTCTCCATATCTCATGCTGCCTTTCTACTATGACTTATGGCAATTAGTTTATGGGTTTAGTAGTAATAGTTGACATAGAGACAGATTTATATTCATATCGAATATTAGTATGGATAGTGAATTGATTATCGATGAGGGAATGTTCTAATAAGTGTAATGAAATAGTGCTTGAAATACCCCTCTACAAAAGTATCTGTTACGTTGGTAGAGGGGTGGGCACCAGTGCCTGAATTATTGGTTAATCTATTAAATTATTGACTATTCTATTTCTTGATTAATAATAATAATAGAGGCGCAACGCAATAACAAGAAAAAAAACAGGGTGTGGCTGTGTCGTGGATTTTACGTGCATCTTGGTAACGTGTAAACGGAAGTAGGTTGTACTAAAAGGAAATTATATGATGCAGGGCAATGATCTCAAAATGGCAGCGTGGACTCACAGTCACAGTCCTCATTCTATGATAACGAATTTCTTAACCACTTTAGATCAGGTGGGCCGTATGCCTGTAGGCCGCCCATCGTTGTATATAAAAAAAAGATATGTACTGCTACAACACCAAACCGTATCTCTCGATTTTGTTATCATATTTTTTTTTCATTGACTCACTATGGAAGCATATTTAATGTAGTATTTATGTCAAGAAACATGTCCCAAGTTATGGGCTATACGCTCGCGTCAGCGGGGCTTCGTTCAGCCCGCCCGCGCGGCACCGCTAGCAACGGCCGCCGGTGTGTTTGTATTTGTTGGGAACAAAAGAAGTTTACCTCTGAGTATCCTAAATAAATACAATTACATTCCTGCGTACAATTTGTTTTGAAACTACGTCTTCCTAACTAAATAAACAAGGTACCCCGAGTGACTCTTCTTACCTGATTCACTAGCAGGCACACAAAAATTACAAGCTATTTTTTTACTAGTATGTTTTGTGGTCATTATGAGGATTAGATAATTAGAACCCAAGGTATTCTTACGTTTTTTCTTACTCTGGCTAAAGAAAGCTAGAATACAGTAATATTTAGGAACGGTATGTTTGAGGAAGTACCTCTAGCTTACAGAAAACTGCAGGATATAACTATTCTCTCAAGTGATAACGCGCAAGCTCTACTACTGTAACCGCTTCACATCATACTGTGATTGTTTGACACCTGATCCAAAGAATAAAAATATCGTTAAGTATTGCCGTTGCTACCTGGTAAGCTACGTCATGCACAGGCATGGGAGATGGGTTGTAATTAGTGAGAGGATCATGAGCAACTTTCATTCAAAGAAGGTGAAATGGAAGATTGATATAGACTACGTATGATTCAATAATAGCTAATTGTATTAACATAATGATTTGCTTTCGTTCTCCGTACCTATTATCAATTTGGAATTATGTGTAATTTATTATTATTTATCTGTACACAAAACCTTAAAAATATATTATAAATTAGATATTTTGTGCATATATTTTTTTAATAAAGCAAACTTAGTATGTATTTACTGTCTTTGACTTTAAAATAAAGTATATTTGTCTCTGCTCCCAGCATTGTTCAAATTGTTCCACGTTTCTGACGAAGGAGAGCCTTAGGGTCTATTGACATATTACATATATTTCAATGGACTTGAGGCTCTCCCCACATCAGTGATGACAGTCTTGAAAATTCATATTTCATTTAACAAAATTAGGATAAGGTTATCAGCAAGTATCGAGACGCTAATTTCAAAAGCATATCTTGAAAATAACTTTCTATATATTACACTCTAGGGGAAGTAATTATATATGCTTAATTATTTTTCGGCTTTTGGGGCATTTACTCCAAGATTCAAAATGTAAGTTTGCTCTCAGTTTTCCCTTCATCTGCTAAAGCAATCAAGCTGATATTTTTGTAGTAATTCTGACTAACGTATCTTTTAGAAATAAATTACTTTAGTCCTGATTAGATTTTGTGCTTACACGTAGTCGTTAGTAAAAGTGTTTCACCATTAGTAATAGGCAAAATATCACATTTCCTTGTTTCTCTTTGTATTAAATGACGAATCGACGGTGATGGATGGATGTTTCATACATAAATGCCCCCTGGAGCTATAAGATAGAATTCATTTATTTGTAACTCTACTTTTTGCAGATACATACGAGCTGATAAAGTTAAATCACAAAAGTGTGCTTTTGTATCAAAACTATACATTTTCGCAACATGGCCGCTCTTTTAAGAATCAGTATTGTTCAAGGAAAAATACGATGAACTGCGGTGCCAAGATTAAGTTGGACAAATTTGGGAAGATTGTTTTCGCTTTTTCGGAGCATAATCATCCTCCGCCCAAAATGTATAAAACGGGTGATGGTAGCTATGTTAAAATTTGATTAGGAATGAAGCGTTTTAAATTATTTTATATATATAATTTGCAAATAATCTGGACAATATGCTGGACAAGGTAACTTCAAAAGGAGAATCTGTTTCCTCCTAATAGCTAGTATCGGGTCGGTGACAATTTGCTGTTGCAGTTGCCAAACATGCACACCCGTTTGCCTCCTCTAACAAAAACTAAACATAATTATCAGCATAAATAAAGATATATGTAATCGAATTTAATTTGTCCTGACAGAAGTTGTTCTTGTAAAAATTGCTCAACTAACTAAAAAGGTCTTTTATGACATTGACTAAATCGTGATCACATTGCCTAAAGTCATTGTAAAATTAATTTGTTGGGTTATGTTTTTAATAGAATCGATATTTCTTTTTCTCTTTGAACCCATATGCATGGACTGAGCTGATGTTGATAAGTTACGTTACTTATTGTATTGCTAATTGATTTTTTTAATAGGAAGGTTTTAAATATGTAATGAAATGTATTTCATAAACTAATTCATGTGTAAAAGTTCGTTGATTTCGGAAGTTTTAAGCATAAAATATTAATTAATTTTAAATTATAATAAAATTTCAAATTTGCCTGTATGTACTATTATTTCAAATTTATCAGAATAATGGGATAAATTACTATGAATATGATACTATCATTCGGATATTTCTTACGTGTTGTTTATTCTCGTGACATTTTCCTTTATGATAGACGCCACCATTGAACATTCCATTTATTATTTTGTGGTTACGTTGATATAGATGTTTATATTACAAATTACAGCTGTTACAGATTATGTGTTATTATTTATTTTATCGTAATAAATAAAGCTAGTTTATATATTATATTTTACTTCATTTATCATTCGACACTCCATAATTATAGCTTTTTTAAGAACTATTTAGCCATCTGCAGAAACATCTTGAAAGTACAAAATTAAGTTAGTCATTCATTTTTATTAAAGTAATTTATTAATAACTGCTTTCCGCAGGACAGTTAACGTTGTCCAGTTACCATTTTTTCAAGTTTTGCTAAAAAACCTTAAATCAAAAACCTGTTTATATTAGTGAAATAATTTTCAGAATCAAATCAATGGTTCGGAGATAATCCGTATGTCTAAGCAAAATTTACCTCTTTATAGTATCAGTACAAATAATGAAATAGATTTCGTTTGTATATAAATTCCAGATTTTTTTACAGATACATACGAGATAATAAAGTTAAACAGTAAATGTGTACTTTTGTATAAAAACTACACATTTTCTCAAAAAGGACCTTCCTTCAGGAATCAGTATTGTTCAAGAAAAAACGCGAAGGACGGGTGCCGGGCTAAGATTAATTTAGATAAGTCTGGAAAAATCGTTTCTGCTTTCTTGGAACATAATCATCCTCCACCTAAAATGTACAGAACCAGAGACGGGAATTACATCAAAGTTTGATTTATTACTTCATTTTACTTATCGGCCATCAAACATTCCTACGCATAATACTAGTAAGTAAGTAAGTAGTAGTTTAAAATAATTGTGACAAAGCAGGGCAGGGTGATAGTTAAAGTCAAAGTCAAAATCTTTTTATTCCGTAAAAATGGCTACATTTGTTTGGAATCGTCACAATTTTTTTCCCTACCGTGCAGTTCATGACTAGGTGAGCACTGATAAAAATACTGCCAAAAAACTCAGGCATCCCTCTTTTGGTATCCAAACAAATTTACATAATTTATTAATTACATTATAATTGGATCGACTCAATCCCAGGTATTTTTATCATTAATATAGTCAGATACTTTATAATATGCCCTGCTATACAATTTGGCTTTAATGGTAGCTTTAAATTTGTTTATTAACAATTCTCTTATATTGCTGGGAAGTTTGTTATAGAACCGTATACATTGCCCCATAAAAGAATTACTTATTTTGTGGAGACGGCTTGGATGTAACACAAGATTATGCTTATATCTAGTATTTATGTTATGAGTATCACTCTTATTACAAAATGAGTCTATGATAATAATAATGAGTCTAGATAGCTGAGGAAGAGGGAGGATCTCCCTAATCTAATTTTAAATAAAGCCATGTTAATAGGTCACATTTAACATCTGTTAGTCTCATGTTTATAGTGAGGGGTGAGGCTCAAAATTATCGATTAACTTGAATAAATCGATATGGTTGTCAAACATATAGGAATTGAATGCAGTTATTGTGAAAAAAAAATTAACATAAATTCTTTGAAAATCAGTTCTTGCTTAGATAGTGTAATTTTAATTGAGTACGATTAGAATCCATGTCCGTTATATTATTTCTTTTAAGAAAATTATATAAAACAATACACACTTTTAAGAAAATTATATATAACAAAAAAAATATTATTATTATTATATTTTATTTATACACTTTAGATACATTTTTAAATATAAAGATTTTATATAAAAATAAATACATTTAAAAATATAAAAAAAGGGGGTACCCGCCGGTAGCGAAGCGAAGACCCAAGCTACCGGTGGTTAGGGCTCCAGAGTGAGGAACCTTCTCACAATACGGGCCGTGTCCAAAAGAACCGCCTTCTGAATCTGGTTCTTGACCCAACTGCCAAGCGAGAGCCTCTCAAGATATCGGTCGAGGCTCTTCGCTATAAGCCCGTTCACTGTCACGACTATTGGAACAATTATCGTCGAGTCCACACGCCACATGGCGGTAACCTCATGAGCCAAGTCCAAGTACTTAGAAAGTTTCTCTTTCTCAGCTTTCACGAGGTTTTCGTCATGAGGAATGGTAACGTCAACGAGAACTGCACGGCGTGTCTCCCGATCTATTATCACAATATCGGGCCTATTGGCGACAATAGTCCTGTCTGTGATAATTGACCGGTCCCAGTAGAGCGTGATACTACCGTTCTCGAGAACTGGCGCTGGTGCATATTTATAATATGGCAACTCGGTACTCACAAGGCCGTATTTAAAAGCAAGTTGCTGGTGAATGATCCTAGCTACTTGATTGTGTCTATGTAAGTACTCGCCGTTAGCAAGATGAGAACAACCGGAAACTATATGCCTGAGTGACTCACCAGGACGGTGGCATGCTCGACAAATGTCGACCGTACCGTCCTTCAGGATATATTTCCGGTAGTTGTTCGTCTTGATAACTTCGTCCATAATTGCACAGACAAAACCTTCAGTTTCCCCAAAGAGGTCACCGAAACGTAGCCAGGCCACCGACGCGAGAGAGTCTACATCAGCCCCATTAAGAGCTCGGTAAAATCTCCCGTGTAACTCCTTGCTCTTCCATACTTCCTTGCGGTTTTGAGTAGTGAGCACCAGTGGTTTGCGCCAGTTCTCGTTCGCCAGGGATAGTGGCGTAAGGCCCTTGTCGACTGCAACAACGTCGCGGTGCATCCCACTTTCACAGTGCAGGAAATAGTCCCTGAGTTTGCACACCTCACGGTTATGTAAGGCCTTGACATTTAAAAAGCCACGACCCCCATCTTTCCGTGGGATGTACAGTCTCATCACCGACGATCGTGGGTGATGCATGCGATACGTTGTTAGCAATTTTCGGACCTTTCCATTCAGGGCATCTAACTCAGCCTGAGTCCACCTTAGTACGCCAAAAGTGTATATTAACAGTGGCATAACCCAACCGTTGAAGGCCCGAACCTTGTTTCCGCCTGACAAGAGACTTTTCAGTACTTTTGTCAGGCGACCAAAGAATCGTTCCGTCACCGATTGCTTTATGTCCCTGTCAGCTATACCTAAGGATTCCGACATACCAAGGTATTTATATGTTCCGACTTCAGAGAGAGATCTGAGGGACATGGTCTCTGAGAGTTGTAAACTATCGGAATTTACAACTCTACCCTGATTTACATGTACGACCGCACATTTGTCAACACCAAATTCCATGCCTATGGAGTTGCTGAAAGTTTCCGTTACTTTTAGCAACTTCAATAAGTCTGGTTTCTTTGGTGCGAACAACTTGAGGTCATCCATGTATAGCAGGTGAGAAATGACCTCACCCCCGCTGCGAAGTCGAAAACCCAGCCCTGAGTCCCTTAACAAAGTGCTAAGTGGGTTCAGAGCTAGGCAGAACCATATCGGGCTCAGACTGTCGCCCTGGAAGATGCCACGTTCAATCCTTATCAGATCCGCAGACCCAAGAGAATCCCCGCCCCCTGGCTGACAAAGTACTGTGGTCCACTGCCCCATACATGAACTGAGAAAGGAGCGTAGAGTTGCATCTACTTTATACAACTTATTATTATTATTATTAATTGGATGTGGTAGAATCATAAGATTTAATTACGATATGAGCCCCTTCTTCTTAGCGTTACCCCGTTCCCTAATCCATTAAGATCGGCGGGGTCCGCTACCTAAGCCTAGGGATTTGGCAAAGATACTGATTTTTACGATATGAGCCCTAGGTTGGTTTAATCTTAGTGGTCGATTATCGAACTAAACGCCGATGAGGTTCAATTCCATGTTGGCAAAGCAATATTGAGATGCCTATTTTCTGTATTAATTTATGATAGTAAAGAATTTGGTGTGAAGTTATAGATACTCATACATAGATTTATGATAGTATGACTTTTGTCGAAAAATTCAAAATAAATGATAAACAAAGAAAGTCTTAAAAGAGTGATAGCGTTTTATTTATGACATGAAATATTAAGTCCTTGCCTTTTTAGTCGTCGATTTTTAATATTGCCTGGTGTGAAAATATCTATCAGTCTATTTAAAGTTATATGTTAAAAATATTTTTCTGATTTAGCTAACATTTCTTTAAAAATATACATTTGTTTATTTTTCCGCTTTTCTATTTTCATTGTTATCGTTATTTTTGTAACCATGGGGAAACGTACGTGGCATCAACGCAGCACTTACGGGAAGCTATATTTTAACGACATGTATGATAACGCAAGGGAATGCACACTTCGTTTTTGGTGCGGTGACTGTTGTCTGGAAATTTTGTTATCCAAAATATTTTGAGCCATGTAGCGGGGATAGCTCAGTGGATAAAAAGACATCCTATTACAGACCTGTTCCTGGCGTCGACATGGGTACCACTAAATCCATACTCTCGGATTTATGTACGTATTTGTAGAAAGGTCTGATTTCCCCTCAGGGTTGTGGAGGTCTGATGGTAGTCGCTTTATGTCAAAATCAGTATCTTTGCCAAATCCTTAGGTTTAAGTAGCGGATCCCACCCGTCCTAATGGATTAGGAAACGGGATAACGCTGGTAAAAACAATGAGCTCTATGACCAACTGGAACTGAAAGTTGATAACGATGAATTGAAGTAGCCGTGATTTCAAATCTTAACACAAATCAGGGTTTTTGATATTCGGTTTGTCACCAGTTCTTAAAAGTGAATCCTGTATGACTATCGAAAGCGTTAGTCGCAACTGTTGGACCCATGACACAGAACTAAATCATAGGTCTATTATATATAAATTCAGTCAAAAGCAATTGACAAACGGAGTTGGATTTTGAAATATAACAGAAAACATTATATTATATTCTTTTCATTTTTTTTTATTCCCTCGTATTTTTT
The DNA here is from genome assembly GCA_947507595.1 of Pyralis farinalis. Taxonomy (NCBI): domain Eukaryota; kingdom Metazoa; phylum Arthropoda; class Insecta; order Lepidoptera; family Pyralidae; genus Pyralis; species Pyralis farinalis. The sequence goes on from OX382270.1 coordinate 6,508,693, forward strand.
ATACAATTGGACAGTCGCCTATTGCCAATATGTTTACGTAACATGTGTATAATATGACCTATTTGTTTTTAAAAAGAGTTACTTTTTTATTGGTATGAACTTGTTAAAATTTCCTGCTTCATATCCTTGCCCTTGATAAATAGAAAAACATATAAATGTAATCGATCAAAAAATCCGTTTTTAGCGTTTGTAGCACGGAACCTTAAAATTACCTAGTCAAAATTACATTTACAACTAGTTTAAATTTAGATTATTTTTCAGATTTACACGAGTTTATCAATGTGAATGGAAGAACTGTTCTTCTATACAAAAAATATACATATTCTAAACAAGGCATGTCCTCGCTCAACCAGTACTGCTCCAAGAAATTGTCCATGCGATGTGGTGCTAGACTGAAGTTAGACAAAGAAGGCAACATCATCAATGCTAATTTGAACCACAATCACCCACCGCCTGAGTTTTACAAAACTTCTAACGGTACTTACGTTAAGGTGCGCAGTTAATATGCAGACGTATAAGGTAATAATATCATATTTTGTACACATGTTTGTTTTTTATTACAAATATTTTCTACCTACTATTATTTATATTACAATGTAACCACAAATACAACCAAATACCTTTGGTTTGCCAATGACGTTACTGAATAGATACTGTACCGTATTCTAAACGATATTCTTAATCCGTAGCAATAAAGATAAAATTACGACAGCACGAAAGCCATTCGCAACGTCTTCGTCCTTAGTTCGGTTATCGTCAACGAATTGTTGCCGTAGTAAATGAGGTAATTGCATAGCTCGGACAAATTGTACCACTTTGCCAGCGTAAATAAAAATATAATACTAAAGTCAAACACTCGCTGCCGACGGCAAGACGTAGTGACGCACCACTGTCGTATCGATGTTTATATTATGAAAAAGTAAAGAATCTAAATATTAAAACAGTTATTTATAATTAATAATTATTAAATTACCCGCACTTATTAATTAACCGCGCGCCAGCTCACACTATTCTTCATCCTTCTAGGTATCGACAAGAGACACACCGCACGCATTGTTCCTAGCGTACTGATGATTTATAGCACCACGGGCAGCGAGTGTTTGACTTTAGTTTCACAGTTTGAAAACCAAAGTATTTGGACCAGTGCATCTTCCCCACTTTAACGTACGGTATAGGATTAAAATTAGTTGTAAGGTTAAAAAGCGAAATTATGGAGATAAATTTACTCGGAGGTTGTCTAAATTCGATAGCCATAGTAACATAAATTGCCAAGTCAGTATGCAGAGCAGTCACATCTACTCGTACCGTGTTAGCGTGGCCGTGTGGTCCCCGCGGGCAGTTACAAGCGTCATGTATTTTTTTTTCTTAATTTAAAATATAATTTCTTGTATCTTATCCATATTCATTGATAATAATAAGTCTTTTTACACAAAGAGTATTTTTAATGTACCTTATGAACATATTGTCAGGAAAGGGCAGAACTGTTTCAGGCATTTTATTATAGAATCGAATACAATTTACATAAATAGACCTACCAATCCTAGGAAGGCGATGTACCGACATACGCAACTTATTTCTGCTTCTAAGATTGTCACTGAAGTTTGAAAATAACTTTAATTTCTTCGCGCTCTACATTATACTTTCATAAATAGAAGTATCTAATAGTGAGAATATTTATTTCTTTGAACACTTCCCTGAGAGACTCTCTGGATCGTATTATAAATGGCTTTTTTGCTAGATAAAAATATGTTATGTTTCAATGTCTGCCTCCGATCCCCCAAACGGTATACCATACGACATAATGCTGTAAAAGTAGCTGAATTAGACTAAGCGCGCAGTAGCCACGGGCGTCAATTGTCTGATATTCCTAACTGCTTTCTTGAAGAACCCTTTGCTGTAGTTCCTTGGAAAAACTTTGGCTGGCAGCTCATTCCACAACTTAGAGTTCTTGGAAGAAAACTTCTCTGGAACCGCACAGTACGCGACCATTGCGGTTCCAGCATGTGAGGGTGAACTCCCCGCCGTCGACGAGCGACACGGTTATAAAAAGTAGCGGTCGACATCATATCGAACAACTCTTCAGAACACAACCCGGTGTACAATCGGTAGAACACACAGAGTGTTCTTTTTTTTTTCACAGTTCGTCTTTGAATCGAATCACATGGTCCAAACTAGTATCCAGGTGCTCCTGTCCAAAAGAGACTGCAGTACTCCAAGTGTGGTCTGACTTGAGACTTATATAACATAAGTCTTTGCCCCGCGCTGAAGTACTGTTTTACTGTATTGAACACTACTAAACTACTAAATTTGCTGCATTTGATTTTAGCTGAGTTTAACAAAAGCTTGTTACACGTGAACCAGTTTAGAATGGCAGACAGAACGCCTTGACAATTTTTCTTATTATACAATACACTTTCTGCCAGTTACGGTAAGTGGATCTAGAATAAGTTTCTTGTAACTTTTCAATAGAATTCCTGATAATATATTTAGTTTTAAGTATAGGTATACCTTTAGCCAAGCTTTACTCATATTTTAAAAACTGTATAAAATTAAACTGTTTTATCTAATACACTATTATTTTACAGAAATAAAATTGTATACGCATGAATTAGAAAAGAAAGTAGGCAAAGTGACGAAAACAAGAAAATACTGCTCCAGATGCTATAGGGAAAATAAGAACAATAAAAATAGAAATTATGCCAGATTAAGAACCAAACAAGTCAGCACGTACTGTTTACAGTGCCCTGGTCAGCCTCATTTTTGTTTGTCCTGTTTCTATATTGAACATATTGTAAATAAAAATGCAGTTTTATTACAGAAAAATTAAATACTTGTGGTTCTAATTCTACAAATAACCAATACTGTATAGTCGCGTTTAAGCACGTTTGATAGCTAACCATCTGACATTGTCTAATGATTTTTAAGTCAAACTTAACTTTACTTTCTTGAAGAAATGGGTGTCGATTATTCATCACCGAGTCAATAAATTATATCTTTTGAATTAAACACGTTGGTAAACATGCTAGATGACCTACAGCAATCGAACAAATTCAACACTCTTGCCTTAGACAGACGACACGACTCAAATTATTGAATTAAACAATTTTTAACGGAAGTATCGCGTGTTTTATTTATTTTGTTGAACCTGACGTTTCGAACGCTTTGCAGCGTCCGTGGTCGCAGGAAGACAAAACGTCAGGTTCAACAAAATAAATAAAACACGCAATACCTCCGTTAAAAATTGTTTAATTCAATGTGTAACAATCGCGAAAACCTAAGACTCAAATTATGTTTACATGTCAAGCACTTTTACATAACATTGCAGAAATGCACGTAAAGCGTACTTCTCAAATTGTCTACGTATACTTTTGAAACGCTAAGTAAACCTGGGTTGGGTAACCTGGCCAGGACAAGGTACAGAAGTTACAATTTATATCATACCAACGCACACCTAGGTTTTCGCTCAGTTGGCAGTACTTCGCGCGGCCCTATCTCGCGCACTAAGTATTTTATATGTTATTGAGATTCTGTCAAATTCCGTGGTGATGGCTGATGTCTATGCGCACATTGTAATAATTACACAATAATTAATGCATGTCGTCAAACAAATTAACACAGCACCGTGTAGTTCAAAAAGGAACTAACGCGCTTTTGGTGATTAAGTAGTCTTGGAAGCAGTGTTAAGCCGGCCGCTGTGTTCTGCTCAATTTGAGCCGAGCCCTTTATTTATGAAGATAAATTGTCTTGAGGGTTGATAAAACTTTTTAATTAATTATTATTCCCTAACCAATGACACTACCAATTTTGATTGCGAAACTATCTATCTTCCTTCACTTTTACGTCACATTAAATATATTTTAAGCTCATTTGTTTTATTTACCATTCTTATCGCCTTCTTAAAACTTCTGAATATACAATATGTTATTAACCACCGTCGTGAAAGGAGGAAACAATGTGGTATTCGTAATAAACATCCACTGTTAATATAAAACTCCGAAAATAAAAAAATACAACTGCTTCATACAGTTTGAACAAGGAGATTATTGAACTTTTGTACATATCAGAAATGATTTTACATTGGAGCCCGTAGTATAAATTGTTATTAATTATAATTATTTTCACCTTCTTTTAAAACGGTAATTAATAAACATGTATTTAAATAGGTTAAGTGGAGATAGTGAGCACGTGTTTTCGCCCGCTATAATTGCCTTTTCTATTTTATGACATTTTTATCTATTTCAGATTACAAAGGTCTCTTGCCATACGAGATACTACCATCAGGAAAAGGGAGGAAAAATCTCATTATAGTCAATGGGCATACATTTTCAGTGCAAGGAGGAAACCCATCCACTTTTTACTGTTCCAGAAAGTCTAAAGGAGGATGCCGGGCTAGGGTTGGTCTGGACCGCAATAATGTAATCGTTTCTGTTGACCTGCTGCATAACCATCCTCCCCCCGTGTTGCGTAGAGGCGCGGACGGGACGGTATTGAAGGTTTCTCGGTATTAAATACTCATGTCCAAGTGACCAAATAGGTGTATCTTTCGAGCTTACGTCAAATTCAGATTCGATACTGACATATAGAAACTACGTAGTCTTCTGGTATGGACACGTATTTATCTCGGTACTCAAATTATGTATGCACGACGGCAAATTAAGCTATACAAACCCATGTAAAATTCGCCTTTATTACTAATACATTTTATCTATGAGTGTATAGCGTGATTTGTCATAGTTTTCATGGGGTTTCACAGCAGAAGTAAGCAAAATTATGTTTAGATTTAAAGATGTTAACGAGTAAAACGTAGATCGTTTACTTACGTTATAAATGTCATGTATTAAATTTCACAATTTCGTCGATTACGATAATATCATTTCAATTACTGAGAGCAAAAAGAGATATTCCGCATGAATTGTAGGATGTGTATATTGTATACATAGTAAATCAAGAACACTATACGAAAACCTGCCATTGTCCGTGCTCGTATATCCCGTCTTCGTCTTTTTTTTTACATCTTTGCTTAGATTTATAGGACAGGGTTCATGAACTATTGCAATCCATTCTTCGTCCAAATGCTCAGCTCTTCTAGATATACTCATTGTTAAATTATGTATTGATTCGCTGGTTTAAATACTCACACAAATAGAATTCCTTTAGACACTTACTGTCCATAAAGTTCACATCTATGGTATAAATGGAAGACTAGTCACGAGGCTGGAAAGGTAAGTAATTGCTGGATGAAGTAATGTATGAATTGTTAACCCCAGACGAGACGGTCATATGAGTCAGACGACTGTCATTTGGCATGTGACATAAATATTGTTCCCAAAAAATGCAAGGTAGTAGATTAAATTGTACAGAAAATGTATAAAAAATAATAATAATTGAAAGCTTTTTCTTGCTCATACTGGGGCAATTATTAAAATAAAATATAATCGTAAGTAATCATAGACTAGTGACGGTCGAAGACAGAGTTGGAGAATGCGAGAGAAAAGCTACCACGATAATTAAAAAATGTAAATTTGAATAAAACTTTCAGTTTAATTTTCGAATACCCCCGCCGGATATGATAATATATGTCTTCTTTTTACGAATGTAATTCGAATATTTCCGCGTAGGTTGAGGAAAATATGTGTTACTACTATATGTTACCCAAGCCTAGATCAAATTGGCCCAATTTGAGATTGCTGTCGATCGATTATCGATCCTAATCGATTTTGCCACATTTAGATCATTGCTTGGTTGTTGTAATGGTAGGCAAAATACTATAATGAAATTGTAGTGGTCGATAGACATACAAGAGTGTATATAGTACAAGTATATGTACTGTAAGGCCTCGGTCCCATTATGCCAGACTGGCTGTTTCACCGTAATCGGTCGTTTTATATGATTTATATGTTCATGTCGATTGATTCGGCAAAAAAAAACGATCAAGCTGGAACTGCAGGAAATGAAAATTTCTATGTCAGATTTCATATTGCATATGCATAGTATATTCTAACTTATCGTTACCGTCAAAAACATTAAAAAGGTGAGATCAAAAAGCCAGAACTGGTTTTGGTTACTACTATGGGGTATATAGCCGCATAGTAGGCACGAGGTCTTAGTCAGCTTGAATTGGCACAGAGTTCTTCTGCTGTTTCGATGTGACTTGTCTTGATGTTCTATATTTTACATTTTAAATTTAAAATGTAGTGTTCGAATTTGGAGTTGAATAGTTTTTCTTTATGTTAGACATATCTTTTTTAATGTTTATTATGGTATAAGGGTTAGACATATTTTTTTTAGTTTAGCAGCTACTTTTATAATGTTTTTGTATTACGTGTTACATTAATGTTTAACGTGGAAATGGAAAATAAAATAATAATTATTAATGTACCTATATTTTTATACATTTATTTCGGACTACTGTGAAATAGTATTAACTGATAATTATTATTCTTATTACCTTAATACGTAGGCCTTGATATAGCATTTTTATACGGCGTCGGGAGCCAAACAAGCTAGATGGTTTGTGCACTGTTTTATTTTTTAGTTAGTCCCTCGTACCTTACTGAGACTATTGTATTCCAGGCCCGGATATGATTTTCGTCAGGATTTCATATGTTTTGCCTGTTTGTTATTTCTTCTGCAATAACAAGCAGGCAAAACATAAAGATGTAATCTAGTGAAAACATAAGAATGATCAATGCTTTTGGTGTTAAGGTTCTGCAAGTAACAAAACTCCGGATTAGAATCGAACCAATATATTATTGAATATTTACTGTTTCTCAAGAAGAGTACAACGGAAAAGTATCATCTTTGTTAAGCTACACTATATTGAAACTAAGAGATTCAAAAAGGCCATACGCGAGGGTTACCCGATCGATTCGTTGTTCACACAACAAAAATAGACACACCCATGTTGTTAAGAAAATTATTCTATTAATATTTAAATTTTTGTAATCCGTAACAGCTATAGCTGCGAAATGAACTCTCCGCCGAGATTTTCTCGAGATTACTACCCTACACCATGAGGCTTTTTAAATAGGTTGTAAGGGCTGGTTTTATAGGGTCGCTTATGTACGAGTGATGCTCCTGATGTTACTCGTATAAATGTCCGTAGGTGACTGTTTACTATCACGTTTCAGAACTTACGTTTGTTTGTCCCCTTGATGGTTTAAAAAAATAACTCCCAGTGTTATTCGGCGCGGTTGATTAGAAAGAATTTTTGGTTTGGTGAATTTGGTAATGCTCGCGTGGCGATATTGGAGCCTCTCGGATGCAAGTTACTATGTCGAGAAGATAAAAAGATAGAAATAAAAATCATTTATTTGCCATTACGCCCTTGCGGGCACTTAGACGCGTCTAACATTCTTTAATTTAGATCATATTGTATATCTCTTTTTTAATCTACTAGCATTTCGAAAATGACCATTGGTGAAGAAGAAATACCAAAAGAAACACCAAAAGAAACTTGCCAATAAATATATGTGAGTGTACATATAGTGAGATCAAGTGGTACAATTAAAGATATATTAATACATGTGCTGAATCATTTCCAAACATTTCTGTCAGTTATATTATTCATCGATTATGTAATAACCCTTCTTACACAGAGTAATTTTGATGTACCTTTTAAACATATTGTCAGGCAAGGACAGAGCTGTTTCAGATAATTTATTATAGAATTGAATACAATTTACAATAAAAGATTTATTAGTCTTAGCAAGTCAATGTACTGGCGTACGCAATCTATTCCTGCTTCTAAGATATTCACAAATTTTTGAAAATGACTATATTTTTACGAGCATACATTATGTTCTCATAAATATACTGAGAGGTAAAAATATACATGTAGTTTGCTCAGTAATTATATCATTAATGTTTGTGTCGGAGAAAAGTCTCTGGTATCTATGTGTAACGGAGAGGAACGTTGATTACAACACTATTATGTGAATATTGTAAACATTTTTGTATATGTTTCTTATCAGTCAAGATGTGAACTACGTTACATTTTTATGATTAATTATACGCGAGAATATAGCTATTTCTAAGAGTGATTTTTACATAATGTATTAAAAAAATGTAAACGGTTTTAATTGTTTCAGAATGTAAAAGGAAGCCTCGGAAATATATCAGAAAAGCACCACAGAGGTGTTTAGTTACTGCAAATCAGGTAAAAGAAGCGAAAAAGCTCCTAAAAGAAGGAAAAAGTCAAAGGCGCGCAGCGGCAATTTTAGGTATTAGCGAGAGCACCTTGAGAAAGAGGCTTAAATCTAACTACGTACCTATATCTTTGGGTCGCTATAAACCAACATTTAATAAGGATCAAGAATTCAAATTTGTATCTTACTGTAAGAAACTAGATGATATGTTTTTTGGTATTACAACAAATGATGTAGGTCGATTAGCGTTTGAGTTTGCGTCTGTAAATAAGATAGAAAACCGCTTTGATGATTCATCTAGAAGGGCTGGTCGTGATTGGGTGGACAGCTTCCTAAGTCGTAATCCTCAGTTAGCCAGGCGACTATCAACATCAGTAAATTTAGCGAGCGCTATCGGAATCAATAAAATTCAAGTAGAACAATTTTATAATAATTTGAAAAAGATATATGAAAAGTACAATTTTCGACCTAACAGAATCTACAATATGGATGAAACAGATTTAACTATTAAGAACAGAACATCCGAAATAGTGTCTGTCAAAGGCAGAAAGGCCGTCCGTAAACTTGCATTTGCTAAACGGAGTAATTCTGTTACTACTGTACTGAGCATGAGTGCAACGGGTCATTTCATACCTCCAGCATTCATTTATTACCGCACAAAACCATGTCCTGAGTTGATAGATGGTGGTCCAACGCAATCTATATACATGGTCTCTGACAGCGGATACGTTAGCACAAAGCTTTTTGTCCAGTGGTTAACTCATTTTAAAGATCACGTCCGCCCATCACAAGAAGATCCTGTGTTGCTTATTTTAGATAATCATTATTCACACATTAGCCTAGAAGGAAATAAATATGCTAGAGAACATCACATAGTCATGCTTTCTATACCACATTATAGCAGCCACAAAATTCAGCCACTGGACGTAGCAATACATGATCTGTTAAAAACCAAGTACGCCATCGAATGTGAAAAGTGGATGAATGGACATCCAGGCAGTGAGATAACTCAGTTTCAAGTCGCCAGTCTTTTTAATAAAGCACTTAAGCACGTTGCCACAATTTCGAATGCTGAATCAGGTTTTAGAGCAACCGGGATTCTTCCATTTGTAGATGACTTATTTGACGAGACAGCGTTGGAATCTTAATCTATTACATACAGAAATAAACATTACTACTCCCATTTGAAGTAGAACTGATCACATTCGTCCGTCGTCAGAATCTAATCAGTTCTACTTCTTACAAGACTAATAGTGTTTAGATGGATCGGTCGTCTTTAAATTAACTACTTATCTGAACTACAGAAGATCGCCGTTAAATATTATTACAGATATATTGTATTAGAGACAATCGGATTTGAATATGTTATGGGCATAGATGTCAGCCAATCTACAAGTACAACCAACAAATTTTACGATTTTTTCTGAAAGGAAAATTATACTCCAATAGTAGATGCAGGTGCAACTGCAGTATGAAGTGACGAACAGAGAATATCAACAGATTAAATCAAGAAAATAGTTTTGTAACTAATAAGGAAAACGATATATATCAGTAAGAACGTCAAACATACCATATAAATATATAAGTAATTATTAAAAAGTACAAAAATCTTTCACGTATTTGCATTAATGCTAATTATAATAATGTTAATTATGTGCCTACGTATATTGAGTAATAATCGTTTATGACACTGTCACATATAAGAAAGTTATTAAAAACACTTGTGTTATAATACCGTAATACGTACAGTTATACTATTTTGTCAATACACCGTAAAGTTAATTTCACAAGTAAATAATATATATGGTATAATGTTCCATAAGTGAAGGTGCCTATCTCTGTACATATAAAATATATCCACTAGGTGAATTGTTTGTCACTCAATGATAAATTGGATCAAAAACCAGTTGAGAATGCGCAAGTTTGCATTGCCAGAGGAACACAAATTACAAAAAAAAATTGAATAGTTATATAATTGACGAGCCTAATTATATAACTATTTAATTTTAATTTTTTTAGTCCTAAATGTTCTTAATGCTGTAAACTATTATCTTTTTCGGATATAATTATATACGGATATCAGTAAAATTGTAGGGTAAAATTTTACATTTTACTTTTTTATCACAATCCATTATTTATATTTGAAACAATAAAGAGAATTTTATTTTTTACAGTTCACTTTCAGTTCATAAATACTAATCGATGTCGCCTCCTCCTAGTTCAAGGGTACTCGTTCGCGAGAACGAACAAGACGTCAAAAATGTGGTGGTGTTCGTGTAAAATCTCCAAAAAGTGCACGGCCCGGGTGCATGTGACGGATGGCGAAGAAGTGATTCCATACAATTTAATCCACACTCATCCACCAATTAAATACTATAGAACTGATGAAGGGATTTATGTGAAGGCGTAAATTGAGGTAGTTTTATATCCCTACTACCAAGCTAACACGGCTGCAATACTTTCTAGTTTTCAAGTTACACTAGACTAATTTCTGCCCCCAGCTTCAGGCACGTCAAATTCAACGAATTCATCTAATTTGTACCACTGAATCTATCCACAACAGTCTTGACATACAAACATCTTTGAGAAGTCGGTTATGAATTAAGATTATACTCGTTAATAAATATGATATTTAACGCAGAAATATTTTGATAGTGGGACTCTTTTGGATGGAGCAATAGGGTAATATTTTTTTCAGTTAGGGTAAAGAAAGATAACGTAGTTTGTACAGAAGCAAGTTGTAGATTTTACAGAATACTTTCTACATTCTGTAATAAACCGACACGTTTTTATCCACATTCGTCGCTGTCTCACCCAGTTTTAATATGAAAGCTAGTACATATTTCCCAGAACTATTATATTGTGTTATGAATTATTTCCTTATAGCTGGCGATGAGACTGCTACTTTATACTGAAAATGGTAGCTTAGCTAAAAATACATAGCTCTGGCGTCTGTTTCTCTTTCGTAAGAGTCAATAATCTCTCCAGATCTCATTAAAATAGCTAAATATTTCCTTTTCATGGGAATATTATTCCATTGATATCCCCCGGAGCGGGACACTACTTGTATACTGCATTACATCAATCTTGTCCACAAACCAATGGAACACAACAATAGGTTATTTCCTTCAAGTCTTGTCCAAGGGGCCTCTATGATGTGAACTCATATCCCCGCGCATGCCTATCAAATGCGTGGGATTAATACCCGTGTGATGACAAACCGTGGTTGTTATCATAGGATACCATATTATCGATGAATTTTTTAGGAGAAATTAAATATCTTTACTTACCGAGATATGTTTTTTTTTATTACCAAGAGACTGTGCGGTAAGGTAACTGCTACTAGCCGTGACAAATAAGGGTATGCAGCCGTTTTCTTAGCATTCAAAAACAAAACTATTGACAAAGTCATTGGACGCTTGTAACATATAATATTTACAGACGAGATCGATGGTTGTGTGGTTAGCAGTGGCTACTTTAACACCACGGATTGTGGGTTTGATTTCCACATAAGATACACATTTGTGTACATGAACATGTCTGTTTGTCTTGCTCTGAGTATTTTTATGAGAAGTAGAGCGTAGCAAAGCAGCTTGCCTGGGGAAGTAAATCCACCTCATAGGAAAACGACAGTGAAATAAGAACTCCCTGGAGGGTTGTTGTATTTCTGCGAGTGAGTGATGTTGCCGATAAGCTCTTGAGAAGTTGCTTTATTTGCAGCATAGGTGGTAATGGGCGACTGACACTTCATGCTTATTGCAAGCGGAACCCTGTAGCCTATGAAAAGTCACCACCTCTTTACATCGGGTGAGCCGTATGCTTGTACGTACTGGAAAAAATAATTGAGAATTTGCATTTCATAGTTAATAGATATATGCGTTATTTTGCGTGAATCTAATTTACAGGTACTACTTTGTGTGTTTCGCCACCATTAATACATGAAAACTAGCACCGCCCGCGTCCACCCACTACTGTTAGTAGACGCATGCGGTAACCATGGCAACGACGGCATTTAGTTCGGATTTCTAAAACGGGTAATTTGACGATGGCAGTACTGATCGTGTGTAGTCAATTCCAGGTCCATCATGGAAGTTCATCACTTCATTGCGCGGAGGTTGCCTTTTGAAAGTGGAAGGGTACACTTTCTCAAGAACCAACAGGACATCCAGAAATTGGTACTGCTCCAACAAACAGTCTAAGCATTGTACAGCCAAAGTGAGAATGGTCAACTATGAAATAGTCCATCACGATTTAGTACATAATCACCAACCACCGGGATGGCTATCATTCATAGAATCGTGAAGTATAATTAATAATATCAATAAATAAATATTCATGGACAAATTGAACAAGAGCATCTACTACAAACTGAGCAAAGCTCGTGCGGTGGATACTAGACAAACATACGTAAATACCTTTTTTATAAATACTCACTTGTCATAAACCACCCACATCAAGATTAACAGGCATGAACGTGCACACAAATGTCTGTTCTGCGTGGGAAACGAACCCACGGCTCTTGGTGCTAAAGTTATCGCTATCCATTCCACCATCGGGTTCGTAAGAGGATCAGCTAACATCTACTGAAAAATAAGCTTGGTATTTATTCAACTTATTTATAAATGCTGTAAGTAAATATCGCTTACGTCATTTCGAATCTCAGTTTGCTAATTTAATGATCAAAATCTATTTAAAATGGTGCTGAGAATATATACGTACATCTTAAGAGAAACAATGTTCAATTGTTATTTGTTTTATAAATTATTAACTGATATTAGAATTAAATGTACGATAAAAACTATATATGCATCTCTATATGATTTGCATTCACTATTATAAAGTATGCACTTGCCAAATTGGCCTTATTATTATTAGTTCATTTATTTCCAACAAATTCTTTGCAGGCTGTACAAATAAGCCCCTTTGTCTATTCTAATCAACTAAACCAATCAACTGAAAACTGATCAACTATTTTATTTATTAACGGTACAACGATTTGGTTGATAAGTTAGGAAATGAACGAATCAACTATTTTCCTATCATTATTTGCTTATAGTTACATTTAATCTTCTTTTTTTTAATAAAATAATGTTTTGGTTTCTAATTGAATATTTAAAATCAATTTGAATAGGCGTCGAGACAATGTGCAATTAAAAATACGTTGGCAGAAAAATAAATCTTTTTTTTAATCATGTTTTTCCTTATCATTAGTAACCCATATTCAATAATAATGAGTAGTCGTTTTCTTTCATTTAGGTATTGTAATACGTGCATTCTAAAATTGTACTTTCTTTTGTCTCTACTATTTCGAATCCAGACCGGAGAAAAGGTATTTAGTATCTCAGCAGCGTCAAGGTATTTTTTAAGTCCAAATACTAGTATATACTAGTATATCCTGGTAATAATACTATAAAGATACGTAACTATTTCCCTACTATATACTTCCTCTATGAAAAAATATACAAATTAAAAGCACGAGGTGGCAGTAGAGTTCTTTTTGAGTTCGAACAAATTAATCCAAAAAAAAAACAAATTAATTTTTTGTTCAGAATTTTAAAACTTAAATTTTGTATTAAAAGTTACATTGCAGTTTGTACAGTTATTTTTTTACAGATTTTACAGTACCTACAGCTTTTTTAAGAGAGGTAGGCAGCTTTTTTAATTACCTCCACTCACAGGAAACAAATAACAACTCCCTAGAGGGTTGTTTTTCTGCGTGTAAGTGAGGTCTCTAGTAAGTTCCTAAGGAGTTGCTGTGGTAGCAACAGAGGTGGAATCGCGAGAATAATAATACTTAATGAATTGCAAGCGATTATAGGCTACGGTAACCGATTTACATCAGGTGGGACGTATGCTTGTATGCCTCCCAACGTTGTATTAAAAAGTTATATAACGTCAATTGAATTATTTTACTAGGTAAAAATACTTTGCCTTTTGCCCAGTATTGGAGAAGTGTATTACATCATTGTTCACATAAATTTGAATAAATTTAAGTTTTGACTAATGATACCACAATGTACATTACTATTTATTTAATTTCGTTTTAAACAAATAAGCTGCAACACTGATCACTTAGCATTTCCAGAAACACGCCATTTTTTTTTAATAATACTACCTATAGATTTGATCGATATATATTTGGAAAAAATCACTGCAAATAATTCAACATTAAATAAAAAAAATTTGGTACATTAAATAAAATATAAAATATGTACCTTATTTGAAGTATCAACCTCTAAGTGGCGCCCTCATTTTGTTTTTATTAATAACGCCGAATTTAAGACCAATTCCAAAAAACGCTCAATACAGACACTGTAGAATCATACTTTTGTTTTTTTTAAACATATCTTGTATTTATTATCTATGTACAAGTAACCAAAATATTAATTATTGCTTATTGTGGCCACTTATAGCAATAATCAAAATTGTGCATACATAATAAATACAGAATATGTCTCAAAAAATCATAAATATAGTTCTATAGTGTCTGTATTGAGCGTTTTTTGGAATTGGTCTTAAATTGGCGTTATTAATAAAAACAAAATGAGGGCGCCACTTAGCTCTATGCCCCCTCTTAACACTTTGAGCGCCAATTACACGGCGCTGTGAGGGGTACGTGGCCAGGTACACGGCGCCGTGGATGCGCGGGTGGCCGAGCACGCGGCGCCGTGATTCTCGCCCGTCTCCTTTCGAAGCGTCAGTTTGCCTACCGTCGGAGACGTTGCTTACCCGGCCATACGGACAATTTATCAATCTTTCATTATTCAATCGTTTTTGGATTTTAATTCGCGTGTGATTTGTTTACTAGAGACGATTGTAAACAAACATAATTTTCAGCAATCGTCCATTATAATAATTTTGTCTGGCGTCGATCTACAAGATCAAATGTTGTCTTACTTACTACCCGTGTGAAAGAAAAACCTTGAGATGGTACAAAAAACTATTTATTCACACGCTTCAAATGAGCTTAGCTAATGCTTTTCACCTATACAATAAATTTTCAGGAAACAGAACAATGAATTTGTATGATGTTTTCTTTAGTAATAACTTTTCCAAAATGGAAAGGCGACTTTCCATTTTGGAAAAGTTATTACTAAAGAAACCCGTGCAGCTTAAGGTACTGCAAGTTGTACATAAATTGACGAAAATTGCAAATGTTAAGTTTCGTGAAAAGAAAGAAGGAAATCGCACCAGAACAATTAAAGAAGTTGTGAGGAAAGAATGCAAAGGCTGCAAAGAAAAAAAGAAGAGGGTAGCCACACTATATGAGTGTAAAGGATGCGACGGATCACCAGGGTTCTGTACACAATGCTTTTGTGATGTTCATT
This sequence comes from Pyralis farinalis, assembly GCA_947507595.1. Lineage (NCBI taxonomy): Eukaryota > Metazoa > Arthropoda > Insecta > Lepidoptera > Pyralidae > Pyralis > Pyralis farinalis. Next base: position 6,524,168 of record OX382270.1, read on the forward strand.
CATAGTTTCAGATCCATAAAGTAAATTGTTTCATTTCTTTTCTTTCAATTTTCGATTTTTCACTTAATTTTCATGTATTTTTAATTTTCTTTGTCATAATTAAAACTAAACATTAATTCAAAATTGAGATATTTTCTTCATTTATCCCTAAACCCTGTTATAAGTTATGAACAATTAATATTATATATAATCTATCTTCCCCACGGCGCCGTGTCATCGGCCCCACATATTCTGCCAGCCCGGATACACGGCGCCGTGAATTGTTATTTTTTTTACTGAAATAAATACATATGACAATTTAAAAAACTTTATTTTTTATATAACGCCAATCATTTAGTGCTCAGAACGTACCAAGAGCTGTATAGATTAAATGAAGAAAATACGTCAATTCTAATTATTTTTCCGATGACCTATTTCCCATATTACTAGTTACTACAATATTTGCAACTAGCAGCAAAGAGTACATTGTGTTGATGATATGCATGCGCATGGTGATCAAAGAATTATTATGTAAGTATATTATACATTCTGTGTACTAAGTATCGGGAATTTGTCAATAAAACAAAAAATACAAATTATTCATCTAAATTTATTTTATCGCCTTCAAAGTAGGCCCCATCGCTTGCAATACAACATCTCCACCGCTTCACCCAGTCTTCCATACATTTTTCATAGGCTATTTGCGGTATGGCCTTTAGCTCATTCAGCGAATTTTCTTTTATGGCTTCTATCGACTCAAAACGTTTTCCTCGAAGTGGTAATTTTAACTTGGGAAATAAAAAAAAGTCAGACGGAGCCATATCAGGTGAATACGGTGCTTGGTCGAGAACTTTTGTTGAATTTTTCGCTAAAAACTCTTTCACTATAATGGCTGTGTGTGATGGTGCATTATCATGGTGCAGCATCCATGAGTTGTGTTGCCACAAATCTGGACGTTTTCGGCGGATACTCTCACGCAAACGCTTCATGACGCCTAAATAATATTCTTTATTCACTGTTTCTCCCTCTGGAAGGAATTCGGAGTGAACCACACCACGGTAGTCAAAAAAAACTGTCAGCATCACCTTGATTTTGGAGCGACTTTGCCGCGGTTTTTTGGGTTTCGGCTCGTTTTCGAGACGCCATTCTGAAGACTGTTGGCTTGTTTGCATGTCGTACTCATAAACCCATGTCTCGTCGCCAGTTATTATACGTTTCATAAAGGTCGGATCCGTAGAAGCTCGGGAAACCATGTCTTCAGCGACATGCTTTCGCTGCGCTTTTTGAACAAAATTGAGCTCTTTTGGAACTAGTCGAGCGGCGACGCGTTTCATGCCTAAAATGTCAATGAGAATGTTGTGGACGGACTTAAAAGATATGTTCACCTCACTAGCCAACTCTCTCAGATTCATACGTCGATTTTCGAGCACTAGCTTCTTGATTCTGTCGATGTTTTCTCTGGTCGTAGCGGTTGAAGGTCTACCAGAACGAGGCAAGTCTACTACTACTTCTCGGCCTTCTTTAAAAGCCTTATACCATTCATAAGCCCTTGTTTTCGATATACACGATTCGCCGTAGGTATTTCGCAACATTTTTAGTGATTCACCACATGAAATATCATTTGAAACACAAAATTTAAGGCACACTCTTTGTTCAACAATATTTTCCATTGTAAAAATCGCCGAGGACTCAAAACTATGACCAACAAAAAGTGTAGTTTAAAACAAATTAAATGACAGATCCCGCTCAAATTTTGCGCGCTAAATCAGTACAGTGCTACCAACATGCAGTAAAAAAATTAGAACGACCTCTTTTACGCGGGTCTTTTTATTGACATATTCCCGATACTTTTTACACAGAGTAGTATGTATGTGAACTTGGTAACCATAGTGACAATGTGCATTCATATTTACTGTTGTACTTTGCTTCGATCACGTTTGAAAGTGTTGAAGTGCATGCTGTATCTCACTTGTGTTATGATGCTCAGTACGTATTTTATTGTAACATGTTTTTTATATGCTAAAATCATAAGAGTTTTAACATTGACTATCGACTTTTATAGTGTGTCTATAAAATCTACACTCAACAGTTAGTATTCGTAATAAAATAAAATAATAGTGACAAAATCATCCAAAAAGCAATCCCTTTCAAAAGTTTAATATATTTTTCATAATTTTATCATTTCACATTAGTGACTTCTTTAAAATGCGTCGATAGCACTCCAAGATTATATATGAAACTAAATGATTTTTATGATTTGAATTTCTATGATTGTCGTGTCAGAAATTCACCACTTGGTGAATCTGTTTTAGACTAAACACACGACGGCATTGAGCATTTAAAAATATTCTGTCTGCTTATCTATTTGTATGATAAAGATAAAAGATAAAGATAAAAATTCTTTATTTGCCTTTAGACCCTCACGGGCACTTAGACACGTCTTATATTTTCAATATTATATCTTATCATTATTATTTTTTTAAGTTTTCTCTTTTTTAATCTACCAGCATTTCAAATGACCATTGGCGAAGAAGAAATGCCGAAAGAAACTTGCCAATATAGGTCTTTTTTTTCCAAATCATCTTATACATATTACAATAAATATAATGAGTGTACATATAGTGATATCAAGTGGTACAATTAAAGTTATATTAATTCATGTGCTGAATCATTTCCATACATCTCTGTCAGTTAGATATTCATCGATTCTATAATAACCCTTCTTACATAGAGTATTTTTGATGTGTTTTTTGAACATATAGTCAGGCAAGGACAGAACTGTTTCAGGTAATTTATTGTAGAATCGAATACAATTTACCACAAAAGATCTATTAGTCTTAGCAAGTCGATGTACTGGCATACGCAATCTATTCCTGCTCTAAGATTTTCAGTACATTTTGAAAACGAATTTATATTTTTACGAGCATACATAATGTTCTCATAAATATATTGAGAGGTAACCGTGAGGATATTTATTTCTTTAAATAGTTCTCTAAGTGATTCCCTGGAGCCCATGTTATAAATAGAGCGGATGGCTCTTTTTTGTAATATGAAAATAGTTTCTATATCAGCCGCTCTTCCCCACAACAATATACCATATGACATAATGCTGTGAAAGTAGCTGAAATAGACTAAGCGAGCGGTAGCCACATCCGTCAATTGTCTAATTCTCCTAACGGCATATGCGGCAGAGCTGAGCTTACTGGACAGTTTATTTATGTGAGGGCAATTTTGAGTCTATCGTAATTCCAAGAAATACAGTATCATTAATAAATTCTAGTATATTATTGTCAACAAAAACTTGTGTATTGGAAGACGCCACATTTGGAAGACTAAATTTTATACATTTGGTTTTAGTTGAATTTGATAAAAGATTATTGCATGTGAACCAATTTAGAATGGCAGATAGAACACTATTTACCTTGTCAATATTTTCGCACCGGCGAGCAACATTAAAAATTAAAGAAGTGTCATCGGCAAACAGTAGTATATCCGCCGTTTTCTGCACCATGTATGGCAGATCATTTATATATACTATATTTATATGTTCAAGCCAAGTCTCTTGCGGAGCATGCATACAAATTTTCATACTGTTTATTTATACTAAAATATGAATTGTTTTTCAGGTTTATCGTGGAAATATGTTCGTTGTACTCGAGGCGGCCTACTTCTATACAATGACGGATACAGCTACTCCAAAGTCAATAAACACTCAAATTATTGGTACTGTTCTAATAAGCAGTCTAAAAAATGTATAGCCAAGGTGAAAATGGTGGATTCACAGATTGTGTTTTACCATTTAGATCATAATCACCCTCCTCCGAAAGTGGGTAAATATTTTTGGCTAGATAATGAACAGACTGGATAATGGGATGGCAGTCTTGTTTGTTCAGAAGGCACCAGCGTCGAATACTTATTATTGCCAGTTTTTCGGTGGAATATTCGCCACATTTCTCTCTCCGTAGTATTGACTGACTAAGGTACTTTTGGCGCTGATATTAGTTTTAATTGTATGTTTAATTCTTGTCTGTTTGTCTGTAGACCTAGCACCGGACTTGGTGGGACAGTTATTGGTATAGGTGCAATCGTTTTAAGGATTTCTTACTGAAATGGTAAAAAATAAACCCTTGTGGTGCGACTTTGTCACATTGTGACATTGGCATATTTCATCAACAATTAATGCTTTTTTTATATCTTTTGCATATCTAACTAATTGCAAAATTATATATATACTTTTTTTTACAAAAGGAGTTTGAATTGGGGGTCGAACTTTTCAAAGTGCAGCTATTAGTTCCAACGATGTATTATAGTAAAAAAATCATTTGGAAACGTGTAATTTTCGAGTTATGATGAAAAATGTTAAAAATTATCTCTCGCTCCCAATTATCTCAGAATTTTATAAAGCGAAAAATCAAAAATAATTACAGGTAATAAATATATGTAAATATTACAGGAATAATATAACGATTTTCAAATTAGTATAGTTTTTTAGAAAATCATGAACAATCCCTTGCATTCACACTTATACAGGCGGCTTTTTTATTTTAACTAGTAGTTATTGCCCAAACTAAGGAAATCCTCAAACACTGAGTGGATTACTTATCACAGCAGAGACTAAAGATTTATCAAAATATAATGTTTGAAATGGAGATAAATGGGGCTTCTTCCCGCGCCTTTGATGAGTGACATTGTTGTTATATTTGAAAATTTTACAATTCAGTATAAAATTAGTTTTGTGTGACAATTTCGATAGTATTTTGTAACATAAGTGCTAGTGAAATTGTACAGTAATGAAAAAACTCAAATATAACACGTTTATGCACTTTTTGGAAGACGTGAATAAGTTCCTCAAGAAAATCTTGTAAAAATCACTGTCGTTTTACGGGTGGTATTTAAATTGAGTTGATTAGGTCGAGTTTCCCTAACTTTGACACTGGCATAAAGTAGCAACGCTATTGCCATATATATGTCATAAATAAAAAATAAAAAAAATATAATGGAGATAAATAACGTTATGTGCCCAAGGAATCCTCACAGTTGATACAGTTCTTATACGTAACGTCGAGTAGCTGACAAGCATACGGCTCACCTGATGTGAAACCATAGCTCATAGAAGTATGTTACTTCGTTGTTCCTAATTAAATATAGCTAAACCCAACGTGTGCTAGCAGGCTAATGCATGTGTAGGTAAGTTTAGTTGGCTCTAAAGATACCTAAGCAACTTAATAGCAAAAACCAGTTATGGATAAGGTTTTGTTTCACTCGTATGTTTTGTTTACGATGAACTGTACATATCATTTATTATGTTGGCTTACGTTTTGGCCCAGTAAAAATGTAGACTTGTAATAGAATAATAAGGTATAATAATTAAATGTATTAATTTTATATATTGCGTTTGTTATTTTGAGAATTATGAATTTATGCATATATTCTTGGCAGTAAAAGCTTGAGCCAGAAGGCACAGCGTGCTATACACAATGCAGTGTTGGTCCCAACGCTTGCTTATGGAAGTGAAAGCTGAGTGTGGCAGAGAGAGCATGAAAGTGGGATAAACGCGGTCAAAATGCAAGGGTTGTGCAAAATTTGTATTTGCAATGATGCTATTGTCGAGAAACAGAGTTGATCTAAAAGAGAGTGTCGGTGTTAAAATAAGAAGAGCCACGCTCCGTTGGTTCGGGTATCTAGAAATAATGCAGGAGGAAAGAATTACAAAACAGATGTACAATGCGAAAGTAGAAGGATGTAGAAGTCGAGCAAGGCCAATACTTACCTACCATGATCAAATTTATGGTGTTTTATCAGAAGATGATGTTGGGAGCCTTAGAAACCGGCGAGCGTGCATGAGAAGACCAATGAATGTTATAGAAGCTAGTGAAGTGTGTAAGGATCTAGTTATGTGGCACTCGCTGCTCTGCCTACCCCGCAAGGGAGTTATAGAATAGATAGGGCGTGAAGTTATAGATAGATATAGAAGTATTGGATCAAATTGCCAGATATAGAAGTATTTTAATTAAAAGTAGTTGTCAAGCTTAGCTCAGTGTTCAGCTCAGCTTACGATTATTTTTACATCTAATTTTCCAAAGGTCGGGGGGACTTTCTACTTTTCAATAAGCCAACCGCTTATCTGTAATGTTATATAAAACGTCATATATTAAATAAATGAATAATCCTTACATGTAACACTAAAAATGTGGCAGTGGGTTTGGTGTGCGGTAGTCACTATAAAATGTACAATGTAATTCCAAAATTGGAGAATGTCAACGAAGTTAAATACTATTCACGGTCTTATTACTAGCATTATGCCGTTTTTTAATCTATTATTATTTAGCAGTGTCCGCTACTTAAGCCTAAGGATTTGGCGACGACACTTATTTTGACATGGAATGGATTTGGAGCGGTGATAGCCCATTGAATAAACCGACCTAGTGAAAATCAGGTCGCCGGTTCGCATAGTGGCACGTAGGTACCAGTCGTATATTCGTATTTTAGCATTTATACTTATATTTTATAAATATTTACATATTTGTAATTATCACTTGCAGGTCGATGATGGAAAACATCGTGAGGAAACCCGCACGTCCAAGAAATTATATTTCAAAAGACGCGTGACCTTACCTAAGAATGATCTGGTTTTCCCTCTGGTTTGCGGAAGTCTGACGGGCAGTCGCTTCATGTAAAAATAAGTATTTTCGCCAAATCCTTAGGTTTAGGTAGTGGACCCCGCCAGTCCTAGTGAATTCGAAAACGCGATAACGCGAAGAAGAAGAAGACTGATCTTGACATGGAGCGATTGTCGTCAGACCTCCACAACCCGGAGGGAAAACCTTTCTTTGGTTAGGTTAACCTTTCGAAACACAATTTCTGGTTGTTTCCTTGATCGTGGTTTCCACACGATGTTCACTACCGAGCAAGGCATAATTTCAAATATATACGTATAATGAAACCATATGTATATGGGTAGGCAGAGAGAACCGAGCGCCATAAAACGCGGTCCTTACATACTTCACTCGCTTCTGTGACATTCATAGCTCTTTTCATGCACGCTCGCCGGTTCCTGGGGCTCCTGACATCACCTTCTCATAAAACACGACCAATTTGGTCATGGTAGGTTAGTCTCGGTCTTCTTCTTGTCTTTATATTAATATGTTAATTACCAGATAGTGTCGTGCTATTTATTATCAACTGGTCCCCAGTTCGAATCCTTGCATGTACCACTAAATTCGGGTTTTCGTATTCATGTGCATAGGTAAACTATGTAAACATTGTAAATTATCACTTGCTCCCGCGATGAAGGAAAACATCTTGAGGAAACCCATATGTTCAAGAAATTAAATCTCAAAAGATGTGTGACCTAACCTAAGGGAGCTATAGATCGATCGAAGAACTACACCACATATAAATGCCGCTGTCCATGAGTAGGAATGTCTGTATTGAAGTAACGATAGTTTAGAAATTTCGTCACGCATAGCACATCACTATAATAACTCTGTAACATAGATACGTATGTATGTATATCTTCACGTCAGGTCCCTTGCGGGGTAGGCAGAGAGAACCGAGCGCCATAAGACGCGGTCCTTACACACTTCACTCGCTTCTTTCACATACATAGATACGTATCAATTAAAATTTCCTTACGATCGGTACAACCGACCGGAGACATACACGCACTCTATAGGTTGTTTATATACTCGTAAGTGCACAATATATGGCATGTGTAACGTCACATGCAAGTAACAGGTTAAGATTCTTAAAATACTCGTGCTGGTGAAGTGAATTTCATAATTTATCGTTGACATTTGTTGAATTTGTCTATTTCTGGCAGTAGAATATCGTAATATTCCTGCCGGCACATATTGTTAGTAGCGGCAGAAAGCGATAGTGCCATGTTTTAAAGCAATATATTTTCATTTCTGCTATTTGTTTCATTTTTCTCCGTGACAGCCCGCGGTAAATTTTTTATTTTACACGGCATTAATTTGGTAATTTTACCATTTTACCCTAATTTTAATAAATACTTTAATTGATATATTAACACGTTTGTATTAATTTCTTGATGATCCATGCTATATTTATTAGTAAGACTTACAATGGATATGGTTGGGTCCTCAAGGACTTTTCATTATTACCTCAGTTTTGCCAATTGTCTCCTTGTCCTATCCCACTATCCTAGAGCTACAGATTCTTGTTTCTGCTCATGTCTATGTTTTATGAGACATGTGATATATGGAGGTAGTGTTTATGGCTGAGCGATACGACAAGATAATAAGTGATCTTCACATTTAATATATAAATTGCTTCATGTAAATATTTATGTACATATATATGTATATTTACATAGATATAATCATCGTCAGTAAGGTATAAAAAACAGTCAAGTTGGTAAAACGGTCATAACTTTTGTTTTCAATAAACTCATAGCCTATTGACACTATACTAACATTGTTGTCCAGTCTAATATAATCTTGTCATTGTTTAAGGGCTTCCATGGAAATTCATCAGATCCCCACGAGGAGGCCGCCTTCTAGTCGTAGGGGGTAACAGTTTCTTCAGGGCCTGTCAAGGTTCCACTAATTGGTATTGCTCGAGAAAGCTGTCAAAACGTTGCTCGGCTAAATTGAAAACGAATGCTGACGACACAGCAGTGTTCGTATGCAACTTGGACCACAATCATGCACCGAAGTATAGCGATGCTCCAGATGGGGTGAGTGTTTTGCATCAATTTATGCGAAATTTCATTTTGTACCATATCCCGCTTAAAAGTCACAATAGCCAGTTTACTACGTCAGTGGAGTGATTTTTATTACGTAACTAATATGTCGGTCATTGACATTTGTGTAAGTAAATAGTATAGTTTCATAATTTAAATAATGCAATAAATCGCCATAAATTAAAATAGACCCCAAAATAAATCTGCGATAAATGGACTGAAGGATTACTGGTGTCATCATAACTATAACCAGTTAATAAACTTTAGGATCTCATAAGGAAAACATATTTAAGTACGAATCGGACTCGCGCTGGGTTCTGTATTTCTGTATGTCCTTTCATTTCTTACATTTATAATTATTTTGTTATTCACAAAGAAAGCCAAGAAAAATACTTGCTTCAATTTTTCTTGAATTCCATTAATCTTTGACTGCTATAGCTCTCCTGTAAAATATAAATAATACTGCATCATTTTGAATTTTTGATTCAATTCAATAAAAAAAAAACGAAAAATGTTTAATTTTTCTTTCTTTCTTTCAAGAACATTACTTTTGTTTAAGTATTTATCAAGGGTTACGACGCGAAACCCAAACGAGAGGGTTCATAAGTCACAGGATACTAGTGCTAATAATATTTTTAGTCCCTGTAGTTCCATATCTGCTGTTTAAGCAGCTATAGAAGCATAGAAATGTTGTTGATGACGGTCGCATGGTTACAGTTACCTTAGAATCTAAGGCTTAGGTCAATCGGATCATGTTGACCTTTGAACTTTTTGAGCTTTAGTTCCGTGTATAGAAATCATTCCATTGACAGACAGAAACATTGTAAGAGAAGCAAATTATTAAATAATTAAATTAATACTATGAATGTTAGAGAAGCGAGTGAAGTGTGTAAGGACCGCGTCTCATGGCGCTCAGTTCTCTCTGCCTACCCCGCGAGGGTTCTGGCGTGAAGATATACATATATATACATATATTAATACTTTGCTTGCATTATGTTAAGTGAAGAATTTAACAAAGAAACCTTATGCTTGATACACAGCTTAGCATTGGTGGAAATGGACAAATAGTTTAGTAGATTAGCTTTGATCTCAGTTTAGCCGCTTAGCTACCTCGCACATCTCCGGTGGAAAAACAGCTTTAAGGTTATAGGTATTTTTACCAAGATTTTCTAATACTTTATCTGTACTTTGTTTTAGATTCATTTAATTCGTAATGTATAATGTACGATCATAAATCAAATCCGAATTCCATGTAAGTATGTACAAAACCAGAAGTGGATGTTATAGAGAAAGATATACAAAAATATTTTTTTACATTTAAATTCATGAATAACCTCGACGTTCAGGCATTCGACGTGGGAATTTTGAAGAAATGTATTATGTTTTTCTACCATAGATATATGATTAGGCCATGATAAGTTCAGGCCTTTAGCTAAAACACGCAACGTGCCCAGTTGTATGCTGCAATCTAACGCAACTTTTGGCGCTTCTCTTAGATTTTCGCGAAAATACGTGCGTAGCGTACACTCACCGCCGGTGTTTTAGTTGAGGCTCTTATATCCCCAAAGAGAGTCAAACGTGTCGGTTATGCAGAGCGTTTGAAGACGAGGTCACGAAGGTACGACCTGAAACTCCGCCTATTACAACAGCAATTGCGTCAGAACCAAATTGAGACACCCAGTACAAAGTGATAGTAGGTCATATCCTTTCCAACCCTTACTTCTTCAATCGAAGGGATTTAAAGAAAAATCCGCCACGCTGCTCAACTACAGATTGGTGAAGAGCGCATGAAAGCAGCTCGTCTGGGAAGTACCTACACCTCACAGAAAACCGCACCAAAATAACAACTCCCTATCTAGGGTTGTAGTGTTCCCGCGTGTGAGTGAGGTCTCCATAATGTATTGCAAGCATTTATAGGCTACGGTTACTACTTTCCATCAAGTGGGTCGTATGCTTGTATGCCTCCCGACGTTGTATAAAAAGAAAAATCGGCCAAGTGCGAGTCGGACTCGCGCACAAAGGGTTCCGTACCACTATCTATAAAAACGGCAAAAAAAAACACGTTTGTTGTATGGGAGCCCCCCTTAAATATTTGTTTTATTTTAATTTAATTATTTATTCTTAAAGTAAATATATAACTAAATATTCTGTGAATATTTCAAGCGTCTACCTGTTGCCGTTATCAATATCCAGCAAAAATGAGCAAAAAAATCACGTTTGTTGTATGTGAGCACCCTTAAATATTTATTTTATTCTGTTTTTTAGTATTTGTTGTTATAGCGGCATCAGAAATACATCATGTGTAAAAATTTCAACTGTCTAACTATCACGGTTTATGAGATACAGCCTGGTGACAGACGGACGGACAGCGGAGCCTCAGTAATAGGGTTCCGTTTTACCCTTTGGGTACGGGACCCTAAAAAAGACAAACCCATCCATTAAAATACTGAGGCCGAATATCAAAGTGGGAACAGAAAGCACCACGCGCTCGAACCAACGATTCACCAGACTTTAGGTATTGTTCCACCGCAAATGCGAGATGCCGGGAGCGCATCAATGACTGCGACAAATGACATCTGGACACCCTTTATATGTATAATTGGAGTAATAGATTATTAGATAGTAGATTTCCTATATTTGATGTGAATATGGATTAATTTTTAGACAAGGTATTAGTGCTATTTTTACCTCTTCAATCGCTTAATTTTTAACACCCGTGTCATGTTTTTGGCGAGGGTTACACTTCCCATTAATCGCTGACGTTCACGCGCGGCTAAATTACCTTACTGGTGAGTGCATCACCATCATCTTTGGACCCAAAGCCATATTCATTTACATGGGATGCATTTCGCATATTTGAAAACGAGGCTCCGGCAAAAAAGAGGTAGGGTCCAACGATTTTTAATTTGAAGCAAAAATTTGTGAAAATTATCGCTATAGAATTTCGTAACTATTTCTGATGAGCTCGAAGGCGCAGTGGTTAGAAACGCTATTTTGACGCTCGTGGGTTCGTTTCCCACACAGGATTAATATTTTTGTGCATGAACACGTCTGTTTGTCTCGTCCTGGGTGTTTGTAAGAGAAGTAAGTTAAGTGAGGGACCTCCCTTTCTTAACTTATCTCAAGAAATTACCCCCACCTCCTGTTGTGTTCTTGTGTTCTAAAGCGTTGCTGTGTTAGCAAAAGAGATGGCATCGCGCGAGTGATACTTAATGCAATGCATTGCAAGCGTTCATAGTCTACGGTAGCCGCTTTATCAGGCAAACTTGTATGCGTCTCGTCACTGTATATAAAAAAATTATATAATAATTACTATGAGAGATGTCGCATTCCTGCAGAAGAGTGATGCCTCCAATAAGCCTATATGCAGCTTTGACAGCAGCGGGCGATTCGCGAGCGTTATTCTTGTGTAGTAATGCCTCCATAGGCAACCGCAATCCGAGGCGGGTTGTATAGTAGATTGTCAACAAACATAGTATAGAACAAAACAACTCGAATATAAGCCTGGATTCAGTACCTATATCGCGATGCTTTTCACCAAGCAATGTTGAAATTTATCCTCTTGATGCGTAAGCCACTTACATAGGCGTAGGTCGTGGGCGTACTATGTATGTATTATGGCCTTAACATTACTTTTAGTTATTATTGAATAAAATATTATATTTTAAGCTAATTATGTCAAATATACGAATTTTAATTAATTATAACATACGAATTTTAATTATTTACAACAAGGGTCGGCGCACGTCTGTCGAAAAGCAGTGCGATAAAAAAAATGTTACGTAAACTTTGTACCTGCGTAATTTAGATTATTCTTTAAAGTAAATATATATATATATATATATACATTTGAGTCTTTGTTAGTGTAATTCGTACATTCCCCCGTTTGTCGTTTTATAGTTGGCAAAAACAATAATAAATTCATTTCAAACCATACTGCGTGCTTTTTGTTTACCGGAAAACATATTGATGAAAATAAATCTCCATCAGTGTCCTGATTTTTCTTTTGTTTGTGAGGGCATTAACGAAGCAAGGATATTTGTTTACTAGGTTCAGTCAAAACTACAAAACGCATGCGCTTTGTAGTTTTGACTTATGAAAGTTTGCTATATATACATGTGCCGATCCTTATTATTTGTAGTAAGCGACATGTCAACAGTGAAGCTATTTAAACTGTACCAAAACTTTAAAAACGTTCGAAACGGTCACACTCAAACATATGCGCGCCCCTTGCCGCTTCATGATTCTTAAGGCTCGATACCCACTGGCACAGAGTAACCTATGCAAAGCGAAGAATTTTTATATAGCATATTGAACTCTATTTGTACAACATATTACACAGTTTTCTACCAAGATTAAAAAATACACAGATTACATTATTTTTATCTCGGCATAAAATTGCGCATTGTTGTGAAAAGATGAGATCAATACACCATATAAAAATTATATTGAGGCTTTGCTTCGCTTCGACTTTACCATCATTATAAGCGGGAATTAAGTCTAAACCCCCTTACAGTTCATGATTTGAATGGTGACCTATTCTAGTGCTCTAATGCGAGCGTTGGCACTTATGCCAAAAAAAGACTTAGTACGCTAGTCCACTTACTGTGACATGTCGTTAGGAAAATGCAAAATGTTTTGATTTTGTTTAAGAACCTAAATCGTTGTTGTAAAATAAATTGCAAAAGTAATACTTTAACCCTGTGAAGAGGTTTATAGCGTACTCCGCCGCAGTCCTCTACTGCGAGCCAGTGAAGGCTAGTGTGTTTAAGCTGCCTACCAGTATCTTGGTTCGACAATTAACAACTAAGCGCATAGCCAGGAACAATGCCAAGTCGTGTGAAAGCTCCTAATGAGCTCCTGATGCTGACCTGATGAAATCCATCCTAAAACCGGCTACGGCAGCTATTACTTAATTTGCGTATTAGATTAGTCTTATGCACGATTACTTCTTTGAGTTTCTCTAAAAGTATTACTTTCTATGCATATTTTTAACTGTGAAATTACATTTCTATATTGTTACCTCGATTTAATTAAATATTTTTATTGCTCTATTGCTCTTGTGTTTGATTTTTTTTAGTTACTAAATGATTCTAACCCTGATTATCATTATCCTCCTTCACTTCACAACAACGGTACCAACGGATTTATATGATTTTTGCACAGAGTTAGCTGAATGGTGAAAGAAGACAATACACTACTATTTTCCAGAGAAATTATAATATTTCTGACTATAATTGATTATTTCTCCTTCTAACCTATATCGATATCGTTTTTAGAATTGAAGTTCGAGATGATTAGAGTTGGTAATCAGAAGAAACCATTACTTTTACTTCAAAAATACTCTTTCTCCCAAACTACCAGCGACACTCGATACTGGAGCTGTAGCAGAAAGATGTGCACGGCTAAACTCCGCTTTAACGAACATGGTCAAATCAAGTTCTACCAACTAGAACATAATCACAGCCCTCAGAAGTATCATAAAACCCGTGAGGGTATCTACCTCAGAATTTAAATGATAAGAAGTTCACTATTAATTGTAAAATACAAACGAATATTTAATTCATAAAAAAGTTGTTTTAAAATTATTCATGTAGGTTGTTAGTGTAAGTAAAAAATCCGAAATCTATGTAGTGTTGGTAAGAACTGTCGGTAGTGGTGACTATTTACCATACGATGATCCATATGCTTGATACCCCTATTTTTAAATGTTCCAAATAAATTTACACTTTTTATATGTGTGATATGTTTGTTTTTTCTATATCCTTATTTCACACCTATCTATTTTGTTACATATTATATATACCATTAGAAAATTTACGATATGTTGATAAAATTGTTGGCCCTTTCTTTATATGTATCGGGATAATATTACAACTTTGACAGGTTTTTGTTTACACTTTCTTATTTCACACCTATTGCTACACCGAAGTATAGCGAGTGTTTTGAATAATATTTTTGCACAGAAATCGGGAAAAGGTAAAGCATGAGAGCACAATAGACTTTTTTCCGGAGAAAATTATTATATCGCTGACAAATCTTCGCCATTTTTCCTATGACCACGCGAGCGGAAACACAAGCAAAGGCTAATACTTACACCCACAAACTTTTAACAACTGAAGGTGATGCTGTTTCCAGAATTAAAGTTCGAGATGATTAAGGTTGGAAATCAGAAGAAACCACTTCTTTTACTCCAAGAACACTCTTTTTCTCAAACTACGAACGACACTCGATATTGGAACTGTAGCAGAAGGATGTGCACAGCTAAACTCCGTTTCGACGAACATGGCCAAATCAAGGTCTACCAACTGGATCATAATCATAGCCCTCAGAAGTATTATAAGACTCGTGAGGGTATATACTACAGACTTTAAAATGACTAGGAATTAATAATGAAAATAAAATCATCATTATACTGCCCTGATCCTGATTCATCAGTCGATATAGTATCTCTTTTCCTTGGCATCCCCTTTCCATTGCCGCGCCGACATTTATCATCCTCTTTACTTCTAATAATGATACTTTAATTAATTGAATTAAATAATAATAAACTTTAATTATTAATTAATTTTATTATTAATTAATTTTATTATTAATTAACTTTATTATTAATATTATCTAAGTGTAAAAAATTTGAGGATATCTGTGTCGGAACTAGGTTACGAAGCTTGTATCTCAGATAATGATAAATAACGTTTAATAAACATTGTAGGAAACATCACATGATAATATGAATTATACTGACGAGCTCGGTGGCACAGTGGTGAAACGCGCTGTTACATTACTATGACACCAACGCTCGTAGGTTCGATTCCCACACAGTACAAACATTTGTGTGCATGAACATGTCTGATATTTTCTATGTATAATAAGTATGTATTTACAAAAAAAAATGTATTTACATATGTTTATCAGTTCTCTAGTACCCATAACACAAGCTTCGCTTACTTTGGGGCTAGGTAGCGCTGTGTAATTTGTCCGACAATATTTATTATTATTATTTATATGCCTACACCGTAAACTAATTTAAAGTCCTATGTATAAATTAGGTTACATTAGAACCGTATTGCCTTATCAAGCTAAAACCACTTACACCAACTAGTCATCTATCTCGAGAATTTTTTCATCTGACTATTTAAATTAGAAGATTTCTAAATATAATATAAATTACAACATTTTATTATTTTATGTTATTTTTATTACCTGTCTTATTAATACAAAAAAATAAATAAATTATGGATAATTATTATGTAGCGTTTTAGTATATTACCAATAATAATGGATTGCGCGAAGTTATAGCTTTAGTACCTACATAGTGCGCGTACGCAGGTTGTCAGCATTTTGTTTAAGATTTGTAAATATTATAAAGGACCCGAATGGTGCATAATAAATGCATCTGTAATGTCTGTAATTTCATACTGCCTGGGGTGCCTCTGCTAAGACTCATATGCTAAGGTTGGAAATAGCACAGCGGGCCATTTTGAAAGTCGTAACATATAAACCTGTTATGTGCACTCTGCAAAGTGTACACAGTCAGAGGATTGTTCATTTTGAGCGCCACATTACGGAAACATTCCCATTTTTCTTATGACCCCAACTATACTAACGTCAAACGGAGCTGTCGTAACGTCTGTACCGTAGGGAGAGGCAAACTCTCCTAGGTGAACCGGCAGTATCATTATATCAGCCAATTGCTATACAATAAGGTTAACAAGTACCTATGTATCTACCCATTGAATCTAAAGATCTGCAAAAAGACGATATCGAAATGGTTACACGGATTGACATATGACGACATGGAGAATCTGCTGAAGTAATATCAGTAGAGGAATTGTTAGGTTCATTAATTTATGGATAAATATGGAACTTGAATAAAATTGTATGGATATGTAAGGATCGAGTCACGTGGCGCTCGGTTCTCTCTGCCTACCCCGCAAGGGATTTGGCGTGAAGTTATAGAAAGATAGATAGAATAAAATTGTTTGGGGAATGGGCGTTAGCTGTTATCGTATAATATTGTACTCTTGTTATTGTTCCAAATAAAATATATTTATTTTTTATTTTTAAAGAATTTGCATTTAGAGCTCAAACGTGATGCGTTAGAGTCATTTGTCAAATTAAACACACTGATTCGTGCATACCATATTTCAAAGAATTAAAAATACTGACATTACCTCACACATATATTTTTGAAACAGCAGTCTTTATAAAAACATATTGACAAATTTCAAAAACGAGCTCGGGTACACCATTCTGATAAGTTGTGCTCAAAATACTGTAAACAAAATTGTTCTAAGAAAGTATATTTGGAAAGGCCCGTCAAATCTATAATATGTGGCCACAAAGAGGTCAATATATGTCGGAAATAAGCTATTTTAACCGTAGTCTGCACATCATGTTGATGGAAAAATGTTATTACAAGATGACGACTATTTGAATGGCGTCCTGTGATTGTGTACAAAACTCAAAGTATTATTTTTACATTTTATATAATTATACCATTTAAAATTAATTTAATTAAAACTATTGTAAGCCCTAGTGGTAGAAAATAGCGTATTGAAAAAAGCATCAACAAGCATGCGTAATACTTTCACAAAAAGTTTTTATTTAAAAACTTGCCTTAGAATACAATAATATATAAAGAAAATTAAAAGTATAAAAACAGTTTTTATTGCTAATGATAGTTTATTAGATATAAGAGATATTACGTCTACATTATCCAACCAACTACGACACTTTACCTACCTAGTTTAACTAACACGTCGTACGGTATGACGTCCGTACCAATGTAATATCAGTTTTGACGTGATTTTAGCTGTACTATAATAATTTGTATATTTTATCTTGAGTGTACCAAATTCAAATACCTATACTTATATTAACCTACAAGTATCAGTATTTGTTTCTCAGAATTGAATTTCGTTAGTTTACCATACATAATACTAATAAAAAATAAAAAATCGAAAAATAATTAAGGAGATAAACGCATCAAGTAGATACGCAACGTGAATTGCATAAAAAAAGATAAAAAGATAAAAAATCTTTATTTTCCATTGGGCCCTCGCGGGCACTTG
Organism: Pyralis farinalis; assembly: GCA_947507595.1. Taxonomy (NCBI): domain Eukaryota; kingdom Metazoa; phylum Arthropoda; class Insecta; order Lepidoptera; family Pyralidae; genus Pyralis; species Pyralis farinalis. The sequence continues at coordinate 6,541,928 of OX382270.1, forward strand.
GACACGTCTTACAGTTTTTGATAATCTTATTGTATCTTATATAATTTTCTTTTTACTTTTTCCTTTTTTTTATCTACTAGCATTTCGGAAATGACCATTGGCTAAGAAGAAATGCCGAAAGAAACTTGCCAATATAGGTCTCTTTTAAAATTGACAATTAGATATTACAAAAACAAAAAATACATAAACATGTATGTATGTATATCTTCACGCCAGGTCCCTTGCGGGGTAGGCAGAGAGAACCGAGCGCCATAAGACGCGGTCCTTACACACTTCACTCGCTTCTTTCACATTCATAGCTCTTTTCATGCACGCTCGCCGGTTCCTAAGGCTCCTGACATCACCTTCTGATAAAACACGACCAATTTGGTCATGGTAGGTTAGTCTTGATCTTCCTCGGTTCCTACATCCTTCCACTTTCGCATTGTATATCTGTTTCGTCATTCTTTCATCTTGCATTCTTTCTACATGTCCGAACCAACGGAGCATGCCCTTTCTTATCTTAACACCGACACTCTCTTTCAGTCCAACTCTCTTTCGTACGTCATCATTTCGAACGCGGTCAGCAAGCGTTATGCCACAAATTTTTCGCAGTGCTCGCATCTCGACCGCATTTATTCTACTTTCATGCTCTCTCTGCCATACCCAGCTCTCACTTCCATAAGTTAGCGTTGGGATTAACACCGCGCTGTGTACAGCGAGCTGTGCCTTCTGGCTTAGATTTCGGCTGCCAAACAGTTTACCCAACGCTCCATTCACGCTATTCCCTGCACTCACTCGTCTCACATAAACATATTGGTACAATAATCATCAAATGGTAAAAATAAAATTATTAAGGACAGGTAGTCTGTGCTTTAGTATTTCCAGACATCTTTGTCAGTTACATATTGATCAATTCTATAATAATCCCTTCTACAGAGAGTATTTTTAATATGCTTTTTGAATACATTGTCAGGAAAGGACAGAACTGTTTCAGGCAACTTATTATAAAATCGAATACAATTTACAAGAAAAGATCTACCAGTCCTAGCAAGCTGATGTACTGGCATACACAACTTATTTCTACTTCTAAGTTTTTCACTGAAGTTTGAAAACGACTTTAAATTTTTACGGGCATACATTATGTTTTCATAGATAACAGAAACAACGGTGGTGAATTGGGAGTGGATAAAGTTCATAAATACGCAAAGGAATTAGCAGAATTGACTGAAGTTTTCTATGCTGTGTCCAATTTAATACTTCATTATATTATGATATTGCTTCTTAACCATATTTCGATCATGTTGTGTCCGGGCACAGCTCAGTTTAGTAAACCTGAACAGTTGTCATCCGCCTGTATATAGGCGTATCATACACAATGTTTCCATTTCTGCATCCAGTCACTCAACACACGTGGTAAAAGTAGCTTATGTAAAGTAGGTGGAGCCGTAAGTACCTTACCAGGGACACTTCCTGCACCCGGTTTTCCTTAAGTGTCCCCACTACGGCTTCTTAACTGTATGTACCTACCTGTGCCTAAAGCATGAATGAGCTGACGGAAGTTATGCCATTTACTAAGAAAGGAAGGAGCAAGGTCTATACGTATGACCGGCAGGTTGGTAGAGGTATGAGAAGAGCTGTAGGAAAAGGGAATGTACTCAGATAATTACTAATTATGTATTTTGTTACAATGTTATAAAATCTACTAATATATGCATTTTAAAACATGTATTTTGGATTCCAAATTCAATTGGAGCTGAATCTCAATGCGAAAGAAATTTGTGGTCTGTCTTTGCTTTGCTTTCTTCGCCTTTGCCGTAAGTTCTAAAACAGGATTAAAACTAAACATCAATGTAGACAACAAAGTGTTTATGACGTTACTTATGTGCTTGTGAGTGCTGTCTTGCCTTACATTCATTGAAATTGGGTACACTATTAGTAATTACTTTCAGATCTGAATTTCGAGATAATTCACGTACCGAAAAGAAAGAAGCCGCTTCTGATGCTGCATGAATACACATTTGCCCAGACGACAAGCGATGACAGGTATTGGAACTGTAGCCAGAAAACATCGTTGCAGTGCACGGCAAGGCTGCGGTTCAACGATCGTGGACAAATTGTGTTTTATGACCTTGTACACAACCACGCCGCGCCAAAGTATTTCAAAACTCGGGACGGCCAATATGTGAAACTTTAACGTGTACGCAGAATCATCATAACATTAGGTATGAAATTGCCTATTTTTAACACTAGATAGTATGAGGAAAGATATCTTTCATTATTTTCAAAATTTTAAATTAAAATTTATTTTCCAAAATCATTTGTTCAGCTTTCGTGACGTTTTATTTTCATATCAATTTTTCCGTGTCCATAGAAAAGTAAAAATTTCGTTATTTTCAAAAAGGAGTTCCGTCGTGGCACCGACAACACACACTATCAACGACGTGCATAGACTAGGTAGAAGGTGTGTTGGGTTTGATCGCTTTCTTTTTGGATTTTTTTATCAACTGAGTCTGGAGGCCGACTAAGATCTGGAAGAGGACCATACAAGTGGTTGTTTGTACATGCATACAAATGCCTATCTTGTCCCTTTGCTAATCGCTAGATCACTGACCTCGTCAAAATGGCCAAAGTGCATCTTTATGGCCCGTAACTTCGATTATTTACATATATATACTACTTATTTTTAAAAATGTTTGAGTGTTTTATGACGACATTTTCATAGAATAAGGACCTAATATTTTCTACGGAGAGTGTGATTCGCATACAGTACTTTGTATGTCAATGTAGTAAATCTTCAAAAAAGTATATGGAAATAGTGTTTTTTGTGTAAAATCGCCTTTTTGTCCATGAAATTTACCTACCTGTATAAATAAACTTAAAATCAAAACCTTATTTAAATACGGATACTATTTCCTTATTAATTTAAAAGAAATAAATAAAAGGTGTGTAAGGGTCGAGTCATGCGGCGCTCGGTCCCGTCTGCCCATCTCGGCTCGGCGTGAACATTACATACATACATAACATACGTACATACAAACATACAATCATATTAACTAACAGTATTATAAAATGATAAGACCATTATATTTCTATGTTACAAATACTCTTTAATTTATTATATATTATCTATATTTATTATTATTTATCGTCGAGAGGCAACAAACCATACGTCCCACTTGATCTGCGGTTACCGTAGCTTATAAATGTTTTCAGTATAGTTGGTGTCGCGCGTCGCCACCCCTACTTCGAACACAACAATTCCCCCCAACCCCACTCACTCGCAGGACCAGAACAACCCTCTAGGGAAGTGTTATTAGACTGCAGTTTTTCGTGTGCTTCTCCATTCGGGCTGCTGTGATGCGCCTGACCGTTCTTAAAAATACCCAAACCATGATAAACAGACATGTTTGTATTGTGTGAGAATCGAACCCACGATCCTCGGAGTTTTTTTTAAAAGATAAAGATAAAAAGAAAATATTTGCCTTTAGGCCCTCATAGGCACTTAGACACGTCTAACATTTTCAATATTATATCTTAATAATTTTTTAAGTTTTTTTTCTTTTTTTAATCTACCAGCATTTCAAATGGCCATTGGCGAAGAAAAAATGCCAAAAGAAACTTGTCAATATAGGTCTTTTTTTCAAATCATCTTATACATATTACAATAAATATAATGATATGAGTGTACATATAGTGATATCAAGTGGTACAATTAAAGTTATATTAATTCATGTGCTGAATCATTTCCATACATCTCTGTCAGTTAGATATTCATAACTTGTTATATATTATGAATATCTAATTTATATTTTATAATAACCCTTCTTACATAGAGTATTTTTGATGTGCCTTTTGAACATATTGTCTGGCGTGGACAGAACTGTTCCAGGTAATTTATTGTAGAATCGAATACAATTTACAACAAAAGATCTATTAGTCTTAGCAAGCCGATGTACTGGCATACGCAATCTATTCTTGCTTCTAAGATTTTCACTACATTTTGAAAACGAATTTATATTTTTACGAGCATACATTATGTTCTCATAAATGTACTGAGAGGTAACCGTGAGGATATTTATTTCTTTGAATAGTTCTTCAAGTTCCCTTCCCTTAATGCTACTTGCATTGCCAACTCCACCACCAGGCTCGTCAATCTCTTTTCCGTTCGTATTTGTGAGTGTTCTTCGCCTTTACTAGACGTTATTGGTGCGAGACTGATTCCTTATCCACGGGCTTATCATTGCTACGAGTATCATCATTATTATTATATGTATTAACATATATAGTTATTTAAATATGAAACAGCTGGCGTGGAATATGTATCTGGATTTTTAAGATGTTTGAAGAAAGAGCTAAATTAACATAACTATAAGGAGCATAACTAATGAACAAGAAAGATAAAGTTTAACAGCTGAGCCTTGTATTAAAATTTCGTGTGCCGAGATTAGATTGCAATAAAGTGTTTGTAAAAATTTTTTAGTTTTTCAATAACGATTTTATGTAAGTAGTAGTCAAAAAATATAAACCCATCTCCATTTCACAGCGTTATGCATTTTATTTATAATCATTCTTCTACGCTGATATATAAGTGTGTTACCAATTGAACACGAGGCCAAAGTTTTCAATCCGCCAGACTTCATATAACCGTATATACAAAATTCGAATTGAACTCTTTAATAGACGAAGAATGACGCTGTATCTTCATAAAATATCTTTAGATATAATACTGATATTTAATTTCAGATCTGAAATTCGAGATGATTCGTACACCAAAAAGAAAGAAACCATTCCTGATGCTGCAGGAATACACATTTTCACAGACGACAAGTGACGGCAGATACTGGAACTGTAGCCAGAAAATGTCAGTGCAGTGCACAGCAAGGTTGAGGTTCAACGATCGCGGGCAAATTGTGTTTTATGACCTTGTACACAATCACGCACCGCCAAAGTATTTCAAAACTCGAGACGGCCAATATGTGAAACTTTAGCGTGCAAGCAGATACATAGGCATGCATAAAATATGTTATTTTCGTACGAGATTCACTGCCGTGCCAAGTTGGATCGTTTGCAATATACAAATTTCACAATCCATAATAATAAAAATGAGTTTAAGCCAATCTGTCTACTCCTGTAGTACCCTTCAGTCAGACGGGTAAAGATAATATCTAAAAAGTATATATAATCTAGTCAATATTTTGAGGTTTAAGTAGCTGATCATCGTCAAGGCAAACTCAGCCTATCCTGTAGGTAAATAGTGTAGCAGCCTCTAGCCAGCCGCAGGTCAGAGTAGAGGAAGTACATCACAGCTATATTTTGTACGATGCGGTCCTAGTCGGGAGGTACCTTCACGTTACAAAAGACATAGTTCTTTAAACAAAATGAGACTCTTAGAAGCAGAGGAAAAATAAAGAAAGTAAGAAAAAGCGGTTCCCGCGGGATACTTGCGTTCTAAGTAAATAATAAATAAATAATAATAAAAAAATAAATAATAAAAAAAAGTGCGGAATATAGCTAATCTAGGTTGTGTTACAGAATGATAATGGCTTCTGTTTCGTGAACACGATAGGTTGTCCTATCTATCTATCTATAACTCACGCCAAATCCCTTGCGGGGTAGGCAGAGAGGACCGAGCGCCACGTGACTCGATCCTTACATATCTCACTCGCTTCTTTAACATTCATTGCTCTTCTCATGCACGCTCGCCGGTTTCTAGGGCTCCTGACATCACCTTCTAATAGAACACGACCAATTTGGTCATGGTAGGTTGGCCTTCCCCGGCTCCTCCTCCTCCAGGTTGTCCTAAATATATAAATATACATTTTGACATTTATTATATACGCCTTATTTTTGCATACTCTATTTCTACCAAACTGGGAGTAAATGTAAGTCAAGTCGGCGGTGAATTCACGTAGTAACTATTATTAATAAATCCGTATATAAAATGTCTACACACGTTAGGGGTTTTATACATTTTTTATAAATTATACAATCAATTCGTATTCAGTGTAAGGATCATACAGCCGTCGATATGAAACTTATATATTGATTGACTTACGTTGATTTGTATTTAGAATATAATAATATTTTGTTTAAATTAATCTGTAAAATATAATATTTGTGTAAGGTATACACGTATATTTTGTTCCAATTTTATGACCCACAAATACTCTGTCTGATATATATACGAAAAATGTAGGTACAAAGTGTAACCAATTCACTTGCGTGTTTGTTTACATATTGGCATTAAAGAAACACTTTTATTTTAGAGTTGGTAGAGAATAAATTCATAAGTATGACTATTGTTTCAACGCTGGTTTGTTGATAAAGAAAAAGGTCGAAAATACAGGTAGCTATTTATGCAGAGAAGCGGGGTGCATGAGGCGTGTGATTGGACGCCTTGAAGTTGAGGGGTGCGGGGTGTGTTTTTCGACAGGGTACTACCGGCGCAAGATTGGATATAGGAGGGATTCGGGGTGGTATCGAGAGAGTTGGTGTTAGACAGTGAGGAAGAGACGACTTAGGTAGGAGTAGACAGTGGGTATGGAGGTTTTACGTCGGACGGCCGGGATAATAGAGAGTTCGTGTGGGAGAGTTGATAGGACGGGGTATTGTGAATAATGCAATTCGATCCAACCCGCTTTGCGTGCTTCCGCCACCAATTAGTTCATGCGGCCTAGCGCCGGCCGGCACCCACCCACTACTGTTAGTACTTGGTACATGCCGACGCTGCCATGGCTGCTCCGGTAGTCTCTGCCTCGGCTGCTGCGGTCGTCCGTCATCTGGAACAGAATCCGCATGCCCCCACCACCACCGTCGCTGCCACGACTGGCCTGGTCGTCGCTGCGACACGTGTTTCGCCTCTCCACGAGGCATCATCAGGCGTTGTAGACGTTAATCGTAAGAATGTACTGTAATGACTTGTAGCATGTTATTCTTACGATTAACGTCTACAACGCCTGATGATGCCTCGTGGAGAGGCGAAACACGTGTCGCAGCGACGACCAGGCCAGTCGTGGCAGCGACGGTGGTGGTGGGGGCATGCGGATTCTGTTCCAGATGACGGACGACCGCAGCAGCCGAGGCAGAGACTACCGGAGCAGCCATGGCAGCGTCGGCATGTACCAAGTACTAACAGTAGTGGGTGGGTGCCGGCCGGCGCTAGGCCGCATGAACTAATTGGTGGCGGAAGCACGCAAAGCGGGTTGGATCGAATTGCATGTGGATTTGACTTTCGCAAAGTAACGCCTGAATCTATTAACTATTGTGAATAAGTCGACTTAAGCGGTAGAGAGTTCGGCGTAAATGGTATTAGAAATAGGTTGAGTGAAATGATTCAATAGGCGGGATTGGGAAGTGAAATACCTTGAAAGTTAGCACGAAATGTGTATAATGTAGGCAAATTAAGTGAGTTTAAATTTATGAAGAATTTTGGTAAGTTATGTTATTTGCATAAGTTGCTGATCTCAGAAATATTAGGTAATAATCATTTATTTATTTTATGGTATACTAGAATAGTAATTTATCAATTAGTTAATTAATAATGCATGGTTTATTAATATTGCATGTAAATAATTTGGCATATAATCAGAATGTTTGTGAATGATGAGTGATGTTTAGAGAAGTAATACGGTTTTAAATGGTTTTTTGGATTGTATGGACTCATGAATGAAGTTTTTGATCAGGATTAACGGAATGAAGAGAATTTACACAATTAAAAATGCACACGTTGAAACTTACAAGTTAAATTAATTTATAATTTAAAATATTCGTTAGTTATGGCGTGACAAGGAATTACATGTTTGAGGAAGTAAATTTAAACGAAGTACAGAGATTAATTATACATGCCCTAATTAAATCACATAATGTTTGATGAAGTATCAGTGACTGGGCTCTCAGATAAGGAGTTCCTACACGTTCACTTCATCAGACAAATGTGGATATAATTGGGCTTAATTAAATTTATACGAACTTCAGTGGTTTTCATCTTCGCCAAACTCTGAAATATATTACCGAAAGCCATTGGGTTCGTTTCGCAAATAAATATTTTCCGTGTATTCCTCTTAAACGCTACAAACTAAAACTTGTAATACTTTGTACGTTTCAACTATAACTTTAGAATACAACACGATATATATATATTTTATGGTGTGACAAGGAATTACATGTTTGAGGAAATAAATTTAAACGAAGTACAAATATTAAGTTTATACGTGCATGAATAAAATTCTTCACATATGGAAGCAGTGGTATCAGAGACTAGGTGCCTATATGGCATTCTTACACGTTAACCACTGCATTCATGTGTGAAGATATTCATGAGATTTAATTAAATTTATACGAACTTCAGTGGTTTTCATCTTCGCCAAACTCTGAAATATATTACCGAAAGCCATTGGGTTCGTTTCGCGAATCGATATTTTCCGTGTATTCCTTTTTAAACGCTACAAACACAATTTCACAGACTAAACATACACACAACAGATTGAATGACATTGGAATGAATGTTTCGTACGGTGTACGTATTAAATAAACAATATTTTAATATAAATTACTAATATCACTTACTTCTTCTAATCCATTCCCACTACATATTGACATTACAGACAGATTTAAATATAATATTGAAAGAGATCGTCCTCTTGGGATAAATATTATTATCTATTACTCACATCATTCTTGGGGGAAGCAGTACAATTCGTTTGTGCTGATAGGAACCTCAGATTTGTGTCATTAGGATAATAATTGTTTTAAATCCACTGTGGACATAGATCTGTTTAGGGACAGACTTTATAGACGAACAGACCTGAACTTGTAGTTTTGCTGAATCCTCCAAATCAAAGAAATCATAAATTAAATTTAAATTTTACTGAACAGTGGCTGAGCGGGGACTAAAAAGTCTATGGCGGAAAGTCACGGGTCTCAGGCGTAGGAGGAGCCTGACCTTTACTCAGAAATGCCACATATATTAGTAAACTGAAATAAATTAATCCCTAATTCCCAATATATAATACTCCGTTATTTGATCACAACACTTTTAAACACTATCCAATTCACTGCTTTTCATATAACCTTCTTTGGATGTATGCTGTATTATGCTGGAGGCAACACTCGGGCGATGGTCTTTTGAAGGAGGTACCTGCTTCACATCGTGCGAGAGCTGAATTCTCATCTCTGTGAATCAAAGCTAAGTAGAATCTCTTATGTACAATATTTCTTCAAATGTTTAATTGCGTATAGATTTTCTTTATATTCGTTCGTTAGATTATAATTTAGTTTATCACAACGTAGGTCCTCAGACATCACAATTATTGGCCAAAACTATCATATTAAAACGTAATCTACAATAGTAATATAACATTCCATTGTTGATAGGGAGTGTTTACAGTTGGTGCTGCGTGACCAGGATTATACGTTAGACAATTCTAGTATTATCTATACTAGGAACGTATAATATCGAATATATGGTTACTACGAAAACATATAGTTTAGGTATTTTTAAAATCAATAGGGTCATTACGACATTATCAGTAAGAAAAAATGTCTTGCCTTATCTATAAAGTATAAATAATAGAATTTGTAAATCGCACGGTGAAATTCCTTATCATCAAGCAATTAAGAAAAGTAGGTACAAAAACTTCGGTGTTGTGTTCGAGTCTCTGTGTGAGACTCGACGCCAAAGCGTAGACAAACCTATTTTTTTATAGAAATTGACTTTGTATTATTGATGATTCATATGGTATAGTGGTTAATGCTGATCATATAATACAGGGGTTCGTGGATTCGATTCCACGCTACTTAGATGTAAGAACGTCAGAGTGTGTGGTATTTTAGAAAAATAGAGGCGTGTCAGAGCAGTTCCCAGAAAGGTTCTGTGTACTTATGAATGTTTGAAACTTAATGAATGGTGGTAACGAAATTGGCGGCGTGATACATAGAAGTCTTTGGCGGCGTGCGATCATATTTTGTGAGCTGATTGACATGGAGTGGGTCGTGCATTTGTTGACCATTCGTCATTGTATAAAACATTATAATAGAATATTCTAACGTAGATATCTTTAATAACTACTTTGTTTACGTAATCAACATGATGCGTCATATGTAGTGAAAGGTTAGATGTTACTTATTAATAGTTTTCAAATTCTAAAATCCTGTTATCAATGTCAATGAAACAATAACAAAAATTTACCCAAATTAGCTACGAGTATAACTTCTTGTCAGTTGTGAGAACAAGCCGAGTTTCTTTGATTTAAAAAAAAAAATAAAAAAATTACCAGATGTTACCGGATACACGTCGGTAATATTGCCATTTCATTTCTTTGAGTCAAGACAGTTAAATTATGTACCACCATAAAAAAAAAAACAATGAATTGAGTAAACAAAGTTTCAATAAAAGGAACTGAGCGTCGCGAAATTAGTATTAGATCGGGAAATACTACCACGCACATACGACGAGCTCGGTGGTTTAGTTGTGAACAACGCGGCTTGACAACAACGATCGTGGGTTCGATTCCCACATAAATCAAACTGTGTTCATGAATAGGTTTGGTTGTTTTGATCTAGAGGTTTTAGAGAGGTAGGGTGCATCAATCATCAAGGCACGTCTGGAAAGGTGCTCCTATCTCGCAGAGTACCGTAGACAAATAACAACTCCCTAGAAGGTGGTTGTGTTTCTGTGTGTGAGATGAAAACATTAATAAGCTCGAGGTGTTACGGTATGGGCGGCGGAGAAAGCATCGCGTAAGTGATGTTTAATATATCGCAAGCGTTAATAGGCTACGGTACCCGTATTGCAACAGGTGGATACTGTGTTTGTACGCTTCTCGACGTAGTATAACACACATAGCGATTTTGCGATTTGAAAATCCAAACGAGTTGTTAAACTGGATACCTCAAGATCTACAACTTCGCGCCGAGATCATATTGGAGTGGGCAGTGGTAATCCGTTCGACGCGGTTCCTTGTGTAGGCCAATACCATACTTTCGCGTTCACACGCACATTTTTCAACGAGCACATTTTTGCTAGAAAAAAAAAATACTACCTGCTCGAACCCTTGTACCGGACTGTAAAGCTCTTTACGTTGAAATAAGAACATTAAAATTAAGTTGAATCGTATATTTATTTCTATGACAGAGTGTAGACTATGAATGTTTGAATTACAATAGGTGTTTAGTTACGAGGAGCGACTCACTTTAAAGGTCATAATATCTTAATGACGGATTTGGAAAAGGGTATTCAAGTTAAAATTTTCTATAGATGCCCATAGTAATTATATTGGAAGGTTGATTGATTAATGCTTATTAACGGGATTTATTTATCAGGGTCACAACATAGATTGTTTGTTTAGGAAATCGAAATTTGATAAAGAGGTATTATTTGGCACATGATATTAAATTCAATACAGATTAGAATGAAGAGAGACTTTGTATTAAAGTTCTTGCAAATTGTTATTAAACTTTTATAAATAAATATGTGACACTAATTAAATATATCTTTAGTTCCATCTAATGAAAATTGAAGTAGCAAGATTGAAACACTGATTAGGGATCCTTTGTAAAATTTAAGAATAGCAAATACCATCAACATAATACTTAGGTATACGAGTATTCTATTGATAGAATATTGATCTGTGACTTTAATGTATTTCAGGATTAATTTGTAGTGAAGAGATGTAAGTTCCTGGAAGAAAAGCTGAGTTCGTGAATAGGTACATTCTGAAATAATGGGGTGGGGTACACTACCAAGGTATTTACTGAACTATTTTATTTTGTTAATTTTGAGCTATAATGAATTACATATCAAGGTATTTATTGAACTATTTTATTTTGTTAATTTTGAACTATAGTGACTTACTTATCTCATAAAACAAACAGGGCAACTCGCAACAAAAAATTAAACAACATTTATTTCAATGTTGAAGTGTTGTGAACTAAAAACTTTAAAATGTCATACTTTTAAAAGTTATTAATGTTCCACTTAAAAATTAAAATTGGAGTTTATACAAGTGGGTAGTTATTTTGTGACACTCAAATAAGTACGTTTCGTGTGAACAAATGGATTAAGTGTTTCACACTCTTCGCTCTAGACTTAAATTGAAATATGTGGTACTTATGATTATTTTGAAGATAAGCATCGGACAAGTATGAAACACATATTAATTTTCTCCTTTTGTTTTGATTGTGTCTTATGTTACAATATTTATTAATTATAATAACTATTAATTCATTGTCAATTAATGATGTAATGGTTATACCAACATAGGGTATACTATTATCAGTAGATTGGTGTCGCATTAAACAAAAATTATTATAACTAAAATCTACAAACTATTTTGAGATCCAACGTAGCTACAAATGTATCAAATAAAAAAATAAGGGTCACGTATTGTTTAACGTAGCCTTTGGCTGAACGAACATTCCACAGATGTGTCTTTTGCTTGCCATACACAAAGTCAATACTTTTTTTGTTTCAAATAGTGTAAGCGATATTGACACCCAAGCGTTTTATTACCGAACTAGAGTAGGCTATTAAAAAAAAAAAAAGCAATGCTTTTGAAAAAAGCAATACTTTTGAAAATTTATTGGGTACGAATCGATAATTTTGCAAAACTTGTGTAGGTGGCGTTGTTGACTAAAAGCATAACAACAGTATGTAGAGATTGATATTTAAGAAAATTTTTAAGGATAATCGCTTTGAAATAGAGGATTTATTAAAATCAGTTTTAATGTTGTTATTATATTAAAATACATAATAATCACTTACACCCACGCTCGTGGTATTTACATTTCGAATGACGAATAGATTGTAAAATTTTGATCGCGCTATGCCAAATCTTTGAGCTTAAGTGATGGACCACGCCGATCCTAAAATATGATGTTTGTGTATAAATGAAACATTGTGTTATCAATAGGAATTTAATTGTGGGGTAATCTAACAAAAAATTTATGTCGATAAACATAGATATAAATTGGAAATATGTGCCATGACCCATTATAACTTCACGCTGAGTTTTATGGTATAGGCAGAGATAACGTTACATGATTTTATTAATTTGTATGTGTTTATAGTAAATACAATTTGATTCTATGGATTTAGATGTTAGCACTATTAAGGTAGTCTACGGATGTTTGCAATACTAGAGGTATAATTCATGCAACTCCTTAACATACCTATATTATGTTTCTTTAAAGAATATCATGCTGTAATCTATTGGGGAAATCTCATCTGGGAGTTAATTCACGATTAGGTATTATGTTATTTTAGTTATTCGTAGATTTCGGGATCATTGATAGCAATAGTAACTCAAGATAGTTTTGATGTAGATACATTATTGTAGCGTAACTTTGAGTCTTTTTAGGTTTTATAAAACTTATTTATTTTATTTTATGGTATTTTGAAGTTCTTTCATCGTACAGGATTCAAATTACATGAAGTGCAGAACTAATTGAATTAATTAATTCACTCACTTAGTCCTTTCCAACAATTAGGTAACTATCAAAATACAAGAAATATGCTTTATTTTGTTATGAAACTTTCAATGAAATATATAATTACCTTAGTGTAATGAAAATTGTATATATAATACATTATTAACTTAGTGATTTTTGAACCATTGGTGCAGCGCCATCTGGTTTCGAAATGGGTAAATTTTGTTCACGAGTATTAGATAGTTGATAACTTACGTAGATGAAATGGGGAGGTTGTCGTGTTTATAGTAAATAAACAAAAATAATCAATAGTATTATTTAAGTATACATTGAGGTTTAATATTTTATTTCTTAATTTGTAATATTTAGTAGTTTTATTGCTGAGGATTGTTTAGTAATACGAGTTTCGAAAGTTTTATTTAAATATTAAAAAAATTTGCGATGAGATTAGATATGTATACATTATAATTAATAGACCTTTTTTCAATTTAACCTTACAATCTAGCCTATAAATGTTTGTCACAATGATAAAAATTATATTTTACAGGATGATGTTCGTAGATGAAGATTGAAGAAAGTGAATGAATTTATGAATCCAGGTTCCATATTCACGAGAGATCGAATTGAGAGGAGGAGGACTGAATGTAGAATGAATACAAGAAGCCGTATATAGTACATGTTATATACACGATCTTTGAAGGACGAAATTATATCAAGCAAAAGCTTGCCTCATTAGTATTAATAACTGTTAACAATTACAATGACGTATGGTAGTGGATTGTGGGTATGGTATAAGTAACATGATATGCGATGTCGTTGGAATGAGAGCTCTGATACGTGTGTGTGAGTTGGAATGGTTGATAGAGTGAGAGATGGCACGATTTGGGATCGTGAGAAATGAAAAAATAGGTAGTACTAAAATGGTGCACCTGGTATTTCCAAAAGTCTCTGTCTACACATATGGGAGATAAGCGTGATGACATATATGCAGGTGACTGCCAAATTAGGTTGTTTTAAATTAAACAAAAAAAATAAGATATTGTTTTGTGGAAGATGATGAGAGATATATTTTTTTTAACCGACCTCCCAATAGGTGTGTTCTTACGTAAAATTTGAGACAATTTTGAAGTTTGAATGTAAAATAGAGTGAAATATTACATACAATTATTATGATAGTAGTACTATTGGAATTTTTATAAACAGACAGGGCAGTATAATATAAAGGCATATTTGGATTAATCCTATTTTGTGACTCAATCGAAGCTACTCCTTTTTCCAAATGACTACTACGTTTGAGTCATGGCGGCGACTGTAACCAATTCACTTGCGTGTTTGTTTACATATTGGCATTAAGGAAACACTTTTATTTTAGAGTTGGTAGAGAATAAATTCATAAGTATGACTATTGTTTCAACGCTGGTTTGTTGATAAAGAAAAAGGTTTGAGTCATGGCGGCGACTGTAACCAATTCACTTGCGTGTTTGTTTACATATTGGCATTAAAGAAACACTTTTATTTTAGAGTTGGTAGAGAATAAATTCATAAGTATGACTATTGTTTCAACGCTGGTTTGTTGATAAAGAAAAAGGTCGAAAATACAGGTAGCTATTTATGCAGAGAAGCGGGGTGCATGAGGCGTGTGATTGGACGCCTTGAAGTTGAGGGGTGCGGGGTGTGTTTTTCGACAGGGTACTACCGGCGCAAGATTGGATATAGGAGGGATTCGGGGTGGTATCGAGAGAGTTGGTGTTAGACAGTGAGGAAGAGACGACTTAGGTAGGAGTAGACAGTGGGTATGGAGGTTTTACGTCGGACGGCCGGGATAATAGAGAGTTCGTGTGGGAGAGTTGATAGGACGGGGTATTGTGAATAAGTCGACTTAAGCGGTAGAGAGTTCGGCGTAAATGGTATTAGAAATAGGTTGAGTGAAATGATTCAATAGGCGGGATTGGGAAGTGAAATACCTTGAAAGTTAGCACGAAATGTGTATAATGTAGGCAAATTAAGTGAGTTTAAATTTATGAAGAATTTTGGTAAGTTATGTTATTTGCATAAGTTGCTGATCTCAGAAATATTAGGTAATAATCATTTATTTATTTTATGGTATACTAGAATAGTAATTTATCAATTAGTTAATTAATAATGCATGGTTTATTAATATTGCATGTAAATAATTTGGCATATAATCAGAATGTTTGTGAATGATGAGTGATGTTTAGAGAAGTAATACGGTTTTAAATGGTTTTTTGGATTGTATGGACTCATGAATGAAGTTTTTGATCAGGATTAACGGAATGAAGAGAATTTACACAATTAAAAATGCACACGTTGAAACTTACAAGTTAAATTAATTTATAATTTAAAATATTCGTTAGTTATGGCGTGACAAGGAATTACATGTTTGAGGAAGTAAATTTAAACGAAGTACAGAGATTAATTATACATGCCCTAATTAAATCACATAATGTTTGATGAAGTATCAGTGACTGGGCTCTCAGATAAGGAGTTCCTACACGTTCACTTCATCAGACAAATGTGGATATAATTGGGCTTAATTAAATTTATACGAACTTCAGTGGTTTTCATCTTCGCCAAACTCTGAAATATATTACCGAAAGCCATTGGGTTCGTTTCGCAAATAAATATTTTCCGTGTATTCCTCTTAAACGCTACAAACTAAAACTTGTAATACTTTGTACGTTTCAACTATAACTTTAGAATACAACACGATATATATATATTTTATGGTGTGACAAGGAATTACATGTTTGAGGAAATAAATTTAAACGAAGTACAAATATTAAGTTTATACGTGCATGAATAAAATTCTTCACATATGGAAGCAGTGGTATCAGAGACTAGGTGCCTATATGGCATTCTTACACGTTAACCACTGCATTCATGTGTGAAGATATTCATGAGATTTAATTAAATTTATACGAACTTCAGTGGTTTTCATCTTCGCCAAACTCTGAAATATATTACCGAAAGCCATTGGGTTCGTTTCGCGAATCGATATTTTCCGTGTATTCCTTTTTAAACGCTACAAACACAATTTCACAGACTAAACATACACACAACAGATTGAATGACATTGGAATGAATGTTTCGTACGGTGTACGTATTAAATAAACAATATTTTAATATAAATTACTAATATCACTTACTTCTTCTAATCCATTCCCACTACATATTGACATTACAGACAGATTTAAATATAATATTGAAAGAGATCGTCCTCTTGGGATAAATATTATTATCTATTACTCACATCATTCTTGGGGGAAGCAGTACAATTCGTTTGTGCTGATAGGAACCTCAGATTTGTGTCATTAGGATAATAATTGTTTTAAATCCACTGTGGACATAGATCTGTTTAGGGACAGACTTTATAGACGAACAGACCTGAACTTGTAGTTTTGCTGAATCCTCCAAATCAAAGAAATCATAAATTAAATTTAAATTTTACTGAACAGTGGCTGAGCGGGGACTAAAAAGTCTATGGCGGAAAGTCACGGGTCTCAGGCGTAGGAGGAGCCTGACCTTTACTCAGAAATGCCACATATATTAGTAAACTGAAATAAATTAATCCCTAATTCCCAATATATAATACTCCGTTATTTGATCACAACACTTTTAAACACTATCCAATTCACTGCTTTTCATATAACCTTCTTTGGATGTATGCTGTATTATGCTGGAGGCAACACTCGGGCGATGGTCTTTTGAAGGAGGTACCTGCTTCACATCGTGCGAGAGCTGAATTCTCATCTCTGTGAATCAAAGCTAAGTAGAATCTCTTATGTACAATATTTCTTCAAATGTTTAATTGCGTATAGATTTTCTTTATATTCGTTCGTTAGATTATAATTTAGTTTATCACAACGTAGGTCCTCAGACATCACAATTATTGGCCAAAACTATCATATTAAAACGTAATCTACAATAGTAATATAACATTCCATTGTTGATAGGGAGTGTTTACAGTTGGTGCTGCGTGACCAGGATTATACGTTAGACAATTCTAGTATTATCTATACTAGGAACGTATAATATCGAATATATGGTTACTACGAAAACATATAGTTTAGGTATTTTTAAAATCAATAGGGTCATTACGACATTATCAGTAAGAAAAAATGTCTTGCCTTATCTATAAAGTATAAATAATAGAATTTGTAAATCGCACGGTGAAATTCCTTATCATCAAGCAATTAAGAAAAGTAGGTACAAAAACTTCGGTGTTGTGTTCGAGTCTCTGTGTGAGACTCGACGCCAAAGCGTAGACAAACCTATTTTTTTATAGAAATTGACTTTGTATTATTGATGATTCATATGGTATAGTGGTTAATGCTGATCATATAATACAGGGGTTCGTGGATTCGATTCCACGCTACTTAGATGTAAGAACGTCAGAGTGTGTGGTATTTTAGAAAAATAGAGGCGTGTCAGAGCAGTTCCCAGAAAGGTTCTGTGTACTTATGAATGTTTGAAACTTAATGAATGGTGGTAACGAAATTGGCGGCGTGATACATAGAAGTCTTTGGCGGCGTGCGATCATATTTTGTGAGCTGATTGACATGGAGTGGGTCGTGCATTTGTTGACCATTCGTCATTGTATAAAACATTATAATAGAATATTCTAACGTAGATATCTTTAATAACTACTTTGTTTACGTAATCAACATGATGCGTCATATGTAGTGAAAGGTTAGATGTTACTTATTAATAGTTTTCAAATTCTAAAATCCTGTTATCAATGTCAATGAAACAATAACAAAAATTTACCCAAATTAGCTACGAGTATAACTTCTTGTCAGTTGTGAGAACAAGCCGAGTTTCTTTGATTTAAAAAAAAAAATAAAAAAATTACCAGATGTTACCGGATACACGTCGGTAATATTGCCATTTCATTTCTTTGAGTCAAGACAGTTAAATTATGTACCACCATAAAAAAAAAAACAATGAATTGAGTAAACAAAGTTTCAATAAAAGGAACTGAGCGTCGCGAAATTAGTATTAGATCGGGAAATACTACCACGCACATACGACGAGCTCGGTGGTTTAGTTGTGAACAACGCGGCTTGACAACAACGATCGTGGGTTCGATTCCCACATAAATCAAACTGTGTTCATGAATAGGTTTGGTTGTTTTGATCTAGAGGTTTTAGAGAGGTAGGGTGCATCAATCATCAAGGCACGTCTGGAAAGGTGCTCCTATCTCGCAGAGTACCGTAGACAAATAACAACTCCCTAGAAGGTTGTTGTGTTTCTGTGTGTGAGATGAAAACATTAATAAGCTCGAGGTGTTACGGTATGGGCGGCGGAGAAAGCATCGCGTAAGTGATGTTTAATATATCGCAAGCGTTAATAGGCTACGGTACCCGTATTGCAACAGGTGGATACTGTGTTTGTACGCTTCTCGACGTAGTATAACACACATAGCGATTTTGCGATTTGAAAATCCAAACGAGTTGTTAAACTGGATACCTCAAGATCTACAACTTCGCGCCGAGATCATATTGGAGTGGGCAGTGGTAATCCGTTCGACGCGGTTCCTTGTGTAGGCCAATACCATACTTTCGCGTTCACACGCACATTTTTCAACGAGCACATTTTTGCTAGAAAAAAAAAATACTACCTGCTCGAACCCTTGTACCGGACTGTAAAGCTCTTTACGTTGAAATAAGAACATTAAAATTAAGTTGAATCGTATATTTATTTCTATGACAGAGTGTAGACTATGAATGTTTGAATTACAATAGGTGTTTAGTTACGAGGAGCGACTCACTTTAAAGGTCATAATATCTTAATGACGGATTTGGAAAAGGGTATTCAAGTTAAAATTTTCTATAGATGCCCATAGTAATTATATTGGAAGGTTGATTGATTAATGCTTATTAACGGGATTTATTTATCAGGGTCACAACATAGATTGTTTGTTTAGGAAATCGAAATTTGATAAAGAGGTATTATTTGGCACATGATATTAAATTCAATACAGATTAGAATGAAGAGAGACTTTGTATTAAAGTTCTTGCAAATTGTTATTAAACTTTTATAAATAAATATGTGACACTAATTAAATATATCTTTAGTTCCATCTAATGAAAATTGAAGTAGCAAGATTGAAACACTGATTAGGGATCCTTTGTAAAATTTAAGAATAGCAAATACCATCAACATAATACTTAGGTATACGAGTATTCTATTGATAGAATATTGATCTGTGACTTTAATGTATTTCAGGATTAATTTGTAGTGAAGAGATGTAAGTTCCTGGAAGAAAAGCTGAGTTCGTGAATAGGTACATTCTGAAATAATGGGGTGGGGTACACTACCAAGGTATTTACTGAACTATTTTATTTTGTTAATTTTGAGCTATAATGAATTACATATCAAGGTATTTATTGAACTATTTTATTTTGTTAATTTTGAACTATAGTGACTTACTTATCTCATAAAACAAACAGGGCAACTCGCAACAAAAAATTAAACAACATTTATTTCAATGTTGAAGTGTTGTGAACTAAAAACTTTAAAATGTCATACTTTTAAAAGTTATTAATGTTCCACTTAAAAATTAAAATTGGAGTTTATACAAGTGGGTAGTTATTTTGTGACACTCAAATAAGTACGTTTCGTGTGAACAAATGGATTAAGTGTTTCACACTCTTCGCTCTAGACTTAAATTGAAATATGTGGTACTTATGATTATTTTGAAGATAAGCATCGGACAAGTATGAAACACATATTAATTTTCTCCTTTTGTTTTGATTGTGTCTTATGTTACAATATTTATTAATTATAATAACTATTAATTCATTGTCAATTAATGATGTAATGGTTATACCAACATAGGGTATACTATTATCAGTAGATTGGTGTCGCATTAAACAAAAATTATTATAACTAAAATCTACAAACTATTTTGAGATCCAACGTAGCTACAAATGTATCAAATAAAAAAATAAGGGTCACGTATTGTTTAACGTAGCCTTTGGCTGAACGAACATTCCACAGATGTGTCTTTTGCTTGCCATACACAAAGTCAATACTTTTTTTGTTTCAAATAGTGTAAGCGATATTGACACCCAAGCGTTTTATTACCGAACTAGAGTAGGCTATTAAAAAAAAAAAAAGCAATGCTTTTGAAAAAAGCAATACTTTTGAAAAATTATTGGGTACGAATCGATAATTTTGCAAAACTTGTGTAGGTGGCGTTGTTGACTAAAAGCATAACAACAGTATGTAGAGATTGATATTTAAGAAAATTTTTAAGGATAATCGCTTTGAAATAGAGGATTTATTAAAATCAGTTTTAATGTTGTTATTATATTAAAATACATAATAATCACTTACACCCACGCTCGTGGTATTTACATTTCGAATGACGAATAGATTGTAAAATTTTGATCGCGCTATGCCAAATCTTTGAGCTTAAGTGATGGACCACGCCGATCCTAAAATATGATGTTTGTGTATAAATGAAACATTGTGTTATCAATAGGAATTTAATTGTGGGGTAATCTAACAAAAAATTTATGTCGATAAACATAGATATAAATTGGAAATATGTGCCATGACCCATTATAACTTCACGCTGAGTTTTATGGTATAGGCAGAGATAACGTTACATGATTTTATTAATTTGTATGTGTTTATAGTAAATACAATTTGATTCTATGGATTTAGATGTTAGCACTATTAAGGTAGTCTACGGATGTTTGCAATACTAGAGGTATAATTCATGCAACTCCTTAACATACCTATATTATGTTTCTTTAAAGAATATCATGCTGTAATCTATTGGGGAAATCTCATCTGGGAGTTAATTCACGATTAGGTATTATGTTATTTTAGTTATTCGTAGATTTCGGGATCATTGATAGCAATAGTAACTCAAGATAGTTTTGATGTAGATACATTATTGTAGCGTAACTTTGAGTCTTTTTAGGTTTTATAAAACTTATTTATTTTATTTTATGGTATTTTGAAGTTCTTTCATCGTACAGGATTCAAATTACATGAAGTGCAGAACTAATTGAATTAATTAATTCACTCACTTAGTCCTTTCCAACAATTAGGTAACTATCAAAATACAAGAAATATGCTTTATTTTGTTATGAAACTTTCAATGAAATATATAATTACCTTAGTGTAATGAAAATTGTATATATAATACATTATTAACTTAGTGATTTTTGAACCATTGGTGCAGCGCCATCTGGTTTCGAAATGGGTAAATTTTGTTCACGAGTATTAGATAGTTGATAACTTACGTAGATGAAATGGGGAGGTTGTCGTGTTTATAGTAAATAAACAAAAATAATCAATAGTATTATTTAAGTATACATTGAGGTTTAATATTTTATTTCTTAATTTGTAATATTTAGTAGTTTTATTGCTGAGGATTGTTTAGTAATACGAGTTTCGAAAGTTTTATTTAAATATTAAAAAAATTTGCGATGAGATTAGATATGTATACATTATAATTAATAGACCTTTTTTCAATTTAACCTTACAATCTAGCCTATAAATGTTTGTCACAATGATAAAAATTATATTTTACAGGATGATGTTCGTAGATGAAGATTGAAGAAAGTGAATGAATTTATGAATCCAGGTTCCATATTCACGAGAGATCGAATTGAGAGGAGGAGGACTGAATGTAGAATGAATACAAGAAGCCGTATATAGTACATGTTATATACACGATCTTTGAAGGACGAAATTATATCAAGCAAAAGCTTGCCTCATTAGTATTAATAACTGTTAACAATTACAATGACGTATGGTAGTGGATTGTGGGTATGGTATAAGTAACATGATATGCGATGTCGTTGGAATGAGAGCTCTGATACGTGTGTGTGAGTTGGAATGGTTGATAGAGTGAGAGATGGCACGATTTGGGATCGTGAGAAATGAAAAAATAGGTAGTACTAAAATGGTGCACCTGGTATTTCCAAAAGTCTCTGTCTACACATATGGGAGATAAGCGTGATGACATATATGCAGGTGACTGCCAAATTAGGTTGTTTTAAATTAAACAAAAAAAATAAGATATTGTTTTGTGGAAGATGATGAGAGATATATTTTTTTTAACCGACCTCCCAATAGGTGTGTTCTTACGTAAAATTTGAGACAATTTTGAAGTTTGAATGTAAAATAGAGTGAAATATTACATACAATTATTATGATAGTAGTACTATTGGAATTTTTATAAACAGACAGGGCAGTATAATATAAAGGCATATTTGGATTAATCCTATTTTGTGACTCAATCGAAGCTACTCCTTTTTCCAAATGACTACTACGTTTGAGTCATGGCGGCGACTGTAACCAATTCACTTGCGTGTTTGTTTACATATTGGCATTAAGGAAACACTTTTATTTTAGAGTTGGTAGAGAATAAATTCATAAGTATGACTATTGTTTCAACGCTGGTTTGTTGATAAAGAAAAAGGTTTGAGTCATGGCGGCGACTGTAACCAATTCACTTGCGTGTTTGTTTACATATTGGCATTAAAGAAACACTTTTATTTTAGAGTTGGTAGAGAATAAATTCATAAGTATGACTATTGTTTCAACGCTGGTTTGTTGATAAAGAAAAAGGTCGAAAATACAGGTAGCTATTTATGCAGAGAAGCGGGGTGCATGAGGCGTGTGATTGGACGCCTTGAAGTTGAGGGGTGCGGGGTGTGTTTTTCGACAGGGTACTACCGGCGCAAGATTGGATATAGGAGGGATTCGGGGTGGTATCGAGAGAGTTGGTGTTAGACAGTGAGGAAGAGACGACTTAGGTAGGAGTAGACAGTGGGTATGGAGGTTTTACGTCGGACGGCCGGGATAATAGAGAGTTCGTGTGGGAGAGTTGATAGGACGGGGTATTGTGAATAAGTCGACTTAAGCGGTAGAGAGTTCGGCGTAAATGGTATTAGAAATAGGTTGAGTGAAATGATTCAATAGGCGGGATTGGGAAGTGAAATACCTTGAAAGTTAGCACGAAATGTGTATAATGTAGGCAAATTAAGTGAGTTTAAATTTATGAAGAATTTTGGTAAGTTATGTTATTTGCATAAGTTGCTGATCTCAGAAATATTAGGTAATAATCATTTATTTATTTTATGGTATACTAGAATAGTAATTTATCAATTAGTTAATTAATAATGCATGGTTTATTAATATTGCATGTAAATAATTTGGCATATAATCAGAATGTTTGTGAATGATGAGTGATGTTTAGAGAAGTAATACGGTTTTAAATGGTTTTTTGGATTGTATGGACTCATGAATGAAGTTTTTGATCAGGATTAACGGAATGAAGAGAATTTACACAATTAAAAATGCACACGTTGAAACTTACAAGTTAAATTAATTTATAATTTAAAATATTCGTTAGTTATGGCGTGACAAGGAATTACATGTTTGAGGAAGTAAATTTAAACGAAGTACAGAGATTAATTATACATGCCCTAATTAAATCACATAATGTTTGATGAAGTATCAGTGACTGGGCTCTCAGATAAGGAGTTCCTACACGTTCACTTCATCAGACAAATGTGGATATAATTGGGCTTAATTAAATTTATACGAACTTCAGTGGTTTTCATCTTCGCCAAACTCTGAAATATATTACCGAAAGCCATTGGGTTCGTTTCGCAAATAAATATTTTCCGTGTATTCCTCTTAAACGCTACAAACTAAAACTTGTAATACTTTGTACGTTTCAACTATAACTTTAGAATACAACACGATATATATATATTTTATGGTGTGACAAGGAATTACATGTTTGAGGAAATAAATTTAAACTAAGTACAAATATTAAGTTTATACGTGCATGAATAAAATTCTTCACATATGGAAGCAGTGGTATCAGAGACTAGGTGCCTATATGGCATTCTTACACGTTAACCACTGCATTCATGTGTGAAGATATTCATGAGATTTAATTAAATTTATACGAACTTCAGTGGTTTTCATCTTCGCCAAACTCTGAAATATATTACCGAAAGCCATTGGGTTCGTTTCGCGAATCGATATTTTCCGTGTATTCCTTTTTAAACGCTACAAACACAATTTCACAGACTAAACATACACACAACAGATTGAATGACATTGGAATGAATGTTTCGTACGGTGTACGTATTAAATAAACAATATTTTAATATAAATTACTAATATCACTTACTTCTTCTAATCCATTCCCACTACATATTGACATTACAGACAGATTTAAATATAATATTGAAAGAGATCGTCCTCTTGGGATAAATATTATTATCTATTACTCACATCATTCTTGGGGGAAGCAGTACAATTCGTTTGTGCTGATAGGAACCTCAGATTTGTGTCATTAGGATAATAATTGTTTTAAATCCACTGTGGACATAGATCTGTTTAGGGACAGACTTTATAGACGAACAGACCTGAACTTGTAGTTTTGCTGAATCCTCCAAATCAAAGAAATCATAAATTAAATTTAAATTTTACTGAACAGTGGCTGAGCGGGGACTAAAAAGTCTATGGCGGAAAGTCACGGGTCTCAGGCGTAGGAGGAGCCTGACCTTTACTCAGAAATGCCACATATATTAGTAAACTGAAATAAATTAATCCCTAATTCCCAATATATAATACTCCGTTATTTGATCACAACACTTTTAAACACTATCCAATTCACTGCTTTTCATATAACCTTCTTTGGATGTATGCTGTATTATGCTGGAGGCAACACTCGGGCGATGGTCTTTTGAAGGAGGTACCTGCTTCACATCGTGCGAGAGCTGAATTCTCATCTCTGTGAATCAAAGCTAAGTAGAATCTCTTATGTACAATATTTCTTCAAATGTTTAATTGCGTATAGATTTTCTTTATATTCGTTCGTTAGATTATAATTTAGTTTATCACAACGTAGGTCCTCAGACATCACAATTATTGGCCAAAACTATCATATTAAAACGTAATCTACAATAGTAATATAACATTCCATTGTTGATAGGGAGTGTTTACAAAAGATAGAAAAATTATATTTCTTAGACGATGAATGTAGATAATTTATTGTTAATGTAGTTACATAATTTTTCAAGGTTACGAGTATATAAAAGTTAGTTGTAAAATACTAATTAATTTGAGATTGCAATTACAATAGTTTGAACTAGAGGGTTCTGCTTTATGTTATTTAGTGAATTTCGTTTTCATTAACTAGTTACATTATAGAAAATGTACACTAAATTGTACATAAACAATATATATATTTTTAATAAATACATAAAAACTTTGTATATTTATGTTTTTTATAACCATCACCTTTTACCCTTTCCCTTCCCTTATATGCTTTATAACGAGCTCAGTGGTACAGTAGTTAATAACGCTACTTTGACACCAACGCTCGTGGGTTCGATTTCCACACAGAAAAAACATTTCTGTACATGAACATGTCTTTTCGTTTATAAGAAAGGTAGAGCGCATCAAAGCAGCAAGTCTGGGCAACATTTTCAAAGACAGACAAACATATGACCCAGCCAATATATAGTAGTTAACATAATACCCCGCTGCTAACACAGTAGCAACTCTTAAAGTAACCCCACTTACCGCGGCAATACAACAATCCCTGAGGTGGTTGTTATTTGTCTGGTGTTCTTTGAGGTGGAGGTACTTACGTTCGCAGGCGGGTTGCTTTTGGTACACCCTACATCTTAAAAATAGACAGGCCAATATAAAAAGAGGACATTTTTTGTCTTGTGTAGGAATCAAACCCAGGAGCCGTGGTGTTACAGACGCATTGTTGACTACTCGACCACCGAGCTCGTCGAAAATAAATGTTGAAGAATACATTTGTTTTATAGGTGTTCCCGGACTTCCATACGAAATCATCAAGGTATCAGGCGGGAGGAGTGTGATGCTATTCGGCAATTACACTTTCAACAACAGCTGGCGGTATCGCTGCTGGTATTGCTCCAAACGGAAGACCCTGAAGTGCCCAGCTCGCGTCTTCATGGATAAACATAACAATATATCTAGATACAATGTAAACCATAATCATATGTAAGGAAATTGAGCAGTGATGGTGGATAATGAACCAGTCAATTAACGTATTTAGTTAGAACCCCGGTGTGAGTGTGTAGCAATAAATTCGATACGACGAGCTCGGTGGCTCAATCGTGAATGACGCGACTTTGACACCAACGCTTCGCAACGTTCGATTCCCACACAATTCAAACATTTGTGTGCATAAATCTGTTTGTCTTGGTCTGGGTGTTTTAAGAGAGGTAGGGCGCATCAAATCAATCTGGGGGAAAGTACCATCACCTCACAGACAACCGCAGCCAAAATAACAGCTCCCTAGAGGGTTGTTGTGTACCTGCGTGTGAGTGAGGTCACCAGTAAGCTCCCAAGGAGTTGCTGTGTAAGCAGCAGAGGAGGCATCGCGCTAGTGATAATTAATATATCACAATTGTTAATAGGCTACGGTATCCGCTTTACATCAGGTGGGCCGTACGATTGTATGCCTCCCGACGTAGAATAAAAAAAAATTGTTTTCGGATTTAACATATGTATTAATTGAGTCGATAAAGAAAACAACGCGAGGAAACCCGCATGCCCCAAACAATTTTTATTTCGATAGATGTGTGACGTAACTATAGAAAGGGCTGGTTTTTCTGGGCCGTGCATCTCAGCCATGCGATTCTGTAAGAGCAAACATCCTTACATCCTCGGAAACATCGGCTGTTACAGCCTTGAATACAAAATTGCAATTCTTTGGTGTCGCTTTTCATGGATGTGCGACACTAGCGCCGCAAGGCTGCGTTTGGAATTGGAATTCTACAAGGCAAACAGCCTCGCGTACGCTTACAGCCTTATAGAATACCAAATAATTTAGCCGTGATCGCAGTAGACGATGTCAAAGCTGTGACATTTGTGATCACAGCGACGCACACAGCCATTACGAGTCGCTTAGAGAATTGCATGGCTGGTGGCAATCGCTGCAGACAAATCAGTATCCGCGCCAAATCCTTAGGAAGTCCCCGCTAATCCTAATGGATTAGGAAAACGGAACAACACAGGGAAGATGAACATTTGTAAGAAAAATATTTTAATTTAACCCGAATATACCTAACACTGAACTCAGGATTGACAACGATGGCGGCAAAACACCTACACAAAGTATAGTTGTAATCTTGTCGCCATAAAGTATCACTTACCAAAATTGTAATATTACATGTGATTGATTTCATTAACTGATCAAGGTATTTTTGTTATTGATTTTATATCTGCTACATAGCAACTAGACATTCGGTCCGCCTGATATGAAGGTGTTTGGAGTCTAGACCTTTGTTTAACCCTTCGAAACCCGGGTGGTCGTATACGACCGCGAAATGTATGGGAAAACGTATATAACGGGTTCTGACTGCTCAATTAAAAGTATTATGATTGAAATGGATGAAGAATTATTATCCAAATCTGTATTCACAGGTTTCTTATTTTTATCTTACTGTATACTTTTATTACAAAATGTGTTTATGTCTTATCACGAAAATGAGGAAAGTCGGACATTTTTTTATATTAACTACATTAAATGTGAAACGCGCGTATTTTTTTATTTAGTGAAAGAAATTTAAAATAATTTTCTTGTGATTAGAACAAGAAATCAAGCTGTGTCAAATAGTGTGAAAATATTTTTTTTGTTTATCCAATCATCGTAATACTTATTTAGTTTAAGAATTAAAACTTCTTTCCGCACGCTCCTAGCGACATCTATCTCTACGTGAAGGAATGTGGTGGTTGTGTTTAAACTAATGTAAATCAACCTGAGGGCGATAGGAAAGGAAGAGAAATAAATAATAAATTAAATCTTAGAAAGGAAGAGTAATAAATAATAAATAAAAATAATTTACCTTAGCTATCGCAAAGACTGTTCGTAGGTAGGTACATAAATGTCAAGGTGAGGATTTAGAACTATAACTGAGTTGGAGACTTTGCAATAGGCTAGAAGCGAGTTCAATAGGGGTTTCAATTCACATTGCCTCAAAAAGCCACATTCGAAACGGTTTCGAAGTTTCACTCAGATTTCGTACATTTTGACAGTACATAACTTTTCAATTCGGAACCGAATGTAGTTGTTATGAGGCAATGCAATACGCCTGCAGATTTTCGAAGAAAATTGTGATGTACAAATTAATTCTTTATCTACTTATTTACTTTGAGAATTCTCCTGTTATATGTAAAATATTTATTGAGTTTTATATCGTAGTTTATTTTCAATTGTAAATTATATTTAAAAGAACACATATTAGGTGCTAATTAGATTAATAATCTGCATTAAATATAATTATTGAATTGGTTTTTAATATTTACTTTATAACACTTACCCGTAACATTTTTATCACCAGCATAATCTATCTATCTGTATTTTTCACGGAAAGTACCTTGCGGGGTACACTATAAGTCCCTAATAGTGTAAACAAAAAACTCCTTTCACTACAACGCATCTTTGCAATAAAGATGATACAGGGTTTCAGAACTACCAGCACTGTTGCAGCCATATCACTAGCTAATACCACTCCCTGTTAAAATAATAGAAATCTCAGAATTATAAAACACAAAATTCCGCAAAACCACCTCATTCTTACCACAAGACTTAGAAATACATACACCAACTAAGACAGTAGACATGCTACACCCATCTCACAGGAAAGCAAAGCAAAAATTCCAGGAAATATCTTCAGCAGAAGGGCTCGCCTCAGTAAATTTCGCCAACACATGGCAAATCTACACAGACGGAAGCTAACACGATGACTCGGTGGGTGCTGCTTTCGTCATTTCGCATTCAGATGGACGAGAGCACGTTAAAAAGTTAAAGCTACACGGCTGTTGCTCAGTGTTTCAGGCAGAACTTCTTGCCATACACAGAGCCTGTGAGTAGTTATTGCAGAATAATGCTTCCCCAGCTTATATATTATCTGACAGCAAGTCGGGTCTCATGGAACTATCAAATCCCAATAGCCGAAACCAATTGGCTGTAGCGACTCACCAGAACCCTACATCTAGCCCGAATAGCAGGCATTAACGTTCGATACTTGTGGGTCAAAGCCCACATAGGAATCCATGGGAATGAGGCCACTGATGCAGCTGCAAAGTCTGCTGCCCTCCTACATAAAGCTCCGGATTTTGACAAAATACCAATAAGCTGTGTCAAGCTATACCATCGGAAAATATCAGAGATAGCCGCAAGAACTCTATATGAAGATCCAGAAACCAAACTATCAAACTCTAATAGATTTTGTTAACGCCATTCAACTCCGTTTTGAAATTATCCAAATTCTTAGTAACCACGGATACCACATACAAGTTCTTCACCGCTTCAAAGTTACCGACGACGATTTATGTCCCTGTGATGATACTACCACACAAACAATTGTACACCTAATTCAAACTTGCCCTAGATTCTCAACAACCAGACTAGGTCATGAAAGAATCTACCATTAGCACCTACTTAAAACACATAATTCCATAATAAGCCATTTAAAAGATTTCAACAATACTTAAATAAATCACCACTCACCCATTCCTAATAATTAGCAGTTGATGGCAAAGCGTAAACCAATAGCGCTGAATCATCAATGAGCAACCAATTTGCACATTAAAAAAAAAAATAGGTAGGTGCATCATCACCTTCTGATAAAACAGGATCAATTTGGTCGTGGCAGAGAAGTGTTGGCTATCTTCGGCTGTTTCGTCATTCTCCTGTATTTTTTCTACACTTCTCATTAGTTAGGACTTTTCAGTATTCTGAACAGTAAACGAACATGTTCCATATTTGAAGACTTCAAATAAATATAATTGATTGTATCAAAGTTTCAAGGGTATAAACATAATAGAGAGATTTATGAAGAACCTAGGTCAATTAGCGTAGGTAAGGTATCTACTTAGATTTCTCAAATGATGCTTAGGTATAGACTAAATAATGAAAATAAATGCAGGTTTTGTACAGTCGTAGTCATAAGTTGAACACTAAATATGTCATGTGTTTAATTTTGACAGGCATAGATCATCATATAAATAACTTGTGATTAGTGCCATGTAATGCCGATATTATTTTAATTATATCGAATATATTTGTTGATGTTCTTTATTAAATTTTATTAAAAAAATTAAGATGAGCTGAGGATTTGTTTCTTTGTTTTTAGTGAGTATTTTTTTGTGGGAGTCTGGTTTTAGATTTTAACGTACTTAATGTTTGATTATTATATTGAGCATATAATCAAAAAGTAACTAATTAAGATTTTGTATTTTTTTAGAAAGGCTTTTTTGGATGGACGTTTTTACATGTAACTTGACTTGATTTTCGGTATTTTAAAAACGTCCATCCAAAAAAGCCTTTATAAAAAAATACAAATTCTTTTTTTGATTATATCCTTAATATAATAATCAAAATGATGAAACTGAAAATGAAACTGATTTTAAAACCTAAACTAACTGAATTAAGTCAACCATTTGTTGTTTATTTATCAATAGTACTCGTATCTACGATAACTTATATTTTACGTCCCATGGCAAACATTTGCTAAAGGTATACATAATGTATGTGCTAGTGTCTGTGAATAAGCGCACGGTATGACGTCACACTGCATATGTATGATGAAGTCTACCTGTCTCTTTCGCACATTTCCAAGCTAACACAATAGTGTAACAGAGATTTATCAGGCACACACATAAACCACTTGGCTGCGCATGAAGGCACCTCGCACTCACAAAAACTTTGTGTTTTAGCGCCTAAATATATCAGCGGTTCGAGTACGCTGACCAATGGGAGAATATTTTAACCTGTAAGCTGACATGTGACGTAATGTTGGTCCGTGGACTAGGCAATAAGATCTGCCCGTTCTACTGTACCCCTTACCGGTAGCGGTGAATGGAGTTACTACGTAAAATCTGTCTCCTCGTTTCTCCATAGGTTATTTCCTTTATGGGCACACAGTACATCAATGTGTTGTACCTACTAGGTTTCGAAAACCATCTTGTAATAATAGAATGAAATGTAATCATACCGTTTTTTTCCACAGGCATCACTTATCAATTAGTTACTTCGTCCAGGGGAAGTCAACTTATGATCCTGCAGGACTACACCTTCCATAGAGTCAACAAGGCGTCCGGCAACTGGATATGCTCTAAGAAGTTGTCTTTGAACTGCAGTGCTAAAGTTAGATTGAATCCACATATGGAAGTAGTGTATCAACATCTCGAACACACACACCCACCGCCAAAATATGTGATGTCTAGAGAAGGGACATACATGCAAATTAGATGATTTTTGTAATGTTTTTTTGTTACGAAAACCTATTATTAATGGGTTCAAACATTATCTATACAGATAAATAAAATTGGAGTGTCTGTTTGTAATATTAAAATAACCGCTTTTTACTAAATGTATATGGATGTATACACGGTACATATACCAAAATGAATATTTTTACAATTTTTGTCTGTCTGCTTGTTCCGGCTAATCTCTGAAACGGCTGTACCGATTTTGACGGACCGACCGACTTTCACTGGCAAATAGCTGATGTAATAAGGATTAACTTAGACTACTTTTATTTTAGAAATTTCATTTATTTTTATTAATATAAGTAAATAATAAAAAAAATACTATTCCGCGCGGACGCAGTACATAATACATATCTATTATTATTTTGCTGTTCGCTATTTTTCTCTGTTTATTTAGGTACTTATAATCAAATCAAATAAAATTAAATTATAACTGAACAATAACTTTTTTGTTGAATTCCGCGCGGACGAAGTCGCGGGCACAGCTAGTCATTAATAATGACATTAGTATTAATGACATTTATTTGTCTATTAAATAAAATTCCTTTTGGTTATGCAGACGGTAGGCGTATCGACTAAGGCAGAGGTTTCCAAATTACAGTAAGTGGGCCCGCGGGTACCTAGCAGTCCGGCCCGCGGGTACCTAGCAGTCCGGCCCGCGGTAGGTCGGATATACGGACCCATTTTTAGGCACATCTACACTTGATATAAGGGAAATGTCAAAAAGTATATTTTTAAGCGAACTACCTACTACTAACATCCGATCCTTTCCCCTCCACCCACTGCCGCAATTGAGTTGATTGTGCTTCAAAAACATTCAGTGGAATTGAGAACTGCTTCCTTTTTTGAAGTCGATTAAAATGTTCGTTGATAACTTAAAAAAATATTTTAGTATACCTAGATGAAAACAACAAGTCTGTGAAGGCAACACTTCATACTTCACTTCTTACATAATTTTTATTCCGTCAGTTCAGCCATTCAGTATGGCAGTATGGCAGTCAATATTATGCGTTGGCTATCCAAATTAATTTAAAAAAAAAAGTTTGGAAACCCCTGGCCTAAGGCAAAAACGGTTTAAATGTGATTTTTTGATGCCGGGATATGGACCTACGACGATGCGCCCCGTGGCGGAGTGGTTAGCAAATATCAACGTCTTAACACGACTCTCATACAAGACAAACGTTTGTAGAAATGAACGTGCACACAAATGTTTGCGTGTGTATGTGTGAGTGAGGTTACCAGTAAGCTCCTAAGGAGTTACTACGTTAGCAGCAAAAGCGGAAGAACGCGAGTTGTATTGTAAAAGATCGTAGTATACGGTAACCGCTTTACATCAGGTGGATCGTACGTTTTATGCCGCTTGATGTAGTATAAAATAAAGACACATAAAATATTAAAATTGATAATGTTTTATCAGAAGGCAAATTTGAGGAGGCAAACATTACAAGAACATGTCTACATGTTATGCGATAATTGTGACCGTTTTTTTTATTGTATTAATCAGTTTTCTTGTTAAATGGAAATTAAATCATTTTTTCACTTATTATCTTTCAATGACTCTATAATTTTTACTGGGACTTTTAATTTTTAACAGGAGAATATTTTAACCAATAAAATATAAGTGCCGTGATGTTGGTCCGCAAACTAGCCAATAAGGGCGGCGCGTGCTACTCGTACTATACGCCCCGACTCGTAGCGGTGAATTGAGCTTACTAAGTAATATCGTTCTCTTTGTTTCTCCATAGGTCCTTCATGAGAATAGAGAGCGAGACAAATATTATTTTAATGAATACTGGTAAAATAATACACGTTCGTGTAAGAAGTCTATAAGCACTTGTATAATGAAATATTGAAGAATAGTTGTGGTGTAGTATACTTATAGAATGTTTTAATGAGTATTGAAATTTAGGTACTAAGACTGGAGAGCCATGTTTGTAGATGATCTAATTTCTATAACACCTATAATAAAGCATGTTTGTAGGGGATGTTTATGCAGGACGCTTGGAGATACTTGACGAGCTCGGTGGCGCAGTGGTGAAACGCGCTGTTACGCTACTTTGACACCGACGCTCGTGGGTTCGATTCCCACACAGTACAAACATTTGTGTGCATGAACATGTCTGTTTGTATTGGTCTGGGTATTTTATATGTATAATAAGTATGTATTTACAAAAAAAAATGTATTTACGTATATTTATCAGTTGTCTAGTACCCATAACACAAGCTTCGCTAACTTTGGGGCTGGATGGCGCTGTGTAATTTGTCCGACAATATTTATTTATTATATTTATAATACTGAAATATGTCTTAATATGATCGAAGAGAAAAGCATTCTTCAAATGATTAAGATCAGCATTTCATTTTGACGATTTTTTGGGATGACCCAAGTGATTCGTGACATTGAAAATGTAACATATTTTAGATGTCACGAACCTATGGTTCATATGCCATCTCCTGCAAAATCACCATCATCCCAAAAAATCGTCAAAATGAAATGCCGCCAAAATCTGAAGTTAAACTCCATATGAGATGGGCAGCTGAATTTAGGTTCTTGGTGGTCAAAATTGCCAGTATACCAAACCCCATCCTCTGCAATATCACATTGCCTTGATTACTCGGACCGACATTTTTAAAAATTAATAAATATCAAACCTAACCTCTAAATTAGATGGCGGTCAGGAATTATATTGGGGACAATATAATTTGCATATATACCAAGCGCCATCCTCTGCAAGATCACTTTGTTGTAGTAAAAAAATCGACAAGTTCCAACTTTCATTAAACTTAAAGTTAAATAGACTATAACTGGCCAATATCCTTAATCGGTTCTAATTATAGTAATCTAACTTATATCAAAACGCCATTCTCTGCAAAATCATTGTCCAATTTTGCTGCGAGCTCCCGAGCTAGTACACCGCTGATGTGGAAAGACGAGTGAGTGCAGGGAACAGCGTGAATGGAGCGTTGTGTAAACTTCTAGGCATCCGAAATCTAAGCTGTATTAGATTTGCATAGCTTGCTGTACACATCGCGGTGCTAATCTCAACGTTAACTTATGGATGTGAAAGCTGGGTATGGTACAGAGAGTATGACAGTAGAATAAATGCGGTCGAGATGCGAACATTGCGCAAAATTTGTGGCATAACGCTTGCTGACTTTGTAATGATGACGTAAGAGAGTTGGTTTTGAAAGAGAGTGAGTTCAAATAAGAAAAGGTAAGTTCTGTTGGTTCGGACATGGAGAAAGAATGCAGGATGAAATAATGCAAAAGTGGAAGGATGTAGAAACCGAGGAAGACCATGACTAACCTACCATGACCAAATTGGCCGTGTTTTATCAGAAGGTGATATCAGGAGCCCGGCGAAAGTGCATAATCTATGAATGTTTAAGAAGCGAGTGAGGTGTCTAAAGACCTTCCTTATGGCGCTCGGTTCTCTCTGCCTACTCCGAAAGGGACCTGGCGTGAAGATATACAGCAGTCTTAACGCCAGCAGAAACTATGACTATCCCAAAGAATCGTGCATGAGATAACTAGGCTAAAGTATGATCAATATTCACAGAGTTTGCTAATATATTGAATACATTCAATACTAAAACTCCATTTGCTGTGGTTCCTAAATTCCAGAACACACCTCTTACCGTCACCAAAAGTTTTAGGATGCTTGGCATCAAGATCTCCAGTGATGTGCAATATCGAAATCACCTGGAGGAGAAGGTCAAGCTGGCGTCCAAAAAACTTGGTGTACTCAACAGGGCTAAGCAGTACTTCAGTGCGGGGCAAAGACTTATATTATATAAGTCTCAAGTCAGACCGCACTTGGAGTACTGCAGTCACCTTTGGGCGGGAGCACCTGGATACCAGCTTGGACCGTGTGATTCGATTCAGAGACGAGCTGTGAGAAATATCGACAATCCTAAACTTACGCACGGTATAGAACCCTTAAGTTTAATGAGAGATTTTGCCTCCCTTTGTGTGTTCTACCGATTGTACAACGGGTTGTGTTCTGAAGAGTTGTTCGAATTGATGCCGACAGCTACTTTTTATAACCGCACCGCTCGCCGACGGCCGGGAGTTCATCCTCACACGCTGGAACCCCAATGGTCGCGTACTGTACGGTTCCAAAGAAGATTTTTTCCGAGAACTCTCAAGCTGTGGAATGAGCTCCCAGCCGAGGTTTGCCTAAGGGACTACAGCATGGAGTTCTTCAAGAAATGCGTGAAGAGGTTTTTAGAGGGTCGGCAACGCATGAGTGACACCCCTGGTGTTGCAAATGTCCATAGGCTACGGTGACTGTTTACTATCAGGCAGACCGTATGCTTGATTCCATCTTAGTGGTATAAAAAAAACTAGATTTGTATCGAAATATTTACATTTTGACGAGCTCAGTGGCGTAGTGGTTAGTACCGTTACTTTGACACCAACACTCGTGGCTTTGGGCACACCAAGGAGTTGCCGTGTTAGCAGCAGATGTGGCATACTTATAGCAGATACCTTATGTGTTGGAAGTGTTCATCGGTTACGATGCGGTAAAAAAACAACACAATATTTACATTTGTTTACATGACATCTCGAAATTTTAACATCGTTACCGGTATAAAATGGTATGGTATGTTTGATTTAAAATTCTTATTACATTCTCATATATTATCGTATTGTCTGTGTAATATAATAATACACTACAATATGTATTTCAGGTTTCAACGCAGACAGCGGTCTACGATACGAGATTGTGACGTCAACGAAGGGCTGTCAACTTTTAATGCTTCAGAATTACACTTTCTACAGAGTGAACAAGACTTCCAACAGTTGGCTCTGTTCGAATAGATATTCCAGTAGTTGTCCTGCGAAAGTCAGATTTAATACATTCAAGCAGATCGCTTACTATTGTTTAGAACACACCCACAGACCACCCAACTTTTTTATGACTAAGGAAGGAACTTATATGAGATTGTAACTTTTGGTTATAATAATAAATATAGTATTTTCTGTATCGGATTTATTCTTATCCGAAGATTGTCATTTCGTCATGGAATGCCTTATAGTATGATTGAAAGCGATGATGGCTGCCTCATGTGTCAACAATTTTTTTTTTAATTTCTAAGGACCTAATCTATATAAAGCTTTGAACACCATATATAAGAAATAAACCGGTAAACGTTCCCTTTTTTCATTACATAAAAACGTTATGCGGTATACCACAGCGAGAACTCAATGCGAAACTGAATTTTGCTGCTATCAAATATGGTGCATAACAGTCTAGCTTGATCTGTCGTTGTACGTATATTGTTGATACAGAGTGTTTTTTTTGTATTTGTACTGTTTGTATGGATATCGTATGTGCATGGATCACACAGTAACTAATGAACTTGCGGTGTAAGTAGGAAAACTTAGCGCCACATGACTGTGTCCTTACACACCTTACACACGTCTTTAACATTCATAGCTCTTTTCATGCACGCACGCCGGTGTCTAGGGTTCCTGACATCACCTTCTGATAACTTCAATTTGGTAATGGTAGACAAGTCTTGACCTTTATCGGGTCCTACATCCTTCTACTACCACGTTGCACTATATGGCGGAAATATTTATGATTAATTCGTAAACCTTGAAGATTTCAGCATTGTTAGACCAAAATGGGTCCTTAGGAATATGTGTTTTGGTTTTTGCTATTAGGATATCGTGATGTCTAAAAAAACTAATGTTTTATTTGTTCATATGCTTAAGGCGAATACGGCATTTATGCTAGTGACAGCCTAAGGGATAAAGATTCATTTCAGTCTATTTACCTACTGGTCCCGGATCAAATCCTGGTGTGTAGTAACATTACTACTAAAATCGTGTTTTCGGATTCATGTACATATTTGTAATTATCACTTGCTCGGCGGTGAAGGAAAACATCGTGAGGAAACCCACGCGTCCATGAATTTATATTTAGAAAGACGTGACCTAACCGAAGAAAGGTCTGAGTTTCCCTCTGGATTGTAGAGGTCTGATGGCAGTCGCTCTATGTAAAAAATACTTTCTTCGCCAAATCCATAGGCTTAGGTAGTGAACACCGTCAATCCTAATGGATTAGGAAACAGGATGACGCTAAGAAGAAGATAAAGATGCATATGGCCTGCCTGATGGGAAGTTATGTTACTGTCGGCTATGAACGATTGAAATAAAAGATTTTGGTACTCGCGTTGCCTTTGTCCTCTCACGCAGCAACTCGAATGAATCTCTGGTAATCTAATTTACTCGCAGGAACACTTTAATCGCCCAGGGAATCATTATCCTATAGTCTCATGTTAGCTGGAGGTACTTCTTCAACCGAGTTCCATCTTAAACTTCTTACTTTGTCTTTTCATGAGCCTCGTCTGCTAGTTGGCACGGTTCACCACAGGTAGGTGCTGACTTCGGCGCTAAAAATAATGATGATATACACACCTAAATGTAAGAAATGTAAAGTTGTATGAGTAGGGATGAGTGTTGAAGAGTAAATAGTATCTTTATGAAATACAGCCTGAAGTTCATATTACGGTTGGTAGGTAGCCCTGAGCACTCTCACACAGTTAACACAGACTCTTTGTGATTGCTTCCACAGACATACCACTCAAATTCATAGACTCTCACAGAGGCGGACAGCTTCTTATGATTCAAGACTACACCTACTCCAGAATAAATAAAACTGCGAGAACCTGGTTATGTTCCAAGAAATTCTCAAGCCGCTGTGGGGCTAAGGTTACAATCGATGACGACAACGTTATAACAAAATATATGCCTGACCATAATCACCCACCACCTCGCTTCCATATTACCAAAAGTGGTGATTATGTACGATATTGATTATATTGCCACTCTAGGAAACATTTGTCATGGTTAAAAAATATACGAACAAAAGTCGAAGAGAAGATCAAGAGTCAAAAACGTCAAGAGAATTATTCGTCGAACGCGTATTCACGAACTCGAGAAAATACAGAAATACTATTCTGTAACGTACGATTTGACGCAGAAATATATGTGCCATTGCCTAGACAATTTAAAAAGACAACGGTTTTTAGATTTCTTATACTGTTGTTATATAACATCTTAAACTTTACCGCTTTATGTAACATTCAATAACTACGTATTATTTCTGACGACAAAAAATCAAGGTGCGATAAGAGAACTGTGTAATTTCTAAACATTGTGAAAATAATTATTATAAATGTATTTTTAATATGTGTAATATATATATGTATTATTAGAATATATTTATTTGAAAGGAATAGTTTGTAGAATGTTACAAAAACCCAAGTGTAGAACAACTTAATTATTCTGTTAATTTGTATTCACGCGATGATAATTTGTGGACGAATTTGTTTTTAGATGAATTTGAAAAACGCGTAACTAACAGGTCGTAGGTAATAATACCATAAATAAATATTATCATTGTGTTCGTCTTTTTATTATAACATCGGTTGGCAAACAAGTATTCAATTCCCTAAAATGTAGCGGTTACGAATACTTGTAAGCCAGCTGTATACTATTGTCATTCTCCATGATAATGTAGCAACTCGTCAGGATCTTACTGGTAACCTCCTCGTGCGACTGAGGCTAGCTCACTTACCTCATAAAGCTTAATGAACCATGTAAATATCAATGATTATTTGTAAAGTGCATATTCTAATTGGTTATATACGTAATTTGCAGATTCTGATACAGACTGCAGAATCATCAAAGTAATAGAACCAAAACGAATGACCAATACGAAAAGACTGATTATACCTATCCGACGACAGAATGCAGAAAACTTCGTTTTCTTGGGCTCCAAATTCTTGTCAAAAAAGCAATCACATTGCTACTGCTATTACCGTGTGTCTAAGTGTCTAGGGAGAGGGCGATTGTTTAAAAAGAAGAAACTATCGTTTCCCTGTTCAGCGCGGAGTCACGGGCCTTATGTAATTTGAATTAACTGAGATACGTAATATATAGTAACACGGACCCGCGTTAAGAAGTTTTATAACATTCCACACCAATCAGTTTCCTGATTTCCTCTCAAACTACTTATACTAATTATTTGAAGACATTTATCTTGATACAATAAATTTAGAATAAATGTAACTATGATTTAAACTACATTATTAGGCCATAATAAGTTACAATTGTGTGTTAGTCTCTACCAAGTATAGGTATAGTTTGAAGTTTGGTGCTTGTGACCCAAGGACAGTTGGAAATTGAAGTAGGTCATGAAGATGACTAATTTGATATTTTTAATTTTAGGTTAGTTTGGTACCAAAGACGCTTTCTATAAGAAATCTTTATATGAGCTAAGCATACCCTACTATTATTTCTAATTTCAGAATTTTATTCACGAGGGTTCTCTTTGTAATTAGCAGTTCTTTTGAAGTAATTCGCTAAATATTTTTTTTACTGCAACCAATATTTCAAGAAAATATTCCTAATTTGTGTCAACATGGATAATGTACAGAACATACGATAAGTGACACTCGTGTTCTTTGAAGTTACTTTGTTTTTAAAATGTACTTTCTTTCATTGTTGTCAGTCACTGTTAACCTGGTTATATTCTTCGTATTGGAATTTAGATGGCAGATAATAGACCTAAATAGTGCTACTTTTTTATTATCTGACACCCGTGTATTTGTTTTATTGTTATTCACATTATGATGTTTAGAGATATGTACTAAATTCACACGGCGTGATTCCCGTCAATATCTTCTTTGAAATGCTTAGTAACGAAACGCCGCGGTGATACGTCACGTTGACAGTGACAGACGTATATCGTGATTGAGTCTGACTAAATCGAAATAAACAAATAATAAAAATTGCTTAAATCTAATTCATTATGATATATTATTATGTATTGTCAGTGTTTGAACTCAATAGTGATATAGTGGATAATTATACAATTCAGAGAATTGGATAAATAAATAACCTTAAAGTGGGCATTGCCCAAAGTTTATAAAGGTTACGTTTTATTTTAGTAAATAAGTGTAGATATTTTATGTACTTAATTCACATTATACATTATATATATATTGTGAAATCATCTTAACGTTAAACTACATTATGTGGTAAGTACACTAGTCATTGCAATTGTGAAAAAAGCTAAAGATTTTAAGTACAAGTATCGTTAAACCCTGTTTGAGTAATTTCTACCTACTTAAATCTTAATCAACTGTACACACTTATTCATATGTAACCAAATGAATATACTTTTGTATATTTATCTTTCCTTTATATATTTAGCAGCTGTTAAACATAGTGATTCCTAAAACCTATTCATTCTAGATATAAGTCAATGTTTACAATAGATTTGGTGTCGTTATTAGCTGAAATAAAGGGTGTACAAGTATTACTCTTCTGACTTGTTTGTGTAATATTTCTATAAATGACCAACATTCATTGTATCAAACTATATTAGCCAATTTTAACTCTTGATAATTATGTAATTGAACCTATGATTATTATTGGTGACATGAACTACATCACCTACTGAGAGACATAGGTGGCAAGTAAACCATAAGCATAACGATTACTAATTCATAAATGGAATGTCAAATGTTCCCAGAGCTGTACACGGTAGTCATGTGATGTGTGAAGAATTCTACCAACAGGATGACTTCAATTGCTTGCTTGTGTTTCTTCTTCCTCTCGTTATTACATTTCCTAATCCCAGTTGAAGTGAGCGAGTGTTTAGTAGAGCAAGTTATATACATGTAAAGTATGTATGTATGTATATCAAAGTCAAAGTCAAAATCTTTTTATTCCGTAAAAATAGCTACATTTGTTTGGAATCGTCACAATTTTTTTCCCTACCGTGCAGTTCACGACTAGGTGAGCACTGATAAAAATACTGCCAAAAAACTCAGGCATCCCTCTTTTGATATCCAAGCAAATTTACATAATTTATTAATTACATTATAATTGGATCGACTCAATCCCAGGCATTTTTATCATTATAATATGCCCTGCTACACAATTTGGCTTTAATAGTAGTTTTAAATTTGTTTATTGACAATTCTCTTATATTGCTGGGAAGTTTGTTATGGAACCGTATACATTGCCCCATAAAAGAATTACTTATTTTGTGGAGACGGCTTGCATGTAACACAAGATTATGCTTATATCTAGTATTTATATTATGAGTATCACTCTTTTTACAAAATGAGTCTATGTTTTTATGGACATACAATATCTTCACTCCAGGTCCCTTGCGGGGTGGGAGAGTGATCCGAGCGCCATAAGACGCAGCCCTTACACACTTCACTCGCTTCTTTCACACATTCATAATTCTTTTCATACATGTAAAGGAAGACAGAATTGTGCAAGAGATGCTTAGGTGTAATATTTACTTGAGATCTATGTATGTGCACGGAATAAATTTGGGAATTTGATATAGTTAACAATGTACATACATATGATGCTCAACATGTCTCTGTATTTTCACTTTTGCATTTATGCCTTGTTAACTTAAGCATATACACTTGTTGAGACATTTATTTAATTTTGTGTAAAAAATATATATGTAGTATGACTACACTAGATACTTCTTTGCACAGCTACAGTGAAAATAGTCCATATTACACTTCCTTACACATCCTGTGGCCTAATTTCTTTAAGCAACTAAGATGGGCAAAGTATTGAGAAGAGTAAAGCCGCTTCACTGATCTACACCATCTCACACTGCATCACTTCCTTGCATAGCATTAAGGTGGAAATACATACCAACCCAAATCCCTCTAAAAGGGTTTGGACTTGCCAAGTACACATCATATATGAGATATGCTTGTATGCCTGAAGGAGATATACTGTTCTCTATAGATAAAGAAAAGCCTGCACTTGTCTTTTGACACTATCTGTTGCTTACTCTGCGAAACCCTCTTCATGTCTATTTAAAGAAAGAGTCTATGTTACACTCTGCATTGAAACTATGGCATAATCCATACTTTCAATGCAGAGTGTAACGTAGACTCTGCAATCTGTGACAGTACATCCTATCAATTATTCTTGCACCATAAATCGGTCTGGACATCGACATGAAATGGATTAGTCATATGTTTTGGATTGGTTGTTTCCAAGTTTTACTAGAAAAATTTAAAAATACCTATGTTATTTAGGTATGTTGGTCATTTTATATACTATTATACTTAAGTCGCTTCTTATGAAAGAAAAAACTATAATTATAATTTATGCTTATTCAAAGTAACCATCATGTCCTTACAATATTTGTAAAGTGTTATACTATCTATCTATATTTTAACACCAAGGTGAGTACCGAAAAATCAAAAATATATATTTTAAATAGTAAGAAATAATGCAAAATTTAAAGAGTATGAAAATGATTTCATTACTAAAACTTTACTATATTTAATATTCTTGCTTGTAGTGTGTTGAGATGTACAATCACCATTATTCACTGAGAAGGAATGACATAGCTCCTTAAATAAGCTAACCAAGTATGGCAGTATGGGAAAGCTAGTATTAGAAAATGGACAGTGGTGAGTCCTAAGTAAATGAAACATTTTCATACTTTTAAAGTTGTGGGAATATTGCTGAGCACCTTAGGGGTACTACAAGTAAACATAACATAGTTACACACTTATTTATTTATTTTATTTATATAATATAAATCTTTTACATAATTATGTAATCGTAACATACAGCCAGTAACAAAAAATCCATATTATATGCGAGTATAAAGCGATGAAAAGTAAAGTTTTATTGCTTTATTCAAAAATTGATGATTTTTTTAAGTACGAGATTAAATTTGCATAGTGTTAGCAATAAAATATAAAATTTTGGAATAGATACATATCTATATTGTATAGTTTTTCAGCTTCTTAAGTCTCACTCGCTACAGCCATTTTAAATATATAGTAGATAAGAATAACCTAAGTAATTTTAGAAATTATGTAATTTAAATACATGTAATGGTGGAAAGTTCTTATTGACTTTGGATTTAGAGTGCTGAGAAGACTGATATATTGAGGCTGGGATATGTTTTTGTATTAAATCTGTTATAAATGTTTTGTAGAATAGTTGAAAAAAATCTTTAGAATTGTATACAGCTTGTTCGAACTGAAGTGTTCAATGTGTTAATTATTAAGGTAGATTTCTCCTTCACCTTTCCCTTTTCACCCGTCCTTCTTCTCCACTCCTTCTCCACCTCCTCTTAAATATACTGAAATTTCTTGAAGCACAATAGTGTATGTGGATGACCAAAGCCAATGTGACTTGCATGTAGCAACACATCCTGTCAACTAGTGCAGAAATATTAATAAACAGTCCGATTGGGGAAATATATATGTTATAGAAAAGCACAACCAAGTATCAACTTCCGGGGTGGTTGTTGATTTCCTACAATTGACAGAGATTGTAATAAGCTTCTGAAAAGTTATAGTTTAACAGTGGATGTCAACACATGAGTGATACTCCTTGGTATTGTTAGTGTATATAGTCTTCGTAACATCATGCAGGCAATGTACTTACATTTCGTTTAAATATTCTTTGTTTGCCATTGGGACCTTGCGGGCACTTTGACCTTTAAATATAATTTGTATCTTATTCAATTCTATTGCACTACTAGTAATCTGCTAGCGTTTCCGGATATAATACCTACATCAACTGTATGGAAAATGTACAAAAAAAGTTTGTTAAACATATATGTTA
This sequence comes from Pyralis farinalis, assembly GCA_947507595.1. NCBI lineage: Eukaryota > Metazoa > Arthropoda > Insecta > Lepidoptera > Pyralidae > Pyralis > Pyralis farinalis. The sequence continues at coordinate 6,586,317 of OX382270.1, forward strand.
TCGCTTCAAGAGAGTATAAATCTGAAAACTATATATCACTATATATCAATATAAAGAGCATCATCTAATACCATTGGACACACATCGGGTTGTAGTGGACATTGTCTACCTGCTTAAGATTGCATCTGGTGCAGTCGACTGCCCGGAATTACTAGCTACATTCAGCTTTAGGACCCCCTCTAAACCGCCGAGATATAATCCTCTCCTTAGTTTCCCATCTGCTTCTTCAAACTACAAGCAGAATTCATATATGTGGCGGGTAAGCAAGAGTTTCAACAAGATTATGAAAACAGTCAACATTAACTTATTTAACACAGGCCTAAGAAAGGCTAAACAGTTGCTAAATGACCTGATGTTAGGATATAACAATTCTAACATCAGGTCATTTAGCAACTGTTTCAAAATTAAGTTAAATTTAAGAAATAGGTATTTACTTCATGATTGTTGTTTCTCTGAGATCTCATGTGGTGCACATATGCACATGATACACCTAATGTAATATGTAAATTTGTTTAGTCGCTGATTCAAATGATCTTCATCGTGCGGTATTTTATGTTCATATTCACTAGTTAATTTAGTTCTTTAATTGAGGACCTATAATTGGCTCTGAAATAATTGGCTACACAATACTGTTATGATTATTTCAGCTGTTAGTCTTCCAAATAAATAAAAAACAAATGTAAAAAAGAAAATGCTAAAAAATATATTTTGTCGGAAAAATTAAGGGTATTGTCTGCGTGGTAGTCAGCAGTTACAGTAACTTATGGATACTTGCAATACCAGGGGCATTACTTATGCGCTGCTGTCCGTAGTCGACGCTGTAAAATCCTCTTCACACCATTCTTGAAGTGGTAAACGGTGATTGGTGATTTATTTACACACTTTGCGTTAATTTAACGTTATTATATAGTTTTCAGCTATGAGACATTAATAACATAAGGTGCCATATCACAACCTTGTCACATTGGTTGTATGTATACTAATTGAATAATGCATTTCTAGCATCAAAAACACGATAAAAGATATTGTACGTAGGTACAGTCACTTATAAAGATATATATAGATTTTGTTCCATGTCATATTATCTACGTTTAATAAAAATCAACCATTTAATGAATGGATGTGTCCCACGTAAAATGTATACACATCTTTGTTGGTACTGTACATATATGAATACATACATTTGTGTCTGTGTGTAATGGTCTGAGTACATTATAAAAAGTAGAATCACACAATTGGAGAGAACAGTGGCAAAACAATCAAAGTCAGTTTTTTTTTCTAATATTTGATTTGATAATGCCAACTAGCAGTCTAATAGGCGCGAAGAATAAATGTCATGTCTAATCATGTATTCTCTTCTTCTTACCCAGTAGTCTTCATACATTTATCAGTTAACTACACTGCTGACACGCTATGTTAGCGTTTTAATAGGTAACGTCTTTAATGAAACAAATATGAATGTCAAATGTGTAGCCCGGTATTCTTTGTATATATATACCCTGCAAGAACATTCAACCCCAAAATAAGCGAAGCTGGTGTTATGGGTACTAGACATCTGATAAACATACTTAAATACATTTTTTTTGTAAATACATCCTTATGATACATAGAAAACACCCAGACCATGATAAACAGACATATTCATGAACACAAAATGTTTGTCCTGTGTGGTAATCGAACCCACGAGCTTTCGTGTCAAAGTAGCGTTACTAACCACTGCGCCACCGAGCTCGTCATTGGCCGAAAGATACACACGTTTAATGTAGGTAATTTTATAGTTAGATATATTTAATATATTATCAAAACAGCCATCATTGACAGCCACTGTATATTACTCATAGTGGAAACTTTGCTTATTATAATACTAGATGGCGCTATGTGACTCATTCTGAAATATTAACTGATGATAGTAGGTATATCAATACTTAATCTATGCCACTAAGTCTGTATTTTTTTATTATGACTACACATTCCTGTTTGATTTTTTATTTAGAATACGGTGTATTTAAGTTTCTTGATTTCACGTTTATGTTAGTGAATAGTTATTTTAGGCCGAAAAGAACGATAAATCGAAAGTACTGGGCTATGTCAAGAGAACGAAGAAAGGTAGAAGGAAGATCTCGAAGCGATATATTCGTACACTATATTGTTTTTTAAATAATGTATATGTGTCAATAAAACATTTATTGAAATAATTTGTTTTTCGTTTCAATTTATAAGAGCAATTCTGTCTCTATATTTTACAATAGATTCGGAGCTGTGGAAATATTAATTAAAATTTTGAAAAGTTTTAATTACAAATAAATCATTGTATATATTGATGAAAATACTATTTCCTAAGAATGATTTATTTAAAAACTCAACATTATTCTGAGGGAGTTTTAAGCTTGTTACACTGGTGAAACCGTAACCTGCTAGATTATTTGTATAATCCTCTCGAAAGAGTTTCGCAGAACTTGGTTTCAAAGTTCACTTACCATCCATTACTTAACGTATTTTTCTTTACAATAACATTACATATTTGTATGTTGACCAACTTTTCTAGTCAAAAACAGAATAGATTCAATAAATTAATAAAGATAATTTCTTCCAGGTCCAATACTTTTTTCCAAAAATCTAGTTGCACCGATGAAGAAAGAATTCAACGAAAAACTCGATAGAACAGTTCGCCGTAAGAAAGGCAACAGTTTGTATTTTATTGATTCCATCAGGTACCAGGAGTTCATATCGCAAGTGAAAGATATCAAACTAAAATATAACAAAACTTACGAAGATTATAAAATGCTGGCTAACTATGACGTTGTTGCGATGAACGGCCGAGAAAAACTCATTAAACCCAAAGATGAAGTAAACCCCAATGTGAAATTTTATGTGTGCATTGATGAATTATTTGGCGTGTTACATACTATACATTTATTATTTAATCACGCTGGTAAAGAGCTAATGGACACTGAATTAAAAACCAAATACTGTAATATTTCCAAAGAAGTGATAAAAATTTATTTGACTTGTTGCAATGTATGCAATTCTTACAGTTGATGTGTGGTAGATACAATAACTTGGGAAATTAGTTACCTTTTTTATCACTTTGATGCTTTCGTTCATTCTTTTATTACAGTTATTATAACATAGGGTCATTTCATCAACTATCCTAACCATACATCTAAATATTATAACGTTTCAATTTCTCAATAGTAAATAAGAGTATTTTATTTTACTAAGAATTATAGGGTTTTGTTTAAATATAATGTATTCTTTTATTTCTGCTACCAACTGAACTTGAGGACTGAGCTCCTAACGACGGCTTTATAACTAGAGGATTCCTTAGACCGGTGAATAGTGACGTCTTTTTTACACATTACGTTTGTAATATATGAGCATTTCCTTAACGCATGATCTATCTGTCTATCTATAACTTCACGCCAAATCCCTTGCGGGGTAGGCAGAGAGAACCGAGCGCCACGTGACTCGATCCTTACATATCTCACCCGCTTCTTTAACGTTCATTGCTCTTCTCATGCACGCTCGCCGGTTTCTAAAGCTCTTGATATCACCTTCTGATGCACATAATATTGATTATTTATTATTAAAATTTATTGTTCTTATTGCAATTCTTTTCAGAATCTCAATGATCAATATTTTAATTCACACGTTTCTAATATTGTAGATACAGTAAACAATTGTAACACAAAAAGCTACCTAAGCTGTTTAGCCCGTCTGGGGAAGTCCGGTCCGGTATTCTGTCAGGTGGAGGCCACCTGACAGAATACCGCAGCCATCGAACGACTCCCTAGAGGGTTGTTGTGTTCTTGCGTGTGAGTGAGGTCACCAGTGAGCTCCAATGAAGTTGCTGTGTAAGCAGCAGAGGAGGCATCACGCTAGTGATGCTTAATATATTACAAGCGTTAATAGGCTGCGATAACTGCTTTGCATCAGGTGGGCCGTATGCTTGTATGTCTCCCGACGTTGTATATAAAAAAAAGCTACCTCGCCATCGCTTCCACCGCTCCCTTCAGGCGTTCTGTTGATATATTCAACAAGTCGACAGAATACTAGAAAAGTCATTATTACTTAGCAGCGATCGCCAGTGCTAAATTTCACATATAACATTGATCGGACTGACCGGATCATCGCGTTACTCATTAACAGAAACATCAAAAATCAGAAGCAGAAAGATAATATACTTTTGTATTCATTTGATGACGCGTGTAAAGCTAAAGGTTTCCAATGTTAAAGGTAGGTATATGAATTGTTTATTGATACTACGTTTATGGCTATAAGCCATAAATTTAGTATCAATAAATAATTAAAATTAAATCATTAAAAAAAACATGTGCGTCTCGGGACGCTCGACAGAAGTGATGATAACTTAAACTAATCCCCTACCGTATGGGTGAGAGAAAGGGAAGTCAGACAGACCGGCACCGTAACGCGTTACGTAACGAAGCGGTTTACCCTCCTATAAGAAGTTATCACTTCAAAATTAAGCTCCTATGTTCCTGAAGTGTCAAACCGTGTCATATCAGCTTGTTACCGGCATTATAAGAAAAGTTTCTAGCACTCCATTTTTTGGCATCGTTTTTAGTACAATTGAATAATTGGCACTGCCGTTAACGCTGCAATATTATAGGCATTTCATTTGAAATCCAAATATTCAAGTATCATACATATTTGCTCCTTTTATCAGTCATTGCTTATCTAGACTTCAGCGCTTTTATGTTGGGCCTTCCCACCAACCCTCTAAACTTCCACTGGTCTCAAACAACACAAAGGCTTAGGCTGATATCATATCAGAGTGTTTCTCAAAATCTTTGTACATTGCCAAAATGTTAGTGTCCCATAACTTTAAGAAAACTTTTATCATAGAACTTCTTAACAACCAATAAAATTAATTTTAATATGTGCTTAATATCTCTTTCTTAAATTAAATCAACATCAAAATATGGTTATGCATTATTAAAATTAATTATAACAAATAAATGCCAAATGGTGACTTAAACTCCAGTATGAAAAATGACTTGTCCTAATTGCGAAAGTTGACAGTGAAACATCGATTCTAAAAACACGCATTTTTCGATACTGGGAGTTTACACATATTTAAAATGTCCTTAAATTCAGTTTTAAATAGATTGAAAAACAAATCTTAAGCATAAAACCATAAAGATTATATTTTTTTTTTAAATTGTCCACAAATAATTCCAAATTGGAAGTTTTCTTTTGTAACCGTCATATAAGAGTTTCGCATAATTCATAGAGAACATACTTATTGTAGCAATACAACGGCAGCACCAAATCAGTATGGCGTTCTTTCTAATTGAGCGTTCGACAGTCGACGTTAGTTTAACACTTGCGTGATAGTAGACTACCTGTTTTGGTCATCTTTTGTTTATCATTTTGTTACTGCGAAAAATCAGGTAAGATTTTATGAATGCATTGTTATTTTAATGAATATACAAAATGAATTATTAAGAAACTAGTAGATGATATAATTTTATTACAATTTTAAGCCCTTTCTTTGTATCATAGCCTTTTTCACTTATAACGTCTCATTCGTTACTTCCAATTTTGAAACTTCTAAATGGTAACTTATAAGGGGGATGGGTAGTAACAAAATAGGAATTCATAAAGGAGTATTCGCACTTGTTAAAGTGGACCTATTTTTTTTTTAAACTAGGTACCTTTACAATTACTTTTTCTGTTTTATCGAATATTTTAAAATAGTTTTTAACATATACTTTAATAGACATAAAAGGAATAGTGTGGGAAATAATATTTTTCGTCCATATTCCTTCTCAACTTGTAGTGGTTTCTCTATACTTTAGTTTCTATATATACAGTGTACTTCAATTTTAAATATAGTTTTGTTTATTAATAAATACATAATTACTTATGCTACTTAAGTTATTTATGTATCACATTTGTTGTTACTTTAAAATGTTTCTTTGATAGTTCCTTAAATTATTTGCACTCGATTTAGAAGCTAAACTACCTAACATGTAGATTTAATGTTCAGTTTTATAAAATTTGATGTTATCAATTCTTTATAAATTATTCAAATTTGCGATAGCTCATCGAACTTAACAAAAGTGATAACAAAGAAATTTGATTTTATTATTTCGCATTTGGTACTTTGCAACAGGTAAAATGCCCTTGACTCCAGCGGAAAAAATGCGACGATATCGCGAAAAATTAAAACAAAATCCGGAGAAGTTGGAAGAACAAAGAATCAAGAATTTAGTTAGAATAAAAGCCAAATATGCTTACAAAAAAGTAGCCGACATGGCCGAAGAAGAAAAGAAAGAGCAAAGAAAAAAATGGAGAGATCAAAAAAGAAACAATAAAGGACGAACTGACAGAGGCGAAGTACATACATAATATGGCTTTTATTTTTATAGCATAATTATGAATTTTATGTTAATAATAGCTTCCCTTAATAATCTTTTTCTAATAATAGGTGATTCTTTAGTACTTTACGTCTCGTACGTCTCTCGTCAAATCAAACGTTTACTAATGGGCTAACTGTAAAATCCGAGTAAGTACTAAGGTATTATGTTTTGTGTGAAATTGTTGGCTGCAAGTAAAAATCGTTACGTTTCGACAAGTGGAATGATGATGTGATGATTAACCAAAGTGTAAACGGATCTTTATAGTTCCTAAATTGTTACTTATGTTCCTAAGATATGTTATTGTCCCATTAAATATATACGAAAGAATTTAATTATTTTTATGTTTCTGGTATTAAAATAATATTCTTTGGTTAATAAATAATTAGTCTATTTTAGATTACATTATTAAAATGAAATTACGCTGAAATAAACCATAATTAATAATTTAAACTTTCAACGAACATTTGGTTCAATTGGTAACGTAACTGAGAAAAATCTTATTATTTCAGTTTCAATTTTTAGTTTTATAACCCAATTTTAAGTTAATTTCACATTTGTTGTATTTTGTATTGTATAAAATATAAAATTAAAATGGTTCGATATGCCTAAGATTTTCTTTTCAATTCTTAATTTCGGTCACAAAATAGGATCTTTTTGTGGACCTTAAATGAATTAAATAAATAAAAATAACCAAAACTCTGCTAAAATCTGAACATTTAATAAATTTTGATTTTAGAAATATATATCGCATATTTGCAGTCATTTGGCAATTAAGAATCAAATAAATATATTTCATCTCATTAAAAAAATAATGTACAAAGATTTTGAGAAATGCTCATCTATTGTCATCGATTTGCATTTAACTGGCTGATTCAACACACTACAACGCACCATGGCGCGAGTTAAAGGTTAGATAGCAATCGAACGCTTTCAGTCACAATATGATACTACGTACTAATATACCTTGAGTACATGAAGGAAATAATCTATAGAGAACCGATGAGACGACTTTCCGTAGTAACTCAACTCACCGCTGCAAGGCGGTAGGTAAAATACAACGTATAGCACTTATTGGTTAGGTCAATGGTAAAGATTGCGTCACACATCGGTTTATTGGTTAAAATACACTCCCATTTGGTCAGTAGGCTCAAATCGCTCAGATGTTTTGGCGTTAATCACGACGTTTTTGTGAGTGAGGGGTGGCATTATGCGTCGACAAGTAGTTTATTGGAGGATGATGCGCAAGGAACGCGAATTCGCTTGAATATGCTTAGTGCTCAGTTTTCTTGCGTTCGTTCTTATACGTTGACCTTCTTAAGCATCATTAATTCGCTTGCTTTAGTAATTTCATAGTTATCCGCTCATTGTGGTAAAGCATAACTTACACGAAAAATTGTAGTTTAACTAGTTTTAGGTGTGATCCCTATTCCGCGGCTATAAGTTTGTAGTATCAGTCCCAGCATTTATTACCAGGTTCTTTGCCTGCTTGCTTTTGTTTCACAAAAGTCGCAGTGTTGCTTTCGAACTTTCAGTGATTTGGATATAAATTTTCTTACACAGAATTTACCTTTCAGTGACATTCATGATCTCCCGAGATGGGGAGAGACTGATGAAGCTTGGCGATTTCACATTTATCAGGGTGTCTCCTGGCGATCGCTGTTTTTGGTCATGCTACACGCATAACGGCGGTTGTCCAGCGAAGGTATATACTGAACAGAACAAGGTCACGTACGCGAAGAACTCCCACAACCATCCGCCCACTGAGTTTTTTGTATGACATTATTCGTTTCTTAGGATACGCAGTGAGTTTACTCTGAACGTAAAATCCGAAGATTTGGCCGTAAGCTTGGACCTGTTCTATTGACGGTACTTAATTTATTTTTTCTATACTTCACAAACGGTAAAATGTTTTTTTTTTAATTATATACACTACTTCGGATTTATTTCAGAGAAGGCTCTGGTGTATTACGAAAAAAACAATGTCTCTTCCGGTTGAAATGTAGTTTAATTAGATGTTTTATTTATTTAGTCGTATAAGTAAACAGTCAAAAGGAACTATTTATCAATCGCTATATTTGTTTCTTCCACTATCATCAATATTTTTGAACTAATTTAGTTGTCTAATCATTTCCTTTCTCTACAAATTCTCTATTTGGCTCCCTTTACAGATTATCCATAGATTTTAATATCAATTCTCATAAATCTAGACGGTCTATTTATAAATTCTTCATATATTCGTTACGCTCAATTATATGTTCTTTGGTTTTTCGTGATACACCACAATCCTTGTGAAAAACATATAGAACATTTTTTTGTAAAAGACTCATTGTTAAGGCAACAGTATTTTTGTAAGTTTGTTGCTTTGCATTAGTTTACCATTAATTTTATAAGTTAGTCAATTTTAAAGACAAAGTGTATACCGCATGAATTTATTTTAATTCCATAAAAGTAAGTAAGTAATATGACCCAAGATCGCAATGCAAGATTTTAACTACACGTAAGGAGTACGTGTTAACGATATAATGCACTCTCGGAGAGCGAGACGAGTGAGACGATGATAGGATATCAAAAATATTTGTGTAAATACTTTTAATTTATTTACACATAAACATAAGGTGTTTAGGTGTGAAAGCGGTCGCGTCGCTCGCTCGGTTAAACGCCATATTACTTGAACCTGAAAATAAATTTCCATCAGAATCTTGAATTGTGATTTTGGCTTTCTAACATTATAAGTACTATTTATTTATGACAATACGCTTCATTGTATTCGTAGGTGCTATTTTGTGATAAACGCTAACGTGATGATCTCTCATTGAAATTTCTTGCCTCGGTGTATTTTCTATAGTTAACTATTAGTACAAATGTGGCATATCTGATATGTTTTCAGTATTATCGCACTTGTGTTCCGTAGCTCTCTAATGTTTGAAATATATTTTATAGTATAACGCATTGTTTTACCTATCTACCTCCTTTAATCTTTATGATAAATGCCCACGTTGCCGTTTATAGAGTATATAGTCAGTGTGTGTTCTATTAAAACCGACAATCCAACTAGATTTTACTTTCTAAGTGTTGTAGTAGAGTAGATGATATAAACTTTCTATCTACGTTAGTAACTATTTCAAACAGTGAAATCGGTTTAGAGGGGCACTTAACCGATAGTTTATTGAGAATCTTAGAATCTACATCCGACACGTGCTGCCATCAAACAAGTAATAATTTGTTGGTTGTTATAAACAGAAAAATAACTGATATTTACTTAATAAAAGTTCTATAAAATAGCTTTTCTCAAATATGCTTGGATTGTAAATGATTGCATTACCTCATAATAAAAACCAGAAAGAAGAGAGATTGCATAGACCGGGAAGTAAATATTAAATTTGACTACAAGTGCAAAATGAAAAAGCATCGCATTATACTATTTAGGGTTGGTGTAACTTCACATACGAGTTAAATAGCGCTATTGTTTTTTGCCGCTTTGGCTCTGCGCAGTCAAGTATATATCAGAGGGATAAATTAATTTGTGAATACATAAATGGCTAATAGAACTAATGTGGTATTATCCTAGTTGTATATTCTGTCTAGATTGGGCAGAAGTGAACGCCAAAAGAATTATTTTCTCTTTCGATCTTTTATTGTTTGTTTTATAAATTATATGTTTAAGAAAAATACTTTGCAAACCTGAGGCGGCATTATGATTGTTGAATTCGTATTATGTAGCAGGCCTGGCCTAACGGCTTGTTCTGCTAATTCTCTCTTCTGTTCTTATACTCGTCCATCGATCTCTAATATTTCAGTCTCTACAGTAAAGTATTTATTGACACATCGAATGATCGTCGTGGCATGTTCTTTACTTATTTTAAATATTTCAAGTGGTCGCCATTGTTTAACCTTTGCCACACATGAGACTCTGTATCAAGAATGTGTGGTATATGTCTTATATATTTATTTGTGTCTATTAATTATTCTCACTAATTATTCCTTTTGTACTTTTACTGAATACTGGCAGTAGATGATACTGAGATAATTAAGTAGATACATGTTTACTGAAAGTAATTAGATAGATTTTTTTAATGTCAGCATTACAAAGGTTATTTTTTTCACAGGCAATAAAGCGTTTTTCATCCAATCTCTTAGAGGAAAGCCGTTGATAGTATACAACAACTACACATATTGCAGACATTCGATAAGAAATGGTATTGTTCGGTGGACGTGTTCAACTCACTCTTACAAATGCTGCAAAGCTGTAGTGAAGACTTCCGGAGCGACGATCATTGAAGTAAAGGGAGGTCATAACCACGATGCATCAGAATTATTAATCAATAGAGGAAAATCTTATAGTACTGCTTCGCTCTCTGAACAGCTATTAATAAAATCTTGCAGAGATACCTTTATTATATAAGTTGTAAACAAATTTGCGCTAAGTGACTAAGATTTTACAATTGATAATTTTGATACGGATGTAGCATAATATCACGCGAACAAACCGTAGTTGTGATTGTAATAGGTATATGAATATTTTATGAAACGATTTGCAAACTTAAATATTTTAAGATACCAAAAAGGTCCCATACTCACGAACGCGGAACGTATAGATCCATGAGGACAACAGCAGGCTTTATTGCTGGTATTTAGTACTTCTATCTACATCAAGTTAAAGTAATAAATACTTTTGTTGTCGCAAATGATAATCGAGAAGTTAAGTTAAATAAGGATGTTACGTTGAAGTCTGATATTATAAAGGCTGACTTCTACCTTCGTTCCGAGAAAGTATCCTGGTATTTTTCCTTGAGTTCACCATCAATACGAAGCGTCGATCCTAAGACCACTAAGAGAATTATCTGCTCCACTCAAATAATTCGAACCCTTAGTCGAAAAGCAATTAGAAGATAAATGTTATTAGGAAGTGGTGGTTTATCCTTCGGTTGTGAGTAAGGGGCTGAATTTCGATCTTGTTACGTGTGTCACACTCATTATATTGTATAAAGTATTGTCTTGTAATAACGTAGAGCGCTTAAAATGATAAAGTGACCTGGGATCAAATCGACGCGAACAACCTTAACTGTAAATGTATTCTCGGATCTCAGTAGCCTTATAGTTGTAAATACTATGTATTCGGTTCGGAATTTTTTGTTTGCAACGAAATACTAACCAGCAATATTGAGTTCGTTATACACATAGCGTTGATATAGTGAATAGTATACGAAAATATTATTATATATTTACTAAAAAAAAAAGCGTAAGGTTAAGTAAGCTCAGTCAATTTTTTTACCGTTTGTTGTGATTTATTAGTTTGTTTTTCGTGTCTGAATATTTTACATGGGGCTTTAATTAAGCTCACAATTATAGGCTATTCGGGAGATATGTACTCGTACTAGTTTCGTATTTCAGAGAAGAGATTTTTACTACTGATCGGTGTTGATTTACTTCATTAATTGTGGGTACAAACTCTTCCTCATATTTAAAAATTAGAATAAGAATACATATTCACCCTTATTCAAAAAATTACTAGAATTAGTTAAATCCTTTCAGATTTTTCCTCCTAGCGTTCGCCCAGCAAAATTTTGAATTCAATATAAAGGGGCAGATTGCTCAAAATGGGGACGTATATGTTTTAATGTAAGCATCCTTTCTGCATACTTCATATCCAGTTAGACCCACCAGAAAACATTCTCAATCTGGACGTCATCTTGCCTGATGATCTAGCAAAACCTGTTATTTTAAACTACTGGGACCACTACTTTTATATTTCGTCCATATTGCCACGCAGTAAGACTCTAATTATTCCTATTGTTCAAATCAAACGACAACATTTTCTTGGGCAAACGGACAACACATCGACTTCTCAGGAGCTTATTGGTGACCTCACTCGCAGGAACACAGCAATCCTCATGGGGACTGTTTTTTGGCTGCGGTCTTCTTACAGTGAAGATACTTTGCTCGTCGGGCTGCTTTGATGCGTCTTGCGAGTCTTTAGATAATAGAATATCTACATTGCGTAACTCAATTGTAGTTGCTATACTCGTATATCGTATGACGTTAATTTGTATTTTTAAAAGCAATATACTTATTGTTGTGAAATACATATTTGTGTTTGTGGTTGCTACCGACTGTGATGGGATTCATGAATGAATTTAATGACTTTAGTTTTGGATAATTTGGGTACCCAGTTGATTTGTTTGTGGTCAAAATTGCAATATGTATTTTGCAATATATAATATTTCCACCGGTAAAACAGTGTCATACCCATTCCACGCTGTTTTACTGGTGGAAATATGTATAAAATAAAAAGAAACAAGCAATATTCAGTGATCCTTATTGTTTAATTAATGTACGCTTAACAATTTTTCTTCCTATATTCTTGTCTATTTGATCTCGGTGATTAATTGGCATGTTTATTGTGTGTCAATAATGTATTTGAACTGCAATCCAATTCAAAGAAAAGTCCGTGTTTAATTTGTTTTTGTTCAGTCAGTTTTCCTTTTGTCATTTTCGAAGTTGTTGTGGATGAATATTAATGTGGACACTATTTTGGTTCACTGTATCTAGTCGGTTTGTTTGTCCGTCCATTTTTCCGCATTTTCTACCTATTTATTATTCTCTACGTCATAACAACCAACTTCCTCTCAGTGTGTCCTTACTCTTGTTGTATCTTATATTTTATACATGAAGTTCAAATTCATTTAGCCACAAAAATATGTCAGATTGTAATAGAAATCTCAAAAAGAAATGTGATTATTTTATTTTAGTATTTTAAACTTTAGTCTTAGAATGCTTATTGAACATTTTTGGTTGTGATAATAATCTTATTGTAAAATATTAAAGACTGGTATAATACTCATATCAATATACATTTTTTTAGAAGTCTATGACATGTTTATGTTCCTCTACAAAAAGGGTTTTATGTTTTTCTTTTTGTAATTAGTTTGTATGTTAATTATAAGATAATGAAGACATGCTTGCCATTGGAAATATTTTTTAATTATTTTATATGTTGTAAAAGTAAAATTGCCAAGATTTCGAATTCGTTGAATACTATTTATATTTTTATCAAAAATGTTATAATGTATATTTCACGCCTACTGGTCGAAAATAATGCCGTTGATAGATGAACTTGATTCTAGTCTTAGAACTGTACACTTTTATAGACACAGAAAAATATTGCGAAAAGTATGCTATTTACCGTGTTATCGACAACTAAAAGCGAGGACAATCTCTCTATAAAGAAAAATAATGTAAAAATTAAAATAGATAAAATAGATTTAACTAATTTTCGGTCATAAAAGATACATACTGCATAGATTTCTTTTTGGAAATAAATCATCTTATTATTTTGATTGTACATAACTTATGTTTTTAAACAAACAAATTCGACTTTGTCCAATAATTGTAATATTTAACGGCAAATATTTGTTTTTAAACGAATTTCGTTTCGACTAAAGCTACTGATAATGTGACGCATAAAAAAATACTCGGAATAAATACTCTTTCATTATAGTAGATAACAATACTCTTGGAAATCGTTCTTTCTTTTTATTAATTTGTCGAGCAAGAGACGTGGACTGTAGTATGTGATACTGTGTGGTGTACATTGCTGCGGAATATACTCTCATTTCTTAACCTTCCTTCCACTCTATTGCTCTCTTCCTACCTTTGCAACTGTAATATACAGAGGTACAAGTAGCTTAAATGTTTTCTTATATCAATGTGAATTTACGTTGTTTATTCATTTCTTCAATGTACTCAAGAATACAGATTAAGGTCTACAAAACCATGCAAATTTCACCTTTACTGCAACAACATAAGATGAATGGACATAACTATAACGATAGGTTGTCTGTACAAGTGGATTCTTAGTATTCTTCATGTCTTCTTACATAGATTTTATCTTAGAAATGTCACGAGGTTTTTTATGGGTTCGTTATGTTCGTTTTGAATGTGTTATTTGTGATTTTTTGTGAATTTTCCATGCAAATAGAAAAAATGCCCATCCGTTCGCATCAAGAGCGCAAATTGAAATTACTCAAAGTAATGCTGACTCTAAGTTCAAACTCTATTGGAATAGTGTAACGCATGGAACCGCAACGGCGCGCTTAGTCGCTTAAGAGGCCCAGAGATTTGAAATTATGCCTCGTAATATAATCGTAATTATAACATTACCTTCTACAGTAATTCACTGTGTTACGTATCACCAGATTACATATACTTATCGGTTCGTAGCTCAAAAACTTATCGAGCTAAAGTTTTGATAAATTTGAAGCCTAATGCTGCAATTCGACTGAGAATTTTGAGGTATCAGACATAGTCGTACTTTACGCTCTACTCCAGTCTCTCAGTTTTATGATCGTAGTTTCAACAGTATGATACTTAGTTTTTTTGGCTCTCGTTGCTGCAATTGTGAGTTAAATTTATGCTCATAGTCAACAACCTTAACCTCACTGGTTTGCCTTAACAGCATGTGCCATCTGGAGAGACGTTTGTCCAGCTAACACACAAACAACATCTCATAGTAACGTTGTTGTGATTGCTGTTAAAATTATGACTGAAACATTTGATAGCTCCTAATATGCTTTAAAATATGACATGCTCAGATTTTCTATTATGTCGATGAGGAAGCTGTAGACACACATTTCCTTGTTGCGCCATCCTAGTCAGAAGCACATTTTTTATACAATGTCGAGAGTCATACCGCGATGCGACCCACCTGATATAAAGTGGTTACCATAGCCTATGAACGCTTGTAATGGACTAAGTATCGCCCGCGTGATGCCACCTCTGTTAACACAGCTACACCTTAGGAGCTTACCCGTAACCTCACTCACTCGCAGGAATACAACAACCTTCCCTGGATTTATTATGTTATATTGGTTGTATAGTATATTGGTTCCATTCATTATTTATGGTGAAATTCGTGGGATGTACTGTCCCAAAATGATTATACATATAACTCCTCCTCATAGTAATGAGCGAAACCTATCTCGTGACTTTCTCCATCAGCGTTGTATCGATTTTAATAGTACTTTCAAGATTAATCTAGCCATTCTCATCCAAATGTTGGAATGTGGTTCATTCAGAACGTAATTCGCTAAGCTAAAGCATAAATAGGCTCAAATGTACGTTTTTTAACTTTCATATTTGATATATAGGTACTTTTACTCGCGCAGTAACACCATCTAAATCCACAAGAATAGTGCCAATATTTATGAGGATTTATCTGAATCTCTTCGACATTTTATCCCCCTTAACCATATTAAATTATTTAAAAAACACTGAATTAAACACACATGACAATATAAATTAGTTTACTTTTAAATGGTAACAATCGGGTTGGTGGTAGTGGGCTTAAACTAAGTCGAAGCCTGTTTTCAACCCCAGGCTCTCTAAGTAACTAAAATTTAAATTATTTTCTATGTATGATAAGTATGTTTATCAGTTGTCTAGTACCCATAACACAAGCTTCGCTTACTTTGGGGCTAAGTGGCGGTAAAATACTCGTAGATATTGCAAACTGCTGTGCTAGGCAATATCCATGCCGCACCCGGATAGTACAGGCAACACCCGAAATAAGTATAAATTAATTTCCCTAATTTATAACCGAATGTCATATGACGACGTTCAAAAGTACAAATATATTTCCGCTGTTAAATGTATTTTAGGACATTTACTAGTGAATTGAAATAAAAATATATAGATATATGAATCACAACACATCACAACTGTAGTCCTTAGACAAAGAGAGACTTAATAGATCCGAGTATGTAATACCTATAGGAAATGATTAAGTTACAATAAATTTGAACAAAGTCTGCTATTCACAAATTGTTTTTGTTTTGCTGAATTAGATGTAGGTAGATTGTATGAAGCTGTGATTTTTATTTCCTAAAAATTAGTAGCTGCTGTAATTTGTAATAAAATTTAATGTAAGAATTATAAGAAAATATATCGTATTTTATTGATAAACTTTTCCCATTCCCCCTTTCTCTACAGGCTTACGGACAGATTGTCGTGAAAAGAAGCTGAGAGACTACGGTTTCACGATGCCGAAAATACAACATAGTGCCACCACCGGTGGCAACGCCTTCCAGGAGGCTTCATTATCAAAAACACGAGAAATAATTAAATGGAGCACTCGGAATTACTACGGAAACTAATTAAAGCAAATCAGTGGGAGCCTAGAGATTTATTATTATACATACAGGTTCCTTGGGGAGTAGGTAGAACAAAACGAGCGCATAAGTCGCGGTCCGTACATACCTCACTCGCCTCTTTAACATTCATAGCTCTTTTCATTTTTGTTCCTCCCCGGCTCCTATATCCATTCACTCTTATTTTGTATATCTGTTTCGTCATTCTTTCATCTGGTTTTTTTTCTACATGTCCAAATCAATGGAATGTATCATTATGTTATTATTAATTTTTAATTGAAAGGATATAACTTCAAATCTGTTTGGTTTTTATGTTATAAAATATGTTATTCAGTGGTGTTTGCGGCCACATTTTTTTTATACAATCAATATAGCAAATAAGCGTACGACCTACCAGTAAGCAGTTACCGTAACCTATGACATTTGCAACACCAGGCGTGTAAAACAACCACATCGAATTGATAACTCCACCTCCTTGAAGTAAGTTATAAAAGAGAAAAACAAAAATAACATAATGAGACATACAAAAGATATTAAGACCACTGAGGTGGTCACTCTGCATTCCTTGAAGCGATCGCTACAAATGAAGCCTTTGAAATCCCTTTGGATTTAGATTTCCTAAGGTTATGTCAGTCAGTAAGTCTGATATAACCCACGCAGTCGGGGGGTAAGTCGGTATATTCACCATCCCCTTCTCTGCTTCTGTAGGCCCATTCTACTAAAAAACTGCAACTGCACTGCAGCGAGGCGTGTGTGTGTCAAAATGCGTACATTTTGACGTTTCATTAAACGTCGCTGCTGTCAGATCGCTTAACAAAACGTCAAAATATACGCATTACATGAATTAACACACGCCGCGCTGCAGTGCAGTTGCAGTTTTTTAGTAGAATCGGCTTACTGCTCTTATTATATCGGGCATAAAAACGAAAGGAACCACGGAGGTTGTTTTAATAAATGGTGAGTTGGCGAACCATTGAAACGAGCTTCGACAACATATGTGAATTATTTTTAAATGCACCAAGCTACAGTAATTGCTTGCTATTACTGGTAAAAACTATTTCGTCCTACAAGTCTATATAAGGGACGGGAATGCAATGAATTTGTCAATCGTAACACGTTGTTCTAACGACTAACATCTGCAGAGCCTAAGGAAAATACTTCGCATGAAGACCAGGGCAGCTGTTATTTTGTTGCATACGTTTTTTTTATTCAACGTTGGGAGGCATACAAACATATGATCTACCTGATGTAAAGTGGTTACCAAAACTTATTAACGCTTGCAATACAGGAAGTATCGCTCCGGCATTCTCATCCCCGCTGCCATAGAAGTAGGAGGCGGCGCGTTCCTAAGGCGCGCTTTCCTACTTTTATGCCCGCTGCTAATTACAGCAACTCCTCTGGGGCTTACTGGCAAGCTCACGCACTCGTAAGAACATAATAACCCTCTAGGGAGTTGATATTTAGCTGCGGTTTTCTGTGAGGTGAAGGTACTTCCTCAGACGGGCTGCTTTAATGCGCCCTATATAAATATACTGGTAAATGGGCAACACCTCTTCGAAACTAAGCAGGTGTAAAATATACCTACAATATAGGTAGGTTACAATTCTTACCCGCGAGTTACCTCAGAAGCCATTTGAATATTATGTGTATTATTATATTAATCTGTTGCCATTAGACTGCCTAAGTGCTAAAAAATATGCAGAATCTTCCAAGGTACTGTTATGCTATCATCGAGCTGGTACGATAGATATCTTCAAAAGTAGAGTAAGTGTACCCAGTTAGGCTTGTTTAACTTGTAGTGCGGCTTTTGATAACTTTTTTCGGCAGGGCCCGCTACCTATACCTAAGGATTTGACGAAAATACATTTAGACATGGAGCGACTATCCATATCCATAACCCAGAGGGAAAACCAGACCTTTATTCGATTTGGTCACATGTCTTTCGAAATATAATTTCTGAGCCGTGCGGATTTCCTAGCGATATTTTCTTTTACCGCCCAGCAAAAAAGTGACTTGTGAATTATAATTATTTCTTGTACTTGTTATTCTCGGTGTCTCAACTTATGGGACTTGCGAAGTATACATTTTTCGTTTTAATAGATATATTTTTTAGATATTAATTTATCTCAGTTGATTTAATATCTACCTGTTACAAGAAAAATAATATTACTATTGTTTTCAGTGTCGTACGAATTGACGAGAAAAAAGAATAAAGCGATGATTATTGATGGTTATAAGTTTTCTTTAGACTATTGTATTAACAGCAAAGAACGTTGGCAATGCAGTAGGAGGACTACTTTTGGATGCAAAGCGGTTATTCGAATGATTGAAGGGAAGATTGTATTTAGTAATAATTCTCACAACCATTCACCATGAAGACATAGAGGGAAGTAAAATCTTCTACATTATTTGATTGTTTTAATCTGTACACAAGAAATAAGTTCAATTTGTGCCGGAGTTTGGTTCTACCTAGGTCAGTAGGTCACATTGCATCAGAAAGTTATATATGAAACGGATTCGAAAAGTTTTTCACTCAGATTCTATTACATATACATATTATATATACATTATGGTGAAATGATATGGTGTTTCGAGGCAATGTGAATACGCCTGAAGAGGTAGGCAACAGCTCGTCTGCGAAAGCGATATTTAGAGTTAAGATCCGTGAAATGAAACGTACGAATGGTCATTCAAAAATGTGTGGTCCAATGTCGTTATTAAGAACTATAAAGTTTGCTATGCCCTTATACTAAAAACCTTGTTGAGGTACGTATAAAATATTTGTAATAAATATACGTTTTCCTTCCAATAATTTCTGTAATAAATACCGATTTTTTGAGATCGCCTACAAACTAATGTCACCATTTATGTATCGTTTTGCAAAATTACTTTTTATAAAAAAAAATTCCTTACCAATATGCGCGATTAAAGACATACGACAACAAAGAGGGGGCCAAACAATTTTTATAAATAATACTTGTAAAATATGTTTTTAAGAACAAGAAGCGATGAAATTGTCAAACTATTTGTTTCTCAAAGCAATGTTTGATTTGCATAAAACTGATTTGTACAGTGTCTAGAAACGTATAATTTGTAAAAAATATTTATTTAATGTGAAATGTTATTTAAATTACTATGAAAAATAAAAATGTTGTTAAGTAATCGCATGCAGTAAAATTATAAACAAGAACGATATAATTATAATAATTGTATGACTAATAAAATTACGAAATATTTATTATGAGAATAGAGACCTGATGGAGCAGGCGTGAGCGCCCGACGGTGGGCGAAATAGAAAAAAAACACTCTGACTCTCTAAAACCTCTTCACGCTTTTCTTTAAAAACCCCATGCTGTAGTCCCTTGGGAAAAACTCGGCTGGGAGTTCATTCCACAGCTTGAGAGTTCTGGGAAGAAAACTTCTCTAAATCCGCACAGTACGCGACCATTGCGGTTCCAGCGTGTGAATAAAGTGCTAGATAAGTACACATGCACCACTATTGTCTATGAGCGCTGAAGATGAAACCACTTCTTGGGTTTAATACGAGTAAAACTGCGGGCGAGCATGGCGCATCTAGTGAAATAAGTTTGGTTTTACTTTATGCTTGCTGTATCAAAAGCAATGTTATGTTACAGTTATCAGAACATATAATAGTCGTTAAAATAATATCTTTGCTTTCTTTCATGTGTTTATTTCGTTTTAATATTTATAACTGCGTTTTTCGTTAACGTGTTAAAAAATATTTTATGAAAACAGAAGATTGATTGAAAATTAGATCTATAATAATGGATATAGTGGATTAAGATAAATTTGTTCAAGTGCATATTATACGAGTATAATAAGAGACAATTATTGATTTTTAATTTTATTAACTTTTTCCTCATCATGAGAGATCTACAACTTCACGCCAAATCTCTTCCGGGGTAGCCAGGGACAACTGAGCGCCACATGGCTCGATTTTTACAAACCTCCCTCGCTTCTTTAACATTCGTCGCTCTTTATTATCCTATATTTAAACGCACACAGGCATTCAAACTCATGTTTCCCCTCTTACTAATTTAACTATCTGCTAATGAAATGCAAATAGGCACAGCAGCTTCCAGAAGATATTTTTTAGTTAATAGTTTTTCTAAATGGTATTTTTTACGCCTGTATTCTTATCGTCCTAACTCTGCTCGGAAAAATATTAAGAAAATTAGTAGTAATTTTCTACTTATTACTACTAATTTTCTTAATTTTATTTTCATTTCATCATTGTATGATCATACATGAGTCTTCGATTAGATATTTTAAAAGTTAGTACATTAATTTATTTTAATTTTAAAATCAAAGTGATATTATTATTGTTGGAATTCTAGAAACCTGTAAAACGTATTATCCCTATATGGATAAGGTTAACCCATCACTGCGATAGATAATCATATTCTTGTTTATTTATTGTATGCAAGTTTATTTGACACATGCTTTGATTTTTGATTATTGTTGGTGCCTATCGCTGCCGCTATACCAATTATACACATCGTGGTGGAATTATACAGACCCTGACCGGCGCGTAAGTGGCTCGCTATCCTCTTATCCCAACCTTAACTTCAAGTCTCTGTATCTTTCAAAAGACCACACAGCAAGTGGTTCACCAACATCCAGCCCCACCTGTACGTGGTGCACTGTGCCAAGTAGTGGGTTCGGGTCTAACTTAGGTAAAATAATTGTTTATTTTAAGATTTTGCATCGATATTATTTGTTAAAAAATTCACTATAATATCTCAGTAGCAAATGAATAATGTTTCAGTTTTATTTTCTCAGCATACCTACTGTTTCTTATTACTTTACAGCAATTCCTTGTCCTGTCTGTGATGATGTTGCGAACGGAATACACTATGGCATTTATACCTGCGAGTCCTGCAAACACTTCTTCAAGAGAGCTATCGGACTGAAAAGGTCTTCAACATACAAATGTTACAGATCGAAAAAATGCACCGTCAACAAGTACACCAGGTCTCGATGTCGCTACTGTCGCTTCAATAAATGCATCCGGGTAGGAATGCAGCCATCTTTAGTTAGGGTCAGTAAGGAACGTGGTGGGAGAGCTAGTATATATTTGCAAGATAATTCCGTCGTTCCGAAGATGGACTTTGTTCCGAAGATGGAGCTTTTTGAAATAGGGGCCACATCTCCAGATGTATCGAAAAAATAATATTCGTTAGTGTAGAATTTTGGCTCACAACCACTACGTTACATCCAGCTGTTTTAAATAATTTGTATGTTCTGAAATCAACAAAGAATTTCACACGGTACGGTACATAACGCGAAGTTCATTCATTTTGGTCTATAATATTGTTACAGATGACGAAACGACCTTTTCTTTACTTTAATTGCTTCTTTTTGCGGCAAACCAGATATTATTCAACAACGTCGCTTGAAGACCAAAAGAAGAAAGTAAAGAAAAGTAAAAGTCCTTTTTACAATGGTTTCAACCAATGCAAAAAGGTATAAATTGTGAGACCATATTTTGAAAAACAATAAACGTATCATAAGTATAAACTTATGATACATTTATTATTGATAAATAATTATCGGAGTCCAGAAACTTTCAATATGAACTAAGCAGTGCCGGTGGTGGTATGTCTTTTTAAATCCTGTTTAATTACAGTACACATTACAAGTACATTACATTACAAGTACAATATTTAATAGTTAATAGATTCAGGCGTTATTTTGCGAAAGTCAAACTTACATGCAATTTGATCCAACCTGCTTTGTGTGCTTCCGCCACCAATTAGTTCATGCGGCCTAGCGCCGGCCGGCACCCACCCACTACTGTTAGTGCGTGCATCATGCCGACGCTGCCATGGCTGCTCCGGTAGTCTCTGCCTCGGCTGCTGCGGTCGTCCGCCATCTGGAACAGAATCCGCATGCCCCCTCCACCACCGTCGCTGCCACGACTGGCCTGGTCGTCGCTGCGACACGTGTTTCGCCTCTCCACGAGGCATCATCAGGCGTTGTAGACGTTAATCGTAAGAATAACATGCTACAAGTGACAAATCCATCGCAGTGCCGTCCCTTATATTGAATTGAGGGTGGGGGTGGATGGTGTGAGCGAAAAGATATTTAATAGTGGGGAATGGTTTAGGTCAGTCTGTTTGTTCATGAGAGTAATTTTAGAATTTTTATGTTTATTAATTTCTAATTGCTCCCTAATATTTAGTTTTAAACCTTTGTCTATGGTGTGTAAAATTTGATATGTATTAGTGGGGGATAAGTTATGTCCTTTGTCTATGAGATGCTCAGCGAAGTGTGACCTTTCTGGGCGATTGTTTTTATACGCCGACACGTGTTCGTGAAATCGTGTTATAAAGTTACGTCCCGTTTGACCGATATAAACGTGTTCACATTCATCGCAGAACAGTTTATAGACGCCGGATTTTTTATTGGGCGGGATTTTATCTTTAGTGTTACAAAGTGACTTGAGTGTATTATGGGATTTGAGAGCAACATGTATGTTATTTTTTCTAAATATGTGAACTATTTTGTCAGTGATTTTTCCCAGGTATGACAAACTCGCAGTGTATTTATTTGTCGAAATATATGGAACCGCGTACAATAGTCTGTTAAGATACTACTCGTCTTTTTACGCAATAATTTATCGATGGTAGATTTGGAATAACCGTTTGACTTCGCGATCTGATATATTACATCAAGTTCTTTGTTGTAATTATCCTTACCTAATGGAACGCTCATCAAACGGTGTATCATAGTTTTATACGCTGCGAGCTTGTGTTGCCAAGGATGGCTGGATGACGCGGGAATCGTGGTATCGGTATGAGTGGGTTTACGATATATCGAAAATTGATGGAGGGATTGATTTTTAGTTATGGTTAAATCTAAAAAGTGAAGTGAACTATTTTGTTCTATTTCTAAAGTGAATTTAATTTTAGGGTGGATTTTATTTAATTTGGAAACAAAGAGATCCAATTGACGATTGGTACCTGTCCAGCATATGAGAATATCGTCGACATATCTATAGTAATAGAATATGTGTGGTTTACCGATTATGTGTTCGCGTTCGTAATTATCCATAAATAAGTCAGCCATCAATGGACTAAGAGGGGACCCCATTGCTAACCCTTCTTTTTGAAAATAGTGTTTATTATTAAACTGAAAATAATTTTGAGACATGCAAAGTCTTGTCAGTCGTAATATGTCATCTGTTTCGCCAGGATGAATGAATTTATTTTCTAAAGAGGACTTGAGGATTTTTAGACAATCCTCGTAAGGTACATTAGTAAATAAACTTTCAACGTCGAGTGAAATTAATTTGGAAGAAGGGGGTAGTGTTAAGTTTTTTATACTATCTATTAAATGTAAACTATTTTTAAGACTGTGTTTTGGCTCAAAAGATATCCTTTCACGGATATGTACATTAAGAAATTTTGCCAACTTATAGGTGGGAGCTCCAATGTACGACACAACTGGCCTTATTGGAATATTGATTTTATGTAATTTTGGTAAACCATAAAGCATAGGAGAATGGGGATTCATGGGAATAATTTTGAATTTTGAATATGAATTATCCGGAAAGATATATTTCGAGCCGTTAACAGTTAACTTTAATTGGGCTAAATATTTGTTGGTGGGATCTTGACTTACCGTCAAAAAGCTGTCTGTCTGTAAAACGTCACTGACTTTGGAGTTATACTCATTACGGTCCATGATGACTAACGTATTTCCTTTATCCGCTTTAGATAAAACAATATTATCGGTTAAAATTCTCTGCCTGACAGATACCAACGCCTTGGCCTCACTATTAACGGTATTTTGATTTGGAAAACATTTAAGTTGTTGGGCTATGGAGTGCTTTAAGAAATTATCTTTTTTATTTCTAATAATCGCGACCTCCGCGTCAACCACCAGGTTTTCAAGGGATGTTTGTGTTATTTTGGGGGGGATACTGTACTTTAAACAATCGCCCAGAACGGTCACACTTCGCTGAGCATCTCATAGACAAAGGACATAACTTATCCCCCACTAATACATATCAAATTTTACACACCATAGACAAAGGTTTAAAACTAAATATTAGGGAGCAATTAGAAATTAATAAACATAAAAATTCTAAAATTACTCTCATGAACAAACAGACTGACCTAAACCATTCCCCACTATTAAATATCTTTTCGCTCACACCATCCACCCCCACCCTCAATTCAATATAAGGGACGGCACTGCGATGGATTTGTCACTTGTAGCATGTTATTCTTACGATTAACGTCTACAACGCCTGATGATGCCTCGTGGAGAGGCGAAACACGTGTCGCAGCGACGACCAGGCCAGTCGTGGCAGCGACGGTGGTGGAGGGGGCATGCGGATTCTGTTCCAGATGGCGGACGACCGCAGCAGCCGAGGCAGAGACTACCGGAGCAGCCATGGCAGCGTCGGCATGATGCACGCACTAACAGTAGTGGGTGGGTGCCGGCCGGCGCTAGGCCGCATGAACTAATTGGTGGTGGAAGCACACAAAGCAGGTTGGATCAAATTGCATGTAAGTACAATATTGGAAACCGCTTTAAAATTTCTTTAGTATATTTGAAGATGCCTGAGAAAGTTGTATATATTTTTTTTTAAGATAAATAAATTGATGATGTACAATAATACGTACATAATAGCCTTACTGAATGTAACAAGAAGTTGAATAGAAAATGGAATTTAAAGGACTTATCTTGTAGTCTGAAACTATTTGACTACTTCCAGCCCGGAAGTAAAATAGTTTTATTCCACTACTTCTACACTAAACTAGTGAAATAGTTCCAACTTGGAAGCAGTAAAATAAAACTATTTTACTTCCAGTCTGGAAGTATTGGAATAGTTTTAATCTCAAATATATTTAATTCCAATTCTATATCTCTGGGTTAATCTACATAAGTTAGGACTGATTTATATTGTGAATAACATTTTATTATAAGTTGTGTTACACAATGATTTACTATAAGTTGATTATAAATTCAATTTTGTAATCTGATCTGGTCTGGCAATATAGTCATACATATTATTGTATTTAATATTCAAAGTTAAAAATTATGTTACTTATTAGACTAATTTCTTAATACCATATAGCAGTACAATTTATTGTCTAAGTTACCAATCTACCTAACTGACGACTAGGACCAAAATTATGAACGACTTATGTATATATGTAGCAATAAAATTGTATCCTTATATCATAACCAATCTAAGCAAAAATGTGCCCTATTGTTATAATACGTCATAAATGATGAACAGAACGAAAACTTTACTTAGGTGATCAGGCATTGGCGAGATATGTATTTTTATTTTAATGTATAATCTGTTTGTAGCATACTGTATTTAAAAATTAAGGTACCAGTTCCGACCCCTGCTGGCGTCTTGGGAAAAAGTTAATGCTCGAATTTATTTCATCCCATACTATTTCATTCAATGTTATAAACGTAAATGTGAATATAGCAAGGTTATAATATCGCGACTCCTTATCGAAGCGCCGCGTCGTCGTGGTGTATCATAATTTTACATTAAAATATGGCATTCTACATGTTACTTACATGGGGCAATCCCCATGTTACGTGTGGCATTCCACATGTTACGTGTGGCATTCCGCATATTACGTGTGGCATTCCACATGTTACATGTGGCACGCCATTGGTACGGCTGCAAGGCTGCTCCGCTGTGAAATTATTAAGAAACCTAAATTAAACGCTTTTACATTAATAACTTAACACGTCGCAGCTCATTCAACGTGTTGTGAAAATTTGTAATATCGCAGCAGAGCCCATTGTGCTTAGTCTCTTGCTATAACAATTACGAAATACAATAAAATTGATGTACCATATGTCACATTTGAAAAAAATATTGTATTATCAGTCTATCTATGCAAGATGCTAGGTTTTCATGGCAATGTAAGAATAAAATTAGCAGGCACTTTAAAAAATCATGTTCTCTAAATTAACAGTGATAATGATCACACTTTCACATTTTTACAGATTACGACACAAAATCAATACACATGTATAAACAGTTTTTGGTATGTGACATATAAATATTGCATTTGTGATTTATAACAATTGGAATTTGTTAACTTAGTTTATGATTGTTATCAATGTTTTCGCTAGTTGTTGTGTAGTCTTGTATCTTACTGATTCATTCCTGTGCCAACCGCTTGAGCCACCTATAGAGTCGTAAGCGATTAGTACTGAAATGAGTACATACTTAATGGATACAATAATTAAATGTGTCTTTAAATATTTCTGACTGATTGCTCTATGCAAATAAATTTTGTAGCTAACTTTGTATTTCAAAATATTGTCATCTTATAAGGTTTTAATGAGGATTACCTTTAAATTATTTCATAGTTAATAGATTCAGGCGTTATTTTGCGAAAGTCAACCTAGCGCCGGCCGGCACTTACTACTGATAGTAAGTGCAAGCCGGCGCTAGGCCGCATGTACTAATTGGTGGCGGAAGCACACAAAGCAGGTTAGATCAAATTGCATGTAAATTATTTCACTAAAAGTGTTAGTTTTTTTTACAATAAGTCTTTTTGTAAATAATATGGCTATATAAAAGTCATACACAATTGTAGTAATATTGCTAACAGGTTAAGGCAAGTGCCTCGTGTGCCATATTAACCTTTATTGAGCCACGTATAATGCCGTAGTCACCTACTAAATCATAGAGCATATAGACTTAGACAAATGTAAACAAAAATTTACATTAATACTTCATTTTATTTAAATTTTTATATATTTTTTAGTGTTTGCATATTCTAAAATAGAAATATACTTAAGGACAAAGTAAATTGTGCTCTGTTTTATCGCTGTAAGCGACAATAAATAATGTTTACAACACATGTGTAATGTACTTAAGTTATATATCGCGAAACATAACTTGATATGTTTTAAGTTGCTAAGTGACGTCCGATATTGTTTTTCTTGAGGAATGATTCAGAATATATGATGAAGAAAAATAGCTTGTGAATAAAAAACATTCACTTAATTCTATTAATGTGGCAGCGGTAGTTATCCATATAATCTTAAAGCTGTGTTTATTACCTTAAACAGTATTTAAAAAAAAATGTATGGATCTCATTTAGTTGGTTGAAGGCCTGAGAATGTGATTTTTGACCACATTTCTTTCAATCGTCCTGAGATGGAAAGACTGTCGATTTACAATTTTATATGTGAAAAGACTGCTAACGTGAAAACATTTTAAATTTTGCTTTTATCCTGTAGGAAATATTCCGAATGTGTAGGTGATTATTATACTTATTTATAACACATATAAAAATATTTAAAACATAGAAGGGTGATGTTGTCTAAATAAACAGAATGTACATTTATCGCTTGCGTTGTTTTATTTAATACACGCACAAATACAAGAAATGTTGATCGCTCATGCCTGTGAGGCCCGCTGCTAACAAACTCCTCTGGTTTACTAACTTCGTTACGCAGCAACCTTCTGGGGATTTAGATATTCGGCTACGTTCTCCTCTAAGGTGGAGGTACTTCCCCGGTCGGGTTGGGACGATGCATCCTACCGCATCGAAGCCTGTCTCGTTTGATAATAGCAGGATACATTACTTGCAACCTCTTCTTAGCGTTATCCCGTTTTCTAATCCATTGGATTAGCGGGGTCCGCTACCCAAGCCTAAGGATTTGTCGAAGATACTGATTTTTACATGAAGCGACTGCCGTCACACCTCCACAACCCACACGGAAAATCAGATCTATCTTAGTGACACTCATACGTCTTTCGAAATATAATTTCTTGGACGTTCGAGTTAACTCACGATCTTTTCTTTCACCGCCGAGCAAGATAATCTATACAGATAAATAAAATTGGAGTGTCTGTTGTTATGTTAAAATAACCACGTTTTACTAAATGCATATGAATGTATACACAACAAACAAAAATGACAATTTTTTTTATTAATTTATTTATTTATTTATTCGGAAAACATACAGCTAACAAATAAAAACATAACACTGCAAAGTAAAATACAATTAGCCAATTCCTAGTTTTCACATATAGTTATAGGCAAATATGTAAATCAGTAGAGTCACCAAATTATAAAAACATAGTAAAAAAAGTTAGTTAAAAAATTTAAAGTATTTAATGAACTGCCAAGCTCCGAAATCCAGAAATCACACAGGTTCACTTCTAATAAAAAAAGAGGAGAGAAAGAGTTTATACTTGTATTAATAAAAATTACTAGTCACCTAAGGTGTAAAAGAATGCGCTGTTAAAAGTCCTTTTGGTATATGTACCGTACATATACCAAAATGAATATTTTTATAATTTTTGTCTGTCTAGAATAGCCAGAACGAACAGAGGTTCGTTCTGGCTAATCTCTGAAACGGCTAGACCGAAATTTTATTTATTTTTAATAATAAAATAATAAAAAAATAACTATTCCGCGCGGACGAAGTCGCGGGCACAGCTAGTTACAAATATGTACGTATGATGCATTACTTGCAACCAAACCTGGTTTATCTATTTTAATTTAATCTAAATAAGACAGTGAGCCGCTTGCCCTATACAATATACGTAAATAAATAAATATTCTCGTTCAAATTACACAGTGTCATCCAGTCCCAAACTAACC
This sequence comes from Pyralis farinalis, assembly GCA_947507595.1. Classification (NCBI taxonomy): domain Eukaryota; kingdom Metazoa; phylum Arthropoda; class Insecta; order Lepidoptera; family Pyralidae; genus Pyralis; species Pyralis farinalis. The sequence continues at coordinate 6,615,480 of OX382270.1, forward strand.
AAAGCTTGTGTTACGGGTACGTACTAGACAACTGATAAACATACATAAACACCTTTTTTTCTAAATAAATACTTACATATAAAACACCCAGGCCAATACAAACAGATTATATATTATTTATTTATTACATCAGTTTACATAAACATTTTATAAAAACAATATTAATGCATTTTATAAACCACTGAGGTTTGACGCAAATGCAATAATATCACTACATCAAGACACAGTCATGTAATAATTACCTACAATGTAAAATAAGAATAGTATAGAATAGTGCGTACTTAACTACAACAAAGAGGTTCATCGGTGACCGGGCAAGTACGTTCGAAGATATATTAGGATATAAGTGAGTAACATAAATAATACATACACATACAATAAGCAACTAAGTATACGGTAAATATAAAGAAGAAGAAAAAAAAGTAATAACAACATCATGTAGTATAATTAGTTTGTTTTCAATTTCTTAAGTGAAATTAAATTGTTTTGACTACTAAAATTGTCCAAAAAGTACTTTTTTAATTTATATTTTATATTATTCCTAACAAGATTTTCATTTAAATCAGGTGGTAGTTTATTAACTAACATTCATGTACACAAATATTTGTCTGTGTGGGAATGGAACCCCCGAGTCTCGGTGCTAAGTTGCCATCGCCAGCCATACCACAATCGAGCTTAGACGAGCTCGCTTATAGAATGACTAGCGATGGCACATATGAGTTACTGTCCCAAAGAATTCAACTGAAACTAACCAAAACCTAAGAAAGAAGACTTTCCTAGTTTTTACTTAGTTTCTTCTCTAATTAGCTACCATAGGTCCGTGTCTGTGACGTCATTGCAGTGGTGGGCGTGACCGTTTTCAATGCATCGTTGGAACTCATCGGTGTACTTACCATGTTCAAACAGGAGCTCCCGACGAGATCATAATGGAAGGCACTTACCAAGGTAGTAAATGCTCGTGCTGAACACGGAATATAGTCTAATCGTAAACGCTTCCTTACTTCTTAAGTGTAAAATTTTTTTTATTTTTTACTACGTCGGTAGGCATAACAGCATACGGCCCACCAGGTGTAAAGCGGTCACCGTAGCCTATAAATACTTGCAATACATTAAGTATCTCTTTTGCGGTGTCTCCTCTGCCGCTAACACAGCAACTCCTTTGGAGCTTACTGGTGACCTCACTCCCACGCAGGAACACAGCAATCATCTAGCGAGTTGTTATGTGGCTGCGGCTTTCTGTGATGTGGAGGTGCCTCCCTAGACGGGCTGCTTTGATGCTCCCTACCTCGAAGTACCTCCACCTCACAGAAAACCGCAGCCAAATAACAACTCCCTAGTGGGTTGTTGTGTTCCTGCGTGTGAGTGAGGTCACCGGTATGCTCCCAAGGAGTTGCTGTGTAAGCAGCAGATGAGGCATCGCGCGAGTGATAGGTATATATTACAAGCTAGGCTACGGTAACTGCTTTACATCAGGTGGACCGTATGCATGTATGCCTCCTTGACGTCGCATAAAAAAAAGATAGGACCCGCAGCTCTTATTGGCCAGTTCACTGATCGATATCACGTCAGTAATCGTCTTATCGGTTAAAATATTCTCCCATTCATCAGTAGGGTCGATACGCTGAGATATCTATATCACTAAGTTTTGATGAGTGAAGGGTGGTTTTGTCAAGTGATTTATCTGTTTGTAAGCTTTACATCAGGTGGGCCGTATGCTTATATGCGTCCCGACGTAGTATACAAAAAAAACACCGCAACTAAATAACTCCCTGTTGTGCTCTTTACCAGCGAGATAATAATTTCTGTATTACAAGCGTTCATAGGCTACGGTAACCAATTTACATCAGTTGAGCCGTGCCTAAGCCTGCATATCTTTTTCTTCGCATTATCCCGTTTCCTAATCCTTTAGGATTGGCGGGGTTCGGTACCTAAGCCTATGGATTTGACAAAAACACTGATTTTTACATGGAGCCACTGCCGCCAGATCTCCACAACCTAGAGGGAAAACCAGATCTTTCTTAGTCTTTTGAAATATATTTTCTTGGACATGTGGGTTTCCTCGCAATGTTTTCCTTCACCGCTGAGCATATGCACATAAATCGGAAAACACGAATTCAGTGGTGCATGCCCGTAATTCTTCAGCCAGGGAACAATTAAATACAACAAATAAGTTGTGTGAGAAGAAATAAATATATTATTATTATCGATCCTATATCACGGGTATATCCCGGTCATTTGATAGGCGTGCGCGGGGATTTGGATCCAACGCGTAGAGGCCCCTTTGAGAAGTTTGATGTAATGTTGTATAGCTGCCGTGACCTTCTCCAGGGGATATCAATGTGACAATATATCCATGAACCAGGTCACGGCAGCTATTGGGACTATTGCAAATGTGTTGGAAAATATTGTGCTATTAAAATGATATCTGGAGGGATTATTAGTACTGGGCTATTACAGAAGAGGGACGGACGCCTGCCACAACTATCATATCTGATGTTACTTCCGGCAGGCGGTGGCTTGCCACTCACTGGATGGACCCCCGAAATGCCAGAGAAATTCGGCCGGGGGCAACACCGGTGTGAGTGACTCAGGGGTGTCGAGAGGTGTGCTGCGCTTTCTCCGAAGTTACTCGCGGCGTTATGCCCTTTAACACTTCCACCCCTGGAGCATATCACCTGATAAAGCAATATGCTCTATCGACTCCTCTCTGGACGGCCAATGAAGGCAAGCCAGAGTTGAGAGTCCTGCGGGCCTTCTTGACTTTCCACTCCGACCGACGAAGACACGCCGGAGACGAAGGCCCTGATCGACTCTCTGGAGCACTCGGGTACCCGTGGTGTCGTTACGCACCAATAGCTCGCCACAAGCTGCCCTGCGGGCATATTATTATTATTATTAATTGTACAACGGGTTGTGTTGTGTTCAGCCATGCAATTCTCTAAGCGACTCGTAATGGCTGTGTGCGTCGCTGTGATCACAAATGTCACAGCTTTGACATTGTCTACTGCGATCACGGCTAAATTATTTGATATTCTATAACGCTGTAAGCGTACGCGAGGCTGTTTGCCTTGTAGAATTCCAATTCCAAACGCAGCCTTGCGGCGCTAGTGTCGCACAACCATGAAAAGCGACACCAAAGAATTGCAATTTTGTGTTCAAGTAACAGCCGATGTTTCCGAGGATGTAAGGACGTTTGCTCTTACAGAATTGCATGGCTGTGGAAGTATTCACATTGCCAAACCTTAGGTAGATCTCGCGTTAATGTTAATACTTGCACTTGTACAGATTCCACTTCACAATTTTATTTAATAATTATTTTTACCGACCGGTTTCGCCTTTACGGCATTATCAAGGTATTTTATGTTGTATAAAATACCTTGATAATGCCGTAAAGGCGAAACCGGTCGGTAAAAATAATTATACATAAAATACCTTTATAATGCCGTAAAGGCGAAACCGGTCGGTAAAATTAATTATTAAATAAAATTGTGAAGTGGAATCTGTACAAGTGCAAGTATTAACATTAACGCGATGTCTTCAAAATTCCACCAAGCGCCTACAATCAACAGTATCAACACCTTAAGTAGATGTTAATAAACATTCACCATTTTATATAAAACATTGGCAAGTTTCTTTTGATACTTCTTCGCTAATAATCCATTATAAAAATGCTGGTAAATTAAAGAATAAAGTGTAAACTATGACAAAGGATTATTATCATACAGCCCTGTGGCAAATAAATATTATTTACTAGTTGCTACCCGCGGCTCCGCCCGCGTGGATTCAAATAACGTAGCCTATGTGTTAATCCAGATCATAATTTATCTACGTGCCAAATTTCATTCAAATCCGTTCAGCCGTTTAAGCGTGAAAGAGTAACAAACATCCATACATACAAACTTTCGCATTTATAATATTAGTATGTAGGACTTTTCATTTATATTCTTAGATACACTAGCATTCATATGGCATAAACATTAATGTTCTTTATTGATTACAGATACCATCTGGTGTCCAATATGCGGAGATAAAACAACAGGATTTCACTATGGGATTCGAACGTGCGAATCCTGCAAGGGTTTCTTTAAGAGAACGGTCCATCTGAACATATGGGAATCGTTTGTTTGTCGAAGACCTGGTACACAGTCCTGTAAATGTGATATTAACGTGCTCAATAGATCCTGGTGTAGATATTGCAGATTCAACAAATGCTTAAGCGCAGGGATGCAAATAGGTTTGGTGCAGATGAAGCGGGCGTCATCTGATTGGTCGAAAAGAAATTAGTATATCAATGGTCACAGTACTACTAACTATAGTATAGTAGTACTCGATGCAGTACTATACTGAATCAGAAAATAGTGACAAAAGAGTCTGAGAGGCCAATTGTAGATTACTTGTAGCTGGTAGGCGACATGTACGATATGTGTAATTTCTAACTTAATAGAGATATATAATGTCTCTGTGCCCTACCTTTGTGACATGTCCTATCCTTATTTTAGTTGTATATAAAAGTGAGCTTTTTACAATTTGCGTTTAACGATATATGACATTTCTTATAACTGTTATATTTATTTGCACAAGTAGGTTTCTCACATATAGATTTTGACGAGCTCGGTGGCTCAGTTGTGAAAGACGCGACTTTGACACCAACGCTCGTGGGTTCATTCCCACACAAGACAAACAGACGTGTTCATGCGCACAAAGCATGAATACGTCTGTTTGTCTTGGTCTGGATGTTTTAAGAGAGGTAGGGCGCATCAAAGCAGCCCGCCTGGGGAAGTACCTCCACCTCACAGAAAACCGCAGCCAAATAACAACTCCCTAGAGGGTTGTTGTGTTCCTGCGTGTGAGTGAGGTCACCAGTAAGCTCCCAAGGAGTTGCTGTGTAAGCAACAGAGGCATCGCGCGAGTGATATATATTACAAGCGTTAATAGGCTACAGTAACTGCTTTACATCAGGTGGAGCGTATGCATGCATGCCTCCTTGACGACACAAAAAAAAATAGGACCCGCAGCTCTTATTGGCCAGTTCACTGATCAATATCGCGTCACTTATCGTCTTATTGGTTAAAATATTCTCCTATTCATCAGTAGGGTCGATACGCTGAGATATCTATAATCGCTCGAGGCGCTATAACACTAAGTTTTGATGAGTGAAGGGTGCTTTTGTCAAGTGATTTATCTGTTTGTGATTTTTCATGACTTAATTAATATGTTCTAAAAGTGTTGTCTTATTATGACGATTATGACGTCATAATAATGGTAGTGATTAAGTACTTAATAGGAAATGTATATTGTTGGGTTTAAGATTGATAACAGTATGTGCTAATTGATCAGCTCAATGTGAAATAAACAGATACTAATAAACATTTTACGGATAATGCTAGAAAAGCGAGTAAATTTAGATTGAAATGTGAAATCAAAGCTGGCTGGGCGGATACACTTGGTTTTAATATTTTAATAAACTATATTTAAAAATTAATACCAAGTGTATCGCAGTAGCTTACGCGTTTATCACGTCTCATACTGCTCAACACTGGCTGGATAGTCGTCGGTGTATGTGTGTGTCGTGAATGAATACCAATAAATAATACGCTGTCTCATAATTATTTGAATTATTATTCGAACTTATCTTCTAAAGCCAGGAAAATTCAGAAATTCGATAATTAGTCATTCTGGGTATCACTGGTCAATTTTAAGATTTGACGTATAGAGAAATGACAATTTTGATAATGGTTAACGATTGTATAATGACAGTGTTAAAAGAAGAAGAGACATGCTCCGCTGGTTCGGAAATGTAGAAATAATGCAGGAGGAAATAAATACGAAACAGATATGCAACGCGAAAGTAGAAGGATGTAAGAGCCGAGGAAGGGCAAGACTAACCTATCATGACTAAATTGATCGTGTTTTATCAGAAAGTTATGTAGGGAGCCTTAGACGAGTGTGCATGAGAAGGACAATTAATGTTAAAGAAGCGAGTGAGGTGTGTAAGGATCGAGTCATGTGTCGCTCGGTTCTCTCTGCCTACCTGCAAGGGATTTGGCGTGAAGTTATAGATAGATATGATTCGGGATTATCTCCTAAAGCCTTAAAGTAAATTCAGAAATTCGATAATTAGTCATTCTGGGTATCACTGGTCAATTCTAAGATTAGACATATAGAGAAATGGAAACTTTGAAAATGGTTAACGATTCCAATTGTTCAAATTGAACATTGAAACTAAAAGCAGCCTTTAGTCTACTCACTTTTATAGCTTTATTCGTAACTTATTTATGTGGCACACGGGGAGGAATTTGTCAAAATATATATTCCCATGTAGTTGTGCTTATCATTGTCAGATTTATAATAAAAACTATATATATTAACTCAAATAAGCATTATAATGGTTAATTTAATTGTCAAATTTCAATTTATCGCTAAATTAGTGTCGAATATCGTTTGTTTTTATATTAAATATTTGCTGTAAACGGAATAGAATATAATTAGAAGCATAAAGTTGAAATATTAATCACGTAAATAGGTAATAAATAGATTATTCATTAAAAATTTTGTAAATAATTGTTATTTGTACTTGAATAAATTTTATATATTGTCAACGAACATTTGTTTGATATTTCCAAATTTATTACAGCCCGGGAATTTGTGCACAATTTCTTTTACACGTTTCTGTTCTTTTTATTTTGTTTTTTAAAGTGGCGGCGACCCGTATTTTTCGTTTGCTATATTACCTAGAAGTTGGTGGAATCCTAATCGGGGTTGATAGAATCTAAAGGAAAATTAAAAAGGAGGAGGCATACATGCATACGGCCCACCTGATGTAAAGCGGCTACCGTAGCATATTAACGCTTGTAATATATTAAGTATCACTCGCGCGATGCATCCTCTGCTGCTTGTAAAGCAACTTCTTGGGAGCATACTGGTATTTCGAAAGACGCGTGACCTAACCTAAACAAGGTCTGCTTTTCCTCCTGGCTGGTCGAAGACTGTCGGCGGATGCTCCGTGCAAAATCATTATGTTCGCCAAATCCTTAGGCTTAGGTAGCAGACTTCACCAATCCTAATGAATTAGGAAACGAGATAACGCTAAGAAGAAGAAGATAATGATGATGATGTGCAGTAAAACGGAACCTTGTGGATAACATTCTGCTGTCTAAAAAAAGTCAGTATGTTACGAGACTCTAGCTGGTAAACGAAATGAATGAGGTAGCTCATCAAGGTAGTTTAGACCGGGATTAGAGGAAGTACCTCCACTTTATAGGAAACCGCATGCAAATAACAACTCCCTGGAGAGTTGTTGTGTTCCTGCTCACTTAGTAACTCCATGGTTAACCAGTAAGTTAAGTATATAAAATAGTGCACCCCATCTCTCTTAAATCTCCTTTAAACCTGTGATGTTCACTGTTTTTAAAAAGTGCAATTACTCCCAGTTGGTTTGCTTATTTTTCGCTACAAAATATAAAACTAAGTTGCTTCCCGCCCTCTGTATGCGTAGATCTTTTAAACTATGTAACAGCTGTATGTAATTTTAATGCGGTTTTCATCAATAGACAGAGCGATTCAAAAGGAAGGTTTAAATGTATAATACGTGCATTTTACACTAGAGAAAAGTCGGTAATTTAAAAGACATGGAATGTGATGTCGTACAAACATATTTTTGTGCGCTTACATTGCAAACGCTGGCTAAACCTTACGAGATAGATCATAATAATATACTACGGAATTGTATGTCTTAAATAGATCTAAAAGTAAGTCCGTGATGGTATAAATCTATCTCCTAAGGATAACCCTCATTAACCATTTTTATCTTTTACGTATTACAAAAAAATAATGGATTATTTAGGAAGCAATTGCAATCAATATTATTTTAAACAATACCGTATTATTCCTTATACACGTTATATACGTTGTGCATTGAAAATCACTCTATACTGAAAACAAATTGCACCAGTGCAAAGCCGGGGCGCGCTGATGGCACGCTAGTTATATTATATAACAAACATATGAAAAGAAGTTACTATTTTTTTTTATGTAAAGCGGGTACCGTAGCCTATTAACGCTTGCGATATATTAAGTATCACTCACGCGATGCCCCCTGTGCTGCTTACACAGCAACTCCTTGGGAGCTTACTGGTGACCTCACTTATACGCAGGAACACAACAACCCTCTAGGGAGTTGATATTTGGCTGCGGTTTTCTGTGGGGTGGAGGTACTTCCCCAGACGAGCTGCTTTGATGCGCCCTACCTCTCTTAAAACATCCAGACAATACAAACGGACATGTTCATGCACACAAATGTTTGCCTTGTGTGGGAATCGAACCCACGAGCGTTGGTGTCAAAGTCGTTACTATAGCCTATGAGCGCTTGCAATACAAGGAGTATGAAATATGTTGACCCTGGTGCTAATGCCGCAACCGCACAGCAGCTTGCTGGTAACCCACCCTGTAAACAACTTTAGACGAGGCTATGCCTTCTGTTTGGACGAGCTCGATGACGCAGTGGTTAACAACGCTACTTTGACTCCAATGATTCTCACACAAGACGAACATTTGTGTGCATGAACATATCTGTTTGTCTTGATCTAGGTGTTTTTATGACAGGTACGGCGCATCAAAGGGAGGAAAAACAGGGAGGTGGTACTTCCCTAGTCGGAATGCTTATGTCGTTATGACAACGTTAAACACCATGTGCGAATAAAGTTGTGCTGTACTCTCTGGTACCATCACGAAAAAAAATGCTTACATTTTTGCATTATGAAAAAATTGTACGCAACAAAAAGATGTATATGTATTGTGCTAGTTTCGATGTTTTAACATGTAACAACATGTTGTGGTCATGTCAGCTATACATTCTTGGAGAGACATGTTTTGTAACTTATTAATATGAACGTTATTAATATGGAAGGGACATCAAACGAATAAAGAGCAGTGATAGCCCGGTGGATAAGGAACAGGCCTGTTGAGCAAAAGGTCCCCGGTTCGAATCCAGGCGTGTACCACTAAATTCGTGTTTTCGGATTTATGTACTCATATGTGTAATTATCACTTGCTCGGCGGTGAAGGAAAACATCTTGAGGAATCCAGCACGTTAAAGAAATTATATTTCGATAGACGCGTGACCTTACCTTAGAATGGTCTGGGTTTTCCTCTGGGATACGGAGGTCTGACGACAGTCGCTACATGTCAAAATCTGTATCTTCGCCAAATCTTTTCGGATTAGGAAACTGGATAAAGCTAGGAAGAAGAAAGACATCAATCGAATAAAAAAATATTTTACCGTCCAGAAAATGTCAGCTCATTGTATTTATTTCCATAGAAATGTCGATTTATTTTTCAAGATAAAACCATAGCGAACCAGAATCACCTTCATTCGTCTTGACTGTAATTCTCGGACATCACATAGTTGCATTTTAATGCCTAATTGATGGATGCTAGCTGATCCAAAACACGTTGTCCTGCCCGATAATATAAAACAGATTCCCAGAGCTCGACTGCAGCGCCACCTACCGGATCCAATTGTACATTTAAACCATTCCCGAATCCACTTAAGTTCACACAAAAAGTTTCATCGAAATCGGTCCAGCCGTTTACAAAGAGTTCAGTGACATACACACGGACAGAAGAAATATATATGTATATACGTCTGTAAAGCTCATGGCACTTTTTATTTCGATGATGCATTTTCAACTGTATATTGCTTTATTATGCACTACATTACTACATTAGTCTCGGCAAAGAGGTACCTACAGTAAGTCGAGAGCTTAAGGGTGTTAAGGAGATAGTAAAAAAATACGGAAAGTTGAAATTCATTTATTTATAAATTAAATATACATTAATTTGTTTATAATTTATAGTCCTATTGTAATAGCGCAATTAATTGAATAAATCAATAAATTTTTAATGACCATAATAAATTGGTACAGTCATGACAATTTAGTAAACTATAAATTAAAACACTGCAATAGGATCTCAGGAAGTGTGCATTTATTTACTTTAGAAATTCATTATTGAGCCTTACAGGAGCCCCAGGAACCGGCGAGCGTGCATGAAAAGAGCTATGAATGTTAGAGAAGCGAGTGAAGTGTGTAAGGACCGCGGCTTAGAGTGCTCGGTTCTCTCTGACTACCCCGCAATGGACCTAGCGCGAAGATATACACACAGATAATAAAAAAATCCAATGCGTGTTCAACAATATTCACAAGAACAATTGTCACAATAGGAATCATTGAAATAATGTACGTATACATTTTCTAATTCTCGATCTGTTTGTATTAGAGAGACCGATTAGTCCGATTGTATCTCCTATTGCATACTACATAAGATCGAGTTCATTAGAAGTGGCTAGTTAGATTTACTTAAACTTAAATTTATTATCTACCAGGGATTCTGAGACATGATCTTTTATCTTTGAAGTATAATTAATAAAGGCTACCATTTAAATAAACGTTGTTTTATTCAACAGAAAAATATATTTGGTAAGCAAATATTCCCATGCCGACTGCTATTTAAGAGAGGCAAATATAAGCGCCAAAGCAGGCCGTCTGGAGAAGTATTTCACATAAAATCGCGGCCAAATAAGAACTCCTTGGAGTGTTGTTGTGTATCATGTGAGTGAGTTCACTAGTAAGCTCATAGGGAGTTGCTTTTTTAGCAGTAGAGGTGGCATCGCGCGAGTTATACTTAATATGTTGCAAGCGTTCATAGGCTACGGCAACCGCTTCACAGGTGGGCCGTATGCTTGTAGGCCTCCCGAAAGTAGGCCCTCCGTTGTTTACAAAAAACTTGTTAGCAATTTCACGACAACCTTAAGCTAACCGAATAACAAACAACCTACTGTTTACGTTTACCTACTCTTTAAAGGGGACATATTCCAGTCGAATTTGGAATGTTTCCTTATAGAATATATATTTGTGCTGGCTGACCAAAAAAATATTTTCATTAATAAATGATCCTTGACGTGGAAGCAACGGACGTGAAATCTTCACTTACAATCCATCCAAGTCAAGAATCCAATGGACAACCGCTAGTGTGATTCACAACTTACAGTTATGATATACTTTGATTATACTTTTTTTAAGTCACCTTATAAATGCTGGCTTTTAAAATGTTAGGTTACCATAAAAATAGTTCTCATTAATAAATGATCCTTAATGTGGAATCAGTAGCTTATAGTTACGCCCTGTCGAAAGACATTGGCGTTAAGAAAATACTTAAAAAGTATATTGTGTATCTTCGTTATGCACTTAAGATTCACTAAAGAGAAATAGCTTAAGATTTTTTGTATATAAACACTCAAGTAACCTTGTCACTTTATTTTAACAGCGGTAATTAATTTAACAGCATGCATACAAATACATCTCTTCTTAAATGTAACATGTTTTTTAAATATACTGCAGTCGTTTAGACAATATTTGTAACTGTATTTTATTTCAGCGTACGTGCTTAAAGCGCACGCTTGCTTAATATGTCTGTATACGTTTTCATTCGGGAGTAACCATGCTATTTATTTCCTGGTGTTGCTCACAATCGTTCATGAATTTTTGTGGAAGAATATTTTTTTACACAGCCTCTTAAACTAAGTTTAAGAATTTCGTTTTTCTTTGTGACTTTGTATGTTTTCCCTAGAAGTTTGACCACAATTTAATCTGTGCGTCTATACGAGCCACGACCAAAATATAATGTTCCCAAAGCTGTTTGAGCAGCGTGTTGATGACAGCCAGTCACTCAATCTGTTTTTTCTTTTACATAATTAAATAAATTAAGGTATTTTCACACGTCTTTCATTGTTTCAGGTGCCCTCGTACCTCGGTACTGCTGGTCACGACAAGGCAACGCGATAATAATGCTGGGGACTTATCGCTTCAAAAAGCGGTCAAAATACATAAATCAAAAGAACGAGACGCATTGGGTCTGCAATAAATGCGACAAAGGCTGCAAAGCAAAACTTACAACGTTTAATGACGCTATAGTAAAAATTTATAATGTACATGACCATGGCGGGACCAGAAAAAAATGTAGTTTATAACAGCTTGTTTGTCTTAAAATTACATTGTATAAAAATGAAGAGCTATTTATATATCTGCTCATTGGTCTGATTTCGCCAATATTTTCTTTATCCGAGTATACAATATTTGCCTTACTATTTATATTTACTCTCAGATAACTCATAATTCGTTTGCAACCAAAATTTTATATTTAGATATGATAGAGATATAAATAAAGTCAAAAGAAACATGTTACTTTATTCATACTATTAACAAGGATATCACGATATCTTGTAATAGCATTAGAGGGGATAATAGACATGTGGCAAAGAGTTTCTGATAAAGATAATCAACGCAAATATAAATTGTTCCGAGGAATAAGCCTATTATGTCGTCAAAATTAGTGGAATATAAAAATACTCGTACCTTTCTATAATTAAAATTGTATTATTTGAGAATAACTTAAGACTTCCTTTGAACAAAATATATTTGACTTTGGTGAAATTGGACTTGAATTGACATTCCCTGTTGGTCTAAGTGATATAACTAATTACCAAACACCTCCCCTTACTGAGCGACTCATAAACATTGCTGGGTCAGTAATAGCTGATGCATAAGCATATTATAGTGCTTACAATAGAAACAATCATTGTAGCCAGATTGATATAGTAAGGAGGATTTATGCAGTTATGTTCTATTGTTAGCGAATTGTAGTAACAATACAATTAGCAGGTAACAAAAAGTACTCGTTACTCTAAAATTAAAATCAGTACAATACATTGCTTTTTACAAAATGACACATACAGCAGCTATTACTAGGATTACACTGTATTGAAACTCGCAAACATACATACACTAAATAATACTATTCTGACACGAAAATTTGCGAGTTTAAGGAGAATGTACCTTATTAGCTAATATTAGTCAAAGCTGAATTCTCTATAATAATTAAACCTGTATTTTTTTGGAATGATTTTTTAAAAGTGGCATCGGCTGTGCATTGTTCATCGATCGAAGTGTATTAATTGATTACGTCTAAATATTTTAAATTGTAATTAAATAATACCATTATTACCTTTTATTAAAGGAAGTTCATTCATCAATCCATCACATTTATTTTCTTTGTAAATTGTCATATGAGTAAAATAATAATTATGTTATTTAGAAAGAAATCAATCATTTTAATCAATGTTATAAAATACACTTCGAATGAAAAATCACAAAAACTACGTTTGATGTTTGATGATGTACCTATCATTTTATAAATCATTAAAAAAAATGTTTCAATTGTATAAAATTTCTCATCATCTGATTTATGTATGATAAACTCCAACCAGGGTGTTTCTTTAAACCTGTATAATAATTACAACTAAAGCACAATCATTCCATGTCTATACAGATCCGAGCATGGCAATCTTGATACTTTGTCTGTCCTGTTACATACTTAATAGGCGTTACATTTAGACAGCAAGGGTCAAGCGTGATAAACTACACAGCCTGTTTGGAAATGTCTTATAATATAAACATAATAATAATAGCGATAAAGGTTATACAATTATTATTATATAAACTTTATCAGAAACAGATGATGCAACTAATTTTTAGAACCTTATTTTGCATATACGTTGTCCAATCTACATCGAATATTTTATAATAATACTCGTACTTAAGCAATGTACACACGACGACCGCTTAACCTATGCAAAACCATGCAAATCTCATCTTTATTACTATGACATACGTTCTATGGGTGTATAGCTTGATCTGTCGCCGTCTGTACAATTAAACAATAAAATTTACTATAATATATTCGTTGCGTTTACGAGTTATTTATTATTTATAATAATTAAGTTTGTTAAATTCATATTTTATCACGTTAAATAATACATTAATAATTATAAATAGTATTCATCTTATGGACAATTCAAATAAAATTCATAGCCTTTAAGATTTAAATAGTAATTAGTAAGTTAATAAGTTATTAAATTGAGTATTTTTTATTGTAACAATTTTACAGAAACAATTTAAAAAATATTAGATCTAATTAAATTACAAGTAATTTGTTAAGAATTTCAAGGCGTGTACATTTTTTTGCAAACTTGTTGTATGTATGTATATCTTCACGCCAAGTCCCTTGCGGGGTAGGCAGAGAGAACCGAGCGCCATAAGACGCGGTCCTTGCATACTTCACTCGCTTCTGTGACATTCATAGCTCTTTTTGCAAACTTGTTAAATTTAAAATTACCTTTATACTTTACCCCTAAAGTATAAAGGTAATTTTAAATTTAATACTTGTACATTAATTATAAAACAAATATGTTTGACACATATTTTAAAAGATTGGCGGACATAGATTTTACGCATATTGAATATACGAACAGATGTATGTATATATTCGTAATTATCACTTGCTCGTATGACCTAACCTAAGAAAGGTCTGGTTTTCCCTTTGGGTTGTGTAGGTCTGACGGCTTTCGCTCTATGTTAAAATCAGTACCTTCGCTAAATCCTTAGGTGTAGGTAGCGGACCATATTAATCCCAAGGGATTAGAAAACGGGACACCGCTACGAAGAAGAACATATTACACACAAGTTAGAGCATGTAAGAATTAAGATCCTACATGCAACAATTTCGGGTGTAATGTGTTTGATTCCTCACAAATTCCTCCCAAAATTCTTATTCTTGTGTACCTATCCTTGTCCGCCATTCATGCCGTAGGTAGGGGCGACTTACATCTAATAGAAGATCGCGTAACGCTTAAACAGATAATAAAATATCATATATTATTACGATAGAAGTGAATCCGTCAAAAATGTGAAGTTAATAATCACGACAATATTCTGCATTCGTTTTCTACTTGAAAAATGTTTTTTTATTAAAATAATAAAATATTTATGTAAACAATACACGTATACAAATGCACCGCGGTTGTTATGACACCTTATCCCAAGCTTCGTAATACGCAGGCACGGACCCTCTAATAAACACTGTATAATGCCTTCTATCTCATTCTCTCGCACGTTAAATCCTGTAGATAGATGTATGTGGTTGTTTCATTTAACTGTCGCTTTTTCGTTTTATCGAGTTTCAAACCACAACGATGCTAAAGAAGTTTTCACTTCAATCTCCGATTTCTTATCACAAGATTCTTTATTAGAGCGGAGCAGGTCATTCTCGACGCTCGAAGAGCGGTTGTAGTTCTTATTAAGTGCACTATAAGGATGGCATTAAAGTTAAAGTATTAAACTTGACATGCACTTAGCTGTACGTCGAGCATACTAATTACATTCAATGTACATTCTGTTTCGTATAAAGTCGAGGAAGAAACATGTGTACGGCAAACCTGTAAAAAGGTTACCATACACTTGCAACACCCTGTGTTCGATTGCAGTAACACTCGGTAAGCGAGGTTTTTTTTTTGTTTTTTTTTGTTAATTATTTACCTCTATAGGGTTTGCTCGCCCATACCTTTTATGTTTATAATTCTTAATAATGTTAGCTTTACGTTATGTTGATGAGTATCGCGAGCGTTCATTGGCTACGGAAACCGCTTTTCATCAGGTTGCTACGGTATACGGTATGCTTGTATGCCTCCCGACGTAGTATAAAAAAAAGTAAACAAGTCAATGCAATGGTCGCTTACTTTGTCATTCATTCCCTTTCATTTCTTTCCAAAAGCTCATAATTTGGGGAGTGGGCACCGTCGAGGATTTTACAAGAGACTATACTATGATGTTCTTGAAAAAGGTTAAAGAGGAAAACCTCCTCACGCTATAAGACGCGGTCCTTACTTACATACTTCACTCGCTTCTGTGACATTCATAGCTCTTTTCATGCATTCATGCATGCGTAATAAAACACGACCAATTTGGTCATGGTAGGTTAGTCTCGGTCTTCCTCGGCTCCTACATCCTTCCACTTGGAATTAGCCCCGCGTTGTGTACAGCGAGCTGTGCCTTCTGGCTTAGATTTCGGCTGCCTAGAAGTTTACCCAACGCTCCATTCACCCTATTCCCTGCACTCACTCGTCTCTCCACATCAGCGGTGTACCTTCCATTGCTGCTAAAAGCACTTCCAAGATATACAATCTCATTCACTTGCTATCTCATACTACATCATCAACCGTAATCCTAGTGTTGGTTCTGGTTGTTTCTCTTTTAAATACCATTGTCTTGGTTTTCTTCGCATTCAATTGTAAGCCTTTCTTCATACAATATTTTTGTAGATATATAGATTAAAAATGATTGAAGTGTGAACCCTATTTTTCATATGCCAAAGTGCACATTTGTGAACATTAGGATTGTGTACGTGGCTCTAAATAGAATGGTAAGCCAGTTATACCTTAAAATACCAGTGGATTATAACGTCTTTTATGCTTAGTGATCAATCATGATATTTTCAGTCTTTCACTAAAACATATAAATACAATATAATGCACGTTGTTAAATTTGTAACTACGTTATTTTAATTGTTTTTAGGTAAGTTAAATTTCGGTTTGTAGAAATCATTCCATTGTTGTTCATTAAAAAAATAAGTTAGATACACCATACTTACGGCATTAATATAAATAGATATAAATTACAAATATTATTCTTGTTATCTACATTGTATTTTAAAATTAAAATGATTGTGAAATTTTTGACGACGCTGTTACGGTACTTTGACACCAACGCTCGTAGGTTCGATTCCCACACAGGACAAATATTTGTGTGCATGAACATGTTTGCTTGTCTTTGTCTAGGTGTTTTTAAGAGAGGTAGGGCGCATCAAAGCAGCCCATCTGGGGAAGTACCTCCACCTCACAGAAAATAACAGCCAAATAACAACTCCAAGTGAGTTCACTGGTAATCTCCTAATGAGTAGCTGTGTTAGCAACAGAGTTGGCATCGCGCGAATGACACTTAATAAGCAAGCGTTCATAGGCTGCGGTAACCGCTTTACATTAGGTGAGCCGTATGCTTGTATGCCTCCCTACGTAGTATGTAGAAAAGAAATAACATTATTAAAAAAAAATTCTTACAAAACCTATGGCGACTGGATGGAATGATTCGTAATGAAGCAGCCGACATAGATATTTTTCTATCAATAGGTACTTAACTGACGTTAATGTTTACAGACATAACCAAAGACTTCTATATGTATTAGTAAACAGGCAAATTTTTATAATTTAATAAAATTATGTCATAGCGCGATATGAGGGACTATGGAGAACCGATGAGACCGATATTACGTAGTAACTGAATTGAATTAAACAATTTTTAACGGAAGTATCGCGTGTTTTATTTATTTTGTTGAACCTGACGTTTCGAACGCTTTGCAGCGTCCGTGGTCGCAGGAAGACTAAGGTGACATTTGTCTTACATTGGTTATTCAATTATTACATCCACCGTCATGGATGGATTAATTATATACGTTCCGATTCACACAATTGTTAATTTTAATTGCTTCCGAATAGTCGAGAAAAAGATGTTCCGCCCCCCTTGATATCTCCCTACCTAGGAGAGCGTTTGGGAACTCCTGCTTTAACCAATACGATAAAAGCCGCGATGTTGATCCGCGAACTGGCCAATAAGACCTGCGAGTTCTACTTCACCCCCCGATCCGTAACGGCGAATTGAGTTACTACGTAACATCGGTCTCATCGGTCCTCCATAGGTTATTACCCTCACGACCGACTCGAAGAGTTCCAGTCGCAGAAACCATAACTCTATCTCACGATTTTTTTAGTACCGCTTAGCTCGCTCGTTTGGAAATCTTTGAAAATGACACTATGATTATAACAGGCTAAATTAATTTATCTTTATTTACGTACCGTATTTAAGTATCAAATGAATAGTTTCTAAGTTATACCTATACTGTTGATTCTATACCGTTGATGTTACCTAGAGACATGTTAACTTTAATATTCCTTGTGATATATCTAGTTATAAAGCCCATCCATCTGAATTGAGATCCTCGAATACTACCACATTATCTCATAACTTAAAACTCCGCTGCGATGCTCAATTACGAATTGGCAGGGACCAGTGTCTTCATGCCGCCGTCTCTGACTTGAACTGAATGACTGTCACCTCTCAGCATCAGCTGGGAACGGCGGCTAAATGTGACCTCCAATACTGAGAGACTCGGCATAAATATAAATATTCTTGCCATAGCCGTGCAACATTCTGTATCTTGAGTGTTCGACTATACGGATACTTGCATAGCCATGGAGATCAATAAATAAATATCATAGTCCTAGAATGTTGACGATAAACATCTCTTTTCTATAAGGATCAACAAAAACAAATGGAAATGGACTTGACATGCAGTCAATATCAAAATTTAGATGAGTTTATATCATGTCAATGTCAAAATGTCAAGGAGTGTCAAAGTTCCGACGTTGAAGTCAAAAAAAAAAACAGATAACAAATGTTTAAACAAATACTTTATTGTTAAAAATGACGTCATTGGCGAGAATACCAATAACGCCGGAAAGAAGAAGTAATAATAATAAATATTATAACATTTGAATATGATATTTATGGCAGGTGTGCGTCCCTCTTCTGCAATAGTCCAGTTCTAATAATACCTCTAAATCTTGTTTTAATATCCCACTTAATTCCGATATATTTCGACAAAAGTCCCAATACCTGCCGTGACCTGTTTATGGGTAAATTCTCCCATTGATATCCCCCGGAGCAGGTCACAGCGCGTATAATACATTACATCATTCTTTTCAAAGGGGCCTCTACGCGTTGGATTGATATCTCCACGCACGCCTATCAAATGACCGGTGTAAACGCCGTGACTTTAGAGAAAGATGATAATAATAAATACTTTAATGTAGGTAGATATGTAATGGAAACCTACACTAACATATTCGTCGAAATGTTTTTTGTGTCAAATTCTTTAAATACTGATATAATTATGGTAATAGTACAAATAGGATTAACGAAGTACTCACTAAGACAAGTCTACAAACCCCTAGGACGTTCATCATCAGACCGGCGGTATTATATTGCTATATCAGCAGATATGCACACAATTGTCAAGTTTGATGATGATAATGCAATTAGGATTGGTTAAAGTTCTGTATCTTAGATTCCATTGTAAAAGTTACAAGCGCCGGTGGACCTTAAAAGTCTTAAAGTATATGAATAAATATTATGTATGTATATGTTGAAAGTAAATTCAGACATAAAACTGATAGTTCGTTGTATATTTTGAATATTGACCTATGTTACCATCACTGCTATGACATAAAATGCATGGGTGTATAACTTAATATGTCGTTACATGTACATATACATTACTGTTATTAGAATAAATAATTAGTAATTAAGTTATGTATGTATTACTTTAATAGCACAATTTGAAATAAATATACGATTATTTTTTATTATATTTTTTATTTTATTATTCTCAATAGCTTTCTATCCCTGTTTCTATGACTATTTGGTTTACATTATATAGCTGTACATGGCTCAATACATGGATAAAGTAGAGTGACTTCAAACAAATGTCAACGCTCTCAACGATATCAGCATAGATCCAGTGTGAGTGCGACGATGTCGAACGTTTGTCGAAAATTTATTTGAAGTATATCTAGCTACTGCCACTTACAAACAATACAATTATTCTTTGTTGCACCAAATTAAATTGTTAACAAAAAAAGATACTTATAAACTATAGTACAGTAGGCGGTCTTATCGCTAAGCAATCTCTTCCAGACAACCTTAAGATAAGAGAAAACTATCTTATAATAATACAGGTAGGTGGTGCAGAGCAAACCATACGAATTAAAACAAAGTTATGATATGCAATAAAAGTTATTGTAGTTACAATAATGTCATAGACTCAGTGATGATCAAGAAAGAGAAAGAGAACGATCAAATAGAGTTACAGGAAAGGAGGTGCTCTTTGACAAGAGATTTAAAAGAGGAAAGTATTTGAGCACAACGAATATTAAGTGGTAGAGCATTCCAGAGACGTACTGCTTGAACCGAAAACGATTTAGAATAGAATTGAGAGGAGTGAAATGGAGTTTTAAGTCGAAGAAGAAGGTTTTGACATAATTCACGACCCTGTACTGTCGCTATAAAATATAAATCGATCTTTGAGGTAACTTACATACTCGTACATCTCTCTACTGTGTCATTGCTGTGTCAGTACACGGCAATGACACAGTAGATAGATTGACTGGATCACCATCTGTAGAGCCAATGTCAACCTTATCGGCTTCTGGTGCATCCTACAGATCAGCTTACAAGGGTTAAGGGTAGACGGAAATAAAAGCCAGCCTGTCAGGCGAACTGCCTTTACTTTACAGAAAACTGCAGTCAAATAATGACTTGCCAGGAAGCTTATGATGTTTTGCTGCATCAGCAGTGGATACTCGAGTGATTCTCCTTGTGTAGCAAGAGTCCATGGGTGCGATAAGCATGGTTGAATGCTTATTTATGACCTGACGCGGTATGAAAAAAACCCTTTCATATTGCAATAAATAATTATTTATTATATTTTCTCGGCGTAATATCATATTACCAAGAAAGTAATTACCCGATAGCCATGGCCAAATACAACACACGACACTATGACATGAATACTTACATCCACCGTATCTCCTGTCTCCAGATTTAGCCCCTTAGTGATCTTAGTGATTGTCTCCGAATTAAAAATAATGGCTGGCAGGAAAATGTTTAATAAAGAGATCAGGTAAGAAACCAATGTCTAGTTTGGCATGTCATTTCTAGACGCGAATAGAATAAAAATTAAGTAAAACATCTATAAATTTTATCGACGATAGCAGAGACACGTCAAGGCGTATCCGAAGCAAGAGGACCTCAACATAAAAATGATGAACATGTCTGTTTGTCTTGGGTAGGATGTTTTAAGAGAGGTGAGAGGCGCATCAAAGCAGCCCGTCTGGGGAAGTACCTCCACCTCAGCCAGCAAACCGCAGCCAAATAACAACTCCCTAGAGGGTTATTGCGTTCCTGCGTGTGAGTGAGGTCACCAGTAAGTTCCCAAGGAGTTGCTTGGTAAGCAGCAGAGGAGACATCGCGCGAGTGATATTTAATATATCGCAAGCGTTAATAGGTTACGGTATCCGCTTTACATCAGGTGGACCGTATGCTTGTATGCCTTCCGAAGTAGTATATAAATAAATACATATAAATAAATATTGTCGGACATATTACACAGCGCCACCTAGTCCCAAAGTAAGCGAAGCTTGTGTTATGGGTACTAGATAAGTAAATTTAATACGTACTTATTATACATAGAAAATACCCAGACTAAGACAAACAAACATGCTCATGCACACAAATGTTTGTACTGTGTGGGAATGGAAGCCACGAGCGTTGGTGTCAAAGTAGCGTAACATCGCGTTTCACCACTGCGCCACCGAGCTCCTCATATATATATATATATATGTATATATATATAAAGAAACACGTTTATCGAATATAATTTCTTGAACTTGTGGGTTTCCTCTCGATGTTTTCCTTTACCGCTGAGCAAGTTATAATTAAAAATATGTACACAAACCTGAAAACACGTATTGAGACGTACCACCAACCACCACACCGGGATTCGAACCACGACCACGCTGGCTCTTTATTGCTTTTATTTGCTATATCATCGTACCTGTATTGAGGTTATTCTAGGCATGCAGTTTCAATCAAGAAAACAATTTATTTTTCTTTTCAAAGTTATTTTATTAAGAAAATAAAATGTTGTCCTGTATTTTACTACATTTATTATCAACTTGAAATACATAGTTATTTCATTGGCATTCATAACAATAATGTAAGTGTATGTTTTCTAATGATGATTAATGTCATAGGTAAAAAGAGACCAGACATACAGTTATTGGTACTTTTAAACTACTCGTAGTATTTCTCTTAGAATGCATTTTCATGCCGCCATTGATTTAATTTAGTTTTGGTCATTTACAACTTTTATGCTGTAAATGAAAACAAAATGTCTAGTTTTTAGTAGCAGAGCTTTTTATCTCTCAAGAATTAAATTTCAACTCATTAGCAGGTAATTCTAGTCATTTAGCAGTCGACTATGATTACAACACATTTGGCTTTTAATAAAGTTTTATCATCTTATATTTTTACACATATAATTAATCCAATCCATCCATGTCGGTAGATGTAATAATTGAAGAACCAATGTAAGACAAATGTCACCTTAGCCTTCCTGCGACCACGGACGCTGCAAAGTATTGGAATAGTCAGGTTCAACAAAATAAATAAAGCACGCGATACTTCCGTTAAAAATTGTTTATTTCCATCTTATATTTTTATTTTTTTCTTGCAAATTTTATGAAAAACATTGTAACACGAACGTTGCAAGAATTATGAACTGGTGTAATTAAAGCTGTAATTATAAATAGCCTCTCGTTTGCTATTCTTACTCAACCTCTCTCAACAACTATGTATTAATATTAGGTACATACGTACGATCATATATTGCTATAAAAGAAACAAAACTAAATGAACATCACTTTCCGTGGTTATGCTCGTTTTTAGTATACAACACTCTGTCACCATCAGTGATGACGACCATCTTACACCCTCTGTAGCTTTGCTTCGAGCATTGCCAACTCTTTCTTTCGTTTCGGCTGTAGGTCAAACAGAACTTGTAACCGTCTAAAATGAGATTTTTGTGGCCCTTCCCTGTCACTATTATTGTAGCTGTAACAGAAGGTTTAAGTTAAGAAAGCTAAAAAAAAAGAAAAGGTCCTGGACGAAATACACACATCAAAAGTGTCTAGGGATCAACATATATTTTTGCAATAACTTTTCTCCTGATTGATATTAATTAAAATTTTCTTTAAGGATTCATCAAATAAAGTGTTTTCGTTTGTCTACAGTAACGATAAACCAAGTCACCTTTGCATTAATAAAGAAATTTGCCATTTTCATAATAAAGGGATTTTTGACATTTGAACCACTAACATTAAAGTTCGAAAAAAAGACTGAAATAACAGTTTTCTTTAAAATTTTATTGGGTAACTTGTTATGTTACTTATTGAGGAAAAGATTGTACAAAAAGGGTTACAAATTTATTAGGGCTATTTATACAAAATATATAAAAAAAAGGTCCACTTTAAGTTCGGCTAAATAAGGTCTTTAAGAACTCGCGTTATCTTTGTCTAACCGGAATATCACTGTTATGTTCACTGGAATGTGGCACTGAGTGGCCGCCGGCTATAGTGGCCGACGACTGTAGACAGCTGGTTAGCGTGCTAGCCAGCACGCAGATCCAGATGTAGAAGTTGTTGGTGGACCGCCTTATGGACCAACACCACAGCGGTAACTCCGTCAGCCGCCGTGGTCCACAACAGAGGCTGTAGGTATTATAATTTTTAGATTAGTTAGATGTCCGGAGATTATCGAGTTTGGAAAAGGTAGTAATATCCCGAGGGTTCACCACGTAGCCCTCAGCAGGAGGCTGGTGGTCTCAGACGTGGTGCACTGAATCTCTACTACTCGAAAGCTTCCTCCAGACTGACTCGTTTTCTGTTTTCGGACACTAAAATGTAATATTTTAAAATTTTGAATTACAAATAAATATTTTTGACAAACATCATTCGGTTCACAGAGACAATGTAGTGTATATCTCTACAAAGGTTTTATAAAATATATTATTCAAAAAGGTTATTACATTAGATATTTTAAACATTACAAACTTAAACAATTAATAATCCGTGTTTCTACCGCGAACACTAACAACACAAGAACATCGGTTTGGCATACTCAAAATGAGTTCATCCAAATCACGCTGTGGAATGGCCGCCCATGTTCGTTGCAACAACAAAAAAAGGTCTTCTTGCGACTGGATACCCTCCATATTCGGCAGAGCTCTTCTCTGTAGCATATCCCATGCATGCTCAATCGGGTTCAAGTCTGGCGACTGAGCAGGCCAGGGCATGACATTGATGTTAGCTGCGGCGAGAGTCTGTCTTACAACTCTTGCGGTGTGCGGTCGTGCATTATCATGCATTAACTGAAATAAGGGACCGATTTGCACTTGTAGAGGAACGATGACGTCTGATACAATCGTCTCAGCATAAATTTGAGCGTTGAGGTTGCCTCTGATCCAAATCAACTCAGTTCTTCCGCCGATCCAAATACCCGCCCATACCATGATGGTTCCACCACTATAAGGATGGACTTCCTGGCAGGATTTTAATCGCTGTTGGCGTCCAGGGGTTCTCCAGTGTCGTATACGTCTTGTATCCGGTCTCATACCAAAACGAGACTCATCAGAAAAGCACACGAAACGCCATTGTTCTTCTGCCCAATTTCTGTGTTCAAGAGCCCATTGATATCGAATCCTACGATTGTGCATTGCTATAGGTTGTACCCTTAGCGGTTTTCGGGAATGAAGGTTCACTTCATGCAAGCGGTTTCTGACTGTTTGGTCGCTAATTAAGTTCCCTGAAGAGTGATGAAGCGTCACGGCTAACATCATGGCGGTTATTGTTGGAGCTCTTCGAGTTGTGATTTGAATGTATCGGTCTTGTCTCCGTGTGGTGCAGCGATACCGTCCTCCATGGCGCTCAGCCACGGTACCAGTGCTTCGGTAACGTGTCCAAAGTCGACTGATAACACTCTGACTTGTATTCAGAGCTAATGCCACAGTACGTTGCCGGGAACCAGCTTCTATCATTCCCACGGCTCTGAGCATTTCTTCCCTGCTTAAATGACGTCGCCGCTCCATAATAACGTTGGTTTTAATCAGTAGTAGGGAAACAGTAGCACTAATAATGTCTTTAATGCGTTGTATGTTTTTATAGGGAAAATATTGACAGCTGATTTTCATCTTTTACTCGAATTTGAATGACAGTTCCTGTTTCAAATTATGAAATGCACCAAAAAGGATCCATATAAATTTATAAAATCATAAATTTATTACAAAGCCACATCTCAATCTCAAGAAATCCGCATAAAAATGCTTGATCCCTAGACACTTTTGATGTGTGTATTATAATATACGCAGTAGCATCGCAAATTTCATAGACAATTCACTCAACTGGTCCATCGAAAAGAGTTTTACTTTTAGTGAATATGCCGTTTACTGTTCGCTATGTTTGCTAAGTGACAACCCTAATAATAATACTAGGGTATTAGTTTAACCTCATTAGAATGAGAGTGTTAATTGTGAAAAAAAGAAAGAAGTGCGCTTATTGATATATTATTTATAAGTGTTACTGTATAACGTGCCCTGGAGCTTAGGGACATTTTTATAAGTAGAATAGAATGACAAAATGACTTAAGCCTATACCTAATCATCTAGCCAATGTCGCTTATGTCAGTGCCTACATTTAACATTCTGTCTTAAACGCATTTTCATACACAGGATAGCTTAGAACTGGTTGCTGCCATCACCAAGCTATAAACCTTTCCGATACCTGAATAGTATGTCATAATCATACTAATTTCTTTGGTGGGGTCTTTCTTCCACAAGACATGATTTGCAAACTTCGTCACTATGTTCGACTGTGGTAAAGTCAGTGTATGCAAGCCGCCGTATTAATTATTTAGAAGGAGAGGTAAGCAAATAACGTACAGAGATTTTCATTTAGGGGCAGCTAGACTGGGGCATTATCTTTATCTACATATAGACATAGTAGCAATCTTCTCTATATAATCTGTCTTTAGCGCATCTATTTATGCTATAAGGTCAATTGTGTAGGGTAATCTGTCCATACGTATTCCATATCCCATCCCAGGCGGATAAGTGTCAGATCGGGTATATTATGTAGTTCATGAGTCCTACGTTCAAGGGCCTTAACTAGGAGTAGCAGAACGTCCATAATTGCCCTAAAGGGAAATGCAGGAAGTTTACGTTTTGACCTATAGATAAAACGTGGATAAAACTAGACACTAGGAGAATAATTGCGTATATTACTGTACAAATCGAGTCACTGAAATGTGCACCTTCACCTTATTGTCAGATGTTTTAATTATGCTGCTTTCTTAAATACTGGTTATATAATGTGAAAACGGTTTTTGAAAAGTGGAAAAATAGAATCGTATTTACAAGCTTGCGAAAAATCGAAGTTGAGATCTGCATAGATGTCGTACTGTCGTGTCTTCCGAACATAGTTTGTCAGCACTTACTGCGTACTTACAACCACGTTCTTCAGAGCTGTACTGGGTCAGCAAAAATGACAAAATGGTGTCTCTCATACAAGCGCAGACGATGTGTTCGCGCGAGCCAGTGACATGTTCTAACAATTTCAATAAAACAAATAAAATGACATTATGTTTTAATAGACCTTTAATGGCTATTCAGTACTAACAAATAAGAACAAATGTACATTAATGTATAATATATTTTACTACATTCATATTTGTATATTGCGCAACCTTTGCCAAGCGCAATGGCTATCGAATAATAAGTAATGCATAGTTAATTGTTAGTCAATGTATTGTGTCACGAAGTTGTTTTTCAATTGCCTTTTATAAATAAATGTTAACGGACAAATTACACAGCGCCGTCTACCCTCAATGTAACCGAAGCTTGTGTTATGGACTATACAACTGATAAACATACGTAAATACATTATTTTTTGTGAACACTTATGATACATAGAAAACATAATGTATGTCCATACGACTTACATTATATCGTTCATGTTTCGTGTTTTTCCATAAACTAGATGAGTATGCTCATTCTTAACATAAAGCAATCGATCACCATCGGTCGCAGCCATCACTTTGCATCCCCTGTAGCTTCGCTTGGAGCATTGCCATTTATGTACAGTTCCGCTTGTAGAATATAAAGTAAATTTGAACCCATCGATTACGAGGTTGGGGTAACCCTTGTTATTTGTGACGAATGTTATACAAGCTGAAATAAAAATAAATGTGATGTACCAAAACCATAGCTTCACATTATCATCATCACTTGATATTCAGAATATTCTATTCTACTAAATGCTTAAACAGTATTACAGTGGGGACGTTTTGAAATATTAGTATATAAAGTAATCAATCAGAAAACCATCTAACACTTTTTTCTTCTTATTGATTTAGTTTAGGCCCTCGGATCTCACTCGAATGCCATGTATTATATCACACTTATATCAAGTAAATATATTAACATTTGCATGTGTACCCCAAAGAGATTCGTTTGTTAACTCAAACAAACGAATCTCTTTGGGGTCTGAAATATCCTGGAAAGGAAGAGGAAAAATAGTGGAAAAGAAATAAAAATCGGCCAAGTGCGAGTCGGACTCGCACACGAAGAGTTCCGTACCATTATCTATAAAAATCGGCCAAGTGCGAGTCGGACTCGCTCACTAAGGGTTCCGTACCACTTTCTATAAAAACGGCAAAAAAGAAACACGTTTGTTGTATGGGAACCCCCCTTAAATATTTGTTTTATTTTAATTTAATTATTTATTCTTAAAGTGAATATATAACTAAATATTCTGTGAATATTTCAAGCGTCTACCTGTTGCCGTTATCAATATCGAGCAAAAACGAGCAAAAAAATCACGTTTGTTCTATGGGAGCTCCCTTAAATATTTATGTTATTCTATTTTTTAGTATTTGTTGTTTTAGCGGCAACAGAAATACATCATCTGTGAAAATTTCAACTGTCTAACTATCACGGTTCGTGAGATACAGCCTGGTGACAGACGGACGGACGGACGGACAGCGAAGTCTCAGTAATAGGGTTCCGTTTTACAATTTGGGTACGGAACCCTAAAAACGGCAAAAAAAATCACGTTTGTTGTATGGGAGCCTCCTTAAATATTTGTTTTATTTAAATTTAATTATTTGTTCTTAAAGTGAATATATAACTAAATATTCTGTGAATATTTCAAGCGTCTACCTGTTGCCGTTATCAATATCGAGCAAAAATGAGCAAAAAAAATCACGTTTGTTGTATGGGAGCCCCCTGAAATATTTATTTTATTCTATTTTTTAGTATTTGTTGTTATAGCGGCAATACATCATCTGTGAAAATTTCAACTGTCTAACCATCACGGTTCATGAGATACAGCCTGGTGACAGACGGACGGACGGACAGCGGAGCCTCAGTAATAGGGTTCCGTTTTACCCTTTGGGTACGGAACCCTAGAAATCAGCAGTGATATCTCTCTCAGTGAAACTCCAGTTTCTTTTTGAGTATTTACTCAAGTCGGCACTTCACCGCTTTCTTTCATTAATTTTCTTTTACAAGATATTTTCTGGTATCGAAACACTGAATAGAAAGTTAAGTTATATAAGATTGAACTAACCAAATGATCTCCCATATTTATGCTTGTGCAAATGGGGTTCGAATGAGATTTTATACATCCGAGCTGCATACCCTGTCAATGGAACATTTCTATATTTAGGTACACTAATATGATAAAGAGTTTGTGAAAATGTTTATTATTAATAAACAACCTGTTATATGTTTTATAATCTCTGAGTATCATGGGTCCTTATTTAGTTTCATACCTTTATTCCTGTATAGAACTTGTTGAGCCGAAAATTTGTTAACAAAAGCTGACTTGTATGTATTTAAGATTAAGTATCACCTATCTAATTTTACCCAGTATATCCTCATTATTATAGTAACAATAAAAATACTGATTTATCTGTAAGTTTATTTATCATTAAATATACATTTGGTATTCATATCAAGTTTTTAATATTTAATTGACAATGTTTAATAGATCTAAGGTGTTTCAGTTATAAACCACTACAAGATATAGCTGTGTTATAATTACATACACTCTGTAACTCTATACAAATAGTTTGCCATTATCTTAAAAGCCTAAGCTGACTACAGCGGCACGTGATACACCGCGGTGGTTAACAACCGAGCCTCTAGCAAAAGTGGGGTAGGCTCTATTTTATAAGAAACAGCGTGACTGAGGAAATTGAAGACAGCGGGTGAGTAGAGTTGCTCGACATTAACAGCAGAGATGGCAACGAACATGCGACTCTCCTTGTGCTTCAAAGCTACAGTAACGCTTTAGGCGGGCTGTATCTATGGTTTTTAGTCCATCCATTTCCATTCATCGGTACAGATGTAGAAGTCTCTCCCAACGCATGTGTTTTCTCCATTTCCATCCAGGGTATTTCAAGCGGGCCATGAACTACTTCCCGTGCCCTACTTTTTTCGGCCAAAGTCTCGTTTCTAGTCAGCAGGATATCCACATCCCAATTTTATCTCTACTTTAAAACTTTATTAAATAATGAAACATATTAGAGCTAATGAAGTTGTCATCAAACTAGAAATTGTAAAACTATTACTACTAACATTTACATTACACATATATTATTAAAATGTTCTGAACCCGTGATTATGTTGATTTTTTGTGCAGACCAGATCATTCCCGTCTGTAAAGACGACCATCTTGCAACCCATATAGCTCTTCTTAGAGCAATGCCATCTCTTTTTGGGCCCCTCACTGTCGTATGACAACGTAAATTTAAAACCGTCCAAAATAAGGTTTGGGTGGCGTCGTTCTTCATGTAGTATGTGGAATCTTGAAACTAAAATGATAAAAGTTTTATCACAATCAAAATATATACCGTGTAGTGGTTAGTCAGCGTACAAACCGGGAAATTATCATTACAAACTACTTTCTCTTTTTAGAATAATGGATCTGTGACTTCAATTGCATGGGAAGCGTATTCTGATTTCTAAATCAAAATACGCTTTCCATACAACATAATAATAAAAGAAAACAGAAAGTTATGGAGGGGAGCCATTACACATAGCTATTAATAATATAAAGTATTTATACCTACTATTACATGTAGGGTTACTCTGGAAAGAATTCCGGTACTAAATACTGACCAAACATATAATTTTCCAGAAATATAATAACAGAGAAGTAAAATTTATCGCTTGTAACTTGGACCACCATCTAATAAAGCCGGCGAGCTCGTATCTTACGGAAATAATAGATGCACTTATGTTAATTCGTTCTTCACTCGCATTAAAATTTGATGTTATCGGACAATTCATATTAATAAGTTTTTCATATAAACGACACATAAGTGTCTTCTTGAAAAGTAAAGATTTATTAAATCGAATACTGAAATCACTATAGGGGCCCCAGATACGTTTGATCTTGATGACCGTTTGCCTAGTTTGATATTGTTAATAGGATTCAATCCCATGTTGTACAAATTATAGTCGGAATTACAAAATATTACCCTAAACTTCCACATTGAAATTGGATGGTTATTGGAAGTAGCGCCAAGAGTAACCCTACTGTTACTCCTAAAATACTCGGTGATACTTACGTGGTTTACTAAAGCTTGCATGTGAATGGGGGTATCTACTTACAGAATAAATATTCTTATTTATTCATAAATCTTTGGTGACAATAAAATTTTATAATTAAACAGGACTTGTAATGTATATATGTGGGATATTTATTAACTTATTTAATCTTTATTGTACATAATTTTAAATTGTTCGTTTTTTTGTTATATCTTTATTGTACAATATTTATAACAATGAAAAATGTAATTTAAAATGCAACACATTAATAAATGTACAAAAGCGGACTTATTCGTATAAGGAATCTCTTCCAGTCAACCTTTGAGTGTCTAATTGGAACTTAGTTGGCGAGTGGCAAGGTAATACAACAAAAATGAAACAGATTATTATAATAATAAACAAATATGAAAAGTAATATTGTCAAAATAAATAATAAAATTGAAAGTAATAATATATATTGATAGAGAGATAGAGAGAGATATTTATATATATTTAAGGAGATGATAAAAAAAAGAAGGAATGAAAGAAAACGAAATTAACTAAGATAAAGAAAATATAAAATCAGTCTAAAGCACCAAGATTAATGTAAGAGCTTTTCAGAGCCAGTTTAAATGATTCAATGGTGGGAGACAATTTAATGTGCAAAGAGTTCACAATTTTGCAGCATGAGCATCCGAAAAAGATTTGGTGCATATGAATGCCCAGTAAAGGATTCACTGAAGAACGCAGACGACTATCAATATTACGAAATTGAAACCTTTCACGTATACTCAAGAGCAGATGGTTTAAATAGTGCGTTGTATTTAAGGTACAATTATGTGGAATTTTCTACGTAGCCTAATTGGATATCAACCGAGTTGCTTGCGAAACTCGGAGATGTGGTCATACTTCCACAGAGCAAATACGTACCTTACACAAGGATTCATTAGTCTGTCTAGTTTATCAAGAAACCCTACCGGCGGATCCAGATAGGCCACATCAACATAATCTAACAGAGGAAGCAGGAGGGATTAAACTCGCATCGCCTTAGTTGAAATCGGATGGAAATTTTGCAGATGTCTAAGAGAATGCATAGAGGCGAAAAGTCTACGGCTTACTTTTATTATATAATATTTACCTAAGGTATCCACGAAAGAGTTTGGTCGATGATAATACCCAAATTAGTAACGGTGGAAGAGATCGGTATAACTGGCATCAAAAATCAATATAAATAATATAATGGGAATCTCCAATCCACATCAGACACATCCTTTCTTAGTTGGCTCCAGCCAATCAGATCAAAATTATGCTGAAAAATTACTTTATTTTTACGCTTATGTGGGCAAGGAACAAAAGAAGCAAATATAAGATTATGCGCTGAAAAGGATGATGCATTGTGTTGGCCATGCGTGACTACTGGTCAGGGTAGGATATCATAACAAGATCAAGGAGAGGCAGAGGACCATTGTGTGGGGTTGTGTGGAAGAACAAAGTAGTTAAGAGAATTTAGAAGAGAAATCAGAGTTTTACAACGACTATCGTTTTTCCCTAAACATATGTTGAAGTCAAACATAACGACGAGTAGATTGAATATAGGAAAAAGGTCATTTAAGAGAATTTCTAAGAAAATAATTTATATGAAGAGAGGGATTATATTATCTTCGGAGAAGAACTTTCGTGTGATGTGATGAAGGGTGACCGACAAAAACAGGCAATTAGGCGCTTGAAATTCCGGAGAAGAAAGTGAAACAACTTCACATTTGATGTCGCTGCGCAGGTATATCTATAGCTAGCCCACCATATCCCACCATTATACCGGTGTTATTGTGTTTCGTACACGTACGATCGTTCCTAATCAACCGAAAACCGGGCAACGGATATAAAGTCGACGGAAGTGACGGTTTTAAAAATGTTTCAGAGATTAAAATGGCGTGGATATTATCTGAAGAGAATGTGGCCAGCAAATCTGCGTAGTGTGCAGCTACACTCGGAGCATTTATGTGAATTATATTAAAATTCTTGTGACCTGATGAAAAAGTAAAGCCTAAAAAAGCACCCAAAGAAGAATTGTTTTATAAAATGCAAACTTAATGCTAAATTTGTTTTCCAGTTTACCTTGGGACTTTCATGAAATTGCCATAGGGGGAAGGTTCTTATATATATATACGTATAAGTTTTATGTTGTTTAAAAACTTAATGTATGTAAAATTAAGTAACAAAAGTTAAAGCTGCAATGAATTTTCTGACATCTTTTCCTTTGGATTAAAATGTAACCAAATTCAACTAACACACTGGAACCGCAAACTCACAAACTGGAAGATAATGCTCATGGGTTCGATTCCCACACATGACAAACATTTGTGTCCAGGGATATGCCTGGAGGGTTCCTGCGTGCGCGTGAGATATATATATATATATATATATATCTCACGTCCCGCAAGGGACCTGACGTGAAGATATACATATGTATGTATATATATCTTCACGTCAGGTCCCTTGCGGGGTAGCCATAGAGAACCGAGCGTGATAATTCGCGGTCCTTACACAATTCACTAGCTTCTTTAATATGCATAGCTCTTTTCATGCACGCTCGTCGGTTGCTAGGGCATTTGACATGGCCTTCTGATAAAACACGACCAATTTGGTCATCGTATTTATGAACACTTCCGATGCTGGCGGCGTCGTCGTCCTGGTGATAAATTTCCTATAAGCCCCGTATACAATGTACAGTAATATCACTATTCGCTACTAGATGGCGACCGTTTGTAGAATTAAACAAGTTTGTAGAATTAAAAAAGACGAAAATTAGTTTTTATTTTATTTTTTTCACTTTTACATTCACTATCCAAAAAAAACATTATTGTTATCTGCTATTAAGAGGTTCAGCTAAGTGGCGCCCTCATTTTGTTTTTATCAATAACCCTCTATTTAAGACCAATTCCAAAAAACACTCAATACAGGTACTGTAGAAACATATGTTTTTTTGAAACATATTCTGTATTTAATTTAATTATTTATTTATTTTAATTATACTTAACTAATAATTTTATTTGATATATTTTTTCACAATGAATTATATTTGCTAATTTCAATTATTCATCGCATAATTATTAAATAGCCTATTTTATTATTTTCAATTATCTTATATTTTGTTTGTAACAACTGAAGCAGATTTGCACTCGTACCCACTACAGGCTGCAGCTGAAAATCAGTGTTTTGCTCTTGAGCAGTCTCACCACTGAGCTGTGTCCCATTCGTGTTGCTGCAGCACACGCATACCTTTGCGCATCATAATTATTATATTATTGTTTTTAGACTTGTTGTGTATTACATTTGTTTGTGTGTGTTAGTCAGCAATTGAATAAACGTTTTATCTTTCTATTTATTGTTTATGTACAATTATTAAAATTTTGATTACTTGTACATAGTTAATATTTTAATGTGAATGTCCATTTGTTTGTTACGCTTTCAGGCGAAAACTACTTAACCGATCATCATGAAACTTTGTACACATATTCTTGGAAGTATCAGAACTAAAATAGGATACTTACTATTAAAAATATATATATATATATATATATATTTTATCAATGCGAGCGAAACCGCGGGTAAAAGCTAGTAGATAATAAATACAAGATATGTTTCAAAAACAACATAAATATGTTTCTACAGTGCCAGAATTGAGGGTTTTTTTTGTAATTGATCTTAAATTCAGCGTTGTTAATAAAAACAAAATGAGGACGCCACTTAGCTTCTTAGCCTCTTAACCGATAGATGGAGCGATGACTAACTTAAACCATAAATATGCCGTTTAGTGTATGTTTTTTTTTTATAGAATATCGTGAGACATCAAGCATATGGCCCACCTGATGTACAGTGGTTACCGTAGCCTAACGCTTGCGATACAAAAAGTATCAATCGTGCGTTGCTACCTGATAACACAGTAATTCTTTAGGAACTTACTAGTAACCTATCTCACTCGCAAAAACACAATAACCGTCTAGTCTAGGGAGTTGTTATTTGGCTGTGGGTTCCAGTAGGTCAGCTTTCATGCGCCCTACATCTCTTGAAAACATCCTGACCAAGACAAACAGACATGTTCATGCACTCAAATATTTGGACTGTTTGGGAATCGAAACCACGAGCGTTAAAATAGCATTGGTAACTAATCCGCCACCGAGCTTGTTATAAATAATAGGTATACGACGACGCTATAAAGCGTGTCAGTTTTTTACCAGTTATCAAGCTGTCGCGTACCAACCGTACACACAGGGTCCTGCTAATTACACGTACTCCCGCGTTATAACATAGCATAGACTATGATATTAGTTTACTATTTAATATATGCTATTCTTTACACTGAAGTCGTCGCACTCAAATTAAGGAGTATATTTAATAAGTAACTCGACTTGGAACCAAATAACAACCCCCTAAAGGGCTGTTTTCGTGGAGATCTACGTTCCTGGAGGCTTGTGCTTTTGGTGGCTTGTGTCTCTGCTAGTGAGTGGGGTTACCTTACCAGTGCTTTTGTAAAAGAGTTGGTGCGTAAACAGAGTAGGTGGACTCGTGTGAGCTTGTATTGCGAGCATTCTATTGCTGCGATAATAGCTTCACGTCGGGAGAAACATATGCTTGTTTTTCAGCTCATCACAACCCGTCAAAATGACAGATTAACGTGCTATGTGTTCTATTGAATTGGCTCATAATTCACCGTAATATATAAAGAAGAAAATGCGGTTTGCGAAATACGAAATATAATTCAAACCCTTTAACAAAGATTAGTTGCTGCTTTCAAGTAGCCATTGCTCATTTTTGTAGAGCGGCCTTTTAGTCGAATCATAGCATAGTACATACATTAAGCTATGCATCTATGGGATACACTTCCGCCGACTGCAAAAAACGAGCAATCGTGTATCCCGTATCTTTACTGTGTGTGGCCCTCGTTGCGTGGTTAATTGTATGTTGAGATACCATTAAATTATTTAGCATTTATTTTTATGTCACACTATAACATTGGTCATGAAAGCACGGGAACACGTAATACCCTTACTTGATTAAATTTTCCACCTTTACGCCCAATAATGTTTATATAAATTAATCAAGTAGTAAGTAGGTAGGCAGATTAATTTTGTCCGCTTCTGTAAGATTGTAATATAAAACTTGCTTTGCTAGTTATACCATAATCGAGTAAATTATAATCGGCCCCTTCCAGCGTGCAGAGCCCACCGTTACATGCTTGGTCCATGATTATGTTCGTTCATCACACACACAATTCTGTTTCCATCAGTGATAACTTTCATTTTGCATCCTCTGTAACTTTGCTTGGAGCACTGCCATCTAGTTTTAGTATCGTCGCCATATTTGTAAATGAATTTGTAACCGTCCAGAATGAGGTTTGTGTGGCCTTTCTTCGTTTTTACAATTGTGAACACACCTGTAATGAATATTTGTTGAAAATTCCCAACGTACTACATATGAGTATCATCGGCGAAAAAAAATATGATAAAGCAACATCTTGTGATTGATTGAATGAAATAATTTTTCCGTCCGTGGTCGCAGGAAGACTTCCTGCAAAGCGTTCAAAACGTCAGGTTCAACAAAATAAATAAAACACGCGATACTTCCGTTAAAAATTGTTTAATTCAATGTGTAACAATCGCGAAAACCTAAGACACTACTATCTTGTGATTGTAGACACGATGATAGATCAAGCTATACAAAACTATGCTAATTTATTTTTATTGCTACGACATAAGATGCAGGGGTTTCTTTTTTAAATTCAAGGGATGCAAGGCTTGATCTGTCGTTGTCTGTACATATTTGTAATTATCACTTGCTCGGCGGTGAAGGAAAACATCGTGAGGAAACTCGCACATTTAAGAAATTATATTATGAAAGACGTGTGACCTACCCTAAGAAAGATCTGGTTATACCTCTGGGTTGTGGAGATTTGACGGCTGTCTCTCTATGCCAACATGAGTATCTTCACCAAGTTTTCAGGGTTAGGAAGCGTACTCCGCCAATCCTAATGGACGAGGAAACGGGATAACGCGAGGAAGAGGAAGAAGAAACATTACATATATATGGTCCATATCTCTGAATTTTGTTATTATATTACACTGCTTTTAAACCGGCATACATCCCGCCTGATAAATGATAGGTAGTAAATGCTGCCTATGGGCGGATACGAAGGAGTATCTATCAGTTTGAAGAATCACATGTGTGGTTACGTGGTCATTTTTAGATATCTTACCTGAATTAGGTAACAATTAGACTAATCGTAAACCTGAATTATTATTAATTCTTTTCACAATGTTAATTATTATAAACAAACAATAATGTTCCAAAACATATTTATTATTATACAATTTAATTGGTTCATAACATTTTTGTAAACGTAACAAGAATAATGTTTATATTTATAAGAATACAAATTATTATAAAGTGTTATAATTAAGTGAAAATAAACAACGTGTATTATAAAAACATATTATCGCTTAAAAGGATACAAAGCATACACTTAAATAAACATGCACAGTGAATACTTGAGTAAAGAAAAACATGTTCGCAATCAAGTTTGTAATGGTATTACAATATTATAGAGCACAGGTTTCCGAGTAAATCGTGATAAGACAGATATAATTTTTTTGACCCAGCAGTTGGACTGTTTCCGATTAGTGATAATCATCTTCAACTTAGCCGGTTAAGGACTCTGAAGCTCTTCTACAACACATGTAAGCAGAACGATAAACTAAGTATACCTTGGAATATGAAATTCCTTTCATTTGGATGGAAATTAGACCTCGTTATGCTACCCCAGTATTACAAGCCAGTGTTATCAAACCTTCAGAATGATTTGGTGCGTCATATAATGAAAATACTCTAAAAATAATACAAAAGCTCATGATTCGATATGAATAATCCCATCTAAATACTGTTTATGGTCCACGTCTCATTGACTTATGAAGAATACTTTAAAAGTATTGTTACCAACAAGTAACAGATCTAGACTTAATATAAATTAAATTTAAGGCCTCAAGAAGCATTAAATGCGTTACACATATAGGCAAATATTGTATCATGCAGTAAATAAATTATTTACTACTTAAATATGGTAACCCATTATCAAAATAACAACGTAATTTATAACCACAGTCAATCACATCTAAGAAATACTTGTGTGAAATAATATAAAATTGAGTCAGAAAGGGGCAGATAGCGAACAATTGTTACTTAACGTATAAGTCTAAAAGAAATCTTCTACACAGTGCACTTCAGCCCGATCCGGAGTTTGACAAACGAAATCGCGAAATTGGGAACGTTGACGTACCTCTTGGTTCGCAGATAATACGCCAACTAGCGCGGACATCGAGTACGTAACCTAATAGAGACGAAATGTGTATTATATATTTTGTTTGACAATAATTCCGCCAAATCATTGTGGTGACCGCTGTGCTCCGATTGACCGACGCTAGGTCATACGTTACCCTAAAGTTGGGCACGAAAATATTATTATCGATATCGGTAAATAGACAGGGTGTGTGGGCATGCGATAGTATATTTATACTAAAATATTTGTTTTGCTATGGTAATAAGTGTAAATATGTAATAATAAACGTTATAACTGAAACAGTTTTTACGTATTGCAAGAGTTCATAGGATACGGTAAGCGCTTTACATCAGGTTGGTCATATGCTTGCATGCCTACCGCCGTTGCATAAAAAATACTATTTAGTAAAATTTAATACGTTAAAATTTTTATTATGTATGAATTAATTTTTATTCATTAATTTAAATGTATTTTTATACATTTACATTGACCTAGTAAAAACAATACTCAGATCAAGATAGTTAGAGCGCATCAAAGCAGTCCGACTAGGAAAGTACCGCCACGTCACAGAAAACCGTAGCCAAATAACAACTCCATGTAGGGTTGTTGTGTTCTTACGAGTAAGGTTACCAGTGAGCTCCTAAGAAATTGCTGTGTTATCAGCAGGGGTACCAACGCGCTAGTGATACTGTTTGCCGGTAGTAGTTGGCTTGCGGAAAGCAGGATCGCACATGATGAGACGCAGTAGCGAAAGCCTATATTAAAGATACGGGCTGATGATGACGAACCGTCAAAATGTATTACTTAGATTTGATGGACTGTAAGTGCGACAGATGAGAGAGAGTGTTGCAAGGATCCATACGCTACGGGCACTGCTTACCATCAGGCCTAAAATGGTATACAAGAAAGTTACATCCTGTATGGATGATGGTTATGCTCCTTCACGCCAACAACGTCATCATTGATCATGATGGCCATAGACTTGCACATCCTGGTGTGCCTGACACATCGCCACCAGGACTTCATGCCGTTCCTCCGACGGAAGCCGTATCTGAATCCGTTCATGAGAAGAAGTTCCGTTCCTCTCTTTGTCTTAATAATTATATGCGGACCTGTAATGTATGAAAATTATTGTAGTTTTTATTACATTTCGTGGATTAAGTATTTAGTAAGAAATTTGACCAAAAATAATACCATCATACCTTACAGAAAATTGCAGCCAAATAGCAACTTCTTGGATGATTGTTGTGTTCCTACGAGTGAATGTAACTACCAGCAAGACTTTCAGGAGTCGCCATTTTAGGAAAAAAAAGCAACGCGTTATTCCTTTGTATTACTAGCGCTCAAAGGCTCGGTAACTGCTTCACATTATCCGGGCTGTATTTGCCTCTCGGCGTAGAAAACAATAACTGTTAAAAAAGCGATTTGTATATTTCACATCAATATCAAACGATACTGACAACACTAACTGTTATTTTTAAGATTTTGAAAGCATCAAACAAGCGTAGGGGCTGCCTGGTGGTACACAGTTACCAGTCTAAAGACGCCTCCAACCTGTATGATTCCTACATTTTCCTTAAAGGACGCCACACTGTAGTATTTAAAAAAATATAAATTCTTTATTTGCCCCTGGGCCTTTCCGGGCACAACAAATCTTCCATTTCTTATCTATGAGAAATGAATAACATCTTATTGTTATTCAT
Organism: Pyralis farinalis; assembly: GCA_947507595.1. NCBI lineage: Eukaryota > Metazoa > Arthropoda > Insecta > Lepidoptera > Pyralidae > Pyralis > Pyralis farinalis. The sequence continues at coordinate 6,654,720 of OX382270.1, forward strand.
CTTATTGTTATTCATTTCTCATATTTTTCATTATTCCTTTTGTTTAATTTACCGACAACTGTAGTCTCCTGAAATAAACTTCTTCAGGAATCAGCCAGCACGCGATTTTTTTATTAAATTACTAGCTATCCGCCCCGGCTTCACACGGATATATGGTCGCTACCAAACTTCACAGGATCACCTGCTGGGCTTCCCTGAAGATTTACTGAAAATTTCATCTAAATCTGTCCAGCCGTTTTTGAATACATAGAGGACATACAGACAAACATTCATTTTTATATATAAAGATGTGAGGATAAAATCGACGACGAGCAGTATCATTGTAAAATGAGACTGTAGGTAATATAACACTCCTCTGACTCCAACCCATTATATTTTTATGATGTTATAAAGAAATCATAAAATACAATGGGTTGTGTTCAGAGAAGTTGTTCGATAACACAAGTAAATATAATGTTGTATTAAACAGAAGGGCGTGGTTGACGCTGTGAACTACAATCATAACTAAAGACAATGTATTAAATATAAACGCATGAATTTAATGTTCGCACCGAGGGTTGTTCGTACATAAATCAAATGAAATATGCAAAGCATTTCAAAATATCTTATTAACTTTATTAATTAAGTATTAATCTTTTAAATGTAGTTGCCTTGTATAAAAGTAAAGAATAGAGAATTAGACAATATTAAGTTCTTAATGGTATTTCCCTTCTATCATTCAACAAATACTCCTAAGAATCAATAATTCAAAAGATATATTAGGGAATCAAATAATGATTGTTTTGACATATTAAATACGTCGACAATACTCATGTTTCACGGGTTCACGGATCAGTTCGTTAACTCTTACCATATACTCTTATAAATGCAGGCGACATGAAAAAATTATCTAATAAACAAAGTATTACTACCGATAATATTAATATCATAAAAATTCGTTTGATTATAAAAACCTATCAGCATAGCAGTTCACGCACGTACTTTCAGTTGTAAATAATAGACGGTTTACATAACTTCTCCTTAAATTATATGTAAATGTTTAATTTTCATACAAAAAAAACGCTGCATAAACAATTAAGTTTATTTATTATCACGTTCTTCATTACGAGTATCAATGTAACATCACTGTACCATATTGAAATTCTATAATTTTCTGCGTAGGTATTTCTATTGTTTATAGTAATTTATTGGATTACGCAATCAATAACAATTAGCCATTTAGCTTAAAAAGATCAAATATCCCGGGCTTGCCGCTATTCATTCATCAACTTCTCCCGGCATTCGTGGCCATTTCCTGAATCTTCAACCACTTTGTTGATATTGATAGAATTCTGCTTTTTTCTTTTGACTTCCGAAGAGGCAGCGGTGGTGCAGGCAAGCCAGCACGGTCACACAAATTGTGTAGAACACAACATGCCGTCGCTATTATATACTCACTGTATGCGGCGCATAGTAAAGGGCCCTGTTAACTAACAAGCATCTAAATCTTCCCTTTAGAATACCTATAGTTTTTCCACACTTTTCCAAGGACTATTATGCATAGAATTATGGTATTCTTCGGTATCGATTATAAAATGGTGTTATCAAATATGGTGTATGTGGATACCGTGTATCACCTAAAATTAACCTTTAATTATATTAACCTAAAATTATTGTGAATATTATTAAAGACATTTGAGTATAGACTGTATATAACCGGTATAAATATAATAGTAACCGACAACTTATATAACACTAAAAGAGTACTTCAGTTTTAGGATTATTTTTATATAACCTATTTGAACGAATTCACCATAATATTACTGAATTGTAAATCAACTCACCAAGTAAATATACTACTTCAGTATTATGTACATCACTTGTACTCGTATTATTTAATATTGCTGCCGTCGAAAACAGTACTGTCATGTATTGCCCCTCCACACGAAGTGTCTACACGTAATATATTTGAATTTGCGTTATTTATCTGAAATATATACGTAATTTAGTATAAATATAACATCTTTCATATTATAAAGGTATCTTAAGCAAGCAAGTTATAGAGAGTCTTTGTCGCGTACTAGGTGTACACTACAGTTCAAACTTAACGTTTAATTTAATGAATTTATGATGAGGAATCGCTGATATAGCAATGCACACGGCTCGGCTCTTCTCGATAATGCTTGGATCCCTCCGGCCGCCGCCCGGCCCTCAACTCACTGCGTAGCATCTATCTATCTGCGTAATACTCGTAGTAATAACTTTTGTTCTTTGCTATTTTTTTTCTTTTTAATCAACCCCCAAGGGTTGTAGCGTTTTTTTAAATAGATTTTAATTAAATACGAGTACTTCCAGAATTGGGCTGCCAAATGCCAAAGAATTTATTTTTAAATCTGTTAGCGCGTATAAGCAAAACCAAACTCTTCGGTTTTACGAGTATTATATTACAGTATAGTTCTAAAAGTTTTTCAAAGTGGGGTACGCAAACCCCTAGGGGTTCGCCGGTTCTCTAGACATTTGCCAACAAGATTAACGTAATGGTGGCTGGATGACTGACAGACACGTGAGAAACGTACGTTGGCGCGACTGAACTTGCTCGCAGCTCACGGGTGAGCTTTCTCACTTGGTCGTGATAAAAACTATATACAGAAATCGATTTGATGCTGGGACAGAATTAAGGTTAAATTTGTCCAAAATTCTACAATTGATTCAGTGTGCGATTAAAAAGCCCAAGGCCACCCATCGCATTAATATTGCAACGTGATGTTTTTTTGCCACAAACTGAAGACTAAATATATAAGACTAAAGACTAAATATAAAAAGTATATATATCATGAACATACATATAACTTTAAGTAATCAATATCTTTGCATCAAGTCCGAATACTGGCGGTAAAGAACAGGTCATAATAATAGGATAATATAATAATTACCTGCAGTATTTGTAGCGCCACGCGTTATGAGCGAAATGATTTCTCTATAGCTTGCTTTTGTTAACTACGCTTTAAATAATCACACTTACTTTATAGTAATAATATTCTTATGAATATTTTGGGCATGATAACCTTTACGGTCATAATATAGTTCTTGAAGTTTAGTGATTATTATGGGTATAATTGTCTTTCCAACACAGCCAACTACTAATGGAATTTGAATTTTTAATAAAATCTGAAAACTGCTAATAAAAAAACGACAAAGATATTGCTAATTAAGCCCCGATAAAAAAGTGCCTTACTGTTATCGAAAGGCTGCTGGATTAAAAATATGAATGGACATATGCTAAATCGTAAGGCTTCTCATTAACTGTATATAGGCTTCCCCTAATGCTTTTCACCACATTCGATAATCCGGTTTACGCATTTCGCCACTTCTGATTATTCCGCTCCAATCTTTTGTCGGCTCATACAAGACATTCTACCCCATCCACTAGTTCTGCTGATATAGTCACTTCAATTGTCTAATTCTAATTCTCTGGTATATCTCATTATTTTGGACGACATTCATTTCATTCACGTCATTTTTTTTGATAATCGATTTTCCTCGTTCCGTATTCTGACTGATAGAGAAACTTCAAGTATAGCTTTCTTCAATGCTCGCTGTGTGAGCCTTAATCCGTGGATCAGCATATAGCAGGCTTTAATCTCTATGTCATTAGGTATAAGGGCGTAGTGGTTGAATACTTTGTGTGTTATTTAGGCTCCCAGATATATTTTTAGGAGCTTACAAGAAAAAGATAACAATAGGGAAGAGTCTAAAAGATGACATATGATTTATGCATACATACATTCTTTATTTCCCCGATCAACCCTTGTTTGGATTAAAATTTGCTTTAAAATAATGGGAGGAATATTGAAATCGAAACTTATTAAATCAGTGATTATTACAATTAATAAACAAGATGCGATTGCGCATGCCACAGTTTCAAATTTATCATTGTTTCATTCCAACTACGTATAATTTTTTTTAATTTAATGCAAATTCTTAGAGTACCTATCTAAAACAATCCCATCTGTAGCCATCACCCTATCTGGGTAAATAGTTTATTTATCCAAATAGGGTAAATTCACGTATCGTTTAAGAGTAAATATACATATATATAAAAATTAAATACCTCTAACCTCTGCTCGTGGGCACGCCTTTCATTTAAATTTTCAGGAAAATTTATATACTTTTTCAGCAGTATTGGGTTATTTAGTGCATCGACTACTTGGCAGATACTCCTTGATGCAGACGGTTGGGACAAGTATATCTCATTATTTTCGCCGACTTTTTTTTATAATTACCACTAGCTAAAAATGAGAGAGTGCATAATATCTGAAACATAAAACTTAGTTTTATTTTTAAAGATATTTCATTCTCAATTTAACTTTAATATATTTATCTCTCTATCTATAACTTCACGCCAAATCCCTTACGGGGTAGGCAGAGAGAACCGAGCGCCACGCGACTCGATCCTTACATACCTCACTCGCTTCTTTCACATTCATTGCTCTTTTCATGCACGCTCGCCGGTTTCTAGGGCTCCTGACATCACCTTCTGATAGAACACGACCAATCTGATCATGATAGGTACGTCTTGGCCTTCCTCGGCTCCTACATCCTTCCACTTTTGCATTGTATATCTGCTTCGTCATTCTTTCATCCTGCATTCTTTCTACATGTCCGAACCAACGGAGCATGCCTATTCTTATTTTAACACCGACGCTCTCTTTCAGACCAACTCTGCTTCTAACCTCATTATTGCGGATACGGTCTGCAAGCGTTACACCACAGATTTTAAATTTTAATATATTTACTTTTTTTATACAACTTCGGGAGACATACAAGCATACGGCCCACCTGATAGAAAGCGATTACCGTAGTCTATGATCACTCGTAATACATTAAGTATCACTCGAGTTAAGTATCACGATGTCAGCTCTGCTGCTAGCACAGCAACTCCTTAGGCGCTTACTGGTCACTCACACACAGGAACACAACAACAATCCGTGGAGTTGTTATTTGATTGGCATTTTCTGTGAGGTAGACAAACAGACATGTTCACGCACAAAAATGTTTGCCTTTTGTGGGAATCGAACCCACGAGCGTTGGTGTCAAAGTCGCGTCATACACGACTGAGCCACCGAGCTCGTCAATCTTCGTCATCTCTTGTCAGTCGTCTTTTTATAATTGGTAACATTAAAGAGAAGCTTTAGGTGCACGCAGCATTCCTAATCTTTATCATAAATTCTTTTTTTTTTTTCAGAGGCGGCATATGAATTTTGCTTCATAAAAACAGGGGAAACTTCACCTACAGAAGATAGGAATTATACTATCGGAAAATCAAGACGTGGTCGAAAACTCATCAAGAGAAAAGGTTATAAATACGTATGGGCGAGAAATAACAAAGATGGTTCAGAAATATGGAGATGTACAATAAAAAACTCGTGCCGTGCATCTATATTCACCAAGGATGGAAAGGTTGTTAAGGAAACTAAACATTGTCATGATGCGAATGATTCTTGAATAAATGAAATAAGAAACAAATTTAATGTTTTATTATGCTCTATATAACTACAGTCAGTTATCGTAAACCTGAACAAAGTCTGTGAAAAAATCACTGCAGAATCAAAACCGTTATTAATAATCTATATTTCGTAACCTTGGCTTCAGATTTTCAGACACAATCTTCCAATTTTTTTTTTAGTATTTGTAATACTTATTATACGCTTTATATTTTGTTACATCCGCTCTTTGTCAGAATTTAAACGGATAGTTGTAGCATCTGCGCAAATTTTACAAGAAAATTAAATCACATGTTGAGTTTGTTACAAAGACATTTCAGGTATTTTTGCATTAATAAATCAACACTAAACTTTCAAAGAACTAGAAAAGGCAGTTTAATATACCGTTATCTATAACAACAAAAACGAAACAAGTTTAAGTATTGTTTTGATACTCGTAACATGAACATATTTTACTGTAGTATTGTCTTAGGTTTTCGCGATTGTTACACATTGAAATTAAACTATTTTTAACGGAAGTATCGCGTGTTTTATTTATTTTGTTGAAACCTGACGTTTGTCTTTTTGTTGATTTTGTTGAGTCTTTCCTGCGACCACGGACACTGCAAAGCGTTCGAAACGTCAGGTTTCAACAAAATAAATAAAACACGCGATACTTCCGTTAAAAATAGTTTAATTTCAATATTTTACTGTACCTAAAAACTCAACACTGCATTTAATTATGTTTATACTGTACTATGAAATATTCTTTTATTCACTGAGGGTGTTACATTCATAGTAGTAGTGGCTTTAAGGTGGATGAGGTGTAGTGAATATTCTAAAAATATGGTCAGTTCACGGTTATTGTTAAATAAATTGTTAATTCGTATGCTTTCCTAAATTTTAATGATTTACGCTGAGCTCAAAACAGATTTAGTTGTATTACAGAATTTCTTTAGAATCTCTCTCTTCATCGTATGCACTAAACATTCTAAATCCGTAAACGGCGATTATTACTTTAAATGCAAATATTTATACGACATTCTCATGACAATGCAGAGATTAGTAAGATACGGTTTAGTACTCTTTTAATTTTGCAATATCTTCGTAAAGTTTAAAGAAACTGTAAAAGTTCATAAACCGCAATAATAAATCCCATCACTTTTATGAGTTTTAATCTACACAGTTCAATTGTGTTATTATATTACAATCTGTTGCAATAATGATAGTCTTAAACTAATAAACAAAGTAATTGTAACATCACGAGCCATTTCTCATTTAATTTAGCAGCATAGACACAAGCCATAGGCATCACGTCATAGAATTGTTTTTTTTAATCAGTGATAGAACTAATACATTATTATGTATCTATAAATTGATATCTTTTTTAACAGAGCAGAACTTCTTTGTTAAAAAAGGTATCAATTTACCACTCACTCAGCTCAAGATCAACGCTTAACTTTTAGTGGACTTATTGTTTAGATGTATAATTTATATTCTATGTTGTTAGTTACAATGTATGTAACGGCCGTGAAAGCATTTATATACCTATCCAGTTACTGTTGTGTAATTTTATCATAAAGGTAAGAAGATACATCTCTGTACCTTTAACTATCTTAGTAATTTCATAATGGTTCGGGTTTTAGTTTTCTTTACTTCCACGAACGTATTCCTCTTGAAATACAATCAAAATTCTGTTAACCTATGGCATCATTAGGTGTGGTGTCTAGATGCGATTTTACTATAGAAATAGCATAACGCGTAATCACTTACATAGTGAACATTTCACATTAAGAGTCACGTCACATTGTATGAGTTGTATGAAATACCAAACGGCGCAAATACACTTGATCGTACAGTTTGTGCATTCGGGTATTTGAATGACTTAACATGGTATTAAATTGACTCTACTAATGGGTAAAAGTTGTATTAATAGACTGTTATTGGAAGATAACTGCATAAAATAGAAAATTTTAATTCATATTGAATTTACGATAAATAAATAAAAGTAAGACATAGACACAAATGTTTCTTATCGCAAAACAATAGCTTTCAAACTACATTGTAGCAAAAAAAGGCTATTTTAAGAGACAACAACAAGATTAGTCAAAGAGTACCAGTCAAATATATTGTATGTTAATAGGCATGCCGGTAAAATAGAAGAAACATAAGAAAGCGAGAGAAGTAGATGATTAGATTATTACACATAATTAGAGATATATAGAATGGCAGAACATTCTAGAGGCGCTCTGCTTGAACTTAGATCAACTCTTGAGTAAAATGGATAGAGTTCGTTCTTTAACATATTCCTGTTGTTTCCTTAAATTTCACAATAGGCACCCGATTGCGGGTTAACGATCAAATGTAATTGCGTAATATTTAACATTTTGCGATGTGTATTGTTACATATTTCATAACTTCATACTATATGCCGAGTATATATCTTTACATTTTAAGCATGTTCCATAATATAGAAACGTATGGCAAGGGACATCTCAAATTCTACATGAAAACAAATTTATATATATAGAGATCGCAATACCTACTATGCTATACAATTAATTCAAATCTTACGTAGAATACCTACATATATACATAATGTTAGGAACATTGCGGCGGCTGACGATAGAATTAATTTCTTGACTGCGTTCACATGGCACGATAGATGATACTGAACTTGAAATACAGAATGAGGGAAATCATATTATGTCGCAGGATAATCGAAAAAAAAAAACGGATCATTGCAATAATCCTAGGACGATTGCAAATGAGCGGATAGCAGGAAAACCTAACGTAATCTAAAATAGGTCGGCTTTTTGCAATGATTCTGAAAGTACCACGGAGAATTGCGAAATTCTTTGTTAGATTCCTATTATCCGGTCATTTGCAATCGTCCTAGGATTATCGCAAAAATCCATTGCTCTAATTATCCTGCGACATATACCTATATATTCATAGATATTGGTCAAGAATTCGTACTTCCGGTGGTCGCAATTTAGTAAATATTAAAGTACATACAGATAATAGTTACTTAAATTCATTAAACATTATTTCTCTCTGGTCTGTGCTTGCGTGCCGTGACAAGACTCTACAACCCGGAATACTGTTTATGAGCTGGTACGAGTACTATGGAATTGGCATGTGTAGACCCGTGCGTGCGCATTTATATTGTTCACGGAAACAAACATATATGAATATTGAAGTTTGGAATTGTTGTGACTGTTCTATAAGGCATGCTATTAAGGTAGAGGCCATTTTTTTTAATTATCTTGTTAACCATAGAGATATAAACAGTAAAGATGGGTATTATAAAAGAGCCCATAATAATTTGAAAAAAATGGGCATTATACTCGTATATATATAATACAAATACAAAATGATAATAAGTAGCTACTTTCAGCCTCTAAACAAACATTTGCATTAAAATACACGACTTATAGCAGTCGTGTATTTTAATGCAAATGTTTGTTTAGAGGCTGAAAGTAGCTACTTATTATCATTTTGTATTTGTAGTTTGAACATATGATGTGGCCATGTCTGCGTGAACAATAATTCTTATCCAATAATACAAGTATATGTATAAAAAGTCCTCGGGATAAGGAAAATGTAATTATATTCTGGTATAAAATACCTTTATCTATCTACTCTTATCTATAGGTAAAGATTTTACTAATGTTTATATTCATTTGGGGGATGTGTATGTTTGTTGTGGCGATCGACTAAAGTATGTCCAATGGTGACCACCAAAGCATTGCAGTTTCTGGTTCTACTGTCAGCGCATAACCACTTGACCCTCGAAGAGCAAACAGAGTGTCTGGTATACTGGTATCCTTTAACCTTCATGATGCGAGCTCCGATCTTTGTTGTGAAGAACATTGGACGATCTGTGGAAAAAAACAATGTATACAGAACAAGAAAAGGTACTTAAGCTATTGGTAAGTTGTATTATATTAGAATTATATAAGTAACCATTTGACATGTGATGATGTCAGAAAATGATGAGGTGTAATTGCATGATATTTTCAGTAAAGTGTGAGCGTCAGTATATCTGACATGTATATAAAACCACAATATGTTGCCATGTTTATGCTATGTATTATCGCATGTCGTCTACTAATATAAGATATAAGACGTTCTATTTTATTAATATACTTTAAGATTGCAAAATATAACACGGGTACTTAATGGAATTAAGCATGTATAGTCAATTCGGAATAGCAGTTTCTTTAAAAAAAAAAAGAACATTGAAGATGTATAAAGGTATATAAAAAAAAAGAATAGCTGTCAGGATCACGAAAACTTATTAACAAACATCACACTTAAAAACTAAAGTTCCAAGTAAAACCTTAAAAGCACAAAATTTCGACGTGACTCCTACTAGCTGTTCCACGTTGATAATCATTTTCAGTACACACACATTCGGCACACACATCAAGGTATAGAACACTGTATATACCTTGATTGATAAGGTACAGAACACTTTATATACCTTGATTGATAAGGTACAGAACACTTTATATACCTTGATTGATAAGGTACAGAACACTTTCTATACCTTGATTGTGATGAAAATGATTATCGATGCAGTGCAGACGCTAAACGTAACGTTACGACACAAAATGATGTGCATATATTTATTAAGTGCCGGAAACATTGACTGATATTTCCAGATTTTAAACGTAAGCGGCATTTTGAAATGAAAAGAATTAACCTAGGTGTAATACTTTCCAAAATAAACACTTGAACCGTTTTTAATAAAACCAAAAAATCGACCCTGCAAATAAACATTAACAATACAAAAATACGATGTAAGTTCTTCTGTGTGCTAACTGCTGATTTGATTGTACATTTCTATTTTCTTACGTTGATTCACAATGGTTTACTATTTTTCACGCATTGTAACATTACATTTCAAAGAGATTACTATGCCGTTCACGGGCGCCGCCATTACAAATGTCTACTAATATTACTATTTTTAATATTAAAATCTACTTAACACTAATTGTGAAGGCGCAATTAATAAACTATATCTCCAATTGATTCCTATCGAGTATTTACTTAATTAAATTTAAACTTAATATAATATACTCGTACACCTATGCATCTTATGTTGTAGCGGTTAAGTTGAGATTTGCGTGGATATATATATATATATATACGTGGCAGGTCCAAGGCCGTCGTGTAATTGAGAATAGAATAGCGAAATGTGTAATTAAATTAACATCTCAAAACTGAATCAAATCTCATTTCTTTGTTTACACTAAATATATAGGTATATTTTTTGATCAATGAGTTACATAATTTACTACTACTCCTCCTCTACTGTTTCTAAAGTTTTGAAGGTGGATTATGATTATGATTATTATTGCATCTGACGATTTCATTTCCAATGGTGAAAATAGCCGCTCTGCATCCTCGGCTATTTTGACAACACCACCATCTTATCTTTTGGCCATCCCTTGACTTTGAATGTTTCAGAAACTTGTGCCCAGTTAGAAAGATCATTGGAGCTCCACGAGCTGACTTTGTGAACACTGGTCCTGTAAAACACAGTATTAAAACCTTGAAGGACGAATTACAACGTAGATATGGTTAAATTAGGAATTTTAAAGGGAAACATTTTGCTAATAAAATATATTTTTTATTAAATGTAACATTATGTACATCATGTAGTACATTATTAGGTCCTAAATAATATTTGTTAGACAGACGCTAATTTTCGCCAATGTCGGAGTAGGACCATATGTATTTTTATACTATGACATAGTATCCCGTACGTTAGGAAGCGCAAAATTAATTTACTTATGTATAAAAGTATAAGCTTTTAAAATATATAGATGTTTGTAATACATAATAGAAGTTGTTATGCGAACTACGATAGATGTCGTTGCAATGAAACATTATTTAAATTCATTAAATTAGATAAGATAATTGAAATGGTAAAACATATTATTATAGTTTTTCAAAGTTTTGTTATAGAATCTCCATATAAAAATCAACCTATTTTACTCAAATGAAATTTAACATAATAACTCTTACTCGCATCAACTCTATGGTATAAGGAAGATAAGAATATCTGATTGTTAAAACGAGTCAGTCATTAGGACTTCTAGAATAGTTTTAACATACTGTTGAGCCACGCATATTGCACGATACATTCACCGAAGGTAAACTACAACAGATTGTTAAAATATTTTAGAACACCTAATAATACTCTACTCGCGAGTTATCGTGAAATTCCTATTTCACTGCATTAAATCCGTTATGACAAGTTCCACAATAAATCATTTGATATTGTACAAGAGCTTCCATCATCGGCTATTGGCTGATGGTTATGCTCAGATCGATAATATTTTGTGATATTATTGTAAACGGTAAAGAAAGCCGCTCTGCAGCCGCGGTCATAGTTACTGCACCTCCATCTTGTTCTTACACCTTCTTTGCACGCATTGTGTTTGTAGTATTTATAGCCGTTGAGGTACACCATCCAAGCTCCTCGTATTGACTTCAAGAATAAAGGCCCTGTAATAAAACATATTTGGAATTTACGATTATTAATTTTGATGAAGATCATAAAAAATAATGTTGAGCGTGATTTGTACCATAAACAGTTACCAATCCAAAGGTCTTATCAATTAGAATCTCTTGTTATTTCTAGTAGTCGATTAAGTTAGTAACTCATTACACGGCCCTTAGTGTAATATGATATGACCGTAATAAAAAAGTACATTTGAACAATTGTCTTATAGGCGATTGTTCTAAATTTAGGTACGACAGTTCGAACTACAGTGCTCTTTAATATTTTTACCATAGTCACTTTTTATCTGAATGTCGTTCCGAAGATACATTTTTTCTCAGTCATCAGTAAATTACGGCTGACGACGGCGAGTCAGATTATTTTTTCAAATTTGGCAAATCGAAGTAATCGTCTTTTCTCCATGGATTAATTCAGCTATAGTACCGAGGACTGCTGATGCCGAATTGACAAATAATGTATTAACAAATCAAGTATTGAAATATTAAAAAATATACTAAATAAACAAGACACTAAAGATGGCCCTTTTCTTTGTCAATGTCTTACTAAAATCACACCGGTCCGCTTAACTCATAACCTGAATGGCCATGACGAAAGACAGTTAGGGTATTGTCAGCAACACCTCGTCTTTTCTCTTTGTTTCATGTTAAGCCATCATTCCCTGATGCCGTTCATCGCATCGATAAATGACAATCGATCAGCCTCGTTAGTGGTTTTAAAATAATGTCCTCTGCCAATTCGTAATGGTGCAACGTCACGAAGTATAAACTCTTCGGTTGCAGGAGGACTAGGATATAGGTCTTCCTTTAACATGAGCACTGGTTGAGCAGCCATAGTCCCAAGTCTGGGATGACAATGAACTGTACCTATTCCTCATTTTCATTTTGATGATACTCGTTGTACCATATGGGAAATCTGTGAGCTTTCTTCCAATTCTTTCTTGCTTTCTGCCTACGTACAGTCTGAGTTCACCGAAATTGCTATTATTCTTATATAATTTCTTCATTACTTAATACACGATTTCATGGCGATGCACGTTATCATGTGGGAATATATTTGTTGCAGATACCTACTCTTTGACATTATTTTCCTTCTTTCGTTGTATAAATACTTCAAGTATTCTGTTTTTAACAAAAGTCTTTGACTAGATAGCACAGTTACATGTTCTGGAATATTTATTCATTTTTAACTTGAAAATTGATGAGGCATTTCTTTTATTCTGACGTTTATATCATTATAAAGCCACATGCAAGTTGAGCTGCATTCGAGCTGCAGTGACAAGATTGATGCGCTCATAGCTGTATCTAGTTATTTTTAGTATTTGTTGATTAGCACTTTCTGTTTTAGCTTATTGAACATTATAAATCATTGTTTCACGTATGTATAATGTACAGGATTGATTTTTCTCTGTTGTTGCCTTTTAAGATGCATGTAATAATGTCTTGAAAAGTTAAAATATTTTTTTATATATTGATTATATGTATGTACCAGTAAAATAAATTGCCATTATGAAAAATTACCTAAATTCCAAAAGCTTTAAGCAAATTATGCATTAATGTTTATTTATTCTAAATATTTTCTATTTTAATTACGTTACTGATTTAGTCATAGATTTTCGGAATAATTAGATCGAATTATGAAAATTTCGTATTCGAATTCCTGTAAGGCCAAGCCTTTTTTAAACGTATTTGAAATAACTGGAAAAATCCCACTCCTTTTTCTTGTGTGATCTTATTACCAAGAACCCTCTTTTCTAAATAATTGCTCTTAGTACATTTTATCAACCAAATCTATGATGTTGGTGGTTAATTTTTATTATTTTCATTCAAATTTTAATGATTCTCCAAAAATTTTTAATGAGAGAAATTCCTAATTATCTTATATCGCTGGTTCCAATTCTTCTTGTCCCAGTCGAGGCACGATCTGTAAAGAAAAACAATTTATCAAACCAAATGTAAGTGCTATTACCTTGTATAATACAGGTACAGTCAGTCTGGTAATCGTCTTTATATTCCGTAGTCTGTACATCTGCGTTCAAAAATATTCATGTAAAAACTTCACGCCAATATCCAAACTCACAGTACAGTATTCTAATTATAAAAAATATAAATAAATCATTTAGAAAAACCATGGTGCCACAACGCGAAAATAATTTCTGGTCACAAAATAATTTTACACACAAATAGACCGAAAATTTAAAAAATAAAGAACTATCCACGCCTGATGCTTTTTCTTCTGCAGAGATAAGTGCTGGCATCGGTTCGTACAAGACTATATTGGAAACGGCTACGCAAATTTTTTCCCTTCTGATTCTATGAAGAACCTGAAATAAAAATTCTAGTTCATTATAAGCACAAAACTCTACTTTTAAATTTTATATAATGTTTAACGGTCAACTGAATAATCAATATCAAATCTTTACGATTTTTATTATGGATTTGTTTTAAGACAAACCCTTTGTCGTACGCTACAAATTTGTAATGTTCTTGCTATTGATATATCTATAGTTAATATTAAAATGTTAATATATAATATAAAAGGTTAATATTAAAATGAGCTATTAATTGTGCCTTAAAGGGATGTAAAAAATAACTCAAGACAACTTTTATTGCTAAATGGCGCAGTAGGCTGGATACTCAAATTATTCTAAGCCATTTATTAAGACATTGTCTTTCACATTACAAACATCATACATGATCTTCAGATACATTTTGCAACGTTAGCTCAACTGAAGAATACGGTATACATTTTTTTACAGTCACTAGCTAGGCTACCAACAATGTAAATCAATCCTAATATAATATACTAATATAATAGGAATGATGCCTAACCTAAGCTACATGCTAATACTAATTAGCAGTCAGCTTAGGTAGAGTATTAGACAGGTATATACAGAGTGTTTAGAAGTGTGTAACTTTATGGGGATAGTGCTGACTTAAAATTAGTTCAAAAGAACTAATATGATATAAACAGTGGATTTAATTTGTATCTGGCTATAAAATGTAATGACTACAATACATAGTGTCGTGAAGATAAATGGATCAAGGTTTGTACTACACTTGTAAATTTGTGTTTTTAACTGAATTAATATTAATTATATTCATTTTTCTCCAGACATTTTTCGCTCATTATTTATACTCACATGACTACCTATCAGGGGCAGCTCTATAGTCCCGCTCTATGCTCCTCTATATCGATATGAGGATTTTTTTACAATAGTTATTTTGGAGTTTTAAGAGTTACTAACGCCACCTATGGTCAAACTTTGTTGCACAAACCACCATGGCTTAGACGAAGCTAAGGTATTACTGTCACTAAAATTTTTTATCGTCGTGCGATCATGATTGTGTACATTATAACACTTGACAACCTCGTCGTCAATAGTGTGAATATAAGCGCGGCAAAATTTGTTCATATGCGTCCCACACCGCCATCGGATCTTGTGGCCATTTTGACGTTGACGAGAAAATTTATATCCATCTAAACAAAGTAGTTGATTTCCTTTTATTGACCTCATGTATAGTACACCTGCAAAAAAATACGCATTTTAGATATTTCTATAATTTGTTGATATGCCTAATATCGTATAAGGAAAAAAAAAGTATAGCAGTTTTTACAGGGTCGTTACCTTGTGTCATCTCAGTGGCTTAAAAAATGCTACCTTCCACAATTTAAACACGCAACATAAACTATTTTAAATTTAGTTTCAATGACTTTTATTTGTCAAACAAAGTAGAGGTCCTTTATTATATGAATATTTTTTTTAACTGCTTAACTACTCGTATAATCTATAAAATAAAAATGTTCATTTATTTATGATTTAAAAACACCAAAGGTTCTATCTAGTTCTATTGCTTTGAAATTTTGACCAAAACATGCATAGTTTCCCTTTCCAAACCTTCAATTAGAGGTATGAAAAAATGCCATCACCAATTTATGTATCTATTATTAATTCATGCCTGCAATATCTGTGACCGCAGTTACAGCGTAAGTTTAGTTAGTCAAACCTTTAGTGAAAATAACTTTACTTTGGATCATATAATTGGACGAAACATCACTAAAATTACTGAAGCACTACAAACACGCATCAATTGCATCACAGTAACGCTACAGCATCGCTTCTTCGTGCCTCTGATTTTTATCGGGGAGTTTCAATTTGATCATGATGATCAATCTAAAAATCGAACTGAACGAGAGCACCACGTGGAAAAGCACAACTAGTGTATAATATACTGAGTGAAAACGTGAAGTGGATGCAGGGATTAAATAATACGGTGGGTAAATATGTTAATGTAACCACAATGTTAAATTATTGAATTACCTTTTGATTTTTTATCAATTTCTACACATTCGTGCATTTACAAAGATTTACTAATTCATAAGTATCAATAAATAAAACAATGATTACAGACACCAACAAATGTCCACTTGAAATCATAAACTGTAAATGTAAAAGTGTGTTAATACGTAACATAACAATTACAAAATTAGATAGAAATGAAATAAATCTAATTGTCAAAACATAGGGATAGATTTGTAATGTTTTCTATATGATATTCTATATTTAGCAACATATATACCAGTAAAGTTTTGCAATATTCTTATAAATGTATAGAATATCGAGTTGAATATGTTTCCATCCTGTATACAATAATCAGTAAATATTGTGCTTAATATTTTATGTTGGTACTATGTCATTGTTCGGTCATGATTATGTACGTTGTAACACTTGACGATCTCATTGCCAACGGTATGAATGACAGCACGGCACGTGTTCATGTGTGTTCCACACCGCCATCGGGTTTTCTGACCATATTGGTATGTATAGCGCGAGAACTTGTAACCGTCTAAACACAATAATGGGTTTCCTTTTTTTGACATCATGTAAACTAGACCTGAAAAAAAATATTCAGATTTAATATTTTAGGAAGAATTTGCATTTTGTACAACAACCAAAAATTAAGTATAAATCCAATTTATGAGACCGGTGGTAGTTATCGTATTATATATATATATATATATATATATATATATATATATATTATAGTGGTAGTAATCACTGAGTAATTAAATTAAAACAAGTTGTAGGTAGAACGCATTTTAAAACAACAATTTTAATATATCTTGTTTTATTAGCTACATTCCACTATACACAGTTTTATCTATTTAAATACGTTGATAATTATCTTACCTAGCCAAATTGCAATAATTAAATTATAGTCATATATAAATATATATCGTGCAAGAAATTTCAATTATTATTTTACTTAACAATAACACTCATAGAAATATTTTTGTATACACAGCGACATGTTCTGTTAGAAACTTGAAGTGCCATTTTACTCTTATTGCGTGCGCCCGCCTGTAAGAATGATACAACCTCAAACAGTTTATTCGAAATTTAATAAACTATGTTGCGTGCCACTAGCAACGGCAGTGTGCACTACTAAAAATTTTTAGAATAAACAAATTTAACTTTCAATTGTTTGTATTATTTCGAAAATATGAAAATAATAACAGAAGGCAAACGAGACACTGTTTCTATTTTTATTAGTAACAAGGGACATTTCTTGCTCAATTTAAAACAGCCCGATGAGAAAGTATCTCAACGTTTCAAAAGATAAATGTTCACCACCGACCACTAGCGATGAAATACACATTTGAATAAAAAAAAATATTACACGATTTATTAATAAGTCCTGGAATTTTTTAAAACTAATAACTATAATGATACTGTACTCTGAAGTTTTAGAAACGAAAAATGCCAGAAATGTTTCTTTTGATACAGAAAAATAACAATTTAATTAATTGTAGTTTTTGAAATGAAAAGTGCTTGTTTCATTGTCTTTATGAGTCATATAATCTGGGTTTGTTTGTTGTGTCGGTATGAGTTATATTAAAAATGGGTTATCAAACAACTCGTTTTTTTTAATCAAATGTGTATTTTGTGAAATATTATTTTTACTCGATTAGTGCTAGTGGGATCTATAGGGAGCCCTTTAATAAGATCCTGCGTATGAATAAGGGCAGCAGAAACTTCATGAGAACTGCAAAGACAGCGCGGGTGTGCTTGAAATAATTATTGGCATGCATGCGTTCAAAGACGAGAAAACACGATTCTCGCACTTCCCAATTCCTTGGCTAAAATTACCGACTGAATTTAATCTTCTGCAGCCACTATAAGCTTGAATGAATGTTGGCTATGATTTCGATGTTACCATAACCATAATATTTTACTTTATTTGTACTATTTTGTTGTGCGATGATGATTATGTACATTGTGACACTTGACGATATCTCCGTCGACAGTATGGACTATAGCACGGCATGTGTTCATGTGTGTTCCACACCGCCATCGAATTTTGCGGCCATTCTGGTTTGTATAACGTGAGAACTTGTAACCATCTATACACAGCAACTGCTTTCCTCTTCTTGACATCGTGAATATTAGACCTGTAACAGAGTAAGCCCCGTGTTACTTGTTGATTATACTTAAAGCATCGAAAATTAAATATTATCAATTTATGTAATACTTACTTATTTTTTCATCAAAGGTAATCGTTATTCAATAATAACTATGATAGAAAATTATACGTCAGGAACCCTATACACGAAAACTCCTTGAATATTGCTTTCCGCCATGTGCATATTGGCGTAAAATCCATTGAAATTAAATTGGATATTCTTCAGTAAAGAACGTTTTTTGGTCGTGACAAAAAGTTTCGATCTTCCTCGGCTCCTACATCCTTCCACTTTCACGATGTATAACTTTTTCGTAATTCTTTCATCCTGCACTTTTCCAAATGTTCTTAACACTAAGAGAATGTCGCAGTGTTAAGAACAGTAAGAAAAGTTCAGACCAATTCCGTTTCTGACATTATCATTGCGAGATCTATTCGATTAAGGTGTTTTCCAAAACACCTTAATCGAATAGATATATAATAGTTTTTTCTGTGTAGTGTACATAATATGCATTACCGCAATGACAACATTTCGAGTATCGCACATCTTTGCCAATCAAAACCATTTTTCCTGCATATGCGCTAGAACAGAATTTTTGATATAATTTTTGACAGGAGAAAACCGGTTACCATACAAACTAGCGCCTGACGTTACAGAGCTGAAAATTGATAATTAATTCGAGCATCTAAAAGGATCCCCTGAGACGAATTTCTAGCGTTATCAACAATGGCTAAATTAGAAAAGTAATTGCATGATAACATTGATTATGTTCCTTTTTAATATGAAAAATGTTCATTTTCAAGGTTTTATAAGGTTGTGTATGGGGCTGCACAGGGTCTCCGTTACAGTACAAACAACACAGAAAAAGCACACGGAGTCACCTTTATCATCGCAGAGTAGCGTGTCCGCGAATTAGTTTATTAGCCATAAACCTTATACGATTATACTAGCGACTAGCCTCGGCATCGCACGGGCGCAATATCAACACCTGAAACTTCCTTATGAACCACTCCGTCCATTGGTGAAGACCATATAAAAATCTGTTCAGTAGTTTTGAGTTTACCGCGTTCAGACAGACAAACAGTGAGACGCGGAGAGGGACTTTAATTTATAATATGTAGTGATTAGAAACCTATTTGCTAATGGAATAGTAATGTGAAAATGGTAGGAAAAAAAAACAAAAATATTATTAATTATTTTATTCCTCTTTGTCAGTATAAAATATTAATACACTATCTATATAAATAGTATATATATAGTAAATCACGCTCAGGTCTTCAAAAAAGGCAAGGAACAAATCATTCGGTGTTTGTGCAAAGGTCAACCAGGGTTGTAGAGTTCCTGTCCTTCGCCACCGCGTCCACCGCACGCCGAGTGGAGGATTGGAGGGTAGAAACAGGGGTAGAGACACTCTCGGACCATAGGTACATCAGGTTCGGGGTGTCTCGAGCCCCCGGGAGTTCGGCGATTTCGTCCCGGTGGCGGAGCCGGTTCCCGCGTTGGGCACTCACCAAGCTCGACCGGGAACTGGCAGAGGAGGCGGCCATAGTCGGCCGCTGGGGCCTCCCGCCGATGGAGGATTTGGGGGTGGAGCAAGGGGCTGGCCGTCTCTGCGACGCCTTCACGGCGGTGTGCAGGGCGGCCATGCCCAGTGTTGGGCGTCCGCCCCCAAGGCGGGCGGTCTACTGGTGGTCGGCGGAGATAGCCGACGCCTGCTCCGGGTGTACGCTCTCCGCGCCCCGTTGCAGGCGTCCCCGTCCCCGGGACGAAGGACGAGATGGTCATCTGCACGGTATCTACGTGGAGAAGAAGAGAACCTTGCAGATGGCCATAAGTAGGGCCAAGGAGGGAGCGTGGCAGGAGCTGCTGGAGGGCCTAGACAGGGACCCGTGGGGCCGACCATACAGAGGAGCGCGGAACAAGATCCGCGCTCAGTCGGCCCCACTGACGGAGACCCTCCAGCCAGCCCTGTTGGAGAGGGTTGTCGGGGAACTCTTCCCCGACACCCCACGGGGGTACGCTCCCCCAAGAATGGCCCGATCGTCGGACTCCAGAGGAGAGGAGGAGGGCGCTCCGCCGCCCGTCACCGACCAGGAGATGGAGGCGGTCGTGGACCGCCTCCGAGGTAAGAAGAGGGCGCCGGGTCCGGACGGGGTGCACGGGAAGGTGCTTGCGTTGGCTCTCGTGCACCTCGGAGACAGGTTCCGGGAGCTCCTCGACTGCTGCTTGCGGTCGGGGGCTACCCGGGACCCTTCAGGTCCGTTTGGACAAGACCGAGGCCCTCCTATTCCGTGGGACCGGCAGACGGGGCCCTCCCCCCGGAGCACACCTCCAAATAGGAGGAGAGAGGATAAGGGTGAGTGCCCAGATGAGCTACCTGGGCCTCACCCTTGACGGACGATGGACCTTCGGCCCCCACTTCGAGCGGTTGGGACCGAAGGTCATCAGAGCTGCGGCGGCGCTGGGTCGCCTCCTGCCCAATTTGGGCGGGCCCAGCGCCGCGTGCAGGCGGCTGTACTCCGGCATCTGCCGGAGTATGGCCACGTACGGTGCCCCCATAGGGGCGGACGCCCTCTGCGCTCGGAACAGGGCTCAACTGCGCAGAGCGCAGCGGGTCATAGCGCAGAGGGCAATAAGGGGGTACCGTACGGTGGCTTGGACGGCCGCGACCGCACTCGCTGGCGACTCGCCCTGGGAGTTGGTGGCGGAGGTGCTCGCCGAGGTGTACAGCTTCGTTGCTGAAAGGAGGAGTCTCGGCGAGCGCCCCACGTCGGTGGAGGTGGTGCGGTATCGAGCGTAGCGAGGGCATGTGGAGATGAGGCGGAGGTGGGGGGAGGACCTGGCGCAGCCGCGGTATGGAGTCCGCGTTGCGGATGCGCTGCGCCCGGTCCTGGAGGCGTGGATAGACTCACCTTCCGCATGGTGCAGGTGCTCACCGGGCATGGGTGCTTCGGTGAGTACTTGCACCATGCGGTGGCGCGGCCGAGGACACTGCTCAACACACGTTGGAGCAGTGTCCCAGATGGTCTCGGCAGCGCCATGATCTGGTGTCCGCGCTAGGAAGCGCGGACCTCTCGCTCCCGAGCGTGGTCCGCTCCATGCTCGGGAGTGACAGTGCCTGGCAGGCGATGGCCTCCTTCTGTGAGACGGTCATGTCCCAGAAGGAGGCCGCGGAGCGGGACAGGGAGGATGATCCCGCCGCCGGAGGGGCTGTCCCAATTTGCCGGGACGGCCCCTAGAGAGAAGAAGTCCGGCCCCTTTTGAGGGGCTGGCCAGTCGCAGTGGTGCCCTGTTGCTGACAGATCCGGGGCACCACACCAACGCGGCTGATGGCATTTCGCGGGGTCGTTTAGTGGGTATACCGTCGGACAGCCGACGGGGAGTCCCACACTACCACCGGAGGCCACCCAGGCACCGGTGGTGTGCGTAACGCATTTTTCCCCGCGTCAATTTAAAAAAAAAAAAAAAAGGGTTGTAGAGTTCGGCGTCCAAGTATCAGGCAAAGGTCAGTCAAGAAGGAATTAATATCGGAGTCCGGTATACTAAGTGTCACAAAAATCAAGATTCACCAGAAATACGAAGGAACACATTCACTGACGCATAAATCCGAAAAGCGAATGATAATAATGACATTTAACTGAATATCATCGAGGTAACTGACAGTGACAGATAGCGTTCGAATAGTTTTTTTTTAATATATCGATTCCCGAATTTACTTTTTCTATTGGACGCTTAAGCAATGAAAATCATTACGTAATGAAAAAAAACTACGAAAGTAAAACAATCAATGATATCGATTACAATAAAATCGACAATTCATTTTTGTAACGTAATGACAGAACTTTTGTAAACACGTTGAGTGACACATACGTTTACAAAGCCAGTTCTGAACGAAAATAATGAAATCGGCTTATTTCTTCTAATGGCCATTGACATTGGGGCTAAGGTTATTATTGGGTAATCCAGAAAAATAGACCTTTTTTAGTACATATTTCATTCATGTAACGCCAGGCCCACAATCGGGCTTCTCCTTTTCAAATCTCCTTTCGCCGTGTCTCCCGTAGTCGATGAAAAAAAACACAGTTTGTGCAACGATCGCATCTCCTTTTGTAAACTGTATTATCCACCCATCTATTACAATTTTATTATCTATATTATATTCGGAGGCGGATGATTATGATCATTATTAAATTTCACAATCATGTTATCAATGGTATAAACAGAGGCACGGCATAATTTTTTTCTATTTCCGCACCACCATCGGGTTTTGACGCCAGTTTGACGGTGTTTACAAAACTTATATCCTTTCAAGTAAATTACCTGATTTCCCCTTGACGACATCATGTATTCGGCAACTGGGTACAATATAATAAAAACGTTTACACCTGTACTAAAACTCATGATAAAAGGAGTAAAATTCCATGTATACAATGTAAAGTACCACTTTGCATAACGCCATGTTTCGCGCAATTCCATAAGGCAACATAGCATGTCGCTTCTAGTCGCTTGCCCTTAACGGTCAGTGGGTATATAATTCCCACCTATCTTCCACTATTTTCCTACATAGTGAGCAATTTTCTAATTATGGGTACTTTTTGTATATAATAAAATGTACCTAATTTTTTTTAATTAATTTTTACTACACGAGATCTTTTTCGTTAAAGGACCGCGAGTAACTTCGGAGAAAAAGCAGCACACCTTTCGGCATCCCTGAGTCACTCACACCTTACACCTCTTTCGCCAGCGCCTCGTTTGTTAACTAGCAGGGTGCACAATTCCATCACTCGCCTGCACGAGCTAGAACAGGTTGATTTTATCCACTCCAGAATGAGAAAATCCACCAAGTGTTAGTCGACCTCGCATACGTCGGTTCCGTATCATCATGTAAAAAATACACAATTCTTGTAATTCAATAATATAATCATTCTTGTAAATTGTATGTAGATTATTTTTATTATTATAGCCTCAGTATAGTGTTATATAAGTTTAACTATTGTCTTTCCCACTATACCTTGTAATGCCTTAATAATAGAGTTCCGTTGGTACCATTTCGGTATGAAACCTTAAAAAATGTCTCGTGATTTGTGATATTTTGATAGTCTTACAGTTATGTAGTTATTTGATATTTGTCCGACAAATCGCCACTGATTAAATAAGTA
This sequence comes from Pyralis farinalis, assembly GCA_947507595.1. Lineage (NCBI taxonomy): Eukaryota > Metazoa > Arthropoda > Insecta > Lepidoptera > Pyralidae > Pyralis > Pyralis farinalis. The sequence goes on from OX382270.1 coordinate 6,678,338, forward strand.
AAAATAGATTATTTTATTTATTTAATTGCTTTTGTCTTATATATAGTAATTATTTCGGTTGGTGCCAAACTACTGAGTCTTCTGTTATTTTGGCTGGTATAGAACTACAGTATCTTCTGATATTATGACTGGTACCCAACTACTGAGTCTTCTGTTATTTTGGCTGGTACAGATTACTGAGTCTTCTGCTATATGTAATAGGCACCAAACAAATATCAACATTTATCGATATTTACTGACGTCGCTTTAGTCTCCGCAGTTCAGCTATTGTTTATACAACCTCGAGAGGTCTACAAGTATATGCCACACCTAATGAACAGCGGTTACCGTAGTTTTGAACGCTAGCAACGCATAAAGTCTTGAGGTGTTTTAATGCGCCCTACGTCTAATGAAACAGCCAGATCAAGACAATCTGTTTTAAATTAGAAATACAAATATTTTTCTAAAACATGTCATAATGAAAATTAAATATTTTATATTCTTAACATTGTGGGACTTATTTTACCCTGTAAAGGGAAATGGTGCCCGATCCACAATTGTACTAACTAAAGAATTACCTAACTTGTAAATTACCTACACTATGTAATAAAAAAAAAGAAAAAATCCAAAATTACTGTAATCCAAAATTAATGTAAAAAACATTTTCAGTACATACTTAAATCTAAAATATTTTTTAGGTTTAAGTATGTACTTAAGTATGTACATAAATTCTTTAAATTATGTAATACTTATATAAAATTATACGAGTCAATTTCCGTTTCGAACACAAATAAATTGGCACTTTTAGTTAGTAGCACGTTGTTAAATCATAATTTGAAATTAAATGAACTTATGCAAAATAATAAAAAAAAGACACGAATATCGTTACGATTAATAAAAACATGACATAATTTAACAAAATTATGCATAAAAAAAAATATAATTTGACATTATTCAACTATAATAATAAGCTTATAAAAATTAATTGAAATAATAGTACAATCAGCTACAAAATTATGTTTATGTTATGTATGAATGTTTGCTTGTATGAAGTAATGAAATTAAACATATTTTTTTTAAATATCGGTAGGGCGAATAATGCTGCTGCTGATAAATATATATATACACCTCAGATTTTTTTTGGAGGTTCATGAGTGTGAACGTTATAGCACTTGACAATTTCGTTATCTACTGTATAAATGTAAGCACGACATAGTTTATTATAATGTGTGCCACACCACCATCTTGTTTTGGATCCAATATTTCGTTGTCGATTGAACTTATAGCCCTCCATGTAAATAATTCGCGCTCCGCGAGATGAGGTCATGTATACAGGAGCTGAAAATTATAAAATTATACATTTAGTATACCAATAACCAGATTTTTTATACCACTAAAATAGTCAACAAACAATTTAAGGTTCGCGGAAGATACCTCTCTGAAACCTCGCAGTACGCGACTATTGTGGTTTCAATACACGCGGTCGAATTTCATGATAACACCATTTGATTATAGAGAAGTGCAGAGGAGGGAGGAGGAGGTATCATACTACTACTAACTACTACTTCTCTGAACACGACTCATATAGTTAGTAGAACATACAACATTAGCTTTAAGAGCATGCCAGTTTTTGGTAAAATTGAACAAGTTTGACTGTAATAGGATTTTTTTATTCTCCCTGTATAATTAAGTATGCGGGGTTTGCCATCTTGTATATTAAAAGTACATAAAGATAAAAAAAACGCTTGCTTATTGATAAAATTTTATTGTCAGGAAACCTAAACAAGGGTAAAAATGTAACAAACTGGAAGATCAGCCAGTGATTGGGCAACTAGCCTGTTTATTAAATGCCCCGCCACCACCTAGCCTAGGTACCGCCGCAACCAGCCTAGGTATTCAAATGAGTGCCGTCATTTGAATACCTAGGCTGGTTATGAGCTAAACTAAAAGCAATAAACTTTAAGAGCAACTGATTGGAAACTAGTCCAAAAGGACTAACTTCCAATCAGTTAAGCGTACTTAATTATGATGCCACGCATTGTATGGTGGTGAATGATTATGTTGGTTGTTACATTTGACAACTCTTTCGTCAATGGTATAAACACAGGCACGACAACATGTTCGTTTATGTGTAACGCATCTCCAACGGGTTTTGTAGCCTCTTTGTCGGTGTTTGGACAACTCATATCCTTCCAAAACCATCATTCTAGTTCCTCTTGCTGACATTTTGTACACAGGACCTGGAAAGGAACCTAACCAGTGATTGGTTTAGATATCGTTAACAATCTCAACAATAAGCTGCCTGTCTGGATACATATCTCCACTTTACCGAAAATCGCGCCCAAATAAAGACTCTGTAGGTGGTTTGTCTATTGGAATACCAGGAGTCTCGTCTATATATTCTTATAGTGTTTGGACGTAATAACGAGACGTGATAGGCGATATTCATTTGCGACAGGTCTGATAACTACACATACAATAAACGGTTACGTTCATTACATATCAGCCCTTACTTATAACAAAATATATCCACATATACTCTTATATTAAATGGAGCTTTATGTTTTACAAAACATAATGTAATCAACAATTGATAAACAAACGACATGAAAACTAACGGAAAAGTAAAAAATTATAATACAAATAAAAATAAAACACCGGCCAAGTGCGAGTCGGTACTCTCCCACGAAGGGTTCCGTGCCATTATCTACAAAGACGGCAAAAAAATCACGTTTGTTGTATAGGAGCCCCCCTTAAATATTTGTTTTATTTTAATTTAATTATTTATTTTTAAATTGAATATAATATAACTAATTATTCTGTGAATATTTCAAGCGTCTACCTGTGACCGTTATCAATATCGATCAAAAACGAGCAAAAAAATCACGTTTGTTGTATAGGAGCCCCCTTAAATGTATATTTTATTCTGTTTTTTAGTATTTTTTGTTATAGCGGCAACAGAAATACATCATCTGTGAAAATTTCAACTGTCTAACTATCACGGTTCATGAGATACAGCCTGGTGACAACGGACGGACGGACGGACACCGGAGTCTCAGTAATAGGGTCCGTTTTTCCCATTGGGTACGGAACCCTAAAAATGAAACCTATTTCTTTGAATTAGATATCAGTAAAGATTAAACAAAGGTGTGTAGACGTCGTCCTCACTGAAGATACCTTCACTTAATTTATTAAAAAGTTTCTTTTGCTTTATTTTTAGTCTGTATTTCTCAAAGTGTTAATAATTTGTGAAATTTGAGTACATGTTCATGTTATGTTCGGCAACTAGTAGCAGTAAAAGAAAAATCCTACTTGCGGGAAATATAATAAACGCGGTAAATATAATTTGGAACATAATCTGCTTTACATACAGCACCTCAATTATTTTACAATAAAATGATCACCTACTCATATGGTAATCATTCTACGTACGAACATCACAGATGGATCTGATCTGTGGCAATTTTTCGCCACTGAGTGAAGTACATATACAGTCTTCCACTAAAGCCTTGGTTGTCAGTTAGTTCCAGCAGCTGTCACTGGCAGATTGGGAATGACACATTCCTCACCTCTCTTAATCCAGTCAGCATTCGAGAGCTATTCATCATTATGATGAATTCCATAATATGTATATATATATATGGTATTGAATAAGAACGCGTGCAATACAAACAGTGTAGCTGACACGAGGTCACTCCAACTCCCATGTGCTTACTGATAGTACTATAGTACTCACTCGTAGGAATGCAACAACCCTCCAGAGAGCTTATGCATGTCTGTGATCTTCTGGCAAATGGAGGTACTTCTTCAGTCACGCTATTTACATGTAACCATTCATACGTTCGCAAAAAAAATTAACAACAAACTCGTTAATTATCAAAATTTAAAGACTTAGAACGCATCAAATCTGTCTGTCTAGGGAAGTCCGTACTACATCAAACGGCAGCCAAATAACAACTCCCTGGAGTGTTGTAAGGAGTTGCTGTGGGGCCGTATGCTTTTATGACTTCCGATGTTGCATATAAAAAAAACGTATGTTTTTATCAAGGTACATGATATATATAATTTAATTCGAATATAATTTCTTGAACTTATGGGTTTCCTCTCGATGTTTTCCTTTACCGCTGAGCAAGTTATAATTAAAAATATGTACACAAACCTGAAAACACGTATTGAGACGTACTCGCCCACACCAGGAGTCGAACGAGGACTACGCTGGCTCTTTATTGTTTTTATTATTTGCTATATCATCTTACCTATATTGAGGTTATTCTAGGCATGCAGTTTCAATCAAGAAAACAATTTATTTTTCTTTTCAAAGTTAATTTATTAAGAAAGTAAAATGTTGTCTTGTATTTTACTACATTTATTATCAACTTGAAATATATAGGTATTTCATTGGCGTTCATAACAATAATGTAAATGTATGTTTTCTAACGATGACTACTTTTTACTCATAAGTAAAAAGAGACCAGACATCCATTTTTTGGTACTTTTAAGCTAGTATTTCTCTTATAGTGCATTTGTATGCCGCCATTGAATTAATTCAGCTTTGGTCATTTACAACTTTTATGCTGTAAATGAAAAAAATATATAGTTTTTAGTAGCAGAGCTTTTTATCTCGAGAATTAAATTTCAACTCAACGCTGCAAAGCATTGGAATCGTCAGGTTCAACAAAATAAGAATTAAAATGATTATATTTTTGATTGAAATAATACAAATAATTATTTACCGCAATTCTAATTTTATATTTATTATCTAATTGAATAAATATTATCAAAATTAAATTGAACTAATACATACATACATATCACACCTCATCGGGGTAGGAAGAGACTGTTGAACGGGGAATGAAACGAGAGGGGTATGTTTGGATCGGTGCCTGGCCGATCCAAACATACCCCTTTCGTTTCTTTCACACTCATCAACCTCTTCATGCATGTTCTTCGGTTTTGTACTGTTAATATCAGTATTTTTGATTAATTTATAATAATATAATAACTATTATTTCTGTAAAATGATCCGAAATTTCAAAGATTGCTGCCAAAGCTGATAAAATTTTACTTCAAATTTTTTTTGGAGGATCATGGTCAAATCATGATCATCATCATCATTATAGCACTTGACAATTATATACCGTTATCGATAGTGTAAATGTAAGCACGATACTATCTACATCCACTATCCGAGACAATATCATAGTATAAATGCATTTAGATAATGGATATGAAATTCTCGTCCAATATCATGGCGAAAATAGATAACTTTATAGCAAAGTTTTATCTAGATTAGGAAACAATAACAATTTCCTGTTTTCATAGAAGAATAACGAGAAAATTCAGGGGTTATATGTTTTTTAACATAGATATTTTTTAAAGTTATACTATTTTTAGTGCGTTAGGGTAAAATGATGACCTGTGAATTTTGCAATACCAACAACTAAAATCAGCACCACGAAGTTGGTTAGTAAATGTCTCTCAAGTTTTGTTCGTGGCTATATTCAAGGTCATTCAAATATTTATTTATAAATCTACAACACTTGTTTTATATCAGTACAGTTAATATATCCTAATTAATGTGAATGTCCGTTTGTTTGTTACGCTTTCACGCGAAAACTACTCAACCCATCATCATGAAACTTAGTACACATATTCTTGGAGGTATCAGAAGTAACATAGGATACTTTTTATTAAAAAAAATGCGAGCGAAGCCGCGGGTAAAAGCTAGTATTTATATATAAATATACCTACATTTTTGTGTGTGTAAAATCAAGGTTAGTATCAACTTTTAAATTTAGTTAATTTATTCATTAACAAAGAAAGTCTTCCCATTATTCGAAGATCATTAACATTGAGACGTCTATTACGATTGACTTTTCTTCATGCTTTGTTGTATTTAGTTAAGCCTGTTATTTGACTAAATGAGAACAATAGTAAATTTGGATATTGAGTGAGATCAAAGCAACTCAGGTATCATACTGCCACACGAGCAAGATAGACAGGCTTTTATTTTTTATATAGCTTTTTGTGAACCTATGCACTTTTAATCATTATTTCTTTTATACGTAATTTAATCCTTATGGATATCACTTTATTTTGTAATTCAGTGTACAAATAAACGTAAGGGTTTGCGATGGAAACAACTAAAATGTGGGTGTACAAGCGTACAGCCGCAAACCAATAAACCTCTTGACTGCACATGAAGGCCCCTCACTCATCAGAACGTAGTGTTTTAGCGCCTAAATATCACAGGAAGCTCGAATCGCTGAAATATTTAGGCCCTTTGATATGGGAGCATATTTTAACTAATAAGTGACGCGATGTTTGTCCAAGAACTCGCCAATGAGAGCTGCGTGTTCTATGATTTTATTTACTATGCAAAATCGTGTCATTGGGACTCCATAGGTTATTATATATGTGTATGTGTACCGCCCACATAATGTAAAAAGAAGTTACCGTAGCAATACAAGAAGTATCGCCCGACTCTCGCTGTGACCCCCGCAACTTCTCAGTCTACTGGTAACCCGACTCAATCGCAGGAATACAACAACCATTCACGGAGTTATTAATTGGCTGCGGTTTTCTGTGAGATGAGATACTTTCCCAGTCGGACTACACTTATATGCGCGCCCTACATTTTATACTTTTCATATGATTTAAATCGCAATCAGCGCACTATAAACAGTAATGTAAATAAATATACTTTAATTCTATAGAATAATCTTCTTTCTAGCGTTGCCCGTTTCCTAACCATAATCATCAAAATAATAATTATGGTTAGCTACCTAAACTTACTGGCACTTCATCGACGATAGGTAATAATAGAATCCCATAGGCGTCCTTTGCTCGTAAGGCTAAATTTAAAAAAAAAGTTCCCTTCTTATTTCGATATGACTAAGCTAATGTCAGTCATTGCATTTTAATAAATTCATATTGTGTTTTATTCTATTATATGTATATAAACATGCCGTGTTCGTATGTTTTTTTTCCGGTTTATCCGATATTATACGGGCGTATGGTGGGTAGTTGTGCAATGAGAAATCCAATGCAATTCGTATCACACTATAATATTGCATCAATACTTGTAATCAATGTTCAGGAAAATACGAAACGAGAGGACAGTCCCAAGACGTCGTCACTTGCCGCCGTTTGCACTAACACTCCCTTTCTCCCAGTGTCGACCTCTTGATTCTGCCAAAGCGCGACGCGGTCGCAAGCTTTCCTTTCGTTTTAAACATCCATGGTACATGGAAAAGGAGCAATGATATCCTAGAGGATAAGTAACCAACCTATTCATCAATCCCCGGTTCGAATACAAGCATGTATGACTAAATTTCTGTTTTCGGATTTATCTACATATTTGTAATAATCACTTGCTGGGCTGTGAAGGAAAACATGGTGAGGAAACAAGTGTGTCCTAACCTAAAAGAGATCTGGTTTTCCCTCTGAGTTGTGTAATCGCTCCATGTCAAAATCAGTATATTCGCCAAATCCTTAGGCTTAGGTAGGTTAGGCCTATCCAAATGGAAGAAAATATCTTAAAATAAAAAGAAAAGTAATAACTATACTTTTTAATCCAACATAAAAATGGTAATAATTATACAACATCGAGCGACATACATGCATATGCGAACTCTTTTTTTTTTATGTTGTGCTAATATAAAAAAAGACATTTCGGAAGTCCAACCAGTGAGTGGCGAGCCTCTGCCTGCTGGAAGTAACATCAAATATGATAGTTATGGCAGGCGTTTGTCTCTCTTCTGTAATAGTCTACGAGATAATCTCTCCCGATTTATTTTCAATAGCCCTCTAATTTCTGACACATTCACGATAGTATTAATACCTGCCGTGACCTATTCATGCGTATATTATCCTATTGATATCCCCTGAAGCAGTTCACAGCGGGTATATATTTTGTTATACCATTATGGTGATAAATAGGCATACAGCATTACATAAATTCAAGAGAATACAAAAAAATACTATTAAATTTTACAAATTATATTCTTGTGGGTGGCGGATGGTTGTGGACATTGTGACATTTGACCATGGTTCTGTTAATGACGTAAAAAAAAGCGCGGCACCGCCTGTTCCTATGAGTCCCGCACCACCAGCGCTCTTTGCTGCCATTTTGCCGCTGTTGAGTGAACTTGTAGCCCTCGTAATAAATAATCTTGTTGCCTTTGTACGACGTCATGTACTTTGGACCTGTGAAAATATAGTAGAGTTTACAACGGCCCTCCCAACAAAAAAAAATGATCAGGAGATACCCAATCAATTCGACGAGCTCGGTGGCACAGTGGTTAGTATCGCTACTTAGACACCAACGCTCGTGGGTTCGATTCCTACACAGGACAAATATTTGTGTGCATGAACATGTCTGTTTGTCTTGGTCTGGGTGTTTTCTATGTATCATAAGTATGTATTTACGAAAAGAAATGTAATTACGTATGTTTATCAGTTGTCTAGTACCCATTACACAAGTTTCGCTTGCTTTGGGGCTAGATGGCGCTGTGTAATTTGTCCGACAATATTTATTATTATTTACTTATTTAGTGCATCCAACAGTAATTGTAAGATCTCGTATCTTGCAATTATCTACTTTTAGGAATATCTTGGCGTACTGTACCCTGATACTGAATGCTCCAAAGAGTCGATTCCTTCGTCTCCGATGTGTCTCCTCTTTTTATACCGCTTCGATGGAAAACTCTGCGGGATATATTCAAAAATTAGTAAATCAGTTATAAATGGAGTTACTGACGTGGCTCTAAGGATCAGCAAGCTGCAGTGGCGGTGGGCCACATAGCTTGGAGAACCGATGACCTATGGGGCAGAAAAGTTCTCGAATGTCGAGCATGAACCGAAACCGGTGGCCCCCCACACGATGAACGGGCGATCTTCTGAAGGTCGCAGAGGAGCCGATAGATGCAAGCGGCACAGGACCGACCGCTGTGAAAGTCTAAATGGGAGGCCTATTTAGCAGTGAAAGTCCTTCGGCTAAAATGATGACAACGAGCATATAGCCTGTTTTTGGCAAGCTGTTACCATAGCCTATGGATACTTACAACACCAGAGTTGACACGTGTGCGTCGCCGATACTGTAAATACCCCTTCACACCTTTTTTGAACAACTTCAGCTCTAGGGAAAATCTCGGCAGGGAATTCACTACACAACTTAGCGCCCTCAGAAATCTTCTCCAGAATCGTACAGAATGCGCCCATTGCGGTTCCGGTGTGATGAGGAAGGATTCCCAGCCACCGGCGAGCGGCGTGTTTACTATCATGGTAGCTACCATTGTAATATTCACGGAAGAGGTCTCATCGTGCTGCTAAGTAGCGTGGTCTTATCTTGAATCTCATACTCATAAGAAATTAGAATGAAAGAAAGACTCATACTCATAAGAAGATTTGTGTGGCGGCGGTACTGCGTCAGCCCCAACAGCAATATTGGTACTATGGCAGTTTGATGGGCCGATCCTCAAACGCTCGGTCACCATACACGTAGCACCGTGATCGAGCCGTAAAATAAATATTTCGTGTAATCACAATCATTATTACCAATTTGTAACATATATTACTAACAGTAAAATGTAACAATTATTAGTAACAGTGATTTTTTTTATAACAACTTCAAGCAGAAAGAACCGAGAATGAACCACATGACTCGATCCTTACAAAGCTCACTCGCTGCTTTAACATTGCTCGTATACACGCTCATCACTTTCTGATAAAACACGATCAATTTAGTCATGGTAGATAAGTCTTGACCTTCCGCATTGAAAATTGTTAATAATGAGAATATGGATATAACTTCGAAATATTATTTTATTTATTTACTAGCTGACCCGGCAAACGTTGTTCTACCATATCCGGTCAAACGCCAATGGTATCGAAGTGTCTCATGATTTTTTTTCGTTGAGTGGTATCGATAAGCCCCATAGGGCCCTAGCAACATGTTACTTTTAGGCGCTCGGCGATTTTGCTGCTTTATGAAAGCTAAGATAGAGCGACAGAAGTTTATCGATACCATTGGCACCACCGCCCGCGGCGGCGCGGCGATTTCGTGCTCTGTGATTGGCTCTCAACGGAAAATCATGGGGCACTTCGATACCATTCGTTTGACTGGAAATTATTAATGTTTTTCTAATATTCTTTTTATGAAATATTCTTTACGACCATACATACTCATACATACCAAATGCACATAAAAAAATCATAAAAATAAGTCGAGCCGTTACGGAGAAGTGCGACCACAAACACCGTGACACGAGATTTTTTTATATACAAGATTTACATAGTCTTTTTTACATTTCTATATAAACTATTAACATTAAGAGTGAGTGATTCAGCGGGACGGTGATATCCTCGACAAATATAACCGTGGCATTCTGTAGGATATACTTTCGGTAGTTATTCTTCTTGATAACTTCGTCCATAAATGCAAAGACAAAACTTCCGGTTTCACAATGTACGATTCCAGAGACGTTTTCTTCCGAGAACTCTTAAGCTGTGGAATGAGCTCCCAGCCGAGGTTTTTCCAAGGGACTACAGCATGGAGTTCTTCAAGAATGCGTTTTTAGAGGGTCGGCAACGCATGAGTGACACCCGTGGTGTTGCAAATGTCCATAGGCTACGGTGACTGTTTACCATCAGATAGGCCGTATGCTTGATTGCCACCTTAGTGGTATAAAAAAAATACACATTTTAAGTAATACTACTTATAGTCTATACAATATTGTCACGTCTTAGTCCCTTGCGGAATAGACAGTCTCATGTGTCTATTATATATATATATATTTACTAATTAAAAAATAATAATAAAGTAACGTATATAACCACGGATTAAAGATGTAATAAAAGCTCCAATCGCCCTCTGTAATCAGCAGCCGGTGTATCTTATAAACACTTCGACTGTCGAAATAATTATAAATAAATTGGTCTCAGACTATGATGTATCACTTCATAGTCTCTTCTATATTAGTTTCAGGATGGTTTCATACGACTATTATGGCTGATTTCTTTGAACGCTTGAAACTTGTATCGAAAACAGATGATCATACAGTTATAGCCATAGTAAGGGGGTCGACTAAACTGACAACTCCCGCGCAAACATCTTCCGTCCCCCTCGACCCGCGCAGACTCCTCGCTCTCCTACAATATTGACGCGTAGAAAAGATTATGTTCTGGTTTTAGTTAAATCATGGTTTAATTTTTAGTAATTTATTGTTTTTGTTATTTTTTATTATTTATCACACGTAAACAATATCCGTTGTAAAAATACCACGATGTCGTCACGTGGCTTCAAGCAGACAATCAAGAAAAATGGTATTTGACATATTTAATTTTTTACGAAAGAACTCAATACAACCGTTTCTCAGATATAAACAGCAGAATCTACAAACACATCGGTTTCACTGTGAAAAAGATTTTACGAGAAAGTAGCGAGAAAAGCGAAGTATCAGGATCCTTAATCGGATTTAGGACCCGAATAAGAAAAGAAGCCAGGCAAAACCAGTCACGGGCATTGATGATTTTCATAAAGGTGTAATAAGACTGTCTGTCTACAATTTCCATCTTACCGAAAAAGGATTACCGATGCTGGGTAAACTTCGTATGAAATTACGAGTTGGTGAGACTGATGATAACAGTAGTTTAATTCATATTTTATTTAATATAAATAACCTAAATCTTTTTGTATACTCTTTTTTAGTCTTTCATATTATAATTTATGTTTAAAATTATAAAGTGATAACACTTTTCCAAGCAAGTGCGTCGGGTATTGTACTCGCATGAATTAATTTTTTATTGCGAAATTACTGCGCGACACAGCAATTTTAGAGCGTAGGTACCTACGTGAATGAGCTATGATGGTGTAATTGAAAATTCGAACACATATTTTTATTAAATGGATCTTTATAGTGATATTAGTGTTAGGTCTAACTCTAATAAAAGGTACAGGTGCGAGAAAAGCGGGAAAGCGGCAGCCGGGATTTTCCGGGACGGGATTTTTTGTAATATTCCTGTTTGTATTCAACCTGTCACACATACAAGAATCTCGTCTCAGATCGTTACCGATTTCCCGCTTTTCCCTCTCCTGTGGGTTTTGGCATTAACAATTTAAAACTTTTTGAACAATGGTGGAGCATGATTATGCACATTACTACACTTGATAATAACGTCTTCCACTGTGTAGACGTAAGCCCGACACAGTTTGCTGTTGTGTGTGCCGCAGTTCCAACGGTGTTTGGCTCCTATCTGGCGTTGCCGGGTGAACTTGTACCCATCCAGGTAAATCAATCGAGAGCCACGAGATGACGTCACGTACGTAGGAGCTGCGAACAGATTTTATGCAGTTTAGATTCTATGGGCTTTTAGAAGCCAAGAACGCAAGCCCGAATATATATTTTTCTCGTTGCTTAGTGTAAACACTAGTAACAGATCACAAAGTACTTGCTAAGACGTTTATGATACAAAGAAATATTACGCGTGTGGAGTAAGGTTGCACAAAATGCATGTTCAAGCATCTTTTTAACTATACTTTTTTTCCTGCTACTTTGTGTATTCCACACCATTTCCAAATTTTATGCCTTAGCTTTAGCAGTTACGATTTTAAGTTAATTTTAAACAGAAGTTCCGTATCTCAAAAAATAAAAACGTATTTTTGTCGCACACATGAGACAACGAAAATATTCGCTATCCTAGCCTATATTCTGTACCTCACCGCGTTGTCACCAAATTTCATACAGTTAGCTTCAGTAGTTACGGTTTTAAGTTAAGTTTAATCATTTTAAGGATCCGAACTTCACAAGGTAAAATCGTCTGTTTGTCACAAATTTGGCATAGTTGCTGCACACATACAAAGAGAGGGCCCTCAGGCAACATACAAGCATACAACCCGCTTGATGTGAAGAGGTCAATTACCATAATCAACGAATTCATATATAAGAAATAATAAATTGCTCCCCACACTGGTATATCAACTCCTGCCGTATTATTAGGATCGTACTAGTAAAACAACAAGTTGTCTGTATTTTATATTTGATGGTTTTTTTATTTGGTGAAATCCGCCCTGGTTGAAAATTTCAATCTGCTATTTACATAGAATGATTACGTAATTTGAAATGATTCTCTGTACCATCCACCACGAGAACGGAATAACAATTGTAAATGTTTATTTATATGTAATAAAAAATTAATTCACTAGGTCACAAAGACCGAGCCGTTAATATTACTCGTAATAATACAAAGTGATGGTCAAAACGAAAGAAGCGATTCAACTTAATGACTTGTTTATATTAATATATATACATATTTGGGAACAACAATAAATCGAAAATAATAAAAAAATCTTTTCCTTATAAAGGTGATCAGCTCAGATTTTAAATTGAAGAAAAAATCTTAATATGTCAATGATGTTGTGTTTTTTTTATGAGCATAAAGATGCTCTTGTAGTAAAAATTGAGAAAAATCAGCAATATCGTTTTGACCTTTACTTTTGTAATTGTGCTTTGTGTCTCTTCGCCAAAACAAGGTCTACAAATGTGACGAAGCATGTCCACGTAAGTGACATCTCTAGCCAGGCACTTTTCGGGACTTCATAGTATTGGGCACATTCGATAACATTTTTCTATTGTACATTGGCCTCAATCGTCTGGTACACAGAATGCTTTCGGTCTCTCTCTCTCACATTCTTGCTGGCGGTGGGTGATTATGCACATTATAGCATTTTATAAATTCATCGTCAAGAGTATATATGTAAGCTCGGCACTGTTTGTGTCTGTGGGTCCCGCATCGCCAACGGGTCTTCCTGCCCTGATCCCGCTGTCGGGTTAGTTTATACCTGTCGCAGTATATTATACGCGTGCCTCTAGAATTCGTCATAAATATGGGAACTGAAAAAGAAATCAAACAACAAATTCAGGCTACTTCTGGAGAGTAACTCTAAATCACGACCAAAAAACCGGGTGTTTCATATATTTAGGATGGTGACCAAAAAACTTGGCATGCTCAACAGAGCAAAACAGTACTTCAGCGTGGGGCAAAGACTTAAGTTATACAAGACTCAAGTGAGACCGCACACGGAGTGTTGCAGTTACCTTTGGGCGGAAGCACCTTGACATCAACTAGGACCGTGTGATTCGGTTCAGAGACGTGCTGTGCGAAATGTCAACGATCAATGCACGGTATTGAGCCTTTAAGGAGAGATTTTGCCTCCCTTTGTGTGTTCTACCGATTGTTCAACGGGTTGTGTTCTGAAGAATTATTCGATATGATGCCAACAACTTTTTTTACAACCGACTGCTTGCCGACAGCCTCACACGGTAAAACTGAAATGGTCGCGTACCGTGCGGTTCCAGAGAAGTTTTCTTTCGAGAACTCTCAAATTGAACTCCCAGTCGAAGTTTTCTCACAGGACTTCACCGTGGGGTTCCTCAAAAAAGGCATGAAAAGGTTTTTAGAGGGTCGGCAACGTCGCATACCATTTGTGTTGCAATGCACGTAGGCTACGGGGACTGTTTACCATCAGGCAGACCGTATGCTTGTATAAAAAAAAATTAGAACGGCTAAGTTATAACCTCTTAATGATTAAAAAGACATGCTAGGTAATTTAGCATGATTTTAAGTTCTGTTACTTTTTCAATTTTAGAATAGGGCCCCAAAAAAAGATATAATTTCAAAAATACTGTAATTAAACTCATTTATCATCGCAGGTCTGTTCTTGCACATCTCATATTCTGGCAGGCGGTGGATGATTATGCACATTATAGCATTTGACGAATATGTCGTCAACAGTGTAAACGACGCCTGGACAATGTCGGGTTCCGCACCACCATCGGGTCTTTAGTCCTTGTACCCGATGACGAGTAAATTTGTACCCATTGCAGTATATTATGCGCGTACCTCTGGATGTCGTCATGAATACGGGATCTGTGAAAAAAAGTTTATACTTATTAGAATAGTTCTTTGTTAGAAATACTGAAGGACTATGGGAGATAGCTATAGTTATAGACATCACTTCGTAGTTACTTAGCTATCTATTTCATAGCTATAGTTATAGACATTACAGGAATAACTGTTATGTCTAAATTTATTTTTGTCTGAGTTTGTGTGTTGAGTAAAACCATGACCCTTTGACGATGACGTTTGGACAATGTCTTTAGAGTCCCAAGTTAATCTCACATCCAAGGGATGCTAGCAAACGACGTTCTGGTGAGAGAGTTACATTTAATAATAAGCAGTTATTAAATGTAGCTATACACTACTATTAAATTGAGAAAGTATGTCTTACCTTATTGTAAGAACCGCGGCCCAATAACATTAGCTAGAGTGCTGATATGCTTTTGACACTATCTAAGCCACTAGAAATCATCTGAGGAGCTACTGCGCAAGCAGCGGCCGTGATAACGGGACTGACCGATTTTTACTCTTCAAGTAGCAAGCATTAGATTTCGCGTATTAGACGTAAACAATGTTTTACAAATATCACCCGATGTAGTTTTTACGAAAAAAAAAGATGGATTATTATATACTGCCCTCCCGTCGCGACTGCCATATATATGGCACTCGCTTACGACACATATATGGAGTAACGGTACCACCGGGTTTGAACAGGCACATAAAAAATATACACATAGGAATCACTTTATTTGTAATAACACAGCACATTATATAACTAGTGATAACTGCATACCACTATATCAAATCAACAAGCATTTATTATACAAAATACTAATGACTAACATCAAGAATCTAAAAATAAAAAAAAAGGTGAACTCAAAATCGATGATTATTTAATTCCACTAACGATTTATGACCAACTACGGTAGATCCAAATTGGATTTTATTAATTCTGTAAGTCGGTTTTCAGTGTAGGTTATTGGTAATTATTTAAGCTCAGTAGAGTATCTAATCAATTAGCACACAAGATGTATCTATAGGTCAATAGCTGTTCAATCATTGAACTTATTATTCTTAAGCCGTAAAACAGCATTTGTAGAGCTATTGAGCTGTAACAACCTATTAGCAGTTTTTAAACAATGCTCAATTCACAATAGGGAGGAATGGAACGGATGCGAAATTCATATCAAAATAAAATTGTACATGATATTTTGATATTTAGGTTAATTGAGTAAGGTACAAAATTAAATACGAAACCAAAAGAGACCAGAGACTTTTGACATTATTCTGTGGAATTTTGCAACTACCGTTTTTAACGTCTGGGCAGGTTTTATGTTATACAATCGACAGAATGTTCACTATGCTATATGCTAATAAAATTCGCTTCTATTTCATTTCCCGGTAGTATAATTTAAGCCTTAGTGACGGCAACGCCCGGTGTTCTTATCTTCCATAGATCACGGTACCTGCTATCTATATATTTTCAGTAAGTCCTTTCCGGGGTAGGCAGTGACGACCGAGCGTCATATGACTCGATCCTTCCACATTTCACTCGCTTCTACCATCATTACATTCACTCTTTTCATGCACGCTCGGTTCCCCTAGGACTCGTGACATCACCTTCTGATAACACACGACCAATTTGTTTGTGGTATGCAAGTCTTGGCCGTCGTCGGCTTCTGCATCCTTCAGTAGTACGAATAAATCTAGGTGAAAGGATATTCCTCCAGCCTGTTTTTTAAAGTGGCCTTTATGTCACCACCCTGTCCTTTAGTAGTAATGTTTAACTTTTCATAGATAAATGAAGCAAAATTATCTTTTATTATCATCTACCTTTGAATTCGTAATATGCAAGTTTCGATACAGAATTATTATTCAACAATAGGGGGGTGATTATGTATATTTCGAGATCTGACAATGGTTTGGTCTCTAGTCAGTATAACCGCTTTACAACCGTAGTTGACGTGAGTACCGCAACGCCAACGAGTCTTGTTGCCTATTGGGTAGTGACGACTGAACTTATAACCAGATAAGAACAGTATCGGTATACCTCTCGTGGAAGTTGCAGTGTAGTAATCTGTAGTAGAAAAGATTATTTATAAACTCAGAAAAAGGAATAGAGTAACAGTCTGTAAGTGGCGGGTTGGCAAAAAGTAAATTAGTTTTTATAAACAAAGGATTTATATTAGAGTAATATCAAGGAAAGTAATATAATTATGTGTATGATTCATGATTTTATTCCCCCACAAGCTATGTAGTATTCGCACAGAGATTTGATATCATTAGCACTTCTTAGATCGATCATCATAGTCATCATGTCGGCCTGTATTGTTGAACATCTGCCTCCTTTCAAGAGAGCTATTCGCCTCGATCCTAGACCACCTGCTTCCATCGACTTCCTACAATTTTTTTCAGGTCAGTGGGCCGATTCTACTAAAAACTGCAACTGCACTGCAGCGTGGCGTGTGTCAAAATGCGTACATTTTGACGTTTCGGTATTCTGTTAAACGATCTGACAGCAGCGACATTGCAGGAATGTTGCAGTAAATGAATCGCTCTGTTAAAAAACCTGCACTGCAACTGCACGTTTCCTGCAATATAATCGTATTCTGATAATTTGTTTTGACATTTGTATACCGGTGACAGATGTTTTGAAGGAGTTTACTTGCAATTTTGTTAACGTCACTCTTGAGCAACTTTTGCGAAGTGAAATTAATATTCTGAGGCGGTGAATTATATTTGCTTTGTTTTGGGAGATGTTTGTGGATAAATATAATTAAGTAAAGCTTCTTTTCGGTTAGAAATACCTCCACTCCGGCAACCAAGGTCAATAGTGAAACTATAGGAGTCAACATTAAATAAAAATTCAGTTTTATTAGATTGAAATATGGCAACATTTCAGGTTTTAAGTAGTTTACTTGCAGGATACGCACAGTTGCAGCGTAGTTGCAATGCCGTTGCAGTGCAGCATACGCGCAGTTCCAGCGCAGTTGCAGTGCAGGAAATTTTAGTAGAATACACCTATCGGCACTGCACTATTCCTGCACGACTCAAGTGATAGGCGTAAACGTGCAGTTGCAGTTATTTAGCAGAATTGGCCCACAGGCTTCATCTAGTGAGGGGTCCTCCCACACTGCGTGTATAAGGGGGATGCCAATCGAGAATCTTTTTCCCCCATCGGTTGTCTGTTCTCGAGGCCTATTGCCACTTCAGTTTGGGCAATATCAGTTAGTTAGTTCTATTGCAGATTCTAATTCTAATACACAGCTCATCTTTCTAATTCTAATACACAGAGAAACTCCGAGCATAGCTTTTTACATAGCACGCAGAGCGACCCTGAGCTTCCCTATATGGCCCGCAGTGAAGAGCTGTATCTCAGTTCCACATGTTGTCGCAGGTTAAACAGACTGTTCAAAGACCTTAGATCGAAATGGTATATTAAAATTTACAATATTGATTTGGCAATTGTGGTATTCTTACCAAGTTGTCAATTACATGTCACATCTTAAACGACACATTTTTTGTTAACATTTTGATATGATATGTTTTTAAAGGTAAATAACGTCTCTCTTGGTCGACTTTACACGTAAATTAAGTCGAGAACATGGAGATAACAGAGTTTTTTTTTTGGATTTTTTAACGGAAGTATAGCGTGTTTTATTTTTGTTCTAATATATTTTTGTTTTAATTTTGTTCAGGAAGACTGCTGCGACCACGGACGCTGCAAAGCATTCGAAACGTCAGGTTCAACAAAATAAATAAAACATGCGATACTTCCGTTAAAAATTGTTTAATTCAATTTGTCAGCGCAGTTAATATGTATATACATGCCAAACTACAGCTTTCTTGTATCAAACGTCTCTGAGCAACGCCGCGGACAAACGGACGGACCGACAGACAGACGGACATGGCGAAACTATAAGGTTCCTTGTTTACCACAGACCCCTAAAAAATGGCGCTGCAAATGTCTAACATGACTTGCCGCTGCGTGTTCATCTAAAAAAATATTTCAAAT
The DNA here is from genome assembly GCA_947507595.1 of Pyralis farinalis. Taxonomy (NCBI): domain Eukaryota; kingdom Metazoa; phylum Arthropoda; class Insecta; order Lepidoptera; family Pyralidae; genus Pyralis; species Pyralis farinalis. Next base: position 6,697,230 of record OX382270.1, read on the forward strand.
GTTTTACGTATGCCTGTCTTGCACCCTTGTTAATAAAACAAAACATAAAAACGTTACAAATCCATACTAATGGATTATGACCATTAAAATGAAAACCTTTCATATTTGTTTATAATTTGAGGAGTCGTAAAATAAATTAGGCTTGATGGTTGAACAGTAGTATATTTTAAATATAAAAGTATTTACGAATCTAAAAATATAAAAATTTATCAATACTACAATTTAAATTTAACATTTTGTGTATTTTTTGATGAAAATTTCGAAAACATTTTTTGTCATTAAAACACAAGTTTATATCACATATGATGCAGTGGCCATGTGTTTTCATATTACATATATATCCTAATTTTATTGGTTTTACATTTACCCTACAGAATTACTTTTGCTGATTTTATTTTACAATAATGGCGTTGTTTTGGTGTAATGTTTTATACTGACTTGTACACGTACTACTTTTTGAAGTGATACGAAAATCGACGTCGTGTCCATTTAATCATATATTCTACTAAGGTTATGCTTTTTATTAAATCATTTATTATGTAACAATATTACATTGTGTTGAACATTTACAAGAATATACAAAAAAAAATATAAATAAAATGAAAACACTTGCATACAAATAAATAATTATCAAGCTAACAATAAAAAGAATCAAATGTCAAAATTATATAAAAGTAATAAACGCTTAATGTTTTTATAATTATTTGTGGTCAGCGTTGGGTTAAATATTCATCTACAGAGTAGCAGCGCGTCAATAAGAGATATTGCTTCAATTTGACGTTGAACTCTTTTGTATATAAAATATTGTTAATTTCAAAAGGTAACTTATTAAATTAATCACTTGTTGTATAATAAACTCTTAATGTGAAGCAATGCCCAAAAATAGTAAAATAAAAATATTAAAAACACATTCTCGCTCCTTGAATTCCCGCGTAAAAGATACATTTGAGTAGATATATATACAAGTCTATTACGAAGTGAGTAAGGGTTAATTCCCACAGAAAGAGCCGCGGTGCGCAACGACTTCTCGATGCAAAATATTAAGAATATTAGCGAGTAGTTTGAATCTTATCAACTGAAGGAAAAAGATTAAATTTATTTGAAGCGATAGAATAGGCAGCGCGTTGCAACAAGCAGTCGCGAAGATCGAGAGTTGTAGCGACTAGTGAAGAAAGGTACAGTCGCGAGTTCCCCGGATGCTGAACGCCTCATTTCTTTCAGTGAGGGCTGACTCTTAAGATAAACTGTAGTTTAGAATACTCTTTATTGCATCATTAACAAATACAATAGGTGGGCTCTTCCAGACGACACGAAAAGAAACAATCATAAGTAAAAAGTATGTAGATGGCGCATTTATGATAATATAATTTGACTTTTATACATTACATCGCATCACACATTCAAACAAAATTAAAAAATAGAAAAAACATGGCAGAGGTCAACATACAATAATACATACAATAATATTTACATAGTTTAGTGTAAATTAAGACTTGGTGCTGGGTGGTTATGTTCATTATGACACCTCACAATTTCGTTATCACCAACAGTGAAGATCACCGCTCGACAGCCTCGGTTAAAGTGGGTTCCGCAGCGCCATCTGGTTTTGAAATTAATTTGACAGTGTCGACTGAACTTGTATCCAGATATGTACAGTACCGGGATACCTTTCGAAGATACTGTCGTGTAGAATCCTGTAAGGTAAAATACGATGGTTTAAAAGTGCTGAAAACTAGGAAGTTTTAATTTCACCAAAAAGGGATTAATTCGACTCTAGGTGCTTCATAATAAAAATAATGTACTAGGGATTCCCGTGATATTACACGTGTCCATAGGCTACGGTAACTGCTTACTATCAGGTGGATTAAACATTTGTTTTCTGTCATAGACGTATAAAATTAATAGAAAAACACAATTAATAGATGCAACGAATAAGTTAGTAGAAATCTTTATTTATATATTTTAACATATATCATATCCATTGAGCACGAGTTATATATAACAGAATGTATAAAAATATAGGAATCGGCAAGCGTGCATAAAAAGAGCTATGAATGTTGAGGAAGAGAGCGAGGTATGTAAGGATCGCGTCTCTCTCTTCTCTCTGCCTACCCCGAAGGGATCTGCGCGAAGATGTATATCATACATAGGGCTTGAACACAGATGTGAGATTGAAATAAATTTTCAAAATTCTTCCAAAGAAGACACCTGTCTCATCATTCATTCTTTAATGTCGTGATTTCACAGTTTGTAATTCATATTGACGACGACGAGTACTGTAAGATCGGTGAATCCTATACATTATCAATGCTTCACTTATGTTAAAAAAACGTAAAACGATTTCATTACAAGAATTTCGTCACGACTGTATCTAATCGCGTGACAACAATTTTAGTTACCCGATGACATTTTTTGTTGATAAGAGACTTTGTAAATCTAGTTTTTTATTGATACGATATTTCCGGTTCAGTATTAGTGGTCGTTATCAATGGTGGATGGTTATGCACGTTAGAACATCTGACAATTTCATTGTCGCCGACTGTAAAAAACGCCGCCCGACAGCCGCGGTGTGCGTTTGTACAGCGCCACCGAGTCTTGTAATTCATACGACAGTGCCGACTGAATTTGAATCCAGACAGGTACATCACTGGAACTCCTCTACTGGATGACGTCTTGAATGATGGACCTGTAAACGCAAAATGTATGATAACTTTCATATATTATTATGTACACATCGTTTGCCAAGACACCGATTCTTCGCAGTTCGCGCGCGGATCGCATATCTCACAGGGTTTTGGTGTGGACAACTAGATGTCGCTAGTGGTTTCGTTGTAATAGGTAATGATGAATTTATACTGAGTTATCGGTGGCGATTGTAACGGTTTGTATAAAAGATTAACTATTTGTATTAGCTTTTCGAATATATTTATAAAAGTTACTAACACATTAGGCCAATAAACGATTTAAAACTGCAATCTGCTTCCTAGCTGAAAAAGCTTATTATGACTTGAAAACTTTCTAAATGATTAGATGCTTTAAAAAATATTAGTGAATTATAAATATCGTGAAGTTTAATCGTACACTACATTAACGTGGTAGATGTGAACTTATTTTGTATTTTTATGATTCGTAGATCTTTAATTTTAACGTAACCTTTAATTTTAAAGTTTAGTAATACCTATTTATTATCAATAACTAATTTAATATGCCAGCAAGGCGAATAATGACTGCACTTATTATTAACTTATTTAACACCAATGTCCCATGTTTATGAATAAATAAATAAATTATGAAATTAAAAAATACGGACAGTTTCGCAACAGGATAGGTATAAGAGCGTCATTATTTGCTTTTCTTACTTGCATTTGCTTTATTACTATAAGCTGTGGAATGAAAACTTTTTGCAATGAAAAAATTTATAAATTTGACACCTATTCTCTTCTTTTCTGACTGAGGGTTGTGACCATTACTAAGTTCTTACTGAGGCTTTGTTGGACTAAGTTCTATCTAGCTTTAAGACATCCCAAATGCTTCATTCGAATCCTCTGGTTTCCTTGACAATGTTACCTACATTTATTTGTCTGGAACCTTCGAATCTTTTTCCATAAGTGACCATATGTTATTCAAAGTTGTCTAATTCTCTTCGAACTAGGTATCTAATACGTAAGGATTTCTCTACATGCATGTTGTAGACAGATGTGTTGTTATATTCAACTCAGTCGAATAGATACGTTTATACGGTACGTATTCTATTGGTGTCAAACTAATATGAACCCTAATCTTCTCTATAGTCCAATATGCTTTAGAGACTTAGAGTTACAGGCGACGAATTATGTCAAGAATTGATGCATTCGCAATGTGGTGTAATTCAGAATGTAGGTTGTCGTTACAAAATTTGAATTTGCCATCATAATTTTTGACGTCACAATTTCTCATGCTGAGTAGTGAGAGTTTCGCGAAAGGTGATAATGAGCAGTGGCGTGCACTCCATATAGACAAAAAGACATTGCCTACCCTATCAATTTGATAAATACCATCCGATGTTTCATTCTTAAACATAGTTTTTAACTAATATTTCGTATCAAAAACAAAAATTAAAAACAGCTCCATCTATCGGTATCAGTAAGTTATTAAAATCATCGCTAGTCATATTCAAATCGCAGCTAGGCGCTACGCTACACCAGCGCCGCATTGGCAGCTTTTAACGGCGGAAGACACTAACTATTTCTGTCTAAATTTACGTATGTGTGCCGTGTTGTTAATACAAATACTGTAGTGTGCATTCCTGTAATTACATTGCCCACAATAACACAAATAACGCACACTATCGCATAGTATAGACAATGTCTTTTCAGCTGAACGATAACGTAAATTACCTAAGTGTCGCGAGCATTGCTACGTAACTATTTTCAAAAGTAGTTTGCTGCATATAATTATAGTGAAAGATATTGCCATTTCTTTTTTTCGTATAAAATTGATGTTAATTTTATTTTGATTTTAAGACGGCCGCCATTGTTTTTGTTTTGAATCGATTGACTGGTAGCAGACGAAATAAGATTTTAAAGTTTTAAAGTTGATAAATATGGATGATATTCACTGCGAAAGTTGTTCATGTGGTGTGTGTAGTGTTCGGTGAATAAAAACAAGTGATCACATACATCATTATTTCCACAAGACTGGGTAACCAAAATCAACATTCTGTATTTTTTGGTAAGTTAATAGCTTTTAAAAAAATCTGCCTACCCTGTCAAAAATCTCTGTGCACGCCACTGATAATGAGACACTAAAAATAATGTAGGCTACATACGGCGAGAAAAAAGGATAAAGAGAAAATAAAACATGAGTGTGAAAAGACGTACGTAAAGGTGCTTTTCCACCAGAGATGTGTCATGCTACGTTGCTACGGATTCGTTTGGTATCCACCAATTATATTCATTGGCCCACATAGCATAGTACAGGTGGAAACGGCTTCTACTAAGCTATGATTTTTATGTGGATAGATGCGTGCTATGGATCGTCACGAGTGGTGTAACTATGTGCAGAGCAGAGTACCTACAGTAGGCGCACGTTTGTCACTGTCGATACATCGCATAGCTAGAGGTGAATTATGACACATTAAATCACGTCTTTAAAGTTCATTGAAATTCACTCGTTACTATTAGAAATAGGATCATTATTACAGGGAGTGCTTGAACAACAGGTTATAATATTGTGTTAAATTTTAGCCTACGTTTAATAATTTTTGTTTTTTTCTCATTTGGAATTCTATTTTGAGAGTAAAAAAGAAGAAAAACATGCCAGGAAAGTTTCAGAATGATTTTATTTTCGTATATGAATTATTTACAATGTTGAAAATTTTAATAAAAATATTTAAACAAATATGGCATATATTAACTTGTTCATGAATATAACTCATAAGATTTCCTTGTACTGTCCGTGTATCTGTCAGGAGGAAATTCATCAATGCAAGCATTGTGTGACGCGCAAGAGATGGAGCTGCACGGGGCCATCTCCTGCGCGTTCACTTATATACGAATTAAAGTAAAAAAGATTTTTGCAGGAATGCAACATGTGAGTGCCACCCAATAATTCACAAGCTTTGGTAATTGCTTACAATCAGGCGAACCATTCGCTTTTACCGTATATAAAAATGTCACAATAGTTACAAACTCGTTCAAAAAAGTTTATTTAATACATAAAGGCTTCATTTGCGCGTTAGAAAAATCTATGTCTATCTATATCTTCACGCCAAATCATTTGCGGGGTAGGCAGAGAATCGAGCGTCGTATGACTCGGTCCTTGCACACTTTACTCGATTCTTTAAAATTTATAGTTCTTCTCATGCACGCTCGCCGCTTCTAAGACTTCTGATATTAGAAAGAAAAACAGCAATTTTAGGATACAGGAAAACTCGGTACATGATCGCAGAGTAACCTTCTTCTGACGAAATGATTTTTCCGTTGAACTCTATGCTTGGTTTATTCATGGTTATGTTGATTCTTGCACTTGACTATTTCATTATATATGGTCATAACGGAAGCAGTACACCCTTTATTATGGTGGCTGGCACAGTGCCAACGGACCTTACAGCCATTCTGCTTATGACGACTGAATCTGGATTTTGATATGACTAGAATTGGTCCACCGTAGATCGACGTAGTGTAATACACTAAAAAGAAAAATGACACTTAGACTACATCACTATTATAATGTAGATAGGGCCAGTGAAAAATATCTCAAAAGTTAAGATACGCGATATTGGATATTAACAATTTCTTAATGGTTAATATCAATATCGCCAATCTCAACTCTTGAGAAAGGAGATATTTATTCTTCGTCACCAATATATATCGGCGGTGAAGAATCAATTAATTGAGAAAATAAATGTTTTTATTTATATATTTGTTTGTAATGGATAAACTCACAAAATACTTAACTGATTTCAAAAGTTGTTACGCATATTGAAGGCTACATTATAAGCAAGTAATTGTATACTATATTTTATTATCAACAAATTAGAGATCCCTATGAACATTTCAATAATGTAACATAATAATTGCCCGCATAAGTCATTATTTGGTATGCGCTGCGAAAACATAATTACCTACAAATAGTCCTTAATACTGTATGTGTAACTATTATAGTTTTTCTTTTTTTTAATACTACATCGGGAGGCATACAAGCATACGACCCACCTGATGTTAAGCGGGTTCCGTAGCCTATTAACGCCGCGATGCCTCCTCTGCTGCTTACACAGGAACTCCTTGGGAGCTTACTGGTGACCGCACTCACACGCAGGAACACAACAGCCCTCTAAGGAGTTGTTATTTGGCTGCGAGGTTGTTGAGGTGGAGGTGCGAGTTTTTCTGTGAGGTGGAGGTACTTCCCCAGACGGCTTGCTTTGATGCGCCCTACCTCTTAAACATCTTAAAACATCCAGACCAAGACAAACAGACATGTTCATGCACACAAATTTTTGCCTTGTGTGGGAAACCCACGAGCGTTGGTGTCAAAGTCGCGTCATTCACGACTTAGCCACCGAGCTCGTCGAATAGTCAAGTTACAATAACCGTGTTTTGTTCAAACGATGATGACACTCAAACCATGATATTAATCCTTATGCAAGTAAAGAGTTTCATAAGGTATTGTATTATGTTCTGTTTGTAAAGTATTATTTCATATTGTTATATATCTAACCGTGCGAAGCCGGGGCGGGTCGCTAGTGCTTTATAAAAAAGGTGTCGTAACTTGTGTCAAAAGCTTATATGAAGATTTATATACCTACTTTGTACAACTTTGGTTAACGAGACGAAGCTTAGTATGGAGTTCTTCACACAAGCGTAAAGGAATTTCTTCCTTCATATTTCAAAGTGACGAGTTCAAATAATGAGGAGAATCTCTAGAGATTTAAAATTCTGTTGTGATATTAGTGCACATACTTTAATTCGCATTATTTGTGAAAATTTTAAGTAAATATTATTTATAACAAAAATAAACTTAATTTAAAATATAAAACTATATCATTTGAATATAGATTCGCCATATATCTCTAAAATTTAAACAGAGAATAATGAAATAATATAAAGTTATACACGATATTCTACATGAAATTCAGTTAGCTACGCACTCTGTGCTTAAACGATCAAAAACATTAAATGAAAATTAAGCTCGCTTTAAGCCATCATTAAGTATAATTATCATTATTTATTAACTTCATTAGTCTTTATTATTATTAAGGTCTTTTACATTTAAAACAAATTCAAAAATTCGGACGCCAATTCATTTCAGTCACCAATTTAACAACAAATGGCCGCCCAATCCAAATATGTTATGCTACATAATTATGCCACTGGAGTCCACGGTTGGTCGATTCATGAGTATGTTCATTCTTGCACCTGACTATTTCATCCTCTATGGTCCAAACGAAAGCTTTACATCCTCTGTTGTGGTGGCTGGCACATTGCCATCGGATTCTGCAGCCACATTTTTTGTGGCGACTGAATCTGTTCTCTGCTATAACCAGAATCCGTCCGCCGTGCACTGAGGTGGTGAAATAAAATTCTAGAAAGGAAATATACAATTGTATGTAGAAATGCTGAAAAATGCTGCCCGTAGAAAGTTATAGGCATAAGTCTTTGGTTGAAAATACTACAGCATGTTTCCTATCGCCTTATGTCGAGAGATCACCTCCACGACGAAGTAGAAAATCTTCATTTTAGGCATGAATATATCATTAAGAAAAACAAATGAATAAAACAATACAGCTTATGAACATTAATGTCTATTTATTTATATTTCCACATCAAATAAATTCATCCGATATCCGTAACAACTAAGAAGTTCAAATATGTAAGAAGTGCTGCCATGTACGCTGCTGAAGTGCGGATTGGCGGAGGCCAGTATTTCAAGCCGCCCGAAGGCCGCTGACTTTATATTGCCTACTGTCAACAACAGCTCAACGGCTCAGGACCTATCGCTGTGGACTAACCGACGGCTTAACGTGACCCCCGAAGCACCGAGAAGCTAAAGATAGACAAACTTATCCATAGACTCATCAATGACAAGCTCGGTGACGCAGTGGTTAGTAGATAACGCTCGTAGATTCGATGCCCACACAGGACAAACATTTGTGTGCATATACATATATGTCTGTTTGTCTTGGTCTTGTTTGTCTTGGGTTGTTTTCATAAGTATGTATTTACAAAACAATGTATTTGTGTAATGTATTTACGTATTTAGTTATGTAGTGCCCGAAACACAAGTTTCGCTTACTTTGGGGCTAGATGGCGCTGTGTAATTAGTCCGACAATATTTATTGGCTGCAATATCATAGGCTGCAGTTGACGTTGCTTAACGCCACGACGCCATTGAGCTCTCTAGGTGGTTTTACCAACATAGTATTAATTCTTATCTAAATAAATATGCCACTTATCCTATACGAGAATCTTAAATGTTAAACATAATAATATGTTAACAGCGACAATGCGACAGCGGTATTATACTGTTAATGTACAATGCCACCATACCATCTTTCCACCAGAAGTAATCCGGCTAAGTATAGACAACAAGTAGTACCTGTGCGAAACTAGGGAGAGTATTTAGTATATTATATATTGTAATGTGTATTATATATTGCAATTAACATTATGTACCGACCACTACAGATCAAGCTATTCACCCTTGCATCTTATGTCGTAGCAGTAATAGTGAAATTTGCATGGTTTTGTACAGTTTCATCTGATGTCGTGTGCACTTAAAAGTCACTTAAATAAGACCCAGTTACAATAAATTCGTACTTTTATTGTGGAATCACAAATGAAATAGAAGTTAAACATACAAACAATTTATTTTCAAATATTGCTACACATAGCAGTCATTTCAAATTTACCCCCTTTCTCATTTGAAGTTTATTCAAATTCGTATACTCAGTTATCTATCTACCATTTTGCGATTTAATTAAATCTTTTGATTACATTTGAACATGCAATTTCGAATAAGACACATGTGTGTAATGTCAAAAAATTTCAGGAATTAAAAAAACTGTTTATTGTCTAAAGTGTTACATATATTAATAATATTTATTTGAATATAACCGGACATTTTACAAATACTGAATACAAAATGTGCCCTTCGTAATTCCGTTAAAAATGATTATTTTCATGACTATTAAAAAAATGCGTATTTTTCATCTTTAAAGGAATGTATTGTAGCGGTCTCCGGGTCAAATTTACTCTATATATAATCAACAATGGAAGTTTTATTTTGTTATTTTTGTTACTTTCTGCTTATTAAGCGTTTTGTTGGACATGGAACATAGTTCAAATATATATATTATTGATTCATGTTTTCATGGTCAGGAACTACAGAAGAAGCTTTTGTAGGTACGAAATAAACTTAAAAAACGAACTTAAATTGCCAAAAATAGTAGACATGAACGGAAGATTGCCATTCTTACCTTTTTTGCTTTTACATAAGATGAATCGTATCTTGATTTTACCCTGAAATAATTTTACGTACTTTAAAAATAATTTGTAGTAAATAATTCTAAATCCGGTAATATATTCTCAGCTCAAATCTGACCCAAAGACCTTCCTCGTCAGTAATGAACGTTGTGAAAAATTGCCTATTTATGAATAAGGATTTTATGAATAAGGAAGGATTACGTTTAAAATTGTCCAAGTAACAGACCGCCTTTAGTGCTTTTTTGTATTCAAATTTAAATATTTTTATTAGCAAAATAATGTAAATAAAGCACCTTATCGGTAAGTATTATTTGAATGAGCTTGTATTATTTGGATGATACCAATTTGATATTGCAGTGTTCATAAGTAGATGAAGTAAGGTTCAAATTGATTGTCTTGTTCAAATTGTTTTCAGTATAGTTTACACGATAATCACCTTAATAGGTAAAGGCAATGAAACAAGCAATTCTTGTATCCAACGATTCGGATTAAATTTTGTTTAGGTTTTGCTTTTTACGTTTCTTGAAATAAAGGCCATAATACACAAAAAAAACGACTTTTTAATTAAAGTAAATCTTCGATAAATCTTTGCGTGATACTAATTTAATATAAACTTAATAAAAATATGATCGAAATTAATCCTTAGACAATTAAGAAAACATAAAAAATTTACCGATATATTGAGAAATTCCCTGTTTTTCAAGTCGATGAACAAAAAAGCCGTATGCATTCTACGTCTCCAGGAGGAGGATCATGATTATGAAAATTAGAAACCTTGATCAATCGATCATTAACAGTGGTAAGTGCGGCAAGACAGCCCTTGGTGTGGCAGCAGCATCGCCAACGGGTCTTGGTCCCTTTTATATGTTGGCCGAATCTATATCCTCCCATAATAAGTATTCTACCACCCCGACTAGACGTCGTGAAAGTAAAAGCTGGAAAACCAAAAATATATTAATCAGTTGAAATTACATACATACATAAGAAATGATACATACATAAGATGATATGTATGTATGTCAGTCGAAATTAGTACTTACAATACAATATTTTATTCTATCAAACGAATCTTATCATCTATCTGGTTTAATTTTAATCACAAGCGAAGATGAAATGTTTAAATGAACAAAACCGGTCAAGTGCGAGGCGGGCTTGCTCACCGTGGGTTCCCTACGGTCCATGAATTATATAACTAAGTTTAATTGTATAGAATATTTGAAAATTATCAAAAATATATATAGTATTATTATGTCTTCACGCTTGTCCCTTGCCGGGTGGGCAGAAAGAAGCAAGCAGCAATAATTTTCTTAAATGACATCTTAGTTTATCAAGAAATTTTCCTCGATTTTACATAAAACTACCAAGGGAATATGTTTCTTTAAACAAAAAGCTGTCCAAACGTTTGGATCATGTACGACACATATATTTATTACTTTACTAAATATGAAACAAACTAGGCCCTGTTTGTGGCGCTGCAATCTGGTTCTAGGATTTTTCTTATTTTCGGGCAGGACGACTGTCGGGTTTCAATTTCCATTGGCGGGATTCGCTACTCTTAAGTTAAGTCTGCATGGAGCGACTGCCGGCAGAATTCAACAATCCAGAGGGAAAATCAGATCTTTTCTTAGGTTAGGTCATACGTCTTTCGAAATACAATTTCTTGGACATAAGGGTTGCTCCAGGAGGTTTTCTATCGCCGAGCAAGTAATAATTACAAATATGTACATAAATCCGATAACACGAATTTAGTGGTACGTGCCAGGATTTGAACCGGAAACCAGTTGGTCATTAAACCGGTTCTTTATTCATTGGACTATCACTGCTGCCGGGTAGCATTTCGACGTCCGCTAGTATTTAATAATTATTTAGTTTAGCATCAAATCTTTAGCGAATCTCTAATCTACGAGTAGGAATTAAAAGAATGGTCAGTCATTTAAATATATATATATGTCGCAGAGGTAGCAACACCATATTGAGAAGCCCGGAAGAAATCAATCGCCGTGTAATGTCAAGTCGGCGCTTGGGTGGAATCGACATCGTTGGGATGGCAACACCGGTTGTATTTGTTTTGGTTTGGTGAAGATGAGATACCGTCATTGGAAACGGCATTACGAATCGAGCAATGGAGCCAACCGCACTTGTCGCGTCCACCGCATTTTGAATCCGTTGTAATCTACGATCTAAGCATAACTTTTATTAATTTTTTTTTTTGTAATTGGCTGTTTAAATATTGAGAAGATTAACTACGCTGGTATTTCGCTTTATTCGCCATGAACAACGAGCCACCTGACGACAATTATATCCACGTTACGACATATATATTTTTAAATTAAATTTATAAATATTGTCGGACAAATTACACAGCATCACCTAGCCCCAAAGTAAGCGAAGCTTGTGTTATGTGTACTAGACAACTGATAAACATACGTAAATACATTTTTCATTCACATTTTTCATCAAATTAATTTTTACACAGACATGTTCATGCACACAAATGTTTGTACTGTGTGGGAATCGAACCCACGAGCGTTGGTGTTAAAGTAGCGTAACAGCGCGTTCCACCACTGAGCTACCGAGCTCGTCATGTCTGTAACAATTGAGTTATACACGAAATAAATATACTGATGAATAATTGACAAAATCGTTCACTAAATCGGTGCGAAATTAAGTAACTCTTCTTCGTAATTAATCGCTGTCCCTACGAGGAGGATCATGATTGTGAAAATTAGTGACTTTAACTAATTTATCTTCGATAGTCGTAAGTGTGGCGATGCAGCCCTTGGTATGATGGCAACACCGCCAACGTGTCTTGTTCCCTTTTATGTGCAGCCCGTATCTATATCCTCCCAAAATAAGTACTTTGAAACCCCGTTTAGACGTTGCAAAAATGTAATCTGCGAATGCAAAAATAAATGAATAATTTAGTATCGTATATGACATTATTATCGACAGTTAATTATTCTAACTTTGATACAATATTGTAGCAACTTAATACATATTTTTATATTATGAAGCAAAATAACAAATAAACAAGCAAGAGTAATATATATTTTTTAAGTACAAAGGCGGTTCTATCTGTTCGGACATGATAGAAAAGTTGAGTAAGCCCAATCGGATATTTATTTCAAATATTTCAAAATTTTGAAACATGTATAATTCTGTGCCATAATGTACAATATTGTTTAGCGTTTTACTATACGATAAGAAAATCGTTCAACATAATGTAAATATATAACAACGAAGAGCAACCTTTGCAGTTTTAATATCCAGAGACTCCAGGGGAGTCAATTTCTTCCCCGGAGGAGGAACGAGGTCCTTTACTTGTACAAGTGAGTTTTCCACTTCCGCGTCCTAACACTTATTAAATTATAGCAGAGGTAGGTAACATAACAGAAAAGTAAAATTTTCATTACTTATAAAGAGGTCATACTCATAAAGAGATCAATTCTCAATTGATGCAAGGAAAAATATTTAACAGCTACAGACGTCCGTTCGATTTATTTGTTTTAAGTATATAGAAATAACTCGCTTACGACTTTCTTCTTCTTAGAGTTATCCCGTTTCTTAATTCATTAGGATTGGCGGGGTCCGCTACCTAACCCTAAGAATTTGGCGAAGAAACTGTTTTTGACGTGGTCCGACTGCCGTCAGACCTCCGCCACTCAGAGGAAAATCCAGACCTTTCTTAGGTTAGGTGACACATCTTTCGAAATATAATTTCTTAGACCTGCGGGTGTTTTGATGCGCCCTACCTCTCTTAAAAACACCCAGAGTGAGACAAACAGACATGTTCATAAACACAAATGTTTATCCTGTGTGGGAATAGAATCAACAAGTGTCAAAGTCGCGTTATTCACCACTTCGCAGTGGTGAATAACGCGACTTTGACACGTATTGATTTTGACGGCATTCATTTCATTCATTTTCTTTGAATGACCCAATAATATACTTTAATTGAAGAACGTAGTAGAGGTATTCCCCTAGCATAGTTATTGTCGTATAATGAGAAATTGATAAAATTAAAACTCGAGTTAAAATAAGGTGCACAGGCACAGTAAAAACTACATTGAAAAAAAATCCTTTTATTATATATGATACGGTATGTCAGATATCTGATAATAGGAATATAAATTTGTCCATTTCTCAGAATTATATAATGCTATAAAAGTTTACAGAATTTTTGTACAATGATATGAAGACGTTTCACAATCTTGTCACAGTATCTTTCCAAAATGCAAAGATCATTGTTACATTGAATATGACATTTGTTCTTCACCTTATACTCGAGGTGTGGAACTCTTTTTATTGTACTACTACAATGCTACCGTCTAATTTATAAACGCACACTTAATACTTCTGCAACTAAAGTTTAATACAGCTGCAAGTAACTTAATCTTATAATATTCGTTGTGTTAGAATCGAAAATAATACGCGATAAACATAAAAATGCATACATACTCGTATAATTCAGACTTTTGTTTACACAGCGTCGTAAAAAATCTTACTTTATTTAGAAAAAATATATGAAATTTAACTTGATTTTAAGTACTTAATGTAGACAAAACACTTACTGAAACACTATCATTTGAGCCACATAGATACGCAGAGGCCTACCGCCTATGGATTATTTTAATTCCAAATATCACACTTCTGTTTAGATAATGGATTATCATCTTCGGTACATTTCCGGGATCTCTGTCTCCTTAGATGAAGATAATCGTTATAATCGAACTTCGGATTGGGCTACAATCCGAAGTTCGATTATTGGCACAAGAAGAACGACTTAATTTTGTACTGAACGGTTTCATTTTAGGCGGTGGGTTCATCAATCGTTACCGATTATTTTATACTTTAGTAACTTTTTTTACAGGCTTAAGTTTAACGGACCAATCCCTATAAATTGGTTCGTTAAACGTAAGCCTGTAAAAAAGTTAAACCGTGCATTACAATCAAAAGATTTCAACCAATTATCGTGTTTATTTTATCGTGAAACGGGGTAAATGAGTGTTCTGATGACATTACAGTAATATAGTACCATTGATAAAACTTGAGCTAGTCTGGTGTTACAGGTGAGAGTAAGATTTATCATCTAGCTGGACTTACTAGTCTATCAGGTTTGTTTTCGTTTGTTTTATCTTCGTGAGCCCAAAGTGAACGAAATCAATAAATACAGATATTTGTTCATGTTCAAATTTATTGATTCTCACTCGCCGTGGGTTCATTTTAGATTTAAACAGCACTAATATGATAGTACCTCATGATAGTATCACATAAAAGAGGTTATTATAATCACAAGTGTTATAATAACTAATAGGAAAATAGTTTAGTAGAAAGTAATTTAGCGAAATAATACATATGGCGAGACGTTCCATAAGTAGTGGCTTTGCCTCCGGACATTACCAACTTGTGGCTTCGAGAATATCTGGTGGCATTAAATTATGCTCACTTATGGAATTTTTAGACAATTAAAAACTCAAATCAAATAATTTGTGAAAAACATTTGCGTTAAAGAAATTTAAACCTGCACCTGAGACGAATTGCCGCCATTTTGGAGCTCCTAGACCGCCAAAGCCAATATATTTAAGTTACAAATAAGATATATAAAAACGAGTTGGTGTTCTGTCAATGCTTACAAGCGTGGTATAATGCGGCCATGACAGAAATACTTCTCATAGGAAGGATATCGTTACGGTGTGCGCGGTTTGGCTCAAATAGCCAATTCTTTAAAAGCAAACGTGCCCTTCCTTTCTTTTGTTAGAGCCTGGTGTGCTAAACGGCACTTATCACGTAATCGTGAGCCATAAACGCTCCAAATGCCATGCAACGTCACACTTACGTCCTCCTAAAACCTGGAATATTTAAACTGCGTTGATTATCATTGTCGCAGTGATTATGTTGATTCTTGTATTTAAGGACTTCATCCCCGTAGGTTGTGACCGCTGCCAAGCAGCCCTTGTTGTGATGGGTGGCACAATGCCAACGGGTCCTGGGCCCATGGTGGAGGTGACGACTGAATCGGTATCCGGACATAAGTAAGATTCGGCCTCCGCGAATTGACTTGGTGAATCTTATTTCTGAAAATATCCAATATATCAACACTTTTTATTAGTCTATACTTACAAATTGGTCTTATTCTTCCTAGCCTTATCCCATTTCCTAATCCATTAGGATTGGCGGGGACCGCTATCTAAACCTAAGGATTTGATGAAGATACAGATTTTTACATAGAACGACTGCGTCAGATCTCCACAAGCCAGACCTTTCTTAGGTCAGGTCGCAATATAATTTCTCGGGGGTTTCCTCACGATGTTTTCCTTCACCACCGAGCAAGTGACAAATTATAAATATGTACATAAATTCGAAAACACGAACATAGCGGTACATGCCCACACCAGAATTCAAACAGGATCGACGGATAATGGGTTCTCTACTAAGATGTTTTTATAGTTATAGATACGTCGTACACGCTCTAGAATGGCAATACGAAAGTAAGGTAATTGCCCAACTCGCATTCAGTTGGGCACGCTCTCGCGTCGCGTCTATACGTATTTCTCCACAAAACATAAATGTCTTTATATATAAATTCATCTCTTTCTAACGACAGGTTTGCCCTATCATTTGTCTATGTTAGAGCAAAGTATCATAATAAATAACTGTACGTAGATATAGTATACTACTTGCGCCATTTTGAAATACAATAATGTTGGTGTATAACGTGTCTACCTTTTGATTTGAGTCTCTGGTTCTCTATCACTGCTCTTACTTACAAAATGGTATAAATGACAAACAAAATGAGACTGGTCAATGTCGCAGAAGGAGTAAACATCCAAATAATTTCATTTCACTCGAGCATTTCTTTCGTGATATGGTCTAAAACACTTTTCGACGCATAGCCCAACATTACACACTTGGCACATGTATCTACTCTTCGCCTCTCTACTGTTAATACTGCACATTTTACAACGTCGTTGTTTTCCATTCGGTATAAATTTGGGCATGTGAGCGGTCGCGAAGTGAGGCAAGATCGACGCCGAAGAACATACACACGCGTATGCTGAAATGAAAAAGATTTAGTTTAAAACAATAATTAACCTAGTTTATTAAGACATAGGAGCCATTCCGGTACCTCACATTTCTGAGCAACCAGTCATCGATGATAGATAAACAACTTTTACTACGGAGCACTTTGAAGTCACAAGAAAACCCGCCGTGTTGTAGAAAACTGATTAATTTTATGACGATTTTGTATCAAAAACGGTGAAAGATAGATTCCTAATAAATAAACAGCACTAAAATTCATGTACGTGGAAAAGACAAAGCGTTCAAAGGTCGCCAAGTGTCATTTTAAACGGGGGTTCAAATATAAAATAATTATATAAATAAATAATAATTTGTATTTATTTGTTTTATAACAGTAGCCTAAAAATACAGTGTTTGTTTTAAAATAACATAAATTTGTAGAGAAAAGTCAAAACAGTTTTTAAATTACGGAAAGATATATCTTATGCGGATTTTTGCCGCCCATCATCACACTAGTCCGATAAGACACACGCACGAGAACGTTTACACTCTATTTCAGGCTGACGCTATATCTAATTACAGTACGAGCTATATAAGAATAGGCGAGTGCTCTGAAGAACTATTTTCCCTTATACCACCCTCTCCCTTCCGTCTTAGAACCACAGGTGCCGGCTTGCGGTGTCATTGTTCCACTGTTGAGAACAAAAAGTTCGGCAACTACTATCTTTGTCGTATCATTAAAATAGGAACGCTTGGCCTGCACACATGCTCCCTCCTTTCTACAATATGGGATCTTTCAAACGAAGCGTGAAGAAGCACCTTGCGGGTCAGCATGGCAGCGTCAACTGACAGGACACTGTGTAGTCTTCTGTCAGTTGCAGTTGCGATTTGGGCTCCTCTTACCATCAGGCAAAGCAGAGCCACTATGCTGAATTTATATATATAAGAAAAAGGCCAAGGTCGCAATGATAAGGGAACATATCCGAGATTGTCTACAGTCTCATGCTGTGCGAGCCAGATAAAAATAGGCCAAGGACGCCATCGTGTATTTTTTTATACAACGTCGTGAGGCATACAAGCATATGGCCCACTTGATTTAAAGCGGTTACCGTAGTCTATGAACGCTTGCAATACGTTAAGTATTATTCGCGCAATGTCACGTCTTCTGCTAACACAGCAACTCCTTAGGAGCTTACTGGTGACCTCACTCACAAGCAGGAACACAACAACCCTTTAGAGTGTTATTTGGCTACGGTTTCCTGTGAGGTGGAGATGCTTCCCCAGTCGGACTGGTTTGATGTGCCCTACCTGTCTTAAAAACACCTATACCAAGCCTAACAGGCACTTCATTCACACAAATGTTTGTCCGGTGTGGGAATCGAACCCACGAGCGTTGTTGTTAAAGTAACGTAACAGCGCGTTTCACCATTGCGCCAGTGCTTGTCAGTGTGTATGTTTGTTTGTTTTATAAATAAAGTGTATGTATGTTTTATAATAAAACAAAATATAAGTACATGGCTGATTTTAAATTGAAATAATTGAGATATAAGCGAGAGCGCCTGCACTCTCATTCGCTCTTAAACAATTAATCATTTGAAATATATTTGCTCCTATTACATTTATAGATAAATTATCGAATAAAAGATCAACAACTTCACGTAAATGTCTTAAAGATAAACCAGTAGACCGTTGATTGGCGTAAATACATTGTGTATATAATACATTAATGTATTTGTGTGTAATAATGATGAACTCAATATAAAAACAGGGAGTTGCCATTTTGCTTTTTAACTGTAAAACCCGATGCTTTTTTAAATCGCTAATAAACTGCTGGTCAGATTAAGCTGAAAATTAAATTATAAGTATACTTAATACAAGATAACATTGTAAAGTATTCTGTTCAATTGTTTCTGTAGCAAAGAAGAACATTGGTCCAGCAAGCTCAAGTAGTGAATAACATTGACACAAAAACACATAAATAACCAGCTTTTCAAAAATGCTGTAAATCGAATTAAGAGGTGTTAAAACGTAAACATTTCAACAACAATGTAAAGCCATTTAACAATCTTAAAATGGAAAGATAGAAATAGAAAACACCAACGACATGACATCCTCCTAGTCTTATTTGGATCACATTCTAAGTAAAGGCATTGTACAGGATAACCTCTCCCATCATTTATTTAAAAAACATTGTTTCAGGTCCCCTGTTTTTTAACAAATGTTGATTTGTTATTACATTTTTACTGTGAAATTTGTCAGATGGTAAATGATTGTGTTCATTCCTGCACGTTAATACTACATAGTTGTCTGTGGTGAAGAGGACTGCGCGACAGCGTTTGTGGTGATGGGATGCGCAATACCATCTCATTTTAGAGCCATTGTTTGTTTGCAGGCTGAATCTGTACTCCCCAACGATTATTATAGGTCCACCTCGGGAAGATTTTGTTAGGAGGAATTCTGAAAAATACGAAAAAGTCAGCAAGAATATACAAAAAGTCTTAAAGATATGTATACTAAAATATTATATCCAGTAACCTCTCTGTGTAAAAACTGTACATTTCCTTTGAATTTCTTTCATGAATCACATAACGATGATTTAAATGCATTTTACGAGTTTGTACTTATCCTAAGTGGTAGAGAATGTAACTGAAGGTAAACAGACCGTAATAACCGAATAATAATTATTTTTATATTATTATTCTTTTTTATCAAATTATATTTTCTATGTGATTTCAACGTGCAATTTAATGAGAATTCAACACGATAGTCTGGGAATCTGACTTGTTCTAGCGTGTGGTTTACCAACAGGCGATTTAGTTCTTGGGCTTGAAATGTTTTTAAGCTTGAAAGAGATGTGCCATTTGTTGCGATGGATGACATCACGCTGATTTATGCATATATAACGCATTATATTTAACGTGTTTTTTTACCATTTCATTTTACCAACTTTGTACGTAATGACAAAAATACAATTTTCACTATATATTTTTAATATACATCGTCGAGAGTCAAACCAATATACGGACCGCCTAATGTAAAGTTGTTAAAGTAACCTAATTGGAACGCTTGCGATACAAGAAGTAACCTTACTCACAAATAGGAACACAACAATTGTTCAGGGAGTTGTTCTTTGGCTGCGGGTTTCTGTGAGGTGGTATCTTTCACCAGAGCCTAGCCTGTTAACCACCAGGATTAGCATGGAAGTTTAGTTCTGACAATCATTTTGCCAAGATGGGTTTGAATCTCATTAAGCACCAAGATTAACCCAAACTAACGCTACTACTCTAATTCAGATAATTTGGATATGGTTTCAACAGTAACTTGAAAAAAGTGTATACAATGTATGTTATATCTTTATTGTCCAAAATAATAAGAGAGGAAACATAAAAGAAAAGAAAGAAGCCGGTAGTACAAAGGCGGCCTTATCTAAGAAATCTCTTCCAGTGAACCTTTAAATATTTTTTGCATTCCATCATCCATATTTACAATCCTCTTAGGATTGTAAATATGGATGATGGAATGCAACTATTACGTAAGAATTATTCAGATTTAAGTATTTAAATATAATGTAACATGGTAGTACCTTCGATCTTAAGCCCGTTTAAAGACTGATAAATTGATGTAGGTACGCTGAAATGATCCCAACCGTTGGGGTTGGGGTTAACGCACACCTTGTATTGGACTATAGTGACAGTTGTGCCGCAGTTAGCCAAAAAAGTAAAACAATATAAATGCGTATTTTCGTATATGAGTTCGCAGGTACGTCCAAAGAGAATTTTATGTCAGTTTCTAATACCACAATAGTAGGTGAAATGGTAATTAAATTAATGACATGGCGTATATTCGCCCCTACGTACCTTATTTAACTAAAAAGTCCATATTGCAATGAAAAGACGCGATTAGGCCTTAAAAAATATGAACATCACAAAATTTGAACTGTTTTTGTTATAGTTACTTTCTGTTATTTATCGTTTATTTATTCAATAGATATCACGCATAGCCTATAACTCATCGTTGTCTGTCCCTTCTCACATTTCTCCAGGTTCATATCAAAATCTTTCGCCATAACATTGAACGCTCTTTAAGCGCCATCATGACAGGGCTGCCCTGCTAAGCGACTCGTAATGGCTGTGTGCGTCGCTGTGATCACACATGTCACAGCTTTGACATCGTCTACTGCGACCACGGCTAAATTATTTGGTATTCTGTAAAGCTGTAAGCGTACGCGAGGCTGTTTGCCTTGTAGTATTCCAATTCCAAACGCAGCCTTGCGGCGCTAGTGTCGCACAACCACGAAAAGCGACACTAAGGAATTGCAATTTTGTGTTCAAGGCTATAACAGCCGATGTTTCCGAGGATGTAAGGATGTTTGCTCTTTCAGAATTGCATGGCTGCAACGTTCTTGTAGGCTGCTATACCTACGTTGTTTAGGGCATTGTTGCGTAAAGCGTGTGCCGTGGCATACTGATGTATCGTGGTCATTAGTTAATGGTCACGAAAAGTGCAAGTTTTCTTAAAATACTGTGAAGATACCTAATACATACATAATAAGATGCATACATGATAGTTAAGTGAAGATGATCGACGAAGAGATGAGAGTAGTCTTATCAATGATTGCTATGATCGCCTATGCTTAGTTTTGCAAGCCCACATTTTTCATTAAACATCTTTTGATATGATATAACAACATATTAAATAAATATTGGCTTTTTCTATGGTATACTCAAAATTATTTGATGCTGGACACCTACTAAAGGTGTACCTTGAAAACAAAAAGTTTGCGGAACACTGATCTAGGGCAGGAATGAGTGACATCGTTTCTTATCTGTGTTATTGTAATGTTCTCTATCTACTATTCATCATAATGTATCATGTTTACCGTTTCATTACAATTTGACATTGTATATATATATATATATATATATATATCAAACATTATTTTATACACATTGAATTAAACAATTTTTAACGGAAGTATCGCGTGTTTTATTTATTTTGTTGAACCTGACGTTTCGAACGCTTTGCAGCGTCCGTGGTCGCAGGAAGTTAAAAAAAAATGTTTAATTCAATGTGTAACAATCGCAAAAACCTAAGACAATACTATTAATTTATACAGTTTATATAATATATAATAGCTTTATTGTGATGTACATGTTTTACACACTATTTAATTGCCATTTTTTATATTTTCTGTTCGACTTTGTTAGCTAATATACATTTTTACATTTCAAAGTATATATTGCGAAAAGTTGTACCGCAAGATCACCTTTTGTTGAAATATTGATTGATATAAGATTGTGTGCAATTTTAAATAATAATTAAAATAAACAAATATTAAAAGTAACCTTTGGCAAAAGTACAGACTTTTTCAGAAGCATTCAATATCACATATCAACATATAAAACAAATAAATACGTGTTTCTCGCATTATGTCATTTTCTTCGACGACGGTGGGTGATTATGTTCATTCTTCAATTTTAATATAACGTAATCTTCCGTGGTGAAAATCATAGCTTTGCAACCTTTTTTGTGGTGGGATGCGCAATACCAGCGGCTTTTTATACCCTTATACGTGTAGTGAAGACTGAATCTATAGCCTCCCGTATATATGATCGGTCCACCACGGCTTGAAGTCGTAAATATGATATCTGGAATAAAATTTAAGCACATTAACAAAGAGAAAAACAAACCCATAAGTATAGTTCAATGTAATAAAGAAATAATTTCGAAATAGTGCATTTTTTAAGATCCAGTCAGTAACATAAAACATTTGAGAAATATTGATACAGTAAAGACAATAAGCTACTTCAATCAACTTTGCAGGACAACATATGTGGTATATATCTGAAGATTTTACACGTCAGGTATTAATAATAGTTAACAGCTGATGATTTATTTGGCCTATAGTAAAGTATTAAAAGCTTCACCTCTTTCTATTATTGAAACAAATAAATTAAAAGCTTCATGCTTAAATAATTTCCCTTTCACTTTGTGTTTACAATTTCATACATATTCTTCTGCAGTTTTGTATAATGTAGCTGATTTTGACTGAGTAGTTAATCAATTCCAAAAATATGTATCATGCCAAAAAGACAGCATATTTTCATCACAAACCACGTCCAATATCTTTGATAATCTAGATCTAGTGAAACTTAAATTTGGGTCACATGAAGGTAACTATTTGGACGATGCTAAATAAAAAACTGTCAATTTTAAAAATACCTATATTGGCAATTTTTTTAATACTAAATGATTACTTTTATATATAAATGTAATCTTAATCTCAGTCAGTACTGGGTCGATAATACAGACATAAACTTAGGCGACAACGAGTGTAGAAATCCGTTAGATTGTTATTACAACAAATGGCTTAAGGTTGTTGTTTGTTTCAAATATACACCTGTAGTTTTATACTGAAGAAAAACAGTGTCAAGAATATCATTTTTGTTTCAGATATCAATCGACCAATTTGTTAAAAGAGTAATTGAACGGATTGAAAATTGAAACAAATAATGAAATTCCTTCGTGCTGCTTATTGTTCCAAATTACAGTTATTTGATTTTTTATTTTTATGAGAAAGATGAAATTGATGTATATAAGATGAAATTGAATTGCAAATTATTATAGTTTTCACACAATTACAGTAATGACACCGTGGGCACATATCGTTATTTTCATCAGGAATGAACATTGAAAATACACGAGTTTTCACCAGCAGTCTACAAAGATTTCAAGAAGTGACAATAGCATTATCGTGAAAGTGGCTATTGTCACTTCTTGAAATCTTTGTAGACAGCTGATGAAAAGCTCACTCGAAGTACGTAAGTTCTTGAAGTTCAGCCATGCCGATTTTTCTAATCGGCATGGCTGACTTCGAAAAGTTTCTTGGAATTAAACATTAATGACCATTGATGTTATTATAATATTGTGTGATTTTTCTTAACAATTGTTACAGTTATGCTAATTTTACTTAGATCTGTTCATTTTTCAAATACGAACTAGTTACCATCTTCTCTTCCACTCCGAATTAATTATCTATATATATAATATATATAAATATATATAATATAGCTAGATAGAATATATCGCTATATTCATAGTTAACTTTCGACATTTTTAACTATTTTAAGTCTGTCGCGGCTTCCGAAAATATTAATAACAAAGGAAGAATTTTAAAGAATTTTTGTTCAATTTACGCTCCGCGACCTACCCGGCAACTGTCCCATATTGTCTAAATGAGATATCGTAATATATCGTATAATTAAAGCGATGTATAAAACAATTTGAAGTCGCTACAAATTCAAGAAATAGACAAAGGAACAGACACTACAGGTTCGTCATGGATATATAGTCTAGACAATTTATATTTAAAGCAAGTCATAATATATCGTTTCTTACACATTCTATTACACACTCTCTTGCTCTAATTACATGTTAACTTTACTATGTGTGACGAACTGATTGACTCTCATAGCAAACTATTTTATGAGTTCTGTGTACACACTGCTATTTAGCCTTATCTCATTTTTATCCTATTGTTTGGATGCAGGCCTCCCTCTGACGAAGTAAGTGCCAGATAATACAAAGTAATTAATTATATATGTTATGGTTATGCTCATTTCTATATTTGACAATAAATCCATCGTCCAAGGTGTACGCGACCGCTCGACAGCCCCGATGGTGGTGAGTGGCACAGTACCACCTTGTCTTGCATCCAGCTTTCTTATGTCTGAAGAATCTAAATCCAGACATTACCAAAATTGCAGCCCCACGCGATGATCTTGTGAAAAACACCTCTCCTGAAAATGTGTACATTTGGTATTAAGTAAAACTGTTATATCATTATTACATCAATTAACCAAAGATTATATTACGAGTATTACACATTAGGTACAGAGGTGCATTTGAATACTCCGAACAGACGGTTTTATAAATTGAATTCTATGTGCCGAATTAAATTACTTGTCGCAGGTAAAATAATGTTATGTAAACCAGGCACATATTTTTTGCACATTAAGACGAGACTTACCTACCAGTAAGAGAATTCCTCACTAAGCAAGGACCGAGGTAATTTTATATTTATTATAAAAGTATTTTTATTATGTTTTAAAAAGAAATCAATAGCGGTGTACTACAATAATCGGTATAAAAAAAGGAGGAAATGATTCTATACGCTTTATTAACAATAATTAATATATGTACTTATTAAAAATAAATAATTTATTTTTTAAATTAAAAAACAAACCACTTCAAAAAATTGTCGATAAGAGCTTTTCAGATGACTTTATTGAGAAAGCTGTGGCGAGAAACCACTTTAATGGCAATACAAACTGCTAATTATGAATTCCTTTCGGATAATATAAACATAAGATATATGATAAAATCGACGAAAAATGTTGACTTCAATTCAATATTAGACATCTTAACCAATACAGTTTTTTTATTAATGCATACAAAATCATTAACATTAGTGCCTATTTTTAGTGCATTTTTCTGTTACATTTTTAGTGCATCATTCTATTTTTAGTTTATAATATCGTACGAGTATCAACCAAATGATATTCAATGTTACAGACTTGCTCTTCGCTCGGTTATGGATTTATATATATAGCTAGCAGTAGAATAATGAACTGAAAAATGTATGCTAGTAGCATACATTTTTCAGTTCATTATTCGGTTTTTTAGACGGTGGATGATTGTGGTCATTATTACATTTTAATATCACGTGATCTTCAGTGGTGATAATTACTGCTTTGCAACCTTTACTGTGATGTGAAGCGCAGAACCAACGGAATTTCATTTGAATTGAATCCTTGTATTTGTATTGAAAACTGAATCTGTAACCCTCTGTGAATAATATTGGTCCACCGCGACTAGATGTTGTGAATACTATATCTGAAAAAATAAAGTAAAAGTTCCTTTGAACATGATATCCGCCAATTAACTAACGCCGTCCTTTTTGGTGCTCCCATATAATAATGTTCATTGGTGTAAGCAAGCGAATCATTATGACGAGCTCGGTGGCTCAGTGGTGGAACGCGCTGTTACGCTACTTTGACACCAACGTTCGTGGGTTCGATTCCCACACAGTACAAACATTTGTGTGCATGAACATGTCTGTTTGTATTGGTCTGGGTATTTTCTATGTATAATAAGTATGTAATTACAAAAAATATATATATATTTACGTATTTTTATCAGTTGTCTAGTACCCATAACACAAGCTTCGCTTACTTTGGGGCTAGGTGGCGCTGTGTAATTTGTCCGACAATATTTATTTTATTATTTATTTATTTATTTATTCAGCAAGAAGTGGCTTTATCTCATTTATTCTTTTGGTACCTTAACCGACATAGCCAACTACAAATTGAATCAAACTATGTATTATACATGACACGAAAAGATTTTTTCGTATCATGATTTTTAAAGAATTATGTCATCGTTGTTTAATATACCATGCTATGCTTAATACGTATCGCGCTGAAGGCTAATACTAAAGGTGTAGTAGAATAGAATATAATAGAATACTCTTTATTGCACCAATAACAAAAACATACAAAATACACGCAGAACAATAAAACAAATGCTGAATGGTGTACTGAAAGTTCAACACCTCCTTCGTCTTCTTCGCGTTATGTCGTCTCTTAATCCAATAGGGTTGGCGGGATCCGCTACCTAAGCCTAAGAATTTGGCGAAGACACTGATTTTTACAGGAAGCGATTGCTGTCAGACCTCCACAACCCAGAAGTAAAACCAGATCTTTCTCAGGTTAGGTCACACGTTTTTCGAAAAATAATTTCTTGAACGTGTTGGTTTCCTCGCGATGTTTTTCATCACCGCCGAAGAAGTGATAAATATGTACATAAATTCGAATATACAAATTTAGTTAGCCCCCGCCAGGAACCGGAGACTAGTCAGTCAATAAATAGCCCAGTGGACAAGGAACCCTTATCCACTGGGCTATCACTGCTTTTTTTGACGAGCTCGGTGGCTCAGTCGTGAATGACGCGCCTTTGTCACCAACGCTCGTGGGTTCGATTCCCACACAAGGCAAACATTTTGTGTGCATGAACATGTCTGTTTGTCTTGGTCTGGGTATTTTCTATGTATAATAAGTATGTATTTACAAAAAAAAGTGTATTTACGTATGTTTATCAGTTGTCTAGTACCCATAACACAAGCTTCGCTTACTTTAGGCTAGATGGCGCTGTGTAATTTGTCCGACAATATTTATTTTATTCATTTATTTATTTTATATGTACTGAAAGTCAACATAACTCGTAAATAAAACAAGTTGAGAGCAAAATAAAGTATTCATTGTTCGTCAGAGTAGCCTTCAATAGAATGAACTAAGAGCAGATTATGTTGTTTATATAAGTACGTTGAAAGTTGAAACTGTACGCGTTATTCTAATGTGAATGCCTAAGAGAAACAACTTTGTTTACGTCGTAAATTGATCGCAATAAGATATGATAATAATTGTCTGGACCGTATTTTAGGGTCGGCAACGCATGAGTGACACCCCTGGTGTTGCAAATGTCCATAGGCTACGGTGACTGTTTACCATCAGGCAGGCCGTATGCTTGATTGCCACCTTAGTGGTATAAAAAAATATTTTTGGCTTATTTTTCATCTCAGAAATGGATTTTCTTAATGGATGATGACTTTCAGTGTCATAGCGACTTAATATTTAAGGTCTGTTCTAAGGTCCTGTTAAGGTTGTTCCGAAGTCAAGCAGTTCAGAATTGAACCCGAAATCACACATTGTAAACTATATTTATTTAGTAACTCCCGTTCGGGAATCGGTAGATGCCCTAGGGTGTGTATTGAAATATGTTAATATTCACAGAGGCTAGCAAAAAGTACTAAATACAGTTTTATAAAAGTATTTATTATCTTCTTATTAATTTAATAACATTAATAATGTATTGGCATTCATAAATTGTAGACAAATCTAGTAACTAAGTAAAATAAGTCTTGCGGTAAGATCCATACGCTTAAAAGTAGAATGGCAGTTTTGTGTCTTATAGCTTTATGTATGCTGCGGGTATTGATTTGTATATACATATATATATATATATAATTTCTTGCACGCGCTGTTTTCATCCACCGCCAAGTGATAATTTCGACGAGCTCGGTGGCGCGGTCATGAATGACGCGACTTTGTCACCAACGCTCGTGGGTTCGATTCCCACACAAGGCAAACATTTTGTGTGCATGAACATGTCTGTTTGGTCTGGATGTTTTAAGAGAGGTAGGGCGCATCATAGCAGCCCGTCTGGGGAAGTACCTCCACCTCACAGAAAACCATAGCCAAATAACAACTCCCTAGGGGCTTGTTGTGTTTCTGCGTGTGAGTGAGGTCACCAGTAAGCTCCCAAGGAGTTGTTGTGTAAGCAGTAGAGGCATTGCGCGAGTGATACTGAATATATCGCAAGCATTAATAGGCTACGGTACCCGCTTTACATCAGGTGGGCCGTATGCTTGTATGCCTCCCGACGTAGTAACACCATATTGAGAAGCCCGGAAGAAATCAACCCCCGTGATGCTAGTTTTAATAATAACGGATCAAAATGTCAAGTCGGCGCTTGGGTGGAATCGACATCGTTGGATTGGCAACACCGGTTGTGCTTGTTATGGTTTGCTCGAAATGTCAGTTGTGGTCAGTTGTCAAAAACATCAAGATGAGATACCGTCATTGGAAGCGGGATTACGAATCGAGCAATGGAGCCAATCGCACTTGTCGCGTCCACCGCATTTTGAATCCGTTGTAATCTACGATCTAAGCATAACTTTTGTAAAAAAAGTTTTTGTAATTGTAAACTAATAATATATTGAGAAGATTAACTACGCTGGTATTTCGCTTTATTCGCCATGAACAACGAGCCACCTGACGATCATTATATCCACGTTCCGACATATATATAAAACAGAAACCCAAAAACACAAATTTTGTGATACATGCTCATGCTAGGATTCGAACCAGCAACCGTCGGTGAACAGACTCTTTTCCACTGAACTATCAGTGCTTCTCTTCTTATGTTACATTTTGTCTAATATTGTATTAAAGTGGCAAACATCAGTGATTATGATAATTATCACACCGTATAATCTCATCACTATCACTAATGGTATATACAACTGCTCGACATCCGAGGCGACGGTGTGTAGCACAGTACCATCTCGTTTTGATACCCGAAGTAAGGTGTTTAGAAAATTTGTATCCTGCTATGTTGATGATAGTGGCGCCGCGGGAAGTCATCGTAAATATAGGACCTACAAAAATATATACTTTTGATGTTATATAGAAGATAAAACATATTCTATAGGTATATTACAATTTCAAGAAGGCAGTGTCGCACTTGGATATCAGTATATCAGCACAAAATCAATTCAATCTGTTTTGCTAAAGCAAATACGTCACCGAAAAAAGCAAACAAAATTCATTTCATAAGTTGTTTTAATATATTTTACCGCGATTTCATCCAGTAGTAATAAAGCTGATTCAGCTGTCTCTGTATATCAATAAAAACAACATGCTATATCATAAAACATAACATTGATTTTAGTAAAATTAAAATTTATTGTTTTCTTGTAATATTTTGTGACCGTAAACGTTAATTAGAAAACTATGAAAATAATATAATATTGTTCGTTTAATATCTATATTTAAATATAAATTTGAATAATTTAACATGAATATAAAATTATAAAATAAAAGAATGCAGTAAGTCACACTTACGTCACAATCTACGATAAGTATTGCATTTTTTATTACTAGACAACCATCTATTCATATAGCTCTTATTAATATGACATAGTTAAGTAATAAGGACTCTCTCGAAATAGAGTTTCTATACATCATCAGCTACCATACGTTAATGTTGAATCTTATCCTCGAAATAGATTCGCATGGTGTGATTTAATTTCGAAAACCTTATGCGTCAGATCCTTATTGCTTAATTACGTTTGAGATATGTTTAATTTGGCGTCATGATTAATCAGATTTTTCTTTATCAGACCTTGGCCATCACACCAATTATAGTGGCAAAAAGGACCAAGTATTGATATTCTTAAACGTAACTCGATAAGTTTATCAATAAACGTTTCAGGTGAAATCTGACAAGATCTACCTAGGGATTATAAGTGCAACACAGAATTGATGAATTTTCTGTATACTATTTGCATGTAGATATTATATTTCCTCTATCAAGTAATAGAAAATCACACAGTCCCAATATCAGCGACAATTAGTAACACGTCCTGCTAGAAGTTTTTGTAGGGGCGGTGGCTAGGCGGCCCAACACTTCAGTGTCCATACGTGGCTTTAAGATGTCTTTCCCTGTCTCTAAGTACTCAACAGATCTGGCCAGGCCATTGCAATATTTGCAGAGGGCGTTTTATTTCAATTCTTAATAATAAGATCATGGTTATGCACATTTCGGCATCTTATAATTTCTCCATCATTCCGTATATAAACGACAGCTCCACAACCTTTGCGTCTGTGTGTAGCACAATACCATCTAGTCCTATCACCAGAACTTCTATGTTTCAAGAACTTGTATCCGGATATGTACAGAGTGGGCGCTGATCGACGTTTTGAGGTGGTGAATAATACTGCACCTAAAAGTAAAAAAAATCTTTATAGTTAGTAAAGTTTGACGATGCTGGATAGTTCTACTTTGCTGAATTAATCACGTAAGAATTGAAGAAGATTGCAATAAGGTAATAAACTACTACTACTATTCCTACCCATTCATGCATCATTCATATTGGTTCAGCCAGTAAGCTATTTAACCTGGAAGAATAAAAATATGACAATAGCATTTTAGATGTCTGCTACCGATACACACGAAGAAGTACAAAACTATTATTCACGTTGAAGTGCCTAAGAGAACTGCACAATACATAACCATTATGATTGCAATGTAATTGTTAATGATTCGCGTAACTCGTTTTTGAACCAAGTAACTAGGGGAGAGCCGATATTCAGCTACTCCTGCTCAAGACTCCGGTCAAAAAATGTCTGAACTACAGATGAGACTCGCATAGTAGTTGAGACTCTTTATTTGCCCGAAATAAAGAAGACTATAATTGTATCCCTGAAAAATTTCAATTGTGGCATGTAGATACTATAATGTAGACGTTTAAACATTTTCCGTGGATACGAAAACGTAGACATTTAGACGAGGAAATTGGCTTCGTTGGAATAGTTGTTTGTATTGCCAAGCCAAGAAGGGTTGATAGTATTACCTCTTTGCTCTCGTTACACCGTGTATATAGATTACTAAAGTGTTTTCCTTCTAGAAGAAGTAATTTCCAAGATTGATTGTTAAAGTATAGGTTACGAGGTAAATGATGTAATGGGGTGAGATAAGAAAAACAAACAGTCAATTGCTGTAACATGTTTTATATATTTCCATTACAATAGTTATTTAAAATTCAAAACAATCATTGATGGCATTAAGGTTAATCAGTCTTTGTGATACTCGATCACACAATTATTTATGAACACAATACTGCAGGATAGCGCTTGTAACAATTACGAAAAAGTATAACACGATATAACAATTATTTAGCAAGTTGTAAAGTACGCGATGTAAATGTTCCCTATGAGTCACTCTAATTTAGTTCTACTGTGTCGTTTTCTGCAAATAGGTTCCTAAGCTTTATTTCAATCAACTTTGAACTTTGAACAAAGTTCAATTTAAAAGTGACGTGAAAGATATGAGTACCTAAGATTATTTATATTTTCGCACTGGCATTATCGTGGAAACATTAACAGGAATTAGCCACAACGAATTTACATGACAGTTTCGAGACTCGAAGCTCAGATATGACTATGATGTATGGACAATTGTATTATTTAACGGCGATTAATGTAATAGAGCACAGGATATAAATAGACTTCACCCGGTTGCAGAACCTAGATAAATCATTGGTCCTGAGGGTTGGAAAAATTAAACAAAATACGCGGTATTGTCAATCTTGGCTTACTGAAACAATCGAAATGAGTTCGAAATAAATCAACTTACTGTTAGCCTTTGAGGAGTGCTTATGGCCATCTCCAGTATTAGTAAAGTTCAATGACACGATATTATTGTATATTTATACTAATTATAAATCATCAATATTAGTAGTGTTTGAAATTCTGTACGTTAGATTCCATTATGTACATACAAAGACTGCCTCAATTCCACATTACTTGTAATGATCTACATGATAATAACATATATAATAGTGATACTAACTCTCTGCATGTACTTATGCAAGTAGTTACAAAAATTATCTGCTACTTTAACTATCTAGGTTTTCGAAGCAGGTACTGCCATGTGACTTCTAAGTTGTTTTGTCAATTCTGTTGAAGGTCTTTAATCTGTAAGGCACATATATCGTGTAAATATGTTAATCTATCCAAAAGTGAAGTCTTCATTTATGACTGCTTCTGTTGGTGGATGGTTGTGATCATCCTTGAACCTAACAACAAAATCATCAATTGTGAACAATGCAGCATGGCAACGGTACTTGTGCCTAGAACAATGCCACCGAACTCGTATACCACTTTGTCTGTGTCTAAAGAATTTATATCCATTTTTAAATATCATTTTGGTGTAAGCATTCAGTCGTTGATATCTGATATAGCCTGAAAAATAAAATAACATTTAACATGAGAAAAAGAATACCTATTTTGAAGCTATTACTATTTTTATGACCCATATAAAGCAACAACCACATAGAAAGCAATATTATTGTGAACAACACTAATTATTAGAACATTCATCAAAACAAGTTAGTGAGTCCAAGTTTGAAGGACTGGATATTTGAGGTCCATTGACTACTTGTCAGTTCCATTATCTTAACAATCTATATAGTATCATAATCAATTATCTATACTCAATTGGTTATTTAGAAATTCAAACAAAGAAACTATTGAGTAGGAGGACATATAAAAACTTTTAATAAACAACGGCGGAGATTTTTTACATACTAAAAAATATTTTTCTTAAATTAAACACACAAACAAATAACTTTAAGCACCATAATTATTTTAAAAGTCAAAACTCAACAAACACTGTTACGGTATCCAATAGTGGTATACCACGTCCTTGGAACTATCGTTTAGGGAACAAGGCACTTGATTGAATATAGTTTTTCTTCGAAAAGATTCCTTCCGTCTTTAACATATCAATCCTTTACTAACAAAGTCAATACTCCATCCATATTAATTGCTTTTGCTACACGTAGGTCTAATGTCGAACGCACATACTATTAGGGATCTTTTTATTTCTTCAGGTTGCTAGTTGCTTGGAGTCTTGTGGTGGAAGTAATTTTCCCCAATTTATTAAATGGCAAAGAATGATACTACTGCTTCCGTTGGAGAATGGTTATGTTCTCTCTTGTATTTCACAATAACGTTATCAACGGTGAATATTGCTGATCGACATT
The DNA here is from genome assembly GCA_947507595.1 of Pyralis farinalis. NCBI lineage: Eukaryota > Metazoa > Arthropoda > Insecta > Lepidoptera > Pyralidae > Pyralis > Pyralis farinalis. The sequence continues at coordinate 6,730,659 of OX382270.1, forward strand.
GTCGCTTCTGTTTCGAACAATGCCATCTGATTCTTGCACCATTACCGCTAACTCTATGTCGCGTAAACTTATACCCGTCGATAAAAATCTTCCTTGTCCCTGGTTCCAGCAGAGGAAATAGTCTGCAATCTACGGAAATGGTACTAAATTAGATACAATTTGATATCAAGTTAAATGAACTTCTTCTCGTCTGCCTTTTGTTTTTGCTGTCTATTGTTTTCTTATTGAAATAAAGAAACATAACAGTTTTTATAAATAATAGCTGTATTAAATACGTTACATATTTTACAATATCTTTTGAGGGACACGAAATCCTTATATCGGCTATGGAATAGATATAATTTGGTAAATAAATATAAAAAATCTTAAACATACGATTAACGATCAACATAGTGATGTTCATAGAAGAGAGGAAGAAACCCTATAACTATTAAATTAGACTCCAATAGACCAATAGATTAAGGGGGTAAAAGTAAAAGAATTTGGGTAATGATCCCAAATTCTCAAAGTATCGACATAATCTATGAAACTCTTGATCTCTTTCTGCAGCTAGCTTACTAAATAAATCGCAAGGAAATATCGTTTTTCATTGTTGAAATAACACCAACGCTTTATTTTTAATTTGCACCAAATTAATGATATTTTTAATTTTGACAGAATATGTTGTAATGACTTCGTCTAGTGCGACCTTGATCGTAATTATATTTAATTAAAGTTCTATATATATGTAGTCTTATCCAAGCACTGCAGGTGTTGACGATGGTGGATGACTATGCACGTTAGAGTATTTTATAATCTCATCACTAACAGTTATTATCGAAGCTGAGCAACCCTTGTTATGGTGACTTCTACAGTACCACCTAGTTTTAACACCGACATCGTAGTGACGAGCAAAATAGTACCCATTGGTGAAGATGACACGGGCTCCTCTGGCGGTCTTCGTAAAAATGGCACCTGAAAATGGAAAGAACCATACAAAATTACGAATTCATGATAAATTAAAGTGCTACGTAGTATATCGACACGAGCTCTGCTCCATCTCATCTATCAAATTAACCATGATTATGTTTAAAATTATAATATTTGCTTTAAAGCGTTTATTATATTAGAGTTTAGTAAGTGCAGTACGATATAGCATGGAAGTTATATGAGAGTACCTGTTCTATAGATCAAAAAGATAAAATTATGTATATTTTGTCGCATGTTACGTGAAGAATATAATTCGTTATTTACGTATTGACCATAATAGTAAAATCGTCAAAAGACTGTCACATAATTTCACTGTCGTACTGAACATAGCTTTACTAGCGCATGGAGAAAAATTGTATTGAGTTCTTTTATAGGAAGAGAGAGGGGCCCAATAGTAAAGTATACCGTATCTATGCTACACATAAATTTTATTGAACAGAAGATATGTCACAGGATTTATAAATACATTTAGAGAACTAAAGTGTACTTTTGAATGATAACACAACACACCGCTAAAACTTGAGTTAAAATAACTGCCACAAATTTCATTACCAGCAACAAGACGATTCCATATAGTTACATAAAATTCAATGTACATGAGATGAAATATTACTCCTACTCCGACATCACTTGTGACTCTGTTACAGTGTCGTTTTCATGCGGGGAAATATAACAGTATCTATTTTAATTACCAAGTAAATTTGATTTTACAGATAATTAACTGCTGTAGTCGCGCGGTTATAATATGATGCCATATTCCAAAATACTCCGCTAGTTTTGTTACTTGCAAATCTGAGATACGCACAATATAAGTTTCCTTCGATATTCTAAGGTTTTCTCATGACTCCAGTTATGAAAGCGACAGTCTATTTCGGAAGTCTGCGATATATCCAGCCCTTCGTCTAATGTCTTCTTTTTCTTCTTTCTAGCGTAATCCCGTTTGCTAATCCATTAGGTTTGGGTGGGGCGGGGGGAGCTCTTGATTAATGCATTCTTCTCAATAATTCTATATATATATATATATAGATAATAACTCTAATATGATCATCACAATAGCTTCTCTGCATCTAGTATATGTAGCTGAACTCAGAGGAAACTTTAAGCATCGTCTTGTTTCTAGTCCGAAATATAACTATATTTTTCTCTTGAATATAATCATCGGGATGGTTGTAATGTTTCATTCATAAGTCAAGCATTGAGTTAAGTTTAGACTTCTGTGTTGATGGTTTTTCGTGAGAGTGCGTGTTATTATATTTAACGATAGTATCATTGACGGTATAAACAACAGCAGCGCAACCTCTATTGTAGTGGGTACGGCAATACCACCTAGTCTTGAGGCCAGTTTTTCGGTGGCGGCTAAAATGATACCCAGATAATGTAATGATTCTAATCCCACGTCGAGTGAATTCAAATTTGGCATCTGCAAAAATACACATAACATCGTCACCGATTACACAAAACAAATTCTTATAATATATGGATTATATGGTCTGAAAACAAATCAACACTACTATTTACTATTTGGTAATTGGTGGCATATCAAGTACACTAAACAGTTTAAAGGTCAATTTGCCTGTAAATTTGACTTCCGCAACGTTGAAACCATTTTTAATCACCAATTTTTTGAAGCCTCATAGCCCTACTTACGTCCTGAAACTGTAATATAAATGCTAATTTTTTAATTGAGGAATGGTGAGATTTATGAAATTTTCAGGTTGTGTGATAGCAGACACAACGATACTGAGTCTATATTGTCCAATTTAAAGAAATGGTTATTAAGTCAATGATGAAAGATAACGATACAATTGGCGAACCTAGAACCTACGTTATGGTCTCTTTTCGTACAAGCATACCATCTAACATCACGCCTAAAAGAGGATATTTGTATTTTGTACAGGCATGTGTACAAGCAAAACAGGAACATAACCCAGCTGTGGAACAGAGAGGTATATTGGAAAATAAAACAATGTAATATATATATATATTTATATTTCATAAGAAAAGTAACTCCTGATTATCCCTGTCATTCGTGAACAATATCAGCAAAATATATAGAAATAAGAGTTAATCACTTTAGAGGTTTAATTTATGATTTTTAAATAAAGTTAGGTTTTGAGTTTCTCATCATTTATTAATGAAATAATTTGCAATGTATTGGTGTAAGTTAATTTAAATGATTTGCAATTAATTTTGACTATGCGATACAACAATGATGTATATAATACCATAGATGTCTAGAAGTGAATTATTAGGGATTAAAGTATGAAATTGCCGATTTGTACTGAAAAATTAAAACTCGTTTTTTTTCTAAGATGTAACATATTTATTTAATCAAAATATTTACCCTCATTATCTTTACATTGCTGTCATCTAATCGAAAGTTTATTTATGCCTATGTGATAGAATTCTGGGAGTCTAGATTCGACAAACTGCACACTGAAGCATTTTGTACTGCCTCCTAGGAAGAAAATTTTTTACTACGTAGAAAATTGTCCAAGTCACGAAAAAAATCGTAGTCAATTGAAGCTAGGTCCGGCGAGTACGGAGGATGACGTATGGTTTCTAACTGTAGCTCCTGTAGGGTTACAACGGTTTTTCGTGCAGTGTGAGGTCTTGCGTTATCATGGAGCAATAATGGTGAAAAATGATTCACGAGTCGGGGCTGTTGTGAAACTGGCAGTGATGCCAGTTTCGCCATCATTGTTCGAAGTTCGGCACAGTAAACATCTGCTGTTATTGCGTGACTAGTCCTGAGAAAGCTATAGTGAATAACGCCATGAAGAGATCACCAAACAGTTACCATTACCTTTTTATTGGTAAGCTTTGCTTTTCGTCACATGTCACAATTCTATCGAATATTTCTTCCTTTCTGTACCGATTCAACAAGGCAACACAAGTTTCAACACGCGTTTCCATCTGCAGTTCAGTCAAATCATGAGGCACACATTTTTCATATTTATTTATCTTATTGATTTGATGCAAATGAGTCAATATTGTAGGTAAGGTAACGTTAAATCATGCCGTTAATTCCTGGGTAGTTTGACTCGGATCGGCTTCTACCATCTCCTTCAATTTAGCGTCATTCACCTGTGTGGAAGGTCTTCCACGTGGTACGTTCTTCAAGTCGAAATTTCCATTACGAAAGCGTTTAAACCAAAACGCAGCATTGATATTGCGAGCCGTTTCTGCCGCGTTAGTTCCGCGTCGGAACTCGTATTTAAAACTTTAATTTGGATTTTCGAAGTATCCATCTTTCCTTTTTAAGCTGAATAAAAAAAACAATTGAAATTGGAAAATCAAATGTTGCACATTTTTTAAAAGAAAACCCTCATAGGTATCATATGAAAAAAGTTTCACTCACAAATCTCACACCATGAAGGTTTAATGTCAATTCAAAGTATCTGTTACTATAAAACGGAAATTTCATACTTTAATTATTTCCATTACCAAATATCAAAACCGGACCAGCGATTAGAAAATGTTACTATAGATATACAATTAGATAGAAATACCGACCTATGAACGGAGTTATATATTATTTTAACATTGTACGTTAGCTAGTTAATGCTTAATACGCATATGAATAATATGAAATATCCTAACTGGCTGACAACGTACTGACTCTATTCGATTTGTGTAGCCGAGGGATAAATTGAGGCAGAATTTTTGATAATTATAACGGAAACCTGTATAATCTCATGGAAATATCATAGTTAAGGCTTACATATTAATGATAAGCTAACTTTTGTGCTATAAATATAGTTTTTTTGAACAAGAGAAACTTGCCAACGAAGAAGAGATCAAGGATTGATTGTATAGAAGCCGCTTCGATCATTCTATTTTTAGATTTCCTGATAAATAATAAATGTTCACCCTTACAGGATGCCTACGCTATTAAACAATAAAAATATATTATTATATAAAAAGAGCTTGCGAATCACTGTGTAATGTGGAAGTCAAAGTCTTATAAATCTTGGCGTAACTCTGGATATTAGTTAGTCACCCAACTCTTTAAAAAATTGACATTTCCAGGAGGGAGGTGATTATGATAATTTTTCATTTTCACAAACTCGTCACAAATCGTTGTTAGGGTCGCTCGACAGTTCAACTTGCTGTGTTGGCTACACCTCCATAAGTCTTTTAAGCCAGTTTTACACTTCAAATGATAAGTGTAACCATTGCAACATAATTTTCTTGTTCCTCGTCTTAACTGTATAAAATGTAGTCGTCCTGGAATGATAAAAGTCAATTTAAAAATATAGTATGAATAAATAAATAGCGTCCAATTATAGTAGTATGAATCATGCGCTTCACCCTCGGAAAGCATAAAGAAAATAAATCATTGCTAAGAGAGTTTCTTCCAATTGAAATACGAGTATTATCTTAATGAGTAGTCGTAAGTGTAGTCTATCATATTTTGTATATAATAAAATAAAATGCCATTTGGTTCGTGTGCTAAATGACGTAGGGTAACTTAGATCCGCCATACGGACTATTCCAGCTGCCATTTTTTTTGATACTAAGGTGGAAAACAAGCATACGGCCGGTACGGCGGTGCGGTTATAAAAAAATGCTGTCGGCATCATATCGAACAATTCTTCTGTATACAATCCGTTGTACAATCGGTAGAACATACAAAGGGAGGCAAAATCATATGTCATGGTTTCTTTTTTTATACTACCGTACGAGCAGCCTTCTGTCTCTTACAAATGAACAAGCAACCTTTTGAAAAAGACAGCAGGCTGCTCGTAGAGGCTTGAATGAATACAGAAAATATGAACAAAAATGTAGTGTCTTTCAATATATATTTCATATGAAAAAGTGACTATGTCAACGTATATTTACAATATAAGAAAATAAAACAGAATGATTAACAATTAATCACGTAGCCTTATCTGCTCATTCAATAACATTGTATTCTTCATTTATCAAAACTTTCTTAATTGCTCTATTAGTAATAAATTGTTGATAATAACTAAATTCTTTCTGAAAGGATAAAACAACTGTGGAGATTAAATAACTATGTAAGCTACGTATTCACACAATGCAAAAAGAGTAAGTAATATCAAAACGAATTCAGCGGTTCAGCAAGTGTGATACAGGAAGACAGAAACTTATTAGAAACAAAATTTTACTGAAATATTTTATATTTTCTACCAAAATTTCGAACATTATTGGGCATAAAAATATACGAACCAAAATACAGTCAGACATGTATTTTATTACTTAAATTAAACTACAATTGTTGTATATATACTTCATGTATCTCAGAAAAAAGCAAACCTTACATAAATACGAAATTTGATCCAGATGGAATGCGATCCAAATGAAACGTGATTTACAAGTATACAAAAAATATAAAAAGGGCGTTTATTTTTTAGTGAAATTATAATCGCAATACAGGAATAAACATATTATCTGGTAAATTATTAATACAGTCGGCTCCATCTTTATCTAACCGGGCCTAGTACTTTAGAGTATTTTACTTTTGTATACTGTTGAGAATAATAGAGTATTTATATACACGCGTGTCTACGTATATGTGCGTAGTACGTGATAACATTTAGGTACGGATGAATGTAATGGAAAATGTAAATAACGGAGTGGGCTAGATAAAAGCGCGCCAGTTATAGGTATAGCTAAAATAGAGTCAAGATTGACTGACAGAACATAATATTTAGAGAAAGTATTCCCCTGAGTAAAAATATTTGTTAAGCAAGATGACGTCTAGTTAAGACAATTACGACGTCAAGAAGAATAAATCGAAATTAATAATCTACTTCGATGTATCCTTGTATTCTCTATTAATAAATAAAGCCAACCACAAAATAAAGCTTAACGGATAAGTTATTGTAACAAAATAACGAAACAAGTTGCACAGTAGCTATTATATAGACTACTGATTATTTAGAGATAATTATCATTCCCAGGAGGAAGGTGATTATGATAGTTTTTCATTTTAACAAATTCATCACAAATCGTCGTTAGAGTCGCTCGGCAGTTCAACTTACTATGTTGGCTGCACCTCCATAAGTCTTTTAAGCCGGTTTTACACTTTAAATGGTAAGTATAACCATTGCAACATAATTTTTTGGTTCCTCTTCTAGACTGTATAAAATGTAGATTATCTGAAATTGTAAAAGTTAATTTAAAAATATAACAAGCAACGTTGAAGTAATATATTATTATGGTATACTAAAATATCAACAAGCGTTTCGTTATCGCTTCTTCCTCGGCTAGTGAATTATGGCTTCTGCGTATTTGGTAGTTGCATTTTTTGAGACGATGAATTGACACCCAACAATAATAACAAAACGAAAAAATATACATCATGTCAAATTCAATTCAATATATTTGAATGCCTTTATTTTAAAATGAGATCCAATAACGCTTTAAAATCGAATACATACTACATTGGAATTACTCTATCAAACTAAATTTTACAATCAAATTATATTTATCCCTTAAATACCCGCAAACCGAATCCACAAATCCGAATCCGATCGTGGAGAGTGAATGCTGGCAAAAAGGTTTTTATTTGTCTAAAATACATTCATACTGACGATCATTAGAGAGATAACAGATAATACTTGGTTACAAAATTCTTATGCAATGAAGAAGCAAATCAAAGAAAAAGATCGGCCAAGTGCGAGTCGGACTCGCACACGAAGGGTTCCGTACCATTATTTAAAAAAACGGCAAAAAAAAAACACGTTTGTTGTATGGGAGCCCCCCTTAAATATTTGTTTTATTTAAATTTAATTATTTTTTCTTAAAGTGAATATATAATTAAATATTCTGTGAATATTTCAAGCGTCTACCTGTTGCCGTTATCAATATCGAGCAAAAATTGGCAAAAAAATCACGTTTGTTTTATGGGAGCCCCCTTAAATATTTATTTTATTCTATTTTTTAGTATTTGTTGTTATAGCGGCAACAGAAATACATCATCTGTGAAAAATTCAACTGTCTAACTATCACGGTTCATGAGATACAGCCTGGTGACAGACGGACGGACGGACAGCGGAGAATCAGTAATAGGGTTCCGTTTTATCCTTTGGGTACGGAACCCTAAAAAGGATGGCCGCATCTAAGAAGCCCGAATGGTGAAGTGCCTCCACCTTACAAAAACCGCAGTCAACAACAACTTCCTAGAGAGTTGTTGTGTTTCTGGTGTGAGTAAGGTTACTAGTAAACTCCTATCTTGTTATGTTATCAGTTGGGTGGTAACGCGCGAGTAATACTTTCTGTATTTCCGCAGGTGTTCACAGGCGACTGTAACCGCTTTACATCAGGTGGGCCGTATATCTCTCGACGTTGTATAAAAAAAGTACAGGTTGATTTTGACTCCAAAGATCGAGCGTCGAGAAGCGTTAAGTTTTACCCATTACATGATTATAATATTCATCATTGTGGTTCAGATGTTCAAAACAAAAAAAAAAACTATCTCTGATACGAATTTGCAGGCACATTAATTCAGCGATTTTCAGAATCAGTTAATAAACATCTATACTATAAGTCTTGAATCATCTAAAGTATTGAAAACAGGATTCAGCGATTTTCAGAATCAGTTAAGAAATACTAAATAGTATTAAATACAGGATTTGTAATTAAACCGTGTTGACTAGGTATGTACAAGAGATACAATTCCATATACAATTCCATACAGGCAGCTAATTTTATACGTGTCACTTATTTAATTCGAGCTTAAACCTACAAAATGTATACTGTGCTTTTTGTAACGCTAGTCTGTATTTTTATTATTTAATAGTAGGTAAGTACTTTAATTCATATTTTTACGCAAGTATAAATGCAGCTTAATTCATAAATAAGAATCAGTCATAATTTGACAAATATGTAGTTCGAAAGGCTTAATACTAATTGACTAGGAAGTAAAATTTTTACTTAATTAATTTAGTGAATCCACACAATGCGAGTGTCATGCGATGGACGAACGACGACTCGCCGCACATGCCTTTTGTGTGTAGTCACCCTAAGACTAATTTGATGTGGACCTATCTGTATTTCAACACAAAAAACCGCCCAAACTGAATACATTTTTGTTTTTCTAAACTATGATTATCGATTTAGGTTACTGATTGACTTTAGCTTATCGTGCGGAGTTCTACCAAGAAAACTCAGATAAGTTACTAATCCAGGCCATATCAGATTACCAGCATTAAGCACAAAGCCGATACATAATGTTGTGGTGAGATTATTTTAACTATTAATAGATTCAGGCGTTATTTTGCGAAAGTCAAATTTACATGCATTTTGATCTAACCTGCTTTGTGTGCTTCCGTCACCAATTAGTTCATGCGGACTAGCGTCGGCCGGCACCCACCCACTACCGTTAGTCGATGCAAAATGCCGATGCTGCCATGGCTGCCTCGGTAGTCTCTGCATCGGCTGCTGTTTCGCCTCTCGCGTATCGTAGCGACGACCAGGCCAGTCATGGCAGCGACGGTGACGGGTGTATGCGGTTACTGTTCCAGATGGCGGACGACCGCAGCAGCCGAGGCAGACACTACCGAATCAGCCATGGCAGCGTCGACATTTTGCGTCTACTAACGGTAGTGGATGAGTGCCGGCCAGCGCTCGGCCACATGAACCAATTGGTGGCGGAAGCACAAAAGCAGCTTAGATTACATTGCATATTTTAACTGAATTGCTTTTATGAGCTATATGTGATTAAACGCACAATAAGTTGACTTTAGACATAGATAAATCGATAAAGCCAAATTAAAATCACTGATATGCCTAGTGCAAAAAAGTGTATATTTGATTATCTAAATTTTTTTATGATGACGCTTCTATTTTTTTATTTCAGGCTTTAACATTAGGAATAGATCATTGATTTCCTATAACATGTTTATACCTCCGACTTGGCAAATGGTTATGTATATTCTTCACTGATAGTAACATATAGTCCTTATATGTCTGAGCTGTAGCTCTGCAGCCTTTACAATGGTGAGTTGCACAGAGCCACCGGACCCTCGAGTTTCCATATACTGTTTGACGGTAGAAAGTATATCCTTCGATGAGAAGCATATGGTTTCCTCTTTTTGAATAAACAAATTCCAGTCTTCCTGTAAAAATGAAAACATAATTGAAATCGTGGTCTAAGTAATCTGAATACTGTCAAAATTATGTCAGAAAACCCAAGCTCCTCCTTTAATATTTTGTGCCGGTAGCCCACCAGACTAATAGAAGTGAGGGAAGTTGGCCAAAAGTGTGTAAACAGCACAATGTCTCGGACGACGTGCCCGAAATGTAGGTGCGCACCGAAGACATAAGTTGATAACAGAAAGATGATTTTCATTGGTTGTTATACGATGGGCCAATAACAGAAAAGCCCAATAAACGAAGATAGTAGTTAGAGCCACAAATTTTGTGGCTGTTAAAATTTGTGACCAGAGCCGTATCATTCCCCATATAAACAAAGACACGAATTTGTGTTTAACTGACAAAAATTTTTGACAATAACCAGTAAGTTTTCAGATCTTTGAGATAAGACTACCATTTACAGGCTGTTAACACATGCAAGCAGTTAATATATAAATGTCATGCTGTTACAAGTAGTTCCAAAAATTTGTTTAAAAAAAATGTAGTTATTAGCTTCTTCACTACACCACTAATCCAAGGTATACTCGTATCTATCGGAGTAGGCATCAATAGCGATTAAATACTGCTACTGCGTGCTAAATACTAGAGCCGAAGTTGGAACGGAAGATATCATTGATTCATATTTTTCAACTCCTACCAGTAGCAGTAGTAGTTCCCAGAAGTAAAAAAATATGAATTAATGAATCAACATTATATACGGATGAACAGAACGCTACGGATTTAAAGAGTACTTGCGACGATATTTTACTAGGATTTGATGGTGACCAGTGTTTTTAAGCCAATCGATTGCTGTTTATCGACATCGGATCCGATCGGTTCGGATCGGATAATAAAATGGGAAGCGCTCTACGCTATCTTTGGAGGCAAAGTCAACCTGACTGCTCGTTTTTTTTTCAACAAAGTCGGGAGGCATACAAGCGTACGGACCACTTGATGTAAAACGGTTACCGTAGCCTAATACACTGACAGGAACACAATAACTGTCCAGTGAGTTTTTATTTGACTGCAGTTTACTGTGAGGTGGAGGTATTTCCCCAGACGGGCTGCTTTGATGCGCCCCACCTCTCTGAGAACACCCAAACCAAGACAAACATACATGTAGTCCTGAGTGGCAATCGAGCCCACGAGCGGTGGCAAAGTAGCGTGTCGCACTCTGTTATTTTATAAATTTTAGAGCAGTGAATCTGCAAAATATCTCTATCTAACAGAAAACCGCAACCAAATAACAATTTCATTGAAGATTATTGAATACTTGCGCGCAAGTGCACCAGGATATGTTTGACGGGTTGCTGCATCAACCGTGGATGCGATAACAGACGAGCGTAGTTCTTCGTGTGATAAGAGAATATAGATTGCTTTAGCAAAAAAATTCATGTGGTTTCCGCACATGGAAAGCATTTATTTATTTTTGACCAGAAATGCTTTCCATGGTTGTCTGTTGGTTTTGGTCTGGATGTTTTGTATGTATTATGATTATAACTAAATAGTGACCGAACCGAAATGTTCTCTCAATCTAAGTACCGAGTATTACCGTCGTGTAGTTTTCGTCTATTTTTCTTAATGGTTCTCGCGAAATTTCACATTCCGTGAGATTTAGATTTTTTTATTATTTGTGAAATGGTGGATGGAGTTGTATTTTACTCATACACCTTTTTTAATTTTTGTTTGTTCTATTATTATTTATTAAACAACGTCGGGAGGCACATAGCCATACGTCCACCTGATGTAAAGTGGTTAGCGTAGCCTATGAACGCTGGTAATAAATTAAGTATCACTCGCGCGATGCCACCACTGCTGATAACACAGCAACTCCTTAGAAGCTTACTTACTTATTAATTAGAATCTTATCAAACTTTGGTAGCAGGTCCTTGTTTATATTGTTTTAATTATTGCCACTGTCATCCACGTTAAATGTACCTCTAAACTGTGATAAATATTTCCATATATTAATAAAACAGTGTAATATAAATAAAAGAATAATATACGTAAATATTTTTTTATTTTACTAACTATAGTAATCGTGCAGAATGACCGTGTTCTCCCTTGATAAGCAAAATTGTATCCTTGTATGTTACTACAGTAGCCCTACAACCATGTTTAGTAGAACATCGCCACCTCAACTTCTCTTGGGACTGATCTGGACAATAATAGGTATAGCCATTGTATTCAAGGAGGCGCTTCCCTCTTTGTGACAATACATAACATACTGAAACAAGAAACAATATTACAGTCATAAATACTCGTATCTACAAGGAATAGTATCGTAACGAGGTAATTTAATTTATTATGCAATTTAAAAAATATCTTCTAAATTCAATACAATTATACAAGTAATGTCTGGCAAACAACACATTATTAAAAATATTGAAGGTGCTATAAATAATTCATATTGGTTTACTTGATTTAGTGAAATTAATTAAATATCAGTATATCCAATTGACGATTTGTCTCTCCTCGTTCATGTTTAGAGTAACGTAATCTCTGGTGTGTGTTATATACACACATCAAAAGTGTCTAGGGATCAACATATATTTTTGCAATCACTTTTCTCCTGATTGATATTAATTAAAATTTTCTTTAAGGATTCATCAAATAAAGTGTTTTCGTTTGTCTACAGTAACGATAAACCAAGTCACCTTTGCATTAATAAAGAAATTTGCCATTTTCATAATAAAGGGATTTTTGACATTTGAACCACTAACATTAAACTTCGAAAAAAAGACTGAAATAACAGTTTTCTTTAAAATTTTATTGGGTAACTTAAACAATTAATAATCCGTGTTTCTACCGCGAACACTAACAACACAAGAACATCGGTTTGGTATACTCAAAATGAGTTCATCCAAATCACGCTGTGGAATGGCCGCCCATGTTCGTTGCAACAACAAAAAAAGGTCTTTGGACACGTTACCGAAGCACTGGTACCGTGGCTGAGCGCCATGGAGGACGGTATCGCTGCACCACACGGAGACAAGACCGATACATTCAAATCACAACTCGAAGAGCTCCAACAATAACCGCCATGATGTTAGCCGTGACGCTTCATCACTCTTCAGGGAACTTAATTAGCGACCAAACAGTCAGAAACCGCTTGCATGAAGTGAACCTTCATTCCCGAAGACCGCTAAGGGTACCACCTATAGCAATGCACAATCGTAGGATTCGATATCAATGGGCTCTTGAACACAGAAATTGGGCAGAAGAACAATGGCGTTTCGTGTGCTTTTCTGATGAGTCTCGTTTTGGTATGAGACCGGATACAAGACGTATACGACACTGGAGAACCCCTGGACGCCAACAGCGATTAAAATCCTGCCAGGAAGTCCATCCTTATAGTGGTGGAACCATCATGGTATGGGCGGGTATTTGGATCGGCGGAAGAACTGAGTTGATTTGGATCAGAGGCAACCTCAACGCTCAAATTTATGCTGAGACGATTGTATCAGACGTCTCTACAAGTGCAAATCGGTCCCTTATTTCAGTTAATGCATGATAATACTCGACCGCACACCGCAAGAGTTGTAAGACAGACTCTCGCCGCAGCTAACATCAATGTCATGAGCTGGCCTGCTCAGTCGCCAGACTTGAACCCGATTGAGCATGCATGGGATATGCTACAGAGAAGAGCTCTGCCGAATATGGAGGGTATCCAGTCGCAAGAAGACCTTTTTTTGTTGTTGCAACGAACATGGGCGGCCATTCCACAGCGTGATTTGGATGAACTCATTTTGAGTATGCCAAACCGATGTTCTTGTGTTGTTAGTGTTCGCGGTAGAAACACGGATTATTAATTGTTTAAGTTACCCAATAAAATTTTAAAGAAAACTGTTATTTCAGTCTTTTTTTCGAACTTTAATGTTAGTGGTTCAAATGTCAAAAATCCCTTTATTATGAAAATGGCAAATTTCTTTATTAATGCAAAGGTGACTTGGTTTATCGTTACTGTAGACAAACGAAACCACTTTATTTGATGAATCCTTAAAGAAAATTTTAATTAATATCAATCAGGAGAAAAGTTATTGCAAAAATATATGTTGATCCCTAGACACTTTTGATGTGTGTATATTAAATTATCACGATATATATATTGTCCTCTACTCGGCAATATATATATATATGTATTGCCGAGTATATATATATATATTGTGATAATTTAATTTAGCTGAATTCGTTAAAAAAGAAATGAACAGAGTGCAAATTTTTTTTTATTAAGGATTTATTAAGGAAAATGAAAAACAAAAAATATTTGGTCGCTTGAATGTAAAAAACTATACATTTACGTTTAAGCACATAAAGTACATTGACTTTATGTGCTCAAACGTAAATGTATAGTTTTTTATTGTTTTTAGGGGAATATTTTAATTAATATAATTAGAAAGTTGTATATATTGTTGTTATCAGAAATACTAATTATGACGGACGAACTTCTTTACCGTGGTATGAGTATTAACCTCGCAATCTAATGATGATCATGAATTTTATGTTCAGTTCAAGTCACAATAGACGTAGGTAATCAGCAAACGCTGTACTGCCATGCAATTCTCTAAGCGACTCGTAATGGCTGTGTGCGTCGCTGTGATCACAGATGTCACAGCTTTGACATCGTCTACTGCGATCACGGCTTTTTATTTGGTATTCTATAAGGCTGTAAGCGTACGCGAGGCTATTTGCCTTGTAGAATTCCAATTCCAAACGCAGCCTTGCGGCGCTAGTGTCGCGCAACAATGAAAAGCGACACTAAGGAATTGCAATTTTGTGTTCAAGGCTATAACAGCCGATGTTTCGAGGATGTAAGGATGTTTGCTCTTACATAATTGCATGGCTTGGCAAAGTTTGTAGTTATAAGATCCGTATAGACAGTACCGATACGACATAAAATCAGGACGTAATTATTTTCAACAACATCTAGTATACTATAACAATATATATTTATTTCCAACATCTTATCATACAATGATAACATAACAAACAACCTTGGTTATTTACAATAGAAAGGAGAATGACCAAAAGTGGGCCCACCTTGCGTCTTAACCATTTATACTCTAAAAAACCTTTTCCAAATTGAAAATGTTCACGTATTTTTTCAGTCCTATTGGAACAGGGGTTTAAAAGTTGAGTATTTAAAGTTATTTGCATTTCCGCTTATGACTACAAATGGAGAATGACAGGTAAAGCATGAATGAGTTTAGGGTTGCGATGATTATGTAATCGATTATCGATTATAAAATAAACTAAATAATCGTTTGTAATTAAGAACCTAATAATTCATTGCTTATAAAGTGAATATGAAAAGCTTGTATTCATTTTAATAGCTAGCATTCATATAAAAATGTTTATAAACAATCATGATGCATGAATAACATCACTACTCGAAATATTTCTTTAACAAAAGTTGTTAATTATAACATAATCGATTTAACGTATATTAATCGGTTAAAGAAGCGAGTGAGGTGTGTAAGGACTGTAAGGATCCAGTCATGTGGCGCTTGGTTCTCTCTGCCTACCCCGCAAAGGATTTGGTGTGAAGTTATAGATTGACAGGAGTCCTGTTAGTCCCATTAGTAGTAAGATACAGGCCTTTGTTTAAGCCCCGTTCATACTATGTCAAAGTGTTAGATTATTCGTAATTATTTAATCGATCGTTTTTTTACTTTCAATTTATTAATAAGACGTAAGTATTACGTAGTTCTCAGAAGGTACTTTATGTCATGTCATCACAAACAAACAACTTGCAACATTATTGTATTTACGTGAGATCAGGAGAAAAAGGTAAAGGGATAACGGTACATTCCGTTTTATTTCATGGTAGCACTGTATAGAAACAATAACACAGTAGGTATTGAGATCTATGCCAGATATAGTGAAAAACTGTGTTCTACTATTATTATGTTTCATGATGCGTACAAATAATTGTATATTTCAATGCCGATTGAATCGATTTTCTTAACCCATTGAATTCGATTTCCAATCGCATCCCTATACAACGACGTGTCCATAGACAAGAGTCAAATCTTTAATCTATTCTATTTCATTTTTTCTAATATATATTACATACTTTGTTTTGTTTAATTTCCGTACATGTGAATTAATTGTGAAATCAACGTGTGGAAATATTATAAGTATCTATCCATTGATCATACCAACAACTAGTACATGCCTTGGATGAGCAACTAGTACATTCCTTGAATGGTGGTCAGTCCGGTAAGTGTTACGTTATTTTTAAGTTCTTATATATATTGGTAACTTTTTATTAAGTATATGAATAACCGCACCTAGATAAGAATTGTGAACACATATCTACACTCGCCCATATAAGAAGCTGCACCATTGATTGTTTATAAAATACAGCGGTGTTATAATAACTGGCATAGTAAGACTACATACATGACTTATGTTTTTAGATTATTGTGTTTATCAATTAAACAACAATTTTTAATTGTTACAGATCACAGACGGTAGCATCTTATGCCGGGAATTACATATACATTAATATGAGCTTGAGTAACATTTGAAGTCAAACCTTCAAATGAATTTGGACATCAACAAGTATGCCTTGAATGTGGGATGTTGACATAATGATAATAAGATCTCAATTATACCAGGTTATCACCAGAATATCAGAAATGGAGTGTTATAGTTAGATGGATTCCAGTTCATATGGTACTTAATTTCTTAAACATATTTTTTTATGTTTCCCTAAAATTATATATATTTTTTTATAATTTGTACATTGTTACTTTATCTTTATCTAGCTGGGATCGTTATACTTCCATTCAAATCATTTTAATCATTCTGATACTCCTACGGTATACACATATTTAATTTTCTCCACCTAATATATATGTTATTCTAGGTATCAAGACTGGACAGAGTTTGTAAGGTCTGTTGACGAGCAGCTGAGTAATACAAAGACAACAGTACCATGATGATAATTGATCACTACTAGAGGAAATTAACCGGAAATTCATCGAGGCTGCACTTAAAGTTGCAGTGTCATCATATACTATTAATATAATAATGTACAACATATTATAATGTACCTAGCTGTGCTAGAATATGCTGTCATCAGTTAGGCAATGGAAATTAGCATGAATTGACATTAAACAATGTTTAATGTCAATTCATGCTAATACATATTATGTATTATGTGCTAAATACATATTATGTATTATGTGCCCTTGGGATATCAGTTTTACTTTGGAGAACATATTCCTAATGAACTGTATGCTGTGGAGATTAATTAAAAGTAGAAAATGCTCCCCTTATATTAGGACAAAATAATTATCAGAGCACGTATAAAGTGGAGGCACATCAGTTCAACAACACATTTGTTTAAATGTCTAGAGAGGTATTGGTCGGCTATTGCTGCAATTGCTTTGTAGGAAAATGAACAATACAGTGCGCACATAATTTTGGTAATTTGGTATTTAAGTTAGGGTAGATTTAATAATGTACAGGCTCCTACTCCATTATTAGATTTTTATTTAATGTATTTAGTGACGGTAAAAATTGTAATAAACAATTTAAAGAAATATTTATATATATATATATATATATATATATATATATATATAAGAACCTAATAAATATAAATAAAAGTGTCAATATACTAGGTGTTGTTCTTATTTATCTCCAACGAATATTCTGTCATTAAGAATAATGTTGGTAATTATATAAGCTTACAATCCGCCTGATGTTAAATAGTTACCATAGCCTGACAATGCTTACAACAAAGTAATGTAAGTCGCACATTGCCACCCTGACTGCCAATGTAGGTGCTATATGGTTACCACACTCATCCGTGAGAACAACAGTTCTCCAAAGAATCTTTTGCTGCGTTCTTCCCCAGTCAAACTATTGTTCCATCAGTATTGTGGGGTGCACAACGTGCAGGTAAGGTTTGTTTCAGTCAAAAGTGATGTTGAGCTAATTCACCCCAAATTAAATGTATAATACAAATATATGAACATAAAAAGTTTAAATTAAATATCTATTACTTATCCTGTGGTTGCATTATTTGAAGATGCATTTAACGTAGGTGTATAGTGCGCTTGATCTATGTACGTAGCTTCGTATTTAAAAAATCCTTACTAATTACCTTACCAAGACTTTTGGGTGCGCTAGTATTTGCTATAAGGTACTATTCTATGGGACTATCTTTCAGATCTAATGTCTGGTTCATCCTTCATTTGTTGTAGGTCTGGTTAAAAAGGCTAGATATATAAAAAAAACTAGCCATAAAATATAACATGCCCTCTGTATAGGTACCTTGTAGTTTACCTATGTAGTTTTACACTCGCAAAATATAACCTCAAAATGCCTAATTTGATTTAAAAATACTCGATAACCCCTATTCGTATTCAAATAATATTTCTTTTGAGTCATCTACAATATATTTCCTTTGTTTTGCCGATGGTTTGGTCAAGACGCATGACTGACGCAAGTGGGCCAAACTCCCATACATATTTGGTCATTCTCCTTTGGCTATTATTAAACATGGCGTACTCGTACTATACACGCGACAACCAGTAGGCTCCTCCATCCTAGATGATATCTGGGGCTCGTGGGTTGCTCTTACAGCCTATTACATCAATATCGAACAAGATCTTTGGCAGAATGGTATAAACATGAGCAAAAAATGTTAGCAAGGTATCTTTTCCAAATATCTATAGTTAAAAAACATTGGGCGCGCAATTTCCATAGTAGAGACGAATGGAGAAAAACTGCAATTGCATGGAACCATTTGATAAGCATGTAACTAAATGGTATTTAGGTTCCATTCATATGATTAATGTTCATATCATGAAGATAATCGAACGAAAATAATTTATTTAGAACACGGGTTTCTTATATAAAATATATGGAAATAATTTCCGTACATTTTGTTACATATTGTAATATATTCAATTTTATCATGGGATATTGCATAATATATTCCATATATTATTTCCATTTATTTGATATATTTATAATTCCATTTATTTCGTTTTGGTTCTACTATTTCCAATATTTTCGTTAATTTATTTGATCGGACAGATTTGTTCCCTCGATTTATTCCTTCGATTACGGATAATGTATATGTTCGCACGTCTCTTTAACAATTTCGTCGTCCACAGTATATATCTTTGCCGGACATCGATTGTTCGTTGAACACAGCCACCGCTTTCTTCCTGCAGCTTCCCCTCTAAAGTAATACCTAAATCCTCGATATTTTATCATATCTTTGCCTTTTTTCGATATCACGAATTCAGCTGAAAACAAAGACACATAGTTAGTTAACAAATGAGATATAATTATATGTTAAACTTTAGAGTCAAATCTCACCTCACATGCAGGCACCGCCATGTCACTTTAGAGTCAAATCTCACCTCACATGCAGGCACCGCCATGTCACTTTAGAGTCAAATCTCACCTCACATGCAGGCACCGCCATGTCACTTTAGAGTCAAATCTCACCTCACATGCAGGCACCGCCATGTCACTTTAGAGTCAAATCTCACCTCACATGCAGGCACCGCCATGTCACTTTAGAGTCAAATCTCACCTCACATGCAGGCACCGCCATGTCACTTTAGAGTCAAATCTCACCTCACATGCAAGCACCGCCATGTCACTTTAGAGTCAAATCTCACCTCACATGCAGGCACCGCCATGTCACTTTAGAGTCAAATCTCACCTCACATGCAGGCACCGCCATGTCACTTTAGAGTCAAATCTCACCTCACATGCAGGCACCGCCATGTCACTTTAGAGTCAAATCTCACCTCACATGCAGGCACCGCCATGTCACTTTAGAGTCAAATCTCACCTCACATGCAGGCACCGCCATGTCACTTTAGAGTCAAATCTCACCTCACATGCAGGCACCGCCATGTCACTTTAGAGTCAAATCTCACCTCACATGCAGGCACCGCCATGTCACTTTAGAGTCAAATCTCACCTCACATGCAGGCACCGCCATGTCACTTTAGAGTCAAATCTCACCTCACATGCAGGCACCGCCATGTCACTTTAGAGTCAAATCTCACCTCACATGCAGGCACCGCCATGTCACTTTAGAGTCAAATCTCACCTCACATGTAGGCACCGCCATGTCACTTTAGAGTCAAATCTCACCTCACATGCAGGCACCGCCATGTCACTTTAGAGTCAAATCTCACCTCACATGCAGGCACCGCCATGCTACTTTAGAGTCAAATCTCACCTCACATGCAGGCACCGCCATGTCACTTTAGAGTCAAATCTCACCTCACATGCAGGCACCGCCATGCTACTTTAGAGTCAAATCTCACGTCACCCATGCCACTTTATCAGTAGAGTCCAATTGGAGAAAAGAATGATAGAAAATAATAATAGATAAAAAGAGTTTTTGTTGTGTTACTGAGAGTTTATAACGAGACTGATCTCCAATAGTGTATTCGTTGGAGGGGTAGCGGGTGGGTCAATAATACTTTTGTTAGTTATATTGTAAGCCTCTTTAGGGTACTATAAATGCTTTACATTACGTTGAAGCAGCGATATGCCAGTGGATAAGGAACCGGTCTATTGAGCAACTGGTCAAGTTCTGGCATGTACCACTAAATTCGTGTTTTCAGCATGTAGCACTAAATTTATATACATATTTGAGATTATCACTTACTTGGCGGTGACGAAAAACATCGTGAAGAAACCAGCACGTTCAAAAAATATACTTCAAGACGTGTGATAACCAGAGAAAGGTCTGGTTTTCCCTCTGGGGTTTGGCAAATCCTTAGGCTTAAGTAGCAGCAGACTCCGCCAATCTAATGGATTAGGAAACAGGATAAAGCTAAGAGAAAGGAGAAATGCTTTTCATCACGTGGACAGTATGCTTTCCCACCGCATTAGATTTAATAAAAGGCCATACGTGTCGTACATATCGTGTACATTCCGTATCAGTGCAGTATACAAATATATGTAGACATATAGTAGTCCCATCAAATACGTCTATACTGTAATGATGGTGTTTTTTTACTACAGGCGAAAACCTATAATAAAACCAGTTGAGAATGCGCAAGCTTGCATTGCCAGAGGAACACCTGGCTCGTCAATTATATAACAATTTAAAATTTTTTTTAAAACTTTTTCGGCCATTTTGACCATGTTCCTTAAGAAATATGATATTGGTTTTTAAGACATCCCTATTCTACTTTTTATTTTCCTTTTCAAATCTGAAATAAAAATTCAATTTTTTTTTTTTTATTTGTCGTCCATTTTGACCAAGTTCCTTAAGAAATAGGAGGTTGGTTTTTCAGACATTCCCATTCTACTTTTTTTATGCTGAATCCGAATCTGAAGTAAAAATTCGAATATTCGAAAAAAGCGACAGACACACACAGACAAACATATAAATTTCATATTAGGAACGGTGTTCCTGAACATAGTAATATAGTGGTTAGTATAGTGGTAGTGGTCTTACTACCTATATGATTAGTTTTAAAATTCTCGATTGGGGGAAAAACCAAAAATAGCAACAAATACATTCCAAAAATATAGTTTAAATTTGATTTAATGTAACCTCATTTATGTCTAGAAACGAATTAGGTACTCTATATACTAATTAAAAGTTCGAAAGTAACTTCGAGAGACACGGGGTAACACAAATTCCATCATTTATACCATTGTTGGAAACGAAATACGCCGTATGGTGTCATGATTGTTTTTCGAAGGCTATTAACTGCAAAGAGACAACACAGACATGAGTACTTCAAGTAACTCCCAAGCACAACAAAACTATCAATCTATCTATAACTTCACGCCAAATCCCTTGCGGGGTAGGCAGAGAGAACCGAGCCCCACGTGACTCGATCCTTACATATCTCACTCGCTTCTTTAACATTCATTGCTCTTCTCATGCACGCTCGCCGGTTTCTAGGGCTCCTGACATCACCTTCTGATAGAACACGAGCAATTTGGGAATGGTAGGTAAGTCTTGGCCTTCCCCGGCTCCTACATCCTTCCACTTTTGCATTGTATATCTGCTTCGTCATTCTTTCATCTTACATTCTTTCTACATGTCCGAACCAACGGAGCATGCCTCTTCTTATTTTAACACCGACGCTCTCTTTCAGACCAACTCTGTTTCTAACATCATCATTGCGAATACGATCTACAAGCCTTACTTTTTAATTTTGCGCAGCGCTCGCATTTCGACCGCGTTTATTCTACTTTCATGCTCTTTCTGCCATACCCAGCTCTCGCTTCCATAAGTTAGCGTTGGGACCAACACTGCATTGTGTATTTTTTAGGCTCAGGTTTTTACTGCCAAGAAGTTTTCCCAACGCTCCATTCACACTATTACACAACAAAACAAATATGTAAAAATAAGGTATATGAAATAAGTTATGAGCTCGGTGGTGCAATGGTTATTACCCTCCCGTTCTAATGGGTGAGTGAATATTAGGGAAATCTATGACTATGTTCAGAACGCCGATAATATGAATGAGTTTGTGACTGATATTTTAAACTAGAAGGCGATAAAAGGTGTGTAAGAATCAAGTTATGTGACGCTCGGTTCTCTCTACCTACCCCGCAAAGAATTTGGCGCGAAGTTATAGAAGGTGATGTACTGATCAAGTTTTATTACTCCGCGATATCATGGAGAAGTATGTGGCAATGGCAGTGGCAGGTTTTCTGCGTGTTTGTGGTACTGAATAAAATATTTGACAGGGTTATGACATAAGGAAAATATATAGATGGGGGCATGCATACTTTGCCGAGATATGGTATTATCAATGCCCTGCTTTATGATGTGCCACCTACTTATGAGGAATGTACATCACGTACGATGGACGGCAGCTTCTCGCCCTATTTTAACATCAATATTGGTTATAAGCTGGGCTGCGTGTTGTTAGATTTCGATTAATTTCCAAACTTATTCTCAATAATAAATTTGTATTCAGTTTAGTGCACTTACAAACTAGGAAATGGCTTGATACACAATTACTACACAATTTGTCGCGGCAAAATCATGAATAATGTAGCCAAATTATTTAAATATATTTATTAAAGCGCATTTTATACAAAGTTCTTAAGGTTATGATTAAAATTAAGAAAATATCTGAAACACTGTGTTAAAAATTTAAAAATTTCATATAAACATAATATTTGTTCCAACAAATAGTTTCCATTAGAATCTAAAAAGCTTTAAGGACGCAAACTTTTCGTAGTATTTTAAGACATCAAAGCATATTGAATAATTTACATTACTTGTGACACTTTTGAGATTGAAGGGAGACCCGTATCCCTGCTGTGCAGTGTGTGTTTCATTCACGAAAATGTAAAATCACTGAATGGGATACTTTTGCCGCATATCAAACGTTTGAAAAACATAAGGAAAATGAAATTATCGAATCTCAAATTTTACGCCATATCTCTTACTATGCTCACTTATTTTTAATTTGCTTACAATGTGAAACGAGAGCCACAACACTTGGATGATATTTCCAACAACAAAGTAATTGTTAAACTTTGAGAATCATTGTTCATCTCGTTCACATTATAATAGCATAATTTTACCTGTGTTATTCAGTCAATCCCCATTGGGTATACACGTTTAGCGGTGGATGATTATGATCATCATTGACAGTGAGGATTTCATCGCAAACGGTGAAGATGTTCGCGTGGCACTTCCTACTCCTCTGACTGGAACACAACCATCTGGCTTTGGGGCCTGCCACCCACTTTTGGAAGAAGTTGTAACCACCATACCGTATGAGGCGTTTTCCTTTCCGCGACATCACATACTTGACTGAAAAAAAAATAGTAATTACGATTATGACGTATTATATTCATTGATGGCCTACTGTAACATAATTAGCGCAGTTTACTTTATCCCTACTAAATACACACACTGGAACCGCAATGGTCGCGTACTGTGCGGTTCCAGAGAAGTTTTCTTCCGAGAACTCTCAAGCTGTACTGTGGAGCTGGAATGAGCTCCCAGCCGAGGTTTTTCCAAGGGACTACAGCATGGAGTTCTTCAAGAAATGCGTGAAGAGGTTTTTAGAGGGTCGGCACCGCACCTTGCCACCTTAGTGGTATAAAAAAAATACAATAACAACAAATTATGGTGCTGTACACATAAGTAAGTTTTGCTTCGGACCCATTGTCAAAACATTAGACATTCTTCGCATTATAATAATAGTTCTCGTACTAGCTGGTCTCGTAAGTGGCTTGCTTTCGTATATCTACTGAACTTCATTTTAAATCGCTTGCATTAATTATGATACACCTTGCATATAATGAATTGCTTCTTTCTCATATTTATTTTCTTTTTTATTTAGATCTTTAAGAATATACGTTTTATTATACCATTAGAATATTTACATACCATTAATATCATTCGATCAATTGACTGAGTTAATTAAAAGTTGCGTAGGGCTTTTTTTTTATTATCATCCACATTTTTATCCGTGTTTGGCAAGTTGCGTAGTCTAACAAGCCAAGCTACAGCCACAGAATAAACAATGGTTTGGTTGGGTATGGTTGTTAAAGTTGTCTTGTGATGACTATTGTATTCTTACGCCAACGTAAAAGTAAGTAAAGGGGTACGATAAATCATCGAATGCTTTGTTTAATACGAAGATTTTCTTAGTTTTGGATATTTTAACTTCGACATACGTTACATAGTAGTGGTGATATACTCGTACTATGCGTTATTTAATGCTTATGAATATACACAAGGAAAACCACACGCGTTCGTGCGAACTCACAACCCCCCAACGCCCTACCATAACAGAAAAGTCTGAAAAAGATAGATTGCCACCCATATACACGATAAGTAAATAACACTTGAAAACCTTTTTTTTTTCAAAATAATTATATTCCTGATTAAATTCATTCATCATATATCATCACCGTCATCGGCTACGAGCTATACATTTTAAATAAGAAGATAACACTGACAACTTAATGTCGTTGAGCTCCATTCCTAAGTTAGCTATTTTTTATTAATTTATACGAGTGAGATACTACACTGCTTCGTCTTCAATAGCGTAGTTGACGTACTTGACGTTATTGGATTGACGATAATAACTAACAACGAATATTTGATTAGCAGAGAATAAAATAAAATAAGGCAAAAGACTTAAGATACGAAGTCTAGTGTAGCAAAACATTGTCCGTTTATATTCTTGTTTAAAATGCACTGTACTCAGTAATCTATACATATTATATAGGAAAATGACTGTGATTATCATTTACATGAACAATTTCATTATTATCAGTATAGATGAATGCGGGGCATGACCTGCTCGTGAAGCTGGAACACAACCATCGTACTCTATGGCCCATGATGCGTCTTTGAAAAAAGTTGTATCCGTTGAACCTTATAATACGCTTGCCTCTTCGAGATATTGCAAATTCCACTAAAAGGCAAACAAAAAGACTTACTAAAGAATTTATTTTATATATAAGGGTTTTAGGCTAGGTGTTGCGTCGTCGTGTTACTGCCAAAGTTATGTTAACGTTTATTATCTGTTACAGCATAAATTTTTTTTTAACTATACATAAAAGCTTTAATTCAAATTTAAATGTCGATGACAATGCCACGTGATCGCGTATCTTCTGGAATTTCGGAATTTTAGTAATTGCTTGCAGTTCGTTGGTCAAAATCCAATGGAAAAGATTTTTTTACGATTTAGAATTTGTACTCGTATTTTAATTATCGATAAAAAAAGTGAAATACTGATATACTGACAAGACTGTTATATGAAATGATTAAATCAGACATTTGTTTGTCTGTGAACGCGTGCCAATTTTTTGTTTCATAAAACTCTAAAAAGAAATAGACATTCATGTACGATTAATTAAGTTAAAACGATTAATTGGAAACTTTATGTAATAATCCATCTGGATACTTTTGACAGTTTGCAGTTTATGTTCACCGTATCAATTTTACGAGGAATAAAGACGTGTGTAGTGTCTACTATTCAAAAGAAAAACAATAAACTATTTAATTTAATTTGACATCTATTTTTCGATCGCGGATCATTAATATACCAGAATTAGATTATTTAATTAAGCGATAGGTTAATTCGTTGCTATATCTGAGGATGGATATCAGATAAACTAAAGATTTAATCGTCGAGGGCATAAAGATAAGCGCGACATGCCTTACTGTTGGAGCTGGAATACAAATATTATATTTTGTGCCCCCTGATATGATGTAGGAAGAAATTATAGCCGTTGAATTTTACTCGCTTTCCTTTTCGAAAATCGTAAATTCCACTGAAAATATATATTTCAAAATGTGTGACAATTACAGCACACTCTATTCCCAAACTAAGCAAAGGACGAGCAAAGTGTAGTATATTACCACACGCACCAGAAACTACAGAACGCATTTAGATGAAATTCTACAAGTCGATAACTTATATCTCTAAGGCTATTTACAATGGAAATTTAAGCTTCTTGTGTAAAACTTGTAAAACCAAATTTCACGCAAGTAAACAACACAGTAAATATAACACATTCAACAGTAAATAAATAGGATTAAATAATTTTATTTCTTTACTGCTAGGCTGGATGAATTTTACAAAAATATATTTATATGTTTGTATAATTCTTTCCGTTCATGACTAGACCAACTTTGTACTTCAAATTTAAATATCAGTTTCGCATTTAGTTATTCATATTAATAAATATTCACCGAAAAATTATACAGGTCCATCTTGTCCCAAATTATGTAAAAGTTATGCTCTTAGTGCTAGACGGGTCAGAAAACACCCAAACCAAGACCACAAGACATGTGACACACACACATTGACACAAATGTTTACCATGTGCGTAAATCTACTCCGCTAACTTGTATTGAAAGCAGTCACTTGGAAATCTTGTAATAAAACTTTGTGTAATAATTTTCCTCTAAGTTACTGTTTTGAGCCTACATGATTATTTTTATTTGAAACTACAATGTCATCGATTATATGCCAGTATTAATAATATTACATGAATATTATATGACAATTGCTATGAATAATGTAGAATATTAAAATGGAGTAGTGACATATAAGAAGAAGGAAGATATTAAATATGCGACTCAAGTGAGTGAGACGGTGTTTTGTAGCGCTAAGATTATTGTGCTTAATCCTAAAGGTTCTTGGAGTAAAGATACAGGTATATAGATCTTAGTAAACCCTTCCGAAAATGGTGCTGAATTAACAAATTCCTGACGCGTCGTGGAATGCGTGCCAGGAAATCTGTGAAAGCAAAATGACATTTTTTCAATACACCAAATGTTTTTCAGCAAATCACAAAGACGAGAAGAAAATGTATAGGTATATATACCCATATCCTAATTTACAAATAATAAAAAAATACTATTTTTGAATTAGTTATTTGAAAATGAGTAGTTACTTACTATCTATTGAATAATATGCTTTAGTTACATTCATCTCTGGGAAAATAAAAATAAAAAAGTAAACAGGTTAGTTATAAAGCGGTAATAATATAACTCACTAGGAGAATATATTTCCAGTGAGAAGTATTTCTATCATGGCCGCTTTATACTAACTTGTAATCATGTTCAGATTCAGGTTCAGATTTTTATTGCAAGTCACAAGTTATTGTAAGGATGTTACATAGTACATACAAAATTATAGGTACAAGTGATAGATGTAAGGGCACAGAAACGTGAGGTTATAATACCCATTAATGCATGAACTTGTTCCTATATCTTGTTCTTGATTTGAATTTATTGTGTGTGGAGGCGTGAAAATGGCGGCTTGGCCGTTACTTGTGTGGTTTTTTTTTGTACGCGCTTAATTTGTTAACTAATTATTTGATCTAAGTCTTTATTGAGTGAGTAACTAACAATATTTAAAGATTGCAGTAGTGAGGATAATTTAGTCCCTCGGGACATTCTTGAAGCTGCAAGGCCCCAATGTATACAGAAAGAAACCACTAATTGTGGTGGTAACTAACATTAAACTGTATGTATAACCTTTTAGCATGAAATTATAAATCCCTACATAATATGCTTGCTAGAATGTTATTGCCATTGCTTGTTTGCTATACTGGTCTCAAACCACAATCACGCAGCTAACTCTTAGGAGTTGCTGCGGTAGCAGTGGGGATGACAACAAACATATGATACTCCTTGTATTGCACCATAGAGACGGTATAATTTCGACGATATTAAACTGCGAACATCCCTTCCGTGACCAGATTGGTCTTGGGTTATCAGAAGGTGTCAGAAGTCCTAGCAACATGCATAAAAAGAGCTATAAATGTTAAAGAAGCGAGTGATGTGTGTAAGGACCGAGTCATGTGACGTTCGGTACTATTTATCTTATCAAGTCCCATACTCGGGGCGAAGAAGTAGTGGTAGTAACTACCCTTATCGTGTTGCATGTGTGTGCCATGATTTCGAACATTTCTTCGAAGTTATCCCACTGTATAATTTTTAGTATCCCCACTGTAGCACTCTCTTTAAGTTAATATCTCCAGACTACACAGATTATAGAAAATTGCTATGTGTAAGGTAGAACATCTTGAGCAGTGATAGCCCAGTGGATAAGGAACTGGCCTATTGATTAACTGGTCCCGTTTCGAATCCCAGCAGGATCACGTACCACTGAATTCGTGTTTTTGGATTTAGTAGTAAATACCCACACCAGTATTGGAACTAGAGATTAGTCGTTTTGTAGCCTAGTTGTTTATCCACTCTATCACTGTTTTATATCTTCTTTTATTACTTTGGTAAATTCGTACCATCAAAAAACATGAAACTTCATGCACAACAATTTTCATGGAGTTATTATTTGGGAGGTGGTAAATACTTCAGTAGTCGGGCTGCTTTGATGCGCATTACCTCTCTTGAAAACAACCAGATCAAGACAAAGAGACACGTTTATCTAATTTTTTTTTGCTTGGGAATCAAACCAAGCTGATGTTAAAGTAGCATAACTACTCTGCCATCGAGCTTATCAAAAGTCGCGTACCTACTTAATGAAAAATATAGTTTCAGTGTGTATTTTCTTTTTCATCCGAAGAGGCGCGATCAAGGTCTTTTTTTTTATACAATGTAGGGAGGAATGGAAACGGTTCAACTGATGTAAAATGGTTACTGTAGACTATGAATGCCTGCAATACAGGAAGTTTAGCTAGCGCTTAGCCACTCCTGCCAGTAGCACAGCAGCTCCTAAACGGTGCACTGGTAACCTGGTAGTGGGAGTTTTAATGTAGTGGTGTCATTTCTACGTGGCCGGAGAGGAATCATGCGAGGAAAGAAACGTATTCACTCTATGCATCATTTTCGGGTAGATGGTTATGTTCATCGTTTATCTTGAAAATTTCCTCATCAAAAGTAAAGATGAAAGCAAGGCATCCCTCACTGCTGTAGTTGGCACACAACCATCTTATTTTGGGGCCAGTCACACGTCTTTGGATGTACGTGTACCCATTGTATCGAATACAACGAGTTCCCGTTGGGGATACCGCAAACTCAACTGAAAATATAAAAATAAACACTTCTAACATCGTGTCGTCCATTTCAGTATAAACTACAACACAAAAGAAAAAAAATAATACCCGAAAATTGTACATGCACCTTTATTATTTGACACGACTACATTTTAGGAAGAAAATAAATAAAATACTACCATTACCAAATTGACAGTGTTTTATCAGAAAATGATGCCTTAGAACCCAGCGAGCGTGTATAAGAAGAGCAGTGAACGCTAAAGAAGCGAGTGAGGTTTGTAAGGATCGAGTCATGTGGCGCCTGGTCTGTTCTGCCTACCCCGCAAGGGATTTGGCGTGTAGTTATAGATAGATAGATTACAGAGCCCGGATATAACTAATAGAAGTAAAGTGCAAAAAGAATCATTTGGGTTGTTCTAAGCTAATTTCATCCCGGCGACTTGGCTAGTCGTATTACGCAGATGCTGTACTAGTCATTTGTAGAAACTTTTATTTTCCAATTTAAATTCTCGTCAATATGACTACCTAATTAACGTCAGAAATCAACTTCACATATTTCTATTCTTCCATTATGTCATTTACTAGTTTTTAATAATTACTTAATTTGTTTGTTTGTAAACGAAGAGCGGAGATTCCTAATACAGGCAATTTGTTTGCCTAAAAGGAAACTCTAAACAGCCATTTCTACATGACAAAATTTCTGATACTGCAAATAAACATTTTATTTTTATTTAGATTTTTTATTTTAATTGTTTTCTTTTCTGACAACCTGTTACACAAAGTTGGCGCGGACGCGATTGCTTTTTGTGCGACAGGTTGCTGCATACAAACACGAATATTACCTAAAATTTTGTCCTGGATCGCTGCTTCTCCAGCCGTTTGGGTTTTGGCTTATATTGGCCTCTAAAGCGGTTTCGGTGCTTCAGATGTTTGCTATAGCTTCTCACGAGGCTTAAATATGTTATATGCTCGCTGACTCTGCTTAGGCAGTCGATATGCATGGTGACTCATTTCGATACTTTTATTGCGACTTGTTTTAATACATTACTATACCTATATGATCTTCTAACATGATTTTCTTCTAGCATGCATTGCATGTCAATGCATCGCTGTCTATTCTCATGTTATTTCGATACATTATGTGCTGACTGACTCTTCTAGCGCGGTTTCGATACATGTTCGGCGACTCTAATTACACGGTTTCAATACGGCTCGCTGTCTTTTATTTTTATATCGATACATTATTATGGTCACTGACTCTTCTAACGCGGTTTCGATACATGTTCGGTGACTCTAATTACACGGTTTCAATACGGCTCGCTGTCTTTTATTTTTATATCGATACATTATTATGGTCACTGACTTTTCTAACGCGGTTTTGATACATGTTCAGCGACTCTAATTACACGGTTTCAATACGGCTCGCTGTCTTTTCTTTTTATATCGATACATTATTATGGTCACTGACTCTTCTAACGCGGTTTCGATACATGTTCGGCGACTCTAATTACACGGTTTCAATACGGCTCGCTGTCTTTTCTTTTTATATCGATACATTTCATAAATATTCATAAATATAATTATTATTTCATAAATATAACATGCTCGTCGACTCTTAAATAGATATAGCAATGCATTATTCGAATAAACCACCATCAGATACGGGCTTTAGATTTTATCGTCTACCCTAGAGTTGGTAAATTTATAGCTTATACATATCAGTAGACACTGTACAATAGATTTAATCACAGTACTGTTAAAGGAAATGATTGTGTTCATCGGTTATTTTGATGATCACATCATCAAAAGTGTAGATAAAAGCACGACATCCTCTGCTTGAATGACTGGTGCATATCCACCGAATCTTTGGACCCGCGACGTGCTTTTGGAAATAATTATACCCTTTATATCTTAATAGCCGTTTTCCCTTTTGAGACGTTACGAATTCCGCTGAAAATAAAAAAAAAAGATTATACAATTTATTCACGAGTAGATACTAATTATGTACTAATTAAAAATATTATTACTACTATAGGAGTAGGCAGAGAGAACTGAGCGGCACGCGACGATCCTTACATATCTGACTCGCTTCTTCTATAACATTAATTGCTCTTCTCATGCACGCTCGCCGGTTTCTAGGGCTCCTGACACAAAAATATTATTCATACCTGAAAAATATTTGAAAGGAGTAATTTTTATTTAAAGTTTTCATACATATTTTTATTTCGTTGGTTCGGGCGTGTAGAAAGAATGCAGGACGAAAAAATTACGAAACAGACATACAACGAGAAACTGGAAGAGTGTAGGGGCCGGGTAAGACCAAGGCTCACCTACCACGACCAAATTTGTCGTGTTTTATCAGAACCTGATGTCAGGAGCCACAGACGAGCATGCATGAAAAGAACATGAAAAGACCGTGTTTTTGGGTGCTCGGTTCCCTTTGCCTACCCCGTAAGAAACCTAAAGTGAAGATAGATATGAATTCTTTCAGTAATTACGTTTGTTGTATTAAACATGAGAAATAAAACTATCGCATCTTAGAATACCGATGACGCTTTTGTGTCAAATGAAAGCAAAACAGTTTTTTTTTGTACGGCGCCATCGGGAAAACTGGTATCTATATGACCAAGCTGGTGTAAAGTGTTCTATAGCAAATAGAAACTGTCAGACATGTTCATGCACACAAATGTTTGTCTTGTATGGGAGTCGAACCACTAGTGTGAGACTAGCATTAAACTTCTCCAACCCGTGTATTTTTTTTACGACGTCACGACAGAATATCCAGAGCTAAGTAAAAAAGTGCTCACTGCCCTTTTACCATTTTCGACTTCATACCTCTGCGAACAAGAATGTTCAGTGTTGACGAATATAAAAGTACAGAATGCGAACGTCTTCTATCTGTCGAAGAAGAACTTCGAGTGGTGTTTGGCGACAATTCGCTCAGGAATATAAAAAAACTTTGCTCCGTGCGTTAGGCTCAAATACCACATTAATTAATATTATTTTAGATCTATATCTAGTCGTAATAATAAAAAATTACTTTTAACCATACATTTTTGTTTACTTTCCTTTTTAATTAGGGATTCGTATCTAAACGGTGTCAATGAGACCTTATACTACCCCTCATACATCGTATCTCATACACGTCGTACATATTAAGCGTATACTGTACGGAACCCTCCACGCGCCTGTCAGATTCGCACTTGGCTACTTTTTACTGGTGTGCCGTGTAACTTTAACTAAAAGTGAATTGGTGAAACCAAAAGTTAGAAAACGCCTGCCCTAGAGGGTTGTTGTGTTCCTGCGTGTGAGTGAGGTCTCCAGTAAGCTTCTAAGGAACGCGAATAATACTTAAAGTAGTACAAGCATTTATATGCCGTATTACGTATGCCGACCGACATTGCATAAAAAAAGTAAAATGCAGCGTGAACTACAAAACTGCAGGTCACTAAAAATTCATGTTGCATTTCTATTCAAAATTAGGAACAGTGAGTGGCACGCTGAACGTTAATAAGAAATACGATAAAACATGTTTGTGGGATCGTCCGCCCTTTCATGCACTGATACAAAGCTTTTATGAAATAACAGCGTTTGGTTAGTAGCACAACCATATTCAATCAACGCTGTGTCCGACTGGAGAAGTACCTCCAAATTGCCGGCCCTGGAGCTTTCTTGTGCTCCTGCGAGTAAGAATTACCAATATATTACTGCGGAGTTGTACTAGAAGCGGTGCTCAATGTATTGCAAAAGATTAAGGCTACGATAACCGTTTTACAGCGAGTCGTATGCTTCTTTCACCCGTCGTACTGCAATAAGCCATACATGTTCATATATTTCATGTATGTAGCACGTATACATGTATTCGTACATACACGCATTATTATTACATATAAGCATTATCACATTCTCATAGTACTATGGATCAAATAGTTGATATGTTGAAAAAAGACAAAATACGCGCGTGAAGAGCATTACTGTGGAAGAGGCGAGATGTGTATGTTTGGATCGGCGCACCTAGCGTTCCATAGTCTCTGCCTACCCCTATGAGAGACAGGCTTGATGATATGTATGTATGCATATTCTCATACAGTACTCATTGAATATGGGAGCGAGGGATAATTAAGTGTAATGTTTTGTTATCATTTCGAAAAGGGGTAGATACTCTAATTTTAAACAATGATTAAATCAATGAATGAAATTTTAATTAAAAATAATCATGTTCAGTTTACATCAATATCTTGATCTTATTCTAAAATATTGATTACATTATATGCAAAAGCTTATTTACTAAAATTACATTGATAAAATGTTAAGGCGCGTGTACACTAACCAGTATTCAATTCGTATTCCTCAAAGTTGATCAACTCATTAAAATGATATATATGTCAAGTACCTTTCATGTATTTTTAATATAAGCTTAGTTTTATAAATACGAATTGAATACTTATTTTGCAATCAT
This sequence comes from Pyralis farinalis, assembly GCA_947507595.1. Taxonomy (NCBI): domain Eukaryota; kingdom Metazoa; phylum Arthropoda; class Insecta; order Lepidoptera; family Pyralidae; genus Pyralis; species Pyralis farinalis. Next base: position 6,764,656 of record OX382270.1, read on the forward strand.
TCGTGCATTCAATGAAAATTACATACACAAACATAGGGAGTAATAATTCAAGTTTGTAAACTAAGTCTAAAATACATTACAATCACATTATATCCGTTTGCGCATTGAGTTCGAAATAATAATCTAAAATATCCACCTACTACATAAAGAAAATACGGGATCATATTTTTGTATGTAAGAATACTTTTACAAGTATGGGTTAATTCTGTGCAATGCAACTACCCCAATTAGCTGTACCCTAGATAAACCAAAAGAATATTCATTGTACACGACAGAAACCAGTGTACAGTGCTGCCAAATGGAGATAATTTCAACAAATCGATGATAATACGAAAGGTACATTTCAAGACTTGTATTGACGTGAGCATGGCTGCAACCTTTTCGGATTTATATACATATTTGTAATTATCACTTGCTCGGCAGTGAAGGACAACATCGGGAGGAAACACGAACGTCCAAGAAGTTATATTTCGATAGACCACCTAACTCAAGTAAGATCTGGTTTCCCTCTGTAGTGTGGTCTGACGGCAGTTGCTCTATGTCATAATCAGTATCTTCGTAAAATATTTAGGTTTAGGTAGCGGACCCTGCCAATCCTAATGGATTAGAAAACGGGATAACACTAGAAAAAAGAAGAAAAACGCTTCAATATTAATTCAGTAATTTGTCAATAATAAATTATATAGTATATTGTTTCTTCAAAATGTTAGTTTTGTACTTACTTACTAATGTGAAATATCGTAACTGTAAAACTGTTCTTTTTTATAAATAATAAAAATATTGTAACAATCCTATTTATCACTGAATGAATTTAGATGTCTTAAATTATTAGTAAGTAATTTATTAGTAACTATAAGTGATTCCTAACTAAATTGAGAGTTAACTATGTCTATTTAAGTTTAGAAAAGTAGTTAATAATAAAGAACGCGCCTTCGATGAGCACAAATGAACAATAAACAAGCACGTCATTGCCACAGACCAGGCCTTTAGTGAAAACTTAGCTTCTTCACTTGTTACTACTATTTAATATAAGTAAATAATTAATGATTCAGAAAATGCCGTGCATGCCAGAAAAGGGCTATGAATGGTGTTATGACGAATCAAATCAGTAAGGACCGCGTCTTCAGACACACGATTTATTCTACCTACCCCGTTAGGGACCTGACGTGAGAATATATATTGATAGATTCAGAAAAATAAATAATGTTCAGTGGTGTCATATTTGATACCAAAGTTACAGAAAGTTGCATAAACGTCGACATAACGGTTGATGGATTTCTGTATTACAATGTTACATTAGAAGTTAACATGTTAAAACGATACACAGTAATGTAACGTTACATTACTATGTAACAAACACGAAACATAAGTGTTTCTTAAGAACAGTGGCGTTACATCGATGTGCGATAGCCTTTCATAGCGATAGATTTATGCGAAATAATGACTATTTTTACCTTCACCTCACAGAAAGTACCTCTACCTCACGGAAAACCGCATCCAAATAACAAACTCCCTAGAGCGATGTTGTGTTCCTGTGTGTGAGTGTGATCATCAGTAAGCTCCCAAGGTATTACAGTGTTAGCAACAGAGGTGGCATCGCGTGAGTGATACTCAATGTATTACCAGAGTTCATAGGCTACGGTAACCACGATGGAAAAAAAATCAACATTTTTTTTCATGAATTCTGATCAATGTGTGACCAATAAGTAATTTTCAAATTCATGAATCCTACTACTACCAATCAATGTCATAAATTCTCTCAGACTCGCTCTCAAGAGAGAGAGCGTGAGAGAATTTGAGACATTGATTTTCTGTTAGGAAAAGTAATTAATAAAATATCGATTATTTAGTATTGTCTTAGGTTTTCGCGATTGTTACACATTGAATTAAACAATTTTTAACGGAAGTATCGCGTGTTTTATTTATTTTGTTGAACCTGACGTTTCGAACGCTTTGCAGCGTCCGTCCGTCCGTCTTCCTGCGACCACAGACGCTGCAAAGCGTTCGAAACGTCAGGTTCAACAAAATTAATTAAACCCGCGATACTTCCGTTAAAAATTTTTTAATTCAATATCGATTATTTTCTTTACATTAGAGATAGTGAAAGCCATTACCCAAAGAATTTATAATATAACGGAGGGGTGCATTGCTGTGTCTTCTGTGTTCCATACATTGTTTTGTCATCACATTAGGGAGAAAATAAATGAGGATAAGGTAAGAGAAAAAAAAAAATGAGCGATAGACGCCTAGACGCTTTGTGTATGGCAAAGACAAAGAGGAAAAGAAAAGATACCGATGATGTTCCCGGTGCCATGATAGTGGCTTGAGGTAGAGACTACAAGATGATCATCGTAGTAAGGCAGGCGTAGGTGTCATACTCTTATCTAGCTTCATTTATGGGGTTAGTGATTATGGTTTGGTAGATCAAACAAGATTTCCCTGGGGTCGAATAAAATGGGGATCACGCGATCGTTTTTGATCAGCGTGTACCCAAGCACATGAGAATATATGGGTTAGTATTAAGCGCAACAGTTACGAATCTATTATTGGTCCGTATGGAGAATAACACTATAAAAACCAAGGCGTATCCCTTTGTTTTTTTATACTACGTCAGGAGGCATACAAGCATACGGCCCACCTGATGTAAAACGGCTACCGTAGCCTATTAACGCTTGTAATATATTAAATATTACTCGCGCGATGCCTTTTCTGCTGCTCACACAGCAACTCCTTGGGAGCATACTGGTGACCTAACTCACACGCAGGAACACAACAACGCTCTAGGGAGTTGTTATTTGGCTGCGGTTTTCTGTGAGGTAATTCCCCAGACGGGCTGCTTTGATGCGCCCTACCTCTTTTAATGTTCCATACATATGTCTAAAATTACACATGGATGAACAGCCAGTAAATAAAATGCAAATCGATCCGGACTGATATGATTCTCGCCTAAGTATAAGGGAGCAAATCAATACTACTATTACGATAAAAAAACATTTTGACCATTTTAAGTTTATATTAAGGGTGGCTTGTACCAAAATAGCACGAAGCTCTTTTGAAAATTTAACTAAACGTGTTTATTGTGTTGGTAAAACAGTTCCCTTAAGTTTTGCGATACATATACCGCGACTGAGGCCATTTTTGAACAAAATATTTATTTTACACGATTCAAGCATGCGTGAATGGGAACCAGCCAGTCAATCTTTGATACAAAGTGACAACGTGGGTGTACAACCTCCATTTAATTTGCTTGTTTCATGATTCTGTTGCGTTGTGCTTCTGAGCTTGTGACGGAACAAAGTGATTTATTTATCACACAGGGTCTCGAATAAATAGGATCTTGTAATTCTCTTTATTATAACAGGTCTACTTATAAACTCTATTATTTCTTAATCGTCATCGTCATCTGACGAAAAACCCCAAATATCCATTATTGTTACAAATTCAAAACAATAGGTACACCAAGTCATACAAGCAAACATAAAATTAACGTCAAAACTTAGGTTTATATGGTGATAAACGTATGTAGCTCTGCTAAATAGCCGATATTGGGTGTTTAATTTTGACAGTTCTCTAAACAGGTTTAGCAATCTATTTAGCGTGGTGCAAGGCGTTGCAATGATTTAAATGTGAATTTAAATTTAAATTGCATTTAAGTATTATTTAGTGATATGGTACAAGCCGCCCTTAGTTTATATCATTCAACATCATTATAGATGAGGTGGATGATTATGGATATCTTTGACGATGAAGATTCTATCGTCAATTGTATAAGTGTAGACAACAGCGCGACACCCTTTCTTGTAATGCGTAGTACAGAGCCACCGAGTCTTCCTATTTTTCACCCCGCTTTTATAGTAGTTGTAGTCATTGAATCTCAATAAACGTGTTCCTCGTCGAGACATCACAAACTCCGCTGAAAAGCAAATGAACAGTTGTAAATCGGAACATATTATAATACTGACTCAAAATCTATGGCGAACTTATAATAATAATTAAATATTATACCTAGGACAATTTACTTTAATTACAACTACAGTATGCGGGAGAATTATACCAGCATTTTTTGCACCAAATTGTAGAAACTGTCGGCAATTCCACTCGATTTTAATTTTTGACCCATTTCATAAAATTTTATTTAGATCTTTAGGGGCAAAAGTTCCAAATTCAAACTAGTGGAAAGTTTTTAATTTGATTTAAGCGTATTTTTTTATCAATTACTATGCCAGAAATTCTACTAGTATTATAAAGATCTGTCTCATTTGCTTTTTCAGTAGTACTTTAACCACAGTTACTTTGTAAATACTAGCAGTAAAAGATTCTTATAATAAAAAATAGTATCGGGATTGAAAATGATTATCCTACTATTTTAAAGCAAACTCAGAATTACATTTGAAAGTTATGCAGCAAACACACAACCGAGTTTCACACTTAATCAATATCAATTTATTTTGTCAAATAAAGCCCTCTTCTTCATACATGAAAACATTACTTGGGTATGGTTTTTTGTAATATAAATGATGAACACACTTTTGACTTTTAACAATTGGTTTTATTGAAACATTTATTAATTAAGACAGTTTAACACAATCAGGAACTTCAGCACAAAGTTCTTGAAAAAACGCGTGAAGAGGTTTTTAAAGGATAGGCATCATACGGGTGATTCTTCTAGTGTTACAAGTGCCTATAACCTCGGTAACTGCTAAAAAATCTTACATACAGAGTCTGTTATGGGGATCAGATGAGTGGCGGGAGGAATAAGGACGACTAAAGAAAATATTGTGTGAATGAGAACGGGTTTTTTTTATACTTGCATTCCTGCCATGGGCAAGACTCTTTTTAGTACACGTTTAGGTACTACACAAAAAAACTAATATTACAATTATAATAAACACATTCATACATCGTATCCTCTTTCATTCCACAATTCATTCTTCCATTCATCATATTTCAGTTATATTTTCTTAAACATTCTGATTTTGCCCATTTTACAACGTCGGTGAAACGATTGTATCTATGTCCAAACTTCCCTCCCCATACTGCGTCAGTCCAGCCACAGCTTCACAGCTCCACCTAGCCACCGCAATCCCATCAGCTATACCAGAATTGCCCTTTTATAGACAATAGCCACATACGCGTTGAACGTTAGGAATGAGAACGGGTTGGATGACACGATAATAACTGACTGTGATGAATGATAACAAACAGAAACACACTGCACCGATCGCAGATGGACTGACATGAGATGAAGTTGATATTAGTTGATAATATTTGAAAATATTACTATGAAAGAATACTTGCGGGCCGCTCGGAATTGTGCCATGCAGAACAGTAGACAATGTTGAAGTAATATTTGGGAAACATGATTTCTTCTTTCTTAGTCGATACGGCCTGATGATGGATCTGATTTAAATTCCATAGATACAAGATTTATCTAAATTTGACAAGCTTAATTTCACTCCTGCCAGTGCTTGCAGTGCGGTGGATGATTATGGTCAGTTTTATTAGATCCAAAGATTATTTCATCATTAAATGTATAGATAATAGCACGACACTTCTTGTTATGATGTGTAGAACATCTCCACCATGTTTTACCACCGTAAACAGTATTAAAGCAATAGTTGTACCCAGCATACCTTAGCAGTCGTTTCCCTTTCTGAGATATCACGAATTTAGCTGAAAATTCAATAAATAGGTTAGTTGCTCCATTTTGTTGTAATTAATGTAACAAATCAGATCCCATGGACAAAGCTCAAGCGCGGTCAACTAAGTGACGTGTCATGGCGGTTTGACATTTTTGAAGATTTTTTTGTAGTTAAATACCAACAATATAATATTTTGCCTAATGTAACATCCATTTCCATTTCGGTAATATAAGATTTCAGTAAGGTAAAGGCCTTTAAGTTTAAGTAGAGATTTTGCCTCCCTTTGTGTACCTATTCGACCGATTGTACAACGGGTTGTGTTCTGAAGAATTGTTTGATACGATGCCGACAGCATTATTTTTTAACCGCACCGCTCGCCGATGGCCGTGAGTTCACCCTCACACGCTGGAACCGCAATGGTCGTGTACTGTGCGGTTCCAGAGAAGTTTTCTTTCGAGAACACTCAAGTTGTGGAATGAACTCTCAGTCGAGGCCGAAAGGTCCACATTGGGTTCCTCAAGAAAGGCGTGAAGACTTTTTTAGGGGATCGGCAACGCATGTAGGCTACGGTGACTGTTTACTATCAGACAGGCCGTATGCTTGTTTGTCACCTTAGTGGTATAAAAAAAATACGCAATGGTCGTGTACTGTGCGGTTCCAGAGATGTTTTCTTTCGAGAACACTCAAGTTGTAGAATGAACTCCCAGTCGAGGCCGAAAGGTCCACATTGGGTTCCTCAAGAAAGGCGTGAAGACTTTTTTAGGGGATCGGCAACGGGGTATGCTTGTTTGTCACCTTAGTGGTATAAAAAAATTACGCATCCGATTGCGTGAAATGTTACAGGTGTAGTATGGTAAGTTAAGTATCTTTAGTATCTAAGAATACATTTGCATTTTTTAGACGTCAAAAATTGCACTGGCATCAGAAATATTTAGTTATTTATATTGCAAAATTATTATCAAAACTTTTGAGGAACACCGTTCCTATATGAAATCTATATGTTTGTGTGTGTGCGTTTATCTCTGTGTGTTTTTTTTCGAATATTCGAATTGTGACTTCAGATTCGGATTCAGCATAAAAAAGTAGAATGGGAATGTTCAGGAACACCGTTCCTATCTCAATATGGTCAAAATGGCCGACAAATAAAATAAAAACTTTGAATTATTATATAATTGACGAGCCAGGTGTTCCTCTGGCAATGCAAGCTTGCGCATTCTCAGCTGGTTTTGTATGAAGCGCTCGCGTTAAAAGCGCTTATATTGCATTTTTATATATTAATTATATTTTATTCCAAATATGTTGCAGGCGAGCTGTCTTTGACCATGACCTTGTTCGATACTATGAACGGTTTTTTTTCTATTCTACTAAGTTGACAAACGAACTTACATACGACATCTCTACGGGGTTTCACCTCAAACGTATTTATCATCGTCGAGTCTCAATTCGAGAACGTGTCCTACCTGGGTCATTTTCTCGAAATTCATGAATAATTGTACCTGTAGATAATTGATTAACTAATAATGAGTCCACTATATGTGACGCACAAGCCAAGTGACATCAAACTTAGCCTGATTTGGATTTATTTAACTACAATCGATAACATTGGTTTCTGCTAATCGTGCAGATATAGGAACGGAGCGGAGTATGCAATAATATTTTACAACTGACTTTGATAATATTAGATTCAGGTGTTCAGCACATTTTACGAAAGTTAAATTTATTTGCCATTTGATCGAACCTACTTTGTGTGTTTCCGCCATCGTTGCTGGTGGCGGGTGCATGCGGTTTCTGTTCCAGATGGCGGGCGATCGCGGGGACGACCGCAGCAGCCGAAGCAGAGACTACCGGAGTAGCCATGGCAGCGACGACATGTTGCATCTACTAAAGGTCGTGGGTGGATCCCTGCCGGCGGTAGTTCGCATTAACTAATTGGTGGTGGAAACACACAAAGCCGGTTAAATCAAATTGCATTACTTTGTTGTTTCATGCTAGCCGCTTTCCAGTACTTATATTAGTGTGACATTGTATTTGGATTGGAATGAATCTTACAAATATTTTACATCTTTCTAGAATAAATTGCAAACTACTCGTACAAACAAAACGTGTATTTTTCCTAAAATCCTTGTTCCCATGGTAAATTTTCTAGATATTAACGGTTTCTAATAAATAATAATAAATAAATAAATCTTTATTCAGTAACTTAAACTATTTACATTTGCCGTGGCCGGAGTCTCCATGTAAGCAGAATTATGCTTGTGATTGGAGACACGGCTCTTCCTTAAAGTTATGTTACATTGTGTATATCAAGTCATTAGTTACGATATAAAGGACGTTGAGTATGAGTGTAGTTGTGTGGAATGATTGTGTTTGAGAGTGTAGTGCTTGAGAGTGTTGTGTTTGTGTGTCTTATATGTGTGTTGAGAATGATAGTGTTGTGCCTGTAAAGTATGTGTATTTTTATTAATATGGAAACATACCACGACCATGTCTTTTTCACGAATTATACTCTAAAGAGGTAATATCTCATAGTTCTGGCTCATAGTTTCTAATTGGATAAGTGTGTTCTGTCTCTAAGCCAATACAGGACATAGAATTAAAAGTTATACTGATATTAGTTTCCGAGTGGAAGAAAAAAAAGAAGTACATATCTCATTCTTTTTAATAAGCAATAGTCTTACTTAATAACAGAGCCATATTAAAAGTTTAAAATAAAGTTCAACTCATTCGTTAAGGATAGATTTCAGAAAAAAAGGTAGCAGTATATACTATAAACTTTTATGACGCACAAGAGATCGAGTGAAATAGTATGGAAACGAGGATTTTTGAGTCACTATGATGGGAAACAATGAGTGTATGACCTAGGTATGTATGCTTACAGTAAACAGTTGCCCTAGTACTTAAACAAAACGTTTTAAAAATAGTCAACTTCACATATCCCTAATTTTTATAAATATTAACGAAAATCTATTTATTATCTTTGTGAATTTAATAATTTTCTTTAATATTGCATATTCGAGTTCTTATATCTCGAATATTAAAGGAATATTAAAGAAAATTGTTGTCATTTCACATTTAATTCCTAAATCGAATATGTAGAATTTATACACATTCTATTATACTGAGCCAAGAAGTATCACGAACGCGTTACTTATAGGGAATAGGGTGGCAAACAAATATAAGGTTGATGTGGTTACGCAGTTACTGCAGCCTGAGGGTAGAAAAAGTACGACTCACAGCGGACGAGTTTATTTATTTCTGTTTTAATTTGTTACGTATTAATGACTTACATAATATATTATTTGTGATAAATACAGGTATATTTTACATGCGTTTTATACGTGTGTTAAAATATGAAGCGGCATGCTCCGTTGATTCGGACATGTAGAAGGAATACAGGAAGAAAGAATTACGAAATAAATATGCAACGCGAAAGTAGAATGTAGTAGGAGCCGATCAAGGCCAATAGTTGCCCATCATGAGCTAATTGACCGTGTTTTGTCAGGTGATATCAAAGGCTCTATAAACCGGCGTGCGTGCATGAGAAGAGCTATGTTAAAGAAACAAATAAGGTGTGTAAGGACCGTATCATACGGCGCTCGGTCCGCTGTGCCTACTCCGCAAGGAATTTGGCGTGGAGTTATAGATAGATAAATAAATAAATAAATATAAATATTGTCGGACAAATTACACAGCGCCTTCTAGCCCAAAGTAAGCGAAGCTTGTGTAATGGCTACTAGACAACTGATAAACATACGTAAATACATTTTTTTTTGTAAATTCATACTTATTATACATAGAAAATACCCAGACCAAGACAAACAGACATGCTCATGCACACAAATGTTTGCCTTGTGTGGGAATCGAACCCACGAGCGTTGGTGTCAAAGTCGCGTCATTCACGACTGAGCCACCGAGCTCGTCATAGATAGACAGCAATATGCATTTTAGTTGAAATTTTTGGTCCCATGCAAAATTTCCTAGATATTTCTGCCATTTGATGGGATAAACTTGCCCAACTCTGCTGTAGCTTATTAACGATTGCAACACAAGTAGTTTCTTAAGTTCTTTCTCTCAAAAACTGCAAAGAGCTATACAACTTTTCTCGATATTTTTATATTCTAAGAAGATTGGCTGTGCTATTCTGTGCGGGGTAATTCCCTAATTTAAGTAATGATGAAACATGTGTCAAATTCTATCTCTACTATATATCAAATTGATCACTAGATTTAGCAGGATGATTGTGGTTATCTCGTATGGCTACGATTTCATCTTCTATGCTGTATATTGTTGCTCTGCATCCTTTGCCGTTGTGAGTGGAACACATCCACCTCGTTTTGAAGCCTGTGACTCTACTGACGTAGTAGTTGAAACCATTGTATCGTAGAAGACGTTTGCCTTTTTTAGACTTCACAAATTGCACTGGAAACAAAGTAAGGTATTTAATAATCATTGCTAAACCTTCCTTTACATAAATGCGTCAATTGCGAACTTGTCTTGTTTTTATTTGACTAAGATGAATTTTGAAATCAATTCAAAACATATTTATCATACTGTAGAAACTATAAGATAAGGTAAATGTCCCCTATTTCGGCATATTAAGGCTCTTTAGACATTAAGATTTTTTAATATATTACTAAACATTGTATCAGTTTAAAAGCTTTTGTGTGATGAATGTTGATAGTTTGTCAGAAATTTAATGCATGAATTGTGTAGTTTTAGTTTGATTTTTTATATCAATTTATTTACGAACCTGTAGTTTGCACCGTATGTCATAATAAAATTTAGCTTTGCTTCTAAGTTTGTAAGCCCCCTGTTTCGGGATATTTTTTTACAGTGAGTTATAATAATTTATTAATATATTTTTTTTTTTAATAAATAAGATGTTAAAATGAGACTCAGATTAATAACAATAAATGAAAAATTTATTACTTAGAAACTAAAAATTAAAACAAAACTCAATGTCTCTTTTGTTTGAAACTTTAGTTTATTAAAGAATATAATTAATATTATGTCTTACTGCTATCTCTATGGTACGAGTAGATTAAGACACAAAATTATTATATTACTTATTTTTTGCGTCCGAAATAAAACTAACGAAATAACGTACTAGCACAAATCATGGGACCTCTACCTTATTACAAATTGTTCTACTACTTTTGTATATAAATTTATATAACGTGGGACTTAATTTATATAAAGCGGACAAGTCCGCCCATGACCACAGCTGAAGCAACTCAGCCGAAAGGTCGGGAAATACGAAGGTAATATTTTTACCTAAATTACGCGTTAAGTACCGAATTATATAAGTTTATGTAATAATGCAACGCAAAAATTTAAAAGCTTACATTACTTTATTATTTTTTTTAGAGTCTGCCAACAAAATATTAAAATCTTATTGCAATCAATTCTTTAATTTTATAAATTTTAAGCCTTAACTGTCATATAGCTATGACCTATAAAGTTAAACCCTGTATTATCGTATTTCAAGACTTTAGCGTAAAATTTAGTTATTGTGGCGTTTTTAGGGTTCCATACCTCAAAAGGAAAACGGAACCCTTATCGGATCACTTTGTTATCCGTTTGTCTGTCAGTCCGTCTGTCAAGACCCTTTTTCTCAGGGACGGGTGGATCTATCAAGCTGAAATTAATATCAAATACTCAGGTCTGCAATCCCTTCGAGCAGTGAAAAAATCAAACGTCTAAGTCAACGCCATCAAAAGATATGGCTTTTTGTCCTCGTTCATGCGCATATTCTCGCAAAGACTCGCAAAGGAATCAAAACCTATAGGGTACTTCCGGTTAACCTAGAATCATTAGATTTGGTAGGAAGTAATGTCATGTAGCACAAGTAAAGGAAAAAATCCGAAAACCGTAAATTTAAAGTTACATCAAAAAAAAATTTTTCGAAAATATTTTTTTACGTAACCCTCGGTACGACTCGCACTTGACGGCTTCTTTTATAGAATGTCGAAAGGCACACAGAAATACAGCCCACCACACACACACACACAAAAACATAAACGAAATGACGTATAAGCAGAGAATAACATTAAAGGAAGTAACATTACTTTATTGATTGGTTATCACACGAATTCTTTGAAGTAAACATTTGAACATGCAATTTTATGTCAGACATACAAATATCTCGAAATGTCCAAATTATTTATTCCATATTGCTGTCTGATTTGTTGTAATCAAATCATTATTTCTCAAAAATTGTTTGATATCATTATTTTTTGTAACTCAATCAACATTCTAAATTAACAAGTTTTATTATTTGCAGCAGAGAGTAGCTTGCTTCACTCGCTTCTATTGTTTCGTTGGTTCAGGAACATTAGTATCATAAACGTACGTGAATGCATTCATAAAGGTACTATAAGTTTTTGAGTACATTCACTTCCTTTCGTCATGGTTGTTAATAAAAAACAATACGTATTTTACGCTTGTTGAATGGTTTGACACCGTATCAAGGAAAGAGAGACATTAAAATTAAAAGCATGTATTCGTTTAAATTTTATTAATACCGAAATTTTCAGGAAAGTAATTTTAAACAATAATTGACCATTACGTGTTTACCTATAATATTATAAGGGTCTACATGCCCATAATATTATTGTGTCAGTAACGAATATCTTTCGTATATATACTACGAGTATGACTATCATAAATGCCTGAATTTTTATCCGTGCGGTGACGGAGAAAGAATACTAAAAATCATCGCCACCTCTCTTCCCCTGGGTGTCGTAAGAAGCGACTAAGCGATTTCCTGACGTTCCAGCATCTCAGCCGGTGGTAGGATAAATACCCGCCTGGTTGGCTACCACGGTACACACGACCAAACTCCCGTGAAGTGGCGTACCTATGAGTACGTCGCGTTTCGGGATCAGCTGGTGTATAACCAGTGCTCGGGGGATTGTTGATGCGATATTGCGGGAACAGTGGTGGATTCTGTCTATCCATTGGTTGTTCTGATGGCCGCCCGCAGGCCGCGCGCGCGGTAGTACAGGGGCCCAATCAAGACTAACCACCTTGAGAACCTGTTCTTTCATACTGCGCATAATCTCGGGGTAGATTGTCGTGCCGATTGGTGACCGAATGGTGGGGACCCGGCGACTACCTCGCTTCACGCTTCCGTTCTTTACATTTCTCATGACAGCGCAAATAAGAATAGATGGTCTAACAGCGGTGCAATCCCCCACCACCCTGTTCAAGGTTGAGTTCGCTAACATCCGCGGACTCCACTCTAACCTAAATGCCGTCCACCAACACCTTGATACGGCACGGCCCGCCATGCACTTCCTGACGGAGACACAGATTCACCTCCAGTACCCCGGCTATGTGCTTGAGGAGAATTTCCTCGCACAAGGCGGGGTCTGTTTGTTTATCCGCTCGGATGTATGTTGTCGCCGTCTGCACTGCCCAGAGGATTCCTCCTTTCCTGTCCTCTGGGTGCATGTAAACCTGGACCTTCAGAGCCGTATTTACATGTGCCTATACCGACCCCATACTAGGGACACGGAGAAAACTCTTTGAGTACATGAGTCGGGCGGCAGATGAAGCGCAGGAGCGGTACCCTACTGCAGAGATAGTATGTTTGGAAGACTTTAACTCTCACCACGACTCCTGGTTGGGATCCTCCATAACTAACCATGAAGGAAGGATCGCCTACGCATTCGCTCTTACGCACAGCCTGACGCAACTGGTACACCAACCTACCAGAATACCAGATGTTGCTGGTCAGGAGCACTCTCTGCTAGACCTACTGCTGACCACCCACCCTGCTGCCTACCGGGTTGAGGTCGGGGCGCCCCTATCCACATCTGACCACTGCCTAGTATCCAGCACAGTGCCAAGCGCGATTCCACCACAACCCACAGAGGTTAGGCGTCGTGGCTGGCACTACTCGTCAGCAGATTGGGACGGTATGCGCGACTACTTTGCTTCCGTCCCATGGGGGCAGCGCTGTTTCAGTGAGAAGAATCTAACGGCGAGTGCTGCGGCCATTGTTGATGAGATCGACGTTGACATGGAATACTACATTCCTCACTCCGATGTCGTCATCAAAAGCCGGAGACGCCCTTGGTTTAACCGCAAGTACGCTGAAGCTGTTAGTAACAAACAGGCGGCGTATCGCGTTTGGATCAGGGGTCGCGCCCTTAAAGATCCGAATACTAACTTACTGAAATCAGCCTACAATACTGCCACCAAGGTCTGCAAGAGAGCATACATAAGAGCGGACGCCCAGCGCGTTACACGAGTCGGCACGGAACTAGTGGCACACCCTACTGAGTAACTACTGGCGACTGGCCAAAGCCGTGCAGGCCAATTTCTGCCAGCCCTCGCTGCCGCCTTTTCAACTCCGTAGGGACATAGGCTCTCTAAGCGTATTTTACCGCCTTTACCATGGCGAGTGCGCTGAAGAACTGTTTTCCCTTATCCCACCTTCTCGATACGGGCTTGCGATGTTATCGTTCCACTGTTGAGAATAGCTCTTCGCGTACGAAAAAGTTCGGCAACTCCTATCTTTGTCGTACCATTAAAAAGTGGAACGCCTTGCCTGCACATATGTTCCCTCCTTCCCACAATATGGGATCCTTCAAACGAAGCATCTTGCGGGTTAGCATGGCACCGTCAACTGACAGGATACGGTGTAGTATTTTGTCAGTTGCAGTTGCGATTTGGGCTCCTCTTTCGCTTACCATCAGGCAAAGAGGAGCCATTATGCTGAACTAATATAAAAAAAGGGATCCCTATAAGAAATCTCGTTGGGCAAAAGCTAGATGTTATTTACCTTAATTTAAGGGAAATTCGGGAGTTGTGCGATTAGCCATAGCGCCCATAGCTGCAAATCGACTGTAGATTTGAATTATAATTTGTGATAATTATTGTTAAGGACAATTTTTTGTAGGGTTAAGAACATATGGGTTAAATGTCTCTTTACAACGACAGGCTGATGTCACTAACTCGCTTACACAAGAGCCTAGTTTGTTAAATGTCTACACTACCACGCGCAAATGAGTTTACGTTTAGCTCTAAAGATTATAATAAGCCACTTACACCACATAATTACGTGCTAGCTCAGTCCTCAAAAATACCTCTACGAGTCGAAACGAGCTAAAAAAGTATAAACAAACAGACTGTCATATTTTTACGAGTACTAATAAAAAGTTAATTCAAAATATTATTTCATAGTAATGATAAAATTATATATAAAAATATATCCAACTTCTTTACTGAGAGTAGCTAGTGTCATATAACAATATTGTCACTAGCCCTTGACACTACAGCCAAGTTTCGTGATGGTATAACTATAAGAAATAACTGAAATACTCTTGAAGTCCCAAAAAGCGCGCGAACAGCGAGGCGATTTCGAGTTACGGGCGGGGCGGCGGCGATGGCGCGACTTGACGTAGACGTTTGCCCTGTTGCCTTCGTGAAAGTTACATTAAAAATCTGTGGAAAAAATGGAGTTGACCGCACCGTTCCGTTACCGCGCGCTTCTTTCTTCAGGAAAAAGGCCTGAAGTATAGAGACACACCTGCGGATTACACGAATTTAGACGTGCTTTTTATATTGTTAAGCACGAGCGCACGTCCTGTTACTTTAATAAGCAATTATTGTGTTCTATGGATAAGCTAGCCTTTGCTCGCGGTCGTAATGCCGTCTGGAACAACTCGGTAAGAAGGCATCGTTAATATTTATGCTATTAAATAGTTAAACATGGACAAAAAGCTGGCAACTCTGCCATCTGCACAAACTCTCGGGCACCCCCTTTGGTATTCTTCAAATGATATTATAATAATCTGACTCCAACAGTTTATAAGATACACTTAAGACCGATGGTCGATCTTCTAGTGCTAACGATTATGTGACGTACAATATTCCTTACAGCGTATTACGTCACATAATGTAAAGAAAAGGCATGTTCATACTTAGGTGTAATGTCAGCTAGTGTGTCGCCGCAGTTACAATAGGTACTTGAATACATAAAGGTGTGTTTATTGTAATCAATTCCATGCGCTCACTGTATTTAAATATGGATGATGATTGTGTTTGATTTCAGTTATTTTAACGACGCGATCTTCGATGGTGTAAAGGGTGGCGCGGCATCCTCTTGCATTGTGCGTGGAACAGCGCCATCTAGTCTTATTTTTTGTAACTCTACTCTGATAGTAATTGTAATCGCCGTATCTTAGAAGACGGTTTCCTCTCTTTGATATCACGTACTGTGCTAAAATAAAATGTTAATATCAGTAATTACAGTCGTATAGTACAATAAGAGATGCGATCCAAATAGTCTGCCTTTGCTGACTGTATACAGTAGTTGAAATAAAATCAAACTTATTCTACCGAAAGAGCTTTCATTTATAAGGAGCGAGTCACACTATCACGAAAGTTCGTGAATATACTTCTGGAAACTAATCACTTTCTTAGTATAAAACCTTCTCTGAATTCGCACAAATTTATCAGGTTGATGTAACTAAATTACCAAGTAGCAGCGAGTAGTTCGCTTCACTGGCTTCTATTCTATTGCTTCGTTGGTTCAGGAGCATTACTATCATAAACGTACGTGAATGCATTCATAAACGTACTTTACGCTTATGAGTACATTCATTCCTTTCGTTATGTTTTTTAATAAAATCAATACGTAATTTACGCTGTAATGGTTTGACATACGAGTATTATCAAGGAAAGAGAAACATTAAAATTCAAAATAAATAACAAGTCATGTACTCGTTTAAATTTAAATAATATCAATATTTTCAGGAAAGTAATTGTAAACAATAATTAAACATTATGTTTGTACGAGTACCTAATATTATAAAGGCCTATAAATGAACAATATGTAGATTTAACCCATCCGCCTAATTGTTTATGGTGTAGTACTCATGTCCATAATATTATTGTGCCTATGGATGTGACACAATAATTTTATAGATATGTCAGTAGAATACTTTCGCATTTATATTGTGACTATCATAAATGTGACAGTATTATTATAATGCAGTTTTGGGATAAATCTAAAAAAAAACAGATCATAATGAGATTTAACATAAAGGCACTCGGAGAAAAACATAAGTTACTACCACCACCACAAAGGGATCCAAATGAAAACTCTCGATGAGCAAATGCTAGATGTTATGTACCTTATTTTAAGGGGCATTCGGGAGCTCAAAAAAAATACATTAACTCAGGTATTATTTTGCGAAAGTCAAATTTACAGGTAATCCTGCTTTGTGTTCCGCCACCAATTAGTCTCTAGAGACAATCAGGGCAGCAATGGCCGCAACGGTGGACCCAGATGGCTAGCAATTGCGGGGACGACCGCAGCAGCCAAGACAGCGACGAATGGAGCAGCCATGGTAGCGACAACATGCTAAGTTTCGTGATAGGACAACAATTAGAAATTATTGAAATATTATTTAGGTTCCTTACAAGACGTACGCGGATAGCATGGCCGCGACGAGCGCGGCGACGGGGCGGTGACGCAATGACATAGTTAAACATGGACAAGAAGCTGGCAACTCATCTGCGCAAACTCTCGGACACCCCTTCGGTATTCTCCAACCAACGTCATAATAACCTGATAGCTTCAACTTGACTACTTTGCCAAACCCAACAGCTTGCAAGATAAACTTGAAGATCGATCGTCGATCTTCAAGTGTTAACGATTATATGACGTACAATACTCCTTACAGCATATTACGTCACATCATGTAAAGAAAGGGCATGTTCACACTCAGGTGTAATGCCAGCTAGTGTGTCGCCCCGGTTACAATACTTAAATATATAAAGGCATGTTTATTATAATCAATTCCATGCGCTCACTGTATCTAAGTGAATTGGAAGATGATTGTGTTTGATTTCAGTTATTTTAACGACGCGATCTTCGATGGTGTAAAGGGTGGCGCGGCATCCTCTTGCATTGTGCGTGGAACAGCGCCATCTAGTCTTATTTTTTGTAACTCTACTCTGATAGTAATTGTAATCGCCGTATCTTAGAAGACGGTTTCCTCTCTTTGATATCACGTACTGTGCTAAAATAAAATGTTAATGTCAGTAATTACAATTGTCTAATACAATAAGTGATGTGATCCAAATAGTCTGTCTTTGCCGACTGTACCGTTGAAATAAAATCCGAAAGGAGCAATTTATGCTTTCACGCAAATCCGTGAAGTTGATCATTCTTCTTTCTTTCGGTATCCCGTTTCCTAATCCATTGGGATTAGCGGGGTGAACTAAGTAATCCTAATGATTTGGCAAGATAGTGATTTTTACATGCAGCGAATGTCATCGTACCTCCAGAATAAAGAGATAAACCAGGGCGATCATAGTTTAACCTACATGTCTTACTACATAGTTTAGCCTACTGTCCGTCCGCCCGTCTGTCACCAGGCTGTAAATCAGGAACCGTGATAGTTAGACAGTTAAAGTTTCACAGATGATGTATTTCTATTACCTCTATAACAAAAATACTAAAAAATATAATAAATTAATAATTTAAGGGGGCTCCCATACAACAAACGTGATTTTTTTGCTCGATATTGATAATGGCAACAGGTAGACGCTTGAAATATTCACTGAATATTTAGTTATATATTCACTTTAAAAATACATAATTAAATTAAAATAAAACAAATATTTAGGGGGCTCCCATACAACAAACGTGATTTTTTTGCCGTTTTTATAGATAATGGTACGGAACTCTTCGTGCGCGAGTCCGACTCTCACTAGGCCGGTATTTAATTTTGAGTTGAGTTGATTGTTTTATGTGACTTCACAGACAGTTCAATAGTAAAAGTCGTTATATTATTCATAAATAAAACTTAAATACTGATTATTAAATGTATATCTAAGGTCAAAAAATGTATTACGAGTGGAACTTTGAATGGAAAAATATGAAATAAAAAACTATGCCCAACGTGGTTGTTGTATTCTTGCAACTGAGTATAGTTATTAATAAGTTTCAACAAAGAATTTGCTGCGTAGAAAGCAGAGCTGACTACAGGCGAGTTTGGTTAGATAAGTTAAAAAAACTATTTTGGTAACAAAAACAAAGTTTAATGTTTACAAAACTTCACACAATATAATTCGAGCGCTGGCGGGCTGCCCATCATATGCTTGATAAATAGTCAACGCAAGAACTATTATTTTATTTATTTAAATCTTTACTAACAACAATTATTTGGCAAAAAGATTGCAGTCTCCATCCGGAGTGAAGATAAAGGCGATTACGATTATCAATAGATCTGAAATTACATATATATTTATACGTATAATGGTATATTAACATTATACATGGTGATAATAACAAGTTGGATTAACATTGCCTTTATATTTGTATGGTTTCACAGTTGATTTTGGTATCATTTGCCAGATCATTACTAATTTATAAAACGGAATTTTCCTCTTGGTGCCGTTTGATTTCACGACCGATCTCGATTGACGGATTGACGTATTCGTTCCAACTTGGGAAGGTTTGTGACGATGTCATTTTTTTTCCTTTTCCATATATTGCTGTAAAGCCCACGTTATACCGCTTTCTATATATTAAGAAAAGTACTTCCTAGTTCGCATTGCAGATTATTGTACATATTTACATATTCATTTAATTTTGATGGTAAAACGTAGGTGGATGATTGTGCCAGTTTTTGGAAACTTTTATGACTTCATCGTTAATGGTATAGACGAAAGCACGGCATCTGGTAGCGGAAGCTGTAGAACATCTCCATAGAACCTTATACCCTGTAGTTCTGCTATGATAGTAATTGTAGCTATTGTATCTTAGAATTCGATTTCCCTTTATAGACATTAGGAAGTTGACTGAAATAATAAAAATAAAAAATTAAAATAAGTTTTTCTGGAGAGGTTAATAATATATACTTATACTCGAAGAGATTACTCTTATGGTTAGTGATAAACTTTAGCGCACTCCGCTAAATGTTGTTTAAAAGACCAGCACAATATAGGCACTTTGAAACTCTATTACGTTGAAATAAAGATTGTATATCTATGTTGTACCTATGTATAATATTGCATTGTCATCAAGTTATAAATATATACTTATTAATTTACAATTGAACTGCCTAATCTAAACTAGTTATGACAGAGCAGAGGCAGAAGTAGTAACCTCGTTCTGTAATTGTGTATATTTAGGAAGAATTAAGGACCAACTGATCTATTTTTTTTTATCACTAAGATGACAAACAAGTATACGGCATGCCTAATGGTAAGCAATCACCGTAGCCTACAGATACTTGCAACACCGGTGTGTCGTAACCAACACTCGTACGTTGTCAACGTAGCTGTAAAAACCTCTTAACACGTTTTTAAAAAGTAAAAATAAATACTGGTTAGTAGTTTCAGAAAGTAATATATTTTTAGACGTATTTTTTGTTTACTATTATTGTTTAGACGTATTTTTGTTTACTATTATTATTTGTATTTTGTTTACTAGGTGGTTTTCCTTTATCTCATCTGGGCCAGAACTATATAGGTACAACGTAAATCGGGCCTGGTCCACAGCCATTCATTATGTTAACGTTTCATATCTAAATATAAGTAAAATAAATTACGATAAAAAAATTAAACCTCATCAGACAAAGTAGGAGCTGACGATAGAAATAATCACAATTTTAATACATGCTACTACGATCACTTGAGGAAGTATATAAAACTATGTATGATTGTGCATACAATAAACTTTAAAAATGTATCAGTGCTCACCTAGTCATAAACTGTACGGTAGGGAAAAAAATTGTGACGATTCCAAACAAATGTAGCTATTTTTACGGAATAAAAAGATTTTGACTTTGACTTTGAAACACAAGATATGCATCGAAAATAAAAATATTCTCTCGCTCGCTCGCTCAATTTGCTAACATGCTAAAGAAGTTAAGCTGATTTCTTCACAATGGGTGTAATTTGATATATTTGTAATTATCACCCTTATTCTCATTTACAAACAGCAGGCACTAGTTATTTCCTCCGAGCATTTTCATACTAATATATGGATTACGTATATTTCGACGAGCTCGGTGGTGCAGTGGTGGAATGCGCTGTTACGCTACTTTGACACCAACGCTCGTGGGTTCGATTCCCACACAGTACAAACATTTGTGTGCATGAACATGTCTGTTTGTCTTGGTCTGGGTATTTTCTACGTATAATAAGTATGTATTTACAAAAAAAAAATGTATTTACTTATGTTTATCAGTTGTCTAGTATCCATAACACAAGCTTCGCTTACTTTGGGGCTAGATCGCGCTGTGTAATTTGTCCGACAATATTTATATTTATTTATTTATCCTTACTAGCCACTGACAAGTTGCATCATTTTATGTTTTATGAGTTGTAAACACTTCTTCTTCTTAGAGTTATCCTATTTCCTAATCCATTTGAATTGGCGGGCTCCGTTGCCTAAGCTTAAGGATTTGGCGTAGATCCTAATTCTTACATGGAGCGACTGCCGTCGGACCTCCGCAACCCTGAGGGAACTTGGACGTGTGGGTTTCCTAACGATGTTTTCCTTCACCGCTGAGCACGTGATAATTACAAATGTATACATAAATCCGAAAACACGAATTTAGTGGTACATGCTAGGAATCGAACCGGGAACCTGTTGGTCGCTAGGCAGGTTCATTATCCACTAGGCTGTCTCTTTGTAGTTAGCGTTGTAAAGACTATCATCATGAAATTCGATTACTCGGATTTACAAGCGGTAGAGCCAGAAATGCTAAGGTTATATACACGTTCACAAAATAAGAATTTTGAATATAATCGATTCAATCATTTGAAACTGTGGCGAAGACAAGTTGTGTTATGATATTATGCGACTACATAAATTAAAAATAAAATTGTATTGCCCCTTTTTTGCAACAGCGTACAGTTTTCTGTTATTTATCTATTTTCAGCGTAATCGTATAAGTAGTTAGCTAGTAGTTTAAAAAATGAGAAGAAAAGTATTATATATTGTACTCCATAATATATATACGACGTCGGGAGGCATACAAGCATACGGCCCATCTGATGTAAAGCGGGTACCGTAGCCTATTAACGCTTGCGATATATTAATTATCACTCGCGCGATGCCTCCTCTGCTGCTTACACAGCAACTCCTTTGGAGCTTACTGGTGACCTCACTCACACGCAAGAACACAACAACCCTCTAGAGAGTCGTTGAGTTAAAATTTGATACATGTCTATAGATAAAATGTCACTTCTCTTAGTTTAGTATCGATTTTAAAATCGGCGAATATAAAAAAATAAATAAGACCTGCAGATACACTGCCTCTTAACCCTTCGAAACCCGGGTGGTCGTATACGACCGCGAAATGTATGGAAAAACGTATATAACGGGTTCTGACTGCTCAAAGCGCTGAAGTAAAGATTCTTATTCCATTGAAAAAGCTCTTAGTACAAACAAGACGAAAGATTATTTTTAGTGCTCTACGAATCAAAACAATCTTTGAACTTCTACTCAGTGTAAGCAGCTATGCAGTATATATATATAATGCTATGCAGTATATATATAATGCTATGCAGTATATATATAATGCTATGCAGTAGGGCCTGTTTAATAAATTGATATAAATGAAAAAGTAATTGTGTGTTTTAAAGATTCACATTAACGATGAGATCTGAAGAATTAGATTCATAGATACATGACTCTGCTCCGGATGATTTTGCATTTTTTTTTACACAAGGTTAGAAGGCATACAAACATATGGCCCACCTGATTTAAAGCGATTACCGTAGCCTATGAACGTTTGTTTATGTATCACTCGCGTGATGCCATCTCTTCTGCTAACACAGATACTCATACACACAGATAGACTTTGTATTTGGCTGCAGTTTTCTGTGAGATGGAGGTACTTTGTCACACCGGCTGCTTTGATGCGCCCAACATCTTTTAAAAATACCTAGACAAAGATAGACTAATGTTTGTCCTGTGCGGGAATCGAACCCACGAGCGTTGGTGGAAAAGTAGCGTTACTGTGCCATCGAGTTCGCCAGAAATAAATATATTATAATAAAATGAATAAAACAACAGCGACTACTAACGACTCATGTATTCATGTTCAGAACGAAGTCTGAAAAAATTGATTCATAGATGCTTTTGCATATGCAAAAGAATGCGGATCAGAGACGGCCATAAGCGATGACGTATTGTATGCATCTACATAAGTGGAAAAGTATCAGCCGGCGTTAGTTTACATGAGGTTACTGGTAACAGGACACATCCTACTCTTAAAACTAAGGTGACATAATTCAAAATTTAAGTGACTTCTGAATTTGTTATAAAACGAACTTAAAGGCGTGTTCTATGTACTTGCAATAAGAAAATAATGTAAATATTGGTTAAAAAAGGAACGCCTATACTTCAATCATTAGTCAATTCGGTCAGTCTGGATAAATTATCACAAAAGTAATTTTAATTAAATTAGCATAATGAAATGTAATGAACCTAATGTGTTCAAAAAAGGTCAAGTTACAAATTCAACGGATGTCAATTCGTTCTAATGATAGACTGTAAAGATACATTAAATTGAAAAATGAAAAATTATATTTAAGTACAACGGTAAGTTGGATACATTACATACGTAGGTATACTAAGTTTTCTAAGTTTTTACATAAGAAATTGAGCAAATATAGTATATACATTGAAAGTTATATTTAAAAAAATACTTGTATATGTACATAAGGCCAATGATACTTTTATTATTAAAAAAATAAATTCTTTGAACAATTGAGATACCTACAGTATTTTAAAATACCAGTTCAGATGTCACAAATCCAAATGCTACTTGTACAGCACTTTTTGCTTCCGAGTATATAGTAAAATTTGTGTACTTCTTACTATATACTCGGAAGAAAACGTGCTGTACAAGTAGCATTTGGATTTGTGTACTTCTCTTACTGTGAACCTAACATTGTGATTATATGATTGTGTGTATGAATAAATTTATTTATTTAATTACATAATATTCATTATAAATTAACTTTGCATAATATATTTCTCAAACCTATTATTTTGTAAGATTCACACAAATCACCTTTTTTGAATTACGTCACCTTAATGCTAATAGTGGAATGTAATATATCAAATTAAATTAACTTCTACGAAATAACATTTAGTAAATTTGATTAGTCTAAACTACACTGCAATTTATTAACTGCATATCTAATATTTTCACCACGAGGTCGGCAAATGGTTGTGTCTGTCGTTAATTGTACTCAAAATTTCGCCATCAATTGTATAAATGGTGGCGCAACAACCCTTTGAATTATGAGTAGAACACCTCCATCGAAGTTTGGGGCCAACACTAGTAGTTACATAGTAATTATAGCCATTGTATCTCAGAAGCTGTTTTCCCCTTCTTGACATTACGTATTGAACTACAAAAAAAGAAACAAAAGGTAAAAATAAAGCCAATAAAATCATTTGACTTCCATTCCCTTAACTACAAGAGTAAGTGTGAACAGTTCGCTAAAACAGTTCTTTATCAAATATGTCAATTATACTGTAAGCATAAACCTTAAAGACTAACACACATTTTTTATTTACACAATTATACAACCCATCTATCATCCATCCAACATACAGCATATAGAAAATATTACAATGTCAAAAATTACGTTACGTTAGGAAGAGATTCTATTCATTTCTATTTTATATGAACCACTTTTAGAATGGAATCTTTATAAATGTAAAAAAATACAACGCGATACCAAAATGACTTCGCGAAGGAACTATTTGCATGGATCGTTTTGATTTATTTTCACAATTACGAAGTTGGTCCCACAGTAAAAAATAATCAAAGACTCACTGACAACATGGACATTTTAATAGATACTTTAGACGTTATGAACCGAAAGGATTTTTACTGTCTTCGGTCCACAGTAAAATTAATAATTTTTACTATGGAAAAAATTTAATAATTCATTTAATTTTGCAATTATCATTTTTTCCTTTTAATTATGACTATAATTTCTGAAACATCGTACACATAAATCAAATTACACTAATTTACACGTTTTCCGAGTACATTATATATTTTGATATCTACGTATTAAACAGAGATTATCTATAATAGTATCTATAAAAAATAAATAATAAACTATTCGAATTATTTAATTTTTTATTTTATACAATATTACATATTTTTCTTTTTGACTAGTACATAATTAAAATTTTCAATGACAATATACCTTTAAGTTACTTGGCTTATTTATCATGAATTGCTAACTGTCAAATTGAAAACCGCATTGAAATCAATCGTTTAGGATTTACAGTAGACACGCAAAGACTTCTAACATTTTTAAAATCATGGTAGAACTACAACATTCATATTTAAGAGAATATAGTTCTTGTGTATATGTACAAGAGAAAAAAACTCGCTTCTTTCAGAAAATATCACGTTAACTTTCTTTTTAAGACGTTGTTTAAAAATAACAATTATTTTAGTCCTATTCAGTAAAATTAAAAAGTATCACAACCTCAATTTTCAATTTTCAAAGTTCAAAGGCATTATCAATATCATCCATCATGGCATATCGCAATATGAAAACTAACAGACAAGAAGCGCGGCTTATAATAAATGGTCATTAAACGAACATATTGGATAAGGCGTTCACATCGGTCTCTTTGCTACCTACCGATGTTTGTTAATACGTCTAAAACTAATATTATTCTTGGTTTTTGTATCTACTAAATACGCTGAAATAATGCATTTAAAATAAAGTTAAGCAACACTTTATTTCCTGATGAGTATAAAGTTTATTGCCAAATCAGTAACAGTGACAGTCAAGTCAGTCCCTTCTTTGTGACAATCGACATGCTCTCACCAAAAATATTTTTAATTTTTTTTTTTTGGTTCTCCTTATCCCCGAGGGGAAAGGCAAAGGGATCTAGCCCATACAGCCAAGTCTTCAGTTCAGAACCGTTTCAAAATCTTAATTCTAGATGTTCCAGCTTCAGGAACTGTGCTGAAAATTTTTTTATTATTTTTTATTCATTACTCTTTGTCTTTTAGTTTTGGCAATCAGTCGTAACTCGAAGTCATTTTGAGACATAGGTAATAATAAAAATCTACACAAAAATCCACACTTCGACCGAATATGATTCCTATTCCCGCCAAAATACAATATCAGCTAATCGTATCTCACCTGTGTGGATAATAACAGATAATAACAGACGTGGATCAAATCTAAGTATGCACAACAACCAATATCCAAGAATATGTACACACACACAGTTTATAGATTTTTTGAATAACTTTTTTGAATAAATAAAATAAATTAACATTATTTAGGGGTTCTGCATGAGAAGTGGATATAACTACATATATATAATAATATATATAATAATAATAAGTTGCCTGAAACAG
The DNA here is from genome assembly GCA_947507595.1 of Pyralis farinalis. Lineage (NCBI taxonomy): Eukaryota > Metazoa > Arthropoda > Insecta > Lepidoptera > Pyralidae > Pyralis > Pyralis farinalis. Next base: position 6,790,688 of record OX382270.1, read on the forward strand.
TTCTGTCCTTTCCTGACAATGTATTCAAAAAGCACATTAAAAATACTCTCTGTAGAAGGGCTTATTATAGGATTGATGAATATGTAATTGACAAAGATGTCTGGAAATAATTCAGCACATACTACCTGACCTTAATAATCTTTAATTTTACCATTTGATATCATTATTGTACCAATATACTTATGTAAAAAAAAAATTGTAATATCTAATTGACAATTTTAAAAGAGTATATTGGCAAGTTTCTTTCGACATTTCTTCTTCGCCAATGGTCATTTCCGAAATGCTAGTAAATTTAAAAAATGGGACAATAAGAGAAGTAAATAAGATACAATAAGATTTTATTTCAAAAAATGTAAGATGTGTCTAAGTGGCACTTAGACTCGTCTTAGTCAAAGGGCCCATTAATTTTTTTTATCTTTTTAAACGTTTTTATACACCTTGATGATTGTGTTCCTTATTAATGTTAAAAACTTCGTTGTCAATTGTGTGGATTATAGCGCGGCATCCCTTTCTATGGTGGGTCGAACACAACCAACGTGTTTTTCCATTGGTTGATATTCCTTTCCTGTAATAATTATAACCTCGGTACCGTAACAGATCTTTGCCTTTTCGTGATTTAACAAAATGGACTGAAATGTAAACAAAATCGCCAATAAATATCCAAATTTGATGTAAACAATTATATTTTCGTGTTTATGCTTTTGCACATAATTAATATTACGATTAATGTATTAATATATTCCATGAACCAGTGTACCTTGAATTCGAAACTTGTTAGCGTTAAAAGGTTTACTCTTGTTAAAAGGTTGTTTGAGATTTTCTGCTCTAATTGTCTTCTTTAAACAATTAATAATTATTTGTTATAATATACTATAAATAGTATATATTCCAGTATATACTTAATTATCATCGGAATTGATTTGATTAACATTCAAAATACATATACTACTACATATTTTTAAGTCAGGAGCCCTAGAAACCGGCCAGCGTACATGAGAAGAGCTATGAGTTTAAAGAAGCGAGTGAGGTGTGTAAGGACCGAGTCATATAGTGTTCTGTTCTCTCTGACTACCCTGCGAGGGACTTGGCGTGAGGATATAGATAGATAATATTATGAACAATTTACGTACGTATATAATAAAATTATTCTTAAGTGATTTACAATGATTATTACATTTCATACTTATTCTAAGATAACACTGCTTTCGGACCAACAAGTAGGTATTGAGTAAAGCATTGACAATAGATGTCACTAGCAGCACAAACCTAATTTTATTCACATTATTTTTTATTCTGGATACCAGACTCTCGCCTAAGCATAAGTTTGATTGGCTCTCTCCGATCACCACCAGATTGTCCGATGTAAAGTGGTTACCGTAGAATATGAGTACTTGCAATAATGGAAGCATCGGTCGAGTTTCTACAGCTACTGCTCTCACAGCGACTCCTCAGTATCTTACTGTTGATGTTTGACTGCGATTTCCCGTGAGGTGGAGCTACTCGTACTTTCTACTTTATATAGCACAGCCAAACAGGCTTCTCATAAAAATATCTTTTGATGCTTTTATCTAATACCTTTTCATATGCGTACAAACGTGCATTTATTTATATTCATTAGTTAGGCAGGTTTAATAGAATAAAATATAATACACATATTTAAAGAAAAAATCATTTAATAAACAACTATTTAACATTGTTTTAATTTACACCGAAACAAACATTACAATAAACCTAAAAATAAATACCAAAAAATATAAATATGTAAGTAAGAATTTCCAAGATTTACCTACCGTGATCAAATTGGTCGTGTTCTATCAGAAGGTGATGTCAGGAGCCCTAGAAACCGGCGAGCGTGCATGAGAAGAGCAATGAATGTTAAAGAAGCGAGTGAGGTATGTAAGGATCGAGTCAGGTGGCGCTCGGTTCTCTCTGCCTACCCCGTAAGAGATTTGGCGTGAAGTTATAGATAGATAGAAGTATTTCCGGGCGAATTACGATGTACCATCTAGTCCAAATTTCTCAAATCAAGCAAAACCATGGGTACTAAGATATGATATACATATGTATGTTTATTATTACTTACTACCACCAAGACAAACAGACATATTTGCATTAATATAGTCCCATCTCTGCCCTCTATTGCCTCTTTGTTAACATAGTACAGAGATGTACTATCGGGTCAACTAGTGCACATAGGTCTTTTTTGACATAATCAGTAATAGTCACGATATAACGTTAGGGTAGTCTCTTCAAGATCCAGACAATGGTTAGGTACATCCAAACAAAGTCTTCGGCATACAGAGACATGAGAATCTCCCTTAGTTTAATTACTTACAATATGCTAGGAAATGTTATTGAGCACTATCCTTTCTTCTTCTTATTGTTATCCCGTTTCCTAATCCACTAGGATTGGCCGGGTCCGCTACCTAAGCCCAAGGATTTGGCGAAGATACTGATTTACATGGAGCGACTGCCGTCAGAACTTCGCAACCCAGAGGGATGACCAGATCATTCTTAGGTAAGGTCACACGTCTTTCGAAATATAATTTCTTGGACGTGCGGGTTTCTTCACGATGTTGTCCGTCACCGCCGAGCAAGTGATAATTACGAGTACAAAGATGTACATACATCGGAAAACACTAATTTAGTGGTACATGACAGGATTCGAACCGAGTACTTGTTGTACACTACCCGGTTCTTTATTCACCGGGCTATCATTGAGCACTACCCTATCTATATATATATATATATATATATATATATATATATATATAAATGAATGTTTGTCTGTATGTCCTCTATGGACTCAAAAACGGCTGGGCAGATTTTGATGAAATTTTCAGTGAATCTTCAGGTTAGCCCAGCACACCTCCTGTGAAGTTTGGTAGCGATCATATCATCCGTGCGAAGCCGAGGCGGATAGCTAGTCTATTAATAAAAGAGGATATATCCTAGAGCCACAGTGTACAAGATGCCATAAATAGGGTCTGCCATCATGGCAGTAGATGTTGCTTGAGTGAACCTGTCTTCGACATTGGTTAATACTTTTCGTTAGTTGTCATAATAGGTGGAGTCATTAGGTCCCACTAGCGTGATCTAGCTGCCGGCCACCCGGTCAAATGCTAGCATAGGTAAATCAGCGATGTGTTCTTGCTACCCTTGGACCCTACTACTCCTTTGTCATTGCCTGGTCTATGAACAGAACCTTGAGTATATGAGGTTGGTTTTGCTTGACACATAATTTGCAGTCTAATAGTCTACCAAACATTTCCTATGACTTCCAATTCCATTACATCCATTCTTTTATGATATTTATATTCTTTAGGGGGGTGATTATGTTCACCTTTTATTAGAATTATCTCGTCGTTGTCTGTATGGATGATAACACGACATCCCTTTTTTTGATGGGTCGAACACAACCACCGTGCTTTACCGTCATCGTTGCTGCCTTTGCTACTTTTATAGAAGTTGTAGCCGTTGACTCTAAGCAAACGCTTACCTCTTTGAGATGTCACATATAGCACTGCAAGAAGAATACATAGGTTAATATCTAATGCCACGCGCGCCTTGTAGTAAGTCGTGTTTATGCCGATCTTTAATTGCCCTCAAAAAGGATTGTTCGATTCCCACACAAGACAAACATTTGTGTGCATGAACATGTCTGTTTGTCTTGGGCTGGATGTTTCGCGAAGGCGCATCAAAGCAGCCCATCTGGGGAAGTACCTCCACCTCACAGAAAACCGCAGCGAAATAACAAGTCCCTAGAGGGTTGTTGTGTTCCTTTGCGTGAGTGAGGTCACCAGTAAACTCCTAAAGAGTTGCTGTGTAACCAGCAGAGGAGGCATCGTGCGAGTAATACTTAATATACAAGTATTAATAGGTAACTGCTTTACATCAGGTAGACCGTATGCTTGTATGCCTCCCGACGTTGTATAAAAAAAAGGAAGGAAGAGGTTCAATGTCGTCTCTTCCGTTTCACCGATATATCATAAACGGCTCAATGGATTTGCTCGATTTGATAATTCTTTCGGTGTTCTTAATAGAACCTAAATACATAGATCCCAATTTGGTGCCATACAAATTTAATGAAAATCTGACGATTGTATGCCCAGTTAAAAAGAAATTTAAAAACATTCGAAAATATTCAGGAACACCGTTCCTATATGACATCTATATGTTTGTCTGTCACTTTTTTCGAATATTCGAATTTTGACTTCAGATTCGGATTCAGCATAAAAAAGTAGAATGGGAATGTTCAGGAACACCGTTCCTATCTCTTAAGGAACATGGTCAAATTAGCTAAAAAAAAAATATAAAAGTTAGAAAAAAAAAATCAAGTTAAAAAAAAATTGAATTTTATATAATTGACGTGCCAGGTGTTCCTCTGGCAATGCAAGCATGCGCATTCTCAACTGGTTTTTTGTGTCTTTGATATGTTTTTGACTGGATTTACATAGACTTTTATCTCACGAGTCGTTTGATGATACTATGTAATCCTGGTAAAGATACGATGAAGGTTTCAATATCTTCTTCTTCTTTGCGTTATACCGTTTCCTAACCCATTTGGATTGGCGGGCGAAGACACCAATTATACATGGAGGGACTGTCGTTAGACCTCTACTAACCAGAGGGAAAACCAGGTGTTCCTTAGGTTAGGTCACACATTTTTCGAAATATAATTTCTTAGACGTGTGGGTTGTTCTTCACCGCTGAGCAAATGATACTTATGTACATAAATCCGAGAACACGAATTTAGTGGTACATGCTCCCGCCGGGATTCAAACCGGAGAGGTTGCTCAATAGGCCGGTTCGTTATCCACTGGTCTACTGCATATAAGGTTTGACAATAATCTAAAATATTGTGGATAGTTTAACCGATAGATGTTTTTGACGAGCTCGGTGGCTCAGTCGTAAATGACGCGACTTTGACACCAACGCTCGTGGGTTCGATTCCCATACAAGGCAAACATTTATGTGCATGAGCATGTCTGGATGTTTTAAGAGAGGCAGGGCGCATCAAAGTAGCCCACTGCCATCGTAAAAGGTTCATACAAATGTATGGCTTCGATGGCGATGCGCTCACCAACCCGCCGCTTCGCTACCCGCTGACTTCTTGAAAAAGTCTTTACAGAAGGTTTTCAGTGCGTAACTGAAAATATCAGTTATGCGGGTAAATGTCCTATCTCAAAGAAATGCACGTTCTTATCCATTTTATCCCACAGGACCATTCCTGTGGGATAAATGAATCCAAATCACGTATTAAACTGTTACATCAACACGTTCGTAATATATTCATAAAAATCACAATGAGCATAACAATCACAATAATTTTAAACATTCAAACTTCGACGCTGACTTGAAAATTCACTAAATTTAGGCGGTGGATGGTCGTGGTTCTCTTCCGTGATGATAATTCGATTATCCAAAGTATAGATAAATGCTCGGCATCCTTTCCTTTGGTGCGTGGAGCACAGCCATCTTATTTTTCCTTTTGTATCTTTACTTTTGCAATAGTTATAATCATTGTATCTTATTAGACGTTTTCCCTTTTGAGATATCACGAATCTGGCTAAAAAAAAGATAATTGAAATTTTTTTAACATATAAATTTTGTTTTGCTCTAAGAGGGCGAATAGTGTCCAGTCATGTACAATATTTATCCTCACCCGTCGGAACCACAAATGACCATTTTCTGTACTGTGCCGTTGCACTGCTGTTCTTGATTCTCTCTGACTACCACCAGAACTTGGCGCGAAGATATAGATAGATAAATAGTTATATTGTGTGGTTTAACATATTTTTCCCCACCGTCAAAGTAATTTGGTTCTTAACTGCAGATGCACCGCGCGGTATAATTGACGCATTTTTTGTTGCCGCCGAAGCAACAAAAAAATGCCGAAGGGACGAAGCGACGGGCGGTGCTACCTATCATACAAAAACGTGTAAGGAAGAAGAATTATACTGAATTCACATGGGCTTGAGACAAACACAACAGACAAGTCAAACTATAAAAAATGGCTATTTTAAGCGTCCCTTGAGTCACAAAATAAATTTTCATTGAACTCAATTTTAGTAAATTTTTAACAGATAAGACATGGCCTCCATGTACCGATCCGTAACTTTGAAAACTTATTTTTTTTTGTTTACCTTTTGTCTCAAGCCCGACTGAATGCGGTATATACGAGTACATTTTGATTAATTATTTTCGAGTAATTTTAAATATTCTTTAAATTTTTAATGACAGTGAAAAAAAAAGAAAAAAAATATTTCAATACACATCGAACGATTGTTTCACCGATTGATTTTTTGATTTGTTAGCGATTGATTGATTGATTGGCGTAAAATTAATAATATCCATTACGCCATCATACAGTAAATCTTTGTAAAACTTTAGTAGATGCTAACTCAATATACTTAAAAAAAAATATAATATTAGATTGAAAACCGCAGCCGCATAAGAAATTCCTGAAGGGATTTTGTATTCCTGGGAGTATGTGAGGTTACCAGACTCCTAAGGAGTTACTATGCTAGCAGCAAGGATGGCGACGCTGATATTATAAATGTTAATAGGCTACGCTAACTTCTTTATATCAGGTGAGCCGCGTGCTTGTTTGCCTCTGGACTTTGTATACAAATATGTACGCATAATCCTTCGGCACGATATGCGATTGTTTTACATCCTTTGTATGTACGATTTCTTCTATTTCTCCGTTTGTATGTGTCGACGAAAGAGGTCCAGAGTTATTTCATTTTTAGATCATGGTGGTTGCAGTACTTGTAACCATTGTACTCTAAGGTCTCTCTAAGGTTACTAAATCAGTGGGTCGGCGGTGGCGCAAAAAAGATTCAACACAAATTCATAGATTTGTGTTGAACCTTTCACTCTGCTGTCACCCTGCTATCCGCCGATTTCTTGAAAGATGCTTTATAGTCACTTACAGCGATGAGCTATTACGAATGACGCTGAAAATTTTAGGAAAGTAATACTTGACAATTGAAGATACGCTCGTTTCGTTCCTAACAAATTAAAACCAAAAAGCTTGTTTTTGGTGATGGTTCTTAATGTATCCTTACAATTCGTCTGCACAAAATAGTAGTCGATTTGTAAATGACAAGTGGATTAAAACAAACGTAAATGCACGTTCGTGTTTTTTAATTCCTCGCGATCGGTAAATCATATGTTACACTGCATACGAACACACCCGTAATACTCGTATATTCATAAAAATCACAAAGAGACCAACATAATAATTTAATAACAATCATAATCATTTTTAATTATTTAAACTTCTACGCTGACTTGAAAATTCCCTGAATTTAGGCGGTGGATGGTCGTGGTTTTCTCTCGCGATGATAATTCGATTATCCAAAGTATAGATAAATGCTCGGCATCCTTTCCTTTGGTGCGTGGAGCACAGCCATCTTATTTTTCCTTTCGTAACTCTACTTTTGCAATAGTTATAATCATTGTATCTTATAAGACGTTTTCCTTTTTGGGATATCACGAATCTGGCTAAAAAAGATAAAAATCAAAATAAAATTTTATCAGTTTTACTATGTGATGGTGAGCAATGTGAAGTGATGCATAATATATAAAATAATCATTATATGCGCTGTGTATAGTTTGACACATTTTTTCGTACCGTATGTTTTGGCGCTAATTTGTAGAAAGAGCTCTGCGGAGTGTTCATTTCTTCAAAGTGTTATTTCCAAATAACATGAAAAATATTTGACTTATAAAATAATAGAAAGAATAATTACACATTTAACGGCTAAAAAATAGACAGGTACTGGGACATGTACTTACGTACATATATTGCGCGTCGGTTACGCGAAACCGTAAGTTTTCCCTTCAAATATCTTTCAACGCGCCTGAAGAAGGTATATCTTTAAAAACGAATCTAATATAATGTCGCCTAAAAATGAAAGTATGTTTTATTATATTCAACATGTAAAAAAAGACAGCAAGCTTATTAAACAGAAAGTTTTGTTTTACAACTCGACAAAACACATGTAAATAGTATTTTTTTCACAGTTTTCACGAGTACTTTTTAATATTTAATTAGCAAATATTATTTTTTGTATTTATGTGGCGCTAATATGACAACACGAGAAACAGAGCGTGATAGATACAAGGTCGCGCGTAATATTTTCCAACCCAGGTTATGGCATCAAAGCATCGGGTATGGTCGTATGATTGTTTCAAATATTAAAAAATAATAATACGTTACTATGTTTTCATATGTTAGAAATTAATAATACGTTAATAAACACTGTTAGAAAATTTCACTCTCGATAAACCTGATCTGTGTCGACTCACTCGCATGCATGAATTAAGATTTTCTCATATATGATTCAACGATTTAAACGAAAATAATTTGATTTAAATATATAATTCTTATACCTTTATAAACCAATAACAATCAATAAATGATATATTGATTAGTAACAATTTTATTGCCATTCCCTATATATTTCAGAGATAACTGAAAAGTTATATTTTTTTACCAAGTAAAAATGAGATTTTTTACATCTAAACTATAGATTTTAGTTATTTTATGGGACTCAACATTATTTTTATGATTCAACATTATAACTACATATGGTACATCTGTCGGTTAGCGAACGAGGTACTGATGAAATAATTCAGGGGTGTACGTTTGGAGAAGAACCATTTTCATACCTTACTCATAGCCTAGTCTTATTCATAGAGTGCAGTGGTTTTCTCTTTCTTTTTTACCAGGAACCCTTTTACAAGAGGCAATAGACAGAAAATATTAACAACATAAACATTATCTGTGTAGGTAAGCAATAATAATTAACTCTTAATAAAAATTTTATTAATAAAAATAATGTAATATACATTTTTTAATCATAAATTGTCCAATCTCTTGTTTTCTACAAGAGGTCCTGTCTATACAATCACATACACTTATAAAAAATTAAATATAGTAAAACAAAATTATAAAAAATATATACTATCATATAACTTGTAATATATGAATTTTGGAATTGGAGTAATTGCCTTGTTAATAGCGAAGATTACATTGCACGGGTGATACTTGTACATGGTATCAAAAAAATTGTAACTTTGTTGTAAGAATCATAAAGTTTTTACAAATTAAACAAAACAGTCAGTAAAGGACGGATTTTTTTTATACCACTAAGGTGGCAATCAAGCATACGGCCTGCCTGTAGGTAAACAGTCACCGTAGCGTATGGACATTTGCAACACCAGGGGTGTCACTCATGCGTTGCCGACGCTCTTAAAACCTCTTCACGCATTTCTTGAAGAACTCCATGCTGTAGGTAGTCCTTTGGAAAAACCTCGGCTGGGAGCTCATTCCACAGCTTGAGAGTTCTCGGAAGAAAACTTCTCTCGAACCGAATTCACTAACACTCCAAAAATAAAATATGAACGTTTGCGTTTTGGATTTTCTCTTGACTTCTTAACGACAATTAAAATATGTCCTGTAAATATAATTATTTTCAAGTACAAATAAAGTAGCAAGAAAAGTTATTCGATTTATTGAGCATACTCTTGTATGTAATCCTTGAAGTTAAGCGCCGGAGGATGAGTATGCTCCTTTTTTGTCAAAATAATTTGATCATCCATGGTGTAGATGGTGGCAGGACATCCCTTCTTCTGATGAGTGGAGCACAACCATCGTGCCTTACCATTAGAAATGTAACTTTGGTAGTAATTGTATTGATTGTATCTGATAAGGGGTTTTCCTCTTCGTGACATCACCACTTGCGCTGAATAGAGAAATAAAACCAGTCTGTTAATTAAAAATACTTTTTGACGAGCTCTGTGGCGAAGTGGTTAGTAACGCTAGCTTGACACCAGGGCTCGTGAGTTCGATTCCTACACAGGACAAACACGTGTGCATGAAGATGACGGTTTGTCTTGGTCCGGGTGTTTATAAAAGAGGTAGGACCCCTCTAAGTAGCCCAACTGTGGAAGTACCACCACCTCCCAGAAAATCGCAGCCTAGTCTTCTTCAAGAAAGGCGTGAAGAAGTTCTTATAGGGTCGGCAACGCAAGAGTGACTGCCCTGGTGTTGCAAATGTCCATAGGCTACATTAACTGCTTACCATCAGGCAGGCCTTATGCTTGTTTGCTACCTTAGTGGTATTAAAAAAAAGTAACAACTCTCCGGAGGTTTGTTTTGTTCCTGTGAGTGAGTGATTACCAGTAAGTTCCTAAGCCTCCCGGCGTTGTATAAAAAAAATAAGCTTTTCTTCACCAACTTTATCAGTTTTCGACTCCGTTCAGTTTAATAACCATAGTACATGGGCGACCGCATTGAAATATCTACACCTATAACGTCAATGGAAAAGTCTAAATATTTAAGATTTTTATGTAAATACTAGAACTTAGGGACTTTTAAATAGTGACAATGATATGTCATCTCGTAGACTTGTTTGTTTGTTGTAAAACGTTAATAACTATTGACTTGGAGATTTTGGGGATCATATCAAGAAACCCTCTGCCGTTCCCCGCGAGGGACTTAGAGAGTGAAGATAATTAGATAGATGACAAAATACCATTACATGATTTACCTCAAAACGACTCGAATGATACTAATTCGGTGGCTGGACAAGTCCTGGGAAATTTGGTAAAGTTTGTCACATATCGGTATAGGAGGTATTGAGGAGCTCGGTGGCTCAGTCGTGAACGACGCGACTTTGACACCAACGCTCGTGGGTTCGATTCACACACAAGGCAAACATTTGTGTGCATGAACATGTCTGCTTGTCTTGGTCTGGATGTTTTAAGAGAGGTAGGGCGCATCAAAGCAGCCCGTTTGGGGAAGCACCTCCACCTCACAGAAAACCGCAGCCAAATAACAACGACTATATTGGAAAGAATTCTCATTCATATATAAAATAAAGACAGTCAACAATTGATAGAAATTTGGCTGCATTAATCTTTACACCGGAACATTGAGTGCATTATGACATTGTTATTGGTAATAAACTGCATACAAGTGAAATAAAGTAGACAGTGTCGATGTGATGCTAATAATGTGCATTGAGGAAAGAACGGGGTATAGCAGCACGCCTTGAGCGATGCCGGCTACAAGTTACTTTAGTCAATCGGCTCTAACAAATCTTCACCAGAGGTCGCTAAGCTCTGAAATACAAATCTAAGATACTTAATGAAATAAGCTCTTGATAATCTTGCAGTATATTGCATAGTCTTACCGAACACGCAGATTAAGCAACGTCGACCGCAGCCTGTATATGGATAAGTTTATCTATCTCGAGTTTCTCCGGGCTCCGGAGGGCACGGTAAGCCGTCGATCTCGGCTGTTGTCGATAGATGACAGTCGTTAAGCTAAGTGCGGGTCCTCGGGGGGCTTGAAAACACTGGCCTCCGCCAATTCGCATTTGAGCAGCGTGGTGGAGTATGCTCTAAACTCCTTCGGTTGAAGGGAGACCCGTACCGATGCAGTGGGATGAGTAATGGTTGATGTGGATGGATAGATGGACATAAATCTGTAGTAAAGCAACGTCGATCGCAGCCTGTATATGGATGGGTTTATCTATCTCGAGTTTCCCCGTGCTCCGGAGGGCACGGTAAGCCGTCGATCTCGGCTGTTGTCGATAGATGACAGTCGTTAAGCTAAGTGCGGGTCCTCGGGGGGCTTGAAAACACTGGCCTCCGCCAATCCGCATTTGAGCAGCGTGGTGGAGTATGCTCTAAATCCCCTCGATTAAAGGGACACTCGTATCCCTGCAGTGGGATGAGTAAGGGTTCATATGATGATGATGACATTGTATAGTAGAATAACTTCAGTCGCAACTGGCAAGTTAAAACGGCTGGCCACGTCACGTGTAGCGGACCGCTCACTATCCATGATATTAAATTGTGACGATAAAATATAATACAAGTAGGATCGTCACATTTTTTATATCTCATCGTCATTCGTGCTTTGATAATCACGTAACAAAGGCTTAAGTGGGCTATTTACACACAACTTATTAACATAATGTATATATCTACTTTGTACATTGGTGGCTTACCACCATTAATACTAATATCTGCTGTATAAATCACTATCGCTCGCACGTACACAGATCATATGGGTAAAAAAAACAACTGCTGTTAATTCTTTTACTGAAAATTTTCTCGTCTTACAAATAAATGACTTCGCTACGTTTATTTTTGGTTGATTTTTTTCAATATTCAAGTGTTTTTATAAAATCGTGATGATATCACTTTTGTTGTTAAAATTTCTTAAACTCAATTAAAAACATTGTTATACTCAACAGGATATCACAAACACTTATATATTAATTTAAATGAGTGATTGAATAAAGACTTTTTATTGTTTTTTTTATACGACTAGATTGGCAAACAAGCATGCAGCCCGGTTTAAATAGTAAGCGGTCACTGCAGCCTATTGACGCTCGCAACACCACGGGGATGTTACTCACGCGCAGCCAATCTTGTGACCTAAGGCTGTTTCGTCACAGTACCCAGTAATTTCTCTGCCATATCTCACCATTCAAACCGGAACACAGCTATATAAATATAGCTGCTTGGCGGTAGAAATAGGTGAGACAGAGGTACCCACGCAGACGACTTTTGTACAAACTTTCCCTCTGTAATATTATAAATAATAAGCATCATCGACCCTTTGTTTTTATTAGTAATTATATATTGATTTTCAATATGTTTATTTGGAAGCCATATTTTTTTCAAAGGTTTGACTAGTAGCGAATGTTGCTTATGAATAATGCCTCTTGTACTCTTAATTTGTGATCCATGAAGTTGAAATAATTTAATAAAAGTTTATGAATGTTGTACCTTATTATGAAGCAACCTTATTACGAAGAACGGACACCAGTATCCGTTCTTCGTAATTAGGTTTACGTCTTCATTAGTAAAGACAGTATTCCGGTATCCCATACAGTGAGGGAAATGCATACATTTTCATTTCACACCGCAACTTAGACAGTAGTTGTAAGAATACACATTGTAATTTAACAGTCACTTTCCCCTTTCCACCAGATGTTCAATTCTCCTGGTGGGGTTGTACCTTTTATTAGCATTTTCTTCTTAAACTTCCACTTAGTTAAACGCGTTATTTTCCTCCCAAACCTTGCGTCTGCTGCATAATGTGTATACATTATGCAGCAGACGCATGGAGTTGTGTCAGACTCGGCTATTTTGTACGGAAGTTGGGTATATACGATACAGATCCGTATCCGGTTTCCGAAGAATCCCAATTAAAGAAAACAGCAACCGTTGTTAAAATTTCTAGAGGAGAATGATTGTGTTCGTTCTTTACAACACGGATTACGTCTCCAATGGTGTAGACAGTAGACATAGCATGTTTCGGTGCGTTCAACACCTGCATCTTAATTTGATACCTCGACTTAGACAGTGGTTGTAAGTGTAGCCGTTTTAACTTGTCAGTTGCCGTCCTCTTTTTTACTACTTAACAGGTTAAGGACCAGACCGGTCCCTGTGGCTGGCCACTGGAACTTTGCCAATTAAAACCAGTGGTCCCATGGAACCGTTACGATTTACCTGCCTAAAATGATTCGGTCTGCCAGTTCCTTATGGAATATGTAAGAAACGCGGACCGCTGTGATTCACATAAGCAAGCACCAACATTAAAATATCGAGGGACTTAGAGAATTATGTACTTTGATTTTACCCGAACATAAACGTTTTGTAAAAACTCCAGTGAAATGAAAGTTGATTTTGTTAAGTATTATTTTTTAATTACTTTGTTAGTATAAATGGTTTTTTTTATACTACGTCGGGAGGCATACAAGCATACGGCCCACCTGATGTAAAGCGGGTACCGTAGCCTATTAACGCTTGCGATTTATTAAGTATCACTCGCGATGCCTCCTCTGCTGCTTACACAGCAACTCCCTGGGAGCTTACTGGTGACCTCACTCACATGCAGGAACACAACAACCAGCTAGGGAGTTGTTATTTGATCAAGACAAACAGACATGTTCATGTATACAAATGTTTGCCTTGTGTGGGAATAGAACCCACGAGCGTTGGTGTCAAAGTCGCGTCATTCACGACTGAGCCACCAAGCTCGTCATTCTGTAAATAAGACAACGAAATTATGTGTTCCTTCATATAATAATCAAATTAAAGTAGGTAAATGAATTTAATTTAGAACGTGAATATCGTAACACTCCAAGCAAAAGTGAGGTTTTCCTTTACAAGTAACGCAATAAGTCACCACTTTTTTCACATTATTTTTAGGAATCAATTTTTGTTGTTTCTTTTCGTAACAACCCTTACAATATTTTCTTACTTTATGTGCGGGTCCTCTTTTTTTATCCAGTCTATGTTTTATTCTCCTAGATGTAGTGACTTCGTTGTTTGTTGGTCGGTCTGTCGCGTTTTCTATTTTAAGCAAGTACTCAGTTAAGTCTTCTCTAAATTCTGTCATTGATTTTTTACTTCCTGTAATTTTTTAAAACAAGAAGTGAGTATTAACCACACCTGTTCCCAGTAACAACTCAACGGGAATTCTTCCGCCAAATTGGGACCGCTATCATTGTGGTTACATAAAAGTTAAATATAAATAATTGGAGGTCCAAAGGACCTCTGGTAAAAAGACGTTTTCTTATATAATTTTATTATTCAATCTAACAACTGACCGCAGCAATCAGTATATTTTGGCAAAATATCATAAAAATGATTTGGTCCTTAATCTGTTAATATTAAGTTCTACGAGCTCTAAGGTTGTCTTTTATTAGCATTTTATTTTAATCTTTTTTTAGGAATTCAATGCACGGTAATACATTTTTTTACACGTTATACATAAAACACATCAGTTGTTTCTGCATATAAATATGTCTTTCTTTCTTAAAATACAAAAAAATCTCGCCTGCCCTTAGTAGCAAACTGCAATTATGTAATAGCCTAGGTAGACCAATCCAGATTAAAGACAGAATCTAGGTAGCAGACGCACGGAACAGTGCCAGAATCAGGTATTTTGAACGAAAGTTGGGTATATACGACGCAAATCGCCAAATTTGCAACAGAATCGAATCCGATTTCCGAAGAACCAAATTAAAAAAAAAACAAGCGTTGTTAAAATTTTCTTAAAATTTCTAGAGGTGGGTGATTGTGCTCGTTCTTTACAACTCGGATTACGTCTCCAATGGTGTAGACAGTAGCTCGACATCCCATATTTCTGTGCGTCGAACACCTCCATCTTATTTTAACACCTCGACTTAGACAGTGGTTGTAAGTGTAGCCGTTGTAACTTAACAGTCGCCTTCCTCTTTGGGATGTTGTAAAAATAGCTAAAATAAAAAAAAACACACATACAAATAATATCCAAAGGAATGGTCAAGCACACTACGTCCAATTCATTTCATTCTTGAGAGAGGTAGGGCGCATTAAAACAGTCCTACTGGGGAAGTACCTCTACACACAGAAAACCGCAGCAAAATAATAACTTATTAACTAATAATAATGGAGTGTTGTTGTGTAAGTTCTTGCGAGTGAGTGGGGTTACCAGTAAACTCCTAAGAGTGTGCTGTGTTAGCAGCGGAGCTGGCGTCGCACGAGCAATGCGGCATCCAAGCATACGGCTCAACTAATGTTATATACGAAGTATCACTCGCGCAATACCTTCTCTGCTGCTAACACAGCTACTCCTTACGAGCTTACTGGTGACCTCGTTCACACGCAGGAACACAATAACTCTCTAGGAAGTTATTATTTGGCTGTGATTTCCTGTGAGGTGGAAGTGACGTTATGCTTTGATGCGCCATGCCCCTAGACCAACACAAACAGACATGTTCATGCACACAAATCTTTGTCTTGTGTGGGAATCAAACTCATGAGGTGTCAAAGTGCGTCATTCACGACTGCACCACCGAGCTCGTCACTGTATTGCAAGCATTCATAGGCAGAACGATTGTATGCTTATATGCCTCCTAAAGTTGTATAAAAAAAAATGTAGTTTGATCCAATTTCAAATATTTTTAATACCGCTACGGTGGCATTTAAGCAAACGGAATGTTAGATGACTAAGCAGTTAACATAGCCTATAGACAATTGCAACACCAGCGGCATCACTCGTCCGTTGCCAACCTAGTAAAAATATCTCGGCATGTTTTTTGAAGAATCCAATACTGTATTCTTCTGTTTTATACGTAATTGTACAAGTTGAATACTAAAATATGTTATTGTTATTATTAGCATACCTCTATACTGTAACTCGCAATTATACCACGGCCAGGGTTTATCATTCACTAGGAAAGAATACAACTCGGTCACAGAACGCCTCCGCTCCATCACCACAGCATTGCTATTGCGACCAGTCGTAATATGGAGAATACAGACTTCATTGAAATTGACGCTAATAAATATTGAAATATCTGAACGTTTTTGTTTTTTAGCTAAAAGTTGTATTTCACTACTTTTTATCATGAAAACTTCAACATTATAATTACATGGGATCATAAAAAGAGTCATGAAAGGATCTTTAAAATCAGGTAACAACCTTGATATAACCGAACGTGAAAGTATGTTAAAGAATTTAAATAACTTTTTGATCGGTCAACAATTATTCATTGCTGTGAGCATTTTCTATCTGATTAAAATGTAGATTGAACTGTTTAAATCGGTTAATCCGTTGCCGTATAACATACGTAAATGCAAGCTCCTTTTTTTCGAGGTCGTTTGAAAATCCGCATCGCGAGTATATAGCTATAAAGTACGGACAGAGATAGAGGAAGCTATACTACCATGCAGCTTATACCGAAACATAACGCTAAAGATGATATTCCTATGGAATTACGAAGCTTGGACTGTCGTTGTGTGTACATGTTTACGTTTTAGTGTTACGTACTTAGAGGGTATCGGTAGAACCTCATCAGTAAGGCTCCGTTGTCTGTTCGTCTGTCTCTATGTCCATATATCTGTAACAGGGCTATATCTTTTGAACCGTAATCGGCACATACTTGACATTTTCACAGACTATACTACTATAACTGTTATAACAAATATTGAACTAAAATAAACTAAAAAAATAATAGTGCTCCCCAAAATCACGCAAAATAAGAATCGTGTTTTTTTCGGCTTTTTTTTACTAAACTATTTTAAAATCATGTTAATAATCGGTATTTAACTAATCTTTTATTAACTTTACAATAACAAATCGCCAATATACCTCTATAATGCATCAAGAAAATACTTTACCAATTTTCATAATGACTTGTATTCACTTGGTGAAATTTTAAGTTAAAACCTATAAAATTGGCACACATGTCATTGGTAATATGAAGTGGATGTAACAGTCACATTGATTGTGCAAGCTATAATGGACCTTATCGTATCTCGGATAGCCGACGGACAATAAATCTTACGATGGTAAATGACTGTCTTTCTCGACTATAACTATTCTGTCTAAATCTTCGGCACGGCGGCGTCATTTGTGCCGAAGTCAAAATGAGAAGTAAAAAAATTTTTAATTAAAATTTCTGTGAAGGGTGATTGTGTACGTTCCTCATCGCGATGATAACGTCTTCAACAGTGTAGATAGTAGCTCGGCATCCTTTGTTGTGACCAGTTGAGCACATCCATCTTATTTTAACACCCTGACAGCGAGTGTAGTTGTAAGTATAGCCATTATAACTTAACAGTCTCCTTCCTCTTTGTGATGTTATAAATTCTGCTAAAATAAAATACATACATTCTAAATAAATTCAGACAATCTTTGCCAATGCAAAAAAACACATACGAGACATTAAAAAAAAATTGTTTTACAATGTTATGTTCCGCACATGTGATAATGACATTAATTTTGAAATCTAAGTCCAAAGCACTGCACAGCTGTTACGTTGGACTTAGATTGGCACGGTTTGCCTCATACTTTTTTAGGGTTCCGTACCCAAAGAGTAAAACGGAACCCTATTACTGAGACTTCGCTGTCCGTCCGTCCGTCCGTCTGTCACCAGGCTGTATCTCACGAACCGTGATAGTTAGACAGTTGAAATTTTCACAGATTATGTATTTCTGTTGCCGCTATAACAACAAATACTAAAAAAATAGAATAACATAAATATTTAAGGAGGCTCCCATACAACAAACGTGATTTTTTTGCTCGTTTTTGCTCGATATTGATAATGGCAACAGGTAGACGCTTGAAATATTCACAGAATATTTAGTTGTATATTCACTTTAAGAATAAATAATTAAATTAAAATAAAACAAATATTTAAGGGGGGCTCCCATACAACAAACGTGATTTTTTTGCCATTTTTAGGGTTCCGTACCCAAAGGGTAAAACGGAACCCTATTACTGAGGCTCCGCTGTCCGTCCGTCCGTCCGTCCGTCCGTCCGTCCGTCCGTCCGTCCGTCCGTCTGTCACCAGGCTGTATCTCATGAACCGTGATAGCTAGACAGTTGAAATTTTCACAGATTATGTATTTCTGTTGCCGCTATAACAACAAATACTAAAAAATAGAATAAAATAAATATTTAAGGGGGCTCCCATACAACAAACGTGATTTTTTTTGCCTTTTTTATAGATAATGGTACGGAACCCTTCATGCGCGAGTCCGACTCGCACTTGGCCGATTTTTATAGATACGGTACGGAACCCTTCGTGCGCGAGTCCGACTCGCACTTGACCGATTTTTTTTATTTAGTTGATGAATAATCTAATATATATGTAAACTTATATTTAAAATAAATAATCAATTGTTAATTCATCGCGCATTGTAGCTTTGGTAATTATAGTCTTACCTCAGCTATACACGTGCATATATATTTTTTTCATATAACGTCGGGAGGTATACAAGCATACAGTCCACCTGATGTAAAGAGTTTACTATGAACGCTTGTGATACATTAAGTATCTCGCGCGATGCTACCTCTGCTGCTAACACAGCAAGTCTTTAGGATCTTACTGGTAATCCCACCCATACGCAGGAACATAACAACCTCTAGGGAGTTTTATGGCTGCGGTTTTCTGTGAGGTGGAGTTACTTCCCCAGATAAGCTGCTTCGATGCGCCCAATTGGCATGTTCACCGACTAACATGTGAGATAACAGCTCCTTCAATTTAAATCAGCAAATGACTTGGGAAGCACTTTCACTTTACAGAAAACTGCCTTTCCTTATTATTTATTTGCTGAAGAAAAATTAACAGTTTAAGCCAAACTTGGTAGATAGTTATATAATAAAAACCATTTAAATTAATCTGCATAACTTTCCATATACTTCAACTCATTGTCACTGTACCACAATCTAAAGAGAAACCTTATAGTTCAAGCTTATAGTTGGTGGACAAGTCTATCTTAAATTTACGTAATACCAAATCAGTGACTCTACCCCTATTAGCTCACATATGTGCCGAAGCCGGCATGACTTCGGCATATAAGACAATAATTAAAATGTTTATAACGGATGATTATGCATACTCCTCACAACAAGAATTACGTCATTAACAGTATACAGGGTGGCCCTGCATCCTTTGCTGACGTTGGTCGAGCACTTCCACCTTATTTTATCACCTCTACTCCGATTGTTGTAGTAAGTATAGCCTTTGTAAATTAACAGGCGCTTCCCTCTTTTGGATGTTATAAATTGAGCTGCAAAAAATACTGTAATAAATTCTATATTATCATAAAGTTAAGGAACCAGTATGCCGAGTAACTAGAAATGCTACAAGTACTGGGTATTTAGAAAAATAAATCGATACTTTAGTTTATACTGTGTGTGGGAAAGAATAGTGTTTTAGATTACTCTTTTGAATATATTTATTTACTTGTGCATACATATATATATAGGTATATATCATCACGCCTGTCTCCCATTGGTGTAGGCAGATATTAGCGCTAAGAGAGGAAGGCTAGGTGCTCCGATCCTCTCTCACTTTCTCACTTCTTCCACACTCATCAATCTCTTCATGCATGCTCTTCGGTTTTGGGTACTTTTGATTTGTCAATTTTATTAACTAATTTCGTTGATATTGGCATTCTAATGATTGGATTAAAATACCACTTCCAGACTAAATAAAATAATTGGCATCCAAATGTGGCGAGATCTACAATCGATATGTGCCTAAACCATGGCGGCTTTGGCGCATAAAAGTATTTAAAAAATCTTTAATGGATGGTTATGTTCGTTCTTCACAATAATGATTTCATCATCAACAGTATAGAGAGTTGCTCGGCATCCCTTGGCAATGCTGGTTGAACACATCCATCTAACTTTAACACCCTGACTGCGACTGTGATAGAAAGTGTATCCATTGTAACACAACAAACGTCGTCCTTTTCGGGATGTTATATACGCAGCTGAAATAAAGTGGATGCCAATTGATAATTTAATCGGACATTGAATGAATTAATTTGGGGACTTTTTTCATTTTTTATACGCCGGGAGGCATACAAGCATACGACCCACCTGATGTAAAGCGATTATCGTACCCCATAAATGCCTGCAGTACATTAAGTACCGCTCGTGCGATGCACCTCTGCTGCCAACACAGCAACTCCTTAGGAGCTTACTGGTGACTACACTCACACGCAGGAACCCAACCCACCAGGGCGTTGTTATTTGGTTGCGGTTATCTGTAAGGTGTATGTACTTCCCCAGATGGGCTGGTTTGATGCGCCCTACCTCTCTTAAAAAACCCCAGACCAAGACAAATATATATGTTTATGTACACAAATGTGTGTCCTAAGTAGGAATTGAACTCACGAGCGTTGGTATCAAATTTGTGTTATTAACCTATCATATACAGAGGGAAAATACACACATCAAAAGTGTCTAGGGATCAACATATATTTTTGCAATAACTTTTCTCCTGATTGATATTAATTAAAATTTTCTTTAAGGATTCATCAAATAAAGTGTTTTCGTTTGTCTACAGTAACGATAAACCAAGTCACCTTTGCATTAATAAAGAAATTTGCCATTTTCATAATAAAGAGATTTTTGACATTTGAACCACTAACATTAAAGTTCGAAAAAAAGACTGAAATAACAGTTTTCTTTAAAATTTTATTGGGTAACTTAAACAATTAATAATCCGTGTTTCTACCGCGAACACTAACAACACAAGAACATCGGTTTGGCATACTCAAAATGAGTTCATCCAAATCACGCTGTGGAATGGCCGCCCATGTTCGTTGCAACAACAAAAAAAGGTCTTCTTGCGACTGGATACCCTCCATATTCGGCAGAGCTCTTCTCTGTAGCATATTCCATGCATGCTCAATCGGGTTCAAGTCTGGCGACTGAGCAGGCCAGGGCATGACATTGATGTTAGCTGCGGCGAGAGTCTGTCTTACAACTCTTGCGGTGTGCGGTCGTGCATTATCATGCATTAACTGAAATAAGGGACCGATTTGCACTTGTAGAGGAACGATGACGTCTGATACAATCGTCTCAGCATAAATTTGAGCGTTGAGGTTGCCTCTGATCCAAATCAACTCAGTTCTTCCGCCGATCCAAATACCCGCCCATACCATGATGGTTCCACCACTATAAGGATGGACTTCCTGGCAGGATTTTAATCGCTGTTGGCGTCCAGGGGTTCTCCAGTGTCGTATACGTCTTGTATCCGGTCTCATACCAAAACGAGACTCATCAGAAAAGCACACGAAACGCCATTGTTCTTCTGCCCAATTTCTGTGTTCAAGAGCCCATTGATATCGAATCCTACGATTGTGCATTGCTATAGGTGGTACCCTTAGCGGTCTTCGGGAATGAAGGTTCACTTCATGCAAGCGGTTTGGTCGCTAATTAAGTTCCCTGAAGAGTGATGAAGCGTCACGGCTAACATCATGGCGGTTATTGTTGGAGCTCTTCGAGTTGTGATTTGAATGTATCGGTCTTGTCTCCGTGTCCATGCATGGGATATGCTACAGAGAAGAGCTCTGCCGAATATGGAGGGTATCCAGTCGCAAGAAGACCTTTTTTTGTTGTTGCAACGAACATGGGCGGCCATTCCACAGCGTGATTTGGATGAACTCATTTTGAGTATGCCAAACCGATGTTCTTGTGTTGTTAGTGTTCGCGGTAGAAACACGGATTATTAATTGTTTAAGTTACCCAATAAAATTTTAAAGAAAACTGTTATTTCAGTCTTTTTTTCAAACTTTAATGTTAGTGGTTCAAATGTCAAAAATCTCTTTATTATGAAAATGGCAAATTTCTTTATTAATGCAAAGGTGACTTGGTTTATCGTTACTGTAGACAAACGAAAACACTTTATTTGATGAATCCTTAAAGAAAATTTTAATTAATATCAATCAGGAGAAAAGTTATTGCAAAAATATATGTTGATCCCTAGACACTTTTGATGTGTGTATTACCAATTTAAAAAAATAGAATTATGAAGATGAACCTTACAAAACTTTATTTAAATTATTTGATTTGACCTACAGTCCAAATCAAGAGGTCTGTTAAATAATATCCCTCCGTTTGATACACTTGTTTATTAACAGACTGAAACACGTTCTAATAAAAATATCCCCCGATATTTTAACAGTTACTCTACCTATACAACAGGGTCCATATTCAAAATCAGTAAAAACATACATAAAAGCTTTCTAACTATCTATGACACGGGGGTAGATAAATACATGGAATATTTCCATCTTTCTTTTATAAAAGGACCGTACAGTTACTATCCACCACATCAACCCTTACTCATCCCACTGCAGGGAAACCGGTCTTCCTTCAACCGAAGGGGTTTAGAGCATACTCCGCCACGCTGCTCAAATGCAGATTGGCGGAGGCCAGTGTTTTCAAACCGCCCGAGGGCTACTGACTTAGCTTAACGACTGATATCTGTCGACAACAGCAGCGACCGACGGCTTAACGTGCCCTTCGAAGCACGAAGAAACTCGAGATAGATAAACCCATTCATAGACAGGTTGCGGTCGACGTTGCTTAATCTGCGTGTTCGGTTAGAATGACACGCGCAAGGACGCCATCGAGCTCTCACAGTAAGAGTAACTATGGTAATTGGTAATTTTTAGGCTATTAGGGTAACTTAGTTTATCAGCCTAACAATTTTTTTAATTTTAATCTCATGTTTTTCAGTTTTGTGAATACAAACTACACAACATGTAACTACATGTTGTACATGTGTACCTATGAACCAAACACCCTGTATGTATAAAAGAACAGTGAAAGTATGTATGCCAAGATTTATCTATCAAGACCAAACCACTGGTGTCTTATTCATCAGTAGGTATCTAGCGAGCGATGATCCGGCGAGCGTGAAAGGAGCTAAAATGTTAAGTGTCAGGACCGCGTCTTGTGGGTTCAGTTACAGTTCTCTCTGCTTACCTCCAAGAATCAAATCAAATTATCTAAAAGAATGTGAATATTCCCAAAAATCCTAATGTCTGAGGTAGCTTGCACGATAAGTCCCTGGAATGACCTAGACCTATGCGCTGACATGTCACTTTGATCAGCAAGAAAACAAAAAGAACTCATTTTTTTATTGGTGTTAAAAATATACTTTATATAAACATCAAAAATGGGTATAGAAATAAAAAATATGTAATCAAGTCTTGTTTGTTTTAAGAGTTTGCTTATATAAGTATTTGTACAACAGTTATCGTAGCCTGCAACACGAGAAGTATCGCTTGCGCATTGCCACCTCAGCTGCTAACATAGACCTCATTAAGAGTTTCAGCAGTCATCAGCAAGAAAACAAAAAGAACTCATTTTATATTGGTGTTAACATAGTTGTAAAATATATGTAATTGTAAGACCATAACAATTTATGAGAAATAATTAAATTTCAATTAATATTTCTGTAGTGGATGATTGTGTTCATTCTTCGCAAGAACGATTACGTCATCGACGGTGTAGAGGGTAGCTCGGCATCCCTTACTGACGCTGGTCGAACACATCCATCTAATTTTAACACCCCGACTACGACTGTTGTAGAAAGTGTATCCGTTGAAACATAGCAATCGTCTGCCTCTTTGTGATACTATGAATTCAGCTGAAAAAGTTATTAAAAAAAATTAAAACAGCCGACCGAACCCGAAAGAAAACGATGTTTTGACATTCAAGTCCGCCATATTAATTGTATGCGGAAGACCCACTTCATAGTTTGAAATCAGTTAAGTTGTTATTAAAATTTGTCAAGGAAGGATTATTCTCCTCGAAGAAGTACCCTCTTTTTTAGTCACTCGGGTAAAAAATATACTTTATATAAACATCAAAACTGGGGATAGAAATAAAAAATATGTAATCAAGTCTTGTTTGTTTTAAGAGTTTGCTTATATAAGTATTTGTACAACAGTTATCGTAGCCTGCAACACGAGAAGTATCGCTTGCGCATTGCCACCTCAGCTGCTAACATAGACCTCATTAAGAGTTTCCTCATAACCTTACTTTTTTTTTAACAACATCGAGAGACATACAAGCATACGGACTCCTGATGCAAAATGGTTACCGTAGCCTATGAACGCTTGCGATACAAGTATCACTACAGCGATCTGTTAACACAACAACTCAACTCCTTAGGAGATTTTTGGTGACCTCACTCACACGCAGGGACACAACAACCCTGTAGGGAATTGTTATTTGATTGCGGTTTTCTATGAGGTGGAAGTATTTCCCCAGACGGGCTGCTTTGATGCACCCTACCTCTCTTGGAAACTACTTATATTCACTTACTTACATACCTACGAGTAATCACAACAAATTGTTATTTGAATAAGTGATTACACCCTGCCTCACTCTTACCATTCGGCGGGCACTGTATGTGCGTGAGTTTGACTTTGGCTTCAAATACGGCTCTGCAGAATGGCGTGAAGCGGCCGGTTGATGAGAGTTATCGAAGATATAGATACGAGTATAATATAGAAGTGGTAGAATCAGCCATCCTCATATTTTGTTAACAACTCATGAATTATTAAGCAAGTTTATAACATCAAACGTGTTTTGACAAACACATAATTTCCAATATTTTTTCATTCCACTACCATGCCATCTTTAGAATCAAAGTCAACCCCACCTGCATAACCATAACCAATAGCAAATGAGGCTACGGCAAAAAAGATTTTAATACTTTTGTGTCAGAAAAATTATCAAATATGGTAGGGGTGGAAACGCGCGAGTGATAGAACTTGTAATCCAATAGTTCATAAACTCAGGCAACTGGTTTACATAAGGCGAACCGTATGCAACCGTATGTATAACTATCTAAGTAGTAAGCTGGGCTATAGCCGCTTGAAACATCAGGGTATCAATCGTGCATCACCACCTTGTAGAACCCATTTCTCGCCTTTGTTGAAAACCCTGTGCTTTAGTCTGTTGGGAAAATCTTGGGAGGGTTTATTTATGTAATATTCTCAATATCTTAAAACCCCTGGAAAAGGTTACAAAGGATGACCAATTACATTAACTAATTGAAGGGATCTCCATGCCTAATGATGTTAATTAGAATAATATAACGCGAATAGTTCCATAATTTTATATTATGTGCGGGGGGTGATTATGCATAAATTTAATGGTGATGATTTCTTGATCAATGGTGTAGAGAGCGGCAGTACAGCTGTTATTATGGGTGGAGCAACGCCATCGAGTCTTACCATTTCTGGTGAAATGAGTACAATACGTGTAATTGTTAAATCTCAATAATTGTTTCCCTTTTCGCGACATCATCAATTGAACTGAAACGAAAACTCTTCATAAGTCTCTACAAACTTATAGGTCATAGGCTCCGTGGGCGGCAGGACATTATTAGGCATCCCGAGGCCAAAATCGTTTACCTGAATTACTCTGAAATACGTTCGGTAATGAAATGAAATGAAGAAAATATCCTGTAGCATCCTGTACTCGTACATCTAATTTATTTATTTTAGTTCTAATTCTGAGTTTTTTCTAATCGCTAGGTGGTGTTGAGGTAAGAGTCTGGTATAACCCATGCTGCCGACCGTAAGGGTATTTATGAGAGTTTACCATCTCTTTCCATCGCGTTCCATTAACATAGTCTTTCATTAGTGAATTTTTTCAAAACATACTGTCTTCCAATGAAGATATTTCATGATAAATTAAGTTATACTTCTTTAAGGCTGTAATAGTTTACATTCCATTTCAAAGTGCTTACTCGCACTATACTACACGTGCGCTTCAAAACAACAGCGTTAAGTTATATTTGACAAACTAGATATAGTGATTAAAAATGAATGTACATTTTACAATATCAATGATGTGCAGCTATGTTGTTATGCTTATACCAGTTTCTTGTTGGAACAGTAATAGATATTATTTTACTGCATACCTAAATGTTAACAAAGGTATGGTATAAACATAACGAACATCACCCATAAGGAGGTTTCAGTATTACATATAACAAAATATGGCACAAATTTCTCAAACTGTAAAAAAATATATTTTGCGCAATTACACATACAATGTCAAATACGTTATAGTTACAACACCATATTACCGAAAAATATAAGTGTAGTACAGCTAAGATTAGATCACGCTTCACACTCGAAGTTTGAAAGTAAGTCTTATTACGTACGGCGTAAGAACGTTACAAAGGTCAAAGTGTAAAGCTTGACGTGCACTTAGCTGTACACAAAATTACTGAATTACATAATTATCGAATAAATAATAAAACTACATACAAAATATTTCTACGTATAGTACGCATCTGATATTACAATGCATTTATTAAATCAAAGTTATACGCAAGCTACGAGTCAATTTGAAAATGCTACACTATTTAATTATTTAATGTCAATCTCTTGTTTTATAAATAACTTTGGAAACATATTCATAAGCTGCTCTGCTTGGGCTCCTAAGCATTATATTACTAAGTAATACGCCTCTAAGTATTATGCCGCTAAGTCGTTGCATACTTATTTTCCATTTGACTCGTCTTTCTACTTAAGTGCCCGCTTACTAATGGCGGTGATATACTGACCGAAGATGAGCCCGCTTACCCGTGGCCGCCATATGCTGTGCGATGATGAGCCCGCTTATCCATAGCGGCGCTATGCTGACGTAACCGCAACCGCTTACCTATGGCACATGAGTAAATAAAAATGGCGGCGCTATACTGACGTAACCGCGCCTGAACACGCATTGCATGCTCGAGGCGGTGCTGAGTTGTGTGCGCTCGCGCCCGTTTACTATTAGCGGCGCGGTATTGGCGAGGATCGGAAACCGATCTATGTTGCCCACACAGATTTTCCTGTTTCTCCTCCCGGTCGTGAGTTGCCGTTCTTTATACTCACTTCCGTTGCCATATCGACTAATAAATCACTTCACAATTGAAGGAGCGGCACTTTCGTTTGCCATTTTCTTTTTACTTACGCAGAACTACGAACAAAGTCTTGAAAATATATTTGGTGGTATGAGCCACCACAACGCACCGGTCGGTTTACCAAGGTTGTCACTCTGAAATGTCTAAATGCCTGGGGTAATACAGAATTACAAAGGTTAAAAACAACCAATCCGAACCGATGCGTAGTAAAGACTAAATATTACAAGTAGTCTGGGGCGAGCGAGTTAGCCAATTTCGCTGACGTTACATTATAAGCATCCTATAGCATCCATTAATATGTAATTTATTTATTTCAGTTCTAGTTCTGAAATTTGTACTAATCCCTAGGTGGTGTTGTTCAGTAAGAGTCCGATATAATCCATGCTGCCGACCGTAAGGGCATTCATGAGAGTATACCACCTTTCTCCCATTGCGTACCTTAAGATATCAGTAATATAGACCTACATGTGTGGTCGCCTTTTACGTTGGGCTTAAAAAATCTGGTGCAATTACTGCCATTGAAGCTAACTGCATAACGCATCATCAGTAGCGACTGCTTTTTGTTAGTTTCTTCTTATGTAACTAATAGTTTATGCTCAGTCAGTCCACTAATATACTTAATTTAGTAAAGTTTCTACGTAAAATATGTATAACAATCCTGTTACATAATTCACTTTTAGATTATAGTGAAACTTAGTGAAGAATGATTTACACACCGGATAAACTCTCATATCAAATTGCAACACGCATGGTCCCATGAGCCATGACCAAAGTGTACAATGAAAATGCTATTAACGACATTGTGCAGTCTGCCTGCATGTCACGTAGCTCACAAACGGAAAGATTAACAGAAGAAATAAAAAAAATGGGTAAAATGTAATAAAACCAAAAACAAATATTCATTTCGGGTATTTTTATTACATATTTAATTTAACATGACAAAAGTCAACGGTTTGTTTTTCTTTTTGCCCTGTCATAATGCCCGTTGTGTAGTGTACATATTTTTTATTATCACATTGGTTGGTTTTATTACATAAACCAAAATAAATATTCAATTGTGACATGACAAAAATGATCGGTTTATTTTTCTTTTTGCCCTGTCATAAGGGTGTAACTATTTCAATCTCGTTGTGTAGTGTACAGAATATTTTTTTATTATCACATTGGTTGGTTTTATTACATAAACCAAAAAAAATTTTCAATTGTGGTATTTTATTACATATTTAATTTAACATGACAAAAAACATCGGTTTGTTTTTCTTTTTGCCCTGTCATAAGGGTGTCACTATTTCAATTCCGTAGTGTAGTGTACAGAATATTTTTTTATTATCACGTTATAACTACGTCGAATGGCAAGCAAGGATATAGCTCGAGTTAAGAACGTTTACGAAATAATGCGGCTCGTGGGATCACCATCTAGCTTTCAACGTAACCCTGTTACGGTCCATTAAAATATGTATGATTTAATATTGTATATCGTAAATTTATATCGTTTTTATAACGTTAGTGGGGGGTGATCATGTATGTTTATTATATTGACAATTGTGTTATCGATGGTGTAAACAGCAGCCTTGCAGCCCTTACTGTGGTGAGTTGAGCACAACCATCGTGTCTTACCATTTCTACTTCTAAGCTGTATGTAATACGTATAGTTGTTGAATCTCAATAATCGATTCCCTTTTTGAGACTGTATGAACTTCGCTGAAACAAATAACATGATAACGATAACATATTTTCTCAAATAAACAATACCATTGCAATAAACAATATATGAGTAATTAAATAATATAGAAGGACCTTATGTAAATTTTCTTTGCCAGCATTTATGTATGCAGGATTTATTATCATAAAAAGATATGTTAATGCACAAATGTTTCTCCTATGTCGGAATCGAACCCACGAGCGTCGGTGTTAAAGAAGCATTACCACTTCGCTACCGCACTCGTCAAATACTGATCCCGTGGTATGTTAGTTACCACATGTGTTATGTGGTTACCGTAGCTTATGATCGCTTGCAACATAAATTTGGGCGATGGCACGCCCCTTGCTTACACAACGACTGCTCAGGAGCTTACTCATAACCTCACGTAGTCGAAGAAACACAAGAGCCCTCTAGGGAATTGTGTGAGGTATCCTGTAAGGAAAGGTTTCCTCAGACGGGCTTAATTGAGATCTACCTCTCACAAACCTCTCTCAGTGTTTTTGAACATGGAAAGAGACAGACAAAGGAAATTTCTTACAGATTTTCATATAGAACGACTGTGATCTCCAACTCGACGGGATTAGGTACTATTTCATAAGTGAGATCTGATTCTATCAGAAGGTGATGTCAGGAGCCCTAGAAACCGGCGAGCGTGCATGATAAGAGCAATGAATGTTAAAGAAGCGAGTGAGATATATAAGGATCGAGTCACGTGGCGCTCGGTTCTCTCTGTCTACCCCGCAAGGGATTTGGCGTGAAGTTATAGATAGATAGATCTGGTATAATTTACGGCTCTATCGTTTGGTCGCATTATGATACCACAATATCATATTGCCACTGCATGCATTGTATCATGCATGGTCAGTGCATTTGAAGGAATTTCTTCACCACTACTTAATTTTGTATGTAATTTTTGTATCAATCGATCATTCGACATGTGGCTATAGAATAACCATATATTTGGAATGTCTGCTCTTTTAATCAGTACCAACATATTTCAACCGCGGCAGCCCAGCAGGGAAGATTGTAGCAGCCATGGCAGCGACGACATGCTTCTACTACTAGCGGTATATGATGGGTGCCGGTCGGTGTTAATACTCTGTGTGCTTCCGCTATCGATTAGTCATGAACTAATCGATAAGATCGTAGGTAGTTTAGATCAAATGCCCTGTAAATACCATTCCAACATAACAACAACATTTAAATACGCGGTACAAACTAGGCGAGGTAGGTTCTGTCCCTTTTGACGAGCTCGGTGGCGCAGTGGTGAAACGCGTTGTTACGCTACTTTGACACCAACGCTCGTGGGTTCGATTCCCACACATTACAAACATTAGTGTGCATGAACATGTCTGTTTGTCTTGGTCTGGGTATTTTCTATGTATAATAAGTATGTATTTACAAAAAAAAAAAATGTATTTACGTATGTTTATCAGTTGTCTAGTACCCATAACACAAGCTTCGCTTACTTTGGGGCTACATGGCGCTGTGTAATTTGTCCGACAATATTTATTTATTTATTTATTTTGTATCTTAAGCGGTTAATCAAGCCAATAAAAAAGCGGTCAATTACGCTAGATACACCGATGGTAAAAAAAGATTTAATAAACAATAAAATAGAACAACTAAGACTTTGAAACGTAAACATGTCATTAAAAATAAAAGCTTTTCGGACAACAACAATAGAAGCTTATAAACAACACATACCAAAAAGATAATGTATGAGTGCAAAATATATATAGAATTGCGATTGTTTGTTATACAATGTCGGGAGACATATAGGCATACGGCCCATCTGATGTAAATCGGTTACCGTAGCCTATAAACATTTGCAATACATTAAGTATCACTCGCGCTCTATTTTTATTGCTAACACAGCAACTTCTTAGGAGCTTACTACCCTCTGAGAGTTGTTACGTATGCTTATGGGGTGGAGGACCGGACCGGACCGCTTTGATGCGTCCTACCTCTTAAAATACCCAGACCAAGACAAACAGACATGTTTATGCACATAAATATATGTTCTGTGCAGGAATCCCACTCGTTGGCAGCGACGGTGGTGGTGGGGGCATGCGGATTCTGTTCCAGATGGCGGACGACCGCAGCAGCCGAGGCAGAGACTACCGGAGCAGCCATGGCAGCGTCGGCATGTAGCACGTACTAACAGTAGTGGGCGGGTGCCGGCCGGCGCAAGGCCGCATGAACTTATTGGTGGCGGAAGCACACAAAGCAGGTTGGATCAAATTGCATGTAAATTTGACTTTCGCAAAATAACGCCTGAATCTATTAACTAAGATTTTTTTTTTTTTGACCTGACTATGTAGTTAGCCCCGAGTGGGCTGTTACTACGTCACCGGACTAAGCGAAGCTAGCAGGGGCGGGTCGCTAGTATACTCTGTATATGCCATAATTGGAAAGGAATAAATAAATAACAACTTAATATCGAAGAGTTTATTATACAAATGTAACTAGCACCACAAAAGTCAAATGTTTCTTATAAAATCTTATGTATATTATTTATATGTGTTATATTATATACGTAAAAAAAAAAACAATCATATTTTACACTACGTCGGGAGGCGTACTAGCATACGATCCGCCTGATCTAAAGTGGTTACCGTAGCCTATGAACGCTTGCAATACCGGAAAAATTATGCCCGCTCGTTGCTACCCCTACTGGTGACACAACAACTTCTTGAGACATTTTTTTATACAACATCGGCAAGATATAAGCATACGGCCCACCTGATGTGAAGAGGTAACCATAGCCAATTAACGCCTGCAATACATTAAGTGTCGCTAGCGCGATGCTACCTCCGCTGCAAACAGAGTAATACCTTAGGAGTTTACTGGTAGCCTCACTCACTCGCAGAAACACAACAACCCACCGGGGAGTTGCTATTTCGTGGCGATTTTCTGTGAGGTAGAGGTTGTTCCCCAATCGGGCTGCTTTGATGCACCCTATAAATATTAATCTGTTTATATTCCAAGGGACTACAGCATGGAGTTCTTCAAGAAATGCGTGAAGAGGTTTTTAGAGGGTCGGCAACGCATGAGTGACGCTCCTGGTGTTGCAAATGTCCATAGGCTACGGTGACTGTTTAACATCAGGCAGGCCGTATGCTTGATTGCCACCTTAGTGGTATAAAAAAAAATCTATAACTTCACGCCAAATCCCTTGCGTGGTAGGCAGAGGGAAGCGAGCGCCACATGACTTGGTCCACACTCGCTACTTTATCATTCGTAGTAAGTATTACAGTGTTAGTAGGATATTCTATAGTAATTTTGCCGTTTCAAAAAACAGTTGGATATGTTTTATCGCGCATAACTTTCTTGGGGGGGTGTTCATGTACATTCTTAATGTCGACAATTACTGAATCATTAATGGTGTATAGGGCAGCATTGCATCCTCTGTTATGGTGAGTGGAACACAACCAGTGTGTTTTTCCATTCCTGCAACCTTTTGTGTAATATGTGTAATGGTTATACTTCAATAGACGTTTCCCTTTGTTAGACGTTACGAATTCAGCTGAAACAAATACCATTTATAATTTAAAATAACAATTTTTTTTTATTAACATTATTTTTTAAAACTTATGTTTTACCTCTATATAATAGTCTATCTATAACTTCACGCCAGGCCCGTTGTGGGGTAAGCAGACAGAACCAAACGCCACATAATTCGGTCCTTACACACACAAATTGCTTCTTTAACATTCATAGCTCTTCTCGTGCACGCTCGCCGGTTTCTATGACTCTTGACATCACCTGATAAAATACGATCACTTTGGCCATGATAGGTAAATTTTGACCCGCTTCTTTTCCTAATTCTTTCTATCTGCATTCTTTCTACGTGCCCGAACCAAAAGAGCATTCATGATTACTCGTTTTGTAAATATTTGATTTGTTACATTTTAGGCTTCTGTACCTATCTACGCCATTGTAACGGGGCATTATTACTCACCCTACTATGATAGTGCCATGCTGTCTTATGACCTATAATAATATATTAGCCTAACGATAATCACTTTTCGTCCGTCCATCCACGCAGGCATTTCGAATATAAACTACTTTAGTAGTATAAAAAAAAACAACAGATAGTAGATTATAGATGGCGCCGCCACTTGGGTTTAATAAGAAAGCAATCGCCTAACATAAATAGCTATAATAATAAGGATAACTGTGAAGGGAATAGAGAAGACTTTCTATAAGGCAATAAGTAAAATAACAAACTATTAGAAAAGTTTTAATTTCATGTACACATAGCTGCACTTATAATTCTATGTTGTTGAGTCTGAAGCCAATAGAGTCTGAAGCCAAAACTTCGAGACGTAAACCTAGCGACATCACCTACTCCTGCGCTTTTCCACCAATAAGTAGAAGGGAGTTCCGTAGAATATAATATAAATCGAAATCACCAGAAACTGCAGACAAATAGTAAATACTGTCATTTTACACTTGTTTATCGGCTCTGGCATAGGGAAACGCTATAAATGATTCATATGTTCGTATTCATATAAAAGTTTTAGATCAAGTGTCCGTAGTCATACAGACAGGCACAGAAAGCCAACTTCGTTGCTCCTAAATTTCTAATTTCAAGTCAAAAACAAACGTCGATTCAGGCTATTTAGGGTTAGGGTTCCGTACCCAAAGGGTAAAACGGAACCCTATTACTGAGACTCCGCTGTCCGTCCGTCCGTCTGTCCGTCCGTCTGTCACCAGACTGTATCTCATGAACCGTGATAGTTAGACAGTTGAAATTTTCACAGATGATGTATTTCTGTTGCCGCTATAACAACAAATACTAAAAAATAGAATAAAGTAAATATTTAAGGGGGCTCCCATACAACAAACGTGTTTTTTGCTCGTTTTTGCTCGATATTGATAACGGCAACAGGTAGACGCTTGAAATATTCACAGAATATTTAGTTACATATTCACTTTAAGAATAATTAATTAAATTAAAATAAAACAAATATTTAAGGGGGGCTCCCATACAAGAAACGTGATTTTTTTGCCGTTTTTATAGATAATGGTACGGAACCCTTAGTGCGCGAGCTCGACTCGCACTTGACCGATTTTTTATAATAACATTACTCATTGTACAATCACACATTAGAAGCTTTAAGGTCTTTTGGTACTACATTGTAAGCTATGGTAAAAAAGCCACTTCCTTTGAAACAGTCGAGCATATAGACACATGAGATATGTTATGTTAGATGCATTTATTTGTGACAAATTCGTGAACTATGATTGTGATCATCGCTACACACTAAAACTTCATTTCCAATAGTCAAAATAAAAGCTCTGCAACCCTTGCTGTGGTGGGATGAACACGCCCATCGAATTTTGTGACCGGTTACTCTTTTACTGAAGAATTTGAAGCCATTGCATGTCATTAGATGCTTTCCCTTTTCTGATGAGATTATTGTTACTAAAATAATGAATAATTGTAGTATATTAGTAGAACATCGTGAGACAGCATAGTGGAATGTATCTACTAAATCAGAGGAAAAAATAAACCAGTTGAGATTGCGCAAGCTTGCATTGCCAGAGGAACACCTGGCTTGTCAATTATATAACAATTCAATTTTTTTTTTTATTTGTCGGCCATTTTGACCATGTTCCTTAAGATAGGAACGGCGTTCCTGAACATTCCTATTCTACTTTTTATGCTGAATCCGAATTTGAAGTCAAAATTCGAATATTCGAAAAAAAAGCGACAGACAAACGCACAGACAAACATATAGAATTCATATAGGAACGGTGTTCCTGAAAATATTAGCTAAACTAGTTTAAACGGCAACAACGTATCTATTAAATATTTCAATTAATCATGGACATTAGAGCAGAAGAAATGAGTAGTGCTTGCGCGCCACTGCGCTAAAGGATCAG
This sequence comes from Pyralis farinalis, assembly GCA_947507595.1. NCBI lineage: Eukaryota > Metazoa > Arthropoda > Insecta > Lepidoptera > Pyralidae > Pyralis > Pyralis farinalis. The sequence goes on from OX382270.1 coordinate 6,825,551, forward strand.
CGTATTGGCCCACTGGTCCCCGTTTTGAATCTTGGCATGTATCACTCAATTCTTGTTTCCGAATTTACGTACATATTTGTAATTACCACTTGCTTGGAAAAACATCGCGAGGAAACCTAGAATTACAAGAAATTATATTCCAAAGACGTGTGACCTTACCTAAGAAACGTTTGGTTTTCCCTCTAGGTTATTGAGGTCTGATGGCAGTCGCCCCATGTAAATCAGTATCTTCGCCAAATTCTTAGGCTTAGGTAGCGGACCTTGCCAATCCTAATGGATTAGGAAACAAGATAACGCTAAGAAGAATAAGATTTGACCAGGAGAAAGTCTGATGCCAGTGTGCATGATATTCTAAGTAGGTTTAATACAAGTAGGTTCGGATGTTATCGCAATAACCGTGATTTTATTTAGTCTATCGTTGGCGGTGTATTCGTATCTTTTTAATCACAGGCAGAATATTCAGAACTACCGCTTGCCTCTGGCTCCCTACCAACCAAAAAATAGCACTTACCGCAAACTATGAACGTACTATGTGGTTCTACAGAAACATTCTATGCGATTGACACAATCTCGGAACAAGGTTTTCTAGTTAAAGGGACTAAACTATTGGTCAAAATTAGAGATTTATCTACATTTTACTGTGCTAGCGACATTTCACGTTTTTTGTAATGTAACACAAATTTGTAAAAGTAGAAATCCGAAATTTAGACAGAATTAACTGATTTTCCTTTCCGGTACAGTAAAATAATTTGGAACTGAAATTAAAAATTTCTAATAATAAAAAGACGGTTAGGGAAATAAAATAAACTTGTCATAAGTCAACCGCGGGAATAGATAGGTATATATATATTCTTTATTGCATATAACAGTGTAAGAAAATAACATAGTAAGAAAATAGTAATGCAAAGGCGAGCTTATCTCTATAATAAAGAGATCTCTTCCAGCCAACCTGTGCTGTGGGATATTTTGTAAAGAATACCGGATAGTTAAAGTACAATATACCAGATATATCTCTACGGTACACTAACAAGATACAAATAAATACTTATTAATATTACTTACAAAACTTTATAATTACGAAATAAATACTACTAAAATAAATACATATATATAATTACATATATAAATATCTAAGAGATAATAGATAGGTAGTGTTCTTTCAGTCTTTTTTTGAAAGTGGTGACAGATGAACTCTCACGAATATATGAGGGTAGTTGATTCCACAACTGTGCAGCACGGTAAGTGTACGAGTTATAGAAGAAACTGGAGTGCGCAGTTGGAAGGATTAGCGTCTTGTTAACGCAAGGACGTAGAGGGCGGGATCTAGGTGGAAGCACTTTGAAACGGGAACTCAGATAAGCGGGGGCAAAGGGATCTTTGAGGATCTTATAGAGAAAAGAAAGAACATGGTGATTACGGCGAAAGCGAATTGGGAGCCATTTCAGTTGTTTCCGGTATTTACTGATGTGGTCAGATTTTGTTAAACCGTAAATAAACCTAATCGCAAGGTTTTGTAGACGTTCCAATTTATTCAACATCTCCTCATTAGCATTGAGATAACATATGTCAGCGTAGTCGAGAAGAGGGAGTAGCAGAGTATGACTAAGCATAACTTTAGTGGCAATAGGAAGAAAATTCTGAAGACGTCTGAGAGAGTGAAATGTATAGTGCACGCGTTTACTCACCTCATTGATATGAGCAGACCAGGTTAAATTGTTATCTAAGATCAGACCCAAGTTTTTTGATTTCTGTGAGTATGGTATACTGGTACCATTGTATATAATATTTGGATAAGTAATAGATCTAGTGAATCTGCTATTACCAATAATCAAAGATTGCGATTTAGTTGGATTAACTCGCAACCCATAGGAGTTAGACCAGTTCGCGATTGCCTCCAGATCTAAATTAATTGATTGGATAGCCGAAAATATATCAGATGGTGCAAAATGTCGATATATTTGTAAATCGTCTGCATATAGATGGTAGGAAGAGGAAATAACTTTAGTAATTTGGTTAATGAATACCGAAAATAAAAGTGGGGATAACACGCCTCCTTGAGGGACACCAGCGGTTAAGTCGATCCACTCTGAGAAGTTGTCATCAATCTTAACACACTGCTGCCTACCTCGAAGATATGAATTAAACCACGAGATTGCGGAAGGCGAGACGTTAAGTGTACCTAGAGTACCAAGTAAGACATCAAAGTCTACAGAGTTGAAGGCACTACTAAAGTCCAGTAGTACAACTACAGTGAGTTGTTGGTTATCCATTGCGTATCGAATGTCTTCAGTGACATTAAGTAGTGCACTGATGGTACTATGTGAGGGACGAAATCCAGATTGATATGGACTGAGAAGATTATTTGTAGATAAATAGGTGTATAGTTGCTTGTGGACAGCATCTTCTAGTACTTTAGAGAGGACAGGTAGAATAGATATAGGGCGAAACTGCGAAAGTAAAGATGGATTAGGGACTTTGGGTAAAGGAATAACATGAGCCTTTTTCCACATTGTCGGAAAGACATTTGCTGTCAAAGAAAAGTTAATGATGTGCGTAATAATAGGCAATATGTCTTCCAAGATTGGGGTTATCATATTAAGGCTCATGTTATCGCTGCCCACAGCTTTGGTTGAGACAGATAAAATACTTTTCTTAACGTCGTCCTCCGAAACCGCACTGAACGAAAAGGGGATACATTTTGGTCGTTGCGTATTGGACAGTCTCAAAAGAGAAGATTTTTTGGAAGTATTATCAAGTATGATAGGTGGTTCTGAAAAGTGACGATTCATAGCATCCGTATCAAAAGGACCGGACACAGAAGGAGAGGATTTGCCCACGCCAAGAGACCTAAGAAAATTCCATGTTTGAGAGGACGATCTGTTTTGAAGTGATGTATGTATATAGCGGCGCTTCTCATCCCTACACATCCTGTTGCAAACGTTACGAAGTTTTTTATAGGCCGCAAAGTTCTCGTCTGTAGGATCTCTTCTGTACCTAGCCTTAACTCTATCCCTCTTTTTCATTGCACACTTGATGGAAGGCGTAAGCCAGGGCGCAGGAAGATGTTTTAGTCGCACAGGTCGGATGGGTGCATGAGCATCATACAAGTTTATGAGTATTTGAGTTAAACTTTCAACTTTCACGTCTATGTCATTGGATGACCATATCCCTGACCAGTCCACGCGACCAATATCCTCCCTCAGACGCTCAGTATCTATGACCCCAAAGTCACGCCGAAGAATGGTCTTTCTTTTATGTTTGGGAGAGCGTATTTTATACGAAAGAAAAATAAGATCATGGTATGAAAAAGGAGCGGGAAGCTGTCCATGAGCATTAATTAACTCGGGCTTAGAGGTGACTATTACGTCAATTAAGGAAGGTCGGCAATTCGGAAAATGGTGGGTAGCTACAAGAGGTAAAATATTTAAATTCAATGAGGAGACTACATTGTTGAGAGACTTAGCTCTGAAGTCATCTTTTAAAAGACAAGTATTTAGGTCTCCCATTATAATCACATGATCATATTTGTGAGATATATTCCCAAGGACAGCTTCGAGAGTGTTAAAGTAGCTAACTGTGTCATTAGGGCTGTACACAACTCCGAGGAGGACTTTAGTGTGGTGTAACGTGACATCTAGAAAGAGGTATTCAATAGATCCAGTATGATTACTAGGAGATTGCTCGATGATTGAACAAGGAATATTACTACGAATGTATACACACACACCACCGCCTCTAGCCCCAACACGGTCATTACGAAGTAACTTATAGCCAGGAAGTGAGTACAAAACTGAAGGGAGAGGGAGAGAGGTATAATACTTTTAATAAAAATAATTTGATCAAACTTTACAATAATTGGTATTATTTATTCGCATATAAACTTATTTCAAGCATTAAAGTTCGCTCCATATGACAGTTACATAAACTTTGATGGATGCATTTATCCAAAAGCCAAAGCCCCAGCACGACTCAAAATTTCAAATCCACAACATATTCAAGATTACAATGGACATAATTGGCATCAGTCAGATTGTTGTCAGAATCGAAAAACGATTCTTCCATCAAATCGTTTGTCATGTCAAATTTTTCGGAACACACCGAGAGTTATAGTTACTTGAGTAAATTAGTTCCAAACCATTCAATTTCTGATCGTGTATGACAGCAATAAAACTATTATTTATTCTTTATTGCATACTAATATACATAATATTAATACATAAAATGTGTACAAAGGTAAGCTTATCTCTACAAGAGATCAGATGTCAAACAAATGGTCGGGTGACAAAGTTACAGCAACAGGTGCAAAACAGTGTTAAGAATCAACAATATTAAACTTAATATTTACAAATTTTACTATGTTCGCATAATTTCAACATGTGTAGCATTACACTAACAGTTAATTAACATACGTTCACAAGGCCGGCGATAATGAGTGTGTTCACCTTTTACTATAATAATTTCATTATCTATAGTATAGATGGTAGCACGACATCCTTTGGCATGGTGGGTGGAGCACATCCACCGTACTTTTGGTCCTACTTTGCCTTTATTGCTGTAGTTAAATCCTTCGTACCTTAATAAAGGTTTTCCTTTTGATGATAATACAAATTGGGCTGAAAATAATAAAAAATAAAAATCGTTACAGAAATAGTTGAAATTAAGGTTTTTACTGCTTATAGATCAGGAATCACGTATATTCCGTTGTCAATGGAATCATTAGTTTATAGCTGGTTGCTAAGCATAGTCACGACTGCATAAAAGCTGTCACATAGATGAATTTATGTAGGATAATTCGCATCTCCAAACGTAAGCTAGAAAGCAATAACATGGACGGTTGTTGTATTGCTCCAAGAGGTTACCAGTATTCTCCTAAGGAGTGGTTATAAAACACAAGCAATGATTATTATTTGAGACACATTGCTTTAATATCAATTAATCAGTCAATCAATGATATCGTAGCAGTACCTCTTGGTACATCTTGGTTGAAATTGTCGGGCTAATCTAAGATCTTTCTTTTTGTATCAATATGTTAAACCTACAAAAAATCTACATACAATTAAATGATTTTAATACGTAAACTTTAAATATTTCAAATAATACTTTTACAGGTTCGATAACGAACAGACTTAGAAGTTTCTAGCTTAAACTTGATTATTTTTAGCATGTTGTTCTTCTCTTATGAAAGGCATACGGTTAGTGAGAAAAATAAAAAGAGTGGAAAACAAAGTTTATTAGAAAAATATACGTGTAGGTGGATGATTGTGTTCATATTTTACACTGTATATTTGATCATTAAATGTATAAACAGCCGCTAGACAACCTTTGCTGTTGTGGGTTGAACATAACCATCGAGATTTGGGGCCTGTAATCCTTTTATTTGTATAACTGTAACCATTCAATCTCAACAGTCGTTTTCCTCTTTTAGATATTACAAATTGCACTGAAAGAGAAAAAAAAACGTAGATTATACACGGAAAAATTTTAATTCAATCAAATAATAATTCCTTCCACCGAACTGCAGGTTGCGGTGAGGAACGTACATCTTCTGTTGGCAAACCCTTTATTTATTACGAAGATATCTATCGACAGAGTTTCGTTGGTTAATTGGTTGAGTAGATAAAAATTATAGTGAGTCACTTTTTTTACTTCGAATAGCGTCAGCCAAATATATAAGGACTATGTGGGCCGAAAATTGCACATAGAGGTAGGCCCGACGTCGAATGGATGTACTCAATATTTGCGATACTGCTATGATATCACTTAACCCGAGACAATACAGGCGGAATTCGTCTGAATTGGTTTCTAACAAAGTTACTGGACAAAATAGGTTTATAACTAAAAAAGAAATGTATTATGACACAAACAAGACTATGTAGTAACACTATTCAGATCATGGGGCTAATAGAAAGTCAAATGCGGTAATATTTTATACAATAATGTTTATTTTTATAGAAAGTAGAACTAGTATAGACTACAAGATTTAAAAAAATATCACATTTACAATTGATAATACAAAAACTTCACAACACAATTTCTACATCCACATCAACGCATACTCATCCCAATGGCGAATCAGGCGAGTGGCCACATCAACACAGTTGTGAGTTCGATTTTTCACATTGGACAAACCTTTGTGTGCATGAACATGTTTGTTAGTTTTGGGTATGAATGTATTTATGTCGAAAAGCAAAAAAATCGTGGAAAGCGACTGCAGGCCATCCCGGGTCCAATATTATGAATCTAAAGAATCAAGAGACCCACTCGAATACATACACAAAACAATATTAATATCGTTTAGGACATACACGCGTACAAAAAAATAATATATATATATATATATATATAAAGATATTTCCAAAAAAGGATATTCATGTACCAATGTTTATCAGATATCTAGTATCGGAATCCGAATATATTTATTTGTTTATAATGTTGAGATATGGGTATTCCGTCTAATGAAGTATTTAGAGCATACTACTATTCAATTGCGGATTGATGAAAACTAGTTAACAAGCATAGACAAGTCTCTGACGTTTTCCCTTTAACGACTATCGCCTATCGGCAACAGCCGAGACCAAAGGCATAACTTTTCAAACTATAGAATAATTCGAGGTTAATGGAAGTGGATGGGCTTATCCACACATAACCTGCGATCGATACTGCTTTACTTCTGTGATGTGTGCTGGCATACACAAGCAGGCCATCGAGTATCTACAATAATTCTTGTGGAAGCAAAATTCTTGTGCTTATTAACAGATACATTAAATTTACAGAAAATGAATTACCGAAAGCGAAAACAAATAAACCAACAAGCATTTATTTTTCAAAAACGGTAACCACTCAGATGATAACCTTACAATAATGAGGTCGTATGTAAGCGGCCATTTTCAGTTTCTGGAACCATACTATGCGACCATTTTAGTTCCAATGTGCGGTGCTTTTGCCCAAAAACGACAATAATACGCGTCGAAGTACTTGGAAGCCAAACATCTAGGACACCAGTTTGATCTTCTCTTCCGGGTGACCTCGGAATTAGGTCATTAGGTTAATGTTATGTATTTAAACTGTTACAACAAATAAACGTTTCTGAATGATGATTGCACAGACTTGTGTCTTCGTGAGGTTGAATTGGATTAAGTTTAATGACTCTCAGCCGACTTGGCTAGATTATTTGAGTACATTCAATTTCACGTGCATGTCTTTCATGGTTTTCCTTAGCATGGACAATAGGGAGGTTTAAGTAATCTGCATTCCAAGCTCGTGTAATATTATGTACATAGATTTACGTTTCTAACCTTTGGTGTGATTCGTTAGGTGATCAGATGAATGCTAATAAGAATCCGACACGATATATTGAGGGTGCATTAAGTTTCCACACACAGTCATTCTGACCTCTCTCTCGGATCCACCGTCCATCCAGACGGGGTTCGTGATCCAATTTCTACGTTCTACGACCACGTCTGTATACATCGCATGGTTATGTTTATGTTTTGCTCCAATGATTTTATCTCGAACTGTGAAAATTATCGCACGACATCCCTTGCTGTGATGGGTTGAACAGGCCCACGTAGTTTTCACTTTTGTGACATGTTTACTGAAGTATCTGAATTTTTTATATATTAATAACCGCTTTCCTCTTATAGACCTCTCGAATCTTACTGAAAAAAAGGTGCTTTCTTCTATTAGAACCACGGCAGACGTGCTTTAAAAGATATTTTAGATGACATGTTAGTGATATATTTGACGAAATTACGTGACAGATGTTAGGCGTGCAAATGTATAATGCTTTTTACATTGCGGTAAAATATGACGTACTTAGCATGGTACGTGTCGATGTTTTATTATCGTATGTCATGCGATCAAATTTCGGTATCACGCACGATGTTGGGCAAATTCAATTCGGAAATTTCGGAAGACGTATTTTGTTATACCTCTTTCACACAGCAAGCGTGCGCCGATCCCCACGCCTTCTTTCAATTCAATATAAAATCTACACATTAGATTGCGACGCGCTCGCAACGCCACCACTACCACCCCGCTGCCCGCTGTGAAAGAGGCCTTAAAGTCATAATAGAGATGAGCCTATTCTGGGAATATTTTTCATTCATGTGACAGTTTTGGGAATATTACCAATATTCTATAGAACGTTACATTCCTTAGGAACTTTTTATAAAACTAGTGGCATAAATGGAAATATTTTGATGGACCCCAAGAGTTTCAGTATACTGATCACACTATATACGCATGCGCACTAGTATTTTAGCAGGATGTCGTGTTCATGTACCTACTACAATCTGTATAGTTGCACATGAATAAAAAATACACACTCAGGTCATTTTTTCAACTTTATTATGAAAACGATTAATTATTACAGTAATGCATAATTATTCTGTATCACCGGGGATGTTGTAGCATATTTTAGCCAAAAAATAAACACAGAAACACAATAAACTCACAAACAATTTTTATTTTTTTATGATATTATGTTATATCCGTACAAATATTAAGTTTTTCATAAGGGCGACAAACAAATTTCTCTCTATCTCTGGCAACCAAGATTGGGAAAGCGAGGCTTTTTATGCCACTTGCCATTCTAAATGAATGTATTCATTTTCCTGAGGAGCTTAAGTAATTTTTCATCAACTTTAAAGCCGTCTTGCTAATTAGAAGGCCGTGGTAAACACATCAGTAGGTTACAATGCTATTTTTTTGGGTACAGTTGGACTTGGCGAAGTACGTCCACCATATGCAAGCAGCAAAATAACAATTTTCTGGATGATTGACATGTTGCTGCAAAATTTAGGTATCGTGGAAAAAATAGGAGCGGAGGTATACTGGTTTGCCACGCGATAAAAAATCTAAGTCTCAAGGCAATCCCTGTTTTCATTTTACAAAGATTATCAAATCAAGGATGATTATGTTTTTCTTTAACAGTCACAATAATATCCTCGATAGTATAAACCGTCGCGCAGCATCCTTTGGCGTGATGAGTTGAGCACATCCAACATGTCCTTTGTCCCGAAACCCGATTTGAATAGTATGTGTATCCATTCAATAGTAACAGTCGTTTTCCTTTTCTTGATAACACGAACTCCGCTGAAAGCATGGGCATCTATATATACACTTAAATAGGCCAAGACAAAAAGCTCAGTATTTCTCATCTGTTTATCAATCGATTGTATTAATCGATTATATAATTAATAGACGAGAGAATCTACAAACTGATCTACGTCCAGAAAATAGTGTTGCGTAACGTCCAGTTGCAGGCGACACTTGAAATCTTAAAAAATCATAGCGTGAAAATGTTTCCGGCGCAGATTGATGCTCGGCGCTCGGCGCAGATTGAGCTCGGTGGCTCGGTCGTGAATGACACGACTTTGACACCAACGCTCGTGGGTTCGATTTCCACACAAGGCAATGTGTGTGTGCATGAACAAGTCTGTTTGTCTTGCTCTGGATGTTTTAAGAGAGGTAGGGCGCATCAAAGCAGCCTGTCTGGGGAAGTACCTCTACCTCACAGGAAACTGCAACCCAATAACAACTCCCTATAGGGTTGTTGTGTTCCTGCTTGTGAGTGAGGTCATCAGTAAGCTCCCAAGGAGTTGCTGTGTAAGCAGCGGAGGAGGCATTGCGCGAGTGATACTTAATATATCGCAAGCGTTAATAGGCTACAGTACCCGCTTTACATCAGGTGGGCCGTATGATTGTATGCCTCTCGACGTAGTATAAAAAAAGTATCCATTTTTCAATGAGACACGATAATTTAAATTAGCTCGCGAAAAATGTGGAGGGAAATTTTGAAATTGGAACGTACCTATTTTTACTTATAAAAAATCATTTTTTTTCAAAATAGATTGTAACTGGCCAGTCTCTCATACATAAAAACTTTTCTTCGCAATACTTTCTGAGTGGCCTGGTCTGTTGCTTCTTTTGGATACCCAGGTTCTATTACAATCTGTTCGCGCTTTATCTACAGTATTACAATAAGTATTGTAACACAACAAAAGTAAGTCGCGCTGTACTGAGAACAATTATCATCAGTACTTTTTTAGGTGCCACTCCTCTTTAAAACTCCATTATGATGCGTCCAGTAGTTTTGTCATAATACTGTAACAGACAAAGCTACTGCTAATACTAACATCTGCTATTTTTGACATCATATTCTGATAAAGCGTAACCTATTTGTTCATGGTACGTGAGCCTTGTTTTCTTCGGTTATTACAAAAAAAAAAAATATTAGGAGCACTGATCGCACAGCTACCACCAGTGCGCGTCACGATATCCATAATAATTTGGGTCTCGTCGAATTGAGTTTTTTTTTTCATTTCTCATTTATTATGTATGTATAGTGTATATAGATAAAATGAACACCACCATTTTACATAATGATTTTAATGAGCCCGTGGTTGGGGACGTCTATGCTTATTATAATGCTTTCATAATGTATAGATAGGGTGAATAAATAAAAAAGGAGCACCACCATTTTGTATTGAGTAATTTTTTTAATAAGCCCGTGTTCGGCGATGTCGATGGTGCTTTTGTAATGTACAGATAGCGTGAATAATTAAAAAATGAGCACCACCATTTTGGATTATGTAAAGTTGTTTACCAGGCCGTGGTCAAGGATATCTATGGTTATGATGAGACTTTCATAATGTATAACGTGAATAAATAAAGAGCTCCACCATTTTACATTACGAAAATTTATAACAGCTTGTACTGCGGAATAGATAGCGTGAAGAAAGGAAGAAAGAGTTTCAATATTTTACATTACGAAAGTTTTTTATCAACCCGTGGTCGAGGATGTCTATGGTTATGATGGTGCCTGGCGTCAACTACTTTCTCGTGAATAGTGTACACGGTAGCGCGGCATTTTGTATTTCTGGACGACATACATTGCCAACGTTTTTTTTCTCCCTTTATCCTTGGGTCGGTGAAGTAAGTATAATATTTATATCGTAGCATTATACCGCCTCGCCTCGATGTAAGAAATTCCACTGCAAGGGTAATCATTATATTAGCAGACATAATAATTCTGGCGTAACGTGTCACTGTGGTGCAGTGCTACATTGAACGTACTTATTTTCTTATACAACTTCGGTGTACGTACGATCCACCTGATCACAGTTCGTTGCCTATAAACGAACTCGATATACCTGTGTATTTTGACAGCAACGCTAGTGGGTTCGATTCCCATACAAGACAAACATTTGTTTGCGTGGACATGTTTGTTTGTTTTAGTCTAGGTGTATTTTATTTATTCAAAGAAATGTATTTACATACATTTATCAGTTGTCTAGTACCCATAACACAAGTGGATGGCGCTGTGTAATTTGGCCGATAATATTTATTATTATTATAAACGCAATTAACCTCGAGGGAACCAACCAACCAACATTAATCGTTCAGCGACGGTATCTGTGACATACAGGAATGCGCAATAAGAATTCGTCTTTTATCTTTTTAATACAGGACGCGAAGAACCCGTACAAAAATATATAAAAACGCATACATATTTGGTAAACGTACATAATTAAAAATATAAAGGATAAATTCATTTTTCCCTTGACTGATTAAGTGTAAATTTAAAAAGCTCTTCCCTCGGTTGTACATTTTCCTTTGATAACTCAGCAGCAGTATGTGGAGATGAGTCAGTGGTACTGTAAGGGATATTAGAGAAGTAGTCATCAAATAGATTTGCTACTTGTTTAGTAGCTGTTACAGTTTGATTATTGTGTTTAATATAATACGCATTATCGTGTGGTTTATCTTCACCTGTTACTTTTTTAACAATATCCCATACTGCCTTTATTTTATTCGTCGGCTGCTTAATTTTGTTTTTAATATACATAGATTTTGCAACTTTGCAAACATTTTTAAAGATTTTGGAATAGCTTTTAACATATTTAACAAAGTCTGGGTCAAATCTATAAGGCTTTTCTCCTTATGATTCAAACATTTTGTTTGTACTTATTAATATACATGTAGTTGCCCAGTCATTAAACTGAAATTTATTTGAGGTCGACAGAGTAATCCAATGAAGGTCACCTGTCCGCCAATACATTGTTGTGCTGGTCTATACAATAAATGACTTTTTAAATCTGTGTTCTTCGAACACTGATATACTACCAACTGACCGCAATGATCTGAAGGCATGTCGCCAATTATTGACCTTATCACACATGCTTAAAAACCGATTATCACAAAGGCTCTAAAAGGAAGATCTAAATCAACTTAGGTTTAGGAGATTTCCAGTTTGACTGGCATAATTTCACATTTATGAACTCGTGAGTAACTAGGCCTAAAACAGAGTATCATAAAGATTCCAAACTGTGTAATATGAATGATGAAAAACCGTGTAAATATGAAGATATAGATATATATATATAGTTATAAATTTAAGAAGCATGAAATTTTTACCAATTTGGCATGGCATGTGTGTAATTTGGTAAACATTTCATCGACCTTAAAAAGGAGATTTCCGATTCGATCTGTATCCGTATGTAAGTTTGGTGACTTTGTTATTACTATATTTTATTAAGAATATTTACACAGTTTTTTAATAATGACTGAAATATTGATGATGATTAATAAAAAGAACATAAATTCATAAAGAAGGATATATTTCATTTCTTTAGTACACAACAAGTCATATCTACACCCATTCTGCCACAATACTTATTCGTTTTACTAAAAATATGTACTGGAAAAATCCACGTGCAAATGAAGGAAATTTCGGTTTGCAAATAAACATGTTTATCCTGCAATGATGTTGTTAGATATAAATAAATATTAATTTTATATGGCTGGTCCTATTTCTTGCTTGAATGTAATGGAACAAGTCAAAGCCAATTAAATATATTCCTTTGTAATCTGTGAATGCAGGCAACTATAACCAATAAATTTGATATTAAAGGCAATTTGTTTTTCCATTCATATTTTTTTGGTAAAGGTAGTTACAGAACTGTTTTGTAAGATGGTTTATTCATTACGAACTCTTCTATTTACTTTCTACAATTTTATTTACTTACATATTTAAGAAGTTTATAATTTTATTTATATTTATTTATGACTAGCGACTTTGTCCGCATTTGTGTTATTTCTCAACCTTTCGTGTAATGTGTAGAATACACAAAAAATAATGCAAATCGGTGAATTTTTGCGAGACTAAATGTGACAGTCCGTAGTCGAACGCAGATCGCAAACGGCAGAGACAGACCGCGGACAGATACTACTGTTTGTTTTTAATATTTCTATGACATTCCTTCGGTAGGCAGCGACAGTGACGCCGCAGACCACACATCATACATTTTTTGGTTTTAAAAATCATGTTTTCGGATACCGAGGAGGAGAAGTTAATTAATTTGGTTGCCAGAAATTCCGCTATTTACGATACATCCCATAAAAATTATATGAACATAACTTGTCTCACGGAACGCATCGAACAGACTGAAACCGATGCACTGCTGCTCTGTCGTTGCGTGCGGAATCAATGCGGCAACGGCACTGTCGCCTGCGGTTATCCTTAGCAGCACTGTAGCTGCCGTCTGCGGTCTGACGTCGGGTGCGGAATGGTACATACCTTAACGCGTGCACAATTGATTTTTCAATGTGGAGATTGATTCGAGTGTAAGAACTACGAATATTTTCTATCTATCTATCTACCTTTCAAGTCCCTTGTACTTACACACCTTACTTGCTTCTTTAACATTCATAGATCTTCTCATGAATATTTTAAAAAGAAGTATATTTGTACAGATAGTGCTATTTAGTTTCAAGCTAAGCCAAGCTTATACGAGTACTGGTTCACTGATGAATTAAAATATGAAGACGACCAACCGTCAATACACCTTTCGCTATCGTACTTCGACTGGTAGATGACCAGTCGAAGTACGATAGCGAAAGGTGTAGCGAAGTGTGTCGTTTATGTCATCCCAACCTCACTACATCACCTACATCTATCAGAGTCGCTTTTTTCTTTACTTAGTGTTCCTTTCGCGAATCCTTAGTGTAAGTGTAATTCATAAGTTATTTACAAATAGGAATAGGAGATAGTAAAGCCACCAAGAAAGATGAGCTCCGGCTGTGACGGGCTCGTTACATACTGTTATGTCATTTTTACTATCTTTAGACCCAGTCGATTGTTAATCCATTATCGTAGTATCATTATCATTTCGGCCAGTATTCGTCCTTGGCTGAACATAGGTCGAAGAAGTCGATGGATGCAGTTGGTTCAGGATCCAACAACCTACATCAATCGATTTCTTCAAATCTTCTGAGGTCGTCGCTCCATCTAGTGGAGATTATAGCTATTTTTTTATACCACTAAGGTGGAAAACAAGCATACGGTCTGCCTGATGGTAAATAATCACCATAGCGTATGGATATTTGCAACACCAGGGGTGTCACTCATGCGTTGCCGACCCTAAACCGTAGGGTACATAGATGCATGCAGCACGCGAAGACCCCGCTAGTTGCCATTCCCGTTACTAATACAGCAACTCAGCAGTCAACTTCCTGGTCCTCACTAACAGGATTACAACAATGCTCCAGGGAATTATTATTTCATTGTAATAGGTGGAGTTTATTTCCCAGTCTAACCAGCTAGCAGCTCGTATTTTTGTCATTTGGCTCTGGATCTAAAGGTGGTGATGATCCAGTTGCATTCTACTCAGTCATGGGTGATTGTGCACATTTTTGGTGTCCACAATCTTTTCATCAAGGGTATAAATAGTGGCTCGACAACCCTTGTGTATATTCGTTGAGCACATCCAACGTTTGTCTTTCCCCCTTTTTCCATTCGCCGAGTAAGTGTATCCTCGAAATCTTATGATTTGTTTTCCTTTTTGAGACCATATATATTCAGCTAAAAACAAAAAAAATAAATACGTTAATAGAGTGTTATGTAATTATTTACATGATACATGTTTAGTTTCGACTAGCTCGGTGACGCAGTGGTTAGTAACTCTACTTTGACACTAACGTTCGTGTGTTCGATTACCACGCTTGACAAACATTTGTACGCATGAACATGGCTGTTTGTATTGATCTGGATATTTTTAAGAGAGGGCCCATCAAAGAAGCTTGTCTGCGGAAGGCTACCTCCACCTCACAGGAAATCGCAGCCAAATAACCGCTCCTTGAGGGTTGCTGTGTTCCTGCATGTAAGTGAGGTCACCATTATCTCAGGTGGCATTGCGCGAGTGATATATATTTGGCCGCGGTTTCTTGTGAAGTGAAGATACTTTGCCAGACGGGCTGCTTCGATGCCCTACGTCTCTTGAAAATACACAAGCCAAAATAAGCAGACATATTCATGTACAAAAATGTCGGTCCTTGTGGGGAATCGAACTCACGAACGTTTGTGTTAAAGTGGTATTGGTAATCACTCCACCACCACCACCGGGTTCCTCAGAAATGAAAGAAATTAATCAAATTCGTTAAAAATTAATAAAAAGAGTATCCTACATTAATGAATTAAATTTGAAGGATATACATGCAAATATATATACTATTAACAATAGAAAAGATACCAAATTGGCTTGGTTATAACATCTTTATTGCAAGTTAAATTAATTATAGTTAATCGTTCTATAGTTTATCATACAGTCGCATTCAGAATTATTTAAAACTAGCCAATCCCCACAGCTTAGCCGGCGTGGAGCGACATTGCGAAGTTTTAGGCAGTGAACCCATTTTCACCAACCCTAACTCATCCCACTGCAGGGATACGGTTGTTTTTTCAACCGAAGGGGTATAGAGCCTTTTTGACTAGCTCGGTGGCGGAGTGGTGAAACGCGTTGTTACGCTACTTTGACACCAACGCGCGTGGGTTCGATTCCCACACAGGACGAACATTTGTGTGCATGAACATGTTTGTTTGTCTTATATAGATACCTAAATAGCAGACAAGCTCCGTGGCGCAGTGGCGAAACGCGCTGTTACGCTATTTGACACCAACGCTTGTGGGTTCGACACAGGGCAAACATTTGTGTGCATGAACATGTATGTTTGTCTTGGTCTGGATATTTTCTATGTATTATCATATGTATGTATTTACAAAAACATGTATTCACGTATGTTTATCAGTTGCCTAATACCCATAATACAAGCTTCGCTTACTTTGGGGCTAGATGGCGCTGTGTAATTTGTATGTATGTACATCCGGAGGCATACAAGCATACGCCCCACCTGAAGTAAAGCGGTTACCGTAGTATATAAACGCTTGCAATACTAATATCACTCGCGCGGCGCCACCTCTGCTGCTAACACAGCAACCCCTTAGGAGCTTACTGGCGACTTCATTCTCACGCAGCAATAACCCTTTAAGGAATTGTTATTTGGTTGCGGTTTTCTGTGAGGTAAATGTACTTTTACAATATATGTATATGTAAGCCTATTCTAGAACATGTATTCACATTGTATTGTAATTGCGTGTACAGAAATTGTATACATGTATTCTCCGAAAAGCGATATATTATAAAAATCACTTAGGTGAAATACCTGCACACACCTACCTACATGACTCGATAGCACTCATGCATCTCACTCACACCTACACTCTCAGACTCACAGAACACAGACATAACTACTTACTCGTAGACTTGCTCGCTGATAAGTGATAAGTCTATGCCTGTCACTTGTAAGCGAGTAAGGGCTGCACCCTCACCCTATATCTTCTTTCGAATTGTAACCATTTTCTATTTGTTTACCTATTTCTGTTATTAAGAGGTACTCATCTACCAGTTTAAACCTGGTCCAGTGTTGGAGAGACTGGTAATCTGTCATACAGGTACTCCTAGTACAGAAACCAGTCTCTTACATAGATTGAATTGCATAGTATATATATAATATAAATAAATATTGTTAAAAATACTTCTCCAGACGGGCTGCTTTATTGCGCAATACCTCTCATAAAAACACCCAGACCAAGGCAGACCGACATGTTCGTGCACACTAAATGTTTGTCCTGTGTGTGAATCGAACCTACGAGCTTTGGTTTTATAATAGTGTAACAGCGCGTTTCGGCACTGCGCCACCGAGCCAGTCAAAAAGGCTGTATACCCCTTCTGTTGAAAAAATACCCGTATTCCTGCAGTGGGATGAGTTAGGGTTAGTGAAGTAGGGGTCACTGCCTAAAACTTCGGAGTCTAGTTTAGACTATATAAATTAAAAATAAAATTGAATCCTTCAGCAACTTCTCAGTAGGTATCAGATAATAATACTTATCCGTATTTTTGTAACAGGGTTTATGTTCAATGATTATGATAATCATTTATACTGATGATTTCGCTGTCGATAGTGTAGATAGTGGCACGACATCCTTTGCCCAAATTGGTTGAGCACATCCAGCGGGTTTTGGCGTTCCTGCCGTTGCCCCTGCCTCTGCCGTTTATATAGTAAGTGTATCCTTTATACTTTATTAGGGGATTCCCTTTTTGTGACATCACAAATTGTGCTGTAAAGAGACAAATGTGTACTGTATGTACTTATTACGTTTTTGTAAACATATGCAACCTAGATTGAGGAGGTCGATAGCATCTATGCGCGTGTCTAATTATCGAGTTGGCAAGTTTGGGGATGACTACAGCTTGTCTATGCATGGATTTAATTGTCTCGGGTTCCTCCGGAGGGCAGGTTAATGCGTCGGTTTCGGCTGTTTTCGTTAAAATAACCTAAATGGGGTATAGCATCAAGGCAGTAGCACTGGGGAAGTGCTTGCACCTCACCGCAGTCGTCATGAAGGAAATAACCTATTGAGAACCGGTGGGACCGATATGACGTAATAACTCAATTCACTGCTGCGGGTCGGGTGGTAAAGTAGAGGCCGCAGTTGATCTACGAACCAGCCAATAAGAAGGCTGATTCGTAGATCAACATCGCGGCACTTATCGGATTATTGGTTAAAATATTCTCCCATTCCCGTCGGTCTCTAGTCCAGTGGTTTATTGGTTTGTGGTTTTTGTGTTCTTCCGAGAAGTGCGGCTCCCAGTAAGCTCCAGCGGAGCTACTGTGGTAGCGGCAGAGCTGGCAAGACGCGGGCGATACTTCCTGTAAGCTATAGTTCACAGGCTACGGTAAGTACGGTAGGTCATTGACACTTGTTGCTGACGTTGAATAAATTATTATTTGACTACCGGACTTCTATGAGTTCCTTCTCCTATATTCTTATGAAAGGCTACTTATTATATGTCCATGTACCGTACTCCTTTTTTACCAGCGCCTCGTCGCTATTTGGTAGGGTACACCGCAAGTAGGTGGGGTTTGCTGTAGTTCTAGAGATAATAGTAGCAAGTCACAAACATACCAAACAAGGTGATTGCATATTTGAGGAATGGCCGACGCTGTGGAAATGTTTCCTTTTGAAGGACTCTTGGAGATACGGTATAATTAGTAGGTAATAAACAATAATAATGAGCGAGCTGCTGGTGAGTAACGACACTACGGGTACCATAGTGCGCCAGAAAGATGATCAACCTTCGTCTCTGGAGTGTCTTGATCGGTAGAAACTCGAGAAGGCTCGCAGGTCTTTCAGGACTTTTCCATGGTTCGCCTTCATTGGCCGCCCAAAGAGGAGTCGATAGAGCAATATGCCAGGGACGGAAATGTTAAAGGGCATTACGCCGCGAGTAACCACGGGGAAAGCGCAGTACGCTTCGCGACACCCTTAAGTCATTTACTCCGGTGCTGCCCCCGGCCGACGTTGAGGGCATTTTGGCGCCAATCCAGTGAGTGGCTAAATACCACCTGCCAGAAGTAGCAATTAGGTATAATATATATAGGCGTCCATTTCGCTTCTGTAATAACCTAATACCAATAATATCTCCAGATTTCATTACAATGTTCGACATATTCGCAATATTCCCAATCAGGTATTGGGAATATTGCGAATATGTCGAAAATTGTATTGCGAGACCTGTTCATGGAATATTGTACCACAGATATCCTCCGGAACAAGTCACATTGTTTTACTACATTACATCAATCTTTTCAAAGGGGTCTCTACGCGTCGGTTCTACGTTTCCACGTACGCATAGGTATCAAATGAACAATAAAAATATTTGTAGGTTATAAAAATTACAATAGAGCAGTCTATTGGTTGCATGGTTTAAGCTCCAAATGATGTGTCCGATTTGTGCTTTATGACATGACGCTCCGCTTCTTATAAATGATTTGTGTGAAGGACTATACGTAAATGATAATGATAGCACGACGATAATTAATCTCGGCCATCATTATCGATCTAGAATAGAAGCGAAAAACATATTTCGCTTATAAGAGATAAACTTAGAACAGAGGTAATATTAATTCTGCTTTTTTCTCGACGTGACATTTTATTTGTACTACGTCGGAAGGCATACAAGCATACGGCCCACCTGATGTAAAGCGTGCCGTGTACCGTAGCCTATTAACGCTTGCGATATATTAATTATCACTCGCGCTATGCCTCCTCTGCTGCTTACACAGAGACTCCTTGGGAGCTTACTGGTGACCTCACTCACACGCAGGAACACAACAACCCTCTAGGGAGTTGTTATTTGGCTGCGGTTTTCTGTGAGGTGGAGGTACTTCCCCAGACGGGCTGCTTTGATGCGCCCTACCTCTCTTCTTTTTTCATAAGGTAAAAAAATACAATATATATGTAATTATTTTATTACATTCTATTTTTTAAACTAAACTCAAATGTGAGGCTTGAAGCATACCACTGTACTTAAACTTTGGAACAAAATATTTACAAAAAGGTAATCAATCTAATTAAACATTTTTTATTGAGATTGCACCCTGAAAAGTAATAACCATACTTGATTATTAACAACCTGCAAAGATCTGTTGGAAGGAACAAATTATACATTTTAAAACCGTTATCGCTATACCCTTCATACAACCAAGGCCTTGGTCATATAAGCGTACAAGTAACCGAGATTTTAACTGTATACCCAGTAATTTTAACCAAGTCATATTAATGAAGTAATAGTTTGACTAGATAAAGTTACTCGGCAATTACAAAAACCTTTAAAACCGACATAAACGTCCAGGGCTAAGTTGAAGATGGTATGATTAAACTATTTATAAAAATCTTTCCGAAATTTGCCATATAAGTGTTAAATGGGAAAAGGTGTTAACTAGCAAAAATAAAACGTGATGTTTTTTACACAATGGTTTTAACAAAGAAAAACTTGTGAAGAGAAACAAACACGTAAATTTCAGCTGCTATTCAATTAAAAGGTTATTTTTGCTTTGACTATGAGATTCATTTCATTATTTTTTTTTTTTTACATTCTAGTAAAAACCATATACACCCACACAAAGCTGGCCGTATGACCTTAATAACAAAATGGCGTAATAGCTTTTTGTAATTCCTTCTTAAACTTTTTCCCATACTGGACATCTTTTACCCATACAACATTTCCATCTAAAGGTTTTAAACCAAGGAAAACAAGTACCTTTCATTCTTGCTAATAGCATATCTAGGATGAACAATCTCATACTGATACTACATTGACAATAAAGCTTGTGGTCGTTTGTGTTTTTTATCTTTCATATATCACTATCTTGATTTTCTTCGCGTTCAATTGTAGGCCTTGTTTACATAGTCCCTTTCATCTTTCATCGTTGAGACTACTGTTTGCAGTTAAGATGGTAATTTTGCTAGTAATACGGCATCATCTATACAAAATAGACTATTCACTGTTATACCTCCCAATCTCTATACTACATTTGTATATTATATTCTCTACAGACAATTGTCGAAATACAGGACGAATAGCCAAGCTGATATGCCGACAAAGTATGTAATTGCTATTCGAACGCCATTAACATAAAAATGCTATCTCTCATTACCCGCGGGCCGCTTTTCCGCCAACAAATGTATGGGAAAACGTATATAACGGGATCTGACAGGTTAAGTGTATTTGGTTGTTAGCACACTTGTCCACTTAACTCTTATTCTCTTGATTAACATACTAATTATTGTAAAAATGAAGAGGATTTTAGTGGAGGATGATTATGGTCATCTTTAATACTAATGATAATGCCGTCTACAGTGTAAATGGTAGCTCTGCATCCCCTATGGATGTTAGTTGAGCACATCCAACGTGTTTTTCGTCCCGAGTTGCGGTTCTTGAAGAAAGTGTAACCGTTGTATTTTATTAGTAATCTTCCTCTTTGAGACAGCACGATTTCCACTGAAAAATAATAATTATTTGTATAAGTAATGATACACAGTTGTTTTTTTTTAATTCTTTAAAACCGTTAGTATTATGGATATAATGATTAGCTGATTTTATTCAAGAATTAATCCATGTTTATTGAAGATTTTGTGTTAATGTCCGAACGATATATATACATAACGTAATTACGAACATTATATACATAACGTGAGTCATATGTTTAGTTGCAAAGAGGTATTCTTCCCCTATTCCTTAGGGTTATGAAATGAACCCCTTTGATGGGATGGATTACAAAAGTTGGCAACGCGCAAGTGATATCCTTTATGTCCATAGGCTACAGTAACAACTTGCTATATTTTTTACCACCTCAGTGAAAAGCATGTTTGTGGAGTACTTACTATGAAACTTAAATCGAACTTGAATTCAATATCGATTTATTTGTGACCGCCGAGAGCCGCTGAGAATGTTCCTACTATGGCCTCATATAAAGCTGAGGTCATAATAATATGGTTATTGTTAGTTAACAATTCACTAGGTTAGTTAACCTAATTTCTATTTGCCGATGTGAAAGTAACTGGCCATGATCTTCAGTCAAAGGCAAGCGCAATCTATTAGGCAACGAAGCTAGCGGGAAGGAGGGCTAGGGCAGGATACACCAACGCGATAAAAAGCAGCATGACATCTATGTTACTGGAGATCGCAGTCAAATAACGATTTCCAGTGAGATTGCGGTGTTTATGTGAGTCACATCGAAGTTGAAGTATGACTGCGCCAGTAGAAGATAACATAATGCGCGAGCAATTTTTTTATACAATACTGGGAGGCAAACAAACATACGGCCCACATGATATAAAGTGATTAACGTATCCTATGAACGCTTGTATTGTGTTATTAGCACAGCAGCTCCTCAGGAGGTTATAAGTAAGCTCACTCCCTTGCAGGATTATTTGGCTGTTTTCTGTAGGACGTGCTTCTCTAGTCGGGCTTAAATAAATAAAATAAAACAAATGAACAAGCATACGGTCTGGTTAAAGCAGACCGTATGTTTGCTTACCATTCAATGAAAAAGAAGAAGAAAACATGATAATATATACGAAACGTTCGTGGTATTCACTATTTATAAATAAAAGCGAACAAAGATGAAAATAAAAATAAATGCGAATCTAATATATAGGTATATTTTATTTTTAATGCTATGTAGCAACAAAAACGAAAGATATTATCGATGGAACTATTTACGCACACCCCTAAAATAGGGTTAAGCATATAGTTTGAAATATATATTCAATTAATTGTAGTTGTGTGTTATTAAATGTACGTGATAAATGCCTTTTTTATACAATATCGGGAGGCACGTTGGGGTCAAAATAATGTAACAGCGCATTTCACTACTGCCTCATCGTGCACGTCTCACCATTGTGCCAACAAGCTCATCATAATCAAGAATCATGCTTTGCCGAAATATAAAAAAATATATATACTAACTGTTCGTGACGCCGAGGTATTTGAAGTAAAATTTCTTTACGTACGCTTGACTTAGGGAGAAAGCTAGTGAATGCGTGACGAGACCGTTACGAAAAGTGTGATCAGGCGAGGCGAACGAAAGTTGAGAGGAAGACATAAGTTGGTGAAGATAGAAAGACAGAGAGTTACGTTTCGTATATTAGTAGGGGCAAGAAAGAGATGCGAGCACACATTTTCTTTCTCCCTTTCTCTCATAGCGAGTTAAGTTTCGTATATAAGACACAGTTCAGGCCTATTGTCTGTATCACACTATGGAGCTAAAGAAGTTTTACTTCAGTCGTGTGGTCTAAAGCACACTCGTTTTTTCAGTTGTGCACGAGACCCCTAAACATTTCCTATCTTTGTTGTACCATTAAAAAATGGAACGCCTTGCCTGCACGTGTGTTCCCTCCTTCCTACAATATGGGATCCTTCAAACGAAGGGTGAAGAAGCATATTGCGGATCAGCATGGCAGCGTCAACTGACAGGATTCTTATGTATGACATGGGCCATATGCTTGTATGTCTCTCGACGAAAAATATCGTTGTTTTGATAAGCTTGTTGATGGAATAGCTCACGACGACAACTTTAGCACCAATTGGTTCGATTCCCACACAAGGCAAATATTTGTGTGCATAAACGAGTTTACCTTGGTTTGGATATTTACTATATATAAGTACGAATTGACATAAAAAAGATATTTACGTATGTTTATGAGTTTTTTAATAACAGCAGTTAAGGAAAACATCTTGAGAAGCCCGCACGTCCAAGAAATTATATTTCGAAAGATGTGTGACTTAACCTAAGGAAGGTCTGATTATCCTTTTAGGTTAAGTAGACCCGACGGCACTCGCTCCACGTCAAAATCAACATATTCTTCAAACTCTTAGGCTTAAGTATCGGACCCTGCTTATTCTAAGGGATGTGGAAACGGTATAACTCGACGAAGAAGGAGAAATGTAGTTTAGGTAAATACGTGCCCGATAATCTGATCATAACTTATCACAGCACACATCACTTCGTGGAAGGATATTTATCTCAGACGCTATATCGTATGGGTATACCATGTAGAAGCTTTTGAATTATAACATATAATGACGCACTGTCCTTCGTGGAAGGACGTTTATCCCAGACGGGATATCTGACGATTAAATCACTTTTAAATAATTAATAGATTCAGGCGTTATTTTGCGAAAGTCAAATTTACATGCAATTTGATCTAACCTGCTTTGTGTGCTTCCGCCACCAATTAGTTCATGCGGCTTAGCGCCGGCCGGCACCCACCCACTACTGTTAGTGCGTGCTACATGCCGACGCTGCCATGGCTGCTCCGGTAGTCTCTGCTACAACTTTGTAGCATGTTATTCTTACGATAATGAAATGATGATGCCTCGTGGAGAGGCGAAACACGTGTCGCAGCGACGACCAGGCCAGTCGTGGCAGCGACGGTGGTGGTGGGGGCATGCGGATTCTGTTCCAGATGGCGGACGACCGCAGCAGCCGAGGCAGAGACCACCGGAGCAGCCATGGCAGCGTCGGCATGTAGCACGCACTAACAGTAGTGGGTGGGTGCCGGCCGGCGCTAGGCCGCATGAACTAATTAGTGGCGGAAGCACACAAAGCAGGTTAGATCAAATTGCATGTAAATCACTTTTGGCGTCTCTAGTAATGCCTGTGTTCTAGATTCACCTTGATTATTCTATCATGTAAGGTGTTGACACTTGCTAGACATCCGCGGCTGTGGTGAGTTGAGCACAACCACCTCCTTCTATCGCCTGATGTTCTGTTGATGTAGTATGTGAATCCTTGATAAATTAACAGTTGATTACCTTTCCGAGATAACACAAATTTGACTGGAAAAGAAAATGCCATGGTACAACAATCAATCATTTCGACGAGATCGGCAGCGCAGTGGTTATTAAAGCTACTTTGATACAGGACAAACATTTGCGTACATGAACACGTCTGTTTGTCTTATCCTTCTGAGGGGTTGTTGTGTTTCTGTATATGAGTGCGGTCAGCAGTAAGCTCCTAAAGAGTTCCTGTGTTAGCAACAGAGGTGGCATAGCGCAAGTCATACTCAATATAGGTTAGGCGTTTATAGGCTACGGTAGCCGCTTTACATCATGTCGGTCGTATGCTCGTTTGCCATCATCGTCATTGATGTGTTGTCATCGTCGATCATTGATCAGAAAAAATATAACTGCAGTGTTAATTTTTAATTTTGCCCTGTTTTGTGCCTTGAAACCGTATTTCCTGAAAATTATTGTACCTTATAGGTAAAGTAGTTAAATAGTTATGGATTAATTATTTTTGTCAGAGCGGGTGCAACAAGTAGTAGTTCAACAACACGCGGTGCAACAACCGCCCGGCGAGGACAGAGGATCGAGCCGCTTTAGTCCCAGTAGCTAGTGTTGACCTCTCGCTGTGAACGACCATCTTGAAAGCTGTGGTCGAGGGCGAGAGTATATGGAATGCCTCGTTCTGCAAAAATGTAATGTCGCAGAAGGAGGCAGTGAAAGGGGTGAGAGAGAACAATATTTTCTCTCAGCCGATCCGTCGTAGAAGAGTCGGTCATAAGACGTAAGTATACATAAATACATTATATAACTCTGATGTATGAGGATTCCTGTTTTAACATATCCATATTAGGCTTCTAGGCATTTCAAGGTCACTCGAATCCACAACTGCAAGTTTCAGGTTCACTAGTTACGATTGCGGCACGCAAATATTAGTTTTATTTTGGGATTGAATAATTATGATAATTTACTCGATAACGATTGATCTTAGAGTTGTGGATAAGGGTTAAGCAGAAATACAAAATGTAAGACATAGAGATGTTAAAATTACTTGATGATTAAGATGTTGCAATAAACTGAAGAAATAGAGTAAATAATAGTCTCCGATATTTATAAATAACTTACAGTTGTCTTAGTAGAAACAGGATTTTTTATTACGGGTTCCCCAAGTAAAGGAACTGCTAATGTAGAAATTACATTCTCTGTAATGAAGTGTTAGGTAAACATAAGTACACGTCATACATACAGATGATGTCGGCGATTCATATGTATTAATAATGATGATCAGAGGTACGGTTAAAAATCAAGATAGTTATTATCGTGTATTGAATTCAATTCAAATGTCAAGAGTACCGCATCACACGTACTAATATAAAGAAATACGGGTCTTAGCTGATTTTCGTGTTCCAAGACAAATTCTGTACCACCCGTAGATTTGTACATAATACGAAGTACCTTATCAACCAAGTATTGTAGCCATATAGTAATCGTAAAATTATTCATTCTAAGATGAGTGAGATTATAATAACTAAGTACATTTAAATTCATTTATTTCTTTACTGAAAATATTTCGAAAGGAATAGGTACAGGAAAAGACGCCAATAAAAGCATAATATGTTGTGAACACTTAGTTTTATTAAACTTCATTTTGTACAACACCCTTGAAATGTTACAGAATTAATATAAATTATATTCCAATAGGCACTTTTCTGTAATTTGAAAGGTAAGTCGAATTATGTTTTAGTTAAGCCATCCTATTTGAAACTTGCTGTTGAATATCAAATATTATGTGGGTCTCATATAAAGTCGGTAATCTTAGGTACTATAATAAAAATACAAATAATTATATGCATTGTCGGACTATTACAGAATACATATCAAAATAATCGTAGTTCTCATTACCCGCGGGCCGCTTTTCCGCCAAGAAATGTATGGGAAAACGTATATAACGGGGTCTCACAGGTCAAGGGAAATAATTCATATCAGACAGTTCGTATGTTAGTTTGTGACCCGCCTATTAAAAAGAACTCTGTAAAGATTTGGTTCGAATGGCATGCAAAGTGTACATTTTGTGGCTTTGTTTCTGAACGACAAACAAAAAGGGAACGTAAGGTAAAATGTTGGAATCCTTTTGCTAGCAGGCGAAGTCAAACTGACAATTTTATCGTTGTACTCTTCAATGGAAAACACAGTACAACAGTATAACAATACTTTTTAGAGACTCTCATTACTTGTACTGTAAGAAATGGAACCAAACGCTTTCCCATATGTTGCTGTTTCACGTCTCTGTCTTTCATGGTTATGAAAATGCTTGATGTTGATTATTTCGTTATTGAACGTATACACTGAGGCACGACAGTGAAACGTCCGGTGGGAGCAACATCGCCACCAGATCTTTTCATTCATATTGTTTATGTTGCCTGATGTGTAGTATCTGTACCCGTCGAATTTTAGCACACATTTACCTTTTTGTGAATATACGAACTCCACTGTAAGGAAACACGAATAAATTATAATTCATTAAAATAGTTGATACGATAGAGGCTAAATAATAAATGCGAGCCAAGACATTTACGTTAATTGAAATGCGTTGAAGACTCCCGTCAAATGATTGTCTTCCAGCTTAAGGCGGGCTCACCGATGTATTTGAGCTGGCTATCCAACATATATGAGTTTGACCGCCAAAGTATTTAAGCTGGTTCTCCGATATATTTAAACTAGTCCGATGGTTTGAGCTAGTTCGTGAACGCATCTGAGTTGTCTTATAGACCTGCCGAAGCATTTAAGTTAGTTATGTATACTCC
Organism: Pyralis farinalis; assembly: GCA_947507595.1. Classification (NCBI taxonomy): domain Eukaryota; kingdom Metazoa; phylum Arthropoda; class Insecta; order Lepidoptera; family Pyralidae; genus Pyralis; species Pyralis farinalis. Next base: position 6,852,828 of record OX382270.1, read on the forward strand.
TTGTATTCATAAGCCACGGTAACCACCTCACACCAAAAGCTGAAAATAGTACTGACAAATATAACGATAAAATAAAAATATTTACATAAAGAAACTTTTAATACTTAAGTTAGGCTGGATTAGTGAAAATGGAAAATCGGATTAATAAGCGACTATAACTCTCGCTATGTCTTTAGATATAATTATAATTTCTTGAGATTTGATGATTATGACTATTCTTAATATATATGATGTCATTTCCGACGGTATAAACTGCTGCCTTACACCCTTGACGAAGATGAGTGGAACATCGCCAGTACACTTTGTCACCTTTCTTTCCGGCGTAGAATCTGTACCCGTTGACTTTTAACATCGGATTGCCCTTTCTTGAGGTAACGAATTCCACTGAAAAAGTATTTGCAATAAATATCATAGCATATCGATACAACGTAATGATGAGAAGAGGTAAAATAAAGATTGTGGGCGCTTTTTTTATATGGGACAGGCTCACCACTTATTCCCACCACTGTGTCTCCTGTGTAGAATTAACAGCGGCGACCACTAAAAAGGCAATGAACAGTCCATTGCTGTCCTGGGAAACTACAGCTGCCTTGGAACTCACAACGAATTTAATCAGAAGAAATTTGTAAGAGTAGGAAGTTTTCGAATTGTGGGTGCTTGTGCAGAATCATCAGGAAGCCTTCAGCAGTATTCCTGTGACCACGGACGCTGCAAAAAATAAATATAACACGCGATACTTCCGTTAAAAATTGTTTAATTCAATGTATAACAAACGCGAAAACCTAAGATATTACTACGTCCTGGATGACTTTGCAAGTAGATGTTACACCATATGCAAACCAATGTTATTAAAATTTTCTCTTGATTAAAAAAATTCTTTAGTAATATTTTTTTATAGTTATGTAAAAATAATTTCTACAACATTTTACATAATCTGAAAATATTATAATCATACAAAAATAGACTTTGAAGTAACATTGAGTATATTTATTTATCGGAAAAGTTCCCTTAGTGTTCCCTGGAGCACAGTACAGGTGTATCCTTGTTTTAAGCCAGCATAATAGACTCATAGTTGTTTACTATCGATCTCTCTATATCTTTAGACCTAGTCCCTTGCGGGGTAGGCAGAGAGAACCGAGCGCCGCAAGATCTTATACTCCTCGCTTGCTATGTTCATAGCCGTTCCAACGATGCTCGCCTAGTCTTAGGGTTCCAGACATCCGAATCAAGCGACCATGCCTTTTATTATTAACACGGACAGACCAACTATGTCTCTGTTGTTTACTGCTTCCATTTAATAGAAAACTTAATTTACCATTAATTTATAATCAGGAATCACCTTAGCCTTCACTTAAGGCTAAGGTGATTCCTGATTGATTGATGCCATACAGTTGAGGTCGATAAACAAAATAAAACACAATCAAATTACATAATGTTTGGCATGTATTTGACCAAATTTAAACGGATATAAAAACTAGATTTTCTTTTTCAATTATTAATACAATAATTATTAGGTCCGCCATCCAACACTACAACTAGGAGTGGGAACATGCGCACAGTACAGAAAATACGAAATCAGTGCAAACATATTTTAAAAATTAACTTGGATGATTATCCAGTATATAGAAAAACAGATAGTAAATATGCCCATCTTCACTCACAACATCATCTATATACCTTATGGCAAGCATAGACAATGTACCTACTGTAAAGTTCTGTTTATCACACAAGGTGATATATAAAAAGTTTATACCCAATGCACTGAAATGTTTGAGGGAAAATGTTTTTTCTGGCTTGACAAATTATCCATAAACAATATGTTTACGTATTGCTCGTAAAACATTATGACAGCAGACTTTTATACCAGATCTAAGGTTCTGGTATTCTTTGAAGAAGAAAAGTGGTCATTGTTAATAACGCTACCGCAGAGAGATAGATTACGTTTTTATTTGTTGCGCTATTTAAAGTACATGTAGAAAATTTGGGAGTAGGTACTATACGATCTATGGTGTCGGCAAGGGGTAATCATCAGTTATCTTTAGAGGCAAGACAATCTCACCTACATATAGTGCTCTACATCAAATAATCAATCTCAAGTGGTTTTTTATGATTAAATTCGTTATACTTAGACTATTAGTTTTCTTAAATTTAATGGACGTCTTGTTCCACACTTCAACGTGTTGGTGAACATCAGCCCTTATTTTAAGGAAGACACTTCACATAGATAAGGTCACTTATAACTTTTCTAAACTACACATAACAAAAACAATGTTAACTCATGAGTATGTTGGTTCATGGGTATGATTATTTCGCGCGCATATGATGACATCTTCCATCGTTCTCAGTGCAGCCCTGCATCCTCTCGCATGGTGGGATGAGCAATACCAACGAACATCAGCCCTTCCCTCGTACCTTGGCCAGAAGGAGTACTTGTAACCACGGTGAATAATCTGACGTTTGCCTCTGACTGATAACACAAATTTTGCTGTAGAAGTAAAATAATTTTTGTTAACAAATTTGTGTAAGTTCAAATTGCGTAATTAAAAAAATAGTACGAGATATAATTTGTGGTATAACGCTTGCTGACCGCGTTCGTAATAAAGATGTGAGAGAAAGAGTGGATCTGAAAGAGAGTGTCGGTGTTAACATAAGCAAAGGCATGCTCGGTTGGTTCGGTCATGTAGAAAGAAAGCGGGACGAAGGAATGACGAAACAGATATACAATGCAAAAGTGAAAGAATGTAGGAGCCAAGGAAGACCAAGACTAGCCTACCATGACCAAATTGATCGTGTTTTATCAGAAGGTGATGTCAGGAGCCCCAGGAACCGGCGAGCGTGCATGAAAAGATGAATGTTACAGAAGCGAGTGAAGTATGTAACGAACCGCGTCTTATGGCGCTCGGTTCTCCCTGCCTACCCCGCAAGGGAACTGTCGTAAGTATATCTTCATACATACATACAAAAATTTGCACGAGCGTATAGGCAATATTATCTCAACTTTGTCCAACGGTTGAAATGGAAGTGGGCTGGTGACATAGTTCGCCTCCAAGACGATGATAGATGGTCATGTCTAGTAACAAAGTAGAAATTATAAAGATCGCAGAACGAAACTGGATGTTATCACGCTCAAGACCGAAACAAAGTGGACGTTTTAAGCTGTGGCCTTTATCAGAAAGGGGTTCTTGCATAGACAAACATTGGAATTATACACAAATATATTGTTGATAGAAAAAAAATTTATATATTAATTACGTTTATATTTATTTAATTAGTATTTTTTTAATATTGTTTTTGTTTAAATAGCATGGAAAAAAATATGTAAATTGCAAGAAATAAAAGACATTATATTTTTATTTATTTATTTAAAGGCAACATCACCTCTAGTGTCGGAATTCATCAATACTTTATTAATTTTGACTTAATTTTAACGAGCTCGGTGGCTCAGTCGTGAAAGACGCGACTTTGACATCAACGCTCGTGGGTTTCGATTCCCACACAAGACAAACATTTGTGTGCATGAACATGTCTGTTTATCTTGGTCTGGATGTTTTAAGCTTCAAAGAAAGCTTCGGGAGGAATACAAGCATACGGTCCACCTGATGTAAAGCAGTTACCGTAGCCAATTAACGCTAACATACGAGTATATCACTCGCGCGACGCCTCCTCTGCAACTCCTTAGGAGCTTACTAGTGACCTCACTCACACGCAGGAACACAACAACCATCTAGGGAGTTGTTATTTGGCTGCGGTTTTCTGTGAGGTGGAGGTACTTGCCCAGACGGGCTGCTTTGATGCGTCCTACCTCAATTAAAAACGTCCAGACTAAGACAAACAGATATGTTCATGCACACAAATGTTTGTCCTGTGTGGGAATCGAACTCACGAGCGTTGGTGTCAAAGTAACGTAACAGCGCGTTTCGCCATTGCTCGTCAAAACTACTTTATACGTTATCTATTTCAGCATTTTCTGTTTCAAACTATATAACTATATAACTGTATATATATATATATATATATATATATATATATATATATATATATATATATATATGTATATATGGTATATATAAATAAATAAAATAAATAAATAAATAAATATTGTCGGACAAATTACACAGCACCATTTTTTTGTAAATACATACTTATCATACATAGAAAATACCCAGAAACAGACATGTTCATGCACACAAATGTTTGTACTGTGTGGGAATCGAACCCACGAGCGTTGGTGTCAAAGTAGTGTAACAACGCGTTTCACCACTGCGCCACCGAGCTCGTCTAACGTGATATAATATCTGAGGCAGTAGCGATGGTAGTTGCATATATAAACTTTACATATTCACACTTCACAACACTTTCGCTACTATAGATATTGTATGTAACCCAGGAAGGCAAGTGTCATCTGAGATACAGTTTTTTTAATAAAATACTTGTTCAGATGTCACACACCCATGTGCTACTACATGATCTTTTTTCTTCTATTTTGTATAAGAAAATTTGTGTACATACTTAAGATTGTGATTGCTTGAATAAAAAAAAAATATTATTATTGTATACTGCAATAGAGGCAGGAATCAAATAACTGGTAACAGGTAAAATCGTAATTAAAAAAAAACTGGTTTTAATGAAAAATGTATTGGTAACAAAAGCAACGACTTCAGTATTTATGTGGATATATAATATAATATTATATATGGCACATAGACGAAAAATTTTCACAACCAAACTTATTAATAAAAATGTTAAAATAATTTCGTTGTAGTCGTACATAAGTAAAACACATAGGTAAAAGTTAAAAGAAACAGTTTAAGATGACTTCAATGAAGTCGAATTTTCAATTTTAAAAATCTTATAAATGCATGAGACCATCACAAAGGTATACTTATGAAATAATTTAAAATAACACGAGACAGGACGACGAATTGCGCGAACAAAAACATGATCAAGTCGTTAAATGGAAATTTATTATCTTCATAAATAATCATTATGTCTTTACCAAATATACAATTGACGAAATAGACCCGTGGCCCACGTTAACTTCTCTGCTCTTCTTCTTAGAGTCGGTTCAATGCGAGTAGATCGAAATTCGCATGAACATACTCGTACTTTCCGTTGGTAACAAACTTATTATGTTATATCACTGACAGTTCTGACAAGTCAGCCATTATAGGCTTCAAATTTTTCGTGTCAACTAATAGTCATACAACGTTTTTATTTGCAATTTTAATAAGTTTTCTGTTATGTAACGGGAAATAAATGTTTTGACGAGCTAGGTGATTGCCTAGTAATGCTACTTTGACACCAATGCTCGTGGGTTCGATTCGAATTATTGGTAATGTGGGTCGTGATTCAATTTGGTAGTTTGTACACGGAATCTCTACTCTACCGTAATGTTCATTTATATATAATAAATACAATAATACGAGTATATCTAGTCGTTCTTGATTGACGATGGTATGTATTCAAAAATGGCTGGGCTGGTTTTGATCAAATTTTCAGGCAATCTTGAGATCCTGTGAAGTTTAGTAGCCATCGAATCATCCTTGCGAAACCCGATCACTAATATTTCCATAAAATGGCGCGGAGATGAACTCACCTTTGACGTTTCACATAGCATGTAGTTAATTTACATTAATAGAACATTTTTAGGAATTTAACTCTATCGTTAAAGTTGATTCTGAGGTGGATTTGTGATTATGCTCAGTGCTATATACAATTTCATCGTTTACTGTATGTAGTTGTGCTTTGCAACCTTTGGAGTGATGACTGGAACAGTACCAACGGACTGAGGACTTCCCTTCGTACCAATTTCTCATGGAATACTTGAAACCTCTGAAGACTACTTGTCTCTTTCCCCTGGCTGACGCGAAATACATTGGACCTGTGTGCAAATAGTATTTAAAAAATTAGATAATACCTAAAACTTAATAGTAGGACATGTGTACGGGAAGTCAGCTGGGATATTACACTAATCTGAGATAATTTAGATTGCTTTTATGATTATGAAAATTGGACTCTAAAAACTGTTACATTCAGTCGGTGAATACCGTAACCAAGCCAAATACTGTTATCGCTATTTGAAATACTAAATCGATTATCAGAATAAAAAAAATAGTGGGGGTATTCATATTGCCGCGGAGAGCCATATTCGAAACGAATTCGAAAAGTTTTTCACTCAGATTCCATACATTTTGACAGATGGCAGACTTTTCAATACCGATTCGAATATGGCTTTCCGAGGCAATGGGAATTCCCTCACAGATCTATAGGTGTGTGTGTGTGTTCTCTCTGCCTACCCCGCAAGGCACCTGGCGTGAAGATATATATATATATATATATAGGTGTTCATATTGCCATGAAACACTATATTCGAATCGGAATCGAAAAGTTATTTTTCAAAATATATGACATTTGAGTCAAAACTTTTCTAGTCCGTTTCGAATATTTCTTTCCGAGGCAATGTGAACTCTCACTGTACCGTATTAGGGTATAAAAGTTAGGGTTCGAAATTCGCATAAGAGGGTCGAAAGCTTATGCTTGGAATTCATGTCTACGGCAACGCCAATGCAACATAGGGACGATGGTGCTATGACATGAATTTCTGAGTGGATGGATAATTAGGATATAGACAGGAATGACAGAAGTAAGAAAAGGGAGAGCGGGGTCAAAATACAGAATGCACATTATAAACTATGGAAAAATCGTCCTAGGGGGCCTACAAACCTCTGCAGGATGTAATAGTCTTTGATTATTTATGCGTCGTGCCCATTACGTGCTGAAACGCCGTATCAGTTTTAGTTATCTATATGTGCGTGCATAATGATACCAGAGTATTGAACAATTACAATTAAAGTGGGGAAAAATGTACAAGTGTTGAATATGATGTTAATCTTCTTTTCTTATTATTTATATTTTGAAACTTAGTTTTATTTCACGAATATTATGTATAAATATAATTGTTCCAGTAAAATATTCGTGCTTACTATCAAAAATTTCTGTCTACCTATGGACTTTGTATTGTCTGAAGTAATGATTATTTAATTCTACCGCCGAGCAGCCATATTTATCTATATTTACACAGCTATCTTTCCGTTTGAAGGGTGAGATATGGCAGAGAAATTACTGGGGACTGTGACGAAACAGCCTTACATCACAAGATTGGCAGCGCGCTTGTAACATCCCCGTGGTGTTGCGAGCGTCAATAGGCTGCGGTGACCGCTTACTATCTAATGCGGGCCCCAAGCTTGTTTGCCAATCTAGATGCATAAAAAAATATAATGTAGCTTGCGTACGAAAATTAAATACTAAATAATAAATTTTAAGTCCGTGTCAAAATAATTTTATCTTTTATTTGTTTAGACTTGGCTTAGCACATCTAATTTAAAGAGGTCGAAAATTTAAAATACTTTATTTAAAATTGGAACATAAGCGCACTCTTTGAAAGTTAGCTACGACGATTAGGTGTTGTTGGATTAGCTGACTTTCAAAAAGTCGTTCGTCGTTTTATAGGTTATTCTAAAAACACAAAGGTACATGGCGCGGATGAAACTGGCGTAAAAAGCGTGTTAGTCTGCAGAAAATGTTCAGCACGAACCGCCGATGTTCGTTTAACTTGTTTGCTTTTGACATAAAAAAATCACAGTGGAGTTATATATCTATAAACATGAAACTGTGAAATATTCTTTATGTGATTTGTATGACTGTTTGCTTCCTAAATAAAAGTTAAAATAAATATCAATTTAATAAAACAAGTTATTTACTGTTATCTTTTATTATGTAATGTACACACAGAATATAAAGTTAGTGGAACTCTCTCTGTACTTGTTTTCTAAAAAGTTTCCGTTTTCATGTGTCCTCGGTTTCTAATTTCACCTTGTGAAAACATCTTATCTTTAAATACTTGTCCGCCATAGTCGTAAAAGGTTACTTTGGTGTGAATGTCCACAAATGTCGTAAGTCGTTTAAGTAAAGTAGTTTTTGCCCACCATTAGATTCAATATACTGGACATGAATATTTAACCGACTTCAAAAAAGGAGGAGGTTCTCAATTCGACAGTACTTTTCTTAGGGTTCCGTACCCAAAGGGTAAAACGGAACCCTATTACTGAGGCTCCGCTGTCCGTCCGTCCGTCTGTCACCAGGCTGTATCTCATGAACCGTGATAGTTAGATAGTTGAAATTTTCACAGATGATGTATTTCTGTTGCCGCTATAACAACAAATACTAAAAAATAGAATAAAATAAATATTTAAGGGGGCTCCCATACAACAAACGTGATTTTTTTGCTCATTTTTGCTCGATATTGATAACGGCAACAGGTAGACGCTTGAAATATTCACAGAATATTTAGTTATATATTCACTTTAAGAATAATTAATTAAATTAAAATAAAACAAATATTTAAGGGCTCCCATACAACAAACGTGATTTTTTTGCCGTTTTTATAGATAATGGTACCTACGGAACCCTTCGTGCGCGAGTTCGACTCGCACTTGGCCGATTTTTATATCCTAATGAGGTTTCGGCGAATTCCGGCTTTAACAGCCTATGTAGTTCTAACAGCACGCGATCGCCCCGATCTTTTATGGCCTTGAACAGAGGAAGTGTTGGTATATCCGTCGACAGTACGATATACGAACATACGGTTGATACTAAGCTTTTTACGACGGCTCCATACCCACTTTGTGCAAGGCAATCACTGCAATCCTATTTTATTTAACATCCCATACCATATTGTAATTTGATAATAAATACGAAAAAATTTGTAAAACGGCGGGAAATCGAAAGAAATTTTTAACATAATAAACGCGTTCCAAATTCAAAATAACTAAAGAGTTAAAAATAAAGAAAACTTTCTGTGTAATAGTATTTATGACTAGACCAGTTATACTAACACATCTTTCTCTTCGTCAATGGTAATTTTGTAAATTTGATAGATGAACAATAAGAAAAATTAATATCCTCTGGACTGTCACAACCGTATGTGTGTACTTAGCGTATCTGTCAAATTACTCCGAGGTGGACTCTCGCAATACCGCCGCGTCACATTAAAATGACGATATCTCAAATATATGAAATATATATATAAAACGTATGTTGTTGAAATTAGTATGGTACACGCTAACAGAATAAATATAATTTGCCACTATTTTACTTTGTAATATATTGATATAAAAGTATACTACTTTACTATTTTGACCCAAATGATATGAAAGTATTTTATAGTATTCAAGCTCCGCTCAACTTAAACGCATAGAGATCGAATTAAATTAATATAAGGTAATTAAACTTTCGATTATCGCATTATCTTAAATTTTTATTTAAGAAACACACTGTAAACGTTAGACACTGATTATATTATTATTAATACTTCAAATCATTATCACATTTACTTACTACTCACAAGACTTCTACGTGTGATACAAATTTTCGTTTTATCGTATTTGCTTTTTTTACGAGTCACCATGAGACAGCTGTACCGATACAAATGTATATTATTGTGTTCATAACAGTTTCCTCCCACTCAATGTCCACACTTCCAACTTTTCTACTATGTCACTGGCAAAAACTAGAGGTAGAATATTTTTATACATGACGACACACAAAAACTACTACCAATAATGAGATTAGCGATTAGAATATTTGATCAACAATGAGAATCAGCTACACGTAAATAATTTACTGAAGACAAACCATTAAATCTTTCATAGTTGTTCATAAACTAAGAAAAGTTAGACTAATGAAGTATCCTGCCTAAGAAAGCGATTGAAAATAGTCACAAAGTTAAAATATCAATGTTCAGGTTGTGACCTTCATTTTGTATTCATACACTTCTTCTATAACTGTACGCACGTGTCCGATTCTTTTATCGGCAGAAGATATAGACTGACCAATTTTATAAACGACCATGGTTGTGACAATTTAAATATTTCCTTGAGGACAGTGGTTGTGGCAGAAGGTAACAGAGGAGACATTGTCATCTAAAGTGTACATTAAAGACTTGCAAAACGTTGTAGAATGTTTTTGGCACCGCCACCTTGTCTTCACTTGTCCTGTGAGCAGTCTGCGTGAGTAATGAGCTGTGAAACTGTAGCCACCGATTTTGATGATCCGCTTTCCTCGGGTATTATAGTCGAAACGAATATTAGCTGTAAATAACATAGCTTTGTGAGTAGAGTTAAAACATAATTGAAGGCAAGTAATGTACATTCTGTACCTTAACACCGTCAGTTATATCTATATACCAGAATAAAGAATGATTTCGATTCTGTTGCTAAACTAATTCTAATTGATAGCTGGGTTTCTGATGATAGCCGTAGATTCTTAGCATCCGTAGGCGTCAAATGAGCTGTGCAGATGCTGCCGTGTTTTGGTGTGGGTCTACTTATTGAGAGTATTTAACTATAAGCATCGCACTTGACTGGGGCGCTGGTGATCGCAGTATGAGGGCAAGAGAGTGCCGTTGTTCTGTGCAAACAGCCATTCAACCAGAGAAGAGATACGGAAGTTTAAAGACAGCCGTTTCTAAACGTCGATTGGCTGAAATGATAATGAATTTCAATAACCTATCTAAACATCTACATAAACCCAACCTATCATCACCGATACAACCAACAGCGAAAGATTTTCTTACTAACGAATAAACTACAATGAGATTTTCACGTCATATATGAAGAATTGGAGTGGCCAGATCGAAGAAATACCTTTAGAACTAAAAAAAATGCAGCTGAATATTATATAAAAAGATGGAAAAGAACCAGCCAACCAGCCTGCCTTATGTATGGTTTGAAATTTAATAATTATCGCTTTTACTTACACTTTTATGATATGCTTGTTCCACATGAACATTTTCATAAAATGGAGAATTTTAATCGAATGATTAAAGCAAGCATTCATCTAACGCTTAATCTAGTTTAATTAAAATTTAACATATCAGTGGTTATGACAGAAGGTAATAGAAGACACGCAATCATCGATTGTATACATTACAGATTTGCAACAAGTTGTAGAGTGCTTTTGGCAACGCCATCTTGTCTTCAATTGTCCTGTAAGCATCCTTTGCGAGTAATGCGTGGAGAAAATGTAGCCATCAACTCTAATGATCCGTCTGCCTTTGGTATTATAATCGAACCGAACTCTGGCTGTAAGAAATAGTTTTGAAAATAGACACATGAATTGTACGGGTATGGCACCATACTCCGAAGAGCGGGGAATTGTTTTGCCTTCGTTATCCACAGCAGCAAGTATACGACTAGTTTTTTGGTGGACGGATGTTTTTATTGTAGTTAAAGTGTCAAACGCTGTGTGCAATATAAGATATTAAATGGCTGCATATTTAAAACAATGTCCTGCTATTCCATTGGAAAAACAAAATTACATCTAGAGAATGCTGTTATGGAGACTCCCCCATGGCAAGTAACGCAGCGTACATTTTGAAAATCAACATCATACTTCACTACTGGTTGTAACGAATTTGGGACCTGAGAAATAAGTGAGAATAAGCTCACCAAAATATCTATGAACTAATTTCTGACAATTGAAGAATGGTAGGTAACAACTATACTTAGGTTAGATTTGTTTCCTCCTGATTGGGGATGTACTTCTTCTTTACAAAAGAGCGCAGCTCCAAGAAAATACTCAAACCCCTGCATTCGGGTATTTTCCACCTCCTCGTCTCTTAGTTTTCGGAGTTTGGGTAGACGTTATCCGCAGCCAAATAACAACTCCCTAGAGGGTTGTTGTGTTCCTGCATGTGAGCATGGTCACCAGCAAGCTCCTATGGAGGTGGCATCATTAACGTATTGCAATTGTTTATAGGCTACGGTAATCGCTTTACATCAGGATTATGCCAAAAGATTATACCATCCCAGTAAATGTATTTTTTTCATATTATGATTTATTTAATAGTGAATGATAACAATAATATTCAGTTTTGTTCTGAAAACAGCACATGAAAAGTACGAATAAATTCTATGATTAGAAATAACGCTTCTTAAAAGTATGTATTACACAATGCCAACATTGCAGAATATCTGCGCTGCGTGTTATAAATCATATTATGATTGGACTTTACTAGCCAGCACTGATTAGCAAACGAGTGTACTCTAATTTTTATATATCCGCAAACAAATTGGACATAAGTCAGCCAGCACTAGTTGCTAATGTTGCCATAACAATCAAATAAATAAGCGAGGGCGGGTACGAGGCTGATTCCGGCCACATTTTGAAATACGTGCAAGTAGAGGCCAACCATTATCTTCAATTTACTATAAAGTAAAAGGATGAATAAGGTAAGTCCTTATCATGAGAGCTTAAGTTTAGGGACACACCAGAGTGTAGTATTAAAAAATTAGGTAATTCATAAATACTACATCTAGAGTTTGTCAATTAGAAAGATTGGTTACGGTAATGGAAATAAACGATTTGCTACAAGTTTTAGACTTTTGGTCTTCTCTTTTTATTACTTCCTGCTGTCAATTACTATTTATAATCCTCTAAACAGTAAAAGATCCCATACAATTTCATATTTATATCTACATTCAGTGACAACACTCACTCCGCTCTGGTGACGTTTTACTGTATCAAAACTCCGTTGTAAGCAATAATAATTAGTTAAAAGATATAACACCTAAATAAACCCTTATAATTATAGTTTTAATGTCTACTTATGTACAATAAAAATGAAGGCAAAATAAAGTACAAGAACCATGAGTAGAAGAAGATATATCTACAGATTTATATGTAATTTCCTTTGGAAGTAAACGTGACGTTGCAGAAGACCAGAAGGAACCTTCAGCTCTGCGGCACAGCGAAGACGTCTATTATGATAGTGTCAATAGACCCTTAAGGCTGACATTTCATCGATGCGAAGAAGAGCAGAGATGTGTTTCATACCCTTGACATATCGAGTGGAGTAAAGTGGGCTGCCGAATACGAAAACACTTCCCCGCTCCGCTCCTCGCAGTGAAGTGTTAGCCTAAGACATCCAGTGCACAGTGGCGTTAGGTAATGTCCTTTTCTACTCATAGACATGATAACTACAGCTACCATTTGCATATGATACAATATATATGCTTAAAAGCCAAAACCACAGAGGCGGGAAAAGCGGCAGCCGGCGCACACAAAAAGAGGGTCGCACCCGCTTTTTCTGTTACAGATACAAACAAATACGAATGTTATAAAAAATCCCGTCTCGGATCGCTGTCGCTTTCCCGCTTTTCCCGCCACTGTGGGTTGGGGCGTTAAAACTAAAAAAACAAAAGCGCTTTAGTAAAATACGCGTAGTGTTTAGCGTACGCATGCCTATCTTTTTTTATTATTCTAAATTATTAAAGAAGGATAGAAAACGTTCTACTGGCGGTAAATGATTATGAACATTATCTACAAATACAACTTTATCTAGAATAGTATATAGTCTAGCTGAACAGCCTCTACTATTATGAGTAGAACATCTCCACAGCAGCTTTCTGTCTTTGATAGTGGTTTTATACTTCTTCATCGAGAACCGGTATCCTTCAACATTTAGTATACGGTTGCCTCGAAACGACTCCACAAATTCGTATGGAGGTATCTCTGAAAATTAATAATTTTGTTATAAAGTAATTTTGTTATAACATAAAGTAAAGTCAAATAGTTGAATAATATAAAGTACTTCAGGAGGTTTTCGTAGTGGTAGTGTTAATGAGTAACCTGTACTTCTCTTGGTATAAGCAAAAGAAGAGACGAATATGCAGCATTATTAATTATTTAACACGTTAAGCGATATAATATGATGTTTTAAGAAAACACAAGGCCCTTCATAGAGCCTATCCTTACAGATATATCTGGTTGTCTTTATCAACTATTACATTATATCAATGGAGAGGTCAATAGTTTCTTGTATTAACATTTCAATACGAAATCATAATCTACTTCCGCTGGTATATTCTTCTTCATTCTATCGATCTATCACATCACGCCAAGACACTTGCAGGGTAGGCAGAGAAAACCGAGCGCTACATGAATAATAATAATAATTTCCTCTTCATGTTTCTGGCATGTATGAATTGCCAGAAACAAATAAAAATAAGGAACAAGAAATAAATTAGTGCTAAATTGAAAAATTTTTATTATTACTTTATATTCGTGGTGAAATTTAACTAATAAGAGATATAATACCCGAGTGAATTAAATTTTAAGACACTGCTGGCAATATTTACAGTTTACATATTTAAAAATATTAACATCATCTTTGGTAATCTTCTGAACAAAATGGCAATTTCAAAAATGATTCGGAACTCAGACCAAGAAAGAAAGAAAAAATATAGTGGCGGATAAAGTGAAGCCAACACTGCAAAAATATGTGCATAAAATTGCGTGTCGTACACTGTACACTGTCATAAATTGCGTCCACTAGGTGAAAAATATCTTGCCTACTAGAATCTATTTTCCTCGCATGTACAACTAAAGTAAGTGTTTTTTTTCTCTTAATGATGACGAAATTTGAAAAAAGTGGAAACTTGTGGCAAAGTCTGAAAATATTGTAATTTACATCCTAAAATACGTCATATCTCATAGTGGTTAAAAAAGGATTCTAGCTTAAATATACATACGTATTTTATTAACAATGTTTTTACAATGTCAATATACGAAACGCTGTGCATTATGCCGTTATTAAAATAAAAACTTTTAAATAAAAAAGAGGTACTTAATTGAAGTAGATGTTTGTTAACATAGTTGCTGACGCCGACAAAATCTGATAATGAAATTTTTTTTTTTATAATAATTAACTAATCATGTAACGATCAATGAATAAATATAAAAACAATTCAAATATACCGTAATGATGGGTTGCGTGTCCGAAAATTAAAGTTATAGTCTCAGGGACATCGGTAAACATACAAGTACATAAAATCATAGGTACGCGCCGAATATAAATATTAAAAAAAAGTTTTATTCATTTTAGAAATCGGTTAATACAATTTTTAGTTTTAGATAGAATGATAGTTTGTTGTGTGAAATTTTATAGCTAGTGATGCCTACTAATGGCCCTGGATGAAAGTAAACTAGAAGCTCAGTTATGCTGTTATAATTGTCAGAACATATTATAATATCAAAGAATATTTCAATGACAAACATTGAAATTTTTTTATTATGTTATTATTATTGCGACATGTACTTTTGAACATTCCTATAAATTTAATGTTATTTTGATTCGAATATTATTATAACTATATTATTCATTGTACTGTGACATCCTGAATATCCTATTACCTCCTTATATGACCTGTAAAGAGCTCGGCTTATAGAACAAATGTTATGTGAATAAATGTATATGAATATGATCCTAGTTTGATCTTTACTTAGACGCCATGAGATAAAAGTAAATTTATCTATTACTGTCCATTGGACTTCAAAACAAGAACATTCATGTCGTGTGACTTAAGTTGTGAAGTGCAATTATATTCATGTCATGAAGTATAATACTACTGTTAAACTACTACTGATATTGTCATATAATAAAAAAACTTATAAAAAATCTAGTGAAATATGTCTTGTAGTAATTACCACTGACTTTCTCAAAAAATTGAATTGAATAATAAGCACGTATCGATAGGTCAAACGTTATTCGAAGACGCATCACGGGTAGAAACAGTAGCAATAATATTGCTATAGCCACATTTTAGACTACGTATACCAATCCATAGTATAATACATTATTACGAAATATGGCCATTACACTAGCTATCAGTGGCATAGCAGGACTATCGATACTTGAACAACACTTTGAGAACCTCTTCCTATTTTAAAATGAGGTTTTGATAACTAAAAAAAATCATTTTTGAGAAAAAAATGTTATTGTCTTGTATCCGATTCCCTATCCATTTGCATAAAATTTTAAGACATGCCATGCTTCCTAATGATATTTACCCATAACATAATTTACGCATAACATTTTCAAGCATAAATTTATTTACGCACTATGATACGCACTATATTTTTATACGCATAATAATAATATACTTAGAGAAAAGTCAAGTTTTGTAAATTTGTTATATGTATCTAAAACATATTGACGGCTTAGGGGTGGCCTATTACACAAATAATATTAGGCTAATAGTCATTATGCCTTGTAACATTATGCAGATTAAATTATATGATAAAACAAATTAGCCTATAAGATAATTATAATCAACATAAAATGTATGCCAAAAATAATTATGGCAAAGTATTATGATAGGTACCAAAAAAAATTATGCCCAAATATTTATGCCAAAGTATATTAGGAAAAAAAGCATTATGCGAAAAGAAGGGATCCCCTTGTACACTAAAAATCTTAAAGTTTTGTGTTTCAAAATATTATAAAAAGACTGTTTTTGTAATTAAAAAATACGCAAATATATAAACAGTTCCTTTTGAAAAGTAATTGATTGTGCAATTAGTAAAAATGTTTCGTCTATTTGATCAAACAAGACTGTTTATTATTGTTTTCTTTGTATCACTTGGGCGGACTGGCGAGCAGTTGGCTTCCTATTACTGGCCTCAGTTACAAGCATGCGAGGCTCCGTCTTCCATTTTTCGTTTTCGATTTAGTCTATTAGAAAAATCAATTCGATGACCCTTCAGCTATTTAGATTTTATTAGTAATTATGTGTATATATTATACGCATACACTCATATGTAGTAAAAGATATATTTATCACTTTGGTTACAACGTTCTCGTAACATACGCAAGGAATACATTAATAAGATTTTTCTTCAGATTCAAGAAGTTCATAAACAAATAAAAAGGATGTGAGAAAGCAATTACATATCTAACGTGGTTCATACTTAGCACATAAGCCAGGAACATTTTTTATATCACGAAATTATAAAACTTTCTACAGTTTTTATCAAAAAGTCTTATCCATTTTCATTTAAAACTTATATACTATACCATTCCTGACACAACGGAATGATTGTGGTCGTTTTTAATGAAAACTATTTCATCATTCACTGTGTATATGATAGCTCTACATCCCATATTATGATGAGTAGAACATCTCCAATATCTCTTTGGATTGCTTGCGCTTTTATAATTCCTCATGGAGTATCTGTATCCATCGCAATATATCATTATGCGGCCTTTATGTGACCTTATGATGCGGTATTCAGCTGAAATTTAAAAAAAATGCGAAGGTCACTATATAATAACAGTAGTTAAAATGGTTTTAGTGCACAAAGAAAATCCAATTCAACATTACTTCTATATGGCAGTTAAGGTTACGAATGCTTAACGCACAAATTAAATAAGCGCTGTAATGCACGCTTCTACACAAGTTTACAAAATATTGCGAAATAAAAACATTTGATTACAGTGTAGAGACGCGAGACCTCAATATAATTTTTGACGAGCTCAGTGGTGCACTCGTGAATGACGCGACTTTGACACCAACGCACGGGGGGTTAGATTCCCATACAAGACAAAGATTTGTGTGCATGAACATGTCTGTTTGTCTTGGTACGGATATTTTTAAGAGAGGTAGGGCGCATCAAAGCAAGAAGTACCTCCACCTCACAGAAAACCTCAGCCAAGTAACAACTGCTTATAGGGTTGTTGTGTTCCTGCGTGGGAGTGTGGTCACGGGTAAGCTCCTAAGGAGTTGCCGTTTTAGCAGCAGAGGAGGAGGCTACGGTAAACGCATTACATCAGATGGGCCTTATGCTTGTATGCCTTCAATGGTAAAAAAATAGTCATATACAATACAAAAGTAATAGCCTGAAACTGGACAACATCAAATATAGTAAACCACAAAAAATGTAGTAAATTAGGGCTTTATTAACATAATTATCATCACTCACGTTATAACGTTAGCGTCAGGAATAGTGAGTAGCAAATAAACAGAACGTAGAATGTCACAGCTCCGTTCCAGGCAACAGACACTAAAGTTAACTGCGATCTTTCCTGATACTATGAAAAGATCGCAGTCAACTGTTCCTGCTGCGAGTGCGATCATTTTGGATATTTATTTCTACTGTTTTATAACCCACCATGACTGTAAAACGTATATACAGTCAACACAAAAGCGGTAAAGATTAATTTTTGATTAAATTAATTTTTAAGATTAAATTAATTAATTAAGTTTCACTACAGGTTTTGTATGAGATATGGACATATTCATACTTTGAACAAATTCACTTCAATCACATTCATTGAATAAATTTCAATTTCATTATAAATAAATTTCAAAATTAATATTTTTAGGGGGTGGGCAACACAAGAGTGACACCCCTGGTATTGCAAACGTCCATAGTCTACGGTAACTACTTACCATCAGGCAGGCCGTAAGCTTGTTTGCCACCTTAGTGGTATAAACAAAAAAAAACAAAAACGCAGGAATTGGATGGATGAACTTAAACATTGCAGACAAACACCCTTTCGTAAATGCAATATAATATTCTTTATTTCACCACATAGAAATAGTATAATGTTATGAGTACAATAGTGGCTTACAGTTAAGACACAAAAGGCGTTTTTAACGCTTAAGGATAGAGGTAAATACTTATACGTACCATGAATAAATGTTATGATCTTGAGAACGATGATTGTAAAGCAGATATTAATGTGATGGAATATGAACAACTTTTACAGGAGGAGTCGGAATAACAATTCAATGTCTTCACACAAATTCTCTAATTAATTTTGTATATTCGAGATGGCAAAATATTGTTGCGATTTTAATAACGGTGCTAGAGTGAAAACGGTTCATTTTGATAACTTTTATTCCTATATGTTATATCCAGCACATTTTTCTGCTCTTACATTTGTAGCGTATAATCTACATAATGTATATTAATAACTAGGCATAGTGGTATTTTGTGTAATGGCAAGTCGCAATTTGTAAAAGCATTTTAAGAAAATATATTTTTAAAACTACTAAAACAAGCATAGATCTGACATTTTAATATCATTAATACATCCACTAAAATATTTTATTTAAATACCTATGGATATACATATATAGACTCTCTCACGCACACAACACAGTCATCCTCTCAAAAATGGTATGGAACTCACGCGACTCGAGTCGACTCGCCATGGGCCTTGAAACGTGAACATATTGACGAAAATTGAACATCAAAATTTTGACGTAAGTACTCTCTCTATCTATCTATAGCTTCACGCCAAATCCCTTGCGGGGTAGGCAGAGAGAACCGAGCGCCACGTGACTCGATCCTTACATATCTCACTCGCTTTTTTAACATTCATTGCTCTTCTCATGCACGCTCGCCGGTTTCTAGGGCTCCTGACATCACCTTCTGATAGAACACGACCAATTTGGTCATGGTAGGTAAGTATTGGCCTTCCCCGGCTCCTACATCCTTCCACTTTTGCATTGTATATCTGCTTCGTCATTCTTTCATCTTGCATTCTTTCTACATGCCCGAACCATCGGAGCATGCCTCTTCTTATTTTAACACCGACGCTCTCTTTCAGACCAACTCTATTTCTAACATCAGACGTAAGTACAATATCTAATAATAAGAAATTAAAAATGATCGCAAATCGTTTGAAAAATGCAATTTTTTGTCAATTTTTTTTTTGATCAATTTTTGATCAGGCTGGTTAACTTTCTTGAAATAGTAATCTACATAATTAAAAGCGAAAGGAAATAGAAGAATTTGTGAGTATATGAACTGTACACCATGACGGTAGTGGTGGTTAGTTTCGTAAGGCAGTTGAGTAGTTTGATTGAAACTGATCATAAAAAGCGATCTTTCATAGTCTATAAACATGGCTAGACCAATTCGATCATTTTATCATCTGTTGGGTTTATACATATATAGCTGAAATTATAGCCAATGGCTACGTGTAAGAAAAAATATATCACTCGCATAGTGTGTGCGTGCTGTCTGCGGCACTGTGGTTCTTAAGCGGGTTAACCGATTTAGATGTAAGTAGTTTTTTTTATTTGCAAGCATGTTTTCTAGCGGTGGTTCTTAGAGATGTTTTATCAAAATCGGTTCAGCCGTTTCAAGGTCATCAGCTCTTTTGTTAGGGATCATAAACGCATAATGGGTATTTACTTTGCTTTTAAACATATCACGTGACATAAAATTTGAATCACCCATGTATGCTAGGAACATAACTATGCAATAATGTGGTTTTGTTTATTTTTATAGGTTTTTGTGTCGGGGGTTATTAAAATTTTTAATTTATAACGTAAAGCCATTGGCAGCATACATCACAACTAGTTTTGCGAGCATCGACTTATATTACCTACGGTATAGACTGGCTGGTCTCTAAGAAATTAACGTTACTTGCAGCGCAAAGCGGAGCGGTAAATAAAAGGCGAACACTTCCACTGAGCGCCCGTGTTAGAAAGAGATGAAATGAATTACTTCGGCTGCTATAGGAAGTCATAAATGTGCTCATTAAATTGTTTGTGTGGATCAAAATTAAATAATATATTAATATATGATAAACTTGCGTAAGATAAGTAATCCCATCTGTCTTTTTAGAGTTTCTGGTATTAATGAGACAAGTTTTAAAAACACACGACGGCATTTTAAGGTCATTCAACGACGAAAAAAAAAATAGCTTCACTCGACTACACTCATTGACTGTGGACACGCGACTAAACCTGGGTTGTTCAAAATCGGCCGTTGTGAACGACTTTCGTACTCAGTTTTGTGGAAAGGTACATGCAGTCTATACCGTAGATAATGTAAGTCGATGGTTGCGAGAGAAAACCAATGCGAGTTACAAATTAACGAACAATACTTTAATGATTACAATAATTTTTAACACGAGGTCATTGACTGCATACAATACAGATCAAGCGTTATACAATATAATGAAAGCTATTGGGCGTTAAAATTAACGAACAATACTTTAATAGGTTCCCTGTCCGATGAATCGCATGTGATTCACGCGACTCTTTTTGTACCAACACTGACAAGTACATGAATCATATATGAACAAACTTGAAGGCTATTATACTTATTTATTTCAATTGGACGTAGCAAGATAAAGATAATTTTTAGTATGGGGACATAGGAAGTACATATTCTTTTGTCAAAAAAAGAGAAAAGTTACGTGGTAATTTTTATTTGTTTCATAATTGACATGGATGTGGCAACAAATTTAGATGGTAAGTTAGTATAAGAACACAAAGGAAACAACAAAACTATCTAAAACCTAAATATTGTGACGAGCTCGGTGGCTCAGTCGTGAATGACGCGACTTTGACACCAACGCTCGTGGATTCGATTCCCACACAAGGCAAACATTTGTGTGCATGAACATGTCTGTTTGTCTTGGTCTGGTTTGATGTCTCTCCGCGGTAAGAAGATACATTCGTCATTTCGTCACCGTGACATGTCGATGTTATCAAGACGTCTCGCTTGTCATGCCACTTCAGAACGGTCAAATGGGTTGAATTAAACAATTTTTAACGGAAGTATCGCGTATTTTATTTATTTTGTTGAACCTGACGTTTCAAACGCTTTGCAGCGTCCGTGGTCGCAGGAAGACGGACGCTGCAAAGCGTTCGAAACGTCAGGTTCAACAAAATAAATAAAATACGCGACACTTCCGTTAAAAATTGTTTAATTCAATGTGTAACAATCGCGAAAACCTAAGACAAGTCAAATGGGTATCTAATTGTCTTGCAACATTTTTAATAATTATAATCAAAATCACAAAATCTTTTGTTGTTATGAAAAATAAGTAAAAAAAGAAACGTTAGCAAATGATAAAAAAAAACACGTCTTATGAAACAAATACGAGCAGAAGCATATAAGATTCACGCGACTTACTAAGTAATTATGTGACCATGGATATGTGATCGTGGATCACATATGCGTCACGTTTTCACGTTTTTTTAACGTAAGTAATACGTTTACGTGCTTAAAAATATACCCGCTGAATAACAAATAGTAGCTGAATTGAGGAAAAAAGTGTTGGACATTGCTGAATGAAATTTGTGTGTTATACGGGAACAAGAAACCTGTTAATGACTACAATATTTTTTTAATACAAAGCCATTGACTGCGTATACGATACATGTCAAATGTTATACAATGGAATAATAACTAATGGGTGTTACAAATTAACGAACAATACATTAATGGCTACGATAATTTTTAACACAAAGCCATTGACTGCATACAATACAGCTCAAGGGTTATACGAGTAGAATGGAATAAAAACTAATGGGAGTTACAAATTAACGAACAACACATTAATGACTACGATAATTTTTAACACAAAGCCATTGACTGCATACAATATAGCTCCAGTGTTAAACAATGGGATGGAAACCAATGGGAGTTACAAATTAACGAAGGCTACTTGGATGGTTATGATCATTTTTTACGCAAACGACTTCGTCATTAATAGTGTACAATACAGCCCTACAGCCATTGTTACAATGAGTTGAACACCTCCAATGCGATTTTGGATTATTTGGCGTTTTGTCACTTCTCATAGAGTATCTATAACCATGATATATCAGTACGCGGCCTCTTCTGGACTTTATGAAGTGGCAATCACCTAAAAACAAATATTAAAAGATTAATGTACAGGTAAACATTTTCAACATTAGAATTTTAGAAGGGAGCTTGATAAGGGTGTGTCAACACTTAGCGGGATCCTATATCGTACGAAAGGTAATAAGTATCGTAAGAAGGGTCCATTTGTCTATGAATTCGCTTCTGTGAAATGAATTAGTTATCGATAAACATTGGATTAACTGCCTTTAAAACTAATTTTTCAGATAACAATTAATATGTCACTGAAGAACTTTATATTAATCTCATTCTACTTATCTAAGCTCAAATAAAAGAAAAATTGAATAGGAAATAAGTTAGTAAGGTCCATACTAGGACAACATTGCACCATTGCTTACGTACCTACACAATATATCTGATGTAGTAACTAAAATTAATAGTGATTGAATTCAGATACTGGCACAATATGTTAGCTGGGCATAAAACAAATAACATAAAGTTAAATAACGAATTAAATGAAAGCTGCACTTGTAATTTATTTCATTAATTTACTTCTCTACGATAAAAATTACTTATGAAATAAGAAATATTATGTAGACATTTTCTTTGATACACACACAGATCAAGCAAAAAGAATGAAAGTGGCACAAATGGATTTCCCAAAGGCAAGTCAAGAGTTTTTAAATGTTAAATATTTTTATTATGGGCCCAGTGGCGATCAGAAGCCATATGCACAAGCCGAAGAGTATTCTGATTGGAAGTGTTGATTCGGAAAATAGATCAAAATCATCTTGAGCTTAGGTGATTCTTGCCCCTGAGGTTTACATATCTTTTGTATGTTATACTAATACACTATATAATAATCATGGCAAGGTTTAGCTTTTTTTTATATATATGTACATATAATAAGGATAACGCCGCCGGAATGTATTTTCTTTCCTTGACTAGAGGAAAAAGTACAAGAGAAGAAAATTACAAACATTTATTAGAACGAGGCCTTAGATAGTCAATTTCTTCTAAGCACCTTTGTTATCTTCTCAAAAGGAGTTATTATATTATGTAACAGTAGGCGGATGATTATGTTCATTTTTAACGCGAATTACAACATCATTATCAACAGTATATATTACAGCTTTACATTTATTATTACAATGGGTAGAACATCTCCAGTATCCCTTTGGATTGCACGTACTCTTGTACTTCAGAGAATATTTGTAGCCACCATAATGTATCATTTTATACCCTTTTTTGGACATCACCACCTGATAGCCAGCTGAAATAAAAAAAAAATAGTGAAGAAGAAAACAATTACTAGCAGTTTCAAAGTACACTTGCATAACACGAAAACACGACTAGCTCGCAGAGGTGATGTTGTGTATAAAGACTTGGAATATCATAGCACTGCTTAAATAAGTAAATCTAGCACTATGCTATTCATATTACATATAGGCGAACTAATAAACTAAAGTACAACGAAATACTCTTTATAAAGAAAAATAAATATTATTCACGCACTCTAAAAAAGTTTTTTTTGAGGACGATGATGATATCTAAAAATAAAACAAGATAAAAAATTATACTTTTATCGTATAATTATCACTTTTTCTCTGTCTGTATGTTGCCCTTTTCTTCTTGTCCTTTGTTCTTGGCAGATTTGTTCCATCTTCAACGGGTGTACCAGCGTATGTCTTTGAGCTTAAAATAGGAATCTTACTATTCCGACATATTCTCGTATTAATACTCTTCATATTGAATACTTTCTTTGTATGGAAGTAAACAAAGCAGGTTAAATAAAATTACATGTAAATATGTGTATTTACTGTATTTAGTACATCTCTTGAGCATTTGCTTTGCCTCTACACATATGAAGCCTTACTCTTTGTTTTGTGTATTTTAATTCTTATCATCTTTTAGCTGTAAGTGTTCGCGAGGTCCCGGTGATAAAGGAATGATTTTTATCTTTTATGAAGTATTGTAGTCACATTTCGAGTTATTTTAAGAATGTAAAATATTGTGACCATGTTATTCCACAGAAAACGTGTTAGACAATTTTAACATTTTGAATTGAAACTGACAGAAAAGGGTATCCACCACACCAACCCTTACTCATTCCACTGCAGGGACACGGGTCTCCCTTCAACCGAAGGGGATTAGAGCATACTGCACCACGCTGCTCAAATGCGGATTGGCGGAGGGCCTGTGTTTTCAAGCCGCCCGAGGGCCGCCGACTTAGCTTAACGACTGTCATCTATCGACAACAGCCGGGACCGACGGCTTAACTTGCCCTCCGAAGTACGGAGAAACTCGAGATAGATAAACCCATCCATAGACAGGCTGCGGTCGACGTTGCTTAACTTGCTTGTTTGGTTAGAATCACACGCGCAACGAGGCCATCGAGCTCTCATCGAGAAAAGAGTATCAATCTCAACAAAATAATTATACTTTAGAAATATGCAGCTACATGTCAATGTGATAGTTGAAAAACAACGGGACAAATCTGATATCACGACCATCAAGTCGATTCTAAAAATTAAAAAAATTGATTAATTTACAAAAAATCACTTTATGGAAATACTGATAATGTAGTATTATAAAGACACCTCTAGGTGCCGAGAGTTTATAAATAATGGTTATAAAAGACAATCATTAATGTTCAATAAGTTCAGTAGAATACTTGCTTTCACAGATTAATATTGATCGTTATAATCATCTAATGACTGTGAGTATTATTAAGTACGACAATTTCATTATTACAAGTATATAAATACGCTTTACAGCCTAGGTATTGGTGGGTAGAACATCTCCATCTCACTTTTGTCGATGTGTTTTTGTCTTTCATTTGCGCAGAAAACCTATATCCTCCGATAGCAATCAACTGTCGACCTTTTTGTGAAGTGACAATAGAGAATTGTATTCCTGAAAATAAATATACACTGGTCATTTAATTTAAAAAAAAAACAATTTGGATAATTGGGTTATAAGTGGCTTATATCAAACATTCTGAGAACACAGCTGAGCTGAGCAAAGTTGAAGGCAGTGCAGTGCACTCTGCTAATAACTTCACGCCAAATCTCTTGCGGGGTAGGCAGAGTAAACCGAGCGTCACATGACTCGACCCTTACAAATCTCACTCGCTTCTTTAACATTCATTGCTGTTCTTATGCATGCCCTTTTTTATATTAAAGCAATAAATGATCTATACCTTTCAATAAAATATGTTTTTTTTATACTACGTCGGGAGGCATACAAGCATACGGCCCACCTGATGTAATGGGGGTACCGTAGCCTATTAACGCATGCGATATATTAAGTATCACTCGCGCGATGCCTCCGCTGCTGCTTACACAGCCACTCCTTGGGAGCTTACTGGTGACTTCACTCACACGCAGGAACACAACAACCCTCTAGGGAGTTATTTGGCTGCAGTTTTCTGTGAGGTGGAGGTACTTCCCCAGACGGGCTGCTTTGATGCGCCCTACCTCTCTTAAAACGTCCAGACCAAGACAAACAGACATGTTCATGCACACAAATGTTTGCCTTGTGTGGGAATCGAATTCACGAGCGTTGGTGCCAAAGTCGCGTCATTCACGACTGAGCTACCGAGCTCGTCAAAATGTGTAGATACAACCTTGTTATACAACTGTCTTCTACCCAATCTTTTAAGAGAGGTACGGTACAGGTCACTGGGGATGAACCTCACAGAAAACCGCAGTCAACTAACAACTCCCTGAACGGTTGGTGTTGGTGTTTCTACTGGTGGGTGAGATTACCAGTATTGTATTGTTATATGAGCCGCTCGGGTTGCAACGAGCGAGCGATAATTGCTGTATTGCAAGCGTTCATAGGCTAAGGTAACCTTTTTATATTAGGTGGGCCACGTCCTTGCATGAGTGCCGATCTTGTAAAAAAAAGCAACTGAGAACTAGAGTTTGGATGAGGGGTAACTTATATAAATATTTATTAGATTCTGAAAATTCTTTTAGTTATCTACGTTATCTAAATACGTTTTCTATTTGTATTGGCTGCTTTATATTCATAGTTCGGTGAAAACTGGAAAATACAAATTCTATGCGAGCGTAGATACCAATTTACATATATAACTTTACGCCAAGTTCCTTGCGGGGTAGGCAGCGGGATACAAGCGGCGCATAATTCGGTTACACAGCTCACTTGCTTTTTTAATAATCATTGATCTTTTCCTGTATACTTTTCTTGTATAATTACTAGGGCTCCAGCCGCCTTATGATGACCCACGTCCTATTTGCTCATGGTAGTTGAGTCTTGGCCATTAGCTAATATTTAATAAGTAGTTGCTCGACTGAAGAAGTACTTCCACCTTGTAGATGACCATAGCCAAACAACATTTCCCTGGGATTTAACAATAGTGTAATTTCAAAAGCTTTAGTTCACCATCAATCTGGTGAGGAGTTGTAATATTAGCAGCGGTAGCGACAATGAATGCAGTAAATGCTTGTTTGTTACATCTTCAAAAAAAATACTCGAAAATTAAGAAGTATATATTACTCCAGGGTAGAAGCGTCGATCATTTCTCCAAAGATGGATGGTTGATGGTTGGAAAGTCAAATACGCATATTTGATTTCCTTTTTGACTTAACAATTTTCTGTACATCCAAATTGCCCTTAACATTTCAAATTCATCCTCTACATTCTTCAACGTATTAAAGGCTGCCTAAACAGGTTCTAAGTTCAAAAAACATTAAAATTCAGTTCATTCAGGATGAGTTTACCAAATCAAAGTATGAACTTTTTCACATGATTCGGACAAAATTAATATAAGTAAATTTATAATTAATTAATTAATTATAATTAATTTATTTGTATTTAATTTTAAATTTATATAAGTCTCAAGTCTGACTGCACTTGGAGAACTGCAGTCACCTTTGGGCGGGAGCACCTGGATACCAGCTTGGACCAAGTGATTCGATTCACAGACGAGCTGTGAGAATTGTCGACGATCCTAAGCTTACACATGGTTATGGACCCATAAGCTTAAGAATAGATTTTGCCTTCCTTTGTGTGTTCTAACCATTGTACAACGGCCTGAGTTCTGAAGAATTATTAAATATGATGCCGACAGCTACTTTTTATAACCACACCGCTCGCCGGCGGCGGGGAGTTCACTCTCACACGCTGGAACCGCAATAGACGCGGACTGTGCGGTTTCCAGAGAAGTTATCTTCCCAGATCACTCAAGTTGTGCAATGAGCCTAGGTTTTTCCAAGGGACTACAGCATGGGGTTCTTAAAGAAAGGCGTGAAGAGGTTTTTAGACGGTCGGCAACGCATGAGTGACACCCCTGGTGTTGCAAATGTCCATAGGCAACGGAGACTGTTTACCATTAGGCAGACCGTATGATTGTTTGCCACCTTAGTGGTTAAAAGACTTTAAATATTCTACATTTGTTAAATGTATCTCAACACTAATTACATAGGGTCGTCTATTCTCAAACCGACCTTTATTATGAGCACTCGATAACAACATCAAGACCAAGAGAACGAGGCATGTTCGTCCGATGAACATCCCTCGTTCTCTTGTTGCATGCAAATGTTTGTATGACGCGAGACCTCTGTCCTAAAATATATGTTGATGTAGTGCAGTGGTGGTGGATGTTATCATTTTATGTCATATATAGTGCATTTTTTATATCATCATGAATGTATGGAAGCAGGAAACTGAAAATTTCGGCCATGTCCTCAGCTCAATTCACTATCATTTATTTTGTTTTAAAAATATCTTAAATTGTTTAAAAATAATGTAACATTCAAAACTATTTATAACTGAAAATAGTATTTCTCTTACAATAAAAACTTAATAACTAGGTTTTCAAAATTAATAGCAATGAATAATGTAACAATTAACAATCAACCATTTACTTATTGCAGTGAAATTCAGACATGTAAATAATGTAGTCGTTTTAACTGATTATCCCAAATTTTAAATATGTTTCAGTTTTCAGTTGCTTTTTGTTTCATTATATGTTCTTGACGAGGTTCTCCAACTTTCTCGAACCTTTTCTTTTTCACAGTCTGTCATTTCCAATATTGACTTTTTTCTCATTCCTTTCTCTTTTCTCTTCAAAATTTCACGCTTATTTCTTTCTGTTCTTACTGCCCATCTTGCAGGATTATTTTTCATTCTTACATAATCAAGCCTGCTGGCTATTCTCTTCTTTTCCAATTTTTCTTCTCTAGTTAATTTTCTCTTTGGTCGTTTCTTTCTTGTTGCTGTAACAAAACCCGTTACTACTTTTTTATCGCTTCTGAAAATGTTATAGTATAAAGGCGTTTACAGTAATAAAATCATCATATTGCCTGCCAAAATATATTTAATATCCATTTTTTGCTTCATATAACAAATTTAGTATACTAAGATTTATTACAATTAACATTAGTATATAAAATTCTTTGAATTGAAACATCACTCTTAGTGATATATAGAATGTAACTTTATACAAATTCGGTGCAGTATTGTAAGGACGTTTCGTTTATATCCAATTGGAGCACTAAGCTAACTAGAAATATGAACATCTTTCAATTGTATTACATTAAAGCATACATTACTACAGGTATTATTGGTTGATACTTAAAACTAAAAAACAAGTTACTTAAAACTAGAAAACTTTATTAACTTTATTTATGCTACCAGTGTAATAAGTAAACAAAATCATTAATAATTCGGTTGGAACGTAACCAGCTAGCAAGCTTTGAGTCATTATACTTACTAATAATATTATAATGAAGAAGATGTATTCATTTTGTCGTTATACTCCTTATATCTATGTCGCTGTGACTGGTGTTATAGTTTTAATAAATAAGTGACACTTAGGTGTTTCCTCATAAATTCAATGACACAAATATTAGGTAATCGAATATACGAAGAGGTTCAGAATCACGTGAAAGACTATCATAATAATTTTAGCAACAAAAATCATCCGTTTCTACGAACGTAACATTAACACGCAATTGACATTATAGACATGTCACATGCTACATACACATGAAAACTTATTTTTAAAGTTACTAAGTAAAAAATATTTGAGGTTTTTCAGATGATTGTTTATAACTATTGAACTATGTACATTATATTATAAGATTATATTGTGACAGTTCTCGAATAGATAAAAATATGTACATCACAGTAAGTGCACTCCGACCATTAGTAGGGGTCGCAAATCAGTTTTCAAATTTAAATTAAGGGCAAGTAACATATTTTTAATGACGGGAAAATTATTGATCGAACAAAATTGCTTCTTTTCATAGGTTTGAAACGGACTTCGCCAAATTTATATCGGTGAATAAGAGCAGAGGTATGTGGCATTCAGATCTCTCTGCTTACTCTTCTTCTCTTAGTGGTAATGCGTAAGTACGATTATTGTATGCACTCTTCGTGACAATTAAATATTATGATTATGATATATTTGTATTGAATATCTGATACTTCGGACATTTATTCATAATTGGCTATTGTATCTTTTGTAGAAAGTTATTTGTTTTAAAATTAGTAGTATCCATTATAAACTTTAATACTTGCTAAAGGTTATAGTTACAGAGACTTCGGTTGATTTGATTTGTTATAGAAATTATTTCACCACGGTGTTACATTTTTTATTGTTTATTTACGAGTATTATACATATTACATTAACCACATCTATTGCAAAATAACAGGGTTCTGTCTGCATCAAGTCGCTCTTTCCATATCATTCATTTAATGACTGTGAGAATTATTCGTTCTAACTATATAACCATCTATAGTATGAAGTTTAGCTGTACATTTGTACTTTACACGGTTTGAACATATCCACCTGATTTTCTTTTCTTTGGTTCTCCTTCTGTCCCTCGCTTGACTGAAAGTATATCCTTCTAAAACTATCATTTTGTTACCACGATTGGATATGACGTATTGCGCTGGAAAAACATAAATATTATATTAATTTATACACGACCTCTCGTGCGACAATAGACTATTTCCATCTACGCACTCATCAGGTAAACTTAAATTTCGTATCAATTTGTACTCCCTTTTGGAATGCAAATTTGTTTTCAGTTCACATTTAATTCACATGCAATTCAAGCATTGGGACTTTAAAATATTAGGTGTACATAGCTTATTTTTTGTTTTGTGTAACGAATATATCATCTGTTTTTATATTGTTCGTGTTTAAAGTATTCGTTTTAAGGTTTAAATATTTATTTTACGATAGATTGTAACTATTTCGAAGTCAATAAATATTTATTGTTATTTTAATGGGTTATAACGATATGCATGTTTCTTTAATCAACATTAGTATTGCTATGTATTTGTTCCACTGCACGAGTAGTAACAGATTACTAATTCATTAAATTATTAATATATATTCCAATTTATAAAAATACTTACTGTGATTTACAATAAATTACATTTATTTATTACTTTATTGTTTATGACTTTATATTGCAAACGCTCGTAGACTACCTTGTATTTAAAAATTATGAGTACACAATTCTCAACCATTTTTGAAAATCCTTTTTTATCGATTGGGAATCTATCACAGTAATAACATATTGTTATTCAAAATGATTCCTTACACAGTATATTTGTCATAAACAATTGTCTGAAATCGCCTATTTTGGCTGATATGACTTGCAGGAAGTTTGTTTTTGATGTTATTCACGATTTATTACTTTTTCGCTGAACAATGCGCGGTGTGGTCCTAACGCTAACATTTGGAAGCGAGAGCAGGGTCAAGTGAGGGAGATCATGAAAATTTAATAAACGCGGTCGAGAACTATGCGGAAAATTTTCTCCGTAGCACTTATCTGAGTTCATAATTATGATTAAGAAAGAGAGTAGGTCTGAAATGATCGTTGCTAGTATATAAAGTAAAGCTCCTCTGGTTTGGGCATGTTTAAAAAATAGAATGGATAATAACAACGAATTAAACATACGACGTGTAAGTACCTTGGATGCAGGAGCCGAAAAAGGTCTGATATATCAACAGATGGAGTCAAGAGTGCTAGGAACGTGCATGAAATAGCTACGAATTTTAAAGAAATTAGTGAGTTGTGGATAGACTGATGTAGCTCTCTGTTCTCTGCCTACCCCGAAACTAGGTACGAAGGTATAGACATATAGTTTGTTAATTTTCTGATAAATTTAAAAAAGATAATATTCATAGTGCTTAATACAAATGTCGGGAATTGATATATATCTGACGGTGATCGTATATTCTTAGTACGTCAATTTCAACTGTTTTAAAGTCTAATATATAGACTTTAAAAACAGTCGAGGTATTAATTTAAAATTAACTTCAAAATTGACTGTAATGCTAAAAGGAATGTATTTTAAAACAAGAGAGTTATTTCATAACAATATTTTCTTACACTAAGAAGTTAACTATAGCTTATTGCATAGAACTCCGTCTACAGTAACTGTCTGATCAGGTTTCCTACTTTGTAAGTGGGTGTTATCAACTGAAAAAATGTGTTTTTATCAAATAACATTTCTGTATTTACTATTCGCTGTTTAATAATTTAATGTGTATGGTTATTGTCCCCTCGAACTATATAACTATCTACAGTATCCAATTTCGCTGAACATTTATAAGTCATACGTTTAGAACATATCCATCTGATTTTCTTCCCTTGGACTCTTCTCCTATCTCTCACCTGAGTGAAAGTATACCCGTCTAATAATACCATTCTGTTACCACGATTCGATGTGATGAATTGTGCTGGAAAAAGATAAATTATGTATTAATTTAACCAACTTATACGCGTTACCGTGCTATACACATTTGGTTTGCACTAAATATTCTGAGCACTTTGTTTCCGTAAATCTAAATTTGTCTTTAACATGTATTTCTCTTCGGGATATTTTTCGGCCAAATTTTAAGAGGGAACTATTCATAGTTCAAGTTCATTAATTGCGTTTCATGTAGTACGTAGTAGTTATCACAATCTTAAGAATGTAGTACCAAATGAACCATGATTTCGTACCGCATTTTCAGATCTAATCATAGGTACATTGGTAATTTTTTATTTAAAATTTCATACAAATTACTATCAATGTACCAAGCAATTAGTGTTAATCTTCTTCTTCTCAGCGTATTCCCGTTTCCTAATCCATTAGAATTGTCGGGGTCCGCTACCAAATCCTAAGGATTTGGCGAAGATACTGATTTTTATAGGGAGCGACTTCTGTCAGACCTCCACATCCCAGAGGGAAAAAACCAGACCTTTTTTCTTTCTTCACACCTCTTTCGAAATATAACTTTTTGGACTTACGGGTTTCCTCACGATGTTTTCCTTCACCGGCGAGCGATAATTACAAATACCGTAGACCAGTTGGTCAATAGACCGGTACCTCATCCACTGGTTATCACAGCTTAATGTCAGTATTTAATATCTGATCGATAATCATATTATATACATGCGAATCTTCATAATAATTTAATCACCTAGATACTTTATATTATATATATAACACCATGAAAATGCATATTGATGAAACCAGTGAGATAAATATAAATAATGAAGTCCAATAGCTTTCACTAAAAATAAGAACATGGGCTGTAATTTATTGTATAAAGATTTCAGTGCAGCAATTCCGCCTGTTTTAAGACTTAAATATTTATTTAAAAGTTAATGTTTTTTGAACTAATACAAAATATTCAAAGATATTTAGAAAAACAATGAAATTTTAAATCGGGCATTCAAGAGAAATGCTTGATTTTTAAATTCATTAATATATTCGAATAATGTTGTCAGCCTTGTCACATATCATATTAGCATTTTTATAAATTTAAAAGCTTTTAGTTAAATCGATGCTAATATAAATGAATATGTTATGTTGTTATGAATGTTAAAGAAGTGAGTGAAGTGTGTAAGGACCTTATGGTGCTCAGTTCCCTCTGTCTACCCCGCAAAGGATTTGGTGCGAAGTTATAGATAGATAGATACAAATAACAACGAAAATAATTGTAGTGTAGACTAATAATATATTTTTTATTCAACACAAATTCTATTTGATAACAATTTTCTATTTGGTTGTTGTAAGCTAGTCTACGTCATTATTATAAAAAACTAAAAAGAAATAATTTTCACCAGAATTATCAACAAACAAGATAATCATCATGATTTCGGCCGAAGAGCATCCGCTTTTTAAAATATTCATCCCAAACTACGGATTTGTATTTTTTTTAGATTATGTAATCTATTATGTAATAAAAAAAATGATTTTATTTCAATACAAAAAACTTTCGTGATATATTCTCCTTCTATTAATTTGTATGAGTAGAAATGAAAATGTTCTAGTACAAAAACTTTTTCTGTACAACAAACATAAATCTATTTATCTAATTTATGCAATGTTATCAACAATACTTGTGAAATACATCAACTCTTTTCGAAAGTTACACAACTGAGCCATATTCATAGGGCTTTTCGTCTACCTATAAATAATTATTGAATCTATACCATAAACTTTTAGGTCACAAAGATTTGAACATATCTCTATGAGAATTGCTAGGATGGTCATGATCATTCCTAACAGATATTACAACATCATCTACGGTGTAAATGACGGCTTTACAGCCCCTACAAAAGTGGGTAGAGCACACCCAGCGCTTCTTCACCGATGGCGGGCCGAAGGGGCGATCTGTTTTCTTGTGATAGAAAGTATAGCCATCCAGACTGAGCATCGGCTTGCCTCGTCTCGATGTCACGAATAACACTGGAAAAATTAGGCATGTCTTAAAATAAATTTACACATTTCGTTAGTTTGTAGTGCAAATAATTAACAACATCATCAGAGCTAAAGCCGAGCTCACTTACACGTACTGCTCGCTGCCAGATAGCAAACAAGTTTTAACAATATAGGGATAGAATTAGCTTAATAACTACTGTTTGGACTTTTATTATGTTGCTGTGTGTATTTTTGCTGGCAGCGGTAGAAATGTTGAGCGGTGCTTCTTATATTTGGGGGCTATATGCATATTTGCCACCCAAAATATGGTTAACATTAAACTGTATCTGCTCATTATCAGAAATAAATCTTCCTTAATACTTTCCTCTTTGTTTTTTGCACAACTTTTCTTCAACAAATTACGATCACTATAAGCTGTCACTATCGCTCACTGTGTGACTTAACATATGGATGGATTCGACAGACAGGGTCGAAGTCTCTACATTTTAGGGCAAAACAAAAAGGTTGCACTGGTGGACATCAGGTGGGGCATATGCTTGTTAATGTTGTTGTGCATAATACGTACAACCTCTTACAATGTTAATTTTAGCCAAAATTCTAGTACTCTTAAATAATTATGAGATCAAGTTGAGCCATATTCTTAGTAAGTTCACTCACATTTTTTCATATACACCACATGTCATGTTTTGAATCTAAAGATCTTACTATGA
Source organism: Pyralis farinalis (assembly GCA_947507595.1). Lineage (NCBI taxonomy): Eukaryota > Metazoa > Arthropoda > Insecta > Lepidoptera > Pyralidae > Pyralis > Pyralis farinalis. The sequence continues at coordinate 6,887,715 of OX382270.1, forward strand.
AGTGGGCCACTTACCCGCCTTCATTTCATGTTTGGAATTATAAAAAAAACTGCAATATCCTTGTAAAGTATATTGAAGCAAGAAAATTATATGTAATTATATACAATTAAAGATAATGATCGTTTCTGAGATATAAGCACGTCTGACTTGTCTTTCAACATAATGGTACCTCACATTTAAGTCATATGGTAATAGGCGTTATTTTGTGTCAGTCAAATTTAAAGGTAATTTGATCTTATTAACTCACCGTAATGACATCTTAATTTACCGAAACTGTGTTCCTTAGTGTTACAATTATTATATTACACTCGTTACGCATTGTATATGTTGAACAATAAGGCAACGGATAACGAAATAGTTGGTGACAACATTTAACCAATATAACAATGCTGTGATCATAATATTGATTGGACCTTATTCCAAAATTCATATAATAACTAAAATCACCACCACAATTACATTAAAAATTAAATCGAAACAAACCAGCAGTATTATCTTTGCACACGCACACGAATGCTTGGTATACGAAGAGCGTTTGATCACTACGCGCTTTCAATATATTTGCACAGAGTTACTACTGCTATTCATGTGTTCTGTGATTAAAACTATCTCACCTGTATGTAACATAAATTAAAGAGCATTACATGTGTAATGTACTTTAATACTGACATATGATTGACAATCATGTCACATAACAGATAAAAATTTAAATGCCAATTTACGGCAGGTATGCGTTTCTTACGCGTATATTTTGTTATTCTAAAAGAAATGAAAAACAACATACTACTACACACAATACAATAACAATAATATCAAAGAGTGAAAACTGAATAATCAGGCTACATTGATTACAATTGTTGTATAGATCATATGACATAAAATCATATCCCAAAGCAAATATTATTGCAATATCACCAGGAAACCTATATCAAAGTTAAATACGATGTGTATCATATTTTTGATTCCGCATTTTAAACTTCCATTTTGTAATATTCCTGAACTTAGTTGAATGAGCTCAAGGGTTCGCATTGACTAAACTGAAATATCATCGATAGATATTCGACTTCAAAAAAACTATTCTGATTCATGTTTTGAACGGGCGTGGAGCCTAAGGAAGTGGTGGAGAATAAGGAAACGGGTAAAGAAATATTTGGGACAATACTTAACCAATGTGATAATACTGTGCTCATAATATTGATTAGACCTTATTCTAAAATTCATATAAAAACTAAAATCACCACCACAACTACATTAAAAATTTAATTGAAACAAACCCTCAGTAATTTCCGTTCACATGAACACAATTACTTTGTATCCGAATAGCGTTTGATCACAATGCGCTATCAATATATTTGCACAGAGTTATTACTGCTTTAAAAATAAATAAAATAACCTTAAATGTAGTCTACCTAAATTTTTCGGTAGACTACATTTAGGGTTACGCCACTGCGTTCAATGTCTATCCTGTATTTTGAGCCTTACTCTACCGTATTCATGAATGTCAATAAAGATTATAAATCTTTTTTTTATACCACTAAGGTGGCAAACAAGCGTACGGCCTGCCTGATGGTAAGCAGTTACCGTAGCCTATGGGCATTTGCAACACCAGGGGTGTCACTCTTGCGTTGCCGACCCTGTAAGAACCTCTTCACGCCTTTCTTGAAGAACCCCATACTGTAGTCCCTTGGGAAAATCTCGGCAGGGAGCTCATTCCACAACATAATAGTTCTCGGTAGAAAACTTCTCGTGTAGCGCACAGTGCGCGACCATTGCGGTTCCAGTGTGTGCGGATGAACTCCCAGCCGCCGGCGAGCTGTGCGATTGTAAAACGAGGCTGTTGGTATAATGTTGAACAACTCCTCAGAACACAACCCATTATACAGCCGGTAGAACACGCAAAGGGAAGCAAAATCTCTTCTCAAACTCAAGGGCTCAATGCCGTGTGTGAGTCCAGGATCATCGATAATCCTCACAGCTCGTCTCTGTATCGAGTCACAAGGTCCTAGCTGGTATCCAGGTGCTCCCGCCCAAAGGTGGCTACAGTACTCCATATGCGGTCTGACTTGGGACTTATATAACATAAGCCTTTGCCCCGCGCTGAAGTACTGTTTAGCTCTGTTGAGCACACCGAGTTTCTTGGACGCCAGCTTAACCTTCTCCTCCAGGTGACCTCGATACTGAACATCGCTGGAGATCTCGATACCGAGAATCCTAATGCTCTTAGAAATTGTGAGCGGCGTGTTCTCGAATTGGGGAACCACAGCAAATGGGGTTTTCTTAGCGGTGAACGCGCAAACTTGTGTCTTGGCAGGGTTGAATTGGACTAGGTTCAATCGCCCCCAGTCAGATACTTTAGACAATGTACCCTCCATTTCAGACACAAGTTTATCGCGGCTTTCCTCTACAAGGGAACGAGGGATGTTAGCACGGCCTGTATAATAAGTGTCGCCGGTGCTGTCGTCCGCATAACAATGAATGCTGTCGATTGACAACATGTCATTAATGTGCAGCAGAAACAGCGTCGGGGACAACACAGAGCCCTGTGGGACGCCAGCATTAATATCCATGCTATCGGAGCAACTACCGTCTATCACGGCTTTTATACGTCTGCTGGATAAGAAGCTGGCAATCCATTTGCACAAACCCTCGGGCAGCCCGTACGATGGTAACTTCGATAGAAGACTCCGATGCCAGACCCGATCGAACGCCTTTGCCATATCTAGGCTAACAGCCAATGCTTCACCTTGACTCTCAATCGCCGAAGCCCAGCGGTGTGTAAGATACACTAGAAGATCACCAGTCGAACGACCGTGGCGAAAGCCGTATTGACGGTCGCTGATTAGGTCGTGATCTTCTAGGTATGCTAGGAGTCGTGTGTTTATCACACGCTCCATCACCTTGGAGAGAAGGGAGGTTATGGCAATAGGCCTGTAATTCGACGGATCTGATCTATCGCCCTTTTTGGGCACCGGGTGCACATTGGCGGTCTTCCACGAAGACGGGACTTGCCGAGTGGAGTAGGAAAGCACGAAAAGGCGCGTTAGCACAGAACACAACTCAGGAGCACACTGCTTTAGCACCACTGCTGGTATGCCATCTGGCCCACTCGACTTATGAATGTCGAGGGAGAGCAACGCCCGCCGGACATCTCGCTGGGTAATTGAGATTTCCGGCATTGAGCTACTGCACCTCGGGATGGTAGGTGGCACAGCTCCCCCGTCATTCAAAGTCGAGTTAGAGGCAAAGAGATTACCCAGTAAGTCGGCTTTCTCTTTAGCACTGTAGGCCAGACTGCCATCCGGTTTTTGCAGTGGTGGCATAGACGCTTGACAAAAGTTTCCCTCGGCAGCTTTAGCCAGCGACCAGAAAGCACGGCTGCCAGACGGAAGGCTTGCAAGCCGCTCGCCAACTCTACCGACGAAATCAAACTTTGCTCTGGCAATTACCCTCTTACTAGACCTCGAGGCAGCGTTGAGTTTACGTTTCAAAACAGAGACATCAGGATTTCCATTAGCATGCGCCGTGGTCCAAGCCTCGAAAGCAGCCTGTTTGAGAAGTCTGGCTTCTCTACAAGGCCGATTAAGCCACGGTCGCTTTTTAGCTCCCGCAGCAGCCACTAAGCGACTGGGAATGTAGCATTCCATGCCATCCAATATCGCCGTAGCTACCGCAGTCGCGCAGGATTCGATATCGTCTGTTTTGAAACAAAGTTGCCTCCACGGGTACGACGCGTATAACTCACGCAGTCCGTCCCAGTCTGCCGACTTATAGTGCCAAACACGCCGCCATCCGGTAGGCCGAGGTGGGTCACGCCTGGCACAAGGCGCTTGGGTTCGGATGAGACAGTGGTCCGATGAGCCAAGCGGCGCATCCACTGAGATGTTGTACTCATCCGGACGTGTTGTCAGCAGAAGGTCCAGTAAGGAGCTTGTATGGTTCTCTACATCTGGTATTCTCGTGGGAGAATGCACCAGTTGGGAGAAACCATAGGCCAGAGCAAAGTCATGAGCAGATCTCCCCGCGGAATCAGTGCACCGAGAGCCAAGCCATTCGGTGTGATGGGCATTAAAGTCTCCCAAAATCACTAATTCCGCGGAGGGATACTGCTCGATAACTCTGTCAGTCGTCATTTGCAGGTGCTCAAATAAACGAGCTGTGTCTGCATCACCGCTATAGGACCTGTAAAGGCAGGCGTAGATTCGGGTGTGGCCGCCATGATCCACGCGCACCCATAGTAATGACAGGTCCTTGTCTTCCAGGCTACGAAGACGGCGACAACAAATATCCTCCCGAACGAACATACACACCCCGGCACGACGTACAAATAAGTGTTCAAGTTTGTACCCGGGGTAATGTAAGTAAGAGGTGTCGGCCGGTGAGGATATTTGTGTCTCCGTGAGGAAAAGAAGGGTCGGCCGAGCAGTCTCGAGGTAGTAGTGAACCGCGTTAATGTTGGAGTGTAGTCCCCTGATGTTGCAAAAATCCACATTTATTGTGGAAGGGGTAGCCGCTGTAATTTTCCATTTTCCTTTCTTTCTCTTAGGCATGTTTTATGAGGTTGTTTGAATAATGAGAAGTCGCTGAGCCGACAGAGTGGAAGACAAATGCGCGGTATCTTCCACCACTGGACAGTGCAGGTTATGCGGTTAGCTGGCACGGCGGGCGGAAGGGCCCCCGGTCCCCCCCTGCTGCAGCAGCCGGGTCCACTCCGGTCTCCTTCTCCGGCACGACCACTACAACAGGGATTTTTCGCGGGTTGGCGGTTCAGCCTCCCGGGGCGGAGATTAAGTAATCCCCGGGTTCGGGAACCCTACTGACCCGCGGGCGGCCAGCGGTCAGCCGTTTCACCGGGTCTCCCTGACCGCCGCGCCAGCCTTCCGCGCCCCCGCTGTTCGTGGCGGTTCGATATCCGCCGGTCCTCCCGCTGCCTGCACAACGACTTCCCAAATGACTGGCAACCTTACTCACACACAGGAACACAACAATCCTCCCGGAGTTGTCATTTAGCTGCGGTCTTCTGTAAGGTGGAGGTGCTTCCCCAGACGGATACTTAGAGCAAGAGGTCTTGCCATGCCCCGCCATTACAGCATGCTTGACAGGGCGGAGCACAGCACGACCCCTTGCTGGGTCCTACCTCTCTTAATCTGGCAGTGTCAGATCTAAGGAAGTATTTTATCTACACCCATATCAGAATTTTCATATAACATAAACTAATATACATAATAGGTAACATACTTTAGTCCCAGTTTCTGAAAAAAAATATTTGAATAAATAGGTTAGATACGTTATAATATGCGTAAACGGTAAGAATGGAAGTCGGAACATTAAAATACCAACTTCATCTTATATTTTGTTTGTAATTTGAATTTCTCTAATTATTTGATCAGAAGATTTATTAGTTGGATTATCGGACATTGTCAGTACTACTGGTAATATTCGAATATTACAGTAATTTGATGTTCCCAAACATCCTGTAAACTGTAAGACAGCAATGTATAGATAAAGAGATAGAAACCACTATCTGCGAATCTTTACGCCCTATGTAGGAGTATTATTTATTTCCTTTAACCATTTTTGTATGTGTGTCAATAAAATTGGACTTGATACTGGTAGGTGTTTATTATAATACTCGTATAACATATCAAAAACCTTATTAATGCCTCAAATATTAAATGTAGAGAATAACCCGTGACGTACTATAAATTACTATTTCGATAGTGAGAAAAATCAATATTTAAATAGTCTTAAAAGTGCTAGTTTTATGATTACCATCTTTGTTAATTTATTTGCGCTGTTTTTTTTTTAATATATGCACTACTTACGGAGTCATAGCGCCTTCGTAAAAGTATTTAAAATGCATTTAAATCTCAAGGGTTATGATTGTGCTCATCAATATAAGCGACAAGGGCGCTATGATCACCGGTTGTGACAACACTAGCTTTACACTTGGATCTCAAGCCTCTCAGGCAAATCCATTTCACTTCTTCAGCAGTGGACTTCTTGTTATCTCGATAAAACTTGTATCCGTTTACGAGAAGCACCGGATTACCTTTCTTTGATGTCGTTAGTGACACCTGGAGTTCTGATTTTACTGAAAGATAAATTATATTTAATATTAATTTAAATCGACATTTTGCAAAAATAAAAAAAAAAACTGTTAAGGATTCTATGGTGTTCCTTGGTAATTTCAGCCTTCCATACTTCTGTTTTGGAAGTCCATATTATGTAAGGAAAATGTTAGAGAAATTCAATTAAAATGAGGAGGAAGAAACGATGACAACGTTCTCTATTCATAATAGGAAATATAATAGTAAATATAATAATGATAGGAAATAATTACAGTTATTACCACCAAGCCACACCAGGAAGATATTCTTAGGGTTTGATCATATATAATTATTTTTAAAGTTTTTAATATTTCAAATATTAGTACTTAATTTGTATGTATACAGTAGTGATCTTTTAACACGTCTTCCTTTAATGTCTGTACAGTAATTAAAAATTGTATGTATCGCATGTGTAGATTTAGCAATACTTACTGATTGGCTGTGACAGAAATAAATATTAATTTCAGTTTTAATTTTTAATACTTATAAAGTCCGTTTTGAAAGATCATACAATGAAGTGGGCCACTTACCCGCCTTCATTTCATGTTTGGAATAATAAAAAAAAAATAGCAATATCCTTGTATAGTATATTGAAGCAAGCAAATTATACAATTAAAGATACTCGTAATAATGATCATTTCTGAGATATAAGTCCGACTTGTCTTTCCACATAATGGTACCTCACATTTAAGTCATATGGTAATACTTAATAGGCGTTATTTTGTGTCAGTCAAATTTAAATGTAATTAGATATTATTAACTCATCGTAATGACATCTTGATTTTACCAAAACTGTGTACCTTAGTGTTACAATTATTATATTATACCCGTAACGCATTATAATCCTAATGTTGTACAATAAGGAAACGGATAAGGAATTGGTGACAACATTTAACCAATATGACAATGCTGTGCTCATAATATTGATTGGACCTTATTCCAAAATTCATATAATAACTAAAATCACCACCACAATTACATTAAAAATTAAATCGAAACAAACCAGCAGTATTATCTTTGCACACGCACACGAATGCTTGGTATACGAAGAGCGTTTGATCACTACGCGCTTTCAATATATTTGCACAGAGTTACTACTGCTATTCATGTGTTCTGTGATTAAAACTATCTCACCTGTATGTAACATAAATTAAAGATCATTACATGTGTAATGTACTTTAATACTGACATATAATTCACAATCATGTCACATAACAGATAAAAATTTAAATGCCAACTTACAGCAGGTACGCGTTTCTTACGCGTATATATTGTTATTCTAAAAGAAATTAAAAACGACATACCACTACACATAATACAATAACAATAATACGAGTATCAAAGAGTGAAAACTGAATAATCAGGCTACATTGCTTACAACTGTTGTATAGATCATATGATATAAAATCATATCCCAAGACAAATGTTATTGTAATTTCACAGGGAATCTTATATTTTTGACTCCGCATTTTAAACTTCCATTAAGTAATATTCCTGAACTTAGTTGTATGAGCTCAAGGGTTCGCATTGACTAAAGTGAAAAATCATCGATAGATTTTCGACTTCATAAAACTATTCTGATTCATGTTTTAAACGGGCGTAAAGCCTCTGAGCTGCATATGTATATCAAGTTGTTTCAAATTTGAACATCATTTTGTGTTATAATCACTAAAGTTTTAAGGCAGCTGTGATTAATAAACTTTTCATAGAAAATCCAGCACTTTTTTATGTGTACAGAAGCATACTAAAAATATGGGTTTTGCGAAATTTTCGGTAGACTACATTTAAGGTTACGCCGATGCGTTCAATGTCTATCCTGTATTTTGAGCCTTACTCTACCGTTTTCATGAATGTCAATAAAGATCATCTGGCGAGTTTCAGATGTAAGGAAGTATTTTATCAACACTATCTATCTATCTGTCTTATATCAGAATTTTCATATAAAATAAACTAATATAGATAATAGGTAACATACTTTAGTCCCAGTTTCTGAAAAAAGTGTTTGGATAAATAGGTTAGATACGTTATAATATACGTAGATGGTAAGAATGGAAGCTGAAGCATTAAAATACCAACTTCATCTTACATATGTTTGTAATTTGAATTTCTCTAATTATTTGATCAGAAGATTTATTAGTTGGATTATCGGACATTGTCAGTTAAACTACTGGTAATATTCGAATATTACAGTAATTTGATGTTCCCAAACATTCTGTAAACTCTAAGACAGCAATGTATAGATAAAGAGATAGGAACCACAATAAAATTGGACTTGATACTGCTAGGTGTTTATTATAATACTCGTATAACATATTAAAAACCTTATTAATGCCTCGATTATTAAATGTAGAGAAAAAATTGTGACGTACTATAAATTACTATTTCAATAGTGAAAAAAAAACAATATTTAAATAGTCTTAAAAGTGCCAGGTTTATTATTGCCATCTCTGTTAATTTATTTGCGCTGTTTTTTAGGGTTCCCTACCCAAAGGGTAAAATGGAACCCTATTACTGAGGCTCCGCTGTCCGTCCGTCCGTCCATCACCAGGCTGTATCTCATGAACCGTGATAAATAGTTAGACAGTTGAAATTTTTACAGATGATGTATTTCTGTTGCCGCTATAACAACAAATACTAAAAAATAGAATAAAATAAGTATTTAAGGGGGCTCCCATATAACAAACGTGATTTTTTTGCTCATTTTTGCTCGATATTGATAACGGCAACAGGAAGACGCTTGAAATATTCACAGAATATTTATTTATTTATTCGCTTTAAGAATAAATAATTAAATTAAAATAAAACAAATATTTAAGGGGGCTCCCATACAACAAATGTGATTTTGTTGCCGTTTTTATCGATAATGGTACGGAACCCTTCGTATGCGAGTCCGACTCGCACGATTGGCCGATTTTTTTTAATATATGCACTACTTACGGAGTCATAGCGCCTTCGTTAAAGTATTTAAAATGCATTTGAATCTCAAGGGTTATGATTGTGCTCTTCAATATAAGCGACAAGGGCGCTATGATCCCCGGTTGTGACAACACTAGCTTTACACTTGGATCTCAAGCCTCTCAGGCAAATCCATTTCACTTCTTCAACAGTCGAGTTCTGTTTATCGCGATAAAACCTGTATCCGTTTACGAGAAGCACCGGATTACCTTTCTTTGATGTCGTTAATGACACCTGGAGTTCTGATTTTACTGAAAGAATAATTATATTCAATATTAATTGCAATCGACATTTTGCAAAAACAAAAAAAAACTGTTAATGATTCTATAGTGTTCCTTGGTAATTTCAGCCTTCCATACTTCTGTTTTGGAAGTCCATATTATGTAAGGCAAATGTTAGAGAAATTCAATTAAAAGGACGTGGAAGAAACGACGATAACGTTCTCTATTTATAATAGGAAATATAATAGTAAATGTAATAATGATAGGAAATAATTACAGTTATTACCACCAAGCCACACCAGGAAGATATTCTTAGGTTTTGATTATATATAATTATTTTTAAAGTTTTGAGTATTTTAAATCTTCGTACTTGATTTGTATGTGTACAGTAGTGATCTTTTAACACGTCTTCCTTTAATGTTTGTACAGTAATTCAAAATTGTATGTATCGCATGTGTAGATTTAGCAATACTTACTGATTGGCTGTGGCAGAAATAAATATTAATTTCAGCTTTAATTTTTAATACTTATAAAGTCCTTTTTGAAAGATCATACTATGAGGTGGGCCACTTACCCGCCTTCATTTCATGTTTGGAATAATAAAAAAAAAACAGCAATATCCTTGTATAGTATATTGAAGCAAGCAAATTATACAATTAAAGATAATAATGATCATTTCTTATATATAAGCACGTCCGACTTGTCTTTCAACATAATAGTACCTCACATTTAAGTCATATGGTAATACTTAATAGGCGTTATTTTGTGTCAGTCAAATTTAAAGGTAATTTGATCTTATTAACTCATCGTAATGACATCTTGAAACTGTGTACCTAAGTGTTACAATTATTATAGTATACTCGTTACGTATTTATAATCCCAATGTTGTACAATAACGCAACGGATAAGGAAATAGTTGGTGACAACGTTTAACCAATATGACAATGCTGTGCTCATAATATTGATTGGACCTTATTCCAAAATTCATATAATGACTAAAATCACCACCACAATTACATTAAAAATTAAATCGAAACAAACCAGCAGTATTATCTTTGCACACGCAACTGAATGCTTGGTATACGAAGAGCGTTTGATCACATTACGCTATCAATATATTTGCACAGAGTAACTACTACTATCATGTGTTTTGTGATTAAATCTATCACCTGTATGTAACATAAATTAAGATCATTACATGTGTAATGTACTTTAATACTAGTGACATATGCTTCACTATCATGTCACGTAGCAAATAAAAATTAACATGCCTATTTACAGCAGGTACGCGTTTCTTACGCGTATTTTTTTGTTATTCTAAAAGAAATAAAAAGCTACATACTACTACACACAATACAATAACATCAAAGAGTAAAAACTGAATAATTAGGCTATATTGATTACAATTATTGTACTCAGATCATATGATACAAATTAATATCCCAAAACAAATGTCATTGTAATCTCACCAGGAGTCATACATATCGGTCAAATACGATGGATATCATTTTTTGATTCCGCATTTTAAACTATCATTAAGTAATATTCCTGAACTTAGTAGCATGAGCTCGAGCATTCGCCCTGACTAAACTAAAAAAAGTCATCGAAAGATTTCCGACTTCAAAAAACTATTCTCATTCATGTTTTGAACAGGCGTAGAGCCTCTGAGCTGCATATATTTATCAAGTTGTTTCAAATTTGAACATCATTTTGTATTATAATCACTAGAGTTTTAAGGCAGCTGTGATTAATAAACTTTTCATAGAAAATCCAGCACTTTTTTATGTGTACAGAAGCATACTAAAAATACGGGTTTTGCGAAATTTTTCGGTAGACTACATTTAAGGTTACGCCAATGCGTTCAAAGTCTATCATGTATTTCGAGCCTTAATCTACCGTTTTCATGAATGTCAATAAAGATCATAAATCTGGCGTAAGACAGCATTGTAGCAATGTGTTTATTATAATACTCGTATAACATATTAAAAACCTTATTAATGCCTCGATTATTAAATGTAGAGAATAACATGTGACGTACTATAAATTACTATTTCAATAGTGAAAAAAAATCAATATATAAATAGTTTTAAAAGTGCCAGGTTTATGATTGCCATCTCTGTTAATTTATTTGCGCTTTTTTTTAATATATGCACTACTTACGGAGTCATAGCGCCTTCGTAAAAGTATTTAAAATGTATTTAAATCTCAAGGGTTATGATTGTGCTCTTCAATATACGCGACAAGGGCGCTATGATCACCGGTTGTGACAACACTAGCTTTACACTTGGATCTCAAGCCTCTCAGGCAAATCCATTTCACTTCTTCAACAGTCGAGTTCTGTTTATCTCGATAAAACCTGTATCCGTTTACGAGAAGCACCGGATTACCTTTCTTTGATGTCGTTAATGACACCTGGAGTTCTGATTTTACTGAAAGAATAATTATAATCAATAATAATTTAAATCGACATTTTGCAAAAATAAAAAAAACTGTTAATGATTCTATAGTGTTCCTTGGTAATGTCACCCTTCTATACTTCTGTATTGGGAGTCCATATTATGTATGGAAAATGTAAGAGAAATTCAATTAAAAGGAGGAAGAAGAAACGACGACAACGTTCTCTACTTATAATAGGAAATATGATAGTAATTATAATAATGATAGGAAATAATCACAGTTCTTGACACCAAGCCACACCAGGAAGATAGTCTTAGGTTTTGATTAGATATAATTATTTTTAAAGTTTTTAGTATTTTAAATCTTAGTACTTGATTTGTATGTATACAGTAGTGATCTTTTAACACGTCTTCCTTTAATGTTTGTACAGTAATTAAAATTTGTAGGTATCGCATGTGTAGATTTAGCAATACTTACTGATTGGCTGTGGCAGAAATAAATACTTAATTTCAGCTTTAATTTTTAATACTTGTAAAGTCCTATTTGAAAGATGAGATTTTACTATGAAGTGGGCCACTTACCCGCCTTCATTTCATGTTGGGAATTATCAAAAAAAAAAAAAAACAGCAATATCCTTGTATAGTATATTGAAGCAAGAAAATTAAACAATTAAAGATAATAATGATCATTTCTGAGATATAAGCACGTCCGACTTGTCTTTCAACATAATGGTACCTCACATTTAAGTCATATGGTAATACTTAATAGGCGTTATTTTGTGTCAGTCAAATTTAAAGGTAATTTGATGTTATTAACTCATCGTAATAACATCTTGATTTTACCGAAACTGTGTACCTTAGTATTACAATTATTATATTATACCTGTTACGCATTATAACCCCAATGTTGTACAATAAGGAAACGGATAAGGAAATAGTTGGTGACAAAATTTAACCAACATGACAATGCTGTGCTCATAATATTGCTCGGACCTTATTCCAAAATTCATATAATAACTAAAATCTCCACCACAATTACATTAAAAATTAAATCGAAACAAACCAGCAGTATTATCTTTGCACACGCACACGAATGCTTGGTAAAACGAAGAGCGTTTGATCACTATGCGCTTTCAATATATTTGCACAGTGTTACTACTGCTATTCATGTGTTCTGTGATTAAAACTATCACCTGTATGTAACATAAATTAAAGATCATTACATGTGTATGTACTTTACTTTACGTTACTTTTACTACTTTAGTGACATATGATTCACAATCATATATATTCGTTATAATGATGTCACATAACAGATAAAATTTAAATACCAACTTACAAAAGGTACGCGTTTCTTACGCGTATATTTTGTTATTCTAAAAGAAATGAAAGACAACATACCACTACACATAATACAATAACAATAATATCAAAGAGTAAAAACTGAATAATCTGGCTACATTGATTACAACTGTTCTATAGTTCATAGGATATAAAATCATATCCCAAAACAAATGTTATTGTAATCTCACCAGGAATTATATATCAAAGTCAAATACGATGGATATCATATTTTTGATTCCACATTTTAAACTTCCATTAAGTAATATTCCTGAACTTAGTTGAATTAGCTCAAGGGTTCGCGTTGACTAAACTGAAAAATCATCAATAGATTTTCGACTTCAAAAAAGCTATTCTGAATCATGTTTTGAACGGGCGTGGAGCCTAAGGAAGTGGTGGAGAATAAGGAAACGGGTAAGGAAATATTTCGGGCAACACTTAACCAATGTGATAATACTCTGCTCATAATATTGATTAGACCTTATTCTATGATTCATATAAAAACTAAAATCACCATCACAACTACATAAAATATTGAATTGAAACAAACCCGCAGTAATGTCCGTTCACATGAACACAATTACTTTGTATATGAAGAGCGTTTGATCACAATGCGCTATCAATATATTTGCACAGAGTTACTACTGCTATCATGTGTTCTGTGATTAAAACTATCACCTGTATGTAACATAAATTAAAGATCATTACATGTGTCTTTTTTTATATATTGGCTCAGCATAGTGGCTCCTCTTCGCCTGTTGGTAAGCGAAAAGGGGAGCCCAAATTGCAGCGGCAACTGACAAAGGACTACAGTGTCCCGTCAGTTGACGCTACCATGCTGGCATGGTGCTTCTTCACGCTTCGGTTGAAGGATCCCATGTTGTAGGAAGGAGGAAACACATGTGCAGGCAAGGCGTTCCACTTTTTAATAATTCGACAGAGATAGGAGTTGGCGAACTTTTTAGTACGGGAACAAATGTCATCAACAGTGGAATGATGACATCGCAAGCCTGCTCGTGTAGTTCTATGACGGAAGGGAGACGGTGGGATAAGGGAAAATAGTTCTTCAGAGCACTTACCATGGTACAGGCGGTAAAATGTACTTAGGGAGCCTATGTCCCTACGAAGTTGCAGAGGTTCTAGGTATTTTGTGACCTCTTCGTCGTCGATTATACGGATAGCCCGTCGCTGCAACCAATCGAGAGCCTCGAGAAGATACTGTGCGGAGCCGTCCCAGAGATGCGAGCAATACTCCACGCAGGCCCGAACTTGAGTCTTATAAAGAAGACAAAGTTGGTCCTGCGCGAAGAACCGGCGCACCCTGTTCAGAACTCCGAGTTTCTTTGAAGCTGTTAATATGAGGCTCTCGATATAATTTTGTTGGTTTAGGTCGCAACGAATATCCATACCTAGCATATTCAGGCTATCGCGCATATTGAGGGTAGCGCTCTGAAGACTGGGAGTGGGGTGAAATGGGGACATTTTAGTTGTGAACGCGCACACCTGAGTTTTTTTGGCATTAAACTCAACCAGGTTATTAGAACCCCATTTACTATCCGGTTTACGGTCCGAACGGTCTCCCTTTATGGGTACCGGCTGCACATTAGCCTCTCTCCAAGCCTCCGGAACACAACCGGTCGAGTACGAGAGACGAAAGAGGCGCGTCAACACCGGGGACAACTCCGCTGCACATTTTTTCAGAACAATCGGTGGGATACCATCAGGACCACTGGCTTTACGGACATCGAGTGACTGTAACTCAAAACGGACCTCACGCTGTCTAATGTGAATTTCTGGCATAACGGAACCACAGGAGGGTATCGATGGTGGTTGCGTGCCACAGTCATCGATCCGGGAGTTAGCCGCAAAAAGACTGGCCATAAGATCGGCTTTCTCCTACGGCTGATTTGCTAGTGAGCCATCTTGGCATCTCAGCGGAGGCAGCGAGGGCTGGCAGAAGTTGGCTTGCACGGCTTTAGCTAGTCGCCAGTACTTTCGCGATCCAGTAGGGTGCGCCACTAATTCCGTGCCGACTCGGGTAACGCGCTGGGTGTCCGCTCTTATGTATGCCCTCTTGCAGACCTTGGTGGCAGTATTATAGGCTGATTTCAGGAAGTTAATATTCGGATCTTTGAGGGCGCGACCCCTGGTCCAAGCGCGATACGCTGCCTGCTTGTTACTAACAGCTTCAGCGCACTCGCGATTAAACCAAGGGCGTCTCCGGCTTTTGATGACGACATCGTAGTGAGGAATGTAGTATTCCATTCCAACTTCGATCTCGTCGACAATAGCCGCAGCACTCGCCGTAAGATCTTTCTCACTGAAACAGCGCTGCCCCCATGGGACGGAAGCAAAGTAGTCGCGCATGCCGTCCCAATCTGCTGACGAGTAGTGCCAGACACGAAGCTTAACCGCAGTGGGCTGTGGTGGCGCTGCGCTTGGCACTGTGCTGGATACTAGGTAGTGGTCAGATGTGCCCAAGGGCGCCCTAATCACAACCCGGTAGCCAGCAGGGTGGGAGGTCAGCAGTAGGTCTAGTAGAGAGGGCTCCTGGCCAGCGACATCTGGTATTCTGGTAGGTTGGTCTACCAGTTGCGTCAGGCTGTGAGAAAGAGCGAACGCGTGGGCGGTCCTTCCTGCATGGTTGGTTATGGAGGGTCCCAACCAGGAGTCGTGGTGAGAGTTAAAGTCCCCCAAACATACCATCTCTGCAGTAGGGTACCGCTCCTGCGCTTCATCCACCGCCCGGTAGTCAAAGAGCCGAGTCGTCTCCGTGTCCCTAGTATGGGGTCGATATAGGCACATGTAAATACGGCTATGAAGGCCCAGGTTTAGGTTTGTCCGCTGAACGCTGGATTTGTGTCTCCGTCAGGAAGAGCATGGCGGGCCGTGCCGTCTCTAGGTGTTGATGGACGGCATTGAGGTTTGAGTGGAGTCCGCGGATGTTAGTGAACTCTACCTTGAACAGAGTAGTGGGGGAGTGCACCGCTGCAAAACCGTCTTCTCCTATATGCGCTGTCATAAGGATAGATATTGGAAGCGTGAAGCGGGAGAGAATTGCCACGATATTGGAGAAGAAGTGCGGTGGATTGTTTTTCCATTAGTTTATCAAGAGAGGACCTGTACTGATCCGTCGGACGGAAGGGCTCCCGAACCCCCCCGGAGGTAGTCGCGGGTCCCCACCATCCGGTCACCAACCGGCACGACGATCTACCCCGAGATTATGCGCGGTATGAAAGGGCAGCCTCTCAAGGTGGTTAGACTTGATTTGACCCCTGTACTATACCGCGGGCGGCCAGCGGAACAACCGTTTCAACAGGTCTCCCTGGCCGACGGATCAGCTCAGTCCTCCTGACAATGGATAGACAGATCCACCACTGTTCCCCAACATCGCATCAACAATCCCCCGAGCTCTGGTTATACACCAGCTGATCCCGAAACGCGACGTACTCATAGGTACGCCACTTCACGGGTGTTTCACCGCGTGTACGGTGGTAGCCAACCAGGCGGGTATTTACCCTACCACCGGCTTGATGTGTAATGTACTTTAATACTAGTGACATATGATTCACTATCATGTCACATAACAGATAAAAATTAAAATGCCTATTTACAGCAGGTATGCTATTCTAAAAGAAATTAAAAACAACATACTACTACATACAATACAATAACAATAATATCAAATAGTAAAAACTGAATAATTAAGCTACGAGTATATTCATTACAATTATTGTACTCAGATCATATGATACAAAATAATATCCCAAAACAAATGTTATTGTAATCTCACCAGGAGTCCTACATCACGGTCAAATACGATGGATATCATATTTTTGACTCCGCATTTTAAACTTCCATTGAGTAATATTCCTGAACTTAGTTGCATGAGCTGAAGGGTTCGCCCTGACTAAACTGAAAAAAATCATCGATAGATTTCCGACTTCAAAAAACTATTCTGATTCATGTTTTGAACGGGCGTAGAGCCTCTGAGCTGCATATGTTTATCAAGTTTTAAATTTGAACATCATTTTGTATTATAATCACTAGAGTTTTAAGGCAGCTGTGAATAATAAACGTTTCATAGAAAATCCAGCACTTTTTTATGTGTACAGAAGCATACTAAAAATATGGGTTTTGCGAAATTTTTCGGTAGACTACATTTAAGGTTACGCCAATACGTTCAATGTCTGTCCTGTATTTTGACCCTTAATCTACTGTTTTCATGAATGTCAATAAAGATCATAAATATGGCGAGTGTCAGAAATAAGGAAGTATTTTATCTACACCCATATCAGAATTTTCATATAACATAAACTAATATAGATAATAGTTTTTAGTCCCAGTTTCTGAAAAAAGTATTTGAATAAATAGATTAGACACGTTATAATATACGTAGACGGTAAGAATGGAGGCTGAAGCATTAAAATACCAACTTCATCTTATATTTTGTTTGTAATTTGAATTTCTCTAATTATTTGATCAGAAGACTTATTAGTTGGATTATCGGACATTGTCAGTTAAACTACTGGTAATATTCGAATATTACAGTAATTTGATGTTCCCTAACATTCTGTAAACTGTAAGACAACAATGTAGCAATGTGTTTATTATAATACTCGTATAACATATTAAAAACCTTATTAATGCCTCGATTATTAAATGTAGAGAATAACCTGTGACGTACTATAAATTACTATTTCAATAGTGAAAAAAAAAATGTATATTTAAATAAGTCTTAAAAGTGCCAGGTTTATGATTGCCATCTCTGTTAATTTATTTGCGCTGTTTCTTTTTAATATATGCACTACGTACGGAGTGATAGCGCCTTCGTAAAAGTATTTGAAATACATTTAAATCTCAAGGGTCATGATTGTGCTCTTCAATATATGCGACAAGGGCGCTATGATCACCGGTTGTGACAACACTAGCTTTACACTTGGATCTCAAGCCTCTCAGGCAAATCCATTTCACTTCTTGAACAGTGGACTTCTGTTTATCGCGATAAAACTTGTATCCGTTTACGAGAAGCACCGGATTACCTTTCTTTGATGTCGTTAATGACACCTGGAGTTCTGATTTTACTGAAAGAATAATTATATTCAATATTAATTTCAATCGACATTTTGCAAAAATAAAAAAAAAAACTGTTAATGGTTCTATAGTGTTCCTTGGTAATTTCAGCCTTTTATACTTCTGTTTTGGAAGTCCATATTATGTATAGAAAATGTTAGAGAAATTCAATTAAAAGGAGGAGGAAGAAACGACGACAACGTTATCTATTTATAATAGGAAATATAATAGCAAATGTAATAATGATAGGAAATTATTACAGTTCTTGCCACCAAGCCACACCAGAAAGATAGTCTTAGGTTTTGATTAGATATAATTATTTTTAAAGTTTTTAGTATTTTAAATCTTAGAACTTGATTTGTATGTGTACAGTAGTGATCTTTTAACACGTCTTCCTTTAATGTTTGTACAGTAATTAAAAATTGTATGTATCGCATGTGTAGATTTAGCTATACCTACTTACTGATTGGCTGTGGCAGAAATAAATACTTAATTTCAGCTTTAATTTTTAATACTTGTAAAGTCCTTATTGACAAAACATAACATGAATAACCACATTGAACAAAATAAATGTATCCATTACTATATCAACAATAATCTTTCCAAATAAAAGTACCACTTACCCTTTGCATTTTCTAAGGTTTTATTTAGCCTCACTCCCACATATAGTAAGAACACGTTTTTAAATCATTTCCGGCATATAAGTCACAGGACAATTAATATCATCATATGTTAACATCATATATAGGCATTTGCTCACAGTATACGAGTATTCACATAAACTGTGAAACGCCTATTTTTATTAATTATAGACAGACAGTGACGGAGTTTTCGATAGGCATATGATCTCAGAATTAAAAGCTAACGATGCTGCTTCGAATAAAAATATACTACTGCACAAAAAACCCTGCATTTTCTCCCTTACATTTTTAACATTTTATGTCTGGAGCTTTCTTTCTTTTTACTCTCCGTAGCACTATATAATATATATTCTGGTATATTTTCCATCTGGTCTCCTACATTCCTTTACTTCCACTCTCCCCTCCATCTTTCTCTTCTGCAAACAAAAACTAAACCATATGTCCTTTGACGAGTACTTGCTCTGTTAAAAAGTAACACCAAATCTATTGGATGACAAAATATTTTTATTTTCCAATAAACTATAGGCAATCATTTGATCTTCTTGGGAGATGAATTTCGAACTTCGCTTTTGTTACATTTTCACCAAATTTCATGTTTTGCCAACTAGCGGTTTAGATAATGCATTGATTTGTTAGATCAATTACCTAAATATACTGCTACTAATCTAGATCAATAAAAAGAGAAGTCAGGTCTTCTAAGGAGATTTGTGGTCCATAGTACAAGATCGCTTAATTTCGGTACTAGATATTGCTGTGTGATCTTCCTTGAAATGCTTATTCAGTAATGCAAATTGTATTTTCTTTCATGGTTATGCTTGTTGTTTATAGCAACAATTTCATCATTCACTGTGTGAACACATGCTTTACAATATTTGTTTTGTGTACAAGACCACCTTTTCTTAAGTCGCATTTCATGAACACCAGTCTTCAAGTAGAATGTATTATTTCCGATTTTTATGTTGGTTTTCCCCTTTGAAGTTTCAATAAAGCACACTGGAAAAATAGGATTCTTTAAAACATTTGAGTCAAAATTATTTGAATTTTTATTGTCTTTAATAATTTTTACAGTATTGAATAAAAATATTGGTCTACGTGATATCGTAGTTTTATTTTACCATTTGAACTTATTACCGTTATAATTACAGCTCACGTAATACTCATAAGATATCACAACCGCATTACCTTTTAATTTATGTCATATATACTTTGAAATTGCTAAAAAATCAGTTTTACCTTCTGTTCTTGTCATATATAGCGGGATAACGCTAGGAAGCAGAGGTAGTGTTACTAATCAGATTATTTCCTAATAGAAATATTAAAATCATTAAAGAATTGCGACCTCCTGTGTGCAAACATACACCCATACATACTCTCTTGCATAAACATTGAAATACGCCTAAATTGTCGGTCAGTACTTACGAAAGACCAACGACGAAGGTGCATTTCGACGATTTTGGATATATTAAAACCACAATATTTACAAATTAAATACTTTTATAATGGGCTAACTATATTAATATATAATATTAACAAGATCTTGTTTTTCCATAACACTGCATTCAAGTTTTGCATGCATGGATTGTTCTAAATTCTCACGGGAAACTGGGATACGAGGAGACGCAGTCGCGAGCGACATATTATCACAGTGTATGAAAGAAGATCTGATCATTATCAGTTGAACGTTATGTCATATAATCAATTGATAATAGTCAGATTCGCATCTGTCATATTTTATCGCTATGAATATTGAATTGAATAAAGAAAGTTTCAAAATAATAAATCATTAATAATTAAAAACGTATTTTTAATAACACATGAAATTAAAAATTGTGCGAAAAGGAATTTGCTACTAAGTAATTAACAATAATTTACTTGTGCTTATGCTTACCAACAGTCTTAACTAAACAAGTGCCACAAGTATGCAGGCTAGCTTTACAATTTTTGTCCGTTGAACACGCCCATCTCACTACATTGTTCATTAGTAGTTGCTGCTGTCTATATCTGTATCCTCTGTATATTATCAAAGGTTTTCCTTGCTTTGTGGTTGAAAATATTACTGAAAAATTAAATAAATATCGGTATGTCAACTTTATCATCAGCTAAAATATAATCTATAATTTAATGATATATTTGGGTGACTATATGCGGAGTTATATTGTTTGACTAATTTATTAATATTACCTTATAAATTTGATTTACTTGTCTATGTATGAATGTGTCAATAAATATTTTTTTTCCTTTATTTCTCTTTTTCGATATATATATAATGTACTATAACATAAAAACGAAGTTTAATCAATAAATTAATCATTTCTTTATTTAAATAATATTACAGCCTTATTAACAAACACTTAAATCGTTACTAAATACTTAGTGCAGGCAGTTGGGTATGTTTGAATGATGTTAAATAATCTATTTCAGTATATAATTTAGTATAATTAAAAACTTAAAAATATACATTGCTCTTTATATCTACTTATGTAAATATGTTCTATTACGATACTGCTTGCCATTTATTTCCCAAAAACGGAGTATATATGTAACTATTACTTAGATAATAAAACGAGAATATTATTTACTAATATAACTGGGATCGCAGACACCCATATGGTATAACCTGCATTATTTTACTTTGATGCAGCCAAAATGCCTACCACCAGTCTTAACTATAATATTGCCAGAAGTATGCAATGAGGCACTGCAATTTTTATCCTTAGAACACGCCCATCGCACAATATTGTTCCTCAAAAGCTGTCGCTGGCGTCTGTACGAGTATCCTTTATATATTATCATGGGCTTTCCTTGAGTTGTGGTTCTGAAGATTACTGTAACATCAAACAGATATTAGTTAAGTTATTCGTGTCATTGTAAGATGTCTCACCACATTTGTACTCAACCCTCTAACTTACAAAGGTTATCGTTGCTGAGAAGAGCGGCTAGAGCTAAAATAGATTGTTCAAAACTTTATATGTGCATGTTTTTCACAACTTGATAAAGCTGTGTTTAATCACAGGGAAGGTAGACTAGGATACGGTTCACTTCTCCTCCACCTCAATAAGTAGTTTTCGTAGCTTGAGATCGCTTTCAATAATATGATAATTTGAGAACAAATCCCCGTTGGAACTGCACTGAATGTAACCATATTTTTAATTTTGGTGAATGGTATGGAGAAAATTGTTTGCTTTTTAATCTCAAAAAAAAAAAACAATTGCTCTAAATACAACTTACTGATAGAATCCACAAATTAAGGCAAAATCTCTATTCAGGCTCAATATTATAGTTTAGTATGTAAGCTTGAAATATACCTCTAAGTTCGTTCCAGATCAAAATACGGATCACCAGAAAACTATTTATTTTTATAATTATTTATACAAGTATAAACACCTCGAAACATGTGGCGTAGTAGTAAAGTAGTCCCTTTAGCGCACGGAAAGTGGAAGGATATAGGAGCTGAGAAAGACCAATCCTCACTTATGACGATCAAATTTGTCGCGCATTTAAAGAGTTATGAATAGTAGAATCAAGCGAGGTGTGTAAAGACCCAGGAATACGTCTTGTAGTGCGGTTCTCTCTGCCTACACCGCAAGATGTAGATATATATGTTGTATATATATCCAATGCAATGTAAGAGTAAGATATGGCAAAATAAAGTAAGACATTAGTTTTTAACAAAATGTTAATTTATTTTCTTAGATTACTTTAAACGTAACTAAGCAGATTATTATTTAAATGTAGTATTTTATGTCATTATCATTTGGAGCCATCGTCAATTACATCAAGTACTACTTTAATACCAATAAAATAATTGAATTAAACAATTTTTAACGGAAATATCGCGTATTTTATTTATTTTGTTGAACCTGACTGACGTCATAGCAAGACTAAGGTGATTTTTTAATAAAAAACGTTCAGACAAATGTCACCTTAGTCTTCCTGCGACCACGGACGCTGCAAAGCGTTCGAAACGTCAGATTCAACAAAATAAATAAATTACGCGATATTTCCGTTAAAAATTGTTTAATCCAATGTATAACAATCGCGAAAACCTAATACAATAAAATAATTAGTGAATTATAAAAATTTCCTATGTTAGTAATAAAATTGTCTTATACATTAATTTATTCTTTCTTTTTAGGGTAGATATCATAGTCACTAAAAATTCAACACTTAACAATCTATTATGTACATCCATGCGTCATAATTGATTTCTTTAAAGACTATTGGGAATGCATTGCCAAAAAGATCTTTTGTGAACACTGAGAAAAGTAAATTACTATGTAGTACTTTCTACAGAATATAACCGAGCAATGAAACCTTTTACTTCGCCACCATTATGGAGCGAAGCTGCAAATGAATAAAATGCTCTCATAAATTAAGCTGAATCGTCATACGATGTCAATATGCTAATACCTTCATGGACGGTAAAACTTCGACTTGGAGTATATAATCGAATTGGTATTAAGTTTTCAACATTAGAGCAATACTCTGACATAAAACACAAAATATTGAATCTCATGTCAATGGATATGTGAACCTTTATGAAGAATAACGTCTTCGTCTATCGTGAATATCCTTGCTGGACAGTTTTTCCTTTTGGAGCACACCCATCTGACTTTCCCTCCAGTCTGGAGAAATCCCCTACGGTACGTATGGCCAGCGTATCTAGCGTGAACCTTACCTCGTTGAGATATAATGAATTCCGCTGTAACAAAAATTAAAGGGTTTAATAAAAATATAATGTTACAAGAGATTGTGGATGAATGTATTATCGTGGATTCGCACGACCGATCTTATCAATTTCTTCTTCCCTAATATTTCATATATTGTATTGCAGTGTCCTGCCTCTCCCTGTCACTATTAACTTTACTTACTTTTCACCTTGGTGGTATTAGAAAAAGATACCATGTCCAATTTCTCACAATTTAGTAGCACTTTTGTTCTCCTTTCTTTACAATCTTAGCATCTTTAGGTATAATATCCACCATCACTTTACGTGGTGTTCAACTCCTTACGCGAATTTCAGTAAACAATTTCGAAAATAAATGAAAGAACGTTAAATTAAAGCATCGTAGACTCAAATATAATTCAAATACCTTTTGGGATTAATTCCATTTGTAATTAAAAGACATTTATTATTTTATTTATTACTTATAAATTTATTTTGCATTATTTTACATAATATTTATAAAATGTCTGTTTCCTCTTACGATAGATAGAGATCAAAACCCTTTTCTTTCTTTACGGTACATGATGTACAGTGACTCGTTTAGGGGAATCTTGGTAACTGTGGAGTCACTGAAATATCTTATATTATTCTCGTCAACTCCGATATTTTCAGTATTTTTTTGACATGTCCCTTATTTAGATCTCACTACTTTAGTATTACTTTTTACAATTATATAACTTCAAATATATAAGTACATTAGTAAGATATTCATTAATAAAATGCGATTCTTTTTACTGGGACAGTCTATCAGTTTATCCGGCCAAATCAATTACGGTCGTCAACTAAGATAAATTGTTATGTATATACAAAATGTTGTACAGTTTATTTATAGATAAAACGTTACCTTAGGACTAGGCCGGGTCAAATAAACTTTAAGTACTATTAATATAATGTTTAAAATTATAATTTGATGATCCAGAAAATTGAAATGAAAGAATTTATCTGCGCAACCTTCTAGGATAGTCTTGAGCCCACATATATTTTTATATTTGATCTTCTAAATTGGTAAAAATCTACAAAATAATTATGACTAATGACAAGGAATTCGATTCCTTCGAACTTATCCTATAATTATTATAATTTAACAGTTGTCTAACGCTCATAGTACCAGCTATGCTTAGTTCGGGGCTAGATGTCGATGGGTAAACTATCTGGAAACTCTTAATTATTTTTATAAATAGTGAGATATAAGTTTTCTGTCAATAGCTTGGTATGCGCATTTGCTGTTTCTCAGATTATACTGTAAATTTAGGTATAAAAAACGGTGTTTTATGTTCATCAGTGATCTAGCGCCGATAGTATAAACCATATATTTAGAGACTAGGCATTGCATAAATTATCTGGAAATGTTTATTTATTATCATAAGTACTCAGGCCTACTACTTCTGTTTATAGAGTACTTACACTAAATGGTTACTACTCTGTATATTTATCAGAAATTACATTAGTCGCAATTACACAAAAAGTGAACAGGTTATAGAAGGAAGATTTGAAGTTGAATTTGAAGAAGAGGCGTAACTGTAAATGTATTGAATATTTGTATCAAAATTTGCCTTTTCGACCCGATTTCATTACATAAAGCCGAAGCAGAAACAAACACATTCTGGTATTTTGCTTATGATATCACCGCGTTCATATCATACATACGTTAAGCAAGCGTTATGCTCAACGACTGTTGTAATCCCTGGCTGTTGTAATCAATCGGCGACTGATAATGCGTCTGGTTTAAACCCGGCTTAACGTTTGAATCTCAAGTCCTAATGATTATGAATATTAAATATTTTAACAATTTCCCTATCAACAGTATGTATTTTCGCCCTACAGCCTTTGTAAACGTGCGATGAACATACCCAGCGCGTCCGCAGCCCTGTAGATTTCAGCTGACAAAAGGTGTAGTCTTGAACTTTTATCATCAACCTACCAGTTTTTGGTGATTCAAAGTATTCCCAATACACTGGAACAGAAAATACATTGTTAGCAAACCAAAAAGACATGAAAAATAAAAAGTTATTTTTAGGACAAGCTCAACTTATTTCTAGCACTGCAGGTATAAGAGTCTCCCTTCAAGTTGAAGAAGTACGCTCTGAAAGAGTTTAGTGGATACTAACACACGCTATTGAATTGTGGATTGGCAGAGACCAGTATTTTCGGCTTAGTTTAACGGCTGTCAACATGACGTTGAAGCCCGAGATAAATAAACCCATCCATAAACAGGCTGTGGTCGATGTTACTTATCCTGTGTATCGATTGGATGGATGTGTTTATATAATAGAGCTTTACTTTTTCCAATCATTATTTGATATATACTTGAGATCAATACAATAAAGTAAATAGTTTATTGTTTCCACAATGTTTCTCGTAGCAACGTCGTATATTCCAATCGATTGATTCCAAACACCAACAATTGGCTAGATATTAAAGTAAATCGCTTATTTGTCCGTTTGGTCCTGATTGGAATAGCTTGGCTTTGGCTATAAAGATAAATGATACATCAACTGAAACTAACAATGACTAGTCTGTGCCTTCTTACAATATTTCGCTATGGGTTCTATTGCAAAAGTAATGATTATGCAGAAGGATTTCATCCGACGGATCAGTACAACTCCTTTGTCTGCAAACTAATGGAGAAACAGTCCACCGCGCTTCTTCTCCAATATCAATCTCTCCCGCTTCACTTCTCTACTCTCCTAATGACATATACATATATACATATATACAAATAGGAATACATGGTTTTCCAGCGGTGCCATTCCCCACCATCCTGTTCAAGCTTGAGTTCGCAAGTTGAGCTCGAGACACAAATACAGTGTCCGGCAGACATGTCCTACCCCCAGTACACCGTTTACGTGCTTAAGGAGAATTTCTTCGCGAAAGCCGGGGTCTGCTTGTTTGTCCGCTCGCATGTATGTTGGCGCCGTCTGCGCGCCTAGACGATTCCTCCTTTCCTGTTAAACCTGGGCCTTCAGATCCGTATTTACATGTGCCTATTCCGACTCCTACCAGGGAAGGGACACGGAGACGACTCGGCTCTTTGAGTACATGAGTCGGGCGGTTGATCAACCACAGGAGAGGTACCATGTACTGTACGGTACTGCAGAGATGGTATGTTTCGGGGATTTTAACTCTCACCACGATTCCTGGTTGGGATCCTCCATAACTTACCATGCAGGAAGGACCGCCCACGTGTTTGCTTTTTCGCACAGCCTGACGCAACTGGTAGACCAACCTACCAGAATACCCGAAATCGCTGGTCAGCACTCTCTAGTTTTTTTTTTTTAATTATATTCAAGAAAAAATCACAAAATTTCTTATTCCTAAGTATCGCCAAACTGTGAAAGTTTGTCGGCGAACAATGCACTCACTTAACACCTAACGAGTATATAAAAGTAAGGCAAAGTCACAACTGTGATTATGACTTTGCCCCACCTCCACAATAATCATTCATATATACTTGTAAATAACGCTGAATTTATTACATATTTTTGCGGTGGAAGGCATTCAATAACAACATTTTTATTGTAATTTTAAAAGAGTTTTTACTATTGCATTTGTTTTCTATAGTAATGCTATTATGTATTCTTAATATTAGATACCTTCTGGTCCTTTCCCCATAATAATTACATGCAAATGGTTCAACATATTTTTTCTTATTTTTATTTCTTAATTTACTATTTAATAAAGCCTCACTACTGACCATTAGACCTACTGCTGACCACCCACCCTGCTGGTTTCCAGGGCGCCCCTAGGCACAGCTGATCACTGCTTAGTGTCCAACACAGTGACAAGCACAGTTGCACTACGGCCCAAGCGGGTTAAGCGTCGTGTTTGGCACTACTCGTCAGCAGATTGGGACGGCGTCCCACGGGGGCAGCGCTGTTTCAGTGACAAGTATCTCAAGGCGAGTGCTGCAACAATTGTTGACGAGATCGACGTTGGTATGGAATACTACATTCCTCACTCCGATGTCGTCACCAAAAACCGGAGACACCCTTGGTTTAATCGCGAGTGCACTGAAGCTGTTAGTAACGAACAGGCAGTATATCGCGTTTGGACAAAGGGGCCTGCCTTCAAAGATCTGAATATTAACTTGCTGAAATCAACCTACAATACTGCCACCAAGGTTTGCAAGAGGACATTCAAGAGCGGATTCCTAGCGCGTTACACGAGTCAGCACGGAACTAATGTCGCACCCTACTGGGTCGCATAACTACTAGCGACTAGCCAAAGTCAAGCAGGGCAACTTCTGCTAGCCCTCGCTACTATATGGAACGGATCTTCAACAATCAGTCGATCCATTACCACATCACTCCATAATTCATAGAACATCACTCCATAATTAATAATCGTCAGTGTGGTTTTAGACCGAAACGATCAACGGGTGACGCACCTCTGGGGGGAGGCAATCGATAAATATGGCGAATCCATGGCAGTCAGTCTAGATATCGCCAAGGCGTTTAGTCGGATTTGGCAAGCACTTCTCTCGAAACTTCTAGCATATAGTCTGCCCCTCCAGATTTGTAATTAGATTGCTGGCTTCCATGAGCGCAGAATCCGCGACCTTGCAGGTTAGCAGGATATGCTTCGCAGTTTATGTCAGTGAATGCCGATGTCCGACAGGGCTATATTTTATCTTTCTTCTTCATATCAATGACATGCTGTCAGTAGGGAATATTCATTGCTATGCAGATGATAGCACTAGTCACAGTCTATCGGCGATATTTCGGTCGGCCTGTTGCTGGACGGGCAGAAATCGATGAGAAGTGTGAGACTCTTGCCGTTGAGCTGAATCGTGTTTTGGATCTCATTAGTAAATAGGGTTTCAATAACTTGGTTGAGTTTAATGTCAAGAAAACTCGGGTGTACGCGTTTGCAACAAAAATTACCCCAATCCTTCCCATCCCAGTCTTCAGGGCGCTTCCCTCAGTATGCGAGATGGCCTGAATATGCTAGGACTTGAATATTCAATGCGACCTTAACCAACGTAACTACATCGAGACCCTTATCTCAACAGCTTCAAAGAAATTCGGAATCCTGAACAGGGTGCGCCGGTTTCAATGATTGTGTATATTGTTTACCCTAACAATTCCATTGTCATATGAATGTATATTGCAGTATAAAAAATTATGCGGCTATAGGTAGAATATGTCCATCTAATTCTTTAGTTGCGTTGCCTTTGTACGTGGAAAGTATACTTGAGTGTAAAATTACCATTTTCCTTTACGTGACCTTATGAAAAATCACTGAAATTGAAAGACGTCAAAAATATTTCCTTTTTCATTAACCAATGTCGCCTAAGAAGGTAAATGTGAACTCATGAATAAAGTAGCGAAATCGTGTATGGTGTGCATTAAAATTTTCTAGGGACGAGAAGGTTTTCATGCACGATTAGTAATCTCAACAAAAGTCATTGTTTTCGGTACATTCATCACCTTACATGAGGGTAGTTAATATAAGACGTACTTGCACAATTATGTTTCTAGTGTTGCCAACTATAGTCTATCGTATCCCGATAACCAATAGTAGTTTTTGATAAATCGTTTCCATACTCGTAAAGAAAGGTTTTTCGAAATACGCCAAAACCGCTATAGAACCTACTGGTAAAAATTTAACCCAATAGTTTGGACTGTGCTTTGAAATCAGGTAGTATTTTAGCTCGTAAGTCTACAAGCTATCTATTTAGGAGGAATCTTATAAACAACATCTTTTTAATGTGTCGTCGATTCGATATTTCCAACATTATCCTGCACGCTGGTCAACGATGATATTAAATAATGTAAGTATCATATTTTATATGCATATGATTTAATTATCGTAAGTTTAATGGTTATGTATATTATTTATCCTAATAATATCATTTTCATATGTATGTATGGCCGCATAGCACTTCTTCTTACTATGTGTGGAACACGCCCATCTGGTTGAATAAGTTTGTCTTGCCTGTAATCTATAAGTATATCCTTCGTATAAAATTAATCGTCTTCCTTGACGGGACCTTACGAACATGGCTGTAAATAAAACAATAGTTTTAGATATGTCATATTTTGTAACATTTATACTCGCGACGGCCACGGAGAAGGTACATGCGTATAGGATAAGAGGTGTTCTTGTGTTATCCTTTTTCTTGGAAACGGCTAGGCCGATTTAGAAACGATTTTTTGCTTTACATAACTCTCATTCCTTACCACGTTCTTAGTTAAGTTTTCATGTTACATAAGGTCTACCAACTATATGGGTTTGTTATGCGCATGTCCACATTAACAAAAAACGGATACCTCGTATATACATTTGTATTCATCATTAATTAGATAGCAATTCGAATATGCCACTGTTATATGGAATTCCTTGTATAACATTTATATAGATCAATCAGAATCTATACAATGTAAACTCCTTCGGAATGTTTATTGTAAGTAATACCATTGCATGCTGCCATACGACGACTTTTTAAATAAATTTAAAATTCTTTCTTTAAAAATCAGACGGTTGCTACGTTACTCCGTGTGTTTATTACAATTATGCCATAATAACTATTGTTGCATAAATTTAACTAGTCAAATATCTTACCGCATACCAAGTAGTTCTCAGCGCATACGCGGCGAATACCCGCATCGTTTATTTATGCTATATAACTGTAAAACTGATGCCGGTGTACGTGCTCCTCTTCGTCGTATGATCAGTGAACGAAATAAACAAACTTGTTTTTCTTGCATCATACGCAGTGAGCGTATGATGCAATCATATATCGAGTACTTCAATTCTATTGATATATTTTGATTATCGAAAATCGTACACAAACGACAAGTAATTGACACCCTCAGCTACTAGTAATATATTTATATAAAAGTAATATCAATCTTAGTAATTTACTTTTTTCTAACGTCATCTGTGTAAGATACCATTTACTCTTATGTGGATAACGGTGTTGGCAGTACTCTAACAAAATACTAATATTAAAAACATTGTATGCCTACATTTTATCGTACTTGCTATTTGTTATCCTGATTAAAATAAAATAAAAATTACTTTCCTTCTCTTTTTCATTAGGTTTACATGCTGATTGTATGATGTACATTTACTTTGTAAGGTTATAATAGGTAATAATAAAGATTTGTTCAACATCAAAAGACTATATAACTGAAAAATATTTTTTATTGTTATAATATATAACATAACAATTATAGGTTATTTGATGTGTAAGTGTATATACTATATCTATTCTCTCATTACATTCACGGTCGGTTTAACTCTCCCGCGTTACAATACAGTCAGTTTTTAATCAGTAACAAACATGAGAATAATGCGATAGAATTTTTCTATTTAAAATATCTACATATATTTTTTTCATTTAATTAATACATTCCATGGCGCCAGGTGCCACCAGGTGTTCAGCCCTATTTATCTAAAAGATAAATTTCCAGTTGACGCAGAAATTCATAATAGTGTAGATTCTGCGAAAACTGTACAAAGATGATCATTTTGACATTGTTGTGAAGGAATCGATAGATTTTCTTGAAATCTACATTGAGATATTTTGAATATGCTTGACTTATGAAAAACAATGAGTTGTCATGTCATGCGAATGAACAGAAAATAACTAAATAATTGTTACATATGAGATTCCAATAAAATTTATAAAGCCAGCGATTCAAAGAAACTTTGGAAAATCAGTATGTACGTATAAGTACGACCCGGACGAGAAGTGTGCCTTCTGCACAGACATGCTACCATAATCGATAGAGGCTGTCGATTACGATTCAACCTTATCCATATCTATAATTATGGGTTATTTATTAGCACTGAGCGTTGTTCTTGCACGTGGCTCGGTAGGTAGGTTAAACGGTTTTAGCGTTGTTATTTCTTCATTTGCGTCATTCTGCTTTTCTTCTGTCTTTTTCTTTATCACGAAGCGTGTATCCTACTTCAAAGGCATCATTCAATTTCGCTGTCTGAAATTTACGTGAGTTTTCTTGATTTTCACTTTCCTTTGTTTGTTTTTTGAAATTAAACATAATGGGGTAATTCATGGTTATGGTTGAAACTTCCCCGAACAATTTGATCATTAAATGTATATAAATATGCTGGACAATTAATGCGACTATGTTTCGAACAGACCCACCGAGTTTTGTATTTTGCAAACCTGTGCACGCGAAAGGTGTGTCCATTATGGCATAGTAACTTTGAGCCCCGTTGAGATACTATGTACATTGCTGAAACAAAAATAGCACATTTTAATACTCTTTTTATTCTACTACTTACAGAACTATACGTACAGAAATGCGACTTTCTCTTATAGACATGTATCTTATAGATAAAAATAATTTGGCATCGGTCTTTCTTAATATAAAGGTATTTCCGTCTGCTCTGCCCTAACCTTCGATTCCTAGAGCTTTATTTGTGTGTCGTCAATAGGATGCATGCGTACATGCGAGGGTGATTCTAGCCCTTATCGTTATACTGACGCACTTACTTATATTAATATGATATTTGGTGGTATCTGTGAATACTCGCTAGAGTGAACGAGCAGTAATAACTTATCAATCAATTGAAGATTACAAATATTCATATCTGAATTAAAATCCCAACCAGTACACAAAGCGTTGAGCAGGCTGTCTCGTCTTAATAACTCTACAACACCTACTCTGTGACTTCCGAAATATTGTACAATAATTAAACAACGATGTGTGTAAAGAACGCGAATTGTGGCGTCAGCTCACTCTGCCTGCAAGGGACTTAGTGTGAAGACATAGATACATAGAACATAGTGCTGCAAAAAGACAACTTATGCAGCTGCTTATTAGTGCGATTATGTCTAGTACGAGTTTAACGTATTTTTATTCATTTTTAAGAAGCTCCCTTAATTTGGCACTAATTCGGCATAGCGGATTAAACGCTGGGTATAATCTTTTTTTTGTACCATTAAGGTGGTAAACAAACACACGGATCGCCTGACAATAAATAGTTACGCAGAGGCTTACTATGCTTTGGGTGTTACGCGCATATACACTGTCTTGTTATAGTAGGTTGTTGACCAAAGAATGAAAGTGAGCAATTGCAATCGAGATTTCAGGTAAACGACCGAGTCACGCGCCAAGGTACCTATGTTCCAGGTGTAATTGGCAATTTATAACTTTTTTGTTATATTTGAGTTTCAATCTTTTAGTTTGACTGTTAGGAAAGTAGATAAGACATTAGAACTAAATCAGATAGATAAGTAAGAGAAAATAATAATTATAGAGAAGGCAGATTAATAAACGAGATGATAGGTAAGATACACCAGTTAGATTAAACTGCAGAGATATACCTGCAAGGTAGAAACGAAATTCGAGATAGGCAAGATAATGACACAATTTTCATGCTCTATATACATATAATTAATAATTAGAAACAAATCAAACTTGTAGTATTTTTGTGTGTATCATTAAAACAATTTGGACAATAGAACCTTTTACATACTGAACAAATTCTCTGGGTTTGCTTGGGCCACACACGTCTACCGTCAATAATTGTTCCCATCTTCCCGTATTTTTTATAGCATTCTGCGCATCTGCCTTTACTTTTTCTAGGTGGATTTCCGATGGTTTTTATTACAAGTTTATGCGTCGACTGGTTGTAAATTCTCGGATCATCAATACATGGATATGAGTATTTCCAAAGCATATCACGAATAATTTCTTCTCTGAATGCTGTAATATTGAGCTGTTTATTTAAAATATATGCATGGAGTATAAGTAATTAGCATTTGTAGGTAATACTTGTTTCCCACGAATTATAACAAAAATGAGGCTTTATCAGCGCAGCTCCTAAGGTATTTGTCATATGAACACAATATCACGTAAAAACATATTATTCAGAGGTTTTAATACAAAAAAAAAATAATCATAATCCTTAGCTGTCGATATGGCTTCGTTATTATAAGAAATATCGCAACACGATTCACGATTGGCGATTCACATATACATAATGCGTCATATTTAATTTTATAAGATACTTTTCATTTCATTTTCTCTCTGCCTACCCCGCAAGGGACTTGGCGTGAAGATATACATACATTCATACTTTTCATTCGATATTTTACAATAAATAGTAATCTGAGGATCACATGATGCCAACAGCAGGCGAGGTTCTAATATCGCGCCGCTCGCCGAGGCGACGGAAGCCATCGTCACGTCGTGAAACTTTCTGTCCAAGTTTTACCCAAGGGACCCGTATGAAGAGGTTTGTCCAGGGCCAGCATGCGTACGAGTGATACTCCTTGTGTTGCAAGTGTACAGTATCTGCATCAAGAAGGTTGTACGCTTATATCCACCTTGTTGATAAAATTATAAACTATTTATTAAAGTGCAAGGAAGCATGTAATTAACATGATTCATAGTTCAATGTAAATTTCTGTATTGAGCTTTCATATTACTGGAATAATGTATAGTGTAACACTTAACGCGAATTTTTTAATTGTTTTATCTATATAATCCTTACATCTCTAAAGTCATTTGATGCGCGTGCGCGGAAATATTTGTACCAACTCATAGAGGTCCTTTCAAGAAGATTGATGTAAGGTGAGACACACGCCGTGACTCATGCCAGTGAGCAGGTCACGGCAGGTATTGGGACTACTGCGAATGTGTCGGAAATTAATGGGCTATTCATACGAGATCTAGAGAAGGAACTGGTACTGGGCAAAGCATCTGCTTAAAATTAGAAAACAAATGATAGACTGTATAATTACAGAGAAAGAAACCCTATATATAGTCTATAAGATCTATAATTGGTTTCTTGGAGAGGTTTTGTGTCTCCTAACACAAGTATTTCACCAAAGCCTTTCTTAGCGTTTCTTAATTAATAAGGCGCACCGCATACGAGATTAGCTTTGACTTTAAAAATTACATTTAGTTATTAGTTGTAATATAAATTTACAGTTTACATGTATTTCTTTTATGTGCAATCAATGATTATGCGTATCTTTTACTTTAATAATATTATAGTCGTCGGTATAAATAACAGCAGGACATCCATGATTACTATGCCAGGAACAAACCCATCTTGTTCGCGTGTCTTTGTGTGTGTGAACACGGAATTTATTATTTCTGTAGCAAAGCAGGCTTTTACCACGCCGAGATGTTTCAAATCTTACTGCAATGAAAACATATGACATAAATAAAATATAAATATTCTCGGACAAATTACACAGCGCCATCTAATCCCAAACTAAGCAAAGCTTGTGCTATGGGTCCTAGATAACTGATAAACATACATACATACTTATAATACATAGAAAACACAAGGGACTTGGCGTGTGAAGTTTTAGATACATAGATAAATCACTAAGGACAAGACAAACAGACATGATAAACTTACATAGATAACTTTCTTTTGTAAATATATAGGTATTTACTAGAGGCCCGTCCCGGCTTCGCACGGGTGGAAATTTATTTTTTAAACATTTTTTTAGCTAGTAGATTTTTCTTGTAGTATTTTTTCTTCTAGTAAATGTACTCAGGGATAATGTTGCATTCTAATGGTGAAAGAATTATTGAAATCGGACCCGTAGTTTTCAGGTTTATTCGTTACAAACATACAAAGTTGACGAGCTCGGTTGCGCAGTGGTGAAACGCGTTGTTACGCTACTTTGACACCAACGCTCGTGGGTTCGATTCCCACACAGTACAAACATTTGTGTGCATGAACATGTCTGTTTGTCTTGGTCTGAGTATTTTCTATGTATAAGAAGTATGTATTTACAAAAAAAAATGTATATACGTATGTTTATCAGTTGTCTAGTAGTCCTATAACACAAGCTTCGCTTACTTTGGGGCTAGATGGCGCTGTGTAATTTGTCCGACAGTATTTATTTATTTAAAAATATAAAATACTCATCTGCCTCTTTATAATATTAGTGTAGAAGTGTAGAGGTAGAAAACACATGGGATTTGGCGTGAAGATCTAGATAGACAGAACAAGACAAATACAGTTGTTGGTGCACACAAATATTTACCTTGAGTGGAAATCGAACCCACGAGCCGTGGAGCTAAAGTAGTCATCGCTAGTCATTCCATCACCAACATCATCCAATATAGCCTGTATCATGATCCAGTTTATAATACAGGGTTTAAAAAAGACTAACATTTGTTCGCTTAGTTCTTCAATACATGAAAAGTATTCGTGGTCATCGTCTATCGGTCCGATATACCAGGAGACCACTTTTTTGAAAACGGTTTTAGAGAATAGCTGTACTTGTGAGCGTGTGTTCTTTTTATACAATCGGGAGACATACAAGCATACGGCCTACCTGATGTCAGGCGGTTACCATAGTCTATGAAAGCTTATAACACATTAAACTGCTGCTAACACAGCAACTCCTTAGGACTTACTGGTGACCTCACTGACACGCAGGAACATATCAACCTTCTTGGGAGTACTTATTTGTCTGCGGTTTTCTGTGAGGAGTGTACTTCCCCAGGCTGTTTGAAGCGCCCTACCTCTCTTGTTAGTTAGTTATGAACAACATTTTGCACAGGATTAACTCCCGAATTGCTGTGGGAGTTTAGCTGGTTTGTTAACACTGTCTAGAGACGCAACTTAGTTTTGATTTAATTTTCATATGTATATATCTATATATAGTCAACTAGATTTTAATAGGAAAAATTATGATATTTTTGCATCCCGGAGCGCTAGTTTCTTGACTCACTACAGAAACAAAGAGATTCTTACTTCGACCCAATTTTATTTTTGTGTGTATCTTACACAATATATTCGATAATTGTGAACCGATTTGAAAATTGCAAAAAAGTCCTGATAGCTATAGTCCTGATAGCTGATAATATAGATTTTCCTGAATTTCGGGTAACACACAAATTTTGTGATGCTACTCAACTTAAGTCTATTGAGGGTTTTTAAATCTTTATTATTATGAATATTTTGTATTTATTTTTGAAGCTTCTAGAGCACGTAGCGGGACTACGCCACTATACAAGTATGGTGGAGTATAACTTCACGAGTTCACGAGTTGATTGAAATATAATATATGTTGCCGATAAATAAATTAGGGCTATAGTTAAATAAAGGACGTAACTACAAATCTATTTGGGGAAATCGAACACAAAAGTACGAATACAAAAATCGGTGTATAATTGTTTACTACCCGTACCGAACGAAAAAGTAGTATAAAAAGGTAACACGAAGCCAAAAGCTTAATTTCTTATTCATTACGCACTAAAATAGTTTTAATATATTAAACATGTATACACAACATAAATACGAATATATACAAAAGTATTTACAAGTATATAATTCACAAATTCTAAAAATGTTTTTTTTTTAATGTTTAGGTTTGTATTTTTAATATCTATTACATTACTGACTTTCTGTAGATTAGCATGATGGATTCTTCTGCACTAGCATATAAATATTACAAATTTAGATGGTTTTCTTGTAACCTAACTTGTATTTTCAATAATCGGGGTTGGGGTTAGTTGAACAATAGTTGCTTAATACCGTAGTTTATGACGAAAGTAATATATGTTTTTGTTTTTAATTATTTTGTTTTGGAATGAGGACTAATAAAATACTTCAGCCGGGTTTGCATAAACTTTAAAGTCTATTTGCCCCATAGCCTTGATCAACTCACCTCACGTATGGGGTACGTTGTACAAGTGTGTTTAATTTTCTTGTTGTAGCTTTCGTGCTTGTAGCTCTTGAATGTAATTTATTGAAATAAATTACTGTGGAGACTTTTAGAAAGGAATATATTACTTACCTTTCAGTATACGTACCACTAACTTATCGTTGAGCACCTATGGCCGTTCAAATGAAAAATTGCTCAACTAACCCTGCTCCACCTACGTACGTACTTTTGCGCAGGAGTAGACGTACACATGCACGATTCAGTTCGTGCAGTGTAGTGTAGTACGTGCCGGCGAACGTACGTAGCGTACTTTGACCTTTACTATGGTGCAACGCCTTTCACATTTTTGTGTTCGCGCTTTTATTTCTTTTTCAAAACTTTTTTCTTATATGACTGTGCCTAAATCGTAAACAACACAACACTAACTTTCGCACCGCAGTCGGTAAAGTATTTCGTCGCAACGCACTGATTACGTTTGCTTCGCAGGGTACCGTGTTAGTTCAGATATTTGGATTTTATATCTCAATTTACGATGAACTTACGATTTATTGCTGGCCAGGACGACATAGTAGCAGATGCATTATCTCGCATTGAAGCAGTTACGTCCGGTATAGATTACGAAAATCTTGCACGCGAGCAGGCTCTGTGCTCTGAATTACAAGATATTATCATTAAAGAGACAGCACTAGATCTGAGGAATACTACAGCCAATTTTAGTGCGATTACTCAACATGCAACGTACACATAACACCTTCACTTCGCAAACAATTATTTGCAAGCATTCACATACTCCACCCTGGTGCAGCAGCGACAGCCTATATGATAGCTCAAAAATATGTGTGGCCTGGTGTAAGACGATATTGCAAAACGTGGGCTCACCAATGCACAGATTGCCAGCGCAACAAAATTTTTCGTCTTCTCGTCATGTACGCTGCTTTCAGCCTGTCGATAATAACTTTTGACTCGTTTCCTTGAATGTCCAGTGTAAATGTTTTCGCGTCTTGTTTTTAAAACTCTGTATGGCTTTCTGTACGGAAACTCCAGTGCGTGTTTGGTCGGTCCTCGCCGTAGATACACATAGTTTGCGACGAAGATATTTTTAAAAAAGTTTGGATATAACATCCAAATATTTGAAAAACGGGGTGCCCTGCAACGCAAACATTAATCAGTGCGCTGCGACGAAATACTTTACCGACTGCGATACGCAAGTAAGTGTTGTGCTGTTTACGATTTAGGCACAACCATATTTATGTTTGTATTCTAACCAGTTATTAGTGATTATGGACATCCCTCAGTTTAATGATCTTATCGTTGTATGTACAAATTACTGCCGGACATCGTCTGTTACTGTCTAAGGAGCAAACCCATCTTGTATGAAGATTTCTTCGGCTGTGAACACGAAAGTTATGCCAATTGTACTTGAGCAGTGTTTTTCCTCTGCGAGATGTTACAAATGTTGCTGAAACAGAATGACATATTATAGAGTAAGGAAATTATTTCATTTTTTTTATATGCGTTAAACAAAGATAAAAAGGATTTATTTGTTATTGGACTTCGGTACTTAATCACATTTCATTTTTTTTTAACAAAATTATACTGTCATATCTCACAGCTTCATTCTTTTATCTACTAATATCTTCATACCAAGTCCCTTGCGAGATAGGTAAAGAGTAAAGTCGTAGCGGTTCAGTAGCAATTTAGTAGTCGGTAACTTCATTCTGATTTCCTTTTAATCTACCATTATTTTGCAAGTGAGTAGTGGTGCAGAAGAAATTACTATATAGGTCTTATTTTTGAAATCGTTTGTTGCAAATTGTTCGATTCTTTATTATAAAACTAGCTACTCGACTCAGCTTCGCACGGGTGATCCAATCGTTACCAAACTTCACAGGATCACCTGCGGGGCTAACCTGAAGATTCACTGAAAATTTCATCAAAATCTGCCCAGCCGTTTTTGAGTACATAGAGGACATGCAGACAAACATTCATTTTATAAATATAGAAGAAGATAGAAAACATTTTCCAATAAAACGAGCTCCCAATCCCATTATCTGATTGGATTGTTAAATATTACAAGATTGGCAGATTAGATACAAGTTACACTGACACAGATTGGACAGAATAGTTTTGCTATGTAAAAAAATGCGCGAGCCTTTTTGTACAACTCTTACAGCAAATAACTATACAACCAGCTGGAGTTCGGAGGACTCTATTATCAAGTGAATGAAATTATACATCTAAATTAAAAAAAAGTTCTACATAAGCATAGCTTTATTTTGTATGTTTCGAGAAGATTATTTGCTATAAACTCTATTTAATCAAGAGGTTATATCAATTATTCTATTAACTTTTGAGTCACATAAAAATGTGGATAAAATGTGTAATCTCTAAAGTATTATCACTTGTTAATAACTGTACCTGAATAAAAATGAGTTAATAATTACAAAAAGTATTAATGTAATCGATTTATTGCCAGTGATAAAACACATGTTCTGTATTTACATTATACTTTCTTAAACTAAGTAAGCCTGTTCCATGGGAATATGGTCAAGTATTTGTATGTATCACCAGAGGGAGACTTTGTACAAAAGTCGTCTGCGTGGGTACCTCTGTATCACCTATTTCTACCGCCAAGCAGCTATATTTATATATCTGTGTTCAGGTTTGAAGGGTGAAACATGGCAGAGAAATTACTGGGTACTGTGACGAAACATCCTTAGATTACAAGATTGGCAGCGCGCGAGTAACATTCCCGTGGTGCTGCGTGCGTCAATAGGCTGCGGTGACCGGTTACCATCTAATGCGGGCCGCATGTTTGTATACCAATGTAGTTTAATAAAAAAAAATTTAGTTTTCAAAGAAGCAACGCGCTTGTACATGAAGTATTTACTCACTACCAAGTTCCAAAGTGACCCTGAAGTACTTCTGTGTCAATTCAATTGTGTTATATTCTGAAGAGGAGAGTCTGGGAGAGTGTTATTTACATAATTAATATACTAACGCAAATTTGTACTTCTGATATGAATATAATTGAAAACATAATCTAACTCTAACAAAATTTTAAATACACATTTTATGAATATGTTTATGTATGATTCGAAACCAAATCAATATCTAAATAACACATAATAATATTGCATTTTTTTTTACAAGATAACACAAGAGTTCATCATCACTGAACACAAAAAAATATCATCACAGTATCCAACAACAGCGCCCTAAAATTATTGGCTGATGAACCGGACTATCCGTTCTTGTTACATCTAAACTGCATTCATAACGGCGAGTTTAGTGCAACATTGTAGTATTGTACAAACCGGCAAATATTAATCAAATTATCTTGTT
Source organism: Pyralis farinalis (assembly GCA_947507595.1). Taxonomy (NCBI): domain Eukaryota; kingdom Metazoa; phylum Arthropoda; class Insecta; order Lepidoptera; family Pyralidae; genus Pyralis; species Pyralis farinalis. The sequence goes on from OX382270.1 coordinate 6,928,138, forward strand.
AATAAAAATACTTGTACAGATTCCACTTCACAACATATTAAACAATATAAATTACAAGGTGCTTGTAATTGTACTAATGTAGTGTTAAGTTTTGTTTATTAGTACAATCTGACAATAAATACAACTGCGACCACGGACGCTGCAAAGCGTTCGAAACGTCAGGTTCAACTAAATAAATAAAACACGCGATACTTCCGTTAAAAATTGTTTAATTCAAAATAAATACAAAATTATTATTATACACGATCAAGTTAAACATTATTTACCTACTTCCTTACTCATTTGTTAAATAGGTTGCTGTTTGTAGTTGGTCTCCCATGACTACTTTACACCTAGGAATACGATCCCCGGACCGTTGTATGCAACCAATGTGATGAATGGTCATGTACATTGTTCACAGATACTATTTCATCGTCTATAGTGTATACAACAGCTCTACATTTCTTGTGGAAGTGTGTAGCGCAAATCCATCGTGTTTTTAAACCTCTTGTCATCTGGATTCTGAAGTCTCTGCCTTCGTAAGTCATTCGTCTTCTACCTCGTTGGTTAAATGAAAACGTTGCTAAAAATTATAATTTCGCTTTAAACATACATTACTTTTATTCTACATTTTAAACTAAACTTACACAATTTTTTTAGCTTTCATTTGACACACGTTTTTGTGTTTATACAATAATCCATTATATTTACGATAAATAAAAAAATATATGTAAAAATGGATCAGAATGTGTTAGTCATTTAATGGTAAGTGATAACGTACTAATAATCTCTGGTAACTCCAGTGATTCTGATAGTTTATATTCTTGGGTGGATTTTTTTCAGAAGCTCTTATATTGGGAAATGCACTTCATGACAAATTTTTCTCAATACTACATGTTGCTCAGCATGTGGGTTGTCAAGCGCGTAAGTAAAAGCGTTAATAGGTATAGGCGACAACTTACCACTAGACAAGTTACCCGTTAAACAAGTGCGTTAATTTGATAGACACAGTGAATTAGAGCTATACTATTAATACCAGCGATACTGTGTACGCACATGTACATGGAAATTACGTGCCCAAAATTTCACAAGTAGAACAATGCTTTTTTATATAAAATGCGAAGTCACATCACCATGTGACTTCGCATTTTATATAAAAAAACATTATAAAAATTAAATCATAATATGAAAAACATAATGTATAACGTTCTTTAATGATTCAAATTTTCTTGAAAATGAAAATGAAAAAAAAAAAGAATTGTTAACATCGAAAAAGTAATTCCTAGATGAAAACGAACTGTTGTTTCTAATTTAAAACTTTTTAATTTATACTTCTTATAACATTTTTTTTTTGTGTCTAATGTAAACTGGCGGGAAACTAATGTATGACCTTAGCAAATAAATAATACTTACTTTTTTATAATTGTAATTTTAAAATAATTTATGAAAAAGATTCTGTTAAATAACTTATTAATCCCAACAGTAACTCATACTATGTATATATTCGGATGTAAAGTGAATTAAAATCAACGAATTTCTCATGTAAAGTTGCAAACCAGGATTCTACACTATTCGTTTTACAATAAACAGCAGTGATTTACAATACATCCTAGAATTCTCTTTGAATTTATAAACAAATACAAGCATAGTTAATAGGTATTAATTTTTAGTTTATGGGTTCATAAATAAAATTACTTATGGAGAACCGATATTTGATATTATTTTGCAACATAACTCAATTCACCGCTAGGGGTTGGGGGCCAAAGTACGAGTAGAACAGAACGCGCAGCTCTGATTGGCTAGTTCACGGATCGACATCGCATCACTTACTTGCTTATTAATTAAAATATCCTCTCAGCAGGCGCGAGTCGCTGGGATATTTAAGCGCTAAAACGCTACGTTTTTGTGAGAGATGTCTTTATGCGTCGTCAAGTGGTTTGCTAGTTTGTGTATGGGTTATATTTGTATAAGGAAGGAGAATGGATGCCGTGGCCTTTTCAACGCAGATAACTAAACTTGAGGGAAATATGTATGTATTGGAATATCTGATCTTCACTCTTCTACTCGTGTATATAAAGAAACACAACACAGCAGTTGTCAAAAAAGCTTGTTTATTTTTAACTTCACCGCTATTAGTTTTTTTAATCAAGATTTAATTAACACAATCGCGATATGCGAAGATGAATGTATGCAAAAATTTTTACTCAAAGTCAATCAAAACATCTAGTTGTATCATAATTCAACAATTATGTATGTGTACATTTTTAACTCTGACAATTTCAGTGCCAATTGTGTAGATGACTGCTGGACATTTTTTGCTATTATGAGTGGAACAAACCCAGCGAACTTTGTGGCCAACCGCCCTGTGAGTACAAAAAGTGTATCCATCGTAGCTAATCAGTGTTTTTCCTTGACGGGACTTGACGTAGCATACTAAAAAATAAAAAAAATATAACATCGTATCTACTCATATTTATTGCTACTTAGAGCTGAAAATTACTTTAATTGAAATTTACATCCAATAATATCACGAACAGTGATAATCTACCTTTAGGTGTCAATTAAATTATATAATTTAAATTGATTTACTGTGATGTAAGTAATTTAAATACAAATTATACTGAAATAAGAACATATCATTTAATTGAAATAAATTTAATATATAAAAGAAGCATGCAGGTTCGAAATTATTGTAGCCGGTGGACGCTTGCTATAAGAGGAGAATCACTAACGCTTCATTCCTCACCAGCTTCCATTGTACTCAGAATTTAGCTGCGGTCTTAGATGAGGTGGGAGTACTTTCTTCCTAGTCCGCTCCTTATTAAGCTGGTAAACTCTCGCTAGAGCCTCATTTGCAGACCAGGGGGAATCACTATGTGCAGGTGATTTTGACTTTGGGTCTTAAAATCATGATCCATGATACATTTATAACCCAAATTTTAAAATCCTTATAAACATTCGGCAGGACAGCGTCAACTATAAAGTCAAGAAAAGATAATTCCTGTGTATGTATACGTATATTATGATAATTAGCCTAGTTTAATGTTTGTGATTCATGTTCATTCTAATTATTTCCTCCCCGATGGTGTACACCAAAGCATTGCAACCTTTGAAGCAGTGTGTTGAACAAACCCATTTCGTCTTTACGCCATAATTAGATTTTTTACAGAACTTATACCCGCCGATCCATAACAGCGGTGTTCCTCTTTGTGACAACGAAAATGTGGGTACTGAAAAAAAAAACATTACATTGTTTTATCTTGCATGGAATATGTACATATATAATAATGGTTATTATAATTCATAAATACGAGAATTTGTAAGCGTTTTTCTAATATTTAACACAGCATAGTTTAACACTAAATTTGCACATAGACTTGTAGCGTTTTTGTCCTTGACACATTTATGAAAAATAAATTAATAATTGAGTAAAGAAATTGAATAAAACGTAACTCTCGCTTAGTTTATATTTGTTACCGAAATTAAAATGCATAAATACTTCGGTATGTTCTAGTTTTTGAACAGATATAGGCGGCAAGGACACAACGATTGTTTAATCGTCTGACAAAAGATGCGGGAATACACCTTGCGAAAGAAAGGTGAACTTAAATCGAGCTGGATACCCGGAACGTTCATGGACGGATGGTTTGTAAATTGCTAACGATGTAACAATTTTTAATTAATGCATCATTCAAGATTATTGGTGATATGACGGTCGTAAATGTATGCACGTAAGTAATCTACATTTTATTTATAAATCGATGAACGCCGGTTGCACGCACGAAAAAGTGTCACGTTCCGCCTGAGTCGAGCGTGCAAGCGAGAGCGCGGAACAAGCGATCGGCTTAAGCTTTCGGCTTGTGACGCATCTATCTCTCTTCTACTCCCATCAACCGATGCGTCCGAGTAGAAGAGAGACAGCGGCAGCACACAACCCACACGTAAACTGTTTTGTCAACCGTTGAATGTTTTCTTATGACGTTATCACGTAAAATTATCATCCGTAAACCTACTTTACAGACAAAATTTTTTTTTTCTACAACATCGAGAGGTATCATCCGGCTAACATGGTGTAAAGTGGCTACCGTAGATTATGAACACTTGCAATACGCTAGGTGTCGCTCGCGTGATGCTATCACTGTTGATAACGCAGCAACGCCTGAGTGAGATACATGACCTTAAGATGGACAGTCTCATGGCTATACAAAACCTTCGGTGTTAAAGTACAATTTATTTTGTTCTAAATATGCAAGACAAGGGCCTTATATCTTTTTTACCCTTGGCGAATGAGAACTGATGCAAAACACTGATGCTTACAACCAAGTATTGGAAGAATATATGTAAAAGCAAATAGCTATACGGGCGGTTCTACTTTGACGGGCTTTAATGGACCTGCCCGGCCTTTAGCTTATGTTTGTGCATAAATGTAAAGTCAGCTCTATACCGAACATTTAATATTGCATTCAAGTAACGGACGAAGATAATTAAGTCACTTAGCTTACCCTTAGTAGTTATCCTAGTGACTACATTTATGGACAAACACAAGCTAAAGGCCTATAAAAGTTGACCTAGTGAAGCCCGTCAAAGTAGAAACGCCCTTATAGCTATTTTGTATTACATATATTCTTCCATCTCTGAGTTCTAAGCATTAAGGTTTTGCATCTGTTCTCGTTCGCCAAGGTTTGTTCGTCATGCGTTCTGTCAGTCCTACAGATTTTATTCTAATAGTCTGTAATGTATAGCACCATTTAAAATATTTACTTAGTCTTAAATTAGATTTAAAAAGACTTGAATATTACTAGCTAACAAAACCTAACTCTATTGCCAGTGAGAACTCAACTGTCACAGTTCACTACTACAAACCATCGTAGCCACTCTGAAATACCAATGAAGGTATACTCGGTTAATTGCAGAGAAGCTTTTTTCATTCTGGGTTTTGATTGGACGATGGGGAACTTTTAGCTTTAAATATATATTCAATTTAAAAATAACTGTGAAAGCCGATATTGAAAACGGTCATTTCCTTATGATGTAACTCATTAATTTTATGAATGAAAGATGTAAGGTTTTAAAATACTGTAGAGGTAAGTTTTCTCTCCCGGAAAAAAAGACTAAGATAAGTTCTGCATCTGAGTTTTTATTTGCTTGAAATAAGATATGTTTATAGTTAAGAATACAGGTGCAGCATAAATGGTAAAAAATGCATGTAAAATGTTTCAGAGCATACGAGTATATGGTATATTTAAATACGGTATGTGATGCTTAAGCATAAATATGAACTTATATTAATATGCGTATACAATAAATATGAGACAAAATCTTAATATTATAAAATTACTACTTTTAATTTGGCCACTTATACGTACACCAAATGATTACAATGATAAAAAAACATTTGGATCATTTTAAAACAGTTGAATATTTGACATTCAATTGTTTGGAAATAATCAGAATATTTTTTTTCTTTTACAGTTCTTTAAATATAAATATAATGAGATCAAATACGTCTACCCGTTGGTTTTGTTGCTGTTACGTTAATTATGTCGGTAGTTCTGTGAAGATACTTTAGATAAGTCATCTAACGTGAAAGGTAAAAATTCATGCACATAGACCAGAAGTGATGGCCAGATAAAAACTGAAGAGAGTGATTCTACTCTTAAATTTTAATATATTTAGCAACGCAATGTACGTTAAGATAAAACAAATACTTAAAGAGCTCTCCGAAAATTTTGCTCTTCACGATTTTTAAGTTGCTCATATTAAGCATAATCAGCATTTTTATACAACGAAGAATTTTCAGGTATACTATCCACTTGATGTAGTGTAGTCTACTAGTCCACGAATTGGTAACCGTAGTCTGTGAACGAAATACAAGAAGTATATAGTAAGTTGCCATCCTTGCTTCTAAGACAGCGACCCCTTAGAAGCTTACTGGTGACGTCACTTACTCGCAGAAACACAAAATCTTTCAACTCCAGGGAATTAACAACAACGTGGGACATATAATGCGGTTTTCGGTAAGGTGAAGGCACTTCCCCAGTCGGACTGCTTTGATGTACACTACCTCTCGTAAAAGCACCCAAACCAAGACAAACACATATATTCATGCACACACATATCTGTCTTCTGTATAAACCACAAAATTACAAAAACTTGGCTTTGGTTACTACAAAGAAGATTTTTTCGCATTCACCATCACTTCTGAGTCTGTTTGTAATAATAAATATGGAATGACTATTCAAGATCTATTTGTAAACCGTCAGAAGAAAGTGATTCTTCATTGACGACTGAAGAATATTGACAAGAAACTTCAATAAGACGATTTTTCCATTCTTTCTTCCTCTGCCTGTAGAGTTTATTGCGAATGCGATTTTGTTCTTTAGTTTTTGTTCTTCGCTCACCGTCCATGTCACTTAGATGAAGGATTTTACCTTCAGATTTGCGTCTTTGGTACCTCGCCCTAGATTTTGCAATAGATGCTGCATAAAGCTCGGCATTCTCTCTAATTTTCGCTCGTCTCATTTGTTCCCTTAATCTTTTTTTCTCCAGTCTTTCCTTATCTTCTGTCCATGGTGAAAGTTTAACTTTCCATATATCTGAAAAGAAAATTTTCATTGTAGAGTGGTGGAACGCTTATTGACCGCATTCGCAACGATGATGTATGAAATATAGTTGTCTGAAAGGTAGTGAAGTACGTGCTCAATAATTCATTTTTACCAAAGGGAGACTTTGTACAAAGGTCGTCTGCATGGGTACCTCTGTCTCACCAATTTCTACCGTCAAGCAGCTATATTTATATAGCTGTGTTCCGGTTTAAAGTGTGAGATATTACTGGGTACTATGATGAAACAGCCTTAGGCCACAAGATAGGCAGCGCGCGAGTAACATCCCCGTGGTGTTACGTGCGTCAATAGGCTGCGGTGACCGCTTACTAATGCGGGCCACATACTTGTGCTATGTTCTTGATTGACCAATATTTGTTGTTGTTTAATTGTTGCAATTACAATACGATTTCATAATGTTTTTTCTAAAAAATTAATTAGTTTTAGAACTAGAACAATAAAAAAAATACTATGCATAAATATTGAAACAAAAAATATTTTTGATTTCTTGTTTATACAATATCAGGAGGTATTCAAGCATACGGCCCGCCTGATGTAAAACGGTTACCGCGCACTCGCGCTATGCCACCTCTGTTGCTAACACAGCAACTCCTAAGGAGATTACTGGAAACCTCATTCATACGCAGGAACAATACTCTGGGGAGTTATTATTTGGCTACGGTTTTTTGTGAGGTGGAGGTTTGTCCAGACAGGCTGGTTTCACGCGCCCTACATCTCTTAAAATATCCAGACCAAGACAAACAGACATGTTCATGACCACAAATGTTTGTCCTGTGTGTGTCAAAGTCGCGTCATTCACGACTGCACCACCGAGCTCGTGAAAATATATTATAGATTGAGTTAAAGCCAAATACTATTTACCACAACATTTGTTTATCATTTAACTGATGTACGCTCTAATCTCAGAACTGCTAAGCTATGTCAGCGCTCAGTTGCGTATTGACCGCGTCCGTGGCAATTTCATAAAAGTCATGAGTTTCAGTACGCTGTAATCTTGACTGATCATGATCAGATCTTAGATATATAGCGCAGCGTGCTTAGAAATTAGTATACGGTTTTCACCACGAGATTTTGTTGTAATTTATAAGTATATATTACAATAATATATATATATATATATATATATTTACGGATTCATTTTTACCAAACAGTTAGTAAAGTTAAATATTTTTTTTGTATTTAAATTATAGACAAATATTGCTGTACGTATACTAGGATAACAATAACATAAAATGAAGGTGTCAGTTGCCAGTTCATACGCATTGTATTACCAATACCGTATTTATTTACAACAGCTAATTAAAAGAATACTTGCATATGTACATACATAAAACAAGAAATTGAGAGACATAAATACACAGTCAATACCGTCATATGTAGGATTTTAAAGTCACGCATGAAGATTCTGTAAGGTGTACCAGCATCCGTTACTAAGGGTGGTTTTCAATTGTCATGGGATAGTCGGATATGCGTGATAAAATCGAACAATAGTTGTATAGTTTTCCAATATAGATAGATCTCTCATTTATTTTTTGTTAAGATTTACAATTTAATTTATTATTGAACAAATTATTATTTCCTTTTAAAGATTTGTAGCAGTGTTTTTAAATCCATAGTTATTATTACAACACACATTATCTCCATTAGTACGAACTTTACACACATTTTGCTTCTTAACAGACACTTATTTGTATGAGTTTTTGTATTCATCTTCTAATTTTTCTTCACTTGCGGTCTTTTTCTATTTTACGCAAAAGCCAGAGGCTTTTCGTTGGGGATGAGAAAAACTGAGATTATATTCTTTAAAGATTTTACGATATTGACTTTTTGATACAGGCTTTTTATTTTCCTCTGTACATAATACCTCATACATTCGATACATGCTGGATATTGATTTTATATCTGGAGCAAGATGTTTCTTTTTGTTATTACAATCATGGGATTCCATAACTGGAAAGGACTCTATGTGATACTTTACAAATTTTATGTCATCTTCTTTTGTTTTATTACCGGGACTTTTCCTGCCACGTTTATCATCTCCGACATATAGTCCCAATGAATCCACCTTACGAACAGCGTCAGAGATGAAGTTTGAACTTATACACAACGTGGACATGAAAAAGTTTCGGCAAACTTGAATTTTTTTATTGTCTTTTTGGAAGAAACATTTTGTACTAAATGATCGGCCAGGTTTAATCGAAGTTTTCTTTAGCCTCCGTCTTTTCACAGGGTGTACGAAAATACAAGAAAGAACAAAGTTTTTCTTAGCATTATAATTAAGTTTATGAAAATATCGGCAAAAAGTGTTTCTTTCCTCTAAAGTAAATTTTTCGGTGCATTTAAACAGGCATTTATTACAATCAATTGCTTTTGGAACCTTAGCTGGTCGAGTAATGCCTTTGGAAACATAAGGAAGCCCTTTAGCTTTTCTGGCCTTTTGAATGTTTCGCCTCCATTCATTCGGCTGGGCTATCTTACGTCGTATTAATGGCTTGATACAAACTGAAACTGGATGTAATAGTTTATCAACGATGGGCGCAAGTATTTGGTTAGAAGAATCAGACTCGTGTTGAAGTGGAATACATGGATTTGCCGGAATTATAATATTGTTACAATCGAAATCTGTCAGTGAGGTATCATCTGAGTCCGGTAGATAATTTGAATCTTGATTTGAATCGTCACTCCAATATACTTCATCATCAGACAGCTCTAAATCCATTACTGCCTTGTTACTGGTAGATGCCACTAAAAGAGAAAAACGAAAAGCACATTTAAAGTAAAACCGATCATTAACAATAAGAATTTAAGAAGTATGTCTAATATTGCTTAGATTAGTCAGTGCATATTTCGTTATATTGTAGGAAATTTCGAAAATCCTTTGTTTATAGTCTACGTCTAATATGTCCAATGCGTTGATAATTCAAATAACAGCTTTCGCGTATCGGAGTAAAACTGACTTTTATCTACTTAGTATCTTTATCCATACACCATAACGCAGATGCATTATTAACGGACCATAGCCCTATGCGAATACAAGAACTATTCAAATGTTTTGTTCGCAGCAAACTAACACAAAAATAAATTATAAATAATTATAATAATTATAAATAAAATTACTTATAGATTATTGCCTTGTGATAAACATTTTAAACGACTTCAAAAAAGAAAAAGATTCTCACTTCTAACGTAAATTTTGTGTAAAATAGTTTGGCAAGTATGAACCGGTTTAAAAAATATTTATTTTAGCGGACATTACATTACATTTTGTAAATGTGCGACTTCATTGTGCTAGGTTTTCAGCGATTTGAAACTTTCACCATTATATAAAAAAGAAAATCATTCATACTTGCCTACTCCTTTAATTCTAATTTAAAGATATTACTAAAATATACAACATGTTTGTAAACAAGTAATTTTAAGCATGTTGTCAATGAATTGTATATATAGTAATATTTTTAATAAAAAATAATAACTGCATACAGGTGACTTTGAAATTGTGTGGAAAATTTGTGCAGAAGTATTTGTAATATGTGAGTTCCCATTAGCCGATGTCCAAAGATGAATCATACGTTTTCCCAGTTCTAGAAATTATAGTTAGGCCGGAAAGTTACCCACTCTACTTATTGATATTGACAGTAAAAATGATTTGATGCATATCACACTTAACATATCCAGTGTGATTGGTAACTACTATTCATCCGGAATAGTAGTTACCAATCACACTGGAAATGTTAAGTGTGATAAGAACAGTACAAAGGTCAAAGTGTGAAAGCATGTCGTGCACTTAGTTGTATAAAAAAAATTAGTTGATGTAAGAATTTGTATGCAGATTTCAGTTATTATACACGTTAATAAAGTAGTCCTATGGTAAAAGTTAGTCATTTTCATAGCAGAATAACCTTATTTCGAATTAATCATAAATTAGAACCATTTCTTGTACATTTTATAGTCAAACGAAAAATTTCATTTTATCTCCTTCTAAATTTTACAATGGATGCTCATGAAACTCAATATTCATTTGGAAGTGACAAAACTTAGATTGTATTCTTTTTTTACAATTCTACAATACAGACTTTCCGAAACAGGTTTTTTATTTGACTCCATACACAAAGCCTCATACAATCTGTACATATAGACAACCGATTTAAAGTCTGGAGAAAGGAGTTTCTTTTTGCTATCTTTGCTACAACTAATCAATCTAAAAATCTTGTGTTGCTTTACTAGTTTAATATCATCTAGTTTCCTGTTATTTGAAGAATATTTCTTGCCACGTTTATCATCTTCTGTATATACTCCCAATGAATCCACTTTACGAAGGGCATCAGTTCTTCTTAACATATAGGTACACAACGTAGACATGAGAAAGTTTTGGCATATTGGAATTTTATTATCTTTGTGAAATAAACATTTTTTACTGAATGATCGATTATTTTTGTAAGACGTTTTCATTAGCATTTGTTTTTTCACATGTTTTACTTATATGCTTATTCTTCTTAGCTTTATAAATCCAGTTTGTAAAAAAAATCTGTATCTCATTCCTGTGAAGTAAATTTTTCTGTTCATTTAAATAAGAACTTATAGCATTTGATAGGGTTTGGAACCTTAGCAGGTTGTATCTTACCTTTTGAAACGAACGACAATCCTGTAGCTTTTTCGGCCCTTTCAATATTTCTCCTATATTCTTTAGGCTGGGCTATCGTTCTTCGTTTTAACGGGAATCCAATTTGGGTTTAATTGTTTACTATTAACGAACGAAAATTATGTCTAGAATAAATGTTGCAGTGGACAACTCACATTTTCTGGAATTACAATATCGAAACCGTTTTGTTTCGAACCTGAATCGTCATTGCCATATACTTCATCATCGGGAAATTATAAAAGTTTTACTGTCTTGTTTTTGGTAGAGTTCACTAAAATAGATAACATACTCGTACTATTAGCAATCAGACTAACTATCAATTAGAAGTTTTAAAAAGCCATGTTCGCCTATGGTTACTAGCACACTGACGAGAAAACTACAGATTTGAGTTCTCGCATGTAAGATTAATTTGTCATTAATAATCTGTGTAATTTAATGTCATTTTCAAACTGCTTTTAAAAGAGGAGGAAAATCTCATTATTATTAGGATAATTAATGCTGCATCATACCATTTTTTAACAGACCGCTTTCAAGTCATTTTTTTACAGTTTTTGCAGGAAGTACTACACAATATCAATTCACAAGTAAGATTCAATTACTTAGAGAAACCTCGAGTATATATAGAGTATCAGTGACTTTCAACCTGTGAACCTGCGCCACCAACGGTGACGAATCTCTAGATAGACCAAGGTAGGAAGGTCGTGAGAACAACGGAGGATTGTGCTTCTCCTCTCCAATTGTAAGACGTGGATGGATATTAATTTGAGGCTTTTTAAATCTCCGCAATGAAAATAAAAACAAAATGATCGTTGTTCGCTTTTTAATTTGAGGCTGTGAAAATATACAATGCGATGGTCGTAAACAAGAAAATACCCAGTAATTTTTTGTTTGTTTTTACATAAATAATATAGGGTAGAAGTGACAATGGTCATTGTGATGTTTAGTATGTTAGTTTCCCTTATTGGAAGCGAAGAGCTGGATAAATGTCACTTCTACCCAGATGGATATTATTTACAAATTTACCAGAACTGATTGGCATTACGAGTAACAATAATTAAGCTAGCTATTTTCTGTTGTGGCACATATGTATACATTTTAATTCAGTGATTATGCCCATTTTGTATCAAAACTATCTGACCCTCATGAGTATACACCCGAGCTTGACATCCTTTGCAGCAGTGGGTAGAACAAACCCATTTAGTTTTCACTCCGAATTCGGTTTTTTTACAAAACCTATATCCACCCACCCATAGCAACGGTTTACCTCTTTGTGATATAGAGAAAGTGAGACCTGAAAAATAAATATTAAAGAAGTAAATAAAAAGTTAAGACAAGCATAGAAAAAGAAAAGACATATTTTTGTAATTTGTTATTGTAATTTTTAATGAGAATTTACGAGCTTGGTGGCGCCGTGGTTAGTAACGCTAGTTTAACACCAACGCTCGCAGTATCGATTCCCATACAGGACAAACATTTGTGGGTATGAACATGAGATATTAAGAGAGGTAAGGCGCATTAAAACAGTCTATCTGGTGAAGTGCCTTGCTGCAGCCAAATAACAATAGCCTGGAGGGTCGCGGCAGTGAGGTCACCAGTAAGCTCCTAAGGAGTTGCTGTGTTTTAACAGCATCGCGTAAATGATACTTAATGTATTACAAGCGATCACAGGCTACGGTAACCACTTTACATCAGGCCGTATGCCTGTATGTCTCCCGACGTGATATAAAAAGAAAACTCTAGCCAAAATAAATTGGACGTAGGCGAATTTTTAGTATTATAATTTTGGCACGTGTAGCCTGTTGCATTTTTTTATATACAACGTCGAGGGACAAAGCGGCGTAATGCACACCTGATGTGAAGTGGTTACCGTATGGGCCATTGCAATACAAGAAGTATCAGTCATTGCCAACTCCTCAGGAACTTACTGGTAATCTCACTCATTCGCAGGAACACAACAATCCTTAAAGGAGTTGTGATTTATTTGCAACATTCGAGTCACCTTCGTTAGGTATACTTTTTAAGCATTTCGCGCCACCAACCCAAACGTCTGCGTTTTTGATCTTCCCGTCAAATTGTGAGGTAATCACTGAGCACATAACTTTCTGACGCCTAAATGTTCGAGTAAGATTTTTTCTACTGGGCTCATACCAATACCTTCACCTGAATTTTCGCTCATTTATAAGCCTCACGCATTTAACAGATTTGTCACTCTTTTATTAGCTATCACTCCGCACAGAACTCACGTTATGTTCATGTTTAGAAAGACGTCCTTTGCGCAAATCATCAAGACTAGGTTTGAACTCATTAAACTAGTTACAACCATTGCCACGGGATGGGGCTCCGTGATGAAATGCCAATCGAAGTCTATATTATATAGTACTAGCTGCTGCCCGCGGCTCCGCCCGCGTGGAGTCAAATAACGTAGCCTATGTGTTAATCCAGATCATAATCTATCTACGTGCCAAATTTCATTCAAATCCGTTCAGCCGTTTAAGCGTGAAAGAGCAACAAACATCCATACATACAAACTTTCGCATTTATAATATTAGTAGGATTACAGTTTAACTTCCTAATTATTACTTTCGAAGGTGATAACGCTGTCTTTATTTAACAAATATGGCCCGTTACAGTTTTGTGTTTGGAAACGCAACACTGATAGCAGCGACGTATTAATAGGTAGACACGTTATACATTATTGTATTTTAAAATGGCAAAAAGTACTATATCTACGGAGGTACAGTTATTTATTATGATACTTTGCTCTAACAAAGAGATAAATGATGGGGCATATCTGTAGTTAGAAAGAGATGAATATATCTTAAGACATTTTATGCTTTGTGGCGAAGTACGTATAGCCGCGACGCGAAAGCATGGCCAAATGAATGAGAGTTGGGCAATTACCTTACTTACGTATTGCCATTCTAGAGCGTGTACGACGTATCTATAACAAAACTGGTAGTCAATTTAGGCCACCATTCACCTTTACATTAAATTTAGTAGACAATTCAGTCATAAAGAACAGCGATATGATTGGAATACAGAGTTGATATTCAGAAATTGATAGATATAAATCAAAATAAGTGTATGATGGACAATATTTATTTTATTTACTTATTTGAAAATAAAAAAAAAAGAATTGAAATACAAATAAACTTATATATGTTAGCTATGCAAAACTAAGCCGTAAATATACATAACGGTAATCTTGCAAATGGTTGAAAAATGTCAATAGGCAAGTCTCCTTAGGCAATGGTAGGTGCTTATCATCAGGTAGATTCTCTATTTTCTTGGTTCCTTGGTGGTATAAAAACGTGTTTTCCTTTTTATTTAAGTATATTTCTACAACAAGCGTTTGACATCAGAATAAAAATTTGTTTCATAAATAACTAAAACATTGTTTCTAGCAAAAACAATATTTATTATTTATCTTCTACATCTCATTGAATAATGTACTACTATTTATAACTCTATAAATGTAACTTAATGGCAATGGTTATTATTAATTTTAATGATTTCGTTGTCGTATGTATATATTACTGCTCGGCATTGTTTACAGTTGTGAGTGGAACAGATCCATCTGGTCTTGAGGCCATTCTTCACTTGTGCACAGAAAGTGTATCCACCAATGCTAAGTAAAGTTTTACCTCGACGAGATTTTACGTACTTCACTGAAATAAAAGAATAACAAATATTAAATTTATGTATAGTGTACAAAAAAAAATTAACTTACCATGCTCAAGCGTCTATCGCTTTTTTTTGTAAACGGTGTCAAAACATCTAAATTGATGTACTCATAAAAAAAATATAACAATATTGTAATGAGTCCGTTCAAATTCTAAAAGCCAAGCAACTATTGTTTTAAGATCAAGTACAATACCTAAAATTTAAAAGGTGGCGAAAACAAAATCATCGATCATAAAAATCTCAACAACTTCAAATAATGTTGTTTAAATGCAACTTTTAATGTTGAAGTATGTTTTAAATTTCATGAACATTCCCCTTTAAGAAATAAAAGAACCCTAGTATTATTTACATGCGGTTTATTTTGTTTTAAATTATCTCTTCAAGTCAACTTCGCTTGTGAAGCGAATTTTAAATAATAGCTAATATAATAAAAAAAAAATTGGGACAATATTGTCTAAATTTATTTAATGCAGTTTTTACAGTAAACAAAAAAATATACAATACACATTTGTAGGATATTGCTTTATATTCTATATATTATTGAACATTGTGCCAATTCAATAATAGTCGGTGTCTGTGCATCAGTAGTTGCTATGAGTGACAATGGTAATTATTAACCCTTATTATTTCATTATTGTAAGTATGCACAACAGCACGGCACTGCAAATGGTTGTGAGTAGAACAACTCCATCTAATCTTGAGGCCATTCTTCACTTGTGCACAAAAAGTGTATCCGCCAATGCTGAGTAAAGTTTTTCCCCGACGAGATTTTATGTACTTCACTGAAATAATAGATGAAAGATGTGAAGTTTGTGGCAAGAACAAAATTATATCAAAATTATTTTATCTTTAAATAAAGAATATATAAATATAAAAGAAATATATATATATATTTATTTTATATATTATATTTATTTAACTTATACAAAAGAGACGTGTTGTGTCTGTCTGTGAGACGTAATGAAAAATAAATAATAGATAATAACTTATAAATCAAGCAGTGATAGCCCATTGGATAAAGAACCGGCCTAGTGAACAACAGGTACCCGGGTCGAATCCTGGCATGTACCACTAAATTCGTGTTTTCGGATATAAGTACATATTTGTAATTATAACTTCTCGACATAGTAGATTAACATCGTGAGGAAACCCGCACATCCAAGAAAATATATTCCGAAAGACGTATGACCTTACCTTAAGAATGATCTGGTTCCCGCTATGGGTTGCGAAGGTCTGACGGCAGTCGCTCCATGTCAAAATCAGTATCTTCGCCAAATCTTTAGGGTAAGGCAGTGGACCTGGCCAATCCTATTGGATTAGAAAACGGGCTAACGCTAAGAAGAAGCAGATAACTTATAAAATCAAAGAAGATATTTTCGTATTATCTTATTAAACTATAATATAATATAAAGCAAAAATTTACACTATGAGCAATTTTCACATAATAGAATCTAAAATAAAAAATAAGTATGTTATTGCATCGGAATTTTCCATTTTTCGATTCCATTTCCATAGTTCATAATATATTCAGACATCTTTATACAAAACCAATAACAGGCGATGCTAGTAGTTAGTGCGGATGACAATGATGATTGTTAACTCTAATTATTTCATTTTCATAAGTATGCACGACAGCACGGCACTGCAAATGGTTGTGAGTGGAACAGATCCATCTAGTCTTGAGGCCATTCTTCACTTGTGCGCAAAAAGTGTATCCGCCAATGCTGAGTAAAGTTTTTCCTCGGCGAGACTTTACGTACATCACTGAGATAAAATACGACAAATGTTATGTTTGTATATAAAACCAGTTGAAATTGCGCAAGTTTGCAGCGACGGTGGTGGTGATGCGGATTCTGTTCCAGATGGCGGACAACCGCAGCAGCTGAGGCAGAGATTACCGGAGCAGCCATGGTAGCGTCGGTATGTTGCACTTACTAACAGTAGCGGACGGGTGCCGGCCGGCGCTAGGCCGCATGAACTAATTGGTGGCGGAAGCACACAAAGCAGGTTAGATCAAATTGCATCTGATAGAACTATTTCGAATGCTATCGAATCCACCTTGAGTAAAATGAAAAGTATCGGCTTGCAGGGAAAAGAAGATTGGTCTACATAAATTTAACATTGGTGTAGTGAAGAAAAAAGGATCGGATAGAGTTAAAAGACGAACAATGGAAATAATGCCTATTAGTGAACTGTTTCTTGAGTCATCTTCAATACCAAAGTTGGTAGTGGTATCATGTTAGATGTTGATTTGATGATGTTGTCAATAAAAAAGACCACTATGATAGTATTCGAAATTCTTTAATAACAATATAAATAATATATATAGTTCAATGGAAAAATTAAAATTACTTTTTATTAAAATCAAGATTCACCTCGTCAAACATTTTCATTTTTTATTCAAGGATGAATTTAGAGAAAACATTCTAAACAAAGACATGGTTCTTTTGTACAGCTTTTACAATAAGTCGTAACTTTTTGGTTTTATGTTTTACCAATAATCGTCCTTGGGTAGCTAAGTTCTCATTTTAACACTGCTACCACCAACGTCAGGCTTCTATAGAAGATTCCTTTTCCGTGGTACATGTTTTACTTTTCTACTTTAATGTTTTACTAGTTACTAATTCTCATCAACTACTGACTACTCATATTTACTGAATATTTATTGTTAAAAAAATTAAATGAAATTTAGGTCTCAAGTTTCCGAGACGCATGTAATATAAATCGAGAAAATAGTTTATATGGTACATATAGTTTCTAGCATTATATAGACGTCAGTATTTTATGTATAAATTCTTCACGCCAAGTCTTTTGCGTCGTAGGCAGAAAGAACAGAGCGCCATAGGCCCTACACACATCGCTCGTTTCTTTAACATTCATAGCTCTTGTCATGCACGCTCAGCGGTACTCCTGATCTCGGTTTATTCGTAGCTCATCACTCAGTGCTGTGTGTTGATTTGATAATGATGTGACAATGTAAATAAATATTTTGGGCCAAAGTAATAAAATATATAGGTTATAATTACTATTAATTACAATATATGGGTTGTACCAGAAATGTAATTCTACTAATTATTACAAATGTACATGATTATTATCATTAAATTATTCTATTAGTTGATCACTTATTTCTTCTGTTAGTTGATGTTAAAAGAGGTAGGGCGCATCAAAGCAGCCCCTCTGAGGAAGTACCTCCACCTCACAGAAAACCGCAGTAGAATGACAACTCCCTAGAGGTTTGTTATTTTCCTGCGTGTGAGTGAGGTCACCAGTAAGCTCCTAAGGAGTTGCTGTGTTAGTAGCAGAGGAGGCATCGCGCGAGTGATACTTAATGCAATGTATTACAAGTGTTGATAGGCCACGGTAACCGCTTTACATCAGGTGGACCGTATGTTTATATGCCTTCCGACGTAGTATAAAAAAAACTTATATATATAAAAAATCGTTCATATAACGAATAGAATCAGCTCATTCAATAACATACTCTTTCTGACACACACTGTATAACTTTGAGCCAGTTTAATAAAAGTCACGATAGGGGGAGTACGATGCGATATGTAATCACGAAACCACTACAGCCACGAATATAGTTCACATGAGAATGCCTTGTAAGTAGTTTCGTTAGGTCCCTTAAGACTCTAACGTAGTAATAGTTGCCCAGCATAAAAGAACTCTATTAATTTGATTTAGATTATATTCGCGGTGGCTTACCACTATAGAATATCGCATCCCAGGGTATATTATATACCACAAAACAAATTTTCTAGAATCGTTCATAAAATCTCTTTCGAGTGCATTGTTCTACATTATATGACTACAATTACATGCAGTACATGTGTACTTATACATAACAGTACTTGCGTGTTAACTATTGTTTCTAATACATCAGATGTTATATCGGATAACGGTACCAACTATGCCTCCAAGAATTTTTACGAATAAGCAATCAATACACTCAACACATATGTTAATACATTCGGGAATTTTCTTGTGTACAGACTCAGCATCCCTTCTTGTTTAATTACGAGTATAATGTAATTGACGATTTGAAAACAACTATTTCGTATTCGGTACTGACATTTTGGCACTTTTACTTGGTCAATTGTCAGTTCTTACATGCTGGTAGATTAAAAAAAAATATTACAGCAAGTAGCAATAAGTTGAATTAATACTTCTAGCAAAATCTTTGTGCACAGACTCAGCATTCCGTCTTGTTTTAATGTATAATTGACGCTTTAAAAAAACTTGCACTGACAAGTATATTATTACTTTTTCTTCGTCAATTGCTATTTCCGAAATGCTGGTAGATTATAAAAAAAAATAAAACAAATAATAATAAGTTTATAATAAAAGCAACACGTGATTATGTACCCGCGTGGTCACCATAAATATATATTCTTTTATCTTGCAGGCTTTAACGTTAGGGACGCACTGTGGCCGCAGGACGCGGTTTGACCTACGGTTAAATAACTTATTACGGATGACAATGATGGTTTTTAACTTTTATTATTTCATTTTCATAAGTATGAACGACGGCACGGCACTCGCGTTTGTTAGAACAAATCCATCTGATCTTGGAGCCATTCCGCTTTTGGATGGAGAATGTGTACCCTCCGACGCTGAGCATCGTCTTCCCTTTGCGAGATTGCACGAACATTACTGTAATATGATAATGTTAAGCTAAAGTTACAAACTTTATTAAGCAATGCCGATATAACTGCCTCTTAAATCAGTAACAAAATATTTAAACAATAAGATACTGTCGTCATTCTTACCTACTTACGGGTATGTATTACTTACTTACGGACCCATTACTATCATTCTTACTTACTTACAGGTATATTTAAATAGTTTTTAAAAACATAATTTATTATTACATTTGCATACTTGTACACACGAGATATAAATATTATTGCTTGTTCCGAGGTAAAAGCACGCTAGAAACGACACTCTATTTTACGAAATCGCATTAAAATTAAAAAATATATTTATTATTGTAAACTTCTCAATAAATTCAAATGATCACTAACAGTCATAAACAATGACTGATTATTTATTTACATTTGTGAAAAGTGCGTTAATGCAGTTGTTATGGGACTTCGTAATTGGAACAAAGTAAACACAAAATTGAAACGTACCAATTTGAGATTAATACTGCACGAGTTATTTTTTTAAATAATTTTGCTTTATTTTCCAAACAATCCGTCATGTGTTTATGATTTATATAGTAAAACACAAATTAACACAATGAGGATATTCAATGTCTAGTTTATTCTACAAATTAAATGTCTAAATCTAACTACCTATATCTTCAGGGTCAGTTGCTTGCTCGATAGACAGAGAGAGTCAAGCGGCACATGACTAGGTGTTTAGCCAACCACTCGTATGTTTAACATGCATAGCTCTTTTTTATGCACGTGTTAGATAGTTATATTATATATGTATAATTTCACTTATGTACTACCTCTATGGTTAAAACTGAATTAATTTGATAGTTAACCATTTTTTTAATTATTACAATTTTCTTTTATCCACCTTACACATCGCCACCTAGTTCAAAGTAAGCGAAGCTTATGTAATGGGTACTAGGCAAATAATAAACATACGTAAATACATTTTTTATGTAAATACTTATGAATTATGATACACAGAAAACACCCAGACCAAAAGACACGTGTTCATGGACACAAATGTTTGTTCTGTGTGGAAATCGAACCACGAGCGTTAGTATCAAAGCAGCGTTACTAACCACTGTGCCACCGAGCCCTTCAAATTCTCATAAAACACAACCATATTGATCGTGAAAGCTGAGTCTTAGGCTTCCATTACGGCCTTGAACATCTGTTTCGTCAGTCGCACACGGTCTGGAAGCTTTGCGCCACAAATTATTGCGTAATGCTCGCATCTCGACCGTGTATATTCTGCTTTCATGCTCTCTCTGCCATATCCAGCCCTCGCTTTTGATATAATCATAGTACCGTAGGTGAACGTTAGAGAAGAGTGACAATGAGAGATGGACTTCTCTCTCCTTTCATAGTCTATTTGTCATTCTCACTATTCTCTATAGAATATATATTACTATATTTCCTTAATATTATGTTGCAAAAGTTGCTGAACAAAATGTAAAGATTATTTTAGTTGATGAGACATTAAGTGAAATTGACAAATAACTCACACTTATAATGCTTTCCTTTCTTGGCATAAATATATAGGCTACGTCATGTTCACATCATATGGTTTCATATCTATGAACTATTATTATTTATTTACATATAGTAAATAAATAATAATAATTGTGAGTTTCATTAAAAGCTCTTAATGTTTGGTAACATTTATAATGCGTGATGCGTTGCAATTATTTTTTATACTACGACGGATAGCATACAAGCATACGGTCCGCCTGATGCCGCTTACCGTAGCCTATGAACACTAGCAATAAAAAAATGTCGCTAGCGAGTTGCCACTCCCGCTGTGAACCTAGCAACTCCTCATCTTCTTGTGACTGATGAGTTGTTATTTAGCTGCCGTCTTCTGTGAAGTGGAGGTACTTCGCCAGTCGGGCTAACGTCGTGCCTTACCTCTCTTTCGCCAGAGCCTCGTCTGTTTATAAGTAGGGACCACCACGTGCAGGTGAGGTTGGCTTTGGTTCTAAAGTTGTCATTGAAGCATTTACACCAAACATTAAGAGATTTGAAAGGACTCCACAATAATTATTATTAGCGTTACCTATATTTTTTGTCAAGTTTTGTAATTATGTACTAGTACGAGTATAAAGTAATGTTTAGTCTTTTAAAACCTGTTGTTCAACTAGTTTTTAATCAAATGTAGCTCTTAATTACTCATTATTATAAGTCTAATCTTGTACGGTGACTTATGTAGTTATGGGCGCCACGACAATTACATGTAAAACTGGATAAGGTCAGCGACTCAACTCTTGTGGGCGATTTTCCATTAACTTTAACTTACAAAAGTAAATAACACTGTTAAAGTAATTAAATCTGATGTTAATATTGTATAAAGCAGTGTTTTTCAACGTTTTTCACGACGCGGCCATTTTAGCACAGAAAAAAGTTTCGTTACGCCTCGGTTGCTAATTATTATTTTTTTGACTAATATATAATCCGTACGGCATGTTAATTTATTTACTCTAAAACAGATATAATTTAACATCGACTGCCTCTCGCCAAAGGTCAGCAAATAGAATTCCAAACAAATGTAGCCATTTATACGGAATAAAAAGATTTTGACTTTTAGAAGGGCAACAGCGACAATACCTCAAACCGCGACCTCCTAGAAGAGGCTTCGCGACCCACACGTTGAGAAACACTGACATAAAGTTTGTACAAGTATAACAACATTATACGTTATAACATACTACAGCATGGGCTTCGTCAAGAAAGACGTGAATAGGTATACATGGTCGGGAACATACGTTCCCGAGTGACACCTCTGGTGTTGCAAATGTTTGTAAACTACGGTATAAAAGAAGTATAAATAATAATGTAGATTCGATTAGTTTGATTGGTTAGGCAGCTAAGAAACACATGCGTACACATACACACAATAAAATGGTACCTAATGTCAATGATAATGATTATTGTTAAGTTTTACAATTTCATTTTCGTATGTGTGCACATTAGCACGACACTTCTTGTGATTGTGGGTAGAACAAACCCATCTAGTCCTGAGGCCAGATACCGTTTTTGAACAAAATGTATACCCTCCGATCATAATCATCGTCTTTCCTCGCTGTGACGTAACGAAGGTAGCTAAAAAAATAGTTTTAAATTAAACTTCCAACTGAATAGCAAAAAAATATACATGAACGTTTTTGACTGTCTAACCAAC
Source organism: Pyralis farinalis (assembly GCA_947507595.1). NCBI lineage: Eukaryota > Metazoa > Arthropoda > Insecta > Lepidoptera > Pyralidae > Pyralis > Pyralis farinalis. The sequence goes on from OX382270.1 coordinate 6,950,911, forward strand.
GACTAAAAGAAATAATACAACATATAAAATGAAATAATTTACTAATTAACGGTATTCAGGTAGATAATAAACACAAATCGCTAATCTTATAATATACAAAACTATGGGTGGTCATGAATTATTATCGTGTACCTATTTTGTTAACTTTTAACTTTCCAAAAATCAATAAAATACAAGAAATAATCTCTTATACGGAAAACAAAACTAATGTTATCGGTAACAAACATACATATTACAAGAACCACCCTGTATTTTTTTTTTCAAAATACAAATATACTAAAGAATTTTTTTAATGTGTTTTTTGTAATAAACATATAAAAAAATCACTGTGAAAACAAGTATACGCTCCATTAAATATGAAGTGGTTTCGGCAGATTCTAAACATTTGCAGCGCATGAGTCATAAACTCAAGCTTCGAAACCATTTTGCCAAAGCAGCAACTCCATAGAAACATTCTAGAGGACTGATTATCCCGTACAAATACGACAAACCTCAAGAATGGCTAGCAATATAGACATATCAAAATATACTTACAAATTGATCGAAACTAACATAAAAATACAGTATTAAAAATATATTTCTAGAATAAAAGCACACATAAGGTCGGAGCAATACGTGTTCTAGTTAAGGCCCCAAAATTAAGGAACCAATATAGTCTTCATAACCTTAAAACTTATGTAAACTTTAGAAAATTTTCTCCGGTCGTATGCTCTCCACGCCGGTAAACAATAATCCCGTCAACAGTGTGCCTTATTGCTTTACATCTAAACCTTTCATGAGAATAACATCGCCATCGTATCTTGCCTCCACTCACACCGTTTATTCGGTAGCGGTACTGTCCATCTAACAAATGGTGGGTACCACTACAAGTTGGTACGAAATGTGCTGAAAGAAACCAAATGCATGTTAGTTTAAGAAAGTAACAACAGAATGAAAATGGACCATAGCTTTGAGACTTACTTCACTGTGATATCGTCAAAACTAGCGAACACTTAGGTCATACTGAAAATGTAGAGATTTTAATAAATAAGACTAGATATTATGATACATTTATTGCTTTTCAAAGTATATAACCTCACAAATTATACATTTTTGCATTCACTGGAACCATTGTAGAGATCAGTTGGATCATTCTTCTTTAGAGACATATTCAATAACTTCATGGAACGCATTCACATACCTTTTAGGGCTAATAAAACGTCTCTAGCTTTATCTTTAATCTTAGATAACAAACAGAATCGCAAGTGCGAGGTCTGGTCTGTATGATGGATGTATCATCTGCTCTATATTGAAAGTCTTCAAATATTTCGTTGTCTTGGCCGAATGTGCTTACGCATAATCGTGGTAAAGGACGACACTGCCTTTTGTGAACTGTTACTAAGAATCTGAGGAAGCAAACGTTGATGTACCAATCGGCAGTCACTGTCCTTTTGTCTTCAAGCGAAACTATTCTGGGATGTCCTTATTTGCCAAAAAAGAAGTAATCATTTTCTTGATAATGTATCGATGTTTCGACTATAGACTATAGGCATTAGTAAACTTCTTTACACAAGTGATAAAAAGGGAATATCCCTTAGGCCCTTTCTCAAAACAAACCTTTCCTACCAACATAGTAAAAATGTAAGATATAAAATAATAAAATTTACTGTATTTTATATTTATATACATTTATAAACCATAATATATGTACTACATGGCCCATATAGCGTTATGTGTTTTTTTTTCGTCAGGTTTCTAGTCATTTATAATATAGTTTGTACTTGATGCACAAAGCTTCTCATTAATTTTTACTTTTATTATATTCCTGTACATGTTAATTTCTTTATAAAGCCAAGGCCCACCTGATGCAAAGTGGTTTGAACTTGCAATACATAAAGTATCGCTCCCGCGATGCCACCTCTGCTGACACAGCAACTCCTTACTTGGAACTTATTGTTTGGAGTTATTATTTAGCTGCAGGATTCTGTGAGGTTGAAGGTACTTCCCCAGACGGGCTGGTTTGGTGCGTCCTACCTCTGTTGACCCGTTGAGGCCCGCGTGGTTGAATTCCGCCATGACACCCAGACCAAGATAAACGTCATGTTCATTCACGAATTCGAGGCTTCGTGTCAAAGTAGTGCCCATAACCCACTCCGCTACCGAGCTTGTCAAAACTATAATATTTTCGCATTTGCCAATGTTGTAACATAAATTTCCCTACTATAAGTTACCAACGCTTGCAACTTGAGTATTTATCATATATAACAAACTATTTCTCTTTTATCCTAATATCCAGTGCTCAGTTGAACATCTCATTGCTATTTACTTGTTTTACTATGAACATGTTCATTACAAATTTTGATAACTTCGCTGCCAGTAGTGTGTACGGTGGCACGGCAGCCTTTGCTATGATGCGTTGAACAAATCCATCTTGTCTTGTACTGGCTGGTGGCTTTGATGAAAAATGTATAACCACCGACGGTCAATAAAGGCTTACCTTTCTGCGATATCGTTACATTACATCCTAAAAACAAAAAATGTAATTTGGAGTCAAGTATACACTACGACTCCGAAGTCCAGTACAATGTAGTACAACAATAATGTAAACAATAGAATAATTAATTAATAAATTATTGCGTTATTTTACCAAAGACAAAGTTACAGGCAATTTGATTTAAACTACTTTGTGTGCTTCTGCTGCCGATTAATTCATGGCAGCGACGGCATGCTTCTAATAAGAGTGCTGGGTGACTGCCAGACGGCGTTAGTTCGTTTAAACTAATCCGTAGCAGAAACATACAAAGTGTTAGTTTAAATCAAAGAGAATTTTTTTACTGTATCAATGTAATCAATAAAACGTAGTAAAACCTTTTGGTATTATAAACCATTCCTTTTAGTATTATTGCTATCTGACATTCAAAAATCGAATATCGTGACAACGAGCCGACTACTTCAAAATTTGACTTCATTTAGTAGATTAGAATACATTCAAGAGTAGAATATATACACTATTATTATTAGCTATTAGATAAAAGAAACTCCTAGTAATAAGAAGACAAAAACAGTAGGCGTCGAGACTGAGAGACTTTCAGATATTCCTTGAATATGGAGAGGAAAAATTATTAAATTCTAACAGATACGTGACATTTCTATATTATTACGTAGCTATTCTTGTTTGTTTCTGTATCGTTGATGTAAAACTGTTTCTTTTTTTTTTCATCTCTGTCTTGTCTACCCTGGAAAGAGATTTGGCCCAAATACGTATACATATGTAATATCTTCTCCACTGACTACTACGTTATGAGTTGTGTATGACTCATTATCTATTTTTTAGGATTTTCCCCTGTTATTCAAAAGTACCCAAACCGCACAGACGCGCGGATTAGGGCGTCCCCCGGAGGCGACGCGCACCGATCCGCCCCCGTCGGTGCGAAATCTAAGGCATGCGGCGGTGGGGGCCGCCACCCACCACGCAACGCCCATCCCGGCGGGTCGAGGAGAGCTGAGTGTCGTATAGGCACATGGAATGTGAGAGGTGGTCTAAAAGATAAGATGAATGAGTTGATAGATATAATGAACGTGAGATGCCTAGATGCTTTGTGTGTGTCAGAGACCAAGCGAAAGGGAAGCGACACCGAAGATCTGCCCGGTGGCATGATGGCCCTGTGGTCCGGGGTGGATCAGGACGTTCATGCCAGCGCTGGCGTAGGTGTCGTGCTTTCATCTCGCTTGGCCGCTGGTGTGAAAGATTACGATTTAGTAGGTCCAAGACTTCTCTGGGTTAAGATAAAACTGGGGATTACGCGAGTGTTTTTAGTTGCAGCATATGCTCCTGTGAGCTCTGCTGATCCCCAGGAGCTCGAGAAGTTTTGGGAGACTGTAAGGGGTATTCTGGATTTGGCCGAAGCGAATGAACGCATAATTATGTGTGGTGATCTGAATGGATGGGTTGGGACCAAGCGAAGCAGTTATGAGGCTGTGCTTGGTCCATACGGAGATAAGAGAGTGAACGATGCTGGTAAGTTACTTTTAGACGTATGTATGGAACGAAACCTCCTTGTGTCGAACACGCTCTTCCATCACAAGGATATTCACACTTACACATGGAGACGGAATGAACAGAAAAGTGTGATTGATTTGATTTTGATAGATGAACGTCTCCGAAAGTCGTTAATGGATACAAGAGCCTTCAGAGGTCCCACTCTTGAAACGGACCACTATCTGGTGGTAAGCCGATTTGTGGGCCTTTTCAAGAAGTGGAGGCACTGGCGAGTGCGTATTCCTTTCGGAGACCATGAAAGAATAAGAAGTGAAAAATTGGAAGATGAAAGTGTGAGGAGTACGTATGTACGTCTAGTCAGTGAAAGACTTGCGAACGCGAGTCTTTCCGACTCAGATGTAGACGAATGTTGGAAAGTTCTGAAAGAAAGTATGGTGGACAGTGCGAAAGAAGCATGTGGATGCGCAAAGAGACGTAGAACACTAAGAGGAGATGCCTAGTGGGATGCGGAGGTTCAATCCTCCGTGGAAAAAAAGAGGAAAGCGTGGCTGGATTACGTATCATCTTTGCACCAGAGTGATGGTATGAAAGAAATGAAGAAAGAAATATACCGTCGATGCAAGAATGACTCCAAAGCTTTAGTGAAAGAGAAGCGTGAAAGACTACATATGATTGAGGAAGAGAAGCTGACGAAGAACTTCGAGGCAAATACCAAACTCTTCTGGAGAGAGGTAAAGAAGTCTCGAAGTGGTTCGTCAGCATCCAGAATGGACAAGATAAGATGTAAAGCTGGTGGCATTCTTGCTAACACTCAGGAAGTGTTAGAACGGTGGAGTGAATATTTTAGAGAAATGTATGATTATGTCCATGACGCTGGCATTGTGAATGAGTCTGTGATTGACTCGGCAGTGCCAGCGTACCATGAAGACATTACTATGGATGAGATTGAATGGTCGATACGAAGTTTGAAAGATGGAAAGTCAGCGGGAATCGATATGGTAACAGCTGAGATGATCAAGCTAGGTGGTACCTGCGTTAGGGACGCCTTCTGGTTTTTGAGCAAATTATGCTGGAGAACCGGAAGGGTTCCGAGCGATTGGAGACGCGCGGTCATCGTGCCCTTGTATAAAGGCAAGGGCTCACGTATGGACTGCGCCAACTATAGGGCCATCAGTTTGATCAGCTTAGCAGCTAAAGTGTATGGAAAAATCATTGAAAGGAGAATGAGGGTGAAATCCGATGGAATGCTTTGGGAAGCACAGGGTGGATTTCGAAGCGGCAGAGGATGTACGGATCAAGTTTTTTCACTCCGCAACATCGTAGAGAAGCATCTGGCTTTGGACCAGAAGGTTTTCTGCGGTTTTGTGGACTTTGAGAAAGCATTTGATAGAGTCGTGCGAAAGAATCTCTGGAACATTTTGCCCGGATATGGGGTTGACGGTGACCTACTCCGTGCTGTGCAATCCACTTATGAGGATTGTACAGCATGTGTGCGGGTGGACGGCAGCTTGTCGCCCTGGTTTGATGTCAACATTGGTGTCAGACAGGGATGCGTGCTGTCGGCTCGGCTGTTCATCCTGTATCTGGACAGTTGTCTTCAGAGAATAAGAAATATGAATGTGGGAATGCGAATGGGTGACTCAGTGGTCAACTGCCTGCTTTATGCAGACGATGCGGCATTAATAGCAGAATCACCATCCGAACTGCAAACACTAGTTACAACAATGAAAGATGATTGTATGAAGAAAGGCTTACAATTGAATGCGAAGAAAACCAAGATAATGGTATTTGAAAGAGAGACAACCAGAACGAACACTAGGATTATGGTTGATGATGTAGTGTTGGAGCAAGTGAATGAGATTGTATATCTTGGAAGTGCTTTTAGCAGCAATGGAAGGTACACCGCTGATGTGGAGAGACGAGTGAGTGCCGGGAATAGGGTGAATGGAGCGTTGGGTAAACTTCTAGGCTGCCGAAATCTAAGCCAGAAGGCACAGCTCGCTGTACACAACGCGGTGCTAATACCAACGCTAACTTATGGAAGTGAGAGCTGGGTATGGCAGAGAGAGCATGAAAGTAGAATAAATGCGGTCGAGATGCGAGCATTGCGCAAAATTTGTGACATAACGCTTGCTGACCGCGTTCGTAACGAAGACGTGAGAGAAAGAGTTGGTCTAAAAGAGAGTGTCGGTGTTAAGATAAGAAAGGGCATGCTCCGTTGGTTCGGACATGTAGAAAGAATGCGGGACGAAAGAATGACGAAACAGATATACAATGCAAAAGTGGAAGGATGTAGGAGCCGAGGAAGGCCGAGACTAACCTACCATGACCAAATTGGTCGTGTTTTATCAGAAGGTGATGTCAGAAGCCCCAGGAACCGGCGAGCGTGCATGAAAAGAGCTATGAATGTCACAGAAGCGAGTGAAGTATGCAAGGACCGCGTCTTATGGCGCTCGGTTCTCTCTGCCTACCCCGCAAGGGACTTGGCGTGAAGATATACATACATACATACATACATATACATACATATTCAAAAGTCTAATAACGGCGCTTGCTTTGCTAAGGTTATGGAACATTTTTGGTGTAAACACACAAAGATACTTAGAAGAGCCAGATGTTAGTTTACAAATTTTAATCTATATATATCCAAATGTTTGTTTATCAGATGGAACCGTAACGTAAAGGTTAGACCATTATATCATCAAGCTATTAATCGCATGTGCACCTGTGCTGTAGCATCCAGGAGGCATCTGGTCCCGTGGCAAATGAAATCTGTAATTATAGGATCCCGATATGCATCGTCACTAGTAGTACAATGAAAATAAAACAGTACAGTAGAAATTTTCATTATGATCATCTATATTCTCATTATAATTATTATCCACAATTTCTTTAAATAAGGCCCTGTCTCCACACATCCAGTTCAAAGACCTACGATTCTAGGTTACCTATATCCTACAGGTATTGATTAGGGATTTCTTGAGAAAATAGACAGAAAATAACATAATAATAACTACAAAAGTTGCTATGCGAAATCAACCGGAAATAATTGAACATATCGTTTGAAAATTCTACTAATATTATAAATGCGAAAGTTTGTATGTATGGATGGATGTTTGTTGCTCTTTCACGCTTAAACGGCTGAACGGATTTGAATGAAATTTGGCACGTAGATAGATTATGATCTGGATTAACACATAGGCTACGTTATTTGACTCCACGCGAGCGGAGCCGCGGGCAGCAGCTAGTGTTAAATAATTTTAATGACTTATAAATGTCAGTTATTTGAAAATACACTTAAGTAACTATAATATTCTTGAGCACGATTACCCTACTTGTACAAGTGTTACAAAATCATGTAATATTTTGTTTACATTTGTTTACATTTTACTTTTACTAGGTTACTAATCGGAAAGCACTTAAAGTTCTGTGGCCACTGAATCAACAAAAGGTTGATTGATTAACAGATTCAGGCGTTATTTTACGAAAGTCAAATTTACATGCAATTTGATCTAACCTGCTTTGTGTCCTTCCGCCATCACCGGTTTCTGTTCCAGATGGCGGACGACCGCAGCAGCCGAGGCAGATACTACCGGAGCAGCCATGGCAGCGTCGGCATGTTGCATCTACTAACATTGGTGGGTGGGTGCCGGCCGGCTCTAAGCCGCTTGAACTAATTGGTGGCGGAAGCACACAAAGCAGGTTAGATTAAACTGCATGTAAAAGGTTGATTCATCAGCCAGGTGGCAAGTGACAGCTGCCAATATTGCGACTATTTGTCAATCGCACTTGATGAGACTATCTTCAACGAATATAATTAAAAATCGGCCAAGTGCGAGTCGGACTCGCGCACGAAGGGTTCCGGACCATTATCTATAAAAACGGCAAAAAAAATCAAGTTTGTTGTATGGGAGCCCCCCTTAAATATTTGTTTTATTTTAATTGAATTATTTATTTTTAAAGTAAATATATAACTACATATTCTGTGAATATTTCAAGCGTCAACCTGTAGCCGGTATCAATATCGAGCAAAAACGAGTAAAGAAATCACGTTTGTTGTATGGGAGCCCCCTTAAATATTTGTTTTATTCTATATTTTAGTATTTGTTGTTATAGCGGCAACAGAAATACATCATCTGTGAAAATTTTAACTATCTAACTATCACGGTTCATGAGATACAGCCTGGTGACAGACGGACGGACGGACGGAAGAAGAAGACGAAGTCTTAGTAATAGGGTTCCGTTTTACCCTTTGGGTACGGAACCCTAAAAACCGTATGTTGTTGAACACCAAAAGTTATTAAAATACTTATATTTTTGCTACTTGTGATAGACAAATGCTTTGCTACTTTCAAGATGGTAATTAACTGTCGTTACAATCGTACAATTGTGCTGATTGTATTCTGGGTAGATCATAATTAATGCGTTTGTACATAAATGTTAAAAAAATATAATATTGCACTTGATACATTTTGCTTCTAAAGCTACACCATCAATTCACAGCATTTCTTTCGGATATGACTAACTCTGATCTAGATATATGTATACCTATTAAATAATGGACGTCAGTCATACACATCCAAGTTTTAGGTAAAAATAATATAAATAAACAGGTCACTAAACAGTTTTATACACAGTCTCGTGTGTTCATGTTTTATGTGTTTTACACTTTATATATCGAAGATTATTTTATATAAAATTTATTGTAATTAAATTGACTTCATTGAATGATAGCTAACTTTTATCATTTTCTCACTGCTATTATTGTATTCAGTTTACGAGTACTGCTTACCTTTGTGTATCATCAGCATAACGCCCAGCGCGTTACACAAGTCGGCACGGAGCTAGTGACGCACCCTACTGGATCGCGTAATTACTGGCGACTAGCTAAAGCCGTGCAGGCCAACTTCTGCCAGCCCTCGCTGCCCCCGCTGAGATGCCCTGATGGCTCACTGGCACATCAGCCGCAGGAGAAAGCCGATCTTATGGCCAGTCTCTTTGCGGCTAACTCCCGGATCGATGACTGTAGCACGCAACCACCATCGATACCCTCCTGTGGTTCCGTTATGCCAGAAATTCACATCAGACAGCGTGATGTCCGTTTTGAGTTACAGTCACTCGATGTCCGTAAAGCCAGTGGTCCTGATGGTATCCCAGCGATTGTTCTGAAAAAATGTGCAGCGGAGTTGTCCCCGATGTTGACGCGCCTCTTTCGTCTCTCGTACTCGACCGGTTGTGTTCCGGAGGCTTGGAGAGAGGCTAATGTGCAGCCGGTACCCAAAAAGGGAGACCGTTCGGACCCATCAAATTACCGCCCCATTGCCGTAACTTCAGTGTTGTGCAAAGTCATGGAACGGATCCTTAACAATCAGTTGATCCGTTACCTAGAAGATCACTCCTTAATTAACGATCGTCAATATGGCTTTAGACCGAAACGATCGACGGGTGATCTTCTAGCGTATGTGACGCACCTCTGGGGGGAGGCAATTGATAAACATAGTGAATCTATGGCAGTCAGCCTAGATATCGCCAAGGCATTTGATCGGGTTTGGCATAAAGCACTTCTCTCCAAACTTCCGGCATACGGTCTGCCCCTCCAGCTTTGTAAGTGGATTGCTGGCTTCCTGCATGAGCGTAGAATCCGCGTCCTTGCAGATGGACGCGCTTCGCGGTTCATGTCAGTGAATGCCGGTGTCCCACAGGGCTCCGTCCTATCGCCCACCCTCTTTCTTCTGCATATCAATGACATGCTGCCACTAGGTAATATTCATTGCTATGCAGATGACAGTACGGTCCATGGGCGATATTTCGGGCGGTCTAGTGCTAGTCGGGCAGAAATCGGTGAGAGGCGTGAGAGTCTTGTCGTTGAGCTTAATCGGGTTTTGGACCTCGTTAGTAAATGGGGTTCCAATAACCTGGTTGAGTTCAATGCCAAGAAAACTCAGGTGTGCGCGTTCACAACAAAAATGTCCCCATTTCATCCCACTCCCAGTCTTCAGGGCGCTACCCTCAATATGCGCGATAGCCTGAATATGCTAGGCATGGATATTCGGTGCGACCTAAACCAACGAAGTTACATCGAGAGCCTCATTTTAACAGCTTCAAAGAAACTCGGAGTCCTGAACAGGGTGCGCCGGTTCTTCACGCCGGACCAACTTTGTCTTCTTTATAAGACTCAAGTTCGGGCCTGCGTGGAGTATTGCTCGCATCTCTGGGACGGCTCCGCACAGTATCTTCTCGAGGCTCTCGATAGGTTGCAGCGACGGGCTATCCGCATAATCGACGACGAAGAGGTCACAAAATACCTAGAACCTCTGCAACTTCGTAGGGACATAGGCTCCCTAAGTACATTTTACCGCCTGTACCATGGTGAGTGCTCTGAAGAACTATTTTCCCTTATCCCACCCTCTCCCTTCCGTCATAGAACCACACGTGCAGGCTTGCGATGTCATCATTCCACTGTTGAGGACATTTGTTCTCGTACTAAAAAGTTCGGCAACTCCTATCTCTGTCGAACTATTAAAAAGTGGAACGCCTTGCCTGCACATGTGTTTCCTCCTTCCTACAACATGGGATCCTTCAAACGAAGCGTGAAGAAGCACCTTGCGGGCCAGCATGGTAGCGTCAACTGACAGGACACCGTAGTCCTTTGTCAGTTGCCGCTGCAATTTGGGCTCCCCTTTTCGCTTACCAACAGGCGAAGAGGAGCCACTATGCTGAGCCAATATAAAAAAAAAAAAAAAATAAAAATAATAAAAAATAAAAAAAAAAAAAAAAAAGATACTGCTGTTCACTCTTACACATTTCATTCGCATGACAGACCATTTCAGTTACAGACATGATTTATTATACTTTTGGTTATTTCATATTAATTCTATAGTAAGGTCTGAAAATAATATATTATTTTAACTCGAATTATAAATATAAAGCCGCTGATGACACATTAAATACAAAAATACATTATGACCAGGCTCAAATGGCACAAGTTTATAATTACATACATTATAACTTAAATATACATTAAATATTAAGGATATTTCATTGATAATAAATATAACATTTACATAATAAAGAACATAAATAATTGAAATAAAAATTTACATTATATAGTTTGATTTTTTTCATCGATGGGGATGATCAATTTCATAATAATTTACGATAAAAGAGAATAATAAACTCACATTTAATTTACCAAACTGACACTCCTGTTCGGTGTTGATTCTTAGTACCTACGCAGCTGTATCATTTTTGTTATAATGAGTCCAGTGAAGTAGCGAAAAATACGTTAAATATTCTAATATTAAAAGAAATTAACATTTTCATAAAAACTGGTTTAGCATATTTAAATGAGTCTATATAGTGAACATCTTATATTTGCGAGTACATAAGTACACTATACATAAGCCCGAATGGCGCTTGTCCATTTCAGCCATTATAAGTGCAAAAATTCACAAGTGCAAAATTATATAAATTATTATAATTTATATAATGTTCTACAGAAAAATATACAGAATACAAAATGTACAGAAAATATTATTTAATTAAATAAAAAACTACAGTGCCATTGCAGTATGAGAATACTCGTACTGCGACGGTGTTCCGTAATTAACCAGTTATTTTTTAGCAAACAGAGTCGAATTTTACCACAAACTATAGTAAAGACATTCACAATTGTACATGGCAATGATTTGGAGTCATTTTGACGATCCGGCCTTCTAAAGTATATAAGGAGGCTTTGCATCCTTTATTGTGGTGGGTGGAACATACCCACCGAAATTTGTTGTTTGACACGCGTTTCATACAATACGTGTACCCATATATTTGTATCAAAGGCTTGCCTCTTTTCGATGTCAACACAGTGTAATCTGCAATAAAAAAAAATACGTAAAACTATATTGACTATAATTCGAAATACTTTTCAGAAACTTCATTCCTTTATTTCCTTTATTATAAACATATAAAACTACAATACAGTCGATCAGGGTAACTTAAGCCTTCAATATAAAATTGGCCCAAAATTTCAAATGCATATTATAGATTTTTTTTTTGCTATGATTTTATGTATTTCAAACTAGATTTGTAAACATCGATTCTAATATATCTTCGTAAATGCTCAGATTCTGCCAAATAATTGACATCTACCATTGTTGAGACGTCAGTTGCTTTTTTCTGTGGTGTGAATAGAGTGTGTTGTTACGAAAGCGTCAAAAAGTTGTCTGCTGTGTTGTCATTTGAATACTTAAGGAGGCAAGTGTTATTTTAAAGTGTCTCATATGTGTCTATCTATCATTTCTTTCAAAAATTACGAGAATTAATTAGCTAATTCCCATGATATTGCCATAAATATTGAACAGGTAAATTATTACCGGTGAATAAGGGTAACTTGAGCCCGGGCCAAAGTTCAAAATTCTCAAAATATTGGGAGGAGATATATTCGATAAGTGTGAAGAAAGGGCAGAGGAAGGAGATGAAGACACATGAAGAAGAATGTGGTTTGGATATAGCACAGGAAGATTTTTTTTCTATAGAGACATACGAAGTACATGACGGTAGACTAGACCTTCAGATGATTGGCTATATTGTGGTAAAGGCCGTGGCTCAGTTTTGTATAATGAATGATACAAATATCATACGAATGCTGAATGACACTAATATTCAAAGAAAGAAAGGTATTTTATCATATAAGACGACTTCCTGGCCATGGAATGGAATGGAAATTTTTCAAAGTTTAATCCCATTATGTGTAGGATTAAATAAAATTTTAATTATTTTGATACTTTTTTCATTATCTTAGCTATATGTTAAGTCAGTAAATAGGTTAAAAACGCATTGTTGACCAAAAAAATAAGATTGAATAAAAACTGTGTTGATTTTCCTATGGCAACAATTTATTTACCCATTTTAGTACTAATAAATGAAAACGAATGTATACATTATTATTGTCTATGGCTCTCAGCTGTAGTTTTTATGGTAAATATGCAGGCCAATGTTAGCAAAATGCTTTAAATAAAATAAAATAAGCAAAAACAACCTACAATTGGGACATGGGCCAATCCAAACCCAACTCACAATCTAACATTGGCCCAGTGGTTAAATGGAATTTTGAAACTATTTTCCAAGAGATTATTGGTAAATGAGTAAATTTTTTGGAAGTAGGCTACATAAAGCCACCATAATAAGTGTATCTTTTTGAGTAACGTATTATTTTAAACATTGGTCTAACTTTTTATGTGCAAACTGGGCCAAAGATAGCCTGATTGACTGTAATAGGCAAAACTTTCTTTTTCTTGAGATTATTTTTGTTATACTGGTTGCATGTGACACAGTACCTTAGAAATCACAGTACCTTAAGGTATACTTACCATTACCAGTAGAAATATTATGATACATATTTCCATCTCGAGAAAAGGGTGGAAAATACCTTATAATGAAAAAATAATGTTGGAATTATATTCTTAACTAAATACTCTACCAACACCGAGTATCTTCTATCTACAAGATATGAAAAAAAAACAGTTTAAAAACAATTTTCTTAGAACAATTGTCTCAGTATTGGAACGTGATATAGTCTCGAAGGTCTTGAGAGATCAGAGAAGATACAGAGGCATGCTATATCGAGTATCATGAGCAGCTGAAACTTTATCCAGGACAAGGACAATTGATACCTCGCGTGATCTTCTTTGCTGTTTTTTTTCTCAAGCCAAATAGCATCGAACATTTTTATGCTTTACATCGAATCAATCTTGCATGAAATCCGATTCGCCATATTATTTAAAAACATATTTTTTATTAACTTTTTAGTATCATCAAAGTCGGTTAAATCTTCACCAATATTCAATTAACATTCTCAAAATATAACCGTTTTTTTTCAAAATATATTATATTTATTTCAAAATATACCTGAAATATATATATATATATACCGCAAAAACCCTCCAAGGAAAATTTGAGACTACTTTGAAATAAATGCTTCTAGAGAAAGCATATTGCACTATTAAAGAATACCTAGAAGATAAGTTTTATGAGAGTTTAAGAAATTTTATTATATTGATATTAGGTACCTAACAAATGGACAATAGTGTTGATGCATGCATTTTTTTTTTTCAACAAATGTGACATAATGTGTTTTTTTATTACTAATATTTATGGATTCATTATTACTAATATTATTATTCATGGACTTGTTTGCCTACCTGTATATCTCAAAAAAGTGACTATTAATTAAATTAATCTGAATTGAATTAAAACCATACAATATATTTATTTTTAACTGTGCCTGTAGTAATCCACTTAATGTACTCGTAGTTCAATTGTACAAATCACGTGTGCCTAGATAAGGCGGTTTGTGACATATTTATATATCAGTTATATCACCCTTTTACCACTTTGTGCTGTACTAGACGTTATGAACTTTAAACGTGAATAAACAAATATATTAAATGAATAATAAAAAAGTCATGGTAAATAAATATTGATGTATTTCATTTGTACTTAATTATATTTATACATATGATTATTAACATATTTAAAAAACAGGCAAAATGTTCCAAATTATTATAAGTTAGAACCTGTCGTTAAAACTTCACGTAAATTTCGTATACTATTTTGCCTAAAATAAAGAACTCTGATAAAATATTTGTGTATAACAATTAGTTCCTAAGCAGAAAGCAGCGGGGCTGCGCGGGAGCGATACTCCATGACATTCATGCATCCATAGTGTATGGTAATTGTTTCACGTAAGCCAGGCAATATACTTGACTTCTCACGTTAAAAATAAGCCCTTCAACAGCAAACTATATTTGTAATATAATCATATAAAAGTAAAGTATAGTAGTATAATTGAGAACTTTTTTCATATACAATAAGTATCGCTCGCGCGATGCTACCTCAACTGCTAGCACAGCAACTCCTTAGGAGCTTACTGGTAACCTCACCTCACCTTATTTGGCTGCGGTTTTCTGCGGTGGATATACTTTCGCAGACAGGCTGCTTTGATCCGCGTTGACTGTTTTAAAAACACCCAGGCCAAGACAAATAGACATGTTCATGCACACAAATGTTTATCCTGTGTGGGATTCGAACTCCTAATCCAAGCCTTTGTGTTGATGTAGCCATAATCGCTTGACCACCGGAATCGTCAAATTATACCTAATTGTGGGGGGGGGGGGGGGGGGGAGGGGCATGACCCGTTACTACGGCTACTAAACATTCATATACGTCTGTTTGTCTTAGTCTGGCTGTTTATAAGAGAGGTAGGGTGCACCAAAGGAGCATCTGGGGAAGTACCTCCACCTCACAGATACCAGCAGTGAAATAAAATGACTAGATGACTGTTTGTTGTGTCCCTGCGAGTGATTGAGGATACCAGTAAACTCCGAAAGAATTGCTGTGTTAGCAGCAGGAGAGGCAACGAGTAAGTAATACTTCCTGTATAGCAAGTGTTTACAGGCTACGGCAACCACTTTTCATCTGGTGAGTCGTATACTTGTATGACAATGTATATATAAAAAAAAACTAAAGAAACATGACTAAAATCCTTTTAAAAACGATAATTTGGGGTAAACAAAATGGGGCAAAGCTCTTGTAAAGAGCATATTTACTACCGCATCACTTTTAAATCAGTTTTCTGGAAAACATCTTTTTTCCAAAAACCTTAATGTAATCGTACTGCACCCGCCTCTTTACGTCATCCTCATTGTTGAGATCATATGAAATAGTTGCATGTATTTTTTTGATATTGTATGAATATGTCTCACAGTATACCGTGATGGTTCGTCAAACTGTGGTTATAGTAAAGGTATGTTTCCGCAGGCCACTGTATACCTCAGACGCCAGCCATAGTACCGTCCAATTGCAACAGCAAACCGACAATATTGGTTTCTATCTACAAAATATATAGCTACCTAAGCCTAAGGATTTCGCAAATATATTGATTTTTATATAGAACGACTGTCGTCATAGCCCCCCCCCACAACGGTTGTGAACAGGAAGAAAACCAGGCCTGTCTTAGGTTAGGTCACACGTCTTTGAAATATAATTTCTTGAACATGTGGGTTTCCTCACGATTTTCCTTCACCACCGATCCAGTGACATAAATCCTAAATCACGAATTTAGTGGTACATAACCACACCAGGATTCAAACCAGGGACCGTCGGATAACAGGTCGGTTCATATCCATCGTGGTGTCACTGATAGACGGTAATAGTATAAATCACTATTTCAGATTGTAGTCGACCATATGATATGACAGTAATCTTTCAGATTGTAGTCGACCATATGATATGACAGTAATCTTTCAGATTGTAGTCGACCATATGATATGATAGTAATCTTTCAGATTGTAGTCGACCATATGATATGACAGTAATCTTTCAGATTGTAGTCGACCATTAGATATGACAGTAATCTTTCAGATTGTAGTCGACCATATGATATGACAGTAATCTTTCAGATTGTAGTCGACCGTATGATATGACAGTAATCCTTCTGATAGCAAAGCGACTACATGTGGTTGGTGTTCAAAAAAGGATTTTTTGGGAACCTGAAGAATACATGCTGCCACCGTAGTTGCGATATTGTGTACGGAATCAATATCGTAGTATTATTTCTGCCAGCATATATTAAAATCTCTATCTTGTTGACTGCGGAGTGATGCAATATGCAATTTTTAATTATCTACATATAATTAGGACCGGACGCCAGAGCGGCAGCAGTTCTACGTAGCTACAAACCACCTAACTATTAAAATATTCGCCTGAATCCGGAAAATTTGTAGTATGCTCGTTCATATAGTAAACAATTTCATCGTTGATTGTATGTATCGCTGCACTGCATCTAAATCTTGCATGGCTGGTGCATCGCCATCTGACTTTCCCATTTCCACGTCCATTCACACGAAACCTGAGTCCGCCAACCACTAAAATATTTTTGCCTCTTGCACTGGTAAGAAAAGCCGCTTCTAAGTTGCCTGTAACAAAAATATTAATGCTATCATTATTATTTTCACTGAAAATCTTATGTTGAACCCTAAGAAGTCAGTGGAAAAGTACCTTAATGGACGTACCATCGCAAAGAAAATCGAGTAAGTAGAGTTGTAATTCAATTCCGCTACTGATCTTATCATTACTGTAATATTAAGACTATAACGATAACAGTTTAAAACTAATACTGGACAGGCGCCTACGTTTCAGCCAATCAGAGCATCGGCTTAACCAATTAAAGCGCAGTAACTGCATATTACTTCACTGAAATAATTTTCAAAGAACTATCACGTCTATATGTGCAAGTATTCTGTGCTTGATAGTGCCATCATAAATCAAATTTCATGTATCTCATGTATCATGGAAAATCTTTGCACATCTAATTTTTACTATATTTATTTTGCGTCAATTGAAAAGTATCAATATGTTATATATTCGTACTTTATGTATTAGGAGCGGTAAGGAGGGAATTACAAGCGATAGGCTATTTACAACCCTGAGCCTGAGATTAAAACCTTCGTTTAATATCTCCAGTTTGTTATTCGTGTACCACGCATGTCACACTCACTCTTTTTTCCTTACATTTATGAGTAAATAAATTAAAAACATAACGACAAAAGCTTTATTTAAAACACATTTAGGCATTGAATGAATAGTCACGTGGCAGCGATGAAAGTAAAATTTTATAGTTAAAGTTAATTAAATTTATTTATATTTATATAAATAAAGATACAGCGGCATATTTTTATCAGGCATTATTATGGTCGAAGACATTTAAAATTCGGTATTGGTTCTTCAACACGAAATAGTCACGAAAATATTTTTTGAGGCACCCGAGGTACATGGTTGTTAGGAAAAGCTTACCTTCCCTATCTAGACGCGGTGGTATACCATTTTCTTAATAAATATTTAGAAAAAATCTGCTAAGTAGTGCCAAAAAACAACTATATAGGTCGGGTATCTAAATAAATAAATAAATATTGTCGGACAAATTACACAGCGACACCTAGCCCCAAAGTAAGCGAAGCTTGTGTTATGGGTACTAAACAACTGATAAACATACGTAAATACATTTTTTTTGTAAATACATACTTATTATACATAGAAAATAATAGTGTCATTATTACTATGAAAGATAAACTCTTAAAATTTTAAGTTTAAATAATTTGAATTAAAGCGATATATTAAGTATTTTTTATGGTCTAAGAAACATTGTCAGTAGTATTGGACATTTCTTGTTCAACAGTCACCAAAACAAATTTTTTTGAGTCATCCGACGCACGTGGCTGTTGTTCCATTGTTGCATTTGATGTTGATGCGAGTGATTCTGCCTCCATATTCCCAAATGTTGATGATGGTCCTAACTGGGCATGTACAGATGACTTCACAATGGAATCTGTTATGGGAGCACCAATTTGGTGTTTACTACTACGCGAATCATGTATGTAACGTTCAGGAACACTGTGGGACTTCCAGCCCCCGTGTCTTTTGAAAGCTATAACGTCGGCTCCAGAATCAGCGAGCAATGTTGCAGAAGTTCGACGGAAAGAGTGACCCGTGTAAGATTTGGCATCAGGTAAATTCAGGTATTCGGCTATTTCCTTTGGCATGGCACCAAATTTGTTTTTTCCAATAAGTTGGGCTGTACATTTGCCATTACGAAATTGTTGAAAGAATCGACTGCTGCTTCCTTTTTTAGTACGAAGATTCTGGTATTTTTTTACAATATCGCAATGTTCGCCTTGAATAATGAATGATCTTCTTGTATGAGGGACTTTTATCAGCAACAGTTCGCCATGATTTTCTATGTCATGTGTTGTAATTTCAGATAGTTCCTGACGCCTAAGTGCACCGGTAACTCCGAGAATTAGAGCGACCTGTAATAAATGCAGAGTTGTGAAAAGCTCAACGAATACATAAATTTAATTTATTATGTGTAGCAGAGGTAGGACGCATCAAAGCAGCTCGACTGACGAAGTATGCCCAACTTATAGTAAATCTTAGTCATATAACAATTTTCTGGAGGGTTGTGTTCCTGTGAGTGAGTGAGGTTATCACTAAGCTCCTGATGGATTGTTGTGTTAGCAGCAATGGTGTAAATAATTCTTCCTGTAAGGACGTTCATATAAGACGCATAACCATTTTACATAAGGCATGTATGCCCGGGAGGAATACTGTATATAAAAATAATAATCAGACTTAAGTTTTCAAATTACCTTAGTGGCTAAATATCTATCATCAGGAGCTTCATTGATAAATTTTTCTACATTATCTTCCGTAAGTATCTTCGATTTTTTACTCATGTATCCATCAGATTGCCTTTTCAAAAATGCAGTCAAGTTCATGTATTGTTCAATGTTAATGCAATTCTTGGACTTGAGGGTATTCTTCAACATAGAGTAAATTGCCCACAGTGAAGACGGTTTGTATTTCCCGGCGATCTCTTCAAAGTAAGCTAACAGAACATTCTCTGAAAATGAATTCATGTCCTTCTCATTTTTCCACGTAATAAAATTGTCATATACGGTTATGTATCTGTCTTGAGATTTTGCTGGTAATAAGTTTGAATTCATTTCTTGAACCGGATTGACATTATCCAGCGGTGCCGTATCTATCTCAAACTCAACTGAAAATGAAAACAAATTTTGTACATTTACATATGTTTTATGTTTTCTAATCTATGCTATAAAATAATCCCATGTCAGGTTTTCTTCATGCATAGTGTTGTAACACACGATGTGAGTACATATGGCATCATTTGTTAATCAGGATTTGCTTAGGTGTCACGATGATAAATAAAACTCCGTTTATGATGTCACAAAAGCAGAAAAGAGACTCGCAGTTGTGAGAGATGAAATAAATATTAAGGATGAGAGATTAGCTCAATCGATATTGGCTAAACTTACGTCTGTGGCTGCAAGAATGTTTTATAAACGGATTACCACATCTGAACACTGACTTCTCTCTTTAACTTTGGGTACAATGGTGCTGCCATATCTAATACATGTAAAATCCACTCTTAAAATATTTTTAAATAAAAAAAAAGATATCACAATGGTGTGAGTGACTCCGGCAGATAACTACACAGGAGTCCGCGTATCGAGATATTGTTTAATAACAAAATCAAACAACTGATAACGTCAAATAACTGATACAGTTACAATGTCACGTTACACTAACACTTGGAATTTCTATAATAACATTCTGTAAGTAATTAATTAACGTCTGGGACTAACAGGTTGTTGCGCTTTAGCGCTAACAAAATATGCACGTAGTATTCCCATTGTTAAATGAAACTATTTACACCACCACGTAAACCGTAAACCGCGTAGTTTGTGGAAATGTTACATATAACAATAAGAAAAGTGAAGGAGCGCTAATAAACAGCTATTATTTATGTATTCTACATAATTATATATAATAAAAAATATGTTAATTTCAGAATAAGCAAAGTTTGAAATTTCTTTGATTTAAACCTTTGATTGGACTTTAACATAAGTACGAGATGTGATTTAATTCAATTAAAAAAGTCATCACTTTCGTGGGTGTAAAGCCATACCATTTTGTTGTGTGATATGTTTACGAGTAAGTAAGAAAGGCAGTTATTGAGTAAGATATATTTTAGTATGTAATTTAAGTTATGTGAGTAATTTATGTTCATTGGTTGCAGCGTTATTAAAAGGCATTAGTGTGTATTTATATTCCTATATTATACTGTCGTTAGTGCAACAATAAAAACTATTTCATAAAAATATACAAAATAATCCATATGCTGTAAGTACTAAGGTCACAAACTGTTTATTTGAAAAGTAATTACATTAAATTTCTCTCCCTATTTTCTAATGCGCCACTATAACGTCTGTTTTACGTTAACGATCAAATTATTCATGTCCGTATTTCTGCTGGCGTAGTGCAATTTAATTATAAATAATGAATACTATTTACAAAAGAAAATGTGAAGTGCTAGTCGCCTTTAGTTCTATTAGGATTCCGTAATATATTTTGTCTGCCTTAGTTCTTACATTGCAAGATATGCAATTTGTTTTAGTCAGGATTTACAATCGACAGTTTCAGTAGCATAACAATTACATTTTGTCAATTGACGGCAATTTTATGCGGATGATAGCACCGGGCACATACAGGGTATTGTAACATACCTCATCATACTATCTGTAATCTGAGAGTAGCTCGGCTAAAGTATCTGACTACGTACGATTTAATTTGGTATAACTCACATAAGTCTGTACATTATCTGCTAATAAAACTATATTTGTTTGAATGAATCTCTGCAATTTCTGGTTTCCTTTTTCATCGTCGAGAGCGTTGGAATTCTCGGTGTTATGAGTCATGGAGATCATACTGCCATCTAAGAAACTCGGTGTGCTCAACAGAACAAAACGCTACTTACTACTACTATAGTGAAGGCTGCTAATGGCGCATAAAGTTCAAGTCTGCCCTTGAATGAATTGCACCTTTGGTTAGGAGCACATAAATATCAATTTAAGCTTTGGGACTTGGTGTAGAGATGAGCTTTGCTATAATTGTTGATTAAACATGGTATTAAGTTATAATATTTTAAATCTTGCAAACAAACATTGCATTGACTCTTTTTATGTGCAACGATTGGCATTCAGAGGAGCTGCCTGACATAATGTATATAACTTCTTACTAAAATAGAATAGTACACCATTGTTAGAGAATCAACAGTGCCACACATTGAAACCAAAGTAGTCGTAGCAGTATATTAAATATATGATTCTAGTATGTTACAAACAGCTCACGAAATAATAGTAAATACCAGTATTGGAATAGACTGAAACATATTGATTTATCGACATTGAACAGTAATATTTCTAGATATTTAGTTAGATAATTAATGGAACAGTAAGATAGGAAATGATGGGATTTTATATTTCGAAAGTCTTAGTTTTGTTATGCTATTTGTCATATATATATTTATTGTAAAAAAGTCAAACACGGCTTTGATAACTATTATATAAACTATGTTTAAACTAAACATAATACTTAGACTTTTACTAAATATATCGGGCAGAAAGTCTACTTGTATTTTACATACACAGGCTATCACCTGAAAAAAAATATTGAGAACGCTGTATTTGGCACTACGCTTACGTACATGGAAAGCACTGCTACTGGTATTAATAAATAATATAGATAAATATACAACCGCAAGTAATGCTGATTTAGCAAAGATTTGATGTTTTTAAATATCACCTCAGGCTCGACAACTTGAAAATTTCTTCGTGATATTCAGGGGTAGGCAAAATACCAGAAACCATTGTTTTTAATTCATATTTTTTTGAATACATCTTGAGGGGTGTTACAATTGTCTAGATACAAACAGTATACCATAAGCTCTCCCGTGAGTAACAGATAAAATGTTTGATATCTGCTCCTAGTGCTTCTACGCCAACCAGAATCAGAAACAGTCTGACAATGTCTGAGGTCTACAAAAGTTGCGCAGTCTGATTAACTTACTACGCACGTCAGAAAAGGTACAAAAACATTCTAGATGTAGTGCGACAAGTCATACCCAACCGCCATATCTTATTTATAACCAGAATTATGGATCTCTACAGTCAGGCTGTATTAGAATCGCCCGCCAGTCACAAATTTGTAGTTTGGATGCTATAGTCATGCAGTTGATCGAAACTGCCAACCGACAATTCATTCCACTTGAAGTCAAATCCAATCTCTAAAGTGACATTGAAATTCATTGCAGTCCCAGAGGTAAAACTACGGTTGCTCCACGTATAATAAATTTAATAGAAAAAAAATATACGTATTGCAGACTAATAAACTTAACAAGCCTCATATATATATACCTATAAAAGTCGAAAAATCATTTTCCTTCACCTAGTGTACATTCTATACAAAAGTGACAAACGATATTTCACTCTCGGATTTCTTATTGCTTTCTTAATTCAAACTGAAAGTCAAAACACACAGGGGTGGGAAAAGCGGAATCGCACCGCACCGGATCGCGCACGCTTTTTGTGTGACAGGTTGCATTCACAAAAACACCTACAAAAAATCCCGATCAGATCGCTGCCACTTTTCCGCTTTTTCCGTCCCTGTGGTATTTAGCTATCAAACTATTAACTTATATAATAAATTCATCATTCATAGTATTAAGTTCAGTTTTGTGTTCGTCAACAAAATAAACGACTTGTGAATGCACCGTGTGTACTCTGGCCTTACAGCCAAACCGCTCATGAGTGGCGCATCTCCATCTTATTTTATCATCAGTTGCTTTGTTTATTCTATATTTATTCCCGCTTATAAACAACATTCTTTTGCCACGAGTACTTGAATAAAAATATGGAACAGCATCTGAAATGAAATTCCTAAATTAATATATAGTCGTTATAATTTAAAAGTAATAAAGTTTTTTTTTTGCTTTTAAGATAATTAGTTAACTTGTACATTGCATACTTCTTAAAGGAGGTGTGTTTATTGAATATCGGGGGCAAAACAGAAGTAATTTTAAAACGTTTGATTATTTTAGGGCATTTAAGGCACGAGTGACACATCTGCTGTAGCAAGTGTACATGTGTATCAGGCAGGTCCAATTATGTGAAAAAAACCTCTGTAACTCCGTAATTAATTACAGATCAGATTCAATCACACGACGAATCGACTATATAGAGTGTCCATCGTAATTACGCACGGAACAACATCTATCAACGGGTGGGTCAATTCTGTAGACGTAATAAAGCAAGTAACACAACCTATTATAGGTTCTGTCAATTATGTAGTGCTCTGGTTATTAACCTATCCTAGGATAGACTAAGTAGCGCTGTATATCCTAGGATAGGTTAATAAGCCAGAACTCCTCCGTAACCACGGGGCAATAAGTAGGACTATCTTCAACGGGTGGGTCAATTACGTAGAGTAATTTCACAAGTAATACAATCTATTACATGTCGTGTTCATTACGTAACACGGTTAGGTAATACGGAATGTAATACACCCTGCCGCAAGATAGGTCAATTATGTTCCGCTCCTCTGTAATTCGACGAATAGAATAATCTATTTCAGGCAAGGTCAATTGTGTAGAGCGAATTATAGATTCTATAAGCAACTTCCGTTCCGTAATATAGGTATTACGGTAATTGCTTAGCGAATTATAAAGTCAATCAGATTTTTGATAATAGTCATGTAGCGAAGACAGTGATTTTCGGGCAGTTTATGATGGGGCATGGATTGAGTTTGCAGGTGAATTAAAAGAAAATATGTAAGTACTGTTTTAATGTTTTGTAGAAAATAATTTTATATAAAAACTATTAAGTACATAATTACAATCATATATGACCGCCGGTTAAAATGTACTCGACTAGATTAATTATTTGAGACCAATTTGTATATTATTTAGATCGTGTGCCAAAAAGGAATAACGTTTATTTTAGATTGGGGCAGCTCGGATGGAGAAATATTCCCATATCTCTATTTTACATAAAACTGTTGTAAATAGAAATTTAGTATTCGCCGAAAATTATATTGAGTAAATTCAGAAAATAGCTTGATTTTGTCTGCCTACACCGCAAGATACTTGGCGTAAAGATATATATTGATAGCCAAAAAATAGTTCAAGCTTGCAGAATGCGTTCGTGAATATAAACATAAAGTATTTTAACTACTTTCTATCCGCTTTCTCTAATTCACATTGAATTACGATCCCTTCCAGGGTTTAGTCGTGGTTAAGGTAACAAAGCATTGTGAAAGGTAAGTGGATAACTTCGTGTCTAGGTAATAATATTTACTAGCGCCGTAGAGTATCGCAATAAAGAAAAAGTGGCAGGATTAGACTCACAAAGATTTACAAGGGCTATTCGTTAAAAATATATTTCTTGTCTTTTTACTATTTTAGAAGCTGAGGAATTATAAATTAATGGTTAGCCTCCACCTTATGACCAACATAGATATTATCTCAAATTAAATTGAATGTTTTATGAAGAATATCTCATTTTTCACAACTTAACAGAGACGCTCCAATTTTTTTTAAATTTTTAAATATATAAAATTATAATATTACTGCACCTTTCTTCCAAAGACTAGGTCACACAAAGTACGAATAGAGTGGCATTTAATGCTAACCAAGAAATAACTTACGTTTACATGTCATGTACGTTTAAATTTATCTTAATTCGCGAAGCATCGATCCACTTATTTATAACTTTGTTGCATGTTCATAATATATGTGATTCTTTGCAGATACCTTCGTTGTAACTGAACAATTCGCTAGATTTTACCACAAAGTAATATACAAGCATACTGGTTGGTGAGCAGCCTGGCTAATGAGCAGCTAAAGATATCAGCTATATCACAGGCGATTACTTACGGATCACCACATTAATGATCTGTAGGCAATTTGATCTAATCTAGTTTGCGTGTTTCTGTTACCGTTTAATTCATGCACACTAGCACCGGCCGGCACCCTCCCACAACCGTTTGTAGTAGCATGACGTCTCTCTGCTATGTCGGCTCCGTTCGTCTCTCTCTCGGCTGCTGCGGTCGCCTCTACGAATGACCACCACCTGGAAGATAACCGCATGCACCCGCCACCGTTACTGCCTTGACTGCTTCGGTCGTCTCTCTGCTATGTCTGTCTCTCTGTATGATGCATCACACGTTATTCTAGCAACTAACATTAGTTGCTAGAATAACGTGTGATGAATCATTAATTCTAAAAAAGATCAAATTGCCTGTAAATTTGACATAACTTTCGCAAAATAATGCCTGAACCTATAATAACTATTTTATGTTCTGTCTGTTTGTAGCCTAACACAACTTCTCTGCAGCTATTTGTGATCTTACTTCCTCCCAGGAATATGACATTCCTGGCGATATTTGTTATTTGACTGAAGTATACTATAAAATGCAGATCCTTCCTCAGTCAAGCTGTTTCTTCAATCAGATTTTGACCAAATCTTTAATAGTAATTGCTAGGCGGATGATTATGTTCGTTCTTCACAGACACAATGTTCTGTTCAAATGTGATGATCCTAGCTCGGCAACTCTTGGAGTAATGTGTAGAACAACCCCACCTGATCATGCCACGTTTCTCCGTATGTCTATAATATGTATAATCCAGATATTTTAAGAGAGTATTTCCTCGTTGTGACGCGATGAAGATACCTTGAAATAAAAATAAACACGATTATTCTAGAGCCTAATAAATATTATAACATAACTGGAAACTAGTTACGGATCTTTCCTAACAAAAGCTAGCTTACAACAACAGTATGATTATAAAAACGTAACAGTTGAAGCTCTCATTTTATAATTATGTATACAATGGACCCTTGTCCATTGAATGCCTTTCGTCCGTTATTGCCATAGCTACTAACGCAGCTCAGGAGCTTTCTGTTGAATTTACTCACAGTACCTGATATATATTCTATGAAATTGTAATCTGGGTACATATTCCGTAATATACTACCTAAACCAGGCTATTTTTTTATTAAATATAGCGGAGTTTCTTTTGGGAGAGCCTCGATTTGCTTGCATTTTCCTTGACTGAGATATCCCACTGTTTGTTGTCTGTATACGCTATACAGGTTATTTTTGTTCTGACGAATGGTATCTTGAGTTAATACAAGGGAAGGATACTCAGGGCAACACGTATCCTATGGGATAAACCTCTATTGGGAAGGACAAATTTGTGTACTACAATTTCGTAACCGTAAAAAAGGTTCTCTATCTGGAACCATCTGAGCTGAATACAATTCACATCTTTTAAATCAGAATTTTTAAAGGCGAAAATTGATCGCCAGTTTTAATCGTCTTTAGGTGAGTCAAATACTATGTTTATGACAATCACCACTAAATCAAACCAAAGTGCTATCTTCTAGATGAAAAAATCTGATCTGAATCCTATTTAAATCTTATCTGTATATATGTATCGTATAACTTTAACTTTAATTAAAATAAACTTTGTAGACGTCCATGTGTATTGACCGTTACATATTTTTTTATTGTGTCGTTTTTTTATTCCATTGTGGCAAAGTTCGAAACTTAATCACAGGTATAATCATAAATAATATCCAGTTATAATTTACGCTCTAACAGCCGTTCTTTGGGAAACAAACAACATCTTGTTTGACATCAAAGGTTTAGTTAGTATTTTGTTTAGTTAAAAGTGGTTAAAGCGAATAACGTAAGGAATACCTAGTCTATGTAATAAGCATAAACATGTGCAATATGTTTGTAGCTAGTATGTAGTTTGTAGATTTTCCTTTGAAAGTAAGCGTAATGTTTTTGGGAGGGGCAGCAGACGAGGACACGCGAGTGGGGCCTGTAGACTCCACCCACTACGGCAAGCACATTTATCTTTTCCAACAGCGTGTATAGACGAGCGTGAAAACTACATAAAGGTCACGCCCACTGTAATTTTGACGAGCTCGGTAGCGAACTCGTTAATATCGCTACTTTGACACCAACGCTCATGGCTTCGATCTCACACAGGATAAACATTTGTGATGATGATGTATGAACATGTCGGTTTGCCTAGGTCTGGGTATTTTAAGATAAATAGGGCGCATCAAAGTAGTCCGTCTGAGGAAGTGCCTCTACCTCACAGAAAACCACAGCCAAATAATAACTCCCTGGAATGTTGTTGTGTTCCTGTACGTGAGTGAGGTTACCAATAAGGTCCTAAGGAGTTGCTATGTTACTAGTTAAGGTGGCATCACGTGAGCGATATTTAATGTATCAAAAGCGTTTATATGCTACGGTAACCGCTTTACAGCAGGTTAGCCGTAGGCTTGTATGCGTCTCGATTATGTATAAAAAATGCAACAGAGACTACTGAGAATACCGATTATACGATGATATTAAACCATTTTTCACCTATATATTGGATAAATGGATGAAAATACACAAATACGGACGATGTATCATAAGGATGATACATTTAGGATTAGGGTAATACCACACTACAACAGCCTTGAATTCAGTCCACCGTTTGCCACAAGCGTGTTGATAAAATGGCCGCGAATGGCACACACTTCTGTACGGTATTTGTGGTTCCATTTAGAGGAGACTTCATTGTCACACACACAATGGTAGAGTATCGTGCGGTTCCACATGGATTTCTTTGGAGAAATGTTTATTTCATTAGGTCTACCAACAGTTCTTACATTTCTTTCTTCTTACTTAACATTAAAGTAGGTATACATTTGCAACATTTATAGCTTAAATGTACAACCAATTATAGGCAAACACAACTTGCGTAAAGTTTAAATAGCAAGGTACTTAAAATAGGTACAATTATCAAAACCCGTTGAAAAGTTAGTTTGTGGAATGAATCCAAGAAATGCAATGATTAAAACATAGATATCCGCAGTACGAGGTAAGATAATCGAGGCATAACGCGAAAGTGGGCTCTAAGATTAACCAAATAACAGTGACATAGCCAAAGAGTGAACTCTTAGCGGTCAAATGAGAAACACATATTTAATGTGTATATTTTTATTAACTACAAGGAAATAGTCATTATATATTAACAATAAATAATGATATATATATGTACTTGCAGAAACATGTTGGTCAATCAATCATAACTGAGCGGTAGAACTGATCAATCATTACATAAAATGCACTAATGTACGGTCTGATCGATAATGACTGTCTAATTAAAAAATAATAGTCGTAAAATAAATAAATAAATAATGCTACCTCACAATATACTCGTCAGCACGTGAAACCAATGTTTTAGATGAAAAGTAGCTATTCATTTTTAGAAAAATACAACATACAAAAAAAATATATTGGTAATGTACATCAATTTCAGCAATCAATTAAAACCTTTGAATTTAATTTAACAGCATTGCTTTTAATAGGA
This sequence comes from Pyralis farinalis, assembly GCA_947507595.1. Taxonomy (NCBI): domain Eukaryota; kingdom Metazoa; phylum Arthropoda; class Insecta; order Lepidoptera; family Pyralidae; genus Pyralis; species Pyralis farinalis. Next base: position 6,979,737 of record OX382270.1, read on the forward strand.
GTAATGTTATTGTGATAGCTATATAATTATCTAACCCTGGTGTGGATATTATTATCAAGTCCAAGGGATATAAATATGATTGTGAGTCTCCTCGAGGCGGACAATCAAACTGTCAATGGTATGGACATAAGCTTTACACAATCTCTTCGTGCAGCGCCATCTTGCTTTCCTATTAATCAGCGTTTCACGGTAGTACTTATGTCCGTTTAATATTAATAAGTCATTTCCCCTTTGCGATTTCACGATTTGCGCTGAAAAAATAAACAATTGACATTATCAAGGATTTTTAATTATCTTCACGAAACAGATGTACTCATGAGAAATAACAACCATTGCTGTAATCTTTCAGGAGAATATCGTTAGTTAATTGTTAGAGAACTACAAAACTTGAAAGCTATATAAAAGTTCCCGTTACTAGAGCTGAAGGACAGATAGAACGACAAGTTAGTTTGACGAGCCCGGTGCGAAGTGGTTAGCGTTGCTATTTTAACACCAAGTCTTGAGGGCTCGATTCCCACACAAGACAAAATTGTGTGCATGAATACGTTTGTTTGTTTTTAAGAGATACGGTGCATCAAAGTAGCTCGACCGGAAAAAGTATATCCACCTTACAGAGAACTGCAGCCAAATAACTCAACTGAAGATGTGACGTGTTCCTGTAAATGTGTGGGGTGCTAATAAATTCCATATGAGTTACTGTGTTATCAGCCTGCTGCTGCAACACAGGAAGTATTGCAAGAGTCCATAGGCTACGGTAATGTGGACCGTATGCTTGTATGCATCCCGATGTCGTATAAGGTATTTTTTCATCTCGTTTTATAATTCGATTAACTGTCTTAAGGATTTTTGTATTGCTGCGAGCGAATGAGGTTACCAGGAAACTTGTAACCAATAGCTGCGTTTGCAGTGAGGATATAAGCAGCTTCTTGTAAAAGTTTGAAGACTACAGTACGGTAACGGGTTTATATTAAGCAGGCCATATACTTTCTTGCCACGCGAATAGTGTAAGAAGTCTGTAACTGAACGATGATAATAACGATGATAACAATCTTCTTCTTCCTAGCGTTATACCGTTTCCTAATTCATTAGGAATAGCGGAGCCTAAGCATTTAGAGATATATAGAGCGACTGCCGTCAGACATCTAGACAAAAGGGAAAAGATCTTTCTTTCTTTGGTTAAACATAATTTCACGGACATGCGGGTTTCCATACGATGTTTTCCTGCACTGCAGAGCAGATAATAATTAATAAAAAACCAATATTCTTTGATAGCTTCAGTGTAGTTTATTTGCTTGTTTATTATGTCATGAATAATAATCAGATGTAAAAAACATACAAAACTAAAATAAATTTAAGTAATGAGCTAATAACATTTCGTCCATCCATTATGTTCATATGATACTCAACATAAGACATCCTAACTTATTAAATCGTAACTCATTCCACTACAGGGATACGGGTCTACCTTTAACCAAAGGGGTTTTGAGCATACTCCACCACGGGGCTCAATTGGTATCTAAGTTACCCGAAACCAGCACCTATATAATGCATTCATATGACAAGTATGATATATGTAAAAGACATATGTAATACGATTACATATATCTAAATATCCATCTTCACGCCAAGTCCCTAGCGGGTTAGGCAGAGAGAACCGAGCGCCACATGACTTGGTCCTTACATACCTCACTCGTTCCTTTAACATTCATAGCACCATAGACATCAAATTAATGATTTATAATAAAAATCGGCCAAGTGCGAGTCGGACTCGCGCACGAAGGGTTCCGTACCACTATGTATAAAAACGGCAAAAAAATCACGTTTGTTGTATGGGAGCCTCCCTTAAATATTTGTTTTATTTTAATTTAATTATTTATTCTTAAAGTGAATATACAACTAAATATTCTGTGAATATTTCAAGCGTCTACCTGTTGCCGTTATCAATATCGAGCAAAAACGAGCAAAAAAATCACGTTTGTTGTATGGGAGCCCCCTTAAATATTTATTTTATTCTATTTTTTAGTATTTGTTGTTATAGCGGCAACAGAAATACATCATCTGTCAAAATTTCAACTGTCTATCACGGTTCGTGAGATACAGCCTGGTGACAGACGGACGGACGGACGGACAGCGAAGTCTCAGTAATAGCGTTCCGTTTTACCCTTTGGGTACGGAACCCTAAAAAAGTAACCTATCAAAAATAAGGCTTATTTTATTGTTACATTCCAAACATTGGGAGTGTGTAACACAGCGATACTTTTAACCAAAAGTGTCCGAAACCGCCATTTTTGTTACGTTCGCCTAAAACTTTCATTTAATAACATTTGAAGTATTAAGTAACATAAACAGATAAACAAGAAAATTCTTTATTTGACGATGGGCGCTCGCGGTCACTTAAACACGTCTTACATTTTTTTATATAATCTCATGGTATCTTCTTCAACGCACTTACGTTATTATTTTCCTTTTTTAATCTGCTCGCCATTGGCGAAGATGAAATGACGAAAGAAACTTACCAATATAGGTCTATTTTCAAATTGTCAATTAGACATTACAATAAATTCAAGTGCTGCCATGAATGTTAAATATTGATATAATAATAATGATGTCAAGTGGAAGAAATGACGATTATTAAGAAAAGCTTAAATGTGATGAATTATTTCCACATATCTTTGTCAGTTACATATTCATCAATACTTTAATTAGCCTTTTTACAGAGAATATTTTTGAGCTGTAGAAACCGGCTGGCGTGCATGAGGTTGAAGGACCGAATCGTGTGGCGCTCGGTTTTCTCTGCCTATCCCGCAATGGATTTGGCGTAAAATTATAGACAGACTAGCTTTTACGCGCGGATTCGCTCGCATTGATAAAATATATATATATATATATATATTAATAAAAAGTATCCTATTTTATTTCTGATACCTCCAAGAATATGTGTACAAAGTTTCATGATGATCGGTTCAGTAGTTTTCGCGTGAAAGCGTAACAAACAAACGGACATTCACATTTATAATACTAGTAGGATAGTATTTTTGATGTTCTTTTTAAACATTTTGTCAGGAAATGACAGAACTGTCTGAAAAATATGACCCTAGTTTCAGGTGTCTATTACCTAAACGAGGGTTTTGGTCCGCCAACCCGCATTTGAGCAGCGTGGTGGAGTATGCTCTAAACCCCTTCGGTTGAAGGGAGACTCGTATCCCTGCAGTGGGACGAGTAAGGGCTGATGTGGTGGTGGGTTTTGACTACGATAGTCGCTCATAAAACAGCGATAAGACAATACTGCATAAACATATAAGAGTCTCAAAAAACTTAAACAAATATATCTATCTATAACTTCACGCTAAATTCCTTGCGCGGTAGGCAGAGAGAATCGAGCGCCACATGCCTCGATCCTTACAAACATCACTCGCTTCTTTAGCATTCATGGCTCTTCTCATACACGCTCGTCGGTTCCTAGGGCTCCTGACATCACATCCTAATTAAACACGTCCAATTTGGTGTATGTTAGTCTTGTTTTTTTCGGCTTCTACATCCTTCCACTTTCGCATTGTACTCGTATATCTGTTTCCTAATTTTTTCATCCTGCATTATTTCTACATGTCCGACCCAATGGAGCATGCCTCTTCTCATTTTAACACCGACACTCTCTTTCAGACTAACTCTGTTTCTAACATCATCATTGCGAATACGGTCTTCACGCGTTACGCAACAAATTTTGCGCAACGCTCGCATTTCGACGGCGTTTATTCTACTTTCATACTCTCTCTGCCATACCCAGCTCTCGCTTCCATAAGTAAGCGTCGGGACCAGCACTGCATTGTGTATAGCGAGCTGTGCCTTCTGGCTCAACCTTTTACTGCGAAGAAAATTTCCCAACGCTCCATTCCCACTATTCTTAGCACTCACTCGTCTTATCACATCAGCGGTGTACCTTCCATCTCTGCTGAAAGCACATCAAGATATACAATCTCATTCACTTGTTCCAACACTTCGTCATCAACCGTAATCATTACATTGGTTCTGGTTTTTTCTCTTTCAAATTCCTTTGTCATCTTCGCATTCAGTAGTAGTAAGCCTTTTTCCATACAATCGTCTTTCATTATTGTGACCAGTGTTTGCAGTTCAGATAGTGTTTCTGCTAATAGCACGGCATCGTCTGCATAAAGCAGACAGTTCATCACTACGTCACCCATGCGTAATTCTACATTCGTCGATCTTATTCTGTGTAGACAACTATCGAGATACAAAATGAACAGCTAAGCAGGCAATATGCAACCCTGTTTGACACCAATCCTGGCATCAAACGAGGGTGATATCTTGCCATCTATCCGCACACATAAATAAACCAATAAATAAACCCACTTTGGAGGCAAAATAATGCTTATTATTCTATAAACAATCTAACAATAACAATCTTTGAATATATTTCATTACTCATGCGGGATAAGTAATATCTTTGCGCCCGTTGTTATGGGTGATAAGTCGTTATTAGCCCATTTTAAAATTACAACTGAGTTTTGAGTCAACCACACTCCATTTGAGTGCGACAAGTAAACTTGGCGCACGCAGATTTTCCATGTCTCACGCAAATTTTCCTTGGCGCATGCAAATTGACGAGAAAAAAAATGTATAACTAATATTAGTAATAAAAACTAGTATCTGCAACTCGTGCGATGTTGTCGATTGTCCACTCGAGCGAATGCGCACTCGTTTCGCTCGTGCGCTCAACTTCGCATAGCACACTTATCGCACTAGTTGCACAATAGTATATTGTATACAATAGTATATTGTGCAACTAGTGCGATAAGTTGTCGATTGCCCACTCGAGCGAATCGACAACATCGCACGAGTTGCAGATACTATTTTTTATTACGAATGATGCGAAATTTTAAAACGAAACTATTCCGTCGTCCAAAATTGAGGTCCAGGAGCGTTCCATTCATCCATCCATTCTCCATCCATCCATTTTTTTTTCTCATCTCGCATTGTCGCACTCAAATGGAGTGTGGTTCACTCAAAACCCATGTTGTAATTTTAAAATGGGCAAATAGCGACCGTTTTTATATCCCGTGACAACGGGCGCAAAGATATTACTTATCCCGCATGAGTAATAAAATATACTATTATATACGCAATACGAAGAAATTCGTATACCAATAAATCATAAATGACACGGATGTTTACAAATCTTTTTCTTATTTTTCTCGCTGTCCTTTTCTTTTGAGCCGTTCGCTTGAAGATTGGTTCTTGTTTGTATATACCAATGCCCATAAACCTGCTTCTTCTATACATCATTCTGTTTCGGAAAAAAGATTTCGGAAGACGCTACGGAGTTCTTGCCACCAATTTTAAATTCCTTTTAGGGTGATTATGTTCTTCAACAATCAATACAATTTCATCGTCAATGGTGTGGACTCTTGCTGAACATTTGCGGTGAGAACATCGCCATCTTGTTTTCGATGCAGACACGTGGTTTCTAACGTAACTATAGCCGTTTACTAATAAATATGTATGGCCTTTTGCGTTACATATAATTTGGGCTGAAATGATAAAGTTTATTATTGCATAAATTTATCGGCTGAAGAGTACGGTCGTGTATTTAAAGTTCTCACAATTATGAAAAATATGCAAATTCTGCATTATGCCAAAATGCGATGCTATATGTAAGAATTAGACAACTACATAAATCTTTTTATTACCTATACTACTAAGATGGTAAAAAAGCCAACATGATGGTAAGCAGTTACCGTAAATTATGAACACTTGGAACACCAGCGGTGTCACTCATACAGAGCTGATTCATCTCGTACCATTTACGTACGTATACATCTTCACGCCAGGTTCTTGCAGGGTAAGCAGAGCGAAACGAGCGCTATAACACGCTGTCCTTACACACATCACTCACTTCTCTAATATTCATAGATCTTTACATGCACGCTCGCCGGTTCCTATGCCACCTGACATCACCTTCTGATAAAATACGACCAATTTGGTCATGGTATGTTGTCTTGGTATATATATGGTAGGTTAGTCTTGATCTTCCTCGGCCCCTACATCCTTCACTTTCACATTGTATATCTGTTTCGTCATAACCACTTACGTATTAACTATTAATAAATATGTGGCGCTAAAAAGCATAATAGTTCAACCAGGATATTCTGCATCAATTTATTATCATTTTATTCATGTTATATATATTTATCGGTATCTTGAGGTTGTAGGATTATGATTGTGAATATCGTGGATTTTCACAAAAACAGAGTCAATAGTGTAACAGAAAGCCTTGCAAGTTTTCTTCGTGCAGCACCATCTCACTTTACCGCTGATGATAGAGTGCTTGTAAAATCTGTATTCTCCGAGATGCATGCTCTCTCTACCATTTGGTAAAGTTATTATATTGGCTAAAAATATTAAATATGTTATTATTTTTCATTATACTTGCTAAAAATGGAAAGCGGGGAGTATGTTTGCTTTCTTTTAATTCCATTTCATTACATCTTATTAACGTGAATTTTAAACGTTTTAAATCAATAAATAAATGTGTCTTTTTTCGTTTCTGAGAATTGGAATTAGCACATTAACATTTTTATTAAGTACCTGATTTTACAATATTTAACACTCCTTTGTTGTACAAAGTTGATAAATTGTGACTCCGATTAGTTTTTGATTTTCACGTCATGAAACTAAACGAGTTTAATTACAACTTCTTTCAAGGCAATACAAAAATTAAGTCCAAATTCACGGACTCAAGAAATAATTAAAAATTACTCGTATAACAAGCATGAACGATATTTGGTGATATTTTATTATCTACGGCCATTTTGTTACTAAAATATTTTATTTAACAGAAACAATACTGGAACCACATGCAGTAATTAAAACTGTTACCTTCGTTCTTTGGCTTTTTAGATAGCCTCTCGACTGTAATCCCTCCTTACATATTAACACAAAATATTCTGTTAATCTATACATCTTCTATACAGATAAATAAAATTGGATTGTCTGTTTGTAATATTAAAATAACCGCTTTTTACTAAATGCATATGGATGTATACATGGTACATATACCAAAATGAATATTTTTACAATTTTTGTCTGTCTGTCTGTTTGTTCCGGCTAATCTCTGAAACGGCGGGACCGATTTTGACGGAACTTTCACTGGCTGATAGCTGATGTAATAAGGAGTAACTTAGGCTACTTTTATTTTAGAAAATTTATATACTTTTATTAATATAATTAATATAAATAAATATTAAAAAAATAACAATTCCACGCGGACGAAGTACTTGCTGTTCGCTATTTTACTCTGCTTATGTAGGTACTTATAATCAAATCAAATAAATAAAATTATAACTGAACAATATTTTATTTGTTAATTTCCGCGCGGACGAAGTCGCGGGCACAGCTAGTATTTAATATAACTTGATGAGCTCGGTGGTGAAATGGGTACCAATGGTTGCTTTAACACCTACACTTCTGGGCTTGATTCACGTTCCAGGCAAATATTTGTGTGCATGAACATGTCTGTTTATCTTGTTTTGGGTGTTTTCTATGTATTATAAAAATGCATTTACAAAAAAAAAGGTATTTATGTATGTTTACTAGTTGTCTCTTACCAGCAAGAGAAAAAGGCGCAGACCGAAAGATAGATGGCAGGACGTGGCAGGTCGTGGATGGAGAAAGCCGAGGACAGGACGGACTGAAGTTCATAGAAGGAGGTCTATACCCGTCGAAGGGTTTTTAATTTATCACAGGTTAACACCTAATGCATTAACAAAATAAATCATTCGATGTAAATATCATTTCAGGAATAATGAAGGGTTTTTTTTTTTTTTTTTATTTATTAGTCGTCTAGTACCCACAGCACAACCTTCGCTTAGGACTAGAAACCGCTGTGTAATTTGCCAGCTGTGTAAAAAAATTCAAATCTCAGGATATCTGTTGAAACTTGAAATATCAAATGTTTATATAAAACATATATAATACTATTCTTGAAGTAAGAAGAAGAACCCTGCGGAGATAATGGCCGCTTTTCTTACCCCAGGAATGTAACAGCTCCAAAGTACAGTGAACATACTTTACCTAGAGTCGGGTTACACCTTACTATATGTAAGTCCCTGAGTGTACGCACAGAAAACATTTTACCTTTACTAATGTAATAACACACAAAAACACGCTGAAAATTTATACCCATCGACAAATCGAAAAATATGATATAATTAAAAAATCTTTATTTTGGTATCAATCAGTAATATAATTAAATTACATAATAACATTAAACTCTAAAATTACATACAAGTAAAAGTAACAACTAAAGAAATTACAAAAGACTATTGAATATACGAGACCTATATTAATCTTTATTCTAGCTATATAATAATAATAATAATGTGATGTAATAATAAGTAACATCAGATATGATAATTGTGGCAGGCGTCCGTCCCTCTTCTGTAATAGCCCAGACTAATAATCTCTCCAGATCTCATCTCAATAGCTCAATAATTTCCAACACATTCGCAATAGTCCCAATACCTGCCGTGAACCATCATGGGTATATTGTCACATTGATATCCCCCAGAGCAGGTCACAGCGGGTATAATACACTATATTATTATTTTCAAAGGGTCCTCAACGCGTTGGATTCATATCCCCGCGCACGCCTATCAAATGACCGGGGTAGCCAGGGGGTAGGGGTAGCGCCGTGATTTTAGAGAGATAATATAAGTAATATATGTTTTTCTTCTCCTTAACATTATCCCATTTCCGTTAGGATTGCCGGGGTCCGCTACCTAAGCCCAAATATACTGATGATAACAACATACAAATATGCACATAAGTCTGAAAACACAGCCAGGATTCGAACTGAGGACCAATTGACCGATAGGTAGGTTCTTTACCGTATTATTAACTTAAATTTACATTAGAAAAGGTAAGTTGAAGTTGTGATCTCTTAGAATGAGCATCGAGTGTGGCAATGCGCGGGCACTTATTGATTTGCACGGCTCTATAGGCTACCCTGCCCGCATCACATTAAGAGGGCATTTCTACAAACAACAACGACAGTCATTCGCACCACAATAACCGATCACTACTCCACCATGTTTAGTATCAAACGTGTGAAACATGAACTGAAGGTACAACACACGCATAAAATCATTAACTATCAAAATGTAGTGAGAGACTTGGAAAACACAGATTTTAGTGAAATCATGAAATGTGAAGATGCGAATGAGGCTAGTAATTTACTGATTTCCACTATTGCTAGAACTATTAACAAAAACACTTCTAATAAGAATACACCAAACAGGAAACAAATTATACAACCGTGGATAACTCCCGGGTTATTACGGTGTATAAGACACCGCGACAAACTACATAAGAAAACAAAAAAGTATCCTGAAAATATTATAATAAACACTACCTATAAACGTTACCGAAATTTTTGTAATGACCTATTAAAGAAAATTGAAAATAACTATAATAAAGACAGATTTAAAAAAGCTGAGAAGAACATAAAAAAGACGTGGGAGACAATCCGATCAGTAGCTAGAATAAGTAAAAAAACGAATGATGAGGACACAGAACTACTAAAACTAGCTAAAAATCCTGCTGATTCAGTTAATTTGGTCAACGAATACTTTGCCAATGTGGGAAGGAAGATTGCAGAAGAAATTTCTAATAATATTAACTATTCTCAACAGCAGGAAAACACTACGGTAAATTCATTTGTTCTCACTAACACACACATAAATGAAGTTTACAGTACTATTATGGAACTCAAAGATAGCCCAGCCACAGGTTTCGATCAAATACCTACGAAAATATTAAAAATGGCTGCACATATTCTTGCACCACCTATCTGTCACATATGTAATAGGAGCTTTGAGGAGGGGATATTTCCTACGTGCTTGAAGACAGCTCTTATCAGACCTGTCCATAAGAACGGGGACAGAGCCAGTATCAACAACTACAGACCAATATCAATGCTGCCAACACTATCAAAAATATTAGAACGTCTCTTAAATAAAAGAATTATAAATTATTTAGATAAATATAACATAATTTCAGATAAACAATATGGTTTTACCCGTGGAAAATCAACAGAACATGCTGTAAAAGACTTAACTACATATATAGTAAATAAATTAGAACACAAACACAAATGCATAGCAGTTTTTTTGGACCTAGCCAAAGCTTTCGATACTGTCTCTGTTCCCCTTCTCCTAAATCGCCTCTATGGTATAGGTATTAGAGGAACTCCTCTGAAACTTCTTGATAGTTACCTGAAAAATCGCACGCAACAAGTTAAAATAGGAAATGAGATCAGCAACCCTCAAACAATCTCATATGGCGTACCGCAAGGTAGTGTTCTTGGGCCTACCCTCTTTTTAATATATATGAACACTATATGTAGTATAAAACTCGAAAAGGGCAGGCTCTTTGCTTTTGCGGATGACACGGCGCTAATATTTCATGGTAAGTCATGGGATGAAGTAAAAACTACAGCAGAAAACGGACTTAGTCGAATAATGAATGGATTACAACACAGCTTGCTATCTCTTAATATTAATAAAACAAAATACATTACCTTCACAAAATTAGACCGTCTTCAACCAAAGGACTTCAATATTAAAGCACATACCTGTTCTCATGCAGACTCGACGTCTTGCTCGTGCATTACTCTTGAACGTGTTAAGGAAATAAAATATCTTGGAGTCTATATTGATGCAATACTTTCCTGGAAAAAGCATACAGAAGTACTCACCTCAAGAATCAGAAAGCTTGCTTATATCTTTAAACGCCTCAGAAGCGCCGTTGACCACAAACTGTTAAAAACAATCTACCTTGCCCTATGCCAATCAGTCATCACGTATTGTATAATAGTCTGGGGAGGCACGTTCAAGAATGTTATTCTAAAAGTAGAACGAGCTCAAAGAGCTATATTAAAATTGATGCTACACAAGTCATTTAGGTACCCAACACAAAAACTATATTACGACACTAAAGTACTTACAGTCCGTCAGTTATTCATCCTGCGATCTATACTACACTGTCATTTAAAAACTCCATATGACCCCAAAAATCTCCCTAATCAAAGAAGAACAGATATAGTTTACAGAAAGCTAGTGCCGTCGTCCCCTTTTGCAAAGAGACATTATGTATACTTGGAACCGACATTATATAACAGAATAAATCTGAGGCTTAACATATATCCGGAACCTCTATATAAATGTAAACAGAAAGTCACTGCTTACTTACAACTTAAAACATATGAAGAAACTGAAGCCCTATTAAATACAATACAATAAATAAATAAAAAATAAAAAAATCACACGACATACATCTACATCCGCGCATCAACATAATCGTTTGTAGAATCAATACTCATATTCACACCCTCTACACACATATAACATATAACCAACACATATACATACGTACTTACATTCATACACACAAACATCTACACTATACAACTTCTCACACACAACACAACACATTTTATTCAACTGATCGGAAACGCATAGTTGCATTACATACTGTTGTTATATTATTTAACATTAACTCAGTACTTTGGTCCGAATATTATTTATAACCGAAGACTAAAACATTTGTGTTCGATAAAGTCATGGAGTTAACAAGTACTACTTATTAATTCCATGAATAAAGTAAACAAATAAAAATGAACATTTAAATTATGAAGTATAACGTAGGGCCGGGTGTGGGCCGGAATGCTGTAACACAGGGTAACCTAGTACAGATTCCGCTCTCACGGTGGCAATAAAATTGTAAACTACCCACAGATTGTATCCGTAATCCAGCTAACGTTGTCATTGTGAAGAAATAAACGATTTATTTATTTATTTATTTATTTATATATTTGCCATTGGACGTAGTATAAAAAAATACATACATTCTCATTATCACATAGGCACTCATGAGATACAGCAGCAGCGCGAACTGGAGGTCGGGCGAACTGGACTCCTGCTAATCAGTGATGGAGGGATACCGCTCTGCCCCGCATCGTACCGCACAGTTGCCCTGTCTAGACGGCTGAGTTGCCTCAATATTAGTAAATATTACACTATGATAACACTGCGGCCATCAGTTTTTATGCACCCAAGGCGAGTGTACAGCTGAATATTGCACCCGTGTCCCCAACAAATCTATATATCTATGCGGGCCGCATGCTTGTTTGCCAATCTAGTTTCATAAAAAAAACACATTTTACACTGCTCAACTGCAGATTGACGGAGGCCAGTGATCTAAAGCGGGCCGAAGGTCACTGACTAGCTTAACGACCGTCGTCTATCGACAATAGCCGGGAGCGATGGCTTTACGTGCCTACGGAGCAGGAAGAAGTTCGAGATAAATGAACCCATCCGTAGACAGGCAGCGGTCGACATTGCTTAACCTCGGCGGTGAATACAGAAGCACCGTGAGGGGGTGTCCTCACTGTGCTTTTGTACTCACCGTACTTGAGATTTCAATAAATTATATTTCATAAGACAGTGTGACAGAAGAAAAGGAATATGAAAGGTCTGATTTTCCCTGTGGAACATGTCAAAATCATTATCTTCCTCCGAATCCTTAGGCTTAGATAGCGGACCCCAGTCCTGATAGATAAGAAAACGAGATGACGCTAGGGAATGTACAAAATATATTCCATTGAGCTGATTTGATGATGTAAGCAGGAAGTAAGATAATGAAACTCATTAATGACTTCTGGTATACCTACTTTTTAGGGTTCCGTACCTAAAGGGTAAAACGGAACCCTATTACTGAGACTTCGCTGTCCGTCCGTCCGTCCGTCCGTCTGTCACCAGGCTGTATCTCACGAACCGTGATAGTTAGACAGTTGAAATTTTCACAGATGATGTATTTCTCTTGCCGCTATAACAACAAATACTAAAAAATAGAATAACATAAATATTTAAGGAGGCTCCCATACAACAAACGTGTTTTCTTTTGCCGTTTTTATAGATAATGGTTCGGAACCCTTCGTGCGCGAGTCCGACTCGCACTTGGCCGATTTTGAATTTGGGCTCAATTATTTAATTACACCTGGTGGCAAGCGTCTGAGAATGCATCCTGGAGGCAGATAGAGGAACTCTTTTATGATTACTAATACAACCCTGTAGTTTGAGTTTATTTGGTACATATTGACGCATACCTTATTGAATGTTATTTACTATTAGAACCCACCCAAGCCAAGCTGAGAAATATGGATGAGAAAGGTATCTTATTAGTTTTTTAAGTTATATTTCTTTTGGCGCAGAATGATTTTTTACCACACCGACATCTAAAACCGACACCACGATGTTGGTTGGTAAATTACTCTCAAGTTTTGTTAGTGATTGTATTCAAAGACTTATTTATAAATCTATTATGACACGTATAATAGATTTATAAATTATATCAGTAGAGACAAAATATATTTATATATGTGTGTGAGTTTGTCATTAAATTATATATAGTGTTGAATGACACTTAGTCATAATTTATTACATTATCGTTTTGTTTTACAAAAGTAGGATATTGAATTTTGTAAAGTTATTTTTGTTTTGCTACGAGAAAGAAGCATAACTTCTTACGGGCGTACATAAGTACACATTTTTTTATACTACATAATATTATTTTACAAAGAATATTCAGAAAGCATATGAATTCTTGGTAACATAATTTAAATGATTATGTTCTTCTTTCATCCTAGTTATGATGCCATCCACAGTAAACATATAAGCATTGCAACCTCGCTTCGTACATCGCCATCTTATTTTGTTTCTGCCTCGTCCTTCTACTTGCTTGTAATATTTTTCGTTTTTGTACATCATTCGCTCCCTGCCATTAGACGAAGTCAATAGTATAAATTGTTCTGAAATCAGTATATAGGTACGTAAATACACATTGAAGTTAATTAATAAGAAAAGAGATTGCGTACTTACGAGTACAATCGCTTCTCTCATTTCAAATAAATTACCTTTTAATAAAAATCACTTTGAACGGAAAAGAGATGGCTACACCGTTCGATATTCCATACGCTGGAAACACTAAATTACTCTGATACGCAATTTTCGAAAAGCGGATGTAATACCTCATTGCTTGCCACCTTCGTAGTACAAAAAAGCTAATAATTATAGTAAAATAATAAGGAGCGCTGAAGTGCTGAAATTGTTTGTGTACTCGTAGTACACAGAAGGTGATGATGATTAAAAGATGGATAAAGAGTCATTAGTACACATGTGGTATGCGGAACGATATTGCATGAACTAATTCATACAAATTATTTGTATAAATCGGTTCACAAATGATTATGTCAAAGCGCTTATCGTCGTTATGTGCGGTTGCACCGTGCCGTTTGTATATGTTTAAAAAAGAAACATTATTTCTAGTATGACCTTCTAACAAATAGAAGCTCTAGCAGGTTTCCCCTTCAGCTATATTTTGACTGATTCAACAGATCTACTATTGACAGCTTAGTGCTGTGGGAAAACACAAAAAAATGATCGTATCTGTAGGTCAATTCTACTAATAAAATTGCAACTGCACGTATCCGCTTGTTATTTTAGTTGCGTATTATGTGGTAATTGATTTCAAATTAAACGGCATAATGGAAGATAGCGAGAATGTCCAGATTCACACTATATTTGCTGTAAAGCGTTTATATAATGCCGCAACATAGGAATATTCGCCAAATATAGACTTGCAAGATAATGACATTTTATTTAATTTTGACTTAACTTGAAATAACATGCAAAAACAAAAAAAAAATCATAACGATTCAAATATAAAGCAATTACTTAAACTTCCCTTACATCAGTATCTTTAAATTAACCATTGATTTAATTTGATGTAGCTGTATTTATATATGTAAATATAAACGAATATGTAAATGTACAACAAATAGTACGAAAAAAAATCTATACTAATTATTTACACACAATTATTATATTACATCATATATACCTCATACAAACAAAATATTAAATAAATATTTATTGAACCACATCAATGTATTAAGCAGTGATAACCTAGTGGATAAGAAACTGACCTATTGACCACCTGGTTCCCGGTTCAAATCCTAGCGGGGGGCTGTGCCACTAAATTCGTGTTTTCAGATTTATGTATTTATCACATATTCATCACTTGCTCGGCTGTGAAGGAAAACATGGTACGGAAACTCACACGTCGAAGAAATTATATTTCGAAAGACGTGTGACCTAACCTAAGAAAGATTGGTTTTCCCTATGGGTCTGACCTGGACGGCAGTCGCTCCTAGTCAAAATAGGCGTCTACGCCAAATCTTTAGCTTAGGTAGCGGTCCCCGCCTACCCCGATGGATTGGGAAACGGGATAACGAGAAGCAGAAGATCAATAATAAGAATATAATGCAACCAATGTTTTGTTAATTATTAATAAAAATAATAAAAATCTATGCTTAAACAATATTACGCATTAATATGGAAGGAACACAGGTAATTCATTATAATGTCTTACAATAAATATTTGAAGAGAAACGAATGCCACCGTCACTACTACATTGAAATTGAATATGGGGACCATACAAACGTAAGAATATAATCAGGGATACACAGAAAATATGCCTAAACAATAGAAAACAGTAATATCTTTAAAGAAACGTTGAAAGTCGTCACTTTTACATAAGTTTGCGTCTATACTTGATTCTAAGCGAAGTTTATAACTAAATCGGTCTCAGCTGATATCTCTAAAAGCCTGATCTGTGTAGCACTTCGGTCAGTGAAGTGACAACCCTGTCGGTCTAATTATTGCATTAGTGATTATGTCAAAATAGTCATAAGTGTGGTATTTAACTACTGTAATATCTCTACTCTGGTTGAGAGTCGTTCATACTCAGAAATTATGTATACATAACTCGGGGAATTAAAAGAGTTCGATCACAATGTAGTACACTAGAACTCGATACATCTGGACATCGTTGTTTATCTTCTATCATATCAGTAGCTCGATAGAAGTTACACGGTCTAAAGTTCATGACTGTGAACTCCAAATACTGCAATAACTTCCCGCTCCACGGTCTTGACTGAGACTGGACACCTTTTGCTTTTCTTCTTCGAACAGTACCATCTACATGTTTTCCCTTGCATGAAGTTATATTTGTCACACCAAAATGTGTGGCCTTGATAAAAAAGTCTGAAGTTTCCATGTTCCGTGGGCAGGAATTCTGCAACTTTAAAATAATCAATGTGTACTTACGGATCATTTGCAAGATGTTGACAAAAGATGAGACATGGTCAAGTGAACAAGATGAGAGTGTCGGATCCATATAGTGTTGGAGAGGGTTGCTCATTGTACGCGCTACTCAAGTGAAAAAATCGATGAACAAACACTCGAGTGAAACGTTTATTACACTACTTAAAATTAAAAATCTCCACATAGCAGTGTGTCGAGGCGAACATGAAACTGGTTTTAGGGTATTTTTATTTTATTTAAATAACGATCTCTTATTTACGACTCTGTCTGTTATCATGAAAATAGCTCCTTAATCTTATTTACGACTCTGTCTGTTATCATGAAAAAGCTTTTTTTAGTATAAATTTGACATAATTTGTATCGTCATGAGTATTACTAGACTTTTTCGAGTATTGCTACTAGTACAGTGGAAATAAGCCAGTAACACTTCACAAACTCAAAAATATATATAACTCGACTACTCTAAGGCAGGCTCTAGAAAATAAAAAGATTTTTAACAGGATTAAAAAAAATGCAATTGTTCAAATGCTCACGTCATCCTTTTTTAATCCTTTTTTCAACCAATTACCCAATTATTTGACGAGCTCGGTGGCGCAGTGGTGAAACGCGCTGTTACTGTTAGTTGTCTAGTACCCACAACACAAGCTTCGCTTACTTTGGGGCTAGGTGGCGCTGTGTAATTTGTCCGACAATATTTATTTTATTTTTTTATTTATTAATATAAAAAAATAAATGTCATCAGAACCTTGACTAATAAAACTCCATACAACCAGGATAGTCCACAATATTCTTGAGGAACAAAAAATGCATTGTGTATTGGTTCTATGACTTCTAGATGCCTTTTATCTTTGCAGACTTATTATGAATGTGATAATACTAAATAAAACTATTTTATTGAAATTAAAGCGTCCGTGGTCGCAGTCTTTCCTGCGACCACGGACGCTGCAAAGCGTTCGAAATGTCAGGTTTCAACAAAATAAATAAAACACGCGATACTTCCGTTAAAAATAGTTTAATTTCAATGTGTAACAATCGCGAAAACCTAAGACAAAACTATTTTATATGATCAAATACCTATATGTTTCATGTATTTATTATTCTTTAATTAAAACACAAATAATATCATCGCTGACAGTTTTCCACTTATCTTGGTGTTGTAGGTCATGATTGTGGGCTCCAGATGTCTCAATGACCTCCCGCTCCAAGGTCCTAACAATCATTGGGCACCCTTCTCGCTTTCTCTTAGAACAATACCATCTACATTTCCTCCCTGGTCTAAAATTTCTGTTGTTACACCAAAATGAGTGACCTTGGTAAATAAGTTTGTAATTTCCATGTTCAGTAAGCAAGAACTCTGTACCTAAAAACCAACGCCAAGCCTTTACATTGAGTGTTGAAACACCGTTGAAACAACTAAGCCTTTATATAATTATATTGAGTGTTAATAAACATAAATACACTTGTGATAATATATAATTCGAAACGGACAGATTTATTATAATTCAAATTACAGCATCGGGCTATATTGGGCATATACACATGCCTTAACATTTTGTATATGTAGGTACACAAACTGTTTTTACTCACCAAATCCTTTATATATATTTAATTTTTCTCACTAAATCATTAAATCATATATATATATATATATATATAATATGTTTATTAAAAATCTCCACATAGCAGTGTGTCGAGGCGGACATGAAACTGGTTTTCTACAATTTATTTCAAGTTTTAGGGTATTTTTATTTTATTTCAAAAACGATCTCTTATTTACGACTCTGTCTGTTATCATGAATATATATATATGACGCTCTCTTTCAGCCCAACTCTCTTTCTTACGTTCTCATTACGAACGCGGTCAGCAAGCGGTACGCCACACATTTTGCGCAATGCTCTCATCTAGGACGCATTTATTCTACTTTCATGCTCTCTCTGCTATACCCAGCTTTCACTTTCATAAATTAGCGTTGGGATTAACACCACGTTGTGTACAGCTGTGCCGTCTGGCTTAAATTTTGGCTGCCTAGAAGTTTACCCAACGCTCCATTCACGCTGTTCCCTGCACTCACTGGTCACTCCATATCAGCGGTGTACCTTCTATCGTTGCTAAAAGCGCTTCCAAGGCATACAATCTCATCCACTTGCTCCAACACTACATCATCAACCGTAATACTAATGTTCGTTCTGATTGTCTGTCTTTCAAATACCATTATCTTGATTTTCTTCGCATTCAATTGTAAGCCTTTCTTCAAACAATCATCTTTCATTCATTGTTGCAACTAATGTTTGCAGTTCGAATGGTGATTCTGCTATTAATACCGCGTCGTCTGCATAAAGCAGGCAGATGACTACTAAGTCACCCATTGGCATTCCCACATTCATATTTCTTTTTCTCTGAAGACCAATGTCCAGATACAAGATGAATAGCCCAGCCGACAGCACGCAACCCTGTTTGAGACTAATGTTGACATCAAACCAGGGCGACAAGCTGCCGTCCAACCGCACACATGCTGTACAATCCTCATAAGTGGATTGCACAGCACGGAGTAGGTCACCGTCTACCCCTTATCTGGGAAAAATGTTCCAGAGATTCTATCGCACAACCCTATCAAATGCTTTCTCAAGGTCCACAAACCTCAGAAAACCCTTTAGTCTATAGCCAGATGTTTCTCCACATCGGAGTAAAAAAAACTTGATCTGTACAACCTCTGCCGCTTCGAAATCTACGCTGATCAAACTGAATAGTTGGCACAATCCATACGTAAACCCTTGCCTTTACATAAGGGCACAATCACTACGCGCAAACGATAGGGATCCTTCCGGTTCTTTAGAACAATTTGCTTAAAAACCAGATGGCGGCGTCCTTAACGTAAGTGCCACATAGTTTGATCATCTCAGCTGTAACCATATGGATTCCCGCTGACTTTCCATTTTTCAAACTTCGTATCGACTATTCAATCTCATCCATGGTAATGTCCTCATAGTACGCTGGTACTGTCGGGTCAGTCACAAACTCATTCACAGTGCCAGCGTCCTGGACATAATCATACATTTCTGTAAAATATTCACTACACCGTTCTAACACTTCCTGAGTGTTAGCAAGAAAGCCACCAGCTTTACATTTTATCTTGTGCATTCTAGACGCTGACGAACCACCTCGAGACTTCTTTACCACTCTCCAGAAGAGTTTAATTTTAGCCTTGAAGTTCTTCGTCAGCCTCTCTTCTTCATTCATAAGTAGTCTTTCACGCTTCTCTTTCACTAAAGCTTTGGTTTCATACTTGCGTCTACAGTATATTTCTTTCTTCTTCTCTTTCATACCATCACTCTGATGCAAAGATGACACGCCGCTTTCCTCTTTTACCACGGAGGCTTCAACATCTGCATTCCACCAGGCATCTCCTCTCTTCGCAATGTCCATATTTTCTTTCAGAACTTTCCAACATTAATCAACATTTGAGTTGGAAAGACTCGCGTTATTATATATATATATATCTAATGTAATATGTGCATTAATGTAATATGGGTTCACGTGTACTACATGTGAATCTTAATATTCAATACCTCATTATAATATTTAGTTTCATCTGTAGGTAAATATTATGTAAAATGTAAATGCTATGTATAAAACTAAAATAAGATAAAGAGCTAGGCATAAGATAAAGATCCTTATCTGTGACACAGTAATACGTGAAAATATTTCAGAAAAATGAAGAGATTTTACAAAATGCGCAATAGTTCGAGTAACCATTTTATTATTCAAAACATTTAATAACAAATTGCTTGTATTTTATACTATTTACTTAATTAAACATGCGTCAATATCACGAAAATGACCAGTCAAAGTTTGCTTATTGAAGAAATACATGAATGATTGGTGACAACGTGCATAATTTCTTGTATTTCAAGCACTCACAGTCAACGGTAACCGCTTCACATTAGGTGAGACGAATAGTTGACACGTTGTAATAAAATACATATTCTCAAAATAATATACAGAAATATACAAATGTGAACATAATGAAAAAAATCTTGCAGCAACATTATATACGTATGGAAATTTAAATAAATTTTATAAATGTACAAGCGTGCTTAATAAATCGGCATAAATGCATCCTCATGGCTATGCTCACCAGTTATACATACAATCTTCTTGTTATGCATCTTTACAGACACTTTACATTTCTTTCTTATCCTCTTGGAACAGTACCAAAGGCTGCTTTTTGGTAATATTTTATGTTTGGTGGAAAACGTCTGATTTCCAATAGACAGCAACAGCCCTCCCGTTGATAACCTATGTATGTAATATCCTATAAACATAAATGGTGAGAATACTTAATACGTAAATAAGCATATTCATATAAATTTTGCAAGCGCAGACGGTAATACAGCAGTTTTTTTTAGAAAATCGGGTTGAAAGTGGAACACACTTTTGGACCACCACCATTTGGAACCACATTGATCCTTATTTAATTTGGGTTTTTATCTCTTTATGTCTTAATCTAGGAGCCGAGGAAAGCAAAGATTTACCTATCACAACCAAATTTGTTGCGTATTATCGTAAGATGTTGTCAGGAGGAGACAGCGAGAGCAAACGAAAAGAGTTATGAATGTAAAAGCGAGTGAGTTTTGTAACGACTGAGTTACGTGGTTCTCGGCACTCCCTGGCTACGCCTGATTGAAACTTGGCAAGGTTTACAGGCAACCTATCTCTGGCTTCCCTTCGTTGGCGGTCCAGAAAAAAATCGATATAGCTATACATTTTACATACAAAAGTATGAAGAAAAAGTTATAATCTTATCAAATGTATGTGTATATGGCATTTTTTTAAATCCTGTCTATGTTCATCACTTTCAGATTCAATATGTTTTTAGCATATTTGTATGGTCACTTTACATTTTTGGCTCAACCCCTTCGAGAATATCAGATACTCTTTTTGGATATCTTTTTATGATTGATCGAAAATATCTGGTCTCCACGTGTCAGCATCAAACCCTTCAAACCCATGTATGTGATATCCAATAATAAAAACGATTACAGTAAATCGACCAATTATAAAAATGTATCCAAATTTTTTTTTATTACCTATTTTCTTGTGATTGGTCGAAAAAGTGTGGTCATCAACAGTCAGCATCAACCTTCGTGACCCTAATATATGTGTGTATTCTTCTATAATAAAAACAATTGAAGTTTAAAACAATATGTATATCTTTACGCCAGTTCCCTTGCGGGGAAGGCAGACAGAACCGAGCGCCATAAGACACGATCCTTACACACTTCTCTAGGTTATTTTCATAGCTCTTTTCATGCACGCTCGCTGGTTCCTACACCCTGTATGAGATAAAAGCAAGTATTTTAATACTACGAACTTCGCTTAGAATTGTGCAGCGGCGCACGTCTGTCTACGTACAAAGTTTTGAAAGGTTCCTTTGATGGTATACTTCTGTTTAAGTCTCTCTGTTATTACTCTATCGATTGGACTGAAGAGAAGAATCCAAAAATCCATTGAACTCCGTACTGCTTCAGTGTAGATTAGAACGGAATCGAATGCTATATAAACCACATTGATCCAGACTACCAGAATGCAGGTGATAGATCTTCTTATTTATAAGCATCTTATATCCAAACTGGTTTCTTGGTTAAATAATGGAACATATTGCCAGATATGGGGTTGATACTGACCTACTCCGTGCTGTACAATCCACGTATGAGGATTGTACAACATGTGCTCATGTGTGCGAGCAGAAGATTGAAAATTATACAGCATGTGTGCGGGTAGATGGCAGCTTGTCGACCTGGTTTAATACCAACATTGGTGTCAGACAGGGATGCGTGCTGCCGCTTCGGCTATTCATCCTGTATGTGGACAGTTTTGTTCAGAGAATAAGAAATATGAATGTGGGAATGCGAATGGGTGATTCAGTGATCAACTGCCTGCTTTATGCAGACGACGCGGTATTCATTTCATAATCACCATCCCAACTGCAAACACTAGTTACAGCAATGAAAGATTGAAAGAAGTGTGAAGAAAGGCTTACAATTGAAAGCGAAGAAAACCAACATAATGGTATTTGAAAGAGAAACAACCAGAACGAACACTAGGATTATGGTTGATGATGTTATGTTGGGACAAGCATATGAGATTGTATATCTTGGAAGAGCTTTTAGCAACGATGCAAAATACACCGCTGATGTGGAGAGACGAGTGAGTGCAGAGAACAGCGTGAATGGAGCGTTGGGTAAACTTCTAGACAGCTGAAATCTAAGCAAGAAGGCGCAGCTCGCTGTACACGACGCGGTGCTAACCCCAACGCTAATTTATGGAAGTGAAAGCTAGATATGGCATAGAGAGCTTGAAAGTAGAATAAATGCGGTCGAGATGAGAGCATTACTTAAAATGTGTGGTGTGACGCTTGCTGACCGCGTTCGTAATGAGAACGTAAGAAAGAGAGTTAAGCAGCTCTTATCACTTATTAAAGAAAAACATTAACATGTACAAACACACGCTCTTGCTGTAATTTTATTATATGTATAAATAGTTATCTGATCACATTTCTAATAAAATTCCTGGCTTGGAAGTTTTATTTTATACAAGAAAATTAAATATTGCCTCTTTGTGGGCACGCTAATAAGCAACTTTAATTATTAAGTGCACAATGTAAAATGTACAACTGTATACATGTAGATTTTTTATTACAAATTAAAAAAACGACTAGACCATAGAAACAAAACAATCAATTAAATAAAATAATTAATTATATACTATTTACGACTGGGGCCGATGGCTTTATGTACTCTCCGTGGCCTGAGTACAGATAAATTAAAAATAATTACAGCCAAACACAAACGCGACAGCTGGCCTAACACAATACATAAACATACAACGTATGTCTAATATGTTTGCATCTGCAAGCACACAGTAGACATACACAGTGCATCTGTTGTGTCTGCAAGTACACAGTACACACGAAGTACATGTCTGTTGTGTACCTACAGAATCAACAAACTACAACTGTGAGTATAAACTAATCGCAAAAACAAATTTCATCAGAATTGGATCCAAAACAGTTTATCATATTTTATGTTATATTAGTGTGTATGGCGTCCCATTATGGCCATTATGGATGTTTGGAACATTTTGACACGAACTGGACATTTCATGCTGATCCTCTTTGAACAATACCATGTTACCCGTTTAGATATGTCCTTTACGTTCGTTGAGAATGTTTGATCATCGATTCTTAGAAGATGTCTTCCACTTGCTAACGGTATAAGCTGAAATTCTGAAAATAATTAAGAGAAAAAGATCAAGCAACTTAACATTAATTGACAATTAAAAACATTAGAACCTTAAACCTGAAATGGACGAGGGTCCAGTGCCAGCGACGAAATTACGAGAGGCGAGACTTGATGTTGTAAGCCAATGCAAAGTAGCGAAGTAATGCAATTATTGTGTTTACTATTTAACTCATTGAGTTTTCGTATTAGTGTAATGTATACAGGTTATGTATATACTAATAACTAGTTGGTTGTAAATATTAGGTATTTAAAATTTAAACAATTAAAAATCAACAACACACATGTATTAAAATATTTTTATATATCTATTGTGTATTTTAGTTTGATAACGTAAATAAAATTTATCAGCAGAAACAGTAAAGTAAATAATTTTATACAAAATTAAATATTAAAACACTTAGGACATAATTATAATTAAAAACAGACTTATACTTAAATATGTTGCAAACTTAACCTGCTCGCGATAAATGCTTATTAAATACCTCAGTCTCAAGACAATTGGTGAGAGTTGAATTGTTTTAAACAGAATTTAATTGGAAAAATATAAAAATAAATGTCTCTTTTAAAAACAGCCTCTAAATATGTAATTATATTGGTTTTAAATCCCTCGATGCCGGCTAAATGAAGTCGAAGCTTCACGAAAATTATGTACCTATAACCAATTGAGCGCTGGGAACCGAAAAAAAAAAAGACAAATTCGGTTCACAAATTGTGAAGATATGACGTATCACACACACACACACACTCACGAAACATGCGGTTAAAAAGAATTCGACGAGACGAATACAATCTTTACAATCCTAAACTCAAAGGGTCACAATGTCCGACTATTGGATTGGAGTGATCATTATCCAGCTCCATCATCAGATCTGCTATACGATATCGTATTAGCATTAAAGGCTAAGATAAGCGTTTAAGAGAGGTAGGGCGCATCAAAGCAGCTCGTCGGGGGCGTAACTCCCTAGAGGGTTGTTGTGTTCCTGCGTGGGAGTGAGATCACCAGTAAGCTCCTAAGGAGTTGCTGTGTAAGCAGTAGAAGAGCCATCGCGCGAATGATACAAGATATATATATATATATATATATATACATTCTGTGTACTAAGTATCGGGAATTTGTCAATAAAACAAAAAATACAAATTATTCATCTAAATTTATTTTATCGCCTTCAAAGTAGGCCCCATCGCTTGCAATACAACATCTCCACCGCTTAACCCAGTCTTCCATACATTTTTCATAGGCTATTTGCGGTATGGCCTTTAGCTCATTCAGCGAATTTTCTTTTATGGCTTCTATCGACTCAAAACGTTTTCCTCGAAGTGGTAATTTTAACTTGGGAAATAAAAAAAAGTCAGACGGAGCCATATCAGGTGAATACGGTGCTTGGTCGAGAACTTTTGTTGAATTTTTCGCTAAAAACTCTTTCACTATAATGGCTGTGTGTGATGGTGCATTATCATGGTGCAGCATCCATGAGTTGTGTTGCCACAAATCTGGACGTTTTCGGCGGATACTCTCACGCAAACGCTTCATGACGCCTAAATAATATTCTTTATTCACTGTTTCTCCCTCTGGAAGGAATTCGGAGTGAACCACACCACGGTAGTCAAAAAAAACTGTCAGCATCACCTTGATTTTGGAGCGACTTTGCCGCGGTTTTTTGGGTTTCGGCTCGTTTTCGAGACGCCATTCTGAAGACTGTTGGCTTGTTTGCATGTCGTACTCATAAACCCATGTCTCGTCGCCAGTTATTATACGTTTCATAAAGGTCGGATCCGTAGAAGCTCGGGAAACCATGTCTTCAGCGACATGCTTTCGCTGCGCTTTTTGAACAAAATTGAGCTCTTTTGGAACTAGTCGAGCGGCGACGCGTTTCATGCCTAAAATGTCAATGAGAATGTTGTGGACGGACTTAAAAGATATGTTCACCTCACTAGCCAACTCTCTCAGACTCATACGTCGATTTTCGAGCACTAGCTTCTTGATTCTGTCGATGTTTTCTCTGGTCGTAGCGGTTGAAGGTCTACCAGAACGAGGCAAGTCTACTACTACTTCTCGGCCTTCTTTAAAAGCCTTATACCATTCATAAGCCCTTGTTTTCGATATACACGATTCGCCGTAGGTAATTCGCAACATTTTTAGTGATTCACCACATGAAATATCATTTGAAACACAAAATTTAAGGCACACTCTTTGTTCAACAATATTTTCCATTGTAAAAATCGCCGAGGACTCAAAACTATGACCAACAAAAAGTGTAGTTTAAAACAAATTAAATGACAGATCCCGCTCAAATTTTGCGCGCTAAATCAGTACAGTGCTACCAACATGCAGTAAAAAAATTAGAGATACTACCCGATACTTTTTACACAGAGTAGTATATACTACTCTGTGTAAAAAGTATCGGGAATATGTCAATAAAAAGACCCGCGTAAAAGAGGTCGTTCTAATTTTTTTACTGCATGTTGGTAGCACTGTACTGATTTAGCGCGCAAAATTTGAGCGGGATCTGTCATTTAATTTGTTTTAAACTACACTTTTTGTTGGTCATAGTTTTGAGTCCTCGGCGATTTTTACAATGGAAAATATTGTTGAACAAAGAGTGTGCCTTAAATTTTGTGTTTCAAATGATATTTCATGTGGTGAATCACTAAAAATGTTGCGAAATACCTACGGCGAATCGTGTATATCGAAAACAAGGGCTTATGAATGGTATAAGGCTTTTAAAGAAGGCCGAGAAGTAGTAGTAGACTTGCCTCGTTCTGGTAGACCTTCAACCGCTACGACCAGAGAAAACATCGACAGAATCAAGAAGCTAGTGCTCGAAAATCGACGTATGAGTCTGAGAGAGTTGGCTAGTGAGGTGAACATATCTTTTAAGTCCGTCCACAACATTCTCATTGACATTTTAGGCATGAAACGCGTCGCCGCTCGACTAGTTCCAAAAGAGCTCAATTTTGTTCAAAAAGCGCAGCGAAAGCATGTCGCTGAAGACATGGTTTCCCGAGCTTCTACGGATCCGACCTTTATGAAACGTATAATAACTGGCGACGAGACATGGCTTTATGAGTACGACATGCAAACAAGCCAACAGTCTTCAGAATGGCGTCTCGAAAACGAGCCGAAACCCAAAAAACCGCGGCAAAGTCGCTCCAAAATCAAGGTGATGCTGACAGTTTTTTTTGACTACCGTGGTGTGGTTCACTCCGAATTCCTTCCAGAGGGAGAAACAGTGAATAAAGAATATTATTTAGGCGTCATGAAGCGTTTGCGTGAGAGTATCCGCCGAAAACGTCCAGATTTGTGGCAACACAACTCATGGATGCTGCACCATGATAATGCACCATCACACACAGCCATTATAGTGAAAGAGAGAAGTTCTCGACCAAGCACCGTATTCACCTGATATGGCTCCGTCTGACTTTTTTTTATTTCCCAAGTTAAAATTACCACTTCGAGGAAAACGTTTTGAGTCGATAGAAGCCATAAAAGAAAATTCGCTGAATGAGCTAAAGGCCATACCGCAAATAGCCTATGAAAAATGTATGGAAGACTGGGTGAAGCGGTGGAGATGTTGTATTGCAAGCGATGGGGCCTACTTTGAAGGCGATAAAATAAATTTAGATGAATAATTTGTATTTTTTGTTTTATTGACAAATTCCCGATACTTAGTACACAGAATGTATATATATATATATATATATATACATACAATGATACAATACAATACAATGATACAATACAATAATATTACAAGCGTTAATACGCTAAGGTAACTGCTTTACATCAGGTGGGCCATATACTTGTATACCTCCCGACGTAGTATAAAAAAAGCGTGGAAATAAATTTCGATTGGACACGAATTTCTATTGTTTCAAAATAAACATACAACATTCTTTAAAATAGACGGAGAAAACGAAAAAAAAAACGGGACAGTGTATGTAGGTGGATGTGGTTATCGCTGCATGGATAGTAAAGCGCACAAGTCCTCATAATGTACTAGAACAAAGAGTAAACGCGCTTAAAGCCGCTATTATTCGCTTATATCGTTTGTTTGCAACGAACGAAATGTTGCATGTGTGACAGGAAACGAACTACCGCGCTGATTTTATTGTTTTATGCTTCGTATTTATACTTATATAATATATACTTTTATAATTTATACATCACAGCTCATCGCTCATCGTTATATTTTCATTGGGCTTATTATTAACAGCGGTATTCATACCCATTTAACACTATAATTATATAACTTCCAACAAAACAATTATAACACGAATATGACAATATTACATCATTTTAAGATGATGTACAAGACCAGATATGTGATATTTATTTAAGCAGCAATAATAATTTCGAGAAGTGATCACATATAAGGCCGAAATCTTACGAATTTCGACGTTTTATGGTCTTCGTCATTTCGTTTTGTAACAGAATTGCACATTTTCTTCAGTGAAGGAGACGTTCTTAATGCAGGAGTAGGTTCTATTAGAGCAGTGTTAAGTTGAACGATTATGGTCCATTTTTGTTTTTGTTGTTTCTAACGTCTATAATTCATCATTCATCTCTTTATGAAAATAACTTCAAAAAGACTTCGTATAAGACTTTAAATTAACTTTTCGGAAATTATCGTCTATAAAAAACTTTGAGGGTTCATGGTTATGCTCCAAATTTGCCTTAGATATATCATTATTATTTGCCAATGCTATCCTTCCTTTACATCCTTTGTGTCCATGCGTAGAACATCGCCAATAACCTATATTCTTCAACTTATTCGTATACTGATGATAATAAGTATATTGTCCATATAAAACTAATGTTTTCCCTGTAAATGACTTCACGAAGACTATTTCTGCAAATGAAGTATCAATTTTTAAAATTATTATTTGTTGAATTCCGGTTGTAACACAAGCCTTCTTATTTCGATGAAGGATACATATCATTTTTAACAACTAACAAACCACACTTTAGTTTGAACCCCGCTATTGACTGCTAGGCAGAGATATGGATCCAACACATTGAAGCCAGTATAGTCTGATAAAGAGTCTAGGTCTTCCGGTGTAAACCTTCCTCTATATAATCTCTAAGTAAAGTTAAACTATACCGCTTTTATATTTTTACCCAGATGCAATTACCATGAATACATAATATAACACAAAAAATCTAATGACCACAAACCGATCGTACATAGCCATTCTTGATGTACGATACATATGTTTTTGTAGTAATGTGTATATACTCTATGATTTATTTGTGTCAATAATTCGATTGGTTATATCTACTCCTTCATGGAAATATTAATTGAAAACCAATGCTAAATACTTGAATAAAATTATTTAATGCCTAAAAGAAAAGAAAAATGTATTGCTATTATCTATATACACAACATTGCTTGGTACTATATGGTATCAACATTAAGAGGAAACGTTACATATAAAAAATATTTACCAATTTAGAATTCCAGTTATATAGTTTCACCAAGGTAATCTGACTAGACATCTTTCTTATTGAATGCCTATTATACAATTGCTGTCTTTCTCAAGGTATTTTAATCTTCTTATTTACTTTTACTTACTTTTAGTCTTCTTATTCACTTACATTTCTTTATCTTATTCTGTTATTCTCTCTCTTATTCTATTACGGATCAAATTCTGTATATTTATCATCACATGTAACAACACAGTACTATTTTCATTATCAATTGGTAATCACTGCTCAGGGTTACATTCGACTCGTGCTAATATGATGCGATTATGTTCAAGTCTACCGAAGATCAAAATAAATCTTTAACTTCAATGCTTTTTCATCACGCTTCTTAAAAATCTGATATTGCTTTTTCTCAGATCGTTATCGCTGGCATGTACCAATAATCACAGGGAGTTAAAATAATGAACAAGACCTTCACATAATATATAAAGAATGCTGTTCCAAATAATATATTCGTTATCTCTATTTCACTGAGTTTAATTATTTTAACGATGTACTCTTAGTTATATTCAGAGTTATTACAAATTACCCAAATTATTTTTATGTAAAAAGGAACAAATAGCAAGGCTTGATTATTAATTTCATATACAATGGAAGCACGGTCGCTAGAAAAATCTCTTAAATTGTATAAAAATGGTTTTCACCATTCACGATTATAGACAAGAATTTGGATCATCTGTCAGGTACATCTAAATCTTGATATATTGTCCGTTATGGATAAAATATTTTGCGGGTAAATGTGTATGTTTATTTTCTAGCCCGATGATTTTAAAATTTTCATCCAACTTGAGTTTCGCATTGCATCCCCTGCAGTTGTGGGTGGAGCAATACCAATGAAAATATTTCGTCTTCTTGCACTGTTTCTTGCAGTAATACGTGTACTCATTGTACATTACCAAGTGTTTTCCGGAATAACGTGACTTCGCCAATAAGATTACTGGAAAGCAATAATAATATTAAGAACTAGTTCTAAACGTTGTTTAAACACGTTTACCCACCTACCTTTGTGTAGTTCTGTTTGTAACGATCATCTTTAAGGCGCATCAAAGCAGCCCCTCTGAGGATGTACCTCCATCTCACAGAAATCCAACTCCCTAGAGGGTTGTTGTGTTCCTGCGTGTGAGTGAGGTCACCAGTAAGCTCCTAAGGAGTTGTTGTGTAAGCAGCAGAGGAGACATCGCGCGAGTGATACTTAATACATTACAAGCATTAATAGGCTACGGTAACTGCTTTACATCAGGTGGGTCGTATGCTTGTATGCCTCCCGATGTCGTATAAAAAAAACTTATATATTTAAAACAACTAACCGAATTTTAGTTATGAATTAATATCCCTAATTAAAAACATTTCTGTGGACGTAGTAATGAACCGTCTATAAAGTTTAAGTAAATTTATCACATTTGCTTATTGTCTTTTTTTTATGCAACTAGAATGGCAAACAAGCATGCGGCTCGCACTGGATGGTAAGCGGTCACCGCAACCTATTGACGGTCATAATACTACGAGGATGTTACTCGCGCGATGCCAATCTTGTGACCAAAGGCTGTTTCGTCACAGTACCCAGTAATTTCTCTGCCATATCATACCCTTCAAACCGGAACACAGCTATATAAATATAGCTGCTCGACGGTAGAAATAGGGAGACAGAGGTACCCACGCAGACGACTTTGTACAAAGTCTCCCTCTGGTGAAACTCTGCGCTGCTTACTATACGTGCAGACGAGCGAGGCTCTGGTCTATTATTAGAGCCTCGGTTTACCGTTAGTTTTAACAAGAATCCGCCGACTTAAGAGATCCCCAAATTTATACTGAAGAATGAACAACGATCACAAGAACACAACGAACGCCAGGGAATCCTGGAGATTTGTTGTGTTCTTTGGAGAGTTTATAGTCAACAAAAAACTGATGAGAAGTTGTTACTTTAGGTTACGGTAACTTCACATCAGGTGATGGTGTGTTTGTTTGTCATCTGACGATAAAATTAGTTAGTAAATTAAAGGTATAACGCATTGTTAATATACTTTCCTTCCTTGTTGGATCTTTCATATTTTGTTGCTTAAAGGAAAATCCTCTTATTATTTGCCAGCTGATCGAAAAAATAAAATATTTCATATATTTATTATTTTATTATTCTTACATAGATATTATATAATTAGACATAGAATATCTACAGAATAAACGTTTTATCACGGCAATTACTTCGTGGTGTTGTCGTAGTAATTCTTAGAACTTATTTATTGCCATTAAGACAAGAAAATCATGCTGTGCATGTGACAAACAGATAGACGGACATAAAGACATTTACATACTTACATACTTATGATACATTCACCAATTAGTTGGTTTCAAACGCAGCTAATTACCGACAACTTCTTCTTAGTGCATCCCATACCCAAAGATATTCCGCTATCAAGCTATTATTTACATACATAGATGTCATTACGCCTGTCTCTCATTGGAGTAGGCAGAGTATGGAATGCCAGGTGCACCGACCCAAACGTACCCCTCTCGCTTCTTCTACACTTATCAACCTACTCGTGCATGCTCTTCGGTTTTGGGTGTTTCTGATTTGGCCCTCTTTCAAGACATCACCTATTTGATCTATATGTGTGCGTCTAGTGTGGCCACTCCCGAAATCTCCATTAACTCTTGCCTGATACCCTTTTTTCCTAAATCTTATGTCATTTATTCTTTTTAAATGACCAAGCCATCTCAGCGTACCCTTTTCAATTTTTTTGTCACTACATCTTTCATTTCACAAAGTTATTATTTGAATAGACGATATACCTTAGCCGCTGGACGTTTCTTGGTCCAGCGGCTTAAGTTATGCATTGTCTATGTATAAGTATTTGATAAGAGAGGGGATCCTTTCCTCTGCAGCGACGACAACGAATCAGGGAGCCGATGGTAATGTAATGGGCCTGCTACCAGCAGATTGCCATATCGGGCCGGGTATGGAGGGCAAAGTATGGTAGGCAAAACTGTAGTACCTCAGAACTACTAAGCGTCACGGCGAAGGAGTCAGAATGCATCCGTCGCACTTGCAATGTGCGTCATTTCGTCGCCATTTCATGCGGCCGCGCCGCCAGTAATGTCCAGCTAGCACACAGCAGCTGCATAAGTATGATTTCTACAGATCAAAAGCTATTGAATTGATAAAGCCGACGTAAACAGCTTGTGGGTGCTAGTTGGGTATGACCAAATATTTAAACTAAGAATGTAGGTTTAAACGTTCTCCTTCACAAACAATTTACAATTTAACATACATTCCGTCATGAATTACGAAGTTCGGTGGTGGGTGTCCATGACGAAGGCTGCATCTAATAATGGTCTGGCACTCGTCCTTGGCTACGACAAAGCTGGCGTGACATTGAGTACTATTAGTGCAACGCCATCTATCGGTCTTCTGATTCCTGCTCACACAATAAAAGGTGTATCCTTTCAGGACTCCCCATATTTTGCCATTTGCTTTTCGAACCCAGGTCACTGTTGGTATAAAAGTGTTATATTAATTATAGTACACACTTATTACAAAGTGATGTTCAGTACGCCTTTACACAGCCTGTCTTTGTTCAACAAAAACTTTTACTAATCAATTTTCACTACGTAGTATGGAAGTTTTGTGATATTTTATATGTTGATTGTATGATAGTTTATATTTAACAGTGATGTCTTAATGCAAATGATATTTGAATTGTTGTGACTTCTTTACTTCGCTAATGTTGTGTGGGATACAGTTCTCGGCTTTTATTATTGATAATAATGCCGCCGGCATCTCCCCACCTGCTTCATCATGCAGCTCACGCCGCTAAAATTCTGTTCCTTAGCTTCCATCACACAGTTACATAAACTGTGTGATGGAAGCTAAACATAAACTGATATTATAGAACCGTGTTATCAATACTTTACTCTGTGAAAAATAGACAATCCCTGAATATTTAGCGACGTAATATAAGACAATTCACTTCATCGTCAATTTTAAACATGTATGACATTACAATAAGTTGTTTTTGAGCATTGTTCTACCATTTACGTACATGGTGAACTAAGTCTTGCAGCAGCTGTTGTTACTACAGCTTATAATTTCTTAGGTCTTTGTTTTAGGGTAGATAGTTTAACCACTATTAGGTTTTTATATGTATACAACGTCGGTGGGCAATTGAATCATACCGCCTACCATACGGTACACCGCGGTTACCGTAGTTGATGAACACTTGCAATACATTAAGTATAACTCGTGCGATGCCACCTCTGCTGCTAACACAGCAACTCCTTAGGAGTTTACTGGTGACTTCACTCACACACAGGAACACAACAACCGTCTAGGGAGTTGTTTTGTGTTTTTTATGAGGTGAAGATACTTCCCCAGAAGGGCTGCTTTGATGAGCCCTACCTCTCTTACAATATTTTTATGATTATCTATATAGGTGTTTTTTTCCTTTGAACATTAAAAACACCAACACCAAGACAAACAGACATGTTCATGCACACAAACGTGTGGAAATCGAACCCACGAGCGTTGGTGTCAAAGTAACGTAACAGCGCGTTTCACCACTGCGCCACTGAGCTCGTCAACATAGGTATAGAAACATGTCAATACTGAAATCTAAGATAACAAACCAAAACGCTCTTTTTTCACAAACACATAATCGACTATCGTACGTAAGACAAAACAAGGCCACTCATAGACACCCATGCTGTTGACTTTACTCACTAGTACAAACCCAACATTACACCACGTAACAAGTGATCATCGGTTAACAGGATTTGACTACGATCTTTTCTTAAATTAAAGTAGATAGGTACCGTCCATTTCGCGCTCATAAATTAATTAATGTTAATAGGGATTGAAAATTAATAAATCTATTTAATTAAAACCATTCATTCAATATAACCCCTCTTTCGCTCAATCTGCTAATCGGCCATTATAATGGCGTTGATTCTGAAGATGATGGTAAATTCTTATAATCTTTAATAGATTTAATCTTTTTTCTCCTTATCAACATTAATTAATTAATTAGCCTGAATTAGGCAATACCTGCTTTAAAGACGTCCTTTATCTCTACAAGTTAAAGATAAAAACTTTTGAATAAAAAAGTGAAACCGATTTTATTGTAGTCGATGCCTAGTCACATAGTCTGCATTACTTTTACAGTTCGCGTCGTCTCCAGTGCAAAAGAGTTTCACTTTCGCTTTTTAATATTTGAGTTTGTATTTCAGAACTTTATAGTTCATCATAAAATCTTCATTAATTAGTTATCAAGATTAGGTGATAACATCAAAGCACTACACTTATGAAAGAAAAATGAGATTACAAAGAAATCAAAGACAAAAAAAAGATAAAGAAATCATTATATTCGCCAAATTAATATTTTACATATTAATTTTGTAATTTAATGATATCTTAGGAACTAGCTAATTCTGAGGAACTTTAACAGAAAACAGTTTGAATTATACAAATACAAACAGCCGACCCTGAGTTATTAGCGAAACAAAAAAGAAACATGAGAAAGACTATACGACGAATATAGCTCCTTCTTATTTTATTCAGACGTCGGATAAAACCTCTGTTTTGTTCTCTACGGGAAATGAATTATATGTTTATAATGTTTTCCAGATACACGTCAACAATCTATATAAAATTTCAGATTGTCGTTTAACTTTGCCATTATTTTCCGCCAGTAGTGATCGTGCATTTATCTGCCAAACCATTGTACCCAACTATATTTTCTAATTTCAGCCAGTTGAGAAGATTCCTCGATAGACTACAGAACAAAAGTAAAAAAGCTATGATGATAATGAAATAAACCTTTATTTAACATCTTACATTCCTTACAGGACAAAATGATGTGTTGATTAAAAATAATCGGCAAGTGCCAGTTGTCAGTCAGTTCTGAACCTCTGACTTACTATATAGCTTTATATTAATCGTAAAATCGTAGATATATATAGTTATCCTAAGGTTTAACTAAGTTACATATTTAAAGACATTGAAAAGGGATGGTTTTTATCTGAAATCTATGAAGCATTTCAGTTCGTATAGCCTGAAACATTTGCTATGGATATCACCCAAATAATAATTTAGTTTTATTTCGACAGTGGTAATAATAATTCCTTACATATTGTAACAATATTGATAATACTTGAATAATGAGATCGACACGTATCTTCGCGTTGTATCTATATCCAAACACACGCCTTTATTGGATGAAGGACATGATAATAAAGTAATATAATAGTAAAAATATTTAACATGTCTGTAACAAATGTTTCAGCTACATTCACTTAACATGCTTCAATATATCTCTGAATAAGCCATTAATATGTGCATTATAAATATGCTCTATGTTTAATGATATTTTTTCTATGTTATATATAGAGGTAAATTACATATAGTTGTATCGGGAAAACATGTTTCTAAGACTGAAATTAAATATCGTTACCCACACCAAGTAAACTAAAATGCACCTGACTGCTTTCGCTGTATGTAATTTAATTACAATTTTATAAATGTTCCTTCCGCATCAATAGTAAACTTAGGTGGCGGATGACTGTGCTTCAGGCATCTCTTCCGTATTATCCTTGTGTCATCATTGCTTGTATTAAACCTGGCATTACATCGCAGACTATTGGTGCAATGCCATCTCACTGTTCCCTTGGTCTTAGTTTTACAGTAGAATGTATAACCGTTGGCTATACCCACCTCTGCGCCATTAGCTTTCCTGACAAAGTATACTGAAACAAAACATTTTATATAAGTCCCAAACCAGTACAACATCTAAGGTCAAGACTAAAGTTAAGAAAATCTTTACACTTTTATAGGAACTATCAAATGTACAAAAAAATGAAATACTCTGAACTTATTGATTATATTAACACAAAAAAAATTAAAAGTAAAATAATTGAAACTTCATTATTCGCCGTAAATTTAATATCTTTGATTCTGCGATATTCTTTTGCAGCACGAAACAAAAACAATTTGATAAAACAGATATAGACGAGAATATAACATTACACGTACAAGGCAACATAAGTAGAGAGAGAGAATGTATGGAGCAAAAAGTCTATGATGTCGTGCTGACTGATGAAGGTTGCTTTAATTTAATTTGCTATATACATTAAATAAAACTATAATTTGCTAAAATTTCCTTCATCGTCAACCATATATTTTGGTGGTGAATGACTGTGCTCCAGATTGCACTTTAATATCATCCTGGGATCATCAATAGTTGTGCTAAATCTGGCTTTACAGCGAAGGTTATTGGTACATTGCCATCTCATAGTTCCTTTTGACTTTGCTTTACAGTAAAATGTATACCCGTTTGCTATACCAACCTCTGCTCCGTTAGCTTTCCTGGCAAAGTATACTGAAATTTCATCCTTTGTATGAGCCTAAAATCTTTGCGACTGCATATTTGAATTTAATTGCAATTATAGCTTAGAGGGAACTACCGTTCACAAAAACACTAAATGATCTCTTTAAAGATGTAGTTGGTATGTAGTTTTCTGCCAAATCAACCCTTACTTACCGTACTGCTAGGGTCTATTAAAGTCCCACTGTATTCCTTCATTACTTAAAATAAGTAAATAATATATCATACCTGTAGTAGGTACAAAATCTGAACAGTGTCAAGAGTTGTGCGTTAGTATGAATACACATTCCTAAATTTACTTATTTCGCCCCTTCTAACCTATTTCATGATATACTGGTACAATGTTGGAAAACTTAATATTCTATTTGAAAGAATACGAAAATCACTACTCAAATGAGTGCTCGGGAACACATGTAAATATTCCACTATAACGCCATTGATGTGAATCATGGAGTAGGTACTATACATTGCGAAAACATTAGTCGTAATAGGACTATACCAAAGTGAAAAAAGCACAACAGTAATAGAAAACAATACCACATATAAATGGCTAGTACGTTAATTACTCAGGAAATTTCTGATAACCCCATTCACTAATAGATACTCGTCACCTTCAAGGTTGACGCTTGGCTGTGGTAAGTTTTCTTTTATACAACGTCAGGAAGCATATAAGCATACGGCCCACCTAAAATACAGTATCGCTAGCGCGTTATCACAGTTACTGATAGCTCCTTTTACTTGCAGGAACACAACAACCTTCCAGGAGTTTGTGATTCCAGTGACTGTGGCACTTCCTCAGTCAGGCCTCTTTAAAAACACCCAGGACAAGACAAATCGACATGTTTAAACAAACAGATATGTGCCTAGTGTGGGAATCGTTCCAAGCGCCTTGGTGCTATGGGGATTCAGTCAAGCAGTTTACTCAACATGGCTGTTCTAGGTCTATTAAGTCGACGTTGTGGCGATGGTGACTATAATATCTATGTTAATATTGTATGTGAATTACTGTACTATGTTACTTTTCATTCTCAATGAAGCTTATACAAATACTACTTTTCTTTTTTATAGAATAGGTACTATAAATCCTTGGTCTGAAAAAGAGTATTATTGATAGATAAGAAGAGACATGCTCCATTAGTTCACATATGACAAAACAGATGTACAACGCGGAAGTAGAAGAATGGGGGTGCCGAGGAAGGCCAATGCTCACCTACTATGACCAAATTGATCGTGTGTTATTAGAAAGGATCCAGGAACCGGCAAGCGTGCATGAAAAGTTTGCGTGCGAGTTGTTGTGTACATCAGGTGGGCCGTATGATTGTATACCTTCGGACGTAGTATAAAAAAATCACTCAATTTTTTTTTTGAGTGGATTAATGCGCTTTTCCGAGTATGTGTTGGTAATTTATTCCACAACTGAGCAGCACGGTAGGTAAAGGGAATTATAAAAAAATTGTTTGCGCAGCTGGTAGTAGCACCAACTTGGCATGCCAGGAACGATCGGAACGAATGTTAGGGGGACAGAGATTGAATCGGCAACGAAGGTAAGCAGGAGCAGTGGGGTTATGAAAGATCTTGAAGAGGAAAGTAAGAACGTGGATATTGCAGTGAAAGCGAATAGGGAGCCATTGGAGTTGGCTACGATACTCTGTAATGGCTACGTTACAGAGTATCGTATTTCTTAAGATTGAAAATAAACCTAATGACAAGATTTTGTAACCGTTTCAGCTTATCCACTCGCCTCCAGACACACATCGGCGTAGTCGAGAAGAGGAAGCAGAAGGGTATTGCTAAGCATGACGTTAGTGATAAGGGGAAGAAAGTTCTGGAGATGTCTAAGAGAGTGAAATGAATGATGCATGCGCTTACTCACCTCATTGACATGAGCAGTCTAAGATAAGACTTAAGTTGTATTTAAGAGTGTAGGGTACCACGGTGCCGTTATATAAAATTTCTGGTAAGAAATCAGTTTCAGGTGTTATCCTGCTACTACGGATAATCATCTTCTGCGATTTAATTGGGGTTACTAGACCAAACACTACAAGAAAAAAGTAAAAGAAAAAGTACACAGTAAAATAACATATATTTTCTGATTTGTCCGTGACGTGTGTAATTTACAAGTAAATAAAAACCGAAAACGCAAAGCTAAATAAATATTTTTGGTTTTATGCAAGTTTAATTTAATGTCATGGATCAGTTTTCACAGAAGCTTGATATTTGTTATTTTAATTAGAATCGCAATAGTAAACCTATTGACCATAAAACAAGCACTAGAACAACAAGGCAGATCCTTGTCTCCTCTGTTACACAAATTGTCCAGCTATATTTTTACAAAGTGTCCTCTTTTGTCCACCGCAAACTTTGGCGGTAGATGAGTATGCTCTAGTATGCACTTAAACATCATCCTAGTAGCATCATTGGTTGTACTGAATCTGGCATTACAACGAAGGGTGTTAGTACACCGCCACCTGAACGTCGCCTTTGATCTCGCCTTGCAGTAAAATGTATAACCATTTACTATACCCATCTCTGCGCCATTTGCTTTCTTGATGTAGTATACTGAAATTCAATACGTTTAATGAAAGTATGTTATCAATAAAACTTCTAAGGAATACTAAACAAGTATTTTTTTATTATTAGAATACAAATTTATCTGTCGGTAGGTTTAAAGCCGATGCCAGCTGATGTACTTGACTATCAAAATATGGTATGGTAGGGTACATGTAAGTGTTAGAAAAAGAAATAAAAGCAGAAAGCTTCAATTACAATATATTCACAATAAGCTTGAGATACCACATAATACTCGGACATAACGCCTCCATCTATAATGATTAAAATTTTGTAATTACTATCAAAAAAATCTGCAGCATAAAAATTATTCTCAATTATGCTGCTGCTGCTGAAAACTAAGTTTTCAGTGCGGAAATTAAATCTCGACTGAAATTATACATTGAGCTGATCAATTTATATATCACATAAAATATTTTCTGCTCTGTTTCGATCATCACTGAGAATTCAATACATTTAGCCGCGTATTGTCATTCAAATAATTAGTGTAAGGGATATTTTCACATCGGACGGCATTTACATAACCTCGTATGTCATCCGAGTGGTTAACACAAAAATGCAATTCATTTTTTTTAAACAACGTCGGGAGGCATATAAGCATTAGGCCCACCTGATAGAAAGCGGTTACCGTAGCCTATGAACGCTCGCAATAGATTAAGTATCACTCGTGCGATGCCACCCCAGCTGCTAGCACAGCAACTCCTTAGGAGTCTTACTGATGACCTCACTCACACCCAGGAACACAACAACCCTCCAGGTAGTTGTTATTTGGCTGCGGTTTTCGGTGAGGTGGAGGTACTTTCCCTTGATCTACCCTACTACTATCGTGGCTATTAGTACAATTTCGTCCAAATATTCCCTTAGTTTTTGCTCTACAGTAAAACATATAGCTTATATACGATTAGCTTTCTAGGTATACTACACAGATAAACGAGAGATAATTGAACATTAGAACAAAAAACAAGTGAAATTTTCATGTTACATTACTATAACGTAGACAAGAACACGAAAATAAAAAAGCTAAGTAAATACGTTCTAAATGTATTCATTATAGCAAATATTTACAGCAATTACCTTTTCAGTAAATACATTCTAATGACTTACCATTTAATGCTATAGTTAATTAAAACTATTCAGTTTTTTAAATTAAACAGGAGAGAGATTCAAATTTGGAAATAAAAAGTCAAAATACCTATGGCTATTTGTCATATACATGATTCCTTATCTCCGTTCCAACGATCTTTAGTGCTATTGACAAATTTGATCCTCCACCTTGACATAATGGGCACGTTAAAGCGAAGATTGATAAGTAACGAAATAGAATATTACGAACTGCCTAAATAGAAGTTAGATTTTCGAAATCCAGTAATGAAATAAAACCATTTCGAAGATTAAACTTAAGCCAATAATAACTACGTTTATCTAAAGTTATACACTTTGAATTGAATGTATATTCTGTATTTAATTACAATTTAACAAAATTTCCTTCCCTATCGATGATAAAGGATGGTGGTGCATGGTTATGTATTAAGACGCTGGATAGCATCACTTTCTCGGCATCTTTGGTTGTTGTGAAACGAGCACTACATTTCTTGGTATTAGTACATTTCCACGATATAGTACTCTTACTCTTTGCCCTGCAGAAGAAAGTATAATCTTGCACAATTCCCAGTTCAGTGCCATTTGATTTCTTGACCCAAAAGACTGAAATTAAAAGTTATTGGTCATATTTAATATACATCACATAATTTATATACTAATTTAAAATAAAAAAATATAATATATTATACTATATATATTATTATATATAATATGTATAATATATATAGTAAATAAAAAAAAATAAGTTAGACTATGTATTTATATAGCTTAGTTTAGCACATGTTCACATTTTTTTTAATGAAGATTTTGGTTTGATATTTCAACTAAGTGCCTTTTTAGCAGATCTACAAACCATTTTGTGAAAAAAAGAAGCTCATGCTGCGTGAGACATGAAGACCGAGAGAAGAAAAGAAGAACATGGGCATGAGAAAGCCCATGGCGTTCGCTGCACCTGTCTGTCTAAACGAACAGGTAACCTGTTGAGGGATGTGTTTGTCAATCACAAATTATTCCAACTCGGTGGGCAGGATAACCTGGCGGTCAATAGCCAATTCAAGCGAGATACTCGTATCTACCAAACCATAACGAAGCAGCGTGATGGAGAATGCTGGAAACTCCTTCGGTTTAACGGAGGCTAATTCGAGCAGTGAGATGAGAGTAATTCCACTAAAGTATAATTTATAATTAAGAAGAATTAAACCACGTAGGGAAAAATAAAATAAACAAATTATCAAAATATATTTATAACAACGGATAAAGGTAATAATTAATTTCTACAGCTTAAGATAACACCCTCGCCCGTCAATTATAAATTGAGGAGGAGGATGACTGTGTTGCAGTTGACACTTCAGCACTGTCCTGGACTCATCACTAGTCGCGATAAAGCTGCTTCTGCATCGGGCACTATTTGTACAGCGCCATCTAGTGGTTGCCACATGTCTTTTCTCGCAATAGAAGCTGTAGCCGTTTATAATGGCCAGTTCTGTGCCATTCCCTTTCTGAACCCATTGGACTGCAATGAGAAATAGTGAAAATGAAAACGTACCGCATACCATTCATAAAAAAACATAATTGTAATATACGCTTCTTAAGTTTTGGATACTATGGGACAAACAAGCAGCGGTCCGCCTGATGTGAATAGTACCGTGCCGTGTGACTACAGCGCTTGTAACATAAGATGCGTTACCTGGTTCGTAATATGTTATTTGGCTTAGGTTTTCGGTAAGGTAGACATATTCCTAAGTCGGTCTTATTACATTTTGTTCTACCCATAAATCTCTATCACCAGAACCTCGCGTAGCCGTGTAACCGTAAGGAGCACCACATGCTGGTAAGATTGTTTTTGGCTCTAAAGATACCTAATGGTGAGCAACTTACACTTTGCATAAACTGAATATATTTTATATTTGCCCGATTGTGCTCGGTTATTTAGAAGCCAAATTTATTTATACACAGAATGTTCAAGTATACGTTTGAAATTAATATAATTAGAGGCAGGTGGGATTTTGTTGCAAAAACTTCCCACTTTATAAGTGTCTATACTAATCAATGCAATTTTTTTACATTCATACTACTCATAAAATTATATGTGTTGATATTATAATCAAAGCTTAGATATGTCAAGTTTATCTCACTTGTGACACGACGAAAAAAATATCAGCCGAATTCAGTGCATAAAATAATGTTCATAAATAACGGAGACGCCTACACACTAAAACACATACACGCGCAAATGTACATATTCCAGCACACACAGAATACATACTAATGCTAACGTATACTCACAAGCCCTCAGTCACAAACATACACAGCGGAAACACTCCGATTCATCACACACCAAGTGCTGTAAAGAACTTAGCTATACCAAAATTGCGACAATAACTACCGTCGAAAACATGTACATATATACTTTATATTTATTTTAAATGGAGGCATAAATAAATAAAAAATCGAGCAAAACTCTACGTAACAATGTACATATAACTAATAGTTATATATTATATTGTTATTGCAGAGTTTTGCTCGTTTTAATAACATATAGGTACTCAAAATTTTATAGCTTAACATAAAATCCTTGTGCGTCAATAATAAAGTATGGTGGTGGATGACTATGCTCCAGCTGGCTCTTCAACATCACCCTGGACTCGTCGTTGGTGGTGATAAAACTGCTTTTGCATCTTACACTCCCGCTATTTGTACAGCGCCATCTAGTTGTAGCTATGTGCCTTTTCTCGCAATAGTAACTGTATCCACTCACAATAGCCAATTCTGTGCCATTACCTCTCTGAACCCATTGAACTGTAATAGAACAATAATTTGAATTCATCCTCACACACTGAAATCGCTGGTCACTTGCTGTACGATTCCAAATAAGTTTAGCGAGAACTCTTGGGTTGTGGAATGAACTCTCTGCCGAGGTTTTGCCTAGGGACTATAGCATGAGGTTCATCAAAAATGGCGTGAACAGCTTTTTACAGGGTTGCCAACGCACGAGTGACACCTCTTGTGTTGCAACTGTTGAAGCCAAATTTACCCACCTTCACGTGCTACCCTCAAGTGCAAAATGCCGATGACTGCATTGGAAATACATCCACCTTACAAAAGACTGTAGACAAACACAATTCCTTAGAAAGTTGTTGTGATCCTAACGGTAAGCAATATTATCAGGAAGCTAGTGAGAAGTTGCTGCATTAGCAGTAGACTATGGCAACACATATTACAAATTCTCCCTGCATTGCTAGCGTCTTCAAGATATCTATGGTAACAATAACATAATGTGTTTGTTTATTACACGACGTAAAATAAAGAACTATTAGATACTACGTAAAAATTACATTATTTCACTTCATGAGATACGTTGTCAATAGATTTTTGACAAGAGATACTAACACGACAAAGCAAATATGTATGCGCGTGAACATGTCAGTTTCTATTGGATTGAGTATTTTTAAATGAAGTAAATACCTTTTCTCTTGGTTTGAGTATTTTTAAATGAGGTAAAAGTACCTCTTATCTTGGTTTGGGTACTTTTAAATGAGTTAAGTATTCTGTCTCATGGAAAAACGCAGCCAAAAAACAAGTCCCTGGAGGATTGTCGTGTAACATGCGAACGATACTGGACGATATTGGAAGCGTTCATACACTACGCTGCACTTTACATCATTTGCTACACCTTCAGACGTTGTATAAAAAAACATTCACGCCCAATTCGAATACCA
Source organism: Pyralis farinalis (assembly GCA_947507595.1). Lineage (NCBI taxonomy): Eukaryota > Metazoa > Arthropoda > Insecta > Lepidoptera > Pyralidae > Pyralis > Pyralis farinalis. The sequence continues at coordinate 7,023,524 of OX382270.1, forward strand.
AATGGAAGAGGATGATTTTTCCAAATATTTGATATTTGCTGATGTTGCTGTATCTTGTCTTGTTTCACTTCTACGACTATACTACACTTCTAAGCAACGTCGACCGCAGCCTGTCTATGGATGGGTTTATATATCGCTTTGGAGGGCACGTTAAGCCGTCGGTCCCGGCTGTTGTCGATAGATGACAGTCGTTAAAGTATGTCAGTGGCGTTCGGGCGGCTTGAACACTGGCCTCCGCCAATCCGCATTTTAGCAGCGTGGTGGAGAATGCTCTAAACCCCTTCGGTTGAAGGGAGACCCGTATCCCTGCAGTGGGATGAGTAAGGGTTGATGTGATGAGTATAAATAAAACAACATTTTTTAATTTAGTATTCAGACATTTCTTATTTCTTTTATAACAATAGTCAGTGTCCTAATAGGCATACAATTATATTATTCCCGTTACCACTTAAACTAAGCTATACTAAGACCAGCCAAGTGTGTGAGGGATTCACTCAATAAAGGTTTCCTACCACTAGACAATAGGTATACAAGCTGTTTCTACTACAATCAAGGAAGCATTTTTTTTTTAATTTAGCCCTTTATGATTTAAAAACACTTTCTTCGGGAACCAACGTGATCAATAATATGTAGGTAACTAAAGAATTTACACATCTTTTCTATCACTCGACGCTGTACGAGTTGGTAATGACTGTGATCACACGTATAAATATATATGATCAGTTTATAAACACCTAGTAATAAGGTATTATTTAATACTCTGACAGTTGTTTATGTCACTATTATAGATAACGGATTTACCGCGATTTATTTTTCCTATTGTCTCGATATTTCGGCGACATTGCAGAAGCTATTGTCATTTCCCTGCGGCATATATACCGTGCTTCGTCGTTTTAAACATAATATGTATATGTATGCAAATAAATAGTTACAAGTGTTGTAATAAAATTATCATTTTTTATGAGAGTCCGATTTGTAGTACAAACTTGGCCGGTTATAAAAAACTATTATATTTTACTTAATAATTAATTTATTGTTTTAATACTATAGAATACGATAGGGGTTCCCAAAGTGTGCGCCGTGGCGCCCTTTTGTGCCGTAGAGAGTACAGAGTGGAGCCGTGAGACGCTTATGTATACCATTACCTGGGAATGAAATTTAGATATTCGCGCCTATAAAAATAAACAATTCGAATCGAATCAAATAAAATAAGGAAAATATGCGTCGATTCAAGATCCATTCCATGCAAAAGCTCTAACAGAATCCCCTTCGCAAGAAGAAGATACTCTTATTCGACTCTCTTGCGACAGCAGCCTAAAAACAAGATTCATTTGTTCCGATCTGGTGCAGTTCTGGATATCAATTCAAAATCTTAGTGCTTTTGGACTTAAAGTTAAGTATTCCAACTTTAAATTCAAAAGCATTAAGAATTCTCATTTCCTTTGCAACATCTTATTTATGTGAAGGCCGAATTTTTAACTATAACAACTGTAACTATAATAAAAAGAAAATATCGGTCAAAGATAAATGTGGAGCAAGAAATGATAGAAGCCTTATCCCGCGCTTTGAAAACATATGTGGAGATCAAAAAGGTCCTACCTCTTATTGATTTGATACCCTATTTTTTTTATACCATAAATGTTTCTTGTATGTCAATGGAAATGTAGAAACTCAGCTTCATATTGCGAATGTTTTAATTTTTGTGCCTACCTACCTAGTACCTTCTTTCGAGTACTAACGACTACTCGGCGCCAAAACAAAATATTTAAATTGCGCCGCGAACTGAAAAAGTTTGGGAACCCCTGGGATACGACATAAAATCAGATCAAATAAAATGTATTACTGTACTGTCAGTACTCATGACTGTTGAAATGCTCCATACACTAAATTTAATCAATTTGTTTTTTTTTTGTATACAACGTCGGGAAGCATTCAAGCATACGGCCCACCTGATGTAAAGCAGTTACCATAGCCTATTAACACTTGTAATAAATTAAGTATGACTCTCGCGATGCCTCCTCTGCTGCTTACACAGCAACTCTTTAGGAGCTTAGGTACTGGTGACCTCACTCACACGCAGGAACACTTCTAGGGAGTTGTTATTTGGCTGCGGTTGTCTATGAGGTGGAGGTACTTCCCCAGACGGGCTGAAATTATATCTTTCTGCTGGAGCTTGTGCGCACGAAATATTCAGAAGGATAATAAGACAGTGGATGCGTCGATTAGCAGCTTGGCACATGTCTCAATTTGACATGCTGACGCTTTATCTGCTTATGCAGTATGTATACATATCCATGATAGTATGCGGTTCCCGACTAGTTTACTACCGCGAACCCTTGAGAAATGAACTCCCCGTCGAAGTACTAATAACCTTCGCTATGGAACTATTCAACAAAGGCGTGTATCGAGTAAATCTCTACCAACAGCGCATGAGCGTAAACTTTATATTTATTCTTACTAAAATTGCGACTTTAAAGTTAATTTTCCTTTTTAAATAATTACTACGAACGTGGTTAGTAAACTTAATAAGAAATATTTTGAAATATACCATATTAATTAAGTTTTTAAAAAATAATACTCTCTAAATTAAACATTATTCCTATTTTATTTTTATCTAACGAAGTACACAAATCGTGTAATAATCCACAAACTTACGTGATAAGAGTGAAATCTCTATTAAATAACTAGTAAATTTTTAATAGTGCGTAGGTTACTTATAATTAGTAGGTTAAATAAACATCGGAAAATAACGGAAATTAGGATGAAAAAGGAACAAGGAGTATAAAACAGGCAGAAATGACTTTGAATAGTTACTATTATATTGTAAATGAGGTTAATTGGCAGATACCTACACACTACAGTAGACAAGGAGAAGCGTAACTGCTGAAAGACGAAAAAGAAACAGAAGCAGAACGAAGTCAGCTTGTAACAGAAACGATTGATCGTTATTGAAAAATAATATTATTATAATTAAAAAAGCATCTCCTGCGTTTAGGTGGGTTTCGAACCCTAGCTTACAGATCATATAGATAATCGAGAGGTCATAGAATTGAACCACAACTATGCAGTAAAGAGTAGCTTTACATCATGAATATATTTTCAATATGATTCACATTTAGAATATGTATTTAATCTGATTACGCTTCTTACTCATTATCATTAGAAACAAATACACGTAAACTTAAACCTACAGCTTAAGATAATATCCTTTCTGAATTGTAAACTTGGGTGGTGGATGAAAGTGCTGCAAATTGCTTCGAATCATTGTCCGGTCCGTGCTTCTCGAGGCGACAAATCTTGCCTTACATTTTGTTCCATGTGTACAACGCCAAACAGTAGTTTTCGTGTTCGTTTGACCGCAGAAAAAGGAGTATCCATTCGCTAATCCAACAACTTTGCCATTCGGTTTTACCACCCACGTCACTGGAACTAAATAGATACAATATTAACACATACAGAAATATTCCCAGTTTAAAATAGATAAATCGAAGGTGTGTCCTATTTATTGGTGTTGAATAATCTCCAGTTATTGCTGTTAATTCATTTAATCAAAAATTACTTACATATTAGTATGTATTACAAAATTGTTTAGTGAAATTTAAACTGAATGTGTTGCAGCCGAAGAATCCGTTGTTAGAAAATAGTATCATAATAGAAAACAGTCCTATGCCATTAGCATATTTATTGGTGTTATTGTTGTAACAACTAAAGAGAATGATGATGCGTTCTATTACACTTACATTACGTATATGTTCTTAAACTTAAAGTAAGTTACAGACCCGCTACCGGCGGCAATGAAACTTTCGTTTTAGAACCAAAACAATCAGAATCTATAACTATACATTGAGGAATATAAACCTATAAAATGTAGATCGGATATGACAAAACGACACTTGATATTGCTTTCACTGCAATATGAAGTCCTAACATTATTCACAAAATCATTAAAAAACTAACAAACTGGCGCATGTAATGGTCACGCAACAATAGTCCACCTAACATAATAGAAGCAGCGGATTCACGACTATGGGAGTTACCTCCTTAAACTAATGTTAAACCTAGAGCTTAAGATAAAATCCTTTCTGAATTGTAAACTTGGGTGGTGGGTGAAAGTGCTGCAAATTGCTCCTGATCATTGTTCTGTCCATTCCTCTCGATGCGACAAATCTTGCTTTACATTTTGTTCCAGAAGTACAACGCCAAACAGTGGTCTTAGCATTTGTTTGGCCGCAGAAAAAGGAGTACCCATTCGCTAATCCAACAACTTTGCCATTCGGTTTCACCACCCACGTCACTGGAACTAAATGTAAATGTTGTTAGTAAATGGCAATATTCTGTAATTAAAATAGGGAACATGCAATCAAGTTATGGAAAGTAGTTCCTACATTAGTAAGTAATACTACTTACTACTTTAAGAATTACAACTAAAATCAGTGCCATGATCTGGCACTAATAATATGCTTAGGTAATAAAAAACCAACAAACAAAATTTAATTCGTAAACAATAAATTAGCTTAGCTCAATAAAATTATATTGCAATCTAACGAGAAAATTGGATTGAGCATCTTCTCATCTTCTTATTTTTTGAACTTTAACTTTAGTCGTAGTTCGATTATTTATCAACTAGTTTTATTTTACAATAGTACCAAGTCTCCGGTAATTAAATATTATGTCTAGTAATACTACATTAGAGCTGTCATGTGAATTTAATAATAATTTATCTACACATGATAGTTCTATAATTTAAAATAAAATCCTTTTTGAACTATGAACCTGGGTGGTCGATGACAGTGATTCAAATTACCCCTGATCATCATTCCGCTCATATCTTTCGACGCGACAAATCGTGCTCTACATTTGGTTCCGTATGTGCAACGCCAAACAGTGGTCCTGTTATTCGTTTGACTGCAGAAAAAGGAGTATCCGTTCACTATGCCAACTGTTTTGCCATTCGGTTTCACTGCATAGCTCACTGGAACTAATTGCATAAATTATTAATGATAAATCAAAAAGACTAGCATATTCAATGGTATATTATAACGAGAGTTACTACTTTCGGACGTTGAAACAAAACATAAGGGTATTCAATTATATATCTAAACAATAGGAGCAGGCCAAGACAGCCGTCACCATGCTGTCAATTAAAAAAGATATGTTTATTTACCATCAGATTACTGTGTACATTCAATCACAAAAAAAACACGTAATAATGCTAAGCAACGTACACTAGTGGTGAAGGTCGATCGTGGACATAGCGGGCGCTACAATGCTTTTTAAATTGCGCGTAATTTTGAAGGAACGTAAAACGAAATAATTTTTCTGTGATCAATATTGTGGACGCATTTATCCGTCGAACAGTACTTAGGTAATACACTGATAAATGAATGATTTAGAAATAAAACTAAGCAGTGATTGATCACAAAAAACAAATATTATATTGTCTGTAAACACTTATGAGATCATTTATGTATAATAACATTTTTAATATCATAACCATCTTTCTTTCAATCGAATATCGTCCATTGATGAACATATGCCTCCTTCGGTTGTCATTCACATTCTGTACGCGGTTTCGTAAGAATTAGATTCGTGAAAGCACCTACAAAACACACGTACTAATTCGATTATACAAGTTATTAATATGGACTGCTAGCTCCGACATACGATATCAATTTGAACTTTAGCTTTTTAATGCATTCGTGATATGAAAATAGTTTGAATATCATTATTCACGTAGCAATAAATAACGCTCTTGATTGAACAAGCTTTGAACGATAGATCAAATCTAAGTTTTAGGTCGTGTCCTAAGCTCTCGCGTCGGACCTCTGAGTCCGCTTTTACCTACAGTACTGCCAACATGACTACAAAATTAAATCCGATGTTGTTGCACGGACGTGTCGCTTTACGACATGTTGTAAGAGAAGTCCACGATCGAATTAGACGTGACGCTTCGAAACGCGTACATACATATCGTGGATGTAGTTTAGTAGTGGAAAAGTAAGTATTTTTACACATCGTAAAAGATAAATACTAAACTTTAACATAATAACCATTTCTGTCTATAATATAATTCCCTGGCAGATGATTATGCACCAAGTAACTCCTAACGACCTTCCTCACGTCGTTTATTATAGAAAATCGTGCCTTGCACCGTACCCCGTTAGAACACCGCCATGCGTGCGTGATTTTACTCCTCTTGTGACAATAAAAGGTATACCCGTCAATTATAGCCATCTCCTTGCCATTTGATTTTGTTACCCACATAACTGTAATAGAAATAGAGTTAGTTGAGAGTTAAGAAAAATATTTGCTGTATATTATTGATAAAGTTACTTGTGTTACTCAGCGTCGGACTGTCCATATAGGCGAGGTGGCATTTGCCAGCCGGGCCCCAGCCTGCGTGGGCCCCCACGGGCCTGGCTTGCGAGGCTTGCGGCAACGGTAGGATAGGAGGCCCGCGCAGGCTAGGTCCCAGCTCTTGCGACCTAAATGTAAAATTAGATCAGATAGTTCGTACATACAATTAGAGAGAAATGAAATATAAAAATTTGATAAATGGTTAAACCTAAGCGAGCCACCCCCTGAAACTAGTTTTAGAATTTTTTGTTGAACGGCAATAACTTTTGATCGAATCAACTTATTTAGACGTGTATCATTAAAGCGTAATGCAATCATTTAAGCGCACATATCTATATAAAATTCAGAATTAACAGCTGAACAAGACAAATTGAGACGATTACAGAATATTGGAAAAACGAGATGGAGGGTTAAAGACAAAGCCTTGACAACTACACACATCAAAAGTGTCTAGGGATCAACATATATTTTTGCAATAACTTTTCTCCTGATTGATATTATTTAAAATTTTCTTTAAGGATTCATCAAATAAAGTGTTTTCGTTTGTCTACAGTAACGATAAACCAAGTCACCTTTGCATTAATAAAGAAATTTGCCATTTTCATAATAAAGGGATTTTTGACATTTGAACCACTAACATTAAAGTTCGAAAAAAAGACTGAAATAACAGTTTTCTTTAAAATTTTATTGGGTAACTTAAACAATTAATAATCCGTGTTTCTACCGCGAACACTAACAACACAAGAACATCGGTTTGGCATACTCAAAATGAGTTCATCCAAATCACGCTGTGGAATGGCCGCCCATGTTCGTTGCAACAACAAAAAAAGGTCTTTGGACACGTTACCGAAGCACTGGTACCGTGGCTGAGCGCCATGGAGGACGGTATCGCTGCACCACACGGAGACAAGACCGATACATTCAAATCACAACTCGAAGAGCTCCAACAATAACCGCCATGATGTTAGCCGTGACGCTTCATCACTCTTCAGGGAACTTAATTAGCGACCAAACAGTCAGAAACCGCTTGCATGAAGTGAACCTTCATTCCCGAAGACCGCTAAGGGTACCACCTATAGCAATGCACAATCGTAGGATTCGATATCAATGGGCTCTTGAACACAGAAATTGGGCAGAAGAACAATGGCGTTTCGTGTGCTTTTCTGATGAGTCTCGTTTTGGTATGAGACCGGATACAAGACGTATACGACACTGGAGAACCCCTGGACGCCAACAGCGATTAAAATCCTGCCAGGAAGTCCATCCTTATAGTGGTGGAACCATCATGGTATGGGCGGGTATTTGGATCGGCGGAAGAACTGAGTTGATTTGGATCAGAGGCAACCTCAACGCTCAAATTTATGCTGAGACGATTGTATCAGACGTCATCGTTCCTCTACAAGTGCAAATCGGTCCCTTATTTCAGTTAATGCATGATAATGCACGACCGCACACCGCAAGAGTTGTAAGACAGACTCTCGCCGCAGCTAACATCAATGTCATGCCCTGGCCTGCTCAGTCGCCAGACTTGAACCCGATTGAGCATGCATGGGATATGCTACAGAGAAGAGCTCTGCCGAATATGGAGGGTATCCAGTCGCAAGAAGACCTTTTTTTGTTGTTGCAACGAACATGGGCGGCCATTCCACAGCGTGATTTGGATGAACTCATTTTGAGTATGCCAAACCGATGTTCTTGTGTTGTTAGTGTTCGCGGTAGAAACACGGATTATTAATTGTTTAAGTTACCCAATAAAATTTTAAAGAAAACTGTTATTTCAGTCTTTTTTTCGAACTTTAATGTTAGTGGTTCAAATGTCAAAAATCCCTTTATTATGAAAATGGCAAATTTCTTTATTAATGCAAAGGTGACTTGGTTTATCGTTACTGTAGACAAACGAAAACACTTTATTTGATGAATCCTTAAAGAAAATTTTAATTAATATCAATCAGGAGAAAAGTTATTGCAAAAATATATGTTGATCCCTAGACACTTTTGATGTGTGTATTATGGAGAAAACTATAGGAGATACGTCGCGTTAATAAAAACTTTAAGTGCCATATCTTCGAGCACGGAGTTCGAGCCAAAGGTTTCGTTCCAAGCAAAAGCTTTGATGGATTCCTTTTTGAAAATTGAAACTATCCTGACAACCTTCACATTTAAGAAAATGTTTGACCTATCAACCCTAGTAAGCCAATATCTCCAAACCCCTACATTGGATTATCTTAAAGCTTGGGGACTCATCAAACGTTTAAATATGAATTTACGGAGATATTTCGATACTTTTGATGATGTTTTCAAAGCTGCAAGTTTATTTGCATCCGATATTCAAGACTGTTCAAGACAAGAAGACACGCCGAAAACATTGATCTCGACATACAAACCACCTTGCCGTTACGAAGAATTTAGAAGAAGTTAAGCCAAGATGAAGCAACATTATTGGCTACAGACCCAAAGAGATTCTATTCTATTTTTGTCTACAAATTCATTATCAATACAGCTTTAGTTAAAATAAACGAACAATTAATCTGCAACGAAGATTTAATGAAAGATGCCGCTTGGTTGGACCTGAAAAACTTCAATAAAATCAACGAAAATGGGATTCCTAATTACGCACTAAAGTTTCATGCATCAATTGCAAATGTCGATCGAGAGTTGCTGTCAAAAGAACTGGAATCTTTTGCAAATAATTTTAATGTACTGTCTTAAACTCTTCGGGATGAGTACATTTGTCCTAGGCAATATAAGCAAGACTCAGATTCACAAAATGAAGAAGATGACGACGAAGATGTCTTAGACTTAGACCAAACAGCAAAGGACACCATGTGTTTTACCAGAAGTGGTTTGGACGTCTGTCAAAGTTGCATATAAACTTTTATCACAGTATAACATGCATATCGGCACGTACACCACCTTATATGTTTCATATTGTGTAATTCTCACAATTTCATTCACGCAAGTGACTTGTGAGAGACGATTTTCAGCGTTGAAGCTCATTAAAACGAGACTTCGCTCTCTACTGGGGCAAGAACTGTTGGATTCGTTGATTATATTAAATACAGAATCGGATCTAATCAAGGATGACGATAACAGCAGCTTTACGATCGAGTCATTAACAGTTTAGCTGAAAGTTCTCCTCTTTTAAAAAATGTTCATTGCCTTGCTTTATATATTATTTGTTATACTTATTATTTTATTTTATTATTGATTGAGATATCCAACAGCTTATATTAAAAACTAGGAAAATAAAATAACCTACAGCCCATTAATGTTAGAGGAGAGACTATATAATTAATATCAGTATCTTGTGTCAAACAATTTACAATGAAGGCCTTCTTAAATGTCTGTTTAATATAATTAATAATTATTGGAATATCTATCAGGTTACTACTATACTTTGACCGACTGAGCTCGAGTTATATGAAACTCGCCTATTAAGGGAGGTCCTTTTACACTGGTAGTGAGTAACCTGATTTGCTATTGTCCGTGCCTAATAATTTATTACATCGTTGATAATTTAATTTATATTTTGTTTATCGCAATTTGTGTATCTCAGTATTTTCCGATAGTATCCCATCTACCATCATCTAGTCTAGAGCCCCGGGCTTGTGGTCAGCCACCCGGGCCCTTCCGGCCCAGTCCGACCCTGGTGTTACTAGTCTGAGAATTGGATTTGGTTAAAGTAATTAATACAAATTTTCTATACAATTTAACATACAAGAGTCAACAAGCTAGAAACAGAAATTGATGAAAGTAGTATTCATAATAATAAACTCAAAGTTACGACAAGCAAAATTGACAATTAGAATTGTTGTTCATTGCAGTATCGGGAGGAGAATTATGGCTGTCTTTGGGACTTGTTATGACTCCAAGAAAATTAAATTACGAAGTAAAGCCAATGTAAGGAAATGCACAATAGACAATTAACATTGATATTCACACTGACATGTTCATTGCAGAAATATATAACTGTCTTAGGACTCGTTATGAATCTAAAACAATGAAATTAGTAAGATTTGGGAGATCTGAAAATTTACTTCCTTGGAAATGTGCGAGATACGATAGTCATATTGCTGACTTCATACAGAACCCAGCAATATGGCTATGCAGATCTAGAAAGATGGCGCAACGGATTAGATCCTAACACATTTTTTTTTATTGTCGGACAAATTATACAGCGCCACCTAGCGCCAAAGTAAGTGAAGCATGCATTATGGGTACTAGACAACTGATAAACATATGTAAATACTTTTTTTCGTAAATTCACACTTATGGTGCATAGAAAAAACCCAGTCCAAGACAAACAGATATGTTCATGCACACAAATGTTGTCCTGTGTGGGAATCGAACCCCCGAGCGTTGATGTCTAAATAGCGTTACTAACGACTGCGTCACCGAGCTCTCATTACACAACATTATAGATCATTATAATATTACGTAAAGTTTCAGTCACTCAAATTTTTGGGCGATTTTACTATACTAGCTAGTATAGTAAAATAGCCCAAAAATTTGAGAATACTCAACTATTGAATATACTGAAACGAAAACAAAATAGTTCAGTCATTTAATCTATTTTACATCTTATACTTAACACACTTCTGCAAATATATTCTATAAAATGCGTGCATGAAAAGAGCAATGAATGTTAAAGAAGCGAGTAAGGTATGTAAGGATCGAGTCACGTGGCGCTCGGCCCTCTTTGCCTTCCCCGTAAGGGATTTGGCGTGACGTTATAGATAGATAGATATTCTATAAAAATAAATGGCAGTTGAACTGCTGACATAACAATACCTACACACATAACAATATAAATGCGCAACGATAATCTAAGATATATTTTACAACTACAAATTAATATAATAGCCTTTGGAGATATAGAATTTCGGCGGTGGATGTTCATGTATCAGCTTACTCCTTACCATTACCCTGGCTGAGTCGTTGGTAACAGTAAACCTGGATTTACATATCATGCCTCGGGAACAACGCCAAGTTGAGGTTGCTGAACATTTAAAGTTACAGTAGTATGAGTATCCGTTTACAACTGCTACTTCTTTTCCATTATACTTCTTAGCCCATAACACTGTAAAGTACAAAGTGTGCAATTAGCTTCATGAAAGTAAACATAATAGAGGGCTCCAGACCGCGCCATAGGAAGGGATTTGATGGACCGATCAAATCGAATTGGGGAATCGAATCAAACTTTTAAACGAGGAAAAATATGACAAATATAAAGAAGCAGTGATAACGTGAGGCAAGCAGTTGAAGTCACTGAATGCGGCTACATGACACGCACAACAGCTCTAATAAGAATAGTACTCATCGTAATCGTAAGGCATTGACTGAAAACAAACATCTTTTACCACGATGACAGAAAATTATATTTCGGCCTTTAAAATATGAGGTCATTTATATTCTAAAGGTTACTTAAAAGACAAACATTGAGGAATCGATATGGAATATGATCAATCAAGTGTCTGATACATAAACGATTTTGATAGATTGCCGTTATCTGCTTTGCTTATGAGTGGGTATTGAGCATTATTACTGGAGAATTAATGAGTGCAAATCCATATTTTTCCCTATTATTCCCTATAAAATCCCTGAAAGCCAATTTTTCCTTTTTTTCTAATAATAAATTGTTAAAAAGTTATCTAAGATACAGAACTTTTTAACAATTTTTTATTAGAAAAAAAGGAGAAATTGACTTTCAGGGATTTTATAGGGAATTAATAGGGAAAAATATGGATTTGCACTCATCAATTCTCCAGCAGATACGAGTAACAGCAATCTAAACTTCTATATCCACTTCTCTAACTACAATATAATACGCAATTTTGTAGTGAGAAAAAATGGACCGATTATTGTGGCTGAGACTTTTGCACATTTTTTTTTTATTTCACATAATAATTAGCATTATAAAACCACTGAGGTTTGTCTTCAATGCTAAGTAATCCACGTCAACCAATTATACATTTAAAAAGTAATTACATTAAAATAGATAAGATCCTATTGGTACAACAAACATACATTAAAGTCCATTTGCTAACTATTGCACATATATAACATGCACACTAGTACGCGAATACGCCTAATACGCAATGATCAATAGAAATGTCAGTAGTTGAATTTATAATCACGTTCGCTTATAAAAATAAATTTGATATCTCTTATTTTTGATAAGGCGAAACAATATTGCCTCGGAATTATATTTAAAATAATTGATGGTAGCTAAGTATTTAATTATTAAAACATATCGATGTGCTATTTGATTAAACTCAAACTTGTGAGTTATATATGACATATTGAATGTAAGAATTTGAAAAAGGGCTGAAACTAGTAGTAGTTGTAGTTCGTAGTTGCGAAACGGAGACGCTACAGATGAAAAAAAAATTAAAAATACATAGTTTCAACATAACGTAATTATAATTTTATAAAAACACCTTTGTTAATGATAAAGCTTGGCGGCGGATGGCTGTGTTTTAATTGGGTCTTCTTCAATATCCTCAGTTCATCAACAGTGGTACTAAATCGAGCTCTGCAGGGAATGCCAAATGTACAAACCCAAATAATCGATGTTGTAGTCCTGGAATTCTTATAAAATGTGTATCCATTTACAATTCCTAATTCTTTTCCATCCATCTTTGTAACCCATTTTACTGTAAGAAAAAAAATAATGTAACAAGTAGTAAACCTTCACAAATATTACAATACAAAATTAAAACAGAGGTAGGATTCCATAGAAGTAGAAATGCAACAACATTGAGAGTAATAGTAACAATGTTTATCAATGTACATGAACAAATACATTTGATGTCAGAAGAACTATAATTAAGAATGTGAGCAAGAGTTAGATACTCTTGTTGGTCCAATCCAAGCATTAAAGCGGCAACTATCTCTGAAGGTGATAACAATATCATTCACAAACAATTTGATATATCTGCTTTATGCAGTTGGTATAATACTAGCATAGCCACCAAACAGTCGTGCGTCAGGAAAAAATGACAAATAACTCTAAGTAACCATTGGCAATTAAAGTACTATACTATACTTTAAAATAAAATCCATCTTTTATTATAAACTTTGGCGGTGGATGGCTATGTTGCAGACGTACTCTCCTCAATGACCTATTACTATCTCGGGCCACAATCAGCCTAGCCTTACAGGGAGCACCAGATGTACAGTCCCATGCAGTGGATGATGCGGAAGTTGTATGGCAATAAAAAGTGTATCCATTTATAATTGCTACGTCTTTGCCGTTTTGTTTTTTCATCCAAAGTACTGTTAAGAAACAGTTTTTAGTTATTAACAATTAGATAGGTGCTCTATAGGTTATGCGATGGTAGAAAAAAATACTTCTCGTAGATATAAACTACTCGTGCCAATCAAATTACACTGCATAACGTTTAGTAATTTTGTAATACATAGTTGATTTGATATGAGTGTTCATGAGATACCTACCTATGTATATTTGGCGATTCAATAAATCAAATTATTGTAAAGTTACTTTCGGCACAAGCCAATAAGCTGAACCTTATTAGGTATGTCTTTTCAATGCGACATGGAATGGAATGTTAAATAATATAGGAAAATTAATTTAATCAGATAACTTTAAATTGTTTTATACACATACATTGTATGTCTTACGTAAACCGGCAAGTTACGCGGGGAACAAATATCTAGCTATGCCACCTCCGCCAGGTCCCAGTAGCAGAGGTAAACCCAAGAAGTTCTGGCTTGATATCGTAAGGCGCAGGCCAGACACAAGCGGCGTTGCGCGCATCGGGCGCGCTACCGGTGCGCATCGGGTGCGCTATCGGGCGCACTCTCGTCTCGACACCTGTCCAATATTCTTTCATACAAAATGTAGGCGAAAGACGTGGTGCAAAACAGATAGAAGAGGTGCGCTGATGGTACGCCCGCGCCCGCGCCCGCGCCGCTTGTGTCTGGCCTGCGCCTAAGTGATGACATGCGGGGCAAGGTCTCGCTATAAGAGATTCCGAACACTGCGCGAAATGAACGAGCATAATCCAGAAAGAGTACCTTGGGTTCCGAAGCGAAAGCGTAGGATGTTATATACATTATGAGAACTTCCTCGCAATTTGTGTCCCAATACATGCTACAAGTTAGCATGTTATTCTAACGACTAACATCTACAGCGCAAAACACGTGTCGCAGAGACGACCAAGACAGTCGTGGCTGCGACGACGGGTGCATTCAGTTACTGTTCCAGATGGCGGATGACCGCAACAGCTGAGGCAGAGACGACCGGAGCAGGCACGGTAGCGACAGCATGTTGCATCTACTAACGGTAGTGGGTGTATAGGGAGTTGTTATTTGGCTGCGGTTTTCTGAGGTGGAGGCACATCCTCAGACGGTCTTTGATGCGCCCTACCTCTTAAAACATCCAGACCAAGACAAACAAACATGTTCATGGAAATGTTTGTCATGCATGGGCATCGAACCCACGAGCTTCGGTGTCAAAGTCGCGTCATTTACGACTGAGCCACCGAGCTCTTCGTGTTAGATCAAGTGCTTAAGTAAACAAATTGTGTAACTGTCAAGCTCGTTTCGTTGTAGTGAATAAATAAATAAATAAACGAGATTAGAATAGTAAGGACAAGGGTTAAATTACAAGGTTACAATAAGGATAAATCAAATTCCATGATGTCCATGATTCATATATCACAATATATTTCTCAAAATTGTCATACAGTCTTCGTACATCAAATCTTAAACTTTGGTTCTGATAAAGGCTATAAGATACAAATCATAGATTGAGAAGGGTTGTTTAACTACATACCTAATCCATTTTTACGCGTGTTACAGAAGCATAATGAAACTTACATACATTCGCATTCCAAGTACAAAGTTCCATTAAAACATTTTTTTTATACCATGTCGGGGGCATACAAGCATAGACCCGCCTGATGGAAAGCGGTTACTGTAGCCTACGAACACTCGTATGTATGTATGTATATACATACATACATACGAGTGTATACATACATATGTACACTCGTATTACATTAAATATCACACATCTGCTGCTAGCATAGCAACTACTTTTTAGGAGCTTACTGGTGCGTCACACACACAGGAATACAACAACCCTCCAGGGAGTTGTTGTTTGGCGGCGGTTTTCTCTGTGGTGAAGGCACTTCAGCTTTGATGCGCCCTACCTCTCTTGAAATGTTGATTTTCTACAATAAACTCAAATAAATATCACAATTGTCATAAGGCACAGCTCGTTGTACACAACGCGGTGCTAATCCCAACGCTAACTTATGGAAGTGAAAGTTGGGTATGGCAGAGAGGGCATGAAAGTAGAGTAAATGCGATCGAGATGAAAGCACTGCACAAATTTTCTTGCGTAATTTGCTGACCGCGTTCACAATAATGACGTAAGGAAGAGAGTTGGTCTGAAAGAGAGTGTCGGTATTAAGACAAGAAAAGGCAGCTTCGTTGGCTCCGGCATGTAGGAAGAATGCAGAATGAAAGGATGGTGATATACAATGAGAAAGTGAAAGGATGTAGGAGCCGAGGAAGACCAAGACTAACCTACCATGACCAAATTGGTCGTGTTTTATTAGAAAGTGATGTCAGGAGCCCTAGGAACCGGCGAGCGTGCATGAAAAGAGCTACGAATGTTAGAGAAGAGAGTGAAGTATGTAAGGATCGCGTCTTATGGCGCTCGGTTCTCTCTGCCTACCCCGCAAGGGATACCCCACCTGGCGTGGATATATACATATATGCAAATTTATGAATAAATTCAAATGGTGATTTTCTACCGTAATTTACATGTGTAAACCGCACAGAGTAAATTGTTGTAGAGCCATAATACAATAAACCACTTGACGGCACATACAGACCCCTTCACTCACAAAAACGAAGTGTTTTAGCACCTAAATATGGTAGTTCGAGCCTATTGACCAATGGGAGGATATTTTTACCAAGTCGAGGAGTGAACTAGTCAATAAGATCTGCACGTCCTAATTTACCCCTCGACCTGAGTAATGAGTTTAATTACTAAGCAAAATCGTGTCATCAGTTTTCCATTGGTCCGTCATAGTGTAGACTCCTTGATGTAGCTTCGTAATTGGAATGGAATATAAGAAATCAGCATTGGAACAGAATGAAGATTCTACAAGTAGGCACCACACTAGCGATTATTTTAGTGGTTGGGGAATTATGTTCGCCATATACTAAACTTTAATGTAGAATCCATTTCTAATGACGAATCTTGGCGGCGGATGATTATGGTCCAGTCGTACTTTCATCAGAGTCCTGCTATCATCACGGGAAACAATCAACTTAGCCTTGCACGGAGCGCCTGATGTACAATCCCATCCAGTAGAAGACGAAGAAGTGGTATGCCAATAAAATGTGTAGCCATTTAGAATTGCGACCTCTTTGCCGTTTCGTTTTTTTATCCATAGCACTGTAATTAAATTTTCGTATTGATTAGGAAAACGCAAGTGTAGTGGTAAGCAGATCACAGTTTTTCACACATGTCAGATTCTGTTACTTGATCTTCGTTGGCGTTATCACGTTCCCTAATCCATTAGGATTGGCAGGGTCCGCTATCTAAGCCTAAAGATTTGGCTAAGATACTAATGTCGACATGAAGCGACTGTCGTCAGACCTTTATAGTCCAAAGGGAAAACCAGACCTCTAACCTAACCTAAGTTAGGTCTCACGTCTTCCGATATATAATTTCTTGGACGTGCGGGTTTCGTCACGATGTTTTCCTTCACATCAATGATATATACAAATATGTACATAAATTTGAAAACATCAGGAGCCCCAGGAACCGGTGAGCGTGCACGAAAAGTTATGAATGTTAGAGAAGCGAGTGAAGTGTGTAAGGACCACGTCTAATAGCGCTCGGTTCTCTCTGCCTACCTCATAAGGGACCTGGCGTGAAGATATACATATACAAATTTAGTGGTACATGCCAGGATTTGAACCGGGGACCATCTGCTCAATAAGCCAGTTCTTCAATTCACTCCATTTGCGATTATATCAAACAATATAGGCGTATATATATATGCTCCGATGGTTCGGGCATGTAGAAAGAATGCAAGATGAAAGAATGACGAAGCAGATATACAATGCAAAAGTGGAAGGATGTAGGAGCCGGGGAAGGCCAAGACTTACCTACCATGACCAAATTGGTCGTGTTCTATCTGAAGGTGATGTCAGGAGCCCTAGAAACCGGCGAGCGTGCATGAGAAGAGCAATGAATGTTAAAGAGGCGAGTGAGATATGTAAGGATCGAGTCACGTGGCGCTCGGTTCTCTCTGCCTACCCCGCAAGGGATTTGGCGTGAAGTTATAGATATATAGAATATAGGCGTAATATTTACTGATTGCTAGTACCCCTAACAATACCCCTTGTATTGTTATTTGGCTGCAGTTTTCTGTGAGGTGGAGGTACTTCCCAAGACGGGCTGCTTTGAGATGCTCTGTCTTAAAAACAGCCAGACCAAGACAAACTGACTTATTCATGCACACAAATGTATTGTCCTGTGTGGGAATCGAACCAATGCTCGTGATTGGTGTCAAAGTAATGTAATAGCGCGTTTCACTACTGCGTTACCGAGGGCGTCGAACTTAGGTACCACATGAAAATTAAAAAAAAAATACTTTTTTCTTTTAATTTGCCCTGTCAAAGTCATTTGGTAACAAGTAAATGTGTCAGCCAGTCAAACAATTGTTTACTTCCTTATCGTTATTTTCCTTAGTTTAATACAAGGCAAGTGACAAAAACTTATTGAAAATATATTTAGTTCATGTAATTTATTTGAATGGGGCGCATTTTAATACACAAAAATTAGCCTTAGAAACCGGCGAGCTTGTATGCGAGAACAACAAGAACAAGAACGGTATAAAGAAGCGAGTGGGGTTTGTAAGGATCGGGTCATGTGGCGCTCGGATCTCTCTGCCTACCCCGCATGGGATTTGACGTGAAGTTACAGATATACTATAGAAAAATTACGAGCGCCTAGCCTTTTTACCACTGTCTTTAATAATTATCACCGTATTAGGTCATTATCAATATGCATAAGATTATTGGGCCGCTCGTAATTTTTCTATGTATCTGTAACTTCACGCCAAATCCCTTGCGGGGTAGGCAGAGATCCGAGCGCCACGTGACTCGATTCTTACAACCGGACGTTACCTAGTTCGAATTCTGTCATGGACATGTACCATCAAATTCGTGATTACGGATTTATTTACGAATTCATCACTTGCTCGGCTGCGAAGGAAATCCGAAGCCCAAAAAGAAACAAAATCATATTTCAAAAGACATGTGACCTAACCTAAGAAAGATCTGGTTTACCCTCTGGGCGTGGAGATCTGACGACAGTCGCTCCATGTTGAGATCAGTATCTCCAAATCCTTAGACTTAGGCAGCGGAGCCCGCTAAACCTAATGGATAACGATACGCGATAATGCTAGGTGAAGAAGATTGTGATAATTATAAAATATTAAACACTTATTGACAACAGTTATACACAATTACATTACTCAATTTCATTTATTTTTTCCGTACAATGTCCGCATAACGACGCGCACTGATCCGCTCCCATCGGTGCGAAAAATTGTGTATGCGGCGAAGGGGGTCGCCACCCTTTACGCAGGACCAATTCCGGCGGGTCGAGAAGAGCCGAATGCCGCATAGGCACGTGGAATGTAAGAGGTGCGTTGAATGATTTAAGATGAAGGTGCTGATGGACGTAATTAATGAAATACGTTTAGTTTTAATGATAATTCTCATATTTCGACATTTCTTTAAAATATATACATAGA
Organism: Pyralis farinalis; assembly: GCA_947507595.1. Taxonomy (NCBI): domain Eukaryota; kingdom Metazoa; phylum Arthropoda; class Insecta; order Lepidoptera; family Pyralidae; genus Pyralis; species Pyralis farinalis. The sequence continues at coordinate 7,042,693 of OX382270.1, forward strand.
TAAAGTATATTTCAAACTTGCCTATTGTAGTGACTTTACATGTAGGAAGTAGTTTAATACTGCTATATTTTACGTCATCGGGAGACATATAAACATACAGCCAAACCTGATGTAAAGCTGTTACCGTAGTCTATGAACGCTTGCAACATATTAAGTATCACTCGCACGATGTCACCTCTGCTGCTAACCGAGCTATTCCTTAGAAGCTTACTGGTGACCTCACTCACTCGCTGGAACACGACAACCCTCCAAGGACTTGATATTTGGCTGCGGTTTTTGAGGAGGTACTTGACCCGCCGCTTTGATGTGCCCTAACTATCTTTATTAATTTATCGTTGTTACTAGCATGATTTCATAAATAAGATACATAATCTCTCAGTTCATCAATGACATTTATTGCATCACACTGGCATTTTGAATGAATTATGAAATAAATTGACTTCGTAGAAAGAATATTTTAAAATCCTCAAGTGCCCAAATGTAAATGGAAAGTAATTTAAATAATCACATACCGTACCGTATTATCTAAATTATCATTATTATACACGAAGGTTTGATAAGCAATGCCTTTCGATGATTGAATTTTGACACTTTAGTTAAAAATTGTAAAGGGATAAGGTAAAAAAAGAAACAATATAAAAACTGTAAAATAACTGAAAATAAAACCATAAATTAATCAGTTACAATGTGTAATTATACCTTCTATAGTAACAACAGAAAATACCTGAAGATGTAAAGTTGCAAGTTCGAGTTTATATTGCATCGACCCTTGTATGCTGAGAAATCTATCTATAACTTCACGCCAAATCCCTTGCGGGGTAGAAATATATAAATATATGTATGCTGAGAAATGGTATATATATTGTCAATAATTTATGAAATGTCTGTTTTTTATATGTTATCTATCTATTTTAATATTAAATTCTTTTAAAACAATATAGGTTTACACTACTATAGCGTATATTTCACATATCAAATATATCGATACAATGTTATTAATTGCCTTTAATATACGTATTTACAAATATATTATATTAGGTAGATCACAGAAATTATAACCTAATACATGACTAAGAAAGGACTATAATTGATTTCAGATTTGATATTCTGTTCACGATAGAATACAATCGTTAGCCAACCTAAATTAAGGCTGAGGCTGTGACTTTGTCAAATCAAGTAAGAATTTGTCCTTCGTAGGATTTTTCAATATAAGATACACTTGATAACATTACTTTATCAACATTTCCTTCCTTTATGGACTATTTACACGACGCCAATAGGCAAGTCAATCCAATGTTGGCATCGTCTAAAAATTGGGACAATCCACTGCATTGGATTGTCCTCAAGACATTGATCAAGCCAGTCCAATGAAATAGAACGATTTAAATTTTCTCGAAGCCAATACCTTCTCCCACCACTCGGGCGGTGGATTGGCTTGTCTATTGGCTCCGTGTAATGAACTTTGTTTGATTTTTCAACCACACAATAATTGCAACATATACTTCTGGAATCATAATTGAAATAGCTGGAATTGAAACTTCTTTGTAAAAATCGGAAGCTGTATCCACAAATTAGATATATCAACATTATTTTACGCGCATTATTTTATTTGGTTTTGTATATATATATATATATATATATATAATATGAAACTAGATTCGCTCGCAACACCACGAGGATGTTACTCGCGCGCTGCCAATCTTGTGACCTAAGGATGTTTCGTCACAGTACCCAGTAATTTCTCTGCCATATTTCACCCTTCAAACCGGAATACAGCTATATAAAGTTGCTTGGCGGTAGAAATAGGTGAGACAGAGGTACCCACGCAGACAACTTTTGTACAAAGTCTCCCTTTGGTATTTCAGGTCCGATTAAATTAAGAAGAGTTTCCAACATCTCCGGCGACATTCTCATGCGCAATTTGTATTCTTCAGGGCCTTCAGTTTGAAGTTATCTTAAGATGAGATTTGATTGTCCCAATGTAGATCTCCTGGATATCCAAAGTCGAGTCCACCATTTTCTTTTAAAATTTATTTCGTCTTGTAACATATCAGGATTTCTCTTTGCATTAAAATTAATTATTTTTTTAACGTAGCCTTAGGGCTAACAGGTTTACGCCTATCAATCTTCCATAAGCCAGGGCATTTGACAGTGTCCTCTACAGACTGACTCATAAAAGGCCTACGTATAAACGACAATGCATTTTTCATTGGACTGGCATAATGTCTTGGCTTAGTAGATTGTCTCGACTAATGGCCTCGTGTAAACGGTCCATTACACAGCTAAAGCTCTTCCTAGACACCAACTTTTGCAAGCGTATGTTCGAATTTTGGGATAGCAAAACTTGTGTCCAGTTAAATCAACGATAAATATAACCAAAAACGTAAACTTCAATATACCGGATATTTCATGCACCGGAAGCTTTAATGGACTGACTAGAGTACGAACAACATCTTATCAGAACAAAATAGGCGTTCAAAGGGGCCTTTCCTTGGTTTGGTGATTAACTGGCACAGTTGTTTGCTCTTTTATAGTATGACGATATAAATTAAGATTTTTTTTGATAACTGGTCGACCAATTGTAGAGTAAAACCAGATCTGCATTATCCAAGTTGAGATCACTTGGAACATTTCGTCACTTTGCGAGGATATCTTTAGCAAAGGAAGTGAATCTTTAACAGTAACAGACAATGTGTTATTATTATAAAATATCACTAGAAGCTGCCTCTGATCAATCATTTCATTATCCAATTCTTCACTGCATTCTCATTTCATTTTAGTTTACTTAAGATTCCACCTTCGATGAAGAACTTAGGTGGATAATGATTATGATCCAGGCAAGTTTTCTTTATTTCATTGTGAATTGTCATGATGAAGCGCGATTTACACTTGGTGCCACTGGTACACCGCCAAAGTCGGGTAGTGCTACTCTTCACGGCACAATAGAAAGTGAAGTTGTTGATTACAGCTAGTTCTTTGCCAGATCTGTTTCTCACCCATTGAAGTAGAACTGGAAATAAAATACCAGGCTTAAAGAAATTCTTTCAAAGAAAAAGCATACTGAATTTGGTTATTTCACTTATTGCTAAATCTTTAATACATACCCATGATTACATTAATATAACTGATTCTGGATACTAGTCACGTTATTACGATTAAGCACATTTGAAAGAAACCACATGAGCTTTCCATCGCACTTCTTTATTGTATATATATATTTTTATTTATAAAGTTTACAGCGAACACGAAATTAATCGCACGCGTAGTAACATGTTGAAATGATGCATATTTTGAAAGGGCACATACATAGTATCCACACCCCTCATTATTATCAAAATCCTAATTTCTAAAATAAATGAAACTGTGCTTTTCGTCTTTCATATGAGATTTTATAGCACCCTCTTTACATTTTGTAGGATCGCATGGATTTTCTTGCATTTCTCTAGATAGTTTCATTGCATTCCTTCTCTTTGAGAGTTCCATTTATTTGGCAGTTTTTTTTTCTTGGTTGCACTATTCGTTAATACTTGTTTCTTTGTTTTATCCTTATTTATCTTGTTTCGTTTCCCTTGGCGTTTTTCAGGAGCAAACACGAATTCAAATTCATTATAGGTACTGTCAAAAGAATGTCGAACACGCGACTCCACATCTAACAAAAATGCAAATCAGCGTGCTTAGAAATAAAATCTTTATAGTCTATACAAATAAATTATATATAACACAATCTATCTGGTGATCACTCTCTATTTTATTTGGCATTTCAGCTTTGCCATTAATGTTTGTAAAATTATTGCTACTAGTATTTAATACGAGGGTTTATCTGTTTCGGTTTACTTATTTAACAATCAGAAAAGTGTGATTCTCATCACATCACTTTCCTTCTGTAGAATGTAAAGCAGGTGAGTAGAAAGAAGATGGCGAGTGTCGGTCACGAATAATTTATAAAGTTACGTAACCACCATCTAACATTTGCCCACAATATACTTGCAATTGCAATTTATGATTTTACAATTGTCACATCGAAAGTACTAGTTAAGTGACCTAAATTTAGACATTCACTGAGACGGCAACACGTTGTCTGTTGTCTTAGTGTCGAATGCCACTACTCTGCTTTCAACGAGCCCGCGTGAAATTTGTATTACGTATATTACATGTTGCTCCTGGACTGTCCTTTTTCTGGCAAGAATGCACGTAAGGCAAAATTTGACTCGATGGTAAAGGTAAAAGTAGTAAAAAAAATCTGTAATCAAATACTATGCTTATGGTCGAATTTTCTAATTTTTGTGTATTTTTTCCGTTATATTTTGAAGTACACTCCATTTTTAACAAAATATTTAGGGGGCGGGTGGTCGTGATTAAGGTGAGTCTTTGTGAATTCATTAAACGTATTGAGAATAAAACGACCCTTGCACATTCCTCCTTTAGTGCATCTCCAAATGCGAGTACTAGAGCTCTTCACACCACAATAATACGTGTATCCGTGGATGATTGCTAATTGTTTTCCAGATCTATTCTGAACCCATTGTACTGAAAAAGAAACGGAAACATTTTAACAGAATAAATATGATATCACCTACATACAACACCACTCAATAACAGCGCATTATGAACCTGTAAGTGTTCTTTATTGTGTTAATGGGCGGGACGTTCATATGTTACGGTAGATTTTACATATTAATATTATATTAGGTAGGCGGTAAGATTGAATTTTTCTTAGCAATGTGAGTCTACTGCCCCGCACTACAGATATCGCAACACTGGAGAACACATGATTACGATTGACCTAAATACTTTGATTCCAACAATAACACTGCAGAATCGCCTGAGCACCTGTTTAATTACAAACCTGAATAGTACGATTGTTTCGAAGTATCGTGATTTAACAGAAAGGCTAACAGTGTCTAGATGAACACTAACACCGGGAGCGCTTTCACTAGCCGCTGTTTCTCCAGCTCATGATCCTTAGGAGCTCGCACGTGTAAAAGGCGTAGCTATCTATAAAATATTATAAATTCTATTTTCCGCGTGCCAATTGCATTCAACAAGTAGATCACGCCTTCCGAGATTCTAATATAACTATCATTGATACGTACGTCAATAATAATTATTGTTTTACCTGTAAATATTGACTTTGATCTCACTTACAATATAATAGAGATTGTACATGAGTTTAGGGCAAAAAGAGGTTTATGTGTGTGCTGCATGATTGCCCGTTATTTTTTTATTTTACCATTTTTCTCCAAAAGGCCTGCACCAAATTGGGTGCGGGTATTTTGTATCGTAAAGGTGCTCCCACACCGATATTTATAACTGTTCCAAACAGTTTTGTGCAAAAATGTTACATAAAGTGTTGTTGATGAAAGTTAACAAATATTTTGTAACAATTTGTAACTGTGTACATGCCACCATTTGTACCTTGAATGTTAGCTAACGTTTTGTAACGCCGCCGGTGTGCGCCTACTAATTAGTACTTCATAGCGCTAGTTTATCCATGCTACACTGTACATGTTTATACGGCCCTTGGGTGCGATTAACTATATGTAATTCTTGCATGAGGGTGACGCAGTTTCGAAATACTAATTGAAAGTAGTATCTCTCCGAGGTTATGTGGTGACCCAATGAAAGTCAGTAGACTTTCATTGGGTCACACATAACCTCGGAATCTATTGTTAAATAGTTATTTATTTTTTGTACTGGTCTGTACTGCTACGTATTACTATAAATCCATTATCCTGTTACAGGTATCATTATGGATCTGTTCTACTTTCTCTAATCATTCTGCAAACCACGATAATACTATTAATAATAACATTCTTCTAGTCTTTTTTGCCTTACATTTATTATAAAACTCAAAGAAATCAAAAATTACTATATGTCTTCAAAAATAGAGTTAAAACAGTGCTATTGGAGGAACAAAGGCTGGGATAGATATAGCTTTTCGTCGTACTCTGGTCGCTCTGGTGGTGATTGTCCTCTGGTTTGCTTGACTGGGTCTTGAATGGGTATGGGTGGCTTTGTGTGCCCGTAACCTCGCTAAGTTTCGCTGCTGGTTTTAATTATATTAATCCATTTTCACACTCATATATAGACTGTTCATAAGTATCATAAGTTGTGAGTATTTATGCATAGATACCTATTATATATATATGTATAACATAACATCCGTGGCGTTATTCCTGTATGCGTCTCCTTAATTTTCAGGCAGCTGCTGAAAATCAGTGGTTTGCTCTTTGAGCAAATAATACACTGAGCCGCTGCCTTTTTGTATCACTGCGACACACAATTTATTGTGCGATTACTATTGTATTTAGTGTTTGCTCATTGTTTACCTGCTGATATTTACTGTTGTGTGTCATGGAGATACAAATAAATGGCTTATCTATCTATCTAATTACCCAAAATTGAATGTGCAATATACGTTTATAACTAACGTCAATTATAAAAATCTATATATAGCACATTCGATTTTAATAAGTTTCCGAGTTTTTTTTATAGTTGTTTTCTTTCTGATGGAAGACGTAAGATATGTTTCTTTTTATTGGCTAATACGCGTAAATTATATACCAAATTACAACTTTTCACAAGGTTTTCTAAAAATCAGAAGCTGCGGTGTTGGCATATCTTATAATAATATATATAATCGCCTGTCTATTCTGCAATATAAAGTCCATCGTCAATCACCATTGACGATTGCTACTGGTATAAACTTACATATGTCTATTGACGAACTTTTAAATTCTTACGATATTTAGTACATAAAGCAAAACCGGTAATAAAAAGGTACCGACGAAATTGTTTAGTTGGAATATATATGTATAAAAAAATTGATAATCATGTCAATCATCTAACCAAGAATCTTAACCTAATGGTAAAATACACATGAAAGAATGTAATGTATCAGTGATGTTTGATGATGATGTTTTACATGAAAAGAAACACATTTTTTTTAAACAACGTCGGAAGGCATACAAGCATACGGCCCACCTGATGTAAACCGGTTACCGTAGCCGTAACGCTTGTAATATATTAAGTATCAATCGCGCGATGCGTCCTCTGCTGCTAACACAGCAACTCCTTAGGAGTTTACTGGTGACTTCACTCACAGGCAGGACCACAACAATCCTCTAGGGAGCTGTTATTTGGCTGCGGTTGACTGTGAGGTGAAGGTACTTCCCCAGATATGCGGCATTGATGCGCCCTATCTCTCAAACATCCAAACCAAGAGAAACAGATATGTTCATGCACACAAATGTTTGTCTTGTGTGGGAATCGAACCCACGAACGTTGGTTCATTTTATCGTAGCAAAACAAGCGGATACTATGTGTTTAGTTTCTTTGGTTATTTCTAATCTATATCCTTAAAATATTATATTCCTAATATTTAAATTTAATCAGTCTATTATGTTAACAAAAGATACCCAATAGCTAATATTGAAAGTATTTATTTTTCTAACATTGTTAAAGAACAACATAATAACACATTAATAGAATTATTACGTGTCTACTGCTTCAAACAGTGAACACCGCTTTAAGACCCTAATAAACATGTATATATACAAGGTATGTTATAAATCACAAATAAATATCGATTTTACCCTTGTGGACATTAGCTAAAACAATTAACTATAGGTACTACAGCACATAAAATTTTAACAAGTGACCAAAACTTCAAATTGACTAGTATTTTTTTATACAAACGAGAGAGACATAGGTACTTGTAGCATTATATACATATATAATATACGTACATATCACGTACCATACCAAATCAACTCTTACTCATCCCAATGTAGGGATATGGGTCTCCCTCCAACCAAAGGGGTTTAGAGCATACTCCACCACGCTGCTCAAATGCGGATTGGCGAAGACCAATGTTTTCAAGCCGCCCCGATGGCCACTGACTTAATTTAACGACTGTTATCTATCGACAACAGCCTGGACTGCGGCTTAACGTGCCCTCCGAAGCACGGAGAAACTCGAGATAGATAAACCCATCCATAGACAGGTTGCGGTCGAAGTTGCTTAACCTGCTTGTTCTCTAACCAAACCTACGTACATATATATATGTAATCATCGGCGACGCCCATGGGAATCATAAAACCAAACCATCACCGCTTCGTCGTCAGTCTATTAAGGGAAACAGACTGTTTTCTTGAAGCCGCATAACGTGTTCATTTAGACACAGAATTTATTTTGCGACCCGCTGTTGAATCCTTATTATTATGCCGATATTAATTTTCTAAACAAATATTTCCCAATGGCGACTGAATAATTTCTTGAAACTTTCTTTCTTTCGTCTCGAAAAACAATTAATATTACAATATATCACATTAAAGAAACTAATAAAAATGCATTAGAATACTACAAAATTGTTAAACTTGGAATAAGAATATATTTCCATTAATTCTTTTTTAATTTTTTTATAAGTTATATTTGGGCAAGTCTTTGTTTGATAATTAGAAAAATTGCTTTAAGTACACACTCTAGACTTACGATGCTAATTTTGAATGCTCGGAAATCTTAGGAAATCGAGCAAGAGGTCATTGCAAATTGTTTTTACCGTGGAGTCTTAATATAAACTCCATCTCTGATTACATAGCTCGGGGGCTTATGACAATGAATTGTTATTCCTCTGACCACTTTGCGATCAATTTTCCTGATGATAAGACGAGCGTTGCACATGGATGCGTTGGTGCAAGTCCAAATATCTGTGTTGATGCATTTCTTCTTGCAATAATATGTATACCCATCGAGAATAATAATCTGTTTGCCATTTCCGTGCCTGAGCCAAGTAACTGAAAGTATTGGTAGATTAGAGAAGATCAAGTCCATTCTGTAGATAAAAGATCAAAACTAAGAAATTTAGGTATTATTTCTTATGAGTGTTATTTAAAGCATAATAACGTAAAATGTTACAGTAAATAACAGCAGTGATTAAAAATAGTTAAATTACAACAGTGATAGCTCAGTGGATAAAGAACTAGCTTATTGATCAACAAGTCCGCGGTTCCAATCCTTTTTTTATTTGTAATTACCACTTGCTCGTCAGTAAAGGAAAACATCGTGAGGCAAGTCGCAAGTCGAACAAATTATATTTCGAATAAATCGGATTTTTCTGAGGTAAGTGTGGCCTTACCTAAGAAAATCCGGTTTCCGGCGGAGATCTGACGGCAGTCGTTCCATATAGAGGTCAATATCTCCGTCAAATCCTTGTTCTTAAGTGGCGGGCCTCGCCAATGCTAATGGATTAGGAAAAGGGATAACGCCAAAAAAATAATTATATGTATTTCACGAGATTATTCACGAGAAGGTATTTCTCGTTTCATTATGTATTGCGATATTCCACAAGTAAAATAACAAGTTTATACCTAGGACTTTTCAAGACAATTACTAAATTTATAAAATGTCAACCGGGCAAAAAATGACAGAATCTCTTGTTATCTGCGCTCCGTTAATTGAACAATAATTGGTGGAAATTATTATTCAATCAATTTTAATCAAATGCAATCTAATTTAAAGTTAAATACTTTGCAAATTTCCCGTATCTATAGAAACGTTTCTGTGTAATTTTGTTTTATATTAAACAGACCTATGATTTCTTATGGTTTCATTATGTCACTCCACCAAACTTCATAGATGTTACCCAGGACGTTATGGATGTTAGGGTGCCGTTTATTCTTTATTATGATGATATTAAAAAGTACCATCATAATAAATAACAAATATCTACATGACGATACAATGAAAGGGATTGACAGAAAGAAAAAAAAATAAACAACATTTACATCTGTTTTACACCCGAGAGTTACCATAACATCGGTGAATTTATAAAATATTCACCAAAATCACATCAACTTTTTCACTTTAACCACCACCACATCAATCCTTACCCATCCCACTGCAGAGATACGGGTCTCCCTTCAACCGAAGGGGTTTAGAGCATACTCCACCATGCTGCTCAAATGCCGATTGGCGGAGGCCGATCAACAAATGTTTGTCCTGTGTGGGAATCGAACCCACGAGCGTCGGTGTCAAAGTAGCGGAACAGAGCGTTTAACCACTGCGCCACCGAGCTCGTCTAAAACGATGAGCGAACGTCGTGTACATGAACATGTGTTTTCTTCGATCTGGGTATTTTAAGAAAGTTAAGGCGCAACAAAGCAGTCCAACTGAGAAAGTACCTTGCAGAAAAACTGCAGCCAAATGACAGGGGTTGTTGTGTTCCTACGAGAGATTGCAGTAAACAGTAAGCTCCTAAAGATTTCCTCTGTTAGCAATAGGGGCGGCAACACACCAGAGATACTTCCTGTGCATCAGATGAGCCGTTAGTTTGAATCCTTCAGTATCTAGAATCTTGCATGTACGTACATCCTAACCTAACTACTAAGAGAAAACTAGAGATAGGTGAATAAAAAAGAGAAATGCTCGAAAGAAACTAAAGTTTAATATAAATACCATCCCGTATCACATACTTTGGCGACAAATGGTTATGTTGAAAATGAAATTCTCTAATCACGTGCAGCTTCCTGTCCATAACGAAATGCGCCTTGCACAATCGTCCTGAAGTGCATCGCCAATAGTCCGTTTTGATGCTTTTCTTAATGCAGTAATACGTGAACCCTTGGACGATTGCCATGGACTTGCCAGCACGATTGGTCACCCATTGTACTGCATGTTAAAAATAGATAGACGTTAATTTTAAACTGTATATTCAGTGACCAGTGATAGCCTAGTGGATAAAGAATTGGCCTATCGACACACTGGTCCTTGGTTCGAATCTTAGCATGTACCACTAAATTGGTCTAATTATTATAATTACTAAGACCAAGACTAACCTACCATGACCAAATTGGTCGTGTTTTATCAGAAGGTGATGTCAGGAGCCTTAGGAACCGGCGAACGTGCATGAATAAAGAAGAGCTATAAATATTAAAGAAGCGAGTTAAGTGTGTAAGGACCGCATCTTATGGCGCTCGGTTCTCTCTGCCTACCCCGCAAGGGACCAGTCGTGAAGATATACATACCTACACTAAATTGATGTTTTAGAATTTGTGTATTTGTAATCACTAGCTCGGCGGTGAGGAAACCCGCAAGTCTAAGAAATTATATGTATGGAGGTCTGACAGGCGCTCTATGTAAAAACCAGTATCTTTGTCAAAGCCTTAGGCTTAGGTAGCGGACCCCGCCAATCGCAATGAGTTAGCAAACTGCTAATTAATTGAGATTGGCGGATAATGCTATGAGAAGCCCGTACATGCCCGCGCCAGGATTCAAACCTGTAGATGAAGCTGATGATGCTTCGTGGAGAAGCGAAACACGTGTCGTAGGGACGCCTGGAGCAGCCAGAGCAGTAACGGTGGCATGTGCATGAGGTTCATGTTTCAGATGGCGAGTAATCGCGAGGACATCCGCAGTAGCGGCGGCAGAGACGACCGGAACAGCCATGGCAGCGACATGTAAGTATACTAACTAACGATTTATACGTGATCTCGGTATAATTCTGGATAACAAACTTACCTTTACAAAACATTTTGACTACATCATTTCCAAAAACTTAAAACTGCTCGGCTTTATTTGGCGAAATTGCAAGCACTTCAAAAACTTTTCAGCTTTAAGATTTACATACTACTACTATGTTGTGTTTGCCTATTATTGTTTTTACACTGTACTTTTAGTTTAATTATGTAATGTAAATATTTGTTAATTATGAGTGTAAAAAAAAAACTAATCAGTAGCACCGCACAAAGTAGTTTTGATCAAATTGCCTGTAAAATATATTTCCAAATATCACTGATCGTTATACAGCATGACGTATTTCCAATGGCGAGGATGATCGTGTTGTAGAGAAGCTCGCAGTATCTGCTTATCTTTCGAGGTGATCAGTTTAGCCTTGCAACCACACCTGGTACACCTCCAGCTATCGGTGACATTTTGAGACTTCTTGAGGTAGAATTTGAAGCCGTCCACAATTACAGCTTCTTTTCCACGTTCGTCAATGATCCATTTCACTGGAAAATACGTAATATATTGGTGAATCGCGAAGCAAGGTTTCGTGTTTAATTTAGATTGGCGTAAACAGTTTAAACCTTTAGATGGTGACATGAGCTGTAACTTGTTGACAAACCCTAGATCCCCAAGCTTACACACGTTTTACACAGGTTTTCTCCTCGTCTAATATGTGCTTTCACACACATTCTATCTGTTCAAGCGTCCGTACGTATTACGGCATATATCATCCCAATTTTGCAGTCAGACTAAAATCCTTCCACGCCCGCGTTCACGCGGAGAATATTGGCCGGGAGCGGTTCACTCCTGGAGGCGGCCCGGTAATGAGCTCTCGCTCGAGGCCCGTACGCACCACATGTGGGAGCACGACCCTCTGACTGACTGACAGGTTTTCTTTAGCGACGCCTTTATTTGGGCAATGGACTTCCAGACACGATTTTCCAAAGTAACTACTTAAACTTAAAACAGACATGAGGAGATTTTTATAAGAAGAGCATGTAGGTGACATTAGGTAAGTTGTATGATTACCATCTTTGTGATATAAAAAATTGACCCAAGGGGATGTAGGTCCCTTTTATCGATGTTGGGGGAAAAACAAACTTACTTCTGGCCTGCCTAATGGGCGAATGCAGTGGCCATTGATTGCTGCGTTTGTTGCAATACAAGGAGTATCCCTTAAGGAGTAGTATGTTGTCAACCCTGATGTTAAAACAGCAAAGGATTATTATCTCACGGGTAACCCAAGTGACTAGGGCTACCAGTAAATTTTCGATGACTCTTCACAGACTTGTTACTTGTTAGGATGTACAGTGATGATGTTTATCCAGTTAAATAGCTTAATAATGGCCGAATTCTATCTCGCTCTTGCCAGAGGCTGCCTAACCGCTTTCACATACACGCTTGACGAGCTCGGTGGCACAGTGGTGAAACGCGTTGTTTCACTACTTTGACACCAACGCTCGTGGGTTCGATTCCCACACAGTACAAACATTTGTGTGCATGAACATGTCTGTTTGTATTGGTCTGGGTATTTTCTATGTATAATAAGTATGTATTTACAAAAAAAAATGTATTTACGTATGTTTATCAGTTGTCTAGTACCCATAACACAAGCTTCGCTTACTTTGGGGCTAGATGGCGCTGTGTAATTTGTCCGACAATATTTATTATTTATTTGTTTATTATTCGCATATACACCAACTCCACAGGACCTTCGTGGTAACTGTGGGACAGAGTTACTTTCCCAGTTGGGCAATGCTCTATTTTACCGTGGTTAAATGTCACGTATCTAAAATGGCCGGGACCAACATCGAAATTGGAGACCACTAAACCCACCCATATACAGGCTAACAATCAACGCTACTTACCTTATGTGTTCGATTAGGTAGACGCTCATCTATCGACCTATCACAATTATAACATAGAAAGTAGACATTAAAGACGAATAAATATGATGTATGTACGTATTAGACAGCGATAACTTTGCGGGGTAGGCAGTGTTCTTTTAAACACCATGCTTCCATGGTATATACCATACCTAGCAAATATTATAATACTGGAGGTAACTCACAGAAAACCTGAACCAAATAAGAACTCCCTAGAGGAGTGTTGGCTTCCTGCGTGTGAGTGAGGTCACCAGTAAGCTCCTATGGAGTTACTGTGTTAGTAGCAAAGATGGCATCGCGCGAGTGATACTTAATGTATTGCAAGCGTTTATAGGCTACGGTAACTGCTTTACATCACGTGGGCCGTATGCTTGTACGCCTCCCGAGGTTGTATAAAAAAAAATAACATACACTATCTTGTTTACATTTCAGTAAATGTATTTGAGTGAGCGTAATAGATGATAACACATACGCTGCAACGTTCCATAAGTAGAGGTAGTGATACTTTCCCTTGTACATACATACAACTTAACACAACGATATAATATTATATAATTAATTATTATATAATTATTTATTATAATTTCAGTTACAATACTACATTGTATGTGTTATAACTAACCAGGCAGATTCATGCATCATTATTACAACCTTGTTTATATAACCAGGTTATTTTCACGCATCATTGATGCGCCCTACCTGTGTTAAAAGCACGAAGGCAAACAGACATGTTCATCCACACAAATGTATGTCCTGTATGAAAATCCAGCTCATAAGCGTCCGTGTCAAAGTAACGTTCCGAACACTGTACCACTACTCGTCAAATGTACGACACATTAGCAGGAAGGAGCTTCTTCTTCTTCTCAGGGTGCCTGTTCCTCATACCATAGGATTGGCGGGGTTCACTACCTAAGCTTAAGGATTTGGCGAAGATACTCATTTGCAAGGGGCGACGGCCGTCGGAGCCTCACAACCCAGAGAGGAAACCAGACCTTTGTTAGGTCACGCGTTTTTCGAAACATAATTTCTTGGACTTGCAGATTTCCACACGATGTTTTGCTTCACCGCCGAGCAAGTGACAATTACAAATATGTACATAAATCCGAAAACACGAATTTAGTGGTACTCATGCCAGGACTCGAACCGGGTACCAGTTGGTCAATAGGCTGGTAGGAAGGCAAGATTAATGAACAGGAAGAATAAACAGATAAAAAGCAAAAAAAGAAACACAAAATATGTATAAAGTAATGTTTTTTTTATTCTTAACACTTTACGCTAACCCTGTTACAAAATGCACCTCCTCAGGAATACCGATGACGTCACTCACTGGCAAGAACATAAATGTCAAGCAATATACCTAGTTACAAAAGCTATACGATTTAAAAATACCAATGTCATAATCAAAGTTTTATATACTGTCCATCCCTTATTAAGAACTGTGGTGGGTCGTGGTTGTGCTCTAAGCAGCGCGTGATCATTTGGACCATAACTGTCTTGGTTGTAACGAAGTGTGCCTTGCAGCATTTCCCGTGGGTGCATCTCCAGTAGCTGGTACTCTTACTACTGCTATTGCAGTAGTACGTGTAACCGTGAAGGATAGCCAGAAATTTGCCAGAACGGTTTCTAACCCATTGCACTGTGGACAAAAGTTCACCTTTTTAAGATAGTTTTAATAAAAAACTTGAGTACCTAGCTGTACTTAGAGAGGTCATAGTACAATTCATATGAAAACTGAAGCTATTTGCAATAAGTAAGCTCATAAGTTGGTTTCAATATCACATGGTTTTATTACAAGACTTGGGAGTGCTTAGTCACCCCATACAGCTAAATTCATATGAAAACTGAAGCTACCTGCAATAAGTAAGCTCATAAGTTGTTTTCACTATCACATGATTTTATCACAGAACTTATGAGTGCTTAGACACGTTATGCAGTAAAATTCATATGAAAACTGTAGCTACCTGAAATACGTAAGCTCATAAGTTGTTTTCACTATCACATGATTTTATCACAGAACTTATGAGTGCTTAGACACGTTATGCAGTAAAATTCATATGAAAACTGTAGCTACCTGAAATACGTAAGCTCATAAGTTGTTTTCACTATCACATGATTTTATCACAGAACTTATGAGTGCTTAGACACGTTATGCAGTAAAATTCATATGAAAACTGTAGCTACCTTCAATAATTAAGCTCAAAGTTGGTTTGTGTATAAAAAACGGGGATAAAATCACATGGATATATTACAAAACTTATGATCAAATGGTTTACAGTAAAATTCATATAAAAACTGTAGCTACCTTCAATAATTAAAAGCTCAAAAGTTGGTTTGTGTATACAAACGCGGTAATATAATTAGCGGTGATTCATACATCCTCTCGCATATGTGTAAACAAGGGAGTATATAGTAGGAAGGAGCATATTGTAGAGCACTATGCTCGTCGTTGTGCGTGTCATTCTAACCGAATACGCAGGTTAAGCAAGACCGACCGCAGCCCGTCCATGGATGGGTTTATATATATATATATATATATCTCGAGCTTTTCTTCGGAGGGCACGTTAAGCCATCGGTCCTATATGTATTCGATAGATGACAGTCGTTAAGCTAAGCGGGCGGCTTGACAACACTGGCCTCCGCCAGTCCGCAGTTGGGCAGCGTAGTGGAATAGGTATACTCTAAACCCCTTCGGTTGATGGCGACCCGTATCCCTGAGTTAAGGTTCGTATAGTCGAGTAGGAAAAATAAAAGCAGTTTTCATTGAAGTTAACGCCGTTTTAACAGGGTACATCTATACATAAACTATGATGGGTTCAAATTCCGCCAGAACTTCTATAAAATAAATCAAGACTGTAATGACAATCCTGATTGAAATATCATCTTATTCCTGCAATACTTATATAATTTTTATCAAGCAGTGATAGCTCAGTGGATAAAGAACCATATTCATATATGGTTACTATACCATACCATATTCACCGCCTAGTCCCGAGGACAATTTCTACTAGTATATTACGCAAAATCATATTTTCGGATTGACGTTGTAAATATCACTTACTGGGAGGTGTAAGAAAACAATATGAGGGTACCCGCACGCCCAAGAAATTATATTTCAATAGATGCGTAATCTCACCTAAGAAAGTCTTTCTGCGACCACGGACGCTGCAAAGCATTCGAAACGTCAGGTTCAACATAATAAATAAAACACTCGATACTTCCGTTAAAAATTGTTTAATTCAATGTAAAACAATCGCGAAAACCTAAGACAATATCACCTAAGGGTTTGATTTTTAGCCTGAGTTACCTTCTCCAGTCGCTCCATGTCAAATCAGTATCTTTGCCAAAACCTTAGGTGTGGCGGACCATGCCAATCCTAATGAATTAGGAGACGGGATAATTCTAGGTACATCTGACATTGGAGAAGTTATTATGTAATTTTAAATGTAATAATTTGCCTCTAATATAAATGTAATCAGTTTAAGCATATACAAAAAAAAAATTCATGTACTTACAACAAACTAACTAAAACCGTCTTGCGAAGTTTTACACTGGCGACAACTGAGCTAAATTTTTATCGATCAATTAGTTTATTGTTATTAAATTTATTCGTATTTAGTTTATTTTCCAATATTCTTGTGTAATATTGTTTTATTATTTGTGTTATCACTATTTTCTTTTTATTGCATAGTTTATGTATAGATGTAGTTAATTATGTATTCTCCTCAATTATTGAGGTAGGTACAGTCTGTAATGTACATGTGCTTTTACGAAACTGTAAAATTTCCTATCAATCTCTCTAAGGTTGGCTGGTAGAGATCCCTTATGGGATAAGTCCGCCTATGTACCATTGTCACTTTTTCTACTTAGTGTTAGGTACTTATTGTATGTTTTATTGTACATTAAAGATATTACAAACAAACAAACTATACTTCATATAAATTATTTAATGACAAGGAACAGGAAAGAACAAAACTACAAAATGGTTGACGTTTAATACATTTATTATGTAATACGTTTAATAAGTGTGAGACGACAAATCGGTTACATACCTAATCGTGACTACTCATTACGTAATTGTATATTTTTCTTTACTGATGCTTCTGTGTCCTTAAATAACTGAACCAAATTAGATCAGTTCCAGTGACAACCACAGCCCGTACCGGGATTACACTGAAAGCATCATCGTAAAAAGCTGTCGATGAATACATATCTATTATTTTCTTTTGTTTTTCGTACTTTCACGATGGCAAAACTGTAGCCGTGAAAACGAATTTGCTTCCCGATAGTACTTACATATGTGTCTACCTTTATTTATAAAGGTTTTTAAAAGTCATTATTGTTAAAGAAAAATAAAGCAGTTTGCAAAATAAATCATACAAAACAGATCAGCTGATCAAAACATTTAGAGACATTGAAATTTTCATGACTCCCTTATTGATTCCATAATGAAACTTGTTCATATTTATCAGTACAATCATCGCTTTCACCTTCAAATGGGTACCCTTTTTGGTACTGTATTCCGTTTCATTTCAGGTATGCTAAAATTATTACATTTTATGATAGATCCCTTTGTGTATCATGAATTGTGGTTGTTCATGATTATGCTCTGAAATGTGTACTATCTCGCCCGAGGCCTTCATCATTGAAAACCTCGCTTTGCAGCGGCCAGAACGTGTACACCTCCACAAATCCGATTTGCTGTAACTTTTATATTTAAAGTAAGTAAATTCGTTTATTATGGCCAATAATCTGCCACATGACTTTTTCACCCACATAACTGAAATAATAAAAAAAAATGTTAATATTGACATATACTGATCCCACTGCCTAACGGGCTCACTACATTGAATGGGTTTAGAGAGTTCGACCATATTCCTCCAATGGGTGTTTGTGGAGGGCAGAGTTTTCACAGACGGATAGTTGACCCCGGCTACCATCGCAGCATAGGTATCGTCTACTCTATCTTGACCCGTACCGATATTGTAATATAGACGTCATCAGTTCTCTATGGGTAATTTGCACCCCTGGTGTTGCAAATGTCCATAGGTTACGGTAACTGACTTACCATCAGGCAGATCGTACGCTTGATTGTCACCTCCTTCATGATATTAATGAGTGCTTGCAACAAATACAATATTGTTGCAAGCAGAGGTCTCGGTAATAGATTTTAACATACCAGATGGAGATTTTTATTTACACACATACATACATTGGGGTAGGCAAAGATAATGGAAGGCCAGGTGCACCGATCCAAATATACCTCTCTCGCCTCTTCTACGCTACGTTCGTGGTAGTCGCGCCGCTGCCCGCAGACTTTTGAAAGCGGCCATACATACATACATATAATCACGCCTCTTTCCCGTAGGAGTAGGCAGAGACCACATCTTTCCACTTGCTACGATCCTTACATACTTGTTTCGCTTCGTCCACTCTCATTGTTCCCTTCATACATGCTCCTCGGTTTAGGGTACTCTTGACCTGGCCTTTTTTCAAGACGTCCCTGATTTGGTCTCGAAACGTCCGCCTAGGTCTACCCCTTCCAACACTTTCATTCACACTCGCCTTATACACGTTTTTCGTCAATCATTCTTCATTCATTCTCTCGACATGGCCAAACCATCTCAGCATACCTTTACACCCCAAAGATAAGTATCAATATCATCAGAAAAAAACAGAAAGAGTGCATGTATCAATGTGTATACAAGAAGTGAAACTTCTGTAGGTTATACGCTATTTATAATTATGATAGGAGAGATACTAAAAAAAAAAATCGGCCAAGTGCGAGTCGGACTCGCGCACGAAGGGTTCCGTACAATTATCTATAAAAACGGCAAAATAATCACGCTTGTTGTATTGGAGCCCCCCTTAAATATTTGTTTTATTTTTATTTAATTATTTATTCTTAAAGTAAATATATAACTAAATATTCTGTGAATATTTCAAGCGTCTACCTGTTGCCGTTATGAATATCGAGCAAAAACGAGCAATAAAATCACGTTTGTTGTATGGAAGCCCCCTTAAATATTTACTTTATTCTACTTTTTAGTATTTGTTGTTATAGCGGCAATAGAAATACATTATGTGAGAAAATTTCAACTGTCTAACTATCACGGTTCATGAGATACAGCCTGGTGACAGAGGGACGGACTGACGGACGGACGGACAGCGGAGTCTCAGTAATAGGGTTCCGTTTTACCCTTTGGGTACGGAACCCTAATAAAAAATACCTACAACTAGCAAACCATAATTACTATGATTGTTAGTAGCTTTTTATGCACGTAATTTATTGTACGCCTGGAAAGGTATGATTTGGTGAAACAAATCACTTTCTTTAAGAACTCATTGTACCCAAATGTATACAATAAAGAATTCTTATCTTATACACTGTATAGTCTGCCGCATACGTTCCCACTGCATTAGTTTACTTAGTACGGAATATTATTATAGTAACGTAACAGACCAGCGTAACCGATACCAAAATCGTAACGCCGCACCTTTTTTCTCCTTTCACAGCGACTTTAGGCTCGACTTAGAAAAAAAGTGCGTAAAATTTCCCTTCAAAACTTAAATTACGAGTTAATACATTGCATTCAACACTTACCTCACAAAAAAAAAATATTTAAATCTTTATGTACACTCCATTGCGTACAATAAACTTTGGTCGCTCGTGGGTGTGTATTAGAAACCTCTTGACGATTGTTTTGTCTTTGGTCGTTATAAAATGGGCGTTGCACTCTCTCCCGAAGGTGCATGTCCAGTGGTCGGTACATTTATTTGTGTGTTTACAATAATATCTGAATCCCTCGAGAAGCGCTTGCTGTTTACCAGAGGCACTTACTATCCATTGCACTGTAGAAAATAAAACATGAAAATTTTAGTTATAATTGTTTAAATCGCTATGGTAATTAATGAGTTATAATCCTCCTTATCCCGCAAGGTATTTGGCTTTAAATGTATTAACGTCAGCGTACCTTGCGAAATAAGCAGTGCTAGAAAAGTAGATAGGTTATCTAAGGTATGTAATTATAACATGTTTCTTTAATCGTAAGAATATTTTCGAATGGTTTTCCTAAAAGCTTTAATATGCAAATAAAGTGTGTTCTATCTATCTATCTATATATTTTAGTAATTGTTTCTAGTTTAGAAATATTGACATGAATACTGGCGTAAATATATAGATAGATAAATAGACATAGACAATTAATGCAATACAACGAGAGTAGGTACTACTTTTTATTCTATATTAAGTACGGTAGAATAACTTCGTAGAATCCAAATCGTCCAATTACATAGAGACGCATCATTTTTTAAGCAAAGTTCGCAGTCAAATGACGAAATCAGTCGCATTTGGTCATTCGAAATACTCACGTATTGCATGGTCGGCTGCTCACTGTTCTGTCCTATCCTATGATATTTGTGTCAACAAGATCTAGTTAACCTACTGTTAACTAGGTCACTATGTGCTCTCTACTAAGCACCATACAATAAAATAGAGCAAATCGAACATTCGAGAAGCTTAAAAATAACTAATTAGAAATATCACTGTTTAAAAATAAATTAAGGTACAGCGCAGATCGACGAAAAGACAAATTCGATAATAAAGTAAAATCAGCCTTATTGTCTCTAATTACGGCTGACATTGGCCCGCAAGTCTTTAGTACGAGTCGCCTTTGTGATTTGTGTTCATAACCACGCCAATTTCAATCGTTTGCGGAAACGTGACAAGGTTGAGTTTAAGAGGGTGCACAAAGCTAAGTGGCGCCCTCATTTTGTTTTTATTAATAACGCTGCATTTAAGACCAATTCCAAAGAAAAGTCTCTATAGGGCACTGAAGAACCTTATTTATGTTTTTTGAGACATATTCTGTTTTTATTATTTATGTAGAATTAGTCATACTTTTGATTATTGCTATAAGTGGCCACAATAAGCAATAATTAAAATTTTGGTTACTTGTCATAGATAATACAAGATATGTTTCAAAAAAACGTAAATATGGATCTTCAGTGCCCTATAGAGCGTTTTTTTTTGGAATTGGTCTTAAATTCAGCGTTATTAATAAAAACAAAATGAGGGCGCCACTTAGCTTTGTGCGCCCTCTTAAATTGTAATCGAGATAGTCTCCGCCGCCACTCCTTTGGTCTCCGCCGATCCTATTAATTTATTAATGATTCGGTAATTGCTAAGAACAAGAACTTTCTTTTCATAAAATTACATTACAATTTTATTATGTATTAAGAAATTGCCTGCAATACGTATGACTAAATTTGTCGCTAAAATTTAAGCCGGACGAATTAAGTGACAATAGTACACAAACCACGCCATCTCGGTACGAAGGACCGATAAAGAGACGATGAGACAGATTTTACGTACGGAGACATTTCATTCACCGCTACGAGTCTTGGTGGTAGTAAAACGCGCAGTTCTTATTGGCTAGTTCACGGATCAACACGCGTCACTTATCTGCTTATAAAATTCCCATTGGTCAGTATTTATTTCCAAACACAACGTTTAAGGAGCGTTGGGTGCCTATATGCGAAGTCAAGTGGTTTATTAGCTTGTGTATCAGGGTCTATGATTTGACGGCCGGTGGTGCTTTGGGCACAGTAGCACATTACAAGTATGCACATGCCTTAGTTTACATAACTCAGTAATTACGTAGCTTGAGATCCAGAACAACAAAAACTGCCCTCACCTCGATACAACACTGAATAGCCGTTTTATAAAAAAGTGGATATCTGACAGCAGCCGCTCCATGTAAAATCAGTGTCTTCGCCAAATCCTTAGGCTTAGGTAGCGGCCTCGCCAATCCTAATGGATTAGGAAACGGGATAACACGAAAAAGAAGGTGTTTTGTAATAAAATTTGGAATAACTTTGTCTGGAAGTGTCGGTGTTAAAATAACAAGATGCGTGCTCTGTTGGTTTGGACATATACAAATAATGCAGGAAAGAACTACGTACTTACCTCAATGATGTTATAAAAAATTACCTAATGTTCTTTAATACCGGCACTATCTCTGTTCTATCTGCCTACCCCGCAAGGGATTAGGCGTGAAGTTATAGGTAGACGTTATATAGATACCTCAAAACATTAAGTACTTAACTTTACATTTAATTATTAACTGTATACAATAGAGTAGCTTTATCCAACCAAACACGAGTATTTTAGACTTAAAACTCCATACCTTGTTACTGTAAAGGTGTTATTTTTTATATACAACGTCGGAAGGCAAACAGGTTCTTCTCCCGTAAACGGCTCCTTTGATCCGCCCTACCACTCTTAAAAACATCTAGACCAAGGCAAAGAGACATATTCATGCACACATATGTTTGTCCTATGTGGGAATCGAACCCGCAAGCGTTAGTGTTAAAGTCGCGTCATTCACGACTGAGCCACCGAGGTCGTCAAATCGGTTAAGCGGTCTCCGCCAATCCGCAGTTGATCGGCGTGGTGGGCTATGCTCTAATCTAAGCCACTAAGGGAGAAGGGAGACACGTATTCCTGTAGCGACATGCGTTAGGATTGGTGTAGTATCAAAACACACTTAAAATATATTTTATTAACAACAGCATGATATGTATATTTCAGATCAGATATAGTTTCAGATCCTTTATAAAGTACTTAAATTAAACACAATTTCCAGTCGCAATTTTTATTGTTAACCTTGTCATTAAACAAATAAATGTCATATTATAAACTTTATCTGATTATTGTCATATATGACAATAATCAGATAAAGTCAGTTGGAAAATTTACGATAACTTCAGTTTATCTGTTAATATGCTTATCAATTAGACAACCCTGCAAAAAAAAAACATTCACCATTATTTATGCGTGTTCTATGAAACTACCTGTATAAAAAGCAAACATTTCGAATTGAAACATTTATTCCGACTCAAACAATTTGCGCTAACAGTTATAAATGTAAGACAGGTGCAAAAAATGTTACCTGATCCTGTGTAACCCCAATATGATTACTCCAATCTATTGCTGTCTCGTTCTTTCGAGAGCGTGACTCACATCTCTCAGTTCAACTTGTACGCTAAAAATGGGGGACGACTGCACAGCTGTTCAATGTTTTGTTTGTAACATCGAAGTGAATAAAATTGAGTTGTTTACAAAAATAAGTGCAAGAAAAGAAATCAACGTAAAGAAAATGTTTCGATAGAATGTAAACAACTTACCGATGTCACCGCCCGTCGCGTCAATCCAAATGTTGGTAAACAATAACACTATTTTACACTTTCATAATCTCACTTTCTTTTCATCACATTGTCACTATAAGACGCTTATTTTCACTATAAGACAAACACTGCTTACAGTTCGCACATACGTAAAATATTTTTGTTTTTTAATCCAACTGATTGCAAAATATATACAATTTACATTTTAGTAAACTTTGTTTACAACACTACTAAAGCGGTAACTACAATAACAAAAATAATGTAATAAAGTACATTATACAAAACATCACATGGGCATTAATTTCGAAAAAAATATCTGTAAAGAAACATTCGGGCGCGATATGATTGAGCATACTGAACGCAAGCACTGGGAGCGAGCATGGCGAATACAAAACAAAATGGCGGCAAGCGACACGTCATTGTGAGCGAGCAATGGCAATGACGAAACGAGATAATTGGTATCGCTCGCGCTCGCTCGCACCACGCCGCCGGCGGGTTCATTCACCGCCCGTTAACAGAATACAATAATAACATTTATCGCGAGCAATGTTTATTGTTAGCGCTCGGTGTTAAACGATATTATTAAATGATTACTTGACTTGTATCACTTGTACCGCGCGGTTGGACTTACATATCGTTACGTTTTAGCAATTTACTTTATATTTGTGTTTTATTGAAATAAAAATATTTTAATCTCCTCACAAGTCTCAAGTTATGATTATTTATTGACCATTATCATAATGGTCAATAAATATCCCACTAAATGGAGCAACAACCTGAAGAGGTTTGCAGGGAGCCGATAGATGCAGATGGACACAGGATCGAGACGAATGACATTCTAGAGGGGAGGCGTATGTTCAGCGGAGGACGAATACGGGTTAAGATGGAGATATCATAATATAGAATTTGATCTAACCCGCTTTGTGTGCTACCGTCACCAAAGCAGGAAGATCAAATTGCATGAAAATTTGACTACCTGATCTGAATCTACGAGTATTAAGGTTATTATTATAGATTTCATTGTGCGCCCATGACTAGTTGATTGAGAGGAATTTTAGCAATTAAATTTACGTATTCTTACGTAAGATTTTTTTTATTGCAATAAAGTGCTTTGCTTACTACCTAGACCATTGTTCCAAAAGACTAAAATATTTGATTCTTACGTCAGTAGAATATGTTTACACCGTTTTGCATGTTGTTGTTGTTCATTATTTATTTATACATATCCTCATTACAGAGAAGTGATAGCCCAGCGGATAAGGAACCAACCTTTTGAGCAACAAGTCCCCGGTTCGAATCATGCCATGTACCACAAAATTTGTGTTTTCGAATGTATGTACATATTTGTAATTATCACTCGCTCGGTGGTGAAGGTAAACATCGTGAGCAAACCCACACGCCCAAGTAATTATATTTTCGAAAGACGTGTGACCTAACCTAAGAAAGAAAGGTCTGTTTATCCCTCAGGGTTGTGGAGGCCTGACGGCACTCGCTCCATGTCAAATTCAGTATCTTCGCCAAATCTTTAGGCTTAGGTAGCGGACGCCGCCGATCCTAATTAATTAATATTAGGGATTGGGAAACGGGATAACGCTAAGAAGAAGAAGATACATATTCTCATTACGTCTGGATACAGACTTTTCATTATCAGAATTTTATTTCATAATACGAGGCCCTAGTCGTCAGTTGTGAAAGACAGTGCATGAGAATATGTAGGTACGCTTTGTTGTACTAATATCAACTTTTTTATGCTACTTGGATGGCAAACAACCTTACGTTCGCTTAATAAAATTAACCATTCTAGCCTAGAATGCTTGTAATACAAGGTGTATCATTCGCGTGATGCCATTGATACTCTCGAGCTTTGAGAATACAAGGGCTCCAGCATTAATCCTTCTTCTTCTTAAAGATTCATCAAAAAGGGCGTAAAGAGGTTTTCAGGGCGGCCAATGATGTGATGACACTTGCTGTTGCAAATGTTCACAGGCTAACTGCTAACCGTCAGGCATGCAAAACACTAGTTTACCACCTTAGTTAAAAGATAATGAAGACAAAATTAGTGCTAGCATTTCCCGGCTCTTATATATTTTCACTTTCGGCTAAGATAACTGCCTACCATCAGGCAGGTAGTACGCTTGTTCTGCAAGTTAGTGGTATAAAAAAATATGCATAAAGATTCAATATTCAATTTACTAAGCTGACACTGACACCGTCGTAATCGTTTTAAATGACAAAATCAGTATGCAGTATGTATTTTTAACAGAGGGTGACTTCGTACAAAAGTCGTCTGCGTGTGTATCTCTGTCTCACCTATTTCTACCGCCAAGCAGCTATATTAATTTAGCTGTGGTCCGGTTTGAAGGGTGAGATATGGCAGATAAATTACTGGGTACTGTTACGAAACAGCCCTAGGTCACAAGATTGGCAGCGCGCGAGTAACATCCCCGTAGTGTTGCGAGCATCAATAGGCTGCGGTGACAGTTTACCATCTCTTGCAGGCTGCATGCTTATTTGCCAATCAAGTTGTATAAAAAAAATGTACTTCGTATGAAGTTGCATTATGATTGTGTATTAATTGGCTACGAATTATATGTTTTCCTTTGACAGTAATTATGAAGAGAGGTAGGACGCATCAAAGCACAGAAAACCGCAGCCAAATAACAACTCCCTCGAGGGTTGTAGTGTTCCTGTATGTTAGTGAGGTCAACAGTAAGCTCCTAAGGAGTTGCTGTGTTAGCAGCGGAGTTGGCATCGGGTAATACTTAATGTGTTGCAAGCATTCATAGGCTATGGTGACCGCTTAACATCAGGTGGGGCGTATGCCTGAATGCCTCCTGACATTGTATAAAAAAAGAAAGTGAAGTTATTTACGATGGGAACTGCTTTTCCTCTTGGATTAGATACCCATTGACTTGGAATCAATATATATACGTATGTATATATATATCTATATATATATATGTACAGTTAATTTTACAATACGTGCATACCACGAAAACGAGCCGGGTGTCGTAGTGGTTAGTAATGCTTACAATAACACCAACGCTCGTGAGTTCGATTCCCACACAGGACGAAAATTTGTTTGCATGAACATTGCGTTTTTATTAGAGGTAGGGGGGAACAGAGCATTGGGACTGGTGTAGTACTCCATCTCACACAAATGTGCAGACAAATAATAACTTTCCGAAGGACTGTTATGTTGCTGCCAGTGAGTGGGATTACAAGTTCTTAAGGAGTTGCTGTGTTTGTAGCGGGAGAGGCAGAGCGCGCGTAATACCTACTTCCTGTGTTGCTAGCGTTCGTGGGCTACGGTAACTACTATACATCAAGTGAGTATACCGTAGTAGACTTCATCGACATCTTAGAAATCATCGTATCACACAGATACGCGAAGTTTTACAGTATGTACGCAATACTAAATGAAGGTCGCAGACAAATCTCTCACGGCGTTCAAAAGCGCGGCAACCTCGCTGCTCTACCGGGAGTATAGTTAATTACATCAAAAAAGACCTAAGTCAACCTAATATTATATCGTTTTACTGAGATCGAACAGGTTTTTTTAATGCTACATCAAGAGGAATACAAGAATACGACCCACCTGATGTAAAGCGTAGCCTATGAACGCTTGCAATATATTTTAATTAAGTATCACTTGCACGATGCCATCTCTGCTCTGCTGCTAACACAGCCACTCCCCTGAGGAGCTCATCGATGACCTTACTTACACGCAGGAACACAACAACCCTCTAGGGAGTTGTTATTTGGCTGTAACTTTCTGTGAGGTGGTGGTACTTACCCAGACGGATTGCTTTGATGCACCCTACCTCTCTCAAAAACACCCAGACCAATACAAACAGACATGTTCATGCGCACAAATATTTGTCCTGTGTAGTAGTGAACCCACGAGCGTAGGTGCCAAAGTAACGTAATAGCGCATTTCATCACTGCGCCACCGAGCTCGTCCAATCGGTACAGGTCCAGTGCAAGTGGTAATCATTGTTATTAGAATTAAAGTCCTCTTAGGCTTTACATAGAAGGAAGGAACGGAGGAACACAGTCGCATGATACTGCCTGATAGTGAGGTATCATAATCGCCGTAGGAAGTGCATTACCAAAAGTAATTTGACATGAATCGCAAAAACCTAAATCCATTGAAGACTTCTGTTGACTTTTCCATTATATAACAACCTACGTTCACGAAATAACCATGAACGCAAAGTTGTAATATAAATGGGACCAATATCTGCTCTATTTTCGGGAAAGCGATGAACAGTCCCAAGGTGGTGTTGGGTTTATAGTCCGGAGTTCCATCCGTAACAATATTGTATCAATCGGGAGGTCCTACAGAGTAGCGTACCCTGGTCTTAAAATCACCAGGCGATACTCGCTAAATGTTACTACACACTCCACGTTAATACACTACTACCCTGATGAGGTGATGGCAATATATGAGCATATTTCTGAAGCCATACATGCATGCAGGACACACTACATGCTTGTTATTAGTGATTTTAACGCAAGACTTGGCCAGAGAACAAAGTAGAGAGATATAAATTGATATGTGCACTTTATTAACATGTGTACAGCAATAAGTAGATTCATTATTTTCTGGAACACCGTTCCTATATGAATTCTATATGTTTGTCTGTGTGTTTGTCAAGTCAAAAAAGCGAGTTTTTTTTCGAATATTCGAATTTTGACTTCAGATTCGGATTCAGCATAAAAAAGTAGAATAGGAACGTTCAGGAACACCGTTCCTATCTCAGGAACATGAGCAAAACAAATGAAAAAAAAAAATTGAATTGTTATATAATTGACGAGCCAGGTGTTCCTCTGGCAATGCAAGCTTGCGCATTCGCAACTGGTTTAGCTACGAGTACTTAGGCCACATAGTGACAGCGGTCATCAAAGATCATGCTGATAAGGAACGGAAACGGAAGGCGCTGTCTAAACGAGAAAATATGTTAAATATAAAGGTTCGCGAGATGTTCACGACAGGTGAAAATCAGGTTATTTCAAACGTACCTCACTGTACATTAGCAGTTTCTGGGCGAACTACTCGCAGAGGGCTTACAGCACCCTTCCGAATCTAATTTAAAAATGCATTCAGGGCGATATTGGCCGGGCAGACCCCGCTATGACTATGCTTCGGACGACGGCACAGAGAGTGGGTCTGATGCTTAGTCCACGTTGCCGGCGTCCGACGAAGGTCTGGAAATTATGAATGAGATCGAATAGTCGATACGAAGCTTGAAAAATGGGGATTCAGTCAGCGAGGATTGATATGATCACAGCTGAGATGATCAAACTATGTAGAACTTATGTCCGGGACGCTTTTTAATACTTAACAATCTATGCTGGAAAACTGGGAGTGTCCCAATGAACTGAACTGAAAATGAACTGTCATCGTGCACTTGTATAAAGGCATGAGGTCACGCATGAACTGCGCCGGCTATAGGGCCACCAGTTTGATCAGCTTAATCAAAAGAATATGGAAAGGTAACTGAACAGATATTGTGGGTGAAATCCCATGCAAATCTGTGAGAGGCTTATGCAGGATTCCGAAATGGAAGGAGGGGATGTACGGATCAAGTTTTCTCGCTCCTCAATATTGTAGAGAAGCATCTGGTCATACATACGAGTTATGGGATTTACGACTTACTGCTCCGAG
Organism: Pyralis farinalis; assembly: GCA_947507595.1. Lineage (NCBI taxonomy): Eukaryota > Metazoa > Arthropoda > Insecta > Lepidoptera > Pyralidae > Pyralis > Pyralis farinalis. Next base: position 7,071,940 of record OX382270.1, read on the forward strand.
CTGTATAGTCCATTTACAAGGATTGCATGCATGTCACCCAGGTTTGATGTCACAATTGGTGTCAAAGAGGGTAACATGTTATCTCCTAGGCTGTTTATTGTGTATCTCGATTGTTGGCGATGCCACACTGCTGCTTCTAAGGAGTATGGTTTATATTAATTTATTTTAAATTGTTTTTTTTTTTTTTTAGTACTGACGTTTGTCTCTGTTTCGGAATATGAATTAGATTTTCAATGGTTTTCATATAAGTTACTCGTATATCTGTGTTCGCTCTATTACACTACATTTCAAGTTTAAACGCTGTTTTCATAATACCATCCAGCGATCTGCAACGGCTACATCGATAGTTGTACAGAATAAGGTCAACGAATGTATGATTGTGCAAGAGTGACCTAAAGGTGAACTATCTACTGTATGCTGACGAATTCGTGATATTAACACAAGCCCCCCGCCCCCCTGCCGCAAGGCAAAGAGGCTTTTGCGCCATGATGGCAGAAACTACGCGGGTGTCCTGCACCCTTGAAGAAGTTATGCTTCTATGGTCCAAAGCCGTCAATTTAGCTAGGTCTACTCCCATTGTCGATTATAGGGAATTCGCGAAATCACTACTCGAACAACACTTCGCAGGACGTATTAATCCTGTCGATAATTCTGACAACATGTCTACGACCTTTTCAACATCAAACAGGACCGCTTCCCAGCGGGACTCCGATTCCTCCGGTGACTCTCAAGAGTCAGCCGAGACGCTTGTTGAGTCTAGTGGCTCAACTTATACTAAAGTCCTGTCCAAATACGAAAGCGGATACGGCGCCTTCAGCGCCGTCAAAAGGCCGCATTAGCTGCAAACACAAGCAAGTCCGGTGCCTACTCGTCTCACGATGAGGAGGTAGCTCTCCCGACCTCTCCTGCTCCGGTAGAGATGGAAGAAGCTCCCTTGTCGTTTGACAGGAACTCCTCTCTCTCTCTCCACCACCTCCCTCACCCCCTCCCGCTCCAAAAGCGGCTCCCGCCTCTCAGAAGGCCTCAAACAAGCCCGCCCCGCGCGGCACCCCCTCTCCGATCCGAGCAAACGCCCGCCGCCTGTTTTCCTTCGTGAAAAAGGCAAGTGGGTCGAAGTCTCCAAACTTTGCGCCGAACAAAAGGTGCAATACACCCGTGCTACAAACACGGGTGTTGCAATCAAAATAGTGCGGTCTTACGCGGAGTGCCGTCTGAGGTCTCCTGCGCCTCGATAAAGGACGACCTGCTGGCTCAGGGTCTCCCTGTCGAGGCTGTGCACAGGATGGACAGTCGCAATGGGAAGGTGTACCCGTTAGCTCTGGTCATACTTGGGCCCAAGCCGAGGCGCGCAGCCCCGCCACCCATATCATCGGCCAAACACTTCCTCGATTTTTCAAAATCGGGCCCGGCACCGACCGGGCGGGCCCTAGTATGGGGCCCGAGAAATGCTAACCCGCCAAAGGCGGCCCCACTTCCGCCCCAACAGGGCATTAAAACTCCATTCTTAGGAGACGACCTGAAGACGGTTATTACCGCCGTTCAGGGAGTCAACTTAAAGGAGGTCTCAGTCCTTGCAGGTAAGCTTAGAGCTGCCCGCAGTTCGCAGAAGCGCCTTATAGCGCTCTGTGAGCATGAACAACTACTAAGCTCTTTGTAGCTTAGCACTAGCCCGGTAGTGAGTCGTTAGCAGCTCACGCCGAGTAGAGCGCTTCCCGCTCATAGGTACCTACCTAGTCCTACCTACATTCAATCCACTTCCTAGTTTTTTCCTTCTTGTTTGTGTTTACGGAACCCTATTAAAACTAGTAAATAACAGCAAGCTGTGTAGGCAGAGCTGATATTTTTTAAATTTAAAAAATATTTAAATATATTATTATTAATTTTTGAATTTTTTAAAAATATATGGAACCCTGTACGACATCTAGCGACGAGTGATGTTACTTTTTCTGTTGATGGGAGTGCAGTGCAGACTCTGCACTGCAGAGTGGCCGGCCATACGTTTTCCCATATGTTTTTTTTTCTAATTGGAACGATTTTGGACCGTTCTTACTCACCAACGAACATTTAAATTTCAAATTAAAGGATACAAAACTACAATATGTTAGCTATTAGTGTGTCGATTTTGGAGTTTCTCACTATTACCGTCTAAACGCTAGCTGGATGACATCAGTCTACCCCAAACGACAATTTTGATTTTGGTAATGTGGCTCCGCTGGCTATCGCAGCTCTGCCAATTATAAGCACCCTTCTGGTCGCTTAAGTCGTATAGCTAGGTACTAGTGTCGATATCCTCAGGAGGAGAGTCGGCACTTCTCTAAGCGTATGCTCTTATTAGAGTGTCGCTTGCGTCGTCCCGTTCCCTGGGGCGATCGCATCCGATGGAGCCTTTTACGCCTTCCCGGCTAAAGGCGGTCCCAGGGGGTGTTTTAGTCAGTAAGAATCTGACATCACTAGTTCGTTCGCACGAAACAGTATCTTATGCAAGATCTCACCTCCTCTCTCCCGTTTTCCGGAGGGTGCCTCTCACGGAAGAATGCACACCCGCGTGTGTGGGTTAGTCCTTCTTTTGTGGGTCTACAATTTTCTTGGACGAAAAACAAAAAAAAAGTGCAAAAGTGGAAGAATGTAGGAGAGGATTTCCTACATTCTTCCACTTTTGCATTGTAGGTATATCTGCTTCATCATTCTTTCATCTTGCATTCATTCTACATATCTATCCGAACCTACGGAGCATGCCTCTTCTTGTTTTAACACCGACGCTCTCTTTCAGACCAACTCTGTTTCTAACATTATCATTGCGAATACAGTCGACAAGCGTTACGCCACAAATTTTACGAAACGCTCGCATTTCGACCGCGCTTATCTTACTTTCATACACTCTCTTCCATGCACAGCTCTCGCTTCTATAAGTATGTAAGCGTTGTGTATTAGCTAGCTAGCTATGCCTTCTGGCTCAAGTTTCTACTGCCAAGAAGTTTTCCAAACGCGCCATTCTCACTATTCCCAGCAATCACTCGTCTTTCCGCATCTGCGGTGTACCTTCCATCCTTACTGAAAGCGCATCCAAGATATACAATCGCATCCACTTGTTTGACACTTCTTCATCAACCGTAATCCTTACATTGGTTTTGGTTTCTTCTCTTTTTTTTCTCTCCATCTTTGTTTTCTTTGCATAGTAAGCTTCTCCATATATTCATCTTTTATCATTGTGACCAGTGTTTGCAGTTCAGATGGTGTTTCTGCTAATAACACAGCATCGTCTGCACATAGCAGACAGTTCACAACTAGGTCACCCATGCGCAATCCCACATTCGTTGACCTTATTCTCTTAGGGGGTCATGTGCCAGAAGCGAACTAGTTCGCAATCCCAGCCAATCAATCAGATAAATGCGGATTAGGGCGTTCCCCGGGAACGACGCGTACCGATCCGCCCCCGTCGGTGCGAATATAGCTGCATGCAGCGGTGAGGCCGGCCACCCACCACGCAACGAAAATTCCAGCGGGACGAGGCGAACCGAGTGCTGCATAGGCGATGTGCATGAGAGGTGGATTGAATGATAAGATCAACGAACTGATATACGTTATGAATGAGAGATGCTTAGATGCTTTGTGTGTGATATAGACTAAACGCAAGGGGAGCGACACCGATGATCTAACCGCTGGAATGATGGTCTGGGGTCGATCGGGACGATAATGCCAGTGCTGGTGTAGGTGTGGTACTCTCCTCTCGCTTAGCCGCTGGTGTAAGAGATTACTGTTTGGTACGGCCTAGACTTCTCTGGGTTCGTATTATTCTGGGCATCACGCGAGTAATTCTGCAGCACACGCTTCCGTAAGCACAGCGTGTGCTCAAGAACTAGAGAAGTTTTGGGAGTTTGTGAGGGATGTTCTGGACTTAGCTGAAGGGAATGAAAGAGTGATTATGTGTGGAGATTTGAATGGATGGGTTGGAACTAAGGGAGACAGCTATGAAGCTGTTCTTAGATAACAGAGTGAACGAAGCAGGTAAGACAATTTTAGATTTATGTATGGAACGAGACCTCGTGTCGAATACTTTATTTCATCATAAGGATATTCACAAGTAAACATGGAGACCAAAAAAGTGTGATTGATTTGATTATAATCGATGTATACAAGAGCCTTTAGTGGTCCCACTCTTGAGACGGACCACTACCTGGTGGTAAGCCGATTTGTGGGACTTTTCAGGAAGTTAAGGTACTAGCGAGTGCGTATCCCTTTCGGAGATCATGAAAAGATAAAGAGCGAAAAATTGCAAGATGAAAGTGTAAGGAGAACGAATGTGCATCTGGTAAGCAAATCCACTTGACTTGCAAATCCAAGCGTTTCTCCGTAGCAAGAAAGAGGAAAGCATGACTGGATTGTATATCATCTTTGCCCTTAAATGAAAATGTGAGAGAAAAGAAGAAAAAATGTACCGTCTATGTAAGAATGAAACTAAGGCTTTAGTGAAAGAAAAGCGTGAAAGACAAATTATGAATGAGGAAGAGAGATTGACGAAAAACTTCTCTTTTGGAGAGAGGTATACAAGTCTCGGAGTGGTTTGCCGGCATCCAGAATGGATAAGATAAAGTCTAAAGCTGGTGTCATTCTTGCGAACACTCAGGAAGTGTCAGAACCGTGGCGTGAATATTTTGAGGAAATATATGAATATGCCTCGGACGCTGCCAATGAGAGTGAGTCTGATGCATACTGCACGTTGACGGCGTCCGATGAAAGCATAATTACGGATAAGATTTAGTTTTCCACTATCTAAGCAGAAACGTGGCTTTCTATCCTTATTTGTAACCAAAAGAACTGGGGAAGACTATGGGTTTCCATTACGTCCATCTGCAACATCTCGTCTACTCACATATAATACGCAGTTTTTCGGGAGACATTCTATAAAAGTTTTGGCGGATAGGCTCAGCGTCACCAGTGTCGATAATGTGTGAATGAGATTAGTTCGACCTAGCACTTTGGTTTGGAAGAAAATATCCTTAAATTGGAAAAGCAAAGTAAGTTAAGTCAACAATAACCTTTTGAGACTCATCTAGATAGTCATATGAATGCAGGTAAGTATCAGTTTCGTGATGGTAGATGGTAAATGAGAGAAAGAACGAAAAAATGAATAACGTAAAATTGGAGATATGAAACAAAGTAACATACATGTGTTTGAAAGATTAAAGAAACAACAAAAATAACACAAAAATAAAAGATTAATGTCAGTATGAATAAATCTATTGTGACCAAATTCTTATTTAACAATCTATAAAAAGATTACAAAAATACAAATTAATAGTTTTCTACCATCGTTGGATATATAAATATTGGATAGATAAATACACACAATCTCAATAGTTCACTAGAACGGAGCTGGATCATTAAAAAAAATAAAAGAGGGACGCCATTACTATCACGTTGTTTAAAGGTGCCCTAGTAAAGACGGTAATTAAACAATCGTCAACAGCAAAATAAGATTTTTATTAAATGATTTTAGCTATACGAAGAAAATTAGACAGGTTGTGGGTTCGTTTTAATTTTGTGATCGAGTCTGTACACTATTGCTGAGATTTACCGTACTCTCCTTTGACTGGCTACGGAAAATACAACTGACTGTTGGTAAGACATTATGGTGGCCAGTGGGCAATGCTATACCAAAAGTAATTTGATATAACTATCACAAATTAATATCAAGAGTCTTGAACTAGTGAAGACTTCTGTTGACTTTTCCATTATATAACAACCTTGTTCACGGAATGACACTGAACGTAAAGTTATTTTATGAATGTGATCAATTTCTTTATATATCTCTTTTCTTCATTTAACATTGTCTCTTTTTCTGCGAGTATTTCTTTCTCTACGATCAAGTATTGGCGTTCTATTTATTCAGTGATTGTAGATATGTCCCTAAATTGTGGAATTAGGTTTGTAGAAGTAGGGTAGCCGATGAACGACGAGCGTTCACTGAATTTGCATTGCATACTATCGAGCACCATTATTTAATCTCTGCAGTTCTTGCTCCTGAACAGGAGGGGTTTTAGCGCTGTTGATAGACACAAATATTATTACGATGATAATGTTTGGCACTTAAACCTAAACGGATATGTACATTTTATTAACGCGTGAACAGCAATAAAAACATTCATTCGTTTATTGTAATTGCGGTTAATTATTTGAACTTTGTGCACAATAACATCGATTTCTACTGTCATTGGAACTACACCGATCATTCACTGTCACAGTCAGGATGAATGTTATTTACACATGAGATACACTACCCCATGAACTAATTGTTAGTGAGACATCGTGGTGGCCAGTGGACAATGCTTTACCAAAAGTCATTTGATGTCACTTTTACAAATTAATAGCAAGAATATTAGACTATTGAAGACTTTTGTTGACTTTTAACTTTTTCTTTACGGAAATACCATGAACGTAAAACTGTTTTATGAATGGGATAAATTTCTTCATACGTCTCTTTTCTTCGTAGAACACCGACTCTTTTTCTCCGAAAAAACTAAAAAAAACGGAAAATCGAAAACAGCGGCTACACCCTTCTACAATAAATATGGATTTTTGCAATATCTGGCGACTTCATTCCAACATTAATGCGGTTCACTACCTCGTGACCGCTCAGCCGACCGTTCTTTTCCTCACGGAGACACAAATATCCTCACCGGCCGACACTTGTTACTTACATAACCCCGGGTACAAACTTGAACACATATATTTTATGTCATGCCGGGGTATGTCTGTTCGTTCGGGAGGATATTTGTTGTCGCCGTCTTCATAATCAGGAAGACAGGGACCTGTTGTTATTATGTGTGCGCGTGGATCATGGCGGCCACACCCGAATTTACGCGTGCATTTACATGTTATATAGCGGTGATGCAGCCACAGCTCGTTTATTTGAGCACCTGCAAATGGCGAAGTTATCGAGCAGTATCCCTCCGCGGAATTAATGATTTTGGGAGACTTTACTTTTTGTCCACCATACCGAATGGTTTCGCTCTCGGTGCTAATTCCGCGGAGAGATCTGCTCATGACTTTGCTCTGGCCTATGCTTTCTCCCACGAGAAAACGAGATATAGAGCACCTTCTGGTATATTCTGCAAGGAGAATACCAGATATAGACCTATAAGCTCCTTACTGGACCTTCTACTGACAACACGTCCGGATGAATACAACATCTCAGTGGAGGCGCCGCTTCGCTCATCGGATCACGGTCTCTTCTGGACCCAAGCGCCCCGTGCCAGGCATGACCCACCTCGGGCTACCGGATGGCGTCGCGTGTGACACTGTAAGTCGGCAGACTAGGATGGATTGCGTGAATTCTACGCATCGTACCCGTGGAAGCTTTGTTTCAAAATAGATGATATTGAAGCGTGTGCAACTGCGGTAGCTGCGGCGATATTAATAATAATTTATATTATTCGCAGGGCAGCTTGTGACGATCTGTTGGTGCGTGCGGGTACCCGAGTGCTCTAGAGAGTCGATCAGGGTCTTCCGTCTCCGGCGTGTCTTCGTCGGTCGGAGTGGAAAGTCAAGAAGGTCCGCGGGACTCTCAGCGCTGGCTTCATTTGCCGTCCAGAGAGGAGTCGATAGAGTATATTGCTCTAGCAGGTGATATGCTCCAGGGGAGGAAGTGTTAAAGGGCATAACGCTGCGAGTAAATTCGGAGAAAGCGCACCACACCTCTCGACACCCCTGAGTCACTCACACCGGTGTCTCCCTCGGCCGAGTTTCTCTGGCATTTCGGGGGCCCATCTAGTGAGTGGCGAACCACCGCCTGCCAAAAGTAACATCTGAATATGATAGTTATGGCAGGTGTCCGTCCCTCTTCTGCAATATCCCAGTTCTAATAATACCTCTAATTATCAAGCCCCAATACCTGCCGTGACCTGTTCATAGGTAAATTCTCCCATTGATATCCCCTGGAGCAGATCACTGCGGGTATAATACATTACATTATTCTTTTCAAAGGGGTCTCTACGCGTTGGATTCATATCCCCGCGCACGCCTATCAAAATGACCGGGGTAAACGCCGTGATTTTAGAGAGATAATAATAATAATAAATATTTATTGCAGCCATGAAAAGCCATATCAAATACAAAAATACAAAATTCAAATTTAAAATTACAAATACAAAATTTTTATACATAGTAAAGTTATACATAGTAAATTATAAAAATATTAAATATATATATATATATACATACATATCATCATGCCTGTCTCCCATTGGGGTACGCAGAGACTATAGAATGCTAGGTGCACCGATCCAAGCATACCGCTCTCGCTTCTTCTACACTCATCAACCTCTTCATGCATGCTCTTCGGTTTTGGGTACTTTTGATTTGGCCCTTTTTCAACACATAACCAATTTGATCTATATGTGTGCGTCTAGGGCGGCCCCTCCCGACATCGCCATTCACTCTTGCTTGATACACTTCTTTCGTAACTCTTTTGTCATTCATTCTTTCTAGTAGTAGTGGCAGTAGGCATTAAATAATGTCAACTGAACTACGTCGCTACATTTATCAAATTTACGTGCTAGCATGTTACACCGAACCGTCATCGTCGTCAACAAATCATCATCGTCATCATCATTAAATAATAATAGCGAAAGTAATAACTCCTAAATAATAATGTATAGTGATGAAATAGGTAAAAACATGGGCCAATTATTATTACAAAAATCAGGAAAACTGGTTACCAATTATTGTTTGCCTGGAGCCAGTTTCACTCAAACAGTAGATAAAATAGTTAAGAGGGATCAACTCAACTCAACTTTAATTGTTTTATTAGGAGGAGAGGAAATTTAAATAAACATATAATGATTAAATATTTTAATATGTTACAACAGATAAATGTGGGAAAAGTGTTCTTATTTACTTTCTCATACAGTCAATTATTGCTCGAGGCGGAAAATACATCTAGGTATAGATTAAATGATAAAATGCATACATTGACATTATATGATGACAAATTTCATATACTTGATATAAATATATTTAAAATAAACATTATAATTTGACAGAAGATAAATTTTATCTTAGCAATTTTTATAAAAGACAAATAGCAGATTCCCTATCATATTGTTTTAAGAAATCAGTTTGGCTAACAACCGTGCTTCTTTTGAGCAGTTAGATAATTTGACATTATGTAATAGTACCGTGGAAGGTATTCCAAATTCTTTAAATTAGGTTACAAGACAATAGAGTTTTACTCTGGCAATGTAAATAGTAATAATAACAATATTAAAAACGAAACTAAAAGTAATAATACTCGTAATACAATATCCCCATCAATTGTAAATTGTCAAGAATATAGAAATAATAATATTTGTATCAACCTGGTGTACCAAAATCAGGGGATGATAGGAAAAGAGTTAGAATTGGAGCAGTTTATGAATTGTAGCAATATTGATATTTTATGTCTAACTGAGCAGTGGCTAAAACCCCACCAATTCATTTTCAGCTTCAATAACCACCAGGTTGCAAGTTCATTCATCAGAGAGAAGTATATACATGGTGGCTCTTTAATATTATTAAATAAGTTGCTTAAATTTAAAGAAAGGTGTGACATTGTGAGCCTCTCTGTTGAGCGAGTTGTAGAGATTTCATGCATTGAATTGGAGCGATTCATTGTTATGAACCTGTATAAACTTCCTAGCACGCCCTTTGAATCATTTTCAAATATCATGGAGGATGCCGTAAATAAATTATCAAATAGCCATAAAACTGTTATAATTTGTGGAGACTTTAATATAAATATCTTGGAGACAAATACTGTTACCTACAACTTTTTAAATTTATTTAAATCAAACAATTTGCATCATATTTTTACAGAGCCAACAACAGTAACTGCTACAAGTGCTACATGTATTAATAACATATTTAGCACTGTAAAACCTTCGTATTAATCTATAATAATTAAAGTCAAGTCAGACCATTCAGGTCAGTTGGTTTCATTTCCAAATTCATCAAAAATACAAAGAAAGCAAATAAATTATATACCATTTAGTAAAAGCCGCTTAGAAAGATTTAAGTCTAATATAGCAGAAAAAAAAGTATTGTTACCCTACCACGGTACTCCGGACCACTTATATAGTTCGTTATTTAGCTTAATCACTAGTGAATTTAATACAATCTTTACTCCAAAACAACTGTCTGTAAATAACCGTATGACATTCAGTGATTGGGCAACTCCTAGTATTTACAAAAGTCGGAATAAATTGTATGAACTTTATGAAGAAAGGACCTGTAGTCACAATCCGACTTTTCCAGAACTTGTAAAAAATTATGCTAAAATATTTAAACAAGCCGGTTCCAATGCTAAGTCTATATATTTAAGAAATAAAATTAATGCTTCACCAAATATTATTAAATCTGTTTGTAATATGATAAATAATGAGACAGGTAGAGCGAAAGTACGTAGTCGAGACTTTCGGTTAAAGATAAATGATATAGATATCAAAAAATGATGTAGAAATTGCGACTGAGTATGAAAAATATTTTTCTAACATTCCTCTTATTACTACGAGAAATCTTATGTCTTCTTCTATATCTCCTGAACTGGTTCTCAAACAGAGCGTGGTAGAGTGCGACACAATATTTGAATTTTCAGCTGTAAAGCCCAAAAGATATTTTGAACGCTTTTAAATCAATAAATATGAAAAACACTACAGATCTGTAGGGTCTATCTGTCAAAACCATTTCTTGTATTATTATTTCAATCGCTCCACTTTAGCTACAATTTTCAATTGTTCTGTGGCATCTGGTGTATTTCCTGACTTGATGAAACATAGTAAAATCATTCCATTATTTAAATCTGGTAATAGTACGGACCCTTCGAATTTTCGACCTGTTTTCATACTGCCCATTCTCAGTAAAATTTTTGAAAAGCTAATGCTTAGCCAGTTCAGACATTTCAATACACATAATTTGCTTCATAGGAGACAGTTCGGATTTACGAGAGGTTGTTCAACTATAGACGCAGCGATTCATTTGCTTAAATGTATATTCGCGGCATGGGAAGGTTCGCAAGATGCCTTGGGAATTTTCTGTGATCTGTCTAAAGCGTTTGACTGCGTGCACCATGACACTCTTGCCAGAAAATTACACCACTACGGTATCAGGAACAAGGCTCTCGAACTTCTGTCTTCTTATCTGGGCAATAAGATACAGAAGGTCGATGTTAATGGTAAAAGAATTTGGGGGTCCCCTGTAGTTATGGGAGTCCCACAGGGGTCAATTATAGGTCCATTCTTATTTTTAGTGTATATAAATGACTTACCTTATTATGTAAGGGATAAACATGAGATTGTATTGTTTGCGGATGATACCACTTTGACTTTTCAAAATTAATAGACAGTTAGGTAATTATGACGAAGTTAACGATGCTCTCTCTAAAGTTATTCATTGGTTTAGTGTTAATAATCTGCTTTTAAATGATAAAAAGACTAAAGTAATTAAGTTCTCAACACCTAATGTAAGACAGGTGACTACCAATGTACATGTTAATGGAACTAATTTAGCCCCTGTGGAGGCAACTGTGTTCTTGGGTATAACAAATGACTCCAAACTACAATGGGGCCCACAAATTGAAAAATTATCAGGAAAACTAAGTTCCGCAGCCTATGCAGTGAAAACTATTTGACGGCTCACTGATGTTGATACGGCTAGAATAGTTTATTTCAGCTACTTTCATAGTATTATGTCATACAGAATTCTTCTTTGGGGTAACTCCGCGGACATTAGCACCATCTTTTTATTGCAAAAGAGAGCAATAAGAGCTATCTACAAACTTGGTCCCCGGGAGAGCCTTAGAGAAAAATTCAAAGAAATAAATATTTTAACAGTCGCATCGCAATATATCTATGAGAATCTTTTGTATGTAGATAAAAACAGACTCATTTTGTAAAAAGAGTGATACTCATAACATAAATACTAGATTTAAGCATAATCTTGTGTTACATGCAAGCCGTCTCCACAAAATAAGTAATTCTTTTATGGGGCAATGTATACGGTTTTATAACAAACTTCTCAGCAATATAAGAGAATTGTCAATAAACAAATTTAAAACTACTATTAAAGCCAAATTGTGTAGCAGGGAATATTATAAAGTATGTGACTATATTAATGAAAAAAATGCCTGGGATTGAGTCGATCCAATTATAATGTAATTAATAAATTATGTAACTTTGTTTGAATACCAAAAGAGGGATGCCTGAGTTTTTTGGCAGTATTTTTATCAGTGCTCACCTAGTCATAAACTGCACGGTAGGGGAAAAAATTGTGACGATTCCGAACAAATGTAGCCGTTTTTACGGAATAAAAAGATTTTGACTTTGACAGCGCCCATATTTCTCGCTCTATATCCTGATTATTCCTAAGATCAGGTGTCAGAATATCGCTCAAGTACTTGAACCGCTGCACAGCTCGAAACACTGAGCCGTTAATTTTAACCTAATATTGAGTAGCATGGAATGCTACATTCCCAATCGCTTAATGGCTGCTGCGGGAGCTGAAAAGCGACCGTGGTTTAATCGGCCTTGTAAAGAAGCTTCCAAGGAGTTGCTGAGTAAGCAGCAGAGGAGGCATTGCGCGAGTGATACGGTGCTTTACATTACGTGGGCCGTATGCTTACATGCCTCCCGACGTAGATAAAAAAGAAGCCAAACTTCTCAAACAGGCTGTTTTTGAGGCTTGGACCACGGCACGTGCTAATGGAAATCCAGATGTCTCTGTTTTGAAATGCAAACTGAATGCTGCCTCGAGGTCCATGCCACCATAGAAAGAACCGAATCTGGTCTGGGTTAAAGTGCTAAAGAGAAAACCGATTTACTGGGTGATCTATTTGCCTCTAACTCGACCTTGAATGACGAGGGAGCTGTGCCACCTACCATCCCGAGGTACAGTAGCTCAATGACGGAAATCTCAATGGCCCAGCAAGATTTCCGGCGAGCGTTGCTCTCCCTCGACGTTCATAAGTCGAGTGGGCCAGATGGCATACCAGCAGTGGCGCTAAAGCTGTAATGCACCTGAGTTGTGTACATGTGCTAACGCGCCTTTTCGTGCTTTCCTACTACACTGGGTAAGCCTGTCTTTGCGGAAGACTACCAATGTGCACTTGGTGCCCAAAAAGGGCGATAGATCAGATCCATCGAATTACAAGCCTGTTGTCATAACCACCCTTCTCTCCAAGGCGATAGAGCGTGTAATAAACACACGACTCTTGACATACCTAGAGGATCACGACTTAATCAGCGACCGTCAATACGGCTTTCGCCACGGTCGTTCGACTGGTGATCTTGTAGTGTATCTTACACACCATTGGGCTTCGGCGATTGAGAGTTTAGATATGGCAAAGGCGTTCGATCGGGTCTAGGCAACGGAGTCTTCATCCTACGGGCCGCCCTAGGGTTTCAGCAAATGGGCTGCCAGCTTCTTATCCAGCAGACGCATAAAAGCCGTAGTAGACGCTAGTTGCTCCGACAGCATGGATATCAATGCTGGCGTCCTACAAGGCTTTGTATTGTCCCCGATGCTGTTTCTGCTGTACATCAATGACATGTTTTCAATCAAAAGCATTCAATGTTATGCGGACGACAGCACCGGGGGCATTTATTATACAGGCCGTGCTAACATCACTCGTTCCCTTGTGGAGGAAAGATGCGTTAGACTTGTATCTGAAATACTTTGTGTAAAATATCTGACTGGGGGCGATTGAACATGGTCCAATTCAACCCTACCCAAACACAAGTCAAGCACAAGAACGCCCCATTTGCTGTGGTTTCCTAACTCCATAACACGTCGTTTTCCAGCGATTCTCGGTGTCGAGATCTCCGGCGATGTTCAGTATCCAGGTCACCTGGAGGAGAAGATCAAGGCGTCCAAGAAACTCGGTGTGCTCAGCAGAGCCAAACAGGTACTTCAGCTGGGGGCAAATACTTATGTTATATAGGTACCAAGTCAGACCGCATATGAAGTATTGTAACCACCTTTGGGCGGAAGCACCAGTACCAGTTAGGACCTTGTGACTAGGTGCAGAGACGAGCTGTAAGGCTCTCATACACGGTTTTGAGCCCTTGCGTTTGAGAAGATTGTCTCCCTCTACGTGTTCTACTTTAAGAAAGGCGGGGTTCTTACAGGGTCGGCAACGCAAGAGTGACACCCATGGATGTCAAATGTCCATAGGCTGCGGTAACTGCTTACCATCAGGCAGGCCCAATATTTGTTTTCCACCTTAGTGGTAAAAAAATCCCCACTTTTTCGGTGTTAGAAGTACTGGTGACTACCACAGGCTGTTACACGGTTCGACCATTTATCTTCTTTCAATACCTCGTCCAGCTGTGTCATAAGAACTTTCTGTTTCTCCGGCGACATCCGATAGTAACGTTGTCGGATCGGTGTAGAGTCTCCGTTGTTGATAGAATGGGTGATTAAAGATGTACGGTCTAGACCGCGTTCCTCATACGAAATAATACAAAATGGGTTATTAGATGATCAGCCGTTGTTATTTGAGACAGGTGATCATATGAGCAGAGGTGGCTATTATTATTGACTATTAGGTCAGCCAATGTAATGCCGGCTCGTTTAAATAAAATATTATCTAGATGCTTAGGAAAGATACCCAATTTATACCAAAAATCCATTCCTAGGATTAGTTGGTTCTGGATAATGGGAACAGGATAAGCAGTGACAACATGTAGCTGATTAGCAAAGAAAATGGGTAAGTACAGAAGACCAATAAGTTGCAGCTTTTCACTATCAGCGGCGACAAATTGTAAACAGTCAGTCATGAAGTTTGAAACCTGCCTCCGTGAGCTGTCAGTGAGCATTGTTACCCAAGATTGTTACCGCAGAACCTGAGTCGAGAAATCCCAACAACCGTTTACAAGCACAGTAGCATGTGGTCGGGTGTTAAAATTTGGGTGTCTTGAATTGCGGATTGAGTTGACAGTATAGTGTATTTTTTTATTTATTTTTTTATTGGGGACACGGCATGTTACATCTAGGGCCTACTTGATGGGCTGCAGGACACTGGTGTCCAGGAATAGAAGCCACGAAATACCGTGCACTTCATGTCGTCTCGTGGCGTCTACTATGCCGGCCTTGAAGGTGCCTCTTTATATTCCTCTTAAAGAACCAAATGTCGAACACGTGTGGAGCTGGAAACACATCGCCGGGAAGTCTGTTCCACCGGTCAGCAGTTCGGCACAAAAAGGATTGACTAACCCTTTTTGTGCGAGGCAATGGGATAATATTCTCGACTGTGTGATAATGTGCACGCTGTGATGGACGGTAGTTCCGGTACTTGAACGGGGAAGGAGGAATAAGGCTGTAGAGTTCCTTCGAACATTCACCATGATACAGTCGGTAAAAGTGACTCAGCGCGGCGACCTCTCTGCGGAGCTCCAACGGCTCTAGAGATGCTCCCAGCTTAGGGTCGTCAATAATCCGGACCGCTCGCCTTTGCATTGAATCAAGGGCATCCATCAGGTACTTTGCGGAGCCATCCCAGAGATGCGAACAGTATTCCACACACGGTCGGATTTGAGCTTTGTAAAGCAACAGCCGTTGTGCGGGTGTGAAATACTGCCGAACCCTGTTCAGCACTCCAAGTTTACGAGAGGCGTTCAATATGACATTTTGGATGTAATCCCTGTGATTCAGATCTGAACGCAAGTTCAAGCCGAGGATTGATAAATGGTCGCCGATGGGAAGCGAGACGTCAAGGAAAGTTGAGGCCGGAGAAAACGGGTCCTTCTTAGTGGAAAACGCACAGGCCTGGGTTTTATTTGCGTTAAATTTACAATAAGGGATTTGGCGTGAAGTTATAGATAGATAGATAGATAGAAATTTACAATATTTTGGTCACCCCAATGAGTCACTTCATTCAGGACGTCATTCAGCCTAAAGATCACCGTCTCCCGCAGTTCTCGGACGTCATTACCCCTGACCCCGGCGTGACCCTCATATCCCATATGTGCTGTGCTGTCATCAGCGTAACAGTGGATGTTGCCAATATTTAATTTTAATTGTATTTAAAATATTTAGAAACAATCCCTAACCATTCGTTTCATTCAGAGTTAATGAAGATTTATTTGCAACCATAGAGTTATTTGCAACATCAAAACAATCCGCCCTATTCAGTTTTTTTTACGAGATCGGGGATTGCAGTTAGCGCAGGCAGTTTCACTCGTTTCTTACCGCATTTAAAACATATAAGAAAGTGTGGTTGCTTACATTTAAAAAGTTAGTGAGAGTTAGTTCTACAACGAAGACAGTAATTGTCTTTGGGATTCGTAGTAGATACAGCTGCGACGGGCACGTAATTGGAATTTGAATAGAATTTTACATTTTTATTTTAATTATTAGAATAGTTAATAGACTTAGGCGTTATTTTACGAAAGTCAAATTTACATGCAATTTGATCTAACCTGCTTTGTGTGCTTCCGCCATCAATTAGTTCATGAGGCCTAGCGCCGGCTGGCACCCACCCACTACCGTTAGTAGATGCAACATGCCGACGCTACCATGGCTGCTCCGGTAGTCTCTGCCTCGGCTGCTGCGGTCGTGCGCCATCTGGAACAGCAACCGCATACGGTGGGGTATGTACCGTCGCTGCCACGATTATTTATTAGAATAGTTATTAGTAGGAGTAATTATATTATAGTGAAATTATGAGACTTATTAAAATTATTTGACTACTTAGTTTGGTTAGGTGCATTTGATGGTTTGGAAGCTCCTAAATTTGCGAGGATCTTGTCCTAAAAGTTTCAAAGTGACGGCACACAGATTGTAACTCGTCAATAGTTTTGATGTTAGGTGAAACGGCCGGTGTGCTGGCGTAATACGGACGAATATTGTGCAGCAATATTTCTAACTAGGGGTCCGTACCAGAAGCGTGCACGTCGCGACCCTGCCAGTCAAACACTGGATTGCAATTCTGGACCAAAACACAAACCGCACAGACGCGCGGATTAGGGCATCCCCCGTAGGCGACGCGCACCGTTCCGCCCTCGTCGGTCCGGTTTTAAGTGCATGAGGCGGTGGGGGCCACCACCCACCACGCAACGCCCAACCTTGCGGGTCGAAGAGAGCTGAGTGTCGTATAGGCACATGGAGTGTGAGAGGTGGATTACAAGATAAGATGAATGAGTTGATAGATATAATGAACGAGAGATGCCTAGATGTCTTGTGTGTGTCAGAGACCAAGCGAAAGGGAAGCGACACCGAAGATCTGCCCGGTGATATAATGGCCCTGTGGTCCGGGGTGAACCAGGACGATCATGCCAGCGCTGGCGTAGGCATTGTGCTTTCATCTCGCTAGGCCGCTGGTGTGAAAGATTACGATTTAGTAGGGCCAAGACTTCTCTGGGTTAAAATAAAACTGGGGATTACGCGAGTCTTTTTGGTTGCAGTATATGCTCCTGTAAGCTCTACTAATCCCCAGGAGCTTGAGAAGTTTTGGGAGACCGCAAGGGGTGTTCTGGATTTGGCTAATGCGAATGAATGGATAATGTGTGGAAATCTGAATGGATGAGTTGGGACCAAGCGAAGCAGTTATGAGGCTGTGCTTGGTCCATACGGAGATAAGAGAGTGAACGACGCTGGTAAGTTACTTTTAGACGTATGTATGGAACGAAACCTCCTTGTGTCGAACACATTCTTCCATCACAAGTATATTCACACGTACACATGGAGACGGAATGTAAAGAAAAGTGTGATTGATCTGATTTTGATAGATGGATGTCTCCGAAAGTCGTTAATACAAGATACAAGAGCCTTCAGATGTCCCACTCTTGAAACGGACCACTATCTGGTGATAACCCGATTTGTGGGCCTTTTCAAGAAGTGGAGGCACTGGCGAGTGCGTATTCCTTTCGGAGATTATGAAAGAATAAGAAGTGAAAGCGTGAGGAGTACGTATGTACGTCTAGTCAGTAAAAGACTTGCGAATGTGAGTCTTTCCGACTCAGATGTAGACGAATGTTGGAAAGTTCTGAAAGAAAGTATGGTGGACAGTGCGAAAGAAGCATGTGGATGCGCAAAGAAACGTAGAACACTGAAAGGAGATGCCTGGTGGGATGCGGAGGTTCTCCTCCTCCGTGGATAAAAAGAGGAGAGTGTGGCTGGATTACGTATCATCTTTGCGCCAGAGTGATAGTATCAAAGAGAAGAAGAAATAAATTTATCGACGATGCGAGAATGAAACCAAAGCTTTAGTGAAAGAGAGGCGTGAAAGACTACTTATGTATGAGGAAGAGAGGCTGACGAAGAACTTCGAGGCTAATACCAAACTCTTCTGGAGAGAGGTAAAGAAGTCTCGGAGTGGTTCGTCGGCATCCGGAGTGGACAAGATAAAAGGTAAAGCTGGTGGCATTCTTGCTCACACTCAGGAAGTGTTAGAACGGTGGAGCGAATATTTTAGAGAAATGTATGATTATGTCCAGGGCGCTGGCAATGTGAATGAGTCTGTGACTGATTCGGCAGTGCCAGCGTACCATGAAGACATTAGCATAGATGAGATTGAATGGTCGATACAAAGTTTGAAAAATGGAAAGTCAGCGGGAATCTATATGGTTACAGCTGAGATGATCAAATTGGGTGGCACCTACTCAGACGGTAAAATTGGTCAGAGTTTTAAGAGCTGCTTCCTCCATTCTAGTACAGATTCACCCGAACCGCCGCGGAGTGCTACTTCACATAATAATAATAAAGGAAATAAAAATAAAGTTAAAGTTAAGTATGGTAGTAAGCAAAAATAAATAAATATGCCTTTAGTGTTGCGCCAAAATAAATATATAAGAATGTGCGTTTCAATATATGTTATATATTTGTCCCTTGGTGGACTCTTACGACCTGCCCGGGATGAGAAGCAAATCTGGGTCACATTATATTATTTTTTCTCTCCCAGCCCAGTATGGAAGTACGCGTTGTATAAATAATATATATATATGGCGCATAAGAAGAGCGATTGGTGCTAAAGAAGCGAGTGAGGCCCGCAAGAATCGAGTCATACAGCGTTCGGCTCTCTCTGCCCACCCCGCAAGGGATCTAGCGTAAATTTATAGATATATTTTTATTCTGTGCATACCTCCAAGGGAACTGGCGTGAAGATATGGATAAATGGATATATATGTGTGAAAAAATGTATGAGGGTAGTAAAATATGAAAGAAAAGAGAAAAATAAAATATATATAAGAGTTAAGTGACTCCAACTGGTAGCACTACAATAGACAGAAGGCGTACTGCCCAGTTGAAGAAATAAGGTCACCTTACAGAAGGATTAATTGTCATACGAAAACTACCAGCTAGCCAAAAAACAATAGTAGCAAAAACCACAGACCCTGAACCACGAGAAGGGCGCCACCTGTCGCCTTGGGGTTAGTGCCCCTGCAGCAAGAAGGGTTGGTATTTACAGGAAAAGTACAAAATACACGATGTAAACACCGTCACTTATTTAAGGAAGAAAAGTAGGTGCAGTATTTAGGGGTCGTGGGTAGATTGTAGTTTCTGCTACGTTTGCTCCCGAGACACTTATCTTCTCTCAGAGTTTACAAAGGGCACGCAGCAGATGGAGATTGGCGTGGTGCAGTGCGGCGAAGTCGCAGTTCCGACGCGTCAGTTGTGCGCAGGATTGGCGGCACAGCAGCGTTTTCCACACGTACGTAGGAACCCTGCAACGCATACGTCCGGAGGGTCAGTATCTAGCCCCTCTCTGCCTCCCGACTATCCTCCCGCCATCGATGCTAGCCAACGAGAAGAAGATAGGCTAGCAATCGAGGCGGGCAATCGAGAGAAACAAAACGGCAGAAGGGTAGACAGAAAGAATAATAATAAAAATAGCACAGACTAATATATAACATTAACCAAAACTAAATCGGCGCTGACTGTCGCTTGAAGTGCTTGCCTACTTTATGCTTTATTTAAGAATGTTACCATTTAAATAATTAAACACTGAACTTCCTTGGTAAAGCCAAATCAGTGCATTTAAAATTATCTACCAATATATATAGATAGGCACTCGCCATGGTATTAAATTTTCACAATAGTTAAACCTACACTATGGCACAAAATGTAAATATGAAATTTTCACAATAGAATCCCATTGTAGACGGTAACTAATTAACTAGCATGATACGTAACACAGAAGCTGTGAAGATGTTAGATTTATGCTGCTAGATATAATCAGAAGTAAATATATACACAATTAAGTAGCAGAAATGGGGTTATACATTGATCAGAAGTCGTTGTCAATTGGATTGCACTGGCGACAACTGTTTCGGCTGCTAGGTAGCCTATAAGAGATTAACTAATATCTATTTATTTACACAGAGATACTAATCAGTCTGGCTTCGGCAATATCCACCCAAGAAATTGACGATATTATGCTGTTTTGAACGTACGGTTCCGCTCAATATCATTCAATTCGAGAACGAGTGAGCGATTGAATAACAACTTTCAAATAGAGGTCGCTAACCGTAGTTCTAGAATATTTGTATATTTAAAGAATTATTTTAGAACTGAATGTTAGAATTGTATATTTTTTTAGGTAATTTGATAAATTTAGAATTCCGATATTAACAGGTTTTTTTTCGCCGGAGCGACATCTAACGGTATGTAGTGGTAAGTAGTAGACAATAGTGCAAGACAACAAAATGTGGTGTGCTTTACAACCACTAGACTGCGCTAGTTGAGGTATTTTCATCGTAAAGAATATTCAGGTATGTTAAGTAGTAACGATAAATCTTTATAACCATGAACGTAAAGTTTTCTTCGAATGTCATTGACTGTTTTTCGCGGTGAATTTCCTCCTCTACGATCAAGTATTGGCATTGTGTTTATTCAGTAATTGTAGTTTACATTCTTCGCTGTGGTTGCTGTCTTATTTCGGGACCAGACCTAGTGCAACTTTTATAAACACGAATTGTTCACATGCACACAGAAGCCGCACATGGAGATGTCGCTGAATTGTGGCGTTAGGCCTGTAGAGTGTAGCCGAGCTTTCACTGAATTTACCTTGCATGCTATCGAGCACCACTATTTAAATCTCTGCAGTTCTTGCGCGTAAATAGGTGGGGTTTTGACGCTGCTGATAGACACACATATTATTACGATGATAATGTATAGCACATATACCTAAATTGATACGTACATTTTATTAACACGTGAACAGCAATAAAAGTATTCGTCCCTTTATTGTAACTGCCGTTGATTATTTACACTTTATGCACAATAACAATGATTTCTACTGTCATTGGAACTACACCTTTCTGAATATCACGGACAGGATCAATGTGATTTACACATGAGATACACTACCACATGAACTGACTGTTGTGAGATATCATGTTGACCAGTGGGCAATGCTTTACCAAAAGCCATTTGACATTTTTTTTATACCACCAAGGTGGAAAACATTCTTACGGCCTGCCTGATGGTAAGCAGTTACCGTAGCCTATGGATATTTGCAACACCAGGGGTGTTACTCTTGCGTTGACGACCCTAACATATCACTGCTACAAATTAATAACAAAAATCTTTAGAGTAAGGAACGCTTGTGTTGACTTTTCCATTATATAGCAACCTTCCGTTCAAAGATGAACCTCTGAGGTTCTCCTATATATCAACCATGAACGTAAAGTCGTTGCATAAATGGGACCAATTTCATCATACATCTCTTTTCTTCGTTTAACACTGACTCATTTTCTCGGTGGTTTTCTTCCTCTACGATCAAGTATTGGCGTTGTGTTTTTTTCAGTAATTGCAGTTTACATTCTTCGCTGTTCTTGCTGTCTTATTCAGAGACCAAACCTAGAGCAACTTTTGTGAACACGAATTATACACATGTAGACAGAAGCCGCACATCGAGATGTCACCGAATTGTGGAGTTAGGTCAGTAGTGGGAAGCCGATGAACGACGAGCTTTCACTGAATTTGCCTTGCATTCTATCGACAACATACACTAACAATAACATCGAATACTAACAGTAACATCGAAGGAGAACCTCAGAGTATCTAAAACTCAGAGGATCACTGGGGAATATTCATTAAAGTTTTTTATGGTATAATAGAGGCAATAGCTCCACACTTGTCACTTATTTTTAATATATAGTGTAGATTGGGTGTGTTCCCAGACTTGATGGAAATTAGTAAACTTGTTCTTTTATTCAAGTCAGGGGAGCGAGCTGGGGAATTACAGACCCATATCTATACTACCAGCTTTGAGTAAAATATTCGAAAGGATAATGCTTGATCAATTGCAACTCTTTTTTAAGACGAATCAAATTTTTCATGACTCACAATACGGTTTTACATCTGCTAAATCTACTACGGATGCAAGAGTGGTATTGGTTAGGCATATCCTTAACGCATGGGAGAGATAACAGGATGCTATTGGGGTTTTCTGTGATCTATCTAAAGCTTTTGATTGTGTAGATCATCAGACAATGTTACTCAAGCTGAACTATTATGGAGTTAGAGGTAAAGCCCATCACCTGATTGCATCTTATTTAAATAACAGATTGCAGACAGTTGATATAAATGGGATTAAATATAAAGGCTGTTGTGTGTATAATGTTAAAATCGGGGTGCCCGAAGGTCCTATTTTGGGTCCATTTTTATTTTTAGTATATGTGAACGATCTGCCTTACATGGTGCAGAAAATGCCGGATATAGTACTATTTACTGATGATACTTATCTAATTTTTAATGTGGCCCGCCGAAGTGAAAATATTGACAAGGTAACTGGTGTAATTTTTGCTATTTTAAACTGGTTCACATGTAATAATCTGTTGCTAAACTCAGCTAAAACCAAATGCATCAAATTTAGTCTTCCAAATGTGAGTTCTGCAAAAACAGAAGTTCTCATTGGGAATAATATTAAATAAAAAATTAAAATTTGTTAATAACACTGTGATTCTTGGCCTTACAGTAGACTCCAAATTACAATGGGCCCCCTACATAAATAAACTTGCTGGTAAGCTCAGCTCTGCTGCATATGCAGTTAGGAGAATATTGCCAAGTTTCTTTCGGCATTTCTTCTTCGCCAATGGTCATTTCTGAAACGCTAGTAGTTTAAAAAAAAAGTAAAATTAGAGAACTAAATAAGATTATATTTCAAAAAATGTAAGACGTTTCTAAGTGACTGCGAGGGCCCAATAGCAAATAAAGAATTTTTATCTTTATTTTTATCTAATTGATGAACTTCTGCATGCTTTAATTCCGGATGACTGTCCTGATAATGACAGTGACTACCATCGCGAGGTGAGAGTCACGGTAGATCTATGCCCTGCCACTCCAATGTCAACTGTGGTATCAATGAATGAATTTCTACATGTTGTTAAAACAATACCAACAAATAAAGCTTCTGGTGATGATAAAATCTCAAACAAAATGATCAAGGAACCTTTTAAAGGTATTAAACCGGTGTATTGTAGAATATAGCTTTCCTGGAGTATTGCGCAGTGGTGTTATAAAGATAATGCCAAAAAGGGATGATAAGCATCCCGACGACGGGTAATAGGGCGATTAGACTTCGGAAAGTCTCGCCCTTATTACCCTAGTTGAACTTTTAATTGTACCACGTCTGTTGCCCGGTGGCCCTTATATCATGAAAATCAATACGACTTAACATCGGCAAGTCTACTGTTGATGCGGCACTCGCACTGCGTAAAATTGTGGAACTCTCGGATAGTAAATACGTTGTAGGTATTTTCTTAGACATTTCGGGTGCCTTCGATAATGCTTGGTGGCCAATATTGTTGCTGAAACTAAAGGCGAGAGGTTGCCATAGCAACATATACTCCCTTATTCGATCGTACTTTTTCAATGGTACAACTAAATTAAAAGTTGGCCATTATACTGATACGAAGGTGCTTACGCAGGGCTGTCGTCAAGGTTCGGTTTTGGGGCCGTATCTTTGGAATATCGGTTTTGATGACTTTGTTAGCGTATCTTTACCGGAAGGGTGCTCGTTAACTGGCTACGCCGATAACGGCCTGTTATTAATAAAAGCTAATTCCAGATCAAGAAAAACTAACCAGTACTTGCCTTGGGCTGATTTCAAAATGGGGCTTAATAACCGTCTTGATTTCGCACCCAACAAAACATATCAGCTCCTACTCAAGGGAAATTTGCAGGTTCCGCCGCGATTGCACTTCAATGGAGTATCGGTTGCAAATAAAAACTCGGTTTGTACCTTGGGACTACTGTTAGACAAAAGTTTTAATTACATTGAACACCTGAAACAGGTTGGTGAAATATTCAAAAATAACTTTTATGCGTTAACTCGAATTTCCACCGCGACGTGGGGCTTAACTTTTAAAATGTTAAAAAATATTTACGCAGACTAATATTTTGGATGTATTACGTACTCTTCACATGCATGGGCTGATAGGGCTACCTCGCCTCGCACCTACGCTGCGCCTCGTAAGTTGCTGCAAATTCAGCGTCTCGTTTTAATATTTTTATGTAAATCGTATAGAACTGTGAGCACCGAGGCACTAGCAGTGCTGTCAGGCGTGTTACCAGTTGTCTTAAAAATACAACGCCGCGCTTCAAAGTACTACCTCCTAAAAACATGCACCCTGACTTTCGAAAACACCGCGATCATGACAACATACTTAGATTGTTCAAACCAATTGACGAGGTACTTGAAACTTTGCTGTCTGAATGGCAAGAAAGATGGGAAACTTCTACTAAAGGACGTCTCTTGTATCTGTTATTTTAATCAGTGCGAGACAGATTAAGTAAAGAGTGGTTTGAAGTCGATAATCCCGTTGCGCAATTTTTTATTTTAAACATTAGAGCTAAGCTCTTTTCGTTTAGACTGGTGTCATCGCCTTTATGTGAGTGTTCTATTCGGTTGATTATCTAAACTTTGTGCACAGTAACAATGATTTATATTGTCATCAGAACTACACTGAATCAATGAATGCCACTGACAGGATGAATGTGATTTACACATGGGATACACTACCACATGAACTGACTGTTCGCGAAACGCAATGGTGGTTAGTGGGCAATGCTTCATGAAAACTCATTTGATAACACTATCACAAATTAATGGCAATAATTTTAAATTATTGAAGGCTTCTGTTGACATTCCTATTCTATAACAAACTTACGTTCACGGAAAGACCATGAGCGTAAAGTTGTTTTATGAATGGCGTCATTTTCTTCATACGTCTCTTTGCTTCGTTTCTTCGTTCGTACTCTTTTTCTCGCTGGTTTTCTTCCTATAAAATCAAGTATTGGCATTGTGTAATTGTATGGTATATTCTTCGCTGTGCTTGCTGACTTATTCAGGGACCAAACCTAGTGCAACTATTGTAAACAAGATTTCTTGACATGCAGACAGAAGCCGCATATGGAGATATCGCTGAATTGTGGAATTGCGTCTGTAGAGCGTAGCCGATGAACGACTAGCTTTCACTGAATTTACCTTGCATACTATCGAGCACCACTATTTCATCTATGCAGTTCTTGCTCCTGAACAAGCGGGATTTAGCGCTGTCGATAGACACAAATATTATTACTATAATAATGTGTAGAACATACTTATAACTAACCTGAAATGTACATTTTATAAAGACGTGAACAGCAATAAAAATAACATTATTTTATTATAACTACGGTTAATTATCTAAAATTTGTGCACAATAACAATAATTTATATTGTCATCGGAACTACAATCTATGAATGTTACTGTCTATCACAAGTTAATGGCAATAATGTTAAATTATTGAAGGCTTCTGTTGATTTTTCCATTATATAACAACCTTACGTTCACGAGAAGACCATGAACGTAAAGTTATTTTATGAATGGTGTCAATTTTGTCATACGTCTCTATGCTTCGTTTCTTCGTTCGTACTCTTTTTCTCGATGGTTTTGCTTTCTTCATCTTAGAAGTACTGAATAAACATAACGTTTATTCAGTAATTGTAGTTTACATAGTTCGCTGTGTTTGCTGTCTTATTCAGAGACCAAACCTAGTGCAGCTTTTGTGAACACGAATTACTCACATGCAGACAGAAACCGCACATGGAGAAGTCACTGAATTATGGTAGCCGATGAATGACGAGCAATTTTTGAATTTGCCTTCCATACCATCGAGCAACACTATTTAATCCCTGTATTTTTTGCTCCTGAACAGGTGGGATTTTGGCGCTGTTGATAGACAAACATATTATTACAATGATAATGTACAGCACACATACCTAAACTGATATGTATATTCATTTTTTTATTGTAATTGCGTTTATTTATCTATACAGACACACTTATTATTACGATAATAATGTGTGGACCATTAACCTAAACTAATATGTACATAATATTAACACGTAAACAGCAATAAAAAAGTCATTTATTCATTGTTCCTGCGGTTGATTATATAAACTATGAACTCAATAACAACGTTTTCTATTATCATTTAAAGTACACCAATTCATTGACTATCAGTAACAGGACGATTGTGATTTACACATGAGATACACTACCACATCAACTGACTGTTGGTGAAACACCATGGTGACACAACTGATACATTAGGTACGATGATAAAGTGTGGCACATATTAATAACTTATATGTCATTTGATATCACAATTAATAATGAATAGGAAGAATCGTAAACTGTTCAAGGCTTCTGTTGACTTATCCTTTATATCTTTCACGGAAAGACCACGAACGTAAAGTTGTTTTATGAATTGGATAAATTTCTTCATACGTATCTTTTCTTCGTTTGACACTGATTATTTTCTCGGTGGTTTTCTTCCTCTACGATCCAGTATTGGCGTAGTGATTATTCAGTAATTGTAGTTCACATTCTTCGCTGTGGCAGCTGTATAATTCAGAGGACCAAACCTAGTGCAACTTTTGTGAACACGAATTATTCACATGCAGACAGAAGCCGCACATGGAAATGTCACTGAATTGTCGTAACCGATGAACGACGAGCTTCCACTGAATTTGCCTTGCATAATATCGAGCTCCACTATTTCATATATGCAGTTCTTGCTCCTGAACAAGTGGGGGTTTAACGCTGTTGATAGACACAAATATTATTACGATGATATTGTGGGGCACATACATATTATAACTAAACTGAAATGTACATTTTATTAACAAGAGAACAGCAATTAAAAATTTATTATTTTATTGTAACTGCGGTTGATTATCTTAACAATGTGCATAATCACAATAATCTCTACTGTCATTGGAAAAACACCGAATCATTGACTATCAATGACAGGATGAATGTGATAAACACATGAGGCACACTACCACATGATCAGACAGTTGGTGAGACATCATGGTGACCAGTGGGCAATGCTTTACAAAAGCTCATTTGATATCACTATCACAAATTAATAGGAAGACTCGTAAACTGTTGATGACTTCAGTTGACTTATCCATTATATAAACAACCTTACGTTCACGGAAAGACCATGAACATAAAGTTGTTTTATGAATGGGATCAATTTCTTCATACGTCTCTTTACTTCGTTTGCCACTGACTCTTTTTCACGGTGGTTTTCTTCCTCTACGATCCAGTATTGGCGTAGTGATTATTCAGTAATTGTAGTTCACATTCTTCGCTGTGGCAGCTGTCTTATTCAGAGACCAAACCTAATGCAACTTTTGTGAACACGAATTATTCACATGCAGACAGAAGCCGCACATGGAAATGCCCCTAAATTATTGTAACCGATGAATGACGAGCTTCCACTGAATTTGCCTTGCATAATATCGAGCTCCACTATTTCATCTATGCAGTTCTTGCTCCTGAACAAGTGGGGTTTTAGCGCTGTTGATAGACACAAATATTATTACGATGATAATGTGGGGCACATTATTATTATAACTAAACTGAAATCTACATCTTATTAACACGTGAACAGCAATTAAAAATTTAATATTTTATTGTAACTATGGTTGATTATCTAAACAATGTGCATAATCACAATAATCTCTACTGTCCTCGGAACTACACCGAATGATTGACTATCACTGACAGCATGAATGTGATCTACACATGAGGCACAGTACCACATGAACAGACAGTTGGTGACACATCATGGTGACCAGTGGGCAATGCTTTACCAAAGCTCATTTGATATCACTATCACAAATTAATAGGAAGAATCGTAAACTGTTGAAGGCTTCAGTTGACTTATCCATTATACGAGTATAACAATCTTACGTTCACGGAAAGACCATGAACGTAAAGTTATTTTATGAATGGGATCAATTTCTTCATACGTCTCTTTTTTTCCACACTGTCTCTTTTCTCGGTGGTTTTTTTCCTCCATGATCCAGTATTGGCGTAGTGATTATTCAGTAATTGCAGTTCACATTCTTCGCTGTGGCAGCTGTCTTATTAAGATACCAAACCTAGTGCAACTTTTGTGAACACGAAATATTCACATGCAGACAAAAGCCGCACATGGAGATGTCACTGAATTGTCGTAACCGATGAACGACGAGCTTCCACTGAATTTGCCTTGCATAATATCGAGCTCCACTATTACATCTATGCAGTTCTTGCTCCTGAATAAGTGGGGGTTTAGCGCTGTTGATAGACACAAATATTATTACGATGATAATGTGGGGCACATACTTATTATAACTAAACTGAAATGTACATTTTATTAACAAGAGAACAGCAATTGAAAATGTATTATTTTATTGTAACTGCGGTTGATTATCTAAACAATGTGCATAATCACAATAATCTCTACTGCCATTGGAACTACACCGAATCATTGACTATCACTGACAGGATGAATGTGATTTACACATGAGGCTCACTACCGCATGAACAGACAGTTGGTGAGACATCATGGTGACCAGTGGGCAATGCTTTACAAAAGCTCATTTGATATCACTATCACAAATTAATAGGAAGAATCGTAAACTGTTGAAGGCTTCAGTTGACTTATCCATTATACGAGTATAACAACCTTACGTTCACGGAAAGACCATGAACGTAAAGTTGTTTTATGAATGGGATCAATTTCTTCATACGTCTCTTTACTTCGTTTCCACTGACTCTTTTTAACGGTGGTTTTCTTCCTCTACGATCCAGTATTGGCGTAGTGATTATTCAGTAATTGTAGTTCACATTCTTCGCTGTGGCAGCTGTCTTATTCAGAGACCAAACCTAGTGCAACTTTTGTGAACACGAATTATTCACATGCAGACAGAAGCCGCACATGGAGATGTCACTGAATTGTCGTAACCGATGAACGACGAGCTTCCACTGAATTTGCCTTGCATAATATCGAGCTCCACTATTTCATCTATGCAGTTCTTGCTCCTGAACAAGTGGGGTTTAGCGCTGTTGATAGACACAAATATTATTACGATGATAATGTGGGGCACATACTTATTATAAATAAACTGAAATGTACATTTTATTAACAAGAGAACAGTAATTAATAAAATATTATTTTATTGTAACTGCGGGTGATTATCTAAACAATGTGCATAATCACAATAATCTCTACTGTCATTGGAACTACACCGAATCATTGACTATCACTGACAGGATGAATGTGATAAACACATGAGGCACACTACCGCATGAACAGACAGTTGGTGAGACATCATGGTGACCAGTGGGCAATGCTTTACCAAAGCTCATTTGATATCACTATCACAAATTCATAGGAACAATCGTAAACTGTTGAAGGCTTCAGTTGATTTATCCATTATATAACAACCTTACGTTCACGAAACGACCATGAAAGTAAAGTTGTTTTATGAATGGAATCAATTTCTTCATACGTCTCTTTACTTCGTTTGCCACCGACTCTTTTTCACGGTGGTTTTCTTCCTCTACGATCCAGTATTGGCGTAGTGATTATTCAGTTATTGTAGTTCACATTCTTCGCTGTGGCAGCTATCTTATTCAGAGACCAAACCTAATGCAACTTTTGTAAACACGAATTATTCACATGCAGACAGAAGCCGCACATGGAGATGTCACTAAATTATTGTAGCCGATGAATGACGAGCTTCCACTGAATTTGCCTTGCATAATATCGAGCTCCACTATTTCATCTATGTAGTTCTTGCTCCTGAACATGCGGAGGTTTAGCGCTGTTGATAGACACAAATATTATTACGATGATAATGTGGGGCACATACTTATTATAACTAAACTGAAATGTACATTTTATTAACAAGAGAACAGCAATTAAAAAAATATTATTTTATTGTAACTGCGGTTGATTATCTAAACAATGTGCATAATCACAATAATCTCTACTGTCATTGGAACGACACCGAATCATTAACTATCACTGACAGGATGAATGTGATAAACACATGATGCACACTACCACATGATCAGACAGTTGGTGAGACATCATGGTGACCAGTGGGCAATGCTTTACCAAAGCTCATTTGATATCACTACCACAAATTCATAGGAACAATCGTAAACTGTTGAACGCTTCAGTTGATTTATCCATTATATAACAACCTTACGTTAACGAAACGACCATGAAAGTAAAGTTGTTTTATGAATGGAATCAATTGCTTCATACGTCTCTTTACTTCGTTTGCCACTGACTCTTTTTCACGGTGGTTTTCTTCCTCTACGATCCAGTATTGGCGTAGTGATTATTCAGTTATTGTAGTTCACATTCTTCGCTGTGGCAGCTATCTTATTCAGAGACCAAACCTAATGCAACTTTTGTGAACACGAATTATTCACATGCAGACAGAAGCCGCACATGGAGATGTCACTGAATTGTCGTAACCGATGAACGACGAGCTTCCACTGAATTTGCCTTGCATAATATCGAGCTCCACTATTTCATCTATGTAGTTCTTGCTCCTGAACATGCGGAGGTTTAGCGCTGTTGATAGACACAAATATTATTACGATGATAATGTGGGGCACATACTTATTATAACTAAACTGAAATGTACATTTTATTAACAAGAGAACAGCAATTAAAAAAATATTATTTTATTGTAACTGCGGTTGATTATCTAAACAATGTGCACAAACACAATAATCTCTACTGTCATTGGAACGACACCGAATCATTAACCTATCACTGACAGGATGAATGTGATAAACACATGATGCACACTACCACATGAACAGACAATTGGTGAGACATCATGGTGACCAGTGGGCAATGCTTTACAAAAGCTCATTTGATATCACTATCACAAATTAATAGGAAGACTCGTAAACTGTTGATGGCTTCAGTTGACTTATCCATTATATAAACAACCTTACGTTCACGGAAAGACCATGAACATAAAGTTGTTTTATGAATGGGATCAATTTCTTCATACGTCTCTTTACTTCGTTTGCCACTGACTCTTTTTCACGGTGGTTTTCTTCCTCTACGATCCAGTATTGGCGTAGTGATTATTCAGTAATTGTAGTTCACATTCTTCGCTGTGGTAGCTGTCTTATTTAGAGACCAAACCTAATGCAACTTTTGTGAACACGAATTATTCACATGTAGACAGAAGCCGCACATGGAGATGTCACTGAATTGTCGTAACCGATGAACGACGAGCTTCCACTGAATTTGCCTTGCATAATATCGAGCTCCACTATTTCATCTATGCAGTTCTTGCTCCTGAACAAGTGGGGTTTAGCGCTGTTGATAGACACAAATATTATTACGATGATAATGTCGAGCACATACTTATTATAACTAAACTGAAAAGTACATTTTTTTAACAAGAGAAAAGCAATTAAAAATTTATTACTTTATTGTAACTGCGGGTGATTATCTAAACAATGTGCATAATCACAATAATCTCTACTGTCATTGGAACGATACCGAATCATTGACTATCAATGACAGGATGAATGTGATAAACACATGAGGCACACTACCACATGAACAGACAGTTGGTGAGACATCATGGTGACCAGTGGGCAATGCTTTACCAAAGCTCATTTGATATCGCTATCACAAATTAATAGGAACAATCGTAAATCGTACATTCCAATACACGGCCTTTCACTTCAACACTCTTACGCATATGTTCAAAATACGTCCTTTATCGTATTTTACGTGTTATTACGTACTTCAAATATGAACAGACTAGCGTTTCATACTAGTATTTAGTTAGATCGATTAAATTACGGCAAAGAAATTGTATATTAAAATAAAGCAAATATACATACAGAAAATTGTTACAAAATACTAAAAATGTAAAATACGTAAGACTTGTTGTAGAAGCCTGTGGGTACTTACCACAGACTTCCATGGCCAAATAAAGAATTCGAAAATTTAGAAGGGGATGTCAGCAGTCCTAGAAACCGGCGAGTGTGCATTAGAAGAACTATGAATGTTAAAGAAGCGAGTGTGGCGTATAGGGACCGATTTATGTGACAATCGGTTCTTTCTGCCTACTTTGCAACGAAATTGACGTGAATTTATAGATAGATAGATTTTTCCGTATGTACAACCTAACCTGGCGTTGTATAACTATATAAGCATACGGTCCACCTGATGTAAATGTGTTATAACTATAAATGCTTGCAATGCAGCAAGCACTGCTCGCAACACAGCAACTCCATTGGAACTTTCTGTTAACTCTACTCACTCGATGGAAGACAAAACCTTCCAGGGAGTTACTGGAGGCTGCGGTTTCCTGTAAGGCGAAGGTATTTCCCCAGTCGGGGAATTTTGATGCGCTTTACAAGTCTTAAATCGCCCCGACAGATATATGTATACTCATAAGCACAAATGTTCGACCTATGTGGAAATCAAACCCACGAGGTTTTTGTTAAAGTAGCATTGCTAACCAAACTGCCGTGGGGTTCGTCAATATTTTCTCCTATATCCAATGATTATAATAGTCCAATGATTATATTGTCCTTATTAGGCTTAAAATTGTGATATATACCAATTATCTATTAATTAATAAACTTTTCTAAAACTATCATTTTAGGGGAACTTATTGTGCATGCCCCAAAAATCCAAGTTCAGAGCAAAGTTACGTCAAGTCAAGTGGGTATATATACCCACCAAAATCAGGTCAGCTGCTTCGGCGATTCTAAACAAATCTGAGATTTAACTTTTATTTGCGTACCCAAGGATATATATACACAAAGCGGAGTAAAATGATGATGTAAAGCAGTTACCGTAGCCTATTAACGCTTGTAATATGTTAAGTATACTGGCGCAATGCCTCCTCTGCTGCTTCCACAGCAACTCCTTAGGAGCTTCCTGGTAACCTCACTCACTCGCAGGAACACAACAACTCTCCAGACAGCTATTATTTGGCTGCAGCTTTCCGTAAGGTGTTAGTTACTTTCTTTAAAAAGTTGCTATGAAGCGCCTTACTCCGCGTAAAACTTAATGTACTTGTAATAACTTCCCCTAAAATAGGAAGTTCAAAATATAGGATAATAATGCTCGCACTGAGTAGTGATAGTCTAATGGATAAAGAACTGGCCTAGTAACCAGCAGGTCCCCGGTTTGAATCCTAGCATGTCGAATAAAATAAATGCGTGTTTTAAGATTTATGTATGTCGTGGAGTGTAGAAATAGAACGTCAAGTCACAACCGACTTGACTATATTCGTGAGCTAAGGTTGGCAACATCGAGCTATCAATGGCAAAAAAGGGCGAGCTGAGTGGGGACAATACTACAGCGGCCACCTTTGAACGAGACATAAAGTCGTGCGGACGTCCCACCAACCGCATTCCAACTTCAACGCGTTCCTATAATTAATCCGGCTACAAATACATACATGCATACGTTTCGCGAGAGTTTAATTGTAATCAGGACTGAATAAACCTACTGAGCGTGCCACGTGATTTATTTTCGTTTCCTATGGCAACCACAACGTATGAAGAGCAGATAACTCGTAAACGCCCACACATCGCTCCGACATGTACATATTTGTAATTAACACTTGCTCGGCGATGAAAGAAAACATCGTGCGGGTTGCACGTCCAAGAAATTATATTTCGAAAAACGT
The DNA here is from genome assembly GCA_947507595.1 of Pyralis farinalis. Lineage (NCBI taxonomy): Eukaryota > Metazoa > Arthropoda > Insecta > Lepidoptera > Pyralidae > Pyralis > Pyralis farinalis. The sequence continues at coordinate 7,105,934 of OX382270.1, forward strand.
GTGACCTTACCTAAGAATGATTTGGTTTTCCTGAAGAATACCTGCACCGAAATCCGTAAGTATGTGGTCGCTATAGCCTAATGGCAAATAATGATCTTCATTTATATTCACATTTATTTTACCCAAGTTTTACATAAACTCCATCACGTATAACAAAAGGTTTTGGTAGATGACTATGATCAAGACAAGCTCGAAGGACCTTTTTATCTTTATCCGTGATCAGTCTTGCTTTACACATCCTGTTGTTCGTACAGCACCAGTGGAAAGTATTATAGAACTGTCTTTGACAGTAGAAGCTGTAGCCGTCGATGATAGGAACTTCTCGGCCATTTTTATTGTTGACCCAAGTAATCAATATCTCTGTAAAATATTACAAAAATTAACTATATATTATATAGTAGGTTTCGAATGTGTTACCAAAATGGCCCAAAGAAAATACATATACTTTAGGGTAGCCCAAAGGATAAATAAGCTGAAGTAGCAGTGGGTCGGCCACATAGTTTGTAGAACCGACAACCGCTGGAGAAGAAAGGTTCTCGAATGGCATCCCCTTACTGGTACGCGCAGTTTGGGATTACCTCAAGAGGTGTATAGGTGCAGAGTCGATAGATGCAGGTGGCACAGGATCGAGACGAATGGCACTCTAGAGGGTAGGCCTATGTTCAGTAGTGGACAAATACGGGCTCAGATGATGATGATATCCCAGGGAGAGCGGGCGTTTGGTGCGGATAGTCCACTGTATGGACAGTGGATATTCAGATGCCAATTGCGGACTTTGTCTGATGAGTAGCATGTGTATGAGCAGGGAACATTCATTAACATCGTTATTTCTGTTCTAGGTCAATTGTTCCCCAGGTGAGCTTGCTGTACTTGTTAGTAAAGAGGAAAACATGTCTTAAGTACTTCGGGCACGCTAATGTCGGAGCATGTCGAAGGCATCTTTTTAATACAATGATTTGCTACATAGAAATTAGTTAAATGTATTTTTTTATGATATGATTATATGAAATCGCTAATCATAATAAGTTGTATCTTCATTCAACTATCAGTAAATTACTATCCCCATATCTTTAGTTCATAACCGAACATCTTATGTATTTTAGAAACCGTAACAAAACCGGAAATAACAATCGTATACTTAATCTGGCCATAAATACTGTTAGAATTAAAAATAAACAAAATATTACATTTGAATTTGGAATCTTAATGAATTAATAGATTCAGGCGTTATTTTGCGAAAGTCAAATTTACATGCAATTTGATCCAACCTGCTTTCGTTGGTGGCGGAAGCACACAAAGCAGGTTGGATCAAATTGCATGTAAATTTGGAATCTGTCATTTTTATATGATTGTTCATTGAGTTTTCTCATTTTGGCGCCAATACATTGTACAATATTTTGCGATATTAAAATGGAGTGGGGTGATAAAGAGAACCGAATCGCTGTGATTATACAAAATAGGTATGTATAGGCATTACACAAAATAGGTATGGAGCCAAATGCAATTTTTAAAACTCTCCATACGCTTGGTATTAGTAAAATGTTTGTGTACCGGGCTATTAATAGGTACAATGATACATCCTCTGTTTGTGACAGAAAAAGATCTGGCCGTCTACGTACGAAAAAGGTGGTCAAAGCAGTAATGGAAAGAATTCGAAGAAATCCTGTCCGAAAGCAAAAGATTTTATCTCGGGAGATGAAGATAGCACCTAGCACCATGTCGCGTATTTTAAAAGATGACTTAGGACTTGCAGCCTATAAGAGACGCACTGGTCATTTCTTAACTGATAATTTAAAAAAGAATAGGGTGGTAAAATCGAAACAACTACTGAAGCGGTACGCAAAGAGAGGTCACAGAAAAAATTTGTTTACGGATGAGAACATTTTTACAATTAAGCAACATTTTAAGAAACAAAATGACCGTATTTATGCTCAAAGCTCTAAGGAAGCTTCCCAATTAATCGACAGAGTGCAAGTCGGGCACTATCCGACTTCAGTGATGGTTTGGTGGGGTATTAGCTATGAAGGAGTAACTGAGCCATTCTTTTGTGAAAAAGGTATCAAAACATCGGCCCAACTGTATCAAGATACCATTTTTGAGAAGGTAGTGAAGCCCCTTATCAACACCATATTCAATAACCAAGAATGGTCCTTCCAGCAAGACTCGGCGCCGGGTCATAAAGCTCGGTCTACGCAGTCTTGGTTGGAAACGAACATTTCGGACTTCATCAGAGCTGAAGACTGGCCGTCGTCTAGTCCCGATCTTAATCCGCTAGATTATGATTTATGGTCAGTTTTAGAGAGTACGGCTTGCTCTAAACGCCATGATAATTTGGAGTCCCTAAAACAATCCGTACGATTGGCAGTGAAGTATTTTCCCATGGAAAGAGTGCGTGTTTCTATTGATCTGGCTTCAACGTTTAGGACTGTATGGCAGCCAATGGAGACCACTTCGAATAAGCTTTTTATATTTTAAATTGTTTTATATTTATGTATTAAACTAACACACTGTAAAAGTAATAAATGTTATTTGCAATAGAAAATATTTTTCTTTCTTTGTTTCAGTATTTATGGCAAGACTAGGTATATACAATGACAAAGAGTTATTAATCATAGATTTATTAATCACATTACCCGAGTCTTACATAGACCCCATTGCGTATAACAAAAGCACGTGGTTGATGGTTGTGCTCAAGGCAAGCCCGAACGACATTTTTGCCTTTGTCCGTGATCAATCTTGCTTTACATGTCTTGTTATTCGTGCAACACCAATGGAACGTGTTGTAGCATTCTCTTTGACAATAGAAGCTGTAGCCACCGATGATAGGTATTTCTCGACCACTCTTATTCTGAGCCCATGTCATGTACAGTTCTGTAAATGGTTGCAAAAATAAGTTACACATAGAATGTTGGTTCAAGAAAAGTTAATTATAATAATAAAACTATGTTATAAGTATAGGACCAAAAATTAAGAATACTTTAGATTAGTTCAGAATCCACACGTCTGCAACATATTAGTTTCAAGCATAACAGAGACCCAGTTATAAGGTTTGTGTATGTGGTATGGCATGTAATCATATGATTTATTGGACAAGTATCTTAGTCGTTGGGCATAATATCTCTATATCAATTGTTGTATTACAATATCAAATATTTTGATACTTCGTTATTATCAATGGCTATTTCAGTTTTTCCTGTGATCTACCCTAATACAAAGGAGTAAACTTTATTTATTTGGATGTAAGGATAATAGCTAGAACTACTGATTGAATTCAGAAATTGCTATCATCAATAGAAAGGAATTGTTTATGTCGTTTAAAGCAAAGTCACATAGGCCAAGTGCAAAATGTCTTTTAGGAATGTTTTCAAAACTCGTTTCTGAAGGCAAGAAAGGCTGGTTTTTTAAAATCAGTATCCAGCGACGAGACGCAGCGAATGTTCTTGTTCTTTGCCACATAGTGTTTAGAAGTACACCTTATATTAGAATATTCATTGTAGAAGTAAGTGTGTAAGGACCGAGTCATGTGACGCGCAGTTATCTACTGGGACCTGGAATGAAGTTATAAGATAAAATAATTTCATTTTCTTTTAGTATCAAACATTTTTTTTTAAGTACTTGAACGTAGCTATTTTGTAAGTATTAAATCCATGAAATATTGCAATGTAAACTCTCAAATAATCAATCGGAATCATTAATAACGCAAAAGTGGAAGGATGTAGAAGCCGAAGAAGGCCAAGACTAACCTACCATGTCCAAATTGATCGTGTGATCATGTTCAGATCCGAAGGTGATGTCAGGAGCCTTGGAAACCGGCGAGCGTGCATTGAAAGAGCAATGAATATAAAAGAAACGAGTGAGATGCGTAAGTATCGAGTCACGTGGCGCTCGTTTGTCTCTGCCTACCCCCCAAGGGATTTGGCCTGTTATAAATAGATAGATTAATAACCGGTTTCAAATGAAAAGTGAAACATTAGACTTTTATATTTATTGTTGATGTATATTACCCGAGTTTTACATAAACTCCATTGCGTATAATAAAAGCGCTAGGTTGATGGTTGTGATCGAGGCTAGCACGTAAGATAAACTTGTCTTTGCTTGTTATCAGTCTTGCTTTGCAAGTCTTGTTCTTTGTGCAGCACCAATGGTATGTGTTGTAGAATTCTTTTTGACAGTAGAAGCTGTAGCCGTCGATGATAGGAATTTCTCGTCCATTTGTGTTTTGAACCCACGTTACGTCTATTTCTGTAAAGATTACAAAAATGTAACAAATATAAAAAATGCTTCTTTTTATATACTACATCACGAGAATCACAGAATTTATCTAATTTCGACGAGACGATTTTTTGACGAGCTCGTTGGCGCAGTGGTTAGTAACGCTATTTTGACACCAAAGCTCGTCGGTTTGATTCCCACACAGGCCAAACACTTGTATGCATGAACACATCTATTTGTCATGGACTGGGTGTTTTTAAGAGAGGTAGGGCGTATCAAAACCTGTCTGGGAAAGTACCTCTACCTCACAGGAAACCGTGACCAAATAACAACTCCCTGGAGGATTGTTGTGCTCTTGCTGAGGTCACCAGTGAGCTCCTAATTGATTGTGAATGTGTGCGTTCGCTTACTTACAATGACACGCGGAACGACGCCATTGACTCCTCCATAATGTTGCCATACCACGTGTCACATACATGAAATATCATCTTTTAATAATAGACAAGGAGTAAGCAATTCACTTCTTTATTAAAAATATAAATAAATTTTGCAGCTGTTCCTCCAATTTCGGAATATATTAGGTATCTAAAGTTGCAGACAGCTGTACAATTTAACTAATCTTTATCAATCTTTTTAGTTTATATCATAGAAGAAAAATATAAGTACTCTTTACGGTGAAGATATATAAACCAATTCTTCTTTTTGTGTAAATAAGAGTAACAAACCGAGCAGCATACACGAAATAGGAAGCATGTTGCAAAACGTGAGCCATAGATTGTACTACATTCGCAACATCATTACCAATGTAATTACTTGCACAATATCTTTGCATCTTTCGACTAGTACGCCTGTCTGTACCGAGACCTCTACGTAGGCCGCAATGGTGTTTAATTATTCTTACACTCGTTTGTATGATATGCTGAACATTGTCTTCAGCGGTTACATCTGCGGCGTCAGCTGCTAATAGCTCTTCGATCCTTTTTCTTGAATTAATACCGATAAAAAATACCATCGCGTATAACAAACTTTCTTGGACGGTGTGTGTGTTCTGTAGACGCCTCGGTAATCACCTTGAGCTCGTTGATGATCAATCGAGCCTTGCACGGCGACCCATATGTACAGCACCATCGGGACGTCCTCTTGCTTTGCTGTCTTTTATAAAAACTATAACCGTTGACTATAACAATTTCCTTGCCTTGCGCATTCCAAGCCCATCGCACTGGAAGTTAAATTGCATTTATGTATAATAGCAGTAACGGCGAAAAGAAGAAACAGCAAAAGATAATGGACGAGAGATTTAAACTGATTGTCATGTTTAGAATCACAGTGAACCTGACGTCGCCTTTAAAGTTAAAGTCGATGGCGAGGCATCATCTTTGAAGTCAATATCACCTTTAATTTTACCTACAACTTGCTTATTAGCAAATGACCATCTAGCCAAATAGGACATGGCTATATTTAAAAAACCAAAAACCTAGAACCTCTGCAATTACGTGGGGACATTGGCTTGCTTAGCATATTTTACTGCCAGTTTCATGATGGGTGCTCTGAAGAACTGTTTTCCCCTATCCCACCCTCTCCCTTCCGTCATAGAATCACACGTGAAGGCTTTTGATGTCATCATTCCACTGTTGAGGACATTTCTTCTTATACTAAAAAGTTCGGCCACTCCTACCTATGTCGTACTATTAAAATGTGGAACGCCTTTCCTGCACATGTGTTTCCTCCTTCCTACAATGTGGAATCCTTCCAACGAAGCGTGAAGAAGCACCTTGTGGGCCAGCATGGTAGCGTCAACTGACAGGACACTGTAGTCCTTTGTCAGTTGCCGCTGCAATTTGGGCTCCTCTTTCCGCTTACCATCAAACGAAGCGGAGCCACTATGCTGAGCCAATATAGAAAAAAAATATATAAAGAAATGTGGACTGGAGAAGTGCTTCCACCTTAGAGAAGATCGGAACCTAACAAAACAATACTTTGATGCATTAGTATGTTCCTGCGATTAAGTCATGCCCTAGTTCTCTTTACCGAGGCACTGTTTACTACGAGTATTTTAGCAAGGCACCACATACAGGTGACATTGGCGTTGACTTTACTTAATAATAGCATAATATACAAGGGCTCTTTTTCATAAGTATTTATACGAAAAAGGAAGATAATCTAGGAATTTACTGAAATAATTTATTTTCCTGGGGTTTCAATAAATTAGATTCGGGATTGTTATTAAAATTTAAAATTATTGTAGTAATAGAAAAGCCTAACAAAATAAGTATATTGTCAAATACAAACTACTGAACTCGATGTTTTTAATTGCAGTGTAATATCCTCAGAACTTGCCGCGAATCACGCCGTCATGTTTTATGATCATTTCATAAACATCGTTATGCATGTTATTATTCCGTAATTAACAGATATAACTCTTACAGCAGTAATGCTTACCGAATTTTGAAGTACTGATGTGAAATATGATGACTTTTGACAGTACTACACTGTCAAAAGTCATCGGTCGGAGTGGAGAAATTTTATGTATCGCATGAAGGAATGATAATAATACCGAAGTTTTGCTGACAATGTCTGGAACGCTACTCAATCGATCATTACATAAAAATCTATGATTCCAGCCACGGCACGCACTGTCCCGGTTGTAAATAACAAACGTTTAAATGTGATTTCAACTGCATTTCATATTACCAAAGCTGCCTAAAACTAGGTGGTATACTTTACTAATGTGAACGTAGGTAAAATGAGTTCAGAAATTATAAAACGTCAAATTTTCAAAATACTTTTTAATGTTACGCAATATTTAATGCACCCTTGGCATATAGAACGATGTACAATGTAAAAGTGAAAGGATCTAGAATCTAAGGAAAGCTAACACTATCATTCAACTTACAAATTGGTAAATTTAGATCAGACCGTGATGTCAGGAGTCTTAAAAATCGATGAGCGTATGTAAGAAGAGTAAGTACATACCTATATATAACATAACTGATAGATAGATTATTGGAAGATATACAACAAGGTTAATGGCCAAAGCGCGGCTGAATAGCAACTGAGCGTTTTTAACCACAGCTCATGCTGTCGTGGAAATTAACTACTCGAAGGAACATACCATCTTTCCATACATAAACTGACCCAGGACCTGTGCGAAGGGGTGATTAAGTGAAGCTTTATGAAATAGTAAGACGAATTAAATTATTTAAGAGGGCGCATCAAAACAGCCCATCTGGGGAAATACCTCCACCTCCCACAAACTGCAGCCAAATAACAACTCCTTGGAGGGTTGTTGTTTTCCTGCAAGAAGTGAGGTTACCAGTAAGCTCCCAAGCTCTGAACGCCCGAGCGATACTTAACGTAACGCAAGTGTTCATAGGCTGCGGTAACGACTTTACAGGTGAGCCATATGCTTGTATGCCTCTCGACGTCGTATAAGAAAGCATGATGTGTAGAAGCAGAGAATTAAATACTTTTTCTTAAAGAGTCAATGTAATATTTGGCTACGTCACTAGGTTTAGTTTTATTTCCAACTTCTAAAAACCTATCATGTGTCTAAATGGTTAAAAGTTTGTGTTCAATTCAATCACTTTTTTCTGTTTCTTCAACATGCTTATCGAAAGAATAACATAGATACGGATAGAATATTCCTTTTTTTTATATGGCAGAGAGAACATGCGTAATGCTTGTAGACCGTATTCGTAATGATTATGTTGGATCAGAGTTGAGAACTAAACGAACTAAAAGAGAGCGTCGGGAGTAAAATAATAAAAGGCATGCTCCGTTGATTCGGACATGTAGAAAGAATGCATGAAGCAAGAATTACGAAACAGATACACAACGCGAAAGTAGAAGGATAAAAGAGCCGAGGAAGGCCAAGACTTACCTACCATGACAAAATTGATCGTAATTTATCAGAAGGTGATGTAAGGAGAATTAAAAACCGGCGAGCGTGCATAAGAAAAGCAATGGATGTTAAAGAAGCGAGTGAGGTTTGTAAGGATCGAGTCATGCGGGGCACTCGGTTCTCTTTGCCTAGGGGATTTGGCGTGAAATTATACATATAGATAGATAAAACATTCCTTCAGTTAGCATTTGAACTTTTTTTCTTGGGCCATACTACGTTTACGCTTTATAACATATTCCATCCCGTATAACATACTTGCTTGGTTTATGACTATGTTCATTATTAAGTGCTACGATCGCCTTTCCCTCCATAATCAGCTCCGCTTTGCACTTCCTATTGGTACAACACCACGTGGAGATGTCATTGCTCTGCTCCGTTTTGTAATAAGAATGGTTTGCATAAATGACCCACACCTTGCCTTTGGTATTGTGGACCCAATTTGCTGTAACATGCATACTATTGTAAGACTAAGATAATGTTTGTAGGTTTCAAAAGATTTACAATGGTCAAACTATCAAGCTTCGTGTACTTAGCAGTGCTATTGTAATGAATAATAAATAATTTTACCATATACTGTGCAAATTTATTGACTACTCAAAACCAGTTTCTTTTACCTTTAGCAGACAAAGTAAATTAACGTTTTAATGTATACCTTAACAACTGGACAAACGAGCGAGTTTCATTACCTTGTCGTAACACAGTCTCGACTAGTACGGAAGGTAAAGAAATGTTCATATTTGTATACCCACATGAAAATTGCTGTTATGTTAATATAAATTGTGAATTGTAATATCGTTAACGGTGTAAAAACAAATAGTTAGTATGCACAATAAACGATTTTTGATTTTGATTTGATTTGTAATCAGCAGCATTAATCTCAAATGACGCGTTCGGTGGTGCAGTCGTTAGTGACGCTTCTTTGCCGCCAATGCTCGTGGGTTCGAATCCCACACAAGACAAAGGTTTGAGTGCTTGAACATGTTTGTCTTGAACTAGATGTGTTTTAAAAGAGGTAGGGCGCATCAAAGCGGCTAGTCGGAGGAAGTACCTCCACCTAACAGAAAACCGCGGCTAAATAACAACTCCCTGGAGGGTTGTTGTGTTCGTGCGTGTGACTGATGTCACCAGTAAGCTCCTAAAGAGTTGCAGAGGTGAAATCGCGCGAGTGATACTTAATGTATTGCAAGCGTTCATAGGCTAGGGTAACCGGTTTACATCAGGTGGGCCGTATGCTTGTATGCCTCCCGACGTATAAAACTTTGTATGCTTAATATAGACAATTACAAATAAATACATGAATAATTATTGTGAAAATTACTTTAATCCTGGTACATTTATAATCTACTACTGGGTGTTTATAAGCAAACGTGGGAGAGAAGTTTAATCAAGTGTATTTTGGAATTTCAACACTAAAAGCGTTAAAATATTATGCAACATAATGTAGTACTGCCAGTTATTTAAGGTTAGTATAATTAAAACTACCACTGTAATAAGTTTACATTATAATTATTACAAGGAAATAGTAATTAATTGTAACATAAAAATAGACAATAAAATGCAATAAATCTTTACTCAGAACATGTTTGTACAGTATGTGACATGACAGTTCGTATTGCGAGAACTAGAAACAGATAAACTTGATCGAAGTCGAAGAGTCAAAGGAAGGAAGGAATATATGTTCGATGTACAAACAAACAACCGTAGTCGTCGTGCGTAGTCATAATAACGGCAAGTGTGGTGCCCCCGTGCGCTGTCGCAACAGCAAGTGGGCATAAGTGGATTAATATATGGCATAAGTGGCCTTCAAATTTGCTGCAAGTGCCACGCGGAAGCAGCGTGGCTGCGTGGCTGCAGCGCTGCAGCCGTACTGTTGCCGTTAGGTTCGAGAGTCGTAGTTTTGTACATTCAATTTCATGATGGACTCTGACGAAGAACAATATACTTCCATGCTTTACTTTATTTCTATTCGAGTATTGTTTGTGACTTTCTCAATAAATTTAAAATTGCATATTTCTGTCCATGTCTCTTTCTTTTTGATTTTATAGCTGTACTTTTCGCATCTGGAATCCTATACTGGTAGACCACCCTTAACCTAATTAATAAATTCTGCAATCTGCTTTTCATTCACGTTTAGACTTGAACAGAAATTATCGTCTTTAGACGGCCGCAGCGCTGTCATTGCGTGTTTTATTTTCTATGGATAAACAACCAGAGCGGCAGCAGCGCTGTAGTCGCGCTGCTTCCGGGCTGCTTCCGGGCTGCACTTTGTGGTAAATTTGAAGGCGCCCTGGCGTGTGATATGTCATGACCATTTCTATATGATAAGGGCGCCTATCACACAGAAAAAGTATCATAAGGCCTAAATATAGTAATACAAAAAAGGCAATTAGTTCTGAAATTCCTAATAATACATTTCTAATACATAATATTCATCAAAGCCTAATAATGATACCATTTCGAAGTGTAAAATTAGGTGGCGGATGATTATGAACAGCATTGAATCTGATGACATCTTTCTGCTTAGTGGTAGTGAATCTGCCTCGGCAGATACCTGTCATAGTGCAGAGCCAGGCGTTTGTACTTTTGTTTCGACCATCGCAGTAGAAGGTGTAACCATTAGCGATCGCAATCTCTTTCCCAGCTCTGTTTCGAACCCACATTACTGTAAATAAACACTGTCGTTATATTACAAAGATCAAAATAATGTTGCTGCAAAATTAATTTGATTCAAAATAGTATAATATTACCACTACTCTATGAATTCTGTTGCTGCCGGTTACTATAATACTATATATATATATATATATATATATATATATATATCATATATATATATATATATATATATATATAATACAAAATGAACCGTAAACGGATGGAAACGAATTTCAATAAAGTCATGTTGGAACCAAATACATAATTTTACGTATTATAAGTATAAAACAGTATAATTTGAGAAATAATAATATGATATTTGACGTTTGCAGCTGGGACTTAGATACAAGAAATCAATTCTTCTGAGCGTAGTCCATACGGTTAGAAGATAGAAGAACACTGTTTGTCTTTGTTTCACTAAGAAGGGATGTCCAATTTTTTATGTTTAATTTCTTATATTTTTAAATATAGTATTATTTTGCTCATATAAGTAAATGTCTGCAAATATACGACACATCCCATATGTAAAGAAAACAATTTAAGTGTGTGTTTATCTCACCTGTATCTATACACATTTAATTTTTTTCTTAATATATGAGACGTATTGTATATTTACAGACAATGAATTACATAATTTAATTATATGGGTGCGAAAACGATAACTGACAAAAATGAATGGAAGAATATAATGTTGAATAAATCAAATAAAATCTTTATTTCAATTATATATTTGATAATATTTTCATCTTAATAAAATATATAAATATCAACCTGTAACTATAAATAAATAACGCTTCCTATATCTCCGTCCTCTACTAAAACCTCTACGAAAACACGTACAAAAACCCTGAAATCTGTCAGTCTAGATACCTGAAACATAACGCTAGAACCGTAAACTATACAAACTCGTATGTGGTTTTGCTGTTCTTCTGTGTCAACCTTTCGCTCTCTCCGTGATATATCAAAAAACGCTGAGGAACGAGTAAGCGTGACTACAAAATATCATAATCTATTTATATATACTATATCTATTTATATATTTAATATAATACTATATAAACAGATTATCATATAAAATATTTACGTATAGTATTATATTAAACAGATTATGACGTAACACAAATGACACATCTATAAATTTTCTACGTGCTCATACTCCCTGGCACATCAGCAGTCCCTTTTTAATACTACTTATTACTGGCATTAATAAGAGGCATTTGTATGTAGGAGCTTTATATATTTACAATAATCAAGGGCCATAATTTATTAAAGTCTATAATAAATTCCGTCGCGTATAATAAATTCTCTTGGTTGATGATTATGATCAGTAGACGCCCGGACTATTTCTTTTTTCTTGGTCACTATCAACCGCGCCCGACACGGACTACCCACGGTACAGTACCAATGATCTGTTCCGGAATATGTTCTGTTTCTGTAGAACGTGTACCCGTTGACTATAACTATGTCCTTGCCTTGTTTGGTAACTGCCCATATTACTAAGAAACAAAAAATAATATAAAGATAAACCATTTAATTATATTATATTACATATATTTGCGCTTATAGACCGCGTTCTCAACGATGACGTTAGAAACAGAGTTTGTCCGAAGCAGAGTGTTGTTATTAAAATAAGAAGAGCATGCTCCGTTGGTTCAGACATTTAGAAAGAATGCAGGGAGAAAGAATTACGAAACAGATATACAACGCGAAAGTAGAAGGATGTAGGAACCGAGGCAGGCTAAGATTTACCTACCATGACCAAATATCTCTCAGGAGACCTAGAGAACGGCGAGCGTGCATGAGAAGAGCTATGGATGTTAAAGAAGCAAGGCAGGTATATAAGAACCAAGTCATGTGGCGCTCGGTTCTCATTGCGAGTGATTTGGCGTGAAGTTATAGATAGATTTATTTATTTGGCAGCATATAAAGTAGAATGTTTTATAACTTATCGCTTGCTCGGCGGTGACAGAAAATATCATGAGGAAAATCACAAACTGCAGAAATTATATTTCGAAAAAGATGTGGCCTAACTTAAAAAGGTTTGATTTTCCCTTTGGTTTATGGAGGTCTGACAGTCACTGTATGGAGAAGTCAATATCTTCGGCAAATCCTTAGGCTTAGTTAGCGGCTCCCGTTTATCATAATGAATTAGGAAATGGGATAATACTAGGAACAACAAGAAAATTTCTTGAGTACAAAAACTATAAATACACACCCATTTTGGTTCGTAAGTAAAATTTATAATAATTACTAATACAAGGTTGAAATGAAAATTTGTTCTGTAATAGAGCTGTTAAACATTATTACAATGGTTTGTCTATCTGTTCATAGTGCAATAAATTTTGGTGAAAAACTACATGGGAATATCTCGGGTCAAGATTTATGCTACATTCTATCTCGTATGTATAATTTTTTAAGGTTACTGCATCAAATTTGAAATACCACATGGGTATCACGGGCAGCAGCTGAGACCACTATATTTGATAAAATTAAACAGTTATTCAATTTCCACAAAAATCTTTATTTAATGGAACATAATCTGTTAATGTAAGGTTTAAGATAAATTGGTTTCATCTTTCTTATATTTTCATCGAAACGTTTAACTTCATAATAGTGCCTAAAATTTTCTGCAGCTATACTATATATTGTGATATGACTATGTAGTATCATTTCTCCTCGTATTATTTTAGGAAATTTAAATGTACTTTTAGTTGATGAAATAGCCTAGTTTTTTTTTCTATAATAAAACTCCTATGGATCTCGTGAATATACATACAGCTTGTAAAATACTGATTACTTATACCGTAGGTTTCCAAATTATGTATATAACGTATTTATAATATCTAAATAGTATAGAAGTATATCTGCCTATAAATGTGTGCGCTTAATTTTTAACCACGCAACTTGAATATAATGCAATTACTATCAACCCAAAGAATTTGTTCCGTAAGATATATGTCTAATACAATTTTATTCGGTAGGACTGAAGTCGAGGAGAGTTACTAGTTTATGAACGAATGACATCTTCAATAAATTTATCAACTATTAATTAAAATATTTATTTCAAAAAGCATTTACCTACCTACTTGCAAAAAATCAACTGCAAAACATAAAATCAATATCATTTCATACTAATCACACAAATGTATTTATTTTTTCACTTTAAGTGAACTACAGGTAAGATATCCTAAGTGAATTACAGGAACTTATTTTAAATAAATAAAATATTTAATGCGAGTTTAGGATCAATTCATAAATAAATTATAAATTATTCATATTCAAACAACATTTTACACTAATTTTAATAATATTTAGTTACATACAAAAATAAAGTGTCCTATTGGTTCGGTGTAATAGTATATTGTTATTTAAGGGAAGAACATGAGTAATTACACTCGATATATTTGCCACTATGTTCAACGGTGCAATTTATCACTTCTCCCCGAGTTAAACACTCTATTTTTCATTTTGAGCGCGAGGAAATAATGTGGAACTATGTGGTGCTAGCTGTATGTATGGTATGGTATTATACCATTTTTTCATCATTTGGCAAACGGCAAACGTCATTCATGATTTTTGAGGAACTCAATAAGTTAAACCGATACCTTGAATAGGTATCCGTTTAACTTATTGCACGCTATTTTGGACGAATTCTAATATTATGAAGTTATAATAAAATAACAATAAATTATAAGCAATAAAATAAACTTCACTGTGTAATAGCAATAAATAGTGTATTTTAATTAAATGTAATGCGTAATAACAATATTTAAATACTTTTTTTTTTACTAATTAATACATCTATACAAAGAAACAATCACTTCCAAACCTTGAACTATCCCATATCGCATACAAATTACTTCTATGATTCATTCACTGTCATACAGCGCTGCTATGGAATAAACTCCTTCCGCAAATAAGGGATTGCCCATTTTCACTCACAATTAACAAACATATTAAAAGAACACTACTTTCTTTCTTTTAATAAAAGTGTATTTATGTAATGTATTTATATATGATCAACAACGTGCATCTACGAGAGGTAGGGCGCATCAAAGCATCCTGTCTGTGGAAGTTCCCCCACCTCACAGAAAACCGCAGCCAAATATCAACACCATGGAGGGTTGCTGTGTTCATGGAGCTTACTGGTGACCTCACTGACACACAAGAATGTGTGTCAGTGAGGTCACCAGTAAGCTCCAAAGGAGTTGCTGTGTTAGCAGCAGATGTGGCATCGCGCGAGTGATACTTAATGTATTACAAGCATTCATAGGCCACGGTAACCGCTTTACATCAGGGGGGCCATATGCTCGAATGCCTCCCGACGTGGTAAAAAAAAACATATATTTGTGTATGTGACAAACTAGTAAATACTCATGTATTTACAAGTTTGATTCAGGATTAGCTGATAGTTCGATGTTGGTATGATATTTCTAATTCCGAGTACTTTTTGGATCTGTTATTTTTGTCACCCGGTCGATGACGATTTTTTACCACCTATGAGGCTGCCTGGAAAAGAGCTCTTGTAACATATAAGCTCACTTTTATTCAACTTTCATGTAACAATATTCTGGTACATAAAGACAAAATTAATTATTTTCTCTTGCTACGCCAACATCATAAAATGGCGCCAAAGCATTATAACGTAAAATGATATACGGATGCCTCAACCTTTGCCTTAATAGTGAGATTTGTTTTTTGAATAATATAATCAAAAGATTATTTTGTTGCGAACATAATGATTAAAAATCTTTCTTATTTAGAGGACACTCTTAACTAGGAATAACGATTTTGGAAGAAATATTTACTTTTCAGGGTGTAAAAAATACAGAATCCCATGAAGATTTTCAGAAAGTCTTTCTTAATTTCTGTAGGAATTATCACAAGGAATATTATATTCATATTCCAAACCTATAGCTATTAAGTGACTTAGGTTTTGTGTTAGTTGCGGAATCAGTCAATACTATTTTATAGATCAGATAAATCTGTTAAGAAACTAGGGAAATGTCTAGGTACTAGGTCATATACATATATGGCTTTGACGAGATCAGTGGCGCAGTCATAAATGAAGCGACTTTGTGACTTTCTTTGTGACAAGCATTTGTATGCATGAATATGTCTGCTTGTCTTAGTCTAAATGTTTTTAAGAGAAGTGTTTTTTCCTCACAGAAACCTCACAGAAAAACGCAGCCAAGTAACAACTCCCTGGAGGGTTGTTGTATTCCTGCGTATGAGTGACCACCAGTAAGCTCCTAAGTAGTTGCTGTGTAAGGAGCAGAGGAGGCATCGCGCGAATGATACTTAATGATTACAAGCGTTCATAGACTACGGTAACAGCTTTACTTCAGGTGAGCCATATGCTTGCATGCCGTCCGAAGTTGTATAAAAAAATCGCCTTCTCTGAGCCTAAGGTAAGCTCAGATAGCTATATAATCGGACACAAGAATATATTAAACTCTATAATAAACTCCGTCATGTATAATGAAGTGCTTTGGCTTATGATTATGGTGGATATACGCCTGAATTATTTCTTTTCCATTGCTGACTTTCAACCGCGCTCGGCAAGGAGTCCCGGCGGCCCCAGCGCTACAGTACCAGTACATGGTCCCGCAGTACATTCTGTTTCTGCAGAATGAGTACCCGTTGACGATGACGATATCCTTCCCTTGATGGTTGACTGCCCATGTAACTAAGTAACGAAAAATAATAAATACATACGGAATAACACCTAATGCTACACAGTACCGAAATAAATCTAAATTCACAATACTACGTACTACCATCTACATTTTATAGAAACTATAATAAATTAAAAAAGAAAAATGAAAGTTATGAAAAATTAATAAAACAATAAGTTTTCATTTAAAAATGTAAGACGTGTCTAAGAGCTAGAAAGTGCCCAGGAGCAAATATAGATTTTTATCATTTTTAGGGTTCCGTACCCAAAAGGTAAAATGGACCCTATTACTGAGACTCCGCTGTCCGTCCGCCCGTCCGTCCGGCTGTCACCAGGCTGTATCTCATGAACCGTGATAGTTAGACAGTTGAAATTTTCACAGATGATGTATTTATGTTGCCGCTATAACAACAGTACTAAAAAACAGAATAAAATAAATATTTAAAGGGGCTCTCGTACAACAAACGTGATTTTTTTTATCGTTTTGCTCGATATTGATAACGGCAACAGGTAGACGCTTGAAATATTCACAGAATATTTAGTTTTATATTCACTTTAAAACCTCCCATACAACAAACGTGATTTTTTTGCCGTTTTATAGATAATGGTACGGAACCCTTCGTGCGCGAGTTTGACTCGCACTTGTCCGGCTTTTATTCTACGCAAATATAGCTCATAAGACTCTTCGTCTATAAATTTATTTCTCCATTTTCAATCAACCGTTACAGTGAGATCCGCGAATCAGCACAAGACATCAATTTTAATTTTCTTCTGTTTCTGTAGAAAGGGTACCCGTCGACGACAATGATCTACATCGTTCCGGTCGACTTCGACCACTTCCTAGCTTGTCCATTTACAAAGTTGCCTACTTCCTAACTTTTCTTTATCCTAACTTGACAATTTCTAATGCCGCCAATTCCTAATTTGTTCGCTTTCTCATTCTTCTTATTTCATCCCTCTAACTATAATTAGTTCTTAGTATTTCCATATAAGAAAGAAAATGAAATTTAATTATTTTTATGCTATTGAGGAGGCAAACGACTGACGCGTGCAATTCCATTTCGTTGTGATAACCTAGCTTGTACATACAAATATACACCATTATTATTGCCATTATAGGTATTCTAGAGGTTGAGGTATGTACATCTATCGGACACCGACTTTCATCGGTTTTGAACGAGGGGTATCACTATGTCCCACCCCAGCTTGAAATTATTGGCATGAGACTGACCCCGCACCATCACCTTTTGAAGTGACTAAACAGTAGACGAATTAGCATTGGATTGTATAGGAAGTGGATGAATTAGGATTTCAAAAGTAATAATTTAGAAAAGGTCCATGTAAAAGTGGATGAATTAGGAAGTGCACAATTTTAGAAATGGATAAATTAGAAAGTGGCCGATGTCAACCGAAGAGAACTACATTTTACTTCATTTTACTTTTGACTTATATTTTGACAAAATGAAGTTCGAAAAAAGAAATAGCAAAACATGTAGCTAATATGATAGCAAAATAAATGTATGACGAAATTCGAACTCATCCCCATTTAAAAAGGTTTTATTGCTAAACCTTAGTACGAACTGTATGCTAAGACCAGTTTTGTAACTGCGTTCGCATGATAACGTTTGCTATTCAAATTTTGTTCGGGATTAATTAAAGTTTACTATAACTGCTGGTTGGAAGGTACTAATGATCAGTGGATGCACGGAATACTTCTTTTTTATAGGCGATGATCAAAGGAGCCCTACGAGGTGTACAATCCCCGTAAGCCGTTTACGAGCATGTTTTGCTTAAGAAATAGTTTTCAACAATGGCTATATTTTGCACACGTACTTCAGTAGAAAGTGTACCTATTGCTAGAAACTGCTTCTTGCTTCGATTATTTACTGCTCACATTAATAAAGGAACACGAAATTAACACATATATATATTTGTTTATTTATCCAACGGCGCTTATAACATCTAATGGTAACATTATTCCAAATACAGTGACATGAATTGACATTTGGTAAACAAAATTCAAATCGGACACATGGGAATGGGCTACTAGACTAGAAGATTTGTTAGTGTTTTAATTTAGGTGGATTACAAATTGTCTCCTTTTTTGTTTACAAAAAGGTCATTTTGTGACGTCTACTTCAGCTATATAAGTCTACTAAGTAACCATTCCTGTTTTTATTGATAAAATCAATACTTAAGATACAAGTTTAGCTAAAATGTAGCTTGTAACGGCGCTTGTACATACGTATTTATTATTATTATACGTATTTATTTCAAGCACATGTTTTTAACCGAATAATTTTTTTTTTTTCAAGTGCATATATTAGAAGGAATTTAATAATATTTAAAATAAATTCCGTCGCGTACAATATAATTCTTTGGCTGATGATTGTGGTCAGTGAACGCGCGGATTATTTCTTTGTTCTTGGTGACTATTAACCGCGCCCGACACGGGCACCCGACTGTGCATTGCCAATGTTCCGTTTCTGAATACGTTTTGCTTCTGTAAAATGTATACCCGTTGACTATAGCGACATCCTTGCCTCGTACGTTGACTGCCCATATTACTAATGGAACAAAACATTAATATTTAGCAATATTTATATATAAATATCGTAGCAATATTTATAGTGTCTTCTCGTAAACAGTTATAAATATTTGCCACAATCAGTGCAGCCTTACGGATCCTGTCAAAACCTTTTATGGTTGAAAATATCCCATAGTGTAAAACTCTTAGGAAAACCTCGGCAAGGAGTTCATTTTACAACCTAAGGATTCGCGGGAAACACCTCTTCGAAACCGCTTAGTACATGAACATTTTGATTTCAATAAGGACAAGAGAAAAGTAAGAAAAATAATCCTAAGTAGTTGGTTTCTTCTCTTCTTTAACCTACAATTTGTAATATTATTAGCTCAACTTTGTAAAAAAAAATCTGAAGCTTCCTCGTTAGTACTTAAATTTTTTATGATAGCTGAGTTTCTATTTAATCGGAAAAAGATGTCGGCCGCGAAGTTTACATATTTTCGTAAGATTTTCAGGACCTGAAAGGAGGATTCGACCCTTGATTTACCGAAAATTGTACACCTCCGTCACAAAATATTTTATTCTATTTTATCTTATCAAATAACTGCAATTTTCTGTTACGATAATAAATAAAGGATACTTTTAGAAAATACATTTAAAGCAACACATTTATATTAATTCAGAACCTTATACCACTCTGTCACATTTCCAGCTAATATGAAGTATTTTTCGCTATAAATCAATTTTCAATAACATCATAGATGCAATATCTTTAACTATTATTAATATGATTATTCCAAGGTGGCATTATTCATAACCAAATATATAAACGGCTAAAACTATTTTACTACCTGGAAACACATCGTGACAGAGTGGTAAAGTATGTGACAGAGTTGTTATTCTATGGAATATAAGGCTGCGTTTTATTTGTTTAGAATCATTTATTAACTTATAAATTTTGATAGTATAGATCTTTATCTAATTAAATAACATTTGAGAACCTTTGGAACAAAAAATCTCTACTTTAGGACTACTTTTAGACTACTATATATTTTTTTTTTATACCACTAAGGTGACAATCAAGCATACGGCCTGCCTGATGTTAAACAGTCACCGTAGCCTATGCACATTTGCAACACCAGGGGCGTCACTCATGCGTTGCCGACCCTCTAAAAACCTCTTCACGCATTTCTTGAAGAACTCCATGCTGTAGTCCCTTGGAAAAACCTCGGCTGGGAGCTCATTCCACAGCTTGAGTGTTCTCGGAAGAAAACTTCTCTGGAACCGCACCGTACGCGACCATTGCGGTTCAAGCGTGTGAGGGTGAACTCCCCGTCGTCGGCGAGCGGTGCGGTTATAAAAAGTAGCTGTCGGCATCTTTTCGAACAACTCTTCAGAACACAACCCGTTGTACAATCGGTAGAACACACAAAGGGAGGCAAAGTCTCATCAAAGTCCTTAAACTTAAGGGTTCAATACCGTGTGTAAGCTTAGGATTGTCGATAATTCTCACAGCTCGTCTCTGGATCGAATCACACGGTCCAAGCTGGTATCCAGGTGCTCCCGCCCAAAGGTGACTGCAGTACTCCAAGTGCGGTCTGACTTGAGACTTATATAATATAAGTCTTTGCCCCGCACTGAAGTACTGCTTAGCCCTGTTGAGCACACCAAGTTTTTTCGACGCCAGCTTGACCTTCTCCTCCAGGTGATTTCGATATTGCACATCACTGGAGATCTCGACGCCAAGCCTCCTAATACTTTTGGTGACGGTAAGAGGTGTGTTCTGGAATTTAGGAACCACAGCAAATGGAGTTTTCTTAGCGGTGAACGCGCAAACTTGTGTCTTCTTGGGGTTGAATTCGACCAAGTTATGCCGCCCCCAGTCGGATACTTTAGCCAGAGTACCATCCATTTCAGACACAAGTTTGTCGCGGCTTTCCTCCACAAGGGAACGAGGGATGTTTGCACGGCCTGTATAAAAAGTGTCCCCGGTGCTGTCGTCCGCATAACAATGAATGCCATCAATTGACAACATATCATTGATATGCAGCAGAAACAGCGTCGGAGACAGTACAGAACCCTGAGGGACACCAGCATTGATATCCATACTATCGGAGCATCCACCGTCAACCACGGCTTTTATGCATCTGTTGGATAAAAAGCTGGCGACCCATTTGCACAAACCCTCGGGCAGCCCGTATGATGGTAACTTCGATAGAAGACTCCGGTGCCAGACCCGATCGAACGCCTTCGCCATATCTAGGCTGACAGCCAATGCCTCACCTTGACTCTCTATCGCCAAAGCCCAGCGGTGTGTAAGATACACTAGAAGATCACCAGTTGAGCGACAATGGCGAAAACCGTATTGACGGTCGCTAATCAAGTCGTGATCCTCTAGGTATCCTAGGAGTCGTATGTTTATCACGCGCTCCATTACCTTGGAGAGAAGGGAGGTTATGGAGATAGGCTTGTAATTCGATGGGTCTGATCTATCGCCCTTTTTGGGCACCGGGTGCACATTGGCGGTCTTCCATGAAGACGGGACTTGCCCAGTGGAGTAGGAAAGCACGAAAAGGCGCGTTAGTACAGAACACAGCTCAGGAGCACACAGCTTCAGCACCACTGCCGGTATACCATCCGGCCCACTCGATTTATGAATGTCGAGAGAGAGTAAGGCCCGCCGGACATCTTGCTGGGTAATGGAGATTTCCGGCATTGAGCTACCGCACCACGGGATGGTAGGTGGCACAGCTCCCCCGTCATTTATATTCGAGTTAGACGCAAAGAGATTACCGAGTAAATTGGCTTTCTCCTTAGCGCTATGGGCCAAACTGCCATCCGGTTTTTGCAGTGGTGGCATGGACGGTTGACAGAAATTTCCCTCGGCAGCTTCAGCGAGCGACCAAAAAGCACGGCTCCCAGAGGGAAAGCTCGCCAACTCTGCCGACGAAATCGAATACTAACTTGTCTCAACTAAATAATAAACCTTGTCTAACTTGACAACAATAAAAGATTTAAAACATAAAAACTTAAAATGAAATAATTAATATTAACAATGGCTTAGTAGACACCAAGTCTTCAGTCTGTCTTATTTTTCAAATACTGCCAATGGCTCTTTAAACTCGAAAAATTGTCTTAATCCTTTTTTAATAAGCTAGGAGCTGGTAGGACTTTGATCAAATTATCGAAAGAAACATCCGATGAGTCATTCTCCACCAACTTAAATAGTCTTCTAGTATCATCGACTGTTTTTAGGAACATTACCAGGACATAAACTTCTTCGTCAACGGTGCTTTTTGCTACTCCAGCGTAAGTGTATTGGACATTGCTTGCGCTCCGTACTTTAAACAAAACGTGTACACTCCTTTTTCTATTTTCTGAAGTATTTGATAAGGATTACCGGAGACGGCAGTAGGATTAGTATAAGCTTTAGATTAAAATCATCAGATGATTTATTCGGGCTATACACAGTATAGTAAAATCTTTTTTGAGGGATCCAAATTTTATTCGTAATATCTGCAAGTAAGAAATTCTGTACTTCACGAATTGTATCGTGTTCTTTATCATTGGCGGACAACTGGCCCACAGTATGTTCAAAGTTAGGTTGAGTATCACGCAGAGGTCTATAAACTTTAGGGATGTGACTATAACTTTATTCTTATGTAAAATATTAACAACATAGGTTACATTTGCATGTAACTTACATAAGCAAGTATATATATAAAATGGTCTGATTGGTGAAGTAGCTGTAGTGGCATTTGAGACTACTGCTTTCTACTAAAAAGGCTTTGTTTTCTCATAGAGTTAATTTTCTTTGCAATCTTTTTTTTGTATTTTCGAACTATCTTCTCCAACTGGTCTATTTTTCCTAGAAACTTAATATTATATGTGTATAATTTTGTTCTATCTCTTTTCACTTTCTTCCCCTTGAACTAGATACTTCCGAGGGAATTAGTGTTACAGAAGAACGATTGATTCGTGTGTTTTCTAGTATTGGTGATGTAGCCGGCGTATTTACAAGTACGCTTTCAATCATCTTTTTCTTCTCCCTTCTTTTTTTATTTCCTTGTTGCCATTTTCGTTTCTTGATTCGATGTTCTCTCACGGTCATATCTGCCACTAGCTTCTTTCGAGCATGATATCTTTCTAAATCCTTGCGTTTTACTTCAGCTACCTTCTCAGGGTCATTTTTTCGTTTCTCACGACAGCGCCGGCATCTTTCTGCTGCTGTTAATGCCTTCTTTTTCACCATGATAATACCTAGAAATAAAAAATAAGTAAGTACCTAAACATTCAAGAAGATAGACAAATATTTCTGACACTTTACATAGAAATAATAATAATTCAATATTTCTCGCCATTTAATAATAACACCCGCAAAACCCAAATAGACCACATACAGCATAAATAGTGCGCGATATAGTTTATTTTACCCCTCCATCACATACTTTACCACTCGGTAACAAAATTTTGGGACGGAGTTGTTATATGACGGAGGGGTAAAAATTTGGTGCAACGATAATATTTAAACATTAACATAAAATATAGTACCAACATGCTGGCATGGAAGTATTTTTTATTACATAAGAGTAGATAATAAAAAGTAACTATAATTTATATTTTCTTAATCAATTACTTACGTGACGAAGCTGTCGCCGATTAAAGACGCAGACGCAGCTATTATCACAGCTGACGGTCGACTGACGCGCAGTCATTGTATTCCAGAGGGTAAATCGTGGCAAGGGATGAGAGGGGCCTCAATCTCCAATCGACGGCGACATAAACAAGCAGTGTAAAACGCGTATTTCGAAGGGCAACCCACGTGACATAATTTACGTATTAAAACATCAATATCAGGAGACACGTTTTGTAATTTTCTTTATATTCTATTAAAAATGATAAATAATAATGGCCACTATTACATGATAGGTTATATATTTTGCAATTAAAAAAAGGTTTTATATTTTATGTCGTCTTATAATTTTTTCGTAACATTATGGAATATACGCAAGCTAATGTAGCGGGAGACAACTGAGATTTGTATGAATTACACTTCTGTCACGCGAATTTACTACTCTGTAAGTTAATTTTTACTACAAAAATTTAACTACATATTTTTTAAAACGTATACAGCCATTATGTCTTCGGTACAGTGCATGTTTAAATATAGAAATAATATTAGTAATATTCTGGATTTTTTCTTCAATACCTGGGGAGACACCTTTTTATAGGTTAAAAAGAAGAACAACCAGTTATTGTAACGCAGGCAGCGGATTTTATAGTTTTGTTTATGGCTTAGATACCATTACATTAGTATATAATAATATTAATCTGTAGTAATATATCTGTAAGAAACGTTTTGACGAGCTCGGTGGCTCAGTCGGGAACGACGCGACTTTGACACCAACGCTCGTGGGTTCGATTCCCACACAAGGCAAACATTTGTGTGCATGAACATGTCTGTTTGTATTGGTCTGGATGTCTCAAGAGAGGTGGGGCGCATAAAAGCAGCCCGTCTGGGGAAGTACCTCCATCCCACAGAAAACCGCAGTCAAATAACAACTCCCTAGAGGGTTGTTGTGTTCCTGTGTGTGAGTGAGGTCATCAGTAAGCTCCCAAGGAGTTGCTGTGTAAGCAGCAGAGGAGGCATCGCGCGAGTAATACTTAATATATCGCAAGCGTTATTAGGCTACGGTACCCGCTTTACATCAGGTGGGCCGTATGCTTGTATGCCTCCCGACGTATATAAAAAAAATCATATAAATAGGTAACTGTATCATTGATCGGGGCAATGCAATTGGTTTAAATTTTTAATTTATTTTTCCCTTCACGGTTTTTAAAGTTGTAATGACATTCTCATGAAAGTTGGAGCACATGTTTGAAGGAAAATCTATTAAAAACACAATTTAATTATGTATGTTTATTAATATAACATAGAATTAATGTTATTTACATGAATCCCATACAACAATATTTTCTCAAAGTCTCAAAAATAAACGAGCGATAACTTCATCTTTTGTATTAAGTTCGCGAGTATGATTGTATGGAACAAAGATTAAATTAATAAGAATGACGTCATAATGAAATCTAACAAAATAAAAAAAAGAAATATGACTTTGATGTATCAGAAGTGGACATTAGAATAATTCTAATAAGCGAAAACGATTTCTATGAATACGACGTACTTATATTCTATTCTAATTGAAGGCGTGACATCAAAGAAGTCAGTTTCACTTTTCGGTTAATTTTCATAGACGTCTTTATCAGACTATCAATAGTAATTGTCGATATGTCAATTAATATTCTTCTTCTTCTTAACGTTATCCCGTTTCCCAATCCATTAGGATTGGCGGGGTCCACTACCTAAACTTAAGGATTTGGCGAAGATACTGTTTTTAGGGTTCCGTACCCAAAGCGTAAAACGGAACCCTATTACTGAGACTTCGCTGTCCGTCCGTCCGTCCGCCCGTCTGTCACCAGGTTGTATCTCACGAACCGTGATAGTTAGACAGTTGAAATTTTCACAGATGATGTATTTCTATTGCCGCTATAACAACAAATACTAAAAAATATTTAAGGGGGCTCTCATACAACAAACGTGATTTTTTTGCTCGTTTTTGCTCGATATTGATAACAGCAACAGGTAGACGCTTGAAATATTCACAGAATATTTAGTTATATATTCACTTTAAGAATAAGTAACTAAATTAAAATAAAAAAAATATTTAAGGGGGCTCCCATACAACAAACGTGATTTGTTTGCCGTTTTTAGGGTTCCGTACCCATAGGGTAAAACGGAACCCTATTACTGAGGCTCCGCTGTCCGTCCGTCCGTCCGTCCGTCCGTCCGTCCGTTCGTCCGTCCGTCCGTCCGTCCGTCCGTCCGTTCATCCGTCCGTCCGTCCGTCCGTCCATCCGTCCGTCTGTCACCAGGCTGTATCTCATGAACCGTGATAGTTAGACAGTTGAAATTTTCACAGATGATGTATTTCTGTTGCCGCTATAACAACAAATACTAAAAAATAGAATAAAATAAATATTTAAGGGGGCTCCCATACAACAAACGTGATTTTTTTGCCTTTTTATAGATAATGGTACGGAACCCTTCGTGCGCGAGTCCGACTCGCACTTGGCCGATTTTTTTTTACACGGAGCGACTGCCGTCAGTCCTCCGCTACCCAGATGGCAAACCCGATTATTCTTAGGTAAGGTCACACGTCTTTCGAACTATTATTCCTTGGACGTGTGGGTTTCCTCATGATGTTTTTCATTCTCCGCCGTACAAGTGATAATTACAAATACATACATACATATCATCACGCCTGTCTCCCATTGGGGTAGGCAGAGACTATAGAACGCCAGGTGCACCGATCCAAACATACCGCTCTCGCTTCTTCTACGCTCATCAACCTCTTCATGCATGCTCTTCGGTTTTGGGTACTTTTGATTTGACCCTTTTTCAACACATCACCAATTTGATCTATCAGTGTGCATCTAGGGCGGCCCCTCCCGACATCACCATTCACTCTTGCTTGACAAATTTCTTTCGTAACTCTTTTGTCATTCATCCTTTCTAAATGACCAAACCATCTCAGCATACCCTTTTCAATTTTTGTCACTACATCAACTTGCATTCCACAAAGTTCTCGTATCGTGCTATTTTTATTCTATTAACCATTCTTACTCCATACATACTCCTCAGCGCTCTCATTTCTACGTCGTTCACCCTGCTTTCATGCTTCTTCTGCCATACCCATGTTTCACTACCGTACATCAATGTTGGCGTTAATATACCCTGAATAATAGCAAGGCGAGCTTTGCTTTTTTGATAATTACAAATATGTACGTAAATCTGAAAACACAAATTTAGTGGTACATGCTTAGATTCGAACCGGGGACCTGTTGGTCATTAGGCCGTTTCTTTATCCACTGGGCTGTCAATTACTATTCATAGTCTGAAAAAGACACCATTGTGAATAGTAAAATTAGGAGGGGGGTGGTTATGAACGTCATTAAGTCTGATGACCTCCTTTTCCTTGGTTGTAGTGATTTTAGACTTGCAGCTTCTACTCATGGAACATTGCCAGTAAGCTGTGGTTTTATTCTGACCATGCCCGTAGAAAGTGTAGCCGTTGAGGATCGCAATTTCTTTGCCAGCAGAATTACGCACCCATCTTACTGTAGAAAAACAACAAATTACTGTAAAACATCAGTAAATTTTTCCAAGCCTGCTTGCAGAGTGGTTAAGAACGCAAATTTAACATCAAGGCTCGTTCAATTCGCCAGTTAATGGTAATCTTGGTCTTGGTGTTTTTAAGAGAGGTAGGGCGCATCGAAGCAACTTGTCTGAGGTAGTACCTGCAAGCGTTAATAGGATACGGTAACCACTTTACATAAGGTGGGTCGATTGTTTGTAAGTCTCTCGATGTCGCATATAAAAAACACAATTATTTAGTAACTGTTATACATATATATATTTATTTGACGTGCGAATTTCCTCACGATGTTTTCCTTCACCGCCAGACAAGTAATAATTCCAAATATGTACATAATTTCGAAAACACGAATTTAGTGGTACATTCTAGGATCGAATCAAGACCAGTCGCGCCTAAATATCTCAGCAATTCAAGTCTACTGACCAATGGGAGAATATTTTAACCAATTAGCCGTAAGTGCCGCGACTTTCAACTAACCAATAAGAACTGCGCGTTCTATTTTACCTCCCGACCGTAGCGGTGAATAGAGTTACTACGTAATAACGGTCTCATCGGTTCTACATAGGTTATTTCCTTGATGACGTCAGCTGACAAAAGTCGTCTCTTGCTATATAAGCAATATCAATCACGTGCTCTCTCTAAGGAATATCAGTCTCATTCCGCAGCTGTTGACGCAATAAGTTCTCATGAGCTTAGAAAACTTAATATTAGTTATTATATTTTTATGTTAGTTCAGCATAGTGGCTCCTCTTTGCCTGATGGTAAGCGAAAGAGGAGCCCAGGAGCCCAAATCGCAACTGCAACTGACAAAATACTACACTGTATCCTGTCAGTTGACGCTTCTTCACGCTTCGTTTGAAGGATCCCATATTGTAGGAAGGAGGGAACACATGTGCAGGCAAGGCTTTCCACTTTTTAATGGTACGACAAAGATAGGAGTTGCCGAACTTTTTGGTACGCGAAGAGATATTCTCAACAGTGGAACGATGACATCGCAAGCCGACACGTGTGGTTCTATGACGGAAGGGAGAGAGTGGGATAAGGAAAAACAGTTCTTCAGAGCACTCGCCATGGTAAAGGTGGTAAAATACGCTTAGAGAGCCTATGTCTGTACGGAGTTGAAGAGGTTCTAGGTTTTTAGTGACCTCTTCGTCGTCAATTATGCGGATAGCCTATATGAATATACCTAGCATATTCAGGCTATCTCGCATACTGAGGGAAGCACCTTGAAGACTGGGAGTGGGAAGGAAGGGGGACATTTTTGTTGTAAACGCGCAAACCTGAGTTTTCTCAGCATTAAACTCAACCAGGTTATTGGAACCCCATTTACTAATGAGATCCAAAACCCGATTCAGTTCAACGACAAGACTCTCACGCCTCTCACCGATTTCTGTCCGACCAGCACCAGGCCGACCGACAGGCCCTGTGGGACACCGGCATTCACTGACATGAACCGCGAAGCGCATCCATCTGCAAGGACGCGGATTCTACGCCGCTCATGCAGGAAGCCAGCAATTTAATTACAAAGCTGGAGGGGCAGACCGTATGCCGGAAGTTTGGAGAGTAGTGATTTGTGCCAGATCCGATCAAACGCCTTAGCGATACATGTAAATACGGCTCTGAACGCCCAGGTTTACATGCACCCAGAGGATAGGAAAGGAGGAATCCTCTAGGTAGGGCAACATAAACAAATCTGTGTCTCCGTCAGGAAGAGCATGGCGGGCCGTGCCGTCTCAAGGTGTTGGTGGACGGCATTAAGGTTAGAGTGGAGTCCGCGGATGTTAGCGAACTCAACCTTGAACAGGGTGGTGGGGGAGTGCACCGCTGTTAGACCATCTATTCCTATTTGCGCTGTCATGAGAAGTTTAAACAACGGAAGCGTGAAGCGAGAGAGAATTGCCACGACATTGGGGAAGAAACGCGGTAGACTGTTTCTCCATTAGTTTGTCAACAAAGGAGTTGTACTGATTCGTCGGACGGATTGGGCCCCCGAACCCCCCCGGAGGTAGTCGCCGGGTCCCCACCATCCGGTCACCAATCGGCACGACGATCTACCCCGAGATTATGCGCGGTATGAAAGGGCAGCCTCTCAAGGTGGTTATCTTGATTGGGCCCTTGTACTATACCACGGGCGGCCAGCGGCACAACCGTTTCAACGGGTCTCCCTGGCCGACGGGTCAGCCCAGTCCTTCTGACAATGGATAGATAGAATCCACCACTGTTTGCGGGAACAGTCGCGACAACGCGCGTTATCGCGTCAACAATCCCCGAGCACTGGTTATACACCAGCTGATCCCGAAACGCGACGCACTCATAGGTACGCCACTTCACGGGTGTTTCGCCGTGTGTACGGTGGTAGCCAACCAGGCGGGTATTTACCCTACAACCAGCTTAATGATTACTTAATGATTTACCAGCAATCTTCAGCATCTTGCACTCGAGAAACACTCTAGTTTATCTGAGGACGCTATTGGAAACATTTCTTGGTAAGCTTAACAAAAAGAAAGTTCAACGTGTACTTAAAAAATATATCCCATTTACTATTTATTAGTAAAGAAAATAAATAGTGCGTATAGGATTGATTTCAAATCAAGAATGTGATATTCAAAGCTATATCATTTTAAAGTCTATAAAAAACACCATTATGAATCGTATAGTTAGGAGGCGAGTGATTGTGAACAGTATTCAATCTGATGACATCTTTTTGTTTGGTGGTGGTGAATCTGGCTTTACAGACGCCAGTCATGGTGCATTGCCAGTTCTTCGTGCTCTTGCTCTGAGCATGCCCGTAGAATGTATAACCGTTGATGATCGCAATTTCTTTGCCAACTTTGTTCAGAACCCATTTTACTGTAGGAAAAATGATTTGATCAGATAAATTGTAATATGTTCAATGTTAAAGTAAACATATCTACAAGCACTATATACTATTATACCAACCCTTACTCATCGCACTGCAGTGATACGGGTCTCCCTTCCGAAGAAGTTTAGAGCATACTCCATCACGCTGCTCAACTGCGGGTTGGCGGAGGCAATTGTTATCTTAACGACTGTCATCTATCGACAACAGCAGAGACCGACAGCTTAACGTGCCCTCCGAAGCACAAAAAAATCTCGAGATAGATAAAGCCATCCATAGACAGGGCTGCGGTGACGTTACTTAACCTGCGTGTTAAGTTACAATGACACGCACAACGACACCATCAAGTTACGTCTGCAAGAGCTTTGAATAAAGTATAGCTTCTTAGAAGCTATACTTTAAAGCTGTATTTTTTTTACAGCGTATGTATATCTTGTGGAGTAAACGCCAGGTTTCTTGTGGAGTAAACAGAGAGAACCGAGCGCCATAAGACGCGGTCCTTACATATCTCACTCGCTTCTTTAACATTCATTGCTCATTTCCTGTACGCCGGTTCCAAGGGCTCCTGACATCACCTTCTAACAAAACACGACTCCTACAGGCGAGGAAGACCAACACGTACTTACCATGAATAAATTGATTGATCCTTCCACTTCCGTATTGTAAACCTGTATCGTTTCTTTCGTTTTATTATTCTTTCATCCTGCATTCATTCTACATGTCTGAATCAACTTCCAAAGGTCGCTGATTTAGCTTAACGGCTATCCATTGAAAGCTGTCCGGATCAGTATTAACGGACAATCTAGAGACAAGATACAACGTTGGGAGGTGCACAAGCATTCGGCCCTCCTGATGTAAACCGGTTACCGTAGCCTATGAACGCTTGCAATACATTAAGTTTCACTCGTACCTAACATGCTAACACAGCAACTATTTAGGAGCTTACTGGCGACCTCACAGAAACACAACAATACTCCAGGGAGTTGTTATTTTTTATACTACGACGAATAGCAAACAAGAATACGGTCCGCCTGATGTAAAGCGGTTACTGTAGCCTATGAGCACTAGCAACAAAAAGAATTTCGCTAGCGCGTTCCCGGATGGATACATATGGACTGTTTTGATGCACGCTACCTCTCTTAAAAACACTCCAACCAAGACAAGTTCATGCACAGAAATATTTGTCCTGCCTGGGAATCGAACCCACGAACGTTGGTGTCAAAGTAGCGTTACTAACCACCACGCCACCTCGTCCGTCGATATATACGAATAGGTACTGGATATAAGTAAAAGCATAAAAATTATGTGTTATTGACACTTTATTGCTTTTGACATTTTTACAACATAGATTCAAGTTTCGGCCTTAATTTGTAGTACTATATATGTGTTTATTTAAAATTCATTTAATTTTCCAAACAATACAAACATTGACATTGACATCAATATCAACGGTAAAATGTTGAACATGGGTAGTTAAAAATTGAATTATATTTAAGATACTATTGAATGACTTATTTATGGTTGTTGGATAAATCCCATATCTTTATACTTTATATATCTTATAGAAAACACCTCGATGAATCGTAAAATGTGGCGGCGGGTGATTATGAATTATGTTGAATCTGATGACTTCCCTTTGCTTGGTGGTAGTGAATCTGGCGTTGCAAGCTCCAGCCATCGTGCATTGCCAGTTGCTTGTGGTTTTGGTCTCCCGGTGGCCATAGAAGGTGTAACCGTTGAAGATCGCTATCTCTTTGCCAGCTCTATTTCGAACCCATTTTACTGCATGGAAATATACTTATTTTGTGATATAATAACTATTACTAAGAAATAGAAGAAGAAATAATTTTGTAAAAGAACTTGTCTACTTCTTAGACACAAAACTTAGCTTAAACTATGATAGAATACAAGCATAATGAAAACTTTTCAACATACAACTGGAAAACGAATTCATTAAAGTCGACGAATAATCATATAGTTGCTTTATCTCCACTAGATCCGACTTTAATGAAATCTTTAATTAAAGTTTCTATTAAATATCTCAGCGTTTTCACATTCAACAAATATTTAATACAACTACAAAGAACTTATAAAAGAAAAAACAAACAAAGATGTTGAAAGACGAGTAAGTACATGTATGAATGGACCATTAAATGAAATTTTAGGTAGCAAAAACCTAAGCCAGAGGGCACAGGTCGTTGTATATATCTCGGTGCTTAGACCATCGCTAATGTACGCAACGTTAATATCATTCATAAACGCATTCGAAATGCAAACGTTGCGCAATATCTGCGGAATATCGGCGATATAAGAAAGAATGTTGGTGTTATAGAGAGTTCTCAAAATTAGCAATGGTTCTACATCCTAATCCTGTTCTATGCACCACCTTTAGGTTGATGGTAGAGAATTCAATAGTATTAAGCCCACAGTTGTACATATTTATGCACAAAGTTCAAATAAATAAATAAAAGGCATGCTCCATTACATCAGACATGAAGAAAGAATGCCCGAAGAAAGAATGACTAAACAGATCTACAACGCAAAAGATGTACTAACCCCATGCTCAGAATGACAAAACTAGTCGTGGTGATTTACCAGGAGGCTTAAAAGTTGGCAAGCGTGGATAAAATGGAGTACAGATATTAAAATGCAAGTGAGATATTCTCCCTGTCTACCCTGCTACCCTGCAAAGAACATCAGGTGAAAATATAGATAGATAATAAAGAAGGAAGATAGGCTATTAACAATGCACTATTATTATTTACCAGACGGGTTCACGAAATGAATTTAATTTGATGACTTTTTCTTTGATAGTAATGAATCTGTCTTTACAAGTTTAATTCATAGTTCATTACCAGCAAGAGGATTTTTTAACTAGGACATAATAAAATCACATAATCTAGTTGAAAGGAAAAATGATAAGGATGTAGCTATTTAAAAAAATCGGCCAAGTGCGAGTGGGACTCGCGCACTAAGGGTTCCGTACCATTATTTATAAAAAAGGCAAAAAAATCACGTTTGTTGTATGGGAGCCCCCTTAAATATTTATTTTATTCTATTTTTTAGTATTTGTTGTTATAGCGGCAACAGAAATACATCATCTGTGAAAATTTCAACTGTCTAACTATCACGGTTCATGAGATACAGCCTGGTGACAGACGGACGGACGGACGGACGGACGGACGGACGGACGGACGGACGGACGGACAGCGGAGCCTCAGTAATAGGGTTCCGTTTTACCCTTTGGGTACGGAACCCTAAAAACAGACAACAGAAATATTTTCTAATTATATTTTTATATAGTGTACAAATTATTTTTAATTATAGATCTTGTATGTCCGTGTTAGGATAAATATAATATTTTCTTATGACCAGCAAACATACTCGCAATATCTAAAAGATGTGAATTTCTAAATCATTGCCATCCATATCTATCACCCTGCTGCTTTCCAGGACCCTTTCATTCAATAAATTGTACAAAGCTATAGTAACAATAAATAGTTTTTCTAGGGTTTACAAGGGTTCTCAAACCTAGAGACAGTTTACACATTCAAACGTACAAATTTTACTATCACATAGTATCACCATACTTTCTCGTTCTTTCTCACAATCTCGAAGTTGGACTGAAGAAAAATTTGTTGATTAGTTCTAATTATCGATATTCCGTGTGATACTTGAAACTCCTTACATATATTTTACTATACTTTGTAGATATGTGTTTGGGACCGTTTTGTAGATATTGTTGCTATTCAGTTATTCTAGCTAGTTAGCTGTGGATGAGCAGTACCCCTTATCACAATAGTAACATAAATCAATTGCGCGAGTGAAATCAAATTTGCTGTACAACTACGGAAACATTCATCTAAAGCCTAAAAAATACACCATTGTGAATCGTGAATTTCGGAGGAGTGTGTTTATGAGCCACATTGAATCTGACAACATCCTTTTGCTTGGTGGTAGTGAACCTGGATTTGCATACTCCGTTACTACAATGCCAGGAACTTGTGCTCTTATTTCGATTATCGCAATAGAAAGTATAGCCGTTGACAACAGCGATCTCTCTGCCAGCTGAATTTCGAACCCATTTCACTGCAAGAACACATCAATTTTCAATATGGAACTACCATAATCTAGTCAAAACAGTGATGTTTAAAGTCATATGACAATAATGAACAGCAAGATACATATCTTAAGGTTTTACATATTTATTAAACAAAGAATTATTCTCCAAACGTTTCACAAAGCTATTATCGACGACTAGTAAGAGGCCATCTTCTCCTTTTTACTAGCAATGAAATTTTACAATTGATTGATAACTATGGCACGCTTATTATAATAAAATACTAGTCAATATACATCGACCAGAATGGCGAAGAAGTCGATGCACTAGAGTGGTATCTAGGGGAGAATTACAACAAATTTGACAATAGAAAGATTGAATGAAAAACATTTCGATTTGCCAACTTTTATTGTGTTCGCGCTAATGATTTCCGATTTTCTAAAACTCAGATATGTAGAACAAAAATAAATTAATTTATTATTAAACTGAAACCAATTTCGCTATTTTTATACCACGTTGAGTTGTACTAATTCAACAACTCATAAGCTTTATGTTTACTTTTCACATTCTACTTCCGCAGGAACACATGAAATATCAAATATATGTTCGATGTTATGACCCGTGCTCATCATTTAAATTCTATAAAAGATACCATTATGAATAGTAAATTTACGAGGCGCGTGATTATGAATGATATTAAGCCTGATAATGTCTTTCTGTTTGGTGGCTGTGAATCTAGCTTTGCAGGTCTTATTCATAGTGCACTGCCATGAATTTGTGCTCTTGCTCCGACCGTCGCAATAAAAAGTATAGCCCCCGATGATTGCAATCTCTTTACCAGCCATATTACGGACGAAAGTTACTGTAAAAAAACAAGAATAATTTTGTCAAATGAAAATTATTGCTCACTGTTCGCATCGTTCAACCAAAATTGAAACATATCATTAAACATCGTAAGTTTACGCGACAAGTAATTATGAACGGTATTGACTCTGATGATGAGCCCCAGTACTTCGTTAGAAGCAATTTCATAGATGCTCGTAGCACCTTAGCGGCGAAGCAAATTATATCAGGTGGAAAACCAACACGCTTCTATAAAGCTGTTCCATAGCACTTGGACGCATGTAACATGAGGAGAATAGCTTTAGAGATTCTTGACGACAAAGTCGAGAAACCCTTCAGAAAATGTATAATTAGCTGCGGTCTTCTGTAAGTCGGGGGCACTTTAAAGTACTCCACGTACAGGTGACTTTGACTCCAAAGAAGATAAAATTGTAAGCTACTAACAGACTCTCTATATATACCTAAGGATAAAGTAGCGAGATGTGGTGAAGAGTTTCGATCGTTATTGTCAGTACAATACAATATATTGTTCTAAAAATTAATGCACATGTCCTAATTAGGAAAATATTTATTGCCGTATAAATTTGGCTAAATCGCAGTTATACAACCGAATCTCAACTTTGCACGTGTCATTATTACCACATATTTTTCCAAAATTATGTTGTACTCAGCACTCATTTTAATGCAATTAAATTGATGATTATTCACACATTCTTACTTCTTTATTTAAATTTGCCAAAATATTACTATGAGTAAGTTTTTCTGAATAACTTCCCCCTTAGCAATTGTAAATCACACTCACAAGTAGTCGTTCCTTTCCGCCACTGCTCTTTTGATTTTTAATCTGAATTAGGGCAAACAGAATAAATTGGTATATTTATAAATTACTTATCTCCATTATGGAACAGTAAAATTGGGTTCAGAATTATTATGAAGTAAGTTTTTATCAAAACTTCTCCATTCTTCGAAGTTTTAAAACCAGCCTTAAAGTTTATTGTTCCTGTCTTACTGCTGATTTTATTTTTATTTTCCTAAATTATCTTGCTTATAGCAAACTCTATTTATAATTTAATTAATATGCCATTATGAATAGTGAAATTGGGCGGAGAATGATTATGAAGTAGGTTCTTTCGAATAAGTTCCCCTTTCTTCGTAGTGGTGAAGCGGGCCTTACATCCCCGCCTGTTGCATTGCCATCCGTCTGTAGTTTGATTCCGTCCATCGCAGTAGAAAATGTATTCACTAAATATCGCAACGTCACTGCCACAACTGTTTTTGAGGTAAATCACTGTAACGACAACGTACATCTATTTTTTAATTGGAATATTTTTGTACAGTCGTATTACGATGCTGAATAGCCTATACATTCCTTAAAAATAGGGCTATCAAATGTAAAAAATGATTTTCAAATCCGATTGTACGCTCACCGGTTTCCAGGGCATGATTCAAGGGGCAATTCTAACTAGACTGTCCATAAATACCGTTACATAGACACGTTTCTTTTTGTCAACTCTTTAATTATTTTGAATTTGGAACGTGTTTATTATGTTAAAATCTTCATTCGATTTCCCGCCGTTTTGCATATTTTATTTGAG
Organism: Pyralis farinalis; assembly: GCA_947507595.1. Lineage (NCBI taxonomy): Eukaryota > Metazoa > Arthropoda > Insecta > Lepidoptera > Pyralidae > Pyralis > Pyralis farinalis. The sequence continues at coordinate 7,142,477 of OX382270.1, forward strand.
TTTATTATCAAATTATAATATCGAATGAATTGCAGTGATTGCCTTGCACAAAGTGGATACGGAGCCGTCGGTCATAGTCAAGACACTTCAAAAACTTGGTATCAGCCGTATGTTCGTATATCATACTATCGAGAGATATACCGACACATCCTCTGTTGAAGACCATAAAAGATCGGGCTGACCGCGTGCTGTTAGAACTACGAAGGCTGTTAATGCTGTTAAAGCCAGAATTCGCCGGAACCCCATTAGGAAACATAAAATCTTATCGCGCAAACGTAGATTTCCGCTAGGACTCTGTCGCGTATAATTAAATAAGACCTGAAGGTCGGCACTTATCGTCGATATACAGGATATGCTCTAAATCCATCCCTACAGTTGAAGAGAGTGGATCGATCAAAAAACCTTCCGTCGCTAGTGAAAGGCACAGAAATATCCTCTTTACTGATGAAAAAATTTTCACGTTTGAAGAACACTACAACAAGCAAAATGACAAAGTGCACGCACACAGTGCTAAAGAAGCCGCCCAAATGATCGGAAAGGTACAACGTGGTCATCATCCTGCGTCTGTAATGGTTTGATGGACGGTGCCTTATCAAGGAGTAACAAAGCTGCATTTTTGTGAAAAAGGAGTGAGGACTTCAGCCAAAGTGTATCAAGCGACTGTCTTGGATCCTATTGTGAAACCTCTCAGCAATACACTTTTAAAAAATGTGCCGTGCATTTTCCAGCAAGGCACTTGGTCACAAGGCACGAACTATCCAAGCCTGGCTCAAAACCAACGTCCCGGACTTTACAAGAGCTGAAGACTAGCCCTCGTCTAGCCCAGAGCTGAATCCCTTAGATTACAAATTACGGTCAGAATTAGAGGACATGGCCTGCTCGAAACGATACGCCGATATTGTCTCTTAAGAAATTTCTATAGAAAACAGTGGCTAAGTTTCCCATGGAAACAGTGCGTAAATCCATAGATTCGTGGCCAGACAGATTAAAGGTATCTGTATCAAAGCAAAGGTGGCCATTTCGAATAGAATCATTTTATGCTGAGACTGAGTGTCTGAGATTTTAAGCTGAGAGAGAGAACCATAAATAAGTACATATAAGTTTACTTAAGATTACACACATTACTTCATAAAAAAATATGCATATCCATTTGTACCAGAAATTATGGCTGGACTAGGTACTTATTACTCATATATGCTCATTTTTTCACTATGGAATCGAAATCATGAAAGTATTTCGCGTACTAAATATATGAACATTAATAATCTTTATATCGAAGAAATTTATTTTTGTTTTCATGTGGATATTTTAATCATAATGATGACTAGAATATCCCCCTCATTATAATCATCGCTTTTAGGCATAGAGAAATACGACCTGCGACGGACAGTCCGCCATAGGGCGTATACTTTCATCGTTTAGCGTTATCTATGTACTAATATATAACGCGGAAGAGTTTGTTTTGTAAAGATTTGACATTAGTGTACTCGTAAAATGGAGTCCCTAAATAGAAAGAGATTGCAAAGAAACGGTCACTTTAAAATACGTTTTACGTGGTATTAAACTAATGCAGTTGATTTATTATTGATGATTTTATCAGGCGAAGAATCTACTGAATTGAACAAATTGGTTCCACATTTTTTTTTAAATAAGGGTAATTTTTTTCTGCAAATAAAACAAAATAAAGATAATAAAGTGTTATATTGTATGTTATGTTAAACATAAAACAAAACATAAATTGTAACATTATTAAAATAATATATATTATTATTATTATTAATTATTAAAAGTATTTATTTCGGACAACAAAAATCCATTTTGGTTAGTGAACACTTAAAAACTATGTTAGTAGCTTATTTCTAGAAGAGATTTTGTCTTAGCCAACATCTTGCCGATTAGTGGACAATCCCCACTCTCGGCTACCGCCTTCAGCACGCTGTTGCCGCTGTCGCGCACTCTGCGTACCAGTGAGCCGGTTTTTTTCCGTAGGATAGCCTCAAAACTATCCACGTCCGCCAACGCAAACATTGCAGACGCGCTACAGCAGCGCGGCAGCCGCATCAGCGCCCTAAACGCGTTATTGTATTGAACACGTAGGACACTGTAGGACTTTTTGGTGTGATTGACCCATAAACTACTGGAGTAGAAGGACGTGCAGTAAGCTTTAAACAATGTAATTTTAACTGCGTCTGAACAGCGACCAAATCTATGGGCCAGCATGTTCGCCCTGACCGACAGTGCCCTACGTTCCCTTTCCATATCGTCATCATCTTTCAGACTATCAGTAATTACGTGCCCAAGATATTTAAATTGGAACACTCTATCCAGTGGTTCGTTATATAACATTACGGGGGGTATAACTTTGGGACATTTAGTACCAGCCTTAAAAACCATATATTGTGACTTCTTGACATTGTAACACAAACCATGTGAGACGGCATAGTTTTCACAAGCACTTAGTAAGAGTCTAAGTGCACTGATCGAGGGAGCCAGCAGCACCATGTCATCCGCGTAGCTGATGCTATTGACACATACGTTACCAATATGGCAACCGACCTTCATGCTGCTGAGCTCCCTGACCAGCGCGTCAACGTATAAATTGAAGAGTTTAGGCGAGGTCAGGCCCCCCTGCCTCACCCCGCACTCCATCCTGTATGGCTCGGAGTACTCGTCCGCCCATCTCACATAGTTCACTTGGTTACCATACCAAAATTTAAGCACATCGATGTAGCCATCTGGCAGACCGAGACCATCCAGCTTACGCCACAAGATGTCATACGAGACCAGGTCGAACGCTTTAGAAAGGTCTAGGAAACAGGCGTACACCGGTGTACGTCTGTCCGTGTAATACTTGACAGTATGCTTTAAACTCAGTATCGCAGTTTCTGTCGATAGACCACGCGTGAAACCATGCTGGCCATCGTGTAGCGTAAGATGATTTTCTAACATCGAATTAAGCACACTATCAAGCATTTTTGCTATTATGGTAGCTAGTGAGATTGGTCTATAGTTCGACCTATCCGACACATCACCCGTACGGTTTTTCACAATTGGAACCACCGTGGTCCTCATCAGGTCTGCCGGCAGGTAAGAGTGAGCAATACATACATTAAATAAGAGCGCCAGAACTCTAGGGAGATGTCCACCCGCATGCCTTAGGTGTTCGATACTGAGACCATCGTGTCCCGGCGACTTTCCACTGACCATAGAGTGGATGACATGTTTAACTGTTGCAGCAGTAACAACTATGGTTAATTCACGCTTGGCCTCAGTACCGCACACAAAATTTGACGGCCCCAATGGTGACGTCACCTGGAACTGATCTCTAAACAGGTTAGCTATCTGGCTCGCACAGTTCATTCCGCCTACGGATTCAGGAAGGCTAGGCCCAACGTTGATTTGATTAGTGGACCTCCAGAATCAGCAAATCTTTAGGAAGACTTTACATTTAATATTGTACGTTCTGAACATAATATATTAATCTATTGGTACGATTGTTAGAAGCCATCTTATTAATGGTAGTATTTTATTTAAAATATCTATTTGGACTAAGGTTGCATTTGCCTCGTTAGTCGCCATAAGTAATTTAGCTTATTCCCTGTTTCTATAATTTTAGTGTAACATAAATTTGATGACCGCAACCGTTCTGTGAAGTAGTTCTACTGAACTATACGTAGTATATCATCTTAACAACAAATACATCCGCTAGCCCATTGTCCTCAAGTGTAATTTACAATTTAGATGCATTTTTTTTAAAATACAACGACGATAGTCATAGAAACATATGGCCTACCTGATGTAAAGCGGTTACCGTAGCCTATGAACGCTTGCAATACATTAAATATCATTCGTGTGATACCACCTCTGCTACTAACACAGCGACACCGTGGGAGAACACACGAACCCTTCAGAGAGTTGTAATTTGACGGTGATTTTCATTGAGGTGGAGGTACTTCCCCAGTCGAACTGATTTGATGCGCCCTATGTATAGACGGGTTGCTTCGATATACTACAATAGAGCAAGCAGTTCTACATGGCAGCAAATTTTGCAAAGCATAGCGTTCCACTTCGCGGAACGCTATCTTTTTAAATCCTAATACCCACAGGAGCGAGAAAAGCGGGAAAACGGCAGCGATCCGGTACAGATTTTTTTTGTAACATTCGAGTTTGTATGCAATCTGTCACACAAAGAGCGGGCGCGATGCGATCGTTTTTTAAGTAACATGTTTTGTACAAACACGAATGTTACAAAAAATTCCGTCCCCGTTCGCTGTCGCTTTTCCGCTTTTCTAGCCTCTATGTTTTAACCCTCTTGGCTCAAATTCGAATAAAAATTCCATTACGTATTGTAAAGTTAGGAGGAACGTGATCGTGATTTGGATTTTTCCGGATGATAATTCCATTTCTCGTAGTAGTGAAGCGTGCCTTGCATTGCCTTTTCTTGCACCGCCACATCACCGTTGTATTACTGCATCTATCACAATAGAAAGCATATCCGTCCATCACCGCAATGTCTTTATCGTTACTATTTTTCAGGAACATTGCTGTAACAATTTTGTATAATTCGCTTATAACCATTCATGTTAAAAAATAATATACACACACTTTATTGCAAAAAAAAACATACACTTATATATTAAGTAGACAATGTCTTATCAGGGTAGTCCAATTTTTTTCTTTAGATCACAACAACTAGCCACTTAGAAAATTTTAACAAACGTAAGCCAAAGGTTGCCAAATTTTTATTTTCATGTCACTGCTTTGAAAATCAATGGTGCGCATATTTTACGTTTATTTCTAGATGATGGCGATTGACTATGTATTGGTAGTATATTTTTTGTTCATATCTACTAAGATATACTAAATCGGGAAGTTTATAAAGCACATGATCTATCTGATGTGAAACCGATCTTCAGAGCACTCACCATGGTAAAGGCGGTAAAGTATACTTAGCGAGCCAATGTTCAATGAGCCTCTACGAAGTTGAAGAGGTTCTAGGTTTTTGGTGACCACTTCGTCGTCGATTATGCGAATAGCCCGTCGCTGCAACTTCCAGAGGCGGCGGTGCGAAGAACCGGTGTACATATTGGAAAAGAAGCGCGGTGGACTGTTACTCCATTAGTTTGTCGACAAAGAGCTGTACTGATCTGACGGAGGTAGGTAGTCGCCGGGTCCCCACCATTCGGTCACCAACCAGCATGACCCCGGGCCCGTCGGGTCAGCTCAGTCATCCTGAATATGGATAGACAGAATGTTTTTCTATGACAATGTCCCGTATCGGTAACAAAAAGTGTCCACGTTTGTGCAGCGCCTTATATGATCAACAAAATTACAAATGTTAGTTTAGTCTAGCTTTTATTTCTTCTAGTATTTTCCAAATCTGATTGCTATAAGAAATAGTCAATTATTAATGAATTACTTTACTAGTTCTGAAATGCTATAAGTATATGGCCTTTGCTTAAAGTCTAATGAACATTCCTTTGTGTACTGTAAATTTAGGCGGCTCATGGTTATGATCTTCAGTTTTCCGGATCACAGTTCGATTCTTTGAAGTGGTGAAGCGAGCCCGGCATTGCCTCTTGGTGCATCGCCACATGAGCGTTGATTTATTGATACCATTACAGTAGAAAGCATATCCATCCATTATTGCGATGTCTTTATCACTGCTATTTTTCATGTCGCTACTGTTTTTCAGGAAAGTTACTGTAACAATTTAGTATTATTAGAAACTTTCTAGTTAGTGTTATTCCATAGCTTAATACATTAGGACCCGCCAGGTCTGCTATCTAAGCCTAAGGATTTGGCGAAGATGTTGTCTGCCGTCAGACCTCCACAACGCAGTGGGAAAACCAACACTTTTTAAGTAAGGTAAAGTCTTTCGAAATATAATTTCTTGTAAACGTGCGGGTTGTAGCAGATACTTTTTTTGATGGAGTGTGTGTCATAGACGTGTCAATCCATATTGCCAAACCTTCTTCAGTGGTTGCAAGAATGTTCTACGAACTGATTACCATGTCTCAACACCGAGTCTCTCTTTAGCTTAGGATACGCTGGGGCTGCGATATCTAATACAGATAAAAGCCCCTCTCAAAATAAAGATTAAAATAAATGTAACACCTACCCTTTAAGGTGTAACAGACGTAAACCTGTTACATTAAATAAATTTCTACGCAATTATATTTAACAAAATAAACGTTAAAATTAAAATGTAACTGATTAACCATCGTGCGGTGTTATCTAGGACGTTAAGTAAACAATGAACGCGGGGCGCGGTGGAGGGACGCGACACCGGCGATCGATCGTCATTCGATCTGCGGAGCTCACCAGTCGGCGAGAAACCTCACTGAGTATTGTCTGTATCAATTGTTTCTCTGCTCGGCGTCTCAATCTCAACGTTCGATTTGAATTTGTGTTGCTTAGTTCTCATAGATGCATACTCATATAAATATCGTATACATACTTGAGTGTGAAGTTGCTTGAGAAGTGCTAATATCCCGTGCTGGGTAAGTTGTGCATAATAACTAATATCCGTTACATTATATATATATAGTGTATTGTCTGCTTACTTGTTGGTAGATTGTTACTTTTACATACAACCTCCTTTTGTTAAATAATAAATTCTTAATATTGCCATCAGTTATAATAATGTATCCGTTTCTGATTTTTTTATGTAACTGCCACTCATCTCAGCTTACTGTTTAGATCTCACTCCACATAAATCTGCTAGTATCTTGATTATGAACCGCTCGTGCTTGCAATTCAACCATCGTTCATATTCACTTGTTCTATAACTAAATATGAACATATCCATCCACACAGGAACAACGCTGACCCTAGAACTTGTACAACTCGAGCACCAAGTTGTCTTCCTGGCTACTGCCGTGCAGCGGCGGGTACTCTCACTTCAAACCTGCACTCAACGGAGAAGACCTCGACAGCTCACCGGCGCGGCGGCGTTAAGGGGAGTGAGATTAGAGGGAAACACCTTAAGGTCTACCTACGCCCTGTCTATCTATACACCATTCTAGTTTTCTTTTACCTCTTAATATAATATTTGTTAAAACTTAATTTTGCCCGTTTTATTTCGAAATTTAATTTCGAATTCTGAAATTAAAAACGTGACAAAGGGAAATCCCTTGAAGTGATGAGCGTGAAGTTATACAAGTAAAACCTTTTTTATACAACGTTGGGATGCATACAAGCGTACTGCCCACCTGAGGTAAACGTAGCTTATGAACGCTTGTAAAATACGTATGCCAACTCTGCTGCTAACATAAAAACTGGCTAAGGCTCTTACTGGTGACCTCACTCACACGTAGCAACACAACAACCTTCCAGGAAGTTATTATTCGGCTGCGGTTTTCTGTGAGGTTGAGGTACTTTCCTAAACGGGCTGCTAAGAACACTCAGACAAACATGCATGTTTATGTACACAAATGTTTGTCCTGTATGGAAATTTAGCGTTGATGTCAAACTAGTGTTATTAATCACTGCGCCACCGGCTCGTCAACACCCGAGGCCGAGTAATAACCAGGATGTCTCTTAAAAATATTCATTTATATGAATAATAAGAAATGACTGTGCGAACAAAGTTATTACACCAAAATACACCAGAAATTCACTCAGGTACAGTTTATGTATTGGATGTATCATTAATGTTGAATACACATTAGTTGCATAATGGCAATAGAGGTTATATATTATAGCCAAAATCAACAGGGGCGAAAAAAGCGGAAAATCAGCAGCGATCACACGGCGCCGATTCATGCCCGGTTTTTGTGTCACAGATTGCATACAAACATGAATGTTACAAAAAATCCCGTAACGGGTCAGTCGCAGCCACTTTCCGATTTTGCTCCATCTGTGGGTTTCGGCTTTTATTCGTTTTAGAAAATACTCCCAAAGGCAGTTTATATAAACACAGTTTATTTAAATCCTAACGAACACTCCTTTATGAATTCTAAAATTAGGCGGATCGTGATCATGATTTGGATTTTTTCGGATTATAATTCCATCCTTTGTAGTTGCGAAGCGAGCCTTGCATTGCTTCTTCTTGCACCGCCACACGACTGTAGTACTCGTGTTACTGCATTCGTCACAATAAAAAGCATATCCATCCATTACCGCAATGTCTTTATCACGGCTGCTTTTCAGGATAATTACTGTAACCATCACGTAGTATTCGGTTTTATGTATAGTATCTAATAAAATCATGCTTATGTTTACTTACAAGCTATCATTTTTTTCAAGAACTATTAGATATAAATATAACTGTAGAACTATATCGAATGCAGTACTATTATAGTCCCTGTGACTTTGTGTCTCTGCAATGCTATGAAGCATTCGTCGCTACTAAGACTCCTGACACTACCTTCTGATAACACATGATCAATTTAGTAGTAATGAGTCTAGAGACCTTCCTCGGGACCTATATTCTACTACTTCTGATTGTCTTGCTTAACGACCTTGAAGCTTGCGTCTCTGTCCTTCATGCTGCGAGTGAGTGAAAAGCAATGATGTATCTGGTAGATGCCCGATTTATAGAAATTCACAAATAGGTTCTCAAAAAGTTGTGAAATAAATAATAAAATAAACAATTCAACTCGTACAAGTATCACGTTTTTGTTGTAACATATAAGTTAGATTAAAAATAGGTCCTTACATATATATACAATAAGACATGTCACTATTTAAAGAAGAAAAATATCAATGTATTACCATTTGCTTTCAAAACTAGGACAGATTCTTTAAAATGCGAAATAATACAAACAGTCAATGATAAGTCGATAGCTTGAAATAAAACATATACACGCATGTTAAACACATGTCATATGCACAAAAGTATTCGCCTATATATTAAGTCTACACTAATATTGAGGTGAATTACATTTTGCAATTTGATATACATAATAAAATTACACAACAAAATTCATAATCACTACACTCCCACGAAACGTCACAAGAACGTAGACATTGAAAACTGAAGCACAATGTCGTCACTTTCTGAATGAAATAAAGCATTATTATTATTATTACCTTATTGTGACTTTTGGCACCAAATATAGCTTTGTTGCCTATTTAATAATAAATAAATATATTTAAGCTGTAATTCTCATAATTTACCACCCTCGTTTTAAAAACAATATGATTTCCCATATTTCTCCGACTTGAATATCGAAGAAAAATGTGAAATACTTATATTTACTCTTTTCAATCTATATGCTGCAGACAGTGGCAGATCAAGCTAAACTATCATGCATATAAGGTTATAAAACCGCAAATACAGTCTTTAATGAAGTTATACTCAAACCTCAGAATACTGTATTCTGAGTGTCAAACTTATGTGAGAATGGAACGTTAGGAACTTCACAGCAAAAACAGAATCCTAATGATGCGTTTCTATTGAATTAAACAATTTTTAACGGAAGTATCGCGTGTTTTATTTATTTTGTTGGACCTGACGTTTCGAACGCTTTGCAGCGTCCGTGGTCGCAGGAAGGAAGAAGACAGCCAGGACCACGGACGCTAAGACAATACTATAGGTTTCTAGTTTAAAAATCATTAAAATGGATTTCAATGTTACTTAATAATGCAATACTAAAATTACTAAAATTAAGACCTTTAAATAGTAACCTCTGATGCGGCCTTATCCAAAAACACCTTTTCAAATTCTGATCAACACGCCTTTATGTATTGTAAAACTTGGTGGAACATGATTATGGTTTGGGTTCTTTCGGATCACGGCTCCTTTCTTCGAGGTCGTGAAACGAGCTCTGCATAGCTTTTTGGTGCACCGCCATACTACAGTAGTGTTACTGCCTCCATTACAGTAGAAGGAATATCCGTCCATTATGGCAACATCTTTGTCACTACTGTTTTTCAGAAAAGTCACTGTAACAATTTCCAATGTTAATTTTTTTTTTATACATGCTTTTAAAGTAGATTATGATAACTATTAATAATAAAAAAATAATTTAGTACTACAATACCTACATGCAGCATCTTTAAAACACTTGTTGTATTTCTTAACTGTGTCTAAATTGATGGAGAAATTCGATTAACAGATCGGAAAAAAAGAGTTTTCAATAAATAAGGCGCTGATAGATTTATTATTACTTGTATATGAACGACAATTACAAAAAATGTATGTATGCCGAGTAAACACATAGTGACTAAAGCTATTGCTGAACTATTAGCTTAGCTGCTGAAACCGAAGTCTTCCCGGAACTGCTCAAAGTCTAATTAGCACACCTTTATGCACAGTAAATTCAGGTGGTTTGTGATTATGAACTGGGTTCTTTCGGGTTAGAGTTCCATTCTTTAAAGTTGTGAAGCGAGCTTTGCAATGAGTCTTGGTGCACCGCCATAATATAGTTTTGTTACTGCTTCCATCACTGTAGAAAATGTGTCTATCCATTACCGCAACGATTTTATTACTGCTGTTCTTCAACACTGTAACTGTAAACATATCCTGTTATTATATAAAAAAAACAGTTAGTTTTGTTTTATACATCGTCGGTAGGCATACGAGCATGTGGTCCACCTTATGGAAAGCACTTACCGTAGCCTATGATCGCTCGCAATACATTAAATATCACTCGCGCGATGCCACCCTTGCTGACCTCACTCACACGCAGAGGCGCGCCTTACCTTTCTTAAAAAAATAGATTCAGTATTTAATTATTTTTTTAAATACTGAAACTATTTTTTAGCTATTTTTGTAACTGTTGTTTATAATAATTATTTTAGATAATATGATCTTAATTTTTTTAGTACTTAGTACACAGAATAAAAAAAAATGTTGAATAGATGGAGTATTGCCAACAGAAACCTTATTTTAAGTGGAATATTACAGTGAATTAAAGTGAACGAAATTGCAATATTCGGCATAAGTTTTCCAGGAAATTTGATCAATTCTACTATATGTGGTCTGACTACAAGCTACTTATGACGATCTTCATATATGTTGTGTGGAGATCACGTCGGGGTACTATGGCGATTTATTTAAACCACAGTTACCGGTATAATATATGGAATGTTTTTATTTTAGATTACACTAACTTAAATACTAAAAATAATTATATACATGTGCAACTGTGGGGAGAGGTCGCTTAGTTCATTCTAATAGGCACGGGCAATTAAAAAAGAAGAAATAACCCTGTTTTATATTTTATTTATATAAAGTTTGTCGGCACACAAGCATGCGGCTCACTTGGTCTACCCAACCCCACCTAAAAACACCCAGATTAATATAAACAGTCATGTTCATGCATCCAAATGTTTGTCTTGTGTGGGAATAGAACCCAAAAGCCTTGATGTTAAACTAGCATCGCTAACCATCCGTCAGCCGTCCCGTCCTTTTATTCAAATCGACTTAAACCAAATTTTACACATTGGGTTATAGTTGAGTTACGATACGATGAGATAGGCGCAGTGGTTAAATACGCTGTTACACTACTGTTGTATATCTGTTTTGTGATTTTCTAAAGTATTACTCTTGTAGTATAAGTGTCATAATAATAAGAAAGCCTTAATGTTTTATTCGATTTTGATTTATATAACACAATATTCAAAGTCTAATTAGCACTCCTTTATGTATGGTAAAATTAGGTGGATCGTGATTATGATTTGGATTCATTCGGATGAGAACTCGGTTCTTCGAAGTTGTGAAGCGAGCCCCGCATCGCTTCTTAGTGCATCGCCATTTGAGCGTTGTATTACTGCCTCCATCGCAATAGAAAATATGTGTGTCCATTAAGGCAACGTCTTTATCTCTAGCGTTTTTCAGGAACGTCACTGGAACAGTTTTGTATTTGTTTAATCAAAGGCAATAAAGAAAAGAACTAAAAAACCTAATACCTATTGGTATGCCCGTATTTTTTATACTGCGTCGGAAAGCATTCACGTATACAGCCCAACTGACGTAAAGCGGTTACCGTATCACTATTACATATCGTTAAGAGATTCAGACGTTATTTTGCGAAAGTCTATCTACAAACTCAGTTTACAAGTTGGCATATGAATAAATAGTAGATAACTCTATGTGCAATTGCGCATTTATATAAATCATTCGATTAAAATATCGATTACAATTTATCTGGCTGCATAAATTTCAATATTTTATAATATTATTCACTATGGCCCAATGCGTCGGTCACATCGAATATCAATCGATGAATAATCAGGTGACATCATCATAAATGTAGACCCCGTCTGATTTGTATACCACTACCAGAGTATGTAGCCACGGAAGCTAAGCTTTTCACCTCTCCTCGTGCAGTATCGTATTCTATCTCACTACTTTTACTTAGTTTCTTGTAGGCATTACTCAGTTAAGGTATTCTTCAGTGTCCTAGCTCAGCTTTATTACAACGTAGTTTAGTACTACGTCGAGAACCAAATTTAGGGCAAAGTATTTATTGTCTATATTTTATACGAAAATGAGCAACGCTGTATATTATTACAATAGAGGCGTACTTTCTCCATGTTTCATGTTTGAGAATTTAAAATATGATTTTGTTATTTTATTAAAATTTATTAATTAAAGCACTAGTACTGGTACATATTATCTAACCCTCATGTTTGATACAATCTTTCTATATGTTTTACTATATGATTATATTTCCAATAAGGTAGAAAATTTTCACACATTTTACATAATGAAGTCTAATTGGAGTATGTACTACACAATTACACGATTAATCATGATGAGAAAATGATTATGACAATGACAGTAACAGTGCGATATGTTTTTGTCATCTTTACTTATTAATATTTATTTAATGAGGACTAAGTTCATGTGTCAAATAAAATGATTAAAGTACGTTGGATATTAAAAAAAAGTCTCTGACTGAAACCATTTGGCATTTATTCGAGATATTTTTATTATTATTTCAAGGCTAATATAAATGATCATACCTAAATATTACGATTACAGTTTACTACTCCCAAATTATGGGCCGATATAATTGGCGTTGACATGTCATTCGTCATTTTCGAACCATGTGTTTCTTCTTCGGTTGGTACCAACCAATACTCCGTTATGTACTCTGTAATTAGGGGACATATGATTATGTTCCAAGTTCGCCCGAAGTATACTTTGACATTTCGTCGTTGTGAAGCGTGCATTACAGCCGCATTTGTTGCATTGCCACGCGTCTGTTCCTTGGTATCGCTTATTACAGTAGAAGCAGTATCCATTGATAATTGCTACGTCCTTTCCAGCTCTATTTTTGAGAAAGATTGCTGTAAAAATAAAGCATATCGTTATTATCGTTGTATATACTCAAAAATACTATATACTTATATATATAGATATTTGATTTTAGGTTTTTGTTCAGATTTTTTTGTTACCGACCATGTAAAAACGTAAAACCATCTCCACCCCCATACAAGCATGCGGTCCGCCTGCTGTAAATTGATTACCGTAACCTTGAATGCTTGCAATACAGAAAATAATGCGCGCGCGTTGCTATCCTTGCTGCTAACACATCAACTTTTTAGGAGCTTACTGTTTTTATAATATGTTTTTTTTTATAAATATTGTCGTAGTATATAAGGATGCCTAATATCCATATATACATTTACTAGCTGACCCAGCAAATTTCGTACCGCCTCAGAATCAATAAATAAAAAAGCTGAATGATAATTGCAGAATGTTTCAACTTTAGTAAAAAATGTGGTCAAAACATAACCGGAACAAAAAGAACTCTTAATAAAAAAAATGCTCGATATGAATTTGGTTTTATTATTATTTTTAAAAAACACATTATGTTGCTTGAAAAATTGTTATGTCACAAAGGTCAGGAGCTTACAAAATAAAGTTTGTAGTGTTCGGTTCTAATTTGAAACTTGCCTACAATACAAATTAATATAATATCTTTATTTACATTAATAAATCACAGATTAAATATAGGTAATCAAGTTTTATTATTATTATATATTATGTGATACTGTTGATTGTAGGCGCTTGGTGGAATTTTCAAGACATCGCGTTAATATTAATATTTGCACTTGTACAGATTCCACTTCACAATTTTAATTAATAAGTATTTTTACCAACCGTTTCGCCTTTACGGCATTATCAAGGTATTTTATACAAAATATGGCGGTACCGTGCAATCAGTGATAGTGGGTATTGTAGGTAATCCACAGAGATTACTACTGGGCAGTGTTGCCAATTTATAATTTTATATTGAGTTGTGGGATAATTAATCACAATAATTAAATAAATGTCAAAAGGTAAAATAATTTAATACCTTTTGACATTTATTTAATTATTCCGGATGTAATTATTATTAGCACTTAATATATTTTATTATTTATTTAAATCCCCTATAGTTCGTGACATTGTAATTGATTACCTTACTTGCTGACACTAGACACTTTGGTTATTATTTTTATTTTATTCTTATTTTATTTCTATTACTTAAATTAATTTCATTTGAATTTCTATTATTACATTTCAAATATCAATGACTAGACCCAACTGTGATTAATTATCCCACAACTCTATATAAAATTCTAAATTGGCACCACTGCCCAGTAGTAACCTCTGGATTACCCACAATACCCACTATTACAGATTGCACGATACCGCCATATGTTGTATAAAATACCTTGATAATGCCGTAAAGGCGAAACCGGTCGGTAAAAATAATTATTAATTAAAATTGTGAAGTGGAATCTGTACAAGTACAAGTATTAATATTAACGCGATGTATTATACACTTCATGTTACTTAAAAATAGTCACATCACGATTAGGTACTTAAAAAATAAAGTTTGCCAATAATACTGGCTATTTAAGCTTTCTGATAAACTATATTATTTGTCTTGTTTTGCGGTGCGTAAATAAACAAAGATGACGGTTTGCCGACGCGCGAACACGCGACGTATAATCATACTCGCTGTTGTTGTGTCTGATGTCCACGAACTCATTGCATTCTAAGCCTATCCAGTTCATTTTCACTCACTCTAGAACGCAATTCTGACATACCAATACGACTATTTTCATTATCTGTCTCTCGCTGGTCATCAGTGCGGTTAGCACGTGAGGTATCACTTCGCACATTTAATTGACTTCGACGACCTAAGTCAGATCGTCTTCTCCTTGGCATTGTAAATTGTAGATAATCAAAGTAAAGAAAGTTCTCTCACACTTAGCGGTCAATAGTGTCACTATCACAAAGGATCAACAAAGTAAAGTTGTCTGACTTAACTACAATTTTGGAGCAATCTGAACTTAGGACAATGGTGTTCCCGCTTGAATTCTTCATTGCTGCACACGAACACACTAATTTACTGCATGATACACTATCACATCATACATTAAACCGCATTATACACTTAAAAATAAAATTCAACCGAGACAACGCGACCTTTATGCCCAGATTCTCGCCCAAAGTCCGTAAAATACTATAGTTGCAATCAGAAATTGTTGGTTGTCAATGTCAAATGTCAAAAACAAATGAAAATAAAACTTCACTTTTAAATTTCATTTGATTTCTAACCGACGGGACGAACATCAAATGTTTGAATTTCAAAACCAAAGGAATAGTTTCTAAGGGAAAGCGAAATGGCTGTTTTTACTATATTCCAAGCATTTTTTCATATTTACTCACCTTTTAAACCTTCCCTGGACTTCCACAAATAATTCAAACCAAAATTAACCAAATCAGTCCAGCCTTTCTCGAGTTTTAGCCAGACTAACGAACAGCAATTGATTTTTATATATATAGATATTTGATTTTATGTTTTTGTTAAGATTATTTTGTTACCGACTATGTATAAACGTAAAACTTTCTCCACCCCCATACAAGCATGCGATCCGCCTGCTGTAAATTGATTACCGTAACCTCTGAATGCTTGCAATATAGAAAATAATGCGCGCGCGTTGCTTTCCTTGCTGCTAACACAGCAACTTTTTAGGAGCTTACTGGTTAGTTCACTCGCTTACATGAACAAAACAATACTTCAGGTTGTCATTTGGCTGAAGTTTTCCCTGAGGTGGAGGTACTTCTCCGGTAGGGCTACATTGATGCGCCTTACCTCACTTTTGACGAGCTCGGTGGCGTAGTCGTGAATGACGCGACTTTGACACCAACGCTCGTGGCTTCGATTCCCACAAAAGACAAACATGTGTGTGCATCAACATGTCAGTATGTCTTGGTCTGCATGTTTTAAGAGAGGTAGGGTGCATCAAAGCAGCCCGTCTGGGGGAGTACCTTCACCTCAAAGAAAACCGCGGCCAAATAACAACTCCCTCTTCCTGCGTGTGAGTGAGGTCAGCAGTAAACTCAGAGTTGCTGTGTTAGCAGCAAAGGCATCGCTCAAGTGATATTTAATGTATTAAAAGCGTTCATAGGCATAGGCCGTGTCCGTAAAGAAACTTTAGGCTTAGGATGCCTTAAGTGTATATCGTGCGGGTAATAGGTTCCTCAACTCGGGGCCGTTGTCTTTAAGCTTAGACAACACCATAATGCCAGTTACTTCCGAGTAGTGCCTGTTACAGATTGATCCTTTAGTCTTAGGAATCACCTGTGTCAGCTCACTACTTTAAACCCGGATAATAACTGCATTACTTATACAAGCAACGCACTACCAGCACTCTATTTTCTATTCTATTGATTAAAGAAAATACTGCATTATAAAAACAACAATTCTCATTAATTGGACATAAGAAAAATAACGAAAGTAAATAGCTACAGTGTACCTTGCCAACACGGAAGTAATTAGTAAGTTTATATTTAATATCTATATGATCCACCCGTTTATTTTAATCCATGGTTTAATATTGGAAGCTATACATTGATGATACTTATTGAAGAGGGCCACTAGTTCCTCTTGATGAGAGTCCGAATTAAATTTGTAAACAGATTCGTTTATAACTTTGCAAGAGTCTTCAATATTAATGGCACGTTGAAAAGAAAGGTTATCACCTACCCGTTGGTACATTAAGTCTGATCGTTCAGTCACGTTACGCCCTAACATTTATGTCACTTCCAGAGAATTCGTCCAATATATACATCTCAACGTCATTTAAACACACCGAATCTAGCTTAATATTTACACGAATCATCTCTCCTACTACTTTCAGGTTATGTTTAGAGAAACCTTGCGCAATGTCACAGAATGTTGCAATGGGATTCTTTCAAGTTTCATCACATTTGCTAAACTGGGTGACAATTGAGCAGCTACTCCCGGTGTCTATGAACGCTTCATAAGTTAGTCCATTTATATACATTTTCTTGCAAAATTTATCTCTGGAGTTAATATTCAGCACTAACTTGGTTTTTTGATTATCTTTATTCTCAGATTTTGCATACTTTTTATAAAAACAAGCAATCTCCGTCCGTGGGAACCGAGCTTTGCATTTGTGGTGTCGCTTTTATACGAGTATCCTGAATTCCTACACTAATTGTATTTTGTTTAGTGGTTTTGATTTATACACTCTACTATGTAAAAACCCAGCTAAACTATGGCATGGATTAAAGTTACAAGCCTCTACTGATGCCATAATATTGCTATCATTAATATTTCCTAATATTATCGAAATAATGTCACGATCTGTAAAATTGAGACGTAAATTATCAAATTTTAGTTTTTTGATAAAAAGAAAAAATCGTATGATTCTCAACAGGTTTTCTATCAATAATTTCTTTCAATATCTCATAATATTTCTTGTTCCTGTAAAAGTGTTGGATAATTAACCTTTCCAATCTTTCCATCCCCAGGCTGTACACGAACGATCACTACGCAATAAAAACTCGTACCACACCCTAGCAGCACCTTTGAGCTTATTTAGCTTGATATCGAATCACACTATCAGACCATGCAAATGTTGACGCATAAGATTCAATTATATTTAGCCAGGACATATTGTTGTTGGTTAACGGGTCAAAGTCAGGTATCATATTGTACAAAATAACACTGTTCGTTGTACTCACAGTTTCATTCAGTACCGTTATGAGATACCTTACTCCTTTCTCGAGCCTGGCGTGCCACCGGTGGTGTTCTTGGGCCACTGTCGCTGCTTCTAGTCAAGCTGCTCCTTGATTATGATCGAGGGCGTTTTCTCCTTTGTCTATATTTATTTTTGTGCTTACTTTTCTTGCCCATGGTTTTATTTTATAACGGGGCGGGTAACGAAATTAAATACTTCACTTCTGATGTCAACTACAACTTAATAATGTAAGGGGCCGTGTCTGTAAAGAAACTCCGTTATAAGAATCACTACTAAGTATTTAATCAATAATATGTGTTCCAAAATCTATACAGAAATAACAATCAACTGCACCAAAAGAGAAACGAAGCGATCTGTACCGCTCGACGCTCCAAACAAAAGTGCCCGTCTCCATCGGCCCCTAACTCACGCGCGGCGTTCGTTTCCCGCCAACACGTCACGTTTTTTCCCACCACAACTCGACGGAAGAGATCGGCGCGCGGCCATCGGAGTCAAATCAGCGACTTCTATCCGTAGCTACCGATGGTTGCCAATACAAAGCAGCCCGTCTGGGAGAGTACCTTTACGTCACAGATAACCGCAGCCAAATAACAACTCCCTCGAGGGTTGCTGTGTTCCTGCGTGTGAGTGAGGTCAGCAGTAAACTCAGAGTTGCAGTATTAGCAGCAAAGGCATCGCTCAAGTGATATTTAATGTAGTACAAGCGTTCATAGGCTACGTTCTTTCCATATATTTTACTCAATATAAAAGTGCCACATGTAAACATAAAAGTATTTTTATTATCTTTGGATTGACAAACATTCCTGATAAACCGAATTATTCAAATTCTTACAAGAACTCCATTACAAATAGTAAAAGCGGGTGGATTATGATTGTGAACCACATTTACCCGAATAAATTGTTGAGTTTTGGTAGTCACGAAATGAGCTTTGCAATGTTTTTTATTACATTGCCATCTGTCGGTAGATAAATTTCTTCCATCACACCAGAAAACGTATCCATTCAATACTGCCACATTTTTGCCATGACTAGTTTTAAGGTAGATCACTGTAACAATGCAAATAACTATACTGTTTATTTTACTGCGTTAAACGCCAGCCTTCATGCCGAAGTTATTTGTGCTAACATATAAAAATACGATCAAGCAACAGTCACAATCATTTGATTCAAATCTAATGTTTTTATTTTAAATTTAGCTAAATTCCATACTATTCTATATTCTGAGCGTGTCTAATTTTGATGCAGTCAAGAAGCCAACATAAATCCTATAATGTGGGGGTGTAATCTACATTCTTGTATGAATATAACAAATTTATAGCTAAATATATTATTACTTTATCCTTTATGTGTATAATTTCATAAATATGTCGTATTTATAAATAGCCCAGTGGATTAGGAATCGGCCAAATGAGCAACAGGTTACACATTGAGTTGGCAAATGAATATATATTTTGTACAAAAAAGGTAATAGAACACAACTGGTAATAAAAAAATCACAAGAAACATGCAGTTAACATATGATTATATTTCCAATAAGGTAGAAAATTTTCACACATTTTACATAATGAAGTCTAATTGGAGTACGTACTATACAATTACACGATTAATCATGATAAGAAAATGATTATGACAATAACAGTAACAGTGCGATATGTTTTTGTCATCGTTACTTACTCGTATTAATATTTATTTAATGAGGACTAAGTTCATGTGTCAATTAAAATGATTAAAGTACATTGGATATTAAAAAAAAGTCTCTGACTGAAGCCATTTGGCATTTATCCGAGATATTTTTATTATTATTTCAAGGCTAATATAAATGATCATACCTAAATATAACGATTACAGTTTACTACTCCCAAATTATAGACCGATATAATTGGCGTTGACATGTCATTCGTCATTTTCATTTTCAAACCATGTGTTTCTTCTTCGGTTGGTACCAACCAATACTCCGTTATGCACTCTGTAATTAGGGGACATATGATTATGTTTCAAGCTCGCCCGAAGTATACTTTGACATTTCGTCGTTGTGAAGTGTGCATAACAGCCGCATTTGTTACATTGCCACGCGTCTGTTACTCGGTATCGCTTATTACGGTAGAAGCAGTATCCATTGATAATTGCTACGTCCTTTCCAGCTTTATTTTTGAGAAAGATTACTGTAAAAATAAAGCATATCGTTATTATCGTTGTATATACTCAAAAATACTATATATATATATATATATATAAGGATGCCTAATATCCATATATACATTTCCATATATATATAGATATTTGATTTTATGTTTTTGTTCAGATTTTTTTGTTACCGACCCTGTAAAAACGTAAAACTATCTCCACCCCCATACAAGCATGCGGTCCGCCTGGTGTAAATTGATTACCGTAACCCCTGAATGCTTGCAATACAGAAAATAATCAAAAAACACAGCAACTTTTTAGGAGCTTACTGGTTAGTTCACTCGCTTACATGGACAAAACAATACTTCAGGTTGTCATTTGGCTGAGGTTTTCCCTGAGGTGGAGGTACTTCTCCGGTAGGGCTACATTGATGGGCCTTACCTCAGTTTTGACGAGCTCGGTGGCGTAGTCGTGAATGACGTGACTTTGACACCAACGCTCGTGGCTTCGATTCCCACAAAAGACAAACATGTGTGTGCATCAACATGTCAGTATGTCTTGGTCTACATGTTTTAAGAGAGGTAGGGTGCATCAAAGCAGCCCGTCTGGGGGAGTACTTTCACGTCACAGAAAACCGCAGCCAAATAACAAATCCCTCGAGGGTTGCTGTGTTCCTGCGTGTGAGTGAGGTCAGCAGTAAACTCAGAGTTGCAGTGTTAGCAGCAAAGGCATCGCTCAAGTGATATTTAATGTATTACAAGCGTTCAAAGGCTACGTTTTTTCTATATGTTTTACTCAATATAAAAGTGCCACATGTAACCATAAAGGTATTTTTATTATCTTTGGATTGACAAACATTCCTGATAAAACGAATTGTTCAAATTCTTACAAGAACTCCACAACAAATAGTAAAGGCGGGTGGATTATGATTGTGATCCACATTTACCCGAATAAATTGTTGAGTTTTGGTAGTCACGAAATGAGCATTGCAATGTTTTTTATCACATTGCCACCTGTCGGTAGATAAATTTCTTCCATCACACCAGAAAACGTATCCATTCAATACTGCCACATTTTTGCCATGACTAATTTTAAGGTAGATCACTGTAACCATGCGAATAACTATACTGTTTATTTTACTGCGTTAAACGCCAGCCTCAATACCGAAGTTATTTGTGCTAACATATAATAATACGATCAAGCAACAGTCACAATCATCAGATTCAAATCTAATGTTTTTATTTTAAATTTAGCTAAATTCTATACTATTATATATTCTGAGCGTGTCTAATTTTGATGCAGTCAAGAAGCCAACATAAATCCTATAATGCGGGGGTGTAACCTACATTCTTGTATAAATATAACAAATTTATAGCTAAATATATTATTACTTTGTCCTTTATGTGTATAATTTCATAAATATGTCGTATTTATAAATAGCCCAGTGGATTAGGAATCAGCCAATTGAGCACACACCGAGTTGGCAATTGAATATATATTTTGTACAAAAAAGGTAATAGAACACAACTGGTAATAAAAAATCACAAGAAACATGCATTTAAAATATGATTATATTTCCAATAAGGTAGAAAATTTTCATACATTTTACATAATGAAGTCTAATTAGAGTATGTACTACACAATTAATCATTATGAGAAAATGATTATGACAATGACAGTAATAGTGCCATATGTTTTTGTCATCTTTACTTATTAATCTTTACTTAATGAGGACTAAGTTCATGTGTCAATTAAAATGATTAAAGTACATTGGATATTAAAAAAAGTCTCTGACTGAAGCCATTTGGCATTTTTTCCAAGATATTTTTATTATTATTTCAAGGCTAATATAAATGATCATACCTAAATATTACGATTACAGTTTACTACTCCCAAATTATGGACCGATATAATTGGCGTTGACATGGCATTCGTCATTTTCGAACCATGTGTTTCTTCTTCGGTTGGTGCCAACCAATACTCCGTTATGCACTCTGTAATTAGGGGACATATGATTATGTTCCAAGTTCGCCCGAAATATACTTTGACATTTCGTCGTTGTGAAGCGTGCATTACAGCCGCATTTGTTACATTGCCACGCGTCTGTTGCTTGGTATCGCTTATTACAGTAGAAGCAGTATCCATTGATAATTGCTACGTCCTTTCCAGCTCTATTTTTGAGAAAGATTGCTGTAAAAATAAAGCATATCGTTATTATCGTTGTATATACTCAAAAATACTATATACTTATATATACGAGTATAGATATTTGATTTTAGGCTTTTGTTCAGATTTTTTTGTTACCGACCATGTAAAAACGTAAAACCATCTCCAACCCCACACAAGCATGCGGTCCGCCTGCTGTAAATTGATTACCGTAACCTCTGAATGCTTGCAACACAGAAAATAATGCGCGCGCGTTGCTATCCTTGCTGCTAACACAGCAACTTTTTAGGAGCTTACTGTTTTTATAATATTTTATTTTTTATAAATATTGTCGGACAAATTACACAGCGCCATCTAGCCCAAAGTAAGCGAAGCTTGTGTTATGGGTACTAGACAAATGGTAAACATACGTAAATACATTTTTTTTTTGTAAATACATAATTATTATACATAGAAAATACACAGGCCAAGACAAACAGACATGTTCATGCACACAAATGTTTGCCTTGTGTGGGAATCGAACCCACGAGCGTTGGTGTCAAAGTAGCGTCATTCACGACTGAGCCACTGAGCTTGTCATCTCGTACTGATTAGTTCACTCGCTTACATGAACAAAACAATACTTCAGGTTGTCATTTGGCTGAGGATTTCCCTGAGGTGGAGGAACTGCAGCAGCAAAGGCATCGCTCAAGTGATATTTAATGTATTACAAGCGTTCATAGGATACGGTAACCGCTTTACATCAGGTAGGCTGTATGCTTGTATGCCTCCCGACGTTGTACAAAAAAAATCAACTTTAAAGTTCCCAGACTAAGACAAACATTTGATGCTTTGATGACAAAGCTTTGATGTGCTCCACCTATAGTAATATTACGTGACGACTAAATAACACATAGTAACATTACAAATAGCCTGACCGAGATCATTGACAGCGCAGTCGCAACTGACCCACAGATTTATGGGACCCAGAAAGTTTAATCATAAGCAGTTCCAACAAAAGCAGGTTTCCAACGATGAAAACAAAACGTCAATTTCACTATCAATTAACTATCAAACTAAAGACGGTCAAGGCGTCAAGGATATTTAGGTGAACAACTAAGTAGATTCACTTTTGAAAATATTCTTATTAATGCCTTGATAGTCCTTAGTTTGATAGTCAAGTGATATTTAGTTGAACAACTAAGTAAGAACTCTTACAAAAATATTCTTATAGATGCCTTGATAGTCGTCAGTTTGGTAGTTAAGTGATATTTAGTTGAACAATGAAGCAGGTATAGTTTGAAAAATATTCTAGTAGTCTATAGTTTGATAGTCAAGTGATACTTAGTTGAACAACGTAGACACAGTTTTGAAAGTTTACTAGACTAAGGTCGTGCCAAATTTATTTTCGTTGTAGTAAAAAGGTTGAAGAACTTAAGAGCGCGGGTTCGTGTACCTCGCGTTCTCATGCCTCAAATAGCCAAACGAAATTATAAATAATGAAAATTACTACTATTATCTAGAATTCTAGACAATAAATACAATATTCATCTCACAATCATGGACGAGTAAATGAAATACTTTCATACCGTTTATTTATCTTAAAATAATCGCAAATAATACTTTTAGATACGCTTTCTTTTACACAACTTTCCAAATGAAATTGCAGTAAGTTTAAAATTGGGGCTTACGAAAAAAATTTGGGGCTTACGTGAATATGAGAATATCTAAAATACAAAGATTGTGCTGCCACATATTACCTGCTGGAATACTTATTCATTGCAATTTATATGCATACAAAAATGAAGAGGATGCTAATTACGCGGGTCCGTCCTTATAATTCTACATTGTTTACTACTGTTACACTTCACTCGCTTCTCTAACATTCATAGTTCTTTTCATGCACGCTCGCCGGTTCCTAGGTATATAGATCCTATGTTCTTAATTGTATAGGTATGATAGAAAACGAAACTAAAGAAATATAGTGTGTTTATTTACGAATATCATTAATAAACACGGTTTTATCCGGTGTATGTCTTTGACTTGTGACAAAAATATACTCCATCATGGATTGTATATGTAGGTGGGACGTGATTATGAATCAGATTCATCCTGGTTACATCTCGAAACTTCGAAGTTGTGAAACGAGCTTTGCAATAATTTCTCGTACACTTCCATCCATTGGTGGTCTTGTGACATTTATAAAGATGAAACGCGTATCCATCAATAACCGCGACGTCTTTGCCTGCTCTGTTTTTAAGAAATGTGGCTGAAACATAACAGGGGTATCATTTTGTGACAATAAATTATGATATAATTAACGAATGCAAAGGGTTGAGAAATGCACAGTAGCAGAAAGTGTTATAATCAGCTATTATTAACTTCCTCGAACCTACTTCTGCACCCATTGCGAGATGAGAGGAGGTTAATTTTAATGGCTGCAATATATATTAGGTATGGTTATTCATAGTAGCAAACTGTTAGGACATAAGAGGATGATAAAGTAGAACAAAACCCAAGAAGGTAAACACTAATGTTTTCTCTGGCACCAACCTCTTGCATGGTTTTTGATCATCAATCAATATCATTCAATAGTTAAAATAAAGGTACTCGTATTATTTCAAACAGACGAGGATTCGAACCTATTCCTCATTCTCTACAGCGTGGATTGGTGGCGACGGGTAAGTGTTGCCTTGTTGTCACTACCCTATATATTTTTTCTACCTTTTTATTAAAAATACACCAAGAAAAAATAATTAAATGTTTAGTTGCATTGAAATTTTATTTTAATCATGATGACATAAATACCCTATTCCCACGGGTATGCATGTAAATTTTAAAATTAATAGCAAAGAAGCAACTCTTGAATTGGACAATGATGTTGGTATCGCGACGAAATAATTTATGTTATGCTAACTCGCGATATTTTCTGCATTTTGTCCTTCCCACCCTACTACAGTTTCACTGTGGTAGGATGTCTCAGGTGTTCCAGTGTGGTAGGGACATTTGCAACACAGGTGGCACTCAAACTTTTGTCGGCCCACTAAAAACCACTACACGCCTTTCTCGAAGAAGCCTAATAGTAGTAGTAGATATCCTAATGGATATAGAACCGCATCAAAGTAGCCCATCTGGGGAGGTACCTCCACATTGTAGATATCCTAATGGATAAAGAATCGCATCAAAGCAGCGCATGGTAGATAAGTCTAAGCTTCTCCCCTCCTCAATATTAAGTATCCTTTATACAATATAATCCGTTATATACAATGCGAAAGTGAAACGATGTAGGAGCCGAGGAGGACCAAGACCAAATTGGCCGTGTTTACCAGAAGGTGATGTCACTACAACCAAATTAGTTGTGTTTTATCAGAAGGTGATGTCAGGAGCCCTAAAAAACAGCGAAAAGACATTTGAGGTGTATAAAGACCGCGTCTTATGGCGCTAGGTTCTCTCTGCCTACCGCGCAAGAGATCTGACACGAAGATGTACATACATACGAGCATCCATTAAATGAAAAAGAATGTGGAATGATCACTCAAAATGTATCAATAAGATTTGATGGAATGTAGCAAAGTGTATCGAAAAAAAATCAAAACAAAATGTGTTTATATGTAGAGTTTATTACTAGTCACGAAAGCGTATAAAAATTCCGTTTTTGATTCTGAAATTGGGCGGTCCGTGGTCGTGTTTCAAACATGCCCGGACTATTTCCTGTGTCTTTGTAGTAGTGAAGTGAGCATTGCAGGTATTCTTGTTACATTGCCAGCGGTCCGTCACTTGATAATGTTTCTTACAATGGAAAGCATATCCATTGATTACAGCAACGTCTCTTCCATATTCACTCTTTAGGAATATAACTGCAAAACATTACTGTGTTACAATATCATGAGTGGATCAAACAGTCAGATTAATAGTAATCTAGTAGATAAAGAACCAACCTAATAGGTTGGTCCTTTGGCCATTAAATT
The DNA here is from genome assembly GCA_947507595.1 of Pyralis farinalis. Lineage (NCBI taxonomy): Eukaryota > Metazoa > Arthropoda > Insecta > Lepidoptera > Pyralidae > Pyralis > Pyralis farinalis. The sequence goes on from OX382270.1 coordinate 7,168,678, forward strand.
CGTAGTTTCGAATTTATTTACACATTTTAATTATCACTTGATTAGCGGTGAACGAAAACATCGTATGGAAACCTCGTATAAATTATATTACGAAAGATGTATCAAACTTAAGAAAGGTCTGGCTTTCCCCGTGCGTTTTGGGGGTTTGATGGTAGTCGCTCCGTGTCAAAATCAAAAATGTAAAAACTTTGGGATACGGAAAAATAGGAAGATTATAACATGGTTCAGGTGATATAAACAAAGATCAAATCACTGTGTTTTGAGAGCTGTGATAATATATGATTTTAAAATGAGCATTATTTCATTGTTTACTAACAAAAAAAAACGTATAATTATGTACCAACACACATACATACATATGTTAACAATTTTGTTGAATTGAAGTTAGATGAGATACGGTGTACTAAACTACTAACTATAATTTATGCATTAATTATAAAAAATGACGTTAGTATATGGTTTTTTTTTTCATATGCAATGAGTTATTCACCAAATAACACACAAACCTATCCGAGAGTTTCTAATTAATTACATATTATTTTTCTCCTATTGTATGATTTATTTTATCTTTATTAATTTCAACAGTCATTCCTTAATATTTTAATATAATATGGTCTTAATTTATGTATTTTATTTATGTTGTAGTATTTAATAACTCAATGTTTGCACAGCTAAGCACGCATGATACTCGAAGGTGATTATGACTTTTGAAACGTACCGTATAACAACGCTTCAAAGGTCACAGTGTAAAGGTTAATGTACACACTGTACTAGCCTCGCTTTCGAGCTAGTGCGAGCTACAGGGTTGCCCAATAAGTTAATCTATCTACTATCTAAATGCCCCGACTTGTGTAAAATTTGTAGCGTAACGCTTGTAGACCGTATTCGCAATGATAATGTTAGAAACAAAGTTGGAAAAAAAGTGTCGTTGATAAAATAAGAAGAGGCATTCTCCGTTGGTTCGGACATGTATAAAGAATACAGTACGAAAGAAAGCCTTAGAAACCGGTGAGCGTGCATCAGAAGAGCAATGAATACTAAAGAAGCGTGTGAGGTGTGCAAGGATCGAGTCACGTGGCGCTGGGGTCTCTCTGCCTACCCCGCAAGGGATTTAGCGTGAAGTTATAGATAGATAAAGATAAAGCCCGAGTTTTGGTATAAAATCTAACTACTTAAATTCGATGATAAATTCCTTTATGAATCGTAAAAGAAGGCGGTTCGTGATTATGTTGTAGACTTGTGCGGATTATGTCTAAATCCTCTGAAGTCGTGAAGCGAGCTTTGCAGTAATTCTTGTGGCACTGCCATGCGACGGTAGACTGATGGTGTCGAAAACATCGAAATGCATAGCCATTGATAATCGCGACGTCTTGTCCAGTGCTGTTTTTACAAAAAGTTGCTGTGAAAACGTATAATATTTTTACTTTCTTAAACAAATCTTAAAAATTTGAAAAGTGCAGTACAATTTATTCAGCTTAAATAATAAAGCAATTATTATAAATTTATAAATGCAAACTTACACATAATATAATTGGTTATGTTAGGGTTAATAAAAGTTGAGAGTTGGTCAACAGTCCTCTGAATGTACGACGAATTGAACGATATGTCATACCACACCAACCCTGACTCACCCCACTGTGAGGATACGGGTATCCGTTCAGCCGAATCGGTTTAGAGCATACTTCGCAACGCTGCTCAACAGTGGATTTGAAGCCACCTGAAGGCCACTGACTTAGCTTAACAGGTTAAGGCCCAAACCATTTTTAATGATTTTTTCCAAAAGACATTGGCTGTATAATTAATATGTATAATTGGCTGATAAAGGATAGTTTTAATAAGCTTTTGCTGTGGTCAGTTATTATATTGAATAATAAAATAATTTAAAATTCTTTTTTTTCACCAGCGGTCGAACGAACGAAAAGAAACAACATAAATTGATTCCTAAAAGTAATGTGAAAAGGTAGTAACTGGCTAAGGCTGTTTTGATGAGCCCTACCTCTCTTGAAAACACCCAGTTCAAGAAACTATACATGTGCTTGCACACAAATATTTGTAGGTACTGTGTAGGAATCGAACACACGAGATAGGTCTTTTAAATAATACAATTTTTGAATGGTATATACTATTTGACGTGGGCACAAGTTGCAAGTAGCAGATGATATTTAGTTTACATAAACGTAATAAAAATTATTTTATGCTTTTTAAAATGTAAATTTTACGAATATTATAGCTATTAAAAATATATACCGTATCGATTATGTCATATCTTATGAACGTTATCGAAATGAAAATATATTAAATGTCATTATATCAAACAATACGCACCCACATCCGACGGTCTGTAAAATGTGCCCAAGCCGCCGCATGTCCAAGAAATTATATTTTGGAAGACGAGTGATCTAACCTAAGAAAGGTCTGGTTTTCCCTGAGTGTCGTGGAGCCTTGACGGCAGTCACTCTATATAAGGATCAATATCATCGTCAAATCCTTACGCTTAGGTAGCGGACACCGCCCATCCCATATGGATTGGGAATCGGGATAACGCTATGAAGAAGATCAACATCGTGCTGTATATTGAGCTGTATCCCCACCGCTTCCCTCACATAAATGGCGCGAAATCAAAATGTTTAATACTAAAATATAACATTAAAAAACAAATAGCGTTTAATGATAAGTATTGTAACAAATGAGACAAAAAGCTTTTCCACAAGCTAAACATTCGCAGTCTGTCTTTTTCGTCCTTTTAGCAGCTTCCATTGCTGTATGTCCTCGCTCTGTCAACCATTTATAACATCCCGTGCAACGCTTTCTAATCACTTTATTTCTTTCTCGACGTGGAATTTTAGTCAGTTGATGTCGGGAACCACAATTCGAAGAGTTAGATCTATTTGCATTGGCATTTGAAGGCTGAATATCTGCAAAAGCCAAACGACTAAATGTTTTTATAAACGTTGTTGCAAATGAGTGCAACTGATATGAACCGGCTACCGCAGTGCTTCACGCACCACACACACCCTCGCAGGATAAGTAGCGCGTCGCATCGTCGATACTTGTTAATTGTATGTGCCCAGATCAGCGTTATTATATACTTTTATTTATTTACTCGTAGCAGTAATAGCCAATTCTCTCTGCCTACCCCGTAAGGGATTTGGCGTGAAGTTATAGTAATAGCCAACAGCGTAAAGAAGCAGAGTATTAACCGACCGGCCGCTGGTTCGAAACTTACAGGAGTTCTCTTCACATTAGCGCGGAAACTTCTCATTCGAATTGAAAAGTCGTCACACCAAGTGAAGCAAAATACGTATTTCTGTTCTTATTCTTAGTCTAGATGAGCACTGGCAAAGGGTCTATGTTCATACAGCACGAGCCTTAAATTTAGAATCGTTTCAAAATTTTCTTAATTTTAGATTCTAGCTCCAGAAATTCTGCTGAATAACACATCGGTAGGGTTTTCTTACAAAATTCTAAAGTTTCAATACAACCCGTAAAATGATAGTGAATTTTATAATTTCATCTTCATGTTATTCATTATTTAAATTTTAAATTAAAAACACTTCAAAACACATAATTGTTCAAATTTACTTAATGTTTGCAATTTCCATAATACAAATATATTCGTCGGAAATATTTCGAGAGCCTACAAGCTCTCAAGAATATTTTGAGTCAAAAGAGCGTAATTTTAGAAATTAAGAAGAGGAAATCGTTTTGACTCGAACTCGTAATTTGCATAAACTCTAATTGCAATGAAAAGATTTCGATTACGTGACTGTGTCAGTGCGAATGAAATTGGAATACATTTCACTGGAAACAACTCCGATTCAGTGTAACAATTTTCTATTCGAATGAAAATTTTCCGTGTCAATGTGAATACCCCTGGCTGGTGTGGGCGTGTACCACTAAATCCGCGTACTTGGCTTCATGTACATATTTGTAATTATCACTTGCTCTACGGTGAAGGAAAACACCGTGAGGATATTCGCATATTCAAGAAAGATGTGAGACCTAACCTAAGATACGCCGAATTTCTCTATGGATTGTTGAGTTTTTTAAAGCACTCGCTCTATGTCAAAATCAATATCTTCTATAAATACTTAGGCTTTAGTAATAGACCCGCTCGTAATAAATTAAGAAATGGGATAACGCCAGGAAGCAGACACATTATTATTTATTACTTTAGCATTATATTGTCTATAGACACATAATATCTAAACATTTTATATCATGTTTTTATTATACGATTATTGATAATTGAAATATGTATTAAAGAAATTAGACCCTACCATCGATACAGATGGCAAAACAATTATTTTTAATATCATTGTCCAATTTGTCTGTGGGCATCGGCTAAGTAATAAAAAGTAACAACGTAGCATTTATTATTGCACCAAAGATAATTAAAAAAACGAAAGTGAAAATTACAAATTGTACGACCACAATGCGGTTTTATGACGATCACTTTATATAAACCTTAAAGTGGAAACATGATAGGTAGTAGAGGCCTTACTAAGATTAAAAGATAATATTCATGTAGATACTTACATACAATAACAACCTGCCATAGTGAAAATTGTAAGCACAGCTTTAAATGCGCTGATGATCGTCTGTACATTACCATATAAATTAATCTGTGACGACACTAGGTCCTCATAAACGATTGTCTTCAGCCTAAATGAGAATACTCTGGCAAGCTACAATAAAATGAATATAAATAATAATAACATCAGCTTTGTTATGCAATGTCTATATTTAAAAGTTTGAATTAATTATACCTTTCCACTAAAATATATAAAATAGATGAGTACAATATTATCAAGTAAAATTACGTTAACAATCGATAGACTACTACTACTATGTTCACGTCAAGGCCATTGTGGTGTAGGCAAAGAGAAGCGAGCTCTATGGCTCGGTCCTTACATGAGCGAGGTGCTCATTTCTTTATATTCATTCATTCAGCTCTTTTCATGCATCGCTAGAACCTAGGTCTCCTGACACCACCTTCTTATAAGGTAACTAATTTGTTCATGACAGGTGAGTCTTGGCCCTCCTCGGCTCCTTCAACCTACTTCTTTCGCGTTAACAATATACGTGAAACAAAAACTTCGTACCCTTTTTTACGAAAATTATGCAAACGGAGGCGTATAAAATTTGGCACACTTAAAAGTTCATACGGAGAACAAGGTGCAGAAAGCTAATTTTTTTTAGTAATAATACTTGAAAAATACATTAAATTAATAAAAAAGATATTACACACACTACCGTGGCTTTAACACACAAAAACACATATGAAGTATGACCCCAAAAATATACCTACTCTTTTGTTTATGGTTAAAGTCTGTGGTCAAACTGAGAAGAGAATTATATTATTGGACTATAATATTATTTGTCTATAGTCTTACTGAATGTCAAAAATAATCATAATTACGATAATGTCATAGTCATAGTTTGTCTAACAGATATTTGTGCTTTATCTAGGTATATTAGTTATTTAAACATTCAAACTTAAGAAATCAATGAGTTATTTCGACCACCGGGCGAACACTAGTATATATTGATAGACAATTGTACATATTGAATTCGATATTCAGTTTGATTACAATCGAATAAATAATCCATCAATGATTTTAAACTTAGGCGGTTCATGAGCATGGCACAGGTTGGTTCTAATAATATGTCGATTCTTCGTGGTTGTGAAGCGAGCCTTGCAATATTTCCTGTTGCACTTCCATCCAATTGTGGTTTGACTGCATGCATCGCAATAGAACGAATATCCTTTGATAACCGCGATGTCTTTGCCAGAATTGTTTTTAAAGAAGTTTACTGAACAAATTAACAATACTATCATTATGACAAAGTTACAACATTTCTATTTTTAAGCGACACGCCATTAAAGTTTTTATGTCTGAGACAATAACACTGATCTTTCTTCTATTTCTATTAGGCACAACAACTAATAAGGTTAATACTAGAGCACACCTGCCCTCAGTTTTACACGTGCTCACATAGCCTATGCAGAAACTTACTTTTTAGAAAATAAAAGTTTGTCCCTATTCAGCCATAACATAGCATGCATGCGCTATAAATTTCTTCTAGTGGCGTGACAGCAGACAATATGACGGTTAAAAAAAATAAAAAGATCAATATGATTATTCATAATTATATATATTTATAATTACATTCTCCATACACAGTAGTGACTAAATAAAAACACAGATTAACATCAAAGAACATAACTTATAAAATATCACTTTTACTTTTACCAGCAATGCTTTCTCGATTTTTTATTTATGCAAAGTACGCATTAATGAAAGAATACCATGGCTCGACCACTTAGGCGCGTACAGAAACACAAATTGTTTTTTTTTTCACTACGAGACAAATGACCTGTGTCATGTGTCGATCGGTTGGTCGTGCGACTTTGTCGTTGTAAATATTAAGTACTACAACATTTTTCATCTATGACATCACGGAACGTTGCCTCTCACAGCGTGGGCAGTTTGTACCCAAATAAACGCGCGCCTTTATTTTGATAGATCGATTTGTACCCTCCATCCAGTAAGTTTTTTGGAAACCTTTACATTTATATATATTCCAAAATTAAACCATATTTTGTTATTATTCAAAAAGAATGAAATTGATATATATATATATATATATATATATATATCTATCAAATATATATATATCAATTTCAAATAGAGTATTTAATAACAAAATATGGTTTTCAAACCATATTTTGTTATTATATACTCTATATTTGGAATGGACATTATAAATAAATACGCCTCCATATGTGTATACCTAGATTACAAGAAAACATTGTGGCATATTATTAGGCCATTGAAATATTACATTTTTTTGTGCTTAGCGTCAAAAAAAATAATGAAATTGTGTACTCTGACAGTATACAATTTCATTTTTTGGATGTCAAAAGGCGGTTACAGTAAACTTAAATCCATGTTTGTGGGTTCTTGTCCGACGGCCGCCATCGTGTAAATAGGGCTGCGAAAGGTTTTTACGCTATATCGGGCAAAAGATTCTTGTTCGACGTCGGGAGGCATACAAGCATACGGCCCACCTGATGTGAAGCGATTACCGTAGCCTATGGATGCTTGTAGTATATTAAGCATCACTCGCGCGATACCACCTCTGCTGCTAACACAGCAACTCCTTAGGAGCATACTCGTGACCTCACCCACACGCAGGAACACAGCAACCCACTAGGAAGTTGTTATTTGGCTGCGGTTTTTCTGTGAGGTGGGGGTACTTCCTCAGATGGGCTGCTTTGATGCGCATGCGCAAACAGACAATGTTCATGCACACAAATGTTTGTCCTATGTGGGAATCGAACCAACGAGCGTTGGTGTCTATGTTGCGTCATTTACCACTGCGCCACCGAGCTCGTCTAAATACATCTCGTCATCATACTGAAAATTTATAGGAACATTTTTCGTTGCAAAATAAATTCTATACTACTTTAGTTTCATAACTTTTAGTCGCAGAACCAAAAATAACAAAGTTATTAACGAAAATAGATAAAAATTTGGAAACAAATTATTTCTTGGTCATTATAACTTTTTTCTGGTACACTAAACCTCTTGATATCCAAAAAATAAAATTGCCTGCTCTGACTTTTACAACCCCAAATGTAACTTTTCAATGGACTATATCCCGAAATCTTTCAGCTTCTCGTCTCATTCAAAACAAAAGATTGCATGTCATGCAGGGGAGATTGGGGTTTATTCAACATTAAATTTGAAGCGCGAATTGATAGTTTACATATATAAAGCCAGGCATGGCTTTAAATACTGATAGCTTCTAATCGAGGAGCGCGTTGAAAGGACGAAAGCGCACGCTGCGTTTTTGGGGTTAGAAATAAAATGTATATCTTAGGTTTTTGAATAAAGTTATCATTAACCTAAGAAAGCTTTAGCTGTCACAAACATTAGTAACGCATCGATGTAAATTTTAATGGATAATTAGAGCCACACATTGTTACGTAGGAGTGTAACTTAGGGAAACCAAAAAAATTTTAGGTTTCTACAAATTTATTCAATATTTTCTCAGCTTCCACTGTTGCAATTTACCACAAATAATAATAGCTCTATTAAAAATGTGTAAACGATATTTATTTTTTATTTACATGCAATTCTCAAACAGTTACATAAATATTTTTACCAATGTGGTAATTTGATAAAAGCGTTCACAATTTTGAAATTACAATAATTTTTCCAAAATTATAGGTATATTTTGTAAAAATGATTGTAATAACAAAATTATGGTTACAATTACCCCAACTTCCCCTTATGTTGCATGGATGACATCTTAATCTACCCCACTCCAAGTTAGTTCTATATTTTAAAATAAATACCATTCTTGATTATGAAGGTAGGTGGTTCATGATTGTGCGTAAGATCAACTGCCATGATTTCTCCTGCCACGCTTATTATAAACCTGGCCTTGCACTTCCCCCATCTGGTACACCTCCATATACTGGTTTTGGATCCTCTTACCCCACAGTAGAAGGTGTGGTTGCCAATTATTGCCAGCTGTTTTCCCGTCTTGTTGGTGACGAAGCATACTGAGAAATTGTAATTGTGTTATTCCGGTTTATTTACTCCGAGTCGTCTGTTTGCCAACCCTGCATAAACAGTTATTTGAGAATTCAGTTCGCAAACAAACTGTTTCACTAATGTTGAGGAAGGTATTCTAAGTCATATATGAATAGGTAATATAAATTCTACCATTCTCCTGTAACTGGTTTATTATGATTTCAGCAAGCCAAGCAACTGCATCATATTCTATGTTCATTGACTATGTTTACTGTTATAAATTTTAGCCGTAAAGTCGGGAACGACTACATGGATTCGATATGTTTTTTTTTTTTGATCCGACTGAAATTTTCGTTTATATATCCTGTGATCATTTTATATAATCTTCGTGAAAATACATAGTTAATAATCAATTTCTTTATAAAATAAACAGTATATAAAGCGGCTATATGCTTAGGGATCGACTTCAATGAAGTAGGTTTAATGTTATATTTAATCATAATGAATTACTTCATAAGATTTTTCATTTCATTCATTTGCAATTGACATAAAAAATGGATTTATCATAGTGTGTCCTGCTAAAATAGCATATCACGCGCTACTCCATTTATAGACACAACATTATTATGCAACAATTCGTTACAATTGCGCCGCCCGTGGCAAACCAAAACTGTCACTCCACGAGAGTAACTTGACTTGACACGATTTCCAAGCAACTTAAAAGGATTTGGTTTGTTATGGCCGCAGCTACCACATGCATATTTATTTAATTTAAAACTTTCTGATAAAAAAAAAGAGTAATTTGTTAATGAATATCTAAAGAGATTGCAAACCGTCGCAAAATATCCTTTTGTATATTTATATACAAAATACGGACTAGATATGAGATTTATCAGGAACTCAGAACGAATTATTGGTGAGTTATTGAATTTTGTCTAAACATTGTTTCTTTACAAAACTGATACAATTCAGTTCTTTTCAGTTCAATATTCTTTATTTTTTACGATATTTACAGTGATCAATATTTACAGTCATCTACTGAAAAGATAACTTATATTTCATTTCAATTTTGAAACAAGTAAACAAATTATTATTTCCAAGTAAAAGTCCTTTTCAATCTACATTTATTTTAATTTACAGATTTTCTTATATAATGTTGAGAATGTCAATTTATTACAGACACTTTATTTTATATATAAGAGGATGTTCCACTAACTTATATATAATGTATTTATATAAAACAACTTAAATCAGAATTTACCTGTCTACCTTCCATTTACATTAATGGTGTTTATACAATAAATGAGCCTGATTACTAAATTAGACTAAACATTTCTAACTTCTATTACAGAACAAAAAGTCTTATACATAGAACGTACATAACTGTAATCCATCGTATTGGTTTATTGCTTTTGTATAATTTTTAAACAGGTACTAGTATCGAAATAAATTGATGGAATTACATAGCAAATCCTAATCATAGAGTATAAACCATTTTCTAATTAACAATAATCAGGCAAAGTTAGAAAATGACTACACAAGCTACAACTTAAACCGACCAAGTGTAAAACGGGCCTCATACACTGAGAATAAAGGGCTAATACATGAATTAACTGTAAGTATTTGAAATGTTTACAAAAATCCTAACATGAATTCACAATTAAATCCATCGTCGCTTAACCATATTTACCTATAGTACAAGATCAGGACAATATTACAGTCAAAATTCGACAGATCATCGAAATTTGTATCAGCGGATTCATCAGCGAAATCGTCGACAATTTCACCTTATGAACAATATCACGATTGTTTGAAAATTCGTTTTACTTTGTAAGCTTAATTTCGTTCAATCATCATAGGAGAGTTGGGGTTAGTGGATATATAAAATTGGTTACATTACCAGATTTATCGATGACTTCGCTGATGAATGTTTCTCATGAAGAATATCACAAGACATCTCTTATGAAGAAAGTTTCTTATAAAGAATATCACAAGATGTTTCAAGATATCTCTTTAGACTATCAATCTATTAAAAAATAGCATCCTCAGATAATGGCAAAATTGGATGAATCGTCAACGATTGCATCAGTAAATTCATCAATGAGCTTGGCGAGGAATCTTTCTCAAAAAGAATATCACAACTGCTCTATGATTTGTATCTCTTTGGAAGTTTCACTATCATTCCATTTCGTATAACCATCCTGGGAGGGTCGTGGGTATGAATAGAAGATGTGACTCGAGTTATAGTACCATCCGAAGTAGCTTTAAAGCGGGCTCTGCAAGGATATCCTGTAGTACATCTCCATATACCATCCTGGTGTGACCTTGCGTTTTTGCAGAGATAGTAGGTATACCCTTCATAAAGAGCAATGATTTTTCCAATCCGATTGTAAGCAAATGAAACTGGAACAAATATAACTATCAGTACATATTGGGATTGGGGTTTATAATAATGTTAAGGTGACTTGAAATCACTGGCACACCTATAAACTTAGAAAAGAGAGACATATTTCTACAGGAGATCGGTGTTAATACTCTTCCTACGGGCGAACGTCGTGTAACGTAGATAAACCTAACCCGATCTATGGGGGCAATGTCCCAAAACGGAGTATTGTGTTACTCCAAGATACTGCATCTATAATAAAGAAACACAGTGATATGATGAGATGTATTGCCTATAAGCGACATAAGATGCCGGAATATGTACGATAAATGTCAAAAGTCAGTTTAGAATGAACGCTTGTCCACGCTGGTTGTTAGTTACGAGCACACTTCCACAATTAAGAAAACAATAATTCATTGTGAGTTACATGGCAGAGAAATTAACGAATACGAGCAAGCCACAGAACATTAATTCAATATTGGTGGCGGAAGCACATAAAGCAGGTTAGATCAAATTGCATGTAAATTTGACTTTCGCAAAATAACGCCTGAATCTATTAACTATTAATTCAATATATTAATAACATCATCAAATCACTAAATCAATAGCCAGATTTCACTGGTGTAATGGCAGTGATAATTAACTCAATCCTTACACCACACGTCTTTGGAAATATATGTTAAATTAATAATATAATTATATTATCCTACTAATATTATAAATGTGAATGTCCGTTTGTTTGTTACGCTTTCACGCGAAAACTACTCAACCGATCATCATGAAATTTTGTACACATATTCTTGGAGGTATCAGAAGTAACATAGGATACTTTTTATTAAAAAAAAAACATATATGTTTTATCAATGCGAGCGAAGCCGCGGGTAAAAGCTAGTATATTATAAAACTTAGCCATCGCGTCGCTGAGCAATCAACAGTAATCGGCTAGTTAAAATTTGATAACACCAAGTTGAACACTCGTGTAGTATGTAGGGTAGGTACAGTACAGCCAAAAACAAATGAAAAATAAAATATTGGGTAAGTTTAGTAATTATATGAACACATTACAAGTTTAACGTTACTAATTCGCATGGGAATACTCCCACTGTTTGTGTTTTCAATTGTCATTCTTTACATTCTGCCAAATATGCAGGCTAATATCAGTAAGCAAGGTAGAATACATACTATTGTTTAGTATATAATATGGGATACAATGTACACTAAACCTGAAATGAAACTAGTTCTATTGCAAGTATTTGTATCAAAGCGTTGGTATATATATGGAGAATAGTGTATTTCGTATAAAAGAATAACATATATTGCAGTTATGAAATAATTTTCAATACAGCATCTTTGATTAGATTAGTAATCAATGACAAGTTCGTGTTAATTTTATTTTAGTAGATCACTGTTACGTTAGGATGTACCTCCATCTCACACAAAAATGCAGCCAAATAACAACTGCCTAAAGGGTTGTTGTGTTCCTACACGTTAGAGAGATCACCAGTGAGCTCCCAACGAGTTGCTGTGTTACCAGCAGAGGTGGCATCGCGCGAGTGATACTTGATGTCCTGCAAGCGTTCATAGACAAACGGTAACCGCTGTACGTTAGGTGGGCCGTATGATTGTATGCCTCCCGACGTTGTATAAAAAAGTCACGCGCTTTGAAGATGAGGGTAGCTCTGCGATTAGGCAGACTGTCTTATCAATGAGTCACAGCGAAGATTAATGCCTAGATAAAATAAGATTGGCTTATCATCGACTTCAGAGCTTGAGAACCTAAATACAGCTGTTTTAATGTTGACAATATTAAACTGAATGTGTCAATATATGTGTATACGATATTTTCTGCCAACGGTGAAATTGTTGAATCAACTTCCCTGAGCGGTGTTCCCGAACCGATATGGGTGCCTTCAAAAAAAGGGCCTATGTTTCCCTAAAAAGCCTGGCAACAGATCAGTGACCCTTTAGTGTTGCCGATGTCTATGGGCGATGGAGACCACTTACCATCAGGTGAACCACATGCTCGTTTGCCCCGCTCTAATATAAAAAAAATCTAATCATGAGTAGTTATGTATGCATTTTTATGCTCGCCGTACGCATGAAGTAGTGCTAGGTCTTATATATTTTACCATACCATCAGGCAAGGCAAAAGATTGACAAATTACCAATGTAAGCAGAAAAGCTACTATAAAAAAAACTTCAACGTCATACTGTCGCCATATAATCAATCGTGATTATGAGTACCAGTAAATTTAACAATAACGTTCTCGATTGTAGTGACAGAGGCATAGCAGGTGTTGTTCTTCTTAACACAGCGCCATCTGGTTTTTGAGCCTGAGGTTTTATCTTTGTTAAACCTATATTTACCAATTTTTATAACCATATGCCCGCGGCTCGTTGGTATGAATATTGGATCTGTAACAAACAAGCAAATCATTGCTTTTGATATTCGAGACTAACACTTGGTTACATACTTTTTTTTTTTTTGAAGAATATGTCTGTCATGTGATGGTATGTCGCTGCCGATAAATGAGATACAAGATACTTACATTCTAGTATTGAAGTCCTCTTTCTAATTTGTTCATATATACCGTTGGGGTTGCTGTGTGGCCTCGGCGTAAGAATAGGCCACCCCATCTCAACCCGTGGGTGTCGTAAAATGCGACTAATGAAGACGGGCAGCAGGGGGCGCTGCTTACTTTAATAACTTACTGCGATTGCCAAGCCGCCTGCCAAGCTTGGCAACTATGACGAAAGGCCCCTCCACATGAGTACTAGAATAAGACGGCCCCCAGTCACCGGCAGCCCCGCTGATCCTGACTCCGGCAGCGGTCAGAGTATCGGCGGGGTAGGGGGTGCTAAGAATCCCCCGCTCCGACGCCGCGCGTACCAACACAACGGACTGGCCCTGGCAACATACAATACGAGTACAATGATGACCAACGAGAAGATTGTGGAGCTGGAAGAGAAACCAACCAAGTCGAATTTTAAATAAGTTAAAAATTAATCTCTTAAAAATAAATTAGAAAACAGTCATTTTTTTCTATTTTCACATAATTACCGGAGCTACAGCTAAGCTCAGTTGCCTCAGCTGTATCAACAACAACGATAGTTCCGACTATTTATCTCACGAGAGGAAAACATGTGTCCTGATTGTTACACAAGCGATCAGAAGCTTATTCAGTGCTTTGAAAAGACTTCAACGCGTTACCCCGCTCACGTCATGCCCGTGATATATAATAATATAAATATATATATAATCATCAATACAGAGGCTAATACTATAGAACACGATTTGAAAGGAATGTTAATCCAGAATATTTGAAGTTTGAAATTTATGGATTGAAACTGGAACGTAGGTCTCAGTGTTAATGGTTTTTTATATCAGTCAGATGTTTACCATTATCCAAAAGCGAAGTTAAATTTTCAATGAAAATTTGCAACTGAATGAAGGATATCTGGATATGTGAGAATAATCTAGCTAATAACATCTAGCTCAACTCATCTAGATCAACAAGCAAATCATTAAGGTAACATTTGTATATACGCAGTTTCGGATTAAAATATTTCGCACTTCAAATAGGCGCTTACGTCGTAACAAAATATGTCTAATACTTTTGAAATTTATTCTTATCCCCTACCTCACCAATACGTTTGCATAGAATTAGGGATGCCCGATCTGAATCGATCTTCTAAAAGATCGATCGATAGATCGTATCCACGGTAATACGATCTGCCGATTTTTTGAATCGATTCGATAGGATGCGATCTTCGCTCAGATCGAATCGTATGCTTGGAAGATCGTATGAAAAAATCGAATCGTAAAAAACCAAAACAATGCAAACTAAACTGTATTTATATTATGATCTTTGACAACCTCACATTTTAGCGGGTACAAAGGACAAACGATGGAAATTAATAGACGCTTTAAGAATGTTGAAAAAGTGCATCTTCTGGCAAGATAAACAATTTTAGACCCCCGATTCAAAAAAAAATATTTTACGGATGCTCAGTCTTGTGCAAAATCACTTAATGATATCACCGATTTGCTAAAAACGACGGACGCCAATAAGGATGCATCAGAGAATGCGCAAAATGTGGTTTTACCCGATGATGACGACAACATTTGGAAGTTTCATAGCCAGTTGGTGTCATAATCGAATCAAAATATTCCAAAAGAAGGACTTGATGACATTTTGAAACAGTACCTTAGAGAACCATTACTGAATAGACAAGCAGACCCAATGACTTATTGGACCACCAGATCTACTATCTGGCCGGACTTAAGCTGTTTGACTTTGAAGTATTTGACGATTGTTGCAACATCTGTCCCTTCAGAACGTCTGTTTTCACTAGCTGGCAACACTTTGACTGATAGCCGTATAGGTTAGATCCAGTTCGTTTGACTAAATTGTTGTTTTTAAAAATCTTAAATGCGGAGAGTTGGAACCTATAAACATTTTTGTAATCTTTTTGTAGCTTACCAAATAAATACAGTTTTACATGCAATGTCACTGTCATTTCATTATTTTTATAAAATTGGGATACGATCTTCCAAGATCGAATGAGATCGATTCAATTCAATACGATTCAGATCGTGGATCGATTCACAGGGTTACGATCCATTACGATTCAAAAGATCGATTCAAAGCAAAAGATCGGGCATCCCTACATAGAATGGTTACCACTTCAATCTCCATTCTGTACAAACAAATTATATGTTGCGTTATTTACTCACTGGTTGCTTTTATGGATAATTTTGTCTTCAGTTTATTATGTAGAAGCACAAAATTAGCTCTCTTAGAGCATCATTACCTGATTACAAGAAAGCATCTTACCTCCTTTTCCTGATTCGATTATGGTAAAAACTTGAATATCCGCTAGTCGGGTAGACGTTCAATTATCATACTAGTACTTACTTATACTAGTAATGGTAGTACATGGGTGCCAATCGGCGCTAGTTCATGTGAGCCAAATGGCGGCAGAAGCACACAATAGACGTACAATAAGAACAACACACAGTAATAGAGAACAGTAAATAGTGCTTAGCACACCAAACCGGTCAAAAATGTCAAGAAGTAAAATAAGCAAAAAATTTTCATTTTAAAGGTTTTAATGAAAATACAAACAAACTACAACATCAAACGCAGCAAGACCTATGCATGTAATTAAAAAAAATAAGTCTTTAACCATGGATCCTGTAAGATTTTATTTTATATAACCATAACTTCCAGAAGATGTTTGATATAATTGAGGTGGTGAATGATTATGGTCATTTTTCGACTTCACCACAATATATTCGGTGTTTGTGATGACAGATGCATTGCAACCGACATGATATTTAGAACAATACCACCGGGAATTATTGTTTAGCGAAGTTTTTTTACGGTTATATGTAAAACTTTGCCAATACAATGCGCTTTTTCCATTCAACATGTTTAATACTCGAGCTGAAACAATGTTGAATATTTAATAATTTTTAATATATTATTTACTCAATTGCAATTCAAGTACAAGCACTAAGACATGCCAAGACCATTCTAATCCCAGAGGTGTATGTTAATAACTTGTACAAAAAAAGAGCATAACTTATACAAAAAAATGTCGCCCTGACTTTGTTAAGTGATTCATATATACTTTCTTCTATTCATATATTCCTTATTGGGCAAAACAAGGGCAAGGTGTGTATATTTTTCACACATTTTTCTTCCATAATGAAAAAGTCACCCGAGATCGAAAGAAGAGATGACGATACATTGCTTCTTACCCCTTATATTGCTATATTAGTTTTGGTCTAAATACTACTAGCATTTCAATTAGAAAAGTTATAGGCACGAGTCGGTACATTCGAATGTCTTATAGCTCGGAGCTTGCGCGCAAACTGTAAATGTAGTCACTTTTACTACTTTCTCTTGGCTTGGATATTCAGCGGACCCCGGGCTCCGAAGCGGAAGCTTAAGATGCTAGGGGGATTAACGCTCGGATGAGGATGATGACTCGTTTACGGGAATAGATTTCACATGTTTTCATTAGAGTTAAGTAAACTCTACTGTATGCAGTTCATTTATACATGGTAAATGTTATGCCGTAAGAAGTAAGTCGAAAAACAGGATCATAACGGTTAGCTATCTATGATAAAAGTAGAAATGAAATATAACTAAATAATTTATGCATAAATACTACGCATTTTTTTTAATTCTCATCTTATCTTAGATATATATACTTATAGTGGAAAAACTAAAATTGAACACCATTGCACGCGTCCTACAAATAAACGTCTATTATAGCAGAACTTTCTATCATAGTAATAACAAGATAAACCACCATGTTCATACAACAGTTTTTAAAGTAAATAATATTACTTATGCAGAAGCTTGTGCCATCAAAGGTAAGAAAAACAACAAAGAATTGTTACTTGTCTGCGCCATTGTAACCGGATGTACTATTCCATTTAGACCGCTTCAGTTCAGCTCGCTTAAGAAAAGCGAATAATACACGGGACTGTTAATCATGAAGGTATTTAATCTCACGGCTCTGGTAATTGATGTGGTTTTATGCGATGTGAACTTCCGGTCAAACTACTCCGGATACTTGGTATGATTTATAGCACTTTTGTCGCAGCACGTCTAAGTTGGGAAACCGCATCTCAAGTACTATAACGATGATTTACTAATATGTTGCACTATCCACTCCGAACTAAAGTGATTCCATCGGCAGCACATCAAAATTTGTAGATAATTAAAGAAAAAGTTAAAGTACTATACTACTTTTCATCCACTAGATTTTGACTGCAATGTATTCGTTACTCCGTTCAGAACAGAAATATCCTTTCGTAGAACTAAGCAACCGAGGTGGCTCATGAAAATGTTCATTGAAAGTATCTGTCACTGAATAGTCTTTCGTAGTGAGTACCGTGGCTTTACATCCTTTATGATATTGAGTACAATACCATTATATTTATATTTATTAAAAAAAAAAAAAAAAAAAAAAAAAAAAAAAAGACGAGCTCGGTGGCGCAGTGGTGAAACGCGTTGTTACGCTACTTTGACACCAACGCTCGTGGGTTCGATTCCCACACAGTACAAACATTTGTGTGCATGAACATGTCTGTTTGTCTTGGTCTGGGTATTTTCTATGTATAATAAGCAGTGATCGGATAATCGGGCGCTAATATACCTAAACTTCATTTTTATTCCCACAAAAGAATAATACGGACATGCCTTTCAGAACCCTGGATCCCGGAGTCATTTGAAATTCCTGAGATTGCTAAAAATGTTACCTGCATACAAAATATAGTTAGAACTCGTTGTGAAAATGATATATTTTCATTGAATAATGCTTACATACCCTCTCGTACTTTCAAGACGGCTATTCCTTGTTAAACTCTTATTGTATTTTTTTAGATTTAAAAAGCCGATTCTAATGAAACTTTTAATTTACAATAAAAGTTTTTATGAACACTGGTTTCGTAACAGGCCCGCAACCTAAACTACTTATGGAATTGAAACAATTGTAATTTTATGTGTAGCACTATTTATTTTCGTACAAAAGCAAATTATAATTATAAAATCTTTCACAAAAAATATGAATGAGAACTTTTTTAGTAGTAACCACTGCTATATTTTCATTGTGTTACTTATAGTTGTTTTTACTAAATTGTTCAATCCCGGGAATCCCGGATTACTTATTAATTCAGGAAGGAATATCCATATTATCCTTTCAAGGAAAGAAGTTTAGGTATATAAGCGCCCGATTATCCGATCACTGATAATAAGTATGTATTTACAAAAAAAAAAAAAAAAAAAAAAATGTATTTACGTATGTTTATCAGTTGTCTAGTACCCATAACACAAGCTTCGCTTACTTTGGGGCTAGTTGGCGCTGTGTAATTTGTCCGACAATATTTATTTATTTATTTATTTATTATCTCCAAGTGTTGTGTCTTCCGGCTTGTCGACGATTGTAGGCATACTTCTCGAATATCAATGCCTTGCTGCCTCTTGCCATTGTTATTACTGTAATTAACAAAATGGTAATTAATTCAAGCACTGCAATATAAATCGTAGATTAATCTCGAAACTTAATCTCATAGCAATCCAAATGAGGTTTTTAAGTATAATTATGTGATAAAAAAATTAGGTAGAATTTTGTGAATCGTTCATCAATCGTCCACTATGGTTAAATAAAAAATAATAATACTTTTTTAAAATACTTTGTGGATAAACGTAGTAATAAAATTATAATAAAAGTAATAAAAATATTGAGTGGTCAGGCTCATGTACTCATGCGTAATACGTGTAGAGTCAATCCACGAAGTTCGTAGAGAGGAATGGTTACAACAGGGTGGGTCGTCCTGTTGCATAGAAGTTATATGTCAAACAATTACACAATCACTTAGAAGTATAAACCAGATCCCCATACTAGTTATAAGAAATTTAAAACAGCACAAAAATATATAATCGTCCAAGTATTAGACAACATAATTATATTATTAGAGTATTTTGAGAGTATTTTGTGTTTCACTATAGCATTCCATTATGACGACCATAAAATAGTCCGTCAATGAAGATGTTTGCAGTGCTTTTGTGTCGTTAAATTTATCTTTAACCCTACGGGTTGAACCCTAATGCTTTAAAACATAGGTTCATCAAATGAAGCACTTCACGTAGCAAAAATGGTATCTTGATGTTTTCTCGGTCGTAAATAAGAAAGGCACAGACAGTATTTTCTGAACTCATCGTGGATGAACAGAGGAGAATTAGCGCTTCTTCTTTATCTTTAGATGATTTTTATTAATAAAAAATAAGTAAAAAACATGGAAACATAATATGTATATTTTGAATAAGCTCAATAAGCATTCATTAGCCTACTAAAATTTAGACGAACTATCTATCTATCTATAGAAGAACTATTTTGGTTAATAGCTGATTTCGAATCAAATATACGCGAGCGTAGTTTTACGCCAATATCAATATTTATTATGATTATTTTCTACCATTTCCCACACACCTAAATAACTAATGTTGCCACATTGATGCCTACAATCATAGTATGATCAGTACATCTATGTATAGCGTTTCCGAACAGGCCCGTACAGTGTTTTAACACCAATAGTACGCATACGCTGATAATTTGTTGCATTCTGAAAGTCTTCAGTTGGACTAAAGTCTATTTGCAATAGCATGACGAAGTGCACCCATTAAGTTCATTAGTTATTTATAGTTATTCAGGAGTCTGGCAGCTATCTTACAATTTTAGAACCCGTCACATGTGCTATGTTGCGGCAAGAATTCTAGCACTTTTGACGTACCCTATCTGCAACTTCACTACTCTCTTTTTTAACTATTAATTTGTTTCTCTAAATCAACTTTATGAATTAAGTAACAGCATAGTTTTGATTTCATTGCAGCGTCCATAAAAGAAATATCCTCTCTCTGATTTGTGCAATCTAGGTGCTTCATGATAATGTTGATTAAAAGAGTTTATTACTGCGTTATCTCTGGTAGTGACCAACGACGCTTTACATCCCATGTGATATTGGGAACAGTACCATCTCCAGCTGTTATTCCTCCCACTTTGTCTGCGATTGTAAGCGTACTCCTCGAATATCAGTGCTTGGCCTCCCCTCGCCATTGTTATCACTTGAACAAAAAAGTAGGAAAGGACTTTGAACTGATTCCGGATGATAATATTATTACCACTTCTACCATTTTACTAGGAATATTTGTAGGAACACGCATAACTTTGCTTTAAGAAAGAGAGGGTACACCACACTTCAGATTAACTATACAAATACTGCTAGCTCTTTGTCGTACCCTACATTTTACAAAATCAAATGCATTTCTACAGCAATACAACATACAACTAAACACAGATGTATGTTATATTTACGATTATATGAAGATCCGTAATCGAAGCATAGACAAATGGATAAACAAAACAATGTATTCTGATAAAAAGATTTTTATTGCAATTAAACACATTCTTCTCGCAGATGATAAAAAATCAATAAGAATTTCTTGATCTTAGTTTATGGAACTAACTATATATATATTTATAATATATATATATATATATAATATATATACATAAAAACTAACACGTAATGTAACGAACATTACGTGACGCTGTTTAGGCGTAAAGAGAAAGTGTATCGAGGGTTTTTGTAGTCACGTGTTATTATGACCACATGTTTCGTTGCGAAGGTAGAATTACCGCCGTCTAGGAGGTTTACTTACAAAAATGTAAGAGAGGTAGGGCGCATCAAAGCAGCCCTTCTGGGGAAGTACCTCTAGCCTCACAGAAAACCGTAGCCAAATAACAACTCCCTAGAGGTTTGCTGTGTTCCTGTATGTGATTGAGGTCACCAGTAAAGTACTAAGGGTTTGCTGTATTAGCAGTTTTACATCAAGTGGATCGCGTTTACGCCTCCCGCCGTTGTATAAAAAAAAATATGCATGTAAATTTGCTAAGAAAATATTTTGTGACAATACAACAATTCTTGTATATATGATATTGAATATAGACAGATATTTAACCAAAGAAAACGACCGCCGGTTATGCGGATCGTCAGAGACGACACTAGTATATCAAGTCCGCCTTTATTTATTTGCTAGTAAACATTATTTTGAATTTGGATTTTCACGCATTACGCAGCTTATCTAAATATTTTTTTTTTTATTTAAAGAGGACGTAGGGAGGTTTTACAGAGCTGTTAACACGCGAGTGATTTACGAAATCCAATTTGCGGAGTCAGAGAACCGGTAAATTATCGTCAGATTACCGGTAAGTACATACGGGTATACCGGTTAATGATCGACTATCAAGAACAACATAATTAAGTTGTGTAATAAGCTTTCTAAAACAACTAATACAATTCCTACGTGTGTACTAGATTCATTCATTCATTCACTATATATCTATACTATTCTTATTTTACATTGTAGGTAATTATTACGTGACTGTGTCTTGATGTAGTGATATCATTGCATTTACGTCAAACCTCAGTGGTTTATAAAATGCATTAATATTGTTTTTATTAAATGTGTATGTAAACTGGTGTAATAAATAAATAATAATAATAATGTATTAATTTATGGAGGTCAAACTTCAAAATCTGACGGACTTTCTATCCATACTATAGTGTGCCCGCCTACTTTGTTTTAAATCTCTACTTTGTGGTGGCAAAAGCAAAAAAAAGTACGAATCAAATAGCTTACTAACCAACACATTTAACTATGAAGACTCTGCTCTGGCCCTACTTGTAGTCTGATAAGATTAGAACATATTCAACCTACTTTTCAGGTACTGTACAAGGAACCAGAGTGCTCATAAAATTTCGGTGGGTCGTGATTATGTTCTCCAGTACTCGCCAGAACTGCCATGTCTTTAGTGAAGAGGACTGCTCGACATCCTCGGTGATATCTTGAACAATACCAACGTATTCTATTGTACTTTGTCATCCTTTTACGGTTATATGAATATTTTTTCCACATAAGGTATTCAATGCCTGATTGTCGTCTAACTATTTTGCATTCTGAAACTACACAGTAAAGTCATAATCATTGAAAGAAAACACTTTCTTTGTAATTCAGACAAATGTTAATAGTTTTGGCGTTATATAATGTAATTTAAATTCACAGGAAAATGGATTTAAATATTTTGTGTGCTTCTTTCTGCCTTGTGGCGAGAGCCGACAAAGTAGTGTAGATCAAATTGCCTCAAATAATGTCCTCATATGATTTTTTTATTGTATGAAAGTATTTTTTAGGATCAAATAAGGTAATAATAGTTGAACAACTCATAATATGGTATCAATTGGAAAATACCGAAAATACGGTTATTCCATTTCACTTTTTACACAATTAGACATTCGGGTTTTGTATGATCTAACTAATTTTATGGACAAGAACACAAATGTCTGGCTTTCCGACGTGCACACAACTATGTTCTGTCTAGCGGGGAATAACACCGACGAACGTCAAGAATAGATTACAAAATAACACACTAGGACCTTATTAAACGCAGAGTGGCGTACGAGTAATTAATACATCATTAAAGCGGAACAGAGACGAGCTGAGTGCAAAAGTAGTCCCGTCTTTCGCTCCTCTTCTGAACATAAACCATCAACTACGAAGAGCAGACATTTCGAGACAGAAGCATCGATATTTCATTGCTCTCTATGAATAGTAATAATTAGACAAAGAAGAACTTATTGGTTTAATGCACTTAAAGTGTAAAAGAAAATATAGATTCTCGATCCGTAACCGTACAAAATATCATATCGGACTTTTTACTTAAAGTTATGAACTTGAATGAACGTGATGATAAAGTTTACAAAATAATGTAACGCTCTGGTTCGCCCCACCCCGCTCCGCTTCACTCCGCCCGAGACATCACATACGTTTTCCTTAAGATACCGCTCAAGTTCGCTTCGTGAAATATCGTCTACACGTCTACAGGAGCGGAGTAGCGGTGAGCAGATAAAATAAAGTAACGCTATTCAACGTAATGTCACCTCACCCTCAGGCCATGTCCTCTTCTACACCCATGTTCCAGCTATGCATTGAGCCTTTACAACCCGTGGGGCGTCGCAGCGAAACGCGCATCCACTACTAAGCATGGCTACTTGTAGACGTGTTGTAGCGACATAGACACGCAACATGTCATTGGATTTTTAAATATTATCTTCAAAGTCAGATCCAATCTCACCCGCACATGACACATGCCTACTGCCAAAGTAGGCTCTGGCCGAAAGAATGGCAGGTAGGGTACACTTATTAATAACAAGCAGGCAGATTAGGGAAGTCCTTACAGCAGAACTCAGCTAAATAAACAATACCCTGAAGAATATGTGTTGTTACGATAAAGTATCAGAAATCAAGTGTGAGAGTGAAACTCCTTGTATTATATGCGTAAGATACGATAACTGCTTTATGTCAGGCAGAAAATTAGTACGTCGTAGTATAGAAAAATAAATAGGCCGGTTGATTTAAAGCAGTCGTCATATGCAAATAGGCACTTTCTGTACCCTAAGTATGACGGACTTACTTATTTAACAGAGATGGCAATAAAGTTAATCGCGCAAAGAATATTTCTAGCGCCATCCTTGATCCCAACACGTCACCTCTTTAGGACCTCTCTTGCTCTACCTATTGACGTCATTTAGTTCATGGTCAATAGGTAAAAAAATAATTATCCTTATCAAATGCATTGTTGTATATGGCTGTCCAACTTTACAATCACTTGCCAGACACCGTAAAAGCCCTCCAGGGAAATTTTGAGTCTATTTTGAAGAAAATGCTTCTAGACAAAGCATACTATACTGTTAAAGAATACCTAGAAGATAAGTTTAATGAGAGTTAAAGACATTTTATTATATTAAATTGTAGAACAATTCTGTTAATGTATGTATTATGGACTATTTTTTTATTTTATTTTTTTATTTTTAATCAATGTGACATGAAATAGAATGTATTTTTTTTTTTTATTATTATAATTTTTTTATTATTAGTATATCTAAGGGGGAAAATGAATGATAATTAATGAATTAATATTAATTCAATTGATCTAAATGAATAGAAATGAAACTAAATGTTACAACAGAATGTATTATTATAATCTCTTTGTTGTAGTATCCATGTCGTTAGTTCTTACATATGCATGTTAACATATTTAAATTGAATATCACGTGTGCCTAGATAAGGCGGTTTGTAACATACCTCATCATCGTTTTTTCCACTTTGTGTTGTACTACATGTTAAAACCTTTAAGTGAATAAATGAAATGAAATGAAATGAAATGCAATGATATTGAACGAGAATTAGTTACAAATAAGCTCACAAGTGAAGAAAATAATATTTTAATGGTATAGTTAAGTTATCACTGATTTACTTAGTATTTATTTTTAATGTAAATTGACATTCTAATTCCCATAGCAGATCACGCGATACAATTCAATATCTGAACATCTGTAATTATGTTGTTATACTCACTCGCTGTCCAGCTTATAGACGCGGGACATTATTTTTTTTACCACGTGGATTATTTTTTTTATCTACTAGCACACACATCATTTAAGCATATCGCTATAAAATACAACAACACCTATAAACATTAACCTCTTTTTTTCTGACATATCCTTCTCAAAATTGATAAAAGATCCCCTAACAAAAATTATATCCCATTTATTTTGTACACAAACAGGCTATGTTAATCTAATTATATACAGTATTCTTAGTTCCCTTCAGAACTCGTATCAAAACTTTATGCTCTGGCGGCGATACAATCTAAATGCTAAATTATATTATTTAATCTTTAACGTAGACAGAGAAAACCAATAGACAAATGAACACACAGCTACACCTCAAGCTAGGCTGTTTGACCTTTGTACCAATCTTATAGCCACGTAATGAGAATAAAAAAGGCAAAAACCAAGTGTCTTAAAAGACTTGACGCTGTGTGTGTATGTAAACCAAAAGCGAGCTTAATTTGGTGATTATTTTCGTGGTTTTCTACAATGGGTATGATTAGATAGCTAAACTATTACCTAGTTTAGTGGTTGAACTCTGCGACTATCCATATTTTTACATTTCATTCATTTACGACTATCTCAAAAGATTTATACATATCGAAGAAGACAACGGAATGCAATTTCTCCGATCATTTTTTATGACTACTTGGATCAGCTTGCCATAAACATTAAATACATT
This sequence comes from Pyralis farinalis, assembly GCA_947507595.1. Lineage (NCBI taxonomy): Eukaryota > Metazoa > Arthropoda > Insecta > Lepidoptera > Pyralidae > Pyralis > Pyralis farinalis. Next base: position 7,194,321 of record OX382270.1, read on the forward strand.
AGCAGCTTAGTCAGTAAAACGATATTGAAAATTTAATGATTGAAAATGCTAATATACAAGAAATTTTATATTTCTTGTATATTAGCATTTTCAATCATTAAATTTTTAAAAGTTCATTAAATTACTTAATAAGTTCAGGTGTTAGTTTTCAAAAGTCAAATTTACATACAAGTTGATCTAACTTGTTGTGTGTGCTTCCACCATCAATTAGTTCGAATCGAACTAGCGTCGGTCGGCAGCACCCAGACATTACCGTCAGTACTATCTAGCATACCATTTGCAGCATGTTATTCTAACGACTAACATCTACAACGTCTAACGAAACACAGGAGTGAAGAGTCGCAACAGTCACGTTAATTGAATGATACTTATAGTTAATAGATTCAGGTGTTATTTTATGTTATCAATCACAAAATTCAGACATTATTACATATCTTTTTACGTATTTTTCCTACGTGCTAACTTAAGACAAAATATATTGTTTGATATCATATACACTACCTACAGAGAACACACGACATATTTTATCGTGGTTGGTGATACGCATTGTCATCAGAAGGTGGTATCAGGAGCCCTAGGAAACGGCGAGTGTGCATGAAAAGAGCAACGTTAAAGAAGCGAGTGAGGTGGGTCAGAACCGAGTCATGTGGTACTCGGTTTTCTCTGCCTACATTGCAAGGGGCTTGATATAAAATTATAGGCAAATAGCATATTAGACATTTGTTTTAGTATAAAAGCTAGGATCCAAGATCCTTGATATGCTTGTTTTCCTAGTTCCTAAGAAATAATCCGGTACTCTCCATCTATAAATCTGCATATTAATTTTTCATTCATTTGTTCCAGCACCACAGCATCAATCGTAATCCCTGAGTTCGTTCTGCTTTCTTTATATCCAACTGTAATTCTGTATATTTATTCTTTTCTTATAGCATTGTCCATACAAAGTTATTTAATCATCATCATTTTTTTCCGCGTCCACTGCTTGACGTACGCCCCCCCTCTAGAGAGCTACTCGTCTCGATCCTGAGTCATCTTCATCTTACGGAGACGCTATTTGACACCCACTTTTCCCCAGTGATTGTCACTTCTACGAGAAATATGGCCCGCTCATTGCCTCTTCAGTTTGCTTATCCTTACGGCTATGTCAGTTACTTTATAGTTGTATTGCGTAATTCTGCATTTCTGATTGTATCACGCAGCGAAACCCCTTAGCTACATAGTTCTATCCATAACATGTTGAGCGACCTTGAACTTTTCCATACTACTCGCAATGAAGGGCCACGTCTCAGTTCCATATGTCATCACTGGCAACCCACACTTAGTTTTCAGACTACCAAAATGTTTAGGTTTAAAATCATTTACAGAATCTTATGGCATGAGCCATCAGAAGCAAAGAATAGCTGCGGTGGAACGTGGTTATGTTTCTGGTCGTTATTCGACAGAAATACATGTTCATTAGTAGTGGACGCAGTAACTTTACAACCGCGATGGTAGTACGCGCAGTACCATCCAACACCATCGCGTCGTTTGTATGGTCTATTGAATATGTGTGTGCCGATCCTCAGATACTTCTTGCCGTTGATTACAATGCAATTGCATTCTGAAATGAATACTATCAAATTAGTAAGTCATATCGTAGTAAGTCACCGTAAACGAAGAACTCCGAATAATTTAAATGTCACCGGAAACTAGCGCCCCCATTGAATAAAATCTCATTTCTGGGACCAGAGTAAAAATTAAACTTATCAGACAATAAAATTTTCAAATGAAGTATAAAGTTTTTCAGATTATATATCAGAAACAGAAAAGTTTTGAGTGAAAAGTGCCGGAAACAGCAGTTTTTGGTAATTTCCTCTAAAAGTTACGTTGTGTAACAATTAAAATTTGTATGAAATGATTGTTTGATAAGTTCCATTTTTATGCATGAGCATGAATAACATTTTCCAATGGCGGCGTTACTTTCAAGTGACTGCCAATCGGGTGATTTGCTTTGATGAATATGCAAGTCAGACAAAGATGATCGTTTATGAGTGGGTCTAATTTATCTCGAACTTCATCGTGCTTCGAAGGACACAAGTTGGTCTGATAAAACAAATAAATGAAGCAACCGATATTTCCGCCACCCTGTCACTATTGTTGGATAACCACTGCTGCAATGGATTGGTATTGGACAAAGCGTTCCTCAAATCTAAAATATTTATTTTGCCTCAAATTTTGGGAACAACATATATATTTGGACTTATATAGTGCACTTTCGGCCATTTAGCATCACAGCGAGCTTTCAGCTTGCAGTTCATAAGAGATAGAGATCAAAAGCACGCGGCGCTGAAAACGTCCTTGCCATCGATTGGCACATTTTACATGGCTTGTGAAATCGAGCATGACACAAATCTCACGGTACTTATTAGTGACGTTAGACATCCATATAAAGCCCGCAAGTAAATGGTCACAAGAGTACCAAAAAAAGAATTATCGTATCTTTTTCTGATTTTACTTTTTGCTTATCGTAAACTAAGCGTCCACGAAGAAATTGTGTGTGTTATAATTACCTCGATACACATGATTGTATCCGCTTAAATCTCTTCACGCGAAAGTGGAAGGATATAGAAAAGTCGGGGAGTGACAAGATTCACCTATCATGACTACATTGGTTTTATTCCCCAGGAATCGACGAGCGTGCATGAAAAGAGCTATTAATGTTAAAGACGCGATCGAGGTGACCCATGCCTACCCCACAAGGGAATTGGCGTGAAAATATACATAGATACAGTATCTGCTATTCAAAAATAAATTACGGATTTCTAATAATTTTTATTTTAACAGTATTGTTGTGACCGAAGATCCTGATTTGCATTTTTTAAATATAAAAAATAAAATATAGCTTAATTTCATATCATATTATATTTTTGTATAACATCAAAAAAAACATTACGTGAACAACATACTTTTTGGTCGCTATATACTTGATAAATACTATTCTAATGTGTATATTAACATCCTATCTTAAATTTTGATCACATATCACATTTTCCAAAATTTCCAAACAGTTCATGAGAAATTATTTCTAAAAGACTGCATACCATTTCGTGGCAGAACCGGTTATGTCATGATGCACCTAATCATTTGTACAACCTATGTATTTATTTAGCTATTCGAAAGCTCGGTTGTAGATTATTTGAGAGACATTGAATAAAAAAGCTTTGCCTGTGTTCTAAAATACATTTTTTTTCTTTTCTTTCTCAGGTGTACCCCAAAAAACAAAAAGATAAGGCATAGCAAAATTTAATTATCAGATAATGATAAATAAAAGCTCGAGGCATCGACCATCGACCGCAGCCTGGCTATGGATGGGTTAACTACCTCGAGCTTTGGAGGGCACGTTAAGCCGTAGGTCTCCGCTGTTGTTGATAGATGACAGTCGTTAAGCTAACTCCGTGTCTTTCGGGCGGCTTGAAAATACTGGCCGTTAGTAACCAGCAGTTGAGCAACGTTGTGGAGTGTGAAACACACACAACTCAACTCACAACTCAAAACACCTTCGGTCGCATAAAAAAACATCTTCTAAATCGTAAAAAAATATGAAGACATTTATATAATTGCACATCCTTAGTATTGACCATTTATCCAAGTAGGTACCTAAGGCCATTCTTGCTCCTCCTCACCTCAGCTCAGCATTATATTCAGAGTATATGCCAGTGAGGTCGGCTTGCGTGCACATGGAGCTCACTGCGAACTGACCAGCAAAGAAAAGGGCAAAATAATATTTAGTAAGTAGCCACACTGAAAAAGCCTTCACGAAAATCGGTACCGAATAAAAGTTACCAGTATAACGGAAACGTGCACCTGATGCTCGAATTGGAAACGTTTTTAATCTGAGTTACGTAAGCTTCAGCACATCAGGAAGGTCGCATGTTAATTGTCACTCGATGTGACATAAAAATCTTATGAAATACCATGTTTTATGGTCACAAACACGGCAAATGAACATAGAAATCTCATGCAATAACATGTTCGATGATCACAAACATGGCGTGTCGAGTATCATTTAAATCATCAATTATATAATCCACGTAAGGCCATAATCGTGGTTAGGGCCAATAGATATTTGTGCCAATAGGCACATGTTTCGATAAAAGGCCCATGAATTGATTGGATACATCATGGCATAGACCAACAGTACATTCTACCACGACATCTTAAACTACAATTAAATATATAATAAAACTGTTTTAATTCCATTATAATGAAATTCATGTTTTTTTTTGTATAGCACCGATAGTAATTTATCAATTATTCATCCGCTTTATACAAAGATTTTCGAAATTTATGAGTATTAAAGTACTAGAAGATATCAACCCGAAAGGGAGTGGTTGTACTTTTAGGGATCCGTATCTTTTTCAGTCGTCCATTTGTCTGTATATTCGTCAAGGCCCATTTTCTCTATGACGCTCTTATAATTCCTTAAGGAACGCCAAATATTATCTTGATTTTATAGATAAAATATCCTTCTCATCAATCGTATGTTTCCTTAATAGTTAATGTACAATGTTTTTTATTTAAATCTTGTAATTACTGAATATTACATGTAACTAACACAAGAACATGTATGAAAATTATGTTAATGTTTTTGAAAATATTTTTTTTTTATGTCTAAGGTTTATGGTAATGGTAGACATAGAATAGCTATAGTAGTTCTGCTTGCCTAACCTGCAAGGATATTAGAGTCAAGATATAGAGTTTTTGTCCTATAGACCAACTTCAAAATATTGTAAAAATCATCCAACATCCAGTCGGTCCTATAGTGAAATCCTACATAAAGTGAAGAAAGCTTTTCAGGATATTAATAAGTACCGGCACTCCCATCCGGCTTAACATGCTCTTTCTCATACATCCTCCTGTATAATTCCTATCATCCACATCGATACTTCACCTTTGGCAGTAATAAACATCTTAATTCTTAATACTTTCAAGTTCATACTTATTTAGTACAACTGGAATGTTTTAGTCTTACGTATAATTTAGTAGCAGTTAATATTAAATAGTTAAAATATATTACAATATAATCTATTACAATCACCAGATAAAAAAAAACTTAACAATAATTGGGGTTACAGAGCGGAGAGCAACTCGTCCTATTCCATATTGAAAAAAAAAACATCTAAAAAGGGATTTTGTATTTCTACCTTAAAACTCACTTTTTCCATTTATTTCGTATGCTGATCAACTCCCTTGAACGTAGTCATAGGGTCCAACAACAAGATTCAAACCCTCAAAATTAAATGTAAAATATTCTCTACTTTGAATTTTCGCAAGTAAATTATGTAACCAAAGAAATGTTCATAAAAAATCTTTTGCCTTATTACTTTAAATAGTGAACAAGATCCGACATATAATATTGAAAATGTAAGACGTGTCTAAGTTCCCGTGAGGGTTTAAAGGCAAATAAAGAATTTTTATCTTTTATCTTTTTATCATAAAACTTTGTCGACTAAATATACAAAAACTAATTAGTGTGGTATTATGCCTATTACGTTCCGATTTTAATTTCACATTTTTCTCAAAATCTGGTTTTCCGAATGATTCTCGCGAGGAATTGCTAGAAACTTAGTATTACAGTAAGGTAAGTTAAGTATTTGGTTAAGTTAGGATAGGACTTTTTTACGATTATATATTAATAATTAAATAATAGCAAAATTTAATAAATAAACGACACATACGGCTAATGTTATCGAAATGTAAATAAATAATACCACTCACATCAAAATATAAACATGACGTTAAAGTTCTACATAAATTATAAATATGTAAATGTAACTTTCCGAACAAACAACTTATAGCGATAACATTTTTTTCTCCTATAAATATATCAAATTTTACATGAAATAACTTTAGATCTGTGACCGATAAATAAATAAGAAGTGATCACTTGATCAGAAAGAAATATATCTGTTGATTAAAATTTAATATTTACCATAAGTATTCTACAATATATTGAATACTATAAAAACATTGATTACTCGAGCACTGGCCTGCTAACCCTGTAAATAATTACAATAGCACAAGTTTTCCAGTCAGTTTGTTTAATAAAATTTATGACTCATACATGTGTCATGAACTTCCCCTCCAAAAATTGAAATTGAATAAATTTAAAATACAAATCATGAATGCGAATGTTGACCGTTAGTAGATATAACCATACCGTTGACTGTCACAGCTGAGGCCTTGCATTTGTGCTTATGTTTCTTAGAGCATGTCCACCGGATCCGATCTCCGATCAAAGACCTGGAGTGTCTAAAGTATTTGTGGCCTTCTATGTATATATTCGTTGATTCTCTTGCGAAACGAGCTCGCAGAAGCGACGCCATTATAGCTGAAATAAATATAATATTTCAGATACCGACTGATTTCTGAACCGTACATAAAGTTGTAGTGCCAGATTCTCTGCGCGAAGGGCAAACAGGAACTATATTTAACACTCTTCTGTATGTCCGTTCATATGTCAGAATTATGTTGTATGTTCTCTAGCTCGTTAACAAAATTACCTACATACCTGAAAATGTGGATATCATATGTAAAATATTAACATTTCATTACCGAAAAAGGGCTAGAATACATTAAATCCATTCGACTGGGTAGGTATTTCCGTCTCAGAGAAAGCTATAAACAACTCTCTGGAGGGTAATTGTGTTCCTGCGATTGAGTGATGTTACCAGTAATTTTGTGACAAGTTCCAACAACTTGCGAGCGATATTCCTTATATTTCAGAGACTACGGTAAGCCACATTAGGTCAGGTGGGTCATATGCTTCTGTGCTAATCAGCTCCTTCCGCCCTAATGAGGGAACAGGAATTCACCACTGAATGGGAATGAATTCTTGAGCAGACAGATTTTATGTAGAAGTTAAGCCCGACCATAACTGGCTAGTCAATATTTTGCTTTAGTTATGTTCAGAACAAAAGAATTCATTTTTCAAATCTTTGGTTAATTAGAAGAGATCTACGTGTACTATGTATATTATTTATACAATGCTTTTGTTATATATTAAAAACAACGCCCGTAACTTTTTCTTAAGGAGTGGATAATGACTAAAGATAAAGAAACACTAAACATAAACTAGGTTCACCATTGTGTGATGATTACAATTAAAAAAACATAAGATAAATGTATTGAAATTCGAATGGTTTATTTTTTAATTCTAAATAAATTGTTATTAAAACTAAAACAAATATTTATTACTGTCCAAGTTCTTGACGAGTTTATTTACTCCAAAATAAAACGTATAAAGACAGGCAATTTAATTTAAACTATTTTATGTGCTTCCACCACCGACTAGATGAACTAGTGCCCGCCCGCTCCCACTCACCAAGTAACAAGACGTCGATTTAACAAGGCGACGCAGTATAGAGATGCCGTTGAAAGCTTTTCGATGAAACAAAATTCGATGATACGGCTTTCGCACTCAAGTAGGAAACCCCTACCATTAGACAGATGCATGACGTCGCTGCGGACTAAACAGAGCAGTCATTTCGTGTGTGGGTACCACTGGCACCAGTTCACATGAAGAAAGTGGATGAATCGGCGAAAGCACATGAAGTAGTTTATACATGTATAATTAACTTTCACAGTTGCTTGCACCATTATTGTAGGTACGGACAAAATGAAACAAAAAAAAATTCGGCGACGTTGCAGACGCCATGGTAACGGGATGACTGGAGCCGGCGGATAAAGCCGTTAAGGGCAGACATATCTGTCTACCCTCTTTCTGCGTCGCTTATTTCTCGGCACCTTACACACTACACGGTGTCCCGTTGGAGATTGCTATTCGAAGCTCGCACATAACGTTAGCAAAACTCGACAACTGGATTCCACGTACCCGACTACTTGAAACTGTCATCCCGTAATAATGGCGTCTGCAACGTCGCCGAAATATCAGGGAAGTATAAAACCAAATATTGGAAATTTCCGTACCTACAATAATACTTTATATACATCTACTACTAACTACTCAAAACATATACAAATAAAAATGTTTACGTAATCTTCACAAACTGTCCATTCGAAGTGACATGGTAACTTGGTGGATCATGAGTATGTTGCTCCTGTAGGAATTTGAGAATGCCCTCTTGGTCAGTGCGAGCTTTAGCCAAACAACCCGCCTTCCTTTTAGTACAATACCAAAACATAGGGCTGTACTGTGAGAATGTATAACCATTGATCATCAATAAACTCTTCTTTCCGTACCGACTTGGTATCATTATAACTGTTAAGAAAGCAATATAAAAAAATATGAACACAAACTTTCAAGAATAGTTTTTAAAGGAAGTCTTCTGGAGAGCGCTAAGGCAAATCACGAGACATTAAGGCGATCTAAGTTTAAGTTTTTCTGATACTTTTATCGAAATTTAACCTATATGCAGCTATAATAGCACATAAAATAACAATTATTACTTTAAACACATAAAATATAGAAATTATTTTTAGTCACTACGTACGTGGATTGGTTTCAATTTAAGTACATAGTGATAAAAACATTAACTTTTTAACATTAACATTAACGTTACTTGATTCTACATCGATAATAATGGAAGCTACTGTTCCTTTAATAACAAAATAATGACAAAACATCCTCTTATGCTATTTTATTCACTTTATATTATATCTATCTGTTCACACTTCGTATTTCTGAGTCATCAATATGAAATATTACTTCATCTTTTAAAACGAACAAGATGAGTTACCCAAACACAATGAATGTATTTTTAAATCTAATAACCACACAAAATGATGGTAAGCAGCCAATTACGCCATTAATTGATTTCTTGCAATTAACATTTAATTACATCCCTTGGTCACCAATCGTCTGTAGTCGTTGACAATTTATTTTCCAGTTTTTTTCGAGCACATATCGGAAGCCTGGGTGCATACGATGGAACAAGTATCCACATAATCGTCGATGAATTCATTCGAATGGAAATGTATTTGTATTTTTGAATTTAAGCTTACATGTCTAAACATTATCAGGGTAGACAAAAACGAAGATATTTTCGTACACATTCTTTATCAAAAAAGACATCTGAAATCGCAAAAAGCATCAAAAACATAAAAGCTTGTTGATGTTTATTTTATGTATATAAATCAAAAACCCCACAGCGGAGCTTAGGATACGACCAGGATAACGCTCAGATGATGATGCTCAATTAGTGTAATTATATACATTTTGAAATGTACTTTCTTAAATGAGCACTTGGGTTCGAGTCCCGTTCCCACCGGCCGATTTCGGCCAGTTCCTACCTTGGCTATTTCCGAAATTATCCACTTCCTAATTTGCCTTCATTCTAACTTCACAAATTCGACAGCCTCCCCTTTCTAACTTGTTCATTTTCTGATACTTCTATTTACGAGTATTTAATCCCTCTAACTAGAAAGGTGTATCGTCTAATATCCGTATTTATTTCCATATATTTTCTATTTCCATATAAGAAAGAAAATGGAGGAAAGGACAAGGGATAAAGGAGGACCGGAGGGCTATCGTTGTGTCAAAATTAACATTTTCGTTTTGGCGTGTGTCAATTGAACAAGCGTTAGAGGCAGACTGCTTTATTCAAACTCCACAATCGTGCTTTAACAATTATTTGGGATAGTAGTGGACATACCCACACTGACAATCAGATGAAACGTTTGTTATTGACGTACTAAACAGACTACGACGAAAATTAAAACTCGTATAATAAAAATCACAGACTATTTTAGAGAATTGTAGAGTTGATAATGGGCGAATATACAATGCCCGATCAAGACTAATTGCGTGAAGAAAATACATGAGCAATAGATGATCTCATACATTCTTATTACTTCATCGTACTTATATCAATGGCAATGATTATTCATGTACTTTACGACGATATCGTCTACAGTCCATACCCTACATTTGCAGCCACTGTTCCTCTTCGTACATCTCCAAACCACTTTTGCACCGCGGCCGCCTTGCTGATTAAACCGTACGCCATCCATAATCAATATCTTGCTTCCTTGTTTAGAGTACTCAAAGTAAACTGTTGATAAGAAAAAGCTCATGCATGACATAGATAAAAAAGAAATGGTGTTTGCCGGCAGATAGTTGATGTTATAAGGAGTATTTTAGGGCACTTATATATTAGAAAAAGAATTAGGGTTTCGAGGGAAATTAATTAAACCATGAAAATGTGAACAAATTCCAATTACTCGTGGACGAAGTTGCGGGGAGCCGCTAGTAATACATAAAAGTCAAAGATCATTCGTTCACTAAACACGAAATTCCAAAAACTAAGTTGAAATTTCGCAAGTTAGTTGTTTACATGTAGGAGAAGTGAAAATAAACATTTAAAGGATGGAAAGGGGGTGAAAAACTTTCTGTGATATTTCCTTATGGGAATACGGCTATGAAATTGAGTTGAAATAACAGTTAAATGTAATGTGTAATATAGTGTGGTATCTTTAAAAAAACGTATTTTCAAATTTATGCTTCGAGGAGGTAAATGGGTGGTTGAAATTTATGTGACGGTTTTTTATGAAATGAAAACGGTTGAAATTTTGCGCCGGGATAAGTCTGGATTTTTCAAATTTCCACAGGCGCTATCCCGTACGCACAAAACTGTCTATTACATTTACAATATTTAAAATTGATCTTAAATATTTCATTCAAATGAAAATATTTTATTCTATGTAGAACGAATACAAAATAATACTATCATGTAAAAATAAAACAAATTGACAGAGCTTTATTATTGTTTATTCACTATTATTAACATTTTCAAATAAATAGTTTACATAAAAAATACATTTAAAAACATAAAAACGGGCATCCGTTGGAAGCAGAGTGAAGACTCAAGTTACCGGTGGTCAGATCTCTAGAGTAACGAATCTGTTCACAATATGAGCCATGTCCTGAAGAATGGCCTTCTGTATCTCGTTCTTGAGCCAAATGCTAAGCGAGAGCTTCCTAAGATAGCGGTCGGAGCTTTTCCTGTAAGCTCGTGTTCTGTCACGACTATCGGAACAATAATCGTTGAGTCCACATTTTATATGCTAGCAAACTCGTAAGGCAGGTTCAGGTACTTACTCGTAGGTTGTTGTTCTTTCTCCTTGCCTTCACAAGTTTGGGCACGTGACGTCACCATCAGCAAGAATTGCAGCGTGTCTCCCAATCTTTTAGCACGATGCCAGACCAATTGCTATATATTAGCAACAATAGCCCTGCAATTTGATCTAACCTGCTTTATAGTCCTATCGGTGCTGGGCTATTATAGAAAAGAGACTAACTCCTGCCATAAATATCCTATCTTGTTGTCATTTCTGGCAAACGGTGGTTCATCACTCACTGGGTTAACCCCCGAAATACCAAAGAACGTTGGCCGGATGTAACACTCAGGTGTTTAGAGTGACTCAGGAGTGTTGAGAGATGTGCTGCGCTTTCTCCGAAGTTAATCGCGGCGTTATGCCATTTAACTATTCCACCCTGAAACACATCATTCTATCAACTGCTCTCGGGACGGCCAATGAAGGTAAGCTAGAGCTGAGAGTCCTGCTGGCCTCTCTGTCTGCGGGCTTCTTGAGTTTGCAATCCGACTGACGAAGACATGCCGGAGACAAAGGCCCTGTTCGACTCCCTGGAGCACTCGGGTACCCATTGTGTTCTCATCAACTCACCAACTGTCCACCGCGAGCCGCTGTGTGGGGCAATTATTATTATAGGTCTTTACATTACATAAAAATATATATATAGTAAATACCTATGCGAAATATGTTGCATCGTGGCAACAAATCCAATCTATAATAAACTTGGTTAGTCGAGCACTCGGGTACCCATTGTGTTCTCATCAACTCACCAACTGTCCACCGCGAGCCGCTGTGTGGAGCAATTATTATTATAGGTCTTTACATTACATAAAAATATATATATAGTAAATACTTATGCGAAATATGTTGCGTTGTGGCAACAAATCCAATCTATAATAAACTTGGTTAGTATCCTGTTATTTTGAAGTCTCACTCTGTTTTGCAATTAAATTTTATGTTTTTTATTATGTGCATGGTCAGTGCTATATATGACGTTGCCTTCGTAAGTGATAACAACAGCTTTACATCCAAAATTGCGTTGATTACATCTCCATGAAATTTTGTTATTCCTTTCATAATCTTTGTTGTACCTTTGGCCGTTCAATACAAGTATTTTGTTTTTGTATCTACCGGTAACGTAATACACATCTGGAAAGAAAGCAAATAAAGCATCGGTCATAAAAAAAAATCTACTATCTTTCTTTTTTCTTATAAGGAACTAAATTAAATGATGCAAAAGTTCCAGAAACATGCAGGATATTTAGACGATCATGTGACGTGGTTATTTAATCACTCATAATAAGCAATTTGTAAACCATCTAAGTGGCATTTTTCTCTAAATTACTGTATCGAGGAAATTAATAAATAGAGTACACACGTAGCTCTGAGAGCTAATGAGCGAGTAACAGCGGATGTAACAATAGCGAAACTTCATGTACCTACTGAAAATGGGTAGCTGCCAGCCGACCGTAGTTCGCACGCAATAACTGGTGATAGATAAAGTATTACTTCCGGCTCTTCACACCAGGTGGGTCGTATGCTAGTTTTCCAACTAGCCATTGTGCGCTTGCCTAGCGTCGGTAACAGGAAATGTATACAGCCGCCATCACTACAATCACGGTTGCTCTCGGGGCATGTTTGGTGTCCCAGCTGCTTTGGTCGTTTAAGGAACCCACCACCATTATAACACCATTTATAACAGAAGGCTTTTGTTACAGTACAGCGCCACGGATTGCCATGGATGTTGTATTCATATGCAAGACGTGTTTCGTTCCTGCGAAAGGCTGTGGATATCAGCAATAAAAAAGACAAAAATTGTTTAATTAAACAATTTTTAACGGAAGTATCGCGTATTTTATTTATTTTGTTGAACCTGACGTTTCGAACGCTTTGCAGCGTCCGTGGTCGCAGGAAGACTAAGGTGGTATTTGTCTTACATTAGTTATTCAATTATTACATCTACCGACATGGATGGATTAATTATATATGTTCCGATTCACACAAAAATCGCTCACAGTGTCAGAACATTTTTTAGATCTTTGGGTTTGGGACTTGATTATTTTTAGGACTGGATCCCAAGCAGGTGGTACTTGCCAACCATCTTCTCTATTGAAATTGGGGTGTTTTCTTATTTCAATAGCCTCGCGCAACATTCTCGGCATGTAGCGATTCTCCTTGGCGAGGATTTGTGGTTTATCGAACCGGATGTAATGGTTTGGCTGGTCCAGTGTATGTTCACATACTGCAGAGTTTTTATCGCGCCTATTCTTCATGTCAGCAATGTGTTCTTTCACACGAGTACCTACGCTTCTCGTTGTTTGCCCTATGTACGATAAACCACATTCGCAGTCTAATTTGTATACTCCTGCATCTTGTAAGGGGATATTAGACTTGATAGGTCTTAGAAATTGACTGATCTTCTTATGGGGCTTGAAATAAGTTTTATTTGAAGCTCGCCGTAAGATGTTGCTAATTTTGTCTGTGACTCCCTTTAAGTATGGTAAGATGGCAGGTTGACGTTCAACTGTAGGTGGCTTCGGGCGGCTTCTGTGACGCATGCGAGGGAGTTTGTTACTGTTGCTCCGCAGTACTTGTTTGACAAGTTGGAGTTCCTCCTCTAGATGCTCAGCGTTCCTTTACGACCCATAGTTAGCCAGATTGACACACCAACCTACACACTGGCTCGACAACTATCGAAGGTATTCTCACAACTTCGTGGACATACAAGTGCATATGTTAAGGATTCCGATTCATGCCAGCGATACTTCCTGTATTTCAAGCGTTCATTGGTATAGTTCTGATACTGAGATGGAAAATAAGCATACGGTCTGCCTGATGGTAAACAGTCACTTTAGCCTACGTACATTTGCAACAGCAGGGGTGTCACTCATGTATCGCTGATCCTCTAAAAACGTATTGCCTTCATGCCTTTCATGAAGAACCCCATGCTGTAGTCCCTTGTGGAAACCTTGGCAGGGAGTTCATTCCACAACTTAAAGAGTTCTCGGAAGAACCCTTCATTGGAGCCACACAGTACATGACCATTGTGGTGTTCCAGTGGTTGTAAAAAACTCTGTCGGCATCACATAGGACCATTCTTCAGAATACAGTCCGTTATATAATTGGGAGAATACACAAAGGGAAGCAAAATCTCGTCTCAAACATAAGGATTCAATACTGTGTGGTAAGCTTAGGATCGGCGACAATTCTCATAGCTCATCTCTGAACCAAATCACACGGTCCTAGCTGGTATCCAGGTGCTCCCGCTCAAAGGTAGCAGTACTCCATGTGCGGTCTGACTTATTAAAACTATTATAATACTTATGAATAGTAATCACTTTACATTATACCATATGCTTGTATGTCAGCCGATGTTGTTAAAAAAAACCTACAATGAAACTGCTACATTTTCAATTTGGAACTCAGGGTGTACCTTAACCAATGCAAAGAACTTACTAGAAGGTAGTTCTTTTTTTATACAACGTCGGGAGGCATACGAGCATACGACCCACCCGATGTAAAGCAGTTACCGTAGCCTATTAACGTTTGTAATATATTAAATATCACTTGCGCGATGCCTCCTCTGATGCTTACACAGCAACTCCTTCGGAGCTTACTGGTGACCTCACTTACACGCAGGAACACAACAACCCTCTAGGGGGTTATTATTTGGCTGTGGTTTTCTGTGAGGTGGACTCCACCAGACGGTCTGCTTTGATGCGCCCTACCTCTCTTAAAAAGTAAGTTGTTGTGTTTCTGTGAGTGAGTGGGATAACGAAGAAGCTGACGATAATTACTGTCTTAGTAGCTAGGGCAGTAAAGCACGTGCGATACTCCTTTTGTTGTCTGAAGGCTACGCTAAGTTTCACGCGAAATTAGCCGCATATTTGTTTACCACCCAGCATAGTTTAAAGAATTTATCCTAAATTATTGCCAAGTTCTCCGTTGGTTCGGACATGTAGAAAGAATGCAAGATGAAAGAATGACGAAGCAGATATACAATGCAAAAGTGGAAGGAGTGGTAGGAGCCGGGGAAGGCCAAGACTTACCTACCATGACCAAATTGGTCGTGTTCTATCAGAAGGGGATGTCAGGAGACCTAGAAACCGAGCGTGCATGAGAAGAGCAATGAATGTTAAAGAAGCGAGTGAGATATGTAAGGATCGAGTCACGTGGCGCTCGGTTCTCTCTGCCTACCCCGCAAGGGATTTGGCATGAAGTTATAGATATAGATTGCCAAGTAAAGGTTATTTCATTAGGTATAGATTTGTAAGGGCGTTTCACATCAACTTTTTTACTAAATACCATGAACAGATTTATTGTCGTGTGTCGTGTTTTATCAGTAGGCGTTGTGAGGAGCCATCGAAACCGGCAAGCATGAGAAGAGGTATGATGTTAAAGATAATGAGGTGTGCAAGGACAGAGTCATATACGGCGCTCGATTCGCTCTGCCTACCTCGTAAGGTACTTTATGTGAAAATATAGACTATAGATATAGATGTTTAAGAGTGGTAGGGCACACCAAAGCAGCCCATCTAGGAAGTACCTCCACCTCACAGAAAACCGAGGCCAACTAACAACTCCCTAGAGGGTTGTTGTGTTCCTGAGTGAGTGTGGCCACCAGTAAGCTCCCAAGGAGTTGCTGTGTAAGCAGCAGAGGAGGCATCGCGCGAGTGATACTTAATATATTACAAGCGTTAATAGGCTACGGTATCCGCTTTGCATCAGTTGGGCCGTATTTTTGTATGCCTCCCGACGTAGTATAAAAAAAAGACTGACGAGATTATCATGTTAATATGTTTTTTTCTTACCTATTACCTAAAGTCACAATAAAACTCAAGTTTGTTTAAATAATTTAATAATACATACAATAAGTATTCTTAATACTGCAAACAAGGCGTCCAACTAAAATATGCAAATTTATTAAGGTACCGACCTACCAGCAGATCACTTGTTGTGCCATTTGATGACTTGGCTTTACCTCAATCATGATTGTGGTTATCAATGTAACGAATCACGCAGTTTTCGAAGGTGACGATGATTGCTTTACACCCTTGACCTCGTCTGCTGCATCTCCAGTACACACTCCTGTCAGAATTGTGTCTATGCTGTGTGAATCTTTGCCCATAGACAATCAATTTTCGATGTCCATTTTTCGAAGATATAAAGAGCAGGGTATCTGAAAAGATTACTGTTCAGCAAAAAACATGACTTTGGAGATATACAAGTCGCAGTAATATACAATAAATAGCACATTTTTTTAATCGACCTATGTAGCTAAGTATCTAGGAAAATTCAAACCCTTCCATTGCATTGCATCACTAACCTTTCATGATCGTGATTGTCAAATGTCATGGCGCTATCGAGATGATGAATGGTCGGCGGTAGACATAATTATCAGCATTATCGTTTAGTTTGAGCTCATTCTTGGCACAAACAGAAGTCAGTACTAATAAAACAGCTTATAGTCCGTGGCTTCGTGTACAGGGGATCCCGTTATTATAATAGTAGTAAGAAAGTAAGCGTATTAAGCTTACGTTCTTCCCCAAATTTCAGACTAAACAAAATTTAATTTTTTTACATTCCACTAAGATGGCAAACAAGCTGACGGCCTGTCTGATGGTAAACAGTCACCGTAGCCTATGGATATTTGCAATACCAGGGGTATCACTCATTTGTTGTCGATCCTCTAAAAACGCTTTTCTTGAAAAACCCCATGTTGTAGACCCTCAGTACCATATGTTCATCAATTTAGGTATGAAAAGATAGCGAAGAGATTTTAAGAGATAAGATAGAGTTACTTTCGCTTATTTTCGCTCTCGCTTATAATAAAGATTAAGATAAGAATCTTAGTATGAGTAATGGCTTAGAATCGAAAAGATTAGATGAAGCATTGGGTGTCATATACTCGTATGTTTTGTATTAAAACAAGTCTATGATAATGGATAGAATCAAGTTGATAGAAAGCTTAAGATCAGTATATATGTAATTAATTATTACATAGAAAAATTGTTGAAGTAATATATACCCTACTAACAATCATTATTTTATTCAAATCATTAGCATAATAAATTAAACAGATGCTATAAGTAAGGAACAGTAGTCATGCTGGCATTGTCACAGATTACTTAATAGTTACTTCGGCATTGTTTTTGAATAGTCTCTATCAATTTAGTTTTATGTTTCGTGAAAAGGATATTTATAATCAACAGAAGACCGTATACGTCTTTCATTACGCAGGCTGGTTGGCGGTCGGTCTGCCGCCCATATTTGTCAGTTATGAGTACGTTCCGTTACAAAATCCTACAATGTTTAAGTTAAGTAGTTGTAAGGTGAAATCCATTATAATGTTGAATAATATATTATTATTATGTTGTATATATAACTTAATTTAATTTCAATCACTGTCACCTTAAAACGGAACGTAAAACTTTAATGTTGGCACTGCTGAGGGTATAACTGATAATTAATAAATCTTTACTATAAGCTACTGAGCGCATGATTATGAAACGCAAATGGAGTTAAAGAAAGGATGTAACTAATTTACTTACAGAGTAACTAATTAAAATTTTAATGATATGTATATCATTATGAAAAAAGGCCCTAAATCTGAAAAAAAAAACAATCCATGTGTTTATGTCAAATTTCAAATAGAATTTAGACTCATTTGGAACTGAAAGCACCGTCCCCTAAAGCCTCCTACTAGTGTTAGCTAGCTTAGTGATTTGAAGTAGAAAATCAGGGTCACAAGTAAAAAAAAAAAAATACTATAAAAAAATAAAATTCTATTGTAATTACTGTCTTAATAGAATATACAGACTAGATCACGTGGCATAGTATGCAACTAATATTGGCGGCCTCTGACATCTGTCACTGTCCCCCTACAAGTAACCACTTTATGTATCACCAAATTTCAGAAAGTGTTTAAGTTACTTATGAGCAATTAACACAAATACGTAATATTAGTTTAAATGAAACTTGATCAATAAAATGTGATTCAAGGTATTGAACTTGTGTATACTTTTGTAATTTAATAGATAACATAAATATGACGATATTGTACAGTAACCAATTACACTAACTCTGTGGTTATATGCCATCCAGTAGTGCTGCTTCGATTATGATTATGGCATTCCTTGAGGCTCACAACCATGTCATTGACAGTTATAGCGGAGGCTTTGCAACCTATATTTCTTCTTGTGCACCGCCAAAAAATCTTATGTTGGTGTTCCCTGCTCTGGTTTAGCCTGTATCCATTTAGCATGAGCACACGTCTACCTTTGCTGGAAGGCAGAAATAACACATCTAGTTCTGAAATAAATATTTTTTTATTTATTAGAACTAGAAGATAGAGTACAACGAATGGCATTATCGATACATGCAGAGGCATCAGATTCTAAACGAGAAAATGAGGTCATAATGTTGTACTTATCTAAAGCATAGGAAACATGCAATGTAATGTGTTATTTCTTGTAGGTAGGTAATATTTCACTTACCTTTCTTTATATAAATATATGTAGTATTTGACATACTTATTAATATATTTTATATATTATAATTAATATTTAGTAGTTTTACCAAATATAAATATTACCGCGCTTTATAGACTATTTCACGTCCTGAAATTTGGAACACTTACATTAAAACCACTAGTATTTTAAATGAGTTTAATTTTATTTATAAAATTTCTCAATTACATTCAAAGTATGTTATTATAACTGAACTTGTACATCGAAGTACACAAAACGTTTGTGAGTTAAGTTCATTCCCGTGGTATTTCCAATCGTCACTGGGCTCGATATCTAATTTCAGTGAGTGTGTTCATTATTGAATTGTATTACAGCGTCATTTATAGTTACTACAGTTGCTTTGCAGGCCGCAATTCTTCTTTTAGAACATCTCCATATCGACTTAGTTCTCTGTATGCCTCTATGAAAGTCCATATGGTATTTCATACCGTCGATGTACATGATACGACGCCCAAACGGGGTTAAACCAAATAATATTTCTGAAATGTATATTACTGGGAATAAATAAATGAACAACACACCGTTTTATTTTAGATTAGTTTAGCTACTTATTTCTATCTGCAATAGGAATGAGTAGTAACAAAATTTTATTCCAAGGATTTCCAACGACTTATTTCTAAAATGCGCAATGGAAATAAACCCCTTGCTAAAATTTCCGGATTTAATTGTATTATTTGTATTTTATTATTTATCTACAGTATTTGTATGAAGGCTATATCTAGGTGCTAAAACCTTTTTTAATATCATCCTACTAATATTATAAACCGGAACACAGCTATATAAATATAGCTGCTTGGCGGTAGAAATAGATGGGACAGAGGTACCCACGCAGACGACTTTTGTACAAAGCCTCACTCTGGTAGTCGGTTAGCCCTTTTTTTTCAAATCGAAACGGAGCGACGGATTCTGATGCTGTATTTGTTTTGTATGGACATTTATTTTCTATGAATGGCCCGACTGTGACATATACTTTTACCGCGGCAAAATATCTTACTCCCCACGGGAAAAAACGCTTAGTTTTTAGACCACACGGGCAAAGCCGCGGGTGCAACAAATAATATTATTGTTTTTTTATTATCACTAATTCAAGTAATTAATGTCAAGGAAGTTAGTTCACGTGGAGCTCTTTTCACACTGCCTACTCCACGAGTCTTAACCTAAAGATATACATAAACAAATAGTTATTCAAATAATAAAGGTGCCAATGTTAATTACATAATAGAAAATCTAAAACCGTCAATAATTGCAAATTGGTTCGCATAATGAGGATGATGATGGTAGATCAACTTGTCCAGCTAGTAAAACACACGGCATCTATATTACTACTCTCTCAGTTTTATATTTTCTGACATGTTTGTTATTTATCATAAAATCCTTCGTAAAAATATGTACATTTTCATCGAAAATTTCTATACACTACTTGAAATATTAGTCAAGAAGGAAAGACAGATGGATTTACGGACAGACAGTTTCAGCTTAGTAATAGAATCCCGTCCCTTTAAGACGAGAATTTCAAAAATAAAACAATAAGAATTGATAATGACAAAACAAGCACGAAATGAAAGGCATCGCTACTCGGAAAAGAGCGAGTTAACGGGATGGAGTTGTCTTCTCCGACTTCTATTCTATTCGCAAGTAGCTATTCGCAAGCAGCTTCACTTCATATCTTTTCACGCTGTATGTCTTCTTTCTTATACTCTTTATAGATACGTCACTCTTCGTGGTTGTGAAATTCGTTGAGTCTTACAATATCACCACCAACAGTGATCACATTCGCCTTGCACTTGAATCTTCTTCTCATAACACACCTCCACTCCTGTTTGAATCCCAGATCTCTTTCTTTATAAAATCTATGAGCACCAATCATTAAATGACCGCGAGCTGTACGGCTCACGACAAAATCTGGAATTAAAAGGATTATTATTTTACTTTGGTAAAAGATACTTAAACACCAAATATAAAATTCATGTTTGGATGAAACATAAGTGACTCATCATTATGCCTAGCCAAAGTCAATTTTACCTGCTAATATTGGACCCAGCTTATCAGCAATTGAGGTTCTGGCAATAGTAAGGTATGGCAAAATAAGTATTTCAACAAGGCAAGTGTCCTAAACTGAAAGTCACAGCCAAATAACAAACGCCTGAAGAGTTGTTGTGTCCCTGCGAGTAAGGTTGCCAGAAATCTTGATAATCTCCTAGTATTTTAAGATTGTATAGGTTACGATGATCGCTTTTCATCTGACGGGCTGTGTTCTTCTTTACCACCCCATGTATATTATGAGCCAAATTTACCCTCGCCTGTAAGCGTTTCACTTGGCCTTTACGAAAGAGGCTTTGAGAAAGGAAACATATGGCGAGGTACAACCCCATTACAGAAGTCTGTGCGTGTTGTTAATAAAGCCAAGTAACATTCGCTACATGAACGTTTGTGTTCAATGACAAGAGATGAGGTCTCCTCAAATTTGTATACATCGTGTTGTTTTATAAGTGTATACTCTTTTTGCTGCAATAATCTACGATTTTGATAACCACCGGGGAACCATTCCTCATTTTAAAAGAACATATTTTGATGAAATTATTGCTGTGCTATTATTAAAAAAAAAAAACAAAGCTTAGCTACCACCCACATTTTATTTAAATATTATTATATATTATTGTACTGTCATCACTACACACAAATTTGCAATTCTAAAATAAATAAATTAAAAAATAACTTAAAGACGTGTAAATAAAGGTTGCTTCCTCATTAACCTATACGGTTTCACGGTACAAATAAAAATTGATCATATTCAGCATGTTACAAAAATAAAAATACTATTTGGCTTAGATCTATTTTTAATACAGGTACATCATATACCGTAATTATAATGAAAAAAACCTATTAAGTTTCAGATCAAATACAGTATCCATATAAAAACATACAGGCTAAAACATTGGGGTACCTAATTAGATTAGCCTAACTTGCTACGGTTTTAATGGTGGTGGTCAAAAAAATGTAACCAGTGTAGGGCCGCATATTTCCTATTGGAAAGTTGCAAAGACTTCAGGAAGTGAAAAAAGCGCCTTTTTCCTTAATTACTAATAAACTACTAATCTGACGTCAAATCGTATCACCCCTAACAAAAATCAACTTAATTGCTTTAGCAGTTCTGGGGAAAATTGACCGCAAACATTTGTTTGCGTATACCCCAACATACTCATACTTTCTACTTTTGGGGCAATTTCCCTAAGTTTCCCAAGAACGAACGAAGTAGTCGAAATGACGCTACGCGGTCATCGTAGGGTAAATTTGCCCAGTAAACAATGTAATAGTGTTTCTTCAAACTATATCGAAATACCTGTAATGCCCAGCATAGGTCAGTGCCCACTGATGCTGATACGCCCGTATTTACATTGCCTCGGAGAGTCATATTCCAAACGTATTAAAAAAAACCGGCCAAGTGCGAGTCGGACTCGCGCACGAAGGGTTCCGTACCATTATCTATAAAAACGGCAAAAAAATCACGTTTGTTGTATGGGAGCCCCTCTTAAATATTTGTTTTACTTTAATTTAATTATTTATTGTTAAAGTGAATATATAACTACATATTCTGTGAATATTTCAAGCGTCTACCTGTTACCGTTATCAATATGGAGCAAAAAAGCATAAATATTTATTTTATTCTATTTTTTAGTATTTGTTGTTATAGCGGCTACAGAAATACATCATCTGTGAAAATTTCAACTTTCTATCTATCACGGTTCATGAGATACAGCCTGGTGACAGACGGACGGACGGACGGACAGCGGAGTCTCAGTAATAGGGTTCCGTTTTACCCTTTGGGTACGAAACCCTAAAAATCTCACTATCCTTACATTTTGACAGATAACTTTTCGATTCCAATTCGAACATAGTATCGAATATTTTGAGCGGTAAGTGTGGAAAACAGTGATTTTCTCAGAATGTGTTAAGGTACCGCTTTGTCGCGCCAGGCCAGGTGAATTTTCAGCACGATTTAGTACAATAGTTGTGTGAATTAGCAAAGGGGCATCTTTCCACACAACAAACGCATGTTGAGGGGAAAGTGTGAGCTGCTCTTGGCGGTACGTCACATCGCTGGTCCCAACCCTATATGTATATATTTTTTAACATACTACCGTTTACGACTTGTGAAAGAGCGGCCTTGATTTTATTTGAGATCCAACGTACCTTTATAAAATGTTCAAAAAACTACATTTGTTATAAAGTTGTAAATATTTAAAGTGATTTTTTTCTTTAGAAAGTACATATTGATAATGATTATATATGTTGGTAGGGTTATATGATCGAAATAGGCCAACTTGTCATAAAGTTTTAAATCCAATCTTAATGCGTCAAGACGTATATTTGGCTTAAATTCTACAGGAATGCCATTTTTTACTTAAAATCTAAATATGTCAGTCATAATATAGAACTAAGGTTTTAAAAAATGCCATAAATTAACTTGGTAACTATCATTTTTAAAATTAATATTAATTCAAATATGTTCGGACGTTCTTAAATTCATTAACAACAACCACAATTTCACTATTGTAACTAATAAATATAAACATATTTATATGTACATACAAAGGCAGCTCAAGCTATGCAAAAACATGCAAGTCTCGCCTTTATCGCAACGACGTAAGATGCATGGGTCCATAACTTGATTTGTCGTTATCTGTACCTTCCATACAGAAAAGGGTACGATTTGGCGAGAATATTTTATTGGAAATTTCATTTGATCTAATTTTTTTCACAGGTAGATACATTATAGTGTATTGGTTAATAACTTTGATGAGCTCGGTGGCGCAGTGACCGACACCAGGGCTCGTGGGTTCGATTCCCACACAGGACACACATTTATGTGCATGAACATATCATATTCGTCTTTGTGTTAGTAAGTGTTTTAAGAGAGGTCGACCGTATCAAAGCAAGTCTGGGAAAGTACCTCCACCTCACAGAAAATCTCCACCTCGCAGCGAAGTATCAAATCTCTGGAGGGTTGTTGTGTTCCTGCGTGTGAGTGAGGTTACCAGTAAGCTCCTAAGGAGTTGCTGTGCTAGCAGCAAAAGTGACATCGCAAGCGATACTTAATATATTGCAAGAATTTATAGGCAACGGTAATCACTTAACATCAGGTGAACAGCATGCCTGTGTGCTTTCAACTATAAAAAAAACTATTGTATTTTTAAAGCTCAAGCAAAAAAGAGATAAGGCATAGCTTAAAAGAACGGAAATTGCCCGTTACCCCGTGAGAGTTGCATGCACAAACGATACTACCTGTATCGCAATTGTATACAAGTATATTATTTTTGACGAGCCCGTTTGCGCAATGGCGAAACGCGCTGTTACGTTACTTTGACACCAATGCTCGTGGGCTCGATTCCCACACAGGGCAAATATTTTTGTGCATGACCATGTCTGTTTGTCTTGGTCTGGGTGTTCTTAAGAGAAGTAGGGCACTTCAAAGCAGCCCGTCTGGTGAAGTACCTCCACCTCACAGAGAACCACAGCCAAATAACAACTATATACTTAATGTATTGCGAGCGTTCTTAGGCTACGTTATCGGCTCTCCATCAGGTGGGCCGTATGCTTGTATGCCTCCCGACGTTGTATAAACAATATTTAAAATACTTTGGTAACATCGTAATAGTCAGACCGTATGGTTGTTGACCAAATGACACAGTATTGAAAAAAAATTATTGTTAAATTAAAAATGTATAAAATAAAATATAAGCTTTTCATAAAAGAGGTTTTTGCTTTATAATATAAGGTGAGACCTGTACGAATCTACTTATTTCTAATTTTTGTATGATAATTTCTTTATCCATGATTGTGATCCTGTCGTATCCTAATTATGACGTTATCAATGGTCAGTACAAAAGCTGGACAGCCGGTGGTCTTCTTCACGCAACGCCACCTGATCTTGGGTCCTTCATTCTGGTGAACAGTAAATCTGCAGTTTCCGATGTCCAAACAGCGCTTCCCTGACGACGTGTAACCGAAGAACGCTGTAAAAGACAAAATCTAGTTCAGATATGCTCTGTTGTATACCGTTATACCTAGTTAAGGAAGGACTAAGTCGTAAATGAAAAATTTATGACGCGGTAATCATACACCATATTAGGACATAATTTTTAAACTATTTAAGCATCTTTTAATTAATTAAAACCAATGTTTTTAAGAGAGGCCTAGGGCGTATCAAATCAGCCCGTCTGGGGAAGTACCTCCAGCTCACAGAAAACCGCAGCCAAAGAACAACAAATTGTGTTCCTGCGTGTGAGTGAGGTCACTAGTAAGCTCCTAAGGAGTTACTGCGTAAGCAGCAAAGGAGGCATCGCGTGTTTGATACTTAAAATATTACAAGCGTTAATAGGCTACGGTACCGCTTTACGTCAGGTGGGCCGTAT
This sequence comes from Pyralis farinalis, assembly GCA_947507595.1. Lineage (NCBI taxonomy): Eukaryota > Metazoa > Arthropoda > Insecta > Lepidoptera > Pyralidae > Pyralis > Pyralis farinalis. The sequence goes on from OX382270.1 coordinate 7,219,357, forward strand.
GGAGTAAATGGTAAATATGGAGGTAAAACAAAATTAGGGAGTAGGTACACCATTACATGAAAATATCCAAATCCATTATTATATCATAATATCCATTGTTACTAAATAAACAACTGAAGATTGCACACACTTGGAATGTCAATATTTTTTATAGCATTAACGTCCCCCGTTAGAAACTTAGTCGAAGTTTTGGAATATGTTGAAAAAAGTCGATACTAGAAAGTCCAAAGAACAGATGCAACGGGTTAGTTAACTCAATTAATATTCTGCTATATCGGTACATCCTTAAAAACATTGACCGAACACAGTTGCTCCCGCGTCGCCTGTCGGATGTAGTTGTGTTGCCGGTTCGATAAAACGCTTGTTGGAGAGCGGCCTTACTCCCGTTACTTATTTAAAACTAATACAAGTTTTATATTTGTTCGCGTATTGCCAGACCGCTGCTAACGCTCGATGGAGAGCGAACCCTCTCTCATCTGAATCCAGAACGTATGGCGGGCCTCCATCCGTCCATGCTTTAAGACCGCGGCAGGCCTACGTTTACTGGTCCGTGAAGCGATGTTGTCTCGTTGAATCTTTTAATGTTTAATTATAAAGACTCTAATGTGTAGACTCTAATGTCTATGTTTTAAGCACTTAGTGCTTGTGAAAGTAGGAGCTGAGGAAGGCCAAGACTTAACCTACCATGGCCAAATTGGTCGTGTTCTATCAGAAGGTAAGGTCAAGAGCCCTGGAAACCGGCGAGCGTGCATAAGAAGAGCAATGAATGTTAAAGAAGTGAGTGAGGTAAGTAAGGTAAGTAAGGTTCGAGTTACGTGTCGCTCGGTTCTGTCTGCCTACCCCACAAGGAATTTGGCGTGATTTTATAGTAGTACTCGTAGTAGTAGTGCTTGTGAATATTTTTTATTATACTGCTCTGAAAAGCATTCTAAATATTGAACTGCGAACAACACCTCACTATTATCTTTAGAGTGTAAGCCAACTTCACTAGTACATGGGACACATTGCGAACTGATAAATAAGGTTAAGGGCTCAGCAATTTTTAATAAGTAGCTGCACTGAAAAAGCCTTCACAAAAAATCGGTACCGAAAAATTGTTACAGGCAAAGGTACTTCCCCACACGGCCCGCTTTGATGCTTCCTACTGCTCTTAAAAACACCCAGTCCTAGTCAAACAGACAGGTTCATGCACACAAATGTTTGTCCATCGTAGGAATCGAACATACGAGCCTTGGTGTCTGAACTAAATTTGTTGGGATAATTCAAGATGAAAAGTGTTTTTTTCTATAACCGTCGATATCGTGGGTCGCAGAAAAAGTAATCGAGTATTAGAAAAAATACCTTTTTATGGCAAAACCATAAACGATGACTGAACCTGACAAATGACTTAAATTTTGAACATTAAAAGAAAAAAATGTACTTTAAATATACAAAATTAAGACTCAAATATCAAGTAAAAATAGAGACGTTTGTCTTTTGTCTTAGAATCTAATATTTTTGGAACTTTTAACTTAATAATTATATAACAGTATAATTGTAATCATTTATAGAGCATTTTTTTATACAACGTCGGGAGGCATACAAGCATACGGCCCACCTGATGTAAAGCGATTACCATAGCCTATGAACGCTTGTAATACATTAAGTATAACTCGCGCGATGCCACCTCTGCTGTTAACACAGCAACTCCTTAGGAGCTTACTAGATCAATCACACGCAGGAACAAATCAACCTTCTAGGGAGTTGTGATTTTGCTGCGGTTTTCTGTGAGCTAGAGGTACTTCTCCAGACGGACTGCTTTGATGCGCACTACCTCTTTAAAAAGTTTAAATTGCAAACGACAACGTGATGCTTTCCACATAAAACGGCGTTACAAAATTGGCAACGAACGCACAGCAGACGATCCCTCTTATCAGCTGTTGCTGCTTCAGCTTGACCCTGTACTTCTTCATTTTCATCTAACATCATAAATAAGCATAAATTGAAAAAAAAAGTTCGTTATTTTGTGCCCGCTCATACCCATAACATATGGGTCCTTTTTTTTAAACTCCTGAAAACGCCTAATGATCCGTGTGTACCGTGACAATTATCGGTGGGTACTAATGAATTAGGAGAATACAGTAGAGGGCAAGGCGATGGCTCAAAACTTTGACGATTATTTAATACAGTATAAGACTTTATATAATACCAGTAATTACGTTAAAATAGACTTTTGATAAACGGAAATTAGGAATGATGTAATAAACTGGGAAAAAACATTTTATTTTTATTTTTAATAAAAGACTAGATTTTTCTTAATTTAAATAAATTATACAGCGATTTAATTAACAAAAATAAATATTAGTATCTGTTAATAGACAACTAAACTTAAGAGTGCCACTAAATTAAATCAATAATCAATATTTAATGTGATAATTTAACTAAATTATAACGTCATAATATCAGAGACCTTTAGTGACATACTTTAGATATATTGATAATTTTTAAACAGTAACATTTACAAATTATCAATATATCTATCTCAGTCTCTATACCAAGTTTATATTTATATTAACAATTATGACATAAAAATTGATGATTGTTTTAAATAAATTGCAGTATAATAATTAGCATAATTAAAATATGCTTTTCTTTTATACAATTTATGAGTCACAAACCATACTAATATTAACAAATTCATATTTATTATCAATTGGTGACTCGGAAAGCTATCATACGGCTTGCAGCTTTCTTTGTCAATTATATATTTTTAATAAATGACAAACATAATGGAATATTTTTTTATTTAAAGGCGTCGATTCCATGAGACTCTCAAACTGAAACCCAAACTGCGGACGTACTGAAACCAGACCAGAGTTTGTCATGTGACTAGCTCACTATCATTTTCACAACAAAAGCTAACCTATACCCAACCAGTCAACAAAAACAAAATAATATCTAGGAAACAAAAAAATAAAGAAATACCTACTTAATTTGAAGCAGTCCGACTGAGAGTAATAGACTAGGGTAAAGGTATCTTTACGAGTAGGGTAAAGATTCATAATAATCTTTACGAGTAGGGTAAAGATTCATAACTGTGCCCTACGTTATTACTCATACTCAAGGATGACCGTTATCGTCCTGGAGTCAAATACTATTTTCACGTAGATTGTTTTACAGAGGTTAGCAATGCTACTTTTACACCAGAGCTCATTGGTTCGATTCCCACATAGGACAAACGTTTGCGTACATGCTTACATCTGTTTGTTTTGGTCTGGATGATCTTAAGGGTCTATGGAAGTAGTACCTTAACCTCGAAGAAAACCGCAGTCAAAAAACTTCCTGAAGGGTTATTGTGTTCCTGCGATTGAATGAGGTTACCAGTAGGCCTCTAGTAGGCATCAGCGGTGGTATCGCGCGAACAATACTTTATGTATTGCAAGTATTCATAGAGTATGATAACCACTTTACATAAGGTAAACCGTATATGCATACAAAGATGCCTCCATATATCGATATATAAAAAAAAATTGAAATATGTTAGCAAGATGACTTTGCTCATTGCCATTTGCCAGTTTTGTGGACGGAAACGTACATTCAATTCAAAATTGAACCCTTCTATTCAAAATGTATAACACTGGGTCGAACAGACCCGCCATTTCAGCATAGATAATATTCTTTCACATTCTTAACCAAACACACTGCGCTACTAAACATCTTTGCGATATAAAACTAACGGCCATTGCGCCACCCTTTCCGTAGTTTGCAAGGTTCAGGCATTAGAGTAACACTTACTACTGAGAGCGTTCTGGTTTGAGAAACCCGACCGGACACGCGGCCTAACAATTAATCGATAGGTACCTGCTCATGTATGTATTTTTATTACTTTTGAATCTTTTATTAATACCGAAATAATACAAAATTCTAGAAAAAGAATACGATGTAGATTTTGACGACTATATAGCTGAGTATGAGGAGAATTTACAAATAAAGCATTTCGAAATACTTGATTCTAGTTACGCAAAAATATTTGCTTCTATAAATGATCACTCTCCTTCCAAGAATACAAATTATCACATCTGAATCTTTTCTGCGTGGTGTTTGTAAGAATTTCCGTAAGAAGTGGTTAAGAATTTCTATTCATGTCTAGTGATTATGACAATGTCTTATTTCGACCACTTTTTTATCAAAGGTGACAAGTTGAGCATTACAAGACAATCTCCTTCTCTTAACACATCGCCATGTGACTCGTCTTCCATGGTGGTCACTACGCTTGTTGTATCTATGACCGCCGAGTTCTACCACCGGCTTCCCTAAAATTGACTTGGAAAACACTGGTTCCAGCTCTGAAAAAAATTACTAGATATTAGCAGGAAAGGTTGGCAAATGGCGGGTAACGGTTCTTGAATGATTTGCGTCCATATGGTTACTGGTTACATTACAAGGGTTGTATACATATTGCCATTTTTATATCCACCCAGTTTTCATTTTTAGGAGATTTGCAAACAAGGGCATGAACAGAGTACTATTTTTTTTTATACAACGTCAGAAAAAGCATAGAACAAGTTGTTTAATGAGTTGAGACAAATTAGAAGCATTCCTCACCTCTTTAAATACAAATTTAAATTGTGATTATTGGAGAGATTTTTTACAGTTTTAAAATCAAAATTCACCTAAAGTATAGGGGATAGCATAGACACCCCAAAATATTTTTATACCACTACTGTGGCAAGCATACGGCCTACATGATGGTAAACAGTCACCGTAGCCTATGAACATTTGCAATACCAGGGGTGTCACTTATGCGTTGCCGACCCATTAAAAACCCTCCGCACGTCCCTTGGAAGTCCCTTGGAAAAACCGCGGCTGCGAGCTCATTCCACAACTTAAATATTCTCGGAGGAAAACTATTCTAGATTCGCACGGTACGCGATCATTGCCGTTCCAACATATAAGAGTGTACTCGCCGCCGTTGGTGAGCGGTGCGGTTATAAGAAGAAGCTGTCGGCATCATATCGAAAAATTCTTCAGAACACAACCCGTTGTACAATCGGTAGAACATACAAAGGGAGGCAAAATCTCTTCTTAAACTTAAGGGTTCAATACCGTGCGTAAGCTTAGGATCGTCGACAATTTTCCCAGCAACTGCTCAGCAGCTTTATAGCTTATACCAGTAACCTCAGTCACTCGCAAGGAGGTGGGGGGACTCCCGCTGTAAGACTACTTATATGCACTACCTCTCATAATTATGTCTATATATTTTCTATTCGATGGTATGGAACCCTTAGTATCCGGGTTCGATTTGCACTTGGCCATTTTTTAGGGTTCCGTACCCAAAGGGTAAAACGGAACCCTATTACTGAGGCTCCGCTGTCCGTCCGTCCGTCCGTCCGTCCGTCTGTCACCAGGCTGTATCTCATGAACCGTGATAGTTAGATAGTTGAAATTTTCACAGGTGATGTATTTCTATTGCCGCTATAGCAATAAATACTAAAAAATAGAATAAAATAAATATTTAAGGGGGCTCCCATACAACAAACGTGATTTTTTTGCTCATTTTTGCTCGATATTGATAATGGCAACAGGTAGACGCTTGAAATATTCACAGAATATTTAGTTATATATTCACTTTAAGAATAAATAATTAAATTAAAATAGAACAAATATTTAATGGGGGCTCCCATACAACAAACGTGATTTATTTGCCGTTTTTATTGATAATGGTACGGAACCCTTCGTGTGCGAGTCCGACTCGCACTTGGCAGATTTTTATACTATGCATGTCAGGATTCCACCGAAGCGAAGATGTGCTGAGGGGAGATGCGTTTTCATACATTTGTCAACGTAGTGACCGATAGATACGTCCATTGTATAAAAATACATCTCCAAAAAGATAATGACATGTGTGTGAAATAAATAAAGATAATGTACATTACATGTACGAGTATAACGGTGAAGCGGTGGCGCGACTTGTCATCAACGTCCACGGTGTGAGGAAGTTCTTGATTCTCTTGAGCTCTTATTGGTAAACTAAGGTCAGTAAGGGGGAAATATATTCATATTTGTTTTACATAAGAATACAAAAAAGCTGTGAATGTTCAATGAGCTAGTGCAGTGTGTAAGCACTAAGTCGCTTAGTCCACTCAGCCTACCCCGCAAGGGACTTGGCGTGAAGATATAGACATATATTTTCTAAAAACAAGGGATATCTATATACATAAAATGTAAAACACATAGATTAAATGTATTTCTTTTTATTTTTAGAGAGATTAAAATATGTGAGGTACTCTGCAGATGCGAAAAATGGCATCACAATGTTTGTTTAAACTTAATTTACTCCTGAATGTGCTAGCATTGATCGGAGTCAATAAATCTAAAACAAATAAATAAAATACTACAGTACTCTCTCGATTGCACTATGTTTGTTTTCAATATTACTTAGGTGTAACATTCTGATAAAAATGTTTCTGACTGTACTTGGAACATCAAGAGTTATTCTAACCAACATGAGCCGTGAAAGTCTTATCATACAGATCGAAGGCTTTTTATGCTTCCCATGTGGATTTGCATAAGAGAAGCTTAAAAATACTTTCAAGAAAAACCAGCACCAAAGAGTGTTAAAGCAGCCTGATTGCGACTGTGGAAGTACCGTCACATCACAGAAAACCGCAAATAACAACTGCCTGGAGTATTGACGTGTTGAATAAATGATGCTGCCGCTGCTGCTACAGCATGTCCTTAGGGTGATGCTGAATTCGCATCACCCTAAGCCACGGGAGTACGATATTTCCTGTACTGCAAGCGTTAATAGGCTACGGTAACCACTTTATATCAAGTGGGCCGTATGCTTGTATGCCTCCCTATGTTGTATAAAAAACCATAAGGTCTGCTGTGTTTAAATAGCATAACCTGCAGCAAGCATGCCTGCTGGAACCTGCTGGAAGCCTTCAAAAGTATACTCGCTTGCAGAAACACAATATTATTACTAGATAATTGTCAGCTGTCATTTCCTTATAATTAGAGGTACTTTCCATATTACGAAATTGCCCTATCTCAAGTCTCATTATCCCTTATTATATCTAAGATTATAAAGAAAAACACAATTTGATTATGTATAAGCCTAATACCATACTTAGATTAATTGTATAAATAATTCCATTAATACTCTAGCTATATACAATTTCGCTAACACGATCAAAGATTTCAATACATCTAATAATATGCATTTTGGTTTACACTACATTGTGTGCATCCGCTATCAGGCAGTTCATATGAAAGTATCAACCCACTACCGTTAACAGATGCTTCCATCACTGACATAGCAGCCTCGATAGTCTTTGTGATTGAGCACCATCTGTAATAGACGATGCATGCAACCCTACAGCAATGGGTGGATACAGACTGATGCTAGTAGGTATAAACTAACTAGTGGCATACATACATTGTGTAAAGATCAAAATGCCATTAAATTTGCCTTTCGCAAAACAATTAGGTACCTATAATAACGATATCACAGACTTTGGATATTTTAAAGATCTGATGGAGTTTTATGAATAAAATTCAGGTAAAATAATTATTTTTTATTACTCATGCGGGATAAGTGATATGTTTGCGCCCGTTATTACGGGTGATAAGTAGTTATTATCCCATTTTAAAATTACAACTTGAGTTTTGAGTAAACCACATTCCATTTGAGTGCGACAAGTAAACTTGGCGCACGCAGATTGACAAGAAAAAAAAATGAATAACGCCCCTGGACCCCAATTTTGGACGACGGAATAGTTCCGCATTCGTAATATAAAAATAGTATCTGCAACTATACTATAATTGAAAAATTACTAGTCATAGAAACGACTGAATGAGAATAATTGAATTTGGCGGTATAGTGCTAAAAAGATGTATGATTTGTGCATATTTAAAAAATAAGAAACAATATTATTACTTTGTCACGAGCCCTAGGAATCGGCGAGCGTGCATGAAAAGAGCTGAATGTTAGAGAAGCGAGTGAAGTATGTAGGGACCGCGTCAAGTATGTAGGGACCGCGTCTTATGGCGCTCGGTTCTCTCTGCCTACCCCGCAAGGGACCTGGTGTGAAGATATACATACATACAATATATTTACAGACGAATAAATCGATAGTAAAAACGATAAGACCTGAAAATACGAAATCAGAACATTAAAGGCTTGCGCAGACGAGGGACTTTAGTCAGCGGCGGGCAAAAGTCCCCGAACCGTCAAAAAAATATCCGCCGAGGAACTTACCACGGACTCAATGCACACAATGTGGGTTCAATTGCCCGCGGGAAGTTTACTGAAGTAGTCACTATACAATATATAAATACAACAAATAATACATATTATTCTTATTTTTATATTATGGTCATTAAAATTAATATCAATTACTTATTTCGGGGAGTCCTGCGTACCTTTGTACGATCTGGTCCGACGATATCCCCGGTTGTTCGGGCGACTTTTCGTACGTTGTACTTTTAGTCCCTTAGTCCGTGTGCGTCATGCGTTTAGTTCCAACATACATTAAACACGGCGTACATAAAACTACTCCGAGCATTGTCCCTAGTCTGGGCAGGCCTTAAACATTGGCCCAACATTTTTACCTGTGCTCCATCAAGACAGAGAAATTAAAGTTATCACAAACGATTTACGAACACAAATAAACCCGTAAACGAAGTACAAATATAAATAATATGGAAGATAGTATTTACAATAACTCTTATCAATGTACTTGTTACAATTCTTCAAGTTTCACCTTCTAGATTATATACAAAATAATTCTGTCCCGATACGGGACATTTTGACCAACCCAAATAACTTTACCGTTTGAATTGTACTTTTAAACCATAATCCAACTAATATTAGTGACTAAATGCTTAATATATACTAAATGGGCAGATCTGGCACGATATAGCTTCACTTAAGCTAAAGTTAAAGCAGATATTACGTACAGATCTAGAAATCTGTAGCAACATATTGGAACACATGCCCTAATAAGTTACAATTACATTGCAACCCCAATTTCAGACACGAAGAGAGATAGGTAAAATTTTGTCTAGCATGGTAAAAGAAGAATGGTCCTGTGTACAGGTCCTTTCGCATACGCGCACTATCTATACGTAACTACTACAAAATAATCCAAGATAAAATATAACAACCAAAACCATGGAGAATTAAAAATAATAATTTGTGCGTACTGTAGTTTCCTTTATTCCCGTTCTGTATGGTGAAGTGCATATATGGAGATACCGCTGCCTTATCTTTAACGTTTGCATTTGTAAAATGCAATACATTTTTTTTTGTACCACTATTAAGGTGGCAAACAAGCATACGGCCTGCCGGATGGTAAGCAGTTACCGTGGCCTATGGACATTTGCAACATCAGGGGTGTCACTCTTGCGTTGCCGATCCTAAATAACATATTTTATCTGAATTGAATAACTATGTTAACATTTATGCACTTAACCGCATCTGCCGTATCTTTTTATGCCGTAACCTTTTCTGCCGTATCTTTTATGACGTGTCTTTTTATTTTATTAAATGCAGTAGGTACATGAAATTAAATTAAATACATATGTAAATGACGATCAATGGTTATGAACATTCTTAAGTTTAAGAATTTTCGTGCCTATCGTAGTGGCAGTTGCTCGGCACTGCCGGTCCTTCTTCACGCAGACCCAGTTGATAAAAGGCCCACGACTGTCACTCCTTTTGTTGTATCGATAGTGGTCCAGCACCATCGATGGATTCCCGTAGCGAGTTGTTGTGAAGAAAGGTGTTGGATATTCTGGAAGGTCTAGAAGTAATACAAAAGTATTTTAGGAAACGACGGCTTTTGAGTGTATATTACAAAAGGGAAGTGAGAAATTACCTTGTTTTACTGTACGTATACATAAATTTAAGGTGACAGGCAATATGAAAACTAATGTAAACAAAAGATTTACTAGAAACTTTATTTGTGCTCATAAAAAATAGTAAAACTACGCCGACAAATAGTACTTTCTCGGCGAACGAAAACCAACTTCTAATACTTCTGAAATGCTACAGTTTAGACATTAATATTCTTCTAAAAATTAACGCCTGAAGGAAGCATGAAAGTCTAATAATATACAATACCGACTTCGTTTACAAGATTCATTTTGGCACGTCAATAGCTCCAAAAGTATAAAAACATGAAATGTTACACACAATAAAAGTAAAATAAGAGACAATATAAGGCAAGAAATAATTAACTACTACAATTGTATTTTTGGTTCTTTTTAGACTTAAATATACGCTCAAGTAATTGAAGACTTCCAGCGCAGAGTAATCAACTAATAATGCATATAAATACATTTTATACAATAGCCATTCATACTAAACTATTGACAGTAACAGCTACGTATCAGCAAAACAATGTAAAACAATGATCAAAACGAATTATCCGATAAATTAGATTTAGTTCCAAAAAGAGCACCTTACATGTTCAAAATATATGAACCTACATCATAATCAAAACGCAACGGAAAGTAAAAGATACAATGATTATCTACTAGTTTGAGTATTTATACTCAAATCCATAATATAGCAACAAAAATAGAACGTTATAAACATACTCATAGCTAGACTAATTTAAAGCCTCGGCTGCAGAAGTCAACTGATATATTTCATGTACTAATCAATTTATATTAAGTGGTTTCTAAAAGTTCCTAATTAACAAATCATTAAGCGGCGGAATGTACATCACCATCCTATTTTTTATTGTACTGCCTCCACTCATTTTCCGAGACCATCCCGCTTCAAGAGCCCATCAGGCGTAGGGTATGCCTGAAGTATCTTATTATATGAGTACTCTCAGGATAAGTGATATGTAGTGTATGCGTCATCAAATCTATGATTGACCTCAAAACTTCAAGTAACATAGTGGAATGCTAATGAAGTATAATATAACTTATAACCTATACCTTTGTGTGTGTTGAGCAGTATTTCACATAACCCAGGATCCGTGTAAAAACCCTTCGATCGATTTCACGAACACGTATAGGCGTATAAAAACAATCGCCCAGAAAGGACGCACTTCGCCGAGCATCTCATAGACAAAGGACATAATTTATCCCCCACTAATACATATCAAATTTTACACACCATAGACAAAGGTTTAAAACTAAATATTAGGAAACAATTAGAAACTAATAAACATAAAAATTCTAAAATTACTCTCATGAACAAACAGACTGACGTAAACCATTCCCCACTGTTAAATATCTCTTGACGGTGGTGGGGGCATGCGGTTTCTGTTAAAGATGGCGGACGACCGCAGCAGCCGAGACAACTTAACGTACCCTCCGAAGTACGGAGAAACTCGAGATAGATAAACTCATGCATGGGTTTATCCATAGACAGGCTGTGGATGTTGCTTAACCTGCGTGTTCGGTTAGAATGACAGGCGCAACGACGATATCGAGCTCTCGAGTTGACCAATATTTATAAGAAATGGAGATAGCCGATCTGCGAACCGTATTATTTCAGCGAAAATGTTCTAGGAAATAATAATCCTAACTAACTAAAATAATAATAACTAACAATACGAAGGGATTTACAATATATATTTGAGGTTATCTGAGGGTTTGATGAGAGCTTGAATATGATACCCCTGGTATCCTGCTATCCTACATGGTTCAATGATTATGGCTCCCATTAGTCTCCACAATAACTTCATCACAGGTCGTCAAAGAAGCTGTGCACTTGATGGATCGTTTCTTGCTGCAATACCATCTAACTCTGGGGCCTTTGACTTTCTTTTTGTTTCTGAAAAACTGATGAGGTCCAACAACAATCATCGGTTTCATACGTCGCGACATCCCGAAATATGGAATACCTATAGAAATCAGACATTAATTATTAGAATAGATAGGTAATTAAAAAATATGTTAGCAAACTGTTCAAAAATAGTTCATATAAATTACTATGGTACTAACTAAAATGTTATTTTATAAAATGCCTATGATAATTTCAAGAAATATCTGCATACCAAGTAAATACCATGAGATCGCCGAATGTAGTACATTGTCACAGCTAATATTTTAACACTGCGCACTACCACACAATAAAATCCTTAGCACGAAGCCAAATTACGAGTGTACTTGGTCAGTTCTTATTATTTGGTGTTTTACTAAGAGTTTGCACTACATTCACAAGCGGTATTACCGTTTAATCAATAAGTCTCTGGTAATCGACAGTTTTTTCTTTTTTTGTAATACCTATATATAAATAAATATTTATATAAATATACGTATAGATATATATACATACATATAAATTCCTATATGTAATAGCATATACTTTACCTAAATAAAAATACATCCAAATCGTTAAGAGTCGTTTCCTTGACACACGAAATATATTTACATGTAAGTGAACAAGAATTTCTCATTTAAAATAAAAGGATTTTTTTTTATTTTGTTGTTTTTATTATTTATCATAATATTAGGTGAAAATGTTGTATGTATAACTTCACGCCATATCGTGTCATCACGCCGTAGGTAGATAGAGCCTAGCGCCACGTGACTCGATCCTTAAACACCTCACTCGCTTCTTCAACATTCATTGCTCTTCTCATGCACGCTCACCACATTATGATAGAATACGATCAAATTGGTTATGGTAGGTAAGTGTTGGCCTTCCTCGGCTGCTACTTACTTCCACTTTTGCGTTATATATCAGTTTGCTAACTCTTTCTTCCTGCATTCTTTCCACATGTCACAACCAACGGAGCGTGCCTCTTCTTATTTTAACACTATTTAGTAAATATACTTAAAATATTCTAATAATATATTTTTATATGATCAAACCAAATAAATTACAAAAGCAATACTTTTAATCATAATTCTGATGGATCGGCGGAGTCTCCTACCTGAGGCTTTGGCGAAGTTAACTTAGTAAATAATAGAAGCTAAAACCCACAGTGGCGGAAAAACCGTATAAGCGGCAGCGATCCACTGATGTTTTTTTTGTAACATTCATGTTTGTATTCAGCATAACGAACGCAAAAGAACACAAAAATCCTAACCCGGATCGCTGCCGCTTTCCCGCTTTTCCCGCCCCTGTGGGTTTTAGCTGCAATAACATCACAGAGCGGCATGTGACGAACAGTTGGTGAGTAGCGACCGATACCGACTACTCCAGTCTTATGGGCTAACTAGCTGCTGCCCGTGGCTCCGCCCGCGTGGAGTCAAATAACGTAGCCTATGTGTTAATCCAGATCATAATCTATCTACGTACTAAATTTCATTCAAATCCGTTCAGCCGTTTAAGCGTGAAAGAACAACAAACATCCATCCATACATACAAACTTTCGCATTTATAATATTAGTAGGATTATTAAATTAAAATACGATAACAACTTCAAATATATTTTATTAATAAAAACATTTATCGCACTAAATAAAACTGTATACGCTTAAGTCAAAAAACAAAGGTTAACGTTAACAGTTACTTACTAATGAGGTAAGGCAAATTTTAAAACTTTTTGTTAACAATTCAATATGTGTTAAATACTTATACATTTTTATACCGCTAAAGTGACAGACAACAAACTACTGGAGAGAAATACTACACATATGACTCACTCATAGATGTGAGCCCCAGTGGGTATTCCCGATATATGATCTCGGAATGCATTCTAATCGTCATTAGTCATAGAAAATTACAAGCGGTTAACACAAGAACATGAAATCGATTAAATAGTCATTTTGAAGTAAATTTGCAATAAAAGCACCCCTCAGTTACACTTACCAAAACAGTTTTTTTGGCGTATAAATTAATATCTCATCTATTAGAGCCAACCAATGGACATTTTAACCAATAGGCGATAGGTGACGCGATGTTGATACGTGGAATAGCCAATAAGAACTGCGTGTTCTACTTTACCCCCGACCCGTAGCGGTGAGTTGAATTGCAAAGCAATTTCGTTTCAGCGGTTTTCTATTGGTTATTTCTTTCGTGGTTCCCCCTTATAAAAAACGAGCAGCTATGAATACAAAGAGTGTCGCTTTCATCGGGCGGGTGTTATTTAATTTCATAATAGCGAAATAAATTGGCTAAAAAAGGACGGATAAAGTCAATAGTAACCGATTGTAGCCATCTATCGGAACCATACCGAGTTTATTCATTTGTTACTAAACTTTATCCCGATATTATTATTAATGTCTAATATCGGAAAGAAGCATATTATTGGGTACCGGTGTTAGTGAAAACACAACATTAGGTGACTAGTCTAGTATTTTAGTACGCATATACTATGACCACATTTAGGTAAGCTTGGCACTTCGACGTTTGTACTTATGTTTGATTTATGCTACACGCAATACAGCACAATTCGAACTGCATTGTCGAGCGTGATGTCGCCAATTTTCAAAATACAAATGTAAAATGCTCTTAGCTTTACTTGTATTTTGATAATTGGCGATTGCAAACATTAATAAAAGATATATTTAGAATCGGCGAAATCCGATCGTGCGATTGGGATCTCGGTTGGAAGCTAAGTTTCCACTATGACACTATGCATATACTCTGTGTGAAAGCGTTTGTGAAAGCTAATATTCAGTGTTGTCACTTACAGTACTCACTGCATGTATGATTTTTAATATCGTAGTCTAAATATTGTCACAGGGTTGTCACACTTCAAGCGTGAGCGACGCTGTACATACAACTAAACAAGACTTCGTACGGTAATCGACAACGATGATAAGTTCATGACTCCGTTGGGAGTGGCATTAAATCATTGGTATATATTACATATATCATGACATTAAAAGACTAACGCAACACTATTTCACGAAAATCCCGGTGTACTTAGGCGGTCAGTTTTATATGGGGGGACTGTGAATGGCCATTCAAAATATAATAACGACACTGCAACATTTTGAGTTAATCTTCTGTGTAATTAACTCAACAGAATTATTTATTAGACGTCTCTTTAGGATTTTTAAATTAATTTTAATGTGAATGATTTTTAAATTAATTAAACACCACTGCTCTAAAACATAATGTTAGACGACAATACAAACACAACACAATACTCGGTGTAAGAGTAGAAAAGCCTTAATAGTAAGTAATTGTTAGTGACTGTAGCAAATTTTTTTGGCTTAGGTTGTTTGGATATAGCTTTATAACGTTTATGAATTCATGTGTGTATGCCTTCCGCTGGCCTTGATAAATTCACCATCAAAAGTTAACACAGACGCTGTGCATCTCATTGATCGTCTTCTACTGCAAGTCCACCATACCTTGGGACCAGACGACTGGTTTTTCGTGTAGCGGTAGCCGCGATGCCAGAGATATTGACGACTGCCAAAATCTTCGACTCTCACTGTTAACAACGAGAGATAGTAAGATATTTATTAAATGGTAGAATAAACACAGGTTACCTTTTGAAAACAGCTCAAGTTACGCAAAATTTGTTGTTTTCTCATTTACACTCGTAACACAGCAAACTGAAACGTGGACAATATATACCTTTGTATACTTTGAGAAAACGTTACAAGAACAATTTCTACGTGCTTGAGAATTAGTAAAAAATAAACAAATAAAGTAAAAAAAAAACTTTAATAATAAATATTTCAAAAATATGTAAATAAAATAGTGTATTGGATTTACATATTGCAAAATAATTCACAATCCCTAATACTGAATTAACTAAGAACCTAATACCATTTATTCGTAATATTATTATATTCGCTATTTATTACTCAAACTATTTACTTTTGCTAGCCATTTCCTGTACCATAGCGAATAGTTCTAGCACATTCGAAATTCATCATAGTAATTTGTTACGTACGATGTTAAAAACTTTTACATTTATCGGCCATTTAGCCCACTTATTGCCATTTATTTCTAGTAAGAATAAGAATATTGTTTTCTTTTTCAAGTTATGTCAAAAAGTGAAACGATTAACATATCATTTCAACATAATTGGAATTGCTTTTTCCCTTCCTGGTCTAGCAGTTAGACAAGGAAAGAAAACATCTATTCTTATTTGATAGATAAAATACTTAGAACAATAATAGCAAAATAATTGACAAATTCACGTAATTTATATGAATAAATGTGTACATGTTTTTCTATCCATCATAATTAGTTTATCATTTAAGGTGGGCAGAACAGCAATACCCTTTCATGAAAAAACTTCTGCAATGAGTTTCTCATTGTATGTGTGTTGTAATCGCCAAGCTAGGAAAAGAGCACGAAATTCTTACTAGCAATGATGTTTGAACGACGTAATCAAAGTTTCTTCCTAAAAATACATCTTGGAAAAATAATCTCAATATTCTTAGTAATAGTAATCCATAGTAATTATAGATAACTGCCATTTATCAAATAAATTAATAATTAAAAATACACAATACGTTAATACTACGATTGAGATTAAAACGTATATTAAATACATTATCCACTTACTAAAATCTAAGGCACTTTTAGAAAAAAATACATATCAGATAACTTATCTTGCCTATTAAGTACCACAATAAAAATAATAATACGCTATATACCCGAGATTTTCACTCCCTTTCTCTCTCTCTCAAAATTCACGGCAGATTTTTGGATGTTTTTTCATGTATCCGTCCTCTTCAACCGACTCATTGGTGCACTACTGTATGTATGTATGTATGTATATCATCATGCATGGTCCTTTGCGTGGAAGGCAAAGAGAACCGAGCGCCATAAGACACACACATATCTTTCTTACACACCTCATTCGCTTCTTTAACAATCATAGCTCTTTTCATGCACGCTCGCCGATTCCTAGGGCCCTTGATATTACCTTCTGATAAAATACGATCAATTTGGCCATGGTAGGTTAGTCTTGGTCTTCCTCGGCTATATCCTTCCACTTCCGCATAGTACATCCGTTTCGTTATTCTTACATCCTGCATTATTTCTACGTGTTCGAACCAACGAAGCATGCCTTTTCTTATCTTAACACCGACACTCACTTTCAGACCAACCCTTTTTCTTACGTCATCATTACGAACAAAGCCAGCAAGCGATATGTCACAAATTTTGTGCAATACTCGCATCTAGAGCGCATTTATTCTACTTTCATGCTCTCTCTCAGCCATACCCAGCTTTCACTTCCACAGAATAACGTTGGAATTAGTTCCGCGTTGTGTACAGCGAGATGTCTTCTGGCTTAGATTTCGGCTGCCTAAAAGTTTACCCAACGCTCCATTCACACTGTTCCCTGAACTGAGTCGTCTCTTCACATCAGCGGTGTACCATCGCTGTTAAAAGCTCTTCTAAGACATATAATCACATTCACTTGTTCCATCCAACACTACATCATCAACCGTAATCCTCGTAATCGTTCTGGTTGCCTCTTTTGCAATATGGTTTTCGTTGCATTCAATTCAATTTCGCGTTCATAAATGCATTACTGATTAGTTGTACTATGCCATAGACTTCAGGATGAACAACTTCCAGCACTTTAAAGGGCATTAGTTAATACTAGACATCTTCAATATGAGGCATTTAAAAGAATAAATATTCCTCACTAATGTATCAAACGTTAGTGGTAAAATATACACATGAAAAGTTAAGTGATACTCGTATTAATGAATGCATGACGTCTTGAGTACATAGTCTTTTGAAGACAGTTTACGAGAATTGAGTGATTCTACTTCTTTTACCCAATTTCGATACATTGGTAGTCATATATACCCACCCATGTATAATTTCCCGTAACTTAGGAACTAAATTACCCGATGTTTTAAAGTATTGAGTCACTGCGCCGCATAATGAGTTATTTTTAAATATGATTGTGTTCAGGATTGAATTTTTCAACTGTATCATACGTAAGTCTGAGGCTGGCTGTACAACCTTTAGAGGATCTCTTAATACAATGCCACCATGACTTGGTGCCATATGCTGACGTCTTTTTATATCTGTGGCCTGCAATGACCACAACAGGGTTTCCTTGTTGAGACCGCTGGAGTGAAACTGTAAAATAAAACATTGTTAGAAAACTTGTTTATTTTGTTGTGGTCAAATAATATACCATTATATCTTTTCCATTTCGTGTTACTTTCGTCTCGGGAACATGGGTTTTTGTTACATTGAACTAAAAGTTTTATTTTTAATTTGTACTACTAGTTATTAGTGTACTTGTTTTCTAGTCGTAATAAATAGGATATCGAAAATACACGATTATTGTAACATTACAATTGTGCACTTTTTAAGGACACCTGTATATTTGGTATTAAAATAGTATTTCTTATTGAATTTCGATACATAATTTTTTATTCAAAATATTTTTTTATGTATTTACAATGGGTACATATGTTGTTTTAATTTTATTTAGGAAAATTTTGATATGGAAAGATTTTTTTAAAACCTGATACAAAAGAAAAGAACCTGATACTTAAATTCGTAAAGGTTATTACTACTTACATAGTGTTGTGGGTAGTAGTATATAAAATATACTAGTACCCTTCATGCACATTAATAAAAGTCAGTTGTCATCTGATACTCTTGTTTCATTGTCACAACATGGTGACAGCGGTGAAAAATAATTAATTATTCTTGTCTAAATATAGTATTGAGAATATAATTTTGTGTACTCGAGTAAGAGTTTACGGTGTGTATACGTCAATAATATGGAACACGCAAGACCACCGTCCGAACTGTGTATGGATGGCAGCTCTGTCGGCCGGGCTGACACGTGGAAGACATGGAAGACGCAATTTCAATTATTTCTTAAAGCATCAGGAGTATCGAAGGAAGATTCGGCAGTTCAAGCCAGTTTGCTCATTAATTTAATCGGTCCGGATGGGTTTGATGTCTATCAAACATTCACATTCGAATCCGAGAAGGAACGCGATGACGTCGCTGTTTTGTTGAAAAAGTTCGACGACTACTTCGGAATTAAACAAAACGTTACATTAGCGAGATACAATTTTTTCACCCGGGTTCAACACGACGGTGAATCTATACATCAATATGTTACAGCGTTAAAGTTCATGAGTAAAAATTGCGGTTTTTCATCGCTCGAAGAAGAACTAATTCGAGATAGAATCGTATGTGGTATTACGAATAACATAGTCAGAGATCGATTGTTGAGGGCTGTAGATTTGACGCTCGACAAAGCTATAAAAATTTGTCAAGCCAATGAGGTGTCATCGGATGGCAGTCGACGGTTGGAAACTGGTGGTGCTTTGCCAATGTCATGTGTGGATGCAGTTGGCATGCGACGAGGTAGTACTGCAGGCAGCAGATGTCGAGGCCAGCAAGCGCGGCGTGGCCGAGCGGCGCGAGCGCAGCTACGTGGCGCGCGGGCGGCGCAGCCCATTGGCGGCGCTGCGCCCGCTTCTCAGTGCATGCGACAGCAACGAGGCGACTACGAAACTCGTCAGAGGTGCCGTGCGTGTGGTTTGCAATGTGATCGGGGATCATGCCCCGCCGTGAATGCAGAGTGTTACGTGTGTAATAACTACGGTCATTTTGCTAGGATGTGCGCGCTAAAGAAATCTAAGAAACTGTACGATATAGAAGTATGTGAAGAAGGTTACGGTCGTAGTAGTAGCGAAAGTGACTCGTTTTACATTTCTACAGTGTCAAACGTAAAAAGTGACAAGTTGTCGATGTCGGATGAATGGTATGAAGTTTTGAACTGTAAGTACGCTAGTGAAAAATTTAAGTTAGATACGGGAGCTGATATTAATGTTATTTCGTATGCAAAGTTTGTTAAATTAGGTTTCGACAGAAACTTGATAAACAGTAAGCACAATATTAAGTTGCAATCTTATAGTGGTGATATAATACCTATTAAAGGTATATGTCATTTGAAATGGTGGTATAAAAACAAAATGTATAAATTGAAGTTTGCGGTTGCCGATATGAGCTGTCAAAGCGTACTGGGACGTCAATCGTGTTTGGAGTTAGGTTGCATAAAGCGTATTCACAATATTAATATTCAGTCATATGATGACTTGTTTCACGGACTGGGCTGTCTCCCCGGTACATATCACATAGTTATCGATCGATCTATAGAACCTGTTATCAGTGCTCCGCGAAAGGTGCCGCTGGGTTTACGTGATAAGCTGCGCGATGAATTAAATAGAATGATTGGACTGGGAGTGATACGGAAGGTATCACACCCGACGCCTTGGGTGAACGCATTAGTTATTACCGGTAAAAAGAATGGTGGCCTGCGTATATGTCTTGATCCGAGGCCGCTTAATTGTGCTATAAAACGCGCGCATTTTCAGTTACCGACTTTGACCGAATTAGCAGCTAAGATTCATGGAGCACAATATTTTTCAGTTCTAGATGCAAACTCTGGATTTTGGGCTATAAAAATCGATGATGCCAGCGCCGACTTATGTACGTTCGCGACGCCTTTCGGACGTTACCAATTTTTAAGATTACCATATGGTTTAAATTGTGCTTCGGAAATTTTTCATGCCAAGGTTAAACAATTACTTGAAGATCTCGAAGGGGTTGATAGTTTCATTGATGATATTATTTGTTGGGGTAGGACGAAGGCTGAACACGATCAGAGGTTAAACGCTTTACTGGACAGAGCGCGTACGATTAACTTGAAATTTAATAAAGAAAAATGTAAACTATGTGTTAGTGAGGTCACATATCTCGGTCATGTGTTTGATAAACATGGTATGAGACCTGATTTAAACAAAGTTAGCGCCATCAAAAATATGCCTCCGCCGACTGATAAAAAGGCTTTAGAACGATTTATCGGTGCTGTCAATTATTTGTCCAAGTTCATTCCTCATTATTCGCATACGGTACTACCTTTGACCCGACTATTAAAAAAGAATTCCTTATGGTGCTGGGAACACCAACATAATGATGCGTTTGAAAGCTTAAAAGCAGCCGTTTGCAGCGCGCCTATTTTAGCGTTATATGATGTCTCTAAACCAGTGTTACTATCAGTAGATTCGAGTAGCACCGCTTTGGGCGCAGTCGTTATGCAACAAGGACGGCCAGTCGAATACGCATCGCGTACTCTTACTGACACTCAATGTAGATATGCTCAAATAGAAAAAGAGCTTTTAGCTATCGTGTTCGCGTGTGAAAGATTTCATCAATATATATTTGGCAAAAAAGATGTTATTGTAGAAACGGACCATAAACCGTTAGAAAGTATATTCAAAAAACCGTTGATGACGGTCCCAGTGCGTTTGCAGCGTATGTTATTAAGGTTACAGGGATATGACCTTAAAGTCAGTTACAAACCCGGAAAGTATATGTTTATACCGGACACATTGTCTCGAGCGCCGCTCCCAGATTTATATAATGATAGAGTAAGTGAATGTATACTGCATCAAGTTCAGTTACTTATTAATAATGTTAAAATGTCAAAAAACAAGTTGGAAACTGTACAACAGGAAACAACTATGGACAGTGATTTTTGTCAACTTATACATTACATAAATAATGGGTGGCCCGATCACAAAAATAACGTACCTGAAGGTTTAAAGTTATATTGGTCATTAAGAAATGAACTATTTATTGTCGATGGAATCATTTTTAAAAATGATCTCATATTGATACCGCGCTCTTTGAGAGCTCAAATGTTAGAGATCATTCATGACGGCCACCTCGGAGTTGACCGGTGCAAACGGCGGGCTCGGGAAGTTTTATACTGGCCGGGTATAACCCGGGATATTGAAGTATATGTAAAACGATGTAGAGTGTGCCAGGAGTGCTCAAATGCGCCGTGTAGAGAACCTATGATACCTATTGAGATTCCATCTTTGCCATGGAATAAAGTAGGTACTGATTTGTTTGAGTACAATAAAAAATATTTTCTTATTCTGATTGATTACTATTCTGGATTTATCGAGGTAGCCAGCTTAAAGAGCATGTCTTCGAAATTAGTCATTACAGCATTGAAAGAAAATTTTGCTCGTTATGGAATACCAGAAACTGTAATAAGTGATAATGGTACCCAATACACTAGCCGGGAATTCAAAGAATTTTCTCAGCAATGGGGCTTTACCCATATCACGTCGTCGCCTAATTATGCTCAATCGAATGGTAAGAGTGAACGGGCAGTTCAAACTGCAAAGAAAATATTAATTAAGTCCATCAATAGTGGTTCTGATTTTTATCTAAATTTACTTAGCTACAGAAATACACCACGCGATAATTTGAGTTCTCCTGCACAGTTGCTAATGGGACGACGATTGAAATGTAGATTACCGGTGCATCCTAATTTATTAAAACCGGCATGTAATAAGCAAAATAATCACGATATAATGTTAAAGAAACAATTGAAAAGCAAACAGTATTATGATTTACACTGTAAACAATTACCGGAGTTGAGTATTGGTGACCCAGTTATTATGCTTGATCGTGCTAGCAGAACGCGAGGAGAGGTGGTAGCAAAGTGCTCTACACCGCGTTCATATATAATACGCAACAAAAGAGGCATTCAATATCGTCGCAATCGTAGACATTTAATTAAATGTGAATCTCAACTTAATGACGATGCCCAATCTGCCACTTTAACAATATCCACTGATAAAAAAGGTGATATTTTATCAGACGAAAATCATGAATACGACCCTGACACGGACGTCAACAATCATGCCGAAGAGGAAGAGGTCTCGCGGGCCTCCAGCAGTGTTCTGGAGGAGGCGGCTGCCTCTAGTGCGGGTTCTACTGCACCTCTCACTCGTGCAAAAGCTAAAAGACTACATGTTAATATAAACGATTTATTTTAAATCGAGTTGTAGTCAAAACAATAATAATGTTTAATAGTTTTAAGTTCTATCATAAACTAGGTGGAGGGATATGGGATGTAGGTAGTGAACGCTAACAAGTTATGTGATATACCTAAACTGTTTCTTAATATGTAATTACATCTATCCTTTCTTTTATGGGGAAGATGTTGTGGGTAGTAGTATATAAAATATACTAGTACCCTTCATGCACATTAATAAAAGTCAGTTGTCATCTGATACTCTTGTTTCATTGTCACAACACATAGCATACGACGATCACATTTACTACTTATCCTAAAATTCAACATTAATGAAATTTAATCATAATTAATTTGTGACATGGTTTGGAACGGAAGAATTCAGACAATCTTTGGTAGAAGTTAATTGTTTCTGATTATATTTTTTCTTTTAGAAGTTGAAGTGCATTTAGAATTAAAATGAATGTTCTTCTTCCTGGCGTTATTCTAATTAGTTTTGGCGGGATCTGGTACCTAAATATATGGAGAAGATACTGATTTGACATGGAGCGACAGCCGCCAGACCTCCACAACCCAGATGGAAAATCAAATAGATATAAAACTAGAACCATCACGCAAAGAATCACACGACTTTTTGAAATATTATTTCTTGGACGTGTGAGTTTCCTTACCGTGTTTTCCTTCAAGCCGAGCAAGCGATAATTAAATATGTACGTCGAATTTAGTAGTGCATGCTCGTACCAGGATTCAAATCAGGGACTGTCCGTTAATGGTTCTTTATCTACTGGACAATCATTGCTCGCCACACTCACACATATTTTTAATTAAAATACATATAAATAAATAAATAAAATCTTCTGACTGTTTCAATACAACAAAAATCAACATATAGCAAGGGCCTTGTATTTAAATGTAATTTTTTGCCTGTATTTTTTTCACAATATATTTTTTACATAGCCCTAGGTTGACACTCCAGGGACTATGTAAAAAAAATTTTAAATATTTTGATGAGAGTGAAGAAAAAAAAATACAACAAAAAATGGGGGGAATAATTTATTTCGTTCATCATTCACATACACAATACAATTTATTCCACCAAAATAAAAAAATATAAAAGTAAAAACAAAAAAGTACCAGTGCAACGGTGATCTTACCGTGATTTATATAAAAATACATAAACCAATGAAGAATCAGGAGATAGAAGACCTAGGATCCGTACCAAATATCATCGGAGAAATCAAAGCGGCTTGATTTCACTGGTTCGGGCACGTAGATAGAATGGGAGAGGATCGAGCCGTAAAAAGAGCGTATCTGTGGCGACCAAGTGGTCACCGACCAGTCAGGCGCCCTAGGTATCTCTGGAGCGAAGAGGTGGTGAAAGACCTGCGAAGCCTTGGAGGTCGCACCTGGCGACAGTACTAAAAATGGCGTCATCTGGTGTCAGAGGCTAAGATCAAATTTAGATCGTTGTGTGCAGTGGTACAATGTAAGTAAATAAGCAACAAAAATAAATACACAAACATACGTAATTTTACATAGAAATACACACATACTTTATATACGTAACTTTACAAATATATGCGAAAAGTTTTTGGCGATTTTCGATACGTAATGTACACCGGCTGTCAATATGCAGCCTAAGTCAATAGAATCTGGGTCTCAAATAGCACAACCTTCTTCTTCGCGCCATACTAAATACACACACTATCATAACTAAACACATGTACAATTATCTGATATATGTGGAATTCGTGTCATGACTATGTCGTCCAATTAATTTGATCACTATCCTATCACAAGTCACCAAAGAGGCCGAACAACCTTGCGCAGCTCTTTTACTGCACACCCACCATGTCTTGCATTTCTTTTCTTTATTTTTAGCATATCGGTAACCATTACACCAAAGGTACATTCGTTCTCCGACTTGCTCGTAGAGGGCTGTGAGAAACAAATTCATAAATATATATTTGCATATGCAGAAATTTCAAAAGCTGCTTCAGCTTCATCTACGCTACTAATAAACTAAATACAATGAAAATTTTAATCCGGCCACAATTAATTTCCTTCCTACCTTACTTTGCCATAATAATTCGCCAAGAAATTAAATTAGGCACTTAACACAAGATGTAGCCAGAATTCCAAAGATTTACGAAATGGCTCTTTCATCCATAATTTGTAATATTACTGATGCAGGCACATAAATAAAGAACAGAGTCGACTCATCCATCCGTCAGACCAGAACAATTCATCAGCAAATTTTTTACCACCAGTGAAATAATAATTCAATACATCGGTGGTTTTAGCCTCACGAAGGGCTCAAGTCTGAAGAGATATTTTATTTATTTAAAGTAAGTTTGTACGATTTTACAACACTCACTTCGACGAGCGTTGTTTCAAAGTTCAAAGTTTTTCAATTGTCGCTAGCTTTAGTTAAGCCATATTCATTTGTTCAAATGAGCTGGTTATAATCATCTATGCGCATTGATGTTTTGTGATATGTTTCACTTAAAGAAATTGATTATCAGCTCGTGCTCTATCACCTGAGCTACTAAAAAGATGTGTTAAATTCATATTTTCATTTTTTATTTGTATTTCGATAAGTTATTTATTATAATTTAGAGGACGTACATTAACATTGATTAAATCTTATTAACCATTAATATTTAAATACTAAATCAATTACGTATCGTGGCAGTGTATACCGGTAGACTTAATTACATTTCCCTCAAAGGTGACCAAAGAAGCCGAACATCCTGTTCCCGATCTCTTGCAACACACCCACCAGGCCTTCGGTATTGTCCGTGAAAAGGAGTTCCTTCTGAATCGATAACCCTGATACAAAGCGTAGATCCTGCCATTACGGTCTTCGAAATACACTGGACAAGAATACATAATACATAATTAAAATGCTATCACATAATATACACTGAACATGATAAGAATGAATACAAATTTTGGTTCAACAGAAAGCAAATAGAAATACTGAACCGAAAGTAGACAAACAAGAGGAAGGCTGAACGTATCTGTTTTTATGTAGAATATTGAATAGGAATCAAACATATGGAGAAGCGATACCAAAATAAATTTTAATAATGCGCATGAACAGTAGGTGATGATAAAATGATTCTACTGTACCCAAGTATTCTATTCGTAGAATCGCTGGCATGGTTTCTATTACGCGATGAGGTACTATAATTACTATAATGAGTAGCGTATGGTCTTTTTCCGGTTTTAAGCTGTGTCAAATCTCATTACGATTACAAGAATTTAGTGATAAGAAACGGATCATAATACCGTGTGAATGTTTTATTACTAGAAATGGATGCTACTGCAGCTAGACACATCCCATTCCGCTATTGGCGAAAATTTCATGGGATCATTAATGGTATATAATAATGAAAAAATAATAAGAACTAAATCATAAACAACACTGTTATAATAACCTCTGAAGAGAATGAAGAAATTCAAGCTAAGTATATTTCTACTTTTTAAACTTTTTAACGATATAATCATCAAATCACCTGATTCATTTAGGCTTGATCTACATTCTTTCACGATAGACGTGAAAGAATAGGTACAGGTCAAACTATCCTAATCGATTCATCTGTTGTCTAAATATCGGTGAACATATATAAAAACGTAAGACTTGTTGAATCCCTAAAGTTCCATAATGACACGGTTGGAACGTCCGTCTTTGGTAAAATAAAGAAAAACAACTTACTACTTTTTTTATAATAAAATTACAATATAATGGCAAATCATGACAAAAGGTTACAGGACTAGTACTAACAGCATGTACAGCTTATTAGTATTTAAAGTTACTCGATATGATATTTGTATTTTACATCGCAAGGTTCATGACTGTGAAGGCCGGTGACTTTGATGACTTGATCGAGAACAGTCACCAATGAAGCCAGGCAATGTTTCGACGCCCTCTTGCTGCACACCCACCAAGCCTTGGATGTCATCGGTGCGTAATTATTCCTTCTAAATCGATACCCGCCGTGCCAAAGATAAATTACCCCATTCGTTTCTTCTATACGTACTGTTGAGAAATAAATCTTTAAGGTTAAAGTTCTATTGTACAGGTGGGTCGGTCGAAATCATCACATGCAATGTTGCATGGGTTAATTTCGAGTTGTAAGTTATGTTCCTAGTTGCATTTGTATTAAGGCTTTACCTAACGTGTTTGGTCGTATTATAGATATTACATTCAATATTGTATTGTCTTAGGTTTTCGCGATTGTTACACATTAAACAATTTTTAACGGAAGTATCGCGTGTTTTATTTATTTTGTTGAACCTGACGTTTCGAATGCTTTGCAGCGTCCGTGGTCCCAGGAAGACTAAATTAACAAAATAAATAAAACACGCGATACTTCCGTTAAAAATTGTTTAATTCAACATTCAATATTATCAACCATTGTAACGGACCACATGGGTTCCTTAAAATGGGTCTCATACGATAGCAATGGAGAGAGCCAAGGTTGAAGTTCCTCTGCGAGACAGATTCAGAAATGAGCACATCCGTAGCAGAACTTTAGTTATCGACGTGGCTCTAAGGATCAGAAAACTAAACTGCCAGTGGGCAGGCTTCATAGCTCGGAAAACCGATGGCCGTTGGAGCAGAAAGGTTCTGGAATGGCAACTATAAACTGGAAAATCCAGCGTAGGATGACCCTATAGACCGATGATGACTTATGAAGATCACAGGGAGCCGATGGATGCAAGCAGCACAGGATTGATTGCTGTGAAAATCTAAGGGGTAGGTCAATGTTCAGTAGTGGTTATTATTGTATTGATGCACCTAATTAGGTATTATGTATTGACATGATGCATGATATGCATAATCGCTTATGAGCAGTGATAGCCCAGTGTATAAGGAACAGGACTATTGACCAACCAGGTTCGAAGCCTGGTGTCCACCACTAAATTCGTGTTTTCGGATTTATATACATATTTGTAATTAGTCACTTTCTCGGCGGTGACCAATCGGATGAGGAAACCCGTAAATCCAAGAAATGATATTTCGAAAGACGTGTGACCTTATCTAAGGAAAGTCCGATATCTTCGCTAAATTCTTAGGCTTAGGTAGCAGAGCCCGCCGATCCCAACGGAAAAGGAAACGGGATAATGCTAAGAAGTGGATAATCAATTATGATGAACCTCTAGGAAACAAGTGTTTTAATTAGGCTTACTCATGATTTAACTCCTGATGTAGGCAACATCGTCACCGGAAAATTGGTAACATTGTTGTCAACTAAAATATCAATTTTCAATTAAATTTAAAGAACAGTCGGCATCCATAACATCACTTCCAAATTTCTATTAGTAAACCATCAACTCAAAATTAAGTGAAATTGAGTATATAGGTGTACTCGTAATCTAGACTAGGTAAAGTCAAGTTATCCTCTAGGTTTAGGGTATGTGAGTACGTCAGTCTTTAGTAACAAACATGCTACTACAAGTGCCAATTACAGATTTGAAACTTATCTCACGTATAAATCTTTTTTTTTATACAACGTCGGGAGGCATTCAAGCATACGCCCCACCTGATGTAAAGCAGTTACCGTAGCCTATTAATACTTGTAATATATTAAGTATTACTCGCGCGATGCCTCCTCTGCTGCTTACACAGCAACTCCTTAGGAGTTTACTGGTAACCTCACTCACACACAGGAACACAACAACCCTCTAGGGAGTTATTATTTGGCTGCGGTTTTCTGTGAGGTGGAGGTACTTTCCCAGACGGGCTGCTTTGATGCGCCCAACCTCTCTTAAAATATAGTCGCCATAATAATACTACTCCGTATAGTATACTCCAGTCTCGCCCCGTCCTCGTAACGATCTGAACCACTCGTGCTGCCTGTAGTTTCGATGCATAAATGCCGTTGGCAGCTGCTCCGACCGATAGCATCAATGTTACCGTCCCGAAAGGTTCTGCACCATCCTTGGCTCTATATCTGTGCACATTAGTGATATATTGTCAATTTATGTCATACATTGC
This sequence comes from Pyralis farinalis, assembly GCA_947507595.1. Classification (NCBI taxonomy): domain Eukaryota; kingdom Metazoa; phylum Arthropoda; class Insecta; order Lepidoptera; family Pyralidae; genus Pyralis; species Pyralis farinalis. The sequence continues at coordinate 7,248,058 of OX382270.1, forward strand.
GGATGACTACACTGTAAGCATTTATTATACAAGTCGTGCTGACATCCGTTGTCCCCTTGTAGAGGAAAGCCGCGATCACCTGTGAATTACTTGTTAATAATTAAGCATACCCTGCGTATAGTTTTCGACAATGGGCGGTCGAACTTGGTCTAATACAAGATATATTGTCACAAGTGTCGCTGCTAAGAAAACCCAATTTGTATCATGTGACTCCATTCAGAGACAAGAGACAATACAATGATTGTAGTCGATCTCAAGCTTACATACGTATTGAGTCCTAAGAAGAGACTTACCTATTGTATAATGGATTATGCTTCGAGAAGTAGTTCGATATAACGCGACAGCTTCCACAATGATCGCGAACTGTGCGATTCCAAAGAAATTTTCATCAGGGTGCGCGTAGGTTGTGGCATGACTATCCTCCTTCGCTTCGTTCTTCACAAAGAGCGTGAAGCAATTTATACATGGCCATCGACGAACGAGCGTTGCCACTGGTGTTGCAAATGTCTATAAGCTACAATAACTGTTTAGTATTAAGCAAGCCATGTGCTTGTTTACTACATTGGTGGTAAAAAAAAACTCTTACGTTAAGTTAAACGCCGCAAGCCCCTTAAATGCGCGCCGTGGACGATTTAGTTGTTTTTGCAATACTTAGTAGGCATTATAACACGGCATTTGTATGAAATCGATTGAAAGTGACCCCGCTACACATCGCTACAGAGGAGATATAACTCCACTGTAGTAGATATTAGCTCTTAGGTCTTTTATTGACAAATTAGTAAGTAAGTAAGTTCGTGTAAGTAGCGGTCTTATAGACACTTTTCAAGATAACGAACATGGAATGGCCGAAAATCGAAAATTTTACATTTCTCTCTTTTTTTTCTTCAACAAATTGATAGAACCATACGTTAGTTAATTGATGCGATTATTAATTCTTGTTCGCCATATATACGACAGATTGAGTTCATCGTATAAAAATTGTTTCTGTCAGTCTTTGAGTCATGCTCATCATATAAACAAAATATGTATAAAGTGTCTCATTTTAATCCAATAAAGTACCTAGTAATAATTAAAACGATATAGTATAACCACTGAGTAAGACAGCACAAAAATTAAAACGTACATCAAATTTTGTTTATCTACATGAATTTTTTGCTGTTCAGGTTCTAACTAACCACCATTAGCATTTTCATTATCTTCGATATTGTATTCAGCAATTATTAAGTATTCTTAACAATGTTTGATTTGAACTCTGATAAAGTTGATGAAATGGTTATTCCAGGAGTTGCTTGCCGTATTGTTGTTTCCATGCAACAAGTCATCGTCTGATCATAACTTTATAGATAATGATGAAATTTAATCTTATATATATATATATATATATATATATATATATATATATATATATATATATATATATATAAATGAATCCCTATTTCCGTTGGTCACGCCATAACTTGAGAACGACTTAATCGATTTTATTCATCTTTTTTTTTGTTTGTTTTCTAATACTTTATATAAGGTTCTTACGAAATGAATATTTAAGAAACTTGCGTTAATTCCCTTCTGTTTTCTTTGTTGAGTATCTTAATCAACAATCGTTCTGGTCGATTCATGAGAATCAGAACTAACTTCAGATGACGTTTTTGCTGATTCGATTACAATTGTTGGATGAACGAGACTATCATACTGAGATTTAGTAGGACCTGATGAACATGCTGAATTAAAAATAACGTGTCCTTTCATAGGTGATTGATGAAATGAAATTTTAGGAAACAAATGAAATGGTCACATGATTAATTTATCCGTTACGCAATTTGTTCGACATCGACGTGTCGTTTAAGTTAAAACGCAGGTATTTTTTTGAAATAGACATTTAATACTAAACTTTTATATTAGATATACCTTATTGCAAAGTTTACATACCTATTTAAAATGTAAAGAAGGAACGTTAGTGTCATAGAAAATTACGTATTTTTTGTGAACATAGTATAATATAAATACCATTCTGGGCATTGTAAACACTAATTTAAAAAATCTATTTGTCAATTAAGTGTGCTAAATTTACTTAACCTAAGTGATAAAATGATGTAAGTCAACTTAAAATACTGAAAATGTGATTTTATTAAAAAGTAGTAAAAAATAATTACTATAACATGCGACTAAATACTCTACTGGAAAAATTACCTACTTTTATTTAATTTCGTTTATCATAACAACCAGATTACGTAACTCACTATATTCTAAATTTATATTATAATATAACGTTTACTATAATGCACATAACTAATAACTAAGAATTAGTGGATACAATATAAATTTCTCATATTTTCTGAAGTTATGTCATACATTACATTTTCAAATGGAATAAGATCATCACACCTTTGAATGTATAAATATCTTTATACATTTATATAATCAAAGCCTTGATATATATTAGTCAAGTATGAAATTAATTTAAAAACTATATATATATATTAGTCATAAAAGATTCTGTTAGTCACATTCAGTATTTATACCACTTGAAAATTAATAGGCTGACCAAAAAATTAATATAACTTAAGTTATGATTCATCAATAATATTCTTAATCTACGAGGGGAAGTTTTCAGTAACAGTAATGAGTCCATGGCTATGTTTAGGATTAATCCTTATGAGTTGCGCATCAAAAGTCACCATGGACGCAGTACATCTCGTTGACATCCTTTTGCTGCAAATCCACCACACTTTATGGCCTTTGCTTTTATTCTTGGTGAACCGAAACCCATTATACCACAAGTATGTACGGCCACTGTAATTCTCGTACATTACTGACAATCCTGCAAGAAAGGTAATATGTTAATTAAATGATGCTTGTATGACGAATGGCCGACGAGTTAAATTTGTAGATGTCATAAGTAACATCTAATGAAAATATAGTAATTTTACTTTCATAAGATTAAGAAAATAATTATAAGAAGTTACTGAGGCTATGGCAGATATAAGCTAAGTTGATGGCTTACGTCTGCCACAGCTATAGATTACTTGAATGTGCTACACAATCACGAAACACGTTACCACGAATAAAATTAATGTAGGGTCGACGGAGCCCCGACGGACGGGCTCATATTTCTGCGTGTGGGGTCTGAGGGAACCTAATGACCCTTCTGACAGCAATGCTGCTGCAGGTTAATTTAATATAAACCGTATTCGTGGTCGTAATTGTTTCGTGGTTGCGTACGCGATTACTTGCCGCACTTTCGGAATTACGAACTAAAATTGACTTTGGCTTATCTGCAATACAGCCGTGGTGGGTTGTATGAAAAAGGAGCTATCTTGAAAATGACGAAACTAAGATAATAAATATTGCTTTATATGTTCACTAAAAAATGTTACAAAATTAAATGATAGACTAGGGCGCAACAGTCTTTTTAAACTACGTTATATTACATTCCATGGCAATGTTATCCATTTTATGGACATGGACGTCCCCATTGAACGTAACTAGAGAAGCAATAGCATTCTATTCTTTGAGAACCTAAAGGCACAAGTTCCACTTATGCACTCCTCATACATTGCTGATGACATAAGAATAATAACAACTGAATGTATAACTTATATAACTTTATCAGTCAATTTCAATTCACTTATTTTTAACAAAACAGGGTATTTTACAGTAAGTAGTTTCATGCATCTTAAAAAACATCTGTTATTTCAAACACCTGCTGCTATTATTGTGAAAGAATGATATGTCTGAAATAAGCAATCCAACCTTCCCTACGTATACGTTGCATTCAGAATATTATTTAGTGTATAGCTATTTCATTGTAAAAAGTGTAATAACAAAAATATTACTAAAAACACGATTTTGCAATTTGGAATGTTTTTTTACGAAATATATCTATTCTATTGTATCTATTTGAACATTTGGCTAGCTATTTTTGAGATTATGATTATAGAGTTTTTATATTAATGCGAAATTTTGACAAGTGCCACTTATGGGAGTTAAGTTGGAAAACTCACCGAAAGTTAAATATTGCCATTATTTTACACAATGTGAAATTTGAAAGTTATTTTACAACGTAGTTGCAATGTATTTTTTTGATAATATATAACTAGATTTAATAACATGCGATACGCTAGCATGATCGCATGTGCACATAAGCTGGCAATTATCGAGTTAAATGACTCAAATCAGAAATATAAGTACAGCTTATACCTCGATGTGACTTTAAAGCACGTGTCAGAATTCATAGTTTTATCTGAAACTACTTTATATTCAGTTTCAAAGTTAAAGTTTTTATTTTCGTATTTTTAGTAATTGGGGGTTTGGTAAAGAGATTCGAATTATCTATATATTGTATCTTATTTAATATGTATGGTATATCAGTCCACAAATCGTCATAAACTAAGCATCGTCCGTCGTATGGCTATGATAAGCGTTAATCCTGACGAGTTCGTTGTTATATGTAACCATGGATGCAGTACATTTTGTAGAGTGACGTTTCCTACAAATCCACCACACTCTAAGACCATTGTTTCTGTTTCTTGTAAACAAAAAGCCATTGTGCCTTAAGTAAATACGACCATTGTGTTCTTCATACGTGGCTGATGAGTCTGTAGAAAATGTCAAACACAAATTGAATATTATTTTATAATGGACAACAATGACTTTCGATACAAACACATAAAAATTTGACATGTTAAACAACTTGTCATAAAATAGTTGTTGAAAATAGGTACCGGTTCGAATGGAAGTTTAAATATTCGCTGGTACTAAATGTCATTTATAATATGGCGTTTCCATAATAGTATAATATTGACAAAGTTAACTTGAACTGTATAATCTAAATAATGTAATATTCATAGTTACATATTTTTTGAGCGTCATATATTTTTCAATTCCCACACACGACAAACATTTGTGTGCGTAAACGTATCTGTTTGTCGTGCTTCGGGTGTTTTTAAGAGCGAAAGGTCGTATCAAAGCAGCACTGTCGATTAATCCACAACCAAATAACAAGTCTCTAGAAGGTTGTCGTGTTCCCGCAAGTGAGTAAGGCCAGCGAGCTGCTAAGTTACTAGCAAGGGTGACAACCCGCGATAAATTTTCTGTATCGCAAGCGTTACGATTTTATAATAGGTGGCCGTATGATAATAAATCTTCCGACATTGCATATAAAAAAACTTAATTGGGTATATGTTAAATTAATTCTTAATTTATACCTCAATTTTAATCCCCAAGATCAAACAAAGTCAAGTTGTTATTCTGTCTATCACTGACTGACTGTAGTATTATTTTCTATTTAAGGCTTAAATTATATGACTATAACGTGAACATAAAGGCAACTTTACCCAAAGCGAACAGGTTACCCACACTTACAATTATATATAGATGATAAGTACATGGGAGTTTTAAAAACAACAACGAAATTTACTTACTAATAAGAACTATTTAGCTTTAGCAAAATTATTTGCTGTGAATTTCTGTGCAAAATTCCCATACCTTTAGAAGATTATCGACATTTGTCAATGGCAATTATGTTTTTTGGTATAATGGTAAATCTATTAACATTATTATCTATAGATTTATTTCATTTCATTTCATTCATTTCATTATTATATATAGATCAATCTATTAACATTATTTCCAACCTTGTCTCTCTTTTCATTCGTCAAAATAACTATTTTTCATGTCTCTAATGTCCTGCTTGGGATGAGTTTTAGGAATATAATATTAGAATAGCAAACTCAAACTGTTTATGATGGTAATAATTATAAATATAATGGATTAGAATAAATGTTTTGTCTAATCCATTATATTTTTAATTATTATAGTTGCAACATTCTACTTTCACAAAATATTATTAACAGCACCGTCATGAATACATCAAGTATACAATATATACTCGTATATATATATATATTATAAAATGAAAAAACAACTCACAGCTGTTACTACCTACATAGACATTTTAACTGCAACCACTCCTTACGGTTGTCAGAATATATAACGTTTTCCAGCGGCAAGTGAGGTAACTGCATTCGCTTGTTGCTTGATGGCGACTGGAGCATATTTGACGGGTACCGTGTTTAATATGTGGTTTGATTCCCCGCTGAACATCTCACGCCGTATTCCAAGGCTCGCTGATGTGAGCAAGAGCGGAAGCATTAGTGCGAGAGAGGTATGGACTTGTTGTCATCCAGGTGCGCCGTCTCCCACGTATCCATATCATGAGCAACGCAGGCTCAGTAGAAGGACTAGTAGGAGTGACTTTAATACTCCTAAGCCAAGATCGCGTTCGCGACAAACTGGGGTACTTCCTTTTGAACTTTCTTTATCAAGTGCGGCGAGGACAGTCTGCAATTCAATTTCTTCTACCTCACGATTCTTACGCGCAAATTCTCATCCTTCACGGTTGCGTTCCTGCCGTTTACGTTCGCGCTCCTGCCGCTCACGTTCACGCTTCTGTCGCTCACGTTCACGCTTCTGTCGCTCAAGTTCGCGCATCTCTACCTCGATTGTCAGCTTTCTCGTCACAGCCGTATGACGAGAACTGCAAGAACTTAGCTCCACCGAAGTTAAAGGATCTGCAAAGTAAATACAACTTTTGAGTGAAGCGATGCTAGCGAGCCAATACTAAATAGGGGATAATTTCAACCCAAATCTCGCGCGAAAATGATGTAATAAATTAATATTAATTTATTTTAATTTAGTTCACTATTTCATTGAGAGCTCTCAACTTTGACTATCTAGCTACGTATGTCTTCTTGCGAGATTCCTTGCGGGGGATAGCGCCATATCAAAGCGCCACAAGACGCTGTAAGAACAGCTAAAGGCCATTCAAAGCTCTGTTAAACATTCATAGCTATTTTCAAACAGGCTTGCCAATTCCTAGGGCTTGTGATAAACGTGTAAGAAGTACGTGTATTTTGGCCTACCGTGGCTCCTACATACTTCCACTTTCGCATTGTTTATTACGTCTTTCCTGCTTAAACTAAAGCTCAATTTTGATTAACCAACTAAAAAATCAAAAGGTGAAACAGAACTCTAAGTATACAATAAATGGCCTGTAATAGTCAATCGTCGACAACAGAGTTTGGTGAATTAATGTTAAGAAATATACAACAAAAATTATTTCAAAATCTTATAAATACTGAGACTGCATTAGAAATTGTGCAATTGTCGTAATCGTTTACGCACTTTCTTTTTCTTTTTCTTGCACTTCTCAATTCTATAAGATTTGTCAGGACAATAAGAGAAGAATCCGAGGAATTGACATTAGAAGGAACTACGTTAAGGATGCATTTTGTCGCCAATTACTTTCAGCAGTTACCTACTCTTTAAAACTGCACTGCAGAAAATATTTATCGTGCCACCGAATAGGGTCTTTAGATGAATGTCACTAAAGCGAAATGTAATCTTTTTTTTATATTACGTCAGGAGGCATACAAGCATACGGTCCACCTGATGTAAAGCGGGTACCGTAGCCTATTAACGCTTGTAATATATTAAGTATCAATCGCGCGATGCCTCCTCTCTTGCTTACACAGCAACTCCTTGGGAGTTTACTGGTGATCTCACTCACACGCAGGAACACAACAATGGGAGTTGTTATTTGGCTGCGGTTTTCTGTGAGGTGGAGGTACTTCCCCAGACGGGCTGTTTTGATGCGCCCTACCTCTCTTAAATCATCCAGACCAAGACAAACTGACATGTTCATGCACACAAATGTTTGCCTTGTGTGGGAATCGAACCCACGAGCGTTGATGTCAAAGTCGCGTCATTCACGACTGAGCCACCGAGCTCGTTATACTAATCATTTCAAATAGGCCCAATACCCTATTTACGGTGGGCAAATAATTGAAAAATGTAAATAAGTACCAGTAGTAAGAACGTGGGTTAAAAATACTTAGGACAATAAAATGCCTTTTTATTACTAAATGTACGAGTACAATAAATATTATTTATACAAACACAGACTACGGAAAAAAATCCAAATAAAAACTATAATATGTAACAGATAATCTCATGTAATAAAAACTAAAATATACAACATATAATAATGGGAAAATGTCTAAATGGAGGAGATCCAGCAAAATTGTTATAAAAAATAGAACTGACAATAATACCTACTCATTATTTAATATTAGTTACATACTATTTTTTTATTTTATCTGACCAACCGAACGAACGATTGCGCTTTCTAACGGTATTAGTTGTGCTGTCTGGAAGAACAACAGTTAGTATCTTTTTAATCTACCAGACTGGATAAAAGAACGTCTTCCCAGATAATATGTATGTATCTCATAAAGAGAGATATATTAAGAATTCGATAGCATCGTTGTGCGTGTCATTCTAACCGAACGCGCAGGTTAAGCAACGTCGATCGCAGCCTGTCTATGGATGGGTTTATCTATCTGGAGTTTCTCCGTGCTTCGATAAATGACAGTCGTTAAGCTAAGTCAGTGGCCTTCGGGCGGCTTGAAAACACTGACCTCCAGCAATCCACATTTGAGCGGTGTGGTGGAGTATGCTCTAAACCCCTTCGCTGCGCTCCACAAAAAGACTGCCCCAGACTACAGCAGCTGCCCTATGTCCTATATAAAACGACATATCCGCAAAAATACCATCAAAAAATGGAATAGCAGATATGTGGAGGGAGATACGGCAGCAGGTACAAAAATGTTTCTGCCAGATGCTGAGAAGGCATATAAATTGATACGAGAAGTGGAGCTAAATCCGATACTGGTGCAAATACTGACTGGTCACGGAGGATTTTCCAAGTATTTGCACAGGTTTAAAATCAAAGATAGCCCAAGCTGCATATGTGAGATGGAAAAGAGTGAAGACATCGAACATCTGCTCACAGAATGCCCAAAATACAATACTAGAAGAAGAAATTTAGAAACAGAATTATATATTAATATTCAGAAAAATAAACTTAGCGAGATTCTTGGAACCAAAGAAGATAGAGATAAATTCATATTCTATTGCATCTATATAGCAGAAGATGTTATAAAAAGAAATAAAACTATAAATAATTAGACAATAAACGTAAGAAGAAAATAGATAATAAAACTACATATATATATATATATATATATATATATATATATATATATATATATATATATATATATATATATAAGAATCAAACAGTCAGTAAATAAGCTTAAAGACAAATAGATACAAAAAGCCTCTGACCATAGACAGAGAATAACTTGGATGTCTGACTATAATGTCAGATAAAAAAAAACCGCTTCGGTTGAAGAGAGACCCGTATCCCTGTAGTGGAATGAGTAAGGGTTGATGTGGTGAATGTGGTATCCTATAAAGAAAATCAGTAGAGTAAGTTACTCCTTATAACGTAAATCATATTTGCCAGTGAGTCCAGTCAAAATTAAAACAACAAAAAAATTAAAATTGTTTTTTGGAATAAGTACCGTGTAAAAATCAAAAGTAAAAAACTGTTATTTTGACATTACAAATTGTCAATTTTATTTGACACAAACTATAGAAAAACTTAATATGTGTAACATTTTTAAGCATACACTATATATGTAGTATTCTATTGATTGACACTATATCCACCGTCTCTCGTTTTTGTATGAGTGTGCTCGTTTTTGGTACTCACAATAAAATTATCGTAAGTTACGATGGAGGCTCTACAACCTTTCCTCGTCTGGTTACACGACCAGTATCGCCGTTTTCCGTAATGATTCACTAAGTTGAACCTAAAATTATCCTTTATCAATATTCGTTTACCACGCGGAGTTTCCAAAAATTCAGGGCCTGTTGATATAAGCATATAATTATATAATATGACTTATAATGTACGAGTATTATACTCATCACGCGCATGCATAAGAAGAGCCATAAATGTTAAGAAGCGAGCGAAGTGTTCAAGGACCGAATCATGTGGCGCTCGGTTCTCTCTGCCTGCCCCACAGTCGATTTGGATTGGAGTGAACTTATAGATAGATAGATAATATAATTTATATCAAATATTATATAACATTATGACTATGTATTTTTACACGAATATCGAAAATAACAACCAGCGAAAGCTTGAAGGAATTGGTTTAACAACTGTTAGACGGCGTTTCTCCCTGAAAGAAAAATAGTAAATTAACCTTTCCAAGTATATCTATACTTGGAAAGGTTAATTTACTATTTTGGCAATAGGCAAGCGGATGAAATCCGGCCTATTGAACAACTGGTCTCCGATTCTAATCCTGGCATGCACCACTAATTTCGTGTTTTCGGAGTTATGTACCTACATATTTGTAGTAATCACTCGCTCAGCGGTGAAGGTAAACATTGTGAGGAAAACCGCACGTCTAAGAAATGTAAGAAAAGGTCTGGTTCCCTCTCTGGTTGTGAAGGTATGACGGCAGTTGCTTCATTTAAAAAAAAATATCTATGCCTAATTCTTAGGTACGGAGGACCTCGCCAATCCTAATAGATTGGGAAACGGGATAACATTAAGAAAACGAAGACTTGACCTTTCCAAAGTCATCTAAAATTGAATTTGCTATAATTACGTTCAACTTGGCCACGAAATATTTTTCAAGAGTTTTTGACCACTTTGGATGTTCTATCAATTTTATTACAGGTTTTTTTTTTTATACAGCATAAAGATGCATACGGCCTACCTGATGTAAAGCGGTTACCGTAGCCCATGAACGCTTCCCAAACGATGCCACCTCCGCTACTAAGACAGCAGCCGCTTAGGAGCCTACTGGTGACCTCACTCACACGCAGGACCACAACAACACTCCAGGGAGTTGATAATTGACCGCGATTTTTCAGAGTTCGTTTTCAGACACTGAAACCGCAATGGTTGCTGCGAGGTTTCAGAGAAATTTTGTGTTGAGAAATTAGAATTTTTTTTAACTTGTGCAGATCTAGCTCAAAAGTAAGCGAAGCTTATGTTATGGGTACTAAATATGAACATACGGTTTGCTAGAAACATATACATAAAATACATAGAAAACAACCAGACAAATACAAACAGACATACTCGTATATTATGCACAAAAATTGTTTGTATTGTGCGAGAAGTGAATCTACGACCATGGGTGTTAAATTAGCAATTACTGACCACTCGACTACTAATGAGTTATGGAATTGAATTCTTCAAAGAAGGCGGTTTCACCTTTTCAAAGGATTGGAAATATAAGATACCCCTGGTGTTGCAAATGTTTACAAACTATGGTACCTGTTTACCATAATGCTTTCTATCAAGTAGGTGGTACGCTTGTTACCTTAGCTGTAAAAAAAAAACAAACCAGTTGTTTCAAGAAAAAAAGAAGAAATAATAAGTTCATTTATATTTGACAAAATATATTATATTTATATGAGTTATATTATACATTACATTTTAATTAATAATAATTCGCATATCCATGATTATGTTCATTTTTAATCGACAATATATTTTTTGCGAAAGTCACGATGTTCATCCTGCATCCCTTCCACGCTTGGTTGCAGGACCAATAACGTCTGTTGCCATTCTCGCGTTTCAAATTAAATTTGAAATCTCCTATTTTCATTACGAGCTTTCCTCGATGAGTTTCTAAAAATTCCGGGCCTGTGAAATGAAAAATGATGAAAAATATATTCATAACCTACGACAAATGTGGACATAATGAGTGGAGAGGTTACATTGATAAAGTTGGGGTAGTGGAAGGCGGGGACAAGCCTGTTCGGACTTTCAGAGACCTACTACGAAAAGTAACAAAAATGCTGATCGATATCGAATAATTAAAAGCTAAAGCCAAGGTTAAAAAAAAATCAGATTTCGTTTGATTTTTACTTAGTGCTAGCGCGTACAAGCTTAATACGTATTTTAATAGTGACTATTAGTCATAGTGTTTGGACTATAATTATGTATGTGCACACATTTAACATTTTGTATAAAAACAAATAGGTGAGTAGAAGCATCCCTTGATGTAAGGGATGATCACTTGAAGAAAATATGCATGCATGTACACACGACTGTTCAAGCTATGCAAAAACCATGCCAATCTCACCTGTAAGTACTGCTACGTCAAGATGCATGGATGTGTACAGCTTGGTCTGTCGTTGTCTGTACATGTTATGAATAAGATAAAAGATGTTGAGTTGAATGGGGAAAATAATAATAATAAATTCGGTTACTTCATTTGTTATTTAATTTGAAGAAAAATAAATAAAGTAATAACAAATATTTGCCCAAATCACTGATGGCACAATTAGCATAATTCTTGAGTGAAAAAGAATGCAAAATTTTCTTAATAAGAAGAGAAACTTAAAAATGCATAACAACACCTGGTAACACACACATAAATATATAAATATATATATATATCAAAATTATAACAGGATCGAGTTTGGTCTGTTTTCTTTTTCAAATAGTGATTTTATTTATATAACTTCGGGTGATATGCATGAAGAGGTAAAACGGTAGTCTATGAACGCTTGCGACACATTAGGTATCGCTTGAATGATGTCACCTCTGCTGCTAACGTAGTATATCCTTTGAAATTTACTGGTGACCTCTCTCACTCACAGGAAGTTGTTACTTAGCTGCGATTTTCTGTGAGGTATAGGTACTTTCCTGACATGGAAATTTAATGCGCCCTACCTCTTTTAAAAAATCGGCCAAGTGCGAGTCGGACTCGCGCAACAAGGGTTCCGTACAATTATCTATAAAAACAACAAAAAAATCACGTTTGTTGTATGGGAGCCCCCCTTAAATATTTGTTTTATTTTAATTTAATTATTTATTCTTAAAGTGAATATATAACTAAATATTCTATGAATATTTCAAGCGTCTACCTGTTTCGGTTATCAATATCAAGCAAAAATGAGCAAAAAAATTCATGTTTGTTGTATGGGAGCCCCCTTAAATATTTATTTTATTCTATTTTTTAGTATTTGTTGTTATAGCGGCAACAGAAATATATCATCTGTGAAAATTTCAACTGTCTAACTATCACGGTTCAAGAGATACAGCCTGGTGACAGACGGACGGACGGACGGACGGACAGCGGAGCCTCAGTAATAGGGTTCCGGGTTACTAAGACAAACAGACATGTTCATGTACACATATGTATGTCCTGTGTGGGATCCGACCTCTTGCGTTGATGCTACCCCACGACTCGACTCCACTATCGACAGTCGTATTCATCATTTTTATCTGTCCGTCCATTATATATTTTGCTCAAAAAATGGCACAGTTAACTTATTTATAGATATCATCCGTACGTATAGCCTTTCCTCCTACGAAAAATTAAAAAAGAAACATTGAATGCAAGAGGGGATACGGACAAAACAATTCAAATTAAATTATAACAAAGTCAAAATAAATCCTAAACACGTCCAAATTCTTTTGTATAATGAAACTGTGAATTTTATATCTGTGATTATTTAGAGTATTCGCGAATCGAACTACAGCGAAATGGCACTTCTTCAATTTCATCCGGCTACGAATTATGGAGTTTGCGAATGTCTGAAAATATGAGCGTAGGAATCAAATTTAGGATTTTGTGTGTGATTATGTAAATTTTTTAACGTCACAATGGTTTTCTCGTAGGTAACCATAGAAACCCTACACCCTTTATTCGCTTGATTACAGGACCAATATCGCCGCTGTCCCTTCTCAGACTTCAAGTTAAACTTGTAATTTCCATATGTCATCACAAGCTTCCCCCGAGGTGTTCTCAAGAATTCAATGTCTGAAAAAATATGTACCAATGTTAAAAATCATCTGCTCATTTGAGGCAATAAATAGTCTCGAACAACTGTATTCCCACGCAGGACAAACTTTTGCGACCATGAAAATGTTTATTTGTCTTGGTCTGTTTTAAAAGAAGTAGGGCTCATCATAGGGAAAGTGCCTCCACCTTACAGAAAACTGCAACTAAATAACTGCTTCGAGGATTATAAGTGAGTGAGATTACCAGCAAATTTTTAAGGAGTTGCTGAGTTAGCAGCAGAGGTAATATTTCCCGAGTGATACTTAATGTATTGCAAGCATTCGCTACGGGTACATTTATATTAGATGGGCCGTACTATTGTATGCCTACCGGCGTTGTTTAAACAAAATAGCACATGGTGATAGGTTAACTAGTGATGTTTTACCAAAATGTTTTGATAGGAATATAAAAGCACAGAAATGTATGTTTAAAGTTGAACGTGGCAGAAAAACTGCTAGGTTAATTTTAATGGAGCTCTTTGATTTGACAGGTAATACATTTTATCATACAGCTAATTTTATTACATGAGAAAAGTCCGGGTATGGCAAAGATAAATTTAATATAAAGCAAGCGACTGGAGAAGTACTATCGAAATGGGGAAGTGTCCATGAAGTAACTGTAATAAGATTTATTAAAGAATGAGCCTACGCCCTGAATAATCAGTTATTTATCATCGCGATATTACGCAGATACGGAAGGAAACTAGTTCGAAATAAAATATTATTATATAAACCGTCATAACGTGGATCGAATATAATACTCGTATTAAAAAACAAACCGTTCAATACAAATTTCGTTTAATAAAATAAACCTAGAAGAGGTGGCAATTTGCCTACCGGAAAGTTGCAATGACTTCCCCATGTGAAGGCATGCAAACACAAAAACTAATTAAAATATAAATCTAATCAGGTCTAAATAGTATGTGAGTGTATGAACACATACACAAACATACACACATCATCTTCTCAAAATTGTGTAGCACTACTCAGTCTATGACGTAATACTTTTGGGAGAAATACAATAATTATAAAATAATAACTACCCCTAAATTTAAAATACATATAAACTTTTGAATAAAGGTATGATCCATAAAATGATCATGTAGACAAATATTTCAAATATAACCTAATTAGATCATTTACAGTTATTTCGCAAATAGTATAATTGAATCTCAACGAATTTGGTCTAACTGCGAATTATGAAATCTACGAATATTGAACAACTCGTTGGTACGAATTTAATCTAGGTTGTGAATAATGATTGTGAGTATTTTTAATCGTCATAATGTTTTTTTCAAAGGTCACCATAGCGACCCTACAGCCTTTATTCGCCTGGTTGCAAGACCAATAACGACGCTGACCCTTCTCGTACTTTAAGTTAAACTTAAAATTGTCATATTTCATCACGAGCTTGCCCCGAGGTGTTGTTAAGAACTCAACGTCTGAAAAAAGGGCAACAACATCAGAAAAAAAATTAAACTGTATAGGATGTCCTATAACTTATGGTCAAAATGAAAGGGAGCGATTCCACTTATTATATAAACAGCTTTTACTAAGACAGCAAATTGAAAAGTAATTAACTTATATATACTGATCGTTTTCGTATGAAAATAATTCGTATCATCTTGAGAAAAAAGGAAAGCCGCGAACAACTTATTGTCTCTGAAATTGAGAGTACCTTGACTAAAGTATCTGATTGTAGACGGTTCATCTTGGTCCATTTTAATCCTATTAAGACACAAGTTTGAATTCAACGCTAATAAAACCGCATTTCCTGTAGTCCCTTACTTCCGGAACAAGCCTCTTATCATCGCAAAGAGCATAGCGATTCTAGTCATGTCCATATCTCCAACGATGTTCACTTACAAAGTCACCTTGAGGAGAAGGTCAAGTTGTCGTCCAACAGTTACCCAATAAATATATTTTATTATATATATTTTTTATTAATTGGAATTAAACCGACGAGGACCTTCGTCCTCTTTAGATTGGGCTTAGCTCCCTCTTAAGTGATTTAAGTTCATCTTAGGATTCAAATAAGTTTTTGTACGGCTTAGTTTCATTTAATCCGGTTTAGAAGCAATTTAAACTTGTCTCAGGTTTGTGTTAGGTTTAATCTACGTTCGGTATAAACATGGATTTGGTCAATGTACGTTCAGTGTATGTTAAGCTAAAGTCCCATTTAAATCGGGCTTAAATTGACTTTAATCCAGATTTAATCAAATTTTGAGTTCAACCGAATCGATATTTGTCAAAAATAAGTATAAACTATCGTCATTAAATTTGCTTACGAATAAAATAAATGTCTGTCTATCCGTATTTAGAATATCTATCGATATTAAGGGACGATGGTGTCACTTTCATACACCCATACATGGATTTATTTTTGGAATGCGATTTAAAACTAAGAAAACCCTCGAGTACCAATTAGTATCTATTAGTAAATAGCGAATACAAATTACTCGCAAGATTTCGTACTAAGCGTGTCATAAAGAATCTATAAGGATTGTGTATTTTTAAATCTCTAAAAGCCACCTTAAAAATCCACAAGTTCCATGAGCATAAATATTTATATCTTCTGTAGCTTTTTGTAGCACTAGGCGATAAATAAGCTACACCTGATGGGAGCATTTTCAATATTTACAAAACTTGTTTCAGCACTGAGAAAATCTCATCACGAAATTATTGAATAATCATGCTGTAATCACCTAATGCTTCCAGAAAATCCATGGCAAGCAATAATAATCTGAATATTCACCATAACCATACAAATTTAGAACTGTACATGTAGATCTTTATTTTTAATCCAATATGCCCATTCCCCTTCGCATGTATAAAATCGTATGTAATTGTGAATATACATACGAATGTCACGCGATGTCGCGTGCTAGTATACTATATACTTTTACTTTATATTCGCATAATGAATAATGTGTTTTTTAAATATGCGTACCTATACTTTCATTTTACCGACCTTAGTTTTCAAGATAAATGTAGATCATCATATCTGAGGGAAGAGTCAGTCAGTAAAAATAAATATTCATGTGAAACAGTTTAAGTAATTTAATGTCTTTTTAACCAATCATTATCACAATTAATATTTAGAATCATCAAAACATATAACAGACCGAAATCAGTCCGAACAAAGACCTAAAAATTAAACAAAAGAAATAAAAACGTTATTTTTTAATGTCGGTTAAAAAGCACCATATCTCTCTTATAGGAGCCACTGTAAAATAAAAATCCTAACACTTCAACAGTCATACCCATTATGGTTATGCTCCCTTTTAACGCTCAATACAACGTCGTCGTAGGTTATGACTGTCGCCCGACATTTCTTGCGTGCTTGGTTACACGTCCAGTATCTGCGGCGTCCGTTGTCGTTGATCAAATTGTACATGAACTGGTTAAACTTCAACAATGGTTTGCCTCTGTTTGTCCGTAATATCTCTACATCTGTAAAAAAAAAACAATAGAATAAATGACCGGTAATCCGGTATACTTGAGCTTGTTCTATCAATTAAGTAGAAAGCGCACAGGGAGGATCCTACAAGATCCTCCTTCGAATATAATTAAAGAATTTGAAACTTTTGAGAGACAGTTGTATTTGGCCTACTTAAAAGCAAACTACATGCTACTTGCAACTTAAAGAAATATACTCGAAGGCACACAATTACAATGGTGAGTTCTTCCAACTGATTACCAGGAAGATTGTAATGAAGTCGGATTTTCAGTTTCAATTTAAAGCTTGCTGTAAAGCTGCATTGTGGCGCCACTTACCTATTAAGCATAATGTACCACTGAGTGGAAATAGCAAATAGGTTAAGTTAATAGTTCCATCGAGTGTTAGATTACACAATATATTTTTTTCATTTAATTAAAAAAATGTTTATATATAAGAATATTGATAAAGTTAAAAAAAAACATATAAATGATGATGATTTACAAATATGAAAATTTTGGTACTCGATGGAGTATTCAAATTTCGTCGAAAAAATTCGACATTCTAATTCAATTTCGATTGAGCGAAGAGTATTAAGACAATACTTATATAATTTACGCAAAGTTTCCAAATAGGGACGGAAAATATGGAGAAGGTTTTCAAGAGGCATTTACGATAAACCGTATCAGTACATCATGAGGTGAAATTAGAAATATTTAATTAGAAATATTATATCATTTATTATTTTAATATAATTACGCTATAAAAAAGTAAGTACTGATAACTTAATGATTATGCGCATGCTTCGCTTTCACAATAACATCATGATATGTGACTATCGATGCGCGGCACCCCTGTGACTTCTTATTGCAAGACCAGTAAGTCCTGGGACCGTTTGCAACTATCATATTGTATCTATAGTGATGTAGTAATAGTAACCTCTTCCCTTTTTTCGTGTTCATAAATATAGGACCTGCTGAAAAACAAAGGCAGATTAATAATAAATTCTTATAAAGTGTGAACGTTACTTATGTAGGGAGATACTTATATTATGTATATATATATACTTATATTAAAATAATATAAACTCTGTTATCGTATAAAATACGAGTAGTTACCGTGATGTGATAGCCTAATAAGTCCCTTACTACCTCGGTATCAAATGCCATCACGGCGCTCATATGTTTAGCCGCGAAAAGTTTACGAACATACATTACTACCGATTTATAGTAGAAAAGCCAAAACCCATAATGGCCAGAAAAGCGGGAAAGCGGTAGCGATCCAGGACGGGATTTTTGTAACATTTTTGTTTGTATGCAACCTGTCCTACAAGAAGTGGGTGCGCATTCGGTAATATCATTTCTTGTGCGACGGATTGAATACCTACAAACACAAATGTTACAAATAATCCCGTGCCGGGCCGCTGCCACTTTTCCCGCCCTTATAACTTTTGGATTTTTGTGTGAATGAAAATAAATGTAAGTTTAACTTAATAGTGTGGAGTTTAAATCTACACCAAGGTTATTGCGCATGTTAGTTAGACAATTTGTAGTAACTTATTTGATAAATGCAACCAATACAATCGAAATGCGTTATTTTCGATTTAGCGAATGCGCAAAAATTAATCGCCTAATGATTGGAAACATTTTTATACTACGTTGTGTAGCATGAAAATGTTTGTTCACCAAGTAGCCAGAGAAAATCGAAGTTTGTTTCGGGATCAAAAATCAATAAATTTTATTATTTCTCCAGAAAAATAATTAAAATTTTGCTCAAAGGTATAATAGTCTATAAGGTTTGACACATTTCCTACAATTTCTTTTTTAATCTTCTAGAAATTGAAACACTCATGCTCTTGATACAATAGCATTTTTTGTTAAACAAGCGTATGTTTGTTTGCCACCAAGCTAGAGATTAATGCTAGAGGAGAATAAGGTAAAAGGAACAGAAGCAAAGCTTGTGTGAGCATGAAGACTTGCTGATGCTTGTGAAACGACCGTATATTTGAACCTCATATTAATATAATAAGCTAAATAACGCATGATTGTCACCTCTGACTGCAACGTCATAGACTATGGTAACCGCTTACCACCAAGCTGGCCATACTCTTGTTTTCCACCTCAATAACATATAAATAAAAAATTTCTATCTTCAATCAAATCAATATATGCAAAAAATATTTCTCGCTTAGAACACTTATTCATGTAGAAAGTTATTCATGTCATTTTGTAATCCCAGCAACATATACGTAACAGGTTTTCTTTAAATACAACGTCGGGAGCCATACAAGCATATGACCAAATCTGCTGTTAACACAGTAAATAAATAAAAATAAATAAATAAATAAATATTGTCGGACAAATTACACAGCGCCACCTAGCCCCAAAGTAAGCGAAGCTTGTGTTATGGGTACTAGACAACTGATAAACATACGTAAATACATTTTTTTTTTGTAAATACATACTTATTATACATAGAAAATACCCAGACCAAGACAAACAGACATGTTCATGCACACAAATGTTTGCCTTGTGTGGGAATCGAACCCACGAGCGTCGGTGTCAAAGTCGCGTCATTCACGACTGAGCCGCCGAGCTCGTCAAACTCAAAAAAACAAAACAGTAACTCCTCCAGTCTCTGGTAACCCCGCACGCCCGCAGGAACACAACCCTCCAGGTACAGTAACCACTATACATCAGGTGAGCCGTAAGTTTGTACGCCACGCGACGTTGAATAAAAATAAATTGCAACCACAACAGCGTGTTTCATTAAAGATTCCACACTCCTTGCAAGCAACTATTTAGAGATTTACGGGTTGCATCAGCAATCCAAAGCAAAAGGGTTAAATAGCATCAGCTTTCTGTCGATCTTTTGTTTAATTGGGGTTTAATCAATACATAAATATTAGCAAATGTGCACATTATATTAGTTTAATCTGTCACGCGTTGCCATCCCCGCCATTAATACAATAACTCCTAGGAAACTTTACTGGTAACTTAACGCAGAACACAAAAATCATTTAGGGAGTTATTATTTGACTTCGATCTATTGTAAGGAAAAAGAAAGGAGGTACATGTACTTACATCGAAGCCTTATTTGTTACTTTGAAATGTAGCTGAGGTATGCCTCGACCATCCAAAACTCTCACAAAAGCGGAAAGAGCGATAGCGATTCCGGATCTTTGTAACAATCGTGTTTGTATGCAACCTGCCACACAAACAGCGTACGCGATCCGGCGCGGTGCACTCGGTTTTTGTATGACAGGTTCATACAAACGAATGTTACAAAAAATTCTGTTCCGGGTCGCTGTCGCATTACCGCCCCTGTCAAACTGCACAGGGGGCTTTAAGTTGATAGTAAAATAAGCGGTTTAATGACTCCTTATATATGTAATATTAACCAATTCATTATGTATATACTGATTTATAGGTATTATTAGCCTGACTAAACTATTGACCGGTAGAATATTTGAAGTTTTGAGGGCCTCCAAATGCACTAATTTCCTGCTGACAAATGAAAATCAATCCAAAATTTCAAGCCCCTTTATCTGCATTTATGATTCAAGTAATTCATTAAAACAAAGACATTTCGGCGTTGCTGTATAATTAAAATCGATTGTAAAATGTATCTTTTTAAAATTTACATAATAAAACTTATACTACATAAAGTTCGAATGAGATCATTTTCGTCAAAAAGTACAAGCTTTGAGTATACATGAGCTGACCATAGAGCGCGTCTTACAAAGTATGAATCGAAGTACAAGTACGAACAACACCGCGTATAAATATCGCTGTCGATCATCATTAACATGTGCTTCTTGGAAGAGAGAATGAGATTTGTAGAAAATGTCGGTATTAAAGTATACATAGCCTAGACATTTCATCAAGCATAGAACAACATTATAATAGCTCTATACCATAGATACGTATCTATAAAAAAATGGTTACGACCGATACAACCGACAGGGGAAATACGCGCTCTATAGCTTGCTTATGTATACTCTAAGGGTACAAGTGTAAAATATTGTAAAACATAAATTTCTAATGTATAAAAAATAAATTAATATAAACAAATTTTTGTAAGTAAACATCGTAATAACCAGGTACATAACATTGAGCAAATAAGAATATTTCAAATGTAAATATAATTTCAGTAACAACACAGCGCAAACGCACCAACAAGTAGACCCACTTAGTTTTACTAAAACGTCAAGTATTCATTTTTTTCAATTCAATTTCAATATTTAAAAACACTATTCAGTATTTACAAAATAAAATAATTTTAAATATTCATCGTTGCTTAATATTGCAAAATTTCAAGCTCTTGTCTACATTTATGATTCAAGTAATTCGTTAAAACAAAGACATTTCGGCGTTGCTTTATAATTAAAATCGATTGTAAAGTGTATCTTTTTAAAACTTACATAATACGAGTAAAACTTATACTACATAAAATTCGAATGAGATCATTTTCGTCACAAAGTACAAGCTTTGAGTATACATGAGCTGACCATAGAGCGCGTCTTACAAAGTATGAATTGAAGTACAAGTACGAACAACACCGCGTATAAATATCGCTGTCGATCATCATTAACATGTGCTTCTTGGAAGAGAGAATGAGATTTGTAGAAAATGTCTGTATTAAAGTATACATTGCCTAGAAATTTCGCCAAACATAGAACATCACTATAATAGCTCTATACCATAGATACGTATCTATGAAAAATGATTACGATCGGTACAACCGACAGGAGAAATACGCGCGCTCTATAGCATGTTTATGTATACTCTGGGGTACAAGTGTAAAATATTGTAAATAATAAATTTCTAATGTATAAAAAATAAATTAATACAAACAAATTTTTGTAAATAAACATCGTAATAACCAGGTACATAACATTGAGCAAATAAAAACATTTCAAATGTAAATATAATTTCAGTAACAACACAGCGCAAACGCACAAACAAGTAGACCCACTTAGTTTTACTAAAACGTCAAGTATTCATTTTTTTCAATTCAATTTCAATATTTATAACACTATTCAGTATTTACAAAACAAAATAATTTTAAATATTCATCGTTGCTTAATTATTGTATAGTAAGCATTTTTACATTTTTTAGTTTCTCTTCTAATATTCACCAAATTTTCATCAAATTTACATAGGATCATCCAAAGTTATGTAAGAAAATTCACTACTATGAAAGAATAATCTAAGTAGCATAAAGAAAATAACGAAATAAAACGTAGACTTCGGTAAAGCGTTTAAAAAAAAACCAATTTTTCATAAAATTTTCGTTTAACTTATGGGACAAAGTCAAATCCACCTTACCAAAAAACAGTTTATATAATTAATCCTAATCTGTGGAATCCTTCCCGAGATATCGCTGAATGTACATAAATAAAAAAAACACGTCGAACAAGGAATCTTTTACGAAGTCGGTTAAAAATCTTAATTCTTATCGCTATTTCTTACACAATCTAATCGGCTATAGGCGTTTATTGTATCCTGTTGACTCTATATATAATATCATTTTTCAGATTTTATACTACATCTATCTGTCTTCTGAACTTAACCAGCAGTGCCACGTATCTCGGGCGACAACTATGAATTGTATCATATACATTATCGCCTTGATAAAACTTCGTAACTAATAAATCACTACAAGCCAGCAAAGTAATTAGAAAATGTACCATTAAGAATTGCCCACTATACGTTCCGTTATTTGCACTGGACGTGGTTACGATTGCACAATTGGACGTTTTCACGCCATAGTGATCCTAGCACGTATTGTTTGACTACAACCCCAAAAGAAACCTATAGGTTATTGTTAAACAATTAGAAACTCCTTACTAACAAAAATTATATATCTGTGTAATTCAATGAACTTAACTTTATACACGTAGCAGATTATTTTATTTTATCGTAACGTATCTGTGGGCTCCGACTTATATTGAAAAGTGGTGACAACATGACTTGGGTTTTACAAGCAGATTCTACTGTATTATCCATTTCTATGTAGCGTGTGATTAGCTTAACGCTCTAACGTAAACCTTGATAATTATGCAAAAAAGGCTTAGGTGGACTAGTTAACTTACTGCTGGTACTTATTTATCTACTATGGCCAACAGCTATTTAATTGTATATAAATATATATATATATTTACAGATATGAGAAGAGAATATAGGAAAATGAGAGCCTGATCTGGAAACGTTGTTTCAAGCTGTATACAAATTGCAGAATCGACACTAGACATTAAGCACGCTGTTACTAATACACATGGACCACCGTCTGATATAAAAAAAAATCGTTCATAGTCTTTCGGATCGTCAATCAATTTAGTAAACAATCGTTCTATACTGTGTATATTATTATGTATAAAATATTTTATTATGTTTACGGTGCCGACTACAACACAAATTTAATAGATTAGGGCACAGTACAGATATAGAGCAGTAGGATAACTTCAAAGAAGAGGCGGAAATAGTCTCACTCACACAGACATCCATATATACGAGCTATACGATTCTACGCAAAGGTCATGGTTAAATCATCTGCGAGTGGCATATGTACCTATGGACATTTTACGTGCTATGTAGTAACCACTAATTGTTAGTGATCTTGAAGAAAGCCCTATCACTCTAATGCGAGCGTCATTAATAAATTACCAGAATTCATCTAGACCATTCAACTTTCTGCCTCAAACAGGTTGAGTGGCGACTTTTGTATTTTACATGGCGGTGAAAAAGTTAATACATATAATGGACCAAATACACTA
Organism: Pyralis farinalis; assembly: GCA_947507595.1. Taxonomy (NCBI): domain Eukaryota; kingdom Metazoa; phylum Arthropoda; class Insecta; order Lepidoptera; family Pyralidae; genus Pyralis; species Pyralis farinalis. Next base: position 7,271,998 of record OX382270.1, read on the forward strand.
GTTGACATACTACTCTATATGTTTGCTATGGTCAGGGTTGGTTGAAGTCTTCGTTCAAAATATACGGGCACCATGGGTATGTTCATTACTCGTTTTCACTATCACGTTATCGTACGTCGTCACTTTAACTTTGCATCCTAATGGTGCCTTGTTGCACACCCAGTAAGTCTTAGCACCCATAATACGCTTGCAATTGTATCTGTGACCGTGAATTAGAAGCAATGGCTTTCCTTTCTTCGTCGTGACGATTACTGGTCCTGTAACAATACATTTTTATGTTATTAACAAATCAGACTATTATCAAATGTGTCACAGTGGAAAGATAAAATTTATCCATTTATACATACATCGTCACGCTAGAACCCCAGAGAGAATCGTGCGCTACATGGCATGGAAAGATATGAGCAGTGCGATAATATTAAAAAAACGTTCCAAATCCCGTACTCGCAGAGATCAGCGTCGCTCCAACCTGCGATTCTAAGCAAATTTCACATTCAAACCAGTTGTAACTGTGTGCTTTTATTTTCTTTGCGACATTAAAGAGTAGCAACCGAGAGCCTTGCTAATTATGTTGAAAAAGCCTAAGTACCTTAGTTTACTTACTGGTTATGTCTTTCTACTATTATAGCGAAAAGTTCACATGCTGGGCACTAAAATACGGCTTTGTACTGAGTAGTTGGGTTTTGGAATCACGTGATGGTACATCGACGCGAATACAAAAAAATATATACGAAAAATATATACGACTTGCTATTTACCATCGAAACTACCTATTATGGTTAGGTAGTTTCGATAGTAAAAGACCAAGATGGTTAATTAAAAAACTAATAACTCTTATAGGAAATAAATAAGTTAAAATATCATTTTAAATCACTTGTATGCAGCCGCGGCTTTGCTTGCAAGTTGCAGCTCAACACTTTGACTATTATGGGTAGGTACCGAAATCGTACCCGCGCCTGTAAAACGAGTTGGTACACTGGGGTACTTAGTAATTCTTCATACGAACGCAGTACGAGTGCTTTGATGAGGTTGTTGCGGTAAGCTGGTACAAGTCCTCTTGCACACGCAAGAGATTACTGACAACATGAAAGCACTCGTACTGCGTTCGTCGATCGTGAGAGCTCGATGGCGTCGTTGCGCGTGTCATTCTAACCAAACACGCAGGTTAAGCAACGTCGACCGCAGCCCGACTATGGATAATCCCATGGATGGGTTTATCTATCTCAAGTTTCTCCTTGTTCGGAGGGCACGGTAAGCCGTCGGTTCCGGCTGTTGTCGATAGATGACAGTCGTTAAGCAAGTCGGTGGCCCTCGGGCGACTTGAAAACACAGGCCTCCGCATTTGATCAGCGTGGTGGAGAATGCTCTAAACCCCTTCGGTTGAAGGGAGAACCGTAACCCTGCAGTGGGATGAGTAAGGGTTGATGTGGTGCTGCGTTCGTAAGAAGAGTTATTAAGTACCCCAGGGCGGCAGGAAGGAAACTGTTGTTTCGCTACGGTGTTCCATAGAAGAAATACGACATTTCTGCAGCTTTATGTGGCTACTTTCGATATTTTTTTTGATATTTTAAAGAAATCTTAGAAAAAAATTACACAAAAAGATAAAATATAAATCCTCTCATTTTTATTGCCTTATGGAAAATCTAATTAACAATTACAAGGTTTTTAGAAATATTGTCAATTGTGGTTTATGTATCCGACGGTGTCGGTAACATTTAGTCTAACGTACGTTAGCAAAGTCTACCTCTTCTGTCAAAATCCAGTCTCTGTGAATGCTTTTATTTATCTGGAGCTCGTGAAGCGGTCGGTACCGACTGAAGTGGCTATATGACAGTCACGAAGCTAAGTTAATGAACAATCCAATGCAACATCATGGTCTCCAAATGAACTGGCGCTATTTCTCATTCAGTAATATTTAACAATATTTATCACATAGTTTTAAAATGTGTATGCATATTATTAACAGTAATAATTTCCTCTTGTATAGTGATTATTTTGGCACGACAGCCGATGCTTTTCTTTACACAGAGCCACACCTTTCTGGGGCCAGCAGAACGATGGTATAGATTGAAGCGGTGATTGTCCAATTCTATGACCGGCTTACCATATCTTGATGTTGTGAAGATTACATCTAAAAGTTGCAGAATAAGTAGCACATTATCGGAAAATCTTGACGTTAAACATGTGATTTATATGAAAATACCCAGAATTATTGACGTCCATCATATACATTTTATATGCGAATGGATAGATTCTTATACCCATGACACTAAAGATAAAGACGATTCTGACAATACCCCACGCTTCAAAATTAGCCAATTGTTTAAGCTAAAGTCACAACTGAATAACCATATGTAGGTACCTACACCCACTTCAAACACATGCCCTTTTTTTCAGTTTGATAAGATGAGAAAAAAGTAGGCATCGGGTACAGCGTGAGCCCGATCGCGGAAGTATCTTCATGCTACAAAAGAATACAGCTAATCTATCTCCTTGCGTTGTAGACGTGCTGTACGAACAAAATCTAAACGTCATATTACACAGTATGCACACCGTTTTGCACAGTACAATAAGTGTCCATTCACACAGACCGGCTCGGAGAAGAGTAGATTTTGATCGCAATTAAAATAGAATTTTGGATGATTGCAACAAGATTTATTTTTCAATTTCACTTCTTTTGTTATTGAAAATGCTTGAGATTTAGCCGACCGGCTCCAATTGCGTGCTCTTTCCCACTTTACGCAAAATGTTTGAGGATCTTTCTTCAATTCCTCGAAAATGGTATGAAACTCTCCATATTTAAGACGATTCTGCCAAATTTTTTTACCCATATTTGTCTGCGCATGCGCTTTTGTTTATTTTGTTGTGCTTCAAATAGTCTTGCTAACAAATATATTTCTTCATCGAAACTATCAAAATCCATGCCTCAATTATAAAGCATGTGTATTAACAGATCAAAAACAAAATATTGCGTAGTCCGGATTTTGTTTTTGAGGTAAATCGCCCTCGAAGAGCACCTGCTCGGCTCCAAGCGCATCCGCTTAAACAGTGTTCTTACATCCGGTCAATGTGAAACGGCTTGAACGGCTCCGGTAGGTTCCAAGAGTATAATCCGCGCCGGGCTGTGTCAAACGGTGGTCTGTGTGAACGGATACTTACTCAATACCCCTATATTAGAAAACTGTGACGACTTAACTATGCCGACGTAGACACATACAGAAATGTTTACATTTCGTTACGTACTCGTAACTTTTGAACCATTGAACTTTTGACAGTTTAGACCTGTAAGGAATTATGTATTTTCCATATTCATATGAAAATGTACAATGTAACAAAACAATTATTATAAAACACGTGAAGGAATTGATGTGCCTTTCACGTGTTTATATCAGAACAAGGTTCACAAGCCGCCACTGAGTCATTTTAGGCTAATTTTGAGAGCCAAAATGAACTTACCAGCACACGAATATGACAGTTAGTAAATGAAAATCTGACGAAAGAAGGGTAATAACAACTAGGAAAAACGTAATTGACAGGGTAAACGTTTCCGTCTTACTCAGATAATGACAACAGAGGGTTGTTATATACCTGCGAGTAAATATCCTTACCTGAAACTATTGAGAGAAGAGCTTTAGCAAAATGTGTAAATGCGCGAGTGATAGTCATAGTGTTCCAAGCGCATGTACGACACAGTAATCGTTACATATCTGTCTAAGATATAATAGTTTAGATCTTCTATGTTTGTAGAAACGAGTAAAATGATAAAATACAAAAAACAAAATGTAAAAATGACAAATTTATACTAATAAAAAAATCAAAGGGAAAATGATTAATGATAACTATTTATTTTATAAAATCATAACACTATTTGCAAACACAAATACAGACACATTTCGTAACTAAAATAATTATTACATCTAAACATTTTTTCATCATATAAGCCATGACGTTTCTTATTATTTCGACATCGTCTATTTTTTTTGCCTTCACACCAAATTAATTTAAAAATATTTTAACGTAAGTTCTTATTAATATATTTTCCTACCCAAAATCAAATCAATTTATTAGACACACACAGCAATATTTAGTACTTATAATATTCTATATGAGTGCAACCGAAATAAAAAATAAGACTAAAAACGTGAAAAAGTTAACACCTTTTTCTTAAAAAAATATTTCAATAATAATAATAACTATATTTAAAACTACAATGAGTTGTACTCATTCTCAATATTTAGGTTAGGTACCTTCTTCTCAGAAGTCATTTTCTCTCGCTCTCGTTCATTTTAATAACGCCCTATCTTGTAATCTGTTTGTTGTTAAATTATGTTCTGAATTTTATTCTACAGGAATGAACATACATACATAAATACATGAGATATTGCCACCAAAGCAATAAGTATCATCAGATAGAATTTTACTTTCTTTTGAATAACAATCATACGAGTATCCTCCGGTTTGGCAATGTCTGCATTTTATTTAATCTTTCCCTATCATTCTTATTCATGTCTCTCAAAGCAAAAAGTCCAAGTTGCTAAACTACTTTTCCTATTATTTTTTTCTAAATGATAAAAAGATCAATGCAGGCTTTCAACCAACCCTAGTTTCAATTTTAATGAGTGGCAGAATTAAAATTGTAGTGAAACATAGTAATTTAGCCGCTGTTTTCCTAACTATTCTTAGCTAGAAACCTAGCATAATTAAAAATGTACCTGTATTATAAAATAGAGCAGACTTTAACAAACATCGCTTCAGTAAATCAATGGTTATGGATAGGTTTGGTCTTAACAATGATATCGTTGAGAGTAGTAACGGTGGCTCGACATCCCGAGCTGACCCTACAGCAAACCCAGAGTATTTTTGGTCCAAGACTTCGATTGTTTCTGTTGAACCGATAGCAACCCATCTGTATCGCTGGTTTTCCAAAGCGGGTTTTTGTGAACTGCCAAGCTGTAACTGATGTAAAGAAATTTTGAAAATCCATAACATATACTACAACATTATTACGACACAATTAATTAATCAAATAAGTATCTTCAAGTTAAAACACACATGTTTACAAGTCCTTGAATAAATTTTGAGACTTTCTTTTGCCTTTTGAGACGGTCGGTCAACGACCAGTTTAACTGATACAGAGGTCAGTTCCCTTTCTCTTCTAATCAAACGCAAGAGAAATAATTAGGGCAAAGTAATGTCTCTGCCATATCAATTTTATGGATAATCCATGGAATTACTATTATGGTTTGTGCGAATAAGTATACAATATACTAGAATAATTGTTTTTCAGACAAATAACTCAAATATATTTCAATATAGTTTTTATAAGGATAAGTTATAGAAAAAGAAGCAAGTACATAAAGCTACTTTTTAAATATCAAATTCCAAGACCGATAATCATGTCATTATAACAAGCAACAACCGCCATTTTCAACAAGAAAACTTAGAGTTACTCACATTACTCCTGCCATGCAATGCATTTGACACAGTTTGGCATCGAAATGTACATCAGTACATCATTTTCGGCCACTAGGACGACATAACGAAATATATTTTTGATCCATCAGATTTCTTAGCATCTTCAATGGTTATGTGTTCCCTTGATATCTACAACGCAGTTATCTTGCGAAACAACTGTGACACTGCAGGAGCCTCTCGACTTCCCGACTCTCACACATTCCCACTTCACTCTGACGCCGTCGGCATAATTGTAAGACTGTCTGTACCGATATAAGCCTTGTCTTAAAACTCTGTTTCCTTTCCTTGACGTAACAAAGCTGAAATCTATTAAAACATTGTATAAAAATATGATGTCAGATTGGGTGCAATTCAAAACGGTTCAACGTGTGGGTTATATGTCAATCGGTTCTTTTTGCCTACCATGCAAGGAACATAGCATAAAGATATACTCGTACATTCTTATGATATACTACAGTGTCTTATGATATAAGTACTCTACACCAAAATAACACAAGTATATAAATAACGGTGAACGGAGATACTTTCCTAATCAGGCTGCTTGGATGCGTCATGCCTTTCTGAAACTTTTTTTTATTTAATTTTAATAACCAACGCTCATGTTAGAGTAACCAGGAAAGCAATAATGTGCACTAGTTCGTAGCTCTTTAAGAAGTTAAGAGAGGTAGGGCGCATCAAAGCAGCCCGTCTGGGGAACCTCACAGAAAAACTACAGCCAAATAACAACTCCCTAGAGGGTTGTTAAGTTCCTATGTGTGAGTGAGGTCACCGGTAAGCTCCTAAGGAGTTGCTGTGTAAGCAGCAGAGGAGGCATCGCGCGAGTGATACTTAATATATTACAAGCGTTAATAGGCTACGGTAACTGCTTTACATCAGGTGATCCGTATACTTGTATGCCTCCCGACGTCCCTATGCACCAGTAGGTAGTGATGAACATAACTTAGGCTCATCTAAGGACATGTATATGGGTAACTGCGAAATACATGAATAAAATATAAATAATAAAAATATCATACGGGACCTTGTTGTTCAGTTCAGTTCAGACCCGTTACAGGATCCTCCAAATTGTGGACAGAATGCTGATCATAAGCTGAAATAATAGGATGAAAGGGAATGATATTCAGATGCTGCAATCCGGTTCCGGCCCCATCACTGGCGTGATCTCGATAAACAATATTCAGTAACTCCAGGTCTTTAACAGATAATCACAATAATGTAAAAAATTAGTTATTATAAGATTGAATGACGTAGTACCACGTCCCGAACGATAAATTAAACGCGGACCTTAAAACAAGGCGGGGCGGTTACTCTATAGAACGGCTCGTCGAATCGGCGACGCGCGAGCTACCAATAATATGGACAGGGGTAGTTATGAAAGGAGGGACCGACACGTGAACAAATGTGTTCCGACAATATATTTTTTATGACACTATGACATATCCATTGTTTCAGATTCAACAATGTCGCCGTCGTTTTTAGGGTTCCGTACCCAAAGGGTAAAACGGAACCCTATTACTGAGGCTCCGCTGTCCGTCCGTCCGTCCGTCCGTCCGTCCGTCCGTCCGTCCGTCCGTCTGTCACCAGGCTGTAACTCATGAACCGTGATAGTTAGACAGTTGAAATTTTCACAGATGATGTATTTCTGTTGCCGCTATAACAACAAATACTAAAAAATAGAATAAAGTAATTATTTAAGGGGGCTCCCATACAACAAACGTGATTTTTTTGTTAATTTTTGCTCGATATTGATAACGGCAACAGGTAGACGCTTGAAATATTCACAGAATATTTAGTTATATAACACTTTAAGAATAAATAATTAAATTAAAATAAAACAAATATTTAAGGGGGGCTCCCATACAACAAACGTGATTTTTTTACCGTTTTTATAGATAATGGTACGGAACCCTTCGTGCGCGAGTCCGACTCGCACTTGGCCGATTTTTTAAATCAAATAATTCTCTAACCGAACGGCAATAGAAACAAATATAATGTGTTTATATAAAATAATAACAAATATAGTGAGAACCGATTCAATGAAGTCGTAACATCACTAAATAAGGCAAGTCATACACACACATCAAAAGCAAACAGTCAAATTAAGTACCTTCTCTTCTTTAAACTAAGTTAAAAACAACTGAAACACCGAAAACATACCGTCAGTGTAACAAAAACTACAAAAAAAACCACCAATGATAAACGTAAATGAATGTAATTATCTGACAAAGTATGGTTACGTAACACATTTTTTTAAACAGACAGTAAATTTAAAAAAGGCACAAGAAAATAAGAACGTAATTGTAAACTTCCACGTCGTCTTACATTTTTCATAGTTTCATAACAATTAACATGTTGGCTAAGTAATGACCATTAAAATATATATATGAATGACGTAAGTTTCTTCACATTTATATGGTATCACAAATATTTTCGTACAAAACGAAAACAAGTCTCAGTGCAAAGCGTTACGAGGAATGGAGTAGCCCTTAATAATGAATAAAGCACGTACTTGATCAATCTGTTTCGTAATATCAATTATTTTTTAATACACTATTATTTTGTAATATATAAAGGCCGCAAGTCCCACTAATAAAACAAGTTTGTTTTTTTTGTACAAAATCGCATTTTTTCAGTAAATGCTAAATATTATCAAATGCAAAATTTCTTCCAAATCGTAACCTAGACGGGAACCTAACGTGAATATATACAAAGATAAATGTGAAAGTATCATAAACTATTATTTATATACCACTTCGACGGGCAAACAATCATTCAAGCATAATGATTGTTTGCCCGTCGAATGCATATATGTAGTCCCCGCTTGTGCACTACTAACCCCACTGCTAACTCTTCATCTGATTTACTGGCTATCTCCTAACTCTCTTCCATTGGAGCCTAGTTTACTAATGGGCAGGATATAGCACGCGCAAGCGAGACTAACCTTGGCTATAAAGATGATGGTGAACTGTATTGAATATTTATTATTCTTGCATTTATTTCCAAAATATATATCACAGTAGCTAAGCTAGTGTCGCGTAAATGCGCATGCTTCATCTCAGATACTGGAATATTCTTTGAATATCGAATAATAAAATATAAGCTACGAAAATTCATAGTGCTTCTCACCTAATCACCACCCCCAAACTAATGTTTTTTTTTTAAATAAGTTTTATTGCGCCATCATTGTACTTGCAGATAATATCTGATGAGATAAGCTTCATTTATAGATACAATTAGTTAACAAGATAAGACTCATTGAATATTTATTATGAAAATGCACTCATAAAGACTTTTTAGAAGTCACTTGTTAAATATCACTTATTAAGAAGACTTAATATACATCGTCACATACAAAACAAAAATTCGACATCTAATTTTAAACGTACGTCATATAGACTAAGAAGTTACAAACATGTTTTCTGCTAACCAATATAATAATAGATAGATGTTCACTTATTCTATGATAGTATAGTAAATATATATATATAATAACTTCACACCAAATTGCCGCCATAAGACGCGGTCCTTACACAACACACTTCACTCGCTTCTTTAACATTCATAACTCTTTTCTTGCACGCTCGCCGGTTACTAGGACTCTTGATATCACCTATCTATATATCTCTCTGCCTACCCCGCAAGGGATTTGGCGTGAAGTTATAGATAGATAGATAGATTGATATCACCTTCTGATAAAACACGACCAATTTGGTCATGGTAGGTTGTTAGTCTTGGCAAGTTCCAATTGTTGAACTCGACTAAATTATTTATTTGCCGCAACTGGCAACTTATAAAGGACCACGCCAGCTTCTCACATTCTATGAAGGCTACGCTCGCAATATCAGAGGATGTAGGAAATCGTAGGAGTCATAGTTTTTAAAAGGCAAACCTGACGCCGTTGTTGCTTTAAAGTACAAAAATGAGATATTCTGTGGCAAAGAAAAAATTTTGTGTTATATTAATGACCAAATTGATCGTGTTTTATCAGAAGGTGATGTCAGGAATCTTAGAAACCGGCGACCGCGCATAAAAGGGCAATGAATGTTAAAGAAGCGAGTGAAGTTTGTAAAGACCGAGTCGTGTGGCGCTCGGTTCTCTCTCCCTACCTAGAAAAGGGATTTGGCTTGAAGTTATAGATAGATATGTCAATGGTACAAACCAATATGAAAATACTTCTAAAAACGAATTAACTACATGTAAAAAGAAAAAAACATTTTAAACCAAAACTTGCCGTTATTTTTTGTACCACTTGTTTCTACTCAACCTGTCGTACTATTTAATCGATTCGATCGAAGGTCGAGTATTGAATACAAAGTTGATTTCTGCCACGGACAGAACTATAACCTATTTGAATTTATATACAACCTTTATATACAAAAATCTGTCTAAAATATTCATTCATACTCATCGCATTGATCCATATCGTATGGACAAAGTTGATCAAAGCCATGAACCGAACATCTGGGAGGTTTTTATTTAGAAGAGACTGAACAAACTATAAAAACATTGTTTACGTATTTTTTTGTACGTTAACTTAAAATACAATCTTAAGTAAAAGAGCAATGAGAACAAATAAATGACATTACTACATAAAGTCTTGACGCTTACCACATACAAATACGGGATTACATTTCATCCGCTTTTTTGCATAGACAATTTATCTTTAAGGGCAATAATGCCAACATTTCACTTATGGTTGTGTTCGTTTTGTATCATAATAATTCTTTTATTTTGAGTGACAATTGATGCTTGGCACATCTTTAAGCTTTTCTTCCCTCTAGTCTTGCAGTACCAAACAATTTTCTCGTTCTCTTCATGTTCAGCGAGCGGATTACCTTTATAGAAACGAAAGTTCTCGAAAATAATCACAGGGTTGCCCCTTTTCGTTATTGTCAGCTTCGCCACGGATGAATGATCTGTAGAAACAAACACAACCTCAAGTAAACATCACATACATACATACCATCACGTTCGTTTGCCGCTGGGGTAAACAGAGACTATGGAACACCAAGTGTCCCGAGCAAAACATACCTCTTCTGCTTCTCTTCTTCATTTAAGTCATCGAGTACGTAAAGGTTACGTACTCGATGACGATTTAAGTTAACATTCTTTTATCTAATTGCCACGCGCCATTGATAATAGCAAATAAGCTCTATCTACCTAGTAATAAATATGGAGCAGGGATAGCCCAGTGGATAAAGAACCAGCAAATCCTGGGGTGAGAATATACCACTAAATTCGTATTTTCAGATTTATGTAGTACAGTTAAGAGCAGATCATGCTTAGCAGTCGATTGCCTTATTACGAACGATATAAGAACGATAAAGTCAAAGTGTAAGCTTGAGCTGCACTTAGCTGTACATGTTTTCATTATTATCACTTGTTCCGCGGTGAAGAAAAATATCGTTAGAAAACTCGCACGTCCAAGAAATTATATTTTAAAGTCGCATGGCCTAACCTAAGAAAGGTCTGTTTATCTGAGTTCTGGAGGCAGTCACTCCATAAGAAAATCGGTATGTTCGCCAAATCCTAGAGCTTATGTAGTGGACCCCGCCTAATCTAATGAATTAGAAAACGGGATAACGCTAAAGAAGAGGAAAACCTACTACTAAATGTCCTCATATTAATTTGGGCTTGAATTAATTACGTTTTACTACAAAAGTTTATCAAAATTTACGCGCTCACATCTGAGTTGCTGCGACAATCTCTAATCAAAACAGACGAAATCAACTGTGGTTTAACCGGTATTGAGAAAAGCTAAAGCAACATGCTAACAAAACTTGGACCACAGCTCGTGTACCTCTTGCCAAGCATTAAGCTAAGAGCATTGGGACTCCTGAGGTCGAAATCTCCATTAAAGTTTAGTTCCGAAATCACCTTTGGAGAAGGTCTAACTGGTATCAAATTAACTTCACATCAAGAAATATTGTGACGAGCTCGGTGGTGCAGTCGTGAATAACGGGACTTTGACACGAACGCTCGTGGGTTCGATTCCCACACAGGGTAAACATTTGTGTGCACGAACATGTCTGTGTGTCCTAATCTGGATGTTTTAAAAGAGGTAGGACGCATCAAAGCAGCCCCTCTGGGGAAGTACCTCAACCTCACAGAAAGCCGCAGCCAAATAACGACTCCCTAGAGGGTTATTGTGTACCTGCGTGTGTGTGTGAGGCGACCAGTAAGCTCCTAAGGAGTTGCTGTGTTAGCATCAGAGGAGGCACCGCGCGAGTGATACTTAATGTATTAACAAGCGTTCATAGGCTACAGTAACCGCTTTACTTCAAGTGGGCCGTATGCTTGTATGCCTTTCGACAATGTATAAAAATAAATATGCACCGAGGTGCATAGACTTTTGCAATACAAATCTCAAGATCTAGCGCAAAGGAAGTATCCGTATATCATTCTGTGGGAGCACTAAGGTACCAATTTGGACATATTGGCTCGGTTCAGAGACGAACTGTTAGAATTGTAGATGATCCCAAGTTTACCCACAGCATTGAGTTCTTCAGCCTAAGAGTTTTAGCTGTCTTTATATGTTCTACCGATTGAGCAAGGTTATTTATACAGTCAATTTTTTAATACAACGTCAGGAGACTTACAAGCACACGGCCCACCTGATGTAAAAAGGCTATGAACGCTTGCAATACAAAAAATATTGCTCGCGTGTTGCCACCCCTTCTACTAACGTAGCAACTTGCTGGTAACCTCACCCACTCGCGGGATTACAACATCCCTCCAGGATATTGTTATATACTTGGTTGCGGTGAGATGGGGTACTTCACAAGCTCGGGCTACTTTGATGCGTTCTACCCGACTTAAAAACACCTAGATCAAAACAAATAAACATGTTCATGCACACAAATGTTTGTCCTATGTGGGAATCGAACCCATGAGCCTTGAGGTATAATATATTATATAAATATATTTAACTAGGTAATCAGTGGCATCACAGATACGTTTCAATAAAATATCCAAATAAATAATGTGCTTAGCCCTAAAATATAAATTAGAGTGTTCAATCTAATCTAAAACCTAAGTAAATTTAATGCCCATACCTGGAATGTAAATAGGGCGAGTAGATGCGGCAGTGGTGGTAGTCGCAGTGCTGGTAGTGGCAGTGCTGGTAGTGGCAGTGCTGGTAGTGGCAGTGGTGGTAGTGGCAGTGCTGGTAGTGGCAGTGCTGGTAGTGGCAGTGGTGGTAGCGGCAGTGGTTTTGGTAATACGTCTTGCTATTTCTGGATTTCTTATCAAAAACAATTGGAGCCAATGTACGCCAGCCAACCTTAATTTCTCATTGAAAGTGTTGCTAATATTGTGTCGTTGACAAAAAGCGAAAGCTTGACTACGGATCATTTGTGATGTAAGTGCCATATTCATGTCTGCAAAACGAAGTATGTGTTTGACAAAGTCTCTTTCTTGATGTATTGTAAATGTTCTCCTCCTTCCTCCGTTCTTCTTATTTTTTCCAGATGCAACATGTTTATATAAAGTGGTTTTAGGAATTCCATATCTCGCTGATGCTTTATAAATAGACATCCCCTTGCGCACAGCCTGAATAGCATTTTTTAGGCAATCTTCGGACCATTTCACACGATTTCTTTTTATAAGAAACTTGGAGGAACCTGCAACGAGAACAAGACGTTGAACAACGGGTAAACAATCAATAAAATAAATAGATCAATAAAATCTATTGCTTTATAAAAATCTTAAATCAAAAAAATGTTCAGCAGTAGCTCATAACATACTAAGAACACTAATCAAAATCGAAACAACCATGCCCCACCGTTGTGTTATATATATATATAAATAAAATATTTTTGTCTTTTTTTATGAGAACAATTTAATTCAATAAGTAATACATTATGGAACTTAAATCTAAATATATCATATAATAGACTAAATTTTAACTGTTCATCCCACAAAGAGCTCAATTACGGAGTCGATAGAAACAAATCTTGGTTGTTATAATCCAGGAAGCAGATAATTCCGGATACGATTAAGTGGCTCTATATGCCCTTGCAGAAATGCGCGCATATTATGCTACCTGTACAAAATACTCAGTAACCCTGAGATACCCAATCGATCCCAGTTTTCACTTAAGAATACTCCCATCCGTCCCCAACTAGGGATAATTCAGAATCTTGGTAAGACTAGGAGCTACTTTCAAGAGAAGGTTAAGTAAGCACTATATTATCCACAATAAGTGATATGTACACCCGTCGAAGGAATTTTTAATATTCATTTCCATAAAGGGTAAAAGGGCATAAAAATTTAAGATAATCGCGTAATTGTAACCACAGAAAATAAAGAGGATAGAAACAAGCGTAAAAAATGTTATAGAATGTAAACTGTGTTTAAAAATGTGTTAGAAGGTAGGAAAGGAAGAAATATTCGGATGGAGAAAGAGGTAAACTCTTTCTCCATCCGAATATTTCTTCCTTATAATTGAATATTGCGGCGACGAAGTGTTAATAACAGGCAATATTTATGGAAAATATGGAATTGTAATTAACGAAGAAAAAATGGCGTACGGCGCGCCTGATGACAAACGGTTACCGTAGTCTATGAACGCTCGCAGTACAAGAAGCAACTTCTTGTGCATGTTATTAACGTGCTGTTATCCCCCGATACTTACGTAATAACTAGTAAGAAGCTTACTTGCGACCTCATTTACTCGCAATCCAAGATAGTGTATTTAGCTGTGGTATTTTATGAAGTGAAGATATGTTTTCAGTCAGGCTGTAATATGAAATAACGGAAGGAAGAGCAATGAAGACGAAATTTGGCTGAAATCTGGCCAGTAGACTAAGAGAATACTAGACAGTCAAGGGAAAAGGCGTGAAAGAGAAGTCAAACACGAGAAAAGACACAGAATTTAAATATTTTAGAACTTCACTATTTGTCTTTTTTCACCTGCGACCCGGTACAAAAAATGGAGAACTAATAAAACATATAAGCATCATGTACAAGAGGTAACACAAAGATTTTAAATAGATCTTCGGACCCATGAAAAAAGATGTACGAGTATATTTTGGTCAGTGGGATAGAGGAAGCATGCAGTATAACGGAATTTGCTCAATTGGTGGCAAAGTAAAAAATATAAGTGTATGAAGAAAATAATATTACATACTTTATACGTATATTATTTACTTATGTATTACAATATTCATTATGCTAATGATATGGCCGTCTATCTTAAATAGCTTTCTTTATGCATATTTTTATTCAAAAGCAAAATCTCTCTAGGCATAGCCGGGGCGGATCGACTAGCAATATTAAAAACCAATGCAAAGTTACAAATAAAAGACATCACCATTTCATGCTTGTGTTTATTTTCATCGAAATGAAAGCAAAAATGAAGATATTGCTAGGACTTAGTAAGCTTAAATATAATTACGGAATTTAATAACCTCCTAATATACTGAGAACAAGAGACCAAGAAGAACTATAAAAACTACGGCATAGCCCATATTTGACCACGTGACAGCCTAGTGTATGAAGAACCAGCCTATTAACAAACTGGTATTTGTTTCGCCAATCCTATGGATTAGGAAACGGGATAATGCTTGAAAGAAGTCATCATTGCATATGCCACGTTTCTAGCAACATTATTACAAATACTTATTTTAGCAATGCCTTCGCACGCAAAGCACTTTGCAAAGCACGTGATTGTACGTGATTTTTTCAATACAAACTTTGATTACCCATTCTCCCAGGGACAGTTAATGTACATAAATAAATTCAGTTCATGAATCTCTAGATACACAAATAACTACTCTACGGAAAATTTCTACAAAATTTCAAGATTGTCCATTCAGCGGTCTACTTTACAAATTCGAGAGCGTATCTGCCGTCTCTCTCTACTCCCCGTGTTTCGTCTTTCCTCGCTTCTGCGTTGTTATATATGCAAAAGTTATCGATATATTAGTGATCGAAGGCAAAATAATAAAAAGGTCCTGTATACAGGGTTATTTGTAAATTGTGTACTTTTGCTTTCGATACTATTTCAAAATATACTTTTATTATGAGTCCAAGCCTAGAATCTCAAAAAAAATCTGCTGGTGTTGCATATAAAACTACTATTTGTTCACGTCCTAAACGTATTCTTCCTCACTTTTAATTTGGCCCCACGGTAAAATTTAATTTAGAAGTTATTGAGTTTACAGAAGCTGTTACCGTGTCCGCTTTACATTAGCTTGTTTGTTTTAATATATGTCCTTCCTTTGATCAATCTATTTTTTCCAATCTGTTGCTATAGTTTTTCCAATCTATCTTTTGTGGTCTTCCCTCCATTTTCTTCTTATTCTCTGAGGCAGCAACGGAGTCGGTTGCATGTAGTTTCTACTACGGATAGTGGGCAAACGTAGAGAGGTGGTAGCATACGTCCACTAACGATAGTAGGATAGGTGCCGAACGATTATATTTTGCAAGAACTAATTTTACAAGAATAATATTCATTCGTACTTTCATAGTGAATAAAAATAAGTTAATAATGATTCATAGAGAATTTGAGATGTTGACTGATTTAATGATTATGATTATTCCTGGTACACACGACCATACCATTGACGGTAAGAACAGAAGCTTTGCACCCCGGTCTGCTTTTGGAGCTACTATAAGAGCAAAACCAGGTGGCTCTGACCCCTCTGCTCCGATTGTTCCGATAATAACGATACGCCCCCAGGATCAAAACAGGACGACCTTTACTAGTGGAGGTGAAAATGGCATTCGTAGAACTGAACTCTGCAATGATGATAATGAAAGTTATTATAACGTTAAACTTTACAAGTAGGTTTAATACAAAATATATAATTAATACATGCAATTTCTAATGGATCACATAAATCTATGGCCAGCTTGAGTTCTGAATCCACATCCTAGAGACATAAATTAACAAGGCAAGGCAGGCTGCACCTGCTTATTTGATTCAAGAGCAAAAATCCAGTAAATATTCGACGCATCGCCACAGAAACAGTACTTCTGCGTACAGTAGTTGTATATTTTAATATTGACGAAAACCGCCTATTCGTCGTTCACAGCATTATAAAAGCTCGAGAATCACTCCGAAAGCTAGTGTTATTGAATATTAGACTGCTTGCCTTGCTTTGCTTTGCTAACATTAGTTGTAATTCGGCATGTAAGTAAGCGGTAATGGTGTGTCTTGTATAAATTTCCTTGGCCGTAAACTCGTGTCCCTCTCGTCGCTAGAAAATTAACCTAAATGACGCCATCGCCATCGGTAGTCACTTATCTTCTATCAACTGGAAGCAGAGATATCAAGTCTGTCGGGGTATAGACCATTTTTACTACCTTTTCATTCCACCATCCATTCACTCGCCAGAAAATTATTTATTAAAAATATTTATTATTTTACGGCTATTATATGCGCAATGGAAAACGGTATTCGACCTATCGAATTTTCTTTTATTTCTTGACAAAAAATTTACTATAAGTAAATGTTTCTTAATAAATCTAACAGCAAAATAAATACGATGGTTCGATGACGACAAAGGAATACTTTTATGTGTTAACAGTGAATCATTCATGTAGCTGTTTGTTAAATATATCATCAAAAGAAATATTACATAGTTATAAAAGTCATTACTAGATACTCGTATAATTCAAAATTGATATAAAAAAAAAAATTTTTTTTAACTAAACCCGTGTTTATTGCAAGATTACCTAATACTATGAATTTCTAGTTATTGGGACTGGTACGGACGTTGTTTATTGTAAAGTTATCTTCACATTACATTTGATTTAAAAGACAAAAAGTTTATGATAAAAGCATTCCCAATCATTTGGCATGTGATTTATGCATCTCTCTTCAATTAAAAAGAATGCTCTAGTTACCGGATTAAGTTGCCGCTTTGGTTGTTACTGTTTGATATCATACACTACATTATTCGCCATTTTATTTTCTTCTATTTATCTATCTATAACTTCACACCAAATCCCTTGCGAGTTAGGCAGAGAGAACTAAGCGCCACATGACCCGATCCTTACACACCTCGCTTCTTTCACATTCATTGCTCCTCTCATGTATGCTCGCGGGTTTCTAGGGCTCCTGACATCAACTTCTGACAGAACACGATCAATTTGGTCATGGTAGGTAAGTCTTGACCTTCCTCGGCTCCTACATTCTTCCACTTTTCTTGCTGTGCGTAATTTCTATTATATATTATTCTTGACCTTTTCCACTCTATTAAGATTCTTAAGTAATCATGACGTTTCAAATGATATAAATCCATCGGCTACAGAGGAAAAGGAGCGATGTTTAAAGTAAAGATTTTGGATGATTAATAAATAAAAGAAGAACGAACAAAAATATTTTATATAAACCCCCCGCTGGGAATTCTAAAAGATTTATGAAAATTCATGCTCATCAATTCGAATTCTTGTTTTCATAAATTATTTCATGAAAGCCAGAATTCGAATTTAAATTTCAATGCCATCAGTGATTATGATCATTTTTGAAGTTAATGACAGTTTGGTCGACGGTTGTGATGGAGGCTTTGCATCCCGCCCTGGTCTTGGTTCTCCGGCTGCTGTACGAGCAAAACCACGTGGCTTTAGGACCGTGGCTTCGATTGTTTTTATAGTACCGATATCTACCCATGATGAGAACCTCGCGGCCGCTCGCCGTCCGAGTAATCAGAAGATCTGAAAAAATATAATATTATACCGAAAAAAATATTGTACACTGAATGATTTCTTCGTCTAACTAAATTTTAAGTAAAAAACAGTAGAGAAAATCGTAATTATTTATTAGTATTTAACTTAGAAAATCAATTAATAATTATTATATTTATAATTGAAATTATATATTACTAGGTGCTAGGTGCTAGGTGTGTGTGATTTTTATGTGCCCTGTGGCTCTTTATTGGGCCACCAAACTGTCGCTGAGGACTGAATAATGATATGTTACTCCATTTTGTAGTAAAGAACTAACGAAACGAAACAAAAAAGAACCGATAATTTGGGGTCGACAAATGCGAAATATTCTATCATGATTTTGGTAGAACTTTACATATATTCTGCATTGCACCAAACGGCTAAACGGCTAAACGGCATTGTCACGGCTAACATCATGGCGGTTATTGTTGGAGCTCTTCGAGTTGTGATTTGAATGTATCGGTCTTGTCTCCGTGTCCATGCATGGGATATGCTACAGAGAAGAGCTCTGCCGAATATGGAGGGTATCCAGTCGCAAGAAGACCTTTTTTTGTTGTTGCAACGAACATGGGCGGCCATTCCACAGCGTGATTTGGATGAACTCATTTTGAGTATGCCAAACCGATGTTCTTGTGTTGTTAGTGTTCGCGGTAGAAACACGGATTATTAATTGTTTAAGTTACCCAATAAAATTTTAAAGAAAACTGTTATTTCAGTCTTTTTTTCGAACTTTAATGTTAGTGGTTCAAATGTCAAAAATCCCTTTATTATGAAAATGGCAAATTTCTTTATTAATGCAAAGGTGACTTAGTTTATCGTTACTGTAGACAAACGAAAACACTTTATTTGATGAATCCTTAAAGAAAATTTTAATTAATATCAATCAGGAGAAAAGTTATTGCAAAAATATATGTTGATCCCTAGACACTTTTGATGTGTGTAGTTCATAAAGATTTATCTCGGGCTTATCCCTTCCAGGCGAACTTCAGTAGTAGGGCATATTTTTGAGTTGCATAAACATAACAAAACCAATAACAAATAGATAAGTAGATAGTTACGTAAAATTTATAAAATTGCGCAACATGGTTCAACGCAATAGGAGGCAGCTGCATATTTGTATGGCACGAGCGACGAAGACGGCAGATGGGAGCAAGGCATTGAAAATAGGTGTATTCGTCATCACATAAAACAGGCTGTACGTCAATTTAAGAACTTAGTGTTATAAAAAAGAAGATAACAATACGAGCGAAGGTAAGCGATGTTGGCGATCTTGTAAGGGAAGAAGAGAAATATGATTATAATAAATAAATAAATATCGTCGGACAAATTACACAGCGCCATCTAGCACCAAAGTAAGCGAAGCTTGTGTTATGGGTACTAGACAACTGATAAACATACGTAAATACATTTTTTTTTTGTAAATACATACTTATTACACATAGAAAATACCCAGACCAAGACAAACAGACATGTTCATGCACACAAATGTTCGTACTGTGTGGGAATCGAACCCACGAGCGTCGGTGTTAGAGCCTGCGCACACAGAGAGCGGTCAGAGTTCTGCGTTCTAGTGACCGTTGACCGCCCAAGAGTTCCAACGCACACAAGCGGCGTGCAAATTCTCGCGTTCTACATAGTTTCGTTTGGGTCTTTGCACATGCAACATGCCACTAGAAAGTTCGTCATCCGATGAAGAATTATTGTGGAGCTCTTGTGGAGCTTAGCAGCTTCTAAAAAGAAAAGGAAGTATTGGGTGCACCCAATTAACACA
Source organism: Pyralis farinalis (assembly GCA_947507595.1). Taxonomy (NCBI): domain Eukaryota; kingdom Metazoa; phylum Arthropoda; class Insecta; order Lepidoptera; family Pyralidae; genus Pyralis; species Pyralis farinalis. The sequence goes on from OX382270.1 coordinate 7,291,919, forward strand.
ACGCGAGAAGAACAAGGCGAATTCAGTAATATTTTTCAGGATTTACTTAAAGATGAACAACGATTCTATATTTATTTTCGAATGTCGATTAATAGTATGCGTATGCAATTCGGGACGAATATATCGCTTATTTTAATCAATAGGTAGGTGTATATATACCAGTTGTCAATATTAGACTGACATCAATGATTGAAATATAATTATTACAACAAGTGATGTTTTACTTTATAGTTTTTATTACTTAAATCGTATAATAAACTCCTTTCCCTAACCAATTCAATCAACTTTTCCGTGTTTGCTAACTCAGACATCCCGGCGTTCCGGCGTTCTCTGTCTCAGCGGGAAAAGAACTCTTGGAACGCGACGTTCCGCTTTGACCGCCGCGGTCAGACAGCCCGCTGTGTGCGTTGTTGTTATAGACTCGGTACATTCTAATGAACGCCGAACGCGGAACTCGGAACTCGGAACTCCTGACCGCTGCCTGTGTGCGCGGGCTCTTAAAGTAGCGTAACAACGCGTTTCACCACTGCGCCACCGAGCTCGTCATAATGATGATAATGAATTAAAGGATTGCGACTTTGAGAAGATGATTTGTTATAAAGGGACACTTGAATATACATATAATATATAACTTTCCATCCATACACAATCTACAATGGGTTTCAGATCCGGGCTGGACGAGGATCAGTTTTATAAAGTCCGGAACACAAAAATGAAGCTTTGTGACTACTTAAGATTCCTGCAGCTGGTTAGGTTCTCTTTTATACTTTGCTTTAGCTGTATCCTTCTTCTTCGTTTGTCAATTTAGTAGCATTGGTAAACCAAGGTGCAGATAGGTGTCGTATTCGCATAAACTTAGCAGGACTATAGCTATCTTATAAATCCGTCGACAATCGCGTGAAGGTGTCAATCTACTTTGTTTGAAGTTCAGTTCTGTTACAACGCCTAGTTTTCTTAGAGGAGATTTCGTTTAGGGATAAAACTGTCTGTGTATATTTTATCATATATTAAAGATATTGAAACTTACCATTCTGCATTCTCCATTAGATGTTCCATTTTCAAGAAAACCATATTCATGTCACACTGATAAATCATTTTACCATTTTTCTTCAGGTAGGTAGGTTTCACCATATAATAGAGAACATGCAAAAATCCTTAGGCTTGGGTAGCGCCGTTTTCTAATCCGTTAGGATAGGCGGGGGCCTATCTAAATACAATAACTTTGAAAAAAAAAGTACCATCAACAATAATATAGACCAGCCGCTGTATACACATGCTCATCGACCACAACGGTACCATAGAGATCGCATTATGATGAGCGATAACCCATACACATACAGACACACACACAAACACTAACACATTCCTACACACCAACAATTCGCATGCGTAACCTCACATGTTTTGTCAGCAAAGCTGTAATTTTAGTACTTATCGAACAATAATTAAAATATCTACGAGTAGCTACCATGAAATTAGACGCCCAAACAATACCACACACAACATACCTACCCTGCATACCTTACTCACGCATAATTGCACGACACTTATTTATTACATACCCCACCACATTATTTTTATGTACCCAAGGACTAATATTTGAGAGATGAGAACTGGTGATCCAGGACACAGGCCCTAAGCCTAGTTTGGACACCAGTCTCACACAATCTTAAGTTTTTTTGTTTTATACCACTAAGGTGGCAATCAAGCATACGGCCTGCCTGATGTTAAACAGTCACCGTAGCCTATGGACATGTGGCGTGCACTCCATATAGACAAAAAGACATTGCCTACCCTATCAATTTGATAAATACCATCCGATGTTTCATTCTTAAACATAGTTTTTAACTAATATTTCGTATCTATCGGTATCGATAAGTTATTAAAATCATCGCTAGTCATATTCAAATCGCAGCTAGGCGCTACGCTACACCAGCGCCGCATTGGCAGCTTTTAACGGCGGAAGACACTAACTATTTCTGTCTAAATTTACGTATGTGTGCCGTGTTGTTAATACAAATACTGTAGTGTGCATTCCTGTAATTACATTGCCCACAATAACACAAATAACGCACACAATCGTATAGTATAGACAATGTCTATTCTGCTGAACTATAACGTAAATTACCTAAGTTTCGCGAGCATTGCTACGTAACTATTTTAAAAAGTAGTTTGCTGCATATAATTATAGTGAAAGATATTGCCATTTCTTTTTTTCGTATAAAATTGATGTTAATTTTATTTTGATTTTAAGACGGCCGCCATTGTTTTTGTTTTGAATCGATTGAATGGTAGCAGACGAAATAAGATTTTAAAGTTTTAAAGTTGATAAATATGGATGATATTCACTGCGAAAGTTGTTCATGTGGTGTGTGTAGTGTTCGGTGAATAAAAACAAGTGATCACATACATCATTATTTCCACAAGACTGGGTAACCAAAATCAACATTCTGTATTTTTTGGTAAGTTAATAGCTTTAAAAAAAATCTGCCTACCCTGTCAAAAATCTCTGTGCACGCCACTGACATTTGCAACACCAGAGGCGTCACTCATGCGTTGCCGACCCTCTAAAAACCTCTTCACGCATTTCTTGAAGAACTCCATGCTGTAGTCCCTTGGAAAAACCTCGGCTGGGAGCTCATTCCACAGCTTGAGTGTTCTCGAAAGAAAACTTCTCTGGAACCGCACCGTACGCGACCATTGCGGTTCAAGCGTGTGAGGGTGAACTCCCCGCCGTCGGCGAGCGGTGCGGTTATAAGTTACGCGAGACCTAGTTTTCTGTAAATGAATAATTTTAAGAAATAAATTTATTGGAATGTAAGATTGTGTGATGGTAATAAAGGATTATTATAAAATAATAAACTTTATTGCATCACACGTTTTATTTCAATACTTTGATAATATTATCTACTTCGTAGTTGTTATTTTTAGAGGTAAATATTAATTATTTAGAAAAAACAAATAAAAGTCAAGCAGTTTCAAATGACACCGATAAAAGTTAATGACATTTCAACACTTCACATTAATGTTTACGGCAATCTATAAGTAATATTTTGTAGCATATAACTTTTTTGCGTATTCTGCTACTTTATACAAGAAGGTTGTATAATAAAACCAGGGTTCGCGACATTAAAGAAAATGCACAAATTTTGACTGAAGGAGACGTGCAAAAAGTACATTAATAGTGTAAAACCTCGTAATTTTAACTATATGCAATCTGACAACCCATGATTTTACAGAGACATAACATTCAATAACAAAGTATACCGCGATTTTGTTATTTTACTCGATATCTGTGATATTGCGGGCACCAAGGTGACAAGATGACTGGGATAAGCTGGTACAACAGTGATGCAAATAATAATGATGGTCTAAATAACAAAGAAGCCTTCTAAAGCTATTCTGTACTTGATAAGTCGCCTAAAGAACAGAAAAACAAGCATACTTTACTACCGCACGATTGACAACTGCCTTGCAATCAATAGAAATGCAGGATACTCGGCTCAATAGGGCTGAACCACCCTGAAGAAGAATGATTAAGAGAGTTAAATTGAAATGATGAACTGCGAGATATATATATTATAATTAATTCGTTACTCTCACTCCTGATAAAATTCTAAATTTGACTCAAATTTTTGAATCGAATTTATTCATTTACATAGACTTCCTCTATAGTTCTTGATCTCCATCGACCCTGTCGTTTTAAAATCGAAACATCTCCATCAGCATTGACCAATACAGTGCCAGATGTTCTATGAAAGCAGTGTCCTGTGTATAATTCAGGATTGGGAAGTTCTAGATAACTGGCTATTGTTTTACCTAGATTTCCAAATTTATTAATGCCGACCTTCTGCGTTGCGCATTTGCCAGAGTTGTAGCTTAAAAAGAAGCCGGGATTGTTGCAGGGCGCTGGGCGAAGTGCGACGTATTTTTTAACCAGTTCATAATGACTCCCTGTTATGCTAAATACCCGGTTTGTATTTGTTTTCGCATTGTTTATTTTGACCAGAATTGTAGTATCATAAACATTAACGTCAGTGAATAGAACATTATACAGTTCATGCCGTCGACATGCACCCACGATACCGAATATAAGTGCAACCTGTAACAATAAAATTAATAATATAAGATTAAACTTTTTGTGCATAAAAAATATTATTTCTTTAGTACCAGGTGGGTGGCACGCAACCATATGCCTCGTCTAATGCGAAGATGCTATCGAAGCCCAGAACTTTTGTTGCGATAGCAACAAAAGTCTTATTGTTTGCTGTAAACGCACATCTTCTCAAAAACTTTGAAATCACTCGCATAAATACATATCTAGGTTATACAATTGTTACTTGACCGCTTTCTTCGGTAAGATAGAGATTATTTCACCAAAGGCTTGCTCCAAATTGAGAAAAATATATCGTTGTGTTATAAAGGAAAGTTATTTGCCATTTTCTCGCTTGAAAATCGGCGGGGTGCATCCGAGGCGGGTAAATTTGACGTAGGTACATACATATGACAAGCAGAGTGATTATGAAGCGAACAAACTCGCTTTTAGTAAATGAGTATTTAGAACATTACACCAGAAGACATTAAATACCTACCTTTGTTGAAAGATATACATGATTAGGTGCTTCTTTTAAGAATTTATTTATTTCTTCGGGTGAAAATGTCTTAGATTTCTTCCCTGTATATCCTTTCGCTTGACGTTTCAAGAATGCTATTAATTTTGAATATTTTGAGATATCCAGCTCATGGTTAATACTCATCGTACACTTAAGCATCGAGTAGATTGTCCATAGTGTTGAACACTTGAACTTGCTTGATAACTCTTCAAAGTATAACAATAGCACATTTTCACAAAATGACGTGTTATTACTCGATATTCTCCATTTCATAAAATCTTGATAGGCTTTCTCATACTTTTTTATCGACTTTTCCGGCAACAAATTGTTGCCAACATTCTCTGCTGCACAAGGCACCAGCAGTTCACCTGCAATGTTACTTAATATAGATGGAGTAAACAAGAAGACGTTTAAACCCTATTTTTGGTGGCAACTGCTAGTAAAAGGGTTACAGTGCAACTGCTGTTTATATAGTTCATAAGATTGGACTCAGTAACGGAGTAAGTCAATTAAGGAGGTTGCATCTCATCCTCCTTAATCTCAATCTCAATATCGATCCAGTTCACAAGATATTTCACGAAATACAGCTACTTATATGGAAAAAAAGAATTAAAGAGACTACATAAGCAGTTCTACACTATTTCATATTATTTCTAATGACCTCTCTTCTAAATGCTTGAAATGTATGTATTGTTATTCTCTGATACTCCCGCAATCGCGAACTTGGTGCTAACAATTATCTCGCGCTTGTGATCTGTGATTATTTTACTTTCTCTTCCTAGCCTTATGCCGTTTCCTAATCCATTAGAATCGCCGAAGTCCGCTACCTATGCCTAAGAACTTGTCGAAGATGCTGGAGAGACTGTTGAAAATTTAAGACGTGTCTAAGTGCCCGTGAGGGTCTAAAGGCAAATAAAGTATTTTTATCTTTTTATCTTTATCTTTAGACCGCCGACAGACTTCCACAACCCATAGGGAAAACTAAACCTTAATAGATTCAGGCGTTACTTTGCGAAAGTCAATAACATGCTACAAGATGATAGATAGAAGATATTATTCTTACGATTAACGTCTACAACGCCTGATGATGCCTCGTGGCGAGGCGAAACACGTGTCGCAGCGACGACCAGGCCAGTCGTGGCAGCGACGGTGGTGGTGGGGGCATGCGGATTCTGTTCCAGATGACGTACGACCGCAGCAGCCGAGGCAGAGACTACCGGAGCAGCCATGGCAGCGTCGGCATGTACCAAGTACTAACAGTAGTGGGTGGGTGCCGGCCGGCGCTAGGCCGCATGAACTAATTGGTGGCGGAAGCACGCAAGGCAGGTTGGATCGAATTGCATGTACAAAAACTAAACCTGTCTTAGGTAAAGACGCACGTCTCTCGAAATATAATTACTTGGACGTGTGGGTTGCCTCACGATGTATTCTTTCATCCCGGATTAATCTTACTTTACCATTCTGATATCCTATTCCTTCACTTTTCAAGCTTCACGACTCTGTGATGCACTACATAGCCCCATTCGATAATTTTGTAACTCAAATGAATCACATCTAGCAGGAAAATCAAGTTTCTAAACTACTTACTTCTATTAATTTCCATAGATTTAATTCATTTTAAGTTCTATGGCTGCCAGTTTGAGAGACATAGAAAAGCCAATTTATATAATCTTCTTATAAATAATAAAATGCTGTTGGGCACTCACAAATCAAATCAAAATCAGGGCAAATCACGAAAATATACAGTCAATCAAAATTCTTCTTTAATAGCTATAAAAAATTTATTCGTTATGGCAATGAGTGTTCTTAAAACCTATAATAGTACTTCCACAAACTATAAGGGATGCTCGACAACCAATCCGTCTTTTACTGCAAAACCACGCCGCTTTAGGTCCTGTGCTTCGGTTGTTCTTATAAAACCTGTTGTTTCCAATGTCCAGTACAGGTCTACCATGTCGTGACATTGCAAATATGGGTACTAAAAATAAAAGAAAATGGTATTAATTTCTCGCCATTTTAAAGGTATCTATATATGTAATGTAGATCCTCTGTCGGACTATGTTAACCATCAGTAAATATTTAGTGTCTAATGGATAAAAAACCACAATATTAACTAACTGGTCACTGGTTCGAATCCCGGTTTAGGTATGCGGCACTAAATGCATTTTCTAAGATTTATGTATGTATTTATCACTTGCTCAGCAGTGAAGGAAAACATCGCGAGGGAAACCGGTACGTCAAAAATAATAATTTCGTTTAATTAAGACGTATACTAACCCAACCTAACCTAAGGATGATCTCATTTTTCCTCTGATTTATAAAGGTCTGGTGGCAATCGCTCCATGTCAAAATCAGCATTTTCGTCAAATCTCTAGCCTTAGATAGTGAACCCCTTCAATGTTAATAGATTACGAATTGGAACGACGCTTGGAAGACGAAGCAGCGACGATCCTATTATCACTTTAAATATCCATGCGCGCGACTATTAATAAGCTAATAAAATTAAGTTTGACGAACTCGGTGGCTCAGTCGTGAATGACGCGACTTTGTCACCAACACTCGTGGGTTCGATTCCCACACGAGGCAAACATTTGCGTGCATGAACATGTCTGTTTGTCTTGGTCTGGATGTTTTAAGAGAGGTAGGGCGCAACCAAACCGGCCGTCTGGGGAAGTACCTCCACCTCACAGAAAACCACAGCCAAATAACAACTCCCAAGAAGGTTGTTGTGTTCCTGCGTGTGAGTGAGGTCGCCAGTAAGCTCCCAAAGAGTTGCTTTGTAAGCAGCACAGGAGGCATCGCGCGAGTGATACTTAATATATCGCATGCGGTAATAGGCTACGGTACCCGTTTTACATCAGGTGGACCGTATGCTTGTATGCCTCCCGTGGTAGTATAAAAAAATAAGCTGAGTGTGATCCTAACCACCTTGAATTGTGTAAATAATGTAACATAAACTGTATCAGCAAATGTAACAGCAAAGCATAAAATATGAAGTAAAAGTTACTGTTATATTAGATTAGGAGAAGAGATAACGTGAAGTAGAAGTTACTGTAAAATAAAATCACATCGTATTAAATTATATTTTTATTACATAAAAGTATGAATGTTAACAATAATCTGAACAATAATAATTTGAAAATAATTTAAATATTTTACTCAATATTTTATTTGGCAACTAGCGTGTTGAGATTGAGTATTACCACATCAACCCTTACTCCATCCCCCGGCAGGGATACGGGTCTCACTTCAACCGAAGGGGTTTAGAGCATACCTACTCCACCACGTTGCTCAAATGCGGATTGGCGGAGGCCAGTGTTTTCAAGCCGCCCGAGGGCCACTGACTTAGCTTAACGACTGACATCTATCAACAACAGCCGGGACTCGAGATAGATAAACCCATCCATAGACAGGCTGCGGTCGACGTTGCTTAACCTGCGTGTTTGGTTAGAATGACACGCGCAACAACGCCATTGAGCTGTCAAGATTTAAGTTTTATATTATTGAATATTATTGAAAATAACATCAGCTGAATGTGTATGTTGTAATTAGTATATAATTATATTATTTATAGAGAAAATATGTATGTATTACTAGGGTCTTGTATGTATTATTGTGATTGTGTATATATTATCATAGTTATTTATTTATGTATTCTTATATTTATGTTACGTGACAATATAAAGATCTAATTCTTTATAGGGTCGATTAATTTTTAATTTTAATAAAAACCGCAATCGTATTTTACTCCACTCCCGATGGTTGACTGGTAGAGAATGCAATTAGCATTAAGTCCGCTATTTGAACCAAGTGTATTGTGGTTAATAAAGTATTAAATATATAAATAAATATGTCACACGACGGTAAGGGACAAATATGGTACAGTATGTTGCCAAAAACGACTACAATTACTTCACTAGTTCAGTTAAATATCAGAGCTTCATCAAATATCCTGGCAGCAGCACATTTCCGTTTAGCAAACGTTCTGGCGAATGACAGATATAACACAGCTACATTTATGAAGACGCAGGCTGATTAGAGAATTATCTTCATTTACAGTGATATACCTCTGTACATTTATTAAGTTTCTGCGTGTGAGTAAGGCTGTCATGAGCCGGTAGGCGTCAGCAGGGGTACCAACATACAGGGGGATACTAAAGTACAAAATACACATTGTGGCATATGTTACATTTCACTAATATTGTATGTTCACGTTATGCCACTTGTTCCATACAAGTTGTAAATCACAAAGAACTCCATGGAGACCAGAAACGGTTGGGAACGACAGCTTTAAACATTGCGTGTTAAACTACATAAATTGAATATGTTACATTATGTGCCAATTCGTCATTGTTTCTTACCATCTTATATTGGTAAATATAATTTATTAGAATGTCTACTATACTCCATAGATTGGTGTTTAACAGTCAAAAATTAGAGAGCTTTGAGCCTTTAGAGGTAGATCCAATCTTACATGCACGTGGTGCTGTCACTTAGCAAACAAGACTAGCAAAAGAGAGAGCACAACCATTTATGCTCGACTCAGCTTCCCGACTCGGACAATTAGCAACGCGCGAGCGATACTCTTCGTATTGCAGTCGCGTCGGTAGCTGCTTTTGGTTGTATGCTTATTTTCCACCCGACGTAGTATAAAAACACTTTCAGTTCTTAATAAATATGAAATAGGAAAGTCGGTTGAAAATGATTTTGAAAAAGCGTAATTATGTTTTACTGAATTTCCTCTCACTAATCCATATAACAATTTAGTGAGTCAGTTTGTCCGTATGTATTGGAGTTAACGACCGGCCTGCCTTAAGATTGCATAGCGGAATATCTTTCATGGAATATGAACGGTTATAGAACCATATCTAGTTGGGTACCTATTGGTGATTGTGAACATTTTTCATAAAGACTATACTATTATATAATGTAGTTATCGAGGCTCGGCACCGGACTCTCACGTTTTTGCTTTTAACACAATACCACGCAGACTTTTCGCCTTTACTCCTGTTGTTTTTAAAGTAACGCTGCCCTTTGCCCACTAAAATAGGGCGTCCGTTACGTGTATGTTCCAAAAAGTATTCTAGAAAAAAAGCAACGATACAATTAATAAATAATTGAATAAAGGCATTCAGGGATAAAACCACCCAAAACGCATTTTTTTTTGTATAATCACGAACGAAACAAAATACATCGCAAAAGCGAAATTATTTAAAAATATTTTTTTTTTGTACAAATATTGCCGCTAATTTTAAACTTTCTTTATTATTATTATTTGTTGTTATGCTGGTCATAGTAAGTAATAAACACTGTGTAAAAATATCAAGTTTGTACCTATAACGATTCAAAAAGTGATACATGGACAGCCAGCGGAGCCATATTAATAGAGTTCCGTTAGTACTCTTTGGGTACGGAACCCTAAAAAGTAAAATCTACCAAGGACGATGCCAGCAAAAAGGTATAAGAGACCTGTCAATTCTAGTAAGAAAACCACGATATCGAAAATTTCTTACGCAAATTTTATTGTTTCAATTTTCATTTATGTCAGTGGTTATGTTTCCCATTCATTTTAATTATCATATTCTCTAAAGTACTAATAGAAGCTTTGCAGCCAACACTCCTGGCTCTGGAGCAAGACCACCAGGCTCTTGGGCCCCTACTACGGTTATTAAGATTGTACCTGTAGACACCTACTTGAATGACCGGCTTCCCCATTCTGGACGTGGTGTACACTGCTTCTGCAAAATTAGAAAGCAGGATATTTTCATTATGAAATATATTCTACTTAGTAATCATCCATATCCGTGTCACTTCAAAATTAAAATGTGGGCCACTTTTCACAAAAGCCTAATACGGACCGATACAGAGAAAGCATATGATGTTACTTAGAATATAATAATTTAAACACTTTAATAAAAATATATAATACCTGTTCTTTTATTAACTGCCGGTATGAAAGTAGTTAAATGTAGCCATATTAAACAATAAGTGGGTTGTTGACAACACAGCCAACATAGGCAAAAATTGTTAGTTTTTTGTACAAGTGGCAACATTCTTTGTTCTCGTCCCCGTTCCGCCACGACTAACAACTGTGTATCGTACGTCCGCATTATAAGTAATAAATAATATTACTAAGGTGTAAAAACAGTGTTTATGTCGTCTCCAACAGCGCCTAATAATACAGTCCACTTTCAATCTTCACCAAGCAAGATCCCCACATGGGTTTACTACGGGCACAACTTCAATAATAATTTACAGCTACATACAACATTCCACTTCAGTGCGTACTTGTTGCGATTTCGGTGTTCATCGGTTTGTAATCATATATAATACGGTGTCTTATTTTCTACGATAGTGAGGATATCAACAATGGCTAATGAGACAGCAGGCTATCATATTTAAAGTACTGAAAAACGTGCTTGATAAAGAGATGGACAATTTGACTTCAGAGCAGGCCATTCCATAGAAAGTGCGATTTTAGCACACTGCCCAGTATTCCATTTCTCTGCATACTTCAGTATTCTTGATCTACCCAAGATGATTGACACACAGTATATATTTCTGTGTGGAAGAAGACGAGATAAGCAAGTAAGCGTAGACCAGATCTACCTAATGTGTTACTGGTATCAGAAATTAATAAATCAGTTTCGAGGATAATATGGTGTTGCTAGATCCAACAACAGGATCAAAGAGACAGTTTTTCATATTTTTGACAGAAAAATTGGATAACCGAGTTATCAATATGTATGAACACAAGTATAGCATCATATCAAAGTTTAACTGAGGGAGTTAAACTTTAGTATGATGCTATACTGGTGTATATATATATATATATATATATATATATATATATATATATACACACACACCAGTATATGTATATATATATATATATATATTATACATATAATAAAACATTAAAATATAATGAACACCAATATAGCACATATCAAAGTTTAACTCTGAGGTAGTTAAACTTTGATATACCTTTGAAATATTTAACATGTATTTGAGTTTCTTTTGATAATATTGTTTATTTCGCAATTACATGCTATGTTGGCGAAACTTGTTTTAGTAATATTTGTGAATGTATAGCTTGTGTTCACAATTTATTGGGAAAAGGAAAGAATGATTATGATTATTAAGTTGTCCAACACACTATACCCCGCTGTGATTAGGTAAGTCGATGCGTTCTCCACTGGCTCCGCGTTCCATGATCGTATCCATATCTTATGGAACTATTTTCAGAAAAGGAAATATATTATGTAAGTACTAGAATTTACAAGATTTTATTTCAAAAAGCACAATTCATTCACTCGAAACATTATATGCGTCATTGATCAGTTTTACTCCACTAATCCTAATGATTATGAAAATTGTGGGTCTTGACAAGTATTCCATCAACTGTGGTGACGCTGGATCTACATGTGCTATACCATTTGGAACATAGCCACTGTATTTTGTTGCCTTTACAGCGGCTTCGCTTGTGGTACCGGTAGCCTCCGATTTCAAGAACTGTTCCACCGCGTCGCGACGTAGCGAATATCACTTCTGTAATATAATAACAATTTAAAGTAAATTTGTAAGTAATACTTTAATATGTGTAATCTACTTAAAAATATTCTCATTAGAGTAAGAGTAGAATAATAACTATTGGTGTATTATTACTATGTATTTGTATATTATTGGTCATTTTGTACAGGGAATCTGTTTGAAAATACCAGTCGGAATGAAAACACGCGTATAAAGGAAAAAATCAATTTTTTTGTATTTGTTACCTAGCCTGAACAATAAAAACAGATCAACTATCTTATATTAGTGTCGATAAGTTTATATAAAAAATAAAATCGATCAAAATACCCGTAAAGAAATATAATAGTTCCATAATTTGCTATCAGATGCAAACAATATAACAGCAATGGCTCTATCTCGCTGTACTTTAATGATGTCATAACTTTGCCATACTTATATCGGAACGCTAGGAGAATTTCTTAGTCGAATTCTAAACAAAAATTAAAATCCCTAAAAGCTGACACCAGTGAAGTCACCAAGTTTATATGAGACCTCACGGACATTAGGACCTTCTCAATAAAGGAGAATAATAATTTTATTAGTTTAATGATATCGTATCCTTCCTATATTTATAAGGGAATGCTAAGAAAATTTCCATAATTAATAAAAGAATAAAAACGCTAAAATCTGACTTCAATAAAGGTATTTATTTATTAGATCATGTATCACCAATTTTATTTGACTTTTCTGATATTAAGACCTATCCAATAAAGAAAAAAAATAAAAATTAACTCACTAGTCAAAAAAAAAACATACGGACCGAATCTGAATAGAGAATCTCCGCTTCGAACTAAGTTAAAAATGATTAATGTAATCCGTAATAAGGTGTCCCATCCCATTAATGATTATGTGTCCGGGATATTTTGACAATCACTCCTTCGATAGTAGTAATACTGGCTCGGCAAGACATGTACCATTTTGAGCAGAGCCATTGTACTTTGGAGCCCTTGGTACGACTGTTCTGGTTGTAACGGTACCCGCAGCACTCGAGAACCGTTCGTCCGCGTTGCGATGTTGTGTACGAGACTGATGAAAATAATGGTCACGAATTAAGAGGGGTAAGGCGCAGCTGTCCATTTATACCTTCACGACAAACGACTGAGAAACAGAACGCCACATCGGTCGTTTTACATCTCACTCACTTCTTTCACATTCATCATTCCCAACTATCCGTAGAAATAAAAAATCGTAGCAGAGTGCAGTTTGTACATGGTATGTATGTATGTATGTATGTATGTAGATAGGCAGAGAGAACCGAGCGCCATAAGACGCGGTCCTTACATACTTCACTCGCTTCTGTGACATTCATAGCTCTTGTCATGCACGCTCGCCGTTTCCTGGGGTTTCTGTTTGTAGATGGGCTTCTTATTACCAGTTATCCTCTGTTCAATCCATTAGAATTGGCGTGGTCCGCTACCTAAGACTAAGTATTTGGCGAAGATACTGATTTTTACATGGAGCGACTGCCGTCAGACCTTCACAACACAGAGGGAGATTCAGACTTATTTTTAAGTTAGATCACACGTCATTTGAAATATAATTTCTTGATGCGTGTGTTTCACGCAGATTTCCTTCGCCGAAGAGCAAGTGATAATTACAAATGTGTACATAAATCCGTAATCGGTAAAGACGTATTTAATGGTATATGCCAATGTGCGAACCAGGGAATGTAGTATTTTACGAGACGGGTGGATGGGTTGGACGAGTTTGCTGGCGCAGCTAAACAATGCTACTTTGACGCCAACGCTCGTGAGGTCGATTCCCACACAGTACAAACATTTGTGTGCATGAAGACAAGAACAAACTGGCATGTTTGTCCTGCTCTAGGTGTTTTAAGAGAGGTAGAGCGCATCAAAGCAGCCCGTCTGAGGAAGTACCTCCAGCTCACAGAAAACCGTGAAGAAATAACCACTTCCTGGTGGGTTATTGTATTCTTGCAAGTAAATGAGGTTACCAGTGAGCTCCCTAGGGGCATTAATAGTAACGCACGGGCGAATTTTCCTGTATTACTAGCGTTCATAGACTACGGTAACCACATCATAGGGGTCGCATGCTCGAATGCCTCTAGTGGTTATATAGAACATACAATTTTAACCATGTTATCCTCAAATTTTCAATGATTATAATCGTTTCGACCAATGGGAGAACACAATTAACACTATTATTCAAACATTTATAGAAAACTAGCACCTTCCCCGCGACTTCGCCCACTTGGAATTGGAATTTACTCACGATTTCATACGTTTTATTTTTTTCCCGCGGAATCTGAATTCCTTTTCTAAAACAAAAATAGCCTAATAACGCCTTATAATATTAGCAATATGGCAGAGAAAGTCACGTCAATATCAGTTTAGCCGTTTCGAAGATTAGCCGGTACAATCTGACAGACAGACAAAAATTCTGAAAATTGATTTCATGATACAAGATAATATACATTCAAATGCAATTAGTCAAAAGCCCTTATGTGACTTTCATTTATTATAAAATATAATAGTGAAAGGATTCAGGCATTCTTTTGGGTTACTTTTTATATCGAAAACAATTAGGGTTAAACAAATATAATTTGATCTTATTTTGAAATTCTGAGCAATGTAAATTATGAAAGTTTCGTGACATGGTCTGTGATATGACTGTGACTTATAAAGGTCACTTTTATCTATTATTACCACTAGGGGAATAAAATCAGGTTAAATAGACGAAAACTGTATTTTAATGGAAATAAAATTATTTTACATAATATTTGTATACACTGAATAAGTAGCAGGAGCGTTATAATTAAAAAAAAATATCTTAGTTACAATTTACGATATAAATATTACAGAATGAGTAATATATGAACATAAAGAATAAAATATAAACCGAAAAATGATAAATATAAACAATCTCTCGTTTCTGTTTCGGTGACGGAAGGGGAAACTTTAAACAAAAAGAGAGAAACTTATAACTCAAAATTTAGTTACATGATTTTATTAGCACTAACAGTGGTAACTTATTCTCCACTTAGAATAGTAAAAGGACCGAACTGAGTCGTTTGTAACATATTTCACTACTACACACTATGACTCAGTCCCGATACGACTTGTACCGCCTGTATAACATTAATATCCACAGCAACTTTAAGCGTCTCGACCAATTCGGGTTATAGCGTATTTCGTCAAATTGGGAAACAGGTAGACTTAGACGAGATGATATGGATTGTATACCTGAAATATCAAATACATATTACTTACATAAGTTTAAATACAATATTAGATAAACACTGAGTAGTGTTAGCGGCGGCTATAAAGACTACTCTTTGCTATAAATTATATTCCGACCGTTACCTTGGACTCTTGGTAAAGGTGGTTACTAGATAACATGTGATGTACTTACGGAGATAGGCAACGCGCCCCCTGTGGGTTTGACGTATAATATCAATTTTTAAGTAAATAATAATTTTTTATATGTTGCAATCATACCAATTATTCAAAAAATTACTACATAAATCAGTCATTACATGGTATACGTATACACAAAAAAAAACTGGTGTATGTGGAAGTATATATAATATACACAGTCAATGAAAGTAATGAGACTGATAAGAAAAAAACAGGTAAACAAAAGATGATTACCTTCACATTAAGAGAAGGTAAATCGACCGAGAATTAATTAGCGTAGAAGTCAGTGCAGTTTTAAGTCGAAGTACAAGTGCCCAGAGAAACATTGAGTAGCGCGGATAAAGAAAATAAAGTAAAGAAGGAAAAGGATGTGCCAGTCGCAACGAAGCCATATAGGAAGCCAGTTGAGCTGAAGGCGAAAATCAGAAACACGGTGATATTTTCAAAATGCGAATTGAAACCATACGTAAAAGTTTTGCTGGCGCTCGAGTTTATTTAATTGCCATTCGATGGTATCTAGGTACCAATAATCAGCTATGATAGAAAGGAGTATGGATTCTACCAACGCAATTTTAGCATATATTGGCAGATAATTTCAGACGCTTCAAACAGTTTCCCACTAACTAGAGCAATAATAAATATTCCAGTCAATTTAAGATACACATAAAATCATACATAATTAATAAAATATTTGAATAGTACTCTGATTGTTTTGCTAGAGCGCGTACTATAAATAAAGCGAATAGCTTTTTCTATAAAATAAAAATTGATATGAGCGTCCTTTCCTCACAACAGTATACCGTATATTAATGAAGTTATAATTACGTATTCGTATATGATGGGGTAAAAAAGGTTGCTGTCCTAGCTAACCAGTAACTCCAAAGGAATCGGTGGTTACCTCACTCACTCATAGAAATACAACAATTATCCAGAAAGGTCTTATATAACAGTGTTGTTCTGTAAGATGTATGAACTTACACAGTTCGGCTGATTATTAAATATTGCTGTGTCCTGTTCGCATTTGCTTATCATTAATTGTGGGTTATAATATACATTAATTAATTAAATACAAATAATAAATGTAATTTGTTTATTACAAAATATCTCAATTCAAACCCAATATGTCAAAAATACCTGCCGCTTAAACGCGACATTTCACAGACGGAAACAATTTACATTGATATATATATTTTAATAATAACTTGCTAAAAGAAAATAACTTAGGCCTGAGAAACGACAGTATGTTCCGGTTGTTTCGATGTATAAATGGGAACGATAGACACTGATTATACTAAATTATACTACCAATGTGGTCAATGAAAAACAAAAAATCCCTATCAAGAATCGTTATTACACGACTCCGTGAGAATCTGGCTCCGTGTAGTCTTAGGCCGTTAATGATTATGTTCATTCTTAGTCTTGATTATAATTCCTTCAAGAGTCGATATAGAGGCTCTACATCCACCAGAAGTCCACTTGCAGCACACCCACAATACCTTTGGACCCTTAGTCGCGGTATGACGAGAGTATCGGTACTTGCCGATCTGTATTATCGGGTTCCCTCGCACTGACGTCAAATATCTCGCCTCTGAAAAAAAATACTTATATTGCTATTTTCTAATAATATCACTACCTGAATTGTTAATAGATTCAAGCGTTATTTTTCGAAAGTCAACTCCACTTGTAGCATGATATTCTAACGAGTAACGTCTACAGCGCCTGAGGATGCCTCATGGAGAGGCGAAACACGTGTCGCAGCGACGACCAGGCCAGTCGTGGCAGCGACGGTGGTGGGGGCATGCGGATTCTGTTCCAGATGGCGGACGACCGCAGCGGCCGAGGCAGAGACTACCGGAGCAGTCATGACAGCGTCGGTATGTTGCATCTACTAACGGTAGTGGGTGGGAGCTGCCCGGTGCTAGGCCGTATGAACTAATTGGTGGCGGAAGCACACAAAGCAGGTTAGACCAAATTGCATGTAACTACCTAAATTGTCGATGTGGATTCATTTTGCTTTATAAACCAAGCATACGCGTTGCATATGTAGCTGTTGATTGACAAAAGGTGTAACAGTGTAAACAACTCTTTACCGCTTCTCAGTGACTGAAAGATGATTACCACACTAACAGAAAAGAAATTAAATTATATATGTAAATAATATGTATTTGGTACAATTAACACAAAATTTCATAGTATGCCGAGTATTGAAACCAGGTCGTTGTGATTTTTTTGTGTTAGTCGAACCAAACAGATTCTACCAACACTAAAAATCTCACATTCTCCACTCACTGGCTATGAGGATGTCGCATATTTGGATCGTTACGGAGTTACCTTTATAGATAGAAAGTATCCAAATTATGGATACCTATTATTGTTATATTTTTTTCTATAATTATCAAATGCTGAATTTGGTCCTATTTTACTGTAAACATTCGTCGACTTCGTATTTATCTTTCAGGAATTCTATGATTGACGGGAAAATATCTCTCATGGGATAAGTCTGACATTTTTTCAACTCTTGAATTCTTTTATTTGTTTGTATTTATGAATTACGTCCGTTTTTCACAGCCGCAACGATTTTCCGAAACGTCAAGCCGAAACGATTTTCATGAAATGTGGCATGGAGATAGATTACACCCTCAGGAAGAACAAAGGCAACATTTTACCGCGATAACTGTACGCATATACATATAACCCACGTAGGCAGGTCCGAGGACAAATGCTAGTAATATAGTTTGTGTCGTCATATAAAGAGAGACGTGTGCTGGCGATGGACATACCATTATTGAGAGAAAAATGTGACTACCAGTAATAAAACTTGCCTTTGTCGTAACATGATGCGTGTTGCTTACACTTCTTGGTTTGTGCATATAGTTAGACCGCCATAAGTTCTGTTACAAATTAATATGCATTTATTTTTTTATGAAGTAATGTAATCTTAACAATACTTGATAATTCTGATGATATTTCTGTGCCTTTCAGCTGCGTATCGGTAAAGAAGGCGTTTTAATCGACCCACTAAATACTGACTTTAACAGCATTAACAGACTTTGTAGTTATAACAGCGCGCGGCCGCCCCGATCTTTTATGGTCTTCAACAGAGGGAGTGTTGGTATATCTGTCGATAGTACGATATACGAACATATGGCTGATACTAAGCTTTTGAAGTATCTTGAATATGACCGATGGCTCCATACCCACTTTGTCAAGGCAATCACTGCAATCCTATTTCTTTTAACACCCCATTCCATATTGTAATTCGATAATAAACACGAAAAAAATATGTAAAGCAGCGGGAAATCGAAAGAATTTAATAACATTATAAACGCGTTCTAAATTCAAAATAATTAAAGAGTTGAAAGAAAGAAAAGTTTCTATGTAACCGTTTTTATGACCTTTTATGGCAAACTTGATACATAGAATCACTCATTTTTACTGTGGACCACGTTGTACTTGCCGCGAACAAGAATCCAACCCGTGGTTCTGGGTGTTGATATAGCCGATTGTAGTTTTTTACTTATCAGGTTCGTGTACCTATTTAGTCTTTACTATATTGCCTTCACAAATATTAATGATTATGTGTATTCTTTGCTAAGACAATCTCATTATCAACTGTGATGAGAGATGCTCTGCATCCAGCCGAGGTCCACTTGATACAAGGCCACTGAACTCTGGAACCTCTGATCCGACTCCACCGGTAGTACCGATAAGATCCTAATTCTATTATCGGTTTACCATATCTTGATACTGAGTACGTTGGCACTGAAAATAAACAGAAAACAAGTATCGATATTAAATATTCATCATACGCGCTGACACATCTATATTTTATGTTAAATGTCATACATTATATTTTCCCAATATCCCAATACAATCATTTCTTTTATACAACGTTGGGAGACATACAAGCAAACGGGTGTTACCGTAGCCTATGAACGCTTTCAATTTCCAAAATATCGTTCCCGCGATGCCCCCTCTGCAACTAATACAACAACTCCTTCGAGCTGACTGGTAACCTCACTCACTCGCGAGAACACAACCACCCTTCAGGGATTTGTTATTCGGCTGCGAGATTCTGTGAGACGGTACTATCCCAGAAAGTATGTTTTGAGGCGCACTTCCTCCGTTAAAAACAGCCAGACATAGTGTTAAAGTGGCGTTGATAACCACTCCGCCTCTGGACTCGCAAGGTTTGTGAAACTTAACCACGATGATTTTAACTAGCACTAATTTTAGAAATCTTCCAAGAGGTGTACCGTCCAAGAAATGTACGGAATTCGGATAATGGGAGTCCCTCTAGCACTTGATCAGTTGTGTTTACTTATAAACATTA
Organism: Pyralis farinalis; assembly: GCA_947507595.1. Lineage (NCBI taxonomy): Eukaryota > Metazoa > Arthropoda > Insecta > Lepidoptera > Pyralidae > Pyralis > Pyralis farinalis. The sequence continues at coordinate 7,311,814 of OX382270.1, forward strand.
CTTAATTTTGTTTGGAATGTGGTGGAGTAACTATTTCTCTATCATGTTGATTTGTAAGTGGATGTAAGTTAAAACCTAAGAGCTTTTAATGCTAGTACTGATCGTTTGCTATCAGGCAAAGTTGATTAGGTTGGTTGACTTAGAGCAGTGATAGCCCACTGGATAAGAAACCGGCCTATTGACCAACTGGACTCCGGTTCGAATCTACGAAAATACGAATTTAGTGTTTCTTGCAACATATGTAGTTATGCTGTTGCGATAAAGGTGCTGACATAATATCAGCGCTGTGGTCACTCCGCAGCTTTTTGCTGAGTCAGGGCCTTTTTGTTGTCACGGCACACACAGGACGCACAAGTTGCTACCGTTCGGGCCTACTGTACATTTTATTTTATATTTAAATGTTTGCGGTCATTACTGTTGTCATTGTTATATGTGATTTTTCTTTTTTCTTGTGTTTCTGTGTTTGTGTGTGTTTCTATGTGATAACAAATAAAACTAATTATCTATCTATCTTGCATGTCATAGACATACAATATTTTATCACTCGCTCGGCGGTGAAAGAATACATCGCGAGGAACCCACACCTCCAGGAAATTATATTTCGAAAGACGTGTAAACCTAACCTAAGAAAGGTCTGCGCTGTGAAGGTCTGACGGGACACATGTAAAAATCTGTATCTTCGCCCAAATCCTTAGGCTTAGGTAGCGGATCCCGCCAATCCTAATGGATGAGGAAACGCGATAACGCGAAGAAAAAGATGCCTCTCCAAAAGCGTTCAATTTGAATGTATTTTTTTTAGAAACGGTGCTCAAATTATTAAATACAAGCCATTTTAATGAAATTGACGTTCACGAGAATGTTAATAATCTAACAAATAAAATATATAATACACAACGCAAAAGTAGAAGGGCGTAAGTGGCGAGGAAGGCCTAGAGTCTAGGCTTTATTATTTACTGTTTAGGCCTTACACGAAGTATATCTTCTTAAGAGCATGTATAAGTATACACACTTTTTTAAATCATTATCAATGGGCACAAATATGAAACTACTGATATACTGTGAGAGGTGAAATGAAGCAGCCATGTAATATTTACGTCATTATAATTTCATTTTGGGAGTTCATTATTGCAGTCATATCATAATCTAAACCCACATAATGTACTAAGTCACATAACATATTTCGTGCAGTACAATGGTAACCTACTAAACTAGAGCTAGGTCGAGGTACGTAACTTGAAACAAGCTGATGCCTACTCGCAGGTCTGTGCACCGTTTTACCGCAGCTCTTTCTGGTTTACTCTCAAAGGCCCGTGTTTCCATAAAACGGAGCACTTTAAATGACTCGCATATAACCCTTCAAATTACGTGCCTTGACTGGTATAATCCAGACGCTAAATTAGTGATGGTATTGGAAATTAACGCATGCTATAGGGATACGGGTCGCCCTTCAATCCTAGGAGTTTAAAACGTATTCGACCGCGCTAATTGTGGCAGTATTTTCAAGCTATGCAATGGCCAATTTGATTTAATAATAGTGGTATGTCGAGAAACATGTTTCCATCAACAATTTTCCTAATAGATTTGATATGCGCAAGGAGGCTATCGAGGTTCTCAATAACAATAAATACTAAGTGATTTCGTAAAATCGAAGAACTGAACTTCTTATAAAATACGTATACAATATAAATACGTATACTAAAAACAAAGTAATAAGTAGTCACGTTAGAAAAACATTCCTTTACGATTATGAAATAAAAATGATCAATTTGAAACTTGGCAGTTTTTTCTATTAGCTACAGCTGGTATGGTTTGGCGATGGTCTCATTGTCGACAATGATGCTGCATTGTCGACAATGTGGCTGTCGCCGCTATCGAAGGGATTATTCAAATAGCGTCAGTAATTTAGCGCATGGACTTTTTACATTTGTTCATAAATATCATACACCGGGCAGCTATGTTATGTAGAACGCTGTTTCCATGAGTAACAACACACCATATGACAAACTATGCTAAGTTCTTAAATATTTACACTCAAATACCGTACACACTTATCTCATAATTAAGTACATATTTTTAAGTAAATAACGTTAAATAAATAAAACTGCATAAATATGCAATGAGCAAGTTACTGTCCTTACTACATTCTACATAGCAAGCTCCAACTGCCCACGAACGGCAAGAAGTTAACAGGAATCGGCTCCTGTTAGGCATGGAAAAATTGATTCACCTACTTAGTATTAATAATACCCATTAGATTTGAGACATCATAATTCTAAATAACTAGTGATAATGATGACCTTCGAAATATAACAAATAATGAATGACTTTTTTATTTAACTTTTATAAGTAACTTGGAAAAGATTGTTTTTACGTATTCAGAAAACTGTCATGATCAGAATTTCCTAGGCAATTCAGATGAACAAGTTTTCAAAGAGTTTCAAAACAATTAGCCGAAGACGAAGCTAATGTTTCTATAAAATAGTGTATCGGTTCAAAAATTTCGAAATCTAGGTGCGTGTTGGTTTATTTTAGTTTACACGTTGTATATAATCTATCCAAATATTTTCGTATGAGGGCCCGTAATTAGCCATTTTTGTTTCGCTAGTTAACATGGTAAATACATACTGGTGACGTAATTCTGACGAGACGTTAAGATAGTATATTTATATGTTATGTCGTGAAAAACAATCCAGATAATTTTATCCATACTACTTTATTAAATTTTACAGCCACCAGTTGCTGTAAACAAGCACCCTCCCTTGACTTCACTATCCTTAGAAGATAATTCCTGCATATTTCTGTAGCCATCTGCAGCACCCATGGCTGCAGCGGTTGTAGAAATGTTAACCTGCCTGTGTTAACATGAACTAGCTGGTGACGAAAGCATACCAAGTACAATACGTTAAATAAAATTGCTTGAGAAAATTTGCTATTTCATTTCTCTAGAACATCGTAAGAATTTACATGAACTTGGATAGCGATGGGAAATATTAACAACAGAAAAAAATCTGTACGAAGACAAAACTCTGCGTAATGGACTCTGTTACACTAATCATATGAATCTAATTTGCCTAATAATCTCTCCTTCATCATTTTTTTCTTTCTGTTATGTTTAAGCGAACTCTCCCTGCTTTTCTGTCTCATAATTTCCTGTTGTTCAGGTGGCAATTGACTAATGGGCACCGTCTTGCCTGTTAGTTTTTTCATTAATGATTTTATTCTTTCTTTAACTTGCCATTCTGCATACAATTCGGGATCACTTTTTATACGCTGCATTCTTCGTTTTTCGGCCAATCTTTTTTTCGCTAATCTTTCCTCTCTGCTTTGTCTCGTACAATGTCTTTGATCTGAAATTAATAAATTGACATTATATAATATCATGTTGCCTATAACTTACTCGTTTCCTGATCATCTACTTAAAAGTTGTGATCTTGTCGGTGGACGTCTTACCACCGGTTTCAATTTTCCTCAAACCTTTTAGCTCCTAGTACGACACGCCATTATTTCTCTTCACTTCTTAAAACAGCAGTAAGAATTGTGTCGTATCAAGTATCTCAGCGTATTAATTTATTTATTTATGTAAATAGATTCGCTCCAGGTCAACATCGTTCTATCAGGGATTATATAACACAATTCTTACTCCGAAGCTGAGAAATGCGGGTTTGTTTTTTTTACCACTATAATAAAGCGGATATGACCCACCTACCACTAGAAAATAAATCTAATTTTTATTTTTAACACTGTTAGGAACATTCATTTGCCTGCGTAGTCCTCTGAAAGACAGAGGTACTTCCAAATACGAGCAGCAGAACCGAATACGAGATGCTGTATAATATTAGGGGTTAAAGTATGAAATTGCCGATTTGTACTGAAAACTTAAAACTGTTTTTATCTAAGATGTCACATATTTATTTAACCAAAATACACACATCAAAAGTGTCTAGGGATCAACATATATTTTTGCAATAACTTTTCTCCTGATTGATATTAATTAAAATTTTCTTTAAGGATTCATCAAATAAAGTGTTTTCGTTTGTCTACAGTAACGATAAACCAAGTCACCTTTGCATTAATAAAGAAATTTGCCATTTTCATGTCAAAACATTAAAGTTCGAAAAAAAGACTGAAATAACAGTTTTCTTTAAAATTTTATTGGGTAACTTAAACAATTAATAATCCGTGTTTCTACCGCGAACACTAACAACACAAGAACATCGGTTTGGCACACTCAAAATGAGTTCATCCAAATCACGCTGTGGAATGGCCGCCCATGTCCGTTGCAACAACAAAAAAAGGTCTTCTTGCGACTGGATACCCTCCATATTCGGCAGAGCTCTTCTCTGTAGCATATCCCATGCATGCTCAATCGGGTTCAAGTCTGGCGACTGAGCAGGCCAGGGCATGACATTGATGTTAGCTGCGGCGAGAGTCTGTCTTACAACTCTTGCGGTGTGCGGTCGTGCATTATCATGCATTAACTGAAATAAGGGACCGATTTGCACTTGTAGAGGAACGATGACGTCTGATACAATCGTCTCAGCATAAATTTGAGCGTTGAGGTTGCCTCTGATCCAAATCAACTCAGTTCTTCCGCCGATCCAAATACCCGCCCATACCATGATGGTTCCACCACTATAAGGATGGACTTCCTGGCAGGATTTTAATCGCTGTTGGCGTCCAGGGGTTCTCCAGTGTCGTATACGTCTTGTATCCGGTCTCATACCAAAACGAGACTCATCAGAAAAGCACACGAAACGCCATTGTTCTTCTGCCCAATTTCTGTGTTCAAGAGCCCATTGATATCGAATCCTACGATTGTGCATTGCTATAGGTGGTACCCTTAGCGGTCTTCGGGAATGAAGGTTCACTTCATGCAAGCGGTTTCTGACTGTTTGGTCGCTAATTAAGTTCCCTGAAGAGTGATGAAGCGTCACGGCTAACATCATGGCGGTTATTGTTGGAGCTCTTCGAGTTGTGATTTGAATGTATCGGTCTTGTCTCCGTGTGGTGCAGCGATACCGTCCTCCATGGCGCTCAGCCACGGTACCAGTGCTTCGGTAACGTGTCCAAAGTCGACTGATAACACTCTGCCTTGTATTCAGAGCTAAAGCCACAGTACGTTGCCGGGAACCAGCTTCTATCATTCCCACGGCTCTGAGCATTTCTTCCCCGCTTAAATGACGTCGCCGCTCCATAATAACGTTGGTTTTAATCAGTAGTAGGGAAACAGTAGCACTAATAATGTCTTCAATGCGTTGTATGTTTTTATAGGGAAAATATTGACAGCTGATTTTCATCTTTTACTCGAATTTGATTGACAGTTCCTGTTTCAAATTATGAAATGCACCAAAAAGGATCCATATAAATTTATAAAATCATAAATTTATTACAAAGCCACATCTCAATCTCAAGAAATCCGCATAAAAATGCTTGATCCCTAGACACTTTTGATGTGTGTATTTACCCTCATTATCTATACATTGCTGCCATCTAATCGGAAGTTTATTTATGCCTTTACAATAGAATTCTAGGGATCTAGATTCGACAAACTGTGTGAAAGTATTTTGTAATTTTCTTCCCACATGGCAGACGTGGGAAGAAAATTTTTTACCACTTAGAAAATTGTCCAAATCACGAAAAAATGGTAGTCAGTTGGAGCAAGTTCCGGCGAGTACGGACGATGACGTATGGTTTCTAATTGCAGCTCCTGTAGAGTTACAACGATTTCTCGGGCAGTGTGAGCTCTTGTGTTATTATGGAGCAATAAAAGTGAAGATCGATTCACGTGTCGGGGCTGTTTCACCGCACGTTACGCCATCATTGTTCGAAGTTCGGCACAGTAAACATCTGCTGTTATTGCTTGACCTTTTGACCTGGGGTCAGCCATTGAATTTTTTCTTACGGTTATCGTAAAGAATCCACTTTATCTTATTGATTTAATGCAAATGAATCAATATATGTAGGTAAGGTAACGTTAAACCATACTGCTAATTCCTGTGTAGTTTGACTCGGATCGTCTTCCACCATCTGCTTCAATTCAGCGTTATTCACCTGTGCGGGCGGTCTTCCACGTGGTTCGTTCTTCAAATCGAAGTTTCCATTACGAAAGCGTTTAAACCAAAAACACACGGTGCTTTCAATAGCAGTCTCCTTAGCTGTCTAATTTTTTCATGCTCAATGAGCAGTTTGTCTTGGCAGAGGTTACATTTGAAGGACTAAATGACTAAATACATATGGTTTTAGCTGCGTTTAAATAAAATATTGTTGCATATTAAACTTTACATCATTGTACGTTTTATTGATATCAACAATCGTCATGTTATGCATCCGAATTCAAATTTCTGTAACAAGTACTAAGTTTAAGTTTACAACTACAGACAGCATTGTACCTATCAAAGCTGCAGTCACAAAATTATCACACGTACGTGTTTCGTTTTGCACTACGTATTTCGTAATTTATTCACGAAAAGATTTGATTTGTAACCATATAGATACTAAAATGAGAATAGTTATGATGATTTTCTATTTAATTATAATATACTCGTATTTACCCCTTTAAAAAATATATTTATTTTATTTTATTTGGATTTTTTTTTTACTTTTTTCGTATTTCCTCTATTTCTCGTTCTTATAGTTACCCATCGGTCGGTGTCATTATGCTAATAGACTACGTCGCAAAATTTCTTCCTATTAAATTTCTTCTCTATTTACCATTCAACATACATGTAGAAGTCACGTTGCATATTTTCTTAGTATTTCAACTATTTTTTTTTTATATTTTGTCATCACTTTGCCTAGATCCTCGACGTCGAAATGAAATGAATGGTTATTCCATTTTTGAAAGTTAAACAAGCATGCAATAGGCTTGAACTAATTTAAAAAATATAGGTAATTATTTTTATAAATCACAGCGATAAATATGAATTTTGAAAATCCAATTGCACTTAAAATTATATTTTTCTAAAGCGATTGCTTTAGAAAAATATAATTTTGCGATTGCCAGCAAGAGACACATCTACTTTAAAGGAAAATCTTCAATGTGCAATCAAAATAGTTTATTATTGTACTCTTATGTACAGATATACCTAAAGGTATGTATTCAAGTATTAGTAGGTATCGAATTAAAAAAGTTAATGAATCCGATGTCGAATGTTGTAAGTACTCTTGTTGATACTAATACATTCATCTATTTTTATAGCTTGCCAATCAAATAATATAGCCAGTAAAAGAACGTAATATGTCATGGTTTCGTCGTTATTTACTTGATTATCATGCTATGGCGGGTCGATTTCCTCGTGTTCTTGAATAAAGAGATTACAGAGTAAAAAACTGTACTTCTATGTATATGTGTACTCTCAAGAGATAGTGCCATACGTTGTTATACTGCTTCTGTTATAAATCTAAAAGGGTATGGGCATTTTTATACCATCTGTGTGGCCAACAAGCATGCTTTTAGGCCAATGTATCTTTGCAATGTAAAGATTTATTTGTCACGCATGGCCATGCACATTTCTGAAGTAGTTCTTTTCAGCCTTTTGAAGGAATACAGGAATACATTAATCCTGTAGTTATATATCTATCTCTAGTATGTGACTGAAGTTTAGTGATTGTGTATATCAACATTTTTGATTATAGTGTCGCCGATGGTGACCACAGTAGCTCTACACCTCGTCTTGTTCCAATTGTTGCAAGGCCAGTATGTTTTCACTCCTCTGGATCGACCATTGCGAAAGTATCGATATCTACCAATCTGAATTATTGGTTTTCCAAATTTCGATGTTGCATATACTGGATCTAAAATGTACAGCATTATATAAACATGTATACATAAACATATTTCAAGTAACAATATTGTCAATTTTATTTATATATGCTGTTACAGCTATATACTTTTCTAATTGCTACCTTCCTGTAATATAAATATGTATAACGTTCAAAAGTAAAACAGGAAGATTAGCTTAACTTTTGCTATAGGTTCCTTACACTCATACTAAATCACAATATTCATCATACATTTTATCTCTTAGATAGGCTTTATTTACACAAAAAACTTGGTTTCACTTTTATTGTTTAAATCTCGTTATATTAATTTTACATTTAATTAAAAAAAAAATCTTTTTTTGTTATTTATGTCACTGAAACCGCGATCATTCGATCAGATTCACTCCTCGTCGGCTAACGTCCGAATCGTATGAGACTCTTGAGGTACTGGAAACAATAACTTTTACCACATCATTACCATTTGTAAGCATAAAATGACGGACAAAAATAAATATTTCAGATTCTGCAATATAATAACATTGTGTCATAACCGTTGAACTCAAATTTGAGACAAATACATAATGACTGTATAAGAATCATTACGTATCAATCTCAAATTAAATTGCTAATTAGGTTGCCGATTACTTTACGTTCACCATGTAGGTATAATTTCTGAGTTAGATTCCAACAACAAATATATTTGTTGAAGAATATATAGTTCGTGCATCAGAAGAGCAATGAATGTTAAAGAAGCGAGTGAGATACGTAAGGATCGAGTCACGTGGCGCTCGGTTCTCTCTGCCTACCTCGCAATGGATTTGGCGTGAAGTTATAAATAGATAGATAGAACAAATATATTTCAAAAAAACTGTTTCTCTTTCGACAGGACTTGTTGTTATTGTGAAATTATATGTCTAAAGACGTGTAAAGAAGAACCTAAGGAAGATCTGGGTTTCCTTCTGGTGTATGGAGATCGGACGGCAGTCGCTCCAAATAAAAATCTGTATCTTCACCAAATCCCTAGGCTTAGGAAGCGGATCCTGCCAATCCTAATAGATTAGAAAGCGGGATAATGCTAAGGAGAAATTATAATGAGCCTGCATAAAATATTTAGTATGTAACTATCACGCAAGTATATAAATCTTGCTACTACTAACTACCGCATAAATTGCTGTAGCGTAAATTATTTACGCACTGTCTTTAAACACTTATTATAGAATTTACAGTTGTTTAGCAGATAAACAAATATAACAGATGGCATAACAATACTCCTGCATTTACGCGAATTCTTCCAATACGTAACGGAAACGTCCGCCGCGGTTTATGACGTATCGATCGCCATTTTAATGATTATGCGTATTAGCTATCTTCACTATCTCATCATTTATGGTATACAAGGAGACTCGGCATTGGGCATTACTCCATTTACTGCATAGCCACTGGATTTTAGGCCCTTTGTAGGAACAAGTCCGTCGGTAGAACCGATGCTCACCTATTTGTATTATAGGGCGACCCTGACTTGAAACTGTGTACTTTGGTTCTGAAAAATGAAAGTTTGATTTCAGAGTTCTGCCAAACTGTTACCTAATAAGATTAATGGTTATTCACATGAAGGCTGTCCCAAAAACAAAAAGCTACCACTCGTGACGCCATGAGTTAAAATTAAGTATATTAAAATTTTAATTTACTTTAAGCAGCCAACAAATAATGCAATTATATTAAAATAATATACAGCACTATCTTAAAGCAGTGATATTCCGGTGGATAAAGAAACGGCCTATTGGCTAATAGATACCGGGTTCGAACTAAATTTGTGTTTTCGAATTTATGTACATATTTGTAATTATAACTTGCTCTACTTGCAAGGAAAACATTGATAGGAAACCCGCACATTCAAGAAATTATATTTTTAAAGGCGTGTGATCTTACCTAAGAATAAAGTGGTTTTTCCCTTTGGATAGTGGAGGTAGGTCGGCAGTCGCTTCATGTAAAAATCTATATGTTCGCCAAATCCCTGGGCTTAGGTAGCGGACCCTGTTTAATCTTAATAGGTTAGGAAACGCTATAACGCTAAGAAGAAGTCAAAGAGTATACAGCACTCTCTAAGAGTAACTATTGGTTTTAGAAAGTTTTCATAAGAATAAGCTAAAGGCTAATTTCAATATTAGATTAAGACTAACATGAATTATCATGTGTACATGACGTTGTAAATCCTTTTGTAAGTTGTTCCTTTACGTTACGAGTACAAAAGAAAATAGTGGTATAACTTTTAAAATACAATATATAATTTGGTAATTCAGCGGGTGCATACCACATTGAATCGGAAAACTTTACATTTTTGTGAAAATTTTTCGATTCCGTATATGGTGCTTCGAGAAAATATGAATACGCCTACAGAAGTCTTGTTCGAAGAATATGCTTTAAACCTATTAACACTGAACACAGAACTGATTTAAAGAATAATGCGGCGCAAATTGCGTCACGGGAATTGCGACTCGTAGATATTCGACATTGTCAGCAGCGATCATAATACAAACTAAGTGAGCATTCAGATAGTAAACACAGTCACTAATTCCCTTAATATTTCAATAAATTTGATAGTTAATTTCAACATCCTAACGTTAAAAGCGTACGAGTAGAATAGAGAGGTAGGGCGCATCAAAGCAGCCTGTCTGGGGAAGTTACCACCTCACAGAAAACAGCAACCAAAATACAGCAGTCACCAGTAAACTCCTAAGGAGTTGCATTGTTAGCAGCAGATGTGGCATCGCGCGAGTGAAACAAACGTTCATAAGCTTTACAATAACCGCTTTACAATCAGGTGAGCTATGCTTGTATACCTCCCGACGTCGTATAAAAAAAGAACACAAACTATACCAGATTAATTTATTTGGCTAGCAAAATCTTTTTTTAACATATTATAATAAATTAATAAATAAATTATTATTATTATATATTCAATGATTATGAGCATTAGCAATCTTGACTATCGTGTCATTTATAGTTAATAAGGTCACTCTACACTGCTTGTTGCTCCATTTACTGCACCGCCACTGGACGTTGGGGCCTTTATAGCAGCTCCGCCGGTAAAACCGGTACACTCCCATTTGTATTACCGGTCTGCCCTTACTCGAAATTGTGTATTTGGCTCCTGTAAAAGGAATTATTGTTTTACAATCGTAGCGAAGTAATTATCCGTAAAAAATACCGAATAACCTCAATCCTTAATAAATAACCTCAAGAGCACGGCACAATTTAGAGAATTGCAACATGATTAGTTTCCAAAAAACCTGAAAAGATGGATAGTTGCGCATTAATTGGCAGCAAGTCAGTACTTTTTTTACCTTTTGCCTAACTATAGATAATGTGTCCTTGAACTTGTTCTTAACCCTTCGAAACCCGTGTGGTCATATATGACCGCGAAATGTATGGGAAAAGGTATATAACGGGTTCTGAAGGCTAACCTGTAAATTTTCTTCTTAGCATTATCCCGTTTTCTAATCCATTAAGATTAGCAGGGTCCACTATCTAAGCCTAAGGATTTGGCGAAGATATTCATTGCTTTTTACATAGATTTTACTTAAAAGGACATGAATGTTATGTGAAATATGACTACTTATCACATTTATGTTAAATTATTTTCCAATTCGTATTTAAATTGAGTGAAAAATTGTGTAATCCTCATGTACGTATTACAATAGTACTAACATGTTATTAACATGTACTAACATGTAAAATCAAATAACCTTGATTTCAATATAAACAGCAAACACTTTACCTAGCACGAAAAAATCAAACATAAATAGATGTATGGTATAAAATAAAGACCGCGTCTTATGGCGCTCGGTTCTCTCTGCCTAGCCCGCAAGGGATCTGGCGTGAAGATATACATACATATAAAATAAAAGCTAAAATTACGAAGTCGAACATTTTCTGAGGTGTATCCAATCTCTTGTTTAAAGTGAACATAAAATTGGGATTTTTTTGACAAAAGTATATTTGTAACTTGTAAATCAATACTTTATTTCATATATGAGTATGCACCACTGAATTAAGGCATTGATTTAAATTAAAATGCATCTGGAAGGATTTTTTCGATTTCGGAAGTCAGATTTCAGTTTAGGGTAATGGGCTACGGATGTGTTCAATTCAATCACTGTCTATGGATCGGTTATTGCAGTCAATTAAGTCCATTCATGGATAACATGTACAGCTCTTTGCTCTTAGACAGTGCTCAAACAAAAGACAAATTATTTCTCGTCCTCTGACTCTAGTTCACCTTCTCCCTATTCTAGGGTAGCAACAAGTACATTTACAGGCAATTAGATCTAACTTTGTGTACTTCCGTCACCAGTTAGTTCACGCGAACTTGCACTGAATGCCACCCACTCGCTACCGTTAGTCGATGCATGACGTCGCTATATTGACTGCTGTGGTTATCTCTCCCTCGACTACTGTGCTCGTATCTGCGATCGTTCAGTATCTGGAACTGCATACATCGGCTACCGCTGTTGCCCGGGTTGCCCGTGCTTTATACGAGACCCTCAAGTAGCTGATATCTGTGTTCCGACTACCGTCATCGTTAACAAAGTGCCGTCCGTCGTTGTCCCCTTGTCGAAATCTATGGTGTTTATCCATCATTCATATAAGTACAAAACATACAGAACTCTATGTTCTCGTATGCTTTAGGATCCCTAGGTTAAGGTAAGGATGATAAACACGACAAAAGCTGATGTTCGAAATTACAAATAAACGCTAAAGCTGACTGTGTGACCTACATACTTGCTGACCCTACTTATAAAAAAAAAAATAACAAGCACGAACATTTGACAAAATAAAAAGTATACAATACCATCACTCTTACTACTAAATTAGCATCTAATGGTTATGCTTCCCTCTGAAATGTATTATCGTCTCGTCTACAGTCCACAGGCACGCCCGGCACCCGGTCTTACTCCAGCAGTTGCAAGTCCACTGAACCTTGGGGCCCTTACTCTGGTTTCGACGATTGTACCTGTACTGCCCCATTTGGATAACTGGACGACCAAACAAGGACTTTGCGAAAATCGGCTCATCTGCAATTTAAGATTATTGTGTAACTCTCTTTGAATTTTAATATAGAAAACCACGTACGGAAACTTGAGCCCTTACATGCCATTATATCAAAAAACTTCAGAATAAAAAAATATTTAAAAATAAATTTTAGTTCCTCCATCACTTATGATAAGTTATCTTCGTGCCAATGTCAAATTTCAATATTCAAGCACAACCCAAAGAATTCTATAGGTTTCATTCACGCACTAATTGCTTTCAATAAATTAGTTTAGAGCCATAAGGTTTAATTACAATGGGTCAGAATCTTTTTGTACACTTGATATAAAACCGCAGTTAAGTTAGGTTTGGTCCAAAGTTAAGACGTAGTTTAGACAAGAGCAAAATAGAAATATTCCATTATCTTAACACACATTTACATTACATCTCTACACAGATGGAAGTATTTACTTTTATAAAAAGACTGTTCATTTAATATAAGTATAGACATGATGATATGTATAGACATATCATAAACCATAGCAGGATCAAGTTTCACTTTCTTTTCAGTTACATATCTATCTATCTATAACTTCATGCCAAATCCCTTGCGGGGTAGGCAGAGAGAACCGAGCGCCACGTGATTCGAGCCTTACATATCTCACTCGCTTCTTTAACATTCATTGCTCTTCTCGTGCACGCTCGCCGGTTTCTAGGGCTCCTGATATCACCTTCTGATAGAACACGACCAATTTGGTCATGGTAGGTAAGTCTTGGCCTTCCTCGGCTCCTACATCCTTCCACTTTTGCATTGAATGTCTGCACCGTCATTCTTCCATCCTGCATTCTTTCTACATGTCCGAACCAACGGAGCATGCCTCTTCTTATTTTGACACCGACGCTCTGTTTCAGACCAACTCTGTTTCTAACATTTAGTTACATCTTCATCAAATATTCACTAAATAAGAATCATTTGGTTTTCGAGAGTTTCTGAAAAACTGTGCATGCTACATCACTGAAACTTATGTATGCCCTATAGGTACAATAAAAGAAGAATGATCAAAATCGGTCCACAATTGGCGCAGATATCGCGTAACAAATATACAAACAAAATATCATAATCTTAACAACAGCGCACGGGCAGCAGCTCACGTAAAATAAAAACACATTTACAAACTGAGTCTTTAATATCACATTGTGTTTCATCAATGATTATGAATATTCGTAACCTTGATGATAGTCTCGTCAATGGTGGTGACGGAAGCCCGGCAGCCACCCCAAGACCACCGGGCGCACAGCCACTGCGCCTTCGATCCCTTGCATCGACTGTGACGATTATACCGATATCTACCCATATTTAACACCGGTTTACCACGTCGAGACTCCGAGAACCATAATCGATCTGAAAGTGTAAAAGGAAATTTAAACATACATTGTTCTTCAGGTGGATCCCACACGCTACATGCTACGCGCTACGCGACGGTGCGCGTGCAAACGGAGCCACGCACGTGGCGGCAGAGACGCAGATCAGCATCCCCGTGCTTCTTTAATCTGCGTCTCCGCGCGAGAATGCAGCGTAGGACATCCCTGCGCCAAATAAAGACAAATCTACATTGCGCAGTCGATCGCCGTGACGATAGTACATATACGCTGATCCGTTTTTATATCTATCTATCTATAACTTCACGCCAAATCCCTTACGGGGTAGGCAGAGAGAACCGAGCGCCACGTGACTCGATCCTCACATACCTCACTTGCTTCTTTAACATTCATTGTTCTTTTCATGCACGCTCGCCGGTTTCTAGGGCTCCTGACATCATCTTCTGATAGAACACGACTAATTTGATCATGGTAGGTAAGTCTTGGTCTTCCTCGGCTCCTACATCCTTCCACTTTTGCATTGTATATCTACTTCGTCATTCTTTCATCCTACATTCTTTCTACATGTCCGAACCAACGGAGCATGCCTCTTTTTCTCTCTTTCATACCAAGTCTGCTTCTAACCTCATCATTGCGAATACGGTTTACAAGCGTTACGCCGCAAATTTTGCGCAACGCTCGCATTTCAACGGCGTTTATCCTACTTTTATGCTCTCTATGCCATACTCAGCTCTCGCTTCCATAAGTAAGCGTTGGGACCAGCACTGCATTGTGTATAGCCAGCCGTGCCTTCTGGCTCAGATTTTTACCGCCAAGAAGTTTTCCCAACGCTCCATTCACACTATTCCCAGCACTCAATCGCCTTTCCACATCTGCGGTGTACCTTCCATCCCTGCTGAAAGCGCATCCAAGATATACAAACTCATCCACTTGTTCCAACACTTCATCATCTACCGTAATCCTTACATTGGTTCTGGTTTTATAAGAATAATATTGTACTCATTCAAAATGCTGCAGTTATTATATCAATTTGGTTTTTATATACTCAAATTAGAAGACACCGAGCCCTAGAAGATATTGGATGCATCCCTTTTTACGAACAAGATCGTTAATATGGATCATTTGCATTAAATTATAATGATTTAAGAAAATATGAAGACAATTTTTTCAACCACACACATAAGTCAACTGCATCCTTTGATTACTTGTTAAACAAAATTCGGACGACCATTACTGGAGTAGACACAAATTTTCATCTTTGCATTAAGCCAGAAGAAACGCTTTGGGTTACACTAAGGTAAGTAAACTTAATTTTAACGTCACAAATGTTACAGACTACAGTCGGACGAAGACAGTAGCGCCGCGTCTCGTCCATGTTAGAAAATAAATATCTGACATAAATAAAAGATAATTTGACTAGGGACTTCTCCAGTGCCCCACCTCCTCCTCACGGAAGACCGCAGACTGATAGTAGTTCTCTGGAGGATTGTTGTGTTCCTGCGAGTGAGTGAGGTCGCCGGAAATTGAGTTGAGGAGTTACTGCGTTGGCAGCAGGGGTGGCGACGCGAGAGTGGCACAACTCGCATTGCATGCGTTACATGATATAATGATCGTTATAAGAACTTCATTGTTTTAAATTGACGTCAATAAAACCTCATGATTACTTGATGACATTTTGATTATTTGATCGAAGTCTCTATGATAACTAGGGCCAAATTTACGTATATTTTCCCGTGTTGAAATATTTTATAGTAACTGTTGTTTTCACTTGGGTATACTTACCTCTTCATCTATAAACTAGCACACTCTAACGCGGAGGATAATCTTCATCGGTCAGATATGACGAGCTATGTGGCGCAGTGGCGAAACGCGCTGTTACATTACCTTGACACCAACGCTCGTGGGATCGATTCCCACACTGGACAAACATTTGTGTGCATGAACATGTCTCTTTGTCTTGCTCTGGGTATTTTTAAGAGAGGCAAGGCGCCTGGGGAGGTACATCTACCTCACAGAAAACCACGGCCTAATTACCTAACAACTCCCAGGACGGTTCTTGTGTTCTTGCGTGTGAGTGAGGACACCAGTAACCTACTAAGGAGTGGCATCCCGCGAGTGACACCTAATGTATTACCAGCGTAGTAATGTAACGTAATGTATTCATAGGCTACGGTAACTACTTTACGTCAGATGGACAGTATACTTAAATGCTTCGCGACATTGTATAAAAAATGAACATATTAATATACAAACAAAATATCTTTATTTCAAACACTGTAGGTTCCTTGTACAACAAAATACAACGAATGCATGTTACGCAAGCACGATAAGAATCTATTACAAGTATTAGGACATCTCAACAGCTTCTGCACATGACGATTTCAATCTATAATCTTGTTCGTAATGGTACGAGAAAGAGAAAAATATATAGAATGGACGAGTTTAACGTCTGCGCATTTAATCGGTGCACTTTAAGGCCGAAATTACAAATTTCATTTCAAGGAAATGACCTACGGAATACCGATGAGACCGATGTTACGCAGTAACTCAATTCACCGCTACGGGTCGGGGGGTGAAGTAGAACGCGCAGCTGTTATTGGTTAGTTCGCGGATCAACATCGCGACGCTTATCGGTTTATTGGTTAAAATATTCATCCACTGGTCAGTAGGTTCGAATCGCTGAGATATTTAGGCGCTAAAACACACCGTTTTTGTGAGAGCAGGGTGAATTCGTTCATTGGTTTACGAATAAAATCTTAAGCTAACAACTGGTACTGCATAATTCCACGCATAACTCTAGTTCCCTATATGTTATATATGTATATAGTTATATATATTCATTTAAAAATTCTATCTAATATCTTTGGTTTTATTAAATTGAAAGTAAACTTAATGCCTAGCTGTTGTAATCCAACCATTATAAGTGATAGTGATAGTCATAGGCGATCTATATTTTTTTATACAACTAGATTGGCAAACAAGCATGCGGCCCGCATCAGATGGTAATCACCGCAGCCTGTTGACGCTCGCATCACCACGAGGATGTTACTCGCGCGCTGCCAATCTTGTGACCTAAGAATGTTTCGTCACAGTACCCAGTAATTTTTCTGCCCTGTCTCACCCTTCAAATCGGAACACAGCTACATAAATTTAGCTGCTTGGCGATAGAAATAAGTGAGACAGAGGTACCCATGCAGACGACTTTTGTACAAAGTCTCCCTCTGGTAAAATTGATAGGTTATAGCCCTACCAGAGACTACTGTAAGCGTGCATTGGTTGAAACTTTATATTACGATACTATACACCGTATTCTCAGTGTATAAACATAGCGTCTGTAGGAACGCAAAAGTGACACTTTTATATACACACGCCCGGTGTGTATACTAGGGCACCCACGTTCAAACCATCTGTGTTTAAATGCGGGGCTTGTTTTCAAACAACTCGGTGTATACACAGGGTGTAAGGTATGATAGTCCAAACTAAGTTGAGGTGTCAGTGTCTAGATCAATTCGCGTTAATATTTTCTATATTTAAACGTAACTATTGCGTAAATAACCACGGTCATATTAGCGCTTTACGTCCTCTCCGACGGTTATACCCGTATTTAATGGAATACTGATATTATGCCAAGTCGGTGACTAAGAGAGGCAGGGTGCATCAAAGCAGCCCGTCTGGGGAAGTACCTCCACCTCACAGAAAACAACTCCAAAGAGGGTTGTTTTGTACCTGCGTGTAAGTGAGGTCACCAGTAAGCTCCTAAGGAGTTGCTGTGTAACCAGCAGACAAACATATTTTATGTGTCACTCAGGAGGCATGGCGCGAGTGATACATATAATATGTTACAAGCGTTAATAGGCTACGGTAACTGCTTTACGCCTCCCGACGTTGTATAAAAGAAAAGCGCATTTGATACTTTCATGGTTTCCTTACATTCATTGATAATTAATGCCTGATCACTGCGAACACTTTTCAACTATGGTACCTATTGGCTATTTACATAACCTACGATATTTATATCGGTATTTACCAATGTATAACAGTGCAACAAGCAACGCAATGATTATGTTGACTTGCTGCCTCGACAATTTCTTTGACTACAATGGCAAATAATACCCAGCATTTAAATTTCGAGTATTGCGTACTTATCTGCTACTTTAATAGTTTCTTTACCTACAGTTTATATTACGTTTCCAACCTCTGTGATGAAAAAAAATCTGTGTCTAGTAAAAAGCAAATCAGTGATTATGCTCATTTGTGACTTTAATGATTTCTTCCTCTACTGTGGTGACGAACGCCCGACATTTAGCTCTCGACCACTGCGTACACAGCCATTGTGCTTTTGGGCCTTTACATCGACTGCGACGGTTGTACCGGTAATTACCGATGTTTAATACCGGTTTACCGCGTCTAGACATGGAAAACCACAGAGGATCTGGAAAAAAATGTTTGAACATTAACAAATAGCGTAGCATTCTGAGTGACTGATTGACAGGCAAGGTAAAGGCTGAAACGGTGTAGACGCATGGAATTTTGCACTGAAGTTCCTTCTACATGTTGATCAAAAATTAATTTTAAAGTTACCTAGCGAAAATTGTTTAGATATTTTCCTTAAAAATTAGATAATCGCTCTTAAAAAATAAAATTAAATGATGAATCATCAGATCACTTTTGTACCTTAATCGACTCCCGCCAAGCACGGATGGGTGGGGAGCCAGTGAAGATGAGGCCATTTCAATGATAACAGGTGTGGTGTTGTGTAGTCTATGGTTAATATTTTTCATGAGGGTCATAAATGTTCCTACTGGAAAATATTATTTAGCCGTCAATACGAAAATGAGAATTTTTGAATGGGGTAGTAATCTTCGTCAATTATAGGATAACTTGCCCAGAAAATCGAAAGAAATATTTTGTTGTTCAAGTTCTTCTGAGTCATACTGTACCATTTTTCTGAGAATATCTATTTGTGTTAGTGTGTGTCCGGGGGGAACATAAACAAACTTTTTGTGTCAATTTTCTCCGTAATTTGCCCTTTTAACGTAATTTGTTTTAACGTAATTTGCCCTGATAAGCGTTTCAGATTAATCAAGCATGTTTTATTTAATTTCTGCTATTTGCCAATAGGTAACTTGCCACTACGCCTAGTTTTTTTTTCTTTTTTACTTAATGCCTTTTCCATATATGGCTTTTACTTCATAATGACTATATTTCATTGTTCGTCGTTTCAAAACGCTATCACCTCGAAAACCAATTATTATTAAATGTAGCTAAGAAGTAAATTGTCATATTTTTATGTCCTACCTAGTGTGGTTTACCTTAGCCGATGGGTACTCGCGTGCAACATGGGGAATTTGCACCTCAACTGCTAACGCAACCTTTCAGTTAACCTCATCCACACGCTGTATATTATACTTTCTTTTGACCCACTTTGGAAATGAATTTCTAAACAACCTTCCAGGTGTTAATAGTATTTTTAATAAGTGAGAGGCGTGAGAGTCCTGTCGTTGAGCTCAATCGGGTTTTGGGGTTATGTTACAATTAGTAAATGGGGTTCCAATAACCTGGTTGAGTTTAATGCCAAGAAAACTCAGGTGTGCGCGTTCACAACAAAAATGTCCCCATTTCACCCCACTCCCAGTCTTCAGGGCGCTACCCTCAATATGCAAGATAGCCTGAATATGCTAGGCATGGATATTCGTTGCGACCTAAACCAACGAAATTATATTGAGAGCCTCAGCTTCAAAAAAACTCGGAGTCCTGAACAGGGTGCGCCGGTTCTTCACGCCGGACCATTTTTCTTTGTCTTCTTTATAAGACTCAAGTTTGGGCCTGCGTGGAGTATTATTCGCACCTCTGGGACGGCTCCGCACAGTATCTTCTCGAGAGGAAGAGGTCACGAAAACCTAGAACCTCTGCAACTTCGTAGGGACATAGGCTTACTAAGTAAATTTTACCGCCTGTACCATGGTGAGTGCTCTAAGGAACTATTTTCCCTTATCCAACCCTCTCCCTTCCGTCATAGAACCACACGTGCAGGCTTGCGATGGCATCATTTCACTGTTGAGGACATTTTACTGAAAAGTTCGGCGACTCCTATCTGTGTCGAATTATTAAAAAGTGGAACGCACATTTGTTTCCTCCTTCCTACAACATGGGATCCTTTAAACGAAGCGTGAAGAAGCACCTGGCGGGCCAGCATGGTAGGGTCAACTAACAGGACATTGTAATCTTTTGGCAGTTGCCGCTGCAATTTGGGCTCCTCTTTTCGCTTACCAACAGGCGAAGCGGAGCCACTATTCTGTGCCAAATTAAAAAAAAAATCACACAACTAGTTCACATCACGTCTTGAAAAGGCAGCCAGTGATAGTGAAGGGTAATAATCGCTACTATCAACATATCTCCTACATACACTCGAGAGAAAAATCTTTGCTTAAATGTTATATAAATGTATGAAAAATACTAATAAATTGTAAAATTGTATAATTTGATAATTGTAAGATATTCTATACTAATCTAAATAGCGCTATACTATCTGACTCTATACTAATATTACAGATAATTACGCTTAAAAGAAAACATTCATTATAGGCAATTTGATCTAAACTACTTTGTGTGCTTCCGCTCCCGATTAGTTTATGCGAACTACTGCCGGCCGGCACCCACCCACTACCGTTAGTAGATGCATGCCGCCGCTGCCATGGCTGCTCCGGTCGTCTCTGCGAGTGTTCGCCATCTGAAATGTGAACCGCATGCACCCGCCACCGTTGTTGCCCTGGCTGCTCCGGTCGTGTCTCCGCGACACGTGTTTCGCCTCTCCACGAGGCATCCTCAGGCGTTGTAGATGTTAGTCGTTAGAATAACATGATACGAATCTACCAATTATCGCATTTATTCCACTTCCATGCTCTCTCTGCCATACACAGCTTTCATTTCCATAAGTCAGCGTTTGTTAGAGATTAGAATACTCAATCAAAAATGATGGAAAAATAAATAAAACAATTATTTCATTTTATTGTATATACTTGTGCTAGGTATGCAAACAATAAATAAAAAATAAGTACAATTGGATCAATCACATTTAATCTAAGGATCAGCAATCACTTAACTATTGACATAGGCGTGCTTAAATGTATTGTTGTCTTATCGAGTAGGTGATAGAACGTGTTTTAGTAACATAACTTTATGCAAATTTTGCCGTAGAGCCGAAAAATGACCTGATAGTACACGTTAGCAATATATATTATATACTAGCTGTGCCCGCGACTTCATACGCGTGGTATTCGGAATAAGAATAAGTTATGTTCACTAACAAGAGAAAATTGGAATCGTCAAAATCTCCGAAATTCACCATTATAAATTTATATAAACTTTCAATCATCATAATTTTACAGACCATAATATATAGTTAACCTAGTTTCAGCCAATGTAACTGAACAGTTACTTTATAACATTTTTATCGAACGATTGTTCAGCGTGATTTTTTAAATTGAAATAGTTTTTTTTATTAAGTACTGATTGAAATAAAATAAACACTAAATTTTAAGTGAAGTTTACGTATACATTAAGCACAAACGCACAGACAAACAGACAAAAATTCTAACAATCATTGTTTTCTATTACGTTCATAAAGTCCCCAATAATAGTTTTTTATTTTCATATATCTTCCATGTACAAACAGCGATTAGTTACATTATTATTATATGTATAGATTTCAAGCTCATCAGTTGGGTAAATTAGGTAATATCGTTCCAAAAAGGCTGTCATCTCCAATCAAATATTTTTATGAGGAGGTTACTTTGCAAGAGATATCTATATATATATTACTCTGAAAAATTCCAGCTAGAGACTCGCTATATGTAGATTACTATTATCTACTAGTAAAGTCGCCGAAAACCGAAATACGAAAGCTTAGTTTTGAAAATGCACCGACAACTTGGACGTCCGGTGGCGTGTCAGTGAGCCAAGTAGAAGAATTAATCACGGTCTAATAGAAGCAACTCTTCTTTTAAGAGATGATGTCACCGCTAACTCACAAATAATGTATTTTAACGTAACTGCTAAACATGCTTCAACACATACACACACGCCCAACGCCGGCACTGCCTATGTATGGTACTTCATTGCAATTAATGCCATCTCCATGAAGGAAAGAACCCCCTACTACCCCCTGTTTTGCCAGTTTTATTAACTATGTTCACAGATCAATATCGCGTCCCTTATTGGCTTATTGGTTAAAAGAACCTCGCATTGGTTTAGTAGGCAAAACCGCTGAGGTATTTAGGCGCCAACACACTACTTTTTGGTGAGTGAGGGGGGAGCTCGGTGGCGCAGTGGTGAAACGCGCTGTTACGCTACTTTGACACCTCTCGCGCTCGCTAGTGGGTTCGATTCTCACACAGTACAAACATTTATGTGCATAAACATGTCAGTTTGCCTTGGTCTGGGCATTTTCTATGTATAATAAGTATATATATATACAAAATATATATATATTTACGCATGTTTATCAATAGTCTAGTACCCATAACACAAGCTTCGCTTACTCTAGGGCTGGATGGCGCTGTGTAATTTGTCCGACAATATTTATTATTATTATTAGTGGTTTATTGGTATGTGGCCACCACCGACCACACAACACCGTGTATCATGCATACAATGAGATCGCTAAACAATTTAGGCTCGACTGTCGAAGCAACAGAAGATTCCTAACAAAAATATTAAACGTGATTGTGTCTGTCGACCACTTTGACCAGCACGTTGTCGATTGTAACCACCGAGCTGCGACACCGGCCATCTCGCCATTTTGCGCATCTCCATGTTGCCTTACTATTGTTGGTACTGTGCTGGTTGTATCGACGACCGGCCCAGATTATCACAGGACGACCGCATCGCGACTGACTAAATATAGGACCTGTAATACAAAAAATATTTGATGTTTCCTCAAAAAAAAAACGGAAATAAACTTAAATTTGCTTATTTGTATCGTTAATAAAAACTAAAGTCATGTAACATTGCCACAGGACAACCTTTGCTCAGTGAGTGCATTTAGGATAAGTGGTAATAGAAAAACATGTTTAAAGAAAGTGATTTGTATTTATTAACAAATTATGTATGTAGTACTACACATATAGTAAGTATTACACCACCAAAATGAATAGGACACGGCTTCAAAGTGAATCGATAAACAGCAAAATTCTTCGCGGTGTTAAACTGAAATAACACTTTTACATATCCTCTTGAGAAATTAAGAGAATTGAGAAAGGTCTAAAACAGATTGAATATTTATACGATATTTAGGCGCTCAGCAGACCGTCGCCGCGTCGCGTCGTCGTTTTGTATTTTCGCGAAGCAATAAAGACCGCGTCTGTCCGCGGGCACAAACGCCATGATCTTTATTTCATTTTTTTGATACCACGTCGGGAGGCATACAAGCATACGTCTCACCTGATGGAAAGCGGTTACCGTAGCCTATCTCTCGCAATACATTAAGTATCACTCGCACGATGCCAACTCTGCTGCTAGCACAGCAACTCCTTAGGAGCTTACTGTTGACCCCACTCAGGAACACAACAACCCTCCAAGAGTTGTTATTTGGCGGCGGTTTTCTATGAGGTGGAGGTACTTCCCCCGACGGACTTCGATGCGCCCTACCTCTCTTACACAACATAGGCGGTCAATTTGAACACTCGTTCTATTCAAGCGTGTATCAGGGAACTTCTTCCCAGAAGAGCATGCGGCGAGGATTGAACTATCAATTCTGCCGCGCTTTGATTCAAGAGGGTAGCCACGGTCAAGCCGCATCACACGTGCATGGCGGACAGCGGCGCGGTCGTTTTGTCCTCCGTGTTGAGAGATTTCCAAAACTCTATCGTCCGCAGCAATATTGACCGACCCGCCCAGCCGCCGCCGCGCTGTCTGCCAAGCACCTTAAGATATTGTACTTACAATATATTGAGACTACATTAATGTTGACCCTTGATCGTTAATTTGGACTCTGTTTACGCCTTTTGTTGTGGATTTCGTCGATATGGCCGAACGTACGTAGAGAACTGTCAGACACGTGAGTTCGTTATACGTCTTAGTAACTATTTCGATCGTGAATCTCAAAATGGAGGTCCAATTTTACCTATAACGTCAGTGGTTGAACGCGTAGCTGATGCGCTTAATATTGAACAACGAACTGTTAGACGATTAACTAAAGAAAAATATGGCGAGACTAGCACAGAAGAAAATAAACTTCACACACCAAAAAAGAGAAAACGAGCAAAACCAGTCGTAGGCATCGATAGCTTTGATACCGATGCCATCCGAAGACATGTGTACGGCTACTACATACGGAAGGAGTATCCTACAAGAAAAAAGTTAGTGCAATCACTGAAGGAAGCTGGATTATTATTCGGTGGGGAAAGTTCTTTAACGAAGATTTTGAAGACCGTTGGATTTCGATACAAACAATGTAACAAACGAAAAATATTGATGGAAAGATTGGGTATCATGATGGCAAGATATTCTTTTTTACGGCAAGCGAAAGAAATTGAAAATTGGCAAAATGTTGTGTTTTTAGATGAAACATGGCTTAATGCTAACCATACTGTAAGCCGTTCTTGGACCGATGACACTGCAGCATCTACGTCCAGTGTTCCTGTTGGAAAAGGATCGCGACTTATAATTTGTCACGCCGAAACCATCAACGGGTTTGTCGAAGGTTCTCTCATGGCTTTTGCGTCAAAAACCATTTTTATTTATTATGATTATGAAAGATATGTGGAAATCCTACTAATATTATAAATGCGAAAGTTTGTATGTATGGATGGATGTTTGTTGCTCTTTCACGCTTAAACGGCTGAACGGATTTGAATGAAATTTGGCACGTAGATAGATTATGATCTGGTTTAACACATACGCTACGTTAATTGACTCAACGGAGGCGGAGCCGCGGGCAGCAGTTAGCAGGTAATATTTTAGAAAACAAACTTATAATTAATGTAGGTGATGATAGCAGTGACAACAGTGAAAATAGCAGTATGGACGAATCTGATTAAATATGGCCTTTTGTGGCACCTTATTTGGTCTCTTTTTGTATTCATTTGTTTCTTGTGTGCATATAAAGTATGCATATTCATTTTCATTCCAATATTCAGTTCGTTCAAATATATTAAGTAAACATTTATATTTTTATTTTATTAAACCTTTTTAATCAGGTACTACTTGCAACAAAAACTTAGAGATTTGATTATATTTTTTTCGAGTATAAATTGACATTTCACATCACTATTATAATATGTCACAACGGCCACCATAGCGTGCCGCTACTTTAAGTAGGCACATTATAACGTATCCATTACGACGTTAGCTTTTACAAATTATAAATTATCTATCTATCTATAACTTCACGCCAAATCCCTTACGGGGTAGGCAGAGAGAACCGAGTGTAAGTTATAAAAAGGGTAAACTTCTAGGAAAAAAAATAAAGGATATTCGTAAAACATTTTAATGCAAGGTTATATGTTAAAACGTTGTTTAAAAATGTTTATGTTCGTTCCTTATGTTGATGATTTCATTGTCGTGTGTCCTAATAGAAGCGCGGCATCCTTGCGGCCATTTCACGCACACGTAGTATCCTCGATTTCCCTTACTGCTACTGTGAAAATTAAATCTGTTTTCGTCGAATATAATCACCGGTTTCCCGTATTTCGATGTAGTAAATATTGGACCTGTAATCATTCCAAAAGCAGTATGTAATTATACGCGATTGGATCAACGTAAACAAGTAGTGATGTGCTGAGCCTACTAAATAACAAAATGAGTTATTAAATTAGATCAAGATAGAAGTTACAATAATTTAAAGCTGTAAAAGGCCAACAGGTGATTTGTATAGGACTTTAAAATGAACTAATTTAAATAAGAAAGTTACTAACACGCAAATTATGTAAAGTTTTACTACTAGGAGTAAAACAGGCTATCGAGTATCTTTCGTTGGTTAGTTTAGAATCACTAATTACATAAGTACAAACAACAATGCATCAGTCCAATACAATCTATTGGATTGCAATTATGAACTAATACTGCACCAATATACCGATTACAGTCATCGTCATCAGGCTACGCACACAGATTCACGCCCGGTAGCTATAGTGCTATGAATGGTAAAGAAGTGAGCGAGGTGGGTAAAGACTGAGCCATGTGGCGCTCGGTTCTCTCTGCCTACGCCGCAAAGGCCTTGTTGTGTAGATAGATAGATGCTCTACCACTAAGGTGACAAACAAGCATTTCTGATGGTAAGCAGTAATCATAGGCACTTGCAGCACCACTGGCGTCATACGTTGCCCATCCCAATTTTATAAATGTAGAGGCGCCGAAATGCTTAGTGTGTGACAGAGCGGAAGGGGGGAAGCAACCCTGATGATCCTCCAATTAGTAAACGCGTTTGAATAGAAACTCAAAAAAATCTTGGACCTGCCCAGCATATGACCGTTGGCCAGGAAATTTTCCGGCGATTTTATAGATTAGGTACACTTGTGCTAAAGAATCTCTCAGGTATATTGCCTGGTCAGGTCAAGTTTGTAAATCTTGTATAGATTTACAAACTTGACCTGATCGCGTCCCAAACCCAGAAAGGGAAGAGTGGTTAGTGTTTCTGGCGGTTCCTGCATCACAACTTGCCTTTGTTAAATATCCAATATTAATTTATAGGATTCACACCATTTTCCAGAATATTCTTCATTTATTTTATTTATTGTAATTAACAGATAATATAAAAAACAATACCTACGCTATTTCTGGCAGAAAATGTTTGCACGAATATTTTTTGTTTGTACCAACATTTATACTGTACCATTTTAAGGAATAAATGATTCTGATACTGATATTTTTATGTGTTTCAAATAATTCAACGTTAATTGCCTAAATTAAATATGTTTATTTATTGAATCCTTAATGAGAAAACAATATTTACAACCATAAATTACATTAACCGAGTAGGTACTCGAGATTTAAAACGTTTTACTCGGCCAAGTGCTACAAAACGTGCAAACTACACCGAGCAATACCGATTACTCCTAGCATCTCCAGATATAATTGTGTACGTTATAATGCTTATAAGTTATAACATTTTCTCGTCAAAAATGCTTATGTTCGTTCCTTATACTAATGATTTCATTGATATGAGTCCTGATAGAAGCCCGACATCCTTGTGTCCACTTTACGCACACAAAATATCCTCGCTTTCCCTTACTGCTACTATGAAGGTTGAATCTGTTTTCATTCAAAATAATCACCGGTTTTCCATATTTCGATGTCGTGAAAATTAGCCCTAAAATACACAAAAATATTTAAACATTTAATAAAAATGTGGTAAATAAGCTTTACGAACGAATCGTGCTGGGTTCAGAACTAACTAGAAGTTTGGCGTGACCTGCAACAACGCAGGAGTGGGCGATGGAGTATCGGAGCGTAGGGGGGCCTCCTCGTCCTGTCATGCCTCGCCGTCCCTCACCACTGTCGCCAGCCCAATACCTGGCATTTAATAATGCGACGCCTGTGTTCAGAGCGAACAAGAAGTTTGGTACGATCTACCCACTAATGTTACAGTCCAAAAAATAGTTATAACTCAAAAATCTTGTTCGTATGTTTAAACATAATTTATTTTTAAAGAACATCGAGGAAACAAAAGTAACTTATTAACACACTTAAAACACCACCACCATGTACCACAGAACATATGAATCTTATAGAGGTCTTAGCACAAAATTGGCACAAAAATCAATATCACCGTTCATTTTCGTTCGTTCTGTAACGTAGAATTGTAGTACATAGTTACATTACAGCACGAACGTGTGATTCGTTCGCGCTCACACACACTTGTAAGACTTAATAGACTAAGAGCGTTTAATTATAATGTATAAGCGCTTGATAGATCTGTTATAACGTTTTCAGTGACAAACAAATAAATAAAAATAGCTTTTTAACTTAATAATTCGATATTTTAACATAAATTGCGGTTATCACAAAATAATCCATTAAGTTACTTCATAAATATAATTCTACAGGCAGTTAGATATTTTTTGTACCCGTTAGTTGGTAACAATTTGTTGACAAATTGATTTTACATCGAATATCGTAGCTTATACACGCCACACAAAGATACACATATTGCGACTTCAGCTGACATGCTTGTGGTATTTCCACAGGGGTTTCCTGGCCCGCAGAAACAACGATTTTCCACTGAATTTTTATTTATACCCTGTCTAGAACATGAGATACTTCATCAGATGGACTGCTCCTAGTTGAATATGACTCTGCCGTAATCAGATTGCTAAGCGACAGGATGTACTACGAGCAGGAGATAATAACATTATCACCTGCTCGTAGCTTATAGCTTATAGCTTTAAAGATGGTCCCATTTACACCCCATGGGCACAGTAGAGAAATACAAAAGTAGTGTAACGTCAAAGAAACATGATTCGAACGCAAGCACATAAATGCGTGCCGATTCTTCAAAATTCGCAGTCAAAGTGGTTCCAGCTGGATCTCTTCGACTGTGAAACGACTGTTCATGTATTAAGGACTGTATACACGGCCGCTTGCTGCTCGAAAAATTTAAAAATGATAACGCTACCTCTCTAACACAAGCGTGAGAAGGAAAACCAAACCTTTCTTAGGTTAGGTCTTTCAAAATATAATTTCTTGGACGTGTGGGTTTCCTCACAATGTTTTCAATTACAAGTCCGAAAATGCGTCCGAAAAACTTACCATGACTCGTACCAGGAACCAGTTGACTAATACGCTAGTACGAGTAGTATCCACTAGACTACCATTGCTCTTATTACAATGTTCTCTATTACCTCATCATTCGTCCGAATAAGTATTAAACTACAAATCTAGCCACATTATAATGCAATTTCATAACAATAAACGTTTCATATAGTTACATAGAAAGAACACATAGTTTTCCATAAATTACAATCATTTTCAAGTATTAAAACATTTGAAGTGGCATTCGCCTTGGAAAAACGTAACGCGCCTCCGCGCGTTGATCTGTACCCCTAGCTGTGTTAAAGTTACGTATTGCAAATCCTAAACGATTTTGATAATTCTTCTTCTAATCCATTGGAAAACTACCTCTATATAATCCTATTGTTTTAAACAATTATCTTCGTCTAGACCTTTAACGAGTAATGTAGTTATGTAGGCACAGGAGAAAATTCAAGACTGAGGGAGTGCGGTTTCAGAGAAATTTTCTTCCGAGAACTCTCAAGCTGTGGAATGAACTCCCAACGTAAGTTTTCCCAAGGGACTACAGTATTGGGTTCTTCAAGAAAGGCGTGAAGAGGTTTTTAGAGGGTCGCATGAGTGATACCCCTGGTGTTGTAAATGTCATTCATTAGGCAACAGAAGCGGGAAAAAATATAAAATGCTCTTAAAACTGACTGACAGTGTATACTGTCAGTCAGTTTTAAGAGCATTTTTTAAGAGAGCCCTTCTACCTTCAGGAGACTCAAAAAAAGAATTTACAAAATCGGTTTACAATTAGTAAAGATACCGCTAATATACCCAAAAAAAGACACGAGTGTGGTACAAGATACGATACCTTCTCCTATTTGATTCGTTTACAAAGACTCACTATAGCCTACTATTTATATTTCTCTACCGTGCCACGATGGTTCCCGATTTAGGATATATGATTATGGTCCGGCCTAAAACGTACCATTTCATTTTCATAGGTAGTAATGACAGACCTACAACCGTTAGACCATTTGATACACCGCCACGCTTTCAGTTTGTGACTCCTGGCATCCTTGAGACTATATCGGTTTCCATTGCACACTATTATAGTCTTCCCACGCTGCGACAACTCGAACGAGAACTGAACACCTGGAAATTCATATCTATTAGATTCAAATTCATTACTACACTGCGTCCATTTTGTTATGCAATTACATTTAACAAATCATTCTGCCTCTCTCGGATTTACGAAACACGCAACTCTTGGTAGTTATCTGTCTCCTTTTAGATTTAAAGTAGTATATTATAATTATGTGCTTATACTGAACATGTTTATAATTCTAATTTTAACCATCGCTCATTAAAATTATTACCTATGTGTAAGCCTGGTTGAGTTAGTAGCCTGTAAGAAGTGGTGGAAATACACAAAGTAATATAACAATGTCAGTATATTGGACTTACGCTAAATAACACATAATCTGTTAACTATTTTACGTTTTATTTTACATTTAATTTACCTGTTGTAATTAATAATGAGTTAGTAGCCTGTAAAAAGTGGTGAAAATACACAAAGTAATATATGTATAATATTGTCTGTATATTGGACTTTCGCTAAATAACACATAATCTGTTAACTATTTTACGTTTTATTTTACATTTAATTTACCTGTTGTAATTAATGAGTTAGTAGCCTGTAAAAAGTGGTGAAAATACACAAAGTAATATATATATAATATTGTCTGTATATTGGACTTTCGCTAAATAACACATAATCTGTTAACTATTTTACGTTTTATTTTACATTTAATTTACCTGTTCTAATCTATACAGATAAATAAAATTGGAGTGTCTGTTTGTAATATTAAAATAACCGCTTTTTACTAAATACATATGGATGTATACACGGTACATATACCAAAATGAATATTTATACAATTTTTGTCTGTCTGTTTGTTCCGGCTAATCTCTTAACGGCTGGACTGATTTTGACGGGATTTTCACTGGCAGATAGCTGATGTAATAAGAAGTAACTTAGGCTACTTTTATTTTAGATTTTTTTTTAATTTTTATTAATATATATAAATAAATAATAAAAATATAACTATTCAGCGCGGGCGAAGTTGCGGGCACAGCTAGTTAATAATAAATCTAAATAAACATCGGAAACTATCGATCCGATTCGATAAATATTTTACCGTCAGATAGCTTGGTTTGCTGAGAAAGGTTATATGAATAAGATATTTTTTTTATACAACATCGGGAAGCATACATGCATACGGCCCACCCGATGTAGAGCAGTTACCGTAGCCTATGAACGCTTGTACGCATTTAGAGTCACTCGCGCGATGTCATCTCTGCTGCTAACGCAGCAACTCCTTACCTTACTGGTGACCTCATTCACACGCAGGAAAACAATAGCCCTCCAGGTAGTTAGTTTATTTATTCGTTTTTTTTTCGTTTAAGGTAGAAGTCCTTCCCTAGACGAGCTGCTGTGATACGCCATACCTTTCTTAAAACACCTTGACTAAGACAAACAGGCATGTTCATGCACACAAATGTTTGTTCTGTGTGGGAATCGAACCCACGTGCATTGGTGTCGAAGTAGTCTTATTAACCACTGCGCCACCGAGCCTGTCATCGGTCGTGATGATGTTGGAAAGAGTTAAATAAAACAAATATAATATTTGGCACTTATAGTAATTCTTACAATTTATTATGTTGACCAGAAATAAATAGCGAATTTCAAAGACGCTTTTAGGTACATAACATAATTATGTGCGTTTGAGATCAAAACTGAGTTTACAAAGCTATAAAAGCTATATATATATATAACTTATGCATTAAAGAATCTTAATGATGATTAATAGTCAAATCATGCTTTCTAGGAAGAGATATATTATCACACAGTAAACTTTCACCAAAACTTTACCTACAGACTTATTTATCACAAATGACGTAATCTTATTTAACTTATAATTTAACTTTAGCTTAACTTAGACAAATTAGCATTTTATTAATCGAAGTAAAGGAGCATCAAATAGGTAAGTAAAGGTGATCTTGCAATTTGATTTATGCTTCCGCCACTAATTAGTTCATGCGCAATACCTACTACTGTTAGTAGATGCAACATGCCGTCGCTGCCATGACTGTTCCGGTAGTCTCTACCTCGGCTGCTGCGGTCGTTCTGGCGATTGCCCGTCATCTGGAGCAGAAACCGCATGCACCCGCCACCGTCTCTACCATGACTGCCCTAGTCGTCGCTGCGACAAGTGTTTCGCCTCTTCACGAGACATCATCAGGCGCCGTAGATGCTACAAGTACATGTTATTCTAACGACTAGCAAAGTGACGGCATGTTGCATCTACTAACGATAGTGGGTGTGAGGGTACACAAATAATAAATTATATGTGACTAATAGATACAGTGTTAAGTAATCTGGTTTATTACTTCTCTGTCCAGAGCTCGTCTTTGATTGACATTTACACCTAACATGGCGCAGCCAGACCGGAAATAGTACCCACTTATAATTCGGACACTCATAGATATACGTGCACATTATTAGAAATTAAAAGTATTTTGTAGCCACCTCTACAATTCCGTTTCGATATAATTTCACTGGATTCGGCATCGGGTAACCCGAATGAAAAATGGAAGAAATGGAAATGCAGTTATGAAATATATAGCAACTACTAAATATATTGTTACACTAGCTGCTGCCCGCGGCTCCGCCCGCGTGGAGTCAATTAACATAGCCTATGTGTTAATCCAGATCATAATCTATCTACGTGCCAAAATTCATTCAAATCCGTTCAGCCGTTCAAGCGTGAAAGAGCAACAAACATCCATCCATACATATAAACTTTCGCATTTATAATATTAGTGGGATGTAATTGGTAAAGATTGCCGAGACATATTAAACCAGGCATCAGAAAAAAAACCTACAACTCTATTCTGTATAAAAAATCTCTGTATTCCAAAAATTGGACGAGTACTTTGATATCAAGAAAAATATAACGGTTGAACGGCACCAATTGTTTACGAGAAACCAAAAAGAAAACGAGACGATTGAGCAGTACGTGTTCGAATTGAGGCGATAATCCCAGACGTGTGAGTTCAAAACACTACAAGATGAACTTATTAAAGACAGACTAGTATGTGGGGTAACGAACGCTTCTATTCACGAGAGATTACTACGCGAAGGTGATTTAAATCTCAAAAAAGCGTTGGAAATATGTCATGCCGCATTCGTCTCGAAGTCATACTCTGAAAATATGTTGGACAAAAGGTATATAAATGAAATTCGCGATGAAAAGCACATAGATAATAACGAAATAATAAGGTTAACACAATAAATGTTTTTAATGGCTCCTCCATGACCATAAAAGGTGATGGAGGAACCGAGGCAAAGCAGAAGCGCGTGGAACTCAGCAAGGTCGCGGCACGGGAGGTGACGCAGGGCGTGGTGGACGGCTGTTGCTACGTTAACCTCTCTGAAGACCAATTAAACAAACTTAACCGCCTTCAAAATCTGTGTACGATTTACATTTGGGCTTCGCAAATATCATATAGTAGTCATAACTTGTTTAAAGGACTTGTTTAAAGGTTCAGTCGACAAGATATTCTGGAATTGGTATGTCCGATTGTGGGCCATAATTCACATCAGGCCCATTTCGGGATTTTGCAAATGATTGAAAGTTTAGGCATAAAACTTCCTCTCCTTACCCTCCTCCCAATCGGACGGTCAAGTCGAACGTACCGTGCAAACTGTTAATAATATAATTATAAAAACCACTGAGATCAATTTTGACTATCGCCTTGCCTTACTAGAGTTGAGAAATACTCCCATTAGCATCATCATACCGTCACCGGCACAGTTACCTCAGAGTAGGAAACTACGAAGTATTTTACCCAGTTCACACAAGCTTTTTTAACCGACAGTACAGAGTAACATAAACCTACATTAGCAGACTTAACGAATACAAAAATATTATTACAATCGAACAGACAAGAATTTAAAAGAATTACTAATAGGACAGAAAGCTAAATTCTTAGACACGAAAGTTAACAAACGACACTGGGTACCGAAATTCAATTATCGAGCGGCAATAAAATCGTCAGAAACTGCAAGCATATATATGGGGCATAGGCAGGATGAAGAAGAATGATATTACTTATTACGTCATTTAGGAAGGGAAGATGTGAGGGTATACAAATAATAAATTATATGTGACTATCTACAGCATTAAGTAACCTTTCTTTATACCAGTGTGTGTCAGAGCTCGTCTTTGATTGACATGCACACCTAACAGTGGGTGGGGTGCCGGCCGGCAGTAGTTCACTTGACCTAATTGGTAGCGGAAGCACACAAAGCATGTTAGAACAAAATTACACGAAATAACGCCTGAAACTATTAGCATCTGTGATCAATAAATTAATAAACATGTTATAAACTCAAATAAATTATTTTTTAAACAATAATCTTTTTAATAACTCAATAACTGATGAAGACGAGTAGAATAAACCCAAACTCGAGATCACGTGAACGCCTTCTGGCTGCATTGACGATGTATGGATGGAGCCAGAAGGTCTCACTGTCAATTTCTTAACTGCAAATGCTAAATCCTTGTGAATTTTTCATAATTATGTACGTTAGGACCACGGGTGTACATCACAGAATTGAGCTGCTTTCCTACAAGAAGGTGGTACCTACAGTGCACCTAAGTGTACCTTTAATAAAATCCAGTGATTTTTTTTGATAAAAAGATATATAGTTAAATATGTACACCCGCCATTCTAACGTTAGAACTGCGGGAGTAATTATTTTTCGATTAGTAGATACTTGTTTCACAATTTTTTTGTTATTATACATACCTACTGTGTACCTGTACATAAAAATATAAAATAAGCACAATGTTGAAATAGTACTTTTGTTATGGAAG
Organism: Pyralis farinalis; assembly: GCA_947507595.1. Lineage (NCBI taxonomy): Eukaryota > Metazoa > Arthropoda > Insecta > Lepidoptera > Pyralidae > Pyralis > Pyralis farinalis. The sequence goes on from OX382270.1 coordinate 7,346,646, forward strand.
TATTAAGCGATATCACTTGATACTTCTTTCTTTTTTTAATACATATTATGAAATATGTATACACCAGAAATAAAAATGGCCCTAGAAGTGATACATGAGATACGCCGTTATCTTGACGTTTTGTACTCATATTTGTCAACATTTAACTTATTTTATATGTAGGTACACAGCAGGTACGTATAATAACAAAAAAAATTGTGTAACAAGTATCTACTACTACTACTAATCGAAAAAAATGTACTCCCGTAGTTCTAACGTTGGAATTGCGGGAGTACATATTTTATTATACAATATTTTTATAAAAATAAATACACTGGATTTCATAAAAGGTACACTGAGGTACACTGCAAGTACTACTTTTCTGTAGGAAAGCAGCTCAATTCTGAGATGTACACCCGTGGTTCTAACGCACATCCATATTAAAGCTCATTTGTATTACAAATGCGCAAAAATGGTTTTGCAACCAAAAGCGAATAGCTTGTAAAAAGTGGAATGATTATGTAAGTAATCAACCACCAACAACCTTTTTTTTATATAGAAGAACGAGTGAATGTAGTACATACGTGAAATAATTACTTGTTCTCAAATTAAACCATTATCGATCGATAATGGAAAAGATGTACAAGAGACAAACGGCAATTCCATGTTACCTGACAGTACTTTTCAAGGCAATACTTATGTCGTTTTTGTAAATAAGCTTCATGTACAATTATAAATATATAAATCTAATACAAAGGACAATGACCAAAAACTATGGCTCAACTCTCGCTATACTAGTACATAGGTACCAATCTCGTTTCTAGTCTATATTCTTAACCAAAAGCATGCAAATTTTAGAGATGATACAAAGAATAGTATAATGGTAATATTAATAAGGATTCTAAGTTATACTCTAATTTATCAACAAGTTTGAGGTTATTTTTAGACTTAGCATGGAAGTAAAATTTTCTAACCATTAAAAACATTTATTGTGTCATAAATCAATCAAGTCTCTATCCATCTCTAACCATCGCTCTTGGCGTAATTATTATATATCATAAGTGTTAATCTACGTAGAATGCTGGCATTAATTAAAATGATATACATATATAAAATCTCATTACGCTACAATCCACCATCGTCGATCGATGTCATCAATTGCCGTAGACTTGAGATGCATCTCAGGAATCTATTATTTCCCTTAATATTGTTATTGTGTACTAATTATTCTTTAAAATAACAGTATTTTTATTTGCATATTTTAACCCTTGTAATGTAAAGTAATGTACTGAATATATATTAAAATTCGGAAAATTATTTTCGAAAGACAAATTGGCTAACACAATTCATTCATCAGTCATTAGTGCAACAATTGGTCATTGCTCTTTTATATTATACATTCACTCACATGGGCCGTGCGTTCGCCATTAATTTAATACGGTTACTCTATAAATGTCTTGAGTTAAACTATTCATAAGACAGAACGAGATTCAGAAATGCGAAATTCGAAATCAACTCTTATCGAACTGATCTGATATTACATCCTCGAAGTAATATTATTTTGATATTGTTATAATTTTTAAGGCCGATTAACAAATGAAGCTCTATTAATTATTGCAAAATTATTATAGTTTTAAGAAAGTTTTACTCAATACTTCGACGTTGGAATTCGTTTTAGTTAATCCTACTGATCGTAAATTATGGGTGCGTATGAAAAGCTCTATACCTTACAATAGCACTATCTACGGTAACTATAAAAGCGCGGCAGCCACGGTCCCATTTGATGCACCGCCATCTTTTTTTCGGCAATCCTTTTTTCTGCCGGTCCAGACTGTATCTGTGATTTCCACACTGGATCAAAGGGTTGCCATGCCGCGACGTTGTAAACACTGCCACTAGAAGGAAATATGTTCGTAAATGAAATGCAAATAATCAATTTGTATTCTGCAAAAAAAAATAGGATTTATTTTATATGGGTTCCTTCTAAAATATAACATTTGTTTGAGTATCGACATGTCAATAGTTGAGGAATATCTACCGTACAATTTATAAATAAAAAGCAAAAACAAAAATACGTATTTACACGTTTTGTGCAACTCGGCTCGGCGATTTTGATTTCGGAATTGATTCTACACTTTAAGAATTCAAGCGTAATACTTCTCTAATATTTTGCTATGTTTCTATGTTATGCATATTTTAATTTGAATACTGTAAGTCGTTTTATAGATCTGCATCGATACACTAAAAAGGTACTATTTTGGAAGCCCCCTTAAAAACTCACACTCTTCAAACAATGCAATGCAATTGTAATTTAATACCTTTTTATATTTAATTCTTGAACATAAACGATATACAGACGTATAGTATATATTCTAGTTATAGTATATACTGTATTTTAACTTGCGTGCAATCTCATTTTCAAAGTTATCCGAAAAATCATCTTAAAAAATGTGTTTACAAAGGTTGTAAGGAAAAAAAACAAAGTGTTTAAATTATACTTATAAGAATGTATTAGTATATACAAAATAGTTTAATGAAACAAACTAGATCGTAGTTAATATCTATTCACAATGTTGTTTTTTTAAACCTTTATACTTACTTTTTATTTAATGTTTTAACGTTAAATTAGCGTCCGGTACTTGCAACTCGGGCATAGGATTATCTGACCCTTCCGTAACCTTTTTCTTATATGGTTTTCTATGCCTATGTTTATTTTTAACGTGAATAACTTGATCCAGGAACGTCGTGATGATGCATGGGCAGCGAGTTTTGTTACAGCGCCAACGTTTTTTTAAATGCTGTTTGTCTTCTATTAGTAAGTGGTATTTATTTTCACCATATTCTAATGTAACTTTACCGTAGCGAGATCTGGTGAACACAGCTGCAAATACATTTAAGTTAGAATCAGCTATCCCTTTTGTATAAAAATACCAATTTTTTATTGTCAAAAAACGAGGAGAGTTAAATATAAAATACCACAAATCCAATGGTACACCATTGGATTTGTGGTATTTTATACTTCGAACTTCTTACGTAGAATCAAGAAATTTGGCAAGAAGCAAGGTCTCATAGCACAAGTACAGGGAAAATCATAAAATTTGGCAAGTTAGATGAGTCTGTTGTTTGAGTTGTCATATTACTTGGCACCACGTCGCATGCATGCAGGTACTTGCAATTGACCTAGAATCATATAATTTGGCAAGAACCAAGATCTCATAGCATAAATACAGGTAAATCTAAAATAATAACAATTTTATAATTATAATACATAAAATATATATTTTTTTATTCAAACTGTTTTCGTTATGCAGGTTAACACTCGGAGCATTTCGAATTATGTCATCTTCTTGAGAATTTTGATGTGCTTGATTAATCAAACTGGGGTGTTGAAGTAACGAAAACTTTCTCTATTTCAGTTATGCTTAGCTTAGTCTTAACCTTGCATAGCATCGGAAGCAATTTTTCAGTGTTAACGAATTGACTGTCGATGACCAATAGTGCGTATGCAATGAGAGATATGCAGGTATATTTATTTTTATTAACCTAAAGGCTAAAACGGCAAATTGCTGAAGCTAGGGTTTATTACCAAATAGGTTGTTCTCCATATTTACTTTATTTCAAAACAAACCTATAACGCGTGCACTCATGTCAATAAATAATAGAAAAATTATAAATACAGCATCAGTCAAGTCATGAGCCTCTTCTCTCATAAACTAAGCTCTGGTGTGGCACTGAATATCTCATTTTACCTCTGTGTATTACTTAGACCAGATAAACCTGGGGTTTTAGACAAAGTCAAATACTAAATCAAATATCGCAATCGTGGAAGTGATGACAGTTTCATAATATAGAATGGCGAGCGATGTAGTTAGCGGAACCCGGGCTCCGAAGCGAAAGCGTAAGACGGACCGGGAATAACACTCGGATGATGATGGAGCGAGAGAGCTTTATTCGATTTCACTAGAATGTTATTAGACTTTGTCTAGTGACCCTGGTCCCGTTGCCCAATTGCCGTTAGTATGAAAGTGACCGAATCATGTAACGCTCGGTCCTTTCAGCCAACTCTGCACGGCACTTGGTGTAAAGATATGTAAGTGGTAGAAACGAGCAGAGATCAGATATAGGTATCTTCTCAGTATGTTTCTATTATCTGCGCTTATAAGTATCAGATATCAGGATTTTCTTCTCTATGCGAGTGTTTTCGGTCCTCGGTTACAAGGGAGCAGGGTGATTATGTTGGTTCTTAGTTTTGATGACGTCATATTCGATGGTAGTCATAGAAGCGCGGCAACCCTTGGACCATTTCACACACCGCCATACCTTCTTCATGCTCCGTCCGTAATGCAAAAGGTAGCGATATTTAAAATAGGAAGCAATAGGGTTGCCCCATCGCGATGCTGTTACCTGTATTTGTATAGGAAACCCTGAAATAATAGATAATATAATTTGACTGGTCCGTGAATCAGACGTGACAGACAAAAGTAGAGACAGAGAAGAATTAAATATATATATTTAATAACAAAGTAGTTTAGACTATAGCGCGAGGAAACTTTTTTGGCAATTTTGCTGTATAGATTCCTGAATGTATAGATTTGTTACTGTATTGTATTAACTTATGACTTTTAAAGTCTTCTATTCATTTCCGAGTATATTTATTTATTGAGCAGTCAGAACCCGTTATATATGTTTTCCCATACATTTCGCGGTCGTATTCGACCACCCGGGTTTCGAAGGGTTAAAAGCAAGAAGAAATTAATTAGAATATTTGAGGTAGTACCTATGGTATAGCCATAATAAAAAGTAACCTGACTAATCTTCCCGTGTCTTAGGAAATCGGTACGCTGGCTGACATAAAGAGGGATGTATGCTAGTTTGACACTCCAAGTAGTGCAAAACGATTTCGAGTAAATGATCGTTTTCTTGAGACAAGACGTCGGCTGGGATTTTTATGTAAGGGGGAGTCAAGTTGCTTCTAATTAAATTTCGGCTCGACAGTCCTGCCATGAAGCCATGATCTTAGCCAAATATATATATAATGACACATTTTACCTAGTAAAAGTGGAAGGATGTAGGAGCCGAGGAAGGCCAAGACTTACCTATCATGATCAAATTGGTCGTGTTCTATCAGAAGGTGATGTCAGGAGCCCTAGAAACCGGCGAGCGTGCATGAAAAGAGCAATGAATATGAAAGAAGCGAGTGAGGTATGTAAAGATCGAGTCGCGTGGCGCTCGGTTCCCTTTGCCTACCCCATAAGGGATTTGGCGTGAAGTTATAGTAGTAGTAGTATTTTACTTAGTAAAAAATCTCACCGCTACGGGTCGCGTCACTTGTCGGCTTATTGGTTAAAATGTTCTCCCATTGGTCAGTAGGCTAAAATATTTAGGCACTAAATACTATGTTTTGGTGAGTGAGTAGAGTTCTTCATACGACATCATTGTTCATTGGTTTGTGATCTCATCACTCGGAATATATCTTCATAAGAGAGGTAGGGCGCATCAAAGCAGCCCGTCTGGGGAAGTACCTCCACCTCACAGAAAACCGCAGCCAAATAACAACTCCCTAGAGGGTTGTTGAGTTCGTGTGAGTGAGGTCACCAGTAAGTTCCCAAGGAGTTGCTGTGTAAGCAGGAGAGGTGGCATCGCGCGAGTGATAATTAATATATAGTAAGCGTTAATAGGCTACGTTACCCGTGGGTCGTATGCACGTATGCCTCCCGACGTAGTTTAAAAAAAATATATAGATTCATAGGAAAATAAAACCGGTTGAGAATGCGCAAGCTTGCATTGTCAGAGGAACACCTGGCTCGTCAATTATATAACAATTCAATTTTTTTTTTTTTTATATTTTTTTTTAGCTTTTTTATGCTGAATCCAAACACAGACAAACATAGATTTCATATAGGAACGGTGTTGAAAATGAAACATAGTATAAATAGTGTTTCTTCCGAGCCAGTAGGTTATCTCTGCCGCCCGTCACTGGTCTCGGAATCATACCTTAGTCTAAATTTTAAAATCTTTCTTTTTACCTAGTAATTTTTTGGACGAACTCTTGTAATAATCGACTAATGATTATGCTCATTCGTTGCCCGAATAATACAATGTTCTAGCGTGGTGACGGAAGCCCGGCAACCATTCCCACACCTCGTGCACACCCATCTTATTTTCAGCCCGTTGATTGTCTTCTGACTGTAATGATATTCTCCTATCCTTAGCATGGTATTTCCCCGTTTCGATGTTATAAACTCGGGTGTGCTTGAAAGAAGTATATTCTCTGAAAAATAATAAATTCTTCTACAGTGCGTAAACACGAAATTTTCAGCTTTTTGCAGTAAATGTTTGTTCGTGGCAAAGATATTTTTAAATAAACGCATCAAGACTCTTTTACCGTAGTCTATTTTAAAATCATTTTCATATAGAGAAGGGTTAAAGAAACTGCATGTTTGTAGTACGTAATCGGGTGAAAAAAAGTATGCAACTCGTCTGATATGAAGCGATTTCTGCAACGAGACGATTGCACCACGAAGAAGGAAATGCTGGTGACATTAAGGCTGGTGTAATTAAATCAAAGCGAGATTTGTTGGTAGATCCAGAGCAATTCGAATGGAAGTACCTGCACCTCACAGAAAATTGCAGCCAAATAACAACTTCCTGGAGTGGTGTTGTATGAGTGAGATTACCAGTAAGCTCCTGAGGAGTTGCTGTGTTATCAGGAGGGGTGGCAATTCGCGAGTGATACTTCCGTTATTGCAAGCGTTCATAGGCAACGGTGACCACTTTACGTCAGATGGGTGCATTATAGTATAAGAAAAAACTATACACCCTACTTCATTAAAAAAAATGTTAATCTTTACAATGTTTATTAATGATTATGATCATCATGTAATTTAAGAATCATATTTTCCAGCGTTATAATGAAGGCTCTGCAACCTTGCGCCCATTTTGTGCAAATCCAGCGTTGCTTGGGGCCTTTGCTACTCTTGTTGAGACTGAAGTTGTAATCACCCAGTTGTATCATACGGTTGCCCCGTCTCGACGTCACAAATATCGGGTTACCTAAAACAAGATGAGAATCTTCAATAGCGTAGAATTTTGAGTTCCTAGCTTCATTAATTCCGATGTTGCATTTCGAAGATGACTATTTCAATTATAACATTTAATGGTGGAATGAATATTGAGAGATTCATATCAAAATTACTGAAACAGGATTTTTTTTTCATCAACATAGATCAATGTTATGTTCACACCGAATAAATTACCGATTTTTGATAGCGAGTGTGAATGAAGGTTGACGTTATGTTAGGTTATGTTTCAGTCATTATTTTTATAGTATATCTCATTAGCATATTTAAAAGCTAATTTATTTCCTCGTTGTTAGATTTTTCTTTTCAAAACCATGGAGAAATCGAAATTACGAGTTATTTGTAAATAAGTGTTTTGTGGCAACACCAGAACAACACAGTCAGCTTGCAATATCTACGACGTGCATGAATCAGGTATGTACCATAAGTAGTAGTAGTCACTATGCATATCTAGAAATTAGACGTCTACCAGACACCTTAGACTAATGTCGATAACACATAAAAGTGGACGGAGAAATCTGATTCGTTATGTAATGTAAGAAATAAAACGATAATAATTCATTTACTTCAAATTAGAAAAATAAAAACGCTCGGGCAATGGTCACCATATGAACCATCTGAAAACAACAACAAAATCGCATTGACGTTAGACATATAAGTGAAGGGATTCTGATTCTGTCATTGTAATTGATATGAGTGGAATAAGCTCGGTGAAAATCAATCGAGACTTGTCAAATGTTCTACAGTCCACTTCTTCTTCACGACAATGCTCGTTCAGTAGAAGTTACAACTAAACTCTCCAGATCTTACTACAATTGAAAAAAAATTAATCTAATGTAGCGATGAAAACTCCCATTCAAGAGATCATCATCATCATCGATTTCTTCCCTAGGATTTCTTGAGCACAGCCATCATTAAATAAATATTTTCAGGACAAATTATGCACTTTCCAATTTAAAGAAAGTAAGTAAGTAGTGTTCTAGGGGTACTAATCAACTAAACAAACGTAAATACCTTTTTTTTTATAAAAGTAACCTACCTTTTTCATAAATAAATACATACATACTTAAATAATAAATAAATAAATATTGTCGGACAAATTACACAGCGCCACCTAGCAACAGATATGTTCATACGTGAGCATCATTTGTGAAAATGATTGTCTCGTGCGGAAATCGAACCCTTTGTGTTCTAAAACTTCACGCCAAATCCCTTACGGGGTAGGCAGAGAGTACTAAGCGCCACGTGACTCGATGCTTACATACCTCTCACTTCTTTAACATTCATTACTCTTTTCAAGCACGCTCGCTGGTTTCTAGGGCTCCTGACATCACCTTCTGATAGAACACGACCAATTTGACCCTTTGTGTTAATGTACAAATTACTAACCACTTAATAACTGGACTCATCTCTCAATCAATTAAATATGTTACTTTTAGTAAAAAATGTTTATGATTTCTATATTAGAAAAGCAATTTCATAGCAGTTGCACCTAATATGTAGAATGTTGAAAGATACTGTATTTACTATTCGTTAAATTCTGTATTATTTTACAGATTTTCTATAATCCTTCATTGATTTCCCTCTTTGTACTAAAAGGCACACAAATTTGGTAAAAACCAATTTTAAATTTCAAGAATCAAGTTTAGACTGTGTGTTGATCTGAATTAAATAGAAGTTTGCCTTTTACTTTAAACAAAGACAGACAGTCTTTCGATCAATGAAACACGATTGGTTGAATATTTCTTAATGACGATGTCACTACTATACCTAATCACAAAGTATAAATAGTTCATCAGTGGGCAAAGGAGAACATATCATTTCCCCCATCGCAGATATTTGTTATTGTAGTTTTCAGTAATAAAAGAAACAAACTTGCTCTTAAAAATATAATTTCTCTATGCACATGACAGCCATGCGACGCCGGAGCAATATGGTAATGTAAACATTAACCCGAGTCGTGAAGTGTTCTACGCCGCGCCGTCTCAAATAAGTTGTGTTTTGATTCTTAAGTACTATTTGCTCGGAAATTTTTTTAATTCTAATTTGTATTATAAGCTCTACTTTCTAACGTTCAGGTAAGTTCTAAGATCTGATTCTTGAATAAGTAGTAAGTTGTAATCAATGAATATAATTATTGAGACCTTGAATAATCTGATTGACAATAAAATTATTTATAATTTACGGATAAGTTCTATTTATTAATCTCAGATAAATTCTAAACTTTAATTCTCGGATGAGTAGTTGTAATGACTATAATTATTGAGATCTTGTATAATCGGATTAACAACACCAACAACAATATATTTATAATTCACGGATAAGTTCAATTCTCTAATTATCAGACAAATTCTAAACGTTAATTCTCGGATTATTTCTAATATTGAATTCTCGGATAAGTAGTATGTTGTATTTAATTACTATAATTATTGAGACCTTGGATAATATGACTGGCAATAACAACGACAACATATTTCTAATTCACGGATAAGGTATATCTTCTAATGTTCAGATAAATCGAATAATTAGTAAGTTCTAATTAATTTACTGTAACTATTGAGATCTTGGATAATGTGATTAGTAATAACAATACAATAGATTTCTAATTCATGGATAAATTCTATTTTCTAATTCTCAGATAAAATTTTAAACTTTAACTCTCGGATAAGATGCAAGTTGATATTCTGAGACAAGTTCTGCTTCTAGTATAAGTTGTAAATTGTAATCAATGATTATGATCATTGAGAATTTGGATAATGTGATTGTTAACAGTAACAAGAACCGACTTGCAGCCACCAGCTACCCGTGTACAGATCCACCTCACTCTCGCCTTGCCTTTGCATTTGTAGTACCTGTTATACCTGTATTCCCCTATCTCTATAACGGGGTTGCCATAGCGTGTCATTGCAAATACTGCTCCTGTAATTACAATACTAATTAATTCATTGCTGATTGGTATTTTGAGGTAGGTAAGCGTGAAATTTTGTAACATGAGGCGAGAGAGAGAGGCACACTTTTGTAATGTTTCAAACAGGAAATAAACACCGACGAACACCAACGCTACATACACGATTAAAAAGTTACAATCACTACGATAGCACACATGTTGTTATAAATATATATATAAAGACAGATATACTCATTTCGACAATAGATATATATATATATATATGTATTGAAGTTAATCATTTTTGAAAAATAAGAGCCTCACTTCTGACAATCTCCTTTAATTTTGTTGGACGTTCGGAAAGTGACAATAACAAACATTCAAGTAATTCCAATATATTTCTATATAATTTAGAAAGATTGTTATTTGTAATGTATCATGATGTACGTTGGGTTCTTAAATGGATATGTATTTAAGAACCCAACGTACATCATGATACATTAGGATAGGATCATATCCTTAATATGCCAGAGTAATCGTGTGGCATAGACTAAGACATTTTCTCCATAAATTCAGTTCGAACCAGATTTTATTTTTTAACATATACACATATTTAGGACGCATGTTACAAACAATTATCAAAGTAGAATAGACACACACAAATAAAATATCGTATTCATGTAAGCTCCGTGACAGTAAGCGATACAGGGCGAAATGAGGGTGTAAATGTATTATACATAAGTATCATCAAAATCACTCGAAATAGCACCAATCGAAAAATTCTTAGAATTTAAACTAATCAATGATTGTGATGATTAAAAATTCCTATGATGTGATAGTATACCTGCAGGCTTTCGTCTTAGTACAAATCCACCTCGCTTTTGCCTTGCCTTCACTTCTAATATACTTGTTATAGCTGTATTTTCCCATTAGTAGAACGGGATTTCCAAACCGTGAGGTTGTAAACATTGCTTCTGTAATTGTAATATTAATTTATCGATCCATGTCACAATATTTTAATTATGAAATTGGCAGCGATTTCTATGTTTGGATCATTATGACATCGACTTCATACGGATGCTGCTAGCTAGCAGATAATATATCAATAATAGCGTAAAGAACTACAATAAAAAATGCCAGCCTGATATCTACAGAAAGCTAAACAAAAGTTAATAACAACCGGCCAAGGGCGAGTCGGACTCGCGCACCAAGGGTTCCGTACAAACTTGTAGGCACGTAAATAGTTCGTCCATCACGGGAACCGAGTCTTGAACACTTTTTTTTTTCCCCCAAAATTAGTATCTATGAATAATTATAATATTAGTTTATTTATATAACGAAACGATTCATTGACATAGGTCGAGGTTTAGTTCATCAACTGCAAATAAGGTAGTAATGGCAGATGTTTTTTTTAAAACTGGACTAAACGACTGTCGTCTATCGACAATAGTTGCCTGATGGCTTAACATGCCCTTCAGTACAGACAAGTTCGAGATAGATAACCCATCCATAGACAGATTGCGGTCACCGTTACTAATCTGCATGTTCGATTACAATAACACACGCAACGACGCCATCGAGCTCTCAACGACCGACAAATTCGTATTCAGGGCAAATTCAATTATATCAGTCGCTGGTACAGAGAGCAGTGGCAGATGAATTTGAAGATTAAGTACCTAAGCTTTTGGTTGATAATGAAGGAGGGGCACTTTTATTATAATAATTTAATGGATATTTATATCGAAACATAAGGTAAGGTGCGTAAGGTTACCAAAGCCTACGCTGCAAAGGACGTTGTATTCATTCATAGACAGATAGAAAAGAAAAACATGCCTAAACTCAACCGCGTAAAACCAAAATTATATAAAATAACCATTTTTTATCCTAAAAGGAAACGATATGAAGCGTCCTATTATCCTGCTGTAAAAAACTCTTGTACCTACAACTCTTGTAAAACGAACTTGCCTCTCAGTAAATAAGCCACATAGCTGGCATCTTCCGAAGGATGTGTATTCTGAGTAAATTATGTCTTATTAATATCTGTTGGATATATAAAAAAAAAAAACCAAACATAACTTACTGTTAACTTCGCCACTTCTAACCTTGATTATCAGACCTTGACTTGATAGTATCATATAATTGCGGTGTTTAACCACACTGTATAGCCAAATTTGATGATAAAACAAAAATTTGAAGTCACTAAAATTCTGTTTCCTAGGATTGGTAGGGGTTACATAATTAAAGTTACAGTTACATATAGGGATCCGCTCATACAAGAAAATATATATTCTCTTTTATAACATGAGGAAATGAACGAGATTTTCTTACCGGCAAACCATAGTATCACGATAATAGTCATGTCAAACAAACAAAGTTACAAATTATGGGAACGTTTACCACTTTCAAATTAATGATTATGAACATTGAGTACATTCATGATCCGATCGTATATGGTGACTACAGTGGATTTGCAGCCAAGATCGGTTCTAGTACATATCCACCTCGCTTTCGCCTTGCCTCTACATTTAGAGTACTTATTATATCTGTATTTTCCCATTTCTATAACTGGATTTCCGAATCGCGACTTGGTAAATATTACTCCTGTAAGTAACAAGCAATTACATCGTCTATATGTACCTTTGAATTAAACGATTAACGATTACCAACCTACTAAAGCAATGTATCAAAGCTGCCCAAAGCTAAACAGATTTCTAAAACTGGTAACCGAAATATAAGAAGTATTATACTCATAAGCTGGAAAATTACCCGAATGTAGAACACCGCAGACAAATCACTGTTATCTTGCTAGTTAGTCCACTACATAGCTGGTAAGGAGTTGGTGTGTTAACAATAGACGTGGTTAATGTATGAGCGGAACAGCTTATAATCAAACAAGACGTATGCGAACAACGTAGTATAACAATACGCCAATGATGAAAACGTCTTCAGTGCAGATTTAAATGGAAGATTAATAATAAAACCTGAAGTCAGCATGTGTATTTATGATAACATAACAATATACATATAATTGTTAACAAGTTTAATTAGCTCTGTAACGGCAGTTCTTGAATTTATTTTTTGTTCATTCGTCGCAATATATTTTATTACGTTTACATCCTCACTTTTCTGGACTGTCAGTGAGGTGATGTGATAATATAAGCACTTACATTATCACAGCACCGCGCTGACAATCTAAAAACGAGACGACGTTAATCGAATAAAATGTATTGCTCACAAAACATCAATTACGAGCAATAATGTTAAAAGTTTGTAAAATTTGTACATATATTTTTCAGTAAATTCAAGTTCTAATCAATGGTTATGTTCATTAACTATCCTGATGAGCTGATTGTCGATGGTGACAACAACACTCCTACAACCGCTACTAATCCTGGTACAATTCCACCTTACCTTCGCTTTGTCCTTACATTTATAGTACATGTTATACCTATAATTTCCAAATTTTATAACGGGGTTTCCAAAGCGTGACGTTGTAAATATCGGACCTGTAACAAAAACATGTTTTTTTTTTCATGAATTCAATACACGTGTTAAGTTTGGTTGATTTCAAAGAAATTACAGCCTAAAGAACGTATATTCAACCATGAAATTAGTTTTCCACCCTAAAATCCGTTGTCAATTGCACATTTTAAAACAATACAGACTACTATAGCTAATATAGTATTGACGTCAATGACGTAATTTCACAAATTTAAATCTCTAGCCTAAAATTCCATGACTACGAATAAATATAAATAAAAAATATTACCCAAACAACAGAGTTTCCCTAATAGTTTTGGAAACATTTCTGAATTACATTAACTGTTTCCAATGTGCTTACCGAGTTCAATAAAGTGTTAGAACTTCAATATTTAACCACTTACCATTACTTAGGTAAAACTCTTATGTCTATCTCTTTCCATGCGTCCGTCCGTCCGTCCGTCCGTCCGTCCGTCTGTCACCAGGCTGTATCACATGAACCGTGATAGTTAGACAGTTGAAATTTTCACAGATGAAGTATTTCTGTTGCCGCTATAACAACAAATACTAAAGAATAGAATAAAATAAATATTTAAAGGGGCTCCCATACAACAAACGTGATTTTATAGGGTTCCGTATCCAAAGGGTAAAACGGAACCCTATTACTGAGGCTCCGCTGTCCGTCCGTCAGTCCGTCCGTCCGTCCGTCCGTCCGTCCGTCCGTCCGTCCGTCCGTCCGTCCGTCCGTCCGTCCGTCCGTCTGTCACCAGGCTGTCACCAGGCTGTATCTCATGAACCGTGATAGTTAGACAGTTGAAATTTTCACAGATGATGTATTTCTGTTGCCGCTATAACAATAAATACTAAATAAAAATCGGTCAAGTGCGAGTCGGACTCGCGCACGAAGGGTTCCGTACCATTATCTATAAAAACGGCAAAAAAAATCACCTTTGTTGTATGGGAGCCCCCTTAAATATTTATTTTATTCTAATTTTTAGTATTTGTTGTTATAGCGGCAACGGTAATACATCATCTGTGAAAATTTCAACTGTCTAACTATCACGGTTCATGAGATACAGCCTGGTGACAGACGGACGGACGGACAGCGGAGCCTCAGTAATAGGGTTCCGTTTTACCCTTTGGGTAGGGAACCCTAAAAATAGAATAAAATAAATATTTAAGGGGGCTCACATAGAACAAACGTGATTTTTAGGGTTCCGTACCCAAAGTGTAAAACGGAACCCTATTACTGAGGCTCCGCTGTCCGTCCGTCCGTCCGTCCGTCTGTCACCAGGCTGTATCTCATGAACCGTGATAGTTATACAGTTGAATTTTTCACAGATGATGTATTTCTGTTGCCGCTATAACAACAAGTACTAAAAAATAGAATAAAATAAATATTTAAGGGGGCTCCCATACAACAAACGTGATTTTTTCGCCGTTTTTATAGATAATGGTACGGAACCCTTCGTGCGCGAGTCCGACTCGCACTTAGCCGATTTTTTTGCTCATTTTCGCTCGATATTGATAACGGCAACAGGTAGACGCTTGAAATATTCACAGAATATTTAGTTATATATTCACTTTAAGAACAAATAATTAAATTAAAATAAAACAAATATTTAAGGGGAGCTCCCATACAACAAACGTGTTTTTTTTTTGCCGTTTTTATAGATAATGGTACGGAACCCTTCGTGCACGAGTCCGACTCGCACTTGGTCGATTTTTTATTTTAAGTTTAATTAACCGTATATCGGAAGGATTTGGAATTTTTGCGTCTGATATGTTCGAGCATTCAATTTCTGTTACAATGTGTGTATGTTGAATGACTGTGCACATTATTTAAAAGTAGCTTGCAAAACTTTCGTGGCACTATTCGGCCGTAATTATTTATGACTGGGTGATATATTGTTCGTCAGAAGTTCCATTAGGTTAATATTCAGATTTTCTTGTTACCTGTTATGAAGCAGAGGATCACTCGCACTTTGTAAACCATGAAACTTCTTATTTTTATTTATTTATTTATTTACAAGATTAACAGCATCTTAACTAAAATTTACAAAACAATAGAAATATTAATCCAATTACTAATCTTCATAAATGAACGTAATTAACATAAAATTCCTCATAGTCAAAATAAAATAACAAGAAACAAAATACGAGCTTTCAAAAGTAATCAATAAAAATTAGCACAACACTTTTCTATAAAATGTATCAAATGAAGACTAACTAATCTTGTAAGAAAAGGAAATACATTTGCGTTACTAGCCTTGTGATGAAGTGAAATATAACATAAAATAAAAAAATAAAAAACATTAAAAATAAGACATAATTATATATAACATAACAAATCACAGACACTAAGATAAGATATAATCAACAAGAAATCTCCGCCCGTTTTACGGCTTAAAATAAGAACTAGCAACAGTAGGTACGTTTTATTACTGAGGTACTAGTTGTAAACAAATCAAAATTATATTCGGTAATAAATCGATTGTAAGTTGCACAGCCACGGCGCATGAAGGCGTTGTGCCTATAATTAGTTGATGAAGATGGAATACACAGCACCGGTCGCAACCGCAGACCAAAAGTATTAGTTCGTAAGGATATCATGCTCAGCAACTCTGCGCAGTCAACATACCCATAGACGATGTTCGCCACGTAACAGGCATCCCCGACCTCTCGTCTTATTTGAAGTGGCAAAAAATGAAATTGTTTACATGCAATTTGATCTAACCTGCTTTGTGTGCTTCCGCCACCAAGAAGGAAGGAAGGCGGAAGCACACAAAGCAGGTTAGATCAAATTGCATGTAAATTTGACTTTCGCAAAATAACGCCTGAATCTGATAACTAGTAATTGTTTACAGCGCAAGTCATAGTCATTAATATTTAGTTTGAATTTTTTATCAATAAATCGTAGAAACCTCTTTTGTTCATTCTCGATGCGCATTATATAGACCTGATTATGTGGGTTCCACACCTGTGAAGCGTACTCTAGATGGCTACGTACAAAAGCAAAATATAATCTTAAAAACAACAGACATTCGAATTATAAATCCGAGTGCTTTTGACGCTTTGGAAATAATTTGATCAATGTGCTTATCAAATAATAGTTTGCTGTCAAGAACAACGCCTAGATCACGGATTTGATTTACTCTAGTTAATTTATTTCCAAGTATATGATAATAAAAATTTTAAACATTTAACCTACGAGTACAAAATATATTGAAGCATTTTGTGACATTTACGAGTAAATCTAATTTATTTAAAATACAATAGGATTCGAATCTTGATAAGTCAATTTGTAAATTGGATACATCTGTTAAATCACGTATTTTTGCTAAAATCTTCATGTCGTCTGCAAAAAGGAGAATCTTACTGTAATGGAAGCATAACTTTATGTCCATGACAAATATAGCGAACAAAAGGGGGCCCAAAATCGAGCCCTGGGGCACACCTGAAGGTATTTTAGTCGAGTCAGATGGATAGCCTAATAATACGACAGTTTGACTCCTATTATCAGTATAAGATGCAAACCATCGAAGTAAGTCACCATGTACGCCAGCCGCATAGAGCTTCATAAGGAGTATATCATGGTCAATACGATCAAAACACTTCTGGTAATCGGTGTAAATTACATCAACTTGGTAACCTCTATCCATGTTAGAAGTTATAAATTGATTAGCTAACAGGAGGTTGGATACAGTGGAACGTTTCGCGAGAAACCCGTGTTGCTCATCATTAAAGGAACACCTCAGTACACCATATAGTTCATTATGGCCAAACCGTTCGAAAATCTTAGCACAACAATGTACAACTTGGAAATGGGCCTGTAATTTTCAACGTTTGACTTATCGCCTTTTTTCAATATCGGTGTAATAAACACCGATTTCCAGATTGTGTAAATATACCCCTCTGCCAGTGAACGTTTACAAAGTACCTATACATAGTGGCTTGACCATTTCGCTTGCGCATTTGACTATGAAAATGGGGTGGTATGTGGTCGGGCCCAGCCAATTTTGAGACATCGAGTTCTTTTATTAGTGATAGGACCTTGGTAGAGCATACTTCTATTGAAGAGATAACATTAGCGGCGCTAGTGTCAGTAAAAGCGGGACTCATATTTGAATCACTGTTCCCATCACCTGGTGTATCGTTAGCTTTGAATATAGAGTGAAAATATTTTGCAAATAGATTACTAATATCATCATGAGATTTTGCATAAGTTTCTTTATAGTAAACAATATTGGGAACCGCGTTAGTTAATTTTTTGGTTTTAACATAAGACCAAAAAGCCTTGGGGTTGTCTGATGGAAACTTCTATGCCAGCTATGTAGTTAGTATAGCCACTCGCTTGCAACGCGTTTGTCCCTAGTTCTACGAGTAGAATACGACTGGTGATCTGAGTTATTGCCATAGGTTTTAAATTTACGATGAAATTTGTTTTTTTCTCTAAGTATCTTTTTAAGTGCTGGAGTATACCATGGTGGATAAGATTTGGAAGTAAATGGCTTACGAGGAACATAAAGATCTCTTATTTTATATAACTTATTATAAAAGTATTCAATTGCCTGTTCCAACATATTGGAGCTGAGACAAACCTGCCAGACGATGTTTCTAAAACTATCTGTAATAGCAGCATAGTCCGCCCGATGGTACTGATACCTAGGTCTAGGTTTATCATCAAGAAGATGAATACCTGAAAGCGACGCTTGGATGTACAAAGACGTGTGATGAATATCTACTGGAACCAAAGGATCGCTTTGTTTTTTTGACCGTTATATTGCTGGAGGTTACATGTATTACTAATATCAATGAAATCTGTTAGGTAATCTAAATAATAGTTACAAGGTTCTAATTGTTAGTCAGTGTTAGGATTAACAGAGTCCACGTCGTTCTTAAAATTAAAGTCTCCATAGCAATAAATCTAAAACATTTAAACAAGCTTGGAAGGCATATAAGCATAAGCTCAACTGATGTGAAATATAAATAATATAAACCACATAACTCTGATGCTAACACAGAAACTCCCCTGAGTTTGACTAATACACGTAAATTTTTTATTTTGGCTTTTTTAATTATATAATAAAAAATTAGCTCAGTAAATCTAACACAGAATTCAAAACTGAATTACAGATATTAGTATAGAGAGATAGACCAGTGATGGTTCGGTGGATAAAGAATCTATTGATCAACTGGTCCCCAGTAGGAATCCTTACACTATATAGCTCTTCAAAGCAAGTATCTGCTTTCAGGAGCTTTATGGCATCATGTCTGTCCAATCGAGAGAATTAAGCAACATCGACCACAGTCTGCAGTGATGAATTGGTTTCTTTATCGTTTTTCCACGGTACTTCGGACTACTACGTAAGATCTGGCTTTTGTTGATAGATGACAGTTGTTAAACCAAGTCAGTGGTCCTCGAACGACATGACAACTGGCCTTCACTAATTGAATGTGATGAGTTCATGGGTCTGCTTGCAAATTTTTCAACAAGTCAACACTAAGTCAGTCTATCTGTCTATTATCTTTCACGACTAACCTCTGAACCAATCGTAATGAGATCTGATAATAAATACGAATCAAATAATTTATTGGAGAACATAATAATATCCCAGTTTCCTAACGATAGTCATACATTTACAGCCTTACCGTGACATCGAAATCATCTTGTACAAAATAACTTTACCTTTTTAGCTAAAAACTTATTCTAGTACGCGGTGTCTACAGTAGCATCTAGTCAATGCTTGTAAAAGGTTTCAAATGACAATACACTAACGTAACATTATATTTATTTATTAAAACCATCACAACTATAATATTTAATTTATGATATCAAAGCTCTTTGGAACTTACTGGTACCTTGCCCACTCACAGGAACAAAACAACCTTATAGGAAGTCGTTGTTCGCCCGCGATATCCTATAAAGCTTGTCACAGACGTACTTAACTATAACGTATCGTAAGTTGACATACTGTCATACTCTGCATGTATAGAGCACGCTGAAACAGGAGAAATACAGATACACCTTGTTTCATATATTTAGAGCGAGACAGTATGTTATCTTACGATATATTATAGCTACGTCTGTGACGGGCTCAAGGCGGAGAGAGTACCCTGGTGAACACGAAGTCGTCGAACAAAATGAGTCTTTTTTTACTTTTACTAATTTACAATATAATTAATATAATTTACAATTTTTATATTTACTCATTTTTATCAAAAGAATATTACAATGAAAATTAGTAAATATAAAAATTAAAAAAATTGTATATAAAAATACCACCCTCCTTCTATCCGATGACGTCATATATAACAAATGCGATCCATCAGCTCAAGCTGACTATTAATTTATCAGTATGTCATCTTTTGCTAGTTATCAGGAAGAGCACATCGAAGTGCTGTTCCTGTTAACTGGTTCCTGGTAGCTAGTGAAGCAACGTCTCTTGACGAGCAACTTATAGCCAGTCAAAGTACCGCCATCTCACCGCAGCCAATAAAACTGCACAACTTTGCTCTATTATTGCAGCAGGCCACGGGTCTCTAGCCCACAAGTGAAATTAACTACAGCCATGAAAATTTTGTGATTTTGTGTACAATGTTGATAAAAACCAAATATGTAACCTAGAAATCCAAATAACGCATTTTTTATGAGTAGTTTGGCCTAAAAAATTAAAGCAGTAATTCATTTGTGCATTCAAAATAAATAAATGGCCAGCGTCAAAGTTGTTCTAGACTATTTTTCTAGTACAAACACTAAATAAGTTGGCAATTGGAATAGCTTTGAATCGTATACAGTATTTAAACAATAAATATAACGCTGATTCAAAACAAATGAACCTTTTTTTGGGTTGCTGCAAAGTGAAAACTAAGAGAGAAAAAGAGGATTACGGAACCACCAAAAGCGAGATTCGAGTCGCTTTTGACGGGTATTGTTTAGTGTTTCAACTCATTTAAGCAAAGGCGTTCAACTTATTGTATGTACTCATTTCGAAATAACGCTATCTATTTGAACATGGGTTAACTAGGTTTTTGCAAATCGACCTACATACATCAATAGACATCTTTGGTAGAAATAATAACAACAACTTAATGGTTATGTTGATTAACAAATTTGACGATTTGGTCATCGATTGTGACAACCACTGCCCGGCACCCACAGCCAACCCTCGTGCATTTCCATCTCACTTTTCCATCACTCTTGTTCCCTTGCTTATTGTACCTAAATATACCGAGCTCCAAGACGGGATTGCCGAAACGTGACGTTGTGAAGGTTGGAAAAGCTGAAAACAAAGTAGTATTATTCATCGCATAACTTGCTCTTGCCTAATTTTGAAACTAAAACATATAAACTAAACTTCTTGACAGCAAAAATTTGAGCCAGAAAGCACAGGTATACACATCGATGCTAATCCAGGTACTAATGGAAGCAAGACCTCGGTTGAGCAGAGAGAACATGAAAGTAGAATAAACGTCGTGGAGATGCGAGCACAGAGAAAAATCTGCTGCGTAACGCTTGTAGATAAAGTTCGCAATGATGATGTTAGAAAGAAAGTTGGTTTGAACGAGAGTATGTGTGTTATGATTCATTGGTTCGGGCATGTAAAAAGAGTGCTGCTCTATGGCTGTATTTCGCTCAGAAGGCATTTCGTTGATAGGGCAACGCGGTTTACTTGCTTTGTATTGCTTCTAAGTTATGAAAGAAGGCCTTGTCGACGTTATGACGGGAAACAAAAAGCATGAACATGCATGAGGTTCTACACAAGGGTCTATTACGAAGCAAAGCGAACGATGTCCCTCTTGTTGCAAGCGTTCACATGCTGCGGTAAGTGCACACCAACATTGTATGCTTATTCATGACTCTAGTGGTATAATAAACACAAACATTGATATCTCATTCGTTAAAATCGAGCTACAAGAGAAGTTTAAAAAAAAAAGAGTTAACACTCGTTGTTCCATCTATTTATAACTTCACGCCATAAAAAATTATAAATCCCTTACGGGGTAGGCAGAAAGTACTGAGCGCCACGTGACCTGAACTTTACACACCTCACTCGCTTCTTTAAAATTCATTGTTCTTCTCATGCACGATCGCCGGTTTCTAAGGCTCCTGACATCACCTTCTGATAGCAAACGATCAATTTGGTCATGGTAGGTAAGTCCATAAGCCATCTTCGGTTCCTACATCCTTCCACTTTTGCCTTGTATATCTGTTTCGTAATTCTTTCTTCCTGCATCCTTTCCACATGTCCGAACCAATGCAGCATACCTCTACTTATTATAACACAGGCGCTCTTCCTCAATAACAGTGCATAATAATGCAATAATACCGGTTAATTATATAAAAGAGATTTATTGTTTACAAATTTATGTGTTCTATTTCGATCTCAAAAATTACCTGTTCAATGATTATGATCATTCATGACCTTGATAATTTGCCTGTTGTATGTGATGACGACAGCCTTGCATCCTCTCGCGATCCTTGTACATTTCCAGCTTGCCCTCGCCTTACCCTGACAGTTATAATGCTTGTTATACCTATATCCCCCAATTTCTATGACGGGATTGCCAAATCTCGATGTTGTAAATGTTACTGAAAATAAAAATAAAATAACGCAAAATTATACACAATTTGCACAAGTACCACAGTTTTCAGCCATTCGAGCCTAATGACCAATGGAAGAAAGTTTTAACCAATAAGCCCATAAGTGTCGCGATGTTGATCTGTGAACTAGCCAATAACAGCTGCGCTTTCTGCTTTGCCCCAGACCCGTAGCGGTGAACTATGTAAACCAGTCTTATCGGCTCTCTATAGGTTATTTCTTTCACGGGCTAAAGTGTTTAATATAATTCAAAGAATGAAAATGCACGGCCTCGGATTGTTGGGACTACTTGATAATGGTAGTTTTGGTGAGCCCAGTGGCTGAGTGGTCAGTACTATAACTATTACTTTGACACTAAGGTTCGTGGGTTCGATTCCCACACAGGACTAACATTTGTGTGAATGAACATGTTTGTTTGTATTGGCTGGGTGTTTTTAAGACAGGTAACCCGACTGAGAAAGTAGCTCCACCTCACAAAAAAACCGTAGCCAAATAACAATTACCTGGAGACAGCTCTCCAGTTTCTGCGAATTAGTGAGGTTACCAGTAAGTTCCTGAGGAGTTGCTGTGTTAGCAGCAGAGGTGGCATCACACGAGAATATTTAATATATTGTAAGTATTCATAGGCTACGGTAACCACTTTACATGAAATAGGCCGTATGTTTGTATGCCTCCCGACATTGTACAAAATAAAGCTTTATGTATGTATGTATATCTTCACGCCAGGTCCCTTGCGGGGTAGGTAGTAGGTAGAACCGAGCGCCCATCGACGCGGTCCTTACACACCTCACTCGCTTCTTTAACATTCATAGCTCTTTTCATACACGCTCGCGCGTTCCTAAGGCTCCTCATCATCACACACACATCACCTTGTGATAAAACACGACCAATTTGGTCATAGTAGGTAAGTAGGGTAAGTAGGTCTTAAAGCTAAATAAAATTATAATAATAGTTAAAATAATTATAAAGCTTTATAATTATTTTAACCTGTACCTACCTGTATACCTATGTAAAATTATCGATAAGCGCTCTCGTCAACTCGTTTAAACAACTAATCAATACTCATTGCTTCCCCAAAAAAATCTAACTGCCTATAACTTAACCAAAACCCTTGTGGAGTAGGCACGTAACTCGATTCTTAGATACCTCACTCGCTTCTTTAACATTCATTCACGCTTATCTTATGCACGATCGCTGGTTTCTAAGGATCGTGACATCACCTTCTGATAGAACACGATCAATTTGATCATGGTAGGTCTTTGCATTCCTCGGCTCCTACATCCTTCCACTTTTGCGTTGTATATCTTCGTCATTCTTTCATTTCCAACAAATCTAAAGAGTAGATAAATAAATGTAAAAATTTGGATGATATTTTACCAGTGAGGGTAGAAGTTTCGAACTTTAATTTTAAAGTAAAAATCTCGAGGAACCGACTGTACTGACAAAACTGCACATAATAATAGTAATTGTGGTTAAAAACTTACACTAACATACTGTATGTTTAAAACTCTGACTAATACAAATGAAGCGAGTTCAAATCAGACAGATTCACTGTAAGCCATTGGGGAGTCACTAAGGCCGCTTCTGTGACCTCCATCATGCGTTAACACATCTCGATGATACAATCTTTTTTATACAATATGAAGTGTAAACACCGCTCGGTATCTTGTTCGGCCCGCCTGATGTATAGTGGTTATGGTATATCTGAACTAAAAGAATAAACGCGGTTGAAATGCGAGCGCTGCGCAAAATTTGTGGCGTAAGGCTTGTAGACCGTATTCGCAATGATGATGTTAGAAATAGAGTTGGTTTGAAAGAGAGCGTCGGTGTTAAAATAAGAAGAGGCATGTTCCGATGGTTCGGGCATGTAGAAAGAATGCAAGATGAAAGAATGACGAAGCAGTTATACAATGCAAAAGTGGAAGGATGTAGGAGCCGGGGAAGGCCAAGACTTACCTATCATAACCAAATTGGTCATGTTCTATCAGAAGGTGATGTGAGGAGCCCTAGAAACCGGCGTGCGTGCATGAGAAGCGAGTGAGATATGTAAGGATCGAGTCACGTGGCGCTCGGTTCTCTCTGCCTACCCCGCAAGGGATTTGGCGTGAAGTTATAGAATAGAATGAACTAAACACAATGGCCAGTTTCTTGATGACAAAACTATAAGAAGTGTTTGAATTTCGGTTCCTTAGTTTCCATTACATAAGGAATCATCCTATTAATCAACTGGTCCTCGGTTCAAATTCTGGCATGTACCACTAAATTCGTGTCCTCAGATTTATGTACATATTTGTTTATTTGTGTATTTGTATCACTTGTTCCGTGGTGATGGAAACATGAGAAAAGGCCGCACGTCCAAGAAATTATATTTCAAAAGACGTAAGACGGATTTAAGTACATAGGTACTCGTATTTGTAATTGTCACTGGCACGGCGGTGAAGGAAAACATTGCGAGGAAACCCGCATGTCCAAGAAATTATAATTCGAAAGACGTGTGACCCAGAGGCAGAAGAGAGAGTTGTGGAGATCTGACGGCAGTCGCTCCATATAAAAATCAAATCCGGTATCAATCCGGTGCGGTGGCGGACCCCGCCAATCCTAATGAATTAGGGAACGGGAAAAAGGAACTTAGAAGAGTTTCTTTCTTTCTTCAACGTGGCAATAAAAACGTGTTACGTAATCAAAAAATATATTTATAAATGACTATGAAAATCGTTGACAGAAATTATTTCATTGTTGAACGTGACGACAGTCGCTTTGCAGCCGAGAGATGATTTGGTGCACACCCATCTGGCTTTGGCGCCTGTACATCTGTAGTATTTATTATATCTGCGATTCCCTAACTGCAGGACCGGTTTTCCAAAACGTGACGTCGTGAATATTGGCACAAACGCTGAAAAAGATATAAAATTCACGAATATGTTAAAAGTTATATATATATATATATATATATTTAAGAATTTGGCATAACGGTTTGGCTAATAGTAGTAGAATATATTAAAATAATGTTGGCAACACCGATACGATAAGTGTGGTAGAGGCAAGCTATTGTCAATTAGTGGCCTGCATGGGTGCGGGTAGGATGTGGCCATTGAATGACCACCACCACCACATCAACCCTTACTAATCCCACTGTAGGGATACGGGTCTTCCATCAACCGAAGGGGTTTAGAGCGTACTCCACCACGCTGCCCAAATGCGGATTGGCGGAGGCCAGTGTTTTCAAGCCGCCCGAGGGCCACTGACTTAGCTTAACAACTGTCATTTATCTGTCGACAACAGCTGGGACCGACGGCTTAACGTGCCCTCCTCGCGAAACGACGCCATCGAGCTCTCATTATCATCATTAATGACAATACGTCGTAATTGGGCCGGCTCGCGCGGGGTAGTACCACTCTCTAACAGAAAACTGGCGTGAAGTATTGGCATGCTGATATTGCTGATACAGCATCCTGTTGCGTTTCGAACGGTGAGTGATGAGATCCAGAACTCTCAAGCTGTGGAATGAGCTCCCAGCCGAGGCTTTTCCAAGGGACAACTGCATGGAATTCTTCAAATAACAACTCCCTAGCGGATTGTTGTGTTCCTGCGTGTGAGTGAGGTCACCAGTAAGCTCCTAAGGAGATGCTGTATTAGCAGCAGAGGAGGCATCGCGAGTGATAGTTAATGTATTACAGGCGTTTATAGGCTACAGTAACCGCTTTACTTCAGGTGAGCCGTATACTTGTATGACTCCCGACGTTGTATAAAAAAGAAGTCCAAGAAATTATATTTCAAAAGACATGTGACCTTACCTAAGTGACGTCTGGTTTTCCCTTTGGGTCGTGGTCAGACGGCAGTCGCTCTATGTAAAAATCAGTATCTTCGCCAAATCCTTAGGCTTTGATAGCGGACCCCGCCAATTCTAGTGGATTAAAAACGGGATAACGCTAAGAAGAACAAGAAGGTATTTTTAAACAATTTCATTATTTTATACTACGCAGTTGACAAGTACGTATCAGATCTTCTGACGGTCTGCAGTTATAACTTGGCAACGAAAAGGCTTCTAAATTTTGTAATATAAAAAAATATTATGTACATTGTGATACAAGACCACTTTCATCATTTAAACAATTCGCGGGAACTAAGACAGGGCACATCTAGTTACCTATAAGTGGCTATGCACATTCTTACACTTCAACACAACGTTATTATACATAATGATGCTCGCGGAGCAAGCATTTGTATTCTTCTTCACGCAGACCCAGCGCTCCCTGCGGTCGGCGGTCAAGCTATGCCTGCAAAACCTATGCTGGTCCAACATCAGGATGGTGTTGCCGAAACGAGATCTTGTGAACTTGGGTTGAAATCCTAAAAAGGTTTAATATAGGTATTATATTGCATTTTCAAAATATTTCATATATGAAAAGATGGGATTATTTAGATCAGGATACTACAGTTCCGGGAAAGTTATTTCCTGGAACTAGTAATTGATAATATTATACCTCTTCGTTCTCTATGCAACGAGTTAGTAATGAAGAGATTTTAAATTCCGAAACGACCCTATTTGCGCTCCAAACTTATCTTTGGAGTAAATAAGTGGTACAGGTAGATCCACAGAAATATATTAATTCAATATAAAATACGGATAATGATATGAAACGCGGCAGTAGTTAATATTTACTGAAGATCCATTTGCACACATCTACTTGTACACACAGTGAAAGAAGTGGGTGAACAAGAAGAAGGAAATACAGATAACACGGTTAGAGAAGCGGAGTACAAAATTAAGTAGAAACAATAAAATAGCCAGCAAAAACGGATGAATATAAGATTGTTGAAGATAAGGAACAAAAGAAAGGTAGAAGAAGTAAGGGGGAAACTGCTAGGACTATGATGTTGTGAATAATAATGGTGCGAATTGCGGAAACTTGGAGAAACTCTTAACATTTTAGCACAAGGCATACACCGCAGAAAAAGATGATTTTATTTTATAAGAGCACATTGACGTAGTCTGCAGAGCAAGCAAGAAGTAGATTGGCTATAGCAGAGTGTAGTAAAGGGCAAAGAGCCTGAAGGGAAAAATATATGTTTAGTTGGAGAAAAAAAAGGAAACGGGAGGGGAATAGAGATGGAAAATACAACTTACGAGTTCGAAAAGTGTGCCGATGATAAGACAAGCTTTTAATTTGATTAAGTGATTGTGTTAGTACCGAATTATGAAGCTTTGGGCGTCTCCCTACTACATGGACCCAAGATCACAAACGAGCGACCGAAAGTGGCCACATGCAGAAACCGGAGGATCTCATAAAGTTATAGAGTTGAAACATTATGTAAGGTCTTTATCCTATAGACGGTGAATAATAGCTAACGATGAAGCGAGTTAGTGTGTAAATAAGTAACAAGAAAGATTAACTGAAAATTAGTCTCCCTAGTAGGTTAAAATGAGAACTAAAATTGTAATAGGATAAAATAATTCCTAATAAACATACAAACGTATATTTCAGGATATATTCAATACTCAATACCCGAGCGGGTAAAATGGAAATAGAACGACATATATCAAATAGGGCAGGAGGAGGAAGGAAAATAAATAAAAATCTCGAGTAGATATCTAGATTTAGGCGGCATGGCAAAGATTTTTGCTTTGGAAGGGAGAAACGGGAGGGACCTTAACAGAATACTATGCGAATCATGAACGTATTCATTCATCAACTAAAACTTTTAAGAAAATCTGATGCAATCTACCGTAATCTACGCGGACGAAACTAGAAAGAGTCTCCTAATTTTAACAATTTTATTTGACAGATGCAGGCTCTGGTTAGAGAATGGTAAGTTATGTTTAATAAGAGCGAGACAAATCGACCTTTCTAAGGATACGCCTCACATAGGAAAGCGAACAAGTAACAAATTCCTGGCAGATTGTTGTATTCTTAAGATATGTATATTTGCAAACAAACGAACATTTGAATTATTACAACAGTGTTTATTTTCTTTAATAATGAGACAGACGGCCACGCCGGCGAAAACGGTCCCATAAAATAGATATCACATTAGTTAAATCTCACACGCTGTATTAAATACTGTCAGATTATTTAGAAAATTACAAAGGTATAATTAAAACTGTGAGAACCGACTTCAATAAAGTTGTAACTTGATTAGACATATATGGGTCTAATCATATCAATAAAAAACAAACCCATCGAAATGAGAATCTCTTCCAGGTTGATGTTGGTTAAGAAAAAATATTAAAAGTATGTGTAATCTATTGATTCAAGTGAAAATAATAAATAATAGTAGAATAGTTAACAATATTAGGTACAGAATTTGCATTGTTATAATGCACGCTAAGGCTTTGTCCATTTCTACTGTGTTCGATAATGTTAAAGTAAAAGTAGATAACAGGACGTCAATAGGACACTCCAGGTTTTCCAAATTAAAAGATGTCATAACAAATGTGTTGCTGATACAAGCATAGATTGATCACAAATTAATGATATCTTCAATATTATTACGATCAATGGTTGTGTGCGTATGTTTCCCTGAATATCATATCGTCTACAGTGTGCAGAGTCGCCGGACAACCTAAACTTCTATTCTTTACGCATGTCCACCATGCTTTCGGCCCTTTGCTTTTGTGATATCTGTTGAAACGGTAATTCCCTATAACAATCACCGGTTTCCCGTACTTCGATGTAGTATAGACAGGATCAGCATCTGTAATGAAATAAGAAGTAGCAATATAAAAACTTAGTAGAGTATGAACATGAACTCGATACAGACCTTCAAAAATTAAGTGATTCTAGCTCACATTTACTTTCCCTCTTCATAGTCTTCTAACTTACCCTCCTCTGTCTCCACCACTCATCTCTTTACAACTACTACAATATAAGAAAAATATTTAAAAACAACCGTTTATTTTTCATAATACTTTATTAATTAATGCGTATGAGGCTTATTCTGCTTCACAATTACATTATCAAATGTGACCAAGGTAGCTGGACAACCTGAGTGGACTTTTCCACAGATCCACCTCGCACGAGAACCCCGACTACCGCACCACTTATTAAAGCGATAATGGCCTATCTGGATGACCGGTCGTCCAGTTCGGGACTCAAGGAAAATCGCATCTGAAAAGGTGAACATAGAGTGAAAAATATTTTTTTTTTTCTTACCTAGCTTCCATTGAGAAATTCGAAATTACTGTCATATTAACCTGGCGAACGAAAACTTAAAAAATACGTACTTTTATTTATACCATTTCAGATTCTTCGGAATTTCATAATCACAAGTCATCAGTTAGCACTTTAACAGCATAACTGTACAACAAATTTTGATGTAGCACTTTTTAACCTTTTCACTACCAAGTGGATATTTCAGAAGAATACATCAATGATGTTTAAATATTTATCATTTATTAATTTTTTTTTTATTTGATGCATAATATAACAAAACAAACAAATAATTTAGATTATCACAGAAAACATTACTCAGAGTAGTAATAACATAAAACAATTTCTATTCCCGTTGAGACATAAAATTACTTTGCATATTTAGTATTCTACGTATGACCTAACATTGCATTCTAATCCTCATAAAATTCTCTCGCCGTGGTCTAGATGGGTAGAATGGGTAGATGATCTATTAGATCTAATGGCATATCCCTGGAGCGCACATAACTGTGGATCATTTCGTAATATTTATAAGGTGTTCATGTTTGCCACTCATTCTTAGCTTATTCGCATAACATATATCTTCAACTACAGCATACTTGAAATTTACTAACTCAATCCAGCGCAATTTTGCGCACTCTAATTTTAGCCTGTACAACAGCGATGCCTTAACTATTATCATATTTACCATATGAAAGGATATTCGGTGGCAAAAATACTTTGATCTAATTTGCATTCTGTAATATCTAAGATGAACGTCAAAATATCTACGCTGATTGTGTATGCCGTGACTGCATTTGGAAGCTTGGAATGATCTATGAAGTAAGCCACTTACACCCCTATATACTTAATTAATGTATCTATTTACTTATGCAGATTGCATTTGCTTTACGTATTTTTACTTGCGTATTTTCTGTCTACTGAAAAGTCGAAACGTTTTTCAATATTTATACTAATGTAAGTATTCCTTTTCATTTTCTTACATTCATAACAATTGAGAAACACAACACAATTGAATAGAAGTTAGAACGGCCCAGTATTAGATATTATAAAGACAGTATTAAGCGCGCCAAATCATTACATTCCGTGACAGGGTGAATGAGAGATTGGGCGCGTTAAGTGTACACTACGTCATTATTTTCATCACAATGTAGTGGAAGCGGCGAGATTGGTTTTCTTCTGAATTTTAAACCGATTCCAAAAAAGGAGAAGGTTCTATATTTGCATGCATGTTATTTTTACCAATATTTCGGGATCAGTCTACGAATTTGGACAAATTAAACGATGATCTGTTAAGACCGATCCATATTTGATTCCATTTAAATTTTGTGGAAATTTGAAAAAAAAGTTATATAAAGTAAGTTTCAAAAGGATTTTCTTAAAGTTTCTGTCTTGTTGGTGATACGATTTCGATTTTACTTTTGTGCGTGCAGTTTACTGAAAACCCTGTGTAAGGTTCGATAAAGATCTCCTGATATGAAAGTCATGTCATAGGCACATAGAAATAAAAAGTGAAACTGACTTCATTAAAATCGACGTACGTATACATAAAGCAATTACACTATATTTTTAACTATTCATGTTTATGGGCAAAAATTACAACCAATGATATGGTTGATATGCATTTTCTGAGCTCAATGATTGTGAACTTTATGGCATTTGATGATCTGTTCATCAATCGTGGTGATTCTCGCGCGACATCCGGAGTGATCCCTTACGCACACCCAGTGAATCTTTGGGCTCGTACTACGTGACCACTTGTTAAATCGATACGGCCCCCATTGGATGGCTCGCAGTCCCTTCCTGGTCTTGGTGAATATAGGCACTAAAATTTAAAGACACTTTAAGATACGTTTCTACACAAGGTCAACCTACTTGTGTACATAATGCACGAATGAAAACCTGCAACGATTTTCTAATATGCGAGGAAAAAGTAGCAAGAGGAAGCAAAATATGGAGGTTTACTTAAAAAGAGTTTCTGGCATAAACCTGTATTTGGTTAAGGTAGTAGAATTATTCTTAAATTGGGCTTTGCTATAATGGTTTAGTTTTTAGATATTCATAGTTCATTATGTCAGAAGCCCCAGGAACCGGCGAGCGTGCATGAAAAGAGCTATGAATGTCACAGAAGCGAGTGAAGTATGCAAGGACCGCGTCTTATGGCGCTCGGTTCTCTCTGCCTACCCCGCAAGGGACTTGGCGTGAAGATATACATACATACATAGTTCATTATCTTCAGTAAGTGAGATTATGCGATCAGAATATGGGTCAGTAGCATTTTTTTAACATTATCATGTGTCTGAGAATGTTGTGTGTTCATTTTTTTTATTATTTTAATACACACTGCATTTTTTTTATTTCTGATATTCGTTATTTCTCCGATTTCCGATATTTCTTAATGGTTATGCTCATGATCCGTAAAGACAACTTCATCGTCAACTGTAACGACCCTGGCGCGACACTTCAACGTGGACTCCTTGACGCATAACCAAAATGCCTTCGGCCCTTTACCATATACCTTCTTATTAAATCGATACTTGCCGACCAACATTACTGGTTTGCCAAAGCGGGATAAAGTAAAGGTACATTCTGAAATTGAATAAATAAACATTAGAAATATATGACGATGTGATATGATATGATGATATGACAAGCTCGGTGGCGCAGTGGTGAAACGCGCTGTTACGCTACTTTGACACCAACGCTCGTGGGTTTGATTCCCACACAATACAAACATTTGTGTGCATGAACATGATTGTTTGTATTGCTCTGGGTATTTTCTATGTATAATAAGTATGTATTTACAAAAAAAAATGTATTTACGTATGTTTATCAGTTGTCTAGCTTACATTGGAGCTAGATGGCGCTGTGTGGTTTGTCCGACAATTTATTTATTTATTTATATTATATTATAATTTATACCGTGCAAATTGCCATTACATTATAGACACATACTTATTTATACATTGCCATTTATGTAAGCGGAGGTAAACAGAAAAGTGCAATTTTTAAAATGTCAACTTTTTCTATTCTTATTTTGAGGTTATTCGCTGCTGTTGCGGAATGCACCCTGGAAAAAGTTAGTGGTTTTTCCTACTCTATATGTGGGACACGATCGTTTAGTAGGCCTTTTCCGACTACTTGAAAAATAATCCTTGAGAATTAAATTTTTAGGAGCAACCGCATTGTATAGTCTAATTCTGAACAATGGTCTTAAGAGTTAATATTATAACTTCCTCTTGAACAGCCATCAAGTGAGCGCAGTATTCACAATGTTTCAATTGATTACCTTCATCTGCAGTCTGTTGCCATTGTATAACTTTGGAAGCTTCAGATCGTTTGATAATATAACTGAGAGAATGAGATTATACGAATGTCCCTCCGCAACTTGGTTTAGAGTATGTAGAAACTTTACGGGATAAGTTAGTATGTCACCTAATTTCAATACTGATTCCATATACTTTTACTGAACTTCATCAGAATTTGTCAATTATCACATCCATCATCATCATCACATAACATATCGAGCAAAGCTCGCCTTGCTGTCATTCAGGGTGTATTAACACCAACACTGATGTACGGCAACATGGATATGTCAGATGTAGCATGAAAGCAGGATGAACGCCGTAGAAATGAGAACGCTGGGGAGTATGTGTGGAGTGAGAATGATTGATAGAGTAAAAAATAACATGATACGAGAACTTTGTGGAATGAAAGATGAGGTAGTGACAAAAATTGATAAGGGTATACTGAGATGGTTTGGTCATTTAGAAAGAATGAATGACAAAAGAGTTACGAAAGAAGTGTATCAGGCGAGAGTAAATGGATTGAGATTAAAGATAGAGATTTCGGCAGGCGATATGTTGAAAAAGGGCGAAATCTAAAGCACCCAAAACCGAAGAGAATGCATGAAGAGATTGATGAGTGTGGAAGGAGCAAAAGGGGATCGGTGAACCTGGCGTTCCAATGTCTCTACCTAACCCAATGGGAGACAGACGTGATGATATGTATATCACCACATAATGGTGTAAAATTTGAATAAATTTCTCATAAGTGCTCAAATACTCCAAAATATTTATTTTCCATACAAATTTCTTCCTTCTCATACGGATTAATTGCAAGAAATATTATCCTATTTCACTTTCATAAGGAGCACCACTACATACTACATATAAAGGAAGAAACAAAACCGAAAGTATTGTATTTAGTTACTTAGTTTATAGTCGTCAATATTTTTATTGTGATTTTGTTTTGGTCTCTTTATAATAAATAAACACATTTATTTACTTCTCGTGCAAGTTTTTATTTATAAATTATATAGATATTCATTCGATTTCTCAAGTTTTCACATGTATCTTAGTTTAACTTAGCAAGTAATTGTTTTTAAGATGGCGCGAAGAAGTTATTGTTCGAAATAGCAATACAATAGAATTCTTGATCTAATTAATATTTCCACTGTGTATTTTTTTTTACATGTGTATGTGATAAAGGTCTTTCCTTCTAAATGCTCAGATAATTGTTGTTTTACTAATGGTTGTGTTCATTATTACACACGATAATTTTATCGTCAATGGTCATGAGCTTTGCGCGACATCGCTTTGTGGAGTCCTTGACGCATTTCCATCTCGCCTTTGAACCACAACCAGGCCTTTTGTTGAACCGATATTCACCAATCACGATCACTGGTTTACCAAACCTCGACACAGCGTAGACAGGTTCCGGGGCTGCAGCACGGAAGACACAGTTATATAGGAATAAATCATGAAATGATTTCACAATACTCAGCCTAACACATAGCCACAGTATGATATAGCTAGGAGCAGTAACTTCAAAAAAAACAACACAATTGTAAGCAAAATTCGCAGTCAAACCAGCCATGCAATTCTGTAAGAGCAAACATTCTTACATCCTCGGAAACATCGGCTGTTACAGCCTTGAACACAAAATTGCAATTCTTTGGTATCGCTTCTCATGGTTGTGTGACACTAGCGCCGCAAGGCTGCGTTTGGAATTGGAATTCTACAAGGCAAACAGCCTCGCGTACGCTCACAGCCTTATAGAATACCAAATAATTTAGCCGTGATCGCAGTAGACGATGTCTAAGCTGTGACATCTGTGATCACAGCGACGCACACAGCCATTACGAGTCGCTTAGATAATTGCATGGCAGTACGCCTGCGCTACCCGTTCGTCTATACTTCATAAGGCTGTATCTTTTGAACAGTTCAGAGTACCTGGTTGAAATTAACACAGAATGTATGTTATTATACGATATATATATACATATATATATATAGTGTTTTACCTCTATGTACTGCCCAGTTATGATGTTAGAGAGACCGCCCTAGCGAACCTGAAACGAGCATTATCAGTAATTATGGCGAAAAACGTATAATGCGTTGACATAATGCTCTTTAACGTGCCATAGTAAAATTAACGAGAGTGTGATGTGATATACACAAACGCGTTACTTTTCAAGCATAAACTGGGTGTCACTTGCATAGGACTTTCCCGAATTCAAATTAATTTTACACTGGTTTTAACAAAAATCTACGTCTAATTACTTTTTATTTTCACCATCGCCCATAGACATCAGCAGCACCAAAGGGTCACTGATCCGTTGTCAGCCTTTTTAGGGAAACATAGGCTCTTTTATTAAAGGCACTCATATCGTATTTGTTCGGGAACACCGCCGAGGGTATTTCATTCCACAATTTCACCGTACGTGGTAAAAAATGCCTCAAGAAACGTACTGCCATGCAATTCCGTAAAAGCAAACATTCTTACATCCTCGGAAACATCGGCTTTTACAGCCTTGAACACAAAATTGCAATTCTTTGGTGTCGCTTTTCATGGTTGTGCGACACTAGCGCCGCAAGGCTGCGTTTGGAATTGGAATTCTACAAGGCAAACAGCCTCGCGTACGCTTACAGCCTAATAGAATACCAAATAATTTAGCCGTGATCGCAGTAGACGATGTCAAAGCTGTGACATCTGTGATCACAGCGACGCACACAGCCATTACGAGTCGCTTAGAGAATTGCATGGCTGTAGTGCCTCTCATCAAGATGGTGAGGTAGAAATTTAAGTTTGTGGCCAGTGGTACGATAGTGGAACTCAGCGGCTGGTATTAAGTTGAACAGCTCCTCCGAACACTCCCCATGATACAATTTGTACAGTATACAAAGAGAAGCAACGTCTCTTCGTGTACAAAGCTAGTCCAGCCGAGCGGAGATCACTGTATCGCCGACAATTCGAACTCTTCCAGTAATTCTTGCATATCTTTATTTAATTCTTCTGTCCGTATGAATGTCAGTGAGCCCCGTTTGGGCTGATTTTTATGAATTATTGAGTGTGTTTAAGTGGATTCGAGAATGGTTTAGATCAACAATTGGATCCGCTAGGTGGCGCTGCGATCGGATTACAGGACTCTATTGTTTTTATTTTCTGACAGCGCAACGTCGGTTGGGCTAGTATGCAATACACGAAATATTTCGTGTATCTCGGACGATCAAATTGTGTATTCAAGGGTACGACCCACCTGATGTAAAGTGATTAACGTACCCTATGAATACTTGCAATGCAGGAAGTATCGCTCGCACGTTACCACCCCTGCAGTTACAACTCCTTAGGAGACAACGGGTAACCTCACACACCCGCAGGAATACAACTACCTTACAGGGAGTTGTTATTTGGCTACGGTTTTCTACAGACAAATAGATATGTCCATGCACAACTATGCTTGTATGGGAATTGAAACCACGAGCCTTGGAGTTAAAGTAGTCAATGGTACCCACTCGACCACGCGGTTCTTCAAGAACGTCGAATCTGCACTTCATCATACATGTAACTTCAGCTTGTATCCCTTTGTAGGGAACTGATTCTCTTAGTAAGTAAATACATACATATCATCACGCCTGTCTCCCATTGGGGTAGGCAGCGACTATGGAACGCCAGGTGCACCGATCCAAACATACCTCTCTCGCTTCTTCCATTCTCATAAGCCTATTCATGCATGCTCTTCCGTTTTGGGTGATTTTATTTAGGCCCTTTTTCACCGCCCTTCTTAATATAATAAATAAAACCCCAATTTGTACTCTACATCTTAATGATTATGCGTATTCAAAATTGATACAATTTTATCATCTACAGTTATTATTCTAGCTGGACATCTGAGTCGGGGCTCCCGGACACACAACCAGCGCGCTTTGGGCCCTTTTGTGTATATTTTCTTATTGAATCTATATTCCCCAATCATGATAACTGGATTTCCATACCGCGAGACTGTGTAAAACGGTTCTGAAATAGGAATTTTCATCAGTAGTACATTTCATACATCCATTGATATTTTTTTTTACTAGCTAGCTTCAGTTCGGCATTTTGCCCACACGGATCTCTTTGAAGACTTAAGTCTTCGAGTAGATGATTCTACTTGATTTTTAGCCTCAAGCTATATGCTGTTACTTAATTTGAGGTGTTAGCTCATAGCTTCGTTAGCTGGTTAAGTTATTTTGTGTGTACCGAAGATAGATTTTTCGGCCGACGGCGGGGAATTCATCCTCATGCGCTTGAACCGCAGTGGTTGCGTACTGTAAAGTCCTAGAGATTTTATCTTCCGAAAACTTTAAAGTTGAATGGGCCACAGACTTGGGTTCTTCAAAAAAGGCGTATAGAAGTTTTTACAGGTAACGCGAGAGTGACACCCCTGGTATTATTGCAAATGTGCATAGGCTACAGTAATTGCTTACCATCGGTCAGTACGCTTGTTTCCTCCTTAATCGTATATAAAATAAAACTTGTCTTATAATAAATCAACTTTTTATTATTACTAAATTACTGTAAACCTGAAAGTCTAAATTTCAAATATCACATTCCCGACTTTAAACATGGTTTAATGATTATGGTTGTTGTTCATAAATATAATGTGGTCTTCAACGGTGACGATCCTGGCGCGACATTTCAGCATGGACTCCTTAACGCACAGCCAGTGGGCCTTCGGGCCTTTGCCGTAGACTTTCTTGTTGAATCGATGCTCGCCAAACAGCATGACAGGTTTACCGAAGCGAGACACAGTGAAAGTGCATTCTGAAAACCAATATTTCATAATCAAAGAGTTCAGAATTATATAGGGTGTAACGCAGAGATTTCCAATCATTTTTGTCCCGTAGATCCCCTATATTGTAATTTCTGCTCTCCGTTCCTGCTTAACTAATTTTTGAATCTGATGGAGCCCTTACTTGTTGCATTGCAATCTATCCCATGGGATCGATATAGAACACTTTAGGACCACGGCTGTAACAGATCCTCCAGAATGGAAAGTTTTGTTTTTATATAACATCGGGAGGCATACAAGCTAAAGTGTCTATCGTAGCCCATGAACTCGTGTAATACTGTAAATCTCGATTGAGCGTTGCCATGCTGCTAACAAAGTAACTCCATAGAAACTTACTGGAACGTTACTGGCAACAACCCTACAGTGAGTGTTGTTGCATTCCCGCGGGTGAGTGCAAACACTCATAGGTTATAGTAACCACGCCTCAACGCTCAACCTCAACGCGTGCAAACACTCGTAGGTTATAGTAACCACTTCACATCAGGTCGGCAGCATGCTTGTTAGTCTCCCTTGTAAATAACATGCATGAAGTAAAAGATTTATGGGTAATTTTCAAAGCAGTAAGCAAATCACATGGTCTGCAACGGACGAAGACTCCCCTGCTGTTGCAAATATATGGACGGCCATACACTTGTTTGCCGACTTATTGGTATAAAACAGTGGTACAACGTAAGCTACAATATAATGGATTTATGTGGCGAGAATGAAGGTGTATAAAAGAATGAAAAAACAGATATACGTTGCGAAAGTGGAAGGATGTAGAAGCTGGACCCGAGGATCAATACTCCTACCTACCATGACCAAGTTGGTCATGTTTTATCACATGATGATGTCAGGAGCCCTGAGAACCAGCGAGCATGTATGAAAAGAGCTATCAATGTTAAAGCAGCGAGTGAGGTTTATAAGGACCGCCTCCTATAGCGCTCGGCTCCCTCTGCCCCGCAAGAACCTAGCGTGAAGATATGCATACGTGCATACACATACATGTATGTATATTAATGATATGACACAATTTATGGTAATTAGGGTCGGTAACGCAAGAGTGACACCCCTAGTGTTGCAAATGTCCATAGGCTACGGTAACTGCTTACCATCAGGCAGGTCGTACGCTTGTTTGTCACCTTAGTGGTATAAAATATACATATATATATATATTGTGTGTATGAAAAAGAAACGAAAGTATATACAAAAAAAACTATTTATCAAAATAACAGAAATGTACAAGTTATTTACTAAAACAGTTTCTAATATTCATATGTGAACGGAAACTCGCGAAACATATATACCAGAGGAAGACTTTGTACATAAGTCGTCTGCGTGGGTACCTGTGCCTCACCTATTTCTACCGCCAAGCAGATTTGGTAGTAAATTACTGGGTACTGTGACGAAACAGCCTTAGGTAACGAGATTGGCAGCGCGCGAGTAACATCCCCGTGATGTTGCGAGCGTCAATAGGCGGTAACCGCTTATCATCTAATGCGGGACGCATGCTTGCTTGCCAATCTAGTTGTATAAAAAAAAGGAAAATGTATGTATGACTTATCATATTCGTAACGCAAATCGTAAAATATGCCTCTCAACGATAATTTGTAGGAGTCACGCTAGCACATCGAAGGTTAAGTACGTTTCTTAGACAGCAAGAAGAAAGATTGTGAAAAAGCTTTCTTTTTATACAACTACGGGAGGGAATCCAAAGTCAAGTCACCTTACCATACTCTATGAACGTTTGCGATTGAAGCATCGCTCGCGCGTTGCCACTCCTGCTGCTCACACAGCACCTACTTAGGAGCTTATTGGTGTATGATCACTTCGTAAAAATATTTAAATAAACTTAAAGTAAAAACCGAGTAAAATAGAGATGGCGTAATAAAAACAATAAGAACAAAATAGACAGCTAGCGTTTGTCATTTGCACTTTTGATTTTCGTTACGGTGATCTATGTTAGTGTGCTATGTGTCCTTGTCGCTACAGTTGTGGATGGAATATGGTTGTCCTTTTCTTTGAAGTTACCATAACATAGCGTTATATTTGTTTTACGAGAGATTAAAATACAATAATATATAATAATTTTGGTTTAATTACTTGTGGTATGCAGCGAACTTAAAAAGCTTTTTAAGTTCGCTGGTGGTATGTGATTCCGTGGAGTTTGTTTGTTTTACTGCGGTAATTAGTACATTTGCGCATAACACACGACGGCATTTTGCCAATTACACCGAAATATAAACTCGACTATCGTGAATTGACAAGCAGTTGACAGTCCGCACGGTCGAGAGCGACTGAGGCCAGAGGCAACAATTGTCTCCTTTCGTACGCTTCATTTTCGTCGCTCTAGTAACTTATCTTCCTTTTTTTATAACATCATTGGGTAGGGCGCACCAAAGCAGTTAGTCTAGGAAGGAGCTCCATCTCACAGAGAAATCGCAGCCAAATTGCAACTCCCTGGAGGGTTGTTGTGTTCCTAAGAGTGAGGAGTAGTAGCGTGAGAGTCATGTGTTGCAAGTGTTCATAGGCTACGGTAACTATTTTACATCAGGTGGGCAGTATGCTTGTATATCTCCCGACGTTGTATAAAAGAAAATATATCACGGGCCAACTATTTTAGTAGGAAACAGGTACAGATTTGAACTAATATTAATACTTGGATGGAATAATAGCGTGTTCTGATTAGAACAGTTAGTCATTCATTCTCACAAATGATTGTGTTCGTTATTATGCAGGATGATTTTATCATCGACGGTAATGAGCTTAGCGTGACATCGCATTGCAGATTCCTTGACGCACAGCCATCTCGCCTTTGAACCAGTTCCAGGCCTCTTGTTATACCGGTGGCTACCAATCACGATCACGGGCTTCCCGAATCGAGACACAGTGAAATATGGTTCCGGAGCTGCAACATCAACATAAAGGCACAATTTGTTTTCGAATAAAACGAGAAGATCTGCGAACCGTGCAAACATTTAATTAATCAACCGAGTCGTTTCTTTCATAAGAGTTTCCTACTCTTGTGGAGCCAACTTCTCCAATCAAAATAGAAGGATGAACATGGCTTTCGCGATATCTCTCAAATAACCGAACCATTTCACGTGAATTTAGAATAGGCATCAAGTCAAAATGAGGATATTTTCGTTTTTAGCATCAAAGATCAGCAAAGCAGCTTTAGGTGTAGCTTAGGTCGTTCATTTACTAATCTAAAACAGCCAGATTAAAAACAAAATACCCATGGGTATTTTGAAAAATTACGAGTCCAGGAGACTGATAGTAAACATAATACTGAGTGTCAACACAAAATTATTAAGTCGCTGTTTATTTAATCCAATGTTGTTTTATCAACGAAATAACAAAAATATAGACGTATGTAGTCTAATGTTAAGTAATAAATTAGGTACTTAAAAAGTAGCAATAAATCGTTACCATTAATTTTTACATTTTTACCATTACATTTTGATATGAATGCCCCCACCATCGCTGCTGCCCCGGTTGTAGTCGTTACCTCAACGTATGTCCACCTCTTGAAACAGGAAATGCATAAAACGACTGCTGCCCTGGTCGTCCCTGCGACGCGTATTTCTCTCAATACTCAATGCATAGAGTCGTTAAACATGAAAACTTTAATTTTAGAAGTTCACGCATCGTGACTACTACTACATTTACACACCAATCTCTTGCGGTGTAGGCAGAGAGAACGAAGCGCCACATGACTCGGCCTTTACACACCTCCTTACTATCGTAACAACCTCAAATTTCAAATATGTGTAATATTGAATTGTTACCAAAGACAAAAGGTCAAACAGAAGGATTACTGTAGATACGAGACAAGAACCACCGCCAAGTCTATAGCAATCCCTATAATTAACTTTTTATTCTTTAAAATTAGTTATACGTTTCGCGTCTATGAACCCTGAGTTATGAGAGAATGAAAAGTTGTGATTTTCCTTTTGAAGGAAATCTGTGGGATTTTTAATTAATAAAATCTCTTTATACATTCATACCACGTCCCTTGCCGTGTAAGCCAAGAGAACCGAGCGTTACATGACTTTAACTTAACTTAACACTTTAATAAAAACTTAGTGAGTAACAAATATAATTTAATGATTGTGAACATTAAAACAATGAACAATAAATTCATCAACAGTTATGATCTTTGCTCGGCAACCTCCGTGGTCCCTGGTGCAAACCCATCGAGCTCTTGGTCCCCGGCTGCCACACCACTTATTGAATCGGTACCTACCAAGCATTATAACTGGCCTTCCTCTTGCCGATAACGTAAACACTGGCTCTGGAACTATACATATAAATTTAACTTTTCTCATTAATCAAAAATTGAAATGAAGATAAAATAACATCGAAACCATTTTTGAAAATGATATTGCCAAAAAACCGAAAATACTTAAAATTTATTTTTCATAAAAAATAATACAACAACATTTCACTGGCATTATTACTAATCTATAATATCTAAGTTAATATATTTATAGGCCCAATATCCTACCTCCGACGATCAAAATAAACTTTTCAACATTTGTAATTTTCGTCCTCTAGGGTACATATTGGCGAAATGCTGCCACGGACAGAGATGATTTGAGAAAAGGAGAGGACTATGGACACTGTGAATACCAACAAATAAATACATATCAAACGAGACAAGACCAAATAAGTTTTCTTCCGAGAACTCTCAAGCTGTGGAATGAGCTCCCAGCCGAGGTTTTTCCAAAGGACTACCTACAGCATGGAGTTTTTCAAGAAATGCGTGAAGAGGTTTTTAGAGGGCCGGCAACGCATGAGTCATGCCCCTGGTGTTGCAAATGACCATAGGCTACGGTGACTGTTTACCATCAAGCAGGCCGTATGCTTGATTGCCACCTTAGTGGTATAAAAAAACCCCAACAACTGGCGACGTCTCCAGGCAGATTGCTTTATCGCTCACTTATTTAAAAATCTGTAATGCTGAAATTTGCATGAAAATTGCTTCTTACAGAGCCCTATTTCGATTACAGAAATAAACATACGGATATTGAAAGGCTCTGCTTCTTAGTCGGGAACAGGATACTGGTCCTAAAAAACTGGAACCACACGGCTAAATATTTAAAGGCACATTCACAACTTGACGTTTAGGTATCATCATACCATTCATCAACGGCGCGCTACCGGATGCTTATGATCCGAGTCGATTACAATGATTTCGTCTTCTAATGTGATGACCTTTGCTCGACAGCCGTCACACCATTTCACACAAAGCCAACGCGCCTTGGGTCCCTTGCTGCCCGTCCACTTATTAAAACGATAAGGGCCGATCTGGATCACAGGCCTCCCGCGGCTTGAAATCGTGAACACTGGTGCTATAAAAAATATTCATAGATATATATTTTATAACACATCATAGCTGGCGACCTCGAGGTCTTACAAGCAAACTTTATTCACAGTCTCTAAAAACTTTCATTGACTTCGGTAACTTTCGGACCTTAACATTTTATATAATTAACTCTTTTTATACCATATAGACTACCTTAATGACAGAATTATGCAAATAGGATTACTGGAAATTTTAAGTAAACTACTTTGTATGACTCCATGTCCATGGGGTCGATATCGGTATCCCAGTGGTCGACATAAACGAAAACTGATTTTAGGGGTCGACGAGTTTTAAAAATCGACCCCTATTAATTAACACAAGTTCTTATTAGAAACTTTTAAGATACTGTATAAGTTGTGTTACATGTACCAACTTGTTATAAAAATCACTAATATTTAAGAAGGAAGTATCATTGTTGTACTTTAAAAAAAAACTAGAGATATGATTTTTAAAGTAATTTAGCTATGGAGGTATCATTTTATTTTGGAAAAGGGGTCTCTTGCCCAAAAGAGTTTTGGAATCCCTGATAGACGATACCTTGTGAACATGCCTCAACGAGCATGCATCAATAACAACACAGAGCAGCCATGGCAGCGACGGCATGCATTTGAAAACGGTAGTGGGTGAGTACTGGCCGGTGCCACTTCTCTTTAAGTAACCACAAAGCAATTTAGATCAAATTGCCTGCAAATTTCCAACCGTCAAATAATGACCGAATTCATTACCAAATACGTTTGTTTGTTTCCTTGCTTGTAATAAACAGAAATAAAAATGATACACAAAATAAAGTTGTACGTTATACCTATATACTAACCTATTCCAGTGAACCTTTATTCATTAGGTCGTGTGGTTTCAGAAAAAACGGGGAAAAAGACCCCGCTTTTTTTTAACACGATGAAAAACTCCATTCATAATCAGCAAAAATAAAACGAAAAACTGTTGAATGCATTTATATTCAAACCTTAAATATCTTAAGATACATTTGCAATTAATATCGTCCTTTCATACCAATCAATTACACTTTAATGGTTATGTATCACGGATGCGTGTATGATTTCATCGTCTATGGTGATGAGCCTGGCCCGACAGCCTTGGCCCCATTTCACACACACCCACCGCGCCTTTGGGCCTTTGCTGCCTGTCCACTTGTTGAATCTGTATTGACCTATTTGGATAACGGGCCCTCCACGGCTAGACGTCGTGAACACTGCTTCTACAACATATTACACATATACTTGTAACGGTATAGATTACGGTATAAAACTAGTCAAACACGAGTCTAGCCCCGCTCTAGAGCTAGAGGG
The DNA here is from genome assembly GCA_947507595.1 of Pyralis farinalis. NCBI lineage: Eukaryota > Metazoa > Arthropoda > Insecta > Lepidoptera > Pyralidae > Pyralis > Pyralis farinalis. The sequence goes on from OX382270.1 coordinate 7,390,592, forward strand.
TATTGTAATCCATTTTTTAGTTCATAGTTGTATATCATAAATGGAAACAACCAGTGATAGAAAAAAAGTTGGTGTATTTTTGGTGTTTGTTTACAACTTACAATATGAACACGCGTTTTAAGTATTTGCTATTTAAATACACTAACTATATGGTCACCATCACCACCACATCAACCCTTACTCATCACTGCAGGGCTACGGGTCTCCATTGGCATGGGACCCTACAAATAGAGGTTCTCAAAGAGGGGTATGGCACGCCTCGAGGAAAGTAGCTAGACGTTGAACTGAACTTTTAGCTTAGAGCTTTAAATAAAAGGGACTAAACTATTCCCAAGGGACTAGCATAGCATTATTCAAGAAAGGCGTGAAGAGGTTTTTACAGGGTCGGCAACGCATGAGTGACCCATTGATCTTGTAAATTTCTATATGCTTCGGTATCTACGATTATGGAACGGATATCTAGAAACGGGAGAATACTTAACAAGGACTAGTCAGGGTCAAACAAGAAAAATCGGCCAAGTGCGAGTTGAACTCGCGCACGAAGGGTTCCGTACCATTATCTATAAAAACAGCAAAAAAATTCACGTTTGGTGTATGGGAGCCCCCTTAAATATTTACTTTATTCTATTTTTTAGTATTTGTTGTTATAGCGGCAATAGAAATACATCATCTGTGAAAATTTCAACTGTCTAACTATCACGGTTCAAGAGATACAGCCTGGTGACAGACGGACGGACGGACGGACAGCGGAGCCTCAGGAATAGGGTTCCGTTTTACCCTTTGGGTACGGAACCCTAAAAACGACTTCTTTGCAAAATCGCTACATCTTGCAGTGTAAGGAATAGCTTTTGAGAAACCAAACTTAAGCGCATACCGAACTGTGCCTATACAACACAGACCAGCCCATCAAGGCAAAATATTTTCAACCTAATAAAAATTTAAAAAGGCTAGTAAATAAAATTTTGTACACCCAATTATTTTAAGGAGTATGTTATTCAATATAAAACCAATTAAACGTCTAAACTGGCTTATCAATCATATCATTAGACACAAATACAATCAATGTTTATGTATGTGATCAACATGTATTATTTCGTTATCTAATGTGATGATCTTGGCTCGACAGCCATGAGACCACTTGCGGCACACCCATCTGGCCCGCGGTCCCTTGCTGCCTGACCATTTGTTAAAGCGATGCTCGCCCAGCTGGATCGCAGGTCGTCCCTGGTTGGATACCGTGAACAGTGAGACTAGAAAAAAACGTTCGTAAAATCAAAAGTTTTGGAGTCCATAGGTTTTATTCCATTAAACGTACATACACACATCGAATTTTATATATCTATAAGAAATTACTCCCGCTCAAGGCAGATATTTGCATGCGTAATCGTGTCTGTCAAAGTATATATATATTTTTAAACTACGTCGGGAGGCATACAAGCATACGGTCCACCGAATTTAAAGCGGGTACCGTAGCCTATTACCGCTTGCGATATATTAAGTATCACTCGCGCGATGCCTCCTCTGCTGCTAACACAGCAACTCCTTAGCAGCCTACTGGCGACCTCACTCACATGCAGGTACACAACAACCCTCCAGGGAGTTGTTATTTGACTGCGGTTTTCTGTGAGGTAGAGGTACTTTCCCATACGGGCTGTTATGATGCGCCCTACCTCTCTTAAATTAAATTACAAATATACACTCGCTTCTACAACATTATATTAAACTGTAAGTTTAATATAATGCTGTAGATAAATCATTTTTTTTTTTCGAAAATATTGCCATACTGCCCTTCGTTGTCATGAAGTTACTTAAAGGTAGCAATAAGTCAAACATTCAATCAGATTCTCATGTTTTAATAGGTGATCCTTTGATCTGTTCGTTTTTTTAGATGATCATGAATAGAGGAGATTTCAAGTATCTGGTCGTCCACGGTGATGATCTTGGCCCTGCAGCCGTGGCACCAACGGACGCAATGCCAGCGGACTCTGGGCCCTCTGCTACCAGACCATCTGTTGAAGCGGTAGGGGCCCATCTGTATAGCTGGACGACCCCGCGTGGATGTCGTAAATACTGGTACTACAATAAAAACGTAGCAAGGGTTACATATATTACTAGTCAAAAAAAATAAGGGGCTACGCTTTATTTCCAACATTTCGGACTAACTATCTGGTTCTGAGGTTGACGGAGGACTACAATAACTGAAACAGTATGTTTTGAAATAAATTACATAGAATTTTAATTTTGTTATTTAAAATAAAGAAAATTACAAGATTTTAAAGAAAAATTCAATTTTGGCAAACATTACGCATATGACAGAAAATGACAACAAAAACGTAATATAACCGTATTTTATTTTCTGTTGCTTTTTCTATTATCGAGTATGTCCTCCTCTTCTCTGTGCACATTCTTGAAGATGCGAAGGCATGCTCTTAATCAAATGATGTACTGTTTCTCGGTGGATTTACTCCCAGCTGGATTTAAGCACGCTTCAGACGGACGCTTCTTTTCAATAGATCCCACATGTGTTCGATTGGATTTAGATCTGGACTATTCGCAGGCCACGGCAGCACTTGTATACGGGCCTCTTCTAGAACAACCCTGGTGGCTCTAGCAGTGTGCGCGAACACTGTCATGCATCAGCCTTAATCTTTCGCACACTCACTGTGCAAATGGTACCACATGGGCTCTTATGACATCCTCGATGTACCGTTGAGCAGTTATTGTGCCTCCGAATAAAATTACTAGCTCAGTTCTTCTTGTCAGACGAATGCCTCCCCACATCATTACATTGGACCCCGCGAATCTTTCACTTTCATGAATACAAGCGTCTGACAATCGCTCTCCCTCTCATCTCCAAACTTTTATGCGACGATCGTCACTTAAAAGTTTTACTTTAAACTCATCCGTAAACAGTAAATTGCTCCAATCAAATATGTCCCACCCCAGATGCTGCCTTGCAAATGTTAATCGGTTTGCACGATGAGCAATTGTTAATGGAATTCTTACAACTCTCCTTCTGGAGAACTGCTGGTGTTCATACAAACGGTTACGGATAGTTAGGTCACTTTCGCGGGTTCCTGTAGCCTTACGTAGACGGTTTTATAAGGAGCGAGCGGTGACGATACGCTCACTACGTGCGCTTAAGCATTTGTATCGATCTTCTTGTGCGGTAGTTGCTCTAATCCTGCCCGATCTCCGTCTTCTAGTTACTCTTCCAGTCTCTTGAAACCAGTTCCAAGCATTCTGGATCGCTCTCCGTGAAAAACCCAGCTGTAAAGCAACCGAACGCTGAGAATGTCCTTTTGAGTCAATGTAATGGCTCTAGTCGTGGTAACCACATCCATATGCCGTCGGACCCTCAACATTGCTGTTTAAAAATGTCGTGTCACTCTTAAGTAACAAAAGTTAACTGTACGCTGTGGAATTCCAATGTTAAATGACTCGCAAAATCATGTTATAACAGGGTAAAACTTGGCTAAAGCAAGTGAGTATCCTAGGAATGTGTTCATAGATACTTGATGTATCAAGACACAACAAATTTTACCACTTGCTACAGTTTGTTATCAATAAATAAGTTATCATTACAAAATAAACACGTGGCCCTTATTTTGTTTTGACTAGTATACTACACTATCAATACAGTTTCGCGACTTTAACATCAACGCTCGTGGGTTCGAGATTCCCATACAGAACAAACATTTGTGTGCATGAACATGTCTTGGTAAGGGTGTTTTTTAAGAGAGTAAGGGTGCATCAAACTGGGGAATCTCCACCTCACAGGAAACCACGGTCAAATAACAACACTTTGGAGGGTTGTTGTGTTCCTGCGTGTGAGTGAACTCGCCAGTAAGCTCTTAAGGAGTTGCTGTATATTAGCAGCAGAAGTAGCATCGCTTGAGTGATATTTAATGTATTACAAGAGTTCATAGGCTACTGTAATCGCTTTACATCAAGTGGGAGGTATGCTTGTATGCCTCTCGACGTTGAAACGTTTTTTATACAACATCAGGAGACATACAAGTTTACGGCTGACTTAAAAAGAGGTTACCATAGCCTGTAAACGTTTGCAATACATGAACTATCTCTCGTGTGTTGCCACCCCTCCTGCTGACACAGCCGAAAGTTAGACAATTTAAAGTAATACTAAATACTACTAACTATATATACATAAATATTTTGTTCAAGTAAGGTAATTAACGCAACTTTATTTTAATGCAATCTACAAAAGCAAATTCTACTGTTAGGACTGCGTAACAAGACATAAAAAAACAGCTTGTCCATAAAATTTAGTCAGTAGGTTACAGGTGATTTTTCCTCCACATGCATAGTCAAATCGCAAAGAAACAATTACCTTTCGTAAGGGTTGCTGCTGTATTCATTTATATTCATTCACATTATTACTCTAGTGACTAGTGGTTATGATCAGAAAAGTGTTGAATTATTTCGTCGTTCATTGTGATGACCTTTGCGCGGCATCCGTAGCAGGTCTTGACGCAGACCCATCTCGCCCTGGCACCCTTGCTGCGTGAGAATTTATTAAATCGATACCGCCCAATCTGAATCACTGGCTTCCCATATCTGGACGTAGTGAACATTGCCGCCGTTTCTACAGAACAACAAACTGATTAAACCAAAATATCTGCAAAGTACAACACTTCTCATGATGAGTCGTTTCATAGACAGAAACATTATGTTATATTAAGGATTTATATTAAAATTTGAAGAAGGCTCAGTCCTTATTTCGTTTCTTTGTTTATGTTTAAAGAATTTTAGAGACGTAGCGGAATAATTATGGATCCAAAACCAATGTGACTCACATAATTTGTTTATTTTTACACATCCAAATTAAAGCTTACAATAGCAGAATAGAATAAATTATGTCGAATACGTGTATAACGACTTACTATAAATATTAATATAAGGCTAACATTTTTTATCCTCATGTGAAGACGATGATTATTAAAAAATATCATACCTACTACCACAAAACATCAATTTTTTTTTCTGAATATTCTTTGTTTCTCTATAACTACTATAGCTGATCTTAAAAATAAATAATACTGACAAATTTATAAGCGTTTCTTAGCTGCCTAAAAGAACTACCAATCAGATGATTGTCAATTCTTACAATACGAACTAAATTGTTAAGGCGGTACGGTCAAATGACCTTAGCTCATTGTTACTTACAATCACGATAAAAAAAAATAACAATATTGGTTAAACTATGCTGTTGGAACTATTAAACAATGAAGTAAAACAGGTCATTTTAAGCCATTTTGAGGACAAACATAAAAAAAAAATTTGCTTGTTTCTAGAAATAAAAAATGTATTGATCTAAAGGGGGATTGCATAGAAAAAGAAAAATAGCTTTGTTGTTTTATTCCTTTTGGAATCTTTTCATTCTGATGACTTTTGGACCTTTCCTCGTACATGCTCTTTCCTCCTTTAAATCATTACACTACTATCGTAATAAAAATTTGGGGAAGGTGTGTCTTGTTCTCTTTGCCTCCACTTTGGCATATATCAACCTCGAAGTAAAAAAAACACTGATGGAGGGGTGACTCACTGATCCATGCACATCTGAAACCGACCTGTTTCAGCTTTTTATAAACCGGTTTCATAAGTTTTAAAAAAAGGAACTTTAAGAATTTTTTATCTCAAGAACGTAAAAATATATAGTCATGTGGCTCTCTCTGCCTACCTTGACTTGACGCGAGCATAGCAGTAGTAGTAGTCATATCTCAAGAAAATTATGTTAGTATAAAAATTTACTATATAATACTTTTTGGAAATACATCCCACGGGGCGGTAAATAGTGGTTAAAATTTTAATATGAAATGTTCTTGATGATGTCCGAAAAGTCGTATGAAAGCAAATTTACGATCGAACTTGAAACTCATAATATAACACTCTTATTTGTAAGCAAATAAACAATGTTGACCGAGAAAGCAAACCCATACTTTTTGACAGACCTTACTAATTAGGCAGACAACGCAGTTCAATAGCGACCTAAAGCCTAAAGTGCTGTATTTGTTTCGTCATTCTTTCATCCACCATTTGACCTGTTCGAACTAAAGTAGCTTGCCTCTTGTTATCAGTGCTATCACACTGGCACTCTCTTCACGATTACAAATTGTAAATGTAAACTTTTTATTTGTTTTTCTTTTCATTTCAACTTCTGCATATTATAATAATTGAGTACACATTCATTTTACTGTAGTGTTTACCCTTATAATGTAAGACAATACTTATTTATTTATTGTTATATAACGGTCATCTGAAGAGAAATGTTACCTGGCACCATTATATCTACAATAAACGGAGATTCAATACAACAGTTCGTATATGCCAGCCAACAGCAAGTTTGTATACAGCTGGCATATTCTTAAGATATGCTTGTGCTTGCAGTATAATTTATATTCTACTAAAAATGTTAAAATATCATGAACCAGGCGCCATTTACGAGAGCCCTGCGGTCATTTAACATGGTTGCTAATACAGCGGACGTATACTGTTGCTCATTGACTGAGTTCACAAGGGCTACTTTATTTAACCTATGTTTTTGTACAAATAATAATATGTAATTTTAATTACCTACATTGTTGTATTGAGGAAACCTGTACAATTAATGTAAGATTGTTGTTAAATAAATAAATAAAATATTGACGCAGTGTTTAAAGAAGTGGAGAAAGGGTGCAGATTTGAACTATATTAGTATTTTACATATACAATGTCTAGTCTGCGCAAATTCATAATTAAAAGAAATAATAATGTAAATAAATATTATGCTACGTGATTATCAAAATATTTTGACATTAGATTTGAACCCCAAGAATTAGGACCTAACACAGTTTTTAGATAACTGATGCTTTTATAAATAGGCAACTTTCCAATATAATAAGAACTTTCAAAGTCAGCCATCATTTACAAATCTCTTTATTAAAGAATCCTTGGGGCCTTGAATACCTCTTTGAAACCGTATAATACGCGACTTGGGTTGCAATTGGCAAGAATGATTTACGTGAGTAATAAAAGAAACAACTATTTAAAAAGCATCCCCACTGAGGAAATACCTTCACATTACAGAAGATCGTAATCACACAACAATCCTGGAACATTGCAAACCGTATTCCTAGTGTTCCAATTTCATGGGCTAAGTTAATCGCCTTACATACGACGGTCCATAAAAACATATTAACCCCAACCAACCCAGCATTCCCATCAAAAATGTATGTGTTCGTTCTTCATTTTAACTATAACGTTGTCTAGGGTGGTGACGGTCGCCCTGCAACCCTGCTGGTTCTTCACGCAGGTCCATCTCACGTGCGGGCCCTTGCTGCCGCTCCACCTGTTATACCGATACCGCCCGAGGATGATCACAGGGTTGCCGTACCGGGTGGTCTCAAACATCACACGGTTGCCTGAAATAATTTAATTCCTATTACAGTATAGATGAACATATGAACAATAAAGAGTGGAAACAAATATAATAAATTCCTTATACTATAAAAACAATATAAAGAAGTATGTATTAGGTCTTACCTACGAAGTTACAGATTTTTAATACGTGCTAGTGTCAATATCGATAATTTTCATTTAAAATTATTTTATTACTTAGCTTTAACATTCCATTTATAAAATCAGTTCTACTTTTGTATACCCGCATTAAGAATTTTTGACATCGATTGTTAAAAATCAAAATTGAAGCGCAGACGGCACGCAATATCAAATGAACCGTGAACCATATGAAAAAGTATTTAATGAATTTATCGATTCCTGTCTCCAGGATTTATACAACAGAGACATCAATGAACTTCAACAAAATACGCAAAAGCGTATTGACAATAACGGTCGGCACTTCGATTTACACAATATACTTCTCATAAAAATAACATGACTTTGCTACATAAAACTATATATCAAATGGTAATATAAAAAAATCTAGTTATTATAAAGAAAATAAAATTTTATACTTATTTAAATAGCTGCCTTCTCGTCTATTGCTGTAACCATCGAAAGTATCTATGCAACACTTGATTTCGAAAAATTTCGAAAGATTTCGACAAATATACCTAATAATAAATCTATGATAAATAATTTAATATTTTATTCCGTTCTGTAATTATCAGTACGCCCTAGGGTGAACGGTCTTATTACTAAGTACGTTATATTGCAATCTCGAAGCGTTGGGTTAAGTAGATACAATGCATCGGCGCAATAACTTTTACGCTCATACTTCTACTTCGTAAAATAAAGTAGTTACTAATTTTAGCGAACTGGGTTTGTTATACCAATAAGTTTGGCAAATAACGATATGCCAGATCTGTAGGGGTATTCCAGCGACGTATCAAAAGATAGACACGTTATACTGCGTTATACAACAACATTATTGTATTTTAAAATGGCGCAAGTAGTACTATATCTACGTACAGTTATTTATTGTGACACTTTGCTCTAAAAAGGAGACAAATGATTGGGCATACCTGTCGTTAGAAAGAGATGAATATATATCTTAAGACATTTGTGCTTTGTGGCGAAATACGTATAGGCGCGACGCGATAGCGTGGCCAACTGAATGCGAGTTGGGCAATTACCTTACTTTCGTATTGCCATTCTAGAGCGTGTACGACGTGTCTATAACATTAAAAAGATCTTAGGCGTATTCACATTACTCCGGAAAGTTATATTCGAAGCGGATTAGAAAAGATTTTACTCAGATTGCAAACATTTTGATAGATAAGTTTACGATTCCTATTCGAATATGCCTGTCCGAGGCAATATGAATACCGTCACAGATGGTACTATAGACGCTTGCAACACCGGAACATCAGACGCGTTTTGCGACCCTCTACACTCCGTTTTTGAAGGCCCTTGTTGTTGCTTTTAAGAAAACCTCGGCGGGAAGTTCGTTCCACAAGCTAAGGATTGAAGATATCCTACTTCTATGCCATCTTGTGATGTTTAAAGACCTTAAAATTGATATATGAGGATGTAAATTAGTCACCGTTGTCATGTTTTGCATATCATCTATTATTATTACAGTCAATGTTAAGTCCTAGTAGTGCCTGTTGATTAACAAAGAAGGATTTGGCGAAATTAAAGAATAACAATATTTAATAAAGCGCAGCCTGAGCAAGACACCATCTAAAAAAAGAAGGCGATCAAATAACAAAGTCTTAGAAGACTATGTTACCACACTCTGTACAAAAACGGTTAATATGTAATATACATATATATTTTTAAACTTTTACTGTGCGGTTCACGAGAAGTTTTCTACCGAGAACTATTAAGTTGTGGAATGAGCTCCTTGCCTAGGTTTTCCCAAGGGACTACAGTATGGGATTCTTCAAGAAAGGTGTGAAGAGGTTCTTACAGGGTCGGCAACGCAATAGTGACACTCCTGGTGTTGCAAATGCCCATAGGCTACGGTAACTGCTTACCATCAGGCAGGCCGTACGCTTGTACCTTACCTTAGTGGTATATAAAAAAAAACACGCTGTGTATGGTATGAGTATAACCACGCATACAATAATACGGCTTAGATTCAAACTCCACACAGCACGCACACACTATTACATAGACATATACCAGATACAAACCTGCCCGGTTTATTTGGTTTTAAGCGACTTACATTAACTTCTTCGCGCTATCCCGTTTCCTAATCCATTAGGATTGGTGGGGTCTACTTCGGGGGGCGTACAAACATACGGTCCACCTGATGTAAAGCGGGTACCGTAGCCTATTAACGCTTGGGATATATTAAGTATCACTCGCGCGATGCCTCCTCTGCTGCTTACACAGTAACTCCTTGGGAGCTTACTGGTGACCTCACTCACACGCAGGAACACAGAGTTGTTATTTGGCTGCGGTTTTCTGTGAGGTGGAGGTACTTCCCCAGACGGGGTTCTTTTAATGCGCCGTACCTCTCTTAAAACATCCAGACCTAGACAAACAGACATGTTCATGCACACAAATGTTTGCCTTGTGTGGGAATCGAACCCATAAGCATTGGTGTCAAAGTTGCATCATTCACGACTGAGCCACCGAGCTTGTCAGAAACAGAAATCTATACATTGCTGCCTAACTACTAAGGATTTGGCGAAGACACTGATATTTACATGGAGCGACTGCCTGCAGACCTCCACAACCTAGAGGGAGGCCCCGCTCTTTCTTAGGTTAGGTTACACGCCTTTCGAAATATAATTTTCCTCACGATGTTTTCCTTCACCGCCGAGCAAGTGATAAATATGTACATAAATCCGATAACACCGATTTAGTGGTACATACCCTTGCCAGGATTCCAACCGGGGACAATGAACAATGGTCAATAGATGATCTACGTGACAATTCCCGAGAATTGCGGTAGTGTGTGATGTGATAATAATATGGGTCAACGTATGAAATTGCCGTTTTATAGTACTAGATACTTTGAATTGACATTAAACCATCATGGTATGAGATTTTCAAGTGAATCTTTTTTCACTTCCCAGGAGGCAGTATAAAATGCTTTCACACCGTTTGTCGAATCTAGATCCCCAGAGTTCTTTGGCAAAGGCATAAATAAATTTCCGATTAGATGGCAGCAATGTATAGATAATGAAATGAGGCTAAATATTTTGATTAAATAAATATACTTTTTTTATACATACATACATCTTAGAAATCCTTTTTTTTATATTTACAAAAATCAAACTTTTAAATCAACGCAATTAAAAGATACGGCTGTTAATGCCTAGTTTATCGGGAACCAAAACCTAATATTACTTCCCGTAGTATTATTTTTGCGAAAATTTTTACGGAACCCTCGGTGCGTGGATGTTTTTACGTGTACGTGTAAAATTGGAAAGTAGTAACTACAGAAACCTTTGCTGACCAAATTCAGTCGACGGGTTCACTTGCAATCAAATTAAATCATTATGCTGACAAATAATTGTATTTCTTAAAATACACAATGAAATACAAATAGTTGAAAAAGCGAATGGAAATTTACATAACATAATTGGTTGCAAATTATTCGAAATGCAATAACAAAATATTTATAGAAATTCCTGAAATTTGTTACTAAAATAAATAAATATTTTTTTAAAACATAACCATAATTGTACATACATTGAAATACATACGATCGCTTAGAGATTGATAAATACTCCTCGTAATGGCACTAGTGACGTCTTTATTTAATACAAGGTAAACCACATAACAACACCAATGTGCAATTCATTGATTAAATATATGGAAACACAAACAAACAACTTTAATCATTTTAAATGTTGTCGCGAACTACGTCACTTTGAAGGGTCAGTCATAAATCTCTTTGGAATGCTTACAAGTTAGGTACGATAAACAAATCGTACTATAAACATGTTCACACGAACATGTCCTGAAAACGACACAATGAACATAACCTAATAATAATAAAATATCACATCAACGCTACAAAACAAGCTAACAAAGTTAGAACACGTCGTGTCACAATCACACACGTCACAATCAAACATCATACAAGTTACAGGTTAGTAGGACCACGGTCCAAATATTTTTATAAACACAAGTCACGTCAATACGGACTTTGTCATGTCGCAAATTTATGAATAATTTTTTAAATGAGTTCAAATTATAACCAACCATTTACATTCAAAGATTCACAATTCTATTCGTAGGCATTTGTTTTTCTTTATTCACATATCTCTCAGTTATTTATTACATGCATACTCATAATGGACCCGTTCAAAATTTGGCAATACTCTAACCACGAAATTGACAATAATTAGAAACTTCATCTATTTACATATTTTCATCTACAGAAAAAGAAGAAAACGAAAAGAAACTTACTTCATTGTTGTCAGGATAAATTAAATTAACACTCTAAAAAAGAAGTCATGACTGCATCAAGACTTAACAATTTTATCTTTAAAACTATCAGAAAAAGATTATGGCAAAGTGAAAATTCAAAACAAATACCAAGGTTCCAGTCTTGGACTTCATCTGTAACCACACAATTGGTATTCTAAAAAGGATTAGGTATAATCGAACCATAATACTGTTAGGGCTCCAGCGCCGCTCGTCTAATCTAAGGCGACACTCGTCTACAAACTTTAATTCTTTAACAACCTTCGTTGTGCGTATGATCGTGTTTCATAGTAACAAAATGATCATGAGTGATAACGACCGCCTTACATCCACGTTTTCTCTGCGCACAGATCCACCTGACGTGGGTGCCTTTACTTCCACTCCACTTGTGGTAACGGTACCCCCCGAGATTCATCACGGGGTTGCCGAATCTGGTCGTCGAAAATGTAACGCGTGGGCCTGAAATATCATGTCGTTATTTACTGCAACTATTCTGCGTCGCATACAACAGTAAATTATAAACTTTACAAACAAACAAGTCAAGAATTGCTCCTATTACACAACTAATTATTAATTATGTGCAAAATCTTTAAAATATATCTACCTATCTAGATCTTCACGCTAAATCCCTGGCGGGCCACATGACTCGGTACTTACACATGATTATTCGTGACTCGGCTCGCACTTAGCGGTTCAAAATCAGTAAGTTCTCTATCTTTTTATTATTTATCTTTAAATAAAACCGATATCATTGAAGTCGACGCCTACTTACAAAACTACTTTGTATTTGCTGGCTTTACTCTCAATAAAGTCAACTTCAATTTTTAATTAAAATCTTTTATTTAATAACTTTTTAGTCATAATAAAATCTTGTCCACATCAACATGAAATATGTACACCAATAGTACGAGGCATCTTCAAAGAACTAAACTTATGAAAGAAAATCAAATTTCAATGATAAAGCAAAGACATCAAGAAATTGGATTTTGTAAGTTCGTTATGAATATTTTTTTAATAATCCGATTTGAATCTTCGCTAAATTTACATGAGACCTATTTAGGATCTACCTACAGAACATACAACCTTCTTTGTTAAAGTCGGTTTAGAATAAAGATTCAGCTGAGAGTAGACATCTGAGCTAAATTTCTTTGTACGAGTAATAAAATAAGACTTGTTATTAAGAGGGAGTCTTATATATTATATAATATATATATTATATATATATTTTATTGCCTTTTTTTTACTAACAATATTTCTTCTTTTCTCTATATTGTTTCGACGCATTCTTCCATATTATCCTTTGTATTGTCTTTTCTCGCTCCGACATGTCTTCTATACATTTTATTTTCTTTCTTTCTTTACATTTCTTATAATATTCCCTATCTTTCGCCCGTTTCGTCGCTTTTTGTTCCGGAGTCATCTTATTCAAATACTTTCGTTTCCTAGCGTTGGCTTTCTCTCGAAATCGCAAATATGCACTATCGTTCTCTTGATGCGATGTGTCTTCAAGGGATATTTGTTTCTTTATTTTTTCTTCTTCAATTTCCAGTTTAATAAATACTGTAAATAATTGCGTACCTATATCTTTTTAATGCAACTAAATACTAATATAGTAGTTTTATCTTAAGAATTAATACTTTATTTTAGTATTATTATATAGTTATAATATTAGCGTTGGAAATGAGTGTAAGAGCTCCCAATGGCGTGTAGTTAATAAAGTTTTTATACTGCGTATGCATATGCTAGCGCTTGCAAGTAAAACGCTCATACAGAAAAGGTTGCTGTAATCTTGTCTACATGAGCGTTTTACATATACCTATTACTTATTAATAGTATAATTAAATTATTAAAAGCGGGACCATTACATATACTTACTACTTATTAATAGTATAATTACATCTTACATTAATGATACTATTTTACTGTCAAAAAATATAGGACAATAACTAAATTCGTTCAAATAATAATTATTTATTTAAAAATAAATAAGTGTTATCCTAAATATAGGAATTCACTTAAAAAACGGAGAACAATATTGTAACAATAGTAAATATACAGTTGAAATCGAACATTTTGATTAAACCCGCAAACAAGTAACTAATATCCAATCAAACCCTACAATCACTAAAGCTTTAAATCCCCAATACAGAGGCGTCGGCTGTGACATATGACATATATGATATGACCCTTTTCACATCATGTCAAAATAACAACATACCTAATAAATGAAAAGTTAAACTAATTACTTACCAACATTTCGAACTGGATTTTTCTTCATCTTTTTAGCGTTATTCCGTTTCCTAGTCCATTAACCCTTCGAGACCCGGGTGCTCGTATACGACCGCGAAATGTATGGGAAAACGTATATAACGGGTTCTGACTGCTCAAGAATGGCGGGGTCCGATAACGAGATAACCTAAGCCTTAAGGATTTGGTAAAGATACAGATTTTTACATGGCGCAACTGCCGACCTCCACAAACCAGAGGCAAAATAAGGCCTTTCTTAGGTTAGGTCGCACTTCCTTCGGAATATACTTTCTTGGACGTGCTGGTTTCCTCTCCATGTTTTCCTTCACAGCCGAGCAAGCGATAATTACAACTAAGCGCATTTCGAACTGGACATAGGACCATAATCTTGAAATTAATTCCAAAACACAATTAATGTCCAAACCTTTCCACGCTTCTTAATAAATATTCACTCAATCTAAATTACACATATAACGGACCAAAATAAGAAACGTTAAGTAAATTCTGCTCAGTATAGACAAACTCCCATGTAAATTGGTATTTGCACATACAAAAAATAAGATCAAAACTAGCATGTTCCGTACCATTATCTATAAAACGGCAAAAAAATTTTGTTTGTTGTATGGAAAAATAAAATGAAATAAAATACCCCCTCTTAAATATTTGTTTTATTTTAATTTAATTATTTATTTTTAAAGTGAATATATTACTAAATATTCTGTAAATATTTCAAGCGTCTACCTGTTGCTGTTATCAATATCGAGTAAAAACGAGCAAAAAAATCGGCTAAGTGAGATACAGCCTGGTGACAGACGGACGGACGGACAGCGGAGTCTCAGTAATAGGGTTCCGTTTTACCCTTTGGGTACCGAACCCTAAACAAAGTAAAATAAGAGAATTAAATAAAATACAATAAGATTACATTTCAAAAAATGTAAGACGTGTCTAAGTTCCGCTAGGACCAATGGCAAATAAAGAATTTTTATCTTTATCATTTATAGGCTACGGTAACCACTTAACATCAAATGGGCCGTATGCCTCCTGACGTTGTATAAAAAAATATAGACCGAAGATACAGATACAAACCCTATTTTAGAAAATATGACATACTCCGCCTTCATGTACATATTTTTTTTTTATGCCGCTAAGGTAGCAAACAAGCATACGGCCTGCCTGATGGTAAGCAGTTACCGTAGCCTATGGGAATTGGGCGTAAAGCTTGAGCTGCACTTAGCTTTACATGTAATTTTATCGTTTAAGGAAATGTTATTACATACAATTTTATTGTTTAAGCGTGTATACTAATTATGTATAAGGCATGATGGAGCTGACAGTATAAGCATAAATAAATAATAAATTGAAAAAAGAATTGTAAAGCCTGACTTTAATTAATAAGAATAATAAATATAATTTAATTAAAGAAAACTTGTCAGGGTCGACATGTCGATTTCGTAAATATTTGTATTTATTCCTTATTTTTCGTGGAAATTGTAATACTTAACCAACACCCATGGAACAGATATATCAAAATTACTACGAAATTTACCTACGAAAATTACCCTCTGTAAATGGAAGAGATCTGGACCGGGAACTGCAAACTTTTGGCTAAAGTGGTTGCAAAGTTCAGAAGGGCGTTAAACTACGCAGTTTCAGAAAGCTGTTGAAGGTGGTTCTTTCTCAATTTTTGAGACAACGGGTGTCATTCCTGCTTTTTAGTCGGGCATTTCCTACTGTTTTGGCGTGTTTAAGAAAATACAGTGAATTTATAAAAAAACATAAGACAAATACATATCTTCAATATACGCTGCAAAACACTAATTTGCATTACGTTAACTAGCACACGCTAATGAGGATAAGTCCGATGCATTTACTTCCGATGTACAAAAATAAATGTAGCAAATAATTGATCCAATTTGTTTTATATCTCCATTTTGCTCTGTGGCATTGTACACATTTAAACAACGGAACGATACAGAAGAAGTAGGTAACTACTATAAGCGTATAAGCTCATATAAGCGTAAATTCACAGTTTAATACAATCAATGCCCATAACTGGTTTAGGATTTAAATTATTATACACCAAAAAGTCCACACTACGATATGTTACGTTCGAACGTACGAAACGCTAAATGAAACACATGTAATTGACGTTTCATATTTTCAAGAAACAGCTTATAACATAAAAACATAAAATACGATTACGTTATGTTTTTTAATACTTACTTTTCAGGGAAGGTAAAAATTAATTACTTATTCATTTGTAGAGTGCGAAACTGAGTATAAAAAGAAAATAAGGGTTGTAAAAACCGTTTAATTTAGAAAAGCTCAACAATTTCTGCTTGTCAATCTCAGTGAAAAGTTTGAAATTGATTGAATCACTGTGTAATCGACAGTCTATCAAATCTAAGAAATACTTTATCACATATTCTTTTGTCTCTTTCGGATTCATGCGGCATGAAAGAGTTGACACCTTTCTGACTTCATAAATACACTACATATTACAATATATTTCCTAGATTTGTTATTCTGTAAGAGTTATTTTTTCCCTAAATTTATCGTTGCAGTATCAATGATTATGTTCATTAAAACACTTCGTTACGATATTATCAATCATTACGACGAAGGCTTTGCACCCATGTTTGGTTTTTACGCAAACCCATCGAGACATCGGTGCTTTGCTAGAACTGTGCTTGTTAAAACGATATGATCCGATGCACAACGCCTGCGTACCTCTGCATGTGTGTTCGAAATATGGACCTTTTGGAAATAAAATTATTATGTTCATAAAATATTTTACACAACACAATGCAGTATGCATAGGGTTACCAAAGTTTCTTCAACTATTTTCTGACATATGAATAAATTTTTTATACATTCTTCACCGTACTTCACAGTATTCAGGCTAAAGAAGGTAATAACATCGAAATAAGAAAATATCAAATATTCCAACTAGACTCGTTCTTCCTCATTAACCTGAATTGCATTTAATTAGGGTTAGGTTCGGAATAATTCGTGGTCTCAGGAGCCGGCGAATGCGCATTAAAAGAGCTGTGAATTAAAAAAATCGGCCAAGTTCATGAGATACAGCCTGGTGACAGACGGACGGACGGACGGACAGCGAAGTCTCAGTAATAGGGCTCCATTATACCCTTTGGGTACGGAACCCTAAAAACGAGTGAAGTAAGTAAGAACCGCGTCTAATGACGCTCGGTTTTTCCGCCGAGTCTTATGACATTCGCCTACACTACCTACCCTGCCTACCATGCGAGGGACCCGGCATGAAAAAACAGATTGGTAAAGATATATAAAAATATAAGATAATTAAACTTAATAATTTATACCCTAATTGAATCCCATTCGAGATATCTAAAAAAAACTATATTCAGTACGATGGCATTCTAGTTACAGAATGGGATGTGTATGGGTGTTGAGCATTTTGAACACCACGTCATCTATGGTGATGACTGTGGCACGACAACCCTGGTTCTTGGCGGTGCAAATCCATCGTTCCTTAGGCGCTCTCGACGAACTGTGCTTGTTGAATCGGTAACCATTAATATAAAGGACGGGTGCGCCTCTTTTCGACCTTATATACTTAATATCGTCTGTAATAATAAACAATAATTTAAAAAACGGTCAAGAGCGGGCTTTATTCGCCCACGAGGGTTCCATACTAATACAAAATACAATTCTTTGTAGAGAATATGCTCGTAATGATATGCAGTTAGAAGAATCAGACAATTAACGAATGTGGCTACTGCGCGCTTAGTGTATTTCAGCTACTTTCACAGCATTATGTCGTATGGTATACTGTTGTGGGGAACGACGACAGACAATGAGACAATTTTTATCTTGCAAAAAGGAGCCATTCACTCTACTCATAACTCGACTCTTTCTTCCTAGCGTTATCCCCTTTCAAATGTGGCTATTATTTTAAGTACAATATTCCAAAACAAACTTAGTTATGCAACCGGTCCTCGGTTCGTTTTAACCTATACTAAATTACTAAATAATGAAAATAAATACAGTGTGCATGAAAAGAGCTATGAATGTTACAGAACCGAGTGAAGTATGTAAGGACCGCGTCTTATGGCGCTCGGTTCTCTCTGCCTACCCCGCAAGGGACCTGGCGTGAAGATATACATACTAAATAACTAACTAAATTCATGTTTTAGGATTTATGTACATATTTATAATCATCACTTGCTCGGTAGTGAAGGAAAATATCGTGAATTCCGCCATAATATTGAAATTTTTGAGTAACCTAAAATCTGACGTTCCCTCTGGGCTGTGGAAGTCTAACTCACAGTCGCTTCATGTTCAAAGTATATTCGACAAATCCCTAGGCTTAGGTAACGAATCCCGCACAGCCTAATGGATTAGGAAACGGGACAGCGCTAAAAAGAAGAGAACATTTAAGAAGACACTTAGATATAATATGAGGTACACGATATACAGCAGTTCCTAATTCCTGTTCACGGAGGTGAGCTCAAACCGGTTTTACTGCATTTGACTATTCGTTCCAATGACCATTTTCTAACTGCATCATCAGGTCGCCTCTGTATATCATATATAGTTATATCGCCTTTTAGCGATATGAATGTATTATACTCGTATTACAGCTCAATGGCATATAATACTACAATTAAAAATTTTTATTCTAAGGTTTCATCCCAACATACTAGCAAAAGATATGGAGAGTTCTATCTGTCTATCTATAACTACACGCCAAATCCCTTGCGGGGTAGGCAGAAAGTATGCTTATGTAATTTTATTTTGTAATACATAATGGACAATTTTAAAGGAGACCTATATTGGCAAGTTTCTTTCGGCATTTCTTCTTCGCCAATGGTCACTTCTGAAATGCTAGTACATTAAAAAAAGGAAATAAGTTAAATAAGAAAATTAAACAAGTTACAATAAGATTATATTTAAAAAAAAAATGTAAGACGTGTCTAAGTGCCCGCGAGGGCCCAATGGCAAATAAAGAATTTTATCTTTTTATCTTTTTTTTTATTTTTTAGTACCGAGCGGCACATTGCTCAATCCTTACAAATCTCACTTTTATAGTAACCGCTTATAAACAACATATATAAAACATATGGATATGGAGAGTTTACACTTACAATTTGTCGTGGGCCATCACATTTTTTCATATAATGATTTTGGGAGTATTTTCAAATAGCTGAAGAGTGTTTGAGTGTCGCAGATTATGTGAGGTAATGTAAGATTATGTTTAGGGCTCCACGCTTCTAATAATAAGGCTCTGGCAAAAGAGCGCTAGAGTGCATCACTACAGTCCGACGGGGGTACCACCTCCAGCTCCTGATAGATGCATCCAAATATTCTTACAAGTGAGTGAGGTCACCAGGGAACTCCTCAGCAGAGTCCTTGTATTGTAAACATTACTACTACGGCTATGGCTACGGTGAGCGCTTCATACAAGGTGTTTGTTTACCTCACGACATCGTGTAAAAAGCATGGAAAAACTTTTCAGCGAGGTCCTAATTACCAATTCTTATATAGTGTTTATTCAAATATGGTAATGTCAAAAACAAATGACTACCACAGCACTTTCATGAAACTTCTAAACCGTTAACATAATAACTGTTATACGGTCTATATTTGGCCTTCGTAAATACAACCGACGAGCTCTGTGGCGCAGTGGTGAAACGCGTTGTTACGCTACTTTGACAGCAACGCTCGTGGGTTCGATTCCCACACAGTACAAACATTTGTGTGCATGAACATGTCTGTTTGTCTTGGTCTGGGTATTTTCTATGTATAATAAGTATGTATTTACAAAAAAAAAAATATTTACGTATGTTTATCAGTTGCCTAGTACCCATAACACAAGCTTCGCTTACTTTGGGGCTAGATGGCGCTGTGTAATTTGTCAGACAATATTTAAATAAAAAAAACATCATGTTTCAGAGGTTGTCTTCAGCTATACGTTCATTTTATTTATTTAGAAAGAACACAGAACAAAATAATGACGAATATACAACGCGAAAGTAGAAGGCTGTAGGAGCCAAGGAAGACTAAGACTCACCTACCATGAACAAATTGGTCGTGTTTTATCTGTAAGTTACGCCAGAAGCCCTAGGAATAGCCGAGCGTGCATGAAAAGAGCTATGAATGTTAAAGAAGCGAGTAAAGTGTGTAAGAATCGCGTCGACCGCTCTCGATTCTCTCTGGCTCCCCACAAGGGACCTGGCGTGAAAATATACCTGCATACATTAATTTAACAATATATAAAATATGCATTTATATTATCATTAAGTGTTATAGTAGATGGAAATAAAAGAAATATAACATCCCTACATTTATTGAACTGAATCTATAAAAAGAAATAACACTATTTTTGGACATTTATTCAATTAAGATGCAAAACACTATAATAATATAAAATTTTTAAAATAAAAAATTAATACTATTGTTTGTACGGAGATCGTCGTTCGTATCAAGACATAATAACATAACATGAGCTCGAAAAAACCATGTTGAGCTTTTTTTTTATTAATCACAAAATTAAATCATAATCATGAAATTAAAATAGACGACTTCCTAAGTTTTTTTTTCTACAACGTTGGAAGGCATACAAGGATACGACCGACATGATGTAAAGCAGTTACCGTAGCCTATTAACGCTTGAAATATATTAAGTATCACTCGCGCGATGCCTCCTCTGCTTCACAGCAACTTCATAGGAGCTTACTGGTGACCTCACTCACACGCAGGAACACAATAACCCTCTAGGGAGTTGTTATTTCTGTGCGGTTTTCTGTGGGGTGGAGGTACTTCCACTGGTCATTTAAAACATCCAGATTAAGACAGATATGTTCATGCACACAAATGTTTGTCTTGTGTGGGAATCGAACCCACGAGCGTTGATGTCAAAGTCGCGTCATTCACGACAGAGGTCGTCGAAACTTCCTGAACAGTTGACACTTGTGTGTGTAACTGGTAACAAGTAGGTATTTTTATTGTATTTATTAAAGCGTGCACTGGGAAATATTGTTTTTTAGTAATAGCTGTAACAGGAATGATACTTTACAGCACAGGTACATCCGGTCAGTAGCGTATCAACTAGCGTTGCCATCCGTCCTGATTGCGCTAGGCAATGATAGATTTTCAATGTCTGATCCGGCCAAATTTTCCTCTTTCAGCTTTTGTTAGATGACATTAATTTCGTAAGCTCAGCGGTCCTTTCACACAGGCAAGTTATAATAGATAATGTGAATAGCTAGCAACTCGGCGATCGCAATCTGTATGCAGCTATACATCTCTCATCCTTATAAATTTAACACTTAAAAATATATTTTGTAAATTATATAATTATAAAAATTTGTTCGACGCGTGGAATCGGCACCTAAAATCCGGTGTTTGTCGACTAATCACTGCTTTCTGATACTTGGTGACTACAGAGGTGGCAAAGCTAATTGCAATTTAGGCAAACATTGACCTGCAGCAGCCACGAAACAAAATAGATGGTATTTTAAGATCATTACGGTCAATAATGACTGTCATATCAATGATTATGGCTCTGTGTCACTTTGACAATAGTGTTATCAATGGTGGTGGCCAGAACTCGACACCCGAACCTCTTGCGGGAACATCTCCAAATTCGTTTGTATCCCGACTGCGTGTGAAGATGAAATATATGGCCACCCAGTAGCAACGCCTGTGAGCCTTTACGTGTTACCACAAATTTTCCTGAAAGTCAAACACGCTTTTAAATCATCTCTTTCGAATTTATAGTACAAGCAACATTCTAAAGGGCACACGATCCACGACAGAATAGAATCTGGCGTACCTCCTCCGATCAATAGCTAATTCGTAACAAAGGGCATCAATACTTTTAGCTACGAAAGATGGATAAAATATATGTTTAGTATTCCTATATTTCCTTCTTCTTCTGTTTCCATGTCTCTCCTTATTTTTGTTTTATGTAATTCGCGTTTCTTTTTTCATGACAATTTGAGCAATAAACATGAGAATTATACAACAACAAATATGTGTTTTACTTTTTTAAAGAACTACTATTACTAATTCAAGGTAGCTACAGTGTATTCCACGTCAAAGGCTTGCCTCATTTTTCAACTTTTTGGACTCTCCATCTCTCAAAAGAAATAGTACTTCATGAGAACTCAAAATGGCTTGCTAGGTGGATATGTATTTTATCGTGATATGGAAAAAATCTCGTGCTAAAATCCAAGCAGAAAATAATCAGGAAACGCGGTTGTAGGGAGAAACCTCAGACCGTATATTATCTGGAAACTATCCTAAGCTTATATGATGCTAAACTATATATCTATATATTGACGCCTGGTCCCTTGTGGGGTATACAGAGAGAACTGAGCGCCACGAGACGCAGTGAATGCGCTATTAGATCATGAAAAAACTAGAGCCGATGACACGATTTTTGGTAGTAAATAAACTCATCACTACTACCGATCTTACCTTATATACCTAATATATCTATATATAAAGACTTTAAAGGTAATAACTCACAATTTAGAGCCCAATAGTGTTAGATATCTGATAAATCATGGTGCACGGCAGTTAAGCTTCACTTAACTAGCCATCTCTTTGAGGTTTTTAATGCCTTATTTGTCATATTGCCAAGAGGGGAAGTCAATTCCAAAACTTCCTACTCCTACAAATTTCTTCTGATTAAATTCGTTGTGAGTTCCAAGGCAGCTGTAGTTTACCCCCTGGACAGTTATGAACTTCACTGTTCATTGCCTTTTTGGTGGTCGCCGCTGTTAATTCTGGGTACACTGGAGACAACAGTGGCGAGAATGAGTGGTGGGCCTGTCCCGTATATAAAGACCTTAAGTTTCAACAACTTGTACAATGGGTTGTGTTCCAAGAAGATGTTCGATATCATGTCCACAGTTTCATTCTACAATCGTACCGCTCGCTGTCAGGAGAAAATTCGTCCTCACACTCACCGCAATTGGTCAAGCCGAGCCGTTCCCTGCCGAGATTTTTTCAAATGGTCAAAAGAGATTTATAGAGGCGAGTGATCTCGCTTGTGATACAAGTGTCCATTAGCTAAGATAACTCCTTTCGATCACCTGGCGAGGCTAGGCGGCAGACGACTGGGAAACATTGGCGTTCACTATCTCGTAGTGGAGTAACGTGACGAAGAACGCAAATAAATAATTTAGTTTAATTTGAAAACATTTATTATCTGAATCTTAAATTTGTGCAGTAAACATGACACCAAATTCTCCCTAATCCTCACGAGAGTATCATAAAATTAACAAAAAACGGCATGCAAACGTGAATAAAATTGAAAATTACCCTTAGAAAATAGCATAACAAAAATTTATAATCTAGTACTTGCGGGAACATTTCAAAAAATATTTCTAGTTGTAATCTTACTACAATGTTGCATAAAAAGTTATAGATACCATTACTTTATGTAGAGACGGATAAAACACCAAGCAAAAGGTATTACATCTATGCAAGAATTGTTAATTAGCCACATTGCAGTGTTCTACTACAATGGCTGATCTCATTTTACATGATATAAACAATTTAAAATGATGATAATGCACATTAATACTACACTTATACATAGAAACTAATAAAAAACTAAAATCTTAGTAACTAAAACTTAGTGCTGATACTTCAGTTAATGCTGATGGGATTTTCTCGGTACCGCGCCGATATTCAACAATTTGAATTTGACAAACATTGTAGTTTACGATAGTTAAGGAAGTAAAAACTTAGAAAGATTTTCAATCGATTTAGTGCTAATACTCAAGAAACTTATGCTACTTACTCCGAATTCAGAAAAATAAAAATGTTGAAAGCTCGGACAGTTTTTCTAAGTACCTACTTAGATATTACAGAGCTGTATGAAACAGGTTGTTTCGTTATTACAAAATTTGTGGACATAATGAATCTGGTTTAAAATGGATCCCGTTAATATCCTTCTAAAATACTACGAAAAATATTTCGAACTAAATTATGCGTCTTATGGCGTTCGGTTCTCTCTGCCTACCCCGCAAGGGACTTGGCGTGGAGATATACATACTAAATTATGCGAATTAATAATAAATTTTAATACTAGTAAAAAAAAATCAATAAAACGTGATAATGTTTTCTTTCACAACTTAGGATCCTGAATCCTATCACCTAAAATTGTATCAAACTACCTACATTTTATAATTGCTCGTACTTATTCGGGAGCACCATGGAGGGAACTCGATTTCATTGTACATGGAAGAAAATGCCTTAAAAGCTTATTGTGACAGAACGCGAAATATAAACACTTTTTTAAAAATACCCTGTAACTTATCACGCATTGTGCTTCTAACTCCTTGAGTAACTTACTTTTTTTTTCTTTGGCGTATTTAATACTAGACTATCATAGTTAATTATTTAATGTTTTTAAGTTGTTAACATGGTACGTGCATGTTTTCACTAGTAAGTGTTACACGGCCTCGTATAAATGTATAATACATTGAAAATTATTGGAATAAAAATAAACTGCATTAATACTAATAGTTATGTAATAGATAGAGGACAGTGTAGTCGACAATTTTTTTTTTTACTTTAACTAATTAAGTACGCATAAGTTGCGTCATCAATGATGTTGATTAGTGCTATATTATTTCTCTTAAGGATAATAGAGCTAAAACCTAAAAGTCAATTTAAATAAATATCAGACAATAAAAAGAGAACCGTTAGGTTTCGATCGTTTTCTACATTAGCTGCAAACGACCACCAAGCTGTGCATAGCCTCTGTTGCAGTGACCGTGCCGGAGAGAAAGACTGGAGAGAACCCAGCAGGATTGGACTCTGTATTACTCATAACAACCTTAAATGTGACAAAAAGAACAAAAATGTTTTGTTACTCCCTCCACAATATGGATTGTCGTAATATCAAACTATCACACCGCTCGGCGAACTATTCATTTCCTCACAGAGATGCAAATATCCCCCCCGGCTAATGCATACCTTCAATACCCCGGGTACAAACAAACAAAAAGCTCGAGCATTTTCTATTCCTGGTGCATGTTTGATATATATATGTAATAAATTTTACAATGTGGTGGTTTATAACAATGTAAGTAGACAAAATTACTTCACATGATTCGTGACAACTATGACTCGTTTTGTCTGTTGGCAACTACACTGTCCTCATCTGTCACAAGCACAGGCGGGAAATTCTGGTGCACAACATGGAAATGGCTTCTTTGTAGACTTAACAATTAAATAATTGAAGTGTAAACCGCCACTCCAATCTGATGCGATGTCATAGTGCGGTTAAAGAAACGTAATTTAGATGCATGGACCTTAAATTACCCTAATGATTCATTTAACTTGAATATGGCTTTAAATTTGCTTCCATAGTGGATGGCAATTCAGAATACTGATCAAACAAACAAACAAAATCGGAGAATACGATTTCGTGTTGTGCTATGTAGCTAACATACCTATCATTTACAGCAAAAATTTTATTACACCAATTGATAGCTAAAGCATCCAAGAATTCGTTACGTTCAGTGAGGATTGTGATGCATCACGCGCGGTGGCAGAGAAAGCGCCGCCTTTTTGAGATCATTTCGCTACATCATATAATTTCCTTTTAGTACAAATCACTTCTATTTACTCGTCACAAAGACATGATCCCGTAAAACCCACGACCGTGTCAACGACACAGCCCCACCCCGTACACCCGAACTTTTAATATAGCGACTTATATATATCTTATTTGTTGTTACAGTGTTTTATTTACCCAAATATAATTACTTTAATAGACAATAAAACCGACCATGTTTTTAAGACACAAATAAAATTTTGTATAAATTATTTCGAAAATGTTTGTTGTTAGGTTGTAATTTGCAAATCTTTTTTTTTTGTTTGTAACTTTAGGCATGGCAACTGCACCATTCCTATAGTCAAAACCAAGTATCGTATCAATGTTTATGTTCATGAGTAGTTTTCACTATGTTTCTTAAAACACGAATAAAACTGTGTAGATTAATTCGGAAATGTTTGTTGTTAGGTTGTAATCTGTAAAACTTTTTTCCTTTTTTATTTGAACTATAGGCATGGCCATTATACCAGAACTTCCGATAGTTGTAACCTCATAATGTATCAATGGTTATGTTCGTGAGAAGTTTTCACTATCGTATCTTTTTTTATATAAATGGCAGCTCTGCATCCTCTCTTCCGGCATTCCCAGCGCTGGCCATCCCGTGTTTTACATGACGAACGAAAGTCGTGTCTCCCGATCACAATTATTCGCGTACCTCTACTAGTTTTGCTGAACACCGGCCCTGGAAGAAATGGCAACCACACATGCAGGCTAAGGAAGAGGGTTGGCAAACAAAAAAGAAAAAGAAAAGTAAAGAAGTGAGAAATAAAAGCATGCTCAATTTACAGTGCATATAAATAAGTTTTCGTCAATTCTGAAGAAAATACGATTAAGTACAAGTTGGACAAGACGAGTAGCGGTACTGCTAATACCGCTTCTGACGGCCAGGCTTACTCTAACATAATGACTAAGTAGCTATAAATATTATTTAATGCAATGTAGATGAAATAAAACAAATAGTTTACAAGTTAGTTTTAATGATAATAAGATTGGGCAACAAGAAAGTAATAGCGGCATTCCATGATCAAGCTTATTGAGATTGATTGAAAGATATGGGTCGGAAGAAAACAATAAGATATAAAAGAGAAGTACCACTCGGGTGCTGATTATGAAGCATCGAACCCGTGCAAAATATTTTTGATATGTAAGCTATAAAACAATATGTTGATATTCTAATAAAATATGATAATTATAGTCTGTAAGGAAGCGCAAAGCGCCATCACCAAGTGGAGGCTTCACTAATTTTACTAGGTAGGTACTTTCACTAAGTAGACTCAAAATTGATTATCAACATAAATTTAATTAGATTTGGCGTGAAAAAAGCACGTTTAACCATGTATAACGTTGTCATACATTACTATTTCTGATGCATCAGACCTTATAATTGCACAAAAATATTGGCAGTGGCTTCGAAATCGTTCTGTACCAGTTGTCTCAATTGACTTATAACAAATAGATTTCTAAACGATATATTATCCAATATGTAAAGTAACAATGTAGATAATGCAATTAATATTTCCATTGTATTCGAAAAGGCTAAAAAATAAAAATCAAGATACGCACTAAACTGAATTTAATAAGTACACGAAAATATCTTACAAAATACAAACTTATGTGTACAAATCACAGAACTTATATGACAGTAGTGATTCTGATTCTGGTAAACAAGCATTTACAAATTCAGTAATACTATTTATATTACCATAATTCTTATACAAATTTGAAATTGTAACATCATTTAAATATGGTATATACTCATTCTTGAAATAACCGGCACTTTTCTATTAACTAATTTTTATGTCAAATACGAGTAGTAGAATCAATTTGATTGATACCACTCTGTGTAGTAGTAATATGAATCAAATTGCCTGTAAATTTGGCCGACACAAAATAATAGCCAAAGCTCCTAACTAAATAAAGGGAACTCCATTTTTTCAAAATGACAGTTCCTTGTGAGGTAGAAGTAGAAAAACCTAAAACCTAAGAATTAGGATCACTCGTTCGTTATCAATTATGGAATGTATGTATGTATGTCGCCGGTTTCACGTTTTACAAGTCAAGCATTGTCTTTAGATGTATTTACTATCGCGAACTAATTACAGACTCCGATGATAGTCATCGTTCGTTATTACTAATCAATAATGGGAATCTTTAAATCGCAGTCAGTAGTCTTCAAACTTTCCTACGGCTATTCGCCATAGACAACTTTATATACGTTGTATAAATAAAAATTGAAGGAGAAGAAAAAAGACTCTGCTTGAAACTGATAATGAAATGCGTGTGTTTGTTTAAAGCGAGACTGCAATATTCCTATTGCAGTCTCGCTTCGTTTTTATTTTAGCGGCAGATTTGTAATAGATACCTACGGACTGATGGCCTAATCTCGCTAATATCGATATCGGGAAAAATCGATCTTCGGTATAAGTCAAGAATAATTGTATTATTCACAAGGATCGCTAGAGTTCTACCGACTAAGTTCAAGACGATTGTCACTCGCCGCACTAATGCAAAAGTTGTTTAATAAAAAAAATACAGTAACTAAATCTGTACTTATGTCAATTTATTCGAGACCATTCCGACCGATTCTGGTGGTTATTATAGAAGACAGCTACAAATATGTAAATTAAATAAATTCCTAAGATTGAATCTGCGGAATAATTAATATCGTACTATAAAACCCTGCGCAGGCGAGAGATTGAATAGCATGGCACCCAGACTAGAGACTAAACTAAAAGTACCCCGAACAACCGGGGACTGTCACTTCAAATAAATTCAAACTATTTTCTTTACCTAATAAGATTCAAAATACACTTTGCAGCGAAAGCCGCTGCACTCTTTCAGTGGGAATTAAACCTTTACTGTTGTGTAAATTCAAATATATACAAAATGTATATAACAAGTGATAAAATTTCACCTGAGAATTTTATAATCATTCAAGTCTACGCTCTAGTCCACATTAGCACGTGAGCCACTACTCTAGTTCCTAAAGCTAGTCCTAATGCTACGTCATGTTATATTTACAATTAAGCAGATACTTCAATTCCTTAAACGCAATTGATAATATTTCAAAAATTGTACAATGTAGTTTGATTTTTTTTTTTTAATTTTGATTGAAAAGACAATAGCAGGAAAATTAATATTTTTACCACCATCGTATTTTCCGCTGTAGCTTTTAATTATAATGTTTTAAATATTTTTACAGGAACTGATATCACGACCTTAAAATTATCATACTTTGGCCTTCTTTAATACTTATTAAATAATGGGGACATATGACAAGAAAGTAACGGTATAGTATAATTTACAATTAAGTAAATAGTCATTTTATTTACCATAGCCACATTACGATTTCAGACCTATTGTTTACCATTATAAACTAGATGATAATTATCAAATAGCATTACAAACGCATGGATTCCTAGTATCGTCACATAAGATCACAAAGATTCTAATTATGAATAACTTAGATTTTTAAAATATTATCAATTATTAAGCATTCAAACTGAACCGACTAACATCCAAAATTGATTTCACGGCGATGCTGTCTACGCCCTACAACTTCATCCAACATATTTCATATTATCATCACCCATTCACCCGTACTACTGTGATTGGTGCATTTCTCGATTGTAATTTATATCTTGAGTATTAGCACATAAATATAGAGCACATAAATCCCAAGATATAAAAATTACAATCACTTTTATGATGTATGTATTATTCGCTATGGCCGGCAATCGTAGATCACATTTATTGCTTACTAGCTGATATCTAAAGGTTCATTCGCGTGGAACTTACCTTTTCAATTTATACTAAGGATTATACCTTAAATTATTTAAATTTTCTTTGAAATCAATCGTCCAAAAAGTTCATTTATCAGTATTTGCGTAATGCACAGACATAAAAATGGTTGTTTTGGCTTCTGTGTTAATGTAGATGAATCACCATATCATAAACATTATCAATGGACATAAAATCTTTTACAATTTATTATGTGTTGTCAATATTTAGCAAAATTCAATTTTTAATAGAAAGAAAATAACATTTTCTCGCAGTCGTTGGGTCGTTATTATACCGGGATAAATCGTTGGTTAAATTCCCCAAATTGGCATTGAGAACATGGGCAGCGTGTACACACGGCGCGGAATTTGTGATGGTAATTGTATATTGTACCGTTTATTTTAACACTCAATCTAGAAAAGCGCCATCTATTTTTTTATATTAGAGGGGGGCAATTGGGCATGTGGGTCACCTGATGGTAAGTGGTCACCACATAGACATCAGCAACACCAAAGGGTCACTGATCCGTTGCCAGCCTTTTTAGGGAAAAGATCTTCGAGTCTAATTGTGATTTTAAACAATTAAGGGCCCATTTAGTCACACAACAAAACCTAAAAATCGATTTAGCCATTTAAGGAACATATATAAAGATTGCCTAGCCGCACTTAAAATTAGACCCTGTTCACGGCAATTACTCGATGTCCTAGAGATGACCAACATTCATGGTATGCGGTGCATGATTATGTTCATTGTGTTTTTTAATGACGACATAATCAACGGTAGTGAGTGCTGCTCTACATCCAGCTGGTGTTTTAACGCAAGCCCATCTGTCTTTCGGGCCGGACGCTTTAGGTCGGATGATTTTATTGTACCTGTAACCATCTAGTAGCATCACAGGGTTACCGGCGCGAGTGAAGCTGTATACTGGCCCTGAAATAACGTACTCATGTAATTTATGTAAAGATACAAATAATATATAAACTCTGTTCGCAAAAAAACGGGCACGCACTAACTGATACCTTATGAAAAGTTGCTGATGATTTAAATTTTGATTTATATAGTAGCATAATATTATTATATGTTACTTGTCATCAAACATTTTCGAATTATTGAATCAATCATAAACAAAATTCTCATTTTGTGAATGTGTATGGGCGTTTCCGGTTACACTCCGTATAAAATTGTTATGTTTCATGAATATAGTGTCTACAACGTTTACAAAACTTTACAAATTATCTAGCTTGTCAGTGGCTTGTAAGAAAAATAAAGAGATGTAACCCTAATTTGGTATAAAAGTGTATAGGGGAAACAATCAGCGCCCCTGTTTTGCAAATGAGTGTATCATAATTTGAAATCATTTTTAATACGCAGAATTTTGTTTATATTAATAAACGAAATTCTATATAACATAAATCATTCGAGTTGTTCAACAACTCGTCGCATACCACTTCGGGTTCATGAATCTAGATTTTTTTATTCTTCTAAAACCCGCGCCAGCACTTGTTTGTCCTGTATTTTGATTTAAAATAGAAAAAACATTTATTTTAAAGTGAAATGTGGTCTCCCCAATAAGACTTTTTTCCTTTATCCCTCCCCCTTCCCAATGGAATAAAATAACAAAGAATGATTATCATAAGACAGCTTGAAGTCAGAATATTTCGTAGTATTAGAGTGGTGATTCTTATTTTTATTATTTTTTTATAAATGACGAGACCGATGGATGAGTGGCTAGCGATTTGTACCTTGACATCGAGGTTTTATGTTTGATTCCCGCACAACACAAACATTTTATGTGCATAAAAATATTAGTTCTTCTTATTCTGCGTATCTTCTATATACTATCTCGTATGTCTAATAAACATACTTGAGTCGGCTAGTACGCATAGTACAAGTTTTGTTGAAGGTTTAGGTCTGATAGGTTCAGTTTAACTTGGTTCGGGTTAGGGTTTAGTACAATTTAGGTCAGGTAAGTCTGGATTTGAGCCAGCTTTGACGTGGCTTGGATCCAGCATTTTCGTTTATGTTCAGTTTCGGATTGATTGAGATCTGCTTTAGATCCGCTTTACGTTTTGTTTACGTCCGAATTATGTTTGGTATATGTAAGTTCTCATAATAGTGCAGTCAATACGGTATTTTTCAAATTAAATTTTTGAATAACAACCGATCGGGATGAAACAAAATGCATTCGACGGGAAATAATAATAAAAATAATTAAATGTTGCCGGACAAATTACACAGCGCCACCTACCCCCAAAGTAAGCGAAGCTTGTGTTATGGGTACTAGACAACTGATAAACATACATTTTTTTTGTAAATACATACTTATTTATTATACATAGAAAATACCCAGACCAATATAAACAGACATGTTCATGCACGCAAATGTTTGTACTGTGTGG
Organism: Pyralis farinalis; assembly: GCA_947507595.1. NCBI lineage: Eukaryota > Metazoa > Arthropoda > Insecta > Lepidoptera > Pyralidae > Pyralis > Pyralis farinalis. Next base: position 7,422,488 of record OX382270.1, read on the forward strand.
GAATCGAACCCACGAGCGTTGGTGTCAGAGTAGCGTAACAGCGCGTTTCACCACTGCGCAACCAAGCTCGTAAAATATGTAGACAAAAGGACGCCAAATTATTTTTGTCCACAACTTATTACACTTTTGTCTACATATTTGTCCCCGTCGAATGCATCCTGTTTCAGCCTGATCGATTGTTATTCAAAAAAATTAAACAATCGACCTATTTTTATACCATATTGACTGCACTATAAGACTAAACCTATGTTTTATTTGTGTATTCTTTCTCTGTAGTTGTATGTCTGTTGAGTGAAGTTTGAATAAATCTATACTAACATATAAAGCAAAAAACAATTGTTTGTACGCGTGTTGTGAACGCGTCAATCACTGAAACTACCAATCGGATTACATTTCTTTTTTGCGTCTGATAGCCCAATTCTTGAGGTTATAGGCCATTCAATTTCACGGTACGACCAAGCCAGAAATAGAAAGAACGTAAAAAGAAGCGATTCCCACGGGATGCCGGGGTAAGTGTAGATGAATTCATGTGCAACAGATAATATATTCGTATTTCAACTGTTACCTTAATGATTATGTTCATTGTTTGTCTTGACGATGACATCGTCGTGAGTGATGATGGCAGCCCGGCATCCAACAGGAGTTTTGACACAGGTCCAACGCACTCTGGATCCTTTCGTCTTCACCCGGTTGAAGCGGTATCTCCCCATCAGAATGACAGGATTGCCTCTACGAGTCGTGCCGAAGACTGGCCCTGGAAAATGTATTTTTTTATTCTCTTCACACTTTATGTAATACTTAAACAACTTATGTATGTAATTTGAAAATAAATATGTCGGAAGGCGTACAAGCATGCAGCCCACCTGATGTAAAGCGGTTACCGTAGCCTATGAACGCTTGTAATACATTATGTATCACTTGCGCGATGACTTCTCTGCTGCTAACACAGCAACTCGTTAGGAGCTTACTGGTGACCTCACTCACACACAGGAGTACAACAACCCTCTAGGGAGTTGTTACAATTATTTTGATTTGCATTGGTTACACATAAATTATTAATCTTAATCTGATACATAAAATAATAAAAACACTACATGACAAAATTTTAACAGTTTATTAGAATAAAAAAAAATGCAACACAAATAACAAAATTATCCTTAGTTTTAATAAACAAGCAACAACGCTATAGCAATTTTACATTGGCATGTATGTAGAAGTATATAGAATAGTATATATTTTTTTAATCAATCAGTCAATCAAATAGTTTATTACAGGTCAAGCAGTTGGATTTTTACCGATTGTTTTAGTCCTAACCAGTCAGATAACAATTTATCTAGGATTCAAGCGTCCCTTCAATGGTTGTGTTCACTAAGTCTCTTAATTATTAAGTTGTCAACCGTTATAAGGGATGCTCGACACCCAACAGGCGTTTTGACGCACCTCCACCGCACTTTCGGTCCCTTCGACTGGTTGTGTCGGTTGAACCTGTAATTGCCCAGTTGGATGACCAAGTTCCCTGTGTGGGTTTTGTGAAAAATGGGTGGTCCTAAAATAGAGATCTCATGTATAATTATTCAAATACAAATAAATCTGGCTAGTGTTCATAGACCGTCAAAAATATATAAGACTTTTATTGACATCTCAGTCTCACTTCGTACAGTATGTTAGATCCTTAAAGTTTACGATAGGTATGGGAATAGTATAAGCTCTTAAAGGTACATTTATATATGTTACTGTCAAAGCCCGAACTACGGTAAATCTGAGGTTTAACCAGTAAATCTAAAGATTTTTCGACATCAGTTACTAAATGTAAGTATTAATAAAAAGGGGAACAATTTTTCGGACTTATACCATTAGAAACTGGTACATGCTAGGTTTTACCAGAGGCGGTTGGTAAATGTTGGTTTTGGGAAGAAAACAATAAGTACTTTTTCTTTATTTATTTCAATTAACTATCAGTAATCAACAATGTAATTATTAATCATATTACCAATCAGTCAAATCCTTACCTATATAAAAATATTTTTATTCGGTAAGTATTTTTATTTATTAATCATTAGCAGCTTGGTTAATCTAACTGAATCATTGCTTTTATTATTATTTAGTATTTAACAAACAAAAATACATATAAAAATAAAATTTATCTATTGTCATTAGTTAGTATGTAGTAAATAAAAATTACTTGTTACAACAAGGAGCGCTATTATGGCATTTACAATTGCCAGTAATCCTGATGACTTGTAAGCGCATTTCTTCGACAGGCATTTTTTGAGGCAGTAACATTTTTTGAATCCATGTTCTCCAGTCAACGACAACTTGCCGACAACTTCTTGAAGACTCACTTCTTTATCTATAACAACATCTTCTATCTTTATAAAATCTTCAGAACATAAAGTAAATTGGTTCCGAGTGTAAAGCTGCTAGCGTACTCCAATTTTCGTACCAAGTTGATAAAAGTCATTTTCCTTTACATCTACCACAACTGCAATAATGCTTTTCAGGTCAATTTTAGCTTTGTCGAGTATTACATTTTGACCAACTTTCACATTTGGATATTTATTAGCCGATATGGCGTTCATTCTTTTAGCTTCATTTTTTAAATTCAATTTATCTTTTTTTCTTTTTGTCTGGACAGATTCTATCTTTCTCGGTATTGCATATTCTTGAAACTGAGTTGCGTAATCTATCTCTGAATCGGTATATCTCTGCATAGTTACATTAGTATTATCGTTTATTTGCTTATCCTTCAACTTTTCGGTTTCAATCATTTCGTTTTCTTGTGGTTTAGCCTTCACACATTCACTGTTAATGTCCTCTTCTGACTCATTTTCAACAACATTGTCTTCCTTGTCGTGTTCAGTTGCATTTTCGTCGTTAATATTTTGTTTTGAATTTTTGTGCGAATGTAACAAGTTTTCTAAATATTCTTCTGATCTTAATTATCCAATCATATCTTTAGGAATTACTGATATTGCAATGCCCATCTCCATGGGACTACCAAACATTGCTTCGTTAGGGGAGCATTTAATTCCCTCGTGATATGCTCTATTTTTCATGGCCTGGATGAATTTCAAGCCCAGTGACCACTTTGATGACTGATTGGTTTCCATCCACGTGCTAAGCATATTCTTTATGTTTTGATTAGCACGCTCCACTGATCCTGGGCTCTGGCTGTGTCTTGGCTTTCGATTACGATTTCGATTGTGTACGATTTTATCATCCGGCCACATAGAACATAAACTGTCAAATACTTGTTTACAAAATTCCCGACCATTATGGGAATGTAAAAGTGGTGAAAATATCCAGGAGATCCACGAAGGAGCACAAATTTAGTAAGATAGTCTTGGTAAACGAATATGAATTTATAATTTCTATCAGGGTTAGTTTGTGGCTCTATGAGATCTATTTGACAACGTGAATTCATTTCACTGTGGCTTGATGACAATGTCCTCTATCAAAGACTTCTACTTCTTTTGACAAGGTTGGCATAACTTTAAATATGTCAAGATAGCCTCAATTGTAATATTTTTATACTTGCGGTTACATTCCTTATGTTTCCTCGTCTTTCCACCATGTCCAATAACAACATGCACTTCTTCGAGAATGTTGAACAATTCTTCGTAAGAAACGTAATATTTGATTTTTCCATTCTCTTCTTTCATCGGCGCAATAAGCTTTTCTTCGCCGCATATAGTTAAAATATCATAGCGCTTTATAAGCCTATAATGAACAGCTTCCTTCTTTTCACGTTCATTACAGTTTTTTTTATATTTTTATTACCTTAAAATTACAAACCTTTAAATTACCTAAAACTATTTATTTAAAAGATTATTTATTTAAAATAACACTTAGAAAATACGTGACGACATTTGTATGTAACCAAATTACAAGCCGTAACAACTATTATGTGTTACTTATTTTGTTTGGTAATAGATAATCAATTGCAATAAAGGCTTTAGTTATGACTGGTAGTTTGATTACTTACAAATGACTTCACGTGTTCCGAGATCAACGCGTCATTTACGCGACATTTTTAAATAAATAATCATTAAACATAGTATTGGATCATTTAAGAAATTATTTATAAAAAAAGTATATTCGTCACATTTTTTAAGGTGATAAATATACATTATGATTAATTTAAAACCCTTTTTTACATGTAGTCCGACTGATTCCCTATTGTATATGTAGCCGTAATTAAATACAGTAAATATCTTTAAAGATAGTCTTATATATAGTTTATGAAAATTTAGCACTGATCTATCAGTGCAAAATTTTCATAAACTATATATAAGATAAAGAACCATCATATTCTAGTCGCTGGTTCGAGTCCTTGTATGGGCATATACAACTAAAGTCGTGTTTTCAAATTTATTTATATCTTCGTAATTATCACTTGCTCGGCAATGAAGAAAAACGGCGTGGGGAGACGCACACGGCCAAGAAATTATAATTAGAAAGACGTGTGACCTAATCAATAAAGGTCTGGTTCCTTCTGGAATGTGTTTGGAATGTGGTCGTGGGACAGCCGCCAAGGCTGTCGCTGCATGTCAAAAATCAGTAACTTCGCCAATTCCTTAGGGTTAAATAGCGGTCCCTTCTATTCCTAATAGATAAGGAAATGGAATAACGCTAGAAAAAGCTAGTATATAGTTGTTTTTATACTATGCCACCTCTGCTGCTTACACAGCAACTCCTTGGAAGCATACTGGCGACCTCACTTACACGCACGAACACAACAACCCTCTAGGGAATTGTTATTTGACTGCGGTTTTTCTGTGAGGTGGAGGTACTTCCCCAGACAGGCTGCTTTGTTTTAGATCCTTTATCACATAGAACACCATACACCAACTTCAATGAAATAATGTTATGCTGCTTATATACAAATGCTTAAAAATCTAAGTAAACAACAAAATCCACTACTTATTCTAAAATTAACACTTTATTTAATGTAAAAAGACAATTAAACCTTAAATTTAGTGATCTATCTTATTTCTATGTTTACTCTTATTGCGTTAATGTTAATAAAAAACACAGAAAGAAGTGATTTGAATACTGTCCAAATGATAAGTGCATTGTTAATTGCATCACCGCCTTATATTTTTTTTCATACAGTGTTGGGAGTGTTGGGAGGCCAATGCACCTGATGTAAAGTAGTTACCATAATCTATGAACGCTTGTAATAGAAGAAGTATGCTACCGTGCATGTAGGAGGTCGATGACGTCGTTGCGCGTGTCATTATTCGAACACGTATGTGACAACGTCAACCGTAACCGCACATGGATGGGTTTATTGTAACTTGAACATGTCAATACGCAAAAACAATTTACTTATCATAAAATTTGCCGAATAACTGTAGTTCAAATGACAATATAATAGTGTGATACATTGAGTTGGTCTGAAGATTTTTAACCTAAACCCATCAGTTTGTGTTCTTTTGACTTCAGAGCCCTTTATATATACACCATGTTTTTAGTTTGTTATCTAACTATAGTTGTTTAAAAAGACAAGACAGAGTGCGACGTTGTACACAAAAGTGTACAACGTCGGACAACAAAGAAGCATTCAACCGACTTCCTACGTCTTATTCCTGTATAATTCTCGGCGTCGGAACTCATAAAATCTCATACAATACTTTCTTAATGATTATGTTCATTATGTGTCTTGATAATGACATTGTCGACGGTAGATAAGGCGGCCCGACATCCAGCAGGGTTCTTAACGCAAGTCCACCTCACTTTGGGCCCTTTCGACTTTACCCGGTTAAAACGATAAATGCCCATTTGTATTACAGGATTGCCCTTGCGTGTCATGCCGAAAATTGGACCTGAAAGAAATACAACGAATTGATATCGCTTTAATGTTATTAATTTTTGTTTATGGAAATTTATGTACCACAAAGGTAGCCAGTTATTATCCGTTTAAAATATATATATACCGATTGCATAGAAATCGTTTAATATTAAAACAATAATGCATCGCATTCTGTAAAGTCAGTCACACTTTTTGTATAGAAATTTCTATATCATGTATATAATTTCTTATTAAATGCTGTTTTTAGATAAAATCACTCACAATTGTATGAAACTTATGCACTTTGATAGACACTAGATAGAGTAACAGTTATAAACTATTCAAATGTGATAAGCTGTTTATGAGAAATCCATAAACATACATAAAACAGACAGGTAGGCCCACCACTTAACGTATATCACTTATCATATTCAGGTTATAGGTTGGCCATTTCACAAATTGGTCCCTTGTCGAAACAAACCTTTTTAGAATGAGCCCTTTATTGAACTAGGTATTTCACAAATTAGCCGTTCTTAGAATTAGCATTTACAAAAATTGGACCTTTATCGAATTAGGCATATCACGAATTAGACCTTTCGAGACTCGGACGCCATTTGCGAATTACGCATTAGTCGACTAAGCTAAAGGGCATTGATCGCAGAACATAACACGTAATTCGATGAGTATGTAAGTGCTATTATTCTTATTTCACTTAAAAACTAATTCCCATATCAAATTATTTCATATTTTAGCCACTAGTATTTCACTTAAATAGAAGTGAAAAACTAGCGGCTTGTCTGGCCGTGTATCTCAAAAATTATGACTTTACTACGGCTTTGACGTTATTTAGTAATAAGTACTATTGTAAGATAAGATTGAGGTGAAAGTCGCTCAATGTCCTTTACAGCCAAAGCCAACCTCACCTGTACGTATCCTTCTTTTTTCATCACATTACCCGGACTGGGTAGTACCTGCAGCTCACAGAAGACGACAGCCAAATAACAACTCCCTGGAGGGTTGTTGTGTTCCTGCGAGTGAGTGAGGTCACCGTAAGATGAGGAGTTGCTGTGTTGACAGCGGTGGTGGCAACGCGCTAGCAACGCTCTTTTTGTTGCTAGCGTTCATAGGCTACGGAATCCATCGTTGTATAAAAAAAGACGGAAACCTGACCATTGTAAATTAACACTTGAAAAGTATATTTATGCTATCCTATAGAACCGTATGTTCATTGCACTATCATATTCTATTTTAATTGATAGCAACAATTTGCCGGCAAAATATCCCGCGGGATTATTTGAAAAACCCTCTTATTACGAATACCTATGTCCCAGGGGAATCTCTATCCAGAATTTGATAGTAGATAGTAAGTACCCACGACAATTATGTTGATACTGGTGATTGTAGGCGCTTGGTGGAATTTTGAAGACATCACATTATTACGGACAATGCCGTAAAGGCGAAACCGGTCGGTAAAAATAATTAATAAATAAAATTGTGAATTGGAATCTGTACATGTGAAAGTATTAACATTAACGAGACCCATCGATGGGAAAGATAGTGAGCGTACAGACTACTACAGATCAAGCTATGACACCCAAGCATCCAATATCGTAGCAATAAATGTGAGATTTGTATGGCTATGCATAGCTTGAGCAGTCGCATGAAGGAATTAACCTATGGAGAATCGATGCGAGAGATTTTACGTGGTAACTCCATTCCTCTAGTACGCCCTGCTCTTATTGGCTAATTAGCGTACCACCACCGCGTCACTTATCGGTGTATGTTCTCCCTGAGGGCAGTGGACTTGAAACGATGGGATATTTAGGCGCTACAACACTACTTTATTGTGAGCGAATAACGCCTTCATATTCATGTATGTAGTCGTGTGTACTGTGTACTAGTCTTTGAAAAGCGCAAACCTTTAAACTTCTTAACTGCGCATAAAGTACTCACTATTATTCCTTCGTGCTCAGAAGCTTCCAAAGAAGTACACACCCTAATTATTGTGCTCTAATTACTTGAGCCAACGCTGTGATTGGCTTAATTAAATGTACGCATAATCTTGTACTGTTTTTGTACTTTAGGCCGCCAATTCATGACTATTAAAATTTTTAGTGACAAATCACTGATCACTAGCTGAATTGGATTGGCATACATCATAACTCTCCTGTGTTCGATGATTTGGCCACATGTGCTGCCTTACCAGTTGGTCTTGTACTGGTCCCATCGTTTCATCATGACCTTCATCACATCTTCTTCTCAGCGTTACCCCGTTTCCTAATCCACTCCGATTGGTGGACCCTCCACTACCTAAGCCTAAGGATTTGGCGAAGATACTGATTTTTACATGGAGCGACTGCCGTTCTACCTCCACAACCCAGAGAGAAAACCAGAACTTTCTTAGGTTAGGTCCCACGTCCTTTGAAATAAATTTCTTGGATATGTGCATTTCAACATGTGATAATTACAAATATGTACATAAAGCCGTAAACACGAATTTAGTGGTACACGCCAGGATTCGAACCGGGAACAAGATGGTCAATAGGTCAGTTGTTCATCCACTAGGCTATCACTGCACTTTATGATGATATATGATCATCATCACTATTTAGGAGTAAATGAAATACGGTAATAATTACATAGTCTATTACGCATTAGGTACAATATTAAAAGTTGTAACTTAATAATTTTACATAACCGTATCAAATTACGAGTACCAAAAGTATATAAAAATTATACAAATAAATTGATCTAGCGCGAGTTAGTCCTTGTGCAATACAGAACGACATGTTCTTGATATATCAGTCATTGTTTGTTCGTATTTTAAAATCATAATACAATAATAAATTCAGATACTTACAGCAAATTTAATATTCAAATACAGCAATATTCAGTTCGGAGACAGCAAATAAAAATCCCTTTTGGAATGGTAGGTATACTTAATAGATTCAGACGTTATTTTGCGACAGTCCAATTTACATGCAAAATTTTATCAAACCTGCTTTGTGTGCTTCCGCCGCCAATTATTGCATGCGAACTAGCGTCGGTCGGCACCCACCTACTACCGTTAGTAGATGCGTCATGCCGTCGCTTCCATGGTTCGTCCTGCTCAGGTGCTGTAGATGTTAGCCGTTAGAACCCTAGTATAATGCCCGAGGATGTCGCGTGGACGACCAGGGCAGCTATGACAGCAACAGTGGCGGATGTAAGCGGTTCCTGTTCTATATGACTGCCAATTGCGGGGAGGACTGGAGCAGACATTGCAGCGACAGGATGACGCATCTACTAACAGTAGAGGGGGTGCGGCGCTAGTAAGCATCAACTAATTGGTGGCGGAAGCGCACAAAGCAGGTTAGATCAAATTACATGTAGTAGGTATTCATTTTTAAGATGGACTACCTGAACATTTGCTATGAACAAACCTGATAAACACGGCAAAATAATTACCCGTATCGTATACAGAAACTGCTAAGTGTAGTGTATTTAGGTCACACTTACTTAGCAGGTAGGGTGTGTGTGGAAACAATCTCTTGCATGTGATGCATCCTGCCGACTAGCAAACAAGGCTGTGGCGAAAAGTTAAACAAAACGATAGTTAATCAGAAGCATTCTGACTGGACCTTCTCCTTTCGAAGTAGGGGAATTGTTGATGGTATTTTAATTCTGTGAGTGAGTAACGCAGAATCTCCTAAGAAAGTCCTTCAAGCAGTGGAAGTGGTATACCGTAAGCAATACTCGTTGTGTAGGGAACACAAACCATTAACCACTTGACTGCGCATTAAGGCACCCCGCGAAAAAAAAGGCTGCCGATTGGCGGAGACCATAGGCGGAGACCAATGTTTTCAAGCTGCCCGACGGCCAGTGCCTTTTCTTAATGACTATAATCTATCGACAACAGCCGGGACCGACGGCTTGACGCGCCCTCTGAAGCAAGGAGAAGCTCGTGATAGAAAAACTCATCTATAGATAAGTTGCGACCTTGCTTAACCTGCGTGTTCGGTTAAAATGTCACGTGCAACAACGCCATCGAGCTCTCCATGATGCACCCTACCACTGTTAAAAATACCCAGACCAAGTCAAACAGACATGTTCATGCACACAAATGTTTTTCCTATGAGGGAATCGAACCCACGCGCTTTGGTATCATGGTAGTAATCACGGCTTCGTTCAGCTCGTCAAAATATTAGTGTAAACCTCTGTATAATATTAGTGTAGACAAGCCATTTGATACTCATTCCGTGCTGAAATCAAGCGAGTATTCGATGGCAACCCCGGTTTGCATGTACCTACTGTGACATAATTTATATACAGTAACATGTAATTTGATTTGACTTATTTTTCAATATTTAATTATAAAATATAATTATATAGATAATACGCTAAGCTATATACTATATTTTTATGTGTCAGCATATTTAGAATGCTTTTAAAGTTCGCTGTACGATCCATAACAAAACTTTATTATTGTATTCTATTCATTGTAATTCATTGATTGTAATTTGTTTTGTTGTCCAAATAAATATATAAAATAAAAATAAATAAAAGTGTGCTACCATATATACATAAAAAAGAAAATTTTCTCGTGGCGACATAAGAATCGGTCTGTTGTTAGGTCCATAGCAAATTGTTCAACTAACACTAACAAGTTTACTATAAAAGGGTCCCCATACAAAAGATTAAACTGAATGATTATGTATAAGATTGCTTCTTTTGATTTCTCCATAAACTGTGATGATGTACGCGGTACACCTCGTCCGTGTCCTAGTTGTGCACTGCCATCTTGTCTTCGAGCCGCTCTTGTACGACTTAGAGAACCGGTATCCCCCTGAGATAAGCATTTGAGTGCCTCTACTGGTCTGAACTTCTTGGACTGTAAACCAATAAATGTAATGTCATTAGCTTTAAAGCGATTGAATAGTAACAAATGACAGTAAGGGGAGTGTTATGTTATAACTTACCGCTGCAGCGCGCTTTACAAGCAATATGTTACAAATTTTTCGTTTCTACTGAAACGGTTTTTCAGGCGCCAACAGGCTACGTTAATTTTTTATCATCGGGAAGGCTGTATGCGTGTATGCTTGTATCTTCGACAAATCTTTAGGCTTGAGTAGCGTACCCTGCCAATCCTAATGGATTAGGTAATGGGATAACTCTAGGAAGAAGACGAAGAAGGCCGTATGTGTCAATGGCACGTTGCTGGTATATAAAAATTATTAATAGTGTGAAAAGTGAAAATTTCACTGTGGAATTTGCAATTAATTACCATTGTCAGCAATACCGATTGAAGTTGGTGACCGTAATTCTGACGTACATGTTACAGAAGCTGTTCTTTTAAGTATCAAACAACATCTAAATACAACGCTTAGTCCAAGCCTTACACATCAAAATAGGAATCCATTCCTACTTACTTCTACTAGTACTAGATCTACACTTTAAGAGTTTAGTCGATTAAAATTTAGTAACAATGAATCAAATCAAGCAAACGAATCAAAAATATCTCATATTTTTAATATGTTAAATTAACTGTGTATAGACAGACGTCCTGTAAAAACATTTCTCATTAATTTTCTTCAAAAAAATCACAAATCCGAAACACGGCTAACACGGCAACAGTTAGGAATGATTATGATAATTATTATGTTTCAACACGATCCCTTGTGATGTGATATAAGATGCCTTACAATGAGTCTTCTGCCTGGCACTACAGTGCCATCGCGTCCTGATGCCACAAGTTCTTTCCTTGTAAAATTTACATCCTCCAGCCAGCAACACAACGCCGCCTCGTGAAGTCTGGTAGATTTGAACTGCAATGAACAGCATCCAATTACACGAACCATCTTGAATGTTCAAATAAATACGATGCTAGTGTTATAAATCATAAAAACAGAAACGTTACGTCATCCATATAGTGTACCTCTGTACATCGTCGGACATACCTACACAACAACGATGGCCACTGCTGCGCTTTATCGTGTTTTTTCTTTTGCTTGCATATAGTTTTAAAACCTTGTTATCCCTTCCGTATATGTTGAGAATGAAACTACAGCGAAATTAAACTAAACTAATTTTAACCAAGAAGTTAAAAGTACTTAAGTAGATACTTTTAACCATGGGATTGTACATAATAACGTTTGAATTAAATGTAAATAAAAATAAAGTCGTACTATCCAAAATATCTTTAGAATGGATGTCTTATATGTCTCTAAGTTAGTAAAGGTAGTCGTAGTAAGATAGTAGTCAAACAAGTGGCAATTATAATTCGTGCTGATCACAACATAATTCTAACGTTACAGTAAAATAACCCTAACATAAGCATGTCCAATTAAGGGTAATCATATATTTTGATTTGGAATAAAAAACAATAAAACGTCAAAATTTAAATAAAATCAACGTTATTAATAGTATACTTTTTGACATAAAGCAACAAACATTGCCACCAAAATAAGATAAATCCTACCCTACACTAATTTCTCAAATCCTTACATCAATCAACAATAAACATGAGCAAAGAATCAGCTACGACGTATTTTTCGATCTTCGTCTATACAAAGAACTTTTAACTTTACTGAAAAGTGGTATACATTCATCTAAGCCAAGATGAGTTAGTTCTTTTATAGCCTCCGCCATAATAACCGGCACAGGAGTAGTTTCATTTTTAATTCGTAGTCTACATTCGTCTAATTTCATTTTAAATATATTTTCAACCTCACTTGGCTGGCATGTGTGAGCGCTTTGTTTGACAACAGTTGTCCCATCCCACACTAAATGAGCACTACAAACTTTCCTCTTAACACAGCGCCAAGATGACTGTCCATTTATTTTAACATGTCGTTTGGTATATCTGTAGCCATTAAGAAGAAGAACGTTGCCGCCTTTGTTCGACCGAATAATGGTTACTTTAGAATGATCCGTGTTCGCCGTCCCATTACCACTATTATCATCTGGTGAATCTGGTGAAAAACACAATTTAGCCTAAGAATAAAAAAAATAACACCATGACCAAGAAGCTAAAACTAATAAGAAGATAGTAAAGAGACTACTAAAAGGAAACTGGATTTTTATTCAAAATACTAATTATTCTCTAATGTGTGAGTGAGCTATGTAGGTAATGCAAAACACGAAAGAGAAAATACAAAAGGAAATAATCGTAAAATAATTAAGTACTTTGTTATTTTAATTTACAACAACCCGAATTATGTACAAAGTATATAAAATAACTATTTTAATGTATACTCCAACAACTGCAAATAACATGGTTGACAAGATCATCTGTGAAGTCTTTTATCCATTTAAATCACTACAAATTAAATTACAACGGTTTTTGTCTCGTCTAAGGAACTTTTCCTTCATAAATGTACATGTGATGAGTTGTCAACATTTCTATTTATCCAACTATCTTGAAATAAGTATATGTCATACATCACATCACCATCTGACAGTCGATTGGGACAACAAACGCTTTGCACTTGGTCCAGCCCTGCCTTGAGCAATGCTGCCTTATATCTTGGTACCTAAACTTCGATGTTTTAAAAAAACGGTACCTACAAACGCCGTGCACTAAGGTACCTCTAGAGGGCCAGACTGTCTGACTGAAATATCATAATTTATTTAAAACTACTACTAATAATTGTTTATTATACACCAACAGTCACTATTATCTACTACTCTATTCTCATTCTACTTTCTACCAATCTGTTTCTACAAACAATTAACTACAAAATAAATTTAATCTATTTGAGCATGCAGACATTTTTGTTTAGAAAAGCATACAGACGTTTGATACTTTAGATACTAAGGAAATTTATTTTTTATTATTATCAAACTATGAAAAACATTATCAAACCGTTGTTGGTGAATGAAACGAAGACAATATTTAGAAGAGAGGAAATCAGAACAAATGCAATATTTAAGGTACAAGTGGATGAGATTGTATATCTTGAACGCACTTTTAGCATCCATGAAAGTTACACCGCTGTTGTGGTGAGGCGAGTGAGTGGTAGAAATAATGCGCATGGAGCATAACTTATTAGCAGCAAAAACTTGAGCCAGAAGGCACAGCTTGCTATACACAACGCTGATCTCAACGGTAACGTACGGAGCCGGACCTGGATTAGGAAGAGGGCACGAAAGTAAAACAAATGCGGGCAAGATGCGAGCATTACGCAAAAACTGCAGTGTAAAGCCTGTTGACCGCGTTCGCAATGAAAACGTATGAAAGAGGGTTAATATGACAGAGAATATCGGTGTTAGAAAGAGGCATGATCTGTTGACTCGAACCGGTAGAAAATGCAAGAGAAAATAATGATCAAACAGATGTATGCATAAGTAGAAGAAGGATGTAGGAGCCGGGGAAAGACTTAGGTGTCAAGGCTCTTCCTAGGAGAACCAGCGAGCATGGATGAAAAATCTATGCATGTTTAAGGACCAAGTCATGTAACATTCGGTTCTCTCTGCCTTGCTTTGACTTAGCGGGAAGATATAGAAAAACATTTGTTTGGAGATAACTAACCTATGTGTATTTCTGACTTCCTTTCTCTCCTTGTTCTGTTACCATTTTTTCATCTTCTTGCATCTTTCCGTTCAAATATCATGTTTTCTTTTTAAATACTTTACCTTATCATTTTTACATTATTACTTCTCAACATTAAACCATGTTGTAAAATCACAGTTTGTATTTCTACCTCGTCCCTTTCAATTCTCGCATTCAAACTCATATTCTTCTGTTATTTTTTTACTCTTGTTAGAAACAAGAGTTTTGTATTTCCCCATCTCACCTGTCAACCTTTAATATTTTATTCCTCGGCGTATGTTAAAGTAACTTCCGCATTTGTTACAAACGTTTGTATCCCTCTCCAATCTAAAGTACTCATTCTAAACTCATACCTGGTGGTCATACCGCTTCAACGAATAAAATTCCACTTTAGATATGATTATGTTCCATACTGTACTTCACCACCTCACCGTCGATGGTGATGATGACGGCCTTGCATTTCGTCCGCGACCGCTTCGAACACTGCCATCGTACTTTGGACCCTCTGGCTTTATCTTTTGAGAACCGATGCCCAAAAGCCTCTAGCATCATAGTGCCTCGTTTAGTCATAAATTGGTTGACTGAAACACCACAACTTATTATACATTGACAACGTACGAATACAAAAAAGTAGTTCTTCACAAAGCAAGTCAAACTGTACTCAATATAAAATTCCGTAGCCATTATTACAACAAAACGTAAAAGAATGTAGCTTATATATTCATACGCAAAAGTTTAAAGGTATATTTGTATATTTTTCCGAACAGCACAAATGAAATCAATTTCGATGGTAAGAATTTAAGTTTTTTCACTATTTCTTACTCAGAAACCGCGACAACAGCGTCAAATTGGTTTAATTTCGATTACATTGACAAAGTAAACTGCTGGTATTGGTGACATTTATTGTAATGTTTACAAAATTATATTCCAGATTACGAAATTATAATCAATATTTAGTCATTAACATTGTCAATAAAGTCGTTACGAAAGCACCCCAATATTCATATTCAGTTCAAAAGTGTGTTTATTTGGTCAACTAAATCTTGTGATCTATATGATTCAGGTAAATCGTTTAACGGTAGCTAGTGTTACTGGGATGTAGCAAATTTTTAAAATTATCACGTATTAAAAAAGACAAACGGACAGCACATGTATAGACGGACGAATAGACAAATAATTAGAGGAGGCTGGAAGGACTTGACAAAAATATAACAATTACTTGTTTGGCTCTTTGCCAACGTGCGAAACACCTGTAACGACGCCAACGGGTTCTGGGTGACGTGATTGATAATAACTGCGCACGGGCCAGTATCAAAAAACTGTAGAGTGGAGAGACGACCTAAGATTCAGGCAGGTCAAGGCCGTAAGGCTAAGGCTTATTTAAAGGCAATCAGTAGTTTATTTTCGTACTTGCACATAAGGGCGTACGATCACTACACAGGTACACTAAGAGCCGCTTGTGTTTGCGGTACATATTCGTAGTACACTATTTTGTGTACGTAAGAGCGCTGTCAATATGAAAACATATCACTCACAGTTCACACATATGAATCACAGAGCGAGTAAGAGCAGTGATAGACCAGTGGATAAAGAACCGGCCTTATGACCAACAGGTCCCCGGTTCGAATCCTGGCACGTACCACAAATTCGTATTTCAGATATGTCTTTGATTGTCACTTGCTCCACGGTGAAGGAAAACACCGTGAGGAAACCCGCACGTCCAAAAAATTTTCCAAAGACGTGTGGCCTTACCTAAGATACTTGTAGGTATGGTTTTCCCTCTGGTTAGTTGAGGTCTGACGGCAGTCGCTCCGTGTAAAAATCAGTATCGTCGTCAAATCCTTAGGCTTAAGGAGCGAACCCCGCCAATCCTAACGGATTAGGAACTAAGTAATCTGGTAAAGGGTTTTAAATAAAACAAGAATGAAAAAATCATAAATACAGGCATATGTAATCTATGACGAAGTAATAAAATATTGGGTTCCGGTTAAACATTACTTACGACGACATACTGAATAAAAGCTGATTACTAGTTTTATCCACCACCAAGACCTAAGTAATATTTAAATTAGTAACATTCGAGTGCGAATTCATTTAATTTTGATATAAATTTATGAAGATATTATTTACTTACTACATTTTGCTTATAACTACGTTGTAACACTTAACAGCTACCCTACTACCGATAAAAATACTGCTTAATAATAAAATTGATTACTAATATACTATTCATATTATTTATTTCGTCCAAAAAGCCTCCGATTTTATTAAAATCTCTTGCAATAAGCAACATGAATCGAAAAGCACCGTTGTCATGACTGCATAGGAATCAAAGGTGATAATTTTAATGTAATATCAAAGTCATGTAAACGTGACCCGATTATGTTTCTATAATGTACCTATACCATTTGGTTTTTGAGATGAAATACCCACTGAGACTGGCATGTGTTTGAAAATATAATAATTGAATATTATCAGGTGAAGTTATGGAACAAATAAAGGCTCTACCACAAACACACGGATACAATGGCCAACCCGTAAATGAGGAAATTATGTGCTCAGCTAATACTACGAGTACTATAGCTGTAAATCAAACAAAATAATCTATCGTAGAATGGTACTATAAGCGTGTAGTTTAGTTTTAGCTAAAATTGATTCTAACTAGGCACTTCTATCACGTATGTCAAAGCACACTTAAAATTATTTATGGTTGAAACCACACAAATTCCCCAAACGCCGTTTAGGTAAAGCTTTAGACACGTTTTGCGTTTTTTATCAGTTTCCCTTAATAATTATCTCTTAATACGTACAAAAATATTATTCTTCGTTTAAGGAAAGCTGATAATTATTAAGCATAACGTGTCGTAATATTGTATTGAAATTAAACGTCAAAAATAAATACATTTTCAAGAATAAAATACATTTTACAAGTGGGACAAATGTTCGCAACCACTTATACCAATAGTATTGGTACACTATATAAACTACATGGACGTGGCATTAAAATACATAGTCAACTATTCAAAGTAAAAAAAGTCAACTTATTTGTCATAAAACGGTTTAAAATTATGTGCACATTCGATTGAAATAGTTATTATAAAAATGAGTATTAATAATCGTAGCATTGTACAAGAAATATTAAATTTGTTACCGTTGTATCCGAACAAAATATATATCAAATGATTTTGCTTAAAAGGTTCAATTGACGCGAAATCAACGTGACAAAACATCAATTCCAAATAGTGTGTATATAAAAACAATATAATAATTATCAAAAATATGTGTCCATCAAACGCAATGTGATTAATTTGGAAAATATTTATATGTTCCGATTGTATATTATCAGACACAAAAAAGAGTGAGTTAAGAAAAATTAAGTTTTCTAAAATGAAATAACTGGCCTAATCCGTGGCTACTTATTCGTTTACCGAGATCAAAAAAATGCGAACAGTGTGTAATGAGTCTTACATATTATTTGCAGAATTATACTTAATAATCCTTGAAAATTGACGCTATGCTCATATGTGACAAGAACGTGTGAATTTCGAAAATCTGATTTTTCATATAACGCTTTTAAATGTTTTCAAATACCATAACCACAACAAGAGGTATTTATTACCTATAATTTCTAGTAACTACGAGTCTCTTTATGATATTTACAAATTTAATTGCTTTCAGACTACATATATATTCACCTTATTAGTTCTAATCCAGATCTGCCCCTTTTCATCGCATCAAACAAAAGAGATTTACAGCAAACCCCATCATGCTGCTTAACTGCGGACTGGTGGAGGCTTGTGTTTTCATGCCGCCCGAATCCTGAGTTTCACGTGCCCTTTGAGAGCGAAGAAGCTCGGTATGAATGGTTGGAACTTATGGCATTGAAACTGCCAGCGACATCCCATTCAAAGACGCTTGGAGAAGAAGTCTCAATTGGTATCAAAGAAAGTCGATATGCAAAAACAGAGCGAAGAAATAATTCACTTCGGTGTAAAAATTTTTGATGTACAAATTTTAAGTTTGACTACATATGGAATATTATTCTTACTTTTAGATGGCAGCACCAGATACTTGTTTTGGGCGTTGTAGAATTGAACCCCTAGTCTCGTAAGCGACTTCGCATCCCGTCTATATAATGTATTTCATTCAGAATAAGTGTTATTTATATAACTTTCGTGTCTCCTTACGCTATGATCGGCAGGGAATCATCTATGTGCGGTTCCAGAAGTGCATAGTGGTACGAACTCTACCGAGACTTAATCGCGAAAAAGACGCGCCCTACCTCTCTTAAAAACGCCCAGACCGAGACAAACAGGCATGTTCATTATAAAGTTTGTCCTGTGTGGGAATCGAACCCATGAGTGTTATGTCAAAGTGGCGTAACAGCGCCTTTCACCACTGCGCCACGGAGCTCGTCAGTTTTACAGGGCTATGTGGCAATGATTCTCTGGCATTGCAAGCGTCGTTTGACTGCGATGAATAGCCTAGCAGAGCGTATTGTTAGCTTTTAGCAGCCAGCAGAGCACTTCGCGACGGGTTATTCTACATTAGGTATTATTTTCTAGTGATATTTTGAGCATATAATACGTTCTTATCACAAATGACCGATTAGTTGCATTACTTTTACCTTGTGACAAATAAACTGCATACATCATAGTTGCAGTTACAGTCGTTGGTACTATAAGCACATGCACAAGTAACTGAACATTTCAAATAGTATGTATGTATATCTTCACACCACGTTCCTTGCGGGTTAGGCAGAGAGGGCGGAGTGCCATAAGACGCGATCCTTACACACTTCACTAGCTCAAATAGTACAATTACAAGAATAAAAGTAACATATATTTCTGGTCATACAAATGGTCCGCGTCAATGTGACCTATAAGGTAGTCATTGGAATAAACAAAATTTATTATAGAAGCAACTTCGATAACAATAAAAAAATATTTCGAGCAAATGGCTTTCAGTCAGTTCGGTCTTAATTTCATACTGTTATAGAAAAGTTGTTTGTGAGATAGGTCCACCTATTAAAGTTTGCACAGTGATTATAAATAACCTAGTAGGTATACTCCAAAATATAGACAGTGTGCTATGAGTCAGTGCTCAGTAAGTTTAGTCGCGTCACTGTGGGTGTACTACACAAATGTCAAATCATGTGCAGGGATTATTTTTTTATACTTCTCAAATTTTTCTAAGTAAATGTATGTACACACATCAAAAGTGTCTAGGGATCAACATATATTTTTGCAATAACTTTTCTCCTGATTGATATTAATTAAAATTTTCTTTAAGGATTCATCAAATAAAGTGTTTTCGTTTGTCTACAGTAACGATAAACCAAGTCACCTTTGCATTAATAAAGAAATTTGCCATTTTCATAATAAAGGGATTTTTGACATTTGAACCACTAACATTAAAGTTCGAAAAAAAGACTGAAATAACAGTTTTCTTTAAAATTTTATTGGGTAACTTAAACAATTAATAATCCGTGTTTCTACCGCGAACACTAACAACACGTGGGAATGATAGAAGCTGGTTCCCGGCAACGTACTGTGGCTTTAGGTCTGAATACAAGTCAGAGTGTTATCAGTCGACTTTGGACACGTTACCGAAGCACTGGTACCGTGGCTGAGCGCCATGGAGGACGGTATCGCTGCACCACACGGAGACAAGACCGATACATTAAAATCACAACTCGAAGAGCTCCAACAATAACCGCCATGATGTTAGCCGTGACGCTTCATCACTCTTCAGGGAACTTAATTAGCGACCAAACAGTCAGAAACCGCTTGCATGAAGTGAACCTTCATTCCCGAAGACCGCTAAGGGTACCACCTATAGCAATGCACAATCGTAGGATTCGATATCAATGCGCTCTTGAACACAGAAATTGGGCAGAAGAACAATGGCGTTTCGTGTGCTTTTCTGATGAGTCTCGTTTTGGTATGAGACCGGATACAAGACCTATACGACACTGGAGAACCCCTGGTCGCCAACAGCGATTAAAATCCTGCCAGGAAGTCCATCCTTATAGTGGTGGAACCATCATGGTATGGGCGGGTATTTGGATCGGCGGAAGAACTGAGTTGATTTGGATCAGAGGCAACCTCAACGCTCAAATTTATGCTGAGACGATTGTATCAGACGTCATCGTTCCTCTACAAGTGCAAATCGGTCCCTTATTTCAGTTAATGCATGATAATGCACGACCGCACACCGCAAGAGTTGTAAGACAGACTCTCGCCGCAGCTAACATCAATGTCATGCCCTGGCCTGCTCAGTCGCCAGACTTGAACCCGATTGAGCATGCATGGGATATGCTACAGAGAAGAGCTCTGCCGAATATGGAGGGTATCCAGTCGCAAGAAGACCTTTTTTTGTTGTTGCAACGAACATGGGCGGCCATTCCACAGCGTGATTTGGATGAACTCATTTTGAGTATGCCAAACCGATGTTCTTGTGTTGTTAGTGTTCGCGGTAGAAACACGGATTATTAATTGTTTAAGTTACCCAATAAAATTTTAAAGAAAACTGTTATTTCAGTCTTTTTTTCGAACTTTAATGTTAGTGGTTCAAATGTCAAAAATCCCTTTATTATGAAAATGGCAAATTTCTTTATTAATGCAAAGGTGACTTGGTTTATCGTTACTGTATACAAACGAAAACACTTTATTTGATGAATCCTTAAAGAAAATTTTAATTAATATCAATCAGGAGAAAAGTTATTGCAAAAATATATGTTGATCCCTAGACACTTTTGATGTGTGTAGTTATTGAATCAATGAAATTAGTGAAGTAAAATTGCGATTAAAAAGAACACAACGGAACTTAAGAAACACTTGTTTTTTTTTTATATTATTATCATGCTCTCATTTTTAGAATTTTTAGGTAATTTGTATGATTTTTTCATATACCATTCATTGTATTTGCACTGTATAATTAAGTTAGAAACAACAATGACCTTTGCTAGGCACCAAAATTAATATACAATTACATGCATATTGTCGTCTAATCAAAACAGATTCCAATACAAAATTGAAAATAAATAGGTATTTACTATCTGTGCTGCTGATGCTTAACTCATTTCGATAAACTGAGATAATGAAGAATTATAATATATAAAAAAAGAAGATTTTAAGACTAAAATTTAAAAATATGTTTTTCTCCGCTCCACCATGCCCGCTTAAATAGATTATGACTGACGGACAGTCTGTAAATGCTTCAATTTGCTGAACTGGTGAACTCAGTTTCTCAATAGATGTCTACCTAAATTATAATGAGTATGTTCAAAACCGATTTGCGCTCGTGTGCGCCATAGGGTCGTGGAATCCCCAGACGCGGACGATAGCGTTATCCATCGTATGTAGAGACGCTCTGCATCCAGCCTTCGCCTTAACGCAAACCCATCTCGTTCTGCTACCATATTTGTTAACGCGGTTAAACCGATATTGACCGATCATTATCACTGGGTTGCCACGCTGAGATTGAGCGAATACCGGGTTCAGATCTGAAAACAATAACAATGTTACTATCTATTCTTGAGTAAGAAAAACTTATCTCATCGAATGTTAGTGATAGACACAAACAAATAAACGTAATAAAATCAATAAATACCTTGACTGCGACTAAAGGCACCCTTCACCCGCCAAAAGTAGTGTTTTAGTGCCTTTATATAACAGCGATTCGAACCTACTGACCAATGGGAGGATATTTTAACAAATAAGGCGATAAGCGACGCGATGTTGAGCCATGATGAGCCAATAAGAGGTACGCGTTCTACTTTACCGCCCGACCCGCAGCGGTTAATTTAATTGCAAAGCAATTTCGTTCCACCGGTTCTCCATTGTTTATTTATTTCATGGTAACTTCCAAATTCGATTTATTTACCATGAGAGACAGATCCGTTGTTTAATTTCATTTTTTTTTCAATTGTCTTTACAGTTTTTTATGTATTTCAAATTCTCCAACTACTTAACAAATAATTTCAGTAATAACCGTCTTAAGTACACAAAATTTGTGACAAAAGTCATTATGACATTTAATAAACTTAACGATTTTGTCTAAGGTGTTTATTTAGATTGCATAAATTAACTCACTTTCCTTAAAATATTCAAATAATAAACATTGAATTATAAGAACTGTTAGTATATTAGAAGAATAGAACATCATAATACTACATAGGCAATACTTTTACACAGTTTTTTTCAAGCTTATCTATATTTCTAAGTATTCTTCTCTATTCAAATTAGAAACGGCTAAAGAATGCTATATAACAATATACCTGCAATATTCTATATTGCCTACATGGATTTAATTTTGCCATAACGTAGCGTATGCTAAATGCTGGCGTAAGCTATGGTGTTGTAAAATAGCGATTACGATACACTTTCGAATAATATGCTAGCGACATATACAACAGACACGAGACGATTACAAGTTTATATTTTTTTATATATAACGTCGGGAGGCATACAAGCGTTCGTTTCACCTGATGGTTACCGTAGCCTACGAACGTTCGCAAAGCTTTAAGTATCGCCCGCGCGATGCCATTTTGGCTACGGTTCTGTGAAGTGAACGTACTTCTCCAGTCGGGCTGTTATTAAGGGGCTGTTTTTTCTCCCTTACAACGCCCAGACAAACACAAACAGACGTGTTTATGCACACAGATGTTTATCCTGCATGGGAATCTAACACACGATGTATTAAGGTTACTAATCACTACACCATCTGGCTCATCAAAGTTCATTTCAAAATATGGAGATTAATCGGTAAAAAAATAACATTGATTTTATTTATAACCGCACATTATCGTCTCCGAATACATTGTAGACCATTAGATGTTATACTAAAAATATACGTATACAATACATTGAACTCACGAGTAGTAATCACGTTGTATTTGTGTACAAGGCAGCAAAGGCGCAACAATGCCATTTGAATACGTTGTCGGACAATTGACATCTAGTGCACATTTTACGACACTGCGGTCGAGTTCATAAAACAAAACAATCAATTTTACCGTAATCACCGTTATCGTATCGTATCAGGCGGGTAAAATACTTGAACCCGACGTGTACTACGCAAAAATCTTGGAGACAACCTCTGCTCATATAAAATTAAATTTTGTTCATTTGGAAGAAGATTGAAAACAATGAACCTTTAAAATATTGATTGCGTTTTGTTATTATTCACCAGTTCAATCCCGTTGCGTTTCAAAGATATTGGTTAACATTTATGCTACTGGCAATTTGGTCTAAACAACTTGTGGTTCCACTACCGATTAGTTCATGCGTAATAGTGAACAACTTTGTGTGCTTTCGCTACCGATTGGTTCATGCGAACTAATGAACAACTTTGTGTACTTCCACTACCGATTGGTTCATGCGAACTAGTGAACAACTTTGTGTACTTCCACTACCGATTGGTTCATGTGAACTAGTGAACAACTTTGTGTGCTTCCGCTACCGATTGGTTCATGCGAACTAATGAACAACTTTGTGTACTTCCACTACCGATTGGGTCATGCGAACTAGTGAACAACGTTGTGTGCTTCTGCTACCGATTAGTTCATACGGACTAGTCAACAACTTTGTGTGCTTTCGCTACCGATTGGTTCATGCGAACTAGTGAACAACTTAGTGTGCTTCCGCTATCGATTAGGTCATACGAACTAGTGAACAACTATGTGTGCTTTCGCTACCGATTGGTTCATGCGAACTAGTGAACAACTTGTTGTGCTTACGCTACCGATTAGTTCATACAAACTAGTGAACAACTTTGTGTTCTTGCGCTACCGATTAGTTCATACGAACTAGTGTACAACTTTGTGTGCTTCCGCTACCGATTGGTTCATGCGAACTAATGAACAACTTTGTGTACTTCCACTACCGATTGGTTCATGCGAACTAGTGCACAACTTTGTGTGCTTCCGCTACCGATTAGTTCATACGGACTAGTCAACAACTTTGTATGCTTTCGCTACCGATTGGTTCATGCGAACTAGTGAACAACTTAGTGTGCTTCCGCTATCGATTAGGTCATACGAACTAGTGTACAACTTTGTGTGCTTTCGCTACCGATTGGTTCATGCGAACTAGTGAACAACTTTGTGTGCTTTCACTACCGATTAGTTCATACGAACTAGTGAACAACTTTATGTGAAGTACACAAAATTATTTAGACCAAATTGCCTGTAAATTTAACTCTAGCAAAATAATGCTTGAATTTATTATTAATTATTTATGCTAATTTAACTATTTATGAAAGCTAGAATATATTTTTTTCTATGTCATTCGTTCAAAGATATTGTTGATATTGATGACAAAGCCGAGCAAAGACACTTTTATAACAAGGTTTACAAAAAGCAGAAAATATCTTAGCTGCAGCTTATATATATACAACGTATCTAACTTATAATAAATCTCCGAAATGAAATAACCTAAAAGGTTTCCAGATTTACGGAGTACACTACACTATACCTAATTATTTCTAGATTGAGATACTTTAAAAAATGCAAGACTATAAAGTTACGATATATTGTCAGAAAAATAACACATATTTTGTACTACGTCACACACGTTTCACACACCTTGAATAAAAATTATAAAATGCTTAAGATACAATGCGACCTGCACAAAAAAAAAACACAAAGTATAAAGTAAAATTTAAGTAAATCTAACATCAGTCTAAATTATAAGAATAAAAATTGTAAAAGTAAAATAAAATACATTGAAAAGTTAAAGTCATCAGATTAATAGAATCAATGAGGAACTTACTCGCGCAGTTTACATTTCTATATGCCACCATAGTAACAATAACATAACTTATGAAGCTTATTTTATCTAAATGCTTACATTTTACAATATGTAGATACATAGTTGTACTTCAAGTACGCTAATTTAAACAGTTAACTATGAGACTCCATCCCCTACATTTAGGAGGCTAAGGTCTTAGAATTACAACTACTACGTATAGAGCTATACCAAACCAACTTACGTGGGCCCCTCGATAGCCACTAAAAAATAGTGAGCGATAGATGCGATGTCTGTTTATTCCGCCGAATTGTTGTTAATAGTCGATACACTTAATAAACTAGTAAATAAAGTTGCTTAAATTGCAATAATATATTCCGCATTGAGTTATATTTTAATACGATAGACTTTCGTAAGATAACGAATAATTATCAACTTATATTTTTTTGTTGGAGATAAAGCAAACAATTTTCGTAAATAAGTACGCTACACATCTGCGTGAGACCAAATATTTACTCTTAAATTGGTTTATCAATTGTTCTATGGCAAATACAAGGTATTTGTCCGTGGAAAGTGATTCCTAGACTATTAATACATTTCCTTAAATGGTTTCCACTATATCTTAGTACAGTCAGGGTTTTGTTAATAGCCATATAATACGGATACACTCACTTAATTATTATGTGGCAAAGTACTGACCTATCTTGCTTTGCTTCATAAGTGAGATGGGGTGCATGTACCTTAACTCAAAGAGCACTTTCTTTATAGTGCCTTCCCTATAAGTAGTATTAATAACCCAAAGGCTCAATTTTACCTAACAAGTTTTATCCCAAGTCGTAATCATAACTAACACACAAACTGCTCAAGAAGCGTGACTAAGCTCAACAGTTCTACACAGCTGCTGTAAGGCTTACGGATAACAGCACAGTAGCTGAACAACTATTTTAGAACTATAGAGTTGTAGAAAACCTACTTATACATTTTGTGTGCTTGTTGGGAAAAGACTCTCAGCTAATTAAATTTTCATTTTAAAAACTACGTAACCTAAGAACGGCATATGAATACCCGAGTTATATTATGTCATCAATTTCGACGATATGACGGGTTTATTTTTTGGACAATATAAAATTTTTAAAGATTGTTGCTTTGTGAGCAATGTCAAAATAACATATAACAGAACTTAAAGATATGTCTATTCAGATATTTAAATATATAAATGGTATAAATAATGGCACACTGCGTGCCATGAATATGCAGGGGGAAATGACATGTACATGTTCACTACATTTACTGTTAACTGCATTTTGACTGGTGAAATCGGCCTAATACCTAATATACAGTACGAAATGCGCGTAGAAGCTGCCATAACATAACAAAGAACAGTAAGAAGTCAAAATCGTAAAGCAAAAGCCACAACAATGTCAAACCGGGAACTTATCATGACGAATTGAAAGCGAAACAATTCTGACCACGAATACACTTTGGTAACAATCACCAATAAGGTTCCAGTAGGTACACAACCATCAGATATTTGTTCGACTCGACATGAAGAGGCTTGTTAACAGGGTAACAGTGGAAGTGGTTAACACTCAATGATTATGTTTTCCCAGCGTTTTGACAATGACATTATCAACCGTAGTAATGGCAGCTGTGCATCCGCTCTTCTTCTTGATACAAGTCCAGCGGACCTTCGAGCCCCAACAAGCGTGTTTATTAAAACGCCACTCGCCAATTTGCACCACGAGGTTACCGCGTTGAGACAAGCCAAATTTGGGTTCTGGGAACAAAACGCACAATTACTGCATCCAATCAGAATAAACTTTTATACAAACACAGCTCAGTGGGGTAGTTACGTAACACATCGACCGATCAATCGATAATCGGCATTATTTTAACTAGTCTTATATACACATATCTGGAAAAAGAAATAGCAGTCCATACAACTAATACATAATATATAATGACACAATATCCACAGACATTTTATATTAGCACAGATGGCACAGTAAATATCAAATGAATTAGTTATTTGTGCAGCAAAAATATCAGAACTGTACAAATGACAGTTCTGGCGAGTTCATTTGATACATAGGTACATAACTTACAAACATATGTAAATGCAAGTTATTTTACATCCGCTTTTAAGTTATGCGTAAATTTCGTAAAAATAACACATAACTTAATAACGGATGTAAAATTATGTTTACATCTGATTTTATGTTATGTGTATAAATATTTTTTCTACGAAATATATAAAATGCTAAATTTCATTAATATATTAAAACAAATTAAACATTGGGAATATCACATAAATAAATGTAAAATAAATAAAAACTGGCTTTTTGAATGAAATGATATATTATTTCTCTAATATTTTTCATTATTTATGTACACAATGTACCTTTTAAAGTACACTTTTACTACTACATTCTATGAATTTATATATCACTACACATTGGTAAACGTTTGTTTAAACACACAACCTTACAAACTCGAAGATCTTTTGGTTGATATTTACAAATATATGATCAACTAGCCACTTGACAAATAAACCCAGTTATCAAACGGTTGGCAGTCTTGATACTACACAGTATATTATACGTATAATACTAAGTATATCAAAATGCCAAGAACCAAGAAATTAATAACATATTATGAACACTAATTTGTTTTCAGTAGATGCCTAATATTAAGATTATATTATACATTCATTTATAAAATAGTCTAGAACTCAAAATAAATTAACATGGCACTGAATTTTCATTGTTTTTTGCACAAAATATTTTACAAACTACTTACTATGCTTCTGTTGACAACATATATATGTATCTACAAAGTAGAAGGATGCTTTACGGGCTTTAGGCTGTTTGGTCACCACCTCCAGTCCCAGATTAGTAAAACTTTTAATCCCATTAGTTCAGTGCATTTTTAAAACCGAGGTGGTGAAACTAAGAAATGCTCAGTAGTATGCTCTGTAACGTTCCATTCTATATTCCATCTATACATATAAAAATGAATTGTTGTGCGTTAATCTTGTAAAAACTTGAATATGTTTCGACCGATTTTTTCGTATGTTCAGCACATTACCGGGAAAGTTTTGAAAGAAAAAAATGCGGAAGAATTCGCGTGTATCAGCTAGTAAAACAATAAACTTAATTTATTTCATTATTTTTTTTAATAGAGACATACAGAAAACTTAAGAAAATGTATTTACGAACGCATTTTTATAAGTAAATATATTTTTGTTGGCATTTAACTTGGAGAGTTGTAACTCTACTGAATCTTTAACCACGGATATTTTTATTCTCATAATTTTTACAACTTTACGTTTACAAATCATCAGAAACACCATCAGTTTTCGAAACTAACTTGAAAGTTCTGTTTTGAAAATTGTACTTTTAATAAAGATTAGACGACTGGACTACAGAGCAAGTCTCACTAATTTATACCAACTCGAGGAAATGAAACTAAGAAGAGTATATAAGATAATCCGGTACTATCTACTACTAATGACTAGTAAACGCTGTTCTAATGAATGTGCAGGGAAGGGCATAGGACAACTATAGTTAATACGAAGCACCCTGACTCTGGAAGTAACTTCACCCGACAGACAACTACACCAAAGCCAAAATAATAAATTCATGTAACTTATTTATTGTGTTCTTGAAAAGTAAAGTGAGTTCACCTCACTGGTGACCTCAATCCTAAAAAGACGCCGCGCTAATAACGGGGTGACAATGTACAGTCAATGTTATTGAATTATAAACATTCATAGGCTACGCTTAGCTGTTCATCAGGTAAGCAGTACGCTAGACCTGAGGTAGTGTGAAAATCTTTTGACTCGTGGGTTCGATTCCCACACAGGACAAACATGTGTGTGCATGTCTGTTTGTCTTGGTATGGGTGTTTTTAAGAAAAGAAGGACGCATCAAAGCAGCACATCTGGCGAAGTACCCTCACAGAAAACCGCAGCTAAATAACAACTCTCAAATGAATTGTGTTCCTGCGTGTGAATGAGGTCACCAGTAAGCTCCTAACAATTTGCTGTATTACGAGAATGCTTGTAATACATTAAGTATAGGGTACGGTAACCACGTTCTATCAGGTGTGCCGTTTGCTTGTATGCCTCCCTACGTTGTATAAAATAAAACTATTATAAAATGGCAAACTCTACATTTGTCACTTAGGTACTACGTACAGAAAGTAAATACTATAATATATAACTATAAACTAATGACTATTATATCATTTGGCAAAAACGATTGAAAATAAATAAAAATCACAAACGATCTTAATAACATACTTACGATTTCTAAAGTATCTACCTAAAATGCTTTGTAACGTAAAACATTATCTGAAATTAGAAATTATATTGTACTGAATTAGTGGAAAAATAAATTCATTATTGGTTCGCTTTTTATTGATGACTGAGGTCCAAAAATAATGGAGTTCGGAATTCGACATAAAAAACCAACAAAATTATCAACCACATAGTTTCAAACAATAAAAGTTTAGACTAGTTTGGAGCCCTAGTTATCTAGTGTTCAGAATTTTAACATTTTTCAAAACTCAAGTGTCTTGTGTTCAGAGACATTTGAGTCCTGATCGTGACAAACATTTTTACAAATGTGTCGTATTAGTTTATTTAGTAGGCCATAATATGCTTAGACTTCCTACATTCAGGTATAAAGTCTCAACCGCAATATGAAATAGTCAAATAACCTTTCGATTTTACGTAGGAACGTAAGAAAAGTCATGTATTGACAATCGTATACGTTTAAACAACTTAAAAAATAATAGTAAACACGAACATATGATTAGTTCAGTACCGTACAATTTACCTTACAAGCCATGATTTATATAATATGTATACTTGGATCATTAAATTCAAATTCAGATTCGAGTTAGGAATCAATGACTATCTGACCTGCGTGTGACGGAACTAGTGGAGAGTTGAAATTAAAAATTTTTTAACGAAATTATCGCGTGTTTTATTTATTTTGTTGAACCTGACGTTTCGAAAATAAATAAAACACGCGATACTTCCGTTAAAAATTGTTTAATTTCAATGTGTAACAATCGCGAAAACCTAAGACAAAACTGGTTGAGAGTTGTGGGGGCATAAATCGGAATTACGTTCATTGCAGATGAGTAGAATATTAAAAATAGGGTAGAATGTGCAAAACTAATCCTGAGAAGCATGGTGTGAATTCTAGAGATTTAAAGCTATAATTATGTATTTCGTACTTTAACATCTATGCCATAATAAGAAAAATATTATTCAACTCATCATTCCGAGAAAAATCCAGTACATCGTCGCCGGTCTCAAAAAGAGTACACGATCTTCCTGCTAACGGCAATATAAACAATTTAAGTAGCATGGAGATTGCCCAGCTAAATAAGGAAACAGCACCATAAAAATAGTCCACCCATACTGGTTACCTAACATTCTGTTAGAGGCTAATAGAATTAATAGTTTTCAATTCCCGAGATTGCGTTACCCATTACAAAGACCGCGCGTATGCTAGTATTCGGTGGAATTTTTTCGAGAATCTATCTAATCTAATTTCGAGACGAGTTAACGAACATGTCATGAATCTCCATACAATATTTATAAGTTCATAATCCCAGCCATTTAGATTGTGCATCAGTTATTCAGTTTTATATTACATAGATAGTCCTTATATTATACAGACTAGTAGCTTTTGGGTTTATTTGTCGCCACCGGATAATTTTGCTAAAGCTAGAGAATCCTTTCATCCATATTATGCGCTATTACGTCTGGCAAATATTATCTCCTATTAAATCGAACTTTGGCTTCAAACTAATAAACAAATATATTCGCCATAGTTGTTAATAAAACATAATAACTTAGAAACATACATTCTGTCAAAATAGTAAATGACGACTGCTCAATAACATCAAATACGTATATATTAATTAACACATTTATATGAACATGTCTGTTTGTCTTGGTCTGGGTGTTGGTTTTTAAAAGAGGTAGGACGCATCAACGCTGCATTCGCCGAGCTTGAGTGCTCAACGGTAGGAAGTACCTCCATCTAACAGAAAACCGCTACAAGTAGCAACTCCCTGAAGGGTTGACGTGTTCCTGGGAGTATGTGAGATTACCGGTAAGCTTCAAGGAGTTGTCTAAAACAACAACTCTAGCAGTGATGACAACGTGCGAGAGATATATCCTATACTGCAAGCGTTCATAGGCTACAATAACCACTTTATATCTTTGACAAGGAGACATCTATATCCCCACTGTGCCCTTTCATCTTCAACTTTAGTCGTCATCATTCTATTCAATCTTCATTGACGCATTTAATAATTGAATGCCAACGACGCGATGCCAACAGTCATTTCAGTTTTTGTTGCCTGTTACTTGGTGAAATGTGTACTTACGCTTACTTGGTCATAAGAAATTCCAGAAAAAAGTAAAACCAACGCAAAAGTTATTCTGTTCAATCTGCCACGGGTAATTATTTGAGAAAATATTAGACATACAAACATGAAATTTGGCATAGCTTGAAATTTGCAGTCCAAAATATCTGATAAAAATCAAATAACGTACTTTTATTGAAACTTAAATGGAAAAAATTGACGTACTTAATGGATCTCAAACAATCGAATATACTTTTTCCAACTCATAAATATAATCTGAAAAAATGAGTCGACTCGCACTGTATCCGTTTTTATTAGTTTCGTATCATTCATATTGGATGGAACATATATACATACTACGAATAATATGGTAACTTTCAACATAGAGCCGTCTGAGATCGGGAGGAATTCTCCTTGTATTGAATATCAGAACTCTAGACATCAATGGTTATGCCATCCGATGAGTTTCATGAGCCGGTCGTTTACGGTGACTGCTACGCACCGGCAACCACTGTTCTTCCGTGCGGTGCACTCCCACCACGTTTTTGTCCTGCGTGTCAACTTCTTGATAAAACGATAATTGCCCCACGATATAGTGGGGTTGCCGAACTTAGTCATTTCAAATTTGATTGCACCAGCCAACACTGAGGACAAATAATTTGTATAAGTCACCATCTATAAATATATGTTTTAGAAACAAATCAGCAAACAAAGAGTAGAATCAATCAACGTACTTATTAATAGATTTCAGTAGACAAAAGGATAATTTCCTTAAACGAATGCATAAATATATTGTTTCTGTACTTACCTTAGAGTAGTTAGCCTGAACCGTTTATTCATTACACACAGCAATGATTGGTATATATACACAGCATACAATATTCCGAGATTCAATATCATTACGCGTTATAATACATTATAATTCGCAGTTTGTATTAGCAGACAGGGTTCGACTGCGTGGATTTTATGCAATGAACCCGTTGTTTTTTCATTTAAATAAAAGATACTCGTACTAATTCCTGTGGAAACACGGTGGCCAAATCAGAATAACTTCTCACAATACTTGATGCCACCCCATACCCATAATCCGATGGTAGTCTAGCCTATAGCGCCAAAAATACAGCGAATATACTGGGTATCTGTATCTCTAGGCTTCCAACTCGATTTTGGATGATACCATCTATCGTCCCATGCCGAGTCAAAATATTGTTATATAAGCATTAATAAAAAAAGATCTCTAAAACGGCGAGGAAAATCTCTGAATATTACAGATTAAATATTAATAGCTTGAGTAATTGCTGTATAATTACTCAAGCTATTAATATTTAATCTGTAATATTCAGAGATTTTCCTCGCCGTTTTAGAGATCTTTTTTTATTAATACTTATATAACAATATTTATATTCAAATCATTTTATGAAAACGGGTTTAGATATTTACAAAACAATGCTATGTACTAATAATTTACACAACGATTGGATTATTGGTTTAGTTGGATCGTTGACATAGAACTGAAACACAAACACACTGATAGAAACATTTTTATTTGAGTTTTTAAACTTAATTAACGCTTCTGAACATCTTCTTCTTCTTAATATCCTAATTCATTAATATTTGCAGGGTCGACAAAGAGAGTTTTACACGAAGCGACTGCTGTCAGACCTACACAACCCGGAAGGAATACCAGACCTTTCTTAGGTTAGGTCATACTCGTTTTCCAAAAATATAGTTTCTTGGGCTTGCTGGTTGCCTAACGATGTTTTCTTTTACCGGAAAGCAAGTAACAAGTACAAACATGTACATACCTTAGAACCGGGGACCAGTTGGCCAATAGGCCTGTTCTGAGCATATTACCATGAAAATTTCAGTCGAAGAATAAAACGGGATTACAATGCCTGCATCATCTTCGAAACTTCGAAAGAAAAGAGCATCCATTGTTCTCGATCTTCAGCCCTTGCGTTAGGACAAGGAGAATAGGAAATAATAAAGAATGCTACTTTCACAATTTTACTTTCATGTTATCAGATTTATAAACTAAGAGATTAATTTAGTTAATGTTAATTTATTAATTTAGAAATCATTACTACAATTGACAAATGTTTGGCCTAAATATACTACTAAACGTCAAAACACAAACACACATTTAATATAATTATACCGAATATACTTCCAATTGCTTTCGAAACCATTCTACAACAACGACATACAAACCCTACCGATCGTTAACTATGATATTTAAGCGTCACCCCTTATGACCTTTTTGAGTCAGGGAGCACCGCCAGTACCTATACATGGCGATGGTGCACGACTAATGGTCACCCTTTCCTCAGATTTTAATGGTAAGGTGGCCTATCTATTTTTAATTAAATAAAATCTACTAATCTAAAGTCTTTAATTAAACGAATCACGGAACAGGTACCGTCTTTTAAATTGTAAGGAGTTTTAATTAGTATCACGCGGTGCCCGCACATTCAAACCTGAGGAAAGTGTCGTACAAGTTAGTAACAAATCTGCGTAAGTGATACTACGGGATACAAAAGAGACGATAGTATAACATTACTCTCACAAATCCTATATCCTATGATGATTCAAACTTTTTCAGCTCAAGTTAATGTAATGAAAGCATGAGAAGTAGGAACAAAATTGAAAAGCTCTTTTGAACATCACCTTAATAGAAACTGTTGCAACTATCTGGTTGCTATTTTCGAGAATATTCAACAATTCTCTGGACCTTCTGGATTTAAATAATACTAACAGGTACTTGTAGGAATCGTCTCTGAATGACAGTGGTAATGAATTCATTTCACACCTTCAAATCAGGACGAGATTTCAGAAAGAGGTGAAAACGGTATCCTGAATTAGCTATTTTAGTTGAGATCGTTTTAAATACTAACCTTAGAGCTAATTAAAGCTATTCTGTATCACCCACGGCATGCTCTGTAGAAAGAAAAGACATAGGACAAGGGATTTCTTCACTAATATGTATATGATTATGTTCATTCTTGAGCTGCACGATCTGGTTCTCGAAGGTGACGATCCTTGCAATGCATCCGGGTTTGTTGCATCTCCAGGATATCCTATCACCATTCTGATAATTTTTCGAGAAACGGCTGCCCCGAAACAGTAGCAAAGTCTTTCCCCGGACCGTAGGTATAAAATGCAACGACTCTAATGACTCTGAAATGAATACCATATGAAATCATTTAGATTATTTAATTTTCAGATAATGGTTTTCACATGCAAATGTTACATATACAACACGAACAAGCAGATAATAAAAGTTACCTAGTGTTGCTGTATGTTTTGTTAGTTGATATTGAACACATGTATGTTTCAGTTACTTTAATATGTAAGTTGGAATAATTAATGTCTAATGCAACAATTATACCTAATTTATTTTTTGGTTATACAAATATAAATATATATATATAGGTAGTTTCGTTTCTACATGCCTCTGTTGTTAGTTATAATTACGACGCAGAACCGAAGAATTAAAAATTCAAAAGTAAGCAAGTTCAAGTTCATATAATCGGGGTTAAAGTATGGAATTGTAGTTTTATGGTAATAGATACTTTGAATTGAACCTTCATAGTGTGAGATTTTCGAGTGAAACTTTGTTCACATGAGGTTTTCCTTTTAAACAATGTGCAACATTTGCTTTTCGAATTTCCATTGTTGTTTTTTTATTCAGCTTAGACGGGAAAGATCGGCACATCGAAAATCCTAGTAATTTTGAATACGAGTTCCGACGCGGAACTAACGCGGCAGGAACGGTTCGCAATATCAATGCTGCGTTTGAAGAGAAAACTGCTAATGAATGCGTTTTTGGTTTAAACGCTTTCGTAATGGAAACTTCGACTTGAAAAACGAACCACGTGGAAGATCCACCCACACAGGCGAATAACGCTAAATTGAAGGAGATTGTGGAAGCCGATCCGAATCAAACTACCCAGGAATTAGGTTTACCGTTACCTTACCTACAATATTGACTCATTTGCATCAAATCAATAAAATAAAAATCTATCTATCTTCACGCCAAATCCCTTACGGGGTAGGCAGAGAGAACTGAGCGCCACGTGACTCGATCCTTACATACCTCACTCGCTTCTTTAACATTCATTGCTCTTTTCATGCACACTCGCCGGTTTCTAAGGCTCCTGGCATCACCTTGTGATAGAACACGACCAATTTGATCATGGTAGGTAAATCTTAGCCTTCCTTTCCCTTCCTACATCCTTCTACTTCTACTAAAATGAAAAAATATGGAAAATGGATGCCTCATGATTTGACTGATCTGTAGAAAGAAACGCGTGTTGAAACGTGTATTGCCTTGTTAAATCGGTACAGAAATGAAGGAATATCGGATCGAATTGTGACATGTGACGAAAAGTGGATTATTTACGATAACCGTAAGCGAAAAATTCAATGGCTGACCCCAGGTCGAACAGTGCCCTAAAGTAAAGCTTACCAATAAAAACGTAATGGCAACTGTTTGGTGGTCTCTTCATGGCGATATTCACTATAGCTTTCTCAGATCTGGTTAAGCAATAACAGCAGATGTTTACTGCACCGAACTTCGAACAATGATGTCGAAACTGGCAGTGAAACAGGCCCGACTCGTGAATCGATCTTCACCATTATTGTACCATGATAACGCTAGACCACACACTGTACGAGAAACCGATGTAACTCTACAGGAGCTGCAGTTAGAAACCATACGTCATCCTCCGTACTCGCCAGACCTTGTTCCAACTAACAACCATTTTTTCGTGATTTGGAAAATTTTCTACGTGGTAAAAAATTGTCTTCCCAGGAGGCAGTACAAAACGTTTTCTCACAGTTTGCCGAATCTAGATCCCCAGAGATCCCGTCTATCTTAAAAGGCATAAATAAACTTCCGATTAAATGGCAGCAATGTATAGATAATTAGGGTAAATATTTTGATTAAATAAATATGTACAAATCGACAATTTCGCACTTTAACCCCTAACATTCGTGACATGTTCCAGATTTCATATTTACGGTAGTGCTTACGTCATGATTCGTTACCAACACACTTCACTCATTTCTTTAATATTCACAGTTCTCATTATAGGTTTTCTAGGTTATAATAGACATAAAATACATTTTATTTTTATTTATCGTTTCTCATAAGCTTCGATCTAAAGTTATGAGAAACAAAGCATTTAAGAAATGACTGTATCGTAAATAGTTATTTAAATACGAGACAATCAATTTATTACCGATGCTATTCGAGACGAGTCACTTGCGCGTTTATAAAGTTAGCTGCGCGGATACAATAATACAGTAAACAGAAATACTTGGAGATTTTTTCTACTCTACGTAACAATATTTCGAATCGAATACTAATTTTCCTCGTATTTGATACGAGGTATTGTGAATAGGCGTGCTGATCTAATACCTTAATAGTACGAGATCTCAGTCGTCATACTATTATCCTTTCCAATTCCAACTACTGCCATTACTATAACAGAATTTAGTATAGGAATTCTCAACCCAGGGGAAGGGCAGCATAGTTTCCTAAATTCCGGAGGAAGTCAGTTGTAATATGTTGTATTATACCACTATGAACAACTATCTTAATCTTTAAATAATTAAAAACATGCCAACCATAGCAGAGATAAATGATTTGTTGACTATATCTTCATATTAAGTTATAGACATAAATGTTTTAATCAACTTTATGACGATGAAAATCTGTATACTCATACGAGGGTCATTTGAAAAGTTCTTAGCCTAACATGGTTAAAGTCATTGGCTTTTTTTATAACTACCCTCATTTTGTAGTTACATTATTTAGCAACAAGTATGCACAGTTTAGTTTATTCACAGTAACTCATTGTTCGTTTACACGTGATACCGTAAGTCAAGTCAGAGCTATTTTTGAAAATGGATAAAATTGAACACCGTGCAGTGATAAAATACCTGAATTTGAAAGGTTTAACTTCAAAAACTATACATGAAGACATGTTTGCTACTTTGGGTGAGTTCGCTCCTTCGTATGCGACTGTTAAAAACTGGCCGGCCTTCGACTGCTTCTACTGATCAAAACAAAGAAAAAATCTGTGATTTAATTTTATCTGATCGAAGATTGACTGTCGAGGAGATAGCTAAGACTGTAGGCATCTCATCTGAGCGAACACATCATATAATTACTACTGAACTTGGATTCTCTAAGGTGTCTGCGCGGTGGGCACCGCGACTGCTTTCAGTGGAACAAAAACGCAACCGACTCACAACTTCTCGCGACTGTTTAGAGTTATATGAAGCTGACCCAATAGAATTTGTTGAAAGATTTATAACCATGGATGAAACCTGGGTTCACCACAACACACCCGAGATAACAGAACAGTCGAAACAATGGAAAAGAGCAGGATCGCCCACCCCAAAGAAGGCAAAGGTGGTTTTATCGGCGGGCAAAGTCATGGCATCCGTTTTTTGGGATGCAAAGGATATAATTCTCGTGGATTATTTAAAAAAGGGTGAAACAATAAACTCCGATTGCTATTGCAACCTGTTGCGTCGTTTAAGAGAAGAAATCAAAGAAAAACGTCCCGGTTTATTGAGAAGAAAAGTCTTGTTTCATCAGGACAATGCGCGCGTTCACACCTCTGTGCAATCCATGGCAGAAATCCATCAATGTGGCTTCGAATTGTTACCTCATCCCTCATATTCACCGGATTTAGCACCGTCCGACTTTTATCTGTTCCCAAAGCT
Organism: Pyralis farinalis; assembly: GCA_947507595.1. NCBI lineage: Eukaryota > Metazoa > Arthropoda > Insecta > Lepidoptera > Pyralidae > Pyralis > Pyralis farinalis. Next base: position 7,460,691 of record OX382270.1, read on the forward strand.
GAAAAAATTGTTAGGTGGTAAACATTTTTTTACAAATGAAGAGGTCATAGCCGCCGTGGACGCTTATTTTGAGGAGTTAGACGAAGATTTTTTTAAAACGGGTATCGAAGCCTTACCGGGTCGATGGAAAAAGTGCTTTGAGCTCGGAGGAGAGTATGTTGAAAAATAAAAATAAACTCAAAATCGTGTGGATTCATTAAGTATGTTAGGCTAAGAACCTTTCAAATGACCCTCGTATTTGATATAAATTTCAGTTTTATATCTTTAACCATTTTGAAGAATTAAAGGTATATATAATTCGAGTATAAGTGGCGTTTGAATAAGTATTTAACCTTTGTAAACAACTCTTAACAAGACTAGCATTGTAAATTTCTTAATTATTCTCCTCAATATCCAGATAAAAGGAAAAGCTGCTTGTAAAATTTAAATATTGTTTCAATGCTCACTCGGCCTGATTGCTGTTGCTATCCCACAATAACTATCAAGACACAACATAAGCTTAATTCATTCGAGATTATCCTGATGGCCTACACCTAATTCGGTTTAGGCATTTGGTTAAATTAACTAAATTATAGTGCCATAAACAAACTCATATGCATATATAAATTAAGCATAATACTCCTACTTTTTATAGAAATCGTGTAAAGAGACAATCACACAGTTTTGTTAAGGGCTCATATCTGTGCCTCTCTTATGAATTTCGTATTTGTTTTGGAAACGGTACATTGGGATACGAAATACAAATACTAATATTTATATATTCATTTTATTGTTGATCAATGCTGTAGAGAGCTGAATATAGAAAGAAAGTGCGTATAATTCCAATGTTGAAGGATACGCGGTTGTAGCTTACACTATCCCCTCACTACATCCACATTAAACAGTCTATATCTGGGGCAGTCAGAGTACTTGCAGCCAGCGTCATCTCCAGCCGTAAGGTTCTAAACTAGGCAGCGGTAATCGGAATTTACCGTTTTTCTTGAAGCTGAACATTCAATTCTGATGTGCAAAACGCTTACTTAAAATTTTCCAATTCGTATAATATTCATGATTACCTAATTTGTTAAAAAAACTAAAATGTCTTCGTTACTTAATTCTAGACCTCTGTAATATTTCATATACATTTACCTTTCAATCCTAGTGGAAACTTTTTTTTCTGGAACCTTGATGGAAAAAGTCCCATCAGGTCGTTATATAAAGTAATTTTTATTTCTCAAACCGCATTGCCTCATATGAGATGTTGGTTTACCGGAATGCTGCTGTAATGATGATCTCAATATATGTAATCATTTTGGTTGAGGTCGTCGCTAATCTTAAAATATTAAAACTCTGCTGTATCATCATTGGGGTGCTCTGCAGCAATAGAAGACATAGGAAACGAGCTATTTTCGGTTATAATTACATGATTATGTTGATTTTTACATTGTAAGATTTGGTTCTCAATGGTGATGATTCTTGCAATGCAGCCTCTCTTGCTGCATTTCCAGGATATTTTAACACCATTCTGATAATTTTTCGAATAGCTCATACCGCGAAACAATAGCATAGTGGACCCCCTAGCGGTGGTTAGAAACTCCAACGTCTCTGGAATTAATGACATTTGGAAGCAATATAAAAGCCAAACCCCACAGCGGTAGGAAAAGCGGGAAAGCGGCAGCGATCTGGGGCGGGATTTTTGTAACATTCGTATACCAACCATACCAACTAAAAAAAGGGATAGCACCGCGTCTGATCGCGCCCGTTTTTTGTGTGACACGTTACATACAAACACAAATGTTACAAAAAGTCCCGTCCCGGATCCCTCCCACTTTTCCCGCGCTATCTTATTTACATTATCATTTTATCGTACGTCGAAGGTTCACATTGGTGGCTGTTGATACTTAACAGTTCTATCAGGCAAGCTACATGCTTGTTTTCAAAGATAAAAAATAACGTGCATGTTCCAACATGCGGCTATAATCCCGACATTATACACGTTTAATTCAGAAACTCTTATCATTTTAAGCACTGTTACTGTGATATTTAATTTATAAAATACGAGATTATTCAGCAAAACCTAGATCTTGGCTTTGTAATATAGAGTCAGAAACAAATTTATTAAAAATTTCATGGAAATTAAGGAATGAACAACGAAGGAATTACAATCACACATTTAATTTATATGATTTTACTTTACAAATTCGACGAAACAAATCGCTTCTTCGTCTTTTGAAAACTCACTAACATTGTTACATCAATCATTTGGCGAGTGGCTGCTGTACACGACATGTTCGCCTTTTTCTTCACTATTTATTTTATTTTATTTAATGTTAATAAATCATATAACAATACGACACTACTCAGCATCTATCTACACGACAGTGTGTGAGAAGAGAACGAAAGACATAAAAAAATGTGTACAATTTGATGTATATATGTATGTATATCTTCACGCTAGGTCCCTTGCGGGGTAGGCGGAGGGAACCGAGCGCCATAAGACGAGATCCTTACACACTCGCTTCTTTTTACGTTCTCTCATGCTCAGCTCTTTTCATGCACGCTCGCCGGTTCCTAACATCACCTTCTGATAAAACACGACTAATTTGGTCATGATAGTCATGATAGTAGATATAATAATAAGATAGATAGTTAGTCTGGATCTTCCTCGGCTCCCACATCCTTCCACTTTCGCATTGTATTTGTATTGTAAAGAATCACGAAACAGGTTTCGTCATTCTTTCTACATGTCCGAACCAACGGAGCATGCCTTTTCTTATCTTAACACCGACACAATCTTTCAGACCAACTCTCTTTCGTACTTCATCATTACGAACGAGGTCACCGAGGTAAGGGTTATGCCACAAATTTTGCGCAGTGCTCGCATCTCGACCGCATTTATTCTACTTTAATGCTTTCTCTGCCATACCCAGCTTTCACTTCCATAAGTTAGCGTTGGGATTAGCACCGCGTTGTGTACAGCGAGTTGTGACTTGTGGCTTAGATTTCGGCCGCCTAGAAGTTTACCCAACGCTCTATTCACGCTATTCCCTGTACTCACTCGTCTCTCCATATCAGCGGTGTACCTTCCATCGCTGCTAAAAGCGCTTCCAAGTTATACAAACTCATCCACTTGCTCCAACACTACATCATCAACCGTAATCCTAGTGTTCGTCTCTCTTTCAAATTCGACGATATTTCGAATTAATTATCTTGGTTTTCTTCGCATTCAATTTTAAGCCTTTCTTCATACAATCATCTTTCATTGTTGTAACTAGTGTTTGCAGTTCGGATGGTGACTCTGCTATTAATACCTCGTCATCTGCAGCAGGCAGTTAACCACTGAGTCACCCATTCGCATTCCCACATTCATATTTCTCATTCTCTTTTCGCAATTTGATCTAACCTGCTTTGTGTGCTTCAGCCACTAATTAGTTTATACGAACTAGCGCCGGCCGACAACCATCGACTACCATTAGTAAATGCATGCCGTCGTTGCCATAACTACTCAGGTCGTCTCTGTCTCGATAGCTGCGTTACAATAGCATTCTACAAGAATACAGCCTGAGGATACCTCGTGGAAAGGTTGCACCTTGTCGTGCCGCATAGCGACTGCATGCGGTTCCTGTTACAGATGGCGGGTAATCGCGGAGACAACCGCAGCATCCGAGGCAGAGACCAACGGAGTAAAAACGGAAGCGACGGCAGTTCGCATGAACTAATTGGTGGCGGAAGCACACACAGCAGGTTAGATCAAATTGACTGAATCGAATTATTTAATAAAATGTTTATTGGATTTCCACACAGAGGCCGTCGTGCAAATTCTAAGTGTAATAACAATTCATTATTGACGACCCTTGTAATGTTAATTAAATTTTATTGATGCTTCTGTTATATATGCATTGTTAATCATAGTTATTATACAGCAACACTCACACATTGCCACAAAATTCATATTTGTGCTCATCGTTCATACTCTTTAGGCGCGGTATATAGCTTGCTTATGTATACTCTAATCGTTGATTCCTGATTGATCAAATTTTGATTGAGTCACGTAATGATTTGACCATTGAATCGTTGGATATCAAATAGATTTTAATCAACTTGATTATGAGCTCTATTAACTCTTTAATACTTTGCATTATAATCTTGAAAACATAATACAAAATAACAATCAGAAACCCTCCTTACTGAATTCGCTTGCGCTAAAGTATAAACAATCTCAGAACGAAAAACCAATGAATCATTCCAGAGGAACCCTTAAGGCAGTCTTTGATAAATGCTGTCTCCAAAAGTTAGACGAAAGGGTCAGGCAACCTTAATTGGTGTAGTTCTATCTGAGACTGAAATAGCGGAAATACTGAGGTTCCTCTTTACAAACATCTGCCACAACAAAACAATTTTAGTATAAATCAACTTCTTTATAATATTAATTTCACTTTGCATAAGTTGTGTACGGTCAGCATAAAAACTACTCGTAAACTTCTTTAAAATTTCTATCTACACTATGCAGAGATCAATATTATTATTTTACAGTAATCTTGCAGCTACAGTAAAGGTATTTTAACACCTAACACAAGACTCCACATGAGCGAACTTATCTGTATAAAAACAATGATGCGTATGCATAAGATCTGTTTCACCTTGTTCGGGATCCGGAATTTTCGGAAAGCTGTTGATGACGTCCTTCATATAATACTTTTGGTTGCGGTCATTGCAAAGGTGACCTAGAACCATTTAGTCGGTATCCACAATGGCGTGCTCCTCAGAGAGAAACGACAGAGGAAAGGTGATATCTTCGTTGATACGTACGTGATTATGTTGATTTTTAATTTGCAAGATCTGATTCTCAAAGGTAATGATTCTTGCAATGCACCCAGGTTTGTTGCATTTCCAGGAGATCCTATCACCATTCTGGTAGTTTTTAGAGTAACGGATGCCACGAAACACCAATACCGTCGAGCCTCGGACAGTAGGTAAAAACTGCAATGCATCTGTAATGAATACCGTTTGAAACCATTAAGATTATATATTTCTTGGATGAATATTTACACATGCAGATGCTACGACACACAAACAATATAATATATAGTAATGATGCTGTGGTATTTGAGTACTTTAATACTGCACCTCTGCTGAAATTGCCCCACTCGGGTTATAAAATATATATGCACCTACTTAAATATACATCTTCATCTTCAACCTGTTGTATTCATGCATACTACTTACTCACCATGTAAACAAGACAGATCAGATTTTGCCAATCTCCAGAATTAGGGTCCATTATAACAAAAAATTCAGTTATTTAATATTTTTATCTCTTCATAGAAAAATCACAGTAAAGAATTTACATTATTCCTGTCCCGTTGGAAGTCACAGGGTTAATTTTGGGAAGTACTAATATTCCTTGTTTTTACAAGTACCTATTCGACTTCAAAAAATAATATTTTTCGATGTTCGGTATGTTTATTTATTTATATACGTTTACCGATATAACTGGAAACGGTTCAACAGATTTGGATAGTATATATACATATAAATATATTTACAGGAGATGATTTATTTATTTCACCCTGCCTACCCCGCAAGGAATTTAGCGTTAGATATAGATAATTAAAGTAGATATCTATATTTTTATAGTCAAACATAGGGTTCATTAAATATATTTAATAAATCGAAGACAGTAATAGCTGACCGAACAAAACCTTCTATATCAAAAATATAAATAGCATATTCAGAATATGCCTACAATACTTTCTATTTATGTCGTTTAAGTTGGAAGCATTCGCAATACGTACTAATAATACACAACTCACAAGCACTGGATCGGTCAGATTTAGATGGAGTCTACTATACGTACAGTGCTCATGCTATATGCAACGGAGAGCCTCGAATTCACAGCTTACTTGCATGTTCTTTGCACTGACATTTAACTGTCATCTATATGATTATGCTGATTTTTGAGTTGCAAAATTTGATTCTCGAAGGTGACGATCCTGGCAATGCAGCCTCTCTTGCTGCATTGCCAGGATATTCTATCACCATTGTGATAATTTTTCGAATAGGTCATATTGCGAAATAGCAGCATAGTCGAACCCCTAATGGTTGTTAAAAACTGCAACGTCTCTGAAATTAATGACATTTGGTATCGTTATAAATGTTAATTGGATTATTATTTGCACACGTTTTAAACCAACCTCGTAAAAGGAGGAAGCTCTATGTCTCTCGCGTATAATTCCTTTTTATATATACCTACCTATGTTCATAGATATCCCGAAAACAGTAAGGGAGAGAATTTATTACTGTTCATTTTTATTATTTTTGATATCAAACTTAAAATTGCCATTATAATTTTACTGTTATTGTCTATAAAATTAACATTATGATAAATAAATTTAAAATGACGTTATTTTATTATTGTTGTTTGTTATATTTAAATTATTGATAGTCATTTTATGACATTTAAATTATTCTTGCGTTACGATTAGAATTAATTTAATTAATCTATATTTTAACGAACTTCGTATGCCCATTGGCAGAACATATAGACCTATCTATTTGTCATTAGCTGTACGTCTGAATAATCACCTAAGTTCACCAAATAAGTAAAATTAATTGAATAAATTGACATATTTCATGAAATAAGAGCTTTTAAATAAACTTAATAGTAAAAACGATGTCATTGAAGTCAGTGCAAGTAAAAATTATAATAATCGATTTCATTGAATTTACACGCACTGATATATTCTGAAAAAATGTACCTCACCATGTCATTTAAGAGGGGTAGGGCGCATCAAAGCAGTCTGCGTAAGTACCTTCACCTCACAGAAAACAGTCAAATAGCATCTGTCTAGAGGGTTGTTGTGTTCCTACCAGATTTAGCTACGAGTAGTGCGTGTGGGGAGTTATTGTGTTAAGAGTATAGATGGCATCGCCCAAGCGATACTTAATGTATTGCGAGTGTTCACAGGCTATAGTAACAACTTTACGTCAGGTTGGCCGGATGCTCCGGATGCCTCCTACGTTGTATAAAAAAAATAACTACAAAGTGATTTGCATTTCTTAATTTGAACTTTGTGTTTTACGTAGTGGAGAACAAAAACATGATATCCCTTTACTCATATCACTCTCCTGTTGTATGAGTATGGCCACGAAGGAAGGACGTATACGTGAAAGAGGGAGGAACAAAAATCTAAATTTATGAATTTTCGAAGTGGAATTGCCATTTAATACGGAGTGAAGGCAGTAAAAAAAATAATTTATATAAATAAATCTTTTTGTTTGAATGAAACTAATTTTGTCGTTTATAAACATTTTAATAATATAACAAAACATCTGTATAACGAGGCTAATGCTAGCAGCCTTGTACAATAAAGATTAGTTTTATAAAAAAAATATTTGCCGCCAGAGGTTGCTTTGTAAAGCAGCCGTTATTAAATTCTATACATAACATAATTTCATATTAAACATAATTTGAAATTTCTACAAAGTAGGTTAACCTTTTTAGACATTTCACAATTCTTTCTCTCTTCTTAGCTGCCTCCAGATGGCAATCTTACGAAAAAATCTTTACAAAATATTTTTACGGTTTTTTAAAGAGAACCAGAACCAAAGTAAGAATTACAGTTGATGATGTAGTGTTGGAACAAATGGATGGGATTGTATATCTTGGATGCACTTTCAGAAGGGATGGAAGGTACACCGCTGATGTCGAAAGACGAGTGAGTGGTGGAAATAGTGTAAATGGAGCGTTTTAATAGAGTAGGTAAAATAAAATGGTGTTGTTGAGGTATTAAAATAAGCAGAGACATGTTGTAAGAATGAAGAAGGAAATTATTACTACTAAATAGTAATAGGATACTATAAGTAGTAGTACGGAACATAAACAACGCAAAAATGAAAGAATGTAGGCGGCAAGGGAGGCCAAGACTCCATAACCAAATTGATCGAGTTTTACAGAAGTCATAGACACAGCCGACGTGTAAGAAAAGAGCTATGAATGTTAAAGAAGCTAGTGAGGTGTGTAAGGACCGAGTCACGTGGCCTACTCCGCAAGGATCTTGGCGTAAAAATATGGTAGTAGTGGTGGAAGTATCCATTTGTTCTTTTTAGAGAACTAAATTTATTTATGTTTGTAAACTCGAACAAACGACACCTAGCTATCATTAGTCAAAAAGAGGCTTAGTTTTCGGAATGGACTCTTTAAAAACCTCTTCAACCCCGTCTTAAACTACATGCTAATTATCTATTGAAAAACGTCGACCGGGTATTTATTCCACAAGTACATACTTCTCGAAAGGACATACTTTTAGAATCAGTCATTACGCGACTATTTTGGTTTCGATATGTTAGGATGTATTCCGTGTAGATGACGGGCGGTGCGACTGTAGGAGACCGTAGGCATCATCATCATCACATTAAACGATCTCTCTAAACGCAACCTTTTTTGCTATCGGTAGAACACACAGTGGAAGATACATAGTGGTTCAGTAGCTGACCCTTCAAGGATCCTTACAGGTGTTTATGAGCGTTCTTGATACACGTAAGAACATCTTTCACAGTGGTGGCAGTTGCTTTACATCCCCGCTTTATGCATCTCCAAGAGATTCTATCTCCATTATGATACTCTTTCCTGTAGCTGTGGTTATCTATACGGAGGCACGGGTTCCCGCGCTTGTTTCGACCTATTACTATATCTGGAGAAACATATTTGGTTAAAAATTAAATCAAAGAAGATATAATACAAAATCGAACTGTATGTACACATTTCCTTCTTCTTTCAGAATATGCGTTAATAATAACCAAGAATTACTTACAAAACCGAAAGATAATGAAGTCAATTATTAACAATATTTAACCAATAGGCCCATGCCAAAGAAATCAGATCACTTTTACCCATTTGTTTGATATTACCGAGTTATATATTTTTTGTCTTAGGTTTTCGCGATTGTTACACATTGAAATTAAACTATTTTTAACGGAAGTATCGCGTGTTTTATTTATTTTGTTGAAACCTGACGTTTCGAACGCTTTGCAGCGTCCGTGGTCGCAGGAAAGACTATATATTTTGTGGAGATAACCTGGCTGAAAATTGTTGACAACAAACGACCTCCCGACTCGACATCATATTCATGTTGATTTGTTTTGTTATGGTTAACAAATTGAAATATGAAGAGGAGAGATCATCGGTATTTTACAAATGGTTTCAGCGAAGGGAAAAGTGTATACGTGTACACGACGAATACTAAATATATTCGTTATTTTTTAGTATTCGTCATAGAATAAATACATTTTATATTTTTTGAGAATCTAATTCCTTTTGACGTTACAATCTTCGTGACTCAAGTATACAATAAAATTGATGAATTTGATCAAATAAAATATCAGAGTTTCTTTTAAGCAAATATAATCCAATAAAGGAGCAGTCTATATTAAAAATAATATTTTATATACAAACGTAAATAATAATAAAGATCTTACAAATAACTTACAGTAAGGCTCACAACAGCGTAATAATATAAAATATCACCAAATTACGTATCGCGTCGAAATATCACCGGAAGCGAAGCTTTACCTAACTAGCGCATGTCCAAATATACATCATAGAGATCAACGAGTAAGCTAATATTCGAAAATTTAGTTCATCTAATAACAATAATTCTAGATTCGACACTTGCAAAAAACAACATTAAATCAGTTTAGCAATTTAAACAAAATTTAAGTTGGAATATCTCATGGTTGTCTATACAAGACAAGGTATTATTAGTAAGGTAGGTACTGTGTACTCATACGAGTATTTCGCATCCTTAATTCATAATCATTGGGCGGCGCCTGTTTGAAATCTTGAGCTGGCAAAAAGCTGAGTTTAAATATCGTTAATTGCAGGTGTTTATTTATTTATAACCTTTAATTGACAATATTTCGCAATTAGCCGAAAAAATATTCCCAAAAATAAAGAAATCGATGATGAAGCACCAATAGGACTACAAAAATATGATAATTTATGCGTGCTTTGCCAAATACTAAATAAATCAACAAATAACCTTTAAATAAATATGTGTACAAAGTAATACTTCCAAAATTATAAGTACTGATGAAATTAACTGTGCAATCATCACCAAAATTTAATAATAATTCGGTCAGAGGTATTTGCTAATACAAATAGCATATACAAAATTAAAATCATAGATCACTTACAAACACTACAATAATAGTGTATTGTAATTGATATCACATTTAGAAGTACAATTAATGTAATATATTTTAATAAACAAATTATTAATGTAATATATTTAAAAAAAAAAACTTGGCGGTGTTAATGCAGTGATGTATGTAACTTCGAATAACGTTAGGTACTTGAAATGTTGTCAATTAGATTGGTATCTATTGTAATGTGCCTATTGCATCATAGGTCTTTTTTAACTTCAGGTGTAGGAGATCGGAGCCACAGGTCCGTTTTAGGGAGCAGTCTGGGGAAATTAAATGCATGGAGAGCTAGAGCCGCTGCACTGGGGGACGTTACTGGGGACGGAAGGATAGCTGGGGAGCATAACCCTTGACTCCGTGGCCTGAGCTGTACGAAAGCGCCGTTCCCGCAGCGCGCATGCGAAGGAGGAGCGTGATTGTGGTCGTCCCCTGAAGCCACCAACTTCCCGCTGATCATTCTTACCCTCGCCTTACAACCCATATGCTTAGACGAGCAGTAAAAGAACCTTCCACCTACTTGAGAATATGTGTATCCCTTTAGCACCAATATATATTTGCCCTTCTCCGTCGGTATGAACTGGACGTCTGCAACATTGATTAATGTAATAAACATCTGATTTCTATCTTAAAATTAATAAAAACATGCATGTAAGACAAATATACTTTAGGTACGATCAAAATTAATAAGGGGATTTCATTTTCTTTATGGCAAACAGAAGTTACCAAACAAAGAACAGGATTAGTAATTAGAAAATAGCATAGGAAAGTCATTATCTTCTATCTGGGTTTAATATGTATATGTATAAATGAAGGCTATATCATAAAATAAAACAATACGAATAGATGTTACTATCACGTCGTTGATGTGTACCATAAGCTGGCAAAATACATATTATTAGGTTTAAATTTTATATATAACGATAGCTCTATGTAGCCGTACAAACTGCACAAGACTTTAACGAATTTTCTATAAATATGCATTTTTAGACATTTTAGGTAACAGTTATCTCGTCTACAATCGATCTTATTCTATGTTAAGATAAAATATGATTTACTCAATAAAATATTTGAGTAACAAATGCCTCTAGAAAACCCTTCCAATTGCACACCGATAAGAGGTATTTACACGGGTCGATTTTCGCCGTGCGGCAACTCGCTTACTAAATCGCCTCACGTAGCAGAACCGCTGCTCCATTTACACAGTTGACTGAAATCGCAAGTGACTAGGTCATTTTCTTCGAAAATGTTGAGTAGCACAGGTGTTTCATGTGCCGGCATCGAAATATTGAAGAATTGTTTTAAGAATAAAGAGAGAAGATAAAATAAGAAGAAAATGTTAATTTTGGGTACGCGGATGGATTTCTCGACTCGTGCTTCGGATACTATGTTGGTTGAATGGAGTTCAGAAGATCCTAATTACTTTAAAAATTATTAAGAATAACTGTAGTATATATAGACTATAGAGTTTAGTCACTATCCGCTTGCAGGCGATCGCCACACGGCTAAAAGTCGGATGCTATGGATGGATTTTGGAAATTGTGACTTTAATCACCTGTGGCCCAGCAGAATCCCCATTTAAACGGTCGATTTTCGTCGTGCGGCAATAATCGAGCGGCTGTGTCACTCTTGTGAATCCCCCGTAAGCCAAAAAATGGCAATTCACTCAATACAAATCAATTCTTTATTGACACCTAAGTCAAAGTTTGAGGATTCCCATTCCGCTGATGGGATAAAGTTAGTCTTTAATTCAATATACTTGGCAGGTTGGAACAGATCAGTTTTTAATCGACCCGACTTCTAACACAAAGTCAATCAAACTATATCTTCACGGCAAGTCCTTTATGGAGTTGGCACATGACTCGGCTCTTATATATCTCACTTAACGAATCTCATGAAACGACATTACAGACAGGTCTAACGATAGGAGATGAGAGACTCTACATGACAAGAATGACAGACAATAACAACTCAATAAATAAACTATCTGGAATGTAATACAATTTAAAATAAAAACTATTTTTTAATATATTCAGGCGGTGAAAGGGTACGCTTCGTATTGTGTATATAATACTTCGTTTATGTCTCGTTCGGAGAAATGAAAAACTTGTACCTCGCATCCCTGTGCTTGACAAACAAACCCACCGATGAGAATAATAAACATGATCATGAGAAGAAACTTCTTTCTTCTTAGATAATTGGAATCATCCTTATTATAGTACATGATATACATAATTGTGAAATATAGATTCTAATATAGATTCATGGGGCGCATGTGCCAGAAGCACGCTCGTTCACGACCACTGCCAATCAATTAGATTGCAATTCTGGATCAAAAGCGCAAAGGCGTGCGGATTAGGGCGTCCCCTCAGAGGCGACGTGCATCGAGTCGCCCCGCCGGTGCGAATATAGATGCATGCGGCGGTGGGGGCCGCCATCCACCACGCAGCGCCAATTCCGGCGGTACGACGAGCACCGAGTGCTGCATAGGCACGTAGAATGTGAGAGATGGATTGAATGATAAGATGAACGAACTGATAGACGTAATGAATGAGAGACGTTTAGATGCTTAGTGTGTGACAGAGACTAAGCGCAAGGGGAGCGACACCGATGATCTGCCCGGTGGGATGATGGCTCTATGCTCTGGGGTAGACCGGGACGATAATGCCAGTGCTGGTACAAGTGTCGTACTCTCCTCGCGCTTAGCCACAGGTGTAAGAGATTACTGTTTGATAGGGCCTAGACTTCTCTGGGTTCGTATTAAACTGGGCATCACGCGAGTATTTCTTGCTGCAGCATATGCTCCCGTAAGCTCAGCACGTGCTCAAGGACTAGAGAAGTTTTGGGAGTCTGTGAGGGATGTTCTGGATTTAGCTGAAGGGAATAAAATAGTGATTATGTGTACCAAGCGAGACAGCTATGAAGCTATTCTTGGTCCGTATGGAGATAACAGAGTGTACGAAGCAGGTAAGTCAATTCTAGACTTATGTATAGAACGAAACCTCCTCGTGTCGAATACTTACTTTATTTCATCATAAGGATGATAACACGTATACATGGAGACGGAATGACCAAAAAAGTGTGATTGTTTTTAATACTTAGACGTGTCCGAATACAAGAGCCTTTAGAGGAAGGAAGTGGAGGTACTAGCAAGTGCGTATCCCTTTCGGAGATCACAAAAAGATAAGGAGCAAAAATTTGCAAAATGAAAGTGTAAGGAGAACGTATGTACATCTGGTAAGCGAGAGACTTGCAAATGCAAGCCTTTTCGACTCGGATGTGGATGATTGCCGAAAAGTGTTGAAATAAAGTATGGTAGATAGTGCAAAAGAAGCATGTGAATGCGCAAAGAGGCATAAAAAAGTGAGTGAGATGCCTGGTGGGATGCGGGGGTTGAATCCTCCGTAGCAAAAAAAAAGGAAAGCGTGGCTGGATAATGTATCATCTTTGCCCTTAAATGAAAATGATGATGAGAAAGAAGAAAGAAATATACCGTCTATGCAAGAATAAACCAAGGCCTTAGTGAAAGAGAAGCGTGAAAGTCAATACATATATGAATGAGGAAGAGGCGTTAAAACTTCGGAACAAATACCAAACTCTTTTGGAGAAAGGTAAGGAAGTCTCTGAGTAATTCTTCGGCACCCACAATAGACACGATAAAGTCTAAAGCTGGTGTCGTTCTTGCGAACACCCAATTAGTTTTAGAACGATGGAGTGAATATTTTGAAGAAATGATTAGGCTTCGGACGCTGGCAATGAGAGTGAGTCTGATGCTTACTCCACTTTGACGACGTCCGACGAAGGCATAACTATGGATGAGATCGGATGGTCGATACGAAGCTTGAAAAATCAGCGGGAATTGATCTGATTACAGCTGAGATGATCAAACTAGGTGGCACTTACGTCCGGGACGCCTTCTGGTACTTATGCAGTCTATGCTGGAGAACTGGAAGGGTCCAAATCATCGTGCCCTTGTATAAAGGCATGGACTGCGCCAGCTATAGGGCCATCAATTTGATCAGCTTAGCAGCAAAAGTATTTGAAAAGGTGATTGAAAGGAGAATGAGGGTGAAACCCTATGGAATGCTGTGGGACGCACAGGGAGGATTCTGAAATTAAAGGTGAAGTACGGATCAAGTTTTCTCGCTCTGCAATATCGTAGAGAAGCATCTGGCCATAGACCAGAAGGCTTTCTGCGGTTTTATGGATCTTGAGAAAGCATTTCATAGGGTTGTGCGAAATTAACTGTGGGCATATTGCCGAGATATGGGATTGGCTCCGTGCTGTGCAGTCCACTTACAAGGATTGCTCAGCGTGTGTGCGGTTAGGTGGTAGGATGTCACCCTGGTTTGATGTCAAAATTGGAGTCAAACAGGGTTGCATGCTATCTGCTAGGCTATTTATCCTGTATCTTCATAGTTCTCTGCAGAGAACAAGGTCAACGAATGTGGGACTGCACATGGGGAACCTAGTGGTAAACTGTCTGCTGTATAAAGACAATGCCGTGTTATTAGCAGAAACACCAACTGAACTGCAAACACTGGTCACAATGATGAAAGACGAATGTATGGAGAAAGGCTTATTTAATGTCATTTGAAAGAGAAGAAACCAGAAACAATGTAAGGATTACGGTCGATGATAAAGTGTTGGAACAAGTGGATGAGATTGTATATCTTGGATGCGCTTTCAGCAGGGATGGAAGGTGCACCACAGATGTGGAAAGACGAGTGAGTGCTGGGAATAGTATGAATGGAGCGTTGGTAAAACGTCTTGGCAGTAAAAACTTGAGCCGGAAGGCACAGCTATACACAATGCAGTGCTAGCCCCAACGCTTACTTATGGAAACTGGGTATGGCAGAGAGAGCATGAAAGTAAGTAAAGTAAAGCGCCAAATTTGGGGCGTAAGGCTTGTAGACCGTATTCGCAATGATGATGTTAGAAACAGAGTTGATTTGAAAGAGAGCGTCGGTGTTAAAATAAGAAGACGGAAGGAAAGTCCGTTTGTTCGGACATGTAGAAAGAATGCAGGATGAAAGAATGACGAAGAAGATATACAATGCAAAAGTGTAAGGATGTAGGAGCCGACGAAAACCAATACCATGATCAAATTGGTCGTGTTCTGTCAGAAGGTGATGTCAGGAGCCCTAGAAACCGGCGAACGTGCATGAGAAGAACAATGAATGTTAAAGAAGCGAGTGAGGTGTGTAAGGATAGAGTCACGTGGCGCTTGGTTCTCTCTGCCTGCCGCGCACGGGATTTGGCGTGAAGTTATAGATAGATAGATAATTCTTTGTATATTACTCTCTCCGAATTACATCTTGTTTAGCTATTACAGCGACATAGGTCGAGTAAAGAAGGAAAGACGAGAATACGTTTGCGAAGTCATAATTACATACCTATAACTTAACAATATAAACGAGTTTTCGATTGGAAATTTTCAACTAGCTCGGTGGCATAGTCGTGAATGACGCGACTTTGACGCTCGTGGGTACGATTCCCGAACAGGACAAACATTTATGTGCATGAGCGTGTCTATTTGTCTTGGTCTGGATGTTTTAAGAAAGTTACGGCGCATCAAAGCAGTCCGTCTGGGGAAGTACCTCAAGTTCACAGAAAACAGCAGCCAAATAACAACTCCCTAGAGGCTTGTTGTGTTCCT
The DNA here is from genome assembly GCA_947507595.1 of Pyralis farinalis. NCBI lineage: Eukaryota > Metazoa > Arthropoda > Insecta > Lepidoptera > Pyralidae > Pyralis > Pyralis farinalis. The sequence goes on from OX382270.1 coordinate 7,476,529, forward strand.
GCGTATGAGTAAGGTCACCAGTAAGCTCTTAAAGAATTGCTGTGTTAGCAGCCGAGGTGCCATCGCGCGAGTAATACTTAATGTACAAGCGTTCATAGGTAACCGCTTTACATCAGGTGGGCCGTATGCTTGTAGCCTTCCGTCGTTGTATAAAAAAAAAAGTTTAGTGATGTGCACGATGAGCTAACATTATCAACGTTTGTCATTTTACAATAAAGGTCCAACTATTTATTATGCTGCTTGTAGAGGAAGAATAACTGTAATCACCAGACGTCGTGGTCGTTACATCCAACTAATACACACGTAAATCACATATTTAAAGCTGTTAGTAAAACTTCGACCATATCATACATTTCTCCACTGCTATTAACTGGACATTTGCAACATTCATTTATCTAATAAAGCCGATTCGATTCTATGCTCAACATTAGTATAACATGCATTTATAGACAAACTTATACTTCAGGTACCTACCCATCTGCTATTACTAGTTTAAAGAGTGCCATATTTTTTTAACTATAACAATTAGTATAGTTAAATATTGCTTAATTAAATATATTTGATTGGAAGTCAAACTATTTATACTATATAAATAACACATTACCCCATCAATAAATAAAAATATATAAGAAAAGTCTTACGATTGTGAATTATATTTTATTGAAACTAATGCTTATAGTAAATCGCAAACTGTAGCAACCAAACAGTAGTAATCAAATAGCGACGAAAGAAGCTCAAAGTTCTTCAACTTGAATTTTATGAATAAATACTCGTAGATCTGATGCTATGCACTAAATTTAAAGTAATATAATAAAATAACAATTGTATACAATACCAACAACAACAAATATTAGCAACTATTTTGTTATTACTGGGCTTTTTATGTAGTAACCAAGACATACAAAAATATCTATAATTGAGTGATATTAATGGGACAGTAGTGTTAAAATTCTATTCGCTATTTCGTCGTGACTTCCTTTCATTTAGGTAGGTCATTCTGCGAACCCTTACAAACTCAAATACTGCCGCAGGTGCTGTGTTACGGGTGTCCCTTTATAGCTAATAGATCCAGGGGTTATTTTGCGAATGTCAAATTTTCCGACAATTTGATCTAAATTACTTTGCGTGTTTCCGCCATTAATTATTTCACGTGAACTAGCACTAGTCGGCGACCACTCAATACCGTTAGTACACTCAATGGCCGTCGCTGCCATCCAACCGCAGGGACAACCGCAGCAGCTGAGGCCGAAACCACCGTAGCAGCCATGGAAGCGATGGCATGCATCTAACGGTATTGGGTTGGTGGCCTAATTAGTGATGGAAGCGCGCAAAGTAATTTAAATCAAATTGCCTAGGTCTCCTAAGATATCTTCTGAAGTTTTCAGAAGGAGACAATCAAACATTGCCTACGATTAGACTCCACGCGCGAAGAGCTTCAATCGGAATATCTATTCCATAATAAACTTATTATCTAAAATTTAATATAAGTGCCGTTTTTAACAACATAGAGGGGCGGCGAATGGGTATGTTCCGTGTGGACAAGCACGATCTGTCCGTCGGAGAGACGCCTGACCCGTGCATCGCAGCCCTGGGCCCTTGACGAACAAACCCACCGCGGAGAATAGTTTATCTGTGAGTACGTATATCCGTCTATCATGAGAAGAAACTTCTTGCCGCTCTTAGTCGGAATCAGCCTTACTCCAGTCTCTGCATCTGTACGGGGATATATCATTACCCTTCAAATACATTATTATAAATTACACAGTATATTTTTATATTTATACTTACCGAATTACATAGAAGTGTAAGTTTCTCAAGTATTTTCAGTTCTGAGAGCAGTCTCTACGTTTCGTCTACGTAAAAGGGTATTCCTATGAGTAATGATAATTTTAGGTACGTAGCAAAAAACCGATTAGGGAACAAAATTTAAATAATACTGCAAAGTCTTAATTACAATAAAGCATTATTTATTAAATTTCAGTTATCTATTTTAATATCTGATTTTACGAAAATATCTTACAGAGAAAATTAGACTATACATAAAATATATATTGCGAGTGTTATGCCTCAGTAAAACAAGCAAATAGTTACTAACAACGTTATGACTAAATGTTATAACAATTATATGTCTATAAATAATACTATCTGTATACAGGGTATCAATGCAGGATTTAACGAATCCAATTTTTGATCCCAGTTTGTGATTGAAACATTGTATGTCAAACGGGTCGTACGACTTGTTCATCACAATTGTCAAGAAATAAGCGACAATATAAGATAAAAAGCTATTTAACTATGTGTTAATTTATGGAAGTAATAAAATGATTCTACGACGATGGTCACTATCAAATATAGCAAGTTACATGTGAATATTCTGTGAAGCTAGATCTCAGAATAAAGTAGTGACTACTTTATTTATTCTATCAATCATTGTTGAACACAACATTAGAGTTCAAAGATGGATTTACGTTGAAACATTAACTATTCGGCAAGAGAAAAGAAGTGCAGATATACAAAAAATATACCGTCAATAATTTATGTAAAGCTTTATGTAAAGCATAGCAAATAAAACAATATATGGTATGTATGTGAACAATTCTGTCACTAGTTCATAGTCAGAGGTGTTAGATTGCGAAAATCAAATAAATTGGCTATAAACTTTTACTAACGTATCAATAATATAAATATAATCATTCTACATTATATATAATTACATAATGTGGATTCACTGCTTGAAAAATATATTGAAAGATGTAATCAATTAAAGCAGAGGGAGACTTTGTACAAAAGTCGTCTGCATGGATACTTCTGTCTCACCTATTTCTACCGCCAAGCAGCTATATTTATATTACTGTGTTTCGGTTTGAAGGGTGAGATATGGCAGAAAAATTACTGGATAGTGTGTGATGAAACATCCTTAGGTGACAAGATTGGCAGCGCGCAAGTAACATCGCCGTGGTGTTGCGAGCGTCAATAGGCTGCGGCGACCGCTTACCATCTGATGCGGGCCTCATATTTGTTTACCAATCTAGTTGTATAATAAACAAATAAAAATCTATCTACGAAATAGGTTAGGAGTGCGAATGTAGTGCCAGATCGATGAGTAATAAAGTGACGTAAATAGCAAAGGACAACTTACAAGATATGTGACATAAGGTCATCGGTCATAAGAATCCCCTGGATACTTAAGCTCACGTTTCTAGTGTTCTAAACGCTATGACACTACATTTTCAGATTTCAAATTGCGCCATTCATTGATAGGTATTTGGTGGATGATGTGTGTGTTTTATGTTCACAGGTATGATTTCTCCGTCAATGTATCGGACTCGCGCGCTGCAGCCTCGCGCCTTGGACGAGCAAAACCAATGTACTGTATAGTTGATCTGCGAAAATGTGTAGCCGTCTATCATGAGGAGGTACTTCTTGCCGCTCCTAGTCGGAATCAGCTTTACTGCGCTGGCTATAAATATGTGGGAATACATCATTAATATGACAATACACTATTGCAAAATACCTACCTTTTTATATTATGTAGGTATACGTAAGGTACGTGCTTGTCGCGTTAGATTATTAAACACGTACAGATTTCGCGAATAAACTAGAAAAATCTGCGACGCTGTTTTTGATTGTGATGCGGTAAAAACTAAATTTACCTATGAACTATTTTACTGGTAATCGTTCTTAACAACTTAACAATTTGTCGTATACAAACCGTTTGCCATACGTTGACTCGATATCCACTGACTGATATGTACTAGCAACTAGATATATAGTACTAAAGTTATAATTAGAAAACATTAAATATACCTACATTAATACCTATATATATATCACTATAAATATGTTTTGTTTTCAAATATTTTGTCTACAATTCTTAACGAAACAAAAGCACTTTGAATTTTCCCATACGGTCCACTCTATTCGAAGACTTGGCTCTTCAGGCCTATTTTGTACTAGAAGACGCAAACAACCTTTTATGCGTTAATATACTAATTGGTAACAATTAAGTTTTAATATATGTATATATTCAATATTTCCACTCATTACTCTATCCAGCCATTCTCAAACGAGTTTTACTAACATGAAAGTTAAGCAGCTTTCGGGCTGCGTGATTGTAAACTATTAAATTGGTCGATGAAGGCTTGTAAGTTTGCAAGCGGGGTATCGCTCACGCACTGCCGGCTCCAAGTCCTTCATGCCTTTCTGAAGAACCCCAAGCAATGGTTGCTTTGGAATACCTCTGCAGAGAACACAAAATCTCTGCGATCTCACAGTGCTCGACCATTTTCGTTGCAATATGTGAGAATGAATTACCTATTAATGGTGAGTGATTTGATATAACCACATCACTCTCAAAGACTTTTCTTTCTCTGGAAGTTTCAATAACGTACAGAATCATCAATAACTCTTACAGCGCGCCTGTCACCAAATCACAAGGCATATCATAGCTCCCGCCCAATAGCAACCTTAAAAAAGTACGTTTTATAAAATATTATTACAATTATCTGTGGTTGTACGGTGTGGCAATAAACCAGTCATAAACAACAAACTTTTGATCCAAACCACGAAGCTAAAAAGCCAAAGAATGATAACGATCGTTATGAATGTACAATTTGAATTTCTCCCATCTCCTTTACCGATTTACCAAAAATATTTACCAAGATTTATTTCTTCATTCACTCCGTGCAGAAAGTTATTTCGTTCCTATAGAGTAAGACTGAGAACCATTAGCTCGAAAAAATCGACTGGTGTTTGGTGCAAAACACATCTTGCGATAATAGTGTCAAGCGTAAATGCCACCCGTTACCAAATTTTAATTTAATTTTAGTATCAGATGCAAAGACTGAAAATATAGACTTAAGAATCGAATATACGAGTAGTCATGAAAAAAATATCCACTAATGATACATGCTTCATAAGAGATAACGTCTTGAAACTAGGATATGTTTGGAGATGAAGTAAAACATCCATGGTAATAAAATGTACTATTATTATCACACATGATCACACTGAATAGTAGGATAATTACACTACATATTAGGAACATAAAATGGCCATATATTTCATCACAATGGCAGTATTTTAGATAATGTGTCTTATTGCTACTAATTACTGTTAAAAAGTCTATACCTAAGGCCAAATATCGGAAGCACGGTTTATATTTTCTTAAATATTTAAATAAAGCACTTAGACGATAATATTTACGAGTTCATCTTATCTACAAATGTGGCTATCATTTAATACAATAGTCTGTAATAATTACGTATTATTTTAAATAATAATTATTCATTCTTGTCATGACCCCTATATGACCAGACAAAAAAGTATAATTATTATTACTTTTGCATAATGTCCTTATTACATTAATAGGGGCATTATGCAAAAGTATATTTTGCGAAAAGGACATTATGAGGAAAAACGTTTTACTACCAGAGGATATATTGGGAAACGGACATTCTGCGTGTGAGCCCTAGAAAAATAGGACGATTAATTTTAATGCACATACGGTTCTTATAATAGATATAAACTTATATTTAGTAGATGTAAGAAGCTGGCATAAAAGGCAAATCTCGTAACAAAAGATGCTGATTTTAGAAAAACCATTTCTTTTAATGCTCTAAAGGATTGGCTGAAAGTACTGGTTGTTGTTTTTGCATATCTGTTGTTGTAACAGCGGCTTTTTCTGTTACCGATGCTGAACACGGTTAGAGACTACCGCATCAGCGATGGCATGCATCGTTGGTTATATATGACGGGTAATCCTCTACGATTACCCGTCTGCGGCAGCCTGGACCCATATCACCAGAGCAGCCGCAGTCTACTAGTGGTAGCGAGGATTCTACCGACACCGGTTCACATGAACTAGATGATAGCGGAGGCACACAATATAGTATATATCAAATTGCTTCTAAATTTGATTTCTACAAAACAATATTTGAATTTAAGACCTATATAATGTCAACTCTCTCAATACACAGGGTACACTACTTTGAGAGGTTATGACTTAATAATAAGTTGAGCAAGTAAGTAGTAACAAAATATTGTAATCAAAGTAAATGCATAATAATATACTAATCTACTATCACCATGAAACTATGTTTGCAAGAATAATGGACATCGGTTAGAAAAGAAAAACCGGCCCTTCAAACTTATTAAATTAAATGCAAAAGAAAAATTATTCTATAATAAAACATCTACTCAGTCTACTAAAGCTAAAACTAAATAACAAAATAAAATTGTCACTAAATAAAATAACATGTTTAAAATCTCAATACTAAGCCACGATACACAAGAACAAACTAGAAATGTTGCAATTTCTTTCGCGTGCATCTTGGTATATCGAGTAAATTTGCGAAAACTCTTTCTTAGAATCATGTGTTCTCTAAGGAACACAATGAAAAACTTCTAGTTCCTTTGCCAAGCAATTTGAACTATGCGGTCATATGCCAGTCAATCAGTTTCTTTTATAAATACGGAATAATTATAATTATTGTCTTTATAGCTACATACATATGAAATCTTCTCACTTCATATATGACTAGTGTTTATTTTTTATCAATATGTTCTTGATACGTACAATGTATATATACTCAAGGAATATAAAGACCATCTTGTACTACTATTAACTACGTTTCATCCTGAAATTTTCAAGAAATACTTGTAGGTTTATACTTCCGTAATGAAAAAAAAATTGGATTTTCTGTCACATTATTGTTAGTTACCCATTTTTTAGTAAGACCCACCTTTGTAGTAAGACGATTTGTACTCCTACAAATCCAATTTTAACTTTGCATATCATAAATAGCATATGAACTTGGTTTCAGGCTCCTACACCCTATCAAAGCTAAAATTACATAGTATCGGAAAACGCAGATTAAACAAATAAATTGTGTCAACACTGGCAAAAAAATGCTTATTTAAGGTAACTAATTAAAGATGCGTAAGTGTACTAGGAACTGGACAAATATTTGTTAACTTCATTAGTAGGGAACTCTTGTATTATCGTCGGCTACCTATCTAAATGTAAGTAAGAAGGTAGCTGGTTTTCTACGACAATATCTCCCACATCCAACGAATTACCTAAACTTGGAACATTCACATTTATATTTGATATACTATCCAGTTTAAGAGCATTCTCCGCAGGAAGTGTTTCGGTAACAAATTTTACCAAAAATAAAATTTCCTAGGGTAAATTTTAGGCCTCAATCAATGATCACATTATACTTAGTGCAGATCAAAAAAGTAATCAGAAGTAGTATTAGCAATGGGTACCCAAAAATATTGTGCGATAAATACAGACAAGTTAAAAGATATATCTACTGGATTGTAAAGCTTCTACAGTATTTTTGAACATTATAGCTATTTTACAAATAATATAAGTAGCTATTTCCCCAACAATTCTAAAAACTTAAATTGAAGAAGCGTATTCCCAAATATTATATATAATTCAACGATAAACAGTTCCCCTGTTGTCACTGTGTCACATGTTATACTAGGGCGCTGATGTACTGCCGAAGGTAGGATAGGAAACGTTACAAGCAGAAGGTGAAGTCTGCATAATATTAATTGATCGTATTTTACCTATATGACACATTAAAGGTCTATGTGTTTTCCTCGTTGTGCAGTCGACGGAATCATTAGGCGACAAATTTTACCAGAGTACGCAACATCACGCGTAACATGTAGTCTGCCACTTCTATGCTTAAATAAATGCAAGACCATGTAGGTACTCTGTACAAAACTGGACACCCCATCTTCAAATGCAAAATGTGAAATCGTATAAACATTCTTATTTCGGAAATTATATCCAATAAACATACTTATAAACTTGCAGAGACCCATACATGTGGCCTTTTATTATTTTAATGGTTGAATTTATAAAAAGTATCAATTGACCGTTACGCATAATTAATTGATTGAGTGGGTGGACATTCCCACCCACTATAATAAACTAGAGAAAAACACGGACCAACTGTTTAATCGATCAAACAATCTAAAACAGTTTATTGGGAATACGCCTCCAATCGCTAGTCATTCGAACAGTGATGCAGAGCAATCTCCAGGTCGTAAAAAGAGTATAACCTCCCACGGTTTTCTGACAATTCACCTGGAAAGAAAAACGGTGACTTTTAATTGAATGTATAAAAAGAGAAGTCATGACTGAATAACGGACAGACAACGTATTTTCTTAACGTGATAAATATTTTACAAAGCTAACGGACGAACACCGATTCGGAAATTTTGAATACGTTGACACTCGTACAAGCAGCTAGACGTCCTCGGCTGAAAGTTGAAGAACGATGTTAATGATGTACACGTAATCGTTTACAATAAATAAATCCTAGATAGAAAGGTATTTAACATCTATTAAAAAAAGGAACGAAACCACCTTCATTCAGGTCGATGTATTGCTGTAGTTGCATTGAATCGAATTCAATGAGTTTGACATATTTTTTCTGATTAAAATCTTTAATTCGTATTTCTTAGTTCGTCGTTAAACCTTCAACAAAGTTAGTTAATTTTTTTATACAACCAGAAGTAAAGCAGTTACCGTAGCCTATTTATGCTTGTAATAAATTAAGTATCACTCGCGCGATACCTCCTCTGCTGTGCTGCTATAAACGCTTGTAATACATTAAGTATTACTCACTCACACGCAGGAACACAACAACCGTCTAGGGAGTTGTTAATTGGCTGCGATTTTCTGTGAGGTGGAGGTACTTCCCCAGACGGGCTGCTTTAGTGCGCCCTGCCTCTCTTAGAAATGAAAGAAACAAAATCGAATACGAAATACGAAAAATAATAAGAAAAATATAAAGAAAGACGGTTTCTTGAAGTTTTTTTAATAATATTTAAATCTTAATCAAATTTGTATGAAATTCGGATAGGCTTTAACAAAATATTGAATTATCCAAATCCGTTGTTCCCTAGACATACATGAAAAAATATACGCGATGACCTTCACTTTTGTAAAGTCGATTTAAAGACATCTCCAGAAAGTGACCATTGGCTGTCTATCTGCAAAGAAGCAAGGCCTCTAGCGAAAGAAAAGAGACAAATCCAAAAATCAAGATTTTGTGATAACATTAAAAAAAATTAAAATCTATAAAATATTTACCGTTTATACTATAAAACAGATAATAAAATTTAGTCAGGAGTCACATAGCACAAGTACAGGAAAAAATCTAAAGATCCACATTTCCTCGTCTGTCTGTCTGACCTTGTCTCTAATGTGCAGTACAAAATCTAAAAATTACCATTCTGTAATTGTACCATCTAAAGAGAAGTATTATTTACAACTTTGAGATGATGCATAGCTGTTGCCTACAAATCGTTTAGGGTGAAATGTACCTCTCCCACAGATGCTCTAATTTTGATAAAACTTGGTGCAGGCATGTGTCAAAGGTATATTCTGATTTCTGACTCGCATCTGTTTTTTATTTCATTTTTATTTCAAAACTTTACAATTAAATCTGGGCGCGAAATATCGATGTTCTTAACCGGTTTTTTTAATTACCAACTTACAGTCATTAGTAGGGGTTTATTAGTAGGGAATGAGAAGAAACAGAACAAAACAATGTATTTCTTTCAACGCAATATAATTTCTTATAATATATACGGTACACTTAAGTAAATATTATATACTATTCAAAACTTATAATTGCAATATATACAAAATAAAAGTATGTTATTTATTTAGCTATTCAAATTTATTTATTAGCACCAGTAATTTACGTACGCGTTTTTAACTTATTTACTATATTTTACGGGTTTTTATTTTATTATGACATTAGTATTTTTGGAGTCATTTTGTAATTTTTAACCCTTTAGAGCATTGACGATTTTTAAAAGTATGCAATTTTATTTTAGATAGCATTCTTAAACAATTTTAAAGGCCAAAATAAAATTCATATATTTTGTAGTGTAGCCCTATAATCAAGAATGTTCGACTGTCGGTGCTGAATTATTTACAAAATATACAATTTATATGTTACGTTAGCTGGAAATCAAACACAGCCTGCCTGATGTCAAGCCTGTTTTTACCGTTATCTATGGAAGTTGCAGTAAGAGTATCACTTATGTGTTGCCATCGCTTCTACTAACGCGACAACTCCTCAGCAACTACTGGCAAACCTTACCAATTCACAGAAACATATGAACACTTATATTGTTATGTTCCTGCAAGAGTGAATTGTTATTAGCTGCAGGGTTTTGTAAGGTGTAGTGTACAGTGAGATTAACAAGAGGCACAGCGAGTTTAAGAGCCCTGCAGCAGTGTTCACCATATACATGTGAGTTCGGCTTTGGTTGTAAAGGTGATCATAACCCATTTACACCCCATTATTATGCCACTAATATCACTACGTAATGCTTCATTGCTACGTCATATTGACACAAATATCATTAGGTATGTAACTTCATTTCATCCATATGCACAACATACTATAGTTTTCCGAATTAAAATAGTCTTTAAATAGTTTTTAACCTATACTGCTTACTGGAAACTCGACGTATTCTTAGCCAGATATATAAGCAGTTAACATGCTACAAAATAAAATTGGTTGCATTTTAACTGCTTGAATGTGTATAGCGGACAGTTTTTGCACGAAAATAATCAGATTTCTTCACAATTTGTTTAATTAAAAAAATGTATTATGCAAACTTGTTTGCACACTGTTATTCAGAGATGATACTTTAACAATGCTTCGAAAGTCATTAGTCTCATGACAACCCTTTGCTAGCCGAAAAATAAACCTAACCTTTTTGAACTCTTCAATGAGTCGACATGGGAGTATTTACTGATGGAATATAACTTTTAACTGACTATAAAATTTATTCACTATAAAAAATAGGATCAATGATGACTAATTTGTAATGGACAGTAGCCTGGGTTAATCAATACTGCCGAAACTAACAGATTTTTTATGTAGAGTTAAGTTGTTAGAAATTATTATATAAATATAAATATTATTTATATTTCGAGTATTCCGATCCTAATCGCCGAAAGTTAAAATGTACATTTTTAAGATTTTCTTAACACTAAATATTTTATTGTTCCTTACATAATTTAGTTTAAGAGTATAATGTACTCGTAGTATGTAAATTTAATTTACTACTACCAAACAGTGTCAAAAACAAGTGCTTAACAAAAAAAGAATCGGTGTTTATGTAAAAAGGTATGAAACTAGTTTTTGATTTTTTTTATCCCCGAGGAGAAAGGCAAAGGGATTCAGCCCATACAGCCAATTCTTCAGTTCAAAACCATTTCAAAATCTTAATTCTAGATGCTACAGCTTCAGGAACGATACTGAAAAAAGGGTACCCAGACCCAATCCTACAGCGCGGGAAGAAGTCCCGCCGATGATTATTACTTCAATAATACTACTTTTTGAAGAAATAATTATAGTAACAATTCTTTCATAATCTTATGAGCATTTTTATTGCGCAGTAGTCCCAATATTGCAACAATGCATTGCTAAAACACATGATTATAATCCGCAGGGGCCTCAAGTAATTGTTCAATTATATACATATGAAAACCATAACAATTTAACTATTGATAACGTGTCTGTTACAATTATTAAGTATCCATGCCAATATAATGAATTTAATTATTATAGTTTTATAACTATATTTATATACATAATTATATATCATTGTTCTCTATTTTGATTAAATTGATAGAAATGCGTTGAGTCTAAAGCGTGCGTTTTTCTAAAGGCTTGATAATAATCAGTTTCTTAAGGATTTTTCCCTCAATACATGAGACAAAATAATTTGACGCATTTTAGTGATACTTCTAGATAAGGCATTCCGTCCTGCGTTGAGGTCTTAAGTCGCATTACAGCATGAAACATTTCACCTGAAAAATTATATAAAATGCCACTTTTTTGTCTATAAAGATATCGATTGACTTTGTCGCAATATTTCAGTAAGAAACGAATAGTCAAGTATATTTATTTTTATCCGTAAAATAAAATTGGTTGTTTTGTATAGAATGAAAAAAGTATCTCGTAAACTTCACTTATCACAATTGTTACATATAAGTTTAAAAGAGGTAGGGCGCATCAAAGCCGCCCTTCTGAGGAAATAACTCTACTCACAGAACATTGTAGGCAAATAACAACTCATTAGAATTTTAGTAGGTTGTTGAGTTCCTGCGTATATGGTCACCAGTCAGCGCCTAAGAAATTGCTGTGTTAGCAGCAGAGGTGGCATCGCGCGAGTGATACTTAATGTATTGCAAGCCTTTATATGCTATGTTAACCGCTTTACATCAGGTTGGCCCTATGCCGTTGTATATAAAAAAAAGTATTGTTCAAGTATATCGTATTTTATAAACTAAAAATACAAGTATGTCGAGATCAAGTTGTGGTCCAACGCACCCCGATGGTTATTATGGATCGCATAAAATAAATACTAAAATTAGATAAAAGTCGATCCATCACAACCGAAGGTAATCCTATATATTAAATATTTTGAGTCCATTGTTCTAAAATATGTCCCCACCATTCATTCAGCTGACAACATTGTTGTGTGCCTGATCAGATTAGCCCTTACAGGCTGCTCCTCCATTCTCTCCATTATTTCAAAATGTTGTGCGATATTTGATTTTATCGTGTTGTTATTACTTTGAAGTCGTTTATTAGTTCTTGCCCGTTTATGATTTAATCCAATAACTAATCATACTATGTTTTTATCACTAATTGTCACCTTTTTGTTGTCGTTAAGTACTTCAATTGTTACTCAGATTATTTAACGATTAAATGCTTCTGTGTTCTAGTTCATTATTTTATTATGCAATGTGTAAAGTCATCAATGGAGCCTTCAATACGATCAATTTTGTCGGCAAATCATGCTTCACTTATCATTTCCCCAATCATAATGAAATGGCTGCTTTTTAGGGTTCCGTACCCAAAGGGTAAAACGGAACCCTATTGCTGAGGCTCCGCTGTCCGTCCGTCCGTCCGTCCGTCCGTCTGTCACCAGGCTGTATCTCTTGAACCGTGATAGTTAGACAGTTGAAATTTTCACAGATGATGTATTTCTGTTGCCGCTATAACAACAAATACTAAAAAATAGAATAAAATAAATATTTAAGGGGGCTCCCATACAACAAACGTGATTTTTTTTTGCTGTTTTTATAGATAATGGTACGGAACCCTTCGTGCGCGAGTCCGACTCGCACTTGGCCGATTTTTTTAACATTAATGTCACCGAAACATGGGCGCGTAGATATATTTAGCCGTATCTACACATAGACAGGCCCTACTAATACAAAACCGGTTTTACTTTAGTTAAAAATGTAGGCAATAAGTCAATGTAATACATTTAACATTTATGTTAGAGTTTGTTAATATCACCTGTTTAAAAACAAGTCTCTTAGCAATAGGAAAAAATAAATTAACTAAAATAATTGGGTCATGGTGCCTTTTTCTAAAAATAGTATATATACATATCATCACGCTTGTCTCCCACTGGAGTAGGTAGAGTCTATGGAACGCCAGGTGCACTGATCCAAATATACCTCTCTCGCCTCTTCCACACTCGTCAATCTTTTCTGGCATGCTCTTCGGTTTCAGGTGTATTTGATTTGGCCCATTTTCAGAACGTCAGCTATTTTAAAAATAACCGAATAAAATACTGATTTTGCACATGTTTCGATAATAGTAGGGATATAATTCTCTTCAAAACTCTTCTCACTATTCTTCTGAATCAATTGAGTAAATTAGCTAATCTACTGATATCTAATTTTAGGTCTGTTGGCCTGTCCGCAGGACGAGCTCGTTTGCCAGGGGGATTACTGCCCGGAGGCGATATCTCGCCACATATTCTTTACAGAGTCATAAGCATTCCTGTTACATAATCCCTACATGAAATGGATGTCGCCGATATCTCGACTTGAGCAGCATTAGTCCGAGACGGCCCGAGACGAGAAAACCGTCAATCTTTAATTTTAATTAACAAAAATAAGTTCAAGAACAAACTAAACATGTAACAAAAAATTAAATAATGATAATTACTGAACCTAGCATAAACAGTAAAAGAGTAGGTAATCACAACAGCTATGTTCACCAAATCTCAATTGCAACAACATTGTAAACAATAATTTCTCGCATATTCTTGATCTTTCTTTTCATTTATCCCTTTAAGAAAGGGCTAATTTGAGACCCTTCTTTATTCCATGCTACAGGTTTAAAATGGTTACATGTCTCTTAAACTATATAATTTACTGTTACGATATTGAGTTGTTTTAGTAAATGTCCTTTCTTTCTACAAAGTACACAAAAATAATGCAAAAGTTACGCGAAACATTTTTGAAAAACGTTATAAAACTAAAAAAAAACATTTGTTTTTGACTTCTTGAAACAATTCAGTAAAATGATTCACAATGAGTTTGTAGAATATCGTTATAATTGTAAGAAAATGTAGATTAGCAACTATTGAAAAAGCCTATTTTACGTTGGGATAAGCTCCACATACGTTGATAATAATTAATTAACACACACGCTCGTTTGGGTACCATCAATCGTTGGAGAAAACGGAACGGGTCTACGGAAGATGATATGTCGATAAAATTGATCATATTGCATATAAAAACTCCGACGGGAATTAACGTACACTAACGTACTGTATAAGATGCATCTTATAACTCATTACTATAGTGTGTATTGTTATAATATGCAAATAAAGAAGATATTTATTTACCGAAATATTTTGTAGATTTTGTTAGAAGAGCCTAAGAGATCTCGAGAGACTCCGTACAATAAAGTTGACCCTACATCCCACTCTTCGCCAATCTAATTGGAACCTCAAATTCCATGTTATTAACTCGTTGAGAATAAATGCGTACATGCGGACACTGCAGTAGAATTAATAAGTTAACACTGCACGGAATAGTAAAAGAATTTGGGAAAGAGGCCAAACTCTCTACTGAACTCTCAAATCTCTGGTTTTATTAAGCGACGAGAGAAGATTGCACCTGAAAGGACTGCAACTTCACAAGCTGATGCGATGCGACTGTGACATACCTTTCGATTGTGACGAACACTAAACAAATTGAAGATCCGATAGCACGCAACAAAGAAGCTAAATTATTATTAGAGGCAATTTGATCTAAATTACTTCGTGTACTTACGTCATTCGCAGCATGTTATTCTAACAACTAACATCTACAGCGCCTGAGGATGCCTCATGGAGAGGTAAAACACGTGTCGCAAAGACGACCGCAGCTGGCGAGGCAGAGACGACCTGAGCACCATGGCAGCGGCGGCATGCATTTATGAAAGGTAGTGGTAGTGGGTGGGTGCCGGCCGGTAATAGTTCAAATGAAATAATTGGTAACTGAAGCCCACTAAGTAGTTTAGATCAAATTGCCTATAAATTAGGTTTTCGCAAAATATCGCCTGAATATATTAACTACCTTATCAGAGACTCAAGTTTTAACTTTATTCTGCCCAGTGCCACTACACCACCGAGCACAGTAATCCTGACACCACAGACAAAATATCTCTGACATTATCAGTATGAGTGATATTAGAATAGCCCTGGAACAGTTGAAACATAGTAAGGCTCTGGATGGGTTCGGAATTACGAAGGAATTGATGAAACGTGGAGAAACTCTGGTTCTAAAGGAACTATGTCTGTTTAATTATATCATTCACAAGTGGGCTATAGCAACTACGTGGACGAGCAATGTATTCAAGAAATATAGACCGGTATCGATTGACTCTATGTACAGTCACATCGCAACATGCTGTGTCAATGTTCATATTGACTTAACTTCCTCATCTCTGCACATTAAGACATTATTTGTAATCAGGCTACAAGATAACACTTACATGACTGCATCAGTCTTACGTACATTTGAGTGTAAGCAAAGGGTCTCCATTTTTTTTTTAAATATATATGTTTGTTCGACCACAATGCCCCAATGTTTTCGTCATTTGATTTTGTGTAATGTTTTCATTAAGTATTATAATATACAATACTCTTGGAATGATCCCAAGTAATTTTAATAAATAAAATATTTTATGATAAACCAAAAAGATAAATATTTTTTTAATCATGTAGACAAACAGACTACACTGAAATCGATGCCTATTTGCACACTCATTTTAATTGTTATAAACGTCCACTTCAATGAAGTCTGTTTTCATCTCAAGCTCAGATAGAAAGAGACAACGGTAGCATATGGTATCACCATATGCTACCGTACGATTGTCTCTTTCTATCTCCGCAATTAACGTCCAGAAAGGACTCATGAGGACCAGTCTAAACCAGTCTATAGTCCCAATTTCCAACAAACGTTAGCTATGATTATGGAATCCGTATGTCTTGATGAGGACACCGTCGAGTGTGGTGGTGACTGACGCTATGCAATGTAGTCGTCTCTTACGACCGCACACCCATCTTGTACGATAACCCTGGGTTCTCTCCCTGATGAAGTTCATACCACGGTACATGATCATGGGGTTCCCGCGGCGCGACGTCACGAACACGGCTGGTGATGAAAACTATGTTACTAATGTGGACTATCCAGGATAGAGAGCAAGAAAAAGGGCAAACAATACATAAAACCTTTTAGCTATATAAATAAAGCAAAGCGTTCTCGCAGAAACCCGAAGATAAATAACAAGTTCCTGTAGGGTTGTTGTATGATGAAGTCAAAGTTACCAGTAAGCTTCTGAGAAGTTGTAGTGTCAATAGGGGTGGCAACTATAAGCGTTTGCAACAACTTTTCGTCAGGTGGACCGCATGCTTGAATGCCTTATATAATAAAATATGAACCCATTGATTTATACCTTCAATGTCTTCACGCCAAGTCCCCTGCACAGAATTTGGTTCCTTTTAAAAAAGTTGAACCACTTAACTAAAAAAATCAGAGCAATGAATGTTTGCCTTAATGGGTACAAAATGTGTCATATCTTTTATTGTCATGAGACGATATTTTTTTACATTGTTCTGGAAACATACACAAACACATCTAAACCTTAGCGAACTGCGTTTAAAGCGAAGGAATAAAGTCGCCCAATACAATATTACGTTGTTGTACTTACGAGGTAATACGTAAGTACATAACTGGGTCATCTAAAACAATCAGCAAGGCTTTTTTCACTGGATTTAATTTTGTTATGAATTAAATCCAGTGAAAAAAGCCTAAAAATAAAATTGTAACACACATATTGTAATGTTGCACACGGTGTATTTCAATTGATGAATATTAAGTAACAATGGTCTATGGTCCTCTGTGTGAATTATACGGTAATTCACACAGAGGACCATAGACGGTCCTCTGTGTGAATTTACCGTATAATGTACTGGGTTGGGTTTATTGTATAATGTGCTGGGTTCCGTACAATTAGAAATGATTCTCTACTCTCCTCACTTTGACTAACAGTACCACAGTCGAGCGTGCATAGTCGCCCTCACAAAATGTAGACCGAATGAACGCCATGTGAGCATGCAAACGCGGTTTCCTCTCAAATGTTTTAGGCGACTGTTCTCCATACACTGTTCCATACAAACGCCGTTTGATCGATTACAAGCACACAACGTTGAAGATTCGACTACGAAACTAACAGTCATATTCGAATCTTCGTCAGTTAGTCAAATTAGTCTGTCATTTTTAAAACCACAGACACAATCTCGATCGTGTCTCAAAATTGCATTGATTGCTGTTGATTGGATTTGATGATTGATGTAATGCGTTCGAAGAATACTTCTCACAAGCTACGGTAACTGTTTACCACGTAGTAAAGGTAATTTATGACAAGCTAAAACTGTTACAAACAGCAGAAGTATCCTGGTCGAGCTATCCTATTTCATGCTAAACGCATTATTTTAGTTAATAAGTAAGCTAACTATACCCGTAACGAAAGAGTTTATATGTTTGTATATCTTCACTCCAGGTCCCTTGCGGGGTAGGCAGAGAGAACCAAGTGCCATAATACGCGGTCCTTACACACCTCGCTCGCTTTTTTAACATTCCTAGCTCCTTTCGTGCACGCTTGCCGATGCCTAGGGCTCCAGATGTCACCTGCTAAAACACGACCTACATAAATAACATATAGTTAAGCAATATGTCCAACACTATAACTATTTGCTGTGCTCTTTGTATGGGGATCGTTGTTAAGTGTTATGTAAATACATAGATTTATGCCGCAAATAACTTATCGACAAGAATTCGCACATCACTATCACAAGAAACTTATAGTTGAAATTAAATATAGTGACTCATCCTAAATGAGGCTCGTTAATTTTTTATAATGAATAAAATACGTACAAAATATCAATTCATTATGGGAGTAATTGATTTTTAAGCGAAAAATAAAACTTGCATGTTATTTTAAATAGCCGTTACATTATTTGTGTCATGAGGACACACGACAAATGTCTAATATACATTTCTTTAATGTAATATTTATTGTACATAAATACGAAGGCGTATTTTAAACAAAAAGCCAAGTTAATGCTACTGCATTATCTATCAGTTTAATGTATGTATATTTGAGTATATATAACATATGTATACATATATGTTTGTGTATTTATTTATGTATATTTATACAATTACTTTCATTTTTCTTAAGTTATATTCTGCGCCGCTCTACCTTGTTTCCTTATTTCTCCTCTACCCTAAGGTTCTCTGGAAGAGATCGCATCGCGATACCGCCGTTGTATTGGTACTTTACTTTGTCTTTGTTTTTATGTATTTTTCTTTTGTTGCAATAAAGTGTATTGTATTGTTTCTTTTTTCTCATTCTTTTATTGATATCACGGCATATTTTACGGGGAAACGAAACAAAAAATCAACATGATATAAAGTTCTTAATATTTATTTATTATCAAACTAGATGCTAACTTTAACAAATGTGAAAGTTAGCATCTAGTTTGATAGTAATTAAGGGGGACTCGGGCTGTGGAAGGGCTACTGCGCGGACATCGTGCTGCTACTAACATCTGGGCCGGGCGACGGCGCAAATGGCATAATCTTTTATGCCAATTCTTTCTTTCACACCAATGCAAGTTTTGTACATCATGAACACATTTTAATTTATACAAGAGCCAAAACAGTCATCTTCGTTTTTTTCTGTCTGTCAATTTGTCTGTGCAAACGCCGCCGAACAGACAAATAGATAACTTCTGAATGAAAATTGATGAAATTATACACAATGATAGCTTATATCTCGCGTAGACATTTAGGCTACTTTTTATCCCGGAAAAGTTTAGAGTTTCATAGCAAATTACTTCACGTGGGCGGAACTGCGGTCATCAGATGTGCACACAAACATATGTCCACAGTCATAATATTTATTTAGATTATTAAAAAAAAATTACTTTTGTCTATTAATATACGTAACACCGAAAACTGAAATTGTTCTTTATATGTTATCTAATCTTTGAATACAGTCTGTACAAAAACCATAAGTTTCAACAAACAGCTTAGTATCCCTGACTTTTACAAATGTTACTTGCAGGGGCTTATTTATTTTATTCGAGGTTTCTGATGCATATCTTGGCTTGTAAAGAGATTAATATCGGCTCAGCTACTAATCACATCAAAATATCATTTGCTGTTAGGAACTTACAATGCTTCTTGCATCACATAAATCATGTAAATATAGTACAATTCGTATGTACAAAAGTATTTTAGCTTAATAAAGTATTTTTGAAGATATATAATAATAATAATAACAACAACACAACAAGACAAGACACAACCAGGTTGCCAGGATTATCCACCAGCAGCTTGCTCTTCGATATGGTCTTGTAAGCTCCGAAGTGCCTTATTATAAGTATGTACCTACGCCAGTACTTGAAAACGGCCATGCGAAACTCTACTGGGACCGGTCTATCATCACGGACAGGACTATTATTGCTAATAAGCCTGATATCGTGCTGGTAGACCGGTTGGAACGAAGGGCATTTCTTATTGATATCACCGTCCCATGTGATGAGAACCTCGTGAAAGCTGAGAATGATAAGTTATCAAAATACTTGGACTTGGCTCACGAGGTTACCGCCATGTGGGACGTTGATTCAACAGAAATTGTTCCGATAGTCGTGTCGGTCAATGGTCTAATAGCGAAAAGTCTTGACCGACATCTCCAGAGACTTTCGCTAAGTCCCTGGATCAAGAGCCGGATACAGAAGGTAGCAATTTTGGGAACTGCACGTATTGTGCGGAGGTTCCTCAGTCTGTCGCCCTAACCACCGGCGACTCAGATAAATGTTCTGCGCCGGCGGGATTGCTTTTTATATATTTTTATATTTATAACATTGTATTTTGTATAAATATGTTGTAAATATAACAATGTAAAAAAACAGAGAAATAAATAAATAAGAGAATAATAATAAATATTGTCGGATAAATTACACAGCGCCATCTAGTCCCAAAATAAGCGAAATGTTATGGGTACTAGACAACTGATAAACATACGTAAATACATTTTTTTTTGTAAATACATACTTATTATACATAGAAAATACCCAGACCAAGACAAACAGACATATTCATGCACACAAATGTTTGTATTGTGTGGGAATCGAACCCACTAGCGTTGGTGTCAAAGTAGCGTAACAGCGTGTTCCACCACTGCGCCACCGAGCTCGTCAATATACGAACCTACGCTTAATGACTGGTAAGACCGCATTTCGGTATAGTTTTCTCCATTTTCCATATAACATGCAGAACATTGAAAAAGAAAGCAATACCTACAGATACCACTACGTTTCTTTTTGCACGTCAATATAAGTTCAATAAAAATTAAATAAATAAAAAGGGGATAATTCGTTTTTTAAATACTTATAATTAATGAATATAGATTCACCGACTTCTATAGAATGCGTATTGAAGATTGGTGGGTTCTAGCCTCGTTAGGATTAGATAAAAGTTAAACTGATAGATAATGCACATAATATACATACACATAATTAATCTAAATGAAATATACATTTGATATATATATATATATATATGCAGGATATATATATATATCCTGCAAGGGACTTGGCGTGAAGATATACATACATATATACATTTTATAAATATACATACTGTAAATGGAACTAATGAGATTGAGGGGAAAGCCAAGAAAATTAAGGTGATTACCTAATGTTAAGAGAAAGATAGTGAAGTTTTACAAGATGTTTGAAGGAACGAAGTGATTGAGCTATCCTTATATCAAATAGCAAAACATTCCATAGACGTACTTCCTCCACCGAGAATGAATTAGTATAGAAATTAGTGGAGTGGTGTGGTGTTTTAAGACGTAGTAAAAGTGCACTACGCAAGGTACGACCCTGCGAATCGCTGTGAAAGATAAAAATAGGGTTGGGTAGCAGGACCAAAGAGGATAGAGTAAAGAAGGAAAAGGCTGTGCCAGTTACGACAAAGTCTTATAGGGAGCCACTTGAGCTGAAAACGAAACTCAGAAACATGATCATATTTGCGAAGTCTAAATATAAATTGTATGCAAAAGTTTTGAAGGCACTCAAGCTTATTTAATTGCCCTTCGGTGATACTAGATATCACCGAAGAGCAACTATAGCAGGAATCAGCGTACCTAGTCGAGGATAGGAAGGAGCAAGGATATTGTTTACTGTACAAAATTATGCTCAGTCTTCAACATTTTAAGACGATCATATTATTAGGAAAGCAACAATATGTAGTAAGCATTGACTTAGACATGTAATTAACAAACCTAAGTTCGTACGAGACAGATATGCAACACTCAAATATATGGACCCCTTTGGAGCAGATACATAGTTACCGATTTTTTCTAACCTAACCCTCAATCTAATTCGATCACAAGTTAGGATTAGGGTTAGATAACGATGATGTTGATACGCCATACTCTCTCCAGCTGATGGTACTGGGTACATTGCAGGCTTTGGTTACTGTTTCCTGTAAAGCGGAGGTACGTTCCCAGTTGATGTGGTCCTATTTTGGTTTAAAAGAATATTATACCATAAACACAACCAGTTTTACATCTGTCAGTTTAATTTCGCACACTGAGAGGCCTACTACCTATAGAATTTTCTATGGCGCTCTTAGTGGAAATTTTCTCAACCCCTATTTTTTTTATACTACATCGGGAGGCATACAAGCGTATGATTGTATGCCTCCCGACGTAGTATAAAAATGCCCACCTGATGTCAAGTGGGGACCGTAGCCTATTAACGCTTGCGACATATTAATTATCACTCGCGCGATGCCTCCTCTGCTGCTTACACAGCAACTCCTTGGGAGCTTACTGGTGACCTCACTCACACGCTTTATTTACAGAGGTTAATTTTCCTTCAAAGCAAATCAATTGTTATAATAATTATTATTAATACGCCCATTTGTTAGTTACTAACACTTCAAACATGACGGAAAGTTATGTTTAAATTGCACATTATACCTTCACCTGAAGTACTCGGAGAAAATTCATATTCAACAATTAAACAATCATGGTATACTTTACAGCACGATTTTATAATTTATAGTCTGGTAATCAATACTTATATAGTTCCACAAATGTGCTAATATTATCTAGAGGAGTATCTGTACAGCAGTTATTTGCCTCTGGTTTATTCCAGAGATCAAGGCGTCGCTTGAAAATTTTGATATTATGAAAGAATGTACCTGAAATAAAACGAAAATAAAATAAAACCAATTGTGATCATAACCCAAAATGTTGTTTGAATTTAAAAACACGTAAATATTGTGTTCGCTCATTGTCAACAATATCGTTAAACAGAACATTCCCTGAAACTAGTGTCGCCATCTTTTGACATATTTTAAATCATTACGCAGAAACACTCTTTGTTTTTGAAAATTGTTGTTACCTTACAGTCGCAGTGAGTAAAGAAATATAACTTCAACGTCTTCGCTCTTACGGAGCATTTTAAAAAAACACTTGATGCAGAAGCATATTTTCTATGTAACAAAAAATATAAGTAATTTCTTGTTATTATTAAGAGAAATATATGGTGAAAAATGAGAAGTTCTAATTTGTTTAACATGCGTGTGGCACCATTTTGATACAACTAACGCCATCTATCGCAAGTCACACAAGTCACCCACAACTAGAGACGAGAAAAAAGTATCACAAACCGGCCTACTACCTACGTCAACAGATCGAGGGCGCTGCTTTCACAGTTTACGTTGTTTTTTTCCTTAATCCGGAATCCATGTGGCATCATAACGAGCCATATAAGTTTAGTTAGGTTGATACTACATATTCATACGCCTACTACGCATGCTCGGAATTCTTTCAAATAGCTGTATAATGTTTATATTTCGATTATTTTGAATTGAATTACGTCGTTCCATGCATAATGTAATTGCATTCATTATCTAAATTATATACATTTGTATTATTTATATAATGAATGCAATTACTCTAGAAATACTAGATATCAACAAAACGTAAAAGTTGGTCATGATAATATTCCATCAATGTTGTAATCTGCATGCAGGTACTTGGAACAATAAGTAACGGCTTGCGATGTGAACGTGCTACATGGCGGTAATAACACATCGGCATTCTCACGGAACGATACACACGTCTTCACAATTATCATACTTCTTGCATACACCAGATGATATATCTCATTTTGATTAGATTCATTTAGCTTAGCTGCATAATGCAATATCTTTATGTTACATTTTAAGGCACGTAGGTCTGAAAAGACCATTTTCCATACGTACGCTTTCTTTTTCCATTAAAACACTTTGAAAATATAGTTTGTATAATATATACCGCTCGCGCTCTATAGTCTCTGGTTATTCTTCAAAGCAATTAGTTTGCGTACCTACCGTCTCACCATTAAATGGTAGGTAGTAACGTAGCTATGTCCGGAATTTGTGATCTACTTCGATTATGCCTATTTCTTATGTGTCTCGCTCATCATAAGTAGTTTAATGGTGAGAAAATTTCATTCACACTGGCATTCTCAAGCCAAACCTGTAAATAATTAGAACATGAATTGTTTTGATGCTAAGTTGGACATACATCATAATATGAGTCGTATTCTGCTCGAATCATGTATGTTTTCTTATTATGATGATGTGGCAAAGGCTAGTAGTACCTAGTACCTAGGCACTGACACTCTATTGAGGAGGAGAGGAGCGAAGCGAACATGTGTTTTTATATATTTAATCTATCGAGCGGAGTAAAGTGGGCTACCAAATGTATAAAAACACATCTTACGCTATGTTTCTCTCAATGTATTGTCAGCCTAATGGATTTTACTCTGTTTGACAGAAGAGAAAAATCATAGGTAAAATATGAAATATGAAAATAACATTTCACATAACCATATCACTGCTTGCCTCTATTTTTATCTCCATGTTTAAGGAGTCTAAATCGTTTTTTTTTTCATCACATTACAAATTCATACCAATACAATAACAAAGTTCAAACGAAATTATTAGTTACCGGCGTATCCTTAAATTTCAGAAACAAAATACTAGAAAAAAATATGTGTACTAACACAAACCCTAGTAATTACAAATATAACATAGGTACTTTAAATTTGTTTTCGCTTTAGGTAGTACGAGTAGATTAAGTCTTAAGAATTCATAGAGTACCAATAAAGAGTTATCACTCAGGTAGAGAATTCTTGGAAGTTTTGTAACTTAAAATACTATATACATATACATTATTTTGGTTAATTATTAGGTAAAAGGTTATTTATAAGGTAAACGAACCTATTCAAATCCCTATTTTCAATGTTAAAATTGATTTAATCAGCACTGATTTAATAAAATTTTGATTCTTATAACAATCGTTAGATGGATTTGATCAGGACTAATGACTACCACTATAGGTAATTATAAAAAGGTCCCTTTTTTACATCAAAAAAATAAATATACAAGTTAAATACATATCGTTATATTTTTTTAATACATTAAGGGAGTGACATGTCTGTCATGTGAGGTCTGCCTGATATAAACATTTACCGTAGCCTATAGATGTTTGCAACACCAGAGATATCACTCGCGTCTAGCCAAACCTGTAAGTAATAATAAATTAATATGCAAAAAGGTAAATCAGTGTAACTCATTACAGTAATTAAAAATGAAACTCTTTGTTTTGAAAAACTGTATGTCTGTCTCTTAGGAAAACTTAGGTAATAGATTCATTTCACAACCAAATGTTCACTGAAGGAAACCCTGTAGAAATAGAAGTTACAGTCCGTGACCTTATTGGCTCCAATATATCCAATATGTCGACAGTCATTCTAAATAATAATAGCGTTAGTTCAATTTTATTTAGTGCTGTTTTTATTTAGTGCTATTTTTATGTACTTATATTTTTAAATTGAGTTGAACAAGTTAAAAATGTATTTTTTCTCTTAAGACTGCAAGAGGAAACTACTATTAGATAAGCAAAAAGGATACATCGACATCAACTATGACTCGTCTCCGATTTGCCGATGATATAGTGCTTATGGCGGAATCTCTGGAGGACCTGGGCACAATGCTCGAAGACCTTGACAGTGTATCTCAACGAACAAAAAGAATAGTATGTCCAATGTACATGTTGTACTACTCCACTCAACTTCAGTTGTGAGCTCTGTTCTTGAAGTTGTTGACAAGTGTATCTACCTGGGACAAATAGTCCCACCAGGTAGATCCAATGTAAATTCATGTACATTGTGCGCGTTAGCTTTGCTAATATCTACATTGTATAGCAAATAAGTAAACGACCCGCCTTATGTGAAGCAGCTACGGTTAGCTTGCTCCATCCCCGCTACATGTACAGCAACATCTCATCAGTTCATGGTGACCTTACTTACTGGCAGTAACACAACAATATTCTAGATAATTGTTTACTCTTAGGAAGAACAATGAGAGGGCTGTGCCCTAAGCCCGATTGGGGAAGTGCCTCCACCTCACAGAAAACCGCAACTTAAAAACAAATCCCTGGATTGTTGTATTCCTGAGTAGCCTTCATAGATTACCGACGTTAACCGGTTTACAACAGGTGGGCCGTACGCTCGTACGTCTTCCGACGTCGTATAATAAAAAATTAGAGGTTTGCTGTGAAGAGTAGGCCATTCGGGCGGCTTATTAAATGTACCCTGTACTTCTACATCTCTTTTAGTCGGACTCGGTTACTAACCAACAGGTTTCTCAAGTGGGGATGACGGGAAGATAGCTTTAGCACTAAACGTGACTCCGTGTCACGCCAGGGAGCCTCTCACCTGAATAAGAAAATATAACTAACGATAACATTTTGATTGCTGTTTAGATGGTAAACTATTTTATTATCTTATTTTATTATTAATATTCAATGATGACGCTAATTGAAAAACGTTACAATTAATAATAGCCTTTTATATATGAGGCAAAACAACACTAATAAGGAATATATTCAATTTGATATATTTCCAATTAGTTAAACCCCAAATTGGAAAAATACCAGCGATCGGAAAGTTTTTTTTTTAATTAGAGGGGGACAAACGAGCATGTGGGTCACCTGATGGTAAGTGGTCACCACCAAAGACACCACATAGACATCAGCAACACTAAAGGGTGAGTGATCCGTTGCCTGCCTTTTTAGGGAATTATAGGCTCTTTTCGTGAAAGCAGGGTATATCGTATTTGTTCGAGAACACCGCTGAAGGTAATTTATTCCAAATTTCACCGTACATGGTAGAAAATGCCTCAAAAAGGGTACTGTAGTGGATTGCCTCTCATTAAGATGGTGAGGGTGAAATTTAAATTTGTGGCAAGTGGTACGATAGAGGAACTCAGCGGCTGGTATTAAGTTGAACAGTTCCTCTAAACACTCCCCATGATACAATTTGTACAGTACGCAAAGAGAAGCAACGTCTCTTCGTGTACGAAGCCAGTCCAGCCGAGCGAAGGTCACGTGGGTACGTCATCATCAAGTGGGTACCATACGAATTTAGTGAATACAACAAATGCGCGTCTAAGCTTACCTTAACTTGTTGAATAAGTCAAAAATGCAGGGGATTCTAAATCAAATCGTCACTTGCAATGAAACTTGGATCCTGAAGAACAATTATGAACGCAATGAATAGGCATAGGATAGGCGGGCAAATCATGCTCCATTTGCAATTTGACTAAAAAAGCTGCTTGTAACTCTAGTCTAAACCTGTGATGCCATTGATCATCACAGCTTCTTGATACAACAATTACTGCAGAGGTACACTATGAAGATTTTCAAATAATAATAGACACAATTTCTGTCCAACACCATAGATAAACAACAGACCGCCTCAAACCATAAGAAATATAACTTGAACCTAACCTTAGATTATACATAAGCAAATAAAGCGCGCGTATCTCTTCGGTTGTAACGATCGTAAGCATTTTTTATAGGTACGTATCTATCGTATAGAGCCATTATAGTGATGTTCTATGCGTGACGAAATTGCTAGGCTAGTATCGATACTTCAATACTGACATTACTACAAGTCTCATAGAAGCATATTTTACTATGATCAACAGCGACATTTATACGTGGTATAGTTCATTCGTGTGTTTACGAATTCATACTTATTGAGGCGCACGCCATAGCTTATTTATAGCAGCGTCACGCACAAATATATCTGTGGGCACAACAGTTAACTGCCAATAAGATAAAAAGTGCATCCACAATAATGGCCATTACTTCGATTAAATAAATCTATGCTGTTCATAAAAAAAATATTTATCTTTTTCAATACAAATTTGCATTTTCATAGATAAGGATCTATTGCGTAAACACTGTGTTATTTCCATGAACACATTTACCATCTAATAAATTAGGCATTGATATTAGAATCACCGGATGTCAATGGGATAAATATGTATTTATTTTAATGCTTTGTAGAGGAAATAATGCCGAGGAGCATAGATCACAAATATTATAACGGTCGAGGAGAAAATGAAATGTATATTTTACCAAATACTGTTCAATAAAACATAATATAAATCGTACATATTTGACACAATATATTGTTATAACAGTAGACCAATTAGCAAACAAACCTTTGGAGATATTATTACCACCGCTCAAGATCGTCGTACAATCGATACTTGACCACCAGATTTGGCCGCGAGGTACTCCTAGATTCACATATCTGGGTATTTCAGAGTATGTGTAAATACTCATACTTTTAACATTTATACACCGCCGAGTCCTGCGAACCCCCAACTACAAACATGAAGCTGTACAAACACAGTAACTAGTATACATACTCGATGTTACGTTGTATCAGATCCGAAATACAAATGCTCGTTTCAAATTTATCTTACTAGTTACTTGTTTAAAAGTACGAATGAATGAGAGATAAATAAAAATAGATGAATAAAAACATATTTTATTAGAATCAACAATACACACCAGATGTCTAAAACGGAAAGATACGTATAACGTCAACAGATGTTATTTTATCTAATTTTAGGGCAGAGGAGGAAGCCATTAAATACTGTAAAGGTCATAGATAACAACTCTGATGTATCGCGTTCAATAAACTCCAAACACATTGTAATTACGTACATTATTTAGGACTCAAAGAGCGCTGGCGTGGAACAAAAATAAAAAACGCGTACCCCTATAGATTTGAAAGGCCTCTCAAATCTAATAGAATAACAGATGATACATCTTTGATAATGTGCTTTGAATTTAGAAATAATGGGAAAGGAACAAAGTATAAGGAAACCTTTACAAAAAATGATTGTAAAATCATGACATCTCTGAAGCTAAATTCAAACATCCAATCAAACAAATCGAATTGAACAAACAAAATAACAATTTGACGTATATAATTAACTATAGATCAAATCAATATTATATGATAAATAATTACATTTTACTAAGATATATCATCACCATAATCATCAGTCTGTACTACTCACTGCTGACTATATCCAGGTCTATAGGTCACCTCTAGTACTAGAAATATGTACACGCGTTATTGCGTCGAACTTCACTATCGTGACTCAAACTTCAAAACAATAACAGAATAATTGATCTAAAATATTCGAGTTTCAATACATGCAAACCTAAAAAATACATTCAAATAAAATCAAACTATTGATTCATAAAAGACATCAGTCACGCACAGATTCGTAAACAACAGCGAGTAGTACATTCTAGAAAGTACCATCATTCTGATGTTACTAAACTAGGCAGTTATTATAGCCAGTTTGTTCACCGTAACGGTACGCAGAATACCTGAGTAGGTACCTACCTCACCTGGTGTTTACCACACCGACACGCAGGGCCGAAACGAAACGATTGCCGCCATTACGCTCTACGCTAAACCTCTATAGATGGTAATCAAAAATATTTAGGCTATAAAACTTAATGAATGGCCCAAAGAGAGAACAATTTAGTGGTATTTCGAATACAGCGGGCAAGATCTAGTGCGTGAATATTTATGTCTTAACATTTTAATTCCGTTTTTATTTCATTACAAATGGTTAAAAAAATACTTTCCCCCTTACCCCTACCTCTCCCCCTACACACACGCGATGGAAAGGTGATCTGGTAAAGATTGTAGGGAGCCGATGGATGCAAGTAGCACAAGACCGATCGTCGTTCAACTCTAAGGAGGATGCTTACGTTTAGCAGTGAATAAACAGTGGCAGTCCGGCTGTAATGATAATATATTTTATACAACTAAGGTGGTAAACAAGCACACGGACTGCCTCATGGTAAGCAGTTATCGTAGTCTATGGACAGTTGCAACACCAGGGGTATCACTCGTGCGTTGCCCACCCAAATATTATCATACAGCCGACCATAACAATAGTACAATAAAAATGTTTAAAACCGTTTGATTTAGAAACTAAAATTAAAATCCCTCATACATTATAAAAGGCAAAATAAAAAAAAAAAAGATAAGCCTATAACGACTACACCTGTTAAACAGTAATGAAATATTATTGCCGAAGTATTGAAGTTGAAATATAGTTTCTAGATAAATAAGTAGTATATAAAATACAATAAGTTTCATGCATAAATTTAGTAGGAGGTACACATGACGACAGATCAAGCTATACAAAACCAAGCCATTTTGACCTCTACTGCTGAGACATAAGATGCAAGGGTGGACGGCTTGTCTTGGTCTGTACACATTTTAATTTATTTTTATTTAACACTTTCAAAATTCAATGCACGAAATCGGCAACGTGCGAATGATGCTCCTGGTGTTGCAAGCGTCTATAGGCTGAGCCAATCGCTCAGCATTAGGCAGGTCGCATGTTCATTTGTCGTTCGTTAACGGTACCAAAATGCCCAAATATGTTGAATGATTGAAATTCTAAAGAAATATCAAAAGTGTTATTTTATGTAGAAATGAATAATAACACGTGATACCTGTCATATTCCAAAAGTCAAGAGTGCTGCGATACCTGCTTACATCAGTCATTAGCCAGGCCGTCCATTTGCTTATTTCCTTACTCGTATGAATAAATTAGTCATAACTTCTTCATTCATGACAGATAAAAACCCACCATGACGTCATTTGCAAAAATGAAAGAAGTTTTCACATAACGACGGGCAACTACGTGTTGGATCCATATCCACGCGCACGTGTATCAAATGGCCAAGAATACCCGTAATTTTAAAGAGATAAATAATGACTTCATACATAGCCCCATGCGTATGCCGCTTGATAGCAAATAAACACGATCCAAACACATTTTAAATTGCTTTCCAGAATACTCAACTGTAATTAACGAGAAGGGCTAAGAAGACTTTATTAGAGGGTATGATAAGCAGGTAAAGTAGAAACAACTGGTCATTTTTTTCTTCCTAGCTTACTCCCATTTCATTAGACCCATTTGGATTGGCAGGCTCCGCCGATTTGGCAAAGATACATTTTTTACATAGAGCTACTGCAGTCAGACCTCCACAACCCAGAGGGAAAATCAAATTGTTATGAGTGATCAACATATACTGATTATTAAAAATCAAATGAATTAGAATATCAGCTTTATCTATTTTGAATTACATATGAAAAAGGACAAGACATCCATCTTTCAACACAACTAAAATTAACAGAATCTTAAAATATTGAAATAAACTAACGCGTAACAGATAAATATGATATTATCAACGTACCGAACAACGAAACTATTATTATAAAACTCAATTCTAAGTATCACATTTGAAGGAACGTATTCAAAACCATTTATCTAGAAAAAATCAGGTACCAAGCCCCGTGAGCTTTCTATGCACACCGAATAACACGATTTAAGATTTATCTTTAATTCTTGGGGATAAAGCTGTATTTCTATACACAGCATTCTGCCTACCTGCACCTGGGAATAGCTAGACAGCGAAACTATTTCATAAAAACATATTTGAAGGGAAGCTTTCAATTCAAAAGGCAGGGCGTCTAGACACTCCATTTTTTTTTCCATTCCCAGAAAGGCCAGGTAGGCAACGGTGTACCAACAGCACCCTCCGTATAGCATAACTTACATATACAAGTTTCAAATATGCTTAGGCATTTTAAGTTGCAATTCGAAGTAACCACAAACACAATAGTCCGTTTTTACTACCTGTTAAGTTTAGAATACTTAACATTTTAGAATGTTTCCTTTTGAAAGTTTGGATAATTTTGCATAAAATATTTATAATTAGTGACTAGTTTGGCAACTTCACTAAAAACATTGTATAAAGGAAATGTCTAAATTGTGTACAATTGTACTATATTATATTCCCATATCTTTGGCACTTTTTACGAAGGGGAAATAAATACCGCCCTCAAGTTACTAGTAGGTATCGGAAGCGAGTTATTGTGTTAATTTAAATCTTATTTTATTTCCCCTAGGATAAATCTTACCACCTAATAACTTACGTTAAAATGAGACTAGCACGTGTTCCTTAATCACAAATAACTGTTTCATAAACTATTCATTTTAGCACACATGGTATTTGAAATATATCATGTTATAAATACACATGGTATATTTCAAATACCATGTAAAATGTCACGTCATGTCCTATGTCGTGAGTCATATTTTCATTTGAGGTAGATATGCAAGGCCTTAATACATTTTCTGTGTAACAGTGATTAATCTATTACGCATTTTACATACAATATGTTTGACATGTCCAATATAAATCTCAATAGTCTTCTAAATTATTATTAGTATATGTGCTGGAGACCTTAGGTGGATGGGTATGAACAGGTGCCTGACCCAAAACTCTATCATTCAGCGTGAGTACAGACGCAGGACACATTCGACTCTTCCTGGACGAACAGTACCAGAGGAGACGGGCCTTGTCCTGCCGCTTCCTAGAGTTGATGAAGAACGTATTACCCTGGTAGAAGAGTAGCCTCCCTCCGCGTGCCGTGGATAAGTAACGAGCTTCGTCTCCTTGTAACAAACGAATGATTAAAACAACAAGCTGTCACATTTCGACAGAAGCGACAGTAACGTAATAGACATTTTTATGACAACGGTTTACGTATATTTAAAGTTGACAACGATTATAAATATTTATGATTGACAGTACGATTTACTTGAGTTTACTAATTTTGGATTACGTTATTCTTTTTAATACCTACTTAATTATTTGATGTCTGTTTCCAAAAACAAGCATTACAAGTAATATAGGTTAATATTAATCTATTTGTTACGTTTTATGTTTCGACGGTACATCAGCGCATAGTTCCAAAATATACAATGATTCGAAAACTTTTAGTGAATATAAATAATGCTGACTTTAAAAATTTTTATGTTAATAAAATGAATTAGATGTATAAGAAGCGCGTCTTGTAGGACTTCGCAAGGGACCTCCCAAGCGATTAGTGATAAAGATACAGTTAGATAAATGATGGTATTATAAATTTAGAATTCACTAAACTCAAGGAAAAGTACTGCGAAGAATATCGAAAATCGAAAGGAAAATAATTCAAACCTAATTAAAAATAATAACGGAAATAAATACGTACCTCACAAACAGTAGGCAATGTTAAACATAAAAATTGTTTTAGACGTGATTAAATAAAAGCCAGAGATATATCACAGGTAGATTTTATATTGGGACGGAGCCGGCGTGACAAACATCTACAAAATATATCGAAGTGCTCGCTTATGTCTACAAAACAGAATGCGTATTGTACAAAAAGGGTACTCCAATGTAATGTACTCCATTATTTTACGTCAAAGAAATACAATAATTCACAAACTACTAAGAAAATTTATGTATTATAATTTAAATAGATATTATATTATTGCGTACATGACTACTGCTGAGTATGTATTTTTAATTAGAATTCTCACACCTGAATATAATTCAGTAATCGTTTTTAATATCACAACTAAATATTTATTGGCTGCAGTGCAAAACAGTATTTCTAAATATTATTATTAAGAAATGTTACGAAGAACATTATATGTTCGCATGGAGTAAAAGGAAACGTAATGAATGTTTTAGAAACATTCTTGGAGTATTTAGGGAACTATCCTACTAATAACGCTATAAAGCTTAGTCCATATTACTTACAGAGCATGGTTTAATTATAGTCTCGAGTTTAAAGTACGAAAAACTAGCCCAGGAAAAACGGCAAGCGTGCATAAGCTATGAATTTTAAAGAAGTAAGATGTTTAAGAACCGTGCCATGTGGCGCTCGATTCTTTACGTAAGCCTATTGCGGGGTAGGCAGGAAGAACCCAGAGCCACATGGCACGGTTCTTTCTGCCTACCCCGCAATAGGCTTACCGTGGAGATATAGATAGAAACAAGTTCTAAAAGCAGCAAGGTTCCCGCTGTTAAGAAGCGGAGCTTGGAACCACAGAAAAAGTACGACACCCATGTTCCGCTCGTTTGTAACTTTATGTATGTGTAAGAAAATAACCCAAATTGCAGGTGCATTTATGATCGGTTTTTAATAATTTTATCTTGCTGATCAATGTACATTTTCTATTTCTTACATTTCAAAAAATAATAAGTGTAGAAGTTATAGTAGTAGTACATTTCTTTTTCAATTCCTAGACCGTCACGCCAAAGCCCTTGCGAGGTAGGAGGGTGAACCGAGCGCCACATGACTGGGCCCTTACACGTCACTCGCTTCTTTAACATTCATAACTCTTGCACGCTCGTCGGTTTAATTTATTAATTCGGATCAATTTGGTCTCTATAGAGCATGCACCGCGGTAAGGATGTTCCTTTGAATATTATCTTTAACCATGTTCTGTAATAAGAAAAGTACGCATCGCGTTCCCAAATCATTCGCTAACTAAACGTATATAATTTGTACTATACAATATGGACATATTCCTCACCTATATATTATAAACAAAATATTCTTAGTGAATATTCTGAATATCATTACACTATCGAACAAAATATGTAAGTATACTTTTATAGGAATGTAAGAAATATTGCCTAAACGGAATATGGACACTTGTCAATATGTTTTAACGTGAATATTTTAGATACCGATGGGTGCTTCGTTAAATGTATGTGTGTATTAAGCACAATTGTTTAGCCTTTTTGAGAAATTATAGATTTTTTTTTTATAAAACTGCACCTTGACTGACCGAGAAGGATTTCGATTCGAAAAGTGTATTTATCCTGGAGAACTTAGCCGATGATGTTGTAGAATGCTTCCGATACTTGGTTTATGTCAAGCGGCATCGTATTAGACAGGTACAGTGGTCCCTGGTGCGAACAGTGATGCAGCAAGCGGGCGCATGCACCAAGGAGATCACGCTGTGTCGCCACACCAACCAGCTCGCCCGCAGCCGCCAGCAATCCCGCTCCCAGCGCGATGAAGCTACAACTACCAACACCACGTCCAAAATTCTAGTTGGATCATGTTCACCATGATTTGATGAGGTGATCGGTGGAGGATGATAAGTGATTGCTAATCATGAACATGCTCTTGGGTATTTGATGAAATTTAAAGTTTTATGATATCCGATAACATATGGAATATTTTTTAAAACAGAGGAAGGAAGGTGGTACTCAACTACGGGATGAACAAGAACGAACAAGTTATTCAAGGTACGTTAAGACGTCCGTCCCGGTTGTTATCGATAGATAACAGTCCTTAAGAGGGGGCATAAAACTAAGTGGCGCCCTTATTTTGTTTTTATTGACAACGCTGAACTTAAGACCAATTCCAAAAAACGCTCAATTCTGGCACTGAAGAAACATATTTATGTTTTTTTGAAACATATCTTGTATTTATTATCTATGTACCAGCAACCAAAATTTTAATTATTGCTTATTGTGGCTACTTTAGCAATAATAAAAATTATGTACATAAATAAAATAGTAGATAAAAAAAAATTCAGTCTTAAAAAAAATTTGGGTCTACAGTAATAATACTGGGTAGCATTGAGCGTCTTTTTTTTTTGGAGTTGGTCTTAAATTCAGCGTTGTTAATAAAACAAAATGAAGGCGCCACTTATGTCCCCTCTTAATCAGCCGCTTTCGGACGGCTTAAATACACTGGCCTCTGCCAATCCGCAATTGAGCAGTGTGGTGGCATGATTCAAACCGCTTCGGTTAAAGAAAGACCCGTATTCCATCAGTGCGATGAATATAGGTTGTTGTCGAAATCTTTAAAGTAAATTATAGAAGATTTAGATATATTTAATTATGAAAACCAACGATATAATAAGCTAATCAATCCAATTAATCGTTTCAAACTCATGCACAATATAGGTAACACATCTAGAAATGTGAGTACCTCAAAGAAACAGTCTCACGTTAAAATTCCTTTACAACGGCCATTAAGCATAACGGAAATGTGTTTTATACGCGCGGTAATGTAAAAACGACTTTATTGCTGCAATGGGATGTTATATTTTGACGAATATGGTGAATTACAGCATCGGCAGAGGAGAGGGGTTCTCTGGGTGAGATTCTGGGGCATTATCGATTGGGGTCCCCATCACCAGGCGGAGGCGTGCGGCGCCACGCGCATGTCCCGCGTCGCGCCCGTGGGATGCCGGCGTGCTTGCGCGACCCGGAACCGCGCCACCGGTTACTCGACCCGGCCGCGCCATGAGACGTATTGTTACCCCACAAACCGCATCTACCTCCGCTTAAACCACCTACTTAGTATTAATGTAAATTAATTAGAGGCTTCATTTTATATAAATTACCTTATCATTTACTTTTAATCATATTAGACTGTATCTGGTTGATAGCAGATAATTAATAGCAGCAAAGACGCCAGTAATTTCAAATGTTTGGTCGTCTTATTACGGAACAATTGTAGGCATTCGTTAATAAATTATTAGCAAACATTGTGTAGTACGATGTAGTAAAAGGGTAGCACGTGGATTGTAGTCGACGCGAGTCGTTCATTGTGGTAGGAAGCCGTGACGTAGGCACGCACCACGCCACCCACGCACCCGCGCCTCGCGTCTGTGTTTGCGGCACGCACACACCGCCCGCCGAGCATTGTAAGGACGGCGGAAACGTAGTACGTCAAAATTAGGGCATGCAGGGCGTAACTAGGCTGTAGAGCGGGAGATGGCAGGGCACGCCCATATCCCGGTGCCCTGCCGAACTTTCTTCTTTCATAACTTTGTAGATTGTATTGATCCGTCACAACTGCGCAATTCATGTCCTCCCGAATACATCCGATATTGCAACGCAATATAGGGAAAACTGACTTATATTCCAGTTGGGGCGCCTAAACAAATATTAATGCTTCTTGTAATGTTTCGCTCTATATTTAGGTAGAGCCAATTCGTTTTAGATTAGCGGGTTAGTAACACCAAACAGAATATTTTTTAAACAGGGTATTAAATGTTTATAATCTGTATGAAAAGTTAGTTATTTTTTATTAATTACCTCCTTAAAAAGCTTGCTCGAATTTTACTAAGAAGCAAATATGAATGAGCGTATGAAGTAAATTCAAGCCATATAAATAATCAGACAAGTAAGTATTCGTGAAACAAAGTCTAGTAAAACCAATATGGTTTCAAAATCTATATTTTATTTCAAAATGCATAACGTTTCACATGTTTAATTGGAAATATAAATTTTGTAGATATTTGTATGCCGTAACACAACATGCTCATACATTAAAAGCTGCATTTCCCTGAAGTAATACTTCACACTCCATGGCCGCCCTGCGCTCCGCCCGCAGCACTACTTACATTACAACGCATTGCAGAGAAACACAACATCGACAACATCTTCATTTAATAACTCTAGCTTATTACAGAGTATTTGTTGAAACAAAACAACATAAAACGTGGATTTGCAGACAAATATTGATAGCTAAGTTGACTTGTACGATGAACACAGTACATATAGATGTATTTTCGAACGACGCCTATAAATAAATATTAGACGTTGTAAACAGAACGAGAAATCAATAATGTAACTCGCGATCTGAACACGTGTTTCGCGAGTGTCTCGCAATGAATGATATAACCGCGAGGACTGCATAAGTAATATTGATATAGAAACTATGAAATATATATTCACACTGATTTTGTGCCATTTTAAGAATATGTGCAGTTTAATATTAATTCTCGTCTGCAGATCCCATAAAACCAAGCAACATAAAATTCAAATGACTTTGTTATTCGTGTGTCATGATAATAATAGCCTTACACTAGTTGACTTGACTTATACATTTAAATTATTATTTAAATATATAGTGGTCGTTTTGTAAAATAATTCATTAGGATAAGGAATATTTTTAATATAGGCACCGGGTAACTCGCCAAATCATTTCTAATAATTATGATTCGACTTTAGGAACTTCTATCTAAAAAAAAGGCAAAATAGTAACTCGTCTCAAATTCGTAAATATTTTCAGTATAGTCACGGTCAATTCATAATAGATCATTACAAAAAAAAATGGAAGTACAAGAACATCCACACAAAAAAAACTTGTAAAAGAATTGTAAAAAAAATGTACAATAAGGCACACGACAATGAAAAAAATAAGGCACTAAAAATAAAAATACGAAAAGTAAGTACCTAATTAAAATAAACTGTAAGTAAAAAAACTGAACGTGGAAACTATTCGTGTGCGTCGCTACCTATACCTATGATAGACGTCCTTCCTCCTAACATACTTCCCGTCCGGTGTGAAATAGTAACTGGGGGGCCCGTGGATATGTCTCCCGCGCACAAGGAACAGCACGTCTCCGCCGCCGGACGAGGCAGGGGCGGTGATGACGTCTGCTCGACAACCGGCCATGTCGCGCGACGAGCAGTACCACTGCTTGCGACCGTGCGCTTGCAGGTTCTTCAAGTAGAAAGTGTAACCGTCATGCAGTAACAGCGACTTGCCCGTCCGCGACGGCACGTACACAGCTGGCGCTGCGTCAAAACCATCAATATGAGGCGAGAGCGACCCTGTCGCATCTACCGGTGCGTCCATCGAACAAACTTCCGATTGATCAACCTCGCTCGCCGCTAATCTCGGCTGGCTATGGTCAAGCGGAATTTTTGTCGACTGTTTATAGTCTAATCTATGGTCTAAATAATCAAAGCTACAGCAAGCATCTATGTTTAGTCAGATTTGTTACTCTGCCTACAGAATATGTACATATTTATATATTGCTACAATAAAAGGAAACACATTTTCCGACGTGTTCGTCAGCATTTATACATTCGGAATTTTAATAATAATAAACAAAAATAACTTTAACAAATAAAAAATTGTACAGAACAATACGAACATTTTTATTCTAAACTCTATATCACATATTTTTCGATCCTACAACTAAAATGACACATGTAATTTCACAATAAAACAACAAACAGTATGAACTGAAATTGTTGTTGTTGATAAGTCAATTATTAGTGTAAAGTGGCAAACTTGAGAAGACACAACATAACAGATTCTTAACCTTAAAATTATTTTTATCAGGTCACACGTCGCCGGACTATCTACTCGCGAAACGAATGTTTCACGCTAGTTGTATTATTACCTACATTTACTATAAAATTATACACATAGGAAGCAATTCAAAATTAAATCAGCTTTTTTAAACTATTATATATATATTAATTCGGTTTGACTACGCAATTTTTATATAAATCCATAAGAATAAATTACGTGTACGCAGTGTCTCTAGATCTCAGTGGAAAGTCTCTGATGTACATAAGGGTTTGCTAAAAGTCACACATATTACACAAACTCCGTGCTGTGCTGCGCCAATCTTTCACTGTATAGACGAAAAATTTCACGCATATGCATCATAGAGAGCGTGCTTTGTGCGTGCGCGTTCTGACCGCGCGTGCGCATTGGTCAGCGACTGTGGTTGTGTTCGCCGACGACCGCAACCACCTCGCGGTTGAAAGTACGCAGAGTCGCATTGCATTGGAACTTATTCCTGCCCGCGCAGTACCACAGCACCTTCGGATGGTTACGGTATGCATTGTGCGGCCGGTACATATACCCGTTGAGGGCTAACTTCGGGTACCCCGTTGAAGTTTGTATCACTTGCACTGAAATAGTAATACTACGTTAGTTATCATTCCCCGTGCATCTTCACTTGAATAAAACGAAAATTTTACCTTAATCGACATCGGAAAATGTTACCAAAATATCATCAATGATTAATTATCTAAAATAATTTTATTATTCTGATATGACAATAAGATCGCTAAAAACATAAGTAAAATAACCTTAGTAAAAGTAAAATTTAAAAAGCTTAAATAAGCTAATTCTTAAAAATAAATACGAATAGGTGGGTTTATTATCGATATACGTAAATAATACTGCCTAAATTTATACAATCATGTGATAATAATAAATAACCATAAATCGGATCTAAAAGCGCAGCAAATTACATGTAGCAATCAACAGAGAGAATAAAACATCGACATGACTATGTTGTACTGACAAATAAGGTCGAGGTAGGAATTCTGCCAAAATTAGAAGTTGCCACGGCTACTCGGCGAGGTCTCCCTAACAACGATGGGGAAAGGGAAAATCTCGCCTAAACGCCATCAATAGCATGTAGGTATATACATATAAATACACAGATATTTTCCATCACTCCATATTACCATTTCAATGGTAAAACTTTGAAAGTAGCCACCAAAGTGCCTTATTACTATTACATAAACAAATGAGTATGACTATCGAAATATCTTGCAAGGGCTATATGTCGGGATACAATAATGTTTGGAGTATTCACATAATTACTTTTTTCATACTACGTAGGATGACAAACAAGTAGCCAACCAAGCTCATCTACAAGTCGTGTTTCATGTGCAGATGAGATTAGCTTTGGCTCTACAACGGACCCTAAGTCCTGACATTACTTGACACATGTCCGTCACAAATATTTTACCATAGCGCCGACTGCGAGTGTATGTAAGTGCGAACTTGATGTGGTTCTAATTATACATACAAAAAGATATACAATGCTTTTATTGGTATTAGGTACGGTACATTGGTGTGGATTATACCATCAATGGTACCGTTTTATGGTAACCTATGTAACTGCCTAGTGCGGACATCGATATCATTCGTTCTTCTCAGAATTTCGAATACAAATGGCAAAATTACATCACCAGTAAAAGAAGATACTTAATATCTTCAATATATGCTTTCCATTAAAACAATGTTCCGTTTTTCCTATATAAGTTGGTAGTTTCATAGGTAAAGACAAAACCACAAAACAGGTTCTGTTTTGTGGTTTTGTGTAAAACAAAGAAGATGGACATAGTAGTGTAGCTAGTCTGGCCATAAATACTGTTACATAGAAATTTTTACTTTTTTTCAGTTTTTACGTTGAAGAGTACTACGAGTACATCAAGAAAAATGTCAGAGTGTGCACACATAGTGTCTTAGGTTTTCGCGATTGTTACACATTGAATTAAACAATTTTTAACGAAAGTATCGCGTGTTTTACTTATTTTGTTTAACCTGGCGTTTCGAATGCTTTGCAGCATCCGTGGTCGCAGGAAGACTTCGAAAACTTCGAAGAATTCGAAACGTCAGGTTAAACAAAATAAATAAAACGCGATATTTCCGTTAAAAATTGTTTAATTCAATGTACGCACATAGTTGTAAAGAAGCCCCCTCAACGTGGTCATCATCGTGCGTCTGTAATGGTTGGGTGGAGGGTGTCTTCTCAAAAGCTTCATTTTTACGAAAAAAGAGTGGCGACTTCAGCCAGAGTGTATGAAGAGACTGTCTTGGATCGTGTTGTAAAGCCTCTAGGAATACACTTTATAAAAATGTACCGTCGACTTTCCAGCAGGACTCTGCACCTGGTCACAAGGCACGAACTATTTTTTTTATATACTACGTCAGGAGGCATACAAGCATACGTCTCACCTGATGTAAAGCGGGTAACGTAGCCTATTAACGCTTGAGATATATTAAGCCTTCAGAACCCGTTATATACCTTTTCCCATACATTTCGCGGTCATATATGACCACACGGGTTTCGAAGGGTATCACACGCGCGATGCCTCCTCTGCTGCTTACACAGCAACTCCTTGGGAGCTTACTGGTGACCTTACTCACACTCAGGAACAAAACAACCCTCTAGGAAGTTGTTATTTGGCTGCGTTTTTCTGTGAGGTGGAAGTACTTCCCCAGACGGGCTGCTTTAATGCGCCCTACCTCTCTTAAAAACATCCAGACCAAGACAAACAGACATGTTCAAGTTCACACAAATGTTTGCCTTGTGTGGGCATCGAACCCACTAGCGTTGGTGTCAAAGTCGCGTCTTCACGACTGAGCCACCGAGCTCGTCAAAACTACCCAAATCTCGTCAGAATTACCCAAGCCTGGTTCGAAACCATTTAATTCTTTATAAGAGCTAAAAACTGGGCTTCAACTAGCGCAGATCTGACCCCTTTAGATTACAAATTATGGTCAGTTTCAGAGGACATGCCTGCTCGAAACGACACGCAGACATTGTGTCTCTTAAGAAATCTCTAGAGCAAGCAGTGGCTAAATTTCCCATGGAACCAGTGCGTAAAGCCATAGATTCGTGACCAGACAGATTAAAGGCCTGTCTTAAACCCAAACAGTGTAATAAGTAATAGTGGTAATTTCGAATAGAATATTTTTTTTATTTTTTGCTGAGATTTCCATAAA
This sequence comes from Pyralis farinalis, assembly GCA_947507595.1. Classification (NCBI taxonomy): domain Eukaryota; kingdom Metazoa; phylum Arthropoda; class Insecta; order Lepidoptera; family Pyralidae; genus Pyralis; species Pyralis farinalis. The sequence goes on from OX382270.1 coordinate 7,518,550, forward strand.
TATGTACATGTAAGTTGTATTAAGATTACATTACTTCATAAAAAAATAAGTGCATATTAATTTATCGCATCAGTAGTTATGGCTGGACTAGGTATATCTATTTAGAATCAATTTCCCGTACCGCCTGTTACCTGAGGTGATTTCAAACGGTACAAACTCATTTTCATACTACACGACTCGTCGGACGCATTAATATAAGTGGGATTACTGGACTATATATTTTGTGACAAGTTTGGTCATGTCGGTCATCAAATAGTGCGGTTCTTGTGTATCCTGCAACGATGTCTCAAATCTGAGAATACGACCCTCTTCCCAGTGGTGTGTATCCTCGCAGCGCAGCCACGCGCGCACAGCCACCGTCGCTTCCCCTTATAGCACGCGTCCAGTCGATACCAGTGGCCAGCAATCTTCAATAGCGGACCTTCTCCATGGTCCATCACAGACGAATACTGTACTGTTCGCAGAACCAAAAGTTAAATGAAATATTTGAAGTGAATTAAAAAATAAACGACGCGCTTCAATTGTTATAGTACTCATAAAAACTTGAAAGGTGGGCTCAAAATCTTAATACTAATCTCCACCGGCGATCTACCAACGCCAACATCACATCATCTTCGTTGTACTGATCCAGTGCATGATCACCATTATTCGCACGTATATGTCAAATTACTCGTATCTCAAAGAGCAGGGACAGACCAATGGATAAAGTACCGACGGCCTGTCCGGTGACGGTCCCTAGTTCGAACCCTGGTGTTCATGGGCCACAAAACTTGTTTTTTTTTTTTTCGAATTTGTGTAGGATGTATGTAATTATCATTTGCCCGGCAGTGGCATCATGAGGAAACGCGCACACCAAAAAAATATATTTCAAAAGATGTAACCGAAGAAAAGTTTGGTTTTCCTTTTTCCCTATGTAAAAATCAGTACCTTCGCCAAATGTATAGGATTTGGAAGCGGATACCGTAAATACATTAGGAAATGGGATTACATAGGAAGAAAAATAGGCAAAATAACTCAAACATATACAACAACGGCCTGCAAGATTTGTAGGATACATATGAAGTGATGTAAAATAGACAGTTGAAAAAGAGAGACTTGAGAAAGAGAGCTAAACAAAGAGACGGTGAGAGAACAAGTATATAATGACAAGCAATCATTTGGCAAGTGTGTCATAAAATATGTGTTTGTATGGATAAATAAATAATAAAAGAGTAGATCATTTATATGCATTTTATGATTATAAAGTAAAACGAATACTGTTACAAAATACTTAAAGGGCTAAAACGATTTTCACATAAATAATGTCGTATTCTAAAGTCATAACGATAAATATAGACGTGATACAATCAGTTCTTTGGAACGTAAAAACTTTGGATGTGGAAACTTACAGGATTGGGTTCTAAGTACGCAGTACCCGATATATATTTTTGATACAAACTAGGCGCCGGGTTACAATGACTGCGCTACGCTCGGCACACGCTCTACTGTACAAGTATCTACAGTATCTCGTATATAACTCGCTAATATAAAAACTATCGCTCGTATTCATCTGTTCATAAGCTGGTATATCATTACGGCTACGTAGTCTACGTCTACGGCTAAATACAGATCATAAATATTGGAGTATTTCGTAACATCGTCTATCAGTCGGTCCGCAACTACAGCGCGGAATTCAATAAATAGAATTTTATAAAAAAGCATCAACAAGACGGCTACACTATAATTTAAAGCTATACAGTTTGTATACATAATTTCTAAACATTTTGGTAAGAGAATATTGCACATCCACGTTATACAATGATTATATATTATGATTCCTCTTAATATTAGCCGCTAAGGCATTGGTGCAAGGCGACCGTTAAGCGTCTTCTAAAGCCACCCAATTGTTGAACAACAAGTGAACCAGAGTGGCGTCGCTATATACAACTAAGCAGGCGCTCACTGTCATACTCCTACAATTCAATAAATTAAAATTCTCAAGGAAATAAAAAGTTGGGACGAAATCAGCTACCATGCTCCTGAATACCAGTACCGTACATACTTAGGACTAGTTAGGCCAACAGGTAGCTACATTATAGGGCATCTTTTCGAATGGCACCGCGAGTATTAATAATTCAGTCGTAGTTACAACAAATCCAGAATAACAGTCTAGTATGAGCTTGAATCAGTGCGTAAAAACAAGAAACAAAACTTGATTTTGTTTATCCTAGTGAATCATGTCGAAAATTGTTCGATACTTACTTATGATACCCTAGTTTGTGAATAACATGGGAATAGAATAAACGTTATTTCTTCTGATAGATATTGGTTGCATTGATATTATGGATGTATGGAAACTAAAGAATCACGGCGACGCTCCAAGTGCGCGGTCAGTGTCTTCCTTCCAGAAGACCGCGGACGAGGAGGTCGCGCCAGGCCTATAGGAGCATGGCAGCATGTGGAGCTGGAGGCACGAGAGGCGCTGGGGCAGCCACCATAGCAACCCTCCTAGGCGCTGGGCTAGCTACAATTTTATACTTGCCCATAGGATCTACTTCGAATCGTCTCGACTCGTGTTTGGAAGGATTGTATGTCGCTGGGTGATTGTGAGATCCACGAAAATATACGAGTCGTCCGTCTCTCAGGCATAACGCAACTTGGCAACGCTCAGCTTTCTGGTAGGATCTGGCACACCGCCAAGTCACCCGGCGGGGATGTGAGCCTCCGTCCTCATAGAATATATGGCCATCTGCGACCAGGTGAAGTCCACCGCGAGCTGATCGTATGTAGAACCAGCCTGTAACAACGCGACAGTTAGCCTAATGTGCTACACTCAACAATACAATGACTTGTATTTAGTTGTTAATGCAGAAAAATAGAAATTACATTTGGATTAAAGCATACACATAAAATGTACCTTGCTTCTTCAGATCGCCCAGGGATTCCTCATTGCAGATTAAATTCTTTCAGAGTTTTCTATTACCTTGTTGTCACTATTTCAGCATATGCTATTTGCCACTCTCTAACATAAAATCCAGGTGGCCGACCTTCTAGATAAAATCTTTTTCTAGATGGTCATATATATATATATTGTTATTTACACAAAGAGACTTATATGCCACATATCTCTAGACAAAATCATCCTCATATTTCTTACAGACAGAAGGAAAGATGGAAGAAATTTGCCTACTTACCTAAGTGGCCACAATACAAACGGAGATTATTTCAGTAGCCTACCTTTTGATTATCCTATATGTATATGTCCTATATCAATATGAAAATTATATCTCTAGTACGAAAAATCCCTATTAAATTAATAAGAGAAAATAGATCTATTAGGACAGTTTTGTGTAAAAGTACCTACGCTAGCTATACACAGTTAAACAATCTAATATAAATTTAAAAACGTAAGATTTTTCATAAAACTTAAGGGGACTCCATGACATCGTTATGTGCGCGCTATCATTCAAAACTAAAGCGCAGGTTAAGTAACGTCCACTGTTCTGTCGCAGTGGCGCCGATGGCAGTTGAGTAAAGAGGTTATGCTACGAGTACACACGCGCATGTACGCACTTCTTCTTAGATTAAAGCATCCGTTTAAGTGATATGGTGGTGAAGGTGACAAACAAGCGTACGGCCTATATGATGGTTAGCATACCTCATGAACGGCTCCAATACCATACCTCGTACGTCGCCAATCCCTGTAAAAACCCTTCTTTTTCTACTTCTACATGTCTTTGTTAAAAAAAAACCTTGCTTGCTTCTCTTGTAAAATCTAATAAATACATGAGTTCGGGAGGAAACCGCCCTGGCACAGTACATGAACAATTTGACAATACTGAATGAATGATACATGTAGCCGGGGTTGATGACTTACGATCCGGTGTCAGGAGTTTGGTATTTTTGTCGTTCCGCGAGACCACGAGCCACGATATTCTTTTCGATAATTCACAACCAAGCACATATAAATGGTATTTAAAATAAAAGCCATGAGTATTATATCAGCGCATATAATCGTTTCTTTGTACCTATACACAGAGAGAGAGTGTCTCTACTACCGATACTCACTACACAGCATATACAATCTCACGTCGACGACTGTCGTTTATATACCTCTATTCCGTAATACTTTCTGGTTAAATCATAATAAAACCTATTATTTATCACAATACACAAAAATAATACTTCCAAATAATACTCGAAGGGTTAACATACAAATCGTATACATTCACATGGTAAGAAAACTGGGTTATTACATGGTAAAAATGGTCACCGTAAACACAGTCCAAATTCTTTGTTTGAGTACAATAATACTTCTATTGCATAATAAGTACGCATATCGAATATAAAATTCGTGAGTATAATAATAATAATCTTAACTTAAATCTATTAAAATAATAGATCTCACTAAAGAAAATCTTACGAACTACAACGTATACATTTGAGTATTATTATTAATTCAATTCATTAATGCAGATAAATGCAAAATCCTACTTTAACAAGTTGTTTACATTACATTCCTAACTCGTATACATCCTCATGACTTCGTTCGTAAACATAACCTTATCAATCTTGCGTCGTAAACGAAACCAACCATCCGGAGTTAAAACTCCTCATCAACAATAAACTTTATGTACATCTTCCATGAATAAAATAGTAAAAAAATAATGTAAAAATAATCTATAAAAATACTTAGGATATCATAAGAGAACTATCACTTTGTACAATAACTACAACTAGGACCGTTGCGCGAGGAAGATCAGAGCTGAGACGAAGCTGCGACCAAACGAGGGGCAACATGCACCTCATGCAACACAAATACTAGAAAAGAAACGACTAGACATTCAATACTGGTGCTGAATCGAAAATTTATCAAAACTATTGCCAGACATGTGAAAAAGGAAGTTGCTGATCATTTTCTCAAAGCTATAACGTAAAATAATAATACTTTGAAATAATAACACATCAAAAGTGGACACTAAACATAGATCCGTTTACCGTGTATCTTTTTAGTACTTACATTGGGCGTTTTACTATATAAACAGTCAGTTGTATGCATTAAATCGCCCGACTGTCTTTTTATCAATTCAATTATTTGAAATTCACAGAGTCTAACAGTAGAGATAACGACTCGCGACCCACTGGATCCCTTAAACTCGTACCCCGGAATAAAAGTTGTAGTTTCATCACCAATTCAGGTGCCCATTGGTCCCCTGATAGGAGACCAGCCAATATTAATTAATAAGGTACCCATTCGTCCCTTAATATAAATTATAAATAAAAGTGTTGAGATAGTACAGTCATAAACAAAATTGTGTGCCTGTATTCATAGTAATAATTAATCAAAACCATATGATTTGCGAAGATCGCGCTGATGCGGCTCTTAGACCCGAGTGAGTTGATTATTTGTTATTGTTAATGATTTTAATTAATATGTGATTTATAAACATTATTTCAAGACCTGTTTTTAAGGTTCCGTACCCAAAGGGTAAAACGGACCCTATTACTGAAACTCCGCTGTCCGTCCGTCCGTCCGTCTGTCACCAGGCTGTATCTCATGAACCGTGATAGTTAGACAGTTGAAATTTTCACAGATGATGTATTTCTGTTGCCGCTATAACAATAAATACTAAAAAACAGAATAAACTAAATATTTAAGGGGGCTCCTATACAACAAACGTGATTTTTTGCTCGATATTGATAACGGCAATAGGTAGACGCTTGAAATATTCACAGAATATTTAGTTATATATTCGCTTTAAAAATAAATAATTAAATTAAAATAAAACAAATATTTAAGGGGGCTCCCATACAACAATTTTATAGATAATACGGAACGCTTCGTGCCCGAGTCCGACTCGCATTTGGCTGGTTTTTATATAGTAATTAGCTGTGAATGACGAAGCAGATATACAATGCAAAAGTGGAAGGATGTAGGAGGCGAGGAAGGCCAAGACTTACCTACCATGATCAAATTAGTCGTCTTCTATCAGAAGGTAATGTCAGGAGCCCTAGAAACCGGCGAGCGTGCATGAAAAGAGCAATGAATATTACAGAAGCGAGTGAGGTATGTAAGGATTCTCTCTGCCTACCCCGTAAGGGATTTGGCGTGAAGTTATAGATAGAATTAGCTGTGACTTTTAATATACGTGATATTTATACACTTTATGAATTTTATTTTTACCTTTAGCACACGAGACTATTGTTGACTGATTGTACTCTGCGGGAGGGGACGATAAGGCACCAAAAATATTACAGGGATCGAGTGGGCACGTCCCCGAGACAACTTTATAAAACTGCTTAATCGTGTAGCGGCTGTTAATGATATAAACGAAACTATCGCGTCAGCTTTGAGCTAAAGAAAAACTAAGGAATGTAAATCGAACTTCAAAATATAACGTTACACGGCTAATAAATGTACATTGAGTAAGTCCACTTTAGATGTGATGCTTATACATATTAAATTTCTTGTCTAAGATTGGATCAGTCTCGAGCCGTTTGAACGCAAACGGTCACACTAAAGCCTATAAAAGATTCGTATACTTTACACAGCGCAAATATCTACCGTAATATAGGTTAGGTATATAATATATCATATCAATCTCTTTGGAGAATATTATTACAAATTACAATAAACACGCAAACTAAAGTTTGCAATACTTCATTTTAATGTAATGTATAGTTGATTTAGTTAAAAGCGTAGCGTATGTTGGAGTTTCAATTGCAGACCACCGGCGGAAAGGCACAAGAGCAAGATATTACGTTTCGTTCCAAAATAAGATTTCCAGCTTAGTTACCGTCGTATTTCCATATGCGTCGCATTAGAATCGATGCAGACGCACGAGATCAAAATCTGTGCCAATGGCCAACAACACTTTACGAGCCGGTAGTCTTTAATGACAGAAAATTGACATCAGCCCCGTTATTCGTTAACGCTATTATGTTAAAGAAATACTCGCTATTAAATAACCAGTATTTCTCGAACAGAAGTGCAATATCCAACACGTTTTCAATTATTTCTTAAATCTACATTATGCGAACCGGACGACTTAATAGCGAATTTCTCTACAAATCAGTATAATTTGGCCGCTTGCGATAGTGACAATTGTAACAGAGAGCTTGTTTGTGAGATTTTAACCTAAGCTGCTACGAATGCTGCCGAGAGTGTTACTTTAGAACATAGGCCGTAGCGGTGTAGCACGAACTCCACACGTATGCGCGCTATTCATTTGTACCACGCGCAACCCGAACGTGTGAACGGCTGCACGACAACGGGGGTTGCGAGAACAACGCCACCACACCTTGCCACTGGCAGCCCGTCCGTTGAAACAAAATCTGTGTGCTCCCACCTCTATAGCTGGCTTCCCGCGCTTGCTCAGGCAGTACCGAAATTGTCCAGGAAAGCAAGGAAATGGAAACGGTAGTCCCAGTGTTGGAGGCGCTTCAGTTGTATTTCCAGTACCTGTAACTAAAAACTAAACCAATTAGTATTTGGTGCGGGCCACCCTAAAATACACAAAACACATTTCTTGTATTGCAGATACAATACTTACCAGACTAAAAGTACAAGTTTTGTGTTAAATTCATTGTTAAGGTTTATCCCATGAAAATAATATATTATTACAAAAATATGTGTTTGGGATTGTAGAGATCGAGGGGTTATAGGTTGACAAAGACGAACATTGCGTCCGAGCGGTGAAGCGCAGGCGTAGCCGTACTCGACACAAGTCAAGCAATCGCAATTCCCGTCGAAGCACATATAACATTGTTCTCAAATAAAGTGCGAAAACAATTAAAAATTGAGTATGAAAACATGTAAGATCACATAAATGTATATTTATTTCATTGAAGGCACATAATATGTAGCTAAGTATTTATAAGTCACATATTTTAAACTTGATGACATACAATGTTTTTTTGTGGTCACAGTGTCTAGTTAACTCATCGAACTAATCAATCTATCACAAAATAAAATAAGCAATACACAACTCAAGATTTTGTCGCCTTTTTTAAGGGATAATGATACCAAATCTTATTCACAATCAGTTTCTCTTCCATCAGATACGGACAATATCCCTACCAGACATTTAGCTGTATTATTTTCCTAAGCCTTATTACCATTCCGCATTTGCGTTAGCGAGCCTAACATTAGGTATGATAAGTCAATCAACTAATAATTTGGCATTTTCTTTTTTTTATTACTACAAATTGACCGACTTGAATGACTGTTCAGAAAAAAATATATATTTATCCCCAAAAAAATATTGCGACAATCGAACTAAAAGCAGAAATGTCATATATTGTTTTAGGTAATTAATAGAAAACAATACGTATATGTTTAAACCATTGATTGCCACATAAATTTTAAAAACATCACCTGGGTAATCAGTAATCACCTGGAAATATAATAGAGACCTCCCAAAATGCTAAACGCACCAACTGCGTTCGTTGGTGGCACTATCAAGAAGATAAGCACGAGTGATATTCAAGGCACCATTTGAGTCAGCGAGATATTATTGTAAATAAAAAAGTCACTGAAAATGGGCAAAATTTTAATAGTCGTGATACTCTTTAAAACAATTCACCTCACAAAATCCATGTTTCTCAGGACAATCAGGACAATAATGAGACGTGTCTTTTCGTATTTTTTTAGCAGACCAACATTGTTTACATCTTCTGCGTAAAACTTTATTTTTAACACCTCTTCGCTGCCGAGGGCATGGCTGTAAGACATGTATATTTTTTGGTGGTAATTTTGTTTCTTTGGTTTCTGAAAGGTTTAATAAATTTGTAATCTTAATTCTGTAGTTTTAATAAGTTTTTTAATTTTAACTTTTATTTATTGGCGAAAGATTAACCTACCCCGAAACAATACCACAGACTCATCTAATGCAAATTGTGGGAAGGTAAATAAACTTCTTCCATTGTTTAGTTTAAATACTCGATTATATCATTTATTTTCGAAAGTCTACTATCAGATATATTGTCCTCTTCAAAATACTATAGGGAAGTAACACAAATGTACTAGGACCATAGAAAATATAGCTATTGCCGAACGCTGTCGATCACATTTTGTCAAACATAATATTATGTTTCACAAAATCCTTTAAAAAAAGATATTCCAAATCGAACCTTATTCGATGTGCACACGGAGAAAATTTTAGTTAAATCCTCATAAAATTCTCACCAACTTAAATTACTAAAAAATAGCGATTCTAAAATATTATTATACAATTGATGAGTTTTTGTAATGATAATTGAGTAAATTAACTGACTCTTATCTTTTTATTAAATTGATAACATGATTTTTAATTAATAAATTAAAGTCTATAAAATGTCTGTAAAATATTTTAGCTCTAAGTTCGCAGAGCCTTACGCAGGATTCCTGTTTGTGACTCATTTTGATTAATTAAGAACTTGTACAACCTGGTATGCAATAGATAATTTGAAAATGTAATACGGGGAGAAACTATTTCTAGAAATATATTTGACAAAAAATTGTAAATTAAATAATGAATGATTTGTTCAGTAAAGTAATTTGAACAATTATTTTTCTTTAAAAAAAATACATTGGCACTCTGGACACAAGCGGTGCGTTGGTGGCATCTCATTAAAATCTCTTTCTACACTATTGGTACGTTGGTGGCAGTGAATAGGTTAAATATATTACGTATAAATAAACCATTACTATATACAAAATTCAAAAAAATATTTTTCCTCCTGCTCATAATTTTCGAATATTGATTACACTAAACTTAGAATAGTGTGATTTGTGTTCTGGAATTTGTCAATTCGTTCTGAATTCTTGCTCATCGAGAATATAAAGTCGTGCTCATAGTCTAAAGTTATAGAGATCTATTCAACATTAACCAGAAAATATTCTTCGTCAACATTTCTTCCAAGTCTGAATTACACCATTTCCATTTCTTTTTTTAGCACCCATTCTCATCCCACTTGTTTCTCGGTAAACTAGATATTGCACACACATATTACGGTGCGAATGCTTTCTATAGTCATTAAGTCTCTAAATTTTAATGACGCATATTATAGGCAACGCATATAATATATATTACCAACCTCTAATATTTTTTTTCTATATATAAATGACACTAAATGTGATCGCATGCTACAGGCCGCAATAATTATCCGATATTAGTATTTTTTTTAACCGATTTTCCCGTATTTCTTAATTTTCGACGTCTCGAACGTCAATGTAAGGAACAGGAGAAACTTAAGAATGAGCGAATGTAGGCCTCTGCTTAAATGGGTGCATAATGATACGAGTGCTCCCTCCGCCATATTGCATACCAACACGTGAGTCTTGTAGGGATAGGACTTTTAGTTGTATTTGAAAATACAAACACCACTGGCATTTATATAATATTTATTGTAAATTTCAAAAATATTTTGGACTAGAACGTCGAAAATCTTGAATTTGCTAACAACTTAAAAGTAAAAGTATGGGTCATCCATGTAACGGATGCAACAGGTCGTAACATTTTCAACTGGGGATTTGATAATGTTCCACAAGGAGAACAAGTTCATTTTGTAACTTGAGCCTTTTAGCATATTATTTTGGACGCTACTTGAAGTTTGTTTTCTTGAAGTGTATAAGTATTGGAAATTAAAAATAATTTACATATAATATAGACCAAAAAGCTTTTAATTAACTTATAAAATAAATTGTTCGCCTTGTGGAACATTGTCAAATCACCGGTTAAACGTGTACGATCTGTTACACCTGTTATTTGGAATGACCATTATATCACACATAATAATGCTTATTCAAACTTATAACTGACGATGATAAAATTCATTTAGGGGAACTTATAACAACCCCTCTTTTGATTTCACCGCTAGCGGGTACATTTCGGAAAATGTGGGCGTATCGCCATTAACTATTTTGTTCCTACTCTTCTTCATTTTCTTTTTACGTACTCTGTGTACTACGTCATGCTCGTGCGTGTACCCCGTGGCAACAATTCTGTTAAAGTTCGTCACAACGTAGCACTTGCAGCCTTTGTCAGACTTGATGCAGAGCCAAGTGGATCGCCCTTCGACTTCTTTACCACTTTTTCGGAAACGCCAACCGTCGATCACAAGCACCGGATTACCATATCTTGAAACGCTCCAGTATACTGTAAAAACATCCGTGACTACCAATCTACTTGAACAACACTATAGGGTTTATCTCTAGGAGTTTAAATGGGTCATACAAATTAGAGAAAATGTATTTCTTACAAAAATATATATTCACCGAACTAACAAATTTGTACGTAATGATAATTCTGATCAATGTTAACATGGTAACATTGTTAATAACCAACGTTCAGTGGTAACACAATAATAGAATGTGACGATTCTGATATGACACACACTTAAAATTTGAGCCTAAACAGACACTTCAGTTATTGTTAAATCAATAACAAAACTTAGATTGATTTTTGAAATATATTCTTACTCTTTACCTTGAAAATGAATATTTCATATTTTATGTATTCATTTTGAAAATATTAGTTTACGTTGAACAATAGTAATTACCAAAAAAAAAAAAACGATGAGAGTGTCATATATGTTAAAATGTTATTATACTAATACAACATTTCGGGCTTCATCTAAACCCGTTCTTGTGAACGTTAGCCTCTGACTCCCCTTTACCTCAACTTTATTTTTGAAAAATTTGTTTTATATACATTTTTTTATATTTTGGACGTCTCTCCACAAGATGGCCGACACGGAGTTGGCAGAGCTTATGTAAAGATAAATATACGAATTGTTCTTGTACACCTGTTCCATCAGTAGCAAAAGCAATGTTCCGTACATTGTCTACATTTGTTTTGCCGTAATGTTGCCGTACCGGTGTCGGCTCATTATATTCGGTTCAAAGGGATCGATTCTATTAAAAATTAGAATCCATACTTTAGCCGTTTGCAAATTACTGAATTTCACACATTTTTAATTTATTCCATAGAAAATACACAGTTTGTTGCCAAAATTGCCTCTCATTTCACTGACATACTGTCTTTTAAATAACAGAACTGTATTGTTAAGTATTTATAAATAATTAAATCGGTAAAGAGTAAAATGACCAAGATTTTACACTGTGCTTTTATAGTAACGTAGGAATATATTATATAAGTATTAACTACTCAACATATTCGTGGTCAATCGCAGTATCGTGTTGTGTAATCATAAATTTATCGCGCGTGAATTATTATCCCCTAATGGAACAGCAAATAAATTCATATAGCCAGAAGAAGTCATTGAACGATTGGCCAAAGTTTCAAATTATCAAGCATTATTCAAATTATTCGTTTTGACTAATTAGTCAAAATTTGTGCCCTAGCTAGAATCCGAGTCGTCGTAAAGAAGTATGTCTACTGAAAGAAATAATTAACTAAACAACTTACCTACGTATGTTACTTTTAACAAAACTAGTAACGCAGATCTCACGTATATAATACTGGAACGTTAAAATATAAGGAATGTTGCATAAAAGCAACGTGCAAATTACGTATGATTGACACTGATTCAATGACTGATTCAATGTAAAAACTGATTAATAGAAAACGCAAAACATTAACTCTTTCGCGCTAAATAATGCCATAATAATACAGGCTATCTTACGAAACGAATACAAATCGCGGTTTTCTATATTCAAAAAGTAACCTATCCCGGCCGTCCATATAAAATGTATTTGCCTTTATACACTATGACTTACATTGTTCAATTGTTGTAGGTAATTATGTCCCACAATGACACGGCGCTACGTAATGTAAAAGGAAATGTTGATTGTAATGGCACAGTATAAAAATCTTGCAAATTTTATTATTACGTCAATCAAACGTTTGGGTTTCTAGATATTCTTAATCTAAGCCACTTCGAATGAACATCTTTAAATGTGTTTCATCATTGCCTATATTATAAATTGGAATAACAGTTTAGGATAGATTTTTACCCATTTTTTAACAATTCAATAAAATACGACGATTTGGCCAATTAGTCTCACATTAAACCCTATAATATTTCGTCTGCTAATTTATAGAAAATAATTTTCCATTCTAAAAAACATTGTTGATATTTACTTCATTATCTAACATTTGTATTACATGTTGAATATCTAATCTCGATTCACATTAAATATTTTACAATTCAATCAAAATCAGAAAACTTACAATCTAAATAAAAGGAATGATTGCCCTGAATGATTTATAAGTAATACAATTTCACAGCTATCGGGTTCGAAAATACTAACGATTGTACCCGCTGAGTACATTTACACTAAATTCACGTTATTCTTACACCAGTAAAAATTCCAAACGTAAATACAATTAAGATGCAAACATAATAACAAAAAAAAACACGACGTTGAGAAAATCAGAATAAATTTACTTTGAGATTCGGTTTGATTGATTTATACCCTAAATACAAATTGTACCGCCGGTAGTGCTTTTTGAGGCAAAAACATACAGACAACACGACCAAAAACATAACTGCATACGTTTACTGTGGTTTAAAAAGGAACGGTGACATCATCTCCAAGAGACACAACATTCCAAATCACCACACAAACCCGTGCGCTCATTACTGGGATATCTGGGGGCACGGCCGTGCCCCCACCAAGTCGAGCAAAAAAGCGTCACGACCGTACCATCCTTTTCTCGAAGCAATTCAGACCATTTTCGACCCCCTGTAACTTCGTTGTGGATAAAACTAGAAGACTGAAATTTTCAGTAACCATGCAGGCATTGTAAAGACACGTATATTTCAAATTTCATTAAATTTGAACCAGTATTTTAAGAATTATAACGGGTCAAATTTTTTTAATTTTGTCACTCACTGACTCACCGATCATCAAAATTCTAAGGCACTTCTAGCAGACCTAGAAGCTTCAAATTTGGAATATAAGTAGTGTTTGGTGTATGAATCAAGGAAAAACTAAAAAATCTAGAAAAGACCGCAAAGAAAATTAAGCCCATACAGCCAAGTCTTCAGTTAAATTTTGCAATATTGGCTTTATTCGTAACGATGTTTTATTATGTTTTATTTATTTTACGGCAATTATTATTATTGCGTGCGAAGCCGCGAGTTTAAGCTAGTCCCATATAAATATAGGCGCATGGTAGTGCGCCTGCCAAATCGAGCAAAAAATGGGTATTCCCGTCATGAAAACACGTGTATTAAATTATTTATTAATGCAAAAAACGTAACCTACGTGCGTATTCGTACTTATTACGAGTGCGTAAGGTTGTATAATTATATACCACGCGCTGCGATGCTAGCGAGTGAGCGCGCGCCGTTACTACGCGCTGCGCGGTGCTAGCGCGAGGGCGCGGGTCGGGGACAGTGGCGGGGCGCGCGGAAAGGTGAGCAGCAGCCGCGCTCATGCGCGCGCGAGCGACCCAATGCTGTTCGGATGTGCCCAGAATTCTTACCTATAAGTTTGCGATTTTCATTGATAATTTCGATTGCTATATTAGTTTGACGACTAAAGGCTACTCTCTAAGAAGCATTTACCGTCCAGATTTGTCAAAAATTGTAACATCAAAGCCTCCCAGAAAAACGCATAGAGACAGGGAGTGGGCTCTTAGAAAAACTGTAGCTGAAGCTCAAGAAGTAGTACCGGGAAAGAGAAAACGGAAGGCTACCTACAAAAATAAGAAAAGATCATAAGTCAGAGAGAGGGCTTTAAGAAAATTCGTTGCTGGTAGATATACATATATACAATAAGTAGAAGGTACCGAAAAGGAAAAAGTAGAACTGTCTACAAAATACAAAAAGAAATGAGATCCCATCAAAAACAATACTTGTCAAAAAAACCAAGTCTCGCAACTCAGTTGTTCTGCGGTAAAAAGTTGTGAGATCCATGTAATACCAAGTCGGTTATTAATTTATTCAGTCTCTACTTAAGCGACTTTCTGTCTTAATACGTCCAGTCTCTAAGACCACGATCGTGGTCCATAACAATTGAAAATCAATTGTGTCTGGAATCTCCGTACTCGAAGCATTAAGTTGTTACGTAATAATTAACAGCATCTTATAGTGACGCATATCAATATTAAAATTCTTTAATGTTTTATATAAATATATTGAGACTTGGCCATCGCACTAAATAATTGAATTTACATGTGTTTTCAGGCGATTGAATTTACACGTGTTTTCAGGCGATGGCCAAGTCTCAATATATTTATATAAAACATTAAAGAATTTTAATATTGATATGCGTCACTATAAGATGCTGTTAATTATTACGTAACAACTTAATGCTTCGAGTACGGAGATTCCAGACACAATTGATTTTCAATTGTTATGGACCACGATCGTGGTCTTAGAGACTGGACGTATTAAGACAGAAAGTCGCTTAAGTAGAGACTGAATAAATTAATAACCGACTTGGTATTACATGGATCTCACAACTTTTTACCGCAGAACAACTGAGTTGCGAGACTTGGTTTTTTTGACAAGTATTGTTTTTGATGGGATAAGTATTTCTTTAACAGATTTGGTCTAAAGCATATTGCGCCGTGCTATTAGGTTGCAGATAATCACACCAACATACTTATGCTTCCCGAAGGCTACTACACTTAGCTTAACAATTGTCATGTATCTATAACAGCCGGTACGGATAATGACCGGATCACATGTGCTTCAAAATTTCGAGATAAATAAACCCTTTCGTAGACAAGTTATGGTTGGTCATATTATCGTTGAATGTTGTACCAATAATACAGTCCACTCTAACGTATTTCTAAACAAATGTAATATATACCGCGTTACGACACGGCTATCTAGTACGTTTCTGTCTTTACTGGCGCAAGCCACTCATTGAACGCCTTCTCAGGAGGAGCGGGTGAGTCAAAATTATAAGGAGTGAAATTTGGTTTATGATTGTGACCACCTTTGACGCGAATAAATCTACCCTCTAGAGTCGTCTGCACTCTGCATAGGCAGCCTTTCCCATCCTTGTCCCGGCAGGCCCAGTTCAGCTTGTCCCTGTACTGATTATTCACCCAGAACTTGTTGTATCTGAATATCAGCACTGATTTTCCAGCTCGTGAAGGTAAGTAGAATGCCTCTGTAAATTAGAATCAAACACTTTAATGCACAGCACACATTTGATTTAATTTCATAATATTAATTATTTGTTTTCTATTTCGTCCATAATAATATCTATCTATAACTTCACCCCAAACCTTGCGGGGAAGGTAGAGAGAACCGAGCGCCGCCTTAACTCGGTCCTTACACACCTGACTCGCTTCTTTAACATTCATAGCTCTTCTCATGCGCGCTGCCGGTTTCGAGGGATTCCAACATCACCTTCCGATAAAACACGATCAATTAATAATATTAACGGTAATAAAAAAGACGGAGGACGAGAAAAACCAACAGGCGTATCGCCTATATCTCTTTGTATTGCTATTAATATTTTATCAATTACAATGAAAAAAGATATACAAACATGTTTCTTTTTAAATTTTTCAAATACTATTGAAGTTGAAAACTGTAAAGAAATTTAAGACATTACTAGCTATAGTCAAACTAATAAATAAAATAATTAAACCAATAGTCTCAACGATAGCAATGGTCTCAATCGGTAGATACAAAATGAGCACTAACTCGGTGGACTATAAACATTTACCTGTTCTGAGGGTTCTATCATACCTTGGAGACTATAATTATTATTTTTGAGAAACTACGTAACATTGCTTAAACAATACAGAACACATAACTTCGGCGAAGTTTTGTCAAAAGCAAATAATTAAAAGAAAAATTAATTACTAGCCATACCCGCGACTTCGTCAATTCGGAGTTCCGTTTTTTTTTTTTCAATATTTAAATGTGACGCCAATAACAAATACTACGAATACTACTCGTACTAAGAATCAGAGACAAGGTAGATTGCTACTGAATTTTCTTTTTTCAGAATCGTGTCAGTAGCGCCAGGACCTTAAGCATGGAAATTGTTTGCACAATCTTACCTACGAAACCTCTCCCATAGATCCTTACACATTACGATTAACGCCGAAAGTTGAGATGAACAACCCTGCACCTTGATTCTTAACAATAAGTCAGAATATTTAAAAATTGAACCAAATAAATCAAACGAACATGTTAGAGCTGTATTATCTTCTGTGTAGTTTTCTGATAGAACTTGGGTTTCTCGTGTGTATGCTTGTTATCAATACCGACCACTTCGCCGCGCTTGTTGGTTCGCGCGGTCGCCCGACATCCCATGTGTTTTTTGCGTGAACACACCCAGTATGAAGACAGAGTTTCCGTGAAAGAGTAACCATCGACAATCAAGCACTTTTTGCCTCTGCCTGTCGGTATGTATGCAGCTGATATCTTGTCTAAAAAACAAACATATTGCAACATAATATTATATATATATATTTGGCCCCATCTTATCAAAAACCATGATTGATTGGTGCGATCAAAGTAGTGGTTTTTTTCACGATACTTTAGTAGGGTATAACATAAGTTATTTAGTTATAAGTTACTTAGCTTATAATTAAACGTTTGACAGATAATTATTTCATTTTATTCATCAGAGTCAAAAAGAGACAGGTAACTATCAACGGTTGCGTATCTCTCAAATCCGAAAGAGACAGAATGATCTGTCAAAAGTAGCTTAATACTGACGCAGTATAGTCTGCTTGACTTGTTGAAAAATCGTTGGTTTTCGAACAGATGAGATGAAAAGTAGAATGCAACTGTCGACTGCAAAATTGTTACGTGTATTTAACGTCTCCCTCTATTGAAAACACCCAGACCAAGAAAAACGCATATGTTCATGCAAACGAATGTTTATCCTGTGTGGGCATCAAACCTATGAACATTGGTGTCAAAGAAACGTATCAGCGCGTTTCACCACTGCGCCACCGAGCTCGTCAAAAACATGCATCAATTGTCTAATACTCCTAACTGCATATGCAGCGGAGCTGAGGTTACCGGCAAATTTATTTGTGTGGGGCCGCAGGAACCGTAGAGCGAGCATGAAACGAGCTATGAATGTAAAAGAAGTGAGTGAAGTGTATAAGGAAGAATCCTTCAGTTCTCCTCAAGTCTAATCTTTAATCTGAGTTCAATATAAAGCATTCTTTGCAGAAACAATATTTTAAGTATAATCTAATATTTGAGCATTTTGTTTTATCAGTTGATCACATTCCAGTTAGAACTTTTAATACATCAGCAACTTCTTTGATTTTCTATCGACACCAACATTACAAATGCGAAAGTATTTTTACTTACGAGTATTACGATAAAACTGTTGAATGGAACGCAATGAAATTTATTACGGAGGTAGTCCTGGACCTGAAAAACGGAATGCTTATCACGCAAACTAACAGAGGCATGTGCATGCGTTAGTTTCGGCCTGTAGCCCTATATTTGTTTTTCAAATATAGACCAAGGATTTTGCATAAGTGATATGGAACTTCGACATAAGGCATATTCAAAAGGGATATAAAAGGAATGTCCCATGTTTAAATTTGTATATAGGAACCTTCTCCAAATATGCCAATTATGCACTAATTCATTTTTTAATATATTCATACAAATACAATGTACTGTAAATGTAGTCACGTGGACAGTGTTGTTCACTGTTGTGACTACATGTACATTGTACAAGACATTCGAAGTGACACTAAAAAGCTGAATATTTTTACAAATCTTATTCTTAGTGAAAATAAAAAAACCATATGTTTTTAAATTTTAATCAAATGAACAAGTTACATTTGTATAATCTTCTGTGTGGTTTTCTGATAAAACTTAGGTTTCTCATGTGTGTGAACGTTATTAATGGCGACCACCTCGCCGCGCTTATTGGTGCGCGCTGTCGCCCGACATCCAAGATTCTTTTTCCGTGAACACACCCAGTATGACGGCGGCGTCTCAGTAAAAGAGTATCCATCCAAAATCAAGGCCTTTTTCCCTCTAGCAGTCGGTATGTACGCGGCAGTTATTTTTCCTGCAAAAGAACAATCTTAAAGCCCAACCCATAATGTAAAATTATGTATGAGACCTTTCTGCGTACATGGTGTCATATAGGTCGAAGTGAAAGATTTTCTTTGAAGTTAGTTCATGTAAGATGCCTCTAAGTTTATTTTTTTTATTCATATTATTGGTTTGACCCCGCAAGGGATTTGGCGTGAAGTTATACTCGTAGATAGATTATTGGTTCAGGGGTTCTTGAGATACGGCAATATAAAATGTATAAAACTGGAGTTTCATAAATTATCATTCTACAATTATTATTTTTGTATATTGTACACATTGAAAAACATACCGAGTAACATCGTGAAATTCGTAACGAACGAAAAAACACGAGTAAAATAAATGCAACTTTTGATAATTACATACCTATATTATCCTTAGATAAATAGATAATCTTACAAATAAACATTTATTTATAATAATACATTAAAAGACATTTAGAATCGTTTTGAACGATTCTGCAAAAGCTCAGTACAAGGCTCTATCCAGTGAATACAGAAATCTTAATTCTAACAGAAAGAAAGCCCAAGTGAAAGGTCTCCGACTAGAATTAGTAATGATACAATACAAAAAAGATTATGTTTATGGTCCTACAGTTGAGAATGTTTACTCATGGTCATGCTTATCATAGAGCAAGACAACATCAGTATCCACTGTGTAAATGTTCGCAGGGCATTTGCCAGAGGCGTGAGAACAGCGCCAGCGCGTGCGCCCGTTGGGGAACTCGTGGTCCTTGACGTAGGAGAACCGGCCCGAGAAGATCACTGGTCCCTGTCGCCGGGAACTGCGCCCGAATCTGATCTGTGCCATCTCTGAGAGCCGGCGCGGATCTATCGTAACAACACTCATTCTTATATGATGTATTTTACGTTGAAACCGCCGTACGAATTGTTCATTGATTGTATATTCACCATTGGAGGTCATACTGTTTTGATTTGCAACCAAAACAGTGTTAACCTTGTAGAATACACTGCACGTTCACAACTTTCGTACGACGGACCCAACGTATTTGATCACACTGAAGACAACATGCCAACGAATAACACCGAACACTTAGCATGCGTGCGGTCATTTTGGACCAGAAGATACTCCGAAATATTAGATAGTTCAAAACGTGCCTCTGCAAAAACGACAGCATTGGATTTTCTTTATTAATAAACACAAGTAGTTACAGATGTCAATTAGTCGTCGGGATTGAAAGACAATGTTAATATGAACATATTTAATCAATCTAAGGAGTAATACTCACGACAAATATAACAAATGTCTTTTAACCATTATAAAGATATCAAAAACCATAATTACTTATACATATATAAATGTTGTAAAGTCCAGGTAAAAAATTTAATAAGGAATGTTCGATACATCAATTGTTGTAAATTGACAATGGTCCCATGGTATAAAGGCACTATTCTTAACTATAATTCTTTAAATTTTACCAACGTCCAATAAATACTTATGTTTGAGTTTATAACGTTAATATCATAAGTACTGTGTAAAACTATAATTAAAGTTAAATTAATATAAAGCTCGCTTACTCTAAATCTTATCACAACTTCATAATATTGTAGTGGGTTGTTTTCGAGCACAATTTAATTAATTGTATTTATGAAACGATTACATTACAAGGTGTAGAAGAAATGCCCGCATTTTGTGAATGTACAAAACAAAACGATACTTCTTAATTATTTATAAATCGAAAACACGCCTACTATGTAAGCACCAGAGTAACCAAGATATCGAGGCGGCAGCATCACTGGAATGAATTCGGTAATTTTACTTAAGTCTATAACAAAATACTTAGTCGTCACTTATGATATTATTGTTTTGAACCGAAACGACAATTTCATAGGAACAGACATAAGATCATTTTGCCGCTTATAGTCTCGTCACATCTTAAAGCTAAAATACATGTCTCGAAACTAGCATTATTTTCTACATTGCTTTTTCCTAAATATCAATAACGTTACGTATAAAACCATAGTGTAAATGCTTAAAATACTTTATATAATAGTCATTGATAGAGTTCTGATCATTCGAGTTCAGGGGATTGTAAAGCCAGAGCTTCCATGTGCTGCGTTGTTAATATGGGAGCGTTGGTAGCAAGCGGTGTGGTGGCATTGAAGTTGTCTGCCTGCTTGCGGCCGCCTCTCCGCGACGGTAGGCAGAGCGCGCGTGGTGGATGGTTGTGCATTCCCTTCACGGCCACCACGTTTGTCCCTAACATATGAATTCTCGCCTTACAATTAGTCTTCTTGGACGTGCATCGCCATATCACTTTGTCTCGCAATTTTGACTCTTCGCAGAATGGAAATGTATTCACCATCATTATTATTTTTCCTCGACGCGACTTCAGAAACTTTATACCTATGGAAAATAAAATGGTCAGATGACTGTTTACAGAACATACCAAATCAAATTTGAAGCTTACTAAGAACGAACGAAACAACATCGAGGACTTTAAGATTTATTATCACGCAGAAAATAGTGTGAAGTCGCAATAAAACACACGGTTATTATAAGTACAATGTAATGTGATTTCACAAACGTACTCCGTACACGAACCAAAGAATCTTACAATATAATGGTATAATTATGAATTACACTATGAATAAGACTTGTATGAAGTAGTTAACAGTATATGAGGTAGTACATCGTGGACTTGTCATAGCTGAGCCGTGGCGGTAGCGGTGTCGAAGCCAACACACATTATTATGCACTACCTAAGAGATTCATAATAATTTAACAACATGAGCAAATATAGACAAATCACAATCACCTGTCTTCGACCAAACCGAAAACATGCGAAAATTACAAAGATTAAATATTTAAAATAAAGAAATGAAATGAGCAGTAATAATAATGGGTCACTCGAGTAAAACTATTATTGTTTCACATTATTCAAATTAGTATTATCCTACAACGTGCTCAATGTACCGGCAATTCAGTACAACGGCTGTCCGCAGGGACATTTTGCGATCATCTTTAAAGCCAAATTCAACGTTACACATGTACCCTGTCAATTAACAAGAGGCTTTAGCGAAAGAGAGGTAGACAACGATATTCAATTATGAGTAACCTGACTGGAAATTACATCCACCTTATAGAAATCTGCACTCAACTAGGAATCATCTCGGAAGAAAGCTTACTACTCTGCAACATAGCGTTCTTCCGCTGTGGGCGAAGGCACCGCCTTGAAATTGCAAAATATGAGGGGTTTTCTGAACGGACTATTATAGATTTAGATGTTTAACGACGCGCTTCATACATCTACCCGTAATAACATGGGTCACCCATTTTCTATAAATCTGCGATTGTGATGAAATGCTTCTTCACCCTAT
The DNA here is from genome assembly GCA_947507595.1 of Pyralis farinalis. NCBI lineage: Eukaryota > Metazoa > Arthropoda > Insecta > Lepidoptera > Pyralidae > Pyralis > Pyralis farinalis. Next base: position 7,540,866 of record OX382270.1, read on the forward strand.
TGATGAGATAGATACTTGAATTTCTGCTTTCTAAATGTCACTGAATTCTGAATATCAGAACTTTTATAAAAGGACGCTATTTAAATGTTTATTAAAGGTGCGAGATAGGTGAAGGAAAAAGTCGATCATCTGCTGCACATATTTTTACCAAGTATAATTTTAAGTTCAAACTCTTTTGGTTAGAACTTGTGTCATCTCCTCGGCGCAAATATTTAAACAAATAGTTTACATGTCCCATAGGAGTGTGATTATTGGAGTTAGAGCGTGATGCTTTAGATGTATAATCTGAGGTAGCATATTAGTCAGATCTGGTTACGACTAGTGTATTATTTGAATTCAAAATATTAAGCAACCACGCTGAATAGTAATGATAATCCAGTTGAAGGTAATATGGCTAGGCCTATATGACATCACATGACAATCGAACAGCCTCGTAAACTAAGATCTGCCGGGTGCTGTGGTCTTAGAAGCTTAACCTCCAACCTCAGCAGCTTCAATAAATGTCAATTTACTAAGATTCACATATTCATCTCGTTTTACCGCTTGCAATATTGGTACCATGTTGACACCGCCGACTACGTCAACACGGTAAACGTTAGGTAGACTTGTTAGACTGCGCAACCGCAAGTGGGGATAGAACCAAAATGTATGTAGTGAGTTTGTGCGGAATAACGAGTACTAGTGTTCGTCCCAATGGTCGACATATGACCATAATCTTAATGAAAATTTGAGAGAATGATATATAAATTTACATGCTTCCAACTTCCCAATTTAATTTTTTTACTAGCAGTAGCTACTAAACAAAATCGCTTGACAAACAGAGAATAAAAAAAGGTACTGAACATTCTGTTTTTGCCTAATTATATAAAAAATTTCTTACATATTTATCAAAAAAATCAGAATTCTTTAAAAAGAAAGAAGACAATGTCATTTGACAAATCAACCCTTGTGAATAACTTGACACACTATGTCATTTGACAAATCAACCCTTGTGAATAACTTGACACACTGTGTCATTTGACAAATCAACCCTTGTGAATAACTTGACACACTGGGTTGTTCATCTAGAGGTCTAGAAAGAATAAAGAATATCATAGCCCAGCACTGAAACATAGACGTTAAAAAGAATATAGAACCTAAATTGAACTAAAACGTTGGATATCCTGCGTTGTCTATTATCAGAAGACAAAAGTTATATTCAAATGATTTGCAACGTGATAATTTCATAGATTTCAAAGATTTGCTAGATATTGCATACAATGACCGAATATGTATATATAATGCAATATCGTTTGTGACTTCTAAAACTGTAATTATCTACAAGTGCAATATTTGATCATTAACATAATAACAGTAGACAACGTACGGTGTACTGACGTGTTGTCAGTCATTCGTAGCCATCGATAATGATCCGTGTGTTATTCACACATCAAGTCAAAACATGGACACATGGCCTGGATGTTTTAAGAGGCAGGGCGCATCAAATCAACCCGTCTGCGAAAGTGCCTTCACCTCACAGAAAACAGGTTAATAGGCTACGGGAAGTGCTTTACATCAGGAGGGCCGTATCCTTGTATACCTCCCAACGTTGTATAAGAAATATATATATTTCACGTTGCCGATCTATTTACAATGCAGTTCAAATAATTCATGATCAATCTAAAATTTTATGATTATATATATATACTGTGGTTTTTTTTTGAGTAACTCGTTAAAATTACGTCCCAGTGTATCCAGCCAGGTGAATATTGTGTACATAATTTATTAAAACAATATTTACAAAGTGAGAGCGATGTAATTCCTATATTACTCTAACTCATAAATCGTATCTTAAATAATATAATTGACGTATATTGTCATTGCTCTATAATAATTAATATACAGTAAACATCCTACTATTTAATTTATAATTACAGTCTCAAACTATCGCCACGGCCGCGCAGCTATTCGCACCTCCTTTACCCAGATTAGTGTAGTTTACATCAGGTACATACAACAGGAGCAGAGTGTACAATGAAGTCTAATATGATGTCCGACGACAAATGACGCACGTCCACCAATATTCACAAACGTCCAAAACCAAATAAACACATACCGGTAAGTCGAATGTTCACAAAACATTCGCAGGCAATAAGTACATCAACTAGCAAAACTCTCCATGTAAAGTTTACAACGATGGTACACATTCGACAGATCTACGGTGGCCGAACATATCTCATCGAATTCACATTTGCACACTAGAGACTTCATAGTAAATAAGATATCTAAATAACAATAAAATTAGTAAAAATTTGTACTTAAATCAGAGTGATAGGATATAAAAAGCGGGCACTAGACTTAGTGAATACGATTATTTCGCCAAGCAACAAATTATATTTTATTAAAACAATTCATAAAATATATTCAGACAACAGTCTCAAAAAGTGCCTATCCATTACTATAAAGTCGTCAACAGCGAACGATCGAAATAGTTAAAACTAAGTAAAGAGGTAGTTGAGTTTCGATAATAACTAGAGGTAATAAGAACGCGCGCCGGACCCTTCGCGGCTAACCGCCCGGCGCGCTGCGCCTAGCCTAGCCTAGCCTACGTGCCTAACCTAACACACCTTACTCGAGTAAAGCTTCTGAGTATTTAATCATGTATATAAAATTGTATAATTAAACTAATCTGTAAAACCCGTATAAAAAAGTGAAGAGGTAGATGATTGAGCTTAAGTACTTAAAATCAATCCTAGAGCACAACAACATCGACAGTAGCATGCGCGGCGCCGCCGGGGCGTCGCGCGTTTCTTGCCGAAGGTAAGTACTTTCAATATATGCAATAGCTAAATGTATATTCTTATAGATTAAGGAGGCGGACATCTACATGTCTAAGTAGCAATATTTGAAAAATTGTAAAGTTACATTTCTCAAAATAAATTAGTATTTCTAAGTTACCAGTCCTGGGGACATTATATTGCTTCGTTTCGAACTGAGTTTTCGCATTCAGTCACCGACGCGTCGTCGACGACGTGCGCGCGCGCCGTCGACCATTCTCACGCACCGTGCGGACGCTCACTTGACCACGTTCGTACGCAACGTATCCTGACCGGCTCCTTCTGACCAGCTGCTAGTACCCCCTCTGCATTCTAATCGCTACTATATCTCGGTGATGTTGCACGGATCGACTGAGCCAACATTAAATCAAAACGCTAAAATCGGCCTTGTTCCGGATAATAACCACCTGTCAGACTTGACATCGAAAGAGATGACACCATTACACATTCAAAAAATTCTTAGATATTTAACATTGTTACTTCCTTATACGATTCGATAAATAACCCACACCTATAAGGATAACTTCATAGGCCTCGAAGAGACCGCCTAACCTACGTGCTTTCCGACTTAAGGTATTACTGGTCATTCCTCTGTTGCCTTCACTGGTCGTAACATTCAAAACACCACAACACCTATAAAAATGTTTAACGTACGTACACATCACTCACGATTAATATCCCAACAATAACCATCGCTGAATCTTATACGACACCTTATCCCCTTATAATCTATCTATTAAAATTATTCTACATAAATTATGCTATTATAACTCATGTGCCAATAGGCGCTCAGAAAATATCGAATGATAATTAAAAATCGTTAAGTTAATCGCTTAGAATTCATAAACATCGTGATCATTCTCGCAAAATAGAGGTTGATAATGTTGGTCGAAGTTCGAAAAAGACAATTCGTGAATTAGTCCTCCTCGTTGCACGGTGTATCCACGAGCAGCGGTTTGGCAGCCGTCGCGTGCTGTGCTGGTGCCGGCAAGGCGTTGGGCGACTGTTGGGCGGAGGCGCTACTGTTGGCCACAGCCGCGGTCGCGTTGGCGGTGGCGGTGGCGGTCGCGTGCGCGGTGGCCGCGTATAGAGCCAGCGCATGCTGCAGCTGCAGGAGCTGGTGGTGCGGGTCTAGAGGAGCGGGGGCGCGGTGGCCGCTCTGGTGAGGCGTACGTACTACGTACCGGCCGTCGGCGAAACGGCGGACGTTGGGTGGGGCGTGGTTGTGTGCATATCGAGAGCGCACAATGCGTTCGTGCCCCTCTGGGCCTTCTGTATTGACGTCGGCGAGACAGCGTGAGGTGAGTCGGGAGGAACAGTACCATTGCTTGCGTCCATGAGCCAAGTTGTTCTTCAAGCGAAATGTGTAACCGCGATGCAGAAGTAGGCGACCCTTGCCCGCTCGTATGAAGCGTGCTGCAGAAAAAAATCAATTCAAGTTAGTAAAATTAGTAAAATGTGAAATAAAAGCGCAAAACCAACTCGAGCCATTACAATAGCAGTTAAACCACACTGACTCGAATTGACTTCATTGTGAACTAGACTAACGACATCTAAAATTACTAAGCTATACATATTCTCGACCAAACAGGGATTAGGATTTGGGAGTTCAATAAATATAACGGATTCATTTTCATTTATAATTTTAATACGCAGCACTGCTATTGATTGAAACACATATAAATGTTATCGTTTTATTTGGCACATTTACACATACACAAGTCCTCAATTCAAATTCATTGTACTAACGGAGAAATAAATATACAAATTAAAACATGTCGCGATTATAATAAAACTTCTCTACGAGATCATGAGCAAATATTTGGCACCTACATAACCTTTTTTTGGCATCGTATAACAACAATGAGCAATTTACGCAAGGTACGACTACACCTTGCCTTAAAAGAGCATGTTTTGAAAGAAAAATCTTTGAACATACTTAATGATTATACCCAGTAAACGTTTAGAAAATAGCAGCTAACGAGATACGTATGAGATTAGCTAAATACTTAGATACGATAGGAAATCACAGTAACATTGTAAAACAAAAAGGAAGACTTCACACCCAGAAAAATATTTCGACTATGTGTTATATTTACCTAGAATCCACTAAGGTTTGATTAACACTAAACTAGCGCTACTTTGATCACACGCCTACGACACACACAAATAAAATATATGGCATAACGAAGTTGAGATCAATTGTTTTATGAACCTAGCAATTTATATCACGATTTGAAAAAATAAAATTATTATTACTTACCATAATGGAATATGGCACAAGACGTAAATTTTATTACTATCACTGTGAATATTAAATATATGTACATAGATTTGGCCGCCGTATTGACAATACGCCATAAGTATTCATTTTGTTCGTTCAACGACTAACCTGAAGAACCATTTCCATTACACAAGAAAATTAGATGGATGTCCTAAAATATTAGGTATTCCACAATTAAATTGTAAACTCACACAAATAAATATGTATTTTCTTCGTGTTTATTGCTCTATAATTTTTACTCCAAGAAAAAACTTTTGAGGGCACGCACCCAGAAGCTACTTTAGTCTCCTCGATAGTTGAAATCCATTGAGTCATCAAGTGCAACTTCTGTAACTCTTCATAACCCACCTAGATTTAATGTGGGAGGAAACTGTTGCGGAGACAAAAGTTTCTGGTGGTCAAGCGGCTTTTAAATATCACCCCGCGTAAATTGGTTATATATCATAGTTATTCTCCCCTTTCTACCGACGATATGTTTTTTTTTTCACTTTCATAATGGAAATTCAAGCATTTTTCTGCGGTTCAGAGACTTAGACCTCGCGGACATAATTAGAAGAACGTATGTAGCGCGATTAATTTAATCAGAATTTAATACTTTATGGTATAAACCCACACGCTGTTTTATTTTTGTAGAGAATATTTTATACATTTTACTGCGGTTCAGAGACTTAGACCTCGCGGACATAATTAGAAGAACGTATGTAGCGCGATTATTTTAACCAGAATTTAATACTTTATCGTATAAACCGACACGCTGTTTTGTTTTTGTAGAGAATATTTTATATTTTCAAGTATTACCTTCGTTAACATACCTTATTACAAGCCAGTTCAAAATTTTTGAGATTTCCGTTGTGAGTCTACGGTAAGATTTTACAATTCACATTTTTATATATATAAAAATGTAAAACAGCAACTTTTCTAAATATGTACATATTATATGAATATAGCCATGTTATATTAAAGAAGCGAAAAAGGTATATAAGAACCGAGGCGTGTGTGCGAGATCACGATCGATTCTCACTGCCTTGCCCGCAAGAGACTTGTCCTGAATATGTATATATATATGTTAATCAATAATTTAAAAAAAACACAAAACGCGTATAAACTCCTCCATACGTCCCTCAAAATTTTGTCCAAGAGAGTATTGTGCTACATTACAAACTAGTAACGCACGACCCACGCATTAGGGTCAAAATTGTCAAAATCCAGGCGCGGCAGTCTCGGAAGCAGCAGCGGTGTCGGTGGCGAAGCGTTGGGGCCGACGTTGGCTGACTTGACAGTCTTAGGGGCGTTGTTCCTCCGCCCACAGCGGCCGACGTGGTTATGCTCTCCAACTAGCTTGTGCAGCGTTCCCTTCTGTGTGTACGCCTTGCAGCCACAACCGCCCATCGTGCACCGCCAACGGACGACGCCGGAACGCATGGTATGTGCCGCGTAAAAGCTTCGACCGCGCACCCACAGCCGTGGCCGCCCACCTGGCCCGACGCATAAACGCACGAAATTCTCTATTGAAATAGACACAACCATTAAAATATACTTCATTACCATACCAAATCTAGTCCATATTCCGATAACATGCATATGAAAGTGTTAAGCCTCTTGACGATAACTCGAGCAAATCTAGCGCCACCATCGAAACAAAAATAATTGAAATTAACGTAAACAGTCAATTTATCATAAAAACTATAAAGTATTTTTTGTATTTAAACCAAAATTTAAAATATATGCACCTACAATATATGGTTTTAGAACAAACAACAATAACAAAATCGGCCGCTCATAAAACTTTAAGCTATTAAAAAGTTAAAATTACTTTGGTTTATATATATAATTACAAATACTTTGTAGTCTTTATGATAAATGTCCAGTTTATAATATTTTTCGATAGTGGCCCTAGTGGTACCTCAAACCGTTTTTACGAACATAATTTGTATTAAGATGTTATTAGTTTCATGTAAAAGCCAGTCATACGCTTGACATATTATAACATATAAGTAACGGCATTAATTAAGATTTCTTGAACACCAAACGACATTCTACTAAAGGGATGCAATATAATGTTTAATCACTGTACGTATAAATTATACTAGACACGGTTGTTTTAATATCAGACGACTATTAACATTACCTTACACGTAACGTTAAGAGCTCGCTCTATGAGTATTAATGTTCTATTTGAATGAACAGAAGAGTTATTTACTTATTTTACATCTAATATATAATTTCTACGATGACTCAATCCCCTAAATATTTTAGTTAATATTTATACTAAGTATGTCAGAGTTCGATGCATTACATATCAAGATAATTAAACACAATTTTAATATTAAAATATGATTCCTAAGAGAAATAATATTTTAATATATATTTCACACTAACTCTTACTCTTCATAAAAGATGCATAAAAATAATGGAAAGATCAAAAGTGTAATGCAATATCGATTGCATTATACTAATACCTTTAATAGTTCTCAAATCTTTGTTAGGTACACACAGATAATAATTATCTCGATGACGTCGACCTCTGATTATACAAATAACATAAATAGTTAAATTGCAGATATTATGCTACCATTATTCACAATGAGATCACAAGCGTCAAAACAACCACGAATTTGTTAACCATTAGTTTGATATGGGCTCTCTTTGAAATAGCACACTTTTACGATCAATATTTTCTTTTTATTTTAGTCCGTTTCTTTTTCATTCACAAAAAGTGTATTATTTCAAAAATAACCCTGAACAAGCATCTTATTGTTAATATCACTACGATTGTGCTTATTGCTCTAAACATTTTGTTATATTATCTACCAAATGTAAGGAGACCCATATATACGATATTAGACTTGCAAAAACTCAAATCGTCAGTTTGTTATTTTAATATCTTTTAACGTAGTCTTTATTTAAATACTAACGTCGAAATGCTATAAAATTAAGCTCAATTATTGACATACTTCAACAAGACTAGGTTCTCAAAGGCATCACCGCACGAAACTAGCGCCTCCACCGAAAATTAATCAAACAGTTCGTGAACAAAAATTATCAAGCAGGTCAACAAGCACAATAAAACAAAGACAATAAAATACTCGCCATTAGTACAGGTCACTCGAAAAGATACACAAATGGCCGAATGTCTTAGGCGAAAGTATCAAAATCCTAGTAGCTCTTTTACATGTTTATGACACTTTCACATAAAAAAATCCCTCCATAATATATTAATCCTTTAATGCTAATAAACTGCTACAAACACGACTTTTTGCTTAATCGACGTGTAATAACTAAGCTTCATATTTATTTTTGCTCACGAACTACGATCGTTTTGTGGTAGATGGTTGTTTTGTGGTCTAGTTTCGCTAGGTAGATAGCTTTACTGAAACACATTGACTAGATCAGTTGCGTTCCGACACCACCCCGCATGCCACCAAACGTGAAAGGCGAACTTAGTGTCCGTAAACAAATTAAATTCGCTTTTCACGTACATGCCCCGTAGGTTACGGTCTTTGTACTTAGTAACATACAAACGCTAAAATCGATAAGATCGTTCAGAATAAATACGTTACGTTTTCACGGCTAGACCGCCGACCGCTTTTAATGAAAGTTGTTTAAAAATTGGTCTAAAAATTATGAAATAAGTAATTAATGAATTAGCAAAGCAAGAACTATTCATCAAGAATGACCTTGGCTTGTGTTGCAAGTGAAGCGTTAGTGAAGCCTCGATGAGCAGCCGCGGGAGCGCCGGCGGCGGCGGCCGCAGCCGCAACGGCCGCCTGCTGCATCGCAGGGGGCTCGTGCGAGTGTATGTTACTCAGTGCAAAGATACGGTCGTGCAAAGTATGCGCGTAGGCCCGACACGTGCGCCTGGTGCACCGCCACCGCACCTTGTTCTTCTCAGGAAACACCTTCTCAGCGTAAAAGGAAAATCCGCCGAGCCGCATATGTCGCCGACCTCTGTTCGATATGACGAACTCAACTGGAAAACACCACCCCGTCACTATACATAACCACAACCGGACTATACTTACACAAGCAGGCGTGACAGAGCGAAATGTTATTTTACAACAACAATCACGAAACCCACATGCATGAACATCATCATAAATAAAACATTCAATGTGTGTGCGGGTACAGTTTATTTGACGAAGAACCGTTACTTAGAGACAGTTTCAATCAGGCTTTCGATTCGTGTGTGTTGGTCCATAGCTAGATCATGGCGCGAATGGTTATGGTGCGCAGCGCAGGCTGCTAGCCGGCCCTCAATGGTGAGCGCCTTAGCAGTACAACCCTGTCCTCGGCTTCGACATGTCCAGTAGACTCTGGCGCCTCTTCTTTTGCGCGCGACGTAGCCGTGTCCATCGACTAACAAAGCAGGGGCGCCGCGACGAGTCACAGTGTAGCGCGCCTCCATCCCTGCCCCATCGTAACCATTGCAAATACTACATATTACTAACACACGCACATTCATAGGAAATAAATAAAATATGAATAATTATTAATTATTTTTATTGAAGCCTTACATTACAACTTATCGCTATTCAATCACATTCTTCTCTGTACCTAGATGGTTTCCTCGAATGGAAATATGATTTTCCAATTCATACAAGTTCATATTGTTCATTGAAAGAAATAGAAAATAAAACATTGTCTTACAGTAAACACATTCCATTTTTTTTAAACGAATGTCATATTACGTTTACGAACATAATTTATAAACGCATGCATAACATTGAGACGATTACTCGTCTTTTGTTACAAAATATATTTTGATTCTAATGGAGTCTATACTAATACATAACGTGCAAGTTCAAATTATTGTCCAATTAATCACACACAAAGTAAAATTAAAAATGCAAGGTAACAAAGAATCCATTAAACAGTTGGGCACGAGACGACTTCCCCTAGTTCGTATTTGCGCGAGATCTTTTGCATATGATTCTCTATGTGATTATGCACTGGGTTGGTTATACGCAACACATTGTTTTTAGAAGTGATTCTCGCCCGACACCGTTTCCCGTACTCCATGCACCGCCAAAATGTCCTACCACTACGCACACTGTCTGTCACAAATATGTACGGCTCGTAGATCAATTGAAGGTGGCCACTTTTCGTCTGAATGAAGTGAAGTTCTCCCTTCACGTTGCTATTCAGCGCCCCTACAACTGAACGACAGGAATTTATTTAAGTTTCGTATTTCAGCAACTTATGTACGCCTTAGTAATAAGGTAAAGATGAGGATTAAATAAAACGAAACTGTTTATTAATGGATAAGTTCTGAGAGCATAATAAATTGTTTACTTTTGCCAAAGCGATGTTGTATAAGAGAAATTGAACATTCCTTTCATTCCCATTGTTTTACATCATGACGTTAATATCTTGCTATTTCAACAAACTTTAATTCATTTCATAATAAGATATTATTATGAAAGGAATTAAAAATTTGCTAGACAGAACTTATCCAATAATAATCTCAGTATATTTTCTTTTGGATGTTTATGAAAATACTTGCTTCTATCAATGTAATTTCTCAAATTACCGCCGCCGTTCGCCGCAAGAACCTACTGTTTGTTCGCAGAAGGATGAAACGTTTTGAAAGTTCAGCGGTATACAATTCCATATATGCAACATGACAGAATACGGATAGTTCCGAATAATATCAGAAACGCAATACCGTCGCTCTCAGACTTCTATATCTGACTTGCGCGATCCGCATTGCGAGTGCGAAGTATTGGTGCATTGAGATTTTTTCTTCATTTAGCATGCCACCAAGTTACGCCCTAGTTTTACACAGCTTGAAATTAATGTAAACTCAATTACATTAAATTTATGCAATTCATCAACACGAAAGTGATATTACATCACCACAATACTCTTTCTATGCTCTTACATGCATAAAATACATCGGTAACGCGTCAAATATAATTTCCTAACCAGCAATATGACCTAAAGTATATATAGAAATAATACAGAAAGCTACACTGAAATCCTCAAATCGCCCACGTACTTGTACGACCGCAATCCGCTTTCAGATCTATAAGAATAGGCAAAGAAAAGAATATTACAATACATTATACAATAAAACGTTCAAAGAATACATTTTCCCTTAAGTATTTATCACGCACTATGTTATCGTACAGTATAACACAAGACGCACCGCGTAGGTACATTATTATAAGATAACAAAAACTATGTAACAAATCGTCTTATTTGACACTCAATAAATTTTGTTAACTGAAAACTTAATCCTTGATGCCAAGCTTAGTTTATTAAGCCAAGATATGTTGCAAAAAATAAGACATATCACGTATACAATTATAAGTTGCTGTCAAAAACATTTATGTATTATTTTATGATCAAAAAGACCACATGCCCATAAAAGAAAAAGACGGACTTAAAAACTTAATAAATTTACATTACTAATGAATATCGTTTCACTATATGAATACTGATACGTATATATTGTACACGACACAAAATATAGCAAGTTTGTCCAGTTATATTCTCTAAAAAGGAATAAACAAAGCGCTGTCTATTTTCCCCGGCGTAAGTGGGTTTACAACAGATATTGGTGCGACTATCACAAAAAAAAATCTCTATTTATTCACCTGCAGAGGCCAACACAGCACATCAACTCATACTCACCCCACTGTATTACAAGGATATGGAATTAACCGCAATGGAATGCTAGTCTAATGCGGTTGGACGAAGATCAATGTTTTAAGCTGTCCACAGGTAAATTGTCAACTGATGACGACAGCCAGGATTGTAACGAAAACATTACCTTCCTTACAATCGCACATTAAAAAATGTACATAGAAAGACTAGCAATATGACTTAGTCGTTCACTCTTGACAGAGTGGTCGTCATCTTTTGCATATGATTCTCTATGTGATTATGCACTGGGTTGGTTATACGCAATGATGACGACAGCCAGGATTGTAACGAAAACATTACCTTCCTTACTAATCGCACATTAAAAAATGTACATAGAAAGACTAGCAATATGACTTGGTCGTTCACTCTTGACAGAGTGGTCGTGGTCTCATGATGATGCATCTTCTTAGGACAATGCCGCCTTCGCGATGCGTCTCCACTTGTTGCGGTCTTCAGCGTTACGGAAACATTGGACTATGGTGTTATCCGTTGCAGCTTTTATCAAATCTGTCCAGCGCATAGGTGATCGACCTCTGCCCTCCATCTGTCCCTGGACAATGAGTCGTTTTATGGAGTTTTGGTTTCAAACAATGTGTCCGATATATTTGAGAATTCGTGTATGCACAGTCGACAATAATCTCTCCTTAAGCAATATTTACAGAGGCCCAAATCACAATCTTTAAAATTGTTCTCCCATTACAATAATATTACTACTCCTCCCAGAGCAGCTTGTGGCGAGCTGTTGGTGAGTAACGACACCACGGGTACCCGAGTATTCCAGAAAGTCGATCAGGACCTTCGTCTCCGGCGTGTCTTCGTCGGTCGGAGTGGAAAGTCAAGAAGGCCCGCAGGACTCACAGCTCAGGCTTACCTTCATTGGCCGTTCAAAGAGGATTGGATAGATCGTATTGCTTTATCAGCTGGTATGCTCCAGGAGCGAAACTGTTATAGGGCATAACACTCCGGGTAACTTCGCAGCGCAGCACACCTCTGAGTCACTCACACCGTTGTTGCCCCCTAACGACATTCTATGGCAGTTTGGGGGTCCATATAGCGAGTGGCGAACCACCGCCTGCCGAAAGTAACATTAGATTATGATAGTTATGGCAGGTGTCCGTCCCTCTTCTGTAATAGCCCAGTTGTAATAATACCTCCAGATCTCATTTTAATAGCTCATTTTTTTTTACATACATATTCGCAATAGTCCCTATACCTGCCGTGACCTGTTCAAGATATATTATCGCATTGATATCCCCTGGAGCAGGTCATGGCGGCTATAATACATTACATCATTCTTTTCGAAGGGACTTCTACGCGTTGGCTTCTTATCCCCGCGCACGCCTTTCAAATGACCGGGGTAAACGCCCGTGACTTAAGAGAGATATTACTACAAAACTTGTGAAATTTGCAAAGCTTATTTATATAAAACATAATCTAAATACATTTTGCTAGATAACGATTCATCTGAATTAAGCGGAAATTTAATGAAACTGCTAATCACTGCTATAAAATATCGACAAACATGCAAGCACGCTCGTATACACTCAGAGAGACTCAAATCCAGACCCTTACGCCCCAAACCCGTGTGTTGAATTGAATCCCTACTTTGGTCATAACCTAATGCTATCACCTCATTCCTTCTAAAGACAAAATGACGGGTTTTTAAGTCAACTTCCTCCCGGCTTAGGAAAAGTTTGAACCGTGGTTATTATTACGAGCATTCCGAGCATGTGTGAGAAATAGTACTTTACTGTAGTGACCGGTAGCCCAGTGATAACCCAGTGAATAAGGAACTGACCTATCGACCAACTAGTTCCCGGTTTGAATCCTGGCGTGTACCACTAAATTTGTGTTTTCATATTTGTAATTTTACTCGTGATTAGTCCTCAATATCTTGATATAATTCACTATGTAGTTTCACTATTTTCCGCAGTATACACGCAAATATTTAGAGAATAAAATCCTGCAAACAAAAAACTCACTCTCTGGCATCACTTCTAACACTACTTGTCATACACTATTTTTTCGCAGTAAAAGATCTATTGAAAACTAAAATTAACTTGAGTTAATTCCATTCACAACGTGATAAAAACAATGCCTAAAAGATCTGATAAAAAGGTATGGAAAAGTTTTTAAAAAATTAAGAAGAAACTTAAAAACTTCCTCTGTTTCTGATAGTTCTTCAGAAACATGCTTAGAACGAAATGTAACGCCAGAAAATGAAGAAGTAAGCATGGATATTGATGCAGGTATGCAATTACGTATGTTTGCAACAAATCTTTTGCTAAACATTATAATAGACCTTTGATTACTGTAAACGATAAATATATTTTTGCAAAGACTGTCTGTAATCAGGTTGATTAATACCTAATTTGATTAGTGTCTAATTATCTTTTAAGTGAAATAACCATTGTTGGTCGAGCATTCACATTTTGTTTATAATAAATAGTTAATTGGAATTGAATGTTCTATCTATCTATCTATAACTTCACGCCATATACCTTGCGGGGTAGGTAGAGAGAACCGAGCGCCACATGGCTCGATCCTTACAAATCTCACTCGCTACTTTAGCATTAATTGCTTCTTTCATTCTTTAGTACTTCTTCCTTCATTTGTTAGGCACGCTTGCCGGTTTCTAAGGCTCCTGACATCACCATCTGATAAAACACGATGAATTTGGTCATGGTAGGTAAGTCTTGGCCTTCCTCGGCTCCTGCATACTTCTACTTTCGAGTTGTGTTTTTGGAATTGAATGTTTTATTATTTATATATAATATAAGTTATATTTGTATATATTTTTCAACTTCATGTCTCTGAACATCTACATAGTGAATTATATCAAGATATCGAGGACTAAGCACGAGTATGATTACTAAATTAAACGATCTTACCTTAAGTGAAGTTTTATTGTAATTATACGAAGTGCTTACTCCTCGATACTAATTACCCTCCCAGTCACAAACAAACCAAACATTTGTTTATGCCCTGTAACTGAAGTTGAAAAATAAATTTATTTTATGATTCCTGAATGGAAATAGAACGTCAAGTAATATAGTGTGGCCAGGGAATTTACGTTTCGCAAAATTTTATTCTCTAAATATTTGCGTGTACACAGTGGAAAATAGTGGAACTACATAGTGAATTATATCAAGATATCACTTCGTATAATTGCAATAAAACTTCACTTAAGGTAATTTCGTTTAATTTAGTAATTATCACTTACACGGCGGTGAAGGAAAAGGAAAAGGAAGAAACCCGCACGTTCAAGAAATTATATTTCAAAAGACGTGTGACCTTACCTAAGAAAGATGTGGTTTTCCCCTGGATTGTGGAGATCTGACGGCAGCCGATTCATAAAAATCAGTCAATCAATCAATCTTTGCCAAATCCTTAGGCTTCGGGAAACGGGGTAACACTAATAAGAAGACTGTAGTGACCGGTAAATAGCCGGTAAGTACGCGAGGCATGCATATCTTCGTAAGTCTATGGATGCCTGGTAAACAAGCATTGGTGTGACCAAGGCTTGTACGAAGGTACTTCTCTGAGTGTACTTATGTAGAAAAGATTTCTATTTATATTTCAACAGACGTTAAAATATTTTCATAACACAAAATTTCTTACGGGCAAATAAATTTAGAGGAAGGTAATACAAAATGATTATTTTTATAGGGCCTTTACATATTGAAATTTATTTTTAGACCCAATAGGATGGTACATAACACAAATAGCTGGTACCGATCGCGGCCCGGAAGGATCGGGGCGTGGGCCAAACTTGGCCCGCCAGCCGTCATTTCCTCATCCTTACTCTAAATTCTTATTTTGATAAATTCCTTTAACAAAAATGGTTGTAATAAATGGTAAAAATAGCAATACAATCTCGTTTACAATAAAAAATATGGGATGATTTTAAACGCGAAAAAGAATATTATTGCAATTCATTGATTCTAGCATTTACAACTATTTTAAATTCTAAAGTACTTTTTTAAATTATTTTTTATAATAGTTGTGCAACATAATACAATCTTTGATAAGTTATCTCTCTAATTGTTTTGTTGTTACGTTACAAAAGTTCTTTCAAAATGTAAATTACGCGACAGATATGGAATTCTATACTAAATATGCAGAGTTGCTGGTCGCACAGCAATGCGATTTACCTAAAAAAGGTGACAAAATACTACCTGGTATATAAAAAACCAACACAGTACTAATAATAGACATAAACGATGTTAAATTGAAAATAACAAATATGAAAACAGCGTAAAAGAGGTCACAGGTTCGGCAACACACAATTGATACTAGGGGCACACTAAAAGTTTTGCACTTCTAGCTAATCGGAACTATTTGAGTTACGCAAAACTTATAGTGTGACCTACGTATAACTGATTGCCATCAAGCAGGCCGTACGCTTGTTTGCCATTTTAATGATATAAAAATAAATAATGAAACGCAACTTCCTCGTGAATGACACTTATTTATGGTCATACCTACTTCATGGAGCGTGTGTGTGTGGCATTTAAATAATTGTGTATGTTTATCTTCACGCCAGATCCATTGCGGGGTAGGCAGATAGAACCGAGCGCCAAAAGACGCGGTCCTGACATCACCTTCTGATAAAACAGGACCAATTTGGTAATGGTAGGTTAGTCTAGGCCTTCCTCTGCTCCTACACACTTCCACTTTCGCATTGTATATCTGTTTCGTCATTATTTTATCCTGCATTCTTTCTACATGTCCGAACCAACGGAGCATGCCTTTTCTTATCTTAACACCAACACTCTCTTTCAGACCAACTATCTTTCTTACGTCATCAATACGAACATCATTAGGGGGTCATGTGCCCGAAGCGTGCTCGTTCGCGACCCCTGCCAATCGATCAGATTGCAATTCTGGCCCGATAACGCACCGATGTGCGGGTTAGGGCGTCCCCCGGAGGCGACGCGCACCGCACGCGCATGTGGCGGTGGGGGCCGTCAGTCCGCCGGCAGTCTAAGGAGAATGTATGTACATCTGGTAAGCGAAAGACTTGCAAATGCAAGTCTTTCCGACACAGATGTGGATGATTGCTGGAAAGTTCTGAAAGAAAGTATGGTGGATAGTGCAAAAGAAGCATGTGGATGCGCAAAGAGGCATAAAACATTGAAAGGAGATGCCTGGTGGGATGCGGAGGTTACATCCTCCGTCCGTATCAAGAAAGGAGAAAGCATGGCTGGATTATGTATCATCTTTGCTCTTAAATAAAAGTATGAGAGAGAAGAAGAATGAAATGTACCGTCTATGCAAGAATGAAACCAAGGCTGTAGTGAAAGAGAAGCGTGAAAGAGAAATCATGAATGAGGAAGAGAGGCTGACGAAAAACTTCGAGGTTTGGAGAGAGGTAAAGAAGTCTCGGGGTAGTTTGTCGGCATCCAGTTTGAACAAGATTAAGTCTAAAGCTGGTATCATTCTTGCAAACACTCAGGAAGTGTTAGAACGGTGGAGTGAATATTTTGAAGAAATGTATGAATATGTCTCGGACGCTGACAATGAGAGTGAGTCTGATGCTCACTCCACGTTGACGGCGTCCGATGAAGGTATAACTATGGATGAGATAGAATGGTCGATACGAAGTTTGAAAAATGGAAAGTCTGCAGGAATTGATATGATCACAGCTGAGATGATCAAACTAGGTGGCACTTACGTCCGGGACGCCTTCTGGTACTTATGCAACCTATGCTGGAGAACTGGAAGGGTCCCAATGGACCCAATGGATGAGTTTGTATATCTTGGATGCGCTTTCAGCAGGGATGGAAGGTACACCGCAGATGTGGAAAGGCGAGTGAGTGCTTGGAGCGTTGAGAAAACTTCTTGGCAGTAAAAACTTGAGCCAGAAGGCGCAGCTGGCTATACACAATGCAGTGCTGGTCCCAACGCTAAAAAGCTCGCGGAGCCCTGTGTTTGGTCGCTTGTTGCTTACAATGAAAACTACAACAGTGAAAACTTCTGCAAAGCATTTGGTAGTTATACCATGATGTTGTGATACTTCATTGGTTATGTAAAGAAATTGACACCAGGTAACCAGTCTAATTGAAAAAGCTCGCGATCGCGCAAAAACTTCCCCCCGCTTCTAGATCGTTTCACTTTGGTAGACGTTGATTCGTTTTGACACCGCCAATCCATCGACAGGCGCTTCGTTTCTGGATCGTATCGATAAATCCAGGACTCATCAACTGCAACGATGTCGTAAACACGCCGAAACAAGCCTGCTTCAAATTTGTTTTTGTTTATCATATCAGGGCACCATTCCACCCGGGCCTGCTTCTGAGCAAAGGTGAGATTACCAGCGTGAAACTACCCTCCTCACGCGAATATGCAAGTGTAGAATCTCGTGAAGGCTTCCCGATCCAATCTGCAGTATGTGCTGAATCTCCTGGTAACTCGCCTATTGTCTTGGCCTAAATTTTTCACTGCTAACTTCTTCTTTCTTTCGTAAAATTCGTCAAAGGGCGACCACTTCTTTCTTCATCGCCCAAAGTTAATCGACCGGGCTTGAATTCGTTATACCAACTATACACGGTTGCCTTGGAAGGGCCTTCATCCATGAATGCTATTTGAACTCTATCATACGATTCGCCCGGTTTGTTTTGAAATCGTAAAAAAACATAGCGCGAAAATGTTTCCGGCGCAGATCCATTTTTCAACGAGACCTGATAATCCTTCGAAACCCGGGTGGTCATATGTGACCGCGAAATGTATGGGAAAACGTATATAACGGGTTCTGACTGGTCACAATTAGCTCGCAAAAAATTTGGAAGGAAATTTTGAAATTGGAACATACCTATTTTTACTTATAAATAATCATTTTTCAAAATAGATTGTAACTCATACATAAAAATTCTTTTTCGCAATACTTTACTTCCTGCTTGGTACTAATTACTATGCACCAACTGAAGAAAAATGGTGTGACTTGTTCGATATTTGGATCACTCGTTATCACGTCAATTAATATTAGTAAATACTAATTTACCTGCCTATTATTAGAATACATACATTCATATCATATCGCCTGTCTCCCATTAGGGTAGGCAGAGACTATGGAACGCCAGGTGCATACACCTGTCGCTTCTTCCACACTCATCAACCTGTTCATGCATTCTCTTCGATTTTGGGCGCTTTGCTTTGGCCCTTTTTCAATATCACCAATTTGTTCTATATGTGTGCGTCTAGGGCGGCCCCTCCAGAAATCGCCATTGCTCTTGCCTGATACACTTTTTGCGTAATTCTTTTGTCATTCATTATTTCTAAATGACTAAACCATCTCAGCATATCTTTTTCAATTTTTGTCACTACTTCAACTTTCATTCTACAAAGTTCTCGTATCGTGCTATTTTTTATTCTATCAACCATTCTCACTCCACACATACTCCTCAGCGCTCTTATTTCTACAGCATCCACCCTGCTTTTATGCTTCTTCTGCCATACCCATGTTTCACTACCGAACATTAATGTTGGCGTTAATACACCCTGAAAATAGCAAGACGAGCTTTGTTCGATATGTTATCGCTTGTTACCACGGAGTACAACGCACCATTGATACGGTTTCCAATTTCAAAATCGGTATACTATTTTATATATAAAAAAAATATACGAATGAAATTGAGACCCTCCTTCGTGAAGTCGGTTAATAAACAGACTGGGTCACTCACTGGTCCGCACTGTATTTACCCAGAGCACGTGTTTCTCTCGAGACAAGCTTTGTTTACAGGCCGGCCGCTTTGTTTGCATAATTATGTATCATTCACTTGTTTGGGAGCCACGTGGGCACGACAATTTTATTAAAACAGTTCAATAATGAGTTTTGTTGATGTTAGTGATAACCCAGTGGATAAAGTGGAAAAATTATTAACCTGCACTGGTTTGAATCCTCTTATAGCCATGTACCACTGAATTCGTGTTTTCATGTACACATTTATAATTATCACTTGCTCGGCGATGAAGGAACACACCGTGAGGTAATTCGCACGTCAAAAAATCTTCGCCAAATCCTTCGGCTTAGGTAACGGACCTCACCAATCGTAGGATTAGGAAACGTGACCACGCTAGGAAGAACAAGATAAATAATGTGATTTCACTTGATTAATGTTTTCTGGGTTCATTTAAACATATTTATTTCTTTCTGTATCTCCACGCAGTCCCTTGCGGGATAGGCAGAGAGTACCGGACGCCACATTACTCGATCCTTACACACCGACTCGTTTCTTTAACATTGATAGTTCTTTTCGTGCTCGCTCTTCGGCTTCTAACGCTTCTGATCTGACCACCAGAACACGCGATCGATTTAGTCGTAGCAGGTGAACCTCGGCCTTACTCGGCTTCTACATCCTTCCACACTCGCGTTGTACAATCATGTCAATAATAAAGAATCGTCATTAACAATGAAATATACAAAATATAATAAACCAATTATATAATGTGTCACTAAAATCTAGAACGAATAGAGCTGGATTTTCATGAACGTTTTTTGTGAACGTTAGTGCATCTCTGGATGTTTATAGCTTCATAATTGGACCAGCTAGGCGGCCGCGGCGTGGCAATCAAGCTCTACGATTTCTTTTTTCATATTCAGGCAGGGCAAAGTCTGTCGGGTCGACGAGAAAGAGAAGCAAGTCATATTTTCTCCAGTGTGCGTGCCCCCTAACAATTTGTACCTACGATCAATGTGGAAAACAAAATAACGTAGTGACAAAAATTGAAAAGGGAAGGCTGAGATGGTTGAAACGATTGGAAAAAATGGATGACAAAATATTTACGAAAGAAGTGCATCGAGTGTGAATAAGTGGAGATATCGGCATGAGACGCCCTAGACATCCCCTACTTGATCAATATATGTGCATATTGATCAAATAGGTGATGTGTTGAAAAAGGGCCAAATCAAAAGCACCCGAAACTAACAAGCAAGAGCTCATGAATAGGTTGATGCATATTGAAGAAGCGAAAGAGATATGTTTGGATCGGTGCATCTGGTGTTCCATAGTCCCTGCTTACCCCAATGGGAGATAGGCGTGATTGTAAGTACGTATGTACAACGTTAAAAAGCGTACGTTTTTCCTGGGATCTGATGATGGCGACCGGAAATGAAATTTTAATAGCAATATGACAGTATGTTGAATGGGTATGACAAATATGTTGCGGCTACGTCATCATCAATCATTTGAACGCATCGCTCCAAGTACATAGTGACCTAGACGTGCACTCTGGCGCTTTCCTCCGCAGTCCGCCGTCGCAGACACCGCACTCATAGTTATGTTCATCAAATATATACATGAAATAAGCTATGTATGTTAAAGAATCGAGTGCGGTGTTTAAGTACCGCGTCTTATGACGCTCGGTTCTTTCTTAGGTAGATGGGAATGTATGTTAGGTACGCATTCATTTATAACCTAGGATTCCGAATACAGTTTAGTGTATGTTTTGAATTCTTTTTTTGTACCGAATATATTTATAGATTATATACTTGGAGGTAGTGCGCATCAAAGCAGAAGGGAAATACCTTGACCTCACAGGAATTCTTTCAAAAAACAACTACCTGAAAGATATGTGTGAGTTACTAGCACACTCCTAAGGAACTGCTGTGTAGCAGCAGGGGTGGTAACGCGTGAGTATCACTTCATGTACTGCAAGCGTTCATACAGTAACCACTTTACATCAAGTGGGCCGAATACTGGTATGTCTTCCGATATTGTGTAAAAAAACAATAATGTTCCTGTATAAAACTTGCCAAACTGACGAAGCCACTGGCAGCAGCTGAACAAAAATCTTGAAAGTGTATTTTTGTGTCGCGTCCTCGGAAAAGACATTATTATTTCAAAAAAGAAGTCCGCGATCGGCTCATGCCGAAATTCAACGTAATATCATGCCTGTAATTTCAAACCCGACGTTAATAGAAATTGCAGGCTCAGGAATACTGTACTACGGTTTATTACTGTTTAATACAGTTTTATTTTTAAATAATTCTTAAAGTGCCAACTTTGTTACTTATTGAACACACACTTAAATCAGGACTTTGTAGTGTCCATGATATTTCTTAAGTTAAATGTGCATAGATTAAAAATAAAAATCGGCGAAGTGCGAGTCGGACTCGCGCACGAAGGGTTCCGTACCATTATCTATAAAAACGGCAAAAAAATCACGTTTGTTGTATGGGAGCCCCCCCTTAAATATTTGTTTTATTTTAATTTAATTATTTATTTTTAAAGTAAATATATAACTTAATAGTCTGTGAATATTTCAAGCGTCTACCTGTTGCCGTTATGAATATCGAGTAAAAACGAGCAAAAAAATCACGTTTGTTGTATGCCCCTTTAAATATTTACTTTATTCTATTTTTTAGTATTTGTTGTTATAGCGGCAACAAAAATACATCTGTGAAAATTTCAACTGTCTAACTATCACGGTTCATGAGATACAGCCTGGTGACAGACGGACGGACGGACAGCGGAGTCTCTGTAATAGGGTTCCGTTTTACCCTTTGTGTACGGAACCCTAAAAAAAGAAAATTATCGACGCCTTAATGGCACGAATCACACATTTACTGTATTGTAGATGATTTTACGTTTTACCCAACATAAACGGTCATCGTCTTATGCCGCTCGGTTTTCTCTGCCTACCACGCAGAGACCTGACGTGAAGATATAGATAGATAAATAATTTTACACAATTAGCTTCAATAAATTCGACTATTACATAAACTCCCATCGCTTCTTATGGTATAAAGATTCTTATTGCTCATAAATAAATAATTACATAAGTTATTATATATATGTTAAAATAAGAAGAGGCATGCTCCGATGGTTCGGGCATGTAGAAAGAATGCAAGATGAAAGAATGACGAAGCAGATATACAATGCAAAAGTTGGAAGGATGTAGGAACCGGGGAAGGCCAAGACTTACCTATCATGACCAAATTGGTCATGTTCTATCGTGCATGAGAAGAGCAATGAATGTTAAAGAAGCGAGTGAGATATGTAAGGATCGAGTCACGTGGCGCTCGGTTCTCTCTGCCTACCCCGCAAGGGATTTGGCGTGAAGTTATAGATAGATAGATAGATACATAAGTTATTTTTAGGGAAACTGAGTATAGACAAATAATTAGTTAACACAAAACATTTCATTTCAAATTTATTCTGCTGTGATATATCCAAGTTAATTTTGGAGGTAAATGACCAAAGAAAAGCTATTCTTTAAACAAATTTCGTCTCGAATTAATGTGAGGAAGAATTTGAGAAAATGTGAAACTAGTATTTCACATTTCATTTCATTATTTGTATCGTTAAAAAAATATGCATCGTTTCGCGTAAGTCAAATACGGAAACATTTTCATTGCGAACTTTCATTAATAATTTTACGGTTGACTTTATATTCAACGCTCGTTATGGATCGAATGTAGAATCTTCACAAAAAGGGGCAATTTAACCCCTGATGGGTGTAGAATATGGACAGAAAGAATATTACACAGTTAAGCAGTCGCTCTTGGCCAAATCTTTAGGCTACGGTAGCGGATAATACCAATCCTAATACATTAGGAAACAGGGTGTAGGCAGCAGAGGAGGCATCGCACGATTAATACTTAATATATCGCAAGCCTTAATAGGCTACGGTACCAGCTTTACATCAGGTGGACCGTATGCTTGCATGTCTCCCGAACGTAGTATAAAAAAAGAGTAACGCTTGGAAGATGAAGAATATTTACACAGTTATAAAAGGTAGAGTTCAAATTTCATGCTCTAAGAGTTCTAACTTCAATAGATTGGGCTCCACGTTGATGAGCCAGTCACACACACAGCATTGGTATAGCTTAATTACAAAATGAAAGCGTAGGTACAAAATAGAAACAATTCCCATAATTTATAGCTAGAGTAAAATCTTCATTCTCGAAGTAATAGATCAAGTTCCTCAATAAGATATGTCATCAAATAGATCAGTCACCGCCGTCGGCACCGGTGTTTCGATAGACGACAATCGTTAACCTAACCTGAGCAAGCAATATAATACCCATCTAATCAGCCTCACTGGTGAATTACCTACGCCTCGCAGGAAACCGTAGCCAAATAAGCACTCTCTGAAAGGTTGTTATATTCCTGCAAGTAAGAGGAGAGTTGTTGAGAGGAGGAGTTGTAGTGTTGCAGAAAGGGTGGAAACGCGCGAATGAAGCTTCCTGTGCAGCGTTCATAGGCTATCACATTCAGTTCATAGTAACCACTTTACTTCAGATGGGCAATACTCGAAACCGCAAATAATTCACTAAAGCAAGCGTCGTCGTCGGTGCTTGTGAATTTACCAAGCAGCTTTGCATTGGCAATAGGAATACCAATGATAATCTTCGTTTATGATGCATACTGTAAACATTTCCCATCACAGGTTGTATGCTTTGCAGCACAAACCACCAAAATTACAATGAACAGTAAAATTCATTACAGTCGCGGATGTAAAAGGATTTGGGACCATTAAATCCTTAGTAATCTATTTAATCCATAGTTATAAATGAATTACCATTGTATTAAAACGATCAAAATCACTATATATAAACAACGATAATCTAATCGATAACCAACCAACTTAGTAATCGACTGAACATACCCTTAAATTAATGTTTTCGGATTTATGAACACATTTGTAATTATCACTTGCTAGACGAAGAAACATTGTGAGATTCGCACGCCCAAGAAATTATATTTCGAAAAATGTGTTACTAACCTAAGAAAGTTGGGGTTTCGCTGTGAGTTTTGAAGCTCTGGCGGCATTCGCTACATGTCAAAATCAATATTTTCGCTAAATATTTAGGATTAGGTAGCGGACCCCAGCGATGCGAACGGATTAGGAAACGAGATAACGCTAAGAAAAGCGATCGATATTACTATAGAGACATGCTAAGAGTTCAGGGCAAATTTCGAAGGTAAAAGTAAAAAAATAAATTGTTACTAATAAATCAACGCAAATACGCTGACACATACTTATATTATAAAATCACCCCTTATACCTTTTCCTCCACACCGTGCTTACGCATACATGCACCCTATCTCGTTAACACTATACGAAGCCCACACCGTACTCCAATACACACCTCAGTCGCATTTCAACACACTTCCTTGCTTACCACACGATATTTCTGTGAAAGAAAAAAAAATAAGTTAATTAAATTAAAACTTAATATGTTACTTAAGGGGAGTGAGTACGTGTGTACAAGTCTTCATATTTGTGAACACCGTTTAAATACAAAAGTTTATTTAATATTTTGTGAAATTTGAACAATAGGAAGAATTACTGTAACAGTTACATAGTCTTAGCATTATACTGTTTCCTAGACCATTAGGATTTGCATGGTCCGCTACCTAATCCTAAGGATTTGGCGCAGATACTAATTTTTGCGTGGAGCAGCTGCCTTCAAACCTCCACAACCCAGAGGGAAAATCAGACCATTCTTAGGATCGATCACACGTCTTTAGAAATATAATTTCTTGGATGTGCGGGTTTCCACTACTTGATCGGCGGTTAAGGCAAACATCGTGAGGAAACCCGCACATCCAAGAAATTATATTGTATATTTTTGGATTTGAACCGGGGGCCAGAGGGTCAGTAAGCTGTTTCTTTATCCACTAGATTATCACTGCTCTGTCACAGTGATATCTAAATTTCATAATTACGAAGGTTTAGTTAACCCATGCAAAACGACTGCAAGGATGTAAACTTATACAACTTACTTCGTAAACTCGCGAAACTAGTATAAGATCGGGATCAGGGAGCTTTACAATTAAGAAGAATTTCAAAGTAGGTCTTAAATTAGCGAAGATATGTTGTAAAATAGAAATAGGTTATAAGATATTTTACCGAGTCACCGAGCAAACTTGAAAAAGGGGACTGTCACTACAATGTCCATTTAACATTAAGCAGTTGTAAGTACAGACAAGGACAAGCGACGTCTGCCCTTGCTTGTAAAGAATGAGTTGTTATAAAGCATTGTTTTTTTTGTTGTTGGCCCCTGTGGGTCGTTACTCCGTCACCGTCATCAAATGTCTGTGGGCATCAACTTAGGGCGTAGCGTGGGCTTATGCCTGCACAGCCTATAGAATAGAGAGCGCCCAGGTACCTGGGCTACTCGGTACCAGTTAAGCAAGCTAAGGGCGGCAAAGTGGGAATTATGAACGAGGGAAGAGAGAAAAAAAAATACAAGGCAAAACAACGCTATATATATTCACGTTGTGTCATTGGTTGGTCCTCTAATATTTGCTGTTTTCATAGTTAGGTAACTGACAAGCTTTTGTGTCGTCTAATCACTTTTAGACTTGGTGTTTAATAATAGCTTAATGAAATACATATATGTACGTATATCTTCACGCTAGGTTCCTTGCACACCTCATTCGCTTCTTTAACATTCATAGCTCATTTCATGCATGCTCGCTGACTCCTAGGCCTTCTACCGACCATACTATTATTAAAATCGATTACGATTCGATTAAATTAAAAATATATATGTTGTTCAACTATTTTTAGGAGGTTGTAAAGCAGGAATTGATTGACACAAAGTTTATACTTATAATATTACATGTATTTTCTTACAGGCAGCTTTTACCGTACTTCGTCTCCGGCCGAATTTCGGCTAAATTGCCGAATTTCAACAAAACTTCGGTAGCTTGAATTAAAATTTATGTTTCAAATCTCACTTCTACTATAAGCGATATCTAAGTATTAGAAAAAATATTTTTGATTATTTAATTTTGTTTATAAAAAATATTTTTTTACATTTGTATGAGTCTAAATACCAAAATAAAATATTATCTCTGTAAGTTTCCTCATATGTATGAGATGAGAGACGATGTATGAACGATGTAATGAGTTTTTCAGCCATATAACCGATTTAGTTTTTAGACATTATAAATAGTATATTTAATTACATTTGCATTAAATGTTTGTTTTTAACAAAATAAATAATACGAGATAATATGTCACAATGTGC
This sequence comes from Pyralis farinalis, assembly GCA_947507595.1. Classification (NCBI taxonomy): domain Eukaryota; kingdom Metazoa; phylum Arthropoda; class Insecta; order Lepidoptera; family Pyralidae; genus Pyralis; species Pyralis farinalis. The sequence continues at coordinate 7,567,600 of OX382270.1, forward strand.
TATATTGGTGTATATTTATAAAATGAACATAAGAATGTATTTATTTATACTTAAATATATTATTTAAATGGTCAATGCTTTTAAAATATTTTGTTTTATATTTTTAACTATTGCTATATTATGAAGCAACGTTAACGTTTTAGCTCGATTTGGAAGAAGAAGACTTCGTTTTTCTTCATAAATTTAAGAAAATAATGATAAAAGATAAAAATTCTTTATTTGCCATTAGGCCCTCGCGGGCAAATAGACGCGTTTTATATTTTTTGGAAATATCATTTACTCGATTCTCTTATGTTACTATTTTTCTTTTTTTAATCTGCTAGCATTTCGGAAATTACCATTGGCGAGGAAGTAATGCCGAAAGAAACTTGTCATTATATATGTCTCTTTTCAAATTGTCAATTAGATATTACAGTAAATTCACGTCAAATATTGGTACAATAATGATATCAAATGGTAGAATTAAAGATTATCAAGAAAAGGTTGTCCGTGCTGAATTATTTCCAGGCATCTTTGTCAGTTACATATTCAGCAATTCTATAATAAGGCCTTTTACAGAGATGATTTTTGATGTGCCTTTTGAATACATTGTCAGGAAAGGACAGAACCGTTTCAGACAATTTATTATAGAATCGAATACAATTTCTAACAAAATACTGTACTGTTCTGTTGTCTCACTGTATATTGTGCTGGCTGGGCAGCAAAGAAATATATACGCTAATTCATTAGAGGTTCATAACAAATCATTTCCGAATTTCGGCTTCACTACATGTCTTTTTTATTTACCACTAAGGTGGCAATCAAGCATACGGCCTGCCTGATGATAAACAGTCACCGTAGCCTATTTTATATCATGTCATGTCTGAACCGATCATTCGGCCGAATTCGATATTCGGCGAAAACCCACATTCGCTGCATCACTAGTTCACGTACCACATCACACAATTCCAGTAGGTTTTTTTTAAAAAAAGTTATGAATTGTTTTTGTTAATGTACATAAATTGACGTATGATATTAAAGTAGATGTATCTACCTACTTTAATACCGATGCCATACGCCGTACAAGATTTTAGTCATTTGAAACTTTTACAGAACACTGACCCCGCGGCACTTCGCCTGCGTAGGCACTGGACATATTACAAAACTAGCGACGTTGACCCACACAAGACATAACATTTGTGTTCATGAACATGTCTGTTTGTGTTGGTCTGGTTGTTTTTAAGAGAAATAGTGCTCATGAAAGCAGCCCGACTGAGGAAGTGGCTTGACCGCACAGAAAAATGCAGCCAAATAACAACTGCCTAGATGGTTGTTGTGTTCTTGGGCGTGGATGGGCGCAACAACCCTCCAGGGAGGTGGCTGCTATGGTTTTCTGTGATGTGAAGGTCCTTTCTCAGTCGGACTGCAGCAATGCGCCCGCCGCACCTCTCTTTCAGCAGAGTTACTATGAGCGTTCAAGGTATTCTCAGAATTGGGGTATTTACTAAATGTTGGCGCCAAAGAATTATACGGTCGGCCAATACCATGGCCACCGTCCTGCTCTACTCCGCGCACCCCGCCACAGTGGCAAACCGTTATAAAAGGCGTCGAACGCCGTGCTCCGGGATTGTGACTTCCACAGCCTGGTTACAATTCCTCTACAACCTATTTTATTTAAGCTTAGGGCCTTATCTATATAGTAGAGTGAGCAGGACGGTGGAAATGCGTGCGTTGTGCAAAATTTGTAGCGTAACACTTGTATTCGCAATTATAATGTTTGAAACAGAGTTGGTCTGAAAGAGAGCGTCGATGTTAAAGTAAGATGAGACATACTCCGATCGGAGATGTAGAAAGAATACAGGAAGAAAGAATTACGATACAGACCTGCGACCTTACAATGCGAAAGTAGGAGCCGAGAAAGACCAAGAATCGGGGACCTTTTACTCAATAGGCCGGGTTCCTTATCTAGTGGGCTATCGCTGGTCCTATATTATTAACACAATGAAGGTAATAAATTTATAATTTCATTAAACAATCTGAGAGTCTAGACATAAAAATTCACATATTTATCATAATTAGGTCTTTTGTAATCCTCTGTGAAAAATTATCGTAATCACTGACAGTGGTGAAGAAAATTCTAGTTATTCACACAGCGCAGTTCGAGAGTTAATGTAAGAGATTGTACTTTCAAAGAAATCAGCCACCCACCCAACAGTGCTCGCAACAGATTATTCTGTTCCAAGATTTTAGAAAAGACCTTCGTGGGAAAGGTCTCCGAAGACAAAGGGCGCAAGATTTCTCTTATCTATCTATAACTTCACGCCAAATCCCTTGCGGAGTAAGCAGAGAGAACCGAGCGCCACATGACTCGATCCTTACACACCTTACTGGCTTCTTTAACATTCATAGCTCTTTTCATGCACGCTCACCGAATTCTAAGGCTGCTGACATAACCTTGTGATAAAACACGATCAATTTGGTCGTGGTAGGTAAGTCTTGGCCTTCCTTGGCTCTTGAAGCTGGAACATAGAATTAAGATTTTCAAATGGTTCTAAACTGAAGAATTGGCTGTATGGGCTAGATTTGCCTTTCCCCTCGGAAATAAAATGAAACAAAAAAAAATCGTAATATACTTTTTTTTTTTATATACTACGTCGGGAGTCTTATAGGCATACGGCCCACCTGATGCAAAGCGGTTACCGTGGCCTATGAACGCTTGAAATACATTAAGTATCACTCGCGCGATGTCACCTCTGCTGCTAACACAGCAACTCCATAGGAGCTTACTGGTGACCTCACTCACACGCACGAACACAACAACCCTCTAGCGAGTTGTTATTTGGCTGCGGTTCTCTGTGAGGTGGAGATACTTCCCCAGACGCGTAGACGGGCTGCTTTGATGCGCCCTACCGCCTCTCTTAAACCTGTTTGTCTTGGTTCGGGTTTTTAAAAGAGCTAAGGCGCATGAAAGCCCCATTGGGAAAGTATCTCCACCTCACAGAAAACCGCAGCCAAATAACAACTCGCTAGAGGGTTGTTGTATTCCTGCAGTGTGAGTGAGAGTTGCTGTGTTAGCAGCAGAGGTAGCATCGGGCGAGTGATACTGACAATATTGCAAGCGTTCATAAGCAATGGAAACCGCTTTACATCAGGTGGGCCATTATAATTGTACGCCTCGCCATGTTGTAAAAAAATCGGCCAAGTACGAGTCGGACTCGCACACGAAGGGTTCCGTACCATTATCTATAAAAAATCGGCCAAGTGCGAGTCGGACTCGCACACGAAGGGTTCCGTACCATTATCTATAAAAACGGCAAAAAAATCACGTTTCTTGTATGGAAGCCCCCTTAAATATTTATGTTATTCTATTTTTTAGTATTTGTTGTTATAGCGGCAACAGAAATACATCATCTGTGAAAATTTCAACTGTCTACCTATCACGGTTCGTGAGATACAGCCTGGTGACAGACGGACGGACGGACGGACAGCGAAGTCTCAGTAATAGGGTTCCGTTTTACCGTTTGGGTACGGAACCCTAAAAAAATATCCAGTCCTATACCGCTATCCGCAATATATTCCACTGCTGAAGGTTGGCCGCAAAAAATTGTTATGCGCAATAAAGGATGTTATATAACAGCAGTGATAGCTCAGTGGATAAAGAACCAGCCTATCAACCCACGGTCCCTGGTTCCAAATCCTAGCGTAGGCAAGTAACACTAAAGTCGTTTTTTTATTTGTGTATATGACGAGCTTGGAGGCGCAGTGGTGAAACGCGCTGTTACGCTACTTTGACACCAACGCTTGTGGATTCGATTCCTACACAATACTAACATTTGTGTGCATGAACATGCCTGTTTGTCTTGGTCTGGGTATTTTCTATGTATAATAAGTATGTATTTACAAAAAAAAATGTATTTACGTATGTTTATCAGTTGTCTAGTACCCATAACACAAGCTTCGCTTACTTTGAGGCTGAGGCTACACTAGAGAGCGACGCGATTTGCGACACATAAGCGATTTAAATATAGTACTAAACATATACAGTCATGGCTTCACTACAGATCAAATATTACTAGAGATATTTGAATTTGCTCATGCGATGTGAACAACGATAGTGTAATCACAGCATCGGCTACATCAACCTATCAGCGAAATTGAGGCGAATTACGAGCGATATCGAAACTATTTCAACAGTGCTACTAAATACATGCATGGCTACATTAAGCGTATAGTTAAAAGCGATTAATAATTTGATCGCCGTTTAAGGAAGCGACGGTTTCAAATGAGGTTATTGTTAAGTTAGCGGCTACATTATAACTGCATTTAAGAACGTAAGAATCAAAAGTTCTTCAGTAACATTAAGTGGCTACACTATTTGAGCGAATTTAAATCAATTAGCGATTTATATAGCGAGAATTTTAAAATATTGTTCTTTGTGATTTCGCTGTCAAGCGGCTACATAGCTTAAAGGTGCGAGAGGCGGGGGGATACAGCAGGCGACGTTCGCTCACGGCGCTGCGACGCATTCAAACCAGTTTGTTTTGATCGCTCTTCGAAAGAGGTTATGTTATATTACATATATTATTATATAATACATTTCCTAAAACTTGTATTATTCTTCGTTATATGGATTCTTATGTTTTCCAAAATGTAATCAAACGTTTCAACTTTAATTCTTGTATATTCAAAGAATCTTTCTGGAAACTGACGTAATTTTTCATACAAATGGTGAAATTCTCCATATTTGCTGCGCTCTTTATTTATTTCGTGAATCCAACACAATCTCTTTTTCAAAAACAGTTCATATTTAAGGTAAGTACTCTCGAGCAAAAACGCAAGGTTTAGTTTTGACAAAGCCATCGAAATAATACAATGATACCTACGTCAACACAAACCTACAGCACTATATCGACTGTGCGTTTGGCTTGGTTTCGTCGCGCGGCGTCTGAGCTGCTATATGTAGCCACCTTTTCGCGTAGTTGCCGCGACTAAGTAATAATGCGATTTATTAGCGAATTCACAGCGAAATCGCTGTCCTTCTCTTTTGCAATGTAGCCTCATAAATCGCTCTTGGAAGTCGTTACGAAGCGTAATTTAATGTAGCCACGTAATCGCCGGATGTTCGACAGATTTTCACTTCTAATGTAGCCATACCATGTTTATCTCGTTTCGCTCTTCCAGTCGCTTCGCAAGTCGCTGCCTACTGTAGCCTCAGCCTGAGGCTAGATGGCGCTGTGTAATTTGTCCAACAATATTTATTTATTACATTTGTTTGTAATTATCACTTGCTGCTGATAATTACAAATATGTACTACGGCTGTAAAGTGAGAAAACCCACGCGTCAAAGAAATTATATTTCTAAATACATGTGACCTAACCTAAGAAAGGTCTGATTTTTTCTCTGGGTTGTAGAGGTCTGATGGCAGTCACTGCATATCAAAATCAGTATCTTCACCAAATCCTTAGGCTTAGGTAGCGGACCCCGCCAGTACTGATATAGATGGAAACGGGACAACGCTAGGAAGACGAAATGATAATATATTTAGACTAGATTTCGCCGAGCGAAGTCATGGCTCGTATGTATATCTTCATGCCAAGTCCCTTTCGAGGTAGAGAGAACCGAACGCAATAGGACGCGGTACTTGCACGCTAGCTTTTTTAATATCATATCATTTTATATATGCTTACTATGTAGGAATATATCAAGCTATGCAGGTATTTTCCGCCTGAGTCATAAAAATAACACAATGTCATCTAAATATAACAGGTTGGTATATAATAAGTAAAGCTTATTTTACCGGTAAAATATTTCTGTATTTTTTTATGCAATGTCGGGAGGTATTTATCCTATTTTTTTTTATACAAGAATAATGGTGTAAAACGATTACTGTAGCCTATGAACGCTTGTAACACGTTAAGTATCACTCGCGCGATGCCATCTCTGCTGCTGATACCAACTCCTTAGGGGCTTACTGGTAAATTGGTATATATATTCTAAAAAACCAGTGAAGTCGAGTAGAACACGGGGACCGAATCTTCCGTGCCACGATTTGATTTCACGTTTCTTACGAAAAAAAATTCAAAAAAGAGTCATCTAAATTAGGGCACTAATAAAGCCAGTTGAGAATGCGCAAACTTGCATTGCCAGAGGAACACCTGGCTCGTCAATTATACATATAACATTTTTTTTTTTAATTTGTCGGCCATTTTGACCATGTTCCTTAAGAGGTAGGAACGGTATTCCTGAACATTCCTATTCTACTTTTTTATGCTGAATCCGAATCTGAAGTCAAAATTCGAATATTCGAAAAAAAGCGATAGACAAACGCACAGACAAACATATAGATTTCATATAGGAACGGTGTTCCTGAAAATTAATCTGAGCATACATTCTGTGTACTAAGTATCGGGAATTTGTCAATAAAACAAAAAATACAAATTATTCATCTAAATTTATTTTATCGCCTTCAAAGTAGGCCCCATCGCTTGCAATACAACATCTCCACCGCTTCACCCAGTCTTCCATACATTTTTCATAGGCTATTTGCGGTATGGCCTTTAGCTCATTCAGCGAATTTTCTTTTATGGCTTCTATCGACTCAAAACGTTTTCCTCGAAGTGGTAATTTTAACTTGGGAAATAAAAAAAAGTCAGACGGAGCCATATCAGGTGAATACGGTGCTTGGTCGAGAACTTTTGTTGAATTTTTCGCTAAAAACTCTTTCACTATAATGGCTGTGTGTGATGGTGCATTATCATGGTGCAGCATCCATGAGTTGTGTTGCCACAAATCTGGACGTTTTCGGCGGATACTCTCACGCAAACGCTTCATGACGCCTAAATAATATTCTTTATTCACTGTTTCTCCCTCTGGAAGGAATTCGGAGTGAACCACACCACGGTAGTCAAAAAAAACTGTCAGCATCACCTTGATTTTGGAGCGACTTTGCCGCGGTTTTTTGGGTTTCGGCTCGTTTTCGAGACGCCATTCTGAAGACTGTTGGCTTGTTTGCATGTCGTACTCATAAACCCATGTCTCGTCGCCAGTTATTATACGTTTCATAAAGGTCGGATCCGTAGAAGCTCGGGAAACCATGTCTTCAGCGACATGCTTTCGCTGCGCTTTTTGAACAAAATTGAGCTCTTTTGGAACTAGTCGAGCGGCGACGCGTTTCATGCCTAAAATGTCAATGAGAATGTTGTGGACGGACTTAAAAGATATGTTCACCTCACTAGCCAACTCTCTCAGACTCATACGTCGATTTTCGAGCACTAGCTTCTTGATTCTGTCGATGTTTTCTCTGGTCGTAGCGGTTGAAGGTCTACCAGAACGAGGCAAGTCTACTACTACTTCTCGGCCTTCTTTAAAAGCCTTATACCATTCATAAGCCCTTGTTTTCGATATACACGATTCGCCGTAGGTATTTCGCAACATTTTTAGTGATTCACCACATGAAATATCATTTGAAACACAAAATTTAAGGCACACTCTTTGTTCAACAATATTTTCCATTGTAAAAATCGCCGAGGACTCAAAACTATGACCAACAAAAAGTGTAGTTTAAAACAAATTAAATGACAGATCCCGCTCAAATTTTGCGCGCTAAATCAGTACAGTGCTACCAACATGCAGTAAAAAAATTAGAACGACCTCTTTTACGCGGGTCTTTTTATTGACATATTCCCGATACTTTTTACACAGAGTAGTATAGTTACCGCAGATATTTTTTTTAATCACTTAAATGTCAAACTAGCGGTGCGGTTGATAATGATGGTAAGCAGTTAATATACGAATACGTGCGGTAGAATTCAATGGGGAACGGTACGGATGTAAAATATTTTTAGAGAGATATAATAACAGAAGAATGTAGGAGCCGTTATAATCGGCGACACCAAAGCTCACCGCTCAGCTCACCTATGGGAGCTTGCACAGAATTGAAGATGTTGGCGCGCTCTAGTGTTGGAGGCCATGACACATTTTGGATCATCGAGACAGGATAGTAAGTATGTATATAGGAGCCGATGTAGGCTAAGTCTCTCGACCAAATTGATCGTATGTGTCAGAAAGTGGTATCAGTAGTAGTATAAGATTCAGTGTGTCACTACAAGTGATTGTATAACTGATTAATTCAATTTTAATGTAGCTTTATAGATTCAAGCAACATAGTAACTTGCTAAAGAATTATGGTGAGGAAGTCTTAAGCGCCGTGACTTCATATAGACTTATGTAGTATGTAGGTAGTCTACTATAGTGAGAGAAAAAAAATAAGATAAAAAAGTGATTCCGTGTACACGTAACCCGTTTCGTTACTCAAAAAAAGTTGTACACAGAGTAAAGTAGTTAATAATGAGATTAAACATTTAAAAATGGCTTTCGAATCAAGACATTACTTTTAATTTCTTGGCCAAGGAAGGCCAATACCAACCTACCATGACCAAATTGATCGTGTTTTATCAGGTGATGTCAGGAGCCTTAGAAATCGGCGAGCGTGCATAAGAAGAGCAATTAATGTTAATGAAACGAGTGAGGTTTGGATGGAGTCATGTAGCGTTCGGTGCTCTCTGCCTACCCTGCAAGGGATTTGGCGTGAGGTTATAGATAGAAGTATAATCTTTATCATTGATTTTGGTCAGCATCTAATAGGCAATTCATCACTTTATGCTGATGAATAATCGTAGGAATTCATGATGGTCACAACATATAACACAAAAATAAATTAAAAAAACCATGGATCGCGACACTTTCCCAAAAAGATTTAAAGTCATTAAACTTGGCAGCGGAAATTGGTAAACGACTTGTACAAACAATATGTAATTTTATGATTCCCTTACTTCGCATCATTCCTATAAAAAACACAATAAACAATTATGAAGCTGAGCGTTAATCTATGGTACCAGGTACCGAAATGAAAGTCGAAAATACGACTGCCTTAGCATCAAGATGTAAAAGCCACAGAAGGCTTAACATAGGAATCAGTGCTACATGCATACATAACATCACACCTGTCTCTCATTGGGGTAGGCAGAGACTATGGAACGCAATGTGCACCTATCCAAACATACCTATCTCGCTTCTTCCACACTCATCAACCTTATCATGCATACTCTTCGGTTTTCAGTGCTTTTGATTTGGCCTTTCTTCATCACATCACAAATTTGATCTATACGTGTGCATCTAGGGTGGTTAGTAATATGTCGAATTATTATCGTGCAGATAGAATAGCAATTACTTCTAGCCGCAAGTTATATGAATTTATCAGAGTAGTTCGAAATTAAAGGTTATAAAAAGAAGAGAGGTAGGGCGCATCAAAGCTGCCCGTTTTGGAGAGTACCGCCACTTCATAGAAAACTGCAGCTACATAACAACTCTCTGGAGGGTTATTGTGTTAAAGCTGGATAAACCCATGGGTATGTCTTCACGTCAGGTACCTTGTGTTTCAGGCGTTTTGAAGTTATGAATACATAGTATTTTCGTATTCTTTCATTACACACTATGATTACCTTCTACAGGTATCACAGTCATCTTCAGAAGCGCTCTTAATATTATCTGAGCAAGCAAATTCAAGCTTTTCTTCAAGTCATTACCACACTTACTTGTTGCTACTCAATTCAATCACTTATAATTACTTATAACTAATTATCTTCGAAATTTTTATTTATAAATCTTGAAATCATTACACTCAGTTTAGTCATCTGTCAATATCCAGGTATGCCATATTCTGGGTACCTGGGTAGAAAACCCAAATAAAATTTTCCATAATCCATATGATGATTATACTGAATTTTCACTGTGGGTTGTTTGGACAAGGTAGCGCAGCGTACTATGGAAAGATTTTAGTTTGTGTTTTGCTGCATGATAGAATCAGAAATGAGGACATTAACTGACTGAATAAGCATGCTGAAGTGGCAATTGGCCGGCCACATTGCTCATAGAACCAACAACTGCTGGGGAAAAAGGTTCTCGAATGGCATCGCCTGGCAAACACAAAGTATCCCATACATTGTGTTTACCAGGGGGATGGAGCCAGGGCAGGGGAGGGGTTAACCCCTAACTAAACTGAACTGAAAACTGAAGGGACAACCTCAATGTATTGTTAGTTATGCAATGCTATGCCACATGCCATGAAAGTGGAGCAGATTGATACCCGGAATGCATGTTAACAGAGTATGGTACTGGTTTAGTTTAGGTCCCTTTATTTAGTACTATTTTTGAAATTTTTGTTGGGAAGTATTTTTCATCAGAACAAACCAATAAACTATATTTTAATAAGTTGATTACATTAGGCCTGATAATGTCAATTTGCTTGTAAAAAACTTTGTTTTGCTAGGTCATGTTCAAATTTTTGACCAGAAAGAAGCTACACATTGGTCATGTCTCCTACAATAATATTGTATGTTTGTTTGTTAAATTTTAATTATATTATAAGGAAAATACAAATAAGAAAATAAATGTTTGTACAGTCAACAATAGATACAGTCAAACCACTTAGTATTTTTGGAGACATGCAAAACTATTCTTATCTCGTACCTGGGATTAAAACACTACTCCTAAACATTTCCATATTATTTAAATTGATAATTGGAGTTTATTTACTAAGTAGCATGTAATTGTAAGGTAAATTAGTGTACCTTATCCTTATACAGCATACTTATAGGTTATGTAATTCACCTCTCGAAAAAGTATCTGTTATTAAAGATCTTGGAATTCTTATAGATTCAAAATTGCATTTAAATTTACATATTAACCTTATCACGAAGAAAGCGTATCTACTTTATGGATTTGTTATGCGTACAAGTCTACATTTTAAGAGAACACACACATATATTTGTTTATATTTTTCATTAATTACAATATGCCACTGTTATATGGAATCCCCTGTATAATATTTATATAGACCAAATACAATCTGTCCAATGTAAATATCTTCATAATGTTTATTATAAATGTTACCCATTCACGATTGCCTTATGACGATCTTTTAAATAAATTTATTTATTTTTCTTTGAGAGATAGAAGGCTACTTCTTGATTCAATGTGTTTGTTAAAGTTGTGTGTAATGTAAGTTTTTTTGTCTAGTTATTATTATGGGTCCTTTTCTAGGCGACCTCAGCCAATTGGAAGGCATGACACTAATTAAAGAAAGGGTTTAAAAAAGCAAAGCTAACCTCAGGCGCCAGCCACGCTCCTTCCATAATATTGCCCCGAACAGTCCAGCGATGCCTGAACATTTAATCTCAAGGAGAGTAGTAATACAACCACTTGAAATCCGATAAATGTTTTAATACTTTGATGACCCCTTGGTGTAGCAACTTACAGTTAACTAAAATTCAACTAGAACTAGAAAGACAGGATTATAAAACTTAGTGAGGTTAGTGGAGTACAATGGCTTATACAAAAATTTACTGCAGCCCTTTGTTAATTTATAAGCATACTATTTCTTAGGTAAGGTGATGAATTTAGTTAATTATCATTTCTAAGAGAAAATCTAGGGTTCCGTCAAGTCACTATGGTTGCAAGTTACTATGAGTTCAAATTACTACGGGCCAAATTATGAAAGAGTCAAGTTTAATCAAGTTACTACGTGTCGAGTTGGAGTCCAATAAGAGTTTAACAAAATCTACAGGGGATCACGGCATCCCTTGTTATAAAGATAAGATAATGTACGATACTGGTAAGTGAGCCACATTTCCTCCATAGGTCAGGAAAACCTTCCCGGGCTGCCGTGTGTCATTCCAAACCACAACGCACACCACTCACAACTCAAGTTCGCAGTGTGATGTTGAATTCCAAGGCAAAACTTCAGATCCCAATCTTCAATCAGTCTTTTCAGACCTTTAAAACAAGAAACCAAAAAAAAATAATTATAGCAGCCATTTCAAGACTCAGCTATGACGAAAAGTGGCTTGTCAGAGCGCTAATTTTCTTTTTTATAATCAAGTGCCTTTTATTCCGAGGAGAAAGGGTTTTAACTCATACAGCCCAGTCACTCTCGAAACTCCATGTGACGAAAAAAATACTCGCCACATGTGTCATAATAAATTTGATTGCAAAAATTTAACTAATCAAGTGTATTATCGTATCCCTAGTAGTTCTCAGTGTATATGTGATAAATATCCTCATCGCTTATTTATGCTTCAGAACTGTAAAACTAATGCCGGTATGCGCACCATTGTGCCGCATATAGCAATCATATAACGATTACTTCAATTCTATCAACATCTTTTCATTATCTAAGCCTGTATTTAAAAGACAGGTCATTGGTATTCTCCAGTCCTTGTAAAATTCTTGATATTTAATTTTATTAAATTTAATCATATATAGTGTCACTTAGTTATTGTTTCTAGTTCCATCTATTTGTAACACCATTTAAGTATGTTTGTGGATAATGGATGTTAGCTGTACAATAACTTGACATAACCTTAGGAACATTGTTTTCGTAATATTTTATTGTACTTGCTGTTTGTTGTCTGAACAAAATAAAATAAAAATAAAATAAATAAAATCTCGGAAACTGCACTAACTTATTTAGATCAAATTCTGTGTTTAGTATTGCTTTTAAAATTGATGGACATAGGTGACTTTTCTAAAAAAAAAACTGTGGGCAGTCCAAAATATGGAATAATTATTATTTTCTACATCTGCTGCCAATAAGAAAGAGAAAATATTGCTATGGACCTCTTGATGTTCATCAGTTATCAAAGAATATCACATTGTATAATCTTATTATTACCACCTCCGTTGTTAATTTAGAAACTACCGAAAGATTCCTAGGACCTCATTCACTTGCAGGAATACAGTAAAACAGAAGTTATTTGGCTGTGGACTATTGTCTTCTGTTCTACAAGTTATGAGACATTGCAGTTTGAAACTTGAAAATTACATTTATGTAAATAATGCAAATTTAAGCCCGCCAACAAATATATTCAATCAGTTTGGCACTCAAGTCAATTATTAAAGTTACGCAAGTAAGTTCTGTTAAGCTTGGTAGGAGAGTGGTAAGCAATGCTACTTTGACACTATCGCTTATGGGTTCAATGAGCAGTGTGCATAAACATGGTCTGGATGTTTTCTGTGAAGTCTGTGCATGAAAACGGCCTATGAAGTACCTCCACCTCACAGAAATTCACAGCCAAATAACAACTCCTTGCAGGGTTCTTGTGTTCCTGGGAATGAGTGAGGTTACCAGTAACCGTCTAAGGAATTGCTGTATTATCAGCAGGGGTGTCAACATGCGAGTGATACTTCATATATTGCCAGCGTTCATAGGCTATTGTAACCGCTGTATATTATGATCATGTGCTTGCATGCCTGCATATAAAAAAAACAATATTTTTAAGAGTTCATATGTGTATTGTGTAAAGCAATGCATAAAATCTAGCACCCTCATTCTATATAGAGAAAACTCATGAACTTTATGTCTGAAATCAAGAGTGAACATTTTTTTTTTTAGTATCTGCAATCAATTATTGGACTATAAGCAGATGAGTTGATTGAAGAAGTTGGCGGGCAGAGTCACCTATCCATTGACAAGATCTCTTCGTTGGTTACTTGGCAAATCTATTGTCCAATTCAAGAATACAATGCCGGTTCAGCCTTTGTTTGTGACTTCTTTGCAGGAGTTGCTGAGCCAATTGGTTTGGATGATTGTCAAGGCGTTTTTTATATTTGGTGCAGGATTTAGAAATTTCTTCTTTAACTGTAGGTATACAGAGTAGTTGATGCACCGCATAAAGCAATGCATAAAATCTAGCACCCTATAAAATCTAGAACTTTATGTCTGAAATCAAGAGTGAACATAAACATTGTTATGCTTGTATGCCTCCCAACGTACAGTGTCATAATCACCTGGATATGAGCCTTGTTAGGGTCTGAAAAATGCTGAAAATCTGAAGGAGAGCCTTTGTCACCCTTTGCATTACCTACATTATATTAATAATAAATTTATTTCAAACCAAAAAAGAAAAAATATTGGACTGAAATAGTCCAATATTTTTTCTTTTTTGGTTTGAAATAAATTTATTATATTGACATATTTTAAATTGTAATGTGAACAATTTTAATGTGTTTTTTTTTTGTTATTGTTTATTCTGATTGGAGACAGTTCATTAATATTAGGCCATAATGGAAACATATTAATTCCACATGCACTGGAATATGCAACAGCCGTCAATATTAGTAACAAACCACACTGATTTGTTTATGGCAATAAATTTGAAAAGATGAGAAAATTCAAAATGTGGCTAATGAATGAACTCTAAATGTAGTAGTAGTAGAAGGCAAAGCAGCCATGTTTGAATTACAACTTGAGTCCAATGAAGCTGCTTATGAGACCATAATGGACCTCTACCAGTCTGCCTCAATCAATCTGATTTCTATTTGTTCTGAATTTGAATAAAGTTTTAGTGGGACAAACTTTTGGCTATATGTCTTTGAAGAGTTCTTTAACCTGTTGTTTACCGGGCGATCGTTTACGACCACAAAATGTATGCGAAAATGTATATAGCGGGTTCTGACCGGTTAATTAAAGCCCCCAGATTTTCTATAAACTTTAATAAGAAAGATAAATGTTATTTGGCTATAGTTCTCACTTTAAAAACCTTTTTTTAAGCAACATTGTGCAACAAGAGTCAGGAGGCAAACAATTGGCTTGTACCAACTGTGCTCAACCTGATGTATACCTGTACAAATAAGAGGTATGTCCCGCTGGTTAGTTGTCCCTCAATAAAACATGGTCTGAGTATTTATCTTAGATAAAAGCTGCCTGATGTTGACACTTAACCACATGTGGTGATATTCATTCATCAAATCACTTGGTTCTAACAACACAACCAGATACATCATACATCCTGGCAGTCCATTTGCCTTAGTTGCATGATACGTCTAGTCGCTGAATGTTATGAAGGAAGTTCAAATATGTAGAGGTTCTTCCATACTGTATTTAGGCAGTATTTGCCAATGTGTTCTACCTGATAGAATCAAAGTATCCTCATGAACACTGTTAACTAAACCAAGTTACCTATTTAAGTGGGTGTGAGTAGGTATCATAAATTTCCACTTTATACATGCCCCATTATGGCTTTCACTGCTTCTTGATGTACAATCTCAATACATTTTTTAGTATTTACCAAAATTATACACACACCCTTTGTAATAAATCCTGGGAAATATCACCCACCCTCGCTCACAAGCAGAGCTTTCATTTTGTAACTGCACACTTTGTATTTTTATAGTATAGAGACTGCTAGGTTACATATTCATTACAAGAAATATTTAATTCTGTTACTACAAAAAATTAAGACAAACTCGACGCATGTAAAAATTGATTGCCGCATATAGTTGATATTACCAATATTTTATTTAATGTTCTGTTAATTCTCTAGTTGATTTATTATGTGCACTGTCCAAACAATTAGGATTATAATTATGTAATAAATTTTAAGGTAAAATCATCACATGCTTCTGAACCTTAACAACTTTAAAGATACACACAGTGGTTTGATGTTATTTCTTCCATGCACAATAAATTACAAATATGAACAACCATCGCTTTAGCATGTGATTACAACATTTGATGCTACGCTCATAGAAATAACAGTTGCAAAAATGATTATTTGTGATCAATCCCAAGACAAAATATTCAATAGCAACTATTGCACTAAAATTGCTAGCGCCCGTTTCCTTTAATCGTTATTCAGGAATGTTATGGAGCTAATAACATTCATTCTAATATATTATAGATTAGTAAAGACAACTTGGTTATTTATCATGTTTTTTTTTCTCACATATTGTAACTTTGCAAACTGTCAATTATTTATTCACAGGATTTAATACTTCGTCATAGGAACATGTCTTTTACTGTGATGAAGTTTTAAATCATGTAATGGTAAAGATAGAAACTATTTACGAAGACAAAACTAATATAAATTGTGCCTCGCAAAACAAACATTTATAGGTTATGTTTACAAGCTGCCAAATAAAACAAACTATTCATAGTGTTTTACTTCGTAACCCCAAGCCAAAGTGTATTGTGTGAAAAACATCAGCCTACTACAATGAATTTATCATGAATAACAAGAGTAATTGCAAAGGAATGTACCTGAGTATCTCGTTGTCAACCTGCATTGGTTTACATGTCGTGCAACTTTCCCTGGTATCCGAAAATCCATTTAGAGAGAAGATATTTACAATATTCACACACTTAAATTGGAACATCTAATTATACACCATTTCCACATAAAACATCACATAAAAGCCGTAAATAAGCTGAAACACTCGAAGTAAACACATCCAAATTGAAACGATAGCACCGACGTGTGCACGCACAATTCCAAACGAATTAAATTGTCGAATATTGCACTATTAACATTAATTTAATATAATGATGATAAAATTACCGAAACGCTATGTAAATTAATTAATTTCACATTTAGTAGTAAACAATCACTGAGTGACACAATTAGAACCATAGACTACGGCGTGAATTATAGACGACATACCACAAACAACGGAAGCACGTCAACTACGTCCCTGTTCACGCAATGGCAGTATTATTATTTTTAATCTGTGGCAAAGTACACGAAAAGCTCAACAAATCTTAAATTCATGGATCCTTTTTATATTACCCTCTGATATGCTTAAATCGATTATACATACGATAGTCAAATTTATTACATTGACTGTTTGTTGACACTAACATGAATTGATAAAAAATAATAATTACTACAACATTTATTTTAAAAATCTGTCAATTTGTAATTGGTATATATATAACTGTAAAAACCGAACTACGATAAATCTTGAGTTTTACCAGTAAATCTTAAGATTTACCGACAGGTGTTGGTATATATAAGTATTAATATAAAGTGGAACAATTTTTCGGACTTATATCATTAGAAACAGGTATAATGCTAGAGAGGTTTTACCAGAGGCGCTTGGTAAATGCTGGGATGAAAACAATAAGTACTTTTTCTTTATTTATTTCAACTACCTAGTTTTATATATATATGTCGCATCTGGTCATGCATGAGTATGGATGTTTAAAACGAAACGAAAGCCCGCGAACGGTGGCAGAATCAGGAGGTAGACACTGGGAGAAACGGAGGTACGTTTTACTGGATGTATACTTGCGCAGTGACATTTTAATAGGCCGCGAGATTTTAAGCAATGGATTTCGTGTAATCATGACAGCTACTAATTTTGCCCTGTTAGCATACATCAATGCCTGTTCCAAGACAAATTATAAATACGTGTACTTCGAGTGAAATTAATTTCTTTTTTTCTGTGAATAATTTCGATACTGATATTTCTTCCGTACGAAAAACTGAGCTAGTTGATATCATACAGCAGTACTCGGATTATTTTATTAATCGATTTCCGACTACACGTGTTAATACTGCCGAGTTAGAGATTAGGATAACACACCCCCGTCGCATTCTACAACCCTGCCCATATAGATTATCTCCCGACGAAAGTTAGGTTGCGCGTGATAGGGTTGACAATATCTCAATTATGTCAAATTCAATTGATCAAGGTTTAGAAACGCTACGTGAAGTACTGGAAATTTTAAAAAAGCTGGTTTTTCACTTAATCTTAAGAAATATTCCTTCCTTAAAACCTGCATAGAGTTCCTCGGTTACGAGGTACAGGCAGGAGGGATTAAACCAAATAAACGAAAGGTGGAGGCTCTTTCATCATTACCTAAGCCAGAGTCAATTACACAGGTAAGCACTTTATTGGTTTGGCCTAATATTTCCACCAGTTTGAACCGAACATTTCACGTTTAATGGCTGACTGCGAGTAAGTTCCCGATCAAATGGACGGCCAGCTGTGAAGTGGTACGTAAAGGTAATATTAAAACCTCTTTAAATAATAATCCTGTGCTTACGATCTACGATCCGCAGTACACGGTTAATCTCCATACTGATACCAATGCTGAGGGTTATTGCGCAGTTTCTGGTCGTGGATGGTAAGCTAAGACCTGTCGCTTATTATAGTAACCGATAGTGAAGAAATCATTGATTAACAACCGTACTTACAACTATGCTCACGATCGTATAATAAAGATGCCTGAGCCCCAAGTACCTATTGAAGTAGTAGACGATAAAGTAATTGATAATGAAATTATATCTGAATAAACCGTGTCGCAGTGTACAGGTTATTGGTTCGTTGGGTCGGAGACTGTTGTAGAGTTATCGTATCCGCAGCCTGTTAGAAATCGGTGTCTGCTTTGAGTAGTCCATATGTACGCAGTAAGCGGTAGCTCTGGCTGGTACAGTCGGATCTTGCCTTGTAGCGAAGACCATAGAATCATGGATTTGATTCGGCGTTCGAAAACGAATAAAATTGAAAAAACAATAAGTATACAGCAACAGTGTTTGCTAATAGCTATTGTCATAGCTGTTTTAAGGAGCGCGAATAAGATACCTGGAATTTTATGTGATTGATTGTTTTGGGTGGTTGAAGTGAGACAGTAATGGTCAAGCAATGAGATTATCTATTTTAATAGGCTTTAATGGTACGCGTAATTCATTCAATGGTACTTTGACTCGATAATCTTCAAATAATCCAAGTTGTTTTAGGGAAAAAAAATTGAATGTTTTTTTTTGATTGTACAGTTAAGAGCGCTTGACAGTTGTAGTCCGATTTCAATTCTTATTATGTACAGCCTAAAAACGGTACGAAGGTCAAAGTGACGGGGTTGAGGTACACTTGGCTGTACAAGTAAACGATAATAGAGCAGAATGACTTGTCTATTTGTCTTCATGGCGCAGGATTAGCCAAACGATATACTGTGGTGTGGTAATTTGTTGCAGAGTACACACAAGGAGGTGCGTCTAGTAGGATGCCCTCAGGATGTTTTCATTCACCGCCGTGCGGTTGATAATTATGAATATATACATAAAGCGGAAAAGACGAATTTATTGATACATTCGAACCAGTGACCGTCACATAGCACTGCTCAGTGTTAGGAAAACATGATGACAAAATTTATTTTAGAAAATAGGCATTACTTCTACCACTATAGCTATTTCCGAAATAAAAAAGAAAGGTGGTCGTCACGTTTCACCCGACAGATGTGAAACATCTTAGTGAATATTCCAATTTTTAATAAATAAGCATCAAAAACCAATAGAGAATATGGAATAAAATAATGAAAAGATTACAGTTTTGTTAATAAAATCAATATATTTTACTTTTTACATTAATTTTAAAAATAATTCTAAATATGTATATTCATAAATAGTAAAATAAAATAAATATAATAAAGACTAACCACTATTTAACATCTATCAGTGTTGGTAATACAGTGTATCGCTCTTAGTATTCATGTTACAATATAATACGATATTAGCTATATTAGTGCATTTATACTCGTCGAGCAAACACTCCACCAGATTATCCAATTGACAGTTTATATCGTATGTTTTATGCTGTTAAAAAAATAACAATATTTTCTAAGGCTATCGCTATTATGATTATTTTAGCTACTATTAACATAAATAGACATTAAAATTAATAATCGAATGAATAAATAGAATGTGTGTTCTTTCATTTATTCATTCGATTATTAATTTTGATTAAATTGTAAGAATCAAGCAACTTATGTTGGGTTGTTTTCGTTCTCTACAGCTTTTACAGACAATTATACAGCAATTCACCATAACTACGTGCAATGCACCTTTTGACATAATCTCTAGGTCACAAATGAAAGAAATATGCATGTCTTACACTTCTATCAACAAAATTCCGTGACAACAAAAAGTTTTGGTGGCAGACACTAGAACCCCTTACGCAAATAGAGACAAAAAGCTCAGGTTCTGTATTGCTCACCAATACATGTTCCACAATAATGCCATCTCTCTTCATGGAGGTACGGAATAACCTTAAATGAACAAATAAAATATAATCGTACTAAAATGAAATGGTTTACTAACCTTACTTCATATAAATGATTCTTAACTATCACAAAGACACAACTCATTTAGAATTATAACTGATTTGTTTTACAATATATTTAGTTGTAAGTTTTTGAACATGAACACTGCTGAATTTCTGAACGGAAGTGATAATGGCGACTGATTTAGATTAAGTAATAAAAATGTCGATAATTTTCTTTCTTATGTGATAATGTTTTCTAGGGTACAAAAAACGCTGCACCCCGGAAAAACTATTTCGTCAACAATTAGGGGTTCAAAAGCCCTAAAGTTAATCAATCTCCTTTGACGCATGACGGCATGTGAGAGCGACATGCCAACTTCTGTCGCGGCATACGGTTCGATTTTATTGCCAAGGCGTGCCAATAGATGTTTCACATAATAAATTAAAGGGGAGATTTTTTTTAAATAAACACAGGGAATTTACCACATACAATGTTATCTCACAATTACTTATGTACCTAAACAACTTCCAGTTACATAAAAACTTACGGTTTGCACTCAATCACATACCACATGAAAACCCATTGCTATTGTACTTGATAACACCATTTTGTTATGCAACAAAATTAAAAATTAAAGGCACGTGTGTATTTTTCGTTAGATCTGTGGGGGTATTCCGTAGATGCAGAAAAGAATAGATAAAGGTACTCTGTAGCCATGAATGAGACAGAGATAGTTTACCTATGTGTATTGTGTGCGTTTAATGGTACTACTGTTGCATCGTTCCCTATTAAATAAGGTATTTTGACAGGTGTTGTACAAGAGTGGTTAAGGATGGCTAGTGACACGTAACCGGTTTATGGGTACGGTTCTAGTAGAAGATGTGTATTTCCCGAATGACCATGAGTCTTTGTCTGCCCGTTTTAAATTTCTTGTATGTAAATATTAGATCAGCTGTTAATTACGTATGTTTATCAAAGCTTATAGTAGGTAGTACTTTCTTAATGCATACTTATTCACCACCGTGTTGAGAAACTAAATTTACATCGTAATAGGCTCACCTAAGCCAGTTTTTTCTAGCTAGTTAGTCAAGCATTGAAAATTAGAAGTCCGGCTGTCTAAAAAGGGTACTGAGTTCCTGCAAATGAGTACGGTTACAGCTAAATACCTGAGCAATACCTGCTATAGCAGGCTAGAAGTTCAAATGAAACAGCGTTTAAATTGACTGATATCAATAGTAATATTTATAGTTTCTTTTAATGAAAATAAAGTACGTCTGAAATAAGATATTGCATCTGTATGTATACACATTTAATGGCCATTAGAAAGTTCCTAAAGTATTAATTACAACTAATTGTAAATGTTTTTACGTTTTAGAGTACCATAATAGTATACATTCAATAAAAAAATTTCAAACTATCATAAATAATTATCTCACAGTATTACATATACACATGAAATTGACATAATGGTAGAAAGGAAGTAAATGAAATTCGATAAAAAACGATTAGAAATGTTTGTTTAATATGTCTACAAAAATGTTATATAATGTATCCATTTACAAAATGGAAAAAATATATATCTCTTTCCCTGCCTATAATAACAATACAATTTTCTACGTCTCTAATATATTTCACCTACACAATATAATTAATTACATATTATGCAGAACACTAAACGTAATACAAATAAAACTATTCAAATAATAAACTTTTTGCCAGTAATAAAAAGAATAGACACTTCTCACACACTATAGCGAGCGTCACTAAATGAACAGGCCACCTTTATCTTTTTTCAAAATAAATTGAAGATTGTTTTTAGATTCTACATTTGTCATAATAATTAAATAATTTTCACATTTCACCATCTATGTTACTTTAGCAACTATAAATCCCACAATGTATATAACTATTTGCTTAGTGTATTCTGTTAAGATCAAAAATATAGTCATGAGCAATTATTAATTTTGTTTAATCGACTTCGGAATTATTATCATTTTCTGAACCTCTAATATTATCTTTCAAAAGGTACATAGTGGAATTAATTGATTTAAAATATTTGTAAGTTTAAGAGATGTACAATTACCAGTATGAATATGTTTAAGCTCACTGTGCACAACTAACCTTAGTATGCAGCACGGAACTGTATCACTGAAGGATTATTTTTAAAACCTATATAGTCCAGTCAATAAAGCGGGGAAATAAAAAAGTTTCTTATAGGAAGACGGATCAAAAAAATTCCTTTTGCATTACCTTCTATGAGTCCTCTAGGTCATTTGTGACTAGCAAGCGAAGTGACTTTTCATATACCAGATTTTCCAGTTTTCCGAAGATTTTCCACAGTTTTTCGAAATTTACGTCTTGACGTCAGAAACATCATTATTCATCTTCAGGTGCGAGCCCAATTTGACAACACCGAAGAAAGCAGTAAAAAGTAGGAAAATTAACCAAATCGTCCGATTTTCCGATGGTGGATTCGTGACCAGCGACCCCGAAAACCTACTAGGGGACATTTTCAGTGCTTAATTTTCACATTTACTATATTTTGCATTATTTTTTTAAATAGGGGGGGGGGCTAGTCCCTTCGCTTGCTAGTCACGAATGACCTAGAGGACTCATAGAAGGTAATACAAAAAAAATTTTTTTGATCCATTTTATAAGAAACTTTTTTATTCGGTCGTTTTCCCCGCTGTATTGACTGGACTAATAGCGCTAAAAAGGAATCTCTATGATCTTTATTTAACATGTACGTTGGCAAAAAATAATTTCTGGCATCAAAGTGTTCACTATGTTAGCGTCTTCATATGATATTAGACATCTAAGTTTTAGTTTTGAAGGAATATCTGATAATTGAGCATTGCGTTTAATCAACTGCCGATTTGTTTGCTGAACCGCTAGTACTTTTTTTTATAAGTTCCTCAATAAATTAAAAAAAAAGTTGTAAACGATTTTGACATTATTATCGTTTCTACTCTCGTATTGTGCCCGCACAGAACCATAGATAAAACTAGAAGCCACACTCGAACGAGTGAGGTTACACAGATCTTGAAGAGTTGTAGTAGTAGAAGCAGAGGCGGGGTAACCCAATCCTATGCCAAATAAAGTAACCTTAAATTTAAACTTTGTTGATAGTGTACTTTCTAAAACGATGGACAATGGCGTACTATGTAGTAGTAAAAAAAATAATTAAAACTTTATTTCAACAAGTTTGAACTTATATAACGAAACATGGATGTATTTAATACACTCAGATTTTCGCGATTGTTATACATTGAATTAAACATGTTCAACAAAAATAAATAAAACACGTGATACTTCCGTAAAAATTATTTAATTCAATTTAATACACTCATCAAAAGAAGAACTAAAAAATTGCGTCACACATCACTACACGTTATTTTTGGCACTTACAAAAATACATCATAATATTTTCTTTTGTTTACATAACTAAAACAAGCTAAAAGTTGTGATGTATGTAGCTAAAAGGTGTATCTATACCTATGTAATCATGTATTGTACTCATAATATTCAGAGGAGTATTAAACGAGCCTTCATTAAAGACAGTCGTTTCAATTAAATAACTCAATACATGGCGACCCTGCCAGTTCGGCAGCGCCAGTTCGTTCGCGATCCGACACCACGAGCCCTATAATTTATTATTGTATATCTGAAGATAAATTTCCTTTGCCCAATATAACAGAAATTTTAGATTTTTTTTATACTACGTCGGGAGGCATACAAGCATACGGCCCACCTGATGTTAAGCGGGTAACGTAGCCTATTAACGCTTGCGACATATTAATTATCACTCGCGCGATGCCTCCTCTGCTGCTTACACTGCAACTCCTTGGGAGCTTACTGGTGACCTCACTTACACGCAGGAACACAACAGCCCTCTAGCGAGTTGTTATTTGGCTGCCGTTTTCTGTGAGATGGAGGTACTACCCCAGACGGACTGCTTTGATGTGTCCTACCTCTCTTAAAACTCACTCTCTCTCTTGGACTCACTCTCTGGTTCCGTTTATTTTTCGCATCTAGATTTATATCAAGGATATTTCCAAGTGACCTTAGATAAGGACAGCCGAAGCTGTGCGGCTACTACTAACACAGGTCAATATCAAATTAAAAGACTTCCGATGGGATTAAAAATTAGCCCGAGTTCTTTTGCTCGTGTAATGTCAGTGGCTATGTCTAGCTTACCGTATGAAAAATGATTTGTTTATTTGGACGATTTAGTTATTTTTGGCCGTAACCTTAAAATTCATAACCGAAATTTGACAGATGTATTCGAGAGACTTAGAAAAATAAATTTGAAATTAAATCCAGAAAAGTGCATGTTTTTAAGGAAGGAATGTTGTACTTAGGGCACGTTGTATCGGAAAAAGGCGTTTTACCGAACCCATCTAAAATTGAAATAGTAAAAAGTTATCCAATACAAATAAATACTGATGAAGTCAAGCGATTTGTTGCCTTCAGCAACTATTATCGGAAATTTATTAGAAATTTTGCGGAAATTACAGCTCCTTTAAATAAATTAACTAGGAAATATGAACAATTTATTTGGACTGAGGAATGTACAACAGCTTTTGAAAATTTAAAAGAAAAATTAAGATCTCCTCCAGTATTACTTTCCTGACTTTTTTGATAGTAGTAGATAGTAATGAATTTATAGTACAAACCGATGCATCAGAAGTGCTATGGGATCGATTTTATACAATCAAAATATGAAACCGATAGCTTATGCTAGTAGACCCTTGAATAAAGCGGAGTTAAATTACCCTACGATTCAAAGAGAGTTCGACCATAT
Organism: Pyralis farinalis; assembly: GCA_947507595.1. NCBI lineage: Eukaryota > Metazoa > Arthropoda > Insecta > Lepidoptera > Pyralidae > Pyralis > Pyralis farinalis. Next base: position 7,592,263 of record OX382270.1, read on the forward strand.
TTATATGGCCGAATATTTACAATTATAACCAACTATAAACCATTAATTTATCTATTCTCAATGCAAAATCCCTCTGCAGGAGCAGGCTTTTAAAATTTAGGCTATTGCTAGAAGAGTACGATTTCAAAATTAAATACATAAAAGGTAAAGAAAATAGTGTTGCTGACGCCTTGTCTAGAATTATGATAACATCTAATACTTTGAAAGATATGAACAAACAGAAAAATACGACTAAGACATTTACTGTATAAGCTATTGCATATTATTTTATTGTATGTTAGATGGTATGCTACGAAAAATGTTTAAATAAAAGTTTAAAAATAAGCAAATGTTTGCCAAAAAAGGCAAAAATTCCTCATGCATAGCATGACTTCTTGCTCTAAATATCCGTCTGGGGAAGCACCTCCACCTTACTTACAGTTACAAAAGTGTACGATTTACCCGTTACCACTTAACTATTTTCACAATATTGGCAAAGAAAAATAACTCGTCTTGAAATACCACTACTTACTAGCGCAATCTAGTGGGTGTAGAGCACACCTCGTATTGCACTATCACATACTACTATTCTACTACCTAGCGCTAGGTATCGCTGCGATGAATAAAACCTGCCTCCTCCTTTTCAGCCGGCGGCCTTACATCTCCGTCCAGACCGTGACCGGTTGCTGCCGGCCACCTCTGCCCGGGCCTCCAATTAACTTTATTTAGATCCATCCCACGCGAGTCCTTAAAGCCAGAAATAGCCGAACTTTTAGAATCCGCTTTTTTAAATATTATTTGTAAATATTTTTATTATTTATTAGTTTTAAATAAATTTATTTCCTTTTGGTAGACCCTTTTTTAATTAGTAAACTTACAGTGTTCAACCTAAACACTCGCACATCAACAACGAACTCAGCGCGCTGCGTACACTCGAGAAGACGCGTCGGTTACCGGCGTGAGGGTTTCAAATAGGGTTGCTATTCAAACAAAGCGACTTTGTACTGCCGGATAAGTACAAGTACAACACAGCGATGCAATGCCTCGAGTTAGTTGAGAAGAAACTCGACAAGAACGTTGAACTAAAGCTGCGCTATGAAATACAAATGAATACCCTGATACAGAGCGACTACGCAGAGAAGGCTCCTGAAGTGAAAAGCGACAGAACTTAGTACCCGCCACACTTTGCAGTTATCAACACGCAGAAGCCCGAGAAACTACGCATCGTGCACGACGCGGCAGCCAGGACCTGAGGTCTCAGCCTTAATGACATGCTGCTGTCTAGGTCTGACCTCATATAGTCTCTACCCGGAATACTGATGAGGTTTCATCAACGCTCGGTAGCAGTCGCAGCTGACATCAAAGATATGTTTCTGCGCATCAACATGCGTGAAGAAGACCGAGACATGCAAAGATTTCTGTAGAGAGAAGACAGAAGAGCGTGATCTTCGGCGTCATGGCGTCACCGTGCACGACGATCTACATAAAAACAAGAACACCGAGGAATTCAAGGCAGTTTCCCGAGGCAGCAGTGATAGCGAACCACTACGTAGACGACTATCTGGCCAGCTTTGCACGAAGGAGCTCGCCATTCAAGTATCAAGACAAGTCGCTCACATACACAAGCGACCGAATTATTATCTTCAACGCTGGGCATAGAACTCAACAAAATTGCGCGTCGAGTTCTCTACATCAACTTAGCACTTGGTACAACTCGATGGGACGATATTGGGCATGATATGGGAACCGAATGAAGACAGCCTGGGCTTCAACATCAATGAACATAAGTTTCCGTCTTCAATATTAAAAGGCATGAAAACACCGACGTAGCCGCATCGACGGTGAAGATGTCTTGCAGAACTTAAAAAGAACAATGACTAAACATATCTATCTATAACTTCCCGCCAAATCCCTTGCGGGCTAGGCAGAAAGAACCGAGCGCCTTTGTTATTTAATATTAACCTAACAGTCAAAAGTTTGTACCAGAGAATACTTTTCAAAAATACATATAAAAACACACTATGAACACACACACTATAATATACCAATAATATAACTATACTATACCAATAATATTGTCTTTTCATAACAAACTTACTTGTCATACATACACGAGATCAATAATCTCAATATCATCTACCAATTCAGACTCAATTATTTAAATCATGAAATAAGACATTCTTCTAAATTGTCCTATTCCTTATGTCCTGCTAATAAGAAGTATGCTCAATATGGATTTAGATCCAAAAAATCTACTGTAGATGCAGTAGTTGAATTAACGCAGGTCGCGAACACCTAAACTGAACTTATTTCAGGATTAGAACAGGATTATTTCAGTAATAGAACAGCAGTGTGTAAAAATAGTTAATTACATCTAGTATTCGTAAACTTATTATCTTTTTTTAAACAACTAGATTGGCGAACAAACATGCGCCCCGCATCAGATGGTAAGCGGTCACCGCAGGACGTTATTCACGCGCTGTCAATTTTGTGACCTGAGGATGTTTCGTCACAGTAGCTACCCAGCAATTTCTCTGCCATATCTCACTCTTTAAATCCAACACACTATATAAATATAGCTGCTTGGCGGTAGAAATACGTGAGACAGAGGTCGTCATGCAGACGACTTTTGTACAAAGTCTCTCTCTGGTATCTTGAAAAATCTTCGTCACGTTACGGATGAAAAGCTGATCAAAACTGTATATTTTGCGTTTGGTCAATGGTTACTTACCTATTACATAACATCATGGGACGAAGCGATCTTGAAAGTGAGTCATTTTCTGTCAGTTGGGTGATAATCCAACTGAGGATCTATATAAGCAATGAGAAGTATTGACAGTGAGACAACTTCATATTCTTTATACCGTATTAAAACAAGATTCCGTAGCAATTATGCACCAAATATAAATAAATGACAAGCGAAGGAAAGTCGAGAGTCTGTACAAATTGACTATTATTCAATTCAAAATCAGCACATCAACATTTCTGATATCAAGGAGTTAATCTATACAATAAAATAATTCGAACAATACCAATATATTCTCTGTCGAAATTAGTATGTAAATCTACTGTCAAAAAATGGTTACAAAAATTCAATTATGTAGATACGGAAAAACTATTATAACCAGTTGAGAATGCGCAAGCTTGCATTGCCAGAGGAACAACACCTGGCTCGTCAATTATATAACAATTCATTTTTTTTTATTTGTCGGCCATTTTGACCATGTTCCTTTAGAGATGGGAACGGTGTTCCTGAACACTCCTATTCTACTTTGTTATGCTGAATCCGAATCTGAAGTCAAAATTCGAATATTCGAAAAAAAGCGACAGACAAACATATAGAAGTCATATAGGAATGGTGTTCCTGAAAAGCACAACAGTTGTTAATATGTGCACTTTACACATCACACACGCACTGACATCATTAAAATCATAATTATTGCCATTTTAACTCACTCTATATTTATAAATCTGAGTACATAACTACGAGTATTTACCTTTTATAATCCTACTATATAATATTATAAATGTGAAAGTTTGTATGTATGTTTTTTGTTTGTTGCTCTTTCCCACTTAAACGGCTGAACGGATTTGAATGAAATTTGGCACGTAGATAGATTATGATCTGGATTAACACATAGGCTATGATATTTGACTCAACGCGGGCGGAACCGCGGGCAGCAGCTAGTTCGGTATAATCTTGGCGCAGGTCAATGAAGTCAGTAAACGTATGCATTACACTTTTCATTCACTCAAGCGGCTTCAGAATTTTTTACCATTCAAAACTAAAGTTATGCTTGCTCAGTCTCTTTTACTCCCTATTCTTGACTACGCTGATGTTTGCTATTTAGATGCGACTGAAGAGCTACTCAACAAATTAGAACGCCTACAAAACCTGGCTATTCGTTATATTTACGGTTTGCGTAAATATGACCATATTTCCGAATTTCGTACAAGATTGAAGTGGCTCCCTATCCGCCTTCGCAGAAATGTGCACATATTATGCTGTCTGTACAAAATCCCTAACCCTGAGACTCCCCAATACCTTCGATTCCGGTTTTCACTTAAATCAACTACTATCCGTTCCCAACGTCCTTGTCTAACCAAAACTTTGTATTATATCCATCATCCAATACTATCTTTTACTTTCGTTCTTTCACTATTAATGCTGCACAGCTGTGGAACAAATTACCACTACAAATACGGGACAGTTGCACTGTAATTACTTTCAAGAAAAGGTTGAGAGAGTACACTCACAATAAGTGATATTATATGTATAGTGATATTATATGTATATACTTATATCTGTAGTTATTTATATGTAATGATAATATAATAATGATATTATTAAAGACTATGTATTTTAAATGTGAATATGTGTATGTATTTCATATGTATGTATTTATGTATGTGCGTATTTTTGCATATAAATTAGTGTATGAAATTTGTTAATATGGTATATTTAGTTTCGCATAACTTTTTAACTCCCGGCCAAAATAAAATTACTGCACACACGAGATAAGCTTACCATTGTACACTATTTTCAATGTAACTAACTCTGTGTGTAATGTTATGCAATAAAGAATATATATATATATATATATAATCGCTTTTCACTTGTACCATCACCAACTTCGTAAGGAAGGCATTGATACTATTTACAAGTAGAGCGAGTGAGAGATTAGTCTCCGTGAATGAGTAGCGGTTAAAAAATTAATCGGAAGTACCCCACATTTAGAATGTAGTTGGCTCATAAGTCTGCAAATATTGTGATATCTTTTCTGTTGTTATACTTGCTTGTCTATTGGCAGTTTATGTTATAGTGAATTGTGTAATGTTTAAAATATCTAATGTAATAACCTTTTTGAATAATATATTTTGTAAAACCTTTTTAGAGATATACACTACATTGTCTCTGTGAACCGAATGATGTTGAACCGAATGATTTTAAATTTTCAAATTATAGATGTTTAGGACGTAATCCGAAAAACAAGTCAGTCTGGAACTAGTTTTGAAGAAGAAAAGATTGAGGGCACCGCGTTGGGAGACCTCCAGCCTCCTGCTGTGGGCTACGTGGTGAACCGTCGGGAATTTATTCACTTTTCCAAACCCGTTAAACACCGGACGTCTAACTAATCCCAATTATAAAACCTACAGCCTCTGTTGTGGACCACGGCGGCTGACGGAGTTACCGCTGCGGTGTTGGTCCGTAAGCCGGTCCACCAACAACTTCTACATCTGCGTGCTGGCTAGCACGCTAACCAGCTGTCTACAGTCGTCGGCCACTATAGCCGGCGGCCTCTCAGTGCACACTCCAGTGAACCTAACAGTGATATTCCGGTTAGACAAAGATAACGCGAATTCTTAAAGACCCTTCTTAGCCGTTATATACTCGATGTCTGTGACACAGGATCTAATCCTACTTCAGACACCAGCTCCTCCACATGCTAGGTTAACGATGATGTCAAGATTTAAAGAACAAGATGATTGAACGGAATATAAGCATTATTGGTTTGTGAACGAACGCCCCCTGTTTATATTGAGTATTTGCAAGGATCAAAATTGGTGGATTCAGTTAAATATATGTAATGCAAAGTACATAATAATAATATGGTAAAATAAAAAAATATTGTAATTGGTTCCCTGGCATGATACCCATAATACACCAAATAAATGTTAAGATTTCTGTCGAACATTTTGATTTATAATATTTATTTACATAATTCCAAAATCGGAAATATATTATTTTTTTATATACAACGTCGGGAGGTATATAAGCATACGGCCCACCTGATGTAAAGCATTTACCGTAGCCTATTACGTTCGTAATTATGTTAAGTATCACTTGCGCGATGTCTCCTCTGCTACTCCTTACACAACAACTCCTTAGGAGCTTACTGGTGACCTCCCAGTTCACACGCAGGAACACAATAACCCTCTAAGGAGTTGTTATTTGGCTACGATTTTCTGTGAGGTAGAGGTACTTCCCCAGACGGGCTGCTTTGATGCGTCCTACCTCTCTAAAACATCTAGTACAAGACAAACAGACATGTTCATGCACACAAATGTTTTTCTTGTGTGGGAATCGAACCCACGAACGTTGGTGTCAAAGTCGCGTCATTCACGACTGAGTCACTGAGCTGGTCAAAATTCGTCGTCTTAATTATCAAACTATTTAAACCTTTCACTTCGCTGCAGCAATAATATAGTAGAATACGTACCAACACTGCACTTTCCTAAATACGTACCTAGCGTGAATTATTTTGTACGTGCCTATTACAATTGGTATTTAATAAACGGTACCTACAGCGACACCTGTTGACATATTTACGAAACAAAACGATAACGACTCATTTTACGCGATATCTATCATTAGCAAGGTAATGGAAATATATACATGGTATATATTAAAAGTTTGGTATATAAATATACCTTCTTCATCTTCATTAATCTTCGGCTTCATTAATTCAAAATTAAAATCGTAACTGTCGTAAATCTCGTGTCTGTAGGTTAAAGGAATCTTCTCAGAAAGTGAGGACTCGTGAACGTGAAATTTTGCATAATTGCGTAACATACTGACTACTTAGAAACCGGCGAGCGTCCATGACAAGAGCGATGAATGTTAAATAAGCGAGTAGGGTATGTAAGGATCGAGTCATGTAGCGCTCGGTTCCCTCTGCCTACCCCGCAAGGGATTTGGCATGAATTTATACATACGTACTGACTAGTAATACTCACTTGATTTTTATTTTAAATTATGTGTAACGATTAGTTACTATTAAAAATAAAGTATGTTTGGACGACTATGTATTTAAAAACCCTGGCATTCTGTGATGTAAAACTAATAAGTATAAATTACATTTCAAACTACCTTTGATAAGCTTATATTGAAGTCAAATTAGTTGATTTTTCATAGTTACGTACTTGTAAAAATCGTATTAGGGGATTTTTGTTAAATTTATGGCAATACTTGGCGGTCGTAACGACACGCTACATGTCGCATTTGCGTTTTTTTTTTATACAACTAGATTGGCAAACAAACAAGCATGCGGCCCGCATCAGATGGTAAGGGGTCACCGTAGCCTATAGACGCTCGCAACCCCACGAAGATGTTACTCACGCGCTGCCAATTTTGTGACCTAAGGATGTTTCGTCACAGTACCCAGTTAATGTTTTATCTATCTACCCAGTAATTTCTCTGTCATATCATATCTCACCCTTTAAACAGGAACACAACTATGTAAAGACAGCTGCTTGGCGATAGAAATAGGTGAGACAGAGGTTACCCATGCAAACGACTTTTGTACAAAGTCTTTTTCTGGTAAAATTGGGTCTTTAATTTGTGAAGAGCACCCGAACGGGGAGGACGAACCTGGCATGAAAGTGCATAATTAGAAACATTCTAATATATATTTTTTTTCAAATGTTTCTAATATCGAAATTATAAAGTACAAAGTTTATAGGATAGGTATGTAACATTGTGTATTTTTTTTTCTTCATATTGACTTGGTTACTTTGTGAGTGTTTTGTGTTAATTGTGATTTTGAATTGTTCCAGGTTTCCTCGTAGGGCGCCGCCATCATGGCGTCGGACGAACAATTTTCACTATGTTGGAACAATTTCCACGCAAACATGTCAGCAGGCTTCCATGGCCTGCTGTCGCGTGGAGATTTAGTAGATGTAACTTTAGCTGCCGAGGGCAGGTTATTGCAGGCACACAAATTAGTTTTATCAGTATGTTCTCCCTATTTTCAAGAAATGTTCAAAATGAACCCTACGCAGCATCCAATAGGTATGTGAAATATTTTGCAAAAAATATTTTCAATGATTTATTTTAACGAGCGTTATTTTTCATACTAATTTGTGTGTTTTCTCTTTTCAGTATTTTTAAAAGATGTTAGTCATTCTGCGTTAAGAGACTTATTACAGTTTATGTACCAAGGTGAAGTTAATGTTAAACAAGAAGAATTAGCGTCGTTTATTAATACAGCGGAACAGCTTCAAGTGAAAGGTTTAACCGGTAATCAAAATGAAGAAAGTTCCACGCCATGCAAACCAAAGCCGACTTCGAGGCCAGGCCCGAGGTCGTCACAACAAAGGCAATCTGTTATGAAGTTAGAGACTGATTTAGATTCTAAGCCCTCCTCAACACCCGTAGCCATTAAGAGGCCGAACAGGCCATCAATAGCATCAAATAATTCCTCATCTTCACAAAGTGGACCTGCGAAACGGAAATGTGTGGACCCATTAGAAGCCGGACCGTCTGGATCGGCGAAAGATGAATTCGTTACGATACCGGACGAGGATGAAAACAATGCCGTGGCACCCAAAATGGAACCCGAATTTGTTAACGAAAGTATGTGGGATGATGACGATGATGGCGCTAACAATGACGAAACTAATTTCGGCGAGGACGACTCTAATATGGAAATGACAGGTAAATTAATTTTCCTTATAATTTAAATCTGTGTAATTATATATTTGCAAATGTTAACACTTTTTTAAATTCCAGGTTTTGATGGTTCGGCAACTGGCGATGGTAATATTAGTGGTGGCGGCGAAGGTGGAGCTGTAGGCGACGCACAAGGTAGGTTTGCAAATTCCTTTTGAAGGACAGTTTGACACACTTGCTCGTGCCTAAACTGTCCCATGAATGTATGTAATGCACATGATCATGTTTTTCAATTTGGATTAATTACCAATGATCATGTACATTTTAGATGTAGAATGAAATTTGTAAGTTAGATTAGCGTAGTCTTAGATTATTTGTTAGATTCATTTTGACTGTTGCAGGATTATGCGAAGGCTATGCTTTCATGCACTGATAAGCATAGTCTCGCAAGGTACTTCTGTTTGTATATTGCAACCTTTGGTATTGGTGGTATATACTGTGGGTAAAGTATTGGTCAAAGGTAAAAATGTTGGTTTGGTTTTGAAAGGTAAACTGTACAGGTACCGTCTTCAAATCGGTATTGGTAAGGTTTTGTTGGTTTTCAATCTGTCTACAGTTTGAATAAATAATATACTGCAGGTAAAATAGGTTTTACTTTTCGCAATGGTAACCCGACGTTTTTTAATGGACTTCACACGTGTTGGTGTTCATGGTTTGTAAAGGTATGTATTCTTTGGTAGCGATATGTAGGTACACCTACAAATGTAAGTATGTAGATACACCTACAAATGTCAATGTGTATATAGTATGCATACGCTTTGACACAATACATAATGGTAATTGCGTGGTTTCCTATTCTCCCAACTCTCCCTTACCTTTACACCTCCATACAGATCTACCTCTTCGCCTGTTGACGGCCCTTGCGTTTTTCCCCTACAACTATCGCTCCCCACCGTTCATGCTTCCACCCCGACCAACGGTAATATTACACAACCTTCCCCCCCCCCCCCCCCCATACTCTTCTAACCGCATTTTTACTCCTCTTCACGCACCCACCGCCACGATTCATAGTCTTCCTCCAGAGATCCCTTCGTGCTTTCGCGAACCACGCGGTCTAAAATTATTTTAGTGTAGGTAACTAGATACACCTACCTACGTAATGTGGTCAATTTACTACGAAAAAAGGGTATGTACCCGGTATGATTTAAGAAGCACGGAGCCCGATGCAGTTTGTCAAAATGGTAAAAAAACCTATTACATATTGTCTATGATTTGTTCTTTTTGACAAAAATCGTTTAAATTGAACATCAAAATTCTTAAAAGAAACCTATATTATGTAGGTACCTATTGATTTAAATTCTTAATCCTGCGTGACGTTTTGGTTCATAATATCTAAAATATTAACATGTCCATAGTATGTATCAAAATGTCTATTTATTCATTAGGTCTAAAGTATTAAAATGCGCAAAACATATATAGGTAAATGCGATGCAATCAAATAGAATATAATTATGATTCAATGAGAGCCACTATGATCAAGTGTTGAATGAAATATATTATGGATAAAGGTTGTTTCCACCTTTTTAGATATAAAACCACTTATGATAGTACTGGCCACTTAAAAAAGGATTGTCAAGTTTTTTTTTATACTACGCTACGTCGGGAAGCATACGGCACACACCTCGTGTAAAGTGCGTACCTACCGTAGCATATTAACGCTTGCGATGTACCTATTAAGTATCGCTCGCGCGATGCCTCTGCTGCTAACGCAGCAACTCCAACTCCAAAAGAGTTTTCTGGTGACCTCACTCGCACACAGGAACACAACAAGCCTTTAGGGAGTGGTTATTTGGCTGCGTTTTTCTGTGAGGTGGAGGTACTTCCCCAGGCGGGCTGCTATGTTGCGCTCTACCTCTATAAAACATCCAGACCAAGACAAACAGACATGTTCATGCACACAAATGTTTGCCTTATGTAGGAATCGAACCCACGAGCGTTGGTGTTAAAGTCGCGTCATTCACTACTGAGCCACCGAGCTCGTCAAAAAGTCAAGTTCAATGTGAGTTACAGTCTAAAATCCTTTTGGTTCACGTCTCTCTTTATTTCCGTACCACGAATTTATAAAAATGTATATTATTTGTCATTTTATTGTAAGAGGAAGCAATTTTAGTTACATAAATATTTTCAAGTGTCTACTATGCCATGTCCATAAGACATGAATAAATAAATCAATTACATACGTTTTAGTCTATTGCAATAAATAGACGTTTTAATACTATAGTAATTTTGATTACACGGACGTTTTTAACTGGTCATTTTTAATAATTAGACATTTTGGTAATATGGACGTTTTGATATTGTAGACCTTATGAACCCAATACCTAACCTATCTACCAAGCCGATTTTCTTTACAATTTTCATTTTTGATGTTGCATTTTGTACGAAGTGTGTTATAGGTAATTAAAAATAAAATCTTGACTTATATATAGGTAACAAATTAGTTGTGTAACCATTCAAATCCAAACACCTACTTGGTCATTGCAGTTTCTAAAAATCTTGGACTTGCATGAACATGGGAGAATAACAAAAATGACCAGAGCCATTCGGCTCACTTCCCAAAATGTGCTCAGGCTGCATAATGCGCATTTCGCCCAATGTCTCCTTTTCACAAGGTCCCTATCCCAGCCCGACACAACGACATTTACCAGAGGGAGACTTTGCACAAAAGTCGATCAATGGATTTACTCACTGTTTACATGGGAAATTTAGCCACTGACCGCTACAGCTAGATTGGCAAACAAGCATGCGGCCGGATCAGATGGAAAGCGGTCACCGCAGCCTATTGACGCTCGCAACACAGCGGGGATGTTACTCGCGCGCTGCCAATCTTGTGACCTAAGGATGTTTCGTCACAGTACCCAGTAATTTCTCTGCCATATCTCACCTTTCAAACCGGAAATAGGTGAGACAAAGGTACCCATGCAGACGACTTTTGTGCAAAGTCTCCATCTGGTACGTGTAGGCGTGTCGGGCTGGGCTAGACGAGAGCCAGTCTTCAGCTATTATAAAGTTCGAACCATTGGTTCCGAGCCAGGTTTGGGTAGTTCGTGCCTTGTGACTAGGTGCGGATTCTGCTGGAAAGTCCGCTGTACATTTTCAAAAATTGTATTGCTGAGAGGTTCCGCAACACTGTCCAAGACAGTCTCTTGATACACTTTGGCTGAAATCTTCACTTCTTTTTCACAAAAATGAAGCTTTGCGACTCTTTGATAAGACACCCTCCACCATAACAATACAGACGCAGGATGATGACCACGTTGTATCTTTCCGAATACTTGGGCGGCTTCTTTAGATCTACGTGTGTACACTTTGTCATTTGGCTTGTTGTATCGTGAATTTTTTTTCTATCGTGAAATTTTTTTCATCAGTAAAGAGGATACTTTCGTGCCTTTCACCTGCGTATCGGGACAGAAGGCAGTTTGATCGATCCACTCTCTTCAACTGTAGAGATTGTTTTTATTTTTATATCACTAAGGTGGTAATCGAGCATACGGCCTGCCTGATGGTAAATAGTCACCGTAGCCTATGGACATTTGCAACACCAGGGGTGCCACTCATGCGTTGCCGACCTTTTAAAAACCTCTTCACGCATTTCGTGAAGAATTCCATGCTGTAGTCCCTTTGAAAACCCTCGGCTGGGAGCTCATTCCACAGTTTGAGAGTTCTCGGAAGAAAACTTCTCTGGAACCGCACAGTACGCGACCGTTGCGGTTCCAGCGTGTGAGGGTGAACTCCCCGCCCACGGCGAGCGGTGCGATTATAAAAAGTATTGATTTAGCGCATGTCCTTATATCGACGATAAGCGCCGGTCTCAGGTCATCAGGTCTTGTTTTATTATACGCGGCAGAGTCCTAGAGGGAATCTTGTTTTCTCGCGATAAGATTTTTTGTTTCCTAAGGGGGTTTTGGGGAATTCTGACTTTAACAGCCTTTGCAGTTCTAACAGAACGCGGCCGCCTCTATCTTTTAGAGTCTTCAACAGAGGGAGTGTTGGTATACCTGTAGACAGTACGATCTACGACCATACGGCTGACACCAAGCTTTTGAAGCGTCTCGAATATGATCGACACCTCCATACCTACTTTGTACAAGGCAATCACTGCAATCCTATTTTCTTTAATACCCCATTCCATATTGTAATTTGATAATAAACACGAAAACTAAACTAAACTATGGCTTCCCTGAAAATTTTTTTTTGTTCAGAGAAGCCAGAGTTATACATACATAGTACTTGAGCATTATTGGAGATTTGGGAATTTTGAAACCTTTGGACGTTATGAACTGAAAGGACAATGAGTTGTGTAATAATTTGTTTCGTCACTTTAAACCTATTAAAAAACTTTCGACGGAGAAATAAATGACTTTACAGTAGATAGGTACCCATTTTTGCAGAAAATGAAGCAGTCCTTGTGCATAGCGATTTGTTGTGTTAAAGCCAGTAGGTAAGTGTCTGTTAGTTACGATGACCGTTTTAAATTATGCGGACGGTATGTGTTACTGCGAGTGTCTGAGACACCAGACTGCACTTGGGGTGCGAATTTCATAGTTAGCAACGGTGTAATAACGTACGAGCTTATTTTATAACAAGACGTTAGGCACATTGTTGCTTGTTTGCATTCGTGTAGCATTGAAAATGTAACTTTGCTGTATTTTCGAATAACAAGTGACATTATGCGAGGGACCTTGTGAAAAGGAGACATTGAGCGAAATGCGCATTATGCAGACTGAGCACATTTTGGGAATGGCTCTGGTCATTTTTAGGGTTCCGTACCCAAAGGGTAAAACGGAACCCTATTACTGAGGCTCCGCTGTCCGTCCGTCTGTCACCAGGTTGTATCTCATAAACCGTGATAGTTAGATAGGTAGTTGAAATTTTCACAGATGTATTTCTGTTGCCGCTATAACAACAAATACCATACAACAAACGTGATTTTTTTGCTCGATATTGATAACGGCAACAGGTAGACACTTGAAATATTCACAGAATATTCAGTTATATATTCACTTTAAGAACAAATATTTAAATTAAAATAAAACAAGTATTTAAGGGGGGCTCCCATACAACAAACGTGTTTTTATTTTTGCCGTTTTTATAGATAATGGTACGGAACCCTTAGTGCGCGAGTCCGACTCGCACTTGGCCGATTTTGTTATTCTCCCATGTTCATGCAAGTCCAAGATTTTTAGAAACTGCAATGACCAAGTAGGTGTTTGGATTTGAATGGTTACACAACTAATTTGTTACCTATATATAAGTCAAGATTTTATTTTTAATTACCTATAACACACTTCGTACAAAATGCAACATCAAAAATGAAAATTGTAAAGAAAATCGGCTTGGTAGATAGGTTAGGTATTGGGTTCATAAGGTCTACAATATCAAAACGTCCATATTACCAAAATGTCTAATTATTAAAAATGACCAGTTAAAAACGTCCGTGTAATCAAAATTACTATAGTATTAAAACGTCTATTTATTGCAATAGACTAAAACGTATGTAATTGATTTATTTATTCATGTCTTATGGACATGGCATAGTAGACACTTGAAAATATTTATGTAACTAAAATTGCTTCCTCTTACAATAAAATGACAAATAATATACATTTTTATAAATTCGTGGTACGGAAATAAAGAGAGACGTGAACCAAAAGGATTTTAGACTGTAACTCACATTGAACTTGACTTTTTGACGAGCTCGGTGGCTCAGTAGTGAATGACGCGACTTTAACACCAACGCTCGTGGGTTCGATTCCTACATAAGGCAAACATTTGTGTGCATGAACATGTCTGTTTGTCTTGGTCTGGATGTTTTATAGAGGTAGAGCGCAACATAGCAGCCCGCCTGGGGAAGTACCTCCACCTCACAGAAAAACGCAGCCAAATAACCACTCCCTAAAGGCTTGTTGTGTTCCTGTGTGCGAGTGAGGTCACCAGAAAACTCTTTTGGAGTTGGAGTTGCTGCGTTAGCAGCAGAGGCATCGCGCGAGCGATACTTAATAGGTACATCGCAAGCGTTAATATGCTACGGTAGGTACGCACTTTACACGAGGTGTGTGCCGTATGCTTCCCGACGTAGCGTAGTATAAAAAAAAACTTGACAATCCTTTTTAAGTGGCCAGTACTATCATAAGTGGTTTTATATCTAAAAAGGTGGAAACAACCTTTATCCATAATATATTTCATTCAACACTTGATCATAGTGGCTCTCATTGAATCATAATTATATTCTATTTGATTGCATCGCATTTACCTATATATGTTTTGCGCATTTTAATACTTTAGACCTAATGAATAAATAGACATTTTGATACATACTATGGACATGTTAATATTTTAGATATTATGAACCAAAACGTCACGCAGGATTAAGAATTTAAATCAATAGGTACCTACATAATATAGGTTTCTTTTAAGAATTTTGATGTTCAATTTAAACGATTTTTGTCAAAAAGAACAAATCATAGACAATATGTAATAGGTTTTTTTACCATTTTGACAAACTGCATCGGGCTCCGTGCTTCTTAAATCATACCGGGTACATACCCTTTTTTCGTAGTAAATTGACCACATTACGTAGGTAGGTGTATCTAGTTACCTACACTAAAATAATTTTAGTACCGCGTGGTTCGCGAAAGCACGAAGGGATCTCTGGAGGAAGACTATGAATCGTGGCGGTGGGTGCGTGAAGAGGAGTAAAAATGCGGTTAGAAGAGTATGGGGGGGGGGGGGGGGGGAAGGTTGTGTAATATTACCGTTGGTCGGGGTGGAAGCATGAACGGTGGGGAGCGATAGTTGTAGGGGAAAAACGCAAGGGCCGTCAACAGGCGAAGAGGTAGATCTGTATGGAGGTGCAAAGGTAAGGGAGAGTTGGGAGAATAGGAAACCACGCAATTACCATTATGTATTGTGTCAAAGCGTATGCATACTATATACACATTGACATTTGTAGGTGTATCTACATACTTACATTTGTAGGTGTACCTACATATCGCTACCAAAGAATACATACCTTTACAAACCATGAACACCAACACGTGTGAAGTCCATTAAAAAACGTCGGGTTACCATTGCGAAAAGTAAAACCTATTTTACCTGCAGTATATTATTTATTCAAACTGTAGACAGATTGAAAACCAACAAAACCTTACCAATACCGATTTGAAGACGGTACCTGTACAGTTTACCTTTCAAAACCAAACCATTTTTACCTTTGACCAATACTTTACCCACAGTATATACCACCAATACCAAAGGTTGCAATATACAAACAGAAGTACCTTGCGAGACTATGCTTATCAGTGCATGAAAGCATAGCCTTCGCATAATCCTGCAACAGTCAAAATGAATCTAACAAATAATCTAAGACTACGCTAATCTAACTTACAAATTTCATTCTACATCTAAAATGTACATGATCATTGGTAATTAATCCAAATTGAAAAACATGATCATGTGCATTACATACATTCATGGGACAGTTTAGGCACGAGCAAGTGTGTCAAACTGTCCTTCAAAAGGAATTTGCAAACCTACCTTGTGCGTCGCCTACAGCTCCACCTTCGCCGCCACCACTAATATTACCATCGCCAGTTGCCGAACCATCAAAACCTGGAATTTAAAAAAGTGTTAACATTTGCAAATATATAATTTCACAGATTTAAATTATAAGGAAAATTAATTTACCTGTCATTTCCATATTAGAGTCGTCCTCGCCGAAATTAGTTTCGTCATTGTTAGCGCCATCATCGTCATCATCCCACATACTTTCGTTAACAAATTCAGGTTCCATTTTGGGTGCCACGGCATTGTTTTCATCCTCGTCCGGTATCGTAACGAATTCATCTTTCGCCGATCCAGACGGTCCGGCTTCTAATGGGTCCACACATTTCCGTTTCGCAGGTCCACTTTGTGAAGATGAGGAATTATTTGATGCTATTGATGGCCTGTTCGGCCTCTTAATGGCTACGGGTGTTGAGGAGGGCTTAGAATCTAAATCAGTCTCTAACTTCATAACAGATTGCCTTTGTTGTGACGACCTCGGGCCTGGCCTCGAAGTCGGCTTTGGTTTGCATGGCGTGGAACTTTCTTCATTTTGATTACCGGTTAAACCTTTCACTTGAAGCTGTTCCGCTGTATTAATAAACGACGCTAATTCTTCTTGTTTAACATTAACTTCACCTTGGTACATAAACTGTAATAAGTCTCTTAACGCAGAATGACTAACATCTTTTAAAAATACTGAAAAGAGAAAACACACAATTAGTATGAAAAATAACGCTCGTTAAAATAAATCATTGAAAATATTTTTTGCAAAATATTTCACATACCTATTGGATGCTGCGTAGGGTTCATTTTGAACATTTCTTGAAAATAGGGAGAACATACTGATAAAACTAATTTGTGTGCCTGCAATAACCTGCCCTCGGCAGCTAAAGTTACATCTACTAAATCTCCACGCGACAGCAGGCCATGGAAGCCTGCTGACATGTTTGCGTGGAAATTGTTCCAACATAGTGAAAATTGTTCGTCCGACGCCATGATGGCGGCGCCCTACGAGGAAACCTGGAACAATTCAAAATCACAATTAACACAAAACACTCACAAAGTAACAAAGTCAATATGAAGAAAAAAAAAATACACAATGTTACATACCTATCCTATAAACTTTGTACTTTATAATTTCGATATTAGAAACATTTGAAAAAAAATATATATTAGAATGTTTCTAATTATGCACTTTCATGCCAGGTTCGTCCTCCCCGTTCGGGTGCTGTTCACAAATTGATGACGCAAATGCAACGTGTAGCGTGGCGTCACGACCGCTAAGTGTTGCCATAAATTTAACAAAACTCCCCTAATACGATTTTACAAGTAATTAACGATGAGAAATCAACTAATTTGACTTCAATATAAGCTTATCAAACGTATTTTTGTAAATCTTGTAGTCATATTAAAAATTATACGTTATTTACATTGATATGAACGATAACTAAAATATGTACTGAAACTGCCACTATTCGGGGACGAAACTATGTTTGATTACTCAACAACGATAGAAACGTACTGTGTTTAAGATCATAAATAGATACATAATACTTTCTACGTGACTTATGTGTATGTACGACTCCACAACTCGAATTCGTTGGGAAAAGACTGCAAAGCACACCAATTCGAAATAAAAAAAATATAGGCCTAGTATTATTCGCTACGCTAAAAAATAATAAATAAATTTACATTAATGCAAATGTTGAATGTAGACTTATTAAATATGTAGGTAGAGGAGGAATTTCCAACGAAAAAACACTTTGAAGGTCATTTGAAACTACAGTGACTACTTTTTTAGCTAACTAAATTGATTATTAAATGTAAGAAAAAGATATACATAGTGTCCAAATAATGATAATTTATTTTTCTTTGTACTTAAAACACATTTACTTACTCATGTTCGCGTTTTCCTAATTCATTAGGATTGGCGGGGTCCGCTACCTAAGCTCAAGGATTTGGCGTAGACACTGATTGTTAGACGGAGCGACTACCGTCAGACTTTTACAACGCAGATGGAAAAACTAGATCTTTCTTAGGGCACGTCAAACGTCTTGCGAAATATAATTTCTTGGACGTGTGCGTTTCCTCAGGATGTTTTTCTTCACAGCCGAGCAAGTGATAAATTTATAAGTAAATTCGAAAATACGACTTTTAGTAGTACATGCACCCGTTAGGATTTGAACGGTGACCAGTTGATCAATAGGTCGGTTTTTTATCCACTGGGCTATCACTATAGTTAAAGTATGTTCTGTTGAACTAATGCTAGTCGAATATATGTTTTGTTGAAGCGTTTTGACAATCGTATCGAAATAATTAACTGTCGAAATTCAGCATTGCACTGAGGTGAGTGAGGTGTTTTTAAAAGAAGTCCAGAAAAAAATATTTTGCATGTATTTACAGTTTAACTATTAAAAATTATTAACTACACCTGTATATAATATAAGAATATGTATTACATACGTGCGTAAGGAAAAAATGTGTAATTTAATTTCAATTTTGTTAGTTTTGTGCGTAACAGTTTTTTTTTATTAACTACAAAATATGTTACAAAAATAATACGTGCAGTCTCTGGGAATAACTCAATGATATATGTAAGCAGCGGCGCGGCACTCGGCGCGTTTTAGGTATATACTTACACGCGTGGTCGTGTCCAGCCGACGAGCGTCCAACCTAAACTGAACACTAATCATCATCAACAGATCTGAGGTCAAGTTACATTGGTACAAAGACTTATATGTACATTGGTAGAGTCAAAATCTTCGAAACTGACCATTTTCTAACTTTATATAACTTTCAATCATCTTTATTTTACAGAATATATAGTAATCTTAATATATAGTTAATCAAGTTTCAGCCAATGTAACTGAACTGTTATTTTATAGCATTTTTATCGAACGATTATTCGACGTGTTTCTTAAAATTTATTTACCTTCTTTTTTATCTATGGACTGATTGAAATAAAGCAAACACTAAATGTTATGTGAAGCTTACCACAATACATTATTGAAAACTGCACCAAAACGGGTAATAATTATAACTTATTACAAGTGGAACCACAGTAAAAGTATAGAGTAATTATAAAACATCTATGTTGTCGTTCGCGATTGCAAGTCAATAGTAGAGAGAAATAGCAATAGTCTACCGTTTGTGGTCGTAATTTAGACTTTATTCCTAAGCGGTTATGTATATATTTGCGTGATCATGGGTTGTTCAGTGTTGTCACTATTTAGAATATCTTGCCTGTTTTTAGGGAAAACAAATCTTTAATTTGTTCGGAGGTAAAATAAACTTTATTCTACTTGACCAGTGCAGGTCCTCTGTCTTGATGAATTCGGTGTCGGAGTGAATATTAATGCTATTTGAACACCAACTGCTCAAGAGTAGTTTTTCACACAGGATTAACATGTCTGCTTAATTAGTTTGTGGGAGCATCAAAGCAGCCCAAATGGGGAAGTATGAGTACCTCTGTATACGCATTGTGTATACGTATATCTTCACGCCAAGTCCCTTGCGGGGTAGGCAGAGAGAACCGAGCGCTATAAGACGCGGTCCTCGCATACTTCACTCGCTTCTGTGACATTCATAGCTTTTTTCATGCACGCTCGCCGGTTACTGGGGCTCCTGACATCACCTTCTGATAAAACCAGCGACGTATCAAAGGTAGACACGTTATACACCAACATTATTGTATTTTAAAATGGCGCAAGTATAACTATATCTACGTACAGTTATTTATTATCACACTGTGCTCTAAAAAGAGACAAATGATAGGGAATACCATTCGATAGAAAGAGACGAATATGCGTCTTTAGTTACGTATTGATTGCTGCTGAGCGCTCATTGGCGCGAGCACTGATTTACCGATACGGAGGAGACTGGGGAAAAAGCTCTGGATTTATTTAGTGTTCAAAATAATAAAACCAATTATGTACAAAACATCTATTTTCGTAATATAAATTGTGAACAATGAAATTATAAAATAATATCGAGTCAGTCTGAGTGAATAAAAAAAAATACGTATTATTTTCCCTGAAATAAACTTAACTTATTCCTTTTTTGTCTTTTTTAATCAGTTTTCAAATCTAGATTATTTTTATGCGCGAAATATATCCGTACATTAGTGAACTTCTCTATAATAGCGCGTATTAGGTGAAGGCTGTGAGTATAAGTCGGATATTGCTCTAGGGAATGACAATTTAAAGAGGAAAATACATCATTGCGATATAGGAAAGACTTTAAATGACGACTCGAAATATGACGAGCTCGGTGGCTCAGTCGTGAATGACGCAACTTTGACACCAATGCTCGTGGGTTCGATTCCTACACAAGGCAAACATTTGTGTGCATGAACATGTCTGTTTGTCTTGATCTGGAGGTTTTAAGAGAGGTTGGGCGCATCAAAGCAACCCGTCTGTCACCTCACAGAAAACCGCAGCCAAATAACAACTACCTAGAGGGTTGTTGTGTTCCTACGTGTGAGTTTGGTTACCAGTAAGCTCCCAAGGAGGTGCTGTGTAAGCAGCAGAGGAGGCATCGCGCGAGTGATAATAAATATATCGCAAGCGTTAATAGGCTACGGTACCCGCTTTACATCAGTAGGCCGTATGCTTGTATGCCTCCCGACGTAGTATAAAAAAATTTTTTACCATTTTTTTTTCATCAAACAATCTAGGTAATCTAAAATGGAAAGAAAGAAATAATAAGTAATATTCTATTTGCTTCATTCTTTTCTAGAACGTGTAGTATTACTAGTATCTAATAATTGAGAATAAGGTAGGTAGGCATATAATTTAATATAAAACAAAGTTAGGAATAAATTTAATTCACAATTCTGTGTTCATAACGTGACAGTCAAATTTTCCTCAACTTCCCCTAGCAACGGCTGCCACTAGACCCGCTCTAATATTGCTAAAAACTAAATACAACTATGTTTTTAATAAAGAAAACTGTACTTTCAAATGAAATGACACGTTTTCCTTGTCTTTAACAGTTGCCGTGTAATTTGTGGACCATCTAAAACACAGGAAGGCATTTTTGCCGGAAATAACGTATTTACGCTTTGTGGCGAAGTACGTATAGACGTGACGCGAGAGCGTGCCCAACTGAATGCGAGGTGGGCAATTACCTTACTTTCGTATTGCCATTCTAGAGCGTGTACAACGTATCTATGACTATAAAAACATCTTAGGATAAAACACGATCAATTTGGTCATGGTAGGTTACTCTCGGCCTTCCTACATGTTTCCACTTTTGCATTGTATATCTGTTTCGTCATTCTTTCAAGACACAGATAAAACCCTATTCTTTCCTTTTATGGTCCGTTGGTTCACTACGTGTTTTAAATTATAAAAAATAAATGGTTACAACCAGCGACGTATCAAAGGTAGACACGTTATACACGAACAATTTTGTATTTTTTTTAAAATGGCGCAAGTACTACTATATCTACGTACAGTTATTTATTATCACACTTTGCTCTAAAAAGAGACAAATGATAGGGAATACCTGTCGTTAGAAAGAGATGAATATACATCTTTAGTTACATATTGATTGCTGCTGAGCGCTCATTGGCGCGAGCACTGATTTACCGATATGGAGGAGACTGGGGAAAAAGCTCTGGATTTAATTAATGTTTAAAATAATAAAACCAATTATGTACAAAACGTCTATTTTCGTAATATGAATTGTGAACAATGAAATTATAAAATAATATCGAGTCAGTTTGTGAGTGAATAAAAAAAATACGTATTTGATAAAATATTATTCCCTCAAATAAACTTAACTTATTCCTTTTTTGTCTTTTTTAATCAGTTTTCTAATCTAGACTATTTTAATGCGCGAAATATATTTTAACTTCACTATAATAGCGCGTATTAGGTGAAGCCTGTGATTATAAGTCGGATATTGCTCTAGGAAATGACAATTTAAAGAGGAAAATACATCAGTGCGATATAGGAAACACTTTAAATGACGACTCGAAATTTGACGAGCTCAGTGGCTCAGTCTTGAATGATGCGACTTTGATACCAACGCTCGTGGGTTCGATTCCCACACAAGGCAAACATTTGTGTGCATGAACATGTCAGTTAGTCTTGGTCTGGATGTTTTAAGAAAGGTAGGGCGCATCAAAGCAGCCCATTTGGGGAAGTACCTCCACCTCACAGAAAACCGCAGCCAAATAACAACTCCCTAGAGGGTTGTTGTGTTCCTACGTGTAAGTTTGGTCACCAGTAACCTCCCAAGGAGTTGTTGTGTAAGCAGCAGAGGAGGCATCGCGCGAGTGATAATTAATATATCGCAAGCGTTAATAGGCTAAGGTACCCGCTTCACATCAGGTGGGCCGTATGCTTATATGCCTCCCGACGTAGAATAAAAAAAATATTTAACCATTTTTTTTTCATCAAACCATCTAGATAATCTAAAATGAAAAGAAATAAATGATAAGTAATATTCTATTCGCTTCATTCTTTTCTAGAACGTCTAGTATTACTAGTATCTAATAATTGAAAATAAGGTAGGTAGGCGTATTACTTAATATAAAACAAAGTTAGGAATAAATTTAATTCACAATTCTGTGTTCATAACGTGATAGATAAATTTTCCTCAACTTCCCCTAGCAACGGCTGCCACTAGACCCGCTTTAATATTGCTAAAAACTAAATACATTTACTATGTTTTTAATAAAAAAAACTGTTTTTACAAATGAAATGACACGTTTTCCTTGTCTTTAACAGTTGCAGTGTAATTTGTGGACCTTCTAAAAACACAGGAAGGCATTTTTGCCAGAAATAACGTATTTACGCTTTGTGGCGAAGTACATATAGACGTGACGCGAGAGCGTGCCCAACTGAATGCGAGGTGGGCAACCTTACTTTCGTATTGCCATTCTAGAGCGTGTACAACGTATCTATAACTATAAAAACATCTTAGGTTACAACAGATTTTTTTACACCTACTTAGTTACTATAGGTACAGCAGTAAACTTCAAGCACAGTAGACTTATAAGCTAAAGCAGTACGTTGACTTCATACTAGACTAGCACCCGAATCGACATGCACACAAAGACGAGCGTCATTTACACGGCCGCTAATCAGCGACATATCAAAAGGTAGACACGTTATAAACGAACATTATTGTATTTTAAAATGGCGCAAGTAGTACCTACTATATCTACGTACAGTTATATATTATGTACGACATTTTGCTCTAACAAAGAGACAAATGATAGGGCACACCTGTCGTTAGAAAGAGATGAATATATCTTAAGAGATTTATGCTTTGTTGCGAACATCGACTTATATTACCTACGGTATGGTTGCGAAGTACGTATAGACGCGACGCGACAGCGTGCCCAACTGAATGCGAGTTGGTCAATTACCTTACTTTCGCATTGCCATTCTAGAGCGTGTACGACGTATCTATAACTATAAAAACATTTTTTTTATCCCCTCGGGCCGGCAATTTTTAGCCTAGCTATTTATACAATTATTCAAAATTTAAAGTCCAAATTTAATATGTGGTACTTGGACGGCGGGACTTTAGGAGACGACATAGTGCTCTCTGACCTGTTGGAAATCAAAAATAAATTTTAATTGATCGGAGTAGAACTAAATTTTGAAAAATGTGAACTATATATTCACAATAGAAATAAAAACATTGACAATTTTATTAAAAAAATTAATGACTTGGCTCCTAATATAAAAATTGTTAATAAAACATCCCTCTGCCTCCTAGGGTCCCCGGTTTTCCAAGAAGCATTTCCGAATTGTATCATTACAAAATTCGAAACATGTTCTGAACGCCTATTAGAAATTATTTCCCATTCAGCTTTATTCATTTTAAAATTCTGTCTTTTCGTTCCAAAATTAACGTATGTACTTCGTAGCTGCGACTTTTGGAAATATGCAAATTTACTCACTCCTTTAGACACTATTTTAAAATCTACCGTGAAACGTATTTTTAACATACAGTTAAACGAAGAATCTTGGTCACAAGCTTCCCTACCCATTCGCCACGGTGGTTTAGGGTTGCGTAAAATTTCCAGTGTAGCTCTACCGGTTTTTCTCTCGTCTGTTCACAGATCTAGTCTTCTCATAGGTAAAATCCTCAGGGAATCCTCCTCCAAATCTTTAAACTATGAGACGGCTGGACTGGCAGATGCAAGAAATGCTTGGTCGATTGCCTGTCCGGGTCAAAAATTTCCTTCAGATCCCAATTCGCAAAGGAGCTGGGATGATGCCATCTGCAAAATTCATTATAATGATTTGTTCCACAGAGCTTCAGACTTTGAACAAGTGAGACTGAGGGCGGCAGAGTGTAAGGACGCTGGCCACTGGCTACAAGCCTACCCGTCGTCTAATACGGGCACGTTCCTAGGCCCTGACACCCTCAGGCTGGCTGTCTGTCTGCGGCTTGGAGTCCCAATATGTGCTCCACACAAGTGCTCCTGCGGCAGTGATGTCGATCAGTTTGGACACCACGGACTTTCTTGTCAAAAAAGTGCAGGTTGTTTCTCCCGTCATGCCGCACTCAACGACATTATCCGTCGTGCCCTCGCCTCTGTCAACGTTCCAGCTATTCTGGAACCCATCGGACTAGCCACGGGCGATGTCGTTGATTCCATGGAAGACGGGGAGGGTTTTAGTGTGGGACGCAACTTGCGTTGACACACTGGCCTCTTCTCATCTTCATCGCACTACCATCAAGGCGGGCGGGGCGGCTGAGGCGGCCGAACATTTAAAAATCGGCCAAGTGCGAGTCGAACTCGCGCATGAAGGGTTCCGTACCATTATCTATAAAAACGGCAAAAAAAATCACCTTTGTTGTATGGGAGCCCCCTTAAATATTTATTTTATTCTATTTTTTAGTATTTGTTGTTATAGCAGCAACAGAAATGCATCATCTGTGAAAATTTCAACTGTCTAACTATCACGGTTCATGAGATACAGCCTGGTGACAGACGGATGGACGGACGGACGGACAGCGGAGCCTCAGTAATAGGGTTCCGTTTTACCCTTTGGGTACGGAACCCTAAAAATGAATAAATACAGGGGTCTTGGCTCCGAGTATAACTTTGTTGCTTTCGGAGTAGAGACCCTTGGTCCGTGGGGTCCAGGCGCGCAGTCGCTTTTTCAAAAACTAGCGAGACGTCTGATCGACGTCACTGGCGACCAAAGAGCCTGGTAGTTTTCTCGCTCAGCGCATTAGTATTGCGATTCAGCGCGGGAATGTTGCCAGCATTGTTGGTACAATGCCGCGGGGACCACCCTTTTTAGATTTACTTTAGGTTATCATTATTATTTTAGATTTATTAAATTTTAGATGTAATTAATTTTAGTTTTAAAAACATCTTAGCCGCTAATCGATCTTGGCGGTGCAAAACTAGGCAGTGCCACGTAGCGCTTCGCCGAGACGGGACGCTGTATCAGCTGCACTGCACCGCGTCGTCCGCCCCCGTTTCGATTTCGTAACGTGGCAATAGTGCTCGGTGCCAATATTATATAATATATACATAATTAATGGCGGCGTCACGACGTGTATACTGCACTGTTTACGGATGCCTTAATTCAAATTTGATAAAACCAACACTGTCATTTTTTCAACTTCCTGGTGATGTTGTAAGGTAATTATATATATTACTTTTTATTAGTGTCTACCACATTTTTTAAATTCCCTTTCTTGGTTGTCTTATCGGTACAAATGATATCATTCAATTATGAGGAGTTCGGCTAAACATGTCAAACAAGTATTTGTTTTTACATACATATGGGTGATTTTCAAATTTGGGGCCCAAAGCATAAACTTTGATATAACTTTTGTATGTTAATGTATAGTGTAAGTACTGTAACACTTTGAATCAATTATCTCTAGGGGCTCCACAGGGACCTATACAACGAGCTTCCTAACACTGTAAATTACGAAGAAATGGCCCTGATTCCAAAGGCTTAACTTTTTTTTTAATCTTTATAAAACAAAAAGAATTGCAACCCACTTAATACTACAATCCTAAGGTAGGTTTAATTAATTTCGAAGGCTAAGTTAAGAATCGATAAATCAGTTTTTTCGTCAATTTTTTTACAAAAAAATTTTCAAATGTTTTTCACAAATATTTCTCTATAGGCCTTTTTCATACAGCGCCATCTATTGACCATTGCATGAGGCAACTTATATTTATTTTATTTTTATTACATATAAAATATAAAAATACGTAGTTATTTAAAAAATAGGTATTCTATGAAAATAATAAAAATAAAATTGCAAAGTCCCCCGAAGAAGAAGATTTCCCCCTAATTTTAATAGTTTTTAATTTTTTACGCAGGAACCCTAAATATTTACGGGATAAAAAGTACCCTATATGGTGCTCTGAACAGTCGTCTACCTACCAGTGAAAGTCCCGTCAAAATCGGTCCAGCCGTTTCATTTTGGTATATACTATATGTCCATATGCATTCAGTAAAAAGCGGTTATTTTAATATTACAAACAATTTTATTTATCTGTATAGATAAATAAACAAAGAATTTCGTTACTTTTTTTTGGTCTAGGCCCAATACAAACAAAGATATGGCTCATTGAATATAGGCCTTATTTTTTCAACGCAAAATTTAAAGATTTCAACATTGAATTGCGAAAAACGGTACATTTTACAATGAAAATGCTTCAGATCATTTTTGAAAAACACAAAGAAACCTTCAAAATGCGTTTTTAAAAACGCCTCTAGCATGAAAACTAACGGAGTTATGGCGAAAATAAAATGAGTTTAGAGCTTTTTTAAGATAAAAATCAACAATAAAACTCTACTAATCACTTATATACAAACACATTGAAATTCAATTTTGAAAATTTACAAATTACTTTAATATTACAAATATGATCCTAAAGTTTTACCAGTTAAAAATGCTTATTTATGAAAAAAAAAATTTTTAAGGCGGAATAGGTTTTTTGATACTTATCAGTACAAAAGTTAGCATTTTCTTTTACATAAAATTTGTTTTTGTAGCTTCAAAATTTTTCGAGATATGGCTTGTCAAAGTTAGCATTAGTAAGAAATCCGTGCCGCCCTTTAGCTCTTTCACCGTGCACCTTTATAAAATGGAGGTTCTGAGAAATATGAAATGCTTATAGCCCATAAAATTACCTGCAAAATCCTTTTTTTAGGATTTGTCTAGCTCAACATGCAACCGAGAAAATGTCAAAAAACCAAACGCATTTTTTTTTAAATTTCGGTGTAGCTACATTTTGGATCAGAGACATGAGTATACTGTACATATAATACTGTTTTCATCATTGGCACCTGGTGAACGTGTCTTGTATATATATAGTAAGCAAGTAAACGATTGTCCTGTGTCCAATCTTCTGTATAGCAGCAGCTAACCGTGCAGTGTTGCCGCCAAAATATTCCATCCCAGCTTCTAGTAGTGTGGTTTTATTAAACAGTATTAAAAATAGTATAACGATCTTCTGAGGTATATCTTTTTATGCATGAAATGAATCTTATGAGGTATATTTTTTTATGCATGAAAATTTACGCACAAAGTTTAACGAAGCGTTATAAATTGCAATAGTATTTTTTTCATATTCAATAATAATAGAGGCGTTTTACTTGAAATAAAACACATATTAAATACTTACCTTATTTGAAACTTTAAACAACATATTGAGATAGGCCTGTGTTTTCTGCTTTCCCTTTGCTACCTTATGTTTGCCCTCTCGCTCGCACCCCCACTACCATCTCATCAGGCAGGTGGGGGACGTTAGGTGATCGCTGCGTCCGCCATTTTAAATCATTAAGTCGAAATATAACCAGGCAGAATTGAGATGGTAGTGGGGGTGCGAGCGAGAGGGCAAACATAAGGTAGAAAGGGAAAGCAGAAAACTAACTATGTAACTACTTAATATGTTTAAAGTTTCAAATAACGGTGAAGTCTGTATAGGGGGTGATTTATAGGGGTGAAATGAATTGTAACAATTTTCTTATGTTGTATACGACTTATATATACTTATTTATCTAAACGAGATATTAAAAATCACACACAGTTATACGTTGTTGAAGAAGTTAAAAAAGGAAAAGTTATAAAAAAGGAAAGGAGAGTAAATAGTAATATATCATTAGTGAAACAATGCCACTCATTTGTGTCACTGAATACGTTAACTTTGTGTTTCTTTTCAATTAAAATAAGTGGAATGTTTGTTGGTAAAAAAAAAACACGTATATATTTTTTAAATCCTGTAATTGCTTTCTTTTTGGCCCCAAATTTGAAAATCACCCATACATTATTTTAAAGTTACTATGTAATTTATGTTTTGTCCTAAAAAGTTCAAAGATGTGTACAACATGTTTGTAGTGTAAGTGGCTCAATGTCACATTTAGAGCCAAAGCCATCACACTGCACGTGGTGCGCCCTGCCGATTAGCAAACGCGGCTCTAGTTCTAGCTCTGTTGTTTTCCTGCGAGTGAGTGAGGTCACCAGGAAGTGAGAAAGGAGTTGCTAGGTTGGCAGCGGCGGTGGCAAGCGCGATTGACACTCATTGTGTTGCAAGATTCAATAGGCTACGGTAACCGCTTTACATCAGGCGGGCCATATGTTTTCCATCCGACGTGGTACCTGTAAAAAAACAACTACCTACCTATATATATGATGTGTATTCCAATAACGCTGAACGGATTTTGGCGAAATTTTCACAGGTTGGTAGCTTTTTTTGGGTCTAACTTAAAATCTAAGCCATGTTTCATATAATTCGAGTGAGTAGAACCAGAGAAGTTAAACTGTCTCAAAACTATGTATATGTCGCGGGCTAAAGCTAGTTTATAATATTAGTGGGATAACATAATCCAATTTTTTAGGCGTTCCGAGTGGCTTCGTTTGATTTCCCGGGAAGATTTATCACACAAGACACCTAAAAACTACACAGTTTGTGAAGAACATTTTAACGAACACGATATTCTACCAGGCCCACATCGCAAGAAATTAAAAAAAAATGCATTACCTTCTCTTAATTTACCTAATTTGCAGAAAAAAGATGAGGAATCACAAGCCATAGATGTAACACAAATGTGTATATTTGTGCAAACGGAAGAAGCATTATCAGACATAACTCATAACACTACTCAGACTTCTGCATCTATTTCAGTTGATACTCCGCGTAAGAAAAAACTAAAATCAGATCTTGCAGAATGCAGAAAAAAAATTAAATTAAACGCACTTGACGCTGAAAGTGATAACGTCCAAATGGACTCGTTCCATAAGTTATGCGATAAACTACTAACAAAAGAACTATCTACATTAGTAAAAGCACAAACTTATTTGAAATTTCATAGTACAACAAATAGATATCACCAGGATTACATTATATTTTGCATGAATTTATACTACACTAGTCCGCAAGCGTACCGCTTGCTACAAAGTGCATTATGCCTGCCATGTTCAAGCACACTAAGTAAACATTATATTCCGATCACAACTGAATTTAATGAAAGACTAATGTTAGCACTTAAAACCAAAGTTGAAAGCATGTCGGAACAGGAAAAAAACTGCTCAATACTAGTTGACGTAATGAGTTTGAAAGCAAATTTGTTTTACGACATAAAGGCAGACAAAATAATCGGATTTCATGAAATTGAAGGAGTGCAAACTGCAGATCCCGCAAAAAATGCTTTGGTTGTAATAATCCGGGGCATATTTAATAATTGGAAGCTACCCATAGCATTCGCATTACTCTCTGAATGTCGGAACTACGACGAGATTGCCAAATGGATTGACGGACTTCTATCAAAATTGTTCGAGTGTGGACTTAACATCAGGACATTTGTATCTCACATGGGATCTGATTTGTTAAAAGCAGCGAAAAAAACATCCGTTACTTTTGAAAAGCCATATTTTTTTATAAATCAGAGAAAGATATACTATATTTTTGATGCGCCACATCTTATTAAATCAGTACGCAATAACTTGATGATCTACGATTTTCACTTTAAGAACAGGGTAGCCAAATATGAGCATATTCTTCAATTTTATGGTCAAGATAAACAAAAGAGTTTCAAACTTGCACGGAAATTGACGAATAGTCACATTTATCCGTCTAACTTTGAAAAAATGAAAGTCTGTTATGCGACGCAGTTGTTGAGCAACTCCGTCGCCAGTGGAATAGCTACTTATATTGATTTCAAAGTGATTGACGAAACCGGGAGAGATACTGTTGAATTGGTCATATTAATGAATAACTTATTCGATGCCTTAAACTCTTCCAACGTAAAAGATGATTATGAATACAGAAGAGCATTTTGTGGCAAGGAATCACAAATATCATTTTTTAAGGAAATGTTGATATTTTTTCAATGTCTAAAATTAGTAAACCCCAAGAACGGCCGTAATGTTACGTCAAACATGAAGTTTATAGAAGGCTTCCAAATTACAATAACATCCATCTTATTGTTCTTTGGAGACCTTAAGTCGGAAGGTTATAATTTTTTACTTACAAGGCGACTGAACCTAGATGCGATTGAGAATCTTTTTGGCCAGATATGGACAAGAACGAGACTGTCTACGGAACCAACAAGCAGGCAATTCGTGTCAGCTTTCCGAAAATTATTCTTCTCCAATATCATAAAACCTCCAATAGGAGGAAACTGTGCAGATGATTTAGGAAAAGTTCTCATTCAAAGTGATCCTTTAGGACCACACAATAATGAAAAATCATCTAACGAACAAGATGAAATTAGTCTAGTTCCAGTCACAGATGATGAGGAAGTCAACAACATTCAAGTTTCAAGTTGTGAATATAAAGAAATGAACATGCCTGAGAAAAATTCTTTGATTTATGTTTGCGGTTTCCTGCTGAGAAAATGTGGTGAAATTCACAAGGACTGTCATATTTTTAAATCATATATTAAGCCGACGCCAAACCAGACAATCCATAATTTCAGCGCCAATACTCGATACCTCCGATATAAAGATTACTGCAAAGATACGTGCTCAAATCTCCTGGTTGTACCTCCCGATGATTTTGTGAATTACGTTGAAAAAATGGAGGAAAAACTCCAATCGATGTTCAAAAGGAAACATATAAATTGCAAAATTTTAGCGTCAATTTTCAAAGAAATCAAAGTTATAAACCTGTCGCCCCTACCGTGTCCCTGTTTCCCAAAATTGTATTTAATTAAACTCTTCATACGCATGAGAATTTTTTATATAATAAAATTCAACAACAGGGCATTTAGAACTTGTCACAATAGACGCAAATATTTTTCTATTACTAACTTATAATGTAACTAATAAATAAGAAATCATTCAATTAACATATTTTTAAATCCTACACCTATAAATGAAACGAAATATACCTACAAATAAAAATCTACAGACGCCTGTTCTTTTTGTAGGCATCAAATCTAGCGATCCGCCCAACCATACGTATACTTTTTAAGGACACGGCTGAGTTACGTTACTGCTTTAGCTTATAAGTCTACTGTGCTTCAAGCTTTACATTTTGATCTTTGTATTTGTAGGTAGGATACCTTCCGCTTAAGAACAAGCCAAACGTAATAATAGTTATCTTATGTACAATCGTACTTCCATGCCATTAGCTGTCTCTTCCACTAAACACACATAGCTTATATATACAGATAAATAAAATTGGAGTGTCTGTTTGTAATATTAAAATAACCGCTTTTTACTTAATGCATATGGATATATACACGGTACATATACCAAAATGAATATTTTTAAAATTTTTGTCTGTCTGTCTGTTTGTTCCGGCTAATCTCTGAAACGGCTGGACTGATTTTGACGGGACCTTCACTGGTAGGTAGACGACTGTTCAGAGCATAATATAGGGTACTTTTTATTCCCTAAATATTTAGGGTTCCTGCGTAAAATATGAAAAACTGTTAAAATTAGGGGGAAATATCTTCCCCTAGGGGACTTTGCACTTTTATTATTATTATTATTTTCACAGAATACGTATTTTTTGTGACATAAAATAACTACGCATTTATATATATATATATAAATGCGTAGTTATTTTATGTCTTTTTTTAACTTATGTATATATATATATATATATATATAATAACATAATATGTAATAATATAATACATTTTGATCTTTGTATTTGTAGGTAGGATACCTTCCGTTCTTAAGCCAAACGTAATAATAGTTATCTTATGTACAATCGTACTTCCATGCCATTAGCTGTCTCTACCACTAAACACACATAGCTTATATACCTATACAGATAAATAAAATTGGAGTGTCTGTTTGTAATATTAAAATAACCGCTTTTTACTAAATGCATATGGATGTATACACAGTACCTATACCGAAATGAATATTTTTTAAAGAGGAAGGCCAAGACTTACCTATCATGATCAGATTGGTCGTGTTCTATCAGAAGGTGATGTCAGGAGCCCTAGAAACCGGCGAGCGTGCATGAAAAGAGCAATGAATGTGAAAGAAGCGAGTGAGGTATGTAAGGATCGAGTCGCGTGGCGCTCGGTTCTCTCTGCCTACCCCGTAAGGGATTTGGCGTGAAGTTATAGATAGATAGATTATAGAATATTTTTTCAATTTTTGTCTGTCTGTCGGTCCGTCTGTTTGTTCCGGCTAATCTTTGAAACGGCTGGACCGATTTTGACGGGACTTTCACTGGCAGATAGCTGATGTAATAAGGAGTAACTTAGACTACCTTTATTTTCGAAATTTTATTTATTTTTATTAATATAAATAAATAATAAAAAACTATTCCGGGCGGACGAAGTCGCGGGCACAGCTAGTCAATCATATAACTGTATATAACTGTACATTATTATGTGAGTACCGATATAATATAATCTTTTTTTAACTTATGTAAATTTTGAACATTACCCAATTTGTTTTGATGCGTCGCTGCCCCCACATAAATAAACTGGCCGTAAGCTCAGCTCTGCCGCATATGGCGTTAGGAGAATTAGACAATTGATGGATGTGGCTACCGCTCGCTTAGTCTATCTCAGCTACTTTCACAACATTATGTCATATGGTATACTGTTGTGGCGAAGAGCGGCTGATATTGAAACTATTTTCATATTACAAAAGAGAGCCATCCGCTCTATTTATAACATGGGATCCAGGGAATCACTTAGAGAACTATTTAAAGAAATAAATATCCTCACATATCGTATAGCCTATATTTTCACTTAATACTATTTATTTAAACAATTTTATAGAAAATATTTTATTTACTGTAGCATTTCGTGTACAATAAAAATGCTACATTACTTAATTGTATCAATACTGAAATGAACCTTTTCTGACTTGATTCAATGACGGATTAATTCGTCGGTGGCGGTCATCCTTTGGACTTTGGAGTGCCCTCAGAATACAGAATAAATTTCAGTTTATTCTGTATTCTGAGGGAGTGCCGTAGGTAAATATTACATGGCGTGTCTGTTGTATCTGTAGGACCCATAAACAAAATCATTTCTTTTGTTATTCAACGTGTCGAAATATAAAAAAAAACATTTTTAATTATTTTGATTATTGTTTTTAGATTTCACAATGTACCTATAAATAGAACTAAAAAAGTTTTCATGTGCGCGCTGGCAATAGATGGTTTCAAGCTAAATAGGACGCCGGTTACTTGTTGGCATCTAGACACTGTGTAAGTAATGCATTACGCGTAATATTACCCGACCGCGTACTGTAGCATCACTCATTAGTCATTACTCGACGAAATTAAACATCACACATCACACAACACTAGGATCAAGTATACTCCACACAAATAATACTAACGATGGAGGGGAAATGAAGCACTTTTTGAGATGATTTTTTTAGTTGAGGCAGTTTCTTTCCATCCAAAAATTAAATATTCCATTCCTCTATTTCAGATTTGAATAAAATCAAATTTAATCAGGCAATCAAATCAAAATTACAGTGATTAAAAAAATCCAGTTAAATTCTGATCTGATCATAAAACAACAAAAACACGCCCAATTAGGCAATGGTATAAAATTAATGAGACCTTTTTAGTGCTAAAGCGTGGTCCTAATTTAGAATCACACTCTAGTTACGAATGTTCAATTTTCCGTAGTATTTTTCTAGAAGTGCTAGAGCCATCGCTATTAGGACTAAAATCTCTACATTATGAGCTCTCCGCCCCACTTTCGTGATTGTACCCACTCTGGAAGATCGAACTTGGTAATAACTTAGGTACTTTCAAGTTAAGTAAACAGCTTTTATACGATACGATTTTCAGGAACACCGTTCCTATATGAAATCTATATGTTTGTCTACTTGATCCTAGACACAACATGACGCGTAGACCCGCGTAGTCGCCGCACGCCGGCCGTTCGGTTTGTTCGAAGTGTTCGGTCGGAGTTCGGACTAGATCGGGCGGGCTTCGTGTTATGCGAGTGAGACATGAGATATTACAAGTGCGGCCGGCCGGTCCGTCATATTAAACTTCGATTCACAACCGTATTGCTGTTGAAATAAGGTGTATTTTTTTTATATCGCCTGCGCTTTAGTTGTGTTTTTATTCCAAATAATGCGCGCATTACCTATGACATTTCGCTCTTGCACTTTATTATTAAATTAGTATCATTTGTTTGAATGCGCGGTCAAAGTTAACTTACGTCACGAGCTAAGTGTTTTGATAGAAAGTTGGACGAACTTATTAATGACATTGTCTATAAACTTTTATGTACAGTGTAAATAAGTGATTTGGTGTGTAAATAAGAATATTAGTTTAAGTGATAACTTTGTAAATAAATAGAAAATATTTAAAGGTATGTGTGAGTGAATGCCGGGTGTAAATATACGTAGATAGATAGGTTACTGAGACACCAAAAATATGACATCAAAAAGGAAAGTAAGCCCTCTTTGGAACCACTTCGAAGTGGTTCCAGAAAAAAAGGCGAAATGTGGTTATTGCTCCCGTGTATTGGCAATTTCTACCGACACATGAAATCGATGCATCAGGCAGCTTGCATCGGTTTCTGATGAAAATTATCATAGTGAAGTGGATGTAGGGCCGGTTCCGTCATGCAGTGGCAACAATTTACCACAACTTAAGGCGGCTCCAAATGATTTGTCAGTACCAGTAAGAGTTCCAAATAGGCAAACTCAGCAGACAACTCCTTCGATGGCAAACTACGTCGTATCAAATAAAAAAGAATACCAAGAAGCAGGATACAACAGCTTGACGAACAACAGGTTAAAATGATCGCAAAAGGCTATCACGCTCTTCGAATGGTGGATGAAGTAGAGTTCCGCAAGTTCGTTGAAATGCTAAATCCCGGGTATACCTTACCGACACGGAAAACCCTATCGGAAAGCCTGCTTCCTAAAGTGTACAATAAGGTTTTGGAAGCTGTGCAAACACAAATAAAAAAAGCAGCAGCTGTTTGTATTACGACAGACGCCTGGACGTCTATCGTAAATGATGGATATATTGCTGTCACTGCACACTTTAGAGACGCACAAGCTATGTTCCGTCATGCTCGGCTGTGTGGAGTATGACGAGAGACACACAAGTGCCAACCTCAAAAGCTTCTTAGAATCTAAGTTTTTAGAATGGGGTATCCAAGATTACGTAAATGTTATTGTCAGCGACAATGCCGCAAACATATTCAGTGCTGTTCGGCTAGGCGGCTGGCGTTCCATATCATGTTATGCGCACTCAATTAATTTAGTGGTACAATTAAGCATCAAAGAGATCTTAGACACCGTTGACAGGGTGAAGGCTATCGTTAAGTACTTTCATAGAAGTACTCCAGCAAAAAAAAAGAAATACAGGAAATGCAAGAGCAAATGAATTTAACGCCCCTCAAGCTTAAACAGGACGTGGCTACAAGGTGGAATTCTACTTATGATATGATGAGGAGAGTTTTGAGAATAAAGGAAGCCCTTATTGCTACTTTAGCGATAATGCGGCCAGACTTAAATTTGCCGCAAGACGACTGGCCAGTAATTGAGAGAACCACTGACATTCTCAAGATTTTTTACGATGTCACTGTGGAAATTAGCGGCGAAGAATATGTGACGGCGTCAAAATACATAGTGTATTGTATTGTAAAATAATAACTCGCTCACTTAATAAATATTGTGAAAACACTGAAAGACCCGAAATCAAAAAGCTACTGAACGCCCTTAAAAACCAAATGCTCGGAAGATTCGGAGAAGTAGAAAAAAATGTGCTGCTTTGTGAGGCAACAATATTAGATCCGCGATTTAAAAAGAGTGGGTTTAATGATTCCCATAACTTTGAAAACGCTGCATCTGCATTAAAATTGAGAATTGGCACAGATCGAACTTTCGAACCACAAATTCAAGTAGAACCAGTTCCACAGCCAGCACAATCTGTTGAACCTGGCTCCATTTGGAATGGATTCGACGCGGAAGTTGCTGTGCTCGTCCCGCTAAATCCTACTGCAGCCGGCATTGTAGAGTTCGATAAGTATTTAGAAGAACCTCTTATCAAAAGAACCGAAAATTCCCTGCTCTGGTGGAACGAACGCAAAGGCGTGTATCCGCGTTTATATATATAAATACACGCTGAAGCGAGCGACTGAATATCACGGCCACATCAGTACCATGCGAGCGTGTATTTTCTAAAGCAGGCCTAACACTAAATGAAAGACGGACATCTCAAGACAAAAAAACTGTCGCAGTTAGTGTTTATTAGCTGCAATTAAAAATGTGTAAATATGTAGGTACCTATATGAAAAAACCCCAAAAATAGAATTAAAAAGAAAACTTAAAATAAACCCAAAAATATAATTAAAAAAAGCCAATCATAGTACATAAAGTTGTTTCCTAAATACGCCAATATTCATGGTAATATTGCCAGTCCTAAGCCTGGAATATCCTTTATTAATTTCATAAAAACAAATAAGGTTGGGTATGCAAGTATGAAGGGAGATCAACTTATATGTTAATAAAACGCGCGCGTAATTGATAAATATCAATAATATAAAAAACTATAAAAAAAAAACAAAAATTCTCCAGATGCGGCCGGCGCGGCGGCGCGGCGCGTCGTGCATTGCGATATATCTTACTTACTTTTATTTATTTATTTATTCATTTATTTTGTGAACATAGGTGATTGTTGATGTACAAAAATGGGTAGGATTCTCTATGTCCCGCCAATGGGCATACAAAATTAATTTTACAACAAATAATATACATGCAATTGTCATCAATATGGTATTAAAACAAATTCTAATTTAAATACAACGCTTTCAAAATTACATTTATGATGTTAAATTACATTTATTATAATGGCAATATGTCAATATATGTCAATTTAATCATATCTTGAAGAGCTCACAATGCTTTATCAGTCAAATATTCATCCAAAGTGTAATACGATTTTTGAACTAACAGATCATGGAGTTTCCTTTTAAAGGCATTCATTATTGGCTCTTCTCGTATGGATTTTGGTAACTTGTTGTAAATTTGTGGAGCCCTGCAGAATATACTTTTGTTTAAGAGAGCCGTTCTCGAAGGTACCGTACGTAACCTATCCAGTAGACGAGCACGCGTGTGGAACTCAAACAGTTCCTGGTTGTATTTTACGAACTTAGCAATTTCTAGAATGTATAAGCATGGCAAGGTTAGAATCTTTAGTTAGTTTTGAGCGTAGATTTTGTATATGTATTTTCCAGTTAAGTTTGTTGTCGATTTTTATTTAGAATTGTATTTATGCATTACTCACCGACGGTTTTTATTTTTCATTTATCCGTCAAAAGACGAGATCAAACGGTAAATATTATGAACTTTTTTTTAGAAGGATGTACTACGAGCTGCCTCACCAACCAGTCTCGACCACTTAAATATATCCGACATTGAGCCGATTTTCGATACCCCTAGAAAAGCTACGCTTAAAAAGCGAGTGCGAAAACTAATTTCTGAAAAAAAAGGTGTTACAGAAGAAAAATAAAGTTCTTAAAAACCAAAGTAAAAGATTAAAGAACAAAATTATAAGTACGAAAAAAATTGTAACGATTTTGAAAAAGAAGAATTTTCTAACAGAACAACAATTTTCGGAACTTAATCTAAAAGCAGAACCATTAAATTTGTTTAATAGAATACTGCAAATTAAAAAAATCCAAGAAGAGTTTTAGAAAGAAAGAAGTTTAAGAGTTTAAGAATTCAGCGGCTCTTAGAAAATTTGCTTTAACATTAAATTTTTACTACTCAGCGGCATATAAATATGTAAGGCGGGTATTCCATATCTCTCTTCCTCATCCTCGTTTTTTGGCTAAATGGTGACAAAATAGTACTATGATGCCAGGCTTTACAAAACAAGCGTTTGACATTTTAAAGCAAAAAAAGTACTTTGTCAGGAAAAAAGAACTATTGCAGCCTAATTGTTGATGAAATGGCACTGAGGCATCAAACACAATGGACGGGCAAAAGTACAGAAGGATTAGTTGATCATGGTACTAGACCATTGGAAAATAAAGAAATTGCCACAGAAGCAATACGTTTTCATTTTAGTATCGCTATGTGAAAATTGGAAGATTCCTGTAGCATATTTCTTTGTCAAAGGTTTATCCTCAGAGATAAGGATTAATTTAATAATGGATTGTTTAAGACAAAGTCACGCAGTCGGTGTTGACATAGTGAGTTTAACATTTGACGGTTGTGCGGCTAACTTCGAACGAGGCAAAAATTTTAGGTTTCAAGTTGAATGATATTGATAAATTAAAAAATCGGCCAAGTGCGAGTCGGACTCGTGCACTAAGGGTTCCGTACCATTATCTATAAAAACGGCAAAAAAAAAAACACGTTTGTTGTATGGGAGCCCCCCTTAAATATTTGTTTTATTTTAATTTAATTATTTATTCTTAAAGTAAATATATAACTAAATATTCTGTGAATATTTCAAGCGTCTACCTGTTGCCGTTATAAATATCCAGCAAAAATGAGCAAAAAAAATCACGTTTGTTGTATGGGAGCCCCCTTAAATATTTATTTTATTCTATTTTTTAGTATTTGTTGTTATAGCGGCAACAGAAATACATCATCTGTGAAAATTTCAACTGTCTAACTATCACGGTTTATGAGATACAGCCTGGTGACAGACGGACGGACGGACGGACGGACGGACGGACAGCGGAGCCTCAGTAATAGGGTTCCGTTTTACCCTTTGGGTACGGAACCCTAAAAACTACATTCAAACATCCTGAAACCAATAAAGAAGTTGCAGTTTTTTTAGATGCGTGCCACATGATCAAATTAGTACTTTTGAAGCAAAGTCAGTGATTTTTAATAACGATAGCAAAGAGATTAGGTGGCAGTTTTAAAAAAATCTAAACGCATTACAAAGACATCAAGGTTTGAACAAAGTAACGCAACGACACATATATTTTCGCAACGAAATAATGAAAGTGCATCGCAAAAGCTCTACAACTTTGCAATGATACACTACATTCATCAAAATTAAAGGATTCTGATTCCACTATAAATTTCATAATATTATTTAACGATCTATTCGACGTTTTTAATTCAAGAGCTCGTGACAACTTTGGTTTTAAAAAGCCAGTTGGTCCAAGTAATGCTGAGGAAATATTTGCTTTTTTAGAAATAGCCAAAAAATATATACTGTAACTGTGCATTTTTAATAAAAATAGAGTTTCTCGGCGTAGACATGTATTTATAAAAACTACTAAAAAGAGACTCGTACATTGCAAATCTAAAACAGAATATTTAGGATTTTTGATTTGTATCGAAAGTCTTAAATATTTATATACGTCTCTTGTTCAGAATGAATAATAATAATACTTTATTGTGGTACATAGGTATTTAAATGATCTTACAGATGTACAATTTATGATTGGCTATGACCTGCCACTAGGCTTACAATAGAGAGACATAAATAGTAAAAAACTCTCTCAACTTACGAAACATGCATTAAATTATAATCAATTCATTGAGTCATGTCATTAATTAATATTTGTCTAATTACAAATCTATGATGTAAGTGAAAAAATAATCTGTCAAATAATAATCTAATGTCAAAAATCTTTATCCTTCAAAAAATCATCGACACGATAGTAGACCTTATCAATTAACATTGCTTTCAATCGTTTTTTAAACATTAATAACGGTAGCTCCTTTATGTAACTTGACATGTGGTTAAAAATAATTATAGACTTTTGGAACAGGCTTTTATTAAGAAGCGCTGTGTGAGACTGTCCCAGACATAGCTTCATCGGATTCCTCAGACTACGCGCTTGCATTTGTGACGATAATGTATATAGATTCAAATTAGTTTTAACAAAGACTGCTACTTCATATATATAAATATATATATCTACACGGAAGAGTAAGCAATTTTAGACATTTAAAGTAAGGTTCACAGGAGTTAGGAGGAGTCTTACGCAATCCACATATCGCTCTAATACATCGTTTCTGCGCCTTGAACACCATTTTTGTGTTGGTAAAATTGCCCCAGAAAATAATTCCATAGCGGAGAATAGATACGATGTAACCATTATAAGCAGTAAGTGCTGTATCTATACTTGATATTTTGGGAAGGGTTTTAAGTACATATATATATTGACTTATTTTATTACTCAGAGCTATAGTATGTGGTTTCCAATTAAGTGAGCTATCCAACGTAAGTCCCAGGAACTTAGTTTCATTCACCAGCGCGATTTCTGTATCCATGTAATTCGCTTTAATTTGTATGGGCTTGTTTATTCTTTGCCTAAAATGCACTACTTTTGTTTTATTTAAATTAATTAATAAATTGTTCGCGTCCAGCCATTGTATAATGTATTTGATAGAATTATTTATGTCATTTTCATATGTCATAGGATCATTACATTCAATAATTACTGTACTGTCATCTGCATATAATACCATAGGCTGTGTTCCAGCTTTTGGCAAATCATTAATATATTTATATTAAAAACAGGAGGGGTCCTAGTATTGAGTCCTGAGGCACACCACAGGGATTTTTTCTGTACTTAGAGCTATAACTTTGTTCACATTTCTGGAACTACGTAGTTCGTTTTATCATTACGATCACCTTTTTTGTGCGCTGGTTTTATAATAGTAAATTTTAAGGATTCTGGAAAAAAAACCTGTGCTAAGTGTTAAATTTATAGCATGTACTAATGGTGCTGCTATTTGTTTTGCATTTAGCTTTAGTACTAGCGTATTAATGCCATCATATCCAACACTTTTAGTATTTTTTTAACCCTGTGATAACTTTTATCAATTCATTTTCTGTAACAGGGGCTAAAAATAATGAATGGGTGATGTCAGCTTTAGGTATAGTACTATTTGTCAATGTTGTAGGCATGTCAAGTATTTGGTCAATAAAATAATCATTAAATAAATTTGCAATTTTTACAGGGTCAGTTATTGTTTGATCATTTTCTTTGAGCTGTTCTACAGATATTTTAGGACAGTTAGTTTTTGTGTTATTTATTACGTTCCAAGTAGCCTTTGATTTATTTGGGGCATTTTCAATGTAACGATTGTTCTGTGACTTTTTTGTCAAATTAATGATTTGTTTAAACTTTTTCGTATAAGTTTTCAGTGTATTTTTATTTTTAGATGTTGGTATTGTCCTGTATTTCCATAGAAGCTCTCTTTTCTTTTTGCTACATAATTTAATTCCTCGCGATATCCATTTTTGTGGCTTATTTTGTCTGACAGTTATGATTCTATACGGAAAGCATAAATCATAGAATAATGTCAATAATTTAGCAAAGTTATCATAGGCTTCATTGGGATCATTAGTATTATATACCTCAGAAATGGTTAAGCTTCTTAGACACTCATTATACTTATGCAGGTTACATTTACTGTAATCACGTGTACATACTCTCCAAAACTTAAGCTGGCATCT
The DNA here is from genome assembly GCA_947507595.1 of Pyralis farinalis. Classification (NCBI taxonomy): domain Eukaryota; kingdom Metazoa; phylum Arthropoda; class Insecta; order Lepidoptera; family Pyralidae; genus Pyralis; species Pyralis farinalis. The sequence continues at coordinate 7,634,085 of OX382270.1, forward strand.
CCGTGTTATTGGATATTTAACAATTTGAGCAGAGTGATCCGATAAAGCAAGTTACGTTGACCGCAACGTTGTCAAGACATGATCCACTACCGAGTCTTGTCGGCTGGGAAATGAGCAATTTCATATTGTAAGTCAAAAGCTTATTAATAAAATCAATTGATACATTATTCTTATTTAAAATATTAATATTAAAATCACCACATAGTATAACTTTTTTTTTCGGATTTGTACATACTGCTGGTAAAATTGAATCTAACATATCAAAGAAAATGTCATAATTGGTGTTAGGAACTCTATACAAACATACAATAGTGATTTTGTAGTCTACTAGTTCCACAGCACAACATTCGATTACACAGTTTATTGACATTTTTTTAAGGCTACATAATTCCTTATATTGAATACCTTTACGAACCAATATGCATGATCCTCCCCGTTTGTTTTTTCTAGCATAAACAGTTGCTAAGTTAAAATTAGGTATTCGAAGACTTATCGATCGAAGTATATCGATGGGTGATTCTCTTTGCGATAAGTCACTTATGGCCACAGAAAGCATATCTGCCTTACATAACAATCCGGCTATATTTTGATGCAATACTGTCACATAATTATTACTGAAGAGGTCGAAAGGAACTAGCATCAGCAGAATGCAAAGTGTTGTCTAGTTGAGACTTAATGTTTTCATTTTGAGAGTCCGGATTTACATTGGTAAGAGAAATCTGCATGTCATAAATTAGTAATATTAAATTATGAAAAATATTCTTCATCCCTTTATTATTTATAGTCCCATAACGCGTTGAAAACATTTCGTAGTTGTAGCATAGTTCTAAGTTTGAATCTAACTAATGAAAACAGATTAAAGTACATTGCCACGTATAGATTGAGCCAAGACCACATTGAAATATTGTTCAGAGATATTCGTCGACACTGAGGATATAACAATAATCCGAACACTATTCAGTTTAGGCATTTATAAAAAACTGTTTAACTACCTGAAATTACGGCCTTCCTTTACAGGCAATTGTATACCAGTAGAATATTTTCCAATGCTTAATTGTTCATCGGCAGTAAAAAATATAAATAACACATGTGACGGAAGACCCATGACGAAAACCCAACCGATGATATTATTTTGTTGCAAAGTGATACAAGTAGTACAAGAAAATTTGTCCGTTTTGACCGATTTTTTTAACAATGATCATGGCTCGTGTAATGTGGAACTAATTGTCGGGTATATCTCAGGCTGGGTATCCAGAAAACTTTGTGGAAGTTTGAAATGTGAAACATGTCGTGCGGCTTTATTTACCAATGAAAAGTTGTGGTTTCATAAACTCATCACCCTTAAAGATATGGGTGGCTTATGTTGCGCATCACACGATGTTTTTTTGTTTGTCTAAAATCTGAATTATTTATCAAGAAATGTATTAAAGAAAAAGGCCCTTTTTTTTGGTAATTCTCAAGATTTTCAATGGTTAAAATATAGTATTTAAAACACATTCTTCAGTCCAATGTATTTGATACTTTATCCGAACATTCCATGAATCAAACCCCTACTCTTTAATCATAGACTGCAAATAATTCGTGCTATTATACAAAAGTATCTGAATGTCCGCCTGCACCATGAGCACAAAAATAATTCTTTAATTAAAAGTATGTCAAAAAGACAACAAAGAAATAAGTGAAACTTATTCGAGGGTGAATAACGAAGTACTTCAGATTTTTACATTATAATTGTTTAATAAATACTTACAGTTATTATTTTTACTGAATCAATAGAAAATACTGATAATTCTGAAGAACAATAATCAGTGATTATGAACAAATTGTTGTTTTATTTAATGCCCCTTCTGTTAGCATATTTTTCCTATTCTATGATGCGGTGACGTATTTCAAGCGCAACTCTTGACAGATAGCTATCTCTCTCTATATCATGCGTTCCGTATTGTCTATCCCCTTCATTGTTGTAATCTATATACGCTTAGTAAGTAAGTATTATGTATATGTCGTATAAAACAATAACAAAATCGACGCGCAGTATGAATATACGTCATCCTATTATAGTGCTTTGCGACTATCAACAACTTCTAAGCTTTTTGTAGCTAATCAAAAGCCCGGCAGCGGGTCCACTTGTGGTCTGCACCGTGTTTAGTGCATTCCGCCACTGAAGATAGGTAGATATTTGTTTCAGCCTGTATGAGTGTTACGGCTCTAAAGCTCTACCTGTGCTTTTCATTTTCTCCCTAACCCTAACATTTTTTTAATTAAGTACCCTCGCTCGCTCGAAAATTTTAACTGTTAAAATTGAAATTTTACATAGATGTCAGAAAAAAACATGCAATGCACAAAAGTAGTAAGCAGGTGGTACAGCTAACATTACCTTGAAACACCCTAGTCGAATCAGAATCGAAAAGTTGTAACAAGTTTTGTTTAGTGTATCTTCGAAAACGAATATAGGTATAGGTATGACGAGCTCGGTGGCTTAGTTGTGAACGACGCGACTTTGACAGCAACGCTTGTGGGTTCGATTCCCACACAAGGCAAACATTTGTGTGCATGAACATGTCTGTTTGTCTTGGTCTGGATGTTTTAAGAGAGGTAGGGCGCATCAAAGCAGCCCGTCTGGGGGAAGTACCTCCACCTCACAGAAAACGGCAGCCAAATAACAACTCCTTAGAGGGTTGTTGTGTTCCTGCGTGTGAGTGAGGTCACCAGTAAGGTCGCAAGGAGTTGCTGTGTAAGCAGCAGAAGGGGGCATCGCGCGAGTGATACTTAATATATCGCAAGACATCGATGATCGCAAGCGTTAATAGGCTACGGTACCCCCATTACATCAGGTGTGCTTGTACCTCCCGACGTAGTATAAAAAAAAGGTACTTAATTTATTATTTCGGTAAATAATTTGGGTAAGTTGTGAAATACACGTATATAGCTAATTCTTAAATTAGTAATTACCTTTTTTTAATCCATATTGTGCACCAGTATCCACCAGGCCAGTCTGAAGTAAAGCGGTTACTGTAGCCTATGAATGCTATACAAGGACTACCTATTCACGCTTCTGGTGCAGCAATATCCTTCCACGATTGATGAAGATAATACGCAAAAAAAACGAATTTAGAACATTCTCCTTTTGCCGCCGCTGGTGACATTCCAACAAAGCATTTCTTTAGAATAGTACCTAACTGGTTATGAGCAGTGACAGTCCAGTGGATAAAGAACCGGCCTATTGCTCACTGGTTCCCGGTTCGAATCCTGATATGTACTACTAAATTCGTAAGACTCGGTGAAGGAACACATAGTGAGGAAACGTGCACGTCCAAGAAGTTATATTTTGAAAGATGTGTGGACCTAAGTAAGGTCTGATTACTCTCCAGCAGTTGAGGAGATCTGACTTTTAGGCTTAGGTAGCGCACCCTGCCAATCCTAATGGATTAGGAGACGGAATAACACTAAGATGAAGAAGAGTACCTAACTGGTTCTACCCGTAGACGGAGAAGTTCTACCGAAATATCTATTTTTTTTATGCAATTTGATCTAACTAGCTTTGTGTGCTTTCGCCACCGATTAGTTCATCGCACAACGGTAGAGACTACCGGATGAGGAGCACCCACTACCGTTAGTAGTCGGCATGTTTCATCTACTAACGGGTAACGATTAGTTCGTACGAACTACTGCCGGCCGGCACCCACCCACTACCGTTAGTAGTCGGCATGTTTCATCTACTAACGGGTAACGATTAGTTCGTACGAACTACTGCCGGCCGGCACCCACCCACTACCGTTAGTAGTTGGCATGTTTCATCTACTAACGGGTAACGATTAGTTCGTACGAACTACTGCCGGCCGGCACCCACCCACTACCGGTAGTAGTCGGCATGTTTCATCTACTAACGGGTAACGATTAGTTCGTACGAACTACTGCCGGCCGGCACCCACCCACTACCGTTAGTAGTCGGCATGTTTCATCTACTAACGGGTAACGATTAGTTCGTACGAACTACTGCCGGCCGGCACCCACCCACTACCGTTAGTAGTCGGCATGTTTCATCTACTAACGGGTAACGATTAGTTCGTACGAACTACTGCCGGCCGGCACCCACCCACTACCGTTAGTAGTCGGCATGTTTCATCTACTAACGGGTAACGATTAGTTCGTACGAACAACTGCCGGCCGGCACCCACCCACTACCGTTAGTAGTCGGCATGTTTCATCTACTAACGGGTAACGATTAGTTCGTACGAACTACTGCCGGCCGGCACCCACCCACTACCGTTAGTAGTCGGCATGTTTCATCTACTAACGGGTAACGATTAGTTCGTACGAACTACTGCCGGCCGGCACCCACCCACTACCGTTAGTAGTCGGCATGTTTCATCTACTAACGGGTAACGATTAGTTCGTACGAACTACTGCCGGCCGGCACCCACCCACTACCGGTAGTAGTCGGCATGTTTCATCTACTAACGGGTAACGATTAGTTCGTACGAACTACTGCCGGCCGGCACCCACCCACTACCGTTAGTAGTCGGCATGTTTCATCTACTAACGGGTAACGATTAGTTCGTACGAACTACTGCCGGCCGGCATCCACCCACTACCGTTAGTAGTTGGCATGTTTCATCTACTAACGGGTAACGATTAGTTCGTACGAACTACTGCCGGCCGGCACCCACCCACTACCGGTAGTAGTCGGCATGTTTCATCTACTAACGGGTAACGATTAGTTCGTACGAACTACTGCCGGCCGGCACCCACCCACTACCGTTAGTAGTCGGCATGTTTCATCTACTAACGGGTAACGATTAGTTCGTACGAACTACTGCCGGCCGGCACCCACCCACTACCGTTAGTAGTTGGCATGTTTCATCTACTAACGGGTAACGATTAGTTCGTACGAACTACTGCCGGCCGGCACCCACCCACTACCGGTAGTAGTCGGCATGTTTCATCTACTAACGGGTAACGATTAGTTCGTACGAACTACTGCCGGCCGGCACCCACCCACTACCGTTAGTAGTCGGCATGTTTCATCTACTAACGGGTAACGATTAGTTCGCACGAACTACTGCCGGCCGGCACCCACCCACTACCGTTAATAGATGCATGTCATGCATAGTCGTTAGAATAACATGCTACGAATCGTATCGTATATATATAATTTCGTAGCATGTTACTCTAACGACTAACATCTACAACGCTTGAGGATGCCTCGTGGAGAGGCGAAACACGTGTCGCGGAGACGACCGGAGCAGCCAGGGCAGCAACGGTGGCGGGTGCATGCGGTTCACGTTTCAAATGGCGAACACTCGCAGAGACGACCGGAGCAGCCATGGCAGCGGCGGCATGCATCTACTAACGGTGGTGGGTGGGTGCCGGCCGGCAGTAGTTCGCACTAACTAATCGGAAGCGGAAGCACACAAAGTAGTTTAGATCAAATTGCCTGTAATTGTTATAGAGATTAGTTATGAAAACACATTAAAAATGAGAATGAGGTCAGTAGATTTATGGGATTATAGATTTATGGGAACTTGAAACAAGTTTACATACAGGCTGATTTCGAAGTAAGAAACTATTTTTGTATGTGGTCCGCAGTCATTCAAATACAAATACAAATACAAATGATTTATTGGTATTTACAAGTTCTTTAACAAATAAATGTGGGCTTTATCCAATTAAGTTTATAAAAACCTGTACTAGGATAAAGCCGCTCCTCTCAAGTCTTAACTGTGACATGTTTACAAACAATACTAATTTGGTACAAAAAATATTTAAACAAAAGATAAAAAATAAAAAAACATAAAGAAATAAAAAACAAACAATATCCAAGTAATATACATACATCTAGTGTGGTATTTATGTTAAATATATTAAAATCACACTCGCTTATTAACTCAACTCTGTAACAAGTTTTCCGTTGAGAAATAGTCCAATTGTTTTAACCAAGCAGTTAATGCTCTCTTACACTCTATGAAAGACATATTATAGATATTTAATATTCGATTTATTCTATTGTATAGTGTTATTGATTTTGTTTTAAACTGGTTGCTTGCAAAACTTGTTTTTACTGGTTTATTGCGTATGACATTATAGGGATTTCGCTTTAGATTAATATTTGCATCTGGAATAGTAATTTTGTGAATTTTTAAGATACATAAGAAAATATAGAGTTGCCTGATGGTCATAACATTACATTCCTCATATACCTTAACAGTGCTGTAAGTAATTTTTTTCATTAATATTACTTTCAGAAGTGATCTTTGAGCGCGTTCAAGTAGAATAAGTTTTGTTTTGCCGGCACCTCCCCAAATAGGCAAACAGTAACTGACTACTAACTGAACCAGAGTTTTATATACGTGGATCAGCAGCTGTCTATCAGCAATATGTCTCAGATACTTAAATAACCATATCAATTTTCTAACACGTACGGTACAGTTTTCAATTTGTCGATGCCAATTTAATTGTTGATCAATGTAAACACCAAGATATTTGATCGAAGTAACTTTTTTTAACTTTAAACAGTTGCATGTTTGATCACCAATAGGATTATTACAGGAATGTGCAGTTAGTTGTAAGTGATCACGTGGTTGCAGGGAGTTACGTATGGAGAATGTGATGTAGTTAGTTTTAGTAATATTCAATGTTAATAAGTTATATTTTAACCATTTAGTTACTGTTTGGAGACCTGTTTCCGCCTTATTATATACTTCCTCCCAGCTGCGTCCGTGAAAAAGAAGTGCCGTATCATCAGCATAAGAAAGTATTGAGCCATTTTCAAGTTTTAATCCAGCAAGGTCATTTATATATATGAGGAATAATGTGGGACCAAGGACGCTACCTTGTGGAACTCCATACAGAGATGAAGACTCAACTGTGCTATAAATGAGGTCATCCAATCTCACTTGTTGGGTTCTATTTCTTAGGTAGTCAGTGAGAAGAGTATGAAACGAACCACGTATTCCAACTTTATCAAGCTTTTCTAGTAGGATGGGAATAGAGACAGTATCAAACGCCTTACTGAGGTCTAAAAACACACATAGGGTTTTCTGTTTGGTATTTATAAAGTCGATTATTTTGCTAGTTAAAGTTTGAACTGCATTTTCAGTACTTCTACCTTCCCGAAAGCCAAACTGAGAGTCAGAGATAATGTCATATTTATTTAGAAAATTCACTAGCCGTTTATTTATTAATTTTTCTAGAATTTTGGAGAGAACGCAAAGAACGGATATCGGTCGATAATTGTTTATATTATCTCTATCTCCACTTTTATATATTGGATGAATTATTGCACGTTTAAAGACCTGAGGAAAAACTCCCTCCCTGAAGCACAGATGAAACAAATAGTTTAGAACTGGGATGAGTTCAGGCTTAGCCATTTTTATAAACTTTGTGGGTATCTTATCCCAACCACAGGCGGAATCAGACTTCAGACCCGTAATAATTGTTTCAATCTCTAATGGATCCGGTGCCATAATACCAATCGAGTTAGCAACAGAAGGTAAAGAATTTAGTATTTTCATGTGATCCACAGTGTCAGGATTGGGTGATATGTCATTAGCAAGTGTTCTTCCCACGTTGATAAAATGTCTGTTAATTAAATTAGCAGACTCTATTTCTGAATCCGCAATATTTAGTAATTCCTGGTTACTTGATTTAGTGACGTTAAGATTTGTTATACTTTTAATAGACTTCCATAATAGTTTATTGTTGTTTTTAGATTTAGCTAATTGATCCTTCTCATATTGATGTTTTAGTTTTTTAAGTAAGTTATTGCAATGATTGCGATATCTCCTATAAGTAATTTGTAAAATTGTGTTAGTAGGTTCAAGGTGTAGTTGCTTTTGAAGTTTGTACCTATTATTTATGCACTTCAACATTCCAGTAGTTATCCAAGGTTTTAAGATCCGTTTGTTGTGTGGTACTTTGATGGTTTTTGTATTACGTGCTAGAGATGTAGATATTGTATTTATGATTGCCTGAGCTAATTTTTCGGGATGTTCAATTGACATGAGTTCAGAAGGTTTAAGTTCTCGTAGAGTAACTAGTGCACCTGTGTAGTCAGTAATAGTCCTTGTGGCTGTTCGTGTTGTCCGTTTTGTGTTTGAATGAATGCTAATAAATGTCATTAAGTGATCTGTAACGGTGGTATCTAATATGGCTATTGTTGCTGACAACTTAGAGGGATCCATGCCTGTGATAACGTGATCTAAGCAGCTATTTACTCTTGTATTTAGAGTGTGACCAGCTAGTAGGCCATGATTCGACAGCATTTCTAAGTAGTTGCTGGCACGGTTATCAGAAAGGTGGTCCATAATGTTAATGTTCATGTCACCTAAAATCATAACATTTTTGTTATATTTGACATCATTGAGAAGGGCATCCAATGAACATAGGAACCCAGTTACATCCACACGCAGCTGATATGTGCATGCATAATACAAGAACAACCTTTAAGTGTACTAAAAGTACTGGCTCCTGGGCGACTTCAAGTGCAATCCACACGCGCAACTATCTATATATCTATTGATGTAAATCGTCTATGAATAATATTTGTTGTCTATGAATCTTGTTAATATTAAGTGTAATATTGTTATTAGTGTACTGATTCATAGTACTATTTTGCCCGTTTAGGTTTTATTCTTTGTCACCCGATCTCTGGTAGAGATTTTATTTGTACGTTCGTTTTTTTATGCTACGTCGGGAGGCATACAATCATACGGACCACCTGATGTAAAGCGGTTACTGTAGCCTATGAACGCTTGCAATACATTAAGTATCACTCGCGCGTTGCCACCTCTTCTGCTAATATAGCTACTTAAGAGCTTACTCACCTCACTCACACGCAGGAACACTACAACCCTCCTAGGAGTTGTTATTTGTTTGCGGTTTTCTGCGAGATGGTGGTACTTCCCCAGACAGGCTGCTTTGATGTTCATGCACACAAATGTTTGTATGGGAATCGAACCCACGAGTTTATACGTGAACCCTTGCCTTTGTACAAGGATACGATGATTGAGCCTCTCCAATTCGTTGGGACCTTTCCGGTTCTCCAGCATAAATTGCACAAGAACCAGAAATCCCAAACGCCAGCGCCATCCATTTCTGCTGATTTTTCAGTCTTCGTAATGACCATTCATCCCATCCATGTCATGTAATGTCCTCGTCAGGCATAGGCAGCGCAGAGCCAGTCACTAGCTCACTCGCAAAGTTCTAGGTATTATACGTTTCCTCAAAACATTAATTTCAGCATTCAGCATCATCTTATCTATTCTGAATGCTGACGAACAACCTCGTGACTTTTTCATATACCTCCAAAAGAGTTTGGTGTTCATCGCGAAGTTTCTTGACAGTTTTTGTTCCGCTTTCAGAATTAATCTTTAACGCTTCATTTTCACTAATGATTTGGTTTCATTCTTGCGTCGACCATACATTTTATTCTTCTTCTCTCTCATACTCTCACTTTGGTACAAAGATATGACGTAATCCAAACAGACATCTCTTTTTTGCCACGGAGGCTTCAAAGTCCGCGTCGCGCCAGGCGTCACATTTCAAGGTTTTATGCATCTTTGTCCTTTCAAATGCCTCTTTTATTCTTGGTTATTCACCATATTTTGTTTTAGAACTTTTCAGCAGTCATCTATATCTAAGTCGAAAGATTTACGTTCACAAGTATTTCACTGACTAAACGTGCATATGCTTACGCCATATGCCAATGCTTTTTGAAAACGTCAACAAACCGGCTTATCGCCAGAATGGTCCGTCTCAAGAGTGGGCGCTCTATATGTTTTTGTATGCCTAATGTTGTTCGAAGTCGCTCGTCTATCAAAATCAAATAGATCACATTTTTTTATTCTTTCGGTCTCCTCGTATACGTATTCGTATGAATATCCTTATGACGAAATAAAGTATTATACGTAATGAGGTTCCGTTCCGACGTTACATACATCTAATATTGGCTTACCTGCTTCGTTCACTCCCTTATATCCATACATATCAAGCACAGCATCATATCTGTCTCGCTGGATCCCAAACCAACCATTTAAATCTCCACACAAAATCAGGGTTTTTATTACTCCTTGCTAAATCCAACGTCTCCCTTACAGACTCCCAAAACAACTTCTCGGGGACACGCTGAGTTGTAGCGTACGCTCCTGTGTAGAAACTAGCGTGATCATCATTTATATACGAAAACAGAGAAATTTTGAGCCTACCAGACTGTATTCTCTCACTATGGAGGCTAAGCGAGAGGAGAGCATGACACATACATCCACACAGGCATGATCGTCCTGGTCCACTCCTGACCAAATAGTAATCAGGCCACTGGGAAGCTCCTGGGTGTCACTCCCCTTCCGCTTAGGCTTTGTGATACACAAAACATGTAAATGTCTATCTTATTCATTATTATCGATCAGTTCATTAATCGCATCTTTTACTGCACACCTTACATTCCACGTGCCTACACGGCATTCGGCTCTCCTCGTACCGCCTGAGTCGGCGCTGCGTAGTGGGTGGCGACCCCCATTTAATTATGTCACCAGTCCCTATAACTGTTTTCATTGCCGTCCCATCAATTTCAAATATATATTTTCTATTTTCGAAAATTTCGAAATTTAAATATTTCCGTTCGAAACAAGCTGCCTGTATGCAATGTAACTATTGTTTCTTTATCTACTGTTATGCGGGTGCACACAATATGTGTAACATATATCGGATACGTAAATGCTAACTACATAGTAATAGGTTCTCTGTGTGTAATATATCAAGCGACTGACAGAGAAATCTGTTAGTTTTAAAGACCACGCTGCGATAATGTCTCGTGTTTGGACCGTTCTATTATTTTTCTGTATGGTCGTGGCCGAGTACGGGCAGTGCAGTCTGATCAGGGCTCAGAGTGAGGAAATCGCCCACGAGAGTAACGGCGTGGAAATAAAACCTGATGCTTTAGATGCTCCCGAACAATGCGCTAAAGTCGGGCAAATCGTAAGTATTCGTCAGACAATTGTAAATTACTTCTTTGCGTTATCCCGTTTACTAATCCATTAGGATTGGCGGGGTCCGCTACCTAAGCCTAAGTATTTGGCATAGATACTAATTTTACATGGTGCGACTGCGATCACACCTCCACAGCCCAGAGAGAAAAACGGATCATTCTTAAGTAAGGTCACATGTCTTTCGAAGTTTAATTTCTTGGACGTGTAGTCCCCACGATGTTTTGTTTACCGCCGAGCACGTGATATTTATAAATGTACATAAATCCGAAAACACGAATTTAGTGGTACGTGCCAGGATTCGAAGCGAGGACCTGTTGGTCACAAAACCGATTCTTTATCCACTAGGCTATCACTGCTCCTTCATTAGACAATTGTTACAATATGTTACCAATAGAAATAATGTATATTTCATTATAATATTAATGTTCTGCGTATCACACCTAGGGGTAGGAGATGGCCTAATGAGGGAAAAAGAGATCTAATGCCTCTTTTTTCCCACGTGGCGCATTCCGCATGTTAAGGTGAGATAACGGTATTATCGCTAGATTAACTTAAAATAGCAATTAGGAAAGGGAAATTCATGACGGAGGAAATTAGGGATAGCCTATATCTAGCTAGGAGTAGTTACTACCAGATATGAATTGATAATGATAATAAAAGTTTTCTAAGCGTGTATATTTTCGGCGGTTAGTTGGTAATGATCATCGATGTGTAATGATATATTCCCGTGGTCATTTACATTACAGTATTCTATTTCAACTATTTGTATTTCTATTTCAACGATGTTCAAACACACAACTCATGTACCTTCAAAATTGTGCCAATAATTAAAAAAAAAAATTGTTTGGCGACCAAAAAAGGTACTTCGACGAACTCGGTGGCGCAGTGGCGAAACGCGTTGTAACGCTACTTTGACACCAACGCTCGTGGGTTCGATTCCCACACAGTACAAACATTTGTGTGCATGAACATGTCTGTTTGTCTTGGTCTGGGTATTTTCTATGTATAATAAGTATGTATTTACAAAAAAAAAAAAAATATTTACGTACGTTTATCAGTTGTCTAGTACCCATAACACAAGCTTCGCTTACTTTGGGGCTAGATGGCGCTGTGTAATTTGTCCGACAATATAAAAAATCTTCAACATAATCGTTAGACTTATGTAGCGGACGCCGCCAATGCCAATGGATTCGGAATTGAGATAACGCTACGAAGAAGAAAATATCTAATTTACAAGCTCTTCATTCCTTACTTATCCAAGAACTAGAAGTCGTGCAGTGCGGAATCAGTCACAGACATTAGTAGTGTCTTGGGCATAATCATATATTTCCCAAAATATTCACTTCTTAATACGTTCTTTGAACAAACTAATTAACCTCATGACTGTGCATTAACTCACTCACCAATATATCTCACCGATTCGAGCCTACGTTTCAGTGAGGGATGTTTTTGCGCTGCGAATGTTCTCCACAAATAACTGTTAAAATACACACATCAAAAGTGTCTAGGGATCAAGCATTTTTATGCGGATTTCTTGAGATTGAGATGTGGCTTTGTAATAAAAAAATATATAAAATATATAAACGTATACGACACTGGAGAACCCCTGGACGCCAACAGCGATTAAAATCCTGCCAGGAAGTCCATCCTTATAGTGGTGGAACCATCATGGTATGGGCGGGTATTTGGATCGGCGGAAGAACTGAGTTGATTTGGATCAGAGGCAACCTCAACGCTCAAATTTATGCTGAGACGATTGTATCAGACGTCATCGTTCCTCTACAAGTGCAAATCGGTCCCTTATTTCAGTTAATGCATGATAATGCACGACCGCACACCGCAAGAGTTGTAAGACAGACTCTCGCCGCAGCTAACATCAATGTCATGCCCTGGCCTGCTCAGTCGCCAGACTTGAACCCGATTGAGCATGCATGGGATATGCTACAGAGAAGAGCTCTGCCGAATATGGAGGGTATCCAGTCGCAAGAAGACCTTTTTTTGTTGTTGCAACGAACATGGGCGGCCATTCCACAGCGTGATTTGGATGAACTCATTTTGAGTATGCCAAACCGATGTTCTTGTGTTGTTAGTGTTCGCGGTAGAAACACGGATTATTAATTGTTTAAGTTACGCAATAAAATTTTAAAGAAAACTGTTATTTCAGTCTTTTTTTCGAACTTTAATGTTAGTGGTTCAAATGTCAAAAATCCCTTTATTATGAAAATGGCAAATTTCTTTATTAATGCAAAGGTGACTTGGTTTATCGTTACTGTAGACAAACGAAAACACTTTATTTGATGAATCCTTAAAGAAAATTTTAATTAATATCAATCAGGAGAAAAGTTATTGCAAAAATATATGTTGATCCCTAGACACTTTTGATGTGTGTAGATATAAAACATGCCTTATTGTTCGGTAAAATGGTGTGGCAAAAACAACTGTAAGAGCTCATGCTAAGGATAATATTACATTTCACAAGTAACCCTAGTTTGATATTAATACTAGTAAATAACAGTAAGCTGTGTAGGCAGAGCTGATATTTTTTAAATTTAAAAAATATTTAAATATTTTATTATTAATTTTTTTTAAATATATGGAACCCTGTACGACCTCTAGCGACGAGTGCTGTTACTTTTTCTGTTGATGGGAGTGCAGTGCAGACTCTGCACTGCAGAGTGGCCGGCCATACGTTTTCCCATATGTTTTTTTTCTAATTTTGGACGATTTTTTAAACGATTTTGGACCGTTCTTCCTCACCAACGAACATTTAAATTTCAAATTAAAGGATACAAAACTACAATATGTTAGCTTTATTAGTGTGTCGATTTTGGAGTTTCTCACTATTACCGTCTAAACGCTAGCTGGATGACATCAGTCTACCCCAAACGGCAATTTTGAGGGTAATGTGGCTCCGCTGGCTATCGCAGCTCTGCCAATGAAGAAAATAAAGGCAATTATTGTATTATTTTTCAGTATCTTGTGTCTCGTTCGTTTACATGTATACGACACCAACTTTAAGTATAATTTTTTTTTACAAAAAAGACACCAAACACATCTGCTATGAAAACTTGTACTAAAAGGTACAAATTGCTAATTGCTTTACTTCTTTAAATAACTATAAAATGTTATAGTGTCATTTTCACAAACAAAAATTAGAAATATATTTTTATACTATTTAGAATAAAAACAATGTACTAGGACAATAATATAGATTTATTGTTATTTTTGGAGTCGGTGCCAGCCAAGATATTAAGATTTTTGGGAAATTTCCTTAGATTTACAAAATATATTTCATACAGAATACAGAATAAACTAAATAAATACAGAATAAACTAAATAATTTATTCTGTATTCTGAGATTTCAAGTTACGTTAATGCGAGAATATAGCAATGCCCAATTAAACCAATATACACACGACCCCAATAATAACAATTAATGTATATTATTGTCCTGACTCTTGATTTACAAAAAAAAACCTCAAAATATTATATATCCGCTAGCATTAAGGTAAAAAAGTTAATAAATAAACAAAATTTCCTTTTTTTCCAATAAATTAACAAAATGTAGGTATTTCTTATTTAGCGTAGTAGCACACGCCGGGTATTGGCTAGTTATCAATAAATAAGGATGTTGTACGCTATATCTTTTTAGATTAGTAGAACTAACTTTAACTTAATTTAAGATTATAAATTCGGACAGTTTTAATAGGACTTTTATAAGTTATTTTTTCATTGTTAATATTGTTTATCGCATTTCGAATAAGAACGTTTTGCAAACATTTAATAATTTAATATTTTACGTAAATATATGTATGTATATCTTCAAGCTAGGTCCCTTGCGAGGTAGGCAGAGAGAACATATAATTACATAATTGTCACATATTTGCGATGTAAGTAGCTCACCATTATCTCAAAGCCAAAGCTAATCTTACCTGCACATGGTGAACTCCGCCAATTAGTCAGAGATATTTAAATGAAAAACAGATAAAGCGCAGGGGGCTTTGATAAGGGAACCCCGTCTGTAGAAGTACCCTCCACCATTGATAATGATATCACAACTAATTAGTCTGTAGAAGTAAGTCTTAATGACAATAGCACACTCAACGTCAGGGGGGACGAGCAGTTGTATTTTTGCTGTACGGTTTCCGTTGTTATCATTTATGTCACATATCTTAATCTAACAAGATATAATGATGATTTTTTACAAGTTTTATCGATATTCATATTCATTACGTATTACTGTCGTTGCGAACTAAAACATTGCAGACACGAACACGCCGAAAATGACATGATGTTTATTCCTAAATTAGGCAATTAGAGCTACGTATTCAATTCAACCTCACCCCGTAGCAGTGAGTTTTGTTTGCAGGCCATATTGCGTTCATAAGTTTTCCATTTCCTTTATGCTTCTGTGTGTTTCCGGGGAAATCACCAGCTTTGTAATGTATCTCAATTATTAATAACAAAATTGTACGTTTCGTTTCAGTGTCGAAACCACAAGGACTGTTGTAGCTACTCATGTTTGGGTTACATGAAGCGATGTGTCTCCGCTCAAGGATGATAAATAAAAACCGGCAGTTCAGTGCGTTCTATGATTCCCCATTCTTCATAAAGTTTTAAGTAGAGCATTGATAACTTTTTTCTCATTATTGAGATTGCAAAACATTGTAGATAGCATAGAAATTTTCAAATGTAACTGAATACCATTAAGCTCTTTCCTATCTCCGCGTCTCCAATTTGTTATACTTACGAGTACATTGTTTTTGGGAAATAAATATTTTGGGATATGGAGATAAGCGCGATACGCAAGCTTTGCGAAATTTCATGTCATTGTATGTTTGACTTTATAGATAAATAAAGATATTTTTTTTATTTGCCATTGGCTCCATGTCAGCACATAATTACGAATTATATATATTTTTTAAATAAAGTGCTTTTTAAAATAAGTGTTATTCATTTTTCATAGTTTTTTTTTTCGTGTCACAAATAACTTTCACTAACTAGACGCGCATATATCATTCTATGCCTTAGACTTTCATCTTCCAATTTTTCTTTGCATCTGTCATGGCCTCTGAAATTGGTACCTACCTGACAATATAATGAACCTGCCTATGGTGTTGTTCAAAAAATGTTCGTTCATTCTGCTGTGCGATAATTGTGTTTATAATATTGACGAATTCAAAAGTATATAATATAATGGAATAGTTTCACTTTCAATATCGCCACGATTACAATTTATCATTTTAATACCGCTGATATTTTTACCCATATTATATTTACATAAATAAGACAATTACATAAATTGATTTCATTTTATCTTTATTAATTATATTCCGATATCTTTTTATTGTTATTCATTGCCAATGTTTGGACACGCATGGACTATTTGTTGTAAACAAATTATTGCCGTGTATGCTAGCAAAACGAAATTATTTGTATTTTTATTTGCATAATATTGTGATCGTAAAGAAATAATTGTAAGAAAAGTAATTGAAAGATTGTGGTGATGTTTAGATTTATTTGTTTCTCGATAGAGCGAGGTCCATACACCAAAAACCACCATCAAACACACCGTAATCATAAGAGGCAGACCAATCTCATCTGTATGCGTTCCCTGCCAACTAGTAAAGAAGATTCACTAACACAATAGCGGTAGAGCACACACCGTACGGAGATCCGCTTTACAGAAAACCGAAGCCAATTAAACGCCCTGGCGATGTGTTTATGCGAGTGGATGGGGTTATTAAGGAGGTTATTATTTTAAAGAAAGGTAGGGTGCATCAAAGCAGACCATTTGGGGATGTCATCAGTAAGCTCCCAAGGAGTTGCAGTTGTTAGCAGCAGAGGTGGCATCGCGCGAGTGATACATTGTGTGTTACCAGCATTCATAGGCTACGGTAACTACTATACATCAGGTGGACCATGTGCTTGAATGCCTCCCGACGTTGTACAAAAAAAATTATATTACTTAGTAAGCTACAGAGGAGTTGCAAGGGTAGTAAAGCGCCTAGCTTCTTTTATAATACGAGTAAGTAAGGGTTTTTTTTTAATACCACCAAGGTGGCATTGAAGTATACGGCCTGCCTGATGGTAAACAGTCACCGTAGCCTATGGACATTTGCAACACTAGGGGTGTCACTCATGCGTTGCCGACCCTCTAAAAACCTCTTCACGCATTTCTTAAAGAATACCATGCTGTAGTCCCTTGGAAAAACCTCGGCTGGGAGCTCATTCCACAGCTTGAGAGTTCTCGGAAGAAAACTTCTCTGGAACCGCACAGTACGCGACCATTGCGGTTCCAGCGTGTGAAGGTGAACTCCCCACCTACCTGACCTAAAGTGACTGCTTCACATCTGGTTATACTTGTATGCCACCTTACATATACAACGCCACGGCTAATAATCCTATTAATATTATAAATGCGAAAGTTTGTATGTATGGATGTTTGTTACTCTTTCACGCTTAAACGGCTGAACGGATTTGAATGAAATTTGGCACGTAGATAGATTATGATCTGGATTAACACATAGGCTATGTTATTTGACAACACGCGGGCGGAGCCGCGGGCAGCAGCTACTAATGAGCGTTTCTCAAAATCTTTGTACATTGCCAAAATGTTAGTGTCCCATAACTTTAAGAAAACTTTTATGATAGAACTTCTTAACAACTAAGAAAATTAATTTTAATATGTGCTTAATATCTGTTTTTTAAATTAAATCAACATAAAAATATGGTTTTGCATTATTAAAATTAATTATAAAAAATAAATGCCAAATGCTGACTTAAACTCCAGTATGAAAAATGACTTGTCCCAATTGCGAAAGTTGACATTGAAACATCGATTCTGAAAACACGCATTTTTCGATACTGGGAGTTTACACATATTTAAAATGTCCTTAAATTCAGTTTTAAATAGATTGAAAAACAAATCTTAAGCATAAAATCATAAAGATTATATTATTTTTTTAAAATTGTCCACAAATAATTCCAAATTGGAAGTCTTCTTTTGTTACCGTCATATACGAGTTTCGCATAATTCATAGAGAACATTCTTATTGTACCAATACAATGGCTACACCTAATCAGTAAGGCGTTCTTTCTAATTCAGCGTACGACAGTCGACGTTAGTTTAAAACTTGCGTGATAGTAGACTACCTGCTTTGGTCATCTTTTGTTTATCATTTTGTTACTGCGAAAAATCAGGTAAGATTTTATGAATTCATTGTTATTTTAATGAATATACAAAATCAATTATCAAGAAACTAGTAGATGATATAATTTTATTACAATTTTAAGCCATTTTTTTGTATCATAGCCTTTTTCACTTATAATGTCTCATTCGTTACTTCCAATTTTGAAACTTCTAAATGATAACTTATAAGGGGAATGGGATAGTAACAAAATAGGAATTCGTAAAGGAGTATTCGCACTTGAAAACGTGAACCTATTTTTTTTTTAAAACTAGGTACCTTTACTAGTTACTTTTATATCTAATATTTCAAAATAGTTTTTAACATATACATACTTTAATAGACATAAAAGGAATATAGTGTGGGAAATAATATTTTTCGTCCATATTCCTTCTCAACTTGTAGCGGTTTCTCTGTACTTTAGTTTCTATATATACAATTAGTAAGGTATTATGTTTTGTGTGAAATTGTTGGCTGCAAGTAAAAATCGTTTACGTTTCGAGGAGTGGAACTAAAGTTAAAAAAATAATTATGTGTCTCCTATAGATTAAAGTTAGGTCTTGTAGGTAGGTACTAATGGTTGGTTTTTTCTTGTAAGAATTGTGATGATTGACCAAAGTGTAAACGGATCTTTATAGTTCCTAAATTGTTACTTATGTTCCTAAGATATGTTATTGTCCCATTAAATATTTACGAAAGAATTTAATTATTTTTATGTTTCTGATATTAAAATAATATTCTTTGGTTAATAAATAATTAGTCTATATTAGATAACACTATTAAAATTAAATTACGTTGAAATGAAGCCCGAATAATTAATAATTTAAACTTTCAACGAACATTTGGTTCAATTGGTAACGTAACTGAGAAAAATCTTGTTATTTCAGTTTCAGTTTTTAGTTTTATATCCCAATTTTAAGTTAATTCCACATTTGTTGTATTTTGTATTGTATAAAATATAAAATTAAAATGGTTCGATATGCCTAAGATTTTCTTTTCAATTCTTAATTTCGGTAACTAAATAGGATCTTTTTGTGGACCTTCAATGAATTAAATAAATAAAAATACCTAAAACTCTCTGCTAAAATCTGTACATTTAATAAATTTTGATTTTAGAAGGACATATCTTACATTTGCAGTCATTTGGCAGTTAATATGCAAATAAATATATTTCAACTCGTTAAAAAATAATGTACAAAGATTTTGAGAAATGCTCTAATATATATATCCTGAAAAATACAGGCTAGTTTTTATTCTGGAAATTTGTCTAGTTATAGGTATTAGAAACATCAAATACTATGTGATAGCATATCCGCCGGAAGCGTTTATCAATAGAGATAAAATACATATTTTTTTAAGTAAATAAGTAAGCAGTACAAGATTAATATTAACAATGATCCATGCATGAATAAACAGTAATGGCCAGCCTATCTATGTATACGTAAACATATATAATATATTTATTACAGCTTAAAGTACGTATTCAAATATATATATATATATATATATATATAGATAAGGAGGTCTTTGCCTTTGAATACGTACTTTAAGCTGTTACAAATACATACTAACAGGAGATGTAGGGTTATATCAATAAAAACATCTTAGGGTTATATGCCATTTATTTCTTTCTGTTCCACTTGTCGCTTCCACCTACATTTATTTCTTTCTGTTCCACTTGTCGCTTCCACCTACATTTATTTCTTTCTGTTCCACTTGTCGCTTCCACCTACATTTATTTCTTTCTGTACCTCTTGTCACTTCCACCTACATTTATTTCTTTCTGTTCCACTTGTCGTTTCCACCTACATTTATTTCTTTCTGTTCCACTTGTCGCTTCCGCCTACATTTATTTCTTTCTGTTCCACTTGTCGCTTCCACCTACATTTATCATTCGTGCCCGGTTCTATTTTCTTTTTATAGCACTCCGTTTTCTCCCTCGTGTTTCTCCATTACCCTATACGTTCCCTAACTACTTACCACGTTTCATGATTTTATATGAAATTTATTATATTTTATTTTACATAGTGAATGATGCAGTTTATCTCCAGATTTTTAGTTGTTTAATATTGTTGCGATGATATAAAAAATATGATTATGCGCATATCACAGGATGCTCTTCCGTTGGCAGGGATTGGACTGAAATCATCGTGTAAGTAGATATATGCTTAGTATACTTTGAAGTAATCATGCGTCGATACTTGTGGTGTATTTTGGTGGTGATATGTGATACAAGGCCGGTGGAAGCCGTGGTCGGAGGAGACCCAGCGTCGCCCCCAGAGCCTGATGCTGCAGTGGTCTTCGTCCAGAAACACGGGCGTAGTGCACGTCTCGAGGGCCTGAAAGATGACAAGTTTGGATATTATACATTCTATGGCATAAGGTAGTTCAGTATTTTTTTAGAACGTCGGGAGGCATACAAGTTTACGGCCTACCACTTGTAAAGCGGTCACCGTAGCCTATAAATGCTTGTAATACAATTAAGTATGTATCACTCGCGCGATGTCATCTCTGCTGCTAACACAGCAACTGGTGACCTCACTCACACGCAGGAACATAATAACCCTCTAGGTAGTTGTTATTTGGCTGCGGTTTTCTGTGAGGTGGAGGTACTTGTTCATACAGGCAAATGTTTATTCTGTGTGGTACTCACGAGCGTTGGCGTCAAAGTAAATGTAACAGCGCGTTTCGCAACAGCGCCACCGAGTTCGTCAAAATTCAATGTTTGCTTATTTGTTGTCAGAACTAAGGAAATAAATGACTTGGCATGAAATTAATACATTAACTGGGACCTTCAAAAATAAAATCCAGTAAAATTTGAGACAAGGTTTGGACTTACTTTCAATATTAGTAGTAGTTTTTCAGTTTGCCTTTTGTAGGTAGATTAGTTCTTTATCCTTTATTATTAATATCAAGTTCATAAATTCTCTATAATCTACGCACTTCCATTGTTCAACATCTATCTACTTAGCTATAGTTTTCAAAATGCAAGTAGAGAGGTTGGGATAGCAATATTTTAGTTATCAAAAAGAAATATATTTATAAACTATATATTAGTTTTCTAAAATTTTAATTGTTAATTTGTACCTACATCTTCTTCTCTCTTCCCCGATACTGCGACTGCCAATACATACGTAGGTATATCATCACGCCTGTCTCCCATTGGAGTAGGCAGAGACTATAGAACGCCAGGTGCACCGATCCGAGCATACCGCTCTCGCTTCTTCCACACTCATCAACCTCTTCATGCATGCTCTTCGGTTTTGGGTACTTTTGATTTGGCCCTTTTTCAACACATAACTAATTTGATCTATAGGTACGTGTGCGTCTAGGGCGGCCGACATCACCATTCACTCATGCCTGATACACTTCTTTCGTAACTCTTTTGCCATTCATTCTTTCTAAATTACCAAACCATCTCAGCATAACCTTTTAAATTTTTGTGATGTCATGTCATATCACATCAACTTTCATTCCATAAAGTTCTCATATCGTGCTATTCTTTATTCTTCCACACATACTTCTCAGCGCTCTCATTTCTACGGCGTTCGCCCTGCTTTCACGTTTCTTTTGCCATACCCATGTTTCACTGCCGTACCGCAATGTTGGCGTTTAATGCACCCTAAATAATAGCAAGGATATATTATCGCTTGTTACCACGGAGTACAACGCACCATTGGTACGGTTTCATATCGCCCTCAAATTTTCCATCTCTCGTAAACATAGAACCCAGATACACAAATTCATTCACTTGTTCCACTTTTTCATCTTCGATCGATCATTATCTGACAATCTGTAACACTTTCATTCCTTTCAAACACCATCGTTTTCGTCTTCATCACATTTATTTTCATATCTTTCCTTTTTAAGGCCAATACAGTACTGAAGATTAATATTTATTTATGCCTCCCATAATGGAAATGAATAATTACAGACTATTTGTTATTCGTTCCTATATTATTCTAAATATTAACTTAGCTATGCCAAACACCAAACATACATTTGTCTATCATTTCAAATACTTGCAGAAATTCAATCTCATTTATTGTAATATTATCGTCGTGAGCTTGTAGTGGCCCACTGCTGGTCCACCCAACCGTATACGTGCCTTGCTTAATGCTTTCGATTACACGCATTCTTCTGCTTTCCGTTTCATCTTTTCATTTAAAAGGGGTATTTTTCCTCCTTTGATTACAACACAACATCAATGACTGCGAATACGGACGGCCAACTGCTACTTCAGGTTAAAAGTAGAGGGGCTATGTCGTCATTTGGTTCTCTTCAAACTTCCTCATTCCTTAGTTCAAACAATTAGTTTCACATAAAACCAAATTCTAAGTTGTTTAAAAATTTTAGTCAAATGCTTTTTGTACGAGTACTACTTTTTGGCGTTATAAAGTCATTAGTTAGCTGTGCTGTTTAACAGTGTATCTTCCTGTAATACAGTTATTACACTTACCTTACATTATAGTACTTCTGCATAAAAGCTTCAGGGTATAATATAGCTGGTTTATGGACATAATTTAGCCAATGTGGCACTCACTCACTTCCAGGAATACAACAACCCTTGAGGGAGTTGTTATTTTTCTGTAGTGTAGTTATATGGCGTACAAAATTTGTCTATCTGTTATAGTTTGAAATTACCCATACTGCGTTTTCTGGTTGCTACACTCGGTATAAATTTTACAAAATAGATATGCGGAGCCCCCAGTGGGCATTCGAAGGTTCCAGCGGCCCGTGCGGCGGTACCTGGCCGGTGAGGTTACAGCAGCCACGCCCTGTTCCGTATGCCCACAGCCGAACTACAACTTCATGAAGGTGATCGGTCGTGAAGACTGTTTATGCCTTAACGTTTTCTCCCCTAAAATGCCTGGGGAAGAACGAGGTATGTTCTGCATGTTTTATTACCTAAATATAATTCCTGTCTCACTCTATTCGTCTCAAATCGTACTTACGTACTACGATCTATTAGAATACGGTGTCCATTCCAGCCGATGAAGTTTAGGACATACTCTGGTACTCTCAATTGCGAATTGGCAGTGTTTTCAAGAGAGCCAAAGGCCAGTGATTTCATACAATACATACAGCTTCTATTTGCCGACAACAGCCGGGAAAGACGCCTAAAAAAGAGTTTTGGAGCTTGAAATTAAGGAACAAATCTATAGGAAGACAGGGGTCGACGTTCTTTGACATATGTATCTTCAATAGTTAACAGTAATTTGTTTGCCACATTTATTAAGAATTAACTAAATAACTACTTTATTATATAGTTAACAGTTTTTTTATACCTACACCATCCGGTGACAAATAAGTACACGGCAAACTGCAAAAAAAATGTTCGATGCAAAATGTTTTGGTTTCAACAGTTTGCATCGAACAAGTTGACTCCAAAAATCAAATCAGAATACCAGGAATCATTGTAATTGGGATAGTATATTTATAATATATATATAATTATTATTCATTGCCGATAATTAAAAAATAATTATAAATACTGTAAGATCGATATTACCTAATTATATAAATCTTGTAAATTGCGCCTGACGGACAGTAAACCAATCTTCGTTACATATTTACATCTGTGCTCACATTAGCACTTATCGCTTGAATCTAAATCGGTATTTTTGTGCAGGTTCTCCTGTTGTGGTGTTCATACACGGAGGAAATTATAAAACTGGTTCCGCGTCTCCATATGGGGTAAATTAGGCTCCTATCCATGCAGGTGCTGTGAAGTGATGGTAAAGCGAAAGGGTTTGATTCATAGGTATCATTATACTGAGTTTGTTCCACATAATTATGTATAACCTTTACTACAGGACCAACTTTGAAATAGTAAAAAACATTTCAACGCTGTCATACAAAATCAGGTAGCGACTATTGTGTGGGGGAAGTAGTATTTTTTTTATATCGATGCCGAATCAATAGTCTTGAGTACAATCATCCCCTTTCGTCATCATTCATCAATTCTCGGGCACCTATTATTAAATTCGACATGCATTACATTTATTTCTAAATGGTTTGACGAAAAATTATAGGGCAAACACTTGACGCAGGAGGATACCATACTGGTGGTGCCTCAGTACCGATTGGGATCCTTAGGATACATCACTAATAGCCAAAGGGAAGCTTCCGGGAATGCTGGTCTATTTGACTTATTAGTAGCTATGAATTGGGTAAGGAAAGTTATTTAATTTAGGTGCTATTATGACAATAATCGTATTGTCACAATAGATGATATCATGTGATAATGGAGAACTTGAAAATTTTTAATTGTTGGTATATTCTACCAAAAATTTTATATTTCATTGATTCAAATACTTCGCAACATATTTAATTCTTCTTTGTGCCCGTTGGGCGGGTTCATCCACGCCACGGCCGGGTTATTGCATGTCAAGTTTCTTGTAAAATTGAAGCTACTTCGCCTGTTCTTTATTTGGAACCAAAGCTTATTGCACCTATTTGTACAGCTAAGTGCATGTCAAGCTTGATACTCTGACCTTTGTACCGTTCTTATGCCGTAGACAATAAGACTTATTATCGTACTTCAAGTGTCACGCATGATCTGCTATCAGGCTATCATCTATTCCTATGGAAATCTCACGCGAAGTTTCAAGTGTTTAAAAGTAATAGTATTTTTCTTTTCTACATTCTAATATTTTTAGGTTAAAGATTACATAGAATTCTTTGGTGGAGATCCCACGAGAGTGGTCGTTATGGGTCAAGGTTCCGGGGGTAGCGCCGCCTCCTTAATGGCGTTGTCTTCTGAAGGACGAACTGCTACAGGGGTCGCAGCACTGTCAGGCACACCACTGTCACCGGGGGCTATAAGGTCAAACCCAGAAGAGCACGCTAAAGAATTAGCCAATCGTACCAATTGCCCATCAACGCCAGTGGAACGGCTTATTATGTGTCTGAGAAAATTACCAATGGAGAAAATTATAGAGGTCGGTATCATATATTTATAATTTATTGCTTTTTAACTAACAAAGCAGTTGGGTTCTTGAGATAAACATAGGTAGAACGTTGTGGGCATCGAGTACCTTTGTATCCTCCCAAGTAACACATTTAGCAGTTTTGGATTGGAGCATATCCAATAAGTACCTACTTACGGTGTTCAACATGTGTAATAGAGAGTGTTCAACAGACCTAGCACAGCAACTATAGACCCAGTATGGACACAACTTTTGGTGCTTTCAGTTCCATTTTAACTCCAGTGGTATAGAGGTCCTTCAAAGGCGCTAACGAATGTCTAACGCTAAACTAAAGCTCTTAAACCTTCTTTAAGAAACGAGTTAATGAATAACTGACATCGAAGTTGGGAACAATTTCGTTTTGTTTCTCTATGATAATTAAAGTTAAAGGTGAATATATCGTTGTATTGGTCAAGATTAGCATATTTACTAAGTTTGATGAAGTTCATGCAAATTGTTAGTATATTATATTTATGAGAATTTAAACGCTGCCAATTTTATTGCAGTATGATTATTTTCCTGTAATTTTGAGTGCTTCCATGTTTATATTCACAATTTATAATTTATATTTATATACACAACGACAAAAGATAAAGTTACAATAATTGTTATATTATCATCATAGCAAAAGAAAAATGTTGCAAGCGTCCATAGACGTTTTTTTTGTTTTTACGACCGACGTAAACGGACGACCCACAAAAAGGACTAATCGACTAAAATCGTACTTTAGTCATTCTGCTGAGGAGGCACTCATTTGTCAACATTACGGACTACCAACTAAGAAAATACTTGATTTATTGCTTCTCAATTCCACTGCTATCTTATAAAAGTTAAAACATTACGTATTAATCACGAGAATAACTGACATTCAAAATTAATAGACGGTTAGGTAATTATGACGAAGTTAACGATGCTCTCTCTAAAGTTATTCATTGGTTTAGTGTTAATAATCTGCTTTTAAATGATAAAAAGACTAAAGTAATTAAGTTCTCAACACCTAATGTAAGGCAGGTGGCTACCAATGTACATGTTAATGGAACTAATTTAGCCTCTGTGGAGACAACTGTGTTCTTGGGTATAACAATTGACTCCAGACTACAAAGGGGCCCACAAATTGAAAAATTATCAGGAAAACTAAGTTCTGCAGCTTATGCAGTGAAAACTATTAGACGGCTCACTGATATTGATACGGCTAGAATAGTTTATTTCAGCTACTTTCGTAGTATTATGTCATATGGAATTCTTCTTTGGGGTAACTCCGCGGATATTAACACCATCTTTTTATTGCAAAAGAGAGCCATAAGAGCTATCTACAAACTTGGTCCCCGGGAGAGCCTTAGAGAAAAATTCAAAGAAATAAATATTTTAACAGTCGCATCGCAATATATCTATGAAAATCTTTTGTATGTCCATAAAAACATAGACTCATTTTGTAAAAAGAGTGATACTCATAGCATAAATACTAGATATAAGCATAATCTTGTGTTATATGCAAGCCGTCTCCACAAAACAAGTAATTATTTTATGGGGCAATCTATACGGTTCTATAACAAACTTCCCAGCAATATAAGAGATTTGTCAATAAACAAATTTAAAACTACTATTAAAGCCAAATTGTGTAGCAGGGCATATTATAAAATATCTGACTATATTAATGATAAAAATGCCTGGGAGTGAGTCGATCCAATTATAATGTAATTAACAAAATATGTAAATTTGTTTGGATACCAAAAGAGGGATGCCTGAGTTTTTTGGCAGTATTTTTATCAGTGCTCACCTAGTCATAAACTGCACGGTAGGGAAAAAAAAATGTGACGATTCCAAACAAATGTAGCCATTTTTACGGAATAAAAAGATTTTGACTTTGAATTTGAACAAATGAATACCGCGAGTACGTGCGGCACTGCCGCGCAACTTGTATGAACATGTTTCGATGTAATTCGGCACGGATTATCGTAATCCAAATAAGTTAAAAATTAATTTCCGAGTGTTTTAAAAGCAAATGAACAAAACTAAGACATATGCGTAAGAAAATAAAAACTTTGAAAAATAAGGGACACCCTAATATACATATATACAAATAGATTTTATAATCTATTCATATTTAAAAAAAACATGTGACAAATGATTTTCTTGCTTTTTCATAACTTTAACTTCAGTATAATGACATTTATTGTATTTTACTTATGTATACTCTGTGTTTTGTATTGTTGTACGTTTCCTTGTTATTTATTAAACTCTCAAGAAGAAAGAACCAGGACCATCTCTGATGTTGCAAAATAAATCTAATCCGTACAATAGTTCAATACTAACCACAATGTATAGAATAGATGATTTTTTTGTGTTTTCAGTGTTGGTTCATAGTAAATATTATTTGTTTTCACGAGTACCATGGGTATAAGTATACTATCTATCTATATCTTCACGCTAAATCCCTCGTGAGCGCCACATGACTCGGTACTTACACACCTCGCTCGCTTCTTTAGCATGAAACATACCGAGTTTTTTTAAAAACTATCAAAATATACTATTTTACTAGTAATTATTTTAATACAAAAAAAAAAAAAACCTCCACTGGTTTTCTATCTTCTGATTGGATAAATTTCCAACGTAAACTAACCTTCACCTACGTACAATGTCTAAGACGGAGTTCGGTGAGCTTATAATGGTTACTATGAGTTTGTCGTCCCGTATGACACTTACGTTAAAGTAGCATATAAATCGAGTAGTGATTCTTCTAGTGGAATATGTTTATTTAGTAAGTTTCTCCTAAAAAACAAAACAGCAAAAATATTCTATTTTATAAGTTTTTATTTTAATACAAAGAAATAAAGAGTCTCCACTGGTTGCTATGTGCTGAGAGCGCGAACCTTATTGGTATAAATTTCCAACGTAACCTGACCTCCACCGACGTACAACTTCTAAGTCGGAGTTCGGTCAGATTATAATGGACATAATAGGAGTTTGACGTACGTACGTACGTACGGTACGCGGTCAGCCTGTGGATAATGTATACCAATTATCAAATGTTACTGTTTATTCCTGCAAAAAATAACTCTTATTTAATTAATGCAGTTTTATATAGAGTTATTATGTAAGCAAAATTAAAAAAAAGTTTGAAGAGGAATTAAATAGCTTGGGCCAACCATACCTAGGAACTGTTCTAAAAACTAGAAATATGTCTACACAATGTTATTATAATATGTTTAATGAATATAATAATAAAAAAAAAAAATACCTTGTCTTGTTCGCCTCTGCCATTCTACGAACATTTTCTTTGTATTTTTATTCTATATATTTTCTTTTTAGTGTTCCCCATTATTACAACAGTATAATAAATATATATAAACCTATAATATTATTTACTACTTATATCTAATAATAATACATTTACTACTTATATCTAATATAAATACTATAATATTGAATATTTACAACTATTAATTATAAAAACTTCGGTGTCGCGATGTAAATGGAGCGAGCTCGAGCAGACAGTCGACATAGGTCACCTCGAAGCGGGCTGCAGCCGGACTGGCTGGATGTAGTTAGTCAACGCGTTTATAATCCTCATTACCGCACAATAAGGTCGAAAACACGTAGCACCCAAGACGAATGTGATCGCTTAGAAATTGTCAGAAACTTAAAATATTTTTAAAAAATTTCATGTTTCACTTATCAAAATATGCAGCAACCATATTATAAACATAGATATTACTAATAGATTTAAGTAATTTTGAAGCGTATAAACAGAACAACTTCGTTGTAATTTCAAAAATAATGAATTTCAGGAGGTGTTTTCGAAAGTAATTATTATCGAATCAATTTTACACAATCGCGTATTTGAGCAAGCAAATTCAAGATAAAGAAATGAAGTTATTTATATTAAAATCTTAGATCCGTCAGTTTAGTCATTAGCCTATACTATTCGATGAAAGTTGGTCTAATTTTTCGATGTGTCGCCTTAACATCCGGCACGTTGTATGCTCCACTCTACTTATATGACGAACATATGACCTAAAAAAACAAAAAATAATCTATGTACGTATTTATATAGATAAAAAATGACACATGTCCTTACCTATGTAGACGTTCCTACGTTCCTTGTTAATTACCTATGGACATACAATCGCCAAACGCATTATCATGACCTACATACCTACTTTGTTCTTATCTTTGCAGGCAGACAAAAACATGGATGTGAATATGAACACAGATAAATTCTTAGCAGAGATTTCCGGGCGGAGTGGTTTGTTATATTTTAGTGTTTTGTTATAGTAGTTTATATATATCTATCTATCTATAATTTCAAGTCAAATGCCTTGCGGGGTAGGCAGAGACATTGATGTATACATCGATGGGCTGAGAGATTCGAGCGCCACATGGCTCGGTGCTTACACACCTCACTCGCTTATTTAACATTCATAGATCTTATAATGCTCGCTCGTCGGTTTCTAGAATTCCTGACACCTTCTGATAAAAAACACGTACTATTTGGTCATGGTAGGTATGTCTTGGCCTTCCTCCTAAATCCTTCTACTTTCACGTTACAAGTTATAAATAATAAGTCTTTCATCTTACCACGTCACGTGGATTTGTGTATCTACTTATCAAAAAGTGCAGCGTAATTCTTTCACATTACTAAGTGATAGTTGATAAACTAGAAGACAAAAAAATCTTCTGTGTCACATTGAATTGTCTCGCTACGCAATATCATAGTCATTTTGACAACACGCCCGCCGCGCCGTTATTATCAAATATCCTCAGACCAAATAAAAAAATTCCTGCACTTTATTTTACATGTTAAAAGTTTTACAAAAACATAGAGAAATAACCTGGATATCGTTTTATGTTACTTATCTATCCTTGTTATATGTATGTATTCACGACAGGTCCCTTGTGTGGTAGGCAGAGAGAACCGAGCGCCGAAGACCGAAGCCTCGGTCCTTACCATGGTTGCCAGGTGTTCGGTATTCTACCGAACCGTTCGGTATTTTAGCACTGTGTTCGGTGTTCGGTATAGCAAAAATACTTCGGTATGGGCGGTTCGGTATTTTTTTTCAACTGGACATGGTGAAGGCTGAATTATGTATACGATGTAATTTCAGTCTGACATGTCGCGAAATGCATGGGGCAGTTAAAGCAAATCAGACATTGCTGGAAGCGTGCATTAGTGAGAAAAAATATAATTTTTATAACTTAGGTTAGCTAATAATGGTAATTTAAGTCATTAATATAAATAAATGATTAAAACTTGTTTTTTTTTTTTGCTCACTGTTCGGTAAAAAGACCTGGCAACCCTGGTCCTTACACTAGCTCTAGGAACCGGCGAGCGTGCATGTAAAGAGCTATGAATGTTAAAGAAGAGAATGAAGTGTGTAAGGATCCTTCTTATAATAACATCAATATCTTCTTCCTAGCGTTATCCTGTTTCCAAACCATTAGGATCGGCGGAGTCCGTTGTCTAAGCCTAAGGATTTCGCCAATATACTGATTTTGACATGGAGTGACTGTTGTCAGACCTCCAGACCTCAACCCACACACAAAAACAGATTTTCTTTGGTCACACGTTATTCGAAATATAATTTCTTGGACGTGCGTGTGTCCTTGTGATGCCTTCCTTCACTGTTGCGTGATCAATTTAAATTTAATACCTTTCAAATATCTTATTTAAATAATAACGGCAGTTGTCTAAAAATAATTATTTACGTAATTAAGGTATTGAATCACTAGTGTGATAGTGGAACTCACCGTGATCTTTCATTCTATGCGCTGCACTCGTGTTTTAGTTACCTTAGTTACGTAGCAAAAATAACTACGAGTATATTACACGATCTAAATACATTATAGGAATTGGAGCTCGAGTTGAAGGTGAAAATGACCACCGAGGTTTGCCGACATTGGTCGAAGACCAGCCGGGAAATGCGCTAAAGAAGAAGATGCAGCGATCGCCATTACTCACTGGAGTCACTTCCGCGGAGACATCTCGAGCTGTGTTTGGTAAGGAAATATCACGGTCCTTTTATTCATAACTATAAACCATATTATTCCATAAGTGTAAACTTATATTATAGCTTTGGCGCGACAAAAAAATATTGAACGATTTTGGAAGAAAATTTAAAATAAGCTTATGAAAATTTATTATCTAAACCCATAATTTTTTTTTACATGGAAAGATTAAGTATGTGCACTACGAATAGACGGACAAAAAAACAAATAATACTGTTCTTCTGTTCGGAACTCCTGTAACCTGATGCAGCTGAGCTCCTGATATAATGGTTTACCCATTATATTACCCATCTCAGCAGCATCACTATTTGAAAAAAAAAAACGTAGGTATTTTTGTTTAAACGCAGAATACACTGTTCGTGCCTCATGATTAAGGAGTTATTATATTAAGTTACGATTTTTTGTAGTAAAGATTTTTTATTTTCTGTACAAAGCTCTTCCGTGAAAGTAGGGGCCTAAGTTCTTCCTATCTTTAGATCTAAACCAACCTCACTTGCATGTGTTACACTCTGTCGATTGATGAATGCGAGTGTGGCAAAGGATGGGCAAAGGAGAGATAGAGAACGGTAAATTTTTATACGCAACTCGACTGAGAAATCTGGCTGAGGAGAACCGCCAAAACATTCCCTTATGTGAGGTGCTCGGGCGAAACCCCTTGTATTTCTTGACTTCAGGGGCTAAATTAAGGCGACACCTCGATCGTGAAGCTTTAAAATGGCTCCGCCCAATCACCCCGCGCCCCTCAAGTGACACTCTACGCTCGATTTGTAAAATTTGAAATTAGCGCCTAATAGGTAACCTGGGGTCAACGTATAGTCAATGCAAACGAACAGAAAAGCTACGGAGTCGCGTCACACCTAAAAAAAATTATAATATCAATATTTAATAAAAAATATTGATTTAATTATTATTTAGCTTTATACATACTGAACCAAACATATTTATTTAAGCTAGACGGAAAACAATAGTAATAATAGTAATAAAAAACTACAGAAACGTATTCACTTTTAAAAGTTTATTGAAAGAGAAATCAATGACATCGTTTTATGTTTATATCTCTACAAGTTAACATGTCTCGGTATCTATGTTGTTCTTACTTAGGTCTCGTTCAGTGGCGCCCTCATTGAATAAAAAATCATATCATAGCATAGAAGATAAACATTATGAAATCCTATGTTGCATTTATTACGAAGATAGTAAAGTATTTTTACGTTATTAAACCAACACTCAAAATATTCCACTATCGTTGTTATAAGCAAAAGTGCTAAAAGAGGCCGTTTTTGGCAATTATGCCTATAACAACGAAAGCAAAACATTTCAATTGTTGGTTTAATGACGTAAAAGTACGTTATTGTATTTGTAACACATGCAACACAGGACTTTATAATGTTTATCTTCCACGCTATGATACGATATTTTATTCCTTGAGGCGCCAATGGATGGCATGTATCCCCCTTAAGAAGAATGAAACACCAGCTACATAATACAACATTGTTTATCGAGAGGCTAAAGCGGGCCATTTGTTGATTCGGGCACATATGTTCGAGTGTCATAATGGCTGATAGCGCCGAGTAAACACAGGATTTTTTTATTTCGAATAAATAAGAGAAATAAAATTATCAGATTGAACTAGAGAAAGTATTCCCGCTATTACTACTAGTTTTTATATAATTTTCGCAACACATTAACATAATGTGACCTCCAGGATTTTTTTTCTTTACAAAGAAATTAAGGGCTATAACTTATAACACACACTTTAGCCCCTCTACGTTATACCTTAAATGCTATTTTTTTAGAGCACGAAGAGTAAACATTTTATTACAAGCTTTTAGCAACTTTTAGTGCATAAAATGGTATACGGCATCTACACAACTTTCACGCGTCATACCTAACATCGACGAATATATCATTCAGGTATCTACTGAAAGATTGCGTACCTAAATGATAAAGAAATTGTATATTTTGATCATTAAATGTAAATTTAACCTTTACCAAAAATTTATCAAGCACTTGGAATCCAATCAGCGAAATGTGAAAAAAACACAACCAATATTTTAGGGTATCCTTCGAAAGAATAAATTATAATGATTAATTTCATCTAATGATATAGATTTATAAATTTATGGAAAATATTTAGATTTAACATTCAATTATCACTAAGATTTTAAAAATTGCTGTTTTTGACCCTAACCGTTATGTAGCTAACTAAATTGATAAAATTATAATTTATAAAATTAATTTTTATTCCTTGAGCCTCTTTAATAAGCACAAATCTTGATTTGGTGCCTTCATCACCAGACTACATTCAAGCTATTTCACGTAATATATATAACCGCTATGAATAAACAAACGTCTTGAAGTACTCGTTTATCCTTGGCGCTAATTTTGGATTGGGATTGCAACAAACATATTTTTAAAGAGTAAATAGCTCTAGCCATCCACCTTGCTTGATGCATCGCCAGGATCCAGGAGGTCTGATTTTAATTTTTTTCTCATTATCTCCTCCTAGGAATATAATGGATAGTTCAATTACTTCCCGATAATCGTCACGTACAATGTTTTTTTGTAATTCTTGATTATAAAATATCAACAATTCTTTTATTATTGTATTACCAAAATGTTGTGTGACAATATCGGTGTACGATTGAATAGCAGCAGGATTAATAGTTTTCCAGTCGTCTCTAAATTTTTTGAATATTGGGATATCAGGGCTGCTTGTGACTTGGTGGATTTTTGATTCGATTTGACACAGCTTTACCTTGATCCTGGCCGGAAGAGCTCTCTAGTTTGGGTACAGCCAGAAGTTGTTCATTTTCTCTAAATGAAATTAAAATTGGCAGGCGTTCTTCTTTAGGGCTTCTCACGTCCAGACCAGGTAACAATTTCCCATTCCAGTAAACGGTCACCATTTTAGACATATTATTTTGAAAATCTAATTTTATAGATTCCGCTCTATCTTTTCTACTCTGAGTGCTAATGCGTTGATAGACGATTTGTTTATCGGTAAATCATCACAGCTAAAATCTAGTGCTTCTACTACAGCCCGGTGTATATAGACAGAATCCCTTATGCTTAATTGAGATCTATCTAAATCTGCAACTAACATAGGCGTGATAAAGTCTTCCTTCCTCGTAACACATTTGGTCATGTCTTTTTTTCTCTTCTTTTAATTTTCTCTGTTTGGTCCTTTTTTCTTTTTCGGCTAACTTTTTTTTGTGCGCCTGCTAAACATCCTGAATTATTTATATAAATATTTTGTCTTCTTCTATTGTAATCCGTTCTAAAGCATCAGCGTGTGCTATATCGAATAAACTATCTAAATTATTTTGAAAGTCCTCACGGCGCTTGTAAACATCTTGTATTTTTTTGGAAATTTTTTGCAACTCCCTCCTGGTGAAGATTCACAAGTTATTTTACACAGTTAGGTATATCTCTGGTAGGGATCCTAGCTTTTTCCCTAAATATAATACACTCTCGAATGACTAGGTATGCGCTTTCACTAACAGTCAATTTAACTTCGCGAATTTTATAAAAAAGTACAGGAAGAACATGACAGTTAGACTGTAATTTTGCGCCTATTATTTGATAATTTACGTCTCCAACTAAGAAAATACTTGATTTATTGCTTCTCAATTCCAGTGCCATCTTATAAAAGTTAAAACATTACGTATTAATCACGAGAATAACTGACATTCAAAATTAATAGACGGTTAGGTAATTATGACGAAGTTAACGATGCTCTCACTAAAGTTATTCTTTGGTTTAGTGTTAATAATCTGCTTTTAAATGATAAAAAGACTAAAGTAATTAAGTTCTCAACACCTAATGTAAGACAGGTGGCTACCAATGTACATGTTAATGGAACTAATTTAGCCTCTGTGGAGACAACTGTGTTCTTGGGTATAACAATTGACTCCAGACTACAAAGGGGCCCACAAATTGAAAAATTATCAGGAAAACTAAGTTCTGCAGCTTATGCAGTGAAAACTATTAGACGGCTCACTGATATTGATATGGCTAGAATAGTTTATTTCAGCTACTTTCATAGTATTATGTCATATGGAATTCTTCTTTGGGGTAACTCCGCGGAT
The DNA here is from genome assembly GCA_947507595.1 of Pyralis farinalis. Lineage (NCBI taxonomy): Eukaryota > Metazoa > Arthropoda > Insecta > Lepidoptera > Pyralidae > Pyralis > Pyralis farinalis. Next base: position 7,669,328 of record OX382270.1, read on the forward strand.
ATTAACACCATCTTTTTATTGCAAAAGAGAGCCATAAGAGCTATCTACAAACTTGGTCCCCGGGAGAGCCTTAGAGAAAAATTCAAAGAAATAAATATTTTAACAGTCGCATCGCAATATATATATGAAAATCTTTTGTATGTCCATAAAAACATAGACTCATTTTGTAAAAAGAGTGATACTCATAGCATAAATACTAGATATAAGCATAATCTTGTGTTATATGCAAGCCGTCTCCACAAAACAAGTAATTATTTTATGGGGCAATGTATACGGTTCTATAACAAACTTCCCAGCAATATAAGAGATTTGTCAATAAACAAATTTAAAACTACTATTAAAGCCAAATTGTGTAGCAGGGCATATTATAAAGTATCTGACTATATTAATGATAAAAATGCCTGGGAGTGAGTCGATCCAATTATAATGTAATTAACAAAATATGTAAATTTGTTTGGATACCAAAAGAGGGATGCCTGAGTTTTTTGGCAGTATTTTTATCAGTGCTCACCTAGTCATAAACTGCACGGTAGGGAAAAAAATTGTGACGATTCCAAACAAATGTAGCCATTTATACGGAATAAAAAGATTTTGACTTTGAATTTGAACAAATGAATACCGCGAGTACGTGCGGCACTGCCGCGCAACTTGTATGAACATGTTTCGATGTAATTCGGCACGGATTATCGTAATCCAAATAAGTTAAAAATTAATATCCGAGTGTTTTAAAAGCAAATGAACAAAACTAAGACATATGCGTTAGAAAATAAAAACTTTGAAAAATAAGGGACACCCTAATATACACATATACAAATAGATTTTATAATCTATTCATATTTAAAAAAAACATGTGACAAATGATTTTCTTGCTGTTTCATAACTTTAACTTCAGTATAATGACATTTATTGTATTTTACTTATGTATACTCTGTGTTTTGTATTGTTGTACGTTTCCTTGTTATTTATTAAACTCTCAAGAAGAAAGAACCAGGACCATCTCTGATGTTGCAAAATAAATCTAATCCGTACAATAGTTCAATACTAACCACAATGTATAGAATAGATGATTTTTTTGTGTTTTCAGTGTTGGTTCATTGTAAATATTATTTGTTTTCACGAGTACCATGGGTATAAGTATACTATCTATCTATATCTTCACGCTAAATCCCTCGTGAGCGCCACATGACTCGGTACTTACACACCTCGCTCGCTTCTTTAACATGAAACATACCGAGTTTTTTTTAAAACTATCAAAATATACTATTTTACTAGTAATTATTTTAATACAAAAAAAAAAAACTATCTTCTGATTGGATAAATTTCCAACGTAAACTAACCTTCACCTACGTACAATGTCTAAGTCGGAGTTCGGTGAGCTTATAATGGTTACTATGAGTTTGTCGTCCCGTATGACACTTACGTTAAAGTAGCATATAAATCGAGTAGTGATTCTTCTAGTGGAATATGTTTATTTAGTAAGTTTCTCCTAAAAAACAAAACAGCAAAAATATTCTATTTTATAAGTTTTTATTTTAATACAAAGAAATAAAGAGTCTCCACTGGTTGCTATGTGCTGAGAGCGCGAACCTTATTGGTATAAATTTCCAACGTAACCTGACCTCCACCGACGTACAACTTCTAAGTCGGAGTTCGGTCTGATTATAATGGACATTATAGGAGTTTGACGTCCTATATAGGTACGCGGTCAGCCTGTGGATAATGTATACCAATTATCAAATGTTACTGTTTATTCCTGCAAAAAAATAACTCTTATTTAATTAATGCAGTTTTATATAGAGTTATTAAGTAAGCAAAATTAAAAAAAAGTTTGAAGAGGAATTAAATAGCTTGGGCCAACCATACCTAGGAACTGTTCTAAAAACTAGAAATATGTCTACACAATGTTATTATAATATGTTTAATGAATATAATAATTAAAAAAAAAAAATACCTTGTCTTGTTCGCCTCCGCCATTCTACGAACATTTTCTTTGTATTTTTATTCTATATATTTTCTTTTTAGTGTTCCCCATTATTACAACAGTATAATAAATATATATAAACCTATAATATTATTTACTACTTATATCTAATAATAATACACTTACGCTAAATACTATAATATTGAATATTTACAACTATTAATTATAAAAACTTCGGTGTCGCGATGTAAATGGAGCGAGCTCGAGCAGACAATCGACATAGGTCTCACCTCGAAGCGGGCTGCAGCCGGACTGGCTGGATGTAGTTAGTCAACGCGTTTATAATCCTCATCACCGCACAATAAGGTCGAAAACACGTAGCACCCAAGACGAATGTGATCGCTTAGAAATTGTCAGAAACTTAAAATATTTTTAAAAAATTTCATGTTTCACTTATCAAAATATGCAGCAACCATATTATAAACATAGATATTACTAATAGATTTAAGTAATTTTGAAGCGTATAAACAGAACAACTTCGTTGTAATTTCAAAAATAATGAATTTCAGGAGGTGTTTTCGAAAGTAATTATTATCGAATCAATTTTACACAATCGCGTATTTGAGCAAGCAAATTCAAGATAAAGAAATGAAGTTATTTATATTAAAATCTTAGATCCGTCAGTTTAGTCATTAGCCTATATTATTCGATGAAAGTTGGTCTAATTTTTCGATGTGTCGCCTTAATCGCTTCACATCAGGTCGCGTTGCTGGTGCTTAATTTTTTTTTTTAAGTACCAAAAATAGATGACCTCTGTTGTGCACAGTGGAAAAGGAGACGTGTCTACGTTTATTGATAAGACTTTCTACGAAAACTGTACAAGATTTTATAGTAAAGTTATGCTTCATCCCATACCGAGTTATTATAATTTGATTTCATTATTTATTTCTTCGTTCACAAACATGGATTATTAACGTGTCTGTAGAAGATTGGACTAAGCTAAGTCAATTCGTGACTCGGCGCTGGGCAAGGTTACTTATGATAGACACATCATTGCCACGAATACAACAAATTTACGGGTATTTACACTATTTAGCATCATGGTAGGCCATGTGATAATTTCTTGATATCCATAATTACAGGCAAATACTCAGATTTCTTGAAGAATCAACTACGACAAGTTTCAAACTTTATCAAGAAGGACATTATAGGCGGCTTACAATCAGTGGTGAGCAACATCCAGGGTTTAATCCCGTTGCCGACGGACCAGGGCGCGTTGAAGTCACCATTACCATTGGCGGATTACTACCAGATATTCTTCGATAATTCTATCGCTGCTGTAGACGGCCTCACCAAGATTGTTGAAGCCACCAGTAAGTGAAACTTTGTACACCGTTTAACTATTTCTATTTGAGATATCATCTATTGAGATGTTACTTGACCAAATTGGTCGTGTTCTGTCAGAAGGTGATGTCAGGAGCCCTAGAAACCGGCGAGCGTGCATGAGAAGAGCAATGAATGTTAAAGAAGCGAGTTAGATATGAAAGGTTCGAGTCACGTGGCGCTCGGTTCTCTCTGCCCACCCCGCAAGGGTTTTGGCGTGAAGTTATAGATAGATAGAAATGTTACTTTTAAGGGTTCAGTAGCCGAAGGGCAAAAACGAATGTATTGCTGTCTCTTTGATGTCTGTTCGTATATCTTCTTCATAAACTTGTCAGACATGGGGTTAATAAATAGGCCAAGTTTAAGAATTACGCATCACAAAGGTAAAATGCTTAGTTGTTCAGAATTCATCATTACAACTATTTGAATGCATAAAAAAATTATTCGTTAAGGATTTTATCTAACAATAACATTAAGTACAATGCTTAGAATTATAGGTGGCCCTAAATTAGCTTTTAGTTTCGGTTTAAGTCTGAATCAAGTTTGAGCCAAGTTCGGGACACTTAAGTAGAATAACAAACATGATGTCTTTTGCACGTAGAAATACAGTTATATGTCTCTATACAATTTAAAACGTCGACAGCTGCATGTCGGCCGGTCCCCTCGCTAGACCGTTTGACGGAGCCCCTTTTAAGTTTTATGTGCACCCTTCACTCGTCTTCAAACCCTATAAAGGTCCCCTTTGGCGTTTTTTGTGAGTATTGTACAACAAATTATGAAATAGAATAAACTAAAGTGGGGGGAGATCTTAAAAGCCGGAACGGTATGAAAAGCTGGTTCTTTGAATGTCACGCTCGGTATGGCATCGTACCTATTCAGAAATATATTAATTTAAATTATATTCGTATTCATTTAATCACATAAGATATACAACTACGAATCATCAGGCGTAGACAATAACGCAATCTATTTACCTATATTACTTGGACCAATGTGTTTAGGTAGGTTAAGGTAACAGTTCAAAATAATACTAACTTTATTATTACTATAGAATACTTTAAAGTGAGAAGATACAACCAGTAAAAAAGTAATGAATTATCGTCTTGACTTGACTATCCCTGTTTGTACCATCGTTTGTACCATCGACTTATATTACCTACGGTATTTGTACGCTATTGACGTCTTTACCCCTATATTGGTCTTTCTCACATTGTCAAGGAAGGAAAATATAATTTACTAACTTCGTATTAGCATATTGCGAGCATTCATAGGCTAAGCTAACCACTTTCTATCAGGTGGGTCGTACGCTTGTATACCTCCCGACGTTGTATAAAAAAAAATATTTGTAAATAGTTGTAGTGCCGCTGTCTGTAATATAATATAATCAAAATCTGGTCAAAATGGCTACTGAAAATGTTAACAAAATAACGTTCTAAATCGTTATCTAGATTTAGTTATTTTACGTACATTGTGACCCACCAGAAAGAACCTTATTGACCGTAGCCCAGCTTTCGACCACCGCAATAGTCTTTTTTATAATACAACGCTGGGAGGCATACACGCATACAGCCCAACTGATGCAAAATTATTTCCGTAGCCTATGAACGTTTGCAACAAAGTATCGTTCGCGCGTTGCCTCCCATGCTCAGCCCTGCTGCTAACACAGTAGCGCCTTAAGAGCTTTTTACTGATAACCTCACTCACTTACAGGAACACAACAACCCTCCAGGAAGTTGTGACAGCGCTTTTCGGTTAGAGCTACGTCTCTAAAAAACACTCAAAATGTTTGTCCTCTGTGGGAACCGAACCCACGAACCTCGATGATAAAGTAGCCATTGTTAATCACTCCGCCACCCGGCTCGTCAAAAGTATTATCGTATAAGTAACGTAAACTGGCGCCATCGATATATATATCGATAACTGGCGCGTGTCGTAACGTACCATACTAATATAATTATACTATACTCTACTATATACCTAATTGTTTTTGTAAATTACTGTGTTGATGCTTTTAATTGCATTGTTACAATAAAGTAATGTTGTTTCATTTTCAGGTGACGCTCTGTTTAATTTCCCAGCATATCAAAGTGTACGGGAATGGAGCACAAACGCGCCCTCCTTCCTCTACAGCTTCGAGTTTGTAGGCAATCTCACTAAGGGGGCACACTTCTTGCCAGGAGTTGTACTAGCTGGTATGCATATTTGCATATATTTAAGATACGTACATCATTCATTACATTCCATAAAAGTGAAGTCTAAACTTTCCAACAGCGATTTCAGACATTATGCCCCATCATATGAAGGGGATTTGCTTTTGAAACCACGTTTTGTTGTAATTTTATATGCCACGGATTCGTATTTAAGACCAAATGACAATTGTTGAGGAAACCGTCATTTATTACATTGTCCGATAATGTAATAAACCACCGATTCCCAACTCTTGGCCGAAATTTGCAAGCAACTAACCCTGAAATAATTCACTTAAACCGAACTAAGTACCTGCTTATAGTAATAGATAATTTTCAGTAAATCGTCGTAGAAAACCTAGCAGGCACTTATTGTAAAAATGTAGCAATAAAATTAACTTATTTTTGTAACAGAACAATCCGCTGAAAATGCTGAAGCTATGAAAAGCGCCATAAAAGGACCTGCACACGGGGACGATTTGGCATATATATTTGATCCACTAAATGAGGAGGGGAAGTCAATAGAGTCAGGCGAAGTGTCATCATCAGACGCTCAAGTGCGCAAGGCATTTGTCGGCATAATCGCCAAGTTCGCGCGTAACTTAAACCCTTTGGGTAAAAAGGACGATACCAAACTACTAGGACTTATACCATTTTCAAAGGATAACGATCAATTTATAAAAATCGATCAAACGATTTCGCTAGACAAGAATTTTAGGTAAGTACACAATGTAATGTAATTGACATGTGTCAGAAGCGTGTCCGTCGCGTATCAAAATTTCCTCCAGATCTATTAAGAATACAAGATATGAAACAAGTTTGGTTAGAGAAGTCATTAATCCCAGTGAACAATTGATTTTTTTACTTTAAGTTAAACTATTATCCATATACTTATTTTATTTTTATGTTCAGGGTGCCTGGGCATCTAAATAAAAGGCTTTCCATCTATGTCGTGATAAAATCTTCCACATTATTTTAATTTTTTTATGTCCGACTCAAACGTTGATCCTCAAAAGAAGGACTAACACACCCCGAGTGTGCGTTAGTCATTCTTCTGAGGACACCTTTCGCACACGATGTGAATGAGGTGGTGAATCCTCATGTATACTTTTACGGAAGGCCGGACGAGTTATGTCAGACTCTTACTGACTAAACACCACCTTGGGACTGCCTTTAGCCGGTAAGGTTGTAAAGGCTTCATCGGAAGCGATCGCCCCAGGGGAACGGGACGACGCGACGCTAACGTCACTCTGTAACGGAGAGGAAACGCTTAGATAAGTGTCGGCGCTCCTATAAGAGTATGTCGACATTAGACTACTAAATGCGACTACCGAGCGACCAGAAGGGCGCTCACATGGAAGACGTTGGCCCTAAGAAGCCTTCGGCCGCTGCATAGCGATCCAAAGCTCGCTCTCGCACTCTGTTTGTTAGGTTGATCTAAAAGGACGCTACGTGGCCTACGATTTTGGTAACGGGAGAGAGGAGGCTATGGTGGGCCATAGGACACAGCCGGATAAGAGGATATGGATGACTTTCAGCGGTTTCAAAGAACCGCATAGAAAGTTCTAGGAAGTGTTGTCGGATAGGAGGAAGTTTGAGGACACAGTGTAAATCAGCGGTAGCTGCACCCATTGAGCGTTAGTTGCACTCCGACAGAAAAGATTATGGACGGATTGAAGCCTACGAATGACTCTGGGACTGGCATGTGTGAATACCGGAGACGCATACGACATAACTATCTAATATAATATATCACTGCCGAATGTTGGTATTTCGTTGGGAATCGCTCGTGTAGATAATTTTGTATGTGTTAAACCATATAGTTATTAAGAAGGATTAATATGCACTCCCGTACATCCCTGATATATGGATCTAATTCTGCTTATCAGGTACAATTGAATAATGTGGCATTTAATCTATTGGGAAGTTCTAACGACTACCTATTTTACTTTTGAAAAATTTCATATTGTACGAACGTGTACTGTTTTAAAACTTACGCCCCGAATGTTGAAAAACAGTACACGTTCGTACAATATTCACACGATTTTTAGATTTAGCTAGTCAGAAAAGTTGTTAAGAAAAAAAATATTTAAATTTAGAATAAATAACTTTTTAGTAGGTAAGTCGTAGATGTATGTCGAATTCATATGTCATTTGTTCACATACGATTGACGGCTATTTAAAAAGTGCTTGTCGTGTGTCGAAATAACTGACTGACTGGACTGGCCGAAGAAAATTATCGCTCCATAATTTATTACGACTTTCGTTGCAGGATTTCATGAAGAAGTCCGATCTTGTGCCACTGTTTTTAACTGGTTTAATGAGTTCACACGTGATCTGAATAAGCTCGCTTATGATTAGGGCAAAAGACCTCCTTCTGCAGCGACTACCGAAAATAACGTGTGTGGTGTTGCTAGTAGATTAGCAGCACAGGACCCACTGTAAAATCTGTACAATCCGCACCCTTTTGTAAGAGATTCGGGCAAATTTTGTCATTGGTATAAGCCAAGTACAAAAAATATTTCACGAACATTTAGACGTCAGGAAGCTACTAGAATCAAGCGCGAGACCTCACAATTTGACGAAGATTCTTTTAGATTGGTTTGAAATGCTGGAAATGTATTACGGACGTGACTCGAATACTGTATTGTCACAGGTCATGAAAGCTGGATCTGGCGATACTATTAGGAATCCGAAATCAAAAGACAATCTGCCCAACAGATGTTTCCATTCGAAGATTTGTCTACAAAAGTAAAGAAAGTCAACGGAATGAATACGTCATTCTTTGGACGGCCTAGCCAGTACGCAACAATTGTTCTAAAAAATAAAAGAATTTTACTACAGAATGGTATGTTAGTCATTGTTTACCAGTTGTCTTCTCCAGCAGTGCCCAAGAAGCATCCCCATCCATAACGATACCTCACTTCGCCAGACGAACTATCGAATATTTATATATGAAAGATGTGGAATTAGTGAATATTATTAGTGAAATTAAGAAAGACAAACTCAGAGGATGGTTTTACGAATTTGAAGCTCCCATGGCTGCGTTCGAAAGAGTCGTAGAAGAGATCTCTAGGTATGAGTAGGCTCACTGTTTCAGTCAATGTTACATCGTATGCGACATCTGTAATGGATTTTGTTGCAAAAAGCAACAATAAATAAAAATATTAACATTTCTATATCATTCTAATTTACTTTTTCTTATATCGTTCAGAGTTATCCACGTATGTTGTTGACACTTATCTACCTAGTTTTGTTTTATTTTCGGATTACGGCGAAAACATAGAAAACTACGTATGTATTTAAATTATTACATTACCTATAAGTTTCACTCACTACCCATTACTTCGTTATGAAGTTAAAATTATTGATGGCATACCGCAATAATTATCATTGTAAATATTGCTGTTTTATCGAATATTATTCTCGTGTTATCTAATCACAAAGTCACAGTGACATATCCTGACCACAGTTAAACAGCCAAGTCTATAAATCAAATCGTAATCAACAAAATGTAACGTGCTTGATATTCTTTTAAATCAGGCTTGGGCTTGAAATATTTAGCTTCCAAGCGGGAACTAACTGTCTGACAGACAGATATTAAGACTTTCTAATATTACCTACTTTGGTTTCGGGTTTCCAATTCCAACAAATTAGACAGAATCCAATGGCAAAGTTGTCTTCAAACTTATCCAATGTTTATGTAAGAGAAGTATCTTTGACGATGAAATGGAGCAACTACATCTCTTTTTACAGATTCTGTCAAATGGGTCTATGGGGCAACATGGGAGAGAGATTAACTGGAAACCTGTGCAAGACTTTATTTGAAGATTTGCTGAAGCTACCTAAATTGACCGCCGGGACCGCGACCTTGCTTCAGCCGGTGACATCTAATCAGACCCTTATTCCTAGTCTGCTGAATTTGAATCCAGGCCAGTCTCCATCAGTGCAACAAATCCCCAAAAATACTAATCAAGGGAGTATACTGAAGCCGGTCAGACCCTTTGGAATCGGATTTATGTGATCTAAGTATTTTAATGTAGCATTACTTATGTATCTACTTAGTCATTAAAAAAATAATGAACATAAGAGAGTTTTTAAAATCGCGCGGAAGAAGTCGCCCCCGTGAAATATCATCGCACCCTCATTTATCACGTGTAAACCCGCAGCAGGGTAAATAGATCCGATGGAGTTCTTTATTTTATATTAAATTTCAAAACTATGAAATATGAATATGTATACAATGCGGTACGCATGTTATTGCACTAATTTAAATTGTTTTAAGTACATCAGACACAAAAAAGTCGAATTGATACTTAGGTAGTATTTTGTTTTTATTTTTGGTGACGTCGCTACTCTAATTTACGGCAATTCGAAGTCTAGTGTCGACAATTTATTCTACAGTAGAATTCATTTTTATACTTTATCAGGCTTTATACGAGTACCTTATTGTATCAATAGTTATTTACTCTAAGTAAAATTATTCTAATTTGTTTATTAATTAAACGAACAAGATGAATCTGTCGGTCTAGGGTTAAGGTTGCCAGTTGGTCACGTAATTCTGAAAAACAAGCAAATATTCCATAATTTGTGGATGATGTAAAAAAAAAATTTTGTTAAAGATGTACTAATGTCAAAGTATCACTTTTTATATCTCGTCTAGGTTGCAATCATACGCGCAACCTAATTCTGCATTATTTCCTTGAAAGCTAAATATTCTAAAAGGACCCTGTAGAACTTAAGCAAGTTTCTATACCCAATGATATTATAACCTATACCTACTTACCTACTGCTAAAAACGGAAATCCACTTGCACGACACGTCATTCCTTTTGTATTGAATACAGCATTTCCATAAAATATGACCCAAACGGTTCTACCAAATATTTTTTTGTAGTCGTGTTAAATATACATTCTTACGATACATATCTATTTATCGGCTTTGGAAATCGCAATCGCATCGCGTAACAAGATGAGTAACAGTTCAGTAGTTTATTGTTATTAAGATAAGAATAGTTGCGAAAACACGTGAATTTTTTTTTTATACTACGTCGTGAGGCATACAAGCATACGGCCTACCTGATGTAAAGCAGTTACCGTAGCCTATTAATGCATGTAATATATTAAGTATCACTCGCATGATGCGTCCTCTGCTGCTTACACAGCAACTCCTTAGGACTTTACTGGTGACCTCATTCACACACAGGAACACAACAACCATCTAGGGAGTTGTTATTTGGCTGCGGTTTTCTGTGAGGTGGACTTCCCCAGACGGGCTGCTGTGATGCGCCCTGCCTCAATTAAAACATCTAGACCAAGACAAACAGACGTGTTCATGCAGACAAATGTGTGGGAATCGAACCCACGAGCGTTGGAGTCAAAGTCGCGTCATTCTCGACTGAGCCACCTAGCTCGGCAAAATAAGAATGAGGTCAATAGATTTATGGGTGAAACTTAAAACTACATACGGGCTGATTTCGAACTATGAAAATTTAGGTGTAAGTATTCGTAACGAAACTATTTCAGTTTTATTACGGCTAATATTTTTATTACCAACGATTATATATCGCGGTAGCCCCATACTTGGTTCTAATATGACATTTTTAGGCCATGTAAATTTTCAAGATCCAAGGTATGGATCTAGAAAAGGATCCTGTGACTTTGTGGATAAAATGACCCAAATTGGGATTTTATGATTCTCAGTAAGTTACGTTCAAAAGTTATAATGTGCAAAAGTTGTTTGCGTGATTCTTTTTTGTTTACTCTTTTGTGCCGTTTTATACTCGCACGTCTCAGATATACCCAACTATACCACAGGTTATCTTGAAACTTGATTGATTTATATTTAACCTGTGATTTATATTACCTATACACATATAATTTACATATTTCATGGAGATACAAATAAATGGCTTATCTATCTATCTATCTATTTGACGAGCTCGGTATCTCAGTCGTGAATGACGCGACTTTGACACCAACGCTCATCGGTGCGATTCCCACACAAGTAAAACATTTGTGTGCATGAACATGTCTGTTTGTCTTGGTCTGGATGTTTTAAGAGAGGTAGGTCGTATCAAAGTAGTCCCTCTAGGGAAGTACCTCCACCTCACAGAAAACCGCAGCTAAATAACAACTGCCTAGAGGGCTGTTAAGTTCCTGCGTGTGAGTGAGGTCACCAGTAAGCTCCTAAGGAGTTACTGTGTAAGCAGCAGAGGAGGCATTGCGCGAGTGATACTTAATATATATATATTTTATGTATGTATTTGTATGTTTATTTGTGTGTTTTATAGTTCTATTCAATTGTTTTTTTTTTATTATTATTATTAGTATTTTCCTTTTTTCTTTTTCTTGTGTGTTTCTTACATTTATTGAATTTTGTTTTACTTTATTTTTTTAACTGTAAGTATCAGTTTTTAGGGTTCCGTACCCAAAGGGTAAAACGGAACCCTATTACTGAGGCTCCGCTGTCCGTCCGTCCGTCCGTCCGTCCGTCCGTCTGTCACCAGGCTGTATCTCATAAACCGTGCGAGTTAGACAGTTGAAATTTTCACAGATGATGTATTTCTGTTGCCGCTATAACAACAAATACTAAAAAATAGAATAAAATAAATATTTCAGGGGGCTCCCATACAACAAACGTGATTTTTTTGCTCATTTTTGCTGGATATTGATAACGGCAACAGGTAGACGCTTGAAATATTTACAAAATATTTAGTTATATATTTACTTTAAGAATAAATAATTAAATTAAAATAAAACAAATATTTAAGGCGGGCTCCCATACAACAAACGTGTTTTTTTTGCCGTTTTTATAGATAATGGTACGGAACCCTTCGTGCGCGAGTCCGACTCGCACTTGGCCGATTTTTTTTATTTTAGTAGTTGGCACATATAATTGTTATAACCCTAGTACAATTTCTTTTCACATTAATTACGGTTGGCTGGAAGAAATCTCTTGAAGAGATAAGCTCGCCTTTGTACACTGTATTTAACACTTATTGTATTGATTTATTTGTGTGCAATAAAGAATATATATATATTACAAGCATTAATAGGCTACGGTAACTGCTTTACATGCCTTGCGACGTTGTATAAAAAAATCTAAGTAATCTAAGTAAGATCGCCACGTTTTCAAGCAAAAACAGGGGAAGTAATTTTCGTCAAATCAAGAGCCTATATATGAGTCGCTTGTCCCGTTTCAACGTTTATATCTTCAGTGGCTACTTTAGTGACGGCTACTTTATGGACCTCATCGCTGACCTTCCTGTTCCTCTTAGACACGGAATACATGATCTCCCCTGATATAAAGCGATTAGGTATGAAAGTTTGCGACATGAGAACCCCTGTTACTGACGCAACAGTATACTTACCTCAGTAACCGAGCGGTACAAGCAAGAGAAGGCTGGTGAAGAAGCGGGACTGCTACTAGAAGCTCCTTCAGTACCTATGCTGGAAAAGATTTCGACTTATTGTTGTTGACAAATAGTGATAACGGACTAGCATGTTGTCATATATTTAATTGAACAGGGAAAGTTCAATGTTTGATAAGTGCAGAGAGCGTTGGCAATAATTGAACGCAATGATAACACAGCACGATAACAAGATTATTACCTGGTTGTTTGTACCTCACATGTAGCACACTACGCTTTTTTTATACTACGTCGGGAGGCTTACAAGCATACGGTCCACCTGATGTAAAGCGGGTTGTGATATATTAAGTATCACTCGCGCGATGCCTCCTCTGTTGCTTACACAGCAACTCCTTGGGAGCTTACTGGTGACCTCAATGCCGCGCAGGAACACAACAACCCTCTAGGGAGTTATTTGGCTGCGGTTTTCTGTGAGGTGGAGGTACTTCCCCAGACGGGCTGCTTTGATGCGCCCTACCTTTTACCTTTACACAAGGAACATTCCTTGGGTGTTGGAACGTCAGCTGCCTCATCGTCGGCCTCCTGCTCTAGCAGCTCTACGCAGGCGTTTGTAGCCTTGCATTTCTTGTATTGTAAATGTTTGCTAGATTTGAAATACTACAAGCTCTAGTAGGTACGTCCCTTACTCATAGATTTCAAATTTCACCTAGCTATAATATAGCTCATTTTTTTCAACATAAGTTATTAGCATATTTCCCTTCGGATGAAGTGTAAAATGGAAATTTAATACTTTCACTAATGTTTACTTAATACAAAATAGGTATACTCGGTAATAAAGTCCATGCAGCGTACAGTCAGACTAAGCTCACTAAAACAAACATTTGGTGGTGTGTTTGGGCGTCATCTTGATGACGGGTTAAATATAGATCGATGACGAAATAGAAGCGAAACAGGAAAATGTCGAACTTAAATTTGTTATGTATCGTGGATCGTGTTTGTTTTTATGTTTAATGTTTTTCGCAAGTTGAGTTCTATATTTCAAGTTTCGTAGTAGGTATAACACATCGATGTACATCGATGGTATAACATTAGAGTGTTGTTATACAATTCTGCAGTAGGTACTTTAATTTAATACAATTTGGAACAAAGTTTACGTACGAAGGAAATGAAGTCAGACAGATTTTCATGTGTATTACGCATGCTGCATATTTGCAAAGTATTATTCTGTTGAACGTAGATATTAACTACGTCATTGAATTCTTAGATTTTTCATAGCTTCAGGCGTAATTTTGCTTACTTAAATATAGTTTAGTAATTTATGTTAGTTCATCTAAGTGCACGTCAAGCATGTCACTTTGGCGTTTGTTACCATTGTTACGCCATACGTAATAAGAGTTAATCGCACTTAGAGTCTTAAACGTGATATGCTAGCTGTAGGTACTTTAGATTTCAAAAATGTTACCTAACAGTTAAGCTGTTGAGTATAACAAATTCTCATAATATAGAACAATGACAGTTGGAAGTAGAACGTGGTTCTGTTCAACTGCAAGTTTTTGAAGTGACAACTTCTTCAGGCGCATCTTCTGCATCTACGAATACGACTTTTGAAGTTTCACTTCTGTCTCATCACGTGATCCCATGACTGTTTAGATTGCCGCATGCCGTCCCAACAATTTTATATAATACATATTCACGTAAGCATCTGTGTAAGTACCTACTCACTACGAATATTAAATATTTCCATCGAAAAGAAGCTTACTGTATGCAATGTAACTATTGTTTCTTTATCTACCGTTACACAATATACCTATATAGTATAAATATAGTAGGTATCGGAAAGTTTAAGGACACAGTAATAGGTTCTCTGTGTGTAGTATATCAAGCGACTGACAGAGAAATCTGTTAGTTTTAAAGACAACGCAGTGATAATGTCTCGTGTTTGCACCGTTCTGTTGGTTTTCTGCATGGTACTCGTAGCCGAGTACGTGCAGTGCAGTCTAATCAGTGCTCAGAATGAGGAAGCCCACAATAGTAACGGCGTGGAACAAGAAAGGCAGGGCTTTAAGATAGAAGCTAATGCTTTAGAAACTCCCGAACAATGTGCTCAAATCGGAGAATTCGTAAGTATTTATCAGACAGTTGAACTATATGTTATTAATAGAATGTCCATTTCGTATAATAATAATATTCCGCGTATGGCATCTAGAGGTGGGAAAACGTAGGTACGGATTCTGTAATATCTAATATATCTTTTTAGCACATGGCGCTTTCTGTAAGTAAACGAGAGATATTATCCAGATTTAGTAGTTTCCAAATGCAATTTATAGTATAACAACGTTCGAACTTATGGGAATCTGACATAAATTGAAAAAAAGATTTCAAATTTTGGGAATGACAAAATGCGGCTGACTACAAGCCTCCCAGAATCTTGCCCCCCATATGAGAGACAAAGTAAGAGTAGGTAATTAAATAGTTAATAGATTCAGGCGTTATTTCTCGAAAGTCTAATTTACATGCAAATTGATCTAACCTGCTTTGCTTGCTTCCCTCACCAATTAGTTCATGTGAACTAGCGCCGTCCTGTACCCACCTACAACCTTTAGTAAAAGCAAAATGCCGTCGTTGCCATGGCTGTTCCGGTAGTCTCTGCCTCGGTTGCTGCTGTCGTCCTCGCGATTGCCCGCCATTTGGAACAGAAACCGCATGCACCCGCTACCGTTGCTGTCATGACTGCGCTGATTGTCGCTGCGACACGTGTTTCGCCTCTCCACAAGACATCCTCACGCGTAGTAGATGTTAGTCGTTTAAGTCGTCGAATAACATGCTAGCATGTTACATTAACTTAAAATGCTTCTTAAGGGGTAAAGTTATACTGCCCAACATTAATCTACTCGTACATATTACTGTTTCATACAACAATAACTTGTTTCATTTCAGTGTCAAAACAACCAGGACTGTTGTAGCCACTCGTGTTTGGGTTACCTGAAGCGATGTGTCTCTGCTTAAGGATGATAAATAAAAACCAATTAAGGGCGAACTGGATCCGCGCGCCGTGGGTTCCGTGCGCTCATTCATTCCTTGCTCTCTTTAATTTGTAATGTTTTTTTAGTCTCGAGAGAGCAAAAGTAAGATGATTAAGGAAATAATAGCAGTTTCGACTCTTTTCCAGGCACGTTGACCGCTATAGTTTTATATAAACCATGATATAATTACACATTTTATTTATATTTCTCATTTTTTTAATTGCAAAACATCGTAGACAGCGAAGAAAGGACTACAGATGACGATTGAACTTCACATTTTCAAATGTAACTGAAAACCTTAACAAAAAGCTCATTAAGCTCTTTCATATCCCTCTCTATCATTTGTCATTAATTGATTTTGGGAAGTTAATTTTGGAAGATGTGAATGTAAGTACTACACTTTTAAAAATTAGGTCCTCATTGTCACTATAACATGTCAGAGGAACATTTTTTTTAGGAATAAAGTTGTATTGTTCTTCATTTCTCATAGTTTTATTTCCGTATGCGGTGATTCTTAAATATGTTGTCGAGTAAGGTCCGCAGGACCAATACAATTTATAACAAGAAACCTCCGTTTTTAACCGACTTCATAGCAAATCGATTTATGTAAGCTTACGTAATATTTATCTATCTATGCACGTCCCTACATGTTCAACTCCCTTGCGGGGTAGTAAAATGGATATTGATTCGATATCAACAGCCTTTCCCACATCAGTATACCATGCATTAAGGAAATAATCTGCGGTACATAGCTAATTTCATAGTTCATTTGAATTTTAGTTCCGATATTTTACACTAGATGGCGCTGTTCACAAATTACATCGCACTGTGGTTTCGTTTTTATCAATCTTAGCAAAGCGACGCACATACGGAACCCTAATTTTGTGCGTGGGCCGACATGCACTTGGGCGGTTTTTATTATCTCTAAAGTTCTACCATAAGATAAGCTTTAGGTATGTTGTGTGTAGTTACAGTTTTTCATACAATCTCAGGAGGTAGTTGTATGCCTCGTGATATTGTATGAAAAACTGTAACTACGAGTATGTTGTGATGTTTACTCAATGTCAAAAACACACGGCCAAAATCAAATGGCTACGGTAACGAATGAATGGTTTCAATACAAGAATTCATGCTTTCGTTGGAGCACCAACACGGGCAACTCTTTGGGAACTTACTGGTAAACTCACTCACAGCAATACGACAATCCTCTAAGAAGTAAATATTTGGCTGCGGTTTTCTATGAGGTGAGTGAGAGTAGTTTCAACATCATCTCCGTTACGACAGATTATTCTCCTGTCACTTTACCTTATAGTGCGAAGAATGAGGAAAACCAAAGCAGGGGCGAGCGGAAGGGTTAATTTTAATTTTGAGGGATTAAGACACTATTTTAAAATGCTTGTAGACTCGTATATTTAAAAGTTATGTATTCTCATGGAACATTTTTTAGTTAATGCAACATATATAGTTAATACTGTTACGCTACTGTTATTCCTAAAAATATATCTTTCTTACGATAAATGTTAAACAATTAATTTAATTTTAACGATACATTGTACAATTACTTCTTAATTTTTCTAATAGGATGAATAGGGTGGTCCATGTCTGATAGGTCTGGTGGGTTCTTTTCGAAGTTTTGGAGAATCTTCATGGCATCCTCTGAGATCTTCCACAAGTCCGGATAGTTTTGTTTGAAGTCGTTGTACCATTTGGTGATCTGCAACATACTTATTATAAATATACATAAAACATAACCGTGTCTGACTGTCTACAGACTGATAATGCACAGTCTTAATCGCTGGACTAAAAAACTCAGCGTCAGTCGATACATTACTTACTGACGCGTGCCGTCGAAAAAAAAGTACAGCTTGTGAAAATAATGAAATGAAATAATAAAATTTTACGTACAATAATGACATCAATAATTATGTAACTTATCCAACATTGAAATGTTGAACACTGGGAAGATTCATATGACAATATCAAAATCAATCGTTATATGCACTTTCGCGCAAAACTCCTCAAAAGGTAATCCCACTCTTGTAGGTGCACAATTACCCAACAGAACGATATTCGGTCGCTGTTTTGGTAATATATATTTATGGAATATATATATATATATATATTTCGAAAGACGTGTGATCTAACCCAAGAAATAGCTGGTTTTCCATCTGGGTCGTGAAGGTCTGACGGCAGTCGCTCCATGTAAAAATCAGTATCTTTGCCAAACCCTTAGGCTTAGGTAGCGGACCCCGCCAATCCTAATGGATTCGGAAACGCTAAGAAAAAGGTGAAGTATCTCATATAAAGCTCTTTGGATACCCGAAGAATGCCCTCATAGTAGTAGTAATAATAGTAATACCCATGAAGTCAGGTTCTCTAGCTTTTGATAATTAATGTAAAAATGGAGTGACTTACCTAAATCTCAACTAACCTGAGACTTTATAAATATGGCTAAGTATCTGTCTAGCTAGATACAGCTTCTCGCCAAGAACCTTGCGGGGTACGCGTTTTCATATTTTATTATTCATCTTTACCGGCTTTGTAATACGTAACCTTAACTACCTTGTCAAAAATATTAAAACACTTTGTTGAGTTATGTGTAGAAAAATATCTGTGACAGGGATTCAAGGCAATGGGTTTGTGTACAGCTTCAATTTTTTTTTATACAAGGTTTGAGGTTTTATGCAACAAAAGCAAAATGCACGTACTCTCTTATACATGGAGAAGTCGAAACCAATGGCCTCTAGCGTCATTGTAGAATTAAATAGTGGAAAGTCTGCGATTGTTAGATGATTCGCAGCGGCATGACTGCTTCCCAGGCGGTCCAGGTACGTCTCAAACACGGTCAGCGCTATGTGGACCTTCTTTTGGCCCATAGGCGTTCTTTCGTAGTCGAAGAAAATCGGAGCTAGCTGAAAGAAAAGAAACAATTATTACAGTTCATATCGTCTGGCTGTAGACTGTACTTGTCTATCGAGCTAGGTTCTGTACACGATGTCCTCATTTACTGTATGCTATGCGGTATTTTGGCTAAGTTGTGACCAATTTTCTATCTAGAGAACCGAGCGCCCGCCAAATCCCTTACGGGGTAGGCAGAAATATCAAAGCGTCACATGACTCGATCCTTACGCACCTCACTCGCTTTTTTAACATTCATTGCTCTTCTCATACCATACGCGCTTGCCGGTTTCCAAGGCTCCTGACATCACCTTCTGATAGAACACGACCAATTTGGTCATAGTGGGTAAATCTTGGCCTTCCTCGGCTTCTACATCCTTCCACTTTGCGTTGTATATATGCTTCGTCATTCTTCCATCCTACATTCTTTCTACATGTCCGAACCAACGGAGCATGCCTCTTCTTATTTTAACATCTACGCTCTCTTTCAGATCAACTCTCTTAATTAATTAAGCCTCTTTTAATTAGCTATTTTTTTTTTATAGGACATAGTGTAGAAAACAAACATGAAGAACCGATTGATTTGAAGGGGTTAGGGTAATATGTGCTTCGGAGCGCACGTTAAGCCGTCGGTACTGACTGTTGTCGATAGAAGCTAGGTCATCCGCCAATCCGCAGCTGAGAAGCGTAGTGGAGCATGCTATAAACCCCTTCGGTTGAAGGAAGATCCGTATCCCTGCAGTGGGATGAGTTAGGGTTGGTGTAGTAGTAATAGTAAATACATAGGTATATGTTACTTTTTTGTAAAGAAAACAGACTTTCAGTAATAATATTATCTAAATTTGTCGCATATACTCGTATGTATACATACTATGTAATAGATGGTGGCGCATTTCGTTTTTAAAGGCGCGTTTTAATTTTTGACTAGAAATATGAAAACGCATTTTTGTTAGCGTAATTATAACAGTTGATTCTTGCCCGACTTACACTAAGGTGACAAACAAGCATACTGCCTGCTCGATGGCAGGTAGTTACCGTAGCCTATGGACACTGCAACACCAGGAGTGTCACTCGGCCGATCTCGTAAAAACCCTCTTCAAACCTTTTTAAAGAACCGCTGTAGTCTCTTGGGAAAAACAAAAAACTTCGGCAGGGAGTTCTCGGTAGAAAACTTCTATGGAATCGCACCGTACTCCGCTATTGCGGTTCTAAAATGTGTGGATGAATTCCTAGCCTATAGGGAGCGGTGCGACTGTAAAACGAGGCTGTTCGCATCATAGTAGCCCTAAGAACCGGCGAGAATGCACGGAATGGAAGGTTCTCTATAGATTATTTATATACGGCCAACTTGATGTAAAGTGGCTAAGGTAGCCAATGAACGCTTGCAATACAGAGAATATTGCTTGCGCGTTGCCACCTCTACTGCTAACACAGCAACTCCTTTGATGCTTTCTGATTACCCCACTCACCCGTAGGAACAACCCTCCAGGGAGATGTCATTAGATTGCAGTTTTCTGTGAGCTCGAGGTACATTCACCAGTCGGGCTGATTTGATGCGCCTTGCCTCTCCTAAAACACCCGACAAATGAGAAACAGATATGTTCCTGTTCCTGCACACAAATGTTTGTTGTCCTGTGTAGGAATCGAACCCACGACGTGTTAAAGTAGCAAGCATTATTAACCACTTCACTCCCGGGCTGGCCAAAATACACACATTCACATGCATATGGACTCAAGTACACATGATGGACATCTCACCGTGTACCCAGTAATGTTTGGGCCGTAGGTTGACAAACTGTAGCAGAGACGATGATTTACGATGGCTCTGCAATAGAATAAAGTTTAGTTTAGCGGTGATATTCGTGACAAATCAAAATAGTATGCACCGAGTCTTCTGTACTCATTGTTTGGATCGCATAGCTTTAAACATTGCCTTGTGGCTGTCTGCCACAAATCTGTTTCTACAAAAATCATGACAGAGAAGTGTTCGTCGTGGAAGTACATTGGTGTACCGTGGACATTAGACGATGTGCCGCGGAAAAATTACCAGTTTGTCAGAAATATATGAACATAATACCAACACAATAGGTTTTTTTTAATACAGACGTCGAAAGGCATACGGCCCATTTGAAAGTGGATACCTTAGTCTATGAACGCTTGCAATACATTAAGTATCGCTCGTCCGATGCCACCACTGCTGCTAACACAGCAACTCCTTAGAAGTTTACCGATAACCTCATTCACTCGCAGGAGCACAACGATTCTCCAGGGAGCTGATATTTTGCTGCGGTTTTCTATGAGGTGGAGATACTTGCCAAGACTAGCTGCTCTACCTCTTTTAAAAACACCCAGACAAAGACAAACAGACATGTTATGCATACAAATGTTTGTACTGTACTGTGTGGGAATCGAACCTACGAAGGTTAGTATTACGATAACTTTACTATCCACCGCGCCACGGAGCCGAGTGACAGTGACAGTGACAATTACATTCCTTATAGCAAGTGTAGGTATATAAGGCTGGTAACGACTTCACACCGGACCGGCTATATACTTTTTGCTATAAAAGGTTATATATAAATACACGTTTGTGTATTTTAATGATGGCAATTTAATGATCTATTATATAAAACTAGCGGGTCCGACAAACTTAGCTGACAGACGTTGTCCTGCTTGCACAATAAAATATAACCCTGGAACGTCAGTGCAGCGCCAGCTAGCAAGTGAAATTGTAAATCTAAACCATCCACCAAATCAACTTGATCAAAATTGGTCCAGTCGTTTAGGAGGAGATCAGTGACATGTACAGATGAAATAATTATATAAAGATGTAATTCTTTTTGTATTCTTTTAATAAATTATATCATTTCGATAAGCGAAATAGAATTTATTATTACTACTGTATGTAGTAAGGTCAACCGGGGCAATTGCGCTATACATTTTACCCACAATTTTTTAACGCAACATGATGAGTTAATATCTGAAGAATTGAACAAATGAAATATGTGAATATATTCTATAACTTTCTGGGTATAACATTTTAACATTTATTTAGTAGTTATGATTTGATAAAATGAATAATTGAAGTTTCAAAACATAAGATGAAAATTAGACTCAATTGCCCCGTTAGAGGCAAATGCGTCAGTTGATTAAATAAGTTCGCAATGATATTGGCTCAAACAGTAATAATCATGTTAAACTATTCATATTATAGTCCTCTTTGCGGATATGTCAATAAATCTCAAAAGTATCAAGTATTCTGGAATACGTCGGTGATTGTATAAAAATGGGGAAAATGCGTCGTTCTTTCCACAGACGCATTTGCCTCACGAGAAATCCAGAGATTCTCAACATTATATGTAGGTACTTATTAGGGTTAAAAATTTAGGAAGTACGAGTATGTAGGTTGTCATCAGCTAATACCCAATAGAGTAGTGATGTAATGCCACCCATACTTGATTCTGCCACACATACTTGATTTTGCTAATAAATATTAATTATCGACAAATCAAATCGCTCGCGTACGACGAACGTACGAGCAGGTCCAGTATTGGTTATGCACTAACTAATTCTGGGCTGCGCATGCATTTCAGCCATTCGGAGCTTTGAATCTGCAAATGAAAGCGCAAATTAAATTATTTTATCACTCTTTTTATTTATTTTATTAGGGTATTTGCTCGATGGTTGGTATATTTATAAAATAATGTAATACTCAAAATTACAAATAGCACTAAATTCAAAAAATTACCGATCATCTACTGTTATCGCAAAATATCAAAACAAAATTATGATAATCGCACAATAGCTTCACTATTTTCTTATACATCATAATCATCACAAATCAATACAATCATTAGATTATTAAGGCATATACATACAGTGAGTCCGTTAACATACTTGCAAGGAATTTTAATGATTATAAACAAATATTTATTCTGATGCTATTAACTCTAAAACAAGAAAAATGTGCTTCATAATACAAAACAGCAGCTTAATATCTTCTTTACTACTGAAATAAGTCACTGTTTCTTAATACTTGTTAGGAGCTTTACTTAAAATTTGTAAGTATTAACATTTATAGGTAGCGCAATTTTGTCTTGTAGGTAACTTTATAGGTATTCCTTGCATTGTTTTAATTATATATAATTGCATTTAAATATTACGATTTGGTGTCTCTGAATAGAATAATCGAATCAGCGACTATAAATCCTAATACATTAATGCAAGATACAAGTAAATATATTTCTTGAAATTCACAGCCTAATCAGCTATAACCTAACATCACTAAAGACTATGAACTTAACAAAACAACAGTCATTCTATCTATCGCTCGAGTTCAAAACTAGTGAGAGAGACAAAGCGATAATATTACCCGCGACGAGAACGAGTCGGTCAAGGTGCGCGGTTGCTAGTTAGCTAAAAAAAATTTGATTAATAAAAATGAAACACCATATAATAGATATAGTAAACAGCTCATGCAGAGAAATAACGGAGTGTCTAGTATGCACACGCACACACGCAAGGGACTTGAGAGTGGCGGCGTAGAGGGGGCATGACGGCACGAGAGACCGTCATGCCATTTGCCGTCACGGCATACGATTCGATTTTACTGCCAAAACGCGTCAATAGATGTTTCACATCAAAAATATATTTAAAAAAAAATGTAAACCTAAAAGTTGAATATAATACACATTCTTTGTAATTTTTTTTAATACAAAAAATGTACCATCGAATTAGTTTGACGATCTCTGGTTTTGGGGGAATTGCGTCTTACTGCCGCAATTACCCCAGAAGCATGGATGCATTTACCCCACACATCTCGACGTAACCTCAAAATTTTCAGCCACTGTATCTTTACAATTGAAACTAATCAACAAAAAATAATTATGCGTACAGATTACCCAATAAATATTATTTCCGTGTTTTACAAAATAAAACCGAGACAACGAGAAATAACACTGATTAATAACGATTTTATTCACTTACCTCCCAAGATGACGGCTGCAATAACGCGACTGATTTTCAAAATGGTTGAAATGGCAGAGGTATGGATAATAATGCCATCTGTACGTGCTTTAAGTAACAAAGTTAGTTCAAACCAAAATCACTAGAGTGCGGAAGTAATTCCATTTTGAATAGCATAAGAATAATCTCGAAAAAACGCATTAGCCCCATAAGCGCATTTACCCCAGTTGACCTTATATATATCATCTTTGTTATTACTAATGTATGAGTACAAAAACGGATCAAGACCGCTTTCCCACTCCTTTGGGTAAAGGAGGCGGAAAGGCGGGAAAGCGGCCTGGGATGGTATTTCTTTGTAACATTCATGTTTGTATGTAACCTGTCACACAAAAAGCGATCGCACCGCGCCGGATCGCGCCCGCTTTTTGTGTGACATTTTTTTCTTTATTTGCATGCAAACACGAATGTTACAAATAATTCGTGCCGGCCCGCTGCCGCTTCTCTTCTGTGTTTGGCTTTAAGGACAGATATTTTCGAAACTCTATGATAGAGAGAGACTACTTGTCTATCGGATCTGGGCAGTACCCACCTGGCCGTCGGGTCTGTCGGGTACAGTGAAGTACCCGGCTGGTACTTGTCGCAAACGTACTGCATTATTGCGTTACTTTCGCTCAGGAGAAATCCGTCGTCGTCCAACACCGGAATCTCTTTTTGTGGGTTCAACTGAAAATAGTTATATTACCACCGTTTTTATTATAGAAATTCCAGGAAATATAGCAAATTTATTATAGAAATTGCAGGAAATATAATATTAGCTTGAAATAGGAGATGTTTAAAATTGTATTATACGGACACGGCAGCCAAGGTGAGATTTGTATGATTTTGTATAGCTTTATTTGTCGCCGTGTGTACATTATATTGGGAACTCTATAATCGTCCTAAACTGCAAACGGAAATACCATGTGAATGATGTCAGTACACGAAAATGTAAGAATATTGTACAATGAATTGGGTTCCACGGAGCTATTCGATATGATTTCTACAGATTCCTTCTACTACTTTACTGCTCGACATGTACAAATAATTAATCGTTACACTGTGCAGATTCAGTGGGGTTTTCAAGTAACTGAACCACCACCGAGGTTTTCTCAAGAGAGCATGAGATTCTCCAAAATTGGGAATGAAATCGGAGAGTTGACAAAATGCACGAGTGATGTTGCAAGTTCTCAGTTACTGCTTATTATCTGGTAGGCCGTACGAATCTTCATCTTCTCCCTAGCATTATCCCGTTTCCTAAATTCTTTGGGCTTGGCGGGGCCCGCAATCAGCTATCGGGATAGCTAAAATGTCAGCGGTATAAAAATGTGAACCGCGGGCGCCAAAAAAAGCAATGCCGCTTTTCGGTTCAAACCCCACGTCCAGGTATACTTGTTCCGTTTTAGTAAAGCTTTTCTGCTCTTATACTCTCATATTATACGTAACTAGGATGTGTATAACAAGGAGATCAGTGGCGGCGCTAGAATAAACGAGGATATCAGTCTTGCGAGCTCCCTCTCATTTTCCAGTAAGAAAGAAAATGTTTTATGCACTAATAATAATAATTACAGACTAATTTTATTTTACAAGTATTATTGCTAATAAATTATCTAATAACAAAAATTACAAAAATAAATGTTTCTAGGCTCCACAAACACTAGCTCATCGGCGCTCGCCGACGCCGCGACGCCTATCGCAGCCACTGTATTTTCTAGTCAGAAAGAAATTGCTAAAGTACAGTAGTGAGAGCCCAGTGGATAAGGAATCGGCCTATTGACCAACAGGTTCCCGGTTCGGATCCTGGCATGTACCACTAAACACGTGTTTATCTGTAATTATCTCACTTGTTCAGCAGTGAAACAAAACATCGTACGGAAACCCGCACGTCTAAGAAATTATATTTCGATAGACATGTGACCTAATCTAAGAAAGGTCTGATTTCCTTACTCGTCTAGCACCACCACTAAAGGAAATCACTACCTATTATCTATACCTGGGCATATTCAGCAGTTAAGTGTTCTCCTGCGTTAAAGTCGACCTCAACTTGTTGGAACGGCACCGCCAGCTTTGTAAGAGCTTGTCTCACTGACAGCGATGGAGGACCGTCACACACCACGTACAGCTTCAGCACCATGTTTCTGGAATTGACAATTTTTCGTATCTTCAGCAAACTTCTAAGGATTCTCTCTTGAGGCTCATGTACGGTTGCGGTTGAAACTGACTATAAAGCTCAACTAATGAAGAAGTGGGGACATGGTATAATAAATTGATTAAAGTAACTTTTCGATAAGTGTTTTTGTATCGTTGTTGAACTGAGTTCGATATAGAGATCCCAAATACTCAAGTACATTTTTGTGACCTATCCGTTCTTCGGCAGAAATAAGAAAAACCTTCAAATGTTCCATTTATATCCGCATGCTGCACGTACAAATTGTCGGAACAGTGAATCACTAATCATCGTCATATTTATATATTAAGTAGATACTTTCATACACACACATTTTCACTCCCATATAATTTACCTGTAACTTCTGTCTATTACGAAAAACTATAAATAATAATTAATAAAGGGCCATAGGCATCGACATTTTGTGACACCTTCATTTAGGTACTAAAATGTTTAGTTTTTCCAGTCACGTACTGCCTACCCCTGCAAAACTTGTCAAGTGAATTGTATTAAAAGTACATTACTATTGTATTCTTATTGCGTTTACTAACTTTTAGGTAACTGTGTAGATCTGTACTGTCCTGTACTGTACGACAAGGTTAAATAAAAAAGATATAGCATTGTGTCATTGATTCTGTCCGATACCGTCGGCGTCGTGGTAACACGTTCTTTATACGAAACCACCGAATCAAGGTTTTTGCCAAAGTATTGTATATAGTATTATAAGTATCTATGTTAATATCTAGACAGATAAATAAAATTGGAGCGTCTGTTTGTAATATTAAAATAACCGCTTTTTACTAAATGCATATGGATATATACACGGTACATATACCAAAATGAATATTTTTTCAATTTTTGTCTGTCTGTCTGTCTGTTTGTCCCGTCTAATCTCTGAAACGACTGGACCGATTTTACGGGACTTTCACTGGTAGGTAGATGACTGTTCAGAGCACAATATAGGGTGCTTTTTATCCCGTAAATACTTAAGGTTCCTGCGTAAAATATGAAAAACTGTTAAAATTAGGGGGAAATATCTTCCCTTCGGGGGACTTTGCACTTTTATTTTTATTATTATTTTCACAGAATACGTATTTTTTGTGACATAAAATAACTACGCATAACATAATAATAATCTTCTATACAGAATAAAATTGGAGTGTCTGTTTGTAATAGACATTAAAATAATCGCTTTTTACTAAATGCATATGGATATATAAATAAATAATAATAAATATTGTCGGACAAATTACACAGCGCCATCTAGCCCAAAGTAAGCGGAGCGTTATGGGTACTAGACAACTGATAAACATACGTGAATACATTTTTTTTTTGTAAATACATACTTATTATACATAGAAAATACCCAGACCACGACAAACAGACATGTTCATGCACACAAATGTTTGCCTTGTGTGGGAATCGAACCCACGAGCGTTGGTGTCAAAGTCGCGTCATTCACGACTGAGCCACCGAGCTCGTCAAATAAATAAATATGCACGGTACATATACCAAAATGAATATTTTTACAATTTTTGTCTGTCTGTCCGTCTGTGTGTTTGTTCCGGCTAATCTCTGAAACGGCTGGACCGATTTTGACGGGACTTTCACTGGATAGCTGATGTAATAAAGAGTAACTTAGGCTACCTTTATTTTAGAAATTTTATTTATTTTTATTAATATAAATAAATACTAAAAAAAAACTATTCCGCGCGGACGAAGTCGCGGGCACAGCTAGTTATGTAATAAAGCTAGAACCAAGTATACGTCTACGACGATTTAGTATGCGTATCGAGATCAAAATGAAATGGATTTTTTTATTTGTTACGTTTCTTCGCTAACTTTTTCTTTTTTACTTTGTATATATTAATTTACATTTATTTTTGATTAATATTATGACTGGTCCTGTACCTTTACTTTCATGTTGGTTAATATTCAAACAATGTGTTTCATCAGGCTCCTATAGAGCACAAATGTATGGTCCTGTGTTTTAAATAAAATGGCATTGAAAAGCGGAGATTAATAGTCTTTATATTATTTTTTAAGATTTATTCAGATGCAAAAATCCTAAACTTAAAGCATACTTACGTACTTACAAAATATATAATAAATATTAGTTGCATATAAAAACCCAGCCCTGCACAAGTGTAGTTTCTGAACTAATATAGTTAACCCGTAAGTACATCAAAATTTCTGTATCTATCGTGTTTGGTTTAGGTACATTTAAATTTAAAATAAACTTTATACCGTACAGTTCAGGTGCCAAATCTAGATTTTTAAATTAGAAACATGAATAATATTGGCATTACTGACATATTTAATAATGTTTAAAAATTTATAATTAATAAAGTAGGTAATAGGACACACTACACAATATGACTACCATACCGATTTCATAACCCACGAAATATCTGTTATCGTTGCTAAAGTGAAGGAAGCAGAAATAGATTGCTATTTGTTCCAGCTTATTCGGGCTTATTAACTACTGTGTGTAGTGTATATTTATAATAAGAAGGTAGTACAAATTTACTCAAATATGTTTCATAAATCATAGAATTATTAAAATCATCGTGAATCGTTCAATCAAAAACTATTCAGAGACATCCCTATATTGACACTAAAGTTACGCAGTTACGTTACAACGATGTAATGGCTTAAACTCCGATAGGGTTGGCAACATGTGAGTGATGCGTCTTTTGTGTCAAATGTACGTAGATAACGGTACTTTAAATCAGACAATTGTAGTGGTTAGTAACGTAAACTTTGACATTAAGGATCGTGGGTTCTATTCCCACACGGGATAAACGTTTGTTTGCATGTCTGTTTGTCTTGGTCTGAATGTTTAAGAGGTATACCGCATCAAAGCAACCACTCCACTACCACACCTCCACCTCATAGAAAATCATCATCCTGGAACCATCCGCATAACAACTCCCTGGAGGGTTATGGCGAGAGAGTGAGGTTACTCGTGTAAGGTAAGCTCCTAAGGAGCTGCGATGCTTAATGTAATGTAATGTAAAAAATATAACAATAACCTGGAGGACTATTGCGTTTTAGCGAGTGAGTGAACTGATCGGAAAGTTCCCGAAGAGGAGGCGCTTAGCAGCGAGATTAGTTACTAGTAGAATTCCTACTAATTACTTATTAATTCTTACTAATTCCTATTCTAGCCCCAGTTCACAGTGTCTCAATAGAACTACTTTATATATTCTGGGTCAAATCCAACCAATGATAAGCTATGCAAATTGTTCATTTGCTTTATTATAATATAATTTATAAATTATTAGATACTAGTAAAAGCTACTACTATAAAAATATAATATGTTAGTAATTAGTTCCGATGAGTATTAATTGTTAGTGCATTATTTCAAAATGATAATGTAGTGACGCGATAACATCACACATTATTTAATTTTAGTGTTTACCTACAAATAACACTGATACGAACCGATAGGAATGTTACTACGAAAAATATTTTTGTACACCGGCACTGCGGACACTCGGGACACTGTTCACTGCGCGGAGACATAGACTGAGCTGAGTGCCGTTAGCGTTGCGTAATCGCCAGCGGGCTCCAATGAAGGCGAGTTCCCTTTCACTTTAGCTGTATTTTACTCCTTATCTGATGATTGCAAATATTGGTCTCTAAGTATATTGGCATTAAACAGCATTATCTATTCATAAAGCTATAGTAAATAGTGTTGATTTAAATAGGCTAGCTATTTAAAATCTATCTATCCATATCTTCACGCTGAGTTCATTGCGGGTTAGGTTGTGAGAACTGAGCCATTTGCAGCACTGACAAACAAGCACACGAGCTGGTTATTTGGTAGGGTAGCACTTAAAACAATTCAACAGACTATTCACAGAATACATTAAAAACAGAAAGTATAAAAAAGGTAAAATAAGATAAAAGATAAAAATGATAACTAGTATACTATAAGGTTATACTATAATACAAATATAATAGAGTGACCGAACACGAAACAATCCATTCGCTATCTGAATTTGATCTGGATTGGCCATTCCATAAGCATAATTCCTAGAGTGTGAATAAATTAGTGTTGAATTCAGTGGAGTGATGCCAAAGAGAACATAGTTAAGAAATAATGGAGGGAAAGGAACTGTTAATTGCGACGAATGCTTATAGCCACGTGCACTGGCGGCAAATCATTGCAAATGTTTAGGAGGCGCTGAAACCCATTTAATTGCTCTTCGGTGATATCTAGGTAGCAGGAATTAGCGTAGTTGAAGATAAAAACAAAAGAATGTATGTGTCGCAGAGAAATGACGATATAGGGGATTACACGAAATCCCTAGGGATATCACGAAAGCACGGTAGATGTTGAATATTTTTTTCTTTTAAGTCTCAGAATACAGAGTATTCTGAGTTTTAAGTATATCTTCTTACTAATAATGTATGGTAATATTACAAAATACTGAAATACTTTCAGTGATACTTTACGGTTTACTAAGCTGAATCTGGTAAAATTAGAAAAAAATATTTGACATCTGCCGTGATTTCGTGATATCCCTAGGGAATCCCGTGATTTTGTCATCAAAATCCGAAACATATACAATGTTACACCTCATTCGGTACACGAAAAGTGTGTCACACTCATTATTGCCTTTATTATAGCAAGACCCAATTCCACCAGTCTGTTAATAATCAGGCATTAGATAATGAGATTTCAAAATTAACAAGAATATATTAGGTATACATTCCACGAAACAAACGAAAATAGAAAATTATGAAATCAACCACTAGACTAGTATTCTGCGGCACTCTGGTGTACCATGGCTATAGTCGGTGTGCCGCTAAAAATTACCAGCTTGTTGAGTAATAATTAACTATACATATGTAAGTAAGAGATAAGCGAGCTTATCAATATTTGCTCCAAATTTTGATCGCTTATGATTAGTTAAGCAGGCTAATATCTCTTATTGAACATCTTTTAACATTATGTTAATTTTAATAATAATATTACGTCGAGAGACATACAAGCATACCTACGGCCCACCTGATGTAAAGCGGGTACCGTAGCCTATTAACGCTAGCGATATATTAATTATCACTCGCGCGATGCCTCCTCCGCTGCTTACACAGCAACTTCCTTGGGAGCTTACTGGTGACCTCACTCACACGCAGGAACACAACAACCCTCTAGGGAGTTGTTATTTGGCTGCGGTTTTCTGTGAGGTGGAGGTACTTCCCCAGACGGGCTGCTTTGATGCGCCCTACCTCTCTTAAAACATCGAGACCAAGACAAACATACATGTTTATGCACACAAATGTTTGCTTTGTGTGGGAATTGAACCCACGAACGTTGGTGTCAAAGTTGCGTCATTCCCGACTGAGCCACCGAGCTCGTCAAAATAATAAATATTAACTAAAATTTTGATTTTTCTTTGGTGTACATATAAAATTTTGTTGATTTAGTACAACCTTGAACACAAAAAGCTTGCGGAGCACTGCATTACACGACGTACCTACTCTCTCACCATTCACTCTTCTTGTAAAACGGCCAGTCGCCATGTTCATATTGCCTCGAAAAGATATACTTGAAATGGATTCGAAAAATTTTCGCTCAGGTTCCATACATTTTGAGAGAAAACTTTTCGATTTCGATTCCAATATGGTGTTTCGAGACAATATAAATACACACCTACAGAACAAGAGGTCTTGTTCATCAAAATGTTAAATAAAATTGTTCAACAATATTTTAAAAATTAAAAAGCATAAGCCGTGTTCCAAAGTCGATTACTTTTCTTCTTTCATTCGTCTGTACACATTCGTGGATTATTATCAACCCTGAAGACTCGAGAGTTTGGCTCGGCGGTGGAAACTGGAACTATCTTTATTTCCTAATACTGTTGGTTACTACGCAGCCTTGAAAGTAACTGAAAGTAAGAGCCGTGTTGAATAACTGCGGCGTCAAATTATTATAATCTCGTCACTTTATAATTTAAGAAAACCACATAACCCTACAATGCTCAGTTTCTTTCACAGGTTGTTCATCAGTAGTGCACCGAAACATAAGACCCCAGAAATGTTACAAGCAACAGAAATATTGAATTTTTGAATTTATATCGTCCAATATTTTTTCTATTATTTCGTTCAATTATTGAAATATTGCTACTATCATTATCATGAACACTTTTGTGTTCACTGTGTTGCACATTACCAGATCGTGGAGTTGAAACGAAAACAACAATTCACTATAATGCTATCATATTTTGGCGGTCTTATTACATACCAGTGTTCGCGGCCTATAGTCGAAATTCGATCAGAGTCGTTGTTGAAAATTTGAGGAAGACATACAAGTTTATTCAAAAAAAAAAATTCGTTTGTTAAACTGTGGATAAAAGGTATCGAACTGTTCTGTCTTTGCCTACCTACTTATATATAGACAAGGAGGCCGACGTATATTAATAATATTACTTATTGATGCACGGATCTTAATAATGATATGAGAACGATATAATATATTCTTGGAAACAATATAATATATATATATATTCTTTCCGCGGTTACGCCCATCACGTAATGTTTAATTTTTCAAGTACCTAGAACCTAAATTTTTAATATTCAGGATTAAAAATTAGCCTGTGTTAATCCAGAATGTATTCTTAATACCTATGACATATTGTACCACGACGGGTTGGAAACGACCATTTTTATCTTTATTTTTAATTATTTCCTTTACATTCACAATAATTTAGAATATTACACTCCAAAGGCTCTTTTAAAGATAAACAATCAGTTTCTAAAACCAATTGACGAGGTATTTGAAACTTTGCTGTCTGAATGGCAAGACCCAATAGTGTCAGATATTTGATAAACCGTGGTGCACGGCAGTTGAGCTTCACTTGACTAGACATCTCTATGAGGCTTTTAAATGCCTTATATGTCATATCGCTGTCTCTCACTTTGCCAAGAGGGGAAGTCAATTCCAAAACATCCTACTCCTACAAATTTGTTCTGATAAATTCGTTGCGAGTTCCAAGGCAGATGTAGTTTAACCCCCGGGACAGCAATGAACTTCACTGTTCATTGTTTTTTTTGGTGATCGCCGCTGTTAATTCTGGCTACACAGGAGACACAGTGGTGGGTATGAGTGGTGGGCCTATCCCGTAAACAACAAGTTAAAAATCTCGAATCTTGCTACACCAGTCACATGGGGAATTTTTTAAATATGCTTTTAATAATATATTTAAAACTTTCAACTTCATTTATTCATGATAAAAGAAAAATGACTACTAACGTATTGCATTATTTACCTATGCAGCAGTTTTAGGGTTAACTGTGGAAGCATGACACAACACTACTAGGATGACTTCCTCAAAATTCTAATAAATAGTGGTAGGCTTAGTGAAAACCGTCTTTTGCTGTCGTGTTGTGTTTCATTGTATAGATAGATGTATCAATAAAATGGGCGGACTTGTGAAATATGTCATCAGTTTTATACATATTATAGTTTTAAGCTCCGGGTTCGTTCAATCATTTCTACAAAATCCTCGAGTGAAACGCCAAGACGGGTACGTGTACGATAGGCCAAATGTTTCATTTGATCTGCCCACACGACCCACGACTGTGTCCACTCAAGCGCCGACTGTTGACAGGACACGGGAGCAGCAGATGTATTATGCATACCCAGCGCCGGCCGGCGACACCGTCAACATCGGGTATTCAACCACTGGATCTACAACGACCACGTCAACTGCCAGCAGCGCTGGAACTGATGCTGCAGGTGGAGGCGGTTATAACTACGAAAATTCTGCGTCATCGGGTTCTCAGAGTGGCACAGGATCGAGCACTGCCGGATATAATTACAATACACCCACGTCAACCACCACTACTCAAAGTTCTGTATCAGAAAATGTATCTACTAACGCTCCTAAGTATCTACCACCCGTAGGAGGCAGTGGCGGCGGTGGAGTCTCTGTCAATATCCCCACAGGTGAAGGTTCCCCAGTTGTCGGAGGAACGACCACGACGACTACGACTAGGCCCGTTACAAACGCTCTCCCCATCCCTGATACAAATTATCTGCCACCTCTTCCTTCGCCACAACCTTCACCCGGTCCAACACCAGTAGCGCCATCTCCCTCCTCAAATTATTTACCTCCAAATCAGTCCCCAGGCCTGGTTTCCTCTTCTGGACAAGTTTTTACACCAGCTTCAACTTATTTACCACCAGTTTTGTGATTTTATCAGAAATGATGAACATGGATTGTGTTTATTGTTTACCAATTTGAAAATAAAGGCTTCTTTGCAGTATGTGCATACTTACTTATTTAATGTGTTTATAATTAAAAAATATATACTTTAAAATCACATAGAAACCAAATAATAAGTCTTTGGTTGATTCAGAAGACGGCTAATTCGCCCGCGGTGGGTTAAACCAACTTTTTGGACTTGCGTATGAAATTCTTCTATTGGGTTTATATAATGTAAACTATAATTTTGTAATTTTATTAATATCCAATTAACAAAAAATTTAATAATATTTATACAATTTCATTTTGTATCATAGTTTTTTTAATGTAACCACTTTTGATGATTTCTAAAAACTATGTTAGTTACCTGCTGGTAATATAGATATATGGATCTCACTGGTAACATCACTCACTCGCAAGAACACAGAAACCCTGTAAGGAATTGTTATTTGGCTGCAGTCTTCTGTATCTATACATCCTTTTCGAACCTGGGCTTTCGAAAGTCTACCCACCAATTGGATAATTTTTTATTCAATGCTCAAGTATACAGTTAACGATAAAGTGCCCGCCTAGCGTTTTAGTCTTTAAACAAAAAAGAAGTTTATGTTACTGTTGAATCACTTTACATTCGGTGGGTCTAGGCCTGCATTGATTTAATTTTGTAAATAAATGATTTGATTAAGAGAAGACAGAAAGAAAACAAAGAAAATCACGAACAGTACGAAGTTCAAAAAATCATGGGCAAGAGACATAGCCGAAGCAAACTACTATGTAGATAGAATTCTGTTGCCAAGGGTGATATGCTTTATATTTCTTTAGTTGTAGAAATGTTTGTTTAAGAATATTCCGCGTGTACCTATACAACCATTACAATTCCTTGGAAGTATTCAAGCATACGGTCCACCTAATGTAAAATGATCACCGTAGTCTATGAACTGGTACATTAAGAGGGGGCACAAAACTAAGTGGCGCCCTCATTTTGTTTTTATTAATAACGGGGAATATAAATAAATATAGAATATAATAAAAACGGTGTATTTATATTGTCTGTCTTGTATGTTATTGTTGTTCCGTCCGGTCCGTCTCGATCTTGAGAAGAGAAGAGATATCATATAGGACCAAATGACAAAAAACAAATGACTCCAAACTCAAAACGGTTATGTGGTTTTATATTACAGAGTTACTTTTGCCATCTTCAGACCCGCAATATCGTGTAGCACCAGTGTTTTCCGAGACAAATCGAAGTTTGTTCTCGTCTTGTATAGTTCAGAAGTTCCTATGACCACCTATCATCTTCATCTTCAGACCCTGGAAATAATGTAGCACTAGAATGTTTGCCAAAACAAAACAAATGACCCCAAACTTGGTGGGTTTACCTTGTTAAGAGAGGTAGGGCGCATCAAAGCAGCCCGTCTGGGGAAGTACCTCCACCTCACAGAAAAGCGCAGCCAAATAACTCCCTAGAGGGTTGTTGTGTATCCTGTCTTTTCGCCGAAAATTGTTTGGCCGATTATCACTTGGCGACCAACGTTTCACCTATTTTCACTTTGACAACTAATGATTATCAAATTTTTGTATGACAACGTTTCATTTGGTAGAATTATTGTTAAGCTGATTATTATAATGACACTCAACGTTTGGGGCATTTATAATTTGTCAAATTTTTCAAACAAATAAAAATTTTGTAATACGTACAGTATCAGAAATCTTAGGAAGTTAGGTTAGAGTATGATAAACAACGCACGAGCCGAGCGAGCGAAGCGAGCGTGCCGCGGCGGCGACCGGCGAAGTGCCAGAAGCGAAACGCTTTTGCAAAAGGAATATTACGCTAACTAAAACATTCGCTACTTGAAAGTTGGCATTTTGAAAAGGTTAAAAGCAGACCAAACATACAGTTGGCAACTGTGAGGTTGGGAAATAAAACAAAATTATACGAAAAGTTGGCAAATGATTATTCCGCTAAATAAAATTCTTCGAAACGTTAGTTGGCAAGCGTCTTTTCTTGGAATTGGTCTTAAATACAGCGTTATTAATAAAAACAAAATGAGGGCGCCACTTAGCTTTGTGCACCCTCTTAAATATATTGTAAAAGACTATCTGTACATATCTATCATGAAAGCGATCAAATTCAGTATGAGGTAAAAGATTGACCGGTTTGTAATTTCTGTTATATTCGCTTTCAGACGTTCTTGTATTCCGATGTTACTCTGAACACTTGCACGATAGCACAACGACAGTCTTTTTATTATTGTTTTTATGTTATTAACGGTTCGTCAATGGATTTAGACGTGTAAAGAACAATATGCATTTTTGTCAAATTAATACGTCTAGTGGGAAATATATCTAAAAGTATACATTTTTTGGTATTTTCATTTCAGTAGTTAATTAAAATTGTTAAATATGGCGTGGAAAAATTATATTTATTTTTAAACTTAAATCACTAACAGCACACTTATGTCGTGAACGCTGTAATTACCATTCGGAATATTAAGATTATGTTTGTTATGTCATTTCAAATAATTATTTAACGAGCATATAGGTATTATGATCGTTAAATAATTATTTGGTGGACTGTTGTGCACACACGATGACATTGGCATGGTACCTTGGTTGAGCGAGGTATCAGCAACAAATTGAACCTCCAGCAGCATTTTTAGATGATGTTGTTGGAGATATCGAATAAAATACAAATTGTGTGTTTTTTTTATTTACGTCCCCTTTTCTGTTTTCCATTCATATATACACCATCAAGCTAGGTGGTACCTACGTTAGAGACGCCTTCTGGTTTTTGAGCAAATTATGCTGGAGAACCGGAAGGATCCCGAGCGATTAGAGACGCGCAGTCATCGTGCCCTTGTATAAAGGCAAGGGCTCACGTATGGACTGCGCCAACTATTGGGCCATCAGTTTGATCAGCTTAGCAGCAAAAGTGTATGGAAAAATCATTGAAAGGAGAATGAGGGTGAAATCCGTTGGAATGCTTTGGTAAGCACAGGGTGGATTCCGAAGCGGCAGAGGATGTACGGATCAAGTTTTTTTCACTCCACAACTTCGTAGAGAAGCATCTCGCTTTGGACCAGAAGGTTTTCTGCGGTTTTGTAGACTTTGTAAAAGCATTTGATCTGCGAGCGTTCATAGGGTACGGTAACCGCTTTCCATCAGGTGGCCCGTATGCTTGTATGCCTCCCGACGTTGTATATAAAAAAACTGTACACAATATTATACATATAATAAAAGAATTGTAGTGCAGACAATTGTGCTCATATTCCATATTACACGCTGTGTACATTCAGGCTGTCTCTAAGTGATCATCCACTTTGAATAAAAAACAGTCTGCTGTTTAGGACTGATTGCTACAACTGAAAGATGAACGAAAAGAAGAATTACCTTGCTGTCAAGTTTGACTTTACTTCAACGTCTAATGTAACGTTACTATCCAATCACCTGTCATCGAAAATACTCAAAATAAAACGTCATACAAAAATAGTATCAAGATGAAAGTTATTTTTATTTATAATAATTTCCTTTAGAATTGTTTTCTAAAATCAATATTATTTATTTTTAAAATGCAGTATTTAATCGCAACAGAAGTTTATTACTTTTCGAAGTATTTTTTTGCATTGTGAACATCGTGTCTATAATTAGAGCAAAGTTTACATAAATTATGATTTTACTAAAGCAAACATTTAGATTCTCTCGAATAGAACGCGATCTAAAACTGAGGTAATTATGTGTAGAAAGCAATTTATAATTTAGTACTAACGGCATGCAAAAGTTCTTGCCTTTTCATAATCTTTCGTCTATCCATGACCTTATGATTAAATATTTACTATGACCTATGTTAATATTATTGACAGCATTTATATCAACTTACCACGTGTTTTTTTACACAAATTTGAGTTGTATTTATTTTCATTGCTATGTATAATTTCTTTTTACAGAACTGCTATAGAGTGGACTACTATTACTAACTATGGTGCACCTCGAGATGACAGGCGGTCAACTATGCACCAACACTCTAACTATAAATGACCTCCCAAATGAATTACTTATATATATATTCTCTATGAT
The DNA here is from genome assembly GCA_947507595.1 of Pyralis farinalis. Classification (NCBI taxonomy): domain Eukaryota; kingdom Metazoa; phylum Arthropoda; class Insecta; order Lepidoptera; family Pyralidae; genus Pyralis; species Pyralis farinalis. Next base: position 7,707,570 of record OX382270.1, read on the forward strand.
TGATTTTGAATCACTGTTGGCCGTGGCTAAAGTCTGTATGAGGTGGCAGCAGCTCTGTTTGACTCCATGTGTATGGGACAACACACGGCTCATAGTCTGTATGAAGAATTATGTAAGAATTAGTGAAAACATAGTGCCCTTTGTGGCCAATTATTTGAAAAATGTTAAATTGCAGTATTTCAAGTTGTATTCTCAAGTGAGAGCGTGTCTCATAAGGTACTGCCCCAACTTGACACATCTAGAAATAAGTATATCTCAAGTCGATAGTTGTATTTTTGACGATCTAGGCTACTGGCCCAATCTCAAATTCTTAAGTTTTCGTAATTCTCTCATAGTACAAAACCCAGAGAATGCAAATGGAAATTTTGTGTATCATTTACCATTTGAAAAATTAAAAAATTTGGAGACACTAATATTGTCAAACTTTGCATTGACTCACGGCAGTCTGTACAGTATGTTACAATGTAAGAATTTAGTCAGTATTAGTATGGAGAAGATGAAGAATATTCCAGCAGACTTTCTAGAATCCCTGCTCAAAACCAAACAGTCCTCATTGAGAGCCTTGTACATTTACGGTGACACGTTGAATGATGATATAATGCGACATATATCGAGTTGTAAAGTGCTACAAGTGCTTCACATAATGACTTGCAAAACTCTTTTTGACTCGAGTTTGATGCACTTGTACAGGCTCAAAAATTTGCATTCACTGAAACTGCGTCACGGATACTTCTCAACCACTGCCTTACTAGCATACTTCTCGAATAACACTTTTCAGCATCTGTCCTACTTAAGTCTTTCTCGATGTCTCCATGTGACGATGCAAGTAGCAAAAGTTATAAAAACAAGCGCCCCGAATCTCAAAGAGCTATCGTTTTACTTGTGTCCTTTTATAATAGCCCCAGACTTTAATAGAGCGGAACTAGAAAAAATGTTTCATATACAACTGCTACTGGATTAAAATAAATTTAGGTTTATATACAATGCAGCTTAGGTATCCGTCCACCTTTATACATGTATTTATTATTATTCAATTGAATAATAACTGTTGGAAATTGCTAGTTACACACTGTTATCTAATTTGCATACCATCAGAAACATTTATTTAATTTTAGCAAAAAGTAAGTGTGTTGACCAATGTAGCTAACAGTAGGTAATAATTGTGGCCTTTCATGACAAATTTTAGTCATACTTTACGAATTATAAATGAATGTTAATGAACTTAGTTTATAGAAAGAATTGTTGTGAATGTGTCAACTAATGCTTTTGTTAAAATAGTAATATAATTCAGTATTTAAATTACAGAGTATTATATTATGGAGTCATGTGTTTAGTAGATTATATTGTATTTATGATTATAATGTCCAGGTTAGTGTCAGGTGATTGTAATTTGAACCATTTCTACCTGTCAAAGTTTTCAAAATATAGTCAATGAAAATGGTAGTGCCTTAACACATAGGTTCCTATTGAAGATATTGGCTATAAATAAATAAATTCTTAAAACTCTTAAACTAAAAAGGCAAACTCTTGTTATAATTCAGCTCTCAGAATCAGTTGATGCTATTTATAAAACTATTAAATTGCGACATTCATCTAAACACTGCCCCTAGAAGAACCCTGCTGAAAAGGGCTAGCTACTACTATTCCGTAATACTAAAAACATAATTTGACTATTCAGTCTATTTATTAACATATTGTCTCCAGGGAAGATCAAAAAATAATTAATATAAGTTTGAGAATAATTTAATTATTTAATTGAATATACGATTTATTCTCCAATTCTTGGACTCAATATCACAGAATGTGAAAGTTTTTCTGAAAGTAACTGAATTTTCACAGAAGAAAATTAAGGTTGTTTATACTTTTTTTTTTTTTTTTTTTTTTTTTTTTTTTTTATATATATCCATCTGCAATCAGCCACGAAGCCATAATCAGATCAGCTGTTTGATGGTACTATCACATTTGAGCTTATTCGCATCCTTCGATGAGTCATCTCGTTCTTGTAAGGCAATTAAATTGAGGCTATTCTTTTTCTTTTGAGTCTGTGTGAAGACATATTGTCATCTAATAGTGTCACAGCTAATTGGTTTTTGTGTCGCTGTAGTCTTAGCTTATAGGCCCTACAAGCTCTATCCACATCCTCCTTAATTGTTAGGATTTGTAGGTACTCATGTACTTCAATGTTTTTTGTAAACCATGGTGCGCAACTTAGTATCTTCAACGCTTTGTTTTGAAAACGTTGTAGTATTTCTATATTAGAGTTGCTTGCTGAGCCCCAGAGTTCCATGCCGTAAGTCCATACTGGTTTTAGGATACACTTGTATATGATCAATTTATTTTCCAAGCTGAGCTGGGACTGTCTGCCAATCAGCCAATACATGTCTCTGAGCTTAATGTTTGCTTGTTCCCTTTTCGCCTTTATGTGTTCTCGCCAAGTGAGCCTTCTATCTAGGTGCATGCCAAGGTATTTGACGGTAGTTCGCGGAGGTAGAGTAGCTCCTTCAAGCATAACTGGTGGGCAGTCCTCCCTTCTCAGGGTAAAGGTTATGTGGATTGATTTTGCAACGCTTGATTTAATTCTCCATCTCTTTAACCATAGTCCAATCTTGTCCAGTTGTGTTTGTAGTTTTTGGGATGCTACAACATGGGACTTATCACATGACAGGATAGCAGTATCATCTGCATAAGTTGCTGTGACAACTTGGTTAGATGTGGGTAGGTCAGCAGTATAGACGGTATACAGAATAGGTCCAAGAACAGAGCCTTGAGGTACTCCAGCTTCTATCTGTTGAAAAGACGATAGGCAATCTCCTGACTTGACCTGGAAGAAACGGTCCTGTAGGTATGACTTAAGAAGCATATACGCCATGTGTGGTAGGCAAGTTTTTAATTTGTACAACAGTCCCTTATGCCAAACTCTGTCGAATGCTTGTTGTATGTCAAGGAAGACAGCTGAGCAATATTGTTTTCTTTCCAGGGATTGTCGGACTGTGTGGACCACTCTATGTATTTGTTCCGTTGTGCCATGATGTGCCCGAAAACCAAATTGGTGACCCGGTATTGTGTCATTCTCTTCAAGTATAGGAAGCAAGCGTTTCAACAGTATTCTCTCAAACAGTTTGGACAGCAGGGGTAGAAGACTTATTGGTCTGTAGGAGGAAACTTCAGTGGGTGGCTTTCCTGGTTTAGGAATCATATTTATGACCGAAATCTTCCATATAAGCGGGTAATAATGTAATCTCAGGACAGCATTGAAAAGAATAGTTATTAAGACAATCCCTTTTTTTGGCAGGTGATTTAGAACCTCCGATGTAATCAAGTCAAATCCTGGTGCTTTTTTCCTCTTTAATAGGTTAATGTTTTTCCTGACTTCTGAAGGAGTACACATTTGTAGTGGTAACGACATCTGCTGATCACTATTAAGGGTATCATCGATTTCCTTCTCTGTATCCATGACATCAGGTTCATTCGGCTTAAATACATCTTTTAGGAATTGCGCAAACAGTTCTGCTTTTTCTATAGGTTTCCTTGACCAATTACCGTTTGGATGTTTCAAAGGAGGGATGTGTTTATTTGGCCTCTTCAATGTTTTAGTCAGCTTCCAGAGAGAGTAATCATCCGCCTTAGAAGGTGATAAGGTTTTTAGCTTATCTTGAAGGGTGGCATCCTCATTTTCCCTAATCATTTGCTTTAATTGCTTTTGCGCTTTGTTTAGTGCTCTTTTGTCATGCGCATTTCTGCTTGTTTGCCATTGACGTCTTAGTTTTCGCTTCTTAGCTATCATTTTACGTATTTCCAATGTGTAGTCCTGATTGTATGAAGTCTGATCTATTTGTGGAGTGGACGACCAGGCAGCCGCTTGGATAAGGTTGGTAGTATATAAGGCTGCATTTTCAATGTCTTCCTCTGTTTTGAGAGGTATGCGCAGGTCAACATTTTCATTGATGTAGTCCTGGAAGGATTTCCAATCAGTTTTGTTATTGTAAAGTCTTTCACTAGGTTCATTATAAATTATTGTTGTGCTGAGTGTGCATATCACTGGAGTGTGATCCGAACTGCCGTCCAAGCATGATTCCATTTTGGTGTAGAGACCCGACATTCCATTAGTAATGAAGAAGTCGATGAGGTCTGGTGTTTTGTTAGGGTCAGCTGGCCAGTGGGTTGGTTCTCCTGTTGTCAGTACGTTAAGCAAATTGGCATCTATGGACTTTTTCAATTCTCTGCCTCTTGTTGTGGTTAGCCTGGAGCCCCAGTAGGTGTTTTTGGAGTTCCAGTCTCCCCCAGCGATAAATCTACCACTAAGCGTACGAAAGAAATCATTAAACATGTGCTCATCGATACGATGCCGGGGAGGGCAATACACAGCAGCAATATTGATTGAACCCTGCCAGTCGTCCACCATCGCTACAGTGGCTTGCAGATATGTATGTTTGAAGCTTGAAGAGACATGATGTTTTATATTTTCTTTTATTATGATTGCAGTACCAGCGTGGGACGTGCCATCTGGATGATTAGCATAATATATATTGTAACCTTTTATTTTTACAATCTTTTCGTCAGTCATGTGCGACTCTGAGATCAGAAGAATATCAATGTGATTGTGGTTGATGAATAATTCTACTTCTTGTTTGTTGGGACACAAGCCATTGATGTTCCACGCCGCAATACGAAGGAATTTCATTTTTTATACTGGGCGACTAGTGTCGTTAGGAGTCCCATAAGGGTCCCTATTTGTTGTATAAGAATATCAATTTTTTCTGATTGTTGTATAATGATTTGTTCTAATGAACTTGTTGGCTGAGATCGTTTGATCTCTGGTTTTTCCCGCCAATACCCAGTGTCATCAGGATCTGGGATATAGGGGTTTTTTGGGGGTTGTCTAGCATATCTGCTTGGTTTTAGCGGTGGGAAGTCATCTACTCGGAAGGAGGTTACACTGTCTTTGGTATACTTAGTTGTTGTTGGTATACTTTTTTTCTGTAGTGGCTGTACCATTTTCCTTGCTCGAATCTCTTTGTAAACTTGGCAACCCTTATAATTGGCTGGATGTTTTCCAAGACATAGTGTGCAAGTAGCTGGAGTGTTTCGGTCTTTCTTAGGGCAATCAATGGTTCTGTGTCCCTCAGCACATTTGACACATCGGTAGGGACGCATACAGTTGTTTTTTGTATGTCCATATTGTTGACACCTTGTACACTGAGGGATCTCATTTGTTTTGCGTGGATCCTCTATCTTCACTTTGGTGTTGTATATGTATTCTATGCGCTTTACTTCTGCGTTATTTGGGCCGGGCTCTACGTTCACGAAAAACATATTCAATGGCTTCTTGTTTTTTCTAGAGAGTGCATTTATGATTTCGCCTCGTACTTTATTTCCTGTTCTCTCTATATCTTCAATAATGGCTGTTTTTGGCGTCGTATGATGTAGATTTTTTATTACAATTCTATAGCAGCGCTTTTCTTTCTGCGTGAAAGTATGCCCTATGAGTCCATTCTTCCGAATAAGGTCGATCATATCTTTATATACTTCAGCTGTAGACGTCATTATTCTCAGTTGGTCTCTGTTGATTATTTTAAAGGAGTAACTATCGATTCCTACAGATTTATTTAGTAGTTGTGTAAGTTTTGATAGATCTTCTATCCCATAGAGAATGATTGGTGGAGGTTTGCTGACTTTTTTAGGATTTTTTTGGGTGGAACTTTCCTCAGTTTCGGCAGTTAGGTCCACTTCTACTGGCAGTCCACTGTACTTATTGGATGTCTCAATAGTGTTCTTCGGACTTTCCATATCAGGTGGGCTATTAATTTTTTTACGCTTTGGGTTGCGTCGGTTGGGTATTCTCTGCCATTCAGGTGGGCAGTCTTTGGTAGTATTTGTAGGTTTTATGTCTGCTGGGTTAACCTCAGTAACATTATTTTCAGTTTTGGGGTTACTGCCCTGTGAGTAGGACCTTGGTCTTGTCATAAATAGGCTTGGATGGAACGCCTGCTGTACTAGCTTTTTGTTTGTGCTTCCAGTCACATTCACCGTCGCGAGAGCCTGGTCGCCTACTTCCGCGGGGTCTTCGGTAACAGATTTCACACTTGCAGTCCCGGAAACCTGCAAGCGCCGGGCGTTAGCCGGATCGCATGACAAATCGCATTCGTTATAGCTCATATTTCCATTTTTAAAGAGTTGGGGCATACTCGCAGCACTTTCCCAAGGTACTACGGTCACACTTTCAGAAGGGATTTAATACTTCAAGGCTTGTGATAGCCTAGGGACAGGTTAGTTAACCGCCGCCTGTTGCTCGGCGTTGCTGCTCATTTAGCACCACCCAGGGGGCACGTGTAGGGTGAGCCTAGGAAGAGGTGGTAAATCCTACGGGCGCGAGCAACTTTACCCCCCTTGGTTGTTTATACTTAGAAGTTGTTTAAAAAGGTCTGCGACACCATATAGCTTTAATATTTAGGACAACAGTGAATTTTATGCTAAAGGTATAAGAATATTGGTATTAATAATTGTATTACAGCAGCTGGTTTTTGACTTTTAGCATAAACTCATTTATTATAAGATAATGTTTAGGTGTATTTTCTAGGAACCAAATATCAACCTTATAAAAAAATTATATTTATCACAAGAATTTGGTGAACATAATTTCCGTGGTATTCGAATTGTTCACAACATATAAATTTGACATTGAAAATAATGAAGTCTCGCAATGCAGCGAAATGGTCATAAAATAGTAATAACTACACTTATAAAACCAGTCTTTTATTTTTGTCTTGTGTTTAAAATGTCTGAACGTTTTTATGTTACGGTAATCATAGGTACCTATTTCTGTGCGGTGCGAAGGAGAAGATCGGTTATTATGATCAGTATCTACATGCAGAATAAAAGCCGTCCATCATTTTATATCAAGAAATGTAGTAGCCTTCTATTACCTACGCGAGAAAATATCTAAAATATTTTTTTGTACAATTCAATTTCATTTCAGCACCGTTGTTAGATACATGTTTTTGAATCAAATATTTTTTCTATTTGTCCGCGCGAAAAGTCAACTTTCACTTGCACACATCACCCGTACGTAATGCTCTTCCGTATTTACAAGCTTATCTGGTTTAGATAAAACTTCACACTGCAGCGATTTTTCTGTACGTGTTGGTGGAGGTTAAAATTTTCTCGAAGACAAGATAAAGATACAATTACTTTAAGTCATAACACCAGCCAAGCCAGCCGCTTAATGTGCCCGCCGTACACGGAGAAACTCGAGATGAACACCCCTCCTTACAATCATGCTTCTCATATTAAAAATTAATTACTATGTTATTACTACTACTATGTTATTCTAAATCCATTTAAAACGATGTTTCTATTACTAAAGAATCTTTTCGAATATTAATATTTCACGTAATAGCGCCCAGTTGAACGGCTAGTGTTAAGATAATTTACGTGCTTACCTTAGCCTTAGTTTTAGCTAGCCCCATTACAAATGGTTCCCTACAATAGGCATTGTAGGTAACATTCGAAGTATTCACATTCTATTGTGCGATTTTAAAAGTATTGAGTATAATAAAATAGTATTTATATTGATAATTATATAGTGGTTGCCTTTATTGCGATTTTGATAATAAGTTTTTCAAAGATCTGTTTCAATGACTGAATTTCCGGTTTACGGTTTGACTTTTTTTTATCAAACATACTTATTTGGACGACTCAAATTCACTGTAGAAATATTATTTGAATGATGCTTATATGAATTAAATTTTAGAAATTAAGGTCATTTTACACAATTAGCAAAATCATTATAGAGGCATTTCGCTGACCCCTCTCGGGACGAAAAGTTTAGGTGAATTAATAATGTCTACTTAGTGTGTAAAATATTAAATGTGATTTAATAGTTCATTATTGTCATGTTTGCTGTTTTATTATCATAAACATAAAATAAAAAGTATTTTCAGCAATACCTGTGATTTTTTGTGCCATCTTTACCTGTAGACCAATTCCACTAAAAACCTGCAGCTGCACGTTTACGCTTGTCATTTGAGTCGCGCAGTAATAGTGCAGCGCCGAGATACGAATCCTATTTCCTACACTGCAGCGGCACTGCAACTGTGTGTATCCTGCAAATTAACTACTTGACATCTCTCATGTTATCATCGACTCCTATAGTTTCAAGCCCCATTCCTTTGCCGGTGTGGAGGTATTTCTAACTGAAACAAAGCTTTTTAATCTTAAATTCCCACGAATATCTCCTAAAACAAATGTTTTGTAGTATAAATCACTTCTTCAGAATAATAATTTCACTTTGCAAAAGTTGCTTGAGACTAACGTTGGCAAAACTGCAAATAAACTCCTTTAAAAGTTTTGTCACTGCTACACAAATGTCAAAACAATTTATCAGAATACGATTATATTGCCTGAAACGTGCAGTGAAGGTTTTTTAACAAAATAGCGGATCATTTGACGAGCTCGGTGGCTCAGTCGTCAATGACGCGACTTTAACACCCAACACTCGTGGGTTCGATTCCCACACAAGACAAATATTTGTGTGCATGAACATGTTTGCTTGTCTTGGTCTGGATGTTTTAAGAGAGTTAGGGCGCTTCTAAGCAGCTTCATATTTAAAGAAGGTAAAGTGCATAAAAGCAGCCCGTCTGGGGAAGTACTTTTACCGCACAGAAAACCGTAGCCAAATAATACGAGTCACTGAATAGAGGGAGGACTTTCCTGGAGGATTGTTGTGTTCCTGCGTGTGAGTGAGGTCACCAGTAAGCTCATAAGAAGTAGCTGTCTAAGTAGCAGAGGAGGCATCGCGCGAGTGCTACTTAATATATTACAAGCATTAATAGGCTACGGTAACTGCTTTACATCAGGTGGACCGTATGCTTGTATGCCTCCCGACGTTGAATAAAAAAAAATACTGCAGCGCTGCTTTCAGATCGCTTCAGAACAAAGAATATAATACCTACTCCCTGACGGGAGCTTCAGAATGACGAAACGTCAAAATGTACGCAGTTTGACACACGCCGCGCAGCAGTGCAGTTGCGGTTTTTTAGCATTGTAGATTTGTTGAATCTTCTTCCTAGCGTTATTAAATTTTCAAATCCATCTGGATAGGCGGTGACCGCTACCTAAACTTAAGGATTTGGCACTCCTTTAGAAGACACTGATTTAGACATTTATTATACACCGACAGCACCGAGGACAGTATTATAAAGGCCGTGCTAGCATGCCTCGTTCCCTTGTGGAGGAAAGCCGCGTTAGACTTGTGTCTGAAATGGAACGCACTGTCTGACTGGGGGAGATTGAACTTGGTTTAATTCAACCTTGTCACCTGGACGAGAAAGTCAAGTCAACATGGCCAAACAGTACTTCAGTTCGAGGCAAAGCCTTATTTTATATAAGTCCCCAATACAGGTCTTATGTGGAGTAGCAACCTTTGAGGGGGGAGCACCTGGATACCAGCTTGGACTTTGTGACTCGGTGCAGAGACGAGCTGTGAGGATCGTCGATGATCTTGAACCACACACGGTATTAAGCTCTTGAATTTGAGAAGAGATTTTGCCTCCCTTTGCGTGTTCTATCGCTTGTATAATGGATTGTATTCTGAGGAGTTGTTCGACATTATGCCAACTGCTTCGTGTTACAATTGTGCAGTTCGCCGACGGCTGGGAGTTCATACACTGGAAACACTAGAAAACTTCTCTGGAATACACAGTACGCGACCATTAAGACCAAGAAGTTGTGGAATGAGCTCCCTGCCGAGGTTTTCCCAAGGGACTACCGTATGGGGGTCTTCAAGGCGGGAAGAGGTTCTTACTAGGTCGGCTACGCAAGAGTGACACCCCTGATGTTGCAAATGTCCATAGGCTACGGCAACTGTTTACCATCAGGCAGGCCGTGCGCTTGTTTCCACACTAGTGGTATAGAAAAAAAAACATGGAGTGACTGCCGACAACCCAAAGGGAAAACCAGGCCTTTCAAAAGTTAGGTCACACGTCTTTCGAAATGTAAGTGCTTAGAAGTGCGGGTTTCCTCACGATGTTTTCCTTCACAGCTTAGCACAGCAGCAGCTTAATTACAAATGTGTACTTAAATCCGCAAACTCAAATTTAGCGGTACATGCCTACTCCAGGATTTGAACCAGAGATTTAATAGGGTTTTTTATTCATTTATTCTACAAGTGTAGCTTATGGGTCAATCACGCAGGGCCCATCACATCAGCTCTATGACTTCAACACAATAACTGCCTCAAAATGATGTTGGGTCTGGCTCGGTACTGCATTGCGCCGGGTATGCTGCGCCGATTACGGACAAGGCCAACTCCATTCTGAAGACAACAGCATGGAGGTACGACTAGCTTATTTTGTACAATTGTTTTGAAAACTTTAAAAAATTTAATTAATTTATCTTGTATTAACCTAACATTTCTCATAAATACTGAAACTGACTGATCTGAAATAAATATTATTTTACTTTATACACACAGCCTACTGTTAGTGCTCTAAGTTGGTAAAACTGCATTGCTTTTTAGGGTTCCGAGTCCAATGTGTGCCAACGGAATTGAAGTCGCGTGTTACAGTTCACAGGGCTATAACTTTTGAACTGTAATATGTAAACATTTGAGTTTCAGTCTATATTATAATGGCCGCTATAAAAACAAATAAAAAAAATGCAAATTAAAAAGAGTTCCAATAGACAAAAAGTATTTTTCAGCGTATTTTTTACACGGTGAAACGGGATCTTTAACGGAAAGCATCACCTTTGTTGACGCAGTTCCAGTGGCGGCACTAGGCGTCTTGTCGACAGCGGCAATCGCCGACGGCCTCACGCTTGTAGGGGGCTTAAAAAAAGGTTCTGATAATTTAATTTTTTTTTCTGACTGGAAAATAAAAGGGGGGGGGGGGATCACAAGGATGATATGTCTTCGACGCACACGTTTCGTCTAGCGCCGCCACTACCCAATTCACAGTACACTCAGTCCGATTACGGATAACTGATGAGGAGGCATTAAGGCGACACCTCGATCGTGAAGCTTTAAAATGGCTCCGCCCAATCACCCCGCGCCCCTCAAGTGACACTCGACGCTCGATTTGTAAAATTTGAAATTAGCGCCTAATAGGTAACCTGGGGTCAACGTATAGCAGTGGCGTGCACAGAGATTTTTGACAGGGTAGGCAGAATTTTTTTAAAGCTATTAACTTACCAAAAAATACAGAATGTTGATTTTGGTTACCCAATCTTGTGGAAATAATGATGTATGTGATCACTAGTTTTTTTTCACCGAAAGATAGTTTTGAAAACATTTATTTTCCCTACACACACCACATGAACAACTTCCGCAGTGAATATCATCATATTTATCAACTTTAAAACTTTAAAATCTTATTTCGTCTGCTACCAGTCAATCGATTCAAAACAAAAACAATGGCGGCCGTTTTAAAATCAAAATAAAATTGAACATCAATTTTATACGAAAAAAAGAAATGGCAATATCTTTCACTATAATTATATGCAGCAAACTACTTTTTAAAATAGTTACGTAGCAATGCTCGCGACACTTCGGTGATTTACGTTATAGTTCAGCTGAAAAGACATTGTCTATACTTTGCGATTGTGTGCGTTATTTGTGTTATTTGGGCAATGTAATTATAGGAATGCACACTACAGTATTTGTATAAACAACACGGCACACATACGTAAATTTAGACAGATATAGTTAGTGTCTCTGCCGTAAAAAGCTGCCAATGCGGCGCTAGTGTAGCGTAGCGCCTAGCTGCGATTTGAATATGACTAGCGATGACTTTAATAACTTACCGATACCGATAGATGGAGCTTTTAATTTTTTGTTTTTGATACGAAATATTAGTTAAAAACTATGTTTAAGAATGAAACATCGGATGGTATTTATCAAATTGATAGGGTAGGCAATGTCTTTTTGCCTATATGGAGTGCACGCCACTGACGTATAGTCAATGCAAACGAACAGAAAAGCTACAGAGTCGCGTCACACTTAAATAAAATTTATAATATCAATATTTAATAAAAATTATTGATTTAATTATTATTTAGCTTTATACATACTGAACCAAACATATTTATTTAAGCTAGACGGAAAACAATAGTAATAATAGTAATAAAAAACTACAGAAACGTATTCACTTTTAAAAGTTTATTGAAAGAGAAATCAATGACATCGTTTTATGTTTATATCTCTACAAGTTAACATGTCTTGGTATCTATGTTGTTCTTACTTAGGTCTCGTCCAGTGGCGCCCTCATTGAATAAAAAAACATATTATAGCATAGAAGATAAACATTATGAAATCTTATGTTGCATTTATTACGAAGATAGTAAAGTATTTTTATGTCATTAAACCAACACTCAAAATATTCCACTATCGTTGTTATAAGCAAAAGTGCTAAAAGAGGCCGTTTTTTGGCAATTATGCCTATAACAACGAAAGCAAAACATTTCAATTGTTGGTTTAATGACGTAAAAGTACGTTATTGTATTTGTAACACACGCAACACATGACTTTATAATGTTTATCTTCCACGCTAAGATACGATATTTTATTCCTTGAGGCGCCACTGGACGGCATGTATCCCCCTTAAGAAGAATGAAACACCAGCTACATAATACAACATTGTTTATCGAGAGGCTAAAGCGGGCCATTTGTTGATTCGGACACATATGTTTAGTTAGCAGATACACCATCTAAACTGCAAACACTGGTCACAGCGATGAAAGACGACTGTATGGAGAAAGGCTTACTACTGAATGCGAAGAAAACAAAGATAATGGTATTTGAAAGAGAAGAATCCAGAACTAATGTAAGGATTACGATTGATGATGAAGTGTTGGAACAAGTGGATGAGTTTGTATATCTTGGATGCGCTTTCAGCAGGGATGGAAGGTACACCGCAGATGTGGAAAGACGAGTGAGTGCTGGGAATAGTGTGAATGGAGCGTTGGGAAAACTTCTTGGCAGTAAAATCCTGAGCCAGAAGGCACAACTCGCTATACACAATGCAGTGTTGGTCCCAACGCTAACTTATGGAAGCGAGAGTTGGGTATGGCAGAAAGAGCATGAAAGTAGAATAAACGCGGTTGAAATGCGAGCGCTGCGCAAAATTTGTGGCGTAAGGCTTGTAGACCGTATTCGTAATGATGATGTTAGAAATAGAGTTGGTCTGAAAGAGAGCGTCGGTGTTAAAATAAGAAGAGGCATGCTCCGATGATTCGGGCATGTAGAAAGAATGCAAGATGAAAGAATGACGAAGCAGATATACAATGCAAAAGTGGAAGGATGTAGGAGCCGGGGAAGGCCAAGACTTACCTACCATGACCAAATTGGTCATGTTCTATCAGAAGGTGATGTCAGGAGCCCTAGAAACCGGCGTGCGTGCATGAGAAGAGCAATGAATGTTAAAGAAGCGAGTGAGATATGTAAGGATCGAGTCACGTGGCGCTCGGCTCTCTCTGCCTACCCCGCAAGGGATTTGGCTTGAAGTTATAGATGTTCGAGTGTCATAATGGCTGATAGCGCCGAGTAAACACAGGATTTTTTTATTTCGAATAAATAAGAGAAATAAAATTATCAGATTGAATTAGATTGAAATTGAAATAGAAAATTGGAATTTTTTTGCAACTCCCTCCTGGTGAAGATTCACAAGTTATTTTACACAGGTATAGCTCTGGTAGGGATTCTAGCTTTTTCCCTAAATATAATACACTCTCGACTAGGTATGCGCTTTCACTAACAGTCAATTTAACTTCGCGAATTTTATAAAAAAGTACAGGAAGAACTTGACGGTTAGACGGTAATTTTGCGCCTATTATTTGATAATTTACGTCTCCAACTAAGAAAATACTTGATTTATTGCTTCTCAATTCCACTGCCATCTTATAAAAGTTAAAACATTACGTATTAATCACGAGAATAACTGACATTCAAAATTAATAGACGGTTAGGTAATTATGACGAAGTTAACGATGCTCTCTCTAAAGTTATTCATTGGTTTAGTGTTAATAATCTGCTTTTAAATGATAAAAAGACTAAAGTAATTAAGTTCTCAACACCTAATGTAAGGCAGGTGGCTACCAATATACATGTTAATGGAACTAATTTAGCCTCTGTGGAGACAACTGTGTTCTTGGGTATAACAATTGACTCCAGACTACAAAGGGGCCCACAAATTGAAAAATTATCAGGAAAACTAAGTTCTGCAGCTTATGCAGTGAAAACTATTAGACGGCTCACTGATATTGATACGGCTAGAATAGTTTATTTCAGCTACTTTCGTAGTATTATGTCATATGGAATTCTTCTTTGGGGTAACTCCGCGGATATTAACACCATCTTTTTATTGCAAAAGAGAGCCATAAGAGCTATCTACAAACTTGGTCCCCGGGAGAGCCTTAGAGAAAAATTCAAAGAAATAAATATTTTAACAGTCGCATCGCAATATATCTATGAAAATCTTTTGTATGTCCATAAAAACATAGACTCATTTTGTAAAAAGAGTGATACTCATAGCATAAATACTAGATATAAGCATAATCTTGTGTTATATGCAAGCTGTCTCCACAAAACAAGTAATTATTTTATGGGGCAATGTATACGGTTCTATAACAAACTTCCCAGCAATATAAGAGATTTATCAATAAACAAATTTAAAACTACTATTAAAGCCAAATTGTGTAGCAGGGCATATTATAAAGTATCTGACTATATTAATGATAAAAATGCCTGGGAGTGAGTCGATCCAATTATAATGTAATTAACAAAATATGTAAATTTGTTTGGATACCAAAAGAGGGATGCCTGAGTTTTTTGGCAGTATTTTTATCAGTGCTCACCTAGTCATAAACTGCATGGTAGGGAAAAAAAATGTGACGATTCCAAACAAATGTAGCCATTTTTACGGAATAAAAAGATTTTGACTTTGAATTTGAACAAATGAATACCGCGAGTACGTGCGGCACTGCCGCGCAACTTGTATGAACATGTTTCGATGTAATTCGGCACGGATTATCGTAATCCAAATAAGTTAAAAATTAATTTCCGAGTGTTTTAAAAGCAAATGAACAAAACTAAGACATATGCGTTAGAAAATAAAAACTTTGAAAAATAAGGGACACCCTAATATACATATATACAAATAGATTTTATAATCTATTCATATTTAAAAAAAACATGTGACAAATGATTTTCTTGCTTTTTCATAACTTTAACTTCAGTATAATGACATTTATTGTATTTTACTTATGTATATTCTGTGTTTTGTATTGTTGTACGTTTCCTTGTTATTTATTAAACTCTCAAGAAGAAAGAACCAGGACCATCTCTGATGTTGCAAAATAAATCTAATCCGTACAATAGTTCAATACTAACCACAATGTATAGAATAGATGATTTTTTTGTGTTTTCAGTGTTGGTTCATAGTAAATATTATTTGTTTTCACGAGTACCATGGGTATAAGTATACTATCTATCTATATCTTCACGCTAAATCCCTCGTGAGCGCCACATGACTCGGTACTTACACACCTCGCTCGCTTCTTTAGCATGAAACATACCGAGTTTTTTTAAAAACTATCAAAATATACTATTTTACTAGTAATTATTTTAATACAAAAAAAAAAAAAAAAAAACCTCCACTGGTTTTCTATCTTCTGATTGGATAAATTTCCAACGTAAACTAACCTTCACCTACGTACAATGTCTAAGTCGGAGTTCAGTGAGCTTATAATGGTTACTATGAGTTTGTCGTCCCGTATGACACTTACGTTAAAGTAGCATATAAATCGAGTAGTGATTCTTCTAGTGGAATATGTTTATTTAGTAAGTTTCTCCTAAAAAACAAAACAGCAAAAATATTCTATTTTATAAGTTTTTATTTTAATACAAAGAAATAAAGAGTCTCCACTGGTTGCTATGTGCTGAGAGCGCGAACCTTATTGGTATAAATTTCCAACGTAACCTGACCTCCACCGACGTACAACTTCTAAGTCGGAGTTCGGTCAGATTATAATGGATATAATAGGAGTTTGACGTCCTATATAGGTACGCGGTCAGCCTGTGGATAATGTATACCAATTATCAAATGTAACTGTTTATTCCTGCAAAAAATAACTCTTATTTAATTAATGCAGTTTTATATAGAGTTATTAAGTAAGCAAAATTAAAAAAAAGTTTGAAGAGGAATTAAATAGCTTGGGCCAACCATACCTAGGAACTGTTCTAAAAACTAGAAATATGTCTACACAATGTTATTATAATATGTTTAATGAATATAATAATTAAAAAAAAAAATACCTTCCCTTGTTCGCCTCCGCCATTCTACGAACATTTTCTTTGTATTTTTATTCTATATATTTTCTTTTTAGTGTTCCCCATTATTACAACAGTATAATAAATATATATAAACCTATAATATTATTTACTACTTATATCTAATAATAATACACTTACGCTAAATACTATAATATTGAATATTTACAACTATTAATTATAAAAACTTCGGTGTCGCGATGTAAATGGAGCGAGCTCGAGCAGACAGTCGACATAGGTCTCACCTCGAAGCGGGCTGCAGCCGGACTGGCTGGATGTAGTTAGTCAACGCGTTTATAATCCTCATTACCGCACAATAAGGTCGAAAACACGTAGCACCCAAGACGAATGTGATCGCTTAGAAATTGTCAGAAACTTAAAATATTTTAAAAAAAATTCATGTTTCACTTATCAAAATATGCAGCAACCATATTATAAACATAGATATTACTAATAGATTTAAGTAATTTTGAAGCGTATAAACAAAACAACTTCGTTGTAATTTCAAAAATAATGAATTTCAGGAGGTGTTTTCGAAAGTAATTATTATCGAATAAATTTTACACAATCGCGTATTTGAGCAAGCAAATTCAAGATAAAGAAATGAAGTTATTTATATTAAAATCTTAGATCCGTCAGTTTAGTCATTAGCCTATACTATTCGATGAAAGTTGGTCTAATTTTTCGATGTGTCGCCTTAAGAACAAAGCAGACTAAATACGAACTGGAATCGTGCACTGAAACCTGTACCTTCCTTGGACAGCATACTTGATTGCTTATGATTACAGGCCGCATGTTTGATTGTGCAGCATTTATAATAATTTCCAAACTGTCCTGGTTAATATATATATTTGTTCGCGCCTTTACCACCGTCGTCTTGCTAGCCGCTGACTTGAAAGAGGCATCAAGAAGGCCACAAAACAGCGAGAGTACAAGTTTTCAAGAGAAGTAAGGCGCATCAAAGCAGCCCATCTGAGAAAGTGCCTCCACCTCACAAAAAAACAGCAACCATATAAGAACTACCTGATTTGGTGGGCCGTATGCTTGTATGCTCCCGACGTTGTATAAGAAAAAAGTATGAGCTACTATATTTTCTATACCTACGCTCGGCGATCACGCAAGGACTGTCAACTTCGGCTTATGCAAAAAGAAGTGATGGGGAGTTTTGTAACATCAGTAATCTTCACGCCAGGTCCCTTGCGGGGTAGGCAGGGAGAACCGAGCGCCATAAGACGCGGTCCTTACATACTTCACTCGCTTCTGTGACATTCATAGCTCTTTTCATGCACGCTCGCAATCAAAATCATTTAGGACTACAATAATAATAATATTTATTGCTTTAACATACAAGTTTTTCTTAAACTAAGTACAAATAGATTCACAAACACGAGCACATATGCAAAATGAATAGGTTACTTCGATGTATCGATTTCAACCACTCAGTTCGCCTGAAAGAAATTATATCTTAAAATTTATAAGCGGAAGTACATTAGATATGATATTATATGCATATTTGTAAGTTAACCAAATCCTAAATCAAAAAATATAAGCGCCACCATTTTGAGATTATTTCACTTCATCATATAATTTCCTTTTAGTATAACTTACTTCCGTTCACCAGTTACGAAGACGTATTCACGTAATACTCACGGCCTTGTCCACAACAACGCCCATCTACAACCCGTTTTTTTTAAAACCGTGCACTCAAGTTTAGTTCTTTATAGTTTTTTAAAGTCGATTACTCTAATAATCGACGACTTGATAAACGATTGAGTGGGTCATCGGGTGGTTTTATTAATGTTCCCTATTCAGCGTTCATTTTCACATTCAAACGGTTTAATCAATTTGTTACAAAACGTATGAATAGGTAATGTTTAAACTTATTTTAACATGTTCTACGCAGACTTGATCTATCTACAGAGTCTGCAATTTGAATGAACAAGATGGATGCACGTCGGATTGTGGAACAGTTGAGTTATTTTGCTCTTAGTAGAATTTTCTTTTATGTCACAGGTGCAAAACAAGCATGGAATAGCTATGGATTTCTCCGACAGCAGTCTTGCTCGACTGAATTTGCCGATATATAGCTATATCAAAATACTATTAGTTACACACATGAAGGAAATAACCAATGCAGAATCGACGAATCAATTTTGCGTAGTAAATAAACTTACCTCTTCGGGTGGGGGGTAAAGTAGAACGCGCAGCTCTTATTGGCTAGTTCCCAGATCAACATCGCTGCACTTATCAGCTTATTGGATAAAATATTCTCCCATTGGTCAGTAGGTTCGAATCGCTGAGATATTCAGGCGCTAAAAAACTACGTTTTGTTTGGTGCCAATGAATCGCTTGATAGCGCACGAAGGCCTCCTTCATGCGCTGTCAAGCGATTCCCTGATTTGTGGTTGCACATAGCTAAAATGTTCATGGTTATATTTTGAGTTACAATAGTAGAAAGAGCTACCAATGCAGTTTTCAAATTGCTTTTAAGGCGACACCTCGATCGTGAAGCTTTAAAATGGCTCCGCCCAATCACCCCGCGCCCCTCAATTGACACTCGACGCTCGATTTGTAAAATTTGAAATTAGCGCCTAATAGGTAACCTGGGGTCAACGTATAGTCAATGCAAACGAACAGAAAAGCTACAGAGTCGCGTCACACTTAAATAAAATTTATAATATCAATATTTAATAAAAATTATTGATTTAATTGTTATTTAGCTTTATACATACTGAACCAAACATATTTATTTAAGCTAGACGGAAAACAATAGTAATAATAGTAATAAAAAACTACAGAAACGTATTCACTTTTAAAAGTTTATTGAAAGAGAAATCAATGACATCGTTTTATGTTTATATCTCTACAAGTTAACATGTCTTGGTATCTATGTTGTTCTTACTTAGGTCTCGTCCAGTGGCGCCCTCATTGAATAAAAAAACCTATTATAGCATAGAAGATAAACATTATGAAATCTTATGTTGCATTTATTACGAAGATAGTAAAGTATTTTTACGTCATTAAACCAACACTCAAAATATTCCACTATCGTTGTTATAAGCAAAAGTGCTAAAAGAGGCCGATTTTTGGCAATTATGCCTATAACAACGAAAGCAAAACATTTCAATTGTTGGTTTAATGACGTAAAAGTACGTTATTGTATTTGTAACACACGCAACACATGACTTTATAATGTTTATCTTCCACGCTAAGATACGATATTTTATTCCTTGAGGCGCCACTGGACGGCATGTATCTCCCTTAAGAAGAATGAAACACCAGCTACATAATACAACATTGTTTATCGAGAGGCTAAAGCGGGCCATTTGTTGATTCGGACAAATATGTTTAGTTAGCAGATACACCATCTAAACTGCAAACACTGGTCACAGCGATGAAAGACGACTGTATGGAGAAAGGCTTACTACTGGATGCGAAGAAAACAAAGATAATGGTATTTGAAAGAGAAGAATCCAGAACTAATGTAAGGATTACGATTGATGATGAAGTGTTGGAACAAGTGGATGAGTTTGTATATCTTGGATGCGCTTTCAGCAGGGATGGAAGGTACACCGCAGATGTGGAAAGACGAGTGAGTGCTGGGAATAGTGTGAATGGAGCGTTGGGAAAACTTCTTGGCAGTAAAATCCTGAGCCAGAAGGCACAACTCGCTATAAACAATGCAGTGTTGGTCCCAACGCTAACTTATGGAAGCGAGAGTTGGGTATGGCAGAAAGAGCATGAAAGTAGAATAAACGCGGTTGAAATGTGAGCGCTGCGCAAAATTTGTGGCGTAAGGCTTGTAGACCGTATTCGTAATGATGATGTTAGAAATAGAGTTGGTCTGAAAGAGAGCGTCGGTGTTAAAATAAGAAGAGGCATGCTCCGATGGTTCGGGCATGTAGAAAGAATGCAAGATGAAAGAATGACCAAGCAGATATACAATGCAAAAGTGGAAGGATGTAGGAGCCGGGGAAGGCCAAGACTTACCTACCATGACCAAATTGGTCATGTTCTATCAGAAGGTGATGTCAGGAGCCCTAGAAACCGGCGTGCGTGCATGAGAAGAGCAATGAATGTTAAAGAAGCGAGTGAGATATGTAAGGATCGAGTCACGTGGCGCTCGGCTCTCTCTGCCTACCCCGCAAGGGATTTGGCTTGAAGTTATAGATGTTCGAGTGTCATAATGGCTGATAGCGCCGAGTAAACACAGGATTTTTTTATTTCGAATAAATAAGAGAAATAAAATTATCAGATTGAATTAGATTGAAATTGAAATAGAAAATTGGAATTTTTTTGCAACTCCCTCCTGGTGAAGATTCACAAGTTATTTTACATAGGTATAGCTCTGGTAGGGATTCTAGCTTTTTCCCTAAATATAATACACTCTCGAATGACTAGGTATGCGCTTTCACTAACAGTCAATTTAACTTCGCGAATTTTATAAAAAAGTACAGGAAGAACTTGACGGTTAGACGGTAATTTTGCGCCTATTATTTGATAATTTACGTCTCCAACTAAGAACATACTTGATTTATTGCTTCTCAATTCCACTGCCATCTTATAAAAGTTAAAACATTACGTATTAATCACGAGAATAACTGACATTCAAAATTAATAGACGGTTAGGTAATTATGACGAAGTTAACGATGCTCTCTCTAAAGTTATTCATTGGTTTAGTGTTAATAATCTGCTTTTAAATGATAAAAAGACTAAAGTAATTAAGTTCTCAACACCTAATGTAAGGCAGGTGGCTACCAATGTACATGTTAATGGAACTAATTTAGCCTCTGTGGAGACAACTGTGTTCTTGGGTATAACAATTGACTCCAGACTACAAAGGGGCCCACAAATTGAAAAATTATCAGGAAAACTAAGTTCTGCAGCTTATGCAGTGAAAACTATTAGACGGCTCACTGATATTGATACGGCTAGAATAGTTTATTTCAGCTACTTTCGTAGTATTATGTCATATGGAATTCTTCTTTGGGGTAACTCCGCGGATATTAACACCATCTTTTTATTGCAAAAGAGAGCCATAAGAGCTATCTACAAACTTGGTCCCCGGGAGAGCCTTAGAGAAAAATTCAAAGAAATAAATATTTTAACAGTCGCATCGCAATATATCTATGAAAATCTTTTGTATGTCCATAAAAACATAGACTCATTTTGTAAAAAGAGTGATACTCATAGCATAAATACTAGATATAAGCATAATCTTGTGTAAAAACAAGTAATTATTTTATGGGGCAATGTATACGGTTCTATAACAAACTTCCCAGCAATATAAGAGATTTGTCAATAAACAAATTTAAAACTACTATTAAAGCCAAATTGTGTAGCAGGGCATATTATAAAGTATCTGACTATATTAATGATAAAAATGCCTGGGAGTGAGTCGATCCAATTATAATGTAATTAACAAAATATGTAAATTTGTTTGGATACCAAAAGAGGGATGCCTGAGTTTTTTGGCAGTATTTTTATCAGTGCTCACCTAGTCATAAACTGCACGGTAGGGAAAAAAATGTGACGATTCCAAACAAATGTAGCCATTTTTACGGAATAAAAAGATTTTGACTTTGAATTTGAATAAATGAATACCGCGAGTACGTGCGGCACTGCCGCGCAACTTGTATGAACATGTTTCGATGTAATTCGGCACGGATTATCGTAATCCAAATAATTTAAAAATTAATTTCCGAGTGTTTTAAAAGCAAATGAACAAAACTAAGACATATGCGTAAGAAAATAAAAACTTTGAAAAATAAGGGACACCCTAATATACATATATACAAATAGATTTTATAATCTATTCATATTTAAAAAAAACATGTGACAAATGATTTTCTTGCTTTTTCATAACTTTAACTTCAGTATAATGACATTTATTGTATTTTACTTATGTATACTCTGTGTTTTGTATTGTTGTACGTTTCCTTGTTATTTATTAAACTCTCAAGAAGAAAGAACCAGGACCATCTCTGATGTTGCAAAATAAATCTAATCCGTACAATAGTTCAATACTAACCACAATGTATAGAATAGATGATTTTTTTGTGTTTTCAGTGTTGGTTCATAGTAAATATTATTTGTTTTCACGAGTACCATGGGTATAAGTATACTATCTATCTATATCTTCACGCTAAATCCCTCGTGAGCGCCACATGACTCGGTACTTACACACCTCGCTCGCTTCTTTAGCATGAAACATAACGAGTTTTTTTAAAAACTATCAAAATATACTATTTTACTAGTAATTATTTTAATACAAAAAAAAAAAAACCACTGGTTTTCTATCTTCTGATTGGATAAATTTCCAACGTAAACTAACCTTCACCTACGTACAATGTCTAAGTCGGAGTTCCGTGAGCTTATAATGGTTACTATGAGTTTGTCGTCCCGTATGACACTTACGTTAAAGTAGCATATAAATCGAGTAGTGATTCTTCTAGTGGAATATGTTTATTTAGTAAGTTTCTCCTAAAAAACAAAACAGCAAAAATATTCTATTTTATAAGTTTTTATTTTAATACAAAGAAATAAAGAGTCTCCACTGGTTGCTATGTGCTGAGAGCGCGAACCTTATTGGTATAAATTTCCAACGTAACCTGACCTCCACCGACGTACAACTTCTAAGTCGGAGTTCGGTCAGATTATAATGGACATAATAGGAGTTTGACGTCCTATATAGGTACGCGGTCAGCCTGTGGATAATGTATACCAATTATCAAATGTTACTGTTTATTCCTGCAAAAAATAACTCTTATTTAATTAATGCAGTTTTATATAGAGTTATTAAGTAAGCAAAATTAAAAAAAAGTTTGAAGAGGAATTAAATAGCTTGGGCCAACCATACCTAGGAACTGTTCTAAAAACTAGAAATATGTCTACACAATGTTATTATAATATGTTTAATGAATATAATAATTAAAAAAAATAAATACCTTGTCTTGTTCGCCTCCGCCATTCTACGAACATTTTCTTTGTATTTTTATTCTATATATTTTCTTTTTAGTGTTCCCCATTATTACAACAGTATAATAAATATCTATATATAAACCTATAATATTATTTACTACTTATATCTAATAATAATACACTTACGCTAAATACTATAATATTGAATATTTACAACTATTAATTATAAAAACTTCGGTGTCGCGATGTAAATGGAGCGAGCTCGAGCAGACAGTCGACATAGGTCTCACCTCGAAGCGGGCTGCAGCCGGACTGGCTGGATGTAGTTAGTCAACGCGTTTATAATCCTCATTACCGCACAATAAGGTCGAAAACACGTAGCACCCAAGACGAATGTGATCGCTTAGAAATTGTCAGAAACTTAAAATATTTTTAAAAAATTTCATGTGTCACTTATCAAAATATGCAGCAACCATATTATAAACATAGATATTACTAATAGATTTAAGTAATTTTGAAGCGTATAAACAGAACAACTTCGTTGTAATTTCAAAAATAATGAATTTCAGGAGGTGTTTTCGAAAGTAATTATTATCGAATCAATTTTACACAATCGCGTATTTGAGCAAGCAAATTCAAGATAAAGAAATGAAGTTATTTGTATTAAAATCTTAGATCCGTCAGTTTAGTCATTAGCCTATACTATTCGATGAAAGTTGGTCTAATTTTTCGATGTGTCGCCTTAACTGCTAGGTACCACTAATTAGTGTCCATGCTTGTGGTCCCACCTTTAGAGGCAGAGTCCGAAAGGAATAACTTTCATGATCAGTAAAAAAACTAATATTCAACATTATTTAATGGCGATAAATAATTTTATATACATAATAAATGCAATATGTCTACACAAACGGTTCAATGTTGATCTCGACGGCTGAGCAAGGATTGGTTAGGTCGAATGCTGCCAGCACGTTCGGATGTATAACTCCGATTTTACCGATGGCCTTCCCGTTTAGTAGGACTTCGCCACACCGACCGGGGAAGTATGCTGGATCTGCAAAGGAAAATAATCTCTAATTATACTCGTACAAGTGAATTATTAAAAAATAGGATAGGATAGGTCAAGGCACATTTTCTGACGAGCTCGGTGGCGCAGCGGTTAATAACGCGACTTTGACACCGACGCTCGTTGTTTCGATTCTCGCACAGGACAAAAAAATATGTGCATGAACATGTCTGCTTACATGAACATGCTTATCTTGGTGTTTTTAAGAGAGGTAGGATGAATCAAAGCAGCCCGTCTGGGGAAGTTCCTCTACTTCACAGAAAACCGCAACCAAATAAAATTTCTCGGGAGTGTTGTTGTGTACCTGCGTGTGAGTGAGGTCACCGATAAACTCCTAAGGAGTTACAGAGTACAGCAAAAAGGTGGTATCGCGCGTGTCATACTTAATGTGTTACAGTCGTTCATAGGTTACGGTAACTGCTTTATATCAGGTGAGCCGTATGCTTGTATACCTCCCGACGTTGTAAAAAAAAACTTACAAAATGCGTACTGAGTTACTTTATTTTATACGAAGTGCATTAAAGTGGATGATATTAAAAGTAATTGTCGTGATATTTTTTTTCTTCATAGAAATAAATAAATTTGTTTGATAATCTAACAATAGCGTATAATTATATAGTATATAAAGCGTATAATTTGAAAATTTATGAAAAATTAATTTCGCCCTTTTTATCCCTATATACGAGACACAACGAGTCGATTTTTATAAACCGTAATTATTCCGACTAACTACTTTTCAAGTAAAAAAATAATAATCATCATAATAGTCAACAACCGAAGGACGTCCACTGCTCAACATAGGTATTCCTCTTATAAGTCCATATAACAATCGATTTCGTGCCACTTGTATCCACCGGATCGCCACGATCTTCACCAGATCGGCGATCTTCACCAGATCCTACGCTGCGTATTCCAATTCGTGGTCGCCATTCGAGAACCTTATGGTTCCAAAATAAATAAGGTGTGCTCAACAACAGGCTGAAAACCACGAACCAATAAACCACTTGATTGCGCATGAAGGCACGCTGCGCTCAAAACTTGTTTCGGTGCTTAAACATCTTAGCAATTCGAGCCTACTGACCGATGGGAGATAATTGTGGCTATTGGCTTAGGACATGACCGAGAATAACGCTCGGATGATGATGGAAGGTGGCAATTAAATAGGCCTGCCAAATGGTATTTACTTGCAAATATGGAAGAAAACATCTACGTCCACATAAATAAAATCGGCGGTCGTGTGGACAGTAAACATTTTGATGCTGTTCCCTTGGTTTTCATATAAACTGCAAACATTCCTTTGCACTGGCGCCATCTAAGCCACTTAAGCAATCTCAGCATTGTTTCAGGAGCAGTATCTTTTTTATACAACGTCGGACATACAAGCATACGGCCCCACCCGACCACGCTCGCAATACATTAAGTATCACTCGCACGATGCCACCTCTGCTGCTAGCACAGTAACTCCTTAGGCACTTACTGGTGATCTACTCACACGCAGGAATACAACAATCCTCCAGGAAAATGTTATGTTGGAGGTACTTCCGCAGACGGGCAGCATTGATGCGGCCTACCTCTCGTTAAAAAAATTATGACGCTGTTCTTTAGGTCTGACACATACGGCAAATATTCTTTTGCACTGGCGCAGTCCGAGCCGCCTGAGCAATCTCAACACTGTTGCAGCACCAGTATGATGCTATTGTGTAGGTCTTACATAAACTAGATTCATACCTTCGCACTGGCGCAGGCGGTAGCCCTCTGAGGACTCCCAGCGTTTCCCCAGTAATAGCATGACACGATCCAGTAATCCGTGTACAAACTGGAAGCCGGCGGCGCGGCCGCAGTGCACGGCACACAGGCGACGCTCGTTGCGAGCACCTGTCTCTGGAAACGTAATGGAAAGTTTGATAAATAATAAATATTTAATAGATTCAGCTAATATTTGCCGCGAGTCAAATTTATAGGCAATTGTGTACTTAACGTTGCGTATGCCAGTGTAATCGAACACGTAACTTAAGCAGCATCGACCGTGCCCTATCTATGGATGAGTTTACTCAACTCAAGTTCCTCCGTGTTGTTGTTGACATCAGAAAACAGTCATTAAGCTAAGTCTCAAAAAGACAAATGTATTGGAAACGTTCATAGGCTACGGTAGCAGCTTTACATCAGGTGGGTCGTAGGTATGATTGAGGCCTACGGTGTTGTATAAAAAAAGTTATAAAACAAACTGAAATGCCATTGACATGTCATTACATTTTGATTTGACTTCATATTCTTTGTACAATTCTTTGCAGCTTCATAAGACCCCTGACGTCACCAGAAGTTATAACATTGAGTTGCTATGCATGCCCGATATAATAATCTTATGTATCTTATATCGATATAAATATATCTTTATAGATAAAAGCTCGTTTTTCTGAAAGTTATAGACGAGATCGTAGGTAGTACCCGCTACAAAATTAATGCAATTTACCTGCGGTTTTGTCAGCTAATACAACATCGCTAATCTCAAACAACTTGAGGGGCAGCGGCATTTTCTTGTTCGCGGCCAGGGTCTTCAGCAAACCGGGCAGGAGCACCGTGCGGACCACCTGGAACTCTAGTGTCTTGGGGTTGGAGATGTGGACCGCGGGCACATCTTCTATTTTGACACCTAACTTTGAAGCCACGTCGTCTCGTGAACACTGAAATTAATGTATAGTATATAGATAAATATTCGATTAATTTAAAAACGAATTTAAAGTTGCATGACTTTAGAATATAAGGCGAACATACTTTACCTATTTGTAACAAAACACCTTTGTAAAATGTTGTATGCTAATAAAGATATTCTCTTTTACACTATTTTTTAGAGGATTTCGTAGGTTCGGTAGTAAAGAAGAAGTAATGACTGCGCGCCGCACGGTGTGGCTACATATACCTGCTGTGCTCTCAAACAGTGAGGAGAGACAGCTCATTTTTTCTGATTTCAGGGTTCCATTTAATCATTGCTGCTCCGACATTTGGTTCATTGAATACAGTGAAAAAAAAATCTTTTTGTGTCACTGAGAGAGTAAACACACGTTGAATTAAAAAAAACAGGTACCATAATAATAAACTTACAACGGCTCGTCTATTAGAATAACTCTTTCCTATAAAATTTTGTTATAATCTGAATAAGATTTCAGGAAAAAAATTGTTAGTAATTGGGTAATGTTCTAAGGTATTGCTTTTCTTCTAAGGACTCAAGTCTCACATTAGATATTGTATATATTTGAACTTTCACGATTGTTTACGTCACTATTGTAAGTATGGGATGAGTCATCCTGTGACCATGGCGTCTGCAACGTCGCAGAAATGTTGGGAAAATATAACAATGAATCGCGGTAAGACCCGTACTTACAACATTATGTGAGTTAATAATACCTGTCGTCGTAAGTTTACAGTAATGTATACCATGTTTCTCACTTAAATTTTAACGCGCCAAGGATATATTAAAATTTAAAGAAATGTGACAAATAAATATGAGCGCTTTCAAACTAATGTATTGTAAAAGTAACATAATTAACAATAGTACTGAGTATAATGTGATTATTATTCATCAAACATGCTTAAAATCCAGGAAAGTATGTAATATTTTGTTAATAAGCTTGGTATAATCTTTTTTTATTTTTTATTTATCTTTACCAGAAAATGGTTACCATACTTTAAAGCTAACTTCTTCACTTAACTTATTTATAACACCAATTGAATTGCAACATCGGTAATAAAGTGTCTTTTACAGGCTTTGGTTGATATAATAGAGTAACAATACACTCAGTAAAAGCCATTTACTACACTGAAAGCCATAACATCGCCTAAAAACTTAAAAGTAGGTTTAGTTTAGGGTTCCTCGTAATAATTATTAGAAACCATTTTTCGTGAATTAAAAAACAGAAAACATAAACTACAGTGTTGATGATATTTTAAATCCCTGATGAAAAAATTATGACGATGATACTCTGCTAAGTCAATGCGCCAGAGATTCCCCGCCATTCCCCGCTGACACTTCTAATTTTCTATTGCGATGCCTCTCGCCTCGTATCTACTAACTAGAAGTTTAGTGCGATCTGTACACCGTCAGAATCAGAAGCTTAAAAAGATATAGGCAAAATAATATAACAATTATTAAATAAAGGAAATGATGATTGCAAATATTACCTGTTACTACGTTCTTTATTAACTCTGCCACAGAACTATTGATTGCGCTAATAAGTATTAAGTACATTGATTTGCTATTACCACTACTCAAACTCATTAGGCGTCGTTCATTATAATTTTAATACAACCTTTGGCGAAGGAATTATTTTTTAACACTTTTATGAACGTTTTTGGCTATTATTTAAACCCTAGAAAGTATGTAAACCAACTTAAAGTTGTAAAATTACCTTCAATCAACGCTAAAATATTAGTGGGGCAATTATCGATACTATTGAAGCAAGATGTAATTTGAACAATTACGTACAATCCTAATGGATTGGGGAACGGAATAACGCTAGGAAGAACTTCTTCTGCTCAATTTGAAGACACGAGTGGTAGAAGATTGGAACAGAAGATAGAGCAGAAAGTGAATGAAGCAAGAATCACATATGGCGTGGCTAAACGAGGTACAGAGAGGAGTGATAGAGGCAGATAAGAGTTTTAAGTGGAAGGAAAGATACGGAAATGAGGAAACGCAGAAGAAAATTAGCTCCAGATATGAAATTTGGGCAAGCCGTGAACAGTTCATTTCGCATATATTATTCTACTAATGCTCGCTATTATATCGCTAATGCATGAGCGGATACTATTTGTACTACAAGCGTTCACAGACAATAATACCGCTTCCCGTCACTAACTCTCTATGGTAGTAATAGGGAATATGAATGAAAAAATTTTAAGACAGTTTTTAAAAGAGGAGATATAGACAGGACATATATCTAAAAGTATTTTTTTTCTACGACAATTAGTGCGAGATAATGTTGTTTGAAAGTGGTATTTTATCGCGTGACCTGAAAACGCTTCATACTAAAAGGCCGCGGCAGGTGACGTTACAAGGCTATAAAGAAATATATGGATTTCATCTAAATATTAGCTGTATTTCCGCAATTCAAGCATTCACATTGATGCTGTCATAGTAAAACATGTTCAAAATATGATAATGATTAAAATTATGAAGTTTTTTTTTATTATAGCGTTTGATTTTTTTAACGATTTTTAACACCTTAACTAAACTAAAAAAAAAATGTTTTTTGTTTTACTTTTTATATGACAATTGTGTGATTTTAAACGAAAAATAAATTTCATGTATAATCTCTATTGATGACACAAAACAAACTTTCCCATCCTAACATTCTATTTCTCTGGTTGCCTAAATTTTTTTAATAGTTATATTTTTTTAATATATTAGGGGGGGGGGGGGGGCTACGAGCATGTGGGCACCTGAAGGCAAGTAGTGGATTGCCTCTCATTAGATGGTGAAGGTGAAATTTAAGTTTATGACGAGTGGTACGATTGTGGAACTCAGCGGCTGGTATTAAGTAGAACGGCTCCTCTGAACACCCCATATGATACAATTTCTACAGTACGCAAAGAGAAGCAACGTCTCTTGGTGTACGAAGCGAGTCTAGCCGAGCGGAGATCACCGGGTTCTATGGGCGAATGTTGATGTACTTTTATGGCGATGTCATACATAAGCTGAAAACTGAAAGTTGTAGTTGTTTGTTTTACAAATAATAGATAAATATGCGTGCAATATGAAAATTATTGCTCGCGAGTCGGAAGTTAAAGTCGAATACATGTACAGCTAAGAGCAGATCACGCTTAACACTCGGAGTGCAATTGTAACTCTTATCACGAACTGCATAAGAACGATACGAAGGTCAAAGTGTAAAGCTTGAGCTGCACATAGCTGTACATATACAGAAATTAATGTTTTGTAGCACTAGGTGTCAAAGTAACGTTACTAAACACTCCGCCACCAAGCTTGTCGTATTGGACGGGCTTTTATATCTTTGTTTTGGGAATATAAATACAATTGTTCGTTAATAATTTTGAGCAGTGATAGCTCAGTGGATAAGGAACCGGCCTATCGAGTAACAGGTCCCCGGTTCGAATCCTGAGATGTACCACTAAATTCGGGTTTTCGGATTTATCTACATATTTGTATTCACCTCATGGGCGGTGATGATGAACATCGTGAGGAAACCAGCACGTTCAAGAAATTATATTTCGATAGTCGTGTGAGCCATGGCAAAATCAGTATCTTCGCCAAAACTTTAGGCTTAGGTAGCGGACTCCGGCAATCCTAATGTATTAGGAGACGGGATAACGTTAGGATGAAGAAGTTCGTTAATAATTTTGTTCTTACCAGTGTGAAGGTAAGAGCTTCGGTGTAGCCAGCGTGAGCAACCTCTCCTCTTAGCTGTTCAGTTAGCTTGTTCATTGGATTTTGTCCGCCTGCAGTCACCACCTTGGATGGTCGACGTTGGATACGATTGTATCTGTAATGAATGAACATTACGACATAAGGTCGCGTTCACGTCGAAACTAATATCGACTGCCGAGAGTACTATATCAATCACGAAAAAATGGATACGGCAAGTCAAACTTCAATGGTCAAATGCGATGCCGCGTTGGGGTGCGCATCTGCGAACCCTGGTTGGGGTTCGCAGATGCGCACATGATGCGAGACATATAAGCCTACGGCGAACCTGATGTAAAGCTGTTACCGTAGCCTATGAATGCTTGTAATACATTATGGATCACTTGCGCGATGCCATCTCTGCTGCTAATACAGCAACTCCTTATGACTTTCACGCACACACAGAAACACAACAATTCTCCAGGGAGTTGTTGTTTGGCTGCGGTTTTCTATGAGATGGGGTTAGTTCTAAGTTACTTTGACGTGCCCTACCTCTCTTACAAATACCCAGAACAAGACAAACAGACATGTACGTGCACACGAATGTTTGGCTTGTGTGGGACAGGAACTCACCAGCGTTCGTGTCCAAGTAGTGTTATTAACCACTGCGCCACCGAGCTTGTCAAAATCATTAGTTTTATTGTTCATGATGTATTTTCACGTTCAAAACACACTTGGGTATTACGTAACGGCCCCGCCCGGCATGCGCATTCAATGCTGCGGGGCTCAAAATTATGCAGGTTTTTTTTATACAACGTCAGGAGGCATTCAAGCATACGACCCACCTGATGTAAAGCAGTTACCGTAGCCTATTAACACTTGTAATATATTAAGTATCACTCGCGCGATGCCTCCTCTGCTGCTGACACAGCAACTCCTTAGGAGCTTACTGATGAGCTCACTTACACACAGGAACACAACAACCCTGTAGGCGGTTGTTATTTGGCTGCGGTTTCTGTAAGGTGGAGGTACTTCCCCAGACGGGCTGTTTTGATGGGCTCTACCTCTCTTTAAACATGCAGACCAAGATAAACAGACATGTTCATGCACACAAATGTTTGTCTTGTGTGGGAATCGAACCCACGAGCGTTGGTGTCGAAGTCGCGTCATTCACGACTGAGCCACCGAGCTCGTGGAAAATGTGCAAACGAATGTATTTGTGTCTCCTTGAATGAAGGATTTTTGATTGTTTAATTAATAAAATGATCCCAACAGTTCTTAATCTAACGAATTATAATTACTGAAATAATATGAAATCCTGAATAAATGTGATTCATGTTTAATGAAGCATATAACATCGTAAAGTTTTCGAGTACGGTGGCTCAGTCGTGAATGACGCGACTTTGACACCAACGCTCGTGGGTTCGATTCCCACACAAGGCAAACATTTGTGTGCATGAACATGTCTGTTTGTCTTGGTCTGGATGTTTTAAGAGAGGTAGGGCGTGTCAAAGCAGCCCGTCTGGGGAAGTACCTCCACCTTACAGAAAACCGCAGCTAAAATAAAAACAACCTAGAGGATTGTTGTGTTCCTGCGTGTGAGTGAGGTCACCAGTAAGCTCCCGAGGAGTTGCTGTGGAAGCAGCAGCGGAGGCATCGCGCGAGTGTTAATAGGCTACGGTACCCGCTTTACATCAGGTAGGCCGTATGATTGTATGCCTTCCGACGTAGTATAAAAAAAAAAAAGTCCACTAATCACTCACCCATAAGCTATGGCGATATCTTCATACAAGTCGCAGGCGTGAATCACGTCATGTCTTGTGGGGGGGACTCGTACGCGTAGTAACGAGCCCTCGTGATTGGTCGACAAACACATTCGCGACAGCAGCGAAGCCAACTTGTCACCTTCTTCACTGTAATTAAAAAGTAAATATTTCAATAAAGAAGCGAAACTACGAACTATATAACTAACTAACTATACCCCACCCCGCAACACAACGATATGAGAACCACAACAATAGACACGTTACTGTTTCGACTGCGCGTGTGTCAGAGATTGGTTCTAATAAACAGAAATAACTCTTTGTCCAATTTCGAGGTTATTTTGGATTTTACACTAAATTCTGAATAAAAAAAATAATAAATGAGACCCATTTCAAATTTATTACGAGACATTACAATAATAATTTTAGTTAAAAGCTTAAGTGTAGGCTGCAAAAATGTTTCTCGTTAAAATAATACTATGGTTAAATTCATTGTTTTAGCCCCTCTTTCAGCTCCTGCGGGATATATGTTGTTCTCAGTTACCCTGTTATAAAAAGCAAAGGAACGGGTCCATCCGATTCGCAGCATACTACATCGTTCAAAGAGGCTTCAAACTGTTTTTGGTTAGACAATATAGGGTATTTTTCTCTATGTACCATAAGTATTAAAAAAAAAGTATTTAACGTATGTTTATCAGTTGTCCAGTATCCATAACACAAACTTCGATTCGATGGCGCTGTGTAACGTGTCCGATAATATTATTATTCCTCTTTTAAATCACGGGTTATAACCCCGGTCATATACCGGCCGGTTGATAGGCGCGCGCGGCGATTTGGATCCAACGCGTAGAGGCGCCTTTGAGAAGATTGATGTAATGTTGTATATCCGCTGTGACCTTCTCCAGGCGACATCAATGTGACCCATGAACCAGGTCACGGCAGGTATTGGGACTATTGCGAATGTGTTGAAAATTATTGGGCTATTAAATGAGATCTGGAGGGATTATTAGTACTGGGCTATTACAGAAGAGGGACGGAGGCCTGCCACAACTATCATATCTGATGTTACGTCCGGCAGGCGGTGGCTCGCCACTCACTGGATGGATCCCCGAAATGCCAGAAAAATTCGGCCGGGGGCAACACCGGTGTGAGTGACTCAGGGGTGTCGAGAGATGTGCTGAGCTTTCTCCGAAGTTACTCGCAGCGTTATGCCCTTTAACACTTCCACCCCTGGAGCTCTCGCATCGCCAGCCCCGTTGGGAACAAGAATTAACAAACCTACGGCCAGCGTGATGATGGGCAGTTACTATCTACATTTGCAAACATCAGTCAACATCAGTAAAAATCTCTTCACGCCTTTCTTGAAGAACCCCATAATATAGTCCCTAGGGAAAGCCTCGGCAGGGAACTCATTTGACAACTTAAGAGTTCTCGGTAGAAAACTTCTCTAAAACCGCACAGTACGCAACCATTGCTTGCATTGCTAGCTTCAATGTATGAGGATGAAGTCCCAGCTCCAGAAACTTTTTGAAGAACTTCATGCTGTACTTCCTCGGTAACACCTCGGCAGCGAATTGATCTCATATTACGATTTGTTGGAAGAAAACTTTGCCACCACTGCGTTTACACTGTATGAAAATGTATTCCTAACTAATGGAATTATCATGTTGTTTAAGTACTAACCTGATTCCAATGTAAGCGTTTGCCTTATCAACGTTAATCAGCTCTTGCCTGTACTCCAGCTCAGGGTAGAGCTCGTAGGTGCCGTCCGCAGCGAACACTTTACACTGCTGCACTTCGTACTGGTTGGTGCAGTACTTCGAGAACATGCATACTATTGTGTCTAAAACTATTTTCGCCTGAAAATTATTACCATATTTTGTTAATTTACGAGTGTATAAGACAGACAATTCTGCAAGAGGAAAGTAAGCCGGTAATGTCAACTATTTTTTCCCTGAGATGACATAAACGATTGCATCTCAGAAAAAAATAAAATAAACATAATAGCGGCATGCCGTGTGGTGCAGGCATAGAATTGCGCCACCCCCTCTCGTCCCGTGGGTGCCGTAGGAGTCGGCTGAGGGAAACACACAACCGGATGATGGGCAGCAGCGTCATCTCGTGCACTGCCTCAAACTGCGATCACCAACCCGCCTGCCAAGCGTGGTGATTGTGGCAAAACCCCCTCTTCAATATGGCAGACATTATAAGTACACAGCCCCTAGTCCCGGCGGCCCAGCTATTTCGTAATATGGTAGAGGTTGCGGTATAGACACTTTTGTGAAGATGGCAGGGAGCCGTTGGATACAAACAGCACAAGAGCCGATTGCTGTGGGAGTCTAAGGGAGAGGACTATGTTCAACAGGGGACTTGGTCTTTCGGCTGATATGATAATAGCGGTGTTTAATATACGACGTGGGGAGGCATATCAGCATACGGCCCACCTGATGCAAAGCGGTTATTATAGCGTATGAACGCTTGCAATACATTAAGCATGCCACCCCTGATGCTAACACAGCTACTCTATAGGAGTTTACTGGTAACCTCACTCACTCGCAGGAACACAACAATCCTCCAGGGAATTGTTATTTGGCTGTGGTTTTCTATGAGGTGGAGGTACTTCCCCAGTCGGGCTGCTTTGATGCGACCTTCCTCTGAAGACTGCCCCTCGTCCAGCTCAGATCTGAACCCCCTTAGACTACAAATTATGGTCAGTTTTGGAGGACATGGACTGCTCGAAGTGTGCTGAAACCTGCCGTACCTCTCTTGAAGTATATAGACTACGACAAACATACATGTTCATACACACAAATGTTTGTCCTGCGTGAAAATCGAACCCACGAGCGTTGGTGTGAAATTAGTTGGTAGCATTGCTAACATTGCCACCAATCTCGCCAACACTATACGTTATGGTGTAAAGACGGGCGAAATATTTTTTACCTTAGTTAGGTCTGTGGCAGTACATTCAATGAATACATTCTTAGTGTTCAGCGTGATCTTGGAATGGTCCCCGTTGATGATGGGTGGCAGAGAGAGCACTACTCCGTTCTTGTCCTTAATTATGGGATACACTGGACTATCTCTTATGATTCCTAAGAAGTGTTTCAATTGTGCATGGTTCTGAAATTGAAAATAACAGATTATAACAATCTCACAGTAGCATTTTCTGTATTATGTACATTGAAGGAAGTTTATTATATAGTTCGTGATATTTTCTGCAATGATAAAATATAAAATAAATGTATTGTTTGCATGATTCTATAACTTGTATGTTACTATGGAAGAGCAGTCATCTAATACAAGTACGTTTTACGCTTAAGAAAACCGCCTACAACTGATTAATGTAAAAAATAGTAAATATGTTAATAAATTTGTTATTATTATTATAATGGGCAACCTGTAAATTGTTATATGCTACTTACAGAGTATAACTCCATTAGTTCTGGTGCAGTCATTTCTTTTTGCTGATTCAGAGCTTTGAATTTGATCTCCTCTGGAGGCAAAGCATCATAGACAAACGGACCCTGGACAGTGTCTAAATCATGCGTTCCTATCGACGCCAAAGCCCTCTTCCTGCAGATATTCTGGTGTAACTTATCCTGAAAACAATTTACAGCCTATGATTACTACTTTAATTATCAACGATCATCATCATGTACATATATCAGAAACAGCGTCAGAGACAGCATAGAACCTTGTGGGCTATCACCACAAACCATTAAACTACTTGACAGGGCATGAGCGCACCCCGCGCTCACACAAACGTTGTTTTTGCGCCTAAATATCTCAGCGATTCGAGCCTACTGACCAACGAGAGAAACCCGAGTTGTATTGTATTATATTTGTATTGTATTGTATTATATTGTATAATCTTTTAGTAAGTAATTTAATGTAAGTTTAAATTAACCTTGATACTTGGCTTAACTTCAATTAAATATTGTAGTTCTGCCATATAAATAATTCTTGTCTTTCTTTCAAAGCAGCTGCTATCGACAGTTACTTTTATGCTGCGGAACAAAGTGCTGGCAGTCCATTTCAACAAAACTTCATATCATCAACCATTTGTACCCAACCACCACACATGCTCAATAGCTCTACAACAGCTTCTGTAGAGCAAAAGGATAACTGTACAGCAGTTGAACAGCTATTGTAAAGCATAGCTGAGACAGCCTACTTATAAGCGGCTTGTATGTTACTTGGGGTACCTACTGCAGGATATAAATCTTCCACTACATGAGATCCTCCGTTTTACGCAACCAGCTACTATCGACCAGTCATGTGAGTAATCGGTTCCTCGAGGGGCCGAAAAATAAAAGGACAGCCAACATCTTGTCGTACCATATGCGGCTACCACTTTAAGTTATCCTCCACCATCTGCCATTACAGGCAGTGGTGCATTATCATATTAAATAAGAAGCCTTTAGTCAGACAAAGCTTTGCTATTTTCAGGGTTCCATACCTAAAAAGGAAAACCGGAATCTTTATAGGACCGCTTTGTTGTCTGTCTGTCAAGACTCTTTGTCTCAGGGACGGGTTGCAGCTATAAAGCTGAAATTAATATCAAATACTCAGGTCTGCAATCCCTTCAAGCAGTGAAAATCAAACTTCTAAGTCAACGCAATCAAAAGATACGACCGTTTATGCCCCGTTTGTGCGCATATTTTAACACTCGCAAGGGAATCAAAACCTATAGTGTACATCCCGTTGATGTAGAATCATGTAATTTGGTATGAAGCAATGTCATGTAGCCTATGTAAAGGAAAAAATCCGAATACCGTAAATTTGTAGTTACATCACAATTGTTTTTTAGGGATCCCTTGGCGCGTTGTCGGACTCGCACTTGACGACTTTTTTCTTACTCAATTACCCTGGAAAATGCCAATGGAATAATCATAGCTTACCTGTAAATCAATGAAACTATCATAAGACTCCTTGGTGAATTTCAGGCCTTTGAGCACTGCAGCTACAGCGTAAGGTCGAATTTGTGCTGTCGATGGTGTCAAGTGCAGGGCATGACAGTCTTCATATTTTGTCAGACAATACTGGGGTGGGGGTTTTCTGGAAATGAAAATCTATACATAAACAAGCCGACTCGATAATGTTTTGCCTGAAAAAGAATCCTAGAACTCGATTGTAGTGCCGACATTGTTCAGCTGTGAATCTTAACCCTCCAGGGACAAATACACACAAAAAAATCATCACAAATATATATATATATATATATATATATATATATATTATATTGTGACGAGTATTTTTCTCGCTACATGGAATTTCCGAGAATAGTTCTGAACTGAAGACTTGGCTGTATGAGCTAAAACCCTTGCCTTTCCACTCGGGAAAAAAAGAACTTGATATTAAAAAAGAAAAATCTCAAACCTGACACTTTTCGTCGTAGATTCGTCATGAAATGGCGGCTATAAATAATTTCGCTTAAATTGTGGTTTTAAAGGTATGAAACGACCTAATTTATTTTGAAAACGGCTGCCTAGCCGATGGATTTTGTAATTGCGATGTAAATTGCATAATTTCCAAGAAAATGGTGAGTATCTTGGACGAAGCCCATAGCTATCTTTCGACGTGTAATTGGAGCCAAATTCCTAATAAAGTGTATTTCTTTACAGCTGAAGACAGCATTTTCTTCCGCTTTAAAATTTTACTTTGGATTTCAAAATCGCACGGCGAAGGCCTGTCGACGGATAGAAGTTATGTATGGCGTGTTGTAACGACACGTAGCAACTCGTGGATATCTTCCTGACATGGAGCATCGGAGCCTTTTCAGTATCGTACACCTTTTTATTTTTGTATTTGATACAGTAATCCACTATAGTTTTGGTTAGGCTTTTATTGGAGTCCAACTTGACCGTAGAACTTGACCTTTAGTAACTCGACCTCATAGTAACCAGCAAGCTTAGTGATTTGATTGAACTTTGGATTTACTCTTAGAAATTATTATTATCTAAATTCATCACCTTACCTAAGAAATAATTTGCTTATAGATAAATATAGGGGTGCAGTAAGTTTTAGTATAAGCCATTGTACTCAACTAACCTCACTAACTTAGATTTATAATCTTGTTTTCGGCTGAATTTAATTTAACTGTAATTTGCTACGCCTGACTCTTAAATGTATTAAGACATTAATCGAATTTCAAATGGTTTTCTTGCTCCTTCTCTTGAGATTAAATCTAGGCATCGCTGGACTATTCCGAGCAATATTATGGAAAGAGTATGGCTGTGACCTGATATAAACTTTGCTTTTTAAACCCTATATTTAGTGTCATACCTTTCCATTTGCTGAGGTCGTCTAGAAAAGGACTTCAACCAATTTAATAATTAAAAGAAAAAATACATTAAGTTTATATAGGTAAGGTATATTGTAAGGTTGTTTTTTCTTTAATTATTATAATGGTGAGGTCCTTTTCTAGGCGACCCCGAGAAATGAAAAGGCATGTAACTAATTAAAGATAGGGTTTAAAAAGCAAAGTTTATATCGGGCGCCAGCCATACCCTTTCTAATAAAAACTACAGTGGATAACGGCATCAAATAAAAAAAAGAAAATATACGGTACTGAAAAGCGAGTCACATTTCCTCCAAATGCCGAGAAAAGTCCATAACCTCAAGTCGCCGGTGAGTCCTCGCCGTGCGAGTTTGAAATCCAAAGCAAAATTTTAAGTCGGAAGAAAATGCTGGCTTCCGCTGTAAAGAACGACCCTTCATTAGAAATTTGATCAAATTACACTTCGAGAAATGGCCGCACGTGGGACTCGTCCAAGTTGCTCACCATTTTCTTGGAAATTATGCAATTTACATCGCAATTACAAAATCAATCGGCTAGGTAGCCGTTTTCAAAATAAATTATATATATATATATATATTATTATTGTTTTTATTATTGTTTTTATTTATATGTGCAATAAAGAATATATATATATTCTTTATTGCACATATAAATACAAAAAAGTTACAATGTATATTAAACATAGTACAGAGGTGAGCTTATCTCTAAAAGAGATCTCTTCCAGCCAACCCTCAGCAGTGGGATATCTCGTCAGTTGCGGACAGCAGTACGTGCCGTAAATAAATTTTAAATAAATACATACATACCGAATACACACATATATATCATAAATATATTTACATGAATACAATATAACATAAATACAGTTACATTTATATATATACTTATTTTAGACTTGATAAATAATGCTCTTTCAATTTTTTTTTTAAAGGAGTGGATTGATGAGCTTTTCTGAATGTGTGTTGGTAATTTATTCCACAGTTGAGCAGCACGGTAGGAATTATAGAAAAAAAATATTTGCGCAGCTGGGAGCAGCAGCATCTTGGCATGGCAAGAACGACGGGAACGAACGGTAGGAGGACTGACGTTGAACGGCAACGAAGGTAAGCGGGAGCAGTGGGATTATGAAGGATCTTGAAGAGGAAAGTAAGAACGTGAAAATTGCGGCGAGAGCGGATAGGGAGCCATTTGAGTTCGTTGCGATATTCAGTGACGTGTTCATATTTTTTAAGATTGAAAATAAACTTAATAGCAAGATTTTGTAACCGTTCCAGCTTATCCAAAAGCCTCTCACTCGCGTCCAGGTAACATACATCGGCGTAGTCGAGAAGAGGAAGCAGGAGAGTATTGCTAAGCATGACCTTAGTGGCAAGGGGGAGAAAGTTCTGGAGACGTCTAAGAGAGTGAAATGAATGATGCATGCGCTTACTCACCTCATTGATATGAGCAGACCAAGATAAGGGAGAGTCTAAGACAAGACCTAAGTTTTTGGACTTAATAGTATAGGGTATCACGGTGCCGTCATATAAAATTTTTGGTAATGAATCAGTTTTAGGTATTATCCTGCTACTACCGATAATCATCGACTGTGATTTTTATGATTAGATCGTTTCAGACCTTTAAAACGACAAATTAAGCGAAATTATTTATAGTTGCCATGCTACAAATAAATATATAATAAGTCAGGAAATGTAACTGCACTCAAAAAATGACCCACCGAAAAACGTGTACAAGTGGGTTTAAAAGTCGTGTACATGCGTCACTTAGTCGAACATTTTTCACGCAAGCGAAATCTTGTATACGTTTTCGTTATTATCACTGTAAATCGACTAATCATCATGATAGGTTGTGAAGTGGTGCAGGAGCCATACAAGATTTAAATGTCCTGGGATCACTTTTCACTAGAATTAATTGCACAAATATAATTATAATCAAAAATATTCTAATACGCTATGAAATCGATATAGTCAATATTATGCCAAATGAAGTCACTCAATTTTAGACTTTAATAGAATCTTTTTTTCCTCTTGATAAAATATTTAAAACGATAAAATTATCAAATATATTTTTATAACTAATACATTTTGCTTATTTTGTTTACTTTTAATTTTCCTACCGATTTAATTCGTCAAAATAACTGGATGGCTGCAGTTAGGGTAGAAAGACGTCAGACGTCAACTACAGAGGTCAGACCATAGATAACAGAAGGGTCAGACGGTAGTCGCCCCAATATAAGCTGGACACATCAAGATGTAACCCACTCCAGGCTCCGTAGTGGATGCAACCGCAATTTATGCTTGAATAAGAAGGATATTTAAACTAATCGTTCAAATAACTACTCAGCCGGGAATCAAACCCAGGGCCTATGCGCTGATACTGCACACTGCTAAATAGGCTATACGGGTTGTCAAAATAATATTGTCATAAATAACTATTCGTAGTCGAATTTCTATCAACTATGTTACGTTATGAC
Organism: Pyralis farinalis; assembly: GCA_947507595.1. Classification (NCBI taxonomy): domain Eukaryota; kingdom Metazoa; phylum Arthropoda; class Insecta; order Lepidoptera; family Pyralidae; genus Pyralis; species Pyralis farinalis. The sequence continues at coordinate 7,748,771 of OX382270.1, forward strand.
TTATTCTGGGAAATTCCATGTGGCGAGAAAAATACTCGTCATTCTGTTACTGTAATAGCCCGAACTACGGTAGATCCTAAGATTTACTGGTAAAACCTAAGATTTAGCAACTTGTTATGGTATAACTCCGAAAAGTTTTTGATCCTCGTTTCTTTAAAGCATTTACCACCATTCACTTGGTAAATCCTAAGATTTACTTCAAATATATGGTAAATGTCGATAAACAGACATATCAGAATGTGTTCCCTGCATCGTTTCGAACTCGCGGGCAGTTTGCAATACCCCGCTTCCATTCACATGCAACATGCACTTCTTCGAGACCTGAGTATTTGATATTAATTTCAGCTTTATAGCTGCACCCGTCCCTGAAAAGGGTCTTGACAGATGGACAACAAAGCGGTCCTATAAGGATTCCGTTTTTCCTTTTTAGGTACTAAAGGCTTCTTATTTAATATGATATGGCACCACTGCCTGCAATGACAGATGGGGGAGGATAACTTCAAAGTGGTAGCCGCACATGGTACAACAAGCTGTTGGGTGTCCTCTTATTTTTTGGCTCCTCGAGGAACCAATTACTCACATGACTGGTCGGTAGTAGCTGGTTGCGTAAAACGGAGGATCTCATGTAGTGGAAGACGTATATCCTGCAGTAGGTACCCTAAGTAACATACAAGCCACTTACAAGTAGGCTGTCTCAGCTATGCTTTACAATAGCTGTTCAACTGCTGTACTGTTATCCTTATGCTGTACAGAAGCTGTTGTAGAGCTATTACTATAGGAGGCAAATTATTACCCGCACCTTTAGTTACGTCTAGTTAAAAGTGCAAATATTTTTGTAACTTCTTCAGGGCTAGTTATTATACTATGTAATACACTTGAATACAAACTGTCTTTGCAAGAGAATGATATTACATTGATACATAGGTTTCAGAAGTAAACTGAAGTTTGTTTAAAAAAGTTGTTAAATGCTGAGCGGATTTATCGGATTATTCAACTTTAGGCCACCATATTGTATTAGCTGAGGGTAGTCTGTGGCATTTTCTGGACTTAACATAACTCCAGAATCTTTTAGGATAATTTTTTGTTTTTTCTTGAGCTCTGTCTATACATAGTCCATAACATTCTTCTTGTAATATCTTTTGTATTTTTCTTAACTCCACAAAGTCGGCATAGTCTATTGGGTTTTCATACTTTCTTCAGTTATTGAGTATTTTATGTTTTTCTTTAATTAACTAAATTAAGTGTCTTAGAGCCTCTTTATCCGTAGCAAAGTAGATGTAGTAAAATTGTAACCAGCAGTTACATAAGCCTATGAATGTTTGCAATATAAGAACTGTAATTTTCCAACGATTACTGCTTACGTAGCAATTGCCTGAAAGCTTATTCCTTACCTTACGATAACGCTTGACGCATTCTCCAAAAATGATTTTAGACACTATTGGCACCTCTTATAGATGTATACAAAACATGATTGTCAATAAAATGGATTATGTAAGGTTACTCTGCCTACTTTGCAAAGAATTTGGCATGAAGTAAAAAAAAAAAAAAAGTTTTCAGCTACAATTTCTCCAGTTTACTATCAGTTAAGCAATATGAATGCAACTGTATGAAGTTGATTGAAGTTAATCTGGATGGGTATTTTGACGAAATTTAGATTCACCACTGCACACCAGAGTCTATACAACAATCCAAGGGAGTATAAAAATCTAGTGAATCAACCCCAAAGAAAGCAGACTTGCTAAAGGCATTCCTTTAGTATGAATAATTTAAAAAATGTATAAAATAGTATAAATCTTGACAGTAATGAATTAAAACTTACTTTCCCTGGAAGACAAGAATGCCATCCACCAATCCTTCAAGGCAAAGTAAATCATATCTGTTTGCTGGAATGTCAATGCGGTAAAGTATTTCCTCTGAGATACCAACGCCGGCATGATCACCTTGCTCTTTTATTAGCATCTGCTTCTCTGTAGTCTGTAAATTTATTATTATGTTTAATAAGGCAGGTAAAATACATGATGCTGGTAACAACATGTTGAATTTTTTTAAATTCAGCTAGTACCTACAGCGATATGTGACGATAAGGTAAGCTACACATGGGCAGGAAATGAAAAAAAACCGTGTAAGACAACAAAACTAACAAATTTGAGCTGAATAAAAAGAGTAATTGCAACGAGTCAAATGTATTTTATGTGCCAATTGTATAGAAGACAGTTGGATGACAAACTACATGCAGAAAAAGCAAAGTGCACAAAGGCCTGTGTTCTGAATGGAAGACCGTATTCTGTTTTGTAAAATACTTGTTAAGCGTGTTATACTTGTTAAGTTTTAAAAGAGATAGGGCACAACAGAGCAGCCCGTCTGGGGAAGTACTTCCCTCATGATGTTGTATAAAAAAAACATGGAAACAACAGAGAAATCACCGCATCTTATATTACTGTAAAAGAATTGGTTACACATTCTTATATGGACCAGACAGCACTGAAGATGAGCTCATGATCTGGCTAGCCCACAACGTATATCTATACAGATAAATAAAATTGGAGTGTCTGTTTGTAATATTAAAATAACCGCGTTTTACTAAATGCATATGGATGTATACTTTACTATACTATGTATACTATATTAATACCAAAATGAATATTTTTACAATTTTTGTCAGTATGTCTGTCTGTCCCGCCTAAACTCTAAAACGGCTGGACCCATTTTGAAAGGATTTTCACTGGCAAATAGCTGATGCAATAAGGAGTAACATAGGCTACTTTTATTTTACAAATTTTATTTATTTTTATGAATATAAATACATATTAATTAACTATTCCGTGCCCACGAAGTACATAATACATATCTATTATTATTTTGCTGTTCGCCATTTTACTCTGCTTATTTAGGTACTTATAATCAAGTCAAATAAATAAAATTATAACTGAACAAAAACTTTGTTAAATTCCGCACGGACAAAGCCGCGGGCACAGCTAGTGAACAATAAAACATTACGAAAGTATCAGTCTGTCAGTGATCAGGGAGATTTCAGACACTATTGGTGTAATAACGTGTCTACCTTTTGATACGTTGCTGGTCACCATATCTTATGAACACTTGTAAAACACTCAAGCGATGCCACTTTTGTTGCTAACACAGCACCTCCTTAGGAGCTTACTGATGACCACAGTCACAGGTAGTCATAATACATTTCACTAGATATAGAAATATTGCTAAGTTCACCTTATCCTTTACTAGGATTATGGTTGGAGCAGTGAATGAGATTGTATATCTTGGAAGCGCTTTTAGCAGCAATGGAAGGTACACCACTGATGTGGAGAGACGAGTGAGTGCCGGGAATAGGGTGAATAGAGCGTTGGGTAAACTTCTAGGCATGCGAAATCTAAGCCAGAAGGCACAGCTCACTGTACACAACACGGTGCTAATTCCAACACTAACTTATGGAAGTGAGAGCTGGGCATGGCAGAGAGAGCATGAAAGTAGAATAAATGCGGTTGAGATGAGAGCATTGCGCAAAATTTGTGGCATAACGCTTGCTGACCACATTCGTAATGAAGATGTGAGAGAAAGAGTTGGTCTAACAGAGTGTCGGTGTTAAGATAAGAAAGGGCATGCTCCGTTGGTTCGGACATGTAGAAAGAATGCGGGACGAAAGAATGACGAAACAGATATACAATGCAAAAGTGGAAGGATCTAGGAGCCGAGGAAGGCCGAGACTAACCTACCATGACCAAATTGGTCGTGTTTTATCAGAAGGTGATGTCAGAAGCCCCAGGGACCGGCGAGCTTGCATGAAAAGAGCTATGAATGTCACAGAAGCGAGTGAAGTATGCAAGGACCGCGTTTTATGGCGCTCGGTTCTCTCTGCCTACCCCACAAGGGACTTGGCGTGAAGATATACTACTTCACCTTATCCTATGTATAATATAATACTCACTACTTCATCTAATTCTAAACCAAACTGGAAACACAGCTCTTGGAATTCATCGTCGGCTAAAAACAAATTATAATGAGAGTAACATTAACACGTAAGTTAATAATTCAAATTAAAAAATAGATTATTTATTTATATATTACTATAACTACTGCCAAGTTCTGCAAAAAGTAAATCTCGTTTTACAGATATTGTAGGCATTTTTCTAGGCTAGGTTTTGATATCGTAAACAAATTTAGTTAATTAATTTCCGTTCTATTTTCATTTGAGGTTATTTATTACAATTTTTTTTTGTTCTTTTTATCCCCGAGGGGATAGGCAAAGGAATCTAGCCCATACAGCCAAGTCTTCAGTTTAGAACCATATCAAAATCTTAATTCTACGTTCCAGCTTCAAGAACTATGCTGAAAAAATACTTGGGATGGATACCTAGACCCTAGGGGTCTGATGGTTGGTTTATTTCATAACCTTCAGTGATAGTGTCTAACTAATCTACGTGGAAGTTGGATAGTTTCCAATCCAGTAGTACGAAAATAATTTCCAATGCAGTGGCGAACAATTACGTAGAAATAACGTCTACTGGTCTTTCAACAATTGCATAGGTTTCGTGCTTTGCTTCAGTAGTCAGATCGACATGATCGCATTTTTAAGTATACTCTTCAACACTTCGATGTACCTAATAGTTGCGGCATCGCCAGTGGGTCCAATGTATGGAAACTGCATAAATTTTGACAAATAAATTATCGATTTCGATTCGAATATGGCTTTCCGAGGCAACGTAATTACCCAATTTTCTAGGGAAACTGGAAGTCATCAAACCTGCGTGCAAGACAATTCGTGATTACTCTTGTACTTCTAATTGTAGATATGGTTTAGTAGTATAATATACACCTAGTCTTGTCATAAATACTGAAACAAAGAAAAAAACAAATTTTCTATTGCAAATAAAATTTGTTACTTTACTTTTTTTTTGCAATTTGATCTAACCTGCTTTATGTGCTTCCGCTACCAATTAGTTCATGCGGCCTAGCACCGGCCGGCACCTACCCACTACTGTTAGTAAGTGCAACATGCCATGGCCCATGGCTGCTCCGGTAGTCTCTGCCTCGGCTGCTGCGGTCGTCCGCCATCTGGAACAGAATCCGCATGCCCCCACCACCACCGTCGCTGTCACGACTGGCCTGGTCGTCGCTGCCACACGTGTCTAGCCTCTCCACGAGGCATTATCAGGCGTTGTAGACGTTAATAGTAAGAATAACATGCTACAAGTGACAAATCCATCGCAGTGCCGTCCCTTATATTGAATTGAGGGCGGAGTGGGTGGTGTGAGCGAAAAGATATTTAATAGTGGGGAATGGTTTACGTGTCTGTTTGTTCATGAGAGTAATTTTAGAATTTTTATTTTTATTAATTTCTAATTGTTTCCTAATATTTAGTTTTAAACCTTTGTCTATGGTGTGTAAAATTTCATGTGTATTAATGCGGGATAAGTTATGTCCTTTGTCTATAAGATGCTCGGCGAAGTGTGACCTTTCTGGGCGATTGTTTTTATACGCCGATACGTGTTCGTCAAATCGTGTTATAAAGTTACGACCAGTTTGACCGATATAAACGTGTTCACATTATCGCAGAACAGCTTATAGACGCCGGATTTTTTACTGGGCGGGATTTTATATTTAGTGTTACAAAGTGATTTGAGTGAATTATGGGATTTTAGACCAACATGTATGTTATTTTTTCTTTGACTATCAATTTTTTTCTGCCTACCCCCTCTGTCCTTTCACACCTCAATCCCTTCTTTTTAACATTCTCTCTATTACCCAGAGAGATGTTAGGCCGGCATTATTCTCACTCGACATTCATAAGTCGAGTGGGCCAGATGGCATACCGGCAATGGTGCTAAAGCTGTGTGCTCCTGAGTTATGTTCTGCTCTAACGCATCTTTTCGTGCTTTCGTACTCCACTGGGCAAATCCCGTCTTCGAAGACTTTGGAAGACCGCGAATGTGCATCCAATGCCCAAAAAGGGTGATGGATCTGATACATCTAATTACAGGCCTTTTGCCATAACCTCCCTTCTCTCCAAGGTGATGGAGCGTGCGTGTGACAGTTTTTTTCGACAGGTGATCTTCTGGTGTATCTTACACACCGCTGGGCTACGGCGATTAAGAGTTAAGGTCAGGCCTAGATATGGCGAAGGCGTTCGATCGGGTCTGGCATCGGGGTCTTTATATCGAAGTTACCATCATACGGGCTGCCCGAGGGTTTGCGCAAATGGGTTGCCAGCTTTTTATCCAACGGATGCATAATATACACACATCAAAAGTGTCTAGGGATCAACATATATTTTTGCAATAACTTTTCTCCTGATTGATATTAATTAAAATTTTCTTTAAGGATTCATCAAATAAAGTGTTTTCGTTTGTCTACAGTAACGATAAACCAAGTCACCTTTGCATTAATAAAGAAATTTGCCATTTTCATAATAAAGGGATTTTTGACATTTGAACCACTAACATTAAAGTTCGAAAAAAAGACTGAAATAACAGTTTTCTTTAAAATTTTATTGAGTAACTTAAACAATTAATAATCCGTGTTTCTACCGCGAACACTAACAACACAAGAACATCGGTTTGGCATACTCAAAATGAGTTCTTCCAAATCACGCTGTGGAATGGCCGCCCATGTTCGTTGCAACAACAAAAAAAGGTCTTCTTGCGACTGGATACCCTCCATATTCGGCAGAGCTCTTCTCTGTAGCATATCCCATGCATGCTCAATCGGGTTCAAGTCTGGCGACTGAGCAGGCCAGGGCATGACATTGATGTTAGCTGCGGCGAGAGTCTGTCTTACAACTCTTGCGGTGTGCGGTCGTGCATTATCATGCATTAACTGAAATAAGGGACCGATTTGCACTTGTAGAGGAACGATGACGTCTGATACAATCGTCTCAGCATAAATCTGAGCGTTGAGGTTGTCTCTGATCCAAATCAACTCAGTTCTTCCGCCGATCCAAATACCCGCCCATACCATGATGGTTCCACCACTATAAGGATGGACTTCCTGGCAGGATTTTAATCGCTGTTGGCGTCCAGGGGTTCTCCAGTGTCGTATACGTTTATATATTTTATATATTTTTTTATACCTACCCCGTAAGGGATTTGGCGTGAAGTTATAGATAGATAGATATTTTTTTATTACAAAGCCACATCTCAATCTTAAGAAATCCGCATAAAAATGCTTGATCCCTAGACACTTTTGATGTGTGTAGTAAATGGTTGACGATGGATGTTTCGATAGTATAGATATCAATACTGGCGTCCTTCAGGGCTCTGTACTGTCTCCGACGCTGTTTCTATTGCATATCAATGACATGTTGTCAATTGATGGTATTAATTGTTATGCGGACGACAGCACCGGGAACTTGTTATAAAGGCTGTGCAAGCACCCCTCGTTCTTTTGTGGGCGAAAGCCGCGATAAACTTTGTCTGAAATGGAGGGTACATTACCTATAGTATCTGACATCACTTTCTAATAAAACACTATCCATTTAGTCATGGTAGGTGAGTATAGTGGGGGTATTCAAATTGCCTCGGAAAGCCAAATTCGAAACGCATACGATAAGTTTTGACTCAGACTCCACACATTTTGACAGATATTTTTTCGATTCCGATTATAATATAGTGTTTCGAAGCAATGTAAACACTCTTATAGGTCTTCCGCGGCACCTACATCCTTTTACTTATTCGCGTTGTATATCTGTTTCGTCATTATTTTCTCTCGCATAATTTCTACACGTCCGAATCAACGAAGCAGGCCTCTTCTTAGGATATACATCGATACTCTCTTTCAGGTTAACTCTTTTTCTAGTTACATTGCGAACTCGGTTTACAAGCGTTACACCGCAGATTTGCGCTTCGTTCGAATCTCGGCGACGTTTATACTACTTTCATACTTTATTTGCAAATTCTCATTTACATACTCGTACATTGGCATCGGGATCAAGATAGCGATAGATAGCTGTGTCTGTGTCCTTACGCTCATTCTCTTCTCAGCGGTGTACATTTCATCCCTGCTTAAAGTGCAGCCATGTGTTTCAGTTGTTCCTACAGTACATGATTAACTATTATTCTTGTATTAATTATGTGGTAATATTCACATTGCCTGGGAAAGCAATTTTTGAAACGAATTCGGAAAGTTATCAAATTAAATTTCATAAATTTGTCGAGATTTTCCTCCACTAGATCCACGACCAATTCTGTATTCATAGACCTTTTTTCCGGCATTCTATGTGTCCAAGAAATCCTTTCGAACTACCCTGTCATATGCTTATAGTCTAGTCTAGTGCATAATGCTTCTCAATGACATAACGAAGTGAGAAAACTTGGTCCGTTCATCCTCTTCTATTTCGGAATCCTCCTCGTGTCTCCCGTGGCATTCTCTTGGATTTCACCTTAATTTTCCTCACAATTATTTTCAATACACTTTTATCGCTAAACTTTTCCTGTAGCTGGCGCAGTCCATAGTGATCCCTTGTTTTTGTATAACGGTATAATGATTGCGCTTCTCCAGTTCGTTAAGATCTTTTCGGTTCTCCAGCATAAAATGTATAGGAACCAGAAAGCGTCATTTTCTCAGTTACCATTCAACTTGATCATCTCAGTTGTAACTATATCTATTCCTACTAACTTTCCATTTTTTGGGTTTCGTTCCATTCGATCTTATCCCAACTAGTAAAAAGCGTGTTAATAAAAATATGTCCATGTTTCGCACACCTTCTGCAAGCCTGTTCCCTTGCCCAGGCCTTAATGTATAAAACATTGCCATTCTAGTTTATGGTAATATTTTGTATATTGTAACATTTGTTTGGTCACGTGATATCAGTCTGGTTTTGCAAACGGTGAGTGGAGTGCCTTGTCATCAGTACTTTCAGTTTTTGGATGATTTTCTTTGGAATTTTTAGTCAAAGTGAGTAATTTTTAAAAATTAATAATTGTATGGCATGTATTTGTTGGTCTTGGTGTAATTAAGTGACTGTGTAATGTGCTTCAATATGACGAAATTGTACCTTGTTCCGTGACTTGTGATATGACGCCATTTTCTTCGTGAATGCCAATTACAGAGTTCTTCAATATTTTCTTTGTTTCTCTTGGGTAATTTTAGGAGCACTATTGAAATGAACAGCTTTCGTATATAAATGTGTGTTGACGGGCTAATACTTGTGGACAGGGTGGCTATATAGATCTTTTAGCGAGACACTTCAATACCATTTCAATACGCATTTTTTGCATGACACCACCTTGAAAGGCGTACCTAAATAGTTTCTTTCGTAAATTGTGAAATATTTCGTATGTGGTTTATGTTAATGTTGCTCATTCTTTATCAAATATCGCTAATAGCTGTGCACATAAGTGAACACCAATGCTAGCTAATTTGATTTCAAATGCTCAACCTTAGAACTTCCTGTATTGTTAGTTAACATGGTGGGTGTGAATACCCACATTCTGCTGCTAATTTTTACTGCCATCAGATTCTACAAGAACCTGTATGTGAGCTAAGTCTGGATCTATAGGTATAGCATCTTATTGTTTCAAAACAAAAACTTATTTGTTTTGACATGCCAATTGTTTTATTAATATAATTCCTTCTATCTCAGTAGTTCACAGGAATCAAAACTTTACATCTGTCAATTTTACTTTGTTGTGTGATATTACTTTGTTCAATTAACAATGCTTATGAATACAATAGAATATCTCTAATTATGTTTTACAACTTGTATTATCAATTTTGCTTTTTAGCTATGATTCGCTTTTTAATCTTGTACCCTCATTTTATAAACATTAATTGAAAAGTCGAGTAGCAATGACTCTGTAATTCTTACTTTTTTAACTGCTCAACTTTATAACCATAGCAATGCACTTATAGGTTCTGGGGTAAGTACAACAAATAGTTGTTACAAGTTAACTGTAGTAACTTTAGAATGCACCTCGAACAATATAAGGCTAAAATTTTGGGTGATACTGAAGTTTTGTCAATTGATCAGCATAATAATTTGGTAGTTTTGAACTTGATCATATTTTACATACATAAACATGTTAACACATGAGATATACTCATATTCATGTTATCATTAGTAATGATAATATGAATATAAGTATATTATTGTATTATCACCTGAAGTATTCCAAATGTGTAATTATTCATTACACATTCGAAATACTTCAGGTGACAAGCATTTTATGACTTGTAACCAACTATTGTCATATCTTATGGATGCTTTCAATATGAGTCTGTGTTCATACATTAGTGACTCTCAAAACTGCTTTATGCTATTATTACCACATTTACTGCTGCTTATGTATATGTCACTATACAACCAAGTGCAACTCTAATAGGCCTGTGTATATCTGGTTATATACCTGGTGATACATTGTATGTTGGTGAATATACATTGCGCCTAATGCATTTTTCAAATGAAACAGTTGAAATTCAGGGTTTCATATAATTATTTATTTATCAATTTTTGGTATCTTAACAACCTTTTTTGCTTATGTAAGTATTATTATTTTAATGAATTTATGTATGTATATCTTCACGCCAGGTCCCTTGAGAGGTAGGCAGGGAGAACCGAGCGCCATAAGACGCGGTCCTTACACACTTCACTCGCTTCTTTAACATTCATATCTCTTTTCATGCATGCTCGCCGGTTCCTAAGGTTTCTCTTAATGAATTTATATATCACATAATAGTCTTACTTACTACTTATTTGCAACAATTACTTATGTATTTGTACTTTCAATCGGATATTAATCAGCCTTTGAAAATAAAAAAAAATAAAAGAAATAAAGGAAAGGGGAGGGGGACTCATAAATGTAGCGTAAGTAGTGTGTATCATATAAGATACATTTGAACCCTGAGGCTGTATTTTCCAGAAGTCTGTCTCAGGAGCCCGTGTATATTATATGATACATCTAAAAAACCCCAGCTAGGAGAATAGGTAAAAAAAAAACAAGTTCACATAGTATTTTAGGACCAGAAGATGCCATTTATGGATTTATGCTGAAAGGAATTAAGAATTAATTTCACAACTTGAAAATTAGCAGCAATTATCTCAGATTGGCCTCTGCCAATTACCAAATGATAAGTAGAGACCTTGTCTTCCTTCAACTGAATTAGTTTAGAGTCATGTTTCCCAAAGTGGTATCCCATATCAACCTCATAGGTTCGATTGCAACAGGTAAGGACTCCATCAGATTCAAACATTAGTTAGGCAGGGAGTTACGGAGAGTAGCAACTATATAGGCAAGGGATGTCTGAATTGTATTATCTGTGGTTTAGAGTATACTCTCAGTTGAAGGAAGACCCGTATCATCAAATTAAAGTATAGGATGTAGCAGGGTAAGTAAGGGTTCATATGGGTAGTCATTGTAGCAACAATTACTATGAACACAATCATGTGTATGCATAACTATGTAGAAAATACAGGAAATGATGAAATGTCTACTTTTACTTAATGATTTTTACAGCTCTGAACTTAGACATAAGCTCTCAATTGATAACCAGGTATTCTCACATGAATAATTTTTATAGTAAAAGTGTTGGTACACAACTCTCTTGAGGACAATGAATTCATGCATGCAAGTTTGATATTCTCCTTTCTCTCCTCGAAGTTATTACAACCATACAACCCTTGTAATTACTGTCATGTGTGCTGCAATGAATGTCTCAACAAAATGTTAATATAAAGCAGAAACAAGGGCAGCTTTCAGTAAAATAAATGAAATTGCATAGGCTACTCTTTATCTAGTCTATCATGAGGTTATTGTTGTTGTAATAATTTGTACATAGTTCCTTGGAATAATGATATTAGTAATCAATTGTTAGGCATTATCATTATTTGATGTATCTAACCATTCACAATACAAGCTCATTTTTAACCAATTTAAATAAAAAGTATGTATCTTTTTGAAGTCCTCTCTTGTTCAATTGCAATCATGTACTATGGCTTTACTTATGGGATCCAATATAATGATATGCCAAAGAAATAAATGTGAGAATAGTTTGAATTTTAACAATATTTTATTATATGTGTGCTTTAACTATTGTTGCTTTATGAGAAATTTTGTTACATGATAACAGCAATGGTTACAGTATGGTGAAGAGATAAGTACTTGGAATAGATAACATCTATAAATAAGTCTAACTAGTACTGAATGGTAGATGAACATCTCAATTTAATGTTTTATTGAAGATAATAATTTATATAAGTGGAATTTCTGATTGTATTTTTTTAGGTCGTAAAAACTTTGTCTCTATCAAGACAAAGTCATTGATTGTCCCTCTATTCAAATAGTTAGGAATTATAGACTTAATGTTATATAGTATATATGTAGTTTATTTTTGTAAGTCCATGATACTATATAATTTTATTCATGTTTTATTTATATACTATGCCATCCCTAAGGTTGACAGATAAAGAATGCTTACATAGCTTTCAATTTGCCTTTGTACATTTCTGAGTAGAATTGTTAAATAAATATTTAACCCTTCTTGATAAGGGACCTTATGAGCTTTATATATGATGGATTTATTAGAGAATAAGTCAGGAAATAAGTATGAATTCAATGGAGAACTAAAGTACTCGATATAACCATCAGAGTCAGTAAATTGAAGCGATAGGATGCAGGCAAATATGCCAAGCTAGTAACTGTGGTCCCAACCACTAGAGTAAGTGAGTGGGAGCTGCTTGACAATATCGCATTTGGTTGCCCCTTTCTAGATGGACCAATGATCTAACAATGCTGGAAGTGCTGTATGAGAAAAGTGAAGGACTGCGACGTATGGTGGAAATCATCACGGAATAACTATAATTAGCATTGGGTAGATACAAGAAGACTCGGCACAGGTTCTATAATATATGCATGTCAAGACAATAACTTTTTAGTTCAATGGGAGGTACAATATCTGTTAACTCGGACTGTAAGTGACATGGCAAGCTATTAGTTGATTATTGACCATTGCACTCTCCTTGTGACTCATTTTAGTAACAGTTCCTGCAGTGTATCTGTCACATCTGACATTCAGTCAACCATATTATTTAATGGTACATTGGTTGCAAAATAACCATAAAATAGTGTATAGATAGACATAAAAGTGAGCAGCAGTGATAGACCAGTGGCTAAAGAACTGGAAATGTCCCTGCACATACCACTTAATTCATGTGTATGGAAACCCACACATCCAAGAAATTATATCTAAAAGTCCAATGTGTGTGAAAAAAGTGTGACCTAACTCATTAATATGAACGATTTCTTCAAATATTATAGCCTGCGTGAAATATCTTATTATACAGAACCTCTAAGGTTCTGAATAATAAGATATTTTACACAAATGCTTAATGGGATGATTACTTTTGTATCGGCATTTATAATTTTCTATTTGTGCAACTTCGATGCGAATCTTAGAGATAAAGTTGTTCATATTAATCAGTACTACTTTGGACTTTTCGCCTGATATAAAAAAATGGTACTATTGCTTGCTTCAGTACCATTTTTCTTACACCCTTTCTTTTTCTGATACAGGGATGCATAAGAAATGGTATATCGTCTTATATGACTAATACAAAGTTATAACATAAGATTACATAGTATGATTTTAATTTTATTCTTTGTAATAGTTTTAATAATATTATATTTTCTTTAGTCCAACTTAAGCTTAACTGCAAGCTATTGGTCTGGCCGGGTTGTGTCTTTAGGTTATAGTTTGTAGTGTAGTAAAATGAACAATGATGTTAAACAGGATGAAGGGTGTTTTAAATGATATTACAAACACACACTGCAGATCCTTTAGTTTATTTATGAATAGATGCAATATGATTATTATCCCAATTAATTAAAAGTCAGATTCATTTAGAAATCAGTGTATGCTCAATTGCAATACATACAAATTGTTAAATACTTTTGCATAGTGCATATGCAATAAATATGATGATATATGTATGAGCGTTGTAATAACTAAAACATTTAACTTTAAACTATTAATCATAGTGTTTATTGAAATAATATATCAAAAAAAGGGTTTTTATATAGGTACATCCCAGAGACCCTTGGTCAACATCGAATCAGAATTTTGGATATTGCTAAAATATGTAATAATTATGTTGGAGCAAATGGATGAGTTTGTATATCTTGGAAGCGCTTTTAGAAGCGATGGAAGGTACACCGCTGATGTGGAGAGACGAGTGAGTGCAGGGAATAGCGTGAATGGAGCGTTGGGTAAACTGTTTGGCAGCCGAAATCTAAGCCAGAAGGCACGGCTCGCTGTACACAACGCGGTGTTAATCCCAAGGCTAACTTATGGAAGTGAGAGCTGGGTAAGGCAGAGAGAGGATGAAAGTAGAATAAATGCGGTTGAGATGCGAGCACTGTGAAAAATTTGTGGCATAATGCTTGCTGACCATGTTCGAAATGATGACGTACGAAAGAGAGTTGGACTGAAAGAGAGTGTCGGTGTTAAGATAAGAAAGGGCATGCTCTGTTGGTTCGGACATGTAGAAAGAATGCAAGATGAAAGAATGACGAAACAGATATACAATGCGAAAGTGGAAGGATGTAGGAGCCGAGGAAGACCAAGACTAACCTACCATGACCAAATTGGTCGTGTTTTATCAGAAGGTGATGTCAGGAGCCTTAGGAACCGGCGAGCGTGCATGAAAAGAGCTATGCATGTGAAAGAAGCGAGTGAAGTGTGTAAGGACTGCGTCTTATGGCGCTCGGTTCTCTCTGCCTACCCCGCAAGGGACCTGGCGTGAAGACATACATATACATGTAATAATTACTATACTACGTGTAGTAAATAAAGGTATTTCAATAGTATGGCAATTGACTGTACGCTGGCCCCATGTAGCCAGTATTTCATAAATCAGCATGTATTAAATATAGGAAAATAACAATTCTGTTTTTGTCAGGTAGTGTAACCATTCATTGTGATGCCGGTGGATGCTGACCTCAACCGCACAGACGTGGTGTCGCCTGGTTGTGAGCTGAAGGGACTGCGCACTTGGAAAGACATTTGTCTGGTACGGAATTCACTCTTCCAACATCAGGTATGTTTTTCCGGAGCACCCAGACCTAATATCTGCGGTACTACAAACATGCCTATAATAGCAAACATAGAATGAAAATCTGTCATGATATCTTACTTTATACTAATTTATCTATCAGTTCTTAATGGCTAAAACCCAAATAATGATAATTTCTTAATTAAGGCGATTCAGATACCGCATTAATGAGGTTTGGCCACAAAAATGTGATAAGTAGTGTATTCACTACATACCTAACCTAAGTCAGCCTTTTTTAGATGGGTAGACGGGGATCACGATGGGGTTTTTGCGCGTGTTATTATTACTTAATACGCAGGTTAAGCTACGCCAAACGCAGCGTGTCTATGGATGGGTTTATCTATCTCGAGTTTCTCCGTGCTCACAGGGCACGTTAAGGCCGTCGCGTTGGTTCCGACTGTTGACAGATCGTTAATCTAAGTCAGTGGCCCTCGGGCGGTTTGCAAACACTGATCGCCAATACGCATTTGAGCAGCGTGGTGGAGTATACACTAAACCCCTCCAGTTGAAGGGAGCCCGTATCCCTGCAGTACGATGAGTAAGGGTTGATGTGATGTGGTAGACAGGGATCCAGAGTAAATGAATGAATATCGGTCAAGTGCGAGTGGGGCTCGCTCTATTTAGTTTCTTTATTTGCATTTGTCTTCATCATGACAATATTTAGAAGGCAAGTGTTTGTTGTTTCAAGGCAAGCTGTACTATGAAAGGATGTTTAATCATTAATTTGTGTTTTATATAACAGTTTAAATATGGTACATGAAATATAAAAAACTCAAATTTCTAATTAGTTCCCTTTGTTATTTTCTATATAAGCGCAAGTTATTGCAATCGCCCCCATAGCTGGTAAAATAAAGTTTCGCTGTTATTCGTTCATCCATAAAAGCTTGTTTTGTTTCTTCCAGATCGCTGAATTTGAGTTAGTTTTTTCAGCCTTATCAGTGTCCATTAGGCAGGCCGTACGGTTGTTTGTCTTCTTAGCGGTACACAAGAAGAGATAAAAATAATAGCACGAGTAATCTGATTGATTTCTCCGCAGCCGTAAATGAAATAATAAATATTTTTATCGAAGATGTTCAAGGAATCTATAACTTCACACCAAGTCCCTTGCGGGGTAGGTTGAGAGGACCGATCTCCACATGATTCGATCCTTCAATGAAAAATAAACAAAAACTTTGACTAATCGTCTTCCTTCAAGGAATATAATTACGTTTAGTAAAAGTTTTTATTTATTTTTCATCATCGTCTTTAGTTCAAACTCGATATTACTTCATCTGACATTTTGTCGGTTTCATTTCATCAATTTGGATGCAAGAAGTTATACTTCATAAGTTCTTGCATCCACAAGAACATTGCCCATCGCTTTTCTGCTTGATATAATAAAATTGTTTTATCCTTTTCCGGCGCAGTTGAAGCAATTCACTGTTTCGATTGTGCCTTTGTTTCTGGAGTGTGATGTTAGATGCACGTTTCGTCTACTATCGTAAAACGATGCATGTTTTTTATTCCGAAACAACGCTAAAGCCCCTAAAGTGGCTTCTCAGCTGCGTTTTTTCGTACACCAACTGCGCGATGAGGTTATTCATGACGCTGCAAGATATTGCGCACAAGTTAATTTGAGATGCCTGCTATCTCATGATTTTGTATATCATCGCTGGTATTGTGATTTCAACAGTGAATCCTGGCCCCCCAAATTGATTTATTTATTCCGAATTTTGCACTTCCATTTAGATTAGTGGTCATCTTCTTTCAGTGTGTAGAGCTTGAGCTGTGTGGAGAAAGTACTTGTTACGTGAACTGAAGACTGTGATCGTCTTCGAATTTCTTAATGCCGAAAATCTAAATAATTTATCGCTAATAAAATAATAAAACATTACGTTAAGTAAATCACCGTTAACTAAAACATGATTTACGGCACTAAAAATTTGTTTTGAATCGTCTTTACCTTATTCGAGGGTAAGTCAAAACCTCAGGACTGTCAAAACAAAATGACGGAACATCCTGAAAATTATCCTTTGGCTATTTTGCGATAACTTTCCTCTTAATTTTGATTTTTACCATAGTTACCACTCGGCGCTCGTACCAATAGGCAGAAACAGTAACTAAGGGTTATCTGAAAATCGTGTATTGTTTGTACAGTCAGAATGAACTAGTACATTTTAACACCTTAATCTTAAATAAAAAAATAATCTTAAATTATTTTATAATAACAATATATGTACGTAAAGCAAACGCTATAAGATAAGCTATTTCTAACACGTGCACGTACTTTATATATTTATTTTCAAAATAATACCAGAGTTTTTGAATTTTTGCCCGTTTTGCCATCAAGACGATGTTCATTGTAGGTGCTTAGTGAGAAAATGAAATAAATTCTTACACCGGAAGTCACGAGTCGCAAGCTAATAATGTAATTGGTAGTCATAATCAAATTGCATTGTGTAAAAAATCTGCTTGGAATTTATTGTTAAAAATAATATAATTAATAGATTCAGGCCTTATTTTGCGAAACTCAAATTTATATGCAATTTGATCTAACCTGCATTGGTGGCGGAAGCACACAAAGCAGGTTAGATCAAAATAATATAATTTATTAAATACCCGATATTTGTGTCATGACATTAATGAGATCTGCGTCTCTGCACTCAACAATGGTCTTTGTTGATACGTGTCGACGTGAGTTGGCGCCAACGAAGTTCTCTGGAACGTAGCAAAACACGTGATTTCACGTAAATGCGTCGTGTCCAAGCAAATTTCAAACTCCACGTGCTTTATTTCGTTGACCTCTCTACAGTTTCTTTATTCGTCTTTGTATACGTATCCTGCGCTTGGATTCTTTGTTTTGAGTCTTTCTTCGTCGTTTACTTGGCGATGTAAACTATGTACTTTATTGTGTGATCTTGCGGAGTCATGGATGTTTTCGAGGATTGTCAAGACTTGTGAACGTGCGTATTTCGTAGGGCGAGGAATTACGCAGTAACGGCGCGTGTGGTGCGGAGCGCGCGTTCGGCGTAGCGGGCGACGCGGAGGTCAGCGCCCTGGCCCAGGACTAATTCGGGGGAGATCGACGACTCGCGGCGTCGCCCGCGGCTTTGTCTGCGTCCATCGCCACCGCTGCCGCCGTCGTCACGCCGACGTCGCGCGTCGACGCCGTGCGAAGTCGGTCACGCTTGCACTTCGTCTCTGCACATTGGCTTTGTTTACACATCGCCTAGATCTACGCGACCTTTACACGCAATAAACTTATTACCATAGTAAACTAACTTGCAGAAGTACGTAATAACGTTTAAAGTATAAATTCAATATTAACTACCTTTTGTTGTTTTTACTTACTGTTGCTTAAAAGATTTTGGTTTTAAATTGTCCTTCCATTAATGCTTACTTTACTGCAAGGTTGAACGGCCGTAGATATTAGAATATTGACCTTAGTTTTCACTTTCGTCTCACAGTGCATTGCACTTTTGATTTCGAAAAATATATCTGGTATTCGAATATCTGTGACGAATGCATACTATCGTCTTGCGTGGCTCTTTTAGTTTAGTGATCTTTTGCACGTGTGAAAATTCATCACTATTCTTCGGTATTTATCAGACGTAAAAGCTGTTGCTAAACTGGAACTATGAAATCAATTAACGAAATGGTATGAAAATTGGCTTAATCCTTGGAACGCTTGGTAGGGTCTGACAGATCCACTGATGCATAAAATCGCCATTATTGTTTTTTGCTCTTTATTCTATGTCTTGTTTCACTGTGAATTAATATATATTATTATCTTGATTCTTCATCAACGATACGTATTGACAAAGTATTCATACATTACCGTATTTTTTATTATTTAAAAAATGTGGTAAATGAGAATTTGTGTACACTGTGTTGACCCAGATTGGAAGTTATACACACGCCTTATTGGGTATCTTTTTACCTTTACGAGCAATATTTAAGAAAATTTGCATAGCGCGGACAATTCAACGAATTTTTTTTTGTGTAAATTCCGTTGATTTGCTTTGCTATTTTCGGGTTATATTTTCATTAGCTTGATCGCACACAGTAAAAGTTCTTTTTTATTCTTTTAACAGTGAAATAACTATTTTAGTATTGCCATAATTAGGCTACATTTGCGATCCATTTAAGTACGAGTACATTACTTCAAACTTGTGTACGCTATGGCGTGTTTGTGACACTGACGCCCATACTTCAATCTGACCCACATATATATGTTTTGTATGTGGAGATTGCATGTCTGATGGCATAAGGGCCAGGCAAACACTGGTGATTAAACTTATACAAAAAAAGGTCCAGCAGGCCCGTGTTACATGTAGCTTTTACCCACCAAGCGTATCAACGGTTAACTTCGTCATGAAATGGAATATAGTATAGGAACTGATGATTATTAAGAAAGTCATGACTCAAGCAGGAAAGAGACAAGGGTGAGTCACTTAGTCGTATGTTTTCTACATAGGTACTTCAATAACATATTCATATGCAGTTATTTACACGCTAAATGGTGTCTTGAAGATATTGGTGGCGCGCGCGCTCTGTTCGAATGTAGTGATATGGCTGGAGCTGGGATGTTGTGTAGTGCGATGTCGAGGTGGCTGGTCGACTCGCGCATGTGTTTATCAGCCTGGCAGCCAGCACTAGAGGCGTGTTTGTATTGGTAAGTGCGTGCGCGTGTGGAATGGATGACGCGAATAGTTGCAAGCGGCGGCGACGCTGGGTTCGGTTGCTCGGTGGCTGGCTCGGTCAGTTGTTGCCATCACGCCGAGCGAGACGGAGCTCGCCATAGCGAGGCCGCACCACGGTATAATTTAGTAGTGCTCGCGAGGTGCCACTAATGCACCTTATCTGTTCAGATAATAGTGCGAATTAGTGTACACGTACCCACCCATTGGATTACACATGCTTTTGGATTGGATTTGTGTCTGTGAGCTAGGTTTCTACGTGGCCATGGGCTCGCGTTTCCATTTGAAGGTAATATATTATGTTCGCGGTTAAGTGTGTGCCGTTTTTGTGTGCGCCCGTGTCGTGATATGTGCCCGCCGGAGAGGAGTCTGTGAAGCAGTCGCACGAGGCTGTTCGAAGGCCGCCGCTCCGACCTTGATGCCAGAAGGTCAACGTCCTCGCGTGTCTAACTTTCATGCAATTCGTAGCATCCAAACATGCGTCTGTGATCCGTAAATACGTGTGTAGAGACGGCTCGGGAATAAAGGTTTATTTCGTTGTCCAATACTAAGTATCGTATGTAATAAGAATACGAGGTTTATCAGTTCTGTGTTCTAGCGATGCCGTGCGATTATCGGTGGATAGAGGAGTACCACGCAAATTTTGCTGTAACGAGTTTCCTACATGCGATAGCCGCGATATTACCAATCTGAGTTTGCTTTTGTTTTGTAATCGCTTATGAAATAGCCTATATATTGCGCCTGCTCGGACTACGCGCGTGAAACACTTTATTTATTCGTTAATTCGCAGACTAATGAATGTCCCGCTCTTAGTTCGTGCTGAATTCAAAATGATGTATGTAACAAATAGTTGCATAGTGTGTGGTGCCGTTTTCGTTACAGAGTTTGGCCACTACCTATACGGATTGAGTAATAGGGACCTACGTTTTTCATTGCATTTGCAGTACGCGGCGTACAGAGCATACTTTTAGCCTTTATGTTGGAAACCTTTGTTAGATAACATTGAATACAAATTACACGCGTAAGTTTTTGATTGTATTAGCATATTTCATCGATATACGAGCTTTATTTATCCCGTTTGACCGTTTCTTCGATCATACACGTGCGTTTTATTTTTCCCAGAAATAGCTCTTACGGCTCCGGCCTGAAAACCTCAATACAAAACATTTTACTTTAACTGTTTATCAAATTCATGACGTTCGTGGAGTAGTTTCTGTTATCATTGAAACTACCTATTTAAACGAACAACAACTGCGTATTATTATTGCAAAGACAATGTGTTTCTTCGTTTTATTTAATCTAGAAGTTTTACAGCGTTCGCTGAGTCACTCCGTGGACTTAATTTTGGAATCGCATACCTATGTCGTTACTTAGATCTGTTTGTTGATCTCAGTCATATGCATGCTTGCACACGTCGTTCAACATCGTGCACATGCAGCGTGTCAGACCAACAAGCAAAGTGTAGCAAGCATTGTGTTTCAAACAATGCTAGGTTGACCATTGTGTTAATGTGCGGGAACGAAAGAGAGCGATGTGTGAAGCGCGCGGAGCGGTCGGTGTTCACAGCTGCGCTGCGTGTGCGCGATCAGCTGACGCCGCGGCGGCCATCTTGCCGTGCGTGCTCGATTGTCGCCGCGTCATTGTACACGTTTGTGACGCAAGCTCTTCCTGCAAATGCTAATGTCATTGTCCTTTCCGTCCTGAGCGATTTGTACTTCCAGTGAGTAAACATGACGATTCTGCGAAGAATACTTACTGGCTTCACTTCCGTGTTGCCAAACCCGGAAGCTGGGGACTTGAAGACCCTGGCTAGTCTATTTTCGGTTAGTGACGTCACCACGCGTGCCATACTTGATAAGCCTTGTTCGTTTTGACACGCATCTGTGTGTAATATGTGCAAGAAATGGTTCGCAAGACTAACTCATACTACCTATACCGTCCTGGCGATGATACTCTAAATATCATATAATGAAAAATTCACTTTACCCGTCTAGGTCGCGTCGAACCAACGATCTCTCGATTGCCGGTCAAGAGTACTCTACCAGTTGAGCTATCAGCAAGTGTTGTCATAATGGCGAATTTTTCCACTTCTATACATATATCGCTGTGAAGCAGCGCTGATTAGCGATAAGTTGGATTGACTATATATTTGGCATTGCTGTGACAACCTTCATTGTTGCTTAGGTGTCGGACTAGGACTTTATGGATCATGATGTGAACCTCAAAGAACATGCTTCATGTCTTATTTATTTCTATCCATTTAATAATCACTCACACGATAGATTATCGCTACTTGCGATTGTAATTTTTACTGAGAAGACATGCCAAGGAAAAAACACATTTGACCTCGATTAGCGTCGGCCGAGCTTTGTGTGGGTGGTTTCCGTATTTTAGTTAGTTTTTGTTTAACAACAATTTTTGAGCATGGATGTTTTTATGGAAATTGCAATGCAGTGTTATAAAGATACCCTTATCATTGTCTGATCTTGCTGAACCGGATACTACTAAACATCGACAACAAAACTTAGTTGATATTAGGAATTTTCTGTCACATCCGTAATTTCATTATAATAAACCCTTTCTTTTTAGATAAGCTTATCTTATCGTGAATTTTCTAGGTAGGCTCTGTATGGGTATTGTGAGAGTTACAGGAAGCATTCGATACTATCGATTACATATTCAAATGATTCAGCGTCGGCCCAACACAATGATCTGCATTAAATATCCTGATTAATGGAAACTGATGGTAATCATTTGGCCGGTTTAGTTAGTAAAAATACGCAATTTATTGATTACCTTACTAATTGCGTTCGGTTTCATCGCTGCTCCTCGGCCCAGAAGTTGCACCATATAAATAGCAGCTTGTTTTTTTATGGATTTTCTCTTGAGTGCACGATTTTTGTCTCATACCGTTACTGTTACCGTTGTCCAAGTGGTCAGACCTGTATTTTGTCTCGAGCCAAAGAAAATTCGAGCACCGCACCTATCTGAAGAATAAATGGACCGCGCAATAAGTTTCGTCTGCATTATGGGAGTCGTGGCGACCCAAATACCTGTTGGTGGCCGGCCGCCCGATGTGCTCTGAAATTTTAGGTTATATTTGCCCTTGCGTTGAAAGTATTGAATTTTTTTCAGTAATATAATTGAAAGTAGTATCGATTCTTCTTACATTTTGTTGTCTAATGAGTTGTATTTGGGACAGAATTTTGTTTTGACGCTAGGCAGCAACTAGTCATTTATTTTTACATACGTTCCCGTTATTTAAGAATTGCGTTTGTTTATATAGTTATTTGGTCTAAGTCTTGAGTTCTGTGGGTGTATTTTCGTCCACTTGTCACACACGTCGTCGTCTTGATATCGCTTTACATTGTTGGCTTATCTACTTAATTTTTGTTTATAAGTATTAAATGTGATTGAAAATATTGATAACTATGACATTTTTAAATTGCTTCTGCTTATACGCTGTTAATGACTCAAATGTGATTGAACGCATTTTTATACAACGTGGGGAGGCAAACAAGCATACGACTCACCTTATGTAAAGTGGTTTCCGTAGCATGTAAACGCTTATAAGAAGTATAACATAGTACGTTACTGGTAAGTTCACCCACTCGCAGGAACACTTCAACCAGGGAGTTATTGTTCTGGGCGGTTCTCCGAAGGATGACGTGTTATTGTTAGTTCATTGTGATATGATTACCCTAATTGTTAGTGAAAAAAGGTTACAGTTTTATTTTTTTTAAATAAATAGCATTACATTTTAGGTGGTTACCTATAAAATATAGTATATATCTTTTTGTTGTTATTTGTAAACTTGTCATTTTGCTTGTTCCGATCGTGTGTGTGTCCTAATTAACAGTGTGAGTCTTCAAAATGCGCAGATACTGAGGAAAAATATGATTTTTTAATAATTATCTACGAAGACATACTTAAAAACAATATTAATTATAATTTTCTATAGCCTATATTATAGCCTTTTTAATATTTCGTTCGCTATCGCGACCTCCGTGTAAACAAAACGGTGTAACTTTTAAACTAAAAGTTCTATCCATTGAAGCAAACGCATTTATCATTGGAGATAACAGGACGTCCACATAAAATAAAATTGGAGGAAATAAAAACCTTATTCGATTAATTTTATTTTTTTATAAAAACAACTGCTTTTTTCATCAGTTTTTAAAATGTACGTGTGTTTTTTAATAAAGTACTAAAAATGGCACGTATATCAGTCAATAATAATATTTTCTATCACCAAAAGAAAGGCACTCTGAACGTCAGGTGCGTATCCTTGCGGTAGGCGCATTTTACACGGCATAAAAGTTATATTAAACTCGCGTATGAGAGTGACATCGAGTTTTAATCATGGTTTACATGCGTTCGAATGAAGGCCAAGTTTGAAACCAAACTTGCCTTGCGTACTGCTACCCGCTTAGATCATGCATGACGTGATGGTTTGCCACAGTGAACTGTGCCCAAACTCATCTTTGACTATATATATTTTATACTACGTCCGGAGGCATACAGCCTACTTGATGTAAAGCGGGTACTGTACTTTGATGCGCCCTACCTGTCTTAAAACATCCAGACCAAGACAAACAGACATGTCATGCACACAAATGTTTGGCTTGTGTGGGAATCGAACCCACAAGCGTTGGTGTCAAAGTCGCGTCATTCGCGACTGAACCACCGAGCTCGTCGAAATCGAATCGTCGAATATGTCACTAGCATAGGAATCAATCAATCACATATGACACATGGACATCGCGTCAATTCTTGGTTTATTGGTTAAAATATCCTCTCATTGGTCAGTACGCTTGAATCTGAGATATTTAGGTGCTAAAAAATAACGTTGTGTTCATTCGCAGTCAAGTGGTTTATATTTCAAACTTGGCATTGCGCACTGCTACCCGTTTAGATCATGCGTGACGTGATGCTGGCTTGCCAGAGTGAACTGTGCCCCAAACTAGAATGGCCCGTATTATGGCTGTCAAAATCAATGACAATGTCACTGGCATATGAATCAATCAACTTTTATTTTCGACATAACAATTTGATTGATTGACTAAATAACTAGAATGTTATAGTTATCATAATTGCTGTGGAAGTTTTGAATATTTTCCATGAAGAAATTCTTAATTAGATGTTGTTTATCTAAATGGTCTATGTATATATATGTCTTATCTCAGAAACTGTTAGACACACTAACGTGAAGTTTGTCATTGTTAGTGGCATGCGGAAGCAATTCTAATATATTTTTTTTATACTACGTCGGGAGGCATGCAAACATACGGCCTACCTGATGTAAAGCGGGTACCGTAGCCTATTAACGCTTGCGATATATTAAGTATCACTCGCGCGATGCCTCCTCTGCTGCTTACACAGCAACTCCTTGGGCGTAAGCAGCAGAGGAGGATGCCTGCGCACTTACTGGTGACCTCACTCACTCGCAGGAACATAATAACCCTCAAGGGAGTTGTTATTTAGCTGCGGTTTTCTGTGAGGAGGAGGTACTTCCCCAGACGGGCTGCTTTGATGCGCCCTACCTCTCTTATACATATAATAATGTTTTCTTATAAATCTATACAAATAAATAAAGCTGAAGTGACTGTTATGTCGTAATAAGCTGTTATTACATTTTTATTTTTTTGTATGTTTGCTCTGGTGGTTAATGTCCAAAACGGCTGGACCGACTTTGACGGGACATTCACTAACAAATAGCTGATGTTATAAGCATTAACTTCGATCTCTTTTATTTTAGAAAAAGAGTTAGGTTTCCGGGGGAAAAAATAAAATCCAAGAAATTGTTTCACGAATCCATGCCAATGAAGTCGCGGGGATCGCTATTGATATTTTGTAACAAATACTAAGCCATCACAAATTAAATTAAAAAATATTATTTTAACAATAGCTAGTTGATAACAAACGAGAGAGCAGGCGTGCCTTTCTTGAATAATATTTTTGCTCGCAAATGGTAGAATACCACTCGGCATTAACACTCTTTTGATCTTCAAGTGGAATTGTGCAGATGGGACCCGTAGCTGAGAAAAACGCGATCATTTTTTTACCAACGTTTCTCGCCTGCCTCACTTTTGTTGGCCTGTTCTCATTTTCAAACACCCATTCACAAGATTGCTGTTTTTTTTCGGGTTCAAAACAGCAAATCCACGTTTCGTCTCCTGTGACAATGTCATAAACAGCATTAGAATGTCCGTAGTCGTACTTCAGTAGCATCTGTGAGCACCATTCCATGCGAGCCCGCTTCTGCTCCGCTGTCAATTCATGGGGGATCCAACGACAACAAAGTTTCCGAACTTTCAATTCTTCGTGTAAAATTTTCTGAATTTGGCTCATACCAATCCCCAATAGTTCTCGAATTGTCTCATAGGTAATCCGCGGGTTTTCTTCAATTAGCCGCTTAACAGTAGCCACATTATTTACGTTGACGGCAGTTGAAGGCCGCCCTTCACGAAATTCGTCATGTAAAGAAACACGACCTCTCTCAAATTCAGCAAACCAACGCCTCACGGTGTTCAAAGAAGGTGCTTCTCTCCCAAAAGCATTTTGAAGACGAGCAGCACAGTCTTGCGGAGAGAGAGAACTTTTAAAATCATAATAAATCATCGCTCTAAAATGTTTTCGACTCAATTCCATTTTCGTTGCGTACGTGGAACTTTGATGTGTGATAAAAAACAATTGACAAATGATTTCCCGCCAATGGTTTTTTTTATTACTAAGTAGGTTGCAACGTTTCAAAAAATATAACATTCGAAATTCAAATAGTTCCGATTAGCTAGAAGTGCAAAACTTTTAGTGTGCCCCATGTATGTATATTTGCCGTTTCTATTAGAATTGCAAATAGTAATAAATTTCATAATTTAATTTTAAAAAAGTGTGTGTGTGTGTGTCAGTTAAAAAGAGGGTAAATGAAAACATCTTCTGAAATAATAAGAATAAAATTTATATTATTGGTAAATGTGAACTACATAGTTCATATCCTACGGGCTTACGTATTAGCCACATTTACGTGTTTTTCGGATTGGTCTTCGTTACGACTCGAATCAATGTCTTCCATATTTTCCAATGTTGTTTTAAATTTAATCACTTGATGATTTGTTTAATAGTACATAAAAATATACGTAAAATGTACGAAGCTTCGTAACACGCAGGCGCGCACACACACGTACGACGCTCGGTCGGATTTTAGATTTCGCGTTCGCCTTTGCGTTCTCCTTCATCTCAATCTTTGATTTTTTCTTTCGAGTGATACTTAATTACACGCGTTCCATATGCTACGGTAACCGCTTTACATCACATGGGACCGTGTACCTTCCGACGTTGTATAGAAAAAACTCAATTAAATCCTTTAGATACTTCTCTCTCGCACGTTAAATCCTACAGTTGTATATGTTTGTCTCTTTTTAAGCGGACGTTTTTAGGGTTCCGTACCCAAAGGGTAAAACGGAACCCTATTACTGAGGCTCCGCTGTCCGTCCGTCCGTCTGTCTGTCTGTCGCCAGGCTGTATCTCGTGAACCGTGATTGTTAGATATTTGAAATTTTCACAGATAATGTATTTCTGTTGCCGCTATAACAACAAATACTAAAAAATAGAATATAATAAATATTTAAGGGGGCTCCCATACAACAAACGTGATTTTTTTGCTCGTTTTTGCTCGATACTGATAACGGCAACAGGTAGACGCTTGAAATATTCACTGAATATTTACTTATTGGCAGAGCTGCTATAGCCAGCGGAGCCACATTACCCTCAAAATTGTCGTTTGGGGTAGACTGATGTCATCCAGCTAGCGTTTAGACGGTAATAGTGAGAAACTCCAAAATCGACACACTAATAGCTTACATATTGTAGTTTTGTATCCTTTAATTTGAAATTTAAATGTTCGTTGGTGAGGAAGAACGGTCCAAAATCGTTCCAATTAGAAAAAAAAACATATGGGAAAACATATGGCCGGCCACTCTGCAGTGCAGAGTCTGCACTGCACTCCCATCAGAAAAAGTTCAACAGAAAAAGTAACAGCACTCGTCGCTAGATGTCGTACAGGGTTCCATATATTTTAAAAAAATTAAAAAATTAAAAATAAAATATTTAAATATTTTTTAAATTTAAAAAATATCAGCTCTGCCTACACAGCTTGCTGTTATTTACTAGTTAAGGGGGGCTCCGATACAACAAACGTGTTTTTTTGCCGTTTATATAGATAAAGGTACGGAACCCTTCGTGCGCGAGTCCGACTCGCACTTGGCCGATTTTTGTTAACGTGTTCATTTGATTTTTACTCATAAAATTTTGCGTATCGGGTAAAATCGTTTTTTAAGCAGTAAACTCCAAAAACAGTTCTTGATTTGTTTCCTCGCAGTTCGAGTTTTGTTTAACTATGTTTCTGTCAAAATGGAAAAAAATCAAATTGCGTTTTATTTATGCAAACTGTATTTCTGTCGACATTTGTGAACGAATGTTTATCACGTAGTTATTTGTTTTCATCTTTTTTATTTATGTATACATATCAAAATACGTTAGTAATAATATATAGATTTGGACAAAACCATGACTAAACAAATTTGTAAAAGCTTTTGCAGCAAGCAAATATTGAATTGGACGAAAGTATTCTATTATAGAAAAAAAAATACAAAAAATCTATGTGGTTCTTTGGTTAACGCGGGTGTATTACATGTGTAGTATATAGCTGTGTATACTAATTTATAAAGCGAAAGAGTTTGTATCTTTGTTTTAACGTGCTAATTATAATCTTTTTAACGACCAGGCGGATTTGAAAAATTATTTTTGCATTTAATAGCCCAATTCTCAATTGAAGGTTAAAAGGCTACATAATATCAACATACGACCCTTCGAAACCGAGGAAAAAGAAAGAAAGTAAGAAAAACTGGCTCCCACGATGTACCCGGGATGCGCGCTGACCAAGTCGGGGACTGTAGATAGTGTACTAGGTACATACAAATATTTGTACCGATACGGAGAATGAACCCGTGTGACCATTTGACCGCAGTGTACCTTCTAGAACTTCAACATTAAGTAAATTGATAGTTTATTTTATTCAACTCGGGACGCATACAAGTATAAGGCCCACCTGATGGATAGCGGTTACGATTAGCTTATGAACGCTCGCAATACATTACGTATCACCCGCGGGATGCCACCTCTGCTGATAGCACAGCAACTCCTTAAGAGCTTACTGGTGATCTTACCTATTCACGTGCAGGAACACAACAATCCTTCAGCGAGTTATTGTGTTCCTGCAATTGAGCAAGGTCACCAGTAAGCTACGGAGTTGCTTACTGGTGACCTTGCTCAATCTTGCTCATTGCTCTTGGCAGCGGGTGGAGCATCGCGTGAATGATACTTAATGCATTGCAAGCGTTCATATGCTCCGGTAACGGCTTTTCATCAGGCGGGCCGTATGCTTGTATTGCTGCCGTCGTTGTATAAAAAAAAAAGGTTACGTACAGTTTGTAAACCGAGTTTATATCTTGCATATGATTGCAAAGTGTCTTCACCTTTGTTTATCATGTTTGCCCTCTACGAAGAAACAATGAAACTTGTTTAAGTAAAGAGCTAAAACAGTAATCTGCACGTTGAATTGTAGGTACACTAGCATAATTATTTACATTCCACTGATATAGAAGAGGTTTTGAAACGATAATGTATATCTTCACGCCAGGTCCCTTACGGGGGCGAACCGAGCGCCATAAGACGCGGTCCTTACACACTTCACTCGCTTCTTTCACATTCATAGTTCTTTTCATGCACGTTCGCCGGTTCCTAAGGCTCCTGACATCACCTTCTGATAAAACACGGCTAAATTGGTCATGGTAGGTTAGTCTTGGTCTTCCTCGGCTCCTACATCCTTCCACTTTCGCATTGTATATCTGTTTCGTCATTCTTTCGTCTTGCATTCTTTCTACATGTCCGAACCAATGTTATATCTTATATATCTATAAACTAAATTTCATTACCTTAAACTACTCTAACTCTTTCACGGTCAAGGCGGCAATGCTTTGGAATTCGCTCACCACCCATGTAAAACAGGCTACGTCATTGGATTCTTTCGAGGCTCGTCTTCTCAAATTTGTCAGGGCAGTGGTTTGAGCTAGTACTCTTTAGTAGCTTATGTCCATGTAATATGTGTAGAATTAATAAGTATAGCATTTGTATTTACTGTTAAGTGTGTATATTGTTTATATATGTATGTGTATATATGTATGTATGTAATTAGGTATTTATGTATGTGGAATTTATATATATGTATATATATATATATATTAATCTATTATTAATTATGTAATGTAGTACTGTTACTTGTGAGTTTTATATTGTATATATGTAATTATTCATATTTCTCATTGGTTTTTGCCCTCGCCACTCTGCAGTAAAATATCCAATCACTCAAAGGTTGGCTAGTAGAGATCTCTTATAGAGATAAGCCCGCCTTTGTACATTTATAATTCTATATTTTTATGTTTATTGTATTGTTATTTACTATGAGTGTACAATAAAGAAATTACAAACAAACAAACTATTAAACCTCTTGACTGCGTGCGCAGGAAGGCCCCTCCTCACTCACCGAACCCAAGTATTTTAGCGCCTAAATATCCCATCGCTTCGAATCTACTGAGGCTAGGTACTCTGCAAAATCGCATCATTGGGGTCTTCCATAGGTTATATAAGTAAATATAAATAGGCAAAGACAAAACAGTTTAGTAAAATTTATTCCTCTGTTTATCAACTGATTTATAAAAAAAATTGGAAACAATAGGAAAAGAAAATTACTAACATGTAAATTCGTATTTTCGGTTTGATTATGGCAGAATTTCGAACATAGCGCGGATGCTATTAACTAATCAAAATATAATGAAGTTGACTGGAATAAGTACCTGTAAATAATAACCATATTAATCAAATAATTATATATCTACAATTATTTAATAGGAACTCGTTAAAATGACGTAATAATATAGTGCCTGAGGATTGTGCGCGCTTCTAGCCAATCTAATTTCATTTTTCGTACTGTTACATTCCATACACTAAGACTATCTATTCGAACGTCGATAAATATATATATATCAATATTCCACGTCAGCAGTAAGGTATTAAGTAAAAATACCAACTAGCATCACTTTTGCTGTTCTGATTAACCGTGCTCCCAGCCCAACAACGGCCCTAGTGTCTGTCGGTTGGCCTTCAGCAGAGTGTTCCCTCTTTAGAGTGCTCCTCCTCATCGCGTACTGACAACAACAACCAGGAGTTCTTCGCGAAGAGTAGTAAATACCTAAAGTAGCAGTGAATTGTAATATACAAATAAAGGTATTTACTGAGTCTGGAAGTGTTGTTTGTAGCTCTTATTGACTAGTTCACGATTCGACAACGCGTCAATTTTTTTTATACCACTAAGGTGGCAGTCGCCGTAGCCTACGGACATTTGCAACACCATGGGTCTCACTCATGCGTTGCCGACCCTCTTCACGCCTTTCCTGAAGAACCCCATGCTGACTTATCGGATTATTTATTAAAATATCCTCCCATTGGTCAGTAGGCTCGAATTGCTAACATAAATAGCGAAAACTTTTTGGATGGTAATTTTAATATTATTAATTATTTGCATTAATCTTATTCTTGTGAGTAATAAACATTCTTTAGACCGAAATCACATCTTGTACAGCTAGTACGTACGAGCTGGTCATGTTTAACACACGAAGTGCGATTGTAACTCTTATCACGTATGATATAGGAACGGTACAAAGGACATGGCACTTAGCTGTACTAGTAAGTGTCACATATGTGTTTAATCTTTTGACATCACACAATATGGTACAATTGGACGCGTGAGTTTAGTAGTGAGTGCGAGTTACAAGAAACATAATCTAGATTTCGACTTCCGCCTTCAACCTGGTCCAGCACCATAATATTTGTATATTTTTTACCGAATTTTTCAGGTTTAAAATTTTTACTACTGTTTCCAAATAATTTTTTTTGTTGCCGATTCTGGAACGCGTCAACAATTATTGAACAAAATAAAAAAATCGGTCGACTAACAACGAAAAAAAAAGATTCTGAACTGCTTTATATTGACCACTTCTGCATAGATTATTTGTGTCTTTACAGTGTACATACAAGGATACTGCAATTAAATGAAATATCACAATGAACCTAAGTGACCACTACTCGCAGTGTCCATCGCATATTCCATCTAGGATTTTAAACAGTGCATTAGGCAGCACTGAAGTTTAGGTAAAATTGTTAGAAATTTCATGAATACTTCGTATTTCCACCGTCTAAGTGGATATACTACAATAAGTGTGATATACAGTATAAAATTCAAAAGTTACCCAAATTGATGGATGCTAGAGATAGCCCTAAATATTTATTATTTCATTTCATTTGAATTTAATTTTAATCACCATTATTGCCATCATCATTTCATCTCAAGGACGTTCACTGTTGAACTTAGGCCCTCCCCTTATGGCTACATAACGAGTACTGTAGCGAGACATTGCCCTCGGGCGAGTGCTCGGTGGATATGAATGCTTTGACGAGTGCTCGGCGAACTGCTCGCATAGCAGAGAGGCGAGGCAGTCAATAAAACCATGATTTGTTGCTAGGCCGAGTACTCACTCCTTTGTTTCATTCTTCTTCCTCAGCAGCGACTTGTGCTCCCGCTCGGCGCGCACGAACCTACGCTCGGTTGTCATTCATTCGTTTATCAGTATCACCGAGCAATGAAAGTTATTTTTTTATTTCTGTATTTTCTGAATTTATTTCAATTAACATGATCAGTGGAGCTTAGTTACAACAATATTTTTTTTAGTGTTATAAAATCTTTGAATACCTGGAGTTCTATTAGTCTCCAGTAAGGTCTCAAAAGCGCCATGATTTTTTTTAGATATTCTCAATCCATTAAAAAGACTATTTGTTGCAGGACTCACCCTAAACTCCTTTTTTGTACAATATCTTTATAAATATCGTATCTTTTGTTGTCTTCGACTAGCAATCCCACATTTCTTCAAAAATATCTGTTAGAAGCTGGTTGAAAATCCGTTTAAAAACTTTTTTCTGCGGTTCGTTGTAGTCGGTCACTAGTAGTGTAGACACCGACTCTGTGTGGTGTCTCTCTTGCCCTAGTGACTATTTACTGTCTCGCTACTGTATTCGTTAAATGTAATCAAGTCATTAGACTCACAATGATTTGTCCTGTGCCGGTTGCATTCATCGGCTCCAGTTTGATTATACTTATTTGTCTCAAAAAATCGGCTTCTGTAGTGAGACAATATAACTGTGCAGACCGCATAATTTTCAAGATAGGTCTAATGTAAAATTGATATTATAATACCATCCAGTTAATATTTAACATAGTTGAATTCACGTACTTGGTACAAAATACGCTTTTATCATCGACTGGAGATCACCATGCGGTGGGAAACACTAAAAAGTAGATCTACTTCATAAGGCGTAGGGTTGACAGCATTGAGTGCACGACCGGGATTTCCAAGGACTGATATAACAGTTGTTTATTTTCGTTTTCCTTACTACCGTGCGTGGGAGGCACTGCGTTTAGACGCTAAGGTGCGATCCGAAGGGCTCCGATCGCGGGCACATGTGCATCATGTGGGTGCGATTCGGTTTTCACATGTGCGGTGCGTCTGTGTGCGCAGCGGTGCAGCGTTCGGAGCGGGTCGTGTTCGAATTGCGTAGCGAACAGTCGGCAACTAGGTCAGCAGGGCACGGCGCATACACGACGCGACTACCATCTATATACTCACTCATACAAAGACTCTACTATCTTAAGACGGTTCGTCATTTGGAATTACCCTTATTAACGATGCTTATCTACAAATTATTTCGTCCATTTATGTTACGTGAACGTCGAACCATCAATTAATATATTTTTTGTTATTGTATTAAAATGCGATGGTACATCTACACTAGAGGCTGGTAATTGGTGGTGTTTGGGTGTCACCATTATCGTATTGCTATAATTGAACATCACGTTTCCGAGTGGCCGACTGTTGATAGTCGCCTTGGCACACTTTTAAGTTTCGTTAGCAGAGCCGTGGGCAGTTGATTTTTTCTAACTTTTTCACCAGCATGTACAAAGTTGACCGTGTACGGTCATAAGTTTCGCAAACATTTTGCGTCCGTGTAACTTGTTTGAATTATATTTTAGTCATAAACTTTTAGTAGGTCCGTTGATGAGTTTAAAATCACAATATTCAGAATGGCAACTATTTAGTTCTTCCTTCATTGTATGGAAGGTTTACAGAGTATGTAATTTTCTGTTGTTTAAATCACAGTTATGATGACTGTTAAGCGAATTACGTGTTCAATATTTAATAGCACTTACAAAGATTATTATTACAATTCTAACAATAGTGATATTAATCACGTGTATTGTCGAACATGGAGGTATGTTTAAAATCACGTGTTGATGTTTAATCAGCATCACATTTTCAGAAGTCTAGTGCATTCTTTGTTACTTATATAAGTAGTTGATAATTTAGTGAATCATTAATAGTAGTAATATTGTTTTTGTTTAGTTCTTAACGTCCTGATGATGTTGAGAAACCTTTTTCTATTTGTTAAAGTTAAAATTATGCTAATAGAAATTTCGATAAACATATGAGCGTAATATTTTTACTTCATTGTTACTCAGCGTCGAATATATTTTAGTTGCTTTTGTTGGTCATTGAATAAATTATGATCATCAAGCAAAAGTGTTCAGTGATTTCGATGTTGTGTCTGATACTATTAAACAGCTTAGCTTCCTCGGAACAACAAAGAGTCCTTTCTATTCTGTATAAGTCGGATGACATTGTAGTCATTTACATCTAGTGTTATCTATTATTTCGTAGTAATGATGGTATTTAGAAATATGAAGCACAATAAAATATAAACGATCAAATTGATAAGATGATATTGTTAAGTCACTCACTCGCTTCACCGCATAGTGCTTGGTTTTAGTAGAAAATGTGTCACCTAAATATTTTATTGGCAGAAATGATAAATGTTGGCGATGGTTTGATAAAATTTGTACTAGTTGATAGGTTATTGTGTCATGATATGAAAGACAAGTAGAATATGTCTGCTGCTTTACAATGGAGTTTATAGATTGGCCTATTAGGAAATTAAAAGATTTCAAGGTGCCTGCGGACCGACCAACCTTATGGTAAGAATATGTTTCTACATCTGTTTTGAACTATGACGTAGAATCTAAGAAGATGCACGCAAGGATGTACCGAATTTTCTGAAATACGGTCAACATTTGGGATAAGCCGAAGTATTTGATCTCTTTCTTGAAGTGGTCACTTCAAATAAGAGATCGACAGAGACGTTGGATTGAAATGACTTGGCGTGAGGCAACTATTTTTGTATTCTCATAATCATACCACAGCTGTTTGAGAAGCTGTATTGAGTGTTTTCGCATACAGCATCTTGAATACCCTCCAGTACTGGCGTGAATGGCTCTCTAGTGCCACTGGGAACGTTTTCATACTACTCGTAGCTCGATGAACAACGCCATTTGTCCTCGACACCGACACGGTCATCATCGCAGGGTTATGCAACTATCAACATTTTGAAGAGACCTGGTTTAGATAGAGTGTAAAGCTGTTAGGGAGTTATATGAGAGGAATTTATTACCTTTCAAAGTGAATAGCAAATTATATATACCGATTTATTACAAAGTTTGCTTACCGCGGCGTCCAGTGACACTGTTTTAAAAGAATGTGTAAATGCGGCATTACGTCGCAACACTGGAGGTCCGTTTCGAAACATTCATATACTTCTAATCTTGCTTTATTTATATGATGCATTGGCGAAACATTTGTTCTGTGAGCGGTACCGACGTATAACGTAGTCAGGACGTGTAATGTTGGTATAACGCCGCTGTAGTTAGTGTTTGTCGTCACGTATTATAACTGCACTTTGAACCCTTTCGTTTCATAACGTCTAAAGTATTAAAACGACCGTATTATCAAAATGTATATTTATCCATTGGGTCCAAAATATTAATTTACATTTATATTACTGTGTTATTTTACTATTTACCTTAATTTATTTACGGTTATTTTTCTTCATTTAATACTATGATACTTTTGATTCATGGACGTTTTTAACTCGACATTTACAATAAATGGACATTTTGATAAAATGGTCATTTTTATACTTAGACCTTATGAATCGAAAGCCTTTGGTAACATTAGGGATTTCGTAGTATAATAGGACCAATCTGTGTAACTGCAGAGATACAAGATAGTAGGATTAACTGGAAGTATATATTAGAAATCGTAGTAAAGACGCGCGGTCGGTACTCGATTCTAAGCGCATAGTTCGCAGTTAATCAGCTACGAGTGGAATTACGCAGTCCTTAGTAATTTTTAAGCTGTGTGTATACTGCTCGCTCACATCGATCTTCTCGCGTTTTGACGCGAGCCTTGTTCGTTATGTCAAATTAGGCTTAAGTGAGCTATTGATCTACTGCTTATACTTCAGCTGTGGTGCATGTGCGTGGCGTTGCTCGGTGCAGCGGAGTAGCAGTACATAGGAGCGGGCATGCGCGGGCATGCGCGGGCGCAGACGCCTGCACCCCTGCGTGTTGCCCGGTCGATGACTCCCCCAAGTCCGAGCCCATGCTAATGACCTCCACGATGTGCGCTCTCCATTACAAACATCCATAATTGCAATAATTGGTGCACATTTCATGTACAAAGGCAGTTAAGGCGAAGATAATTGAAACTTAATTTTATCCTGTTGGTATTAAGTACAGTGATTAATTTTGCGTTGCAAATATCTGTATCAGCCGTGAATGCTATTAACGATAACATAATAATAAACATTTTATTCATATATGATAACAGTGACTTGTCATTGACAATCTGGTGCATAACATATTGCCTTAGATTTTACACAAAAGTATGAACAAAAGAAATTAACGAATTGACTGACATTTCAATGAACAGCACATACTGCTTGCAAAAGTAGTCGGAAAATATTAAAGCAAATTGCGGTGTTAAGTGGTAAAATTTACTTCACCGATAAGCGGTGCATCCTGTCGGCATAAGCAACCGATTGGCTGAAAAGTTCCGCCTTATAAGATCAACCAAAGACACAACTAAATACCAACTGTTTTAGATAAACCCCTTGATGAAAATGTAATGTTTCAGGGCAAAATATCTGAGCGTTTAGAGACTACTGACGATGGGAGGATATTTGGACCAATTAGACGATAAGTGCCGCAATGTTGATCCGTGAACTAGCCAATAAGAGCTACATGTTCTATTTTACCCTCTAGACCCGTAGCGGCGAATTAAGTTACTACACAAAACCGTATGATCGGTTCTCTATAGATTATTTCCTTCATGGGTTGTTGTGTTACTTCGAGTGAGTGAGATTTTCAGTCTTTCTGTCCGAACCAACGGAGCACGCCTCTTCTAATTTTAACACCAACACAATTTTTCAATCCAACTATTTGTTACATCATCATTCCACCGTGTGTATTTTACTTTCATGCTCCCAGCCCATGCCATACCCAGCCGTTTCCATACGTTAGCGTTGGAACCAGCACCACTTTGTATAGCGAGCTGTGCCTTCTGGCTCAAATTTTTACTGCCAAGAAGTTTTTATAACTCCCTCTTCACAGTATTCCCGGCATTCAATCATCTTTCCACGATGTTTCTTCCATCATCCTATAAATTATGATATCCTTCAATAATACTTTACATCCTTGATTTCCTCCGATGAATTGATGGCATATTTAAATTTTCAATCCCCACTCGTTCGTTAGGCAGACTGCAGCCGTCTGTGAAGCGTCATTACTTGTAATGACTTTAGTCCACAAAACATGAAAACTGTTTAGATAAGTGTGTTTTTGCTAGTTTAACAAGTGTCTCGACGGGCTGGCGGGCTCCGCCGGCGACCTTGGCGCGGGACGCACGCTGATCGGGTGCTCGGTTTGGCGGGCGCGTTCCACTTTTGCCATGTAGCTCTCTCTTGTTACGCAAACCTGTCGTTATGCATATTATGTTTTGCCTCTACGAAATCGTATTTTACGTTCTGATACCACTTTCTATCAGAATAATCATTTCCTGCAGGTGAGTGCGTCATGTTTTTCAAAAGTTCTCGTACTGAAGTTGAAAACATGTTTTTAACGCTGAATTCTATGTAAACCTATAATCATTTTAATAACAACAGATACCAAATGTATACACTACAGTGTTAATTTATATATTACTAGTCCTGTAGAGAGTGTTCCGTAGCACATTGGTGTACTGCAGGCGTTATAAGGTGTGTCACGGATAAATGGCAAGTTTTGTCAGAAAGATATGAACATATTACGTACACAATAGGCGAGAGTTATAAGAGCGAGACGCTTACTTGCGCGAGGAGCGAAATCAAATCGCTTTAATTAAATCAACATTCGGTTTTCCAACGGTGTACATATAATGACAGCTTTACACTCTCGTCGAGGCACCGCGAGGTGTGACGAATGCAAGAGAGTAGTGAGAGTACATACCACACTCGCTTCTTCTCGTTTTGTCCCTCCTCGCCTAACGTTCTCCGTTTCGTGTCGGTTTTTGTGCATGAGTCAAAGGGTCTTATCCTCGGGAGGAGAGGCGAGTGCATAACTTTATACTTTCGCGCTTCATTAATTCAGTTTAACTTAGCGTAAGCTTTCTAACCGTGCAGACGTTTGACTACATCACCACCTCTGTTTACGGCGTTCGCAATCGACCGAATGAACGAGAGTGTACAGGGTTGCACTTGTCACACTTGATTCTCGCGGAAGTGCTCTCGGCGAGACATGGCAAGAGCACTCGCGGTAGAGTGTACAGCCCAAGCCGCCATAAACTTTCTTGATTTGATAGGTGTACCTTGAACGCAAAGTTTTGCGGAACACTACTACAGGGTGACTCTTTAACCAATTCCGATATATCAAAGTTGGAATAAGATTCTCAGGTCATGACAGTAGCCCAGATTGGTTTGATCTTGACGGTCGATTGTCTTGGCCGACACAAATAATGTGCAATTCCACGCTGACAACATTATAGTACAGATTACGAAATATTAATCAGAACTTCCACATTGGAATTGGACTGGAAATTAGCGTTAAGAGTAATCCGATTGATTGGTTCTGTAGTAAGTATTCCTGAGTTGGCCCGTTTTCCTAATCCATTAGAATTGGCGGAGTCTTGGGTAAGGTGACAACTCATTCGAAATATAATTTCGGGTGTGACGTGCAGGATTCCTCACGATGTTTTCCTTCACCGCCGAGCAAGTGATACATAATAAATACATACAAATACATACATTTGAAAACACGAATTTAGTGGTACATTCCAGGATTCGAACCGGAGTTCTGTTGGTCACTAAGCCGGTTCTTTATCACTGCTCCTTTGATCTGTAGTACCCCTGAGCGAGTTAAACGAGACGCAATAACAGTGCGGGGGGTAAATTGGGACGAAACGTTGACACACATTCAAACGCTACGTTACAACACGTGGCCGTATACAGTCGAGGGAATCTGGTAAACTGTTGTGGAGTTAAAAACTAGGCCCTACTTCGACGAAATGTGAATTATCATGCACATTAGCTTTTTGTTGGCTTACTTTCCAACTAGGTACACCCCATAGCCCTTAAAGAATAATCTTATTTGATTTTTGTGAAATATAAAAAAATCTAGTCCCAAAGTAAGCGAAGCTTGTGTTATGGGTACGAGACGTAAATACATTTTCATTTTGTAAATATATACTTATGATACATAGCAAACACCCAGACCAAGACAAACAACCATGTTTTTGTTTGTCCTGTGTGGGAATCGAACCCACGAGCGTTAGTGTCAAAGTAGTGTTACTAACCACTGCGCCACCGAGCTCGTCTGATGAATAATTATGGCTGTATACAGTATATCGCGAGAGTCCTGAAAAGCTAGGCTCTATGATACCATCTTGAGAGGATCTTGTATTTTTATGTTTAATTGATGGAAAGTGATTTATCTATTTAGATGGAAAATGCCCGATTTATCTTAATAAAATTGTTAGGGTTTGAATTTGATATTAACTCTTGAATTCAAATTTATTTTCTACTCGATATACCTATGCAATTTTCATTAACAACGCGCGAATGAATTCTCTGGTTGGAAATGACCGTGGGAATATCTGCTCACATTCGGGTAGATAATACATTTGTTTTCTATTGTAGTGGTATAATGATGATATTTCTATAATTTTATCTCATAATTATTGTTGTTAACTTCCTCAACATTGACCCAATTTCTTATATACAACGTCTCGAGACGTACAACAGTACGGCCCATCTGATATAAATTGGTCAACGTACGCCTATGAACGCTTGCAAAGCAAGAAGTTTCGTTTGCACTAAACCACTGCCACTGCTCATTCGCTACTGCCACTGCCCTTCGAAACCCGGGTGGTCGAATACGACCGCAAAATGTATGGGAAAACGTATATAACGGGTTCTGACTGCTCAATACAAAAAATCCTCGGGAGCTTGCTGGTAACCTCGCTGACTCGTAGGAACGCAACAACCCTCGAGAGAGTGTTATTTGGCTACAGTTTTCTGTGACTTGCAGGAACATCTCCAATCTAGTTCACTCTCTCTTAAAAAATATTATTGGTGAGATAGGGATCCTTCTTCAATAGTATAGGGTTTAGTACGTACTTCGCCACGCTGTTCCACTGCGGGTTGACGGACTGTCAAGACGTCCTAACGCAATTAACTTGGCGTATTGACAGTCATCTAACGACAATTCCCATTACCGACTGCTTTACGTACCGTCCGAGGAGCTTGACTATCGATGGGTACATAACATAACCCATCTATCCGTAGTCAAGTCACGGTCGACGTTTAATTTGCACACTCGGCAGTAACTGATATTTTATATATTACGTCAGGAAGCATACAAGTATACGGCCCATCTGATGTAAAGCGGTTACCAATGAACGCTTGCAACACATGATCACTCGCGCGATGCCACCACTGCTTAGGACCTCATTCACACACTGGAACGCAACAACCCTTCAGGGAGTTGTTATTTTGCCTGCAATTTTTTTATGAGGTACCTGTAATGATGCTATCAGCGCATTGTAGAAATATAAGTAGGATAACTTCAAAGAAAGATATCGTTCCATTCACACAGTTATACGATGTAAAGGACATTCTCAGTCAAACGAGTCGGATGGTTCTTTGAAATGACTGGTCTTTGGCGCCGATACCGAGAACGTTGTTAATTGTGTCAAATAAGACCAAGGTGCTCTAATAAATTTACTGTCATCTCTCTGCTGTGCCATCTACCGGACTCTTCGGCTACGTCCTCAGTTTGTAATAATCCCCGTGTTTCTTTACAGGGCCCCCTGCGATCCTGACACCCGAGGAACGAGAGCAGCTTGGCAAGGAAAGCCACACACCGCCGGTACAGCAAGCCAGATATAAAAAGCGTCTAAATTAAATCGTTTAGTGCACCACACTGTACTGTGAGACTCGGTGTTACCATAAACAAGTGCAATATACTGTTAGTGCAATATTACTATTGACACAAGTGAAGTGATTAGACTTGTTGTTACGTTCAAGTGAATTTTTTGTGAACAATGGAGCGTGAATCGAATCCAATGGAGGCTTTGTGCCGTTCCGGCTGCGGGTTCTATGGCAACCCGTCTACAGATGGACTCTGCTCAGTTTGCTTTAAGGTAGGCCCTTTGTCGTTTTGAGGTTCACATCGCAGGTATACAATGCGTCCGTTTCGCATTTTGTGTAAAAAGGGCTTGCATTGTAAACTCACCTTGATAATGTGTGCGTAATGTATGACGCACATTTGTCGCGTGTTTCAACAGAATTTACTATGTGCACCTTGTGTCTGCTTTACCGTTGTCGTTCGAAAAACCATTCTAGTTTGTTTTAAGATTATCTCGTGTATTTTTGATTATACAAAGGACTCCCTTATATAAACAAAAATATACAAAGGACTCGTAAGAGTCAGAAAGACCCGAGGAAAATGACAGTTGAAAATTTTGACACAATAGATACATTTTCTCTAAACTTGTAAATATGAAACAAATATTTAGAAAATGCATAACAAGCAAGAATGCGAAAATTGAGTATCTAATAGATACTAAATATATCTTTTGACTGATATTTTATCAAGTGACTTGTGATATTTATTTCAAATTATATTTAAAGTTAAACATGTGTATGGAGAATGTATGTACATCTGGTAAGCTAAAGACTTGCAAATGCAAGTCTTTCCGGCACAGATGTGGATGATTGCTGGAAAGTTCTGAAAGAAAGTATGGTGGATAGTGCAAAAGAAGCATGTGGATGCGCAAAGAGGCATAAAACATTGAAAGGGGATGCCTGGTGGGATGCGGAGGTCGAATCCTCCGTAGCAAGAAAGAGGAAAGCGTGGCTGGATTATGTATCATCTTTGCCCTTAAATGAAAGTATGAGAGAGAAGAAGAAAGAAATGTACCGTCAATGCAAGAATGAAACCAAGGCTTTAGTGAAAGAGAAGCGTGAAAGACAAATTATGAATGAGGAAGAGAGGCTGACGAGAAACTTCGAGGCAAATACCAAACTCTTTTGGAGAGAGGTAAAGAAGTCTCGAGGTGGTTCGTCGGCATCCAGTATGAACAAGATTAAGTCTAAAGCTGGTATCATTCTTGCAAACACTCAGGAAGTGTTAGAACGGTGGAGTGAATATTTTGAAGAAATGTACGAATATGCCTCGGACGCTGACAATGAGAGTGAGTCTGATGCTCACTCCGCGTTGACGGCGTCCGATGAAGGTATAACTATGGATGAGATAGAATGGTCGATACGAAGTTTGAAAAATGGAAAGTCTGCGGGAATTGATATGATTACAGCTGAGATGATCAAACTAGGTGGCACTTACGTCCGGGACGCCTTCTGGTACTTATGCAACCTTTGCTGGAGAACTGGAAGGGTCCCAATGGACTGGGGACGCGCAGTCATCGTACCCTTGTATAAAGGCAAGGGATCACGCATGGACTGCGCCAACTATAGGGCCATCAGTTTGATCAGCTTAGCAGCAAAAGTATATGGAAAGATAATTGAAAGGAGAATGAGGGTGAAATCTGACGAAATGCTGTGGGAGGCACAAGGAGGATTCCGAAATGGAAGGGGATGTACGGATCAAGTTTTCTCGCTCCGCAATATCGTAGAGAAGCATCTGGCCACAGACCAGAAGGTTTTCTGCGGTTTTGTGGATCTTGAGAAGGCATTTGATAGGGTTGTGCGAAAGGAACTGTGGTGCATATTGCCGAGATATGGGATTGACGGCTCACTGCTGCGTGCTGTGCAGTCCACCTACAAGGATTGCTCAGCATGTGTGCGAATAGATGGCAACATGTCACCCTGGTTTGATGTCAAAATTGGTGTCAAACAGGGTTGCATGTTGTCTGCTAGGCTGTTTATTCTGTATCTCGATAGTTGTCTACAGAGAATAAGATCGACGAATGTAGGATTACGCATGGGTGACCTAGTGGTGAACTGTCTGCTGTATGCAGATGATGCTGTCCTGTTAGCAGAAACACCATCTGAGCTGCAAACACTAGTCACAATGATGAAAGACGAATGTATGAAGGAAGGCTTACTATTGAATGCGAATAAAACAAAGATTATGGTATTTGAAAGAGAAGAAACCAGAACCAATGTAAGAATTACGGTAGATGATGAAGTGTTGGAACAAGTGAATGAGTTTGTATATCTTGGATGCGCTTTCAGCAGGGATGGAAGGTACACCGCAGATGTGGAAAGGCGAGTGAGTGCTGGGAATAGTGTGAATGGAGCGTTGGGAAAACTTCTTGGCAGTAAAAACCTGAGCCAGAAGGCGCAGCTGGCTATACACAATGCAGTGCTGGTCCCAACGCTTACTTATGGAAGCGAGAGCTGGGTATGGCAGAGAGAGCATGAAAGTAGGATAAACGCGGTTGAAATGCGAGCGTTGCGCAAAATCTGTGGTGTAACGCTTGCAGACCGTATCCGCAATGATGAGGTTAGAAGCAGAGTTGGTCTGAAAGAGAGCGTCGGTGTTAAAATAAGAAGAGGCATGCTCCGTTGGTTCGGACATGTAGAAAGATTGCAGGATGAAAGAATGACGAAGCAGATATACAATGCAAAAGTGGAAGGATGTAGGAGCCGAGGAAGGCCAAGACTTACCTATCATGATCAGATTGGTCGTGTTCTATCAGAAGGTGATGTCAGGAGCCCTAGAAACCGGCGAGCGTGCATGAAAAGAGCAATGAATGTGAAAGAAGCGAGTGAGGTATGTAAGGATCGAGTCGCGTGGCGCTCGGTTCTCTCTGCCTACCCCGTAAGGGATTTGGCGTGAAGTTATAGATAGAAACATTCGAATGTAGAATGCTTACAGACTTCGCTCACCATGTAGACGTAAGAGACATAAGAAAACTGTTTTTTTTTTGGTGGGTTGCACATTTAGATTGAATGCCAGATAAAAGCAAGACTAAACAGATTTATGATCATGCACAAATTGGTCGTGTTTTATCAGGACCCCAAATGACTTTCGAGCGTGCATGAAAATAGCTATGAATATTAAAGAAGCTAGTGAGGTGGGTAAGAAGCGAGTCACTCAGTTGTATCTGTCTACCCAGTAGGGCGCTTGGCGTGAAGTTATCGACAGAGAACTTACCAGTCGATGAATAAATGAACTTCTGGTAAAACAGAGAAATGTCAAAGAAATTATTAATAAGCAAGTGGACTAGGGATCTAAATAACAACTCTCCATGGAGGGTATTGTCAGCGAGCATAGG
Source organism: Pyralis farinalis (assembly GCA_947507595.1). Classification (NCBI taxonomy): domain Eukaryota; kingdom Metazoa; phylum Arthropoda; class Insecta; order Lepidoptera; family Pyralidae; genus Pyralis; species Pyralis farinalis. Next base: position 7,793,335 of record OX382270.1, read on the forward strand.
TAACATACATAACATATATACATATATATCAGGCGTGTATAGCCCACGTTGTATAGCAATATATTTTGGTAGTAAAGTGATTAAGTGACTGCAATCAGTTCTATTCAGCGCCGTGCTCTGTCATTTGATGTCAACAGTCAACATCGTAGACGATAAAGACTATAAGGTACTGTATAACATACACTTTGATGTCAGTTACATCATCAAGGTTATACAACTTTCCTCTTTTTTAAGTTCATCCCGAGTTCCATCTGACGCTGTTGTACTTCTTTATCTCAATACCCACTAGCGAAACATTGTTATATACCATACTGAACTGTATCTCTACAACATATTACACAATTTTCTATCAAGACTAAAAAATACGCAGGTCGCTTTTATTCGGGCGTCTGCTTTAATCTCGGTAGAAAATTGCCCATTATCTTGAAGAGATAGAGATCAATATGCGATATAAAAAATATATTGACGCTTTGCTTCGACTCTGCATCAGTGGGAATTGGGGACTGGAACATTTCTTGAGATTATTAGTAATCTATGATACTAATAATATCTATGTAATAATAACACAGCAACTCCTTAGGAGCTTACTGGTGACCTCACGCAGGTCATAACAATTCTCCAAGTGGTTGTTATTTGATTGTGGTTTTCTGTGACTTCCCCAGACGGCCTACCATAACACCCAGACCAAGACAAACAGACATGTTCATGCTACTGCGCTACCGAATTCGTCATTTATACATGATGGTACTATAAAATTAATCAAAAATCCGATAATTACCTTGTAATGCAACAACAGGTAAAAAAATCATGTGTCAATCATCATCAATCATGAGTCATGTGGCGCTCTGTTCTCTCGATTACGAGCTAATTCAATATAAATTAATCTGATATTTTATGTTTTATCATTAAAAAACATAATGTTTTTGGGACACATTTATAACCGTTGCCTGATCTTGTGGCACTTTCATTGAGTCGATTCAAGTAATCACCATTTAGTAAGAATGTGCAAGGCACATTACATAAACAAGAGAACGGAAAGCCGGAAAGGCGTACCCTACATGTTAGCGATAACCGTTTTGGAAATACGAGGTAAACTTGCTCGTTATGGTCGACAAGTAATCAGTTTTGTGTAATGGGTAGTCCTTGCTGATGACGAAGCCATAGTAAGATCTTGTTAGTTATATTACCTGCGCGCATAAATGCATAATTGTCTAAATCCTGACAAAAATAGCAGTTTGTATGGCAAATTTATTTAAACTAGTCCATATTGAATATTACAATTCACCTCGACTTTCTAGCTTCATAAAGCTGTTTTATATCGTTAAAACTACTGAACCTTTTTTATCGCCGCATTAATTTGAAACTTATATACATACTTATTACACTCTGGTTTATGGTTAAATTGTTCTTGGTTTCTTTGAAGTGTTATCTTTTACTATTGTGTTATTATTTATGGAACATCTATTAAACACAGCTTGGTGTTAAAAAAAAACTGGAGAGTTTTATGTTTGTATTTATGTTTTTCACTCGGTACGTATCGGCTACGAGCATAATTAAGCTTTTAATTGCCAAACGCCCGCAATACATTTAGTATCAATCGCGAGATGTCACCTCTGCTGCTAACAGTAACTCCTTAGCTTACCTGTTACCTCACTCACTCACGCACGAACACAACGACCCTCTAGGGAGCTGCTATTCGGCTGCGGTTTTCTGTGAGGTGTACTTCCCCAGACGGGAATGCGCCCTACCTCTTTTAAAACACCCAGACTAATACAAATAGGCAACAAATGTGTAGCGTTACTAACCACGGCGCCACCGAGCTCGTCAAATTTTTCAAGGTTCCTAGCGCTCATGGCGCCATCTTCTGGTAACAACCGATCCATTTGGTCGTGCTAGTATATAGTCTAGGCCTAGAAACTATACAATATTTTAAGAAAAGTAAAATACTGATAACATTGTACTTTTTTTTAGATATGGTTCTATAGTTGTACAGTTGGTTGCTTTTATCGTTAATGTACACACATGTACACAAGTGACGCGATAGCTATTAACGATGAAGCAGATATGGTAGATAAGCCAGACTATAGATCTTATATATTATCGTATAAGTATTTATTCAGCCAATTGTTGACCAGTTGCCAAAATCGTTAATAACCTCAATAATTTATTGCTGATAACAACTTTGATATATTTAATCGGATGTTATATTGCGGAAGTCAAATTTGAATTGGAATTGTGACGCAATATTAAACAACTATATGTTCATCCCAAATACCCTTAGGGTAGGGGTAGGCAGAGATAGCAATTCGTTCTGTAATGCTTACTTACTTTTATCAACAGTAATTATTTGTAATTTTGCATACGAAGATTCGAGAGCTGACAGAATGAGTCAATAATTCTGTTGTATAGAGCTGAAGATTTTGTATGTTTAGATGCTATGAGTGACGTCACCTGATGCACTTGTCACACGATACTTCAATATTTCTATATAGATAATAGGAACAGTTACGCATTGGGTGGGCTGTGTGCTTGTTTACCTATAAATCTGGTATCGACTTTTATTCCTTTATGTGCGGCTAAGGTAGGACCTGATGGTAAACAGTTATCATAGCACCAGTTGGAAAATACCGGGGCATGCCTCGTGGATTACTAAACCTGTAAAATTCCCACCTTATTCGAAAAAGATTTTTGTTTTGTTTTATTTTATTCAGGACAACAAAGAGCAAGTACAATAAAATATTACGTAAACAATGTTCCTAAGGTTATGTTAAGTTATTGTACAGCCAACACCGTTATCCACAAATATACTTAAATAGTGTTACAAACAGATGGAGCTAGAAACAGTAACTAAGCGACACTGTATATGATTAAATTATATATAAGCATTTTACAAGGACTTTAGAATATCAATGACCTGTCTTTTAAATATAGGCTTAGATAATGAAAAGATGTCGATAGAATTGAAGCAATCATTTATACTGCGCAGTGGTGCACGTATACCAGCATTAGTTTTACAGTTCTGAAGCATAAATAAGCGATGAGGATATTTATCACGTATACGCTGAGAATTACTAGAGATACGATAATACACTGATTAGTTAAATTTACACAATCAAATTCATTATGACACAACTTTAACAAACATATAGAATCAAGAAGTAACCTTCTATCTCTCAAAGAAAGAATTTTAAATGGACAGAAACAGGAGTCAACTGATTTAAAGATGCTGTAAGTCTCGTAGGAGACCTCGGCTTGGAGTTTATTCCACAATCTCTTAACGGTTTTTGGAAAAAATCCCTCTGAAACCGCACAATACTCGAGCCGACTAATGGTTCTGGCGTGTCTCCTCCTTTTTTGTTGCCTAGTTTGAATTTCGAACGTAATACGCTCCATCAGTGCACTGCAAAATTCTTTTTTGTTGTCTACGAGGGCGGGTCAATGAGGTCGTGATTTTTTTAATTTCCCGCCTCTTAACTGAAAGAGCAACACTGCTCCTGTCAATTGGTAACTATCAGTTGACTCCTGTCAAAATTTGAACACGCTGCGTCGTTTAGTTTGTGTTTGACAGCCATTGATAGCAGACCGTGTGTTTAGAGAAGAAAATGGAAAAAAGTGAATTTCGTGTGCTCATTAAGCATTATTTTTTTGTGGAAAAAACCATCACTCAAACCAAGGCTAAGCTTGATAAATACTATGGGGACTGCATCATCAATTTCAATGGTAAAGAAGTGGTTCACTGAATTTCGTTGCTGCCGAACAAGCACGGTAGATGCCGAACGTCTGGACGCCCAGTAGAGGTCTCTACACTTGAAACAATTGAAGAAAATCGATGTGGTGTTGGGCGATCAGAGATTGAAAGTGAGAGGGAGATTGTGGAAGCCATAGGCATCTCACATGTCTCTAGTAGTTACAATTTTGAATGATCACTTGAGTATGAGAAAGCTTTCCGCAAGATGCGTTTGCTCACAATCGACCACAAACGCAATCGTGTGACAACTTCGCAGTGTTTGGCGTTGTTCAACCGCAATATGGACGAGTTTTTGCGCCGTTTCGTAATTATGGATGAAAAGTGGATCCACCACAACACACTAGAGACCAATCAGCAGTCAAAACAGTGGGAGAAACCCACTGTTTTGTGGTGTGAATCGGCGCCAAAGAATACCAAGGTGGGTTTGTCAGCCAATAAAGTCATGGCGCGTCCGTTTTTTGGGATGCACCCGGTATAATCCACATTGACTACCTTCAAAAGGGCAAAACAGTCAATGGCGAATATTATGCCAACTTATTGGGTCGATTTAATGACGATTTTAAAAAAAACATTTGGCCAAGATAAAAGTTCTATAAAATATTGGAGAAACGTTTGACAAAGTGTATACGGAAAAATTAAAAGTCGTTTTTTCTAAGATGTAACATATTTATTTAATTAAAATATTTACCCTCATTATCTATACATTGCTGCCATCTAATTGGAAGTTTATTCATGCCCTTACGATGGAACGCCGGGGATCTAGATTCGACAAACTGTATGAAAGCATCTTGTAACAACCTCCTGGGAAGAATTTTTTACCACGTAGAAAATTGTCCAAATCACGGAAAAAATGATAGACACATTTTTTACTTGGACATAAATTAAAAACCTCATATCATGTGAAAAAAGTTTCACTCGAAAATCTCACACCATGAAGGTTTAATGTCAATTCAAAGTATCTGTTACGCACTTTAAAACGGCAATTTCATACTTTAACCCCTATTATAAATACGTTCCAGCAGCAGTGTATAAATTTTGAACGCTAGACGTTTATACTCAGTGTGTTTCACTTTACTGTACCCGTTTTCGAATGTATTTTGAAAATTCCTGTGCATGTTTGAGAAAATAAGTCGTCCTCAGATTATTAATTGGATTACACGGTGCTCCGAATAGATACCGACAGCGATGTAGAAGTGAAATATGACAGTAAATACTACGCCTCAATAGGCGTAGTCTAGACGAGTCTGTGTCAGTCTCAATTGCAACCAGATTTGTCTGTCACAGTCACGTGCCGTCCGTTCTTTTGAACCTTGTTCATAATACAATGAAAAATGCCATTTTGTCTAGTACATTTTGTGCAGAAACAATATTACAAAGAAATACATTAGCGTCGCAAACACCAAGTGACATGTGACGCTAAATTGTGTAAAATGACGCAGTGTTGTAAAGTTTTCTTAATTTCAGCGTAAAATAAAATGTAATTTTGTGGCTTCAGAGTTGGTCTGAAAGCTCTCTTTCAGACCGACTTTGTTTCTAATATCATCATTGCGAACGCAGTATAACCTTTTGTTGATGTTAAAATAAGAAGAGACATGCTTAGCCGTTACATTGGACACCTAGAAAGAATGGAGGAAGAAAGAATTACGAGACAGATGTGCAGGCAGGTTGGCGACTATCGTCAAACCCTCGTTTGCTATATAGCCCATTGTCATATAGCGTAGCGGGTTAACCGCTGAAAATGACGTAGAGCCTCTTACACCCAAAATGTATGTATAACAATAGTTAATGAGCTGTGATGAATTGAATAGTTCTATAAAAATATCAATAATGTGGAAACCAGTGTTTATCTACGTGGGAACATTGAATGATGTCATTTTATGTTTTAAACTTACGTTTTATCTATCTATCTATAACTTCGCGCCAAATCCCTTGCGGGGTAGACTGAGTGTACCGAGTAACCGTGACATGTAGCGGTCCTTACACCTCGTTCGCTTCTTTAATATCTAGATCTCTTTTCATGCACGCTCGCCGGTTCCCACGGCTCGTACTTGACTTTCTGATAATACACGACCAATTTGGTCGTTGTAGCTGAGTCTTGGCCTTCCTCCTTCTACTTTCGCAGAAATTTATTTATATACCTAGTCCGGCCTAAGCTCTGTTACAAATGAATATGCATTTTTTATGGAGTAATGTAATATTACTAAAACTTATATGTACATATTTGTGGAAGTCTCAGCAAAAAATGAAAAAAAAAAATTCTATTCGAAATGGCCACATTTGGCTTTGATACAGGCCTTTAATCTGTCTGGCCACAAATATATGGATTTACGCACTGTTTCCATCGGAAATTTAGCCACTGCTTGCTCCAGAGATTTCTTAAGAGACAATGTCGCGTGTCGTTTCGAGTAGGCCATGTCCTCTAAAACTGACCATAATTCGTAGTCGGGTTCAGATCTGGGTTAGACAAGGGCCAGTCTTTAGTTCTTATAAAGTCCGGAACGTTAGTTCGAGTTAGGCTTGGTAAGTCAACGGTTCATTTTTAAAAAGTGTATTACTGAGAGGTTTCACAACACGATCCAAGACAGGCTCTTGTTACACTTTGCCTGAAGACTTCACACCTTTTCACAAAAATGAAGCTTTGTGACTCTTTGATAAGACACCCCCCACCAAACCATTATAAACGCAGGATGATGACCACGTTTTACCTTTCCGGTCATTTAGGCGGCTTCTTTAGAACTGTGTGCTCACACTTTGTCATTTTGCTTGTTGTAGTGCTCTTCAATGTTGAAAATTTTTTCGTTAGTAAAAAGGATATTTCTGTGCCTTTCAGCGGGATTGAAGGCGTTTTGATCGATCCACTCTCTTCAATTGTAGGGATTGATAATAGGGCATGTCCTGTATATAGACGATAAGCACCGAGCTTCAGGTTTTGTTTTATTATACGCGACAGAGTCCTAGCGGGAATCTTCATTTCTCGCGATAAGATTTTTGTTTCCTAATGGGGTTTCAGCGAATTCTGGCTTTAACACCATTAACAGCCTTTGTATTTCTAATAGCACGCAATCGCCCCGATCGTTTATTATCTTCAACAGAGGAAGTGTTGGTATATCTGTCGATAGTACGATATACGATCATACGGCTGATACCAAGCTTTTCAAGCGTTTTGAATATGACCGACGGCTCCAACCCACTTTGTGCAAGGCAATCACTGCAATCCTATTTTCTTTAATACCCACTATTCCATATTGTAATTAGCTAATAAACACGAAGAAAAATATGTAAAACGCCAGGAAATCGAAGTTTTTAACATAATAAACGCGTTCCAAATTCATAATAATTAAGAGTTGAGAAAAATAAAAGTTTCTATGCAACAGTATTTATGGCCAGACTAATGATTTATAGATATATGAACAAATCTAAATCATTTCCAATAAATTAGGTAGATATTTTGCAGCTGGTAATATTGTTTATTTTGCTTGTGTGCGTTCTTGTAAATTGTCAATACACACAACGATAATAAGTTGCTGCATTCGTGAGATATCGTTCATAAGTGAAACGGTATCTACTTTGAGAGCAGCGTCGACCAATCATTAAGCTATGAAATTGTTGTAATGTGTTATTTGCATGTTGCGCACATATTATATGTCGCGCAGTATCGTCTGTCAGATAAGAAGTGAGCGAGCTCTATTTTTGTACCAGTTTGGTGCATGCAACGAAATCGTTCGCTACACATAGGATGGTATGCATCCTTCGCAATAATTAGGAACAATGGTAATTGTATGTACCTGAACGATTTTTAAAATACAAGTTAGGTTGGTAGCAAAAGCAGTGATAGTTCAGTGGTTAAGAGGGCATACAAAGCTAAGTGGCGCCCTCATTTTGTTTTTATTAATAACGCTGAATTTAAGACCAATTCGAAAAATCGCTCAATACAGGCACTGAAGAACCATATTTATGTTTTTTTTAAACATATCTTGTATTTATTATCCATGTCCAAGTAACCAAATTTTGTATTATTACTTATTGTGGCCACTTATAGCAATACCCAAAATTATGACTAATTGTACATAAATAATAAATGCAGAATATGTCTCAAAAAAGAAATATGATTCTACAGTGCTTGAATTGAGCGTTATTTTTAAATTGGTCTTAAATTCAGTGTTATTAATAAAAACCAAATAGGGGGCGCCACTTAGCTTTGTGCGCCCTCTTAAGGAAACATCGTGAGGAAACCCGCACGCCCAAGAAATTATTTTTCGAAACGCGTGTGACCTAACCTACGTTTTCCCTCTGGGTTGCGGAGGTCTGACAGCAGTTGCTTTGTGTCAAAAGCAAGTATCTTCTTCAAATCCTAAGATTTAACTAGCGGATCCCGGCAATCCTTATGGATTAGGAAACTCGATAACGCTAACAAGAAGAAGTTTGTAGCATTCTGAAGATTATCACAGTGGTTCTCACGTAATGATTGAAAATAATAATTTAAGAAATTGCATTTTTCAATTATGTAATATATAGTCAAACTTTGAACGTAATTGACCACTATAAATATGGATCAAGTTAAAATGACATTATAAAACTCGTCGGTAATATTTATGCGTCTATTAAGACTTGACCTCGCTGAAATTAACGTTATGATTAGGGACATGTTTACAACATATTTTTTATACCACTTATCTGACAAACTAGTATACGGCCTGCTTCATGGTAAGCAGTTACTGTAGCTGTACACTTGCAATACTAGGGGTGTCATAAGTGCGTTGCCGTGCCTGTAAAAAAATATTCACATCTTTGAATAACCTCATGCTGTCCCTAGGGAAAATCTCAGCAGGGGGAGTTCATTGCACAACTTAAGTAGTTCTCGGTAGTAAACTTTTCTGTAACAGCACACAGTAGGTACGCGATCGTCCCAGTGTGTGGGGATGAATTCCAAATCGTTGGCAAGCTTTGCAGTCTTAAAACGAGGATGCTGGCATTAACAACTTATCGAAACACAACCCATTTTACAATCTATAGAACACACAAAAGGTAGGCAAAATCTCTGCTTAAACTTAGAGATCAATACTTTGTGTGAGTTTAGGCTCATCAACAATTTTCACAGCTAGTTTCTGAGTCGAATCACAAGGTCCTAGCTGGTAATTAAAGTACTCCATGTGCTATCTGATTTGAGTCTTATATAACTAAAGCGTTCGACCAGAGCTTAATTAGGGGACAACATGTTATTGATATGCAGCATAAGAAGTGTCGGGATCAATACAGAGCACGTATCAGTCCATTTAGTACGCCAGCATTGATGTCCACGCTATTGGAGCAGCTACCTACAGTCTATAACAAGTGTTATGCATCAGTTGGATAAGAAGTTTGCAACCCATGTGCAACAAACCCTCGGGCAGCCCGTACGATGGCAACTTTGATCGACTACTTTGATGCCAGACCTGATCGAATGCCGTTACTATATCAAGGACCCTTTCAACACCAGGATCATCACTGTTGCGTTGCCGATTTTGCACGACCTCATACTGCAGTCCCTTCAGATAGCTACGGCAGGTTCCCTTTCCGCAAATAAGTGTATGCAGAAGGAAACCTATCTGGAATCGCACATTACGTGACCATTTTGGATCCAATGTGTGAGGATGAATTGTCTTGTCATGCGAGTGGTTGTAGAAGGAAGTTGCTGGCATGGTATCAAACAGCTCAAATGAACACAACCCATTGTACAATCGGTACACACAAGATAGGCTGTCACTCTTTACGCTTAGAGCTCAATACCATTTGTAAGATGAGATCGTCCACAATTCTCATAGCTTGCCTATGAACCGAGTTACAAGGCCCAAATGTGATCACCAGTGATTCACATTTACACATTTTTTATTGCTCGGTTCCCTCTGCCTACCCCGCAAGGGATCTGGCATGAAGATATTCATATATACATTTTTTATTAAATTAATATTTTACTTGATGGAAACCTCGGAGTACGAGGACAGCATTGAACAAACTCAAACCATCTTACTGCTGAATAGTATTCGAGTAGCTTCGATCTGCGACACACTAGCAGCTGAGAATGAATGCGCCTGTTTTATGCGATATAGTATTATAATGTTAATTTCTCAGTAGGGTACATACAATCTTTTATTAAATAACTACTTCTGCCATACAATAAACTAGCAACCCTTAATACGTTGTACTTGAAAATACATACCTATTATACGAGTATGTAGTATAAAGCCGTGCATGGTCTAATTTTATCCGACGTCGCCGCGCCGCTAGCAGTAATTTAGTCGTTCAATCTTGCCATATAATTTAATGACTCAGATGTGCATACGAAGCAACAAGTATTGAATTCATTGCCATTTAAATTCCTCAACGATATTGTTAGTCCTAATTCAAATTTCAGGAACGTGTGCATTTTTAAATGCACGTATATAAAATTAAACTTTCCTGTTATTTCCGGATACCCTGTTTTATGTATTTCAGTTTATATTAATGAACGTTTGTCTGGTTCGGCATCCTAAAGTAGAATTTAAATTGTGCACTAATCTAAATTAAATCACGTTTAGGAATTAGTAGTAGTGTAAATTTACTACTTTCTTTTTTAACGGAAGTCAAATAAGCATATTTGGAGAAATATGAAACGAAAGGTTGCCAGGCCAGCGAAATGCTTCCGATTCGCATGTCGAATGCCAATCCAGGGGTGGCTGAGTTAGCCAAACGACAATTATATTCACATATTTATATTCATATGTAAGGTAGCGACCGAAGATGTGTAAAACAATTAATAATAGTTTATATTTTAATCACTTTAACATTTCTTTCCTACTTCGGGTGGGTTTTTAACAGTGATACACGTCTTCCCAACTCAAAAACTCAGATTCCTTTGTTGAACTGGGACACCAAACAGCGCGTGAGAATATGGATAGATAGGCCCTGAAACATTGGTTTGGAGGAAACAAAACCAGCCGTTTTGTTTCCTATGCTGCGAAAATTTCTAACAACAAATATTGTGATTTCAGGAAGCGTTGAAGAAGAAACAGCAGCCCCCCGCGACGACGCCGTCGCCCGTGTCAGCGCCCTTCGTGCCGGCGACGCCGACGCCACTCGCCGCAGCCACGCCCACCGTGCCCGCCCTGCCTGCCCAGCAAACACATACAGACGTGAGGCCACATTCATATAACACTACTAGCAGACAATACACATATTCATAGCAGAACCTGGCTAGTAATACCGCCCCTAATGACCACCTTCGAGGTAATAAAAAAATCATTAAAATGGCTCCACATTTGGCGAAGATATCGCTTAACATACATAGAAAAAAGTGAGAACGTCCTTTATGTTAAAAAGAAAAATGTCTTAACGTCTAATCGTCTGTTTGTTAAGACCTTTTTCTCAGGAAGGGGTAGGGCTGTCAAGCTGAAATTAATATCAAATACTCAGGTCTGTTCTCTCTTCGAGCAGTGAAAAAATAAAACTTCTAAGTCAACGCAATCAAAAGATACGGCTGTATACGCCTCGTTTATGCACATTTTTGACACTCTCAAGGGAATCAAAACCTATATATAGGGTACTACCGTTGACCTAGAATCGTGAAATTTGGTGGGAAGCAGTGTCATATAGCATAAGTAACGGAAAAAAATCCGAAAACCGTAAATTTGTAGTTCTATCACAAAAAAGAATACTTTTTTTGCGATAATAATTTGCGAAAATATTTTTTTACGGAACCCTCTGAGCGCGAGTCGGACTCGCACTTGACGGCTTTTTTTTTAAACTACGACAAACATGTCTTCAGGAACGATGGTCACAGTGAATAGGGTGTTAGCTTTCGTGCTTATCGCGTATTGATCGTCGTAGAATAGAATAACCGCTGAGTTAACGGCCTTTGTCACTTTCCGTTAATGCGCAGGCACATAACTTGGTTTTGACATTGTCCCGGGCGGAAGGTACATTCGACGTATTAGGCAGCGAACGCCCTGTACGATCTCATAGATGATTCCTATAAATTTAGACAAGCGTCTATAGTTTGAGAGATATTGTTGTTGTGAGAGATGTGTCTTTATTGTGAGACTTTATTGTAGCGAGAGTAGCTTTTTAAATATGTGCCATTCCGAAGCGGCATTCTAATCCGATAGAATATTCAATTTTATTTATGAACTTTGTTTAAACTAATCCCTTTGCGAGGTGGTGTGTACATGTCGAAGTTTGATTCCGTGGAGCGGAGTCATATCGAAAGTCGCGATCTCTTTACTTGCCACACGAATGACAAGGCCACACGAAATCACAATGCACGTCTTTCGCAAACTCTTGGCGTTCGTCTGTATTCTAAAGTCTCTTAACCTGGGGATCTCCTCCTGTTTCCAGCAGCGCCGCACTCCATTCGATGCCGAACTCTCTCGAACACGTCTCCCTTTGCTTTCATAATTTTTAATGAGATACTGGAAACAATTCGCAGCCCTAGTGTACCTTGTTCATACATACAGAAGACACTGGGGAACGATTGCTCAGTACACCTCTTCGCAATGTCTCCTTGTATACGTTCGAGGAATGGTAGTGCAAGAGTGTGGTTGTTAATAGCGGGGGCGCCGACCCGCGAGCGATGCTCCTTGTGTAGCAAGCGTTTATGGGCTACGGTGACCACATCAGGTGGGCTGTATGTAACACAAGCATACGGCGCGACGTTTTATATAAAAATAATAAGATGAAGTCATGCAATTCTGAGAGTTATACAGGAAGTAATATGAAGCTCGTTTACAATGGAATGTAAGTGCTATAGCGCGGTATTTAGTTTCATTATTGCTCGTGTGCAGTTAGCACCACATGCTGGGTGAAATGTCTGTGTGCTTCAGTTAATACAGCGGTGCTTGTACTCTGATAACGAATACAATCACATGACTAATGATTTTACCAACTAAGTAGAGAATAACATGCATGGTCGATTATTAACTTATTTGTCTGGCTGTCTTGCCTCAATAATCATGCAAATTGACTTATCAATAAATATATCCATAAATATTCCTAATGCTACCAGCGATAAATCACAAAGATTCATCTTCTCGTTTATTTGAATTTGCATTCGAATGTCCCAAGTAGGAACAGTTCTATTTAAGTGGTGTAGTGAGAGAGGAAAAGACAAAGTAAAAAAAAAAATCCAAGCAATTTATAGCTTGTTTTTTTTAATAGTTGCGTTTTTATTAGTATGAGAATGTTGTTAAGGTGTTATTGGCACAATCATTATTGCAGATAGGTCAAGTGGGACGTTAAGTAGCTAATTTGCAATTTTATACATGCTCAATTAGGTGTTTTCCACGTTGGGTGGCATAGCCTTTACAACACAAGGAACTTTTCTTGCTTATTGTATTGTTCCTTCTCAGGACTGGAATAGGGCAGGTTACCAGGAAAATCAATTTTTGTATTATAAAACGTGGTGGTACTTCTAGCGGGAGGACAGGTCCTGGTTAAGTCGGTGTGATGTTTTTGGTTTTTTTTTGTATTACATTAAACAAGTGATCAATTTTTGTCCGGTATATTAACAAATAGACTCGATAGTTTTATATGGTATTACATCAGTGTGTCTAATTTACTTCGTCCTTTCTAGCGTTTTCCCATTTCCTACTCTATTAGGGTTAGCGGGGTCAGCTACCTTAAGCCGAAGGATTTAGCGATGATACAGATGATGATGATACATACATTTTTACATAGAGCGACTGCAATCAGACACCCCATAACACAAAATTAGACCTATCTTAATATAATTTATTGGACCTCACGATGATTTTCTTCACTGCAGACCAAGTAATAATCACAAATATGTACATTATATCGAAAACACCAATTTAGTAGTACATGCACCAGAATACGAACCCGGGCTGTCGGATAATAGATGGGCTATTTATCCACTGTTCTTATTTACTTCATTAATATTTTAGCTATTTTATTTATATTTAATCAGGTACACCGTTCCTATATGAAATCTATATGTTTGTCTGTGTGTGCGTTTTATTTCAAATATTCGAATTTTGACTTCAGATTCAGTTCAGCATAAAAAGTAGAATAGGAATGTTCAGGAACACCGTCTCCTATCTCTTAATGAACATTGTCAAAATGGCCGATAAATTAAAAAAAAATTGAATTGTTATATAATTGACGAGCCAGGTGTTCCACTGGCAATGCAAGCTTGCGCATTCTCAACTGGTTTTTTACTAGATTTGCTTTTATATATACAATATATAACCGGTAATGTAATAAAATAAACATTTTCTCATCATCATCCCCTTTTCAAATTGTTGAGTCATTTAATATTCAACTTTCGTGAAAGATACATCGGAAATTCTAGAACCCTGTATGTTGTATGTATACGCCTAATTCTAGAAGAGCTCGATGGTAGCGTAGTTGTTGGGTGGATCTGTCTAAACGAACACGTAAGTCGGGCAATATCGTCTATTGCTCATGACAACGCTACAACCAAATGTGTCACGAGGAATCGCTTCTCGCTGTGACACAAATAAAGTGATGTCATATACATAGTAATAATAGTACTTCCTCCGTAGTATTATTGAAGGATACTAGTCATATAATAATTGTTATTACGGGATTGAAGTGAATACATTTAGTAATTCAGTGTATTTACGTCGAGAAATTAAATTCTGCCAACGACTGGATTGTTTTTTTGGTCAATCATCTTGTATCCGCTCGACTAGTCGATTTTTGTGTCGATATTTTTCACATTTTAGTCAAACGACGTCGCTGGCTATAGCTAGTGTAGCATAATTCGAATAATAATTTGTAAGTAAATTCGAATTTAAGTTATCGAGAGTTTCAAGTTCAGCGGGCACACTAAATTCTGATTTATCCATAGATGGTAGTTGTCAAGTCTTTAAGTCCTCGCTTGACTTGATAACACTGGCTTCCGTATCCCAGTAGTGGGATATGAGTACGGAATATTTAGTGGTGGTATAAATTACGTAATCGAAGTTGATTATAACAATGTTTAAAATTCTTACAAAACAAAACTGTGCAACCTATAATAAAAATAAAGATATGTAATTAAAAATTGCCTTGAAATGTGTTGAGGTAATCAATTGTGATTGTTTTTTGCTGCAAGCGAGCTTATGTGGTGTGGCATTGCCAGATATCCAGCGCTGCTGCCGTCCAAGCGGCGGCCATTGCATCATTTTACAAAACGAACGAAAAAGAGGTGCGACCAGAACGTGTGTTCTTGTGAAGCACGTGGTTGCTGTCGACACAGTTGGCGTGGCACACTCGAGTCAACTCCACGTGACACAGTGGTGACGTTGACGGTTTAGTTACTCATTTTAACCATATGTTCGTGTGAATGATTTTATTATAGACATTCCAAGAAGGTTTCTTTCCGTTTGGTGATAAATACTTTTATTTCGAACGGGGCCCTTATAATTATGTCGATAATTTCTGTATTTTCTATTATTACAGCGTTGACAATATTATATGCGATCAAAACATTCTTGCGATATTATACTATAGAAAATTTTAATATCCATCTTAATTTAAATTTTTTTTATTTTTAAGCATTTAAGCATTTAACGTTTTTCGTGATATCTATCTATATCATCCGGTCAGGATTGCTTGAGGGATACGCTGAGAGAATCGGGCGGCTCAAGACGCGGTCCTTACACAACTCACTCGTTTCTTTAACGTTCTTTTCATGCACGTCCGCCGGTTCCAAAGATTTAACATTATAGAATCCTATGAAATTTGTTAAAATAAATAATATTTTATCAAATTTATATTCCTTGTACTGTCAAGTAAGGGAACCCTAAGGGCTCTTCATTAATTCTCATTTATGAAAGGAAAACGTCTCACAGCCAGTCTTGTTTTTGATCTTCTATTAACATCGGACGGACAAGTGCTTGTTGTACGTTAGCAACTTTTTCTTTGTCTATGTATGTCTGTAGCTGGATGGACAGAGTTGATATTTTATTTATTTGCTTATTTAATCGGAATGTTTCTGAGCTATATTTGAAGAAATTGAACTCAAATGCTGTACATAAGTTAAAAAACCAACAAAGAAGATTATTTATGATTTTTAAGCATACCCGTTATTTGTTTACGAAGGTTACGTTAAAAAAAGCGGAAGCCCTTGGAACAGGCGACCGTGCGTGAGAAGATCTATGAATGTTTAAGAAGCGAGTAAGGTGTGTAAAGA
Source organism: Pyralis farinalis (assembly GCA_947507595.1). Taxonomy (NCBI): domain Eukaryota; kingdom Metazoa; phylum Arthropoda; class Insecta; order Lepidoptera; family Pyralidae; genus Pyralis; species Pyralis farinalis. The sequence continues at coordinate 7,809,252 of OX382270.1, forward strand.
CCGCGTCATGTGACGCTCGGGCCTTTCTGCCTATCCCGAAAGGGATTTGGCGAGAGGTTATAGATAGATATGGTAAAAGGAACACATAAAATAAAAATGGCTTTGAGAAATTCTTCATGTATTATTGAGCCTTTATGCAGGTAAGTGATGCGTGTTCCCCGTTGAACAGAAACCGTAGTCAACAGATCCCACAATAGTCCAGTAGGCCGGATGACGCACCCAGCAAATGGAGCTCGATGCTCTCGAGTACCGAATACAACTAAAATACACCAGATACGAGCCCAAGTGTACATGACTTACAACATTCTATCTTGGTATTCTGCTAGATTTATTAATATCTATATATTTATTTTATTTTTTATTCGCTCTTCAAACACGATGGTCCATCGGGTTGCTTCCCAGGTAAGCGTGTATCTGAAGAGACTAGTTTCTAGATAAAAAATTAGTGCTACAATTTAATTGAGTTTATTCTGCTTCTTAGTTTTAAGTTTAGACAAACTGTTACGTTACTACAACAGCTGTACTTTAGTATAATTGTCGTTAATGAGTGAGTCAGCATTTTATATTTTCAAGTAATATAAGTTTTCCTCCAAATTAGTCTTCATTTGATATAAAGGGGTTTTAAATACAGGCCGATAAAAAAATGTGCCACATTAATATGTGACATAATATATCTATACTAGTATATATAATATAGCTAAAGAATTTGTTTAATTTGTTTAATCGTTGCGAGTTAAGGGTAGCCACAGTGGTGGCCACTTGGCTTGGCGCTAATCTCGCTCCTACTCTGATTTGAAAAAATATTATTGCATTTGAAGGCCCGATTCTTAAACAACTTTATAGGTTATTTATTCTACATCGCGATACGTCTCTTAAAAAAGAAGGAAATTAGAATAAGCGGTTCCTAGTTCCTACGAGACGGGGATACGCGCGGACGAGGGCTGCAACTAGTTATACAGAAGGGAATACTCACACCACACGTCACGGCAGAGTGAACACACGGCGTACTCAATTAATTGACATTATCACTTATCAAACAAGGCTGCATTGATGTTCATTCAATTTAGTTTCATTCGACGTTTGGACGGTACACAAAGAATAGGAAACAGTTTATCTTTTTCAGTGGCTATTTGTTAACCGGAAATGGGGGTAATTCTTGCCGTTGTATAATAATGTGATTGAATGAATATCACACATGTGACATCTTTATGAGTGCGCGCCTAATAACATAGATTTCGGCCAAGGAAGACATAAATATAAACTATTTATACTGTACATAATGGCCACGTCACGTCAACTTTTTAAAACGAGAATTGTATGTCAAGTAGACATTTTGTACTCAAGTAAAACCCGAAAATATTTATTTGGTTTTTGTATTTCAGTATTTTTTATTAGTTAAATGTTTTTATTATGAACTTTTGAATATGTAATTGTTTCTAAATATTTATTCTCCCCCAAATCAGTGATTTGAGATGGGGGGGACAACATCGTAACGTTTGTTAAAGTGCGGTACTTATTATCATAAAATAAACTATAGCAAAATTAAATATTCGATAACCGTAGTTATACATATACTTAGCAATTTTATTAAAATGTATTGTATTGTTAAAAATAAAAATTCTGTATGATGGACAATGACCCTAGCAAAAAGGAATCTAAAGGGAGGAGGATTCTGAAGAAAGGAATACGACGCAATAGTAAATCGAGCAACAACAGCCAGGGCTCAGGCTCAGAGCAACAAGGAATTAACGTGTCACGGTCTAAGAGTTTCGAGAACAAACCCTCTTTCATAATAAAAGACAGCACTCCGCTGCCGACACCAGATGGATCTTTAGAAAACGCTGAACATGTCCTAGCACAAATAACTAAAGCAGATGACGAGTCTCAACAGCTGTCATTGTTAATCAAACTCTCGGACCCTATCGAGGAAGTGAAAGTGAAGAAGGTTGACATACAAGAGAATCGTAATAAGATATACGAAGAAGCTGCCTCTACGTCCAGTAAGGAAGCCAGAAACAAAACTTCGCCGCGACTTAGTGGCCACGCCTCCGAACCGGAGACTAGGAAGAAGTCTCTCAAGCGGGTTTGTGATCTTGTGTTCGGATTTATGATCAGTGCATCGTCACAGATTACATTTATTGTAATCAGTGAGTCGTTTATTACAAACATTGCAGCTAACATACATACTTTGATATAACGCTTAGAACGAATAGAATCGTTTGAAACGGAGTTTCTTCCAAGAACCGTCGGTTTTATGGAATAAACTCTGACGAGGTTTTCCCACGGTGTCTGCAGTACGAGGTTATTCAAGGGGAGTGAAGGTTTTTAAAGGGTGGTTTTAATACACGAGTATGTAATTTCACGTATCCAAAGTCTACGTTAACGGCTAGTTGGGCGATGTATGATATCATTAGTAAAAAAATCGTGCTATTCATATCAAGCGACGGTTTGGTAGAGATATGTTCTAACACAATATTTCTTATAATCCAAGTATAAGAAATGTTCTCATTATCGTGTAAACTGTGTGTGTTTTATATACTTCTTACTGTATATTGTCTTGTGTAAATAATTTTAACTGCACTTGTACAAATGGAAAGATAAAATGTAGAAATTTACGCTAGTGAAATAATCGCGTTTCTACTTCTAGTTCTTCACTGCCGGGCAATAATGGCGTTAGGACAATCTAAAAATAATATTTTTCTTAATAACTAGTGAGGTCCACCATTGCAAGTTCTTTTTATGCTATTGACTAAGTTTTGAACCTATTACCATAATTTTTGTCAGTACCATGAGCCTGCTCTTTGCTTGTGCAACGCACATGTAGTGTTTAGTATTGACGTAAACACTTTGATGAATTCTCATGTAATTTATATTTTTTAACAGAAGTCCTTAGTTACCGTATACAAGTCCTCCCAAGAGCTGCTTAGCTGATATATGGGTCCACTGTCCTAACGTGAACGAATGCTTATTTTCAGAAATTAGAAGAGGAGAGTGGAGCGGGGACCAGCGGCACCAGCACCGGCACGTCAGACACCGACGCCGACGACAAGGACCCCAGCAAGGACAAAAAGAAAAAGAATAGGTGCGCCGTTTGCCGCAAGAAGGTTGGACTCACAGGTAAATATCGTTTATTAGCATCGCTCCCTCGGGTTCGATAAACAGAGTTTAGAACAGACATTTTCTATCATCGACTACTAATATATTTTCTCTACGACCGCAGCCTGCCTATTGATGGGTTTATATATCTCGAGTTTCTCCGGGCTTCGGAGGGCACGTTAAGCCGTCGGTCCCGGCTGTTGTCGATAGATGACAGTCGTTAAGCTAATTCAGTGGCCCTCGGGCGGCTTGAAAACTGGCCTTCGCCAATCCGTATTTGAGCAGCGTGGTGGAGTATGCTCTAAACCCTTTCGGTTGAAGGGAGACCCATGTCCCTGCAGTGGGATGAGTAAGGGTCGATGTGGTGGATGTGGTACACCCGCTGCCTCATTAGTACATAAAATTAGAGTTTATTGCTTGCTTACCTGCTTGCATGTCGACATCAACCCCTGGGGGTCGTAATCGACCCCTAAAATGTATGTAATCTATGTAATATATATTGGCGATGAAAAAAAGTCCCACATTGGCAAGTTTCTTTTGGCATTTCTATTTCGCCAATGATCATTTTCGAAATGCTGGTAGATTAAAAAAGAGAAAACGAAAAAAAGCTATGGAAAATTATTAAGATACATTATGATCTAATTTATAGAATGTAAGTCGTGTCCTAAGTAAGGGCCTAATGGCACAAAATAATTTTTATCTTCATCTTTTTTATGGAATTAAAATGGACCATTCGATTGATCCAATACATCGTTAAAATTTACTGGAATGACGGTTTAGCGTGTCCTACGAATGAAGTAATAGCCGGTGATAATTGAACTTGTTCGTACCCTATTTGCATTATGCTATGCCATCTGCTCTCCCTACTTATTGAGCAGTTCGCCAATTCGTAAACTAAGAGAGGTAGGGCGCATCAAAGCAGCCCGTCTGGGGATGTACATCAACCTCACAGAAAACCCCGTCCAAATAAGAATTCCGTAGAGGGTTGTTGCGTTCCTGCGTGAGTGAGGTCACCATTAAGCTTCTCAGGAGTTACTGTGTAAGCAGCAGAGGAGGCACCGCGCGAGTGATATTTAATGTATTAAAAGCGTTCATAGGGTACGGTAACCACTTTACATCAGGTGGGCCTTAGGCTTGTATTCCTTCCGACGTTATATAAAAAAAAAATCGCCCAAGTGCGAGTCGGACTCGCGCACAAAGGGTTCCGTACCATTATTATCTATAAAAACAGCAAAAAAATCACGTTTGTTGTATGGGAGCCCCCTTAAATATTTGTTTTATTTTTATTTAATTATTTATTCTTAAAGTGAATAATAACTAAATATTCTGTGAATATTTCAAGCGTCTACCTGTTGCCGTTATCAATATCTAGCAAAAATGAGCAAAAAATCACGTTTGTTGTATGGGAGCCCCCTTAAATATTTATTTTATTCTATTGTTTAGTATTTGTTGTTATAGCGGCAACAGAAATACATCATCTGTGAAAATTTCAACTGTCTAACTATCACGGTTAAAGAGATATAGCCTGGTGACAGACGGACGGACGGACAGCGGAGCCTCAGTCATAGGGTTCCGTTTTACCCTTTGGGTACGGAACCCTAAAAACCTAGTTTGTGTAGAATGATGACGTATAGCCGAACATTTTAATTTGATCTTCTTTTTGTAGAAGAGTTAGTTCATAAAGCACGCATAGGCTTATTGGTAACCAATTTACATGAGTAGGCCCCCGAACATTATAAAAAAAAATGTGCACAGCACATTACCGCCCATTTCACGTCAGTGTGATTTTTAATAGCTTTTCAAAGGAAATTATTATATATAAGACAATAGGGACCGATTCATTTGCAAATCTAATTTAACATTGTCCACTTTGAACATATTTCAATTAATTTAAATACAAATATCTAGGTTAGCATGTACAATCAATTGTACATGTTTGTTTTTCACGATTTGAAATCCTTGAAACGGGCAATGATTTGACTCACTTATGGCTAATGAAGTAAAGTGTCACAGAAGAAGTGAAGAACTTCTATGAACGTGTTCACGGAACCCACGTAACCAGTTTTGTCTGTATGTCATGGCATCGACTCGAAGCAAAGATTAGACACAAAATAGATATTCAGACGCCTAACAATCTGCGTTCTTGGACATAGTTCCTAATTTCCTTACACAACCGGCGTTGCACCGGTTTTCTCAGTTGCTGAAAAAATGATGGAAAAAAATTGTGACGATTCCAAACAAATGTAGCCATTTTTACGGAATAAAAAGATTTTGACTTTGACTTTGATGAGTACGCGTGCCCAGTATGGCGTCCTTCCGTCCACACTAACGACGAGTTCGATATCGTACTCAACAAGACATGCAGCATCGCCATGGCCTGCTATCTTCTGCATTATGTTGTTTCTATTATCAGGCGTTACCCTACCTTATGTGCATCGATAAATGTTGAGTGAATGCGACACCTAAATACGAGTATCACGTCTGGCACCAACTATATGGCTACTCACTAATAAATAGATCGCTAGAGCTTCCTTGAGCACTCGCACGCTTTGTCTTGCAGCCCCTCCGAACCCAAAGCCAATTTGTGAAATGCAAAGCAAATCCATACATTGAAATTTTATACAATCGGTCAAACAATTGTCGCCAGGCTGCGACCTGCAGTGGCCAATCTGAAAATAGTTGAACAAACTTTCGTCCGTTGCAGGCATATTTAGTTTATGAATGTAGGACAATATTTAAACTATAAACCACTTGCTATCTTGTTCTTCGTGTCCAATGTCTTGTACGATTGATCACCTTAACACAGCGACAGATGGTGCCATAGCCGGTCAGAAAAGCACAAGTGACACTCCTGGTCGATAGACTACTGTAACTGATTGCCTTCAGGCATGCTGTATGCATGTTTGTCACCTTAGTGGTACAAAAAGTAGACTACTTCGTTATTGGATACCGTGAGCAAAGTGTCTTACGTATTTCATATCGTTATATTGATACAATTTTCTCATCAAACGCGACACGAATTACACAGCGCCATCTTGCCATAAAGTAAAGGAAGCTTGTGTTATGGGTACTAGACAACAGATAAAAGTATGTAAATTATGTACATTTAATTTTTGTAAATACTTACGATACATAGAAAACATCCATGTTCATGCACACAAATGTTTGTCCTGTGTGGAAATGGAACACACGAGCGTTGGTGTCAAAGTAGCGTTACTAACCCCTGCGCCACCGATTACGTCATTTGTATGCTTAACGACGCGGTGTGCAACCGAGGCAAGAATTAAAATAAAATATATGTATTACTTATAAAATTGACCTCGCTACGATTTTGTTTAGAGTGTGTACAATTTTGTTGCAAAAAGCGGAACGTTAATATGTTGGGGTGTAAGCGGCTCGTTATTGTTTTAAAGATAACGCGTGCATATGTGTGGCCATGCTACATGTGATAATGTGAAACATGTGTAACTATATGTGGCAAACGAGACTGACTACAGAGGCTTAAAGAAAATTTATTTTTTACGAGAAGCACTTCAATTTGTGAGCCGCAGTTCAAAGCATCGGAATTGGCAATGTGCAATCGATTCTCTGTTGCTTCTTTTATTTTAACTATTTTAAAAGGCATATAGTTATAGTTATAACAGATATAGTTATATACACAACTGTTCGTCCTGTGTGGGCATCGAACTCACTTAGTTTTGGTGTCAAAGTACCGTTACTATTTCACCACTAAGCTGGTCTAGCTACATTCATTGGCTACAGACCGTATGTATCTACTTTGCCAGGCTCCCGTAGTAAAAAAAAACAAGAAATTCGTAACTCAACTTGTTCTTTAGAAATTTTCATATCATATTCCGCTTGGAATCGTTATTATAGAAACGTGCGGTATATTTCCGAGATATCATCTGTGTCAATAATCTATGCACGCGATGATAACATGGTCCCCCCGCTCCGCTCGTGTGTAAACATTAAGTGCGCAGCGAGACACCGCGCCGATAATGATTAGTGATCGGAAATTCGGATGCATTTATAAACTTAAAACACACCACGCTATTTTTTTTTTTACTACGTAGCAAGTAAGCTTAGCTCACACTTGATGCGACGTCTTTACGTAGCAGGACACTTGCAATATAAGGAGAATTCCTCTGTAGCTTATTGAAGAATTACTAGCAGGAACGCAGTAGCGCCCACCTTATTTGCTTAGTCTTACTTGTATATATGTATGTATATCTTCACGCCAGGTCCCTTGCGGGGTAGGCAGAGAGAACCGAGCGCCATAAGACGCGGTCCTTACATAATTCACCCGCTTCTGTAACATTGTTGAAAAATGTCTTACTTTGTATACAATATCGGGATGCATACGGCCCACCTGATGTAAAGCGGTTACCGAAGCCCATGAACGCTTGCATTACATTAAATATCACTCGCGCGATGTCACCTCTACTGCTGCTGCTAACACAGCAATATCTTGGGTGCTCACCCACACGCAGGAACACAACAATCCTTAAGGGAGTTGTTATTTTGACTGCATTTTTCTGTGAGGTGCAGGTACTTCCTCAGACGGACTGCTTTGATATGCCCTACCTCTTAAAAGAGACCAAGGACATTTTCATTAGTACAATTTCTGACTCGACGACGTATTTTGATACGATTCTCTTTCTTGCTCAAGAGTATCATGTCATTACACCATAGTTGTACTAGACGTGTCAACATCCCATGAAAAAATATCTCGGATGGTCTTTCTTTGTTTAAGGCCGTGATCACTGATCATTTTACATAATCAAAATTTTATTGAATTTGACGGATTTGATTATATTTTATTGAAGGAACCTTTTTAAACGGTGTGTTTGTTGGACAGGGTTCGAGTGCCGCTGCGGAGGGCTGTTCTGCGCGGTGCACCGGTACAGCGACAAGCACGAGTGCTCGTTTGACTACCGGGAGCTCGGCGCGCAAGAGATCCGCCGCAACAACCCCGTCGTCGTCTCGCAGAAGATACACAAGATATGAGCTCCCGCCCCGACGGCCCCTCGCAGCACCGCATTACATACCTTTTATGATTTACTCTAAATAAATATTCGATAAAGTCTGTGCTTGTTATTTCCGTTCGAGCGTGCTTGGACTGGTGACAGTGGAGTGTCGCGGCGTCGGTCGTCGCGACAGACGCCGCGCCCTCTCGACGTTTTAATTGACTTACAGAGATATATTTTCAATATCGCAAATAGTTTATTGACATCGGATGGAATAATAAACGCAGACTCTATCTATGGTGTATTTAGATTTATTTGTGGCGCGAGTTTTACTTTTAAATTTTTATTAAAAGTTGTAGATAATGTTCGTTTCGGGTAGGAATTTCTGGATTAATTTTGAGATAATAAGTAGAGTTTTGAATATTGTCCATTCACCTCCATTGTAAATATTAGATATAATTAATTATAGAAAGAAATCCTATATATTGTAAAAAATTAAAACTCCAAAAAAAGCTACATTGTTATGATTCCAACGGAGAGAGCCTAGCGCGCTTTACATAATCGAGATAACAATTGTAAGCTGAGCTCAAGGAGTGGGCCGCGGCCCGCCCTCTCCACGTTGTTCGCCTAGTTGTATGGTACACGCGTCGCCGCCCACTCGGCTCGCGTCGGAGGAACTATCGAGCGCGCGCCACTTGCCGGACTGTGAATTAACATCATCTTCAAATCGTTAGTACCTACTGTAATTTTGGTTTGGGATGTCGTCGCTTTCTTATTTGTCTAACATTCGGCATAAGTGACCTAGTGTTTAGCGAGATTGTGGTGTGTATCGGCGAGAGTGGCGAGAGGCGCGCGGGCCCGGTCGTGTCGCGGTCGCGTCGGCGCCGCGTCGCGCGACCTCGCCCGCTCGCTCCGCCCGCCCGCTCGCTCGCTCTTTGTGTGAAAATTTAAAGTAAGCATATGGATAGTTATACATATTATAAGTAGTCGACACTTTATATTATTACACATTATATAAGTAGGAAAGAATTATTTAGCTTTTTCTTTTAATCACAATATTCAAAATTGTAAGTTGTATTATGTAACTTGTTCATTTTAGTGGTGAAGTTGAAACGATCATACCTATGTATCGCTTGGATCGACTAACTGATGGTTGGACTCAATTATTTAATGACTTTTGTTGTATATTTTGTTAGGTCATTGATTAATTTGGTCTTTTTGCTTGATCATAATCAGATAAAGATGATGTTAATAATGATTTTCTTCTATCTTGCTGTTTTAATTTAGTTATTCTTCTATTAAAGTCATTAAATTTTCAGGAACATAACATCGTTTTGTTATTTACCTATATATCGCCATGAATCACTGTATATCTTCCTTTCCGCTAGCTAGCCCAGCTTGCCAGGGGCGTTCTCATTAGGGATCTATAAAGCGTCGTTTCTTCGTACAGTTATTCTGAAGAGTACAAATATTAGTTGTACAGCACAATATGGTTTTACTGAAATTTGGTGTTTAAATACTAAGGGTGGCTTGTACCATATCACTAAATAATACTTAAATGCAATTAAAATTTACGTTTAAGTCATTGCAACGCCTTGCATCATGCTAAATAGGTCGCTACACGCCTACACCTGTTTAGAGAACTGTCAAAATACCCAATAATGGCTATATAGCAGAACTAAATACGTTTAGCGCCACATAAACTTAAGTTTTCATGTTTATATTATGTTTATTTGTATGACTTGGTGTACCTATTGTTTTGAATTTGTTACAATGATATTTGGGGTTTTTCTTCGTAAGAGAATGAAGAAACAATAGAGTTTATAAGTAGACCTGTTATAATAAAGGAAATTAATACAAGATCCTATTTATTTGAGACCCTGAGTGATAAAAAATTCACTTTGTTCCATCAAAAGCACGGAAGCAGAAGCAACGCAACAAAATCAAGAAACAAATAAAATGGAAGTTAAATACACACTGTATCAAAAATTGTTAGGCTGGTTCCTATTCATGCATGCTTGAGTCGTAGAAAATAAATATTTTGTTCAAAAGTGGCGTCAATCGCGGTACAAATATATTGCGAAAAGTAGGGGAACTGTTTTACCGATACGATAAACACGTTTAGTTAAATAATATTCAAAACAGCGTCGTGCAACAAGTCACAAAACGCAATCAGTTTAAACACATTTAACTATTTAAACGTATTTAGTTAAATTTATTTAGGTTACATTTAAACGAAATTTGGTACAAGCCACCCTTATTGTGTGACTAACAAGTAATTGTTGGGCATGATTTAGGTACGAAAAATCCGTCTCGACGCAGAGTGTTCAATACGTGAAACATACAAAACTATAATGTACAATTTTGCAAAATGATCAAAGAGGTTATGATGACGCATCTACGCGTACTGGCCACTTGAAATGGTAATTTATTTTCTTATAGACGAGCGTGGTGGCCGAATGGATAGCAATCCACTTTGGCTCCGACAGTCGTGGGTTTGATTCCCGCTCAAGACAAACATTTGTGTCCATGAAACATGTCTGTTTTACTTGGTCTAGGTGTAGTTTGTCTATAATAAGAATGTAATTGCAAAACGAAGTAATAATTACTGTAGCCTATGAACGCTTGGTATACAGAAGTATCGCCGCGTAAGTACCGCGTTGCCGCACTGCTGTTTAGACCTTTATTGGTAACATCGCTCGCAAGAACACAAACCTCCAGGTATTTGTTGTTTATCCTGTATGTCAACCGAACCTACGAACTAGGTGTTAAGGTAACCGTTGCTAATCACTCGACCCTCGGGCTCTTATTAAGTTATGTAGTAGTTGATGACCTAGTCGCAGATTGTCTGCTTTTTACCCTGCCTGTTGGTAAATAGTTACGTAGCCGATGAACATTTGCAACACCAGAAGTGTCAGTCATGCGTTGCCGACCCTAAAACACCTCTTCACGCCTTTCTTGAAGAATGGGAGTTCATTATACTATTCTTTAAAAATTTAAGAATTCTTTGAAACCGCACATAATGTAATTATTGCTGTTCCAGTGTGTGAGGGTGAACTCCCCGCCGTCGGCGAGCAGTGTGGTTGTAAAAGGAAGATGTCTACATCAAATCAAACAATTCTTCAGAGCATAACCCGTTGTGCAATCACGCAGGCAATACACGCAGAGGCAAAATCTCCATAAACAAGAGTTCAATGGCGTGTGTAATCTTAGGATCGTGACAATTCTTACAGTTCGTCACGGAACCGAATTGTATGGTCCTAGCTGGTATACGTGACATTTCATCTTGGTTGCAAACACTAGTCATAATGATAAAAAAATATTGTGTGGAAAAAGGCTTATGATTGAATAAGAAAATCAAGAAATTAAATTTAAAAAGTTCGTTTGATGGTGTAGTACTGGAACAAGCGGATGAGATAGTATATCTCGGAGTATTTTAAGCAGGGCTGGAAGATGATAGATACCACTGATGTGAAACGAGTGTGTCCAGAGAATACTGTGTCGGGGCGGTAGGAATATTCGTAGGTCGTAAAAGAAATGAATCAAAATACAGAAATTAATCGGAACTTTTCATATTCAAATAAATATTGAGATTTTTTATATATATTTTTTGATTATTGGCTAGTTGTGATTCTGTGATTTTCAGCTTCACCTGTATAGTACCAATCGTAGTCTTTGTTAGTAAGTACAATAAAGCAATATGCTATTTCAAACTATGTCAATATGCAAAATGCTAGCGCACCTAATTTCCTTTTCAATCTCACGCAACTATTTTTTATTTTTATTGCTCAATACATTTTATATATATTACTATTTTATCACGAAAAAAAATATATATAAATACCACGATGCGAGAACTTTGTGGAATGAAAGTTGATGCAGTGACAAAAATTGAAAAGGGTATGCTGAGATGGTTTAGTCATTTAGAAAGAATGAATAACAAAAGAGTTACGAAAGAAGTGTATCAAGCAAGAGTGAATGGTGATGCCGGAAGGGGCCGCCCTAACGCATACTGATAGATCAAATTGGTGATGTGTTGAAAAAGGGCCAAATCAAAAGTACCCAAAACCGAAGAGCATGCATGAAGAGGTTGATGAGTGTAGAAGAAGCGAGAGCGGTATGTTTGGACCGGTGCACCTGGCGTTCTATAGTCTCTGCCTACCCCAATGGGAGCAGGCGTGATGATATATATGTACATATTTGTCAATCATCTCAAGCTATGCATAGCTTATCCGTGGTTGATGAGTCACTTACATTATAGAAGCGCGCATGATAAATAAAAACAAACATCGAAAACCAAACGGTGTACAGCCAAGTACCCAAGTCCAACCGACACCTCGACCCGTTTTTGCAGGTAATTAAATGAGCTAAGAACATGAAGCCACGCGTGCCGCGGGTGGCGCACCCTCAGCTGCACGCGTACCACACAGCCATCGACGTGGACCAGCAGATTTGAGTTTAAATGATGATCTGCATGAAGCAACCAAGAAGTTCTTCATGCAAAAGATCACTTGTATATATACGAGGGTCATTTGAAAAGTTCTTAGCCTAACATACATAAAGAAACCACACGATTTGAGTTTATTTTTATTTTTCAACATACTCTCCTCCGAGCTCAAAACACTTTTTCCATCGACCCGGTAAGGCTTCGATACCCGTTTTAAAAAAATCGTCTAACTCCTCAAAATAAGCGTCCACGGCGGCTATGATCTCTTCATTTGTAAAAAAATGTTTACCACCTAAAAATTTTTTCAGCTTTGGGGACATATAAAAGTCGGACGGTGCTAAATCCAGTGAATATGGGGGATGAGGTAACAATTCGAAGCCACATTGATGGATTGCACAGAGGTGTGAACGCGCGCATTGTCCTGATGAAACAAGACTTTTCTTCTCAATAAACCTGGACGTTTTTCTTTGATTTCTTCTCTCAAACGACGCAACAGGTTGCAATAGTAATCGGAGTTTATTGTTTCACCCTTTTTTAGATTTTTCGAGAATTATACCCTTTGCGTCCCAAAAAACGGATGCCATGACTTTGCCCGCCGATAAAACCACCTTTGCCTTCTTTGGCGTGGGCGATCCTGCTCTTTTCCATTGTTTCGACTGTTCTTTTGTCTCGGGTGTATTGTGGTGAACCCAGGTTTCATCCATGGTTATAAATCTTTCAAGAAATTCTATTGGGTCATCTTCATATAACTAAACAGTCGCGAGAAGTTGTGAGTCGGTTGCGTTTTTGTTCCACTGAAAGCAGTCGCGGTACCCACCGAGCAGACACCTTAGAGAATCCAAGTTCAATAGTAATTATATGATGTGTTCGCTCAGATGAGATGTCTACAGTCTTAGCTATCTCCTGGACAGTCAATCTTCGATCAGATAAAATTAAATCACAGATTTTTTCTTTGTTTTGATCAGTGGAAGCAGTCGAAGGCCGGCCACTACGGGGCTCATCTTGAATGGTCTCACGACCACGTTTAAACTCTGCCACCCAGTTTTTAACAGTCGCATACGAAGGAGCGGACTCACCCAAAGTAGCAGACATGTCTTCATGTATAGCTTTCAAATTCAGGTATTTTATCACTGCACGATGTTCAATTTTATCCATTTTCAAAAATAGCTCTGACTAGACTTACGGTATCATGTGTAATCGAACAATGAGTTACTGTGAATAAACTAAACTGTGCATACTTGTTGCTAAATAATGTAACTACAAAATGAGGGTAGTTATAAAAAAAACCAATGACTTTAACCATGCTAGGCCAAGAACTTTTCAAATGACTCTCTATATACCAATAATATGATTTTTTTATGATTACATTCGTTCATGCAACAGTGCTATCGTACGCACAAACACATTAACATTTATTATACCCACACATATATTACATATATCCTTCACACAAATATCTAAGCGCGTAATACACGGAGAATTTAGACTTTGTTTGATTTTTTTTTATATCACTACTATTGGAACAAACATAATAATGCCCGCCTGATTGTAAGCAAGCGGTTACCGGTTAGCCCATAAATACCCGCAAAGCCAGTGGTATCACTCGCACGTTTCTATGCTTTAGATATAGGTACCTGTTAATTAAAAAGTGTTAAGAACTCCTCTCATCTATTTATGTAGTATCTTTTTAGTGTTTTGTATAAGCGTGCATGTTTTTTACTTGTGTAATTTGACTATGTATTTCGTCTGGTAACTGATTCATTAAGTTAGGTAGTATATACTCGAATGTGCGTGCACCGTGTACATTGTTAGTAGATGGCAATACATATTTTATTTTCGTTGGCAGTCTTAAATTAACCGGTCTAGATTTTTTGATGAGCCGGTCCATATTGCCACTCTGTTCACATAAAATTGATATTTTAAATTTATCTTCTTGAATTGAATTTATCTAGTTGATTCTCTCTTTTTTTGTATTTATTTTTTATGTGTTGGTATTACGATTTTTAAAATTCTTATTTGTGGTTTATATATTTTTTCTAAAAACGTTATATAAGTTCTACTGTAACTACTAATTTCATAGTTTATGACTGAATCTGCTAATGATAAATACATCGTCCGTAGAATAGTGTAGGGTAATTTATATTTAGCATACATAATTTAGCCATTACGGCTTTCAAATTTTTTACAGATCGCATATACATGCCAATTAAATTTTGTGTCTATTATAAGACCTAGAGATTTATGTTGAGTAGCTAATTCTAAATGTGCGGAGTTACATGTCAAATTGTTCGAAATAGACATTTGTGTGCATGAGCTTTAATCACGGGCAAATTGACAAAAGCGTTTCGTAAGTACGGTGAGTGCATGAGTACAGGTTTTGTTTTTTGCGAATTTATTATTAACCCCATGTCGTGTGCCTATTTACATAACATGTTGAAATTCGATTGCATGTTTTTTTGTGCCTCATACATATCCTCATGTACTGTAATCAAACATGTATCAACCGCGAATTGATACCTGATTGAATATGTATATCATTCATAATATATTATTTAATCCAATTTTATTTATCGACACCTAATGTGTAAATAAATTTATCGATGTGCATCATTCTACTTAAAATTAAAGACCTAATTGTTTAAAAAGAAAAAAAAAATAGAAGTACCTATTGATTTTTCAGTTATTATTTTTGCAGTTAATTAAAGAAAACCAAGGATTTAGTACGAGCCAAGTTCCAAAAAATACATCAAAATGGCAGAACAGAAACTGGCTCGTGTTGATGGGTGCCCAAAGATGTTGCTAAACTAAGACTATGGACATTCCAATGTAGTTCATGAGCTTACATACCGTTTAAATTATCACAGGAGACGAAACATAGATTTATTGTTTTCTTTTGGTTAGTATTCGAAAACGAGAGCAGACCAACAAAATTGAAACAGGCGAGAAATGTGGATAAAAAAATAATTGGTTATTTTTCTCCTACACAATCGTTTGCACAATCTTACCTAATATCAAAGAAGTCTCATTACTGACTGGTACCCACCATTTGCTTACCCAGTTGCTTAAAAATTACGAGAAAGGCGAACGAGAAGTCGCATTCTTTTGCACTGTAATAATGCTTCTTATTAAATGACGATCCAAATAAAATTATATTTTGCGTTCGAAATGTAGAGCTTGTAGACAGCCATTCCGCACACTGTTCGAATCTCGCATCCCGTGATCTCTTAATATTGCCGAAAATCTAAAATTTGATCAAAGATTCGACTTTTATCATGTCAGCAATAATTACCATGGCCGGTTTTCAATCAGGACGTGAAAACATGCCGTCCCATCGGTGGTCCTAGTGTTTTGAAAAATGGTTCAACCGAATGAAAAAATATTTTGAAAAACCATAAACACATTATTTTGCTCTTGTTTCAGTGTTGGTGCGCTTTACGTTATACGTAAGAATATCAATATAAAAGACGTCAATTTGTTAATAGATATTTTTTTGTCAAATGCCTCCTTGAGCAGTTTTATTATTTTTAGTCGGGACTCTATCTATAACTTCACGCCAAATCCCTTGCGGGGTAGGCAGAGAGAACCGAGCGCCACGTGACTCGATCCTTACATATCTCACTCGCTTCTTTAACATTCATTGCTCTTCTCATGCACGCACGCCGGTTTCTAGGGCTCCTGACATCACCTTCTGATAGAACATGACCAATTTGGTCATGGTAGGTAAGTCTTGGCCTTCCCCGGCTCCTACATCCTTCCACTTTTGCATTGTATATCTGCTTCGTCATTCTTTCATCTTGCATTCTTTCTACATGCCCGAACCATCGGAGCATGCCTCTTCTTATTTTAACACCGACGCTCTCTTTCATACCAACTCTATTTCTAACATCATCATTGCGAATACGGTCTACGAGCCTTACGCCACAAATTTTGCGCAGCGCTCGCATTTCAACCGCGTTTATTCTACTTTCATGCTCTTTCTGCCATACCCAACTCTCGCTTCCATAAGTTAGCGTTGGGACCAACACTGCATTGTGTATAGCGAGTTGTGCCTTCTGGCTCAGGATTTTACTGCCAACAAGTTTTCCCAACGCTCCATTCACACTATTCCCAGCACTCACTCGTCTTTCCACATCTGCGGTGTACCTTCCATCCCTGCTGAAAGCGCATCCAAGATATACAAACTCATCCACTTGTTCCAACACTTCATCATCAATCGTAATCCTTACATTAGTTCTGGATTCTTCTCTTTCAAATACCATTATCTTTGTTTTCTTCGCATTCAGTAGTAAGCCTTTCTCCATACAGTCGTCTTTCATCGCTGTGACCAGTGTTTGCAGTTTAGATGGTGTATCTGCTAATAGCACGGCATCGTCTGCATACAGCAGACAGTTCACCACTTGGTCACCCATGCGCAATCCCACATTCGTTGACCTTATTCTCTGCAGACAACTATCGAGATACAGGATAAACAGCCTAGCATATAGCATGCAACCCTGTTTGACACCAATTTTGACATCAAACCAGGGTGACATGCCACCGTCTATCCGCACACATGCTGAGCAATCCTTGTAAGTGGACTGCACAGCACGGAGCAGTGAACCGTCAATCCCATATCTCGGCAATATGTCCCACAGTTCCTTTCGCACAACCCTATCAAAGGCTTTCTCAAGATCCACAAAACCGCAGAAAACCTTCCGGTCTATGGCCAGATGCTTCTCTACGATATTGCGGAGCGAGAAAACTTGATCCGTACATCCCCTTCCATTTCGGAAACCTCCTTGTGCGTCCCACAGCATTTCATCGGATTTCACCCTCATTCTCCTTTCAATCACCTTTCCATATACTTTTGCTGCTAAGCTGATCAAACTAATGGCCCTATAGTTGGCGCAGTCCATGCGTGATCCCTTGCCTTTATACAAGGGCACGTTGACTGCGCGTCTTCAGTCCATTGGGACCCTTCCAGTTCTCCAGCATAGGTTGCATAGGTACCAGAAGGCGTCCCGGACGTAAGTGCCACCTAATTTGATCATCTCAGCTGTGATCAGATCAATTCCCGCTGATTTTCCATTTTTCAAGCTTTGTATCGACCATTCGATCTCATCCATAGTTATGCCTTCGTCGGACGCCGTCAACGTGGAGTAAGCATCCGACTCACTCTCATTGCCAGCGTCCGAGGCATACTCATACATTTCCTCAAAATATTCACTCCACCGTTCTAACACTTCCTGAGTGTTCGCAAGAATGACACCAGCTTTAGACTTTATCTTATCCATTCTGGATGCCGACGAACCACTCCGAGACTTCTTTACCTCTCTCCAAAAGAGTTTGGTATTTGCCTCGAAGTTTTTCGTCAGCCTCTCTTCCTCATTCATAATTTGTCTTTCACGCTTCTCTTTCACTAAAGCCTTGGTTGCATTCTTGCATAGACGGTACATTTCTTTCTTCTTTTCTCTCATATTTTCATTTAAAGGCAAAGATGATACGTAATCCAGCCACGCTTTCCTCTTTCTTGCTACGGAGGATTCAACCTCCGCATCCCACCAGGCATCTCCTTTCGCTGTTTTACGTCTCTTTGCGCATCCACAAGCTTCTTTTGCACTATCCACCATACTTTCTTTCAAAACTTTCCAACAATCATCCACATCTGAGTCGGAGAGGCTTGCATTTGCAAGTCTCTCACTTACCAGATGCACATACATTCTCCTTACACTTTCATCTTGCAATTTTTCGCTCATTATCCTTTCATGATCTCCGAAAGGGATACGCACTCGCCAGTGCCTCCACTTTCTAAAAAGGCCCACAAACCGGCTTACCACCAGGTAGTGGTCCGTCTCAAGAGTGGGGCCTCTAAAGGCTCTTGTATCCATTAAAACATTTCGGAGACGTCTATCTATTAAAATCAAATCAATCACACTTTTTTGATCATTCCTTCTCCATGTATACGTGTGAATATCCTTATGATGAAATAAAGTATTCGACACGAGGAGGCCTCGTTCCATACATAAATCTAGTATTGACTTACCTGCTTCGTTCACTCTCTTATCTCCATACGGACCAAGAACAGCTTCATAGCTGTATCGCTTGGTCCCAACCCATCCATTCAAGTCTCCACACATAATCACTCTTTCATTCCCTTCAGCTAAGTCCAGAACATCCCTCACAGACCTTTCCATATACTTTTGCTGCTAAGCTGATCAAACTAATGGCCCTATAGTTGGCGCAGTCCATGCGTGATCCCTTGCCTTTATACAAGGGCACGTTGACTGCGCGTCTTCAGTCCATTGGGACCCTTCCAGTTCTCCAGCATAGGTTGCATAGGTACCAGAAGGCGTCCCGGACGTAAGTGCCACCTAATTTGATCATCTCAGCTGTGATCAGATCAATTCCCGCTGATTTTCCATTTTTCAAGCTTTGTATCGACCATTCGATCTCATCCATAGTTATGCCTTCGTCGGACGCCGTCAACGTGGAGTAAGCATCCGACTCACTCTCATTGCCAGCGTCCGAGGCATACTCATACATTTCCTCAAAATATTCACTCCACCGTTCTAACACTTCCTGAGTGTTCGCAAGAATGACACCAGCTTTAGACTTTATCTTATCCATTCTGGATGCCGACGAACCACTCCGAGACTTCTTTACCTCTCTCCAAAAGAGTTTGGTATTTGCCTCGAAGTTTTTCGTCAGCCTCTCTTCCTCATTCATAATTTGTCTTTCACGCTTCTCTTTCACTAAAGCCTTGGTTTCATTCTTGCATAGACGGTACATTTCTTTCTTCTTTTCTCTCATATTTTCATTTAAAGGCAAAGATGATACGTAATCCAGCCACGCTTTCCTCTTTCTTGCTACGGAGGATTCAACCTCCGCATCCCACCAGGCATCTCCTTTCGCTGTTTTACGTCTCTTTGCGCATCCACAAGCTTCTTTTGCACTATCCACCATACTTTCTTTCAAAACTTTCCAACAATCATCCACATCTGAGTCGGAGAGGCTTGCATTTGCAAGTCTCTCACTTACCAGATGCACATACATTCTCCTTACACTTTCATCTTGCAATTTTTCGCTCATTATCCTTTCATGATCTCCGAAAGGGATACGCACTCGCCAGTGCCTCCACTTTCTAAAAAGGCCCACAAACCGGCTTACCACCAGGTAGTGGTCCGTCTCAAGAGTGGGGCCTCTAAAGGCTCTTGTATCCATTAAAACATTTCGGAGACGTCTATCTATTAAAATCAAATCAATCACACTTTTTTGATCATTCCTTCTCCATGTATACGTGTGAATATCCTTATGATGAAATAAAGTATTCGACACGAGGAGGCCTCGTTCCATACATAAATCTAGTATTGACTTACCTGCTTCGTTCACTCTCTTATCTCCATACGGACCAAGAACAGCTTCATAGCTGTATCGCTTGGTCCCAACCCATCCATTCAAGTCTCCACACATAATCACTCTTTCATTCCCTTCAGCTAAGTCCAGAACATCCCTCACAGACTCCCAAAACTTCTCCAGTTCTTGAGCACACACTGAGCTTACGGGAGCGTATGCTGCAACCAAAAATACTCGCGTGATGCCCAGTTTAATACGAACCCAGAGAAGTCTAGGCCCTACCAAACAGTAATCTCTTACACCAGTGGCTAAGCGAGAGGAGAGTACGACACCTACACCAGCACTGGCATGATCGTCCCGGTCTACCCCAGACCATAGGGCCATCATACCACCGGGCAGATCATCGGTGTCGCTCCCCTTGCGCTTAGTCTCTGTCACACATAAAGCATCCAAACGTCTATCATTCATTACGTCTATCAGTTCATTCGTCTTATCTTTCAATCCACCTCTCACATTCCACGTGCCTATGCGGCACTCGGTTCCCCTCGTCCCGCCGGAATTGGCGCTGCGTGGTGGGTGGCGGCCCCCACCGCCGCATGCAGCTATATTCGCACCGACGGGGGCGGATCGGTGCGCGTCGCCTACGGGGGACGCCCTAATCCGCACGTCGGTGCGCTCTTGGTCCAGAATTGCAATCGACTGATTGGCAGGGGTCGCGAACGAGCACGCTTCTGGCACATGACCCTCCAATAGTCGGGACTGTAAAAGGAATGTATTTGTTTAGTCTCTAGTATAACGGAGCGAAGTAGAAAATAGAGTGTTGTAAAGTCTTCTGGAACAACAAGTCTTCTGGTCTTCTGAACATCCAACAATAACAAGCCAACATTTTGGGTTTAAAAAAACATACAATTTTGTACAAAATTTTAATATCTATAACTAAATTAAGTAATTAATTAGGTTAACAATATTTTGCAACAAGATATCACAACAAGCCAGACGCCGACGCGCAAACACACAATGCAGTGTTTTTTTTTGTAACCTGGACAATATGGGGAAATCATAAACTATACTAGATTCAGAGGGCCATACACCTTTTCTAGTTTTTTGTGCAAAAATATTTAGCATAATAATTTTATTGTCAAATATAAGTTGTACACAATAATAAATAAATAAATAAATAAATATTGTCAGACAAATTACACAGCGCCATCTAGCCCCAAAGTAAGCGAAGCTTGTGTTATGGGTACTAGACAACTGATAAACATACGTAAATACATTTTTTTTTTTGTAAATACATACTTATTATACATAGAAAATACCCAGACCAAGACAAACAGACATGTTCATGCACACAAATGTTTGTATTGTGTGGGAATCGAACCCACGAGCGTTGGTGTCAAAGTAGCGTAACAACGCGTTTCACCACTGCGCCACCGAGCTCGCCAAAATAATAAATATTATTTATTTATATTTTCTAAATGTGGATCGACTACATACTTTACAAAAAATTACCACGCCAAAATTAATTTCACAAAAAAGAAGAAATGGTTGTTAAGACATTTTCTGGATCTCTTAGTTTTGAATCTGTACCCCAGTAAAAATATAAAAGAACGAATAGAAAGAAAAGGTAGGAAAGAAACATTTTACCAATTTTAAGCGAAATTCAGTACAGACTGGTACCTACTTCAAACCAAGTGGTCACATCTCTGTAGCCGACTGCTTTTTGTTTGCAAGTTTGAAAAGCGACGACTAACGCGAGCGCTGGTAATTATGTCAAAAAAAGCCTAAGTGCGCTTGCGCTCTATGTACCAGTAGAGTTACTCTTTAAACTAAATTCAATTCAAATGAACTCAAAGTAATGATTAATATTTCGTAAACTCGTCTACAATTTTGTTAGCATGAGATTGAATTTCGCCAAGTTTAGTTCTACATTCCGCCGTCAAGAGTAAATCGATCTGTTGCTGATATCTTTGTTCTAAGTTCGATCGATTGCAACTGAATTCAAGGGTTACGCTTGAATTACACAATACATGGTCTTATAATGTTTAGCAACCCATCACTAATGAACGATGGTGTCATTAGGTCACACCTGGTGGTACCATGGCGAATGAACAAGTGTGCTAGTCGGCCCACTGCATCTATATGCTGTCATGTCGTCGTCTGCGAGAAAAGTAGGTAAGTAACAACGCTTCCATTGTCGCTATAAATTGTACTTATGGAAATTGTTTGAACAATATTCACCATGATTAAAACAGAATACAGATGTTGTTATGATAAACAAATACAACATAAAACTATTTTGTTGTAATTTCGAATAATAGATAAAGTTAAATAAGTACACAGTAATTATAAATTGGATTTCTATTGGAAGCACAGATTCTGCACAAAAAATGCTGTATTTTTTCTATAATTTAAACTACTTAGTTACTTGAATTGTATATGTACTTGGTGTAAATAAATGATATGACGAACCTAGATCCTGGCAACGTACCACACGTGAAAACTTGGGAGTTATTAACATTATTAGATGTGTATGACCGGGTTACAAGAACTACCAGTATATGAATCTTGCAAAACGAAATGAATTTCTCATTCACAGCCATAAAGCTAGGTTTGACTTTATTTATGAAATTATTTTATTATCTAGTCAATATTGCAAATATACGTATCTAACCCAACTATAGATTTTATTTTTCCTAATGGTAAAGTATCTACCTATTAGTTCATGGATAGGATTTTTATGGGGTGACGCATCCCTGGTACAAAACAGGAATGCATTGGAATGATTATACATCAGAATGATTGGTATAAAAAGGCATAAGACGAGGAATGTGAATGCATGTATAGATAGTTACACATTTATTATAACTTTTTATGAAGCCCTTTCACCAACCGTACGTTGAATGAATGAATGAAGCATCAGCTTATTTCTAGTAAGTACCCACTTTTCCTATTTTTCCTCATGAAAATATTTTGCCCACCAGGAATATTTTTTTTTGCTGGTCTTATTACAACGTGCAAACGTATAAAATAGCTTAGTGCTGTAAATCAATAAATATAATAATTTCTGTCGTGTGCTACGAACAAAAATGTCGGCGAGTTGTTTTATTAGTATTTTACAACAGATGTATAGTGCTGTTAGTTAGTTCGAGTTTTAATGGACAAACTTTTTAAAAATTCTGACTGACTTTAAAAAACTTGCCAGGAGAGTAAAAGTTGTATCGTAGCTCTTTGACAAATATCGTCGAAGTTTTATTGTCTTGTTACCTATTTCTGGTGGTCTAACTAGTTTGAACAATACATCCGACCACGAGGAAGAAGGGCTTGAAGCAAAAACCGTTCAGAAAAGGTCTGTCTATAGCAAAACCTTTTAATTGGTGGGTTGTTCAGGGTTAGCTACGAGTCCTAGCTTAAATATTAGTAATATTTCTGATCCAGTCTCGTACGAGCCCGACTCTGGAGAACACCACCAGGTTGCCGTTGCGACACTCGATGGCATCATTCTCGACCCACGAGGCGATGCCCAGCAACTTGCCAGTGCCAACAAGTCCGCTGCCGCTGTCGCCCTGGAATAGTAACATTTATCAATATCATATCAACCCAAATGCGTCCATTTCTATTGCTGAACATTGTGAGACTTGGAATTTAACCTTATCTACCACTTCTGAAACTCGATAACTCTGGATAGAAGAATATAGCTGTGCTCTGCTAGTCCTTCGCCGCTTTTGCTAGTGCTCCACGTGCGGGTAACTTGACTTTAATTTAGCATTCTAAGGATTATAGTCAGCCACTAACATTTGATTATCTATCTATCATATATCATATATAGTGGCATATAAGCGTTACTAGGCGTTACGCCACAAACTTCAACGCTCGCATATCGACTGTGGTTTTACTTTTAAGCTCTCTCTGCATATAGCCATACCCAGCTCTCCCTTCCACATATCGTTGGGACCAACACTGCATTGTCTACAATTTTTTCAATTCTCCAATCAAACTATTCCCATCATTCACTCGTATTTTACATTATATATTCTTTGTTTAAAGGGTTAGTTACATGTAATAAATAATACTTACATTGCAAGCGGAGTCATATCTAGGCGGTCGGCCCCTGGTGCATATCATATCCAAGGATCTGTATTGTTCCAGTTTGTTTTTGCACAGCTCATCCTCCTGTACGGATAACTCCATAGCATGCATTTCATGTCTCATTGTACCCTGTAGATTAAAATTATACATGCTGCTCAGTAATGTGTAAAGGAATAATGCTGATTATGGTCCGAATATCCTTTTTGTGCTTACTTTCTAACAATAAATAGGAACAAGATGCGGATTTAAAGCTAAATTCATTCTCTAGGAGTCCAGCAAACTTTGGTATTGTTGAGATTAACATATATTGTTTGTAAGACTATATTTCGGAAGTCAGCAGAAAGATATAAATTAGCAGTAGGATAACTCAAAGAAACGATGGAAAACAATGCATTTAAACAGATTCGCCCTGTATTCTAAGCGAAGTTCGCATTCAAATCAGTACCGGACTACCCTGGTGTTACTTTAATACAAAGATTTTCAATTATTTATGATTCGTAGTCTCATTGTCTATATATTTTATGTATTATCTAGATTCCCTGCCTTATTAATGTATGAAATTTCAGAGCATTACAACATAGACAGAGTAAACATAGACTTTGGGAATCATGCTACACTTTACTAATTCAGCTGGACCTTCGAGATGAGTAGTCACGAGTTCTCCACTACTGACCGCTACCGGAGTGATTGACTGTTTTGATAATTATTGTAAAATATACAAGTTGAGGTTATTACATCTCTATTGAGGTGGGTCTATTCACATCTCTCTATTGATTTTTATTTTTAAAATGTTTACTATGGTTTTCTCTTTTTTAATTAGTACATATTTTTTTTTACTAACTCCATGATGGTCCGTTCCATATCCAGCATAGTCTGCGTTCACCCCGACAGGAGTGGTCGTCTGATCGTCGAGCGGGATGGCTGCCATCGTCTTTCCATCTAGCGGCAGCGGCGCCTTGAGTTCAACGAGCAAGAAGTCCCAGTTGGCTGCCACCTGAAAATTCAGAGTTATTTGTTAGTTTAGTCTCTAGCGTGGCACGGGAACCATTTTAAATTGGTTTAATAATAATAATATTTCTTGAATATCGTACAACATGATCCATTTGTAAGTAAGAATGTACTTAAACACTAAGTTAGTTGTGAGACACATTAGGTGAGTTGAAAAACAGTAACTAAACGTTTTAATATATAATGTACTTGGCACTTCGTGCGGGTGACATCGGTTTTCCAATCGTCCCCCTTCTGTTCCAGTCATCGTCCGAACGTCGCGCCTCAGTAGAGGTGCATGAATATCTTCAGCAACAGTTTGCTTTGCTTGTTCTTACCTGTTTAATTTTGTATTCATCAGCATTGAGCCAGTAGGGACCGACAGTGAACAGGGGATGGATGTAGAGCTTCTTCACGTACCGGAAGACTCCGCTACCATCCTCGGAATTATTGGTGCCAGCGAGTACTACGTTTCCACTAGTGAATAGAGTACTGTAACAAACAATAAGTAGCAAATTATGTGGGACGATCGCCAATGTTCTGATGCGTGATGTAACTAGAGCATTATGATCGCTGCTACCGATTCGGTTGTGACTATGGAAGAAACATGTTAACAAAAGCTGCCCGTGTGTGGACTTGTATGTAGAATTCCATAGAAAATTAGAAGAATTGAATTTAATACGAGGTTTTTAAAGGTTTACTGTGTGATATACTATGTGAAAGGATGTAGAAGCCGAAGAAAGCCATGACTCATCTACCTCGATCGAACTGGTCGTGTTTTATCAGGTGATGACAGTGTCCACTTCTAAAGGGTCTTTTAATGAAGTTTTTAAAAGGTTGGTAATGCACGAATGGTGCCTACCATCAGGCAGTCTATATACTTGTTTGTCACCTCGGTGTTATAAAATAGAAATAAACACCGTTTTAGAGTCGAAGGCCGAAGCTACGCTTGTCTATCCTTGGTCGGCACAGTGACGATAATTAGCCCGACTGGGTAGGTACCGTAAGCTACCTTAACACAAAGTTGTTTCTACAAAGTTGTTGTGTTTTGATGAGTGAGTAAGTTTACTTTTGACATTTAAAGGCTGCAGTAGCAATGTGCGAGCAATCCACGGAGTATTGCTGTATTGCATGCATTTTTAGAATATGATCATTCCTTAATGAAATAAAGGTGCTTGTACCATTCTTCAGTAGGTAAGTAAAACATATATTGTACATTATTTAAATAAGTATAATAATAATAATTAGGTACTAAATAAGCATGTGGGTAGCTAGTTAAGTCAGGCAGTTATGTCATGAAACTATCCTTTTAACCGCCTAGTCGCGTGGCTTTTTGATTACAGTAAGATGCAAAACAAGCTAATGAAATACTCATTTTATTATAGAAATTTCAACAAGATACTTCTTTTACAATGTTTGCTAATCGGGTTACCTATATTTCAATCACTGCTGGTCTACCTACCAATAACTTAACCAAGCGTTGCAAATATTGCTGTAAATATTTACGTCATACTTTGAGTATTGATGGAAATACGCTTGGCCTATTTACCATTGGTTTAACAGCGAGGCTTGACTGGTTGAGCTCTTCTTAACAATTAATATTCTGTATCAAAATTGTAAAACGAAACCTTCGTGGTATGACTTTGTCTGTCTGTAATATTTCAAGAACTGCTAGGGTTATCGATGTGGGGTATATGATAGTACCTACTCTAATTGTACATATCAAAACAGGTTTTTTATTTTTATGCCGTGTAATTTAGACTCATTATGAAAAGGGTAAAAACACCATTTCCAAATTATCTCCGACGTTTGTTAAACAAAAACCATGAAAATTTTAAAGTGAGGAAACTGATGTTTTTTTTTTTTTTGACAGAAATGGGCTCCTGTTCATTGGTGCACAAAGATGTTGCTGCAGTACCTACGACCTCGGAAATTCTAATGCTGCTTACAACATTTTGACATGAAACGAAATATGGATTTATTGTTTAGAACCAGTGAAATCACAGCAGTCTTATGAATGGGTGTTTGACAACCAGAACGAACCGCCTACGTTAATTTTGTTGTTTTTATTGAGGCAGGCAAGATTCGTAACGATGAACCCTCTTGAAGGTCAAAGAAGTTTTAATGCTGACTTACCAGTCAACTGATTTTGTTTTTTTACCTGGTGCGCTTAAAACAGTATGAGGAAGACAGCCGAGAAGTCGCATTTTCTTATACTATTGTTGTTTTGGCACATGGTGAACAAAACAATGAAATTTTTAGTTTCCGAATCCGATAATGTATTGTATGGGTAACCACACGCGTAATAACTAACAATTCCGATTTGATAATTCTTTTTATCGATTGCTGTAACGATTTAAATGAACAGTTCTTAGGAAACTTTGAAACCATTTGTATTAGAGTAATTGAAACACAGCTGAGAGGATAAAGGATTGAACTAATTAGAACGTTTAAATTCGACATGACATATCAAACATATATAGGGCTATTCGACGTATATCCGGCAGGAGGTGATAGAGGGCTCAAGAGCAACAAATATAACCCCCCTATATATGGCCGAAATTCAGAAGTTTTCGAGATAATTAAAGTTTTCTAGATACTTAAACAGAATTTGGCACCTGATTCCAAATTAGAAACAAACTACGTGTTCAATGGGCTAAATTAATATAATAAATAAATCTAGTACAATAATTTAAAGTACAAGATTATCACAAAAATTAAAATTATGAACCATTACAAAAATAATTCCTGTCAAAATTTTCAGTTTCGGCTACAAAAAATGATGTCTCGCTAAAGAAAACACAACGGCACTAATCATACAAATACATACCTATAAATACTTGCTCATATCCTAGGCTATTCAAAAAGGTATAAACGTCGATGTAAAGAATTCGTAACATAAAATGTTTTCAACTCGGTGCAGGTAGAAAAAACGTTTTGATTTATTGTTTAAGATTGGCCCGAGGAGAAAAGATTTTAACTGCTTTTAGTCGCTTTCCTTTTCACTGTGCTATCTTATCTCAGAGGCAGTGGGGTGCGCGGGCGGAGGAAGACTTGCTGATTGTTCGATCTGTTAGTATTATTATGTCATTTAGTCTCGACTCTACGCGGCGCAAGCACATGTGTTATGCTATGTTGCTACTCGCTACTACCCAAGCTCTCATCGCGATGATTCGTTAGTTATTGCTATTTGTAATTATCGGTAATTAACCGTTGTGAATATGGCTTCGTATTCGAATAATGAATACGCTAATATATTGTATTGTTATGGCTTTGCCGATGGAAACACTCTTGGGTCCGGCGAGAGTATCAACGTCGCTTTCCCGATCGTCGACTTCCCCACGTCACTGTCTTCGGGAACACCGCCGACTGTTTGAAACTGGCAGTGTTCAGAGAAGACAAATCGACGCTGGTAGACCTCGACGGTACACAGCTGAAGACGAGGGTTCTTCAATTTTTCATTGATGATCCGAACACATCGACGAACATTGTAGCACTTCGGCTGGGTACATTACAATGGAAAGTGTGGTCAATGGTGCACGTATCGGGCAGATATCCATACCATTATCAACCTGTGCAAACGCTACACGAGGAAGATCCGATCAGGCGACTGGAATTTTATCGATTTATATTAAATGCCAACGCTGACTAGCAACATTTTGAAATATTTTATGGACAAACGAGTCAAAATTTAACCGGGATGGCATCACCAAGTACCATAATTTACATTATTGGGAAAGTGGACATAAATCCCACAAAAACTTAAAGAAACTGCTTCGCAAACACGATTTTCGTTAAATGTATGGATGGGTGTCGTTGACGACTAATTAATTGGCCTACACTTCATGTCCAATTTAAACTGAGAAAATTATGAAGAGTTTCTACGGAACAATTTAGAAGATTTGTTGGCAGATGTTCCCCAAGAAACAAGAAATAATTTGATGGTTCAACACTTCCGGATCACTGTCCGGCAGTGGCTTGACGGATATACCCTAACCGATGGATTGGGAGGGGATGGTCAATTCCGTGGCCTGCGCGAGATCCAGCCCTCACACCACTTGATATTTACGTTTGGGAGCACATGACAGACTTAGTTTACGTGACCCCAGTTAATGCGATCGAAGAACTATGACAGCGAATTTTAACGCGGTGAAACAATGAGAGCAATTTTCACCTCGAGAGTAACAAAAACTGACGTGAAGAAGAGGATTCGCACATGTAATCTAAATCGAGGGGGCTCATATCGAACAAAATGCTTAACATTTTGAATAAAGCTTTATGAATGTACCAATTTCTGTTTGTTTTATTTCCTAAACAATAAGATGACCTTCATAGTTTGTAACATTAACGTCACGAATTACGTATCTTTACATCGACTCTTATACCTTTTTGGATAGCCTAGGATATGAGCAAGTTTTTATAGCTAATTGTGTGATTAGTGCCGTAGTGTTTTCTTTAGCGAGACATATTTTTTTGTAGCCGAAACTGAAAATTTGACATTAATTATTTTTGTAATGACACATAATTTTAATTTTTGTGTCAATTTTGTACTTTAAATGATTGGATTAAACAGTATCAGGTACGCAATTAAATTTGAATAGAGCCATTTCAACACGTAGTTTTTTTTTTAAATTAGGAATCAAAAACCTAATTCTAATTAAATATCAAGAAACCTATAAACTTCAATATCCCGTAAACTACTGAATTTCGGCCATGCATATGGAAGTTTATATTTGTTGCTTTTGAGCCCCTCTATCACTTGCTGCCGTCGAATTCCCAGTAACCCTGTATTGTAATCGACCAATTTGAATATTTATTATATACTGGACATTTTTATATTCTGTAAAACCCTGTTTAGACTGAACCACCAGAACGTTTACTTGTTATAAAACAATTATCTCGACATAGTCGTAACGTTTTTAACACGTTTGTTTAGTTCGACTTCTGCTAATTTGTATATCGTCACGAAATTTGGCAATTAGGGGTAGTTTCGATTTTTTGGTGTCAAGGCACACGTACTAAATCGTCAAATTTTATGAGTCAGGAAAAATCAAGGTCCGGAAGTATTTCTGGAACATTTTGCCCAAATATGGGGTTGACGGAGACCTGCTCCTTGCTGTGCAATCCACTTATGAGGATTGTACAGCATGTGTGTACCCGTGGTCGGCAGCTTGTCTGTCCTGGTTTCATGTCAACACTGGTGTCAGGCAGGGATGCGTGCTGTCGGCTCGGCTATTCATCCTATAATATCCGGACAGTTATCTTCAGAGAATAAGAAATATGAATGTAGGAATGCGAATGGGTAACTCAGTGGTCAATTGCCTGCTTTATGCAGACGACGCGGTTTTTAATAGCAGAATCACCATCCGAAGAATGAATGCGAAGAAAACAAAGATAATGGTATTTGAAAGAGAAGAATCCAGAACTAATGTAAGGATTACGATTGATGATGAAGTGTTGGAACAAGTGGATGAGTTTGTATATCTTGGATGCGCTTTCAGCAGGGATGGAAGGTACACCGCAGATGTGGAAAGACGAGTGAGTGCTGGGAATAGTGTGAATGGAGCGTTGGGAAAACTTCTTGGCAGTAAAATCCTGAGCCAGAAGGCACAACTCGCTATACACAATGCAGTGTTGGTCCCAACGCTAACTTATGGAAGCGAGAGTTGGGTATGGCAGAAAGAGCATGAAAGTAGAATAAACGCGGTTGAAATGCGAGCGCTGCGCAAAATTTGTGGCGTAAGGCTCGTAGACCGTATTCGCAATGATGATGTTAGAAATAGAGTTGGTCTGAAAGAGAGCGTCGGTGTTAAAATAAGAAGAGGCATGCTCCGATGGTTCGGGCATATAGAAAGAATGCAAGATGAAAGAATGACGAAGCAGATATACAATGCAAAAGTGGAAGGATGTAGGAGCCGGGGAAGGCCAAGACTTACCTACCATGACCAAATTGGTCATGTTCTATCAGAAGGTGATGTCAGGAGCCCTAGAAACCGGCGAGCGT
This sequence comes from Pyralis farinalis, assembly GCA_947507595.1. NCBI lineage: Eukaryota > Metazoa > Arthropoda > Insecta > Lepidoptera > Pyralidae > Pyralis > Pyralis farinalis. The sequence goes on from OX382270.1 coordinate 7,840,174, forward strand.
GCATGAGAAGAGCAATGAATGTTAAAGAAGCGAGTGAGATATGTAAGGATCGAGTCACGTGGCGCTCGGTTCTCTCTGCCTACCCCGCAAGGGATTTGGCGTGAAGTTATAGATAGATAGATAGATCACCATCCGAACTGTAAACACTAGTTACAAAAATGAAAGATGAATGCGAAGAAAACCAAGATAATGGTATTTGAAAGAGAGACAACCAGAACGAACACTAGGATTATGGTTGATGATGTAGTGTTGGAGCAAGTGAATGAGATTGTACATCTTGGAAGCGCTTTTAGCATCAATAGAAAGTACCCCGCTGTTGTGGAGAGACGAGTGAGTGCAGGGAATAGGGTGCATGGAGTGTTGGGTAAACTTCTAGGCTTGCTGACCGCGTTCGTAATGACCACGTGAGTGACAGAGTTGGTCTGAAAGAATATCGGTGTTAAGATAAGAAAAGGCATGCTCCGTTGGTTCGGACGAGTAGAAAAAATGCAGGACGAAAGGATGACGCAACAGATATACAACTTAAAAGTGGAAGGATGTAGGAGCCGAGGAAGACCTAGACTAACCTACCATGACCAAATTGGTCGTGTTTTATCAGAGGGTGATGTCAGGAGAGCAGGAGCTATGAATGTTGGAGAAGCGAGTGAAGTATGTAAGGACCGGGCCTTATGACGCTCGGTTCTCTCTGCCTAGCCCGCAAGGAACCTGGCGTGAAGATATACATACAGGAAAACATGCCCAAATTTCCGATTCCGTTCGGTGACATAATCACTGTATACCTAACATTGGATAATATAAGTATTAGAATTACTAGTAGGCAGCTGGTGCTAGCCCGGAAATGCGAATTCTGGTTCTAACTGTTTGTTTAAATCACTCATCCATGACCGAGTCTCGTTTTGTTGATCATATTTGGATATGGTTGAGCGAGTATTTCAATTCTATACTGGTAGCAATTTGAGCGAAATGGTTTTTGTTAGTGAAAGGTAGAGTCCCTTTACCAACGCAAAGGTGGGTAAAGCAATAGGCTGTTGTTTCGTAATTTAAACAGCAGCCAAATGCCGGTATTGATATGTCTGCGTTAGCATTCTAAACTATGTTACTTTAAAACTAGAAATGATGTTTACACTACCGCAAAGTAGCGTAAACATATTATGATTTATTTTTAAAACGTCGGGAGGCATAAAATCATACGACCCACCTGATGTAAAGTGGTTACCGCAGCCGATGAACGCTTGGAATACATCAAATATCCACCTCTACTGCTAACACAACAATTACTTAAGAGTTTACTGGTGACCTCTCCCCTACGCGAGAACATAACAACCCTCCAGGCATCTCATCCTTAACTTGTTCCAACACTTCAACATCAACCGTAATTACATTGGTTCTGGTTTCTTCTCTTTCAAATACCATTATCTATATAAAAACAATCCATACACTTTAGATGCTATGCTGGTCAAATTGATGCGTCGTTCTTTTTCTTTAAATAAGGTACGACGACTGCGTGTCTCCAACCTGTTGGGACCCTTCTGATTTTCCATAAATTACTCAAACACCAGAAGGCGTACATTGTTTGTAAGAGTACTTTAACATATTCTGAGTATTAAAAGTACTTATACTCGTACAAGGTTATTGAGTTATCGTCATTGAATGACATTCGACCTCGCAACACTGTAAACACATAATGGCTTTAATGTTTTGTGGTTGTGGGTATTTTCCCAATCGTTACAAATATACCAAAAATAATTGTACAAATATACCAAAAATAATTGTGTACCCTAGGTTCTATTAATCGACAAGAAATAGTTTTTTTAAGATCTTATTCGAGAACTAGAACAGTAGAAGCGGTAGAATCCTATTGATTGGTTCATCACTTTTTTATCAACAAATTGCCTTTTTTATACCACTAAGGTGGCAATCAAACATACGGCCTCCCTGATGGTAAACGGTCACCGTAGCCTATGGACATTTGCAATACCGGGGGTGTCACTCATGCGTTACCGCCCCTTTTAAAAATCTCTTCACGCATCTTCATTCCTTTGGAAAAGCTTCGGCTGAGAGCTCATTCCACAGTTGAGAGTTCTGGGAAGAAAACTTCTCTGGACTCGCACAGTACGCGACCAATGCGGTTCCAGCGTGTGAGGGTGAATTGCGGTTATAAAAGAAGCTGTCAGCATCATATCGAACAATTCTTCAGAACACAACCCGTTGTACAATCGGTAGAACACACAAAGGGAGGCGAAATTACTCCTTAAATTTAAGGGTTCAATACCGTGTGAAAGCTTAGGATTGTTGACAATTCTCACAGCTCGTCCCTGAATCGAATCATATGGTCCAAGCTGGTTTCTAGGTGCTCTCGCCCAAAGATGACTGCTCTAAATACGGTCTGACTTGAGACTTATATAACATCAGTCTTTGCACCGCGCTGAAGTACTGCTTTCTCTGTTGAGCACATCAAGTTTTTTGGACGCCAGCTTAACCTTCTCCTCCAGGTGATTTCGATATTGCACGCGCCGGAGATCTCGACGTCAAGCATCCTATACTTTTGGTGATGGTATGGGGCGTGTTCTGGTATTTAGGTACCACAGCAAATGGAGTTTTCGTAATGGTGAACTTGTGTCTTCTTGGGGTTAAATTTGACTAAGTGAAGCCGCCCCCTGTCAGTTACTTTAGCCAAAGTACCATCCATTTCAGACACAAGTTTATCACGACTTTCCTCGACAAGGGAACGAGGGATATTTTGTCCCGGGTGCTATCGTCCGCATAACAATGAATGCCATCAATTGACAACATATCATTGATATGCAGCAGAAACAGCGTCGGAAACAGTACAGAGCCTTGAGGAACGCCAGCATTGATATCCATACTATCGGAGCCTCCACCGTCAACCACGGCTTTTATGCATCTGTTCGATAAGAAGCTGGCAACCTATATTTGCATAAACCATCGAGAAGATGGTTGGCAAGTACCACCCCGGTATTGCAAATATGCAAACTTGACGAGAAAATAATATCATAATACAAAATATGTTACATTACTCAAGTACTCATAAAGGTAAACGACAAAGCAAGGAATCCTCCATAACCTGGCATCTGTGTTTCAATTGTTCCAGTACAAACTTTGTGTTCATTTATCCGACACCACATAGAACAATTACATTTTCCCATGACGTTATTAAGAGTTGATTACAACATGATAATGAAACATTTTACGTAATATCTCCCGCATTCATGGTTAATTGCTTCTTATGAATCTTTAATCGGCAATTAATGGTGTCGATTTGCTGAACAGTTAGTACGAGTAAGTGCGTATTATCCTCAAAGAATTTATTTGCACCAGAACAGGAAACTATTATTTTATAATGATTAGTAGGTAATAATAACAGAATAACATCACATTTTAGAGCAAATGTTCTTTGTTAAAACTAAAATAGCTGTTAGATGTTCACCAGAGGGAGACACACAACAACAAACACAAAGTCGTCTGCGTAGGTGCCTCTGTCTCACCTATTTCTACCGCCAAGCTTTATGTAGCTGTGTTACGATTTGAAGAGTGAGATGTGGCAGAGAAATTACTGGGTACTATGACGAAACATCCTTAGGTCACAAGATTAGCAGCGAGCGAGTAACATCCCCGTGATATTGCGAACGTCAATAGGCAGCATCAAGTTTCATAAAAAAAAATATAGCCGAGACGCTTATGGAGCGCATAGGGAAACGGAGTCTCTAGTCAGACATAATTAATGCCCTGTCTCATTCGTCAAAGGTATGATCCGCAAGGGGACCATTGACGAATGGGACAGGAGATACAAATCGGGAACAACAGCTTCGACAACGAAGATGTTCTTCCCGAGTGCGGCGGCGGCGTACGGCATCGTGGGTAAAATGGTGCCGTCGAGCATCACTACGCAGGTCCTCTCGGGGCATGGTGGGTTCTCCGCGTACTTGCACAGATTCAAGTGCGCGGATGACCCGTCGTGCTTCTGCGAGCCCGGCGTGGACCAGACAGTGCAGCACATATCGTTTCGGTGTCCCGCATTCTCCAAACAGAGGTACGATTTGGAGCAGGATTTGAGAATGCGGGTCACCGAAAAATCGGTCTCCGAAATAGTGACGGGGCATAGACCAAAATTTTTAAAATACTGCGTTAGTCTAGCGACGGCTGTCATAGATCGGAACAAGCAGAGCAGCCCCACCTAGGACTAATGTTGCATACCTCGGCTATACTCTGTATAGCCGATGGGATCGCGGTGGCTAGGTGGAGCTGTGAAGCTCGCTGACGCCCGTGGCTGGACTGATGCAGTATGGGGAGGGAAGTTGGAAACATATGAAGATATTTCACCGGCGTTCTAAAACAAGCAAATCAAAAATTTTCGGAAATTAAACTGAAAGATGAATGTAAGAATGATTTGTAGAATATGAAAGCGAGTATGAATGCGTTTATTTATATTAAAACAAATGTGAATAAAACTATTTATATTGTGCAAAAACTGCAAGCAAGTTGGCAAGTACCACCTGCTTGGGATCCAGTCCTAAAAATAATCAAGTCCCAAACCCAAAGATCTAAAAAATGTTCGGACACTGTGAGCGATTTTTGTGTAAATCGGAACATATATAATTAATCCATCCATGTCGGTAGATGTAATAATTGAATAACTAATGTAAGACAAATACCACCTTAGTCTTCGTCCACACCACGTCAGGTTCAACAAAATAAATAAAATACGCGATACTTCCGTTAAAAATTGTTTAATTCAATGTGTAACAATCGCGAAAACCTAAGACAATACTATATTTTAGGTTGTTTTTAATTTACCAGCATTTCGAGAAAAGTCGATAAAAGTCGAAAAAGTGTGTGCTGAATTATTTCCAGACGTCTTAGTCAGATAAATATTTATCGGCTCTATTTGGCCTATTTTCAAAAATATTCCCTGTTACAACTTTGTTACCAAACTAGTAATGTAAACGAAAATGTATATGTTCATCGATTTACATTTTACATACCTACTTTTTCGTTCTTAATACAACGTTACCTACGTCATACAACGTTTACCAACAAACATATTTTATATTCACTGTAACTGCGCGTTGTAAACAGATGAAACTCATGCTACCTTTATTTTATGTAATGTAAACGGGTAGTTGTGTGCGGTGTATGCTTAAGTAGCCTACACAAAGGTCTCGCGGCGTGAGCGAGCAGTGAATCACCCAGGTCAGGTACGGTCTAACAAAGAAATATGCTTCTCTCATATCAATGGTTAATTAGGCATATGGATGTGCATTAGTGTTCGATATCATGAGTTTTGTTCGTCTATCTAACCGACGGGTCATCAGTGCGAAAGACTGTTTTTTAGAATAGTGAATATCTTTTGTTTAGCAAGTTCATAATGTTTACTTAAGTATTGGGGGGAAATACACAGATGTTTTTATCACCGTAAGTAATTAAATACTCCTTGGTAAAATCACAGGTGCACTACATCTAAAGCCGAAATCCACATGCGAAATAAAATAATGATATTTGAAAGCTTAAAAACACACTTTGTTTGCCAAATGACTCACCTTCATTCTATTTCCATATTCTATTCCATCATACCACAAACGTCCACATTGCGTGATGATGAATATAGACTGGTAACTTCACTCACGTGCAGAAACAACAATCCCCTACTAGTTGTTATTAAGTATTATCAAAAACGGTCAAGCATTGCGGTCTGGTTGTCTATCATACATGGGTACGTTCATATATACACCCCTACAGGCTACCTGACGAAGGTGTATGTCGTTGTTCGAAGGCCAATTTAGAGATAATATCTAAATATAATCAATAATTGTAAAATAGTAATCGATATAACAAGATTTCTTCTTTCCTAAAACCTAGATACTATTAAAATTGATTTATATAACTATTAACAACAAAATGATTTTTTTATCGTGGAATATTAATGATTTTCCATTAAGTGTATATAGAGACACACCGCGCTCGCATGGCGTAAGTAATCGTCTCATACCATGGTTCTTAATCAACTATTTTTATATATAATTAATTAATATAATTAATTAAGTCTAGTAAATTACAAGCGGCTTACTGCCTGTTAAGAATGCCGTCTATGTCAATGATTAGAGTATTACATTTTTAGTGTTTCTTATGCTATATTTGGAAAATATAACTATTGAAATATATAACTAAGAACAATGCTTTACCAATCACATCACCAAAAAATCCGCATTGAAATCGGCGCACCCGTTTCTAAGCTAAGACAATGCAGCTAGACAAATATTTCTTTCTAGTCGGGGATTAAAGATCGTCAAGCGTATGTATAGCTTCACTGAAAATATTATAATAGTTGATTTTCAGTGAAGCCAAATTTTGAACAGAGGGCCATTCGTTCAGATGGTCTCTCCAACATGTGACCTATTACAAAACTGGACATTTGATCATGGCGTTGAGCACATCGATTTTACGAAATTGCCTTTCTTATTCAGATTTATCACTCCCGAAATTGAGAACGAATTCTACTTTTAAAATATTAATAAATACCTAGCTATTTTTAATATTTTTCACATTGTAATCGTGAGTTATAGAGAGCGGCGCACACACCCTCTATCTACTCTGGTACATGAATTGTTGTGTATTATGAGTTATAGAGAGCGGCGCACACACCCTCTATCTACTCTGGTACATGAATTGTGGTGTATTATGAGTTATAGAGAGCGGCGCACACACCCTCTATCTACTCTGGTACATGAATTGTTGTGTATTATGAGTTATAGAGAGCGGCGCACACACCCTCTATCTACTCTGGTACATGAATTGTTGTGTATTATGAGTTATAGAGAGCGGCGCACACACCCTCTATCTACTCTGGTACATGAATTGTGGTGTATTATGAGTTATAGAGAGCGGCGCACACACCCTCTATCTACTCTGGTACATGAATTGTTGTGTATTATGAGTTATAGAGAGCGGCGCACACACCCTCTATCTACTCTGGTACATGAATTGTGGTGTATTATGAGTTATAGAGAGCAGCGCACACACCCTCTATCTACTCTGGTACATGAATTGTTGTGTATTATGAGTTATAGAGAGCGGCGCACACACCCTCTATCTACTCTGGTACATGAATTGTGGTGTATTATGAGTTATAGAGAGCGGCGCACACACCCTCTATCTACTCTGGTACATGAATTGTGGTGTATTATGAGTTATAGAGAGCGGCGCACACACCCTCTATCTACTCTGGTACATGAATTGTGGTGTATTATGAGTTATAGAGAGCGGCGCACACACCCTCTATCTACTCTGGTACATGAATTGTGGTGTATTGTGAGTTATAGAGAGCGGCGCACACACCCTCTATCTACTCTGGTACATGAATTGTGGTGTATTATGAGTTATAGAGAGCGGCGCACACACCCTCTATCTACTCTGGTACATGAATTGTGGTGTATTATGCACTTACAGATACGATACGAAACGAAGATCAAAAACCGGTTATACTGATGTTTTACGATAGTTTTTAAGAACTAGAAATATGTTTTATGACCTTATGAGCTCATGCCATGACGGAATAAATGATGATGTTTTTGTATTATTATGTTTTCCTTAAAGTATACAATTACCAACGACGGCTCGGCACAAACTGTCGGCGAAATTATACATGTCGCTTAGAGCGGCGTTGCATTGCCAAGTGCTGCAACTTTTTTATTATTATTATTTTTTATCTATATTGTGACAAATGAGCGTACGGCCGGCTTGTTGGTAAGTAGATTCCGTAGCCTGTGTACGCCACACCAGAGGTTAATACAATAAACGCCTCAGCATAGTTAGCTCTGAAGAATTATTATGAAGAACTGTTAAGCTGTGAAGTTCCGTTCAGGTTATTCAGAAATGTAGCTCAAGGTAGAAGTAAATCGTGTATTCATTATAAAAATGAATAAGAGCATGTGTTGTAGGTATGTGTTGCCAGAATTCTAGAATCGTGTCGACCATTCTTTAATAGGTTAAATCTTCTCACTCTGTTTGAAATGTACATACTTACAGTACATCTTTGGCATCAAATCATTACAGGATTATTGACGTTACAATTTTGATTTACTTTATAAATATACTAACTGAATATTTGCATGCTATTATGTAGCAGATGAAGTGTAACTACTTACAGCTTATTGTATACCTTATTGTATACCTTTGTCTAGCATGTAAATGTTTTGATTTTGAAATTGTACTATCTTCAGACCTAAAACCGACCGATTCGTTGGTTGCACTGGCGTTACTGAATCAAAATGTCGAAATAAGTAAAGCTATATTTTGTTAAAAATTTAATAAAAGTTTATAAATTTTGTAATACAGACTTAACATCTACAATATTAGCGTTTCTATTATATATCAAATACTAAAGGGATATAATAATATGTCACATGCAAAAGCAGAGGTTTCATTACCAAAGCTGTATTCCGCACATAGTCTAGGTCATTTATTAGCGCGATAGTTAGCGGCAAATTTTTAGTAAATAATATGCGTGCATCACTGTTATGCTAGGGCTAGGCTAGGCTAGCTAGGGTTCGGTACAGGTCTCACATTGAAATCTGAGATGCGAACACGTATGAACTATATGTGTGCATTCGCGTTTGGAAATCATACGCAGTCTTGTTTTAATTTCAGAGGACGGGAGATGTTTTGCACATAGAAAATCGTTCCTGCGGATGTTGCTTCACATAACAGTGAAAGCGACCTAATAGTTAATTACAATACGTAAATAAGATTCTTCGAGCAGAAGAAATTAGTCGTGACGATTTTTAGTTCACTACAGCAAAACTTTGTTCATGCTTCGTTTGTTATTCTTGTTGTTATCGTTAGGTTTGTCAGCGTTGTTAGATCTGATACCGTGTACCTGTGCCTGTTGCGTGTTTTATTTCTTAAAGATCTAGGTGTCCTTGGTCTGATAGGGATGCGGATGCCTTTGTAATATACTCGTCTAGGTTTCCACCGCAATATGCTGAAACATAGGTCGCGTGGAAGTTTACCCAATATCCTAGTGAGAAGTTAAGTCTCAATGTGAAGATGGTTGCCAGTTAGTGGAGTAACAATGGTTTGTATAAAAGCAGCACCATTGCGAGTTTAGTTTTATGGTTCTGTACCAAAAACGTTAAAACGACACAGCCAGTCTGTCAGTCCGCCTGTCCATCACAAATACCATTCCCCATTTATCTCCGAAATTCTTAGGTTAGGTAGTGGACCCCGCTAATCCCAATAGATTAGAAAGCTAGGAAGAAGAAGAGAGGACTGCTCCTAGCGTTATTCAATCATAAGGGCTTTTATGTATATATCACAAGAAAAATAAAACGATGCTTCTAACTAGTACTGTTATCATAAAACTCATTAAAAATAGTATCATCCCGTCCCATTTTTAGAGGTTTGCAAATCCTAGTCCTATTTTCTTCTTTCTTCAACTTAAAAAATACAGTTAACGAAACATATATACTACACGATTACATTTAGGTCATACTGAAAGTTTCTGTATTCTGTTTATTTTACATTACATATATTGTTTCTCGGTTACATTTATTTACATTAGTTAGAGTACATTTATTGTTTTTAAAAGTATATACCCTCGCAATTTATATATTTTTGCGTAAAATGTGTCTCTATGTTCATTTTTACCCTTAGGAAAAAAGAAGTTGCTAGTGTGAGGTCTGTGTTGTACGGCGAATTTGTTATAAATTGAAAGCCGTTAAATATGCTTCCGTTACATTAGCGCTATATGCGGGCGTATTATTGTAGTGAAGGACGACATTGCTTCGAGGACGCCTTTCGCGAACTTTTGCCTAGACAGTCAAAAGTCGAAGCATTATTATCAGTGCTTCGATTTTTGTTAACTTTTATGTCTTCCAATGATTGCCTTTCATCAACTTTTTCAAACATTTTACGTTTCATTCTACGTGCAGTTGCTTCTGATTGATCGTCACGTGCGGTATCCATTGAGTGCATAGCCGCAATCATAAACTTCATTACGTAACATGTAACAAAGTTTAATTTGTAAATATGTTTTAAATGCACACATAAAATCTTTTGCACTTGATTCATCCCAATGTATAATATACAGTAGGAATTTGCTGATAAGTATTTTTTTTTATCAGTTGCAACTAATTGGTGTACGGTACCAATATTACAGTCGGTAACAGCTCGCTCGTTGACCTTCACGTGTATTGTTATGGGAATGACTATGTTCACGTCTAAACTTAATGAACCACGTATACACAGAGCTGCGAGATAGGGTTTCATCGACAATTGCAAATTATAGCCCCTAGGAATTCTCTAAAAATCATAGCGCGAACATTTTCTCGAGTAGTATTTATTGAATTCCGATCGGACACACAATTCTCAATACAAGGCTACGATGAAAAACAAACGATAATTTCGCAAGTTAAAAGTATTTTGTTAATTTTGACTTCGGATTCAGCATAAAAAGTAGAATAGGAATGTTCAGGAACACCGTTCCCTATCTCTTAAGGAACCTGGTGAAAATGGCCGACAAAAAAAAAAAATATTGAATTGTTATATAATTGACTAGCCAGGTGTTCCTCTGGCAATGCAAGCTTGCGCATTCGCAAGTGGTTTTAATAGATTTCTTAGTTCTAGAAGCTTTCAGTATGCACGTGTAAATAAAGAATAATATTTCTACTAGCATATTTTTTAAATGCAATCAATATGTAAATCTGACCGAATTACTAGGTACATTTGTTTGTCAAGAATTTTCCTTCAGAAAGAAATTTACGGATGCGCTTGATAAGAAGAAGCGAGTCCGGCTCGGATTTAACCTTAAAATTTGAATTAGGTTACTTTGAACCAAGTTTGGGTAAAGATAAAGAAAAATGGAAAGTTTCTAAATATGTAGCACAGTTTCTTAAACGAACTTAGTTACGTGGGATAAACATTGTAGGCGTTGTTTTATATTTCTGTAATTTGAGTTGGCAAGTCATTTTATGATTGTTATTTATCCATACGAGGAAGTTTATATCAACATACGTTTAAGAGGTATATGTCAATTACATCAGCAATGTCAAATAATTATGTCATCTGTATAGACGTGTGTGGTCCCAGGTAATATACCATATGGAGAGAAACGTTAAACATTTTCAATGGTTCTTAAAATGAGCATTGCCAAAATTTTTGTTGATGGAATCTGCGTCGCTTGATGTATTACAGAAAAGTATTAAAAAATAACGCTGTGTTCACAATCTGTGCCTTTTGTAGCTCCTATACATTAATTAACCGTAAAATTCATTGGTTCAACATCATCAATTTAGCATTTTAAGAGTTGGTTTAACATAATGATGTTTGAATCATTGGTATATTAAGTACGAACATGTGTACACAATACATGCTAATTTGTGGTAAATGTTCGAACATGTTAAACATGCAAAGCACAACATTTTAAATCAGAATACATATCACTAAAGCATTTAATTAATGTATGTATGTATGTATATCTTCACGCCAGGTCCCTTGCGGGGTAGGCAGAGAGAACCGAGCGCCATAAGACGCGGTCCTTACACACTTCACTCGCTTCTTTCACATTCATAGCTCTTTTCATGCACGCTCGCCGGTTCCTAAGGCTCCTGACATTACCTTCTGATAAAACACGACCAATTTGGTCATGGTAGGTTAGTCTTGGTCTTCCTCGGCTCCTACATCCTTCTACTTTCGCATTGTATATCTGTTTCGTCATTCTTTCATCTTGCATTCTTTCTACATGTCCGAACCAACTGAGCATGCCCTTTCTTAACACCGACACTCTCTTTCAGTCCAACTCTCTTTCGTACGTCATCATTTCGAACGCGGTCAGCAAGCGTTATGCCACAAATTTTTCGCAGTGCTCGCATGCATCTCGACATCTCGACCGCATTTATTCTACTTTCATGCTCTCTCTGCCATACCCAGCTCTCACTTCCATAAGTTAGCGCTGGGATTAACACCGCGCTGTGTACAGCGAGCTGAGCCTTCTGGCTTAGATTTCGGCTGCCAAACAGTTTACCCAACGCTCCATTCACGCTATTCCCTGCACTCACTCGTCTCTCCCCATCAGCGGTGTACCTTCCATCGCTTCTAAAAGCGCTTCCAAGATATACAAACTCATCCACTTGCTCCAACACTACATCATCAACCGTAATCCTAGTGTTCGTTCTAGTTGTCTCTCTTTCAAATACCATTATTTTGGTTTTCTTCGCATTCAATTGTAAGCCTTTCTTCATACAATCGTCTTTCATTGTTGTGACTAGTGTTTGCAGTTCGGATGATGATTCTGCTATTAATACTGCGTCATCTGCATAAAGCAGGCAGTTAACCACTGAGTCACCCATTCGCATTCCCACATTCATATTTCTCATTCTCTGAAGACAACTGTCCAGATACAGGATGAATAGCCGAGCCGACAGCACGCATCCCTGTCTGACACCAATATTGGTATCAAACCAGGGTGATAAGCTGCCGTCCACTCACACACATGCTGTGCAATCCTCATAGGTGGATTGCACAGCACGTAGAAGGTCACCGTCAATCCCATATCTGGGCAAGATGTTCCAGAGATTCTTTCGCACGACTTTCGCCAGAAAACCTTCTGGTCCGTAGCCAGATGCTTTTCCACGATATTGCGGAGCGAAAAAACTTTATCCGTACATCCTCTGCCGCTTCGAAATCCCCCCTGTGCTTCCCAAAGCATTCCATCGGATTTCACCCTCATTCTCCTTTCAATGATTTTTCCATACACTTTAGCTGCTAGGCTGATCAAACTGATGGCCCTATAGTTGGCGCAGTCCATACGTGAGCCCTTGCCTTTATACAAGGGCACGATGACTGCGCGTCACCAATCGCTCGGGACTCTTCCGGTTCTCCAGCATAATTTGCTCAAAAACCAGAAAGCGTCCCTAACGTAGGTGCCACCCAGTTTGATCATCTCAGCTGTTACCATATCGATTCCCGCTGACTTTCCATTTTTCAAACTTCGTATCGACCATTCAATCTCATCCATGCTAATGTCTTCATGGTACGTTGGCACTGCCGAATCAGTCACAGACTCATTCACAGTGCCAGCGCCCTGGACATAATCATACATTTCTCTAAAATATTCGCTCCACCGTTCTAACACCTCCTGAGTGTTAGCAAGAATGCGGATTTATTAAATTAATTAAAATTTATAAATTAAGGCTAGGTGGTATAACAGTTTGATTTTTTGCAAAATCTTTCTTAAATCTTTTTTTTTAAAACAAGTGAAGCTCGAGTCTGATGGAGGGTACCGTATGTGCGAGCTTAATATTCACCATATAACTTAGCCGATGCAAGTCACGCACGGGTCGTTTAGGAAACTGTACTATTTAAAGATATTTTATTTTTTAATATTTACTCAAACCTGACCTAAATCTGACTCAAACTAAACCTTACCGATATAGGTGTATGCTTGTTATTGCAAAGCTCATATCACGTGAAACAAAAAAAGTGGTTTTAGTTGCACATTGTTCTAATGCTACCACTAAAGAAAACATCCCTCGTTTAAAAATGCGTTGTTCACTAAAAAGCGGATGCGATCGCGATGCGATCGCTTTTTGTGTGCCAGGTTGCATCCATGAATGTTACAAAAAGCCCGGATCACTTCCGTTTTCTCGCTTTTCCAGTCCTTGTGGGTTTTGGCATTTAGTATATGACATGTATTCATTTATGTATAATATGACAGTACACTATAAATATTAAGTTTTTTTTTAATTTTTTCACCAACAAAGATCATTGATAAAAAGCGGCTAGATAAAATACAAAAACAAACATATCTAAAATTGTAAACGTAAAATGAGTACACTTACCAGTGTCCAGCTGTGATGATCCATCTGTCACCGATGATACTTCCCCCGCAGGTCCCTCCGAACAATACGGCGTGAGGATACCGTTCGTTGACGGGTTGGGGAGGTTTTTCCACTGCGGCAGCATCTTTTTTCTCTGAAGCTACATTCGACCCAATTGCTTTGTCTCCTGCAGGTGTTTTGTTCACCGCATTTGCTGAAATAATTCATTGGCTATTTTCATGTTTTTAATTGATAATCGTCGTTGTTATTATCTTTATTTAAAACCTTTTGGGTACGAAAAAGTTATGTCTATATGTTGCTTTGTAGCTTTCTAAATCCTCCAATCCAAATACTAGAATAAAAAACCATTATAGACCTCATTAGCAGCGCCACTAACTGTGCGATACATAATTTACTTTAATCCATATAGTATCTCCGTAATTCGAATATTTTATTATTGTTGACATCCGTATCGTTCGAGTGGTCAACATCGCGTGTTGTGGTAATTTTCTGAACCATTCTCAGTATTTTGATGACGTCAGGGCTAATACAAAATTACCTTTATACTACCACCATGCGATCTGTTTTGTTCGATGTGTGTCTCTTTAGATAAATAGATGACTAATTGTCATTACGTCGAGATCTACCCGCGGTGAACGGGTTTTAATTGAAATAACCTTTATGAAAACGCAAAAAATGTAGGTAAGTTATAGTGGTACAATGGGTGACCTAATTCCTAATGTTTGATTTGTATTTTCAATTTGCATATTAATGTGGAAACGTAGAAATAAACAGACCAATTTTGAGACCAAAAGTTTTCAAATGCTTAATTGATACACATATAGTATACTTATGGAGAAGGTGGACCACAAATCGAATGTTTAATTAGAAATTAAATTGAAGTATTTATCGTATTGTTTGAATTTAGCAATAGAAATCGAAAAAAAAGTATATACACAATTTATTGGTCGCAACCCTGGAATATAGAATCGAACATCGAGTCGGGGACAAAAAATCATAAAGGAATACTAAAAGAACGTTGCTCGACTCGATTTTTCATAAATACGTACTACGAATATACGAGTATATATGATCCATCACGAACATATACAAGGAAGTGCAATGAAATGTATTGTAATTATAAACAAATTCAATATAGGAAGGTTCTCTATTATATTACTAACACATCTGAACGTACAATTTTTGTGCAGAACCTGTACGAGCGATTTTTAAGATAATTTACAAGAACGCCTAGAAAATATATATGTATAGGAAGGTATTACAAATAATAATTTTTAACAAATTTTCGAAAATTAAGTTTTATAGTGATTGATATTTTCGAATCTACATGATCTTTTTTATTGATTCTTTTGCTTCGATTTTGGTAGGTTTAATTGTGAGCGATCAATCAGAAATTTCGAAATAATAATTTATGAAAAAATGTCTGAAAATTACAAAAAAAAACATACAAATTGCAACCATTTACAATTGCAAGATTATTTTCAAAAATTGCTGTCCTCTCTTCACATATAATTATTGTAAAATAACACAAATACATGTATTTACGCAATTAGACAACTGCAGTGCATTTATTTTTAATAATAAGTATTCCCTCTATTTGTAAACGTCATAACCTCATAATCAACTTTATTCGATCGCAATTTAGAGGTATAGTAGTACAAGTTGGTTTATTTATTGTTTATAGTTTTTATTAAATAGGAGTATTTATTTTGGTAAAATAGAAAACTATATCATGTTTGTTTGTTTATGTCATACTGCCGAGATTTGTTATATAATAATTAGTGTATTAGATTGATATAATAATAAATGATATATGCTGGGGAATGTGCTTGGCAATTTTCTTGTGCTCTCATAAGACGAGTTATGAATAAAAGAAGCGAATGAGGTGTGGAAGGATCGAGTCACGTGGCGCTCGGCTCTCTCTGCCTACCCCGCAAGGGATTTGGCGTGAAGTTATAGATAGAGTGCTTGTTTAGCATATTGGCTACTTTTATATCATTATCCCTTATAATAATGCTAATAAATATGTAGAAAATAACAGATCGTAATGAAGGAAACTATTTATGTTATTAGTAATTTGTTTAATTGAAATAGAAATAAACTAAATTATATTTACTGGATATGGAATAACAAGGTAACAATGAATAAATCACGATGATATGTTTAACATATTTGACGAAAGCAAATAATAATGCTTTTCTATAATATTATTATCAATTGCCAATGGTCAGTCACTTGCCAAATTTGTCTTGTGACTATTGACTGTTTAAAAGTACATGTATGGTTATACTATGTACGAGTAAATCGTTAAAGAACACAGCATTTGTTTATTGTGAAAAATGGGGTATGAAATGGGTGTATTTGTACGGATTACCTCACATCGTACGCATTGTCTGATGGCTGCTTAATAAACATTAATTGACCAGTGATGTCGATCAAACGGATATTTTAATGACTGGTTTTCTATTAAATAATTACTGTTTCCTTCTGGGACATTTCACTTAGTTTCGTTTGAAGCTAGCTTCTACCTGCGACATCGCTTACATTCTTCTGATTACACTTTACCATCTCTCATTACGATCCGTTTACGTGGTTAGTTGAAAATTAACAGACAGATTGACATATAGACAGAGAGGGTAGCTTTTATTTATTTTTAACGTGGATACAAGCTTTTAAGGGGCTGCCTGTGAGTTCGGCATTCTTATCTGATACTCTGATTACACAATTATAAAAAAATATTGTTGCTTACACGATTATTTAATTAGATCGGTGGTTTTTTATGACCCAAACATAATAAAATCAACGTGTAACATAATTAACGTAATCGCAAAAAATAATATTCGATTCAGTTAAAGAAAATACCGTGGATTTATCGTGTAACTGATCCTAAAAAAATTGTTTACTTAAATGGCGCTAGGAATCTGTAGTGAGCTCCGAAAGACAAAAAGTTGGTCCTTTTTTGTAGTGAATGGCCGCGTATCCCGCGGGATCATGCGATAATACTAGCGAGATGTTGTGTACATTTGTTTTATAGATGTTTGGTTTGTATATCGCTGATAAGAACACCATCACAACTTTATGTTTTTATTAATATGGAACCACATCCAATTTTCACCACGCTTTAATCTAAATGCACTCACTTATTACACTTTTTCGTAAAATACCTTAAATAACATATTTTACTTCTGAATTTTATCATATTATAAACAGATTTTTTTTAATAACAAATACCACGAAAGACTTATTTTAAAATAGGCTTAATAATAAAAATAATTTCTAGTTCACGGTGGTTAGAATCGTTGGATTACCGCCGAGTTTCTGTTTACGTCGTTTTATTTGCGTCTCGGTGAACATTATTGACGTAAATTTTTATCGATCGCATTTCACATCACACTACACTCGGATTTAGTTTTTTTTTACATGTGGTGTACTCACTTTCAGGGGTTTCTTGGTTTTTGTCGGCGGGCAGTGCGGCCGCGCACACGGCTAGTGCGGCCAACGCGAGCGCAGTCAGTCTGCGTTGAGCTGACATCGTGGTGTTAACTCGGGCGCGCGACCATCACTCTTTATATAAATCCATTACGCGTTTACCATATTACGTCTGCTTGGTATCAAGATAGGCACGCTCATTACAGTTCACGACCAATAGGTCTCTGTCAACGTTATAATTACTCAGTTTTGATAATAACCTAACAACAAAATTCAATTTTATAACATGCATTTTTTGTTCACAATAATAACATTCCTAAATTATGTTCATGTAAGTAGTAGCAAGTTTATATATTTTTATAGTTAATAAATCAGTCAAGTGTAAGTCGGACTGGCGGGTTCGATGGTTTTTCATTCTTTACCGTCTGTGCTTAGGTACTTTTTCAATTACAAGGAAAAAATAAGAAATGAAGCACTTTTCTCCAGATCCAGATCGTACGTTGATCCAGAATATTTTTCCAGTAAAAGGAACGGATAAAACTACATCCGCTGCAAAATTGAATAAAACATTGATTGGTAGGATAAGATATCTATTGTTAAAAATATGTACTGACGACAAATTTGAACTTTACGTTTTTAGGAACACCGTTCCTATATGAAATCTATATGTTTGTCTGTGTGTGTGTTAGTCTATGTGTGCGTTTTTTTCGAATATTCGGATTTTGACTTCATATTCGGATTCAGCATAAAAAATTAGAATAGGAATGTTCAGGAACACCGTTCCTATATGAAATCTATATGTCTGTCTGTGTGTGTGTTAGTCTATGTGTGCGTTTTTTTCGAATATTCGGATTTTGACTTCAGATTCGGATTCAGCATAAAAAATTAGAATAGGAATGTTCAGGAACACCGTTCTTATCTCTTAAGGAACATGGTCGAAATGGACGACAAATTAAAAAAAAAATTTAATTGTTATATAATTGACGAGCCAAATGTTCCTCTGGCAATGCAAGCTTGCGCATTCTTAACTGGTTATATTGTACTTAAAATGATACAAGTAAAGTTATTTTATGGAATATAAATTACCGTATGTATATTTTCATGCCAGGTCCCTTGCGGGGTAGGCAGAGAGAATATATAAACTACTGTAGTCGCGAAAAGGTTATTGCAATGTTCTATTTCGATTTTTTATATATACTTGGACTTGATTGATATAAAATAATAGCAGGCATGTACTTCGATCATACCGAAAAGAAAAGCGTATGGTTTTTTTTGAGAAATTATCGAAAAATCTTGTAAAAACCATAATATTTTCGTGATCGTACCTGACCTATGATTATTATTCTTCATGTTAAGGTATGATAATGACTGTTATACTTATGAAATGTAATATCTACCAGAAGTGGCTACGTCACTGCTTTTTTTTACCAAACCATTCGGCTTTACCCATAGTCATTTGGAATTCACGTATAAGTAACATGAATCATTTAAACCACAAATACTAAAAATGCACATCAATAAAGCTTGAAAACATTGATCAAAAGGAACACTTAACTTTCTCAAGGTAAAAACTAAAACAGAAATAGAAACTTACAGATTTTTGCATTACCTATATAATAATAATATGGCTGCAGAATGACCTCTATAATAGATTAATTTTTGAAATCGTAGGTACGGAACAAAACTAATTTAATATTAATTTTCACTGAATTGATACGTTGACATAAATAACAAGTTAAGACAATTTTTTGAAGAATATTTATTTTAAAAATAAATATTATTCCTAAGCACAATGCGACGCTATAATTCAAGCCAAAAAACTACTAAGTGTCGAGTAAGTCACAAAATGTTCTCCTCTACTTACTCAGGTAAATCAAAGTGAAATAACACAAGTGCAATGTTATAACAAAATATACAATCTTATATGACATCACAGTTGTCTTATTGCCAATCAAAATATTTATTTAAAATGGAACACCAAAGCGCGATGTCTAACTGAAATTATCTGCTGTGGCGATATGATATCTCGACAAGATATCGTGTTGATTTATGTTTGGTGAAATTAATGTTTAATTCTGATGGAAGTTACGTACAGCAGGTAATGTGTCAGAAGCGTGCTTGTCGCGACACTGGCCCGAAACCGCACCGAAGAGCGGGTTAAGGCGTTCTCAAGAGATCCGCTCCCGTCGGTGCAAATTTTAGTGCATGCGGGGGTGCATACTTTGTATGTAAGTGAGACTATAAAAAGGGGAAGGGAATCGACTCTAGATATGGGAGATTCTTGAAACGGCAATTCCCGGTGGTATGATAGCCCTATAGCCGGGGGTCGATCCGGAAGATCGTGCCAGCGCGGGTGTCGCTATCATACTCTCCTCTCGGTTAGCCTCTGGAATGAGGGAATATGGATTGGTAGGCTCAGGACTGCACTATAGGCCGACTTTTAATTTGATTCAGTAATTTGATAGCACCAAATGTCAAACCACCAAATAATGTTCCCAAAAACGATAAAAATGGCTAGTGTTGGGTAAGTGAATGTCCGTTTCATTCAAATAATTGTTCATTCTCGATTTGTTCAATTTTATTACACATAAGCTATTTAATTGTAGTTCCTAGTCCGAGAAAGAACGTGAATTTCATCCATCTATCCATCCATCACTCGCGAGTGATTGATTGAGTTATGGGATTGATTACAAAAAAATAACGATGTTAAACATCGTTAATTATCATAACCTACACAAAAAGACGATGAAGTATGTACGATAATATAAAAATAATGCACGTAAATATTTAAGTGATCTGCAGAAGTGATCTCACATTGACATGGAAAATTCACACGAAGAAATACCAGCCTCATCGCAAGTATTGACGCAGCCACCAGAGGCACCAACGTTGCCGCCATTACCAATGCAACCAATACCGATACCGCTTCCAAATACTAAAAATAAAAGGAAAAATGATGATCTGAGTGAGACATATGAAATAATGAAGAGCGCAAAAACTAAGATGAATCAACCAAGATACGAATTTCAAGTTTACGCCGAGTATGTAACTACTGAGCTAAGAAATATAAATAATGAACATGCTGTGCTGCAGGCGAAGTATTTATTAATAATATCTTATAGGCCAGAATGGGAAAATATAATTATACAGGATATGAATCGGGATCTAATTCGAGCCATCCTCAAAGTTATGGATACCGTTCTGCTTCTCAACAGTCATCCAAAACGACAATCTCTGTTAATTATGATAACGTAACTGCTAATGTCTCTCATGTTAATAATGAAAATGGAGCATCTGAAACAATTTTCACAGAATTACGATAATTTGAAAATATTCAGGAACTAGTTTCCACTTGGAATCAGAAACCTAGAGCAAAGAATAATTATAACATAATAATTATGTTTATTTTCTCTTACTTTTACAAACATGTAGATATATAAAACGGGATAATAAATAAAAACTTAAAAATACTAAATCTTTTATTTAAAGAGATACATCACAATACCATAGTGTTTTTAATAATAGTTGAGGTAAAGTTTATATGTAGAGCTTAGTCCGGAATGTAGTCATTTTTTAAATTATTATATGACTAAGGGAATAACTCAGTAAGCCAATAATCTATTATTATTTATTCCTTGGTCATTAGACCTAAATTATAATGAAAAAAATGAAAACAAATGTCTTTCAAATTTTTGTCAGATTGATTGATGATTCAAATTGATTTGTTTGCCATGGAACACTTCCTTGAGCACTGGAGAAATATTCAACAAAGTGGTTTCTTATTACCTCAGCAGATTGAGGAGGAGGTCTACCTTGAACGCTTAAGTCTCTCATATTATTTGTCAATTCCCGTCGCCACGAACCTTCCACAACATTATGAGCAGCGTGTTCAAAATTGAATGTGGTATTTAGCGTATAACGCGCGGTTGAAGATGTATTACGTTACGTCTCAAGAAATTATGTAGGTACACGCAAGCCATTACAACTAATTCAGCGTTTACTGGACGTAATGGGATAGCTTTACGAAATACGTGAAACACTACAGACATAATGCCAAATACATTTTCAACAATTCTTCTTGTTCTTTGGGGTTGGTACCCAGAAGCGTGCACGTCGCGACCCCGTCAGTCCAACACTGTTGACTGCAATTCTGGACCCAAACCGCACTGACGCGCGGATTAGGGCGTCCCCCGGAGGCGACGCGCACCGATCCGCC
Source organism: Pyralis farinalis (assembly GCA_947507595.1). Taxonomy (NCBI): domain Eukaryota; kingdom Metazoa; phylum Arthropoda; class Insecta; order Lepidoptera; family Pyralidae; genus Pyralis; species Pyralis farinalis. Next base: position 7,861,672 of record OX382270.1, read on the forward strand.
CCCGTCGGTGCGAAACCTCAGGCATGCGGCTGTGGGGGCCGCCACCCACCACGCAACGCTCATCCCGGCTGCTGAACTGAGTGTCGTATAGGCACATGGAATGTGAGAGGTGGTCTAAAAGATAAGTTGAATAAGTTGATTGATATAATGAACGGGAGATGCCTAGATGCTTTGTGTGTGTCACACCGAAGATCTGCCCGGTGGCATGATGGCTCTGTGATCCGGGGTGGACCAGGACGTTCATGCCAGCGCTGGCGTAGGTGTCGTGCTTTCATCTCGCTTGGCCGCTGGTGTCAAAGATTAGTTGGTCCAAGACTTCTCTGGGTTAAGATAAAACTGGGGATTACGCGAGTGTTTTTAGTCCTGCTGATCCCCAGGAGCTCGAGAAGTTTTGGGAGACTGTAAGGGGTATTTTGGATTTGGCCGAAGTGAATGAACGGATAATTATGTGTGGTGATCTAAATGGATGGGTTGGGACCAAGCGAAAAAGTTATGAGGCTTTGCTTGGTCCATACGGAGACAAGAGAGTGAATGATGCTGGTAAGTTACTTTTAGACGTATGTATGGAACGAAACCTCCTTGTGTTGAACACGCTCTTCCATCACAAGGATATTCACACTTACTCATAGAGACGGAATGAACAGAAAAGTGTGATTGATTTGATTTTGATAGATGGACATGGAAAGTCGTGAATGGATACAAGAGCCTTCAGAGGTCCCACTCTTGAAACGGACCACTATCTGGTGATAAGCCGATTTGTGGGCCTTTTCAAGAAGTGGGGGCACTGGCGAGTGCGTATTCCTTTCGGAGATCACGAAAGAATAAGAAGTGAAAAATTGGAAGATGAAAGTGTGAGGAGTACGTATGTACGTCTGTGAAAGACTTGCGAACGCGAGTCTTTCCGACTTAGATGTAGACGAATGTTGGAAAGTTCTGAAAGAAAGTATGGTGGACAGTGCGAAAGATGCGCAAAGAGACGTAGAACACTGAGAGGAGATGCCTGGTGGGATGCGGAGGTTCAATCCTCCGTGGAAAAAAGAGGAAAGTGTGGCTGGATTACGTATCATATTTGCACCAGAGTGATGGTATGAAAGAAATGAAGAAAGAAATATACCGTCGATGCAGGAATGCTACCAAAGCTTTAGTGAAAGAGAAGCGTGAAAGACTACATATGAGTGAGGAAGAGAAGCTGACGAAAATCTTCGAGGCAAATACCAAACTCTTCTGGAGAGAGGTAAAGAAGTCTCGAAGTGGTTCGTCAGCATCCAGAATGGACAAGATAAGACGTAAAGCTGGTGGCATTCTTGCTAACACTCAGGAAGTTTTCAAACGGTGGATTGAATATTTTAGAGAAATATTTGATTATGTCCATGACGCTGGCATTGTGCATTCACAATGCCAGCATCATGGACATAATCATTAGTCTGTGATTGACTGGGCAGTGCCAGCGTACCATGAAGATGATGGTACGCTATGGATGAGATTGAATGGTCGATACAAAGTTTGAAAGATGGAAAGTCTGCGGGAATCGATATGGTAACAGCAGAGATGATCAAGCTAGGTGGTACCTACGTTAGGGACGCCTTCTGGTTTTTGAGCAAATTGTGCTGGAGAACTGGAGGGGTCCCGAGCGATTGGAAACGCGCAGTCATCGTGCCCTTGTATAAAGGCAAGGGCTCACGTATGGACTACGCCAACTATAGGGCCATCAGTTTGATCAGCTTAGCAGCTAAAGTGTATGGAAAAATCATAGAAAGGAGAATGAGGGTGAAATCCGATGGAATGCTTTGGGAAGCACAGGGTGGATTTCGAAGCGGCAGAGGATGTACGGATCAAGTTTTTTCACTTCGCAACATCGTAGAAGCATCTGGCTTTGGACCAAAAGGTTTTCTGCGGTTTTGTGGACTTTGAGAAAGCATTTCATAAGGTCGTGCGAAAGAATCTTCGGATTTTTGGAGAATTTTGCCCGGATATGGGGTTGACGGTGACCTACTCCGTTCTGTGCAATCCACTTATGAGGATTGTACAGCATATGTGCGGGTGGACGGCAGGTTGTCGCCCTGGTTTGATGTCAACATTGGTGTCAGACAGGGATGCGTGCTGTCGGCTCGGCTGTTCATCCTGTATCTGGATAGTTGTCTTCAGAGAATAAGAAACATGAATGTGGGAATGCGAAGGGGTGACTCAGTGGTCAACTGCCTGCTTTATGCAGACGACGCGGTATTAACAGCAGAATCACCATCCGAACTGCAAGCACTAGTTACAACAATGAAAGATGATTGTATGAAGAGAGGCTTACAATTGAATGCGAAATGGTATTTGAAAGAGAGAGTTAACCAGAATGAACATTAGGATTATGATTGATGATATAGTGTTGGAGCAAGTGAATGAGATTGTATATCTTGGAAGTGCTTTTAGCAGCAATGGAAGGTACACCGCTGATGTGGAGATACGAGTGAGTGCCGGGAATAGGGTGAATGGAGCGTTGGGTAAACTTCTAGGCAGCTGAAATCTAAGCCAGAAGGCACAGCTCGCTGTACACAACGCGGTGCTAATCCCAACGCTAACTTATGGAAGTGAGAGCTGGGTATGTCAGAGAGAGCATGAAAGTAGAATAAATGCGGTCGAGATGAGAGCACTGCGCAAAATTTGTGGCATAACGCTTGGTGACCGCGTTCGTAATGAAGACGTGAGAGAAAGAGTTGGTCTGAAAGAGAGTGTCGGTGTTAAGATAAGAAAGGGCATGCTTCTTGGTTCAGACATGTAGAAAGAATGCGGGACGAATGAATGACGAAACAGATATACAATGCAAAAGTGGAAGGATGAAGGAGCTGAGGAAGACCGAGATTAACCATGACCAAATTGGTCGTGTTTTATCACAAGGTGATGTCAGGAGCCCCAGGAACCGGCGAGCGTGCAAGAAAAGAGCTATAAATGTCACATAAGCGAGTGAAGTATGTAAGGACCGCGTCTTATGGCGCTCGGTTCTCTCTGCCTACTCTCTCTGCTGACTTGGCGTGAAGATATACATACATACATATACATACATACATATACATACATACTTCTTGTTAAGTAAGTAAGAGCCCTGTAGTAAAAAAAATCCGCTTTAAGCTTTTCAGGAATGCCGGGATAGGGCCTCATCATATTTGCAGATAGTGCAAATGCGCTGTCTCCCACCAGAAGGTATGGTATATTCAGACCGCCTTGGGTCAGTGGTTCAGGATCTAGTAAATTCAGTTGCTGTTCATTAAGTGATTTATAAAATGAAGTGTCCTGGAACATTCCATTATCAGATGATTTACCTTTTGCACCACAGTTTACATACAAAAAGTTATACTTGGCATCCACAATTGCATAATAAGCTAAAATTTTCTTTATAATTATAATAATCACTGCCAGAATTGGGTGGCGCTTCTAGTAAGACATGCTTTCCTTCAATCGCCCCGATGCAATGAGGAAAAATCCATAATATTTCAAAATTACGAGCTTTCCCTTTCCATACATTTACATTGGTTGGAATCAGAAAATCCAGAAGTTAAAGTAAAATATTAATTAATTATCATACATTATTAACTATCAATAAAAACATAAAAAAATACAAAAAATATTTACCGTAGGTACCCTATGAGATTAAATAATATTGTATACTCACTTTTACAAAAGAATTTAATGACTTTTATCAATTCTTTGCAAACTTCTGGTACATTGGACAAATTATTTGTTTTGACACTCTAAAGTATAGGACAATGAACCATAACTATCTCCGGTTGCCAAGTATCTCAATGTTATAGCGAGTCTTGTGTGAGGGGTTGTATCTTGCTTGACTATGACCGGCCAAACCATATTTAAAAGTATTTCGAAATCGGTCCTAGATAGTCTAGTAAAATTTCCGAAAGATCCGTCGCGCATTCGAATATTATTAAACTCAATCTTTTTTTTAACTTATATGTAAAAAATGTAAAAACCTTTTTTTTATATTTTGCTATAGTCTTCCGAACAATTATGCAAGCTGCACTGATCAACACAACCTCCTCGGGCGACATACTGATCACCACGGTCTAGTGTGAACAAGTCATATGTCGAGGAACAGTGTTCCACAAAGTTGCAGAGACATACTACATGAATGTCGGGCGATGTCTTCGCGACATGCCCCCTAGTGAAAACGCGACTTTAGCCAATTAGAGATACGTGTTCATATTCATACCTCACCACCCCGACCTGTAGCGGTGCCTATTATTGCTATGGAAATATCATGTCATTGGGTCTCCATGGTTATTTCCTTCATGGAATCACCTTTCTTGTACAGTATAATTATATCCGAGTCTGATCACTGTATAGGTGTAACAGCCGTGTTTAAAATAAGATTAAACAAATAGACTATTGTGGTAGCCAATAAAATATCTGCGGGCTTGAACGGTTCATTACTTATTTTATTTGGCCCTAGGCTTTTGTCTACCTTTAGCCTTCTTATGGCTTTTAATACCTCCTCTTCATCATTACGTGTTACTTATTTAATGTTACACGCTTTGATGTCTTCATAGATAGAACTTTGGCTGTAGAGATCCTTATAGAAGTTGGTAGCGATTTTAATTATATCTTTTCTATTATTTAACACTTTTCCTTACTTTTTCAGACCTTATACCCCGGTTTTATGTGTTCGCAATTCTTGGTATGCTTGCTTCTTTATCCATACGTGTTATTTGTTTAATGTTAGGGTCACAACGCTTTGATATCTTCGTAGATAGAACTAACTTTGGCTGCAGAGATCCATATATAAATTAGTAACGACTTTAATGGTTTTTTTTCTATTTTGTAACACTTTTCCTTATTTTTTCAAATCTTATATCCCGGTTTTACGTGTTCGTAATTCTTTGCATGCTTGCTTTAGGCATCCTTTTCGGTTAAGATGTTTTTCTATTATGTCGAGTCTATTTTATTTTATTAAGTAGGAATACAAACAGAATATAAGCGAAACGAATCCATGTTTACATAACTAATAATTTGAGTGCTAGTCTATACGCCACTAGAGTATACACGGAATAACCAGAATTAAATTAAAAATTTAAGGTAGGTTACAGGTTGGGAAAACTTCTTGGCAGTAAAAACCTGAGCTAGAAGGCTCAGCTCGCTATACACAATGCAGTGCTGGTCCCATCGCTAACTTATGGAAGGAGAGCTGGGACAGAGAGAGCATGAAAGTAGGATAAACGCGGTGAAAATGCGAGCGCTGCGCAAAATTTTGCTTGCGCTTGTAGACCGTATTCGCAATGATGATGTTAGAAACAGAGTTGGTCTAAAAGAGAGCGTCGGTGTTAAAATAAGAAGAGGCATGCTCCGTTGGTTCGGACATGTAGAAAAAATGCAGAATGAAAGAATGACGAAGCAGATATACAATGTAAAAGTGGAAGTATGTAGGAGCCGAGGAAGGTCAAGACTTACCTACCATGACCAAATTGGTGGTGTTCTTTCAGAAGATAATGTAGGAGTCTTTCAGAAGTTATAGATAGAGAGATTAAACTTCACGCCAAATCCCTTGCGGGGTAGGCAGAGGGAACCGAGCGCCACGTGACTCGATCCTTACATATCTCACTCGCTTCTTTAACATTCATTGCTCTTCTCATGCACGCTCGCCGGTTTCTAGGGCTCCTGACATCACCTTCTGATAGAACTCGACCAATTTGGTCATGGTAGGTAAGTCTTGGCCTTCCCCGGCTCCTACATCCTTCCACTTTTGCATTGTATATCTGCTTCGTCATTCTTTCATCTTGCATTCTTTCTACATGCCCGAGCCATCGGAGCATGCCTCTTCTTATTTTAACACCGACGCTCTCTTTCAGACCAACTCTATTTCTAACATCATCATTGCGAATACGGTCTACAAGCCTTACGCCACAAATTTTGCGCAGCGCTCGCATTTCAACCGCGTTTATTCTACTTTCATGCTCTTTCTGCCATACCCAGCTCTCGCTTCCATTGATTCAATTTTTTTTACTACAGGGCTCTTACTTACTTAACAAGAAGTATGTATGTATATGTATGTATGTATATCTTCACGCCAAGTCAGCAGAGAGAGTAGGCAGAGAGAACCGAGCGCCATAAGACGCGGTCCTTACATACTTCACTCGCTTATGTGACATTTATAGCTCTTTTCTTGCAGAGAAAGCGCAGCACACCTCTCGACACCCCCGAGTCACTCACACCGGAGTTGCCCCCGGCCGACTATCTGTGGCATTTCGGGGGTCCATCTAGTGAGTGGCGAGCCACCGCCTGCCGAAAGTAACCTCAGATTATGATAGTTGTGGCAGGAGACCGGCCCTCTTCTGCAATAGCCCAGTTCCAATAAAACCTCCAGATCTCATTATAATAGCCCGTTTTTTCCCCATATATTTCCAATAGTCCCAAATACCCATCGTGACCTGTTCATGGGTATATTATCCCACTAATATCCCCTGAAGCAGGTCACGGCGGGTATAATACATTACATCATTCTTTTCGAAGGGGCCTCTACGCGTTGGATTCATATCCCCGCGCACGCCTATCAAATGACTGGGATTAAAACCCGTGAAATAAAAGAAATAATAATAATAAATTAATGATATGATAGTTATGGCAGGTGCCCGTCCCTCTTCTGCAATAACCCAGTACCAATAATCCCTCCAGACCTCATTACAATAGACTAATCATTCCCTACACATTCGCGATAGTCCCAATACCTGCCGTGACCTGTTTATAGATATATGGTTCTATCGATATTTTTAGGAGCGGGTCTCGGTAGGTGTACAACATAACAGGAATCTTCTTAAAAGGGCCTCTACGCGTTGGATCCATATCCCCGCGCACGCCTATCAAATGACCGGGATAATACCCGTGAATAAAAATAAAATAAATTAAAAATTTAGCACATGCGGTATATCTCAAAATAAATATTTTTGAAAATAAAACAATATAGTCTGTAGCTGTAGTTTGTAATCATTTATAATGTATATCTACTTGTAATTTGTATACTTAGTGGTTTCAGTTAATATTTTAAAACTCTCGTTTTTGGTTTTCTTTTCTGTAGGTAATTCTTATCTTCATATTATTAGACGTTTTGTCCGATCAGATATAATAAACTGACCATCATCAGGGTGTTTGGATTTGCGCATCAGTTGGAGACTAAGGTTTCCCTTAAGGTTTAAGGTTAAAGACAATCCCTGTCATCAGTTTGTCGTAGTATTGCTGTACAGAATCCGTTCCTTTTCAGTTCAGTAAGTAAGCGGTGCAAATTTTGTGTGTACAATTCTATTTCTTTTTTACATCTCAATATAATTTTTGAATTATTGAAGCTGGCCCTAGATCTTTTGAGGTATTCGATCTTATTTTAACATATATATTATCAAATAATTTTAATATATATATATTCAAATGTTTGACATTATAAGGGAAGTAAGGCAGGCTGCCGAATGTATGAAAACATGTCTCCGCCCTGCTCCTGTCCGCCTCAATGGAGCGTCAGCCTTACACCACAAAACTCAATAGAAGAGTTTTTGTATGTAAGGTTATAAAATATGACGAGCTCGGTGACTCAGTCGTGAATGACGCGACTTTGACACCAACGCTCGTGGGTTCGATTCCCACACAAGGCAAACATTTGTGTGCATGAACATGTCTGTTTGTCTTGGTCTGGGTATTTTCTATATAATAAGTATGTATTTACAAAAAAAAATGTATTTATGTATGTTTATCAGTTGTCTAGTACCCATAACACAAGCTTCGCTTACTTTGGGCTAGATGGCGCTGTGTAATTTGTCCGACAATATTTATTATTTATTTATTAAAATAAGTAATGTAAGGATTGTTTTTGGTACTAAATGAAGCACAATACATTGAATTGAAATTATATTTAATATTTGTTCAACGTCTACAGATTGAGATCTTGATCAAGGATCGTTACTATTAATTATTAAGTCGAGTGCAACCCTTAAAGAAACCTCAAAATAACGCGTTAAATACTGGTACGTATATTGCTTTTGATTTATCACTCTACAACAAATTTATTATTAGTACAATGTGTTCGGAATATTAGTCTAATACAATTATCTCTGGCATATTGTAGCAAAAAGTCATGCACTAAATTTTATATGCCTGCATTCTGTACTAATATAATTAACTAAAACATCTTGAAACTTAAAAACGTTATAATAATTATACACTACGAAATGCTATAATTGCCAAAATGTATAACTTTTATTAAAACATACTTACGTTAAAATTTATAATTTTGCTAGTTTCATTAATTTATAACACAACGGTCTTGACTAGAAAATATTATTTTAAACGCCGAGATTGAAAAACGATTCCTGACACTTAAAATTAGAATGCGTGATCTGATCACTCTTTAGTTATTCTTCTGTGTATAAATAACTAATTAAGCTAAACACATTCCAGACTAGAAAAATATATAGAAGATATATTTTTTTTAATAATTTTATCTACACCCATAATATAAATGCTTTTAGAAATTGATATCCGTAGTAGTAATTTCTGATCCGAAAGCACATATTTAATATATAAATAGCAATTATTAAAATAACAAATAATATATATTTTTTTTATTTGCCTGTCGCTAAAATTTAATATTTTTTAATCTGCATTCCCGTCCGTTTTCTACGAATGAAAATGAATACTAAGTAAATGTATGTTAGAGCAAGGTATTATGACATACCTACGTATTTTTTTGTATCACATACAATTGATTCACGAGTAAAAACAAGATAGAAATAAAAAAGACCTACTAAGATTTAAAGAAATAAAGAACGGCTTTAATCACCCATTTTAATATTTGTATTTTTAAAATGAATTGTAAAAATAATAATTATTGCCTTAAATATTGTTCCTTATTAACGTTTCCTTTTATATATTAATTAAACTCTTCCAAGAGTGCAGATATTAGTGACTAGAGTGCAGAGATTAGTGAGTAGTGCATGTGTCTATGCTTTCTGGGCATTTGTTAAAGATAAGTTAAAAAATAAAATTCTTTATTTGTAATTGGGCCCTCGCGAGCACTTAGACATGTCTTACATTTTTTTTGTTTGTATTCTTAACATATGTTATTAAATTCTCTTACGTTATTAATTTTTCTTTTTAATCTGCTATCATTCATTCATATTCATTATATTACATGGGACAAACTTCATGAGTGTAGATAAAATTATAAATATGTGCAACTGTATGTAATTAAGGTATTAAAACTCTCGTGTGGTACTGTTATGGAACACACCTTATTTCGCTCGGCTTGTCCTATTCGCTCACGCTCGCATATATTTAATGTAGTTACGTAACAGTTACCAAGTAATTAGACACAAATTTGTTAAAATCAAATGTAATTCACTTGATGGTATGCTTACTTACTGGTAAAATTTATTATATGCTGTGAAATATATCCCAAAAATTCCAAATGAATGTGGTGATGGCTGTGGTGAGCAAATAGGAAGTGTACACGATTTTATCCACGCGAACTTTTAGTATCTATAAAATATCTACGCGTTAGGTTCTAATCGCACTCACACCCATTTTATGATCATGCTTTCTTTATGAAAAACTATAAATAATTAAATTAACTGCGTGTCCAAGAGGTTGTTCATTACACTCAGTCCATAGATCAGTCTATGTAGACCGATTTGGTTGACATTGTTCAACGACGAACTCACCGACCTTATACACATTTAAAAGTAGTTCAATATATCTCATAGTGTAAATAATATTTAGGCAAGTAAATCGTCACAAGTCTTAAGTAATATAAAATACTATAATTTTATAAACAAACTAATTTGATCGCTAAGATAAAAATAATATATGTACATCACTAGATTCGATTTGAAATATACAAATGTAACGTGAACGTTATACAAGTCAACAGAAAAATAAATATGTATGCTGTTGTAAATATGTATGAATTTACCTCGCTGAAATACTTTTCAAAAATATACAAATAAACTAAAATAGATAAATAAATTTGTTTTTACATTGTTGATTGACCACCGAGTCCGGGAGGGGGACCATCCGGGATATGAATATGGTATTGACAATCACCACTAGTAAAAAACCTCAAGTACACTTCGTTTTATCTAAAATACTACATCATTTATAATAAACAAGTAAATAAAACAATAGAACTTTGACAAAAGTAGATATTAAAGCTATCAAAAAGTTGCAATAAAAAAGTTTAACAATGTATTGTTTTCGTAAAAATGTTTATGGCCCGTGCCCGTTTGATAAACGCAACGCGACTACTTTTGTCAAACTTCTTAACAATAAAATTGTCATCTATTTATTGCTTGTATTCTACCTAACTACACAGACTAATATCATTACGGTCGTATTAATCGAATACAGTTAGAGAGCTTACGAAGGAAGTTTATGATACAAGTTTCACTTGCGAACGCCTCGGGAGTTAAAGCTGTGTAGCACACCGTGATATAAAAATATGTTGGTTGCTGAACGAAGTTGGTGTATCAAATATAGAAATACAAGGGCATCACTTGGTGTTGGCCGTAAACGTTTCGAGTAAAGACCTAGCACGTACAAGCTAAAAGTTGAACATTGTCATTCTAGATTATTATAAAGAATAAATAGTACAGTAATGCCACTGCTGTTAATTTTATAATCGATACCATACTGTTAAATTATTTGTCGATCTTCTGTAATACAAGCTATTAACCAAAATGTGAAAACATATACATTTAAGGATTTGGCAAAGACACTGATTTTTACATGGAGCGTCTGTCTCCAAACCTCCACGAGCCAGAGGGAAAACCAGACCTTTCTTAACACAGGTCTTTCGAAATTATATTTTTTTGGACGTGCAGGTTTCCTCACGATGTTTTCCTTTACCGGCGAGCATGTGATAATTAGAAATATATACATAAATCCGAAAACACGGAATTTAGTAGTAGGTACATGACAGGATTAGAATCGGAAACCAGTTGGTCAATAGGCTGGGTCTTTATCTACTTGACTACCACTGTTCTATTCACATGTTTTCATCATTTATTATTTTTATTTTTACCTACTGGCGTCGACTTCAATGAAGTAAGTTTTACAATTTTATTACATACGTATACATATCATCACGCCTGTCTCACATTGGTGTAGAGAGAGTCTATGGAACGCCAGAACCATTTTATTTGTAAGGTTTTTATTTTTTATTTATCGCAAAATTACATGGGATCTTTAAATGACTACATGTTTAAAAGAAAAATCCAAACTAGATCATAAACGTAGACTATTTAGCTACATAGGGACAAATTCGGATTTCTGAAGATATCGATAAACATATAGAAAAACATACGACGAACGTAAAACCATTTTTTTTAGATTCAGGTGTTCGAATTTTCGAAAGTAAATTTGTAGGTCATTAGTTCTACCTGCACCGCCCTGCGCCTACCTACTACCGCTATTATTGCCACGCAAACGCCAGCATGGCTAATCGACTCTGTCATATCGGCTGTGGTTGTCTCTACGAATGCCTACTATCTGTAAAAGAAGATGCATCAACTGCCATACCTGTTATGGCGGTCTCTATGCATATCTGGAACAAAATAGGCCATTGGTGGTGGTAGGCGGTGGAGTAACGAAAAACGTGTCAGTGAGACGTCTATCGCAGTTAGGCAGCCATTGTATGTATTCTCCTACTTCAAATACTAGTAGTAGTCAACAGAAGCTAGGATAGCATCTATTGGCGTTGTATGCATCGTCTGTTAGAGATGGTGGTCAAGAGTTCGCGAACTGAGTGAACAGAGACACAGTAGCTGCCTCCGGGCAGGTGTTTGCATTCCTGTATTAGTTGTCAAGTGCCTAGTTGGCAGTTGACAACGTCGACCATAACGCTAGGGTGCATGTATGTATGTATAGTGGTGGAACCACATAATAATCGAATTTAACACCAAATAGGTACATTATTATAATCGTTACACCCACAATTCAATGGCTGATTACAATGTATATCTTCTGTAGCTCCAAGAACACACAACCCTCCAGGGAGTTCCTTGGAGGTGGAGGTCCTTCCTTACACTGGTTGTTTTATGTGCCCTACTTCTCTTGACACAACAAGACAATGGACATTCAGGCAAACAAATAGTTGTCCTGTATGGGAATCGAACCCACCTTAGTGTCAAAAATAGCCCAGATTTGTATTGTTATCCTTTAAAATAATCATCGCTAAAAAGTGTTTGTCATTACTGCAATCAAAAATATTTCTAAACCTAACCGAAAAAGTTTTAAACAATTTAATTAACATTTCTTTTTTTGTGATTGCGTTGCTTGTTATACATTTATTGAGTTACGCTGCACAAGTCACACCGCAAACATTTAATGAATATCACAGGTTAACTTGTTATTCTTCACTCTAAATAGCAAATTAATAAATTTATTTTACAGTTTTTAAGTACTTGTAACCACATATTCATTGTTCAAAAGGATTTGCATAAATTTATCACCATTGTTTATGATCGCAATCCTTGTCATTTTGAAATATTTGATATACCCATATAGTGGATCGCAAGATAATTTGTCCATCCGAAAATGAGTAAAACTGAGACAAAAAGAGACAATGAGTGATAAAATAAAAAATATTCAAATGCTTTTTCTAAATTATTATCGTAGAATTCCTAGTGGCCTGCCTATAGCTGTTTTTAGAAAAGAAAATTCTTAAAAAAAAACAATTCGCTATGTGCATTTCGTCGAACTGTAATGAATAATTGTTATCAAGGACAGAAATTACCTTCTAAATCATAATCATCCAGATAAAGTCCGTGAGTTAATAAAAAAAAAATAAGTTGCAAAGTTTGAAAACTAATTTATATTTATGGAATAGAATTATTGAGATTTATGAAATTAAATCCCTTATAATCCCATTTTTTTTATTTAGTCTCATTCCCATTTCAATAAACAAATTGCAAAGGTCTATAATATAAAAAAAAAATATTTTTGAACAATCTCTAAATCAATGATCACAAAGTTAATTATAATAAATGCTGTTAATAATAAATAGTAGATAGTGATAATGGTTGTTGTTTTAATCTGTCTCTTGCTGCCAAAAATCTTAATTAGTAATCAATTGCATTTAAACGTAAATTAATTTTATTCATCGATTCTATATCCCGTAGATACACTTCTAGTAGGGATAGCCACCGAATTTTTTGTTAATTTATTTACAAGAAAAACGATCAAGGAATGGGAAATAAAAAATGGTTAAGGACGACTAATGTCACAAAAAGTCAAAGTGCATGGAAATATTACGCAAATAATTTTTTTTATTTTTTTATTTTTCAATGTCTGATTTTACGTGATAGATTTCATACGCAAAGAAACATCCATCCTTGACTAATATTATTGTTCTTAATTCGACGAAAGTCACGTAGTACGTGCGTAGTTTTTAACACTGTATATATTTTTTTTATGTAAAGAGCCTTTTTTTATGTAAAGACAGCAAAAATATTAAACCAAAATCCATATGTACTATTTAATATTTACTACATTTATTTTTATTATTTTTTTAGTTGAAAATGTAGCACTGGATTTTTTAAAATATTTTTGTCTTTTTTTTGTCGGATCGCAGCACTAAACGTCGTTTGACTCTTTCGAGGATTACGAATATTCATTAAATAATTAACAAACGATCAATTAAAATATACTGACATAATCTAAAGTGCTATCCATGTTTATACATCGAAATAATGTTACACTGTATGCAAGATTTATATAAAAATTTTGGTTCAATTGTAATTTTAGAATTATAAAAATTTGCTTGCAACTGAGAAACAACAATGACCAACAACCAATAACGATACAAAGGATAATGAACGAAAATCAATGAAGTTTGGAGACGTGTCTTGAAACTTTATCGACTTAGTTATCGAAATATAATCAAACCGTGATAGTAGTAGTAGTAATAGCAATAGTATGATAGTTAGTAGCAACCGTAGACTTCGATATATTGTAGTTACCATAGAGAACGCTGGAGAGACGCTAATCGTAAATACTACTCTTGCGTAATAAAACGCACAAATAATGTATCTTCAATAATATTTCAAAGCACAGAAAGAGTGGTTGAAAGAACAATTAGGTAAACAATTTAAAGCTTTTCACGTATTTAGTAAATAGGGGCAGATCAAACAGTAACGCCAACCGTGGCGATCGTGTCATTTATTCTAAGCCTAGTTTACAAGCCTACGAATAGCTTCAGAGGATTTTTTTTGCATTAAAATAATGTCTTAGTAAATTGTACTCGAAACTTACACTATTTATTACCGCTAGGTTTAACAAAACCGTATCTAATTAACAACCTAGTTATTGTTAAAAGTGAGTTTATTTTATTTACATTTGGGTTGAAATGCAAAGTTCCAATGTAAGTTTCTAAATATACATAAGGTTTTGTTATATAAAGTTTCTTTTATGAATTTTATGTTCACTACAGCAGATGTAATGTATGACCCAGATTTTGCAATGTAAGATGGTAGTATTCTTCGCTAGGGATGTAAGAAAACAAACGCCAGTTTTATATATTTAGAGGTGGCATATAGTTAAAATCAGGTTCTTGACATCTATTCAAAGTTGTAATAAAATGGAATGCATATGCAAAGACCATAATTTTATTAAATAAAATAGCTAATTTATTTTAGAGTCTACATAAGCCCAGGTATCGGGAGTTATTTTGGAAATATTTTGTACCTTACCTGGTAACCTTAGTTATAATGTAGGCCGTAATATTCTCTATCTAGAAAGACAATTGTCGTAAAGCATCCTACTATGCTGATATTAAACTGTCTGCAATAAAAAAAAATTGGTATTTTATATTTTGGCAGCAAAACCGAATTGGAATTTTGTTATAACACCAACATCTCAATAAAATTTCGTAGCTAGTAAATGTAAAAAAATAACGCTTTTTTCATTAATAACAAAGGTTCAAAATAATTTTAATAACAAAGTTTCGACTAAAATGTTAAAAGGCGATGGTTATAGTGAGAAACATTTTAACGGTTAAAATAATTAAATATTGGCGCCTTTTTGTGGATGTCTAGTGGGTGCTTTGATTTTTTGTTTCATAATTTTTGTTTAACTTATCTGGGCGTGTGTTGCGGTAGTATGTGACTACCATAGATTACAACTTATCGACGCTGGGTATATGAAAATCTTTCCAGTACTCAAAATCTCTGTCGTGGCTCAGCTCTTGACGGAGAGACAAAATACGTGAAATGAATAAATATTTTTAAAGAGTACAAGATCGTTAAGATATAAACTTATTAAACTACAAATCTTTAGATAGTTTTTTTTATTTCATAATTTTTTTGACATCTACATTTCCTTGAATGCAAAATTCCGGGCAGATTTTTCTGAATTAGAGTTTATATGTGAATTACGAAGACTATTTATACTTTTCAGCAAGTCGCTTTATCTGAAAAAAAAATGAGCCACATTATCCAATGGGTAAAGAAAGGATATTATTTAATCTAGTCGCAATAAAAATCTAAATGTAATAAAAGAAAATCTTTAAAAAAATGTTATTTGCTGTAATACGGAATTCGCAATTGCAATTATATTAAATGGAGGCTCATATTTTCTATTTAATTTTAATACATTTACAATGAAGTAGGTAGCTAATTATCTGTAACTTATTTTAAACAAATTATCAATCGTATACGCGATATAACTTGCTCTTTCTGGCACGCCATCTGATCGCTGGCCGTGCTGAATATTGGAACGGTTTTCATATACGCACTGGCTTACCCATTATGTACTGATTAAATGTCGAAAGTTACTCGAAAACTGTAGGCAAAGCAGCATTTAGGACTCGTATTCATGATAAATGTATCATTAGATACGGTAAAGGGGGAACCATGCCATGGCATCCAACATGTGGTACGCGGTAGCGCTATAGGTAGCGTTATTTAACTTAGGATGACTACTTAATTCTAATACGTAATTAACTCGAGATAATAACTTAATAGCAAGCCGTCAATTAAAATAACTAACTTGTTTCTAATCAGTCAATTAAGTGAACATGTTAAGAATATTAATCTAATTTTTATTATTTTCATATGTGTGTTTAATTTTGATAAGCAAGTAATAAGCAACATAATAAAATTAGTTAATTTATATGTATAAACATAGGCATTGGTGTTTAGATAGGTACATAATCTTCGGCAACAGTTTTAGCGCGAATATGAATCTTATTTCGAATTATAAAATACAAATTATAATTAGCTATTAATCTTGACATGTGCATCACTCGCAAACACTCAAACTTGCTACTCAACTTGCTAATATTAATTGAATTGAATTTCAACTCGACCTACAAAATGTATTTAACCATCCAACCGTATTTTACGATTAAAAACGTGCAAAAATATAAAGCATCAAATCTATGGAAAACTGTTCAATGCACTCTATGACTATGCCATACATACATAGTCTTACAAAAATACGATATCTTTAGGTGTATAACAATAGAATAATGAAACTTTTCTGAGGTCTTGGTTACGTAGGTACTTAATATGTACATATGTACACGAGTATATGTAAGTATAAGTTTCATACATCGTTTGTTTGTCACCTGCATAGTATAGAATAGTTAATAGTACTTAAGAGTGCCATTTTGCACTTTCACAATAAACGTCTGCGTTATTTGGAAACAAGTTTTAATTCATATACTAATGCATGTATGGCAGTGCATAAGTATATTTTGTATTTTGTGGTATATAAATGGTTATGTGGATATGTATGTCATACGTACTTCGAAAACGTATGAGAAGTGCACAACTGGTGAACATATCCCCGATAACTTTATATTAATAATAATTAAATAGATGTCCGTGATAATTGGAAATATCAATAAATAAAACGCATTAATACGAGAATGGAATCCGATCGGATGGGCGATATCATTGATGTTGTCGTACATTAAAATGTAGAGCTATTATTTGCTTTTATCGGGGCATTATTCGCCGACAATAAAATCGAAAATCAATTTACTCGGTCATAATGAAAATCCTCTCTTTGAATAAATATTACATGTTATTATAAACATTATGATGCTGTGATATTCGATTTCCGAAAACAAACCGGCAGGTATTATATCTAAAAATCAAGGTTAGAGTGCTTCTTCGAAGACTGCAAAAACAAATCTACTTATAATAGCCAATAAAACTATTCTTAATCTAACGTTTGTCGGCACTCAACTGCAGCAGTGCTGCTTTCTGTACACAACAGTTTATATCGAGAATTATGAGGACTGTACACATTTCATACCGCACTTTTCAGAGAATTCAATTTACAGTTTACATGCAATACAAAATTTACACGAACGGGCGGGGCGTGTAGTAAACTTTCTCCGGGGCTTGAATGTGGATGCAGATAAATGTATTTAGTCCTATTCATAATCGAGGAATGTATGTTCAGTTTAAGTGGAGAGGCGTAAAAAGACGGAGGACGTGTGAGGAGAGCAGGCGCACGAGAGCCGGCGGCCGTCAGAGCTGGCGCAGCGGCGCGCGGCAGTCCACCCGGGCCATCCACGCCAAGTCGAGGGTCGTCACCTGCACACGAACACACAAGTTTTTGATGTATTGCTATTACAGAGTTCGCTCGCTACTTCTCCTTCTTCGTAATCTCCATACACAATATCAAGTTTCTGGGCCAGAGTACATCTTGTTTTTTGAAATCGTTGGTCGTTTTAAACTATCTACCGCCTAGTACAAGATATGAGTAGTGACGAGTAAGTATGTAGTACTCCGAAAAGGTACTTAAACAAAATAATGTCCACCAAACGCAATCACTATCTTGGCCTATGATATACTCGTAATTAGAAATTGAGTACAATTATTGTATAAATATTTGTTTTGATCCAATATTCGCTACCTAATTTGCAGTAATTACCGTAATCTATAATTGTTTAGTTTGTTTGGTTAACCACTTGGCATAGTTATGTCAGCTTGACAAATTGAAATTACTTGTATCCCTACTTTGAGAAGTGCTTGGTGCTTAGTCGGTCAAATTACACAGCGCCATCTAGATCTAAACTAACCAAAAAAAAAAGGTATATCAGTTTTGTATTCACCTTTTTTTTTAAATACATACTTACAATACTCAGAATAGAAAACACCCAAACTAAGACAAACAGGCATGTTCATGCACACAAATGTTTGTCCTGTGTGGGAATTGAACCCACGAGTGTTGGTGTCAAATTAACCTTACTAACCACCGCGCCGATGAGCTCGTCAAAACTTAATAGTTTACCTGGTGCATAGAGTAAACGGCAAGCACAACGAGTACGTGCATGATGTTGTGTGAGTTGAGGCAGCGGTCCACCGTCCCGGGAAACCACTTCTCTGGGATGTGCATAGCGCCTATCACACCCCCGCCCAGCGAGACAGCATCCTGGAACATCAAGATCGATGCGTGAGAATACTTAGTTACAACAAAACATTGAGGTACTACACGAACCAATAAACCACTTCACCGCGCATACAGGTACCCCGCCCTCTCTCAATAAAACGTATTACACATATTTGACCTCAAACCAATAAATCAGTTGACTGTATATAGGTACCTCGCGTTTACAAAAACGTTGTGTTTTAGCGCCTAAATATTTTAGCGATTGGAGCCTGCTGACCAATGGGCGAATATTTCAACCAATAAGCCGATAAGTGCCGCGATGTTAATCCTCGAACTAGCCAATAAGAGCTGCGCGTTCTACTTTCCACCGCGATCCGTAGCGGTGAATTGACTAACTACGTAATATCGGTCTCATGGGTCCCTAGAGGTTACTTATTTCATGCCTCCGAGGTACGGAGAAGCTCAAAATAGATAAACTCATCTATAAATAGACTGCGGTCTACGTTGCTTATCCTCCGTCTTCGGTTACTACGCCATCTAGCTCTCCTTTTAACTTTTAACTATAACTATGTTTATTCTCTCTTTCAAAAGTGAAAGAATGTAGGAGCCAGGAAGACTAAGACTAACCTGACCAAATTGATCGTGTTTTATCAGAAGGTGAAGGCCCTAGGAACCGGCGAGCATGCATAAAAAGAGCTATGAATGCTAAAGAAGCGAATGAGGTGTGTAAGGACCGTCTCATGGTGTTCGATTCTCTCTGCCTAGCAGGTAAGGGACCTAGCGTGAAGACATACATACGTACTGTTACTAAGCATGCGGTATCATTAACGTGTTTTGCTCATATCTGTAAGCAAATTCATTTCCTAGTATGAAGTTTTGCACGTAACAGGTTACACACAATTTATTCTACAATTACTATTGTATTTAGTGTTTACTTATTATTTACCTGCTAATATTTACTGTTGTGTGTCATGGCGATACCAATAAATGGCTTATCTATCTATCTGAAAGCTCTTTCCCATTCGAGTTGCATAATCAATGTTTTCTGATAACCAAACAATACGAATGTACAGAGGTGGATGTGAACAGATGACTCAAGGTCGAAGGGCGACCCGTGAATCAATTCGACAGAGGCTGTACATCAATGGGATTTCCTCGTAGTTTTATATATTCGAGTGATAATGAGGCGTAACCGTGAAATGTGTCTATTCCTGCCCATTCGAGATCACACGCACATTTACACTAAATACCGTGCATTGTATTTTAGCATCTACCCACATTGTTGAGCAAAACCAGTACGTACAATGGTGTCATCGATGGGTGTATAATATACGCCATAATAACTAATATTCCAATGATCATAGAACCTAATGTTACTTAATATACTTCTGTTTAATATAATGATCCAATAGTATACCGTATTATTAATATTATTTCATATGACCCTATTTTATGTGTTATAATGAATATTTTCTATAAAGTACATTTACATTAATATTTATATATAGGTTCTATGATCATTCGAGGATTTGTTATTATATCGTATATTACACTCCACTCAAGCAGATATACAATGCAAAAGTGGAAGGATGTAGGAGCCGAGGAAGGCCAAGACTTACCTACCATGATCAAATTGGTGGTGTTCTATCAGAAGGTGATGTCAGGAGCCCTAGAAACCGGCGAGCGTGCATGAAAAGAGCAATGAATGTTAAAGAAACGAGTGAGGTATGTAAGGATCGAGTCGCGTGGCGCTCGGTTCTCTCTGCCTACCCCGTAAGGGATTTGGCGTGAAGTTATAGATAGATAGATAGACACACCACTCAAATATTTTTTTATGGTATAACATTGAATTAAGATCAAATGCATGTCGATTGATTTTGATGGTCACAAGTCTATTTTCTAACCTAACCCAGCAATGTCGAACTGCTTATAATAATACGTACCTACTCATGATGTTTTTCCTATCAAATTAACATTTAACATTATGACACAAGAAGATTATGACAAATTAACGTTATATAAAAAGAGCATTAAGACAAACGATAATTATATAAAATGAACATAACTAAATGTTATTAGAGCAAATGATAGTTATATGATATAAAATGTTGGGTGAAATGAACGTTTTGCGAATATTATGCGACATGGTTAGTTCAAAAACGTCCCTGTGCTTTATTTCTGTATAAAATTACGCACGACAGATTTCTATAAGTATGTGATTTTTCATATTTAAATAATGGAGATTTAAATATGAAAAATCACCTTCCTGGGTCGTATATACTGTAATATTCGTAAATGCGTTTCTAGAGAACACGGCTTTGTTCTATTCAAACGAAGCAAGTTAATTGCGCAAGTTATGCAAGGGCCGCCTCTGAAGCCGTATAATAACGGACGAGCTCGTTCTCGGGGCTTGCTGTTTAATCAGTTTACGAGTTATGATAATAAATAACTTAAGTATTTACTGCAGTAGTGTAGGAGAATGTGGTGAAATTTTCTGTTTACTTTGCCAACCAGGCAAAATGGCATTGAGTCTGATTTACATTTATAAAAAAGATGAAAGTAAAATTCGTTATTTGCTGTTGGGCTTTCGCGAGCACTTATGTACGGCCTACAAGCTTTAAATAGAAACTTATTATATTTATTTTCATAGTTTGAAAACTATGTTACTATATTTGTATGTTTTCGTCTTTGAATCTACCAGCACGACCATTTGCGAAATGCCAAAAGAAACTTGTCAATATAGGCATGTTTTCACATCGCCAAATAAATATTACATCTATACTAATATATAAAGGCGCAAGAGTTTGTTTGTTTGCTCGCGGCTAATCTCTTACTTACTTAGTACAAATAGAAAAAATATTTTTAGATTTGATAGCTCAATTATATATTATATATATATTGAGGCTATTCAACATCACGATACGACTGCTACTTACTAACTACCATTCTTAGAATCAGAGTGAGAAATACCGTGTGCAAGATCATCCCATTCTTGACGACTAAAAGTCTATAAATTACAACAAAAAACAGAAGTATATGCAATTTTATAGGATACTAAGTTAATGTATATTTTATAATGGTCAGTTATGAGTTCTTTTTTTTTTTTGATGACATTGATCATCTTTCTTTTTGGAAATTGTTTTACCATTAAACAAAACTGAATCTGTGTAATTTCTCAATATGCCGGCAATTCTAAAAATGCAGTATAAAGTTTATAATTAACAAATCAATACAAAGTGCCGCGACGGTCTGGCCGCGAATGGGGTCATCATACGGAAAAGGTATTCGGACATTAAGATCTAACCTTAAAATATCTTAGAATGAATATATCTATATACCAATAAAGTTCTAAAATAAAAAATCTATATACCAAAAAACCAGAAAACTCCTGAAAAGCTGCTGCGTTAACGGCGAGGGTGGGGAGGTGACGCTTCTCGTTCTTAGGCGTTAACCATATGTTCATAGCATCACATCTGCTGGGGGCGTATAATTGTTTGTTAAAAGATATAATAGAAGCAGTTTTTTTTCTAATTGTATAAAAATCAAGAATTGGGGGCATTCCTCCTACTAGAACGACACTTTGACACTAAGTTGAGGAATAAAATTTTAGGGCAAGGTGATATTATATCTTAAAGTATAAAGGGAAAATTAAATTAATTAATTAAATTAAATTAAATTATGTTTTATGTATTAAACTAAGCATTATAGATAAGAAAAGTGATACGGATTATCGTTGCTTGATACCTTAGCGACATTTCCGCGGCGTTCGTGGTTATACCGTTCCCGAGAGCTGGTTGGCTCCCTGCCAACTACATTGTGCACACTAAAGCTCCCGAACAAAATCCTCTTGCACATGAATAGTCCCCATAACTTACAGCAGTACTAATTGAAGTGTCGCCAGTAGATCAATTGGCAAAGTGAGCCACACCCCAACATGTCTCACTTGTACTTTATATTGACTTAAATTTTTATTTTTAACTTATTACTTAGTTCTTTGTCTTTCACTAAATTTAGAATTCAAACTAAGTTTCTATATTATGATATTAAAAATAAACAGTTGTTTTCGTTGGGTGAGCTGTTTCTTTGATCATAAAAAAAAAATACGCGTTAATTTCGAACATGAGTTCTCCTGTGACACCAACGCCATACAGCCGATACGCAATATCATCGACGTGCATGAACCAGGCGACTGTAAACGAACATATGGTGTATTTTTGACCGCTTCTGCTCTAGAACCTCAAAAGCCATAAAAGCAGATTAATTTAATTTTACATTGAAATTAGCACTAGTCGTCAACGTAAGTATCAAATTGGAAAGATATAATTGCACGTTTTAGTAATATATAAATAAACTCAAGGAGCAATAATATCAAAATCATGCTGAAGTTTGCATTTACTTGCTAAATAGGCATAGAGATTCTGAATAGGATTGTCACATGTTATGAAATGACAGGAACACAGCTGCAGGACAACTTGAAAAATAATACTCAGTGGGACGCGAAGGTTGAGGATAGGAAAGCTTGGCTGAAATATGTGACATCTTTACCTCTGACTGATAGTATGAAAGAGAAGAAGAAAGAAATGTATCATCATTTTAGGAATTAAACCAAAGCAATCGTGAAAATGAAGCGTGAAAGAATAACTCTGAATGAGGAAGAGTGAAAGAATTCTAAACTAAATAGAAAGTAATTTCTAGTAAAAAAGTCTTGGCATAGATTGTCAGCACCAAGAATGGATACGATAAAATCTAAAGCTGGTGACATTCTTGCACACCCAAGGAGTGTTAAAAAGTGGAGTGTGGAGTGAATATTTAGAATAAATGTATGATTATGTCCGGGATGCTGACACTGCGAATGAGTCTGTGACTGACTCAGAAGTATCGGCGTTCCATGAAGACATCACTGTGGGCGAGATGGAATGATCGATACGAAGTTTGAAAAAATGAAAAGTAAGCGGGAATCGATATGATCAAATTAGGTGGTACCTACGTTCAGGACAGTCGTTTCTAAAAATCTTTTAGAAACGGAACACGTATGAACTACGTCAAATTATTAGGCCATCATATTGATCAGCGTAGCTGCTAAAGTGTACTGAAAACTTATTGAGAGAAGAATGAGGGTGAAACCGAATGGACTGCTTTGAGAAGCAGAGAACGTTAGGAAAACTTATAGGCAGCCGAAACTTAAGCCAGAAGGCATAGCTCGCTGTATACAATGCGATGCTAATCCCAACGATAATTTCAAGAAGTGGAAGCTGGGTATGGCAGAGGGAGTATGAAAGTAAAATAAACGCTGCACAGATGAGAGTATTGCGGATAATTTTGGAGCGTGACGCTTACGGGCTGAATTCATAACGTTAGAAGGAGAGCTACTCTGAAAGAGAGTGTAGGTGTAAAGGTAAGCAAAAGTTCAGGCATGTAGAAAGAATACAGGACGAAAGAATGAGAAAAATATAAAGAAGTAGAATACAGTGAAGGCCTGGGAACTGGTGAGTGTGTATGAAAATTAAAGAATCCCGCAAGGTGTGTAAGTACTTTTTTGCTTTGTTGCCGCTCGAATCCCTTTGCCTCTCATGAAAATATTGATACTCGTAGTTGGATAGACTATTATTACTATGACATTAAATACTTCAACATGTTCTGGCATTTTCTCCATCATGTGGAATATGATTCGTTTACCTAAAAAAGCAAATCCTACATTTTTTCGACTGTCGTCCTATTTCTAGTTAAATCAAAACAATTTAAGTTGGGGCAGTGGTCAGTAGATGTAATCAGTGGACCTAATGTGACATTCGGAGTCCCTCAGGAAAATATCCTGTTCATAATTTACTTTAATAACCTCTGTAATATGAATATATAACTACAAATGTTAACTTTCTTTACCGACATGGCGCTTCTATTGTTTTTTACGGTAGAACCTGGAATAACATTAAGATTATGGCAGGGTCTTAAGGCATAGAAAGTCGTATTAGTTTATTGCGTCGACTAGCAGGCTGATTTTTTATCCAGATTGGCCAGGTAATAATATAAAATTACAATAGATACAAAATCATACACCACTTGACTGCGCAAGATGGCACCCCGCGTTCACAAACACGTTGTGTTTGATCATCTACATATCTCTGCGATTCGAGCCTACTGACCAGTGGGACAGTATGTTAACCAATAAGCCGATAAGTGCCGGGATGTTTAACTAGCCCTGACCCGTAGCTGTGATTTGAGTTATTACGTGATATCGGTCTCATCGGTTCTCCATAGGTTTCCTTCATGCTCCACGCGTTCCTATGAAAAAGAAACTTGACAAACAAACAGATCTACGAGTACAACGATGTGATATTATAAGGGTAGTTTTTTTACATTTTGAGGCACGGAATAACAGCAGTTTGCTCTCCATCGATGCTTGATAAAACTCCGCAGATTTGTAATAAAAACATAATAACATATTTTGACAAATAAAACAGTTACGTACGCTGTTTTATTTGTCAAAAAAAAAAAACAATTCAATGTTTACGCACACCATTTTCATGGAATTTCTATATCAAATACTTGATTTAAGTGGAATCAGTATTGCCTATCTTGTAGATGCTTAGGTTAATTGCTATATAAATCTAAAACGAATTATATTTGGTTTTCCTCCATTATCTGAAAATAACGTGGAGCTATATTTGGTCCGATAATTTCACCGCGCGAAGATGTATAAAATATTAGTGATTCTTAAGTCATTATTTAAGGAGAGAGATAGTAATTATCAAAAGGACTGTAATTACTATGATAATTCTTATAATGAAATAATTGATTGATGATATGGCTGATGATGTAGGAACATGTGAATTGCATCCCACTACCGACTACTACTTACTAAGCAGTACCAGTTTTCCACGAAGACATCACCATGGCCCAACAGTGATAGCCCAGTGAATGAAGAGCCGGCCTAGTAACCAACTAGTCCTCGGTTCAAAATCTGGTTTGTACTACTACTAAATTCATGTTTTCGAATTTATGTACATATTTGGTATTATCACTTGCTCGGCAGTGAAGGAAAATATCTTAAGAAAACTCGTATGTCTAAGAAACTACATTTTGAAAGACGTGTGACCTTACTAAGAAAGGTCTGGTTTTCTCTCTGGGTTGTGGAGGTCTGACGGCAGTTGTTCCATGTAAAAATTAGTATCTTTGCCAAATCCTTAGGTTTAAATAGCCGACTCCGCCAGTCTCATTGGATTAGAAAACTGGACAACGCCTAGAATAACACGGATTGGTCGGAAAACCGGAAGGGTCCAACAGATTGGAGACGCGCCGTCATCGTGCCCTTTTACGACTTAGACGAGCTCGGTGGCGCAGTGGTGTAACGCGCTGTTACGCGACTTTCACACCAACGATTCGATTCCCACACAGTACAAACATTTGTGTGCATGAACATGTCTGTTTGTCTTGGTCTGGGCATTTTCTATGTATAATAAGTATGTATTTACAAAAAAAATGTATTTACGCATGTTTATCAGTTGTCTAGTACCCATAACACAACCTTCGCTTACTTTGGGGCTAGATGGCGCTGTGTAATTTGTCCGACAATATTTATTTATTTATTTTATAAAGACAAGGGTTCACGCACGGAATGCACTAGCTAAAGGGCTATCAGTTTGATCAGCTTAGCAGTTAAGGTATGGAAATAGTATTGAGATGAGTAAGGTGAAATTCGATAGAATACTTTCGGAAAGACAAAGTGAATTTTGAAGTGCTTTTAGGCATGGGTGGAGGGTAGAATGCTGACGTCTATATACGAGTGGGTGCAGGGAACGATGTGAACGGAGCCTCGGGAAAAATTCTAAGCAGCTAAATATGGGGTAGAAGGCACACTCACTCGCTGTGCACAACGCTTTGCTAATCCCAATGCTAACGTATGGAAATGCCAGCTGGATATAGCAGAGAGAGAGTATGAAAGTAGACCAAACACGGTCAAGATGTGGACAATATGTAAACCTGGGGCGAAACGCTGATCGCGTTCGTAACAATGATGTAAGAAAAGGCAAGATGCGTCACTTGTTCGGGCACGTTGAAAAAATGCAGGAGAAAAAAATGATGACGAGTGGGACGATGTAGGTCAAGTCAAGGCAAAATTGCTCGTATTCGATTAGAAGCTGATATCAGGAACCGTAAGAGCCAGCGAGCGTGCATGAATCAGCTATGAATGTTATAGAAGCGACCGAGGTGTGTATGATTTGCGTCTTAAGGTCCTCTATCCTATCCACCTAGGACCTGGCGTGAGATATAGATTGATAGAATACGGTAAATTGATATAGTCAAAAAGTGTAAATCTTTAAATTTATGTAAACTTTTAAATAAATTAAGAAACAAGCCGTAAGAATACACACACTATACAAAATTTTTAGGGATCATAAGAATACATTGTAAGAATACACACCACAAGATTCAAGATTATTTATTTTGTATAACATGAGTGGTACAAAAATACAGGTGTTATAAATTTACATTTTGTTCTAAACGTTAGGCCGGTAAGGCATACAAAATGTGATAGATAGCATATGCCGTTTCGTTATTACATATACAGGCTTCAATGTTAAAATACAGTATTTAAAATATGTTAAGTAATTGATCTAAAAAAAATTGTGATCTTAATAACAGTAATTGCTATACATTGTCAGTCATAAATTGCAAAGTAGTGTACTAACATTTGTCCGCTAATAATCTTTTTAATTGACGCTTAAACGTATTGACCGGAAGTTCTTTTAAGGATTTTGGCAACATGTTTTTAATGTTGGGTCCCATTCAAAATATGCTGTCATACATTAGTTTAGTATTACATTTATTTATACGTAATCTGTTATTGTCCCGTCGATTTCCTTTACTAACGTCAGATTATCGCGGAAACACGTTACTGTTAGTTTTAATAACTTCGTATATATATAATGAGGGACAGTCAGTAAGTAGTATGTCTTAAAATAAGGCATACAGCTGTTAGCAGTTTTTAAATTAAACCCTCTTTTGTGCTTTCAAAACTAATTCTCTATTTTTTGAGTTTCCCCATAATATAATTCCATATCTTATTATTGAGGCAGTAATACCATGATAGGCAGTTAATAATGTGCAATTATTCACCGTGAGCATAGCTTTTTGCATAGTTCTTCTACGTGAGGTTTCCAAATAATCTTTTATCAATTATGATCCCTAAAAATTTTTGTATGGTCAAATTCTTGTATTTTATTGTTTTGATAGCTGACATTGATATTGGAACTACCAGATAGTCTTTGGCTAAAATGCATTATACTAGTCTTACTTAAATTTATTTTGAGATTATTACAAGTATTATTTAAGCATTCAATAATCTCAGCTCTAGTTTGATTAATATCGTTTTGATACATGTCATGATTTTGGCACTCTATAGTGACTGTACTATCATCCGCAAAAAGAGACATAGGATGATTTGTTATTTTAGGCAAGTCATTAAGATAAATTTTGGGCCCTTTGTTGTTTATAGCAAAGGACCCAGGATACTTCCTCGAGGAACACCATATGAAATTATGCGGTGTTCGGACATGTATAATTTACCAATTTTTGTTTTGCTATTTAGTTTAGTCACCCGAGTGCATTGTTTACTATCTTTAAGGTATGATACTAATAAGTTTAATATTCCGCGAATGCTTCCAATTGTCTGAATAAAATTATGTGGTCTACATAATCAAATGCTTGTGACATACATATATATATTGTACACAGAGCATACGCGTGTTCTCTTATCAATTTTGTTTACTACATTGTGCAGGAAGTAAAAAATGGCCATGAGAAAATAAATTGTGTTTCATATTCAAATAAATATGTGAAATGAATGTATTTCTCGAAAACTTTGGAAAATATATTTGGGAGAGTGAGTCTTTAACATTCCATAGAATATGTTTGCCCTTTTTTAAACATTGGTTTAATTATGGTGGGTTTTACTAAGTCGGGATAGATACCCTTGACTATGCTTAGATTACATATATAGCTAAGGTGCATACATATGTGTTAAGCAACCAATTTAATAACCTTTGGGGGATCACTAATTAGCCGTATATTGTGTTTAGTTTTGTTTATAATCTGCCATGTTCTTTTATTTTTATTGCTTAATATTTGGATATTGTAGTTGTTTTGTGCTCGTTGAGCAAGTTTACTATATTTTTTCATTTACGAGTGTAATTTAAGAACGCCTCCTTATTTACTTGTTGAAATCTATAACACCAAAGAAGAGATATGGCATGGCACGGTACGTTGCTCATAGCAGCAGTAGTCGGTGATGCAATTAAACTGCATACGGATGAATTCTGTGCACCACGACGCGTGTTAATATTGTCGACCTCAGGTGGTCTACTTACGGAAACATTACATTTTAGTGGTAATATTTTCGTACGTAGCCCACTAATTATTATTTCTGATGTCGCTAATCGTAACTGAACATCAACGAGACTGGCTTTCAGGTTTTTGATGTCCTTCAGCAGCGTACTAACATCGACGTGTTCAAGGGTGACAGATGACAGCTTGTATAGGTCTTTCGCCACGAAGAAAGGCACCTCGTCTGGATTGGTCACCTTTAAAAGACTGATGACGTCGTGAATATTGTCTCCTCCATCCCTCCTGCGTGACGGCATATTTCCGGTCTTGCCCTGTATCATGTTCAGTAGCATCTTGCCGTTTCAAATCTCGTCTTCACTGAAGGTAGATTTACAGATGCGCATGATGCTGACTTTGTCCATAATATCGACGGCGTGTTGTATCGCAAACAACTCGTTGGCTATGAGTTGTTCGAAACCCATAGTGACGGTACCCAAAGCGGCTAGGCCGCGGCCGCTCGATTCGCGAATTAATATTCGTGACTGTGTTGTGTGGCGGGAAGCGACCGTATTCGTTCGCACATCGTACTGTACTGCATAGATACTGTCAGACCTTCACAATCCAGAGGGAAGACCAGACCTTTCTTAGGTAAGGTCCGCACGTCTTTTGATATATAATTTCTTGGACTTGCGGGTTTCCTCACGGTGTTATCCTTCCTCGCCAAGCAAGTGATAAATTATTTGTATTATCTGTTACCTATATAATACGTGTTTCTAGTTTCAGTTGTGACCTCAAGCTACATTTGAGAAATATTTTGACGATAGTGCGGCTCTTCTTGTATTTATCAAGACCAGGTTATCGTTAGGTTAATGAATTCTACATGGCAGCATAGACTTATAGATAACAATGAGAGTAAACAAACATATCTGATTGAGAAATATTTTAAAGAGCATTACTTATTTACTAATTTATTGACCATTAAAATAGTTCCACAATATTAATTGTAGATTTATATTAAATGTAATGTAATGGTCAATAAGAGAGAAGCTGCTGTGAATATTGAAAATAGGAATATTCAAAGTTCGTTTTTTTTGTTGTTCTCTATAATTTTTCGATTAGATTGTTGGGATTTGGTCATAATTGTGTTAGGAAATACTATATTTTCACGTCAAATTACTTGTGAGGGAAATAGAGTAGTAATTTCCAATATAGATATTTTTCGCAATTAAATAATTGTCAGTTTTCATTTATCATTTATTTTATTGCATGTCACATGTAAAGTACAGTACAGGTTTAAATTATTGAACTAAAGTAGGCACTTACAGTCATAATAGTCATACAGTAAGGATGTAGCAAAAAATTACATTTATTGTTGTTAGATACATACATAGTTTTGAGTATATGGAGACATTCGTTACATACATTAATTATCAGATAGCTTTAATTAATTGTATCCTCAAAAAATTCCGATAGACTGTAATAGCTTTTTTTAATAAGAAATTCCTTTAATCGACTTTCGAAAACCATATTATTTTCCAATTCTTTGATAGATGTGGGGATATGATTATATATTTTTATTGACATTGGATGTGGGGCTGATGAAAATAGTTTGAAGGCAGAGAAGGGGACCGTGAGTTTGTTTTGGTAACAATTATTACGTCTGATTAATTTGAGTGGGGAATATAAGTCAGGATGTTTTTTATAGAATTTACAGGTTTCGAAGATATATAGGCATGTGAGAGTCAGTACGTGAAGTTCTTTAAAATGAGGTTTACAAGATTCCGTTTGTCGTATATTAGTTAATAATCTAATACATTTTTTTTTAAGAATAAAAATTTCCTGAATGTTTGAACAATTTCCCCAAAGTATAATTCCGTAGGCCATACGTGAGTGACCGTACGTATAGTAAGCTGAGAGGGCAGTTTGTATGTTAGTAACACGTTTTAATTGCCTAGGAGCGTATATGTAAGAAGATAAGCGGTTTCATAATTTTTGAATATGAGATTTCCAGTTTATATGCCTATGTATATACCAAGCATGGTTGCCGATTCTATAGTTTCTAATTTATTTAATTTATATTGATAGTTAATATGTAAAGGTGATTCCTGATAGGGTTTAAATTGAATTAATTTGATTTTATTGAGTATTGGTTGAAGATTATTACGATCTAGTCAATCTGTGGTAGAGTCCAATACTGTATCTTCAGGGAATTATTATTTGTACCAGGTAGTATGATAGAGACATCTCACACAATAGAACAAAAAGCTAATTTTTGACTCCTAAAATACGTATTAGGTATATGATAATAAAAATACAGAAGAACTACAACTAAAGTCTCTAAAATCAGGAAAGATGACGGTGGCATTGGAAATTAATGTCTTCCCATGACTGGAATGCTGGACGGGATTACGCACAAATATCTTTATTTTAAGAATGCGCTTGACACTCACACTTCTACACTATCGTGATCATGCATACATACTTAAGTTTTTTCAGCCTTATATCCATTAGTACTATCATTTGTAGACACATCTATTAGAAAAGTGTCGAAATTATCCTGCAATAACCACTGGAATCAAACTAATAATAAAACTATACCGAATTCACATCAAAATACACGTCTTGTAGCGATCTCTAAAATGTTATTTCTAACATATCGGCTCGAGTGCCCGTTTCACGAAACAATTTTCTTTTCAGGTCACATATGCTGGTGACGGCGACACAAAAAAATGCAACTTGCATACACCTTACATACGAGCTTTAGCAAACTTAATTGCAAGCTTTACAACCCACCACAAATGCATCTGACTTATTTAATTCATTCCAAGACAAAAATATTAAGTATTTTTAGCTAGATGGCCAATAATTACAAATATAATGAAATCATAACTTCATCAAATGTATAAGCGCTATATGCTTCTTAGAAGTCTTAGTTCTTTTTTATGAATCTTAGTGGCGCGTAACAAAATGGCTGTCGGATATAGAGAATCTCCTCCTTTTTGAAGTTGATTAAATATGAAGCGACTGAACACTTAAGTATGAAACTAATGTGAATGAACTCGACATTTAACGATGCTATATGTAAATAATTGTAACATTACACTACGATGTACAAAATTTAAGGAGTACCTATTTAGTAACATACAAATATTGTGTTTTGAAACCAACACACCCTTACTCATCATGCCACTGCATGGATATGGTCTTCCTTTAACCGCAGAAGTTTGGTCCATGCTCTACCATTCTACTTAACTGCGGATTGGCGGTGCGACTTGTGTTTTCGAGCCGCCCGAAGGCAAAGCTTAACGACTGTCATCTATCGCTAACAGCCGGGGCCGACAACTTGACATGCACTTCCAGTATGGAGAAGCTAGAGATAGATAAATCGATCCATAGACAGATTACGGTCAACATTGCTTGTTTTACCATGTTATTTTGATACAACTTGTTACAATTAATTATGTATAACCATATGTGACGTCTGTTTTTGTGGTCATTACTGCATTATCCAATAATAACCAAGTCACTGAATGTTTACTCATATTAATAGTTGATAACATTGTAGCTGTAAACATAATGAATAATAAACAATGTATGGTAGGATGTCGTTTAAAGTTCAATTTATTTTTCCTTTCCATTTTATGAATAATCACCCGTGTCCACTTGCGATTTAAACTTGTACATACAAATTATGCGGACACTACGGGTCACTAGGTATTTAATATGCCATTTATGGTAATGTTTTAAATTATATTGAATTGTTGAATTACGAAGTAATAAACGAATTATTTTCCCTAACAAACTGCCTAGGCAACCAAATAAATGGTGCAATTTTCGTAGTCTTGTTTTACAAAACGAAGCGAACTATGAGTGAAAATGCGATATATCTTGTAATTAGGGAGTGCCATATATTTTAGGGAAAACCAATAATTTCCACAAATGAATGTCTTAACTGTATAAATAAACTAATTGATTTATATCTAACCTGTAAAAAAATCTAAAAAAAAGACTCAAGTTATTTATAAGAGGTACGAAAAGAACTTAGTTAAAGACCTTGACAATTGTTTAATATTGCACATGCTAATCCCCCTATTTTTGAAGAATCAAAAAGAGCCAGACCGAACAGAATGCTTAAGTGTTGTAGACAAAGAAGAAAGATCTAGGCAAATACGATTAGAAGAAGAAGACAAAAAACGAAAACACAGTAAGTTATTGTCTATTGCTTAAACTTCTTCTAAGCATCCACAAGATCCAGATGAAGAACAGACTCTGAATTCTGATGTAAACTTGCCAGAGGATTCCTTCCCTAAAACAAGTTCGAAAAGAGGTAGAAAGAAATCGATAACACCTAAACTTGTTGCTCATGAGCCATTATCAACTAATGTATGATGACTCCGTTTACATTCTTCATGCGATAAATGCTTTTCTAGTAAACATAACTCTAAAGCCACCTAAATTGTCTTCTATGATTGAAACCTTAATGTCATGGTACAAATATTGTATTGTATTGTAGTACTTCGAACACAGGGCATTTCAATGGAGCTCATGTTTGAAAGAGAACTGTTTGTTTGTTGTTGCCATCATGTTTATGAATCTAAAAACTATGTTCCAAACCAAGACAAAGCAAATTACTAGCAGCCTAGATATTTCGATCTTCAAAAAACTTTTTCTTGAATCTTCTTAAACATTCGCAAAGTTGAGTTGAGAAAAGGGCTGTTAACAATAAATGTGTATGTCATGGTATATAAGTTCTCCTACTTGCTCGGAAATAGCTTCGTTATTTTCAAGAAAAAGAAGATTACAATTGGTTTTCCCGCCCGCTATTTCAAATCAGACGACAAGTTATTCTTGCAGTGCGACCTAGGTTATTTATAAGTAGAAACTAATGTGGATAAGTATGTACTAATATACTTGAGCTGTGAAGCTCGCTGTCGCCTGTGTACTTTTGCTGCTAAGCTGATCAAACTGATGGCCCTAGAGCTGGCGCAGTCCATGCGTGACCCCTTGCCTTTATATATGGGCACGATGACTGCGCATCTCCAGTCCATTGGGACCCTCCCAGTTCTCCATCATAGATTGCTTAAGTACCAGAAGGCGTACTAGACGTAAGTGCCACCTAGTTTGATTATCTCAGCTGTGATAAGATCAATTCCCGCTGATTTTCCATTTTTCATCGTATCACCATTCGATCTCATCCTTAGTTATGCCTTCATCGGACGCCGTCAACGTGGAGTAAGCATCAGACTCACTCTCATTATCAGCGTCCGAGCCATACACATACATTTCCTCAAAATATTCACTCCACCGTTCTAACACTTCCGGAGTATTCGCAGGAATGACACCAGATTTAGACTTTATCTTATTCATTCTGAATGCCGACGAACCACCCCGAGACTTATTTACCTCTCTCCAAAAGAGTTTAGTATTTGCCTCGAAGTTTTTCATCAGCCTCTCTTCCTCATTCATAATTTGTCTTTCACGCTTCTCTTTCACTAAAGCTTTGGTTTTATTCTTGCATAGACGGTCCATTTCTTTCTTCTTTTTTCTCATATTTTCATTTAAGGGTAAAGATGATACATAATCCAGCCACGCTTTCCTCTTTCTTGCTACGTAGGGTTCAACCTCCGCATCCCACCGCATCTCCTTTCATTGTTTTATGCCTCTTTGAGCATCCACATGCTTATTTTGCACTATCCGCCATACTTTCTTTCAAAACTTTCCAACAATCATCCACATCTGAGTCGGAGAGGCTTGCATTTGCAAGTCTTTCACTTACCAGATACACATACTTTTTCCTTACACTTTCATCTTGCAATTTTACTCTCCTTATCCTTTCATGATCTACAAAAGGGATACGCACTCGCCAGTGCCTCCACTTCCTGGAAAGGGCCGCAAACCGCCAGGTAGTGGTCCGTCTCAAGAGTGGGAGCTCATAAGGCTCTTGTATCCATTATAGTATTTCGGAGACGTCTATCCATTAAAATCAAATTAATCACACTTTTTTGGTCATTTCGTCTCCATGTATACGTGTCAATATCCTTATGATGACATAAAGTATTCGACACGAGGAGGTTTCGTTCCATACATAAATTTAGAATTGACTTACCTGCTTTTAAGTGTAGACTATATTTATTCTTTAGGGATGATGAGGGCGCAGGTTTTTTTTTTCATTTTGAAAGGGGAAAATGGATTGAGCACATTTGTATTGGCGCGAACGAAAATCAAATATTTCACATGTTCAATTTGTTTAGCAAAAATGAGTAGTTCATCGGAAGAACAATTTGATTTTACCCGGCAAATATGTTCAATTATCGTTATTGTTATTTAGCCAATTGCAATGCAAGCTGTAATGTGAATTAAACATTAATATTTTTTGATTTACTGTTTACTGAATTGTTGTTTCGTCATAAGATAGACAAGTACTGTACAAGTCACGGACGAAATGGTAAGTGGTGGCCTTATTTAGTTAAAAAAAAATTAAATTCACTACTAATATTGGATCCGGCTGCGCCTTATTCTTTCAATTCTTTTTAGTCTAACATTGTTTGCTTTATTTCCAACCTGGTACCTATTCGAACAGTGGTAGCGTAACTTTTCAAGAAGTCACGAGACTTTCATAAAGAGCCGTGGTGAGTTTTGACATAGATTTCGGTGATTAATAAAATCAAAAATGTCTTTCAAACAAGTATTGGGAAGTATATTGCACATCGAACGGTAGACAAGTACGGTCGTAGCAAATGCCACGATAAAATGCTATGAAGATACGTCATAGTATTACCTATCGTTGGCATTTGAGCTCTTTTTCGACTCAAATGAACGAACACCATTCACACACAGAGTTTCATCCTTAAAAAGTGCGGAAGTGAATAATGGGATTCACTACACTTCACAACACTTTATAATATCTAAAATAAATGATTAATCTTGCGATAAAACAGAAACTTTGTGTTCACGTTCCGCATAACGGAATCATACCTGTTGTTATTGTATTCATTACTTTCTGAAATGACAATTAATGCCATAAGGATCATGAAATTCTTACACTATCGTAATGTATATACAATACTATGTTTTATTTCAGTACGTGTCATTAAAAACTCGACACCCTATATTTATCTAAAGGCTACACAAATGTTTATCACGTAACCTAAAGCTCCGTTCACATAACGTTAGCGCATTGATAAATTTATTTTGAGCATTACTCTGTTTTTTACAAGGCATGTTTTAGGGACCCGCAACGCAATGATACGATTTTGCCTCGTATTGCTTAGATATAAGGGACTAAAACACTACGTTTTGTGCAGTAAGGGCGAGTGAGACTTCATGCGCAGTCAAAAGGTTTATTGGTTTGTGATTGAGTCATATAGACAGTATGACATTTTGATAGTTTAGCAGTATTGTAACACTTCATTAAAAATAATCTTCATCAGCGAATAATAAATACCCTAATATAATTTTAATACTTTACAATCTATGTGGTAAAGTTTTATTTAAGTATATAGTTACTACACAAAAACTTGAAGTAGTGATAGCTCAGTGGATAAAGAACCGGCCTATTGACCAACTGGCGCCGGGTTTGATTCCTGGCATGTACCACTAAATTCTTGTTTTCAGATTTATGTAATATTTGTAATTATCACTTGCTCGGCGGTGATTGCAAACATGGCAAGGAAACCCGCAAGAGAAGTTTCTATACATATATATATGAAAACTAAACTCATTACGAAAATGTAGCTAAGCAATGCATCTACATGTACAATGTATTTAAAATGTCTCTATAGGGGCTGACTATCTATTTATTCATCTATATATACCACCATTGGCTTGGGTTGCATCTGTTTACTTATGGTAAACAAATATTTAGAAACTACTTACACGTCAAAATTAATGAAGTATAATTATATATAACACTTGTTTATTCGAATATTACGGTGAGGTTTTCCCGTAAACTACTCGTATATATACCATTACAAATTGAATGTCACCTAAAAATAATAATGAAAATCAGTTCCATATATCGCCCACTACAAAACCAACAAACTTTTTTTACAACGTACAACGTTGGGAGGCATACAAGCATACCTGATGTACAGCGGATACCGTAGCCTATGAACGCTTGCAATACATTAAGGATCACTCGCATGATGTCACCTCTGCTGCTAACACAGTAACTCTTTCGGGGCTTACTGGTGATCTCACTCACAAGCAGGAACACAATAGCCCTCCAGAGAGCTGTTTTTTGCTGCGGTTTTCTGTGAGGTGGAGGTACTTCCCCAGACCGGCTGTTTTGATGCGCTCTACCTCTTTTATAACATCCGGGCAAATACAAATAGCCATGTGACATGCACACAAATGTTTGTCCTGTATGCGAATCGTATCCACGAACCACCCCCGAGCTCGTCTAAATATAGCTTGTCTTTTATCTGTTTATATTTATCACATGTATTATCGTGTGTACCCTTATTTGTAAAATAAAGACATTAAGATTCTTTTTCCTATTCCATTATGACTGGTAGGGTTCGCTACCTAAACCTTAGGATTTGACGAGGATACTGATTATTACACAAAGCGATTACCGTCAGACTTCTACAACCCTGAGAGAATTCATTTTATCTTAGGTTAGGTCACACGTCTTTCAAAATATCATTTCTGGGACGTTTTCGGACTTCATCAATTTATTCAGAAACATATTAACGATGTTTGTGTGACCTCCAGGAATATATGCCAGATACATTGTGAGTTCCCAAAACAACCAAGTCGGTAATTCCGATACACGGCAATTGGATTTTATCTTTTAAATTACGACAGAAACACCAAATTTCTTTGATCAAAATTGTTAATCGTCTAGCTTGACACCATTAATGAAATTCAATACCATATATACCAAACTAGCGGCCCGCCCCGGCTTCGCACGGGTGGACATTTATTTTTTAAACATTTTGGGATAAACGAAGAGTAAATGTATCTTTAGAGAGTTTTTTAAATAGTTTTTCTTAAGTAGCTTTTTTTTTCAGACAAATTACTTTTAGTGGTACGTACTTAGTGGTATTTAATTTTTTATTAGTTTTTATCCATAACTCTAATTACAATCGGAAAGTGTATTTTTTTTTTTATATTGTTTTTAGTTTTATTATTACATTTATTTTTTACATTTATTTTAATATATATAACATTTATTTATTTATTTATTTATTCATTGCATTACATTATGTCATTCACAACTTTAGGATGATATAACAGTGTCAATACGCATAATGCACCTTGGTAGGTATAGCAAGTGAAAGAGAGAGAGGCAGACATTAAATTTACAGCTAGCTATAGTTACTTGGTCTAAAAGGCTTGGTTCACAATACAATCTTTTGATTCACTAACTATTTTTCGTTCATGTATTCGTCAATGTTATAATATGTTTTGTCAATTAAAAGTCGTCTTAAGGTTTCAATAAATTTCAAATCATTTGTTTCGTTTTTTATGGTCGCCGGTAATTTATTGTAGATTTTTATGGACATTGAACAGGGCCCAGTGCTATGTAATGTCAATTTTGATGCAACCTGGAGGAGCTTATCTCTGTTACGTAAAGCATGTCGGCGAGGAACATCGCAGGCTCTGGAATAAAAACCCGGATGTTTCCTCACAAATTTACACAATTCCAATATGTACATGCACGGGAGTGTCAAAATCTTCAGTTTTTTAAATTGTGGTTTACACGTTTCATCTTGTTTTATATTTGCCAATATCCTAACACATTTTTTTTGTAAAACGAACAAGTCGTGGCTATTTGTGCTATTACCCCACAATATTACGCCATAATTCAACCACGCGTGTGCGAAAGCATAATAAGCTGTAACTGCTGTTCTTAAATTTGTTGTTTTCTTGAGTTCTCCCAATGCGTATACAAACTGAGAAAGTTTGGATTTTACTTTTTGTACGTGCGATTTCCAGTTTACGTTTGAATCTATAACTATCCCGAGGAGAGTGTAGTTAGGGACACAATCCAGTTTCAGACTGTCAAAAGAAAAATCTATTTTTAGTTCGGTTTTTTGGCGCGGCCTGAATTGCATTATTTTTGTTTTTAAATAATTAATTTCTAAATTATGGTCTTTCATCCAATTGTCTATATTTTTTAGAATGTCATATAATTTGCTATTTAAATTTATATTATTATTATGTGATGTTATGATTGAAAAATCGTCAGCAAACATCACGCATCGTTCATTAAATATTTTCGGGAGGTCGTTTATGTAGATAATGAACAAAAGACATCCGAGTACACTGCCCTGGGGTATAGAGTTTCTCTATATATATTTCGAGACTTTATATTTGTATGTATGTCTTCACGCCAGGTCCCTTGCGGGGTAGGCAGAGAGAACCGAGCGCCATAAGACGCGGTCCTTACACACTTCACTCGCTTCTTTCACATTCATAGCTCTTTTCATGCACGCTCGCCGGTTCCTAAGGCTCCTGACATCATCTTCTGATAAAACACGACCAATTTGGTCATGGTAGGTTAGTCTTGGTCTTCCTCGGCTCCTACATCCTTCCACTTTCGCATTGTATATCTGTTTCGTCATTCTTTCATCTTGCATTCTTTCTACATGTCCAACTTTATATTTATTTAATTTAATATGTTTTACTTTTTTAGTTTCCAATATGTCTACCTTAAGGCTGTATATTATATTGGCTGTGGTATTCGTAAATGGCAACAAAATATATTGATTTTTAGGAATCCTACTCGAGAAAGTGCAACATATAATTGGCTATGAGAAAAGTATTCTTCTCTTAGGTCGATGCCAAAGATCGAGAAAGTTTGTCCCTGGGATTTATTTATTATAAGGGCAAACGATACCTTTACAGGAAACTGTAACCTTTTAAAAGACATGGGCAAATCTGTTGGTATCATCGGGATCCGCGGAATGTGAGCTAGCTGTCCGGCCGTGGGACCGGTGATGACTGTTGCTATAATCAGATTGTCCCGTAATTCCTTTATAAAAAGCCTTGTGCACACACATATTGGGAGTACCTACTTTTAATTTCAGTTCGTGTGGTGGCAAGCCGGCGGGATAGAGAGAATTTAAAAATTCTTGTGGATAGTGCACTGTATCTTCGATGTTGCACACGTTATCAATAGATTTGTAACATTTAAAATCACCTGGTATTTTTTCAATGATCATTTTGTTTATCTCATTTACTGAGCTGTTCTTTGGTGAGACGATCGCCCTCAAATAGAGCCAATCGAAATTTATTTCTGTAAGATGTTCGATGTCGGAATACATTGTCTCTATAAGGATTTCTAGACTGTGAACAGTTTGAGCCAATTCATTATCCAATAATACTTGGAGGCTATGTGCAATTGGAGATGGTAATTTTCCGCTTCCAAGTTTAAGTAATTTTTGTGAGAAATTGTCGTTGCCGTCATTACTTAAATCTGCTGTCATATTCGTGCGCAAATTGAGAGTTTCAATTGATTGCCACAAAGGTGATGATTTGAGGCACGCTTTTCTGAAAAGAACTTTTTAACTGGAACAGAAAAAATGTGGTATGAAAAAGTCAAAACATTCAATGTCGGTAGCGCGCGAATGAGCCGCGCGGGTACCTATCTCATAGATGTGCGCCGCGCCGCCCGCTGCCACGCGCTGTGGCCGCCGGTGTCGCAAGCAAGGGATTGAAACAGAACAAAATCCGTAATATCTTTGGAATGTAATGTCCGATTTCGTTAATTCAAAGAGTAACCTACAGGCATTGAAACAGTCTTGAATACGACATGATTTATTTGGATAAGAATTAATACCAAGGTACGAATAATGTGGCCTAGTTTGTACCGGCGTTACTATAGCATATTTTAACATGAAAAAGTAGTTATTGTGACGTAACTGTAATAGTTAGACATATGGTATCGCGGACTTTTTTGTAGATATTGATATCCTCTATAAAACTGTAGTATATTATTTTGCTCTATTGTCAATAGTTTCAGCAGCGTACACGGTATAAGGATTTTTTGGTATCTTTTTCACACATTATCGAAGTTTTCATACGGATCCGTAACTATTTTGAAAATATTTTATAGCTTATGTTAATCATTTATATTGTAGCATTCTAATGGTGAAAGAATTTTTGAAATCGGCCCAGTAGTTTTTGAGTTTATTCATAACATAACATACAAATCTTTACTCTTTATAATAATAGTATAGATAGTATAGATTACAGCTGGAATTACGATCCATTACTCAAAATATCGACATTGCAATTGAGCTGTCATTGGAATTAGCGTCAAAAGTAACTCTGGCGTCAAAAGGATACGATTCATGTATCTAAAATTATATGGTGTGTATCCCTTTTATTCGCTATTGTACCCCACGTTGTTCCTACTCGACATGGCAGGGTACAATACACTAG
Source organism: Pyralis farinalis (assembly GCA_947507595.1). Classification (NCBI taxonomy): domain Eukaryota; kingdom Metazoa; phylum Arthropoda; class Insecta; order Lepidoptera; family Pyralidae; genus Pyralis; species Pyralis farinalis. Next base: position 7,902,757 of record OX382270.1, read on the forward strand.
AAGGGAGACGTGGCCTTAGTCTCGCTACATATTTGTTCAAGTTGTTACAGGGTCGGGTGTTCAACCAGGGCGTGTTGCAGGAGATGGCGCTGTGCGTGCCGGACCAGTATGTGCTTCGGCGACGTGTCGGGCAATTCCGAACTAACATTATGAAGGTAACATTCACGAGAATTGCTAGTTAGTTAGCTCTGCGGACACTTAACTTGGTTGCTAATGCCGTGAACATATTCTGTTGCTCATTGACTGAGTTTACAAGTGCTACTACTTTATTTCAACCTATGTTATTGTTCAAATGTAATATAACTTGCATTGTTGCATTGCGGAAACCTCTAACAATAATGCAAGATTGTTGTTGAATAAATAAATAAAAAAAAATAGGAACACCCAGCTGACCTGAGAACTGAGATTAGTTTGTGATTAATCTACGTTTTATTATAAGTGTTGACGAGCCCGGTGGTCAAGTGATTATTTTAAACCACGACTCCGTGGGTTGAATGCCTACATATGACAAACATATGTGTGCATGAACATGTCTGTTTGTCTTGGTGGTCAGGGTTTTTTTAAGAGAGATAGGGTGCATCAAAGCAGCCCGGGATCTTACAGAAAGCCAAATACCGTTGTATTCCTGCAAGTGAATGAGATTACCTGTAAGCTCCTATGTAGATGGTGTATTAAGCTCCTAAGTAGGTGTTAACACCTAGAATGGCATCGAGCGAACAAGGAGTTACTGTGTTAGCAGCAAATGAAGCGGCGCACGGCTTCCTATGCTACGGTAACCACTTTACATCTGGTGAACCTTGCTTGTATACCTCTTGAGGTTGTTAAAAATGTATGAAAATTGCGTTAACTGTTCAATAATAATATAGTGAATATATTTTTTATATTAATATAAAATATGTAATAACAAATCAAACAGATTTTATGTTTAACGAAATTGTAGATAGTTTCTTACATATCTACAATATTTTATCTACGAATAAACAGGTGCGCCCTTTCTAGAGTTGTTGTGTTATAGGCACAGAATCATAAAAGTAAATAAGCAGTATATGAAGCTTGTGCGCCGCTTCCCGTGCTGCTAACACAGCAACTCCTTGCTCGTTCGATGACATCCTTGACGTTAATATCTACTTAGAAGCGTCCTGGTAACCCCACTCACTTGCAGAAATACAACGACCCTCCTGGGAATTGTTACTTGGCAGCGGTTTTATACGAGCTGGCGGTCCCTCAATCGGGCTACTTTGATGCGCCCTACCTCTCTTATAAACACTTTGACCAAAACAAATAGATATGTTCATCACACAAATGTTTGTCTTGTGTGGGAATCGAACCCAGGAGCGTTGGTGTCAAAGTCTCGTCATTAACCACAGCTCTACCCAGCTCGTCATAAATCCGACTTCAGTGATTCCAGCAACGAATGGAAATAAAATAGGAAATAGAAGTCGAACAGGAGTCAAAAGAGTTAAAATCAAAATTAACTAAAGCCAAACATAGAAAAACGGACCTACTGCTGGAAGAAATGGTTTTAATTTTGTATTTTAATGCGAAAATATATATAAATACTGCGCACTTATGTGGTTAAAGAATTTATTAACCCATAAGACAATATACATGTCACTTAAATGAGAATAAATACGAGTAAATATGCTGTATCTTATGTATAATATTAGATCACAGCATACGTACGCAGCTGTGTAATTCTCACGCTGAGGGTTTCGTGTACAACGATTCAACCACTCAACAACTCATGGATTGTATACCTAAATTAAATTGTAATTAATAATAATACAATTATTAATGTAATGGGTAATGAACTAACCTAGCTTATTCGTAGCATCGATATTAGTATTCGAGGCGAGTGAATGCGTAGGTAATGCCCTAGAAACAGTGTTTGTGTGCTACCGCCATAATGATACTACTCGAAGGTGATTCGAGCCGTATATTTAAATTACCAATATATGGAATGACGTTTTTCTGCCGTGTATTTTATTATCATCTTTGTCATACTTACCTCGATATCGGTACAATGTACCTAAATGGTTTTGTTTTTGTCAATATACATAATCCCGATATGACATTTTTCATTCATAATCAATTTTGTGTGAACTTTATAATTTTATATATGTATAATATTCAATTCTGCATACCCCGCAAGGGACCTAGCGTGAAGATATACACACATACATACATATACAAATGAGCATTTATATGTTATATGTATAAATGCTATACTATATTTTCAGGGAGGATTCCGAAATGGAAGGGAATGTGCGATCAAGTTTTCTGACTCCGCAATATCATGGAGAAGCAGTGGACATCAGTAGGTTTTCTGTGGTTTTGTGGATCTTGAGAAAATATTTGATGATGCACTGTTTTTTTGAGTTTTGTAGTCCATGTACAAAAATTGCTCAGCATGTGTGTGGATAGATGACAGCATGTCACCCTGGTTTGATGTCAAAATTGGACCCATGCACAATCCCATGTTAGATGAAATGATAATAGACTATTGTATGGAGAAGGAACTTACAACTGAATGCGAAGAAAATAGAGACCATGTTATTGGAAAGAATCAGAACTAAAGGATGAGATTGTATACCTTGAATTCGCTTTCAAAGACGAGTGAGTGCTGGGAATAGTGTGTATGAAGCATTGGGAAAACTTCTTGGCAGTAAAAGCTTGAGCTCAAAGGCACAATGCAGTGCTCATCTCAACACGAACTTATGGAAGCGAGAGCTGGGTATGGCAGATAGAGAACATGAATTTGTGGCGTAACACTTGTAGACCGCGTTCGCAATGGTGATGTTACAAATAGAGTTGGTCTGAGAATGTTCGATGTTAAAATATAAAGAGGCATGCTCCGTTGGTTTGGACAAAAATTGAAAGCAAGAAGAAAGAATTTGAAAAGAGATATACAACGCGAAGTTAGAAGGATGTAGGAGCCAAGAAAGGCCAAGTTTTACTTATCATGACAAAATTGATCGCGTTTTATCAGAGGGTGATGTCAGGAAAACGGCGTGCATGCATGGGAAGAGCTATCAATGTTAAAGAAGCGAGTGTGGTGTGTAAACACCGAGTCATGTGGCGCTCGGTTATCTCTGTCTATCCCGCAAGTGATTCAGTTGTCTTAATCTTAGAAGCACTCTAAGACAGATAGGGTGCATCATACCAGCCCGTCTGGGGTACATGACCTCCTCCTCACAGAAATCCAAATAACAACTCCCTGAAGAGTTGTTGTGTTCCTGCGAGTGAGGTCAGCAGTAACATCCTAAGGATTGCAGTTAGCAGTAGAGGTCGCATCGCGCATGTATTGCATGCGTTCACAGGATACACTTTACATTAAATGTGCTGTTACCTCCTGATGTTGTATATAAAAAAATGTTGCTAATTCCACATGCTAAATGATGAACCTGCTTCCACTGTGAGTTTTTTAATTCATCGGTATCCTTTTCGCCTCTGATCGCACACATGGTTAATCATTGGAATAAAATATATTATAACGAAAGCGATCAAACGAACGCTTCGTGCATTTTTGTTGTACCTGGTCTATGTAGTACGTCGTTGATATTGCGATGCTGCGTTGGTGCCACGCCCGAACTCGTAGGAGAAAAAATTAAACCCGTTTTCATGTGATCACAGTAATAGCAATATCAAATAAAATTGGAATGAAATGAAATCAAATTAATAGAAACAGATAAATGTATGTAAAACTATTCAAATAGAATTCTAAGTAGAATACTATGTGGCAATTTTTGGATTTTCCCTAAGCTGATGATACGAGTATGAGATGTTTATTAAAATTCATGTTTCTAAGTTAATCGGAAGTACTCTATAGCTTTGATTTGTGATTTCTTGAGCAATATAGACGTTCTTCAAAGTGAAATACGTCTGTCAATGATTATGTTTCCTTTCTACCTTTTTTATACAATGTCGGGTGGGGTGGCATACATGCATACAGCCCACATGCCACCAGCGGTTATCGTAGTCTACGAGCGCTTGTAATACATTATGTATTGTTTCCGCAATGCTGCCTCTGCTGTTACACGACAACTCTAAGGAACTTATTACATAGGTACATTAAATTTTTTGGAAAAAAGTATTTTATAATTATTACTGTTTCAGGAGCAGTGATAGTCTAGTGGATAAGGAATCGGTTTGAGCAACAAGTCACGGTTCGAATTCAAGTACCACTAAATCCGTGTTTTCTGATTTATGTACATATGTGTAGTTATCACTTACCCGGCGTGGAAACCGTCGTGAGGAAACCCGAGAGGATTTCCTTCCCAAGAAATTATACGAGTAGTTCGATAGACGTGTGACCTAACCTAAGAAAATGTGGTTTTCCCTCGGCGTTCTGGAAGTCTGACGGCAGTCGCTCCATGTCAAAATCAGTATCTTCGCCAAATCTTTTGGATTAGGTAGCGAATCCCGCCAATCCTGATGAATTGGGAAGCGAGATAACGCTAACATTCTTTACTGTTATAATTATGAAAGTTGACCCTCGATAGCAACTGAAAGTAATCTTGAAGACATTATTAATGCGTTGGTATATAATAATAGATTAGAAACGGGTAGCGGAGATTTATTTTTGTATCTTCATTATTGTCTTCATGTTTGTAACTCGCGATCTGATGCCCTAATTTTGATGAAATGCGACCTGGGGGTGTGTGAGAAAAGTAAAATTTGTAAGGTCCCTCCGTACTTTAGTCCGATTTACACTTGACTGGTGTTTTGTAATGGGTCCACGTAGACAACTTAAGCTCTGTTTAGATTTTCAGCTTCAAAGTTCAGGTAGCCGATAAAGAATGTAAACAAACATTCAGAGGTATACAACATAATTTTATTGTGTATTAGTCTTCTTTTTCCTAGACCACCACTAGGCTTTTTACTATTAATACTTTTTTATTCAGTGTAATTTATGATGTATTTACTTTAATAAAATTAAACCAGTTGAGAATGCGCAAGCTTGCATTGCCAGAGGAACACCTGGCTCGTCAATTATATAACAATTTTTTTTTTAATTTGTCGGCCATTTTGACCTTGTTCCTTAAGAGATAGGAACGGTGTTCCTTAACATTCCTATTCTACTGTTTAATGCTGAATCCGAATCTGACAACACGACGCTACGCACACACAGACAAACATATAGATTTCATATAGGAACGGTGTTCCTGAAAATAGAACCCAACTACAATTTTTTTTTGCCAACCTACTGAAAATATATAGCAAAGACTTAAGAAAGTAGGCATATTTTTTATTATAAATTGATAAACAATAAAAAATAGAATATTCGACTACTTATATGAGAAGATTGTAATTGAGATAAAGTCTGTTTTGCCCAGTCGTAATCACACGTCATTACTAAATATGTAATGTCATGTACCTATCATATTTAAACAGGCATAGACCACTAGATTAGCTAGATCAGAGTAGCTTTATTATTAGTTTCAATTCAAGTTTAATTAATTGACGACTCAACCACTTAATCTTAATATTACTTATTGTAATCTAAATATTAGTAAAATATATAAAAAGAAAATACTTTATAATAGGTAGTGTCCAGCTTTCCAATGATTAAAATGCCACTTCATCTAAATTTTTATAGTTGTAATACGACTTTGTGGTAGAACAGTGGGCATAAAACTAAAAATACAGTGCCCTTATGTAAAGGCGCCATGGAAAATATATGCTTACGTCGTATTGATAAAGGTTAGGCCGATAACAGTATCGCTTGTAAAAGGCTAACCTTTGCCTGATTGTCGTAAGTCGAAGGTAGCTCCGGTGCGAGGCGCGCCCTAGGGCGACACCGCTCAATACTCGTAAATAAGGGCGCGTGGATATTAGCCGTCAATTCAGTAGGTTTGTTACTATTGCCGTTGTACGGTTTTATTGTTACTTACCGCTCTTTTTACTTGTAACGCTCGTTCACAATATGTACTTGCTCGTAAAAAATTCTAATTTACTGTACTCGTATCTACGAGTACATGTATGCAATTTATAAAGCACTTGGATGATGTCTGCTGTTGCGAGCCCAAGCAAATCCTAACTCAACCAATCATACGCTTTGAGATTGTAAATTCTATTTCTTTGATTTACAAGTTTGAACAATATGTACGTACGTAAAGTTTGGTAATTCATTTTTTATACAACATCGAGAAACAAGCAAGCATACTGTCGACGTGATGTATAGTGCTAACACAACTTCCGAAAAGTTTACTGGTAATCTCATACACTCATAATAACCCAGGGATTTATTGTTTGACTGTGCCCTTCGTCATGTCGATGCCCCCAGTCGGGCTGCTTTCACGCGGAGTCAAGTTTGTTAATTAAAAGGGTATGCCACGTGCAGCTGAGGTACTGCCGCCTTAGACTTTGCCTCTAAGACGGCACTACGCCCGTTAATAAACATTTATAAAATATCAATCATCGCTATCTGTTTGTAGTGGAGAATGACACCCGCACTACATTTATAATGTTAATTCACTCGCGTGACAATGAGACATTTTTAAGTTACGTAGATTGATTTATAGTTGTAGTATTATACACGGGAAACTGTCCTTAGGCTACGGTAACTGTATATCATCAGATAGGTCATGCGCTTTAGTCGTAGAAAATAATACTGTTTATTATTGACATATCACATCTTCATAGATTTTTCGGTTTCAAGCTAGACAATAGTACTTTTAAAACACCGAGTAAAAATGCTTGCTGCTTTTGTGAGTAATTCCTCTATTTGCGGGAAATTGACATCATTGACGTGACTGGTGTGTGATACCGCATACAGTGTAAGATTCATCCTGGTCCTGGTTAAATTGCACCATATTATCAAATGATCTGAACAGTAGCAGCTCAGCTCATTTGATGCTATGGTGCCATATAAATCCAACGTAATTACCTAGATCATAATTTAATGCCTTTGTAAGGTAAGTAATCCTTTGATTATCTAGCTAGATTATCTTTCTAAAATTGTAATCAATACCTATGGTTTATTACAATCTGATCGGACAGAAAGACTGTGGACACCTTGAAACTTCCCCTAACTATAATGCAATTATGTGTTATGTGTAATCCCAAAATTAAAAATTCATGTAACATGGTTGCAAATAACTGAGTAATGTAATACTTCATATAGAGCTTAAGTTATATCATACATATCTGTTAGAATGCCAAATCATACAACTGTGTGATACTGCATCATATTACCTCCAATTGAAAGTTTGGTTAGGTCGCTTTATGACGCGTCTAAATAAAAAAATATCCCAATATGAAATACAAGAGTAAATGTCGACTATCGGACCTGTCCGAAAAAAACAACAATAAGTCATGTAACCCGATCGCAGCGCCACCTAGGGGGTCCAAATGTGAATGTAGCTAGTTTCTGAATCCACTTAATACACACAAACAATTTCATCAAAATCAATCCAACCGTTTAGGAGGAGTTTAGGATATACCTACAGACAGAAGAATATATATATATATATATATATATATATATCGAATTGATATGATACAATGCAGATCAGTTTGAACCATTTGGTGGCTGTACTTACAAGTACGTATAAATCGTGTTTTAATAGAAGGCGATATCTAACTGACTTGCGTGAATGAGAAGAGCTATGAATATTAAAGAAGTGTATGTATGTGGTTTCTAGGGACCGAGTCATGTGGCACTCGGTTCTTTCTACCTACACCGCAACGGGTTTGGCGCGAAGATACAGATATGGAAATAGTCTAGTTCAAAAAGAGGAAATAATTAGATTTGTACGAATTAAAGATAATTAAAATAGTATAACGGGCTGTCCCGTATACTAACATATAAACATATTAATAAAAATGTTCTCTTTGAGAATTGTGTATTATTGAATACTAATAATTTTACTGATAAAACTATTATTTGACGAAAGATATATATATATATATATATATATATCTTTCGTCAAACAATAGTTTTATCAGTAATAAAGATATATATATATATATATATATATCTCAAATAAAACTAGAAACAAGATAGTATAATTAGTCTTGACATTGCAAAAGACAATATAGTTGTATTGATCTGACTGTAGATGTAAATTGCTGAATATAAGAAAAGGCAGGCAAAACCTAAGGCTTTCCTGGCTGTGAATAAATAGTACAATTATTTTTACAAAAACATGATATTGATATTTTATGTTTAACCAAACATTATTTTAAAAAATCGGCCAAGTGCGAGTCGGACTCGCGCACGAAGGGTTCCGTACCATTATCTATAAAAACGGCAAAAAATGACGTTTGTTGTATGGGAGCCCCCCTTAAATATTTGTTTTATTTTGATTTAATTATTTATTCTTAAAGTGAACATATAACTAAATATTCTGTGAATATTTCAAGCGTCTACCTGTTGCCGTTATCAATAATCGAGTAAAAATGAGCAAAAAAATCACGTTTGTTGTATGGTAGCCCCCTTAAATATTTATTTTATTCTATTTGTAAGTATTTGTTGTTATAGCGGCAACAGAAATACATCATCTGTGAAAATTTCAACTGTCTAACTATCACCGTTCATGAGATACAGCCTGGTGACAGACGGACGGACGGACAGCGGAGCCTCAGTAATAGGGTTCCGTTTTGCCCTTTGGGTACGGAACCCTAAAAAGCGTGGAATACCATTTGGCATGGCAAAATAAAAATAAATAAAATTGTTACCCTTATTGAATGTACTCGTACTATAGAGACGTCATGTGCTCAATCAGATATTATCATAATTATTGTGTATATACAGATATTCTAGTGCTGATTATGCAATCCAAAAATGTATATGTTACGTATACTATAAAACGGCTGGATTGATTTTGGAGAAATTTTCCAGGAACCTTGCGAAGACGGGGCGCGTCACTAGTAAATCAATTGTGGACAGATAATTTTATATCATTGTTTAAAAGTGATCTCTTGTTCAGAACACTGACCACAAACAAACTAATTAAATATAACAATGAAATTGAGCCCTTCGACGAATTTATATAATCTCATTCAGCGGAATGGTGACGTTATATTACTTTACTAGCTAATGCCGACGCCTTTAAGCTTTCGTGTCGCCTATTTAAAATATTCTCCAGTAAATGAGGCAAATCCGAAATTTTACTCATGTTAGTTATTTTTTTTTATTATGCAGTGTTTGCAAAGAAAATACTCTATGGTCTGTTCTTTGTCTTGTCTCCAAAACGGTTAAAAATATATCAAGCTGAATTTATCAAGCACTAAAGTCTACTGGATTGAATAAAAAGTTATAGCCCATAAAACGTGTGTTTCCATAGTAATTGTCGCGTGATCTGTATGTATAGGGTACTTCCGGTTGTCTTAAAATATTGAAATTGGCATATAATGTAACGACACAAAAACTTCTCGGCGCATATTTTATTTCAAATTGTCATGTTTTTATGCACACTACGAGTACTTGCAAGTTGAATTAGTTTATGTTTCACTATCTTTCCCACAGCCACACCCGCGTGATTTTGATTTTCAAGTTTTACTCAGCAATCTATTTAATATAATATAAATAAATATATAATATAAATAAATATTTTAGAGACAAAAAGGACATTAAATGTGATACCAAATAGAAAAAGTCATCAAATCAGTTTTGTACCTTTTGTGTGTTGCACGGACAGATAGACAAAAATATATAAATGACTGCTATGGCTTCAGTATTGATATTAGAAACGAGATGCAGCACTGTTTCACAAAAATGTGACATGTCATGCCAAGCCATAATAAGTTTGACTTTTATTACTTAGATTTGCCAGAAATTACAAGTTTTCAGAACTCGTTCATGAAATTATACAATAGATTGTGGTCTACTAAATAACTTTGACTCGAATGTGACCCTGCCGCCTGAGGAGTCTAGTTAAAGGCTACATTCAAGTACCTGATCCACTATCATACATCGTGGCAGATGTTGTAAAAACGTCAATTAAACATCCTCTGACTCTATTTAACTATGATCTGTCCTGGATTCTTGCAGTTATACCAAGCAGACTACCGATATACCAAGGTGCTGAGTACAATTTACAACGCTAAGATGATGGCCGTAAGCAGCAGTTCAAGCCTATCCAGCTGCAACTAAGATTGTGATAGGTGAATTTAAACTACCCGAAACTGTACACGGCTACACTGGAAAATGTGTTCAAGGTGCCGGTTTGTTAAACAATTACGATCTCACTGATTGCGAAAAAATGCGAACGAAAAAGGTGTTAACAAAACTTCATAGCAGGTATATTTTTATATACCTACATATAGGACGTATGGCGTTTAATGCCTGGATAATGACGACCATCCATTAAATATCTGACTGGTGCATTTTCTTACTGGCACGGCGGTGAGGAGACATACTTATATATTGTTAAGGCTACTGAAAAACAAACAGACTCACCTGATGTAGAGCGATAATGTATCTATATTTAAATATGATAAAGTAAATATTACAAGAAAATTGAAACGACTTGAGCGCTTTTATTTCGCAAATGGGATTAATTTATGTGTGCTGAACTCCTCACCTGTAGGAAGACGTGCAGTATAGCGTGCGGATCGCCGCCGCCCAGCCGCGCGGCGCGGGCCCCTGCCAGCAGCACGCGCATGCAGAACGGTGCTGCGAAACACAGCCGTCGCTCCCACGGTGACCACGCACGCATCGCCTACAACGGATAATTTATAATAAATATCCAGCGGATGCTATTTGATGGCTGCCGGACGTGTCCTCGGATGAAGACGACCTCCCGTTAAATTGAGATGAGACGCAAGACGAAAATTGCTGTTCATATTGTGAAGGTTTCTGAAAATCAGTGCTCATTGTTGATACTCGAATGACAAACAAACGACGCACCTGATAGTGGAGCGGTAATCGTAACTATAGATGTTTGTAACACAAGGACACAACGTTGCCTTCCCTGTCACAGACGCAATACCTCAAGTTGATGCTTATGTTTATGGAATCTTGTTTCAAGAACAGCAGAATCGTATTTGAAATTGGGTTTCTAATTGGCTGACACAACGAGATGATGTATGTTACTGTCACTTGGTTTTATATAAAAGGCCTTCAAGCATACGGCCCACCTGACATGAAGTAATTACCATAGTTTATAAATACTTGTAATATAAAGATTATCGCTCGCGCATTGTCACTTGAAGCTTACTGGTAATCATACTCACGCTGCGATGTGAAGGTAATTCATCAGTTTTCTTTGATGCGCTTTGATCTATCAAAAACAGTCGATGGCCTAATGTGATATCCGAACATGAAGGAACTTGAAACGACAAAACTCATCCAAAGATAGGTTGCGGTCGACGTTACTTAACTTGCATGATCGATTATAATGCAACAATGACACGCTAGTAAACTCCTCAAATATAGCGCGCATAATAAGCACGCATGCTTGTTAACGACATGTGATCGACATGGTAGTAGCATAGTAAGTAGTAGGTAGTAACTAGAGTTTATATCAAAAGTTTATAAATAGATTGACCTTAATAAATTGTATGATAAAAAAAAATTGTCTGTCGTCTAAAAATCTATTGAGATATAAGTAAGTCTGTACGTTATACTGTTTTTCGAAAAATTTGCTGACATTGAAACAATTTATATCTTCCAAATAGAGCCATCCCCTCTATTTATAACATGGGCCCAAGGGAATCACTCGGGAACAGTACAAGAAAATAAATATCCTCATTGTTACCCCTCAGTAAATTTATGAATACATAATGTATTCTCGCAAAAATATAAAGTAGTTTTTAAAAGTGAAGCAGGAATAAGTTGCATATACGGTACATCGCTTGCTAGGACTGGCAGGTACTCGATTTTGTATTCATTTGCCAGTGTGAAACAGTTCTCTCCTATCCTGACAATATCTTCAAACTTTGTTACCTTTTTTAAGCACATTCAGCGCACGGAGGAGTACTGGCATAATTAAAGTTCATATGGGGTGCCGAAAGATAAAATTTATGTATAATATGTGTTCCGAATATATTAAATTACACAAAATAGAACTCTTTGGAGTGAAATACAAGGCGCGAATAATTTAAAACTGTCAATGCCAAATATTGTTAAAATAAAATATGTAATGTTGTAGGTACTTTATACATACATTATATCTTTTATGAATGAATGAATGTGTGCCCTTGACCGAACCTATGACTAGTATAGCAATAATAGTAGTAATAAAATAATTGTTATTTTAACATGCCTTATTTTTCCTATGATGTACATGTACAAGTGCAAATGTAGACGTACGTTTCCTATTATCATTAATCGAAACTGAAATTGTGTACCTTATACAGGCCGAGGAGGCTTCCAAGGCAGTAGACGGCGAGTGCCCCGTACCGCAGAAGCGCGGGCGCGCAGTACACTGTCGCAGTCACCATCGGGATCGCACCTGCGGACAATAAACGTGTCATCATTATAATAATAGACTACTGAGAAAGAAAAAAAACCGCTATTATGCAAATCGGGCTTCGTACATTTCAACAACACGTGAAAAACAGCTGGCAAATTATATTATGAATCGGTGTTTTCGGAATAGGTTGATTTTGGGACATACATGTGCTTATATCGTACATGATATACAGAAACTCCAAATCCCTATCTTTGCACAAAGACCATTCATGTATCAATGTATTCTCTGGTGGACAATGTTTTTAAAATCATGCAAAAGAAACAACATTCAGCTAAGAATCTCTCGTTATTGATGTAAATAATGGTCAACGTCTGACAACCTTGTTGGTACCCATTTATTATTTTTTGAAAATAATAGAAAATAATTATTTGCACTTTGGAGACGAACTCAATAGTTTCGTAATATCGATCTCATTCTTGTTATCCTAAGTCTGGTTATCGAGAGGCACATAAAAAGCGTTCACGCTAACTTCATATGACTAGCAATGATACCATTGGCTGGGTATGTATACACAAAATTTATTGTATTATCATTTTTTAAAGTTTTACTAATTCTAATTAAAAAGGTCTTTGTGTAGAGGAATTCGCAATAAAAGAAAATATAGCACAATCTTGCAATGGCTCGTATCATTTCTTAGACAAATAGATTTTGGAGAGTTAAAGGAAAGCAGGTGAACGGGTTCGAGTGATTGGAATTCACCAGGCTAATATAGACATCTAATCTGAATTGAAATACTATGGGTAGTGCGAAATAAATTAGAGTGGAATACGAGGATATGGCAAAATAACCTAGCAGTGGAATATGCTTATTTTTTCAAGGTCTTTGGTAAGAGGTTGTTGAGTTTTTAGGCCAAATGCTAGGTTGAATGGTGCGTCTGCATTAATATTCGTTATAGGTCTAACAACAAGCATCAAGTTTTCATCCTTCGATTACCCTTTGTCGTCGAAGATAACATCGTCGTCTAATTTACTAATTTACGTATGTTGTATGTCATATTATATTTGTAATGTATTTAAATATATTTAAAATAGATAATAATAAACTAAAACAATAATAACACAAACTAACTACTTAAATTTTAACTACCTAAACCATAGACTTACCACCCAATATCTTATTTCATCTTGACCTAAGCCAACGGGCCGATTGGTGCGCCATTCCAGGATTCTGTTTTTTCGTGGAATCCATATTAGGATTGGCGCGGTCCGCTACCTAAGCCTAATGATTTGGCGTAGATACTGATTTTGACATGAAGCGACTGCCGTCAGACCTCCACAACCCAGCCAATAACCACAGCCAAATACGTATTTCTTTTATTTACATCGTTTTTGTGACACGGGAACATGCGATGGGATCACCAGTAAGCTGCTAAGGTGTTGCTGTATTAGCAGCAGAGGTGGCATAGTGTGAGTGATACTTCATATATTGCAAACGTTCAACTGCTATGGTAACCGCTTTACATCAGGTATGAGCCGTATGCTTGAATGCCTCTCGACTTTGTATATAAAATAACCCTAAGCCGGACTTACGTTGGAACTAAATTGAACCTAAGCTGGACCTAATCTAGCAAAAACACCTCAGCCTTGTTCAAATCTAACTAGTAATAAGTTTGTGTGAACGCGCTAATCTCTGGAGCTGCTATGTCGTATTTGAAATATTCTTTTTGCATTTGTTAGCCCAACTCTTGAGGAAGTTTATAAGCTATTCAACATCACGATACGACCGTTAGAAATGGAAGAAAAAAGAAAGTAGAGAAAGCGATACCCACGAGATAACGGGATGTGCGAGGACGAAGTCACGGGCTGCAGCAATTAAAACATAAAATTGTCTAAAGTGTTATTTATTATTTCATGACCTTATAGACCACAATTAGTTCGTATAACAGGCGGACTTAATTAACACAAGTATCTTATAAGATATACACTTAACTCCAATTTATTACACCAATGTGTATAACCTCTTTATTTTTTAATAATATCAATTATCAAATAATCGCTTTTCTTTCTCTACTGTATAAAAACAAATTGTATTTAAAGCATGTGAATTCCAAATAAGCTTAAGGATAAAGCATATGAAAACCCGTGTGAAATCTTACAAACGCATTACCCAAATCTTTTCCTTATATTTTGCGAACGTCTTAAGAAACCACATAAAATTAATAGAAATTACTATTATAACCTTGTTGATAAAATTATATTTCTATTCGAACTCTTTTATGCATCTCTACATGTTTTCGACAACCGGTTGTTTGTAATCGATAATAAATATATACCGATGTACCGTTTGAAGGTTAGTGTCGTTAAAAACATATTTATCACTCACTCCACATTTGGGTACATATTGGCAGCTAAATCTTGGTAATAGCCGAAATTTTCTACGTAATGTAAAACAAACCCAAAAGCTTCCTTTACAATACGAAGAATAAGAAAACAAACAAATGACGAGATGAAATTATGTACTTGGAACGGAATCCGGTGAACAGATCTTATTAAAAGATGATCTAGAAATGCTTTGAAGTCCCTATTACGAACAAGTGACATCAATAACGAGGGATTCTGAATTTAGCTGAATGTTGTATCTGTTGCATGATTTTCAAAAGAAACTTGTTCACCAGAGAAAACATTGATAACGGTCTTTGTGCAAAATTTCCCTTGAAACATAATTATTAGTTTAAAAAGAAATGTTATTGTGAATTGAAGGGGCGAATAGCTCATTGTTACTTATAATATCACTATAAAAATTATAATTAATCGATAGATCCAGTGGATAGTGACACTATGAATATTTAAAAAGTCTATATGAGAAATGGTTAATTTTAATTTACGGGGATGAACTGAAGCAGAAAACTTAGTCTTATGTTTTACTGAAGAAGTATCGAATATCAGGATAGTAATGAATATTGATGTTGATGAAGGTAGTATATGTATTGCTTTGAATATCTAGTCCCCGAATATCATACTAGATATTCAAGGTACGTTTACCTCTCCTGCTGCCTGCCGGTCATGCAAATTCATCCATAGTGAAATCCGATCAACAACCGGCCCGTTGGCTTAGCTCAAGATGAAATAAGATATTGGCTTTGTCTTTGGTTAGTAATTTGTGTTATTATTGTTTTAGTCTCTTTTTATATAGCAATATTAGATAGCAAACAAGCATACGGTCTGCCTGATGTAAAGTGGTTACCGTAGCCTATGAACGCTAGCACCAAAAATAATGTCGCTAGCGCGTTCTCTCTTCCGACGTCAGCACAGCCACTCCTCATCTTCTGGTGACCTCACTCATTCGCAGGAACACAAGAACCCTCCAGGGAGTTGTTATTTAGCTGTCGTCTTCTGTGAGCTGGAGGTACTACCCCAGTCGGGCTAACGTCGTGCCCTACCTTTCTTTCGACAGACCCTCGTCTGTTGATAAGCAGGGTGCTCCACGTGCAGGAGAGGTTGGCTTTGGCTCTGAAGGTGACATTGCGCTCTTGTGACATTGGTATGACATATAATGCCATAAAATAAAGATTGAATCCGCCCACTCTTGACTTTATGGTTACCGATCGCGACGTATTCAGAAAAGCTGTATCAATGTTCAACAAATGGAAGTATGAACTATTCGTATAACTAGATTTCAAGTAAAAGGAAACAAAAATCGGGTTACCCGTTCTGAATATATGATGTCGCTCACAATCATACACACGTGTTACTAAATCAAGTCAAGGGCGAGTCAGAGTCTGCACATTTAGGGTTTCGTACTTGCACTTCAACAAGAAGTAACATCAAGACAAATTCTGCTTTTCGTGCAAAGGAATCACAAAAATTTCGTCTTCAAACTCATCGTTTACATTTTCATTACTTGCAGCATTTTTATAGCACTAGGTGTCGAATAAGTATATACCTTTTTTATACTACGTCGTGAGGCATACGAGCACCTATGAAGCCACCTGATGGAAAGCAGTTACCGTAGCCAATTAACGCTTGCAATATATTAAGTACCACTCGCGCGATGCCTCTTCTGCTGCTTACACAGCAACTCCTTAGGAGCATACTGGTGACCTCACTCACACGCAGGAACACAACAACCCTCTAGGGAGTTGTTTTTTGGCTGCGTTTTACTGTGAGGTGGAGATACTTCCCCAGACGGGCTGCTTTGATGCGCTACCTCTCTTAAAATATCCAGAAAAAGACAAAACAGACATGTTCATGCATACAAATATGTGTCTTGTGTGGGAATCGAAGCCACGAGCGTTAGTGTCAAAGTCGCGTCATTCACGACTGAGCCACCGAGCTCGTCAAATTTCTAAATTTATCATTTATATATTGTTTTTTATTAAACCATTAGACTCTGTGTCATGGTAACGAAAGGATCTTTAAGCCTGCCTTGGTTTATTTGTCTCGAGCTCCTTTTAACTACGAGTAGGCGGGCACGTTAAACCGTGAGTGCGTATCGGATATGGCCTACAGATCTGAAAACGCCTGCCACCGCCAATCTATACTGGAACAGTACGACAGAGTACGCACTAAGACTCTTTCAAATGAAGAGCGAGTCGTATTCTGTGAAAAGACTGCGTTTTAGAATTTGACTGTGACTTTTGCATGTGTAAAATAGGTAATTCAAGTTGGTGTATAAATGTAAAGATTACAGGAAGAAATAATTGCGAAACAGATATACAACGCAAAAATAGAAAGAAATAGGAGTCGAGGTAACCTAGACTACTATGAATGTTAAAGAAGCGAGTGAGGCATGAGAAGGACCGTGTCATGTGGCGCTCGGTTCTCTCTGCCTACCTAGTATTATATAAAATATTTAGAAAAGTCGACGTGTCACCAGTGCTCAAACACTGGGCCCATCACAAGATATGAGAGACATTTGCATGTCTGTGGAGTAACATTACAACTGTCGTTTATGTCTAAGTGGTATAGTATGGCATAAATTCCCGGCGTAGGCATTCACACGGAATGGTAAATAGAAAAACTTTTCTGTTGTACGAAGTAATGTTATATTGATTTATGTCATATCCACATGTCGATACGAGGGCGAGTCACGAACTCAGCAGGCCTGGATATTAGTGTTGCAAAACCGGAATCCGTTTTAGTCATTACGTTCATAAAATAAACACCAGGAAACAAAACTACATCTAACTTCATGTTGGTCCCGTTTTGGCAATATAATAATTATGTAGGAGCTTTTTCATCGAGGCGAGACGAGGTGAAACGAGAATCGAAAATCGAGTGGCAAAATTTTAATTCACCTCGCGCGCGCCCGCGTTGGTTATGGGGTTAAATTCAGTGAGAATGTGTGGGTCGAAAATTGAAATAATTATGTGTATTACAACGGTATTTTTGCACACATAGAATGCGCTACCGCAATTGGTCGTACGCGGAATAACTTAAATCTTACACCAAATATTATCTTAGGCTTGAACAATCTATACGACTTTATTACGTTTAGCCTCTCGTTTCACAGCAGACTATATTTAATTGTAATTGAAGTTACCAAATAAACAGAGCGAAATAGACATACCTATAAGTAATAAAAACATCACTAACTTTTGTAAAGCGAGGGGCGTTGAATTGTTTGACGAGCTCGGTGGCGCAGTGGTGAAACGCGCTCAAGTTAAGTCCATAAACGTCACAAAAATTAACTTTTTTTTTTTATACTACTAAGGTGGCAATCAAGCATACGGCCTGCCTGATGTTAAACAGTCACCGTAGCCTATGGACATTTGCAACACCAGGGGCGTCACTCATGCGTTGCCGACCCTCTAAAAACCTCTTCACGCATTTCTTGAAGAACTCCATGCTGTAGTTCCTTGGAAAAACCTCGGCTGGGAGCTCATTCCACAGCTTGAGTGTTCTCGGAAGAAAACTTCTCTGGAACCGCACCGTACGCGACCATAGCGGTTCAAGCGTGTGAGGGTGAACTCCCCGCCGTCGGCAAGCGGTGCGGTTATAAAAAGGTATAACTTAACGTAGTGTCAGTAAGAGTAGCACAAAATTGGTTCAAGCGTTTTCAGGCCTGGAATTTTGATGTCAAAGACGAAGCTCACTCTGGTTGAACTGTTACGAATAAAGGCGATGCATTTTTTAAAAAAGGGTTGCAAGTATTTGTAGTTGTGACATAGTTGAAGAGCTACGGGTTGACGACAAAATAGTTTTGACCCATTTGAAAAACTCTGGATATATAAAAGGTCGATATATGGATGAAACCAACCCGTTCTTGAAAAAAAAAAGATCACTAGTGATGAAAAGTGGATTACCTACCTACGACAAGAACATGTCTTAATATAACTTATAGGTACATATTTATGGAAGTCTCAGCAAAAAATGATTCTTTTCGAAATGGCCGCCTTCGGCTTTGATACAGGCCTTTAATCTGTCTGGCCACGAATCTATGGATTTACGCACTGTTACTATAGGAAATGTAGCTACTGCTTGCTCCAGAGATTTGTAGTCTAAGGGGTTCAGATCTGGGCTATACGAGGGTCTTCAGCTCTTATAAAGTCCGGAATGTTGGTTTCGAGCCATGCTTGGGTAGTTCGTGCCTTGTGACCAGGTGCAGAGTCCTGCTGGAAAGTCCACGGTACATTTTTGAAAAGTGTATTGCTGAGAGGTTTCTCAATACGATGCAACACAGTCTCTTGGCACACTTTGGCTGAAGTCTTCACTCCTCTTTCACAAAAATGAATCTATGTGACGTCTTGATAAGACACCAAACCAAACCATTACAGACTTTCCGACCGCTTAGGCGACTTCTTTAGATCTGTGTGCGTACATTTTGTCATTTTGCTTGTTGTAGTGGTCCTCAATCGTGAATTTTTTTTCATAAGTACAGAGTATATTTCTGTGACTTTCACCTGCGTAGAAGAAGGGTTTTGATAGACCCACTATCTTCAACTGTATGGATTAATTTAGGGTATCAACGACGCCGAGCTTCAAGTCTTGTTTTATTATACGCAACAAAGTCTAAGCGGGAATCTTCATTTCTCGCGATAAGTTTTTTGTTTCCTCATGGGGTTTCGGCAAATTCTAGCTTTAACAGCATTAATAGCATTTGTAGTTCTAAAAACTTGCGGCCGCCCCGATCTTTTATGGTCTTCAACAGAGGAAGTGTTGGTATATCTGTAGATAGTACGAAATTCGAACGTACGGCTGATACAAAGCTTTTGAAGTGTCATGAATTTGACCGACGGCTCCATACACACTTTGTGCAAGGCAATCCACTGCAATCCTATTTTATTTAACACCCCATTCCATAGTGTAATTTGATAATAAACACGAAAAAAATATTTAAAACGGCGGAAATTCGAAAGAAGTTCTTAACATAATTAATCACGTTCCAAATTCAAAATAACTAAAGAGTTGAAAAAAAACTAAAGTTTCTATGTAACAGAATTTAGGGCGAGACTAGTTAGACAGTATTAGGCACGTTGCTACTGCTACTGCGAATATAGCAACTACTTAGAAGTTTACTGGTACCCTCATTCGCCAATACTATTCACTAAGCTCCCAAGGAGTTGCTGTGTTAGCAGCGGGGGTAGCAACGCGCGTGGGAAGCAAGCTTCTCATTAAGATGGAGACATTTCCAACTATGACTGCTCTGATTCCTCTCTTATATTTCTGTTTGTGTGTGTGCCTTTCTTTATTCATGAAGCTTTGAAAACGTTACCATTTTTTTTGGGGCGGTCATTACATAAAATATTATGGTTATGTTGTCTTTCTAAACTCCTACAACCACGATAATAGTAATCATTGGGGAAGTATAAAACATGATTAATACAAACGAATTAACTGAATTTAAAATCTACTGAAATTGTAATATTTTACCTCAACTTTACAAACTCATTTCAGCTACGAGTAGAACGATTAATCTAGATCCGAGTGGAAGCGTATTGTTTCAACTTCGCAGTGGGCGTCTAAAGTGGCTCTCAAGCCAGACGGCATGTGTCTGATGACGGCTTGAAAGATCCGATAAGTATAAAAGTCTGTTGAAGCATGACAACGATGTACCTATGAACATTGTAGTAGTAGCTTTTTTTTATATGACGTCGGATGGAAACCACGTGATAAGCCTGGAAGTGGAGTAGTTAGCAGTGTTTAGGAGGGATATTCGTCAGAACAGATGACACCGATTTTACGTAGTAACTTAATTCACCGCTACGGGTCGGGGGGTAAAGTAGACCGCGGAGCTCTTATTGGCAAGTTCACGAATCAATATCACGGCATTGATCGGTTTATTGGTCAAAATATTCGCCATTCGTCAGTAGGCTCCCATCGCTAAGATATTTAGGTGCTAAAACGCAGCGTTTAGTAAGCGCGGGTTGCCACATAGTTTATTGTTTTGTGGTCAAATATGTAATAAGTGTTTTACGTGGATGGTTACATCACAGTTCAGATCTATTAGCATTGATCCAATTACAAGCACCTGATGGGTACGTGGGTGTGCGTCGCTAACCCACTACTAGCCATGTTTCGTATGCCGGAGCCAATCAGCTCAAATTCGCTACCTTGCCACTAGCCATTCGCACTATGGTAAAAGGTATGGCATATATTTTCCACTGTAGCCTTCCGATAATCATAGAAGTTATACGGAGACTATGGGTCTCCAGGTGCACCCATCCAAACTCTTCGGTTTTGCATGCTTTTCATTTGACCCTTTTTCAGCATATCATCAATTCGATCTATATGAGTGTTTCTAGGGCAGCGCCTGCCGATATCTCCACGTAATCTTGCTCGATACACATCTTTCGTAACTCTTTATGTTGTAAATGTATATAAATAAACAAAATAAAAAAATCTTATGTACCAAAGTTTGTGGATTCCATTCCCTCAGATGACAAGTATTTGTGGGCATGAACATGTCTGTTTATCTTGGTATAGGTGTTTTTAAGAGAGGTAGAGCGCATCAAAACAGCCCGTCTGGGGAAATACCTCCACCTCACAGAAAACGGCAGCCAATAACTTCATGGAAGGCTGTTGCATTCCTGCGTGTGAACGAGGTCGTCAGTAAGCTCCTAAGGAGTTGCTGTGTTAGCGTCAGAGGTGGCATCGCGCGAGTAATACTGAATGTCTTCCAAACGTTCATAGACTACGATAACCTATCTATCTATAACTTCACGCCAAGGGAGAGAGAACCGAGCGCCACGTGACTTGATCCTTACACACCACACTCGCTTCTACGAGTATAAGAGTTATTGTTTTTCTCATGCACACTCGCCGGTCTCTACGGCTCCTGACATCACCTTCTGATAGAACGCGATCAATTTGGTACGATAACCACTTTACATTAGGTGCGCTGTATGCTTGTATGGCTCCTGACGTTGTATAAAAAATCGGCCAAGTGCGAGTCGGACTCGCGCACTAAGGGTTCCGTACCATTATCTATAAAAACGGCAAAAAATGACGTTTGTTGTATGGGAGCCCCCCTTAAATATTTGTTTTATTCTATTTTTTAGTATTTGTTGTTATAGCGGCAACAGAAATACATCATCTGTGAAAATTTCAACTGTCTAACTATCACGGATGATGAGATACAACCTGGTGACAGACGGACGGACGGACGGACGGACGGACAGCGGAGTCTCAGTAATAGGGTTCCGTTTTACCCTTTGGGTACGGAACCCTAAAAACCATATTTTATCCGCTTGATATGGAACGGTTTCCAATAACCATTCGTTTCGTAACACAACAAGTATCGCTCGGGACTCAGCTCCTATTGGTGAACTCACACACTCGAACACAACAGCAATGAGTCAATTACGGTCGTGTGTATAGTGAACGTACTTCCATCATTAATAAATGCCATACTTATCTCTCTCTCAAAGCCTAGTCTCGAAATACACGCAATTAATCACTTTGTTGTAATTTCTACAAATTGTACTCGCATTAACAGCCAACTGTGCGAGAGTTAGGCTGTCATGTGCAGCCGCGGTCCGGCTCAGCCAATGGACCGTGTTGGAACAACAACAAATACAATATATATTATGTACATACATGTATATATTATACAGTTGTATATTAGTGTACACGTCACTGATCAATCTCCGCAAATGAAATAAGAATCAGCACAAATATAGAAAACCTTTTTTTTGTTTTAAATTACTTTTTTTACCAAAGACGGTATATGCGTTTGGAGTAAAACGTATTTGTGTGTGTATCTGTTACCATTTTTTTCGTAAACGGCTAGGCCTACTTTGAAACGATTTTCTGCTTTGTCTTATTCGTGAGCATGTTCTTTGCCAAATTTTAATGTTATTTATATATATAGATATTTTATATAATAATCGTAATATGATTTCATCGCTATTGAAATATAGTTATTGAAATTTTTAATTTTTGTTTCATCTCAAGTATTTTGTTTGTGATCACTTCGTACGAAGAATTCAAGAATATAACGCAGTTTATTAAGTTGTTAATATAAAAAGAAATGTTAAATGAGCTTCAAGTCCTTTCATTGAAAAATTATATGCAGCCAAGTAGTGATAAACAGTGATGATAATTTATGACAGGGGGTGACAAGTAATCATATTATTTTTTATGTTATTAAAGATTGTATCCAGACTGCCCTGGATATTAATAACTTATTAAGTGATTTATTTCATATCACTCATCACGTCACCATGAAAAACAGCTTACTGTTGATAATTTTGTGAAGTGTAATTAATTTTAATAAATACACTTTTCTGGAGATGGATTTATTTAAAAATAAATATTGTCGGACTAATTACACAGCGCCATCTAGCCCCAAAGTAAGCGAAGCTTGGGTTATGGGTACTAGACAACTGATAAACATACGTAAATACATTTTTTTTGTAAATACATACTTACTTTACATAGAAAATACCCAGACCAAGACAAATAGACATGTTCATGCACATAAATGTTTGTACTGTGTGGGAATCGAACCCACGAGCGTTGGTGTCAAAGTAGCGTAACAGCGAGTTTCACCACTGCGCCACCGAGCTCGTATATTTATTTTATCTTCATTTATTAATGATTATCATTATTGTGAACTACTAATGCGACTTCGTGTTCTATTATTTGATATAATTTACGATTTTCCTACTATATATTGTAAGGGAATTTGTACACGTAGTATACCGAAAATGATGATGATTAAAAGATAGATAAAGGTCGATCGCTATATTAAACATTTGCAAATTGCTAATGTAATACAGGTATTAATAATTATTTGGCACGCCAGTATTTGGTAGTTAAGTTGTCCAATAAATATGTATTAGTCCACATGGATTTATAAGAAACAACTTTGTATACACCACATTTAATGCAAATAAACCCATTTACTCATTCTTTTACAAATGAATACGCATAGTACTGAATTAGTACAATAATCTAAATTAAAATCATTTACATGTAGTTGAATGATGCAGTACAAGTTAAGTGTATTAATATTTGTCGGGAAAAAAATCCGAAACCCTAAACCTCACAATATATTTCCCTTAACGTCGACATCGTATCACGTTCAGTAGACTTTTTCCAATTTGTACGATCAGTATTTTAGAGGGCTGATTGTTTTTATTATTATTAAAGAAGGCATGTTATTATTTTGTGAAATATGTAAATTTTCTAAAAGCTTTCATTGGAAATAAATATACTTTACCGCGAAGTTATACAATGAACATTGTCAGTCGAGCTATATACGAGGAGTCTTCTTCAACTTGGTATCACAAAGTTACACGCGATAACATGTAATACTCCTTAAATTAAGATCATTGTTGCACAACCTTTCATTGGGATGGGATGGGATCTAAAATATCATCTAATGAATAGAAAAATGTGATGTAAATACGATTTCCGAAGAAATAACTAAATGGAAAGTGAATATTTCTATTCGTGCATAGTATGAACAACCGTTCCGAAGTCTTGAAAATAATTTTAATCCAAGGTCTCTCGTTGACTGATAATTTTTGTATGGATAGTTTGAACATATACATGATATATATTGATATCATTCATTGAGAAATGCCCATATTGATGATTAGATTGTTGATTGATCTTTACAACTTCGCTGTTTGCAATAAATCGTCTGATCCTTACATTTGAGCAAAGATGTATAAATATATTACAATTATTTTAGAATACTTTCAATTCAATTTAGTTTTAGCTAGTAAGTTAACGCATGCTGTGTTCGTCTTTAATTGGGTCTACATCCTTACTCTTCATTTACATTGTTAAAATGTTTTGTAAGATGTAAAACTGTCGGCAAATCTTAATAAATAAATAAATTAGAATCACTCGATTTCGGTTCACTTAATACCCATTTTGTGTTACAGTTTGTATATTTATGTGCTTATTCGTTTCGTAGCATCACAGTTGAGAGCCGTTCAAAATCTTCGCAGACGCCATGAGGGATTGTTTTTCTTATAGTTTATCATGGTGGTGTAGCGTATCTAATGGATATGGGCGGATACACCAATACCTACTCGAGATACATTACTGTCTTCCATTAATCAAAATAAACTGACTGATGGGGCGGCGTTAAAGAGCCTGCTTGTTAGCTTCATATCTTTAACAATATTTATAGTGCCATAGATATTTTGGAAATAAAAAGTTTGTAAGGACAATGCCGTAGACGATAATTACATATATCATACAACGAGTATGTAATCCAACGAAATAAACATCGTAAGATTTTCCTTCTGCGAGTACTATTTATTACGAGTATTAGACTGGGTAACACAGCTTTCGGCGCCGAGGACGATTCTCTCGCTGCTGTAGTCGATTCCTTTCTGTCACAAAAAATCAACCACTTGAATGCGCATGAAGGTTACAAATAGTTGTGTTTTAGCGCCTGAATATCTCTCAGCGATTCGAGCCTACTGACCAATGGGAGAATATTTTAACCATAAGACGATAAGTGCCGCGATGTTGATCCGCGAACTAGCCAATAAGAACTACGCAATTTACTTTATCCCCGACCCGTACTGGTGAGTTACTACGTATCGAATGGTATCGGTTTCATGGGTTCTTCATATGTTATTCTTAATGCATTGTGCAAAGTTGGCCTCTCAAATAGTTGCACAGTTTGGTTCAATTTAATACAGAGAAGTAGTATATAGTATTCTAATATACTAAATACATATGTCTCGAAGAGAATAAAAACTTTTTAACTTAAAATGGATGAGGTTTTTAAAACGACCATATGTTTTTTTTTGCATACGCAAATAATACACATACAAAAACATCTATCGAATTTAAAATCTTTCTTGTAGTCTTTTAAAGTATAGCTTAAACTTATATGTATATACGTATATTATGCATGAAAAGAGTTATGAATGTCACAGAAGCGAGTGAAGTATGTAAGGACCGCGTCTTATGGCGCTCGGTTCTCTCTGCCTGCCCCGCAAGGGACCTGGCGTGAAGATATACATACTTAAACTTATAACACGAACGGAATTATAATGTTCTACATTTTTAAAATTACATTATATTTTCTCGTTACCATCTAGAGACATTACAAATGTAACATTAATCCGAAAAAATACGAATTTAATTGTACATGCCAGGATTCGAACGGGGGATCAGTTGACCAGTTGATCAATAGGACGGTTCTTTATCCACTGGGCTACAACTGCTGTATTTACTTGTACATATTATTGCTACAAATGTTGAGAGTTTTAATTGAATGAATTCGATCTGAAAACTAAATGGGATAACATATCTACTAAAGCAAACATTGTGTATTTGTGTGAAAATAGAGCACGTAGAACCATAAAGTCGCTGCACAATAGCGTAGCAGCAAACATTGCAAAGATGGAGCTGAAGACTTTGCCGTGAGTGAGACTACGAGTGATTTGATTGAAACAGCGAGTCGTATAGTGTTTGCTTATAGCGAAAGGCGAAACAAATAGAATAATGTACTCCATTATTCTATTCGCTTCGCCGTACGTACAGTACAGTACGTAATGGGAAAGAATGAAATTAACTGGGAATGTATGTTCTTTATTACATTTGAAATTGGAAAGAAAGTACTTAAAAATAGGGGTCGAATTAACTTGTTTAATCTACAAACGAATCATAGCTGCTAATTATATATTAATTTCGCTTTTTATTCAATGATTTTATGTCCACTGCATGATCCTTAAATATTGACTATCCTCTCTGAATCGCAGCCATGATTTTTGAGCAAAGATGTCGCCGACTCTAGTATTAATCGGACTGGTTTAGTCCGATTTTCTTTAAAGACGGCGACGTTTTTAATGTCGCTCTCTTTAAAGAAAATCGGACTTAAAAAAAAATTTTTTTGCGTATATTCTTTGTATAAAGTAAGAAAGACTTTGTGTAAAGACCTATATTTCCATATAGACCTATATTCTGACACCATGGGTCATACATATATACATATATTCTAATATACGTGTGTCTCGGAGAGAATAAAAACTTTTTACCATAAAATGGAGGAAGTTTTTAAAACGACCATATGTTTTTTGCATATGTATACGCAAATAATATAGATACAAAAACATCTATCGAATTCAGAATCTCCATTGTAATCTTTAAAGTATAGCTTAAACTTATAACCCGAGCGGAATTATAAATTTGTTCTACATTTGTAAGATTTCAACATATTGGCTCGGTAACACCCTCATAACATGCACGCAAACCCAGCCGCATGGTTACGTAACACCCACAGACAAAATAGTATTTTTTAAATTTAATTACATCACATCTTTATCCACTCCAGGTTAAGGTTTTAAATAAATCACCCAAAAGGTTTTTATTTAATTTAAATTTTGCTTATTGAGAAATTGAAAGGCAACATTCTACATTCTAAACATCCTAATCCTAAATTTGTTAACTTCTTGAAAGTTTTTACAGCATTTGTATTTAACGTTGATAATCATAATCATTTATTTGCAATGAGTACATCAATACATATAATGATCTTAATAATGTAATTAATGTATTCAGCCTGCTCGCAGGCGTACAAATATTAATTGGATTTTAAGCACGACTTGACAAGATTAAAATAATATAACATTTCAAGCATTTAAACAGTCTAAAATTTAGTCAATAAAGTATATAGTGTTATAAGACTAAATATTTACATTGTATGTGCAATAAGTTGACCTGGCGATGGAGTGGTTAGCTCTACTACTTTATCACCAACGCTCGTGAGTTCGATTCACACACACGAAAATCTTTTGGGTTCGTCAACATGTCTGTTTGTCTTGGTCTGGGAGTTTTTAAGAGTGGAAGGGCGCATTATAGCAGCCTGCCTGGGGCAGTACCGCCACCTCACAGAAAACCACAGCCAAATAACAACTTCCTGGAGGGTTGTTGTATTCCTCCGTGTGGGTGACCAGTAAGTTACCAAGAAGTACCTAAAGAGTTGCTGTGGCATCAGCACGGGTGGCAGCGCCCGAGCGATAGATCCTGTGTTGCAATCGTTCACAGGTTACGGTGACCATTTTACACTACGCTTGTATACCTCCAGAGGTAGTATAAAACATGTGAATCCCGCAATAAGTTCGTCACTTGTTCCGAGTCTTATCATTTCGAGTTCTATAGTTCCGTCGCTTTGTTGCGTGGCGCATCACCTTGTGAGATTATTCACAAGGCGTGCCGCACACGAACTATAAATGGCGTTGCTGCACTCGAAAGACTGTCTTCTCCGTATGCGGAGTGCCATAACTGAAATAACGTTCTTCTGGCCTTTACAGTTTATGTACAATGAAATTATCGTCTCCTTTATTTCGAAACGTATTTCTTACTAGCGAAAACAAAATTGTTTTCTAAAATTATTAAAAATATTTTTTTTTATATACAACTAGATTGGCAAACAAGCATGCGGATCACATTAGATGGTAAGCGGTCACCGCAACCTATTGACGCTTGAACACAACGGGGATGTTACTCGCGCGCTGCCAATCTTGTGACCAAAGGCTATTTCGTCACAGTACCCAGTAATTACTCTGCCATATCTCACCCTTCAAACCGGAACACAGTTATATAAATATAGCTCCTTGGTGGTAGAAATAGGTGAGACAGAGGTACCCACGCAGACGACTTTTGTACAAGTCTCCCTCTGGTAGTAAATAACAACCAATTTTAATATGAGGTTAATGAATACAATTAGGAAGGCCTGGTTGTCACATATGGCTGGTCTGTATCTAATGATTCACAGCGACAACATGACAAACAAGACAAATTCTATAATATATAAATTGCTATAAGTGTGAGTTGTTAAAAATACATTAAGAACACAAATACGTGTCATTTACAGCAGTGTTTAGGGTCCACAACGACCAGTCAGTTACTGCACTGTCGTTGGCCAGTGCGACTGTGAAAGTGAAGGCAAAAAGAAAATGTATTTTCCTTCACACTATGTTACTCTACAGCGTAAGCACAATTAGTTGACCCATTACTCGTGTGAACAAGAGAGTGCATGTGTACGCTGAGTGGTCACATTTCTTGACATAATTAATAGTAAACGAATGAATAGAGTCTGATACGTTTGCTGTCAAGTTTATCTACTTATCAGTAGGGAAAATACATTCCGTTTTCGATTTATCGGCATTGTTTTTAGCAGCCCACTTCTTTGTGATTTATGGACTAAGTTTTATTTTTACGCGACTTCGTGCGCGGATTCTGTGGAAACCGCTTTTCTTACTTTCTTTCTTTCTTTTTTGTACGACATCGGGAGGCATTCAAGCATACGGCCCACCTGATGTAAAGCAGTTACTGTAGCCTATTAACACTTGTAATATATTAAGTATCACTCGAGGGATGCCTCCTCTGCTGCTTACACAGCAACTTCTTGGGAGCTTACTGGTGACCTCACTCATACGCAGGAACACAACAACCCTCTACCTCAACCCACGAGCGTTGGTATCAAAGTCGCGTCATTCACGACTGAGCCACCGAGCTCGTCGTCTTCTTTTTCCTTGACTTATAAGAGTTATATCGAGATGCCTATAATCTTCGTCAAGAATTGGGCTCTCAAATACAAAAAGAATTTTTCAAATCCATACCTAGTGCGTTCAAACAGACAAACTCCCCCGCTTTATATATTGGTATAGAGTAACAGCCCTTTGAAAAATAATATAAATTCATTCACAATAAAGATATGTACTTTCTGTGTATATATATATATATATATACACAGAGAGAAAGTATATATATATATATATATATATATGTATATATATATATATATATATGTATATATATAACCCAATTCAACTTCTAAATTATATATCATAAAAAAAATATAAAAACAATACATTATAATTGGACATTATATCTTTACACTCATCATTTAATTATACCCTTATTACTACCTAGATACATCAATTTAATTTATTAATACCTAGTTATAACATTTTTTTATAATTTATTTTTGAAGCATTCTTCAACTGAATAGAAACAACTTTCTGCTAATAATTGAAATTATATTATGATAATTGAAATTGAAGCTTATTTTTAAATTTACGGTCGTTAAGTATTTTTAATTTGTCACGCAAATGATTATAGACTTTGACACAGATAGAGACTTTGACATAGATAGCATTATTTTTGTATACAGCGGTCCTAGACAAAGGAGTACCTACTAGTTTTTCAGTAAATCTACTGCTAAAATCACATACATATTTTCTCTTTGTAAATAATTGCCAGTTATTGTGTACGAACATACATATTTCAAAAATATACATACATGCAGAGAATATTCAATTCTTTGAACAGAGGTCGACAGCTGGTTTGGGTGAGACATCATAGATGGACCGTATACATTGCTTTTGGGCAATAAAAACCCTCTCGGCCAACACTGAACTACCCCCCAAAAGGATTCCGTATCCCAGATTAGAAGCAATGTAACCGTGACATACTTTCATTATTGTTTTTCTGTCACATATTTTCATTATATAGGGATATACGGCTTGAACAATACAGCTAAAACAGAATGACTCTATCTAGCCTTCCAGAAATAGATTTCCCTTCACCTTTCAGTCTTCATTTTATTCGCATTGTACTGCTACCTGATAAACTAATTTGGAGATGTGTGTGATATACCTTTTTAATAATTTCAACCCGTCACGTCGTTCTGTCTGCCAGACCTACCCTCTCAGTCGGGCTGTCGAGCCTGCCTGCTGGATACCAGAATAAATTAGTACTGATTCGACCCTCCCTCCACTCCTGCCTAAAACAGTGTTTTAGACACTTTTCAATTGAAATTTTATTTAAAAAAAAAACTATATTCCTACATTCGACCAAAATTTTACGTGTCTTTGTTTAATGTATCCCATTAAAAACATAAATGTGAAATGAGAGCCAAGTTCAACATTATGATATATGCCTTGGTTGTTGACTTCAACGACAAAAGAAGTGAGATCTAAATGGGTGCCAAGTTCAATGGTCAGTTCTGAAATTTATTTATAACAACATAAAATATCATTTCTTCTTATAACTTAAGATAATATATTGTAGCCTAAGGTCTGACTTGGTTAGTTCTCATATACGAATTATATTAACTTTTTCATTGAAATCTCCGTCAAATCCCTAGACTGGAAAAATATATCGAACCTAATACCTACTCATTCTCTGCGATCATTCAGGGAGGTTCTGCTGTGAAGTTATCTGGAGGTCTTGCCAGCGTCCAAGTGCTCAATAGAGCGTAACAGTATTTGAGCTTAGAGCAGAGACTTTTGTTATAGAAGTCTCAAGTCGGACCTCACAAGGAGTCCCTTTGGGCGAGCGCACCTGAATACCAACTAGCTCAGTGGCAATCCAATTTCATTTAAGAGAATCGGTAGATCCTCTATACCAAAAGAATATCAGTATATCAAAAAGTGTATCTGGAAATTGGAAATGTAGTATATCACAACAAATTTCATTTAAGTTCGTATTCGATTCCACATCACAGATGTCAGTAATGCATAGAACCATTAGACTTATGACTGTGCGACATAAAAATATTTTTACTTTCGAGCGATCAAATTATAATTGGTATCGTGTTACATACACACATCAAAAGTGTCTAGGGATCAACATATATTTTTGCAATAACTTTTCTCCTAATTGATATTAATTAAAATTTTCTTTAAGGATTCATCAAATAAAGTGTTTTCGTTTGTCTACAGTAACGATAAACCAAGTCACCTTTGCATTAATAAAGAAATTTGCCATTTTCATAATAAAGGGATTTTTGACATTTGAACCACTAACATTAAAGTTCGAAAAAAAGACTGAAATAACAGTTTTCTTTAAAATTTTATTGGGTAACTTAAACAATTTATAATCCGTGTTTCTACCGCGAACACTAACAACACGTGGGAATGATAGAAGCTGGTTCCCGGCAACGTACTGTGGCTTTAGCTCTGAATACAAGTCAGAGTGTTATCAGTCGACTTTGGACACGTTACCGAAGCACTGGTACCGTGGCTGAGCGCCATGGAGGACGGTATCGCTGCACCACACGGAGACAAGACCGATACATTCAAATCACAACTCGAAGAGCTCCAACAATAACCGCCATGATGTTAGCCGTGACGCTTCATCACTCTTCAGGGAACTTAATTAGCGACCAAACAGTCAGAAACCGCTTGCATGAAGTGAACCTTCATTCCCGAAGACCGCTAAGGGTACCACCTATAGCAATGCACAATCGTAGGATTCGATATCAATGGGCTCTTGAACACAGAAATTGGGCAGAAGAACAATGGCGTTTCGTGTGCTTTTCTGATGAGTCTCGTTTTGGTATGAGACCGGATACAAGACGTATACGACACTGGAGAACCCCTGGACGCCAACAGCGATTAAAATCCTGCCAGGAAGTCCATCCTTATAGTGGTGGAACCATCATGGTATGGGCGGGTATTTGGATCGGCGGAAGAACTGAGTTGATTTGGATCAGAGGCAACCTCAACGCTCAAATTTATGCTGAGACGATTGTATCAGACGTCATCGTTCCTCTACAAGTGCAAATCGGTCCCTTATTTCAGTTAATGCATGATAACGCACGACCGCACACCGCAAGAGTTGTAAGACAGACTCTCGCCGCAGCTAACATCAATGTCATGCCCTGGCCTGCTCAGTCGCCAGACTTGAACCCGATTGAGCATGCATGGGATATGCTACAGAGAAGAGCTCTGCCGAATATGGAGGGTATCCAGTCGCAAGAAGACCTTTTTTTGTTGTTGCAACGAACATGGGCGGCCATTCCACAGCGTGATTTGGATGAACTCATTTTGAGTATGCCAAACCGATGTTCTTGTGTTGTTAGTGTTCGCGGTAGAAACACGGATTATTAATTGTTTAAGTTACCCAATAAAATTTTAAAGAAAACTGTTATTTCAGTCTTTTTTTCGAACTTTAATGTTAGTGGTTCAAATGTCAAAAATCCCTTTATTATGAAAATGGCAAATTTCTTTATTAATGCAAAGGTGACTTGGTTTATCGTTACTGTAGACAAACGAAAACACTTTATTTGATAAATCCTTAAAGAAAATTTTAATTAATATCAATTAGGAGAAAAGTTATTGCAAAAATATATGTTGATCCCTAGACACTTTTGATGTGTGTATATTTTTGTAATATATATATATATATTTTGATGGAATTTATTTAAAGCGTTGAAGTCATATCCACAAATATACTATTTTGTGGCTGTCTGATGTTCATAAATACAATTAAATAACTGTTACCAACGCTTGTGTGTTCGAATCCCACACAGGGCAAAAATTTATGTGTGCATGAACATGTCTATTTATCATGTTTGTATGTCAGTCAAGTGGTTTTTGGTTTGAAGGGACTTAGTGTGAAGTTATAGATAGACAGACGTTCCTTTGAACACATATAAGCATAGTCACTATTTCTATGTTGATGAGCTCTAAATTTATAAATACAAGTGCGCAATACATGCCATAGCAGTTACTCAGCTGAAGTGATTATGTTGATGTCTACTCTGATCTTATAGCTTAAGTTTGATCAACTCATTAACAATGCTGTCCAATTTACCTTCTGTCTTCATAAATTCAATGATGACTCTTCTTAACAGTCTAAGCTCAATAATAATGGTCAGCGCAGATAAAAGCTGCCAGGCTCCATTAGCTCCGCTGTCTTCTAGATTATCCTCTTTCTTTGGAATCCAAGCGAAAGCGTTAGAATCTGTATGATGCTCATGACTTTTAACATCATCTTAAAAGAGTTTTCTGTGTTCCTTTTATCCATTCTAACATCATATCGAACTCCTCTCAATTCTAAGCTGCACATCCGTGTAATGCGATACCCAGAAGAATATAGGTTTTACAAAAGAATTCTGAACGAATTCTTCTTCAATTAGAAAATCCACATGTCTTATTGAACAACTTGCCGAAGCGATGTATCATCAACATATTTATTTTGTTTATTCATGTGTAAGTAATGTTTTACATGTATTCTGTATATATTAAATAGGTATTTTTAATGTAATGCTTGTGAATGTATATTTATTTTGCGGTATATTACTACTTCTACTTTGTATACTGAATTCTAAATTATTTACTTTTTCCAAAGGTTGCTTCATAGAGAAAGGTATAAATAATCAGGCCGCCTAAAATATGGTAAATAAAGTTTAAACGAATAAACAGTATTTTTTTAATGATTTTGTCGAACTTGAATAATAACAGAACTTACATAGGTATAATATAAGTAAAAATTAAAAATATATCTTTCTGAAAAATAATAAGAGAAGAATTCTGGAAAATTCATGTCAAATATATTTTTAGACAATATGACAGTAATATTATGAACTTCCAGGGGTTAGTGCCCCTGGAGCTAGACAGACCGGTATTTAATGGAGAAGAAAAACACAAGAGGTAAATACCGACAAGGGTAAACAGAAAGAGTACAGATCAGGGGTAGTGAGTAAGGCCGTAGTTTCCGCTACAGTTGCCTATAAAACACTCAGTTTTTCCGAGGAGTTCTTGCAGGCACGCCGTAGGTGGAGGTAGGCGTAAAACGTCGGAAGCTAGGCGCGATGGTGCACAACCGACAGCGCTGGCAGGCGTAGACTACCTAGCCTACCTACCTAGACGGGTCAATCCTGGAACGCACACGTTCAGTGTGTTAAAAGCGCGTACCACCTTGTCTCCCGGTTGCCATCAAGTCCCCAGTGCTAGTCGCGGAGGGTAAAAGCTCAGTGTCTAAGGGACCAGCTAGCAATTGAAACGGCAACCGGAAGAAATTACAAGACAGAAAGTATATAGACCGATATTGAAGGGTTTATTGCTAGAATTGAAAGCAAGTTAAATTAGTCGCTTGAAGAGTTTAATTACATTTAGAATATTTACGAATATTATTATTTTTATTATGAAACACAAAACTTTCTTGGTGAAGCTAAGTCGGTTAATCTAAAAATTACCTATTAATATTGACAATAAGAATCGGTTTGGAGAACCGTTGACCTTGTAACAATAATAACATATATTATGTAGGTAGGTACTCAACAGGTACGGGGAAAGATGTTGTGGTTAAATCTACACAGTATTATAAAAGCACCTTCGTTATTAGTACTTACCGTAAGCGGTAGCCAATTAATTAAATAATATAGACTTTTGCAACGAAGCTGAAGAAATAAGAATTATTTTTATGCTGGTAAACGCAGAAGTAGATACTTACCCAAATGTAGATATTGGGGTTTTAATACAATCACTGCACTGGTTTTGGTTTGTTAGAACTTACTGATAACTATTTTGGCTACAGTGCGTAGCCTATGTTCAATGAAGTATTTAATAAAATAGGGGCATTAATTTTGTCCAGCGATGGCTATATCCGTGCAAGAAATGGACGGTATATATAATTGATTTGAGCGAACGATTCCAACGAGTCTTGAAAGTTCCAAGATCTAAAATCTATTTAAAGAATTATTTTACAACTTAATGTTAGAATTGTATATTTTTTTAGGTAATTCGATAAATTTAGATTGCCTAGAATTTAGGTTTTACTCATCGCAGCGACACCAAGCGGTAGGTAGTAGTATAGTAGTATGCGATTTGCAATACGAGGTGTACTTTATACCCACTAGATTGCGCGAGTTCTAGCATTTCAAAACGAATTATCATTTGTTTTATTTACTTTTGCAAATATTGTGAAAAATGTTAGGTTGTAATGGGTAAACCGTTACAATTTAAAAATCTACTTCTGTAATTTTCAATATACCTATATATAGTAAAAATATGTTTTATTAATGTTTAAAAATCTGGGTTTTCGATTAATGTATTGACAACGCAAACAACGCGGCGATTACACAGATATTAATTACTTTTCTCCAATCTTTCTAGAATTATATTAAAATCTGATATTCCACACTCTAGTAACTATTTTATACAAGTAAGGTTTATACTCTAACATTGGAAATTTGCTTCACCTGAGAATTTTTCGTGACCGTTATTTTTTTTTTGTGAATACAAGGTTATAGCTACTTTTATTAAAGAGTTTAATTTTAAGTTTAATGCAGATTTTAATTAAAATGAATAAACCCGACTATCGGTCGTCGTCTGCGTTGATACCAATTAGCATTAATCTGGGCACATAAGTGTATCAAAGCAGCCCGACGAGACGGGGGAAGTACTTCCACCTCACAGAAAACCACAGTAAAAAAACAACTCCCTGGAGGTTTGTTGTATTCCTGTGAGTGAATAAGGTTACCAGTTAGCTCCTGAGAAATTGCTGTAAAAAAACGTTGTCAATTGCGATTTTTTAACGTCACTTAGGTTTTGCTAGTAGTGTTTTTTTTCAAATATTTTGTTTCTTTTATTCCTTGATTTGCTTTTCCAATGTTTGGCAAACGTAAATTCACACAGTATTCTGCCTGACGAATGACCTTTGACACTAATCATACCGGGCCGCAACCGCGCCCTGCGCTTATTGTGTGCCCAACTACGGATAATGACAGCTTGATTGCTTTCTTTGTAGACGATATCGATCACAGTATGATTTTTGATGATATCACCGCGCCGGCAACACAAATTGACCACGAGCACGACTGCCTAGTTTGTTGCCGTATAATACAAAACAAGCGAATACGTATTTGCAAATGTACAATCGCCGAGAGATACTTAGCTGAAGTGTAGACACGTGGAACCAAATCACTTCGTGAATACGTCTCGATGGAACTTCCAATAAAAGCGAATGACCACTTCACTCCCCTAGCGGCACTTCATTGCACTCATCTATCTTCACGGTTCTGCTTAATTCATTCGATGCTAAATCATTATATGAAGAATGAAAAAATATATATACTATACACAGCTGAGGCTTTGTTAGATAGAATATGCACTTTTGCAACGCAAAGGAAAAGCATAAGCGCCGTTATAAATTATAAAGTTGTGAATTAAAAAGATTGCTTCCAGCAATACCGCGCCGCATTTACTTTGCTCACAGGAGATGATGTGCTATTTGAATAGAACGAAATTAGGTCAAACCAGAGGGGTTGAACCTGTTACGAGTGTTTAGAATAAACACATAACCCCATTTTCTTTAAACAAAAGCAAACATTTTTATTCTGACACAGACGTCCATCGTTGAAGTGACAGAAACTGCAAAGGAAAATTAATTGCGACGGGAAAGTATAAAGTTAGGTGTGTGCCCTATTTCTTTAGACTTTGTGCTTCTTTCATTCCGCTTTCGGCACTTCGGAATCACGTGACGTATAAAAGAGAATAAGGGGTTATTGTTACTTGCGAGATTGTCACACTTCGGCTCGAGTAGGACATGTGTGCGAGAATATATAAAGTCGTAATAAACGTGTGATTACGGCGGCTGTGCACCGAGATAAGGGGACTTTCCGCTAGCTCCTGACGCGTGAATCGTGCCGCATGGAAGCAAGTAATCAACTTAATGGTGATACGACTCAGTGCTGTAAAGATAACTCGTGCGGAAGCATTGCTTCCTCTGAGCGATATTTCACCAGAAGCCTGTTTACCGATGTGGCTATTTCCACACGGCTCGTAGCAACTGAGAGAGGAAATTGTAAATTCAGATGAGTTTATATTTTATGTTTGAATAAATTTGACGACACTTCTATCGTAAAGTTCGAATTGTACGATTACCATGAATGCCTAAAGAAGTGATTGATGATAATGCAACAAGTCTATCTATCAATAACTTCACATCAAATCCCTTACGGGGTAGGCAGAGAGAACCGAGCGCCACGTGACTCGATCCTTACATACCTCACTCATGCAACTCAATTCAGTCACCTAAATTATATCCAAAGTGGTCGTAGTTAAATACGACGAAATAGGCACATAGATAACTTTGAGGACTCGTTTGTTTATTACACACTTCTCCATCAGATACATGAAGGAAATAACTTGTGGAGAACCAATGAGACCGATATTACGTAGTAACTCAATTCACCGCTACGGGTCGGGGGGTGGAGTAGAACGCGCAGTTCTTATTGGCTAATTCGCAGATCAACATCAGTCACGTATTCACGTATTCAGTATACACGGCTTATTGATTAAAATTGAGAATATTTTAACCAATAAGCCGATACGTGACTTTACATGACATTAGTCAGTAACCTCAAATCGCTGATATATTTAGGCGCTGAAATACAACTTTTTCTGAGCGCGAGGTACCTTCATGCGTAGTCAAGTGGTTATTGGTTTGTGATCACAGGTATAGTTGTCCAATATTTACAGTAGAATAACCAATTATTTACCTTACCTTACCTGATAAGTAACCAATCACTTGCAAATACAAAAACAATCGAAACAACAAACAAAATGGCAAATATAGTTTTAAAACTGCAATTACATGAACTTTTTTTATGTCACTAAGGTGCCAAAAAATCTACGGCCAGCCTGATAGCAAGCAATCACCGTAGCTTACGGTGATTGCTTAGCTTACTTAGCTTACTAGGGGTGCGTCTTAAATACCAATAAACGCGTGGATAATGTTTACCGGTAAATAATAATATTAATAATAAATGGCAGGCGTCCGCCCCTCTTCTGCAATAGCCCAGTTCCAATAAAACATCCAGGTCTCATTTTAATAGCCCGCTTTTTTTTTCTAATAGTCCCAATACCGGCCGTAACCTTTTCATGGGTATATTATACCATTAATATAAAGCAGGTAACGGCGGGTACAATACATTACATCATTCTTTTAGTATTGGATTCATATCCCCGCGCACGCCATTCAAATGACCGAGATTAAAACCCGTGAAATAAGAAATATTAATAATAACAGTAAGTAGGCAACGCAGATTAGTGATAGCCCAGTGGATAAGGAACCCGACGTATTGACCAATCGGTCTCTGGTTCGAAGCCGGGTGCAGGCATATACCACTAAATTTGCTTTATGTACATATTTATCATTTGCTCAGCGGTGAAAGAAAACATCGTGAGGAAACCCACACGTTCAAGTAATAAAAACGTGTGACCTAACCTAAGCAAGAACTGGTATTCCCCGTGGGTGGAGGTCTGACGGCAGTCGCTCCATGTTTAAATCAGTGGCTTCGCCATATCATTAGGTAGCGCAGCCCCACCGATTAGGGAACGGTATAACGCGAAGAAGAAGAATGAGTAGGAGCATGTGATTCGATTCAGAGACGAGCTGTGAGAATTGTCGACAATCCTAAGCTTACACACGGAAGGCAGAATCTCTCCTTAAACTTAAGGGTTACTCTGACATACCTGGAAAACACGGCTTGATTAGATACAATACGACTTCCGCCAAGGTCGGCTGATGGGTGATCTAGTGAACACAGCATTAGGCTTTGCTGATCGAGAGTCAAAGCGAGGCATTAGCTGTCAGTCTAGATGTAGCGAAGCGTTTGATTGCATCTTACCGGCTGCTTAAGGGATTGCGGAATTGCCAACTTCTTATCCAGCAGATGTATAAAAGTCGTTATTGGTGGTTGCTGCTCTGGTAGCATGGATATAATGATACAGACAAACAAAACCTTGTAGGAACAAGGCTCTGTCTGTCTGCTCCAACGCATTTTAATAACCAACCGTCAACTTGTCAATTGATGAAATTCGTTGCTATACGGATGACAGCACCGGAGACACGTATTATTCATGCCATGCAAACATCACTCGTTCACTTATGGAACTTGTGTCTCAAATTAAGGGTACGTTAACTAAATTATTCGTTCGGAGGAAGTTGAACTTGGCCCATTACAACCCTATCAATGCACAAGTTTCATGTTTACAGTTAAGATAATCCCATTTCTTGTAATTCCTCAATTCCAGAAGATCCCTCTTACCATCGCCAAGAGCATTGGGATCTAGGGATTGAGATCACCAGCGAGTATCAGTTCCGAAATCACCTGGAGGATAAGGTAACACTTCCAAGAAACTTGGTATGGTCAACGAGGCGAGACAGTACTGCAACTTTAATCTAACTTATCTCGCTGAGTCTCAAGTCAGACCGCACATAGAGTTCTGTAGTAATTGAAGCAACCCGATATTAGTTAGGACCTTGTGATTCAGTTCAGAGACGTGCTGTGACAATTCTCGACAATCCTAAGCTACGCAGTATTGAGCTTTTAAGTTAAAGGAGAGTTTTCGGTAATAAAACTTTTTTAATTGTAAAAGTTTTATAAGCGTAAACTACAAAAAGCCTATTACTTCGGGCCGAGGATTTGAACCTGAAACTTCTTATACTTGATAGACCATTTATCTTTAAAATATTGCACTTAAAATAATTAAGTGATTATAAATTAGTGACATGAAGCAACACTTTTTACTTTGTTTTCCTAAATAACAATTTTTCTAAATTCTCTATTTCTGGAATTTCTTCATTTATGAGAAATCAGGGTGCTAACGTTACCAAAGGAAAACTCGTATAGTTGATGTACTCGATGGTGGGGTGGTTAGCAAAGATATTTCAACGACTGGGTCATAACTTCGATTTTCACAGAGAAAGATACATGAACTTATTTGTCTTGGTCTGGGTGTTTTTAAGATTGGTAGGGCGCATTGAGTAGTCAGAACCCGTTATATACGTTTTCCCATACATTTCGCGGTCGTATACGACCACCCGGGTTTCGAAGGGTTAAAACAACATTTCTTGGTAACAAATTGAAAAATTATCAGGAAAACTAAGTTCTGCAGCCTATGCAGTGAAAACTATTAGACGGCTCACTGATGTTGATACGGCTAGAATAGTTTATTTCAGCTACTTTCATAGTATTATGTCATACGGAATTCTTCTTTGGGGTAACTCCGCGGACATTAACACCATCTTTTTATTGCAAAAGAGAGCCATAAGAGCTATCTACAAACTTGGTCCCCGGGAGAGCCTTAGAGAAAAATTCAAAGAAATAAATATTCTAACAGTCGCATCGCAATATATCTATGAAAATCTTTTGTATGTCCATAAAAACATAGACTCATTTTGTAAAAAGAGTGATACTCATAACATAAATACTAGATATAAGCATAATCTTGTGTTACATGCAAGCCGTCTCCACAAAATAAGTAATTCTTTTATGGGGCAATGTATACGGTTCTATAACAAACTTCCCAGCAATATAAGAGAATTGTCAATAAACAAATTTAAAACTACTATTAAAGCCAAATTGTGTAGCAGGGCATATTATAAAGTATCTGACTATATTAATGATAAAAATGCCTGGGATTGAGTCGATCCAATTATAATGTAATTAATAAATTATGTAAATTTGTTTGGATACAAAAAGAGGGATGCCTGAGTTTTTTGGCAGTATTTTTATCAGTGCTCACCTAGTCATGAACTGCACGGTAGGGAAAAAAATGTGACGATTCCAAACAAATGTAGCCATTTTTACGGAATAAAAAGATTTTGACTTTGACTTTAAGCAGAATTGTTATTTAGCTCCGGTTTTCACAGAGAGAATTGCTGTGTTTCTGCGAGTGAGTGAGGTTACTAGTAACCTGCCATACAGTGTTGACAGCAGCGGTGGCAATGCGTGAGCAACATTTCCTGTATTGCAAGGGCTCGTAGGCTATGGTAACTACATTGCATCAGGTAGGCCATATGCTTCTGTGTCTCCCGACGTTGTTTAAAAAGACTATGTAGATTTTCAGACTTTTAACTGTTGTAGTTTTGGCGGTGTATTGATATGTCAGATAATTAGTAGATCAGTTTCTTCTTTCTTATATATAGATTGTACAAATGATGACCGTCGAATGCGGTTTTTATGTTACCCCACATAAAACCACCGCACATAAACTCGGTATATAGCTCTGAATTTACATATGCATATGTAATCCAAGTTCATACTCCGAAAGTCTGATTTCATATGTAAATATAAAGCTTTCAGAGGCAGTATAAAACAGACTCGGCTTCCGCACAAATGTAACTTCCAGCATATAAAAAGTTACCTATTGTACAATTATTACAAAGAGGTGGGCCTCCATCAAAGTCACCCCTATAATCTCTTAACTTTGGAGGTAGAACTTAATCCTTTAATATCTGTGGAATTAGAAGCTTAACCAAGCGGGGGGTTTGTATCACATGTTTTCTGTGGCACATTTCTCGTTATTATTCCGCTTAGCAACTACACTCTCCCCTCCCTTCCCGATCCCTCCTCTTGGAGCACCATTAGATGATAAATAAGAGTGAATATTTTGTAGCGGCTGGTTTAAGAAACACGATAAGGGGATAATTTTGGCTTGATAGTGGCTGTAAAATTAACTTACCGCCAGAAGTCTGTTCTTTCACTCACGAATTAGCAGATGCAGTTTGTTGTGTTTAATTAGCATCTACGGCATTAACATCAACTTCTAAAAAATTGGTCTATGGAGACTGCATAAGATTTTTTTGGTTTAGTTCCTATATGGCGATGTTTTATTCACAGCTGATATTCTTGGCGTTCAGTATTATGTTTTAAATATTGAGATACGTGATGAACCATTTTTAGGAAGTATGACACTCCACCTGTCCATCCCTTCGCCTCACCTTCCCCATGTAAAATATTACATTTATTTTGCTTTTTATTTTAATAAAAATTAAATAATATTAATAAAAGGTTAAATAATATCTAACTACATACGACTATACGGTTTCAAGTTAATATTTCACACAAAATATCTTAATTTTAGGCCCGAAATTGATGTTGTTCACAAGCTGGACTCTATAACGTTACGTGCCCCATTTCAAGATTAACTATGGTGGACGCTGTTTAACTTACGTATTAGACTAGGCAGACATGCGAAACGATGACCTTTCCTCACGCCATTGAGTTATGTAGGAAAAAATTCAGTCATCTTATGTGTACTCATATATAACTGTATGACCATAAATACTGTAACATAGATACTTTTCTTTTTAGAATTCATTAATTATTTGAATTATTGTGTTAAAAACTTTTTTGATTTCCCGCCGTTTTACATATTTTTTCGTGTTTATTATCAAATTTCACGTGGAATGGGATGTTAAAGAAAAGGCTTAGGATTGCAGTGATTGCTTTGCCTTATGGAGCCGTCAGTCATATTTAAGACACTTGAAAAGCTTGGTATTACCGCATGTTCGTTCGATCGTACTATCGACACATACCAACACTTCCTCTGTTGAAGACCGTAAAAGATCGGTGCGACCGCGTGCTGTTAGAACTACAAAGGATGTTAATGCTGTCTAAGCCAGGATTTGTCGAAACCCCATTAGGTAACATAAAATCTTATTGCGAGAAATTAAAATTCCCGCTAGTCTTGGATCGTGTTGTGAAACTTCTCAGCAATACACTTGTGTAAAATGTACCGTGGACTTTCCAGCAGGACTCTGCACTTAGTCACAAGGCACGAACTACCCAAGCATGGCTCGAAACCAATTCCGGACTTTATGAGAGCTGAAGACTGGCTCCCGTGTAGCTCAAATCTGAACCCCTTCATCATCATCACGGGTCATGCAGTTTAACTGCGAGTACGAGCTTCGAGTCTTAACTCCTTGCTCGGGTGAGGCTCCAGGGAAGTGGCCTTCCCTGCGGATTTTACTTTTTCGCTGTTCGCGATATTGAATTTTGCGTGATGGATGAAAGGCGCCGA
Organism: Pyralis farinalis; assembly: GCA_947507595.1. NCBI lineage: Eukaryota > Metazoa > Arthropoda > Insecta > Lepidoptera > Pyralidae > Pyralis > Pyralis farinalis. The sequence continues at coordinate 7,946,140 of OX382270.1, forward strand.
TGTGCCTTTAGATAGTATTAGCCGTGCCGTGCCGCCACAGTACAGACTTCGCAAGTATTAATTCTTTTGTAGGAGTGGGTTTTGGAGAACTTTGTCTCAGAAACAACAAGTGGGTGATTAAGAGAGAGAACATACGAAAGAACAAACGAGAAACAAACAATGGTTGCAGAAACGAAGGAACAACGCTGAAATCCGGGCTGCACAACCTCCGGCGTCCACACGGCTGCCCTTCCTGTGAGCACCCTCCCCCTCGGCCCAGACACTATATTAACTTAGCAAGACTGGACCTCAGGACAGGGGCTCAACCGAGGACCGCTGCGCGGACGACCGGCAGTGCACCCAACTACATACGACCAAAGGAGGCCCGCCACCGTGTCCAGGCGTCGTACCCTCTGCTTAGCAGGCATCCGCCCCCGAGGCTCAAACACTAGATTACCATAGCAAGATTGAGCCCTGGTACTGAACCCCTTAGACTACAAATTATGGTCAGTTTTACAGGACATGACCTGATCGAAATGACACGCCGACATTCTGGAGCAAGCGGTGGCTAAATTTCCCATGGAAACAGTGCGTATATCCAAGGATTCGTGCTCAGAGACTTCCATAAATATGTTCATATAAATTTTATTATAATTACATTTCGTCATAAAAAAATAAATACATATTCATTTGTAACAGCACTTACGGTCGGACTAGGTATAACTAGTTAATTTTATCTATACCACGTCGGTAGGCATAAAATCATAGCGCTCACCTGATGTAAAGCGGTTACCGTAGCCTATATATATATATATATTTTATATATATATATATATATATATATATATATATACATACATATACCTTACCTCGCGCGTTGCCACCCCTGCTGGCAACACAATAACTCCTTGGGAGCTTTCTGATAACGCAGGAACACAATATCCAGGGAGTTATTATTTGGCAGCGGTTATCTGTGCTGTGAGGTAGAGGTAGATCACCAATTATGCTGCTTTGATTTGCCCTACCATTTTTAAAAACACTTAGACCAAGACAACAGCCCCTAAGTATTTGTGTTGTGCGGACAATCGCTAGTCTAAACAATATGTTGATAAATATTGTTTACTCAATAAACTAAGGCGATAACCGAGTTATGGTTGCTACAGTCGGAGGTTGCCAGAAAAATCAACCTTCATTAATTACTGTATTTAAAAATATTCTAAATTACATTATATTAATGATTATAGATCTATGTTAGATGCAATAATGAACTTATAAAATATTTAGGAATAATAATAAACACTTATTGTCTTTGTTGATTTTAGATTAAGTATTCGCTGCAGTTGTACGATCATTCGCCGGCCTGGTTATATCAAAGGGTTAAATTAATTGTGGTCTCCCGACTCTGGCACAAAGCGGCGTCCCTGGACGTGAAGTGTAGGGCTCCCTTATTAAGGTGACCCAGTTTGTAGCTGCATACTGACATTTGCTGATGCCAGATTTAAGTCGACTTTCTTTCATTTCTGCATCTCTTGTGTCAGCTTTAATTTAATTAAAATATAAACAAATGTGTATAAAACACTAAATATTCATTGCGTGCGTTTGCACGTGCAACAGTCACCCCGCCCATACCCAAGCTGTCAAAACGTATTTAAAAGATCGTCGCACAATCAAAGGGGGGGCTTGCGTCACCCCGTTCCCCTGGGGTGATCGCTTCAGATGAAGCCTTTGTAGCCTTCCCGGCTAGAGGCAGTCCCAGGGGGTGTTTTAGTCGGTGGAAATCCGACATAATCAGTTCGTTCGCACGAAATGGTATCTTTGAAAGATTTCACCTCCTCCCTCCCGTTTTCCGGAGGGTGCCCCTCACGGAGGAATGACCAATGCACACCCGGGTGTGGGTTGGTCCTTCCTTTGTGGGTCTTCAACTTTCTTGGGCGAAAATAAAAAAAATAAAAAAATCAAAGGGGCATTCGAACGCTGGACTCGGTACAGTAAGGACACAACTGAACTCTGTGAGTATTCTGATCTGGTGTTACTTGAATGTATTTGTATTATTTTACTTTATATTATCATAGGTTGTATATTGTTGTGTGTGCACACCTGTCCATTTATTTTGTTACAACAAAAGATTGCTTTATGATGCTTCCTCTGCTCGATGGGTATGCTTATGGCTACTCTGCTACATGAGAATATACATAGTTTGCAGTAATAGTATTATTTACTCGCCGCTTATTTTGAATATTTGGCTTATATGAGTATAATTAAAATATTATTCATGGGTATAATTACTAAGATGTTAAAAATATATTTTATTATTGAAATTACGTATGATTTTCATTGAATTTCTTAATGTCTACCAAAATGGATCCACTACCAACTCGGCTGTCCTACACTTGCTTTCACCAAAGATCTTAAGCTAGCTGTTGATGCATATTGGTGCATCCTTGACATTTGACAGTTATTAAATTTAAAGTTTACACTGATAGTATTTTATGTTATTAATTCAAACTAGTAATATACATACACTGGCTGACCCGACAAACGTTGTTCTGCCATATATATATATATATATATATATATATATATATATTGTTTCTTATTAATTATTTCCTAATTATTTTTTATGAAATATACTTTACGACCTATTTTTATACATACCAAATAACATAAAACATTTCATAAAAATCGTTCGAGCCATTTGGAGGAGTGCGACCACAAACACCGCTACACGAGATTTTTTATATATAACATAATACGTATATATATAAATATATATATATATACATATATATAGAGTGAATTCTTCACTTCACTTCACCAACCGTTATGCATCCCACTGCAGGGATACGGGTCTCCCTTCGACCAAAGGGGTTTAGAGCATACTCCACCACGCATTATCAAGGTATTTTATACAACATATGGCGGTACCGTGCAATCAGTGATAGCGGGTATTGTGGGTAATCCACAGAAGTTACTGAGTAGTGAGTATGAGTAACCTCTGTGGATTTTGAATGTTGACATGACTGTTTGTATTGGTCTGGGTGTTTTAAGAGAGGTAGGGCGCATCAAAGCGTCTAGGGAACCTCCACCTCACAGAAAACTGTAGCCAAATAACACCTCCATTTAGAGGGTTATTATATTATATATTGTGTGAGTGAGGTCACCAGTAAGATCCTAAGGAGTTGCTGTGTAAGCAGCAGAGGAAGCATCGCGCGAGTGATAGTTAATATATTACAAGCGTTAATAGGCTACGGCGTTATCCTGTTTTCTAATCTATAGGATTGGCGGGGTCCGTCAATCCGACAGAAAAGATCTATGTATATAATTTAAGATGTTAGGCCAGTCATCTTTAAAGCTAAATCCAATTTGACATGTACGTGGCGCACCGCCGATTATGTCGGGTACAACAACATTTACCTCGATATGGGAAGTATTTACTTATATTACAACAGATTGGACATATGTACAAAATATTTGATTCTGCAAGTTTATAAAAATAGATTTAAAATTACTAGCGTCATCCTGAAAGTCGTAAAGAAACATTCATAATTGCACGGCAGTTCGTTTCAATGGAATAGGTACTTTATGTTCCCCTTAATAACTCTTTTATCATCATAATGAACCGTAACAGCAGTAATGGTATGCGACGACCGAGTGTTGCATTTACAGGCTTCTACAATGTCACTGTCATTACGACAATAACTGGTACAGTATAATATGTTTTTCATCGATTTTCACACACGGTGTACTTTTGTTTCATAAATGTTCAAGCATAAATGTAAATCCAAGACAGCCTTATCTCGTGGGCGCTATGTTAAGAAGCCACATTAGGCCTCAGATATAGACGTTTGGTTAATCAAGATACTTTCTACAAAACATTTAAATATTTAAGATATAAGATTAGATTATTTAAGATATAAGTTATTTAAGAAAAATACCAAACCTAATACTTTCATATAAAAAAAAACAGTCACGTGCGAGTCGGAAGCGTAGGTATAATAAAGGGCCCCTATCATCATTTTAAAAAGAAGTGACTCGAAGTTAATATATAATAAAATAATATTTATTTCTGATCAGTATAAATAGTCCATAATTTGCTAGTAATAATGAGGCCTTAATATCTACGTTATTATGATAATATTTAAAATTTTAGTTACCTACTATTTTTGTATTCGTAATTTATCGATGAACAAATTTGTACAATATATGCGAGTCATACATATTGTCTTCAGAATGGAATTGCCGCTAGCTCGTAATCTGTGCAGCTTCAAGGCAGTTCTTTTTCGCATTAGGCATTAAAGTTATCCATGTGAGCCTGCGAAACCATACCAGATGCGCTGCAGTAGCGAGCCAGCCTCAACATTATTTTGAAGCCGTAAGGACGCGTTGAGTTACGCGTGTTACCATAACATATATAGATAAATGTAAAAGCGTAAGAAAAGCTTTTCTTGTATGTGGATGTAACAAGAATTTCTTAAGTAGACTTTATATAAAATACAGATAATAAGTTGATATGAGCAGACAAAAAAAGAGCTGAACGAGCGAGTGTACAAGCGGGCGCCAATCTGCCAATGCATCGGCCAAGTCCAAATGTCAGTAGGACGGCCTCTAACTGGGTCACCTTATTAAGAAAGCACCATGCACTTTGTTCACATCACATTCATCACGGCTATCCAGACAGAACCGTAAGAGCTTTATAGAGCTGTTTAGCACGTAAACATATAGCTGCGCTTGATGTGTAGCGGTACTCAGAACCTGTATGATGCTAATTACTACACTAGCATAGCTTTTAGAAGAAGGTTGCACGATACCAGCCACTGTTAACGCAAACATTCCTAAGCAGCTTCCTGGCGATATCACTCATTTTCACTTCAAAAGCCCTCCGTTATCTATACTAATTATACAAATGTTTGTTTCAACACGCTAACAGCGGCTTCAGAATGTTGCTAAGGCTGCCGCTGCGCTGTAGCGGTTCTAGAATGTTCGCGGAAGCGCACATAGACGATTTTTACGCGATTCGGCTTAAAAAAAGTCGCGTCACTAATACAGCGATTATATAAAAACAGTAACAGCATTCTAAAGTCCATTGCTGCACGATTTGACTGTCCAATCCAGAACCACTAGATTAAAATTGTTACTGGTCAAATAAAGTAAACAAATTATAAAAGCTCTTAATTTACTAACACTGAACTTTAATAGGATAAGGCCAGAATTGTTACTAAGTCGCACATTAACATAATTATGGACTCTGTCTGAAATAAATTCTTTATTGAAGTGAAAACTTCTTTAGCGGTGTTGTACACTGGGATGAGTAAAAAATGCTAAACTCGCGTCAGGACATGTGACCCTGACCGTAAGATTTTGGTGAGAATTAGAACTTAAGTTCGCTGCAGCGCTAAAACATTAGTTACCTCTAATTAAACAATTAAAACATGAAGTACTAGATTGTTGATAGGGCATTATTTTCTCGCGACCAAAACGTTGTAAGCGCCATGAAATTGTTGGCGTTTACGCGTTTCGTTCAACGTAGTTTATCAACATCGCTGTTTGGTTTAAGTGGCGCGGTGTGTTTGAGTTTGGCGATGATGATGCTGGTAATGATGATGGTACGTAAGAGTCGTTGAAATTATGAATGAAAGTTGATTTTTCTGAGAGATAAACTTTTTAATGTAAAATAATTGTAATAGTTCTGACGTGTTAAATTTTTAATATAATATAAATTGTTATGTTTGTGTACGATAGCGCAATAAATGAAAGCAATTCGTGCGAAATTATTCCCTAACCATTCCAAAATATTAAAAAATGCACAACGTTAATGTTCAAGTTTTCACTTCTGCCGGCACTCCCGGAGTGCAACCCGTTTTTTTATTATTATTAATCTCTGCAACTACCAATCGGATTTGAAATTATGAAATCTTTTTGTATTTGATAGCCCAATTCCTGAGGAAGGCTAAAAGGCTATTCGACATCGTAATACGACCCTTACTAGCCGAGGAAATAAAAAGAAAGTAGAAAAAGCGGTCCCACGGGATCCGGGGTTCCACGCGGATGAACTCGCAGGCTACAGCTAGTATCGTATATAATTGATTATTTTAAATATAGTTTCGCTAATGGGTGAACTAAACAAGTTATACTAGATCGACTTGCCTTTAACTATTAGGACTTAGGATCACCTCTTATCTCTAAACATGAAACTTTAGTTATATCAAAACTACACTCAATTGCTCAAGTTTCATGACGATTAATAGTAGATCAATTTCAGTCAGTCAGTTAAAATAATGCGAAGTGCCAGTTGTACTCTAGCATCGAGGGTTTTGTACGTTCCTTGGACTGCTTAACTGAGCCTACTTTTTTGCCAGCAGAAACCAAATCTATCGAGTTTTATTTCAATGACGAGATCGCTTGTAACTGGATCTACAACACTTTCCTGCTGTATGACTATTACGAGTATTTAGAGGAAAGAATCCATTGCGCGTGATTACAACGCCATTAGTAAATTACGTAATCACGCGCAGAACGCCTATGTTGGGAACTAAATTTGTCATAGCGCGTGTGTATAAATAGTGATTATTCAGCAATATTGCTGATTTATATTTTGCATAAATTTGACGACTATTTAGCAATGGCGTCATGCCGTGCGATACGTTACATTCAAAAATGCCATGCAATAGAAAGAAAGAAAATTAATTTGCTTCAAATATTGTTACATTGACGTTTTTAATAAACACTAGTTTCACAATATTTCGCCTGAACCAGGCATGCACATTCATTAAAACCTATCAAATTAAATTTCTATATTACATTTAATTACTTTACTTAGACGTTACGTTAGACTACATTCTAAACAAATCGTTTCACGTACTACGTTCCACTAGAACTGCATCCGTAATACAACTTACCTTTTTTCATTAATAAGTAATGTGTTGTATCATTCATAAATCGAGTAGCTTAGACGACACACTAGCATGTAGTGCGGCCCTCTCGACTTATTGTGAATGCCGAGGAGAGCAACATATCTAGCCTAACGTTTACTTGAGTTATTGAGATCTGCAACCACACATTACAGCACCACGATGTAGCACGGATGATAGGTGGTGCGGCGTCCCCGTCTACAGACAAGAACCTACAAGTAAATGGACCTTCTTTTTATCGCTATAGACCAGACTGCCATCCGGTTGTTAGTGGTGGCAAGGACGGCTAACATTAGCTTCTCTCGTAGTCGTAGCGAGTGACCAGAAAGCACGACTTCCAGAGGGGTCGTTTGTAAGTCGCTCACCAACTCTGACTATGAGTTCAAACTTGGCTACTTATGTTAATTTTGAACCTCAAGTCAGTATTCAATTTGCGTTTCAAATCAAGGGAACTATGATCCCGTAGGCCAGGAGGATTAAGATAATGTAAAAATATTTACGTGTTTTAGTTCATAATTACTTTTTATCCTTTTAATAAAACATTCAGGCAAAATATTTGACAGCAACATAATATTTACGGTTTTTGGTATCAAATAAAAGCACTTTTGGTATAGATCTTGCTATAATAATACATGTAACATATGGGCTCCTATTTCGGCAAACCAACAATAAATATTTCTATACAAGGTTTTTATAAATTTTAATACCGAACCACGTGCCGGGCAACTCGTACTTTGGTTAAAAAATAGGACGTAAGGAGTTCGTCGTGGTAGAACTGAGTGCAGAACAAATACCTAATGATTCCGGGTAACGACTGCAGTCGAGTACGTAGGTATGCAGTGCACCTTAACAGAAACAAAGTAACATGTCAAAAGAACTATTATTATGACTAGGTATATGATTACCGAATATACTAATAGTAGAATAAAATCTAAAAAGGAACTCTCTACCATTACGAGGCGTTACGTTGGACTTGTGGCTGGCTGTGGCGAGAGCACGCGTTTCGAATACTTCATATAGTGGAACAAGGTCTTCCTCATATTTATTTTTCTAGATCTCATTAACCTGAGAGGAGTTGCTGGACCTATATGTCTCAGGGGCCAAAGCGTAGAAGGAGATAACACCGCGAGTAACTTCGGGAATTAATGCAAGACACTAAACCCGGGTCATCGGTGTTTCTCCGTTCGGCCTGGCATTTGATGGAACAATTCAGTAAGCTGCGAGCCACTGGTTGCTGCAAAATAACGATTACTTTGTTGTTTCATTGATGTCCCCCGGAGCCGGTAGCGATGGGTGCGCTACATCACATCGATCTTCTCGAAAGGGCCTCTACACATAATTCACTCACCCACACACACCTATCAAGTGACTGCAATTATATATAGTGGATTAAAAAGAAGCTAAATGCGCTTTTAATGTATTTAAGAACTTCTCAAACATTCATACAACTGTTCGATCTGCGTTTAATATCTATTTTCTAGCTGATTCCTATATTTTATGAAGGAACTTACATACTAAGTAAGACGATATTATTGTAGTGACAGTTCTGTCACAAGTTCTATGCTGCCTGGAAGAGATCTCTTTTAGGGATAAGTCCGACTTTGTAACACTAAATTTTATTTCATTGTAATTTATTTTTAATTTATCGTACAATAAAGATGTTACAACAAATACAACAACTAAGTATCAAATCAATGGTCTTATATAAAAATCTGAGACTAAATAATATGAACTATAAACAAATAATCCTCTTATACTCGTAGTTTTTTATTTTGTAACGTTTTCCCTATATTTCTGTTTAACAACCACCAGTGATGCTCGAAGCAGTCACCATTCGCAGAATTTAGCGTCATGTTTTTTTTTTTTGCACACAGATCTTGTTTTTGCTTTCGTTGTAATTTGCAAGTTGCTATTGTATCATCAATGCGATTTTGAGGAAACATTGAATGGTTAGGTTGGACTTTAGAAGTTGAATTAGTGACATTTGCGACGTTCATTATAACCTGCATCACGATCAGATTTCACATAAATTGTAGATTGCATCCAATGCATTAATGATTCGAGGCTATTCTACGTTCACTATTAGAGCACAGCTATCTGTGGTTTAAACCTGCAAACTGATTGAGCAGCGAGTATTGGTAAAGTGCTGCATTATTGGATAAAGGATAAGACAAAAGGTCATAGGTACAGAGGTTCAATCACGTCAGCACGTCAGTGGAGAGACCACTTTACGGATCTGTTTTATTTTGACTGTCGTGTCTATCGGGAAAGTGAACGAGTTCAAGAAGACTTCTGTTCCACTTCAAAAGCATTACGTTCGAGAGCGTTACTCACAAAAGACAATTTTGTCCTAATTATTTATTTTGTTAACGAATTACTAACGAGGGATGTTTAGGAGTTTGAGTGTGGAACTGAATTCAATTCCTTTGTACATTGCAGAAACAAGTATGTTTCGTCAAGAGACGACTTGCAATGTATTATATTTTATTTATAGTCTGTGATCTAATGTACAATAATTCATAGTACAATCCCGGGTATTAAATTACAATACACATCTATATATATTATTCGCGTGTAAAAGACATAAATTAGTGAAGAGAGATTATTAGGATTGATTCCTCTTCTTCTTATTAGCATTATCGCGTTTCCAATCCATAAGGAATCTACCATTCACAACCCAGAGGGAAAGCCAGTTCTTCTTAGGTAAGGTCACACGCTTTACGAAATATAATTTCTTGGACGTGCGGGTTACTCCACGATGTTTTCCTTCACCGCCGAGCTAGTGATAATTACAAATATGTACATAAATCCGAAAACATGAATTGTTTGTAATTTTTTTTATGGTATTTATATTTAAATATTAATCGCTTCTCAATTGTTGTACCAAGGAATAATAGTTGTTTGGATTTCATTTTTTTATACTTTTACCGTAGCTTATGAACGATTATAATACAATAAGTATCACTCGCGCGATGTCACTTCTTATTTATTATTACAGCAACTCCTTAGGAGCTTACCGATGACCTCACTTACACGCAGGAATGGAGTTGTTATTTGGTTGCGGTTTTCTTTGTGGCGTAGGTACTCCAGATGGACTGCTTCAATGCACTTTCTTATTCTTGTATTATGTTACCATTAAGATTAATTATTATATAAGTTCGGAATTTCTACACTGCACGCACTACATACGGGTATAATGTTTTTCTTGGTATCCAGCCTTTTCGCCGAAAATTGTTTGACCGATTATCACTTGTCAACCAACGTTGCACCTATTTTTCACTTTGACAACTAACGATTATCAAATTTTTGTATGACAACGTCTCATTTGGTAGAATTATTGTTAAGCTGATTATTATAATGGCACAAATGTTTGGGGCATTTATCATCTGTCAAATCTTTCAAACGAATAAAACTTTTGTAATAAGTATAGCATCAGAAATTTCAGTAGGTTAGGTTAGAGTATGACAAACAACGCACGAGCCGAGCGAACGTGAAGTGGCAGCGGCCGGCGAATATGGCGATAGATGAACGATAGCCTGCATTAAAGCAAGCCCGTCTAAGGAAGTACCTCTAACTCACAGAATACGGCAGTAAAATAACAAGTACCTGGCTTGTTGTGTTCCTGCGAGTGAGTGAGGTTACCAGTAAGTGACTTGTGTAAGTTAATTCGCAAGTAACTTGTGAACTTACTTCGTAAGTGTTTTGTGTAAGTTACTCCGTAAGTGTCTTGTGTAAATTGCTCCGTAAGTGTCTTGTGTGAATTACTCCGTAAGTATCTTGTGTGAATTACTCCGTAAGTGAATTGTGTGAATTACTCCGTAAGTATCTTGTGTGAATTACTCCGTAAGTGTCTTGTGTGAATTACTCCGTAAGTGTCTTGTGTGAATTACTCCGTAAGTGTCTTGTGTGAATTACTCCGTAAGTGTCTTGTGTGAATTACTCCGTAAGTGTCTTGTGTGAATTACTCCGTAAGTGTCTTGTATGAATTACTCCGTAAGTGTCTTGTGTGAATTACTCCGTAAGTGTCTTGTGTGAATTACTCCGTAAGTGTCTTGTGTGAATTACTCCGTAAGTATCTTGTGTGAATTACTCCGTAAGTGAATTGTGTAAGTTCGCAAGTGACTTGTTAAAGTTACTCCGTAAGTGTCTTGTATAAGTTACTTCGCAAATGACTTGTGAAAGTTACTCCGTAAGTGATTTTAGTATGCTACTCCGTAAGTGATTTGTGTAAATTACTCCTCTTGGGCTACTTCTGCATGAAAAATTCTGTTCTCTAATCTTTATTTTAACGAATTCTATTTCCGTGTTTTCATTGTTTTTAGAAAAGACTTAAATCGTCTCTAAATATCTTCTCTTTCGTGCAAATATTTATTTTGGTACGGAAATCCAATCCGCGGAAGAAAGTACACATTTTCACCAGCCGGCCGCTCGCTGGTGGCAGCCGACTGTCAATATTTACATTACACTAAGTGATTATGGAACGTCGCAGCTACGAGATAACAAAAAAGTGGTCATAGGGTAATTTTGTATAATATTATTATACAAAATTACCTGAGTTTATATGAAAATAGAGGCCAGTCCAAATGGTAAATAATTTTTAATCAAACACAACACAGAAGTGTCCAATATGGACATCAAACACATCCTTATTTATTTATTTTTCTTACAGTGCGTTAACTTGGTTCGGGTGACGTTTACATCAGGTATATAAATCTGAATTTGGGTCAGGTTTATATAGACTCGAACTTAACCTGACCTAAAACTGTCCCATTTAGATCCAAGCCTGACTAAACTAGCCAAAACCTCGAGGTCAACCCCGATACGCTACTCGAGCCCTTAGACTCTTGGACCGTATGAATAAATAACCCTAATTAGACTTACCGAACAATGTTTGATAGTAAAGATAAAATTAAATCTACTACTATATTGTATTGCGAAAACCACAGCAGAAAACAGCGTAAGGGTTCTTCAAAGCAAAGGTGAAGGAGTTTTTACACAGGGGTGATACCCCTGTTTATTGCAGTCGTCCATATGCTATCGTAACCGCTTACGATCAGGAGTGTATCTTTACCATCAGGTAAATCATATTTGATCGACACCTTAGTGGTATATTTTCACGTCGGAGTCCCTGCGGATCCATATGAGATCCATATGCAGATACGAACACTTACGTTGACAGATTCTGCGTAGTTAAGACACAAGTCGATGTCAGACGATGACGTACTGTAATGTACGGCGACGACGACGAGCTCGGTGGCGCAGTGGTGAAACGCGCTGTTACGCTACTTTGACACCAACGCTCGTGGGTTCGATTCCCACACAGTACAAACATTTGTGTGCATGAACATGTCTGTTTGTATTGGTCTGGGTATTTTCTATGTATAATAAGTATGTATTTACAAAAAAAAAATGTATTTACGTATGTTTATCAGTTGTCTAGTACCCATAACACAAGCTTCGCTTACTTTGGGGCTAGGTGGCGCTGTGTAATTTGTCCGGCAATATTTTAATATATTTAATAATACCCTAAGTAACTGTGTAACCGAACTCTGGTACAACTACAACATATAAATGTAAATTAAATTTTGTAATGTAAATTTTAATACAGCTTTTGACGATCTCGGTGGCGCAGTGATTAGGAACGCTATTTTAACACCAATGTGGGTTCGATTCCCACACGAGGCAAACATTTGTGTGCATGAACATATCTGTTTGCCTAGGTCTGGGTATTTTTAAGTGAGACAGGACGCATCAAAGCTGTCCATCTGGAGGAGTACCTTCACCTCACAGAAAACCGCAGCTAAATAACGACTCCCTAGAGGGTTGTTGTGTCCCTGAGTGAGTGAGGTCACCAGTAATTTCTTAAGGAGTTGCTGTGTTAGCAGCAAGAGGTGGCATCGCACGAGTGATACTTAATGTATTGTAAGTGTCCACAGGCAACCGCTTTCCATGAGGTGGTGTGTTTGTATGCGCTCCGGCGTTGTGAAAAACAAAAACTTTTAATTTATATATCTGAAAAACAAATATTAAGTGAATTTTATGGCGGAATATAAAAGACAAACGTACTCATTATGAAGGCTGAATAGGCAAACTGGCACTAACAATGAAAATTGGCACAAATTTTGAATGGGCTCCAAACGGCCAATGAAGCAAATAGCTGACGTCCTTAATTAAGCCGCTCCGGCCAAATCAAGCCACAGTTATGGTCGAAGCCACGCGCTCCCAAACTTTAATGCATACCTACTTTATCTTTTTACATTTGCTAATTATTATAATTATGTGCAATATGCAATAATAGTATATATAGTATCTAATATAAAACGTGTAATATCCCTATTAGGGGGAATATTTAGGGGGATTAGTAATGACACCTTTTATGATGCAACCGTTTGGCGTTTATTGCGGATCTTTAGACCCGTGACACAAACGGCGGTGCGCGGGCGACTGCCGCCAACTTAACCGCTAGGTATTAGGCGAGCCGACCTTTGATTCCCTGAGCTGACGTAATCATAATACATACGAACACCACAAACTTTTCCTAACAAAGTCATTCCTAATTCGTATAAATTTAGAAAACATAGCAAAATAGGGAGTAGGCATTCAGGAATTTTTAGGCAATATTTATAATAATTTGGGCGAAATGTAAGTATTTAGGCTTGTAGTAACTATGTTTTAGGAGCAATGATCGCCCAGTGGACAAGGAATCAGCCTATTGGCCAACTGATCCCGGTTCGAACCCTGGAGTGTACTATTAAATTCGTGTTTTCAGACTTATGTTCTTAAGAGTAATTATCACTTGTTCGGCGGTGAAGGAAAACATCGTGAAGAAACCCGCACATCCAAGAAATTACTTTTCGAAAGACGTGTGACCTTACCTACGAAAGGTATGGTTACCCTCTGGGTTACGGAGCTCTAACGACAGTCTTACACAGACAGGCTTATGTAGTGGGTCCCGCCAATCCTAATGTATTAGGAAACAGGATAAAGCCAAGAAGAGGAAAAGAGTTACGTAGTAAATTTAAGAAGTGGCAGAGCAGTTACATGTGATCTTGGAATGATAATGTTCAGTGTAATTATATTCTAACTGTATAATAAAAAAATGTTTCAGGTCGTCGTCAGGTATTTGCATGTACATTAGTAAATAATAAATAGCGAAAAGATTAAGAATATTAAAAATATAAGTACAGATACATCTTTTTCCTTCAGCAATGAAAGACTTACAAAGCTCTCATAAGAAAGTACAATAGGCGGATTATCGCTAATAGCAACCTTAATGTAACAAGGGCAGTAACAAATTTTATGAGTGTGTTTAGTGAAAAAAACAAACTGAACTTTCACAAATTATAAGCACACGTAATAATGTAAACAGTTGTGTCTTCTAATGCAAAGCCACTGTTTAGGATTAAAGAAAAATAAAAAATTCAATGGTAATAACTTTTAACAAGGCGTTTAAAGGTTACTGTAAATAAATATACTTATATTGAATATACTTTTTCGTTTTTTAGCGTTGACCCCTTCGAATAAATAATGTTGAACCATAGTGAAATTGTTGACGGTGGCGCAGCGGTTAGTGGCTACTTCGACACCAAAGCTCGTGACTTCGATTCCCAGACATTTAGTGTGCATGAACATGTATGTCTTGGTCTGAGTGTCTTTAAAAAGTTGTTCTGCCATAATCACGGAATCCTAAAAGTTACTATTTTATTATTAATATACTATTTTTAAATGATTAAAATATTGCACTTAGCCTAATTAAAACATTATTAATGTACACGGAGCAGAGCATTCATTACTTACAAAAATTCGATGTGTGTAGTTTGGCAGTAAGTATTGTGAATGATGTGTGATGGTTACACATGGGTTATGGGTATGTGCTATGATCTTGTTTACACACAATGGTCATTGGGTGTGTCCAAAAAGAGACGTGCACACAACCCCAGGCGTTCAATAATATCTACTAGCGTTTTGATTTCAAGTATAACTGCTGCAACGTCCTTGTTTATCCTTTTACTATAACATTTCAGTATATTTTTCACACGAAAGATCCCTGTTATTTCCGTACCATATTTCTAATGTTATTCCCGTGCAATGCATAAAGTTATGTTTGGTATAAATTTAGTTGAGTGCCAGTATAGGTGTAACCTAGTTGTCTGGTGAGGTCCCCGTGGCGCGCAGCTGTCTGTGGCATAAATACAATATCTATATTTGCGTCATCGCTGGGTAGAATATTATCTCAAAAAGGAGACATTTATTTTTACACTACTTTGGAAGGGTAAGCGTATGCTTGATGTGGAATGGTGACCGCAGATTATGAACTCTTGCAATGCAAGGAATATCGTACGTGCCCGGGGCGGCAGCTTGACGCTAACGAAGTATCTCCTTACAAGCTAAATGGTGACCACACTCACTTGTAGAAATACCCTTAATGAAGTCGTTATTTACTGCGGTCTGTGAGAAGGGGAGGTATCGCACTCTGACTGCTTTTTGAAAATCGTTATGCGCTAGTTTTTTTGTTTTGGCCAGAGTTTGCTTTTTATGTAACAGAGTGGGCGTGGTTTTTTCACGAGCGCGATGGAGTACTTGTTCTGATACCAAAGCTCGTGGGTACGATTCCCTCACGGGATATTTGTGTGCATGAACATGTCTGTCTGTCTTGGTTTGGGTGTTGGGAGGTAGGGCCCATTAAAGCAACCCGTCTGGGAAAGCACTTCCGTCTCACAGAAAACCGCAGCCAAACAACTACTTTCTGGAGGATTGTTGTATACCTGCTAATGCGCGGTCACCAGTAAGCTTCTAGGGAAATGCTTTGCTAGCAGCAGAGGCGACGCGAGCGATACTTATTATGTTAGAAGCGTTGATTGACTAAATAGCTCACTTAACATCAGGTGGGTCGTATGCTCGAATCCTCTCGAAAACTTGCCGGTGACGTGGGTTTATGGTCTAAGAATAATATTGAAAATACCACGACACCGAATATAACCACTAACAATATTGAATATAACCTACCACGACCATATTAGTCGTGTGTTAATAGAAGGAAGTCCTAGGAGCCGGCATGCGTGCATGAAAATAGTGAAGATGTGAAAGAGGTGTATCGAGTCGAGTGGTGCCCGGCTCCACCCACCTCCTCACACTGCAAGGCGCTTGGCACAAAGATATAAATAGATATATACATAGAATAATATCTTACCAGTCACATCTCAAATTTGCCCTCCACCTTTCAGCAGCTGCTATACAATAAAATTAAACACGAGTTTGTATATGTTTTTTTTAATAGTGGTGCGGCTAGAGTTTTCTCTAGATACAAAAGACGAAACGTGCATTTTTTTATTTTTGTCTACCTTTCTGTCCCTCACTTGTTCACATTTTTTAATTGGAAAATGCAAATTTAGTAACTATTTCTTAGCCTTACGTACACTAAGGAATCACCTCGTTAATTTTCAAATATCTACCCCTAGGGGTTTAGGGTGCATGTTATATCACAATCAGTCAGTTTGTCACATTTATAGATTTCTACGTTCCCGTTGGAACCCGCGTCTTGAGGGATCCTGGAACCCCGGTTCGCTAGAAATTTGTCATACTGTCACGAACTTAACACCCTTAACGTGATTAATCACTGAATTTTTAAAGTTGTGAGTCTCGCGTGACGCCGGCGACTGGAACATTCATTAATTTAGCTACTGTTACGCCGGCTTTTTATGTCACGTCACTTGAGCATAGCGGAGTACCCTCTACGGATACTCTTAAACATGCACGTGTTCTTATTTTTTTACAATATCGGGAGACAAACAAGCATACATATCCACCTGATGTGAAACGTTTACTGTAACCTATCAACGCGTGTTATACAAAGAGTACCTACGTCAAAGAATAATATAAAAATAGACAGTGCATCAATCAACACAGCAATTCCCCCAGGTAGATATTATTTGGATGGAGATAGTTCCACAGTCGGTTGCTTAGATACACCCTACAACACTTTCGCGTGAGCCTTGATTTTTAATTAGGATGGTGCATCACGTGCGATTAGTGTTAGCTTTGACTGTAAAGATGATGTAAGACTTACAGCCGTAACTAATTTATTTCGAGAATTCAAATGTCATATCTCAATGGATCGATAGGTTTCACGGAACTTTTAATGAGGGTTGCTCAATTAAATTCCATTTAAAATGAACGTAAAGTATGACTTTATAGCACGTTATTTTTAGAAGTTAATTGGAGATTACTTTCCGCTGAATGAACTTGAAAGAGTGTGCAGGTCTCAAGACCTACCTAAATAGACTAGCGAGGCGGCACTTTCTAATAAAGTAGTAATAGAATCAGTAGGCCATTTTCTAGTAATCGTCCACCAGACCAACCCATACCCACTCATATTTTTTTATACTACATCGGAAGACCTACTAGTATACGCCTCACCTGAAGAAAAGCGGTTACCCTTGCCTATGAACGCTCACAACACATTAAGTATCACGTTCGCGATGTAACCTCTGCTGCTAGCACAGCAATTCCTTAGGAGTTTACTGGTGACCTCACTCACACGCAGGAACACAAAAACCCTCCAGGGAATTGTTATTTTGGCTGCGGTTTTCTGCGAGGTGGAGGTACTTCCCCAGACGGGCTGCTTTGATGCGCCCTACCTCTTAATTTTAGACTCAAACAGACTCAAATCGGTTATAGCTTACGGTTGTCTCCCGCCATGCTGTTAAAGTGCCGTGTGATGAAACCCAGTGTTTTCAACCCAAACGGGGGCCACTGATTTAGCTTTACGAATATCATCTATCGGGACCGACGGATGAACAATCTCTCAGAAAATGTAAGAATTTGAGTAGACGAAGCCCTTCCATATTGGTCAACGCTACTTAACCTTCGTGTTCAAGTTACTGTCACGCACAAAGACGCCATCTAACCCTTCGTGTGACAAATAATTAATTCTAAACAGTCTCTATATGACACCTAGGTAGTAATCTAAACAAGAATGCTTCCATCAAATTTGTTTATTAATCCCTCCTATTTCATATACTTTAATTATGTTATCTCTTTAAACACCCTCGGTTTGGTTCTTCCTATGTAACAAGACTTATTATTCATATTTAAAATGTGTATTTGCCTGTATTCATATGTGTCGTAGGTGTTGGTTCCGTACTTTAAGCTCTATGTTTTCTCTAAACCCTCACAGTGCTGCCATTCAGAGCAAGTAAACAATGTAACAAATTAGTAAGTAAATATAAGTTTACAGGGTTTACGCATGGTATATTAAGTATGTAACTTATGTCGTAGTGATATTCTATGATGTTGAGGGGTTTATGCTATGTGAGGACTGGTCTAGCAAACATTCATAAACGGTACATGATAATCATAAGGATTATATGGTTGTTTAGTTAAAAGTCGTTAATTAAATTTTAAGAGAGGTAGGGCGCATCAAAGCATCCCGTCTGGGGAAGTACTTCCACCTCACAGAATACCGCAGTCAAATAACAACTCCCTAGAGGGTTGTTCTGTTTCTGCGTGTGAGTGAGGTCACCAGTAAGCTCCCAAGGAGTTGCTGTAGAAACAGCAGAGGACCCATCGCGCGAGTGATACTTAATATATCGCAAGCGTTAATAGGCTACGGTATCCGCTCTACATCAGGTGGGCCGTATGCTTGTATCCCTCCCGACGTAGTATAAAAAAAATGAAAAAAAAAATGTGTCTGACAGTGTCAGACTTGACTGGTAAATTAGTTGTATGAACGTATATCTGTTTCTCTGTACTTTTTTATCTTTATTCGACTGACTTATTAATTAAGGGTAAAATAGTACAAAATTGTTTATGTCATAACATTTTCATAACAAAGCCGATAATTGCGATATGTTGAAATAATTATTTCAATAAATTCCTGAAAGCGAAGAAAGGCGAAAGCGGTTCTGAGTGAGCTATGTTGTCTTTTATGACA
Source organism: Pyralis farinalis (assembly GCA_947507595.1). Lineage (NCBI taxonomy): Eukaryota > Metazoa > Arthropoda > Insecta > Lepidoptera > Pyralidae > Pyralis > Pyralis farinalis. Next base: position 7,964,959 of record OX382270.1, read on the forward strand.
TATATATGACAAGTCGCATGCACAAGGTTGCTATAACCTCCACAGAATTACGAGCGTTCTGAAATGTAAAGGCTGAAATGACGATCACTCACTAGAAATAGAATTACATTGTCAGAAGTCTATGGCCTCTAAATAGACAGATAAGACTCAAAAAATACATATGTGTGCCGGAGTAACACAAAATGGCTGTAGTTCAACTACTTGTTTTGATCTGATGAACAAAAGTCGGATTATTCTACTACAACCGTGAGAAACTAGAAGGTGAATAAATGAATCAAATAAACAGTTTAGTCATAAAGTGTGGAAGATAATACATAACTACGGTATATATTAAATACATAGTTGGAGTGTTGAGTGTTACAATCGAGGAGGATAATTATGTAATAGTAAATGTAATATATATAATAGTAAATAAAAAATAATATATTATGAAATCAGTGTGTGTATAATTAACTCAAATATATTGTGTGGAGATGTGATATACACAATGACACATAAAATCAAAGCAATGAAACAAACTATAGATATCGTCTACATTACGTTTACACAAAAAAAATTTTTAGACACATTTTTTTATACAACCTCGAAAGGCATACGAGCATATGGTCCACCTTATGTAAAGCGGTTACCGTAGCCTATGAACGCTTGTAACCCTTCGAAACCCGTGTGGTCATATATGACCGCGAAATGTATGGGAAAAGGTATATAACGGGTTCTGAAGGCGTAATACATTAAGTGTCACTCGCGCGATGCCTCCTCTGATCCTAACGCAACAACTCCTTACGAGCTGACTGGTGACCTCACTCACACACAGGAACACAACAACCCCCTAGGGAGTTGTTATTTGGCTGTGGTTTTCTGAGGCGCAGGTGCTTGCCCAGACGGGCTGCTTTGATGCCCCCTTCCTCTCTTAAAACATCCAGACCAAGACAAACAGACATGTTCATGCACACAAATGTTTGTCTTGTGTGAGAATCGAACCCACGAGCATTGGTGTGAAAGTCGCGTCATTCACGTAACCACCATACAAAGGCACAACATACGGAAGACAATTTGCATTTATGGCACAATAAACATGTCACCATCATAATTTTAAACCTAAAGTTAACCTCACTTATAGTAACTCCACCTTACAGACACTTACTACTGCTAAATAACAATCATCGAGTAGATGGCGAAAAATTGCTACGTAAGAATAGCACCGATTAAATTGTAAACTTCCATAAGCTACGGCAGCTGTTTTACATCTGAAGGCCGAAAGCCTGTTTGCATTGTAAAATTTGAATTTCAAACAAATGAAGCTTATAAAATGTGGAAGAATCATGTGTATATACTACGTCGAATACAATTTATTTTTGCCCGATTTCTTATTCGACTGTATGATTTGTGTACATACAACTGTTATGCGATATCTTCTCCAATTGTTAACATATTTTGAATAATTCTATGTTATCAGAAAGCTTGTAGCGTCAGGTTGGCTCATATTTACTTGGTAAAGTTTCCACTTTTCTGAAGCCTTTGAAATTATGAAAATCTTTATTTGTCGTCAAGCATAGCGTTCATTTGATTCTAGGCAAGTTTTTGAAGTTACACGACTTCATCTTTGTATATAAGTTGTAATATTGTATATTACTATGTACAGATCTCGCGCAGCCGCGTGCTGTCCCATCCGTTAGTGACTAGGAAATTCGGGCATTATAGACAGTGGTGAGTGGCAGTTCTGTATTCATTTCATATCATGAAATGTTATTTGAGGTAGATCTAAGCAGTATATACTATGATGGTCTCGACAGGTGCAGCACGGTAATATCCGCGTTATTGCATATGCAGAAGCTACCAACACCCTTAAGCTTCTGTGACTGACTCGTGATGTTGGCAGTCTGATTGTTTGCCCTATTTGATACGGGAAATGTTCACAACAATTATTCAGTCTTGTTACTTTCTCAGTGAAGACTATGTACGAATATGTGCATTGACGCTCGCAATTCCACGGGGATGTTAGTCGCGCGCTGCCAAAGTTGTGGCCTAAGGCTGTTTCGTCACAGTACCCAGTAATTTCTCTGCCATATCTCACCCTTCGAACCGGAACACAGCTATATAAAAATAGCTGCTTGGCGGTAGAAATAGGTGAGATAGAGGTACCCACGCAGACGACTTTTGTACAAAGTCTCCCTCTGGTATTTTATTTTTATTAAATGATGAAGTTCCACTAAATTTATATGGAACCAATTAGACGTTTGCAATATTTTCAGTCATTCTGACAAATCAATGAGCCCACCAATAATATAATTAGTGCAGACATATATTAGTAAAAATATTATGTATATATCTTGTTCTAATATCTATATATTTATTGATTCAAACGATCAATTCTTGTATTATATTGCTTGAAAATATACTATACATTTATATATAGAATGTATATTAAGAGTATCATATGCTATATGTAGGAATATATATGTATGTGCAACAATTGAGTTCATGCTAATTTATCAGTCAGTTGATGAGGGGCTCTGGGATCCACAGCTGTTGTTTTGTACGATATATTCAAAATGTAACCCTCCGACTGATCACCCCGCAGAGGGCTATTACACTCAATTGTGTACCTTTCATTAATATTTAATTTGCTGTCCTTCTCTATTTTTATATGCAAAATTTAATTTTTAGCTTACGTTTACATAGCTGTTTTTGTTTTATTTTTTACATTATTCCAAATAACATTACCTATGTTAGGGTTCTGTATACAAGAAGATAAATTAAAGCTTATAATCACTCACTTCTCGGTGAGCAGTGACAGACTAATGAGTAAGGAACTGGCCTATTTACCAACAGGCCCCCGGTTCAAATCCTGGCATGTACCACTAAATCCATGTTTTCGGATTTATGTACATATTTGTAATTAGGTATCATTTAATCGGCGGTTAAGGAAAACATTGTGAGGAAACCCGCACGTCCAAGGACGTGAAAGACGTGGGACCTTACCTAGCAAGGGTGTGGTTTTCCCTCTGGGTCGTGGAGGTCTGACGCCAGTCGCTCCATTTAAAAATCAGTACGTCCGTCAAATCCTTAGGCTTAAGTAACGGACCCTGCCAATTCGAACGGAAAAGGAATAACGCTAAGAAGAAGACGAATCTGTCTGTCTATTCATCAGTCTGTTACTATATCAGAATATATTAAATACGCAAAGGTGAAATTGATTTGAATTATATGTTAGCCTTTACATATATCAATGTATATATGTATGTATACATTGATATATGTAAACTACTAGACTAGGTATAAGTCCAGCCATAAGTTGTCTTACAAATTAATCTATCTATCTATAACTTCACGCCAAATCCCTTGCGGGGTAGGCAGAGAGAACCGAGCGCCATAAAACGCGGTCCTTACATACTTCACTTGCTTCTCTAACATTCATAGCTCTTTTCATGCACGCTCGCCGATTTCTGGGGCTCCTGACAACATCACCTTCTGATAAAACACGACCAATTTGGTCATGGTAGGATAGTCTCGGTCTTAATTGGCTCCTACATCCTCCATCTCATCATTATCCTCCATCAGTTTTGAATTGTATATCTGTTTCGTCATTCTTTTGTCCTGCATTCTCTCTACATGTCCGAAGTTCCGAACCAACGGAGCATGCCTTTTCTTATCTTAACACCGACACTCTCTTTCAGACCAACACTTTCTCTCACGTCTTCATTACGAACGCAGTCAGCAAGTATATATATATATATATATATACTACTCTGTGTAAAAAGTATCGGGAATATGTCAATAAAAAGACCCGCGTAAAAGAGGTCGTTCTAATTTTTTTACTGCATGTTGGTAGCACTGTACTGATTTAGCGCGCAAAATTTGAGCGGGATCTGTCATTTAATTTGTTTTAAACTACACTTTTTGTTGGTCATAGTTTTGAGTCCTCGGCGATTTTTACAATGGAAAATATTGTTGAACAAAGAGTGTGCCTTAAATTTTGTGTTTCAAATGATATTTCATGTGGTGAATCACTAAAAATGTTGCGAAATACCTACGGCGAATCGTGTATATCGAAAACAAGGGCTTATGAATGGTATAAGGCTTTTAAAGAAGGCCGAGAAGTAGTAGTAGACTTGCCTCGTTCTGGTAGACCTTCAACCGCTACGACCAGAGAAAACATCGACAGAATCAAGAAGCTAGTGCTCGAAAATCGACGTATGAGTCTGAGAGAGTTGGCTAGTGAGGTGAACATATCTTTTAAGTCCGTCCACAACATTCTCATTGACATTTTAGGCATGAAACGCGTCGCCGCTCGACTAGTTCCAAAAGAGCTCAATTTTGTTCAAAAAGCGCAGCGAAAGCATGTCGCTGAAGACATGGTTTCCCGAGCTTCTACGGATCCGACCTTTATGAAACGTATAATAACTGGCGACGAGACATGGGTTTATGAGTACGACATGCAAACAAGCCAACAGTCTTCAGAATGGCGTCTCGAAAACGAGCCGAAACCCAAAAAACCGCGGCAAAGTCGCTCCAAAATCAAGGTGATGCTGACAGTTTTTTTTGACTACCGTGGTGTGGTTCACTCCGAATTCCTTCCAGAGGGAGAAACAGTGAATAAAGAATATTATTTAGGCGTCATGAAGCGTTTGCATGAGAGTATCCGCCGAAAACGTCCAGATTTGTGGCAACACAACTCATGGATGCTGCACCATGATAATGCACCATCACACACAGCCATTATAGTGAAAGAGTTTTTAGCGAAAAATTCAACAAAAGTTCTCGACCAAGCACCGTATTCACCTGATATGGCTCCGTCTGACTTTTTTTTATTTCCCAAGTTAAAATTACCACTTCGAGGAAAACGTTTTGAGTCGATAGAAGCCATAAAAGAAAATTCGCTGAATGAGCTAAAGGCCATACCGCAAATAGCCTATGAAAAATGTATGGAAGACTGGGTGAAGCGGTGGAGATGTTGTATTGCAAGCGATGGGGCCTACTTTGAAGGCGATAAAATAAATTTAGATGAATAATTTGTATTTTTTGTTTTATTGACAAATTCCCGATACTTAGTACACAGAATGTATATATCAATAACCTTTTAAAATAGTCTACTACAACCTTTTAAAAGTGCCTTGCCCACGGCAGGGGTGTACGATAAAAAAAAAACCCTTTTAAAATAACATTTTAGACCCGCGATAGGCCAGTGGATAAGTAACCGGTGTATTGAACTGAATCCTGGCACTACTAAATTCGTGTCACATATGTAATTATTACTTACTCGGCTGTAAAGAAAATCGTCGTAAGGGAATCAGCATGTCCAAGAAATTCTATTTCGAAGGACATGTGACCTAACCAAAGAAAGCTTTGTTATCCCTTTGGGTTACTAAAGTCTGACCGGCAGTCACAATCAGTGTCTGCCAAATTCTTAGGCTTAGATAGCGGGCCACGCCGATCCTAATGGATTAGAAAACGAGACGCTAATGAAAAGATCTTTTAATCTCTATCTATAACTTCACGCCAAATCCCTTGCGGGGTAGGCAGAGAGAACCGAGCGCCACGTGACTCGATCCTTACATATCTCACTCGCTTCTTTAACATTCATTGCTCTTCTCATGCACGCTCGCCGGTTTCTAGGGCTCCTGACATCACCTTCTGATAGAACACGACCAATTTGGTCATGGTAGGTAAGTCAACGATCAAAAGATCAAAAGTCAAAAGATCTTTTAATCTCCACACATATAAATAACGCGATGGAAGTGAAACCTTCATCAATGAGACGAATGTGGAATTTTAGGAGTTGGACAATTAGGGTTTATTTATGATGATATTGATCATAGATACTTGTAAAATGTTTTTATTAAAATAATGAAATATTTATGTAAACAATACACGTATATACCACGGTTGTTATGACGCCTTATCTCAAGATTCGTAATACGCAGGTGCGCACATACATGTACTAACACGCGTACAACCCTCGGACCCTGTAATGAAGACTGTATAATGCCTTCTATCTCATTCTCTCGCACGTTAAAGCCGATAGATGTATGTGGTTATCTCGTTTTACTGTCGCTTTTTCGTTTCATCGAGTTTCAAATCACAACGATGCTAAGGAAGTTATCACTTCAAAAAAAAAATCTGTTTATGTCAATATGAAACAGTTGCGAAAAGAAAAAAAAGTGCTTGCGAATGAGCTCATTAGGTACATGCACATTCTGAACTGGTGTACGTGTGGCCATGTAGTGATGCATAAACGTACTGAACCTTCGGTTTATTCCATTCGACTAGGATACCATCTTTTATTATACAACGCCGGAAGCCATATATGCATACGACCAACCTGATGTAAAGTGGTTACCGTAGTCTATGAACACTTGCAACACTTTAAGTATCAATCGCGCGATGCCACCTCTGTTGTCAACACAGCTACTCCTTAGGAGTGTATTGGTAACCTCACTCACTTTCAGAAACACAACAACTATGTAAGGAGTTGTTGTTTGGATGCAGTTTTCTATAATGTTGAGACTTCACCATATGGGCTGTTTTCATGCACCTCTCTTAAAATTCTTTAATTATAAACAGAACCACAAGCATATCTACATCTCTTGCTGGAGACTAGCTTTTGATGAGCTAGGTGGTGCAGTGGTGACACGCGCTGTTACGCTATTTTGACCGTGGGTTCGATTCCCACACAGGACAAATATTTGTGCGCCTGAACATGTCTGTTTGTCTTAGTCTGGGTGTTTTTAAGAGAGGTAGGGTGCATCAAAGCAGCCCGTCTGGGGAAGTATCTCCACCTCATAGAAAACCAACCAAATACTGCGCTAATACCTCATTGTTTAAAGACCAATGTCTTTAACTAGAACATCCTACCCGACGTGGATACTCACTGCCAAGCTGGTCAAATCACCAGCAAGAGATGTAAATTTTTTTTTATACTACGCTTGTTTACTCTACGTTGTATAAAAAAAGCCCTAGAAATTATGGGAGATGCACAGGCGGACGGACCCTGAGGCCATAACGAAACATTTGAAATATCTTTTTCTCTCATCAAAATTGAGCAGTGCGATTCTGTTTCACTGAACTTAAAATTCCATGCAGTGTTGCATGTTTTCCAATAAAAACTGTAATTCAAACGTCCAGAGCCGATTACAGGCACTCAGCCGAGCCCCGTCAGCCGAGATTGGCCGGGATCGCGCCGGATATTGTACACTCGTGCGAATAGCCCGCTCTTGCCTGTAAGTATCTACCTATCTAGGGGATGGTACGGAATACATTAAATATATAGTCGCTCGTAATTTTATAAACAAATTTGTGAGTGTAAGTTACTCACTATTGTCTTTGGAGCCAAAGCCAACTTCACCTGCATCCGACTAATTAACGAGGCTCTGACAAAGTAGAGGTAGTGCATAGTGATGCACACGGAAGCAACGCGAGGAAGTACCTCCGCCTACCTAGTTTTGTTCTTGCGAGTGAGTGAGGTTATCAGTAAGCTCCTGAGGAGTGTCTATATGAGCAGCGCAATCTATTGAAAGCGTAGATTACGGTAACCAATTCACATCAGGTGGGCATAAAGAGTTGTTACACGATAAACAAATAACACGGTGTAGCATTGAGCGGAAGCAATCTAACCAATGAACCTATAACTTACGGCATGTGATTGACAATATGATATTGCAGAATACCTTAGTACATATATATTCTGCCTTCAGAACCAGTACCGTGACGATATTACAGCCAATGATCTAATTTTAGAAAAGCATTCAATATCCCGCACCACAATATAGCTACGAGTATTTTACCACCCGATGTTAATTAAAGGTACCTTGTGACTTCCGTGGCCCAAGTTCATGGCTATAGTTACTCAGCAAGGTGAACCGACGGTAAAAGCTGAACGTTGCATGCAACTATTCTGATGAATTCAGGTTTTATCTATGCGCCCGGGGTTTGAGGTCACGTCGACAGGCACGTGCAAGGCACCGCAGTGGTACCTATACACTCTTACTATTATAGTATTGTTGTGGTGGCGCTTTGACGAATACAATTCCAAGAGAAAATGTATTTACTGAAGTGTATTATGTAATAAAAAAGTGTTCAAATACAAGGCTAAATATTTTATTCTTTCGTAGGAGGAATGGGTATAAAATATTTAGTTGATTACTCAAAATAGTTTTTTTGTACATCAGGGGATATAGAAGCATACGGCCCACTCGATGTAAAGTGGTTACCTTGGTATAGGAACGCTTGCAATTCACTAATTACCTATCGTTCGTGCGTTTCCTCTGCTGCTAACACAGCGATTCCTTAGCAGCTTATTGGTAACCTTCCCCATTCGTAGGAACTCAACAACACTCTAGGGAGCTGTTGTTACTTAATTCAGGCACCGGTCTCGTTATAGTAGCTCGCCATGGTATATATATATATATATATAGAAGTCTTCAGCTGAAGACCCTTGAGCTATACCATATACCCCCTGAGGTACTTATTTCACTAGATCTCAAGGGCTCGTCGTACCAACATAATTCACTTTTTAAATTAAGCGCTTATTTCGTTTTGGTACTAGACGACAAGCAAGCATAGCTGTGAACTGTTTTTTTTATTCAACGTCGAATTTTATTCAACGATTTAGTTAATTAAATAAGTTACGGCGGCAGCAGGCAGGCTATCGGTATTACACAGCTTGATAATTCTGTACAATAGTCCGGTATAAGGTAGCGGCAAAGACATCGTCCTAGTGATATTCCACGACTGAGTCTGTAGGGACAGGCAATCGTTTCACATTAGGTGTGCTGTATACTTGGTTGGTATAAAAATATATAAAACTAAACTAACTAATCATATTTGTTGTATTTAAGAGAGGTAGGGCGGATCAAAGCATCCCGTCTGGGGAAGCTCCTCTACCTCACTGACAACCGCAGCCAAATAACAACTCCCTTAAGGATTGTTGTGTTCCTTCGTGTGAGCGAAGCCACCAGTAAACTATTAAATAGTTGCTGTGTTAGCAGCAGAGGATGCATCGCGCGAGTAATACTTAAAGCACTACTGCAAGCGATTATAGGATACGGTAATCGCTTTCCATCAGGTAGGCCGTATGCTAGCATGCCTCCCGACGTTGTATAAAAAGTATATATTTGTGGACGGTGCGAATATCTAATTGTGACAGACGGCCAAACAACACACTCTCGCATCGATATTAGCCAATGATAGCGGTTTGACAAAAATATTATATTATTTTCATGGTGACTTACTTACAACGGTGACGCTGCCTTATTAGGAAATGGGATTAGGTTTGGCGGGATCCGCTACCCACGCCTTAGGATTTGGCGAAGATAGTGATTTTGACGTGGAGCGACAGCCCTCAGCCTCGACAACCCAGACGGAAAACCAGACCATTCTCAGGTTAGGTCACACGTCTTTCGAATTATGATTTCTTTTCTTTGACGCGCGGTTTTCCTCACAATGGCCCCTTTGCCGCCGAACGAGTGATAATTACAAATAATGTACATATCATTGATTTGAATCCTGGTGTGGACATATACCTACCACAAATTCGTAAACACGAATTTAGTGGTACATGTCCATAGGTATTCGCACCAGGCAATGTGACCTGATTAAATATCATGTCATAATCGCCTTCATTGCCATAGAATAGTACGTAGACGTGAGGTGAGGGTAGGAACTAAATTAATATTATTTGTAGTACGTTACATTAAATTACAAACAGGGCTTACCACTTTAGCCGCAATTCAATGGCCATCAAAGTCCCTTTGTCCGACGGATGAATACAAGGTACATAATTAATCGTGAAATGCCAATTAACCTGTCTTAACTCGCTAAGTTAACTTGTAAGAATTTTTTGATCAAATTGAAGTGTAGAGTAAATTTATGTTCAAGTTAATCTGCATAGACACATAATTACAAAGGTTTAAAAACTGCAAAAATTTACTTCAATGAATTCGTAAAGCTTCACAAGACAAAAAGGTCGCGAGTTTTACATATACCCGTCGCGCGCGGTAGGTATGTCACGGTCCCCACTGAATGTAACGAATTATTTGATTGTTAGCTATCAAGTGGTGTAATTAAATTATGAATGTAAACGATCCATATGTAGCTACAACACCAAACTGTATTTTCCCATTTTGTCATCATCAGTTTTTTTTATATAATTTCAAAATTGGATAATCTGCTAAAATGACTTCAGTTGGATTATAATTAAGTGCGAATCAGACTCACCATGGAAGGAATTCCGGGCTAATGTACGATATTTAACACTACATATTTTTTTATATATAATTCATTAAAAAACACCCTTAATGTTTAGCTTTCCTTTATTTTTATTATTTAATGTAATAGAGAGTCCATAAAAATTTCATTCGCTGTGTGAGCTGAGTGGAAGCCTCCAGCGGAACATTAACAATGTAGTCCCGTTTGCACACTTTATATACGGTTACAAATTTATAAAATCGTTCATAATTGGCGAATAAATCGTGTATATTACACACAAAAAGAAACAACGCGTCGAATTGAAAACTCCCTCCAAATTGAAGTCGATTAAAATACACGTTTCAAATTAAATTAAAGCACTCGAACTTCAGGCGTTTACTGGTGAACTTCAACGGCTATGCCACATTTCAGTTTCATCATCAGATTGGCAACTTGGGTAGACTTAATAAGGTAAATCTTTGTAATTATAAAAATCTATTTTTGTTGTAAAACTCCTAGCGTTCAACTTAACTTCCTTACTTTTACTTTACTCCCATTTAAGTTTCGTAACAATTCCTTATCACCTCTCACCATTTTCCTAATGACCTTACTCACTTGCAGAAACAACGACCCTTCAGTGAATTGTTATTTGGCTGTGGTAGATTTTATACAACGTCGGGAGTCATACAAGCGTATGACCCACTTGATGTAATGTGGTTGCCGTAGCCTATGAACGCTTGCAATAATTATTGCTCGCGCGCTGTTACCCCTGCTGCTAATACAGCAACTCCTCTGGAGCTTCGTATCCTATGATCATTGCAATACATTAAGTATCACTAGCGCGATGTCACCTCTGCTGCTAAACCAACAACTTCGCGGAGCTTACTGGTGACCACACTCACACGCAGAAATACAACAACTATCCGGGCAGTATTTTACTGCAGTTTTCTGTGAGGTAGAGGGTATTCCCCAGAAGGGCTGCTTCAAGGTGCACAACCTTTCTTAAAAACACTCGACAAAGTAAGTGCGTTCATTTTGGATAGTTGATAAACACTAATGTCGATATTATTACATATAATAAGTAATGTTCTAAGAAGTTATGACAACATACTTTACTTTGACACCAATATTCATGGGATCGATTCCTACACAGGACAAACATTTGTGTGCATGAACATCTCTGTTTGTTTTGGGCAGAACAACTCACGCTTATGGAACGCAACGAAGGCGTAAGCGTGCTTGTTGCTGCCCCAGAAAGGAGAGAAGGCTGTTAATAGAGACAAGGACAAAGAATTAAATAATTTGCAGGCGAAAGAAGCGTAGAATTGCACACGCCACGAAGAGAACTTAGAGCAGCATATGCCATGCGTAGCCCTAGCGTTTCAGCTTCAATGACCGCGAGGTTAGTGGTCTTGTCTTGGTCTGTGTGTTTTTAAGAGAGGTAGTGTATATCAAAGCAGCCCGTTTGGGAAAGTACCTCCACCTCGCAGAAAACCACAGCTAGCAGAGATAGCATCGCACGAGTGACACATTTGGTTCAAGTGTACACAAATACTAATAGCCTATGGTAAGCGCTTTACATCAGGTGGTCCATTTGCTTGTATGCCTCCCGACGTTGTATATATAGAAAAAGGATTTGATATTTGTCTTCGATCTTCTGTGTAGAAGATACTTTCCACGGTCATCGCTATACTTTAGCTACCTTGTGTCAGTTTACTGGTTGGCAGGGTACATCAAATGCAAGTTACGTTGAATTAGACTTTTAATAATGGTCAGCCACATGTGAGATAAGGTGTAATCATCACACATGTGGTAGGTAGGGCGCATCAAAGCAGCCCGTTGGGGGAAGTACCACCACCTCACAGAAAAGCGCAGCCAAATAACAACTCTCTAGAGGGTTGTTGAGCTCCTGCTAGTGAGGGAGTTAAGCTCCTAAGGAGTTTCTGTGTTAGCGGCAGAGATGACATCGCGCGAGTGATACATAATGTATTGCAAGCATTAATAGGCTACGGTAAACGTTTATCTTCAGGTGGGCCGTATGTAATGTCTCCCGACGTTGTATGAAGAGAGTCGGAGTCAATTCAGAAAAGCTATTAATGTATTTCGTCGTTGATAACAATTCATAAGATAATGTGTCTACGAGACAACGAAAAGTTATTAAAGTATTAATTCACTAATTATTACGATAACATTAGCAACGGTCTTGGGTAACCAGAAGAGTTTAACTTACCTATGCTCTGACTGACCCAAATGCCCAGCATATCGAGCTGGAGCAAGCGGTGGTAGAGCGCCGCGCCGCTCGCATGGTTCATGAACAGGTGGTAGAGGAAGGAGCCAAGCCAGGGCGCCAGCGCGCCGAGGAGATGACACAGCGACAGGAACCACGAGCCACCGCCGCCCCACGGCAGCAGCCCGGGCAGTACTGCCATCATATATACTAGCGATACACCTGCAACAAGGAGTGGAAAACGCCTCTTATGTATTGTCAAAACAATTTAGTACTTTTTTCTTCTTCGTTCATAATCGATTTTCTTTTTTTTTGGTTAGTTTTGGCAAGCTTAAGTATTATTAATATAAAAAAAAAACATTCGAAATAGTAAAAAAGTAGTATTGTCTTAGGTTTTCGCGATTGTTACACATTGAATTAAACAATTTTTAACGGAAGTATCGCGTATTTTCTTCCTGCGACCACGGACGCTGCAAAGCGTTCGAAACGTCAGGTTTCAACAAAATAAATAAAATACGCGATACTTCCGTTAAAAATTGTTTAATTCAGTAAAAAAGTAGTTAAAAAAGGGGTGTAGCTGTAGTTCCAGAAGATATTATGATAGTATGATATTGAAGATAGTGTGTCCATATTGTGGGATTCCAGAGATGTTTTTTTTTACCCCGAACTTAAGTGATACCCCTGAGGTTTTAGCAAAGGAATACAACATTTTAGATATCTTCAATGAAGGCTTTAATGAGGTTTTCATAAGCCATGTGCCATGTCACATTAAACAAAATAGGTAATCAATGATTACGTATGTACATTTTTATTGATTTGGCCACTTATTTATAATAGAATATAAATTTCATGGCGAGCGTGATTTGTATGCAAACCGACTAACCAACCGAAGCGTCAGAGGCGTGCAGGCTTAACGCTGGAATTATCAGCTATTGCTCTGCCCTGAAATCCTGCCACACAATGGAAAGTTCACTCTAAATTCAGACTGCATTATGCAGTTCTGTATGGCTGAAGAAAACATTGAATAGCTCGAGCTGGGAACGTATTTCATTCAACCTCTATAACGGTGATGGTTTTCAGTTAATATTTAAGCATGAAGAAAATAACCTATGGACAACCGATCCATCCGACATTCGTAGTAACTAGTAATTCACCGCTATGACATAGGCCACGGGTCGGGGTTAGTGATGAGCGATATTGATGAAATATTGATATTGAAAGCTTAATATCGATATTGCGATATTATCGACCACAAAATATCACAAACGAGAAAGACACAAAATATTTTATCATTTTTAAGCATGCTAGTGTTCATATTCTAGTTAGAAGCAAAGAGACGACCGAGTAAATCGGCTTTCTCCTTAGCGCTATGGGCTAAACTGCCATCCGGTTTTCGCAGTGATGGCAAGGACGGTTGACAGCAATTTCCCTCAACAGCTTTAGCGAACGACCAGCAAGCACGGCTTCTAAAGGGAAGACTGCTAGCCGCTCGCCAACTCTGCTGACGAATTCGAATTTTGCTTTAGAAATTGCTCTCTTATCATAGGAAACAATGATCAAATATAAGTACTAAAAATAGTCTTAGAAATAATAGACATCACATTTTATCTGAATCTTTTAAAGAATAGAAAGGACAAATTCAATAAAAGAAAGTTTATTGAAATGCATTTATAAAAAGTATACAGTGGTTCCATCATTGTTACTTATATCCACCATTTCACCATTAGACTGTAGGTAGGCTATATATAGTTCCCTAAATGTCCTATAGTTTTTGTCAATGTTCTGCAATATAAGCAACTTCGATAGTAGTTTTCCTTTGAGCCGGTTTTAAGTTTGACCAGCTTTTAAAAACAGATTTTCTGACGTTTAATTTCAACAATGATGTCAATGATTATTGCATTGCAGCTGACTGCTGAGCCGACTTCAGACTTATTAATAAAAGAAAGAAAAAGAAAGTGACCGAGATTGACTGAAGGTAAAGTAGGGATGCAACATAACTCATATAAACATTGATATTAAAATATTTACGCATCGTTACCAATATAATAATATACGTAACGTAATTTAGCGTAAATTTAATAAAATTAAGACACATTATTATTCTGAAATATAATAATGAATATTTTATGAACTCCCGGAATAAATAAAAATATATTAGAGATATTTGACCAATATCGATTTGGATTTGGAACCGTCAATACGATGAAGCCGTATTGACGGTTGCTGATTAAATCGTGATTCTCTAGGTATGCTAGAAGTCGTGTGGTAATCACACGCTCTATCAACTTGGAGAGAAGGGAGGTTATGGCAATAGGCCTGTAATTGGGTCTGATGCATCACCCTTTTTGGGCTCTGGATTGTACATTGGCGGTCATCCATGAAGACGGGACTTGCCCAGTGGAGTACGAAAGCACGAATAGACTTTGCTCTGTTGTTAGAACAGAAGAAAACTCAGGAGCACACAGCTTTAGCACCACTGCCGGTATGCCATCTGGCCCACTCGACTTATGAATGTCGAGGGAGAATAATGACCGCCGAACATCTCGCAGGGTAAGAGAAATCTCCGGCATTGAGACACCGCACCACGGGATGGTAGGTGGCACAGCTCACCCCGTCATTCATATTCGAGTTAGAGGCAAAGAGACGACCGAGTAAATCGGCTTTCTCCTTAGCGCTATAGGCTAAACTGCCATCCGGTTTTCGCAGTGATGGCAAGAACGGTTGACAGAAATTTCCCTCAACAGCTTTAGCGAACGACCAGCAAGCACGGCTTCTAAAGGGAAGACTTGCTAGCCGCTCGCCAACTCTGCAGACGAATTCGAATTTTGCTTTAGAAATTGCTCTCTTACTCGATCTCGAGGCAGAAATCGATAAAAAAAACCAGGAGCAACTGTAGTTAATATTTCAAGGCAATAATTAGTGATCCAAAATACGACCTTCTAGTACCGCTAGTACCCTTAAGGGTACAAAGCGAGGGTACTAGTGAAACTAAATGACGATTTTATATCTTTTATCATTGTACCTATAGAAATTATGCCGTGTATACTTATATTTAGGTAGGTAGTTACTGAGTACATCACGGCACGCCACTGCCCGTAGCAGCACGCACGTTTTTGTCGTCAGGCCGAATATGGCTTCTGATTCGAGGCTATTTGGAGGTGCGTTAAGACTTGGTCATTGACATTCATGGTGGAAATTCAAAATGGTTTTATATGAAAATAGTGGTATAGTTTATGATAAATTATATGTAATATATTGTATATATACGCGCAAGCATTAGTCTTTAACATATTTCATATTTTCGAAGAAGTTACTCTACGTCATCTAGTACCAAACTAAGCAAACCTTGTGCTATGGTTGTTAGACAATTGATAAAAAATCTTTTTTTTTCTTTGTAAATACTTATAATACACAGAAACAAACAGACAGACATACACACAAATGTTTGACTTGTGCGGGGTATTTCAACTTTGTATTGCAGCCGTTCATAGGTAGAGTAAGGATAAGGTTGTTTGTTTGTCACCAGACGTAGCGTAAAAACAGGCATGAAAACTGCATCAAAAAGCGTCAAATTAGCAATTAGCTCCTAATAAATATTTCACAACAATGCTATAATTATAAATAATTTCTTTCATGAATTTAAATGAAATTCCTCTCCAAATATTAATAGCAAACGCTTTATAGCGGATTGGCGGAAACCAGTATTTTCAAGCCTTTCTACGGCCAATGACTAAACTCAATCACTAATACCGCAAAAAAAACTCTTGCGAGGAGTAAAAGGAATTGTCATTTACATAAAAATAAAGATGTCGGAAGATTTTCTTGTTGATTCGATAATTTTTTGTATCATTTGGAATTTTATTATAAATTTTGTTATGTGCTGGAGTTTGCGCTTCGCGCAAATCCCACCTCTACTTTTACGCTTTTGTTATTACTGTTCTATACAAATGACCGATGACTGTAATTACAACCTGGAAGTACAAAATGTACTTTTTTAAATACTTCCGGTTATCAAATTAACTCCATTTTGATACCATTAGAAAGATGCAATTTAGTTTGACTTTCTGGTGAAAACCGCATCTCAATCGCATTTATAGTTTTATTTCTAGAGGCCAAAATGTCAGTGCAGAGAAATAGAGGGAGAAACTGTACTATTTTATGGGTTAGGGATAGAAGTAGAGTTAGAATTTACAGCAATATCTGATTTGACACATTGTCGTAGGCCTTGCACATAAAGTTGCCGAAATATTGCCTGACAATATTTCGATTGCATAACTCTTATTGTTAATGATATTTAAAATCTCATGTACAATTTGCTAATGATGTGGAAAGCTATTTCCTAAGTCCGTTTTAACATTAACAAAGAAGAATTAGACGAGTTGACTGCGTTGTCATGAATATTTTAATGAAAATAATTAATAGAGCGATGGGACGTTAGTGGCTGGTGTAGTTTTATTACCTTTCTTATGTAAAAATTCAATAAACTTATCTGCAATATCATTAGGTTATTTTTTAGGGTTTCCTTTGTATTTTTATTAGTGCTTTCTTTAATTACTTGCCTAAAATAAAGTTATTAATGAGTAAATACTATGTACTAGGGGCACACTAAAAGTTTTGCACTTCTAGCTAATCGGAACTATTTGAATTTCGAATATTATATTTTTTGAAACGTTACAACCTACTTAGTAATAAAAAAAAACAATTGGCGGGAAATCTTTTGTCAATGGTTTTTATAACACATCAAAGTTCTACGCAAAGTTCAATATCTTTGGTTCTACGTACGCAACGAAAATGGAATTGAGTCGAAAAGATTTTAGAGCGATGATTTTTTATGATTTTAAAAGTTCTCTCTCTCCGCAAGACTGTGCTGCTCGTCTTCAAAATGCTTTTGCGAGAGAAGCACCTTCTTTGAGCACCGTGAGGCGATGGTTTGCTGAATTTGAGAGAGGTCGAGTTTCTTTACATGACGAATTTCGTGAAGGGCGGCCTTCAACTGCCGTCAACGTAAATAATGTGGCTACTGTTAAGCGGCTAATTGAAGAAAACCCGAAGAGACAATTCGAGAACTATTGGGGATTGGTATGAGCCAAATTCAGAAAATTTTACACGAAGAATTGAAAGTTCGGAAACTTTGTTGTCGTTGAACTGACAGCGGAGCAGATGCGGGCTCGCGTGGAATGGTGCTCACAGATGCTACTGAAGTACGACCACGGACATTCTAATGCCGTTTATGACATTGTCACAGGAGACGAAACGTGGATTTATTGTTTTGAACCCGAAAAAAAACAGCAATCTTGTGAATGGGTGTTTGAAAATGAGAACAGGCCAACAAAAGTGAGGCAGGCGAGAAACGTTGGTAAAAAAATGATCGCGTTTTTTTTCTCAGATACGGGTCCCATCTGCACAATTCCACTTGAAGATCAAAAGAGTGTTAATGCCGAGTGGTATTCTACCATTTGTTTACCCAGGGTGTTAGAAAAAGTTCGCGAAAGACGACCAAAAAGCCGCGTTCTCCTACATCATGACAACGCTTCTTCACACACGGCCAACAAAACAAAGTCATTTTTAACTTCCGAAAATTCAAACTCGTTACCCATCCTGCGCATAGCCCCGACCTAGCACCCTGTGATTTCTGTATTTTCCCCAAAATCAAAGATTTGATGAGAGGTTTCACTTTTACCAACCCCGAAGAGGCAGTGATAGCGTTCAATCAGCACGTAGAAAACATGTCCTCAGATCTGTGGTCCTCCTGTTTTAAAAAATGGTTCGATCGCATGAAAAAATGTTTAAAATGTAAAGGAGAGTATTTTGAAAAGCAATAAACATAATATTTTGGTTATAACATGTTGTTTTTTTAAGTTATGCAAAACTTATAGTGTGACCTACGTATAACGGATTTTTAGAAATGGTAACAAATTTCTCTCTATACCTTCTTTTCCCTAATAGGGTGCTGTACTTCAACTGATATAAGACCTTGTAATGTAACAATGTGGTAAGCAAATACAGAATTGAATGGAATGTCCGCATCCCCATGTTGGCTGCACGTTTCTTTGGCACCTCTGTGGTATGAAAAAACCATCCACAGGTACGTTGAGGTCGATGTTGCTTTACCAGCAATGTGACGTGACCAAAGACGCCATCTAGCTCCTCATTTACTATTTATTAAGTACAACTTTATATTACACTAGCTGCAGCCCGAGACTTCGCGCGTATCCCGATATCCCATGGGATTTGCTGCCTTTTTTGCTTTCTTACTTTTTGCTCGGCTTCCATGGGTCATATCATGATTTTAACTAACCTTTATCTTCCTTAAGAATTGGACTATCAAATGCAGACAGAATTTTTCAAATTTGATAGGGTTTAGCATGTTCAACCTTACGAACAAGCAAACAAACAACTCATCCTCTTTATTATTATTAATACAGATTAATTTTACCGAAAAAGCTTATCAAAGTTTAGTATTCAATATTAGGAAACGAACAACATAGGGTACCTACCTAAGTAATCGTACTCTTTTTCTCCCACGTGTAAACTTTTATGTTTGGGAAAATTTTGACAATATAGTTATTACAACGGTCTCAATTGCAAATCTGTTGAAATGGTGTGTTCAATTCTGTACCTTTATCCCTGCCTGCAAACAAATACCAAGTAAAACAATTCTCTTAATGTAGTAATCGCCATCTGGAGATAATAGCAACCTGGCAAATAATTACAGTTTCTAGAACCATCTGTTTTACGAAATATCCTACTGCTACTTCGGCAAATAGAAGCGATGTTGGTATATGTTCAATTTAATTCTAACTTTGTTGCAGGTTCTTAGAGTTAAGATAGATATCTAAGAATACGCCTGTAATGTTCAAATTCAATTTAGGTACATTACATACTTAAGTACCAAAGTACGCCTGAGTGGCGTACATAAATAAGTTTGCTGTTAGTGGTGTTACGAGTAAAACTAGGAAACTGCGGTAATAATGGTGTAAGGAGCGCCAAGCTAATGAAATGAAATTAACAACTGCTAACTCTACTGTCATTAGATGGAGTGGAAAGCCGCTAAGAGAGAATAAAAGTGATGCCAATTCTTAAGCATAAGATTCTCATAGATACCTACAGTTTATACTGTAAGACTTGGTATATAGCCCTACATCCATGAAGGAAATAATCCATGATTGGTTGGTTGTGATTAGTCAATTTAAGGTATTGTATAAAAAAGTTAAATAAGGAACTCTTATGTATACACTCTGTCCCTCTAGCTATTCGTCTGTCTATCACAGAGAATATTCCCTTTATCTCCAAGTTCGTAAATCAAAATAAATATTTTTTCTAATAGCAATTGGTCGTAGTAAGGCATAATTTAGCGCACTAAACGTTTCTTAACATAAAAAAAAATATTAAAAACGTTGAGGGCACTAAATTATGCCTTACTACGACCAATTTGGTCATGGTAGGTTAGTGTTGAATTTCCTCGGCTCCTACATCTTTCCACATTCACATTGTATTTTGGTTCGTAATTCTTTCTTCCTTCGTTCTTTCTACAAGTCTGAACCAATAGAGCGGGCCTTGTCTTATTTTAACATCGACACTCTCATTCAGACCAACTCTGTATCTAATGTTATCATTACGAACGTGGCCTACAATGGTTACGCCACAAACATTGCGCCACACTCGCATTTCGACCGCGTTTATCCTACTTTCCTGCTCTCTCTGCCATACACATCTCCCGCTTCCATAAGGTAGCTACATTATCTGTTAGTGTTATTTACGAGTATTATGGGTTTCTTTGTACCAAAACCATCCGAAAGCTGCGACCGTGCATGAAGAGGCTGATGAATATAGAAGAAGCGAAAAAGGTACGTTTTGATCGGTGTAGATGGCTTTCCATAGTCTGCCTACACCAACGGAAGACAGGTGAGTAGGTATTTAAAAACTATTCACGCAGGCGGAGTCACGTGGAGTGTTTAATATAAAATAAATAGCTATTGCTGTATCTCATACCTCTCGTCAGATGAGACGAAATTTTGTTGAACTCGGTGGCGCCGTGGTTAGTAACGCTACTTTGACAACAATGCTCGTAGGTTTGATTCCCACACACGACAAACATTTGTGTGATTGAATATGACTATTTGTTATGCTCTGGGTGTTTTTAAGAGAGGTAGGGCACATTAAATTTGCCCATCTGGGGGAAGCACCTCCGCCTCCTAGACAACCGCAGCCAAATAACAACTCAATGGAGTGTTGTTGTGATCCTGCATGTGAGATCACCAGTAAGCTTTCTTACAGTAGATACTTAATGTATCGTAAGCGTGCATAGACTATGGTAACCGCTTTTTGAGCTTTTTTGCTAATCGCCAAGCTGGCACGAAGTCCACTTTTATCCGAAAAATAGAACAATTCTGAATAGTACATTTTTTGTACAAACTACTTCGCTTGTTACAAATATGATGACATTTGATTGTTATTATATCAAAGTATGTATGTAAATCCTTTGGTAATAAGGTATATGTGATCAAAGAGCAGGACGCATCCAGGATTCTCGAGATTCACGGGTCCATGAGCATAATGCAGGTCGTCGCAAACTTTGATTAGATCAAAGCGGCCCTCCCCACACGGAGCGCGGGGTTTGTAGTTTGAACTTCGTGCTTTTGTTGTCATTAAAAATTCACTGCAAATAAGCTTGCTCTATACTGCGAGTATTACCTTACAAACTTGTAATTACAAGTTTTAGTTACTATGTGCATATTGTAAGCAATGGAGTTATGAGGATTATAATTAATTAAGATTTAGGGAGCATTAGTGTTTTGTATATACAAACTAGCTCGATGGCTGAACGGTTCACAATGCTACTTTATTAGTTTTATTACCGAGGGTCGTGGGTTCGATTCTCAAGCAGGACATACGTTTCTGTGAATAAACATGTCTGTTAGAAACCGGCGCGCGTGCATGACAAGAAGAACTATGAATGTTAAAGAAGCGTGTGAGTGTGAAAGGACCGAGTCATGTAGCGCTCGGTTGTCACTGCCTACCCCGCAAGGGATTTAGCATGGAGTTATAGGTAAATAGGTAGATAGATGTCTGTTTGTATTGGTCTGCGTGATGATTAGGGGGTAGCAAAGCAGCCCGACTGGGAAAGTACATTTACCTCACAGAAAGCCGTAGTCAAAAAACCATTTGACCTGAAGGGCTGTCGTTTTTAACGAGTGAGTGAGCTAGCTATTAAAGAGTAGCTATGTTAGTAGTAAGGATACGAGTGATATTTTATATTAGGTGGGCCGTATCCATAGATAACAGAAACAACGGGAGATGTGACGAGGGGGCGTGGTTGGTGTCGCCGCAACATGCTCAAAACGAGAACATTGCCAAGAACAGTTAGTTAGTTGCAATCAAGTTCGATTGAGATACGTTGCTCCTTGTTTTAGCAAAATGCCAAGTTGTGCTGTTGCCTTTTTGCAAAAATAGAAGTGCAGTGGTTAACTTTAAATCAAATGGAATCACTTATCACCTATAAGTACAAATAATATTACGTTTTATAAGCAGAAATACAGAATTAATTTCAAAAATTCTCTGACGCCATTTCTACCAGGGCCTTACCACGATACAAATTATAAATATCAAATTTCTCATTCTTAATCATACATTGCTTTTCTACCATTACGCAGTCGCCACCGCTCGTTTACCAACACGCAATGTAAAGTGAGTAATATTATTCGTTCACTGTGTGTATAGTTTCGAGATACGGCCGCTTGTTTCTGCCGCTTTATAAATGTAGTAGTGCGTGCTTACTTGGGTGTTGTTTAAATAAACATCCAATGACAGCGTCTTAACAAATGTGTGTCGTTGTACTTGTGTGCGTAGAATGATATTTTTTATTTATTTAAGTGTGTGAGTGTTTTATGGTGGGGTGAAACTCGGCGACAACCGTCCCTGTGTAAACTCGCGTGGTATGTCACATCTCCCATTGTTTCTGTTATCTATGGCCGTATCCTTGTATGCCTACCTACAGTGTAAGGAAACCTATCAACACAAAACACCCAGAGAAACATGCGAAAGCATGCAAACCAAAACAAATAGATATGTTCATGTATACAAAAGTTTGACCTGTGTGCGAATCGAACCCATGACCCTTGGTGTCAAGTATCCATTGCTAACAACTCGACCACAGGGCTCACCAATCGCCCTACGACACATATAAGAACACACTGCCTCCATTCGCTTCCACTTCCCTTTCTCTGTGAGATTCTTTAATAAGGAATTTAATTTCAGGAAATCACCGTGATTGTCTATCTAAGGTCACAAAGAAAGACACATCTATATTTAATAACAATGCGATTTCGTGCGTAGACTGCTAATGAGGATTCGATAAATGCATGCGGGTTATTCCTACACCCTTCACGTGCAGGCATATCGATTGAGTCGGCCCTGACATTGCAACAGTATGCGCCCAAGTGGTAGTTAGAAATGTCCGTATTGACAATTACACGTGGATACAATTGATATATGACTTACATTAAATATTCTCGATGGTACGTTGTCTGTGTGACTAATAAAAATGACAAAAGGACCATTAATTATGTTTCATGTGATATATTATACAATTAATTATAAGTTTTCGAACAATATTTGTTATATATAGGTAGGTATTTTTACCAGAGGGATACTTTGTACAAAAGTCGTTTGCGTGGGTACTGGGTGGGTGGGTGTCTCGCCTATTTCTACCGCCAAGCAGCTATATTATATAGCTGTGTTCCGGTTTGAAGGGTGAGATATTGCAGTGAAATTACTTGGTACTGTGACGAAACAGATTTAGGTCACAAGATTGGCAGCGCGCGAGTAACATCCCCGTGGTATTGCGAGCGTAGCGTATAGGCTGCGGTGACCGCTTACCGTCTAATGCGGGCCGCATGCTTGTTTACCAATCTAGTTGTATAAAAAAAGGGTATGTTGAATAATAGGTACTGCTACTAGTATTTGTTCGATATATATATTTTTGATACAACCTCGGGAGCCATACAAGTATACGACCCACCTGATGTAAAGCTGATTCCGTAGCCTATAAACTAGCAATACACTAAGTATCACTCGCGCGATGCTACCTATGCTGCTAACATAGAAACTCTTTAGGAGCTTACTGGTGACCTCCCTCACACGCTGGAACACAATAACCCTCTAGGGAGTTGTTATTTAGCTGTGGTTTTTTGTGAGGATACGTCCTCAGACGCTTTACGCTTTGATGCGCTCTACCTCTCTTAAAACACCCAGGCCAAGACAAACAGACAGGTTCATACACCAAAATATTTGTCCTGTTTGGGTATGGAACCCACGAGCGTTTCTGTCAAAGTAATGTAACAGCGCGTTTCACCACTGCACCACCGAGCTTATCTAAATATTGTATATATTCTACGCTTTTGCGGTCGTCTCTGTCAGCAGCCATGTCAGCGACGCCTTAGTCAATTAGCGTTATTCCTCCATACAAAGTGGTGGCGGGTATTAACCCCGGTCGGTCATTTGATTGGCGAACGCGGGAATTTGCATCTAACGCGGAGTTAACTACAAAAATAAAGTTCATTTTATTTCTTGCAAATTTGGAAAATTTAAACTTTTTATAAACTGTAACTGCACAATTTATTTTGAAAGTTGGTTCAACTAAAATAAAAAAATGTTTGTAAAATTATTTGTTGTATAAAGCGCACTCTCAATTACAAGACGCCGAGTGACACCGGAGTTTTCCTATATTTTTCAATGTTACACGTTGTGCTTTAGTGCTTGTTTCTTGCGACGTTCGCAACAAATATTAATCTGGACTTAACTTAAACGGGTTCAAGTTGAGTATCGATCCAACAGTTATCTCTCGTAGACACGTCTTCCTGTTCACTTTTTTTAAAAGACTACCTAGTTGCACACCGCGACTTCTTCCGCGGGTATCCAGGAATACCATAGAAACCGGTTTTTCTACTTTCTTTCTTTACCTCGGCTTCTAAGAGTTGTATCATGATGTTGAATAGCCTATAACTTTCCTCAAGAATTGGGCTATAAAATGATTAAATATTTTTGAAATCTGACTGGTAGTTCCTGAGATTAGCGCGTTCAAACAAACAAACAAACTATGACATAAGTATTAACGCGCCAACTGTTTTATCAAAGCAATTGGTATTTATGAGCCGACAAATGCAGCGAAAATATTATATTTTATATATTATTCATTATATGAACGTATATTCAACTAAAAGCATTCCTGTCTGTTAATACTAAGTAGTGTTAAGTACGAGATTACACATTTAATAATATGATCAAAACAGAAACAAATTAAACTCTGTTTTGTGAATTCTGAAAGACAGACCATTTGACCAATTTGTCGGATCCGGTCATCGAAACCGGTAATCGGATCCGGTAAATTAAAGAATAAATGAAAAACTATTTCAAAAGACAATACTCGTTTCGTTGCATGAGTAAGCGTTGTGTGTTCACTGCATTCGCTGCGATACACTGCTGCCACCCTACCCCTTCGTGCCATCGGAGTCGTATTTGGCCATTTGCTGGCCAAGAATCGCTCACTTACTCACTCGACTCCAAGCATGTGTACTAAGTTGTATTAACATTTTAATTTGTTGAAATTACATAAAGAACTATTTGCGGAATGGAATTAGCACTTGCCGTCAGCCACCCATCAACCACCGTACACTGCGCTTGTCTGGTCGTACTACCATGGCTTCTGCAGTTGTCTCTGTAGCAACCATGGTAGCGACGCCATCGGCAATTAGGGTTATTAGGTTAGGGTATAGATTAAATTGCTTGTATGATTTTATCGCTCTTTACTCAAATAAATTTGTTTATTGATAATGTTATTAACAATTCATGGATTAATTATGTTCCTTTGCCTTTAAGTTGCCTTTAAGAATTCTAGAATGATATAACTAGATAAATGAATCATGTACATAACAAGACAAGCTGACAACAACAACAAACTGAGTACTGTACTGCAAAACATATATCTAGTCTGGCCACAAATTCTGTTACATAGATTTTTTTTTTTTGAACTCCACAATTATTTTGAATTTGGAACGCGTATATTATGTTAAAAACTTCTTTCGATTTCCCCCCGTTTTACATATTTTTTTCGTGTGTATGGAATGGGGTGTTAAAGAAAACAGGATTGCAGTGATTGCCTTGCACAAAGTGGGTATGGAGCCGTCGGTCAAATTCAAAACTCTTGAAAAGCTTGGCATCAGCTCTATTTAGTTCATATATCATACTATCGACAGGCATACCAACACTTCCTCTGTTGAAGGCCATAAAAGATCGGGGCGACCGCGTGCTGTTAGAACTATAAAGGCTGTTAATATTGTTAAAGCCGAAACTCCATTAGGAAACAGAAAATGTTATCGCGAGGAATGAAGATTCCCGTTAGGACTCCGCCGCGTATAATAAAACAAAAACTGAAGTTCGGCGCTTATTATCCATATACAGGACATCCCCTAAATAATTCCCTAGAGTTGAAGAGAGTGGATCGATCAAAACGTGAAGACTGCCCTCATCTAGCCCAGATCTGAACTCGATTTACAGATTAGATTACAAATTATGATCAATTTTAGAGGACATGGTCTGCTCAAAAAGACACGCCGACATTGTCTTTTAAGAAATCTCTGGAGCAAGCAGTGGCTAAATTTCCCATAGAAACAGTGCGTAAATCCATAGATTCGTGGCCAGACAGATTAAAGACCTGTATCAAAGCCAAAGGTGGTCATTTCGAATAGAATATTTTTTTTATTTTTGGTGCGACTTCTATAATGTCTTAATAAAACTTATATGTACATATAAGTTTTATTAAGACATCATTACCTCATAATAAAATAAATGCATACTTATTAATTGGTCGTGTTCTATCAGAAGGTGATGTCAGGAGCCCTAGAAACCGGCGAGCGTGCATGAGAAGAGCAATGAATGTTAAAGAAGCGAGTGAGATATGTAAGGATCGAGTCACGTGGCGCTCGGTTCTCTCTGCCCACCTCGCAAGTGATTTGGCGTGAAGTTATAGATAGATTAATTTGTAAGACAACTTATGGCCGGACTTATACCTAGTCCGCACTTCTGCACAAATTTTACAACATAAACAATAAAAAATGATTTTATGTTTTACCCATTGAAAACATATTAAATTATGTCAACATTTAAAAAAATATTTACTAACTTAAATAACTCTAAATCAAGGAGTTACAAAACCTTCGTAGTTTAAGAGATTTGGATCATTAGTATATCGAATTTTAAAAGGATGTGTGAGCTCCGCTTGGGACTTTGGTCGTTTATTTTTTGCCCGTTTCCCTGACCCTTCGAAGGTCGGACAACAAAGAAAGGTTGGGAGATCAAATGGCCACAATTTTAAATGCAAAACTCTGCCTTTTCCTGAAATCGAATTTAAAAGAAAATTAATTATGCCGAAGTGTTTGGGTTTTTGTTGAGAATTGAAATACAAAACGCACAACTTTATTAATTACGAACGGATATCAGGCTTATTTCACTTTTTCTTCGATTTTCTCGATATCTACTAAATACGTGTGACTGCTTAAACTTTCCTGTAGAGTTTATCAATGAATTTATGGATGTACTCGTTACGCATTTTTTTAAATTTTATTATTTTATTTTAATTTTCAACTCTTTATACATTATTTGTGAGAGTTTACCGAGTTTATCGATGTACAAAAAGTTGTATGTAAATTACTAGACGACCTGATCGGTGCTACTAAAATACTCACTAAGTTATGGATACGTTATGCTTGTAATTTTCAAATTCGCACTTTTTATTTTTAAATTAGCATAATTTTCGTTATTCTAATCATTTTAGCTTAGGATCGATGCCCTGGATTAGGAAGACCACGTCGCGACGCGAGTAACAACAAAATTCCGCGTGAATGTTTCTATATTCTCATTTACCTTATTATTATATTCATTGTGTTTAGTATTCGCTTTGTTAGAATGTTACGTTAAATATACATCATGTATTCTGTACTAAACATCGGAGTGAGCAACACTACCGAGACGTCTATAGAATATAAGAAGAAATACTCGTGTGAAGACAGAAATAAATTTTAATATATAAACTATTGCGAATTGTAGTCTTAGAATTTATCTTTTATCTTAATTAAAGTTCTGCCCTAAGTTAATCATATGAAAGTGGAAGGATGTAGGAGCCTAGGAAGACTAACCGACCATGATCAAATTGGTCGTGTTTCATTAGAAGGCGATGTCAGGAGCCCTAAGAACCCGCGAGCGTGCAGGAAAAGAGCCATGAATGTTAAATACGTTAAAGAAAAATTCACAACAAAATTATGTATATGAATGAAAGAGCGGAGTCTCCTAACCCAAACATAATCAAATGCTTAACGGGAGATTCCAGCAACTAATTTTAAGAATAAGAAACTATGAAGAGGATATAAAGATTTTTGTATTATTTTTTGTATTCGTATACCTGGCATATTGACCAAATATTCCCCGATTCGAAACGTGTCATGTACCACTAAAGTCGTGTTTTCGGATTTACATATTTGTTATTATCACTTGCTTGGTGAAAACAAACATCGTGAAACCTGCACGTCCAAGAAATAATATTTCCGTATAACCCCATACCCAGGAAACGTCTGATTTTCCCTCTCCTAAGTAGCACAAGGAAGTTGTATAACGTCCGAATTATGATGTTGGTGAATCCTCTAAGCAGTATAATTTGTGCGTATATTAACATTACAAACGCTTAGTCAGTCACTGTAATGCTAATTTGGGCACAAATTAACCTAACAGCCTAAGGTTCACACGCTGACTGTGTTAATGGTATTACAGAACTACACAACATTAAAATAAATTCAAGCATTATTTGAGCTGGTTATTAAGTTTTTAAGTATTTACATTTAGAATTAATGAAAAAAATTTTTGACGAGCTCAGTGGCTCAGTCGTGAATGACGCGACTTTGACAGAAACGCTCGTGGGTTCGATTCCCACACAAGGCAAACATTTGTGTGCATGAACATGTCAGTTTGTCTTGGTCTGGATGTTTTAAGAGAGGTAGGGCGCATCAAAGCAGCCCGTCTGGGGAAGTACCTCCACCTCACAGAAAACCGCAGCCAAATAACAACTCTCTAGAGGGTTGTTGTGTTTCTGCTTGTGAGTGAGTTCACCAGTAAGCTCCCATGGAGTTACTGTGTAAGCAGCAGATAAGGCATCGCGCGAGTGATACTATATCGCAAGCGTTAATAGGCTACGGTACCTGCTTTACACCAGGTGGGCCGTATGCTTGTATACCTCCCGACGTAGTATAAAAAAAATATGCCGCAAGTTCACATAGCTGTATAATGGTTTTACAAAAGCATTATACCAACAACAAGATGGATAAAAATTTATATTACCCCTCCCTAAAAACAAGTAAGTAATCACATAATTCATGAAAACTATTTAGAAATATAGCAGAGTACGTGTTAGGATATGGAATGATATTTGACTTTGTGAACACTGTAAACATTGAGTGCCACATTAGATTTTTTTTTGGGTAAGTATATATTTACTTCTTTTTTTTATTTATCTTGGTTTCAAATATGACTGTGAAATGAAGTTGACTGTCAATATTTATATAAGATTCATTGAACATTTTGACGCGCCTTAGATGATGGTTTCGGTATAAAGTATCGAAAAGAGATACGTGTGAGACATGAGAATATTTTCGTTTTTTCTGATGTAGCATGAAATTTGCGATATATGTACATTGATACATGCTTATGAGTATTAAATTACGCAATACCTTTATTTAAAACGTTAACTAAAATATATTAACAAAATGGTGTCAGCTAACTACAGCTTGTTAGGGTTCCGTACCTAAAGGGTAAAACGGAACCCTATTACTGAGGCTCCGCTGTCCGTCCGTCCGTCCGTCCGTCTGTCACCAGGCTGTATCTCATAAACTGTGATAGTCAGACAGTTGAAATTTTCACAGATGATGTATTTCTGTTGCCGCTATAACAACAAATATTAAAAAATAGAATAAAGTTAATATTTAAGTTAATCCCATACGGGTGAATCTTGAAAATTTGGTTAACTTATGGCCTAATTTTGACAAAGGTGTTTTTAGATAGTTTTCAGTAAAATTATAATACTATACAGTAGGTATAATATCTACTTTGTTGCATCTAAAAGGGCCAGTCACTTTACTAAGTATTTAAAGAGATATTAAAGGTTTTTTGAAATTAAGTTTCTAGGGACTGACGAGACATTATAGGGACTGACGCCAAACACGGTTAGTGTGTTTTATAACATTTTTATTGCAATATAACTATAACAAAATAAAAAATGACTTACACATTATTGCTAATTACTGTAACAAATAGTCAAAATATAAGTTATTTTGTATGGTTAGTCTTAATAGGTGTTGTTTCTACAATTTTAAATTTAGTATCGTAGCCTAGTTTCAGTCTCAAAAGTATCCAATATATTGAGATAGATAGTTATTTTTTTTTTATAAATAGTTAACAAGCTATTTTTTTAATATCAGTGATACTTATCTCCCCAGTAAACAAAATGTATGAACTCTGAGTAAACTTAAAAGTTACAGCCACAGGCTTCCTTTCATTAACTATAATGTTTCTTAGCACTTTAACTGTACTTTGAGTTTAGTACTTACAAACTAATAAATTTTAAGCAATTAACAATATTTAAAAAAAAACAGCTTTTTAAGTAACTAAATTATAATTTGAACGTAATGTTCAGTCTTTTTCTAATTAATCACAAAGACTATCACATCACTAAATATTCTACCTTTTCATAAACGTTAAAACGGTTTCTTAAATTTGTAAAATACTGTTCCACTCTGGACTATTAGGTTAGGAACTGGCAATTTCTGTAAGACATCTTCGTAAGGCACGTCAGCGATATCATTCTCATTTATTTGAAATTCTGTGCCGTTATCATTGCATACTTTAAGGAATGTAAATGTCAGCTCTCCATCTTCATCGTCATATTTGGAGCAAATCGCGGCATAACGGGACAGGCCCACCACTGTGTCTCCTGTGTAGCCAGAATTAACAGTGGCGACCACAAAAAGGCAATGAACAGTGAAGTTCATTGCTGTGCCGGGGGCTGCTATAGCTGCCTTGGAACTCACAACGAATTTAATTACAAGAAATTTGTATGAGTGGGAAGTTTTGGAGTTGACTTCCCCTCTTGGCAAAGTGAGAGACAGCAATATGACAAATAAGGCATTTAAAAACCTCAAAGAGATATCTAGTCAAGTGAAGCTCAACTGCCGTGCACCACGGTTTATCAAATATCTAACACTATTGGGACCTAAACTGTGAGTTGTTACCTAACACATCGATTCCAATAATATAGATTGCAAATCGCGGCATATCTATATTCTTTTCTCTTCATAATTAACTTGATTAGAACATAACTTCCATTGCCATAGCTCGTTTTAGACTTTTCCTGTGCATCCTGGCTTATGCTTGAGAATGGTACATCACCTTCGGAATCCGTGTAAACATCTTCAACATGAATCCGCTTTGAATCGCTTTTGTACGTTATAGTCCCTAACTTATAATGATTACATCCAACATTATCACAGAAGCAACTTACTGACTTCAAAACAAGTTTATTCGGGTTATAAATATTACCCGAGACTTGGTGCACTAACAGAGTGCCTTTAAATGGTTTCTGCTCTTTCTCATGCTCCTTGATCATTTTGTTGACTGCTTCTATTTGAGCATCTTCGATAACAGAAATTTGTATATTTGGACACCTTTCTCGAAGTACAGCCACAAGGTCGTATAAGTTTGTAATGTCACCTTTCTGAGCTATGAGTTGGTCCGCACTACATTTGCAAGTCGCTCCGATCCCATCTGGGGCATCTTTACCATGTCCCGCCTCATGGAAATTCCACGTGTATTTAATTTTTTTCTAAACGTCTTTAGGCCCGTTCAGTTTTTTTTTTTTGCGAGTTCCTCTTTGGACAGTATTGTTTTCTTTCTAGGCTGTATATTCTACAACAAATACACGGATTTTATGATTAAAACCATGCATTACGGAGTATAACCGTCAGTCCCTAGGCGTGACGTCAGTCCCTAGTCACTTTTACGACGAGGGCCTGACGGTCTAGGGACTGACAAATCAAAGCAAAATCAAACATAGCCTATGTTTTAAAGTAAATATTAACACCAGCAGGTGATCAAAATAACAAGGCAGACAAAGCTCAAATTAACAATAAGTAATGACAACAATTATTAATTAACTATCTTTGAAACGACTTACCTAGGGCCTGAGAGTTTGACTGGCACAGCGCGTGTTTCCGTAACAAAATCGGCGACCGCACTAAAAACAAAATGGCGGACGCGGCATAGGTCGTATTTACAACTAACTTGACATGGATACTTTCGCTTGAGTATGTTTTGATAAACGCCATTAGCTTAGTTGCCGCACATTTTTGAATTTTACAAACAGCTAGGGACTGATATTTTTTAACGCTTACACTTTTTGACTTGAAATAATTTGATAAAAAATATTGTTATTAATAAGTAAATCACAATGAAAAGGTCAGTAATGTAGTATTAAACGTGTTTAAGTGACTTAAATCATAATATTATATATAGAATTAGACTGACAATGAAATGCTTGCTAAATTTGGGAGATCTTACATGGCTAGGGACTGATATTTGGAGTAGAAAGAAGCTATTTTCGGAAATAAAAAATATTGTGATGTAAATCAAAATGAGTGACCTAATTACATGGACTTTATAATATCGCCTAGTAGTTGCAAATAATGGATAAAATCGATGTAAATATGTGAAAATTGCTGCTAACATCAAGTTAACCAAATTTTAAAGATCCACCCATACAACAAACGTGATTTTTTTGCTCGATATTGATAACGGCAACAGATAGACGCTTGAAATATTCACAGAATATTTATTTATATATTCACTTTAAGAATAAATAATTAAATTAAAATAAAACAAATATTTAAGGGGGGCTCCCATACAACTAACGTGATTTTTTTGCCGTTTTTATCGATAATGGTACGGAACCCTTCGTGTGCGAGTCCGACTCGCACTTGGCCGATTTTTAAAAAAAGTTAAGTATTATTTCCGGTAGCTGTACAAATAGTCACAACGTAAAGTATACCTACTTCCATTTCTTCTCTTTCTATCATCTCCTCAATATATGTAAACATATGTATGTATGCATATCTTCACGCCAAGTCCCTTGCGGGGTAGGCAGAGAAAACCGAGCGCCATAAGACGCGGTCCTTACATACCTACTTCACTCGCTTCTGTGACATTCATACTCGTAACTCTTTTCATGCACGCTCGTTATATTTCATATTTTATTTAATACTAGCTTTTAGCCGCGGCTTCGCTCGCATTGATAAAAAATAATATTTATTTTTAATAGAAAGTATGTTATTTTACTTCTGATACCTCCAAGAATATGTGTACAAAGTTTCATGATACTCGGTTGAGTAGTTTTCGCGTGAAAGCGTAACAAACAAGCGGATATTCACATTTATAATATTAGTAGGATTATTTCACATAAAATATGTATGTTACTGAATAATGTTTTCTATTTTAACTAGTTACGTTCGAGTGTTTTATTTCTTTTGACAATTGCTACTGTTTATATTTGTTTAATATTATAATAATCAATTTCGTTTATGTCGTTCGTACACTCGCCTACCAAGTTCCAATTAGACATTCAAAGGTTGACTGAAAGAGATTCCTTATAGGAATAAATCCGCCTGTGTACGTTTAATAATGTGTTGTTTTTTAATGTTTTTCATTGTGTTTTTATGCACAATAAAGATATGACAAACAAACAAACTATTATTAAGTTAGAGGTCGTACAGAAGTAGCAAGACGAGTCACTGTGTCACTTCATCACTTTCACCACCGGTTAAAAAGTGACTATTTGTTGATTCCCAATTTACCGAAGGAAGGGCTCCCAAGTAGCATTTTGTTCCCTCTCGGAGATGTATTAATGAGAAAAAAACACTTAAAGCTGATTATGGTCAGCATACGCGTGTAATGTTAGCTCAATATACGATAGTAAGTGTTAAAATGCGATAACAATATTCTTTTAGTCAGCTTTCTTTTCACAAACAGATTAATAGCATTTTAGGAGGGAAAATATATGGTAATCACTATTGCCCAATTTTATATTGCTGGCATTTTGGTGGCACTAGAGCATTTGTGAAAAGTTATGAAGCTAAAAGCTGTTACGTTTACCGCTTTAAACAGATAATTCCTGTAAAAGTTTTTCTTTTTAACATATTAATCAGCTTTTTTATTATTGTGTATAGAAGCGTTTATACGTACAATCTAATCTGTTACACGCACCACCAGCGACATTTAGTAACCCATACAGCTGTTATTTTTTATAAGTTCACAAGGACTATTATGTCGTGCTTTAAACTGAATAATGAGGTGAATGTGATATTCTTTAATACTAAGCTAATGGACAACCATTACGAAAATAATAAAATATTTGAAACAGTGAAACAAAAAAATCGACCCATTGAAACACAACCTGTTAGTAGTACAACCACATTCAAAAATCGGCCAAGTGCGAGTCGGACTCGCACACGAAGGGTTCCGTACCATTATCTAAAAAAAATCACGTTTGTTGTATGGGAGCCCCCTTAAATATTTATTTTATTCTATTTTTTAGTATTTGTTGTTATAGCGGCAACAGAAATGCATCATCTGTGAAAATTTCAACTGTCTAACTATCACGGTTCATGAGATACAGCCTGGTGACAGACGGACGGACGGACGGACGGACGGACGGACAGCGGAGTCTCAGTAATAGGGTTCCGTTTTACCCTTTGGGTACGGAACCCTAAAATGAGACCATCGAGACAAATTCCAGTGCGACTTCAGATGTAGTTAATGGTGACGTCTGTACGCAACGTAGATGAAAATTTATCTGCAATAAAGCAGCAAAATTATTTCAAGCACGTATTCAAATCCAATTAATGATAGTTCCTGTTCAATTGTTCTCTTCAAATGTAAACATCAAAATGGTACAACTACATGCTGTTCAGCAGCACTACGCATTTAGTTAATACTTAAAATGTCCATTGTAGAACCCATAGATAACAGAAACAACGGGAGATGTGACATACTACGTGAGTTTACATCGGGACGGTTGTCGCCTAGTTTCACACTATCATAAAACACTCACACACTTAAATAAATAAAAGATGTCATTCTACGCACACAAGTACAACGACACACTTTTGTTAAGACGCTGTCATTGGACGTTTACTCATTCAACACCCAAGTAAGCACGCACTACTACAAACACTGATAAAGCGACTTTGCTGGGACACGCGGGTCGATATGACTTTGTCGATATTGACAACGTTATATCGATCTATGATCTATCAAGAAGTGTAATGTTTGTAATAAAATATTTATGGGGTGTAAGTGGATCAATGTCAACTTAGAGCCAAAGCTAACCCCACTATACTATATAACAATTCCCTGGAGGATGATTGATTTCATGCGAGTTAGTGAGGTCACAAGAAGTTGAGTTGCTGGATTGGCGTCGGGGGTGACGATGAAAATATTGATGAAATAATAACTACATTAAAGACTTATTATTTTTATCTAATACTAGCAGTCTATTGACACTTCGTATCGATAAGTGAAGTCAAAGCGCACCCCTAACCCACGGCAGAAACAAGCGGCCGTATCTCGAAACTGCACACACAGTGAACGAATAATATCACTTGCTTTACATTGCGTGTTGGGAAACGAGCGTTGGCGACTGCGTAATGGTAGAAAAGCAATGTATGATTTAAGAATGAGAAGTTGATTATTTCAAATTTGCATCGTGGTAAGGTTCGGGTAGAAATGGCGTCGGAGAATTTTTGAAATTAATTTTGTGTTTATGCTTATAAAACGTAATATTATTTGTACTTACAGGTGATAAGTGATTCCATTTGGTTTAAAGTTAACCACTGCACTTCTATTTTTGCAAATTGCAACAGCATAACTTGACATTTTGCTAAAACAAGGAGCAACGTATCTCAATAGAACTTGATTGCAACTAACTAACTGTTCTTGGCAATGTTCTCGTTTTGAGCATATTGCGGCGACAACAACCACGCCCCCTCGTCACATCTCCCGTTGTTTCTGTTATCTATGGTAGAACCAAACGCATTAACGATAGCTAGAAGCTGTACAGTGGAATTGGTGTGTAATGCATTGTATCTGAAGGCATTAAACATTTCGCTAAACTTTTATCTTACTTTTGTAAAGCGCCAAGAATATTCAAATGCTAATATTCGGCTTTACGATGTTCAGGAAACTTTTTTGAAAGCATACATATACCTTTAGTTTATTTAAGTTCACAACAATTTAGTTAAGCTGCTCCTTGTGCTACTTAGGCGGAGGAGGTTTGACGGTAGTCGCTTCACGTAAAAATCAGTAGGTATCCTTTAATCTCTAATGGATTAAGAAACGGGATAGCGCTAAGAAGAAGAACAATCCCATATAATGGTGAGTTAAAAATCAGGGCAGTCATCAATTTTCATACACATATTTTCACACTCCTGAATATCAGGTATTTTTTATACAAATTCACTTAAAGGATATAAGAGGGTATAATATGCGTATTTCTATTGTTGAGGTACGAACTAAATGATTACAAAGTAAGTGAATTATGAAGGGCATTAGCGTAGAAGCTCGTGTTACTTGTAGTATCGATTGAAAAAGGGTTGCGGGGAACAGATCGCACCTGCATTATGGATGCGACCGGCGACGCGCGACGCCGCGACGGGACCCGGGCGTCCCGCCCCCGTGGAGCCGGCCACATCCACCGTTGGGTGCTACTAAACGGCGACTTCGACAAACAGCTCCAAAGTTCCCCACTTCACAATGAAAAGTTTGGAAAACCCCAATAAGTTAGTGAAAACGCTACCGCAGTAGACAGATAGTAACAGTATGTCAAGTAGACCGCGTTCACATCAATATTTATAGACTGTGATTCACTGTGCCTAGTAAACTGCCACAGAGAGTTCGCGCTGTCTCATTGAATGAAAAGTTGAATATTATCGAGAAGTATTTCTGAAGTGTTAGTAGATGAAAAAAGCTGTCAAGCCCGCTTCCGACTCACGCACCGAAGGTTCCGTAAAAAAATTTTTTTGCATGTTATTTTCGCAAAAAATGTAACTACAAATTTACGATGCTCGGATTTTTTCCTTTACTTGTGCTACATGACATTACTTCTTATCTAATTTCATGAGTCTAGGTCAAAGGGAAATACCCTATAGGTTATTCCCTTGCGAGTGTCAAAATATGCGCATATACGAGACATAAACAGCCATATATTTGCGAGGTAGGTAGATTATTAGAACTGAGCACCGTAATACGCAGTTCTTATACACCTCACTCGCTTCTTTGACATTAATAATAATAAATATTGTCGGACAAATTACACAGCGCCATTTAGCCCAAAGTAAGCGAAGCTTGTGTTATGGGTACTAGACAACTGATAAACATACGTAAATACATTTTTTTTTTTGTAAATACATACTTAATACATAGAAAATACCCAGACCAAGACAAACAGACATGTTCATGCACACAAATGTTTGCCTTGTGTGGGAATCGAACCCACGAGCGTTGGTGTCAAAGTCGCGTCATTCACGACTGAGCCACCGAGCTCGTCATTCATAGCTCTTTTCAGTCGCAGTTTTAGCGATGAGGTTAGCATCGCGTAATGTACAGCGAGCTATACCTTCCGGCTTAGATTTCGAACTAGAAGTTTACCCAATGAACTATTCATTAGGTAAACATTGTTCACTACACTCGCTAGTTTCTCCACATTAACGTCATACCGTCCCTGCTAAAAGCGCTTTCAAGGTATACAATCCCTGTGTTCGATGCGGTGTCCTCTCTTTCAAATGTCAATATCTTTGTTTTCTTCGCATTCAATTGTAAGCCTTTCTTCATTAATTCATCAAGAGAATTTAATGAGATATGATAGTATTATATTTAAAAAATGTACGGCAAAGTAAATGTTTGCCATTGGCCCCTCGCAGGCACTTTATACACGAGTGCTCGCGCGGGCCCAATGGCAAATAAAGAAATTTTATATTTAGCATTAAACGGCGTAACTTTTACAGTCGGCGGCTGACTGTACGTTTTAGTGGGAACGCGATATGATTTTTTCACATAATTACTAATACTTGAGTTAGAAGGGCATTGTCGTTAGGGTCGTGAGTCTTTAAGATAGGCACGGTCTAAATTGTGACCTGCGCCATTTCAACGCACTAATTGTAATTGAACGGCAGAGCTGCGAATGCCATTAAAATTTTATTTGTGGTTTCTTTTTAAAAGTTTGCGGTAATTTGTTTATCAATTATTGAAGTACGTAGTTCGTAGTAAAAAGAGAACTAACGAGAAATGATTGACAGTGTGATGATTTATTATGTTACTAAAACTGCTCTTTCTTCGAAAACTGCTAAAAAGTATGTACAAAAAAATAGTATTCATATTTCAAACTTCCCTAAAATTACGTAATTAGTCTGGTAAAAAATACTGGATTAGATTAGATATACTAAATCGTGGGAATTAATATTTTAGTAGTTTTTTTTTATAGAACCTGTTTTTGCAGCAAGTTTGTAATGCATAGTATGCAAGGGACCAAATACGCCTCATAATACCTTACCCCGCAGCAGGAAACATTATTTTATACAAGAAATATATTATAGTGCTGTTGATTTGCATATCTTAGACGGTATTAGAATTTTGGAATGATACTTTTTGATATAATATCTATTTAGTTAATTATATTTTTAGAATTTTAACAATTAACATATTGAAGTATTATGATATACGTATTTATTTATTTGATTTTGTTTTAACGAGAACTCGACTGAATTCTATGATTGATACAAGACAACAATAATGATATATACGCTCCTAAGGAGTTGCTGTGTAAGCAGCAGAGGAGGCATCGCGCAAGTGATACTTAATATAATTACAACCGTTAATAGCTTTACATCAAGCGGGTCGTATGCTAGTAAGCCTCCCGACGACGTATAAAAAAATATGTGTACAAAATTTTTCACGAACAAGCCCATTGGTTTTTAGCACTAAGGTTCCTTGTTCGATTCCCACACGAGACAAGATTTGTGTGCATGAACATGTCTGTTTGTTTTGGGCTTGATGGTTATTATATATTTACAAATTAAGGTATTGATATACGTTTATCAGTTGTCTACTATACCATAGCACAAGCTCTGCTTAGTTCGGGACTAGAGGACGCTGTGCAATTCGTCAGACAAACATTTATTTATATATTATTAGCTGAAATATATATTTAAAACATTGTCTCTTTAATTTGCAACGTAATATTTCTTTCAATTGCTGTGACGCGGTAACATCATTAAAATTGTGACAGCGACTCCTCCACTTCACAAAGGTAAGCTATGCGGGAGTTAGTGCTACAGCTTATGTATGCTATTTTTTATCTAAACTAATATCATAAAGAGAAAAGATTTGGTACATAAAAAAATTTCTTTTATTCAATACTTCAATTACTTAGAATTTCTAACGCGTATTACATATTTTTTTCGTGTTAATTATCAAATTTATATAGTAATTTGATAAAACACGAAGAAAATATGTAAAACGGCGGGAAATTGAAAGAAGTTTTTAACATAATAAATGGAGCGTTAAATAAAATAGGATTGCAGTGATTGCCTTGTACAAAGTTGGTATGGAGCCGTCGTCGGTCATATTCAAGACACTTCAAAAGCTTGGTGTCAGCCATAGATAACAGAAACGTCGTTTCTGTATGTAAGTTTTAACTTCGTAAAAAATAAATGGATATTCATTAGTAACAGAACTTATGACCGTACTATGTATAAAGCTAGATTAACAATGAGTAACATAGGCTATATTTTATTTCAACCAGTAATAGATCCCTACGAAAATTGCAATGTTAAGCCATAATAATCGTTTTTTGTTCAAATTAGTCAATCAAAGCACGTGTAGAATCAAAGGATGATAACATTCATGATATTAACCCTTACCCAACTAAATAGTTACATAAGGAATTATAGTCATGTTTTATTTGAAATAGATACTAGTTAATCTTTCTATTTATATACCCGTGCGAAGCCGGGGTAGGTAGTTAATTTTTAATAAAGAGAGTGAATAAGTTTTAATTACATATCATTGCGTTATTCGGAGGAGGTCGTAACCGACCGACATACAAACGTGCGCTGAACAAATCGTCAAATGGTTACCGCTACGAACTCTGCTGCGAAAAACATTCCCTAGAAAAAAAAATATGAATTATTTTTCTCACCGTGGCGTTCGTGTCGCGATAACGATCTTTCGAACTATCCTACTTCTTTGCAAGCTTCCTATGTTTTTATGCCGAGCTTTCGACCTCTATCCGAAGCTTCGAAGGTTTTGAAAATAACGTTTTATTGGATTGGTACGTATACAAAATATATATCTAAAAAGTCTATGTCTATCTATCTCTGTGTCTCTACCGTGAATATTATATAGTTCATATTGTTTTAAATATTTTTGTATTTATAGTAAAGTCAACGTTAATATTTAAAATTTAATTGACCGTATGCGTGCCGCCATTTGAAGTATGTATCGTATATATGTATATATATACGATATGATACGATATATATATATATATATATATATATATATATATATATAGATATAGATATATATATATATATATATATATATATATACATATATATATATGATTACAACTAACTAAGCTAGTCACATTTTCCCTACTGGCAAGTTAAAACATCTCTTCTTCTAATTTTATAGTGTGAAAAAATCATATCATGTCTAAATACCCACGGTCATACATACTGACTCAGTAGACAGTACTTTGTAGTAGTAGACTCATTAACTTCCACTTGGGAAGTTAATAAAAAGAACACTGTGTGGTCAAAGGATACTTAGAAAAATTAACGAGCCCACGGAATGGCTTATCCTTGAGTAAACTAGACAAGTACCTAGGGGCGCGGCCATGATGTTTAAAGGCCTGAGCCGCATGTTACAGTAATTCTATTAGGTGAACTTTACACCTATACAGTATACAACCTAACCCCTTATTCTAAAATGCACATTCAAATATATTGATCCTCCATAAAGGAAATCTTGGAAATCGCACGATTGATGGTGCTACATCTCCTATATTTATTATATTTAAGTTGTTTTTCTTCAAGAAATGTATATTTTTCAATTAATGCAATTTTGTGTGTCATTAAAGTCTTCCGTCGTTTATCCCACAGACAAGACAGACAATTTTTACTAATTTATTCTATTATAGTAATTCTCTAAACATCAACACTTTTACAAATTTCAAAATTCTAAGATCAGTGGATTGAGCTGTGCTGTGAACTTTCAATTAGTTATGATTTAGTTCTTTATATGTATACGTATATAACTTTATAGATACATATATAACTTTAACATTACATTTAAATAGCTGTTGAAGGGTTAATAAAAAAGAAAATGATAAAAGTATGCTTCCAGAGGGGCGGGAGCCGGGGGAGTGGGGGCAGGTGGACTCACACTCACACATTAAGATGATCACACACAAAAATACCGCGACCGTTTTACAGGGATACCGGACTTCAATGATATCGTCACGGCATAAAAGAAGTGCCGTAGAAGTGCGCGGCACAACGTTACCGTCGACAGATATATACAAGTCTTCATGTATTTCCATTCATTTGAGTTGCCTGAGTTGTTGTGATGCCGTAGACGTCTACAGTAATATCGTCACGGCAAAAGGTCTTAAAGCGCGCATTACCGTATATTAAAGCCGACACCGGCAACTAAGCAGTAAAAGCGTAGTGATAGCGGTATGGGTAATTTATACTTCGCCGAAACTTAGACTTTATTCATAACATTTACTGCCAACATACAAAACGACATTGGCACAGAGTTGTACCTAAATTAACGTTTAAATGTTGACGTATTTAGTTGCATCGTACTTAAGCGCCTCAATAATATTTTCACAAATATGAAGTTGTACGCTGCACCCGGTATCGGAAACTGTTCGTGACTTATCATGAAGACAGGGGCTTATCTTGTGTTAACTAAAGTGACTCCAGATTCTATTGCAATTGAGTGCAATTTCAAGAATCACGATGAATAAAGCAGGATGCCAACTGTCGGTATACAGAAGTTTCACGCTACAAAATCCAACTCTATCAGAATACACAATATTGTATGCTTTGGAATAATTACAATTTTGACGCTATTGGTATTTGTAGCAAGATATGTATATAATTTAGTCTACCAAATGTGGCTTCTGTCAATACAGAAGTTATCAATACTATTACTATCAGAAGATTCAGTCCGCTCCCCTGCTACCTCTCCATCACATTCTCCTCTCACGTTTCTCCGCTCTACCACCACCACATGTGACAACATTTCGTGCCTCTATCTTCTATAGATTGCATTTTGCACTTTATATCCCCGTTTTTAGGGTTCCATAGTAAACAAAGAACCCTTATAGTTTCGCTATGTCCATCTGTCCGCGGCCTAGCTCAGAGACGCTTGATACTAGAAAGCTGTAGTTTGGCATTACATATTAACTATGCTGACAAGTGGTAGAAAATAATCTTGAAAAAAAAATCTTGTTAGACTCAAGTGACTGTGAAGTCCCCCGCCTGCGATACATAAATTTCATAGTTCATTTGGATTTCATCCATAATTTTAGTTCCGATATTTTACACTAGATGGCGTTGTTCACAAATTACAAATTACGTGGTAACGTTTTCATCAACCTTAGCAAACCGAAGCAAATACGGAACCCTACTCTGTGCGTGGCCCGACGTGCACTTGACCGGTTTTTCCCCTTAGAAATTAAATATCACAAAGTTGTGAGAGAAATATTATTCCATCCATCAAGATCGGCAGGGTCGGATGCATGGTGCCCTGTTGCTGACAGATCCGGGGCACCACACGAACGCGGCCGATGGCAATTCGTGGGGTTGTTTAGTGGGTATACCGTCGGGCAGCCGACGGGGAGTCCCACACTACCACCGGAGGCCACCCAGGCACCGGTGGTGTGCGTAACGCATTTTTCCCCGCGTCACAAAAAAAAAGCGTCGGATGCATAAGCTTAAGGATTTGGCGAAGATACTGATTTTAACAACGAGCGACTGCCGTCAGACCTCCACAGTCCAGAGCCATGCCTTTCTTAGGTTATGTCACACGGCTTTTGAAATACACACATCAAAAGTGTCTAGGGATCAACATATATTTTTGCAATAACTTTTCTCCTGATTGATATTAATTAAAATTTTCTTTAAGGATTCATCAAATAAAGTGTTTTCGTTTGTCTACAGTAACGATAAACCAAGTCACCTTTGCATTAATAAAGAAATTTGCCATTTTCATAATAAAGGGATTTTTGACATTTGAACCACTAACATTAAAGTTCGAAAAAAAGACTGAAATAACAGTTTTCTTTAAAATTTTATTGGGTAACTTAAACAATTAATAATCCGTGTTTCTACCGCGAACACTAACAACACAAGAACATCGGTTTGGCATACTCAAAATGAGTTCATCCAAATCACGCTGTGGAATGGCCGCCCATGTTCGTTGCAACAACAAAAAAAGGTCTTCTTGCGACTGGATACCCTCCATATTCGGCAGAACTCTTCTCTGTAGCATATCCCATGCATGCTCAATCGGGTTCAAGTCTGGCGACTGAGCAGGCCAGGGCATGACATTGATGTTAGCTGCGGCGAGAGTCTGTCTTACAACTCTTGCGGTGTGCGGTCGTGCATTATCTGAAATAAGGGACCGATTTGCACTTGTAGAGGAACGATGACGTCTGATACAATCGTCTCAGCATAAATTTGAGCGTTGAGGTTGCCTCTGATCCAAATCAACTCAGTTCTTCCGCCGATCCAAATACCCGCCCATACCATGATGGTTCCACCACTATAAGGATGGACTTCCTGGCAGGATTTTAATCGCTGTTGGCGTCCAGGGGTTCTCCAGTGTCGTATACGTTTATATATTTTATATATTTTTTTATTACAAAGCCACATCTCAATCTCAAGAAATCCGCATAAAAATGCTTGATCCCTAGACACTTTTGATGTGTGTATATTCCTTGGACATGCCGGATTTCGTCGTGACGTTTTCCTTCACCGTCGAGCAAGTGATAATTACAAAACCGAATTTAGTGGTTCATGTCAGAATTAGAATCAGTGACAGTTAAACTACTTATTTGTGTCGGTAAAGTAGATACATGCAGATGCACATACACAGCGTCTAAGTAACGACAAACAAACGTGCCATCTTTGGTGAAAAAGTTAACGTCCTTTGATGAGCTCGGTGGCGGAGCGGTTAACAACGCTGCTTTAACACCAACGTTCGTGGGTTCGATCCCACACAAGGCAAACATTTTTGTGTGCATTAACATGTCTGTTTGTTTTGGTCTGAATATTTTCAAGCGAGGTAGAGCGCATTTAAGCAGTCTAACTGGGGAAGTAAGCAGCAACAGGGGTGATAATACTCCAATGATTTGCAGTATCCGCTACCCAAACCTAAAGATTTGTCGAAAATATTGATTTTAGCATGGTGCAACTGCCGTCGGAACTCCGCGGTAAAGGGGAAAAACCAGAACTATATTTGGTGACACGTCATTTCAAATACAAGTTCTTGGACATGCGTGTATCTTCACGATGTTTTTCTTCACTGCCATGCAAGAGATTTTCAAAAAATTTTTAGATTGGTATACAAAATGGTCTCATCCATTGTCCAAAGGCTGGGCCACTTTGAAGAATCGATAACACCATTTTGACATACTATTTCAATTCACAACTACGGGTCGGGGGGTAAAGTAGAACGTTCAGCTCTATTGGCTATTTCAAAGATCGAGATCGCGCCACTTATATTTTTTTAACAAATTTTATGCGTCATCAAGTGGTTTATTGGTTTGTGGGGTAATCCTGTGAAGTTTGGTAGTAAATCGATCACTCGTGCGAAGCCGGGGCGCTTCGCTAGTATATACTTTGTATCTATGTTGATATAAATGGGGTCAAATCTAAAGGCATCTATAAATAAACTAATTGGCCAGTAAGCTCTACTCCGCTGCATATGCAGTTAGGAGAATTAGACAATTGACACT
This sequence comes from Pyralis farinalis, assembly GCA_947507595.1. Lineage (NCBI taxonomy): Eukaryota > Metazoa > Arthropoda > Insecta > Lepidoptera > Pyralidae > Pyralis > Pyralis farinalis. Next base: position 8,009,547 of record OX382270.1, read on the forward strand.
GTGGCTACTGCGCGCTTAGTCTATTTCAGCTACTTTCATAGCATTATGTCATATGGTTTATGTCACTGTTGTGGGGAAGAGCGACTGATAATGCAACTATTTTTATATCACAAAAGAGAGCCATCCGCTCTATTTATAATATGGACTGCAGAGAATCACTTATATCACAATTTCAAGAAATAAATATCGTCACGGTTACCACTCAGTATATTTATGACATTATAATATATGCTGGTAAAAATGTAGAATAAATTGCGTGTGCCGCTACATCGACTTGCTAAGACTAATAGATCTTTTGTTGCAAATTGTATTCGATTCGGTAATAAATTACCTAAAACAATTCTGTCCTTACCTGACAATGTGTTCAAAAGGCACATCAAAAATATTCTATGTATGAAGGGTTATTACAGAATCGATGAATATCTGACTAACAGAGATATTTGGAAATGATTCAGCACATGTATTAAGATATCTATAATATCGAGCATCAAATTAATACAAAACACAATACGTTTGACAGACAAAGACTTAGACAGATATAGGCAAGTGTTGCTAGCCGACTGTTACATTCTATTTCATCGCCACGTTCAATTTTATAACACTGTAGATAATAATTTTATAATTGTATCACTTGATATCACTAGATATATGTATTGTAATCTGAATTAATGATTTAAAAAAGACCTATATTGGCAAGTTTCTTCTTCACCAATTGTCATTTTCGAAATTACATTGGCAAATTAAAAAAGAGAGATTAAAGCTATGAAAAATTAATAAGATTTGATTTGAAGAATGTAAGACATGTCTAAATGCCCGTGATAATATAATAGCAAATATGATTTTTATCTTTTTATTTTTATCTTTTACATAAATCTGAAAATACGAAACTAGTGGCACACGCTCACGACAAGATTCGTACTAGACCCGCTCAATTAATAGTAGGCAATCGCTACTCTTGTATTGGTAGGTATTTGTTACTAAAAAGGGGAGAATACCTACATCTCGAAGCAGGTGACCGACAATAATAAATTTTGCAAATCGGGAGGCCTATTGGCCACCGGCCAAGTATTACGAGTACAGTGCAATGTATTTGGGTGAAGGCTGTGCCCGCGCCCCAGTAAGTAAACACACGTAACGTGAGATCTATATCATGGACATGGATTACTTAGATAACTTTATGGATAGTATTGTCTTAGGTTTTCGCGATTGTTACACATTGAAATAAACAAAATAAATAAAACACGCGATACTTCCGTTAAAAATTGTTCAATTCAAGAATTGCGAATATACGGTAGTTCATTTTATTCAACATCAGAAGTTAAGAAGCAAAGAATATACCCAATAAGAATACAGATATAATATATTTTTAAAGAGAGGTTGGGCGCATCAATCTGCCTGGCTGGAAGTATCTCTACCACACAGTGCTCCAGTGCTCGTGGGTTTGATTGATTCATAGGGCAAACATTTGTGTGCATGAACATTTCTGTTTGTCTTGGTCTGGGTGTTTTTAAGAGAGGTAGGGCGCATCAATCTGCCCGGCTGGAAGTATCTGTACCTCACAGTGCTCCAGTGCTCGTGGGTTTGATTGATTCATAGGGCAAACATTTGTGTGCATGAACATTTCTGTTTGTCTTGGTCTGGGTGTTTTTAAGAGAGGTAGGGCGCATCAATCTGCCTGGCTGGAAGTATCTGTACCTCACAGTGCTCCAGTGCTCGTGGGTTTGATTGATTCATAGGGCAAACATTTGTGTGCATGAACATTTCTATTTGTCTTGGTCTAGGTGTTTTTAAGAGAGGTAGGGCGCATCAATCTGCCCGGCTGGAAGTATCTGTACCTCACAGTGCTCCAGTGCTCGTGGGTTTGATTGATTCATAGGGCAAACATTTGTGTGCATGAACATTTCTGTTTGTCTTGGTCTGGGTGTTTTTAAGAGAGGTAGGGCGCATCAATCTGCCCGGCTGGAAGTATCTGTACCTCACAGTGCTTAAGTGCTCGTGGGTTTGATTGATTCATAGGGCAAACATTTGTGTGCATGAACATTTCTGTTTGTCTTGGTCTGGGTGTTTTTAAGAGAGGTTGGGCGCATCAATCTGCCCGGCCGGAAGTATCTGTACCTCACAGTGCTCCAGTGCTCGTGGGTTTGATTGATTCATTGGGCAAACATTTGTGTGCATGAACATTTCTGTTTGTCTTGGTCTGGGTGTTTTTAAGAGAGGTTGGGCGCATCAATCTGCCCGGCCGGAAGTATCTGTACCTCACAGTGCTCCAGTGCTCGTGGGTTTGATTGATTAATTGGGCAAACATTTGTGTGCATGAACATTTCTGTTTGTCTTGGTCTGGGTGTTTTTAAGAGAGGTTGGGCGCATCAATCTGCCCGGCCGGAAGTATCTGTACCTCACAGTGCTCCAGTGCTCGTGGGTTTGATTGATTCATTGGGCAAACATTTGTGTGCATGAACATTTCTGTTTGTCTTGGTCTGGGTGTTTTTAAGAGAGGTTGGGCGCATCAATCTGCCCGGCCGGAAGTATCTGTACCTCACAGTGCTCCAGTGCTCGTGGGTTTGATTGATTCATTGGGCAAACATTTGTGTGCATGAACATTTCTGTTTGTCTTGGTCTGGGTGTTTTTAAGAGAGGTTGGGCGCATCAATCTGCCCGGCCGGAAGTATCTGTACCTCACAGTGCTCCAGTGCTCGTGGGTTTGATTGATTCATTGGGCAAACATTTGTGTGCATGAACATTTCTGTTTGTCTTGGTCTGGGTGTTTTTAAGAGAGGTAGGGCGCATCAAAAATTATTTTTAATTATGTTTTTAGACGAAACCGCCTTGACCCAAAATTTACCAAAAGTTTGTGAGGGTATTCCTGTCAATGATAGTATTAAGTTTTTTTATACTACGTTGGGAGGTCTACAAGTATACGGCCCACCTGATGTAAAGCGTATTAATGCTTGCGATATATTAAGTATCACTCGCGCGATGCCTCCTCAGCTGCTTACACAGCAACTCCTAGGGAGCTTACTGGTGACCTCGCTCACACGCAGCGATACAACAACCCTCTAGGGGGTTGTTATTTGGCTGCGGTTTTCTGTGAGGTGGATGTACTTCCCCTGACGGGTTGCTTTGATGCGCCCTACCTCTCTTAAAACATCCAGACCAAGACAACCAGACATGTTCATGTACACAAATGTTTGCCTTGTGTGGGAATCGAACCCTCGAGCGTTGGTTTCTACTTTAGTCTTAATATAATCTTCCTAAAGAATTAGGCTATAAACGGACTATAAAAATTTAAACAAACCCGCTACGAGCAAAGCTAATGGAAGCTGTACAACAGACGATTGTGTACAAACCCCTCTACAGTGACTGATTGAACGTAAATACCATCACGTCTAAGTCGGCTCTCCACGAGAAACACGTCACATGCTTTATCACGTAAACAATTCACTTTGTTGTTTTGTATAGGCTCATTTTGGCTTAAATTAGCAAACATAATTGATTAGAAATCCGTCTGAGAAGATACACGGTATTTTTACACAACGTCCTTTACTTTTTAACCCCATAGTGGTACAATGATTCTAAGAATCAAAAGCAACTTCAGATGTCACCTCTGCTGCTAACACAGCAACTCCATAGGAGTTTACTGGTGACCTCACTCACACAAGAACTCTCCAGAGAGATATTTAGCCTCGATTTTCCGTAAGATGGAGGTACTTCCCTAGACGGGCTGTTTTTATGCGCCCTACCTCACTTAAAACATCCAGACCAAGACAAACAGACATGTTCATGCACACAAATGTTTGACTTGTGTGGGAATCAAACCCACGAGCATTGGTGTTAAAGTAGCATTATTAACAACTGCGCCACCGAGCCGTCAAAATATATATATGTATTGCTGAACTATTTAAATGTTAGCTGTAACTCTTGATTACAGACATCACGGAGCTCTAAGATTTTTTTATACTATGCAACCCTAAAAAGTACTAACTATAAACTACAAACATATGTAGTTGGTTTTAATTTGTACTTCGGCCCTGACTACACGACTGGACGTTTAGGGTTATACGATGTCAGTAATTGGAAAATAATACTCGTTTATTTAATTAAGTGTCGTTTAACTGTTGTTGACTGTAAGGGATGGAATGCAGACCTAAGAAATAGGTAATGTAATTATAATTTAAACAAATACATAAACTTGGCTCTCGATAGGTTGCAGCGACGGGCTATCCGCATAATCGATGCGAAGGGGTCACTAAAAACCTAGAACTTCTGCAACGTCGTAGGGACATATGGCTCTCTAAGTATATTTTACCGCCTGTACCATAGTGAGTGCTCTGAAGAACTATTTTCCCTTATCCCACCATCTCCTTTCCCTAATAGAACCACACATGCAGGCTTTCGATGTCATCATTCCACTGTTGAAGTTTCTGTCGTACTAATTACTATTAAAGAATTGAAACGCCTTGCATGTGTTTCCTCTTTCCTACACATATATATATATACCTAATATGGGATCCTTCAAACGAAACGTGAAGAAGCACCTTGGGGGCCAGCATGGCAGCGTCAACTACCAGGACACTGTAGTATTTTGTCAGTTGCCACTGCAATTTAAGCTCCTCTTTTGCTTACCATCAGGCGAAGCGGAGCCACTATGCTGAGCTGATACAAAAACAAAATTCCACATTGGATTTGGATTGTCATTGAAATTAGAATCAAGAGTAACCCTACAGTCCGGTTAAGAAAGTATAGTTTCGTGCGTAGTAAGATATATGGAGTATAGCGTATGTGGAGCTCAGGGCAACTTCAGCGCGAACTACATGTTTCACGCGATATGTACCTCCAATTTACAAAAGACAGTGAATGATACAGTACCAACATCTTAAACTCTTCACATCTGGTGAAAGGCATGCTGCGTCCCAATCATGTTAGCATAAAAATATGTTTTTACATCATTAACATGTTTTGTCTATATATAACTTCACGCCAAATCCCTTGCGGGATAGGCAGAGAGCACCGAGCGCCACATGACTCGATCCTCACACACCTCACTCGCTTCTTTAGTATTCATTCTAAGGCTAATCACCTTCTGATAAAACACGATCAATCTGGCCACGGTAGGTATGTCTTAGCCTTTCTCGGTTCCTACATTCTTTGACTTTCGCGTTGTATATTATATCTGTTTCGTTATTAAGATGTTCATGGTATATTATACCGATCCTTGTACTAAATACACGTCCTCACCGTAAAACACTGGTTCCATATCAGTTTAGCATACCTGCCATGCATGGTACAATAGAGAGGCACATTAGAGCACTGCCCTCAAGCAGCCCGAAAACTACAATACTACGAGTGCATTTTTCTCCCCGAGAACAAGGGTATCGTGATGTTGATTGGCTATAACTTACCTCAAAAATAAGACTATCAAATGCAAAAATATTTTATCAAACCGACCGGACCAGAGATTATCGCTCAAACAAACAATCAAATATATTTTTTTTTGACCTGACTATGTAGTTGACCCCTTTGGGCCGTGACTACGTCATCGGAAGGGACAATCAAATAATATACTAATCCTAATCTAATCAAATAATATACTTCAGGTTTCAACAAAATAAATAAAACACGCGATACTTCCGTTAAAAATAGTTTAATTTCAATGTGTAACAATCGCGAAAACCTAAGACAATACTAATATATAAAGAAGAAAAGATAATCAAATAAACAAACTTTTCTATTTTATATATTAGTATAGATTAGGGGCGGACAGGGGCGGTCCCGTTATTAATACATCAGATTCCTCATTGACTACAAAATTTGAAGCACCTTTTACGAATAATAACCTATTATTTAAAGACACAATAATAGGTTATGGTGACCGAACTTGACGGCGGGCGGTAGTTTTTATTAAAGGGCGTGAAGGGGCGGCGTGAGAACCACTTCAATATCGCCGATATATTGATTCCTTGTATTTTATAGCATTATATTTGACGTTTATTCAAATACATTTGCGACATTTCATTACTCAGGAATTTTCGTAACGAATCATTCCTATTGTATGCAGTTCAAGGTTTGACTTAAAGAACACTGTCTTTATTTCTTTTTCTATACGCAAAGAGTATTGAAAAACATATACATGACGACCTCGGTGGCGGAGTGATTAACAATGCTACTTTAACACCAACGGTCGTAGGAGCGATTCCCACATAGACTGTAGCGGTATGACAACAAGGGAAACAAGGACAACAATTTGATCTAACCTGCTTTGTGTGCTTCCACCACCAATTAGTTCATGCGGCCTAGCGCCGGCCGGCACCCACCCACTACCGTTAGTAGATGCAACATGCCGACGCTGCCATGGCTGTAGTAGTGGGTAGTCTACTCTACTCTACTACGGTAGTCTCTGCCTCGAATGCTGTGGTCGTCCGCCATGTAGAACAGAAATCGCATGCCCCCACCATAGTCGCTGCCACGACTGGCCTGGTCGTCGCTGCGATACGTGTTTCGCCCCTCCACGAGACACCCCCAGGCGCTGTAGACATTCATCGTTAGAATAACTTGCTACAAGTGACAAATCCATCGCAGTGCCGTCCCTTATATTGCATTGAGGGTGGAGGTGGATGGTGTGAGTGAAAAGATATTTAATGGAGGGGAATTACTTAGGTCAGTCTGTTTGTTCATGAGAGTAATTTTGTAATTTTTATGTTTAATAATTCCAAACTGTTCCCTAAGTTTTAAACCTTTGTTTTTTTTTATACAACGTCGGGAGGTATTCGTGCATATACGGCCTACCTACAGATGTAGAGCAGTTACCGTAGCCTATTAACACTTGTAATATATTAAGTATTATTCGCGCGATGCCTCCTCTGCCGTTTACACAGCAACTCCTTTGGTGACGTCACTCACACACAGGAACACAACAACCCTCTAGGGAGTTGTTATTTGGCTGCGGTTTTCTGTGAGATGGAGGTACTTCCCCAGACGGGCTGCTTTGATGCGCCCTACCTCTCTTTAAACATCCAGCCCAAGATAAACAGACATGCTCATGCACACAAATGTTTGTCTTGTGTGGGAATCGAGCCCACAAGCTTTGGTGTCAAAGTCGCGTCATTCACGACTGAGCCACCAAGCTTGTCATTTGCTATGAGAGCTTTGTCTATAGTGTATAAAATTTGATATTTATTAGTGGGGGATAAAGTATGTCCTTTGTCTATGAGATGTTCGGCGAAGTGCGACCTTTCTGAGCGATTGTTTTTATACGCCGATACGTGTTCTTGAAATCGTGTTTGAAAATTACGACCGATAGTAACATGTTCATTCATCGCAGAACAGCTTATAGACGCCGGATATTTTATTTGGCGGAATTTTATCCTTAGTGTTACAAAGTGATTTGAGTGAATTACGGGATTTGAAAGCAACGTGTATGTTATTTTCTCTAAACATGTAAACTATTTTGTCCGTTATTTTTCCCAGGTATAACACACTCGCAATAAAATTTGTTGAAATATTCGGAAATTCCAAATCTACCATCGACAAATTATTGCGTAAAAAGACGAGTAGAGTCGTTAATAGACTGTACGCGGTACCGTAAATTTCGACAAATAAACACACTGCGAGTTTGTCATTCCTGGGAAAAATAACTGACAAAATAGTACACATATTTAGAAAAAATAACGACGACCAGGCCAGTCGTGGCAGCGACGGTGGTGGGGGCATGCGGTTTCTGTTCCAGATGGCGGACGACCGCAGCAGCCGAGGCAGTGACTACCGGAGTAGAGTAAACTACCTACTACTACTACAGCCATGGCAGCGACGGCATGTTGCATCAACTAACGGTGGGTGGGTCCCGCCCGGCGCTAGGCGGCGCCAACTAATTGGTGGCGGAGGGATACAAAGCAGGTTAGATCAAATTGCATGTAAATTTGACTTTTGTAAAATAACGCCTGAATATATTAACTATGGTTGGATATTGCAAGCGCAGCATTTTGGACGCGCAGGAATAATGCAACGAGTCGCTCCGCTTATCCCGTTCCGTTCAGGCGAAGTTCAGGGAGCGGCTCACATTGAGACACACACCTGAACGGAGAGGGCTCAGTTGTTGATAGCTAATTATAAAAACGACAGAGTAATTACGCATAATGGAATCGGCTCAGTGATTCGTTACTGAGTAAATGGAGTCCAAGACCAATACTAGAAATACTAGAAATGGCGTCAAAGACTCGGATTCCAGGCAACGCCTGCGCAGCAACGCCAGCTCAGCACCGCCATCAGCAAGCGGGCTCGCGTCTCCCAGCGCAGCACGTACGAATTGGTTGCATCGACTGTTTACGATAAAATTTAATTATCCAGAATTTTATGAGACAGTAGCAAGCAACGTATTTATGGGATTGTAGCACCGGCCAGATATATAAAGGATAGATTGTTTTTGTGAATCCTATATGAGTGAATGTGTTATAAAGAAATATTAAGTGTATATAGTGGCTAAGGGCGTAATATTCTCCGTCTTAGGATTCGCGAAATTTTCCGTGTAGAATTATGTACGAGTAGATTAGGCGGATTAACCCCACTGTGCCACTGGAGACACTAGTTATAATAATAGAGTTAACATGCATGATAAATGATTGCCGATTCGTTCTGCATAGAACCCAAAAATAGTTTCGTATTGTACATTGTTTTTTTAAATAATGCTTTTTTAGTAATGTATTTTTTTCTTTTCAATGGAGCCTTGGAAAATTGTAAGAAAATTTTTCTCTACGTTAAATGATTAGGACTTCATAAAATAACGCTATAATTTGTCAGCGGCCGGTCAGGAAGCCAAGCCAATACTTAAAAAGCTATTTTGTGTTTAACGTAAGCCAAGCGAGATTAGATCTTCATGCCTTGTTTTAAATATTAAAACACTCGCGATGATGGATCAGTTTCGCAGCGGGAGCTTTTGTAGCCCTTTCCTATACTAATCCACCTTCGTTTTCATCTTTTAAAATATATTATTTACGTAATTGTTCTGACAGCGTCTTTTATCTTTTGTTTATTAATACGTAAATTTTCGTAACAACAACTTCGTTCATTAGTCAAAAACAGGCTGTCAAATTATGACCACAACAAAAGAGACAATTAAACTGAAGTAAACGGGGAAGTGAAACCCAGTATTCAATTATAACAAACCGTTTCAGCCATAAAACAATAATCAATAGATTTCTACAGCGGTCTTCGCTACGCTTTACTGTTTTACTGGCCCCAAAACACTTGTTCGGTGTCGAATCAGCTTGAATTGTAGCGCTTATATGCACTAAACATAATCTTCTTCCTACCTTCATCCCATTTCCTAATTCCTTAGCATTGGTAGGGTCCGCTACTTAAGCCTAACGATTTGGCGAAGACACTGATTTGTACATGGAGCGACTGCCGTCAGATATCCACAGATCAGAGAGAAAATAAGAGTTTTGTTAAGTTAGGCCATACCTCTTTCGAAATATAATGTCTACGACTAACGGGTTGCCTCAAGATGTGTTCCTTCACCGACGTGCAAATGATAAATACCAATATGTACATTGTTCGAAAACATGAATTTAGAGGAATATGCTCAAACCATAACTCGAACCATCAGTAGGTCAAAAGTCTGATACTCTTCTTCTTTCCACTAGGCTATCACTGATTCATGAACTAAACTAATAAACATAATCTATACCTATAGTAGACGTTTGGGGGGGGGGGGGGGGAGGAGTTTTGTTGTAGAAAACTTTATTGTACAATAACTAACATAGCAATATAATAGTACATGGTTTGGTTAAAAATACTACTGTACAATGACGGACTTATCCCATTTGGGATCTCTTCCAGCTTGGAGAGGATTTAAGGAACAATGTAACTAAAATGTAGATGTAAAATGTAGATACTACAATCAAAAAAATAGGTACATAATTGTATGAAGAAAAGCTTACAATTGAATGCGAAGTAAACCAAGATAATGATATTTGAAAGAGCGACAACTAGAACGAACACGTGAATGAGATTTTATATCTTGGAAGTGCTTTAAGCAGGTATGGAAAGTACAACGCTGATGTGTAGAGACGAGTGAATGTAGGGAATAGTGTAAATGGAGCCTTGAGTAAATGCTAATAATCCGAACGCTAACTTATGGAAGTGAACGGTGGGTAAGGCAGAGAGAGCATGAAAGTAGAATAAATACGGGCGAGATGCGAGCATTGAGTAAAATTTGTGGCGTAATGCTTGCTAATCGCGTTCACAATAATGATGTAAGAAAGGGAGTTAGTCTGAAAGAGAGTATCGGTCTTAAGATAAGAAAGGACATGCTTCGTTGGTTCGGACATGTGAAGAATACAATTAGTAACGAAACAGATAAGCAACGGGAAAGTGAAAAGGTGTTGGCACCGAGAAAAACCAAGACTCACCTGCCATGACCAAATTGAACGTGTTTCATCAGAAGGCGATATCAGGAGCCCTAGGAAAGGTGAGCGTGAATGAAAAGTGCTAAAAATGTTAAAGAATCGAGTGAGGTGCGTGTCTTATGGTGCTCGGTTCTCTCTTCCAACCCCGCAAGGGACCTGGCGTGAAGATATATATACATACGAGTAACCTAACAGACTCGAATTTTACACGTTTTGAATGACGCGTTGTTACCAGTTCCATCAGTAGATAATAATAAAAAAGAGAGAATCCTTTGATCATTTTGTCACGGAAAAAGAATCGCTGTGTATTGCCTCCTACTTACACCGCCTTAAGGCACTTAAAGCTGGCAAAAGGCTGCTATAATAGCTCCGGGTGGACAAACAGGACGGCTTGGTCCACAAACGATTGAGTGCGCAAAACCCTACTGACGACTGACTGTAACAAGGGACTCTTTTAATAACATTGAATAGTTTAAATCGCAGTCCCTTGTCATGTCTTTCTGTGCGTTTGTTTTTGACACTGTCTGATGAATTTGTTGCGGTTATTTCCATTTGCATTTATCTTCTCAAACAGAAAACTCGTGGAGTCACTATTGGTAAATAAGCTTTAACTGGACATATGTATATATATATATATATATATATATATATAAATCTATCTATCTATAACTTTACGACAAATCCCTTGCGGCGTGGATAGAGAGAATTGAGGGCCACATAACTAACTTCTTTAATATTCATTGTTCTTCTGTGCATAACAAGAGCAATGAATATTAAAGACGTTCACCCGTTTTTGATGCTCGTGACATCACCTTCTGATAAAACACGATCAATTTGATCATGGTAAGTCTTGACTTTCCTCGGCTCTTACGTTCTTCAACTTTCGGGTTGTAACTGTTTCGTAATTCTTTCTTGTCACATTCTTTCTGCATGTCTGAACCAATGGAGCATTATTCTTCTCATTTTAACACGACTCTCTCTTTCAGACCAACTCTGTTCCATACATCGTTGCGAACGCCACAAATTTTGCCTTAGGCTCGCATATAAATATATATTTATGTATATGGAAATAAATAGATGTAATAGACATAAGCAGTGCTAACTCAGTTGATAAAGACCCGACCTATTTTTTTTATACCTTAAGGTGGCAAACAAGCATACGGTCTGCCTGATGGTAAGTAGTTACCGTAGCCTATGGACATTTGCAACACCAGGGGTGTCACTCTTGCGTTGCCGACCTCTTGCGTTGAAGAACCTCTTCACGCCTTGCTTGAAGAACACCATAGTGTAGTCCCTTAGGAAAACCTCGGCAGGGAGCTCATTCCACAACTTAGAAGTTCTCGGTAGAAAGCTTCTCAGGGACCGCACAGTACGCGACCATTACGGATGCAGTGTATGAGGATGAACTCCCAAACGTCGGCGAGCAGTGCGATTATAAAACGAGGCTGTTGGCATGATATCGAACAACTCCTCAGAACACAACCCATTGTACGGTGGATCGGTATTTTATTCGACGTTCGCTTACTCGATATATGGTGGCTGGTACATTCGGGTTTTCAGATTTATGTACATATTTGTAATTGTCACTTGCTCCGCGGTAAAGAAAATGATCCTTAGAAAACTCGTACGTCCAAGAAATTGTATTACGTAAGTCGTGTGTCTTACGTAATATAATTTCTTAGACATGCGAACTGACCTAAGAAAGGTCTGGTTTTCCCTATAGGTTATGGAGGTCTGCCAGTAGTCGCTCTGTGTCAAAATCAGTCAACATCATAGAGCGAGCGCTAATCCCGATCGCATCCTACGCTTTCACCCAGGATCCGCTAAAGGAAATCATTTGGCGAAGATACTGCCAAATCCTTAGGCATAGGCAAAATCGGTATCCTCACGAAATCTATAGGCTTAGGTAGCAGACCTTGCTAATCTTAATAGAAGAGAGTAAAAGGATAACGCTAGGAAAAAGATAGAGACGGATGGATAGAGTTTGTCTGGCTACCCCGCAAGGGACATGGCGTGAAGAGATCTTTATATAGATAATTCTTCGTTTATATAGATAATTCAAACGGTTGGAACGATCTTGATGATTTTTTTGTGGGTTTGTGAGAGGATCTCTGAATGGGTTACAGTCACAATTGGACCCGATGGGTGATGCTGCAATCTGATATATTTTTTTTCAATTTAGAACCCGGTAATAGCGCCCGGGTAGGAGGGAGTCAGGCATACAAGCATACGGCCCACCTGACGCAAAGCTGTTACCATAACCTATAAACGCTTGCAATTCATGAAGTATCACTCGCGCGATGCCACCCCTACTGCTAACACAGCAACACCTTAGGAGCTTACAGCCAACGTCAACCTCCATCAACGGCGTGCTCTTTGCACCCTCTGATACAAAATAAGTGTCTCGAGAGCAAACATAGCGGAAACCACAACCTCACCTACGACTCCCTAGATTCTATACCTATTGTTCGTTTAATAAACCCTTGCCGGTGTTTATATTGTGTCTTTTCTACTTCTCCTCTTGTAAATACCGCTCCTTCTTGCTCCTGGGGCACTAAACCCTGCGACAACCTAACAAAGGTAAGGTTGATTTTCCCTCTGGGAGCCCAGACGACGGAGACGGCTGTGGCTCCATGTTATGATTAGTATCTTCGCCAAATCCTTAGGCTTAGATAACCGACCCCGCTAACCCTAAGCGATTGAGAAACGGTATAATGCTAGATAGAAGATCAATGTATTATAGAATATTATATAGGCTTATTATCATATTCATGAATATGTAACTGACAAAGATGTATGGAAATAACTCAGCACAGACGACCGCTTCTTAATTCTTAATAATAAAATTTAATTTTACTATTTGACATAATTATTGTATATAAGTAATAAATTCATGTCAATATGCTGACATGAATTAATTGTAATATCTAATTGACGATTTGATAAGAGACCTATATTGGCGAATGAAAGACGAATGTATGTAGAAAGGCTTACTACTGAATGCGAAGAAAACAAAGATAATGGTATTTGAAAGAGAAGAATCCAGAACTAATGTAAGGATTACGATTGATGATGAAGTGTTGGAACAAGTGGATGAGTTTGTATATCTTGGATGCGCTTTCAGCAGGGATGGAAGGTACACCGCAGATGTGGAAAGACGAGTAAGTGCTGGGAATAGTGTGAATGGAGCGTTGGGAAAACTTCTTGGCAGTAAAATCCTGAGCCAGAAGGCACAACTCGCTATACACAATGCAGTGTTGGTCCAACGCTAACTTATGGAAGCGAGAGTTGGGTATGGCAGAAAGAGCATGAAAGTAGAATAAACGCGGTATAAATGCGAGCGCTGCGCAAAATTTGTGGCGTAAGGCTTGTAGACCGTATTCGCAATGATGATGTTAGAAATAGAGTTGGTCTGAAAGAGAGCGTCGGTGTTAAAATAAGAAGAGGCATGCTCCGATGGTTCGGCCATGTAGAAAGAATGCAAGATGAAAGAATGACGAAGCAGATATACAATGCAAAAGTGGAAGGATGTAGGAGCCGGGGAAGGCCAAGACTTACCTACCATAACCAAATTGGTCATGTTCTATCAGAAGGTGATGTCAGGAGCCCTAGAAACCGGCGTGCGTGCATGAGAAGAGCAATGAATGTTAAAGAAGCGAGTGAGATATGTAAGGATCGAATCACATGGCGCTCGGTTCTCTCTGCCTACCCCGCAAGGGATTTGGCGTGAAGTTATAGATAGATAGACCCATATTGATCAAATTTCTTTCGGCATTTCTTCTTCGCCAATGGTTATTTCCGAAATGCTAACAGTTTAATAACATACAATAAGATTATATTTCAAAGTATATACGACGTGTCTAAGTGCCCGCCAGGGTTCAATGGCAAGTAAAGAATTTTTATCTAAAATTTTTATCATTTATCTCTATATATATTTAGGTTTTAATGTGTTCATGTTTATTATGGCATTAATGGCAAACTGTCAATCAATCGCTTCCATTTTTAATTTTGGCCCTTTTATTGACCGCTAGTAAGTAAAGCCGTGTTCACACCAAATGTAAACTCTTTGTGCGCATATCCTATACACATTGTATAGGAAACGTGGCATATTAGAAAAATTAACAATCATAAATGAACACGTTATTGCTAATTCAGATTCAGTGACGTAAGGTCAGAACAAATCAATATAACACTTACTGCATAAATTGCTTATTAACTGCATAACTACCACTAAACAACGATGATTTAAATTGTTCTTTGTTATGGTACAAATATTTATAAGTGTGGTCAAAGCATTGTTCTGGGCTTGTCCGAAAAGAGCTTATCAAATGTAGTGACGATCGACGGGATCTATCGGAACCAGTTTATATCTTGGTTGGCGAGGGACGACGAATGACTCTCGTAATCGGGTTCATCTCGAATGTTCGCTTGCGTAACTTCCGTCAGCAGAATTTTATGTGCGCCGAAGTCGCTATGGGATGGTGTGCCAACCACTGCCTTTTGGAGGCTTAGATGGGGGACGGTTATAAACTTCGAAACGGGGTCGTAGTAACTGAAGAGTTGCTCTAATGGCATTACGCCAAAAAATCCACAGCCAATAGTAAAAAGAGGGTTCAATTAGATTTTTAATTAATGCAATGTCTCAATGTATAAAACAATTGCATTCACTGCAGCGATAAGAAAATGCAGACCAGCTAATGAATTAATACAATTTTGTCTATTTATATCTTCACGCCAAGTCCCATACGGGTTTGGCAAAGAGAAAAGAACGGCATAAAGGAAGTAAAAATCGTAAGTAAAAAAAAAATGCCTCAGGCAAACCACTGCAGTACGCTTTTTGAGGCATTTTCTACCACGTACGGTGAAATTGTAGAATAAATTACCCTCAGCGGTGTTTCCGAATAAATACGATATCTAGGGCGGTGGCGACCACTTACCTTGAGGTGAACTCCATGCTCGTACCCCCCCTATATAATATAAAAAAAGAACACGAAAATTAGGTCGAAGTTACGAACTAAAAAAGTAATACAAAACGTACGCCTATTTACAAAAATATGTTCTATTACGTAACTACACATTATACATTATGCAGATGGTCTTAAAAGCCAATGCAGACAAAATGTCGAAAATGGTGTTCCTGTGAGTAAGTAAAGTTACCAAGAAGTTAGTAATACGCAGACGATACTTCTGACGTTGCGAGCCTCTATACCTTAAGAGAGGTAGAGCGCATCAAAGCAGTTCGTCTGGGGGAGTACCTCCACCTCACAGAAAACCGCAGCCAAATAACAACTCCCTAAAGGGTTGTTGTGTTCCTGCGTATGAGTGAGGTCACCAGTAAGCTCCCAAGGAGTGGCTGTGTAAGCAGCAGAGGAGGCATCGCGCGAGTGATACTTAATATATCTCAAGCGTTAATAGGCTACGGTACCCGTTATACATCAGGTGAGCCGTATGCTTGTATGCCACCCGACATAGTATAAAAAAAACCAGATACGGTGACAAACAACTTCATGTCAGGCATATAGGACGCTACTGGCTATACGAGTAACTAAAAAAACATAGAGCTATCTGCAAAACTGTCTGATATGTCAAGAAACTAAATCTGTACCACGGAAAAGTAGTAGGTAACTATAGTGCGGAATAAACATTATCTGGAACCTGATGTACATCATTTGGATTTTTTATAACACAGCTGTACACCAATAAGGTTCCAATACATTATAGAACTGCATTAATGAATGTTGTATATAATTTATATGAAAATAAATGCTCCATAGATATAACCTCAAATACATGTCTCTTATTGTATTGTGTTAGTTATATCGAGACATATTTCAGAGGAAGGCAATATTTCAAATTGTTATTATACTATTACAATGTAAGTGATTGCTTTAAATAAAGCATCAAGTTACAAGACTTATCTCTTTGTATTAAGTCGGAAACTCAAGCAAACTCCTTGACTACTCATTCAATAATGAAGGGTCTTTCGTTTCATTAATGGCGGGTAGTGATTGCTAATTGAGTCCAATCTCATTAGCGGGGTAGACTATTCAAGTACTAGTTAATAATCTCAAAGCTTTATCGTATCGAGAGCTTTATTAAGACTTACATTGAATTGAATTTTAAGAAAACCTTATAAATTTATTATGTATGCTAACATCATTATTATATTTGCATGTTTTGACACAACCCAGCGATTCCATATAAAACAGTGAGTTTCAAGCTACAACTCGTAGAGAAATGCTACGAATATATCTGTCGCAGATAAATAACGATACCGGAGGTTTCACGAAATCCCTAGGGATATCAGGAAATCATGGTAAATGTCGAATACCTTTTCTTTCACGTCTTCTTACTAAAAATATATAGTGATATGACAAACAACTAACATATATTTCAGTGTTACGTCATATGTTACGTATATCATAGAATAAAATACGAGCCACGCCTCTGGCTCGCTTCCACGAGTGCCGGTTTGCGGCCGGGGCGTTGGTATAATAGAGATCAAATCGATTTTAATTGTGAATTATTTTAAAAATTTTAAACGATAAAGATAGAGAGATACGCCGTTATGGGCTGCAAATAGCATTAAAAATAATAATCAAGATTTTGTTATCGTTGAAGAATATTAATCAGCGACAATTTTGAATAATATACATTCCATAAGAGTCTCGAATATTACTATGGAAATAAATATAATGTAATAATGGATGTGCAGAGTGACGCGAAGGGATCGCGTAAGCTACTCCCGCATTAGCGGCAGCCTTCGTATCCGTGACATAGCAGACAAACTGCAAGAGTGTCGCCAACGCTGGTACGGCCACATCTTACGAAAACCGGCAAGTAACGTGGGAAACAAATGTCTAGCCATGCCACCTCCGCCAGGTCCCGGCAGAAGGGGCAGACCCAAGAAGTGCTGGCTAGATGTGTCGTGAGGGATGACATGCGTGTCAATGATCTCACTATGAGAGATGCCGAAGACTGCGCGAAATGGAAAAGCAAAAGTCGGAAAGCCCTGGGCTCCGAAGCGGAAACGTAGGACGCGACCGGGATTAGCGCTCGGATGACGATGATTGAAATTATTTCAAATGAAGATGACTATTGTGTTCTCGTAGAGTACCATGGACAACTGGACATGGTGGACGAAATTACTATTTTCTCTAAAATGTTTCATTTACTCATTGAAAATTTTCAGAGAACATTGTATTTTCAATTTTGTTTTATCGGACAATACTTTTACTACTATACTAGATTCTGTTAAGTGAAATGATGTATCACTGAATTTATGTTAGCATTATGACTGATCTCTGTATATTTTAATAATAAGATGGAATAGAAAAGGTTATTCGACATCTGCCATGATTTCGTAAAATCGCTGGTATCCTGATTTCCCCGCGATATGTCTAAACTGCTAGTGAGAGAAGCTACGACTCATACAAAATGCTATGAATATCGCTAAACTGCTACGACTGGAAGTTACGTCTCGAAACAATGCCACGAATGAAAAGAAATATAGAATGCTATTACTTTGCCTAAACAACTAGATATGTAACCTACGTCTCGTAGAAAAAGCTACGAATGTAGCAAAACCTTCAGTGTCCAATATAAAATAAAAACTGGTTAAGCGCAAGTTGGATTCGCGCACATTGTGTTTCGTACCACTACTTGAAATATATATTTGTTACATACATATACACCAAATTTAATAAAAATGAGAACATCACTTCAAGCGCCAACAGTAGTAAATGACCCTTTAAAGTACAGTGATACCCTATGGACTTTTGCAACTAAGAGAGTGCCGAACACGCTTTGCCTTCTTCGCTGAACGAAACAATGAATTACAATCGCATCTAGGCAGCCTCTCTCACTGTTCACATTACTTGCTTACAATAACCCTTCAGAACTATAAAAAGCAAAGTCATTGTACGATGCACAGTCTACGAACCAGTTTCGGTTTAGAATGAGCATAAAGATAAACCGTTTGGAAGCTCCGCAATATTCACTCGCTGTCATTCTCCTCAACATAGGTATTGTAGTATCGAAAGGAGTTATTTGAGGTTGTTTTATGCATATGGCGACACCTTTCAGTTCACACTTTCGCTGTCGTTTCAAAATACCTGGAGCACTCGAAAGTACACAATAGTTCATATTTTCACAGATAAGTTGCTATAACTATACTATACAACACGACATAATAAAAGGTTATATATATAGTTCACATTGCTTTCTGAGTTGAAAAGAAGTTGGTCTGAAAGAGAGCGTCGGTGTTAAAATAAGAAGAGGCATGCTCCGATGGTTCGGGCATGTAGAAAGAATGCAAGATGAAAGAATGACGAAGCAGATATACAATGCAAAAGTGGAAGGATGTAGGAGCCGGGGAAGGCCAAGACTTACCTACCATGACCAAATTGGTCGTGTTCTTTCAGAAGGTGATGTCAGGAGCTCTAGAAACCGGCGAGCGTGCATGAGAAGAGCAATGAATATTAAAGAAGCGAGTGAGATATGTAAGGATCGAGTCACGTGGCGCTCGGTTCTCTCTGCCTACCCCGCAAGGGATTTGGCGTGAAGTTATAGATAGATAGACATTGCTTTCTGCTCCTAGTGCATACTTTAGTTGTAAAAGCTACGACGCGAACGGAACGCTACGAATATTTGTAGTCTACTAAACGACGACTAAAATAATGCTACGAATTTTATCAATCTCCTACAAAGAGATTTACGGTTACGATTTGTAAAGAAGGACTCACTGACTTTTTTATGATTGACAGATATTTTCTAGACTAATCGCAGATACGACTCGTAGAGAATGCTATTAATGTGGCTATTCTTCTAGAACTGGAACTATATGTTATATGTTTCTCGTAAATGGTCGGGCTTATTTTGATGCTCTTTTTAGGTTCCAAAAGTTAAATGGAAATTTTGCACAGTTACGCAATGTGCTGACTTCCACATACATGAATATTAATATGTTGTTTTTTATGCAACTGCATGCAAAAACAAAATGCAATCGATTAGAGAGAGAGAGAAAGGAAGAGAGCTCGAAATGTTCTGTAAAATTGAAAATAACATTTGAACAATAAAGATGTAAATTACCTCATCTAAACCTCGGAGTACAAACCCGACTCACACTTGACGGTTTACCGTTTATGTGCCATATTATTATATATTTAAATTTCTTTGTTTTATAATTTTCCGCTCTGTACCGTTACTCCTATATACGTTAATAAATACATAAATAGTTTCTTGAAATATTGTATTTATTCAAGTCGTAACAACAACATTGACTACATTATTCTTATATATATCTTATACATCATAGTAATCGGAACAAAAATGGAAAAATCATCAACAAAATATTTAGAACTATCGGCCAAATTGTTAGTAGTTATTAACATATTTAAAGTACATAAGTAA
The DNA here is from genome assembly GCA_947507595.1 of Pyralis farinalis. NCBI lineage: Eukaryota > Metazoa > Arthropoda > Insecta > Lepidoptera > Pyralidae > Pyralis > Pyralis farinalis. Next base: position 8,029,358 of record OX382270.1, read on the forward strand.
AGCAAAACATCCCAAATGAAAACTACGAGTAAATCATGTGTTGCAAGAGAAAGGAAAGAAAACAATATCATTACCAATGTAGTGGCCTTAATACAAAGGTAGTAAAGTCAGAAGAATTGATTTTTAAGACCCATTTTCCAATCTATCTCAGGTTGGAAAATGAGAATATAATATCCTAATTATTTTTGTTATGCATACCAACATCCAACTTACATCTATGTACAGTGGACTGTGTATGGAAATGTGTATGGAAAATTGGATAGTTTTCGCTCTAAATACTAACTAAAGTAGGTACTTAGTGATTAGCTTTCATTAATAGATTTATAGTTAATAGATAAGCAGTAATATCCAAGTAGATAAGAACTGACCCTGTGACCGACAGGTCCTCGGTTCGAGTCCTGGCATGTACCAGTAAATTCGTGTTTTCTGATTTATGTACATATTTGCAATTATCACTTGCTCGGCGGTGAAGGAAAACGTCGCGTTGTGAGGAAACCCGTGCAGGTCCAAGAAATTGTATTTCGAATGACTTGTGACCTACACCTAAGAATGAGCTGGTTTTCCATCTGGGTTGTGGAGGTCAGACTCGCGGTAGTCGCTCCATGTAACCCAACCCGAGTCTAACCGGAGTAAAACCATTCAATGTATCAATGTATCTTCACATGTTCTACGAGATATTGTCCTCCTAACAGATGCTACAATGATGAATGAAATGATGAAAACACTATTTAACCCAGCCTCTTCAACAAATCTACAAAATTTTGCCCAATCGGGAGCAAAAGTTCGGTCGTTAATAAAAATTTAAATTTAAAAATATTTTGACTATTTTAATAAACATTACCGTATCTAGAAAAAAATAAGTACAATTAATGAACAAAATACGTTTGCCTACTCGTATATCCGTTAAATCTACGAGTATAATAAAACAATCACAATACTAATAAAATTAGTCCTGGGTGGATACGACTGCGCAAATAGGTCTTGTCATTAAGTAACCCACAAAAGTATTTGATAAATAAGTATTTCATTTAACAATTTAATAACTTTATAACTAATACGAATAGCAGATTTTTTATTAATGTTATTGAAAATATTTCTAAGTTTTTATTTTATTGATTACTTTACAATTTATAGCACACTGCAAGTTTTTCTACACTCGTTACGAAACGTTACATTGGTAATTACATGTAATTTTTCAAACCTGCTTTGTGTGCTTCTACCACCAATTAGTTCAAGCGAACTAGCGTTGGCTGGCACCCGCCCACTTCCGTTAGCAGATGCACCATTCCGTAATCTTTGCCTCGGCGGCTGCGGTCGTACTCGCGATTGCCCGCTACTGGAACAGAAACCGCATGCACCCGCCACCGTTGCTGCCAGGCCTGGTCGTCGCTGCGACACGTGTTATGCATCCTAAGGCGCGGTGAATGTTAATCGTTAAAATAATACGGTGCATACGGTTTCTGCTCCAGATCGCGCAAAAAGCAATCGCGAGGACGACCGCAGCAACCGAGGCAGGGACTACCGGAGCAGCCATGGCAGCTACGCCATGTTGCATCTACTATCGGCAGTGGGTGGGTGAACTAATGGTGGCAGAAGCACACAAAGCAGGTTAGACTAGATTACATGTAAATTTGAGTTTTGCAAAATAATGCCTAAATCTATTAATTATTTTTATTTAAAATAGGTATCTATTAACGTACTAAGAGTAGTGAAATAGGACGCAAAATTATGGACCAAACAAATGTAAATTATAAAAGAAAGAAAGTTATATATGTTTGTCTACTTCTGGAAATGTTCCAATTTTAAAACTGCAGTTTCACAAGGAACATCATTCTAGAAAGCAGCAGTTGCGTAATGCAAATCCATACAACTTTTCAGTACAGTTTAACCGAGAAAAGTTTTGCAATGCGATATTCATAAAATTGGAAGCTAAAAGCGTCGTATGAAAATTGGTTAAAACTTAGGGAGGCAAGCTGTATACTAATTTTAAAAAATAATTTCTCGCCATATTTTATCGAAATTTTGAGTTGGTTCGTGTAACTTGTAGTTATTTTATTAAAAATGATTGATACGAGTAGTGGTGATAGTGTTATTGAAAATTTAACGCGGTCAGAAATAACCGATGCTGCTATGGAAACAGCAAAATCTTTTTTAACTTCCCAATAGATCTCAAAAGAAGTATAAAAAATGCTATTCCTTTGTTACACTTTTGTTTCATTAACCTATAATTATTTTTATTACTAAACGTAATGCAATTTCTTAATGAAACGCGTTATGAAATTTATTAGTAGGAGGGTGTCAGAGACAGAAGTAAAGCAGCAGTAGAACATAACTTAGTAACTGTTTTATTTATGTGCGCAAGAACTGTATGGAACGCTCGGTGCGCGTATCCAACTGGCGCTTGACCGCTTTTTTTATCGTTATTTATATACTTTGTCACCCCATAGTACCTTTTTAAGATACATACAAGCCTATAATGATCTGTGGAGATAAGGATTCTAACGACATTCCATACATCAAACTCACATACAATATTAACCCTGAAACATAATACTACAGTTCTGGCTTCGTACATTTCGGATGTTGTATATTTATTTATATTGTCCCACTTTTTTGTTTAGTATTTATTATATTAGTACTAATTGTTTAGTATTATGGGACGAGCTTATATCTTACAAGGTTTGAGCTTATGAAGCAAATACCATGATCTAGGTATGTTGATAGGTGCATTTTATAAAGTGAACTGCAATTGGCGCGTGGCAAATGCTTCGAATGCAGGCACGCTGCGCCTGTAATGCGAACTACGTTTTTAATATCGCAGATACACATTCATAACCAGCAGGACTCCTACATCGATAACAAAAATGCGAAAAACTCTTTTGACTCATTTAAAAAGGACAAGGTTCTTAGTTGGACTCGTTCTGTATTGTTTTGCGTAAGTTATTTTATTTTTTATTTTATTTATTTTACACAATAAGAATTAATGACATGGATAAAGCTGGGTCTTTTTAGCTACGAATCGGCGGAGGCCAGTGTTTTCAAGTCGCTCGAAACTCTCTGACTAAGCCTAACGACTGTAGTCTATCGACGACAGCATAAGCAACATCGACCGTGTTCTGCCTACAGGTTTATATCTATTTCGAGTTGTCCGTACTTTTCAGAGCACGTTATGTCGCTCCGGTGAAGTTACGACTCCACTTAAGTGATTTTAAACAGAATGTAATAAATTGATACAACAAAACTAAATGTTTGTCTGAATACTGAAATGCACACGAACTTGTTAATTTGGTGAACATTTCAGTATTTTACAACATTTAGTTTTTCTTTTTTTGTAGTATAGGTTCAGTCTAGTTTAACTAAATACAAACATTGTAAATGTTAGTAATTATGGAAAACGTGTTTTTGTGATAGAAGTTCACAACAAAAACATAATTTTCATTACCGATTGATTGGTCTCATACAAATAAAATAACTACTAGGTACATTGTCCATTTTCACAAATTTAAGTCTTTGTAATTATTGCCTGCCTCTTTGTTACTTTACATGACTCAACCATCAAATAATCACAACTACATTTACAAACAGGTAACCTGATGAACAACATTTAGTGTATCCTATAAATAGCCTTCCTGTTAACCCGACATGCTCACAGGATCGCAACAATCCTTTAAAAAAAAATATTTGGCGCCGTCTTCTGAAAGTAGAGTCACTTCCCTAGTAGGACTGCTAACAAAGCAATGAATGTCCATGTGACTTTAGCTCTTTTTATACAATTCTTTAAAATAAACATGTTTCCTGATATTACTGATATACCTAATTGGTAGGGTGTATTATACTTGCACGCGAGGTCAACGTACACTACCTTGTTGCTTTTAAAGTCCTGAAAACATTTTTTTTATTGGCTCACTAAAAATAGAGCCTAATGGAGTCGTGTATACATGAAGTGTTCATTATTAAAGGCACTAGGCCAGGTAAACGCTGAAAATCGTCGCGCCAATTCACAGAAAGTAGAAACAACACGCAATATCTATTACTGCATTGTAGAATCATTTAAGAATTTATAATAAACTAGCTGACCCGGCGAACTTCGTACCGCCTCAGGGTCAATAAATGGTGTGTTAACTTATTAGATGGTATAAATTCTTTTAACACTTATTATCCTATTCCCGACGAAGACAAATCCAAAAACACAAAAATCATAAAAATCCGTCCAGCCGTTCTTGAGTTATAAATGGTGTAACTAACACGACTTTCTTTTATATATATAGATATGCCAATTCGTACTTGAGATATCATAAAAAAAGAATTTCATATAAAGAGTATGAGAAATGTAATTTACTTCTTTTTTTTGTTATTTTTTCCATGTTTTAATACTTATTATCCTATTCCCGACGAAGACAAATCCAAAAACACAAAAATCATAAAAATCGGTCCAGCCGTTCTTGAGTTATAAATGGTGTAACTAACACGACTTTGTTTTATATATATATATATAGATATAGATAGATAGACGTAAATTTGTAACATAGTTTGAATAACTAAATCTAGGGTGAAAACAAGAAAGTAGATAAAACGTACCATGTGTGAGTATATTGATGGTCTCGTTGTGAAAATAGAACAGACTGCCCACACACCCGCCCCATCCTTGCAGCGGGCGGTAGCCGGTCAGCACGTATGGATTGAACTGCAGGTGCTGCGGCATATCTCGCCAGTGCAGCAGCTCCACTCCAGCGCTGCCGCTGCCCCCGCTGCCTGGCGTCTCGCCCACATCCCTATTTTTGCCGTCGGTTCCGTCCGACTCGCCTACGTTTAAGTCGGAACGCTCCGGGCCCTCATTATCACAGATACGCTCTAACGACTTTTTCCTCTTTTTAGGTCCTTTGCCGTTCACTTCTTGAATTGACATATCGAACATTTTTGTACATGTATCAGGTACGCTCTGAAAGTCTCTCATAACAGCGTGCTAGCGAAACGTTCGCGGCACTGAGGAGAGGGAAGCTGCGACGCGGTCCCCTGCACTGGTGTGTTCTGTACCCGCATGGCCGGCGGGCTTCGATCAGATTTTGTACAAATATCACAGCTACAGCATTGAGCGGGACCTCGCCGGGCGTGCAGTTGCTCCGTCGCCAGGTTTTCAGTGAAGGTGTGCGTGTGGTGGGTGCGAGCGGCCGCGCGGCCCGCTCCGGCGATGCGGCGTGGGGGCGCGGCGGAGCAGGCTTGGCGGGAGCGCGCGACTGGCCGGGCGCCGCCGCGCGCCCCGGCCGCAACCCGCCCGCCCCGTTCGCCGCCCTAGCCCCGCAGATTTGCGCACTGCGCAAACCCGATCAGCTGATTCCCGCCAGAAGGTCGGGCCAATCCCTTACTCACGAGCGCACTTTCACTCATCGTTAAATCGTATTTCCCTGCATGCCGTAATGAAAGTATTTCGTTTAAATCGTAATCGAGTGACGTTCAACTTGTTTTTTATTCAAGAAATTAACAAAAAAAATTAAGAATCATTCTAAGAACAGCTAAAACATATATATTATTTAACACTACCTATCCTATATGTTAATTTCTCCCTAATTTTCTGTGCGTTAGCTCATAGGTTCAACTAACATGGTTCTACGACGATTGACCCTTTATGTAGTGACCCACTATTAAAATTTGATTTTTGTTTTCGTAATATGATGTAATACCTTGTTACATATTCATATGAATCGTTAGAGCCGTTTCAGAGATACACTAATTAGGTGGTAAAATACGACGTATTGTGAGTGCAAGGCGCCTTCATGCGCAGTCAAGTGGTTTATTGGTCTGGATCCACAATGATCGATTTTGTGCCGTTTGCATCCGACGACTCATTGCAGAGGCCAACATACTCTCTGTAAATCGGGTTAGAAACTGATATTGTTTACACTGCGAATTTCAGTCGATAGCCAGCAAAAGCCTTCTGAGGGTAACTTTAAAATGGTATTGTCTTAGGTTTTCGCGATTGTTACACATTGAATTAAACAATTTTTAACGGAAGTCTCGTGTGTTTTATTTATTTTGTTGAACCTGACGTTTCGAACGCTTTGCAGCGTCCGTGGTCGCAGGAAGAAGGTGGTATTTGTCTTACATTAGTTATTCAATTATTACATCTACCGACATGGATGGATTAATTATATATGTTCAGATTCACTCAAAAATCGCTCACAGTGACCGAACGTTTTTTAGTAGATCTCTGGGGTTGTGACTTGATTATTTTTAGGACTGGATCCCAAGCAGGTGGTACTTGCCAACCATCTTCTCTATTGAAATTGGGGTGTTTTCTTATTTCAATAGCCTCGCGCAACATTCTAACTTTAAAATGGTTTGGCGTGGATTTACACTTCAAAATGATAGTAAATCCATAGAGATTTAGTTACCAATCAATGTAATACCTATAGCTGTATGAGATAGTGCATCCGTTTAGAGAAAATAAATTAAGAAATATAAACCGGTGCCGCAATTACTTACATTGAGGCTTCAACTCCCACTGCTCACAATAGGTTTTATTCTCTTTAAACCTCACACTCAGACTTGCGTTCAATAACAATAAATTCCTATTTCTTATATCAGATAAAAAAAATGAAGCTTATTTAGGTAGGTCTTACTCGTTGGCCCAAAGAGTCACTTTTTTTAAATAACTTCTTTTTGTATCTTAATCATTTCTAAAAGTTAAAAATTTTCTTTTTTGATTAAAATACTAGCGTTTCGGAAATTACCATGGATTAAGGTTATTAGAAAAGAATAATGTATTTCCGTGTAATGGGAGCGGTACCAGGATGAGAGGCGACCCCCTCCTCCTTCTCCCCTGTACTCGTGCCAAGCGATTCAGATTTTTTGCTCCTTTTTGCCACAATGGGCGTCAGTATTCCAAGCTCTAAGAGCAACAAAAAAAAAGAAAAGCTGCACCGCTTGCCCGACTCGGAGCGGTGAATTGAGATACTACGTAATATGGGTCTCATCGGCTCTCCGCAGGTTATTCCGTCATTATTGTGAAGGTGTTGCCATGAGGTATAGGCTAAAATATAACTACGCTAATTTTGCGATGAAAATGAAGTAATGTTGTATTGCAAAATTGCAAGCAATAATAAGTATCTGAACGACAGAACTACGTTCGAAGTTTTCTTTATAAAATAAACCTATCTGAACTTAAAACATTAAAAACAAAATTTAAAACATATAAATCGTCAGAGCTGTTTCAGAGATACACTAAATATTAGTATACATATATATATATAGATATATGTAATAAATTAATAATGTAATTTTTATCAACCTAACCTAAGAAAAGTCTGGTTTTCCCTCTGGGTTGTGGAGGTCTTACGGCAGTCGGTAGCAGCACGGTGGCTCAGTCGTGAATGACGCGACTTTGACACCAACGCTCGTGGGTTCGTGGCTAATTATTATTGGTCCATAATTCAGCTCAGTTAATTTAACATTTTCTTTTTGATTGGAAAATGAGACACACCGACGTCTAGGTACGTTTCGTCTAGCGCCGCCACTTTAAATAGTAATAAGTCCGGCCATAAATTCTGTTACAAATGAATATGCATTTATTAGGAACACCGTTCCTATATGAATTCTATATGTTTATCTGTGCGTTTGTCCGTACGCTTGTCTCTGTGTTTGTCTGTCGCTTTTTTTTGCGAATATTCGAATTTTGATCTAGATTCGGATTCAGCATAAAAAGTAGAAGAGGAATGTTCAGGAACACCGTTCCTATCTCTTAAGGAACATGGTCAAAATGGGCGACAAATTAAAAAAAAAATGTTATACAGGTGGCGCAATAGAACGTGCATATTTAAAAAAAATATTAAAAAATAAATACAAAAGGTATAGTTAAAATAAAAATGAGGCATTATAATGTTATAATTGAAGTTTATTTTTTTTTAATTATATCATCCAAATGATGACCCTCTCTACGACGGCACTCCTCTAACCGCAAACGGAAATTATTGAAAACATTCTTCAATAATGTCGGTGTAATTGCTGCCATTTGCACTTGCACCACGGATATTCTCTTTGAGCTGATCGATGTTCTTCGAATTATTGCTATAGACTTTGTGTTTGAGGTATCCCCACAAAAAAAAAAGTCAGCAGGCGTTAAGTCTAAGGCAAAACGTCACTGTTAACACAGAACGCTATGTTGCGATGTTGGAGGGTTTTTTGACTCCAGAACTTGAAAATTGAAGAATAGTGAATTCAAAAACTTGGTTTCAGCAAGACGGAGCTACCTGTCACACTTCAAATGACTTCATGGCGGTTGTGAAACAGTTGTTCCCTGGCAGACTGATTTCGAAAAGAGGTGATATCCTATGGCCCCCACGTAGTACAGACTTACGCCTCCTGACTTTTTTTTGTGGGGATACCTCAAAAAAAAGTCAATAATCCGAAGAACATCGATCAGCTCAAAGATAAATTTTAACTATACCTTTTGTATTTATTTTTTAATTTTTTTTTAATATGCACGTTCTATTGCGCCACCCATTATAATTGACGAGGCAGGTGTTCCTCTGGCAATGCAAGCTTGCGCATTCTCAACTGGTTGGTTTTTTATGAAGTAATGTAATCTTAATAAAACTTGTATGTACATATTTATGGAAGTCTCAGCAAAATATTAAAAAAAATCTATTCGGCCATCTTTGGCTTTGATGCAGGCCTTTAATCAGTCAGGCTACGAATCTATGGATTAACGCACTGTTTCCATGGGAAATTTAGCCACTGCTTGCTCCAGAGATTTCATAAGAGACACAATGTCGGCGTGTCATTTCGAGCAGACCATGTCGTCTAAAACTGACCATAATTTGTAGTCTATGGGGTTCAGATCTAGGCTAGACAAGGGCCAGTGTTCAGCTCTTATAAAGTCCGGAACGTTAGCTTCGAGCCAGGCTTGGGCAGTTCGTGCCTTGTGACCAGGTGCAGTCTTGCTGGAAAGTCCACGGTATGGTCCACTTTGGCTGAAGTCTTCACGAAGATTTGTTTTTGTGAAAAAGGATTTCACAAAAAATGAAGTTTTGTGACTCCTTGATAAGATACCCACCACCTAACCAATACAGACGCAGGATTATGACCACGATGTACCTTTCTGACCACTTGGGCGGCTTCTTTAGAACTGTGTGCGTACATTTTGTCATTTTGCATTTGTTGTAGTACTCTTCAATCGGGATTTTTTTTCATCAGTAAAGAGGATATTTCTATGCCTTTCACCTGCGTACCGGGACAGAAGGCCTTATGATTGATCCACTCTCTTCAACTGTAGGAATTGATTTAGGGCATGTCCTGTATATCGACGATACGCGCCGAGCTTTAGGTCTTGTTTTACTATACACGACAGAGTTATAGCGGAAATCTTCATTTCTCGCGATAACATTTTTTGTTTCGTAATGAGATTACGGCGAATTCTGGCTTTAACAGCATTAACAGGCTTTGTAGTTCTAAAATCACGCAGTCGGTCCGATCTTTTATGGCCTTCAACAGAGGAAGTGTTGGTATATCTGTCGATAGAACGATATACGAACATACGGCTGATACCAAGCTTTTGAAATGTCTTGAACATGACCGATGGCTCCATACGCACTTTGTGCAAGGCAAGCACTTCAATCCGATATTTTTCTTTAACACCCCACTCCATATTGTAATTTGATAATAAACACGAAAAAATATGTAAAACGGCGGGAAATCGAATAAGTTTTTACCATAATGAACGCGTTCCAAATGCAAAATACTTTTCTTTTTTTTAGGTTTAAGTTTCTAGGCTGTTACATAGATACTTTTCTTTTTTCAACTATTTATGGCCAGACTAATTATAATAACAATTGCTTGTTTTATGTAAAAACATGATAATATACTGTAGGTAGGTAGGTAAGACAACACTTTATCTTACACCTTATAGTATTGGTGGCATATATCTTACGAATAATATACCTAAACTAAGTTTGAACGAACATTTATCAGGCAGATAATCAAATGAAGAGATTACGATAATAGTAATTTATTGGCCTTCAATATTTAACGTTTTAACGGACAATTTTCAGCATTATCTTCACTCGTATTATAAACACGGTGACAATGACGGAAACTGTAAATATAACTTCTTATCGTGCAAAAACTATTATCACAGCGGCCGGTATTCTACATCTTTTTAACGCTGTACCATCACTGTAATACAGTTCACTTTTGTATATACAAAGATATAAATTAATTTAGTTAGGCAGAGGAGATTACACGTCCAGTGCACTTTAAGGCTTCTGTCTGAACAGGCATAGATAACTTACAGTGCGTACAGAGTGCGAGTGTATACAGTTTGTGTCAATTTGCGGTCGTAGTGTCTTAACATAAACACACTCCATGTCTTTGAGAAGAAAATTTGGTATGATTTTTTGGATTCATATTTTTGTCTATGTTAAGTTAGGGCAACCATGTTGTTTGTAAACTTTGTAGAGACTGCTATGTGCATTAAATGTGAATTCATGACTAAATAAATAATAATAAACGATTGATTTATTTATATTTTCTGTCAACACATATCATATGTTTTGTTCAAATAGGTTTAACAATTACTTTTAAATCGTCACTTATACACTTATATACAACACTAGCTAAAGCTAGCGACTTCGTACGCGCGTATTCTGGTGTCACGTGGTAGCCGCTTTTTCTACTTCTTTGTTTTTCCTCGGATTCTTAAAGTCGTATCGTAGTGTTAAATTCCTCGAAAATGGGCTATCAAATGTTAAAAGATTTTTTCAAATCCCACTGGTAATTCTAGAGATTAGCGCGTTCAAACAAACAAACTCTTTTGCTTTATATATTAGTTTAGATCACAGTACATTATAAAGTTTACAACATATCGAATACCTACTTAGAACACAACCCACTGCACAATCCGTAGAATACACAATGGGAGGCAAACTCACTCCTGTTCAAGTGCTAAATGCCGTATGTCCTAAACTAAACAGTGTCTTTCGATTACAATTCTTCCGCCCATAGACGAATATTCAAGGAACAATCCTCCTCCAGGGAGTTGTGACTTCGGTTTTCTGTAAGGTGGAGGTATTTCCCCAGACAGGCCTACCTCTCGTAACTTGACTTTCTCTTTAAGGGTACGAGTGATGTCAGTACATCCGAATGAGACAGTGGTCCTTGGGTCATGTACTGCGATTTAAAAACTGTTCATATAACGAATGTCCAAAGAGGATGGCGGCTGTAGTTAAAATTAATTAATTATTCTTAAGTAAGATTATATATAAAAATAGTTATATCCTTATTTAAACCGTTAACTAAAAACACCTTAATTTTGGAGGCCTATTCGGCGATATCCAATACAGTGAAGTGTGCTATTGGTATTTTGTTTCATCCATCTGATACATATTATGTTTCTATTATAATTTTAAGTTGTTTTTTTTTTACAATATTGAATGTCGGTTTATGAAGCCGTGACCATGTAGTTCTAGCCTCCATTAACAGTTACTGTGACAAATGTACAGATTGACTTGAATTTATAGAAAATAAATTAAGGCAACATTTATGATTATGTTATTTGCACTCAACTATTTTCAATAATTCTCAAAGTTAAGTCATAATAACCGCTGTTTGTTCAAATTAGTCAATCAATTCACGGGTAGAATCAAAAGATGATGGCATTTATATCGTGATATTAATCCTCATCCAACTAAACAGTTTCATATAGAATTGTTGTATGTCCTATTTGTAAAATACTAATTTATCTTTCTACCTATTTACCCGTGCAAAGCTGGGGCGGGTCACTAGCACAAAATGTATATGTAAAATTAAATCTCCGCTAGCCTTCAGCCCGCCGTCTCCTCAGCGTATGATTGAAAACAGCTGCTTTTGTCACCTGCTTTATCAGCTCAACAATTTCTCCAAACAATGCTGAAAAGAAAAGAAAAAAAATATATCTTACTACAATGCTCACCTCTCACAATGTATGTGGATGTGTTGCAATGCAACTGCAGCAAATGCAACGCGAGGTCCATGAACACCACGAGACCATTGACCATATTTTTTCTCACGAAGATATCAATATCCTATATATGTATCTCTATAATGGATCTTAACGCTAAGTCCCTTGCGGGGTAGGCAGAGAAACCGAGCGGCCATGACTCGGCCCTTACACATCTCAGTCCTCACTCACTTTTTTAATATTCATATCTCTTCTCATGCACGTATATAAGTCTCTAGCGCTAGTGGTATGTATGCCGCGTATGATGCTATATGTAAGTAAACTACAGTGGATTGCGTGAATTCTATAATCATAGTGTTCCGCCGGGCCGGGCCAGGCATTTGCCCAGAGCGACAAAAAATGAGAGGTGGCAAAATTTACTTGGAAATACCTAAACAGGAAATAAGGAACCAACTAGACTAGAACCTCAGAATACAGAATAAACCAGAAGGAGCCTACAGCCGATAATACATGGAGTCCGCTGTGTCCAGAAACAATTCGCAATCCCCCGCACTCCTCATACTTCCTACCCGTACATACAGTGTTGCTAGCTTAGTGAGAGTTCGCCTCTTTTAGGGTAAATTAAAAGTGTTACATTAATATTAAAGATGTTATATATACTGTTATGCATAAAAAAATGCTTTAGTAAAGTAATTTACAAAAAATATGTCTTTACTTAGGCACATTTTGTTGTACTAATAACATTGCCGTTTTGATTCTGAGGTAATCAATACATTTTTACGTTTCGAAAATTATAAGATAATATCGAGTAAGGCTGTAAGTGAATAAAAAAAATACGTATTTAATAAAATATTATTCACTGAAATAAACTTAACTTATTCCTTTTTTGTCTTTTTTGATCAGTTTTCTAATCTAGACTATTTTTATGAGCGAAATATATTTTAACTTCTATATAATAGCGCGCATTAGGTGAAGCCTGTGATTATAAGTCGGATATTGCTCTAGGGAATGACAATTTAAAGAGGAAAATACATCATTGCGATATAGGAAAGACTTTAAATGACGACTCGAAATTTGAGTGGGTTCGATTCCCACACAAGGCAAACATTTGTGTGCATGAACATGTCTGTTTGTTTTGGTCTGGATGTTTTAAGAGAGGTAGGGCGCATCAAAGCAGCCCATCTGGTGAAGTACCTCCACCTCTCAGAAAACCGCAGCCAAATAACAACTCCCTAGAGGGTTGTTGTGTTCCTACGTGTGAGTTTGGTCACCAGTAAGCTCCCAAGGAGTTGTTATGTAAGCAGCAGAGGAGGCATCGCGCGAGTGATAATTAATATATCGCAAGCGTTAATAGGCTACGGTACCCGCTTCACATCAGGTGGGCCGTATGCCTTATATGCCTCCCGACGTAGTATAAAAAAATATTTAAGCATTTTTTTTCATCAAACCATCTAGGTAATCCAAAATGGAAAGAAATAAATGATAAGTAATATTCTATTTGCTTCATTCTTATCTAGAACGTGTAGTATTACTAGTAGTAGTAGTATCTAATAATTGAAAATAAGTTAGGTAGGCGTATTACTTAATATAAAACAAAGTTAGGAATAAATTTAATTCACAATTCTGTGTTCATATCGTGATAGTTAAATTTTCCTCAACTTCCCCTAGCAACGGCTGCTACTAGACCCGCTCTAATATTGCTAAAAACTAAATACATTTACTATATTTTTAATAAAAAAAACTGTACTTACAAATGAAATGACACGTTTTCCTTGTCTTTAACAGTTGCCGTGTAATTTGTGGACCATCTAAAAACACAGGAAGGCATTTTTGCCAGAAATAACTTATTTACGCTTTGTGGCGAAGTACGTATAGACGTGACGCGAGAGCGTGCCCAACTGAATGCGAGGTGGGCAATTACCTTACTTTCGTATTGCCATTCTAGAGCGTGTACTATCTATGACTATAAAAACATCTTAGGGTGCAATCTGTTTGATATCTTAGTGGTGATATCTTAGCCCAGGGGCACCCCAATATTAACATAGCTGCCTTTAGATTTGACCCCATTTATATCAACAGCCTGTATTCTGTTATATAAGTAAGTTGCAATCAAATATTGGGCTTTACTTTTAACTTTATAATGGCACAGCTTGGGCAATAATGTGTTTGGAAGGATCACAGAAGACCCCAATAACATCCTGGGATCTCTCATGCCCTAAGAACATGCTTGACCTATGCCACTCCTGTATCTGTAATGGATTTACCTGCTGTAAATCCGTATTATGAATTATGAAATTTTTTATTGGTCTTAAAATAGTTGCAATTGATCAAGCATTATCCTTTCAAAAACTTTACTCAATACTGGCAAAATATATAAAGCTCTGGAAAAAAAGAAAAAAGTGAACTGTGGAACAGTTCACTTTTTTCACCGGACTTTATTAATGGAAATAATTTAATAAGTCTGGGAACACACCCATATCTATTTACAAATTGATTAAAAATAAGTGCCAAGTGTGGAGCTTGTAATATTACTAATTAAAAAAAAGGGGCTACTAAAAGTGCAATAACAAATTTATTTAGGACAGATATTTACAATAAAAGATTATAATGCATTTTGATCTAACCTGCTTAGTGCGCTTTCGCCACCAATTAGTTCATGCGGCCTAGCGCCGGCCGGAACCCACCCTCTACTGTTAGTTGATGCAACATTCCGACGCTGCCATGGCTGCTCCGGTAGTAGTAGAAATTAATAAACATAAAAATTCTAAAATTACTCTCATGAACAAACAGACTGACGTAAACAATCCCCCACTATTAAATATCTTTTCGCTCACACCATCCACCCCCACCCTCAATTCAATATAAGGGACAGCACTGCGATGGATTTGTCACTTGTAGCATGTTATTCTTACGATTAACGTCTACAACGCCTGATGATGCCTCGTGGAAAGGCGAAACACGTGTCGCAGCGACGACCAGGCCAGTCGTGGCAGCGACGGTGGTGGGGGCATGCGGTTTCTGTTCCAGATGGCGGACGACAGCAGCAGCCGAGGCAGAGACTACCAGAGCAGCCATGGCAGCGTCGGCATGTTGCATCAACTAACAGTAGAGGGTGAGTGCCGGCCGGCGCTAGGCCGCATGAACTAATTGGTGGCGGAAGCACACAAAGCAGGTTAGATCAAATTGCATGTAAATTTGACTTTCGCAAAATAACACCTAAATCTATTAACTATTTAAAAGATTATAAAAAAAGACGTACTCTAAAGTTTGGCTAATTTTGTTTTTGAGAACTCGCGTTGGTTTGATCTAACCAAAGTTCACCGTTCACTGGTCGGCAGCACCCGGTCACGGTCAGGATGGAAATGTAGGCCACTGGCTTTTTTTTTTTTATTTTCGCCCAAGAAAGTTGAAGACCCACAAAGGAAGGACCAACCCACACCCGGGTGTGCATTGGTCATTCCTCCGTGAGGGGCACCCTCCGGAAAACGGGAGGGAGGAGGTCAAATCTTTTAAAGATACCATTTCGTGCGAACGAACTGATTATGTCGGATTTCCACCGACTAAAACACCCCCTGGGACTGCCTTTAGCCGGGAAGGCTTCAAAGGCTTCATCTGAAGCGATCACCCCAGGGGAACGGGGTGACGCAAAGGCCACTGGCTGTAGTAGGCCGCCGGCTATAGAGACGCTGGCCAGCGAACCTCAGCCAGCGAGCAGGTCCATGAGGGGCTCACGGACGTCGGAGATCACAAGGCGCAGTAGAGAGTAGGAATCGGTGGGGACCGCCACCGCAGCGGTCAAATGGTACCCCGCCGAAGTACACCGTGTAGCCCACACAGCGGGGCTAGAGGTCACAGGCGCGGTAGTCAGCTTTGCAGCGTCCGTGGTCGCAGGAAGAAGACGGGCGCTGCAAAGCGTTCGAAACGTCAGGTTCAACAAAATAAATAAAATACGCGATACTTCCGTTAAAAATTGTTTAATTCAAGGTTGTATATATATTAATATTATAAGCTATTGACTCAATAACAGAATAAAAGATTTTATGGACATTCCCCAGTGATTTTCTGAGTTTTTAATGTTTAATTGTTTAAAAATTTTAATTATTTCGATAGACTGAATATTTGTAAATTAAAAAAGCCTTTGGTTACACGTACGTTATGTTTAAAAGAATAAATCAATATCTTGTGGTCTATCTTTACCTGTTTCTTTTTTAACAATATCGTATACTGCCTTTATTTTATTTATCGAGTGCTTAATTTTGTTTTTAATATACGTAGATTTTGCGACTTTGTAAACATGTTTACACAAATACTTTAGATAACTTTTAATATATTTAACAAATTATTCATATTTTTTTTCTAAATTCAAACATTTTGTTTCTACTTACTGATATATCTGTAGTTGCCCAATCATTAAACTTGAATCTATTTGAGGTGTTAATCTTTTTATATAATATATTATTATTTCATACATTAGCGATCGCATTCTATGGAATGCCTGGGTATTTTATACTGGATTACACAGATTGTCGGCAATATACCTGTACAAAAATACTGTCGAATCATCAATATTGCATATCATGTCACTTACCAGTACCACACGTTTAAATTTTTTAGTTGGAGTTAGATACTAAAGTAAATATTACACACCACTACACCTTCCCACTTGGTTTTTACTTAACACTAAGAGAAAAATCCATTTTTACAACGTAAATATATTTGTATTGCTGAATGACAACTTACATTTAGTGACGCAAAATGATGAAATCGGTGTCTAATTCGCAAATTTTGAGACTTCCGACTTCTAAGACTTTAGGGTGATCAGTGGGGATATTCAGATTGCCTCGGAAAGCCATAATTTGAAACGGATTTGAATAATTATCTGTCAAAATGTATGGAATCTGCATACATTTAGACAGATAACTTTTCGATTCCGATACGAATGCCTATGGCTTTACACACAGATCTATTTTTTTTTTTTCAATTTATTTGGGATAACAAACAATGGCATGATACGTAGATAAACCATATAAAATTACAAAGTTTACAATTATCGTGCCATTAGCACCGTTTATCACGTAGGTATATATTGCAAATATTAATAAGTAGAACTAATTACATACTAAGAATGAGTAGGTTTTGTAGGGTTTAATTTTCAAACGGTAGATTTTCGTTGTTTTATTGTTAGGCAGACACGTTGCATTAATATCTATATTATTAAATTTGGTATTTGTATAATTGGGTAATTTTATGCACCGGAGAGCGCAGTCCGCTATTTGTTCGACAACGGCGAAGTGCAATCGCTTGGATGGATTACGACAATGGAGAACCCATTGTTAGGAGTTGGGATTCTATAACATAAGTTGTTAGTTAACGATATACAATCAAATCTGTTATGGCATAGATAACAGAGTAACATTGCTTACAACTGTGCACGCCTGTGATCGAGATTTGGAAGATTATATTTCTTAAGTATATAATTTAGTGTCTAAGTATATCTGTTCTACAGCATCGAAGTACGCACCACATAGCTTGTAATTAAAATTACTTACATTTCTCTTTTTTGTAAATGTGATAGTTTTATACTTCCTCACACTGAGATCTAGTTTATTATAACTACAGGTAGTAAAGCGATCAAGATCTTCTTGAAATTTAATGTGATCATCAATGGACTCTATGATGTTGTAGATCTTTAAGTCATCTGTATAGATTAGATAGTGGCTCTGTTTAAAACTGTGCTGTATGTCATTGATGAATACTGTAAATAATAGAGGCTTAGGCCTATTGAGCCTTGCGGCACCCCTGATGTATTATGGATAAATTCCGATTCAAATCCATTGACAATGACTTTTTGTGTACGGTTCGTTATATATGACTTGAACCAGCGCCAAAGGTATTCCGTTATGCCAGTTTGTCAAGTGGTATTCTATGATCCACACTGTTAAAAGCCTTTGGAAAGTCAGTATAAACGGCGTCTATTTGTTTATTGTTGTCTAAACTATAGTATATTTGATTGTACTATGTCTAAACTACGGCATCAAAAAAATATGATAACAACAAATTTGTGACGGGAGATCTGTTGTTTTATGATAGCAAATTGTAATGATGGGTAAATGATATTATGTATGAGCCTATCGAATAATTTTGACAGAGTGAGTAAAATAGATATCGGTCGGTAATTCTCGACGTTGATTGATGACGAAACTGGCGAAACAATATTTTGTTGTTAAGCGTTAGGTGTTCATTGACAAATATTGCATTGGACGTTCCCGGAATGCCCAATACAGCCGAGCCGTTTGTCTACATATTTTTCCCCGTCAAATGTATCCTGTTTCAGTCTGATCGGTTGTTATTTAAAAAATTTAAATAATCAACCTATTTTTATACCATATTGACTGCATTAGTATGACGGTGTTGTGTATCATTCGATTACCTTGATTTTTGGTGCCTTAACCTTAAGAATGTCAACTGACATTATGGCCTAGGTATATCATTAAAAATATAAAAGTATATATATATATATATTTCAATTCCATCACCTTGAAAATACTAGCAACCAAATTTCGTCCGACAAGAATCAAATCATTTAAATATAATTATTACACATTGATCTGTCCTGACATAGCACTTGTTATTAACTTGCTAAATGCTGATGAACTGTTTTATAATCCCGTAAATATTGATACTGCTGTTATGCCCCATCTACGGGGCCGCCAATCTTGACTCCCTTGCATGTATTTCTTCTCTACATTATTATTTATTATAAATTTGAATACTGCGTCTATTATATTATGTTGATTTTATTAGATCATTTTATCTCTTTCGGATTTAAGAGCTACGCAACAATTGATAGTTACTGTTTTTGTTTTTCATGGAATGCGGCGTTACGAACTCATTTTGTCATAATGATGAACGCATCTGTATATTTCCTAAATGTTGGTAGCTTTGAGAATAGTTAACGCTAGCAATACTAGATGGCGTGAGAGTACTCGTTTCCTTTTTGAAAAATAAAATGTTTAATTTTGTAATGAAAAATCATTACAGTCATATAATATAAAATATATTTTTTAAACCTAAATATTTTACGAATAATTTTATAGAATTTATAATCTTTGTTTTATTAATAGTTACTTTTCGACAGGAAGAAGAAACTTCAGTTCACCATCTACGCTTTCCAACCACCAACCAAAACTAACAAGCCGTGTAGGAATTGGATCGATGTTTGGCCCTTTATTGCCAAGAAACATTCTTCAAGGTTCTGCATCGCGAACTTGGAATTATTTTACTAATTTCACTCAAATACTTTGGTGTAAATTAAAATATTTACGTGAATTGAGGGTAAGTTCTAAATTATTTCTATGTTTGTGTAATGAAAGGGCTGCGGTGTGGGGCTCCGATGAGCTGTAGAAACCAACATGGCGTCATCATGTAAAATGTAAATAACAAGCCTAGAAGAATGCTAGATGTTATGTGAAACTTTAAATACATTTCCATTGTATGTTTCAGTATTAGAATAAAAGCTACCTAATTAGAAGGAGGCAATCTGAGATATACAATTTGTTTTCTTCAATTTCCTTGTAATGCGTGGTAGGGACAGCTGTCTGTCTGCGAATATTCATCTATCAAACTGCTAGCATTTAATATCTAACCTACTTTTTACTTTTGTAGAATATTCATATTCTGAAATTCCTAGTTATGGATTTCGATAGCTTACGAATATAGTATTCATTAGATATTTATTAGTGTTTGTCTTTTACTTTGCATGCCACAAATCGTGATAGATTTCACACTGGACTGACTGTTTAAATTTTTTATTTGGATTTATGATTAAGAAACACTATGGTCACTCTGAAGTAACTTGATTGTCTGTCTAAATGATTGTATTGATGAGATTTGAAATTTTATTCTGTAAAGGCTGATATTAGCCTATTTATCTCGAGCTGCATGACTTTCTCATCGTCCTATCCGTGGGAGACTCGTCAATGGTCTAAAAAGTTTATGTTTTTCAGCTTATACTGCTTGGATACGAGTTTTGGTATCCTTGTTATGGTAAGTGGAAGTACCTGAAGTACTTTCCTTGTAATTTGACCCTGTCAATAACAATTCTCTTAAGAAACTATACATTTTTCCATATGCATGCTTATTTGTGTACAATGTGGCTTGTATATGTTATGATTAATGTTAAGTGTGAAATGAAACTTAAGACTAGATAGTTAAACTTAATGTCACCCTAAACGAACAACCAAAAAGGTTTTGAGCGAGTCAAGCTAAGCAAAAGAATACTGTTTCATATATGTTCACTTTAATACACTTATAGACTATGATCATATTGCTACCCAACATTCTGGACATTATACAAGTTTTCATACACTATTTTCATTCTTGTTCACATTTTTACCATATTGATTGTGGCTATAATTACAATTAGCTAGCTAATCTTATTTTATTTTCACACCTAACCTTATACATCATGTCTTGCTACAATATTTTTTGATAATTTGAATGGAATCTCTTGGAATGGAATTCTTTATAAGAATTATTTTTGGCAGGAGTGGTAAAAGCATGATTGGCTTAACGGTCAGGCGTTGCTGCTAGACTTTCTCTATTAATATCTTTTTGTTCTTAACACAAAGTTTGTTTTTGTTTTAATTTATCCAGTAACCACTGCCTGTCACTTATCACTATAAACTGACAAAATAATGTCAAGTACATCTACATTTGCTACACATTATTTAGTATATTTTCTGATAATGAAGAGAGAAAACAAAAATTCTGTATTTTTGTTATGTATGTTTTTTTTTAAATGACATGGGATGGCAAACAGATAAAGCATGTCTGATGTGAAGCTACCACTGCTGCTGGTGCAACAACACACCTGCATCAGCCACTACCTTAATCATGGGATCACATCAACCCCCCAGAAAAACATTTTTGGGTTTGGGTTTTTGTGGTGCTGCACAAGGCACATTGAGATCGAGATATATAGCTAGGTCAGTTTAGCTTCACTTGAGTCATTAAATTTATAAGGGCTAAGTGGAGTCTGTTTATACTAGAAACTACCTTCGACCCTATACAGGGTGGCATTATGATTCCCTGGGATTGTCAATATCACATACTTGGATGTTTTTTCCCTGGCCTAGTTTAGCCCTGTGGTTTATGATATGAACCAACCTAGCTTCATCACTCCTAGTGTGACATGAGTTTTACTTGGGGTTACTTCTGCAGTTAGGCTGCTTTTTATTATATAATGTTGTGCCCAACTCCTCTTGCGCATTAATTGTAACCTCTGAATGTGGCATGAATGTTGTTTTCTAAGTATGGCTATGTGGTCACATCACTTGCATAACCTTTTGATCAATATACTACTACTATTACATCAATTCCAAAACTTCCTACTCCTACAAATTTCTTCTGATTAAATTCGTTGTGAGTTCCAAGGCAGCTGTAGTTTAACCCCCAGGACGGCAATGGACTTCACTGTTCAATGCCTTTTTTGTGGTTGCCGCTGTTAATTCTGGCTACACAGGAGACACAGTGGTGGGTATGAGTGGTGGGCCTGTCCTGATACTATTACATCACCACAGCAAGTCACTTGCAATATAGCCAAATAGAACCGAGCGTCACATGACTAGTGCTTGTACTGTCTCCATCATATGCATCTGACAGAGAACCTGTCAGTTAATGATTATGGATTTACACTTTCTGAATTCCATATTTATAGTAGTTATTAATTTGCCCATTTATCAGTCAATGGTTATGAATATGGCAAATACTAATAAGCCAATTAGTCAGAATGTTATTATGACTACATTACACATGCAATGTTTGACTTAAGCAAAAAAGTAATACATTTGTAGTTTGTTAAGTAAAGCAACATCAAGTTGTCCATATAAATGTTACTAGTCAAAATGTTAACTATATATTTTATTGCTTACTTACTATTGTGATTGTAGGAAACTAACAGTAACATATTTCATTTGTATGTCTGTTATTGCTCTTATTTTAGAACAATTATTAGTTCTCAATCCCTTGTTGGTGAAATGGTCTACCCACTAGCGATGGGCGATTATTGCAAAAAAAAAGCAACAACTGAATCGAAAATTGTGCATTCGATTGTCGATTTAGTAGTTCCTCACAGTGAACTGCGGTGTGCTTGTATTGTATTGGACAATATTTTTTAGTTAAGTTCCTACTACATCGGTAAGGTAGATTAGAATTCGATACATTGTTTGATCTCTTTTAAACCTATGACTGAATTTAAATATTTACATTGTGAAAAACAGAATTCAGATAATTATAACTTTTTTTACTTAATTATTTTTCTAGTCTTAGTTCCCCATGTATTTGAAATGAAGGTAGTACCAACATACACTAGGAATGGACGTTCCCTTAATCATATAATCTATTACCAATCATATAATAACTGCAGCAGTCGTAAGTAGTAACGCAGGACTGTTTTACCTGTTGATTGTAGCGCACACACCATGTTTTGTAATTACTTATTTTCAAATTAGTACCTAATTAAAGTTGAGGTTGATGCGCGCCCTGAGTCTGAGAGTAGTAATAAATCACCCGTCCCTACCTGATTCACCTAGCATGGTGAATTTTTTGTTTGCTATATCAGACCGCTATTTATTCATTTGGGTGACCCACCCTTAGTTTGTTTCATTGCCCTTTTGGCATTGGATAATAAATGTGTTTCACATTATAATGTGGATTGATGTGCATGTGAATAGAAATTCAGAAACTTATTGCTTGAAAGCAGTAAGTGAACAAAATTATATGCCAATGGTTCACCCACCCAAACCAAAGTGGTTTAAAAGAGATTGTTTTATAGTTTAGGTCAACGTCTAAACATTTGAGAGACATACTTAGTGTTCTTATGTTAAGAATCCCATATGTTTATAAGTGCTTGTGCACCTTTTCTCCCCACTGTACACAGCAAATGCTTAGGAGCTTACTGGCAACTTCACTCACTTGCAAATACAGCAACCCTGCAAGTGCTTGTGATTTTTATGATATGGAGATATTCGCCAAACAGAGTGCTTGAATGTGCCACGCTTCTTATTCGCCAGCACCACGTTGGACTGTCTGCAGCTGAGCTTGGATTTGACTCCAAAGATGATAGTACTCACAATGGGCTGTACCTCATGAAGGTGGATCACAACCATCAAGTTTACTAATGTGTGTGTGTTAATTAAGTAATATGCAATAATAACCATAATCAATAAGTCCTTAATTTTTTTGATATAAAATATTCTGCTTAAGGTCTTATTCACAGTATTTATAATTTGGTTGTTAAGCAAGACAACCACATATTTACATATTTGTGATATTATTCAGGATGCTTCCTTTAATCCCCTTTAATGAAATATATATTTAAAGCCATTTTATTTTAGGACACATGTTTATGGTGAATTATTGCAATTTAAAATATCTTCATATGTTTTTAAATGTGGTCACATTATACTGTACAAAACATTACTACTAAAAACCGGCCAAGTGCGAGTCGGACTCGCGCACGAAGGGTTCCGTACCATTATCAAAATATATAAAAATGGCAAAAAAATCACGTTTGTTGTATGGGAGCTCTCCTCAAATATTTGTTTTATTTTAATGAAATTATTTATTTTTAAAGTGGATATATAACTAAATATTCTGTGAATATTTCAAGCGTCTACCTGTTGCCGTTATCAATATAGAGCAAAAACGAGCAAAAAATCATGTTTGTTGTATGGGAGCCCCCTTAAATATTCATGTTATTCTATTTTTTATTATTTGTTGTTATAGCGGCAACAGAAATACATCATCTGTGAAAATTTCAACTGTCTAACTATCACGTTTCATGAGATACAGCCTGGTGACAGACGGACAGACAGCGGAGTTTCAGTAATAGGGTTCCGTTTTACCCTTTGGGTATGGAACCCTAAAAATTAAGCATACATGTTTTATATAGGTACATTAGCATTCTAGTAGAACATAATCAATTGAAAAAAGATCATTATGGAATGATATTGTAACCAGACTTGTTACATAATTAATTAGTCCAATTCAGACAGAACTTTTGTGTCTACCAGAAATACAATTAAAATAACAGAAGACTAATGTGATTTTATATTTAACACTAAATGCACAAATGATACTAGTGTATTATGTAACTGCTACTATTATATACCTGCGCAGGCTTGCATTTTGCCTAACCAAAATTCTGTGACTTTATTTTTTAAATAGAATAATTAGCCTCAATAATATTTAACTATATTAAAATGTCTTACTCTATACAAATCATTTCAATCTGTATCCACAACATCTGCCATGGGATATGGTTGCCATTCAATTTTATTCAGAACCAATGGTCCATCACTGGTTGGTAGAAATTAATCTCATTATTTCATTTCCATACAATAATTACAAAAGTTGCAGGATCTTGTTTATTTCAGTACATTTTTTTTTATGGTATGGTCAACATCAAACATTTATGTATGACAATTTCAGATAGCAATGTCATTATTTTTTTTGTTTCTGAAATAATGTCATAAGCTATTCTTGTATAAATAATTCTTTATTAAATGTAAATAATAATAATGTCAATCAACAATATTATGAATGATAATTTTGTTGACATTAGCTTACATGTTCCATAAATTTTCCTGTTTCAAAATAAACGTTTGACGTTGACTGCACACAAACATAATACATCATCAAGAAGTTGTTAATTTTATATAGATTAACGGCTCATTCGCTTACTATGCAAACAGCAAAGCCATGGTTTATGGTACAGCACTTCTTCGCTGGCAGTACATTGTCACAAGTGAGTAAATGGGCCCCAACTGTTTCCAGATGCCGCGCACTCGTAGGAAGCACTACACTTCCCACTCCCGGTCCAGGTCGAGATCATACGAGGCCAAGCGGCGTCGTCTCGACGATGGCGCCCGGGAAGGATCCTACAGAAAGCGCAGCCGAAGTCGGGATCGTGACAGGTATGTAATATATTAAACTTATAGGCTAGGGTCAGTAAATGGGTGGATCAACTATTCTTTGCAAAAAACATGTCCCTCCATCAATTAAAAATATTTAACTATGTAAGGACAATAGTTCCACTACCACACACACAAAATGGCGGAATGTCATTGCATCATCCTCAGGCATTAATTGCCACAATTGAGACTGTTAGAGCCATCTATGTTTTTATCTATAACTTTTAAGAACAGTAACTTAGCGGACATCTGTTTGGGTATTTGTTTTGGGACACAATTTGTTAATTTTTTTCTAAGTAGCAAAATCATACTTAAAAATCTGGGAAGCATTTAAGGGCGTTTAGAAACCGTTGTAGAAAATAACATGAGCAGAAATGAATACACTTTTATATTAAATTTTTAAATTATTGCGTCAGGGAACTATTGAAGTAGACGTGGGGACAGGAATAATTTGTATGGGGAGTGAATCTTGTCACCTAAGTTACCATAAAAGCAATAAAAAATATTAAAATTATATAATTGAACGCTCTTTAATATCAATTGTAAGTATTCTAAATTACTGTTTGGATATAAAATTACAGCGAACTATTGTTTTTACATAGTTAAATATTTTTAATTGATGGAGGGACATGTTTTTTGCAAAGAATAGTTGATCCACCCAATTAAATTAAGGCACTTCCTGAGCTTCACTTATGCTATCAAGAAAAATTGTTCCATAATAAACTTCCTAGCAAACATCCCTCCTAAACAGTCCTTGCAATCCTACCCCGAATATAGTGCTTCACATTTGTTCCTTGCGCTCATGCCCTCTCACTGGCTTCTCTGAACGAAGACTGCACCACTAAGTAGTTCCGTTGCCAGAACAGTTGAGTGGATTTAGGAAAATAAATTGTTACTATGAGTGGTTTTTCTTTGCACTGCTTCCACAGCTGGTTGTGGAGGAAACACACTACAGTTAAACAAAAATAAATATTACATATACGACTATGTCTCACTCTGTTGACGTGTGGTATAATTGAGCACAACACAGTTGGTAGAATATGGTTGATTTTATAGTGGATAAAGAAAGGAGAAGGTGAAATTATATAGAACACATCGGAGCGTGGGGTATGTTCTACTACAGCGACGTATCAAAGGTAGACACGTTATACACGAACATTTTTGTATTTTAAAATGGCGCAAGTACTACTATATCTACGTACAGTTATTTATTATCACACTTTGCTCTAAAAAGAGACAAATGATAGGGAATACCTGTCGTTAGAAAGAGATGAATATACATCTTTAGTTACGTATTGATTGCTGCTGAGCGCTCATTGGCGCGAGCACTGATTTACCGACATGGAGGAGACTGGGGAAAAAGCTCTGGATTTAATTAGTGTTTAAAATAATAAAACCAATTATGTACAAAACATCTATTTTCGTAATATGAATTGTGAACAATGAAATTATAAAATAATATCGAGTCAGTTTGTGAGTGAATAAAAAAAATACGTATTTGATAAAATATTATTCCCTCAAATAAACTTAACTTATTCCTTTTTTGTCTTTTTAATCAGTTTTCTAATCTAGACTATTTTAATGCGCGAAATATATTTTAACTTCACTATAATAGCGCGTATTAGGTGAAGCCTGTGATTATAAGTCGGATATTGCTCTAGGAAATGACAATTTAAAGAGGAAATTACATCATTGCGATATAGGAAACACTTTAAATGACGACTCGAAATTTGACGAGCTCGGTGGCTCAGTCGTGAATGACGCGACTTTGATACCAACGCTCGTGGGTTCGATTCCCACACAAGGCAAACATTTGTGTGCATGAACATGTCTGTTTGTTTTGGTCTGGATGTTTTAAGAAAGGTAGGGCGCATCAAAGCCGCCCATCTGGGGAAGTACCTCCACCTCACAGAAAACCGCAGCCAAATAACAACTCCCTAGAGGGTTGTTGTGTTCCTACGTGTGAGTTTGGTCACCAGTAAGCTCCCAAGGAGTTGTTGTGTAAGCAGCAGAGGAGGCATCGCGCGAGTGATAATTAATATATCGCAAGCGTTAATAGGCTACGGTACCCGCTCCACATCAGGTGGGCCGTATGCTTATATGCCTCCCGACGTAGAATAAAAAAAAAAACATTTTTTTTTCATCAAACCATCTAGATAATCTAAAATGGAAAGAAATAAATGATAAGTAATATTCTATTCGCTTCATTCTTTTCTAGAACGTCGAGTATTACTAGTATCTAATAATTGAAAATAAGGTAGGTAGGCGTATAAAACAAAGTTAGGAATAAATTTAATTCACAATTCTGTGTTCATAACGTGATAGTTAAATTTTCCTCAACTTCCCCTAGCAACTAGGCCCGCTTTAATATTGCTAAAAACTAAATACATTTACTATGTTTTTAATAAAAAAAACTGTACTTACAAATGAAATGACACGTTTTCCTTGTCTTTAACAGTTGCCGTGTAATTTGTGGACCATCTAAAAACACAGGAAGGCATTTTTGCCAGAAATAACTTATTTACGCTTTGTGGCGAAGTACGTATAGACGTGACGCGAGAGCGTGCCCAACTGAATGCGAGGTGGGCAATTACCTTACTTTCGTATTGCCATTCTAGAGCGTGTACAACGTATCTATGACTATAAAAACATCTTAGTTCTACTATCGCTTAATGAGTTTCCATTTTTTCAAAAGTTTATTACTTATTACCTTTTAATATTTTTTTTTTATATTATGATAAGAACAGGCCTCGTTATTTCAAATAATTTATCTTCGTGATTCTGTATGCTTGTATGTGTTGTTGCTCCCTGGAAAAGCACTGCAACTGTCCTTGACCAATTTCGATATATTTTTCTAGTTGCCTTACTAATCCGAGAATTAGGATGACTTCGGTAAGTCACGCTACCCCAAGGCACTTGACTGCTTCTTGGCATAAAGTATCCTCTGTTTATTTGTACTGAACAAGTGTTTTGGGTTTTCTTGTGTAAAATTACATTTTTTCAAGAAAGACACCTATGTAATAAACAAAAGAAAACCTATATCTAAATTCAAAATTTTGGCTAGATCGTTAAAGCAGTTTCCGGGACACGTATATGTTTATATGTAGACAAGGATTGCTTATATAAAGTAACAAAAAATGTGCAAAAAGACAGCGCATTTAGTGTATTTCGCAATAGGACCCCTAGTGACCGTACAAGATAGATCGTAAGTACATACGGTAGGTCCGAATAGTAGAACCAGGGTTAGATCAAATTGCATGTTAAATTGAATTTCGCAAAATAATACCCGAGTTATTTATTATCTTAGGCTGCCATCAGACGGACCGCAACGCAGCAACTTCACGCAGTCGGTGAATTCAACTGCATGCAGTTGTACGTTCGACTTCATGCAGTCGTGATATCAACTTCTCGCGGTCGACTGCAGTCGTGTGTAGTTGATATTCACTGCATATAGCAGTGCGGACTACTGCAGCCGACCGCGTGAAGTTGAAGTCAAGACCGCGTGAAGGTGCGTTGGGGTCCGTATGATGGCAGCCTTATTCTGCTTTTCTTTAATCACGGGTGTTAACCCCGGTCCTTTGATAGGCGTGTGCGGGCACATGGATCCAACGCGTAGAGGCCCCTTACAAAAGATTGATGTAATGTATTATACCTGCTGTGACCTGCTCTAAGGGATATCAATGGGAGAATATACCCACGAACAGGTCACGGCAGGTATTGGGCTATTGCAAATGTGTCAGAAATAATTGAGCTATTGAAATGAGGTCTGGAGGCATTATTCTTATTATTATATCGATGTAATAATAAGAATAAGATATACTATGTTTGAATAGTGTAAACGTCAAATGTTGTTCAGTTCACTGGGATTTTGTTATTTAATAAGGCTCAATAATGTGTTTAAAGTGGCTCAAAGTAGAATTCCATTGGCCTTTAAATGGACACTGTAACATATCATGAAACAGTCCAAACCAATTCTGAGACATTCTAAAACCCGCTCAAATACTTGTAACATCATTTCCATCGCATTCAAAAATCATCCCACCCTGCACACACACACACACACAATAATCATACTACAAAAAAAATCATCCTCAAAATATAATTCAAATTTATTCTAAACAGTTTCCAAAAATATGTTTTTGCGATTTGAAGTAGCAACACGTACGTTTTTCATTCGATCATTTTACCATTGCGGCAGTAAATTTGATTTCTAGGATACCATGTGATCCAAGAGGTGTAAAAATATCCTAAAATCCTGTGGGAGCCAAGAAAAAGAATATTCTGGGATCCCACGGGATAAGAAAAGGCGTAAATATTATGCGAGAATCCCACGAGCAAAGTTTATGAGAGTCATATGACCGGATATCCAGGGATATCCAGCCACTTCCCATAAGCAGCCTCCACTGTACTTCCTCATCTGCCAAAACTGGGCAGATATGGGCGGTCCAATTCTTCCATATCAGTATTTTTATTGTGAGAGTTGACTATTATGGTTTCTTCGTTCCGTATGTCTGACATCGCTCTTTGCTCTCTCTCACTCGCTTCGTCGCTTTCAATATGAGGAACAGCCCACTCAATGAGGAGGAGTCTCCGTTGGCATCGTAGCTTATGAATACTTGCAATACAAGAAGCATCGCTCACGGGTCTCAACCTCCTCCCCTCTGTTAACACAGCAGCTACACTTATGAACTTATTGGTACACTCATTTGCAGTAACAATCTTCCAGTGAGTTGTTATTTGACTGCCGTTTTTTGTGACGTGGAGGACTTCCCTAGGGTGACTTTTTACGTTCTACTCTTTCTTATTTGTTTTTTACAGAATAAAGTAGACAATTTTGTATTTTGCGGCTGTAATCGATTTGATTTTTCTGTTTCAAGTAAGCAGTTTAAAAATATATTAACGACTTCTTTTTTTACATACAACGTCGGAAGGCATACAAACATACGGCTCACCTGGTGTAAAGCGGTTACCGTAGCCTATGAACGCTTGTAATACTTGTAAGTATCACTCGCGCTATGGCTCCTCTGCTGCTAACACAGCAACTCCTTAGAGCTTACTGGTGACCTCACTCACACGCAGCAACACATCAACCCTCTAGGGAGTTGTTATTTGGCTTCGGTTTTCTGTGAGGTGGAGATGATTCCCCAGACGGGCTGCTTTGATGCGCCCTACCTCTCAAACATCCAGACCAAGACAAACAGACATGTTCATGCACACAAATGTTTGTCTTGTGTGGGAATCGAACCCACGAGCGTTGGTGTTAAAGTCGCCTCATTCACGACTGAGCCACCAATCTCGTCAATTATTAAATTTAAGGCAAAAGAAACGTCATTGTAAATACGCTATGTTTCCATCGATATTATTTCCACTACCATCGATATTATGTACACATACATGGGACTACATAAAGATTACTAGCAGTCTGTCTTAATGCAAAGTTCTTTGCGGGGTGGACATAACTCTAGATAATATATCGTATTTTATCTAATAATATAATTTTATATACAATATTAATTATTTTACTATCTATTATAGCTGCGTGTGTGACTGGTTTTAAGTGGAGATATCAAGTCAATAAATGGGTCATTTTAATTAAATCTTGTAATGATGTGTCGTAAACGGCCATCATTTCGATCAAGATTGCTGGAATCTTAGCGTCCATCACGACGCTGTGTTTTAGTGCCGTCATAATGTTGTGGTGAGTGAAAGTTAAACATTAGAGAAAGCAACGCTTGTAAATACGTTAATGTTCAACAATCGCACAGTATTTTTATTGGTCTTAACTATACATCTCCAATCTGTGTTTAGCTTTACCGTACCGTATGTATATATGTATGTACTCGTAATATCTTTTTTGAACAAAGAACGAGAGTTTACACAAAAAGAATTAAATAAGTAGTATAAAGGCGGGCTTATCCCTCTAATCTAAGGGATCCTCCACAGTTGAACATCCACGCATAATCTGTGTCTGTACCGTGACATATTAATTCTATAATTTTTCAGGCATATTATAGAACAACGCCATCTAGTTATGACTAAACAAAACTGCTACTACTGTGCTACGGATTACAAGCAACTGATTAAATATTTTTATAGAAAGTGCATAACACACGCAATTACTACAGGACATGTGATGGGTGGGGCACATCAAAGCAGCCTGTCTGGCGAAGTACCTACAACTCAATGAAAACCGCAGCCATATAACTCTCTGGAGGGTTGCGGTGGTCCTGCGAGTGAGTGATGTTATCAGTAAGCTGCTAAGGAGTTACTGTGTTAGCAGCGCAAGTGACATCACGAGAATGATACTTAATGAGTTACAAGCGTTCATAGGCTACGGTAACCGCTTTACATCAGGTGGGCCGTATGCTTGTATGCCTACCGACGTAGTATAAAAAAATGTATATGCACACAAATGCGGGAGTAAAACCCGCGGTTGTTGATGATGTATGGCTAGCTAGTCAAACACCTGGCTTTTAACAAGTACA
Organism: Pyralis farinalis; assembly: GCA_947507595.1. Lineage (NCBI taxonomy): Eukaryota > Metazoa > Arthropoda > Insecta > Lepidoptera > Pyralidae > Pyralis > Pyralis farinalis. The sequence goes on from OX382270.1 coordinate 8,060,746, forward strand.
ATTTTTTACAATTATTTTAAGCATTGACTGAAACATATAGTCGTTAATTGTCTAAATAAACTTGCATCTAGGGCCAAAATAGACATGTACAACATACAAAATAGTGATGTCACTTCGTAAACAAAAAAAGCCGTCAAGTGAGAGTCCGACTCGCACACCGAGGTGCCGTAAAAATATTTTGGCCAAAATATTTATTTTTCAGATGCAACTACAAATTTACTGTTTTCGGATTTTCATGATTCTAGTTCAACGGGAAGTACCCAAGTGTCAAAATATGCGCAATAACCGTGGCATAAACAGCCGTATCTTTTGATTGCGTTGGCGAGAAGTTTGATTTTTTTAACGCTCGAAGGGATTGCAGACCTGAGTATTTGATATTAATTTCAACTTGATAGTTCCACCCATTCCTGAAATAAAGGGTCTTGACAGACGGACAGACAACAAAGTGATCCTATAACTCTTTTTTCCTTACGAGGTACAGAACCCTAATAATAAAATAATTTACACTTGGGTGTAAAATATTATAATTTTGTTTTGTGTATGTGAAGACATGTTGTATCCCAATGCCTTCACACCGGACTTTAAACTTGGTCCGCAATAACCCTCAGAATACTGTTAGAACTACACCCGACTAAGGCGCATCAGTAATGCCGTTAATTGTCGCATAATTGCATAGTATCTCTGCAACACTCTCACGTCTGCAAAAATTCCTTATGTGAGCATCTTGGCAGTCCCTCGGCAGACACTATGGATCTTGGAAAAAAACCACAAATAACGGTACCTATGGAAACTTTTAGTACCATTCGACGTTTTACAGTTCAAACGAACACGAAGTTTTCGTTGGTTATTATCAGTACTACAAATATGATTAAAAAAGTGTCGTATCATCATAAGTGTGAGATTTTTCATTGCTCAAGTTATACAGCAAACCGTCTATGTTTTCTCGGAGACAATTGTAACATGAAGACAGGTCGGCAATGTTAATGTACATGTTGTGGTAAAGCGGCCAATATATTTGTAACTATTTTTTACAGACTATCTAAGCAGCTGATGTTGAAAAAAATTTTTATGTGAAATCATTATGTCCATAAATGGGCGTCTACATATATTTTTACGATCAAAGTAAAAGTTATTAGATTTAAAACGAAACGCTTGCACGACTGATTATTTTTATTTCACATTACATTCAAGGTTAATGACGAAGCCACGTATGTGTATATAATCACTTGAAAATATAACAACTAGCAAGGTTAGATATTTTGTTGTCCTTACTCAATAATTACGAAAACAAATGCTTTTTCCTCAATGTCCAAAGTTAACACAAGGTGGCGGTAGCGATTCATACTGCTTTCGTATTGTGTATAAAGCAGTTTCCGATAGGTGGCACTATACTTAAAAAGTACACGTTAAACGAACTTGTGAGTAATTCATTATGAAAATTGGAGATAAAATGCTGCTTTTGTTTTGAGAATCTAAAAATATATATTTTAATTTGAAATCTCAAATTCTCATTAAAACACAGCAGTACAGTTTTTATTTCCGCTATTGTCCGCTAGATGGCACTGTATGTTTCATTTTGGCGCATTATACAATTGCAGTAGTAGGCCATTGTCACGCTACAGACGAGCCATATGAGTGCCTCTGCGAAAAATATGTCATTTATTTAGTAACGCGGTGCCTGCAGCTGACCGAGGAGGCTAAAATTTAATTTATTAATTAAAAGTTTACCTCCATTGTGATCATGGACATCGAGACTGTAGATGAATAGAAAATGTAAGTCGGAGAGTCCGCAGACCCCAATATTAACCAAACGGAGACTTGTACGATCCAGGTATATTCATGACTAGACCTTCGAATTATACGAAGTTCCGTTGGTTGCATTTTTCATTTGCATTATTTAGGGTCAAGATTCCGCAATATCTTTAGCCTCATATCTAATATTATGTTATACAGCTTAGTTAGCTCAAAGGTTTTCATATTCAATTAATATTAATCCGTATGGCTTAGCTTGCATACCGCACATATCGTTATTTTGAATTAGCCCGTAAACGTTATGTATTATAAATTATAAAGTATACAGTAGGTCGCCTTAGCAATTAATTTATAGGCCGTTGTGGTTGTTAGTTCAATTACTTCACTTGACTATCCCTTTTTATCGGCGATCATAAATAATTCATATTTCTGACCAAGAATGTAAATTTCTATGCTTCTTGCAAGTTTATAACAGACAAAACGAGGTGGTTCTCAATTCGACCCGTAAGTTTACGTACGTTATGTTACATAAAACTTAAGATATAACCAATTGTGAAGCAATTTTTTTTGTTGGGATGGTTTGGTCCTATATAAGTTTGGTGAATTTATTTTGTTACTGAATTCAGTTTTAAGTGTCTTAATGATAGAAATTCTACTATTGTTGCGAAACTCCTAGCGTTCGGTTAGTTTCCGGTCGGAAATAGATTTTCATAGCTTTTAAAATTGTATGATCACGATCACATTGTACTGGACTACTTTTCTATTGGAGACTGCAATAAAAGAAAAATGTGTATTTGCCATTGGGCCCTCACGGGCACTTAGACACGTCTTATATTTCATTAAATATAATCTTATTGTATCTCATTCATTTCTTAGTATATATTTTACTAGCATTTACTAAAATTTCGAAATGACTATTTGCGAAAAAGAAATGCCTATAGAAGCTTGCCAACATAGGTCTCTTCAAATCATCAGTTAGATATTACAATAAATTCATGTCAGCGTATTGAATGTCAAGTGGTAGAAATGAAGATTGTTAAAATATTGCCCGTGCTGAATTATTTCCAGAACAACTTTGTCAGTTACATATTCTACAGTATTATGTATTTATATGTATGTATGTACATCTTTGTAATTATGTATAATTGTATAGTAAACCTTTTAATAATGAGTAATCTACTCAGTAGATTTCTCATTTTTTGTGTAGGTTATCTTTAACCCTAGGTACGCTATATAATCTTACCTGTGATACTAAAATTTCCTCATACCTAGTACAAAACAGTTGTTTTAGTAAGTTAATGAGATTTTAACAGAGGCAGGGCGCATCAAAGCAGCTCGTCTGGAGAAGTATCTCCACCTCAACCGCAACCAAATAACAACTCCCTAGAGGGTTGTTGTGCTCCTGCGTGTGAGCGAGGTCACCAGTAAGCTTCTAAGGAGTTGCTGTGTTAGCAGCGGAGGTGGCATCGTGCGAGTGATACTTGGCTTTTATAAGATACGGTAACCAGTTTACATCAGGTGGGTCGTATGCTTGTATGCCTCCCGACGAAGTGCAAAAAAAGAAGTACTTCCACTTGTTAATATTCCATTTTGCTACAGATTGTTAAGGGTCGTTTAGACAAGGCCGCCCTACTTGAGTTACTGCATAGCTACTCGCATGCAACACTTCACGCCGCTCGGAGACGGCTATTTTTACTAGAGCGATGCGGACGTGACGTATTGTTTTCACAACCAACGGGTTTTTTTTTATGTAATATGAATACGATTTGTATGAATGTATTTACCTTACCTTCCTCTTCTTGTGCCCTCCTTCTCTCGTACTTGCTACGTTACTGCCTCCATTATGTCGCTTCGGAATTCTTGTTTTAGTACATCATCGGGAGGCCTACGGTCCACCTAATATAACGCGGTCACTGTAGCCTATGAACGCTTGCAATACTATTACTCTGCTGGCCAACACAGCAATTCCTTAAGAGTTTACTGGTAACCTCACTCACTGGCAGAAACACAACAACCCTCCAGGGAGTTGTTATTTGGCTGCGGTTTTCGTGAGGTGGAGGTGTTTCTCCAGTCGGGGTGCTTTGATGTGCCTTATCTCTCTTAAACATACCCAGACCAAGACAAACATATATGTTAATGCGCACAAATGTTCCTGTGTGGGAATCGAACCTACGAACATTGGTGTTACAAGTAGTATTCCTAAACTAAATCACTCCGGCACCGGGCTCATCAAAAACGTAATTATGAAATTACTATGGGCGCTGTAACGACAAATAATAAAAATATTATTACAAGAAATGGTTTTTCATCTCGGTGGCACGATACCCTTAGTATGCTAGTCCAACTCGCACTGCCTGTTTTCATACATATTTGCAAATATATATAGGTGTTGTAAATGTGCGAATGGTTTTGTTCTGGTCTAATTACATATTTGTGGCTTATTTTTCACTTTACTCTCTCCTTAACCATCTCTTCTCTACTCTTTCTACTTCTGCCTCTCTTGCGGCGATTTTATTTCAGATTAAGCATTTATACCATTGGGTATTATGAGTATTACTATTACCGTTACATGAGAAGATTTACATCTTATGTAGGTATATAAACCCCCACGGCATCAAGGGCGTTCTTACGGTGGTATAAATTGTCGCGTTTCCGTGGCTGGCACAAAATCTTGGCGCCAAAAATAAAGTTCGGGGGGAAAATAGAAAACAGACAGAATTCTAACAATCTATATAAAAAACTGCCGTATGATACCAATATTACTGATCCTTAAAAATTGATGGTTTATTGTAATGATTCTTATAAGTCACAACTTTTACTTTGTTATTAAAATTTTTGTTTGGTCTAAATTAACCAAATCATGTACACATTGACCAATAAATGTAACTGAATTTTTTATCAAGTTTTTTTAACGACATCAATCAAGATAACCTAGAAATTTTGTTGTTTAATCTAAAATGATTTTTTGGTTAATGTCGAAATAGCTTATAATGTAATTGTTATCGAATGTACCCCGCCTCGTTACCTGATATCGGGCACATAACTCGTATGCTGGGCCGTAGCCACGTAACGGTATCTAAGTTATAACTTACATTACGGTACTTATCTGCGGAATAGGTCCCGTCGCAAGGGCATAAGTCATGTTTGCAGGAAGTCGTGCCAGGTGAATCAATCGACCTCGCTTCCAGCTCCTAGCGGCCGCGGGGCCTTGCTTTGTAAAACATAGCATAATATTTTACAATCAAGTAACATCTACAAGTCTATTCCTAACTCTATGCACTAAGATCAAAAAGCTGTATATATTATTGTATTGTGCGGACGCGATGTGTCTCTGCAATAACTTAATGGAACCCTTAAACTTTCACGATTGTAGGTAATTTAAGAATTCAACTTTTAATGGTTTTTTTTTTGGTTAAAAGACAGTGTTGTATAAATTAATACCATTTTCCGGTTGTTGATATTATTTATAGAAAACGAAATTTGCATTTGAAAAACGAAATGCGCCTCACTCAGTTGGTCTGTACGGCGTCTTTGCTTCGAATGCATGGTTGAACACAAATCGCTTTTAGTTTTTTCTTTTATAGACCCGTTTTTTTAAGTAATTTGTGAATATCCGCGTTTATTTTAGTCGATTGGAAAATCTATATTCACATATTGCTTTATACGGAGACCCAACTAGAGAACCCTATTGATTTTCCAGAATGATTCAATATGTAGTTTATGCAATTATCTGAATTAAATCCCCTATTTTAATATGCTTTTACTGATCTCAAACTTACCCACGGTTTTGAATTAGTCTTCGCAGAAAAATTGGCTCGCTCTCCGTGTTCTATCGATTTGCAATGGATTGTGTTCTGAGTAATTTGATATGATGCCAGACCCTTTTATTATAATCGCACCGCTAGCCATCGACAAGAAATTCATCATCATCAAGTGATGCAGTCAGGAATAAGATATTTTAACAATACATTGTGACACTCATCTCTGATCTCACTCAAAACTCCTTGGCTGTCCATTTGACAGTTTTATGAGGACAGTTTTTCAATGTGCGTTGCACAATAAACTATTTTATAGAGTTTTGGGTCGCAACGGAATTTCGAAGGAAGGTATTCTTTTAATTAAATTGAATCTTTATCGGCGAATATCTCATTTCCCACAATTGTATGCAAGGGTTTCGTACAACGTTTTGTTTTATTGTAGTTTTTGTGACATGTTCCCCTAATCTCGACCTCGCCAAATATAAAGCCAGTTTCCTTTAAGTTTTAGAGTTAGATTACTTCATAAGCTTACTGACATAATGACGCAAAGGCAAATTGCGTTGACATGTGCATTGCTTTTCAAACATAATTATGTTGTGTTTTATCGTAATATAAGCAACATTATACATCTTTCACGTTGGCGTAATTTCCGCGGGTGTGTCATTACACTAAGATCCCAACAAGTCCTTAGCAACAAGTCCGTTGAGCGATAAAATCGAATAAGCAACGATAAATAAGTAAATGTTAAAATGAACGGTGTCGTGACTGCGACGGCTTTTCTGATGTTCGCCGAGAAACTGCCAATCAATTTGTTGTATGATTAAGTAGGTGTGTCTCGTTAAACAAATTGGCGAAGTAACCTATAGTTCTGTCAATCTGACACACACATATATGATCGGCCTTCACGTGTCGTTGTGGGAGCGCGATTGAATGTGTTTTTTACACGTAACGAGCCACGCTAAATCAGCAAATTGTGCTCTAAACTGGTTTATTTTTTACTTTCGATTTTTACATTATCTTTCTTTGTCGCAACAAAGAAACGAGCAATTAGAACAAAACCAATTGAATTCTCACTTCGTATCCTAATTACTTATCAATTCAAGAATACAACATAATGTTTATTTAATATTTGATTATATCAATGTGTGTTCTGTCAACTGGATATAACGTTTATTTATAGGATCGACGTTTCAGTAGCTGAAAATAATGGAAGATTCATACTACGTATTTAATACAAGTTTACAGTTGGGTCTTATCGCACGATTCAAGTCTTACGTCGATACCAATGTCAGGGCAATGCCTGTATGTGACGCTCTAAGGGGATGTATAAATATACCCTTTCGAACTCTTTGCGATTGCAAACGTATACTTCATTAAATATATTTCCCTAAGTAGGGTCATTATGATTGACTGCCCGTTAAGCTGGTATCATGGATTTTATTGTCCACTTTAACATCTCAAATACAATATGCAAAGCAGAATTTTTGGTTACATCATAGGAAAACACAATGTTTATTTAATATTTTGTTTATTATTAAATTCAATATCTACAACTTCACGCCAAATCCCTTGCGGGGTATTCAGAGAGTACCGAGCGCCACGTGCCTCGATCCTTACACACCTCACTCGCTTCTTTAGCATTGCTCTTCTCATGCACGCTCGCCGGTTTCTAAGGATCCTGACATCACTTCTGATAGAGTGCGACCAATTTGGTCATGGTAAGTCTTGGCCTTCCTCGGCTCCTTCATCCTTCCAGTTTTGCGTTGTATATCTGTTTCGTAATTATTTCTTCCTGCATTCTTTCTACATGTTAGAACCAATGGAGTATGCCTCTTCTTATATATTATTCTTATAATATGAACTCAATATAATATGAAAAGATGTTTAATGATAAATGTGAGCCCTTCATAACTGAGCATAGGCGATCAAAAATGAAGCTATTGTTGTAACATCTCATTCTTTCGTCGATCATCGTCACTTAAGTCTATGTTAATGTTAGGTATGTTTATAAAATTATGTGAAAACTGTCAATTTTTTCGCGGCACGCCAACTAAATGGCCACGGTACATTAGTGTGCCGCGGTACTCACTTTGTGGAGCAATTTCGTACACTGATGTATTCAAATCTAAAATGACCTCATGATCCTCAATTTGGAAAGTGAAGCGAGTGAATGCCTTTCCTGGTAAACAACCCTTTAGCATCTGAAAGGAAAGTAAATGAATTGGTATCTGGCTACCACATGAAAATTAACTTTTAAGCTTATTTAGTGGTAGTGTTTTTAGTCAAGAGAGAAAATATATTTTCGAGTTATTTGCCCTCCCTATCCTATGTACTCAAACACGTAGCGACACCTCAAGCTGTTTGATCCTTGAACCGTGCCTATGACTATGATGATCATGATGAGTAATATGGTGTTTTTAGTGTCTGACACGACTTGTCGCTGTGTGTACAACAGATCACGCCTACTACTGGATGTTGCATTTTGAGTCTTAGTGCGTACGATATAAGAACGGTACAAAAATCTAAACTTTCAAGTTTGATGTGAACTCAAAAGATGCAACTTGTAGCTAAACGGAAAAATGTCTGTGTAACCATCTACGTAATCGGGAAGATGATTCTATTTCCAAAAAACTTTTGATGTGTGTATATATATATATATATATACACACATCAAAAGTGTCTAGGGATCAACATATATTTTTGCAATAACTTTTCTCCTGATTGATATTAATTAAAATTTTCTTTAAGGATTCATCAAATAAAGTGTTTTCGTTTGTCTACAGTAACGATAAACCAAGTCACATTTGCATTAATAAAGAAATTTGCCATTTTCATAATAAAGGGATTTTTGACATTTGAACCACTAACATTAAAGTTCGAAAAAAAGACTGAAATAACAGTTTTCTTTAAAATTTTATTGGGTAACTTAAACAATTAATAATCCGTGTTTCTACCGCGAACACTAACAACACAAGAACATCGGTTTGGCATACTCAAAATGAGTTCATCCAAATCACGCTGTGGAATGGCCGCCCATGTTCGTTGCAACAACAAAAAAAGGTCTTCTTGCGACTGGATACCCTCCATATTCGGCAGAGCTCTTCTCTGTAGCATATCCCATGCATGCTCAATCGGGTTCAAGTCTGGCGACTGAGCAGGCCAGGGCATGACATTGATGTTAGCTGCGGCGAGAGTCTGTCTTACAACTCTTGCGGTGTGCGGTCGTGCATTATCATGCATTAACTGAAATAAGGGACCGATTTGCACTTGTAGAGGAACGATGACGTCTGATACAATCGTCTCAGCATAAATTTGAGCGTTGAGGTTGCCTCTGATCCAAATCAACTCAGTTCTTCCGCCGATCCAAATACCCGCCCATACCATGATAGTTCCACCACTATAAGGATGGACTTCCTGGCAGGATTTTAATCGCTGTTGGCGTCCAGGGGTTCTCCAGTGTCGTATACGTTTATATATTTTTTTATTACAAAGCCACATCTCAATCTCAAGAAATCCGCATAAAAATGCTTGATCCCTAGACACTTTTGATGTGTGTATATTGTCAAAGCTAATACTTTGTAGGTAAGTTCTTAGCACTATTTTATACAGCGTCAGGAGGCATACAAAGCATACAGATGCACCATATGTAAATCGGTACCGTAGCCTATGAACGTTTTGCAATACAGGAAATATAATATTAGTTGTGTTTAAATTCCGTTAAGGATAATGAAAAATATTTTTGGCTATTTCGTGGTTGGTGAAATGAAAACTACGTGTGTGGTAACAGTACGCAACTGAAAACAAATTTCGCTTTTCGTATCGGACTTCTTATATGGAATACTGGTATAGTAGCTGTTTTTCGTAGCCAAAAACCAGCCGTAGAATCATTTCGTAGTTGGGTTTATATTATATACTAGCAGAAGCCCGCGGCTTCGCACGCATGCGATTTGGGCTTTTAGTAGCCTTTATTTCTATGTAGACATGAAATTGTTTCTGTTTAATGAAAACAAAGTTCAGGGTCGTAGATGCAACCACACAGCGATTAAATTTTCGCACAGCTCCATCTATTAACCTTTACGGGAGGAAACGTATATCTCTTTTATTTATATTACATAAAAAATGCGTAGTTATTTTATGTTACAAAAAATATGGATTCTATGAAAATAATAAAAATAAAATTGCCCCGAAAGGGACGATATTTCCTCCCAATTTTAACAGTTTTTCATTTTTTACGCAGGAACCCTAAATATTTATGGGATAAAAAGTACCCTATATTCTGCTCTGATTAGTCCTCTACCTACCAGTGAAAGTCCCGTTAAAATCGGTTCAGCCATTTCGAAGATTAGCCCGGACAAACGAACAGACAGACAGACAGACAAAAAAGTTAAAAATGCGTATTTATTTGGCTTGATAAACAAACTGGTGAAATAGAGTTTGATATTGCAATTCGAATCAAAAACTCTTACAGCCTGGGATATATCTATATGTGACAAGAATCTCGACTGGAAAAGAGTATCTCCACTGCACTACAGCCAAATGATGCCTCCCCTGCTGCTTACACAGCAACTCCTTGGGAGCTTACTGGTGACCTCACCCACTCGCAGGAACACAACAACCCTCAAGGGCGGAAATATGGCTATATATTGTCTGCTCTCCGTAGACTCCCTGCCTAACTAATGTTTGAATCTGACGGACCCGTTGTTGCAATGGCCCATGGGGTCGATATATATACCACTTGGGTAACACGGATATAGACTATGAGCAACCGGTCGCAACTGGCCGAATGTATTGTGCCGATAATTATTGAAGGCGTTGCCATAACTTAATGATTGTGCAGTGGGCAGTACATGAACCTTTATTGTAAATACCTCTATCGATACCGCCTGCAAATCAGGTTCGGATACAGACCGCGGCCCGTTGGAATCCAGTTACATTGTTGCGGCCCCCGGTCCCTCTGTACAGTTGCTTTCTCTACTCTAAAATAGAACTTTGTTGTCTATACTCACCTACAATACTGTACCGTGACTCACTTGCTACAGACTAGGGTCCTAAATATTAAATAGTTAATAGATTCAGGCGTTATTTTGCGAAAGTTAAAATTTACATGCAATTTGATCTAACCTGCTTTGTGTGCTTCCGCCACCAATTAGTTAATTACTTCGGCCTAGCGCCTTGCATTGCATCTACTAACGGTAGTGGGTGGATGCCGGCCGGCGCTAGGCCGCATGAACTAATTGGTGGCGAAAGCACACAAAGCAGGTTAAATCAAATTGCATCTTAAATATTAGTTTCAAAATATATCTTGTGTATACATACATACATTAAGAGAGGTAGGTCACCTCACAGATAACAGTAGTCAAATAACATTTCTCTAGAGGATTGTTGTGTTTCTGCGTGTGAGTGAGGTCACAAGTAAACTTTCAAGGAGTTGCTGTGTTACCAGTGGCATCGCGCGAGGGATACCTTATGTAGTGCAAGCGTTTATAGGCTACGGTAACCGCTATACATAACGTGGTACGGTATGGCTGTATGCTTCTCTACGTTGTATAAAAAATACATGAAAAGACTTTTCGGAACGCAAAGCCGTGTATGAATGACACTCCTAAAGAATGTATATACAACATCGAGAGGCATGCAAACATACGGCCTACCTGATGTAGTGGTTATGGTTACCGCAACGCTTGCAATACTATCGGTCGCGCTATGCCATCTCTGCTGCTAACACAGTAACTTCTTAGGAGCTTACTGGTGACCTGACTCACACGCAGGAACACGACAACTCTCTAGGGAGTGGTTATTTGGCTGCGGTTTTTTGTTAGGTACTTCCTTAGACGGGCTGCTTTGATGCGTCCTGCGTTGTGCACGTAAATATTTGTCGTGTGTAGGAATCGACCCCACGAACCGTGGTATCAGAGTAGCATTACTAAGCAATCCACTACCAAGCTGGTCGTAGTTTTACATTACTAGAAAATAAAACATTGAATAGAGGTATTGCCATTAAATGTAATGAACTTTTTTTGCTTCCAAATGTCGCGAAGAACCATTTTACTTGTGATGCGACTTAATACTACAGCTATAGACCGATATTTTACCTAGTTGTAACTAACGGCGGGTGCATTTGGCCAGTGGGCCGTTGAACTGTTGCTCAGTAAAGTGCTAACATGTACCTTGACAAATAATGAATTCAACGTGCACAACTATATATTGGTATTTTGAACAAAGGGCCCGCGATACTAAGTGCAGGTTCTTGCAAATTACACGCGTACGTGTAGCGAAATTGATTTTTCTAATCATACGTTTGGGTACGATTCGAGGATGCTAATGCTAAACTGTATTTTTTTATCGTGAGGACGGATACATCGAGAGGTAAATATAATTAATGTAATCGCCGTACCTTGAACAAGGCCCGAAACAACGTTCTTTCTTCGAATGCGATAATGTCGGCGTACGTGTCGATATGTTTTCTTTTTTTTTTGTATTTCGCAACGATTGTATGCCAAGGACCTCTGAAAGGTCGGATACTAAAACGGATATCTTTATGTTATCTGTCAACAAGTTCATAATTTTGGTTTTTCACTAACTGGAGTCACGTCATCGTGTTGCATTATTATATGTGTGTTACAGTATGTTTTGTGGGGCCAGACACGGCGGAACGGTATTGTTTTAGAAATACTAGGGCAATTGCTAAATAAGGAAGCTTCTTTACCGCTTTGTATGTCGGTAAAAAGTGCATGACGTCTCGAGAGAGACCGTTTCGGTGGTCGCGCACGCTCTAACCTCAAATTGTAGCCGGAGTTGTTTCATGTATTGTGCAGTGACAAATGGCAGCGCAAGAGTGCGGGGTGGGGGCGAGAGGCGTTGTTCTTGACACAGTAAAACTAGAAGTGCAGTAGGTGCAGCTGCTGCCCACGCCGAGCTTTTTGCAAACAGCTAATGCTACTATATGTAACCAGTCTGTGCTTTGACTTACAGCCGTCTCGTTGTATATAGCCTATGTATATAATAGAGCTTACCAATATAAATCATTTGTATTGCACAATTGAAACTGTACAATATAACAGTATTAAATTATACTGAATGATGATTTAATTACCTGACATATGCAAGGAGATGAATGTACTCATTAATAATAACGGCTGTTGCTAACAGATCAACTCTGAATGGCGAAAAATATAAACCTATTTTAGACGAGTAAAGTGATGCTTGCAGCAGTAGATTTTTCCCGATTTCAGAGTTGATTTCCTACTAAAAGTTGTTCACATTCATATGTATATTCCGATCCTGAAATATTGAAGTTGATTGAATCTTCAACCAGTATTTTTTTTGCCAAGTGGTAAACAAGCATATGGTCCTCCCGGCTGTAAAATAGTTAATAGTTAAGGTAATTAGTTCCATAATAGCCATAATCATGTCTTCCCCAGGATTGAAGCTCCCTAGTATATTTTATCTAAGTCAATTCAGCGGTTTAGCCGTGAAAGACTGGCAAAGGTGCAGATGGACTCTCGCCTTTATAATATTCGTCTAGACTTCGGTGAGGAAAAAAAAGATCGAAATTTGAAAACGGCGGTTTCTATGGCGCCAGACATTATAAGAGAGAGAGGTTTATTTGCATAATCTAAAACTATTATTTTATTTTATGTCTCTTAGTTTTTAATTTATGACTAAAAATGTAAAAAACAATACTGGCCCTCTCTTTGTGGGCGAGTCGGATTCACACTTAACGGTTTTGTTAGAATTACGATTCATAATAAAATTTGTGCTACATAGTAAATGTGCGTGCGATTCCAATTTCTGTCAAAGGGTATTAAATAAAATATATATTTTACAAGGGGTAACATCAACCTACTTGGGTATACTTACTCGTTTATACTAATAATATTTAAAACTTTGTTTGATATTACCTAATTTGGCGGTGAAGGAAAACATCTGAGGGAACCCGCAAGTCGTATGAAATTATTTTTTGCAAATCGTGTAACTTAACGTAAGAAAGGTCTGATTTTCCCTCTGGGTTGTAAAGGTCTGGCGGTAGTCGTTCCATGTAAAAATCATTATCTTCGCCAAATCCTTAGGTTTAAGTAGCGGACCCCGTCAATCCTAAGCGGGATAACGCTAAGAAGAAAAAACATTTTAATTAATTAAGTAGTATTCATTTTTAAAAAAATAACTAATTTGCTTATGGGCTTGTAACTAAATGTGATTTAGAGATATTGACATGTATGTAGGTATGTATACATACTATACTAAGATTGCAGTTATTAATGTAGTATTGCAGTTATATTGCACCGCGATCCCAGATCAGTAAGGCACGCATCGAACAAAATTTATCTGGCGTGATCTGCGTAGATCGCGGCCAAGACACGCTTTCCATGTCGCGAGGCGGAACGCCGCGGCTGCAACTGCGATTTATACCTCGACCGCTGTCCGATACAATCCGATCATGGATTTATGTACACCACTTGTACGGTGTATGTTCGTTAGCCCGCTCCGACACCAAACCGCCTTGTGTTGTCGTTTATATTTACTTCAACACATATGCACTAATTAATTATTTTGTTAAAACACAATGGCGTTGGTTGTTTGTTTTCCCGCTTCCCGTAACCAAGGAAAAATCAAAATTTGATGCTATTTACGAATGCGAGTTCTGTCGTGCCACCAACCTTACATAAACGACACGGTATATCAGCGCCGTTTATGGACTAAGTACCGCAAGTGAATGCACCATTCGTTTCTTGTTTGATTGCTTTTGGTTTAGATATTATGATCTCGAGTCTCGACGATGGCAGTCGGAATTTAGCAGCAGTCTTAAACGTAAGGGATAAAACATTTGCCTATGGATTTGACATGCATTTGATAGGGTCGTAGGGCGTAAGAATCTGGAACATTTTGCCCAGATGGGTAGACGGTGGCCTGGCTGGCTGGCCTGGCCTGGCTCCGTGCTGTGCAATCCACGTTTAAAGATTATACAGCACGTGATAGTATCATATCTGGACAGTTGTCTTCAGAAAATAAAAAATATGAATGTGGGAATGGGTGACTCAGTGGTCAACTATCTGCTTTATGCAGATGACGCGATATTAATAGTAGAATCACCATTCGAACTGTAAACACTAGTTACTGCGATGAAAGATGATTGTATGAAGAAAGGATTACAATTTAATGCGAAGAAAACCAAGATTATGGTATTTGAAAGAGAGACAACCAGAACGAACACTAGGATTAAGGTTGATGATGTAGTATTGGAGCAAGTGGATGGGATTGTATATCTTGGAAGCGCTTTTAGCAGCTATGGAAGGTACGCCACTGATGTGCAGAGACGAGTGAGTGCAGTGAATAGCGTGAATAGAGCGTTGGGTAAACTTCTAGCCGAAATCTAAGCCAGAAGTTAAAGCTCGCTGTACACAACGCGGTGCTAATCCCAAAGCTATTTTTTGGAAGTGAGAGCTGGGTATGATTGAGAGCATGAAAGTAGAAATGCGGTCGAGATGACAGCATTGCGTAAAATTTGTGGCATGTGTGCTGACCGCGTTCGTAATGATGATGTTAGAAAAAGAGTGTCGGTGTTAAGATAAGAAAAGGCATGCTCCGTTGGTTCGGACATGTAGAAAGAATGCAGGATTAAAGAATGACGAAACAGATATACAATAAATACAAAAGTGGATAGATGTAGGAGCCGAGGAAGACCAATACTTACCTACCATGACCAAATTGGTCGTGTTTATGTCAAGATCCCTAGAAACTGGCGAGCGTGCATAAAAATAGTTATGAATGTTAAAGAAGCGAGTAAGGACCGCGTCTTATGCGGCTCGGTTCTCTCTGCCTACCCCACAAAGGATTTGGCGTGAAGTTATAGAAATTAATTTTAACCAATAGGTAATAGAAATATGGTACTAAAGTTTTTAGTAGTAAATCTACTTAAGGTTAGCTAAAATGAACTCTAGTGAACTTATGTTTGTACTTTACACATTATTATATTATAAATAAGGAATACTAAAAAGATGGCGATATTCAAACAATTCATCGAAAATGTTACGTAATTAGCCCACTGATTGCTGGTATGGAAAATTATCATAAGATTGGCGTTCGTCGATCTGTATTATGAAAATCAATGTATTAGTACTGACACATTCGAGCTTAACTTCATTTGCCATTTACGTCACTTTTTGTCTATTAATGTCTTCTGTATCATATCGCCTGATAAAGCTTCTTACTAATCTCTGAATAAATTCATCGTGTTACCTAAATCACCTTCAGTTTTACCTTTTAACTTCTTATTATTTTAACGCCGCTGCTAACTGCTATTGGTAATTGATGTTGTTAATTCCGGCTACACGAAGACAAAAGTAGAATTTGTGATCGGTCAGACTACCGATATACGTTACGGACTACATTCAACCGTCTTTAAAGCTCTTCAAGCCATCTTAACCTTAATGCTTCCTCGATGTCACACTATTATGTTTTAACACATGCCCAAGGTTAATTGTTATTAAAGAAAATTGTTTCCTTCTCTATTAAGACATCGGATTATGATGGCGAGGTTGGCTCATCATATCCTGTTGTTTCGACAATGGCCCACCGCATCGTTTCGACCTTGTCGACTGTAGTGTGGAAGGTGTCATCAGGGTCTCCTAGAGCACGACAGCAGCGAAGTTTAACGAAACGTCAAAATGTACGCATTTTGACAAACGCCGTGCTGCAGTGCAGTTGCATTTTTTAGTAGAATCGGCCTAAAAACGGTTACCGTAGCCTATGAACGCTCGTAATATATTAAGTATCACTCGCGCGATGCCTACTCTGCTGTTAACACAGCAACTCCTTAGGAGCTTACTGGTGACCTCACTCGCACGCAGGAATACAACAACCCTATAGGGAGTTGTTATTTGGCTGCGTTTTTCTGTGAGGTGGAGGCACTTCCCCAGACTGGCTGCTCTCTGCTTTGATGCGTCCTACCGTATAGACTTACTAGAAACAGTAATTTTCTTACTAGTAACTTTAATTTTCTTAAATCCAAAGATTACATCGCGACCACTATTTTAATTTAAAAAATCGTTTCCTATAAACGAAGGTTCAAGGCATCGGAACCAATTTGCAGCGTTCAGTGAGCTGGTGTCGTCGTGGCGACGTCGTTATGAAGAGGTTTATTTATTCCGTCGTGCTATTGTACATTGAACTGGCACATGTGACATAATCAATGAGCGTTTACTGTGACCGAGACAGTTTATCGCGACATTAATATCTAACACGCCCAATGCAAAATAAAACTAGCAATCGGAATGTACTTGTCTAATATTAGATTATAATCGGTGCCAAATTGCATGTAGTATGAGATTTCATTTCATACGTTATATGCTACTCAAATAACAGATAAACTTATATTTAATAATCAGAAAAATTATTGTGACTCTTTTTTTTCTTTACAATCATATAAGTACATCATAATACGCGTATCGATTAATAAAATTCCCCCCACGTGCGATCACTTCTGCTTTCCAATATGTCGAGACTGACGGATCGTTTTATGAGATAAAGTTGGAAATGAAAAATTGTATAAATGGATATATTGTCATAAAATATTTGATATAACGCGGAGTATTTACGACTTGTTGAATCCGATAAATCACTCCGCTGGCCCTACTTGGTCAGTATGTAAATCATTCGAGAGATAGCGCATTGCACGTTTAACTGGAACTGTGCGCTCGTCGGCGAGACATTGTCATCTTTGTGGCAATAATTTTGTGGCGCTGCTGGGTAGATTTTCGCGTGTCGATAATAAATATCTTAAAAATTATCAATTAGCGGAGACGAGCATCGGAGAAATGTTTCTTGTTGGAGTTGCGTCATTGCGTGTCGTTTTATCCGTTTATTTGTTCACGATTGAACAATGACACTATTGTCACGTCCGCGGAAATCGATCCGACTGGTTGACGCGTAATTTTATGTCTGGTTCTATCGGTTTGGAGAACGTTATGATTACCGGCTGCACCTTAAAAAGTAATGTGCGTTATGATGGATGATATAAGGCACATGAATATTACAAATTATCTTAGAAAGTATCCTGTGTCCGAGTAATAACATAACGTGCAATAAATACGTGCCTTACTTAATTTTTTGTTGCTTAGGAATGATGTACGTTGTTATAAGTAATTTGAGTGCATTTAATGGACCGATAATGCTTACCTGCTTATATCTACATACATTTCGTTTATTTATATTTGCCCAAATGGCCGAAATTAGACCATAATAGCATTGAACATAGTGATGGGACTCGAGTGATTTTTTTTCACTCGAGTCACTCGGTACTGGTAACTATCTCACTCGAATGCCACTCGAGTGAAGATAAAACTCGAGTGATTTTTATTGACTCGAGTCACTCGGAATATAAAACTCGAGTGACCAAAATTTTAAAACGATTTTTTAATTTCACATAGTAAATGTGTATTCATTTTCGCATTAATGTAAAAGCTACTCAAAAAAATCTACACAAAATGTAAAAAAATAGAATTTTCCTTCAAACTAAACCTGTAATATATAATCAAGAAATCTCTTATATCAACTTTCAGTCAAATTGAAATATTATAATTTAATAACGGTTTTTTGTTCTAAACAAAAAACCGTTATTAAATTATAATATTTAAATTTTTGTCAAAAAATGACCACGCAATTGCTTTTTTTACACGTTTACTCATTTTCACCACTTACTAATACTTACACACTTACACACAGTCATAAATAACCAAAACATTAAACAGTAACAACTCACACAAACAGATTTCTACGTAATTAGAGAACCTACAGCGGGTAAACTTGTCACAACTTGAATTTCTCACTCGGCTCGGTATAAACCACTCGAGTGGTACGAGTCACTCGAAACTCGAGTCGTCAAAAATTTAACTCGAGTGCGAGTAATATAAAAACTACTCGAGTCACTCGAGTGAAAAGCAACTCGAATCCCATCACTAATTGAACATAACATAAATAATTATTTAAATAATTACGAATTAATTTGCACGTTTCTACCTTTTTATACTGTTTTAAAAATTTATTAATATCACCAAAGCTCCTCTTTAACTACCTAATAAAAACAAAAACGGATTGATAGAGGAGACTATGGTACATAACTGTTTGTCCTCGCCTATTTATATATAATAGAACTGTACTTTACACAAGTGTCCCAGCTTTGAGAGAGCGCAGCGGCACCATAAGGTCATTGCGTTTTACGACTAATTTCACACTAATTATGAAAAAAATATAACAATTTGTTTGTGTAGTTTCTGTGTAGAAAATTGTTTATTGATTTCTGGGAGATATTTTGTAATTAATTATCTATATAAAATTGTCATCTTTTATAGTATAATAGGGGGTTTTAGCTCAATTTACTAAAAAAATATATATATTCTTATATTTTATTAATTAATTACTTGTCTCAAATGACCAGATTAGCAAAAAATTTAATTGTAATTACTTTGTACATAGAGAATAAAAATCTTTTTACCGTGCACAACATAGCGTATTAAACCAGTATTAGATACTACTAATTAACAAAAATACGCATTTCCGCTCGATTGCACAGAGGTATCTGCTATAACTGTGTATTACTTTTCTTTAATTTATACGTTTAGGTACGTGGTAGCATTTTTATGTATGTATATATCATTTTCCAGATTGTAGAAATTGCCCATTTCATCAAATGACCGGGCTGGTTAAAATATCATGAATATTTTGGCTTACATACCATAACTTTGCAATTGGAATCTTACGAAACTATAGCAGCAATTGAATTGTACACACTAAAGCAGATTAATCTGTAGTGATGTATATTGAGTTGTAGCAGTCAAGGTGAGATTTGTATACTTTTGTGTAGCCGTATCTATCATTGTGTTACAAGTATTCCTTGTAAGTCGAATAATTTTCAATCAAGAAATGTAACAATCTGCCCGAATATTTCAAGAACAGTCAAACTGAATTATCCAGTACTTTTACTATTAATCCACAACATATACATTTGTCTGTGTGTACGACGGTATACATATAAACGAATATTTTAGAATATATTTTTATAAATACTTATTCGTTTTTAGGGTTCCGTACCCAAAGGGTAAAACGGAACCCTATTACTGAGGCTCCGCTGTCCGTCCGTCCGTCCGTCTGTCACCAGGCTGTATCTCATGAACCGTGATAGTTAGACAGTTGAAATTTTCACAGATGATGTATTTCTGTTGCCGCTATAACAACAAATACTAAAAAATAGAATAAAATAAATATTTAAGGGGGCTCCCATACAACAAACGTGTTTTTTTTTTTTTTGCCGTTTTTATGGTACGGAACCCTTCGTGCGCGAGTCCGACTCGCACTTGGCCGATTTTTTTGTATGTTAACTTCATATGTATACTATATATAGCCCCTTCTGAGTAGGCAGAGACACCGGGCATACTTACTACACACCTCACTCCTTTCACGTTCATAGGTTTTCATGCACGCTCGCCGGTTTTGTGAAGATATAGTAGTAGGTAGCAGTAGTAGCAAGTTATTACTCCTATCGCTCGATTGAGTAATCAATTGTATGTATAGAACTGATCCCTCGAAGGAATAAGCCCACCTCCGTACACTGTTCCCTTGTATGTTAAGAGTCTTAAAACATTAATCTATACATATAAATAAAATTGAAGTATCTGTCTGTGATTTCAAAATAAAGCCTTTATCTTAAGCTCATATTGTTATTTTCACGTTACCAAAGCTTAAACATGCATTTTTAACTTTTTTGTCTGTCTGTTTGTTTGTCCGGGCTAATCTTCGAAATGGCTGAACCAATTTTGACGGGACTTTCACTGGTAGGTAGAGGATTGTTCAGAGCAGAATATAGGCTACTTTTTATCCCGTAAATATTTAGGGTTCCTGCGTAAAACATTAAAAACTGTTAAAGTTAGGGGGAAATATCGGTAACTTTGCGATTTTATTTTTATTATCTTCACAGAATACGTATTTTTTGTGACATAAAATAACTACGCATTTTTATGTAATAAAAATAAAATAAATATACGTTGCCTCCCGTAAAGGTCAATAGATGGCGCTGTATGAAAATTGAATCGCTCTATGACTACGACCCTGAACTTTGTTTTTAGGGTTCCGTACCCAAAGGGTAAAACGGAACCCTATTACCGAGACTTCGCTGTCCGTCCGTTCGTCTGTCACCAGGCTGTATCTCACGAACCATGATAGTTAGACAGTTGAAATTTTCACAGATGATGTATTTCTATTGCCGCTATAACAACAAATACTAAAAAATAAAATAACATAAATATTTAAGGGGGCTCCCATACAACAAACGTGATTTTTTTTGCTCGTTTTTGCTCTATATTGATAACGGCAATAGGTAGACGCTTGAAATATTCACAGAATATTTAGTTATATATTCACTTTAAGAATAAATAATTAAATTAAAATAAAACAAATATTTAAGGGGGCTCCCATACAACAAACGTGATTTTTTTGCCGTTTTTATTGTACGGAACCCTTCGTGCGCGAGTCCAACTCGCACTTGGCCGATTTTTCTTTAAACAAATAATTTGAGGTCGATAGAGAAATAAAGGCTACTAAAAGCCCAAATCTCATGCGCGTGAAGCCGCGGGCTTCAGCTAGTATGTAATAAAGATGTACACAAACAAAAAAACATCAGCGCACTTACGGTTTCACGCCGCCTTAATGATAAAGTATTTAAGTAAAACTAGAATAGATCTCGTTTGCAAGAAGTGCATACTGCAGAACTTGCATCGCACGCCGATTTCTCGCGGTGGCTGGTTGCGAAGGAGCCGTTAGTTCACGTTTAGGTGCGGACAGGAGCGCGGGCCGGTACGGGATCGATTAGTGAACCGGTCCCCAGTGCGTTGACTCCCGAGGGCCGCTGGCTGAGCCTATGGCCGGACAATAGTACACCTTTTGCAAATTCCCATTCCTACCGAGACAACTTCCTATTATTACGATCATGTATTTCATATGTAAATATACAATTATTAAACTGAATTTAGGCTGTAAGTTGCTCATCAGCAGTTTTAGAACCGTAGTCATGCAAGAAACAGTCCTTTTGTTACATTATGAATCTTTAAATGTCCAACGGTTACAAAATTACCAATTCCCTGCACTCTTAAATTGCAAAATCTCTAAAGGTTTAGCTAAATGTCATCTCAAAATCATTCATCTCTCATCTTTGAGAGATGCAGAGCTAGTTTAACAGATGATGTTGCGTCCGCTTAACAGCTTACTATTAAATATGTCGTATTACCATAGTGATATATAAAAAACGTGGTCCCAAATCAATATTTATATTTTATATTTATATTCTAGACCGCAGCGTATAAGCGCTTTTAATATCATTAGCAAATTTTTAAACTAACCCAACCTCTCAAAGATTGCTTTATGAACTGAAAGTGAAACAAAACTCTACTGAAAATTAGCAGCTATATGTTATGAGATAATTCACAACCATCTTCAGAAAAAGTATAAGTTGAAACTTCCTTTAATTCGTTTATAGGCTACTGTTACAGCATACGTAGTACATGACGTATGGAATTGGGAAATATCTGCTAAATAATTTACAGTGTCCTTAAGAGTTAAGATAAATTTAAAAGAGGTAGGGCGCATCAATGCATTCCGTCCGGTGAAGTACTTCCACTTTTTCACAGAAAATCGTAGCAATAATAACAACTCCCTTGAGGGTTGTTGTGTTCCTGCGAAAACCAGTAAGCTCCTAACTAGTTGCTATGTTGGCAACAGAGGTGCCATCATACTTAATGTATTGCAAGCATTTATATGCTGCGGTGGCCACTTTACATCAGGTGAGCTGCATGCTTGTGTGGCTCCCGACGATGTATAACAAAAAAACTACATGTAACCATTCGTGTGCGGTATATCATTTTAAATATATTGTATCCTTTCGGTTCATAGTCTTAAAGTGTTAAAATGTATGTAACATAGTATCAAAATTGATATTTACCCAAAATGACCTGTTGTATATTTCAACATTACCATAGTATTAAAATATAGCAAAAATAAATTTAATTAAAATAATAATGTAAAAAATGGTAAAAGTACAAGTAAATTATAATTAGTAATAATTAAATAATATTTCGACCTAATCAATAAATAGACATTTTGATAATATGAACATTTTAATAGTTTAGACCGAATGAACCAAAACTTACTGTATGTATAGAACTTGTCTAGTTTCTCTTCGTAGATGACTAGTTTAGCCGGTGTCTGGTTGTTTTTAACTGCACCTGACAGCTTATGTGTAATACCGAGCAGGTGCGCCTGCGCACCTTCCCCGCTCCTCGTGACAATTATAGGAAAACTAGTGAGTTTTTTTCCAACTCTCAGTACCGGTCCCATACCCGGCGACAACTTGAATACGTCAATGTGAAAACGAGAAAATGACTTTTTATCATTTACACCCTTTGACGAGCTAGGCGGCGCAGTGGTTAGTAGCGCTACTTTGACACCAAAGCTCGTGGGTTCCATTCCCACACAGGCAAACAACAACTCCCTGGAGAATCGTTGTTCTCGCGGGGCGGGGCAGTGGGGGTCACCAGTAAGCAAGCTCCTAAGGAGTAGCTGTGTTAAGAGCAGAGGTGGCACTACGAGAGTGACTACGTGAGTGGTAACCGCTTTACATCAGGTGGGCCATATGCTTGTAACCCCCCCCCCCCCCCCCCCCCCCAGCACATGTAGTCCCATGCTAAGCAAATCCTAGTACTACGGGTACTAGATAAAATACTTTTATCTATCTATAACTTCACGCCAAACCCCTTGTGGGACGGGCAGAGAGATACATGACTCGGTCGTTACACACATCACTCACTTCTTTAACGTTCATAGTTCTACTCATGCTCGCTCGCCCATTTTCTAGGTTTCTAATGTATATATAACACACGAGCTGTGGCATAGGCAGGTAGTGATTGTCTTTTGCAGGAATGAGTCCCCGCGATCTTTTATGTCGTAGTTCCCGCTAATCCCTCGACCGCTAGGATTTTGCGTTCGCTAGGTAGCAAATTTATGTAAGAGAATTCCATAGAATACATTATTTTATTTACTATCGATTCTTCATTAGCCCTCATATTTCTTAAAAACCAAAATAAAAATTAAGCATGTTTTGCAGATCTCTGTTTTAATTAACTGAGCGGATCTAAATGAAACTTTAATATGCATCTAAGTGTAAATTTAGCTGTACAATAAAAATAACTGTAGGTCTAATTCGTGCAATAAAGATTTCGTATCATATGGGTATGTATGTGTAACCGCTCGCCGAATCCCTTACGGTGTAGACAGAGACTGCCGAGCGCCGCATGACTAAATCCTTACATATCTTACTCGCTTCTTTAAAATTAATTGCTCTTCCCATGCACGCTCGCCGGTTTCAGAGGCTCCTGCCAATATGTATAATATAACTATATAATTTATTTAAATATCAAGACAATGTTTTTGTTTCCGATGTATACAATTCTATTCACGTTGTTGGAGCGTGGGCGTGTCATTGGGGTACACGTAATTCGAAAACCTCAATAGTTAGTAGACGCTTTATTACATGAAAAAAACGTCAATATTTTAGAACGATACCTTGCACGGTGTGGGAAAGAATAAACATCTCCCACTTTAGGTGTAGGGGAGAAGAAGCCTTAATTGTATGTTTAAATTTCAAAATGGAAGCGATCACACAATATACCGCCGTCATCCAATAACGCCTGTAGGTCAATTCTACTAAAAACATTCTACAAAAAGTCATTTGAGTCGTGTAGGAATAAATAGTGCAGCGCCAATACGTGTATTCTATTAAACTTTCCTACACTGCAACTGTGCGTATCCTGCAAATGAACTCTTTGAATCCTCAAATGATCTTTCAATCTAGTAAATTGGATTTTTACTTTGTGTTGACTCTCCATTTCAAGCCCGATTGCCTTTGATTGCCGGTGTCGAGATATTTCTAACTTAAAAGAACCTTTACTTAATCATATATTCCCACAAACATCTCACAAAATAAAATAAATCACCGCTTCAGAACATTAATTTCACTTTGCAAAAATTGCTTAAGACTTAACGTTAGCAAAACTGCAAATAAACTCTAATGTCAAAACAATTTATCAGAATACGATTATATTGTAGGAAATGTGCAGTTGCAGTGTAGGTTTTTTAACAGAATAGCGAGTCATTTACTGCAGCGTTGCTGCAACGTCACTCCTGTCATATCGCTTAACAGAATAACGACACGTCAAAATGTACACATTTTGACACACGCCGCAGCAGTGCAGTTGCAGTTTTTAGTAGAATTGGCCCACTGGTTGAATGATGGGAAAATATTGAATAGGCATATGCTTTGACTTAAATTGAAATAATATTGATCAACTAGAAAGGATTTTTTATTCCGTTAAGTGCATAAAATATAATTGCGATAAATGTCTTTCGAATGAAAGGCTAGCCAGAATAATTATTTCTGATAAATATACCACACGGACATAAACTAACCACCTTTCACCTTTTATTTTCTAAGATTTCGACAGTTACGAGAGCATCATTTATCTCTTATTTGTCATCGATTTAATTCATACGGTATTTTGCAACACAAGAAGAACGTTCAAGTGACCATCAATAAAATGGTCAGTTACACGTTTTCACATCAAAACTACCTAATTAAACATATATATATATTGCGATATCTGCAATTTTCTGTCTGTCAATTTTTGCAGGCGATTTCTTCGGCGGAGTCAAAATGAAATTTGAAGTCTTTCTTTTGTAAATGAGTCGTGTGGAGTATTTTATTAGAAGGCGTAATCGTGTTACCTTTTATTTAACTTAGCACTTTTAAATTTATTCCAAAGTGTTCAAAATTATTTTATTGTGCACTCTATTTCAAAAGTGTGCAATTCGTTAAATCCGTAAATCACGAAGTAGGTATACTTTACCTTTAAAGTTTTGATAAAACTAAATAAATAAGCTGTAGGTAGTGCATGCAATCGTATTTGGGAGGACAAAACACACGTACGTAAGTATAGGCCTACAGCAAATTTAGGTCACAATAAATAGTTTGAATAGGAATTATTTACTTTTATATAAATAACGTTAATTCATTTTGTCATAGACGTCTAAGTGTTTGCAGAGACGTACCACGTCATAATATATTTTATTGAACGCGATAACGAGAACAAGAAGCATTCGTCAGGACTGATTAAACAAGATAAAGATGTCTGGCGACGTGTCCTGGAGTTGGAAGGGCCAGTACCGGGGGGTGCGGGGCCGCCGGCGGGCATCGAACCCGCGTGGGTCGGGGGTCAGCGGCGCGACATGCGTTCATTAGCGCATTCGTGCGCTTGCGCTGCTCTTCTTACAATGCACTCACATGCGCATTTCTGAAGATGAGACTGAATAGTTCACCCACGCGTCGTTATTTATGGTATTCACAAGTACTTTTTCGTTCAATCATCATCAGAATTTCCATCCACTGCTGGATACACTGTTTACCTAATCTTTTTCTGCAAATAACATGCTCCGCGTCTAGTCGCCTCGTTCTGGTTATTTATCATAGTAGATCATCTAAACGCCCGATCCGCAGTTCCCTCCCGAGGACTCCGTCATCGACTATCACTAACTAACCCTGCACATGTGGGTGGGTTCATCGCAAATTCAACTTGCAGACTCTCGAGAAATGTATCGACAACTTAGGTTTACTGTCGAACTTGTTGTTCCGATTTTTGTTACAGTAACTATTCCAGCCATGCAATTCTGTAAGAGCAAACATCCTTACATCCTCGGAAACATCGGCTGTTATAGCCTTGAACACAAAATTGCAATTCCTTAGTGTCGCTTTTAATGGTTGTGCGCCACTAGCGCCGCAAGGCTGCGTTTGGAATTGGAATTCTACAAGGCAAACAGCCTCGCGTACGCTTACAGCCTTATAGAATACCAAATATTTTAGCCGTGATCGCAGTAGACGATGTCAAAGCTGTGACATCTGTGATCACAGCGACGCACACAGCCATTACGAGTCGCTTAGAGAATTGCATGGCAGCTCTCGCTGTGTGAATCTTAATTTCAATCAGCCTTATTTCCAGAAACGTCTATACACCTACATCGTAGTTCATGGTAAAATAATGTCGAGAAAACAGCATTTCTTTATTAGACAACGTGACACATGCATTTACTTTAGTTGGAGGTCGGCTGACCGACGTCGGCCGAAGGCCCCATCGCGGAAGCCGTAAATTTTTGTTTTCCGCCCTGTCCAAACTCATGCGTTATTAAAAAAAAAGCATTGCGCCGTCGTTTCTTTGCATAAAACGTCCTTTGATAAGTTTATTTTCGTTTTTACTTTCCTGGCATCGTCCGGTTAATAATTCGTCATATCTTTGTGTAGACTTCGTATATTATTGAATTGAATGTTGGTTTTTGTGAGGACATGAGCTTCTTCAGGGCCAATGCAGAGGTCTTTCTGTGGCTTATTGATGTTTTCTGTGGAAACCGCAAATATTGTTATCATTATTGGACATTATGTGACAGTACAGTAATGTTACATTGTGGTTGACAAAATGAACAAAGGATAGCCTAATAGGCAGATTCTGTAAGTAAGAAAAACTGACAATGTAAGTTTTGTCAACAGGAATACGACTTTAATATAATTTTTACCTATTTCCAAAGCTGATGATGCATCGTTTACTTCGCCTCCTTTGCCATCATTGCTATGGTTTTAAAACTGTCATCTAGATGATTTTTCGAGATTCTATTTCGAGTCAATACTGAAATGACATGACCATGATTATAATGGGTTACTTCAATATTGAGCCTAAATAGAATGTATACAAAATTATTA
Source organism: Pyralis farinalis (assembly GCA_947507595.1). Lineage (NCBI taxonomy): Eukaryota > Metazoa > Arthropoda > Insecta > Lepidoptera > Pyralidae > Pyralis > Pyralis farinalis. Next base: position 8,088,097 of record OX382270.1, read on the forward strand.
GAATTGTACTACAGATTTTTGAAATGATTCCCCGCATTGTTTAAGTATCCATTTATCTGAACTAATCCGTCTGTTTTTAAGATGCTGTTATACATGTGTGAAGCTATCACCTATAACTATGTATGTAAACAAATCTTGGTAGTGGCATTTAGCCAACTTCTAATTATCGTATCGCTATTTGAAACTTCACTAACGTATGTAGTATACCTACCGACGACAATACATTAATTTGGTTCCATCGTGCGGATCTGTGGGGATGTTCACATTGCCTCGAAACACTATATACGAATCGGAATCGAAAGTTATCTATCAAAATGTTTGGATGTCTGAGTGAAAACTTTTCGGAACCGTTTCGAATATGGTTTTCCTAGGCAAAATGAATAATACCCCCACTGATTATGAAAAGAGGGGCCTACCGCTTTAGGTAAGACGATTCGGATTGATTTTTCCTGTTCCGAATATTCTACTTAAGTTTACAGTAATGCTCCTGCCACCTTAGCTGAAGATGATTGTCATTACCTCCCTACTACTACTAGATCTTCACGCCGAGTGCCTTGCTGGGTAGGCAGAGAAGCGAGCGCCACATGCCTCGGTCCTTTCATTTACACACACAAAACAACGTCGAGGAGACATATATGCTTACGGCCCACCTGATGTAAAGCATTTACCGTAGCCTATGAACGCTTGCAATATATTAAGTATCACTCGCGCGATGATTACCTCTGCTGCTTTCATAGCAACTTTACTTGTAATCTCACTCACGCGCAGGAACACAAAGGCCCTTCAGGAAATGTTATTTGACTACAGTTTTCTCGGTGGTGTACTTCTCTAGACGAACTACTTTGATGCGCCCCACATCTCTTAAAAACTTACACGCCTCACTCACTTCTTTAACATTCATAGGTCTTTTCATGCATGCTCGTTGATTCACGTGGCCAATTTGGTCGTGCTTGATAGGTGAGTGTTGGTCGTCCTCGGCCCCTACTACATCCTTCTACTTTCGCGTTGTATATCTGTTTCGTCGTTCTTTTCTCTTGTATTCTTTCTATACGTCCGAACCTCCGGAGCATCGCTTTTCTTAACAATCGATACTCTCTCTCTCTCTCATTGCGAACTCAATCAATCTACAAGCGTTACACCGCAGATTTTGCGCAATGCTCGCATTTCGCCTGCGTTTATTCTATTTTCGTGTTCTCTTTGCCAAACTTAGCTCATTATCTTTAACATAAACCAAACCGAAATTAGATTTTCGGTATTCAATGATTCTTTCTGAATCGTCTTCACCAGAGGCGATATGCTCCCAGAAGGTTGATAGTTGGAACCCTCCAATGATTTCTAATAAGGCATTCGAGCTGGGCGTGTTCGGTTTGTTTTATCTAGTAGAGCACTTGTAAACGTGGTGACAACACTCATGGTGAACCTGGAAGTGGATAGTGGAAACCTTTAATAGTTACTAGAAAACCCCTGGAATTTGGGCACATTTGGTTAGTTTTAACGAGTCGAATACATTACGTTCATTTAATGCTATGCATTTAAGGCTATGAGATCCCACCCAATCCATGCTGAGGACTTTACCTAATTATATTTTGCAGTGTGTGATAAAACCCGTGGTTTTTATTTCTATTTAACTATATATATACTCGATGACATGTTTGGGCCAAATCTCTACCATGACCAAATTGGTCGTGTTCTATCAGAAGGTAATGTCAGGAGCCTTAGAAACCGGCATGCGCGCATGAGAAGAGCTATGAATGTTAAAGAAGCGAGAGAGGTGTGTAACGTGTGGTGCTCGGTACCTTCTGCCTTCAAAGCAAGGGTTTTTTCGTGAAGTTATAGATAGTGTTTGGGTCTTTCTAATGGAATAAATTCTAAGAAAATTTAAATTTGGATGAGAATATATAGCAGACGTGCTACAGCCCGCGTATCACGGTAACTACCATGGTTACCGTGATATGTACCGTTTCTTACTTTCATTTTTGCTCAGCTTCTAGGGGTCGTATCGTGAGATTTATGGCTTTCAAACAAACTCACGCTTCCGCTTTATTATATTATTAGTATAGATATATCATCGGCGATCGTATTAACATATTACTGATATTGAACTTCTAGTTCTATTTAATCGCTACTCACAGGCACATTAAGATCGGGCACCGAATCAATGTCAATGAAAGTGATCTTTGTTGACATTACAGACTGAAGCCTTCGGAGATCAATGTAGACCGGTACCATTAATCTAATTCGTGTCTCTAGACATATCCAATGAATCAGTGTGAGTCAATCGTGAAAGTTAAACCAGTAAGCATTGTTCCGAGTGGATGCGCGGTGTACCGAGTGCGTGGGCGCAGGCAGCGGTGCGAATTAAAGCAGCTCTCTATTCATTACTCATCGTTATTGCTATCGCCATTTTCGGAGACGAAAGCGAGTGTAGGCTTATTTAACCTCAGTTTTGTAAGATTAGTTAATTATTTTTAAGATAAAAGGGTATGTTTTTATACTTTCTAGTCCGTGGTCAATGCACACGAGTTAACAATGTCTGCTTCGATCGGTTTACACTCATCCGAGTGCTTATTTAAGCGCAATGGACGCACTGATGTATGCACGCAGGCGATTATAGACCACCGTTTGTCCACCATGTGATGTACCATCGTTTTGAATGGTGATATTGTACGTTTCATTTGAATACTATACTAGTGTTCGTCGTTGGCTGTTGAAGAAGGCAGTGTTTACTCTTACTAATATACACAAAAAATGTAATAATGTGATGATTGTTCATTGTGGAACGCCAGACGAGACTCGTAGAAAGTACTCGCAGCGCGTGCAAGAACGGTAATTGGCACGGCAATATTGTGCCCACTTCGCTACTCATTCGCTGGAAATAATTGAGAAAAATGAGGGATTTATTGGCAACCGTCTGATGTACGAGTACCAGTGTTATCCTAAACGTGTAACTGGCAATCAGCATTTCTCAATCAGTGGAGAACGTTGATAATTATTGGGTGGGTTAGGTATTGCAAGAAGGATCCTTGATAGTTCTCGTTGCATTCATCCGAGAAATGATATCGTTACCTATTTCTCATAAACAGAAGCTACAACAAATTGATGGAATCAAACAATCGTAAATCTAAGTACTTACCTTCTGCCGCAGTGTTAATTTTTCTCATTACTACAAAATATTCTGTTTTCTCTGCCTAAGTAGAGATCTTGCAGTACTACTACTACACTAGTACTATATTAAACTACATCTTCTAGTATAGTACTACAAAATATAGCGGTCTGTATATATAAATAAACAATAACAACTCAAAGTCCAATGTTAGTGGCTCCGCGTAACTTCCATTTGAAATACATTTAATAATTTATCTGTAACGTCTTGTATCTAGTTGAAGAATATATATGTACTAGCTAACCCGGCAAACGTTGTTTTGCCATATAAATTATTCCTAGGATTATTTTAGTAGAAAAAAATTACTAACTTATTGTCAGTGTGTGAGGATGTGGTATCCATGAATGGAAGAGGCATAGAGCGCTGTGAACGATGATGGAATATAAAAATAACACAATACCAAACATTTATATTTTTAATTCATTGTCATTTATTTTGAAAATTATTTGTATCGCTAATCGTAATAATTTTACTAAAAAACAATATCAATCCCATAACGCAATAGAGTGTACAATATTTTTTGTTATCCCATCTTTAGCTAACACAAACAAACTGGATGGTTTGCCCATTCGAGAGCATGCCATGTATTGGAATTGACTTGAAGATTTTTCATAAATTTCTACCATCTATATTATATTTACTTGTTATTCAGTGTATACCGTGTACATATATATTTTTTATTATTTTACCTACCTTTCACAATATTTCTCTTTTGCAATTATTTCACAAAATTTTACACACACTGACAATTAGAATAATTGATGCGTGTAAGACGATAAAAATCATTGGTGTGTGCTCGTGACACATGTCGAGTACTTTTGAGGTTATATGAAATCACTGAATTAACTGAACGTGAGAACTATACTCAAAATTAATAACTTTATATATAGGAACAAATAATTACTAACTATAATTGGAAACGTCACTATTACGATTGATATATATCTTCACGCCAAGTCCCTTGCGGGGTAGGCAGAGAGAACCGAGCACCATAAGACGCGGTTCTTGCATACTTCACTCGCTTCTGTGACATTCATAGCTCTTTTCATGCATATACACAATAATAATTATGGCCGAACACTAGGGAGTGAGAAACGGCTTATTGTGTGAGAGAGATCTCATCCCTACTCCGTGCTGTTTACTGGGTCAGAAGTGACACCGATGTACGCCTGGCGGGGATAACTGATCTAGTGATAATTGATCAGTTATCGACCGGGGTTGAAAATTATTGAATTACTAATATCGCTATTAAAAAATAGGGGTTGATGGTAGAAGGGTGAAAATTTAGGGTTGTATGTATTTTTAATGCCACATTATAAAAAAAAAATATTGTTCAATAAATAAAAAAAAAATTGGGGTGGACCATCGTTATCACTTAGGGGTATAAAAAATAGATAGTAGCCGATTCTCAGACCTACTGAATATGCATATAAAATTTGATTAAAATCGGTCAAGCCGTTTCTTAGGAGTATGGTAACTAACTTTGTGACACGAGAATTTTTTATATAAGATGACATTAGTAAGTATATATTTTTCTGAATAACTCTAAGAATCTGAGAGGTAATTAATGTACGTTAATATGTATAATTTGTCCAAATATCTAAACGCGTCGTACGATGGAGCCTTTCTCCGTCGAAATTATAAAGCGTGACACGTTTTCACTTTCATTATTTTTATGTCAATCACATTTTTAAAACAATTCATAAGACTAATTAACTTAAAAATACGTAGGTGTTTCGTCTTAACGTTTATATCAGAATTTTAGAGGTATAGGAGCGGGTTGCGCCTGTGGGCTTGTGCGCACAGAGCCGGCAGTGGGCGGCCAGTGAAAGCTACTCCACATGAACTTGTTTATATCTATATATTAGCACATTTGTTAATTAAACTCTCCATTTCACGGAATCTGTTAGCATAAAATTTTATTAGTTAAACCTGTTCACGTCCGCCGGTAATTAACCAAACGTATTGACTTGTGTATTAAGAACGGAAGATATAATGAATTGATGAGTCTAATGTACATGTTACACTAGTGTTTAACGGTTGTACTAAATTTGTTTTGAAATCTGTTACATCCAAGATGGTCCATGATAATAGATTCTCATTGTATTCATATGAGCGTTAGTCGAATAACACTAACTCGGGGTATCGGCAGAGTTAAATATGCGCATGTTTGTTCAATGGTACGTACATACACAAATCCGTTACATTTTTGTTGCGTTTTAATATAAGTATTGCAAGTAAGCGATAAATACATGTGGACCGTATTCGTATGGAGCATTATGGACAATAAATAGATTTGTCTGAATTTCAAACATACTTTGTTAGATGAGTATCATACATAAGTAATGGTATAGATATATATAAATATATACACGCGTACACACATATTCAACGAAACATTCATGTGAAGATACAAAGGCGACATTGAAAAGGCCAACGTAATGAGCGCACGCAAAGCATTGAATGTAATGTGATCTAAAAAGATGTAGGGAATTGGAGCAAGTGAGAACCTAGATATTTAGTTTCGGTCCTGAGTCACCAGCGGAGAATGACTTTAACCTGAATTGACTAATAAACTTTCTGCGACAATTGTCCGCGATGGCTTTATTTAGTCCGATTAAAATTTATTTGTTAACATGTTCATTGTTGTCGGCAAAGTCGTTAATTCTGCAATTCACCAAATTGCTTTCAAGAATTTTATTCGATTGTCTTCACTTAATTTGTATGTAGGATTTATTTTGTGATTTCAGTAACGTAATATCGGAACTAATCAGCGAAATTCGTAGAAGGAAAACGTACGTGATTTTGGTAGAAGGTAAAGGTTGCCCCGCCTGGAACTAATATTTATCGCCTTATCGAGTCGATGACTACCCGTACAGCACGTGTGTTGATGTTGTATGCATATGGATTACAGTCGAGGAAGTGTGAACTTGCCCACGTTTTGACTCACACATGCACTGCCCTTTGTTTACATTTCCGGTGATGTGTGCATATAGTAGCAATGACATTGGCCATCACAACACCCATAGACAGCATAATAAAATTAAACATTAACGCCTGTTGCTCTCCAGCGGTTACGCACATACTATCGTATCAAGACGCTCTATTGCTAAATTATTCAATAATATGCATTTTATTCGATTAGCCTACTATATAAAGACATACCGTGACAGCTTCTAGTCTATTATGCAAATACAGTCATTTATTTCCTTTTTTGTCTGTTATAAAGAATCGAAATGATGCCTTTGTCGTTGCACTCGTGATGTTTATGGGACTTCGGCAGGCGCGGGTCACGATTACGGAAACCCGAACTTATTTGATTCATATTCGTCAAGGACTGGCTAATTGCTCGCTCGAACTCGAACGACTTCGCAACTCAGACCTTGTGCACTTGTCTTACATCGATATCTGCTATCCTAAAGGGAAGACAAGTGGGTAAACAAGGTTTCCGCTTAAGGACTGGCAATGCATCGGCCGCCCACGTATTGCTCAGGTATCGACGAAGCCGTCGCACTAAAACACTGCAAACGATCTTTCGGTAATTTGTTCGTTCGCGGAAGTATTTATCTGGCAACCGTTCTCTGTAAATCGATTTACGAGTGGTAACGTGTATACGACCTGTATTAATTATTACATGTATATTTTAGTAAAACTGCTCTTACGACAGTAGTAAACAAGATGCAAAATAATTAACGAGCTATCAGTTTGGACGGATAAAGTCCTTTTATTTTCTGTTGTAAATATATTACCCTATCAATAAATCTTTTTGGCGGTAGCTATTTTCACTTTCTACCAATTTATTTCGTCGAAGAACAGAACGTTACCTCCGTCTGATCTTTATTAATTGTCTCTATTTCTCTGTTCATTCTTATATGGAAGTCGCTCGTGGAATCAGCTTTGTGAACGTGGGAGGATATTATTATTAACATATTGTATGTAAAGTTCACAAAGCAGTGCTATGTTCATCGGTGTAATTTAATTGTGATCACTTTTGATTTCAACCGTGTCTGGGTCCTCGCCGAGACACCGTCTCACCGGCCTTGATTGTTATCCACCCGCGCCGCTGCACATTGTCTGCAGTCGTTTGTCATGTGACGCGACGTGATTTCCCTTTTATCAAAAGAAATATTAATAAGCGAAAGTACTTTTGAGGCCGCACATTTTATGCAGATTTATAACAATGTGACGTTACAGATAAATAATACTGATTTGACCTTTTTCTCGAAAATATCGCGCTTCCGCGTTGAGAACACTGAGTTGACGTATTTTGCTGTGGCTGACTCACTCGGCTCAGGTGCTAATGATCGTGGTATAATTAAATAATGAGTTAAGTGTCACACCTAGAGCAATGCCATGCAGCTGCTGTAGGGCACTCGCTCGATTCCGATACCTTTACGTATCACATTCGACATATAAGGATCACTACATACATACAATTTGCAATTAAGCTCGTCGTGTACAGCTTTTCTCTTTAAATATGATTCAGGTGTGACCACCCACATGTGGATCGTTTCTACGTCGCAATACAATTGCCATCTCCTTTCTAATCGCACATCATAAGTGTGACGCCGACCCCGAATATAAATTATGGGAACAAGCAATTTCGTGTACGAAGGATGGCGGTATTATGGCGACTCCTACGCGCGTTTTCGACGAATTGAACTGTACTACGGCGCACTGACAGCTTTCTGCCCCAATTACGCGCGATAGCAGAATCATTATCTACGTGGGCAAGCCAGATTTCCCGGTGGTATGTTGCGACATACAATAATCGCTCCCAGCAAACTTCAGTTTATGTAAAGAGCGCGCTCTTGTAACATAGACAATATTACGCAAGGCCGGGAACAATAACTCAACCCACGCATTATTTCATTTGCCTTAATAAATAGCTTACTATTATAATAGTATAAGGTTTTTTAATCTTGTTAAATTATTAGATTATTGTAATACCCCGTATTCGTACAATCAAGTGATAGGTACCTGCACAAATGTGTTGCGCGACGTCGACTCTTGTTACGACCGACACGTCTCAAATATTTTTCTTCTTTTTGTTGTTGTCTGGAGCGGAGGCTATACAAGAGGTGAGTCACAAACACGTACAGGATCTTTGTTGTGCTTCTGAGAAGCTCGACGGACTCTTCTTTGTGGGAAAGGTATTTTTAATGGAGGTCGACGGACTGATTTCTCCTGTCCCGCTTACCTTTTAAAATAATAAAAAAGATTTGTACCATTATGATGAAATGTCTCATTTTGACATTTGATACGTTAGTTCATTTTTCTTCATATAACGCTTACCTACTACATTGTTCACATGGTTAGATAAATACGATCTCTGTTTTTTATAGAACTATAAGTGTCGCATTGCAAATCTCCATACTTCACGACCTCCCACAATTGTATCGCTATCAACAATTGCTCCAAAGCGGCTTTCCTCCGCGTAGGTAAACATACATTAGATGTGGAATAACTTACTACTTATACTATCCAACAGATCAAAATGTACATATGTTTGTTAGAATTTAAACCTAAAAATCAATGTATATATCAAAAAGGAATAACGCATTAAAAAATAACTGCTGTTTTTCCATGATGAAACAGACTTTGGCAAACTTCTGGAAGCTCTCCAGAAGAACCTAATGCTGAAATTATACATATATATAGTCATACAAAAACATAATGGTATTTGAAAGAGAAGAAACCAGAACCAATGTAAGGATTATAAGTTGGTGAGATAGTATATCTTGGATGCTTGGGTTTAATCTGTCTGGCCACGAATCTATGAATTTACACACTGTTTCCATGGGAAATTTAGCCACAGTTGGTCAAGAGATTTCTTAAGAGACACAATGTCGGTGTGTCGTTTCGAGCAGGCCATGTCCTCTAAAACTGACCATAATTTGTAATCTAATGGGTTCAGATCTAGGCTAGTCAAGGGCCAGTTTGTTTGACAGGAAGGTTCACGGTACATTTTTAAAAAGTGTATTGCTGAGAGGTTTTACCACACGATTCAAGATAGTCACTTGATACACTTTGGCTGAAGTCTTCACTCCTTTTTCACAAAAATGAAGCTTTGTGACTCCTTGATAAGACACCCCCACTAAACCATTACAGACGCAGGATGATGACCACGTTGTACCTTTCCGACCACCAGGACGGCTTCTTTAGAACTATGTGCGTATACATTGTCATTTTGCTTGATGTAGTGCTCTCAAACTTGATTTTTTTTCATCAGTAAAGAGGATATTTCTGTACCTTCCACCTGCGTATCGGTATAGATCCACTCTCTTCAACTGGTAGGGATTGATTAAGTGCATATCCTGTATATCGAAGATATGCCGAGCTGTTAGGTCTTGTTTTACTAAACGCGACAGGCGGCATATATACATCTGATACCAAGCTTTTGAAGTATCTTGAATATGACCGACGGGTCCATACCCACTTTGTGCAAGGCATCTCTGCAATCCTATTTTCTTTAACACCCCATACCATATTGTAATTTGATAATAAACACGAAAAATATATGTAAAACGGTGGGAAATCGAAAGAAGTTTTTAACATAATAGACGCGTTCCAAATTAAAAATAATTAAGAGTTGAAGAAAGTTTCTATGTAACAGTATTTATGGCCAGACTAGTTATATACATTTTGACGATTAGCCTAACTCAAAAGGTAAATTAGCCATTCATACCTTCAAGCAAGTTTCAGAGGTACTGGCTTTGGCAGAACAGAACAGGATGCAATGGATGCTATATGTTGGAAAATAAAATAACCACTGATACTTTTACCATAATTGTCAAACAAACATATGACCCACCTGATTGTAGTAAGCATTTGCGTACGAACGTTTACTTGCTACGTCGTCAACACTGCCAGCCTGATTTAAAGGATACCGTAACCTATGAACGCTTGCAATACTCGAAGTATCACTCGGGCGATGCCATGTCTTCGACTAACACTGCATGTCCTTAGGAACTTAGTAACTGGTAACTTCAGTCACTCGCAGAAATACAACAATCCTACCGGGAGTTGTTATTTGACTGCGATTTTCTGTAAGGTGAACGTACTTTCCCAGCTGGGATTTGATACGCCCCACCTCTCTTTAAAAATGAGACCCAGACGAAGACACACAGAACATGTTCATAAAATATAAATTCGACATGGCATTCTCCTACTATTTTTCCTGAATAAGTTATTTGTGACCTCTCAAAATACCTCACTAGTCTCTAAACTAAACCCGAGGAGCACACTATGATTTGAATAAATATAACTCACTGTATCTCTTCTTCTTAACATTTCCCCGTTTCTTCTATCTATCTATCTATAACTTCACGCTAAATCCCTTGCGGGGTAGGCAGAGAGAACCGAGCGCCACGTGACTCGATCCTTACATATCTCACTCGCTTCTTTAACATTCATTGCTCTTCTCATGCACGCACGCCGGTTTCTAGGGCTCCTGACATCACCTTCTGATAGAACATGACCAATTTGGTCATGGTAGGTAAGTCTTGGCCTTCCCCGGCTCCTACATCCTTCCACTTTTGCATTGTATATCTGCTTCGTCATTCTTTCATGCGACCGCGAAATGTATGGGAAAACGTATATAACGGGTTCTGACTGCTCAATCCATTAAGATTGCCAGGGTTCACGCTACCTAAGAGACTAATATTTACACGGAGCGACAGCCGTCACACCCTCCACAACCCTGAGCGAAAATCAGACCTTAGGTTAGGTCGCGCTACTTTTCTACATATATTTTCTTGACGTGCGGGTACCTCACGATTTTTTTATCGCCGTCGAGCTAGTGATAATTATAAATATGTACTTACATTGCATTATTCATTGTATCTATGAGCTATAAATATATACAGTGGAATACTTGCTACAAATGTTTTTTCCCTAATCGTTTAAATGCAAACAATATTTCCACATATGAATCAGATCCAGAATACCTATTAGGTGTTTCGCCCTAAATTAATATATTGTGTCAGTGAGTATTGTATAGGTAGGTACCTAAATGAGATATGTTTAACAGTATTGATTGTAATTTCACCGTTGTTTATATTACTAATGTAGGTACAGGACATACTGCGATTTGTTTTTATATTTTCCCGATATTTCTTTTTATTCAACGTCGGATGGCATACAAGCATACGGCCCACGTGATGTAAAGCGCTGACTAATTAATTAATCATAATAATAATAATTAGTTGGATTCATATCCCCGCGCACTCCTATCTAATAACCGGGATTAAAATCCGTGAAATAAGACAGATAATAATAATTAATAATAATCACCAAATTAATCGCGTGATCCCACCTCTGCTGGTAACACGGGTACTCCTTTGAACCTTACTGCTGACCTCACTCGCAGGAACAACATAATAATCCCTCCTCCCTCCAGGGAGTTATTTGACTGCGGTTTTCTACGAGGTGCAAGTACTACCCAGACGGGCTGCTTTTATGCGCCCTAGCACCTCCTTTAATTCTCTTATTTTGCTGACGCCATGGTCACGGGATGACTGGAGACGGCGAGTAGATATCAATGCGTTAAGGGCAGACATATCTGTCTACCCTCTTCTTCGTCGCTTATTATTACTTACAGACTACACTCACAGTGTCCTGCTGGAGATGCCTTAAGGCCCGTTATATACTTGACGCCGTAACGCGCATGGCGGAATTTAGCCACGCGGGCCTCAACGGGTGCTATTCTTTATTTCTTATACTTTACGCAAGAGGTTTCGTGACGTATACACGGAATTTACGCAGAGACCGTCATAAAACCTGCTTAATAAATTACCAAATCAACAATACAAGTATTTTATTTTTATTCCATTTGTTTTTTGTTTTATTTTATACAACTAACGTAAGAACAAACGTAGGCAACTGATGATAAGTTTTACTGACTCACTTTTCAACTTAGTGATTTTATACGGGCACTATTTATTAAATTACCAGAACTAATAAAAACGACTTATTTCCTCAACCCGATCTGTCATTCTATATAGATTCCTTTCTATATGCTTCTAAACAAATTAGTCTTTTGAAGACACCCTTATCCCTATTTGACTAGGCCCTAAAGTTAACCCAGGGACTGCCACATTACGATTGCACTAAACATGATATCGAGAGAGTGTCCAAACAGATATTCAATGCGAAAGTGGGAAGCATGTAGGTGCCGAGGAAGACCAAGACTCGCCTACCATGATCAAATTGGTCGTGTTTTTTTTCAGTACGTGATGTCAGGAGACCTAGGAACCGGCGAGTGTATACGAAAAGAGCTGTGAATGTTAAAGAAGCGAGTGAGAAGGGTACGGACCGCGTCTTATAGTGCTCGGTTCTCTCTGTCCTTTCCGCAAGCGACCTAGCGTGAAGATATACATATAGTAATTTTATTTTTTTTGGAATCTGTATATAATGAAAAAAAGTTTACTAATTGTTTTCCTCTAGTCCTTCATACATAAGTTCAATATTTCCGTATATGAATCGGATTCAGAATACTTGTTATTGTTTCCGTCCTCTGTTATTGTGCCAGTGACGAATGCTACAATTAAGATTATTGATATAATTAAATAATTGTACGTGTATTTATGTAGTAACCAAGCGGGGTTTTGGTGACGTGACATGCGGGAATATATGCCACGGCGGTTATAAAACCTGTTTAATAAATTACCGATTCAGTCAATACGCGTATTTATTTCTACATCGGGGAGTTTTGTGACGCTATATGCGGTATATACGCCGCATACGTCACAATACATGCTTAACAAATTGCCAGAACTAATAAAATTAACGAAGTAAGGAAATGGCACGATGACGCATCCATTTCAGGTAATGTTCTGTTATACACATACAGTTTGACCGATTTTGACCGTAATGATTAATGAGCACCGTTACGTTTGACTCAGTTATTGCATTACTTTTTGAAATACCAAACATCAACGCCTCATGCTAATGTACTGTAACTACCAAGAAATGAGACAACATCTATGCCGCGCCAAGATTGTATGTTCGCATCTCATTTTTCGCCTTAGATTCGTGTTCGGCGTGAATTAGGTCCGATCAATAAGTAATTATCTACGACCGCAAAAAGCGCCTTTTCACGCTTACTTAGCCAGGCATGCAATACTTATTAAGTGGTGTCGAAGAATCCCAGGGCTTCAGGAAGCCCATTTATGGGCGCTATTTTGATAAATTGTTTAGATTGTGTTAGACTCGTGGCTACCAGATCAGGTTTCTGTGGGACACCATTTATGGCATAGGATTAATTTACTGTGGTCATTGCTTGAATAAGAACCACACTAATGGTCTAACGCGCGTTCGGCTAATACAGATTATTATGTTCCTTGTTTTTGTTTGAACATGCTCGTATTCGAGCCAACTTCGGGAATGGTCAGCTTTAGTAACCTTGCCTTTTATAGTTTCTTTATGAGGTTTTCTATTGTGATAAAGATTCGTGACCATTTATTTATTTATCTGGAATATAATATAATGGATCATTAGCCAATTATAAAACATCGCGGAAATCATTAGCCCACTTGTATATACGAGGTAGTATCTGTAGAACACTCGACACTTTTCGCAAATGATTATGGCCTAATTTTGTAAAAAAAATCATGTCATATCAATTAACTTTAATAGCCAATCGAGTCACATTTCTGTACGTCGTACAGCGAGAGCTGAAGTAATGGCGGGTGCTAGACGGTGACCGATTTTTCTTTCGTTAGTTAGTCTAGGCGGCCCAGTAATGAACCATTTGGGTCATTGGACCTCGCCGTTTGTCGGCTACTCGCCGCCTCCGGTGCCATTATTTTTTTGCTTCCATTTACGTGCTGTCAATTGAATAGTCTGACGTGTTCGCCTACAACCGCAGGCCGAGTCTCGAACTCTTGTCAATATGTTTTGCATTTGCCATCGATTAGGCATGTTTTTCTTTACTCACTCTTAACGGATGTCTGGTTGAAGGTTTGCACAAAGAATGGTTGTGTAGGATGCGTGAATATCTTCCTAACGGTTTCACAGGGTACTTAATTGATGTTACTGTTGACTCAGTGTCGAAAGGTCCTCATTATCGCTCGTATTTCACCATGTTTCAAGTTGTTGGTTTTACCCGTCTGTAGTTTTGATTATCATCATAAGTTTTTACCCATTCTGAATTATTCTTTGTGTGTTGGTCATGGTTTTCCAACCCAGGTGGAATATACAATACATAATAAAGTTAAATAAAAAAATAGTAAGTAGGGAGTAAACAGGAAAACATATTATTTTATCCGCAATACTAGCGTGTAAATAAATACCTGTATGACATAGGTCATGTTTAATAAAGCATCTCATGTAAAAATATTTATATTTAATTTAGCTCTACATTTTTTGCATTATTCTCAAGTAATTCTTCAGCTAAACAAATATAGATATAGGTCAAGTAAATGTTACGCAAAAGCCCTTAGGGGAATAAAATCATGCAAGCGCATAAGCGTTGGCAGTGACACACATCGCCGTTGAACAAGCAATAATGTTCCAGTCCCTGCCATATTTGTTTTGCACATAAATAAATATGTAACGAACCAATGTATTCGTGTACTGTTAATCCACATTTAGGCCGAGTACATAGTATGTACTCTTCAATCACAGCTGCGGTAATTAGTGGTCACGCAGATAGTATATATATTGCTATCGTTTTCTGTGAAATTCGCTGTGACATTAATCAATATGTTCGACAGAGCTGTATGTTGTATATTCACATGAAGTTATTTATTTTTTCTTTGTTTCTTAGCAACAAAAACGTAGGCAGTAATAAATTATGTCAGCCCCGGCAGGCTATTAATTCAATTTGTTTCGATATTGGCTCTCCTCAACTTTCACCCATATTCGGCAACCTGGAAGTTTTTTCGCATTTTATTTGATTGTAATATACACTTACGCGCAGTTCCACGCACCCGTTAAAATAATTGTAATTACGTATAATGATTATAATACTTTAGAATTGCATTACGCATGGCAACGTTACGCCAACAACTGTATATTTTGTGTAATTAGAGTAATGAATCTGTGCAGACTTTCTTAGTTGAAAGCGCGTTGTTTCGCTGGCGATAAATGTATGTACGTTGAAACAATCGCCCGTAGACAAGCACGCGTTACTTTTGCCGGTGGCCCAGATGCATACATTATAATCTTCTGTTAATGCAGTGCTGTTTCGAAATCGACTCGACCTTCTGCACCCGACACGGCCGATGTGTTCATGATTTCTGTTTATTAATTTAATTTGTATTACCCACACGCTGCCACATAAACAAATTTTGCTAATTAAAAGTGTTATTTGTTTCAGGTACCTACTTACTTTAAGATTCTGAAAAATGTTGCAAGATATGTACTAGGTGAGGATTCCCTTATATTCTAATTATCCTTTTATTGTTAATCCAAAGATTGGTAGCACTTTATTGCCTACATAATAAGTAGAAAATGTTTCTCGTCATCTATAATATTTATAATACAATTTATCTATCTGTATCTACGTGTAAACAGTGACTGCGTGTTTAATAACTGTGCTATACAAATATTTGCATACGCCTAATATAAAAACCCGTATTTATAATTTTAAAATAATAAAGCGGTAACGTGACTTTTGCACTGAAAAAATCTCATTAATCGCCATAGCAAAGTAAGAGGTATCACAAGAGACGTATGTTACTTTCACGATGGTCATAAATTAAAAGTTTTACGAATAGTGCACTCGGGCCGATGCAGCCGTGTAGTCGAACAGGCTCTTCGGTCGCATGGCGACGACTATGCGTCGTAGCGAAGGTCAGTGCTCCTCCGATTCTGTACGTATTGCTCTCGCGTTAGAGTCACAAGTGGTGAGCCGCAGGAGAGCGGCGCGGCAGCGGTGGGGTCCTCGCAGCACGCCGCGCGTTGCCTCCCTTCGGCTCAGTCAGTATAGTGGCAGCGGTGCACGCACACCGCACGCAGTTCTCGCGCGCGCATCGAGAAGGTATGCACACGGGCGCGCAACCACTCACGCACTCGCTTCCGGTGGCTGCTCTCCAACGCAGGGACTTATCGTCTCTTGCCGCACGACAATCGTACACAATGGAACTACTCGTTATTAGAGCGCTCTGCATCGGTGATCTATGTCATTTTGTGGATTGCAGCCACCGTTAGTGCTGTCGATGGAACTGGAGTGATCAGTTTGATGGTTTTATCAATGAAAGTGCTACGTTCGACCTACTGAAATGTGTTGTGCTACAATAGTCCCGTGTTTTTCCTTCGGCAATAACATAACAATATATCGGTTTAATACATTTGTAAACAAAGTAGAGTTATCTCATACGATGTATTCAAATAATACAGCCACAACGCACTCATGCATATTTAATGCACAATGTCCTTAATGTTCGAAACGATAGACATATGTAACGTTTAATCAATGTCAAAAATTATCCAAACAAGCAATCACGCGATAAAAACTCTATAAGTACACCAAATTGTAAAACACAATAAGTTGTCCTAAATTATGACTGTTGTAATGTAAACCAGTTTATCGGCCGATGCTATTATCGTAGCAGCTGTGAATGTTGTCCCAGAAAAGCTATTTGCTCAGCGATATATTAGCGGCGATGCAGCCGGGAGAGACGAGCGAGGATGTGTCCGTCGCGGCCATATGGCAGCAGCTCAACTGGCCATATTAGGGACAGCATCAAGGCGACACTTGTTGCACTTATACGGCATAACTGCTCCACAAAACACGCTCGAGTGACGTCTTATCACTCTCCACAACTTCATAAATTCATCTATAACTGAGTAATGTTCATAAATATTAAAATGCCGCTACGTGATCGTTTTTGCCGACGCGTTCAATTATGTATGTATGTATCGTGATCGGTGGCATAACTGCATAAAAGATAAGGCAGGACAGCGGTTTGCGAGAGCGTTATGCAAGCTTTGAAGCTCAAGTGGTCGGCACACGGGGCGGTTCGTTGACCAGTGCGTTGTCCCGCCGCGCGCCGCCCACCGCGAAGGTCGCGGCCCACAGCCTATACACGCATTCGTGCAATTCGATTGCATTTTACACAAACCTCGTTAGCTGCACAAATCATCTCCCATTGTTACTGCACCAAAGGACTATTCTAGCTCAACACATTCTCATTTATACGTCGTTACAGGTAGAGTCGACATGTGATCAGTGTGTCCAGTGCTAATATAAGTTTGATTTTGAACAAAGTCATATTAAAACTGTAAGTGGAAAAATTTGATCTCAAGATGGTGACTTCGAGAATACCGGCTTATTCTTTGAATTCGGAGTTCAACAGGGAGTTCAGAAGTTTCCGCATAACGCGAGCCACACCGCGATCGACTCTGTATGCGCCTGCCATAGTTCCCATACACGAGTACCCGAGGGTTAGCGTGCACGAGAGGAGGGAGGCGCTGAAAGCCGCGCTCGCCAAGGCCTGGTCGTCCAAGAGTAGTGAGAAGAAAAAACACGACACATGGACCGTCCCTAATGAACAGAGCAGGGCTGGGATAACCGCTGCAGATTTCACCGCCAAGGCACGTGGCGGCACAAACGGCGACGTCTCGCGTGTTGCTCTCGCCAAACACGAATTTGAAAGTAAGGAAGCAGAACGGATAGAATCTCTCGACAACAGAGCAGACAGTGGCCAGCCCGCTAGTCTAAATTACAGTCGAGTGAACGGAAACGGCATCGACATCCAAGAGACACTAAAAAAAGGCTGTGATAAAGGGCTACACAGTAAAGATATAAGTTATAGCGACTACCTAAATAATGTTCCTAAATGTAAAACTAGTTTCGAAAATAACTTTCTCAAACAAAGCCACGAGGAGCGTTACACAAAACGAAATGGCTACGACGGCTCGTCGAAGCGCGTCAGCAGAGACATCAATCTCAATAACGTCGAATACAGCAGCCTGAATGGTGACACGTATGATTCTTTGAGGTATTCGCGAACGGCGAACGGAACAGAATCGGTGCAATATAAAAGTTACGGTAAGGCAGAAACCGTTAAGAGCAAATTGCTTAGCACAGATAGCCCGAAAAGCGTAACATCGTGCAATGGTGAGAAAATAAATGGATATGGAGGTGCGGATCGGCGCAGTGCAAAGGATCAGCAGCGGCCATTGACGAGCGGCCCTAAGGCCGTCGTGGAGCAGAGGCTCGCCGAGCGGCTGGAGGTGAAGGTGGCCGAGCTGCCGGCGCTTTATCTCGGCGTCGTCTCCTGGACGCCCAAATCGGCCGCTTTCCAGAAGAGTATGCGCGAACACGAGTGGAGCGTATCGTATGTACCCTAGAAAAGATATGAGGTTTACACGTACTAACAGACCCCCATCCTACCCGCAATCCATCTAATTATGTCCTAAATGGTGAGCGTTGTGCGCCTATAAACGATCAGAGCTATAAATTATTCGCAAGTCTACTAAAAGCCGTAGCCCACAGTTTCATATATTATGTTTATAAATAGAAAGAGTTACTGCGTTCTCGTCGGTTGGAGTGCATCGACTTGCTACTGGTTAAGGTCCGAGTGCAGCGCGAGCGAGCTTTTATATTTTGCACATATCGTGAATTTCATTGGAACATGTCACTAGTTACACTTTTAGGTCAATTATTTTATTATTTAAACAGGTAATACCTTTACATATTTACAACTGTACCATTTGTTTAGTCATTGCAGACTCGGAAAGAGTGTGTAGAAGGTATTTAGAATGTTACTATTAAAAACTGAGCCTTAACAAACAGTCTTATCGTCGATATCTAGATCTACTACTACTACCACTCTACTATCTAAACCGATTATTAAAAATATTTCTTAATTTAATTTTAAAATCTTAGCAGCTTGGTTAACTGGAAGGGATTTCAAGATTGTACCACTTTTTTATATACAACGTCGGGAGGCATACAAGCATAGTGCTCACCTGATGGAAAGCGGTTACCGTAGCCTATAAACGCTTGCAATACATTAAGTATCACTCGCGCAATGCTTGGGAGAGAAGATTATTAACCGCAGTCAAATAACGACTCTCTGGAGGTTTGTTGTGTTCCTGCGCATGTAAGTGAGGTCACTAGTATGCTGGTAAGAGTTGCGGTGTTAGTAGCAGAGGTGGCATCGCGCGAGTGATACTTTATCACAAGCGTTCATAGGCTACGGTAACCCATTTACATCATTTGAGCGTATGCTTGTATACCTCTCGACGGAAACCTTGTGTATCAAGAATGTAATAAAATTAAGTGTTACTATCCATAATGATTTTTATTTTCTATTGGTTATAGTAATTCAGTTTTTGCAGATATAAATGAAAAATAGGAACAAGTTTTTGGACTTATCTACATTTGTAATTATCACTTGCTCGGCGGTGAAGGAAAACACCGCGAGGAAACCCGCGCGTCCAACATTTCGAAAGATGTGTGTGATCTAATGTAAGAAATGTCTGGTTTTCGGATGGATCATGGCGGTTGTTCTATTTCCAAATCAGAATCTTCACCAAATATTTAGGCTATGGTAGCGGACGCCTTTCCTAATTATAAGTAGTAAACAGGACAACATAGAAAAATAAAGAAGCAAAATATAGGAAAAATATCAGCTATGTACGAATTAATTGTCCGAATTTTATGTCTGTGTGACTCATTTCCTCAGTGCATGAATGGACAAACACCGGAGGTAGAGTTCCCGTTTTGACTCGTATACGGAATTTTAAATATGAACCGTCTCCCCCTTCCCACAACTTTGTAGGCACGCAGTACTACTGGCTCCCACTGGGTTTTTTACTTACGAACGCTACTCGAAAACATGTCCTAAGATTGAAAATTCTCATTACTCAACGCATTCTATAACTTCGGGCTAAATTTAATTATATATCTAATTAGTTAGATCATTTAACTTATTAATGACTCATTAGAAACACTCATTTTTTTATACACCTACACCGTCGGGATGCATACAAGTATATGGCCCGTCTGATGTAATGTGGTTACCGTAACTTATGAAATAGTTGGTACTTCTCTGAAGTAAAGGTACTCTTCCAGTCGACCTCCGTCTTCCTCCGATCCGAGAATTAAGGACGTCTTCCTCTGATCCGAGAATTAAGGAGCATCATATGATCCCTAATTCTCGTATCGAAAAAGATTCTCGTGATTTTTGTCCATAAAAGTAAAATGTATATTCAACAAAATCTCTACTAAGTCGTGACATAGCAAAGTAATAGAGCAAGCATCGAAATCCTTCAGATTAGTCCCAAGACGGCAACCATAAATTGGTTAATAAAAATGTCATTGTCATGTCAGCCAATGTGCAAATATTTATTTAAACGTATATGAATACAAAAATGTTTATTAATCTGTATCGACCCGGCCGTGACCCTTTGTAGTATTTTCGGGTATAACCACCTTCGGGTAAAATGTCATTATACAGCATGATGGTAGCTGGTAGGGTTCGGGGACTGGTTGTGCAAAACGGTTGCACAATCCGCCGACGTGACTCACCGCCATTGCGCTTTACTCCGTCCTGCAGCTGCTAGTTGCTTAATGTCTTTACTCATTATCACCAGCTTGCTAGGTTGGCTAGGGCGCGTAAATGCAGACGACTATCGACGTTGTTGTTTCGAAAGTAATACAATTTTTTAAGTGTATTAATTTTAATTTCACGTATTAACCAATTCGGAACAGATAGTTTTCGGAGCAAATGTATTTGAATTCGTTGAAGAAATGTCTAAAGCGTTTAAAAGCGTGGAATCAAAACATCCTCAATTCAAAAGGTACTTATTCAAAGGCGCAACGAAATGTCCTTGTTACAAAACGACCACAATTTAAATCGTTATGGGAGCAAAATCCACAATTTTAAAAGTACTCTACATATTAGAATTTAGACGTAAATGAGCGACAAAAAGATTTTTTTTTTTCAATTCGGAGCGGATAGTTTTCCTATTGCGCTGCATTTAATTGATATTAAAACAGTTCAACAAAATAGTGTAGATTGTATTTCAACTGATTGAATGAAACTAAATTATTTACTTTATGATAAAATCGCGAGAAAAAGCAATGAAAATAAAATTCCACTTTCCATTAAGCGGAAACACCATCGTAATATAAATAAATATTGTCGGACAAATTACACAGCGCCATCTAGCCCCAAAGTAAACGAAGCTTGTGTTATGGGTACTAGACAACTGATAAACATACGTAAATACTTTTTTTTTGTAAATACATACTTATTATACATAGAAAATACCCATTCCAAGACAAACAGACATGTTCATGCACACAAATGTTTGTACTGTGTGGGAATCGAACCCACGAGCGTTGGTGTCATAGTAGCGTAAAAGCACGTTTTACCACTGCGCCACTGGTCAAAAAAAATCGTAAAAATAAATACAACATAGGAACCGTGTATCCTACAAACAACTGCTATCAACTAGCAATATTACGTAAAGGCATACTTATCCTCTTAAGAATGATTTCTGGACCCAGTTAAGTATTTGTATCAAAAATAGGTATGAAACGTTAAGGACGTTTTGCTTTCAGGACAATTTTCCATAATTACGTCATAGTTGACGGGCGCTTTTATTTGCGGGCGATTTGCTCCCTGGTATTTCGTTCATATGGCTATTTTTGTTCAACGGATGTTATGTTTTGAGAGCTAAATACCTATAAGGACATTTTGCTCTAAAAGTGCCTGCTCCGAATTCGTATTAACTATTGTTTATATAATAACAATTTGGCGTGTGCAAGCAAATATTTTGTATCGTGGGCGCCTGGTACAGCCGCAGCTTAAAAGATTCGTCTCGATAGCGTTCAGTGAATGTTTCAAGGTCCTGTCCTGGTTTGTACGGCTCGCAAAGGATTTGTCAACTTAGTAGGCGTTATGACTTAATGAGATTTGTGTTTATTCTTCCCTCTAAAGTAATTGTACTGTGGTGTCAATGACACGTTGTCAATTAAGGGCTTTCATTGGTATGCGACGACAGTACTTCGGAAGTTATATACGGGCCGTGCTATCAGTTTGTTTTTTGTTGAAGGAAAAGCACGAACGATATCCAGAGTACTCATGTGGCGACCATTGATTTTGATCCAATTAAACCTTACCAATACAAGTTTCTGCACCACTAAAAGAACTAAGTCTGTTTCGAGAATACGCGGCTCTCCATCGCCTAGAAATTGGTAATCTTGGTGTCGAGATCTCCAGCGAAGTTTAGCTCTAAAATCAACTGGACGGCAATATCTAAATGAGGCGCCCAAAAAATTTTGTGTTTAACAGAGCGAAGCAGTACTTTTAACTCGGAAAAAAATCTTTTGCTACACTAGTTACAAGTCCTACCCCACGTGGAGCGTTGTCACGTTTGTGCGGGAGAGTACCAGGATTCCAGCTAAGGCTTTCGAACTCTGTTAAAAGACATTGTTGACGATCCCCGCTCACACACGTTGTACAGTTGTTATATATAGAGAAGTTGTTCGGTATGAGATGCCTACAACCATTATACAATACTCGCGAACTCCAGGGGATTGATATCCACTCACATTGGAGCCATAATATGTCCAGAGAGGTTTTCTTCTGCAAGCCCTTAGTTTATAGAATGAACTACCTGCCGAGCTTTTCTCAAGGCACAGGCAAAAACACCGTCAAGAAGTTTTTAAACTATAGGCAAAACCTCTGCAGTTACCAATGTTCATAGGTTAAGGTAAAAACTTACTGTCAAACAGCCTCAAAACTCTTGTTTGTCTAAGTCAGATAAAAAGGTACACCGTTGTATCGGGTTAAATGTGAATAGAAAGCATGTTGTTGATGGTGAGGGGAATTTGCGGTTTTTCGATCGGCGATCAGCAACTCTCACTATAAGCTTACGATTCCTGCGTCTAATCCAAAGTTGAATTTCTAATAAGTCGTTTTCTATTGAAGTTTATTAATGCAACTCATAGATTATAGATATTTTTTAGAAATGAATTGTTTACCTTAAAATCGGCATAAATTTCGGCTCAGTGGAAAGTACCACTATCACGCAGTCAAAATCAGTTGCTGCGTTAGCGTATGTGGTGTAAACAAACGCAACGCCATTACTTCGGCACGTTCCGATGGCATTAGCAGACTCCTCACGTACACCTAACAAATGTCAAAAGCTGTACACACTCCGATCAGCTTTCTCTGCAATACTATTCTTGCGGCGCACACGGCCAATGTACACAACATTAAATTTATTTCCTCACCTGCAAACACGTAATATCGACTGATAATTCAGCTATAGTCATGTAAATGGCGACATCAATTCTTTCGTTTTGTTTCTTTTATTTTAGTACTAGCTGATATCCGCGCCTTCGTCCGTGAGGACTCCAGAATTAAGTTCAGAGTAAATAAAGGGTGTGTTAAATGCAAGAAAATATTACTACAAGAAGTATTTCAATACATTTTTGTAAATTTTCCTTCCTTTGTAAAAACATGAAGATTATGTTGGCTCGACACTCGTGAGCATGTGAGCATGCCACATACAGTGAGAAACAGTATGTTGGCCTTGAGTTTTGTTTATCGTCATCGCAAATGCTGTTTTTAGGGGAAACTGGACTCTTTTAAATTGAAATGGCAGTTGTAATTATTGGGATCCGGGGAATGAGTATTTGCATTAACATTTTCTCCTTTTGCCATCCCTGTTATAATTATCGCTTTTACAACATTACCGTGTACTGTGTGCCATTACATAATTTTGGTGCATCAAGACTGCGCATTAACTGGACTGGGACAAACATTTTCAATCTCAACTTATGTGTTGTTATGTGTTTCATTTGTCGCAGCTGCAATCATTGCCCTTTCACAACCATTCTCTATTTCTTATATTAGTTTGAATGTCGTAATAGACGTGTCTTTTAAATCTTGTGACAATATTACAGATATTGTGTATCATAAAATATATCATATTATTTTAAATGTGAATGTTAAAGAAGCGAGTGAGGTATGTAAGGATCGAGTCACGTGGCGCTCGGTTCTCTCTGCCTACCCCGCAAGGGATTTGGCGTCAATTTATAGATAGATAGATAAATTATTATCTTGTGCAGTTGTACTCACATATTTTTCGTTAGGCTATTTTTTTTTACATCCTACTCCTATTCTTCTAATTTGAAACATTCTAGGTTCTCAATAAAAACTTCGAAAATGATAACCCCCACTTCACCCTCTTAGGTGAGGAATTTCCAAAGTTCCTTTCCAAGTGCTCATTTATACGTCAAAGAAACAAATATAAAAACCCATACATATTTCTACATTTCCCCGTAGTAAAGTGCATATAGGGGGTATTTCAACCCCATCAATTTTTCGCAACTAAAGGTATGTCCGTCTCCAAGTTCTAATCTAATAAAATTCGTCAAAATCTGTTCAGCCGTTTTGACGTTTAAACGGAACATACATACAAACATACACACTTTCGCATTTATAATATTAGTAAGATTTTACTTCACTAATTGCTATATCCATACAAGTTATAGAAAATTTTAGACCAAAGTATTTCATTTTATCTATTTATATATTATAGAGATTTATGAAAAAATCCATTAGTAAGTCATTTGACTGCTACAATAATTCTATGTATGTATGCTGCTGTTACATTCAATGCATGATGTAACACGCATTATTGATGTTTGTATAAACATGCAATGTTCTGTACTGCTATTCCTGGTCTAATAAACACTAACAAGTTTTGCAAGTCAAAAAGTAAATAAAATGTACAGGTAAATTAGCTTTTTACTTGCCCACAATTAACATCGTTCAGTTACGCAATCCTAACCATTTCGAATATTGTTTTTACACCTATGCGGACACAATTTCCGCTTATTGGATTTTTCATGTGGATATTCTAATTAAGGTTAATGGGTTTTAGATACTCGTTTAAATGAACCTCGTTTATTTTCGTCTCCTGTTTAATATTTCGCCATGTGACCAGCCTTCCAGGTTGTTTGCCTTCATCTACATTTAATCATAGATTTATTTATAAGCATTTTATGCATCGAATTGTGCCTCGTACAAATAGGTCGGCATCCTGTTAGTTATATTTGGTTTAAATAAATACGTAACTAAAATTACGTTATATAAAACTGTATTGCCCTATTTTGGAATTGGAAACGTGCCGAATACTGTGTATTGTTTAGCATCGGAGAGAGTCATGGTTGTCATTGACCTGGCGGAGCGTCGCGGGCGGGCGATTAGTCGTGGCTGCAGTGCTGACACGGTTCACAGTGATCGCTCATCCGGCGCGGCCTTGTCTGCCTACCGGACGGCCCGCGGCCGAACGATGTCATTGTGGACACGATCGAAAAAGGTTCGAGTCTAATCTTGGAATCTCGGTTAATTTCCCCCGTACTGTAACGTAACATAAAAATAACTCTGTCATCCCTCCAGTCAACGAGCGTGTCGCCTTTTCAAATAGCTCCCTTTAACTGCTCCGTCATCTGTTGTAATTCGACACAAATTTTCGAGACCCTCAATGTTTTACTTGTGGTGTTCGTATTTGAATCTTTAACCGACTTCGAAAGGGAGTAGGTTCTATATTCGACTCTTATGTATCTATGTTCGCCAACTCGAGGGGTATCCTAAAACTTTATAGGCATATACACTGTGTTTAATGACCCCATAATCTCAAATTATTCAGGAGTTAGCGTCTGGGAGTCGTCATACTGCTGGGCTGATGGTGGAAGCCACAGCATTTCTTAATTGATTGAAAATTAGAAGATAATACGATAATATATCAACTACATAGAAGTTGTTGGACAGACGAGGCACTTACCATATATATATATCCTCGCGCACATCCATCAAATGACCGGGATTATTACCCTTGAGATAAGGCATAAAAGAAATCGATCATATTCATCAAATTTTATAGACATTATTGTGTTTATTGAACTGCCTCAAATTATCAATTTATCTAATAACGAATCTGGGTATTGGATATTAAACACAACCTCATTTCAAACGTTCTCATTCTGATACACTGTAAATCAGTAAAGTTATTCGATAACAATATCGATTTATATCAAGTTTGTAGGGCTCTTGACATTTTCCATTATTAATTTTATGGTAGCGCCATTTACATTGAAGATTCGCATTGCCGAAACATCAATGAGCATTTTTTTTGGAGACTTAGTCAAACAAAGTAATCCAAATATATACTAGAGTTACTTCGGCTTGGCATTGAAATATTTGCAGTGCCATATTATTCGTTGACATTGCAATTTTTCTACGAGCAGGCAAACTTCCTACGCTACTCTACCGTCCAATTCCAAGTGTGGTAATGCACTACGTATGGAATTATTTAATTTAGCTAATAATTATACGTCCGAAGAGAGCAGAGCCTAGTGGTTGAACAACCGGCCTATTAACCAACTTGGTCCCCGGTTCTCGGAATCCTGGTGTGGACATGTACCACTAAATTCATGTTTTATGATTTATATACAAATTTGTAATTATCACTTGTACTTGGCGAAGGAAAACATCGTTAGGAAACTCGCATATCCCAAAAACTACATTTCGACGTATGACCTAACCCGAGAAAGCTCTGGTTTTCACTCTGGTTTGTGGAGGACCACCGTATCAGTAAGACAAAATCTTTAGGTTAATTCTTGTCAAAAGGTTTAGGAAGCGGACCCCACTAATCCTAATGGTTTAGGAAATGGTATAATGCTGGGAAGAACAGAAGAATTATTTCCAAAAACGTCGACTTCTTTTCGAAATTCACGACTTCGTGTAATTATTTGCGCATAAAAAGACGCAGTATTATTATTGAACCTCGAAATGCGTGTGTCACGTTTGTGTCTAGGTTTGCTCAGTTCTGCGGTGGATCCTTGACCGGGCACAGTTCGTGTCACGTCGCAGACTGGCTCTCGATTTCGTAATCGGGCTCGCTGTGTGCACCGTCCAACCGATCGATTATGGTCATTGTGCCACAGGCGTTCCACTCTCCCCGCGATTTTGTATACTTGGTTGCCTCAGTGACCTTTGCACGTTTTGTGCTGATTTTCTTGTTCATATGATTCCTAAGTTGTCTACATATTTTTAGAACAAGACCTGCTTTTGTATGTAATAAGATACATACAGAAAGAACATTACCTTACAGAACGCAGTCATACATACAGAAAGGCACACGTCGAGTATATACAGTGTATTTATTATATAATCTCTCTTGAATTTGGTTAACGAAAGTAAAATCATAATACGCATCATCAGGAAATACCGGTATATCGGCAAACAGAAATGATGATTCAATCCCTACCACGTGCTGCACGTTTCTAAATATAAAGTACCGTTGTTCGAATACCGTTGTTAGCTTGAACAACGTTGACCTCATTACAATTAATGTTTTCCTTAATTGTGTTCTCTGTTAATACGTATTTCCACAATTTCCTTCAAATCGTTACGAAATTTTCCTTTACATTATTCAATTGGTTACCTACTACTGTATGAAATTTCTACATGCTATTTTTGAGGCAATTCGGTAGTCGATCGTCTTGAAATTCTACATATACCTTTGTTTTGAACATTGGATTTGTTATTGCGGGCCATGATACGATTCCCGGGAATAATGAACTCTTGATATAAATAGAGTAGATCATTGCTGTGAGAGTTTCAAAACAAAACGTGTAGGTAAGAACTAGTTTTTACGTAACTTTCTCAACATCCTGTGAGCAAACTTTTCCGTACATTTTCTACCAATATTGACATGAATCGTTATCACCGGTGCCGACTGGGGACCGAAAGTATACGTTACGACATCATAAACACAAGTGGCGAATGCGTCTATATTCGCTTTCACCTTCTACATGTAGCTAAAGTCGCCGTAATTAAAGGCTCCTTGAGCGCTGGCCTCCGCTAAGAGGAAGCGAAAGGAGGGAATTTCACCGCCCATTCCATGCGACCGATGCTAATGAGAGAGACGAGATCGCCCGCTAATAAAATTAACGGCTATAAGTTTGATGACATGACGATGACGTATGTCTCCGGTCACGCTAGCTTTTTTTTAGAAAATTTCTATAATAGCCGGTTTGTGTTTGGTGTACGTAACCAGCAGGTCGGCGTAGTTGATGTTACCGTCGAAAGTGAACGCTCCAGTGTTTGTCATTCGTGGCATATCGCGGGACGTGCCGCGTATTGTTGTACATTTACCGTCACCATCTGTAACTTCTTTGTAAAACAGTGACGTCTCCACACTGGTCGTGCTTCCTTACTTGCTGTACACATTGTATTACAAAAACATTCGAAGGAAATACGAATCTGTTTAGTATGCAGTGTGAATGATGTTACAATTGCTGTTACATTTGTTCCTCTAATATTACATCTACATCGTTAGAAGTTACAGTAAGGATTTCATGTTTAGTCGTGATTGAAATATGAAACACCTCGGAAGGGCGTTACACTTGTCAATTATTTTGACTCGAAGAAATTGAGATCACGTATTATATGAAATGTTTGATGTATTTAATTTCGCCAGATACAGAAGTTTTCGAGATTTTGTTAGAAACTTGTTTAGAAGCGGTATTTATTTATTAAGCTTTTTATTTGATAAGTTAACAATATCATAAAATCATCACATGTTATTAAACATTACAAGAAGTCCGTTAACTCAACGTCCCTCCTAGCAAACATCTCTTCCAGCTCTTCTCATTGCATTCTATCTAGACTAGAGCTACCCTCCGCCAACAAGTGCCTGTGGTCAGCTTCAGAGCCCAAAGCTACCTATATCAAATACCACTAATACCAAAGCTCTCCACTTTCCCATATGGCTTTACTGACTCAGCAGATAAAGCTGGCAGAGAGTCATTGACTTTGAGTGCTATGCCGGACAACTTAAGACTTTCTTTCTTCGCTCCGAAACGGGATACCACACACATAACTCAACTTCCATGTTCGTTGTTTGACTTTCAACCTGTGCATCAGACCAATGTGGGGGCCCATTCGATACCCTAGTTTAAACGGGTTAGGACGCACTGTTAAAGACTGACGCAACGCCAACATTGACATACGGTAGTAAATCATGGATATGGCAGAGGAATCATGAAAGTAGGGTCAACGCTATTGAAACGAGAGCGCTAAAAAGTATGTGTGGAGTTAGAGTGATTGATAGAGTAAGAAATAGCACGATACGAGAACAATGTGGAATGAAAGATGATGTAGTTACAAACAAGGGGATGTTGACATGGTTCGGACATTAGGAAAGAATGGATGACAAAAGAGTTAGGGGCCGCCCTAGACACATACATTTAGATCAAATGGCTGATGTACTGAAAAAGGGCCAAATCAAAAGTACCCGAAACCGAAGAGCATCCCAAAAGAGGTTGATGAGTGTGGAAGAGGAGAGAGAGGTATGTTTGGATCGGTGCACCTGGCTGTCTCTGCGTACCCCAATGGTAGACAGGCGTGATGATATGTATGTAATTTTCATAATTACATTACAATACGAGCTTAAAATATTACTTCATCGTAATTTGTAGGTATTAAGTTTCAGTATAACAAACTTCAAAATGAAGTAAGTAGGCCGGTATTCGCTAAGGTTCTCAACATATAGCCGTGTGTATTCAAGTTCAACCTCTCTTGACGCTAAACAATGTGACATTACGTACGATGTGATATATTACGACGCCCGCGCATGCATACGTCCTCAGCACCAGTTCGAGACGGCACAACCGTTTTAGGTTTTGTATCGTCTATATATAACTTAATTTGGCATATGAACTAGCTTGTATTAATTTGTAGAAAATATTTAATTTAATAATATCAAGTTTCTGCAACGAAATTGTATGTATTATTTGGCTTAATTCTCTGCCGGGATATGACAAGTGACACGAGTTTATTTACGGTATATCTATTTTTTTGTTATAATTGTGAAAAACCTGACTCATTTGCCCGACTTACCTGAGTTTCCAAGAACTAGCTTATATTAGGCATATACAAGTAAGAAATGGACGGATTACTTCTATAAATGATTTATATAAATAGTATATTACATTCTACCCGTAAAAAATGCTAGATTTTGAAAAATTCGGGTCATGTTAACTATTCAAGTAAAGTTAATTAAAACTCTGGTGGAAAAATGAAACCTGCGATTAGCTTCTAATAACTGTCGTAATCCGTGATCTAAGGTGCTTGGGGCGGTTTTTATAATAAAGGAATGAATATAACATAGTGTATTCTTTAATGACATCGACTTCTTAAGTACTTTATAATCTAAAAACTTTATATCCATATAAATAGGCGAATACAAAACACTTAAGTAGCTTATCCCCTGTTTCTTAATGATTTATTTCTTTTTGTTTTGAATGAAAAGAAAAAAATTAAACATTCATTATTCATGTCTGGCTATAATTTCAAATAACTCTAATTTTGACAAAGATGTTAAATATAATACTGGATAGTTTTATAAAATGATCTATTATTAATAACCTCGTCACACAATAATAATATAATTATATATTTTAGCGTCAATTTGTGGCTTAACTTCACCATCACCTTTACAAACAAAGCGTGTTCGTTAGTTATATAAAAGATAGAAATATTTTTTCGCTGTACTATTCTAACGCCTTGAATTTTAAAGTACGATTAATATGTGGATTAAAATTTTGTAAACCGACGGAGACAAAAGAGTTGTCCACGACGTACGTAGGATCACCCATACAAAGAGGAAGTCCGTTAGTTAACATGAAGAACAAAGTGTGTATGTAGTATTTGCTTGTATAGTATACTTTATTATAAGATCACATGTCATATACATTTATAAATATTAAAACCAAAAATTAACACTCGTGTGAAAAAATTTTGTTTGTTTTGATGTATATAGACCAAGGATAATTTATTATTAATGCAGCCTGCAAAGGCGAAACACCATATAGATTACCAAAATATCCGACATATTAAGACTACATTAAAAATGTAAACGGATAGATTTTCTTGAAATGTCTAAATCAAATAATTGGTAATCTTGAATAATATTTTGAACCTTAAAAAATAGTGTTTTTAGTTAAATGCCCTAGCTTCAAGCTATCGCAGTGTTATTAAATAGATGACAACCCACGCAGTATAATCTATGGATTATGTAAAATCAATATGAATTTCGTATTACCATTGATAAAATGACATACATGTGTTTGTACTGCCTTTTTAATTTGAACACTCCATTGCTACTCGTAGTTCCGTCGTTTCTAGTTGAGAGAGTTTATAATTAATTACGCCTCTGGTGTTGCAAATGTCCATAGGCTACTGTGACTGTTTAACATCAGGCAGGCCGTATGCTTGACTGCCACCTTAGTGGCATAAAAAAAAAATATCAACAGAGTAATTTTTGGGAATTTTTAGTCGTTAACAAATTTTAGGCTGTATAGAATTTATTTTGTGAAACTCAATATTTTGATGTAATAAAGAATGTCTGTAGGTGATAGATAGGTACAGGGTGTAACAGCTAATAGTTTATAAAAAGTTGAATTTCATAAAACTTGGTATGTAGGTTCGTTGTTATACATAGTGGTATTTCACCTTTGTTATTAGAAATAATTAACACAAATTCGTTTTAATTGTCCCTTCAGTATTAATCAAACTTTAATACTAGTTTTAAATAAGTTTGCGTTATGTTAGGCAGTGCATGGCAAGTGTAAATCATTTTTCACCGAACTAATACGTACGGTCGCGCGTGTTACCGCTACTCCCCACTAGATGGCTGTATATGTCTCGTCGGTGGACATTGAACGCGTGTCACGACACTAATAAATTAATTGCCTAATATTTCTAATGTAATGCGTTCTGTATGCTTCTATTCTGCATTTAGATATATACGCATAAGTGCTCAGTGCAGGACAATGTTATTGTCTTTAGTGTGAGTGGCTAAGCCAATTATATGGAATTTAATTCTATTAGGTGTACTACGCTACGCCCCATATTACTTTACTGCAATGCATATTATGTCTATTCGCCTGAACTGTCGCGTCATACCCTGCAATGTAATTGTCACTGACGATCTCTCATTTCACTATTATTATTAATTAGTACCAGTAGTAGTGCACACTATTGCTATGATACCTCTCGTGAATGAAGATTGTAACGGAAGTGCAAGCATGACAAAAATTGACAACTGCTTAGTGTCAAGTACTCAATGTATTCGTAATTGTTGGTGAGTTGTGTCGCGATAGGGCAGACTATAATAATGTCATTCAAGGGTAAAACTACTACCAAAATGCGTGTGAATATAAAATCATAATTGACTATTTCTCATAAACGAGTGACGTAGGGATTTATTGTTCAGTTGTCAGGCTGCGCCGGCGATTGCTTTGAAACGAGCACTGATTGTACTGTCGCTTTTCTTCAGCAAGTATCTCGTGTCGACGAGTCTGTGGCAGTCCGCCCGTGACCGCAGAGCGCGCCGGGTCCCTGTTATGTGATCTACGGGTGAAGTTATCTAAAAGTACACTACCTGATCTCTACATAATATTCTTCTTCCGGCAACCGCCTCATCAACAAAATCTTATCGTTACGTTTACTCATATTGTCAGTGTCTGCGGAGCATGATAGAGCGTCATTATTGTGACCTTGACTACAGGACTATTTCAGCCGCGCTTTTTGTTGCGAAATTCAAGCAATGATTTGATACTTTGGTGTAGCAACAATTACATTCATATTTTAAGCGTCGAATTTAAATTTGTTCTCGGATTAAATACAATTGAATAGACTAAGTGCAGAGATATTTCTCGGAATAGGAGTTATCAAAAGCATAGGCACGGGGCACTGGCGATGGGCTGCTGTGCGAGCGCTGTTAAGCGCTTGCTGCCTGCCGTCGTCCGACCACCTCGCACATCTCGTTGAGCCCCATTCGGGTTGCGGAGAACGTTCGCCAATGTCAGTAAGACTTGCAAAGCTCTTGCGTGCACATGTACCTCACCTATACATTTCTTGCAAAAATATACGCATCGTCCTGTTCACTAACCCTACAGCCTACCGATCGATGATTTCACAGCTCGGAGCATTCGTGGAGGCGCAGAAATGAACGTTCCAAACGGTCTCATCACCGGCGTTCACCAACATCACACAGGCGGAGGAGACACCATCGCGACGATTCATCACCACGTTCGCCCCCCGAACAGGTGAGGTTACCGTTTTCTAATTTTTGATTTTTTTTTTAAGTTGATGTATGAAAGCATTAATGTATGACTCTCATACCCACCCAACACTCGCTATCACAATGACAAAGTGTCCACCCGAAAACCTGTCTCTTATTCATTTGAAATAAGTATTGTATCGTAAGCAAAGTGCGGAACCAGAATAAAGCGTTAAACGTCAGCGTGCCTGTTTGGGATAACACACGAACGGGTTTGGCTTCTGAATGCGCGTGCGCGTGCGCCTTCGCCCGTGAAGATGTGCGCGAGAGACGGCGACCTCCTCGCGCTTGCGCCCGTTCTATTTGCGTTCGCCTTCGTCACTCGGACCGCCTTCAGTCAGTCGCAAAGCTCTGCCGGCCGCCCGGCGCGTCTTTGCTGCTGCGTAACGAAATACGAGTCCATTGCATTGGGCCTCGGGCGGCCAGTGCGTCAGCCATGGCTGCCCAGCCGCCGCGTCCGCCCCCCAAGAACGTGCTGTTCTGTGGCCCTCCACCTACCCTTCCACACGTGGTCTTATTACCAAGCGATGTGGTCTGCGGCAATCGTACCCTTGATGTTGCTGCTGATGCCACACTCGGAGAAACAAATGATGCCGACACCTTATGTGAAATTAACAACGTGGGTGTACCTACTTACGAAGGACTGTTAGAAAACGAAGTGGAAAATGTTGTGATAGAAACTAATTATAACGTGGAACAAAGTTTTCCCCTGAACAGTTACTTGAGAAGAACTCACAGTTTTGACATATCGGATATTTGCACTCGCAGCGAAAATAATATTGACCCTTTCGTGTTTCGACATAGACGATCTGAACCTGATTTATCAAAATATGGCCTATTTTTAGAAGCTGAAATAACTATGGAACCTCTACAACCTCCTCCACTAGTGCTAAACAATCCGTTTTATGACGGTTCTTATGCGCTTGATCCTACGCAGATAAATCACAATACGGTAATGTTACCCGAAAATTATATGGCATTTGAAGATTCATTTGTGCCCACATGGGAGTATAAACCTGAACTTCATATGGAGGGAGCGTACAATTCTGAAGTATACTACGGAGGATTACCCATAATACCGTCTGATGACCCTTGGTCTGCATATGTGACTGAACCTGCAGATTTTGTATATTATTCCCCACATTTAGATGCTCCACTTAGCGAACAAGATGGCATTCATTACATGCCTCTTACTGACTTAGACTATGCTATTCCACAATATATGAGTTTGCCGGTGGTTGAGGAAGCCAAAATTGAAACTGCAGATAACAATAGTTGCCAGTCTGAAACGGCCACACCTACGGTAGATGTTTCCATAGAAAATAGTAATGCCCTTGACCGTATACAACCTGAAATGCCAATATCTTTACCTACTACAATAGGTGAAACAATTATAGTGAATGAAGACGAAAAACTTAGTGCAAATGACAATTGTATTAATAGAGAATCATCAATACAAAGTGACGATTCATTTAATGCAGACATTTCCAATGATGTAACATCAAGTTTAGCTTTTGTACCTAGCAGTAAAAGCTCTCCAAAAAGATCTCACATTGGCGTAGATGATACTAGTGATGACACTTCTCCTTGTTCTACTGATTATCATGAAGCATCTGCTTTAGACTTAGTGCAAAGTCTTGACGAACTCTCATGTTGTGATAGTACTGATTTTTCTCAAAGTAGAGATGATACTTCGCCAGCAGTACCTGATACTCTTCATATTAATAAGGCTGAACAAAACGATGCCAAAGAAACCAAAGAAGTTTTTCTTGATACCGCAAAAAAAGCTATGGAGAAAGTGCCTCTGAGCCAGTTACCATCCATTCCACTAGATGATTCGTTACCTGAAAAACTACCCCTAGAAGTCAATAATTTGTCAGACAATGCTACTTTAAGTACAACAACTGAAAAAATCTGTATTTCTCCATCCCAGACGCAAAGTAT
Source organism: Pyralis farinalis (assembly GCA_947507595.1). Taxonomy (NCBI): domain Eukaryota; kingdom Metazoa; phylum Arthropoda; class Insecta; order Lepidoptera; family Pyralidae; genus Pyralis; species Pyralis farinalis. The sequence continues at coordinate 8,123,312 of OX382270.1, forward strand.
TACAAATATTTCGCTACCAGATATATTTATAGTTAGTGAAAATACCACAACAAAAACTAGTGATCAAACATTACAAATTTCTACTTTGTCTGTTAGTGCTAGCAAAGAACAAAAACCATTGCTACAGCCTCTACAACCCCCTGCAGTACCGCCTTCCTGGTTGCCTCCAAAACCGTCTTCTAGTCACACAACAAGTACATTGCAGGCAACACCCAAGATACTAGTCCAAAATGCAGAAGGCCACCAATCGGAATTCGAAAAGAGCCCAAAGCCTCCACCGCCACCGCCAAGAACCAACCCTGTCGCAACTGAGCCACAGCCTTCTTGTTCTTTTGCTCCACCACGACTGCCCCCTGCTGCTTCGCAACTCAAACCAGAAATACAACCAAAAGAAGTTGAGGTCAGCCAAAAAATTAAATTGATTAATCGATTTTATTGATTTTTGGTATATTGTAGTTTGTTAATGTTATTATTAAAAGTAACTGCGCAATGCGTTGCCAGCATGATGCGCGTTGAGAGCAATGCGCATCTATTTTAGCATTTATATTAACAGGTCAAGGATTTTCATCCGTCGCTCTCTTCCTAACCTTTTTGTATGGTAATATATCTACTATAATTATTAAAAAAAAAACTTCAGTATTTCATAATCAACCAAGGGCAATGGTATAGGTTATTATTTGTTACTACATATAGTAAATAACTGCAATGACTATTTTTCCATGTATTGTTTTCATTTGTTACTTTTTGTAATAATAATTGTTTGCAAATTAACCACTGTCGCACAATTTATAATGTTTCGCATGATCTGCAAACTGCAAGATTAAAGTTATCCCAAAAACGAAATCTGACTAATTAGTGTGTAATCCTTCATAATATTTGCGTGGGTAGATTAACCAGGTTAATTTTTATCACATAAAACAATAATGAAACTTTTATAGCTGCAGTAAACAATATTGTGTGTTTGAGAGACGAAAATAGTATCAGCAGCTGGCACAAACTATGCTATTCCGATAGCGATCACTAGATGGCGTTATGTGAAGTTTTCGCGTGGAAGGCATGCGCGACGCATGCACACAGAAATAGGATAGCGACGATCACCTTCACCTAGGCAAGACCAACGTGCCCGCTGTGTTATGATTACAGAACATGCCGCAACACACACCACCAATCTTTTGTGTGCATTTTTCTAAAAAATTACGTATAATCATGTAGTTACAGCATTCGTCCTATATAACTACAAAATTCTACAAGCGACGCAAACATTCGTAGCTTGTGGACGACCTAACATCGCTGACACATTTGCCTGATCAACTGTTATGGAGAAGCGTACTCGCCAATTGTTTTGAATTGTAGTACGAAATGTACAAATTAAAACTTGCTGAATCCGGCTCTAGTTAGATTTGATCGTGATTCAGATGCTTCGTTTTGTGTCATGCGAACGATTCTGTGGTTTTGCTACTTAATAATGATCGTTTTATATTAAAATGTTTATGACAAAAAATGTTTCTCGTAACGTGCATGACGTATGATTAATTCCCCTTGTTGATCATAGTCCTATTCAATTCACATGGGTCAATCATGAGCAATTTTTTTTTACTCTAAATCATCTTTTGCGCAACAATTTTTAACTACTTACCGTGGGCTATCCTTTTCCACGTGCCGGGTCAATCTCTATTTCAATCAGACAGGGGAGTTATTTTAATTTATAATATTAATGTGGTTGGTTGGTTGGTGGTGTGGCAATTTGTGCGTCTGTATCGATAGCAGGCTCAAACGGATTATTAACTCAGAAAAATATTCCGTATATAAACCGCCTGAGATAAGTCAAAGGTGAATTAGAATGAGGCTCATAAAATCAGTTTTATTTAACATATTGATCGTTATTAAAGTATCAAAATGTACAGCTAAGTGCACTTCGGGCTTGATACTTTGAGCTTCGTACCGTTTTTATGCCGTACGTAATAAGAGTTACAATCATACTACGAGTGTCAAGCATGAACTGCGTCTTAGCTGTACATAAAATTACATTACGTGAAGACTTTCGTTGAAATTGGACTGGTCTTACCAAGTATTGCTCGACCTTTTCATCTTTATTTCTGCTGAAAATAAACTATAAATTGAATATACTCAAATTCTGATAGAATCCTGCCCAATTTATTATTGCATAATTTTCTGCCATGCTCAAACTGGAAACCGGCTACTTTCTGCTTTACGGAAATTTATATTGTACAATTAAGAACAAATCTCTATTAACATTTATTATAACTTTTTATAACGTACGTCATAAGAACTTAAAGTCAAAGTGCAAAGCTGTACAAAAATATACTAAGTACTGAAACTAGATTTCGTTTGCATATTATCACCATAAAATAAACCTTGAGGTTAAATTGTATCACATTTTCGTCTAAAACAAATCAACAGTTGCATAATTCACAACGTTAGGTACTTATTTAAAGTCCTTCGGTATCTAGCTGGTTTTGCCAAATATTGCGTGACTTATCGCGCTCAATGAATTTTGCTGAAATTATACAGTAAATTGTAATGTACTGTATATTTTCATCAAATTAATTGACTGTATTCCACTTCTGATTGAATGCTATCCAATTCTGTTTAGCGAAGAAACTTTTGTCCAAATATAGTAACCGAAGCAGGCTATATTTTTGTATAATTATTATCTAATATTTTTCTGAACAGCTAAATTAACTACGAAATCTTACGTTTTTTTTAAATGAGCTCAACTCTTTTATATGAAACCAAAATAAATTTTAATTTGTGTAAAAGGATAAATTTCACTTGGAGAATTTCCTCTACCGGTAATCAAAAGCCAATGTATTTGAATACAAGTGCCTTTGAAGTTCAGTCTAGAAGTGATACTTTTAGTGCTACAAACGCATTTCGGCTGCGGTAGACACTTTAATCATCATTAAGACGGTACTCTACGAGCTGATGTAGTATAAAAAAATCACGTAAAAAGCACTATAATTTTTCACGCAAATATACAGAAAGAAAAATTAAGGTTAGACGAAAAAGTTCGCGCAATTTTTCTACTTGTTAGATCTTCAACTATTAGACAAGTACAAAGATTACATTGTACACGGTGAATACGTGCCTTTTTTTTTATCAATAGATCACATTTGTTCACCTGGGTGTGATCATTAGTATGCGTTTACTACGTCTTTAATAAAAAACTTTTGGTTTTACTTTATGTAACTTATATATTTGTGGGTTGTTACTAATGAAGCAACATCGTGCAACAAATCTAATCATAATAAGAGATTTCCATAAGAGAGTCCATCAAAATTTGCGCTTACAAAAATGAATTAATCGCTGAATCTAATTATGACACCGGACATCTATGAATTTCATTCTGAATACGTTTAGCGTGTTATGTTCCTATTTAATAATTATTTCAAATAGTGTGTAAGTACTGTATTTGCATTTGCTACGTGTAAAGATTTACGTGATTTTTTTATCTTTACAATTTCTAACGACTTTATTCTAATGAGTGCACTTACAAATACTCGATAAGAGAGCATGTTTACATACTTTGTAGTTAGTGGGATGGGTAATATAAAATATGTACATTCCCGCATTCCAGAATTGACCCAATACAAAAAAAAGAAATAAACAGTGATATGAATGCAATTCTGAAAATTACACAGGATTTAGATATTTTTCACGTATCTTACTCGGGCTGAAATATCGAACAGTTCGCTAAAAATTGTTAACTGGCAACTCTGTTTTGAAACTTATAATCGTTCTCTTAGTATATCTAAATTTGAATTTAACGTATAAATATTTCACATAAATTTGTATTAATTTGATATCTACTTCTTTTTAAAAAAGAAGGTACTTTTTAAAAAAGAAATGATTCACCTAAATAAACGTTTGTTTAAAAACTTGTTTAGCCTCTGTCTGAGTACATTTATGACGGTACCTAGTCATCATGTGATGGCATATGGAATTAGTCAATGTCACTCTCTTTCAAGATAACTACGCTCAGCGAATGCCGCAGAGAAATAGCTAGAATTTGCCTATTAACTGTCTATAAATGCTTTATAGGTTTCATAAACGTGCCTTGACCACGATACATATACATGCTCCCTGACGCTCTTTACTAAAATACCACAAACTCGTATAAAGCGGTTACCCTGTTTTCGGTACATCTTAGTCCATTCATTATATGTACTACGGAAGAGTTTGATTTGTATGAACGTGCTAATCTCTGGAACTACTGGATTTGAAAAAAACATTTTGCATTAGATAACCCTTATCTTGAGGCAGGTTGGTATTCTATTCAATATACGAGCCTCAGAAGTCGAGCAAAAATAATGAAAGTAAGAAATAGCTGGTCCCACGGGATACTTACATACTAGATTGTTACATACTTTAAATTTTCTTATGTAGTTTTACACCAGGTTCATTGACTGACCTGAGCATCTAGTCCTTATACTCCTTGGTAACCTCGAATCTGTTCTTCTAATCTAACAGAATTCAATTGCCGATTTCATAACACAGTTTTATAAATAAATCGACATTCGTCATAAGTCCTTCTGTTTAGTAATTGAGGCTCCAGTTTCGGTATCACTGATACATTTTCAGTTTGAGTGAGGTTGGCACTCATTTTTCGCTGTCTTAGTTCAGACGGTAAAAGCGCCACAGCTTGTTTCGGCATCTTTACTCGTAGATGTAGTACGTGTAATTTTAAAGATTAAATTAGTTTAAATTCAGGAAATTAACTTACCAAACTGATTTCTTATCAATTTAAATTAATCAAATGCCTTCCTCAGTTTTTGTTCTGTAAATTAAATTCTACAATTCTATTTCGCAATACCCAAGAAAAGGTGCTAGCATTAAAACTGCTACCCTCAGAGATCCCAGTAGACGTTGTTCTGCATGAACATAAATCATTACCATCAATAAAAAAGACGTGTACTAACTTATATGGTGACACTCGTCAATTAACTCAAAAACCGAAACGTTTAAGTTCCTAAGTTCCAACTATTTTTTTTGTCTGTGTCAATAGCCTAGTGTTTCGATTTAGTTGTCAGGAAGTGTTTTATTTTAACCGTCGACAGTCGCGGGTCGCGCTATTGATAACCTGTGGTATTTTTAAACATTGAGAAAATGTATAATATAACGAATTTTAATAACCAAAAATAAAATATTATATATATCTTAAGCATTATATCTAATTATGTCATAGCGAAATCAGTAACGAAATGAATAGATGCCGTATAGGAGATAAGGCAGTTAGGTAAACAGCAGACGGGCAGAGGTCAAGACCGCTGTGGTGGAGTATGGCCCGCTATCGCATATCATTAATACGCGGCGGTCAGATACTGTCTGATAAATGTGGGTACGTTGTTTCGTGCCCACCTATCTATTTGGTAATGCCCTGTTCCTTCCGGCCGACCTTGCCTCTATCGCTCATGTTGCGCCAGTCTCACCACTAACTACACTTGCCAGTTCAATAGGTTGTTAGCCGAACACCTAAAGGGGAACCTTCGCATTAAATACTTAATCGTTATGCCAACAGTATACTTATCATAAAACTGTATTGTTTGATCGATACAATTATTTACGACGAAGATAATTAAAAATTAGTCCAGACTATCGACGATTAAACATGAGTCTAGATCGATAAACTTAAGTAAAAACGAAAACAGTCTGAATGCTTGAACATTAGTAATAATTGCGAGAAAATTGTGCGGTATGTCGTACGCGGATATATCCTGTTTTAACCCATCACAATTGTTAGCTCGGTTTGCCGTCTTTAATTAAAATAATCGGCGTGGTTGTCTCAGTTCACTCTTGGACTTCAAACAAAGCTAACAGCTATGACATTCTTTGTGCATCGTGGTTAGGTTATGTTATTCGTGTGAATATTTTATCAGCATTTGTTGTTTTGTTCAGTAAAAGAGTCGTGGTTCAGCGACGGTATCGCTCGCCACCACAATACAGTTGTGAGGCAGCCGGCCGTGAGCCCGAACGCCCCTACTACGGGCTACGTTTAACGATAGTGAGGTTTAGTATTCATTAGTGTTGTTTCCAGTGGTTGAATAAGGATAATGTCCGAGTTATCGATAAAACACGATCGTATACGGGTGCCCCTGCGGCTAAGCTCCTTTTTTGAACTGTACAAGCGGTTTCTCAAGGAGCACAGATGCAAGTGGCACGATGTTGCGAAATTGCTCTCCGTGGTCGCGGAGATCCTTTTCGATGTGGACAGTGCGTGTAGTCGACTTGTGGGCAAGGTCAGTGTTAAAGACATATTAAGAAACGAAAAAGAGAGATTGCGCGTTTTGTATTTTACATTTTTAATTATTTTTCAAAATTAATTGTGCTTGTTTTTTCTTCTAATATTATCAATGCAAAGAATTACTTCCCCTAGCCGCGTGACTTGAAACCCATGGACACGCGGTAATCTGTCGAGTGCTCTCTCTCGTTTAGATTTCTTTTGTCCGAAACAATAACTTAATTTTGAAAACTAAACTAAACTTAATATTGGTAATTTTATTTAATATAAAATATAGATATTCAAAAAGGTTTCCAGAACAATACGCAATTTTGTTTTATAAGTATTCCTCCAACATATATATTTATATACTTCGAATGACAAACACGCTTTCAGATCGTTCGATGTGAAACGATTACTTTACTTACTGCAAAAATATAACTGTCTTAGTAATTATTGGCTGCGATCGTCAGGAATAGATGCCTTACTCCTCTAAAGAAATATAACGAAGCAAGTATATTTCCTGTGATCCCAACATAGTTGGATAAGTTCACACAAAGGAAACAAATTGTACTTAATTCAGCTATTCCTTCAAGATAGGAATGCTCTCGCATAATTCGTTTTCTGCTATTTATGCTATAATTAGTATGTTGATTCACTACTTTTATATATGCAATTGTTTTTTTGGTAAAATATGACGAAACGTCGAGCACTATTTGGCAAAATCTTTAGTATTTCTGTCCATGATGTATAAACTGATACAGCAAATAAGAATGCAGATCAATATTAGTCCCGTTTTTCAATAACGTGCCCCAAATTTTATCGTAATCGTTAAAGCTGTCTACAAGAATTCGTAGTCAGTTCAAAAGTAGATAGGTTTAGTGTTACATCACGGGCGCTAAATACTTGAACATCCTTTGACGAATAATTTAATGTATTCCGGCCCCTGCTTAAGAGAAGCCGGCTCATGGCAGAGACCAATAACACAATAGCTATTCTCTATTTACTTGCGCCCCACTTCGTTTGTCACGGCGGTCACTAACATTGAACAGCTGCCTGTCACTTCACACATGCAACCCGGGTGAAATGTTAACCAACAGTTTATTAGAACAGGATCGTTTTGTCGTAGTAACTTCAGCCAGCGACAAATTTTCCCGTTTATGTTCACATATTTGATATTGTTTAATGATATAATATGAAGTTCTATAGTATTCTTCAAGTGATAAAAGACGTTATAAGTTATAATTACCCCAAATTACCACATAAACATGTCACATCTAAGGTACGTACGCAACATGTCATGTTCCGACACAACTGTGTAAATATACATATTTTCGTGAACTAAATGCAATCTGTGTCATACCGAAGAGTTATTTGTATAGACAGGCAGGCACAAGACCACATTTTAATAATACTTATTTCGTTAAAGTTGTTCCGTGTTATGTAGTCGAATTGCTATGAAACAGCTTATAGCTGAAATTGCAAAGTGAAAGTAGAAATGTAAACGATTCGGACGAGGTCGCTTGCTGTAATTCTGCTAGACCGCCTGTTATTTTGCAGCGCTTCCGTTGCACCAAACAACCGACATTAGTGTTTCGTCGTTTATACATATTTACCACTTGCAAATACACAACAACGATTGCAGCACATAAAGCAAAATTCTAATTGTTCGTCATTAATCAGCTTAGCTTTTATCAAACGCGGTAGGGACATTATGAAATTTTGAGGTCAGTCCTCGTTTGTCGCGGGCGTAACCAGTCGCTCAGTAGACGAACGACAAATAAATGAGTGATGATTCCTTTGCGGCGTGATAAGCGTGACGAACACGCGTTTATCGAAGCGCCCGCATCCGTCCGCTTGCATCTATCATAAACATGATTTCAAATATGACACGTCTCAAGTTTAATGTACATGGCATATGGAATAACGATTATGTATATATTGTAAGATGGATAACTCGTTGGCCGCGTGCGCAGGAGGCGGCATTGTTCAGCGCTCGGACGCGTTCTACTGACCCAATTACTTAAAGCTTATTGACAGAACTGTCTTGGCTCTCGAGCTCACTGTTCACTATTCGAAGAAAGGTATACTCTACACAGATACTACTCCTAACTAAAAACGAAAGCTATAAATACCAAGCCAGCGGAGGATCACTCATCAAAATGTTTAAAAACAGAACCTTGACGAAAATAACGATAGTGATGATGTGTTTATTGGAATTGAGAAATCATATTTCCATGTGAAACTGTACAAACGTGGGACCGATATTTGCCAAAAGTGTTGTCGTGTTTGCGTAGGCGACGTTATGTCTATTTGGTTCGTTGTACCTTAAGAAGAGATATTTGTAACAAGGGAATAGGTGAAAAATTAAAAGAAATCTAATTAAACAAACGTTATTCCGCATGAGAATTCTCTACTTCACACCTTCACAATAATTAGAGTAATGTAAAGAAATGCGCGTGAGACGGGCACGTCGGGAGTGCGCGGGAGGGCGCTCCCACGGGTTGCCGATATTTTTAGTACGCGACCATTACTTGGCACCGGCGGCCGCACTCGGCTGCGCTAGTGATCTTTCTGAAATTCGTTCGCGCTTAGGTACGCTCTCAATCTCGAGATAGAACCCAGTCTTATGTCCGGTGCCGGAGCATTCACCGCTTAAACATAAAGAGTGGTCATCGATCAATGTTCAGGTGCATCCCGCAAGTGTGAAATTATGACGTTTCTCGAATGGTATGTGATATATCCGGGATAAAGTGTGTGTTAAATTGAATTTCTTAAATTCAAGTAAACATGACCACAATCAGTGCAAGCGGAAATGGTACTACAAGCCCGCGACGTCATCGATATAACCGGTCATCCACCACCAGCGTGACTCAGCTGCTCTCAGATGGTTACTCCAGCATAATGAATAGATTAACTCGACGAGGGCCTTCCGAAAAGTCTGATGCTATCGCCGATTCAAAACTGACCGCTGCGCGTACTCGCTACGACGACAAGCTTCTCACCGCTAAGAATCCAGCTTTAGCGTGTGTGCGGCGGTACGAGAATAATAGACATAATATATCTCCGTACACATCGTTAACGTCTACCGTGAGCACCCCGGCGGTAAGGAAACTAAACGACGAGCGCGGTTACTCAAGTTACCTGAACGGACCCAAGTCACGTCTCGAAACATCACCGTTACATACTACCTCCGGTATCAGTGCACTCGCCCGCAGTGACTCATTCCGCCGAGCACACCAGAAAGATAATAAAACATCTCCCTTCACTAAACGATATCCTCTCAAGGAAGCCAACCACAATATCGACACTACCATATTCTTAGGTAGTACACGTAGTCGTTTGGAAGATAAATATTCATCAGTTTTAGACAGAATAGCAAGTCAGAAGAAGGAAAGGGCAAGAAAAGACAAAGAAGACCGAGATAAAACTTTAGAACCTGAACCATCAGCGCCGCGAGGGTTGATGAGAAGCTTCACCACCGCAGTGTTTGGTGAAAATTCTTTCAAACGAACTAATTATTCTCACGAAAAGACTCGAGATAAAACTCCTTTCAGAAATATATCTGATCGTCGACTGTCTTCTGCACAAAAGCAAAAAGACAAAGAAGAATACAAAAATGGTATCGATGTACCATTGAGAGATAGACCACACTATGGTAAAGACAGAGACAGTATCTACAGAAGACATCAGAGAAGGTCACTAAGAGCTGAAAAAAGTGAAACTAAAGACAAAAAGAATAAACTTACATTGCGCCCTATAGATGTAAGTTTACAATCTGGAGTACGGGATTTAATATCGCCTCTACAACATAGCTTAAACGAAACGAATTCGAAATCAAAAACAACAAAAACACCAGCATCCTCCCCGGTCAAAGAAATAGGCCGACAAAAACAGATATACTTTCCGTCTAGCGACGAGGACGACGATGACAAAACACCAGTCGGAGATCAAATTTTAAGCGAACGGGAAACTAGGCGCAAAGAAATTCAAAGTCTAATAATGAAGTACGCGCACCTGGACGAGGTGTACGGGCGCATCGGCGGAAAGGATGGTAATGAGGTGTCGAAGGATGCGATAGTGAGTGTGAGTAAGAAGCCGGAGCCGCTGAGCGTCGGGGACGTGGTGGCGCTGCCGCCCGAGCTGCGCAGCCGACACCGGGCGCTGCGGCCGCGGCACCTGCTGCGGCGCGCGGTTACGCCGCCTGTAAGCACAACGCTAACCGCCTGCGCCTCTGTGTGAAGCTAACATACACCTGGTCCGTTGTTTTTCAATATACATTATTTACTTTACATATACGAATGCTTTTCGTGGTGTACACTCACTAAAAGTAATTAAAAATATGTTTACAAATAATATTAATATACGCGTCTATTTCCCAATTATTAATCAACAAACACGTCGATAAAATAACAAAACGTTTCACCCGAAGGTTTGCATGTGACATTATAATAATGTCAGTGAAAAATGACGGTATCGGAAGGTAGATTAGAAAAAAACATGAGGGTGCAAGGAAATAAGAACTCAAACTATGCAAATAACTAACAGTGTTTTGACGCAACGAAGTTAAATAAAGTATTAGAGATATGATATTGCATGTTATAACCTACTTTGTGCGTGTTTTCAAAGTTAATATGTCTCTGTTTTGTGTTAAATTATTTTCTAAACCGAAACGCAAACGCAGCTGTCGTAGATCGAAATCTGTCATTGTAAGCTCATTGTTATATTAAAAGGCTCGGGTGGACACTGACATCCTAATATCCAGAGTGAGTGGCGAGTGTGATCGCGGGTGTGAATGCGTGCGGTGCGTCCAAGTCCTGCCAGGTCCCGTAGCCCTGCCCCGTTCCACGTCCCGTCCTGGTCACGCGGCGCCCGCGGCGGGTGGCCGAGCGAGCCTCGGGCGCCCGCCCAGCGTCGCGGCGCAGCGCCCACCCGTCTGCCCTTTAACAGCATGTACGACACACCATACCAATTGTCGCTTGTCTGACGGGCAACCGTTCCATTGTTTTGATTGCTGGGTACAACACTACTCGGGTCGTGGCGATCGCGTGGCGCTCCTCGTGGCATGTGGCGTGGTGCGTGTGATGCGATGTCCCTGCGCGGCCGGTGGCGATGGCGTGTGGCGTGGCGCGTGCTGTGGCGGCGGACCCGGACCCCGTGCGACTGCGACGCCGGCGCATGCAGAGCTCCCGAGCACGCTCCTCCGTCAAGGACGACAAGGACGGACACCTGGTGTACTGGCCCGGATATGTCATGGGAGCGAGATGTTCGTGTCTACAACATAACTTTCGAACCGTATTACATCCACACACCCCAACACAAACATAACACACACACACATTTAATGAACCACGTTAGCAATTACATTTTGATCACAAAATTACAAACGTTGCATTCTGCAACATCAACAATTTCAACATTTTAATATTTCCTCATTAGATCCTCAGTCAAATATTTGCAGTACAGTGATTCGTGTTAGAGAAGATTCACATTTTTAAAGTTTCTCCTTTTAATTTTTGTTTAAAATCTTTAAATTTTCCATCCGCAGTTTCAAATGTCGTCATCCCGTAAAGTCATGTTGGAGCTGAAGCTTTGGTTTTTGTTTATTAATTTTTAGCTCTAACGACATTGTTTGAGTTAAATAACCATTGATATCATTGGAAAACCAATGCCAAATTCCATCATGACTTTGTTTCTCATGCAGTCCAATTAATTGTTGTACCTTGGTTTTATTACAGACAAAATCATAGACACGCTGGGTGAGGGCACCTTCGGCAAGGTGGTCGAGGTGAAGGATTTAGAAATGTGAGTAGACAAGCATTTATTTACAGTAGTCAACTTACTGATCTGATAGTTGCGTAACTTGGTTTACACTGCATTGGGTAGCAAACAAGTATAAGGCGTTGTCTGATATGAAATGGTTACCGTACACCGTATACGCTTGCAATACAAAAATGTTGTTTTCACATTGCTGTCAGGTCCCCGCTAACTTGCTGGAGTCCTTACTTACTCGCCGGAACACAACAGGTAAACATTGGCAATTTTTTTGACTGCCGTCTTCTGCAAGAAAGCTACGTTTGTTAGTCGGCAAAGTGAATCATTTGAAGGTAAGGATTGGCTCCAAAGGCGATGTGAATGAGCCTCTTTTACACCCACGAATTATATTCGCATTTATTTAGAACTAATTGCTATTTCATTGATTTAATGATGATTGGTTGTAAAAACTGTGGATGCCAAAAAGATAATGTTATCTATTGTGTGTACAGAAATCATTGTACATTTGTCAGTGATACCTGTGGGGAGCGCGGTATCGTAGACGTCTCGCGACGGACGATGACACACACATTGTTTGGTATTGCATGCTTAACTTCGATTATTCAACGCTATTTTCGTTTGTTTATGCCAGCGCGTCGACTTTCGATACTTTTTGCCAGCAAATACCAAACTTTATTTATGCGAATAAAATTATAACACGGTCTAATTATAATTTTCAGGGAGCACAGGATGGCTCTGAAGATAATCAAGAACGTTGAGAAGTACAGAGAGGCTGCAAAACTAGAGATTAATGTATTAGAGAAGTTAGGTGAAGTTGACCCAGATTGTAAAAAGTGAGTATGACATTATGTAGGTTTTGTTTTTTTAATGGGCGTTACTTGTTAGTATCGACGTGATTTCAGATAGATCGGCGAATGTTTCAATATTTGACCTTGCGCGTTAAAACGACGCGGTCGCCTCTGGCAGCCGGCCAGTCGCGGACACGATGTCAACCGAAAACACAAAAATACCGTCTGACATTCGCACCTAAATTTCATAATAACGATTCTCTTTATCGGACACGCGTGTGCGAATTGTCCTTGATTTTGCCGACTAAAATCTATATAGTCCAACATAAAATACGTTCCCAGATGAAATGGCAATACTTTTTATTATTTCATATAAGTAGTTAATTACAAATATTTATGACTACTCGCTGTTATGATTGGACGTTTATGTTGGATATTTAGAAATCTGTGTGAGAATTTGCGCCACAACGAATGCAATGGACAAAAAAGACAAACAAGAACGTTATAAAAATGATATATCGTCGTTGAAGTGCCAATACCTCCTAAGTGACATTTTTGATTAAATTGAGTTTTTTAATACAATAGGCTTAAAGTTGGAATTTGCATCGGTGGCAATTACACCTAATCATCAATCATTACCAGAAAGGCTCTATACAGTTTGTGGAATGGTTATTAAATTACTAATAACAGTAATAAACCACTTTAAGTCTCTCAATTCTCAAAAACTAAATTTAAGCAAAAATGTCAGATAGGAGGTATTGGTACTTCATCGACGATATGTACCACATTGTAAATAACGTTTTAAAAATAATAAGGATAAATGGAGAATTTGATGGAGGCTCAAACATTAAACATGTTATGTAACACCTCCATTAATCTGCAACGAAGCAGTGTGGAGTACACTATCCATTCTGCTTCGTTTGAAGCAGAATTACCCTTATTTCTAGCAATGCGATGAGAATGGGTTGATTTGATATCTAATCCAGATCTTCGATTATTATAAAATTAATGTACTTCAATGTCAGTAATGAGCATTAAATAAAGCATAACGTAAAAAGAGTGAAATATAAATTTCTATTAATTGGGTTTACGTCCAAAATTCACATTCCATTAATTGATATTATTATTTAATGCTTTTCTCCAATCTCTAATCCAGATTAGTAATCCAGGGAATCTATCCAGTCCAGTGCTGGACTGGATTATATTATTCACATTATTACAGACTTTTAAAAGCTCTTGAACTGATATCACTATAGTGACAATGATTTAAAAAAAAGCAGTTCGAAAATTGTTTTTAAACTGTTCAATTACTACTGTTAGAGGAAGTAACCGAGGTAGTGGAAGAAGAACTAAAGTAACAAAAAGTGATCTGCGTTAGATATTGAATAAGCGAAGTAACATATAAAGGGAGGCTCGACGAATGTTTTTTCAACAACTGAAGTTTGAAGATCCCTCTGAATACAGAATAGATATGAAAATGACGGCAGAAAATTAAGAGGAGTTATAATAAATTTCAAAAAATCCATTGAATTATATATTGTTGTTCCCGATAAACAACAATACGTGTTCACTGTCAAACATTCAACTGGAACTGCTGTGTACTGGAATGGCTGTGTACAATATTCCAGTGGTGTTGGAGTGAAATAGTAGACCGTCAAGCCAGTCACTGGACTGGAAAGGGAACATTCCAGTGCTGGTTTACATTTTTCCAGGATATATGTTTGGTTTTATCTCTCATAAGATGGAAAATTGGATTTTGGAGGCTTTTACTGAATATGACTCGACAGTTTACATTTGTGTTCTTTTTAAATCCTATATGTAATGCACAAAATACCAATTGGTTGAAGCTTTTATTTTAAAGTAATACAACCGATAAACATGAGTTTGTATGAAAGCATGTATGGAAAAGTCCCACCTTAATAAATAAATTGCAAGTATGCTGAGATTTTGATGATTGTCACATTTTTCTGTTTCAGTTTATGTGTTAAGATGTTAGACTGGTTCGAGTACCACGGCCACATGTGTATTGCATTTGAAATGCTGGGACAAAGTGTGTTCGACTTCCTGGTGAGTGAATCTTCACTTCCATATCTATACTGACTATCTTTTTAGTTGTGATTCTTCTTCTTACTAGCGTTATTCTGTTTCCATTAGGAAATGCACAGGCTGCTATTTTAAGCCGAGTGATTTGGCGAAGATACTGGTATTGTCATGGAAGCGACCTTTCTTAGCTTGGTCAGACGTCTTTCGAAATATAATTTCGTGAACGTGCCGGACTTCATGACGTTTTCGTTCACCGCCGCACAAGTGATATTTACAAATATGTACTTTGATTGATTTATGTGCATAAATCTGAAAACAGAAAATGGGTGGTACATGCAGGGTTCAAGCTGTTGATAGGTTCTTTGTCCATTGGGTTATACTGTTCAGCAGTTGCAACTGTTATGATTACTCGCTTATAATTTTGACAATGATCTTTTCACGTCTCATTCCCAAGTTTTGAAACTGATTTTCATTTCTGCGCTAAAAAAATTGAATTCTGAAAATCATTTTAAATACGGAAATATTACTTTCAGTTCTCAAAATTGTTTTGGCCGTTTAAAGTGTTACATATCAAAAATATTTCATTTTGACATAAACCTATTGTTATAGAAGTCCAAAAGAGTAAGGCATATAGGGTCTTCTGGCAAACCTGAAGCGAAGTTTCATCTTTCATCACAAACAGAAGTCAGGCAAAGTTTCTATAGCTACACATTGTACTACCACCATCTATCTCATTTCTCATTTAGCATTTTAAAATTTCTGATACAATCATAATTATAATTTAAGACGTAACCTATGATTGATTTCATGATTTTTATTACCCATGGAGATTCTCGTTATAGCCATGTATAAATAAATCTAAGTGATACCATTCTGTGACGATGGTCTGAACAATTGGTCACCGGTTTGAATCCTGGCATGTACCACTAAATTCGTGGTGTCGGATTTATGTACATATTTGTAATTATCAATTGCTTGGCGGTGAAGGAAAACGTTGTGTATAGTTTTAAAATTCATTGTAATTTTGTCTTTAATGCTATCTAACGCATTTATGTTTTGGTGTTGCAGAAAGACAACAACTACCAGTCGTACCCGCTGGAGCAGGTGCGGCACATCTCCTACCAACTCATATACAGCGTGTTGTTCCTGCACGACAACAAACTGACGCACACAGATCTCAAGCCGGAAAACATACTGTTCGTCGATAGCGACTACGAGGTGGTCAGCGTGTACAGTAGCTCTAAAAAGGTTTGACACATGCATATTAATCACTGTCATTAATAATTATTAATCCAAGGTAATCGCATACTATGGTACTTTCCACGAGTGTACACAGTCTATGTGTATATTTCATCAATATATATATTTTCATCTGCTTCTATTCTTACGAACTTAATAATTAATTAATTACACTACACATGGCAGTAAAGAATAACAGAACTATCAATTTTATACATTGTACAATAAAGCATATTGAAAAAGGTAGGGCACATCAAATCAGCCCGTCTGGGGAAGTACCTCCACCTCACAGAATTTCGCAGCCGAATAACAACCTGGAATGTTTAGTTCCTGCGAGTCGACGAGGTCACCAGTAAGCTCCTATGGAGTTCTGTGTTAGCAGCAGAAGTAAGCATCGCGCGAGTGATACTTAATATGTTGCTAGCTTACAAAGGCTACGGTAACCGATATACATCAGGCCGTATGCTTATATGCCTCCCGATGTATATATAATTCCATCTATTGAATACAAAGAATGTAAAAAATGGTAAACATTTACACCTTCAGCTGAATAATTACGAGTATGTGACGTTTACATTGTTTAACACAATAACCCTTATCTAATTAGTTTTCTTTGAAGCTGAGATACTTCACCAGACGGCTTGCTTTGATTTGTTTTTTTTTTGGTCGGCATTGTTTTCACATGACCATGTCTTTGTTATGTATGAATAAATGTTTAATCCTTTCTGTAGATAGATAAACTTATCTATAAAAAAGATAAAAATTCTTTCGCTCTGTAAAATAAAATAAAATAATTTAATTCACAAACAGCGTAGATTTAGAACAATGATCGATCGAAAACGTTACGTAGTTACCCCACCTCGTTGGTACAAGATATAATTAAATAAAAAAAAGTTAAAAATGTTTCCACTAAAATCTGCACCTAATCGGCGAAACTATTGTATTGTAACTTGTATACTAGCATAGCTGGCGCCTTTGTGTAAATAATTAGCTTGAATGAAACTTCTTTCTGTATTACTAGATCGTAATTTGTGTACACAATTGATTTGTTATGGCGCACGGTTGGTATATTACATAGTATCGAATAAAGTCCAAATGGATATTCTTAGCAAGACTATTGTACAACTATGGTAAATGGAAAAAAGTTGAAAGGAAACTGTGACAAATTAATAAAATAATTTTATTTTTATTATTTCCACAGTTACACACATCCACGTAGGATACAATAAATCGTTGAGTTACAAACATTTATGTATTTGAACCTTTTAGTACAGGTATGTGTGTGCCGCAGCAATACAGAAAAGCCATTTGCCCAGAATTTTTGCAAGATGACCTGCAAAATCACTGATTTTCAGCCATAATACAAAATATTTTTTATCTTTTATTTGTCTAGTCATGTTGACGTCACTGTGTTATATAGTTTACAGAGACCAACCAATTTATTTGCATTAGCTACGGGGATTGGCAAGGCGCATACGATACTTTCTTATGTTGCAATCGGTTATGCTGCTATAACCTATTGATCAAGCGGGCCGTATTGCATTGTTAGCCACCCGATTTTATTACTCCTTGAACATACAAGTGTAGGTATTCGTCCCATTTTTTTTTTATACAACATCGGGAGGCGTACTAGCTTACGTCCTGATGTAAAGTGGTTGCCGTAGCCTATGAACGCTTGTAATACAGGAAGTATCACTCGCGCGTTGCCGCCCCTGCTGCTGACAAAGCAACTGCTTAGTATTTTACTGGCAACTTTAGTGATTCGCAGGCGCACAACAACCTTCCCGAGAGTTGTTATTTGGCTGCGGCTTTCTGTGAGGTGGGGGTACTTCCGCAGGAGTGTTGCTTTGATACGCCCTATCATTTTTATAATAATATTGTGTCTGAATGTGAAAGACATATTATATGTAAAATATAATATGATCAATAAATGAAATGCACACTTTTCCTTCTAAAATTGTCAATTGTCATGAACATTAAATATTCATGTTCATAAAGTTTTCATTATAGTCTCATGAAAATACATGTATATGAAGATGATTGCCTATAGTTGAGTTGATGTCTATTGTTAGCTAAATAGCAAATAATGATGGAGAATAGTTGTTCATGAACCGCTAACGGTTACGTAATTTACAAACTATGGAAAATTGCAATGCTTTAGCTTAGATCCACTTGAAATAATAAGGAAGGAAAAGAACCGTGGATAATATACCATTCACCATTTTATATATGTCAATAATTATATGGAGGACAATTTATTCAACAAACATGTGTTATCGCGGTACACTTTTATCATCGAAGATAATTTGTAAATAATATAAAATGGTATACTTTAATATTTAGGCGAATATATAGGTATAAAGCGAATAAAGTGCAAACCAACAAACCTCTTGTCTACGCACGAAGGCACCCAGCGCTCACGTTGTCTTTTAGCGCCTAAATTATCAGCGATTCGACCCTAGTGACTGCCATGTTGATCCGTGAACTAGCCTAATAGTAATATAAGTAATATTGGTCCCATCAGTTTTCTATAGACTTTTGCTACATGGAACAAAGAGATTTATTCAAGTAACTTTTATTTTTACTCTATTTATGGAGGCAAACCATCGTGAAGCCCACCTGATGTAACGCGATTACCATAACCATTGGTTGCTTGCAATATAAGGAGTCCGCGCGTTGTCACGGCCATTGATAACACAGCAACTTCCTCCACTTCCAACTGAACTTTATTAGACATGAAAGAAATAATTTGACTCTATCAAATAAGTTGATTATTAATTCCTATATTCTTTATTGTACATAAATATGCAAAATAATCTTTGTTTTTAATCAGAGATATTCCCACGTTTCCAGACCCATGACCTTCTCCGCGTGAAGCGCAGCGACGTGAGGTTAATAGACTTCGGCAGCGCGACTTTCGACCACGAACACCACAGCACCATCGTCTCCACGAGGCATTACAGAGCACCTGAAGTCATACTGGGTCAGTATAATCCTATAATTTGATACACTAGTATCTGTAGTAGGGTTACTCTTTTAACCAATTCTACATGTGAATAATAAATAATGTCACAGAAGCGAGTGAAGTATGTAAGGACCGCGTCTTACGGCGCTCGGTTCACTCTGCCTACCCCGCAAGGGACCTGGCGTGAAGGAGATATACATACATACATACATGTATGTATGTATATCTCCTACCTGTATTGGGTTAAGAGTTAATTTTGTATTGTCAGATTCTCGATGGCCGTTTGTCTAACTAAACGATTGATAAGATTCAATTCCATTTTCCAAAGTAGTCTAGATTACAAAATACTGCTAAATATTATTTTTTATAATTGAATTACGTTCCAAGTGTAACCTTAAAGGTGGCAGTAAACAACCATCCAAAAGTACATTTGATTATAATAATGATATATTTTACGAAAAGCTTTTGAATATGAAAAAAAAAAACACATTTCAGCGAGAGCCTGAAGCGTTTAGCTTCAGGCTCTCGCTGAAATGTGTTTTCTTTAGAATACATTTACCCACATAAATTTGACCATGCAAGAAGCATGATGTGTCTAAATGCATCCCTGCCGCTTTTATGGTTTATCCTTGGAGAAATAGTTCTGATATTGTTTTCAATATTTCAGAGCTCGGATGGTCGCAGCCGTGTGACGTGTGGTCAATCGGTTGCATCATGTTCGAATTGCACCTCGGAATCACGCTGTTCCAGACGCACGACAACAGAGAACACCTCGCCATGATGGAGAGGATCCTAGGACCGATACCTTACAGGTACACTTGAATAAATCAATATTATAAGAACATATACATCACAAACTATAACACCATCAAAAGCTAACAGAAAATTGCCGTACAAAATAAATGGCATGTTTGCTTTGTGTGGAAATCGAAGCGCCCATGGTAACTTATAACAGTAGTCATTTGTAATGCATCCACTTTATCATGGCTGGCCGTATAACATGTTGTACGCTATTTGACGATCTTGATGACTATCAAGGGAAGGAGCATCACTCGTTACCACCTTCGCAACTTATGTAGCATCTCCTCAGGAGCTGCCTGATTCCCCTCAATTTCAGGTACACAACAAACACTCTAGTGAATCGTTACTTAGCTGCAGTAGTATTTAAGGTGGAGATACTTCCCAAGTAGAGGGTAGAGTCGAAGGTAAGAGTCACCACGTGCAGGTGAATCTCACCTTTGTCGCTAAAGGTGGTGGTAAGGTCACGTACAGCAGTAACACGTGACTGTGTGTACGAGTGTAACAATATACGTTTTCTATATATCTAATTGAGATTAGATAATGTGACACTTATATAAGAATGTTCTGGTTTTCCCTGTGGCTTGTCAACGTCCGACGACAGTAGCCCCATGTAAAAAAACGGTATCTTCGTCAAATCCTTAGTCTTAATTAACGGACCCCGCCAATCCTAATAGTTTATGGAACGGGATAACGCTAGTAAGAAGAGACTAGATGAACTGTTATTCTTTGACGTAATCAAGATTATTATTGATATGTTTTTTTTTATCGTTTTGAAGATACTTATTCTATCTTTTCTAACAACCTACAACTAATTTTAATTAATTATCTCAGTTCACAAAGTATCATATGTAAAAATGTTTCTCAAGTGATATCTGATGTTTTTTCGATAGTATGGAAATCGAAACGAATAGTAAGGTACCTCAAATGAGTGAACGAAAATTTCAATTTAATTTTTCATTTCAGAATGGCACGCAAAACACGAACAAAATACTTCTATCACGGCAAATTAGACTGGGATGAGAAATCATCAGCCGGCAGATACGTCAGAGAAAACTGCAAGCCACTTCTGGTGAGTGACCTCTCTTATCTTTCGGTGAAAATGATTGGAACGATCGAAGAGATTTGTCCTAGTGTCGCGTTAATGACAGTACCTGGGTGATCAAACTTCGCTCGGCGATTATAATGTATATTTTTTGTGTGTAAAATGCCGTTTGTTTAGGAAAGACGTCATTTCTGAAATATTATGTACAAGATATGCTTGACAAGATTGTTGGCTCTGCGTTAAAAAAAAAAAAAATTTTTTTTTAACGCAGAGCCAACAATCTTGTGGCCCACTTAATGGTTGTAAACGTAAAGTATCATACGCGTATTACTACCCCAGCTGCTTCATTTTATTGCAAATTTACATATATAGCACAACCACCTATGAGAGTGGGTTAGTATTGTGGGACGTTACCACTCCATAAGATGTTAGAAAAATTAGGCGCAGAATTGTCGACTATGTACTCGTATACCATTTAGTTCTATTTTTAAATTCTTAATTTAATAATGACCATATGGATGTAGGAACAATTAGTTTATTGTTATTTACAGAGGTACATGCAGAGCAACAGTGAAGAACACAGACAGTTGTTCGACTTGGTCGCGCGCATGTTAGAATATGAACCGTCTCAGCGTATCACGCTGCGTGAAGCACTCAAGCACCCATTCTTCAACAAGCTGCCGCCACACCAGAGGCTCGGTTAGTAAGTTACGATAAACATATTTGATCATATACAGTACATTCATAATACACTAAATACCTGACTGTGAAATGTATAAGTACAAATGAAATGTCAATATCGCACACGTTGATATCAATAACAGCGTATGGCAGTAATTGTTTTGACATGTTTGACGCCTGTTTGTTAGAGGCATAGTGAATTACAGTAAATTGTACCTAGATAATTTCATTGTGTTACATTTTAACACCAATCTGCAGCCGTTTGTAGAAAATGTATATGAAATGTTTTGTTGTTATAGGGCACCTGTTTACAAGGCCATCATTCCTTAGGTCAGGCCTTTTGTTCGCTGGTAGACGCTTCAGCTTCGTTTTGTTTACTGAACGACCACATGTTGTGACATGCCATTTTAGATTCTTTTGACATTGTGTTGTCAGTGTGCTGTTTATTTTTCGCTTCTATTTGAACTGTTGTGTATAACATTATTTTTGAACATCTTGTTTATGAATTGTCTATAAATAAAGTCTGTGGAATGTATGCTAGGATCTCGTCATGACGAATTCCTATTGAATTACGTTTAAGTACGCGTTCTTTACCCGCGGTAGTTAATAAGGCAAATACGTCACGAGAGATTCATCTCGCATTATCGTTTTCATTTCGTCTATTGAGGGCTTGGATTTAGCGGCCACCAGAGAGGGTAACACTCAAAATATATGTCATTTAAATTATTGTCTCTGTCGTAATACTAGAGTACAAATATAATAAGTATTGAAATGTATTCATAAACTTGAACAAATCTTCTCACATTTTCTATAAACGTAAAGTTTTGTTTAATAATAAACAGCTTGTTAAAGCAGTACATATTTCAATGGACAATTGTGTCATTCTGGTGGCAGACGTTTACGTTCAAGTCCTTATTGAGTGTGGTGCGGCGAGGATAGTAGAATAACGCCATGTATGCGCGTGTTGCAGGCAGTGACCGCGCGCGTTGCAACGGAGAGAGTTCGACGTCGCGCGAGCGCTCACATTCGCTGAGTAGGTGAGCGCGCGAGGGGCGCGGTGGGCACGGAGCGTGGCGCGGCGCGGCGTGGAGCGGCGCTGCGTGGAGCGGCGCAACGAGGTTCGGCGCGGCGAGGGTCGGAGCGACGGCAGACACGCGATAGTCAATTGAGCGGCGCCGACGGCCGACGCCGCATTGTAAACTTGTACAGTTAATAAAGTGATAAGTGATAATTATTTTGTCGAACGTTATAATCTAGATAATATTTTGTTGTGAATCGGTACTTCTCAATTTGTATTTATAAATAAATATTCGAAATAAAGACTGTCGGTCTTATAATGTTAATTGATTTTTATTTCTTTGATCATATCCGCCAATCTTGTGTAATATCTTATGTAATAATACACAATGTGTATTCTCTAGTATATAGGCAGTTAAATTAGTCCTCGAAACGAGATACTCCTCTATAAAAATGCATAAAACCTTGGAAGGTGTATCGACCGGGTCTGGTATCGTGGTTACCATCTTACGGGCTGCCTGAAGATTTGTGCTAGCTCGCTAGGGTTTATCCTTTGTTTAGGAAAGCCGTGATAAACTTCTGTCTGAAATTGAGATTAATTTAACCAAAGTACCTGACTCTTTCATTCAATTCCATGAATACACAAGTCTGCGCGTTCACCGCTAAGAAAACCCTATTTGCCGTGGTTCCTCAATTTCAGAATATACCTCAAACAACATACCCTAGTCCAAAAGCATTAGGATGCTCGGTGGCGAGATCTCCAGTGGTGTTCAATATCGAAGTCACCTGAAGAAGGTCAAGCTAGCATCCAAACAACTTGGTGTGCTCATTGGACCAAAGCGCGGGGCGAATACTTACATAAGTCTCAAGTCAGACCGCACATTGAGTACTGCAGTCACCTTTGGGCACATACACCTGGATACCGGCATGGACTTTGTGATTAGGTTCAGAAACGAACCGTGAGAATTGTCGGACGATCCTAAGCTCTCGCACGGTTTTGAATCCTTAAGTTTAAAAGAGATTTTGCCTCCCTTTTTGTGTTCTACCGATTGTACAACGGTTTTGAAGAATTATTCAATATAATGACGCCTTTTTTTACAACCGCACCGTACGCCGACGGCAGAGAGTTCACTCGTACGCTAGAAACGCAATGGTCGCGTACTGTGCGGTTCCAGAGCAGTATTCTTCCGAGAACTCTTCAATTTGTGAAATGAACTTAAAAAATGAGGTGTTTAGAGGGTCGACAACGTATGATTGTAATATATATTATATTGACCTCTGGTGTTGCAAATGCCCATAGTCTACGGTAACTCTTTACTATCCGGCAGGCTGTATGTTTGTTTGTCACCTTATTTGTATAAAAGAAACCACTGCATACAAACTGAAAAAGAATTTGCGGACTCATGTAGTAAGAGCGTAGTAAGAACGTTTTTATTATCATTATTAAAACTCCCACTTGTCGCCAGTGGAGTATATTCTTCTGAGTAAAGAGTATATTATGACGAGCTCGGTGGCGCAGTGGTGAAACGCGCTGTTACGCTACTTTGACACCAACGCTCGTGGGTTCGATTCCCACACAGAACAAACATTTGTGTGTATGAACATGTCTGTTTGTATTGGTCTGGGTATTTTCTATGTATAATAAGTATGTATTTACAAAAAAAAATGTATTTACGTATGTTTATCAGTTGTCTAGCACCCATAACACAAGCTTCGCTTACTTTGGGGCTAGGTGGCGCTGTGTAATTTGTCCGAGAATATTTATTATTTATTATTATTCATACATAGCTTATAATTAAATACTACAAAATATAATTATTGTACAACAACTGCACTAACCAAAAAACGTAACTGCTGATACAGTTTAACATGTGGGTAAACAAAGAAATTGTTCACATTAAATCAAATCACGTTTACCCCACACAATTATTTCTGTTAGAAATTTAAAAATGCTGATAAATCTTGAAGAATCACAAATAAAAGGTTTGACAAATTTTAGTGACAACAATTTCACAATTAATGAAGAAGCTATATGCTTCCGTTTGTATAGAAGGTTGGGTTCAGGAAATGAACGTCAAAATATGGAATACTCATATGGGACGTTGAAACAAATATTAAACTTATATTTTCTCTGGAACCAGCACGTTTTTGGCTCAAGTCTCAAATTCTCACTAAATTCTGATTATAAAATACAGAAAAGACATTACGAACACGTTCAGTCAAAATTGACAATTTCAGGAACATTCCGTTCGCCACCCACCACACATTAATAAAATTAATAGGCTAGCAGCGTTACGTTCGAATTTTTCGAAATCGAATGTTTAGATTCCTTTATACTTTGCAGACATTTGACCCGTACTGCCACGTGGTGCGCCCTGCGATACATCTATATGTGACGAGAAGCTCGTCTGGAGGAGTACCTGCTACAGCGTTACGTTCGAATTTTTCGAAATCGAATGTTTAGATTCCTTTATACTTTGAAGACATTTGACCCGTACTGCCACGTGGGGCGCCCTGGGATACATGTATACGTGACAAGAAGCTCGACTGGACCGGCTACCCTATAGAATACTATAGCCACATCGTAACTTCCCTTTCTATTCCTGCGCGTGAGAGAAGTAATCAGTAACTTTTGTAAGGAGTTGCTACATTCATAATCAACAAGTTAATAAGGTTATTTTGTATCATAGAATATCGAGAGGCATAAAATCATTCCGCCCACCTGATGCAAAGTATATTTTTCTTTTTAAACAACGTCTGGAGGCACACAAGCCTACGGCCTACCTGGTGTAAAATGGTTATCGTAGCCTATGAACGCTTGTAATACATTAAGTATCACTCGCGCGATGACCTCCGCTGCTCACACAGCAACTACTTAGGAGTTTACTGGTGACCTTATTGATACGCAGGAACACAACAACCATCTAGGTAGTTTATTTGAGCACGGTTTTCTATGAGGTGGAGGTACTTCCCCAGACGGTTTGCTTAGATGCGCCCTACCTTTCCTAAAAATAGCAGACCAAGACAAACAGTCATGTTCATGCACACATATGATTGTTCTGTGTGGGAATCGAAACCACGAGCGTCGGTGTCAAAGTAATGTAACAGCGCGATTCACCACTGCGCCATATTTTAAGATTACCGGAGCTTAGGAATGCTTGTTGTACAAAGAGTAACGTTCCACGTTGTCATCGCCGCGGGAACGCTACAACCCTCGTTATTTGGCTGCGGTTCCGAGGTACTTCTCCGGTCTGTTCACATGCGTACTACCTCTTTTAAACACGTGTAAAATTAAAATCAGTTGCCAATAAGAGAAAAATAGTAAAATTGTTCTAATTAAAATGTTTTTTTTTTTATAACGACAGGAGGCGTGCAAGCATACTACTTACCTGGTGTAAAGCGACTACTGTTGTCTATGAACGCTTACAGTACACGTAGTATCACTCGCGCGATGCCACCTGTGCTGCTAACACAGCAACTTTATTGGTAACCCCACTCACTCGCAGTAACACGAAACAGCAATTTATTATTTGTACTTCCCCAATCAGTCAGGTAATTTTACTAAATGGAAGTTCATAATGACGCAGAGTTACATTGCAAGTTAAATAAAAGCTTATAAAAATAAAACAATAGGTCAGCTCTGATGAAGTAGAAGTCACTTTGCGACTATTCATACTTTGAACCTAACGAGTCTAGTAGACCACGTTAATTCGAATGTTCATTCTCTTGAAACAACGATCCTAAATAGTGAGTGACTTTGACCACTCGCAGAAACCCAGCATAGTTCAATTTTTTTCAATTCAATTCATTTATTCATAAACAATGTACAATTGTGTCTGAAATTGATAATAATAATATATATATATATTCCTAAAACATCTAATTAATACACATTAGATTATAATCACAAAGCATGTCAGGTAATCTAGTCAAGTTTTATATAAATTTAAATACAAGATGACAAGAAATTTATGACGATACATGCAAGAACTATGAGGCGAAACAGAAAAAGTTCTCAAATTTGTACACATTCTTTTCCAACAATAACCTTTTTAATTTATTTTTGAATGGTATGAGGCCAATATTTTCTCTAAACTTCACTGGCAGTAAGTTAAAACATTTTACTGCTTGGTATTGAGGACAGTGCTTGACGACATTTAAGCTGGGTAGCAGATTGGATTTAAAACATTTCCTTCTGGTTTTTTCACGCTCAATCCTTTGATTTTCAGTTTCAAGAAAAGGAAGTTGTTTCTTAAAGTCAGTTAAAAGAACTAACAAATAAAGACTAGGTACCGTAAGGATTCGCAATCTCTCAAAATGTGGTTTACATGATTCTTGTGGAGATATTCGTACCATTGCACGTATAGCACGCTTTTGGGAGACAAAAGCTCTATTTATATTATAGTCATAACGTTGTCCCCAGTATTTTATGCTATAACGAAGCTTGGATTCTACAAGTGCAAAGTAGACCATTCTGAGCCTCTCCAAACTAATTTTAAAACTAATTAGTAATTTATTATTTCTTCAATCAGTCAGGTAATTTTACTAAATGGAAGTTCACAATAAGTTTTTATGCAGAATTATTCACCGGGATTGTGATCGATCCCATATTCATTTGACCATTTCATGATGTACAAATGTGTATAGAAAGATATCGAATACGCATACCGACGCGTGTGTGTTAGATATTTTATTCTACCTTCATAATTATTGTCAGGTAATCAAGGTCAAGAAATCTATTAAGGTATATAAGATATATTAAGGTACTGATAATCACACAAGAAATAAAATAATTTATCGTTTGCTTATACAATTTATTTCAAAATTTACATATAAATACCGCAATTCATCACAATATATGATAACTTAATATACACAATAATTTGAAACTCTAGCCTTTATTCTGCATAGAACATGGAACGTGAACGAACTCTTATTTATTCATAGACATACACAATATTTTTAGCCTACTGGGCATAATGTATACATTGCCCAGTGTGCCATAAATATAAAACTTTAAACTTGACAACACGATTAAATTTATGAGACGGGTTCACCCTTGTGATTCGTTAATTTAGACTATCGCTAAAATACTTATAATGAATAATATTAGCTTTACACAAAAATGCAAGCGTTCATTTCTCACAAGCTTAATATTCGATTGGGCAAGAATAAAATCATTTATAGCATACAAATAAGCATAAAAGAAATCGCCACGGTTGATTTTTTTTTACATTTCTAACATTAAGAGAACAATCTCTCGAGAATTAACATTATTTACGAATGTTTTGAAGAACACGAATCGTTTATTTGTTATATAATAGTATCGCTTATAATTTACAAGAAGTGTAAACAATCCTATATGGAACATGTGATAAATAGGACACTATATTATCTGAACTGAAAAATGGAATTGAGTTTTCTAAATAAATATGTGAAGTGGAATGAAATAGATATCTACTACATCTTTATCATCCAATTCATTCAAAGCAAATATGTTTTTTGGCTCGGTAAGAGTTTGTAAAAACAAAATTTCTTTGGATTTTGGTACGTCCTTGGTCTACAGATAACATTAACGTAAATATGTCACAATAAATATTTCGTTGTGATTAAAATAAATTTAATTTTATACCTGTCCGACCGAGCTATTCTCGTGAATTTTGTTATTTTTTTCTCTCCGAGACGACATAATATGTCGTCACCCACAGAAATTACCTACATATTTATATCGATTTTCACCCTCAAAATTCCATTAATTTATAGACAAGCAGTCGACACATAACATTGCTAACAATCCATTGCTTCATTATATTGCTATAAGTATTAAGTATAATTTCTTACAGAATATTCTGAAAGCATAGAGTTCCATACTTAACGAACATAAAATAGGACAAGTCAGAATCAGTTTTACCTACGAAATTTATAGTGAAAGATAATATTATTATTTTATTGAAGATTTTAATAGCCTATCTAAAAGGGTATGGTATGGTATATATGAAGTTTACAAGTCATCAATAAATGACCTAATCATAAATAAAGTGCCGTAACCGTATTGTTGACTCAACACCAATTATTTGAGCATTCTTTCCCGAATAGGCAGGTATAAACATCACATTTCATACTTAGACTATTTGGATCAGAAACTGGGTAAAGTTACTATATGAAAAATAAACATTTTATAAAACCAGAAGATTAAATATTTTGCTTTTAACAAATTGATTGATCAATAAATCAATAAAACGTCACAATGTTAGCCTACTTGAGTGAGGCGTGACTTTATTAACAGTTTTTGTATCAGTGTTACAAAATTGATATTTTAACAGGAAATAAAATGTAACTAATGTGAATAATCATATTGTTGTAAGGTTGGAGTAGAGTTCTAAATCCTGTAAAGGAAATATTGTGACTGCACTTTACGGCATTGTAATCAGTTGCAGGTAGGTATATCACGGTCAGGTTAAGGATATATGGGTGGGCAATGTTTCCAATGTATCGTGTCTAGATCCTGTCGACGCGGGGCTCATGCTCTGGCCAGGAGTACACGGGCGGCACTGCCCGCGAATACCGAACGTCATACATTTGCGCGCGAATGAATTTTTCCGTATCAACTGGTTGTGGGTTTACTGCTGCTTTACCTGAAATAATATTTATTATTTCTTATTTATAAAGTGAACAAATGACAAAAACAGCGTAGGGCGACCCCTAGTAGGGAGACGAGACCAATCGAGGGTGCATAGACTGAAATGACAAGGTTGTGGACAAGTTCTTGTCATTTAACTTACCTATCTAATCAAGAGGTTATAATTATATTATAAATCGAATATTGTAATTCCTGTCGTACACCTTGCCAAAGACATGTGAATAATTCAGTAATAACACTTATAAATACCCCGATTGATAACTTCTAATTCTATAGTAATTCACAAATCTTTAATGACTCTAGTTTACTGCACCTCTTACTTTAGTTATCTTATCAGTACAGCATTGTTACAGTTTTATCGGACTACTTTTACGAAATCTATCACCACACCAACCTTTAATAACCCCACTGCAGGGATTTCGGTTCGGTCTGCTTTCAACGGAATGGGTCTAGAGTATCTGCCGCGCTGCTCAGCTGCGGGTTGGCAGAGGACAGATTTTTGACACCGCCTGAAAGCCACTGACTAAGCTCAATGACTACCGTCAATAGGGGACCGACGGCTTATCGTACCTTCCATAATAAGGCGCGAAGGAGAGATAGATAAACACTTCCATGGGCAGGCTGCGGTCGATGTTGGTTAACTAGCGTGTTCATATATAGTGACCCACGAAATGACGCCATCGAGCTCTTCAACATATCAAAAGCGCTTAGCTTTGAGTTATACGAAATAAATAATTTATAAACTGGGGAAAGGGGTCGCCACAAACTTGTCTGTTATGTAAAAATAAGCGAAATGGCTATCTCCCCTAGCACGCACACGTGACCACATAGGTCATGTGTTGCGCAGTCCCATCTCATCTGCGAACTCTCAGGCTATGGGTTAAAGGTTTTTACAAACCCGTACTGAGGAGTGCAGTGACTGCTCATCAGCATGCAAGTAATACGCTTGTTTGCCATTTTAACGGATATAAAAAGTATTGCAAGTATGATAATAGTTTGGGAATACTCACCAACTTTATATGCATATTCGACGACTTTCTTGGCGATTTTGACAGAGCACTCCTGTATATCCTTGAGCGGCGGGTAGAGACCACCTTCATCCAAGTTTTCTTGAGATACGATCTCTGCCAAAGCCTAGAAATTTGATCAAATTATTACGTGATCACATAAATTCCTCCTAAGTGTATATACAAAACGCAAGATAATAACAAAAACCAAAATGTACCCATACTGATATTATAAATCTAGACACTCCCGTGTGCCAGCCAAGATCGGAAATAAAGAGTGGGACGCGGCAAGACTCAGCGCATTTTTCTCCCCTCATAACTAAAAGCTAACACATCTACGCAAGTACTTGTATATTTTCGTGTTTAATAAAACCTATGAAGGTTCACTCACAATCATTAAGTATTTTAAATTTCATAAATGGATATATTTTTTCACTTCAGCTATTAGGATTTTAAAGTGACATTTTAACACTCATTAATCGGCTTAAACAAAATTCTAGATCACTTTTAGGTGGCATAAAGACTTGAAATTAAGCATTAAAGCAGATCATTAGGCGTATAGAAAGCAACAATGTGAAACCTATTATACAAATGATCGTTGCTTACTGCAGTTATTATTCGTATTACCTTTGAAGCCTATGTATCTACGACTACAGAGTACAATCATCAGCGAAAATATTTAAATTAATTATTATAAAAAATGCTGCTTAATCATAAAATATAATTGAATCCTAATTTTAAGATGACCTTTCATGAACTAATAATATTTTTATAAAAAAACTTGAGGTGTTAACTGTCGTCATCGTGGAGTTAAGCATAATTTATTTTTAAAACGCTTTCTTAAATGATAAGTAGATCTAAAAAAGTAACCTACCAAGTTCATTCATTTATTTCAATGTTATTATTACTTTTTATGATATACATATATTATATACATACATACATTGATATGAACGATCTATACATATAAATAAAATTGAAGTGTCTGTCTGTGATTTCAAAATAAAGCCTTTATCTTAAGCTCATATCGTTATTTTCACGTTACCAAAGCCTAAACATGCATTTTTAACTTTTTAGTCTGTCTGTTTGTCTGTCTGTTTGTCCGGGCTAATCTTCGAAATGGCTGAACCGATTTTGACGGGACTTTCACTGGTAGGTAGAGGACTGTTCAGAGCAGAATATAGGCTACTTTTTATTCCGTAATTATTTAGGGTTCCTGCGTAAAAAATTAAAAACTGTTAAAATTAGGGGGAAATATCGGTAACTTTGCGATTTTATTTTTATTATTTTCACAGAATACGTATTTTTGTGACATAAAATAAGTACGCATTTTTTATGTTATAAAAATAAAATAAATATACGTTGCCTCCCGTGCGTCAATAGATGGCGCTGTATAAAAATTGAATCGCTCTATGGTTGCATCTACGACCCTGAACTTTGTTTTTTTTAAACAGAAAGAATTTGAGGTCTATAGAGAAATAAAGGCTACTAAAAGCCCAAATCGCACGCGTGCGAAGCCTTCAGCTAGTTTTAAATAAGTTAGGTAAGGTAACGCGAAGAGAATTATTTTTTCGATGTCACGCTTATAAAAACGTGAAATAAATAAAACTAAAGCCCGCGATATGGAATTTCGAAGTAATAATAATGACCTCGCTCAAGTCATCAACTGACCTCAGCAGCAAGCAGCATAAAGTCTTCGGAAATGTCAACGATGCCGGCACAAATGATGCCAAGTGCTAGCCCAGGGAAGATGTATGCGTTGTTTCCTTGTCCTGGCCGCAGAACACGGCCGTCTTTAGTACGGTATTCGGGGAACGGAGAGCCTGAAGCGAAGATCGCACGCTCCTGCAAGCAGTAACGATTTACATTATGATGTCAACATTATTTAATAAAAAATCTTATTACCTTATCTAAGACCAAATAATAGTTTCCTTTTTTACATATAACGTCGAGAGGCATACAAGCATACGGTCCACCTGATGTTAATTGGTTACCGTAGCCTATGAACGCTGGTAATGGCTGGAAAACCTTTGCTGTTATTACAACAACCCTCCAGAGTTGTTATTTGACTGCGATTTTCTGTGAGGTAAAGGTACTTTCCCAATCGGGCTGCTCTGATGCGCCCTAGCTCTCTTAAAAACACCAGACCAAGACAAACAGACATGTTCATGCACACAAATGTTTGTCATGTGTGGGAATCGATCCCACGAGAGTTGTGTTAAAGTCGCGTTATTAACCGCAGCGCCACCAACAAGCTCGTTTACGTTCCCATGCTTAGCATTAGCTCTCTAACCAACAAGCAAACGATTTGAAATGGAGTTCACTAACATCCATGGCTCTAAATGAATCTTATTCCACATAGTTATGTAGGTACTGAAATAATTGTTCTGAACGAAAACCTGTATATGCTTATTTGGTAGCCAGAGCAGATGTCTGCTGTCGTAGACTGTTCTGCCTCTATTTCTATATTCTGAAATCTTGGTCTTGAGTGAGGCAAAGTAGCGTCCGTGCTATGCTGCAGTTGATTCACGTTCGAAAGCCCTCCGAAAAGGCGGAATCTCATCTCATCCGGACGGAGAGGGACCGAGATGATCTTATCCTAAAAAATATAGACAGGCCCTCGCACACTACCCTTTCACCTCTATCATGTTTAAGGTATTTGAACGATAATTAACAGGCAACCAGCTCGCACCTCCTATCATGGCTACTGAAGAATAGAAAAGGAAAAAGTTACTTACATCAGTGTGGCTGTAGGCATCCTCAGCGGTGCACTCAGCCTTGCTGGTGGGGTTGGAGAGCGCGAAGATGACTGGTCGTTCGTTGTTCGCGGCCATCTTGCGCAGAATGCTGGGCGTGAAAGCGCCGGCGATGGCTGCCGCGCCTGCACATACCAACAGCATCATCAAGATCACCGCATACTTACCTATCTCTTATCTATATCTATACTGTGGTATACGACTCACAGAAAACCGCAGCCAAATAACAACCCCCTAGAGGGTTGTTGTGTTCCTGCGCGTGAGTGAGGTCACCAGTAAGCAAGGAGTTGCTGTGTAAGCAGCAGAGGAGGCATCTCGCGAGTGATAATTAATATATCGCAAGCGTTAATAGGCTACGGTACCCGCTTTACATCCTGTGGGCCGTATACTTGTATGCCTCCCGACGTAGTATAAAAAAAACTCATTTACTAATCTAAATTTTATAGTCACGTTGCTACATTTTCAGATGGTTTAAATATCGCTTACATTGCATGCAAATACCGTGTGCCTGTTGGTATCATGAAGTAAAGCATTTTATCTTTCTATTCCGTCCATGACCGTCATTTTGTATCATTCTCGTGGTATGTCTCGTTCCGACGAGCTCGATGGCGCAGCGAATAATAAAACAACTTTAACATCAACGTACAGACAGACACTTGACGATTTAAAATTATGTACAGCGTAACGACAAAATATTGGATTATATTGTCTATATTTTAGATCCAACATTAAAATAGATATTGGGACATATTTTCCATGTTGTATGATTTCAATTTAAAAGAAATTTAACCATACAAATGATGGCACTTTTTATAGATGAGAAAGAAAGTATAGCTTGCATTGTGAAATCCTCCCCACACACAGAGACATACGAACACGCACAAATACGTTCCGTCAGGCATACACCCGACCTTGTTTTTAATATTATTTGTAATTTTGCTGGTTTTATTGTTACCTAATCTTACTGAATTGTCATCTATTCTTAATGCACTGTGGAGGAGCGGTTACTCCTAACACAAAAACATGGTTGGATACTCCTTTTGAGCAAAACATCAAAAGGAGTATCCAACCATTGTATTTTAAGATAATGTAAGAAAGTAATAATTTTTTTTTTTAAGCACACATATATTGCCATTTGGATATAAACACTGTGCGATTTTTGGACATATACACAACGCAACATATTGCCATGTAATAAACGCTTCTTCAGATGCTTTCATGTGCCTCATCTATCTTTCGCCCGAGCCTCGTTTGTTTACTAGCAAAGTGAACCGCGAGCAGATGAGGTGAACAAGCGAAAATATCACTGTGAGCAACTTATACCCCAGGTGTCTCCTTGAGGGACGATACAGATCATGTTCTTTTTTCTATAGATACTAGCAGTTGTTTATAATTAATCAAGATCTAATGAATTGAAAAAAAACTACCAAATTTGTATATGTTTTCCTAAAGTTTTCTATATCATTATGGTCGATTACTTTTGCATTGGTTACATTTATCCGAAGACCTATGTAGATCTGATGAGACTCGCTTGCAATAGTAACTCTATTCACCGCTACGGGATTGGGGGGAAAAGTAGAACGCGTAGCCTTTATTGACTAGATCATGGTTCAACGTCGCGTCACATATCGGCATATTGGTTAAAATATCCCCCCATTGGTCAGTAGGCTCGAATTGTTGAGACATTTAAGCACTAGAACACTATGTTTTTGTGAGGGATGCCGGCAAGTGGTTTATTGGTTTGTGGTTACACCGGACTCACCAATAAGCACCGAAGGTTTGACTTTATCGACGACCTCTTCGAGCGTGCGCACGGGCGGGCAGTCCTTGGCGAAGGCCTCCTTGTGCACGTTGAGCCCTCCCTCCGGCCTGTTCTTCACGATGAGTCCCTTCGAG
Organism: Pyralis farinalis; assembly: GCA_947507595.1. Lineage (NCBI taxonomy): Eukaryota > Metazoa > Arthropoda > Insecta > Lepidoptera > Pyralidae > Pyralis > Pyralis farinalis. Next base: position 8,158,200 of record OX382270.1, read on the forward strand.
TCCACCATCCAGATGCGCCCGCGAGCGTCAGCTTCTTCTGTGCCCTCTGCTTTCATTGCCATTACACAGAGTTCGGCGATGCCTAGCGATGCCTAGAAAAACTAACATATTTTATATCGAACAAGTAGAGACCCATGATGCAAATGTAATGCAAAATGTATTCAAATAATTCATTCTTCTTTGTATTTTCTTGATATTCATTTAAGCATTCTATGGTTGACTGGAAGAGATCCCATTATGGGATAAGTCAGTCATTGTATATGATTATTTAGTACAAGTTGAAGTCTAATCTCTAACAAAAGTAACAAAAATTTTAACTAGCGAGAAACATCCACTATGGAGTCCATGTAGTAAACTATAAAAGCATTGTTTCCAGAAAGCGAAGAACAGATAACAGTGAATCATAAAATGTAATTTGAAAGTCCCACTTTTCGTTTATAACCCTGTGAAGACGTGAGGCAATCAACCGAAGCGGAAATGAAATTACTAGAAAATTACAAGGTCCATATTCCTTTGATTGCCGCGTATAGGTACGTTACGCCACGTTCCTGTTTATGGCATTATTTAGATTGTTATGTTTTCACCATCACCATCAATTAGAATATTCTAAACACTCATTTAAATTATCATTATTTCCTTAAAATTGATATATATCCTTTATTGCATAACAAATGATGAATGTTTTTTAAGATGATCTCTTTTATCTTTTTTATCTATCTATATATTCTTATTCTTCTGTTTTATCTGATATGAAGCCGCTACCGTAGCTTAATGACGATTGCAACACGAGTATCGCTTAGCGCCTCTCCCGCCAGCTTGCTGGTGACCTTACACACTCGCAGGTATACAACAACGAAAAAAAATAATAAACAAATTTCTATACGGCTTTGGTTTTCTGTAAGTTGTATATATATCTTCAGGCCAGGTCACTTGCAGGGTAGGCAGAGAGAACAGAACCACAAATTTTGCGCAATGCTCGCATCTCGACCGCATTTATTCTACTTTCATACTCTTTCTACCATACCCAGCTTTCACTTCCACAAATTAGCGTTGGGATTAGCACCGCGTTGTGTACAGCAAGCTGTGCCTTCTGGCTTAGATTTCGGCTGCCTAGATGTTTACCCAATGCTCCATTCACTTTGTTCCCTGCACTCTCTCCACTCGTCTCTCGGCATCTGCGGTATACCTTCCATCGCTGCTAAAAGCGCTTTCAAGATATAGAATTTTATTCACTTGTTCCAACACTACATCATCAACAGTAATCCTAGTGTTCGTTATGGTTATATATTTTTTAAAGCCAAGATTATAATATAAGAACAAGAACTCTTTATATTTATGAATGCTGTGTTCTGAAGGCTGGCTACAACAGGAACTTTATATCCACAGAAACAAATCAAGTAGATTGTACATAAAAAGTCGGTAGGTATAATGAGATGTTTCTAAAATTACAACCATGGCCACAGATAATTCTGTATGACTCAATAACAGCCGCATAAAGTATGTTCTTGTTATTAATAACAATTTACATAAAAGCCTGGTACATTGAGTACGAATACCTACGATATTGACTTAAAATTTATCATCAATAGACTAGAGACGAATGAAAAAAGTACGTGACATCTACTTGTAAGAAAATTCATTGATTTTCATTATTAAAACGTAAACAACAAATAAAATTAACAATATGCGTAATAGAAGTTGGTTTACATACGTATTAGAATTTTACACCGAAACCAAAATTGTCATAATAGTGAGAATACAGACAAATTCATACAAAAATATATAATAATATAACATATACAAGAACAGTAGGTAGTGAGAACAACCCCTCCTGAGACTCACGGCTGAGTTCGTGGTCTGTATAAACTAAATTGAGGTAGAGGTGATGCGCACGACACACAAGAAACTCTAATCTACATGTATAAAAATCAATTGTCGTGGGTTAGACTCGCGAAAACCCGAAAACTGCTCAATTAATTCGAATATTTTTACCATAACAGATAAATTGAACATTTGGTATGTTTTTTACTTGTCATGGTAAAGTCGCGGTCATCAGCTAGTAATTGAACACCATCACTATGTTTAGGAATAATGATGACTTCATCTGCGCGTAGTGCATAGATTAGCAAATACATATTTATAATTAAGAGTAGTCCGATTGGCAAAGTAATCCTTAGCATATTCCGATAATACACGTGCAAGAGGTGCGGATATAAATTATATGGGTAACTCACCTCGCCAGCACCCTGGAATACTATAGTGTTCTCACTGAACTTCTTTCCGGTGACCCTCAAGCTAGCCAACAGTCCTGCCACTGCCACGGACGCTGTGCCTTGGATATCGTCATTGAATGTGCAATACCTGATCAAAAGTACTAATGTTACGACCATTACGGGACAACCAGACGGATGGAAGGGTGGTGAAGTGACTATTCTATAACAAGATAATTTCAATCTTAATTTAGACCTGATTAGCAAAAACAAAAACATGAGAAATCGTGTTTTTAATTTTCATAAGGCGCATACTTGGTGCAGCATCCTGTGTATACAGAGTTTGTAAAGTATAAACGACCACACATCTGGCGTAACTGATAGGGACAATAAAAGAAACATCACAATTAAATAGGGGTTGAAGGAAAAAAATATACCACCGGCAAGAAAAACATGAATGTGAACAGTTTTCAAATATTTCCATGTACTCAATCAATTTCGCTCATTCTTTAGCTAAGGCAGAAGACAATCATTTCAAATGAGTCATTCTTATAATGGTGTTCTCTAGTAAGGCTCTAAGTTTAAACCTCTTCATGAGGATTCAAACAACAGGTTACGCTTGACTGCACGATTGATTCTGCTCCATGAGTGTCAGTGTATGTTCTTGCACTCGAAAAACTCGAAGTTCTCGCAGAAACGTGTCTCTCACCTATGGAGGAACTTGAGACAACAGACAGGCTGCAGTCAACGCTGCTTATCTCTCCTCTGTTAATCCATTTAGATTGTTTCATGCAAAATACTTTACGTTTCGTAATAGAAAAGCACAATTCATTCATTGGTTTAAATAAATCGTGAAAGCGATACAATTGCTTCATTACGATCATTATTTTATAAACATCTTGAAAGTCTATATTGATATCTTCATGAGTAAAGTAATTGTTGTAATATCACGTCGTAATATTAAAGAATATGTATTTTGCATAAATACAAAAATACAGCCATAAAGCTACCCTAGGTTTCGCTTTTGATTACATCTGATTTCGATTTTTATAAGCCTTCACACCATAGACTAATGTAACTCCTAAATTCTGATATTTCAACTGAGCCGACAACCCTACTATAGAGTCAATAAAATATTTCGATAACAGGGTAGTTAGCATTCTCCTATAATTAGCAATTTTAGTGTTACAATAGTTACTATTTTACCCCGAGATAGTGGCTATCCCACTCTCCGGATTTGTCTAGGAAAAGAAACAAATACCGAATAAACCTGAAAGACAAACAAACGACCAAAGACATTTCAGAATATTATGATGCCATAATTGAAGTGAAGCTGATTATATTTCCTGACACACCGAAGATATCACAAGTGACTAACCTGCCACGGTATTTCTCTAGCAGCCTGAAGGCATTCGCGTTTGCGAAATCCTCGAACTGGATGAGACAGTTCTGACCGAAGCGACGCACCACTGCCTGCATGAACTCGTCGATGAAGTCGTCATACTCCTGCCCGCGGACACGCTTCTGCCGTAGACCGATGTATAGGGGATCGTCCAGCATTGACTGAGTGTTGGTGCCGACATCTAGTACATAAACATTATAACGTGTATAAGTTGCTGTTGGTCAGTGGAGTTAAAAAACATCTATAATCTAAAACGCTGTAAGATATTACCAAACTAAATCAACAGAGTGAATAGATGTGTTATTATTATTTGTCTGTACTTAGTCTGTTAATTATGATATCACCAATTATAATAATTTCGAAAAGAATTCAAAGAATTTGTTCTTCAACTACTACCATCAAGAAAGTAAAAACACTTTCCCAGCCGTGCCATTCTTTACTAGATACCCCTGACCATATTTCCAGTATCTAATTTTCTTTCTTTATGTACCTTTCTTTATCTATGTATTAACAAGATGCACTGCGTGCAGATGAGGAACTACCTAGCTCTTAGACACTTACACGAATAGAGAACACCGCATGCAGATGAATTTGATTTTAGAAATATGGTACCTATTAGGACTTTAGGAATATGGTGAACCACTTACAGCCTTATACATAAATTACAAAAGAGACACTGTTTAGCAAACAAACCAAATTAAATAACGCGAAGAAGTACACACAGAAATGTTGCGTGTAGACGTGTCTCTCGCAACGCTTCTATAGATATCAGAAACAAGAGATATGGTGAATTCTATCATGTGGGATGTAGTAACAGCATGATCAAATCAGAAATAATGGTGAAAAATTCACTTCGTTTGAATCTGGTTCCGTTGAAACTTCTCCTGTTAAGCTAACACGATTTGTAAATATATTTCAGCAATAAACTATAGGTACGTCAATTGGCATCCCTTGTCATCTGTTAATATAAATAATATGACGGTTTATGAATATAAACACAAATCGATTTTCAAAATGTGTACCTTTATATGTACACATTTTGAAAATGCAGACTCCCACGAGAGTCACGAGACACACTTCATACATCAAATTTTTACATTTGTATCCATTCGTAAAGCATACATTGCTCATTCAGCAAAAAACAACCTTAAGCCCACCAAGCACCGACAATCAAGCATTTTGTTAAATCCGAGATAAGACTGTTTGCTGTCACTTAGGGATGTGTCATAATAACTTTGTATGTCAATATGACATTTATTGATCACATATAACCAACAAATAATACCTAAACATTGGAAACATTTTGGAATGTTTATTATTTGTTGGTTTATTAGATCAATTATTGAACTTAAGTAAATAGTAAATTTTATTATGTGGTTTAAGTGCTTATGTTGAGTTGTATTATTTTCCCCCAGGATGCTCCAACAAATTAAGTTCTTAAATATAGGAGTTGTACGCAGTTGCGTAAAACGGATTAGACACGTCCTAAAATTTGTATTGAAAAAAATTATTCAATGTGTATATAGGTGCATTTTTACATACGAAGGTGGCAAACAAGCAACTATATGACAATATGCAGGCACGGTAGCACATGAACACTTTCACTCTGACGCGACGGGTTAAGGCGAGTCACTGGAGACGAAGCGGAGAAAAATGATTTTCTAGATCAAATATTTGAGGTATTTACTATTAAATAACAGTCTTACAAAAAATATCAGAAACACCTAAAGATATTGTCTAAAGAATGTGCTATTTCGTTACACGATAGGATGTACTTTACTCGATCAAAAAAAAATCTGAAAACAGGCTAAAATAAAGGCTAAAACGAATAATTTGTTAATGAAATTTCTAACTTTACACATTATTTTTATATGGAAATATTTATCTTTAAATACTACAGAGAACCTGCTAAATTTTGGTTTTCAACTGAAGTCCTATATTTTTTAATTAAAATTTATCCCTCAACTTTAACGTTACCCAGCGATTTCACAAGCCACCGCGCCGCGCGCTTCCTCACCAGTACCAATCGGGCGCTTGCCAACGTCAGATCTGTGTCGATCGACGTGCTGCCGTGCGTATCAGAAAAATATTTGAAAATGGCCAATAAAAAAAGCAAAATCAGGAATAAATCAGTGTTGTTATCCAAAAGAAGGACAGGAAAAGAAAACTATATGGAACGGCATGTTAATTACTCTCTTTTTATAGAAAATAATGTATATTTATTTTTCAGTAGATTTGGTAATCAAGTACTCGATGACAAAGACTAAATATAACAGTATGACCACAAAGTTTCACATCATATATGAAGGTATTAATTTGAAAACTGCGCAGTAGTAACTTAGTATGAATAGTTTGTTTTTCTCTCGATTGGCTTCCGATTCCGTGGTTGATGTCGAATTCTGTGTAGGTATAGATGATTAAATCGAACTTTGCAAATAGAGAACATATATATTTTTTATACATTTTCACATTTAAGATTACTTTGACAAAATACACAGTCATGCAGAACGGTAGTACCTACTAAATCGACAAACCCTGAAATAACGAAAAAGAATTTAGCTGTTTCTTAAATTATTATATATAAGTATATACCATTTATGTTATAATCACAGATAACGTATGTGCCAAACTACGACATGGGTATCATTTTCCAGATTATTTATTGGGGGCGCTGATGATATTTATTTTAAAATCCAAAATGGCCGATATACTTTTTATGTCAAAATTATAATATGGGTGTCAATTATCAGGCTTTTCGGGCGCTGATTACCTAGTTGCTATCTAGTTGCTATTTATTTTGAAATTCAAAATAGCCGATATATTTTTTATGGCAAAAAAATGACATAGGTGTCATTTTTAGGGATTTTGGGGGCGTTCGCGCGACGAAAATGTTGCTTATTAATACTACGAATAAATAATAAGTCAGGAAATGTAACGGCACTCAAAAAATGACCGAACGAAAATCGTGTACAAGTGGGCAGGGCTTAAAAATCGTGTACACGCGTCGCTTAGTCGAACATTTTTCACACAAGCGAGCACATGTCAAATCTTTGTGTACGTTTTCATTTTTATCACTGTAAATCAACTAAAAATCATCATGATAGGTTGCGTTGTGAAGTGGTGCAGGAGCCATACAATATTTAAATGTCCTGGGATCACTTTTCACTAGTAATAGTTGCTCAAATATAATTATAATCAAAAATGTTCAAATACACTATGAAATCGAGATGGTCAATATTATGCCAAATGAAGTCAGTCAATTTTAGACTTTAGTAGTTATCTTTTATTCCTCTTGATAAAATATTTAAAACGATAAAATTATCAAATATATTTTTATAACTAATACATTTTGCTTATTTTGTTTACTTTTAATTTTCCTACCGATTTAATTCGTCAAAATAACTGGATAGCTGCATTTAGACTAGAAAGACGTCAGACGTCAGCTACAGAGGTCAGACCATAGATAACAGAAGGGCCAGACGGTAGTCGCTCAAATAAGCTGAACTCTCGTCACATTAATATGTAACCCACTCCAGGGACTTCAGCATAGTATAAACAAATAAGTAGGCCGACTCGAGCCCCGAGCGAATGGTAATACAACACGTAGGGATGTCGTTTATAGTTTATACAATCGTCAAAAATGCATAGTCTATCTATATACAAAACAACTTTCCCCTGTAGGTGAATCATCAGGGATCTATAATACAAAGTTTTTCTTAATTATTTTTTGTACATAGACCAGGAGCTGACTACAATTTTTTCATTGCCTACGTCATGTTACCTATTTAATGATTTGAAAAATTACAGTCGAAATAGGATTAATTCAAACTTGGCTTTACTGAATCACGTATTTATTCAAATAAAAATGAATGATTATGAAATTGTATTGAAGTTACACTTCTTTAGGCGCGTTATGAAAAACTGATGAGTGAAATTTCAAGATACTGTAACACAAAAGTTTGAAGCTGCCCTTTAAAAATCAGGTTGACGCTGCCCGCTAAAACGCTCATTAAGTCACGAAAATATGCTCATAACTGCAGCCAAATAACAATTCCCTGGAGAGTTGTTGTATGTATGAGAGTGAGTGACGTTACTACCTCACAGAAAACTGCAGCTAAATAACAAGTGCTGGAGGGTTTTGTGTTCATGTGAGTGAGTGACGTTACTACCTCACAGGCAACTGCAACCAAATAACAATTCCCTGGAGGGTTATTGTGTTGATGCGAGTGAGTGACGTTATTACCTCACGGAAAACTTGTTTGGGAATTGTTATTTGGCTGCAGATTTCTGTAAGGTGTTAACGTCACTCACTCGCATGAACACAACAATCCACCAGGGGATTGTTATTCGGCTGCATTATTATTATTGTGTATTTTTTAATGTACATTAAAGATATTACAAACAAAATAATACAATTTTACTTTACTACTCCTCCTTTTTCGAAGTCGGTAATAACTACGTTGGTATATGTAAAGACGATTCTCTACTGCAGGGATAATTTTATCAAGCCTTTTACATCCCATTACGTAATAAAAGTTGATTAAATTAACTACTGAAATATTTTATACTGCGGCGAAACGCTCACGTCACAGAAACGAACGGAGCGTCGCGCGCCCGCCCTGAGTGCGGTGCAGGCGACGTAACTTTTTCTCTAGTCTGTGCGCGTTTTGCCCCCACACCTCACCTCCTAAAATCTCTGCTTCGTCTCCAGTGCCTCGCCTTAAACTATAAAGCGTCGTCAATTTTTACTGTGCACTATCTTGATAACAGTCTAACATCGACAATTTCACCGACACGTATATTCCAGCAAACAGTAGTGCGTGGTTACTTAGTTTTTCCGATTCATCACTAACGACACAATCACTCATCGATGGTTTTCCCCCCAAAGCATACACCCATTTTTTATTATGAAAGTGTAAGATGACGAGACTCGCGATCTGTGTAAAATTCGTGTGTATCTGTAGTGTCCTTGATTCTTTGAATTAAACAATTTTTAACGGACGGAACGGAAACTTCAGGTTCAACAAAATAAGTAAAACGCGATACTTCCGTTAAAAATAGTTTAATTCAATGTGTAACAATCGCGAAAACCCAAGACAATACTCCTTGATTCTGATCTTCTTCTTTAGTCTTGATATATGTATATATCGTTGATTTAACGCTAACGTTGACCACTACGTGCATAGTCATTAACTAGCCGTTCCTTGATGATATGACCTAATATTTCTAAGACATATTTAGTTGTAATTTTTCCGAATTACTATTAACAGATTACGTACCAAGTGTAATTGGTAAGCACTGGTGCGGCTTAATACCAGCCAGCGCGGTATACAGCGCCAGCTTGCCTACTGGGATACCCATCCCACAGGCGCCGAGGTCTCCCAGTCCCAGAATACGCTCGCCGTCCGTCACAACGATGGCCCGTACATCTGTTTCTGGCCTGAAAAATCATATCAACTGATACAACATTTATTTATATTTTATATTAATAATACAAGGGAAAACGACCTCGATAACTTCACCCAGTTTGAGAGTATGTGATTACTGTATATTTTACTACACATATGTCCAATAAAGAGATAAGGCAGTCATTTTCTTTTACACTTCAAAACACATACCTATATGGCTTGCTACGGAAATTGCCACTTGATATAGGAAACTCATACATGTATTTTGTTAGTTTAGTTTCCTAAGAGACAGGAAAATAAATACAGGAAAAATATATTTTCATATGTCATTTGGTTACATTTGCAAAATCATACATACGGAATACATACATTCAATGCATAATTGTTCATGACTTTAACAACAATACTACATGCTTAAACTTATAAATTAAATAAACAAGATAGTGTTCTAACAATACTCAGTTATTGTGGCGATATAATAGTGAGCACCAGTAATGAAGCAGTATAAAGGGACAGTACAAACTCTACGAAAGCAGCTTCGAATTTAGTCATACAATCGCTGCATAACTTTTGATGTATTTACTACGTCGCTATCGACTTTTATGTGACATACATTACATTGCTATTCTATCATATGCTATTGATGTATTCGAATCATCAATCATCGTCATTTCAGACGAAAGTCATTCACTACCGAACATAATGAACCCACAAGATTTCCGCAAAGTTTATTTATCACCTCACTCACTTTTAACTTGTACTATTACCTTCCTGGTAACTCACCAGTTCTTTAATATGTCATAAACGTGTCCCTTGTCATGGATAGTGATGAAGAGTCCGCGTGGCCTCCGGTACACCAAACCAAACTTCTGGCACGCCAGGCCAACCGTTGGCGTGTACACGATGGGCATCATTTCGGCGACATTCTCGCCAACGAAACGGTAAAACAGATGCTCATTACGGTCCTGCCGAACAAAAAATAATTATTTTAATTAAGAATGGCATATACCTTTATTGAAGGATTCCATACCCAGTGTATTTGGAAATCAATAAAATAATTCAGGATAATTATGGCGATTAGACCAAAAATTAACTCAGAATCGAAAACAAGTTATAAAGTTCATTATATAATGTCAGGAGGAATACAATGATACGGTTCATCGAATGTACAGTGGTTACCGTAGTCTATGAATGCTTCTTATACAGGATGCAGAGCTCGCAGAAACACAAACCCTACAGGGATTTATTAGACTGTGATTTTCTGTGACTAGGAGGTACTTCCCCAGTTAAGCTGCTTTGTGCGCCCTACCACTCTGATTAGATTTAAATAATTTTAATTAGACGTAAATGTGTCCTCTTCTACTATTCATTGTCCTCTACAAGGAAATGTGATTGCGGAACGATACTTTTATTCATATTATATTACAGCGTACACCCCAGTATTCACACACTTTAACCCTGGCTGGTTCAGCTGGTGTCAGACCCTTTATACTATGAGGTACGATAAATTTTATCGGCAGATTCACCTATCCACGTACCTTTTTTACAACCGCAATGAAAATGAAAAGAAATGCCAGCTAGTCATTTTAATTTTATGTTATTCGGTAACATAAAATTATAATGCTGTTGTTTTTTTTTATACAACTAGATTGGCAAACAAGCATGCGGCCCGCATCAGTTGGTAAGCGGTCACCGCAGCCTATTGACGCTCGGAACACCACGGGGATGTTACTCGCGCGCTGCCAACTTGTGACCTACGGATGTTTCGTCACAGTACCCAGTTTCCAATTTCTCTGCCAAATCTCACCCTTCAAACCGGAACACAGTTATATAAATATAGCTGCTTGGCGGTAGAAATAGGTGAGACAGAGGTACCCATGCAGACGACTTTTGTACAGTCTCCCTCTGGTAAAAATGTTTATTGTTGATCGAATATTCGAAATGTTGGCACACGAGCGCATGTGTTTACGACGAATGTAAAATAATACTACGAATGTTTCCATAGACACAATAACTCACACCAAGAAAATATTCTTAGCCTGAGCACAATAAAGGTTTGTTTTGATACTAAAAATGCGGAGCTAAAAAATAATCGATATGCAAAAAAAGCTGAAGTGAGTCCATTTTATTTTTCTACGAGTTTGTAGTACAGACACGGATACAATTTCTGTATCTTGATTTTTAGACGACAGAAGGTGTTGTGTTTTACATATAATTACCTAATATACGTATACGAAGAGTATGCTGTTAAATGACACTTTGTTTGAAAATAACAGCTATTTTTTAGGAAAGGTTTTATAATTGATTTGATTACTTTATATTCCCGTAAGCTAATTATTGCGTCTACATAACAGTCGCATAATTCGTATCTTAGAAATGTAATTTACGAATACTAATGTGGTAGCTGAGCTCCAATGACTTTAAATTAATCCAGGGCTTTGTATTAAAAAGTGAAGTAAAATAATGAAACAAAATATTGTATTTTACGAATGAGACCTTAATTTCCTATATTATGCAGCTATCATATACTTGTGGTGATTAGCACGTTGTTTATTTACTAAGTGCCTAATTTTGTAACTAGTCTTCCTTCCACAAGCGTCCTTTAATAAATCGTTGATAATCTCTATACAATGTACACAAATTATAGTGCTTCGATGAGTATGCATTACTCATAAGTAAATGTTGACTGATTAACCGAGGATGACTATTTCAAGTAAGTGGCAGACGGGGTATGGCGTGGCCTTGCCTCTCAATGCCAAGATTTGTGCGTGACGGACCCTCTCACCGACAAGTCACAAATACTGTAACATCTCCCAGAGTAACTACCTAGCGTGGAGAACAATGGCACTACGCTGAAATTGTCATTAAAATATTATCTCTGGTTCGTGAACAGTCGAATTTTGCAAGAACAATATTTCAATTGTATAATTTTCATCTACATCACTCCTTTGTGTAATAAATGATTAAATTTTAAAATTATTTAAGGTTCTTTCCATATGAACAATGAAATAGCAATTATCTTTGACTTGTATTTATATCTGGCAAATTACAACAAAGCGACAATCGAAAACGTTTTTATTATAGTTAATTTAGTTAACTATGAATTTATGTTATACTAGCTGACCCGACAAACGTTGTTCTGCCATATAAATTTCTTATTTTTTTTTTCTAATTACTTTTTTTATAAAATATTCTTTACGACTGACTTTACTCATATACCACTACAAAATATACATAAAAAAATTCATAAAAATCGGTCGAGCCGTTTCGGATGAGTGCGACAACAATGACTTTTTATATATTAGATTTAAATACTAGAATTGGATATAAATTGTTCAAACTTTTAACTTTTTGCATTAACCATAAACTATAATAATAATAATAACAACTTGTCTACAGCTCTGCACGTCTTTTTGAAAATGTTTTTATTTATTTGTTACTATATATCCGCCCCGGCTTCGCACGGGTGATATGATCGCTACCAAACTTCATAGGATCACCTGCTGGGCTAACTTGAAGATTCACTAAATCTGCCCAGCCGTTTTTGAGTCCATAGAGGACATACAGACAAACATTAATCCTACTAATATTATAAATGCGAAAGTTTGTATGTATGGATGGATGTTTGTTGCTCTTTCACGCTTAAACGGCTGAACGGATTTGAATGAAATTTGACACGTAGATAGATTATGATCTGGATTAACACATAGGCTACGTTATTTGACTCCACGCGGGCAAAGCCGCGGGCTGCAGCTAGTTTTTATATATATAGATTTCTTGATGAGTTTGTAAATTAATATTAGGCTTGTTTCGTACGTATCACAACCACAACACGTGGGCGGGCGCTAATTTGAATGAAAATGAATAGTACAATTCACACGGACCACGTTTTGACGTTATTATCGACCGCGTGGGTGATACCGACGTCGCAGCCACGTCGCAACCACAACGCAACCACCAGCGACACCGCAAACTAGAGGCCGGTCACATCGCAGACACAACGTTGCTTCGACGCACCGACACTGCGTTTCCGTTATGAAAGCCGGAGTGAACTGTCTGTCTGTAAACTACGTAACCACATCGCAACTACTTGCGACATCTCAACCACATCCCAAACACATCCACATTTTGAAGGACACTATACACTCGTAACCACTGCTTGACTTTTTGTCCCAACGCCGTGGTGTGGTTGTGGTACGTGTATCTATTAATTTTTTCAAAACTTTGGTTTTAAGAAAATAAACTAATGAATACGACACACTCACACTGATGTTGGCCCCGGCCGACTTTCTCTGGCGTTTATCTTAATAAAATAAATCGAAATAAATTTTAAACATTTACCGCTCCTTTCCGACTGTGTAGTAGTTGTCAATGGCGAAAACATCAGGATCGCCATGAAGAAGAAGAAATTTAATTATGAGTGTTGCAAAGTGTGTGTTTGATAGTCGAGTTTCAAGTGTAGATTTAAGTATTATTATTACTACACTTCATATTAATACGACACTTGAGATTTCGTTTAAGACTTTCTTTAAATAAGATCAAAGGCCCCCAAAACCATGCTCTTCAGTTTGAAAAGGTTGATGAGTGTGGAGCGAGAGGGGTATGTTTGGATCGATGCATCTGGCGTTCCATAGTCTCTGCCTACCCCAATGAGAGACAGGCGTAATGATAAGAATGTATGTTATCATGACAATTGATATATTACGATGTATTACCCATTTTTTAAAGATATAGTCAAATTAAAATACTCATAATCACTGAATATAATATTTAGAGTAACATTGAATGATTCAAAGTTAAACCGTTAACGGAAAGTTTAAGTCTGGTAACTTTGAATTTGGTGTTGTAAGTTTGCTTTCGTATAATAGTACTAACTGAAATTATGATTTACGTAAATTTGTGCATACAACTTCTGATATATTCTTATTTGCAGATAGAACCCAGTAAATGCCGTGAAAAATTGACAAACTACAAAGCGTCCGTAAAGAGCAACTGTATTCCGTCTATAATTATAACAGATTTAACTAAATAAGATCAGGTGCAACACGAAGAGTAGAAGTTTCTAAAGATTACAAAATATATTCTTTACTTTAATGAATGAGTAGCAATGTTTACAGAAGGAGAAATAAGAACTTGATTTTATTAAGAGATGTAAGTATTTTAATCAGTATATTGAATTTTTGTCGAGGACATTTGTTTTAGAGAGACTTTCTATACGGAAAGAGAAAATAGCTCTCAAGAGACCCAAAAAACGTGAAAAATTAGCAAACAACAATTGTATTTTTTCATAATTTGTCACGTGAGATGATAATGTTTTATCGCAGAACGAACATTTACAATATGGATGAATCCGGTGTCCACGATAATCCAGGTAAAAAATCTGCTATTCCGAAGAGAATGTTGACACTTAGATATTATAAAAAAGCAGTCCTGAATCTCGAGGTATCATACTTTATATTCAAAGATAAATAACTATGGTTTAAGTGACTTTTTCAAACACCCTGGTTTCTCACATGTCTATTTCAAGGGCTGGCCGGATTGGTTTATCAATTTTCGAAAGTTGATTGGCATTCCATTTTATGATTCTTGTTCATAGGAGTCAAAGAAAGAAAATATTGTTTCTTCGCGTTATTATGTTTCCTAATCCATTAGGATTGGCGGTGGCTGCTACCTAAGCCTAAGGATTTGGCGAAGACACTGATACATAAGATCGTGGAGCGACTGCGGTCAGGTCAGGTCACCACACCACATCCACCACCACCACCACATCTTTCGAAATATAATTTCTTGGATGTGCGATTTTTTCCTTCACCGCGGAGCATGTAATAATTACAAATATTTAATAATAAATTGAATTCAAAGTTACCCAAAACTGTTGATATGAAATGAACACATAAATGCAGAAAATTGATCGTTGAATATTCGAATCAATTAAAGAAAATGAGTTATAAGAATTCAGAACAGATTATAATACGATAATTCACATAACATAAAATATAATTTATTTACTCAAATAAATATTCTCGAAGCGTTTAATGTTACCAAAAAGAACCTTATTGTTATCGCTTGTTACGGATACAACGATTTTACGAATAACTTTTACATAATTTATAAGGTAGATTAAAAATGTTATTGATTATCGAGGAGCTGGTGGTCATTACCCAAACTTTGATGGTTAATTTTAGCTTCCTCAGCGTAAACGGCCATAAATAAATTTCGACGTGTAGCTATCTTATCGGTTACTGAAATAGATCAAACGCAGCATCTTTATCTACGCATACTATACACCATTACAAACATCCTTACATCACTGCCTGTACTATGTATAGATAGGCAGTGATAGGCAGCATTATCCCATTTCCTAATCAATCGGATCGGCTCGATCCGCTACATGAGCCTAAGGATACTGATTTTTACCGAGCCATTGCCGTCACACCTCCACAATCACAACCAGAGACAAAACCAGTATTTTATTAGGTTAGATCACACGTCTTTCAAAATATAATTTCTTAACGATGTTTTCCTTTACCGCCGAACAAGTGATAATTACAAATATGTACATAAATTCGAAATCACAAATTTAGTGGTACTGTGGCGTGATTCGATCCAGGAACTAATTGGTTAATAGGCTGTTTTTTATCCACTAGACTATATCACTCTATAGGCATATATCTACACCTATTTAAATAATCATAGCCGTCCAGTCTCTAAATTATATGTGAGCCACAGGTTCAAGTTTTTAAATAAAAAATATACCGATATCATCTATATCTACGCATGTTCATTTGGTTAAATTTCTTGAAATAAAATCCACCACAAAACATGTAATGCGTCCGCCCGAGCTCACCTTAATAAAGTCGGTTTCTATTTTTTACTTTGCATTTTTTATTCGTATCTAAAAAGTATAAACGGAACCCCATGGTTCCTCCGTCTATCAGTTCGTCAGCCACAAAGTTGCGTATTTTGAACCATAATAGTAGACATTTCACAGTAGATATTTTACACAGTTTATATTTTGACATCAAATAATAAAGTTTAAATTAAATTAAAAATAAAAGGTGATCCCTAGAAAGAAACACGTTTTTTCCGGAGTTCGTTTTACAAAACTAGTTTAAAAATGATATGCAATGTTAAATTTTGTACGGTGGCACGGAACCCGTCGTGTGCGAGTCGGATACACACTTGGTTTTTTATTTTATCCACTTCACAAAAATATTGTGATATCGGAGAAGGGTTTGCTAAGTAGGCGGATTTAGCGATGCGGAGGCGTTATTTCTTCGGTTCTATCAGAGTTTGATATTGTATCGCATCAAATACAGAATACAAATATTACTTCTCACGTAAAAATGATTTATTCGTAAACCTCAATAACATTCTGAGTACTCAGTTGGCGAATTTCGTTTACAACAAAAAAATTGTTACAGTATCGGGCTTATTACAAATGTCAAAAATGATTAGTCGTACGACTCTCTCCCGTTTCCCACTACCCGACCCCAATTACTCTTCAAGAGCGTCACTTACCCCGAAACGCCCGACGAGCATGAATTCAGACTTCATGTTTAGGCGAAAACTCAATTAATTTATTTGAGGAAATACGTTCAAATTATTCTAGGAAATACGTTTCTAACAAAAAAATTACAATTTCCAATACAGGTGCTTCTCTTCTAGTGGCACAGAAATGTAGTCAACGATACTGAATTTGAAAAGAAATTCAGTACTTGATACTACTTTATTAGTACAACTCATGATTATTCATTACTACACGCGACAAATGTTCCGACAATCCGTACAATCGACAAGATAATGTTAGGAGACATTATTGTTAAATTTAATAGCATCAAATTATAGCCGTACCATTGTGAATAAATGATTTTTATTATGACAAAAAAAAAATTTTGAAAATAAATTGTTAAAAAATCATGAAAACAGTGACTGTGTTTTCATGATTTTTTAACAATTTATTTTCAATCATATATATTCTTGTTCAGACATACTGACAAGAAGTTCAACTTGGTCTGGTAAACAGCATCTATCATTTCTATCTGCCGCTCAAAGAATGCTATGACAAAATTGATCTTAATGGCAACCTAAACTAAACCCAACCTATTTCACTACAGTAACAGGTATAACGTGAACCTAAAAGGATTTCAAAGGATGACATGTTTTCATATTCAGCAAATTGTCTCTACTATTTGGTGGTACCAAATAGTAAGTATAAAATTGTTACAATTAACTAAATTAGGTCAGATTAATATATTCATCGTCCGGAATCCTCACCACGGTGAGACCTAAACTCGCACCTGTCTACAGCCATTGACTTGCGGGCTAGCCCCAAGGCTAATCTTTAAGTTTCATGTCCACTGCTCATAGAGAGAACGAACTGGCCCTATTTTTCTTTTCTATTCTAATATACAAGTAAGTTTAATGTTTATAATACGAGTATTATGTGATGCCGAAATTTTTTATATTTAACGTTACGTACCAGAAGTCCCATAAGATAAATGTATTTATTGAGCGGGTCCTCGTATCTTTCGATGGAGATCTTGCACAGCTGCACCTGCTCCTCCTGGGTCTTCACCCTGGCGGGGAGCAAGCCGTGGATGCCCAGAACCTGGCGCTCTTCGATCGTGAACGCCATTCCCTACGAGGAAATTCAATAATATAGAAAGTGACATACACATCAATATTTAAAATGCAATATGTTTTCTCAACTCTTATTTAACACGTTGAATGTTGAAAAAAAGAGAACAGGACATACTGAAGCGACATAATTCTTGCAAAATATATGAACTATGCGTCATTCACAGCCCAGTCGTGTGTCAGCTCATATCTTAACATATATTTTCTAATAATCAGGATATGTGGAAAAATAAACGAATATCGGCGTTTATTTTGTTTGTACCATGTGAAGTGCATGGTATAAACAAAACAACCGCGTGAATTGGGACACCTTAGTTTTTGATGGAGAGCTCGATGGCGTCGTTGCGCGCGTCATTCTAACCGAACACGCAGCTTAAGTAACGTCTACCGCAGCCTGTCAATGGATGGGATTATCTATCTCGAGTTTCTCCGTACTTTGCCGTCGGTCCCGGCTGTTGTCGATGGATCTCAGTCGTTAAGCTAAGTCAGTGGCCCTCGGGCGGCTTGAAAACACTGGCCTTTACCAATCCGCATTTGAGCAGCGTGGTGGAGTATGCTCTAAACCCCTTCGATTGCAGTGGGCAGTGGGATGAGTAAGGGTGGATGGAGAGTTTTTGATGAGTTTTAATTTAATTCGCAATAATTGATCATGTCGTAAAAACTATGAAGATTTTTTTACTATATATACGGTAGAGTTGAGTCGATGCGGTGGATACCACATCGACTCAACTCTACCGTATATATAATCGAACTCCAAATACAGAATTTCTGTTACGCTACTCCATATGCGGATTGGCGCATACTGAAAGATCTATTCAATGTGCAACAGTAAGGACGACATAACGTACTCTCCAAAAACGAAGGCATTCAAGATAACTAAACTTAATATAAAATATAACCATCCATCAACAGGCCACGTTCAACACGCATAACAATGCCATCAAATGTCGTAGAGGCGTTTATAATTGAAAACAAAACATCGTTGACGTCGCCGTACTGCTAGTTAGTAACGAAAACGAATTTCAAGTAGTCGATCACCTGACAATCAGCTGACTGCCTGCGACTGATTCATGTCGTGAACTCGTAACGTAATGAAGGCAACCGAGATAACCTTGAGCCTGAGCACAAACATCTGTGGCATTTGTTTAAACCGCAAGTATCATTAAGGTGGTATTGTTATTATTTCACATTCTTATTGTATTTTTAAATAGCATACTAAAGGATCAAAAATGTTCTAAAGGTTTGCTGCCGCTACACGAAGAGTTTTCTTCAACGATCTCACACACCACAATTTTGATTGTTTAATGATACCGAGATAACAATATCGAGAGATTAAGCTTGAATTGTAGCGAGGAAAACTGAATTTGTATATATGTATTGTAACATTGTATTTGTTTGAAGTAACTGTGTAAGAAAGACGCTTGACATTTCATAGAAGTCGAATACTTGTTTCGTTATATGTCTGTCTGTTTAAACGCGCTCCAGGGAGATATGACAACATCAATTTCCATGGAACTGTATGGTATATATAGTCAATAGTGCGGCTTCTATATTTAGCCACAACTCATTAGCAGGTTTGATTTGAGTTCTTTGCTACAGATGAATTAATAATTGCTATGCTATCGTATCCGCACAACGCGGTGATATCGTTGCGAACTAACGTCTCGAACGAAATTGTATGAATTTTCTTAGAACAACAATCGAAGTTAGGGTCATAGACGAAAACAGAGTAGGTACTACAAATTATTAATTACATGAAACGTGTTAATAAGTCGTATGTGTGGCAAAACCGGTCGGTATGTTAGGTTGAGTTAGAAAGGGACGGCTATTATCAAGTGTAATAACAAATTGGGAAAAGATCTATGAAAATGTATTTCCTAGATTTTATTTACCTGTAAGGGCGCAACTTACAGCAATACAATATTTAACTTAATAAGTGTATCACAATACAAAATAATACAATAACACGGGCTCGTAAATGTAAGTATAATTAAAGTCTCGCATCTCATTAATTTTGCAATCTTTTTAAGCCCCTCCATCGTTCGTAATGGCTACATAAATCCCAAGGAAACTCCATTTAATTACTGTTACATTTCAACACAACATTCAGTATTGTTGGTAGTTATTTACCAAGTGAAATGTCGGCTAGGATTTTGAGTTTCCGTTGAGTGAACTATGAATAATCTAAATATATAATGGATGTGCAAATGTAAATTACAACGACCGTCAAAATAGAGGTGTGTTCATGACGTTTTGATGAGTGTTCTGCCGAATTGATTCGAGCCGACAACTAAAGCAGGTTTCGCTAGTAATTTTATCGTTTATATATTTGCATATTTGCAGAAATCTATGATGTTGCCGAGAAATTTTCCGTTAGGATTATTCCCCACTTACTGCGGTTTATAAGGTTTGTATCAACACGGCCTGTGTGGCAATGTTTTTATAGCAGTGATGTTATAAGGCGCTATCTCTATGAAAACAAATCATGTCCGGAGCAAACCGTCGTCGAATCATAATTTCGAAGTCAATTAGAATATAATCGACTACATACAATGATGTGTGCTTTGCCGATTTGAAAACATGCCTTCTAAACAAATACCTCATTTCATCATACCCGTGCCAACTTAAACTTCGTCAGAAACGAGAGAGTGTGCGAATTCTGCCCCTCTCTTTTCTTTGTCTTAAATGACAGCGTTTCTTCGGCTTATTTAAAGATCAAATTCCAATATCTTCGTTCGGTTCATTGTAAGAACCTCCACTCTACTAACAGCCTCATCCTTGTCCCCCAATGCTCCCTCCCGCTACTCTTCATTTGTGTCAATTGTTGATACAAATTGCAGTCTGTTTGCTAAAAATCGATAACATAAAAATTTGACACGTGCCCATTTTCTGAACAAGTTTCAGAAATCTAGTTTAATATCATTGTATGTTTTTTTTTACTGTTGTGTATTTGTGCATATATTGTAATAATGTGTACTATGTGATACAATGTATCTTTTATCTTTTATGTATGCATACGTTATAGTATTTCATGTTAAGTTGTGCAAGTTTATTATTATAAACACTCTAATTTTATAAGTCATATTTTATTCTTCAATAACGTGTGCTCGTCGTGGCCTTGTCCATCTAATATATACTAATATCTGCATCACCCTAAGATTGTCCAGATGAGAATACTGTGCAAAAAGTTTAAATAAATAACAATAAGTATTTTGAACTTAAGAATGAAATATGACAGTAAAAATATCATAGACGAACCCTCGAATCGATGGCTGACAAACATTCCGGCACAGTAGAGGTCTCCCGACGCGGCGTCAGTTGCCACCACTCTTGTTCCATTTCACCGGGCGTTCATTAAACTCTTCACGTTCAATTCAATTAAACATCATTACGAACGCAACACTGTTATATCCATATATCTAGGTTACTGTTTAAATAATGTTTCCTAATTACATTTACAGAAAAAAACTTAAAACGAACTATTATTTTTAACAACTAAATTTTACCATTCAAAACATCTACGAGGAAATATCTGTAAATGGCGACACTATGAACAGTGTCCATATACAATTAACAATACATCTTTTTAGCATTGTAAAAATTATCTAATTTGCGACGAAACAAAAAAGGAGTCCAAATCTATTGTTAAAAAAAACTAAGCGCACACTCAAACAGAACATACAAGTTTGATTTAAATAAATGGAATTACAATCAACTCGAAATTCAGTTGGACTGCATGCTCTCTTTATGTATATGTAGGTACCTCATATCTTCGCTGATTGCAAACTGTTTTACACAGATATACCCAGCTTACGATCACTTATAATTATACTCTGTAACAGTCACAATTTTTTTGATATGCAGAAATTCGGATCACGACTAAAAGCTTACTATCTAAATAGCTAGTCAACAAAAAACAAAGGGATTTAAAGACATATTTCTATAAGCGTATTTATATTAGGTATCTATCTAAATTGTTCGTATATCCAGAGATAGATAAGCTCAAAACCGTTTCATCGATCACCGTGAAAGTTGGCGTTTTTCTATTGCGCTTTTTTCTGTTCTTTTATTTACTTATATATTTTTGTGCTTTACAACATCTGCCTTGATTTGATAATCAAATAAAACTAGACAAGGTGGTATTCTGTTTATCAAATAATTTTAAAAATTATCCATTTTAAGTATAAAATCAATTGCAATTTAAGCTGAAAATCTAATCAGGGCTAAGTTATGTAAACTGTAAAAAAATCAGCTCAATTGCTTGAAGCAGTTGGGAAGAAAATAAAACAAATACGCTTTAAGTACCAACATGCAAAAGAGACTTCCTCTCAAAAGGAAAAAATCGAATGACTCAAGAAGCAAAAACATATGAGGAAAATTTGAATTTCAACTTTTAGGGCAATCCCCCTACACTGGGAACTTAATAACATAATGTATCAAACCACACCATGTTTAATCACTGCCTATTATTATCTCCTGTATGTAATATACTGCGGTATAAATATAATGGCGCTGCCCTCGCTCTACGTCTTTTATTTTCCCATTTGACCTACAATGATGGCCATAAAACATGGAGGCACACTTATCTCGCTTAACCGCGAATGCCGTCGACCAATGTTCACACATTATGTCTATGCGTTCGTATTAAATAAATATGTTATGCATCAAGGCACCACTTTAACACTTAGCGGGAACTACTCCTTATGTACTGAATTAACAGGAGATGTACTGAGCATATCCAGTAGAGTTAATCATCATAAAAGCTTATAAAATGTGAAAAGACAATCCGATTGTATTTACGCGCAAGTTGAAACTACATATTTTTCTGAACATGATAACAACTTTCGTAACATACTCGTATCAAACCCCGTTTACAGTCTTCAAAGATGTCGTGACTTCATCAAATGGTCATCGGAATTAGCGGACCGTTGTCCATATAAAAATCTAAATCCGTTTACAATTGACGAAGATATGACGTTATATATCTATATATAATTACATCATATGCTCACACTAAAAATAAGCAGAGACGACTTGAGAAGCTCAATTTTTAAGACTAAATGCGTTACCAAATCGAACAGCAGATATAACAATTTGCCACTTTAAGATTTCCATATAAGACGGTGTTTTTGTGAATACTGTAAAAACGTTTTTCAGCTTTCGTCGACGTCAGCTGTAACACACGCGACGTGTCACTGCACTGGTGGGCCAGTGCTATGTTCGCAAGGAAACAACTGTTTATTACATATTTATTAGGACCACTGGCTTGCGATGCTCACGATCAATATTGCGTTTATTATTGATAGCAACATACTATGATAATAGTGGTTACAAGAAACATAACCATAATTTCAACATCCGATGCAATGTATTTCGTGTCGGTGGATATTAATTAGTTTATAAAACTTAAAGAAAAATATGCCATATTGCTAAAGAACTCACTAATTGCTCGTTTACACCACATAGCCTGTCCGCCTTCGGCGACATTATATATCACGCGAAGGTGACTCGATCGTAACGTTGTTTGCATCGAGTTGACTGCCGGCTAGGCGAGCGACTAAGCCTGCCGCCGCCGCGCCGTATCGACGCAAACAGTATAGTTAGCAACTTTAAAGTCGTACATTCGTTCGTCGGTATTCAGTTGAATCTATGTAGTTTCAGTAGTTCAATCGACCGTCGCGTAGTCATTGCTCGACTGAACTATGTAGTTTCTCCAGTTCAGTCGACTGTCGCTTTATTCATCAGTGGAATGAACCATGTAATTTCTCCAGTTCAGTCTACGGTCGTTTTATTCATCAGTTCATTTCACTAGTTTCAGTTTCATCAGTTTAGTCGACCGTCGCTTATCGAAGGCGCTCGAGAAATGTCCAGAAAAGTCGACCGGCTGACAACTAGGCGATCATACTGAGTTCAGTAGGCAAGTCAATGCGACCCCTCTACTAAGGTAAACGAGCCCGAACAATATAAAATTTAACTATTGAGAAGACAATCGTCAGCACCACTGACCTCATCTTCATACAGCTCTATATTTTACTGTCATCGGAGTAGTATGGTTCGATATATTTGCATGCATTATTTTAATAGAATGCATTATTCATATGGACACCTGAGCAGAGTGTGAGATAACTATGGTTTTGCATAATTCATCACACGTCAATAACTATCGAGGTATAAAAAATCTGTTCTAGATTTTTTTCCCTTGAAGCTCTGTCGTATGATATGCCAACAGATCTAGTGCCTCAATTCGTAATTAATTCATGACCTTATTTATATATTCACGATTGTATCGTATATAATAAACTAATCTTTATTTAAATATTATCTCTAATGATGACAGAATCGCGGCCGATGAAAGCCTGCTATGTAATCTCCAAATGGCCCAATTATATTATGAAAGACCTTCAACTTGACAGTGTTGCTCGAGGCGACACTTACTCACCGCGACGCTTAAGGCGAAGCCTCCAACACGCGGCAACGAGGGCCAAATAGAGAGCAAAATTAATTATATATTAATTACGTTCCATTATATTTGGACATGATGATAAATTGAAACGTAATAGCATAATCGATTAGGATAAATTACCAAATGATCGATGCAACTCAATTCAAATTTACAACATTAAACTCATTTTAACAATAAGAATTTGAATTAAATTATCGTGGTACTTCGATTTTACTATTTTTTAATGAAGTGAAAGTAATGTCAACTTTTTGTTGATAGATTCAGGCGTTTTTTTTCAAAAGTCAAGTTTACGTGCAATTTGAACTAACCTGCCATCATAGGCTATGGACATCACATACGAGCCAAAGGAACGTAGTAAAATGAGAAAAATCCTCCCTTGGACTCAGGGACCTAATACCGTGGGGCCTAATAAATAATGTAGGTAAGAAGTAATACTCGCCTCAAAGATTAACAAAATGCTAGTTAATATTTAGGTGTTCACATCAACACATATAATACTGGATGTTAAGTCGAGTTTGCGACTTATGTAGTAGACTCTACTAGCTACTGAGCCAGGTGACTTCCATACTAGACTCTATTCCGAGCTAGAGGATTTGCTTTGTTGAACACAATGACTTTTTTTGACCTGACCAAGTATGATTTTCTACACCAGATAACTTTAGAAATAAACATCACTCAAGATTTCAACACCAAGAATATACGGGTTCAAGAAATGCGTCCTCTCATTTCGATTATTTTCAAGAGTGCAGTTATTCTACGCTAAAAAAATGCTTTAACCTTTGTTACACATCTCAAATTTAACCATAGTAATTATTTATTATTGGGTATCTTTCTAGATTCCGTTTAGACCCTTAAATACTAGAACTTTGAATGAAACATGATGTAGTGACAAAAAATGAAAAGGGAAATCAAAACCGAAGAGCACGCATGAATAGGTTGATGAGTTTGGAAGTAGCGAGACGGGTATGTATGGATCGGTGCACCTGGCGTTCTATAGACACTGCCTAACAGGCGTGATGATATGTATGTATGTAGGTATGTTAAATACCAAAAATTAATTAATTATTCAAAGGACAACATTGCGTTACAACAAGACAAACATCAAGTCAAGGTAGGTAATAGGTATAAATTATTTACGTAGGTACAGTTGTTTCCTTGTTAATAATTAAAAGTTAACATAACATTGTTGGTAAATCTTTGTTTATAGCCTGTACACTTTTTCTCCGGGAATGTAGGACAGACAAGCAAACATGAAGTACATAATATGATCCGTTTTTTTTATTATTAGAACGATGCAATGAATAATGTAAACAGGAAAAAGTAGTTATAACTTTCTATTATTTTTTATTATACAACGTCGGGAGGAATACAAGAATATGGCCCACCTGATTATTAAGTGGTTATCGAAGCTAATGAACGCTTGCAATACAGGAAGTATCGCTCGCGCATTGCCATCCTGTCGCTATCACAGCACCTACTAATGAGCTTTCTGGAAACTCCACTACTTTTTTTTATTACTTAAAACACCTAGATCAAGACAAATAAATATGCATCAAATGTTTGTCTTGTGTGGGAATCGAACCCATGACTTTGGTGTTAAACTAGTATTACTAACGATTATACCACAGGTCTCGTCAAACTATTATTCGTTGTAATAGTGGTCTGCTGTCTTTACAAGTTAATCAGATTAATGCTATGACGATGATCTTATGTGGTAAGTACTGTACTTTCTCGTGGGAACCAAGTCTATAAACTAAGCAGCGATCGCCAAATGACTGACCTCACATTAATAGATTTATCAGTAAGGACACAATGACAACAGCAATTAGAAATAAACACGAGTTTGAGAATAACGTAAGTACGAATAGTACGATGGACCTTTGTTGTTAGAAAGGGAAAATCAATAGATATGGCACTATCTCACTTCCTTGAAAAAATTCTAACTGGGCTAGATACTAAAAAACGTGTAACAGCTTTATTCATGGACATGACAAAAGCCTTCGATTATGTAGACCATAATATATTATGGCACAAGTTACATAATTATGGAGTTAGAGGAAACGTACATGATTTAATACGGTCATATTTAAGCTACAGGTCTCAAATTACAGCCATATCTAAAATCTCACAAAAAACAAACATTAAAAGAAAATATTTATCTGATGAAAAACTAAATAATATTAATTATATATTAATGACATTCCAAAATCTATCGTTCAACCCAAGGTCCTATTTGCAGAAGAGAGTACAGCGATATTTGTTGATAAACCTAATGACAAATATGAAGATGACATTAATAAAGCATTAACATTAATAATAGGCTGGTTGCATTCAAATAACCTAAAAAATAACCTAGACAAGACCAAAGTCATGGCATTTAAAAATAAAAATAGTAGACAACACGAATTAAATATTAAGTATAATGGAAAGAAACTTGACGAAAATAAAACATAATTTTTAGGTGTTCATATTGACTCTAATATGTCATGGAAATCACATATAGAACAAATATGCTTAAAACTTAATCGTTTTTCTTATGCACTATACATGCTTGTCAAAGTAGTAAATCAATCGGCGTTACTGACTGCATATAATGCATACGTAGGATCTATATTGAAATATGCAATACTTTTCTGGGGAAACTCAACAGACAATAACAAAGCTTTCAAGGCACAGAAAAAATGTATAAGGTCTATGTGTAGATTACGGCAGACAGATTCATGTAAACCGTACTTTCAAAAGTTGCGATTACTAACACTGCCCTCGGTATATATCTATGAGGTATCAAATTTTGTAAAACAAAACATTCATTCTTACAATATGCTATCAAGTAAACGACATAATGACCAACTATGTACCATAACGTCCAATACGACTATGTTCCATAAAAGTGTATATTGTATGGCCCCAAAAATATATAACAAATTACCCCAATATGTCAAAGCTGAAGTAAATATACAAGGTTTTAAGAAAAAGCTAAAAGACTTGTTAATAGAAAGGGCTTATTATTTTGTTGACGAATTTCTAAACGATTTTGTTGTCAGTATTAATTAAGTGACAATATTTTATGCAAAAATTTGTTGTGTTAATTAACTAATGTAAGTTTATAATTGCGATTTGACATATTTCATTTAAATACTTTGTTAACTGTGACATGTAATGATATATTTTGTGTTAAAAAGCTTGCATGCCTATACTACAGTATAAAAATTTGGCTTGTTCATATATACAAACTTTATATAAAATCTTTGTTACCCATATTTAGCATGAAATAAATTGAATTGAATTGAAATGAAATTTACATATTCTACAACAAAGGTCCATCGTTAAAACCTACTGGAAAATGTGTTGAGATGACAATGTCATGTTGGTGTGTAAGATACAACTCTTATTCCAAGGGGAAAATAATGGTTACTTCTACACGTTTCTGTTGACTTATATTTATGTCAGATTGACCACTTAGGCTAAGGTTGTGGATCCCGCCAATCCTAATGGATTAGGAAACGGCATAGCTCTAAGAATAAGAAGAAGAAGACGGCGTCAGGGCAAGCCTAAAACCTGCTTGATGTACTGTTGTCTAACCAGCTGCTACCGTAATGCGACCTCAGGAGCTTCCCATTGATCTCACTAGCTCATTAGAATACAATATCTATCCAGAAAATGGCGAACACTCGCAGAGACGACCGCAGCAGACGAGGCATAGACGACTGGAGCAGCCATGGCAGCGGCGGCATGCATGTACTAACGATAGTGGGTGGGTGCCGGCCGGCATTAGTTCGCACTAACTAATCGGGAACGGAAGCACACAAAGTAGTTTAGATCAAATTGCGTGTAAATTTAACTTTCACAAAGTAACGACTGAATCTATTAACTATCCAGAAAATTGTCATTTTCCTGCCACATTTCAAGTAACGACTGAATCTATTAACTATCCAGAAAATTGTCATTTTCCTGCCACATTTCAAGTTGGAGTCATATAGTGCTAAATTTATAATTTAATTAATATTCAGGAACACCGTTCCTATATGAAATCTATATATTTGTCTGCGTGTGCGTTTGTCTGTAATTGTCGTCTTTTTCGAATATTCGAATTTTGACTTCAGATTCGGATCTAGCATAAAAAAGTAGAATAGAAATGATCAGGAACACCGTTCCTATCTCTTAAGGAACATTGTCAAAATGGCCGACAAATTAAAAAAATAATTGAATTGTTATATAATTGACGAGCCAGGTGTTCCTCTGGCAATGCAAGCTTGCGCATTCTCAACTGGTTTTTTTTATTTATTTAATATATAATCTTATCTAATCTGAATTTATACATTAAATGAATTTTTTATTTCATATTTTTTTAAATATTACAGTATACCACTTAATTCGTGTTAACGTAATAACTTACGTGCCCCGTACATTAGTTAGTAACATACAAGAGCCTTTACAAATATCTGTTCTAGGTAGGTATACATTGTAAATTTAATTGTGAAAAGACTCTTTAAAACATTATTAAACATACATGGTAGAACTAACGTGACGAACTAAAATTATGGCAAAATCATTGTTGAACGATAGCTATTAACTAATACTACAATTTATATTAAGAAACAAAGTATATGGCAATATTTTGCGGATTATCATTGCGTTATGCTGGTGATGTGGATAATCAGCTACACTGAGTGAACGAACGAAAAGTTTTGGTCGTGATCGGTGAGCTTTCTTCGGCTCCTACAACCTTCCACTTTCGCGTTGTATGTTGATTCTTCCCTCTTGTATCCTTTCATCATGTCTGAACCAACGGAGCATGGTTCTTCTTAGTTTCATACCAATACACTCTTTCAAACCAACTCAATGATGACAGTGTATGAAGAAAAAGGATGCAAGAAACATCATTATTGCAAATGCGGCAAATATTCGTATTTTGCAGAAATCGCCAATTGTTCAATACGACAAAAAACTGTTATAAAGTTTTGACAATATACATATAATTAGTATTGATTACATTCAATTCATATGACTGAACGAACTCAAAAGAATGTTCTTTAGGAGGTGCTGTATTGGCTGCAGAGATGGGAAAAGTCCTACTTCTTGTTGCACGAGTCAGCCGTCAACAGTCAGTCAACACGTAACGCTTTTCATCAAGCAGGTCGCGTGTATGTATGTGTCCCTCCCATTATTATACTTGTACCTAAATAAAATATTACGTTATAAATATTTATCTATATATTCAGGTTAACCGAACATCACATGACTCGCTCCCTACACACCTAACTCGCTTTTTTTTATATATCTATGTCTATTTTTTAATATATATTTATTATATATATATATTTATCAATAAGACAAAATAAAATAAAAGAAATAATAAATAATTATTGTCTAACAAATGACACAGCGCCATCTAGCCCGAAAGTAAGCGAAGCTTGTGTTATGGGTACTGGACAACTGATAAACATACGTAAATATATATATATTTTTGTAAATACGTACTTATGATACCTATATAGAAAACCAAACACATGTTCATGCACACAATGTTTGTCCTGTGTGGGAATCAAACACACGAGCATGTGTTGTGTTGGTGTCAAAGAAGCGTTACTGACCACTGCGTCACAGAGCTCGTCGAAATAGTAGCAAAGTATTTAAAAGTAACCACAAAACGAATATTATATATATTCATATATATCAAATATATAAATTAATTGCCGTACGTTTGTATGGCAGAAAGTAGGAAATTACTCGACCGATTTGAATATTTTTTTATGTTTTCTGAGAAGTTTTGTAAAGAAAAAAACACGGACGAAGTCGCGGATTCAGCTAGTATATAACAGATTTAAATCAAGTAAGAAATTCTTGTCCTTATTGAGTTGTTCCATTAGATAAAATTATTTCATTTAGATTGACAATGACCTGAATAAAGAAAATATTGCAATCAGTCAAGAAGGAAGGTTTTGAGGCAGTGTCATGGCTATTGCCGCATACAAATGACGCTTAACATAATTTTATACAAAATATCAGCGGCGTGGGTGCGCCGTGGCACTGCACTAAACTGGCTAGCTTTTGCCCATTAGCGATAATAAGAGGCTTATATTCTTTTCCAGGCTACCTACTTAATTTCCATCCTCATTACCATCAATTCAGGGACAAAATAACAAACAGATCGAGTTACCCATGAATTTATAACATCTACGTGGTTAGTTACAATATCATGAAATGTTGGAACAAAAAAACAAACATGTGCACGTTGGGCTCAGCGCACTGCGGGTCCATACCAATAATTTATATTTCGTATATTAATATATAGTAATCCATCCAATTATTGGCACAACAAAACAATCTTGAAATAATTAGAAATTAGAAATATTTGATGTCAAATGAAATGTAATATTTTATATATGACTAAAAATACTTATAATGAATGTGAACAAGTCTCTTAAATTTTTTATCAATATGGTACTTTCTGTTTTAGTACATAGTTAATATAAAAAAAGATACACGGTGTCCATATGCTAAAACTCAACTGTTGGCACACTCCCAGTCACTGCACATTCCATACAAAATTTGAATCTTATTACTATTATTTGTCTATAAAAGTAAGGATGGCAACAAATAGGCGGGTGCCAATGTTTGAACGGATTACGCTACAATTTTCAAAAGTTTAATTTATTTACAAGTCAGGTAAGGGACACATTACTTTTTATTAAATACTGTTATTTTAAATTTTTAAATACTGTTACTGCTATTAACCACATTTTGCTACTCAAGAACTAAATAGATATAAAAAACAGTTCTTTACGTTTAAGTGCTCTAATAGGGTTATTTACAAAATATTGCCTTCAAACAATCTTTATTTAAAATTACAATATGAAGATTGAGCATGTGAGAGTAGGTATAATATGAACTACTATTTTTGCCAAGGAAATTTCAATGTAACGTGACAAACATTTATGAAATAAATTACCGTGATCGACAAACATACGCGGCTACTCTTATAAAGATTCGTTTTTAGGGTTCCGTACCCAAAGGGTAAAACGGAACCCTATTACCGAGGCTCCGCTGTCCGTCCGTCCGTCCGTCTGTCACCAGGCTGTATCTCGTGAACCGTGATAGTTAGACAGTTGAAATTTTCACAGATGATGTATTTCTATTGCCGCTATAACAACAAATACTAAAAAATAGAATAAAGTAAATATTTAAGGGGGCTCCCATACAACAAACGTGATTTTTTTATAGATAATGGCACGGAACCCTTCGTGCGCGAGTCCGACTCGCACTTGGCCGATTTTTTTCTACTCGATACGCAAACCTAAAACCTGAAAGTGTTTAAAGTTTGTATTTTTATATTATACAGACTTCACGAAAGGGGGAGGTTCTGCGTTAATAGCCTACGTTTTTTAATATATGTATTGTTATCTTGGGGAACGACTCGACGGACGTGGTAGTTATATAAGTCTGAATTTGGCTCTTTATAATTTTTTGTAATATGTAACCGTTGAAAAGATATTCGAAAACCGATTTAACCGATTTTCTTGACAGTGGATTTTATTTATACGCCGATTTTCCTTTCGTGATATTTTGAAATTTTAGTACCGAAAGATTTGATGAAGATGTAATTTAATTTGATGATAAATATAAAGTTGTGTTAAAAAAAATAGTAATAAAGAGAACCCAACTTCGTTAACTCGACGACAAAGAAGATAAAGCTTCTCTTTTTTATTTAAAAGTATTTTTATTATTATTGCCTACGTGCCCCTAGGCTTACTGGCAAAAACCGTTCGGTATGACAAGAATACATTATATTCTATATTTGTAGTAGTTAGTATTCCGAACTTGTCTTCCTTCCTGAGTCGCCTATTTGAATGAACAAGAGCCCTCAAATTGTTTATGAATTAGTACATTTATTTATGTAAATTAAATTAGGTGAAAAATCAACACAGGATCAATCTCTAGAAACTTATAGTTCACACCTTTCTGAGTGTTATTTAATAGAATAAATTATCAAGGAGAAAAGAGCTAAGACATTTGTGTGCATTTTTACATAAGGAGTTAACAGATGTCTCGGGAGATTACGAAGCGGAAGAGATATCGATTGCTAAGCGCCAACTTCGCACTGCTCCATATACCAATAGCTAACGAAATAATGAAGGAAGCATAGATAGGTTTCTAATTCTGCGTATTCCTGATACTTACAAATTAATATCATTGGTAAGTGAGTAGGATGTCAAAGCATTACATTTCACGGGTTGTACCTCGTCGTCAGCTATGTTTAGGCGATATTTGTGACACCTAAATCCATAAACTTAAGAATTGTTTACTACAGATGATCTTTTCTCTAAAAAAAAACTGGGCGTGGCTGTGTCGTGGATACAGCTGTGAGTTTTACGTCAATACGTCTTCGTAACGTGTAAGTTTTACTAAAAGCAATATATGTGATGAAGCGAAACTTTATGAAACGAATTATTTAATTATTTGGCTTTAGTTATCAAGTAGTGTAATTAAATTTTGAATGTAAACGATAGACATGTAGTTACAACACCAAATTGTGCCTTCGATTTTATTATCGTCAGTTTTCTGAATAACCTCACACTACGAATGCAAATTTAAAGACGTATTCACGTCAAAATATTCATATAGTTGCAGTGATGAACTGTGGTTAAATAGTCAGACGGACGGGCTTCAACACCGGCGCTACATGTAAACCACAATATTGGTAGATAACTGACAGATGAAAACGATATGTAATTTCAGTCGATACTTCCTGAAATCAACTAAATATTGTGAAAATTTCATTGTTATTTAACTGCGCCATTTAACTAATGACAGTAAAAAAACGAGATAATTATTTATAAGTATGTAATATAGGAAATCCGGAAAATCATCGTGCAATCGTTAGCCACGTATAAATGAACTTAATAGTATAATAAATAAAATATTTTATATATTTATTACATTGCCTAATAAAAGTCTAATTAAATGCCGTTTGTTGGGATCAGGATTCCAGACGTAGTAAGAAACATTAATATTAAAGAATAAATATTTCTGGACAACTCACAAAGTGCCGTCAAACGTAAGTACATATTATTTTTTGAAAATACATACTTGTGATACATAGAAAACACTGAGAGCAAGACAAATAGACGTGTTCATTTGTAGTTAAATGTTTGTCTCGTACAGGAATCGAACCCTCAACCCTCATCGATAAAGTTTTTCAAACCCTTGGTGATATTGCTAGTCACCACCATCATTGGGTTCGTCAAATCATAGGCAGTTCGTACACATTGTAAAGGTCGCATAATAGTCATTATTGTACTCAAATCATTATACAGATATTTAAAATATTTTTAAATAAAATTTATATTAAATCGTTTATGGAATATATATATTGAAAAGTACTTAATTCTTGATTTCATGTTTTCTTATACCAGCAGCAAGCATGTGTACAGACTATCTGATAGTAACGAGTTACCATAACCTACTCGTAGAACACATGTCATACCAGAGGTGTCACTCGTGGTAGCCAACCTTGCAACCTCTTACACACGATTTTTGATGAAAATCATGCCGTAATCCCTTGGGAAAATCTTGTTAGGGAACTCTCCTACGAGGTTACAACTGTTACAATATTCAACAACTACTATTATTTTCGTAAGAATATTAGATATGGTATAGGCACTGTTACTATTTCATATGTAACAGGTACATTAGATTAATACCGGTTGTTATATAAAAATGCTTAAAATTCAAAGTAAACTTAATTATTTCAAATTCTTAACAAAAAGAACGTAGAATTAATGCTGCTAATTGACGTCTTGCATTTGGCAAAAAAAGTTAATTAAAGAAACTTTGAAATATCTTTCTGGTTTCCTCGTTAAACAGATTTAAGAAGTTGAAGCGGGGAGATCTTTTACCTGAAATAAAACTCCATTATCTCGTCGGAAGTTCTGAAGCTGAAGTTTCACCTAAACTATTTGGTATAATACGACCAATTTAATAGAAACTGAATGTATCCATCAGAGATAAATTCGTTGAGGAAAATTTTCAGAGAAATATCAATTTTCTGTACGCAACGGGTCTGCTACACAAATATACGTACCTTGTTACAAAATAGTTTTGCGTAGTAAAACTTAGTAAATACCAATGATAGTACCAGTAATTAAAATTCTTTATTGAAATTACGGTTATTGATAAAACGGCATTGCATTGGGGTATCCGAAACAGAGACGCTGTATTAATGTCATCACACAGAGACTACTGTCACCGTGACCGTGACAGAATGCCAAGACTATTAAAACTATAAAAGCCAAAACCCACAGGGGCCGAAAAAGCGGGAACTGGCAGCGATCCGGGACGGGATTTTTTGTAACATACGTGTCAGTACCACACAAAAAGTAGGCGCAATCCGGCGCGGTGCGATCGCTTTTTATGTGACAGGTTGCATACATAATTCCCGCTTTTAACGCCGCTTCGGGATTTTTTGAATTTTGTATTGTGTAAGTATCAACGTTATATTTATGTGACACACACAGTCAAAAATAGTATTTAACTGTAATTACGAAATATGGCTATTTCAAGCACATTTATTTGGACACGCTATGAAAACACAAATACAGGTCTTGACAAGATTTTGACGAGCTCGGTGGTGCAGTCATGAATGACGCGACTTTTACACCAGCGCTTGTGGGTTCGATTCCCACACAGGGCAAACATTTGTGTACATGTCTGTTTGTATTGGTTTTAAGAGAGGTAGGGCATCAAAGCAGCCCTACTGGGGAAAAACATCCACCTTCGCAGAAAACCGCGGCCAAATAACAACTCGGATTGTTGTGTTCCTGAGTGTGAGTGAGGTCAACGATAAGCTCGTAAGGAGTTTCTGTATTAGCAGCACAGAAGGCATCGCGCGAGTGATACTTAGTGCAATACAAGCGTTCATAGGGTACGGAAACGGCTTTACACCATATGAGTCGTATGCTTGTATGCCTTCCAACATTGTATTAACGGTTTATCATACATGCACACATTTCAGAGGATACTTCTTATTAAGAAAATGTTTAAGGTTCCTCTATAAAACTAGAAGAACTGTAACTAAATGTGAGCAAAATCGAGGAATTCTCAGTAAATATTGATCTGCAGTGATGATATACGTGAGGTTTTATATGTATATTTGTAAGTACTAGAACAAGTCGGTTTCTTATGTTTTTGTATTATACGTATTTGCAATTATCTAGTACTAAAAGTAAGCTTAAGGTCTATTTTGGGACTAGATAGCTACTATGTAACACATTCGGATATATTTTTTCATTGTTTAGTAGTACAATGCAGTGAGCGAGCCGGTCTGTAACCTAGGATAGGGGCACCTTGCGTAGTTGCATCTGGATCAAGGGCAACTGTCAATAAAGGTACAATTGTAACAACTAGTCTGGCCATAAATACTGTAACATAGAAACTTTTCTTTTTTTCAACTCTTTAATTATTTTGAATTTGGAGCGCGTTTATTATGTCAAAAACTTCGTTAGATTTCGCGCCGATTAAAATACTTTTTTATGTGTTTATTATCAAATTACAATAAGAAAAGGGGTGTTAAAGAAAATAGGATTGCAGTGAATGCCTTGCACAAAGTGAGTATGGAGCCGTCGGTCATATTTAAGACACTTCTAAAGCTTGGTATCAGCATATGTTCGTATAACGTACTCGACAGATATCCCAACACCTCCTCTGTTGAAGACCATAAAAGATCGGGGAGACCGCGTGCTGTTAGAACTGGAAAGGCTGTTAATGCTGTTAAAGCCAGAATTCGCCGAAACCCCATTAGGAAACAAAAAATCTTATGCGAGAAATGAAGATTCCCGCTAGGACTCTGTCGCGTATAAAAAAACAAGACTTGAAGCTCGGCGGTTATCGTCGATATACAGGACATGCCCTAAATCAATCCCTGCAGTTGAAGAGAGTGGATCGATCAAAACGCCTTCTGTCCCGATATGCACGTGAAAGACACAGAAATATCACCTACACTAATGAAAAAAAAAACACGATTGAAGAGCACTGCACCAAGCAAAACGACAAAGTGTACACAAACAGTTCTAAAGAAGGCGCCCAAGTAGTCGGAAAGGTACAATGTGGTCATCATCCTGCGTCTGTAATGGTTTGATGGACGGTGCCTTATCAAGGAGTAATAAAGCTGCATTTTTGTGAAAAAGGAGTGAGTACTTCCGCCAAAGTGCGTATATAGATTCCAAAAGCGACTGTCTTGGATCCTATTGTGAAACCTCTCAGTAATACACTTTTTAAAAATGTACCGTGGACTTTCCAGTACGATCTGCACCTGGTCACGAGGCTCGAACTACCCAAGCCTGGCTCGAAACCAAAGTTCTGGACTTTATAAGAGCTGAAGACTGGGCCTCGTCTAGCCCAGATCTGAACCCCTGAGACAACAAATTATGATCAGTTTTAGAGGGCATGGCCTGCTCGAAACAACACGCCGACATTGTGTCTCTTAAGAAATCTCTGGAGCAATCAGCTAAATTTCCAATGGAAACAGTGCGTAAATTCATAGATTCATTGCCATACAGATTAAAGGCCTGTATCAAATCAAAAGGTGGCCATTTCAAAAAGTTTTTTTTTTGCTGAGACTACTGTACAAATAAGTTTTAGGAAGATTACATTACTTCATAAAAAATAAATGCATATTCATTTGTAACAGAACTTATGGCCGGACTAGGTACATAAATGTACACAAAATTATTTTCCGTGCAATGTGATTTTTATATGCATGAATTCTTAAGCTCGAGCTAAATATATGTCAACAACTTAAAAGTTCTAACGCGAATGTGTTCACATTCTTACAAATATATACAATCAAACATATATATAAATCTGTTAAAACTATTTTGGGCGTGTTCACATCATTCGCTGCAGCGTCGTATAATCTAATAGCAAAATTCTACCATTACTAATTCATTATATAACACAATGTTTTTAACACAAACTGATTCATGCACGTCTCTGTATAAAGTACAATGAGGGCACATACACACTCGCGCAATTGTCATATCGAACTAATAGACGCAGTGTTGTAGTCGGTCCAAAGTTTGGTGCGAAACCGAAGGTGACGGCGGTTATCTCGTCGCTATGGGAACTATAATCAAAGTGAACTATAATAATCCGGTGCACTCGTGTTTCTCCTCTATGATATAAGGGATTACGTTACGAGTTTTATTAAAAAGTTAATAAGTTATAAATCCTTATTAATCTTTTTATCATTCGCAGCAAATAGATTTAACCGATCCAAAAAGGAGGATCAGTACTTTTTTTATAATTTTCTTTGTATGTTATGTAAGTACACCCGTGTAATATGCATACGATGTGGTCACGTTAGGAATTCGATTGTGGTCTACGTACGTTTCTGGTTGTTGCAATTACAATAGTAACTTTACTAAAACCTCTATTGATCAAATGTACATCAGTGTGTTGGCCTTAAATATTAGTAAATATTATTTAGCAAATATTTGTAATATATAAAACATATCGAGACAAAACAAGAGTCTTATTCAAACAGTTAGTAATGTAACATAGAGATAAGAAAATTAACAAGTAAGTATTGATAAAAGTTGTAATATTTGAAAAAAAAATGCAGATACTTGTATGCCGCGGGAATGAAATCACGGACATAACTTGTTACAAACAAATAACACTATTTAAAAACTGCCCTTCTATTGCCAATACATACAAAATGTTAAATAGCAATGTTTATTGAAGTGTTGTTCAATCGACTGTGTAAGGGCAGGATTATTCAAATGCCTCTTATTTATATATTCCGTTCGACAAGGAAGGAGGGAATCAAAAGGAACACACAAATTCTTGGAGAGCGAATCGAATTACAAAATTCCTGTATCGAAAATATTAGCTCTATATAAATCTTCACGGCACGTCCCTTACGGGGTATGCAGAGAAAACAGAGGGACATATAACGCGGCTTCACACTATTAGTACGTACATAATAAGCGTGTGCTTTATTGAATTTTCGTATTTAGAATATTTATTAGCTTATTTTTAATAAAACGAGTTCCATGGTTCGGACACGTAGAAAGATTGCAGAGGGAAATAATTATGAAACAGATATACAACGCGAAAGTAGAAGGATGAAGGCCAAAACTTTCCTACTCTAACCAAGCTGGTCGTGTTTTATAGAAACCGACGACAGTGCATGAGAATAGCTATGAATTTTAAAGAAGTGAGTGAGTTGAGTAAGGATCTAGTCATGTGGCGCCCGGTTCTCCCTGCCTACCCCGCGTGGGACTTGGCTTGTAGATATAGTATAGTTATTTAAAATAATAAAAAAAACCAGTTGAGAATGCGCAAGCTTGCATTGCCAGAGGAACACCTGGCTCGTCAATTATATAACAATTTTTTTTTTAAGCTTAGTCGGCCATTTTGACCATGTTCCTTCAAAATATGATATTGGTTTTTAAGACATTCCTATTCTATTTTTTTATGCTGAATCCGAATCTGAAGTCAAAATTCTAATATTCGAAAAAAAGCGCCAGACACACACAGATACAACGCACACACAGACAAACATATAGATTCCATATAGGAACGGTATTCCTGAATATAAATATGTTTTATTGCTTCTGAGTAAAAATTCTAGTCTCCGATTATGAATGATTAATAACAACATTAGGTGATTTATTAATTATTATTTTGTAACAGTTACATAATAACATCAACGCATAGATGTACATTTGTAACAGGCCGTCAATCACCTCGTTATCCAATCATCTTAACACATGACCGAATTTTTAACTCGGAATCAAGGTTCGACCGTTCGTACATTCTGCTTACATTACCTTTCACCACCGTTAGATATATGCCGTCATTATAACACGTAATGTACTCCAATCCTACGGGGCCTACAAGAGGACTTCAAAGCTTCTGGGATTACCTCGTCGGCACAAAGAAAAATAGGTACGCTCTGCGGGAAATGTCTTAGACAGACGAGCTACAGTCAATTCTTATGTGAAAGGAAAATTTAAATGTTTAGGAATTTCTTTGAACATCAGACAAACTAAAGTCATGCTTTAACTTCGCAAAGAGAGAAATATGTATGTGGCAAAATGATGTGGAAAATAAATTTAATGTAAGGAGATTCTATATAACATCATTATATTATTTTAACGAGCTCGGTGGCGCAGTGACGAAACGCGCTGTTATGTGTCTTTGACACCAACGCTCGTGGGTTTGATTCCTACACAGGGCAAACAATTGTGTGCTTGAACATGTCTGTTCATCTTGGTCTGGGTATTTTTAAGAGAGGTAGGGCGCATCAAAGCAATTTTCTGTTGGAATTATTTGTCAAAATTTTCTGGGGGAGTACCTCCACCTCACAGAAAACCGCAGCCAAATAATAACTCCCAACAGGATTGTTGTTCCTCTCTTTGTCAAGCTCTGGATGTTTTGAAAACAGGTAGGGCACATCGAAACAGCTCAGTCCGGGAAAGTACCTACCTCACATTCACCCACCTCACAGAAGAACCCCAGGCAAATAACAACTCCCTGGACAACTCACTCACATGCAGGAACACAACAACCCATGTTGTATTCCTACGTGTGAGTGAGGTCACCAGTAAGCTCCTAATGAGTTGCTGTGTTAAGGTGGCATCACGCGAGTGATACTTAATGTATTGCAAGAGTTTATAAGCTCCAGTAACTGCTTTACATCAGGTGGGTCGTATGCTTGTATGCCTACCGACGTTTAAAAAAAAGTTTTTATTTATGTTTTCTATTTAGCTTTCTCATAGACGTAAAACGCTGACCAAATTCGTGACTACATAATAAAATTTAATTAAAAAATACTTGTTCGGATGCCTAAAAGCAAGTTTCGCCTAGGATTTAGTATCATTAATGATCTGTTTCGACGTTAATGGCTCTAGGAGGGCTATTAGAAACACGTGTCAGCCGGAGAAACAAGTTTCAATCGCCTTTTAGAAGCTTACTAGCTCTTGGCTATTTTTAGGAATAGAAATAAATGGAACACTGGTGCTTTGATTCGCCCTTCCTTTTACCTCTCTGTCGTTTCTTTTTTTTAACTTAGCAGGGTGCATTACGTGTAAAGGTTGACTTTGACTCTAAAGGTGACAGTAAGTTTTTTACACTTTAATTTCTTCTTATAATTTAAACATGATAAAAACAATAATATAGAGAGCTAAGAGTGTTAGTACTTATCAAAGCAACCTATCTGGGGAAATACCTCCACCTCACAGAAAACCGCAGGCAAATAACTCGCTGGAGGGTCGTTGAGTTCCTATAGTGAGTGAAGTTGCAAAGAGTTTCTGTATTAGCAGCAGAGGTGATATCGCGCAAGCATTTGCCAGAGGGAGACTTTGTACAAAAGTCGTCTGCATGGTTACCTCTGTCTTACCTGTTTCTACCGCTAAAACTATGTTTATATAGCTGTGTTCCGGTTTGAAGGGTGAGATATGGCAGAGAAATTACTGGATACTGTGACGAAACAGCATCAGATTTGCAGCGCACGAGTATCACCATCACCGTGGTGTTGTGAGCGTCAATAGGCTGCGGTGACCGCTTACCTTCTAATGCTTCAGGTTGCATTGCACCCGTATTAGCAAAGCGCGAGTGATAATTTCCTGTATTGCATGCGTCCATAGGCTACGGTATCCACTTTTCATCAGGTGGCCCGTATGCATGTATGCCTCCCGACGTTGAATTAAAAATAAATGGATTTTATTATACTAACATCAAAAAAAGATGAGTGTGTTTAAAAATGGTAGAGTTAATCAAGGCAACTTCACTACCTAACACTTAAGAACATTGGTTCGGTACATACTCTATACAAATAATAAACAGAATGTTTGCTCTATCATTAACGTGCGTTTATCGTATTCAAATACTTATTGATAGTTCAGTTTACGTCCTCATAACAACTGACTTTCTTTGACCTACGCACGTCATTGACTATTGATCAAAGGAGGTACCTACAGTGTTCTATAATGGGCACTACGCGAGTAAAACTGAGTTTAAAAATCGATAGTTATTTATCGCAAGGTTAGAACGCAAACGATATGAGCAGGAAAGTTTTATATGTTGCTTTATCCACTGTTGACCTTTATCTGTTTATAATAAGGATTTTTATTCCATTTTTTTATACTACGTCGGGAGGCATACAGGCATACGGCCCACCTGATATAAAGCGGATACCGTAGCCTATTAACATTGGAGATAAGTATCACTCGCGCGATGCCTCCTCTCCTGCTTACACAGCAACTCCTTGGGAGCTTACTGGTGACCTCACTCACACGCAGGAACACAACAACCCTCTAGGGAGTTGTTATTTAGCTACGGTTTTCTGTGAGTTGGAGGTACTTCCCCAGACGGGTTGCTTTGATGCGCCCTACCTCTCTTAAAACATCCAGACCAAGACAAACAGACATGTTCATGCACACAAATGTTTGCCTTGTGTGGGAATCGAACCCACGAGCATTGGTGTCAAAGTCGCGTCATTCACGACTGAGCCACCGAGCTGGTCAAAACGTTTTACGTTCATATTTGTTATTATTCCTTGCTCGGCGATAAAAGAAAACCTATTCATGTTATTTTATATTTCAAAAGATATGTAGTCTACATTAAGCAAGTTCTGGGTTTCAAATCTTTAATCTCAGGCAGCGGCTCCCGCCAATGCTATGGCATTGATGCTAATAAGAAAAGCGGGACGATGCTAAGAAGAATAATAAAAAAATACTGGATTACTGACCTGTGATCTGACTGTGGGATTTATAAGCAAAATTTAAAAAATATATATTAAGCGCTTAAGTTTAAGGAGAGACTTTGCATTCATATCACATAAAAGGAGGGTCGTATGCTTGCATGCAAGCAAACGGCCTTCCTTGTAGAAGTATTGCTTGCGCATTGCTACCCCTGCTGCTAACACAGTTACTCCTTGGGTTAGGTTATCGGTGACCTCACCAACTTGCAGAAATACAACAACACTGTAGGTAGTTATTATTTGTAGAGGTAGGGTTTACAGGTTTCCTTCAGAAATCCCGTGAAAATATTGATTATCTAAACATTTAAATTCCGCGAGAAACCTGTTGTTGTACCAACATATTCAACAACAAAATGGTTTGTGTACAGAGATTATATCTAGACGAAGCTAATCTTATCTAATAATAAACAAACCTGTCTAATAATTACGTTGTCTCAGCATATTCTAAAATTAAAATAACGTGACTCAGCATACAAATTTCTACATATTTATATATTATCTGCGTACATGAAAAATGTTATGAATATTAAAGAAGCGAGTGAGTGTATAGACCACATCTAATGGCGCTCGGGTCCTGCAAGGGACCTGGCATGAAAATATACGTAAATATATGTACGAGTATATAAGAGAATACAAGAGCAGTGATAACCCAGTGGCTAAAGAGCCGGCCTATTGACTAGCTGGTCCCCGGTTCGGATTCTAGCATGTACAACTAAATCGTGTTTACAAATTTATGTATATATCTGTAATTATCACTTGCTCGGAGTAAAGGAAAACATTTGAGGTAACCCGCACGTCCAACAAAATATATTTCGATAAACGCGTGATTTATCCTGAGAAAGATCTGGTTCCCTCCCTCCCTCTCGGTTATGGAGGTCTGACGCAGTCGCTCCATGTAAAAGTAAAGCCACTTCGCGAAATCCTCAGGCTTAGATAGTGGAGCACGCCAATCCTAATAAATTATGACACGGGTTAACGCTAAGAAGAAGCAGATTTATATAAGAAGATACACACATATACAATTATATTTATATACATGTATATGTATGTATGGATTTAGTTCACGTTTCCTAGACACGTGAACTGAAATGACACTTTTCCAATCAAGTTTAGTTACGTATCTATCTATCAGTGGGAAGCGTCTCCCTATCTATCTGTGCGTCAGTGCAACGAGACTCGTCCTTGCATCGTCATTAAATTTCATCTCTATCTAGTAGATAATATCAGTTGTTGTATAGATGCATCAGTATATGCATATGATATCGTTATCACAGTGTACGTATTGTAACACATCATAGAGGGCAGTGATAACCCAGTGGATAAAAAAAATGCCTATGAACTGACGGGGTTCCTGGTTTGAATCCTAGTGTGGTAATGTGCTACTGTATTCTGTTTTCTTGGATTTATATACATACGAGTATTTGTAATTGTCACTTGCTAGGCGGTGAAGGAAAA
Organism: Pyralis farinalis; assembly: GCA_947507595.1. Classification (NCBI taxonomy): domain Eukaryota; kingdom Metazoa; phylum Arthropoda; class Insecta; order Lepidoptera; family Pyralidae; genus Pyralis; species Pyralis farinalis. The sequence goes on from OX382270.1 coordinate 8,201,545, forward strand.
TATTGTGAGCTAATCCGTACGTAAGGGAAAATCCGACCTAAGAGAGGTCTTAATTTTTCTGTGGGCTGTGGGAGTCTGACGGCAATCTCTCCAGTATCTTCGCTAAATCCTTAGTCTTAGGTAGCGGACCCCGCTAATCCTAACGGATTAGGAAACGAATTAACACTGGGAATAACAAGTGTGCGTGCTGGGAATAAAAAGAAGTGGTGAAATCCTTTACTACCCACGTGTATAACAAAACATAAATATAAAATTCAATTAAACAAAGAAGTTACTTAATTGTAATTTAATTTTGATCGTAATCAAGGAGTATGCGAAAGAGTTGCAAGTCCCTGTCATTGCAAGCTTCCGTAGGTTTTGTAACTGCACTTAAATCAAATATAAATGAATAGATAAAGTATTTTCTCAATCTGGTATTCAACGAAACATGCACACTAAAATACGTCTAAATCAAACAGGTGCATTGATTGAACGTCAATCAGATAAGGTCAGGTTGATCGAGAGCAAGACTTAATTATCGAGAGTGAATGGCATCGAGGGATGGAGTAAAGTCGGTACAACGCAGACTTGAAAACTCAAGCAAAAGTTTATCACTTTTTTCTTCAAAATCTGGTATTTTTTTTTATTATTCCAAAATTAGCAATTTTATTCGCCTAACGCGTAATTTCAATATGACTTTATCCAATTTAAATATCGCAATTTTACTCGATGCATTCATGAGTAAATAATCGGAATCGGAAGTACCTAACAAGATCAAATGTCATTATACGTTATATAATGACATAGTACCGGGCTTCGCTATGTATTTTTTTTTCTGTAAAATAATGTTTTTCAGAAAAGAAATCTATGTTATAACATTAAATGAACAATTCTTGCATAGGTATACGTGGCTGCCAACTAGCTTAATTGGCCTTTAAGTTAACAGCCTAGGCTAAATGCAAATGAAAAAAAGCAACATTTTTGTTAAATCATCATTGTTATTTTATTTGTTTTTTGTTTAGTCTCATTACAAAACGATACTAATGACTATTATCGCCGATACACCATATAAAAGAATGTTTTGTAGTGTATGAACACCATATTTAGATCTAAGTAATGAAGGGGTAATATTGTAATGTCAAAGCGGAGATACAATAAAGCAGTTCTCAGTTCTCAAAAAAAAAAAAAAAAAAAAAAAAAAAAAAAAAAAAAAAAAAAAATGGCGGAGTTCAATGAGCGCCCTAAGTAATATTCAGGCATTCAATCAAACAGTGCAAATGACATAGATCGATAATATTTGACTACTTGCCTAACCCAGACATTTAAATTTAATTATATTTTCTGCCACCTGGCGCTGAAACTCACATTTGGTAATACGGCGTGAACGAACGTAAATTTTTGATATCTCTAGCAGATAAAAAGCGTCTAAGCATAAATATTGTGTTATGGAAGAGTGTAGTGACGAAAATAATGTAAATTTAACTGTTACTGTCTCAAGCAGCTTGATTTTAAAGAAAATTATAAACTAAAATTGTTGAATATAGAATCCTAAATGGCTATAAATGAAAAAAGGAGTGACTATGAGTTCTAAACTATAGATACTATAATCCAAAGAAAGCTATATAAATTTATGTATCTTTTCATCTACTTACGCTATTGGATCTCATGATTACCAAATAAATAATAACACATAACATTTTACTTGGTACTTAAAAGCTTTATTATTGCAATTTTAATGACTGCGAATAATGTTTTTGAAAATTGGTTGTTTAAACATTACTTTGTTTTGATATAATTTACAAATAACATCTTTTTTTTATACTACGTCGGGGGGTATACAAGCATACGACCCACCTGATGTAAAGCGGGTACCGTAGCCTATTAACGCTTGCGATCGAAGTATCACTCGCGCGATGCCTCCTCTGCTGCTTATACAGCAACTCCTTGGGAGCTTACTGATAACCACATAATACCAATGCCATATATTAAACTATTTTTTGTCTCTTTGCCACCCTATTCTACAAATAGACTAAACATCCGCCAGCCAGATTATTAATGTCCTAATAGACGCATTGGCAAAATATCACTCAGGCCGCTGGTTGAACGCCGTCGTCGTCGTATAGAGAAAAGCTAGCTTGTTAATTTAAAAGGCTTAGTAAGCTAATTGGCTGCGACATTATATGTAAATATATTTCGTGCATCTCTGAATTGGCTCTAACGTTTAGATAAATTTTCTATTCGGATTTGCTATTTAAGTTTATCTATATAGGTGCCTATCTGTAAAAAAACGCGATTTAACAAAAAAAACTATAGATACCTAAACTTAAAACGCAAAAACGTTAGAACCGTTTCCGAGATACAGGAAATATATTTATATAATTATACAAATCGCTTAAGGTAATATAATAATCAGAATTTAAATCATTTAAAAAAATAATAAAAAGAAAACACTGAATATCAGGAAAACCTCGCCTTAACTTCGATAAAATCAATGGTAGGTAACCTGCTATGAAAATATAACATAGCTATATGAATATGGATAGTTACCGAGTGCTTATTCAAATGTATCCCACGCAATCACATAATCACTGATGACAGGAGCGAGGAATTATTGATTTTGTTGACCTCGTCTCTCGTGGACCGCGAACTGTACCAATTAAGGGGCGGTGTTAATTGTTGTAAAAGTTTATTAATTACGAACCCACACAACCCATAACTAGTTTATCTTTAATTTAATAAAATTTGGTAGGGGACTTTATAGTAAGCTGTATTAATGACATGAGAAGTACAAGTACAATCTAAGAAACAAACTGTATAATAATGTACAACTATCACCAAATAATAATTCCAATAATCTTCCAATTTTTGTTTATATAGAAGTGAGTAAGGGCACTAGGAATTTAGCAGCGGAATTTAAGCAGCAACGCATAAAGGATATTTCTGGTATTGCAAACCAAACTTCTAGTATTGGAACCACTGTACAGTATACTGGTTATATTCTTGTTTACCACCGGTAATGTATAAAAATGAATTAGGTACTTCTGAACATTTAAGTTCCTATCTCTATGCTCGTGCTTGAAGCTTGTCTCTCTGTGTAATACTCATCTTAACTTTTGGGTTCTTTGATGCAAATCCCCATTAATAATTACATGTATATTACATGCAGACGAGACTGGTTTCATAATCCGGATGTAACAAACACGTCACATCAAGGACATGTGACGTGTGATGTGTGACGAATACATCTGGTTTTTCTACGGTTATATTATAAGTTTTCCACTTCCCCGAATCTTTTTTCCTTCTGGTCTTTGCAGTCTAAACAAAACAGTTGTACATGACATAACATTTTGTACTATGTACGCTGTACCAGGTGGTAATTGTTGAGTAAATATTATCTATATACACATGCGTGTTATAGTACATGGAAAACCTTTTCAATACTGTTGGGCTAGCCAACCAAATCCACTAAGGCTATCACTGCATAACCGATATAGGTATCTATATCGGTTATGCAGTGATAGCCTAGTGGATTTGGTTGGGTTTTCCGTTTGGGTTGTGGGGTTCTGACGGCGGTCGTTCTCTGTAAAAATCAGCATCTTCGCCAAATCTTTAGGCTTAGGCAGCGGACCCTATCAATCTTAATGAATTGGACGAAGCCTATCGGTAACTTACCTATATCGATTTTATCTAGGGTTTCTAGTTAGTCGACCTTTTTTATTTCCATAATTTTAAAGTTTTTAATAAAACACGATGTCATTTTCAAATTGTTGTCTTCTTACAAATTAGACTGATAAGATCAATTAAATCAAAAGGTAATTTTTTAGTTACCATAAATTGCACTTATTGATCAACAAATCAACAATAAACAATAAATTAAACAAACTATACTCGGCTGATCTATATAAAAAGTAAAGAGTAAGATAGTGCTTAACTTTTTTATAATTATTGGGTCGCTACCAGTTCCCAAATATACAATAGTCTTTAATTAAACAAAAAATAATAAATCAACAAAATTACTAGTACATATTTAGATAACTATAAAAGCATAACGCTTTCTGACCGCGTTCGTAATGATGATGCATGAATGCATGAAAGACACTTGGTCTGAAAGAGAGTGTCGGTGTTAAGATAAGAAAAGGCATGCTCCGTTGGTTCGCACATGTAGAAAGAATGCAGTACGAAAGAATGACGAAACAGATATACAATGTGAAAGTGGAAGGATGTAGGAGCCGAGGAAGACCAAGACTAACCTACCATGACCAAATTGGACATGTTTAATCAGAAGGTGAGGTCAGGTCAGGTCAGCCCTAGGAACCGGCGAGCATGTGTGAAAAGCTATGAATGTTAGAGAAGCGAGTGAAGTGTGTAAGGCCCGCGTCTTATGGCGCTCAGTTCTCTCTGCCTGTCCCGTAAGGCACATAGCGTGAAGATATACATACATACATAAAAACTTGTTTAACAAAACAAACATTTTACTACCAATTTCAACTAAAAATTACTTTTATATTTAGAAACTATTTTGTTAATAACATCACACTCTTTGGATTAAACAAATCATAATTAACTTTCACTATTCTTTTAATTTGAGTATAGTATGTCAGCTAAAACGAATCGCAAAATAATCAAGAAAGAAATCAAATTATAATTCAACGCTTTTTCCTTGTAGAATAAGCTTTCAAAAATTATTAGTTAGGGTAATAGTTACCTGGGGCACGAAATAGATTTCTCGCGGCATTAAGTTTTTTTTTGACAAATTTCTCGAGAATTCTCGCCTATAGAATTTTGTTGGCCTCTAGTCTCGTAAACCCGAGACTAACAAAATCAAAATAATTTCTCGTACCTGTCAACAGGGATTATGTGATTGCGTGGGAGATAGGTATAGGTAAACACTTGGGAACTATCCATGTTCAGGCATGTATTACGCTGATCGTTAGAATTAAGAGTAGACTTTTAATTCACGGTGTTTAAGATGTAATTTATTTCGAAATAATTGACATTTCAATTGTGAAATACAACATTATTATATATATTTTTATTAGAAGTTTTAGTTACTTCGGTCATGTGTTACATGATTACTTACACTTCCTGGTATTGTATAAAATTCCAAAGTTAGTGATGATTTTAGTTTGATAATTTTTAAATAATAATAAAAAAAATATATAATAATAAAAAACAAATTGGTTTTTCTCGACTTTGCTCCATCGCTCGGCGCGCTACACTCCCAATTATTATGAACATAAATAGTACGACGCTACGTACGCTTTTGAACAACCTCGCCTTAACTGATTACCGTTTAATCAATGCGCCAATGTGACGAAGACAGATTTTTGTTTACATTGTTACGCCGAAACTGATTGATTCATCAATTCATTTGTATGTATTTATGTATATAATTCCTATGCAAATAAAATTTTGTTTTTTTGTTTGTAGGCACTATTTTCAAACATTTAATTAACAAACAAGCATGTCTACGCCTCGTTTGATGATAAGCAATTACAAAGACGTGAACGCTTGGAAAACCAGGGGTATATCTTGCACACATCCACGATTAGGATCAAATCTAGCAATTTCTTGCTACCATGAATTGTACTTAAAATAATTTACAAAATAATCTTTGATTAGTAATTTTTATTAATGTGTTCTCTTATAACGCGTATGTGTCTAATAACATACAACCCACTTGCTGTGAAGTGGTGATTGACTCAAGGCAGATAGAGTGAACATGGAGAAGGATTACTACATCGATTGCCATCGCCGCTGCCAACGTCATTCTTCTGTATTGCAAGCGTTAGGCTACAACCACTTTACATCAGATGTACTTTTATGTTTGTATGTTTAATCATGGTAATTATTGGAAACTAAACTATTTTAGTCATTTAAAATACATTCATTTCTATTGTTCGTGAATAACCAGGTGTTATGCAAATGGGGTCTGTCTGTATGAACGAGAAATACTGAATTGAATTGCGTATAATCGACTAAGTTTTGTCCAAGTTCAATAAGTCTGAGGGGTCGCCTCGAGCCCCTGTCGCCGACCAGGCGCGCTCTTTCAACATGAATGACTTATTATACTCTTATTTACGGCACACATAACATAACCGTATAGTGGTCTTAAGGGAATGGAAAGTTCCCCATATTAAATATTTGGTATAACACACAAACCGTAAACAAATGTCTTGATTGTAGATATTGTTTCTGACAAATTATATAATACATATTATTGTAAAGATTTTTTAATTGTTACTAATAATGCTATTACTGCGTGATTTTACACAAAAAAAAAACATAAAAACGAAACGGTCGTACAGATACTGAAGTTAAATTGTCCATTCAATTCAGTATTGTAGTGCGTGCGATTTACTTCTGAGATAAATATGAGAGAAAATATGATAATGTTGTAGGCTCTCCTACCACTTCACTGTGATGACTAACAATTCCACAAATTTCAAGTACAAAATTTTGTTTACAACACACAAATATGAAATAATGAATATATCATTTGTTTACATTGAATACGAACGTCAGTGTAAGGATTTTGTTTACACACTATATACTCGTATTAATCAAAACGCTGCAAATATCGTCAAATTCAAGTTTGTGTCACATTTATTAGATGTAAATAATACGTACACGGAAACTCTGCCGGAAGTTAATTAATATTTAAATGTCCAATATTAGAGCACAGAACAGGTTCATTACAATTAATAAAATTGACAAATGTTATTAAGGAAATAAATAGCTTGTAATCAGTTCCTCATAATTTAGACTACACAATAAATTAATAATAACTAACAGAAAAATCAAAACAAAAGTGAGTTTGTTGATAGTGCAAATGAAAACGAACACATGTGAACTTTGACGCGCGGAATAAAGTTCAAAACAAGTATTCCTAATATAATTAAACAAACATAACTCCGATTACAGGTCGAGAGTCTCGAAACAAAAGACAATATGGAGTAGAAATTTAAAATAGGTCAGTATAAACATGTGATTAGAATTTGCAGTTACAGGCAAACACTTCCGCCCGGCGGCGTGCAACCATGACCTAAACACGTAACCAGCGATGATCGATCTGTCGAGGCTTACCTTGTTAAGGCCAGGGTGCCGTAGTCGGTCCATCCCCGAGAGCTGGCTGTTGGACGTGCCGTCTCCGCAGCCCCATAGTCCGATGCGATCGCGCTCCATCTTGTACGTATACTTTCCTCCGTCGGTCAATTGCGACTGCTTGCCAGTGCCGAGCGGAACGCTACTTTTGTCTCCGTGCGCGGGGGGCGCTGGATTCATCGCGGTATCGCTCCTGGGAAAGCGGGAAAATTTTCAGCGACACATATAAACCACATTGCGGTTGCAGCCGCCCGATAACAGATGGCGCTGGGTCCTTGAACCCGCTTCACTGTTATCGGTTGATTGTGAATCAGGACGAGAAACCACAACAAATAATAAATTGAATTGCATTTAGAAAATGTGGTATCCACAGTATATATACGTATGTATATATACATACGTATATATACGACGAGCTCGGTGGCGCTGTGGTGATACGCGTTGTTACGCTACTTCGACACCAACGCTCGTGGGTTCGATTCCCACACATTACAAACATTTGTGTGCATGAACATGTTTGTTTGTCTTGGTCTGGGTATTTTCTATGTATAATAAGTATGTATTTACAAAATAAAATGTATTTACGTATGTTTATCAGTTGTCTAGTGCCCATAACACAAGGTTCGCTTACTTTGGGGCTAGATGGCGCTGTGTAATTTGTCCGACAATATTTATTTATTTATATTCATATTAAGTTCAAGATTTGATAGCGGCATAGCAAAAGTAAATCTGTCAGTGGTGTTACATTATTTTCTTATAACTCTGCACGGCAATGAAAGCGAAAACTATCCTTTTCACTTCTTTTTACGGTGCAGTGCACGGTAACTTCTTTAATGTATTTTGAGTGACCAAGATATATTGTATATATTTTCAGATATAAATCTTCCGGTAAACGAAAAATTCGTACATATTTTATTTATATTTCATAACCATTTACTCACTCGTCTATTTAAAGTTTATTTTTGATGATTGACTAATTTATGCATCTTACTCTTATTTTGGAATTTTCATTCCGGTATTTATTAAAAAAATACAATGTTAAACCTCCTAAACTAATGGAGCGCAACGTCATTTCGCTTACTAAAATTAAGTTGAGAACGCACTTGTAGGTAGCTTCTTCTAAGTAAGCTTCTAGAATATAAGAAATACTCTACATATTTTGATTTTAACGTACCTGACGTTATAATCAAATTATGTAGAAACGAATTTTATGAAATGGGCGGTTGTAATATTCACACTTTAGATTTTGATTTAACACTAATCTCTCCTTTTTCGAACTTAAAGCCTCAAGGTGTGCGTTTAAGTCCATAAATTACATTACAATGAATCATTATTGTTTTAAATAAAGTATTCTAAGAGAAAATTAGTAAAAATGTTAAAAAAAAATACGCAACTATTCCCGCTGCACATATATATATATATATATATATAGATATAGATATATAAATATTTACAAATTAAAAAGCCACCTATACTCGAAATTAAAACTATAGGGTTGTAAAATTTCAACGTTTCATAATTTTAGCAATACACAATCTCAGTAAGTTTAATACTTAAGAGAATATGTAAACAAAATAAGCATTACTACAAGTCTTGGATACCATAAACTACTTATATGAGGCGCTTGAGTTTTTGAATATGTGTTAATTGAAACATATAGTTGATAGTCTAGTGAAACCGAAACAGGAGTTTATGCCTGGATAGAACAAAATTCCTTTGCTTATATCAATTTTGGCTTGTACCGATTAATCGACAATGAATAGAAACTTCTGACTGAGATAGGTTTATATGATATTTTGTAAATTCTGGCGAACCTAGAATATTAAGTAGGTAAATACCCTATCTTTCCCTAGGCACTAAAACATAGCACTGTCGGTAGGGTCATGGGAGATTTTACTTCCCGTTACTCTACTATTATAAAGAGCTAGTTAAACTCCTGATTTAAAACTGTCAGGATATTCCTGATAGTAACTATCGTTTTGCTTCCTATGCTCCTACGTGTCATACTCATACATACCTTTTTGTTCTTATATCACTTGTTTTACTTTCGCTGACTTCAAAGCAAATTGGTAAACAAAATGTTGATTCTTTAAATATTTCCCAACGGAAAATTCACCTCTAACTACGTGGGGTTCGAACGTATGACCTATTGATTGCTCGTCGAGTACTGTTGGAGGTGAGCTAATACTAACATTTGGCATGATGACGAATTTTCCATTTATATATATATCGCTGTAAAGCAGCGGCAGTGAAGTACCGGTATGAAAGTACAATTTTATTATCGATAGAAAAGCCAGCTATATATATTTCGAGTCAACATTGATGCAATTTTTTTCCAAAAATGTTTAGGTAGTCACAGAAATACAAATTGGCGAACAGGTAGGTCGACTCAGAAATACGAATTTCAGCAGGTAGCCTAAAATAAAATGCAAAAGCAGTTACCTACACTTAGATATATTTCTAGTTCGACTTCGTTCACCAGTTTTTATTTTAATTTAAAGTCCAAAAGCTAGGTGTTGGTAACTGTACACCATCGAGTTTCATAATGAAATACATTTTCGACTGTGTCCTCAATTTATTAGCTGGTTTATAAATCAAGTGTATTTTTTTTATACAATGTCGAAAGACATACAAGCATTCGGCCCACCTGATGTAGGGTGGTTACCGTAGCCTATGAACGCTAGTAATACATTAAGTATCACTCGCATAGCTTATAGATGTTTGCAACACAAGTGTACAGTGATGTCTCCTGTGCTGCTGGGGAGCCAATAATTTGCGGTAACTGCTTACTTAGCTAGCTCGAACGTCCATGTTTGGAATCTTACTTGTATAAGAAATAATAACACGAGAGTTTTCACCCCCACTACTAAGGCACCTTTAACCCACTCGCTGCAACAACAACCCCACAAGGCGTTGTTATGAGGTCGTATTTTTGATAAATAAACATCTTTTGCGTTATCCGGTTTCATAATCCATTAGGACTGGCGGGGTCCGCTACAATCTTCGCCAAATCCTTAGGCTTAACTAACGATGTTTCGAAGATACTAATTTTTACGTAGAGCAAATGCCGTCAGACCCAGCCAAGAAAACCAAACATATATATATTTTTTATACTATGTCGGGAGGTATACAAGCATTCGGCCCACCTGATGTAATGCGGGTACCGTAGCGTATTAACGCTTGCGATATATTAAGTATCACTCGCGCGATGCCTCCTCTGTTGCTTACACAGCAACTCCTTGGGAGCTTACTGGTGACCTCACTCATACGCAGGAACACAACACCACTCTCTAGGGAGTTGTTATTTGGCTGCGGTTTTCTGTGAGGTGGAGGTACTTCCCCAGAGGGGCTGCGTTGATGCGCCCTGCCTCTCTTAAAAAAATATTATTTTTAAGAGAGGTAGGGCGCAACAAATTTCTTAGGTGAGGTCACATATTTCTTGAAATATAATTTGGACGTGCAGGGAAACCCTTGCGATGTTTTCCCTCACCTTCGGGCAATTGATAATTAGGTATATAGATGTACATATAAATCCGCAAAAACACGAAGTTAGTGGTATATGAGAATTCGAGTCGGAGACCAGTTGGTCAATAGACCGGTTTTTTAACCACTGGGCTATCACTGCACTTGTTAAATAAATATAATTTTGCACTAACATTGCTGTGGAAAGAAGAGTGAGTGCTGGGAATAGTGTGAATCAAGCGCTGGAAAAACTTCTTGGCAGTAATTAATTGCAGCACTGGTCTCAACGCTTACTTATGGAAGCGAGAGCTGGATATGGCAGAGAGAGCATGAAAGTAGGATAAACGCGGTCGAAATGCGAACGTTGCGAAAAATTTCTAGCGTCCGCTTGTAAACTGTATTCGCAATGATGATGTTAGAAACAGAGTTGGTCTGAAAGAGAGCGTCGGTGTTAAAATAAGAAGAGCTCCGTTGTTTCGGACATGTAGAAAGAATGCAGGATGAAAGATTGCCGAAGCAAATATACAACGCAAAAGTGGATGGATGTAGGAACCGAGGAAGGCCAAGACTTACCTACCATGACCAAATTGATCGTGTTCTATCAGAAATCAGAAGGTGATGTCAGAAGCCTTAGAAACTGGCGAGCGTGCATGAGAAGAGCAATGAATGTTATAGAAGCGAGGGTCGTGTGTAAGGATCGAGTCACATGGCGCTCGGTTTTCTCTGCCTACCTACCTACCTGATTTGGCGTGAAGTTATAGATTACTCCGGAACATGTTGCCTTTACTCCGGCAGCTTGCATAATATGAGAGTTTGAGAGATCTGATTTTCTTTTCAAGCTCAGGAAAAGGCTATAAGCCTGGATTAAGCAAAATCGTCCTATATTTTAATTATAATTTAGAAAGAAGAAGATCAATATTATATAGTTATTCGTTTATCAATTATAATAATCTTTCTATAACACGCCAAATTCCTTGTAGTATGCAGAGAGAACCGAGCGCCACATGACTTGGTCCTTACACCCTCACTTGCTTGTTTAACATTTATAGCTCTTTTTATGCACGCTCGCCGGTTTCCAGGACCCCTGACACCACCTTCTGATAACACCTAATTTATAAGTATTTGGTCGTCGTAGGAGAGTCTATGCCTTCCTGGGCACCTACATCCTTCTTTGAGGTTGTACATTATTTCCTCTTGCATTCCTTCTACATCTCCGAACCAAAGGCGTGCTCTTTTTATCTTAACACCGATACTCTCTTTCAGTCAACTCTCTTTCTCACATCCACACTGCGACCTCGGTCTACAAGTCTATTACCTCTAATTGAAACGTTACGCCGCAAAATCTGCGTAACGGCGGAGTAACGCTTCAGTTATATTAGATTGAATAGAATTCATACAGCGATAAATACAGTCTGTTGCCACCAAAGTAAATAATGTAGGTATATATTATACGTATAGGTGTATATTATCAGTGTAGCGCGATGAGCGAACATATACAGTCGCATCCCGCCACACAGCATAGTCACGAATATTAATTCGCGAATTGAGCGGCCGCGGCCTAACCGCTGTAAGCTACTGTCGCTATAGACATTATAGATTCCGAACAACTCATAGACAACAGTTGTTGGCATTTATGCGTCACGCCATCGCCACTATGGGCGAAGTCAGCATCATGCGCATCTGCAAATCTACCTTCAGTGAAGATGAGACTTGTAGTGGCAAGATGTTGCTGTTTATGACGCTCGGCAACCTCGACCTTAATCTCGACGACTTCGAAGAGATGCAGGAGGGAAGATGACACAGTTCAATGACAAGCTGTGAGAATCCTTGACGTCGACAATGCCAAGCTTATACACGGCAAGAGCCCATGAGTTTAAGAGAGACTTAGACACGTACTGTGTTCTGGAAAACTCAAAGAGCATGATAGTAAAACAAACAATGATTCCACAATGGCTTGTGTACAGAAGAGTAGTTCGATATGATGCCTTTAATTATATTAGAGGGGGCAAATGAGCATGTGGGTCACCTGATGGTATGTGATCACCACCGCCCATAGACATCAGCAACATCGAAAAGCAAAGGGTCGCTGATCCGTTGCCAGCATTTTTCTGGAAACATAGGCTCTGTTCTCGAAGGCGTAATATCGTATTTGTTCGGGAATACGGCTGAGGGTAGTTGATTCCACAATTTCACCGTTTACTACTTTACCTTTGCCTTTTTTACCACTAAGGTAATAAATAAACATACGGAAGGTCTGACGGTATCCTGTTGCTGTACCTTATTTTAATTTTAATGCTTGATTGATGCCACTTCTGTTACTTGCCTCCGCAACAGAGGTGGGATTAATGCCATCAAAGACCCGTTTCTGCACCAAAGTTAGATTCATCAGATTTGACTCAGATGTAGCATCAGGATGTCACTTTGATATGTGGTAAGCCTGTTTGCGTTCCTATCTCGATTATAGCAAGCAAAGAGTGTTTTTTTAGGGTTATCGTGTTATCATCATAGTGCACCCTTATAAGTATTAGACATAATATCATCAAGGTAGTTCCTTGATGATATTATGTCTAATACTTATAAGACTTGTCCTAGGCTTACCACAGGGAAGCCTTCTGGGTCCGCTTGTCTTATTCTTATTTTACATTGTATCAACAAGCCCCCGATATTATGACCTCAAGTCATCTGTATGTTACATTGGCAAATGATACCAGATGATATTAATATATTCATCTCCTGAACAAATATAATATACTTTTTAAAATGAAACATTGATCGAATGGTCGATGGATTTCGTGAAAACACAGCGACTGCAGGACCACATATACTATGCGCATAAAAATCAACACCTTATATTTTCCAAAAAAAAAAAAAAAAAATATATTTTGCAATTAAATATAACCATAGCAGGCGCCTAGATTACTGGTGTCAGCAAATGTGTATAAATAAATTTAAATGTAATAACAATATTATTACATTAAAATGTAAACTGAGTGTCTGTATGATATAGCTCAGTGGATAAACAACCGACCAATTATCCGAAAGTCCCGGATTCGCATCCTGGTGCGAGCGTATACCACTAAATTCGGTTTCATGTACATATTTGTAATTATCACTTGCTCGGCGGTGCGGGAAAATATCGTAAGGAAAAGTTCGCACGTCCATGAAATTATATTTCGAAAGATACGTAACCTAACCTATCAAAGGTCTGATTTATGGCTTATGGAGGTCTGACAGCAGTTGCTTCCGTAAAAATATGTATCCGGCTTAGGTAGCGGACCCCGCCAATCCTAATAATAATATAATAAATTCCGTCTCTCTTCTGTAATAGCCCAGTACATCCCTCCAGATCTCATTTCAATAGCTCAATTATTTCCGACACGCTTGCAATAGTCCCAATACCTGCCGTAATCTGTTCGTGGGTATCATCGCATTGATATTTCCTAGAGCAGCCATGCAATTCTGTAAGAGCAAACATCCTTACATCCTTGGAAACATCGGCTGTTATAGCCTTGAACACAAAATTGCAATTCCTTAGTGTCGCTTTTCATGGATGTGCGACACTAGCGCCGCAAGGCTGCGTTTGGAATTGGAATTCTACAAGGCAAACAGCCTCGCGTACGATTACAGCCTTATAGAATACCAATAGAAAGCCGTGATCGCAGTAGACGATGTCAAAGCTGTGACATCTGTGATCACAGCGACGCACACAGCCATTACGAGTCGCTTAGAGAATTGCATGGCAGGTCACAGTGGGTATAATAGATTACATCAATCTTTTCTAAGGGGTCTCTACGCGTTGGATCCATATCCCCGCACACGCCTATCATAAGACCGGGTTTAACACCCGTGACTAAATAATAGTAATAATATAATAATAATCTTTATTTACTGCTCACAAGGTTTACATTAAGTTTAAGTATAATGGATTAGGTAACGTAATAATGCGAAGAAAAAGATCGATTTCGATTCGGCTATCCGTAGGTTTCATTACATTCATATGTATTAATATCAGATACGATGCCTGAATTTTTTGTCCGTGTTATAAACTGCGACAGATATCGCAGCCCTCCGTACGACACTCACGTCACGACACGATAGTCGAGTACTCGTATTCGTGTATCTAACAAATAAAGTATTAGTAGTTTTATTTTCCAAAAAAAAAACAAAAATCACTTTTCACGAACACCATTCCTATATGAAATTTATATGTTTGCCTGTGCGTTTGTCTGTATGTGCGTTTTTTTTTCGAATATTCGAATTTTGACTTCAGATTCGGATTCAGCATAAAAAAGTAGAATAGGAATGTTCAGGAACACCGTTCCTATATCTTGAGGAGCATGGTCAAAATGGCCGACAAATAAAAAAAAATTGAATTTTTATATAATTGACGAGCCAGGTGTTCCTCTGGCAATGCAAGCTTGCGCATTCTCAACTGGTTTATATTGCAATTAAGTATAAACATATCAGGCGCCTAGATGACTGGTGTCAGCAAATGTGTACACCGTTAAATGTAATAACAATATTATTACATTAAAATTTTATAAAGTCAAGTGAGTAGTGATATAGCCCTGTGGAGGAGTAAAAAGCCTGAGGTGGAGGGGTGAGACAGTCCCGGATTCGTATCTTGGTGTGGACATATATCACTAAATTCGAATTATATTATTCGGACGAATATGTATTTACATATTTGTAATTATCACTGGCTCGGCAGTGAAGGAAAACACCCTCCGTTTTAAGAAGTTATATTTCAAAAGACGCGTGACCTAAGAAAAATTTGGTATTCCGTCTGGGCTGTGTTGTTCAGACGGCAGTCGCTCCGTGTAAAAAACAGTATGCTCGCCAAATCCTTACGCTTAGATAGCGGACCCCGCCCATCCTAATGGATTAGGAAACGGGATAACGCTAGTAAGAAGATTATTAAGTCATGTGGCGCTTGATTATCTCTACCTACTCCGCAAGGGACTTGGGATGAATATATAGACAGATAGACAGAAATTATTATTGAAATGTTAAAGAACCTTATACCATTTATTTTTTGCCAGACTCTCGTTTCTTAGTTAGCAGGGTGCACCGTGTGCAGATGAGTTTGGGTTAGGCTCTAAAGATAATGATAAGTGGTAGTAGTTTACGTATTATTTTACTGATTATTCGTAGCACGGATTTGAAATTGCTACTTCTTGGGTAAGTTTACGTCTTGGTCACAACATTGTAATTAAATTTGTTAAAGCAGAATAATGACAAAAAAAGTAAAGACATCACTAGGGATACACCACAGGGAATAGTGAATCCCCGTGGCATACCCTAGTGATGTTCTGTGCACATCCGGTGGTATCATGTTGAATGAGCTCTAAATTCAGCGTAGTGCGGTATCTTACATGTAAAATGATGATGACGATAATGTTGCTAATCTATGTAGTAATTGAATACCTAAAGGGTTTCGCGAGGCATACGTTTCCATCGTGATGGCAAGAGCAGCTCATACTACTCTCCACACACACTCTGCAGGCTGAAACCAATCATGTACTTGCACTACAAATACTACCCTGTATCGAATAATTTCCAAACTACTAAGCAAGCTTTAATTAGATAGAATACAGCGAGTACTAAAATAATAAGAAGCTAACAGTGACAGCCATGAGCAAAGAAATGGAAGAATTAAATATGTTTACTTTATACCTCGTCGGGAGGCAATCAAGCACAGGTTACGCCTAATGTGAAGCGTTTACCACTATAGTTTAATACTTAAGGGGTTTCGCTCGTTAATTCCATCTAATTAGCATGTTCAACACCCAGACTTTTAGCGCGATGAAGATATGAGGTTCCATCTGTAATTAGGATTTTTTTTACAACGTTGGAAGACATACATGCATACGGCCCACCTGATGTAAAGCGGTTACCATAGCCTATGGACGCTTAGAATAAATTAAGTACCACTCGCGCGATGCCACCTCTGCTGCTAACACAGCAACTCCTTAGGAACTTACTGATGCCCTCACTGACACGCAGGAACACAACAACCGTCTTGGGAGTAGTTACTTGGTTTTCTGTGCGGTGGAGATACTTCCCCAGACGGGCAGACACGAAACACGACTACAAAGAAGAATACCGTATTCCTCGAATCTTTTGTATTACCGCAGAGGAGACCAGTTCCGTAGAGTTCCTCATCTTTAGTGCCCTCGTCATCATCACCGTTAAGATTCCCAGTGTGTCATTGAGGATGGTATATCTTGCATCAAACCAGACATTGATATTCTCTGGAAGCACCTACAGGTTTCAACGATCATACGGCATATGTCATCCAGTTCACATGGGCTCACGGCAACGTGGTAAGAAGACTTATTGCTATATATAACTTCGACATTACTATACGAATTAAGACAGGATGAGTCGGTGTCGATCGGACAATGACAATCGAGGGGACACTGTGTGTTTTACTCATGAAGTAAGTGACTAATGGAGAGCTGATAAAACGATTTTGCCTTTGTAACTCTACTCACCGCTATGGGTCGAGCGTGCAACTCTTATAGTTCACAAGTCAACGTCGCGGCACTTATGGCTTTATTGGTTAAATTTTGTATGTGTCTACAGCTTCCTCATCGACATAAAAGAAATTCTAAGCATGCCATATTTTAAAGCATATTAGTAGCTATCAAACGTTTCAGTTTTATCCAGCTAACACACATATAACAACTCACAGTAACGAAGTTGTTGTCGCTCCTAAAATTATGACTGAACCTTTGACTGTTCCTAATATGCTTTAAAATATGACACGCTTAGAATTTCTCTTATGTCGATGAGGAAGCTGTAGACACACACATAGTTAAATTTGAACGTAAGCTTGATATTTAAGCTGAGATTTTTAGGCTAAAACATTACATTTCGGTGATTGAAGGTTGTCTTTATGCGCCGTCGAGTGGCTTATTTGTGATTTTCCTGCAGATAGAGCGTCTCTATGAGTACTGTCAGTGGTCAAATTACCGTTAGTGATAAATGACAAGTTCTAAAGAGTCCGTATCTGTAGAAGTCTATGTTTTCATTGGTGAAAGTGTGTGAAATACAGTTCACACACCTGCTCGCACACAAACTTGTCACAAAATACCTAAATGTCGCGCAAAGATAACAGATAACCCCGTGAACGCGACATATATCGTAGCCATCAGCTTGGCTGGAAATAGTTTTTAAATGGGTAAACAAAGCTCTGGGATCGCGGTTGATTTCCAAGTATGTTTTTTCCTAGGGTGATGATTATCGTTTCGCCAGAAGGCTTGATGATATCAAGCCAGAGAAGTTAGCTAGGCTTCGTAAAGGCTACAGTATCGTTGATCGCACTCGTGCACGCCGAATTGTACATAAAAATACTGAAAAGTGCACCGTATGGATTTTGGTGGATCAGAAAAAGAATCTTTTTTTTTTTACATACGGCTTGCCTGATGGTAAACAGTCACCGTAGCCTATGGACATTTGCAACACCAGGGGTGTCACTCATGCGTTGCCGAAAAATCTTCGACCCCATCAGAACCCGGTCTGTACTGGCGTTCTTACGGTGATGTCAAACAGTCTCTCGTCATAATGAAGTGTCGAAAACAAGGTGTAGCAATGTTAACGGGGAATACATTTCGCGTCTTCGGTTAATTAACAACGTAGACATAATGGCTGAATCTCTGGAGACTTTCAATCGGATACACGAACCGGATGACATGGACCCTGAGCTTTGGAGATGTTCACAGGTTAAAAATTACACAATGGGCGATTGAAAGATGTACCCTCGGGGTTTGGGATAGAAAACGGAACGGGGAAAATTGATGATATATACATAATAATTAAACAATTAAATTAAATTTTCACACTTTATTTGTATTCGGTTGTCACTCTACGAAACTCAGCAAAACTACAACTAAACAAATCCAGTGTGTCATACTGCGAGGTTAATTCGTTGAGCAAGCGCAGTGTTCGAGAGATGGGCGCATGACTACCTATATTCGTTCTACAAAAGGGCAGCGCAAACAGTCTATGAGAACGGGACCTGCAGAAGATATCTCGTTAAAAGTAATTAGCTCCAATAGAGCTGCATTTTTCCTTACACCCCCGAGCAAGCGAAACACAACCTAAAGAAGTCGGGCGTCACGTCTTACTTCAAGACTACTACTATCCAACCATGCCAAGCATTGATGCCAAGCAAAAAAGCATATTGTTTATGATAGAGCCAGCGTACAAACTTTTGTTGTAACTGCTCCACCACGAGTATATATTTGGCCTCATATGGATTCCAAATTATGTCTAGCCACAGGCGCAGATCGCCTGGTATGTTTTAAATTTTTCGCAAGTTCTATCTTTGTGGGTCCGTTCATAATAATATATATAAAAAGTATGATGCGCGCATAAAGAACAGATAGACGCAGCGAACTTAAAAATGCTTTTTAAGTTCGCTGGGTAGACGATAATAAAAAAAGATTACTATGTTGATACAAAAATAAGTCGCTTTCTTTGACAAATATGTTGTTCGTTAAACGCAAGGTGCACTCCGTGTAGTTAAGATTGACTTTGATATTAAGAATAAGCCATTTACAGCCTAGACTAATTGTATTATAAGTAATATCATACATACACATAAGACCTTATATTGTAATTGTTATTAAAAATTACTGCCAATACAATGATGATCAAATAAATGCAGCCCTAAATTTATATCATACTTAGTCTACCATAATAATTCTATGATAAATGGAATGAAAAATTAAACAAAAAGATCAAAATGCGCTATTACCAAAAATTCATAATATGTGTTCCGTATAACGATAATATAATACTCGGAGTGAATTATAATAATCGCATACAAAATATATAAAGACAATTTAAATTACCCCAAAGTTCCGTCCACGTGTATACCTTTGACAGCTCGGGTGACAGCTATAAAGAGTAGTCACAGTCAAATAGGTAACAAAACACATATTTAAAAACTGAATATATCATCTTTACTTACACATGTACGCCTTATATTGAATATTTCTGAGCAACATCCTAACATGAATTTAGTGTACATTGATAATTTCATCTCATTGTAAAAATTACCGGCAAAAATATATATATTTGAACTTACCGCTTGCTTTTTTGAGTACCAACAGCTCCATTCATTTGACATGTTTCAAACAGTCCGTGACTGTTACTTTTGCGAGAAATGAAATCCATTTTCAAATATGAATAAGAAGTTACAAATATATCACAGATAAAGATATAAAGAAAGAGTTATTTACATAGAGTTTATATGACTTATTTTTATAATTTATATTATAATTTACGTGTCGTGTATGTTACGTAGCCATTGGGTTATGGCGAGTTTCAGATGAAGACTGGAGTATAAGACGCTCGTGATCTTGCTAAATAGAAACGATAAGTATCATCAGTTACCAAATTCAATCATATGTTACTGTAAATATCTTAAATTTGTAATTTTTAATAAAAATTATTATATCTATGAATATCGTGTATTGGGATATTGTGTCTAAATAAAACTATTTTCTAAATATATAGGTCAATGTAACCTCGGTTTTAAATAAATAAATATATTTTTTAATATATCGTCGGACCTCATATGCTCACCCCGTTTATTTCGTTAAATTTACATTATAAATAAGCTACTGGTTGTTGTAACTTATGAAAGTGACAGCTGGTTATGGCCGAGAGAAAATGAAATAGAATAAACGCGGTTGAGATGTGAGCATTATGCAAAATTTATGGCATAACGCTTGCTGACCGCGTTCGTAATGATGACGTAAGAGTTACTCTAAAAGAGATTGTCGGTGTTACAAGAAAAGGCATGCTCCGTCGGTTTGGACATGTTGAAATGAATGCAAAATAACGAAACAGATACACAATACGAAAGTGAAAGGATGTAGGAGCCGAGGAAGACCAAGCCTCGCTTACGATGACCAAATTGGTTTATCAGAAGGTAATGTCAGGAGCCCTAGGAACCGGCGAGCGTAACTGAAAATATCTATAAATATTAAAGAAGCGCGTGAGTTGTGTAAAGAAGCGAGTGAGTTGTGTAAGTTTACGCTTTTCATGCGGGCATTCTACAAAAAGCACGATTTTATTACTATACTGTCATTTTATTGAAATATTGAATATTAATTTATATCAATGTAACGATTTATGTTATATATCTATTATTTATTCTATTAAGAAATTTTTGATACCAAATAATTTATGATTTGTATAAGTTTTACTTATATGTACTGGCAATGATTTTAGTCACATTGATACCAATGATCCCTGTGATTGACTTTGCCTCATGAAAACATTTGTTCACAGCCTCATAACTAGCAAAACGGACAAAACCATACACGAGTCCTGGTGGTTCCACCCTATTATACTTTACAATACAAGTCAACAATCCTATGATTTTTTCGTTCTTGAGTACCATAGTGTTTCCTGAAATAAAAGCTTCACAAAGGTATATAGCCAATGAAGCGATATTTTATGGCTTCTGTTTTTACCCTACTGTTACGTAACTTTAAAACTAGATATTAGATTACATGCTAGTCTACACATGACGACTTGGTTTTCGATGTTCCTTCTGACTCTAAATATTTCAGAGATTAAAAGCAATTGATGGTGATCGGTTTACAATCTTGTAAAATTTCATCAAATCCCATTTAGTAGTTTTCACATGTATGCGCAACAGACAAACATCTGTATCAATAGTAGAGTTCAATTGCATCAATAAAATAACCTTGTACCGTTAAGCGCATATCTAGCTCAACACTTTGAACCTATGTACCGTTCTTATTCTGTACGCATTAAGAGCCACAATCGCACTTTCAGTGTCTAGCGGGATTAGCTGTACAAGACTTCTACAATTCCATTATATGTTTAGAGTTTATATATTTGTTATAACTTATTGTTTGCCTTCAGTTCTAGCGCAGCGGAAATGCAGTACAGCAGGATATGTTCGTAGTGTGACCTTCAGGGTGGTTTGTATCACTTTCTGTCGCCCTGCCAGATAAGTGATGGCGCGTGACAGCTGCAGGCTCGCACTCGCATGATCAAGATCACGGCAAGGGCGCCGTATAGCACGCCACGCGACACAAGTGTTCACACAATCCAATCATTAACGATATATTGCCCAGTCGTGGGATCTCGACCTCACTGATAACTGAACCAAATGTGTGGATGTGAAATGAATGGATTACCGGAAGTATATCGTCTTCATAACAAACTGTAGGTACAAGGTTGAGGTGTAAGTTTCACCTGCACGTGGTGTATACTACCGAAGGGTTATATTTTATAAAAAAAAAACAGCTCAGCTGGCAAAGTATGTTACCCTTACAGCAAAATGACATCCAAATAACAATTCATCGCAGGGATTTTGTGTTTTTGCAAGGTAGTAAGGTCAAACGAAACTGGCGAGGAGTTACTCTGTTAGCAGTAGGAATAAATATGCAAGAGAATAATACTCCTTAAATTGTACGTGACTGATTTACATTTTGGCCACCTACTTATACACTCGACGTAGTACAAGAAAGTACGACACAAGTTTGAAGTCGTCGGTAGTTACCAGATAATGGGGAAATTCGCAAAATCTCTGGTTATCAGTGGTAAGGAAAACATTTATTATCGAACTTGTGTTGTCTATTTCGGACGTACAATTTATTAATAGTGTCATACATAGCTCATATTAAATAAGGTAGCTAAAACTAAATTGTATCATATGTCAATAATTATTTAAATTGCTTATTAAACATTTGCTTGTTAAATAACAGTGAATTTCTTTTTTTTAGTTGGCTACAGTTCAAAGTTACGGTAAACGGTTAAATATTTTAAATTCACATAAATAAATGCCTTTGTCAGATATAGTACTAGAAGTATGTGTACATTTTACTCGTAAATTAGTTTTTATCTCATTTTTAATAACAATCTCTCTATGTGTTGTTACGAATACACAACATGTAAATAGGTACCCGATAGAGTCAAATATTTAAAAACCATTAAACACAGACCATTGACAAATTAGATCCACTTAAGGATCTAATTTGTCAACATTTAGAACACGACACATACAATTTCTATTGGAATTAAAAAGTCGACTAACTACCTGTAGGATATTTGAAATAATAATTCACTAACCAAGTCAGCCATTTGGCTCGTCCTAGCCTATAAATACTGTAGTATCTACAGAAAACAAATGACGTAACTGATGGATTTCACTAATGATACAATGAAACTTGCTTTTCTCATCAATCTGCACAATAGGTAGTATATAATCCGCCATATTGTTAACTTTAATACCGTCACATAGCTGTTACCCGGGATAAGGGTAAGGATTGTCACGATAACTAATATCTGAATCGGTTAATGAGTTTAATAAAAATGATAGAATAAAGGAACTCACAAACATATATAGAACATGAAAACAATGCACTCCGTTTTTGGGGTCGTGTAACAATATACCAATCACTGAATTGACGAGTGTGACGAAGTGACGAGCTCGGTGGCGCAGTGGTGAAACGCGTTGTTACGCTACTTTGACACCAACGCTCGTGGGTACGATTCCCACACAGTATAAACATTTGTGTGCATGAACATGTCTGTTTGTATGGGTCTGGGTATTTTCTATGTATAATAAGTATGTATTTACAAAAAAAAATGTATTTACGTATGTTTATCAGTTGTCTAGTACCCATAACACAAGCTTCGCTTACTTTGGGGCTAGGTGGCGCTGTGTAATTTGTCCCACAATATTATATATTAATATTAAATTGAGTTCCATATTTCAAAGATTTTCCAAGTCTCTGAACGCAGTTTCGACTGAAAAAATTAAGTATTAAGAAGAGTTTAGAAGTATCGGGATAATATTTAACAGTCCTCGGGAACATGACTTCTAACTAATTTCAAACATTATTTATATTATCTTTACCGACTTTCATTAATTCAGCTTTTTCATTTTGCAATATTCGGAAATTCTTGTAAGATAGTATTTGCCACCTGACTTAATATAAAAGGTCTCGTGAAAGTTCAGGAAATTACGGACGTAGATCTTGCACTCCTAGTATCAGTACTTATCTATCGCAGTGAACTGTGTTCTAGTTGTGTATATAATGCATATTGTAAATCAGCTGTTGTCTGTTACTGATAAGGCCTGTGTCATACGAGAGCACGCCAATGTTCGGCGATAACAATACGTTTCCATAATTATTGTTGAATGACACCTTTGAAGATGAGAAACTTAATGTTATTCAGTTTCTCATTCGAGAATCTCGGTACACTATAAATTATTTGCGCTCGTTACACTCGACCACATCCAATGGAATTATCCAGCCCTGAATGTTTGCTACATTCATACATACGAGTATCATCACGCCTGTCTCTCATTAGGGTAGGCAGAGACTATGGAACGCCAAGTGAACCGATCCAAACATACATACATCTCTCGCCTCTTCCACACCCATCAACCTCTTCGGTTTCGGGTGCTTTTGATAATTTTGTTTTTATTATTCTTTTATGTTTGGTACGTCTAACTCTTCTTCTTTGGTATGTTCTTGGCAAAGCGGTCGTGGTCGTCATGCGGGAGGGTTGGAGGCAGTAGTTGTTCGCCTCAAAATGTCCCACCATCTTGTCCGATTTGACACACTTCTGGTGCATTCATACAGTGGCCTGCCTACAGCAGACTTTATCTGATCGGTTCATCGCATGGGTGACCTGCCTCGCGATCTTGAACCTCTGACTCTACCTTAGGCCACCAGGCGTTCAATAGAGTCACATTTACGTCTCGAGAAATGGCCGAAAAACTAAAGCATCTATCTTCTTCTTTTCCACTTCCCACAATGTCCTCGTCGCTGCAGCGCACAGAAATATAGGGAAAACTAGCGTTGTTACGGCCGGGGCCGGGGCTTAGTTGCTTTAATCAAGTTCTTATTCCTTCATACTTTTTCAGCTTATCCATTGCGCTTCCAGTTATCACCATATGGCTCTTTATTTCATCCACGCAGCCACCGTTGTTCGATATAAGAGTCCTAAGATATACATATATAGGAATGAACCACTTCACAGTTTGCGATCTGTGTTACATCTGGCAGGTTACTGTTAGCGCGGTCCACGATGATCGTTTTGGTCTTAGTGCGATCGATTTTTAGTCCAAACTCTAGGCTTACGCGTTCCATTCTGGGAAGAAGTTCTTCCATATGACGTTCACTAGTTGCGAACAGGGCGGTGTCGTCAGAATACCGCAGGTTAGTAATCCTGTAACCACCCACTGTTACACCGTCTGTCCAATCCTCTAAAGTGATACGCATTATGAGTTCGCTGTATATACAATGAACAAAAGTGGTAATATTATGCTTCCTTGGCGGACACCGGCTATGGGATGGAAGTTAGTCGACAGGATGTTGTCTGTCCGTACAGAGGCTGCTCCGTCTTCATACAAGCGTCTATGAAGGTGTACTAGATGTTTAGGTGTCCCCATTGCTACCAATGTACCTATTCCACAGACTAGATAAATGTTTATTAAGTGAAAGTATATATTAGTGAAGAAGTATAAGAAAGAGAGTATCGGAGTTTTATGTCTTTCTTTATTGCCGACAAAAATATACTAAAATATTTCGCAGTACGTTTCCAATAATTCATAATATTTTTAATACATAATATTACTTACAAATACAATAACAAAATTTGTTATAAATTTATTATCAATCATCCATCCGCTCACAGTATCTAAAGAATTCACAACACACATTCATCTATCTCCCGGTAAACAGGTCAAAGTCTGGTGCCGATGACAGGAGCTCGTTTGGAGTATTTATCACACGTACAATAGGTGCTTTAGAGTGAGACACGTCCGAGTTTTAAGAGGGACTGGACGGGAGTGCGTGACCTGAGGCGGTGTTAATAAGAAGAGGCATGCTCTGTTTGTTCGAACATTTTTTATACCAGTCACCTCAGTGTACGACCCGCCTGATGGTAAGCAGTTACCGGAACCTATCGACATTTGTAACACTAGGGTGCGGGTCACTCATGCGTAGTCCACGCTACGTACATATAGATAGAGTGCAATAAAAAAGAGTGAAGAAGAGAAGACGCCCCGAAAGTAGAATGGGTATAGAAGTCATGCTATGACCAACTTGCCCGGGTGTGGAGCGAGTCATGTGGCGCTCGGTTCCCTCTGCCTACCCCGCAAGGAACTTACCGGGAAAATATATATAGATAAATAGATAAAATATCACTAAGCGTCTGACTGTCAGTCTGTCCCAGGCATTTTCTCATATCTCAGTTAGAGATAGAAACGTAAAACCATACATCAACATTAATTTCTCAAATAGAACTATCTATTTCAACCCTAACTCATCCCACTGCACGGATACGTGTCTCCCTTCAACCGAAGGGGGGTTTTGAGTATACTCCACCACCCTGCTTAACTGCGGATAGGCGGAGGCCAGTGTTTTCAAGTCGCCCGGAGTCCACTTTCTTTGCTTAACGACTGTCATCTATGGACGACAGCCAGACCAACGATTTAGCGTGCCCTTTATGCACGATTTAGCGTGAAACACCGAGACGCTCGATATAGATAAAGCCATCCATAGGCTGCGGTCGACATTGCTTAACCTGCGTTTTCGATTTCAATGACACGCACAAAGACGCTATCCAGCTCTCAACGACAAAATATAGACTAGCAAATATTGATCTAATGTAAAATTCAGTAACGAGCAGTGTAAAACAAAACAACGTCATGGGGCCTACGGCATACGGCCACCTGAAGGAAAGCGGTTACCGTAACATATGAACGCTTGCAACATATTAAGGACTTAGGACTCGCTGGCGATAGCACTCGCATAACAACCCTCAACAAATTTTGTCCGCGTTTTTCTGTGAAGTGGAGGTACTTCTCCAGATGGATTGCTTTGATACACCCTGCCTTTCTTAAAAACACCTAGACCAAGACACACATGTTCATAACACAAATGTTTGTCCTGTGTGGGAATTGAACCCAATATTATAACCACTGCGCCACCGAGCTCGTCAAATAACAAACGTGACAAGCAAAGGTTACCCAGAAATATTAAATCAAGCTATACTCGTATGTCCGAAGTTAGATATGTTGCACTGCACACTGAAGTTAGATATAATGCCCGCATATTTGTAAGCAGTTTCCGAAGCCTCGAGGCTTTTATCACCACAAAGATTATCTGTGCGAAGTCGACATCATCATCAACGCGGCGACTCCGCCTAGAAGCTCCATCGTTCTTACTCGCTTGCAAAACAGCAATACAAAGGTATCGTTTTTCATTGCACTCTTCTCTAAAACGTAAGAATGATTTAGGTAGGACGTAAAAGACTATACTAATTAGAAACATCATTCATAACAAATAGCCTATATTACTCGGGGGTGATGTAGTATCTTAATGGTAAAAGAATTTCAGAATTGAATCAGTAGTTTAGCTAGATCTAGAGATTATCTCCGGCATCCAAATAAACTGTACCACTTCTTGTCGTTACTGTATATCTTTGATTAATAAACGCCGGTGTATATTGATAAATTATCTATTAAATTTAATTAATGAGAGTTTTTTGAAGTTACACTACTTTTATAAGTAGGAAAAAATATGAGTGTTTTTTTACGACATCAATATCTAAAATCGACAACACGAAGTTGGTAGACAAGCATTTTTCAAGTTTTGTTCGTGTCTATATTCTAGGTAGTTATTAAAATACTTAACAATATGTACGTGGTTTATATATCAGTACAGATAATAAATATTTATATACATGTACGAGTGTGTGTGACTTTAAATTATATACTGTGGTTAATGATATTTATTGATAAGTTATTAAATTATCGTTTCGTTTTGTAAAACAAAACAACGTAGGGAATAATTGTTTTATTAAGCCAAAGAAGTAAAACTTCTTACAATAAAGGCCTGGAGTTTTGAGAGTAAATGTGCGCGAGTATTGGACGTTCATACGTCCAATACTCGCGCACACTCACTCTCAATCCTAAAAATAACACAATTAATCAAAACTGTAAAAGGACTCATGTCCTTTTAGTTTTGATCAATTGTGTTATTTTTAGGATCACCTCGATCGATCGATCGGTAATACCGCTAACACTAGTAGCTGATTGCGAAGAATACGTATAAAAAAATTGGCCTCGTAAGGCACGAGTCACCGTAAAGTACAAATCTGCGTCGATTATATTTCGCAAGTCACACAAAACACAGTCAGACAGACGCTAATGTCTGTCATTCAATGATGAGGCAACTAATGTGCGTCGTGCAATCGGGATGTTGCACCGGAGTGGCAACTGTGACGACATCTCAAGAACTTCCTCTGAAATAATCGAATAATACTATAATCATAGAAATTTGTATATTATGATAACTCTCCTTGAAAGCAGTGCATGTTTGTAATTAACATTTGCTCGGCGTTGAAGGAAAGTTTCGTGAGGAAACATACACGTCCAAAAAATTATATTTCGTAAGAAAGATCTAACCTGATAAAGGTCTAGTTTTCCCCCTGGGTCGTGGAGGTCTGACGGCTGTCGCTTCACGCCAAGATGAGTATAATCGTCAAATGCTTAGGCTTAGGGATATGGATTAGCGAACGCCGCCAGTTCTAATATATTAGGAAACGTGATAACGCTAGGAAGAAAAAGATAACATTCCTTTAGTCTTTTACAACTTTCTTTAGGTACCTACTTAATATTTTTAGATCATCGCACTTATTATTATATAACTAGTCTGGCCATAAATAATTTTTTGAAACTTCTTTTTTTCAACTCTTTAATTATTTTGAATTTGGAACGCGTTTATTATGTTAAAACTTACTTCTTTGGATTACCCACCGTTTTACATATTTTATTTGTGTTTATTATCAAATTGGAATATAGAATGGGTTAGATAAAATAGGATTGCAGTGATTACCTTGCACAAAATGGGTATGGTGCCGTCGGTCATATTCAAGACACTTCAAAAGCTTGGTTTCAGACGTGTGTTCGTATATCGTTCTATCGACAGATATACCAACACTTCCTATGTTGAAGACCATAAAAGATCTGGGCAACCGCGTGCTGTTAAAACTAAAAAGACTTAATGCTGCTAAAGCCAGAATCCCTATAGTGGAAGAGAGTGGATCGTACAAAACGCCTTCTGTCCCGATACGCACGTATAGCAATATCCTCTTTCCTGATGAAAAAAATTTCATGATCGAAGAGCACCTCAACAAGCAAAATGACAAAGTGTACGTATACACACAGTTCTAAAGAAGCCGCCCCAACTACTCAAGCCTGGCTCGAAACCAACGTTTTGGGTTTCATAAAAGCTGAAGACCAGCCCTCGTCTATCCCAGATCTGAACTCCTTGAACGACACGCCTACATTGTGTCTCTTAAGAAATCTCTGGAGCAAGCAGTGGCTAAATTTCCGATGGAAACAGTGCGTAAATCCACAGATTCACCAGACAGATTAAAGGCCCGTATAAAAGCTAAAAGCGGCCATTTCGAATAGAATCATTATTTTTTATTTTTTGCTGAGACTTCTATAAATATGTACATATAAGTTTTATTAAGATTACATTACTTCATAAAAAAATAAATGCATATTCATTTGTAACAGAACTTATGGTCGGACTAGGAACGTATGGACTACAATTCATTGCTGAATTGCTGATTTTTTTAATGATGAATTGATTTATTGTGTAACTTACACAATAAATCACTTTCCACTTGTTCGTGGTGTTCACTTTCCGATAAACTATGGAATCAAATTTAAAACAATAAAATTCAGGCTATGAATCATTTAGGTAATTGGTGATTCTTTGAAACTGAGTAGATATAAATTATTTTCTGCCTATGGAAATGATGTCCATTTGTATGCATGAACGTGTCTGTTTGTCTTGGTCTGGATGTTTTAAGAGGGGTAGGGCGCATCAAAGCAGCCCGTCTGGGGAAGTACCTCCACCTCACAGAAAACCGCAACCAAATAACAACTCTTATTATTATTATATGTATATATTATTATCTAATTACTGGAAGCCTTAATTGTGTTAGGTACTTATAGTTTTTTTCTCATTTCAATTGAATAGTGTTGATTTTAAGGTATTTTGCATAATACGAGGTAGTATTCGAATTACAAATTATTTACATGAGGTAATCCAGTGTTATTTCCCGCCATACCCAAACACCGATATGACACATTAAAGAACATAAAAAATACAACAAGTTTCACATTTTTAGTTCAAGTCACGGAACAGTTAAAGCTCATATGAAGGAGTGTAGAAAATTGACATTTACGTATATAATATTTACAATTAACCATATCGTTCAATTACAAATATTAAGAAGTTACTGGCACACGTCAGAAAGTCATAGAAAGGGCAGTCGTAGATTAGAAAAAATCTGCCAAGTGCGAGTCGGACTCGCGCACGAAGGGTTCCGTACCATTATCTATAAAACAGCAAAAAAATCACGCGTCTTGTATGGGAGCCCCCCTTAAATATTTGTTTTATTTTAATTTAATTATTTATTTTTAAAGTGGATATATAATTAAATATTCTGTGAATATTTCAAGCGTCTACCTGTTGCCGTTATCAATATCGAGGAAAAACGAGCAAAAAAAATCACGTTTGTTGTATGGGAGCCCCCTTAAATATTTATGTTATTCTATTTTTTGTATTTATTGTTATAGCGGCAACAGAAATACATCATCTGTGAAAATTTCAGCCTGGTGACAGACGGACGGACAGACGGACGGACGGACGGACAGCGGAGTCTCAGTAATAGGGTTCCGTTTTACCCTTTGGGTACGGAACCCTAAAAACACACCCACCCACCAACAGTGCTGGTGACACGCACTGACGAAATGTAACAACTTGTTTGTGTTCACTACTATTGCTACATCTTTACGTCAAGTCCCTTACGGAGTAGGCAGAGAGAAACATTGTTTGTTTACATATGATTGGAAGATGCATATTTCGAACTATATACACTACGAAATATGTACGTACAGATAGTAGATAGTATTCCCAATTGAAAGTGTTAATCCGTCAATAATTTGAAAATTAAGGCTCATTCTGTAACAAGTAGTATTCACTATTGAATTAATTATCGGGACAGGTCTACCACTCATTCCCACCACTGTGTCTCCTGTGTAGCCAGAACTAATAGCAGCGAACACCAAACAGGCAATGAACAGTGAAGTTCATTGCTGTCCCGTGGGTTAAAACTACAGCTGCCTTAGAACACAACAAATTTAATCGAAAGAAAATTGTAGGAGTAGGACGTTTTGGAATTGACTTCCCCTCTTGATAAAGTGAGAGACAGCAATATGACAAATAAGGCATTTAAAAACCTCAAAGAGATAGCCAGTCAAGTGAAGCTCAACTGCCACCACCACGGTTTACAAATATCTGACACTATTGGGACCTAAATTGTGAGTTGTTACGTAACACATCGATTCCAATAGATTGCAGAACCTGGTAATTCTCCCTTGTTGCCACCAAATCAGAATAGTATACTACCCCGGATGTGACATGCATGGAATTTAACATACTGTCCCGTAGTGAATTAATTATAGAATAATTATTTAATCATAAGTAATAATAACTGGTGTATATTGTAAATATAGGTATATTCAAAAATTGTATCTTCTGTCTGATAACCGTCATTGACGCTAATAAAAGATCTTGTATTGAGTGTTTCTCTGTACGAATCCTACTTCGAGATAAACTATTGGCGATTAGGATGGGATGTTCAAAAATTATATATTTCATTATTTTTTATAAAAGATTTGTATTCAAATGTTAAAAAAATATTTATATATATAGTATGCGCAAAGTAAATTTATTTAGTAAGTCCAATTGAGTTCAGTTGATGGAGTAAGAAATAATTAAGTATTTTATAACTGAACTTTAATAATAAACTATAAGTACTCGTATGTACTTATGTCTTACGCAAAACAATAGTTCAGAAAAAAAATATTATGTTTGAGAACATATTTAGAGATTATCTATGTGCATAAACCAAATCGTTTCGAGTACTGCATGGATCCCAAAATACCAAAAATATCAAAAAATAATCTAAATATCTTGACGTGTAACTCTTTACACGTCAAGATATTTTGCAGATATTTTATCTGTACGGTATCAGCCATATTGTGTGTTTTTTCTATAGTGGCCAATCTAGGGATTCAGACGCTACCCCAGACAGGAATAGTGTCACATACACGGTGCTGAGAATGTTTGCGCCTGCGGCATTACACAATGCTCTCATAATGAACATAAGTTTTCTGATTCAATTCGCAAACATTCCTTAACATTTGTCATTGATATGAAGTAGATCCAAAGGCTCGATACTTTGATTGTTCTGTAACACTTATGATTGCCTTCTAAATTTTTTTTGTATTGTGTTTATTTTCTTCTAGCTGTTTAGTTTTATTCTCGTTTTAATTTATGAAACAAGTTTGTTAAAAAAATTATGTGTCGTACTTTCTTCGTTTTGTCATCAGGATGTTTTTTTTTAAGATCTGAATGTAATTTATCTCGATGTCATACATCGAATGAACCCAGGAGTTGTCTATGGTTTATGTGTATTGATTCGGGTAGCCTTTTTCTCTTCGGTGGGTTTTTCGCTGAAGTGATTAAGGAGTTGAAAGTATCTACAGATATATTAGCATCCTCTATCTCTTAGTACAGTGTACTGAATTTGATTGAATCTTTATACTACCACGCCTAGGAATTCAATCTAGATCATAAATAACTCTATGATAAGTTGTTCTGAACTGTTATTCCATTGTGATTGTTATCTGTTGCGTTGTTTTAATAATTTGCAGTAGATAATGCCACCTTAACTCGATTTTATACTTTCCATTTTTTACTCCCCTTTATTGTAGCAATAATAACAATAATTCATCTATTATTCTTAAATAAATAATAATCTGTTTCACTTCGAATTGTATGACGTAAGAGAGTTTGTCTGAAAGGGAGTATAGTATATATATAGTTAGGATAAGAAAAGGCATGCTCCGTTGGTTCGGATATGTAGAAAAATTCAGGATGAAAGAATGACGAAACAGATATACAATACTGAAGTAGAAGGATATAGGAGTCGAGGAAGACCAAAACTAACCCACCATGACCAAATTGGCCATGATTTATCAAAATGCGATGTCAAAAGCCCTAACGTGCATGACAAGAGCTATGAATGTTAAAGAAGCGAGCGAGGTGTGTAATGGCGCTCGTTTCTCTCTGCCTACCCCGCAAGGGACCTGGCGTGAAGATATACATACATACGTCCTATTGCATTATTGTACTGACGGCAAAATAATTAATCCTGAACAATGGCTCAAGTGCCTGACATCAATATGATCTAGTAGTCTTTTCACGTGTTAGTCACCAAGTAAAGTTCAGACTGGTCTGAGAGACACGCAGTCTACATTGAACAGATCGAAGTAGATCAAGAGCGCGTTTACTAAGAACGACCTCGGCCACAAATGTTAACTAATTACATATACGAGTACTTCATAACTCGACTTATGTTGTAACGATAAATATTAATCAGCTAATACAAAATGCATTGCTGCAGATAGCAGGATAAATCATGGCGTTTCAAAAAAGATGATGAATATGGCTCAATGTATTATGTTGATTGAACTATCACGTCTCGCATCTGTTTCATAGCGTAACGAGGCAACTAACTTTATTGTTTTACACTGCTATGGTGACAAATAACTACAGGCGTAAGGCCTTTCCTATTCTTAGGGTTAACTTGCAATTTTATCATGCTTTGGTTTTTCGATTCACTTTCCAATACCAATGCTCGATATGCTGGTAGATTGATGGAAAAAGGAATGAAAACTATCAGAAATTAATAAGCACAATGATTATAAAAATATGTAAGGTTTTTTTATACAACATCCTGAGGCATGTTGACGCGTTCGGTGACGCAGTGGTTAGTAATGCTACTTTGACACCAACGCAACGCTCGTGGGTTCGATTCCCAGACAGGACAACATTCTTGTGCATGAACATACATCCCTGGTCTGGGTATTTTTAAGAGATACCTCTCTTCGGGTACGTCAAAGCTTTTACAGCAGAGATGGCATCGCGCGAACGATACTTAATGTATTGCAGGCGTTTATAGGCTACGGTAACCGCATTATATCAATACCTAGTGACCTAGTTATTTAATAGGTATATATGCCCCTATTTTTAGTTAGTATGTAAGTATTAGCATTAGAAAATTACGACTTAGTGTGTCATTTGAGTTTTATATATTCAAAATATTTTTGATTTTTATATATTCAAAATATGTATTCATTTTTTAGGGACACGTAAGTGTCTCCGCCAAGTCGAGCGCAGGCAAGAGAATGGGTATTATAAATACAAAGTTTTATAGATTTGAAAATAGTTTATCATCTTTGTTGTGACATTAGGTAGTATTCTAATTTAAAACAACTGATTGCGTCAAATCAGTAATCTAATAGCTTAATGCTACAAGTTAGGTAAACATTTAATTCCGTGTTTAAGAACATTCGAGAAAAACAGACTATAAAATTAAGACGTAATTCAAGTACATTGGTAAAAAACTTAATTACTAACAAACAAAAAGTCTTGTGCGAACCGGATCAATAGTATTCGTCATAAGGGGATGTTAACATTGTGTGCTTAGGGCTCACCACTATACTAAGAGATATATATAAGAGAGGTGGGGCGCATCAAAGCTACCCGTCTTTTTTTTAAATGGGACAGGCCCACCACTCTTTCACACCACTGTGTCTCCTGTGTAGCCAGAATTAACAGCGGCGACCACCGAAAAGGCAATGAACAGTGAAGTCCATTGCTGTCCAAAGCTATCCGTCTGGGGAAGTACCTCCACCTCACAGAAAACCACAGCCAAATAACAACTCCCTAGAGGGTTGTTGTATTCCTGCGTGTGATTGAGGTCTCCAGTAAGCTCCTAAGGCTGTGTTACCAGCAGAGATGGCATCGCGCGAGTAATACTTAATGTATTGCATGCGTTTTTAGGCTACGGTAAGCGCTATATATCAGGTGGGGCCAATGCTTGTATGGCTCTGGACGTTGTATAAAAAATAAGATACTTACGCAAATCCAACCTTACAGTTCATGCAGAACTCCGCCAATTGGCAAACGAATCTCTGGTGTAGAGCACAACTAGGTACTTAAGGAAGCTAGCCTAATGACGCCTGGTAGAAGTCTGCCGCTAAATAACTGTAGCCTGTGGTGCTATCGACAAAGCTGCTTGTTTGTCAGATAGCTGGATTAATTTGCGCCGGCAACAGGTCATTTGTTTTGTGTTTCATATAAAAC
Source organism: Pyralis farinalis (assembly GCA_947507595.1). NCBI lineage: Eukaryota > Metazoa > Arthropoda > Insecta > Lepidoptera > Pyralidae > Pyralis > Pyralis farinalis. The sequence continues at coordinate 8,236,398 of OX382270.1, forward strand.
TTAGCATCGTTGCCTGAACCCTAGTCTATACGATCACACATAACTTCCAGACGCGGAAAGAAGAAGAGTGACCGTGAATGTGGAGAGGAATATAACCACATATATGTATATAGTAAGTGGTATTTTTATTCTGTAGATTTGAGTAATCACAAGTTTCATTGTTGGCATGCTAAAAAACAATATAATTTGATGAACGTAAACCCAAACTCGAAACATTTCGTTACGCCTCCATCATGGGTTTCCCCAGGGACTACAACATGGGGTTCTTCAAGAAAGGTATGAAGAGAGGATTGACAACTGTTAGACACTGTCGTTGCTATAACTGCGTACTAGGTAGATCGTATGCTTGTTTGCCACCTAACTGGCATAAAATTGTAATAAATCAGTAGAAAATTAAGAGCCCGATGCCGTCTTGGCCGCCTGATGTAAAACGGGTACCGTAGCCTATTAACGCTTGCGATACATTAAGTATCACTCGCGCAATGCCTCCTCTGCTGCTTACACAACAATTCTTACTGGTGACCTCACTCACAGGAGGAGCACAACAACCCTCTAAGAAATTGTTATTTGGCTGCGGTTTTCTGTGAGGTGGAGGTGCATTGATGTGCCCTACCTCTCTTAAAACATCCAGACCAAGACAAACAGGCATGTTTATGCACACAAATGCTTGCCTTGTGTGGGAATCGAACCCACGAGCGTTGGTGTCAAATCGCTTCATTCACGACTGAGTCAAAGTAAACTCGCACTTTCAGCAATGTCGACTGTAACCTGTTCATGGATGTGCTTATTTTTCTCAGAGGACCCATTAAGCAGCCGGTCCCGACTATTGCTGATTGTTTACAGTCATTAAACAAAGTCAGTGGCCTTCAGTAGGGTTACTCTTGACAATCCAATTCCAATGTCAAAGATTGCGGTAATATTTTATACCTAACCTTCACTGTAATTTGGTCAACATGCGATTGAATTAGTGTCTAAATATACAATCGCAGATGAAGATTAAACTTATCTGGTGCTCCTGTCGTGATTTAAGAACTTAATTCCAATACAGATTGGTTTCCAGAGTAACCCTACAGGTGGCTTGAAAACAGTGGCCTTCGTCAATGGAGCTGAGAACTCTCCATACCTGTAAATTTTTTACATTACGTCCGAAGGCATTTAAGCACTGATGTAAACGCTGTCAATACAAAAAGTATCACTCGCGCGTTGCAAAATCAGCAACTTCCCAGGAGCTACATGTAACCTCACTGACTAAGAATATAATACCCTCCATGGAGTTATTATTTTGGACGCATTTGCGATGGAGGTACTTCCCCAGTTGAGCTGTGAAAAATGCTATTTTAATTAATCCATACTATCCATATTTGGCATTCGGGACGACCTTTTACCGAAATGCGCATTTATCAGGTATCAAACAAGTATACGGCCTGCCTTATAAAAACATATACCTTATCCTTTGAATTTGCAACCTAAGACGTAGCGCTTACGTATTGCAAGTTTTAATAGGTTACGATAACCACTTTGATTAGGTGGGCGGTATGCATGTATGTTTCCCGACATTGTGTAAAAAAAAAATTAAGTACTTTAATTCTGGGGTAGGTGCTCTAAACAGACCGCGACAGATTGACAAAAACTTTAGTATGCTAGACGGCGACCTCATCATTGTTCTCTGTTATTAAGACCAAGGAGACCACGGTCTGATAACTAAATATCTAAATATTTATTTCTGGTTCTCACTTCTGATCAGATTTTATAGACTTCACGCATCAGGCGAGGGTTGTGTCACAATAATAACTAGGAGGTTAAATAGCACAAGACCGAAACCCTCTGTGGGTCGTGGTGGGAAAAGCTGGAAAGCGACATCGATCCGGTCCGGGTTTTTTTGTAACATTCGTGTTTGTACGAAACCTGTCACACAAAAAGAGATAAGCACCTTGCTAAATTGCGTCCGCTTTTTAACCGACTTCAAAATAAGGAGGATGTTATTCAGATCCTCTGTACGTATATAATTTTTTTTATGTATTTCCGGCACAGCTTCTTTGTTTATGTACCGATTTTATTATTTTTTTCGTTCGATAGTTTCTGGATTAAGACTGTATGAACTAGATTATTTACAAGTGATTAAATACTGAATTAATTACTTCATAGATTTTGACAATATTTTAAATAATATTTTGAATACAAAATAACCTATGCACTTATTGGAAGTAAATTCATTCATTGTATCGTAATTTAGTCAATCGCAATATATAAATAATTTTAGATGTAAGTTGCTTTGCCCTACCAGGGTCCATGTTGGGTATTACATATATTGTATTCGATTATAAGAACTACTGTGTACAAGATGAAATGCAAATAAAGAACTTGGACTATAGCTTCAAGTTGGTTCCATCTTAATTTCATTAGTTTTGGAGTTTCCACTTCGGAGATACACCAGAAAAATCTTCAAAAAAATAGGAAATTTATAATGACTGAGGTATTGCTAGGTTTATAACAATCCTAAAATAGACAATGGCGAGTGAGGTATGTAAGGATCGTGTCTCTGCTAAGCCAGCAAGGGATTTGGTGTGATGTTATACATACATCAAGGAACAGGCCGGAATTGGGCTACGAAGGACATTTTTTTAATGGATTTCTTGTAACATTTATATTTGTATGCAACCATACAAATATAAATGTTACAAAAAAATCCATCCCGGATCTCTGCCGCTTTCCCGGTTTTCTTACCTTTGTGGGTTTTCGCTTTTAGATCAATTTAGAAATTATTACTAACACTTGCGTTAGAAAATTAGCAGTAAGTGGCACGCTACACATAACCTAAGTGACCAGTCTATTCGATGGACCAGCCGGGACTGTTTTGAACGCAAACTTCGTTTAGATTCGGTCTGTTAGAGACTTAGACCTTTCAATGAAAGGTCTAAGGTTAGAGAGTGTTGATTAAGACGTCGCGATTACGAATATTTCTTTGAAGTTATTCTGCCATTTTTTCTACACGTTGGAAGGCATACAAACGTACGGCCCACTTGATGTAATGTGCCTATGAACGCTTGCAATACTTATTGCTCGCGCGCTGTTAGTAGCCTATGAACGCTATTATACGCGCTGTTACCCCTACTGCTAACATAGCAACTCCTCTGAAGCTTTCTGATAGCCGTGATTTTCTGTGTGGTGTTTCGCTACTCGGGATGCGCCTTTGATTTTGATTTGATGCGCATTACCTCTCTTAAAAACACCCCGACTAAAACATATTCATTCACACAAATTTTTGTCCTGTGTGGGAATCGAACCGCGTTGGCGTAGAAGTAACGTTACTAACCACCACACAACCGAGCGCGTCTAGATACTTTACTGCTGGTTATATACTACGGAAAGCGAAAACAACAAATTCCCAATGCACTCTTATTGGTCACGCAGCATCATCGCAGATCATAGCAGATCACGCTCGACTCTGGAAGTTCGAATGTGCCTTCTATTGCGTACGAGGTAGGGCGCATCAAAGCAGCCCATCTGGGGAAGTACCTCTTCCTCACAGAAAACCGCAGCCAAATAACAACTCCCTAGAGAGTTGCTGTGTTCCTGCGTGTGAGTGAGGTCACCAGTATGCTCCTAAGGAGTTGCTGTGTAAGCAGCAGAGTCTCGCGAGTGATAATTAAGATATTACAAGCATTAATAGGCTACGGTAACTGCTTCACATCAGGTGGACTGTATGCTGGTATGCCTCCCGACGTTGTATAAAAAAAAGAAACGATATAAAAAAGGGTACAAAGTCAAAGCGTCGTACCTGACATACACTTATCTGTACCATAGTAACTGTACCCACCAGTTCCCACAATAGGTGACTCATTCGTTGATGTTTTGTTCATTATTATCACGATATATTCATGTACTATTATAATTGTTTAGTGTCGTTAGTATATTATTTGGTTCGGACATGTAGAAAGAATCCAAGATGAAAGAATGACGAAGCAGATATACAATGCAATAGTGGAAGGATGTAGAAGCCGGGGAAGGCCAAGACTTACCTACCATGACCAAATTGGTCGTGTTCTATCAGAAGGTGTTGTCAGGAGCCCTAGAAACCGGCGAGCGTGCATGAGAAGAGCAATGAATGTTAAAGAAGCGAGTGAGATATGTAAGGATCGAGTCACGTGGCGCTCGGTTCTCTCTGCCTACCCCGCAAGGGATTTGGCGTGAAGTTATAGATAGATAGATAGAGTCGTTAGTATTCAATGTGTGTACTTAGTGGACGATATCTATTGTTTTTTCATATTACGGCAACTTATTTATTACAATGTTAGTAAAATTATTATATGAAGTCTCACGATGAACCCCCCTAATATTATGTTAATAAGCCGCACTCTGTTTTAGTTTATAAATATGCACTAATACACTAATTTATATCGTAATGTTCCGAAAAATGAAGTGCCAAAATTCGGCCAAGTGCGAGTACCTCCCCCCGGATCATATGATAATAAAAAAATATTAAAATAAAATGCATGTGACAATTTTTTTAACTTTTTTATTTTTATTTATTGTCACAGAGATCGGAGTGAAATTAAAAATCATAGTAACACACTTTTTTTTTTCACATAGTTCGAGCGAGAGTAGGTACTTTCGCAATTTCTGATGCCTGTTACGGTTCAAAAAATACATCCCTCTGCAGATGATCGGACAAATAGACATAGGGATAGACAGCGGGGCGATAGTGTGGTGTTGGCATCCTTTGAGTATTAAAAAAAAGTTACACATGTGGCCTCATCTCGATAAATAGATAATATAAATGTTTTGTTCGACTCACAAATATATAATGAATATACCTTATCTGAATATAAAAATGTATGTAATCACTCCTGTCACTACTTCTGTAAAACAAGCTTACTTCACGAGAGATGAGACTTGAAAATAAGTTTAAGTAATTGTTTAATCAAATTTATCCCATAATGTTAGTTTGTCACGTATGTACAAACGTATAAACCTGACATTTAAGGATAGTTAACTATATAATAAGCGATATAAATTGGAAAATTCGTCGTCGAAATTGCGTTGAGAGTACAAGTGTATCGGTTTATATTTAAATTTACTGCGAGAAGTGCAAAGGATATTTTCTTTCTATCTAAACACATTGGATTGGTGAAGTGTCAAAGTTGCGTAAAAACAAGAAAAAACATTTATCGTTTACTTAACTATAAAGTACATCGTGAAATATTGCTGTCTTTATCTGGCATCGCGTCTGCTGGTCGTGGCCGCGGGGTGACTTCACTTCACCTCCTTTCGGCGAAGGACAGCATCTTATTTTTCATCCTCCTCGCGCTAATAGAACCAAATTGGCACACACACACACGATGGCCCTTCCACTGCAACGTACACCGCCGAGTAGGTTCTCATCTGATCCAAATATACCGTCACTATCCGATAATGAGAATAATACATTCAATATACGTAAAATAAATGAGCGTACTAAAAGGAAACAGCCGGAATATGATTCTACATCCATTGAGGAGAGATTTGATCGCCATCTATTGGAGTGGGACAAAAAAATGACCGATTGCATCAAGGACACGGTGAACTCGATAATTTCCATTGAAATGACAAAAATCGCCTCAGTGTTAAACGAAATTAATGCGAACATGAAAAAGCTTACCGCTGACAATATTAATATAAATAAATCATTAACGGAAACGAATAATCGATTGAATGAAATGGAAAAGTTCTTAAATTTCTCTTCGGAACGACAGGATCAGTTTGATAATCGTCTAAAAGTTGCAGAAAGTAATATTACGTACAACGCTCGCCTGGCGGATCAGATTAATACACTTGAACAAAAACTATCACTGGTTGAACAGCAATCCAGGCAGTGCAACATGGAACTATCGAATTTGCCTGAGCGCCGAGGTGAGAACCTGTTAAACATCATTGAAAATGTTGGTAACGTTATCAAATACCCCATAAAGCCGTCGGACATCGTAGCGATTCATCGAGTGCCCCACGCCAATCAAAAAAACCTGCGCCCTAAAAATGTCATTATAAAATTCACTACTAGAATGCTTCGGGATAACGTGTTATCTGCTCACCGTGCTACTAAGGGGTTGGATTCAACTAAGTTATCGATAAGTGGCCCGCCGACCACCATATATATTAATGAGCATCTCACACTCAATAATAAAGTGTTGTTTCGACAATGCCGTGAGGCGGCGAAAAAACAACAATTCAAATATGTATGGGTCAGGCATGGCACCATTCTGGTGCGTAAATCCGATACCTCTCCAGCCCTGGCCATCCGCTCCCTGCAGGACATCGAAAAAATTAAGTGATATTTGGCATGAATGGATAGTGGTTACGATTGAGTGCGGACTGTGTAATCTTGTAAAAATGATATGCAAGTGTATAGGCGTATCATATAGTTTAAATTGCAGAGTAAGTACGCAGTTGGATAAGCTGAGTCGTCTAATTGCTTTAACGTTTTTGGTGAAAGTATATTCGAGACCGATAAAGTTAAATTTAACTACCAATAAAAAACAAGAGACTATATGCTTCTGTTATACTTTACATAGTTTCTATAAGCGCAACTATGGCTCCTCTATAAATAGTGTAAATGATCTCTTTATTATCTTAAAAACGGGTTCAAGTGGATATTATATGTTATTAATGAAAGTATCCTCGAAACTTATAAACTTTAATTTGACCGTATACAAAAAACTAGAGTGCATGTACTATTGTTATACTTTATGTAATCTGTATAATCCTATTTATGAGCCTTCAATGAAGTGTGTATATTATCTTATTTTTACGTTAATGGGCTCAATTGGGTATCGAATATTGTTATGGAAAGTATGTACGGAACTTATAATCATTAATTTAGTTATATATGCAAAACTGGGGAATTTACATCGTTATTATAAATTACACATTTTGAATGAACGTAATTACCACTCTTCTATAATGTATGGTATCTCGATCGTGTTTATTTGTACGTGTTGGGTATGCGTCGCCGGATGGGCTCAGTCGTATAAAATATTTTTTGTTAGTATTTTGATTGAATCTCATTTTTATTGCCCAAAACTTACAAGCAGAGTTGCCTATGCCATTGAGATAGAGGTAGATACTGACAAATTAATAATAAATATAATAATATCAATATTAGTGTCATATAAAAATTATGCAATAATAGTAATATTTATTTATATTTTAACCCTCACTCTTGATGAATAGCATGAATAGTCATATTATATCAGTTTTTTACCAAAACTGTCGAGGACTGAGAACGAAGTTACATACTTTGTATATTAATGTACTATCACATAACTATGATGTTATCATATTAACAGAGACCTGGCTTCATGAACATATATCTGATGGAGAATTTATGGATTCTCGATACCGAGTATTCAGATGTGACAGAAATCGTGTTAGTAGCGGGAGGAGCGACGGCGGCGGCGTGCTCGTGGCGGTAAGGCGCGAGCTGGCCGCGACAGTGCATGTGCCCGCCGCTGCCGCCGCCGCTGCACCCGCGGCGCACTCACCGCTTGTTGACCATGTCCTAGTCGAAATACGGTCTCGTAACTACTGCTGCGTAATAAGTGCCGTTTACATGCCGCCAAATTTAAATTCAGAAATTTACAGGTTACACTTTGACTTTCTCTCTTATATACTACAGTCTGCGCATGTAACGGAGTTTATTATAGCGGGCGATTATAACCTGCCGACTCTGCAATGGTATGACTGTGGAACTTATTTAAAACCCATTATATCTAGTAGTAACTGTCTGTCAAACAAACATTTGATTAACTTATTATATATACTAGATGGCTATCAGATAAACAAACATAGAAATAGCAAAAACCGAATACTTGATTTATTTATAACTAATATTAAAAGTATTTCTACGTCACTTGCTCCAACTCCATTGGTGCAACCTGATGATAATCATCCGCCATTCTATGTACAATTACCACTGAATAATTACTGTATACATAGAAGTAGTACATCTAGAACAGCACTTAACTTCAACAAAGCCAATTATGATCTTATAAATGAAGATATTTTAAAAATTGATTGGAAATTATTATTCAAGGATTGTAACGCTGAAAACTCAGTATCTCTTTTTTATGAACAAATTTACAGCATTATAAAGAAACATGTTCCAACGATAACAATAAGAACTTCTAGTTTTCCTATCTGGTTTACGCCTGCTTTAATTCACATATTTAAAAATAAAAACACAGCTTGGGTCAAATGGAAAAAATACAAAAATAAATCAGATTACGAAACATTTTCATTATATAGAACACGTTTTAAAAAAGAATCAACTAAATGTTACAAAAATTATATGGAAACTGTTGAAAATAATATTCATAATAATATTAAGTACTTTTGGACATATGTTAATAATATAAAAAGGACAGTAGACATACCTGACAATGTTACATACAATGACCTTATTGCAAATAATTCAGGTGATGCATGTGAACTGTTTTCTGCGTTCTTTAGTTCAGTGTTTAAGCCTAGTAATGTTACAAATGATTTTGACATTAATAACATACCTGACAATCATAATTCAAGCGTGAACCTGAGTAATTTGGAAATCTCCCTAGACGATATTCTAATGGATCTAAGTAATTTAGATATTTCTAAGGGTCCAGGTGTAGACAACATACCACCTATATTTTTTAAATCAACTGCTCACACAATCAGCCAGCCCCTACATTATATTTTCAATCTCTGTCTACAAGAGGGAACATTCCCACGTTTATGGAAATCGGCTCGTATAGTTCCTGTTTATAAGGATGGAGATAGATCCAATGTGGAAAATTACCGACCGATTTCTATTCTGTGTACTCTGTCGAAGCTTTTCGAAAGACTTGTTCATAACAAGCTATATCCTATTATTCACAACGTCATCATTGAACAACAGCATGGCTTTGTTAAAAAACGATCTACCACTACAAATTTGATGGTGTATGCATCATATCTCTTTCAAGGTATTGATGCAAATAAACAAATCGACAGCATATATACAGATTTTCGGAAAGCCTTCGATAGTGTCGACCATAAGCTGCTATTAAGTAAACTAGCATACAATGGCATAAGGGGTAATATGTGGCGTTGGTTTAAATCGTACATTTCAAATCGAACTCAGAAGGTAGCTATAAGAGGTTACGAATCTAAAACGATTCCAGTAACGTCCGGGGTCCCGCAGGGATCTATTTTAGGTCCAATGTTATTCATCATCTTCATAAACGACGTAATATCATGTTTCAAATATTGTAATTTCCTTTTGTATGCGGATGATCTAAAAATCTATCACACTATTGACAACCCTAATGATCATATTAAATTCCAGTCTGATCTTGATAATTTTTCAATATACTGCATCAATAATAAACTGAGCCTGAGTGTTAACAAATGTAAATCTATCACATTTACAAAAAAAAGACAAATTAGCAAATACAGCTACAATATAAAAGGTATCCCATTGGATAATGTTAATCTTATTAGAGACCTAGGAGTCACACTTGATGCCAAGTTACACCTTGACGTACATGTCGACAAAATTATAAGTAATGCCTTCAAAATGTACGGTTTTGTCATGCGTACCTGTGAAAAATTCACTCGACCTTCTTCTTTTATCTGCCTATATAATTCTCTAATTCGTTCGCAGCTGGAATACGCTGTGCCCATTTGGAACCCATTGTACACTAAATACGTTCAGGCCCTTGAAATTGTTCAAAAGAAATTTTTAAAATCTATGCATTATAAATGTTACCGTTCCCGCTTATCATATGAACAACTGCTTAATAGATACCAGCTTTTAAAGCTTGAGCAGAGGCGTACACAGTTGGAAGCCATGTTGTTATATGACCTGTGCCATAATAGATACGACTGCATTCCCCTAATTAACCAAATATGTTATAGAATACCTACTAGAACACATTGTCGAACTGCATGTCGACTGTTTGCAATCTCGCGTTGTAGAACTAATGCAGGAAAACGATCACCTATGTATCGACTGGTACAAGAATACAACGCGACATTCAATGCAGTCGACATCATATCAACACCACCCAGTTTATACAAAAAAATGTTGATCAATATCTTGTCCCCCTTCTAAATCCATTATCTGAATTACTTTTACTTCTTTTTTATAAGTTATAAAAAAGATTTTTTTTTTTTTTAAGTTATAATAGAATATATCTCAACGAATATGAACATAGTTTGATGTGTGGTAAACGGTGTTGGTGTCAAAATTGTTATTATTCTTAGTCTAAGCTACTTTGTATATTCTTATTTTGTCACTGTTTGTTTACCCCAATAAATAGAAAAAAAAAAAAAAAAAAAAAAAAAACAAGATCTTTTAATTGAGCAAGGTGTTAAATAAAAGCTTAGCTATTTGCTTAGAAAAAGTACCTACATGTCTTAAAATTAAATACACTTTGTTTTACCGACATAATAAAGACTACCAAATAATAAAATAAATGCAATTTGATCTAACCGGCTTTGTGTGCTTCCGCCACCAATGCCATGGCAGCGTCGGCATGTTGCATCTACTAACTGTAGTGGGTGGGCGTCGGCCACGGCAGCGTCGGCATGTTGCATCTACTAACGGTAGAGGATGGGTGCCGGCCGGCGTTAGTTCGCATGAACTAATTGGTGGCGGTAGCACACAAAGTAGGTTGGATCAAATTGCATGTAAATTTGACTTTCGCAAAATAACACCTGAATCTATTAACTAATAAAATTAATGTTTGTTTTTTCGTACTTTGTGCGCTACTATAAATAACGTTTGTGAATATTGCTCGCAGATGCAGGAAAATTTTAAAATAAACAATTCAAATAAGTTTTATTTTTCAATTTTCTTCTACCCTAAGGTTGTCTGGAAGAGATTGCTATGCGATAAGACCGCCTTCTGTACTTTAATTATACGTTAATTTCCTGTATTTTATTTTATTCCTGTGTTTTATGTGGTACAATAAAAACGGCACGCAATGCGTCGAGTACTATATTTTTAATCAATTGTATCCCATAGACCACATGCATATCATATCAATATTTTCTGATTTGTAGTAGAGCCCTTTTCTTACTTTTATTTGAATTTTACTCACTCCATGCATGTCGATCGTATCGATGACCTCAACGCATATAGACTATAGACCGCTTTGAGATTCAATAGTCTTTACGATTATATTCGCACTGAATGGGGTATCAATCATAGGTAATTATTTACGACTAAACGTGTAATTAATTTTATTATAAATGAATCACACCACTCTATTCCCGTAAGCAAATGATCGGTTAAATCGTAAAAAAATAATTAATGTCAAAATTGGGGGAAAACTTTAACAATGATGTAAATTCTTTATGATGTTGCCAAATTTTCCCCATTTCCGACTAAAATGGGTATTTAATAGTAATTATGAATTTATTGTATTCTATAGGGACACTTACTGCAAACGCCTGTCAAAATATTAATAGAAAAATATGTTCTATTCTAGGAAACCTACCCCAGGTTTTTGAGAAAAAATACACAAGAAAAACACCAAACAACAAACAGAAAAACACAGAGGAAGCCAGCACGTCCAAGAAAGTATATTTCAAAAGATGTGTGCCCTAAGAAATGTCTGATTTTCTCCCTGGGTTATAAAGGTATAACGGCAGTTGCTTCGTCAAATCCTTTTAGGTAGCGGACTAACCAATCCTTATGGATTAGGCAACGGGACAACGCTAGGACGAAGAAAAGTGCGTTTAAATGTTTCCCTCGAAATCTTGATGCCCACTGACGAAAAAACTACTACCAAATAATCTACACGTCGATAGTCTATGGAATTCGCCATTGAAATTATGCTCGCATCACATTAAGAAGTTGATTATATGTTATGTTTATCCTCATGTATCGACAGTCATGGTCTCTCGTCTAATTTATGAAGTTAATAAGTACTAGCATTGTTCTGACTTCCATAATCATAAATGCGATATACAGCTTGCTGCTATTTATACTCCCCGTAACTTTAGTAAATATGTTCCGCGGATTTTCAATATTTTAGTTACGAGTAGGAATTTTCTAATATTAATTATGTTCTTTTTTCACATTTGTATCAGTACTTCCATAATTTGAAGGAAGAAACTGTCTGATTAACATAACATAAGGTCTCTTAGTAGGCCGCCGTGCCGACAGGGAATTGATTGGAGGAAAACTTTTAAATATGAGGGATATCGGCATACTGTAGCAAATTCGCGGCCATCTTTTTGTGAGACATTAGCTTTCGTGCTATAAGTTTCTACACTACCACTTCACTGTCAGAATACACTGCTAGATACAATGAGAGGTACTTGTGTACGATAATTTTTTACCTTAGTTAAATAGCTGCTGTGGATTAAAGATTAGTTAGTAACAAAAGATTTTTAAAAACTGCAAACGGATAACCTATATTTTTTCTTCTTAGTCGTCTCATCACTGAGAGTCATTTTTACACCATTCAAGGTTTTCAGATTCAGCTAACATCAGAGTGATATGGTAGTTTGTACTGGGTTGTATCCGAAGTTTTGTTCGATATGATCTCAATAGATTCTTTCTATAACCGAACTGCTCGCCATTGGCGGGGAATTCATCCTTACACACTGGAACCGTAAAGATTTTGTACTGTGCGCTTCTAGAGAAGTTTTTGTTTTGAGAACTAATAAGTTCTGGAATGAACTCTCCGCTGACGTTTTCACAAAGGACTACAACATGAGGTTTTTAAAAATGGCGTGATGAAATTTTTACTGGTTGTCAACTCGCAAGTGACGCTCTTGGTGTCGCAAGTGTCCATAGGCTACGGTAACTGCTTACCATCAGGTTCACCACCTTATCTGTATAAGGAAAGTAAGCTACCTTAATTGATCATTCCAACACGACAAGACAATCACGACTTTGTTATTTACTTTTCTTTGTGTAATGTGACCAAATGATGACTGCTTGATGGTCTGTCGTAATAAGAGCAGTTGTAGCGGATAAATAATTGAGCTTTAACCAACTACTAACTAGTTCGAATCCTGCCATGTACCACTAAATTCATGTTTTTGGATTTTAAATCCAAGAAATTATATTTCGAAAGACGTGTGACCTAACCTGAGAAAAGTTTGATATTCTCTCTGGGCTGGGGAGGTCTGACGGCAGTCGCTCCATGTTAAAATATGTATCTCCGCCAAATCCTTAAGCTTAGGTAGCGGACCCCGCCAAATCGTAATAGATTAGGAAACGGGATAACGCCTGGAAGAAGAGATGGTCTGTTGTAATAACCCGTCCTAATGCCAAGTTTGCAAAAAAAATAATCCATCGATTCTTCTAGTATCCACGGCATTCGTGACGTCCTATTAAGTCTATTAGAAATGCTATAAATGAACTCTTAACTTATAGTTTTAGAAACTCCGCTGCCTGACGATAGTTCAGTTGAAAAAATAGTAGTAAAACAGGTTTAAAATAAACAAATCCATTCGTTGCATAATGTCTAATGTGTGGTAGAGCGACGGTGAGTACAGCGCAACAGGCGACCGCGTGCCGGCGGGAGGGGCGCGGCGGTTTCGCCAAAATGCACATTGCCTCACTTTTACTTTCTTCATACATTAATTGTAATGACAGCTGTGTAATTTATATTTGCGGCCATTTTCGTCATATTTTAAGTATACGTATTACGTGAAGAATTCACATCAAACTTCACTTGATTTTTTAACCGAAGACCATAATGCAGATCTTTTGAGCGGGAAATGCCACCGCTTGGCAGACGCTTCATGTCAAAGTCAGTACCTTCACCAAATCCTTAGGCTTAGGTAGTACTCAGCCAATCCTACTGGATTACGAAACGGGATAACACTAGAAAGAAGTATGTTACAGTATACTGGTAGTTTACTGAGTGAAGCTGTTCGGTTGACTGTATTTGCGATATAAGAATGACACGCAACGACAACGACAGTATTAGGTCTCCGGGCACGTGATGTGACACTTTTAATAATAGTGAAACAGTCGTGTAAAATCGTGCCACATATAAAGCAGTGTTGACGACACCGTGTTCACACGGATGTCCCTTGTGGTGACAATAGGGAACTCCCTGAAGTTTAATGTGTTATCTCGGCATATATCTATAATATACTCGTACCAAAATACTGGAGCGTTGAAAATTATCGTAAATATATATTATACAGCAATCTATCACGCCCAATCCCTGGCGGGGTAGGTAGAGATAACTGAGCGCCACATGACTCTGTCCTTACACACCTAATTGTTGCTCATGCACGCAAGGAGGTTTCTCCTGACGTCATATTTTGACATGATTAATATCACACTATCAATTGGGTCATGATAGGTAAGTCTTGGCCTTCCTCGACTCTTGCATTCATCTACTTTCGCTGTTTAATTCTTTCTACATATATAGAACCAACAGAGCACGTCCCTTTTTATTATACAGCAATCGTTACGAATTATGTGCGAAGAAAGTAAGTGAGGCAAGGTTTTCAATGTCTTATTGTCATCTTTACAGTAAAGACCTCCTAACCTCACCTGCATGTGATACAGACGATGCTCCGTCTAAAGAGAGGTACGGCTTATCAATGCAACCTAACTAGAGAAGTACCTACCTCTATCTCACAGAAACCGCAGCCAAATAACAACTTCCTGGAGAATTGTCGGTTTCCTGTGAGTGAATGAGGTTACCGGTAATTTACTGTAGAATTACTGTGTTAGCAAAGTGAGTGGCAACACACTAGCGATACTTCTTATATTGCGAGTGTTAGTAAGCTACTATAATCAGTTTATATCAGGTGGCAGTATGCTTGTTTGCCTCCAGTCGTTGAATTAAAGAGCCCTCTGTATGTATCCATGTATCTAGCTGTACCTTCACGCCAACTTCCTTGCGGGGTAGGCAGAGAGAGCCGAGCGCCACGTGACTCGGACCTAAACATGGTCTCATTACGCTATTATCCTTGTTGTAGTCATTGCGGTATTTAATACACACTTGTATTGGTTCACAATAGTATGTTTGACAGCAAGTAGCGCATTAGTATAACCTTTGCTTATACTTATAGCATATCTAAGAAATCAAGCTGAATTTGACCTTGGACATTGTTTTTACATTTATTCTTTATCTAATTGATTTACAAATTTATTGCAGTTAATCTATCAAATTTGTTTCTTCAGCTTAAAAGTTTTTCGGCAGGCATACAAGCATGTGGAGGTATTTGCCCTACCTTTCATTAAAGCGAGAAGAGCTGGATCAATATGACATTGTAAAAACACACCTTATTATCTCCCCTCTCTCTCATCTTTCAAGTTCCGAAATAATGGGTCTCTTTGGTTATGTGAATTCTACAAAAAAAACCCACACTACTTTTGAAAGCTACAATATTTCGCAAACAAACTTTGTGGTCCAAGAAAGATAAGGCGAGCGTCTGACACGCATTTGACCTTGAACTTTGTGTCAGATTTAAGTTCAGTCTGGGTCAGCTCCAGCTCAAGTTTGGGTTCGATTTGTATTGACTGGCTTCTTCCTAGCGTTATTCCGTTTTCTAAACCATTAGGATTGGTGGGACCATCACGTAAGCCTAAAGATTTTACAAAGATACTGATTTTGACGCAACTGCAATTCAAACCTCTATAACCCAGAGAGAAAATCAGACCTTACTTAGATAAGGTCACAAGCATTTAGAAACGTAATTCTTGGACGGGCTTGGATTTCCTTCACCGTCGAGCAAGTGCTAATTACAAATATGTACAATAAACACGCCAGGATTCAAACTAGGCACAGTCAGTTTATAGGCTAGTTCCTTATCCAATGAGCTAGGTATTATTGCTACTTTTATGTTGGCTGTACTTACAGTAAAATAGAATGGTGGTTCTAACTAGCACATAAAAATAATCCCCCGGTGCCTGTCCGCATCACGTTCTATCGATTCTATTTTGTACTACGTGAGGTGACAATCTAACATAGGTACGAGTACGTCACGTATAGACACTCGAAACGTACGCAATAACTCCTCATCAGTTTCTAGGCTAGGCTGTTTATTCTGTATCTCGATAGTTGTCTGCAGAGAGTGAGATCAACGAATGCAGGATTACGCTTGGTGACCTAGTAATGAACTGTCTGCTTTATACAGATGAAGCTGTCTTACTAGCAGAAGTACTATATGAACTGCAAACACTGGCCACAATAATGAAAGACGATTGTATGAAGAAAGGCTTACTATTGAATGTGAATAAGACAAAAATATAATGGTATTTGAAAGAAAATAAACCAGAATCAATGTAAGGATTACGGTTGATGAGGAAGTTTACTTAGGCCAGTTCCTGATTGGATTGGGATGGTTGCCACATTCGTTCGGTATGAGTGCGATATCTGTGCGTGCGGCTTTTCGCTATATAAAATACAATATTCGTGATTATGATATTAATGCATTAGGTAGGTTAATTTATACATAAGTACCAATAAATAATAAATCATAAGATAATGACAAAACGCTGGGTATGCCTTTACTTTTTTTACAAACACATTTACATTGGTAAGGTGCATGACATGCAGGAAATCTCTAAACATGATCGTGAACCAAATAGGCCCCTAAAACTTGTTTTTTAAACATTATCAGAAGGCATACAAGCTTACGGCCCATCTGATGGCAAATGATGGAAAAAGATGTTCCTTTTTGCCAGCGTTTTTCTATGAGGTGGAGGTACTTTCCCATTTCGGCTTTGATATGCCCTATCCGTTTCAGGTTAGCTTAACGACTGTTATCTATCGGAAGTCGGACTGACAGCTTAACATACCCTCTGAAGGCGGAGGAACTAAGGATGACGAAACCCATCCATATACAGGCTGCGGCTGACGCTGCTTAACTTGGCTAACACGCGCATCGACAACAACGAGCTCCTCTCACTTGCTTTCGTATGGATTTATGTCATGACGCCAGAATTGACAGAATTAAAGCCGCCAACCTTATTATTATTTGTAACCACCGGGGTCTTCTCTGTACCGTAAAGTCTGTAATCGTTTCCATTTACCACCAACATTGCTTAATTAACAAAAGGTAATTACACGTAGTGGTGGACGTAACAGAATCAATTAACGTTTCGTATTCTTATAAGTTCTTTGAATTCAAGTGAATGGAATATATCACCTTTAAATGTACCTACGGATTTACTGCACTCGAATGTATCAGAGATTGTTGAGCATTCAATAAGCATAATATTCTAATGAGCTCGGTAGCGCAGTGGATAGTATCGCTTCTTTGACACCAACGCTCGTGAGTTTGATTTGCACACAGGACAAACTGTGAGCATGAACAAGTTTGCTTGTGTTGGTCTGGGTGCTCGAGAGGTAGGGCACATCAATCGCAGCCCATTTGGGGAAGTATCTGCACCTCACAGAAACCGCAGCCAAATAACAACTCTCTAGAGGGTTGTTGTGTTCCTGCGTGTGAGTGAGGTCACCGGTAAGTACCCAAGGAGTTGCTGTAGCAGCAGAGGCGGCATCGCGCGAGTGATACTTAATATATCGCGAGCGTTAATTGGCTACAGTACCCGCTTTACATCAGGTGAGCCGTATGCCTCCCAACGTTGTATAAAAAAAAATACCAAATTAATTCTACCTAATCCACAGCAAGCACTTTAATAATTTTATTCTTATATTGTTGTCAACAACGCCAAAGTAACTACAATAAGAAATACTAAAGACAATTTACATAATATGTACATACCATAAGTGCCAAGGTACACTGTGGTAGGTAGGTAAGTATAGTCGTTTCAGCCATAATACTATTGTTCTGTGATTAAAGGAAGCTAATACAATACAAATACAGCAAATACCTATAACTTTACGTACTCTGTGTATGTTTATTTTTGACACTGACTATCCAGTTGCCCCCTGTGGGCCGTTACTACGTCACCGGATGGGAGAGGTGGGCGTGAAGTGCCATAGCCTGAAAAAAAAGAAAAAATCGACTGCCTAAGACCCCCGAAAAGGGTCGAGCCGCGGCTTAGGACGTCGCGGGGCAAAACAAATCGAACACGCGGATTCGTGGCTGAATGGCGTAAAAACAGAAGCGCCCTGGTTCCTGAGCTTCTGTGACTCTAGTGTCATGATACTTATATATACAATATATACACATATACAGCCCACCTGATATAAAGCGGTGATCGTAGCCTATGAAGGCTTGCAATAGATCGCTAGTATCTAGTAGCTAGAAGGCTAGTATCGCTCGCGCGATGTCACCTCTGCTGTTAACAAAGCAACTCAGGAGCTTAGGAGCTTAGGTACTGGTGACCTCACTCACATGCAGGAACACAACAGCCCTCCAGGGAGTTGTTATTTGGCTGCGGTTTTCTATCGGTGGAGGTACTTCCCCAGACGGGCTGCTTTGATGCATCCTACCTCTATTAGCTCATATTAAAAAATACCATAACACAGGTTCTAACTAAGAGAGTTGTAGTAAATGATTAGTAGGGTAACTAATCATTTACAGAGCGGTTACATTGTGCAATGACGTCTTAGCGAATTTTTCTAGGGACTACATCATCACGCTTAGCAAAAATGGCGCGCAGAGTTTTTAGGTCATGAAAGGCGACCCTGATATTACAGATGTCCAAAAGTCACAGTAAGTTCTTGCGATCAGGCAAGTCGTAATCTTGTTTTCCACCCCAGTGTCATTAAGTACTATAAAACTGATATTATTAGTTACGAAAGTTCTATCGTTTTTGTTTCGATATTTCTTGTAATATCATGATAAAGGCTAAATCGATTTGAACGATATTAAAAAGTTAGGACACCAATAATAAGAAAATTACAAACTTCAATTGCAGCTAGTTTAAAATTATTCCATATATATTATAAACGCACAGAAAAGACAACACGCATAGTAAGTACCTATTTCACAAGGGTATTGCACGCACAATTAAATATAGATGACGGTCATAGATACCAATGCCTTCCTACCACCTGTCAAAGAAAATAAATGATTACAATACCGGCACCTGACGACAGCCAGTACTATATATATATTTATCAAATTAATGCTTTATCTGTTTTTCAATCCTTTACAATCTATGTTGAAACTTCCCTACGCGACAATAAGATTTTCAAAGTAATTAATAATGATCTCACTAAATAATATTAAATTGTTGGAAGCAATTGCTTGTTTATATTTTATTTCCGTCTTTATGCAATGTATATTACATAAATACTAAGTCAGCGAGTTCAAGAAACTGCATAATTTAATTGTTTAATTACACTCATTGTAATTGCCTCACACTTTTACATCTGCCACAATTAAAAACGTTTAACATTGCCGTACAAAAGGTTTATACATTGCCATCCATGGTAAATGCTTATCATCAAGTAGCGCGCATGACTTGTTATATCTTTAACCTTACAAAAAAAAGTTTATTTAAAATAAATCGCTCCGTACGATCGTAAAGAATGGAAATGTC
This sequence comes from Pyralis farinalis, assembly GCA_947507595.1. Classification (NCBI taxonomy): domain Eukaryota; kingdom Metazoa; phylum Arthropoda; class Insecta; order Lepidoptera; family Pyralidae; genus Pyralis; species Pyralis farinalis. Next base: position 8,255,836 of record OX382270.1, read on the forward strand.
AAACAAAATCTTTTGCATCAAACCTAATTTAGTTTTTGACAAGTTTCGAAGATTATTGTTTGTAATAAGAAACTTACTGCCACCGCCGTTTGTCGTTCAACTTAACAGATGCACTGTTTCCCATGTTTACCACTGTTTGAGACACTACCTTCGAGTATACGATAACAAACTACTTCTAGTACCAACAAACGCGTCTTAGCCATTCGATTGCCGGTAACACTTTGTTCTATACTGGTGGGCTGTGGAGGCACTCTGGTTGGCCATGACTTTCCCCTCACTAACAATATCATTCGCGTCATTTCCTTAGACTATGTCCAGGTCTGCAGATCTAGTAAATTTACAGCAAATCATAAGTAGTCAATGATAGAATTATATAAAAATATGTGCTTAGTTGTCAATTATTTGTCACTCTAGTGGGTATAATAAAGTCACTAAACAGAACAATATTTACTACTCTTCGTCCATCTGGGGAAGTACCTCCATGTCACAGAAAACCGTAGCCAAATAATAATTCTCGGGCATCGATGTATATTCTCGGGGTAGTTCTTGTGTTCCAGCGAGTGAGAAAAGTCACCTGTAAATTTTTTTATACCACTAAGGTGTCAAACAAGCGTAGGGCCTGCCTGATGGTATGCAGTTACCGCAGCCTATGAACATTTGCAACACCAGAGGTGTCACTATTGCGTTGCGGATCCTGTAAGAACCTCTTCACGCCTTTCTTGAAAACCCCATACTATTTTAGTTAGACAGTTGAAATTTTCACAGATGATGCATATCTGTTGCCGCTATAACAACAAATACTAAAAAATAAAATAAAATAAATATTTAAGGGGGCTCCCATACAACAAACGTGATTTTTTTGCTGTTTTTATAGATAATGGTACGGAACCCTTCGTGCGCGAGTCCGACTCGCACTTGGCCGATTTTTTAACATAATGATTTGAGACTTTTGTCTCGCTAGATTGCTCAAATCGTATACTGTGAGACGTAGCGGGGATCGGTACGTGAGCAGTACTCATAATGGCGACAACTATATGACTCCGCTTTACTACGTCAAGTAGATTGCTCCGAATAGGCAAGCTGCCTCAGCGCTACGGTGCAGTGTTATACGCTTTATTATCATTTTGTTTTCGCAAAAAATGCATCAGAAACGTTGATAAAGTGGAATGTATGCAAAGGTCTTGGCCACTTGCAACGAAATGCGCTTTTGATATGAATACGTCTTTAAGTTTGTGATACAGTTTGGTGTTGTAGCTAAATATAGTTTATTTATAGAAAGTTGATATCGATTATTTTATTACACCACTTGATAGCTAAAGAATTCGTTACATTAAGTGGTTATCGTAGCCTGTGAATGCTTGCAATACAGGAGGTATCACTCGCGCGGTACTAACACAGCAACTCCTTAATACTTGAAAGCCCGTTATATACTATTTTCCATACATTACGTGCCTCCTTTGAGGCCCATGGGGCCTAGCTTACCGGTAGCCCCACTCACTCACAGGAACACAAAAACCCTCCATTCGTTTGGCTGCGATTTTTCTATAAGATGGAGGTACTTCCCCAGAAAAGCTGCTTCGATGCGCCCTACCTCTTTTAGTTACTCGATTTAGACGCGTGTTTGGAAACGATCGTCCTTGTGTCAAAAGTCATAGGGATATTCATATGTATATGTGGATACCGAATGATCATAGAAGTGTGATCGATTTGGTCTTGATAAAAAACCTACTCCGAAATAATATTGTAGATACAAGATCCTACGGAGACCCCACTTTTGAACTACCTCATTCGTCGGTCTGTTGGCCTGTTCAAGAGGTGGAGGCACTGACGATTGTGCACTACTTGCGACGAGACCGAGAGGCGGTGTGGTTAGCAATGTTGCTTTAAAAACCAAGGGCCGTGGGTTCGATTCCCACATAGGACAAACATAATTTACACACACACACACAGTAGGGCAATTAGTCAAAAGAACAAGTCAAATTTAGATATTACACAATGCAAAGTCACTAATGTATTGTCTGAAAACCAGTTATTAATGAGAACAGTTGTATTGTATTGTAAAATAATATTTGATTTGAATTGATTTGATTTGAATTTGAAGGATCCCGATGTAGGCGACATTTTTATGTCATATGTGTTATTACAGCTTACTCAGGGTTGAATGTTTTGATAATGGGTGATTTTAATTTAAACTCGTACGGTCAAAGCGTCAATTTACAATTTGAGTGTATGCTAGATTTTTGTAAAATAAAACAACACAATTCAGTTAGTAACCGCTTCGGAGGTATATTAGATTTGGTTTTGAGTAACTTGAGTGATGAGCGGGTTAGTGTATTTGAAACAGATCCTTTCGTCTGTCCCGATGCCTATCATCCACCGATACAGATCAATTTTTGTTTCGCACCTTGCGTGCATAATACACGGTCAACACCGCCGCCGCCGCCGTCGCCACATGCTGAGCCGCGTATAACAGCTGATATATCGTACGATAATAATTATATGCAGGATTGGGATTTCAGAAAGGCCGATTTTAATGCGTTGTATGCATCCCTTGCTTCGTTAACGTGGTCGGAGTTACACACTATCCGTGACGTTAATGCTGCTGTCTCTATTTTATATAATAAGATTTATAAGTGCTTTAATGATTACGTTCCTGTAAGAAAACATAGAACAGCTATACCTTCTACATATCCGCAGTGGTATACAAAAGAAATAATTAGAAATATTAAGAATAAACATTATTATTTAAAAAAATACAAATCCGATAATAATAATTTGTTTTGTAAAGAAATGTATAAATATTATAGAAAATTAGTTAAGAATTTAATTCATTCACTTACTCTAATTACATTCGAATAATCGAAAATGATGTGTCTGAGAATCCAAAAAGATTTTGGCATTATATAAGGAATGAGAACAGCTCAAAACGCTCTGTACGTGAGTTTAGTTACAGAAATAAATTAGTATCGGATAGGGAGGCCGCATCTGCATTTAGTGAATATTTTCAGTCTGTTTTCTTAACTGATACTCCGACTCTTTCCCCTGAGAGTGCGGAGCAGGACGCTGGTTATGGTACACCTTCTTTTGGCGTATCAGTCGATTCCATAACACTAAAGGATATACGTATTGCTATTCGCAAACTTAAAGCAAACGCTACATCCGGTCCTGACGGTGTTCCGGCGTTTATACTTAAAGACTGCATATCAGTATTTGAGAATCCACTTTTATATATATATATAACTTAATTACTGAAACTTCTGTCTATCCTGATAAATGGAAAATATCCAAAGTTATTCCCATACCCAAGACCAGTGGCACATCTGATATATATGACTATAGACCAATCGCAGTTCTATCGACATTCGGGAAGGTATTTGAATCCATCCTCAATCGTTACATTACGCAACAAATTCGCCCCTTGCTGTCAGAGTCCCAGCACGGGTTCCGGGCGGGCCGCTCCACTACCACTAGTCACATTAACTTCGTTGATTATGCATTGTCTGAAATGGACAGGGGTCGTCAAGTAGACGTAGCTTACTTTGACATGAAGAAAGCATTTGATCGGGTCCATAACGATGTCCTTCTGAAAAAAATGAGTTATGCTGGTTTCTCCCCCAAATTTTTAAATCTGATAGCTAGTTATTTTACAGAGCGCTACCAATATGTCCAGTTAGGTGAAATTAAATCTGAGTTATACGTGACTAGCTCCGGGGTAAGTCAAGGGAGTACCCTCGGGCCGACTCAATTCCTATTGATGATCAACGACCTTCCAGAGGTTGTTAGCGCTGCGCAATGTCTCATGTTTGCTGATGATGTGAAACTGTTTTTGGGTATAAATGATATTAATGATTGTCTGGCATTACAAAAAGATATAAATAGTATACTTGAGTGGTGTACTTCTAATAAATTAGAATTAAATGTAACCAAGTGTAGAATAATGACATTTACTAAAAACCCTTCGCCCTTACTTTGGTCATATCTTCTGGAAGGACAATCCCTAAGTAGGGTCACAGAAATTCGTGATCTCGATCTTAAGTTTGATAATAAACTATCGTTCAATCCGCATATCGTTGAAATAAGTAAAAAAGCAAATAAGACCCTAGGTTTTGTAATGAGGCAAGCGAGTAAATTTTCTGATATGCATGCAGCGATCACATTATATAACGCTTTTGTAAGAAGTTCATTGGAGTTCAATGCTATTGTTTGGGATCCGCACGAAAATCTCTATATACTCACTATTGAAAGAATACAACGAAAGTTTGCCCGGTTCATATACAAAAAAAAATATGGCTACTATCCCCATCTATTTCCATCAGCATTTGTCTTGGGTATGGTTGGCCTTGACTCTTTGCAGCTGAGGAGAAATTTGGCATTGCTCTTGCATTACTATCGGCTTCTGAACAGCAATAAACTAGATAATCCAATCTGTCTGGCTCGATGCGCTCTCGCAATTATTGCGCCTGATCGCTACAGCATGCGGCGAACGCGGCCTCTGTTTGCCGTGCCCGCGACCCGTACTGTCGCCGCTGAACAGGCACCCACCGCTCGTGCCCTGGCACTGCTCAATGCTCTTGTTGCTTATAATCAGAATATTGACCTCTTCCATACTACGGAGGCTGAATTATTTAAATACGCAAAATATTTCGTGAATAATGTTAATATGAAATGATTAATAATTAATTTGTATAGTTACATTGGTCATATTAATAATTTTATTGTATATATGTATGAGTACTTACGATTAATGTTACTCCGATTGACCTGTACACGTTTTGGTTCTAAAGACTGTAAGTGTATAGTGTATGTATAATAAATAAAATAAAATAAAATAAAATGTCAAGTGGTAAAGAGTTCCATAGCTAAGCAGCAGAAATTGTGAAAGATTTAGCATATGAGTGATGGTTATAGTAGGGGATATCCAAAGAAAGAAGTCCACAAGATCGCAGACTGTCATCAACATCACGAAAATGAAACCTTTCCTTCAAATATCCCGGTGCCGATTGGTTGAATAAGACATTGTATAGTAATGTAAGTGTTCTCGAGTCTTACCGGATACCAGTCAAGCTGTCTACGGAACTTGGAGACATGGTCTAATGTTTTCAGACCATACATATACATTATGTAGATGCTCTAATTTGTCTAGCAAGTCCACAGTTGGGTCTAAGAAGGCAATATCACCATAGTCAATTAATGGAAGTAAAAGCGAGCGAGCTAACATGGTTTTCGTGGAAACCGGTAAAAAATTTTGGAATCGTTTTAACGAGTGCAGAGATGCAAACACCATTCTACTGACCTCATTAATCTGAGGAGCAGGAGAATAGGACCCCTCCCTGTGGGACACACAGTATTCAGTCATTGATTTTCACCATTCGGTGTCGACTTCTGAGATACGAGTCAAACCAGCAGAACGTTGATGCTGAAAATTTAAGGTAGGTACGTAGAATCCCAAGCGAAATATCAAAATCTACTGAGTTAAAAGCGCTAGAAAAATCAGGCAGTGTTAAGACAGGCAAATATTTTTGATCGATGTTATCACGCAAGTCCTCAGTAATCTCGATTAACGCTGAAACGGTACTGTGACCTTTGCGACATCCTGATTGATGCTCACTCAATAGATGGAAACGGTGAAGATGTTTCGAGAGGTGTTGCTGAAAATTTTAAACCACCACGGTTTAAAATTTTTGATAGCATTGGAAGGATAGATATAGGTCGATATTGAGAGGAAGAAGAAGAGTTGGGCTTTTTCGGAAGTGGTATGATTTGGTTAGGTTTGCTACGATTTTGTGGATCTTCAAAATGCATTTGACAGAGTTGTGAGAAAGAAGCCTTGGTCATATTGCCCTACTGTGTGCTGTACAGTTCTTATAAACGGATGGAGCATGCGTGCGATTGGGTGATTTATCGCTCTGATTTGACTTCAATATTGGTGTAACAATAACAAGCAGGGTTGCGTGATGTATCTAGATATTTTTCTACAGAAAATAGAATTGCACAAGGGTAACATAATTGTCTGCTTTATTGAAAACCAAGAATCCTATCATGACCAGATTAGTAGTGTTATATTGGAAGTTGGTTTACCTAAGAATCGAGGAACGTGCAGTACCTATTATGAAAAAAACGAGTGACGTATGTAAGTAATGAGTAGCTTATACCCCGCAAGGGACTTATAATGAAGATATAGATAGATATGTAGTATGCAATTTGATCTAACCTTAGTAGTATCTTAACCTTGAAATTAGTTCATGTGAACTAGCGCCGGTCGGCACCCACCCACTGCCGTTAGTAGATGCAGCATGCAGTCGCTCCGATTGACTCTGCCTAATTTTTCAATAGCCAATTAAATCACTTAAATAATTTAATAATTGTAAAATGGTACTATAAATAGATAAAAGTCGTACAGACACACCGTACAAAATTACACACCAGATGTGAAATTTACACGTTAAAATTTTTGTTAATTTTAGTTTAACTCCTTTAAACTAAAATGAGCTAAATCCAATTGTTAGGAACGAAGCCCAGTTCATTAAAATTTGACTGTATTGAATAGATAGTTTATTACTTATACTTATTTTTTAAGCTTTTTGATATAAAATTTATTTGTTTCTTAAGGCAAAGAAGTTTCGATTTTAGTTTTAATCAGAAATAGAAATTCAAATTTATACAGTGAATGTTAAAGTTTCTTTTAAAATTCAGACTTATGGCATTGGCATTTAAATGAACCCTTCAATTACAAAAATATCTCTGTCACAGGAAAAAATCGTATACGAGAGTGAACGAAGCAACCAAAACTAAAATGAAGTAGAAGATATTGACATTAACAACCTAATAACTGACATTGACTTTATTTTTGTCTCTGTTGTTTTTAGAGGTTATAATTTTGTACGTAAACACCGAAAAGTCTGATGAAACTCCCTGTATGAAACTAGTTTTATAATTATAAACGATAGTTACGTATGCCACATATTAAACATGAAGAAAGAAGGTTAGTGAGTTAATATAATATTTTTAATATGTTTCGTATAGCAAGTAGTTCATTAGTTCCATTATTACTTATTTCAGAAGTTCAGGATATCTTCCTTAACATCCTAAGAGAAGAAAAGGATGTGTCAGCGGGAGTAGCTGCTATCAAAACGTTGTTAACTGTGATAGAAACGTACAAAGGTGATTATTAATCTTTGTATTTTACCTCTATTCCTAAACATATACCTAATGTTGAACAACCTTCTTTCTATCATTTTTTATACCATTAAGGTGGCAAATAAGTGAACGGCCTACCTAATGGTAAGCTGTCGCTCTAAAACCTATACGTCTTTTTTCAAAGCTTCATGATGTTCCTTAGAGAAACCTTAGCCAGTTCATTACATTGCTTAAGGTGCAATAAACTCTCTGTTGAATTTTCTACTGTCTTTGTAACATAACCCACTGTACAATTTCTGTCATTAACTTGAGGAAAATTTATATTTGAACTTGAGAGAAATTTATATTTCAACTAAATTGCAAGATCCTAGCTACCCTCACCCAATCACGATTACAATATTCAATGTACGGTCTGACTTGAGAATTGTATACCACAATGCCATGTCACACAGCCACTACAGTCTTTGCCATGAACTGAACTACTGCTGAAGAACCTCATGCTGTAACCCGTATGAAACAGGAATTTATTTTTATTTTCTGAAAAATTAAAAGAAAACCACAAAGTCAATAAAATATTTAGTAATATTTGTCAAAGCAAGAAAAAACTTGTTTTGCAAATTAATATATTTATATATTATTTTATATAATAATTATTTATAATAGTTAATAGGTCAGCCTAGTAGATAAAGAACCAGCATATTAACCAACTGGACCTGGTTCGAATCCTGGTGGACATTACACTAAATTTGTGTTTTCAGATTTATGTACATATTAATTTGTAATTATCACTTGCTCGGCGGTGATAGGATAATCTGTGAGGAAACCCACACTGCGTATCAAAATCAGTATCTTCACCAATTCCTTAAGCTTAGGTAGTAGATTACGAAATGAGATAACACTATGTCATATACTGTACTTGAGGGTACTTGGAATATTAGTCTGGTTGCAGGTAAGGTGAGTGAAAACGCGTATTCTCTTGAATTTATTCTTTTATGACTAGTATACAATACACTAGTAAATAGATTCAAGCTTATATTTCGAAATTAAAATCATCAGGCAATTTAATCTAAGCTACGTTGTGTGCTTCTGCCACAATTAGTTCATGTGAGCTAATGCTGGCCAGCACTACTTCCAATATTACATGCATGATGTTGTTGCCATGGCTGCTCAGGTCGCCTCGTCTGCTTAAGTTGTCCATGTGATTGCCCGCCAATTAGAACAGGAACTGCATCAACCAAATTTGAACACTTAGCTATTGCAATGTTACAAAACTTTCTAATTGAGTGTAGTTCCAATGGCTTGACTAGAATAATATGGCCCCTGAGCTGGTGTAAAAGTGACTATAGAAATTTGTCCATTGACTGTAATTATAATGTATTAATAGTAATCAATCAAACATTTTTTGTTTTAAAATTATTTAAGTGGGAACAGTGAGAGAACTGGATTTGAATCTGAATCTGGCTGTAGAAGCAATGAGGAACTGTGATCAACCAATCACCGCTGTCTCATCTGGATGCCAACTCTTCATGAGGTTTATTACATTAGCAAAACTTGATGTTAAGGTAAGAACCATGAAAGATCAGTATTAAACATTAATTTAATATCACTATTGCGATGTAATGTTAAGTAATGGATAAATTAATTGTAATTTGATAGGTGAAGGGGAAGGGGTTCCCCTGCAGAAGTTCTTGTCAGAAGGATATATTTTAATTTATATAGACGAGCTTGGTGGCGCAGTGGTGAAACGCGTTGTTACACTACTTTGTCACCAACGCTCGTGGGTTCGATTTCCACACAGTACAAACATTTGTGTGCATGAACATGTCTGTTTGTCTTGGTCTGGGTATTTTCTATTTATGATAAGTATGTATTTAGAAAAAAAAAAGTATTTACGTATGTTTATCAGTTGTCTAGTACCCATAACACAAGCGTCGCTTACTTTGGGGCTAGATGGCGCTGTGTAATTTGTCCGACAATATTTATATTTATTTAATTTAAATTTTCTGCCCAGTCGTGAATTTTTCAAATTTAGAACTTTTTCATGAAAACATAAGAGAGGAACTTATTAGGCTTCTACTGTTAAGTTCTACTAACTACACTCCTACTTCTTCGATAGGAGTATGGGACATTTAATGAGGTTCCTGGATGGTACTAAAAAAAACAAAAAACATCAAGGAATCTTTCTTCCCGCCTTTCTTCTTTGCTTTTATATTTATTACTTTTTAACCTACTAGTTCCCATGTCAGTTAAGGCTATTATTCTTGCCCCATCGATGGAGAGATAAACAAACTAGAGCCCCTGACTTGCTTATTCGATAGAGGTAAAGATGAAGGGTTGAGGTGCATAACTCATCCCTTTACCACTTTTAGTAAAACACCTGTTTTCAGTAAAATCAATGCAAAATTAGATTTATGATATCCTAAAAAAAATATGCACATTCAACAAGAAATTCTTATTTTCATGGGATATGGGCAGGCAGTCCTTGCCTTCTTCTACATGAAACTTTTCTTCCTATTGAATAGGAAGGTCTCTCTATTGAAAAGGAAATTTCTAAACTTGAAAACCAAACTACCAATGTATTAAGAGCTTACTATGAACATCATGATCAAATGAAGTAAGATCTCCTACGTGCCATGAAAGTAAAATGGTGGCATACAAATTATGTATCCTCCTACAAATCTAAATGATTAATATTACGACTCGTAATCTTGCAAAATACATAGCACACCCAGATTAAGCAGAAAATATTTAATAAACCATGTTTGCAAAAAAACAACATAAAAATAGATTTAAAAAAAGATTGCCTTAACATGCCTCTATTCTCTTTGCAATGCCTATTGCGTGAAGATATAGATAGACAGACACCATAATTTTTAGTGCCAATGGCAACCCTATCTGCACAGTACTGAATAACAATTGAGGTGCTGAAGGAGAAGTAATGCAGAATTGTTTAATATGAAATTGCTGAACTATATTAGTATTCACCAGTATGGTGGAATGCAAAATTACTATCATTGAAGATTTGTTATGTATCTGCAAGTGTATAAGCTTACCAAAAAACTGGTGAGCAGTTATTGTCATACCATTACAGTGGCAACGCACAAGTGAGAGTCCGTGTATTGTAACATACACTCTGACTATGGTCACCGGTTCACATCAAGCTCGTTGCTCACTTAACTTTGTATAAAAATCTGTTATTTAATTGTTTCAGTCATTTGAAGAATGTGAACAAATCATGTTGCAGCGCGGCCGTATATTCTTAGCTAAACTACTAGAGGCCAGAGGAAAGGTCGCCAAGCAGGCCTTGTCTTTCATCAGTGATGGTTGTGTTAGTAATGCTTATGAATTTTATTTTTTTCTAATCTACATATTAATCTTAACAGTACATAGAAAGTGAAATAAATGAAACACAAACATGATCTTAGGATTATCTCTTCAAGAGATTTAGCGCAGTCAACCTATTTATGTATAAATTTTAATGAATATGAGATATGGATAAAAGATGGACTTAATGCTAAGAGCATTCTCTAGCATACAACCTTGAAAGGTTTTTGATCGTTGAAAGAAAAATTTTTTATTAACTTAGATTTTTCAGTATTTTTAATTTAAGTGTAAATGTGTTAGATTTATTAAATATTGCATCCAGATCATATTTTTTGAAATACTCTATGACGATTTTTTTGCGATTGGTTATCGTCGGGACCGCCGTCGCTCGAAATAATTAGGACAGGCTTTGCCGTACCCGTTCGTGCAATGCATTTGTCATAGACGTGTCTTTTGACATGTGCATTGTAATAATCTTGGTAACTCATTTCAAATGATTGAAAACGTTGATTGAGCCGTTGTGTACTGTACGTAATATTTACGGGAGTAAGCAAAAGTGGAACCTGTCGTGCGTCGCTGTTACTCGTCTCGTACGCTGCAACATTCGTCGAGTGGCGCGTGTGGCTGGCCGGTGGCGCCGAAGCAATTGGCTGTGCTGTTTTGCGGCGTTCAGATACCACGATAAATATTATTATGACAGATTTTGCTATATTTTTTGGACAAAAACATGTTTTACTATAATATTATCTAATTTAACACTGTTTTTTTATAACGTGATATTTGCCGAGACTCTCCCTCTCCCCCTTTTTTTTTTAATGAACCATTCCCAACCGTTTTTCGTATCACACGTGACTTTCTGCAACTGACGTATAGAGATCGCCCGCGAACATGCTCCGTGCATATACCGATATCGCAAGCAATATTTCCATAAACCGGTTTTAGTTAATAGGTTGTAATGTGCGTTATCATGTCAACCATACCGTCAGTCTTCTTTTGGTGATTTTGTGTAATTTAACCATTTTTTTCATCGATTTTTACACTATCACGGCTTAAACATATTTTTGATAAGTCCAGTGGTCGAGTAGTTTGCAATGTCTACTTTAACATTAAAAGGCTCGTGGGTTCATTTCCCACTCAAGATGTTGTATGCATGAACATGCCTGTTTGTCCTGGTTTGGTTTTTAAGAGACTACCCCTCCACCACCACGTATATTCGACCACGGGATGTAACAACCACCTCATAGAAAACCGCATTCTAATTAGAATTGCCTGGAGGGTTATTGTATTCCAGGGAGTAAGTGGGCATACCAGTAAACTCCTAAGTAGTTGTTGTGTCGTTGTAGCAGGGCTGACAATTCGCGAGCGATATTTTCTGTATTGCAAGCGTTTAAAGTGCGTGAAGCTCTTTACAGATGAGCATTATGCTTGTATGCCTACCAACCTTGTATAAGTAAATGTGTCTAATGTAACTATCCATATCTAACCCGTAAGGCGGCCTGGCGTAAAGACATAGATAAATGTGACATTAGCATCACATTGTGTTGCAAATATCCACAGTAGCCCCATTGATTGTATTTTGAATACAGAATGTACTTTGAAATTAGTAAAATGGTGACGAATAATCTTAGATTATTTTAAGGCATAAGCTAATCAAAAATTAATTGTACATACTATTAGATAATGCAAACTTCTTTATTGCAGAAAATCTTGACACATTCACACTCGAGGGTGGTTCTACAGGCAATGGAGGAAGCAGCCAGAGCGAACAAGAGGTTTCAGGTGTACGTCACTATGTCATGTCCGGATAACAGTGGGTAAGTTGCCTGTAACATTTGTTACAAAAGAGCAATAGCAAAACTCGTACAAAATATTAGCGCGAGAATTTCTGTAGTTTCTATGTTAATTCGGATACTCAATTTCAAAACGACACAATTAAATCAAATGACAATCTCGCAAGTTTCAAACTTTTCGAATTTCGTAATTGGTTCTTTATTTCATTTATATCTTTTAGTGCCCAATTCTAGAAACTTTCAGTATGACTCAGTTTTCGTATTGTAAAATAGAAAATATCGTTTATTCTTTTATGACTGAAAAGGAATCCAAAACAATCGATCGATCGTATATATCGTTCTTGAACCCGATAAATTATAAATGTTTTGACATAAGAAACACTATGTCGACGGGACATAGTTGTGGGGAGCGGTCACTGAAATCATTTTTATTGTACAATAAAAGGATTCAGTGATCCATGTGTAACAATTCCATGTGTGTATGATATGTGTAATTGGTTGTACCGACATGCATCTCGATGACTCAATTGACGATCTAAAAAAGACCTTCATTGGCAAGTTCCGCCAAAGGTCAATCCCGAAATGTTAGATTAAAACAGGCATAGGATATAAAAATGATAAAAGACTAATAATACACAATATGTAAGACGTGTCGGATTGCCTACAAGAGCCCAATGGCAAAATAATAAAATCGAATATGGAAACCACGTAAAATTAAAAATGACAATAAGAAATGATGTCAATTAGAAAGTCGATTAAAGCAACATTACTGGTTTGAAACCCTGTAGATGGCAGGCAAACAGAGATTACCTCCTGCGTCCAAATAGTCTTACTGGTTCATAACATTGGTGTCGTCATTTCCGTTAAATTAAATGAAAACATTTTTTACAACATAACTATGGAACATATATGAACCTGCGTTTCTGACATTTAGCAATGCGTTTCTTCACTTATACCACACGATATGCCACAGCAATGGCTCATGTGGACCCAAGTCAAGACTGCTAGTAATCATGTGCATGATGCCATTGGTGCTCGCGACAACTTGCGCACCAGAAAAGCAGACCTCGCGCGCATGATAGTATAGTAGCAGTCTACCCGTGCCACTGCGAAAATCCCCGACGGGTTACAGTAGCGTTTTGACGCATTTTTACATTGTAGACTAAACGGTGGGCGTCAGCAACGCCTTAGATACTGCTTGTTAAGTAGCAAACAAGCGCGTTCATCAGTACTAAATAAATTGAAATTCTAAATCGCCAAGCGATTTAGCTCTTCAAGGTATGATTCGAAAGTATTTTTTTTACGATAACCAATACGTCTTCAAACATAATAAAATACTGAGGAATACCATTATTTATTGCAGTGAGCTAATGCACAAGAAATTGGTAGCAGCGGGAGTAGATGCAATCCTCATTCTTGATTCATCAGTAGGTTATATAATGGAGCAAGTGGATATCGTGATGGTCGGTGCCGAAGGAGTTACTGAGAGCGGCGGAATCATTAATAAGGTATGATTATTTGAACTCGATTTGTGTCTTCTGATATTAATTATTTATTGTAAAACAACGAGTTTGGTCACAGAGTCAGTGGGTCTCACCTTTTTAAGTTTATATAAACTTGTATTAGGATCGGACCGCTCTTCCCACAGTGTCATAAACTAAGTACTGTGCTAACAAAAGATACACAAAACTCAAAATTTAGGATAAAATATTACAAACTAAAAACCAATCTATCAGAACTTTAGACGACCACACGATATTGGATTCATTTAATCATACGGAGTAGGTTTTCTGTTTCCTACTAGTCGAGTGACTTCAATCATGCACTAATCGATTTTACACTCTTATACCCATGTCTAAAGCATGGGTAATGCATAAAGTAAGAGAGTGCAGAGTAAAACCCTCACTTAAATGACGCGAGTGCGAACGAAATGGCTACACATAGCTCGTAACGTTTTGATTTAGCAAATTGGTGCACAGCCCAAAACCTTGTTTACTTCCTAGAATAGATAAATAAAATGAGTTAGTGTATGTAATCGTTAAGAATGTTTCATCGTTAAGAGTTTTATAAAGGGTTACCTTTTAACAGGTAACAGTTTAAAAGTTCCGCCCACCTTATGGTGTATATTCAGAAACGCGTGTGCGTCTGCCTATCCTGGATAGGGTGGACAAACGGAATTCGTATATTACTTTTCTTACGATTTTTTCTCTCACTCTCAATCACAGCCACTCTCAATGTACAGACATTTAAATAAATGTGATAGAAATACTGGCCTAAGATATAAGGCTAATCAATTTTGAATAATAAATTTTAAATTAAAGACAAACATCCTAATACAGTAAATATTTTTGAATGTATGCAAAAAATACACAAAAAAAATAACGAGCACACAATTACATCTACTTAATAGTGAAATTAGTATTCATCATTTCTTTGATACATTGCAGTATTTATACCTAGTCCGACCATAAGTTCTGTTACAAATGAATATGCATATATTTTTTATGAAGTAATGTAATCTTAATTAAACTTACATGTACATATATATGGAAGTCTTAGCAAAAATAAAAGAAATAAAAATAAAATATTTATTCGGATTGGCCACCGTTGGCTTTGATACAGGCCTTTAATCTGTCTGACCACGAATCTGTAGATTTACGCATTGTTTCAATGGGACATTTAGCCACTCCTTGCTCTAGAGATTTCTTAAGAGACACAATGTCGGCATGTCATTTAGAGCAGGCCATGTCCTCTAAAACTGACCATAATTTGTAGTCTAAGAGGTTCAGATCTGGGCTGAACGAGGGCCAGTCTTCAGCTCTTATAAAGTCCAGAACGTTGGTTTCGAGCCAGGCTTGGGTTAGTTCGTGCCTTGTGACCAAGTGCAGAGTCCTGCTGGAAGTCCACGGTGCATTTTTAAAAAGTGTATTGCTGAGTGGTTTCACAACAGGATCCAAGACAGTCTCTTGATACAGTTTGGCGGGTCTTCACTCCTTTTTCATAAAAATGAAGCTTTGTGACTCTTTGACAAGACACGCCCCACCAAACCATTACAGGCGCAGGACGATGACCACGTTGTACCTTTCCGATCACTACGATACACTACGGGCGGCTACTTTAGAACTGTGTGCGTACACTTTATCAATTTGCTTGTTGTAGTGCCCTTCAATCGTGAAAATTTTTTCATCAGTAAAGAGAATATATATAGGCATAGAAATATATGCCTTTCACTTGCATATCGGGACAGATGACTTTAGAAGGCTAAGTTTTAATCGATCCACTCTTTTCAACTGTCGCCTGTTCGCCGAGCTTCAGGTCTTGTTTTATCATACGCGACAGAGTCCTAGCGGGAATCTTCATTTCTTGCGATAAGATTTTTTGTTTCCTAATGGGGTTTCGGCGAATTCTAGCTTACAGCATTAACAGCCTTTTTAGTTCTAACATGCGGTCGCCGCGATATTTTATAGTCTTCAACAGTGGAAGTGTTGGTATATCTGTCGATAGTACGATATGACAACATACGTTTGATACCAAGCTTTGTGTCTTGTGTCTTGAATATGACCGACGGCTCCATACCCACTTTGTGCAAGGCAATCACTGCAATCCTAATATTCTTTAATACCCCATTCCATTCTGTAACTTGATAATAAACACGAAAAAATATGTAAGACGGCGGGAAAACGAAAGAAGTTTTTAACATACTAAACGCGTTCCAAACTCAAAATAATTAAAGAGTTCAAAAAAGGATGTCTATGTAACAGTATTTATGGCCAGACTAGCTAATTTGAATGCGATCAAATCAATCGAAGTTTAATTTGATTTCAATATAAGACGTAATATTTTAGATATAGTTTGCGGTCATTGAAAATTAATTAATGCAAGTATATTTCACTGTACACCAAGTACAGGTGGATAGACGAACACGCGTACCTTAGGTTGAATGTTTCAGAGTGGAAAAATGGAACAACGCCTTTTGGCAATGTAGCACAAACCTGTTGGTGTCAGTTCCGCTTGTACTTGTCACTTAGTGATATTTATTATATCAGTTACTTTTTTTTATACAACATCGGTTAGTCATACAAGCACACGGCCCACCTGATGTAAATTGGTTACCGTAGCCCATGAACGCTTGCAATACATATCACTCACGCGATGCCACCTCTGCTGCTAACACAGCAACTCTTTAGTAGCTTAATGGTGACCTCACTTACATGCAGGACCATTCCCTCCAGGGAATTGTTAGTTGACTGCGTTTTTCCGTGAGGTGGAGGTACTTCCCCAGACGAGCTGCTTTGATGCGCCCTACCTCTCTTAATAATTGTTTAATAACTATTTAATGTTATTTTCAGATCGGCACATACGGCCTGGCAATGGCAGCGCTAGAACTAAAGAAACCCGTATACGTATTGACGGAGAGTTTCAAATTCTCAAGGATATATCCTCTGAACCAGCAGGACCTACCGATAGAATTCAAGTACCTCTCCAGCATGATCAAGTCCGGGAAGGATCTGTCGGCGGAGCACCCTCTGGTGGACTACACCCCGCCGGCGTACATCACTCTCTTGTTTACAGACCTAGGTATTCTGACACCCTCTGCGGTTAGTGATGAATTAATTAATTTATATTTGTAATTGTAATAAAATATGTATTTGTATGTTTGTGCCCCGTTTTATTTAATGTTGGCTACAGTCGATGCCGTGTATGGTCGTGCACTGGTTCCCCATAAACTAACTGTCGTTATCATCGTCCATACATTAAGTTAGGACTTTGAGGAATATTCCCTCCATTTTTTTTCATACAACTTCGGAAGTAATACATTCAAGTATATTTTATTATAAAAAGTCGGAGATTAAAAAGTACTATCAAAAATGCATTCTATTTATCCACCCCGTCCAGGGTCGTTAAACGATCACGCATTACCGAGTATATTACACGCATTACTCTAGGTTGGCTATTTCAGGGTGGAAAAGCGGAACAACCCCCTTTGGCAAAGTACCACAAGCCTTTTGGTATTAGTTCCGCTTGCACGTAACACTTCTTAGTACTTATTATATCTGTTCTTTTTCTATATAAAACATCGGCAGACATACAAGCATACGGCCCACCTGATGTAACGGTTACCGTAGCCTATGAACGCTTCTAATATCATTACATACATCAATGCCACCTCTACTGCTAACACAGCAACTCCTTGGAAGCTTACTGGTGAACTTATTTACACAATTATTATTTGTCTGCGATTTTCTGTTAGGTTTTGCTTCCCCAGACATGCTTTTTTGATGCACCCTACCTCTCTTAAAAGCGCACAGACCAACAAGCAGACATATTCACGCACACAAATGTTTGTCTGCTTGCATGAGCCTTGGTGTCAAAGTAACGTTACTATCCACTGCGTCAGCGAGCTCGTCAATACTAACGAATGTCAAGTTTCTCGGTCCAAAGATTTTAACTGTTCGTAATTTGTCTTTCGGTCACGGTCACTATTCTGTTTTCTATTTTTTTATACGCGATGAATTTAAATAAACTCCAAGGTATTGTTGAAATGTATTATGAAGCCAAATGAGCAAGGATAGCCCTGTGGAAGGGAATTAATCTATTTACCAACAGGTCTCCAGTTCGAATCCTGGCATGTACCACTAAATTCGTGTTTTCGGACTTAAGACTTAAGTAAGTAAGTTTTATAATTATCACTTGCTCGGCGGCGGTATTTCGATAAAAGTGTGACTTAACCACGGGGGTCTGACGGCAGTCGCTGCATGTAAAAATCAATATCTTCGCCAAATCTTTAGGCTTAGGTCGCGGACCCCGCTAAACCTAATGGATTAGGAAACGGGATGACGCTAGGATGAACTATTATGAAGCAATCATATCAATCATAGACATGATAATTTGTAGGCGGAAATAATTATTGTTTAATGTTTCACTCTAATATGTTACTCTATCATAAGTTCATAACTTATGTAAAAATTCAATCAAAATCTATTAGAAATAATTATATTTTAACAATCAGCTATTTGGCAACATCAAAAATATACCTGCTACAAATTATAGTCATCCTATCACATAATATCATAAAACCCATTTTACTTAACTAATTTATCTATATTTTTTCAAATTACATAAAAAAATGAAATTTTTATCTGTTACGTAAGTTTGATAGTCTAGTGTCGCTTAGTGACAGTGAGACAACACAAATTACAATTAGTCTAGAAAATTATGATTATTTGCAAGTGTGGCTAACACTTACGTGTCATACACCCGGCATCACACGTGTCACATACAGCATCATTACAGAAACGGCGTTTTTGGCGCGGTTTTGAAATTTTAAATAAAGCTTGACGTTTATTAGTAATACAGTAGATTTCCTGGATATGTCGATGTAGCTTCTTGTGTAATAAAGAATAATATGAAACGATTTTCCAAAATTAAACCAATTACCCAATTGTGTCGAATAGCAGATGTTGACAAATTGATGAACGTGTGTTTCTGCGGGTGAAGGAGATAATAACGTACATATTTTTCCTTAATGCAATGCAAAAGTTGAAGGATGTAGGAGCCGAGGAAGGCCTAGACTTACCTACCACGACCAAATTGGTCGTGTTCTATCAGAAGGTGATGTCAGGACCCCTAAAAGCCAGCGAGCGTGCATGAGAAGAGAAATGAATGTTAAAGAAGCGAGTGAGGTATGTAAGGATCGAGTCGCGTGGCGCTCGGTTTTCTCTGCCTACCCGGCAAGGGATTTGGCGTGAAGTTATAGATAGATAAATAGATATGTTTTCTTACTTATTTGTAAAGAGTCTAGGCCTCTATGTAAACCCTCATGCCACACATAATACTGTGGCCACACTGAAGGTTTTTAGATTTTTTTATATAACGTCGGGAGTCATAAAAGCATACGGCCCACCTAATATAAAGCGGTTACCGTAGCCTATGAGCGCTTCGAACACATTAAGTATTACTCGCGCGATGCCACCTCTGCTGACACTGACACAGCAACTCCTTACGAGCTTACTGGAGACCTCACTCACACGCAGGAACACAACAACCCTCTCTTAACAATAATTTCCTATGAAAAATATTTTTATCTAACTAGCTATATATACCTTCACGCCAAGGCAGAGAGAACTGTGCGCCACGCGCTTCTTTGACATTCATAGCTCTTCTCATGCATTCTCACTGGTTGGAGGGCTCTTGACACCACCAAAAATTATAAATAATAAATTACTTAAATATTTGTTGTTAACAAAAAATATTTAATTTTCGAATAAAGAACTCTTTGGGAAACTGTAGATGTACATTGAATTCATACGTCATTTGTTTTTACCAATTGGCGGTAATTTAATTTTTATAAAGGCGTTATTTTGACGAGCTCGATAGCGGAGTGGTTAACCAACCAACGCTCGTGGGATCGATGTCCACACAGTATAAACATTTCGTGCATAAACACGTCTGTTTGGCTCGGTCTGGATAGAGTTGACTGCATCAAAGCAACCCATCTGGTGAAGTAACCTACCTCACAGGAAACCGTAGCCAAATAACAACTTCCCTGAGGGTCTTGTTCCTGTGTGTGTTTTGCCAGTAAGCTCCTAAGGAGTTGCTGTATTAGCAGCGTCTAATTAAAGTATTGCAAGCGTTCATAGGCTTTTTCATCAGGTGGGCCGAACGCGTGTTCCCGACGTTGTTTAAAAAAAAACTGCATGTCGAAGTGTTTCGACTAGAGAAAATTATCGCTCCATGATTTATTACGACTGTCGTTGCGGGATTAATCAACAACAATGCTATGAAAGACATCATTTGGCATTTCATGATGAAGCCCCGTCCCTTAATACTGTTTACAACTGATTTAATAAGTTCAAACGTGGTCGGAGCAAGCTCACTGATGATTTTACTTACAACGTTCCGGCTACTCCACCAGACGGACAATCGATTGTTTGTCTATGGAAGGTATACATCATCCTCCTTACTGTCGCGACATGGCGTCTTTATGTCTCAAAATAAAATATAAACTCATAGGGATTCGCTTTATGAACCCTGAAATGCGTGGCTGCGATTGAAAAGGCATGGAAGAGATCCCTAAAGAAGAGTGGGTTCACTGCTCCAACGGTTTCATCGCGTGTGACGCTTGCTTAGAAAGGAATGGAGACTGCTTCGAAAATCAATAAAAATATGAACAGGTACTTGCATCATTCTCCTCTGGTTTTTTTTTTAATCTTTCAGTGATACCCAAGTATGTGCCGATTACTTTCAAAGGTAAATCGGAACTACGTACGTCTTCACAACTCGGCAGTTGAGGTTTACACGACTTTAAATATTTTTTAATGTATGTTCACCATAATCTTATTTTGGCCACATCAGTTTAAAATCTATTCTATTGATTTAGTAACCCAAAATGAACCCATGTAAACTTGGTAAAGAATTATTGATTAGATTTCCGTTACTGGTTTAGGAAAAAAAATCAAGCTTAATTATATTTTTCTTTTGTTTATGAGCTTTCATGGGTGTACATCTGATGATCTCATGATTTTGATGGTGCTATGATTATATAGTAGAAAGTAAGAAAATCAAACTTTCAATTATAAATGTGAAAGCATTGATGTCGGCGCCTATTCGCATCGTTATTTTAACCTGTACAGATATTGACTTCAGTGCAGTCCGTTTCACCTTTTAGCCTAAGTTATAGAACCTGAGGACATACAATTCTCGTTTAGGATTATAATTAATTATTGGTTAAAAAAACACATCAATACTGAATGAAAATTATCTGGCACTTTAATATGTATTTAAAAAATATTTACATCCAATACTCGCTATAACTACTAGACATTCAATAAACTTTAGTATATCTCACTTTGTGTTACATTTTATCATCATAACATACAATTCATACCATGTATAACACGAGGCAAGAAACATTCGATACGTAGATACAATATAACATAGCTCATTGTTAACAATATGGAAGCACAACACACATAAAGTTGATGGAAGCACATATTACTATCACAAACACTTTATTGCCGTAAAACAAAACTTTCGGTTCAATCAGATAATAAACATAGACTTATCAATTATATATTCTAACATAGATAAAACAACTATAGATATTTTATTCATTTAATATCAAATATAAATGTCTTACGTTTCGTTCTAACTAAATCTCACATAATATTTCCGAAATAAACTAAAACAACTATTTATTACTCGTAGTTAACTAATCTTATATTCATACATAAACAAAACAATAATACTTCGATATACATGAAATATAAACTACAATATGCAAGTGTTTTACTTTTTAAACATCGAAAATTTGGTTAATTTGTTGTTATTAATAATGCCAATGTCTTATCCATACATATATTTACGTTCATCTTAATAAAATACCATTCAAAAGAGATCATCACATCTTGGCGAGAGAATTTAGATAATAACAATTTTATTGCTTACGTATACTGTTTCATTCTTATATATCATACTAGGTACCTACATTTTAAAAATATATTGCAAATCATAATTTAACATATTAATGTTCAATCCGACTGAGATGAGGATTTTTGTAAGGAATGTTACATGAAAAATCCAAAGCATTTACACTATTTAGCGATTATTACGCAATTTATAGCCGAAATTATCACATTCAAATGAAATGACTTTCAATACTACGCAGGATCTTATGAAGTAGCAAAGGACCTTTTCTTATAGGTCTTATTCTTATAATCTTACTTGTACATTGAAATAAACTTAGAAATTTAGCGCGTTTCTCCATATTTCGTTGTACTAAATTTATGCTAACAAAAATGGTGCTCTGCAAAATGTACGATGAAAAAACATCTTGGTTTGATCCCCCAGAATTAACATGGTTTATGGTTAACAGGCCTAAATTTCAAGTCATGCAAACCGATTGCAACTCAAATCTCGGTTCGTTTTAAACTATTTATTTTAGTAATTCATTCATTATCATTGTCGGTCGTAATTCTGTACCGTCCACAATTGTGAACTGAAAATGTATTTTACTCATATGTTTTTAAATTTGCGTTTTCATTGCCTTGAATTCTGAGTAGCGTGCTAACGGAACGTTTAAAAAATTATAGATATCTATCTTTACAAATATAACTTATTAAAAATAGATGTAGAGGTAATAACAACCGGTATTATGGATTCACATTTACATGTAATTTGGTCGGTTACTGTGGAATGAGCTGTGGCATTTTCAAACGTCTGGAACATCGATATTTCCCAATATGTTGCAATAATTGGGTTATTTAGAATACATTCAGTTCGACTCTGTACTACCATTCACACGCTGCTCTGGGCTGTTTGTTAATTATAAGTTACCTATATATCGTTGATTTTCTATTATCTATTATATATGTTGTCGATAATGGTGTATATCTGATGGAAATGGGGTCGCTTCTCCGGCTCATATTCCCAGCACCGCAGCATCAGCGCGTACACGTCCTCTGAACAACCCTCTGGCGCAGGCATGCGATAACCTGAGTGAATGAAACAAAGGTGACGTTATAATTGTAAAGTAGAGATACTAAAGCTTGCAGTTTCTCCTGCTTGGTCATCAGAAAGTGAAGCACAAGTTTTATTTCAAACTAAACTATGTAAAAACGTGACAAACTCTGGTGACAATGAGACACTCATATAACATTTATTTTTTAATATTCTACCTAGCATTATCCCATTTCCTAATTCATTAGTATTGGCGGGATCTGCTACCTAAGCCTGATGATTTGGTGAATATACAAATTTTGACATGGACAGCCAGCCGTTAAACCTCCACAGGCCGAAGGTGAAGGTGAGAAATACCCTAACCTTCTTAGGTTAGGCCACACGCCTTTCTAAATAATTTCCTGGACGTGTGAATTTTCTCACGATGTTTTCCTTTACTACCTTGCTAGTGATAATTACAAATGTACACGTAAATTCGAAAATACGAATTAAGTGGTACATGCTTACACCAGGATTCGAAGGAGGGACCAATCCTTTAATAGATTGGTTTTTTATCTTTACCCTCTAACACCATTACTGAACAATATTTATTTTATACAATATATATAAAATAGTTTTCCCGACGACAAAACTGAAATAAAAATCTGCCCTTTTTGTACTTTTTGTTAGCTAGCCTGTGAATGCCTTTATGACGATAGGAACTACTAAGCCTATGTTCTTCATCAGTTATGCAGTTATACTAATTCTCACTTCGATCGATTTAGTCGTGAGCACGTAACACACGTAGATAATACAATTGAGAAGAGACTGCCTCCCTTTGCGTGTTCTATCGATTATACAATGGATTGTGTTCTGAGGAGTTGTTCGACATCATGCCAACAGCATTATACAATCGCACAGCTCGCCGACGGCTGGGAGTTCATCCTCATACACTGAATTGACCATGGCGGGGTCACGTACTGTGCGGTTCCAGAGTAGTTTTCGTCCGAAAACTATTAAGTTGTGGAATCAGCACCCTGCCGAGGTTTTCCCAAGGGACTACATGGTGTTCATCAAGAAAAGCGTGAAGAGGTTCTTACAGGGTCGGCAAGGCAAAAGTGACACCTCTCGTGTTGCAAATGTCCATAGGCTGCGGTAACTGCTTACCATCAGGCAGCCCGTACGCTTGTTTTCCACCTAAGTGGTATTAAAAATATCGCATTTATACGTTCCTGTGGACTTTTTTTTATACAACTTATTGGCCAACAAGCATGCGGCCCACAGATCGACACCAGCAATTTATAGTACGCTAACTCAAAAAAGTCTACTTTACAGTAGAAGCTTACAAAGGGAAAAATGTGATAACTTTTATATTAATTAAGATACTTATTTGAAATTTGGTATCCTTTATAGCAAACTTATTTATTATAATTCCCTATATTTACTTTTTCTAAATTATTTGTATTTTTTGATTTAGTGTTAGTTAGCCGTATATGCACGTAATTGGCCAATAAAATTGTACATATAACACTCGGCTAACTAATTTTAGCGTAGTTTATTACGTGAGACCATAGTGATAAAGAGTGTTATTTTTATTGCGTTGGAATAATTATTATTAAATATATTTTGCATAAAGAGTAAGCTAAGGGTTATACGATTATTCACAAAATCTAATATTGATAATTCTTTTATTAAATTGCAAGTTTTTAAAGTTAGCTTTGTTTAACCGGTACGTGCGTCACTGGCGGATATCGTTTTAAATGCATTTAAATTATAAATAGCCTATTATAGATCGATCTATGCCACTAGTTAGCGTATCATTGAACTTTACATTGAGTTATAATAATTTATTAATTAACGATAAGAGATCAGATCAATCACAGACTTCGTAAGTAAATTATATTTAAATCAAAATTGCACTTACACTTATAACAAAACAAAGCAAAATCTTCTAAATTCTACTTTATAAAGGTGAAAGAGTAAGAACATAATAAGTTTGTATTTATATTTGATGTGTAGATGGATGGATGTTTGTTACTCCTTCACACATGCACTTTGGCACAGTGATAGATTATAGTCTGGAATAACACATAGGTTACAATTTATCCTAATAAGTACCATATGGGTGAAGCCATGGGCGTAAGCTAGTATCAAAATAAACCACATAATTTAAACAGTATTTTATAATCATTAAGTATTCATAAACTAGCCATTACTTGCCTTGGCCTTATTTCAGACTGGGGTTATCGTAACCGTCTCGATTTCGCATCCCACAAAACATACCAGCTCTTGCTTAAGGGAAATTTGCAGGTTCCGCCGCGATTCCGCTTCAATGGAGTATCAGTTACAAATAAAAACTCGGTTTGTTACTTGGGATTACTGTTAGACAAAGGTTTTAATTACATTGAAAACATAAAGCAGATTGGAGAAAAAGCCAAAAAGAACTTTTATGCATTAACTCGAATTTCCACCTCGACATGGGGCTTAACTTTCAAAACGATAAAAATTATTTACAGAGCCACATATTTAGGATGTATTACGTACGGTTCACCTGCATGGGCTGATAGGGCTACCATAGGTGCTGCACGTCGTAAGTTACTGCAAAGTCAGCGTCTCGCTTTAATATTTCTATGTAAATCGTATAGAACTGTGAGCACCGAGGCACTACCAGTGCTGGCAGGCGTATTACCAGTTGACTTAGAAATTCAACGCCGGGCTTCAATGTACTACACCTCTAAAAATATACACCCTGACTTTCTAAAACACCGCTATATGGACAAAATACTTAGATTATTCAAACCATTTGACGAGGTATTTGAAACTTTACTGTCTGAATGGCAAGAAAGGGAAACTTCTACTAAAGGACGCCACTTGTATCTGTTCTTTCAATCAGTGCGAGACAGATTAAGTAAAGAGTGGTTAGAAGTCGATCATCTCGTTGCGCAATTTTTAACTGGACATGGAAACTTTAGAGCTAAGCTCTTTTCGTTTAGACTTGTGGCATCGCCTTTATGCGAGTGTTCTACGACAAATAATGAATTCGAGCAAACAGCACATCATGTTCTCTGAGTGTGCGATCTCTAGCGTCGGGAGCGGGACGATATGTTAAATTCCTTGCATGTCACATCCGGGGTAGTATATTTTTCTGATTTGGTGGCAACAAGGGAGAATTGCCAGGCGTTTAGGCGGTTCTGCAATCTATATTATTGGAATCGATGTGTTAGGTAACAACTCACAGTTTAGGTCCCAATAGTGTTAGATATTTGAAAATCCGTGGTGCACGGCAGTTGAGCTTCACTTGACTAGCCATCTCTTTAAAGCCATCTTTTTAAATGCCTTATTTGTCATATTGCTGTCTCTCACTTTGCCAAGAGGGGAAGTCAATTCCAACACTTCCTACTCCTACAAATTTCTTCTGATTAAATTCGTTGTGAGTTCCAAGGCAGCTGTAGTTTAACCCCCGGGACGGCAGTAAACTTCACTGTTCATCGCTTTTTTGTTGGTCGCCGTTGTTAATTCTGGCTACACAGGAGACACAGTGGTGGGTATGAGTGGTGGGCCTGTCCCGATAAAAAAAAAGGTCAATACGTACTTCTTGGCTAATTTTATTGTAGCATTGCAGACGACAATTGCTACAAATGGCTTTAATGTTTCTTGCGGCTTTACTTTTTCCTTTTGATGTAGTATATGCCAACCCTTTGTTACATAAAAGTTTTCTCTTTCTAACTATCCAATCTTCTTCAAGTTTAAGACGTTTGAGATCCACATCAGTTCTTTTCTTAGATCTTCGTTTATTATTTTTTGGGGTCGATATTGCAGAATAGTCACTGTCATTGAACGTTGCAGGCGAGGAAATTGAGTTACAAAGAGTAGAATCTGATATTGCTGACACTTAATCGAAGTTATGGCTGAGGCCGTTATCCATATGCGAATCGGGAAGACTTTCCTTGGCGGACAAACCAGGTGTGAGTGTTCTATCTTCGGTATCTTGGCAAGAAGTCAACACCAAAGTATCGTTTAAACTTTGTAATGATTCCGAAAAATCACAATACGGGGAAGGCATGGGGGTATTATCTATGCTTTCAGTAGGATCATTATTAGTGACGACCGTAAACAAAGGTTCGATACTTGGTGAAGTTAATGTCAATGGCGAAGGTTCTATAGAAGTCAATACCTTTAGTGAAAACATATTAAGTGGGGTATTAGGAGCCGCCAATTCGTTAAAATTTACATCTTGTAGTACCACATCATTTTCGCTATTGGCTATATTATGGCTTGCAGAACTGGATATTGAATTATCTTGCTCTTGAACTGGCTCATCCAATATGACGTAATTATACAAAGCTACAAACTCAGGACTATTAACCTCGGAAGGTAAGGGCGACGATTCTATAACAAAAAGTATTAAAAATGAGGTATTTTGTGTGGAAAGCCTACGATTATTCTTATAATATAAAAAATCGGATTTCTAATGAAGCAGAGATTAATCTGAAATCCGAGCAGCTCGAAATTGGGTATTGTGCCCGGCGCACGGCAATAGGCTCCCCTCATAAGGTAAGTACGTATATTTATAGCATACAGACTATAGATTAGCCCGCCCCGGGATTCGAACCATACCTGGCTATACCACTAGACCAATAGACAATTGACGCTAAGTAGTACATTTACGAACGAACGTGAAATACACGAGCGCACTATACTACGCTAACCACGTGTTAGCGTAGTATAACACGCACTTTGAGCAAAGCTTCGCAAATTTTCAAAAAAATAAACAGTAACTAGCCACCATTAACTATGATTAACTTATTTATTATTTGATTCCGGGCAATCACATTCAAAACAGCGACAAGTGCCGTTGGAGTAATGTAAACAAACAAGCGGTGGGTCCCTCTCCCCGCGTACACGCCGCTAATAATAGTTGGCGTAATATAGAACGAGTGATTTACAAAAGTACGTTTAGTTAGCGCTGTATAAGATTTGTAACTTCGTCATTTTTGTCTTTTTCTTCACGATTTTTTTACTACATATAAAACACCACATTTTAAGCAACTTGGCATAAAAAAACGAATTTACCCAAAATTCGAGTTAGCGTAGTATAAATTGCTGGTGTCGAGATGGTAAGCGGTTACCGCAGCCTATTGACGCTCGCAACACCACGGGGAAGTTAGTCGCGCGCTGCCAATCTTGTGGCCTAAGGCTGTTTCGTCACAGTACTCAGTAATTTCTCTGCCATATCTCACCTTTCAAACCGGAACACAGCTATATAAATATAGCTGCTTGGCGGTAGGTAGGTAAATAGGTGAGATAGAGGTGCCCACGTAGACGACTTTTGTTCAAAGTCTCCCTCTGGTTTACTGTACGGTACAGTACCTGTGTCAATTTTCTCTCTGGCCCTCGAGTTGCTCATGCCGGCGTACGGCGTGTCTCCCTTCGAGAATATCTCCCACACCAGCACGCCGTAACTCCACACATCACACAGGGAAGTGTATTTTCCTGCAAATAAAACAACAGATGTACTACACCTATAAATTTATTCTGCTGAAAATAAATTTTACACAGTATAGATCCTAGTAAAGGGTCTATCGCAATTTATATGACGTAATTCTTAATTATAATAATGCTTAATAGATAGACGATTCTCACTTGTGATTATACATAATACTAATATGTAGTATTGTTACTATGAAGCGTTTGTAAGAAATGTTCAATATGTGGTAGCATACAAAAACAAAAAAAAAACGAACAAAAACCCCTTTGCAAAAGTGTAATGTTTGTTACTATGTTTAACACTGTTATATGCAATAAAGAATATATTATATTCTCAGAACATATTCTTATTCTTAATGAGTATGAATAATTATATTTTAATTTTATATAAAAAAGATATAGGTACGGTAAAGTTTAGGCTTATAAATAAATTATATATTAGTAGAAAAAAAACCTATAATTTGAAGTTGAAAGCAACTGACTGGGAAAGTAGTTTAGAAATCTTACTGAAGTTCACAGCAAATTAATAATTAGCTAGAGTGTTGTGTTCCTGTGTGTGAAAAACATTAGAAAGCAGCAACATGTGAGCGATACTACTTGTGTTACTAAAGCCTAGATAGACACATCTATAGGCTTTAGTAACTGATTAATAAGGCGAGCCGAATGCGTGATTGCTTCTCGTACGTGATATTTTTTCAATGCGATTGGAATGCTCTAACGCAGTACTAGCCTCACTGGCAAATTAATTAAAATTTTAATTCATGTACTAACCAAAATTGAGGGCCTCAGGGGCCGTCCACTTGATGGGAATCTGCTTCATACCACCCGACACGATGTATTCCTCCTCCTCCCTGGACATGCCGAAGTCGGAGATCTTCACGATGTTGTCGTCTCCAACGAGGCAATTTCTAGCAGCCAGGTCCCGATGGATGCAGTTTTTGGACTCGAGGTAACGCATGCCTCCAGCAGCGTCGCGGCACATCGCCAGCAGGGAGCGGGAGCTGAGCCCCGAGGCACGAGTTCGCAGGAAAGTCAAGAGGGAACCACCTACGAGAAAGTCACAATCAATCAATAATTTATTTATTGTGGAGCATTGGTAGTTGACTCATGAAAACGATATGTTAGTCTCAATATGCCCTGCCTCTTTTGTTTACAGTAATAAAAACTTCATACGATAATAAGTCGGATGCCTAATATTAACTTTTTATTATTTAAGTAGGTAACTACTTGAACAATAAAAACTTAGATATGGTTAAACACATAAGCACAACGCTTGTAGACTACGTTTGCAATGATGATGAAAGAAAGAGATAGTCTGAACGAATGTCATGGTTATGATAAGAGATGCACGTTCCATTGGTTCGGACACGTGGAAAGAAACGAGATGAAAGAATGATAAAACAGGCATTACGAAAGCGGAAGAATGTAGAGCCCAAGAAGGATAAGACTCGCCTATCACGACAATATTGGTCGTGTTTTATCGGATGGCAATGTTAGAACTTATAAAAGCGACGAATGTCTATGAAATTTAAAAGGCAAGCGAGCACTCTCCGCTAGAAACTTGACATGAAAATCATAAAAGTAATTTCCTGGCAACATAATTATTCTAATACCAAATAAAAAGTAAATATATAATACAATTAATTAACCTAGCAGAACTACTCTGGTAGTGTATCATAAAATTAGGAATCTTATTTTCAAAGTAAGGTAAATACTTCACAACAACGGCATACTCCAAAGCCCCCATAACAACTATACCAATAGTTAATAGATTCAGGCGTTATTTTGCGAAAGTCAAATTTACATGCAATTTGATCTAACCTGCTTTGTGTGCTTCCGCCACCAAAGCAAATTGCATGTAAACTATACCAATCTCTTGACAACGCCTGCTACACAAAGAAGGTCTGAGTATAACAATCACTTATGCACATTTTTAAAGATTAGAATCTGGAACATAAATGCGCAGAATATAATTTGCCGTTTGAGATCACTTCAAATCACTTACTTTGAGGACTATCTCCTCAATGTCATCGAAGTGGCCGTGAATCGTCTATATCTGCCGAAGCTGTGACAGTAGGTGGAGTAGGAAAATCCTGGAGTGGAGGCCGCGTATGATAAACTCTTTTAAAAGAGCGGCCAGAATTGGTTGGATGCGGAAAGCGAAGGTAACCATTAGGAAAACCCTACATCCAGCAGGGAGTAGACATGGGTTGATGATAACCAATCATCACATACCGGGGACAAGTTCCATGACGATCATGATAGGTTGTTTCTGCACGGCGATGCCGATCAACCGGACTATGTTGGGGTGCTGGTATTGCTTCAATATTCGCCCTTCTTGCAAGAATGTGCGCTTCTGCTCATCAGGCAGAGCCATCCGACAGGTCTTCACGGCTACCTCTTGCCCTGTTGACTTCAGCCTCGCTTTGTACACATCGCCGAAATTGCCCTGAAAAAGTTTTGTATTGTAGTAATTTGCTAAATTTAGATTTTCTTTTGTAAATTATGTTTTAGGATTCCGTATCGTAGTTTTACAAAAAGTCCCGTCCCGGATTTGGCAGTTACCGAACGGCCCTAGTCATAAACCATCGAGTACGTTATATACTCGATGTCATAAACCAATAAAGCACTTGACGAGGACGGACGGACATATAAGCACAATTTACTCTCCAAAACTGAGTGTTTTAGCGCCTAAATATCTAACCGATTCGAACCTACGGTCCAGTGCGAGATCATTTAACCAATAAGCTGACGTAACACTACGTTGATCCGTGAACTAGACAATTAGAGCAGCGGGTATAACCGTAACCGTGATTTTCATTGCCTAGTGAGTTGCCTAGTACCCATAACACAAGCTTCGCTTACTTTGGGGCTAGGTGGCTCTGTGTAATCTATCCGACAATATTTATTTTATTTATTGCAAAATCATTCTATCGGTTCTCTATTTGGCTATTTCATACACGGACCTGACCCACCCCGCAAGGGACTTAGCGTGAAGATATAAGTAGATAAATATTTCTGAACAATAGTATTGTCTTAGGTTTTCGCGATTGTTACACATTGAAATTAAACTATTTTTAACAGAAGTATCGCGTGTTTTATTTATTTTGTTGAAACCTGACGTTTCGAACGCTTTGCAGCGTCCGTGGTCGCAGGAAGTCTAATATCCCCCTACAAGATGCAGGAGTATACAAATTAGACTGCGAATGTGGTTTATCATACATAGGGCAAACAAAGAGAAGCGTAGGTACTCGTGTGAAAGAACACATTGCTGACATGAAGAATAGGCGCGATAAAAACTCTGCAGTATGTGAACATACACTGGACCAACCAAACCATTACATCCGGTTCGATAAACCACAAATCCTCGCCAAGGAAAATCGCTACATGCCGAGAATGTTGCGCGAGGCTATTGAAATAAGAAAACACCCCAATTTCAATAGAGAAGATGGTTGGCAAGTACCACCTGCTTGGGATCCAGTCCTAAAAATAATCAAGTCACAAATCCAAAGATCTACTAAAAAATGTTCGGACACTGTGAGCGATTTTTGTGTGAATCGGAACATATATAATTAATCCATCCATGTCGGTAGATGTAATAATTGAATAACTAATGTAAGACAAATACCACCTTAGTCTTTCCTGCGACCACGGACGCTGCAAAGCGTTCGAAACGTCAGGTTTCAACAAAATAAATAAAATACGCGATACTTCCGTTAAAAATAGTTTAATTTCAATTTCTGAACAAATTACGCATCATCAAGTCCTAATAAACAAAGCGTGTAATCACCTATAAACATACATTATATACTTTTATTATTTCGAGATGCTGATAGTAGGTGCATAGAAAACATACAGCTGTGACAAACAGACATATTCATTGACAGAAAAAATGTCTTGCACGGGAACATAACTTGTGGCGTAGTCGGCAATTTAACTATGTTTTATTTACAAAATCATACGTTACCCGTCCAATTTTATCCAGCAGTTGAACGTCGTCGTTGTTCAACTCCCAGTTCTCCCTGGGCACGGCTCTCCGCAGCAGCGCTCCCGACCTGGCGGTCACTGGCACCTCGCTCGTCCGCTGCCACGCGATCAGCTCGGCCACCGACGGAAATGCGGCACCTTCGAATCTGTAGTGGCCCTGGAAACAGAAAGATATTTTGTAGTCTACTCGTCTGTCCATGCAATAAGACGATTTTTACCCATCTGATGTAAGGCGGTTACCGTAACCTATGAACGCTTGCAATACTTACAAGGTCGGCGATGCAACCCTGGTATTGCAAGTGGCTATAGGCTACGGTAACTGTTCACTTTTAGGCTGCCGTATGCTTATCTTAGTCGTATAAAGAAAAGAAATATGACTCGCGCGTTATCTGGTTGCTAACACAGCAACTCCTTAGGGATATCCTGGGGGGTGCTGTTGAGGTAGGAGATTCTCTTCATCCTGTGAATGGCTAACCATCATTTTATGTTGGCACACAGCCTGGAGGCATTGACGTTGACACCACTTTCTAACATAGTTTCTTCTTTATTCTTGCCGCTAGGCTATATGAATATGAAACAAACCAGCCAATCAATGCTTACCTGCACGTGATGCACTCTGCTAGTTAGCAAACGTACGTAAACATAATTTCTTTATTGTTTTTTGTGCAACACCGATAGCCATACAAGCAAACGGCCCACCTGATACAAAGCGAATACCGTAGCCAACCAACGCTTGCAACACATTAATTCTCACTCGCTGGTAGGAACGCAACAACCCGCCAGGGAGTTGTTATTAGACTGCGACTTTCTGTGAGGACAAGGTACCTTCCCAGACGTGTGAAATTAAAATTGTAGTAGTATGTAAATCCGCATGTAATATAACTATACGCAAATTCTCTTTTGCATAGCAAATAAGTAATGGGATAAATACATGTGACATACTGAAAAACAGGTAAGTGAGAGATGTTAAAGAATTGTTTTTCCTGTTTGTTACAGTTTGTCTTGTGCGGGAATCGAACTCGTAAAACTCTTTTTAGCCTCGACGGTCACGGAGACGGTGCATGCGTTTGAGGTGGGAGGTGTTTGTTTATGTGTCTGTTATAATTTTCTCGGAATCATTATTTTTTCTCGGAAACGGCTAGGCTAGTTTTTACCTTGTGCAAGTCTCATTCCTGAGCACGTGAATAGCTAAATTTTAATGTTACATACCGCCAGGGAATGCTACAGTGATTTCACTGGCTATACACATATCTCTGAAACGGTTAAGTCTATTTTTTTTGTTCCATAGATATAAACATATCTGAGTTACACCGACTGATACAAATTTATAACAAAAAATATATATTTAATAGCAAGTTTTTTTGTTATTCATATTTTCACAGACGTTTTCCTTCAATGAGTCAAACATTGCGATCCGTGGGTCTGGGCGAAGTGGGCGGTCGTCTGTGCTGATGACGTCCGGGCATTTACTTCTATATATTATATTGTATATCACGACCAAAGTAGTCAGTATCAATATACGATTTAAATTTAATAAAGATGAAATGTCTATCTTGCTGACAAGCCTTTAATTCCAACAACAATCATTTGTACGTATATATGTCTCGTTTGTCTGGGTCTGGGCGTTACTAAGAGAGGTAGGACGAATGAGAGAACGACGACTATACGGATATATTTAAAAAGCAAAACCATGTCTAAACACATCTAAATCGTTAGTCGTTTTCGTGTATTTCGGACGTGGCGGCTATATATTAATACATGAAGAAAAAGCTTTGTACCCCTTTTTAAACCTATTTCGTGCACGGAGGAGTGGGATATATGTCATAATTAAAGTTCAAATGTAGAAGGAGTAGAAAGATTATTATATTTATGTATAATATGTGACACAAATATAAATAATTACAAATAATAATATCCCAACAGGGCCCCTTGTGGCGAGCTGTTGATGGGTAACGATACCACGGGTACCCGAGTGCTCAAGAGAGTCGATCAGGGCCTTCGTCTTCGGCGTATCTTCGTCGGTCGGAATGGAAACTCAAGAAGGCGTGCAGGACTCTCAGCTCTGGCTTGACTTCATTTGGCCGTCCAGAGAGGAGTCGATAGAACATATTGCTTTATCAGGTGATATGCTCCAGGGGTGAAAGCGTTAAAGGGCATAACGCCACGAGTAACTTCGGAGAAAGCGCAGCACACCTCTCGACACCCCAGAGTCACTCAAATCGGTGTTGACCCCGGCCGAATTTCTTTGCATATCGGGGGCCCATCCAGTGAGTGGCGAGCCACCGCCTGCCGGAAGTAACGTCAGATATGATAGTTGTAGCAGGCGTCCGTCCCTCTTCTGTAATAACCCAGTACTAATAATCCCTCCAGATCTCAATTCAATAGCCCAATAATTTTCAACACATTCGCAATAGTCCCAATACCTATATATTGTCACATTGATATCCCATGGAGAAGGTCACTGCGGTTATACAACAGTACATCAAGCTTCTCAAAGGGGCCTCTACGCGTTGGATCCAAATCCCCGCGCACGCCTATCAAATGACCGGGATAAACACGGGATATAATAAGATATAAATATAAACACAAGTAAATCTGTCAATGTCAAATGCCTACATTTTAGTTTGCGGTCAAATTGTCGTAATGAATACAGATATCGTACATCGTAATATTGTTGAAATAAAATAGGTATGCAATAGGTGTACCAAGGGCATTGTTTACTTTATCTAATATATATTTTTGCTTTATACATTAAAGAAATATATACAGCAAAATTTGTGGCGCAACGCTCGTAGGCTGCGATGATGTTAAAAACGGGGTTGATATAGTAGTTGATAAAGAAATCGTCCGCTCCATTTGTTCGGACATGTAGAAACAATATAGGTAGAAAGAATTACGAAACAGATATACAACGAGACAGTAGAAGGATGTAGGAGCCGAGAAAGGTCAAAACTTGCCTCCAATACAAAAATGATCGTGTTTTATCACAAGGTAATGTCAGGAGCCGTCTAGAAACCGTCTAACATGCATGAGAAGAGCTATGAATGTTAAAGAAACGAGTCCTTTGGCGTTCAGGTCTCTCGTCCTGCAAGTGATTTTGCGTGAAGTTATACGTTATACATAGATAGATTTTAAGAGAGGTAGGGCGCATCAAACAGCCCGTCTGGGGAAGTACCTCCACCTCACAGAAAACCGCAGCCAAATAACAACTCTCTAGAGGGTTGTTGTGTTCCTGCGTGTGTGTGAGGTCACCAGTAAGCTCCTAAGGAGTTGCTGTGTAAACAGAAGAGGAGGCATCGCGCGAGTGATATATGTTACAAGCGTTAATAGGCTACGGTAACTGCTTTACATCAGGTAGACCGTAAGCTTGTACATTGAAATACATCTTGCTCAATATACATCTGTTGTAAATAGAAAATTGTAACAACAATGCGAATGTGAAACTTCCCCTCGTCTATTTATTGTTGGTGGTGTTCAAAACGCAAGTACGTTTTATTATTTAAAATAAACTCTGTCTAAAGTTGGTTTCAGTAATTTCATAATATATTTAGGTCTACATTCAAGTATTCGCAAATACTTGGATTATGTCGCAAGTGGTCTTGCATTATCTCTCTATGGTCTGTGTGAGAGACAAAGATAAAGTGATATGAATAGATTTGCGTAGGTATGCATGATAAAAATAAGCCAGGTGTAAATTTAAATAGTGTAAATAGTACACAAAATGACAACATTATTTTAAGAGATATGTTTAAATGCGCACTGAATACCATTCGAAGAACTTTTAATAAATTTAATAAAATGTAATAATAAGTCCGTTGATTCGGATATGAGAAAAGAATGCAGGAAGATAGAATTACGAATCAGACAAGAACCCGAAAGGAGAAGGATGCAGGAGCCGAGGTCAGCCAAGACTTAGGTACCTACCATGAAAGGATCGACACTTTTTATATCAAAAGGTGATGTCAGGAGCCCTAGAAACCGGCGAGCGTGCACGAGAAAAG
Source organism: Pyralis farinalis (assembly GCA_947507595.1). Lineage (NCBI taxonomy): Eukaryota > Metazoa > Arthropoda > Insecta > Lepidoptera > Pyralidae > Pyralis > Pyralis farinalis. Next base: position 8,291,999 of record OX382270.1, read on the forward strand.
CTGTGAATGTTAAATAGCAAGCGAGGTGTGAAGAGCCGTGTCATGTTGCGGTTCTGTCTGCCTGCCCCGCAATGGATTTAGCGTGAAGTTAAAGATGGATAGAATCATTATTTTAAGTGAAAGGATCGACACTTTAGGTGAATGCACTGCATTTACTTTATATTGTCATAAGGGTAAAGCAATGATACTGGTCTTAAGTCAAAACGATTATTTGAAATCATTGTTTGATGTACTTAATTCAAATAGACCTTCAATATAATATTTATATTATATTAAATAGTAAGTCAAAAAACTATTTTGAAAACATTCGTAAATACAAATAAATTCTCACAAATTCTCTCGTTAATTTCATAATATGGTTAGTATTTAATTTCTTATTTTATAGAAATAGCTATGACCTATTCTCATAGAAAAGAATGTGATACGGTCAGTAAGATGGTATTCAGTCCTTTGGTTTGTAAACTCTTGATTATTATAAAAACACCAATATTTACTAAACGACCTTACATGTCTCATGCAGCCCTAAGCCTCTAAATTCAAGCTCATGAAGTTATGGCAAATACGAAGTAACGTCGTTTTCTTTACAAATATACATACCTACTTAAACTACGGTATTAATATCTAGAAACACATGGAAACCTTAACTAAACTCGCAGAAATCCGTATGTAAACTAATCGACGCCTACAGACTACGCCATAAAGCACGAACGAGTCGAAAGTTCCTCTGAGTCACTTGTCTAAACGTTGTATAACGCGAGATAATGTCATCAAGGCTTAGGAAGGTCGCGAACATATTTAATTTATGTACTATGATTGAATTATTAAACTATTTGAAATCTCGATCAAAAACACCTGGTTGATATATTACAGTATATTGTTTATATATTGCTTGCCACATGGTTGACGAAAATCGACTTAACGATTCGAAATATAGCTAAAAGAAAGCGAGAACGTCGTAGGTTCATAAATTTTTAATTTCCGCTTGAGCTGTCTGCTCACAGACAAGGTGTTTACTCGTGCTTACCTCAGGCGTAGTTTGAACAATGAAGTGCTTGTGTTGGCCCCAACAAACTGACAAAACAAGCTGCCGAGCGTGGTTCCTCGTCGTTTCCCTCACTAGATAGTCTCCGTCGGCTCGGAGGAGCCTCACCACCTCCTCCCGGGGCAACACTCCGTGGAACCATTCTTGTTCCACCAACGAACGCTCCGTTTCACTCACGCTGACCTATGAACGTAAAGAAATTGAACAAAATGAAACATCATTTGACTATTATTTTATGTTAGTAATTTATTGATTACATAAAGTGCATGTGATAGCGTTTACAGTTCCACAACATTGTGTAAGCGTTGAGAGATAATTAATTTGTATCGTTTTGCATTATTCATTTTGAAGTGTTATCGATATGGGAAATAAGTAACAATCACTTTATATATTGCAAAAAAATCTACATAGGAGATCTATGTATATACATAGATGTCATATGTAGAACGTTTTATTAGTATTTTAAAGTAAATAAACCGATATTCGATACGTTTTGATACGAAAATTAATTACTGCACAACAATAAACACTCCATGCTGTTCTGACTCACACGTGCTCTACTTGTGGTTTAATCAATTAGATTGGTACACAGCAAAACGTCTAGAATAATGTATGGAAACACAGGTTTCATTGCTAATGATGATGACCATTATAATTAGTAAGAACACGCAAATCCAACACAATAAATAACAATAAAAGCAGCTTCACATACGTATTCATTTTCTAATTCAAGCTGTAACTGTTTCAGTCGCTTTTTCCTCCGCGGTACGATGACAGGCGGCGGCAATTCCGAATGTGTTATGTACATCGAAAACGGATCCATTCCTCGTAACCAGCGTTGCTAACCGTAATAAAACATAACCCTTGGACACATTACTATCTTTTTAACTTCATCGGATGAAGGAAATACGGGGAAAACAGGATGAAGTTGACGTAAAACTCGCGACTGCGACGCGCGGCCCTCGCGTAAACAGTGGAACATTTCTGGAACGTCGCAAGCGTCTTCACCTTGATTTTGAATGTGAGTTTTAGAGAGAGCCGGTGCTATTTTAATTTTATTCGAAAGCTTATTCCGGAGCGAAGTTCGTGCTGTACACGGTTATGCTAAATTTAGCACTGACAGGTCGGAACATTGCTCTATTTTTTGATGGTTTGATGCACGAGGTACAAGCTTCATGCACCCTGCAAAGTCCATGCCATGCGCGTGTGAGCTAACTGCTCTGCGGTTAGTATCACTCACCACACTGTTAGGGTAACTACTGACAATACTGCGTTTCTTTCTTCTATTTCTAAATAAAGTTTCGTTCGGCACACGACAATGCACATAGACATCCACACGACTGCGCAAACGTCTCTTGAGGAATCTGAGACGGCCTTTGGGCAGCGCAAGCACCGTTACCGTATCGGCGGGAACCTCGCTGCTGCTTCTGTACGTTCTGGGTGGCAGGGCCGGACTCGAAGGCACCGATTTGCGTCGAAATGGTCGTGTGAATAGGCCGAAGAACGGCTTCGGGGGTATTATCGAATGCAGGTGTAACCGCAACGTATTCGCGGATGCTTTGGAGCCGATTGATGACCGATCCTGATGATTGAATGCCTCACATTTACGTACCCGTCAATCATTAGCATCATGTCTCTCTATTAATATATAAAAAATAATTATCAATTACTGCTAGAAGTAGTATATAATTTATTCCAGCATATAAATTGATTTAAGTCGGCGCCGACTACATAAGTGTAAATGCGAAGTAGGAGATTTTTTTTATAATCATACGAGCGTTGAAAACTATGTTATTTATATAAATATATATATTATATATTTATTTCTTAACTGGTAATCAGCACCATCATTTTTCAATTTATATGACAGGTAATGTATATAGCTTGTTCATTATCGTAATTATATAAATCCCCAACAAGTGTAACCTTACCTGATGGTCAGGGGAACTACCATCGAGGCTATCGACGCCGACTGTCTCCGCCGACAGGTCCGGACACCCGCTGGGCGCTTCTTCGCAGCCGAGCTCTGCCAGCGCCGAGCGGATCATCTCTGCCTGCTTGGCACATTTGCGTTCCGACACGCGAAGCTCCATCAACTTTATTGGCTCTGATGTCGTCACAGGAATCGGCGGCGGTGAATGCCTTTTTTCAAAAATAAATATTTCTTAATCAAATAACACCATCATAATCAAAATAAGTAGCCATATTTAATTTAAGACTAACGTTGTGATTGACTACAAATTGTAAAGCATTAACTTTGAACATTTGCATGCCAATTGTTGGTGCAACACGCTTGTTCACATAAATCTAGACGTATTCTTTGTCCTAACATGAATTTCTACCGTGTTTGCCTGCAGATAAATATATTTCACTTCATAAAAGCGGTTAAAAGAACTAAATTGTAAAATATCATTATAAACAAAAACGTCAAAGACATTCGACGTACAATTCCGGGCACGGATTGTTGGCCATCTAATTGATAATTAATAAATATAGTATGATTAAAGGCCAATCAACGTGCTTGTGTACTTCCCGATTTAGAAGATGATATATTTTTAGTTTTATTACCTGTCGATTCCATTGACTCCATTAGTGAGTCCCGTGTTGTTATTCTTGCAGACGCCATTGCCTATAATCTCGGGCCCCTGCAGGGCAGTCTGCTTCTCTCTATTGTCTTGCAACGCGGTCTCCAGCTCTGTGAGTTTTTCCTTCAGCCACTCCACTGTCAGGTTGTCCACGGTTAGCTGGTTTGGCAGCAGTTTCCCGCTAGTGTCTTCCACTAAACTTTCGTCGAATGGAAACGTAACCGGCGTTGAAGGCGGTGATCTGGAAAAAATAAAAATGTTATCTTTATGGTAGATGGTTCATAGGAGATCTATTTTATTTTATCCTTGGTTCAGGGAATATTGTTAAGATAATGCGGTGTTTCCTACCGCTTTTAGGACCAACCACCATTTAGACGTTTTAGTAACATTTATGAATAGACTTTACAAACGTTACTAAAACGTATAAACGTCTTTCGTTTCACAGACGCTAGTAAGGAACATCCGATCGGTATTCCATACAGGTTACTTCGGGCGCACCCGACACATCTATCTCTTCTATTAACTACGAAAATTTCGGTATTTTATTAATACCAGAGAGCAGTTAAGTGGCTGGCCCTCGATCGAATCCTGGTGTTGGTGTGTACCGCTAAATTTATGTTTTCGAATATATGTACATATTTGTTACCCGTACGTCCAAGAAATTACATTTCGAAAGACGTGTGGCCTAACCTATGAATGATCTGCTATTCCCTCTGGGTTGTGGAGGTCTAACGGCAGTCGCTTCAAGTCAAAATCAGTATCTACGCCAAAGAGAGTGGACCCCGCCATCCTATATGATAAAAGATAACACTACGAAGAAGTTCTCATACGGTCATACGTTCTAACTCACTTGTATTTGTCCATAAATTCTTTGTATTCGTCCTGCGGCCTCAGAGTCTGAACGGTGGTTTCTATTTTGCTCTGGATCTCTCTGAACTTGTCGGTGCTGAAATCTGTCCTTTGAACTATTTCTAGTAATATTCCTTTCCTGTTGATAAAAAAATATCATAATTGCATTAAAACAAAATTATACTGACTAATATTCAATCGTGAGAACTAAATGACAAATCTATTTATAAATACCTAAAGCAATTAAATACCACTTTGTACTCTGATTGTCAACGAAGTTTTTTGGATACAATAATGTTAGGTTTTGTATTGTAAATAAAATAAAAGTAGAAAACAAATTGAAATCATATATAATTTTGCCTCAAATTCCAATTTCATTAATAATTATGGTCGAATTTTGATGATTGGTATAATTAGCGATATAATTATGATAGATCGCTACAATTAAAATAAAATAAGACTATTTTTTAATAAAACACATTTCATACTAAACCATGAAAGAACTGACCGACTGTGTTACTGCTTAACTTGTTCGTACGTACATCTACAAATGATTCCGATACTAACTATATCTTTGTCAGAAAGTAAATACATTTAATTTTATTTAAAAAAATTCAAGCATGTTAAGAGATAAATTTATTTACTTAGGTCATAATAGCACACCTGAAATACTGGAAACAAAAATAACAGTATTGACAGAACAATATTAACAGTATTGTGCTCGGTTAGGAAATTTCCTAACCGAGCACTCAAAACTGTTATTTTTAGTGCGAATTACTTTGGCGAATGACGAAAACTTTGGTTTACGAACTTCTGCAAATGTGCATCAATTAATAAAAACGGTATTACACAGGTCTACATACCTGTGTAATACCATGTCTATTAAAAGAACCACATTTTGAGCAACACAAATGTTCAGTTAAAGAATAAACACTGATGACAGAAAAACACGTATGTTCGCTCAGGGAAAAAGACTAAATATCCTTATTGTAGCTAACATTTCCTGTGATTTGTAATTTTTTTATACCATTAAGCTTCCTGACAGCAAGCAGATACTGTAGCCTATGGTCGCTTGCAACACCTGGGGCCTCACTCGCGCTACTCACTTATGTCGACCCCGTAAAACACTGTACAACATTAGGCTCTACAAAAAACGTCCTACACCTTTTTAAGCAAGTTCAGACTCTTTTTAAGGACTCCGTAGGTACCTCAAAAGGAAAAAAGGATCACTCCGTTGTCGTTTGTCAGATTCTCAGAAACATGTGGAGGTATCGAGTTGAAATTAATATAAAATATTCAATATTGTAATCTCTTGATGCAGTGAAAAAATCAAACTTCTATGTTTATGGCGCATATTTTGACACTCGCAAAGGAATCAAAACCTATAGGTACATCCCGTTGGCCTAGAATCATTACATTGGACCACTACGGTAACTACTTTACATCAGGTGAGCTGTATGTTAGTTTGCTCCCGGCATTGTATAAAAAAATCATGTGAGTAATATGTGTGAGTACACATAAACTCACCAAGACGTAGCGGTAGCTTCTCCTTGACGCCGCTGCTGTTCCAACAGCGCCGGCAACGCAGCAGTTCGCAGCGCCCGCTCGCATTCTGTCGCTTCGGCGAGGAGTAACACATACTCGTTATGGGCCCTGTGGAGTCTTCTGCAAGCCTTGCCGTATTTGTCACGGGTTTCGTCCAATTTGCGACCACCTCTACCTTTCGGACCTGCAATCAAGAAATGTTTGATCATTAAATAATTGGTATCTATTAAAAACTAGGTATATATTAAAAAGTAAATAATGTCTGAATAAGAATCATGAAAGTCTGAAAATGTGACTCGATCACTTTTTTTATTTCTCTCCATAGGTTAATGTGATGGTGTGGTGCGGCGGTGTGGTTTAATAATAAAATATAAATAAATTATAATGCATGGGATAGACATAGCATCTACTTCCTTGCCTTTTTCTTCAGATAAAAGTCTCACCAGGGGCTACATACATAACAAATATAAGCGATTAATGCCTTGAGCTCCTCAAATCGTATTAGTAATATCGTATATAAATCGTATAGTATTATATTATTCTTTAGGTTGTGGAATGTACTCCCTGTCGAGGTAATGTCCAACAGATTACAGAATAGAATTCTTCAAAAAAGATATGACACTTATACTCGTAACTTTCAACGCTCTTACGATTTTAAAGTATTCATGGTGTTTATGATATTGGTTTAACAAGCAACCATAGGACCCTTAATATAAACGCTTGCAGCACATTTTGTAACATTCGTTGGTTTACACCCCTAGAGCCGACCTCCGCATCTCCTTATGAGCTTTCTAACTTTACTCATTCGTAGAAATATGACGGTCTGTTATTTGAAATGAGGTGTATTGTTATTTGCCAGCAATCTTCCAAAGGTGGAAGTATTTCTCCAGTCGTATTGCTCCGAATTGAAAGTAAATAAAGTAATTGAATGGTTTGCCACATTAGTGTTATAAAAATAGACGTATCGTTAGCTCCTTTCGCCAGTATTTCGTGCGCGGCAGGATGCACTGCGTTGCTTATGTTGCCTTACACCCCTTTTTTGGTTTTTAGAAAAAAAAATCTGAATTATTAGATTATTACACACAGTTTCTGTTACTGTTTTTGTTTCAAGCATGTCACAACGTGCATGCATTACAACGCATGCATGCATACATTCCCCCCAAGCTTTGCACAATGTTTGTTATGCCAAAGCCGCGCGATCTATAGGTGCCGTCTTTGATTAGACTTACCTATAGAACAACCTCGTTATTCGATTTAATCGACAGAATCCATCAATAACCTAGAATTAAATTGCACGTACATTTTCTATAATATTGGCTCGAGGTACATTCATTGTGCAATCCGCTGTGAAACAGCGCTATGCGTGGTCATTATCTATCTATTTATCTAAAACTTCTCGCCAAATCCTTTGCAGCGGAGGCAGAGATAACCGAGCGCCACGTGACTCGTTCTTCACACACCTCACTCGCTTCTTTAACATTCATTGCTCTTCTCATGCACGCTCGCCGGTTTCTAAATGGTCATTATAACCAGCAACAAGTGGTATATGGTACCTAGTTCATTATACCTAGACGTCACACGAGGATATTGCATTAACGTTATTATTACCGTACAGGTAATTATGCATTAGTTGCACAGTGATAAAACCTAGTGCATAAATTTCCAATCATTTTTGTTCCGTAGACCCCTTGTCTAACTAATGTTTAAATCTGATAAGCCCCCTACTTGCTGCAATCAACCCCATGGGGTCGATATAAATCACTTAGGAAAGCACGGGTCTAGTAGTTGCAATACCAACCAGTATTAAGTGTGTTCGCTGATTCATATCCAAATATATTATGTGATTTTTTTTGTAATATCTAATTGACAATTTTAAAAGAGACCTATATACTAAATTTCTTTCGTCATTTCTTCTTCGCCAACGGTAATTTCAGAAATGCTAGTAGATTTAAAAAAAAGTAAAAAAGTGAAATAAGAGAATTGATACAATAAGATTATATTTCAAAAAATGTAAGATGAGTCTAAGTTCCCGCGATACCCAATGGCAAATATAGAATTTTATCTTTTTTTATCTTTATCTTTATATAGGCACGTACTAATAAATTCGTGGTTTCTTATTCTACATATTTATAATTGTCGCTTGCTCGGCGACGAAGAATAACATCATGAGGAAACCCACACGTCTAAGAATTTACATTTGGAAAGACGTGTGACCTAATAAAGGTCTTGTTTTCCCTCTAGGTTGTCGAGGTATGACGGCAGTAGCTCCATGGAAAAATCAGTGTCTTCGTCAAATTCTCAGGGAGCAGACCTAGAATACATCAAGGTACAGACGTAGAATATATGTAGCACCTGTAACTTATCTATAGGTATATAAAGGGAAGTATGTTTTTCTTCTGAACTAACGAACAGCAGTGTCGTGAGAGGGAAAGGAAAGGAGCAACAAGGTTGTCATCATATAATACATTATAAATTAATTGCTTTAGGAGTAGTAAGTTTTTATATACAACGTCATTAAGTCATCAGTAGATTGAGGGAAATTAAAGACTGATCTACTTATGCACAGTGATATATAAATACGAAAGTAAATTCATTAATTGCTTGTCACGGCTTACCCATGCACTATGAAGAAATTATTTTTTGGAGAACCAATGAGACCGATATTGCGTAGTAACTCTATTCACCGGCTCGGTTTTTGTGAACTGGGGGGGGGGGGAGGGGGATGGTCCAAGCGCAAGTGATTCATCGTTTGTGCCCTGAACCAATTAAAATTAGATTCGGTATATATAGCCAGAGACATCTGTTGCTGTACCACTCGAGTGAAGCTACTATGAACAAAGCAAAATCAAGCTATTAATAAATGAAGCTCTGGATGGAACAAACATTTACTTATAGTAACTAAAGTAAAATAACCTTGATTATTAATATCTATGTCTACCGTAGAGTATACGTAAGCAAGCTATAGACCGCGAGAGCGTTGACGAGCTCGGTGGCTCTGTCGTGAAACACGCGACTTTGACACCAACGCTCAATTTCCACACAAGACAAACATTTGTGTGCATGAACATGTCTGTTTGTCATGAGGTAGGGCGTATCAAAGCAGCCCGTTTGGGGAAGTACACCTCCACCTCACAGAAAACCGCAGCCAAAATAACAACTCCCTAGACAGAAGTTCCCAACCACTGAAAAAGCGGATGCCAGTTTGGCCCATAGCGCCAAGGAGAAAGCCGACTTAGGAATGCCGGAGATCTCCATTACCAGCGAGATGTCCGACGGGCATTACTCTCTCTCATTCACTCGCTAAAGCTGTGTGCTCTTGAGTTGTGTTCTGTACTAACGCGCCTTTTTGTGCTTTTCTACTCCACTAGGCAAGTCCCGACTTCATGACTTCTTCACTTCTGTACTGTCTCCGACGCGATGGAGATGGAGTCTCGCAAAGTCTGTTTAATCAATTCTCCATAGGTTATTTATTTCTTTCATAGTATTTTGGTATACGTGAGTGTGATTATCAGCAACGAGAGACTGCGTGCGTTTCCGTAGGGACAGGTTTTTCTACTTTTTGCTTTTTCCTCGGCTTTTAAATCGTATTCAGCTTGAATAGCCTCTAACCTCCCTCAAGAATTAAATTATCAAATGCAAAAAAAATCAAATCCGACAGGTAGTTTAAAAAAATAACAGCATTCAAACAAACAGACATACGCTTCCGCTTTATATATTAGTATGTAGATTTGCAGACGCACACGCATGGCGTGCTAAAATATAATGACAAAACTTACACCTACATTTAAGGTAGTTCTCCTCGAACTTAGTCCTCATCTGCTTGTACGACTCCAAGCACTTCTGGTATTCGCTCTGCTTCCTCTGGACTTCCTCAGAGAGCTGCGGACAAGAGAACATGCAGTTTATTAAATTAAACTTTGTATCGTATGCCGCACACAAGAGACAGCAGCTAAAATCAGACTGTAAGCGTTATTAATGTTATGATTGACGTGTTCTAGGCTGGACATTGCAATTTAGGTCTTGCGTATAATTTATTTTAGTACCTACAAAGAAGCCCGACTGGGGAGACAACTACCAACTAACAGAAGATTGCAGCAAAATAATAATTCCTTGGAGGGTTGCTGTGATATGAAACGCAAAACTCTGCTCCAATCCTAATGTAATTCATATTAAAAATCCTATTTTTACATGCAGGATCTAGGAGGTCTACAAACTTACTTATCTAATGTTAAATGGTTACCCTTTTCTATGAACGCTTGCAATACATTTAGTTCGTGCGGTGCTAACTCTGCTGCTAACACAGCAACTCAACTCGCTAGAGCTTACTAGCAACCTCACTCACTGCAGGACCACAACACGCCCAAGGAGTTGTTATTTAACTGCGGTCTTCTGAGAGGCGGGGGTACTTCCCTAGACGGGCTACTTTGATGACCTACCTCTCTTAAAAACACACAGACCAAAACAAACTGTTCACGTACACAAATGTTTATCCTATGTAGAAATCGAATCCACGGGACGTAGTGTCAAAGCAGCGTTACTACCCACTGCGCCACCGAGCTAGTCAAAAGTAGTTCCTAGTCGTCATTTGTATTTGAGTTTATATTTGAGTTTTATGTGTTTAGGTAAAATTATTATAAATGATATTGTAATTAATGTTTCCAATGTAAGTACGTACCGTATTTTCCAATACAAGTGCTTAGGACATACGATCATACGTGTTAATATTGCGTGTTTGTCTATCACACTCACTTTCAAATCTATTCTGTCATGTGATATACTACGCACACAAATACGTAATCGGGTAGACAACGTGTCTCAAATCTACGTGTACCTAAACAAATCGGATCGTTAGGATACAAGTTCACAGCTAGTATGACCTATATCCTATACTACTCGTAACTGTAAACTTGTATACCACCTTAACGATTCGAAAAGTCCCACCAGTTTTTACACACAGAAATGTCAGAAATGTGATGATCACAAACCAACTTGACTGCGTCTGAAGATACCCCGTGCTCACAAAATCATTGTGTTTTAGCGCCTAAATATCTTAGCGATTCGTGCCTATGGAATAATGGAGGATTATTTTAAATAAACCGACAAGTGTCGCGATGTTCATCCGCGAAATAGCCAATAACAGCTGCGCGGTCTACTTTACACCGCGACCCGTAGCGATGAATTGAGTTACTGCGTAATATCGGACTCACTGGTTCTCTATAAGTTATTTCTTTCATGGTGATAATTTATGATAGTGGTATTTGAAGTTACACAAGTGTTAACCCAGTGCGTAGTAGTTGGTACCTTCAGAATATCTACATGAAAGCTTTATCATAGCAAATCTCATCATAATTGATAACACAGCTGCAATTTACCGCCCGCTAGGCCGTGCACTGTGATAAATTGCTGATGTTTTTCCTATTACTGCTATATCAGTGCATCAATATAGCAGTAAATCATTCATTCAAGGATACAAATCGATCGGACGTCAAATATTATGAATGCATGATTGTACTGTGATTATATACGAATATATGTGTACAGTTTTTGCACGTATATACTCGTATATAATATTTTTTTAAAGGTTATGTCAGGAGCCCTATGAACAAGGAGCATGCATGAAAAGAGCTACGAATGTTAAACAAGAGAGCGAGTTGTGTAAGGATCAAGTCTTGTCTCCGTCCCCGTGTACCCCGTAAGGGATCTGGCGTGAAGACATAGATTTTGCACACAGCTTCGCACGTGTAGATATCATCTTGTCTTGATGATAAGTAGCCTATTATCCTGTCTTGATGATAACATCTTAGTGGTATAAAAAATATTACATTATGGATATGTATAGATATAATAGAACCAATAAGTAAAATACTCACGTAGTGAGTATTGCATCGTTTGGCTACGGATTAATAAACAAACTTTTACCGATCAACTCTGTAACCACGAATGATCCACAGTCGAATCCACACTAATAACTACATAAAGGTGAATATAATAGTGTTTGTTTGTTTATCATTTTTCTACGACTAAATCCCTGAACAAATCGTAATAAAATTTGGTACTTCGATGACACCAGGAGTGGAAAAAAAATCATGGTAAAGGAATCCGCACAATCAAAGAGTTAGTTCATAATGCTTCTACAAGTAGGCTTAATTGTATGAGATTATTTTAGGGTTCCGCACTGAATAGAAAAGAACAGAACTCCCCCAAGATTAGAATATACTGTCAATCTGAAATTTAAAAAATACTTTCTCCGTCTCTTATATCTTTAATATTTGCAATTAATATATACCTATAGAATTCCGCAATGAATAAGAAAAAATAGAAAATCTCAAGATCAGAATATACTGTCAGCGTGAAAATTAAAAAAACACTCATATCTCTAAAGTGGACGATACAAAAAATTTAAGAAAATTCAAACTGGTCTAATTTGATACATACTTACAGGTACATAACGATCAGTGTATTACAATGAATCTTAAAAAAAATTTAATATTTTTTCCCAAATCTTCTCAATTTCTTACTTGTATCCATAAACGTAATAATATTTTACTACTGTAAAAATACAATCTTTATTCCTACACGTCATTGAATTTATTGTGACATTTTATTGCAATGTCTTTAAATCTACATACTAACACTAATATCACGATGTTGTAGGTAGGTAGTATATGTATAAGTCAATGGTCTGTTGAGAAAGGACCTCTCTCTTTCTGGTTTACAATATTACTTCTGAAGCTTATGGATGTTTTTATATATCTTAATATATTTAATTCTTCTATCCACGTGTATGTCACTGAACACGTGAATTTTTTGCTCATTTTTGCTTGATATTGATAACGGCAACAGGTAAACGCTTGAAATATTCACAGAATATTCAGTTACATATTCACTTTAAGAATAAATAATTAAATTAAAATAAAACAAATATTTAAGGGGGGCTCCCATACAATGACGTGTTTTTTTTTCTGTTTTTATAGATACGGAACCCTTCGTGCGCGAGTCCGACTCGCACTTGGCCGATTTTTTTCAGTACTTGTGTCACTAAACTCTTCTTAAACAAGTGGACCGATTTTGATGAATTTTTCATGTGTATTTAACTTGCTCTCTGGGTGATTTAGATTCCCAATTGAAGCCGATAGGTGGTGGCGCTACAATGGGGTCCTAAGGGTTTTTTTTTTAATTTCCGGAAAGACAACGCCTGCCGATCCTACTAGATTTTATATTATCAATTTCACTCCGTCATACTTTTGTTTCAATCAAGTTAATTTTCATAAATTGTAACAATAAAAACATCACTAAGTACTTATAGACGTGTAGCTTGTAGGAAGTCTCCCCTTAAAGTTACATATGAAATTTATAAATGCAATTTAGCAGATGCCATGTCTATTTATGTTAATACGACATCCATTCCAAATGTTTATATATTTTTTTTGATTATTAATCATTGTTATAATTGGAATTCATACTAATTTAATAACCACATCAAGAGTTCGATGGCGTCGTGGCGCGTGTTATTTTAACCGAACACGCAGGTTAAGCAACGTCAACCGCAGCCTGTCTATGGATGGGGTTTCTTATCTCGAGTTTCTCCATGCTTCGGAGGGCACGTTAAGCCGTCGGTCCTCACTGTTGTCGATAGATGATAGTCGTTAAATCAGTGGACCTTGGGCGACACTGGCCTCCGACAATCCGTATATGAGCAGCGTGGTGGAGTATGCTCTAAACCCCTTCGATTGAAGGAAGACCCGTATCCCTGCAGTGGGATGAGTAAGGGTTGAGTGGTAATAACCACATCACTAATGGCTGAAAAGGCGATTGTGGAACATCAAAAATCGATCTACAAACCACTAGCGTGTATTGTTACAAATTGTAAGTGATTAAATGAATATGAATGAATAACTCGAATATAATATATTTACGATGTACTTTCATTCATATCACGTCTTGTGACTCAGTCTAGCGGGCAATATATCAAACAAGCAATATCGATTTATATAAACCGCAAAGTTTACATACATTACGTTTATTCAAACTTTGTGGCTTTTCAAATTCTCTTTGTTTGACATTTGAATCATCAAGTTTCCTCTTCCCATAAAGCCAATTTCAAGAACTGATTTCGCTATCAATGAAGGTCATTCGATCCAACCAATTCCATACATAGTACAATTATTTACATTTTGACAAGCTTCTATTTGATTTCGCACCGTATATTTGTTTGCTTGACAACAAGTTAATGTTTGCATTTGTTACATTAAGTTACGCTTTGCCAAATTCGTGCAGCTGTGATGTGTAACATAGTTTACCGTTGTGCTATTCTTGATGACTATTCTAATATATGAAGATAATTATTTGATTGCGCATTCAAACAAATAATTAACATCCTACTAATATTATAAATGTGAATGTCCGTTTGTTTGTTACGCTTTCACGCGAAAACTACTGAACCGATCATCATGAAACTTTGTACACATATTCTTAGAGATATCAGAAGTAAAATAGGATACTTTTGATAAAAAAAATATGTTTTTTATCAATGCGAGCGAAGCCGCGGGTAAAAGCTAGTATATAATAATGCCTGGAACTCTCGCTCGGATTTGAAAAACTCTATTTGCATTTGATAGCCCAATTCTTGAGGAAGGAATTCTATATCACGAAAGGACCCTTAGAAGCCGAGCAAAAAGAGAGACAGTAAGAAAAGGCTGTTCCCACGAGATACTGGGATACGCCCGAACGAGTCTCGGGTTGCAGCTAGTTGGGTGTTAAAGTTTTTATATTTTGCCACTTGAACTAAAAAATTCAAAATTTAGAAACATATGAAGCAATTTTAATCATGATAACTGACATACAAATTTGTGGGATGAATATCTACATATATCAATGAATGGAGTTATGGAGAGATCAATAGATGTCAGTTAATAATTTATAGCAAGCTCTTCAATTTGGACTCATTCTTCTAGGATTTGAACCAGGGAAAGTTCATCAATGATTTTAAGCGCGTATGCGTCTGTACAAGATTTTAAAGCGAACTTTTTTACATGTGCTTACGAAATACATCGTAAATACAGCCTGATACTGCCCTGATAGTTTTGACGTAAGTTAATTTAAGTCGTATTTTTCAAAATGGCGTATTATATCCTAGCATTGCTGAGATACATTTTCTATTTAAAATTATTATTTTTATAAAATGCCAACTTTATCGCTGTCATCTGGGAAGTTAATAATGACAGTCTGTCAATATACAGATACAAAACAACAGTAAACAAATCTTACCCAGGAGCAGCTACTGACTCTTGAGTGCACTCCTCCGTAAAATGCTTGGAAAACAAACTGTTTAGTCAAAGCCCCCATAATTTATTATAATGAAAATATTAGCATCGTGGGCTGTATCTACGCACTATTCAATTCAATACTGAATATTTATACCGCCCACATGAAAGTAGACGAACAATGAACACCCGACAGAGCAAAGGAAGATAGGTTATCCTCACGTACAAAAAATAATTTAAACTTTACAAATCGGTAAACAGATCGTTGTATGTAGACACTTATGTAAACTTTACTAGCAGTGACGGGCTTATAACAACGGGTATTTTTTTTATATATTCGCACTAATATTATCTACCGAATTATATTGTGAAAATAACTTTGTCTCTTTGTGTATCTATTTGTGACTTTTAAACCTTTGAACATATCGTTCTATAATATATTTTTCTAAAAGAGTAGTCTGGTTGGGACTTGGAGAAATCCGGCAAAATCGTGGGCAGAAACTAGCCTCTAATTGTTAGTCTGCACCCAGAAATTGATGAGTCTACATTGAGCTTAAAAGCATAAAATTATACAGCATATACCACTACAAAATTATGAAAATACATCGCATAAGGGGTTCCATAAAGAATAGAAAATTTCAAGGAAAGGGATAAAAAATCCCATTTGTAATTTTACATTACAAAGTTTCTCTCCATAAATTGTAATATTACTTTTAGCATTTACAACAAACATGAAGAAAAACATTGCGAAGTGATAAAAAAAGGAGTCAACATGTTTTTGATAGGCAATCGATGACCGCATTCTTGCGTCTCATTGCGTCTGCTACGTCGTCACCGGAAATGTACAGAATTTCTGTCTTGGTGCCGCCTTTGTAGTCCCTGTTTCATCATCGACACAGCCTAGCTCACTGTATTTCCAAGTCCTTATTGTTAATTATGATTTACATTCGTTTGAATAACAAAACAAATTGCGTCTTATACATGCCAATAAAATAAGTCTCAATTTGTTTTGTAATTCAAACCTCAGATGTATGTGTATTGAATCACATATTCAATGGATTTGTCTCACATTATTTCAATGTATTCGTATAGCTGAAAGGATTATTATGTGTTAATGCTATTTTATATTTAGTGACGCCACTAACACTAACTTAACCGCTAACAAAAAAAGCAATAACCCAATTTTAACACAATCATCATTAGATGAATCACTTGAATTAATGATATCATAAATTCATCTCGTATTAAGCCCAAATGCGTGGCAAATTATAAATATATTAAAAATATGACAGGGCTACTAATGTTTTTCACATGCCAATCAATTTATTTGTGTTTATGTGTTCATTATGTATTTGGATTGCAAATGATGATGGACAGGCTAATGGACATGAAATAACCGAGACTTATCGATTGCCTAGTCCACTTCTTGTTTACGACAACGCCCCTTCACACACCACAAAATAGATCATAGCAGAATTAAGTTATGAATGGAAACCCTCCGTTCTTCACTATACTCATCAGACCTGGTTTTCAACTGAAATTCATTTTTCTAATTGGATAACTTTTTTTCAATAGAAAAGTTGTAAATCTGACGAGGAAATAAAAAGAAAAAATCCTTTTAAGAATTCATCGGCTCTCCTCTCCGGGATATCTTTTTTTATATACTAAAGTGGTTACCGTAACCTATGACCAAGCAAGCGTATATTTGCAAGCGCAAACCGATAAGTATCGTTCGCGTGATGCCACTTCTGCTGTTTACACAGCAACTCAACAACTTAGGAGCTTACTGGTAACCTCACTTGCAGGAATACAACAACCCTCTAATTTTTGTTAAACAACTAGATGGCAAACAAGCATGCGGCCCGCATTTTTAGATGGTAAGCGGTCACCGCAGCCTATTTACGCTCTATTAACGAAATAGGTGAGACAGAGGTAGCCACGCTGACGACTTTTGTACAAAGTCTCCCTCTGGGACTGCCAAAGTGGTCGATAATCGACCCCGGGGTCGACATTGGTTTCCCAGGGGTCGAGATAAACGAAAACTGATTGTAGGAGTCGACGAGGTCTACTAACTGCTTTAGGGAATAATTTGGCTGCGGTTTTCTGTGAGGTAGAGGTACTACAGCCCCGACGGGCTGCTTTGATGCGTCGTACCTCTTAAAACTCAATCATTTAAATCTTAATCGCTTATACTCGTAAGCTAATTCTGCGATAAAATAAATACTTTTCACTAACAACATTTATTATTTTTATTTAATTGTATATTTTATTTAATTGTATATATGTAATGACGAATTCAAAGGTAAAGACTATTAACGTACAATTAATACAATGGTGATAGCCCAATACTGTGCTGTAATCCACAACAAGGAACTCAAGCTACATACTAAGTGTTCACGAAAAAACCGCACATGTACGTTGTAAAATTTGTTTTGTTTGTTTTTATCCTTTGTAATACATAATCCACCAAAATCTTCATCATCATTTCAGCCAAAGGACGTCCACTACTGAACACACTGCCTTAGACTTCCAGAGCGATTGTTCCTGTGCTGCTTGCATCCATCGGCTCCTTGCGATTTCATGAAATCGTCGGTCCATCATGTGGGAGGCCGTTCTACGCTGCGTTTTCCGGTTCGCTGTGGCCATTCGAGAAGCTATCTTCCCTAACGGTCATCGGTTCTTGGAGCTATGAGGTCTACCCATTGCCATTTCAGCTTCTGATCCTTGCTATTACAAAATATCTAAAAATATGACTATAGGTATTTAATGGCAAATCATGCCATAGTTCTTTAGACGGAATTCTAGAATTCATTCTGATTTATTGCTCTAACAAAACATTTAATTCGTGAACTATCGGTTAAAGAATACAAACAGTAGAGAACGAACTGATTTAAATGTTACCATGCGTAAATAAATCATAGACTTTTATTTTAAACATGTCAGATCGCATGCAATGGATCGGACAAACATACGCATCCGGCGCAACAAGCAAGCCCGAAACTTGCGTCAGTAGTTACGTGCGTAAAGCAGAAACTATCTATCGCGATAATTATATTACCAACGAAAGCTATTCAACCTTTTTTAAATAGTGATGAAACAACCGTGAAAATTTGAACATATATATTTTTCTTGCAATAACCATTAGCAAGCATAATAAATCCTTAGATACTATTATCTACCGTGAGAAAATAAACTGTCAACAGTTTCTTTAGCAATGATTATTGACTTAAAGCCGTAATAGAAAGAGAGCTGAGAGCTGCCAGACATACGTAGTGTTGCAAAGCTACTATTTTCTAATGTATAATTATATAGCTATTATACCCATTACTACCCATACTACCCATTGCAACATTAAAATCGATTCCTTATTACAAGGAACAGGTACTAAAGGCACATAAAAATGTCTCACATGTTAAATATAAAAAAGATAACTTTTCTAGTTATCTGTTATAGAATATTATAAAAATATTTATTGCCTAACACTTTCCCGGGGCCCTTACTTTAGCGACAA
This sequence comes from Pyralis farinalis, assembly GCA_947507595.1. Classification (NCBI taxonomy): domain Eukaryota; kingdom Metazoa; phylum Arthropoda; class Insecta; order Lepidoptera; family Pyralidae; genus Pyralis; species Pyralis farinalis. The sequence continues at coordinate 8,310,794 of OX382270.1, forward strand.
ACTTTAAGATCTAGAAATATAAATTGTTAACTTACGTCAGTAGCAAGACAAAATTTTATATCTTATGTTGCTTGAAGTACTCGTATCATTCTAAACCATTTTTGAACCGCTAGATTAACCCAAGGACCAAACATTTACCCAATAAGGTTTTTATACACCTACGGAAGTTTTATTGTGTCGAGGACGATGTTTATTCCTTACCTGTTGACTACGTGTCTTAGACGAAGTAAGTCAAAAAACTTTCTAAATTTGTTTTCACAACTATGACGTAACTGTAAAAAGTTTGGTTGGGAGTTTAAAGAATCTAGTAATGATGAATATTCAATTTTAACAATACTATCTAATTTTTATTATACATAAAAAAACCAGATATTACACTTAAAAACGCAAGGGGCTTTTTATTTTATTTTGATGCCTGTTTCTTGGAAAGCACTACGCTTTTAAGGTAGCAAGGACCAATACGTTCTTAGCTGTTTAATATACTGTTTATTCTGAAAATTGTGACTGCTAAAATTACTTACATCTGATGGCTCTCGGCTCTTGGTCCATAATGACTAGCAAAACTAACGATCGCCATAAAGAGAAGTTGAAAACAGTTTAGTGCCTCATTCGTAAGGGGATAGCAATCGCAGAGGTAAACCATAAAATAATAATTACTCGCATCGCCAAATCGGACTGCGACCACACGCCGAGATATATAATCTTGGAAATTGTTCGTAATATGAATTCTTTAAATTTATTACTGGAGTCAACGTGAGCGATTTGAAACTGAATCAACTTGAATAAACGCGATCAAATGTAAGTTGTGCTCGCGCAACACGTACGACCGCTATAAATATTCCCGATAACTTTTGGACAAAATGACTATTTAATTTTCATCACATTTTCAAAAAAGGGTAAACTAAATATTGGTATAATTTTTCTGCATCCACCTAAGGAGAGGCTTTGATCCCTTTATCTTTTCCACGGATAATACCATTGGTTGTTTGATGTCCATGCGATGGTTATTTCAAGAATTGCACTGCAAATTCAAACCGTCATCAGCATCATTTAATAAATTTAATTCATCATCACAATTGTATTAAAACCAAAGATTCGTCTGCGTTTCCAGAGAATTTTTCTCTCTCTCTCTCTCTCTCAAACTGTCATGGAGTATTTCAGTAGTATTAAAATCCTACCTACAACTTGCTAGTTTACAAAGCACAACATTGTAATTTTAGGATATGAAGAAACCAAATTTTGAGTTTTAGACCAATTACTTCGTGAAATAATTGGTTTTGAATCTTATTGTTTTGTGCTTTTATGTACAGAACTCTAATAAAGCAGTGCTTAAAAAGTCACAATAAACTACCGTAATCAATGGACGTAGGAATATGAGTGCAGTTTGAAACACAGTTCTAATTAAGCTGGCTCAAAGATTTATGATTACGATGAAATGAAGATGCGGTCAATAAAAAGAGCCGTTAGTTGTGAATCGATCGACCAGCGAACTCAACACGTGACTTGCAAGCTTGCACTCCGTTATTGTGCCGACAATGCACCCGATACACGAACAAACGGACATGAATAAGTGTTTGAGGAACACAATAATGATTGTCATATTAAATGTATTAAACATTCATTCATATCGAGTATGATAAACAGGAGTTATGTATTACACACACAAATAAATCGAAAGCGACACGAAAGTGGTACCAAAAGTTGTTTTGGCCACGTTGGCGTTGTTCATGCTCTCCATCATTTTTATTGCATAAGTTAACCTCAAATGTACGTTGTGCACCCCGCCAAGTAACAAGTTACGTAAAATAGATAAAAGGATCAATACTACTATTACTAATACAATCTTCACGCCATGTCCCTTGCGGAGTAAACAGAGTAAACCGAGCGCCATATGACACTGTCCTTACACACGTCACTCGCTTCTATAACATTCATATCTCTTTTCATATACGTTCGTCATAGGGTACCTTCTGATAACACACGATCAATTTGGTCATGGTAGGCGAGTGTTGGCTTTCTCAGCTCCTACATTCTTCTACTTTCGCGTTGTACATCTGTTTCGTCATTCTTTCATCCTGCATTCCTTATACATGTCCGAACTAACGGAACATGTCTTTTCTTATCTTAACACCAACACTTTCTTTCAGACTTACGAACGCGATTTACAAGTGTTACGCCGATTTTCAAACTGGGAACAAATAAAAGTAATAAAATTGCAATGCGGTTTTATCCTTAGTAAGTACTTATAAAAATAACGACAGTGACTATTTTAACGAATACACAAATGTCACGTAGGTATGTAATGTATCGTATTTATACTCTATGTTATTTGTAATGTGAATTATGAATGTTTATCATAACCTACTTATTTAGTCAATTATTGGTCTTGTTACCTGAAGATAAAGTAACTGAATTTAATTAAAGGGCTCTGATAGTTACTAGATTGGTTATTAGGCATTAATAGGCAGTGATAGCCCGTGCATAAAGAATCGACCTCTTGACCACCTGGTCTCCGGTTCGAGTCCTGGTCGTTACTACTAAATTTGTGTCTTCAAATTTATTTAAAGTAACAGTCCTTACACAAAACTCTGTGTAGTTAAAGTAGCAAAACACCCCCGTAAAATGGTTGAATTGACTTGAAAATATCCTAACACCCCATTCGTATTTCAATTATAATTTAGTCGGTCGTCTCGATATAGTTCCTATCCTATGTTGTGTTGATGATTACGTCAAGCAAATGTAGAATATAGTATGTAAAAATAACAGAAATAACAAAAATGTAGCTTTAACTAATCAAATTGAAATACAATAAAAATATGTAAACCTATTAAAATGGAGCTTATGCATCAAAATTGAGAACTATATTATTTTTCGATACTAAAATGCAAAGTGCATTTTTTTATTCATGGACTAGATACTCGTAGCACTTCACTAAACGTGAAAGTGATCATATGCTACAAGATACTTTTTATTAAAACAACCTGTATAAGATAACGCAGTAGTATGCAAGGCATATTATTGCACCCAGTATTCAATATAATATATAATGACCATTGTAAAAGTTTATAGGAAAATAAAATGCAATGAGTTATAAACTATGAATAATATGGGCCCAGAGCAGAGCCCTGCGGTAAACCGCTAACAACGTGTATAGTTCATTGACTTGACCACTCTCGCTCTTACTCGCATTTGACTATATTGAGAGTGTAAGACTACGTTGACATTAATATGATAAATCGCGATACCATAAGCACAACAAGGTAATTTCGACAACTTTGTAGTTTATCGAAGACTTGTACAACTTCCAATAAAATAAACAGACGGTTACATGTGATAGACAAGCACACGTGTTAATATTTGAATAAGTCAATTTAGAGAATTCAAACATTATTAACAATTTTATTTTTAAAATAGCTTGATAACGATGAAAAGAGAAAGTTTCGATGCAATGAGTTTGCAACGGCATTGTGCAAGTCGTCTAAAAACCTGTTAAGTAAGTCGGAGGCTGTGGTTAATGCCGACAATTACACGTTGAATTGACATCAATAGGCCTCGCGAACATAAACGGAAAGTAACATCGTCACATAGGTAGAAGCGAAAGTAGACAAAGCGTTTGAAATACTAACGGCATTTATTTCAGAGAAATCCATATAAACAGAAAGGAATGGTTTCGTTTTTCGTGATCTTTATTATGGGATACATATTATTTTCTACGATACCGAACTTATTTCTAATTCACTGATTTGAAATACTAGCGGTATTTATTTCTGAGTAAACCATATAAACAGAAAGGAATGAAGTCGTTTTCCGTGAATAAGGGATAATTATAAATTATTTTCCCCGATTCCGAATTTATATCTAATTTACTGCAAATAATGTTAGCATCTACAACTATAGATATCTATTAAAATGTAGAGCATCATTAACACCGTTACGTAGCGACTACAAACGTTTGTGAGTATTTATACACATTCTATTGTCACTGGTGACCCACATAGTTGCGTTAGACGAATTCGTAAGCAACGCGCATACCATTTCGAGGATAGCTTGTTCGTTCGTTATGTGTTCATCGTCACGCGTCATCGACAAAATCACCGACTGATCTCATGGTAATAACAACAATATCGTAATAAACTAGTTTTTGTTAATAAACCTAAAGGTGATCCGACATTCAAGATTGATATCCTAATCAGAAATTACACGCTCGCTCCACAGCCTCACGACCTCAATAAAATTGTTTATTACATGAGTTACTGCGGGTTATGAAGTTTTCTATGTTAAACATTTATTTCTACAGAAGAATTCTGCATTTTCGAAGTACTATTGTATGTCGCTATCTTAACCCAGGAGTTACAGGGGAACGGCATCCTAGACGTATCCAGTCCAATGTCATAATAAAAGTCATGATGTCATGCATAATTGGAATTTCTTGTATGGGATGAGGACAAATTCGTATGACCATCTCTGTGTTGGAGATCAATGCGACACGTGGCTGACATTTATGTTTGTTAATATTAAAATATTTTCCTAATAACACAGATGATGTCACACCAGCACCGCAGAGTTAAATTATTCATTGAAAAATAGATTAAGTATTATTGCATTTAATACCCGTATTCTATGACAATTAATAATTAAATATATAAACACAATTTATCTACAACAGCATATCGCATTTTTACATACCCAGAAGAAATTATGAGTTTACATACATTAAAAGGAATGTTTGTCTGTATGTCCTCTATGGACGCAAAAACGGCTGGACAGATTTTGATGAAATTTTCAGGGAATCTTCAGATCAGTCCAGCGAGTGATCCTGTGAAGTTTGGTAGCGGTAGTCAGATTACTCGTGCGAAGCCGGGGCGAGTAGCTAGTATTTTATAAAATATTAAAAACTGTAATATCTTATAATGTAACATATATACTACCTTTCCATTACACCCTCTAGAGCTGGTCATTTGTAAATCAATAAATGTTAATTTCAATGGTTACAAACAAAATTTCTTTTTCTAAACAAAACATGCTAAGGATGAATTCTCAGCTTATAAAATTGTACAAGTTATTGTGATTCGAAACTTCTTAGAATAAACTACAGCAACCAACAGGATCACATAGTCCAAATCAACACATTTGCAAGTCAATGCCCCTTCAGATTAGGACTTTGACATCGGGGACATAAAATTGATGTTATGCAGTCTAGATAGATACACTTCCATAACATTAAAAAGTAGCTAAGTAAATACATTTTTATATCTTTCGAAATGATTAAAAGTCTAATTGCACAATCACTGATTGTTATCACGGTAATTTACCTGTATCTGTTTAAAAGTGGACGATTAGAATGTTCTGGGAATCGCCTACAGTTTTGCCCTTGAGAATACTGTTAACAAACTACTTTTCTTTTTTTTCTACTTCTTCCTAGCGTTGTGCAGTTTCCTAATCCATTAGGATTGGCAGCATCCGCCACCTAAGCCTATGGATTTAGGGAATGTACTGTTTTTGACATGGAATTTTAAGAGAGGCTGGGCGCATCAAAGCATTCCGTCTGGGTAAGTACCTCCACATCACAGAAAACCGCAGCTAAATAACAACTCTCTAGAGGGTTGTTGTGTTCCTGCGTGTGAGTGAGGTCACCAGTAAGCTCCCTAGGAGTTGCTGTGTAAGCAGCAGAGGAGGCATCGCGGGAGTGATACTTAATATATCGCAAGCGTTAATGGGCTACGGTGCCAGCTTTACATCAGGTGGGCCGTATGCTTGTATGCCTACCGACGTAGTATAAAAAAAAATGGAGCGACTGCCGTCGGACTTCTAAGCTCTTTGTAGCTTAACACTAGCCCCGGTTGCGAGTCGTTAGCGGCTCGCGCCGAGTAGAGCGCAGCCCGCTCGTAGGTACCTACCTAGTCCTACCTACATTCAATCCACTTCCTAGTTCCTTCCTTCCGGTCTGTGTTTACTGAACCCTTTTAAAATTAAAAGCACCCTTCTGGTCGCTTAAGTCGCGTAGCTAGGTACTAGTGTCGACCTCCTCAGGAGGAGAGTTGGCACTTTTCTAAGCGTATGCTCTTATTAGAGTGACGCTTGCGTCACCCCGTTCCCCTGGGGTGATCGCTTCAGATGGAGCCTTTGAGGTCTTCCCGGCCAGAGGCGGTCCCAGGGGGTGTTTTAGTCAGTAGGAATCTGACATAACTAGGTTCGTTCGCACGAAACAGTATCTTATGTAAGATTTCACCTCCTCCCTCCCGTTTTCCGGAGGGTGCCCCTCACGGAGGAATGACCAATGCACATCCGGATGTGGGTTGGTCCTTCCTTTGTGGGTCTTCAATTTTCTTGGGCGAAAATCAAAAAAAAAAAAAAAAAAAAAAACTGCCGTCGGATCTCCACAATCCAGAGGGAAATCCAAACCTTCCTAAGTCACAGTTTTTAGGGTTCCGTACCCAAAGGGTAAAACGGAACCCTATTACTGAGGCTCCGCTGTCCGTCCGTCCGTCCGTCCGTCTGTCACCAGGCTGTATCTCATGAACCGTTATAGTTAGACAGTTGAAATTTTCACACATGATGTATTTCTGTTGCCGCTATAACAACAAATACTAAAAAATAGAATAAAATAAATATTTAAGGGGGCTCCCATACAACAAACGTGATTTTTTTTGCTGTTTTTATAGATAATAGTACGGAACCGTGAAAGAGTGATTATGTGTGGAGACTTGAATGGATGGGTTGGGACCAAGCGATACAGCTATGAAGCTGTTCTTGGTCCGTATGGAGATAAGAGAGTGAACGAAGCAGGTAAGTCTATACTAGATTTATGTATGGAACGAGGCCTCCTCGTGTCGAATACTTTATTTCATCATAAGGATATTCACACGTATACATGGAGAAGGAATGATCAAAAAAGTGTGATTGATTTGATTTTAATAGATAGACGTCTCCGAAATGTTTTAATGGATACAAGAGCCTTTAGAGGCCCCACTCTTGAGACGGACCACTACCTGGTGGTAAGCCGGTTTGTGGGCCTTTTTAGGAAGTGGAGGCACTGGCGAGTGCGTATCCCTTTCGGAGATCATGAAAGGATAATGAGCGAAAAATTGCAAGATGAAAGTGTAAGGAGAATGTATGTGCATCTGGTAAGTGAGAGACTTGCAAATGCAAGCCTCTCCGACTCAGATGTGGATGATTGTTGGAAAGTTTTGAAAGAAAGTATGGTGAATAGTGCAAAAGAAGCTTGTGGATGCGCAAAGAGACGTAAAACAGCGAAAGGAGATGCCTGGTGGGATGCGGAGGTTGAATCCTCCGTAGCAAGAAAGAGGAAAGCATGGCTGGATTACGTATCATCTTTGCCTTTAAATGAAAATATGAGAGAAAAGAAGAAAGAAATGTACCGTCTATGCAAGAATGAAACCAAGGCTTTAGTGAAAGAGAAGCGTGAAAGACAAATTATGAATGAGGAAGAGAGGCTGACGAAAAACTTCGAGGCAAATACCAAACTCTTTTGGAGAGAGGTAAAGAAGTCTCGGAGTGGTTCGTCGGCATCCAGAATGGATAAGATAAAGTCTAAAGCTGGTGTCATTCTTGCCAACACTCAGGAAGTGTTAGAACGGTGGAGTGAATATTTTGAGGAAATGTATGAGTATGCCTCGGACGCTGGCAATGAGAGTGAGTCGGATGCTTACTCCACGTTGACGGCGTCCGACGAAGGCATAACTATGGATGAGATCGAATGGTCGATACGAAGCTTGAAAAATGGAAAATCAGCGGGAATTGATCTGATCACAGCTGAGATGATCAAATTAGGTGGCACTTACGTCCGGGACGCCTTCTGGTACCTATGCAACCTATGCTGGAGAACTGGAAGGGTCCCAATGGACTGGAGACGCGCAGTCATCGTGCCCTTGTATAAAGGCAAGGGATCACGCATGGACTGCGCCAACTATAGGGCCATCAGTTTGATCAGCTTAGCAGCAAAAGTATATGGAAAGGTGATTGAAAGGAGAATGAGGGTGAAATCCGATGAAATGCTGTGGGACGCACAAGGAGGTTTCCGAAATGGAAGGGGATGTACGGATCAAGTTTTCTCGCTCCGCAATATCGTAGAGAAGCATCTGGCCATAGACCGGAAGGTTTTCTGCGGTTTTGTGGATCTTGAGAAAGCCTTTGATAGGGTTGTGCGAAAGGAACTGTGGGACATATTGCCGAGATATGGGATTGACGGTTCACTGCTCCGTGCTGTGCAGTCCACTTACAAGGATTGCTCAGCATGTGTGCGGATAGACGGTGGCATGTCACCCTGGTTTGATGTCAAAATTGGTGTCAAACAGGGTTGCATGCTATCTGCTAGGCTGTTTATCCTGTATCTCGATAGTTGTCTGCAGAGAATAAGGTCAACGAATGTGGGATTGCGCATGGGTGACCAAGTGGTGAACTGTCTGCTGTATGCAGACGATGCCGTGCTATTAGCAGATACACCATCTAAACTGCAAACACTGGTCACAGCGATGAAAGACGACTGTATGGAGAAAGGCTTACTACTGAATGCGAAGAAAACAAAGATAATGGTATTTGAAAGAGAAGAATCCAGAACTAATGTAAGGATTACGATTGATGATGAAGTGTTGGAACAAGTGGATGAGTTTGTATATCTTGGATGCGCTTTCAGCAGGGATGGAAGGTACACCGCAGATGTGGAAAGACGAGTGAGTGCTGGGAATAGTGTGAATGGAGCGTTGGGAAAACTTCTTGGCAGTAAAATCCTGAGCCAGAAGGCACAACTCGCTATACACAATGCAGTGTTGGTCCCAACGCTAACTTATGGAAGCGAGAGTTGGGTATGGCAGAAAGAGCATGAAAGTAGAATAAACGCGGTTGAAATGCGAGCGCTGCGCAAAATTTGTGGCGTAAGGCTCGTAGACCGTATTCGCAATGATGATGTTAGAAATAGAGTTGGTCTGAAAGAGAGCGTCGGTGTTAAAATAAGAAGAGGCATGCTCCGATGGTTCGGGCATGTAGAAAGAATGCAAGATGAAAGAATGACGAAGCAGATATACAATGCAAAAGTGGAAGGATGTAGGAGCCGGGGAAGGCCAAGACTTACCTACCATGACCAAATTGGTCATGTTCTATCAGAAGGTGATGTCAGGAGCCCTAGAAACCGGCGTGCGTGCATGAGAAGAGCAATGAATGTTAAAGAAGCGAGTGAGATATGTAAGGATCGAGTCACGTGGCGCTCGGTTCTCTCTGCCTACCCCGCAAGGGATTTGGCGTGAAGTTATAGATAGATAGATAGATAGTACGGAACCCTTCGTGCGCGAGTCCGACTCGCACTTGGCCGATTTTTTGGTCACACGTATTTCCTAATGTAATTTCCTGGCCGTGACAAACACGTATACATACGTAAAACCCAAAACACGAATTTTGTATACATGTCCAAGTCCAAGTTTAAAAGCAGCCATAGCCATAGCCAATTAGATGAAGACCCTGCATATTGACCAACTGGTCCCCTGTTCGAATTCTAGCATGTACTATTAAATGCTTGGTTTCGGATTTATGTTACATATTTGTAATTATCACTAGCTCGACGATGAAGGAAAACATCGTGAGGCAACCCGCAAATTCAAGAAAATTATATTTCGAATGGCGTATGATCTAACCTAAGAAAGTCTGACGGCACTCGCTCCAAGTAAAAAACAGTATCTTCGCTAAATCTTTAGGCTTGGGTAGTAAACACAGCCAATCTTAATGAATTAGGGACCGGGAGAACGCTAAGAAGAAGAAGACATGTCCACGCCAGGATTGGAACGAGGGTCGGTTCTGTCCGGCTCTTCATTACTGCTCGTTTTTTAATTAAACTACCATTCATATAAAATTTACAATACTATATATCTAGCTATTACTTCACGCCAAATCCTTTGCGGGGTGGGCAGAGACAACCGAGCGCCACATGACTCGATCCTTACTCACTTCACTCGCTTCTATGAGTATAACTTTCAATGCTCGCCAGTTTCTAATACAATAATAAGATAACATTTTCTTCAAAATTGTAAATCGAACTAGTAAAATCTTAATTAAATTTGTGTATGTATACACATGCCCAGTAATAGACAATTCTATCATCCAAAAAGGAGCGCAGTTTATTATGGCAAACATTTCTGTCAGCAGGTCGTTAACCTGACCGACATTCCAGTACTAAGTCGAGGTGACATTAACCATTGCTTTGAGCACTGCCGCTACCTGCAGAGAAAGCTTACTTCTCGGAAAAACAAGCATCACCTTTGTGAACCTTTACAATTTGTAAATAAATGCCATTATGTATGACTAACTATTTAATAACCTTATAGTTGGCCCTTGAATGGTTTATTGTCTCAATTAACTCCCTCCTCACTAGTTTTGACGACCTAGAAGCAATGTCTAGTCATTCGTTTCATGTGAGATATGGTGTTATTTAATTAAACCAAATCCAATCCTTTAAATCGATAAAGATGGAGAGAAATATCAATGAATTCATCGACGATCATAATCATAAAATGGCACATAACAATTACTTGAAAACATCTCGACACTTAACGTTATCGATGGAGATTTCAATCAGCATTTGCTATGCATTTATTATTGTATTTTATAAGGTTTTCTATAGCATGACGAGCTCGGTGATTGGCAATGCAAAACCAATGCTCGTGGGTTCAATTCCCATATAAGACAAACATTTGTGTGCATTAACATGTGTGCTTATGTTGGTCTAGATGATGATGGATTTTCAAGAGAGATAGTGTGCATCAAAGCAGCCTGACTGGGGATACTTTTTGTATTGCAAGCTTTCATAGGCTACGGTGACATTACATTGAATGGGTCGTATACTTACTTCCCTCCTGACGTTGTAAAAAAAAATATCCCATTATATCTTTTATTATACAAATCGTATAACGTATTAATAATGTGCGCAAATATTTTGGCAAATGTAGAGTCGACTGTGGAGCTAAGTAGCTACCAGTAGCTAACTTTACGACGTTTTGGCATATTTTATCTCTACTGCGGGTAATACACAGATGAATGAGTAGAGTTTATTTCCGTTGAGACATTACTTCAGTATAGATTAGATAAGCTAACAGTCAACTTCCTGTGTTACAAACAGGGAGATAAATCACTAATGCATTGTAGTTATCACATTTTTTTTAACCACTGAAATGAGAAACAACCTTACCCTGTACCTGATGGTACATGGCTCTCTACATGTGTCGCCGACTTGAAAAAACCTCTTCAGCTTTTTTGAAGAACATCATTCTGTAGACACTTAGGTACACCTCGGAACTTGTAGAATGAACTCTTGAGAGGTCTCAGTATATTTTTTTTAACATTAGCTAGCATACAAGCATACGGCCAACCTGATGTAATCATGTAACAACCTGTTGCCGCCCTGTCGTTAATATAGGAAATCCTTAGTAGCAAACTGTAGTACCTATCGCTCGCAGGTACCTACATAACAACCTTACAGGGAGTTGTTATTTGAATACGGTTCTCCATAGGGTTCTAGAGTCGGCGTGCTTTGATAAACCTTACTTCTCTTAAAAGACCCAGATTGGCACAAACAGACATGTTCATGTGCACAAATATTTGTCCTGTGTGCACATAAAGCACAATATTCTAAATGACACTACAATTTTATGTACGTAATACGTAGGCACGTTCCTCTAACCTGATACATAATAAAAAAAAAGAAAGACAGTGAGCGAAAACCCGTAATCAATCACAAGACGGGGACAAACTGAATACAGACATCAGCGCGAAATCTACGCTCAGTACACGCATTTAATATAGCTGTTCAACAGCCTATAGCTCCATAATATAATACCTACTAGTACATATTATTATTCCATTACGTTTTCTCCTTAATAAGTATAAATATGAGTAGCGCCTGTTTGATTCTTCTGTTCAGCGTTTTCCCATTTCCAATTCCATTAGGATTGGCGGGGTCCGCTACCTAAGCCCAAGGATTTGGCGAAGATACTGATTTTTATAAGGTGCGACTGCCGTCAGACCTGCACAACCCAGGGGGGAAACCAGACCATCCTTAGGTAAAGTCACACGTCTTTCGAAATATAATCTTGGACGTGCAGGTTACCTCACGATGTTTTCTTTCACCGCCGAGCAGGTAATTGACGATTACAAATATGAGTACATAAATCAGAAAATACGAATTTAGTGGTATATGGCAGGATTCGAACCGAGGACCACTAATGACCAAGGGCGGCTTTTTATCCACTGGTTATCACTGCTCCCAGCACCTGTTTGATTATACCCCACTATTCGTACTAGAATCAAAGATTCTTTCTAACGAACCGAAACGGGACAAGACTAAAGAAATTTTAAATTTCATCTGGAAAACCAACAGTTTATATAACTTCAATTATAACCGTATAGCCCGGTGGCGGAGTGGTTACCAATACTACTTTAACATCAACGCTCGTGGGGTTCCTCCCCGAGGGGTTGTTGTGCTCCTGTGAGTGAATGGGGCTACCAGTGAGCTCCTAAGGAGTTGCTGTATTAGCAGCAGAAGGACAATGCGCGAGCAATACTTTCTTTGAAATAAAAGCACGAAATGAATGGCACCATTTATAAATCAAAATTCAATCCGTGGCTATTGTAAAATGATTGTTAGCGTTAGAGATTATTTGAGCCATATTATAAAAAAATAATTATACTTTGTTGAATTCACAATGTGACTTTCTTTTAGAGGTTCTTTATTGTGACAAATAATATTTGCACATCTGAATGCAGATTGAATATTGTGACTTACTAATTACCTAGTCAACTTATGTATATCGTCGAGCCTGACGAGCTCGGTGGCGCAGTGGTGAAACGCGCTGTTACGCTACTTTGACACCAACGCTCGTGGGTTCGATTCCCACACAGTACAAACATTTGTGTGCATGAACATGTCTGTTTGTATTGGTCTGGGTATTTTCTATGTATAATAAGTATGTATTTACAAAAAAAATGTATTTACGTATGTTTATCAGTTGTCTAGTACCCATAACACAAGCTTCGCTTACTTTGGGGCTAGGTGGCGCTGTGTAATTTGTCCGATAATATTTATTTATCGTATTCTAGCAACAAAATACATATTTGTCTTTGTTGCGCTTACAACAGAGACAAAGATATTTGCATTCATAGGCTACGGATAACTACTTTTCATCCAGGTGGCCCGTCAGCTTGTATGACTTCCGACGTTGTATAAAAAAATATCAATCTCTTTTTTTGGCATATGAAATGAACAGTAGAAAGTTTACTTTACAATTAAAATAAATAAAGTCCTTTTTTTAATTTTGGGGATTTAAATGTACCATTTAGAAAATTATTATTTGCGTTAAAGCAATGTGGTCAAAACCTGTCTATACTCATGTTTTTCTAGATTTTCAGATCACCAATAGGCCTTGACAGTTTAATAAATTAGTTTAGATCGAATATTCATATTTGTCTACAAAATGTAGTCACGCTACATTTATATCCAGTTGTGTGGCATTTTTGAAAGTCGATTAAGATTGTGTAAATTACAAAAAAAGACAAGCCAAATCACTAAAATGTATAGTAATATAGAGAAAATGATAAATTGAATATCATAATATTGGACACATGGGTTATATTTAATAGCAGGAAACAGCGACGACATACCTACGGTTTTGCATGCGAGAATGCCGATATTGTAGTTGGGAGGTTGAACACGTCCCACGAGCAACATTTTAATTGACTATGAGTCACTGGGAGCTTTCTGTAGGGCAATTTCGAATGCAGCATAACATGTTTTTCTTGCACATAGTAAATGAAGGTAGCCCGAAGCGAATGACGCGCTGGTACTTCGAATTCTTTGTGCGTCAAGTATCCACGCGCATTAAATACTTGAGCGTTGTTTTAAAGCTATTTTATTCTGAGCTAAATATTCACCTCTCGTGTTCATATAATTCATCGTGGTAAATTCAAAACCGCGTATAAGCTCCGATATAAGGGTGTGGCTAATACAATAATGACTTCATGTGGGGAGATTATAATATAGTTTGATGCAACTTTTTTTATTAAGTAACAAAATTATTCATCACTATAATTTTCAATGTAACTGAGAAAATATTGTTATTGCATAAAAGCTGAATGATTTACAGAGAAATACCCGCAGTAAATCACTCAGCCTTTTCAAACACAAGGTTACTCCCTTCCATAGTTTGCAAATTTCTTGTACACTGACAAGTAAGGGTTTTGTTATCATAAATATCAACATTAGATAACAAACGAATGTTAGATAAAATACCTTTATTCATATCGAGTATGAGTAACTTTATCTTCATTTTGTCTGAAGTACTGTCATTACAGTGCTATAAACAAATATTTTAATTTCCTTTATATCGTTCTAAAGCTTTGTACGAGTATACTTATCTGTTATAGTCTGTAAATAATACAGCTATGTTTCATCGCTCTTTGAATGAATTTCCAATATAGTTGCGTCTGACTGAACTTAAATTAAGCTATACGTTTGCGTCGTGCTTGTACCACGCCGATGTTCTCACAACGTCATAACTATGTGATACGGAAAGTAGTTAGAATTTTGAAGATAGGGTGTGATAGGGAATAGTAGAGTCACATTTTTTTTTGTTTGTCTGGTTGTAGCAACCTGGCTATTTGCCAGGCTGGGTCCGACCTGACAGTTTTGATCTTGGGGCAAGGGTAATGTATATGGGCGACCTTTGCCACTTTGATTTGAGTGTATGGTGTTTTTTATTTGTGAGTGTATAATTGTGGGCTGTGTATTGTATATTTGTGCAGTAGAGTCACATTCATCCATTATCAAAAAATCGCTTACTTCAATGGGAAAACGAACTCACAAAAAGTTATTTATATACTGTCAATTATGTTTAATTCCTTGTAAATAACACCACCGCAAAACGAAACGAAGAAATTTATTAAATGTGATTGTAAGCACGGTTGTTGCTGCCTTAGATACAAAACTTTCGTTATTTTTTTGCAGAGATATTTTATTTTATGGAAAGATTACAATAATAATAATATCTTGCTTTGGCAAAATGTATTGTGAATATGTATTAATGCTTCATATATGAAATTTACGGGGTGTGCACGTTCTGGTTTTCCAATAATCATCTTCTTCTTGTCGTTATCCCGTTTCCTAATCCATTGGGATTGACGGGGTCCGCTACCTAAACCTAAGGATTTAGCGAAAATACTGATTTTCGATTCGGCGACTGCCGTCAGACCGCCACAACCCAGAGGGAAAACCAGATCTTTTTTTAAGTTAGGCCGCATGGCCAAGAAATTATATTTCGAAAGACGTATTTTCGATGTTTTCCTTCACCGCCAAGCAAGTGATAAATATGTACATAAATCCGAATATATGAATTTAGTGGTACATGCCCCCGCCAGGATTCGAATCGGCACAAGTTGGTCAATAGGCCGGTTCCTTATGCACTGGACTATCACTGCTCTTTGCACTACTTTTTCCAACAATCTTATTCCCATATAATTCTACTCTTCCTTGCGTTCGATACAGTATATGACTGTAAAGTAAATAGAAATTGTATATTGAAGGGAATCTTGCCTCTCAGCAAATAATCAAGAAAGGGTGTGGCTAGCAGAGGCTGCTTTCTCTAACAAACCGGCCCGCAACTTCGAGCCACACGTGCTTGTACTTGTAGTAGTCTAGGTCTGAATCTCGCATTAGAAGTTGCAATTGATAGTCTGGTTAACGGGTTATAAGTTGCACTATATATACCTACTGTATATATAATCGATTATAGCATTGTAATACGTAATTAAATAGTCAAAAACATCCTAAATAGATTAAAATGTAAATTATAGTGTAACATAAAAATAGTAGTAGTTTAAGCATGTTTTAGACATCGTGTATTCCTGTAAGAAAGATATTTATAATGTAAAAGGAGTAGATTTTGGAATAGACTGTAAATTAACACAAACATAAACTTAAAAAAGAAGAAAAAGATATAGCACAGAATGTTCGTGCCTAAAACGAGACTGCTATATCGGTTTAATAGATAACTATTGAGTAACTGATAGAAAGTAAATATTTTTAATTTTGATTTGTCTAAACGTTTTCAGTACTACGGCACCACGTCGTGTCGCAATGTATTAAATACAACCCACCTTATATGAATCGATTACCATAGTCCAACAAATATAACTTACACGTTGCCACTTCTACTTACGGTGACCACACCCACTCGCAGGGCGGCAACAATTCACCTGGGAATTAGAAGCGATTTTCTGGAAGATGAAGTTAATTTCCAGCTCAGCTTGGCCCAGAAACAATAATATTCTACCTAGAAATCTATTACTAGTTGTATGGCCTTATCTCTTCTTGAAAGTTTCGTTATATAGATAGAGTCACTCTGTATTCTGAGAAATAGAGTATGCTTTACTTACTATAATATAAAATTGTATTCGAATTGGTTATTTACATTTATTGTAGTAATACAAAACTCGTATTTTTGTATTTGTATCGGTCATTTTGAAATGGCCCACTTTGCACTTATTGTCATAACCGACTTAAATATGAAAAAAAAATTATCTAAAGTAATATCGTCAATATTTCCACTGAAAATGACAATAGTTCACTACTAGTGTTAAAAGGGGTAGAGTGCATATTTTGTATTTTCAAGTTTCATGGACGAACACTAAATTAACCGCCATAAATAAAAGATACGTTAATTTTGAAGAATAATGCACAATAATTCCATTTACGTAATGCAGATCGTAAACCGCTAAGCCGTTTGAATTATGATTCAGTCACAAACATCAGAACAACGTCAAACACCTATAATATTAGTGAAATAGGTAAACATCACTAATGAACTGTTGTTGCAAGCATTAGTCACAACTCGGAAGAAATACGCAAACGACACTTCAAGTCCGGTCATCGTAAGTAGAGTCGCCCGCTGTGTCCGCCATTTGCAGGTGCGCTTATCAACAAATTGCTGTTCAACAACAAAACGTAAACAGTCCACGAGTTACGAAATACAAGATACAGTTACGTCAAAGCAGACTTTAAACAAAGCCAACGTATTTTCAAATGGACGTTTATTATTGTGAAAAGAAGTGTAAATGCTGGCGAGTTATTATGGGCAAACATGACGACAGTATAATTTGTTTGATCAGCTGAAAAAATTAACACGAGACTGTATTTAGGCGTACACGTTGCTTATACATGTATTGTGAGTTGCAGTTTTAAGAAAGCGTAAACAATTAATTTAATGAGAGGTAAGGCATATCACAACCACCAGAGGGAGACCTCACCTATTTCTACCGCCAAATAGCTATATTTATATAGCTGTGTTCCGGTTTGAAGGATGAGATATGGCGGAGAAATTGCTGGGTACTGTGACGAAACAGCCTTAGGTCACAAGATTGGCAGCGCGCGAGTAACATCCCCGTGGTGTTGCGAGCATAAATAGGCTACGGTGACCGCTTACCATCTAATGCTGGCCGCATGCTTGTTTTGCCAATCTAGTTGTATAAGAAAACATAAAAAAAAAGCACCCCGACGGGGGAAGTACCGCCACCTCACAGAAAACCGCAGCCAAGTAACAACTCCCCGGAGGGTTGTTGTGTTCCGTGTGAGTGAGGTCACTAGTAAGCTCCCAAAGAGTTTCTGTGTTGGCAGCAGAGGTGACATCACGCAAGTATACCTAATGTGTTACCAGCATTCATATGCTACGGTAACCACTTTACATTACAGTTAAGTATGTGTTTTTTTTTTCACTTAAAACCTCAATCTGTTAGGACATTTACACACATTGTTCTAAGTAATGTTTATTATGCATGGATCAACGTCACAGGCTGAATCACCTACAGGGCAAGTATATGAAGAATATTTGTTTCGTGAATTTCCTTATAGAATTCGTTGAGGCACCCTCCCTCTAATAGCCGTCGGCAGTTTCCCACGTTAGGGCCGTGCTCCAATTAAATGCACCGTAACTAAGGTATGTTCAATATGACCCAATGAAATAGGGCGATCAGAGTCGATAATGAAAAGAATGCAAGGACAAACCTATCAGAAACTTGCAGTTTAAGAAGTTTTTATTATATGGATATCAAATTTCTGACGTTTCGAAATTATGAAAATTGTATATATATATATATATAAGATTCTTTAATGCACATTTATATACAGATTATTGTTACATAAATAGTGTACAAAGGCGAGCTTATCTCTTCCAGCCAACCTCATAGACATAGACATAGTTATAGAAATCGTCAATGGTCGGGTGACAAAGTAACAGTTACAGATGAAAAAAACAGTCTTAAGATTGTACCGAGTCCCATTAGAAAAGTGACGTTTCAAAAATCATTTGAATGAAACATTCAAATTTTATTTTATTCAAATTTTATCGATGTATTTATTGCCTACATTTTTAGTTAACATTTTTTTTTATTTGTAGGACCTCGACGTTATTGCCAAATTAATATACGCGCCCGTATTTTGTAAAATAGAGCAATCAAATGTCTGAATGAAAATAAAATGACGTATTGAATGGTGATATTTCGATGAAATGGATAACTTCTATCAAAACAAATCAACGATTTAAAGAGAGGTAGGGCGCATCAAAGCAGCCCGTCTGGGGAAGTACCTCCACCTAACAGAAAACCGCAGCCAAATAACAACTCCCTAGCTAGAAGATTGTTGTGTTCCTGCGTGTGAGTGAGGTCACCAGTAAGCGCCTAAGGAGTTGCTGTGTTAGCAGCAGAGTAGGCATCGCGCGAGTGATACTTAATGTATTACAACCGTTAATAGGCTAAGGTAACTGCTTTACATCAGGTGGGCCGTATATTTGTATGCCTCCCGAAGTTGTATAAAAAAGAAACAACTGTTTCACTGCTATCCACGTCACTTACAATTTGTAGCACCTTCACGCGAGATTATCTGTGATCAGGAAGTAGGTAGCGATTGCTCAACAGATTATAAAATGTAAGTAAACGCGCATGTTTTATTGAATCAATTTGTAAAAGTGTCAGTCTTACGTTCATTATCCCCATTCATCAATGTCCGTTATTTATTCTATGTGCGTACACTTAAAACCTTTGTAGCAAAACAACCTAGCTATAAAAAATATTATAGTCACAGGTAGGTGACCTACGAATGCATGTTGGTAAACGTAAACAACATAACAGGGACGTTGACATGACACGCGTGCCGACACGTCCGTTAACGTCGTCGCACTCGCCGGGCCCTCGGCTATACGAGTACCCTATATACCTCCCATGTCGATGAATTATTATAACGCTGAATATTTCAAACTATTCAGGGGAATTTTACAAACGCACGCGGATGACTTAATACGGGAAGTAATAACGAAAAATAAGTACTTAATACTTGGTATGTAAGTACAGACCGCACTTGGAGTACTGCAGTCACCTTTGGGCGGGAGCACCTGGATACCAGTTTGGACCGTGTGATTCGATTCAGAGACGAGCTGTGAGAATTGTCGACATTCTAAGCTTACACACGGTATTGAACCCTTAAGTTTAAGGAGAGATTTTCCTCCCTTTGTGTGTTCTACCGATTGTACAATTTGTTGTGTGTTGTGTTCTGAAGAGTTGTTCGAAATGATACCGACAGCTACTTTTTATAACCGCACCGCTCGCCGACGGCGGGGAGTTCACCCTCACACACTGGACCCGCAATGGTCGCGTACTGTGCGGTTCCAGAGAAGTTTTCTTCCGAGAACTCTCAAGCTGTGGAATGAGCTCCCAGCCGAGGTTTTTCCAAGGGACTACAGCATGGAGTTCTTAAAAAAATGCGTGAAAAAGTTTTTAGAGGGTCGGCAACGCATGAGTGACACCCTTGGTGTTGCAAATGTCCATAGGCTACGGTGACTGTTTCCCATCAGGCAGGCCGTATGCTTGATTATCACCTTAGTGGTATAAAAAAAACGTACTTAGGCAGACGTAATTTTAAATGTTTGATGGGATTGATAAATCAAACTCTATCCAATGATCGGATCCGTTAAGTATTGAAGTGTCTGCCGATTTCGCAATTAATTCTCGAATACTATGAAGTATGAAGTAATTATTTACGGAAAAATTAAGCAAAGTCACTTAATTTTCCTACTATTAACAATATCTTTGTTTTTTTGACTCAATCGGTTCGATTTCTGTCCAGAAAAATATTTTATTTATATATAATAAGAGATTTAGTCATTATCAATGACTCGAGATTTCTTGAATGTTTTACGATATTCCTCATTGATTTCGAATCGGGCACACGCGTGTACCAAGTTCACCATTTGCTGTTATCTCCTTACGTGTTGTTACGTATGACGAACGTAGCCGTGCAGCGAAGCTACCCATGATGTGCGGCAGACCGCCCACGATTTAGTTACAGAAGAAAACTGAGAGTTCGTCCTGCATTGTCTAAACATAATACTTAATATTTTATTATATATAATGACCTCTTAAAATATAATACCGCGTACTTATACTTGTTTTCATACAACGTCGAGAGGCATAGAAGCATACAGCCCACCTGATGTAATGAGGTTACCGTAACCAATGAATGCTAACACTACATGAAGTATCGCTCGCGTAATGCCACCTCTGCAGCTATTGTTGCTGTACTAGCTGCAGAGGTGGCAATACATTAGGAGTTTCTCTGGTATCCTCACTCAATAGTTGTTATATGGCCGCGGTTTTCTGTAATGTGGAGGTACTTCTCCAGACGAGACTGCTTTGAAGTGTCCTACCGAAATTCTAAAGTTTATCTTCTCTTCTCTTCTTCTTATCTTAACCTCTTACGTGATTTACATTATATTTACAGGTTACTTAAAAAGCTACCATTTTCATACCTTAAAGCTAATTTATATACTTATTTTGTTTGGTTTTTATCGTAAACTTACTAATTTTCCTCTTAATCAACATTTATTTTGCTAGATGTAAAAACAAGTCTATGAACAACTTTTGTCAGTTTAAGAGTCTGTTTATTCAGAAAATGTGTTATCTATATTATTAGGAAAATTTATCCTAATTTCATTATTTTATTAAAAAATAAACCCTCAAATAGGTTTATTTTTTGCAAAAGCTGCAATTATTATAATAATTACCTAAACATTTGAATGTAATCATTCACGTCCACTATTAAAATGATACTTTGTTGAATTTGGAACGATATTTCAAATGGTAGAATTTTGTACTTAGTTTTTTTATCTATTACCAATCATAAAAAAAATATACCAGCTGGTTTTGAAACCCTTGCAGTTTTTTTTTAATACGCTCATATGGTTATTGAATCTAGGTGAATATTTATAAATTAAATAATAAAATATAAAAAGTTACACGTAAGAAATTAGACGTCTATACTTAACAAAACTGGAGAGACATTTACCAACTAACTTCGTGATGTTGATATTAGGTGTCGGTGTGAACGCGCGTCGTAAAAATTCACTCTTATAATTTTTTCCCAACTCATCAAAAGAAGATACTTCAAAAATGCGCTCTGTCAATTAATCAGAATCACAATGGAAAGACCACAGTGTATATTGAAATACGAGTATACCTGTTCTGCTCTTAGCTGTATTTTTTCAGAAACGTTTTTCAGAAACGAAAATTATATAAACTATAACTTAACGAATAATCTGTAGATAACAACAAACACAAATATAATTTACGTTGAGTATGTAAACGAGAAATTTCTAAGTATCGAGCGCGCGCGTTGCTACCAAACGAACTCTATTTGCACAGCTAAGCAAACTTTGAACGCTTGTTGATACCGCTTAAACCAGCCGAGGCTGATCTACGTTCCCTCCTCTTTTTACCTGGATAATCCAAGATGAGAGATAATCGAATAGCGAACGAAGGCTCAGAGAATATTGGTTAAATTATATCAAAGAACTATAACGAAGTAGAGCCATTCCAAGGAAAACTGAAATAATAGCATCTTTGTGGACGGCAATATTGCTTCGAAGTGGGTCGGGTTATTTACCTCTGTTGTTTTTACACTTGTACTGTACCTGTTTGAGTGCACCTATTGTTTATTCGATTTATATTTACAAGCCGGAGCTTTGTAGAAAAGGGTTAGACATTTTATTACTCCCAAATTCCAAATACTTACTCTCCTCCCATTGTGATGTGC
Source organism: Pyralis farinalis (assembly GCA_947507595.1). Lineage (NCBI taxonomy): Eukaryota > Metazoa > Arthropoda > Insecta > Lepidoptera > Pyralidae > Pyralis > Pyralis farinalis. The sequence goes on from OX382270.1 coordinate 8,332,923, forward strand.
GATGTGCTTCATCGTCAAATAAAATTATTTATGAAACTAATTAAATATTCTCGTACTTACGTCTCACATCGCCGTATTATTATGACAATAGAATTACGTATTATTCTGATACGGTGATTATCGTAAAATAAGTACAATTATTGACTCTACAGTGACGTTTTCCATGAAGCTGTAGTAAACATTGAATTTGTACACTATTATAAAAATGCAAAAGAAGCATAGAATGAACGTCCAAACACTTTTACAAAATTTCAAGTTTATGGACCCAAATCAGTCGTGGCATTCAATCAATCACTCAGCCAAATTTTCATATGATAATATGAAAATAAACGAAGACATTTGCCGACTAAGGACTACCAAATCAAAGCACAATAAAATCTCTGGCACAAGAAACTTGAAATCTTACGTCGAGGTTGCTCAGGCAATAAAGCATCCGCTGTACAAGTAAACAATAATTTGAAAACCCGACTATTCGAAAATTATTACGCTTTCTCCTTTTTGGTCAGACGAGTAAAAATGATTTACGATAATATAAAAAAGTCGTCAAGTGCAAGTCCGACTCTACGGAACGTAAAACGTATTTACGCAAATTATTATCACAAATAGCATATATTTTTTTTGTGATATAACTACAAATTTACCGTTTTCAGATTTTTTTCTGACCTTGCTTCTTACCAAATTTCATGATTCTAGGTTAACGGGAAGTACCCTATAGGTTTTGATTCCTTTGCCAGTGTCAAAATATATACGCATAAAGGAGGCATAAACAACCGTATCTTTTGATAGCGTTGATTTAAAAGTTTGGTTTTTTCACTGCTCGAAGGGACTGCAGACATGAGTATGTGATATTAATTTCAGCTTGATAGCTCTACCCGTCCCTGAAAACGTCCCGTTCCGTTTTACCTTTTGAGGTACCCTAATAGCTAATCATCGTCAATATTTGCTTATTCCATTGTACCGCATACAACGTAGATCAGTTCGAATCGCCAGCGACCAGTCAACTTCCGACCGGCTAGACTCGCTGGCTGTATATACGAGGAGACGTTGCCTCTTTCTCATTGTTTTACAACGAGTACTACAAGGAGAGTGATAGGAAGAGCTATTCGATTTAATATGACCTGGTATAAATTATTTTTTTATCTATATCACCTATACTATTAGTGTTCTACCACAGGAAATAGAAATTCTTCCTACATTGAAATTGAGGAACTTCCCTCAACGTTTTTCCTCAATAAATACGCTATGGAGCTTTCAAAAGAATACACTTGTGTATACAAAATTAGTACATAAAAAATACGGAATTAAATTAACAACGAAACACAACAACATATTTATTACAAAATGTAGAGATAGAATACAAATAGCCATATAATCGTAGGAATCGTGTTTATCTTATGCAGAGAAGTCTACTTTCACATATCCGCCTTAACTAATAATTCCTTTCGAAGACAGACAGTTATCCAACAGTTGGTAATCATTCTTGAAATGATTTAACATTCAACCCACAACGACAAGAAGTACCTACTCGTAGGAGCATTCACAGTCATGATATGTAATATTACGTAAATTGGAACTTTGCTCAATACTAATCGAGGGACTTTTACTTTTAATTGATCAGTATTCAGAAAGTTTAACTTTCGCCACCACAGATACCTGACAAATCACAAGCTTGTAACTGCAAATGAATATCTAATTGTAATAGTAGTTTAACTGCTCTGAATTCTAGTTAAGTACTGTCCCACCAACCTACATATATACGTCCGTGCCATTATTTATAATTTTTTTAATACAACTAAATAATGCTAAAGTAAACTTTTTGTGTAAACACGGAAAATACCAAATAAAACGCAACATATCGACATATTTCCAACCAGTTTGACTCAAAGTAAGTAACTTTGACTCAAAAGTCGTCTATGAAACTTGTAGATTTAAGGAAAAAAATAACAATTAACTATTTAGTAACAATTTTTTTGGGGGCAATAACGGCGGCGCGGCGCCACCGACTGCGACGAACGTCTAAGCTTCCATCGAATTCAAAGCGGCGCGGTTGGTGGCGACCTACGCAAGCGGGTTCTCATCTGTACATAGTAAACTGTATACATAATACACGCAGGCTTCGCGGCCGGCACGACCGACACTCTAAATTACTCAATGAATGGTGCATAGGGATGCGGAAGCATGCAGCTATTACGACATATTAAACTATCGATATCACATCACTATACATCATTTTTAAATTATCAACGAATAAGTCGTTTGTGTAAATCAAACACGTTTCTAGAGACTGTTCTTATTTAAATGTGTATACGTAACATACGCGAATGTGTATTTACATATAAAGCATTCGATGTAACGTTCTTTGCCAATATATTTTAGTAGGTGCGTCATCTTTTTATAATGTGGCCGCCACAAGGCTACAGACATCTTCGTTGAGTTCGTTTACGATCAACCTAATGACACTCACTTGTTTTAATTTATCGGTCTACCGCATCACTCACTAAAATATTCTGAGTATATTCATTTATCAACATCACACGTGATAAATTATAACGTGTTCAGCGACAAGTGTTTACTAAAGCTAGTATGTAGTACTACAGTTTCACTTTTTGCTGTGAACTTATTTACTCGTATATCACTATAAAGATAGTTTTGGAGTTACAGCAAAATTATCGATCGTTCTACTCCTCTATCGTCTAACACAGTAGCTCCTTAGGAGCTCTAAGTTTCTCGTCTGGGGAAGTATCTCCATCTCGCAGAAAACTACAGCCAAATAAATACTCCTTAGAGGGTTGTTGTGTTCCTGGGTGTGAGTGAGGCCACCAGTAAGCTCATAAGGATTAACGAAAAGAAGTGTTAGCAACAGAGGTGGCATAGCGCGAGTGATACTAAATGTATTGCAAACTTTTATAGACTACGGTAACCGCTTTACATCAGGTGGGCCGTATGCTTGTATACCTCCCGACGTTGTATAAACAAAATGTTTTATCTCTCTCTCAAGAACAATCATTGTATACTTGCTCTACCCGCAACCTGATTAACGCGATAACTGATTATTACAAACGGGTTTACACTAAACTTACATAGGATTAAAAATATACTCTCAGTAAATCTACATGTGCAGATCTAGAGCCTTCTTTCGTGAACGCTCAGAATAATGTATGAGCTCCTTGCTCCATGATTTTATATCAATAAAATAAATGTGAAGATGTTTTTATAGTACAGAGACAGTGGTGGGTATGAGTGGTGGGCCTGTCAAATCATAACCAAGTCAGGCTATAACTCAAACCAAGCCGAACTTAAACCAAAAAAAAAAAAATTACATAAACCGGACTCAACCGGAGACAGGATACTGTACCAAAAGCCGAATTTAAAAATTAGGGCAAACCTAGCCCAAATTATTAAATAAAATTATTAATGCCACACGTCTAGATAATTTTATTGTCCTTTGGGTACTATCTAGGAATATAAATCTGAAAATTTTTCAAAGTAATTTTAACCTACTGCGACAAAGGAGAAGGACATTTTGGTTTATTGTATTTTATTATTCAACTACTGCAATTCCAATATTATCGCAGGCTATCATCATTTCATATTTTAGAGCTTTCCTTGGCGCATATAAGACCTATTCTATAGCGATCTTACTACCATGTGATACCTATAGTTTTTGCATTTTCTCATGGAAATCCTTAAAATCCATTCTGTAGGTTGTAATTGATGATCATACAAACAGATCAACAAATAAGTCTTTTGAGCAGTCAGAACCCGTTATATACGTTTTCCCATACATTTCGCGGTCGTACCACCATTCGACCACCCGGGTTTCGAAGGGTTAAAAGTGATTTTGGGATTTGGACCTCTATATCGACTCAATTACGTTATGTTATGACTACTTTAATAACCAAAATTATTTCATGTTCAAGGCCTCTTTTTTTACAAATTATAAATGTCAAGCGATAAAGCAAGAAGACCTCGACGATAAGCTCACGGTATCACGGGCGGTGCTCGTTTTACAATCCTAAATGAAATCCAAAGCGTGTGCGGCGGCGCGCAGACCACAACATAATTTATTTTACCGACAACAGAAACTGCAACGGGTGGTCTTCCATTGCGATTCCCTCGCCCGAGGTCTGTATCGGCGTTGTAATGGCGTTTCTAGTCATAAATACAGGCGCGATAAGTATCGCCCGGGACGAAGCGGGGCGATGCGATGGGTGGTCGCCGCGAAATTCGGCAGAGCGCTGCCCTCGAGACCGGTTCTGGGAAGGCTCGACGAGGCGGCGGCGGCGGCAGCTATTGTGTCTGCCCTCAGCCACACGCGCGGCTTCATTACCTTCCCTCCAGACCTCGCCCGCGCCCCCCGCCCCCTCCCTCGCATGCACCTCATACGTGTGTTTCCACGAAAGTGGCTACACCTGAGGCGCCAACTGCACCGCCTCCACATGTGTATATCTTTTTTAACGTCACTCAGATTACATAAATATATTATATTCTCAGTTAAACAAAACACAAAGAAGCGAGTGAGGTGTGTAAAGATCGAGTCATGTGGTGCTCGGTTCTTTCTAAAGTCCGCTCTCGTGAAAGAGAGAGCGCTATATTAGAAATGACTTTTAATGTAGCGCTCTCTCTTTCACACCGACATTATGATAGTGAACAGGCTATACCTACCCCACAAGGGAATTGGCGTGAAGTTGTAGATAGATAAAAAAAACACGTATAGGCTGACATAAAGCGATTATTGCTGCTTATAGACGCTTATTGCGACTCTACAGGAACAGGTCGATGGTAGTTTTCACCCCGCACTGGACATAAATGACCCTCTAGATAATTATTGTGTGTAACGTAAATTATAGATAGTTACTAGCGGCGCTATTGCTAATTAATATCGCTAATTCCCTGCTAATACCATTCTGTCTTGCCCCAGAACCTTGTTTGTTAATAATGATGCACATAAAATCTACAACACAACACGATACAAAATCACTGAAGCCTTATGTTTTTTTGCCTCCTTAGTGGTATAAAAACAAAAGAGTGAGAACATTTTAAGGCACCCTCGTCTACGTTAAACAGGTAGAGTTGTTCTTGAATATATTTATAATATTTCTCCACATGACATGTACAATACCAAACATATATTTACTACCAATTTCTTACACAAAGGAGAAACTCGTGAGTTGACACAGGTATTATGTAAAAGTTTTATTATTAGAGCGTTGAAACTATTTTAACTATACGATAACCCGATATTTGAGACGATGTTCTGAGAAAACATCCAACCTTCATAATACTTAGCAGGTGATCAAAAAACTAACAAGTAAAAAGGCGTCAAGACGAGAACGGACACAAACGAAGCCGACGCAGCGATGCTCTACAATAGACGAGAACTAATATCGTCCACCTTAATCTCTTTTTTCGTTAGCGGCGCGCCATATTTCATTCTGGCAGCCATTGTCAATAGCGACCGAGGTCAGAGGCAAATAGGAGAAAATAACGTCCCAACTTTTGTTTTCTTTTCTGAGCACTCAAACAAAATAAACTGGTAACAGTTGCTCGAACGCGCCACCATTTAAAATTTAAATTTATATATTTTTTGTGCTCCATCTTTTCATTAATATATTACCTACGTTGGACGTTAGCTGTCAGTTCTACTTGGTTTTTGTCAAGATTGGCGTTCTCTGTCTAATCGTTACATATACTTGTAATGTAAGTACTTACGTTTGTGACTTAACATAATCGTTTTATAATATTTCATATTTTGTTGGGATTTTCTTTGTTCACCATAACTAAGAGTCAAATTTAACCTCCCTGCCCGTAGTGCACACTGTCAACAAGCAAATGTTAGTCTGACAGAACGGAGGGCAGCGATATTTAAAAAGCAAATCGACTGGCGCACCATATTTACCTTCAGCGAAAGTATAATTTAGCATTTATTAGAATAACTATATAGGTACCTATCTAAACATATTATAAGACAAACTATATTAAAAGTAACAAACCGCTCGGTTTTAATATATTTTTTGTAATAAATGCCCATTATTATCAATGGAAAAACTTAATGACACGTAAAATTAGCCATGTCGTGATAACTGCCGGGTATAAATCGGTGACATTGAAATAGCTAACGACTTCATCACTGCCAAGGCTCAACATCGTGCGGCAACAACAAGCAGCAATGAAAAAAATATTTAACATTTAGCTCTACTAATAACTGGTAATACCCCAAATATATTTTCCTACTACCAATTCTCATTAGTCACAAATGCAAAATTGTTGAAATAACGAAATGTTACCAAGAATCGAACAATGCAAGCGCGCCAAAGCAAAAAAGTTACTCAATACATATGAAAGGTTTGCATGTGTGAACAAATATAGCAGTTGATGAATTATTAGAATGTCTGCGTTGCGTTGATCGGAACCAGTTTGGAAGACATCCGTTATGCCAGCCGAGGTAATATAGGAATCTGCGCAGGACTGCCAACATGCGGCGATAAACATGACGCCTCGTTCACAATTCATCATGGTTTAAGTGAGCAAACACGGTTCCCTCAAGTAAGCAATTAGACAATGGCAATCTTAAAGGAAATTGGCAATTGACCCCTGAGTTGACATTTAAATTGGCACTCGACTCGTGCAGCGTACTCTCTGGTACTGACTTGCATTTCTATTGGTACGCACATCTAGACAAAGTTTATGTTATTAATAAAGAAAGCACTACAAATATAAAATTAACCAAATAACTAATTAAAATTGTGGCCACAGCCTTTTGTGCATCATCAATGCTTTCGCAAATACGTACTGCCCTATAAACCTAGTTCTTAAACTGTTCGTGTATTACGTCACGATACCTCTAAAGCGAACATGGTATTAATATGAAAATTAAATATATTATAGTAAATATATCGAATTCAATTTATTTAACATTTAAATAGTTTTAAATGTTAAATAGACAGCATTTAAAACTTTGCCAAGACTCATTTACCACGACCAAATTGGTCGTGTATGATCAGAAAGTCAGGTTAGGAGCCATAAAATAATGAAAATGGAACGGGAACGTGTAAGGACTACGTCTTGTGACGCTGCACGTTATGTGCTGTGCAGGCTGTGCTGTGATACACTGTACCCAATATACATCATTTTAATTTGTAACGTTTTCTAAATATTCAACATCTATAAAATTCATCAAAAAATCTTCTACTCCTACCTATTTCTGTACACCGATCCGTTACCTTCAGACCTTGGAAATATTGCTTTTATCAATAAGGCCGCATTATGTAAGAATCCGTTATAATGTATTTCATTCAAACTGTATCATGCAAATAAAGCGTATTCTATCTATCAATCAAGATTTTAGCAATATTCGTTATAGTGTAATCTTCAGTCAAGTAATTAACAGTCAAGAATTATAAGAATAAAGAGAGGCAAGGCGCATGCATAATGAAATATATTACCTCACATATCAGGCGACCGCAGCAAATTAAAACTGCATGTAGAATTTTTGTCTTCCTACGAGTAAATGAGGTTACCAGTAAGTTCCTCAGGAATTGTTGTGTTCGCAGTGGGGGCTGCAACGCGTGAGCGACACTGCCTGTAATGTTAGCATTCACAGGTACCTTACATCAGGTGGGCGGTATGTTTGTATGCTACCGACATACCTACTTCTTTAGACACACTTCAAAAAAGAAGGAGGATCGTTCGTCATCGTTTAAGATGTAAAGGTTAGACAAGAATATTTTTGATAAAAAAAATTGAGTCGCTGACTATCTTTATGACATTCGTTTATGACACAACTTTAATTTTACTTTTGTGTGTAGTCCTTTAATATACCCACCACCACCCTGATCTTAATGTTTTAAAGGTAAACAGTAGACAACGCTTTATTGCTAGTATTACGTTCGACTTTTGTACAAAAATGTACTTATTTCTATGATAAAATTTGTGTTAATTTGATAAGGATTCGATAAACATTTAACAATAAACAAAAGAGTTACGAAATAAAAATGTTATAGTGAAAAAAAGGAACAAGCTCCTTAAAGTCGACAACAGTAAAGATAAAGCAATGATGGCAACAGCTGTCGACTTAATGAAGGCCATTTCCCACTTTTTAGAATCATACTAACGTAACAACTGCAGTATAGAAGTATTGTCGCAGAAAATGGCGCATAGAGGTGAACCCGGAGAAAAGCTCCGCAGTTCACTTCTGTGCGAGACGCAAACTCCCACACAATACTCCCCGCCTGCGTATGCTGGGGGCGTCAGTCCCCTGGAAACGCACGGCGAAGTATCTCGGAGTCACTGTAGACTCCAGACTCTCTTTTGTCCCCCACGTTCGAAAGGTAGTTAGTACCGCCAGATTTTATCTGAACCGACTCAGCCCTATGCTGGGAAGGCACAGTAAAATGTCCCTCAGAAATAAGCGAACCCTGTACAAGGTTTGTATAAGGCCGGTGATGTCGTACGCGTCTCCGGTGTTCGCTCATGCCAGTCCTGCAACCATTAACAGGCTGCAGACCGTCCAAAACGTCTTTTGTCGTCGAGCCACCAATGCTCAGTGGGCTCAGCGTAATGCTGAACTCCACCGTGACCTCCAACTCCCATCTATCCAACAACACTTTCAACTCCTGTCAAAGCGTTTCTTCGAAACCGCTGAGACCCATCCCAACCCGCTCATCCAGCAGGCTGCGTCCTACAGCCCGCCACAGCCTCCTTTATCCCGATACCAAAACGGTACAAACGAGGAGCAGTCTCTTTTATAGGTTGACGAGAGTAAAACGATTCTCTCTCATGGACTTTCCTGTATCGCACTTATAGAGGTCATGGAGGATTAAAATGACTGGCAATTACTCTCGCTTGTAGAGTAGTTCCCACTCACCCAGGTTTGACTGTAGTTTACCTACTTACTTTGCGCTTGGCAGTTACCACAATTGTACTCTTGTTTGTATTCGAGATGTATTACATATTTGTAATTCTTATTCCCACGACATTTACGACCCACTTGGATACAAATATTATTATATCACTTGAGGATTGCGCAAATATTCACAACTTTGTTAACATTATTATGTCATCCAAATGTTTGTCTAATTGTTAATATGTGACAAGTGTAATTATTGTAAATAATAATCCCACCAAAAACATTCTGTAAAAAACTAGCCAAGTCTCGATGGAGCTGCTTGTTTATCTCTAAAAAGTAATGAAATCTAGACAAAGTCGTGCCAAGCCTAAGGTTCCTTACCGCGATTTTTTATTATTATAGTTAATGTTGTGTGACTTGGCCGTTGAATATTCTTTATACGTTAGTGGATACAAGTCAATTTTGTTTACACGTAATGTTATATCTGTTGTAACTACCTATGTTTGTTAAGCGAGATAATAGCCCATACTTGTGTTGGTAATTGGACGCTAGTGTCTCATTTTAGGCTGTTGTTGATTGTGCAACACATGCATTCAGCATTGACAATGCTGACTTCTGCTCTCTTCTTTTTGGAGCGTCAAATCGACCACCGATCTAACATAAAATAGACGTACAGACGGACATCTATCAATGATTAGAAGTCCGTCTGTACTGGAAATATTTTTTTATACTGTTTGTTTCAGGCTCGCCTATACATAAGTATTATTGAAATCCGCAGCTTTATCAAGCCTACAATTGACTGGTTATTGAATCAACGTTTTCCAAGTGGCAATTTTCCATCATCAATGGGTAGCGGTTCTGGCGACAGATTGGTGCAATGGTGTCATGGAGCACCTGGTTTTGTACCCTTGTGTACCCTTCAACGGCCAAGTCACACAACATTAACTATAATAATAAAAAAATCGCGGTAAGGAACCTTAGGCTTGGCACGACTTTGTCTAGATTTCATTACTTTTTAGAGATAAACAAGCAGCTCCATCGAGACTTGGCTAGTTTTTTACAGAATGTTTTTGGTGGGATTTCACTTCTTTTTGTAGAAACGTGGGCATATTGATTTATTTTATTAGATTTTCTTATTTGACACAGTTTTTTCTCATAGTAGAAGGGGGCATTACCATATCTCTAATACAGCTGAGACCAGCTGAGGGTTCTTCATCAGATACTTCAGACCTTCGATTTTTGACATCAAATGAAGCGGCCCACCAAGTTGAATATTTTTTGTAAAGGCGGTATGTCGATCTCTAATAGTTTGGTTGGGCTCTTGTGTTTTCTAATCAGGGTCACCAGGTACTCCAGATCTTCGATTATCCTAGTTTTTATAGTTTTCCCTTTATGTGGCCATTAAACCCTAACTCTGTACCAAATTTCAGCTCTCTGAGTTTATGGGAAGTACTAGTTCTATTTTGATGATCATGAGTGAGAGTCATAAATGCCAAACTTTGCTTTCGCTTAACTTCGGAACTAACTGACCTACAGACTTCAAATTTTGGATTTTAAGTATGTGATTATAGCTTACTGGATGACGAAAATTTCTGCGTTCTGGTCTTATCCAGAGGTTCTCAAATAGGGGCCTGAAAATGCGGCGAAATGGTTCCAGTAAAGGATGGTACGGCAGTGTTTGCTTCGCGCTCGACTTGGCGGGGGCACTGCCGTGCCCCCTGATGCATGTACAATTACAATCTAAAATGTTTTTTGAAGCGTTTAGTTGTTACATATACCTCGTTGTTTTTTATATTTCATTTGCGAGCAGTAATAGCAAGGGTTGGAATCCCGGCATGTACCACTAAATTCGTGTGTTTTTTTATACATCGTCAGGAGGCATACAAACATATGGCCCACCTGATGTAAAGCAGTTACCGTAACCTATTAACGCTTGCAATATATCAAGTATCACTCGCGCGATGCCTCCTCTGCTGCTTACACAGCTACTCCTTAGAGGCTTACTGGTAATCTCACTCACACGCAGGAACACAACAACCCTTTAGGGATTTATTATTTTTGTTGCGGTTTTGAGGTGGAGGTACTTCCCCAGACGGGCTGTTTTGATGCGCCCTACCTCTCTTAAAACATCCAGACCATGACAAACGGACATGTTCATGCACACAAATAAATAAATAAATATTGTCGGACAAATTACACAGCATTATCTAGCCCCAAAGTAAGCGAAGCTTGTGTTATGGGTACTAGACAACTGATAAACATACATAAATACATTTTTTTTTGTAAATACATACTTATTATACATAGAAAATACCCAGACCAAGACAAACAGACATGTTCATGCACACAAATGTTTGCCTTGTGTGGGAATCGAACCCACGAACGTTGGTGTCAAAGTCGCGTCATTCACGACTGAGCCACCAAGCTTGTCAAAATGTTTTTGGATATGTGCTCGGTGGTGAATGAAAAATAAACCCGCAAATCAAAAAAGTTATATTTCTAAAGACCTAATGTGTGACTTAACTTACGAAAGGTATGATTTTGCCCTCGGGGTTGTAGAGGTCTGACGGCAATCGCTCCATGTAAAAGTCAGTATCTTCGCCAAATCCTTAGCTTAATTATAATGTATTAGGAATCAGGATAACGCCAAGAAGAAGAGTTGTCATTTATTTTTTATCTGCCATTCCTGTAATCTGAGACTTTCCTCTCTTTGTAATTTCAATGGATTGTACAATGTATTTCAAATAGCTCGTAAGGCCGCTTTACAATTTGTCTTGTTCGATGTGATGCCAACGGCTTCCTTCTGCAACCGTACCGTTCGTTCACGGCTGGGAATTCATTCTCGCACACTAGAACCGTAATAGTCGCGTACTGTGCTATTACAGAGAATTTTCTTCCGAGAACTTTTAAATTGCGAAATTCCCTGCCGAGGTTTTTACAAAAAATTACAGCATGGCATTCTTCAAAAAAGGCGTAAAGGTTTATCGGTAACGCACGAGCTATGCCACTGGTGTTGTAAATAATCATAGGCTATGGTAGATGTAGACTGTAGATCTGAATAGATGGGTTGGGATCAAACGAGAGAGCTACGTAGCTTTTATTTGGAGACAAGAGAGTGAACCTAGGGGTAAGCCTAGATTTATGTATGGGACTACATTATTAGGTTCTTCAAAAAATGCGTGAATTGTTTTTTACAGAGAAACTAACGAGGACAAAGGGTCCTCATTAGTTCCTTATGTTGTTCCTTTGGACAAACTGCTGAGCCTTTTTTTATCTCCGTAGTTCAGTTAAAGGTACTAGAGATTGTGTTTGACTAATGAGAGTAATTAAAATATGATTTATTTTAAGGTCGGAAACACACGAGTTACACACTGTGGTGTTTCAAGTATCCATTGCCACCATAGTGGTATAAAAAATACCTATAACTGATACCGTATTCGTCTTGATGTCCTGAACATGAAGATGTCGGTAGTAGAGTACCCAAATGGTTGAGTGAGGAGGGGAGACAATCAAAGATGGCGGATTAATACGAGTACTTTCATTTTTAGGTGTGACTCGACTACGACTGGATAGATATCTTTTTTATTGGTCTTTTATAAACAGGTATAATTATTGTATAATAGCTGTTCATACATATTGAACACGATAAAGTAATCATAGTTGACGTGCAATAATGTAAAACGCAATAAATGTATAGTTTCTACAACATTATATCTATTTATATCTTAACGCCAAGTAGGCAGAGAGAATTGCCATATGACCAAGTCCTTACGTATCTCACTCGCTTCCTTAACATTCATAGCTCTTTGCACTTACGCACGTCGGTTCCTAGGTCCTGAAACCTCCTTCAGACAAAACACAATTTGGTCGTGATAGAAGAATCTTGACTTTCCTCGGCTCCTACATTTTTCACATTCGCGAGTATATCTGTTTCGTCATTCTTTCTTCTTACAGCACTCATAAAACAACTCTCGAAAGCTAACAAGCATACGACCCAGCTGACGTAAAAGAGTTATCGTAGTCTTTAAATACAAAAACTATCGCTCGCGTTGTTACCCCCGCTACTAATACAGCAATTTCTTAGAATCTTACTGGTAACTCTCCAGGAAATTGTTACTATGTAAAATCGGTCTCCATTCGGTCATCGGTTCTCCATACTTATTTCTTTCACGGCAAACCTAGTTGTTAGCCATGGTTAACCATAAGTTACGGTAACTCCATCAGACGGTTATATGCTTGTTAGTCACCAGACTAATAGGTTTAAAAAATACAGTAATAGTGTGAGCCGGACAAAATACCTGGGTATTTGCTTTGTTTACCCATTCTATTGAAACCGGCCATGTGAAGAATAGGAGATTGCCACCGAGACCGGCGACGGTTGACGATCTACGATTGCGGCCGTCGCGGATCACAACCGACGGATGTTTTCACAGTGCGACACGCGTCTGTCGGTATGTTAACACGACATATTTCACAATCTGACCACCAATGTAATTATAACCGGCTCCCCGTCAGCCGTGATCTCAATCATTCATCAGTCATACACAGTCGATACTGAACCTGATACATTAACCGACTTACCATTCATAAAATACTAGTTATAGATTTACACTGCGAACACGATCTCATTCCGTAATTAAACAAGAGAAATTCAGGGCAAATGGAAATGCTATAAGCCTGCGAACTTCGCAATTCTAAGAACCAGTTAAAATTATTTGCTTAATTTTCATTGAACATCACTAAAAAGTTGTTCACTTGAATAAAGAACTTCGAATTATTAACACGAAGGAATTAAACATTTTGCAAAACAAATGACACCGGAATGATGAAGCGAGAGACCAAAAAGAAGTGTATGTTGTACTAGATACAGAGGTTCCAACACGATATCAGGTCATACAACATAGTTAACAAGAGAAATCCAGGGCATATGGAAATGCAATCAGCAAGTGAACGTTGCAAGTCTATGAAGCAATTAATTTTGTCGCTAACTTTACGTTGAAGATCTACGAGTAAAAGAGTAGTTAATTCGGATAATTATTCGTGAAAATTAACACGAGGTACGAAAAGATGCTCGCCAAATCAAACCAAACTAAAATACCAGAAACAGAAACAAATGTGTGGTGGAGGAATTAAGTATCCATTTTATTGATCTAATTGTGATGATTAAATTAATTAAGATATGAATACATCTAGTTTATTGCAGAATATATTTTTTGTCCTCTCTTGAATATCCTATCCTACAGTAATGATTTTTTCTTTCATTCTGCGCGCTTACGTCCTGTGTTGTTGAATTTTTATCAGGATTTTTCCCTTGAACCATAACCAACACAAACAAAATTTAAACGACGTTTACCAGTTGTGTCTAAGCACATGACCGAGGTATATAAACTTATAATTTCTAATACTCTGCATGCGTTATTCAACGTACTTCATTAGTCGGCACATTGGTTAGCCGCATGGTAGTAGAGGACAGTGCAACGAACTATTTGGAGCGGCAATTCGAGGCGTCATGTCATCTAATTCCGAGAAGCGCTCGGATTGGAGCCAGCCGAATACCATTCGCCTTCGGTCTTCATGTACAATTAAAACACTTACATTTAAATATGACTGTCTGTCTGTATCTATTCTTCTAAGTAGTAAGTATTACGGACCATATATCCAAATTGGCAATCAAATCACTGGTATTTAGTGCCATTTGACTTATTTACGTTAATATCTGATAATAAACGGGAAAAATTATCATCAAATAAATAAACGTACCTAAACGTTTTATATTTATTCAACTACGCCTTTTTAATTCATGCTTGTTATTGCATATTGTACAACACATAATCAAGCAAAATTAAACATAACTAAGAAACTGGTATTCTGAGATTATATTATTCAGATACACGAGTGAATTCTATTTATGTTGCATCTCAAATTAATATTGGTAAATTGATGCGCTCTGCCTGCATGTAATAAAACATTGTGTAGCCAGATGCCAAAACGATCTCATATTGGCGGAGTTATGGCTCCTTCGCAATATGTTTCAGCGTAATCAATAATACTGACACCTGAGCACGGATTTACTTAACTACTTATCGTTGAATTACGATTATGGAGCCCAGGGATCCAATCAAAATATTATGCCGCGAATTTTGTAACTTATTAACTTGGCGGTTTTACATGTTAATCAACATTCGACCTAACGAGTAAATAGCCTCATGCATAAAACCACAGTTTTACGGTTAACTCAATACTTATTCGAAATGCTCAAGTCGTTACGAACTCATTAACTGATAAAGGTAATCGATTTGTTTAAATTAAATTCGCTTTAAATTCTGCTCCTTTATAAAGGAAATCGAGCACAGTTACTACTTTAAATCGAATTTAATAGGTATAACCTATATTCATTATTAAGTCCGCTACGATAAATTTTATAAAGCTGGAATCAAGTCAGCGCAGCAACAACATGATTTAACGAGTAGTTTTATCAAAACGCTTTAAATAATCAGAAGAGGTCTCGGCAGTAGAAAACGAGTTATAGGGAACGAACAGCGGCAAGGGGTAATTTCACACAAGATAAAAGAGGCGTCTAAAGTTACCAATGATCGGATCGAGGCGGCTGGACGCAAATAACAGGTCGGCAAGAACACGTAACGAGCGCGGTCGCGAAACAAACCATCCGCGACGGATACACACGCCCGACCAAATTAAGTGGCGGCAACGTCAACAAAGGACGCTAATTTACGGGATATCGACTGGCCAGACGAAACAAAATGATAAGGAGTGCAAATCGCCGCAAGAAATAGCGCCAATAAAGGCATTCCATTATCTAAATCTGATCCATTATCTAATTGTGTTCAGAGATCAAGAAAATTAACCATTACTCTAATTGAACCTTAATACGAGTATTAACAACCACGTTATCGATAACTATCGCACTTTACTTATTATCTTTACCGTATGGTATATTGTTGAGAATCATGATCTAAATTTCTATGACTGTTAAGCTTACTGGATATAAGCCAAATTTAATTATAAATTTATAAATATTCAGGTGTGTATTTAGATTTCGACATATTTGTATTTGATATAGCTTATTAAGATTCAGAAACTAAGGAACATTATTAATCATGAATCAGACACAGACCCAGTGTATTAGGGGAATTACCTTCGTAATGCTTGGCTATTATGAACCTTCTTTGCAAAACAAATATCAATGAATCGCATCATTGCTACAGAGATCGCAAAAGAGGCAACATCTTCTATGCTTATTTATAAGATGAAAAAGTACTCTATAACAGTGAATAACAAGAAGATGGAATTAATGAAGAACAAGAATTACTTGAAAATAGTAGGGAATAATAATTCGATGACCATTGTAGAAAACGAAGGAGAAATATGTTTAATCGGCAACAATTGTAATATTGATGTCTTCAACAATACTGGAAAAGTGCAAATTGTTGGCAATTGTGGTATTATAAACATAGAAAACAGCGAAGTTGGTGCATTTAAACACATTTTAGATGACAAAAACGAACAATGAAAATGTTGAGAAGAGTGAAAACAGTGAAAAAAGAAGTGTTTACTTTTAGGGAAAATGTAAATTGTCGAGAAAACCTACGAGGTAAATCTGTTACAATTTTAAAAATACAATGTATCTTTTATCTTCGTTTTCGTGATTACATATTTAATGATAAAGTAATATCTTATAATAAGTGCTTCATATCATATATGTAAAGAACCTTATACGTATAGATTTCTGATAGAATCTAGCGCTATCTGCAATTAATTTTTGTGCCTTTAGAATCGATATAAAAAGATAAAAGAATTTCCGTCTTATTGTTTTACATTCATTTGAAAAATGATCAATTATTGTTGATATAAGCCATTGTCCTGTTTTTATTAAGAATGTCATAATAATATAAAATTAAAACTACTACACAATAAGCATAGTTTTATAATATTTCTTCACGTGTAACAATTTCTGCTATTTATTAATTAATTATCGATGTCCGAATGTTGTCATAATCTAAGATACGTATGTTATATAAGTGAAAGCAGACGTGTGTTCCGATCTCGACACAATAAAAATCGACTGCGATTTTGTATATATTAATATTTACGTCGTATATTATTGTAGAATTTCGCTTTTGATCATTTAATATCATAATTGTGTGTAAAATTATTTCCAATAAAATTCTGCGATAATATTTATAACCAAAATTAATGGAGAGCATACTATGTTTGATATTATACTCGTAGTTGTTTATGGCACAACTTGCCAGAAATTTTCGAAAATATATTACAATGTAAAATGCAGCTACCTCTCGTAGGTGTGGCTCGAATCCAGAACCTCACTGTTGCCGATCGAGTGCTCTTCTGACTGAATTACCAGGAAGCTTTGTGATGATGGCGCAATTTTTCATATGTACGCGCTAGCGCTGTCTACCCACTAGCGCGTTAAAGTGCTGGGTTCGAACCCGAACCCTACCTAGACGGCGCATTGAAATGGCTAATTAACTTGTGAATGGTGAGCAATGTAATGCTGGTGGTATTTTTTTTCTTGAATACCATTGCTACCATCCGTTGTTTCTGTTATCTATGACTGCTACAATGTTAGTACGAGTATATTAATAAATGGCATGCGTTCTAATGGACTGTTTTCGTTCTTTCCTTCTATGGTTATTCTATCCAACATTTGGAGTGTAGTGGCTAACTATCATCTTTAGAGTCAACCTTACCTGCTCATGGTGCACCTTGCTAATTTGATTCAAATTCAACGAAATCAATATACATCTCAGCTAAAGGTTCGTTTGACATTTAAATATTACCTATAATAGCATACTTATACAATATATCGCTATCAACTACCAGTAACGACTGACAATCTTCATATACAATAATTCTCTTGTCCGTGTGTATGTCAGTGAACTCCTCTTAAAAGGCTGGACCGATTTTGATGAAATTTTTTATGTTAAACACATAAAGTTGGTTCCTAGACATTTTAAATTCAAAGTTAGACCCGGTAGGTGGCGCTGCAATCGGGTTCTAGGATTTTTTTTTTAATTTTCGGACAAGACAACGTCTGTGGGGTTCGCTAGTACGGGTGCGTATTATTTGATATATATTTTTTATATATTATTTAATTTATTTTCATTTCAATAACATACATAAGATATAATGTTGATTTGACATAATCGTTACGGTATATATATTATTAATAGCTATAATATTCATAAAATTTTAATATTTAAAACATAAAAGATTTTTTATATCGTTTATGTAAACTAAATATCACCTGCTATACAACTTGTGCGGTATACACGTCAAATAGTATACCATTCAAAAATTGTACTGTTTAAAAGATATATCAATCAAAATGTATACCTATCAAAATATATATTGTTTAAAAGACATATAACTGAAAAAATATAGTCTAAAAAGTTAGAAAGTCAGATATTTATTAGGTATAAGAGAAAGAGAAAATACGTGCGTAAATAAAATTTTTTGTTACTTTCAGTACAAAATCATCAGTCATTAGTAGGGTAGGGCAATTGAACTATTAAAAATAAAATTGAATTGGCTAAGTTTAAGTTAGGTTAGAACTACGACCCAGAAACAAACTACCTCTACCTATTTTACTTAGTTAGGGCAGCGTGTATTTTGTTAAAGCGCAAATTTGACAAACGAAGTACTTGGTTAAATAAATAGTTTTCAAATGATAGCTTAAACTTTTAAATTATTTGCAAAGTATCGTTATATTGTTATATCTAATGATAATCAAGTCCCAGGAGTTCGTCTCGGCTACCTGCGATATGTGCGCTGGTATCGACGGTGAACCGATCCAGCACCACTGGGATAGGATTCAGACAGCCGTCACCGGAGTGGCCCAAGGGTGGGCGCAAGTGTAACAAAGAGACTTGGTGGAACGACACATTCCGGAGGGAGATTAGGGTGAAGTAAGCCGATCTTCCGAAGACCATGACGCATAGGGCTGCGAAAAGTGTCACTAAAAGAGCTGTATAGCAGACAAACTGCAAGAGTGTCGCCTACGCTGGTACGGCCACGTCTTACGAAAACCGGCAAGTGACGTGGGGAACAAATGTTTAGCCATGCCACCTCCGCCGGATCCCGGAGGAAGGGACAGACCCAAGAAGTGCTGGCTTGATGTGTCGTGAGGGACGACATGCGTACCAATAGTTTTACTATGAGGTTTGCAGAAGACCGCGCGAAATGGACATGTAAAAGTCGGAAAGCGGACCCTGAGATCCGAAGCGAAAGCGTAGGACGCGACCGGTAGGCCGATTCTACTATTAAACTGCAACTGCACTGCAGCGTTGCGTGTGTCAAAATGCGTACATTTTGACGTTTCGTCGTCGTATGTCGCTGCTGTCAGATCGCTTAACGAAACGTCAAAATGTACGCATTTAGACACACGCCGCGCTGCAGTGCAGTTGCTGTTTTTTAGTAGAAGCGGCCTACTGGATTAACGTTCGGGTGATGATGATGATGTTACTTACACATATTTTCTGAACTGTAAAATAAACTCCGATGTTCTCAGATCAGAAGACTATCGATGTTCTCAGAGTTTGACATTATTGTGAGAAATGCACTTATTTCGAATGTGTCCAAGGTACATTTTGCGGCTAGACTTGCCAGAAATACTGAGTCAAAAAAAAACTTCTATTGCAAATAACATTTATTACTTTTACAGTGTGTTAGTTTACTACATAAATATAAAACAATTTAAAATATAAAAAGCTTATTCGAAGTGGACATGGGCTGCCATACAGTCCTTTAAACGTTGAAGCCAGATCAATAGAAACACGCACTCTTTCCATGGGAAAATTCTTCACTGCCAATCGTACGGATTGTTTTAGGGACTCCAAATTATCATGGCGTTTAGAGCAAGCCGTACTCTCTAAAACTGACCATAAATCATAATCCAGCGGATTAAGATCGGGACTAGACGACGGCCAGTCTTCAGTTCTGATGAAGTCCGAAATGTTCGTTTCCAACCAAGACTGCGTAGACCGAGCTTTATGACCCGGCGCCGAGTCTTGCTGGAAGGACCATTCTTGGTTATTGAACATGGTGTTGTTAAGGGGCTTCACTACCTTCTCAAAAATGGTATCTTGATACACTTGGGCCGATGTTTTGATACCTTTTTCACAAAAGAATGGCTCAGTTACTCCTTCATAGCTAATACCCCACCAAACCATCACTGAAGTCGGATAGTGCCCGAGTTGCACTCTGTCGATTAATTGGGAAGCTTCCTTAGAGCTTTGAGCATAAATACGGTCATTTTGTTTGTTAACATGTTGCTCAATTTTAAAAAAATTCTCATTCGTAAACAAAATTTTCTGTGACCTTCCTTTGCGTACCGCTTCAGTAGTTGTTTCGATTTTACCACCCTATTCTTTTTTAAATTATCAGTTAAGAAATGACCAGTACGTCTCTTATAGGCTGCAAGTCCTAAGTCATCTTTTAAAATACGCGACATGGTTCTAGTTGCTATCTTCATCTCCCGAGATAAAATCTTTTGCTTTCGGACAGGATTTCTTCGAATTCTTTCCCTTACTGCTTTGACCACCTTTTTCGTACGAACACTATGTGGACGGCCATATCTTTTTCTGTCACAAACAGGGGAGATCTCATTGTACCAATTAATAGCCCGGTACACAATTTTAATAATACGCTTGGTTATGGAGAGTTTTAAAAATTGCATTTGGCTCCATACCTACTTTGTGTAATGCAATCACAGCGATTCGGTTCTCTTTATCACCCCACTCCATTTTAATATCGCAAAATATTGTACAATGTATTGGCGCCAAAATGAGAAAATTCAATGAACAATCATATAAAATAGACAGATTCCAAATTCAAATGTAATATTTTGTTTATTTTTAATTGTAACAGTATTTATGGCCAGACTAAGTATATTTTATAAATACAACTTTCGTTGGGTATGATACAAAATCCAACTTTATTTATTTATCAATACGAAAGTTGAAGTGAAAAAGAAACTTAATACACCTCATATTTAGTACCTATCAGTGCTTTTTATGCAAGTTTTGTGGAATAAACAAGAATTATTTTAGATAAATGTCAATTCTTACCTGTATATATATGTATCTGTTTTCGTTATTGACAGCACTGTCCTCATCATGTCGAATCCAGAGGCCGCTAACACCCCTTGCCCTTACAGCTGCGTAAAGATATTGGCAGTTGTATTTTACCATATCTATCGTGGTGAATGTTTTTAAGAACTCCTTAATTTTCTCCTTCCCCCTACTTCGACTGAACCACTGGTACTGGATTTTACCACATACAGATTACAGATGTTAACCCTGGGCACTAAAAAGGCCAGCAACTCCTGCCTCTGTTGTACAAAACTAAAGATGACAGCGTAAAACGTAGTCACACTTTACTTTATCTGAGTTTACCATCAGACCAGATTAGGATATTCTGGGAGGCTACATTTAAAGACTGCCTCTAAGTAGCCTGCCATAACTATGGATGTCTTAGCAACGCCATCGAATTAATGAATACTGCGGCTGATGATTAAGCAATATCGAATCTTCATCGCAAAATGTTAAATTAATTTTGTAGTATACATTGACTACTTTAAGTTACCGTATATCTTAACCTCATTACTGTTTTGTCTTTTTGTGACGAGACTTTCGAAATTGCACATTCGGAAAATTGATGACGGCGCATCAAATTAGTTAGACATCGAATCCGTTAAGTTGGTCATCACAACCTCCGACTGGTTGGCGTGCTATCAAAATTAGATAACTGTCAGGGTACGAGTACTTTCACTCGACTGATTTCACTTTCTCGCCGCCGGCCCACTAATGAGTCGATTCGATCTTACGCAACAATGGGACATGTTCCCAACGAATAGAAACCGGTCATATATCGATCATTAATCGAAATTTGCTATTTTAACCCTCGATACAAAAAGACGGGTTATAACATCAACGCTTAAAGTTTTTTTTTATACTACGTCGGGAGGCATACAAGCATGCCCACCTGGTGTAAAGCAGGTAGCCTGTTAACGCTTGAGATATATTAAGTATCACTCCCGCGATGCCTCCTCTGCTGCTTACACAGCAGCTCCTTGGGAGCATACTGGTGCGCTCACTCACACGCAGGAACACAACAACCCTCTAGGGAGTTGTTATTTGGCTGCGGTTTTCTGTGAGGTGGAGGTACTTCCCCACACGGGCTGCTTTGATGCGCCCTACCTCTCTTCAAACATCCAGACCAAGACAAACAGACATGTTCTTGCACACAAATGCTTGCCTTGTGTGGGAATCGAACCCACGAGCGTTGGTGTCAAAGTCGTGTCATTCACGACTGAGCCACCGAGCTCGTCAAAGATTGTATATGATAAACTGATGCCGAAGACTAACGCCGCCTTTTCTTCTTGGTGACCTCAATTAGCTTTATACAACATCTTATAGACATGATGTGAAGCGGTTACCAATGAACGCTTGCAATATATTAAGTACAGCTCACGCGATACTGCAGCTGACGCGGCAACTCTTTCGAAGCTTACTAATAACCTCACTCACTGGCAGGAGTTATTTTCCTGCGGTTTTTGTGAGGTGGAGGTATTTCTCCAGACGGGCTGCTTTCATGCCTCTATTAAAAAGATATAAAATTTAATACTATATTATATCAATAGCCATATTGAATCCTGTAACAATGTGCCTTGCCGCCTCATGCAGTCAAGCCTAGCTCCAATACCATATAAATACCATACAATACCAAAGACAAGATTCATAGTATTTCGGTTGTTAATATGTTTGGAGTTTATTTATGCTTTATTTTACTTAAACATATTATGTCATCCGGACGTGACAACTAAACCAGAGACTACCAAATTCTACTACTAATTCTATGTGTAAGCAGATATTTGAGACGATTTAATGATAACTTTGTTTCGTCATGTCGATACATTCTAGTATTTCTAGAAACCCAATTTCTGAGGGTATAACAATGTCGGTTTATTAATAAAATTGTAATGCGTACAAAGTTATTTGCTCGTATCTGTGTTTGCACGGCGTTGAAAAAAATACCTAGCCTGTGTTATTCCAAATCATAATCTTATTTATGCCTAATTTTAATTAAATCTGATTCCTAGATTCAAATCATTGGAAATTCAAAGCACGTTACGCACTATATGAGTCAAAATGTCAAGGCTAGCTAAAGGAACCAAAAGATGATGTATATATTGTTAATCATGGAGGCGTTGCTATGAGTACCTCCGATCACCATTGTGATACCTTAAACCTGAGTACTGGGACACCAGTATTTATGTACTGGAAGTTACATCACGCAATGCCCTGTGAAGTTGACATTTGACACTATTTTTGCTGCTCTGCTTCACTCACACTCAGGAATACAACAACCCTCTTGGGAGTAGTTATTTGGCTGCGTTTTCCTGTGAAGTGGAGCTACTTCCCCAGTCGGGCTGCTTTGATGCGCCTTACCTCTCTTAAAAACATCCAGACCAAGACAAACAGATGTTCATGCACGAGTGATGCTTCTGGTTGTGCAAATGTCTGTCATAGTAGCCTAGGAATACTTGCAACTTTTTTTATTATTATTTATTATTTTAAATTTAAATTTTTAAATATTACTGTAAACTGCTTACCATTAGGCAGTCCGATTACTTGTTTCCCACCTTAGTGGTATAAAAAATGTTTATCTGTTAAATTCTATAATATATATTGTGCATGTGCATCTCCAAGAATGCATCTCATACAGAGTGGTAAATGAGTATACAGATTTATCTTCTGTTGTCGATGTCAAATTATATTACTCATATTTTCGGAAAGAACAACTATTTGTCCAGTAACCGCAACATCTTCAGAATTTAGTTCCAGTGAGATTTAAACCAGTTTCATCGAATTTATTGTCTTCAGGAACTATCCGGTCCAGTTCAGATAGACACATTACACTTT
The DNA here is from genome assembly GCA_947507595.1 of Pyralis farinalis. Lineage (NCBI taxonomy): Eukaryota > Metazoa > Arthropoda > Insecta > Lepidoptera > Pyralidae > Pyralis > Pyralis farinalis. The sequence continues at coordinate 8,356,734 of OX382270.1, forward strand.
GGCACACATTCAAGTATTTACGACATTGTTATTAAATCTAACTGCCAAAAACACAACATAAATTAAATTATTTTCAGACAAAGCGGAACTTAACTTCGCCTGCCGCTCTGTTAATTAACGACCTCTGACGAAAGGGACCTAAGCTACAACGGTACTTGCAGCTGAGTAGGAGTCACCTGACTAGGTAGTACCTGTCTACTCTAACGTGAAGGTTGCACCCTGATAAAAATCTTTAAAGATAGGTGTCGCATTAGCGATGAGTAGCACACAAGTGATGCTTTCTGTTGCTACAGTCAAAGATATAGCGACTGACTAATATCCGAAAAACGCATTGAATACATGAGACGTATTGAGTGAAAATCGTATCAACATGTATGAAAACAAACTAATATAGTTTTTAAACTAGGTCAAAATACAGCTGTCTAGAATCCACATGCTAACAATCGCGATTCCTCTGGCCCCGTTTGCCTCGTTCTGTTCGGTTTAGTAAAACAAACACGGAGCGAATCTTCACTCCATCGGTGCTAAAGTTAACTAGGCCGTCTCCGGTTTTAACAACCATCGTGCAATACAATTGACACATCGACATTGGTTTTTCCAATTTTTGTATCACACACATAATGAATAACGAAGGAATGAGGATCCTTGAAGGCTACTGTTGTAATTCACAGTCATTGTGCTTCCAAGAAAACAGGCTATTTGACAAATTGAATCCTGTTAAAAACGAATCTATCAATGATTATCATAGTGCGAAGTTAGCACAAACAATACGGTACTTTACGTCTGTATTTCGGTTATGTTACTAGTAAGTATCATCGTACAGTTGCGTTTGTTTTAACACAATATTACAAAAAGATTTTTAAACAATGCTAATCGTAGCATTAAAAAATGCAACGAAGAAATCAGTGGCGCACGCGTCGCGGACGCAGGGCCAATGGACTTGGACGGTGACAGGTGCCGTGCAGTGCAGTCAATCCCGATGTCGAGCGTCGGTTTATGCGACTCGGTTGAGATTCACACAATTACATTTTACATCCTTTTCTACGACATGAATATTCTGATACTTCAGAGCGAGAGGTCTACTGGGGCGTGAATTTCTCACTTTGTCCGCTTTTTAATGCGGTAATCAGTGCTAAGTCTTTGTTTATCGATCAATCTTTTCCACTTTTTCTTTGCAATTTACTGTACATATGTTCTCGAATATGACCTAAACGAATACCCATATAACCTAAACGACAACACTGTTTAATTAAAATTCCTTTGTTCCTCGTTAATGTTTTACCCTAAACGCCACTACGCACCTGGACAATGAACTGTCAGTTTGTATCGTAATGCCACAGGGATAAACCCACGCATTCCAGGAGATCGTTACTGTATGGTGTAATGTCAGTCATTCCATTCATTACAAGAGTGCATTCCCTCGCATACAAATGCCCTTCCTGCCGTTGTCGCAGAGCCAAGCTCGCCGTGAAACTACTGAACTTTCTAAAACATTGGCAACAATATCTGAAGTTTCATTTGTATCAGTGACAGTAAACCAAATAATTAGCTTTCTGATACTAGAGTAATTAATGCGCTTTAATTCTTTAACTAAGAAATCAACCTAAATTTAATCTTCAGATAAAATTTTAACAGATGTGTACATACGTCGGCATCTCGGTGCGCTAAACTGAACGGCGCCGATATTGCTTGTTTTATTTACATCTCGACAAAAAATTGGCAATTGGCCCAATCCTACGGACGTGCGGACTCCGTAATGATATCCCAGCAGCTCGAAATCCTAATGCAGATAAACAGGTTTTAGGTTCACCAGAAGTTTACATTGCAAAAATAAATCTGCTTTACGAAGCTTATTCGTTTCGTCACGACCTGCTTTCAAACCGATTTATTTACACATCCGGCATAGTCTTATCGTCAACTGCGACGAACGCCTGCATAATATTCATCTAAATAAAGGTGTGGCGTAAATCATTTTGTGTTTCAAATCCTATTACCCCAGATGTAGTGATTAGTCAGCTCGTCGGAAAAGCTGGCAGCTATAAACCGACCTCGACACACTTCTCCAATTTTTTTTTCAAACTATGTTGTGAGATTTACCATAGGAATTGGAAGCGGGAACGCTGGACTACGCACCGCAACAGACCGCTATAACGGCACTACCTGAACTTCTCGAGTTTATTGTGTAGTTAGCATTCACAAAACTTTTGAATATAATGTGAAAGCTTTGTAGAAGGTACTGGCATAAAAGTTATTTCTGTTGTTGGGACGTTCACTAAAAATACATAAAGTATAAGAAACAAAATTATCCAAAGCGTGTCGGCCTATCAGTGTAACGGGTTCACAACGGAAATTTTTGTTTGTTTGTATAGTTTGTGTCTCTGCCTTGCGGGGTAGGCTGACAGAACCGAGCGCCACGTGACTCGATCGTAATACACCTCACTCGCTTCTTTAACATTAATTGCACAACTTATGCACGCTCGTCGGTTTCTAAGACTCCTGACATCACCTTCGGATAGAACACGACCAATTTTTATATCTACTTCGTCATTCTTTCATTCAAATAAAAATATATAAAATAAAAATAACTAACTTTTAAAACAAATTATGTTTAAAATACCTTTAACTACTCTAGACGGAATGAAAACAGACAGAAAAGTGTGATTGATTTCATTTTGATAGATGGACTTCTCCGAAAGTCGTTAATGGATACAAGAGCCTTCAATGGTCTTTTGAAGCGGACCACTTCTTTGGAATGACGAATTTTACACCCAAAGCAATGGCGTAGCTATGGGCTCTCCCGTTTCTCCTGTTGTCACCGACATTTTCATGGAAGACCTTGAGGAGAGAGCGCTGTCGATGGCACCGGCTGGGCCGAAGATGTACAAACGGTACGTAGATGATACTTTTGCTGTCATACCCCAAGATAAAGTGTCTATATTCCTACACCATCTTAATTCCATCAACAATAAAATCAAATTCACCATGGAATTAGAGGCAAATAATTCACTAGCATTCCTTGATATATTAATTACCAGGAAACTTGACAACTCACTTACTCATACAGTATATAGGAAACCCACCCATTCAGACAAATATCTCAATGGTAACTCACACCACCATTCATGTCACTTAGCTACCGTAGGCAAATCTTTGTTTCAGAGAGTACACAGCGTCTGCGACGCTGAGCATCTAGGGCAGGAAATCCAACATGTCAAACAAGTACTGCGGAGCAATAGTCACAAACTCCCTCGCATGCATCACAGAAGCCGCCCGAAGCCACCTACCTACAGTTGAACGTCAACCTGCTATGTTACCATACTTAAAGGGAGTCACAGACAAAATTGGCAACATCTTACGGCGAGCTTCAATTAAAACTTATTTCAAGCCCCATAAGAAGATCAGTCAATTTCTAAGACCTATCAAGTGTAATATCCCCTTACAAGATGCAGGAGTATACAAATTAGACTGCGAATGTGGTTTATCATACATAGGGCAAACAAACAGAAGCATAGGTACTCGAGTGAAAGAACACATTGCTGACATGAAGAATAGGTGTGACAAAAACTCTGCAGTATGTGAAGATACACTGAACCAGCCAAACCATTACATACGGTCCGATAAACCACAAATCCTTGCGAAGGGAATCGCTACATGCCTCGAATGCTACGCGAGGCTATTGAAATAAGAAAACATCCCAATTTCAAAAGAGAAGACGGTTGGCAAGTACCACCTGCTTGGGATCTAGTTCTAAAAATAATCAATTCACAAACCCAGAGATCTACTCAAAAACATTCGGACACCGTGAGCGATTTTTTGTGTGAATCGGAACGTATATAATTAATCCATCCATGTCGGTAGATGTAATAATTGAATAACTAATGTAAGACAAATGTCACCTTAGTCTTCCTGCGACCACGGACGCTGCAAAGCATTCGAAACGTTAGTTCAACAAAATAAATAAAACATGCGATACTTCCGCTAAAAATTGTTTAATTCAATGTGTAACAATCGCGAAAACCTAAGACAATAAGATGTTCTACCTTATTTAGGAATAATCCATATTATAATTCTGTGTAACCACATTATAAATGTCTCCAATGTCGCATTTCGTATTACTAATGTTTTATTAAACGGGTCTACTTCAATTTAGTTGAGACTTGCTATAATATTTTTAATGAATGATGTTTTTAAAAAACGATCTTTGTTAACAGCTAACATAAAAGAAAATTCTAAAATGTGCAAGCTTGGCTCGATCGCGCCGGTTGAACAGAACGTTTGAGCATATTGCCGGGAAGTAAACTGTAAGTTCATATCAACACAACCGTGCCGTATCTTCTTCACCTATGCGTGCACGCAGCAAATAGGCAACTAATGAATCATAACAAGAACTACTGCTATCGCGCTAGAACGCGATTCGACACGGTGATAACACTGTGCAGATGATAAGCTATTGTGGATGCATAATATGACGAAGACCAACATACGTTTACGTACCAATCACGAAGCTAACCGCTTCTTGAAAATTAAAAAAGAATTAAACAATGTCATTGAAGATGTTGTCAAATTTTATAAAAATTCCATTAATTCCTTATCCTTCTCCATAGTCAAGTGACTGGAAACTGATATGTACTCTGACAGCAGGGATCGCATTTACCATTTCAGCATTGATGTATATATTTGCCTAAAATGTTTACTGGTAACATGCTGGCAGATTAACAGTTGCTATTGATGTGCTTACTCGGTATGGAAAATCCTACATTGGAAATAGCAGATACGTTAATAATAGCATATATAATAACAAGCAGTCATAAAAACTTACTTAGTAAAACCTATAAAGAGCTGCTGGGTCTCTTGGTTATCAACGCACTGTGGGGTGATTATCGTACATTTTCGCAACGTTGTTTATAGGTATGAGCTGAATTAAGGCTTTTACGCCACGGTATTTAGCAAGTAGGCATAAAATTATTGTTTGCGAATCATAATACTCTGATGCGATGCTCATAATTTTACTAAATACCACATTGCTCACAAAGCACCAATGTACTGAACTTGCCGTTCTTTTATCGTTTTCAATCGACACGCGCAAATAAACCCGTCTAATCACAATTAACATTTCTAGACTGTGCATATTTTTTAGGTTAGCTTCACAAGGGCTAGATTGCTAAAAGTTTTATTAACATTATATCTATAAGATTAGATACATATTATGTAATAACGACGTCTCTTATAGATATAATGTTAATAAAACTTTTAGCAATCTAGCCCTTGTAAAGCTAACCTAAAAAAATATGCACAGTCTAGAAATGTTAATTGTGATTAGACGGGTTTATTTGCGCGTGTTTATTACATATTATGTAATAACGACGTCTCTTATAGATATAATGTTAATAAAACTTTTAGCAATCTAGCCCTTGTGAAGCTAACCTAGCTATACAATATTATGGCCTAAATAATCCTTATTGACAATTGATCTAAGGATCAAAATGTTTATAATTAAGAATAAAAACTATTTGCCGCCTAGTTCGTATGAATTTAAATCTAATTTTGCCAATGTCGTAACACTATTGTTTATTGTCAAGTAGGTAAATACATCACATGTCTCCAGAAGGAGAAACTTAGTAAACTACGATGGGGTCATGGTTACAATCAACGTTCTATTCCAATACACCGCTGTTCGTCCATTGTTTACGGTTTATTATAAACTACAACTCAATGTTCTGTGACTAACACAGTAAGTTAAAAGTTTATAGCTGGATGCTCACTCGTTAATTTTAAAAGCTTTGTTCACAAGCCAATATAATGTTTACAACAGTTTTGATGTTTTGTAGAAGAAGTCGTTTTGTTCGTTTACGTGTAATGAACAGTCTTCAATAAATTTAAAATAACTAAGTCGGGAAGCTGCACCTATTTGTCATCATCATCATCAATGACTAACGAAATATTTTGTTTTAAAGCTGAATAAGACAAGTCATAGCTCACAAGACTTAGAACGTAAAGGTCGCCTTATGTACTTTATTACACTACGGTAACGTAATATATGTAATGTATATATGCGAAAATAATATAATAGTGCTTTCGTATATAAATCATGTTTGTTGTATCTTACTCGTTTTTCATATCATTATTTTTATTCTAGCATTTCGGAAGTGACCATTAGCGAGAAAGAAATGTTGAAAGAAACTTGCAAAAACTTGAAATGAACTTTGAAACGATTTCATATTTTAGCGAGCTACTAACAGTGAGGATATTTATATCTGTGAACAGTTCTCTGAGTGATTTTCTGTAAATAGAGTCAATGGTTCTTTATTGTAAGTTAAAAATTGTTTCAATGTCAGGCGCCTTTTTCCACAACAGTACACCAAATGAGATGCTATGAAGTATGAATAGTACCTTAAATAGACCAGGCCGAGGTTGCTGATAAGTTTATTTAATATTTATGTGGGGGTCTCCATTGCGATTAGGAATCTATTATAATTCCAAGGAATGGAGTATCGTTATCCGAGGATTACATACTATCAATTTTTATTTTTAATTATTTTTGTAACAAACATCATTCTATTTTTCTCGTAATTTTTATCGAACCCTTTATGTGTAATTATTTCAAATTATTTACTTCACGAAATTCGAAGATAAAGAGGAGAGTCAATGTAAATCCGTTTGCCTGTTACAGATTTACAGATGAAAGGAAAGACAGTGGCAGTGTAAGAATTCTCTTTTCCCCATTACGGTACCGGCCACTAAAACGATTTTACTCTTACCTGAGTGAACTGAGAAGAGATTTTGGAGTTATCTTCCTGATACACCTTCCGCGCTTTCCGCCTCTCCGTCATAAGTGTAGTGAGGCGGTCCAGGGCGCGCGACTCCAGTGACTCTGCGTTGGCCTTGATAAGTCGACTTGTGTTCTCCCACTCTTCGGTCATGGTGCGCCACGCTGACGCTATCACAGAACCTGTACAAAGAACAATTTGTATAAAATATTGATGAAATCTGCTCCTGTTGCAAACGTGCTATTTTATGTAAATGATAATTAAAAAACTATATTTCATGTAACTCACAATTATAACTTGTATTTAATAGTAAATTGAAAAGTAATAGTAACCCAAAACGTTACAAATACGAGTCGAACTCACACACAAAGAATACTCGAATAAAACACGTCTCTCAAATTTATTACAGTTTTGACTCTTTTTGACACCCCTTTAATAATTATACGAGTATAATCTTATTATTTGTCTGTGAAAATTTCTAAGTTCAAAAGTTACAGTGACAGAAGGATGGGCAGACAGACAGCGAAACTCTAAAAATACATGAATGACTCTTCAGTTGGTTTGTTTGATTTTTTCCTTAAAACTCTATATTAAACTAAGTATTTTTCTCGTTTGTACGCAAAAAATAGGTCAACCAAAATTTAATAGAGATTTGCTATTGTCCTTTGAATATTTAGTATAGAATGGGTGGCCAAAGAGCTCGATGGCGTCGTTGCGCGTGTTATTCATTCTGAACTGAACACGCAGCTTAAAGCAACTTTGACCGCAGCCTGTCCATGAATGGGTTAATCTATCTCGTGTTTCTCACTTCGGAGGGCACGTTAAGCCGTGTCGGTCCCGGTTGTTGTCGACAGATGACAGTCGTTAAGCTAAGTCAGTGGCCCTCGGGCGGCTTGAAAACACTGGCCTCCGCCAATTCGCATTTGAGCAGCGTGGTGGAGAATGCTACACATTTTCTAAAAATTAAAATAAATATTTTATGGGATCTGAGAATTTCAAATTTTACAAATTAATTGAACATAATAAAATTAACTCGGGACGATGGCAAGAGACCTGACGGGGTGACCTTAACGCCCTAGAGGTTGGGCCGTGCTCTGGTGTGGACGCTACTATAGTAACATAATAACATCCTAATTTCCCACCTACTAGTCACTGAATCGTAGACTGACAGACATATGCCTTTTCGGGTGTAGGTTTGCGGCCACGGGGTTCCTAGGTAGATAGAGGGTATAGACATAATGTAGAAGGATGAAGACATAGAGTGACTCAGAGTCATACCTTAAGCAGAGAATAAGAAATGTTGTCCAATAATGCAACCAGCTTTGTTGAGACTCTGCCGACAAGAAAAAATTGGCGAGAATTTAAGGTTGGTATATTTTTCTTCTTTTTATTTCGCCATAGATGGTTTACTTTTGTTTGTTTGTATAATCTTCTCTTTATCTTCATGTGGTTAGTTTAGTAAATTAGTCAATTACTGTTTATGATTATCGAGCGTCCTAATAAATATCTAAAACTTACAACTGCGTCAATGTATATTTATTTCTAGGTATTCACCCTTATCTTGCAACTATATGTATGCTACACCATGTTTTACATAAGTTGAGTTGTAAGCTTGTTTATAATAAAAAAAACTCCGAAATATTAATGATTACATGCCAAAAAAGACTTTTGTTTTCCTTTGTATGTTCTAGTACCGTTTGTACATAGGGTCGTGGTCATAGAATTTATTGAATATGATAGCTCCTTCTTGAATCCCACCACGGTGAATCACGCTACGGTAACTGCATACCATCATGTTCGTCGCGTGCTTATTTGCTACAATAGTAGTATAAAAATGCATTACCAGCATGACACGGATGCAGATTGGTCGTCTCTTCGTAAAATCTTTCTACAAATGATTACGGACATCTAAAGCTGACCCTGAACAGTGAACCTTGATATTCATTGAATATTTATAAATTGCAATATTATGTAAGTATTAGCGAAGTATGCTCGAGTTGAAAAATAATAAGTTTAAAAGTACCTATTATTTGAAACGCAATCAAAAGCCGCAAATAGTACCCATATGCGGATGTTATTACATATGTTTCTTTAAAAAAATTGGGCAAGTGCGAGTAGAGTACGCGGCCTGAGGGTTCGTACCGTTATTATTACCATTATAATTATATTGCTGTGCTTGTAAAATTAACTAGGCGCTATGGTTTTGCCCTATTGGCAAATTATTAATTTTATTATATCCTCATTACTAATATCATAAATGCGAAAGTGTGAATGTTTGCATGTATGTTCTGTTTTCCCGTCTAAACGGCTGAACCGATTTTGATGAATTTTAGCATAGAAATAGTTTAGACCTTGGAGACGGACATAGGCTACCTTTCGTAGCGAAAATAAAACTGGAAGGGGGTGAAATTAGGGATGCAATTACGGAGAATTATACAAATATAGATTCGTTTTTTTATATTTGGTTCTTTGATATATAAACGAACACTTAGAAGGGAATTTTGTAAATTCTACACCTAAGAGGATTAAGTGGGGGTTTTGAAGTTTTTTGGCAACCTAGAATGTTTCAAATTAAGAGAGTAGGAGTACTTTGTTGTCTATAATTTTATCTATCTACTGAACATAAATAAAGAATACCAGAAATTACGTTTATTTATTATTTTATTTACATTTATATATTATTACGGTGGGGTAGAAGGGGGTTGTATATTTCTATGGAAAATCTTATCACTTTTCAAGTTAAGATTATTGAAATATATTTACAAGTGGAGACTTAAAGTTGGTGATTCAGTCCTGTTATTGTGCCATGTTTTAACAAGGGAAATACAGATAAAAAAATGTACTTTTTAAAAATGTATAGAAAGAAAGTAATACTTTTTGCAGTAATTTTTTCTTGCATTTCTATCTATTGCTACACTTTTTATCTACTCTGAGTCCTCACGGACAAAGGCATGATACCAGCTAATATTTAATAAATCACAATTTAAATTATTTTTAGGAAATTGACAAATTAGACCATGATTAAATTACTTACCTACCATAACCAAATTTTTAGACCAAAATTAAAGAAGCGAATGAGGTATGTAAGGATTGAGTCACGTGGCGCTCGGTTCTCTATGCCTACCCCGCAAGGGATTTGGCGTGAAGTAATAGATATATACACAAATTAGATTAACAAATAATAAATTACTACAATTAGTTATAATATTTTCATGCCGGTTACTGGCGTGACGCGCTTGTTCCCTATCTGTGTTCTACCTTTGGATGTATACTGTATTGCTACAAATACAGATATTTGATTTGATAAATCGAAAGAGTCATTATTTTGCATCGAATCTATGCTATTTTGTATGAAAGTATATATTTTTTGAATTACTTAAACAACATGAGTCCCATTAAGCTGATGTGTTTTTATTATTATTTGACTGTATAGGGATCACTGCTGGCGTACCTCTGGGTGGGACCTTGCACTCTTAATGTTTTCTTTCTTTATTCATTTCGTCTTGATCCAGGCGTTATTTTGCGAAAGTCAAATTGCATCTTCGAATTTTAATGAAATAATTACAAAATTTATGATTTCCATATTAATCTTTCCAAATCAACGTTATTCATACCGCACACTAAGAATAAATTTAACGCTAATAAATATAGTGATCGGGTGATTTTACTTGAATATTTGTTTTTAAGTTTTAATAACATATCTTAAACTAAACATACATCGTTTTTAGTTTTTCTAAAACAATTTACTTTCGAAGTAATAAACAGAAAAAATTGAAAACAATATTAAACTATAATTTATAATGTAGTTATTCTTAGTTAACCTGATTATTTATTTAGTTTTATTTGTTTATTGATGATGATCTACGATGATGATGATTTGTCGATATTAGAGAACGAAAAAAAGATTGGATATGAGGATGAGCTCACGAAGAAGAAAATGTTTACAGATTTAAGTGTTTAAAATACGCATACGATACGGAAGGAGTAGATACGAAGTGATTGTTGTAATCAAGGTTAGATGAGCTATAGTAGTGTATTTACCCAATCCAAGAAAGTACAAGAATTTTCATAGATATGGACTGGAAATATGTTGACGTCATTTTAATGAAAACATTGCCGATTAGATGTCCTTGCCAACACTGCATAACAACGATTAGACGCCGTTTTTAAGAACGTTTTTATTCGGAGAAATTATTTTCCATTAACTACAATCAGGTGGGTCATACGATTGTATGTCTATCGACGTTGTATAATAATTAAAAAAACATCTAAAAATAAATATTCCACGTGCACAAAAACACACTTCTAGTGTTTATTATAAACGAAACTTTACTGAGTGACCCTCTGAGTTACGGACGTATCAGTCTTTCTTTAATGAAAAGTAACATCATATGACAGGTATCATATTACATACGTTTTATTTATCAACCTCGTACATTAAGCAAAGGTTTTCATTATCACCCGTCCGGATCCGATCTGGAAGGTTCGAATTTTTCATACTCGTACTCGTATATTTACGAGGGAAGGAGTTTGTTATTGCTAGCGTGTTGTCATCGCCTCTCCTTAGACACATCAGATTTTTCTTCATTGTCTTCACCCAATACAGCTACGCTCTGTTCGGTTATCATGTTTATTTCTTTACTTATACAACGTCGTGAGATTAACAAGCATACAGCTTACTTGATTTTGAGTGATTACCTTAACGTACGAACTGTTATAACAGCATATCATGGGTACGTATCGTCAGTGCTAAACTACGGTCTTATTTTATGGGGTAACTCAGTTGACCTTGAAAGGGCTTTCAAGGTACAAAAAAAATGTATCCGAGCAATATGTAACGCATGGTACACGGACAGTTGCAAGCCTCTTTTACGAAATTTAAAAGTGTTGTCACTACCTTGTCTGTACATAGAAATATCTGCCTGTTTGTCAACGAACATCATGACTTATTTAAGAAGTATACGGATATGCATCCACGGCAGAAAAGAGGTAAATTTAAATATCTATTATATCAACCACCCTGTAAACTAGACATATATAAGAAAAATGTGTACAATATGTGCATAGTTGTGTATAACAAACTCCCGATCTATTTGAAAACTTTAAATAATGGAAATTTTAAGTTAGAATTGACAAATTGGTTACTGAAAAAATGTTTTTATTGTATTAATGAATTTCTAAATGACAAGGACATTTAAAATATACAAAATTGATAATTTAATATACCTATCGTGCGGACATCATTATTTTCACTTTTAGCTTGTATTTTTTTATTTGTGACATTTAGAACGTTTATTGCTATTACTTTTATATAATATTTGCACACCTGTATCTAAAACAGGTGGAGTACATGTACAAGAGTGTTATTTTATTAGCTTAAGAACTTAATGAACTTGTATTCTGGCAAATAAAGAATTTGATTTGATTTGAACATGAGGTTGTGTGCAGAAGCCCTTATGCCAAGAGATGCTTGAATGCAGCAGCTGATCGAAGACATGGCGATGGTCACGCTCTAGTTAGTCAGTCTGCATCGAGATACCAAACGGAAAGGTTGCCAAGAGGAGGAGGTACAGCCACACACAACACCTCAGGAGCTCTCTAGTAGTCATACACAGTAACACAACAACCTTTTAGACTTTTTGCGATCTTCTGTAAAGTGGTGTTCCTTATCCAGTCCGGTTGAGGTACTCTTTGTGATGAAGGAGACAGTTTGCAATTAGTAGGTCAGTTATTTACAAAAGTCCTCAAAAACATCATTGTCTCTAGCTAAATATACGTGAAACATATGCAATAAAAAGTGCCTGTGGTCTGCCGAGGTGAACTGTACAGGTGCAACACGAGAGACTTATATAAAATCCCTTTTGAAGATTAAATATTTCTAAATATCTTGCCCGTCAAATTCCCTGTACGCCAGTAAAGACAAGAATATATATGCTGATGCCTACGAATAAATAATTATTTATTCGTAGGCTGATGCATATATTCATAATTCCTTAGCAACCGTCATGAGTCAAAATGTTGTAACCTCACCTTGACAAAACGTCATTCATTCATTTGACTCCACTCTCTCTCGCTTATCAACATCTAAAGTGACCCTGTCGTTAAAGCTAACACACGAAAACAATGTTTCTACTAAAAATAACGGCCCATAAGGATGATAACACTAAATACGTTTTTTCAAGTCCAAATAAAAACAGTGTGTGTGTCTGTGAGTTTTTCTTCTATATCGATATAATATCGTCTGAATTCTTACGCTATCCTAGATAACATAGGATATGTGACGTGAGATAAAAAATTATGGCGAATAATCGTGCAGATTGAAGAAAAAATGCCTTCCAAACCTATCGAGTGTGGTATCAAAATCACGCGTTTCGAAAGGCGATCTCAATAATATAAGCAACGTATATGTTTAAAGCTACGTTACGAGTAAAAAATAATATAATCGATTAATTTTACAGTATCTTAATCGTAAATATTTTATACTTTTATTCGTTAATCGTGTATACGCATAGCATCTTTTTAGAAATAATGGCAGACGTGTATTTTATTTTTTTAATAATTTTACTTGTCTGAATTATTTAACAGTTAGGTATATTATATCAATGGCATGAAGACAAGAGCATCATGGACATAACGTGTTTTAACTGATCTCAATTAAAAAAATACAAAGATGGCATTGTTCATAATATGTTATGAACAAAGGTAATCTGCACTATTGTATTAGGTTGAAACCTGTAAAAATAGCTGTAAAAGTGGTAAATAAATAAATAATAATAAAATAATGGTTATTTTTTTTAATGTTACATTTATCATTTAAATGTTTAATATATTCAATAATTACGAACTGAAGACAATTGGTGTAAAATGTGAAAGTACCGTGTAAAGAAAGTTATCTATAAAGATTTATAAAGCAAAAACAAAATCATATTTTGACAATAGTATAAATATTTAATGTCAAATAATCTGCAAACCAACTAATCTAGTAGAATTTTAACATACTTCAATGCATATCAAGAACCAGGTAATTATAATAAAACCGGCCACTTTGCCCGTGAGTCACGCTTGTAGGTAAGTACACGAGGAACCCTTCATACACAAGTGTAACTCAAAGTACCACCGTAAAATAATTAAGACGACGTACTTTTAATAGTTGACGATTTTTTTAATAGTTTCGCAATGATAACTAAAATCCTAATGAAATTTTACCTATCTATTAGATTAAAAAAATAAATCAATTCTTTTTTCTCCATTCGTTATAATTTTATTGACATTTATCCTCCACTAATATTTGACTCTCGATACAATTCGGACCCAACTTTTTTCTATGCTTCGATGTAGCTGCGTCTATATCTTCCTCTTTTTATACTATTTTAAGTTGAAACATTTCAATTCAACTCGGATGGCAAAGAAGTATATATCAGCCCGATTCAAAGTGGTTACTTTAGCCCTATGTTTTCATGAAAAGAGACTCTACTTTTTGAAGAAAATATAGATTTTTTTAGCGTACCTAATACTTTCTCGCATTACGCTATCAGCAGTGTCATACGGGGTATTACTTATTAAATGTGAAGTATAGTATATGATATATAGTCCCAGCTCAGCATCACCTGCTCTTAACCCTATGTTCGCAATAAACACTGCTGCGATACCTACACAGGTCTGCCTCCGGTTTGAGTATACAGTAGAGCTACTACTGCAGATTTTCAGTGGGCAATGCCTCGATAATGACATCTTCTACACATAAACTATTATAATATATAACTTATATACATATTCATATTGATTAATAGCCAGCATAAACTATCAAGAGAGTATGCTCAAGAGAAAGTATGCTCTGTCTAGTCCACGATTACATCTATAGCTAGGTATTAAAATCTGTGCATCCGCAATGTTCGAAGCTAGTAGCTGCTCCGATTTCTATTATAAAACCTGTACAAATAGGTAAAGGCAATCATACTAACAATAATAATGTTAATTTGCGGGAAAGTTACCAAACTAGGATTCCGAATGATGTTTTCAACCAGCTCAATAACCTATTTTCTCCCTAGCGTTTTCTAAACCATTTGGATTAGCGAAAACCGGTAGCCTAAGGATTTGGCGAAGATACTGATTTTGACACGGAACGACTGCCGTCAGATTCCAAAACCACAGAGAAAAACAGACCTTACTGTAAGGATAGTACGTATTTTTCGACATATTTCGACATGTGCGTTTTCTCACGATGTTTTACTTCACCGCCGAACAAGTTATATTACAAATATCATAAATTCGGCAACACGTATTTAGTGGTACATGCATTAGAACAAGAGACCTGTCGGTTAATAACATAGTTCTAATAAGGCTAGTTCCTTCTAGGCTATCAAAACAGTCTAGAGTAGAAGCCAAGCAAAGATTTAGCTTATACCGTGAATTAAAAACTCTTTCTTTCTACAAATGTATACGTTATCGAGAAGACTGTGTTTTAAATTCCCTTTCTGTAAACACGACAGAATCCGACAGCAGGTACCTGAGGCTTTGTTACCAAATATGTTCGACAAAAATCGACCATTTGCCCGTGGGTATTAAAGCTAACAGACTATCAGACATACAAAAACAAAAAGTACACAAGTTAATAGTCCTGTTAATTTTATTTCAGCGCGACGTCTACATAATCATGAAAATAAATTAATGCTTATAATTCTTATTTGAATATAAGTATTTCAAACGTAATTTTACACATTTTACAGAAACGATAATACCTGTAATGGACCTATTAAAATAACCTCACTATTCATTCGGAAAACGAATTTTCCATTTCTTTTGAAATTAAAGATAATCTATTATATATATTATCTAATTATATTATATATATATGACAAAGAAATAATGGTATAGTAATATCACGATACCCTTAAGTCTTCTTCTTCCTAGTCTTTTCCCGTTTCCTAATCCATCAGGATGAGCGGGGCTACCTAAGCAGGATTTGGCGAAGATACAAATTTTTACATAGAGCGATTGCTGTCAGACCTCCACAACCCAGAGAGAAAATCTGATTTTTCTTAGATTATGTCACATGTCTTTCGAAATATAAATTCTTCGACATGCGGATTGCCTTACGATGCTTTTCCTTCACCACCGAGCAATGTTTTTATTCATCGGCTCATTTCAGAACATTACTTTTCATTTACCGTATAGTATCTAAGCTTCTGAGGATATTTTTACACCGCGTTGGCAGTCACAAAAGCAAACGGCTCACCTGATAAACCTGTGATGTAACCTTTGGTTACCGTATCCTATAAACGCTTGCAATACAGAATGACGTTGCCACCTTCGCTGCTATCACACTCCTCAGCGGCTTACTCGTATTCTCACTCGCAGGAACTGATCAAACCCCCAAGTAGTTATTATTTGGATGTGGTTTTTAGTGACGTAGAGGACGTCCTCCCTTTGTTTAACGTCTGTCTTCTATTGAAGACAACCGTGCCCAACAACAAACGTGCAATCCGAAAACTCGGAGGAACTCGGCGGAGGATATGCTTTATTTACCTCCCGACAACTTATCTTTACATTAGGTAAGCACCTACTATACAAAAAAATGCAGTACAAAAATCTTTATTTCGGTATGTACTATGTATACCCACATAAATTGTTTTAAAAATATCTGATGAATAATTAGCTTATTTGACCTAATTCACTCAAACTACACCTAAAGGTACGAAATATCTACCTGCATAGTCTACGCGCGTAGGTAACCCCTTTGTTAATTAAGAATCACACCGAAGCCCCCGTGTCTTAGACTGAGGTAAAATATGGATATCACACTCAACACTATTTTGCTGGTGACAGTAAATATATAGCAGCAGTAGCAGTTATAAAATATACGAAACGTAACAGACATCTTTATTCAAATATTTCTCTATAATACATGAACGCTTTGTGTTAACTGACCATTGAGTTCTTCACATTTGTCCATCTTCTGTCCCTGGGCAGCCGCCGCGGACAACGCCAAGGCGTATTCCCTGTCACTCTTCATCTTGGCCTGCAGGCTTCTCTTCATGGCTTCCATGAGCCTCAACTCGGCGTCGTGGCGCGCCAGCAGCGCCTCGTGCGCTGCACGCCCCGCCCCGCTCGACGCATACCCCATCCTGAAAATCCCTCGTCTACCCTACTCCACACACATCTCAATAAACACAAGAGAACAACACTATTCACATCACTTTCCGTTATCACCGAACACCGTTTTGCGTCACCTCGCAATAAAATTCAATTTATTGGCAACCATCACAGTCTCAATGGAAAGGAGCTCGAGTTCGCCCAGTTAAAACACGCTGCTTTTATTTTTTAGCGCTCACCACCGATGCCTAGCTATGCAGACTTTTAAAAAAGTGCGAACAAAAACGGTTTCGACAGAAACGTTTTCCCGTCAGATTGGAGCACGCCCGAGACAAGACTGCGTACGTCCGCACGGCAAAGGCGTGCGAGCTAAATGCCATTTACTGACTGCGGGCGCCCGCTCGCTTGGCAGGCTCAAACTGCCTCAAACGCCAACATACAAGATTCTTGTTTTATTAGCTGTTATGAACAATACCAATTACAATCTAAATTAATCTTATACAGTATCAACAGGTATCAATGCCGCTTTAGATACCTACTCGGAAGCCCCGGAGCTATAGATTTGTAATTTTACTGTTGAGAGGCAGTCTCCATAGTGATGCCAGAAGGCGTGATAGAAAAGGTTCCCGTGCCTGACACGGTCGTGTACGATAACATAGGTATCTAGGCATGTAAGTAGAAGGCCTGTAATAATGACGATGTTCGCTGAAAACACTTCCAGCATCTTAGATTTGGATCATAAAATTCACGTGAATTTCCTTCCGTTTTAAAAAAAGGAGGGCGCTATTCATATAGTTATACTTATATACTTTTATAAGAAAGCTATATTGCTCTATCGTATATGTTTCTCAAGAAAAATAGTTTTCTTGTGTGTTACATTATTGTATCAAATAAGGAACATGCGGAACCCTCGGAATACGAGTAATACTCTCACTCGACCGGTTTCGCAAGAGAATATTAAAATTATTCAATAATGTAACTGTTTATTGACAGGCAGAACAGTGAGGTAGGTACTTTACTGTAAGTTTTAAACATAAGTCTTTTCATACTATATCATATTCATAAATAATAGATTTCAAATAGTATTAATTTCAAATGTTACTTTGATTTTTTTGAAAAAAAAAATGTATTAAAAAAATGTAATAGTAAAACCAAATTTTAATCAATCAAACAATTAGTGGAAAACATGACAATAGCATGTAGGTATATTATATGGTTTTAATTAAGCTTCGATTAAGATGGCTGCGATTTTGGCAATGATCGTGTCTGGGAGCTAGACTGCATGAAAACCTGTTCACACAAAAATAGTATGGTGTGAAATAATTTACAGCTTTAGATCCATTCAAAAAAAAACCGGATAAGTGTGAATCCGCCTCGAGCACGAGAGTTCCGTTCAAGCTTGTATGAAGATAGTTCCTCCATATTGAAAATAGAATCCCCAAGAAGTTTGTTCCTTTATTCTGAGTCTTTTTCCCATTATTTTGTTCGGCTCCTTTCACTAAAATAACTAAACACTAGTGAAGTTCATAAACTGCGACAGCTACATACATTGTAAAACGCAAAGTCGGATTGAAAGACAAACTTAGTTTTGTATTTGAAAAATTTTCACCCGTCTGTATAAAGACAACGACAGATCAAGCTATACATCTTATTTCGGAACCACCAACCACCAACCCAGAGGGAAAACCAGATATTTCTTAGGTTAGGTCGCACGTATTTCGAAATACAATTCCTTGGTTTCCTCGCGACGTTTTTCTTCACTGCCGAGCAAGTTTTTTTTATACCACTAAGGTGGCAATAAAGCATACGGCCTGCCTGATGGTAAACAGTCACCGTAGCCTATGGACATTTGCAACACCAGGGGTGTCACTCATGCGTTGCCGACCCTCTAAAAACCTCTTCAAGCATTTCTTGAAGAACACCATGCTGTAGTCCCTTGGAAAAACCTCGGCTGGGAGCTCAAGTAAAAAAGTCATAAATATGTACATAAAAGCGAAAACACGAATTTAGTGGTACATGCCCCCGCCTGGGTTCCAACCTGGGACCGAGTGGTCTATCCCTGCTCCTGCTCCACGGTTTATTAAACGTAATGAACGAACGGAATAACGAATGTAAAAATATTTACAAGTCGCATTATTTTTTATTGATTTAAAAGTTATATTTCAAAAAACTTGATACCTCCGCGTATTGCGGAGAAAAGTCTTGACAGACGTAGAGATAGACAGCATGTAGGATCACATGATCCTGCAAGGCTTGCGATTTTTTTACTCGTCGCTGTGGGGAACCCTTAAAATTAAAATTAAATAGCGAAACCTATTTC
Source organism: Pyralis farinalis (assembly GCA_947507595.1). Classification (NCBI taxonomy): domain Eukaryota; kingdom Metazoa; phylum Arthropoda; class Insecta; order Lepidoptera; family Pyralidae; genus Pyralis; species Pyralis farinalis. The sequence goes on from OX382270.1 coordinate 8,375,913, forward strand.
ACTAGTTAATTAATGTAAAAATAAGTGAAGAGCGACCAATGATGATGTTGGAAACAGAGTTGCTCTGAGAGTGTCGTTGTTAATATTAGATTATTTTAAGAGAGGTAGGGCGCATAAAGCAGCCCGTCTCAGGAAGTACCTCCACCTCACCGAAAACCGCAGCTGAACTCTCCCTACTCAACTCCAACCTGGGAGCTAAAAATTCCCTAGAGGGTTGTTGTACCTGCGTCAGTGCATCAGTGAGCTCCTAAGGAGCTGCTGAGTTTATGTTAGCAGCAGAGGTGTCATCGCACGATTGATGCTTAATGTACTGCAAGCGTTCATAGGCTACGATAACCACTTAACATCAGGTGGGCCGTATGCTTGTATGGCTCCCGACGTAGTATATAACGTGCGTACCTATATAACTACTAGCTTATGCCCGCGGCTTCGCACGCGTAGATTTTGGAATTTCGGCAGTTTTACTTATTTTTATTTTTAATTTTATTATACTTCTACTTTTATATTTTACTTCTTATTTTTTAGTACAGGCAGCATTAAATAGTTAGTAAAAGTATCAAATATACTTATTTGTGTAGTAATGAAGATATATCACGATCTGTTCGGTTTTCATTAACTATTTGATACTGGCTGTATACACTCAAAGCACATATTAATACACAACATTGCCTATTTTAAAAACATAAAAGTTTCAAGCCTAGTGGCGTTTGTGTAAAAATAAAGTAACTTGAAAAAATATTTGTATGGGTTGAAATTCAAAAAACCATTTCTTGTCTCTCATATGCATTACAAAAGGAACCTCTTGATGAGTCAGTGAATTAGATAGGAACTCCATTTCTATTAATATAGATTAGCGTCTCGTTCAAATACAATTTTAACACCCTTTTCACGTCGCCTCACCTCCCTAAGGGTGGAATTTTTGAAAACGTTGAAACCACTTTTTCGTATTCTAATAGAGAGTATATATATAGTAAATTTTTAGTCACTAACTTCTAAAAATATTTCTACTCCATACAAACTGTCAACCCCCTTTTCAGCCACCTAAGGATGGAATTTTGAAAAAAGCTGCTTTTTGACGTCTTGTTTGTGAGTATATTTAGAAAGTCTAAAGCCGCTCAATTAAAAAAAACAATATCTTAACAATTCAACTTTTAGTTCAAGAAATACTTTTGACCTCCATTATACCCTTTAAAGGGTGGAATTTTAGAAATCGCTGAAATTACTTTTTTTGGATTCTAATAGAGAGTATCTGTACTAACTTTCAAGTCACTAACTTCAAAAAATATTTCTGCTTCATACAAACTGTCAACCCCCTTTTCAGCCCCCCTAAAGGTGAAATTTTGAATAACGTTGAAATTACTTTTTTGTCGTCTTGATAGAAAGTATATTTACAAAGCCTAAAGCAGCTCACTTTAAAAACAATATATTTCTTAACAATTCAACTTTTTGGTTCAAGAAATACTTTTCGCCCCCCATTACACCCTTTAAGGGGTGGAAGTTTTGAAAACGCTAAAATTACTAAATAATTGTTTTAGGATTCTAATAGAGAGTATGTGTGCAAAGTTTCCAGTCACTAACTTCAAAAAAATATTTCTGCTCCATACAAACTGTCAACTCCCTTTTCAAAAACGCTGAAATTACTTTTTTGACGTCTTGATTGAGAGTATATTTACAAAGTCTAAAGCAGCTGGAACACAACAACCCTCTAGGGAGTTGTTATTTGGCTACGGTTTTTTGTTAGGTGGAGGTACTTCCCAGACGGGCTGCTTTGATGCGCCCAACCTCTCTTAAAACATCCAGACCAAGACAAACAGACATGTTCATGCACACAAATGTTTGACTTGTGTGGGAATCAAACCCACGAGCGTGTGTCAAAGTCGCGTCATTCACGACTATGCAAAATAAGCGTCATATCAATAAATTCTTCTGAAGAACCTTCCAAAAGATATTGAATGGAAAGTACTCGTAAAAATCCGTATTCCCTTGTCAGTAGGTATAATCTACCCGCTTTTTGGAACTAGCCTTTACTAGATCTTACATGACGCCAGTCATTAAATTCTAAATGGTATCCAAGTATTGCGTCAGCCAAGTCCGGGAGAGAACGGACAACGCATGTAACGTATACGTTTATGATTTGTGAGAAACAGACTATATATTCAGACTGACTGTAAAATTTAAGTTATAACCTACAAATATTAAATTAACTACATTAATAACATATTTTATACTAAATCTTATTCTAAATAATATCAATAATTTATTGATACACTTAACAATAAATCTAATAATCAAACAGAAAATTAAAATTATTACCTAAGCTTATTTTAATTAAGACAATTTTAACTTACAAATATTTCAATAAACAAACATACTTGGTTTCACGCCTAAAATTAACTCTTTATGTTAATCCGAGTAGGTAGGCGACGCGGCGGCGCGGCGGCGGCACGGGCGGGGTGAACACACGTCTTGCATTCGCCCGTTCATTTTAATGCTAACTCGGGCTCGTCCATTTGCTTTCGATGCGCCCACGACCACTACTGTGCCAATTTGTTATAGGCTACTTTTTATTAGGGTTCCGTACCCAAGGGGTAAAACGGAACCCTATTACTGAAACTCCGCTGTCCGTCCGTCCGTCCGTCTGTCACCAGGCTGTATCTCACGAACCGTGATAGTTAGACAGTTGAAATTTTCACAGATGATGTATTTCTGTTGCCGCTATAACAACAAATACTACAAAATAGAATAAAATAAATATTTAAGGGGGCTCCCATACAACAAACGTGATTTTTTTGCTCATTTTTGCTCGATATTGATAACGGCAACAGGTAGACGCTTGAAATATTCACAGAATATTTAGTTATATATTCACTTTAAGAACAAATAATTAACTTTAAATAACACAAATATTTAAGGGGGGCTCCCATGCAACAAACGTGATTCTTTTTGCCGTTTTTATAGATAATTGTACGGAATCCTTCGTGCGCGAGTCCGACTCGCACTTGGCTGGTTTTGATGAATAAAATTGTATAATAAATTGTAATAAATGAATAAATAAAGTGTATCATCCCATATTGGGTAAGTACTGCACAGATTTATTATAATTGTGCAGATTATTGTTGTAACATCGAATCATTCTGGAATGTTCTAGTACGAACCTATCACATTCATATGACATTCCTTTGTTCTGAGGACACGTGTTAATTTTTGTGCCAATCTTTATTAGTGAATTCATCGATGTATACATCGATGAGTGAATTGCTTTAATAATTATTTAATTGCATTACTCTGCTTTGGCACGTAAGGTATATATCTGATTCTTATTAGTATTAAAATTTAACATAACTGTTAGAAATTGGTTCGTGAATTTCCTATTGAATATTTTTAATAAACTGTGTAGATACCTAATATTTATAGCGTAGCGTTTAGTGAAAAAATTTACGCATTATTTGCATTGTGCCATTATTTTCGAGAGTAAGGAGACGTAGGTACTATCGAAACAGTATTTATTGGTACATTACTTCATTAAATTCTTAAAGCTTTTTTCATAATGCATAATTGCAATAGTTAACTAAAACATTGTAATTAATTATATGTTCCTTGCTTGCATACTTTATTCTTTCTACGTAGGTATGTAGTAGTATGTAGTTTGTAACTACCTTATAATTCGAGAACCTACTTAAACTTAATAATGAAAATTTAAACATATCAATATATTCACGTATAACATATCAGCGACAGCTTACCATGATGAGGGATATTTGGATTTCGCTTCTGCATATTTTCTCTCTATTTACCTACCTACCTACTCACTTTATTTCTTTTCACATTTTTAATAGACCTCGTTGTTATTTTTCCCTTATAAGAGACAACGGGCTACGTAGATTTTTTCTAACTAGCTTTTTTAGGTACACCTGCGTGGGGGTCGCGGTTCGCAATTATTGGTAGCCTATGTTCTTTTTTTCTTTTCTGGCTACCACTTTTCCAGATTATAATAGTTTTGTACAGAGAACAAAGAGACATGCAAACGCTTAAGTTCGCTAATGTTCATTTAAGATGAACTTTAAAGTAGGTACATACCTACTGCATTAAAATCACTGTTGTTTCTAAGCACTTTCCTTGTGAGAGGCCCTGCATTTCGTGTGAATCACTATACTATTGCTTTGTTTTAGAATTGCTTGATTTATATTCATATATATATATATATATCTATTCATTTTACTATCAACTATTTAGTGTAGCTGATTTTCATGAATAAACTACGCTAAAACCAAATGCATCAAATTTGGTCTTCCAAATGTGAGTTCTGCCAATACAGAAATTCTCATTGGGAATAATAAATTTGAATTTATTAATAACACTGCGTTTCTTGGAATTACAGTAGACTCCAAATTACAATGGGGCCCCACATAAATAAACTAGCCGGTAAGCTCAGCTCTGCTGCATATGCAGTTAGGAGAATCGGGCAGTTGACGGATGTGGCTACTGCGCGCTTAGTCTATTTCAGCTACTTTCACAGCATTATGTCGTATGGTATACTGTTGTGTGGAACGGCGGTTGACATTGAGACAATTTTTATCTTACAAAAAAGAGCCATTCGCTCTATTTATAACATGGGCTCCAGAAAGAAATAAATGTCCTCACTATTACTTCTCAATATATTTATGAAAACATAATGTGTGTCCGTAAAGATTTAAATTTTTCAAACTTGAGCGAAAAACTTAGAAGTCGATATAAGTTGTGTATCCCGGTACATCGGCTTGCTAGGACTGGTAGATCTTTTCTTGTAAATTGTATTCGATTATAATAAGTTGCCTGAAACAGTTCTGTCCTTTCCTGACAATGTATTCAAAAAGCATATTAAAAATACTCTCTGTAGAAGGGCTTGATGAATATGTAACTGACAAAGATGTCTGGAAATAATTCAGCACGGACTACCTGTCCTTAATAATTTTTATTTTTACCATTTGATATCATTATTGTACCAATATGCTTATGTATTTTATGTTTTTGTAATATCTAATTGACTATTTTAAAAGAGACCTATATTAGCAAAGTTCTTTCGGCATTTCTTCTTAGCCAACGGTCATTTCCGAAATGCTAGTAGATAAAAAAAAGGAAAAAGAAAATTATATAAGATACAATAAGATTATATTTCAAAAACTTTGTAAGACGTGTCTAAGTGCCCGCGAGGGCCCAATGGCAAATAAAGAATGTTTATCTTATCTATATCTAAAGCAACACCCTAAGGGCTTATATGCTGCAACCACAATGAACTGCGTACGGGTTCTTCCTCTTGATCCGGCTGCTTCTAACTGTTCCTGTACAATAGGCCGATTCTATTAAAAAACTGCAACTGTATTGCAGCGCGGCGTGTGTCAAAATGCGGACATTTTGACGTTTCGTCAAGGGATCTGACAGCAGTGACGTTTAACGAATCGGTCTACTGGTGCCTGTGCCGACCTATACGACGCGGACGTGGACGAAGGGTAGCGAGTCAGGACTGAAAATCGGTGTTCAGATCGACCGGCCAGTTCCTACAAAACCTAGGCATCCACCCACGACCTCACTTGCTCATATATGTTACCCTAACCACTTTGTAATATCTATACTCATCAGGTGGCAAACAAGTATACGATCTGCCGGTGTAAAATGGCTACCGTAGCCTATAAACCCTTGAAATACGGTTATTAATAATCGCACGTTGCCACCTCTTATCTTTCTTAACTTCACCCACAAATAAAGTTGTTACTAACCCACTTAAAGTAAAGTTTTTTTTTTTACTTATCCCTTGATTTTTTATTTTGTACGTTAACGTTTCACGCACAGTTTTTATATAGTTAATAGATTCAGGCCTTATTTTGCGAAAGTCAAATTTACATCCAATTACGAATAGACAGACCTAAGAAACTCCCTTTATTAAAAATCTTTTCACTCACCATCCACCCCCGCCTTCAATTCAATATAAGGGACGGCACTACGGTGGATTTGTTTTGCGTCGCTCCGCTTCTCCTGGGGCGATCGCCTCCGATGAAGTCTTTAAAGCCTTCGCGGCTAAAGGCAGTCCCTAGGTGGTGTTTAGTCAGTAAGAGTCTGACATAACTCGTTCAGCGGGCAGAAAGGGTATCCACGAGGATTCACCACCTACCTCACTCGAATGGTCCGTAGGGTGCCCCTTCAGACGAATGACTACACACACTCGGGGCACAGTAGTGTTATAAGCTAAAGCTTTAGACTTATAAGCTAAAGCTTTAGACTAATAAGCTAAAGTTTTATACTTATAAGTCTACTGTGCTCCTCCTCCTCGTGTGACCTTCTTTTGTGGGTCGTCGTTTTACGTCAGGTGTAAAAAAAAAGATGGATTTGTCATCAGCATGTTTTTTTTCTATACAACCTCAGAAAACATACAAACCGTATACCTATGCCCACCTGATGTAGACCGGTTACCGTAGCCTATAATCGATTGCAATACATTAAGTATCACTCGCGCGATGCCGCCTCTGCGGCTAAAACATAAATTCCATAGGATACTGGTGACCTCACTCACACGCGGGAACACAACAATCCTCTAGATAGTTGTTATTTGGCTGCGGTTTTCTGTGATGTGGAAGTACTTCCCCAAACGGGTCAAACGGGCGGCTTTGTGCGCCCCACCCCTCTTAAAAATACCCAAACCAACACGAACAGAGATGTTCAAGCACATAAATGTGTGCTGTGTGGGAATCGGACCCACGAGCGTTGGTGTCAAAGTACCGGAACGAAGCGGGTTTCGCCACTGCGCCACCGAGCTCGTCCAATATCGTCGTCGTCAAGTCTAATTTACATGCAATAATGAGCAAACATACAAACTTAAGCAACTAAGTAGTGATAGCCTAGTGGATAAGGAACCGGCCTATTGACCACACGGTCCTCGGTTCGAATCCTAGCGGGAGCATGTACCTAAAGTACCTAAATTCGTGATTTCAAAATCTGTGCCTACCCCACAAGGGATTTGGCGGGAAGTAATAGGTAGAATAAAAGCTTCACAGACGGACGGGTGCGGTTAAAATAAAAACATTTTTCAACTCTTGTTTTATTGAGTCACTTAAAATATCTAAATAAGAAATTTATAAAAAACAGACGGACGTTTTTTTTTATACGACGTCGGAGGCATACAAGCATATAGCTCATGGGCCCTCGCGGGCACTTGGGCACTTCGATACTTCTTACATTTTTGAAAAATAATCTTATTGTATCTTATTCAATTCTCTTATGTTACTATTTTTTTGATACTACTATTAAATTGATGACAGTAGCTAGATTTGATAGCGTTGAATGAGACTTTGTTTCTATAGACAGCATCTTTTTCATATAGAACTTGGATTAGGTTTATAGTCAATCACATTTTTGTACGTTGGTAAGATCACCAAACACTGATTTTTCTCTCCGACAGTCCAAATCAATCCTGCTACATCATTGACAGTACAATGTTGACTGAGTCGTGAATGACGCGACTTTGACACCATCGCTCGTGGGTTCGATTCACACACAAGACAAACATTTGCGTGCATGAACATGTCTGTTTGTCTTAGTCTGGATGTTGTAAGAGAGGTAAGGTGCATCATAGCAGCCCGTCTGGGGAAGTATCTCCACCTCACATAAAACTGCAACCAAATAACTACTCCCTGGTGGGTTATTGTGTACTTACGGTTGAGTGTTGTTATCAGGAAGCTTCCAAAGAGTTGCTGCGTCAGTAGCAGAGATAATAATAATATCTGCGTAGGAAAAAATATGGGCCTTATCGGTTATAAGATACAGAGGTCGTTGATGTATATAAGAAAGAGTGTAGGACCCAGTACACTTCCCTGTGGCACACTGTACGATACGGCAACATCATCACTAGTATATTGATTTATCGGGACCCTCTGCATTCTCTCAGAGAGGTAATCAACAAAGAGAGAGAGTGCTGTATCTCGGATTCCATTTTTTTCTAGTTTGTGTGTGTGAGCAGGCAGATATAATTTACGGAGTACCCCAGGGAAGTGTGCTAGGTCCGACACTGTTTTTGATATACATAAATAATTTGAGTAACTTGAAAATTGACGATGGTAACATTTTTGCCTACGCGGATGACACTGCAATTGTTTTCACTGGATGAAACTGGGATGCGGTGCGTAAAGTGACTGGGAAAGGGCTTGCCGATATATACAGTTGGTTACGCACAACCTTATTAACGTTAAAGACTCATAAAACCAATTACATATGTTTTACCAACAACATAAAATCTCAACCTGACAATAACTTTAAACTAAAAATTCATAAATGCGGACTTTATGATAATATCTATTGCTCTTGTAGTACAATATCTAGAATAAATAAAACTAAATATCTTGGCATTATGGTCCATCCGCGGTTATCGTAGCATGTTCATACGGAACTAATTATGTCTAGAATACGTAAATTGATATGGGTTTTCAAAGAATTAAGAGTAATTGCTGGAAAGAAGCTATTAAATCAAATATATGTCACATTGACACAATCAGTTTTGGCGTACTGTATCCCAGTTTATAATGATGGGCAAAATAGAGGGTAAGAGACGCGCTGGAAGACGTAAAAAATCGTGGCTGAGGAACATACGGGAATGGACAGGAATTGCCAGCGCAGAACAACTATTCCGAATGGCCAAAGAGAGAGACGAATTCGCGAAGCTGACGGCCAATCTCCAGTAGTGGAGAGCAACATGAAGAAGAAGAAGAATCCCAGTTTGGGGATGTGCCACGAAAATAAAATTCCTAGAATTGGAGAGGGTCCAGAGATCGTTACTTAAGACCATGTACTTTAAACCTTATAGATTCCCCACCGAAGAACTCTATCTCTGCTGCGACCTCCTAGCAGTTCGCAAATTGTATGTCCTGCTGGCTGTTCTTAGGCTTCATAAATCTTTGAGATATGATTATAGTATGATGAATAGAAGAAGAACACACAACGTTGCACCGATAGGCCCTGTTAAAACTCAGAATGCTAAGAGACAATTCATCAATCAATCGCCTTACCTATATAATTCTGTTAATAAGAATATCAACATATACCCTCTTACATATCATCGTTGTAAAAAATCGCTTACCATTTGGCATAAAACTTTAAGTTATGATGACATTGAGGCGCTTCTAAAATGATACCTATTTAGAATTTATCAATATATGTATACATATATGTATCAGTGGCGAAGGGTGGATATTTTCAGAAGGGAAGCCGGAGAATAAAAAGTCCACTCAGCAAATGCTACCCGCTCCATGATGCAAAAATATAGGCCCCATCTCCATCATACATGGAAGCTGTTTATATACGAGTAACAGTGGCTTTCAAGTATGATAATGGTGGCTTTGAAAAAAGCCTTTTGAGATAAAGTAGTATGTGTGCATGCGTTCTTTAGTCTTAGTTACTTCGAAAAATATTTCGAACCCTGTTAGTAAAAAATGAAATTGAAAAGTTAACAATAGAAACGAGGACTATCAAAATAAAACCGGCCAAGTGCGAGTCGGACTCGCGCACGAAGGGTTCCGTACCATTATCTATAAAAACGTTAAATCACGTTTGTTGTATGGGAGCCCCTCTTGAATATTTGTTTTATTTTAATTTAATTATTTATTTTTAAAGTGAATATATAACTAAATATTCTGTGAATATTTCAAGCATCACCTGTTGCCGTTATCAATATCGAGCAAAAAAATCACGTTTGTTGTAAGGGAGCCCTCTTAAATATTTATTTTATTCTGTTTTTTAGTATTTGTTGTTATAGCGGCAACAGAAATACATCATCTGTGAAAATTTCAACTAACTATCACGGTTCATGAGATACAGCCTAGTGACAGACGGATGGTCGGACGGAAGGACGGACGGACAGCGGAGTCTCAGTAATAGGGTCCGTTTTACCCTTTGGCAACGGAACCCTCAAAACGACCATCTACGACCACTACGACGACCTAGGACTTATTTATATTCTAAAGTGATTCGTCAGTTCTTTTTAGCATAATAAAATAAAACACTTGTATAAAATAGTTTTGAAACCGAAGTTTCCTTCGACAGCAAAGAATCTGTTCGACAACAGTTTCATGAATTAATGCCATAACGAACCAACTATCGGTACAACACACAATACAAATTAAAACAACTCACTCACCACACTTCAGCACAAACAAATAAAATTCGACAAGTATGTAATTGACAAAAAGCCAATTCAAATTCAACAAAACTAAAGTTTCCCGCTACACACGCATGCGCAGTACGCACTACCCGCCATGTATAAAATCCAGGCAAATAAAATGCATTCCGCGCCTGTCACGATTTTATGTCGCTAAAATCATTCTTAATTTAGAATCATTATAATAAATCCTGCCAAATAAAATATATTACTCGCCAGTAACAGTTTTAAGACGCTACATTCATTCATAATTTAGAATCTTTATAGGTACACTTGTACGTTGCTAATTACCTTACTCTGTCACAAGCCGCTATTCTCCGAGTTATTTCGCGTGCTAAAACGAGACGGAACGAGTAGCAGTAATAGGAGTCAGTTCATAGAAACGAAAGGAATAGATGCTCTGTATGAGATATTTTAGTATGAAAAAATAACCCGGTATTTTTCGGCTTGCAATTTGACAATTGCTATTTAAATTTTTTAAGGCTTTCCACTCACTTTGAATAGTTTGAATTGACTAAACAGTCAATTCAAACTATTCAAAGTGAGTGGATAATATAACAAACTAAAAATGTCGTTAGCCCATAGATTAGATTTTTCGTAAGGGAAGCCGATGGGAATCGGGTTATATGGACTCTTCGCCACTGATATGTATGTATATCTTCACACCAAGTCCCTTGCGGGGTAGACAGAGAGTACCGAGCGCCATAATACGCGGTCCTTACATACTTCACTCACTTCTGTGATATTCATAGCTTTCTTCATGCACGCTCACCGGTTCCTGGGGCTCCTGACATCACCTTATGATAAAACACGACCAATTTGGTCATGGTAGGATAGTCTCGGTCTTCCTCGGCTCCTACATTTTTGCATTCCACTTTTGCATTGTATATCTGTTCCGTCATTCTTTCGTCCCGCATTCTTTCTACATGTACGAACCAACGGAGCATGCCCTTTCTTATCTTAACACCGACTCTCTCTTTCAGACAACTCTTTCTCTCACGTCTTCATTACAAACTCGGTCAGCAAGCGTTATGCCACAAATTTTGCGCAATGCTCTCAACTCGACCGCATTTATTCTACTTTCATGCTCTCTCTCTGCCATACCCAGCTCTCACTTCCATATGTTAGCGTTGGGATTAGCACCGCGTTGTGTACAGCGAGCTGTGCCTTCTGACTTAGATTTCGGCTGCCTAGAAGTTTACCCAACGCTCTATTCACCCTATTCCCGGCACTCACTTGTCTCTTCACGTCAGCGGTGTACCTTCCATTGCTGCTAAAAGCGCTTCCAAGATATACAATCGCATTCACTTGCTCCAACACTACATCATCAACCATAATCCAAATATTCGTTCTGGTTGTCTCTCTTTCAAATACCATTATCTTGGTTTTCTTCGCATTCAATTGTAAGCCTTTCTTCATACAATCATCTTTCATTGTTGTAACTAGTGTTTGCAGTTCTGATGGTGATTCTGCTATTAATATCGCGTCATCTGCATAAAGCAGGCAGTTGACGACTGAGTCACCCATTCGCATTCCCACATTCATATTTCTTATTCTCTGAAGACAACTGTCTAGATACAGGATGAACAGCCGAGCCGACAGCACGCATCCCTGGCTGACACCAATGTTGACATCAAACCAGGGTGACAAGCTGCCGTCCACCCGCACACATGCTGTACAATCCTCAAGTGGATTGCACAGCACGGTGTAGGTCACTGTCAACCCCATATCCGGGCAAAATGTTCCAGAGATTCTTTCGCACGATCCTATCAAATGCTTTCTCATAGTCCACAAAACCACAGAAAACCTTCTGGTCCAAAGCCAAATGCTTCTGTACGATGTTGCGGAGTGAAAAAACTTGATCCGTACATCCTCTACCGCTTCGAAATCCATCCTGTGCTTCCCAAAGCATTCCATTGAATTTCACCCTCATTCTCCTTTCAATGATTTTTCCATACACTTTAGCTGCTACGCTGATCAAACTGATGGGATATAGTTGGCGCAGTCCATACGTGAGCCCTTGCCTTCATACAAGGGCACGATGACTATTGATAATTTGTTCAAAAACCAGAATGCGTCCCTAACGTAGGCACCACCTTTTTTTTTTTTTGTGACGCGGGGAAAAATGCATTACGCACACCACCGGTGCCTGGGTGGCCTCCGGTGGCAGTGTGGGACTCACCGTCGGCTGTCCGACGGTATACCCACTAAACGACCCCGCGAAATGCCATCGGCCGCGTTGGTGTGGTGCCCCGGATCTGTCAGCAACAGGATACCACTGCGACTAGCCAGCCCCTCAGACTTCTTCAATCTAGGGGCCGTCCCGGCAAATTGGGACAGACCCTCCGGCGGCGGAAGCATTATGGGGCCAGGTTCCCATCCTGACCCCTAATCCCACAAGTTAGGGAGGCGGCAATAGGTGCGCGTAGCGCCTACGCCGCACTCCTGTCCGCCGTCTCCGGAGCGGGACAGCCTCGGGATCATCCTCCCTGTCCCGCTCCGAGGCCTCCTTCTGGGACATGACCGTCTCACAGAAGGAGGCCATCGCCTGCCAGGCACTGTCACTCCCGAGCATGGAGCGGACCACGCTCGGGAGCGAGAGGTCCGCGCTTCCTAGCGCGGACACCAGATCATGGCGCTGCCGAGACCATCTGGGACACTGCTCCAGCGTGTGTTGGGCAGTGTCCTCTACTACCTACTACTAGCGACGAAGCTATGCACTTCGGCGAGCACCTGCGCCACCAACTCCCAGGGCGGGTCGCCAGCAAGGGCGGTCGCGGCCGTCCACGCTACCGTCCGGTACTCCCTTATCGCCCTCTGCGCTATGACCCGCTGCGTTCTGCGCAGCTGAGGCCTGTTCCGAGCGCAGAGAGCGTCCGCCCATATGGGGGCACCGTACGTGGCCATACTCCGGCAGATGCCGGAGTACAGTCGCCTGCACGTGGCGCTGGGTCCGCCCTCATTGGGCAGGATGCGACCCAACGCCGCCGCAGCTCTGATGACCTTCGGTCCCAACCGCTCGAAGTGGGGGCCGAAGGTCCATCTTCCGTCAAGGGTGAGGCCCAGGTTTCTCATCTGGGCACTCACCCTTATCCTCCCTCCTCCTATTTGGAGGTGCGCTCCCGAGGGGGGGCCCCGCCTACCGATCCCGCGGAAGAGGAGGGCCTCGGTTTTCTCCAATCGGACCCGAAGCCGAAGCCTTTCTATGCGGCTGACCACCAGTCCTACTTCGACTTCGGCCAGCCGCGCCGCCTCCACAAAGGTCTTACCCCGGGACGTGACAAGGGTGTCATCTGCATAGCAGGTGTCACTCATCCCGGGTAGGAGACGGCCCCGCAGAACCCAGTCGTATGCGAGGTCCCACACGATGGGGCCCAGAACGGACCCCTGTGGGACACCGCACACGACGCGTCTTCTGAAACACAGGCACCACCTAGCTTGATCATCTCAGCTGTTACCATATCGATTCCCGCTGACATTTCACCTTTCAAACTTCGTATCGACCATTCAATCTCATCCATAGTAATGTTTTCATGGTACGCTGGCACTGCCGAGTCAATCACAGACTCATTCACAATGCCAGCGTCATGGACATAATCATACATTTCTCTAAAATATTCACTCCACCGTTCTAACACTTCCTGAGTGTTAGCAAGAAGCTTTACATCTTATCTTGTCCATTCTGGATGCTATCGAACCACTTGGAGACTTCGGTACCTCTCTCCAGAAGAGTTTGGTATTTGCCTCGAAGTTCTTCGTCAGCTTCTCTCATATGTAGTCTTTCACGCTTCTCTTTCATTAAAGCTTTGGTGTCATTCTTGCATCGACGGTATATGTCTATCTTCATTTCTTTCATACCATCACTTTGGTGCAAAGATGATACGTTATCCAGCCACGCTTTATTCTTTTTTCCACGGAGGATTGAACCTCCGCATCCCACCTGGCATCTCCTCTCAGTATTCTACGTCTCTTTGCGCATCCACATGCTTCTTTCGCATTGTCCACCATACTTTCTTTCAGAACTTTCCAACATTCATCTACATCTGAGTCGGAAAGACTAGACACACTTTCATCTTCCAATTATTCAATTCTTAGTCTTTCATGATCTCTGAAAGGAATACGCACTCGCCAGTGCCTCCACTTCTTCAAAAAGCCCACAAATCGGCTTATCACCAGAGGAGTGGGACCTCTGAAGGCTCTTCTATCCATTAACGACTTTCGGAGACGTCCATCTATCAAAATCAAATCAATCACACTTTTCTGTTCATTCCGTCTCCATGTGTAAGTGTGAATATCCTTGTGATGGAAGAGCGTGTTCGACACAAGGAGGTTTCGTTCCATACGTCTAGAAGTCTTGGACTTACGAAATCGTAATCTTTCACACCAGCGGCCAAGCGAGATGAAAGCACGACACCTACACCAACACTGGCATGAACGATCTGGTCCACCCCGGATCATAGGACCATCATGCCACCGAGTACGACACTCGGCTCTCCTCGACCCGCCGGGATGGGCGTTGCGTGGTGGGTGGCGGCCCCCACCGCCGTAGGCCTTAGGTTTCACACCGACGGGGGCGGATCGGTGCGCGTCCCCTCCGGGGGACGCCCTAATCCGCGCGTCTGTGCGGTTTGGGTCCAGAATTGCAGTCCAAACAAACGGTGTTGGACTGGCAGGGTCGTGGCGTGCACGCTTCTTGTACCGACCCCAAATTTATCAATTATCAATATATTCACATATTAAAGACTTTCATCACTTAAAGGTCAGGCACCCATATACTGTAATGGAAATCGAAATGTGTATACGCCCAAACACGCACATATAACTTCATCACACACATATTCTCTTTCTCTCTCTCTCTCTCTCTCTCTTAGACACACGTATGCGTGCTTACAGATGCACGCATACACATATACACACCCTCATACACCACTATACTTATTTATATTTATATAATACTACTTAAATCTAGGTCCTAATATTCTGTAATACATAAATTATATATATAAATTATACTTACCTTAATTTTAATGTTCCACTTCAAAGTAAAATTTATAAAATTTGTAAAATCATGCACGGTGAAATCCAAATTATTTAGCTTTGTAAATAAGGAAGAGCAGGATTTCCTACTACAAGTATATTTTTTACTTAAAAGGAAACCCTGACCATGTAAATGTAAGACAAATTATCTGAAATAAAGGAATTTTCAATTACAAAAAAATAAATATCCTAAATATGTGGCTGCGTAAATATTTTTCTCCAACCTGCTTTATGTGTTCAATGTAATTAAAACCTTTGTCTAACAGTAATCCCAAGTAACAAACCGAGCTTTTATTTGCAACTGATACTCCATTGAAATGTAATCGCGGCGGAACCTGTAAATTTCCCTTGAGTAACAGCTGATATGTTTTGCAGGGCGCGAAATCGAGACGGTTATGATAACCCCAATCTGAAATGAGGCCAAGGCAAGTACTGGCTAGTTTTTCTATACTTGATCTGGAGTTAGCTTTTATAGAGGCCGTCATCGGCGTAGCCAGTTAACGAGCACCCTTCCGGCAAGGGTGGGCTAAGAAAGTCATAAAACCGATGTTCCAAAGATACGGCCCCAAAACTGTGGACATCCCTGCGTAAGCACCTTCGAGGCAGCATAATGGCCAAGTTTTAATTTAGTTGTACCATTGAAAAAGTACGATCGAAGAAGGGAGTATATGTTGCTATGGGAACCTCTCGCCTTTAGTTTCAGCAACAACGTTGGCCACCAAGCATTATCGAAAGCACCTGAAATGTCTAAGAAAATACCTACATCGTATTTACTATCCGAGAGTTTTACGCACTGCGAGTGCCGCATCAACAATAGACTTGCCGGTGGTAAAGCCGTATTGATTTTTATGAAATTAAGGGCCACCGGGCAACAAACGTGGTACAATTAACCGTTCAAGTAGTTTACGCAAGGATGGCAGTAGGGTAATAGGGTGATAAGACTTCGGATCGTCGGGTTGCTTATCACTGCTTTTTGGTATTATCTTTATAACACCACCGCGCAAAACGCCAGGAAAGTTACCTTCTACAATACACCGGTTTAATACGTTTAAAATAGGCTCAGCACCTACTTTACAAGCTTCCTTGATCATTTTATTTGAGATTTTATCATCACCGGAAGCTTTATTTATTGGTAATGTATTAACAATATGTAGAAATTCGTTCACTGACACCACAGTTGACATTGGAGTGGCAGAGCAGTGATCTACCGCGGCCCTCACCTCGCGATGATAGTCACTATCATTATCAGGACAGTCATCCGGAATTAAAGCATGCAGAAACGCATCAGTAGCGTCCTCTACACCGAGGGTGTACATTATCAAGTTTAATATTGGAAACAAAGGCCTGATCAATTATTTGCCTTAAATTCGTGATACAGGGGAGACCACGGTCCCTCACAATTTAATCTTTCTACTATTCGCTTTAGCAAATTACCTTTCGATTTTTGACCGCGGCGCGATAGTGAGATCTAGCAATACACAAGTTACTAAGAGCTGTTTGATATGGTTCACCTTTGATTTTACGTTTTCTTAATTTAGAAACCTTACGTCGAGCACAGCGGAGACTCCTACGCAGCCTGACAACCGTATCATTCCACCAATCACAGCGTCTCTTATTTACTTTTGCTTTTCGGCCCAATATAACGTCAGCGCAATATATGAACGTATAAGACATAATTTGAACACTTTCTGTGACTGTAAGTTCACCACGAGTGAAATCGGCGCGAGAAGCGAAAAAAGAAGCAAAGGCTCCCCAATCGACATTTTTAGTTTTATATTGAAAGCCAGTATACTGTTGCGGGTGTAAGTTGTCAACAACCGAGGAGAAGTTACAAACTATCAGACGGTGACCACTGCAAGAAGCCTCAGGTAAAACGCGCCAGTTTTGTATTCGGACGTCTACACTAGAAAGTGTGACGTCAATAGAAGACTCGCCCATTAGGCTGCTAAAAGTAGGTGGTGCTTCTGGGGTATTGTGAATAAGATGATTCATTTCAGCAATGAACTCTTCAACAGCAAAGCGTCTGTCAGCATCGGTTGCTCCCAGCTTACCGTACCATAATGGCGATATATGGGAAACCAAATAGTGTTTAATTCAAAATGTTTCTGTATCAAAATTTAAGGTCATAGTCTGTGTGTGCGATGTCATTCAGACTTCTCTGGGTTCGTATAAAACTGGGCATCACGCGAGTATTTCTGGTTGCAGAATACGCTCCCGTAAGCTCAACGTGTGCCCAAGAACTAGAGAAATTTTGGGAGTCTGTGAGGGACGACGTGTGGATTTAGCTGAACGATTTTTTTATGTAAGCTCAGCATATTGGCTCCGCTTCGCCTGATGGTAACCGAAAGGGAGCCCAAATCGCAATGGCAACTGACAAAAGACTACACAATGTCCTGTCAGTTGACGCTGTCATGCTGGCCCGCAAGGTGCTTGTTCACGCTTTGTTTGAAGGATCCCATATTACTGGAGGAAACAAGGCAAGGCGTTCCACTTTTTGATGGTACGATAGAGACGGGGATGTCGAACTTTTTTGTACGCGAAGAAATGTTCTCGACAGTGGAACAATTACATCGCAAGCCTGCACGTGTGGTTCTATGACGGAAGGGAGAGGGTGAGATAAGGGAAAACAGTTCTTCAGAGCACTCACGATAGTAAAGGCGGTAAAATACGCTTAACGAGCCAATGTCCCTACGAAGTTGAAGAGGTTTCAGATTTTTGGTAACCTCCTCATCCTCGATTATGCCCGTCGCTGCAACCAATCGAGAGCTTCAAGAAAATATTGTGCGGAGCCGTCCCAGAGATGCGAGCAAAACTCCACGGAGGCTAGAACTTGAGTCTTATAAAGTAGACAAAGCTGGTTCGGCGTGAAGAACCGGCGCAGGTCCTAACGCTTATGGATACGCGAGCTGGGTATGGCAGAGAGAGCATGAAAGTAGAATAAATGCGGTCGAGATGCGAGCGTTGCGCAAAATGTGTGGCGTAAGGCTTATAGACCGTATTCACAATGATGATGTTAGAAACAGAGCTGGTCTGAAAGAGAGTGTCAATGTTTAAAATAAGAAGAGGCTAGCTCCATTGTTTCGAACATGTATAAAGAATGCAGGAAGAAAGAATTATTAGAAGGATGTAGTAGCCGAGGAAGGCGAAGACTTACCTACCATAAGCAAATTGATCATGTTTTAGCAGGAGCCTTAGAAATCAGCGAGCGTGCATAAGAAGAGCAATAAATGATAAAGAAGCGAGTGAGGTTTGTAAGGATCGAGTCATGTGGCGCTCGGCTCTTTCTGCCTGCACCGCAAGGGATTTGGCGTGAAATTACATATTACTAAAAGTAGGTACCTGTAGGTCAGGAATCATTTTATTTATGGACGTGCCATACCAGCAATGTTGCTAGCACTAAAATAACGTGTACTATGTAGTAAAATGTGACCGTGTCTGTGATCTAGTAAAAGAACTCTCTTTGTCGTATTTTATATTTAAAACGTAAAAGTACTTTGAAATCCATGATATGTATGTAGGAATCGGAATCATTTCCAAGCTCAGAGGAAAGATACCTTTCTCTGAGTTTCCAAGTCTCCAAGTGAAACGAAACGACATAAGTTTCCTTGTATTATTTTTATTCCAGAGGGGAAGGCAAAGGTTCTAAGCTAATACAGGACGAATGTTAAGTGTTTCATAAAGAACAATAGCAAAATTTTGTCTAAGTATTTCCGTAAACATCCTCAAGTTGCTATTACTTAAACGTTAATCTTTTAAATAACCCAATTTTTGTATGTTATTTGATAAAAATATTATTGAGTCGTACGTTGTTGGCTATGCATTATTTGGCCGTATCCGTATAATATCGGTACGGCCTGGTATTGTACAACCAACAATGCAAAGACCTATAATCCAAATCCATGTATTGTTTTTTGATCATTATTGACTATTTATTTATTATTACAAAAGATATAGGTATGTGTTTACCGTCAAATAGAAAGATACATGTATTTACTGTAAAAACCAAAACATACATGTATATGAATCAAAAAACAGAAAGTAAACTATACAAAAACAAAGTAAATTAAAATGAAAATAAAATAAAACAAGACAATTTGATGGAATATTTGTTATAACTACTCTGACCATAAATGCAGATTTTATTTTGGTTCTTTTTATCCCCGAGGGGAGAGGCAAAGGGATCTAGCCCATACAGCCAAGTATTCAGTTCAGAACCATTTTAAAATCTTAATTCTTGATCCAGCTTTAGGAACTGTACTGAAAAAATACTTGAGAAGGCTACCCAGACTCAATAAACCCAGTTTAAATGGGTGGTATTGAATGAGAATATGATGTATGAATGTGTTTTGGCTGGAAGAATACTATGATGATGATAGCCTTGCCCGTGGCAGGGGCGCAAGTTTATAAAACAAAAAAAAAAATGGGTGGTACAATACACATACACACAACATTTTGTATTTAAATTCTGTACTGTATCCTGCCCCATTAGGAAACAAAAATCTTATCACGAGAAATGAATATTCCCGCTAGGACTCTGTCGCTTACAATAAAACACGACCTGAAGCTCCACACTTACCGTCGATATACATGACATGCCCTAAATCAATCCCTATAGTTGAAGAGAGTGGATCGATGAATGGAAAGGATATGTATGGAAAAAATTTTTTCCTTCATAATTTTTTTCGTTATTTTTTCCATGTTTTAATAGCTATTCTGCTATTCAAAGGAGAGACAAATCCAACAAAACAAAGATCACACATGCCAGCGAAACTTGTATTTGGAAATGTAAAAATATCATGTAGTAGTACGTATAGTGAATTTAAAAGAAAAAATATCACGGCTAAGCAGGCTTTATAAGTTAACGAGTAATAGTCGATAAACTTATAAAATGTATTTTGTTTTATGAGAACGTACAATTGTCATAGAATATGACATTGTGCTTATCTGCACTAAGCGTCTTGCTTCCTAGTTTCTAATTTGGACGGCCAAGTTGTGAAAATCTTCCAAAAAAATTTAGTTAACGATTTAAATGTGAAGGGGATTGTAGCAATTTAAATGTGAAGGGACCAAATACTGTCGCGCTCCGATCTCACTGCCTAGCTCGCAAGGGACATGGCGTGAAAATATATGTAATTAGATATTTGTTTGGAATCTCCGACGTGTACTTTAGATTTATTAAAAGCAGGAAAATCTGAAGTCAACATGGCAATAATTTTCATTTTATTTTAGTGGGTAATCAACTATCAGTTATTGGCAACACTTGCCCCAGCCTTGTAATATGGCCGCTGCAGGTTAGTTCTATTAATTTTGTCACGTGAAAAAACTAAAAAAATCACTATAATTTGTTTATTACATTCATTTTTTCGCATTGAAATGTATTTGTATTCACTTCAATTTATTGTAACATTAATTAAACAAGTGTTTTAACGTTATCTAATAATGCTAACGTGTCATCATTTCACCTTTGCAGACGTTTGGATTTACCGCGTGGCCACATTTCTTAACTTTTCCAACTCTTTATTTTCTTGAATATGTAATTTTAGAAAAGTTTTTGTGCGTCCTAACATTTTTATAAAGGTTAGAAAAAGTGAACTTGAACAAATTGAGTACAAATGCTAATTCGTCCTTTCATCGAGTCCGTGAATAACCGCTTTCCAAAATCGGAGTAGGTCGTTCACTCGCAATGCGTCATCAATACGACACCCTGTGCTTAAAATTTAATTTATATTGATCCATACATCATTTGGGCCCATTACAGGCAAGAAATCAAAGAAGGCAAAATGGGTTCGAGCCAGTATCACAGACATAATAGCGGAACCCACAACTATTCCCACGATAAACAACTGGGCGGATGCTGTAGATGAAGAACGTAAGTGTAAAATTTTGTAAATAATATACATTAAGTAGAGTATCGAGGACTCTATGATGAGTATGAGGGTAATGGCAGGTCAATGTTAATCTCGTACTTGGGGCTCACAAGCCGGGTGCTTGTCACTCTTTTGCCTCGGGAAGGTCTGAGTAAAGGTCTCGTGTGTTTCTGTACACACTAGCCGGGTGCTTCCCTCAAAGGGAAGGCGGGGGAACCAGAAAACACAGTGCTGTGTCAAGCCTGGGACACCTGCCCGGTGGGTCAAGGGAGAGGTATGGGCACTGTCACTGTTGGAAACCCCTGTGACCAGCTCTTTCAGCTCAATCTACGAGATGACATCAGTCACAACTCAATTCAGACTAGTCTTTCATTGGCCTGCTCCCAAAAATATCTGAGAGTCCACTTCTAAGTTATTAGTTTCCCATTAGCTATTAGTTAAATTATAAGCAGTTCATTAGGCGTTAGTGAAAGTAATAGTCTATTAAATGATATGTTATCTGTCTTATCTAATGTACATAGCTCATTTTATGGTGCTAGCTCTTGTGTTAGCCCTTAATGCTATTTGATGTCATTTAATATATTAGTGATATAAGTAGTAATTAAATAAATTATTTTTCATACATTTGTTCAGTTTATCCTCTAATAGGTACCTCTGTAGATCCTTCCCACCACATTCTAATAACTTACAAATGTCTCACTGAGGTGTAAGAGATTAAATTTGAACCATTATTTTCATGCAGCAAATTCACATAAATATATTCTAGATCTGAATAAACACATTAGATGGAATTTTAGTGCCTGACCCCAACAACTATTGATACGGCTAGAATAGTTTATTTCAGCTACTTTCATAGTATTATGTCATATGGAATTCTTCTTTGGGGTAACTCCGCGGACATTAACACCATCTTTTTATTGCAAAAGAGAGCCATAAGAGCTATCTACAAACTTGGTCCCCGGGAGAGCCTTAGAGAAAAATTCAAAGAAATAAATATTTTAACAGTCGCATCGCAATATATCTATGAAAATCTTTTGTATGTCCATAAAAACATAGACTCATTTAGTAAAAAGAGTGATACTCATAGCATAAATACTAGATATAAGCATAATCTTGTGTTACATGCAAGCCGTCTCCACAAAATAAGTAATTCTTTTATGGGGCAATGTATACGGTTCTATAACAAACTTCCCAGCAATATAAGAGAATTGTCAATAAACAAATTTAAAACTACTATTAAAGCCAAATTGTGTAGCAGGGCATATTATAAAGTATCTGACTATATTAATGATAAAAATGCCTGGGAGTGAGTTGATCCAATTATAATGTAATTGATAAAATATGTAAATTTGTTTGGACACCAAAAGAGGGACGCCTGAGTTTTTTGGCAGTATTTTTATCAGTGCTCACCTAGTCATAAACTGCACGGTAGGGAAAAAAATTGTGACGATTCCAAACAAATGTAGCCATTTTTACGGAATAAAAAGATTTTGACTTTGACTTTGACAACCAGTCACTGCCAATCTAACAGTCTTTTTACACTGTTTTTTGGTAGGCCATAGAGGGCTCTCGAATTTCTTTTGGAAGACTAAATTTGAGGTTATTTCCTTATTCCCACTGTAATAAAATTTACCACTGCAATGTATGTTGCCTCTTATATGCCCCATGCTCCTCCCAGAGAAGAATATCTGTAGACTGCCATGATTTATTGTTGTGTCCATTTCGATAAAGCTGACCAGCAGTGTGACATATACCAAACTCAAACTATGGGTGTTCAGTATGTGACTGACAGTTTGACTTTGTTAGCTCATCTCGTTGACATAAACATCCTTAAGTTATCCCCCTGAACACAAACAGATGGCAACTGACCTTAACAAGTTGCTGACACACCTGCTTTGTGCCCTGTAGACCAGTACCAACCAAACAATAGTGTTTGTCAATATGACCAGTAGATCTTCCAGCAGCTGGTTGGCATACTCTTCTCCTGGATACACTGCCCTCAAACGAGAGTGTTCATACACTCATTGAGTTATTTTTATCTCAGAATGTTATGTGATATTGCTGAGTCACCTTCTGTGCCCTCCTCATGCTAACCGAAAAATAATATTGTCAATGGAATATTGCTGCTGTTCTGTAAACAGTATTTGGTGAATTGTTTTGCGTACAGTTCTATCTGATAACCGATAGGATTAGAGAAGTGTACGCAAAACAATTCTGCTGCTCAACCTCAAGTAACTGTAAGTTTCCAGCCCAACAATGTTATGTTGCTGACACCTAGAACTATTTTTGTTTATACAATGGCAAGAACCACACAAGCAAATGACCCACCTTGTGTAAAATGGTTACCATTGTCTATAAACGCTTGCAATACAGTAAGTATTGTTAGTGTGTTTCCACCCCTGTTGCTAACACAGCAATTCCTTAGGAGCTTAGCAGTAACTCCACTTGCTCACAGGAACATAACAAGCCACCACAGAGTTGTTATATGGCTGCAGTTTTCTGTGAGGTGGAGGTACATCACCAGTCAGGCTGCCTTGATGCACTTTACCTCTTTTACCATGCTACACATTATCTTTAAATGCCTCTTATTATTTACACTAGGGAACTCTTTGTTAAACCAGTAGCACTAGAATACTCAGAAATTTCAAACTTGTGATTTTCTCCTTTTATTACAATGTTAGTACATTTTACATAATTATGTTGAATATGGTCAGCGGAGACAGGTAGTGGATACAGCTATGGGTCAAGGCCGCGTGCACATGTGGTGTTGCCGTCGGCGTCGCGAGCGGCGCGCGGCGGGTTGGCTGTCGATGACGAGTCTATCCCGCGCCGTCCTCCCTTCATCGCACACATCTCCAACCTGCCGTATGACGTGGATGAGACTGCTATCACAGAACTGTTTGATGGACTTAAGGTAAAGTCTTAATGAATGTAAGCAGCTCAAATGATTTCGCGTTTCTACAATTTCTCATTAACTGTATGGCCGTTGTGGGGCCAGCATTAGAGACAGCATAACATCAGGTAACTGGTATGTTTCAGTAGTGAGTTCTCTGTAGAAAAAAGTTCCGACAAGTGCTGTGGTTAGCAATGCAATTACATGTAACACAAAATCTTGTGGGTTCAATTCCCACATTTTGTGTGTCAATTACAACATTTGTGTGCAAGAAAATGTGTTTGTGTTGGCACCTCTTTTAAAGCACCCAGAGTGCTTTAAAAGAGATAGTGTCATCCATCTCCACATAGAAAACCACAGACAAATAACAGCTATCTAGAGGGTTGTAGTTCCTTTGAGTGGGATTCCAGTAAGCTCCTAAGAGGTGAGGCGACCATGAACCTTGTAAGAAGTCATTGTGTTTGCAGCGGCGCCGGCGGTAACCTGTAAGCTATCTTTCTGTATTGCAAGCATTCATAGCTTAGTAACCACTTTACATCCAGCTCCTGGCAGAAGAGAGAATTTATCTGGACTTATCCTTAGACAAGTCCAAAATATATCTCCAATTTAGATATCCTTGAGGTATCTATGCGTGACTAACAGTCCATGTGTTGTGAACATCCAAAAGTTCATTTTGCTTGGATGTTTCCTTAACCCGACAGGTTCCGGGTGGTCTAATCAGACCACTCGCTTATGACATATATACTGAATAATGGTAACTGCGGAACTCGGCGGATCCTGATCGCTAATTAAGATTTTTACCAAGAAATACTTTGTGTACCAGTAATAGCATTTTTTTTTTTGTCTGCAGATTGTCAACTTGAGATTGCCGAGGGAAGGTGACCGCTTGAAGGGTTATGGATATGTAGACTTTGAAGACAGAGAGAGCCTTATAAATGCTATGAATATGTCAGATTTGGTTAGTTTTTCTGTCTTTATATTTTGAATAATGTAAGGATAACGCTCTTCCGGCCTGGTTCAAATTTTAATAGACTATTTAAATTTATCTAATCTGTAACGTTTTCTCTCCCTTTTCTATTTGAATGTGTTTTGGGACCCTAAATTCGTTTGAAAGGGGTCTCATTGTTTCATTTGTAAAGTAGTTTTCTTTTGTTGTGTAGACAATAGGCGGTAGACGGATAAGAATAGATGTTGCGACCCAGGACAACGACCGGCGGATGGGCCGCAGCGGCAGGTCCGACCGAGACAGGTAAGAATTTATTTACAAATAAAATATTTGCATATTGTGTTTGGAGATTTTCTTGTAGCAGATGTTTAGATATCCTACCTGAGGGGATTATTGGCTGGCATAGTAGTACAAAACCAATTACTTTAAAATGCTGTTTGTAATTATAGTTATCCTTTATTATTCCTCACATTATATCCTTTCCTTGGAATACGCCAACTATAACGCCATTCTATACTTGCCGCCATGAGAGGCTGTATATATAACTTTGTATATATACATGTTTTTATAGTTAGGTTTTTCGATGCTTTTTTTTCGTAAGTGTTATTTGCTAATGGAAAATTTTAGCCTTATATTTGTGCCCCTTTGCAATATTTTCCCCCGCCGACACTCTTAGAGAAGGAATTCTACGATCTACTTTGTCGATACTGTAGAAAATGTTAGGTTAAGTAGTAACGGCAACCCATAAAACGCGCCACAGGTAGCTATAATATATGGTAAGATAACATGCTGTCTTACTCTGCATGTATGAAACACGCTGAAACAGGAGAAATACAGATTCATCTTGTTTCATATATTTAGAGCGAGACAGTTACATCTGTAACGGGTTTAAAAAGCTATTAGATATACATAGTAGTATGTAATAAAATGTGCCTAGGACCTGGAAAGCAATCTATATATGGAGTTACATGTATGCACAACAACAGGAGGTGATACTGAACTTTTCTGCAAAAGTTTATAATGAGAGTATGTGTTGTTTGTCAGGGAGTATGATCCGGAGCGTACGATGGGCGACTGGCGGTCAGGGCCACGGGCCGTGCCCGACCCACCGCAGCGCAGCCGCCCCATGGACATGCGCGATAGAGACAGAGACCGCGAACGAGACTGTAAGTACACTTCGTACGCCTATATTTATGTCAATTGCGCCTGGGTAGACATGGCTAGTGAAAAGGTTGACATCAAGAGATTTAGAGGTATTAGCTTTCATTAAATATTGAATTGTTATTTACAAACTGGATATTTATTTTAAAAAGCACCTATCCCAGCTTAATACCTAAAATGAAGGCATTGAGCGTGAAAAACCCAGAAGGGACTGCAACTGAAATATTGCTACAATATTTTAGTTTTAGTAATAGGTATCAATGCAATTATTGTTCAATCCACCACCCTGTTTGCATTTTTTTGTTTATTAGACTGATAATGTCGTGGCATTAAATAGCAAACTTAACCTTACTACTAGATTAAAATTACAGTAGTATGTATTAGATAACCTAAGTACCTTAAATTATCTACTAGCTACATATACAGTTAAAGTACTATAAATGTCACAGTGATGATAAAGAGTAATTGTGTTAAGGAGCAAGCTCTAATGTCACACTTGGGATGTACACACAGAGCATAAAATTATTGTCTTGTGCTATGGCCTCGAAATTAAAAATCTTGCAAATATATTCGCCATCTATATATAACACTTGGCAATTTATTTCATTTTCATTCCAATGTGCATCAACTTATAATTATATTTGCTTTTGAAGTTTCTCTTAAATTTGATGTCCTATTGGCCATTTTACATAATAAACAAGATAATATCAGTTGCTCTATTCATCTCGGGAAGGTCTGAGTAAAGGTCTTTATGCGCTGTGGTCATAATACCTTCCAGCAGGAGGCATTGCTTAAAGTGATGGCAGGGGAACCAGAAACGCGGGCTATAGAACTCTGTCGAAGACTCCGACTGGATGAAACTTGGCTCTATGTGCCTATGAAAGCCCCCTGCGACCAGCAGTTTCAGTACAATTTGTGACACGATGAACTACATCGCAACTCAATTCAGACTAGTCTTGGGCTTGCTCCAACTAATATAATGCTCTGAGCTGAGTGACTTATTTATTAACACTTAATTTTTCAACCCATATATAACCTGGTAATCATAATATTATTTCATAAAACATGTATTCTGCATATGTATGTTATTAAACTTATCTACTTATAAGAAGCAAATCAAATCCATAATATTGTCTGTTCATAAAGGCATTAGTTATTAGTATGTGACTTGTCCTGTTTTGAGTTATCATTTCCAAGGACACAAATGAGAAATTTTGCATCAGTAATAAAAGATATATACTACTAAAAAAATATATACTGTCATTAATCACTCGAAAATATTGTATAACAAATTAGACAGTGAACAAAAAGTAGGCTTCAGTTTATTTCTTAGGGACTGAATTGCACATATAAGGACTTATTGCCAATTTGTCTATTTACCTAAATGTACATGTACGCAAATCATCCTCATTGTTTAAAAACTCTGGGATAGCTATTCTGTATCTTCGTCTTTCCTTCCTAGTTCCTATATATAAGCATTTCAAAAGCTTGGTATGTAAGAACAAAAAATAGCCAACTACCACTAGACAATGCACATTCACTTTGTGATGTTTGTCATTCAATGTAGTAAACAATCGCAATGAACAATCACAACAGCACATCTTCATGCAATTTGAAACAAACAATGTTGGTTAATTTGTGATCATTCATTTCCTTGTAAATATTTAAACACAGGCCTGTTCATAGATGTGGTTATACATGTGAATCTATGTCCATAAAATATGTTTTTCCTTCCTTTATAGCTGTCTTCATTTTTGTCAGTAATTATACATAATTAATACAATAATGGAGGGTTTATATTTTACAATGATAACCTATGTGATCAGCGGGTGTTATAGCCAACTCCAAAAGCACTGAAAGGAAGTTATAGAGGCATCTTTCACACTACATAGTACGAGACCATATTTTTTGTAATAGCAATATTAAGACGAGAATGAATTCAATATATTAAGATCAGAGTTAGTGGCTGCCTAGATGGTTTATGTCCGGGCAAGGCCTGGATTAGATATTAACAAAATAACTAAAACTGAACATGTAGATTGTAAAATCTTATGGTGCATTCTTCATGTGTAAAAACTGTTGGTAATAATCACAACATGTAGTGAACGAAGTTAAGGACACAGCTATTTTTTACATAAACTCATGTTAAAGTTCATCCCTCTTAAAATAATAGCCACCATTGTCACTTAGTCATGTAGACAGGCCTTTTTTTGCAAGAAGTGTATTTTTTTAGGATTTGATAGAACTAATTCTCTAAATTATTGTGTTCAAAATTTTTGCTTAGTATGTAGTTGAGGTGGTCGCGTTCGGGCCTTACAGTAGACACAATGTAATAACTGAGGTGCATTTGTGATTGTGCAGCGAGTGCAGATAATCGGCCGGGCGCGTGGCGAGAAAGTGAGCGCGCGGCGGTGCCCGAGCCGGCGCGAACGCCCTACGCCGGACGGGACTCCTTCGGCCGAGACCGCGACGCAGGCCGGTTCACCGACGACCGGTGCGTATTACAACTCCAAACAATCATTTCATAACTTTCTATTTAGCAATTAGCAAACGTTCATAAGCGACAGGAACCCCCCGTAATATAAAAAAGCAATTGTTATGTAATGACAAAGTATGGGTACCACAATAGTATCATCATACAAATGTATTTTAACCATAATTATGTACAATGTGTAATAATCGCGAAAACCTAAGACAATACAATTATATATATAATTTATCTATATCCAACGTGTGAATAATATGTGGGTGAATATTAAGAGATGAGGCAGCAATAACTGCCTATAATAGCGCTGTGTAATACATTAAAAACTATCTTGCAAATTTTTACTAAGAATGGACTAGTTTTGGATGTCGATGACATTATTATGCAAATATATTATATTTGCATAATAATGTCATCGACATCCAAAACTAGTCCATTCTGCTTAATAAGACAATTTTCACTATATTTTTGACACGAAAGTTTTAACAAGGAGGGAGACAAAAGTTTTTTGACATATGCATACAATTGAGAAGGAGTTAATCTACCTAAAACAAGTATTCGAATGATCAAAAGACGGATCCCAAACCACAGCAAACGTGGAAGTTTATTATCTTAGAAAATAAATCATTTTTTATTGTCAACAGTAGCAGAGGTTATAACCGGGACGGCGAACGCAGTGGATATGGTGGTCGCGATGGATTCCGCACCGGTGAACGAGATGGATTTAGGTAGGTCAACACAGTTACATATTAAAGTATTTCCAGTAAATAACATAAAAGAGACGAGGACAGTGTTATGCAAATACTCTGTCAAAATGTTGTGCCCATTGAAAACTTTATAATGAATTTTTGCTAAGTAACATAATAATATTTTCTACCACAAGCGCGTATATAATTCAGTTATTTAAAAAAAACTTATTCCAACGCAAAACACTTAGCAACTCCACTGCGACTATAATAAACAACTGGAGCCTTTTAAAATTATCCTTGGATTTTTAAAGTAACAAAAATAGTTTTAGCGTTTTTAGAGGTAGATATTTAATAATTCAAAACTAAATTGCACATTTCTCTCTTCAAGAATATAAAATTTTGTCACGCGCTCTTATTTGTGCGAGAATGAAATTTGAAAATTTGTTGTTGTATTACAGATGTTGCCATATTTTTATCCACAGCTTGATAACTGTTTTAAACAATTAGTAATCGTCGAAAGAATTAGTTTTTACATGGCGAAAGCGTTAAATAGTCATTGTCTAATTATACAAACTGTAAAGTTTTGATATGAATTAAAGTTTCATATTTTTTAGATTAATTTGTTTGTAATCCTCTTGTATATTGGAGGAATAGAAAAGTTGGATGACATGATGTGTTACAAAATATAATATGCAGTTTCTATTTTTACCACACTCATCATCATCAATGTAACCTTATTGTGACACTATTTAGGGTTCCGTACCCAAAGGGTAAAACGGAACCCTATTACTGAGGCTCCGCTGTCCGTCCGTCCGTCTGTCATCAGGCTGTATCTCATGAACCGTGATAGACAGTTGAAATTTTCACAGATGATTTATTTCTGTTGCCGCTATAACAACAAATACTAAAAAATAGAATAAAATAAATATTAGAGGGGGCTCCCATACAACAAACGTGATTTTTTTGCTCATTTTTGCTCGATATTGATAACGGCAACAGGTAGACGCTTGAAATATTCACAGAATATATAGTTATATATTCACCTTAAGAATAAATAATTAAATTAAAATAAAACAAATATTTAAGGGGGCTCCCATACAACAAACGTGTTTTTTGCCGTTTTTATAGATAATAGCACGGAACCCTTCGTGCGCGAGTCCGACTCGCACTTAGCCGATTTTTTAAATGGATATCTAATCATCGTTCAATACTATTTTTTATTGTATGCTAGGTGGATACATGATACTGGATTCCGAGCTTTGTTAAAATGTAATATTGTCATTTTATTTGTACACAGTCGAGAGGGAAGAGGTTTCGGTGGAAGAGGGTTTGGCGATCGTGACCGTGATCCTCCACCAAGAGAAGGTAACTTTTAGCCCATACTATCTCTATAGCCTAGCAGCTATCCTTGGAAAGTTGTTGTTCTGAGATAATGGTACCTAGAGCAAAATGTACCAATATGTACCAATGATATGATAATATGTATGTAGAAAGAATGTAGGAGGATATAATTACGAAACACGTATACAACACGAAAGTGGAAATATGTAAAGAGCCAATGAGAGTCAAAACTGTTCTAATTGAAATGAAATGAAATTTATTTATTTGTAAGTAAATGTTACAAAAAAAATTATTGCGCTGACACCCACGGTAGGTTTCCCTGTGTTATGGATGTCAGGCTCCTTCCGAATAGACTATTAGCTATAGTCTTACTTAACAATTATGAAACAAGAGAAAATTATAACCCAAGGTGATGCCAGGTGACAAAACCGGTGAATGTGCATGAAATGAAGTATTACTGTTAAAGAAGCGAGTTTCTTCAATATCATATATATTATAAATTACTGGTCAGAATTGCACATATGGCATTTATTGTTTTTTACATGTTTAGATCTAGCAATCATGTGAAACATAATTAAAGCTCCTGGCCATTATCAAGCGGCTGCGACAGCCCTAAAGTATTTTATGTAGCATTTTTTTATATGCCTGATCTACAGGCAAATCTACAGACAATGTTATAAATGGTAGTCATGTTTAATACTCTTGGCCTACATAAGTAGACTATAAAACCGAGACTTACGAACTCGATAGTACAATGGTTAGTAACGCTACTTTAACCCCAACGGTCATGGGTTCGATTCTGGGCAAACATTTGTGTGCATAAACATGTCTGTTTGTCTTAGTCTAGGTGCTTTTAAAAGAGATAGGCCGCGTCATAGCAGCCAGTCTGGAGAAGTTCCTCCACCTAACATAAAACAGCAGCCAAATTACAACTGCCTGAAGAGTTGCTATGTTTTTGCCTGTAAATAAGATGCCCTACATTAGGTAGGCCGAATGTTTGTATGCCTCCCGACGTTGTATAAAAAAATCCTTTGTCGTTTGTACCCGGTAGGTCCCTTGCCTATATTTTTGGAAATACCCCTTTGGGAAAAGGGGTCCAGAAATCTATGCTATAAACTTTCATTATTTTAATACAGTTTAACTGACAAATTGTAATAAGACCATCGTTATGACCCCCTAATAAGCTTCGCGACTACATACAATCATCATTATTACCTAATAAAATGTCGTTCCCAGATGCGAAACCTCGAGAGCGACCGAAATTGAATCTCCTCCCACGGACAGTACCGCGTGAAACAGAAACTCCCACCAAGCCCGCAGACGGAGCACCACTCGAAGACAAGCCCCCGGAGAAGACGTCGGCCAAGCCCGTACCCGCAGAGAAGGTGTTCGGCGCCGCCAAGCCTGTCGACACTGCTGCCAAGTAAGAAATACATTGTTGATTAAGGGTTCTTTCTACGCAGTAGCTTTCTATCGTGTGTTACATAACTACACTATACACTGTCCATCTTATAATTAAACTTTTGACAGGTAATCATTTTAACGAATCAGAAAGAGACGGGTATCTATCAAGTGTTGCGTGTCTCATAAATCCGAAAGAGATAGAATGATCTGTCAAAAGTTGCTTAATAAAATGGTCGCAGTATAAATAGTCAACCCATGTTGGGTTGTCGTTACGTTATAAGTCAAGACTTTATAATTTGGAATATACTCCATTCCAAATTATAACGTCTCGACTTATAACGTAACGACTCGAAACTAATATACTTTGCATGTGTCACATATAAATAATTAAACAACATTTATGGTAGTAAATCACAGTTGAATTTATTGAGAATAAAATTCTCAATAAATTCAATTGATTTACTGATCTGAGAAAATTAATTCAAATCAAAATGTTTTAATGGAACCTAATAATTGAAATGTAGTACAGTGCCCGGCGGTAAATATTGCATTTCGACCTTTGAAAAAAGACAATCGTCTAATTTCGGCTGCGTAGAGCGTTATCTCTGTCACACACTACCTATATGACGTTTGCTAGTCGTGGTTCAAATGCGATATAGTGTGGTCGCGTCCAGTTCAAAATATATATATATATACATATAGAGTTGTCAAAACCCCAAACTTTAAATCACTTAAAGTTGTATGAAGGCATATATAGGAAAAAAGGAAAAGCATTACGAGGCCAGTCACGCGAAATTATCTACAATGTTTATAAATATTTGGTGACCGAAGCCGACAGATTTAAAAAAAAAATAGTACAATATATTAGGGGTTACGTATGAAATTGCCGATTTGTACTAAAAATTAAAACTAGTTTTTTTCTAAGATGTAACATATTTATTTAATCAAAATATTTACCCTCATTATCTATACATTGCTGTCATCTAATCGAAAGTGTATTTATGCCTTTGCGATAGAACTCTGAGAATCTAGATTTGACAAACTGTGTGATAGCATTTTGTACTGCCTCCTGGGAAGAAAATTTTTACCACATAGAAAATGAAAAAAATGGTAGCTAGTACGGAGGATGACGTATGGTTTCTAACTGCAGCTCCTCTAGAGTTGCAACGTGCAGTGTGAGGTCTTGCGTCATATGGAGCAATAATGGTGAAGATCGATTCACGAGCTAATCACTGCCAGTTTCGCCATCATTGTTCCAAGTTCGGCACAGTAAACATCTGCTGTTATTGCTTAATCGGACATGACAAAGCTATATTGAATAACGCCATGAAGAGACTACCAAACAGCTACCATTGCCTTTTGATTGGTAAGCTTTGCTTTAGGGCACTGTTGTGGTTGGTTGCATTTTTGGCTTACGTAAGATTATTTCGTAAAGAATCCACTTTTCATCACATGTCACAATTCGATCCAATATTCCTTCATTTCTGTACAATTGATTCAACAAGACAACACAAGTTTCAACACGCGTTTCTTTCTGCAGATCAGTCAAATCATGAGACACCCATTTTTATATTTTTTTATCTTATTGATTTGATGCAAATGAGTCAATATTCTAAGTAAGGTAATGTTATAAACCATGCCGCTAATTCCTGGGCAGTTTGACTCGGATCGGCTTCCACCATCTCCTTCAATTCAGCGTTATTCACCTGTGAGGATGGTGATGGTCTTCCACGTGATTCGTTCTTCAAGTTGAAGTTTCCATTACGAAAAGCGTTCAAACCAAATACGCACGGTGCATTAATTAACAGTCTCCTCTTTCCAAACGCAGCATTGATATTGCGAGCAGTTTCCGCCGCGTTAGTTCCGCCTCGAAACTCGTCATCAAAAATTACTCGGATTTTCGAAGTATCCATTTTTCCCGTCTGAGCTGAATAAAAAAAACAATTGAAATTCAAAAATCCAATGTTGCACATTTTTAAAATAAAAACCTCATGCGTATCACGTGAAAAATGTTTCACTCGAAAATATCCACCATGAAGCTTTAATGTCAATTCAAAGTATCTATTACTATAAAACGGCAATTTCTATTATTAAACGAATTCAGCACTGAAACACGTTTCAGTACAATTAAATTCAGCTCTCCGAAAAAAGGGAGACAAAAAAAAACAATTTCGTTTAGATATGGACGATTTTGATTATGATGTTCGAAGAATGGTGTACGATTCTCACTTGCGTTTTAATGAACTGCCGACAATACAATCATTAAAAGCTAAATTATCTGAGACTATTAATTATAATTAATCAGAAAAATACTTCATGAGATGGGATTTAAGTTCACTAAAATAGAAGATAATCGAAAAGTTGTTATGGAAAAGCATGATGTTAAGTCTCAAACGAATTGAATACCTAGCTAAAATACGCCAATTTCGCGAAGAAGGAAAAAATATAATCTATATGGATAACATACATTCCACATTAAAGTAAAAACTTTGAGTGGTGATAAGCTAATAAAGCCAATTTGAACAGGTCAACGTTTGATAATTGTCATGCAGGAAACGAAAAAAACTTTGTACCCCGAGCCTTTTTAACGTATAAATCCACGGATACTACAGGCGATTATCACAAGGAAAAGAATAACGTTAACTACGAGAAATTGCTGGTTAATCAAAAAGTCCTAAATATCCCCAGTGATTCTGTTCTGGTTATTGACAACGCACCCTATCACAATAAATATGTTGAAAGGGGGGTCTTTTAATTCAAACACCATTAAACAGGAAATTGTCAACTGGTTAGAAAGACACGAAATTCCAGTTGATTCAAAATTTATGAAACCCCAGTTATACAATATTATATGTCAGCACAAGGATAGGTTTACAGAGTTTTCCGTGGGCAAGGTACTTGCCAAACTTGGGCACACTGTGTTGCGATTGCCACCATACCATCCGATTTAAATCCAATTGAAAATAGATGGTCTCAACTGAAAGGCTATGTAGCCGCTAGAAACGTGGATATGAATTTAACTGCATTTAAAAAAATATTGACTGAAAAAGCAAACATATAACAATATGTGATTGGGGCTGAAGAGTGGAAAAAGGTTTGCAATCATGTAATCAAATGTGAGAATGAATATCGAAGAAAACAACATAAATACGGCTGATAGTGACAGCGATATTGACCTCAATGAGAGTACAGGTAGTGAAATGGACGGAATTGAGAATTTTTCTGATTAAAACCTACGAGTAATATAAACTTATTTTTTATTCTTTTTGCATATTTTATTTTTTCATGATTCGCCAGTCGTCTGATAAATATTTGCATACCTAATTGTTAAACATAAGAACCTCCTCTTTTTTGGAAGGCGTTTGAAGTATTTTATTTTGATTATATATTTATTAATGTCGTTGGTATACTACATACAGTGGATTTCGGGTATAACGACAATGAAGGGACCACTCTATTTTTGTCGTTATATCCGGAAGTCGTTACAGGCAAAGGTGAAATGATTTCCGCCTTTTCTTTAACAGTGAATGTGCGTCTAGCAGCCATACTTATTCAAAAGTTTACTAAACCAAGTTGCTACTCAGAATATCACTTTGTAACTGAACCATAAAAGCTCCGAAATGTATACGCTTCCCTACCTACTTAGTTGATATCTATAAACAAAAGGTAAAGGTCTCCACACTTGCTGACCATCTGTGTGCAATGGATGTAAACAAAAGATAAGAAATGTTTGTGAAAGAAAAAAATCTTTGTGTCTTTGGCGGCCGACTCCGGTCGCAATATCTGCATGGGATTTCTAGGAATTTGTTACAAATGATTCATTAAAAACAGTCGCTACACCCGAACTCGGTGTTACATCCAAAGTCGCTATAGCCACATGAATTTTGTACTAAAGTATGCTTTAAATTCAAGGGACTTAGATTTAACGTCGCTATAGGTAAATGGTCGCTACAACCAAGGTCGTAATAAATGATATCCACTGTATGTTGAAAAGGCGTAAATGATAATTAAAAAGGAAGTAGTTTTACAGCTTTATACAATTCACGCGGGAATCAAAACAAAACAACAATAAAGTACGAGTACTTAGTTCTGAATTTAATTCTAATAAACGATAAACCTAATAATTTATGGATACGGAAATTAGCATTCGTTTGTATTCGGAAATGCGATGATTGCCGAAGTGCATTATTTACTGCCGTGCACTGTATAACGTGTGTGAATCGAACAAGCGTGTCAGGGTTGGTCATGAGGTATGTACCTCGGGTACCTCCTACCTGTAGTAAGCTTTGACCCAACACCAATTAAATTATGTACATAACATTTAATTGGTGTTGGGTCAAAGCTTACTTAATAACTTAACTGAGTGGTGCAATAAACATATTCCGTTAAAAACATTTCCATTATTGATAGTGAATACATTTTTGATCGCACATAAAACACCAATTATAATAAAATATTGTAATTGGAGTGATGATGAATCATTTAAAATGTGCTACAGTATAAAAGGTTACTAGACACCGTGTCATGCATTTAATGCGCGATTCGGTCGCTCAATACCGACAATCCGTCCACGGCATATACTCGTTTCATGATCTGTTGGGAATAATATAAAAAATACCGTTTTATATAAAATAATCCACCCAGATCTAATCTATATTTATGAGAAACAAATCCATATTTTTGTGCATGAAAAGTGCCAGAACACACTGGGTCTTTTTTTTTATAACACTACCGTGACAAACAATCGTATGACTTCCTGATGGTAAGCAGGCAACATCAGAGGCGTGCATGTGGGTCTGTGGTGCTGACCCTATAAAACTTATTTAGCCTATTTGAGGCTCTTGAAAAAGGCATGAATAGGCTTTATGGGGTTGTTATTATTTAGTCTCCGTAGTCCCTCTGGACTACGGAGAACCTCGGCCGCATGACTGGCATTACACGAATTAAGTGTTCTCTGAAGAAAACTTCTCTGAAACCACACAGTACACAATCATTGTGGTACCAGTGTGTGAGATTGAATTCCTCGTTGAAGGCGAACGCGGTTGTAGAAAGAAGTTGTTTGCGTCATATCATATAACTCCTCGGATCGCAACCCCTTGTACTATCGAAAAACACACAAACAGAGGCAGTCTTTCCTTCTCTCAAACTCAAAGGCAAAACCGTTTTACCATCGTTGACAATTCTCACAGCTCTTTATAGAACCATATGACAAGGTCCTAGCTAGTGTTCAGCTCTCGCAAAATTTCTGTTGCACCTAGATTCCTAAAGATTAAGGGCAGTGAAAAGATCCACATTCAATTTATTTAATGTAATTTGTCCATTTGTCATAATGTGACCTAATCTTAGAAAGATCTGGTTTTCCCTCGGTGGTTTCCCTGACAACAGTCATTCATGTCAAATTCAGTATCTTCGCCAATCCTCATGGTTAGGTTAGGATTAAGAAATCGAATACGTATTTTTCTCTCAAATATACTAAATTTAAAGTCTTAACCGGAATCAGCAACTGTGCGTTATTGTACAAGCTATAAAATTTAAAATAAATTAATGGTATATTTATGTATTAGGGAGCGTGAAATAGAAGAACGTCTTCGTAAACAAGAAGAAGAATCCAGACGTGCAAATGAAGATAAAGAACGTTGGGGTCGTAGGGTAAGTCGATAGTGTTTCGTATCCTAGTTGTATTATATTTCTTTTTATACGACTCGACGTTGTATAAAAATAAATAACAAGTATTCGGCCCATTTGATGTGCTTTATATCCGTAGCCTATAAGAATACAGGAAGTGTCGCTAGCACATTGCCACCCCTGCTGCGAACATAGAAACTCCTATTAGCTTACTGGTAAAAGTGTAGCACTCTAGACGCTTATCACGAATAAGTGTAACACTCGCACTTATCACGAATAAGTGGAACAATAACACTCGCATGAGTTGTTATTAGGCTGCAGTTTTCTGTGACATGCAGGTACGTCCGAAGTCGGGCTGCTTCAATTGCGCCCTACTTCTCAAAATACCCAGACCAAGTGAAACAGACACGTACAGGCACACAAATTTTTGTTCCGTGTGGGAATCAAACCCACGGAATCCAAGAGCCTTGGTGTTCAAGTAGTATTCCTAACCACACAGCAATCCAGCTCGTCAAGCCTTTTGTTATGTTTTAACTGCTCTATCAATATACTTAAAATATTTTTGTGTGAGAATCGGACTCACGAACCTTGTACTCCTTGCTAACCACTTACCCCTGGGCTCGTCAAAATATAATTGAAAATTTGTGAAGATGTATAAATGTTTTTGCTCTTATGAAAAAAAAAGGTTGACGTGAATTTTAATGAAGTATCACATCTTAATATGAATAGAAGTTCTACTTTTATCTGTACAATATTTAGGCTTCGTATGTAAAACTTGAAAACGTGATCCCTCCCGCCTTTGCATTAAATAGGGCCTTGGTGGTAACATTAGCCGCACTCTCATACAGACCTCCGAGTAATTCTCCATTTAGTTGCTGTCGTCTATAAAGTGGAGGTACTTGCCCAAGTTGCTTATCACTACACTAGCACTACCCTGTTTTGTCAGAGCCGCACCTGCTATTTCGCAGTTTGTACAATGTGCACATACAATTGACTTTAGTTCTACAATGACTATAGCTGGTCAAATTTTGTTTTGGTTTATTCATCTTATATGACATTTATTTTTATTTCATCTTGTCATTAAATTATTATTTTTACAGAATGATCACTCTGGTGACCGTCGTGGTGGTGCGAGACGTGGTAAGTGACTGCTTCGAGATACTTTCTAGTAAAGATATAAATAAAATTCTTTACTTTCTATTGGACCCTTGCGAGCACTTTAAATGTTACATTTAATGTATAACAATATATTATCCCGCTAACTTCTACACAGCCCATGCCGTTCACTGAAGACACGACATTTTAAATATATGCTTAGCATTATTCAATAAAAGATTTTTAAATAAATTGTACCAAGATAAGGAAGAAGGGCATGTTAATATACGTATGGTTGATAATGTTTTTCATTCAAGTTTATTTGAAATTAGTGCTAATGCTGTTAACACAATCAATAAAACGTGTGTTTGAAACATTTTTAAAAATTATACTCGGACGATAAAAGGATGTCAATCATATGTTCAACGACACGAGATAAAAATGTTAAAAAAGTAATTCTTTGGTTTGTAGTAAGTCTTTGGTTATTTAAATGTCTATTTATTAAAAAAAACTACTATTGTCACCCTTATGGTGATAACCATCAAATAAAATTAATATGAATCACTTTTTTAAATTTACCCGATCCTATAATTTTTTTTTATAGAAACAACGAATTCTGTGATCTAAGCCCGTCTAAATTATATACATGACATTCAGAATGACGTGTAAATATATTTAAACAAAACCGACCTGTATTTTAAATACAATCCATTTTTTAAATAAGAATTATGTCTAATTATGTCTTTGTGGAATGAAAGTTGATGTAGCGACAAAAATTGAAAAAGGTATGCTGAGATGATTTGGTCATTTAGAAAGAATAAATGACACACACACACAAGAGTTACGAAAGAAGTGTATCAAACAAGAATGAATGGTGATGTCGGGAGGGGCCGCCCTAGACGCACACATATAGATCAAATTGGTGATGTGTTGAAAAAGGGCCAAATCAAAAGTACCCAAAACCGAAGAACGTGCATGAAGAGGTTGATGAATATGGAAGAAGCGAGAGCGGTATATTTGGATCGGTGCACCTGGCGTTTTATTAGTCTCTGCCTACCCCAATGGGAGACAGGCGTGATGATATGTATGTATATAATTATGTCTACATTGAAGTCTTATAGATCTCCCCTCTAGAGTCCCATCTAGAGGGTAGGCCTACGGTCACCACTGGACGAATACAGGCTGAGATGATGATAAAGTCTTGTAGGCACAAATAGACCTACAACACACTCTAGTACTTTTTCAGTAGGCTTTTTTGTCGTGATCGGGTTCCAGTTTTTAATTAATTTTGTTAACGTCAATACATAATAAATAACACTGACTAAAAGTGGTAGGACGAAGAAGACTATTACACCCTACTAAAAGTATGTTGTGTTTTCATGTTATTGATGCGTCTTCCTTCTCTTAGTATTCAGAATATATATCACTATAAATTTTCAGACGACCGCGGCAGAGACTCGCGCAGCTACAACAGAGACCGACGTGATTATTCCAAGGACGAAAATGATAGACGCGACGACAGGGATAGACGCGATTACTCTAAGGACGACAGGAACAACCGCGACCGTCGCGATTACAGGGACGACCGAGACCGCCGCGACTACAGGGATAACCGACGTGTTTCGCACGATAGACGCGATTCGCGGGAGCGACGTGACTCACGGGATAGACGTGACTCACGAGACAGGCGCGACTCACGGGAACGACGCGACTCACGGGAACGACGCGACTCGCGAGAAAGACGTGACTCGCGAGAAAGACGCGACTCGCGAGAAAGACGCGATTCGCGAGAAAGGCACGGTTCACGTGAGAGACGCGATTCGCGGGATAGAGGTGACTCGCGAGAAAGGCGCGATTCGCGGGAAAGACGTGATTCGCGGGAAAGACGTGATTCACGGGAAAGACACGACTCGCGGGAGAGACGCAACTCACGGGAAAGACGTGATTCAAGAGACAGACGCGAGTCACGAGAGAAAGATGACAGGGATGGCTCTGGCGAACGACGACATTCTTATGATAGAGCGTCGCGGGATGAACGCGACCGGAAGCCGCGTGACGAGAGGAACGGGCGCACACGAATGAGTCGCTCGCGAGATAGAGACGAAGAAGAGAAACCTTTGCCCAAACTGAAGGAACAAGATAAACCGGTACGTCAATTATTATTTTTCTGTATGTAAAATGTATATCTTCACGCCAAGTCCCTTGCGGGGTAGGCAGAGAGAACCGAGCGTCATAAGACGCGGTCCTTACATACTTCACTCGCATACATACATACATACTGTATGTGAACTGTGTTCGTAATAATGTTGCCTCATTTTTCCCCATTAACTGATACACGTTATGTCCAATCCCAAAGTCTCCAAACAAAATAAATATCATTCACTGGTAATCCTCGTTTTAAATGTATCAATCACAACCGAATCTTTTAACTCTTTGATCTCTATTTAAAGCCTTACCTCTACATGCTGCCTATGCTGTGGCTTATGAAATAGACAATGTTTAAATACAAATACAAATACAAAATAATCTTTATTGTGAACTACAGGTAATAAGGTTGTTACAATTTAGCATAGTTCTATTCTGTGTTCTACCATTCAGGCATACAATAATTATTGCTATCTAATTAAATAATGTCATGCATTTTACAAATCCTTGTCAGATAAATAATCATTTATGTCATAGTAACACCTACTTATCAACAGATCATGAAGTTTAGTTTTGAATATGTTAATCTCATTTATGCTACGTATGCTTTCAGGTATTTTATTGTATATTCGAGGCATGTTACAGAAAACACTTTTACTCAATAGCGCAGTCCTCGCTGGATTTAAATATAACTTATTTTTATGTCGATCTCGCGTCTTAAAATTAAAGAATTTAATATTACTTTTGACAAATGAGGCACATTCAAAAATATATAGACTAGGCATTGTCAAGAGATGATACTTCTTGAAATACGACTTACATGAGTCAGTCTGTTTTAAACTATACATGGCTCTGACACATCGTTTTTGTGCTCTAAAAGCAAGGAGTTTGTCTGTGGAATTGCCCCAAAATATTATTCCGTAGCGTAATGTAGAAACAACGTAACCATGGTATGCTGTCAATAGAGCCGATTCATTTACGATTTTGCTCAAGTTATATAATGCGTAAGAAAATTTGCTTAGTTTGGTACAGATTTGTTGAATTTGCATTTTCCAATTCAATTTATCGTCAATGATTAAACCTAAGAATTTTGTCGTTTCTGTGTCCTTAATTATTTTACCTAAATAATTTATTTGAAGTTTATTTGAATTAAAGTCTGTATTTTGACTGAATTTCATTGATGTCGTTTTATCTAAATTTATTTTCAAATTATTATTATTCAACCAATTGATTATTGATACCAAAGATTCATTTATGTCATTTTCCAGGTCATGAGTATTGTCATTTGTAAATAAAATTGTACTATCATCAGCAAATAATGTCATATGATATTTAATTGCAGAAGGCAAATCGTTAATGTAAATTAAAAATAATAGAGGCCCCAATATGCTACCTTGTGGGACGCCATAGTTTACCTTTCTACAGTCAGATTGATATTGTTCTTCACATTTTGATTTAATATTTATTCTATCGATTTGTGTCGTTTGCTGTCTATCCGCTAGATATGACTTCATTAATTTATGTGCATTTCCTCTAATTCCATAAGCATACAATTTGTTCAATAGTATGGTATGATCGACGTAATCAAATGCTTTCGTCATATCCATGTACAGGGCCATAGTTGGTATCCGACGATCTACATTTGTGTATATTATGTGGAGAAAGTTATACACTGCCTGGTTTATTGATTTATTTTCCCTGAAACCATATTGTTGAGGAACGAGAATATTATTTAGTTCTAGGAAAGAATATAATATTTTATAAATAACTTTCTCGAATATTTTCGCAAATATAGAAATCATAGCCAGAGGTCTATAAAAGTTCATATTTGTTCTGTCTTCTTTTTTAAACAACGGCTTGACAGTAAATATTTTAAGCTTTTCCGGAAATATACCTTTTTCATTAACTAAATTAATTATATAGCTCAGTATCGGTGAAATAATCACTGAGACATCTTTAATTACGATTGTTATTATGTCATCAGAACCTGTACTAGCTGTGTTTTTTAAAGATTGAATTATTTTGTAAATGTCATGCGGTACTGTTGGAGTCATAAAAATTGAATTTAAATTGTTATATAAATTACATTTTATTGCATTATTAGGAATATTTGAATTAGCTGTTATGTTATCTATGAAATAGTTATTAAAAGCAGTGGCAATGTCAAGTGGGTCTGTTATTATTTTGTCATTTACATTTATTTTATCTATGCAAGTTTTTGGATAATTTAGTTTGGTTTTGTTTATTATTTTCCATGTTGCTTTTGTTTTGTTTAATGATTTTTTTATGTAATAATCATTTTGCGATTTTTGTGTCTGTTTTATTATAGATTTAAAACGTTTAGAGTAAGCTGTATAATCATTTTTATATTTAATATTTGGGTTTTTACGGAATTTCCATAATAGTTCTCTCTTACGTTTGCTGCACATCCTGATACCACGAGAGATCCATTTAGGTCTCATATAATGAAATATTTTCACTTTTACAATTGGGAAGCATAGATCATATAGAAGCTTAAACCAATCGTGAAAAATATTAAAGGCTTTATTTGGATCATTTTCATCGTAAACTTCTTTGAAGCTTAGTTGTCCTAAATTTTTTATAAATTTTAGTCTATTTTCAGTTGAATAGTCTCGCCTCCTTACAAACCAATATTTAAGTGAACAGCTTTTCTTTACGGGACATTTTATTAACTGGGCTGTGTGATCAGAGAGTGCAAGCTCTAATATTTCTCCTTTACAACCCTTAATATTGTGTGCTATATTGTCAATGCATGTGCCGCTTATAATACGAGTAGGTTCTTTAAATTGTAATCTTAAGTTGTGACTATTTATTAAATTACAAAATTCTATAGAATATTTTGTTGATTTTAAAATGTCTATATTAAAATCTCCGCACAGTATAACTTTTTTCTTATTTAACAAAAATTTCTTCAGTACTTTGTCTAATTGAGTAAAAAATGAGTCATAAAGTAGAGTACTCCTATTAGGAATGCGATATATACAAATAATGTAGATTTGGTGATTGATAAGTTCAATGGCCGAGCATTCTATTACATTTGGGATAGACAAATTGACAATATCATCTAGCTGTCTGTACACATGGTAGTTTTTTACTAAGATGCAAGACCCTCCGTATCTATTGTATCTGCTAAAGCAAGAAGTCAGTTTATAGTTAGCTATTCTAAGGTTTTGCATATCATTACCAGTCATATTATGCTCTGTAATACACAATACGTCAACACTTTTTTTATCAGTAGTTAATTCATCCAAGCATACGGTTAATATTTCTGATTTGCCTATTAGTCCATTAATATTTTGGTGCATAACATTTATATAGTTATAGACGAAACAAATGATTACAAACATTACAATTCTTCATTGTATCTGATACCTTCTTATTGCATTGAATATTATCAATCAAATATGCCAAGTCCTTAAACACTATCAATAATCCATATTTGTTTATATTTTCATAGTCATTTAAATACATTGATTTAGAATATGATAAATTTAAATTTGAATCTAAAATATAAGCATATTCGTATGTCAAATTATCATGATATAATAAATTATTAAATATTTCAATTCTCTTATTAAATAACGTAGCATAATTATGTATTCTAAATGTCGGTAAACAAATTATAATATTAGTATTTTGGACTTTTTGCAGCTGTTCTCTTATATAGAATACAAGCTCCGAGTAGTTACGAGTATATTGAAAATCATTTGGACCTATATATATAACACAATGGTCTCTTAATGTAAAATCACCGACTTTCGGTTGTAGTGCTTCGAAGAG
Source organism: Pyralis farinalis (assembly GCA_947507595.1). Classification (NCBI taxonomy): domain Eukaryota; kingdom Metazoa; phylum Arthropoda; class Insecta; order Lepidoptera; family Pyralidae; genus Pyralis; species Pyralis farinalis. The sequence continues at coordinate 8,420,579 of OX382270.1, forward strand.
TTGTTTTATCCCGCCGTTTGGTATAAGGTAGTGACATAGATTCGCGCTGCCCAGCGTTTGTTTCGCTATATCTAGTATACCGTTTTTATTGGCACTAATTAGGCATATCTGCGGCTGTGAAGTGACTCTGTTTTCATAATCATTTATAGTTGTCTCATGTTTTTGATCAGTGGTTGTAAAAATGGTTTCATTATCTGATTTAAAACATTGTCTCGTCTCTGTACGTGTAGGCGTTGAGATTTTCTTTTGGCGTTGTATATCTGAAATATTATGATTATTTTCTACAATGCTCTTTCTTATTTTTTTGTTACTTGTACTTTTCGTTGTTGATTTACAGATTGATGTTAAATGAGTAATTTTAAATTCGTATCCCGTTATTTGCTTTTTTAAATTATTATTTTCACTTATTAAATTTGCTACCTCATTATCAGCTATTTCGAGTTTCTCTTGTAATTTTATAATTTTTAGTTTTAATTCTTCTATTTCGGCACGTGAGTTGGGGCGCAGCTTCGAAAAGCTCCTGTTAAATTTTTCCTTGGGTGTTGATGTCACTGATGAATATAGTTCTGCCTCAGTATCTTCGTCTGTAAGACCCTCAAATGAGTTTTGTGTTGATACATTTAATGCGTATTTCTTACTTGATGTCTCTTGTTGTCCCGCAGGATCGTTGTCAGTTCTACGTTCTGTTACTTTATTTTTAGACGCCGATAAGCATGTATTGCATTTAAATGAACTTTTGTTTATCTGTGTCATTGTTTTAAATCGTTGTAATGTTATACCCGTACATTTAATATGGTACTGTTTCCCACATAGTTTGCACAGTAAATATTCTTTCGTTATACTCTTACTGCATTTTGTACATTGCGCCATCTTGCGGTATTACTTGGTATTTTTATTTTTTATATAGTTTACTGAAACTTGGTAGAATAGAAATAAATTTTGTTTAGAAAATTTATAAGTCACAAAAAGCGTTGACCAGTGCTGGGATTCGAACCATCAACATCTGGTATCAATACGTTTACAAAACACTATGCAACTGAGCCAGGGACTTATTAAAAGTATAAGTGAAATTTACAATGTCTTTCCTAAGTCAAGTTAACTGTGTGTAATGTTTACAACTGATTACCTTCCAAAGTCTAACAATTGACACCATTTATAACCGTCAGTTTTTTTTTTATATTAATTAAGTAATTTAACTTCAATGCACTGTTTTACTTTTTATAATATTTATGTTTATAGGCTTACTTTGTCACAGAAAAGTGGATTTTCATTAGTTGAGGTTTATGAGGTTATAATTTATATATTTTTTGCACACACAGTCACGTATCACTAATCATTTAGTCAAATACTTAGTTAAAAATCTGGATAACACTTGTATAGGATATTTAGGCAGAATATTTATGATTTGTACGCCTTTTGTTCTCCACTGTTTACAAATTATATTTTTTTTTAGTAAATTCGACACAGAGCAATTGTTTACTTGACAGCGCCGTCGCCGTTTTTTTTGTTTCAAGTAGAATGATATGAAACGTAAAACCTGCCATGTTCTAAAATGAACTAAAACTTAAATTGATTTAACTTGATTGATCTTTGATGAGGATTATATAGAAGCCTGCCCATGCTTGGGTTTTTTGTTTGGGCAACGACAGTTCCAATGGGCACATCACGGGATAGCTCTTTTCATGTACTCTCATACTATTAGGTACAGAAATTGATTTAGATTACATTAGCGTGTGGAAATAATTTTCTTTTTATGGAAATGTGCATGCTATAATAAGCTCTGATTAGTTTGTTCAAAGGCAATATTTATCCTTTACCATTTTTTATTGCATCATATACTGAAGTCCTTTAACGCTAGGCGATACATGGTTAATCTTGCCTTTATTTTTTCTGTCTTAACCATAGAGGCAAGCAATACGTGAGCATATATTTATTTGACAATAAGTTATATATATAATTATTATAATCTATTAGGTACTAAGTGAGTTTCTTTTTCTTTGCAGAACTTTGTAGCGTCAAATAAATTTAGCTTCCTAGAGGATGCAGTCGACGGTGGATCCGACTAACACGTACGGAATCTCTGTGCGCGCTAAATATACCGTGACTCGTGTACAAAGTGTAAATTAACGAGTATCAAGTGTCTAATAGCAAGACTCACTGATGCACTGAGACAATCATAAATTGTGCTATGTAATAGGACTCGATTAGTCATTAGTGCGGTGTGGATAAAGGTGTATATTAGGGTCGCTGTATGCTCACACTGCTTCGAGGACGCCCCAGCCTTTATTGGCGTTTCAATTCTTGAATAACATGTGACAGCAACACACCTTCCATTGATCCTCTGTGCCGCTGCAGTTTAACCGGTGGTTACTAGAAAGGGCAATAAAGGCTGGGGCTTATAATTTGTGACCATATTGTACTGATTGGTGTAAATTTTTCTATAGTTTCGTTACATACCGGTGTTGTATGAACATTGCTACACAAAAGTGACATGCAAATAATTCCAGCAGGTTTTGGTACAGGTGCCTATTTTTTATTAATATTTCATTATTCTTTACCACTACTACCAATACTGAATCTTATTTCTTTGTTCTAGAAATTCTATGTTACATATTTAGTTTATTTAGAATTATTATTAGAATAGGGCTACTGCAGGTCACAGACTTTCTAGCGTTCGATAGTTTACTTTGATTCTCGATCAGTATGAAAATGCATTTGGATATATTTTGATAGTGATTGTGAACGCTAGCAGATACTATAGTCTATAGTCTGCAGGGACTCTATATTGTATTATTTAATCTTTATACATGAAGTTGTTATCATTACTGAGGTGCGAGGCGTTACGATTCACTTAGTAAATTTTCATTGCTGCTGAGGCATATTTCTAAAATCATTCACAATTTAGGTTATATGGAAGGTGAAGCCACCTCCCGACTGCCAGTTATAGTCTGGTTGCAAGGACATTTTCAATGTTGGAAAGTATGTCAAAAGACATAAAAATGTAATAATTCGTTTGACAAAATTGTCTGTTTGGTACACTATGTTCTGATAATTGTGAATTATAAATAAATTACCCTTTTTACAATGTGTTTTTTTTTTTGTATTGACGTAATGTTTTCTGTAATCCCGTACATGTTATTTACTTCTATCTAAATTATACGAGAGGAGTAACAAGCAATTCTGAAAATGTGTTGTCAAATTTAAAATAATGCAACTTTAGTGTACATCAAAACGACGCCGACGGTGCCATACACAGCGTGTAAATTTCTCACTAAAATGCCTTATTTCGTTTTATATAGGTAACTGTGCCTACACTTATATCTAACGACTTGAATCTACTTCTGTCATACTGTATGACAGAAGTCGATTCAAGTCTAACATGTATAATTAAATATTGTTAGTTGAAAAATTCCTCGACCAATTCTCCAACCAGCCATATTTATAAAGCTTCAGGTCAATAATTAATATATGTCTGTCTGTCTAATATACATCTGTTCTGTGTCATACAACAAACGCTCTATCTGGCAATTCGCCATTTTCAACAGCTGCTATGGTTTGAAGAAATTTATCTTTACGATTCAGTTTATATTTTAAACTAGCAGCAGCCCGCGACTTGGTCGGCGCGCATATCCCCGAATTCCGTGGTCACCACTTTTTCGCCAGCTTCTAAGGGTCGTATCGTATATTGAATAGCCTATAAACTAGGCATGGAGTATTTTATTTTTAGCTTGTGAAAAATCATATGTATTGCTTTATCATACGACGCTCCTGCTACTTATGACTGATAATGAAATATCACAAGATTCAAGCAGCTATTTTAACGAGCTTGGTGGCGCAGTGGTGAAACGTGCTGTTACGCTACTTTGACACCAACGCTCGTGGGTTCGATTCTGACCCAAGACCAACATTTGTGTGCATGTCTATTTGTCGTGGTAAGTCTTTTTAAGAGAGGTAGGGCGCATCAAAGCAGCCCGTCTGGTGAAGTACCTCCACCTTACAGAAAACCGCAGCCAAATAACAACTCCCTAGAGGGTTGTTGTGTTCCTGCGTGTGAAGCTCTAACGAGCTGCTGTGTTAGCAGCAGAGCTGGCATCGCGCGAGTAATACTTAAGTATTGCAAGCGTTTATAGGTTACGGTAACCGCTTTACACCAGGTGGGCCGTGAGGTATACGGCCCACCTGGTGTAAAGCGGTTACCGGCGTTGTATGAAAAAAAACTAGCGAGCGCATACGTCACCGGTAGCGGTAGCTGACGTCGCCGCAGAGAGCGAGTGAGTACGAACCGCGCTAACGTTAGGTCAGAAAGAGCAATACACACTTCGCAACAACAAATCTTGTGTATATCGTTGACTAATTAGATTTAGTAGGTAGCTCGAGTATTTTAATATAGACTGCGTTAAAGATTTGATCTTGCAGTGGTTTTTAGCAGGTCATGGTTTCTTTCTGAAAACGAAATTAAATTAGTGTTGCCATATGTAATTTCCATTAGCAAGCACGACTATTCGAGTCCATTATTAAAAATCATTGCCATGAACTTTCACAGGTGAAATCACTGTGAAAAAATAATAATTTCACCAAATGGAAACTAATTAAAACTAGCAATCATTTCCATGTCTACTATAAACCTTCGTCGAGAATTCGGATATCAAATGCAAAAATATTTTTCATATCTGCTTGGTATTTCCAAAGATTAGCGTGTTCAAACAAACAAATTCTTTCGCTTTATCTTATATATAAAATTCTTCACAATGTTAGTTACCATACTCCTCCGAAACGGCTTGACCGATTTTAATGAAATTTTATGTGCATATTCAGTAGGTCTGAGAATCGGCTACTATTTAATTTTCATAGACCTAAGTGATAAGGATGGTCCACCCCAAATTTATTTATTTTATTTTTTGGACAAATTTTATTATTATGTATTATTTTTTTATGATGTGGCATTAAAAAATACATACAACCCTAAAGTTTCACCCTTCTACCATCAACCTAACCTACCTTCTCACCATGGAGATGGAGCGTGTAATAAACACACGACTCCATCCTGGCATAGCTAGAGAATCACAACTTCATGAGCGACCGTCAATACGCCTTCTGTCACGGTCGTTGGATTAGTGGTCTTCACTAGAAGTGTGTCGTGTAAGATACAGTAGTATCTTAGTGTATTATTCCTGTCGGTGTGTGCTGTATTTCAATTCTATATAAAAGCTCGTAATATTTCTTATATTTTCATTAGTGGTTTCGCGCGCAATCGTTAAACAAGTACTCAAGTTCGAAACTTTACTTACATATTTGTAAAAACTAAACCATGTCGGAAGCAAAAAAGAAGAGACGGCAAGACAGTGCAGAATATATTAAATATAGATTCATAGAAAATTCCACAAATCCATCTTTGCCTTTGTGCCTTCTTTGTTTAAAAACATTTTCAAACGAAGCGATGAAGCCTTCAAGATCATTTAAATAAAATGCATCCAAATAAGAAGGACAAAATGTAGCCTATTTTCAAGACCTGGGGAAGAAGCATAATGCTCAGCCAAGTGTTCCAAAACTTTTTTTGGCGGTTGAACCCATCCATTTTCTACCGTGCAGGACGACGACGCACTATTTTCACATCTTTCAAGTACTCTGACAATGTATTTCGTTTCATTCATTTCGTTTTTTATATTTTGATTATATAACGCTAACAAAAATTTTGTGTCGTCTATTTTATCGGAAATGTCTTTTATAATAATACGCGGTCGGCGTCCTTTGGGCTTTTCGAGTTTAAATCCAGCCGATTTAATAATGCCTTCTACGGATTGTAGTTTCCGAATTTGAGCATCATTCGACACACGTAAAACTACACCCGATTTGGCAGTTTTCTTAACCCCTACAATTTGAAAACCATCATCGGACGGCTTGATGGTTTTCATGAGAGCCTAATTCGTAGCTTCGGACATTTTGAATTCCGCGGATCGTGTCTCTGTGGGATATGCCACAAAGCAAGGCGTTCGCGAGTTTGAACGCGTTTAATTTGCTTGGGCAGACGGAAGTTTCAGTTTATCTAAGTATGATTCACCGGTTTTAATCACGGGTGCTACAGGGTTATTTTTTTGCTTCTAATTTGAATGCTAGCAAATCTCTTTCTATTACGACAAGCTTCTTTTCAGTTGTGGCTGTCTTTATGGCCATCATAGACACTAGAAAAGTAACCCACTGAGTCATATCCATTGATACTGATCTATGAGTGTCACCAATACGAGAGGTCAGTCCGTTAACAATTTTGTTAATTTTCGCTAAACATATAACGATTCGCGGACGAAGTCGATATTGTCAACTTTCGAGTCTACAACTTTAAGCAAGCGTTTACGACTTAAATTGGCCATATTTTCAAAGCTTTGACGACCGCTGTAGTCGTTTCAGGTGACATTACATGTAGTTGCGGGCGGCGAGCGCGGCGTCAAGTTGCTACGGCCAAAAACTGTAGTCCAGGATCGTCGGAATTGCTCGACATTTTATAATAACAACTAACAATACATTGTAAAGTTTGTTGTTGAGTGGCCAGCCTTTTTTGGCATAGGTATTTAAAAAACAAATTATAAAATAACTACCGGTGAACGAATGTGAATGTGTTTAAGTGTGTGTAAGTATTACAGTCCTGCGATACATTAAATACGTTTTGTTCCTACCCTTATTATACCTATATGTTTTTTTTTTAATAATAAAAAGAAAATGAGTAAATAGTTATCCCATTTGCTTGCACTGCAGGGATAGTAATAGTATATAGTAATAAGTAGTAATAGTAATTTTCTCAGTTAAAAAATACACCCGCCACTCTGATATCAGGCTGGCGACTCGTTATCTTATTGTAATAACTATAGTTATAGAATTACTGTTTTTTAACCTACACCCGCCATCCTGTGTACACAACACATCAGCATTGCTATCAGTAAGCTTTTTTATTTTTTTTAGATTTTATATTTTTTTTAACTTTTCGTAATTTAGTTATAATTATTTAAAGTTTGTAGTATGTACCTAGATTTACTAATATACATGAAATAAAAACCTTATTTTTAATGCGCTAACAATTATCACTGCTCAGTTCCGGAACACATTCCTTACCATCGCCAAGAATAAGTAGGATACTTGATACAGAGATCTCAAGCGATGAAGTTCCAAAGGCACCTGAAGGTCAAACTGGCGTCCAAAAAATTGATGTGCTCCGCAGAAAACAATACTTCAGCTGTCGGTAAAGACTTATGCTTAACTAGTTAACGCTGCGCAGTTGTACTGGAAGCGATCTTAGGCTACAGTAACCGTATCAGGTGATCTAAGCCGTATGCTGTTTGCCTACCAACGTACTATAAAAAACTTATAAAAGCCTCAAGTGAAACTACACATGGAATATACTGTGGCTACCTTCAGGCGGGATCACCTAAATACCGACACTTGGTCTTAGGTTAGGTTAAAAGATAAACTCTTCGATCTATCGAATGTTTTCGGTATAATGAGACTATTTCATTTACCGATTATGTAATGCGGATTGAGTTTAAGATGTTATAAACTTATTTTTCTACACTGATGGGAAACTGGAGTTCATTGTCACCCATTAGACCTGTACACTGAAGTTTTACCGGTAGACTATTATTTCATTTGTACATTTATTTGTATCTTCATGGATTTTGTTAAATTTTTGTTCTCATCACAAGGTTTTAGAGCTACAATCACAGAGGAAATGATTTCGGATCCATTTTGAATAACCTACATATTCCAAATATGTAGCTCCGTAGCCAAACTCTATGGAGGGTTGTAGTGTTCATGTGTGCAGTCACTAGTAAGCTTCTAAGAAGTTGCTGTGTTAGCCGCACAGAAGTAGAATTGCGCGAGTAATACTTAATGTATTGCAAGCGTTCATAGACTATGGTAACCAATTTACATCAGGTGGGCCGTATGCTTGTACGCCTCCTGACGTTGCATTAAAAAAAGCTACATGCCCTTTTTAAAACTTTTATAGTATTTTACTATTTAATATTTTTAGTACAAAAAGTAACCCTAACGGGCTAGTCACCCGATCTGTATGTAAACCATACAAAAATAAATATAGGTAGGTATATGAGCATCAACACTTTATTTTTGAAAAATGTTTGCTTGTTACATTGAAATCATAAAAATATCTCATTACCATGCATTAAACCAATTTTATTTATACATTAGAATATTACAATTCTTTTTTGTATTTCTTTTTTTTTTTGCAATAGCGACAATGACATTTTAAGTAAAAAATAAAACATTACTAAACGCTACTGTCCTGCAGTATTCTAAATAATTATATAAATATAGATTTTTTTTTTGTAATCTAATCATTAATAGATTAATTTAAGTCTAAAGCAAAAATAATAACTTTCAGATTGAAAAAAGACACTTTTAAAAGTCTATTGCAGTGCCGATATAGCTTAACTCTAGATATTACTTGCACTCAACAGTAAACATGCACTAAGTATTTAACAAATTCGTCAAATCCGTATTTTGTATTACAATAGCAAAGTCTGCAGACACCAAATCTCTGACATGTACATTCTCATAGGACACACCGCAAAAATTACTACTGCGGTTCCATCATGAATGTATATTACATCCTATTTATAAAGAGGCCCGTGGCGCTCTAAAACGATGGCACAAATATATTGATATATTTCGTTCACTTCTGTGTCATTGCTGTCATTAAGGCATTCTTCAACTTGACGGTCATTTCTTCTAAAACGCTAGCCCTCACTCTAAGTTTCTTGTTTTGCTCTTCCAGTTCGTCGGCTTGTTGTTCCATTTGTAATTCCTTAAGTTTTCTATTCATTCTAGACCTTTTAGATGCTTCGTTATTTTTGTCTCTCAATTCTCTATATTTCAACTCCTGTGTAGATACATTAGACGCGTTATCGTCGACACTCCCTACTGAAGAAAATGTGCTTTCTCTTCTCTCTTTAGGAGGACGACCTCTGCGCGGAGGCTTCTGTGAATTAATGATGTCCTTAATTTCTTTGATGTTTGATCTTATTTTTTTTCTTGGCTTCCTTGCAGGTGGTGTGTAGGTTTCATCGGAATCTTCGCTGACGCGCCGTTTCCGTCGACCGGAATGTGACCTTACATCGTCGCATTCGGAATCAATGTAAGGTTCCTCCCTAGGTGTGACGGGCTCGTAATCAGGTGGCGGCGGCGGTGGCGATGTCTTAAGTTCACATGTGTCAAAGGTGACAACTCCTACTTCTTCAGGGGGCCATTCTTTTGGTGGTACCTGAAACAATAATAAAAATAATTTATTTCACTAATATTCCTACTTAGTTACAGATGTAAGTTTGTTAACGATTTATTTTATCTCATGAAGAGTTACTAGCAGTTATTTGTTTTTTAACTAATACCTTTAAATAATTTTTGTAACTAGTTTCCAATTAAAAAGATAAATACAGCTAATTGCTGGATAATTGGAAAAGATATTACTATTCATTCGGTGTTTTCTAACATAATAAACAAAATAGTAAATTTACCAAGTCCAAAATAGTAGATTTTTCCTTCTCCAGTTGGACCACGTAGTTGACTACATCCGGTGTACTGATGTCGGGTCCACTCGAAGCAGAAGCTGCCATCAAGTCCACAGATAGACCCACGGGGTGTGTTCTCACCCCTGCCTGATGTAATACCCCACCCTTGCCTCGCTGTTCTAGTATAAATTCCGATATAACCACATTATTATTTTCCACATCTCGAGGCATCACTGACACGAATTTTAAATCATCCTGATTGAGAGAATCTTCTTGATGAATAAAGGGCGTAGAGTGTGTTGTGTTCTGATGTTTAGAGTATTGTGTTGTATGTGTGTGCGACCAATCGAATGAGTTCGTAACTGGCCACAAACTTTCCACCCCGTAATTCTCGGAATCTCCTAATACAACTGGCAAGTCTAGTATGTTCTGGAATTGTTCGGGAGATTCAATTTTACTGAACTCTTGCGGGTACAAGAATTCATCAAATTTCGAGAACCCGTCTGCGGCGTTCGGGGAGAGCAGATCTTTAGGTGTACTTGTACCATAAAAGCTTGTCTGCGCAAGCGGGGACTTTGCATCCCAACCTTGTGGCGAAGACAGTGTGTTCGTTGTGTCAAATGTGTTGGCCCTTTCTTCAGTTTTCTTGACTGCTGCATCTGAGGAAAAAAATATTGTTACTTAATATAAATTTTAGTCATTGCTACAATAAGCACTCTATTTCTACAGACGACCACATAGACCGATATAGAGAAGTCCTCAGATATACTTTAATCTAAAGGATGAAATTTGGAATTAAGAAATTGGATGAAGAATTATAATGTCGACATAGTTCTTTGAGTTGGTCGGTGAGTGAAGTAGTCCAGTAACATTTACTGACTCGGCAAAGTCACCACAGTTATTGAAAAGCATAGGGAAGGCATTATACATTAGAAAGTCACACAGTGTTAGCCTTTGTCTATGTTCGGCAAATCCGACTATTATTTCTTACTTCCATGGTTCCATTCTACCTGTGAGTCTTAGGTACGGTTAGAATTGAGACACGGATATCATTCAATACACGGCACACAGAGGAATACGAAAATAGCTAGATGTGGATCACGAGTTGCGCTACCTCGCCCTTAAAAGACCTACTATTAAAAAATTTACTGCCGTCCGATCTGACACCTAAAACCAGTCTTCTTGGACGCTACGTAGTTTTCTGATTTTTAGAGATACCAAACGCTAGCTGCATCCTGTAATGACTAGTAAGATTGATTGTTATCCCTACAGATGTAATTATCTCGATAATACTTACCAGTGGTCTGTACATGATCGGCCCTGGCGGGAGCGCAGGACCAGCCCAGATCTTGGAAGAACTCGTAGTCCGATTCCGGAAACATTGTGCTCTCGAATAAAGGCTCCGGTTTCAAATATTCCTGAAAATAGATTTATTTTATATTAGTATTAATTCAGGTGGTGCTACTGAATACTAAGGATAGACTTATTGTTAATAAATAAGCGTATTATATTTATTACTCACGGCAGCCGGGGATCTTCCTTACCTCGGAATAGCTGGTGGTGGCCACTGGCGAAAACGGCGTTGTTTCCGAGTTTCCGTTGGCCGTTGGTCCGGTCAGGTCGTTCACGGGCATGTTCTTGCTTGGCTTTAAACGATCTATTTCTACAACTTTCAAGAGATTTCGAGTCTCGAGACTCGTTTGCGAAAAAACCATATCTTTTGGTGTTCGAGTTGCACAGATTTCCGATATCGCCTCCTCGTCTCTGACAGATGAGCTTTTGAGCAACCATTTTGAATAGAACTACAAAAAGAAATGATACGACGTAACATAATGTATAGATTATATTATAAAGCCTGGCATGGAAAGGAGGGTCAGGATAGGAATCTATACATAGGTCTCCACTGATGATCTTCAGAATAGTGGCTGACATGATATACGAAGCAATAATTTATCGGATATGGAAAATATACTGCATGAAAACCGTATTCTCATTCAATTATTTTCCTAAGGAGCAATGAGAAGATGAATGACAGATTAGAAAATTTGTAAACTACAAATAATATTGAGTTATGAATGTTTCTCCCTTTTACCATATCTTTGTATTAATATGTAAATGGACGTGAGAAAATGAAAGAAACTAATATATAAAGAATGTGATTCATGCGCTGCATATATACTATGTTATATAAAATACAACACATATATACATGATTATTACTTTGCATATTTTATAGTCGTCACAAAATGACGAACCCAATTGATATGACAATATAGATTTAGAGCTCATTTTTATCAGATAAGTATTTGTTTAATTAATAATTATTATTCTGTCTGATATAAAATTCTATCCACAACCTGCAAGCACCATTCAAATCCAAACCTGTTGTTGAAAACAAGTAGAAATGATAATTGCATTCTATCGAAATTGCTAACTTGAACCACTGGTTTTATCACTCGATACATCTCGAGAAATTTGTACTTATTAAAAAAACAAAACTAATTTAGTATAAGCTAAACTTAATGATAACTTAATAATGGGTTAATTTATAAACTACATATCTTATTAATATATTAAGTATTTTCTAAGTTCTTAGTGTACTTTGAAATAAGTATATAGCTTACTAGGAGGTAAAATTTAAATAATTTTAAATTACTTAACTAAAATTAAGTACACAATCAGTTACTATGTAACAAACAAGACCCAAGGTTTTGTACAGTTTCGAGTCTCGTAGATTATTTACTTATCTCACACATGGCATACGAGATAACATTACATAGGTACCTCCTTCCATTCGTTTTCTATTAATGGATAGACGGATAACACCGTCAACCATGCAGTAATCACCTAATTGTTTTCTCAACTTTCTAAATTTGATGTAATGGTAGGATGAGCTGTATGATCTTCATGCGAAATGTATGAAGAAAGACCGTGAAATGTGGAATATGATATGATAGCTAACTTCATTTGGATAGAAGGGAAAACAACCGTCGAGACAGATTTTTTTTTTTCGATAAAGGTTATATAGAATGTTGTTTGTCATTTAATTTATATTTGGAGTACTTGGGAGAAGTAATGTATTTATTCGACGGCTTCCATTGCGTCTTCTGCTTCACCACTGTGAACTTCACACCTGTGAACACAAAACGGGTTGCAAAGGGAAATAGGTGAATAATATTACTTACTTTTTCGAACTCTTCCCGAGCTCCTGAAGGAATCTTAACACTTAGGCTTTCAACCAATTAATTTTCGGTGTTGTAGTCCTGCAACAATGAAAATAAAAACAATTTATTAACGAATTTTTTTTTCTCTTTTTAAACAACGTCGGGAGGCATACAAGCATACGGCCCACCTGATGTAAAGCGGTTACCGTAGCCTATGAACGCTTGTTGCGCACGCACGGAACGCACGATGCCTCCTCTGCTGCTCACACAGCAATTTCTTCGGAGCTTACTGGTGAACTAATTTACACGCAGGAACACAATAACCCTCTATGGAGTTGTTATTGGCTGCGGTTTTCTGTGAGGTGGACGTACTTCCCCAGACGGGCTGCTTCGATGCCCCATACCTCTCTTAAAATATTTTTAGCTAAGTATAGTAAAATCAATGTTATGGATGTAAGTATATGGTCAGGTGGAATTGTATTGTACACCTAATGTTCATTGGAAATCAATTTTCAATACTTAAGACTTATTGAGAGCTCGATGGCGTCGTTGCGTGCGTCTTTCTAATCGAACACGCAGGTTAAGCAACGTTTACCGCAGCCTGTCTATGGATGGGTTTATCTATCTCGAGTTTCTCCGTAATACGGAGGGCACGTTAAGCCGGTTGGTTTCGGTCCCGGCTGTTGTCCATAGATGACAGTCGTGCTAAGTCAGTGGCCCTCGGGCGGCTTGAAAACACTGGCCTCCGCCAATCCGTATTTGAAGCAGCGTGGCGGAGTATGCTATAAACCCCTTCGGTTGAAGGGAGACCCGTATCCCTGCAGTGGGATGAGTAAGGGTTGACGTAGTACCTACGAATTATTATAAAACGATGACTAGTTACCAATGCACTAAACGGCCACCCAAAAATATAATTATTAACATTGCTGTATTAATAATATATCCGCCTTACGTTCGCATCATATTATAGGTATTATTTTTTCATAGCAGGTAGTAACATTAGGCTACTCAAGTATTAATCTATTGATAGCGAAGTTATCAAGCCAATCGATAACGTCAATCTACATGAAAGAGATATAAAATATATTCACTTGTACTGAATCCTACGCAAATACATACATATCCAAGATATATGTGATATATATATAGGTACGTGATCTTTCAATAGATATAATTAAACACCTCGACATCATAACTTGAAATGTAATGGTTTTCCAGTAACATATTTTACGTAAAAACACGATGACCTACGAGTTGTAATCATGGTTTGTCGCAATTAATTATATACATAACTTTAGGCTAAACACAATAACCGTGACTGAATAAATAACAGAAACAGCTAGAGGTAATTAATGACTTCATCTGATAATGAAACTACGTCAGCAAAATGAGAACAGGCATCGATTTCAATGTCTTCGGATTTATTTCAACGTTGGCTGCATTAAATAATATCTCAGTTTCATTAAATCGTCGATCACTGGACGGACTACTTGATAGAAAAAATAGAAATCAGATTTAAAATTCATTCAAACAACGTTGTTATGCGCGAACAAAGTAATCAAGGTAAGAATCTAAATTTAGTTCTATAATCTGAGCGCTAGACATGAAATTTTGGTTCGCGAAGGGTAGCGCTCACACTAATTTAATGATTTTATTCAAAATCATATTGGTTATGGACCTTGGCCCAGCTTACGATAGAAACGTGGGTAAAAATGAGGTGAGTAATGAAGTTATGTTAACACATTCAAATATGAATACTGACGTTAAAGGAATAGAGATCAATATCGTAGCATAAATGGCTCCCTCTCGTTTCGAGCAAGTTCCGACTCGAATCAACCACTCGCAACGTGACCGCGCCATGCCGTACCTTGTGCGGCGCTTATCTTCTCTGTGCGACGCATTTTAGTCGAATGACACTATTATTCAATTTAGGTTATCAAAACAGGTGAAAGACATCTTTTTAATATAACATCGGGGCATACAAAAGCATGCGGCTCACCTAATACGAAGTGGCTTCCAGTCTTTGTACGCTCGGAATACAAGAATCTATCGCACGAATGTACACCTACTGCTAACTCTTTTAGGACTTAACTAGTAACCTCTCACTTGCAGGAATATTACAAACCTACACGGAGCTGTTAGTTGGCTGCGATATTATTTTACGGTGAAGACACTTCTCCAGTCTGCTGCTTAGATCCGCCCTACGGCTGTTTATGTTTCTAATACTAGAAACGTTCAAAATATGAACGATACAATATATACCCGAACCTACCTGGTATTGGCGCACCGCAGCAGCCTCATTAAATCGCCTACCTACCAACATATGCTCGTATGCTCCCCGATATATAAAAAATACATCGTCGTACATAACATACAGTTAATATTCATTAAATTTTTACTTGCTACGTAATCATAGTCTTATACTTTTCATTGTTAAGTCCAGTTTTAGTTTTATGACTCCGTAACTAATAAGTATTGTAGAACTTAACTTACCCAGTTACAAAACATATACAGTAACGTCTCCAGTCGCAATAGATCACTATTAACTCGCGAAAAGGGGAAATAACTAAACAAATAAACGTTAAACCCGCTTTGGGCGAGATAGCGTGTCAAGTTTAGTGACTTGTGCAATTAATTTCAATATATCAGTAAACGAACGTGTACGCGTGCGAACACCGCGAATTCCGAAAATATTGTGCAATTTTCGCTTCACAGCCGGCGATACAGTTTTCCTCGATCCCCACCATTCGACAAATTACATTCTAAAAATAGCCAAACCGCTCCGCCATTGGTCGTTTTATATGACGTCAACTGTTTCGGCCAATAGTGTAATCGCAATTACGAAAGTCACGAGACGTAGCACAGAGGCTAGTATATCTATACAATTTATGGATGTATACTCGTATACATACTCGAATACAACATGTAAGTAGGTACGTTACGAAAGTGTGCGTCGGGGATTTACACCGCTCAAAAGTGCGGCGCGGAATAATGTTGTTTTTCTCTTAGGTGACTCACAGACAACTAATTATGATAGGAGATTATGTGTACTTTTATGTTTGCCTAAATTGTAGCCGTGTAGTCCATCCACACCATTAGCTACATACATAGTTACTTTTGTAAATAGGATAAATATATCCAATAAGGATAATTCTCTCATTTTTCCCCGAGACGCGTTCATGAATGGATTTTATGTTGTATCCAGAAATTACTTTTAAGGAAGATTTGCATTTCATCTACGTAGTACGTAGAGAATTTAGCACGCGCGAGGCATGTGCGTCTTCATTCAAATGACAAAGGCTCGTATTAGTTTGTTTACAGAAAGAAAGTCGAGATTAGTTATGTTTACAGTTATCTACCTAACGCGCTGAGGTGCGCAATAACAAGTTTGTACACGTTTGTACAAGTCCATTGACTGCCAGAGTGGTACTTATCTGTGAGGTGCGCTGCGGACTGAATATGAATATTGTAAATAATTTACAAATAGACAGTTCAATTTGTTTGTAGTGGACGATGTACTCCACCTTCATGATACATGGGGCACACTAAAAGTTTTGCACTTCTAGCTAATCGGAACTATTTGAATTTCGAATGTTATATTTTTTGAAACGTTGCAACCTACTAATAAAAAAAAACAATTGGCGGGAAATCATTTGTCAATTGTTTTTTATCACACATCAAAGTTCTACGTACGCAACGAAAATGGAATTGAGTCGAAAAGATTTTAGAGCGATGATTTTTTATGATTTTAAAAGTTCTCTCTCTCCGCAAGACTGTGCTGCTCGTCTTCAAAATGCTGAATTTGAGAGAGGTCGAGTTTCTTTACATGACGAATTTCGTGAAGGGCGGCCTTCAACTGCCGTCAACGTAAATAATGTGGCTACTGTTAAGCGGGTAATTGAAAAAAACCCGCGGATTACCTATGAGACAATTCGAGAACTATTGGGGATTGGTATGAGCCAAATTCAGAAAATTTTACACGAAGAATTGAAAGTTCGGAAACTTTGTTGTCGTTGGATCCCTCATGAACTGACAGCGGAGCAGAAGCGGGCTCGCGTGGAATGGTGCTCACAGATGCTACTGAAGTACGACCACGGACATTCTAATGCTGTTTATGACATTGTCACAGGAGACGAAACGTGGATTTATTGTTTTGAAGTCGAAAAAAAAACAGCAATCTTGTGAATGGGTGTTTGAAAATGAGAACAGGCCAACAAAAGTGAGGCAGGCGAGAAAGGTTGGTAAAAAAATGATCGCGTTTTTTTTCTCAGCTACGGGTCCCATCTGCACAATAGCACTTGAAGATCAAAAGAGTATTAATGCCGAGTGGTATTCTACCATTTGTTTACCCAGGGTGTTAGAAAAAGTTCGCGAAAGACGACCAAAAAGCCGCGTTCTCCTACATCATGACAACGCTTCTTCACACACAGCCAACAAAACAAAGTCATTTTTAACTTCCGAAAAAGTACAATTCGTTACCCATCCTGCGCATAGCCCCGACCTAGCACCCTGTGATTTCTGTATTTTCCCCAAAATCAAAGATTTGATGAGAGGTTTCACTTTTACCAACTCCGAATAGGCAGTGATAGCGTTCAATCAGCACGTAGAAAACATGCGTTCAGATCTGTGGTCCTCCTGTTTTAAAAAATGGTTCGATCGCATGAAAAATGTTTAAAATGTAAAGGAGAGTATTTTGAAAAGCAATAAACATAATAATTTGGTTATAACATGTTGTTTTTTTAAGTTACGCAAAACTTATAGTGTGACCTACGTATAATGCTGTGCGTATCTTCACACAAAGTTCCTTTTGGGCAGGCAGAGAAAACAGAGGACCACATGACTCGGACGGAACTACCACACCTCACGCGCTTCTTTACATTCATAGGCCTTATACACACTTGCCAGTTTCTAGGACTGACATCAACAGTCAATCCTAGAAACTGGCAAGCGTGTATCGGAGACCAACTTGGTCATGGCAGGTGAGACCTGGCCTTCCTCGGCTCCTACGTCCTTCCACTTTCGCGCTGTGTATGTTGTACTGTTGAACATTTTCTCTCATTTATATTTAAAATTCTATAATGCAAATCCATAATTTGTACTTGAAAATTGTGACTAAAACAAAAAAAAATCTGACACGGATGGTTGCAATATACAGCGAAGTGCACTTCAAGCTTTACACTTTTCTTTCGCCTTCGTGCCGATGTTGTGTACATGCATAATAAGCATGACAATCGCACTTTTAGTGTCAAGCTTGATCTGCCCTTAATTGTACAAACTGACCGTTTCAGATATCTTCATTACACTCTACAAAGCTTTAATCCGTTTAATTCATATTGATAACATGATGATTGCTAACCTACCTTACTATAGGTACAAAACATCGATGATACGAAATAATTATCTGTAGTCACACTACTAGTATGACTTCTTGGTCTGACTTTGTATTGATTCGGGGCCTTAAACTTTAAATAATAACATATTTAAGATTTTTTATACAATATCGGGAGGCATACAGCTTCCATAATATAAGCTTCCAGCTTATATAAACTGTAACTGGTTTAGTAGCCGCGAACGCTTGCAAAACCAGGAGTATCGCTCGTACGTTGTCATTCCTAAGGTCATCAACAACTCCGCAGTATAGTTAATAAATTCAGGCGTTATTTTGCGAAAGTCAAATTTGCATGCAATTTGATCTAACCTGCTTTGTGTGCTTCCGCCACCAATTAGTTCATGCGGCCTTGCACTTACTAACAGTAGTGGGTGGGTGCCGGCCGGCGCTAGGCCGCAGTAATTGGTAACATCGCTCACTCACAAAAATATACAACCTCCAGTGAGCTGTGATTTTCTGTAAAGTAAAACTACACCAGTCGCAATATTTACTAAATATGATCGTGCCCTTCCACTCTGTAAGCGCAGGTGAGGTTGGTTTGAAATACTTAACTAAGTACTTATTAGGAATTGTGAAAATTAGGGATTAGATATAATAAACAAAATGAAAAAAATAATGAAAATGAAAAAAATATTTATTTCACACATAAAAATAATAGGAGTATTAGCTAGATTATCGTTGCTTTCGCACAAAATAAACTGAAAATCTTGAGGAATTCTTCAGATTACATACATACTCGTAGTAAGCCTTATCCAGTATAAATTTCTTAGAAGTTTTACTAATTCATGGAACCAAAAATAAGAAATATTAAATATATACCTAGTCAGGTCATAAGTTCTGTCAAAAACTTTTGATGTAATTAATGGTACACTTTTTAATAATTATATAAAAGTTATATGAAATGAAAGGTAATTAAATGTAGAATAAAATTTTATTTACATTATTCGAAATGACCTCCTCCATTTTGAATACTTTCCCTTAATCGACACGGCCAGTCATCGATCGCAATATGCATCACATTTATATCTACTTCTGCCGCTGCTTTGACTAGAGATGCTCGGAGAGGCTCCAAATTCTGATGAGGTTTAGCGCACACTTTCTCCTCCAAACGTAGCCATATCTTGTAATCCAGTGGGTTTAGGAGGGCCAGTCTTCATGCCCGATGAAGTCTATTCCACGGGCGGTCAACCAGTTTTGAGTACTTCGGGTCTTATGAGCGGTATTTTGGTAAACCACGGCACTGGTTTTCACACCCTTTTGACAGAAAAACACCTCAGTTAAGCCTGAATATGAGACTCCAAGACAAACCATGATTGATGAAGGATAATGCCCTCGCTGGACCCTCGGAATACGCGTGCTCGCTTCTTCACAACAGTGGGCATACACCTTATCATTTTGTTTGTTGTAACTTTCTTAGATGGTAAAAACTTTTTCATTCGAAAACAAAATTTCGCTGTATTTTTTTCCCGCGTACCACCGTAACAAAGCGCGGGATCTTTCCATCCAAATTTTTTTCAAACGCTCGTTCACAAAATATCCGCTTGTTTTACGATAAGCTCGTAGTCCCAGGTCTTCATTTAACACTCTTTTGACAGTGGTTCTGCGTAATTCCATCTGAAGAGCTAAGATTTTTTTGTTTACGCACCGGATTTCTTTGGATTCGCGCCTTCACTGCTTTGATGACCGCTGGTGTCCTAACTGTACGAGGGCTCTCCTCTTACGATCTTCGAAGCTTGAATCTTTAGTATATCGTTTAATGGTGCGATAAATAAACCGTAGTGTTATTTTAAATTTTTGTAGAATGTTGAAAATCTCTTTTGGAGCGTAACCACTGCGGTACAACTCCACTCTATATTTGAAAATGAATGAAAATGAATTTATTTGTTATTTTCGGCAAGCGGGAACGTTCTATTTTTAAAATATCTAAGTCAAAGTATTTCTGGCCAGTATTTCAAAATTAAAATAATAAGGTTTTGACAGAACTTACATATTACCCGACTTATATTATTATTTACTTATGACTTATATTGAAGTTAGATTCAGCAAAAAGCGTTAATTTATTATTATTTAATTACAAATCAGTTTTTTATCCATCCATAAATGATAAAATTATTACAGTCGATCAGGGTAACTTAAGCCTTCAATATAAAATTGGCCCAAAATTTCAAATGCATATTATAGATTTTTTTTTGCTATGATTTTATGTATTTCAAACTAGATTTGTAAACATCGATTCTAATATATCTTCGTAAATACTCAGATTCTGCCAAATAATTGACATCTATCATTGTAGAGACGTCAGTTGCTTTTTTCTGTGGTGTGAATAGAGCGGTTTGTTACGAAAGCGCCAAAAAGTTGTCTGCTGTGTTGTCATTTGAATACTTAAGGAGGCAAGTGTTATTTCAAAGTGTCTCATATGTGTCTATCTATCATTTCTTTTAAAAATTACGAGAGTTAATTAGCTAATTCCCATGATATTGCCATAAATATTGAACAGGCAAATTATTACCGGTGAATAAGGGTAACTTGAGCCCGGGCCAAAGTTCAAAAATCTCAAAATATTGGGAGGAGATATATTCGATAAGTGTGAAGAAAAGGGTAGAGGAAGGAGACATAACACATGAAGAAGAATATGGTTTGGATATAACACAGTAGGTTTTTTTTCCATAGAGACATACGAAGTACATGACGGTAGACTGGAACTTCAGATGATTGGTGATAATGTGATAAAGGCCGTGGCTCAGTTTTGTATAATGAAAGATACAAATATCATACGAATGCTGAATGACACTAATATTCAAAGAAAGAAAGGTATTTTATCATATAAGACGAGTTCCTGGCCATGGAATGGAATGGAAATTTTTCAAAGTTTAACCCCGTGATATGTAGGAGTAAATAAAATTTTAATTATTTTGATACTTTTTTCATTGTCTTAGCTACATGGTAAGTCAGTAAATAAGTTAAAAATGTATTGTTGACCAAAAAAATAAGATTGAATAAAAACTGTGTTGATTTTCCTATGGCAACAATTTATTTACCCATTTTAGTACTAATAAATGAAAAGGAATGTATACATAATTATTGTCTATGGCTCTCAGCTGTAGTTTTTATGGTAAATATGCAGGCCAATGTTAGCAAAATGCTTTAAATAAAATAAAATAAGCAAAAACAACCTACAATTGGGACCTGGGCCAATCCAAGCCCAACTCACAATCTAACATTGGCCCAGTGGTTAAATAGATTTTTTGAAACTATTTTCCTAAGATTATTGGTAAATGAGTAATTTTTTTGGAAGTAGGCTACATAAAGCCACCATAATAAGTGTATCTTTTTGAGTAACGTATTATTTTAAACATTGGTCTAACTTTTTATGTGCAAACTGGGCCAAAGATAGCCAGATTGACTGTACAATGAAGATGAAAAAAATATTTATTTCAGACATAAAAATAATAGGAATATTAGCTTGATAATCGTTGCTTTCGCACAAAATAAACCGAAAATCTTGAGGAATTCTTCAGATTACATACATACTCGTAGTAAAACTTATCCAGTATAGATTTCTTAGAAGTTTTACTAATTCATGCAACCAAAAATAAGAAATATTAAATATATATAGTAGTAAATATTGAAGAATATATTAGATTTAGCAAAATGCGTTAAATTATTATTATTAAATTACAGATCTGTTTTTTTTTTATTCATCCATAAATGATAAATTTATAGATATAGTTATCTTTTTCAAGCACAATAAGAATGTAAATTATAGAAAGTTGATACAAAGATCAACGTTTGTAAAAAAATATTTTTTAATTACTTATGACTTTAAAGTGCTCGAGAACTAACTTTTATGTTGAATCAAAACTCTTTTCGGACTATATATTAAAAGGACAAGCCACGCGCTGTTAATCTTATGTATGGGCAGATTTACTTTGTGGAAATGTGTACTATGTAACAGAGGATTGTGAAAGGTGTGACTCGAGAAAGTTGTGTAGATTACTCCACACTATTTATTTTTAGGTTGTCAATTAGATATTACAACAGATGATGTGGATATAATAATATTGCTTTATATCAACTATTTTATATCAACAAGCCTTTCTATTTTACTAAGGCAATTCTAACAATAAAATTCTAGTTCTAAGTAAACTTGCAGTTTTTTGTACCTTTTTCACACCTAGTTTCATTGTATTTTAATAACGACTTTATTTTTTATAGAATGTATTCTTTCAACCGTCTGTCAAACATAACAAGATTAAGTTTACATTGTTATCAATCTTTTGGAGTCTGAAACTTTTTCTAAATCACTGTTTGGCCTGCCTATCGGAATACATCGTCCGAAATAAACAGGCCGAATTGTCATGATTGTGTTGTGTCCATTGTACCAAGAATTCCATTACTTTAAAAGAGCAAATAGCAAATCCTGTATACAAATAAATATATATCGCGTATCTCGGAAACGGCTATAACGATTTGGGTCAAGTTTTGTATTTGTATAATGTTTCCTTTTTAAGTTTATATGTATAGGTGTCTTGACAATTCAAATTTTGTGTTTAATTTAGATAATGTTTTGCTTTCTTCCTGTAAAGTTCCCTCAGTCGTTCAGGTATTAATTATTAAACTTCGACATGCTCCAACAGTGATTTCTTTTTTACATTTCATAAAATATAATCGTCGTTCAACTTATGGAATACATAAAACTTGCCACGTTGTACCTTTGGACGTAACTATTGTTGTAGTCATACAACAAAAACTTTGTGATAATGATGCAATGAGTTTATGATGTCATGTCATACTCATGAGTCATCCTGACATTGAACTAAGTTGAATAACCTTATTTTTAAAATTGGTTAAACTAAATTATCACCAGATCTTAGTAACCGAATTGATTTTATTCATTCAATGGAATAATGAAAAGAACATTATTTGTATTTACCTTGAATTTGATGGAAAATTATAAGTTGCGAGTGTTGTGACACATTAAAAAAAAGAAGCTAAGTTCATCTAATTCGTATCGTTGCTTTATACTATTTGCTTATTGCAGGCTTTGACTTCAGTGAAGTATAGAATGTAATTTTCTCATCATAATAAATCTTCTTGATCATGTGAAGCCCCTGGTACCATTCCATTGGAATTTTGTCGTTGTTATCTCTTTAAAATCACGGGTATTTTTTCGGCCATTTGATAGGCCCAGGATGTGGATCCAACACGTAGAGACCCATTTGAGTAGACTGATGTAACTTAGTACACCCGCCGTAACCCGCTCTAGGAAATATCAATGGAACAATATATACATGAGCAGGTCTCTACATGACTATTTCGAACCTGTCGGTAATTATCAAACCAATAATCCCTCCAAATCTCTACAGCTGATAACGCATTGGTATTGATATGAAATTTTGAATGATTATATTGTCACTGGGCTATTTGTAATGGACAAATATAGAAGAGGTACAAACGCCTGCCATAGTTATCATATCTGATCGCTACTTCCTGCAAGCGGCGACTCACCACTCACTGAATAGACTCCCGAAATGCCAGAGAAAATCGACCGGCGTGAGTGACAGGGGTGTCGAGAAGTATGCTGCGCTTTCTTGGCTATAAGTTTTTCACCCCTGAAGCATATAGCTAGCCAGAACTAAAAGTCCTGCGGGCCTTTCTGCGTTTCGACTCCTACCGATAAAGACACATCGGAGACGAAGCAGTATTCGGGCCATAGTAAAGACATCTGCTTTACAAGACCAAGTTGGGCGTCACTATGAATAATCTATTTATTTTAAGGGGCGCCACATGGACTACTGTTGTCATCTTTCAGTTGGAGCGCCCGAATCAGCTAGATAATTTACTAAGCTCAGAGACGAGCTACGAGTATGAGGGTTGTTGGCGTTCTAATGACACCTAGAAAAACATTGCTTAACTTTGTTCTACGGATTGTAGGAGTAAGGGTTAGTCGTATAGTAATAGCGTGCTTTCGACAAATTCATGTATGATTTGACAAAAAAAAACTGCTTCTGAATTTTTAATTTTAATCGTGTTGTCGTTTTCATGTTTTGTTTCTATTTTATATTTCACAGATGTAAAGCGGCGTCCATGTGGAAGGTGAGGTTGTTGCGAAAATACAGAGCAATCACGTGAAATCACCCTGCGAATCACCTCGCTACATAAATTTATGGAAATTTACTCTATTACATACTGTGATAAATAAAATTCATGATGGCCATACTTATGACAATAAATACGTATTTATACAATACTGTAGCTGATAAGATAAGGCAATCAAATAGCATTACAGCGATAAGAAATATGTATAATTTCCTTTGTAGTTACGTAATTGAGTCGTGGAAGGGAGACGCTACCGCGAAATAGCGCGCGCGACCTTCACCGTTCGCCGCGGCTACATTTCAAAGGACAGACATATCGACCTGTTTAGGAGATTTTAGAGGCGCCATGCAACGTATACAAGCCACCCGCACGGTGCCCCGAGAACGCGTCACGCTGATAGGTCAGGATTTTGATCTATGAGGGTTACCATCAATAACTGTGAAACAAACTGCAAGGGAAAAATAGGTCTAAGTAACCGCGTATCAAGTGGAACGTGTTGATATCTGAACCGACCTTTCTGCGCAGCAGATCCTTAGTAGACAGCTTTTTGCTGCATGGGCTGCCATATTAAAAGAAATCTGCGAAGTATGTAGGTAAAAGTTACCATCTCAAAAACACGTAATAATGGAATGATAAACTAGTTTTGCAAGGAACATAGTATATTCGCCTTGCACGGGAAACTATGTATTTTCTTTTGTACATTTATTTAAGTCTAACTCATAAATGTTAAATACATATATGAGATAAACTCAAACAAAAATGTATTTTGTCACTTAATATTTCAACATGGATGTTATGTCAATGATATTTCTTTCGTTTTCTTATCTATAATAGAACTATGTGGAGGCAATGGTCCGGAAGTCCGGTTTCTGATTTTATGCACACATAACAGCGACATCTGTATTAGAATAGTGGCGATACGATGAAAATAATAATAAATAAATCGGCAAATACTGTCGACGTGACATATTACAGTATTTATTACTATATAATATAAACATAAAGTCATATCTACCACAACCAAATAGCTTAAAATATCATTAAATAGCCGGCAAATAAAAACCACGTTTTTAGTTTAAAAAGATAAGACTAGATGTCTCTGTAATAGAATTTGTTTACAGGTTTCGTATTCTGTATATTAACGTCATCAAGTACATACCTATGTTGTTATTAAATTTTATCATCTTTAAAGGAAAAAAAAAACAAAAATGATAGGCAGTCGATGATACTTGCGCATTAAAACTACACAAACCATGCAATATAATTATGTATAGCTTCGTAGAATAAAATTTGTAGGTTAGTTTTAAAGACTACTGCGCAAAATATAGTACCTAGGTGAAGTAAATAAAAAAAAATGTTTCACAAAAACTAATAGTAAAAAATAGTACTTACATTTTGACGTGTTTTCGAAAAGTCAATGTCATGAACTTCTTTACCATAACCCTTCTCATGCAACAATTGCGATGCCGGTAAGTGATTTGATCATGCAATATATTAATTAGAAAGTCGTCGTCAATAGAATCAATTTTCTGATTGTTATTACGTTGGATGTTCACGCAGACCATGTTAATACGCTTAGTTTTCCAACCCAAGATCTTTCGGATTTTCTTTTACACCAGAAAAATCAGAAGATCAAAATTAAAAGGTCTTTTATTACAAGACCAAATAAAAAATATTACAATTATAGTACCCAAATAACACAATGGTACTTTACTTTTAAACACTTTCGTACAATATTTTAGGAATGCCGAAATCACTTATCAATTTAAAATATCGAGCCTGATGTCATATCAGTGATCCCGTTAAAAGCTCCACGAGTTCAAACTCAGATAACTTTGTACGTCTTATATCAATGAAAACCACTAATGTAATGTTTTTCAGATGCATTGGCAAACTAGACTAGAATGACGAAATAAATGTGACGACGTAATGTGAAATACGTTCCGTTATTTCTGTCTCACAGCATATATGAAAAAAAAAACCTTTGTATTTTTACTTAAATAGCTAAGTTACTGCAAAATATAATTATATGGAAACTGCTCATTATTGTAGGTTATCGCATGATTGGATTTTTAACAGTGTTGTTTATTTAAAAACTTAATAAAAACGCCAGACATGTTGTCCAGTTGTTGCTATTCTGCATATAATGGAACATATAGGGCACATATTTTGTTTGTCTCTTTCTGACATTTGAAACTATCTCTTTCTAATACACAGAAATAAACAAAGTTAACTCTTGATATTAGGGAATAAGCAATATTTTACGTGTATTGTTAGTATATAATTATTACAAACCTCTTAAATTAATAGTGAATGTAGCGATATTTTTAAACTAATTTTTCTATTTGGATGATGCAATATTTCGAGAAATGTAGTGAGAAGGTTTTGGTAGATACTTACATCGTACAGTGTCTAGATAATATATAGAACATTGAAAAATAAAGATCCATTCGAATGCAATACTCAGATTTTGGTAGTCTATTTTGTTTTAATCAAAGTAGCCAATTTTTCTATTCGGTAGATTATGGTAATAGTAGACGTATCTCTCTAACTGTGATTATATTTTCCATGCTTAACTGTTATGTTTTAACTGACTTCAAAAAGAAGATTCTTACGTTCATACTGACGAACAGAAGTTTTACTCGTGTAATGTGTATGTAACAATGACATTTAGCAGCGCAATTGCTGACGAAGTTTTACCTTACGGAAAACTGCAGTCAGATAACTTCTCCCTGGAAAAAAATTCTTGTACATACACGAGTCGCGAAACTGGTGATTCTCTTTGTATACATCGATGTTTGTAATACGTACATATGTTTACGGTAAGCGCTTCAGCACGATCGCGATCGCTCGATCGGCGAAATAAGTACGCTAGTTTGTTACCTGACGTAGTATAAATAAAAAAACTGGCAAATGCGAGTCAAGCTCGTACTCAAAAGGTTCCGTACCGCCCGTAAAGAATGTAAATTGTTATGTTTTGTTATACCACAAACAAGCATATGGCCTGCCTGGTGGTAAACAGTCACCGTAGTCTATGGACATTCGCAACACCCGTTGCCGACACTCTAAAAACCTCTTCACGCCTTTCTTAAACAACCCCATGCTGTAGTCCATTAAAAATTCTCGATTGGGAGCTCATTCCACAACGTGAGAGTTCTCGAAAGAACCTAGAAGAAGAAGCTTCTCTGGAACCGCACAGTACGCGACCATTACGGTTCCAGCGTGTAAGGGGGAATTACCCGCCTTCGACGAACTATTTTTTAGATAGTCTAGTAAAAAGTACGTAAATCAAGTTATGATCGACGTTTTCAGTATTTGTTGTTTTTATAGGTACAGCACATAGAGCATAATACAGAGAAATTGCAAATTCCTGACAAAAAATGACAAATCAGAACTTCCATGAACAAGCATATGGCCCACCTGATGTAAAACGGTTACCGTAGCCTATGAAAGCTTGTAATACATTAAGCAATAGCGGTAACGGAGCGTCTTGTGGAGCACATTCAAACGGCGACTGATATTATACTCCAAAAGATCCATCCATGGTTCCATCGATCTTGTAAGGATGCGTCTGGACGTAAACAGGATTCGTATCGAGGTTGGTTCAATGCTCAGGCGGCTGGTGATTTAAATACCGGTTCACTAAAAAAAGCTACAACGTTGCCTGGTTTTTGAAGAGTTGCATCGCGAAGTGTATGAGTTGCTGGTTGATGATATTTTCCATGATTTAGGAAACTATGGGAGTTATTGCTATAAGCCTGTAGTTGGACGGATCCGAGCAAGCACCCCTTTTAGGGATAGGGTGTACCAAAGCCTCCTTCCATGAGCTGGGAGCCACGCTCAAGCGCATAGGAGTATCGAAAGAGGCGCGTTACAGTGTGTTAGTTTAATGGATAAATATAAAACAATTTAAAATATAAAAAGCTTATTCGAAGTGGTCTCCATTGGCTACCATACAGTCCTTTAAACGTTGAGGCCAGTTATTAATAGAAGCACGCACTCTTTCCATGGGAAAATTCTTCACTGCCAATCGTACGGTTTGTTTTAGGGACTCCAAATTATCATGGCGTTTAGAGCAAGCCGTACTCTCCAAACCATAAACCATAAATCATAATCCAGCGGATTAAGATCGGGACTAGACGACAGCCAATCTTCAGCTCTGATGAAGTCCGAAACGTTCGTTTCCAACCAAGACTGCGTAGACCGAGCGCCGAGTCTTGCTGGAAGGACCATTCTTGGTTATTGAACATGGTGTTGTTAATGGGCTTCACTACCTTCTCAAGAATGGTATCTTGATACACTTGTGCCGATGTTTTGATACCTATTTCACAAAAGTATGGCTCAGTCACTCCTTCATAGCTAATACCCACCAAACCATCACTGAAGTCGGTTAGTGCCTACGTTGCACTCTGTCGACTAATTGGGAAGCTTCCTTAGAGCTTTGAGCATAAATACGGTCATTTTATTTGTTAAAATGTTGCTCAATTATATAAATTTTCTCATCCGTAAACAAAATTTCTCTGTGACCTCGCTTTGCGTACCGCTTCAGTAGTTGTTTCAATTTTACCACCCTATTCTTTTTTAAATTATCAGTTAAGAAATGACCATTACGTCTCTTATAGGCTGCAAGTCCTAAGTCATCTTTTAAAAAACGCGACATGGTTCTAGGTGCTATCTTCATCTCCAGGGATAAAATCTTTTGCTTTCCGACAGGATTTCTTCGAATTCTTTCCCTTACTGCTTTGACTACCTTTTTCGTACGAACACTACCTGGACGACCAGAACTTTTTCTGTCACAAACAGAGGAGGTCTCATTGTACCTATTAATAGCCCGATATACAAACATTTTACTAATACCAAGCGTATGGAGAGTTTTAAAAATTGCATTTGGCTCCATACCTACTTTGTGTAATGCAATCACAGCGATTAGGTTCTCTTTATCACCCCACTCCATTTTAATATCGCAAAATATTGTACAATGTATTGGCGCCAAAATGAGAAAACTTAATGAACAATCATATACTCGTAAAAATGACAGATTCCAAATGTAATATTTTGTTTATTTTTCATTGTAACAGTATTTATGGCCAGACTAAGTATATAGAAATTACCCATACCCAGACCAAGACAAACACACATGTTCATGCACACAAAAGATTGTACTGTGTGGGAATCGAACCCGTTGGTGTCAAATTAGCGTAACAGCGCGTTTCACTGCTGCGCCACCGAGCTCGTCAATTTCTGGCATAGAGCTCTCACACCGTAGGATGGTCGGCGGTATTCCTCCCCGGTCTTCGAGAGTCGAATTGGATGCAAAAAGAGAGCCCGGGAGATAAACTTTCTTCTTTGCAGTATGGGCCAGTGATTCGTCCCCTTTGCTTAACGGAGGAACGACTGACACTGAACTGAACTGACAGAAGTTACCCTGAACAGCTTTGGCGAGAGACCAGAACGCCGAATCCCAGAGGGCAAGCGTACGAGTCTCTCGCCAATTTTGCTAACAAGTTCTGACTTTGCCTTCGCAATGCAACCCTTCAAATACCGGGCAGCGTTGTAGCTTTTTTTTTTTTAGTGAACCGGTATTTAAATCACTAGCCGTCTGAACATTGAACCAACCTCGATACGAATCCTGTTTACGTCGAGACGCATCCTTACAAGATCGACAGAACCATGGGCGGGACTTGCGACCTATGGGCACCCCGGAACTCCATACTCTGCAAAATTACATCAGCGACAGCGTCGCGAGTGAGTGACGTTACCACCTCATAGAAATCTGCAGCCAAACTAAAATTCCATGTTATATGGCTGCATTTTTCCGTGAGGTAATAACGTCACTCACTCGCATGAACACAATAACCCTCCAGGGAATTGTTATTTCGCTGCCGTTATGAGCATATTTTTCGTGACTTAAGAGCGGTTTAGCAGGCAGCTTCAACCTGTTACTTTTGTGTTACAGTATCTTAAAATTTCACTCATCATTTATTCATTACGCGCCTAAAGAAGTATAACTTCGTATTGTCTTAGGTTTCGCGATTGTTACACATTGAATTAAACAATTTTTAACGAAAGTATCGTGTGTTTTATTTATTTTGTTGAACCTGACGTTTCGAACGCTTTGCAGCGTCCGTGGTCGCAGGAAGTTCCTGTCTAATTCCAATAAAACACGCGATACTTCCGTTAAAAATTATTTAATTCAAAGTATAACTTCAATACAATTTCATAATCATTTAATTTTATTTGAATAAATAAGTGAATAAAGCCGCGTTTGAATTAATCCTATTTCGACCATAATTTTTCAAATCACTAAACAGGTATCATGACGTACCTAGATAATTAAAAAAATGTAGTTAATAGATTCAAGCGTTATTTTGCGAAAGTGAAATTTACATGCAATTTGATCTAACCTGCTTTGTGTGCTTCCGCCACCAATTAGGTCATGCGGCCTAGCGCCGTCCGGCACCCACCCACTACTATTAGTACGTGCAACACGCCGACGCTGCCATGGCTGCTCCGGTAGTCTCTGCCTCGGCTGCTGCGGTCGTCCGCCATCTGGAACAGAATCCACATGCCCCCACCACCACCGTCGCTGCCACGATTGGCCTGGTCGTCGCTGCGACACGTGTTTCGCCTCTCCACGAGGCATCATCAAGCGTTGTAGACGTTAATCGTAAGAATAACATGCTACAAGTGACAAATCCAAACAAACAACACAAAGTGTTAGATCAAATTGCATATAAAAAAATGTAGTCAGCTCCTGGTCTATGTACAAAAATAATAAAAAAAAAAACTTTGTATTATAGATCCCTGATGATTTCCCTACAAGGGAAAATTGTTTTGTATATAGATAGACTATGCATTTTTGACGATTGTATAACCTGTAAGCGACATCCCTACGTAGTTAGACGAGCTCGGTGGCCCAGTGGTGGAACGCGCTGTTAGTGCTGTTACGCGACTTTGACACCAACGCTCGTGGGTTCGATTCCCACACAGTACAAACATTTGTGTCCATGAATATGTCTGTTTGTCTTGGTCTGGGTATTTTCTATGTATAATAAGTATGCATTTACAAAAAAAAATGTATTTACGTACTATGCGTTTCAAATGAGAAGATAATCGCGACCGCGGCAACTTCATTCCGTATTCATCAAAAATGTACAGCTAACAACAAAATTTCCATTTCGGGCAGGTTCATACGTGTATGGTAACTTATTGTGTATGTATTCAGAGGCGGCTCTAGCCCATGTAGCGCCCGGGTGCAATTGTTACCCTAGCGCCCTCTGCGATCCAACCTAAAACTAAAAAAAAAAAAAATATGCTACCATAGCAACGTTTCCTCCGTCCTTAGGGCTGTTAAGATGTTTGTGTTTACACCTTAAACTTACATTACAAACAATGAACACAAATATAAAGGTAGATTATGTATGCTGAGTCTCGTCTCGTATCAAGTTTTCCACATCTGTCAAAATTCATTCTAACTGCGACCTTAAAGAAAATTTGCAGAGTTCAATCTTAATTGGGATAATTATGTACATTTGACAGATTCGGAAAGCTTGATGCTAGGCCAATGTAGGTACCTACGCTGGTAAAAACTATTTTTGGGACGGAAGGAGTAAAAAAAAATACAAAACAAGTTATGGTTATTTCAAAAATGTTTAATTTAAAAACTTTATTACAGGCACAAATGTATTGGATGACTGAAATATTGTTATTCTGATGACTTAAATATTATTACAAAAAGTTACCTACCTACTTTCCGAGCTTTTGCATAAGCAAAATCCTTAATTATGTCACTGACATCAATTTTGATTACATAACGATTTTGTCAATCCACTTTGCGACAATGTGGATCTCTTTAATAATCAATATTCAATACAATTACAAATAGGTTTTTAATATTTTTGTATATATGTATGTATATTTTCACGCCAGGTCCCTTGCGGGGTAGGCAGAGAGAACCGAGCACCATAAGATTTAATATTTTTAGTTTAGAAAATTGATCTTTCGCTGTATGGTATGCTACTGTAACTGGCAATGTGAGGTAAATCCTAACTGCTGTCTATTGATGACAAATCAATCCTGATTGACACTGAACTTAAATTATTTGTAAACAAATAGGTACTTTAAAATATCCAACAGTGTACAGTAGTGGATAGAATCATCAATGAACATCAGTAATAAGTAAAAAAAACATAATTACAAAAAAGTTACTTTTCGTGCTTTTGCATTAGCAAAATCCTTAATTATGTCACTGACATCAATTTTGACTTCGTGTTCAATACTTAATAAAGATAAATTTGTCAATCGACTTTGCGACAATGGTGATCTAAGATAGTTTTTAATTATTTTTAGTTTAGAAAATGATCTTTCGCTGTGCTACTGTAACTGGTAATGTGAGGTAAATCCTAAGTGCTGTGGATAGATTTGGGAACACTGAAATTAGATTATTTGCAAACAAATACCTTAAAATATCCAACGGTGTAGTGGAATCATCAATGAACACCGGTAATAATTCGATTTCACTGAAGAGCTCTACCTTATCCACATCTGAAGAGCCAGCATGGCACAGTTTACTTTCTAAATTAGCACAATGTGTTTTTTTTGTGTCTAAATCCAAATTGTTCCACTGTTTTATTTTTTGAAGAAATGAAAATATTATGTTATTTTGATTTAAAAGTTCGACCCGTTCGTCGATCTTACTAATTGCGGTATCTAGTAGGTAGTAGTAAAAATTTACTTTAAATTGTGTTACCAGGTCTGTTATTGGCTCATCCTCCGCCTCATAATCATAAAACCTACGAACGCGAGGGCGGGCAGGTGCGGAAAATTCGGCTGTTGCCTCTACTTCTTCCGCTACTATTTTTGCGCTATTAAGAAATTCCTCAAAAGTAGAATCATTACGAAATTCAGACAAACTTTTTTTTACATGATCAATCATTTTCACCGCTTCCGACAATGCGACGTCTGACTTTTGAAGAGCCTTGCTATACTATATTTAACTATATTTATCTTGCTTAAAATTTCAAACCAAATAAGCAGAGAGCAAATAAATTTAAACGACTTAATTTTTGCCAGTAATGAATATGCCATATTTCTTGAATCCGGATCTTTGTTACTATCGGAATATATAGTAAACAAGGCATCATACACTTTCCCAAGATTAAAACGTAGAGCTTTTACCGCTTCTACTCTGCTCTCCCATCGAGTATTTGACAGTGGTTTTAGACTTAAAGTCGGCACTTCTTTGGCAAGTATTTGCCAACGTGCTGTTGACGCAGAAAAAAAGACATAAATTTCTTGCACAATTGAAAAGAAATTAACAATTTCTAATGAACTTTTGACAGCGTCATTCACTACCAAATTTAGGCTGTGTGCTGCACAAGGTACATAAAATGCGCGCGGGTTTAAGTCTAAAATGCGTTTTTGAAGACCTATATTTTTCCCTTTCATGTTTGCACCATTATCGTAACCTTGACCGCGCATATCTTGTACATTAATTTCGTTTGAGGTTAAAAAGTGTAACAAAAAATCAGTTAAGCCCTGACCAGTAGTATTTGTAATAGGAAAAAAACCCAGAAAGTGTTCTTTTATTTCAGCTTTGTTATTTTTAACATTTAAGAGGACGTACCGTACGACAACCGATATTTGTTCTTCGTGTGCAATATCTGGAGTGCAATCTAAAATAATTGAAAAATATTTGTATTGTTTCAATTCCGAAATAATAGTTTTTTTTATTCTTTCTCCTAATAATTGTATAATTTCATTCTGAATATTATGGCCAAGATAATGAGTCAGGCGTGACTCAGATTTTTGAATAAGGGCAATGTGTTCTTCAAGTACATTATCGAAATTAGAGGTATATTCAACCAGCTTTAAAAAATTACCATTATCAGAATCGTATATTTTTTCAGACTTTCCGCGTAAAGCCAGACATTGTCTAGCTAAAAAATTAATTATGTTGATTATTCGTTCTAGTACTGCCACCCAACGTTTTTTTTTCCCGTTCAATTACAACCTGGTTCAAGAAATCTACAGACTTTTCTTTTAAAATAACATTTTTTAATGTAATTTGTTCTTTAACACATCTTAGGTGAACAGCGCTCTTTTCATGGCGTTCTAAAGCTATAGATAAATGCTGCCAATCTTTGTAACCTATATTACCATCGAAAGGAGTGCTATCAGCATGGAAAAGTTTACAATAAAAACAATAAACTGAATCATTCGATTTAGAGTAAACCAGCCAGTTTCTTAAAATGGTTTCATTATTTAACATTTTTTTAGTATAATAAACATTAGAAAAAGATCTCTTCGAACTATTCATAGGATAGGAACTTTGTTTTAGCTGTACTGGTCCACGCTCAATCAAAAATATCCTCTGTTTGTCCGATAACAAATGTGGCCATAACGAGAGATCATTCATTACATCTTCTCGAAGTATAATTTCTAGGGACGTTTCGGCACAAGAGGGTACTTCGTCTTCTTCAGCTACCGATGACAAAGCTAGCAGCGGCGTTGAAGAGACAACTTCTGTTGTTGAATTACCTTGGTTTTCAGATGTCACCAGATGTTCGTCTGAGGATGGACCGAGTTCATCAGATCTAATAATAAATTTTTCGATAGAACTTGTATTCTTTTTAAGAGATTCTTCCTTCTCCAATTTTCTTTTTCGATTCTGTGCACCAGAGAGTTTCCTTTTTCTATCGACATCAGACATCTAAAATGAAAAATAAATTATGTTATTTGGGTAGGTAGGTACCTAGGTAATCGGTTTTAGTGTGTAAAGTGGTTCATCATCACCTAGCGATACTGCTTATGTCGAAAGCGTTTATTTAAAGCCTGCGGTCCTGTGGTAACCGCTACACATCAGGTGGGCCGTATGCTTGTTTGCCACTCGGCGTGGTGTAAAAAAAGTATATTTTTATAGGCACCTAAAAGTAGGTAGGTAGATACTATTGACGTAAATAAATATACCTTAATGTTAATTCTGAATAAGTAATATTGCTCGTAAATGGTGAAAGAATTATCAAAATCGTTTCAGTAGTTTTGGAGTTTGCCCATAAAAAATAATAATATAAATCCGTCGCATTGGAACCCGCGCTACTAGCTTCGTTCGTAGTACGGAGCGTGCGTGAACCGCTCGGCCACTCGGTCGAGGAGGTAGCACAGTCGGCATCACATAGACCCAAATTCTCAAAATATCCCAATTGATATTAATCTTTATGGGTCGGACCGATATTGATAAAATTTTGTGTTCACAATTCAAAAACTCACAATT
Organism: Pyralis farinalis; assembly: GCA_947507595.1. NCBI lineage: Eukaryota > Metazoa > Arthropoda > Insecta > Lepidoptera > Pyralidae > Pyralis > Pyralis farinalis. Next base: position 8,456,012 of record OX382270.1, read on the forward strand.
GGACCCGACATGTGGCGCTGCGATCAGATTACAAGACTTATTGTTTTTATTTTCGGACGGGGCGACGTCTCTGCGCTAGTTTATATTTTTTTTCTATTGTTACAGAGATTGTGAAAGCAAAGTTCCTCCGTCGTGCGGTCTGCCGCCAGAATTCGTAGTCGCGTTCAAAGAGAAAATTCACAAGGACGGTAAGTGATAGTAAAAAAAATAAATACAGACAAAATTATATATTTATTTAATCAATATATTTACCCTCATTATCTATACATTGCTGCCATCCAATCGGAAGTTTATTTATGCCTTTGCAATAGAACTTTAATTAAGTTGAAATTCAGTTGCATAAATTAATTGTGGATAATGATAAGACAATCAGTTATTAAATTCCATATAACCCACAACACTCTGTGACACAAACATAAACCCACATATATTAAAACCTCGTTGGTCAGAAGTTACAAATTACATTACAAGTACATACTACTCATACTAGTATAGTAGAACATAATTTAACTTTAACTTACCGTTTGTTCCGCACTGACCACTGCACTAGGATAAATTGATGAAAAATTCGAAGTACCTAAATTACGTATATCATCACTCACTATCACTCGCTCACTGTAATGTAATGTTATTTTCCGACTTTAATTTCGCTAGCTGGTTTTTGACGAGCTCTGACCCTGGTGAAAGTCGCAATCACAATAGGTGTGACAAATCAAATTTACCTTTTTATACCATTTTAAACAAAAGAAAAGCCGATGTAGCAGAGCGGTGGAGTGCAAAGTGCGGCACGCGTTTGCACATGCCTTTGAGAATTGCCGCGCCCGCCCATGCATGCCAATTTGAACTTCATTTTATAAATTATTAAGATTGTAAACAACCGAATTTGCAATGATTGTCGGCGTGCTTTCAAACGAATCAAAACAGGTGCCGGCGGCGGGCGGCACGCGCCTTTGGTAATGATGTGACCGATATTCACTGCCACACAATTATAATCTATAAAATATCTGCTTTAAGGTTTATCTTATTTTGAAACAAAAGTTACTATTTTTTTTTCTAAGCAAACCGGAGTTCTTTTTACATGGGGTTGATTGAGTTATAACGCTCGGCGTCATAACATGGGCGCCGTGAAAATGCCGTGCCCGCCGGCGCTCTGCACCGCCGGACACGGTAAGGGCGCCGCCCGCGGCGCCCCCTACATCGCTGCGCCCGTGTGCACCGCACACCCTGCACACTAGGTAAAGCCGCCTCTGTATGTATTTATCCTACCCTATCCTTATCTATCTTGAAAAGGGAATATGGTTCAACAATCATCATAAATATTTAATTGGAAATATATTAAGTACTATTATTAGTGTCCAGCAACAGTGAAATATAAAAATGTATTTGCTGACCTTACGTTACACAATGAAGTTATCGACACGTATCAAAATGTCATTATGACAGTTATCAACTTATTTGAAACGCATTATATGTTTATCAGTTGTCTAGTACCCATAACACAAGCTTCGCTTACTTTGGGGCTAGAGGGCGCTGTGTAATTTGTCCGACAATATTTATTTATTTATTATTGTTCGCTGAGGGCTCGAGTCGGCCTACTTATTTGATTTTACTATGGTTCTACTAAATCTAAAAAATCATAATGTACAACATCATTATTTATCGATAATATGACGTCAAGATGGTTATGAAACCACATTAGTTACGCGTGCCGGAAAAAAGAGATACATAGAGTTATTTACAATTGTGCGTAAACAAACAAGAAGCAAGATGATGATAAGAAATCGTTAAATCACATCAATATTTTTTTTTTCTCTCTTTATTTTGGCACAAACAGTCATTATAAAACATTATGTAAGTTGACAAATTACTTAAATACTAGACATTGAGTGCCGATATTTTTTTTCCATATATTATTAAAAACACATTTATGTACAGACAAGTAGGTAGGTTACTTGTCACCATTTACACAATTATTATTCATAATAATTCTCGAACAAGAAATTAAGTAACGAATTACTTAAGGGTTTTAAGAAATTCGTCTCTGTTACACATCATTTTTCTATTGTTTTAAGATATGACAAGTGTTAAATTATCCTGTGTCTTCTTTATATTACAATCAAACTAGGCTTCTCGTGAAATGTCATATTATTATCCATTTGCACAATTCCAGGTCATGCTGTTTTTGCCACACTATTTTACCGAACAATAAAGCACGTTTCATATCTATTTTGACGTTATTCGATGAGAACATATTCGCAGTGTTAAATCATCCTCTCACTGGAACATTACATCCTCTCCTCACGGCATTAAAAATGGCGGCTGAATAAATATGTACCGTCAATAAACAATTTCAAATATTTTATTGAATAAGAAAATTTTAAATCTTTATTAATATTATTAAGTTTATGCTCGTTTAAAGTTATTATATATGAGTAGGGTATAACGTGTTAATTAAATACATAAAACTTATTATTTATTCGTAGCATAAAACTCTTTTCATTTATTTGTAAGAATTTAATATTATATTTTTATGTCAAATAAGAAAACACATTGATAGTTACAATTTTTATTATGAATTTCCAAAGATAAGAAATATATACAATACAGTTAGCCAACTGGATCAACGTTTTTCTGTAAATCATGTAAGTATCATGACTACCATGAGTTGGTCTTGCCAGGTACTGGCCTGGGACGATTGCGAATCTATCGGAAATTAAGGGACTATTGCAATGACAAATTGAGGCTTATAGGTACTGGGCTATTATAGAAGAGGGCGGACACTTGCCATAAAAACTAGTATATTTGATCGCTACTTCCGGCAGGCGATGGCTCACCACTCGCTGGTCAAGAGAAAGTCGGTCAGGGGCAACACCGATATGAGTGACTCAGGGATGTGGACAGCTTTATTATCTCATGATCATGAATGAATTCAAAACAACTAATTTGAGTCAATTAAATATTATCGCAAAATACTTATCATAGCTATTTGAATTAATTATTACTTAATTGTTATCTAGTTATATCGTTTATATTTTGATCAACTGTCCAATACAATCTACCAGCGCATTTTGATAATAATATTTAAATCTATGGGCATGGTTTGTAGTAGTACCTGCATCCTACACGTATTAACTACATGCAGTATTTGTAGAATACTGCATGTAATGCAATGGGCATACTATGCGAATACGGAGATACAGGTGCAATATATATGCAACATAATCTCTAAGATTATCGCATCTTAAAGATTATGGTGATAAATGAGTTACCTCTTTATTTTTGTTTTTAAAACTGGTTAATGATAAGCCACATGATATTGCATCTTATTTACATTACACCGTACCACTACAATGCTCTTTTTTTATATATTTAAAGGGACCAAACGAGCATGTGGGTCTTCTGATAGTAAGTGGTCACCATCGTCCATATACATCTATCATAGGCTCTTTTTTTAAGGCGTCCATAACGTATTTGTTCGGGAACACCGCTGAGCGTAATTTGTTCCATAGTTTCACTGTACCTACGTGGTAGAAAATGCCTCAAAAAGGGTACTGTAGTGGATTGCCTCTCATCAAGATGGTGAGGGTGAAATTTAAGTTTATGACGAGTGGTACGATAGTCGAACTCGGCGGCTGGTATTAAGTTGAATAGCTCCTACGAACACTCCTCATGATACAACTTGTACAGTACACAAAGAGAAGTAACGTCTCTTCATTTACAAAGCGAGTCTAGCCGAGCGGAGATCACTGGGTCGCTGACGATACGAACCGCTCTACGTTTATGCGATCAAGTGGAGTAAGCAAATATCGTGGCGCACCGGCCCAATGATGTGAACAGTATTCCGTGTGAGGCCGGATCTGGTCCTTATAAAGTTGAAGGCGATGTTGAGGTGTAAAATATTGTTTAGCTCTATTGATAACACCAATCTTCTTGAACGCCAACTTGCTATCCAGATGACCGCGAAATGTACATCGCTCGATATCTCGACACCCAGTATACCGATTCTAGGCGTAACGCTGAGGGGTAAACCTTCTAACCGAGGAGCTACGATAAATGGGGACTTGGGTTGTTTAAGTTGAACTAAGTACAGTCTACCCCAATTCGAGACCTGTTCTAGTGATGTCTCAATTTCGGACACAAGTTCTGATCGGCACTCATTGACGCAATATCGAGAGATATTGGCTTGATCAGTGCATCTAGCATCCACCTTACTGTCATCCGCATAGCAATGAATGTTACGCACGTGCAACAAGTCATTGATATGCAGTACGAACAGAATTGGAGACAACACACAGCCTTGTGGAATGCCAGCGTTCAGGGGCAGCGGATCCGAGCACGCACCTTCAACTACGACCTTGATGCTTCGCCCTATGAGAAAACTGGCAACCCATACACAATTTTTTTCGGGTAGCCCAAAAGAATGAAGCTTCAAGAGAAGAGCTTTGTGCCACCCGATCGAAGGCTTTTGCTATATCCAAACTAAGAGCTAAAGCCTCACCTTTGCATTCTACTGACTCCGCCCAGCGGTGGGTTAAGAATACCAGAAGATCGCCAGCCGAGCGGCTACAGCGGAAGCCGTATTGGCGACCACTTATCAGCTGACGATCCTCTAAGTAGTGTAAGAGTTGCTGGTTGATGATATTTTTCATGATTTTGGAAAATATAGGTGTTATTTCTATAGGTCTATATTTGGAAGGATTCGAGCAAATACCTTTTTTAGGGATCGGATGTACCAAAGCCTCCTTCCATGAGTTGGGAACCACGCCAAGTGAATACCGAAAGAGGCATGTTAGAATCGGTGCTAATTCCGGAGCACACGTTTTCAACACAATGGATGGAATTCCATCCGGCCCGCTCGACTTATGAATGTCCAGGCTTATGAGCTCTTCGGACAGCTTTTTGCGAGAAATGAATTTCATACATAGAGCTCTCACAACGCGGGATCGTCAGCGGTGTTCCTCCCCGGTCATCAAGAGTTGGATGCGAAAAGAGAGCCCACGCCCAGAGAGGCACGCATAGATACGGATATGATTCCTGAAATCTGCGCGCAGCCATATAATAGACAGGTCCCTTTCTTCAAGTCTATCAAGGCGTTGGTAACAGATATCTAATAGATTTAGGCGTTATTTTGCGAAAGTCAAATTTACATGCAATTTGATCTAACCTGCTTTGTGTGCTTCCGCCACCAATTAGTTCATGCGGCCTAGCGCCGGCCGGCACCCACCCACTACTGTTAGTACGTGTTACATGCCGACGCTGCCATGGCTGCTCCGGTAGTCTCTGCCTCAGCTGCTGCGGTCGTCCGCCATCTGGAACAGAATCTGCATGTCCCCACCACCACCGTCGGAGCCACGACTGACCTGGTCGTCGCTGCGACACGTGTTTCGCCTCTCCACGAGGCATCATCAGGCGTTGTAGACGTTAATCGTAAGAATAACATGCTACAAGTGACAAATCCATCGCAGTGCCGTCCCTTATATTGAATTGAGGGTGGGGGTGGATGGTGTGAGCGAAAAGATATTTTAGTGGGGAATTGTTTACGTCAGTCTGTTTGTTCATGAGAGTAATTTTAGATTTTTTATGTTTATTAATTTCTAATTGTTCCCAAATATTTAGTTTTAAACCTTTGTATATGGTGTGTAAAATTTGATATGTATTAGTGGGGGATAAGTTAAATGTCCTTTGTCTATGAGATGCTCGGCTCGTCTTTTTACCCAATAATTTATCGATGGTAGATGTGGAATAACCGTTTGACTTCGCGAACTGATATATTACATAAAGTTCTTTGTTGCAATTATACTTACTTAATAGAACGCTCATCAAACGGTGTATCATAGTTTTATACGCTGCGAGCTTGTGTTGCATAGGATGGCTGGATGACGCGGGAATCGTGGTATCGGTATGAGTGGGTTTACGATATATCGAAAATTGATGGAGGGATTGATTTTTAGTTATGCCGTTGGGTCGGCAACGCAAAAGTGACACACCTGGTGTTGCAAATGTCCATAGGCTACGGTAACTGCTTACCATCAGGCAGGCCGTATGCCTGTTTGCCACCTTAGTGGTATAAAAAAATACATACGTCTAAAAGTAACTTACCAGCCTCATAACTGCTTCGCTTGGTCCCTGACACACACAAAACATCTAAGCATTTCTCGTTTATTATTCTATCAACTCATTCATCTTATCTTGTAATCTATCTCTCACATTCCATGTGCCTATACGACACTTAGCTCTCCTCCAATACCAATAGAGCATACAAGCATACGACCCACCTGTAAAGTGGCCACCGTAGCCTATTAAAATGGTTGTAATATATTTAGTGTCACTCGCGCGATTCCTCCTCTGCTGCTTACACGCCAACTTAGGAGCTTACTGGTGACCTCAGTCGTTGGCCGCGGTTTCCTGTGAGGTGGAGGTACTTCTTCAGACGGGCTACTTTGACAAACAGACATGTTCATGCACACAAATGCTCGTCTTGTCTCAGAATTGAACCCACAAGCGTTTGGGTCAAAGTCGCTCCATTCACGACTGAGCCACAGAGCTCGTCGAGTTCAATTTTCTTTAGTTGTAGAAATAAATGCATCTATATTCTTAACATAAATTGTGTAATTATATAAGGTTCTTTTACTTTATGTTATTATGCGCCACCTATTTTTATTTATGTTAATTCACCTTTAAGTTAAGGTATCGTGCGAGTGGTACTTAATATATTACAAGCATTAATAGGCTACGGTAACTACTTTACATCAGGTAGGCCGATTACTTGTATGCCTCTCGACGTTATATAAAAAGTATATATGCCAACTGCATATGTATATATGCCAACTGACGATCCAACACTATCAATTCGTTTGCCTGTAAATTTATTTGCAATACTTTCTTTCGAAGGAACATTCAGCACCTGAGTCATAGTCAAAGCTAAAACACTCACCAGATTGATTCAATATCCCCGTCGGGGCTTCAACGCGTTTCTCCACCGGCGGCGTCGCAACGTTAGATCCATTCGCGGTACAGTGGCTTGCGATATGGCCTGGCGTACCGCACATGTAACATACCACCGGGCTGCTACTTGATTGTGACCGAAGTCCACTGCTTGTTGTAGCCACCGGCAATGATGGAATAGTTTTCTTCGGTTTTCGACAATGCGCTTGTTTGTGTACGAGCTTGCCACATTCGCGACACTTAATTTGTGATAGCGGCGTGAACTTGGTACATTTTTCGCTAATGTTAATGTATGTTTCGATTGGCATCTTTCGTTTTAGGTAAAAGAACGCTAGAAGTTCTTGCTAGTGCTTATGACGAATTGCGACGTGTTGTAAAAGCAACACGTTGCAGGCAGGTGTCGAGCCAAGTGCGCTATTACGGTTGACACTGCTATTTGCTCAATACTCAAATCCTTCTATCGATTTAGCAATGAAGTGACGAGACGTCTAGCGTAAGCTGCATGATTCTCATTCTTATTTGGTTTGTCAGCTTGTAGATTAATGACGGTTGCTGCAGGGGTTTCAATGCTGACCTGACGACTCTAGCTACAAATAGTTGCTTAAACTGAGCCCATGTCATCCCTGTATAGGTTTGCTACAGCCGCGTGAATGCTGAGCCTTTCAATGCTTTGCTCAATATCATAATGAGTTGGCCACCTTCCATCAATCTTCCACCGAAACAATTCCGCAGTTGAGCACCAACACCTTGCATCCATTTCGTATGTGTCGGGATTGAATTCTGGTAGAGCCACGTTGCTTAATTTGGCTCTCGTAGTGCTCAGAGCTTGCATCTGGTGTTCTTTTGTCTTTTAATTTTTGAACAATAACTGCTACTGTGAGTCATTATGCGAAAATTGTCCAAATCGCGAAAAAAATATGGTAGCCAGTTGGAGCAAGGTCTGGCGAGTACGGAGGATGACGTATGGTTTCTAACTGCAGCTCCTGTAGAGTTACAACGGTTTTTCGTATAGTGTGAGGCCTTGCGTTATCATAGAGCAATAATGGTGAAGATCGATTCACGAGTCGGGGCTGTTTCACTGCCAGTTTCACCATCATTGTTCGAAGTTTGGCACAGTAAACATCTGCTGTTATTGCTTGACCAGACCTGAGAAAGCTATGTTGAATAACGCCATGAAGAGATCACCAAACAAATATCATTACCTTTTTATTGGTAAGCTTTGCTTTAGGGCACTGTTGCGGCGTTTGACCTGGGGTCAGCCATTACATTTTTCGCTTACGATTATCGTAAAGAATCCACTTTTCGTCACGTATCACAATTTGATCCAATATTCCTTCATTTCTGTACCGATTCAACAAGTTTCAATATGCATTTCTTTCTGCAGATCAGTCAAATCGTGAGGCGCCCATTTTTCATATATTTTTGTCAATATTGTAGGTAAGGTAACGTTAAGCCATGCCGTTAATTGCTGGGTAGTTTGACTCGAATCGGCTGCCACCATCTCCTTCAATTCAGCCCTATTCACCTGTGTGGGTGGTCTTCCACGTGGTTCTTACTTCAAGTCAAAGTTTCAATTACGAAAGCGTGCGTTTTAAACCAAAAACGCACGGTGCGTTGATTAACCGTCTACTCTCTAAACGCAGCAATTAATATTGCGAGCCGTTTCTGCCGCGTTAGTTCCGCGTCGGAACTCGTATTCAAAAATGTACTCGTATTTTCGAAGTATCCTTCTTTCCCGTCTAAACTGAATAAAGAAAACAATTGAAAATCGAAAAAAATGTTGTACATTTTTTTTAAAGAAAAACCTCATATGTAGTTATCATGTGAATAAGTTTCATTCGAAAATCTCACACCATGAAGGTTCAATGTCAATTCAAAGTATATGTTACTATAAAACGGCAATTTCATACTTTAACCCCTATTGTATACAATACTTTATTTGTTTAAACTTATTATTTTGAAAGATATATACCACGGGATGCCAATTCACTATTACATTGAGGGTTATCAGAGTAAGGAAAATTAATTTTCGCCAGTAGTATCAAATCAAATATTGTACATATAAAATAGTTATCATTCTTGTTTTTGTAGTTAAATATATTTCTAAACAACGAATATTTATTTAATTATAGAAACAAGTAATGAGTTCTCTTGTTGTAAAGTTCTTTCACTCAATAATTCATTATATTATATTTTATTAAAATTTAGTAGCTTTAGTAAGGGATAAATAGCATCTAATCTTTTTATCTCTCTCATATCGTTTTCTAGTTCGTACATGAGTAGTCTTAATTGAATCGTAACGTTATGCGATATGATATTTTTTCGTTTTCGTTGTTTCCTGACAAAGTTCACTCCTGTTAGTAAGAAATGTCCGTCAGGAAATCAAGAAACAAAAACAATCATCATAATCATCCTGTCGTCATTTTGTAAAAAGAAATTGTACATTTGTTGTCAACAAAATTAAATAATTTTTAGTTTTAATGCCGTTTAATAATGATTGCTTTCTGATATTTGTATTTTATCTATACTATGTGACATTTATTGAAACATCAAGCAAGTGATAGTGGTTGGTTTTATTTCAGCTGATACCGAGATGTTTTTTTGCGTGCAAGTCAATTGAGTTTTTTGTAAACATTTCTGAATTGTTACACATTTTAACAGCTATTGTGTATTCAGGTATAGTTCTTTTAAAATTTAAAATTATAAATAGTTATGACCTTGAGTAATTATAGCTTGTAAGATTTGTAGGAAGATTATTTTCAATGTCGATAGCACAGTGCTTGTAGAAAATTACATATATAATTCGACCCTAGTTAACGAGGCTAGTAAATATTGCTTTCAAACACAACAAAGTATTTGATTTTTGACACAGTATAGATTTAAGTACATTTCGACCAGCGCATTTAGGACTTTTAGGCATACTATATGAGTGTTGGAAATTATATCAAAAAAGGCCTAGGTGTCGGCACTACTGGAAGCAATAGGGTCGTCTTTTTCCAAGTTCGTGAATAGTGAGCAGATGGCTATAGATACAGAGCACTTTGATCCAAGTTAGTTATTTGTCAGTCTATAATTTTTGCTTACAAACTTATAGCTACTCATTTCTGTGTGAGCATTACGATTTCTTTGAAATCATCCTACAGTATGTAATTCTCATTGAGTTATTATGTACTAGAGGAGCTATCCTAAAAAAAAAGCCTGTAAAATCCTTCCTCCATTTTGGTAATAATTAAAACTAATGTCCGTTGCAGCGCTGAAATAACTTAGATGTCTATCCCAAAGATTCGAAGATACAGCACTAAATCGCTTCTAAGGGGTATTTTTCTCACAACCAAAAGGTCAAAACGCTATGATTTTCATGGTGCTTATGCGTTATGTTCAATGTAGTAGCATAGCAATGAGTTGTTGCCGATCGTCAACAAAGCATGGCACAAACATTTGGTTCAAGGTGTCAGTTCTAGTACACTAATTTACCCGTCAAACCCCGAGTGACTGATATCGATCATGTGCGTTACGGTGGAAAGTATATAATGGGTTCTGACAGGTTACTTCAATGGTAATTCTGTTCTTATTTTGTCCTGTAGGTAGTTCCTAACACAAAATGACAATGATAGAGGGTGTTGGTGATGAGGTGGTGCAGTTTGCCGGTGTAGTACTTGTGGTGGCGGTGGCTGCATTGGCTTGGTGGTCTACAAATGCTCGACCTGACCGTTATCATACTGTACTTGTGATGCGTTCTCGTACACATCATCCTGTAACCGTCAGCATAAGAACTAGTGAGTATATCGAGTGTATCCTTTAGATCTACATCAATCTTACTGTCTTTGTCCTACAGGTATGACAGTATGGTTAATGTCAATGTCATAAGTTATCAGTTAGCAATGGGCCTACTCAAGTTTACTCCAAATATAGATAACTTATTTGAAATTTTACGAGGGACATTTGAAAAGTTCTTACCCTAACATGGTTAAAGTCATTGGTTTTTTTATAACTACCCTCATTTTGTAGTTACATTATTTAGCAACAAGTTGTTCAATTTTATCCATTTTCAAAAATAGCTCTGACTTGACTTACTGTATCATGTGTAAACGAACAATGAGTTACTGTGAATAAGCTAAACTGTGCATCAGTTTAGTTTATTCACAGTAACTCATTGTTCGTTTACACATGATACAGTAAGTCAAGTCAGAGCTATTTTTGAAAATGGATAAAATTGAACATTGTGCAGTGATAAAATACCTGAATTTGAAAGGTTTAATGCCAAAAGCTATACATGAAGACATGTCTGCTACTTTGGGTGAGTCCGCTCCTTCGTATGCGACTGTTAAAAACTGGGTGGCAGAGTTTAAACGTGGTCGTGAGACCATTCAAGATGAGCCCCGTAGTGGCCGGCCTTCGACTGCTTCCACTGATCAAAACAAAGAAAAAATCTGTGATTTAATTTTATCTGATCGAAGATTGACTGTCGAGGAGATAGCTAAGACTGTAGGCATCTCATCTGAGCGAACACATCGTATAATTACTACTGAACTTGGATTCTCTAAGGTGTCTGCGCGGTGGGTACCGCGACTGCTTTCAGTGGAACAAAAATGCAACCGACTCACAACTTCTCGCGACTGTTTAGAGTTATATGAAGCTGACCCAATAGAATTTGTTGTAAGATTTATAACCATGGATGAAACCTGGGTTCACCACAATACACTCGAGACAAAAGAACAGTTGAAACAATGGAAAAGAGCAGGATCGCCCACCCCAAAGAAGGCAAAGGTGGTTTTATCGGCGGGCAAAGTCATGGCATCCGTTTTTTGGGATGCAAAGGGTATAATTCTCGTGGATTATTTAAAAAAGGGTGAAACAATAAACTCCGATTACTATTGCAACCTGTTGCGTCGTTTGAGAGAAGAAATCAAAGAAAAACGTCCAGGTTTATTGAGAAGAAAAGTCTTGTTTCAACAAGACAATGCGCGCGTTCACACCTCTGTGCAATCCATGGCAGAAATCCATCAATGTGGCTTCGAATTGTTACCTCATCCCCCATATTCACGGGTTTAGCACCGTCCGACTTTTATCTGTTCCCAAAGCTAAAAAAATTTTTAGGTGGTTAACATTTTTTTACAAATGAAGAAGTCATAGCCGCCGTGGACGCTTATTTTGAGGAGTTAGACGAAGATTTTTTTAAAACGGATATCGAAGCCTTACCGGGTCGATGGAAAAAGTGTTTTGAGCTCGAAGGAGAGTATGTAGAAAAATAAAAATAAACTCAAAATCGTGTGGTTTCATTAAGTATGTTAGGCTAAGAACTTTTCAAATGACCTTCGTATCGTTTTTCGTTCAATGTAAACAGAGTGTAAATTGAAATCAGTTTGAACTCAACTCAACACAATTTCAATTACCTAATAATCTAATTCAGATAATATCCTAGTGCGGTTAGGTTAAGGTAAATACCTAAGCCCCTAATAAAGACAGTGTTACAACAATATTTAAAATTTTGCTTTACATCCTTAATGGGAAAATAAATACAATACTTAATTAATCATGTTTCACTGTTCGAGTGCATCGCCTTTTTGAAATGAACTCATGTTTGGCATCTGTAAATTTGATAGATGCACATTATGGCAGAGCTGCTATTTGTTGTGTCATTTGACTTAAACACAAGCCTGAAAGAATTTTTTTTTCCATAAAACTAAATGTTGTTAATCATTGTGTGTGTTCTATTTGTTGTTATTGTTTGATGAGTTCATATCCTACCCACTCCCCCAGCTTTTTATATTCTAAATTTGACATCAAACAAAAGATACTGATTTGAAACAAATCAGTATCTTTTTTATCAAAAAAGTAGTATTGTAGATAAAACAAATATTTTTAAAAGAAAATCATAATTATATAGTAATTGATTTGAATATGGAATTCTAAGTAGGTAGAATTATATAGAACTTAACTAGGCAGTATTAAAAATTAAATAATTTTAAGTAATACATTTTTATGGACTATGACAAACATCAAGTTTTACATTACATAAATTTGTCATTGCCCATGAACTTGCCCTATTTAATATTTTGTATTTACTTTCTAGGATCCAATTTATCCATGGTAGCAAATACGCAAGCAAGTACTGCCGCTCAGCCATCAACCTCTGATACAACCAGTATGTCATCTTTTTCTAATTTCCTTGCTTATTAATTATTTATAAGGGTATAGTAATAAGGTAATAAACGGGTAATGTGCTGCACACATGTTATTTGCTTGCAGTTAATACAAAAGTTTTGTACATGCAGGTGGCTCTAAATATGTTGGTAAGCTATTTATTCCCCATGTAAATGGCATATGGCGGAATTCCCTCCACTTTTTTCTTTCCACCTCATATGGGTTTTTTTTTAAATCAACATTGATATTAATGAGCTTTTCATATACAATTTGCAAACATACAAGAAATCAATCTAATAGTCACATCTGATTGTAAAACACTAATTTAATGCCTAGAATCCATTGGATAATTATTTGATGACTGTCACTGTTGTTAACTTATAATAACTTCACTTCACGCTATTTGTGTACAAATACTTATACACGAAGAATAATTTCTTCTCCCACATGTAGGCACCTTCTTAGTATTTAGGTGGATCTTGAATCCGCTGTTTCTATAGGTGGGCTTGTGCAGAAAAGTCCTTGGAATTCCAAATATGCCAGTTCAGACAGACTTTAGACCTTTTCTAGTTTAAGTTGCTATTGCTACCTCCTTGTAGTATGGTAAGGTGGCCGCCGTTTCTTCACCTCCTTTGTGTCCGTTATGTCTGTCATTCTCAGGGTGTCATCCTGTTCTTCAATGAGTCTATATAGTGGGGGTTACTTCCTGTATAAAGAATCTTTTATATCTTTTCAACAATGTCAGGAGGCGTATAATAAGCCTGATATTAAGTGAAACCGTAGAATGATTGCAACACAGAGAGAGCTGGCTAACTCTGTATATATATAGTCTGTATAGTGTTGGTATTCAAGCTGTTGACTGTGCTTCTACATCTTCTGTGTTCTTGATTCTCTAAAATGAAGCCAATTTACCCAAAATCCCATACCTTCAAGATTCCATCAGCGGCTATTCATCGGGATTCCATTGTCCCCAGTGGAACTGTTTTGGTTTCGACTTTCCATTGAGCCCTCGCATTAGCAACTCATATAGAGCTAGAGGTGGGTTGAAGTGTTTTCCAGTTCCAGTTTTCCGGAGCTCGAGTGAGACCAGGGTTGCCCTTATTCTGTTTGTTGCTATGCGGTCCAATCAAGATTGCACTTTGGTTGGTCCAAACAACTTCTTCAACATAGCCAATCTGAACACAATTGCACAACAATCAAAAGAGTAGCAAAGAGAACGAGTGCCACATAACTGTCCTTACACACTTCACTCGCTTCTTTAACATTCTATCCTTTTGTTGCCTAATTTTAACACTAGTCTACAATATCGCCTAAGCACCTCAGGAGGAGCTTCTAGTGGACAATCACATTTAACTTTTGGATAACTAGTTATAAGAGAGGGAAATGGAGTACATAAGATCTCTTAACCACTGAACAAACACTTATGAGAGAATGAAATGGCGTATTTTACAAATGGATGTTCATGTCTAAGATTGTTATGTTGTAGGTGCTGGAACTACAGAAAATATTGAAGAGAGTCCTGGGGATAATTCAAGAGTAATACCTTTACAAGAAATGGACAGCATTGTTGACGCTGATGTGGCCATGTTGGACAATAACAGATTACATTTTTATAGGAGAATTGATTGTAAGTTGAGTAAATAATATATGAAATTAAGAGAGTTAGGATGCATCAAAGCAAGCCAACTCGAGAAATACTCCATCCATCTCACAGAAAATCTCAACCAAATAACAACTCTCTTGAGAGTTGTTGTGTTCCTTCGAATGAGTGACGTTACCAGTAACCTCCTAAGGAGTTACTGTATTAGCAGCAGCGGTGGCAATCCGCGAGCTATATTTCCTTTTTATTATTGCAAGTATTGATATGACTATGGTAACAACTTTATATCAGGTTGACCGTATGCTTGACATATAACCATATCGCCGTATTTCAAAAAGCAAACTGTTAGGTAGTAATTGTCTATAACTTAGCTAGTAAACTTTCCCGTCATTACAAATCTTAACGGTAAATCTACCTATCCTCTTTTCATACTTCAACCGCCGAATAAAATTAAATATACCAGATTAGGAAAATATAATCCTGATTAGTATTTTTTATATTTTTTACAGCAAACCCCAATAACACCCAGAGTGGCTCAGAATCCACTAGTGATGAAAGCGAGACTCAGGAGGACGCTGATCCGGCAAGTAATGCACAGATCAGGGAGATGGACAGCATTGTTAGCGCTATGGAGGCTGATGTTACTACTGGTTGCGATTTCTTTGCCAGACCTAGCGGTGAGTTACTGTGATTTATTGTATATTAATGCTGTACTCCGGTTGTGCAGTATATAGAAAACTTCTTCTCCACACTTTCTTTCCGCGCGAATACCTCAATATTCAACATTTTTTTGTCTACGATGCAAAGATATGGATCCACGCCATCTGGTTGAAACACAGGTGAAAGTTAGCGGTGGAAAGAGCTATGCCAAAGAATAGCATCCGCAGCGTAAAGCGTTTCGGAACGAAGAGCCAAAATTGTCGACAATACACAATGCGGACGAAAATAAATGCGGAAAGCGGGGCATTATGGCCAAATTAAGGAATGCATATATTAACCTATCAGCTGTGGCATGGCAAAACTAAGACCCGAAATTGACCTCTCGCAGGAAATAATAAATATTCTTGATTAGTAGTACAATAATCAAACTAATGTTATGAAGTGGACAGGAGCTATGGGGGCGCTCAGTAACACTGTTGTTGGTTGTTCTATTCACCATGACTAACAATTTAAGTTATGCTGATGATATGGTATTGTTGAGCCCCTCCATTAGTGGCATCAGACAGCTCCTAAACTTCTTATACTTGAGCCAATTAGCCCAATTAGCACAAGTAAGTAT
Organism: Pyralis farinalis; assembly: GCA_947507595.1. NCBI lineage: Eukaryota > Metazoa > Arthropoda > Insecta > Lepidoptera > Pyralidae > Pyralis > Pyralis farinalis. The sequence goes on from OX382270.1 coordinate 8,471,980, forward strand.
ATTTCAAGACCAAGGATTGAAAGGACGTCCTGGGGAATTAAAAGCAGGTCTGTGGGTCACGTATACTCGGCGGGCTCACAGCGCTCTTCACGTGTGATACAATAACATTACAGACATATACATTATAAATGAATGCTGTTGGTATTTACTTAGGCGATGCAGAGGTTTGGTCATGTCTCTAGACATGCACACGGATGTTTTCCACGCCATCATTAGGACGAGTGTCACCTCCTTGCTGTATTGTGATTCGTGGCAGCACTATCTACATTCAAATAGCGTGCATCCCCGGTCCGGGAATTTGGAGGCCTTATTATATAAAATTATTAAAGGCTCATTTAACTATGCTAAAAGAATTGTTCACCATTTGGACATTATTGTCAATTTTAGAATCAAGTTCTTCTGGTGAAATGAAAAAAGAAGATAAGGACGGAAATATAGACTCCACGGGGTCTGACGCGAGCAGACCGGTTGAAGAGAACACAGAAACCGCTGAGGCAGCTCCCGTGGTCGGTGAAGGAGCCGACGGTGCGAACCGGAGGAAGATCCTTATTAAACTCAAGTACTTAAATGACACGCTGAAAGAAGTGGAAGGAAGTCTCGACGAGCTGTTGAAAGACTTCAAATGGTAAGTATGTTTACTTCACTTCTTTCACTTCCATGGGTCAGTAGCTTGCCAAGCGTGGGATTCCCTTACAAGGAAAAAATATCTTTAAGATGTACGGGAACTATATCACATCATTTCGGGTTGTCGACAGGGTAAAGCTGACTGTGTTACAGCAATGAATAGAAAAAAAGGCACTACGTTGCATAAATGGTTTTCATATAGCAACAGTGACTAAATAACCTACCACAAAAAAGGATTTATTATTTTTATACCTTCTAAGAATATTGATATCGATAAAAACTCTATTAGAAATACCAGTTCATTGTCACGAACATATGTTGTATGAAAAATGTTTGACACACATTTAAATTGGAAATTAAAAACAGCTTGGCAGGTAAGCAACGACAAAACTGACGCTTTTTTTAGTTTCTGAATGTTTCACGGTGTCAAAAGTGTACAAAATTGAAATTTGTGGTCAGAGCCGCCTAATAAATGTCCTTTTCGAGTTATCTCCAAAATAAGCCTGTACTAAATACTTTTTTACTGTCGCCTTTCTATAACTATTTTGACTCCTGAGGGACTTACTGTGTACTAGAATTTACGTGAGGTAATCGACTTCGTATGCGGCCTTAACGTCAAGAAACTGAACTTAAGCAGAAGAAAACTTGTATTCGTTGATTTGGCATGTTTTTGATATAGGCTAAGATATAGTTTAATTAAATTTAAACAGAGCATTACCGTAGTAGGCGTTATGAAAGTCATATGACTCGTTTTACATTTATATATTGTCGTTCTGAGGAGCAAGTATAGTAAAAAATATTATTTTATTCCCTTGTAACATAAATTACTATTTTATCCCAGATGGAATATATATTTTTTTCCAATAGATTCGAAGTGCGAACATAGTGATGTTTTTCACATAAATCTTATATATAAAATTCTCGTGTCACAACGTTACCATACTCCTCCGAAACGGCTTGACCGATTTTGATGAAATTTTATATGCATATTCAGTAGGTCTGAGAATCAGCTACTATCTATTTTTCATACCCCTAAGTGATAAGAGTGGTCCACCCCAAATTTATTTTTTTAATTTTTGGGACAATTTTTTTTATTTTTTTATGATGTGGCATTAAAAAATACATACAACCCTAAATTATCACCCTTCTACTATCAACCCCTATTTTTATAATACTAATATAATCCTAGGAATAATTTATATGGCAAAACAACGTTTGCCGGGTCGGCTAGTAATGTTATAAAAATATATGAGTAAGACTTTGAAATCGAGAAAAACCTTTTGCATAATCAACTTGATCCGGAAAAGATTTAGCATAATCAACCAAGTATCTTTTACCATTCTTCACTCTATTATTATAGCACTGATATACGAAAACACACTCAGAGTTGTATGTACATATTTTAATCCATGTTTTATTATATTCATCATAGGCGTCACTTCTCTTCGGAGCTGTCGTCGGAATGTCGCGTTCGTCTGATATTCAACGGCCGCGTGTTGCTGGACGACGCCGCGACGTTGCGGTCGTGCGGGCTACACGATCGTGCCGTTGTGCACTGCCTTGTACATCCGAAACGACAGAACAATCAGGTACTTAACTAAGTGTTGATCGGAACAAACTTTTAGTCAGCTCTTAGGATCTTAGATTAGGAATTCAGATTCGTAACTCCGTGAGATTAGCGCAGACCATATTTTTTTTTTGTATTTGGAATTTATATCGGGATACGCGCTGATAAGTCGCGGGCTGCAGCTACTTTATATGGATGTCAAACGAATCGTCAAATATCAGCTAGGCGTCCTCTGTGCACACGTCAGCGCGGTTCTGAATTTAAATTTTCTTTCGTATGCGGCCGACTAGCAAAACAGTATGCGAACGCTGCATTCGGGATAACGTCATTCGATTCTTTTTCCGTACGACTGACCCGAAAGCACGGCTGCATTGCGAAACGAATGTCAGGTTATTTTTCCTTTCGGAAAATATTCGATCATGTGGGTCTTGTATTTTAATTTTTTTTTCATTTTGTATTTTAAGCGAGCGTTTAGGTTGCCGAATCTGAATTCCTAATCAGGAAATCGTATGTCTGTGGCCGGCCTTTAAGACCCATTGCTTAATTTGAGTCTAGATGGCGCTGTGTAATTTGTGTGAATAAATTAAAAATAATAGTATTTATTATTATTTATATTTTTTCCTAGTAAATTGTTTTATATCATAAAGATTTACTGTGTAGATGAAAAATGTAATGTTAATAATTTAGCCAAGAGGACATCCAGAAGAAGGTGCGGTGAACGAGACCCACGAATTGATAACGGAAGCAGCTCAGCCCGAGCGGCCCTGGGACCTCGAGAACATCCTTATGACCCTCGTCTCCGTGGGTCTCACCGTTGTGTGGTTCTTCAGGTATGCAAAATGTGTTATTTTGATAGAGGTGCTCGAAAATATTTTTATTTATTTCAACAATTACACAATCATTACAGGTTCTAGCCTAATACGATAGTGTAAGTATTACATTAAGCAATTATATTTGTTGTTAACATATTAAATATAGTGCCGTTTTTGTGAATTCATTCAGGAGTACTCCAGCTGTTTGAGTGTACTCAACTAATAAAAAATCTTGTATACATAGCGTATTATGTATAGTATATCCGACCAAAAACATTCTGTAAAAAACTAGCCAAGTCTCGATGGAGCTGCTTGTTTATCTCTAAAAAGTAATGAAATCTAGACAAAGTCGTGCCAAGTCTAAGGTTTCTTACTGCGATTTCTTTATTATTATAGTTAATGTTGTGTGACTTGGCCGTTGAACATTCTTTATACGTTAGTGGGTACAAGTCAATTTTGTTTACACGTAATGTTATATCTGTTGTAACTACCTATGTTTGTTAAGCGAGATAATAGCCCATACTGGTATTGGTAATTGGTCGCTAGTGTCTCATTTTAGGCTATTGTTGATTGTGCAACACATGCATTCAGCATTGACAATGCTGACTTCTGCTCTCTTCTTTTTGGAGCGTCAAATCAACCACCGATCTAACATAAAATAGACATACAGACGGACTTCTATCTATGATTAGAAGTTCGTCTGTACTGGAAATATTTTTTTATACTGTTTGTTTCAGGTTCGCCTATACATAAGTATTATTGAAATCCGCAGCTTTATCAAGCCTTAAATTGACTGGTTTCTTCATTTTCCATCGTCAATGGGTAGCGGTTCTGGCGACAGATTGGTGCAATGGTGTCATGGAACACCTGGTTTTGTACCCTTGTGTACCCTTCAATGGCCAAGTCACACAACATTAACTATAATAATAAAGAAATCGCAGTAAGGAACCTTAGACTTGGCACGACTTTGTCTAGATTTCATTACTTTTTAGAGATAAACAAGCAGCTCCATCAAGACTTGGCTAGTTTTTTACAGAATGTTTTTGGTCGGATTTCACTTCTTTTTGTAGAAACGTGGGCATATTGATTTATTTTATTAGATTTTCTTATTTGACACAGTTTTTTTATCATAGTAGAAGGGGGCATTACCATATCTCTAATACAGCTGAGACCAGCTGAGGGTTCTTCATCAGATACTTCAGACCTTCGATTTTTGACATCAAATGAAGCGGCCCACTAAGTTGAATATTTTTTGTAAAGGCGGTATGTCGATCTCTAATAGTTTGGTTGAGCTCTTGTGTTTTCTAATCAGGGTCACCAGGTACTCCAGATCTTTGATTATCCTACTTTTTATAGTTTTCCCTTTATGTGGCCAAATTTCAGCTCTCTGAGTTTATGCGAAGTACTAGTTCTGTTCTGATGATCATGAGTGAGTGAGTGTCATAAATGCGAAACTTTGCTTTCGCTTAACTTCGGAACTAAATGACCTACAGACTTGAAATTTTGGATTTTAAGTATGTGATTACAGCTTACTGGATGACGAAACGTTCTGGTCTTATCTAGAGGTTCTCAAATAGGGGCCTGAAAATGCGGCGAAATGGTATAGGATGGCACGGCAGTGTTTGCTTCGCGCTCGACTTGGCGGGGGCACTGCCGTGCACCGATTAATGTCTTTCAGTAAAGAAATGGGTACACGGTCTATTTTTCTATATCACTTAACCACCCAAACGTCCAGTGGGCGTTTTTTTTAAATACCGTAACTGCGACCTTCGCTTAGACCATATTGTGAGCCATTTACATATTACTACAGCTATATCTAAGAAAGGTAGGGCGCATCAAAGCAGCCCATCTGGGGAAGTACCTCTACCTCACAGAAAACGGCAGCCAAATAACAACTCCCTAGAGGGTTGTTGTGTTTCTGCGTATGAGTGAGGTCACCAGTAAGCTCCCAAGGCGTTGCTGTGTAAGCAGCAGAGGAGGCATCGCGTGAGTGATACCTAATATATCGCAAGCGTTAATAGGCTACGGTTCCCGCTTTACATTAGGTGGGCCGTATGCTTGTATGCCTCCCGACGCAGTATAATATATATATATATCCATAAAAAATACCACGAATACGTTATTATAATACAGAATTAGACTGAACTGATTCCTTTAATAGAATTGAACCTAAAGTTTGCACTAAATAATCTCAAACTCGACAGTACCGACTTTTTTTCCCCACCAAAAACCGGAATTATCGAAAAATAAATGTTTTTCGTATACGATAATCCCAGAAATAAACAATAACCTCAAAAAATCCAAATAATTATAGCCGTTACATTTAACCTTTCATGGAACATAAAAAAAAATTGCGACTCATCTGTCAACGCTTAAAGTAACCGAGCATACGGCTTGCCTGATAGTAAGCAGTTATCGTAGCTTATGGACATTACAAATTAAAACCTACAGTGCGTTACACGCACTCGTTTTCGGACACTCATTACGCACTAAGTTGATCAGAGCGCAAATGTCGGCCATGTATAATGTGTATGTGTTAATTTTCCAGGTGTGAGTATTCCAACATGTTCACGGCGAGCGCGAGCGTGGCTCTGTTCGGGTTGACGGTGTTCTACAGTGTCGCCATATTCGGCCTCTACCTCTCGGACACATTCCACTTCGACCGGCGGCCAGCCCGACCTGCGCCCAATAACTAGGACTTACATAACCATCACTCTCTAAGCGGCGAGGAGCTTTATCGTCTAACGCTTGCGCTTATTCTTGCATTCAGTCATTTTGTAGTAAGGTTTGTAAATTATAGATCTGCTGGGCGATTATGTGCTAAATTATGCAGTAATACGGTAGTTTTGGGGGCTAGGGACTGTTTTCATATTTACTATTTAATTATTATTGAAAATTCTTAACGGTACGTTCTGTTAGATTTTAGAAGTCATGGATGAAGGCGTTGCACGTACTTCGCAAGCGTTGTATATAATTAATGCCATTTCTGAAACTGTATTATTACAATGTTACGAAATTACTTGTAATAAGTAGCCATTATAATGTAGTACTTGTACGTTATAATGGCGATTTCTTTACTGTGCTTAATATTACAGCTGGAAATGTTGGCACAGTAGAGAGATATAGTACTAGGCCAATTAGGTCACGTAAGCTATTTTTGACATAATAGGGGTCGGAAAAATTTGATTTGAAAATTGATATCTGAACGTATGACGTGATTAGTAAGTAAACATAGTACCAGCTGTAAAAGCTATTATGCAAATGTTTGTTGTTGTTAGTTTGAATAAGTTACAAGCAAGTAAGTCAAGTGCTAAAACAAACAAACTTTCAAATAACTTTAATATAAGTAGTCAAACATAGTTTTTACAGCTTGTATTTTTATCAAATACAAATTACGTAACGTGTTTTTACGCGTCATTTTTAAATAAATAATCTTGAGATATAGTTTTGGTCTATTTAACGGTAGTTCTTTAAAGTTATATTTTATAGAGCAGTGATAGCCAGTGGCTTAACATCACAGCTGAACCGGATTATTGATCAACTGGTCCCCGGTTCGAATGTACCACTAAATTCGCGTTTTCGGATTTATGAACATATTTGCGGTGATGGAAAACATCGTGAGGATCCCGCACGTGCAAGAATTATTTTCGATCGATAAACGTGTGACCTAATCTTAGAAGTCTGGTTTCCCTCTGTGTTGTGGAGGTTTGTCGATCCTTGTCAAAATCAGTATCTTCGCGTGAACTTCAGGCTTAGGTAGCGGACCCCGCCAATTCTAATGAATTAGGATAATGCTAGGACGATTCAAAATTATATTATTTTCAATATTATAACAAATCAAATTTAAGTTTATTAATAGAAGCTTTATGCACTATTGTAGACACAGTTGTTTAAGAACTTATATCGTGATATTGATAAAAGAAACCTTACGCAAATATGTCTGCGAATAATTTACGTCGATATCCTTTATTTGCACATATATTAACCATCTAAAATGTGTATTAAATATATAACTAATATGACTTAATTTTCTCCGCATCCATGACTTCATTTCTTTACGGAAGTTAACCCTTAGTCTCTGCATAAATGTAAATATTTGGTATTAAGAATGTGTAAAAAAAATGTTTTATATTTATTTAGGCGTAAGGGACAATTCATATTGTGTAATAATTATTTTACAAATACACTTTATTTTCATAGTTTCTTCACTTTTCCGTAAATCGTTAAATGTATACTTGTAATTTATTTATTAAAGTATAGAGGGAGCTATAATTATGGGTCTTGTTCTGGGAACAACTACTAAAGCATATGGATCTCGGGCTATGTATGTTGCTTCGTTCTCTAGCAGTAAGATCAAGTTAAAGTAAGACAAACATAAGAATTTATTTTTATACTTTCCCTGCAACCAGCCCAAATATAAAATTCTATTCTAATATATCATCAGAGCCGTTGCATGATATTGAATAAAAGCGTTGAGTACATCGGCGACATAACCACCAGGCGCCAGGCCCGTCGAGTCCCGACTGCCATATATATGGCACTCGCTTACGACACATATATGGAGTAACTGTACCACCGGGTTGCAACAGGTCACTAGATTCAGCCGGAACGACGAAAATAAATTTTACTTGCAGTTTGATCTGACCTGCTTTGTGTGCTTCCGCTGTCAATGAATTCATTAAATCTAGCGCCGGCCGGCACCCACCCACTACCATTAGTAGATGCCATTATGCATGCCGACGCTGCCATGGCTGCTACGGTCGTCTGTCTTGGCCGCTGCGATCTTCTCCGCGATTGTCCACCAACTGGAACCCGACACCGTTGCTGCCCTGGCTGCTGCGGTCGTCTCTACGACACGTGTTTTGCCTCTCCCCAAGGCAAATTCTATAAATGGTTAGTCTTTAAAATAACATACCTAAGATAAAAAATGTTTTTTCCAGTTAACCTCATAGTTATTAAGAATGGGACGGCTTAAAATTTGAATAAAGTTAATCGATGGCTTTTGACGTGAATACGTCTTTAAATTTACTTCCATAGTGGGAGGCAATTCAGAAAACTGATGACTAAATCAGGGGACACAGTTTGGTGTTGTAGGTACATACCTAGCGTTTACATCCAAAATTTAATTACACCACTTGATAGCTAAAGGATCAAAGAATTTGATACGTTGAGTGAGGACTTAAATACATCGCGCGGAAACGCATTTTGAGATCGTTTCGGTACACCATATAATTTTCTTTTAGTGTTACTTACCGTTACCTACCTACCTTTCTCCGTTTACCTGTTACGAAGACGTATTCACGTAAAACTCGCGGTCATGCCCTCGATACAACCACGCCACTTTTTTTTTATTGTTTTTGGCTCAGTAAAGTTACGGAATTATAAGATGCAATGCGAAACCAGACGAGCTGTGGAAAAGTTCAGTGAGAAACTTGATATTAGTTGTTATACACGGGATGAACTAAGACCAGGTTTAACTTACTTAAATCGACATAGTTAAAATGCCTTAATTTTATTTAACTCGTAACTTTATATAGTTCTTCTTTGTGTCGTTTTCCTCAGGAAAGAACTGCCAAGTTCTCTTTCCCTAATGATTTAGCGTTATTTGTGTAGATTTGACCAGCGTGTTAGGCTGCGGTCACATTCTCTACTTCCATTTTGCCAATGAATCATACTGGAATACGGAAAACTTGTTTTGGGCGAGGTTTTCGTGGACCTTAAAATTCTCTGAAGTTGTGTGCAATTCTAATGCGTCTGTGCACTGTGATTTAGTAGAATAACATTGAACTAAACTAACGTGATTTAACTCTGTGTCTCTGTTTTGGTCCAGCATAGACCATCGGTATCCTAAAGTATTAATGGTGGTAGGGCGTGTATCGCTCCCCAGATAAAGTATATTGATAACGCGCGACTTTCTAAGTAGCTTTGCTTCAGGTATTGTACTAATCAAGGTCATTTCACTACGGTCGTCGTAAGCGACTAGCGGTCGCGATTAATGGACGTATCAATATTCAGATAGCAGCAGTTCGACTAAGACGTTTGTTCACACTGAATTCATACCCATACAGTATAAGTGTTAACTACAATGTTCATCACAGCTAGACTGAAAACCCCATGGCGTGAAAAAAATAATCTATGGAGAACTGATGACACCGGTATTACGTAGTAACTCAATTCACCGCTACGGATCGGGGGGTAAAGTAGAATGCGCACCTCTTATTGGCTAGTTTGCGGATCAACATCGCGGCACTTATCGGCTTATTGGTTAAAATATTCTCCCATTGTCAGTAAATATCTCATATTTAGGCGATAAATCACACCGTTTTTCTGAGCGCAGGGTGCCATCATGTGCAGTCAAGTGGTTTATTCATTTTGTCCCCTAATGATCAATAAAAAAAAGTTTTCTATAATACCAAAATCTAAAGGCGTTTTTAAATGTCGCTAGTGTAGTTCAGGTTTTATGTTGCCTCAAATGACCGTTCGTTGCCCGTGTCGCTTCTTTTTTCACGCGTACGTTCCGAGTTGACGTAACTAAAGATCCTATATATGGATATAAGACCATTATAAAAATGTGTCCAGTAAGTGTCACATTTATTATGACTACGATTGGATTTACCTACATATTTCATGTAATGTTGTTACATATAACTTTATTATCACAGCTTCCCAATACATCCGCTATTAAGCATCTATGCTTTTTCTTTTTATTAGTTAAATTATTGATTAAACTAAAAAATTTAGTACCTGAATAAATCAAACTTTTTTTTTTCAATCATTCGTCACATAGGTCTTGATTTCTGTTTCTTTAGTTAGTTCTAAACTGCGAACCTTTTTTAGAAGGTTCCGCGATCCGTGAAAAGCCAGGGCAGCATCAACTAGTATATTCTTATAATAATACATAGTGGCAAACAACCAACCACAAACAGACAAACCCTCTACGTATATATAAGTGTTCGTGTAGAGCGGTACTTTTTAAATGAATATAATAAATAACACTTTCTGTTAAAATAATCATCGTTTGTTTTGCGATTCATCAAAAGCACCGTAGAGATATAAGCAGTAGATCAACTATTGTACTTAGGTCTTTTTAGCATAATTACAAAAGCTCCCGTTAAATACTTTTTAAGTTCACGAACAGTGGAACTCTCGATACACTATCAACGTAAAAACTGACCATCTCTACGAAATTAATCGTAGAACCACGGCGCACCTTATTCACTTAGAACCGCGTACCAGTAATGGGAAAAACAATAGTATGGCCTGCCTAATAGTAAACAGTTACCGTTGTAATGATTAGCTTACGGACATTTGTATGTAAGTATGTGTATTTATGTAGTTAAAACACATTAGCATGATGTAGTATTATAAGAAGAGCGTAATGCGCATGCGTGTCGATGCCTACACACTTCATATTCATAACTTTAACAGTTATAATAGCTGTATATATCATTGTAGATATGTGATTTTGTGATATGAATAAAATGCTATCTATAATCTATTTGCAATTTATGTCATTCGTATTCTGTAAAAACAGATTTCGGACTTTGAAGTTATCCTACTGCTTGTATCACTATAAAGGTGCAGAATCAGATAGGTAGTGCCAAACATCTAGTTCGCTCTGAAATTGCTCTGCGCAGATGTATACATAGGTCTTACAACTGCGCGAACGAAATATGCGGTGTTCAAAGCTAACTAGAAGTTGGCGCTATCTGCATTAGAATTTGAAATGCCAAGCTACGAAATCGAGCATCTGTGTTTTCAGCTTTACATAATCTTGTGAAGAAATGTATTTTAATCTGTTGTCAAGTGGCCGGTATAGTTGCTGTACTAACAGCAGAGTTTTGGCATAAACAAATTTATCCTCTTGCGTCCCCCCGTTTATTACTTATATTAGTTTCTACACATAAACCTTATTGTTATTTACTTTTTAAGATTATATGAATTACAATAAAGTTTTAAATAAAAACCGGTGTTTCGTTTCTAAGTTTTCAGCTATACTTGATAGTACGTACGTGACAGTGGTTATATACTTACTCTTTGGTGTACCTACGTATGTCGTGTCGTACGTAAATAATAAATATCGATACCTACATAGGGGACGGACAAAATTTCAGTAAATCATTATAATGGATACTTATTACCATAACAAATATCATTTTAAATAAATAAACCTTTAGACCCAAAACTATGTATAGGTAAAGATTATTAGTAGAAAATATGTGTCATCAGTTGTATGTAATAAACAAACTAAGCCGTAAAAACTGTTATTACCTACTGATATTAAACTTACTTTAACGTTTGTAGCATTTAACTAGTTTGTTCGTAACTTATTTGGTTAGCTATTAGTCAATCGAAATAATAGTTGTTACGTTTGGTAACTTGTTTATACAAATGACGTTACGCGATTCTGAATTCAATGAGCCATTTTATATAAAAAAAATTTAGATAAACCTAGTTTTGGGTCATTTAAAGTTTTATTTATTAAAAAAGTATATTTGCCATAATTTTAATGGTGATAAAATATACATTATGATTAATTTAAACAACTTTTTGAAATGTTATGTGATTCTCTATTTCACAGTGTAACAAGTGTGAAAAAGAAGTGCAGAAAATTATTCCACAACACCACAAGGTCCAAAAAGTACCAAGTCGACATGAGCACTATTTAAAATTTTATATTTCAGATTATTCAACCAATGATAAATAGGTACACGGGTAAAAGTAGAATTGATTCAATTTCTTCATTGTCTCATAAGAACCTGTTTTCGAATTGGTACCATTTAGAACTGACGTATCGATATAGACAGGGTGGAAATATAAGGTGGGTTCCATCGTGTATAGTGTGCGTTCACGATGTGCGATTACGGTTGATGATGTAGTATTGGAACAAGTGGATGAGACTAATACATCTTGGAAGCGCTTTTAGCAGGGATGGAAGGTACAGTGGCGGCGGCATAGGCGACTACGGCTTCCCGGCTCACAAAAAAGTGTGTTTGTAATTTATGTGATTAGCAATAATACTTGTAAAATAAAATTTGTATACAATTATTACTCGTATACAATTTAGCATTTTCTTCCTGATCCGAAAATGAGAGGGGCCTCGCAAAGTTGATGTCGCCGACGTCCACACACAGAAACAAAAAGAATGTCGCTAGCGTGTTGCCACTTCCGCTGTCAAGATAGCAACTCATCTTCTGGTGACCTCACTCACTCTCAGGAACACAACAACTCTCCAGGGAGTTGTTATTTGGCTGCAGTCTTCTGTGAGGTGGAGGTACTTCCCCAGTCGGGCTAAGGTCGTGCCCTACCTCTCTTTCGTCAGAGCCTCTTTAGTTAAGTAGGGTCCACCACGTGCAGGTGAGGTTGGCTTGAGCCACTTACAACCCCACAGGTACAGAAAAAACATTTGCAAATAATAATAAATTATTCTGCCAATAACGATAGACTTATATACGTCAATGTCAACCTATGATATTATTGAAGTGATAACTTCTTAAGGGAGGGTAAACCGCTTCGTTACGTAACGCGTCACGACGCCAGTCTGTCTGGCTTCCCTTTCTCTCACGAATACGGCAGCGTATTAGTTTAAGTTAGCACTTCTGTCGGGCATCCCGAGACGCACACTTTTTTATTTTATTGTATACCTTATAAATCAATGAATTATATGCGATCATGAACGTAGCACCTACAATATTGTATTTACACGTCCAATTAATCAAATACGAGCAGAATCATATTCGTGGGACTTGTGTGACCATACCGCTCGTGGATCATACACGCGCCACGTTTTTCTTTTTACGTCAAAAATACGTTATGTGCATATAAATAAAAATATGTATACATACCTACTGCTCTGGATAACGAATAAGAATGTAGACAATCTTCACAATTCGGCGCGTCATCAAGCTGAAGTATTGCTTCGCTCTAAGAACAAAGTTTCTTGCTGGTTTGGCCACAGGATGGCCCAAAAGGTGACGTCCAAAAATTATTTTTGGATTGCTGACATTTGGGAGTACTCGGAAATACCCCATATATGTTTCGCGATTTTTTGTAGTTCTACGAGATAAGATTTTTTTTTATTTTATTAAATTTTCGACCTACTTGAGTTTTTTTTTCTTTGCAAACAGCAATTATTTTTTTTATCTTAGTCCGCATTAGTCTCACTCACACATAAAATACCTAGCTTCCTACTATTAACCCGTTGAGATGTTATATACTTGGCGCCGTGTAAACGCGCATGGCGGAATTCAGCCACGAGGGCTTCAAGGGCTCAATAAGTTTTAATAATTTTGATCGAAAATAAATAATTTGGCTTGGAGCTATGGTTCAATTTTTAATTAAAAAAAAAAGAATAACTTCCATGAGTTCTAAATATTTTATAAACTTCCCAAGACCCTCAACTTTGATTGTAATACAAAAAAATGGTACTTAATAGGCCTATTTTAGCCGTAATCTGTCTTTAAATGTACAGTGGTGAAAATGTACTAAATTAATTCATTATTTTAAAAGTCCTATTGTTCATTTGTGAGGTCAAATTAGATTTGCTATAGTATGACGTAATTACCATTAATAAAACAATTAAAACAGTTACAGCTGATATTTATTCGCAGCAAATTTTCAGTGTGTTCGTTCCGCTTCAATACACAATCTACAACGTCTTAAAAAAATATGTTTCAGTCGCCTAAAACTACTAGTATTTTGTCTAATTTTTGTTCCGGCTTGCCTTTTTTTCACGCAGCTCTGCTTCAATGTTTGTTTCGCGTGCGTAAACAATATCTTTATAATATCCTTAGAGAAAAAGTTGATGGGGTAAGATCTGGTGAACGTGCAGACAAAAGAATCGGCCCGCGCCCAATCCACCTTCTGGGGAATCGTTGATCAAGGTGCTCTCGTGCCGTTCTTGCGTAGTGGGAAGGAGCCCCATCATTTTGAAAAATAATTCTCCTTCTAGTTTGTAAGTCCACATCCTCCAACAAATCGTCAAAATTATTTTGTAAACTCTAAATATTGAGCTCCAGTTAATCTACTTGGCAATTCGAAAGGTCCCATAAGTGTCCATAGTGTTCTCGGATGTATCCTGTTCATTATTTACATAAACCACCTACCAAAAACCGTAGACGAACCGTGTGTGATGTATGCCGATGATTTTTCGCTTTTGATGTGTGATAACACTGATAACAGTGTAAATCTAAACTAAAAATTACACAATCTAATAAATTGTATTACAATCTGGATTAATGATCACATGATTTACAAATTAATTATTCAAAATCTAAAATAATGCAGTTTAGACCGCTACAAAAAAATTAATTTAATGTATCTTTTTCCTTCAAGAATATTGAAATAGAATGTGTTTCTACGTATAAATTGCTCGGTGTTGTTATCGACTCCAATTTAACGTGGAAACCTCATATAGAGGCCTTGAGGGAAATAAAGAAATCGACGGACACCAAGACCGCTGTCACGGCATACTATGCCTACGCTCATGCTTGGCTTAGCTATGGTGTGATGCTGTGGGGCTATAGTGCGCACGCACAGAACTTACTAATTCTTCAAAAAAAAAAACGAAATCTAAATTAGTACTATATAGCTCAGGCTCGGTCCCTATTTAATGTCAGTAAAGGTTTATAATAAGCTGCCCGATAACATCAAATCTGAAAAGTCATTCGCTAAATTTCTTAAATTGATAAAAGAATTACTCCATACAAAAGCATATTATTCTATAAAGGAATACTTAGGAGATAGAGTACTATAAAAAGTCTGCCTCTCTCTCTTCCACCTTGCTGTGCCTGAAAAGGTTCATCTGTATATTTGTGTTGTGTGTGTGTATTATATACTCGTAGTTAGTGTCACAATGTATACATGTATTGCAATGAATAAATAAATAAATTGAAATGATACTATACCTACTTGAACTTTTGAGCAGTCAGAACCCGTTATATACGTTTTCCCATACATTTCGCGGTCGTATACGACCATGGGTTTCGAAGGGTTATGCCATCTTAATGTTTTAATTTCACTGAATGGTAATTAATTATGTCATACAGGTAATATAAGTCTATGTACATAGCCAACCTAATTTACCTTAGAACCCTTTCTACCTAAGAACAATAGGTGCTTTTGAAATAATTAATTTAGGACATTTTCGCCCCTGTACATTTAAAGGCAGTTTACGGCTAAAATAAGCCTATTAAGTACCACTTTCTTTGTATTATAATCAAAGCAAAGGATTCCGGGAAGTTTTTAAAATAACTTAGAAGTCATGAAACTTCTTTATTAGAAGTTCAACATTGAACTAGACTCGCTCCAAGCCAAATTATTTATTTTCGATCTAATTTTGTATGTATGTATATCTTCACGCCAGGTCCCTTGCGGGGTAGGCAGAGAGAACCGAGCGCCACAAGACGCGGTCCTTACACACTTCACTCGCTTCTTTCACATTCATAGCTCTTTTCATGCACGCTCGCCGGTTCCAAGTCTCCTGACATCACCTGATAAAACACGACCAATTTGGTCATGGTAGGTTAGTCTTGGTCTTCCTCGGCTCCTACATCCTTCCACTTTGGCAATGTATATCTGTTTCGTCATTTTTTCTACATGTACGAGCCAACGGGGCATGCCCTTTCTTATTTTAACACCGACACTCTTTCAGTCCAACTCTCTTTCGTACGTAATCATTTCGAACGCGGTCAGCAAGCGTTATGCCACAAATTTTTCGCAGGGCTCGCATCTCGACCGCATTTATTCTACTTTCATGCTCTCTCTGCCATACCCAGCTCTCACTTCCTTAAGTTAGCGTTGGGATTAACACCGCGTTGTGTACAGCGAGCTGCCATGCAATTCTGTAAGAGCAAACATACTTACATCCTCGGAAACATCGGCTGTTACAGCCTTGAACACAAATTTGCAATTCTTTAGTGTCGCTTTTCATGGTTGCGCGACACTAGCGCCGCAAGGCTGCGTGGAATTGGAATTCTACAAGGCAAACCTCGCGTACGCTTACAATCCTTATCGAATACCAAATAATGTAGCCGTGATCGCAGTAGACGATGTCAAAGCTGTGACATCTGTGATCACAGCGACGCACACAGCCATTACGAGTTGCTTAGAGAATTGCATGGCTGTGCCTTCTGGCTTAGATTTCGGCTGCCAAACAGTTAACCCAACGCTCCATTCACGCTATTCCCTGCACTCACTCGTCTCTCCACATCAGCGGTGTACCTTCCATCGCTTCCAAGATATACAAACTCATCCACTTGCTCCAACCGTAATCCTAGTGTTCGTTCTGGTTGTCCCTCTTTTTAAATACCATTATTTTGGTTTTCTTCGCATTCAATTGTAAGCCTTTCTTCATACAATCGTCTTTCATTGTTGTGACTTAGTGTTTGCAGTTCGGATGATGATTCTGCTATTAATACCGCGTCATCTGCATAAAGCAGGCAGTTAACCACTGAGCCACCCATTCGCATTCCCACATTCATACTCGTATTTCTCATTCTCTGAAGACAACTGTCCAGATACAGGTGAATAGCCGAGCCGACAGCACGCTATTCTCTGACGTCGCCAGTATTGGTATCAAAGCAGGGTGATAAGCTGCCGTCCACTCTCACACATGCTGTGCAATCCTCATAGGTGGATTGAACAGCACGTAGAAGGTCACTGTCAATCCCATATCTGGGCAAGATGTTCCAGAGATATCGATATATTTTTTTAACTTATTATAGTAGGAAGCTAGGTATTTTATATGTGAGAGTAAAACTGATAAGGACTAAGACAAAAAATTGCAGAAAAAAATTTAGTTAGGTAAAAAATTAAAAAAAAAAAACAAAACTACAAAAAAAATCGCGGAACATACATGGGGTATTTACGAGTACCACCAGATGTCAGCAATCCAAAAAAATTTTTGGACGTCACCTTTTGGACCACCTGTATAAAAAATTCCATTGTTCAACATATCAGTTTTCGAGAATGCGGTCATGGACACCATTCAGGGTGAAAATTCATATACATATACATGTCAGGGCAAAAAAACTTATTTGGGATTTATTGTTTGATGGCGTAGTATTATTTAGGTTCGTAGATACTCTTGGGTATAGCACAGTGGGTGGACGAGTCGGGAGGGACAAGGATGGATAAAATGAGATAAAAAAGAACAAATATTGAAATAGATATCTTTTATTTAAATTAAGCTTTTCATATAATAAGTTGAACATAACAAGATCACATAACCATATTGTAATATCTTCGGATCGATTACCTGTAATAGAAAAGATTTGTGGTTACACTTTACCGTTGAAATATAGTACGTAAGTACGTGGGAACCTACATTCTGAGACGTTTAACCCATACATTCGCCATCAATGTACAATTTGTGTTGAACGAGATTTCAACTTCATGCTGCCAATGCAACGTATGCATTCAGTAAATTGATAATTAAATGGCACTCAGGCGAGCTTTTAACTTAAGTGACAATCAATGGGTTTAAGACTAAGAAACATGTAACTCGCCGGATTGAGGTCAACTGTAAATAGTTACAGTGACCTCACCAAGACGAGATTTCACTCTTTCCAAATTTCATATCTCATTAAGTCATAAAAATTTTAACAAGTATTAAAAGAAATTTGGACAATATACGTCTTACACTCCATTTAGCACCAGGAACCGGCGAGCGTGCATGAAAAGAGCTATGAATGTCACAGAAGCGAGTGAAGTATGCAAGGACCGCGTCTTATGGCGCTCGGTTCTCTCTGCCTACCCCGCAAGGGACTTGGCGTGAAGATATACATACACGTCTTACAACGTACCACAAGGGTGAATAACAAACATTGTGTTGTTACTTATAAAAATCATAATAATATTATCTAACTTGTCAGTGGCTTGTAAGAAAAAAGATATTTAATCAAAAAATAATACGAAAATATATGTAGAAAATCTTAGTGCTAGTTTTTTTTTTGCAATGCTTATATATCTGCGGTTCGCCATGACGGTGATGGAACAAATTTTTGTCACGTGACGCGTTAATAGTATTACATTTAAACAGAACTTCAAACGAACGTTCGAAATCGTCGCTCTGCACAGGAGCGCGCTTACAAGATTATAAGCGAAGTTCGCAGTCAAAACAGTGGTAGTTATTAAAAAGAGCTCACTAATGCGAGCGTTACTAAATATCGTATAAAATAGTGTGCCAGAGTGCGGCGATTTCGGACATTTGGACTTAAAAGATATTTTACTACTCTAAACATAAAAACAGGTGGTTATAAAATTGGTAAGGTACGGGTTATGGCCCTGGGACTACATACTACAGTAACTGCTTACCATCAGACCGCGGAGTGTATCTACTATTTATTGGAAATATAAACATAGAAATGTTATTTGTTATGAATAATAATTACCTGAATGTGAGGATGTTCTGCGATCACCAAAAGAATGAATCTGTAAACATAGAAAAACTAAAATTTATTAAACTTGTAAATTTTGATGACTAAATGTATATTATTTTTTTGTATTCAGCCATCCAAGGAAGTTTTAAATGCGTGGTAATCACTGTTGCGCATTCATTATGCATTATATCATCATATATCAGTCACTTTTATTAATATTAATCTTTCTTTAGCACAGCCCTGTTCAAATTTACTATAATAAATTGTGATTTATAAATGTTAAGGATGCTTGTACATTTCTTTCCATTTTTAATTATAAACACTGATCATGTTTTGTTATAAAAATATTTACAGACCAGGCATTGTTTATAAACAATAGAAAGTATTGAAGTTTAGAGAGCTATTATGATTAGCAGATAAATAAAAACAATTACCTTATAATATATTCCTTCCTGCTAATTGAAGACCCTATAACATAAGGGAAAAACAAATAATTAATAATAGTAAGCAACAAAAAAGAAAAAATATAATATTTAATAACTTACCTCCCAAATTATAGAAAGATATAATTACTAAAAAAATACAAGTCTATGAAATAGGTGTATATTTTTTTTAAACCACTGGCTTTCCATTTGAATATAAACATGAAATCGAATAGAAAGTCAGTGATACAAATAACAATATGTTTATCGCTTGCGACGAAGTTGTAGGGTGTTGCGGCGGATCCAGGCAGCACGTCGTGAGCCACCCTTGGTCTGAGAGTAGCGGTGACCCTTGCCAAGACCACGGGAACTGCGCCCAGCCGATGTAAGTCCACGCATCTCACGATGCTTGTGAACAGCATTCACTATCCAGTTGATCTTGGGGTCTCGTCGGATAGCCTGTAAAAATTGATATAGTTGACACAGGAAGAAAACAACAATAAAATCACATAACTGGAAGCATTATCAGGTAAAATGGTAGGTGAAGTTTCAGCAAAACCTTTCAGATTGGTGCATGACATATAGAGTTCATCATTGAAATTGGCGGTCAATATAGGAAATATTAAATAAATTGTTCTTAATTACCTTGTGTGATGGGTCCACCAAAATGACTTCAAAGTATTTGTAAGAAGAGTCTTGTGCAACCCAATATGAGTTCAAAACACGGAGTCCTCCGCAGCGGCGACCCACACGCTCCTATGTGACAAATAAATAATGATTATTAATTCATAAAAAGATTACATAATTGTTATTCTAAAAAATGATTCTGTTAAATGTGGAAAGAATGCAGGAATAAAGAATTCGGAAACAGATATACAATGCAAAAGTGGAAGGATGTAGGAGCCAAGAAAGGCCAAAACCGTGACCATATTGATTGTATTCTATCAGAAGGTGATGTCAGGAGCCTCGGACACTGGCGAGCATGCATGAGAAGAGCAATGTATGTTAAAGAAGTGAGTGAGGTAAGCGAGAGGAGTAAGGATCGAGTCTCGATGTGGGGCTCAGTTCTCCCTCTCTACCCCGCAAGGGATTTGATGTGAAGATACACACATATTTTGTTCTTTGAACACTATATATTACAACAATAACAAAATTAACTTCAATAAAAACTACATATAACAACATGGCACATTTAAAAGCAGCCAAATGCTTTAAATAGAAAAATGAAATCGACAGACAGTAAGCAGATATGTGTATAACAGGATGTGTGTGCCTGCACAGGCGTAGATTATGATGAAAACCTGTTTATATTTCTTTTAGATTTTCCATATAAATCACATCCCCCAGAAGCATAGAATATAAAAGAATATTCATCAATGTCCAATAAACAATAACCTTGTGCCCATAAATACGGGTTTTATTTTAAATAACTAAATAAATCATCAATGTTAATACCAAATAAATACCAAAAAAATAGTAATACCAAATATAATCATCACATCAACTCTTAATCATTCCGATATAGGTCTCCCTTCAACCAAATGGGGTTTAAAGCATACTCTACCACACTGTTCAAATGCGGATTGGCAGTGTCGTCAAGCCGCCAGAGGGCCACCGACTTAGCTTGACGACTGTCATCTATCGACAATAGTCAAACCGATGGCTTAACATGCTCTCCAAAGCACGGAGAACCATGAGATAGACAAACCCATCCATACACAGGCTGCGGTCGACGTCGCATAACCTGTGTGTTCAGTTAGAATGACACGCGCAACGATGCCATCGAGCCAACAAAATATAATACAGTTTAATAATAATACTTATTGAGAAAATACTAGAAAGATTTGGCAAGCAATTTTTTTTTGTGAATCATCAATTAGCGTGCCTTGTAAAATTATTACAATGAGTACATAACTCATCATCACATAAAAAGGAAATTATCGACATTTTTAATACTCAAATCCAAATTAGGCGCCATTATCACTTCTTCAGAAATTCAACAGTGTTCATGTTTAAAACCTTACAACTAATAATAATATAAAATTAATATCAATAATCCTAAGTAATTTGTTACCATACCATTTCAGTGTGATTCTATTTTATTTGTTCATTTGAGGTTAGAAATATGAATAATACCTTTGTGAAGAGATGGCATTATCGTGAAACACTGTGTGTGCTGGTGTCCAGCACACTATCTTGCTCATTCACTAAGATGTATCACATCTACCGTGCGTCCCATGACGGCCACCATTTTTTAATTTTTGGTAGTAGAATATTTAGCAATAACTAATTTAACAGTTAATGTTCCATTACCTCACAGGATAAAATTTGTGTACATGAATGTCTGTCTTGCGTCTAGGGGTTTTTAAGAAAGATAGGGCGCTTCTAAGCATTCTAACTGGAGAATTACCTCCATATCAAAAATACATAACTAACAACTCAATGGAAAGTTGTTGAGATCCTGGAAGTGAGTAAGCAACCTAACATACCAGTAACCGCCTAAGACATTGCCGTGTTAGTAGTACAGATGGCAATGTGCTAGCAATATTTCATGTATTGGATTGCAAACATTCATGCATGCTACAGTAACCATTTTACATCAGATGGGCGTTTTAAAGAATACCCTACTAATATTATGTGAGTTTGTGATTATGTATGGTTGTTCCTTACTTTTCCATGCAAAAACAACTGAAAGGATTGGAATGGTTTTAAGATACAATTGAGTATGTTCTGAAAAAAGATTTAAATTAAAAACCTTGGATTGTACAATGGGGAGAGACAACGTGGTAAACGTCAACAGCTTGTAACCTGTAACCTTCCTAGTATTTGAGTTATGTACTCTTAAGAATTTTAACGACCTATATGAACTTGTAAATTTAAAATCTAACCTCGGCAATAGACTGCAGATTGCGGGTAGGCTTCAGTTGGTTAACACCATGGCTCTTGGGTTTACCATATGTGGCACCCTTCGGCACTGGCCGCTTGCGACCACCACGGCGTACACGGATTCTGAAGATAACATAACCTAAAAAAAATAAAAGTTACATTTTTTTGTAAACGAAGCAAACACGTGTGGATACTTTGTAGATAAATAAGTAAATAGAAATTACCTTGCTTAGCGCGGTATCCCAATCTTCTTGCTTTGTCGGGCCTGGTAGGTCTAGGTGCACGATGCATGCGAGTCAACTGGCGGTACTGCCATACCCTGACACGCAAGAGGAATCGCATAACATCGCTCAACTTTTTTCGATATAGTTCCTGAATATATCTGTACGCGCCCATCTTGGCGAACTTGTGGCAGACCTAGCAACAAAATCAATACAAATTGATCAGAAGTCACATCATCGGTCTGGCCACAAAAAGAGTAATTTTTGACCCAACACATAAAACATGATAAACACTGAAAATGAAAAACAGCCATTGAAATTTTACATTAAATATATACAGAATAAAGTATTGTGCACTATGAATATTTACTTATACAAATTTATTAGAAGATCACGCAAATAACTAAAGATAAAATTCAAACCTACGTGTTATGTACTCCACAAGTAAAATGGAAAAGACAGAGAGAATACAACCAGTAGTATTGCGTTTTAGAAAAAATATAACAGTGTGACCACATTTAATTCGATAAATATGCTACTGATAAATGAACACTGTCTGTAGTGCCCAAAGAGGAAGTATACCTAGAGGTGACAAGCAAATAATCACGGAATAGAAAAAACAGGTGGAAGTGCTAAGTGACGAAGTTGGTACAGAAACCGGTGTCGCCAAACTCACACTAGTAAACCTATTATCCTATATTGCACTACAAATAAACAATAGCTATGATTGGTCGTTTTTGTTTTAGTCAAAAGTAGCTGAAATCAACAAATGCTACATTTGAAAATATACCTTCGCGTAGTCGAATAAAGTATATTTTGCTAGAGTGCAGAATGTATTTACGATGTTTTGCAATCTCAAGTCAGACTGGGTTTGATTATCGAGCAAATACTATTACTCGACGACAGATGGCGGTGTTATCCATGGAATCAATTATAAACTTAATTCATATTAGTTATAAGTTTAACATTTGCGTCTTATGCCCCATTTTTATTGCTACTCGACCAGTGCAGCTTCAATTGTGTACATCGAATTACATAATCGATATCGATAGATACCTTAATACCTACTTATTTAACAAATTATGACTCCAGTCGTGAATGACGCGACTTTGACACCAACGCTCGTGTGTTCGATTCCCATAGAAGGCAAACATTTTGTGTGCATGAACATGTCTGTTTGTCTTGGTCTGGGTGTTTTAAGAGAAGTAGGACGCATCAAAGCAGCCCCTTTGGGGAAGTACCTCCACCTCACAGAAAACCGCAGCAAAATAACAACTCCCTAGAGGGTTGTTGTGTTCCTGCGTGAGAGGGAGGTCACCAGTAAGCTCGCAAAGAGTTGCTGTGGAAGCAGCAGAGGAGGCATCGCGCGAGTGATACTTAATATATGGCAAGCGTTAATAGGCTACGGTACCCGCTTTACATCAGGTGGGCCGTGGTGTGTTTTAGATAAAATAATATGCCATATTATTTATCGATAAATTTGTATTGGAATCGACGCAACACTAGCTTCGCTACTCAGGCAGAGTAGCGAAGAACTTTCGAGAAGGAAAACCAGTACACTCAATCCAAAGTAGACTTTATTTCAGTGTCATAAGGTTGATATTAATTAGACGTTTTATCAAATTATTAGTAAAATTAAATAAATAAGATTTGTATAGAAAACAAATAAAATCGTACTTATCGATGGTACAAAACACCTCCATTATTAAGGTTTATTCTACTACTATCGTTCTTGCATTCCAAAATGGAACAATACGGCGTAATTATAGAGAATTATAGAATGTCACGAGAATGCTAGTGAACACAATGTTAGAACGCGACTGGAATCAAATAAGCGTAGGTATGCGTAACAACGCTTACTTGTGGCAGGCGCGCCACGCCTACTTAGCACTTCCACTTGTTTTTTCTATTCCGTGCAAATAATAATACCAAGATAGAACGTGATAGATGTATACAGTTCCTCATAAGAACAAAAGAGAGATTTTGTGGTTTGCCACAAAAACAAATTCGTGGCAAACAATCATTTCGTTCCTTGTAGTACAACAAATTGTTTGCATAAATGACTAAATATAAGCGAAATATTAGTGCATATTTGTGTTCCTTTGCTTGTTTGGGATTGTCTTTTTACTTTAACAATGGTACGTTGCTGTGTAAAAGGCTGCAAAAGCCTCAGTTAGCAAAAATACGAAAACATAACCTTTCATACGTAAGTATAAAGTTTTAATAGTTGTTATCAAATATTTTGCGAAAATTAGATACACACGTAGTTTTTTTTTTTGTTTGTATAATAACGTAAAAACAATGAAAATATCGGTTTAATTTACAAAAAGTATTTCTAGTAAAATCCGCCTAAATCTTGAAGGTTGTCTGTGGTTAATGCGTCAGCCATTTTCTGTTGTATTTTCAAATTATCGGTATAATGAGCGTTTTAGGGGTACCAGTATTATTTTAGTTAAGTATTGAATTAGAAAAGTATGGGAAAACACCCCGAAATTATGGGTAAATTATATGGGTACAGACACCTTTTTTTTTAACTTCTTACTTTTCGTAGACTTCTTTGTTTATAATTTTTCGTCAAAATGTATTTATTTAATTTTAAACTAAATATATTAACATGTTTAATCTTAGATGTATGTTTATTTTTTAGATTTCCTAAAGTCGTCAGTGTGCGTAATGCATGGATTTTTGCTACTGGACGACAGAATTGGGAGCGGAGTACAGTCGCATATGTTTCAAACATTTTAAAGACCACTGCTTTCGGAAGAAATTTATTTGGATAAGTCGTCAGTTTCAACATCCACCATACACGTAAGTTAACATTTGTAATATTTTGTTAATTTAAATTTGAGTCTCAATACTTACAAAATCAACCAAACTAACTTTAGGCATAATATTTACTTCACTACTAATTAAGTGAAGTAAATATTATGCCTATTACACTTAGGATAAAAAAGACTTAATAAGACGATGGTTGCATGGTTCTGCCTTTCCCAACGCATGGGAAGAACTTAATTTAAAAAAAAATGACCCTGCCTGAACAAGTAAACAGATACGTCGTCGGTCACACTTCACACTGTACTGTACTGTAACGAACTTACATATTTTGGTGTATAGAAATTTCATAAATGTAAGTTTCTACTATAATGAAAGGCAAATATTTATATCAATACACTGTTTTAATTATTGACTATAATTGTATACATTTGAATAGCTTAATTTACACAACTATGTCAACATCTTAATTTAGTATTTAAACGATACAGATCCTCACGACGCTCAAGTAATCTTACACTCCTTAGCCTATTTTTCGATATCGACTGCCCCGTACCGACGGCGTCGTATAAAAAGAACTCCCCTGCCTCGGTGTCGCCCCGCCATTGCGCGCCACTATGACAACTTCCGTTCGCCCGCTTTAGCGGTTCGACACCCAGGCAACTGTTTTAGTCCTTATTTTAATATGCAATAATATAATTTATGATTAGGTTGTGAATTACATTAATTAAATAAACATAATAAATTTTATGCAGAAAACAGACTTAAATTATGGTAACGACATCCGGTTGTAATTGTAATACAGATTAACCCTTCGAAACCCGGGTGGTCGTGTACGACCGCGAAATGTATGGGAAAACGTATATAACGGGTTCTGACTGCTCAAATACTAAATTATACAAGACATGGTAAATTTCTTCAAGAAACGTATGAATCCCAAGTATTCATATTGATACGACAACATTCGGCCGTCCTGCGCACGTCTGCCATCCTCGGCAGCGTTTTAGTATGGTGCAATTGCTGAGAACAAAAAATGAACAATTATGACGACTTTTAACTTATTTTTGAATATTTGCAAGGAGTTAGATCAGTCCTCAGATCTTAATTAACTCTCATCCTTTGGTCAGGTTAATACGAGTACCTCTATTCGATCGTTACGGTTTATAGTTTTCCCTAGGCGATGCCTGGGGCCAACCCTAGTTGCATATCACTATCCACCGTAACTTTTTTTGCAACAGATTTATTTTACAGGGATAAATACTGTTACTGAGAATGTATGGGCATTAAAATACCAAAGTTCGAAGCAAGTGCGCTTGACACAGTTAGGACTTATAATTCCGCCTAGGCGATGTCTTATGACAACCCTAGTTATACAGCACTACAAATCCCAACCTTCCTTACAACAGATCAATTGTACTGGGATAAATACTGTCATAAGAAGTGCCTAAGTACTACCTATGTCAATTAAGATCGAGACTAAACACGTAATAGTTGAAATAAGTCCCTAGTCTAAAATGAATTCGCAATGAAATGGTGTTTGTAACCAACAACACAATATTACTCATAGCTTTATTGCTATAATTTTATTCATGTAAGAGCAAAATAAATAGTTCTAAATTAATATTTTATTAATAAATACCTGACAACATCTTGTGCCATTACATGTATGCGTTATACATTTCTTTTAGTCTTTGTCCCAATTAGCCAGTCTAATCCACGGTTTCATGTTTTCTGCACACGTTATACCTTCGTAACATTTACTACTCGAACCCAGCCTGCCTGCCCCCGCCGCGCCCTTTATGGCGGGGGTTTGGGAGCGCATGGTGCGAACGGTGAAGGAGGCGCTGCGAGCCACGCTGCACGAGCGGTATCCGAGCGACGAGACACTGCACACACTGCTGGCAGAGGTGGAGACGACGGTGGTGAACTCCCGTCCTCTCACTCATGTAGCGGTAACGGCAGAGCCCGAGTTCGAGTGGTCGACGTCGTCACCAGCAAGGGACACACGCTGAGACGGCCGACCAAGAAGATCGTCGTGCTACCACTAGAATCGCAAGGCGACGGCGGGAGAAATATTCACGACGAAAACATTCGTACACAAATTGACCACGTGTTACGAGTGAAACAAATTGACCACGTGTTATGAGTGAAATAAATTGACCACGTGTATGTAAATGTATAGCCACCGTATCGAACAAATGTTTAGCATAAGAAAATATAAATATGTAGAGTTATTGTATTGAAATAAATGCTTAGGATAAGTAGAATATGAATGTAAAATTAAGTTACTAGAATTAAGAAAACTTTGTAATTTTTTATGATACTACTTATTATAAATTTGTATCTTAAATATAACTCAAAAGTAACAAATTTACAAATCTTAGTCTAATCAAGAAGACTATCAAGAATTAGAACTAAGGATCAATGTATACAACATTGATTCTTAGTTCTAATTCTTGATAGTCTCCAATGTCTTTGATAATTAACAGTAATTTTACCTATTAAAGATTTTTAATAAACTGTAAACCAAAATACGTATCAAATAAAGTATTATGAAATTATTAATGATTTTCAGATCTTTTTATGATAATCTTTTTACAAGATAAAATTCTTATATTTGAAGGGGCAGCAACAACTTTTACTACTGTTGATGGCGCTAATGCATTTGTAATATTTTTCACTACCTCTATAGGGCGATTCTACTAAAAAATTGCAACTGCACTGCAGCGCGGCGTGTGTCAAAATGCGTACATTTTGACGTTTCGTCAAGTGATCTGACAGCAGCGACGTTTAACAAACGTCAAAATGTACGCATTTTGACCACGCTGCGCTGCAGTGCAGTTGCAGTTTTTTAGTAGAATCGGCCTACAGGGGCATAGACGTAATAAAAAAAGCAGACACCGTCTTCCGAATTAAACACTGAAGCACCGCCAAAGTAAGTCAATTGCTATACGTACGAGACGATACGCACACATTCACACCATAGTAAGTCTACCGCCCGCCATTACGCACCGACCGTGCGTAGAGAAGAACTGTCGGAACCATAGTGGTACAATTAAAAAAAGCCAAGAGATTACTTTTCATAGGTAGGCAAGTAATTTTTCTGATTAAATAATCGTTTTCACTTAAATTAATTTTTCAAAACAATAAATGGACCGGTGTTACCATAACTCATATTTCCAAATTAGCGTAAATGTGGGAGATCATTCTTCTTTTGTTCTCTTGTAATTCTTACTTAATTCAAATACCTAATTTTATTTAAATAGTCATATAAACTTACATCCTTTGAATCTTTTACTGAACACCTATTATTCATACCTTTAACATTTTTTAGATTTCCATTGTCAAATGATGCATGGAAGAATTATTAGGTACAAATCATAAGAGAGTCCAAAAAAGAAAGCGGCTGGATTCCGCTGGTGTGGCTGCCGTCTTCTGTGCGGTGGAGGTACTTCCCCAGTCAGAGTAACATCGTGTCCTACCTCTCTTTCGCCAGAGCCTCGTCTGGTCATTAAAATTGGTGTATTTGTTTGGACATTATTTATTTCAAATAAGTATGCATTTGTCCTACATAATAAAAGGATATGTAATGTTATATTTCATGTGTTTAATTTATTTTCATGAATACCTATTTTAAACAATACAAGTTACAAATCAACGATCTATAAAATTCGAGTTCCAAATACAGTAACGAATCATATTTTTTATTTCTTTTTAGTTAGTTTCCCTCAAGCTGTGAAATGAGCTCCCAGCCGAAATTTTTCCAAGGGACTACAGCATGGAGTTCTTCAAGAAATGCGTGAAGAGATTTTTGGAGGGTCGACAACGCATGAGTGAGACCCTGGTGTTGCAAATGTCCATAGGCTACGGTGACTGTTTACTATCAGGTTTACCATCATCACCTTAGTGGTATAAAAAAATTGTTAAAGAAATGGGAAATTTTCTTCCATCTGGCAACCCACTTGACACTCACAAATAGTTACATGCCGTCATTGTGGTGCTTCAGTTGTTTCTAAGCGAGATTCCGTCTGACTATTTTATTACGTCTATGCTCAGGGGTTTTTGTGGAAATAATAGGGGCTACATTCTCTTCATAAGTTGCCGGTGGTGGCATCAAGTCCGATGATGGCAATCTTAAAAATCCTAAATGTTTTCCATGGTCGCATACCATTCCGTAACCACACTAAAACAACTTGCACTGCGAAATGTTATATGTACGATGCCCCTTTTTCACAATACCTGATGCACGACAAGGGTGCCTCTGAAAGTTGGTAAGTTGTCTGGTATTTTTTTTTCAATTTGGATAATGTTTTTCTCCGACACATCAATTATTGTCACCTACTCGATATTTTCTTGAACCACTTGAATAAATTTGTCGTAACTACCAACGTCCATACCATGATTCACATATGAATTGACTGTTCGCTTTATTGTAGCCCCTACACCATCAGGGGCACCCTTGCCCTGTCCGGCTTCTGAGTAGTTCTAAGTTATTGTAGTTATTGGCGAAAAGTCTTTGTAAAGTTGAGAAATCATTTAAAAAATGTATTTATTTCTATACTTAGATGTTGGGGAGTCTGTTTGAAAATGCAGAGTATCAATAAACGGATTATCTTTGATGACCTTTCGGATCAACGGAATCATATAGGTCCAAACATAGACGTAATAAAAAAAGCAGACACCGTCTCCCGAACTAAACACTGAAGCACCTCCATAGTAAGTCAGTCGCTATACGTACGAGCCGACACGCACACATTCACACCATAGTATGTCTACAGCCCCCCATTACACACCGACACCTCGCCGCGTGATAACCTTGTCGAAAAATAATAATAATGCCGTCGTGCGTAGTGAAGAGCAATCGGAACCATAGTGGTACAATTAAAAAAAGCCAATGGATTACTTTTCATAGGTAAGCAAGTAATTTTTCTGATTAACTAATCGTTTTCACTTATTATTTCTTCTTTATGGCGTTTTTGGTGTTCTCGCCAATGACAACGCTTTTATTATTTTAGCTTAGCGTGTTCTCAAGTCAGGCTCGAGCTTAGTATGTGGGCAGGCTTAGTATGTGGTTTTCACTTAATTAAATTTTTGAAAATAATAAATCGACCGGTGTTGCTATAAGTCACATTTCCAAATTAGCGTAAATGTGTGGGAGATCATTTTTCTTTTGTTCTCTTGTAATTCTTACTTAATTCAGATACCTAATTTTGTTTAAACAGACATATAAACTTACATCCCATGATTCTTTTACTGAGCAACTATTATTCATACCTTTAATATTTTTTAGATTTCCATCGTCAAACGATGCATGGAAGAATCATAAGAGAGTCCAGAAAAGAAAACGGCTTGATTTCATCTAGATCCAGTGTAATATGCAGTATACATTTTGAGGAATGTGAGGAGTGGCTGCCGTCTTCTGTGAGGTGGAAGTACTTCCCCAGTCAGGGTAACGTGCCCCACCTCTCTTTCGCCAGAGCCTCGTCTGGTCATTAAAATTGATGCATTTTTTATTTCAAATAATTATGCATCAGTAGGGCAAGCACGAATCCCTTTGCGAAAAAACATTCGTATCGTCATCGTATACAATTTGTACGAGAATTGAGCAGCGCCTCTATCGGACGTAAAAGTAACTAAATTTTGAAGCACAAGTACTTTCGTATCGAGTTCGAGATTATAAATGTGAGCACGAACTTTATTTTGACGTACGGTATCGAGAATCTCGAAGGCTGGCTATCGAAACTTACGAATATTTATTCACGTAAAAATTGTGGATGAAACAACTTGCGTAATGGTGAAAACATAGTATTTGACCATTATTTTCAATGTTTTTGGAAGTATTACGCATGAAAACATTAGTAGACTAATATTTTACATAAAATGCAAGATTTCCCCAGAGTTTAACGTAGTTTATTGTGTTATTTTATTATCTTACTACAATACTTATTGAACACCCAGTAAATGAACAATAATATATAAAACCTATGCTAATAATATTGATAAATAAACCTATTTTTTCAATGATATGTAGGATGAAATAAAAATTTATAAATAATAAATTTATATATTAAATATATATTTTATATTTCATCCTACTAACACATAATTGAAAAAAATATGTATTTGTACTAAAGTACCCACGTACCGTTATTTTTATTTATTGATTATATTACACAGAAGTAAGTCGCAGAGCTAACAAAGAAAATCAACAAAAATGCTAGATCTGATAGAAACTGAATTTAAAAATAGTTCTGCCTTCAAAGATAACAACCAGCCCTCCACCAGTGCCACTAGCAGCCCTGTAGATATTTGTCTAATGCATATCGTGTTGTTTTTAAAGGAACACCAACCTTGACCCAATAAAACAAAATAAATTAAAACTAAAACTGAGTTTACACTCCGTCACAGAAACAATCAAAAAGATACTGATAAGGTATGTGCGACATGAACGAAATCGATTGTTGACTTTTTATATATGTTGTATGTTGACATTTTATATATTCTTGAGACTGTTAAATGCATACGTTGCGACCTTTGATTATTTACACGTTATATAAATAAACAAAGCTTGCGACAGTTCTCCTTTGTCGAGTCTCCGAGACAGAATGTCAAGAAGCTTGAATGTTCAGAAATAAAAGTTTCTGTTTTTCAAATTAAAACATAATTTATATTTTTTTTCAAATATTAATACAATTTAAAATGTTAATACAAAAAAAAATATTCATATTTCAAAGTTTTTGTACATGATTCACTCGAATATTTCATAGAATACTTAAGATAAAAGTTACAAGAACAACTTCATCTATTTTCAGAACGAATCGTTCACTCAATACACTCAATTTGTTCGTTCCCCGGTTTACGTAGTATCGAAATGCTATCGAGGATACGATAGGACGACGAAGGTGCTTCGTGCTACGTACTAACGTGATGCTGCGTAATACTATCGAGGACTCGATACGATTACGATACGAGTTTCTAATATGTTCGTGCTTATCCTACATAATAAAAGGAATATGTTATGTTATATTTCATGTGTTTAATTTATTTTCATCAATACTTATTTTAAATACCACAAGTTACAAATCAACGGTCCATAAAATTCGAGTTTCGAAGACAGTAACGAATCATATAATTTTTTATTTCTTTTTAGTTAAAGAAATGGGAAAATTTCTTTCATCTGGCAACCCACTTGACCCTCACACATAGTTACATGCCGCCATTGTGGTGCTTCAGTCGTTTCTCAGCGAGATTCCGTCTGACTATTTTATTACGTCTATTGGCCCAAACAGCCGGAGCATCGTTTCTCAAACAAGAACTAGTTGTACAAACTGATATAGGTTTGACGGAACTAATTGCAAAATTAGACCTGTATATTATAGCCGTGCGAAGGCACACTGCCTGCCAGCTTCCGCCAAAATGTATAGATATGTATAGATTTTGTACTTCTTTGTGGAACTTCAGCTTGTAATTTTCTGAAAAGTCTGCCTGGATAACTGCGCAATTTATATTCAACGAATCCTTTAATTAATTCATAACGTGTACCGGTTATGAATTTTAAAACAATGCTCAAAGAAATCTGGCAAACTTATTACCATAGCATTTACTACTTCCCGAGGTTTGGCAATAACGCTCTCTTGTTCGGTTATAGTTATAACTTTTTGACCATTTTTTGTTCTAATGCTTTCCTTTGCACGAACCCATTTGAATTATAACAAATCTTGATCATTTTAAAACTCATTCAAATTTACAGTCTTATTTCTACACGCTTGACATTCGCGTTTAGACAATTTGGGTCATATATCG
Source organism: Pyralis farinalis (assembly GCA_947507595.1). Lineage (NCBI taxonomy): Eukaryota > Metazoa > Arthropoda > Insecta > Lepidoptera > Pyralidae > Pyralis > Pyralis farinalis. The sequence goes on from OX382270.1 coordinate 8,504,467, forward strand.
AACAGCACAAATTATTAATCAAATTATCAGAATTTGCTTCGTCAATAATGGCAGCTCTCTTTAAAGCTTGTATTTTCAAATTAATATTTTCATGGAGAGTACACAAGCATGTATCTCTTTGAGAACTATTTGGTTCTATACCCAAAACGGTCTGTGTTTACAGAAAAACGTAATGCTTATTTTTACTTGGTATTTAGTAATGAATTGTTTTTCCAAATGTTTTTGAGTACTCGGTACATATAGCGATTTTGCTTTTGAATTTTATTTCTCGTAATATACTGTTTTTTCCCTGCTGCTACTGTACTATTTGTATCTTCTTCGTAAAAGGCCCTCACTTTCTTTACTAGTAATTAAATTCTATTATATCCTTTATTTTTTTTCCCAATTTCTATCCTTCTTTATTTTAGTTTTTTTATTTAGTCCCTTATTATCCTCCTTATTGTCCTCCTTTTTTCCCGAATATTTCTTGACAATTCCTTTAGTTTCTTAATTATATTAATTAAATGTTTCCTTTTCTTGTATTCCAAATATCGTATTTTTCTTATTTTTGAATCTGGAGATGTACGAGTATTTGGTTTAGGAATATAGCGCATCTTCACCGCCTGTTTCCATTTCATCTTTCCTTAACTAAAACTATCTCAGGAATCACAGGTTCTTTTTTAAGCTCGTCTTTCTTTTTCAGTCTATATTTTTTAGATGCTTCACTTCACACAATTATTAACCAGAAATTGATATTTTCCATATTTCGCGAAATTAACCTTATGCACTTTTTAGAAGACGTGAATGAGTTAATCAAGAAAACCCTGTAAAAATCACTATCGTTTTACGGTATTTAAATTGGGTTGATTGGGTCTAGGTACCCTTCTCAAGTATTTTTCAGCACAGTTCCTGAAGCTTGAACATCGAATTAAGATTTTCAAATGGATCTAAACCGAAAATTTGACTGTATGGGCTAGAACCCTTTGCCTTTCCCCTCGGTGATAAAATGAAACAAAAAAAAAATTATAAAGAAAGAATTTGGGCCGACTTCTTCCCGCGCTTTTGACAAGTGACGTTGTTGTTATACTTAAAATGTTTACAATTCAGTGTAAAATTAGTTTTATGTGACAATTTTGATAGTATTTTGTAACATGTGTGCTAGTGCAATTATACAGTAATGAAAAAACTCAAATATAACACGTTTATGCACTTTTTGGAAGACGTGAATAAGTTCATCAAGAAAACCTTGTAAAATTCCTATCGTTTTACGGGTAGTATTTAAACTGGGTTGATTGGGTCGAGGTACCCTTCCCTTCCTTTTTCAGCACAGTTCCTGAAGCTGGAACATAGGATTAAGAATTTCAAATTGTTCTAAACTGATGCCCTGGCTGTATGGGCTAGATCCCTTTGCCTTTCCCCTCGGGGATAAAAAGAACAAAAAAAAAAGAATTTGGGCCGCCATCTTGAAAGCATAACTGTTGTCATGTTTACGTTTTGTGTGAAAGGTGAAATTCATAGTTTTTGACGAAGTGATTAGGTATAATCACGTAAAATAGCTAGGTTTTATTTGTTAATCGTGTTGATCTTTGAATATCATATTTTTATCTCAATTTTTGCTTTCGGTGTACCTAAATTTAGTTGCTAAGATTAGGCGCCAAATTGTCGTTAGTTACCTTTTATTGAAGTAATAAACAAATGTTAATAGCATTGTTTCGTGTAGCTTGCGTTAATTTATTTTCCCATGTTTCATTTGTTCATGTGGCTGTGCCGCAGAAAGCTGTATTTCATAAATAATTGTTATATTTCAGAACTAGATTGATGTGATTGCTGGTCGTCTACTAGTGGATTGTCAATATGTTTTACGCACATTTTGTGCTGGCCAAGAAGGGCCCCCTGGCCAAAATTTGGCTAGCGGCTCATTGGGACAAGAAGTTGACAAAGGCTCATGTGTTTGAAACGAATATTGAAAAATCTGTGGATGGTATTTTGAAGCCGAAGGTGAAGATGGCCTTGCGAACGTCTGGCCATCTGTTGCTCGGTGTCGTCAGGATTTACTCGAGAAAAGCCAAGTATTTGTTGCAAGACTGCAATGAAGCCTTTGTTAAGATCAAGGTATATTGTTTCTATTTTAGCTAACACATGACAACAGTAAGCGCTATGCATTTATAAGACGATTATTGCAAGGATGTACATCTCAAAAAATACGAAATTCTCCTTTTTTAGTTTACACATATGTAAACTAAAAGAAGGAGAATTTAATTTAAATATCTTATCCTGAATAATTATTTGGTAACATGGTAGTGCATTAATTGATAAAATGAAGATTATTATGGTTGTGCCTCAACATTACTGTAAGACAGGACAGTCTTCATCTACATGGACCTACAATCTTTATCTGTTCATGTTATATGTAAAACTAACTGAAAACCAACTGACCATGATTTAATTGGCTGGTACTACTTTTTAGGTTTATTTTTTATTCAATGTCGTAATGTCGCAAAGACAAGAATAATTCCCATGCGAGGTAAAGTACCTAGATGTCAGGAAGAGATTGTGTAGGGCGCATATTGATAGATAGTACTAGCTGCGACATGTACAATCAAGTTTATCAGTCTGGTTAAATTGTGAATCTATATAACTGAGGTCGGGATAATCATTATAAGAAAACAAGTGTTAACTTTTGCACTTGTCCGATGATTGGTGTATTACATACCAATTAAGACATACAAAACAAAACGAAGAGAAAGGTATGAGAGAGACAGAATGAAAAAAAAACAGTATTTGAAAAATGTTTAAATACAAAGTCAAGTTAGTGCAATTTTTCTGCTATTTTGATAGATTTCTTGAAACAGCAGGAACAATTGCTCCCAGTAGCCTCAGTTTTAATCAATGATTTCACTTATGGGACACGCTATAGTGATTTATTGTAGCATAATATACTGTTGGCATTATAAAGCATTAATAAATAGTAAATTATGAAAAACACAATCTCAAGGAGTTCTTGCTATAAAATCTATAGAGCTATTCACATTTCCATACGAAAATCGGCCATACAAATGTTCATATGTTTAGCATGTCTCATTTTTTATTGTTTTTAAAACCCTTTCTCGCTGTTTATTGCCTCACTTGTTCTTTTTATCCCCGAGGGGAAAGGCAAAGGGATCTAGCCCATACAGCCAAGTCATCAGTTTAGAACCATTTGAAAATCTTAATTCTATGTTCCAGCTTCAGGAACTGTGCTGAAAAAATACTTGGGAAGGGTACCCAGACCCAATCAACCCAATTTAAATACCACCCGTAAAACGATAGTGATTTTTACAAGGTCTTCTTGATGAACTTATTCACGTCTTCCAAAAAGTGCATAAACGTGTTATATTTGAGTTTTTTCATTACTGTATAATTTCACTAGCACTTATGTTACAAAATACTATCGAAATTGTCGCACAAAACTATTTTTATACTGAATTGTAAAAATTTCAAGTAAAACAACAATGTCACTCGTCAAAAGCGCGGGAAGAAGTCCTATTGCCTCATTAAATCTTTAATGTTGCCCACTAAACATGTCATAATTTTTCTTTAGATTAAATAATTTATAAAATTAGCAACTACTTTTCCTGAATATTACACCGTCCAGAAGCATGAACCTAAATAAAACATAAAAATAAATAAAATAAACCCATTTTGCATTGTTACCATCTCGGACCGACAAAAACTACCCAGAATCGGGTAAAGTAAAATGCCAGACGATAAAATGAAGTTTAGTGTGCAAACTAAGTCCATATGGTATGCTACGAGGGTCATTTGAAAAGTTCTTAGCCTAATATGGTTAAAGTCATTGGTTTTTTTTATAACTACCCTCATTTTGTAGTTACATTATTTAGCAACAAGTATGCACAGTTTAGTTTATTCACAGTAACTTATTGTTCGTTTACACGTGATACCGTAAGTCAAGTCAGAGCTATTTTTTAAATGGATAAAATTGAACATCGTGCAGTGATAAAATACCTGAATTTGAAAGGTTTAACTCCAAAAGCTATACATGAAGACATGTCTGCTACTTTGGGTGAGTCCGCTCCTTCGTATGCGACTGTTAAAAACTGGGTGGCAGAGTTTAAATGTGGTCGTGAGACCATTCAAGATGAGCCCCGTAGTGGCCGGCCTTCGACTGCTTCCACTGATCAAAACAAAGAAAAAATCTGTGATTTAATTTTATCTGATCGAAGATTGACTGTCGAGGAGATAGCTAAGACTGTAGGCATCTCATCTGAGCGAACACATCATATAATTACTACTGAACTTGGATTCTCTAAGGTGTCTGCGCGGTGGATACCGCGACTGCTTTCAGTGGAACAAAAACGCAACCGACTCACAACTTCTCACGACTGTTTAGAGTTATATGAAGGTGACCCAATAGAATTTGTTGAAAGATTTATAACCATGGATGAAACCTGGGTTCACCACAATACACCCGAGACAAAAGAACAGTCGAAACAATGGAAAAGAGCAGGATCGCCCACCCCAAAGAAGGCAAAGGCGGTTTTATCGGCGGGCAAAGTCATGGAATCCGTTTTTTGGGATGCAAAGGGTATAATTCTCGTGGATTATTTAAAAAAGGATGAAACAATAAACTCCGATTACTATTGCAACCTGTTGCGTCGTTTGAGAGAAGAAATCAAAGAAAAACGTCCAGGTTTATTGAGAAGAAAAGTCTTGTTTCATCAGGACAATGCGCGCATTCACACCTCTGTGCAATCCATGGCAGAAATCCATCAATGTCGCTTCGAATTGTTACCTCATCCCCCATATTCACGGATTCAGCACCGTCCGACTTTTATCTGTTCCCAAAGCTGAAAAAATTTTTAGATGGTAAACATTTTTTTACAAATGAAGAGGTCATAGCCGCCGTGGACGCTTATTTTGAGGAGTTAGACGAAGATTTTTTTAAAACGGGTATCGAAGCCTTACCGGGTCGATGGAAAAAGTGTTTTGAGCTTGGAGGAGAGTATGTAGAAAAATAAAAATAAACTCAAAATCGTGTGGTTTCATTAAGTATGTTAGGCTAAGAACTTTTCAAATGACCCTCATACATTGAATTGTAAAAATTAGACTATGGATAATAAAATTTCATGTAGTGCATAAACACCCTATGATCAGCAATTGTATGACTGTGTACACTCCTCCACTGCCACGTTTCTAATGTAGCTGTACTGCAGAAGTTATTGGGAACGTATTTGCATAATAATAGCAATTCCTTGCGTATTATTGGTTAGAAGTATTCTTCAGATTTTTGTGTAAACAATGAAAGTTCTTGTTCTATTTTAGATGGCTTTTCGACCTGGTATGGTGGATTTGCCTGAAGAGCATCGTGAGGCCGCCATGAATGCTATTACACTTCCTGAAGTGTTTCATGATTTCGATACTGCCATGCCTGAACTAAAGTAAGTTATTTTTTTTATTTGACAGTAACATTATGTTCTTCACATCATGCCTTTATATTGGTTTTCGGGTATTATCTAGTTTATAAAAGCTATTTTCCATTTCAAGTAATTATTAGATAAATTTGTCTATATAAATGCAATATTTGGCTAACACACAAAATTTTTAAATTCAATATGTACAGTACAGTACTTCTTTTCTCATAATATCGCACGTAATGAACTCTTTGTCTGTTTTTAATACCAAGATTTTTTTTTTTGCACTTTTTTCAGAATTACCCATATTTTAGGGAAATGCAAATATGAATTATTTATGTATCTAAAATATTGCCAAATTATTCACGCTTGATTTCATTGTTATTGTTAAATGATGTTTATACAGTCATTTGCGATTTTGCAGAACAGAAGTACAGAAGTCTGTGTCCTTACATACCTCATTTATTTCTTTAACATTCATAGCTCTTTTCATACACTCGCCAGTTTCTAACACTCCAGACACCACCTTTGGAGAACACTATGGTAGACAGAGTAGGTGAACTGAGGCCTTCTTCAGCTTTTACATCTTTCTACAATCCCATAATCAAGCAAAATGAAATATTCTAATGGCATAATATTTGAGATGGAGGATTGAGGTGCAGACTTCGGGAACATCTCTATGGTGATTTTGATTTGAAACATGTATTTGTATTTAGACTTGGAAATGGCTCAATTTCCTTGTTAGAGGCAAAGCCAAGTGGGCTTCTGCATGTAGGTATACTACCTAATAGTAAATCTGCTCTGGCAAAGGAGAGGTATACCCCAATATTTAACAAGCAGTCAAACTGAGGAAAGTTCACAACTAAACTACAGTTACAGTCATTATAATTACAGAGTTTCAATTGTACTGCCACCTGTCTTCAGAAAATGACTCCTTTAGCATAACCATAATAATTTAAACTTTTAGTGAAGTGGATATAGAAGCCCAGTTCTCTCTGAACCAGTCCCGGGCTGAGGAAATCACGATGCGTGAAGACTATGGTTCCTTGAATCTTGTGACCCATGATGATGGATTTGGAGATATGGGTTTTGACACTGATAACCCTGATATTATGCGTGAGGCCATTGGTACAGAAGCTGCCCTAGAACAGGTAAAGATTTATGGTTCCATAAAGAAAATAATGCCCTGTTGTAGGATGAAGATTCAATCTGATTGTTGACTTCACAATGGTGCATTATAATAAAAGATGTTATTTTGAATAATGCCCTACAAACTTTTTAATCTTTTGGTAAGAAAATATAATGACTATTCCCTGTTTCAGGACGGAATGTAATATACATATATAATTTAATAAAAATAAACATATGCTGTACTGTATATCTTCACATCTGAACACGACAAAATATTAAATTTATCAATAAATGTAATAAACATTTATTGATAAATTTAATATTTTGTCGAACAAAAAGCTGAAGAATACAAACTTTATCATATTTTGGTGGGGTTATAATAAAGCTTGTATTCTTGAGCGACAATAAAGAAAAGTAATTCTTACTACTAATCACACAATAGAAAATCCATTGCAAATAACATTTACACTTAAACATTTACACACATCTATAATAATCAAGGAATATTAATTATTCCAGAGTAACCTTCTCTTCGGTGATAGTTCATCAATAGCCATTCAGCTGGCAGGCAAGGAACCAGGTGTCCCTAGTACCAGTGCGACCGATGTCCCGACACTTGTAACACCTGCCCACGAACCTAGAATGGAGGCCGCTCCCCACGGACCTATGGATGATGGCTTCGGAGGCACTATTGGTGATGTTGGGGACTTTGGACGTAAGTTGAATATTCAGGGGTATTTCCATTTCATAGAATTCATTCTATTAAATAAAAAATGCATGTTTTTGGTGAAGTTTGGTAAAGTTTAGGATAAACATTTTTGTCATCTAGAGTTTTCATCATATGTGTGTAGCTATAGGAGATATTGTTTTACGTTAACAATGTATATGTTTGAGCCTCAGAAGGGCTAGATTCAGGAATAAATTATTGAAGTTGATTTTGAGGCTTTCCTCCATTTCAGTCAGAAAAAAATAAAATGTTTGTATTTGTGTATAATATCATATATCTATTGCACAATTCGTACAAAATTGTCGATAAAAATACTATACAATACCATAAAGACTCAGAACAACAAACATGGGAGGTCTTCAACATCCGCCTTATGACGTTATTTTATTGGTGAGTTTATCCACTGAAGCATTCAATGGAACCATTGAATGAAGCAGTGTGCCCGCTGTTCTTTAGGAATCTATTCCACACAGTGGCGTGCACTCCATATAGGCAAAAAGACATTGCCTACCCTATCAATTTGATAAATACCATCCGATGTTTCATTCTTAAACATAGTTTATAACTAATATTTCGTATCAAAAACAAAAAATTAAAAGCTCCATCTATCGGTATCGGTAAGTTATTAAAGTCATCGCTAGTCATATTCAAATCGCAGCTAGGCGCTACGCTACACTAGCGCCGCATTGGCAGCTTTTTGCGGCAGAGACACTAACTATTTCTGTCTAAATTTACGTATGTGTGCCGTGTTGTTTATAGAAATACTGTAGCGTGCATTCCTATAATTACATTGCCCACAAGAACACAAATAACGCACACAATCGCAAAGTATAGACAATGTCTTGTCAGCTGAACTATAACGTAAATCACCGAAGTGTCGCGAGCATTGCTACGTAACTATTTTAAAAAGTAGTTTGCTGCATATAATTATAGTGAAAGATATTGCCATTTCTTTTTTTCGTATAAAATTGATGTTCAATTTTATTTTGATTTTAAAACGGCCGCCATTGTTTTTGTTTTGAATCGATTGACTGACGAAATAAGATTTTAAAGTTTTAAAGTTGATAAATATGATGATATTCACTGCGAAAGTTGTTCATGTGGTGTGTGTAGGGAAAATAAATGTTTTCAAAACTATCTTTCGGTGAAAAAAAACAAGTGATCACATACATCATTATTTCCACAAGATTGGGTAACCAAAATCAACATTCTGTATTTTTTGGTAAGTTAATAGCTTTAAAAAAATTCTGCCTACCCTGTCAAAAATCTCTGTGCACGCCACTGATTCCACATCATTTTCGAAGGCAGATATGGGTTCATAAAGCGAATACCTCTGAGTTTATCTTTTATTTTGGGAAATAAATAAAAGTCGCAATGTGGTCGGGCCCGTGATAAGGATGAGTCAATCATGGTCTATCTTATCATTGTTGTTGATTAAGGCCGCAACGAAAGTCGAGAAGCGAAAATTTTTTCTAGTTTAATTCATATCAAACACGATAGACACTTTTTGAATTGATGGCAATTTGTAAAAACAAATGACATGAGTTCTTTCGAAATTTATTAATTTGATACCTTCCATAGACAAATATTAGATTGTCAGTCTGGTGGAGTGAGCTGAAAACTTGTCGGGATGGAGGAGGATCCTGTCCAACATTTTCCCGAAGAATGAGTTAATGATATTTTTCCCTTGACCAACTACTCTCTTTACTTTTGATGGTAAATCTTCGAATGGATACATACATTGAGCAGTTATTTCTTTTTTAAAATCAGGTTATTTTTATCCCCAAGTGGAAAGGCAAAGGGTTCTAGCTCATACAGCCCAGTCTTCAGTTCAGAACCATTCTTGGAAATTCCATTTGGTGAGAAAAATACTCGTCACACAGTGTTATGGTTTCGGGTTTGTTACAATATATCCAACTTTCATCATCTGTGACAATGACATATACAGCATTCAAGTTACCTCCATTTTACTTGATTATTATAGAATTACTGATGGTACTTAATCCCAAGTGCCGCCGTTTTTGATACTTAGTAAGACTTTTTGTACTTGTCTCATAACAATGCCTCAATGTGTCCGGATTGTTGATATTTCACTTTTCTATCAGCTTCTGTCACTAGCCATACTGCACTCACGTTATTTTTAGTGGTCGCCGAAGAAGGACGTCCATCGTGCATCAGTGAACTTGCTTCAACTCTGTTCGAAATAATTAAACTACATAGTTATAAACAGTGTCATGGAATGAGACTTTGTCAGAAAATGCCAATCATGGTCTATCTTATCATTGTTGTTGATTAAGGCCGCAACGAAAGTCGAGAAGCGAAAATTTTTTCTAGTTTAATTCATATCAAACACGATAGACACTTTTTGAATTGATGGCAATTTGTAAAAACAAATGACATGAGTTCTTTCGAAATTTATTAATTTTTCACCAATTATTTTTCTTATCGGCCAATTCTAAAAATTTCATTTCATAGTGACCACTGTATGTTGCTCATTTATTTAGTTTAGACTATTACTTAGACAACTGAATTTAATATATATTTTTAGTATAGTAATCCATACACCTATTACATAATGTGAAATTGATTAAGCTGAATTAATATGGTGAATTTAGCTACAGACTTTGTATAAAGCTTCTTTTCACATATAGTCTATGTTAAAGAAAACATATTTCAATGTTATCTAATGGCAACCCTAACTTTGTGTTTATGCTTTCTTCTAGATTGTCAATGAATAGATCTCTGTTCGTGATGTACTCAATTTGTTTTTCACATGTTTTACTTTTATAATTTCCAAAAGAACTGAAATGGTTGTTCTACCAAATATAGTGTACGTGATTATTAACGCCGTGTTTCACTCTGCAATTCCCTTCAACAGGTTATGGGCCCAGCCCTTACCTGATTCGCGTCGCGAGTAATTGTAATTCGTACACGTATTTTATTTCATATCCTCCATTTTGTCGGACACAGTTTTTTGGTGTAAACTATAATTTAGACTGAACTGGTCGTGTTAATTGTGGACAATGTCAGCGCGATTAGATAAAATAAACTTCGACAAGTTAGAAGGAGATTCTAACTGGATATCCTGGAAGTTTGATATTGACTTGCAGTTAACCTTACACAAGGTGCAAGATCATGTTAGCGGCATCGCTATCCAACCTAAGGATGAAGAATCGAAAGAGTATAAGATGTACAGTGAAAGAGAATCTATTACAAAGTATTTGATTGGTTCAACTGTTGCGAAGGAACCAAAGCAACACATATTGACATGTAAAAGTGCCAAAGAAATGTGGGATACATTGCACGCTGTGTATGAGCAGAAAAATGAAAGGAGGCTAGACCTATTATATTGTGAGCTATTCACATATAAGAAATTAGTCGACGACAGCATCGCTACACATGTGTCTAAGTTGCAGAGAATATTTTCACAGTTAAATCTAGAGTTAAAGGGTGAAAATTGTTGCTTACCTCAATCTCTGTTGCTTAATAGAATTTTGAATACACTGCCTAGCAATTATCTAGAGTTTAAAAATGCTTGGGAGTCTGTCCCGGCAGCTGATAGGAGTGTTACTGTTTTGATGGAACGATTACGTTTACATGAACAGAGGCTAAATGAAAATAAGCCAGAAGATGAGGTTGCTTTAATAGCAAAGACAGACAAATGTAGCAAATCCTCAAAAGGGCCGGTATGTAATTTTTGTAAGAAAAGAGGACACATTAAGAAAAATTGCTTTAAACTGAAAAACAAGCAAAAATCTGAGTCAATAAAGATGGTAAGTGGACAAGCATTTGTTGCAAACAATACCAAGGTTGCAAATGATGACTGGATAATTGATTCTGGTGCGTCTCACCATATAACATTTCATAAGGAATATTTTGACACATATGAGCAGTTCAATGACCCTATACCACTTCATCTCGGAGATGGCAGACAAATGATGGCCATTGGAGCAGGAGTTGTCAATGTAGAAATGTTGGTAAATGGAGTTTGGAAAGTTGGTCATTTAAAAAATACCTGGTATGTTCCCGCTTCTAAACAGAACTTGTTTTCTTCAGGATCAGCGCTGAAAAATAATTTAGTAGAAATAGCTGATGAAAAGCAAAGAGTATTTCAGACTAGTACTGGTGAAATTAAGGCAATTGGTATAAAAAGTAGATGTGGTTTGTATAGATTATTAATGAAGGTTACATTACCTAACAACCACTGTATGTTTTCTTCTTCAGCTATAGATATAAATATATGGCATGAGAGACTATGTCACCAGAATTATCGCCATGTTGAAAAGTTTTTGAAGCAGAAAGGAATATCATTTCAATCAGCAAGTAAAGTCATTTGTGATGGCTGCATGTATGGCAAAATGTCACGATTGCCATTTCATTCTAGAGAAGTAAGAGCACAGTCTCCCGGGCAGATTATTCATGCCGATGTCTGTGGTCCCATTGCCGAAGTATCTATTGGTGGCAGTAGATATTATGTAGCATTCAAGGATGATTATTCCAAGTATAGAAAGGTTTATTTTCTGAGTGAAAAGAGCAAAGTTACAGAAGCAGTTAAAAACTTTATATTAGAAGCAAAGACAAGAGGTCACATAATAAAAGAATTAATCACCGATGGTGGAAAGGAATTTGTTAATAAAGAAATGGAAAAGATATTAGCGTTTTGTGGGATAAATCACAGAATTACTATTCCATACTGCCCACAACAGAATGGTGCAGCTGAAAGAGAGAATCGTATTTTGGTTGAAGCTGCTAGGAGTATGCTGCATGCTAATAATTTGAAAAAATCACTATGGGCAGAAGCTGTTAATACAGCAGCATACGTCCTGAACAGGACAGGCCCTACAGGAATTGACAGTTTGTCAACGCCTTATAGTCTTTGGTATGGCAAAGATGCAGATATTAGTCATCTAAAAATATTTGGTACAAAGTGTTTTGTACATGTACCAGCACAGAAACGCAAGAAACTTGACAAGAAGGCTATAAAAGGATATTTGGTTGGATATTGTGGTGACAAAGATGGATATAGAATATGGACAGAAAAAGGTCAATTGGTAGTTTTATCCAGAGATGTCAAATTCTTACCAGAACAGACATGTGTGGATATTTTTAAAGATACAGATTTCACAAATAAGCAGTCTGTACATTCAGAAGAATTTTCAGATGCCCAGCTTATAGAGGTTTCATCTTTTTCTGATGTTATTCAGTGTGATGACGGGGAAGTTGAGCAAGAAGTACCACCAGTGCATGAGTTGTCTCCTATAACTCATAGTGTTGTACCCGCTGATCCAGTTCAAGCTGATGACCAGAGTTCCGATGATCCCTTACTGTGTGAAGTGAGCTCAGGTGTTGAAAGTGTAGTTTCAGTGTCCAATGATCCATTGGTTAGCGAAAGTGAAAATGTTAGACACTATCCATTACGTGACAGAAAGAAAAAAGAATTCCCAGACTATCACGTATATACATGTGTAGGATCTGATGATGAATGTATTCATTTTGATGATTTTAATAATTTGCCAATATGTTGGAGAAATGCTGTAAATGATGAACTTACATCATTAAAATCAAATAACACCTGGTCTATTGTAGATTTACCCAAGGGTGTTACTCCTATAGATAGCAAATGGGTCTTCAAAATAAAGAAAGACAGTGACGGTAACATAGTTAAATATAAGGCAAGGCTAGTTGCTCGTGGCTTTAGTCAAAGATTTGGCATTGATTATTTTGAAACATACTCGCCAGTTGTTCGTGCTAGTTCATTAAGAATTTTATTCTCTTTAGCAGTACAGTTTGACTGGTTTATAGATCACTGGGATGTAGTCACTGCTTTTCTTCATGGACCATTAAACGAAAATGTTTATATGTATATTCCTAAAGGACTTAGTGTCAGTAATAATAACTTGGTATGCAAATTAAATAAAGCATTGTATGGCCTGAAACAGGCAGCGTCAAGTTGGAATAAGGAATTGCACAAAGTTCTAATTGATATTGGTTTTAAACAGTGTGATTATGAGCCCTGTATTTATGTACTTAGACAGAACAAGTTGCATTTGATCCTTGCAATTTATGTTGATGACATTTTTGTTATTGGGAATAATGAGAAGAAAAGGGATGAGATATTCTCTTTACTAGATAGTAAATTTAAGCTAAAGAATCTAGGTCCTATACAGAATGCATTAAGTTTAATAATTAGCAGAGTGGGATCGAAGTTAATTGTTAATCAAAGAAAATACATAAATAAGATTCTGAGTGTGTATGGAATGATGGATTGTAAACCTGTTAATTCACCAATGTTACCAAATTTAAAATTAATAAAAGGTGATACTGTCGATCCAAATATACCATACCAAAATCTGATTGGTAGTTTGATGTATCTAGCTATTAATACTAGACCAGATATATTACATGCAGTCTGTGTAATGTCTCAATATAATAATTGTTATACAAAAGATCATTTTGTGCAAGCAAAAAGAATTCTCAGGTACTTGAAAGATACAATTGATTATAGTTTAGTGTATAGAAAGTCTGATGACTTTAGTTTATATGGGTATGTAGATGCAGACTGGGCCAATTCTGAAGACAGAAGATCATATTCCGGTGTGCTCTTTAAACTCGGTGATAATCTTATATCTTTCGAAAGTAAGAAGCAGAGCTGTATTTCATTATCTTCTACTGAAGCGGAATATGTTGCTCTGGCTCAAGGTGCAAAAGAAGCAATCTTCCTAATGAATCTTATCAAAGAATTATATTTTGAAATGGTTGATAAGCCAATCATTTTGTATAATGATAATCAACCATGTCATAAAATAGCATATAATAAGTTAAACAGTAATAGAACCAAACACATTGATGTTAAATTCCACTTTATTAGGGAAGCTGTTTTAAATAAAAGGATAGTCATTAAATATTTACCTACTGAGAATATGGTGGCTGATATATTTACAAAGCCTTTGAATTCTGTAAAGATAAATAATTTTTTAAAGCACCTTTCCCTTTATGATAAACATTAGTAGTTTTTTTTTTATGTACAGGATTGATGTGAAATGTTTGTTTTTATTCTTTGATGTTATCATTAATGAGTCAAAGTTTGGGTTGTGGGGGTGTGTTAAAGAAAACATATTTCAATGTTATCTAATGGCAACCCTAACTTTGTGTTTATGCTTTCTTCTAGATTGTCAATGAATAGATCTCTGTTCGTGATGTACTCAATTTGTTTTTCACATGTTTTACTTTTATAATTTCCAAAAGAACTGAAATGGTTGTTCTACCAAATATAGTGTACGTGATTATTAACGCCGTGTTTCACTCTGCAATTCCCTTCAACAGTCTAAATTCGACAATAATGACAACATTTATTTATTTATTCATACATACACAATATTGAACATTACAAATTTTAAAAATCCAATGCGTTCAACAGTGTTCAAATAAAGAAACAAAAAGAAAAAAAATTACATATCATTAATTAATAATTCTCAGCGAACTTTTTAGCTTCTATATGAAATTCGCTCCTAGAGCAACTAAATACATCAAATGTTGGGTTAGTCAATGGAGCGTGTCTCGCTGCTGTCGTCCTCGTACCCCGGCAGGCGAACAACTTCGGATCGCGCTCTAATGTAGTTGTCCGGTACATATAATACAATCTGCTCCAACAGTGCCAGGTTGTGTGTGAATCGCCTGAGAACACCGAACACAAATTCCGTCAGTGCGACGGTTCGCCTCACTCCTAGAGAATTGTATCCGGTCATACCCATTAGGAAAGCACTGAGATACACAGCTGGGAACCCGACATAATACCCATAATGTCTCGCAAGTTACAAAATTACCAGTATTGTTTTGTCTAATACTTGGACAGCGGTAACAATTTATCAAATGAAAGGTCTCGCTCAACGAGATCTACATTTCGGATCTACTTGTAATTAACTACTAATGCTTTCCACTATATCTGATCTTCCACCTTCCTTATCCAGCCAGTACGGGTCGCCTAGTTGAGATGATGGTCATGCGTCGGTACCATTTGTGTATGCCGTCGTGGTGTGTTACAGATGCGGGTGGTTTGTTCGAGGGCGACTTGTTCGGCGACGTCACGACGGGCAGTGGCGCCGCGACGACGGCGACCGGTCTACCCGGGACGTCCACGCAGCCGCAGTCATTGCAGGTGGGTGGTAGCGACTGCCATTAAAACAGTGCTTTGTCGTGATGATGACAATTTATTCAAACGAAACATATTTAATACATCATCATCATCCGAACGTTAGTCCCGGCCGCGGCCTAAACTCTCCTTTCGGAGTCCGGGGTCCGCCTTCCGACTTCTACTTGTCCACTTCGCGTGATCGTATAAACTACATTTCAATATAAAAAGCTTTTTATTCTTGCTAAAATATTTTTTCATATTAACTATATGTTTTATTTATTTATATATTACAGAAATAGTAAATAGAATATAATGTATATAAATAAAGATAAATTTAAATTAAGAATGAATGAAATGCATTTTGCATTCCACTTAAAAAATCCCGCAACACCTCTCTATGGCTTCTATAAAGGCTCAATTCTGCACGAGCATACTCTGTACGATTGACATATAAGAATATACAAACCAATTGAATTAGAATTGAATTGAGTGAAAGCCTAATTCCATAATAGATATGTCGACTGTCTGTGTGTCATTATAGGCCTTTCAGTACATTATCATAAGCCTGTTATTTCACAACCGCCACCGCGGCTTATGGAGACCAGTTCTTGTTATTCCAGTCCTACAGACCTAGAATAATTAAAAAGTTGTTGCAGTTTATGTTATGATTGGTATTGATGAATGTTTTGAATATAGGCAGAGATAGATGCGGCAGGAGTGACCGGCGGCGAGGGGGAGGCAGCTGCTGACGCGCCGGACTCTGACGACGACATGGGCGACCATTACGACGCGGGCACCTCGCCGCATCACAGGTATAATTCGCGGGTATACATAGCGCGGTTGTGTCTTCTGCACACCGTTAATGGGGAAGGCTTAGATTTCGATGAAATTTGTATTAAGTAAAAATATATTTAATAAGCAGGACAAGTGTTATATAATTTTGCCGAGCCAAAAAACAAATGTTTCGATTTATTTTCCTTCGGGTGTGTGAGGATATCAGTAGCCTCCTTAGAAGTTACTATAGAGCCGATTGTAGGATTCAACTACGTTTTGTAATCCTTCTGTGTAATTTCAAATATAAACATTTTTTTTTTCATTTCTGCAGTGAGTAAACATTTTGTTAGCTATATATAGCGGGTGGAAAATAGCTTTTCTCTCCCTAGGGAAGAAACTTTTTTTAGTTTCGCTCACGAATACCTACAGTTTGTGATTACCAGTATAGTGATGAAATGACTCGAGGCTTTTAAATATTTATAGTTAAAACGCCTCGATTTTGAAGACTCGACTCTAAAAATGCGACTCGGAACTTGTTACTGATGTGAAAGAACTCGAGTCAATAAAACGACTTGAGTCAATAAAACGACTCGAGTTCTTTACTAAGAGGTTCGAGTCTTAGTCGCGAGACTTTTAAGTTAAACTTCACAGTCTTTTAAGTTGAACTTGAGACCAAAAGTTAAACTTCGGTTTATGATTATTACATATTTATTACAGTAAACTTTTAATGGTACACACGACCACTCATCAAGTGTAACAGTTGCGCTACGAAAAGTGCTCTATTTTGTACGGCTGAAGGCCTCACAAACAATGCCACGCCAAAACAATGTCTCAATGGATCACTTATTATGTTTGTATTTTGTACCCAAGGTACGACGATTCTAACTCGCTCAAAAGCGACTCAAAAGGGTTCGAACATTTTCGTTGCACTTGAGTCGTTTAAAAATATGAGTCTTTTTAAAACGACAGTCTTAAGATTAAACCTCGAGTCGTGAATCGAAGACTCTTAAAAGGGTTCAGGTTCAATTGAGTCAACAGGACCCAATTGAGTTGCAAACCATCATAACCGAGTCGAGTTCTTTTAGCCTCGAGTCCTTTCATCTCTGTGTCATATACACCTAGCGGCAGAATATGGAGCCAATAAATTTATTTATCGTAAGATAAATTATTAATTATATTTTTACCAAAGTAATTATGATGACATAATTAGTTAAACGTTATTTGTAATTATATTTTATATAAAATATGAAAAACACAGTTCAATTATTTTGTGATTTAAATCTACATAGAACACAAACAAAAACATAACGTACATACATCTAATACACGATGTTGTTTCAGCTGGGGCGGGTCCCCCGCTCAGGGCGGCGGGTCTGCGCGCGTGCTAGAGGAGGCGGACCTCATGCCTCCGCCCGCCGCGCCGCGCCCGGCCTCCGTCGCACCTATGGTAACTATACTATTCATATATTGAATGAACGACATACACGGTGGCTTCGAAGTGACGATAGGGGTGGTTTTCCTCACATTATGCGCACACAAACGGCGCGGTGTGTATATTAATATCGTTTAATCCGTCTTATCGTAGATTTCAATGGTAAAAGTTTTACTATGGAACCAGGAACAACGAAAAATATTATTTTCGAGGTTTGACACCAGTCGCTCCATGTCAAAATCAGTATCTTCGCCAAATCCTTAGGGTTGGATAAAGGATCCCGTCAATCTTGATGAATTGGAAACGGGATAACGCTAAGAAGAAACATAACAAGTCAAAGCCCAACATGGAATTGTTTAAGTATGTTAGCCCTAGTCGGTATAAATTATTTGCATTGTCTATTTTCAGGAAGTTGACGGCGTTCCCGAGCCAGAAGACCGCGTGGCGACTCCAGCTCCGGAGATACCGGAGCCAGCCCTCGACAATACCACGCTACTTCACAACGAGGAGGAATCCTTTGCGCTCGCTCCTGTTGATGCCACAGTGCTTAAAGGTAATGTTTTGCAGCAGCTTTTTAGTAGTAATATGATATCAGTAAAGTTGTTGAAAATTGCATGATACAATAATGTTTATATATAATGGCCCCATTGCACAATTTGCGATGCGATGCGATTAATATCCTGTAATCAAGTTGAATACCTTGGAGTGTACAATCAACATACCACTCAATCAAAACATGAAATGCCATTTTAACTGTAAATATAGTAGTATAAAAAACTATGTTACCATCACTTATGCTCAGCACCCACGCCACCATTCGTCGGCGAGCTGACAGAATAAATTTTATTTCTGTTTATAGTACTTTAGTTCACATTTTTGTATTGCTTTAACTGTTTATTATTTAATTAACCCTTCTTGAGTAACTCCAAAGAAAACATCAAAACATGGCCGATATTGCGCCCGAGGGAGTGAGCCTCTTAGATTTTTTGTAAAATACAATTTATATTTTATTTTTTCTGTTTATATACTATATATATATTGACTCCATCTTACTATTTCTGTGTGGCTTTTAAATATTTTTTATTTATTAAGGACACTTGTATCCTAATTTTATTTGGAAAGTGCTTGACTTGCAAAAAAAACAATAGGATATGTTTAGTTGATGGGTATGTTTAGTTTTACTTTAGTAGATGTTTTCAATATTTTTATTTGGTTATCACCATGAAATCATCTTTCAACTTATACCAATATTTCTGACTTCTTCAACTGATGTCAAGATTTTCTTACTAAATTAATACCATTCATACTACAGTATACATTTAGTTAGAAAATCTTAACCGGACCTTAACAACACGCCGTCCGTATTTTCTTAAAAAAAAGTCTAATTTAATAATTCGTTTTTGAGATATCTATCTATCTATAACTTCACGCCAAATCCCTTGCGGGGTAGGCAGAGAGAACCGAGCGCCACGTGACTCGATCCTTACATATCTCACTCGCTTCTTTAACATTCATTGCTCTCATATTTTCATTTAAGGGCAAAGATGATACGTAATCCAGCCACGCTTTCCTCTTTCTTGCTACGGAGGATTCAACCTCTGCATCCTACCAGGCACCTCCTTTCGCTGTTTTACGTCTCTTTGCGCATCCACAAGCTTCTTTTGCACTATTCACCATATTTTCTTTCAAAACTTTCCAACAATCATCCACATCTGAGTCGGAGAGGCTTGCATTTGCAAGTCTCTCACTTACTAGATGCACATACATTCTCCTTACACTTTCATCTTGCAATTTTTCGCTCATTATCCTTTCATGATCTCCGAAAGGGATACGCACTCGCCAGTGCCTCCACTTCCTAATAAGGCCCACAAACCGGCTTACCACCAGGTAGTGGTCCGTCTCAAGAGTGGGGCCTCTAAAGGCTCTTGTATCCATTATAACATTTCGGAGACGTCTATCAAAATCAAATCAAGCACACTTTTTTGGTCATTCCTTCTCCATGTATACGTGTGAATATCCTTATGACGAAATAAAGTATTCCACACGAGGAGGTTTCGTTCCATACATAAATCTAGTATTGACTTACCTGCTTCGTTCACTCTTATCTCCATACGGACCAAGAACAGCTTCATAGCTGTATCGCTTGGTCCCAACCCATCCATTCAAATCTCCACACATAATCACTCTTTCATTCCCTTCAGCTAAGTCCAGAACATCCCTCACAGACTCCCAAAACTTCTCCAGTTCTTGAGCACACGCTGAGCTTACGGGAGCGTATGCTGCAACCAAAAATATTAGCGTGATCCCCAGTTTAATACGAACCCAGAGAAGTCTAGGCCCTACCAAACAGTAATCCCTTACACCAGTGGCTAAGCGAGAGGAGAGTACGACACCTACACCAGCACTGGCATGATCGTCCCGGTCTACCCCAGACCATAGGGCCATCATCCCACCGGGCAGATCATCGGTATCGCTCCCCTTGCGCTTAGTCTCTGTCACACATAAAGCATCCAAACGTCTATCATTCATTCGTCTTATCATTCAATCCACCTCTTACATTCAACGTGCCTATGCGGCACTCGGCTCCCCTCGTTCCGCCGGAATTGGCGCTGCGTGGTGGGGGCGGATCGGTGCGCGTCGCCTACGGGGGACGCCCTAATCCGCACATCGGTGCGCTTTTGGTCCAGAATTGCAATCGACTGATTGGCAGGGGTCGCGAACGGGCACGCTTCTGTCACTTTTGAGATATAATTTCCTAATTGGAATCTTGTTAGAAATTTACGAACGCAATGTTCGGTTTAAATATATGTACAAACTGTGTAATAATAACGACACTATTTTATAAAATATTCAATTGTAGTAACAATAAATATTACTTAAACGTCGGTGTATATAAAAAGGCAAGCATCAAGTACACTATTTAGCACCATGCGGCGCGCACGAAAACCTGCGATTTTTTAAGAATGCGTGTAAGCGCTTAAGTATAGCAGGTGGCCGTCTTAGGGGTGCGTATTCGTTTAAAATGGCAGATAGAATACTGTTTACCTTGACAATATTTTCACAATGGCGAGAAACATTAAGAATTAAATAGGTATCATCAACAAATAGTACTATGCCCGCCATTTACATACAATAAAAATAGACCAAAATAAAACCCAGGCGTAGTGTCCCCAATATTAACATTACTGCATTCTTTTAAATACCAAGTGTTGAACTTGCCGATTTAAAATGTTTATTCTCATCCTTAGTTATTTTTTTATTTATTTATTATTGCTGTTTATAGGTATAACAAAAACAAAACGCAAGCGTAAACTGATCGTGGACGAAGTGAAGAACATATCTGGCGAGGAAATGAAGAATCAATTGAGCAACACGTCAGACATAGTTACAACCCTGGACCTGGCCCCACCTACGCGCCGCCTCATGCACTGGAAGGAGACAGGGGGTGTGGAGAAACTGTTCACGTTGCCCGCCAGGCCGATACCATCGCGGGTGCTATTCAAGGTACACAATAGTTATTCGTAAAATTATTATCTCATAATACAATACAAATACTCTGCACTAACATAAAATTTACAGTATATAAATACTTACGAACTAAAGTACAACAAATGGTTTTATCGCTTAGATCTCTTCCAGACAACCTAATCTAAGAGAATACCCCTAACTTTTAACCCTTCTGTAGTAGTGGATCAGCGCTTAACAGCAAATGTATCTAATATTGCAGAAGTACCAGCGAAATATGACGCTGCGCACTGAGGCGGAGGAGGCGGCCGAGGCGGCAGCACCGGCGCCTACGGCATCTGTACGTTCACCGGAGCCTGAGCCCACAAGGAGAAACACACGCAAGCGGAAGCACGATGAGGTATTATTACGGCATAGTATTAGGGTGATAGATACTCCATTAAGGCGGATCTCTGATAGAAAGCCAACTTTAGTATAGAACATGACAAAGTGTAGGATGTGGCCGATTTAAAAAAAAGAAGTAGTACTGCAGGAAATAACTAATACAATCCGTTAACTATTTACCACATACACATTTATATATACCATAGTAGCATTGTAATATTAATTTGTAATTATGTTACTGTACCGAAAACCTTACGTGTCACCTTTTCGTCATATTGAATCATGGTTTGAAAATTATTACAATAAATTTCACACAACATAGCATTCTAACAATTAGGCAATTACAAAGAGACTCCGTCTTAATCAATAAAGTAAAGCTGTTATTCATGAATCTGTGTCAAGTTAGCCTCTTGGACTAACCATACTGGACCTGTGTGTTAATTTCAACCGATCAAATCGTTAGGTTACCCAGCCAGAATTGAGACCAGACCAGATTCTGGCTGGAGCAACGTGTCCATGAAATCAGCATGCAAATGAAATATTAATATTGCTTTGCTGAGTTCTCCTATGGACTGCATTTTGATTGCTTACCGTTTGAGTAAAATTTCAGACATTACAACCGCCGGGTACACCGGCGCCGGTGCCAGAGCTGGAACCTCCTACGCCGGTGCCGCAGGAATATGAGCCTTCAGTCGGTAAGTACTACCTATAAGCTAAACATCACCAATTTAATAATTCATTATGTTTGGGCTCTCACTTCATATCATGGCATGACATTTTTACAACGTTTACACATACAATACTTTTCTGAAAACTTTTTTGAGTGTTCTAAACTTGCTGAACTTCTGCCAGCTTTGAGGGCAAAACCATGTCACCACATTAACTTTCGAAGAAGATCATTATTTTTTTTCTTTACTGTACCATTTAATATGCAAAACTTGGAGACAAATATAGTTAAACATATTTTATAATCTATGTTTGTTCAGTTATAGAAATGGATTTTTTATTTCATTATTTATTGGCTGCACTAGACTGTGAATAGACGTTACTCTCCTTTCAACGTAGGAACCGTCGTATGACAGGTCGGTAGAACGTAACGTGCAAGGATGTATTCAATTTGACAAAAAAAGTGATTGTGAGAATTAATGTGTAAATCGTCTTGTAATATTTTTTTATACAATGATTATTATCTGTTAATATTATAAAATGATCTTCCAGCCCAAAACAATCTTTAAATTCACTTAAATATTTAAATTCACAGTGAAAAATATTAAACTTTAATTTATTTCACTTGCACAACTTGTTACGTACTATGTCTACGTTCAGCCATTTTGTACTAGAGATGCGACTGAATAATCGAAACATTAACTCTTTATGTTTCGAATATTCAGTCATAGTAGTTTTAATTGTTCTACTTTTCTTAACGAGTCGGAAAATTAAAGCATGCGAATGACAATTTATTATGATGATGAATTGACTTATGTGGATATATACACAAGTCAATCTGATGATGTGTATGTACGGTGGTAAATGAAACAAAATAAAATTTAAATAATAATATTTTATGTTAATTATTCAAATTCAATGGTTCACAACCTAAATTATTGTCCGAGTCGGATGAATTCAAATCACTACTATTTTCGTCGTCAGACTCGGTAAACGTTATTATGAGGGGCGTCTCGTCGATGACATTGTCGATATGGATATCTCGATCCCAGTCCACAAATACTTCCCGTTTCGTCTTTTCCACAACTTTTGCCCAATGTTCACCCGTAACACTTTCAATTGCGTTTTCTAATAATTTTAACATTTTGGTAGCCGTAAATGGTGGTTCAGTATTGTGTCGTGCTGCATGACCTAAAAAAAGGTAGGAGTGTTTTTATGCGAAACATAAGTATAATAAAATGAAAATTTTATTTATAGGTTTAAGGTAGCGGTGACTACTTACTATCAGGCAGCCGTATATACGTGTTTGCCACGTTATGCAGATATGTATATTAGAATAAATAAATAAAAAAAACCTTTAATTTGCGCCCAAATCAGCTCAATTGCGTTATATTGACAGTGGTATGGCGGCAGTCTTACGACTTGATGGCCCCTTTCCTTTGCCATTTCGTCTAACGCATAGGTTGGCGTTGATGACTTATGAAGTCGCACCAAATGCAGGAGCTCTACTTTCAACATGGTTAAGTCCGCTGCAACTCCATTTTCGTTAAGCCAGTTTACCAACTCACTTTTTCGGTTAGCCTGTGTCGGGGGCTTATTTAATTGTACCGAATGGTATGGAGCGTTATCCATAATAATAGTCATAGGCTCTTTTAAATTGTCCAATAAAATGCAAAACCATTCTTTAAATTTCTCGTAGTTCATCTCCTCGTGATACTCCGTAGTTTTCTTTGATTTAAAAGCCAGCAAACAGTTGGGTATGAATCCACTAGCTGTACCAGCGTGGCAAATGATAAGGCGCTCTCCTTTTCCTTGCGGGACTTTCGTCGAAGAGTGTGCCGTGTCGTCCGTCCAACTTTTATTTGTAGTGTGGTTCGCGTTAAGCCACGTCTCGTCTAAAAAGACCACCTTCTCCCAATCGGCTATGTTTTTAGCCCTTCTTAAAAATCGGCACCTTGCAAGCACAATGTCCTTCCTTTCCATTATGATTTTTCGCTTATCCACTTTTTTAAAAGAAAACCCAATTGTTTTGAGAACTTTGCTCAAAGATGTAATACCACCTTTGTACAGATCTGCCTCTTTTAAGGATTTCATCAGGTTTACTAATGTTGGTAGCTCCATTTTTTTATAGTAACCATATATGTGGTTTCTAATCGCATCGGCAGTGAAATTATCTACGTCGGTTACTGGCTTCACTCTCTTTCGTTTTTTATTCGGAGTTGATAATTTATTTGTGGATGTACCGGCTTGGCCAAACTTTTCGCAGGATATACTCGAAACAGTACTGCGTCCAATGTCGAGAGCATCACCAACTCGTGCTACAACTTGATTCACTGGTAACAACGGCCCACCATTTTGTTGCTCGCGTTCAAAGTAGTCACGAAGCCGCATTACCAATTCTCTCGCCTGACTATTCAGAACGGTTTTTTTGGTTCGCTTGGGCATGATAGAGGAGCCTCAAACAAACAAACAATAAACTTAACGAAAAACAACAAGATAACAACAATAAACTTAATAAATAACAACAATAACTGCAACAATTTGAACTCTAAGAAAAACTACTAAAACGGCACGTAAAGCATACAAGGCGATAGCACTCGTACTAATCATACAACAACCTGTCAGATGTCAGTATGCGAGGCAAACAAAATGGCTAGCGGCCGGCACGGAAGTGTTGCCACAAAAAAAAAGACATCGATTTTAGTTGATTAGCGCTAGCTTTAGGTGCCATATTATTAGGTAACTACGTAATTCCTATTTATAACTTTATTGTATTTACCCATAATGTACTTTTTATATTTAAAATTATTATTATTCTTTTAATCGATGGAACATATACTAGGCCTGTAGAATCGATAATCGAAATTTACTCATCCAATTAAAAGTTGTCTTGTCTCTAGTTAAGTCAAATGGATTGTCAAATTGAAGTGTCATACGACGGTTCCTACGTTGAAAGGAGTGTAGTTATGAAGATATATTCGATAGGGGTGCACTTGCGTAATCACCATGTCTTGTGTATGACTCACTCATAGATAAATTACGATCAGAGATATATGTATATAGGTGACATTAGCGATGGGCGATTGCGAGAGGTTTTTTTCGATTGTCTCGATTGTTCGAACATCTCGATTGTTTTCGATTGTTTCGTCGAACATCTCGATTGTTGTTGTATTCGTCTTCGGCGCAATTTCAACTCGAATTTGTAGTTGCGAATTGCGAGTATGCACAATGGCGAGAGGTTTCAGTCGATTGTTTTGAGTTATATTAGAACATCTTGATGGCCGGACTTGGCCTTGTCTTGTGATTGCATTCAAACAAAGCATGCAAAGTAGCAAACTTAACTTACGTACGTATTATAGGAGAAAGGAATCACGGAAATATATAAAATAATCGAAGTTTATAACGAATCATCTATTTTTAATGACCTTAATAAACTTGTGCAATGTATGCAACATAGTTTTTTTAGTTTTAATACAAAAAATTACAGCTTTATTGCTTTTTACTAAGTCAAAAAATTATTTATCTCTCTAATGTAATTTTTCTATACCTATTCAAGTTTAATCAACGATCACAATCAAATAATAACAAAATCGTCAGTAAAGTCTTAATCTTTATAATGTAACATTTTCTATTACGCACACGGTGGCGGGCGGCTCGACATACAATCGCGACACATACATCTCGGCTCGATGCTTGTAAACAACTAGCAGCGAGTTGAGTCCGTCCGGCTAAACTGACCGGTGACCGATGAATGACTGACTGATGCAACAATCGAAACAATCGAAAAACCTCTCGATTGTTTTTTAAAACGGCGAGTCGATTGTTGACTCGATTGTATATTTTGACGACTGCGATTCTTTCGATTGTTAAAACATCTCGGAATCGCCCATCGCTAGGTGACATGAACTACTTTCCATGCTGCTATTTGCCTAACCAAAGATTTTATCATTTTAAATACTCAAGTATTAATTTATGGCAAACCCAAAGAAGGAAAAAATCTGTTTTTATTGTCATAATATTTTAAAGTTTTAAAATTGTAATCTTAGGTTTTGAACGCCACTACTCGTTATAAACCATATAGTTTATTCATGACGATGATTATGACCATCTTAAATATACTTTTTTTTCTATTATTTTCTGTAATATCTGTTATTTTCTTTATGATCAATGGGTAATAGAAATAACGGTGTTCTTTTTACAAGCTTTTATTTAACTTGAAACGTTTGTGTGTTCGGGTCAAATCTTGCAACTGAATTTTCAAGCAGTTATCCTTAACCGATTAAGATGAAATTCTGGATACGCGTTTAGTTTCGATGACAATGCATGGTTAGGTAAGTGATGTCATTCTCAATTCAATAAATGAAATGGATTTTTTATATATCACAGGTTTATACTATTTCCATGAGACGAATTGGGTTAGCAACAGTTATTGAAAACACGTATTTAACACATTTTTTTTACAAATGTCTCATATTCTCAAAAGTGATCTTATCTTGCAAGGGTGTACTGGTAAGACCAAACACACATTTGATTTGGACGGCCCAAGATGGCGGACTAGTTATTTTTGTGCACTTCCTTGAGATGGGTATCAAATGAAAGGGTTTTCTGAATACGAAAAAAGTACTTGACACTAAATTTAACATGGCGGACCGCTCAAGAAGGCGAACCAGTTATAACTTGATCTTGATATAAGTAAATCTAAAAAAAAAGTATGCAAGGGTACTTTTTAATAAAATGGGTAAATACATCTACAAAAGTAAATCTAGTGAAACTTTTATATCATATATAATGTAATAAATTGGTGGGTTTGATTCATTACCAAATTTATTTTCTTTTTTTAGAGCATTTAAATAAAAGCTTGTTTTTATTTAATTTTCTTTTTAATGAGAAATAACATAGTAGTTAGTGAAATCGCATTACCGTTAAACTGTTTTTTTTATAGATTAAATCCTAATTATCTCCTAAAATTATGAAAAATTAAATATAGAGCTGTCCCATTTGTACATCATAATCTACAAAGGATTTTTACACTCATTTGGTCAAGACAGGTCCAAGCTAGTATGAGATTTGTCCAATGTTCTTTAACACTTTATATTTGCTATACATTTGATATATAGTTTTATTTAATATTTTTTTTATACTATATAACTATTCTATTCTCCACTACTATTCCTAAGAGGTCCACTAATGTGCAATGCCATGCTATACATTCTACAGCTTGACTGATGTGTACATTGCCTACATTTAGTTACGATTGACTATTTTTAACCTCTATCATAAGTACTCATATTTCTGGCTTTCGTTGCGTTTTGTATTTCATATTGAAAATGTTTATGGATTGTTTCGTCTATAATAAAGTTTATATTGCTTCCTCGCCACAAATCATGAGAAGATTTATAAGATTTTTGTACATACTTCATATTAGGGTGTCAGTGCATTCAGTGGTATTAAAATCGTAATCGGATTTTTTACAGATTACTTAATATATTTGATACCTATTTCTTAATATAGTTGAGTCCACTATGATTTCTGTACGTGATTATTTTCGTTATAATAAGAATAAGTTTGAATGTATGTTCTATTACATTTCACAATGGTGAGAGAATAGGTACATACAACATATAAAATGTTTGCCATGTGACATATTTATTAAACCTTACAGTAGTGCATAAGCGCCCTAAGTTAGATATCGTTTCGCTCGGTAAATATAACAAAATTTTTAGAACGATATATTCGTATTTATTATTACTTGTTGTTTCGCCTTATACGACAAATTCGGGCAAAACGATACCGTACCGTTTAATCATGGAACTTGAATCAATCCTATAAACATTTTCTTGGGTGTACATGGTATTTCGTTCTAACCGCACAAATTAACCAAACCATTGCACGGGTAGAAACCGACCGGGTGGAGGATGCTGAATGCCCGCAAACGCCACGGTCGGACGTCGATGTCGACCCACCACAGACACCAGGTATGCGGATAACCTATACTTTTTTAGGTTCCATTCATTATTTGCATTACGATTTATCGAACATCAGCCTCGAACAACGACATCCTTTTTTGAGAGTAAAATCTTTTTTGTATGTTGAATTACACAAATTTAATTTAATTAGCAGACTTAAGTCGGAATTTAGCCAGGTTTAATGCCGAGATCAAAGAGCGATCGATCCCTTACGCCCTTGAGTGCTTTAAGGCTATTGCTTTCCTTGCACGTAAAAAGAATGTCATCTGTTCGAGATTTTGTTTCTGTTCTCGCGAATGCATTCTAATTCGAAGAGAAGTTTAATGCGACTTAGTTCCACTCACATCTTTAATGCTACTAATATTTCAAGAAATATTTGAGGGCGTAAATGACTCATTGTATTTTTATTGTACATTTAAAGATTAATTATTATATTTACGTATTTGGAGAAATAATTATTTACTTTTATAATTTCATGCGTAGCTCCACAAAAAGTAAAATGGGTTTGTTTTGAATATAAATGCTTTCATACCTCCATGTTGACGACACTTTAACCACAGATTTCCAAACTCATTTTACAGGGTCTCTTGTTTGCCAGTACCAAACTTTTAATATTATAATCTCTCGTGAAAGTAATAAAACATTCATCTGTTATCCTTTAAAAAATACTGTCATAGTCAACACGCTCTATTGAACGGAACCGATGATATTATTTCGTCGATATTATACAGGTAAATACATGAAGTTATAATTTTATTCTACGTATTTTTACAGTCTTAGGACTGTTTATATGGAAAATGTATTTGCTATTTGAAATGACTAGTTAATATCATAAAATCTAATTCACTAATATCGTAATGTAATGGAACACAAATATGTTATACAGTTTTTGGTATACTAAAAAAATGTATTTATAACTTGTCTACATTGACAAAATAAAAAAGTCCCCTACCTCTCGTCAAGAAATTGAAACTTGCGACCAAATTTCACTAAGTTACACTAGTCAAAGCGTCACACCTCGTAAAAGGCACTAGAACCTACTTAACAACTGGCAGAAATGTAGATTATACTGACTCATTTCTCCCTAAATAGAGTATGGATCGATTTTGTGCACTGTTTCTCAATTTCTTTGAGATAAAAACTTCTCACTTCTTTAAATATAATATTTCAGTCCTCTTTGACACGAGACTGGGCTTAGTGCACATATACTATGTTTATTCACGGAAATAAAAAAGTCCTGGGAACAGCAAGGGGGTCATGTGCCAGAAGCGTGCTCGTTCGCGACCCCTGCCAATCAATCAGATTGCAATTCTGGCCCAAAAGCGCATTGATGTTCGTATTAGGGCGTCCGAGGAGTAGCGAGTGCTGCATAGACACGTGATATGTGAGAGGTTGATTGACTGATAAGATGAACAAGCTCATGGACGTAATTTATAAGAGACGCTTAGATGCTTTGAGCGTGACAGAGACTAAACTCAAGGGGAGCGATACTGATGATCTGCCCGATGAAATGATGGCCCTATGGTCTGGGGTTAACCGGGATGATCATGCCAGTGTCAGCGTGGGTGTTGTACTCTCCTCCCGCTTAGCCTCTGGTGTGATAGATTACAGTTTGGTAGGGTTTCGACGTTTCTAGGTTCGCATAAAACTGGACATCACGCGAGTATTTCTGGTTGTAGCATATGCTCTCGTTATCAACAGCTCAGTGTGTGCTCAAGAACTAGAGAAGTTTTGGGAGTCTGTGAGGGATGTTCTGGATTTAGCGGAGGGAATGAGAGTGATTATGTGTGGAGATTTGAATGGAAAATTGATAGGAGTGAATGAAGCAGTTAAGTCAATTCTAGATTTATGTATGGTACGATGGATAAATGGATGAATATGAATGGACAAGATAAAGTCTGAAGCTAGTTATTCTTGCTAATACTCATTAAGTGTCAAAAAGGTGGAGTGAATATTTTGAGAAAATGTATGACTCTGCCTTTGACGCTGACACTGAGTATGCTGCAGTACTAGAAGGGACCCAATGGTTTAGACACGTGCAGTACCCTTGTATAACGGCAAAAGGTCACGACCCTCTAGTTTGATCAGCTTAGCAGCTAAACTATATGGAAAGGTAATTGAAAGGAGAATGAGGGTGAAATGCTGTGGGAGGCACAGGGAGGATTCTCAAGTGGAAGAGGATGTACTGATCAAGTTTTTCACTCCGCAGTATCGTAGAGAAGCATCTGGCCATAGACCAGAATGTATTTTGCGGTTTTGTGAATATTGAGAAATCATTTGACAGGGTGTGCGAAAGGAACTGTAGGACATATTGACGAGATATTGGATTGACAAGCAGTGTGGCATGTTCTCCTTCATCCTGTATTTCCATACTTGTCTGCAGGGAATAAGGTCAACGAATGCAGCATTGCACACTCGTGACCTAGTGGTGAACTGTCTGCTTTGTGCAGACGATATCGTGTTATTAAAAGAAACACCAGCTGAACTACAAACACAGGTCATAATAATTAAAGACGATTGTATGGAGAAGGGCTTACTACTGAATGCGATGAATACAAAGATGTTTGAAAGAGGAAACCTTAAAAAAAAATAACACCGACAATAATGCGACACTATATTGACTGCAGTGGAATGTAATGAGGTTCTACGAGTAAATTCGAATATTATCTATACAAAACAGAAACAAAAAATATATTTTGCCAGACATAAAAAATGTTCTACACTACATAGTTTAACAATTTACTTTGATCGGTTGGTTTCCAATCATTATAATAATAATTTTACTGACTTTTTTATGTTATTGCATTAGGTGGTATGTTAAGTTCTCTTGGCCCGCCTCTCACACCGGGTGGTCTCGGACCACTAACCCCTGGCACCTTACTCCAAGGCGGCATCACGCCTGGAGGACTACACCATGGCGCCATGACTCCCGGTAAGTTAATATCATTAGTACTCTCTCATTCTTCTCTTTGTATGAGAACTACCAAAGATAATCACAGTGTATCTACCACACTGCTGTTGATTGACATTGACCGATGTCATGTAACAATAGCAGTCAAAACCGATTTTCTATAATCTATAACTGAAGTCAGTGGAGATTGAAATAAATTAATGCATCAAAGACAAACATTGATTTGCGACACTTTACATGTTTAATTGTAGTCTAGAATCGTAGAGGTCGTTGTTCATAAATGGTGACTTTCCATTTGTAAACAATGTACTATTTCAGGCGGGTTGACCCATGGTGGTATGACCCCAGCAGGTTTGCAGCACGGAGACAACCAGCCCATGGATCTGGGGCTGGCAGCGAGCGGCATGACTCCTGCTGGTTTACACCACGGCGGTAAGTATTGATAAGCTACATAAATTAAGACTTATCTCTCAAGTTCTTAACTGTGGATGCTTGTTTTGACCGTATTGAATGATCTGTTGAAAGCAAGACAAATTTCTGAACTGGTTCGACCATAAGTACCTACGCTATAAATTTTTAAATGTCACCTAGAATTTTTTACAATTTTCTCAACATGGTTAGCGTATTTTTAATATTATTAGCCGGTATATTTATTTGATATACCTTCCACAATCTTGATTGTTTCGTTGATGTATGACTCACAGTAGGTATCCGTCCGTAAATTTTGCACACTTGTTTGCTCAATAAGTGTTTCGTTAAGAGTTTTTGCATACAAAAAATTGATCTGTTCGTCTTCAAAATACTTTGGGCATCCTACACACAACGGTGACGCGTGTTTTGCCCTGAATGATGACACACGTGGAGATCGGCCTTCAACTGGGAATATCCAAGAAAATCATACCAACATGAGCCTCAAGGTGACTCGAGAACATTTGGGAATATCTGTGGAAAATGGAAAAAGTAAAAAACACACTTGACTGCCTGAACAGAAGCGGGCTTGTAGTAATCGGAGTAGAAAGACGTTGTGACAGCATCAAATTCCAACGATAAATCATACATTGTCACTGGAGACGAAACGTGGATTTATTATTTTGAACCAGGGAAAAGGTGTTCGAAAAAGAGAACAGACCAACAAAATTGAAGGCAAATTTTCTCCTGCACGGGTTCTCTGCACAATCCTCTTGAAGAAGTGTTAATGCTGATTGGTACGGTACATCACTACATGTTTGCTTAGTGTACCTACCTAATGAGCCTAATGTAATATGAGGAGCCGTATAATCTTGCACCATGACAATGCTTCTTCGCACATGTCGAGCAAAGTTTTTTTTAGCCTCCGAAAACAGAGCTTGTGATCCATCTTCATTCGGGGCTCGTTTTCAATTCATCCTTGTGTTTTAAAAAGTCGGAATAAACAATTGTTTTTAAAATGCAGAGTATTGTGAATAACAATAAATATGTCATTTTGTTCTTAACTTCTTTTATTTATAATTTACGTACATTTTTTATTGCCCACTGTGTATAAATCGGCTACGAAACGATAGATCTAATTTAACATTGAGACGCCGTATTCCCCTTCTTAATTTCTCTAAGCCTACTCTATGGGGCTTGCGATCGCACATGTACGGTGATATCCTCACTACAACATGGCGATGGACTTCTAATTAATTCATCGATTATGAACGGTTTTTTCTAAAGATTTTTGTGACTCAATCAAAGAAAACTGCTCTTCTTTTCTCAAAACAAGCAACGCTTGTATACTTTTTTTTATTGTTAATCAGTCTTATATTATCAGCTTGGTGCAGGACCTTGTTGATATGTTATTTTCTTGTACACTATGTACGGAACGTTGTCAGTCACGAAGATTCTGTTGGGTAGCAGGTTTGGAATTAACATTATTAGTTGACAACTTCTCACAATTCATACTGTTCTTTAAAATCTTTAAAAATCCATTTCGCGTTTAAGAATCCTCTTCTCGATCCTGCGTGCACGTAGATAAGCCTGTTTGTGGAGCTGATATTCGTCAACACTGCATCAATCTACATTTCTCTAACATTCTTTAAAAGTGAGGTTATTATTGACCCACTTTTCGTCCAAATAGAAATGTTTCAATTTTTTTATCTATATTGACACATTACTACAAATTATTGAACGAACAAATACGTCAGCTGATTTCTTACCTAAAATCAAACGTTTGTTATGGCACTTTAACTCTTTCAACAAGAAATTGTTACTTCCCATGGAAATTCGTTTTTTTTCTTTAATATCTGCCAAAAGTTTGGAATAAATAGGGAACTTACACGTTTCTATCACAATGACCGAGGTTTATATTTGTATTTTTTTTACACAGTTTTGCTTTTTAGAAGGAGAACGTAGAGGTACTTTGCCTTCTTTTTTGTATTCTACCTAATGTTCTTTTAGACAATCCGGTATAGGGCTCGCCCGAACGAAAGAATAATTTAAAGGTAAGGTCAATATTTTATTCTGCCTTGCTTCAATACACATCTCCAAAACTTTTTTCGTCATCCGTGCTTGGCGATCAACAAAAACAAGTTTTGTTTGGACTGATCTGATTTTTTCTGGATCAGTCATTTTAAAAACAATTGAATGTATTTATATATGTTACAATAGAGTAGTTCGCAGGAATAATTTTATTTTTTGAGTTTTTAGTAGAGTGAATGTCTATGTTTGAAAGTTCAATTAAATAAAATATAAACATTGAAACATTGCTGGCAAGGATGTATAAATTGTAAACCAAGTAGGTTTACAGTTTAAAATAATTAACACTTTAGCGGACGTCAAAAACAGCGCTACACTGGGCGCGTCCGAGGCGAGCCGTGAAGTTGGGGAGGGCAGATGCTCCCACCTCCTAAGTTCATGCCCTATCTGCCTTCAATTCGCGCCCTTATTGTACCTACATAAATTGATGGACCTCTTATTATATAAAGCAGCGCGAAAAAGGACAGCTGTAAATATTTTGCGAGCCATGTTTATTTAATATCTTCCAAATTTCACGCAAATTGTGCCGTGATTGTCACTCTATTTCTGTGCAAAAATATCATGGCGTTTCATCTATGGGATGAACTGATAACAAGTTGAACTGATAGAAGATAAAGAATCTGCAATAACAAGACACTTTCTAAAATATTTCTTATTGTTTGTAGGAATGACGCCCGGAGGCATGACTCCCGGCTTAGGTCTCGACAGCGGCATGACTCCCGCCGGGCTAGCGCACGGAGGGCTCACGCCCGCTGGACTGCATCACGGAGGAATGACGCCAGGTTCGTTTTATCTCCAATCATCATTTAGCCGAAGAAAGTCTTCCGCAGAATATAGACTCCCTCTTACGCTTCCACAACAATCAGTTTTCAGAGAGACAAGTTTCTAATATAATAGACAAATTAATTTTGCTGGTTGCGTCGTCATCCAGTATTAGCTTTGTCAAAGCTTTTTTTATGAATAACTAATAAAAAAAATATTTGTAGTCTAAAAACCCGTGACTTTTAAGTTTTTATTTCTAATCACTCGATCGCAGGACTCACCGTATTGATAATTTCGAGTATTAATTTAACTGTATTTATTTGAAAAATATGTCAGTGTCTTGTCTTTACAAGATACTAGACATGTTTTTTTATTAACTGTACTTTCTGAAACTGATAATAATAGCGTACAGGTCGCGTCATGTAAAAAGAACACTGGCGGTCAATCTGCGCATTAGGTGATTTATCGGTCTATTTGGTGGTATGCGATGTGGCGCGGGGCGAGCGGGTTACGCGCCGCATGCTTGCCGGTGCGCTATTGGTCCCTCAGTCGACCTTTGTTTCTTGCGCTTTCTCTACGTTGCGTTCGTTCTCAAAATACCACCGCGCACGAAAGTTTTTAACTACGTAATAGTTTTACATAGAAAGCAGTTGATAATTTTAAACATTACATGAAACGGTCTGCAGAGGCAACAAAATTTTCCGAGTTTACTAAGACGAATTGTAAAGGTTTCAAAAGATGCGGAATTTCTTACTGTCTTCCGAATTCCCGGCAAAAATAAAAGAATCAAACAAAATCCAAGAGAGGAGAGGAAGGCAGACCTATCAACTGATGAATCATACGTCGATAGTTCCCATGCATCTCACCATTCTTGGACAGACGATCCCACCAAAGGCATTAAAAACCCTCTATCTAAAGGTAGCCGCTTGGTCACAAATGCGGCGACTACCACAACAACATGGATTTGAAGAATTACGAGCAGTGGCTCCTGATGAGCCCAATTTGCAGCAACGTACAATACAAAGAAAGCAGGCATGCAAACCTGGCTCCGTCAAAAAGGAATTGAATTTGAAGAATCCATGCTAAAGCCGGATTTAAAAAATACAAAGAGCAATTTAAGAAATTTAATACCGATGCCATATTGAAGTAGGCCATTCTGTACTTCGTTTGCCCCCCCATATCACCCGGACCTAAATCGTATAGAAATGGCCTGGTCCTAAATAAATGGATATGTTGCCAGCAAAAAAAATGGAACCTTACATGGAGAACTGATTTGGTTAATGAAAAAGTAAATTTAATGGGTGAAATGATGTACCAAGGTAAAGGAAATAGAGACCGATTATTGCAAAAGCGATCATGTGGTCGACATGATGCCAGAAACATTTATTATTCGCGTAGGGGATGATGATTCTGACTCAAATAACGATGAAAGCTCAAGTGACGACAGCGATGACGATGCCCACCTCTAGCACCTACACCGCGTCCTCATCTGGTTTTCACGTCACCCATGACGACTTAATGGAAGGAGTTTCAACATTGCTTTAATTTTTTGTAATTAGATTAAACATTTTACACTGAATCGAACATATTTTTTATTCTATTTAATGATATTCTATCTAATATATTTTTCAATATATACCGATTACCAATATACGAAACCGCAAGTGAAAGGTTAGTTCAAAACTAAAACATTAGGCCTAGCATTTTCGTGCGCGAGTGTACCCATGCGCAAATACACCCCCTCCACTTTCTTCCAGCGTTATTTTTACATGACGCGACCTGCAGTTTGCTTTAGCTGACATTGCAATATCCAGCAAACGTGAAGTCCATAAATGTACCGAAAGTTTGAATGTAAAAATCAAAACTTTTATGCAAGCAGAAAATAAATCATAAAATATTTTACACAATTTGGGAATGAAATAATATTTTTTGACTATTTTAAATATTAATATTATATATGATGCTTCATATAAATGAAACTATTATTTTTCAATATTTGTTACTACATATTTGATATGGAACAAGGCACGTTTCTTACATAGAACCTAAATTACCGAAGCCGTGTTATGTAACGTTCTGGTGCGATGGATCCCTTTCGAACCTGTGAGGTGGGAGTTTTATTGTAGACTTGATCTGTATGAGACGTATTCTTTTCATACTATTATAGAAGACGCATATAAAATTGAGAGGTCTAATATCGTTGTAAACTGTATCGCGGTGAAAAGCCCCCGTTATGCACCAATATGGCGTGATTTTTATCATTCAATAAATATATTTGTAACATGATATACATAGGCGGACTGGACCACGGCGGTATGACACCTGCAGGGCTACAACACGGCGGCATGACACCGGGGGAACTCCACCACGGCGGCATGACGCCAGCAGGACTTCAACACGGCGGCATGACCCCGGCGGGACTACAACACGGCGGTATGACACCAGCGGGGCTCCAGCACGGCGGCATGACACCCGCCGGTCTGCAGCACGGAGGCATGACGCCAGCCGGATTAGCGCACGGCGGCATGACACCATCAGGTTAGTATAGAATATTATTGTTACTAATCGTCGATGATTAGATTGCGGGTTATATGATAAACAAAGGGTATTAAGAGTGGATCGTTTTATACATACATTAGTAGAAAATATCCTTTTCAAGCTTACATTGCAAAACAACTTCTCGCACAGGAGAATTTTAAATGTTTTCTTTTATTTTACTTATCTGTCTTCTTAATGAGTTTCCTGGGCTGTCTTGTAATGTTTATTGTCTAATGTAACATAATTTAAGTGCCTAATGCTTATTTTATCGGCGATAATGCTAATCGCAAATGGAAAAGTCCCAATTGAAAGTGAAGTACTAAAATAAATAATTTCTACGTGATACTTACGATGCTGTTTTTATATTTTTAAGATCCTTTGCATATACTAATCAGCGTAATTGTTAAAAAAAAAAATACAACTTCGCACAAAATTTGACTCCGTTTTGAGATTTGAAACGAATTATATACCTAATTATTATACATACTTCACAAATGAATGTAAATTTATTCAGAGCACTTATTATGCAATTTGAACATAAACGAGGGAACCATATTTACCTGATATTGATCAAATGCTATCAGACCTGTACCTGACGTGTAGAGCGCTCGCGCCGCTAATGAAATTTCAAAATTTTTGATTTATACTGCTCATTGTAATAAAAATGTAATACGAAGCAAATATCGGCTAAAGTGTGCAGCGATTGAGATATATACTTGACATTGTAGACATCGCACAAATTGAATTTAAAAAAAATGTTCCAAATGTTAAAATAATTTTCGACCATAGACTTTATTAAAACATGAAATTGCCGATTTGTACCGAAATATTAAAACTCGTTTTTTTCTAAGGTGTAACATATTTATTTAATCAAAATATTTACCATCATTATTTATACATTGGTGCCATCTAATCGAAAGTTTATTTATGCCTTGCGATAGAACTCTGGGGATCTAGATTCAAACTGTATCAAAGCATTTTGTACTGCCTCCTGGGAAGAAAATTTTTTACCCCGTAGAAAATTGTCCAAATCACGAAAAAAATGGTAGTCAGTTGGAGCAAGGTCTGACGAGTGCGGAGGATGACATATGGTTGCTAACTGCAGCTCCGGTAGAGTTACAACGGTTTCTCGTGCAGTGTGAGGTCTTGCGTTATCATGGAGCATTAATCGATTCACAAAGCGGGGCTGTTTCACTGGCAGTTTCGGCATCATAGTTCAAAGTTCGGCACAGTAAACTTCTGCTGGTATTGCTTGACCAGACCTGAGAAAGCTATAGTGAATAACGCGATGAAGAGATCACCAAACAGTTATCATTACCTTTTTATTGGTAAGCTTTGCTTTAGGGCACTGTTGCGGCGTTTGACCTGGAGTCAGCCATTGCATTTATCGCTTACGATTATCCTAAAGAATCCACTTTTCGTCACATATCACAATTCGATCCAATATTCCTTCATTTATGTACCGATTCAACAAGGCAACACAAGTTTCAACACGTGATTCTTTCCGCAGATCAGTCAAATCATGAGGCCCCCTTTTTTCATATTTTTTATCTTATTGATTTGATGAAAATGAGTCAAGTTAAACTATCGGCTTCCACCATCTCCTTCAACTCAGGACAATTCATTCACCTGTGTGGGGGCGGTCTGCCACGTGGTTTTTTCTTCAAGTCGATGTTTCCTTTACGAAAGCGTTTAAATCAAAAACGCTCGCTGCGATCATTAGCAGTCTCCTCTCACATTCAGCATTGATATTGGCCGCGTTAGTTCCGCTTCGGAACTCGTATTCAAATATTACTCGGATTTTCGAAGTATCCATCTTTCCCGTCTAAGCTGAATAGAAAAAAATAATTGAAATTCGAAAATCAAATGTTGCACATTTTTTTAGAGAAAAACCTAGAAAAAAGGTATTATGTGAAAAAAGTTTCACTCGAAAATCTTATACCGTGAAGGTTTAATGTCAATTCAAAATGTCTATTACTATAAAACTGCAATTTCTCTATATCTACCAACCGTCGAACCGGATTTTTTGCTTTGCGCAGAACCTTTCTGTATCACACTATTTTCTTTTCAGGGATACCGTTCCTATATGAAATCTATATGTTTGTCTGTGTGTGCGTTTTTTCCGAATATACGAATTTTGACTTCAGATTCGGATTCAGCATAAAAAAGTAGAATAGGAATGTCAGGAACACTGTTCCTATCTCTTAAGGAATGTGGTCAAAATGGCCGACAAATTAAAAAAAATATATATATTGTTATATAATTGGCGAGCCAGGTGTTCCTCTGGCAATGCAAGCTTGCGTAGTCTCAACTGGTTATATGTGTGAAGAAATAATGATAAGATGTATTTGTTCGTGTTCGCCAGGTGGGCAGCATGGCGCGCTACTGCAGCACAGTATGGAGCAGATGCCGATGATGCCGCAGCTAGGGGGCGAAGTGTCGGCACTACTGCAGCATACGTTGCCGCAGCATGCGTTATCACAACACACGATGCCGCCCTCAGTGCCTATGGAGCCGCTGTTGCATGGTATCGACGATCACACGGACTACCAGGTACAGATAGAATTTTTAAATTTATATGGGTACATGAGAAACATCTTCGTCTTTCACCCGTAATTATATATATATATATATATATATTTTCTTTCGTCATAGCGAAACTATTCGCAGCCTAACTATTGAAGGCTTTTATAAAGCCTTCTTTATCTTCTTGCTAGCGTTATCCTATTTTCTAATCTACTATGATCGACGGAGTTCGCTACCTAATTTTATGAATTTGGCGAGGACACGGATTTTGACATGGGGCGACTATCGTTAGACCTTCACAGCCTAGAGGGTGAACTAAACCTTTCTTAGGATAAGTCAAATTTTTTTTTAAGAGTATAATGTATGTACATCTTGATAATCACCTATGTTCACAAAATAAATAAATTGAATTGAAATTGAGGCATGTCATTGTAACCGAATACGCAGGTTAAGCAACGTCGTCCGCAGCATGTCTATGGATGGGTTTAGGTATCTCGAGTTTTTCAGTGCTTCGGAGGGAACGTTAAGCCGTCGGTACCGGCTGTTGTTGATAGATGACAGTCGTTAAGCTAAGTCAGTGGCCCTCAGGCGGCTTGAAAACACTGGCCTCCGCCAATCTGCATTTGAGCAGCGTGGTGGACTATGCTCTAAACCCCTTCAGTTGTAGGGAGACCCATATCCCTGCAGTGGGTGGTAAGGGTTGATGGATAATATCTTGAACGAGAGTTTTCGTGTGATGTTTTTTGGTACATGCCGAAATTTAATATCCGCACCAGGATTCAAACAAGGGATCCGTCGGTTAATAGGCGGGTTCGTTATCCACTAGGCTATCACTACTGGTAAGGAATCTGGAGCAAAGTAATTATCTTGAACACTGATCTACGTGATCAGTTTGGTCTAGTTATACTTAATCAGTTTCAAACGAATGTCTCTCTGCCTTCACATGCCCCTCTATTGTAACGGTTACGTGGGCATAAAGGCTGGCAACGTATGCTTAATACTTTGTACCTTTGTGGTGAAAATGTTTTTCTGCTACCATAGCTGCATACATATGGGCCATGTACGCTTCTGCTGTGTTATACAACGTAATTGCTTTTATTTTCATACCAAAGACGATGCAAAAGATGTGACTAGAATACAATTCCATTGAGAAAAGTGTATACGTGCGAAAAAGATGAAAAAAAAAAAACTAGTTCTATAAATAAAATTCTAACTAATTTTAACTGATGTTTTAGGGTGCTATGCAGATGGCCAATCTAGGCTATGACGACCAACACCCGCACCAAAGTCCACAGCATGACTACGACCTGCCGCCTACGCCAGAAAATGTGAGTATAATTTGATTAATGGTGAAAAATGATTTATAGTTACTATACTGTATTAATCACACCAACACAAAATCACTTTGATTTCACCTTGACGTTTCTGATTTCCTCTCTTTTAACTGCCCCTCTTATTCAGTTTTATTCATACACTGCTTCACGTATAGATCTTAGAGGTAATGTAGAATAAATCAACAAAGTTTATAAAGGACATATCTTACTCGGGCTAAATTGACATACACTTTTATGTACTTGTTTGTATTTATTTCATTAGAATGTATGTATTTGTTTGATTAGCATGGAAAATATGCTTAGGATTCTAATTAATTTTTATATGTATCCCACAGTATGGTATATTTTTTTATATAATATTTTTATATATTCAAATAATTTTATTGTAAATCATTTCCAAAATACTCTACTTCATATTTCATTTCAAGATTTATGGAAATGAGATATGGAGGAAAACGGAGGATAAAGTGGGGCCTAATGGCAAACTCGTACGTACTTCAGAATCGCTCAAGACGGATGAACGGATATATAAACGTACATACATTTGACAAACATTACTCACCTTCGCTCTGTTTTGTTCATTGTAGACTCACGTACTACGACCAAATAAATTGTCTGATGATGGTGGTGTCAGGAACCCTAGGAACCGCCAAAGCACTAAGTCTTGGTGCGTTCGGTTCTGTCTGCCTACCCCGCTCACTTGTTGTGAAGTTATAGATATATGTATTAAAATTTGTCACGGAAAGGTGTGCATAAAATGCATAGCTTATTTAAAAGTATATATAGTAAGTTGTGAGTGTAGTGTATGTGTAAATGTGCACAGGCGGAGGATGGCGAGCGTGAAGCCGGCGAGACCGACGAGCAGTTCGAGGAGCGCGTGTTGAACAGGCGAGCGGCGCAGCTGTTCGCAGTGATGAGGCCCAGGCTGGCCGCCGGCCTGCAGCTGGCCTTCGTCGACCTGGCGCCGAGACACAACAACAGGAAGCAGGTCGGTGGCTCTGTGACATGTACATAATTGAATAATTGCAAAAATAAATCATGATTCGATCCAATGTTGCTAACGAATTTAAAAGATGCTTGTAAATACGACTTTTGTGAGTGATGCATATGCTGCTGTGTATGAGTTTTGAGCTGAAATCTTTTTGCTCGAGCTTTCTCCTGGGGTGTACCACGGTTATATAACTCCGCCTATCGCGATGTAGGGAAAGTTGATAACAGTCGAAACCGGCAGCTTTTCCACAAGATATGCAAATTCATCTATAGACGAATACGGAGAGATATGACATTAAGATTTAGTTGACGGTTATGAAAAAATAATCACTCACAAAACTAGTTAAAAATATTTTTTTTTCTGATATATGTCGAACTTACGAGCTCAGTTAATATATTGGTACCATCAAGGTCTTCCTTATGTTGAGGCTATAAAACACAAAATACTACACTACTACCAATTGTTTCGATTTTACTACATCAACCCTTATTCATCCCACTGCAAGAATACGGATCTCCATTCAACCGAAGGGGTTTACTCTACCACGCTCAACTCAAACTGCGGATTGACGTAGGCCAGTGTTTTCAACCGTTCGAAGGCTACTGACTTAGCCGAGACCGACGGCTTAAGGTGCCCTCCGTAGCACGAGATAGATAAACCCATCCGTATACAGCCTGTGGTCGACGTTGCTTAACCTGCTTGTTCGGCTAGAACCGACGCCATCGAGCTCTCAAACATAAAATAGCTATATCAAATGCCATTTTGCCGATATAACCATTCAGACAAAACTTTCTCCATAGATTTACTGGTAAATTGTTTTGACACACAACTTCGTTTGCAGGTCGCACAAAAGTTCTACAGTTTACTTGTCCTCAAGAAACATCAAGTGTTAAAACTGGAACAAAACGAAACCTATGGACCTATCACTATTAGCAAGGGTAACCAGTTC
This sequence comes from Pyralis farinalis, assembly GCA_947507595.1. Taxonomy (NCBI): domain Eukaryota; kingdom Metazoa; phylum Arthropoda; class Insecta; order Lepidoptera; family Pyralidae; genus Pyralis; species Pyralis farinalis. Next base: position 8,547,040 of record OX382270.1, read on the forward strand.
GAAACGGAAGCGATCTAAATATGTTATTTATATTAAATTAATTGTTAGGTATAACATACGTGTTTCATGAGAATAGCAATAAAGTATGTATCGCTACACTCTTGAAACACGAGAAGGAATATCAAGTAGTTTATAAAGAGAGTATGCGACAGCAAATTGTAAAGTTTACTTTGATATTTGTCTCATTGTTGTCGGTAATGTCTAAATAAATTGAAGTGATTAACAAATAAAAAAAAACGTAACGTCATAACTCTGTCATGCAATCTGACAGGATATAATCAGGCAGGCCGTAAATTTATTCGTTACTCTAGTAGTATACAAATGCATGCAATGAAATGCTTTGAAAATTTGACACAACGTTGCATTACGTGTAGAAAGTAGAGTTATATTAATCGGAAATTTACAAGGCGTGGCCGAGTACATCTAGTATATCTATACTAATATAATAAAGCGGGAAAAGTTTGTTCGTACGCGCAGATCTCCGAAACTACCTGTCGGATTTAAAAAAATATTTATGCATTTGATAGCCTAATTATTGAGGAAGGCTATTCATAATCAGGATACAACGACCCTTAGAAGCCGAGTAAAATAAAGACAGTAAAGTCTTTCCCACGGGATACCGGGATACGCGTAGATGAAGTCCCGGGCTTCAGCTAGTCTATATATAAATAGATAAAAACAAAACAGTTCAGTATCTTTTTCTTCGGTTTGTGAACAGATTTTCTTTTTTGTTTCGTAGGTATTGCAAGCTCTAGTGTTATTAGTAAAAATATTTTGGAAATACATAGTAGAAAAAAAGGAAAAGTGCAAATTTGTGCTTGCATTCCTCAAATTTTCAACAATTTCAATAATGATGGAAATTAAATATTCTATATATAATTTCTACCATTGAGGCGAACCACTATATCAACAGGTTGTTGGCTGTTGGTGTTAACACAAATAATGTCATATAACTAGCCTGCCTCGCCTATATTTACAGGCTACCACCTAACACAAAAAGATAGAGATTAGTGCATCCCTATGTGTGTATGTTAGTACATACACACACATTGACCTTCATTTAGTTTTAAAAATCGTTTTCGTTATCATGATAATTATTTACTGGAAACATAATATAGTCTTGTTATCGTCGACACTGAGATAAATACTATAAGGGACTAGGTAGAGCCAAAAATATTGTGTAAGTCAGCTTTTGACTGGAGTCGTGGAAACTGTCTTCGTTGACATTGGACCAAGTAATATTACGAGTGGATGATCTCATATAAAAACATATTGCATTGCTGAAATTTCAGTTTCTTCAACTCGATTCAAAAGTGAATGGAGTTGATTTGTATGCCAAGTTTGATTGAAGTGACCTGTAGACAAATGCCTTATTTTGTTTTGCGGTAGGTTAAGTAAGAACCAGGCAAACCGAACCGGTATCTAATCCACGTTTCGCCCATTCTGTTTTGCATATCACAATTGTCTTTAATAGACCAATAACATTCACTGTTCTCAAACAAATAACTAGACGATAATCGATAAAAATGAGCCGGTTGCATACAAATATGTGAATTTTTTATTGTATTGTGTAATGAATGGTGTCGACTAGCTCATTTTTGTTATTGTGTTATCTATTGAAACCGACGAGACAATTTCAATAAGTACTAATTACTGTAAAGATCTTAGATTAAGTTAATTTTGTTTAAATATTTCTGTGGTAATAGAAATGCTATATCTATATCGTTGACTCTACATTTCGTACCCCAAAATTATGTAAGCATATTATACTGATAGTAAGAATTACGTTATAGTTTATACATATTTATAAAAGCGTATTTCTTCTCAAGGATGTGTAGACATTCAATCATGATTATGTTGTGCCTTGTTAATAAATTTATTGTTTGCGACGTCGTGCAACATTGTAGTTATCATTAACCAGTATATTCTGCTATTAGATAACGAGCATTTCTTTGTGAATTTTATGAAACACATTATAAATTATGCGTACAAGAGTATTTAGTAAAAGTTTAGTGAACACCAAATAAGATATCCATACAAAATATTTGTAATAATAATTGTATGTTATCGGTAAGGAACGGCAGAATAAAAATATATTTAATACATTTTTTACATGAGTGTGGGGATGACTGGTTTTTACGTTTCTTTGAGAACTTCATTATTAGTAAATCGTGCTGTATGATTCTCAAAGTGAATACGAACCGATTATAAATTCGAAACGTATTCATTTTGACAAAAATTCAAGTCAATATTGTGAAAATATCTAAAAATGAGCATTAAGAATGCCTGGATCTGTTTTGGTGAATTAGAAGAACATTTTGTAAAACGAAAATTTAAGTGTTTACCTCTAGCTTATTATAGAGATGTACATCTCCGCTAGAAGTATTCACTTAGATTCCTGTCAAGAACATATTTGCAATAAATTTGTTGAAAATAACGTTAGTTTTTTTATAATAGTGACCCAGTTTGAAGAATAGATGACTGTAATTCTATTTTTGACGTTTCCTCAAATCTTTATAAAAACTGTACAGACCCATCAATCACGATCCACAAAAATGTGTGCGAGTCATCGATCATCATAATATTACACATTGGGTTATAAGCGTGAAGCAAACCAGATGCGTGTGCGTCACAGTACAACGCTGCGTGTGCTGTTGGTCTATTTGGTAGGACCTAATAAATATTTCGACGATTTACAGTTACATTTAAATCCGTTTGGTTGATAGAGTTTGATGTCAGGTGCTTTAGGAACTGGCGTGCATTAAAAGAGCTATGACTATTGATTCGTTATTTAGAGAATTCATTTGCCAACGTCCATTGCATGTCAAAAGCACTGGTTCTCATCGGAATTACGCAACGTTGGGCGAGGTCAGGAATTCGAATGATGTGCAGAATGTATTGCATCAATAAACGGAGAACCGTGTCTTACACCCATTACACAAAGTGAGGTGACGGTGCCCAACACGTAAAAGTTTTTAGAAAACCAAAAACAATGATCTAGAAATATGTCATTCCTTGGAGTCTTCAGGGATCTTAAAGCGAATTTATGATGAGTTTATTATTTTTTTCCGTCGAGATTATGAAGACTCACTAATTCTACACTGTTTCGATTGAAAAATATTCGATTGTCCGTTCAACATTTTTCAAGACTCACCAGTAGTCTTGAAAAATGTTCAGCAAAAACAGTACCCAATACGCAGGTCCCGGTTACCAATTACTAACATATCTGTAGTAATAGTCTATCTGTTACCACAATAGATGCGAAATGACCCGTCTGTACAAAGAATTAAGCAATCACGTTTCTGTCTTGTCGTCTGTGGAGTTATTCACATTTCCTCGGAAAACCATATTCGAAAAGATTGCTGTCAAAATGTACGGAACCTGCATTCATTTTGATAGATAAGTAATTTTTGTTTCCGATTCGAATACGACTATCCGAGGCAATGTAAATACCCCCACTGGTCTACTCTACTTTTGTTGACAAATGAAACATCCACTGGGCAGATTGTATTTTGGTTTCAGGTTTGTAATAATAGCTTTCGTTATCTGTGAGAAAATTTAAATAAAAAGAGTAAATTTAAATTAGTTTGGTTGGTAGAGTTCGAGTCTTTGAGAGAGATGAATTATCTGTGAGAATGAGTATCCTTGTATGGATTACCGAATATCGTGTTCTGTGATGATGTAAGTTTGATACATACGTTTAAAATTAGTGTGTTCAATCTCTTCGTACGGACTCAGCGTAGCCGCGTAACTGGTTCGCTTGGTCCCAACCCATCCATTCCAACCGACGAGCTCGGTGGCGCAGTGGTGAAACGCGCTTTTACGCTACTTTGACACCAACGCTCGTGGGTTCGATTCCCACACAATACAAACATTTGTGTGCATGAACATGTCTGTTTGTCTTGGTCTGGGTATTTTCTATGTATAATAAGTATGTATTTACAAAAAATTATCTATTTACGTATGTTTATCAGTTGTCTAGTACCAATAACACAAGCTTCGCTTATTTTGGGGCTAGATGGCGTTGTGTAATTTGTAAAAAAAAAGAAAAAAAATCTCCACATAATTATGTTCATTCCCTTCAACCAAATCCAGAATATCTCTTACGATATCTCCCAAAATTCGGAGAGTAGAGGAGAGATTCGGGAGTATATTTTTTATACTATGACGGATAGCAAACAATCATACGGTCCGCCTGACGTAAAGCGGTTATCGTAGCCTATGAACACTAGCAACAAATGTCCCTAGCGCGTTGCCACCCTCGCTGTCAACACAGCAACTCCTCATCTTCTGGTGACCTCACTTACTCGCAGGAACACAACAACCCTCCATGGAGTTATTTAGCTGCCGTTTTCTCTCTCTTTCACCAGAACCTCGTTTGTTGATAACCAGGGTGCACCACGTGCAGGTGAGGTTGGCTTCGACTCTAAAGTTGACATTGAACCACTTACACCCCAAAATGCCGGAACAAAAAAAAACGCGAGTAATCCCCAGTTTCATTCTAACCAAGAGAAGAGCCTTGGACTTGCTAAACTAATTTTTCACACCAGAGGCTCAACGAGATGAGTACATGACACCTACTACCCGCCCATACCACAGGGCCATCATGCCACCTGCAAGATCTTAGCTGTCACTTCCCTTCCGCTTAGTCTCTGGTACTGTCTATTGCCTTGATCAGTGTTTCTCGAAGTGGGCGATGAAGGGCTAGAGGTGGGCGGTAAGGGGCCCATAAAAAATATAGAAAGGCGTTGGCGTGGTTTAGGGGGGCGACGGTTGATTTGTAATTTCATTTACTTAGTCAAGTTCTAACAAATTTTAGTTAACATGATTTGTGCAATCCTGTAGCAATAGGCTTCATCGATACTTGTTCTAACTTGCTCAGTACGATAGAGCGTCGAAAGAGATAAACGATATAAGCGTGTGCTGTATTCAAATTCTATATAAATGTTGCCTATTTTCAAGACGTGGAGAAGAAGCTCAGCCAAGTGTATCATTTCATTTTTTTTTCAATCATTTTTTCGACGGCTGCTAAGCAAGACGATGACGGACTTCGAGCTTCATACAATATATCTTTGTTAATTGCTCAAACAGGTAAACCACACACTATCGGAAAATGTTAATTTTGTCGGCAATAAAAGAAGTTATAACTACTGTGGTCCATAAACCGGCGACAGATATTATCCGAAAAATTTCTGTGAGCAATAGTTCTGTGCAAAGACGAATTGATGAAATGGCTGAAAACATTGAAGGAGTCATTGTGCAATCATCCGAAGACTAGTCAATTTTTAATTCAGTTGGATGAGTTATATGAACATCAGATATACCAGAGAGATAAATCGTCTTCGTGGGTATCTCTGTCTCACCTGTATCTACCGCCAAGCAGCTATTTTATATAGCTGTGTACCAGTTTGAAGGGTGAGATATGGCAGAGAAATTACAGGGTACTGTGACGAAACAGCCTTCGGTCACAAGATTGGCAGCGCGCGAGTATCATCCCCGTGGAGTTGCAAGCGTCAATAGGCTGCGGAGACCGCTTATCATCTAATGCGGGCCGAATGCTTGTTTGCCAATCTTGTTGTATAAAATTAATGAAAGAAATGAAGCATTGTTGCTGTCATACGTGAGGTTTAGTAAAGATGAAAAAAAATGTCAAGAACTATTATTTGCTAGTTTAGAGACAGACACAAAAGGAGACACCTATATAATACATTGGAAAAGTTTTGTTATGAGAAAGGAATTCCCTTGAAGAATATTATATCAGCAGCTACAGATGGCGCTCCGGCTATGACAGAGTGTCAAAAAGGCTTCATAGCGTACTTAAAAAACCAAATTCCAGATGTGCTCGCTGAACGTTGCGTCATTCATAGGCAACATTTGGTGCTAGAAATTTAAGTGAACGACTGTTTCAATCAGTATAACATGTCATCAAAGCAGTCAATAAAATTCGAAACAACTCTTTAAATGACATTATTTAATCAAGTTTGTGTTGCTAATGATGAAGATGTCACACAGAAGTGCGTTGGCTATCAAAAGGAAATTGTCCGACTGTGTCATTGAGTTCTTAGAAAACAAAGGCACAGTATTGCGCGACAAGCTCATCACATCAAAGAGTGAAATCGCGTCAACACAGCAATTTTAGCCCAGCTGGAAGGACTTATAGAACTAACAACGAGCAAATAAAAATCAAATTCAAAAATGCTTACCAAGAATTTTGGCTACAAAAACCAGTCCTACAATTGTACCCTGGATTGTGGTCGATCGTTCAACGATATTTGATAGCATTCTCACCGCCATATTTGTGTGAATGTGGATTTAGTGCTGTGGCAACGCTGCTTAATAAAAAAATAATTCGTTTACATGAGAACGCGGCGACTTCAGACTGTTTTTGAGTAAAATCGAACCTGATAACCAACTTGTTAAAATCATCAGATTCATCCTTCTCATTAGATTAGTTTTAAAAATAAAATTGATTACCTATCTTTATTGTCTCTTTTAATTTTAATAAAATATATTCTCGTTTTAATTGCTCTCACTGGTAAAAATGTCTCGTTTAGAATGTAAGTTTAAAGTCCAGACCAAGCTATTAAGGCACACTATATTACTATATAAATTAAAGTAATGAATGTCAGTGGTTTTCATGTTTTAGGAATGTCAAAAAAGGGCCGTTGAAAAATAATTGGCACACTATATTACAATATAAATTAAGTAATGAACGTCAGTGGTTTTCAAGTTTTAGGAATGCCAATAAAAGGGGCGTTGAAAATAATTGATTTTCAAAGTGGGCGGTAGACGAAATAAGTTTGAGAAGCATAAAGCATCAGGTATCATTGACTATATCTATCATCAATTTATTAGTGGCCATAAAAAGGAGTATCATTTTTATGACTACCAATACTACCACCGGTATTAATTACGATGCTTGATGCCAGATTCTTGGATTTCGGAAGTATGGAGGAATTAGTGCGAAATTCTGTACACGATACTTTATCTTCAGAGCATCTATCTTCTTGGTTTCAATTTTCTGCAGTGTTCAAGTCTCTGAGATTTATATAAAAATAAGGAGATAAACCCAGATCTTAATGGCTTTGTGTATGTATATCTTCACGCCAGTTCCCTTGCGGGGTAGGCAGAGAGAACCGAGCACCATAAGACGCGGTCCTTACATACTTCACTCGCTTCTCTAACATTCATAGTTGTTTTCATGCACGCTCGCCGGTTCCTGGGGCTCCTGACATCACCTTCTGATAAAACACGTCCAATTTAGTCATGGTAGATTAGTCTCGGTCTTCCTCAGCTCCTACATCCTTACACTTTTGCATTGTATATGTTTCGTCATTCTTTCTACATGTCCAAACAAACGGAGCATGCGTAGTCATTACGAACGCGGTCAGCAAGCGTTATGCTACAAATTTTTCGCAATGTTCTCATTTCGACCGCATTTATTCTACTTTCATGCTCTGTCTGCCATACCCAGCTCTCACTTTCATAAGTTAGCGTTGGGATTAGCACCGCGTTGTGTACAGCGAACTGTGACTTTTGGTTTAGATTTCGATTGCCTACAAGTTTACCAAACGCTCCATTCAACCTATTGCTTGCACTCGCTCATCTCTCCACCACATCAGCGGTGTACCCATTGCTGCTAAGAGCGCTTCCAAGATAGTATACAATCATTCACTTTCTCCAACACTACATCATAAACCGTAATTCTAGTGTTCGTTTTGGAAGTCTCTCTTTCAGATACCATTATCTTGGGTTTCTTCGCATTCAATTGCGAGCCATTCTTCATTGTTGTAACTAGTGTTTGCAGTTCGGATGGTGATTATGTACTTTATGATTGTAGCTTCATGTACGTACTCTTAAATTTTGCTGCCTATTCATTAAGCTTCTAGCTAACTTTTTAATGACGTGTTAGGCATTATCATAATGTGCCGCTGTACATAAGCTATAATTACGAATATACCGGGCTTAACACATTCTTATTTTTTGTGATCTAGGGTGCCTACTTCTGGCTAGTTATTGTTAATGCGGTGTACAATCTTCATTCTGGGCTCACGGTATAAGCCTTTAAATGTAAAGAGAGAGATGCCGCCTCTATTTGAGTCTTCTACAGCCCATAAGGCTGTTAGGTGTCGAGCTCTTTACCTGAGCATGTCGCGCTTGGGTGAAATGAGCCGCAGTTTGCGGCGTTGGGAAAATAAGTTGAATAGATTTTGGGATCTGTTCTGCCATGTAAAGGGTAACATTATTATTGGTACAAACACAAAAGCCTTTAGAGGAATTGTTGTGTTACTAGCGGGGGTGGCAGCGCACAAGCGATAATGTATTGTGAGCTTTCAAGGGTCACGGTAATAAATACTACAAGTCCGTACGCGTTTTGGCATCCCAGAGGGAACACATGCGATTTTTCTCAACGACGCATGTGAAGAATTTTGTGCAAACCCTGCAGTAAGTGATGACACTGGTGTTGCAAGCATTCTATAGTAAAGTACATCAGAAGGGACGAATTGTTTGTTTTCCACCCGACGACTAAAACGAGATCGGTCACTGGTAATAAGATTAGCATATAATATTCACGTGCATTATGAAATTTCGTTGGTGAGTCTGTAATTTTGAAATCTATCTATAACTATAACTTCACGCCAAATCCCTTGCGGGGTAGGCAGAGAGAACCGAGCGCCACGTGACTCGATCCTTACATATCTCACTCGCTTCTTTAACATTCATTGCTCTTCTCATGCACGCACGCCGGTTTCTAGGGCTCCTGACATCACCTTCTGATAGAACATGACCAATTTGGTCATGGTAGGTAAGTCTTTGCCTTCCCCGGCTCCTACATCCTTCCACTTTTGCATTGTATATCTGCTTCGTCATTCTTTCATCTTGCATTCTTTCTACATGCCCGAACCATCGGAGCATGCCTCTTCTTATTTTAACACCGACGCTCTCTTTCAGACCAACTCTATTTCTAACATCATCATTGCGAATACGGTCTACGAGCCTTACGCCACAAATTTTGCGCAGCGCTCGCATTTCAACCGCGTTTATTCTACTTTCATGCTCTTTCTGCCATACCCAACTCTCGCTTCCATAAGTTAGCGTTGGGACCAACACTGCATTGTGTATAGCGAGTTGTGTCTTCTGGCTCAGGATTTTACTGCCAAGAAGTTTTCCCAACGCTCCATTCACACTATTCCCAGCACTCACTCGTCTTTCCACATCTGCGGTGTACCTTCCATCCCTGCTGAAAGCGCATCCAAGATATACAAACTCATCCACTTGTTCCAACACTTCATCATCAATCGTAATCCTTACATTAGTTCTGGATTCTTCTCTTTCAAATACCATTATCTTTGTTTTCTTCGCATTCAGTAGTAAGCCTTTCTCCATACAGTCGTCTTTCATCGCTGTGACCAGTGTTTGCAGTTTAGATGGTGTATCTGCTAATAGCACGGCATCGTCTGCATACAGCAGACAGTTCACCACTTGGTCACCCATGCGCAATCCCACATTCGTTGACCTTATTCTCTGCAGACAACTATCGAGATACAGGATAAACAGCCTAGCAGATAGCATGCAACCCTGTTTGACACCAATTTTGACATCAAACCAGGGTGACATGCCACCGTCTATCCGCACACATGCTGAGCAATCCTTGTAAGTGGACTGCACAGCACGGAGCAGTGAACCGTCAATCCCATATCTCGGCAATATGTCCCACAGTTCTTTTCGCACAACCCTATCAAAGGCTTTCTCAAGATCAACAAAACCGCAGAAAACCTTCCGGTCTATGGCCAGATGCTTCTCTACGATATTGCGGAGCGAGAAAACTTGATCCGTACATCCCCTTCCATTTCGGAAACCTCCTTGTGCGTCCCACAGCATTTCATCGGATTTCACCCTCATTCTCCTTTCAATCACCTTTCCATATACTTTTGCTGCTAAGCTGATCAAACTGATGGCCCTATAGATGGCGCAGTCCATGCGTGATCCCTTGCCTTTATACAAGGGCACGATGACTGCGCGTCTCCAGTCCATTGGGACCCTTCCAGTTCTCCAGCATAGGTTGCATAGGTACCAGAAGGCGTCCCGGACGTAAGTGCCACCTAATTTGATCATCTCAGCTGTGATCAGATCAATTCCCGCTGATTTTCCATTTTTTAAGCTTCGTATCGACCATTCGATCTCATCCATAGTTATGCCTTCGTCGGACGCCATCAACGTGGAGTAAGCATCCGACTCACTCTCATTGCCAGCGTCCGAGGCATACTCATACATTTCCTCAAAATATTCACTCCACCGTTCTAACACTTCCTGAGTGTTGGCAAGAATGACACCAGCTTTAGACTTTATCTTATCCATTCTGGATGCCGACGAACCACTCCGAGACTTCTTTACCTCTCTCCAAAAGAGTTTGGTATTTGCCTCGAAGTTTTTCGTCAGCCTCTCTTCCTCATTCATAATTTGTCTTTCACGCTTCTCTTTCACTAAAGCCTTGGTTTCATTCTTGCATAGACGGTACATTTCTTTCTTCTTTTCTCTCATATTTTCATTTAAAGGCAAAGATGATACGTAATCCAGCCACGCTTTCCTCTTTCTTGCTACGGAGGATTCAACCTCCGCATCCCACCAGGCATCTCCTTTCGCTGTTTTACGTCTCTTTGCGCATCCACAAGCTTCTTTTGCACTATTCACCATACTTTCTTTCAAAACTTTCCAACAATCATCCACATCTGAGTCGGAGAGGCTTGCATTTGCAAGTCTCTCACTTACCAGATGCACATACATTCTCCTTACACTTTCATCTTGCAATTTTTCGCTCATAATCCTTTCATGATCTCCGAAAGGGATACGCACTCGCCAGTGCCTCCACTTCCTAAAAAGGCCCACAAACCGGCTTACCACCAGGTAGTGGTCCGTCTCAAGAGTGGGGCCTCTAAAGGCTCTTGTATCCATTAAAACATTTCGGAGACGTCTATCTATTAAAATCAAATCAATCACACTTTTTTGATCATTCCTTCTCCATGTATACGTGTGAATATCCTTATGATGAAATAAAGTATTCGACACGAGGAGGCCTCGTTCCATACATAAATCTAGTATAGACTTACCTGCTTCGTTCACTCTCTTATCTCCATACGGACCAAGAACAGCTTCATAGCTGTATCGCTTGGTCCCAACCCATCCATTCAAGTCTCCACACATAATCACTCTTTCGTTCCCTTCAACTAAGTCCAGAACATCCCTCACAGACTCCCAAAACTTCTCCAGTTCTTGAGCACACGCTGAGCTTACGGGAGCGTATGCTGCAATCAAAAATACTCGCGTGATGCCCAGTTTAATACGAACCCAGAGAAGTCTAGGCCCTACCAAACAGTAATCTCTTACACCAGTGGCTAAGCGAGAGGAGAGTACGACACCTACACCAGCACTGGCATGATCGTCACGGTCTACCCCAGACCATAGGGCCATCATACCACCGGGCAGATCATCGGTGTCGCTCCCCTTGCGCTTAGTCTCTGTCACACATAAAGCATCCAAACGTCTATCATTCATTACGTCTATCAGTTCATTCGTTTTATCTTTCAATCCACCTCTCACATTCCACGTGCCTATGCGGCACTCGGCTCCCCTCGTCCCGCCGGAATTGGCGCTGCGTGGTGGGTGGCGGCCCCCACCGCCGCATGCAGCTGTATTCGCACCGACGGGGGCGGATCGGTGCGCGTCGCCTACGGGGGACGCCCTAATCCGCACGTCGGTGCGCTCTTGGTCCAGAATTGCAATCGACTGATTGGCAGGGGTCGCGAACGAGCACGCTTCTGGCACATGACCCCCTAATTTTGAAATAGTTTCAATTTAAGAGTCAAAGACAACCTACACTTGATGAAATCATAATCACCAAATGAGACAGTAGCAAAAGAGTTAGGGTCCATTGAAGCAACCCCCAATGGGAGAATTATCTCTATCTCACCAAAGATTGGAGAGCTTCAAATAGAGGTCAAGTTGGCGCCCAACAAATTTGGCGTTTTTAACAGTAGCTCAGCTCCTGGCATAGACTTGTACCTTGTGATTTGGTGCAGACGGAGGGTCGTCAAGTTTTGGTACGAACTGTCTGACAACTTGTGAGGCCGTTCATACCAGAGACAAACCTTCCACAAGCTTAAAAAATGAGTGAAATGTGCTGTTTTTGTTCATAGGGTAGGATAGGCCAGGCCGTATGCTTATATTCTAATATGGTAATAAAAAAACATGCTATTCATAAGATTGGGGCTCAAATTCAACAATTATGGCAAATTTACTTGAATTAGGGCTCTAATAATTTCTATTGTTCAAATCATCAACTGACATTATTTAGCCTATATACTTGGGCGTAGTGTACATTTGAGAGTTTAAAATTTTCCTAGTGGTCATGAAAATAGAGGAATAAGTAGGTCGTTTGATAATAAAGGCCCAATGAATTTGTATCATTTAATCGCCCTAAAAATGTACATTACAGATGTCGACATTCGCGAACAGGTAAACTCACAATTGTAAAAGCTGATGACAATAAACACACGCAATACACGTTTCACTGGCAAATATATTATTATCACCAGCTTTTAGCAACATTCTGCGAGACTATATTAACATGATTTTAAATAACAACCTACAATAACCAGGAATAGAAATAACTGTAGCTTTTTTTAAATGTTTACGTACATTTTATTTGCAGATTTTTATTGACTACATAATTAAATAAATTGCATTCCTGAAGACGCACTGGTAAGTGTAGCACTTTACACATCAGTCCTTGCATCACTATGAGGGTGAGGTCTCCACACATTTGATTCCTTGGCCGTCCACTCCTGATAGTATACACTGAAACCTCATTATGTGGGATGGCAGTAGTGTTCTTATAAGTAATTAGCTTAGAAAGCAAACAACAGCAGGAAGGCCATCATAAGACAGAAGAGACCCATAGCCTCAGACAGGGCAAAGCCCAAGATGGCGTATGAGAAAAGCTGCTGCTTGAGTGAGGGATTCCTGGCATAACCAATGATGAGGGAACCAAACACCGTTCCAATACCCGCTCCTGTAAATAAACACAATTATTAGTTTATATGTATACTATTCCTGTAAGTAGAGCTGTATCTAATATATAACATCTACCCCAAAGGTACTTGTGAAGGAATGTCATTGAAATTGTATTAAATCATAACTAATGTTTGCCTGGTTAGGCCTAAATTGATATTTGAGGTTGCTAAGTACTATGTACATGAACGGCTTTTTCTTCTTATGCAACTCTGCAGGTTTTGAGCAATGTGCAAGAAAATGTGGGCGTGTCAACCTAGAAGTGGCACACTTACGCCTTAAGTTAGGTTATGATTATTTTAAACTAACTAGCTTCTGTAACCTTTTCACCAAATCTAAATATGATTACTTTAGGAGTTTAGTAGTCATTGAAAGAGTTATAGGGCACAGCTGTTAACCCAGCCTGAATGTGCAAGTACTTCCATCTTACAGAAGTCTCTCCAGTCTCTTTACTACATTACTGAAAGTATATCTGAAATTCTATTGCAAAATCTAAAGCAAAGGTTTATATAACAAGATAGGATTTAAATCTTTGTCCCAATAATTAATCACATAATAAATATTAATACTAATTGAAACTAATTACATAAAAATTCAAACAAAAGAAGCCAGCTCACCTCTAGTGCTCTTGAATCGTATTACAGTATGAATATCATCGCATAATAACATGCAACATATAAAAAATATAGGGAGGATGTTCTCTAAGTAATATACACTGTACATGTCAATAAGAAAAAAAAATATTAAAAGGCGAATAACATCAAGAATGCGATCATTAAACAAAATAGTCCCATAGCTTCAGACAGTGCAAATCCCAAGATGGCATATGAGAATATTTGCTGTTTCAGTGAAGGATTGCGTGCATAGCCAATTATTAAACATCCAAACACGACACCAATACCTATACCTGTAGGTAACACAAAAAGCTTTGGTAAGAAGTGGTTAGGAGCAAATGAAAAGGTTAGGATTAGAGTTATGCAGGACACTACACTACATATATTAGGCATGTCACTCAAAGTAAAAGCAAAGTTAAATTATCCAGTTTTCTTTCAGAGCAATCATCAATCAGGGTTGGTATGATAAAATTTAATCCAAACTTTGTGATCACTTACATAACAATCAAAAATATTTGGTACTACTTCATTCTCTTTTTTCCACAAAATAATTATTTTCAAATAGCAACTCTGTGAGAATTTATAATTAACAACACAACATTATATTTAAAAATCAAGTGAAAATTCCTCTTTCATCCTTGGCCTAATTTCTAAAACATGACATAAAACGACTGTGGCTAAAAACACCCTGAAAGGGTTGTTGTGTTCTTGAGGAGTTGCTGCACTAATGACACTCTTTGTAATGCAAGTAATCATAAGCCCCATAACACTTTCACATCAGGTGGACTGTATGCTTGTTTGGTACCCGACATTGTGTATGTATATACTAATGAAATTTAAGATTGAAAAAAGTGACTATAGCCAATTCTGAGAGACTTCTTAAACATGCAAACTGCATTATGCAACTTGCATTTCCCATGCGAGTTACCAGATCCCGAAATATCACAAAATCAACACTACTTACATACAGTAATATTACAATTATAATATTCTTTAAAATTGAAAAAGTGTCAAGCATAAAAGAGTTCCACTTTTGTGATATTAACATCTTAGGAACTACAGAAGTAGCATTAAATTATTTGTGAAGACATGTATGTATAAAAAATATGCTTATTAATTCTTCACAAATGAAGCACAAAAGTGAATAACAAATCTTATACTAATGTGCAAGTGGCAAAGTTATATAAAAATCCATTAACAATCAACCTCCTTTGGACATAAAAAAATCACTACCTAAATGCTGTTAATTATTAGATAACCACATAATTATATCTAATACTCTTATCATACTATTAATAGGTTTGGAGTATAAGTGACTCGCCATAATATTTCAAACCATGATCTTTAGTTAGTGATGGTGAAGTTGGAGAAAGAGGAATGCATCCTTTCATATAATAAAATGCTATCTTTCATCTCATTGCCACACCCTTTTCTTAATATACCTTTCCTTTCATTAAACCCCCCTTCTCATATGTTAGTTGAAGTGAGATTTACCCAGGGAAAGTACTGTACCTAACTTACTTAAGTTCTTTAAGGTTTAAAATATGTACTTGTGTCCACTTTATTTCATTAGTAGTAACATGATAATGAAAAAAATATTCAAACCATATTTATATTAACATTCCAGACACACACTTCATTATGATACCCTTATTGAAGCTTTTGTAAAGGCCTTAGTTGACTTACTACTTCCTTATCCATAAAGCTTGTTCAAAGTCAAATATTAAGCAAATTTTATTAAAGGAATTATGCAATCACAATTTGTTGCATTTACTTTTACAGAATCATTTTAATTTTGTGAATGTTTCCGAGATGATATAACCTAATGAGCACTTTAAGCATGAATGGGTATTTAATGTTTAAACCTCTAAAATGAGTAACCCATTAGTAAACATGCAGAAAATTAAAAGCAGACAAGTTACTATGCAAGAGACTAATGAACAAATCACCAAGTCTCCGAAACATGCAAAATTAAATGAATAATCAATAAGTTCATTATGTAAGAGTCTTACCAGAGCCTGCTACTCCAACTGTCGCTGCACCAGCACCAATAAATTTAGCAGCAGAGTCAATGTCCTTTGTTACCGATGTGGTTTGGAAAGTGCGGACTGCTGAAAGCTGGGCAGGGGCCACTGGCACTATCTGCGTGTGAGAGGGAACTGCTGCAAGTGGTCTGACTAGGGCTGTGTTGCTAAGTACCTGTAAATAATTACCACACAAATAATATTATATACTATAGACATAAATTGTCATATATTCACATCTTCAATCACTATTTTCAGGCTAGACTAAAAAATTAAGTTTCACAGTGTAAAAAGAAACTAAAAATGATCTTTTTATTGCCAATCAGCCAATGAGAAAGAATATTTCAGGAAATTGCAGGTATAACCTACAAATCATTTAACATTAGTAACTGATTATAGGGTTATATAATGACACAAGTTGAAGGTTATAATTTATTAAAACCTAAATAATTGCATAAGGGGACTAAAAATAATTAAGTATTTTATTTATGGAGCCTGAAATATACCGGCAGCTCCGTATTAGAAGAAACAAACCAAAAATAATTAAAATCTCACTAAGTAGGGATAGCAATGTCCTGTCGGAGACATGTAATTAATTTATGTAATACTTAATTTTCCAAAAGAGATTATATTATTAGCATTAGATTGATACTTACGGCAGACCTGGCTGCAGGGGCGATCAATCTGGCGGCGGACAGCATTTTTGTGTTAAATAGGGTGCGGCGAGCGACAACTGAAATGAACAGTTTCAAAGATGAGTAACGGAGCAGCAGCCTACACTGCCGGAGGAATACCTATTACTGAGAAATTAGGGTAGACTAGAAGTCTTGACTGACAGTTTGACCGACGAACCTCAAAACGTTACGTAATTTATGTGACTACGTAACAATGACTGAGAACCGTCGAATCAATAATAGTACATAGAAATACTATCTAGGGTTTAGTGCGCACAGTAATAAGATTTGGTAATAGATTTATATTGAACCAGAATACTGTAAAATGAGAGAACGAAAAATGGCCGATTCGCCGAGTTGTAAAGTTTAGGAATGTTTTCTAGTGACAACTTACAAAACCACTTATAAATATTCACACTATCACACACTTTTGACCTGTGGGGAACGTTTCTTTCACTTTATATTGGATGATGGCTTGTAATTATAACACTTTTTCACGATTAGTTTTATTCACTAATATTCGTTTACCGCACTTACCAAAGAACACCGAGAAGGAGGAGACCGGCCTTTGGAATGTTCAACTTCTGAGTACTAAAGTGAAACAGAACACTATTCCAGTCACCTTATTGGTTGATAAGGCGGCAAGTTCCGGTCGGTGCAGCCAACTATCGATCTACTGCGCGAGGTACAGCTTTGCTCACTACTTTTATTTTAATATTTTGCTTATAAATGGCTATTATTGTTATTTCTGTAATTTCAAAGTAACTTATAATAATTTATATGAAATCCAATATTTGTTATTGATTATTAAATGACAACAATATAACTCGTGAAAATTTATTGTTCGCCAATAGTACAGTACTGTAATTGACTAGAACATCACCTTCTACGACATGGCCGTCTTCATGATAAACATCTGTAAATTTAATGGCTGTGGCATAACATTTCCAAGATTAGCGGATCTAATCGAGCACATCGAAGATGTCCACATCGGTAAATATAATATAATATGCGTATCATCCGTGTATAATAGTTATTTTATATGTGGTATGTAGTTCATAGTTCCACCCATAGTACGTCTTATCAATACATGAATGTTGTCAACATTGAAATGTATTTTTGTCTTATTTAATAATTTGCGGGAACTATTGCATTATATAAATAATTTAAATGGATATTACACAGACAGATATTTTTGTCATTGGTACCAAATAAATGACTCTTGTAATACATTGAATGTGATTATGGGATGAAAAGGAAAACATAAACAGCTGATGTGAAAGCCGGGAAGGAATCAGCTGATATCTAGCAGCTTTCTATCTGTTAACATTGTGTCATGTCCAATTTTTTAGATTATGATCCAGCTGTAATAGAACAGAAAGAGGCATCTCAACCTGCTTGTATTCCGCTGAGCTATGTTTTGCGATTTATTACGGAAGCATCCCGTCGGGAAATTCAGAATATGCCCCCGGCGCCTGATGTCCGCCGACGCCTCCTTTCTGCACCTAATACGCCCTCAGTACGCAGCAGTACTCCAACAGGTACGATTTCTATGAAATATGATGATATAAAAAAAACTAGGTAATTATATCCTTTTTTAGGGTTCGGTAGTAAAAAAGTAACCCTTATAGTTTCGCTAAGTATTTACGTCTGTTTGTCTGTCCGCGCTTAGCTCAGAGACGCTTGACACTAGAAAGCTGTAGTTTGACATGTATATACATATTCACTATGCTGACAAAGTGGTAGAATAAATACTTAAAAAAATTATTGGTCGCAGCTCCCCTACACGTAAAGTGGGGATGAATATTTTTATTCGCTCCCCACCCCATTGTATACCCCAAAATGGCTTATTTTTATATTTTAAGGAGCTTCCTGGCAACCTCACTAATTCGTAGCAACACGATAATCTGGGAATTGTTATTAAGCTGCGGTTTTCTGTAAGGTGTTTCGCCAGTTGGACTGTTTTGACCTCTCTTAAAAACACACAGCCCGAGACAAACTGGCACGTTCATGCACTTAAACTTTTGTCCTGTGTGGGAATCGAACCGACGAGCCTTGGACTAGCATACTACCTGACTGATGTGATGGTGGTTACAGTAGCCTAATAACGTTATCATACAATGTCTCTGATAAACAAAGCTGTTTCCACACGTACTCAATGCGGATATTACTTGCAATTTTAGAGCAGTTCAGTGTCATAAGCATCGCCATCCGGTAGGCACTTGGTCCGGATGAGGCAGCGGCACCACGAGTTACCCAAGCATCCACTGAAATGTTACATTTATACACGTATGGATGTTGTAGATTGAACGAACTGAGAGGAACCATAGGTCCAGCCTGACTAGATTTCTGAGCAGATCTCTCCGCGTAAGTCAGTGGACTGAGAGCCAAACACAAAAAAAAGTGAGCATTATGGTACCACAAAATCATCAACTATGGGCGGATATGCCTTGCTCGATGTTGATCCTCCTAAATTAATTATGGTCGGTATCTTTGCTTATGTGATCCCTTGCCAAGGCACCGCAAATGGGCCATTATTTCTAATCTGGAACTAGGGCGACACAATATAGTGACAAGCAAAAAATATTTCTGTGCACCAAAAATAACATAAAACTATTGACATGTCGCTTCGCCTGCCGGTCTTGCACTTGTCTTTTCATCCTCGCGCTGCTTGTGCACAAAATCGTAACTGTTTGTTTCCGTTTTCATGTCCAGGCAGTGAAATGGATGACGACGAACTGCTGAGCCAGTCGGAAGACAGCAACGACTCCTGGACCACCGTCGAAGAATACAGCTCCGAGTACATACTGCGATACGGCGTCAAGTATGATTAGTAACTTTGTTTAATGAACAAAACAATGAACCATTTGACTGCGCATGAAGGCACCTCGCGTTAAAAACGTTGTCTTTTAACGCCTTTGAGCCTACTGACCAATGGGAGTATATAAGCCGATAAGTGACGCGATATTGATCAGTCTATCTATAACTTCACGCCAAATCCCTTGCGGGGTAGGCAGAAAGAACCGAGCGCCACATGACTCGATCGTTACAAACCTTACTCGCTTCTTTAGCACTCATTGCTCTTACGCACGCTCGCCGGTTTCTAAGTCTCCTGATATCACCTTCTGATAAAACACGATCAATTTGGTTTTGGTTTTGTAGGTAAGTTTTGGCCTTCCTCGGCTCCTACATCCTTCTACTTTCGCTTTGAACTTTTGCTTCTTTCTATTTCGTAATTCTTTCTTCCTGCATTCTTTCTACATGTCCGAACTCTCTGTCAGACCAGCTCTGTTTCTAACATCATCATTGCGAATACTGTCTACAAGCCATGCCACGCCACAAATATTGCGCAACGCTCGCATCTCGACCGTGTTTATACTACTTTCATGCTTTCTCTGCCATACCCAGCCCTCGCTTCCATAAGTAAGCGTTGGGACCAGCACTGCATTGTGTATAGCGAGCTGTGCCTTCTGCTTTTACTGCCAAGAGGTTTTCCCAATGCTCCATTCACACTATTCCAAGCACTCACTCGTCTTTCCGCATCAGCGTCTTTCTATCCCTGCTGAAAGCGCATTCAAGATATACAATCTCGTCCACTTGTTCCAACACTTCGTCATCGACCGTAATCCTTACGTATGGTTCCGGTTTCTTCTCTTTCAGATACCATTATCTTTGTCTTCTTCGCATTCAATAGTAAGCCTTTCTCCATACATTCGTCTTTCATTATTGTGTTTGTGTTTGCAGTTCAGACAGTGTTACTGTTAATAGGACGGCATCGTCTGCATAAAGCAGACAGTTCACCACCAGGTCACCCATGCCACCCGCACATATTGATCAGTGAACTAACTGAAAAAGCTGTGTGTTCTACTTTACCCCCCGACGCGAGGCAACGATTTAATTTACTATGCAAAATTGCGTGTCATTGGATCTCCATAAGTTATTTTATTCATGCTAAAATCAGTCCCATCGGTTCTCAATAATTTATTTCCTTCATAAATCCGCCATATCATACCATGACTACGAAATACTGCTACTAACTCAATATATATCTAAAAGTCCAACGCCGTTTATTTTATTAACAAACCAGAAATTCGTTCAAATAAACCATAGATTTCCTATCGTTTTTGTCCCATAGACCCTTATACATTCTCTGGTCTCCGTAGACCTCCTGCCTAACTAATGTTTGAATTTGTAACCGGCGCTAACCTAACATACTAGTTGTATAGACTAGTTCCACATCCATTCACATCAACCCTTACTCATCCCACTGCAGGGATACGGGTCCCCTTCAACCAAAGGGGTTTATAGCATACTGCACCACGCTGCTCAAATGCGGATTGGTCAGTGTTTTCAAGCCGCCCGAGGGCCACTGACTTCGCTTAACGACTGTCATCTATCGACAACCGCCGGGACCGACGGCTCCGTGCTCTCCGAACCCGGAGAAACTCGAGATAGATAAACCCATCCATAGACAGGTTGCGGTCGACGTTGTTTAACCTCCGTGTTCGGTTAGAATGACATGCGCAACGACGCCATCGAGCTCTCAATATAGACTAGTTAGTTTTCATTATCGTAATAACTTTTTCATATTATTGAGCAGTCAGAACCCGTTATATACGTTTTCCCATACATTTCGCGGTCGTATAGGACCACCCGGGTTTCGAAGGGTTAAACCGTTCACGAATCAAAATTACCATAGTATTTATGAACAGCAACATAATAAACATCAATACTAAATATAAAGCTCAATGACATGTGCGTTCAGCTTAATGTTATTATAAAATTAATTGATTGTTAGTATTAAATATACATGCAAAAAATATATAATATATGTAAATAATTAATACCAAAGAAAAGAAAGAATGCAAGATGAAAGAATGACGAAGCAGATATACAATGCAAAAGTGGAAGCATGTAGGAGCCGGGGAAGGCCAAGACTTCCTACCATGACCAAATTGGTCGTGTTCTATCAGAAGGTGATGTCAGGAGCCCTAGAAACCGGCGAGCGTGCATGAGAAGAGCAATGAATGTTAAAGAAGCGAGTGAGATATGTAAGGATCGAGTCACGTGGCGCTCGGTTCTCTCTGCCTACCCCGCAAGGGATTTGGAGTGAAGTTATAGATAGATAGATAATACCAATAAATGTACACTAACTGGAACCAGGTTCTAATCCTGGGATGTCCCACTAAATTTGTGTTTTCGGACTTATGTACATATTTGTAATTATCACTTGTTCGGCGGTGATGGAAAACATCGTGGGAAACCCACACGTCCAGGAAATTATATTTCATACGACGTGTTAACTAACCTAACAAACGTATGATTTTCTCGTTGTGGAGGTCAGACGGCAGGCGCTCCATGTAGAAATCAATATCATCGTCAATCCTTAGGCTTAGGCAGCGGACCCTCTAATCTCAATGGATTAAGAAATGGGATAACACTAGAAAAAAGAAGAATAAATGCACACTACCATAGCATTAAATTAATTCTTTAGACCCAATGAATTAATGGACATTTTATCGCTTTAGACCTTATGAACAGAAAGGGCATTATTTATCTGCCCCGCAGGTGCTAAAGTATAATTGTGTAATAGCATTGTTTTCTATATTAGCGTAAGTATATTGTAGGTCGCTCTCATTCTCGCAGTGTAGGTAGTAACTTGAGCGTCATTCTGACAACGCTACGCACCCAGAAGGTGTAAACTAGAGATGCGCCGAGTAACCGAGTACCAAGTATTACTCGGTTTGTCTTTACCAAACCGAGTACTCGGCCGAGTTGCTCGGGAAGTGCGTCCCGAAGCCAGAAAAAGCAGAGTGCTTAGCGTTCCTGCATTATAACTTGCCTCCGTTAAATGTTCATTATTAATTTATGCAAATCACACCATTTTCCATTTCAGTTATTCAAATAATTAATTGCTAGTTACCCAAAATTATTATGCGTATTTATTTCTGTTATGTCCGTAATGAGAAAACAATATTTTTAATAATAAATTACATTAACCGAGTGAGTACTCGGTTAATGTAATTTATTATTAAAAGGCATTTAAAACGAGTTACTCAGCCGAGTACGAGTACTAGAAACGTGCCGAGTATAACGAGTACCGAGTAGTAACCGAGTACTCGGCGCAACTGTAGTCTGAAATATACTGTTGGCTGGCTTCATTGTCATCATAACAACATATAGCCTCCTAACGTGTAGATATATGACAGTCTTCACGTGAAGGGTTTGTCAGCTCGGTTGCTGGCGGAGTGATTAGCAATGCTATTTTAATATCACTGCTTGTTAGTTCGATTCCCACGCAGGACAAACATTTGTGTGCATGAACACACCTGTTTGTCTTGGTCTGTATGTTTTCAAGAGAGTTCCCTAGTTCGTCTGGGGAAGTAACTCCACGTCACGTTTTTTTTACAACGTCGGGAGGCATGCAAGCATACGGTCCACCTGATGTAAAGCAGTTACCGTAGCCTATTAACGCTATATATCACTCGCGCGATGCCTTCTCTGCTGTTTACACATCAACTCCTCACACGCACTGACCTCACTCACACGCAGGAACACAACAACCCTCTTGGGAGTTGTTATTTGGCTGCGGTTTTCTGTGAGGTGGAGGTACTTTCCCAGACGGGTTGCTTTGATGCAACCTCTCTAAAACGTCTTTCGAAATATAACTTCTTGGATGTATTATTTCTTGGATGGGTTTCCTCACGATGTATTTCCTTCACCTCCGAGCGAGTGATAAATATGTACCTGCATAAATCCGAAAACACAATTTTTTTGGTACACGCCCCGCCAGGATCCGAACCTGTGACCGGGCATATACCACTAAATTCGTGTTATAGCGCCTAAATATCTCAGCAATTCGAACCTACTAATAAAGGGATCTTTTAACCAACAAGCCAAAAAGTACTGCGATTTCGATCCATGAACTAGCCAATAAGAGCTGCCCATTCTACTTTACTCTTTTACTCGATGATCCTGAACTCACACACGGTATTGAGCCCTTGAGTCTAAGGAGAGATTTCGCCTCCCTTTGCGTTCTACCGATTGTACAATGGGTTGTATTCTGAGGAATTGTTTGATATCATGCCAACAGCCTCGTTTTACCATCGCACTGCTCGCCGACGGCTGGGAGTTCACCCGCATACACTGGAACCGCAATGGTCGCGTACTGTGCGGTTCCTGAGAAGCTTTCTACCGAGAACTATTAAGTTGTGGAATGAGCTCCCTGCAGAGGTTTTCCCAAGGGACTACAGTATGGGGTTCTTCAAGAAAGGCGTGAAGAGGTTCTTACAGGGTCGCAACGCAAGAGTGACACCCCTGGTGTTGCAAATGTCTACAGGCTACGGTAACTGCTTACCATCAGGCAGGCTGTAAGCTTGTTGCCACCATAGTGGTATAAAAATAAAACTTCCCGACCCCTAGCGGTGAATTGAGTTACTACGATATATTGATCTCATTGGTTCTCCGTTTAAAAGTTTACAATTTGTAACTTGTGATTTTCAGGATGAACGCGAGCGCATCGTCTGGAGCTCTAGGTCCCGCTGCCCAGGAGAAGCCTTTCGCCTGCCCCGTTCCTGGCTGTAAGAAGCGGTACAAAAACGTCAATGGCATCAAATATCATTCCAAGAACGGCCACAAGAAGGACGGAAAGTAAGTATTTTAAAGTGAAGACAAGGATGGCCACTTTTACCTCATTCCGTAGGTGAAATCCTTGACTTGGTTATGGAACTGCTATGTATGCCATTAACAATAACGCAAGATGGTTCTAAAAAGATGTTATGGGAAGAGAAGGAGGAAGTATTGGTGAGCTCGGTGGCGTAGTGGTTAGTAACGCTACTTAACACCAAAGCTCGTGGGTTCGATTGCTATACAGTACAAACAGTTATGTGCATGAACATACACACATCAAAAGTGTCTAGGGATCAACATATATTTTTGCAATAACTTTTCTCCTGATTGATATTAATTAAAATTTTCTTTAAGGATTCATCAAATAAAGTGTTTTCGTTTGTCTACAGTAACGATAAACCAAGTCACCTTTGCATTAATAAAGAAATTTGCCATTTTCATAATAAAGGGATTTTTGACATTTGAACCACTAACATTAAAGTTCGAAAAAAAGACTGAAATAACAGTTTTCTTTAAAATTTTATTGGGTAACTTAAACAATTAATAATCCGTGTTTCTACCGCGAACACTAACAACACTTTCCATCTGTGACAGTGTCGCAAACAGCATTTGAAGGTTCGTGGTCCTTCAGCTAATCTTTACACATACACACACAGTATCTTCATCTTCTTCGCGTTATCCCGTTTCCTAATCCATTAGGATTGGCGGGGTCCGCTACCTAAGCTAAAGATTTGACGAAGACACTGACACACCCAGTATATGAGCCCATTTCTGTTCTAGTGTTAGTTCGTGAATCCAAAGACAACAGAGATTCCTAATTTTCAGATGTACAAATATGTTTTCTAACTTGGTTCATACTGATCCCCAAATGTCATCGAATTACCTCGTAGGTGGTGCGTTTTCTTTATCGCGAAAAGCATTTGACCAAGGCAATTTTTGTGGTTTAGTGTCTGCACGGCTCATCATCACTTGTAATTCATCACAGTATACCACATAAATACTATACAGGAATTGTTGTGTCAGGTCCCAAGGACCTGAGTGTCTGAACAATTGCAGGCACAGGTCCACCATACACTCACAAGCAGCTTCTTTTCACACAATTTGTGTTTGGAGCATTATTTCCACAGCCTCCCTGTGTCCTACGAGTGAGCTGGTTTTCAATTATCATAAATAATTTACATATCATCACCACGGTGCCGTCTGTACTACGTTGGTGCCACGACGTAACTTGCATTTGAAGCTCGCAATATTAATTCTTCCAACTTTAAACACCGAATGGTTGTAGAAATGTAAAACGAAGCCGCGGACGGCAGCCCAGTCAAGACCCTTAACCACGTCCTGTGCCAAATATGATGAGAAGCGGTTACTGTAGCCTCTAGAAGTTTTACTAGAAGTTTCTTGATTGATCTCACTTATTCCTAGAAGTAAAAGACCTATAAGATTTTTTTATACCACTTTATACCACCCAGACCAAGACAAACATACACGTTCATGCACACAAATGCTTGTTCTGTATGGGGAAAACGGACCCTAAACCACCCATCGAGCCCTGTGTCAAAGTACCGTTACTAACCACTTGCCACCGAGCCTGTAAGTGTTGAAACTTGTACTTGATATAGTCTTCACCCCCAGTTGAAGTATTACTTCGCTTTGTTGAGGACACAGAGATTCTTGGATGCTAGCTCCAGATTCGCCTCCAGGTAAATTCAAATTTCTTTTTTTTTTCAGCTAATAATAATTATTATGCATCGCTGAACAAGAAAAAATGTTATGTCGTTAGGCTGCTACCCTTATTAGAACATTGACACATATTGTCGCCAAAATGGTCGCGTACTGTGCGGTTCCAGTGAGGTTTTGACGTGCCCAGTGGCAGTGGTTAGCAATGCTATTTTAACACTAAGGCTCGATTCCCAGGCAAGACAAAATTTTGTTTTCGTGAACATGTCTGTTTGTCTTGGTCTGGGTGTTTTTAAGAGGGGTTTGGTTTGTTTTTACGCATCAAAGTAGCTCGTCTACCTCACAGAAAACCGTAGCCATTGTTATTTAGCTGCGGTTTCGGACTGTTTTGGACTTGCCCTTTTTCCGTTTTGATGCGCCTTCTCATTGGTTCGTTACACTTCATGAAAAGTTATTGTGTTGCTGCGAGCGAATGGGTTTACCAGTAAGTTCGTAAGGAGTGTTAGCAGCACGGGTGGCAACGCGCGAGTTATACTTCCTGTATTGCAAGGGCTCATAGACTACGGCAACCACTTCACACCAGATGGGCTGTATGCTTTTATGCCCTCCTACATTGTATAAAAAAAGGATTTTCGTCCGAAAACTCTTAGATTGTAGGATGATCTCGGCGAGATTTTCCCAACATGGGTTTCTTCACGAAATGGGTGAACGCATATCTTTAAACTATTGCTTCTAAACTAAAATTAAAAAATAAACAAAATGTGATTTCTTCCTCCGTAGAAAGTATCCAATGCCGGATCAATACAGCAGAAAGTTTATAGCCCCGAAGAAACGGTTCACCGCACAAGAATATTTTTGGAAGAAATGGGTATTTCCGTTAGAAACAATCAATCTAACTGTAGTGTTGTGTCAAATTAGTTGACTTGTGTCGTCCATCATGATCTAATTTAGAGTACGAGGAAGTAGGCATCATTTAGTTTATGAGGAAATATAACAATCATTAAGTAATTTAGTACGTAGCCATGTTATGCACATACCGAAAATATAGACTACCTACATATCTGATAATTAAAATACTAATTAGGGATGCAAGCACTCTTAATAAAAAAATCAAGTTCCTCTTACAAAACCTGTTCAAACAATGGGTATGGAGACGTTGATATTTTTCACGATTTTGATGTTGACTCTGTAGTAAAAGTTGTTGTTATTTATGAGTACATTTAACCCCTTTATATCAGGTGGTAAAACTGTAGATTTTGAAGCCAAAAGACTTAGTGATATTCAATACATTTTAAAGTTCCAAAACTGTTTTCATTGTATATATATTGAAGCTGAGCATTTGAATTGTATTATTTTCAGGGTAAAAAAGGCTTACAAATGCCAGTGCGGCAAAAGTTACAAAACAGCCCAAGGGCTTAAGTCGCACTCGATATCGCAACACATAGCTAGCCAGCAGGGCGCGAGCGCGGGGGAGGCGCCTCCCGTCCCGCGACTGCACGTGTCCAAGATGCCCGGCCTGGTGGTCACCGCCGCGCCCAGCCAGCGCTCCCTCAACATCGACGGTAACAAACTAGTCCGTATATACGACACCATTAAAACCAAAGACCTCCCATCTTTCACTATACCAAAGCACAGTCTGTCGAGCGTGAACGTAGTCAGCACGAGTCAGATGCGTCACTCGGGGCTCCTCACTCCAAGCTCCACCCCCGGCTCCAGTCCAGTCGACAAGTTGAAGCTGTGTTCACCAAAGGTCACAGTTCAGAACGCCCAGCCTCTCACGCCGCTTACTCCCTCCTATGGAATGGAAAATTGAGTAGTTCGCAATATGTAACCGGCGCCGTAGAGGATGACGCATATAACGAATTTAAACTCATTATATAATATGATCATACAGTTCCTGTAGTAAGAAAAAAATTTAAAAAAAGACATTCATCTAATATTTGTTGTTCATGTTTTATATGTTATAACTAGTTACATGGAGGTGTTATGTTACCTCGCTTGTATTGTTTTATTTATAATATTTTGTCCGCCTTCATGTAACGAGGTAGTTTTTATTTACTAATGAGAAGTATTTTATTTGTGTTGGTTCCCTTTTATTTATGTAGCGATTGATTCGATAAATGATCTTACATGACATCAAATTGTAGAACTTATATCGTCATTACGAATGCGAGATAACCGGGGAAAGATGTGAAGTGGACCGGTTAAAGGAAGATAGTCTTTAAGATTCATTGTAATAATGCCATCTGCAATGTACTTTTCACAAGGCCCCCTATTCCATTGTGTTACACGAATGTTAAAACGTTAAAATGTTTAAACGTTGAGAAATATTTTAATGTTGGGCTCAAATATACCGTATGAATAACTTGAGTCCAGAATTACTTTGATATTGATGATTTGTTTAAATGTGTATTTGATTTTCATTTTGTTACAAAAGTAGATACTTATTTAATTTGAGATTTGCTGGATGCTTGTCCTTCCTCTTTGACTATAGGCGTCATTTTAAGTGTTTGTGAATCCTCGAAGGAATGTATTAATAGGTGTCAAACCCCTTTGAATGTATTGCAAAGGGATAATATGATGTAATAATTAACTCTTTGTGCCATTATTTATAATATTTTGTGTACTTAATAATTTCCGTACATTTCACGCGAGCACTACGTTTATTCAAATTTGTTTATTATGAAGCGTATAAATAAGGTTAGATTTTGTATTTAAGAGAAAAGCTAACAAAAATAGCATTTGCTCTAGGTATCATTTGAAGTTAGGATTAATGACATACTCGTAAATGTGATATAATATGTAGAAAAAGTAAAAAAAAAAGCTTTTAAGCATACACTTATTTAAAATATCTAGTTGTAAGACTGTTTAATGGAGTCCCTGGAAACGTCGCGAGACGCTCTTGTATTGTTTCGATGCGGGTATAGTGACTTTGCTTACTATACGTGACAATACTTGCTTCGAAAATTGTTTTGAAACTTTATATAATGTCATAAACACATATTCGTTAGTAAATCTAAAAGCAAGCTGGGGTGTAAGTCGCTCATTTTTTCTATACAACGTCCGGAGGCGTTTCCCACCTGATGTTAAGGTGTTGCCGTAGCCTATGAACATTAGTAATACAGGAAGTATTCTCGCGCGTTGTCACTTCTGCTGCTAACACAGCATCTCCTTAGGAGCTTACTGGTAAACCCTCATAGTCGCAAGAACACAACAATCCTCCAGGAAGTTGTTATTTGGCTGCGGTTTTCTGTGAGGTGAAGGGTTTTCCGCAGTCGAACTGCCTTGATGCGCTCTAACGCTCTTAATTATCCTATCTCTTTTACTTCTTGAAGCAAAGGATGATGGCGAGAGGTATTGCATCGAAACTCGACTGGGAAAGTACCTCCACCGCAGCTAAATAACAACTCCTTTAAAAGTGTGCCTGCGAGTGAGTAGGGTTACCAGTATACTTCTAAAGACTTGCCGGGTTTGGCAGCGGGGTTGGTTAAGACTCTCACGCGAAAGACTTTCGTAGTTGTGCCAGCCTACGCCACAGTATACTTCAGTTGGACCGTATGCTGGTATGCCTATCGACAATGTATATAAAAAAAAAAAAAAAAGAGTCATTTGACTTTTTGAGCTCTATTCATAGTGTTAAACTTCCCCTTGCTGTTGTGTACTCACTAAGAATGACGCTATTGATACAGTCTATGTACCAGCTTCTATTGTTGCAATATATAATACATACATGTGATAATATATCTATGCACGTTGTAATCATACATTATCATTTATTGGTTTCAAGAGAATTTTACTTAGGCGTAGTGTCCTATCTAAGAGTCAAATTCGTGCCGGCATAAAAGTTTTTTTTGACGAGCTCGGTGGCTTAGTCGTGAATGACGCGACTTTGACACCAACGCTCGTGGGTTCGATTCCCACATAAGGCAAACATTTGTGTGCATGAACATGTCTGTTTGTCTTGGTCTGGATGTTTTAAGAGAGGTAGGGCGCATCAAAGCAGCCCGTCTGTGGAAGTACCTCCACCTCATAGAAAACCGCAGCCAAATAACAACTCCCTGTAGGGTTGTTGTGTTCCTGCGTGTGAGTGAGGTCACCAGTAAGCTCCCAAGGAGTCGCTGTGTAAGCAGCAGAGGAGGCATCGCGCGAGTGATACTTAATATATCGCAAGCGTTAATAGGCTATAGTAACTGCTTTACATCAGGTGGGCCGTACGCTCGTATGCCTCCCGACGTAGTATATAAAAAAAGTAGATTTATTCTTCTTATTTTTCTTAGCGTTATCCCGTTTTTAATCCATTAGGATCGGTGGAGTTCGCTACTTAAGCCTAAGGATTTGGCTAAGATACTGATTTTGACATGGGGAGACTGCCGTGAGACCTACACAACTCAGAGGGAAAACCAGACCTTTCTGATGTTAGGATACACGTTTTACGATATATAATTTCTTCAACGTGCGGGTTTCCCCACGATGTTTTACGTCACCGCCGAGTAAGTGACAATTACAAATATTTAATGGTAAATGCCGGGATCTAAACCTGGGACCAGTTGATCAATAGGCCGATTGCGTATCCACTGTGTTATCACTGCTTATAAAAGTAGATTTAGTAAATACGCGTTATAAGAGAAGTTCAACAAATTGTAATTTTTTTTTATACTACGTCGGGAGGCATGCAAGCATACGACCCACCTGATGTAAAGCGGGTACCGTAGCCTATTAACGCTTGTAATATGTTAAGTATCACTCGCGCGATGCCTCCTCTGCTGCTTACACAGCAACTCCTTGGGAGCTTACTGGTGACCTCACTCACACACAGGAACACCACAACCCTCTAGGGAGTTGTTATTTGGCTGCGGTTTTCTGTGAGGTGGAGGTACTTCCCCAGATTTTGATTTGATGCGCCAGGCTTTGATGCGCCCTACCTCTTTTAAGAATTTTACGTACTCAGTCACATTCTCAATGTGTAAGTGTGAATGTTTATGTCAGCGCGGGTTTGATCTCTCGGGTGTGGATATATTTTTACATAAGACATAATAATCATCGATTAACTAGCAAAATCTAAATGTATTGTCATTTCAAACTATCATGCAACAAACCTACAAGTTTTAGAAGCTTATTAAATTATACGACGAGACTTAAATGTATTATCTAATATACATTTGTTACATAGTATCGTTTCCTTAAAGTTACAATATAAATATATTTAAAGGATTATTTGAGATTGGGAATTATATGTGTGCAACGCCAAAATGTTTTGTGCCGGGGCTCAGAACCAAATTGCTTTCCGCTCCTCTAGATCAGATTTCCAATTTTTTTTGTCCCACAGACTCTTTGTCTATATATTTTCTGCTCTCCGTAACTAATGATTAAATCTGATGGACCTGCTTGTTGCAATTGACCCCATGGGGTCATATAGGTGATATAGATTTGGGAAACACGGCTCTAGATGTTCATTCGTTCTTTTCCCTCTTGCATAATATGTCCAAATGTCTGGATTGACATAACATTGGTCGCTGGACGATTAATGTCATATTCACAATAACCACGTACACCATTTCGGGCAGGCTTAATATGAGTTTAAAGTAATTCACTCACTATGCCATTTTAATAGTCTTATACTAAGCCTGGCCACTTACTAAGCGTGGGCCCTACGTGAGCAAGTTACGTTAAAATATTAAAAGCGTTGTTATTGGCGAGAACATCAGGACCAGTGCAAAGAATTTTGATAATAGAAAGTGACAGCTCACGACATGACGACATGGTAATGAAATGCTCTGCATGGTAGCGTAGGGTGTCAAATTTGTGGATTGACGTATAAGTGATGCTGGGCATTTAGCTAACATCACGAACATAGACATAATATTATAGTCATTTAGCTCTAGAGCCTGATAACGAAAGGCTTAGTCATAGAATGTCAAATATATTGACATAATAGAGATCATTAAATGTCTTCATACTTAATAGTTTTGAAAACAAAATATTACTCGCGTCTAGAGTTTATTATCAATATGCTAGTAAGTAGAATAGTATTAGATAAATGGATTTGACATAAACTAACGACGACGCGACAAGCGATCCCAACTGTCATTCCATAAATTTAAATTTCCATTCTACTATCGCTTCAACAGAAAGCCGTTTATTGAGGGAGAAATAAGACGAGTTTGGTAGAATCGACAACCTTAAATTTATTAAATCATGGCTTTGTTATGCAAAAAAAGAAAAACAAAGATAATAAGAGCAGTGCTGCGGGTACAACACTTCGCATGGCTCAAATTTCTATGTTATTAGTTTGTAAAACACGCCTGTGCTACTTTTACGCAATACAATTCTAGACAATTTCAAAAAGTGTTGTCTAGATTCATGAATAAGATTTTCCACGACGACCCTTCTGTCCTGGTTGAGAGTCTTTGACTTTTTTTTGGGTTTTGAATGGAGAGAATCCAAATCACAGATGTTCTGGAAATGTATTTCTAGAATTACCTTGTGCATTATGTCTAGTTATGTTTGTAAACCTGCAAACAAAGTGGTGGCGAAAAGGCGCAAAATAGAATCGATCAAATTGTCAATAAAGATGTAACTGATACTATTTTTCCCGATATAAAACCCTCATGTCAGCCTTTGTAACTTTAAAGAAACTGTGCTATAGAACAATTCAAAGGACGAGGTGCTAAGCAAACAAGGGATTTGGCTCGTAGGACGAGAATAGGTTTTGTAGCCATAGATGGTCGGATTCAAACTACTACAGATATTAGTTTTTTAACGGATACGGTGCTTAACGGGTTAAAATGGTAGTGACTTATTATATATGCTAGTGTAACTACCAAAGAGAAATGACATTGTGTGATATCGCTACTTGATTGGCCGGGCGGTGGAAGTTCACTGCGCTGTAATCTGGGAGCACACATAGTTATCATAGGCCAAAAATTTAATATTAGTCGAATGTATATAAAAAAAAAAGACTGGAATTGCCTCCCAATTTGTAAGACTTAGAATATCGCAAGATTGGACTTTAAAAAATGTAGGAAACGCTGATGTGATTTAGAACGAACTGACTAGCGGCTGTTCATGACGCAGTCATTGAAGTTTTTTGGTGATTTCAGACAAGAGCCTAGTCCTCGGGGCATGAGATGGCCACAGTAGGTAAAAGGCATCCAAAATCTATTGATATACCAACTATCTTGGTGTTGTGCTTATATGACAGAGTAAAGTCTGGCGCGAACAAGAAATGAGGGGCGGGGAGGGGTTCACCTGTGAATCATTGTTATCCTATCTGAAATCCATCAATTCGGTGCTGAAAAGTGAATTTCGATTAGGTCTGGTGTTGTCTAGGTTAAACCAGGCAACCATCAAGACTCACAGGATGTTAAAAGAGTGAGAGGGCGAGCTAGGCAAATTGAGCTACTATATTATTGCCATTATTTATTGCAAGGACATTATTTTATTTTACCGACGTCATACCTGCTTTTAATGTCGGGTATCATAATGAATGGAGATTTTAATGTAGTTGCAACCGCGATTCACATCATAATGTAATCATACAGATCCCATGAATAGTACTTTGGCTAACGACTGTCGTCTCACACCGACACAGTAATGGACTAATTCAACAACAAGAAACAAACAGCATTATTGCGTTTTCCTATACAACTGAACTTCTCATGAAGCGGCCAATTGTAATGTGAGTTGTTTTCGATGTATTCGATATATATTTCGACCTCCACCCACAGGCAGGCGAGAGCTTTGGTTCTAAAGATGATGGTGATTTGTATACAATCATATCAAAATCTGATCACGTCACGCAATAGAGCCACGACGAGCGCGGCAGATCAAAATAATAATTAATTATGTATAAGCTGGTCAATATAGTTTCTAATTGGTGTCGACTAACACATATCATAGGACTACAGCAATAATTCTGGAGTATTATGAAAGCGTATAGAAGTCACCGTGCCAGCATTCTCCATATTGATTTGATATCAATAGTTTTTGATCTATTTTCATATTTCACGATGCTCGCTGGTATGACTTTGTGTTGTGATTTAAAATCAAAAATACAAAGCTGTTTAATTGAATACCCGCCGCTGAGTTTCTCTATCTTTGCGATCAACTAAAATGGCATCCATTACGCCTTGATAACTGGAGTTCCAACATGGATGTTTTATATAGCATTCTCTTTCCCTTAATGGTGAAGCTACGGACTCGATATTATTTAACCATTGAGTCTTCAGTCCGTGTAGTCAATGAGGACGAGCCGCCTACACATGCCACATATAATAAAGGTACTCCTCGTTTTGAAATTGCCGTAAAATTATTGCCATGTTTATAGTTTGACACAAACAACAAACATGTCTACCTCCCTCTGCTGATTTGAATTTGAATCACCGGGCAAGATGATAACGAATCAACAAAATAATGGGGAGGTGAACTGCGGTAGCCCTCTAATTTTAATGGATAACGAACTGAATGTAGAAAATATTTAAGTCGTATTTCGTGTAATGTGCACCTTGCGAGCTACTCACTAGTCACAATTCACTGTTCATGTTCATAACGCGATGAAAATGTAACATGGTTACATTTGCCAATGAATGTAATTTTTCATGCACTTTGTTTATAAGCCACATTTTAGCATCTTAATTTATTATCAAAAGCTATATTACAAACATTTATCCACCACATGAAACCAAAGGCGGTAAGACCAGTTAAACTGAGTGATTATAAATTTTGGAAAATCTATTGCAGAATTGTGGAATACGATTCTCTTTTCAGTGTCTACGTTTAGTCAAAATATTAATATTAACAAAGATTATATATTTAGCGGGTACTATTGTGTATATATCACACAACAATCTCATTTTCGTCATATCTGCTCCAAGTATAGGGAATACATCTTTATAAAATTTCAGTTTGAAGTTATATCATGATCAATTAGTGTACTTATCAGCGAGTTGAACTCTACATGAAACTCACTGTACAGGATACTAATTATATAAAATACAAGACATTTATTCGCATATGTGATGTGTTTGTACTGTGTACTAAATATTGGCGTTGGTTGGAAGAGATCTCTTGTAGAGATAAGCTCACCTTTTGTATATATTTTGATGTAACAAATGTGTACAAAGGTGAGCTTACCTCTACTAACATTAT
Organism: Pyralis farinalis; assembly: GCA_947507595.1. NCBI lineage: Eukaryota > Metazoa > Arthropoda > Insecta > Lepidoptera > Pyralidae > Pyralis > Pyralis farinalis. The sequence goes on from OX382270.1 coordinate 8,581,873, forward strand.
TCTGTATGTATATATACGTTAATGTGCAATAAACAATTCATAATTATTAATTTCCGTCCTCTATAAACCAAGATCCAAAATTATGTAATCCTCTGCAACTGACGTGGTAGTTTGACAAACACCGCTAGGTAGAAAAACATGTGTAGCGTGGTTATTTTTCAAATGTCGATTGGCAGTCTCAATACCATCATATAACGTGCTTAAACGTGCGTCAGCCAGCCAAGTACGGTTACATCGGGCTCACGTGATTATAAACGAAGCCATTTTGTGAAAATTCCATAAAACCATTTGATGATATTAATGGTATTAATTGGCCTTGTTATTTCATATTGAACCAATTGTTTTTTTAATTTTACGCATCGATATAAGTTTTTGAGGTCAGATTATGTCATGTCAATAAAAATTGTTTAACTCAACTTGAACATAACTTGAGTTAATCAGTATTGTTTCAATATATTGTTATTATTTTTATAATATTGTAAAGCCTAAACATTAGAACATGATGAGTACAATAGGCATTTGAACGTAAATTATTAAAAAATATATGCTGTCAAAATTGGTGTCTTTTGAACTGTCACGACCAGTAGGTTTTTTAAAATTAGGTCACCTCAGTTGCAGAGAGTATGCTCTGAATAATGTAGTAATTGCAATATAGGGTATATTTCAATTACTACATTATTATATATATTACTATGCTTTCTATCACATCTTATATGTGTTTGAATATTACGATGTCATCATAAAAGGAGTGTACCTACTTGGTTTATACTAGAAATGTCACATGACATTTGTGTTTCACTTTAGTCAAATGTCTTAAAATTAACACATTTGAATCAAGTGAAACGCAAGATTCTCAGTGTTAAGTATTACAAAGATTTGCGCACGGCTCATAGCTATTTCTTTAGTATAGTACATTATTAAGTTCGTAAACTGTCATATTCTCTCCAACGAAGGAAATTAATGAAGAAGCTTGCTGCTAAAGTATTTTTTCTGTGTAAAAGATATACAAAAATGCTATGTACTGGATGGCATTTCTCTTCTCAAACTCAAACTGGAATTTTAGCTGACATTTTCTGTTTTCCTCGTGTGGTCTTCAAATATGCAGTCTCGTCACAATGAGTCATTTTTCCGTCGTACAAGATTTGATATGTTTTTATTATAACAGTATGAAACTAAAGAAATAGTTAATGATTTATCGGTAGACTCCGAATGCGTTAACATAAACATGTTATATTTAAGTAATGTATTCCGTTTCAGTCATTTTAGTGCTTAGTAGTGATTCTCAGTGAAACAAAGTTCGGTATGTTGTTGAAATGTATTATTATTAGTGACTGCTGTAGTAATTAATATCATTATGTTATCGTCAGTACCACATAAGTTGAAAACGCTTTGCTCAACCTACGCAGTTTGATAAATATGTATTGATCATTCACACGCCTTCATCAGTCTTCAAATTTGAATCGTGATGTTCACAATTATGACAATTAATATGCCACATTCGGACACTTGAGCATCGAACACAATGCTCGTTAATATGGTTACTTGTGGGGGCAAATGGAAGAGCTTAGGAAATAAACTTCACAAAATAAGCGCTCCAGCAACGCACACATTGTATAGTTTAGTTTGATCTGGCACCATTTTAAGGAGAATATTGTGTCCAGGAATATCTATGTATGCGCTGCCAGAGCACTTGTTACATGAAGTGGAACCTGCTTGCGCAGTGATTTGTCCTTCTATCGTTTCGACCGTTTCATCAAGTCGCGAACGCCGTTAATTTTGATCCAAATTTAAATTTAACATGATTTCTACAAAAAATATTTTAGAAGTTGAGCGAATTTGTATAAGAATTGAATAAGAATACATAGTGACTATAATCAAGGTGTTCCTAAAGACATGGGATAGTTGAAAAAAAGACGATAATGAAACAGTGTATATATTATATAAAAAAAAACGATAAAATTGTATTTTCAAATAAATCAATAGTGATCAATATAATCCGATTTGTAAATCATATAAAACGTGCTGTACTACTGACTGACAGACTACATACAATGTACACTGCTGGGTCTGATTTGTTCCTTCTGATATACTAAGAAAAGTTTATAGGGAATACCCAAGGGAACGGCTACGAAGTAGCGGGAATACACTAGTTTAGGGAAATATAAAATTTTAGGGTGGCGTAATTGACTGTCTACGTTATTTTCTGGTTGAGCTCTTGCATTACATCGTACAGTGGTTGGCTGATGTTAGGCCAGGATAATAACGTACCTAGTTTGAAACACTATTATTATGTCCACTCTCTGACGACAATATGTAACCATTAAATTTATCTTTTATAGAAAGTACTATTATTATGGTGGCGGCATCTCACGGATAATCTTAATGCTTGAAATGGTAAAACGGCGAAGAATTTCCGCTGATGTGGCACTGCACAAATTATTATTAAGTATAAATAAATTAAATATTGTCTCGTGTGTTTCGTTTAATGTTAATAAGTAATTTAACTGCTCATTTTCTATTTATTTGGTGTACCATTATGTGGCCATCGTAGTCACTGTTTCATTTAAGACTGATAGTTGATTGTTGTCGAGTTTTATTTATTACTTTTATAAAGACATTCTCAGCTCGCTCATCGATGTTGTCAAAGCTTCCTCATTGTCACTAAATGTATGTAATTTGAATTCATAGCTTTAAATGTATGTGGCTATTACATTAAATAAGTCATTTATAAAATTAACAATGAAAATTGATTTACGAAATCATAAGACTTTAAAGTTTTTGTGTTTATAAATGTTTATCCAAATTTATTGTTGTCTAGTCCTTCAAAAGGATTTTGATTATTCTCTGTAATGCCTAGATCTGTGGTTATCGTCAATTAAATGACCAATTTTCAATGTTGTCGCGTGGAACGATGTCAATGTTCGGAGGATTTAAATGTGCGTCGAGGGTAAGTGTTTACAAATATTAACATTATTGTTATATTTGGGTTTTATGTCTTGAATTGAAATTTGAGTAGCGCTGCTAGCGGCAAGATTTGTAAACTCAAATTTGCAATATGTATGCCGAATCGTGGAATATTGCATAACTTTGCAGCAAGATAATTGATAAAGTGGCAACTTCAAAAACAGTTTATTACGGCGACGCTCATTACACAAGCTGTCTTTTTTGATATGAACAGACAAGGACAGATCAATATACACCCATAGATCTTATGTCGGGACATTAAAAGTGAAATTTGCATGCGTTTGTACAGTTTGACCTGTCGTTGTGTGTACGTATAGAAAGATCGTCGATTGTTTTCTTAACACATCTGTAAATAAATCCTATTGAACGCATTGTTTTTTTTATCTATGTACCTTTTTCAATGCCTGATTTTTTTATACTAAATCTGGTGGCAAACAAGCAAAGGCGCACCTGATATGAGTTTCATTCACTCACTATAATACGTTCAGAAAACTGTCAATATTATTCTATTATTCTCACGGGCATTATCCCGGTCATTTGATAGGCGTGCGCGGGGATAAGGATCCAACGCGTAGAGGCCCCTTTGAAAAGACTATGTAATGTTGTACACCCGCTGTGACCCACTCCAGGGGATATCAGTGGGACAATATACCAATGAACAGGTCACGGCAGGTATTGGGACTATTGCGAGTGTGTAGGAAATGATTAGTCTATTGTAATGAGGTCTGGAGGGATTATTGGTACTGGGTTATTGCAGAAGAAGGACGGACACCTGCCATAACTATCATATCTGACTGTTATTTTTGGCAGGCGGTGGCTCGCCACTCACTAGATGGACCCCCGAAATGCCAGAGAAAGTCGGCCGGGGGCAACACCGGTGTGAGTGACTCAGGGGTGTCGAGAGGTGTGCTGCGCTTTCTCCGAAGTTACTCGCGGCGTTATGCCCTTTAACACTTCCTTATTGTTTACAATATGTCACTGGAATAGATTCTCGTCCATCTGTCTGTCAAAAGGACTTTGTAAACATTATCTCAAAGTACTTTGAATACAAAGTACACTTATATCATATATTTTTACTTACTTCGATATTGTAATATTTAAGAGATGAATTGAAAAATCTATAATAATATTACAAAGAGGTAAAACTTAGAAAGTTCGAAAGCGGTGAGCGGGCATGAGAAGAACTATGAATGTTAACGAAACGAGTGAGGAGTCTAAGGACAGAGTTAAGTGGGCGCTCGGTTCCCTCTGCCCAACTTGCAATGGACTCGGCGTGAAGATATAGTAAAAAAAAGTTTCATAGTAATCTCTAGAGCTACTGATCCCGACTCTAAATATTCTTTTATTAATAGGCAGCTAAATTATTATTATATTTAGAGTATTTTAGAAAGATTCTTGTTTGTAAAGTCGAACTCCACGCTGGCGGAGACGCTTAGGCGGCTCAATAAAGGCGCTACTCCATTGTTATAGTTTATAAAAATACATGTTACCATCCTCTGCAACCCACGATGTACGAATGCGTGTTTGAATAGGCCGTAGACAGTGCATATCCTACGCAACAATGGAGTAGGGTATCTATGACCTACGTTAGCATGTGCCTTATTAATAGTGAACAGAGAGGAGTGTAGAGCAGCAGCTAAATAAAATAATATAGGAGGAATTTATTAGTTCGTGGTACTTGAGGCCGATGACGTCATTGTGCGTATCGATCTAACCGAACACGAAGGTTAAGCCACTTTGCGCGCAGCCTGTTTGTGGATGGGTTTATCTGTCTCGAGCTTCTTTGTCGGAGGGCACTTTGAGGTGTCGGCCCCGGTTGTTGCCGATAGATGACAGTCATTAAGCTAAGTCAGTGAACTTCGGGCGACATGAAAACACTGGCCTCCGTCAATCCGCAGTTCAGCAGCGTGGTGGAGATCCGTATCACTGCAGTAGGATGAGTTGAGGTCGGTGTGGTTTACTAAATTGTCAACATCAAAAACGTCTTTCGCCAACATACTCGTAGTATTATCTATCGTCGAATTCGTAATCCATATCGGCAAAATAAAAAAGTAAAAACTTTGCTATGAAACACGGGAATTTAATTCGCTGGACGTATCCTTCCAGAGGTGGTTATACTTGTACTTAAAAAAAAAAATAAGTAAATCAACTTATTGATGAATTTTGTCTTCTTAATTTGGTTGTTTTGTTGTCTGTTGGGGCGGCGTGCGGTGAATTTGAATTTTTTTTAATATACTTCGGGAGCATACAAGCATACGGCCCACCTGATATAAAGCGGGTGCCGTAGCCTATTAACGCTTGCGATATATTGAGCAGTCAGAACCCGTTATATACGTTTTCCCATACATTTTGCGGTCGTATACGACCACCCGGGTTTCGAAGGGTTAAGTATCACTCGCGCGATGCTTCCTCTGCTGCTTACACAGCAACTTCTTGGGAGCATACTGGTGACCTCACTATCACGCAGAAACACAACAACCCTCTAGGGAGTTGTTATTTGGCTGCGGTTTTCTGTGAGGTGGAGGGTGTTTCCCCAGACGGGCTGCTTTGATACGCCCTACCTCTCTTAAAACATCCAGACCAAGACAAACAGCCATGTTCATGCACACAAATGTTTGCCTTGTGTAGGAATCGAACCCACGAGCGTTGGTGTCAAAGTCGCGTCATTCACGACAGCCACCGAGCTCGTCAGATTTTACTTGAGTCCGGTTATTGTTTAGTGAATGACAACGTCTGAGAATTCTAAAAGTGACGATAATTTTATATTCTGTAAGTCGCGAGACGCAACATGTAGAGAAAGCAATCATTACATTATTGAGAAGAAATATGTCCTACTAATTGCAAAAATACAAAAAAAAAATTGCACGCTTTATATACAAGCGTAAATACGGGTACTACGCTTTTCTGTATCCATCCCTCTTTGTAGGAGGTATGGTAGGTATAGAGACCCTAGGATTAAGGCGCATGATATTGCATATATGGCACTATTATCAGTTGCTACGGAATAAGATTGATAATCCAGTGACATTGCAACGCATCTGTCTTATTGCACCTTCGAGGAATCATGAATGCTACTTAGCATTGCACTACTGGACTCGACTATTCAGGAGCATCGCGCCCGCGCGCTCGTGTAGAGCACGACACGCCCCTATGGAACGCGTGCTATATATACTGGACACGATTCACCAACGATGCCAAAATGCCGACGTATTCGTAAATAGTTATTTAGTTCTGCAATGTTGCATGTGCATAACACTATGTGTATAAGCATCATTGCATAATTTTATTAGGTTATAGTTCTGTGGTGTTGTATAGATAATAGGAGTCCTGTTGCCTTACAGCATCCAAGATATTCTCCTGTGTTGCACAAACCGCATTGTCCTATGGTATATTATGCTTATGTGGAACGCTGGAATATTAGTTGAACACATGAATGTATTGGTATAAGTACAAACTATGAAATTTATGTGTTATAAATAATAAAAAATAATGAAATAAATTACTTGTGGATAAAAATGACGATAATTTGATGCTGCTAGGCTAAGGCTAGATATACTGGAAGTAGCAAGACACAATATGTAAAGCAATCATTACTTGTGGAACGTTGCGCCGTATGCATTATATTCGTTAAAATATATTTTTTAAATGTATATATAAATATATATATAGTGCATATAAAAGTTGATACACTCGTATAATATTATTAAAATTTTGTGCAACACTAGAACCACAACGTACTTTATGCCGTCTGACACTGCAAAGCTAGCTTTTCCCCGGATATTATCCTTTAATGCATTACTGTAAAAACTTTCAGTTAGATAAATGGATGATTAAAAAAATATATATTATTGTTTTTATTATATTTACTTATTCCATTTTTGTTTAGATGGCCCACTATACATAGATAACTAATTGTATTTTTGATATAGTAGAGAAGTCTTAGTTTCTTTCAAAATTAAATGTAGTGCACATTTTATTTTCAGTAGGCAGCCCCAATACACTGATTGTGGCGACAGTAACTATAATGCAGGATTGTCGACTGACGTGCCTGTACAGAAAACGATTGGTACCAATATTCGATAATAAAAAAGCAATACTTGTTGTGTACCTTAAATAACCGTAACGGATGATTGTCCTATCGATATTATTAGGACAACAATAGTATCGACATAACATATAAAGGAGTGACAGCTGCTCAGTAGATAAAGAACCGGCCTATTATCTGAGGGTCCCTGGTTGAATCCTGGCGTGGGCTTGTACCACTAAATTCGTCGTTTCGAATTTATGTACATATTTGTAATTAGCACTTGCTCGGCGGTGAACATAGTGAGGAAACACGCACGTTCAAGAAATTATATTTTGAAAGATTTGTGAACTGACCTAAGAAAGGTCTGGCTCGTTGAGGTCTGACGGCAGTCGCGCCAGGTTAAAATGAGGGTATGCCTCTGGCAAGTTAACAACGTTTTTGATACACTCCGTTAAAATTCGTAAATTGCTACCAAAATCAGTGCAGTAGTGAACCAAAATACCTGTACGGATTGTGTAGTGATAGTGCAAGTGTGATTATATAATATTTACTGCAATTTAATATTCGTTGTAGTAGTTATTTACAATATAACGTAGCCGCCCGATTATCTTACCATCTCGGTGCAAGTGCATTGTCTGTCCTACTCGCACGCACGCTGTGTGCTAAGCTTGCGTCCCTGTCACACTACACGCGCCTGCGACTTGAGAAAACGCAACTTGTCTTTAATCAACTTATTATTACCTTTTCAAACTATTATTATGGCGTCTAAATGCAATATATGCGCGGAATGTAAGAATAAACTTGCATTGTGCGAACTGTAAACAAGCTTATGATATAACATGTGCCAATCTAACGCAGGAGGCGCTAAATAATTTGTCAACAGAAGACATAAGTACTTGGATATGTACCGATTGTACTAATAAAATAATATCTGCCACATGTGAACTATTTACCACTGATTTAACCACTGAACAACAGAATAATGGAAATATTACTTTGCGTGCAAAACGTATGCAACAGTTCGATTCGCCTTCGGTGCAATGTTGTGAATTTGCTACTAGGAATGCCTTGCGTAATATAATACGTGAAGAGATGCCTAATATTATTAAAGACCAACTAGCCTCAGTAATTCAAGATACTATAACCGAACAATTTGCGGTGTTGACCAAAGAAAACTTATTTACCAAAATGCAGGATATGATGTTAAACCTTATTGAATTGGTGAACCGAAATACATTTCTGGAAGAAAAGCTTAAACGGTATGAAGAGATGGACCGTGTTCCGAGGGACCAGTCCTCGGATGCTGACTGTAGAAGTAACTCGGCTTTGCAGGAAAAATTGGCATTCCAACCTGCTCAAAATCATAAGACGGAGCGCCTAAGACATAACAAGAATCCATCAAACGATTGCTTAGGTAATTCTACATTGAAAACAACTTCAAGTAACATCACAAAGCCACCAAGTGTGAATCACCTTTTGGAGGGGCCTTCTCAAATTCACAGCAGTACAGTACCTCCAAATATAAATATATATGAAGATTCCAACGACGACGGCAACGGCCCTTGGATAAAAGTTATGCGAAAGCGGAACCAATCGACATCGGTGGGTGTGCTTCGTGGCACTGCAAGGCCGGGATCAACAGTGTTAGAGGCGTCTGAAAGAATCCAGTATGTTCACCTGTACTACGTCAAACCAGGTACAACGGCTTAGTATCTATTTGTAATAAGGATGTATGTACGGTGGAACAGCTAAAGCCTCGTGGTAATTATGCATCATTCAAACTCGGAGTTCCGTCTAAGCTTGAAAAATTAGTTATGAGTACACAAAACTGGTCTGAAGACATCTGTATAAAGCCCTGGAGGCAGAATTTTCGTCAACAAAATCAAAAGAAGCGCAGTGAAACACAATAAAACTAAAAGAACTAAAAATATATCTGTAATCTACCAAAATGTAAGAGGTCTACGTTCGAAAGCTGCAGTTTTCAGTACAAATATGTATACATGCCCTTCAGATATTATAGCCCTTACTGAAACCTTTTTAAATAGTTCCGTGAGTGATGGAGAACTCTTCCCTCCGGGATATACAGTACTTCGACAGGATAGGGAGGGCGATGTAGGTTGGGGGGGTGTGTTACTTGCAGTGCGGGACCATTTTAGTGTACGCAGAATTACGGACGTGGACGGCCTTACGTCAAACAAGGAAATTGTATTTGCTATTATCAGTTGGAAAAAAGTTATTTTCTCGTGCTGTGTAGTGTATCTGCCACCTAATTATAATGACTCGCAATATTTGGGTGTTCTTGATTGTATTGAGAATTATGTATGTAAATACCCATCACTCGATTTCCTGTTGATGGGGGATTTTAATTTAAATTCTTGTAGTGAAAATGTTAAATCGCAATTTGAAACATTTTGTGAATTTTGTCATCTAAAACAGCATAATAAGATTCACAACGAATACGGTGGCATTTTGGATTTGGTATTTACTGGCACTGACACACAAACAGTAAGTGTAACAGGGGACGTAGAAGCTTTGGTACCACCGGATCTGTATCACCCTCCGTTGAGTATATCATTGATATTAAGGCGAGGTAGGTCGTCCTTATATCCACCATTGCAATTTCCGCATCGTGATAATGACCGACCTCAGTGGAACTTTCATAGGGCTGATTTTCGTGAGCTATATGCTGAACTGGCTAATACAAATTGGACGGAGGTACTAAATAGTGACGATGTTGAAAGCGCTACAGATATATTTTACACTTTATTATACAACTGTATTGATAAACATGTCCCGGTCAAAAGGCGTAGAGAGTATACCCAAGGGTATAAATACCCCTCGTGGTATACTCCTGAAATAATACGCAACATTAAATTCAAACACTTTCATCTAAAGCGGTTTAGATCAGAAGGTAAAGTGTTCAATCAGGAATTATTTAAATATTATAGATCGCGAGTCAAAATGCTAATTACACAGGTACATAAGTTATATGTTATAAATATCGACAGGAATATATCTACGGACCCCGCAAAATTCTGGGATTATGTTAAGGATAAGCGGAGGAACAGGGACAGGTGTAGCGACTATACATACAACGGGAAAACTGTTAGTGGACAGTTAGCTGCAGATTCGTTCGCCGATTATTTCAGCTCAGTTTTTCTCGACGATATTCCGAAATTAAGCGTGGACCGGGCAATTTCTTGTGCTAACGAATCATCAATAAAAGGTGCCTATGTATCCGTGGAAAACATTACATATCAGCAATTACGTCACGCAGCTAGGCGATTAAAAGAACGTGCAGCTATCGGTCCGGATGGTGTTCCGTCTTACTTAATCAAAGACTGTATATCGGTGTTAACGGAGCCTCTCTTACACATCTATAATCTCTCCTTGAAAAAGTCACATCATCCTTCTAGGTGGAGATTATCAAGAGTAACGCCCGTACCGAAGGCTGGAGCTAAAACAGATGTATGTACGCATAGGCCTATCGCAGTTTTATCAGGTTTTGCAAAATTATTTGAAATTAATTTAGATCAACTTATTAGGCAACAAATTGGAACTTGGTTAAGTGATACTCAACACGGTTTTCGAAGGACAAAGTCGACCACCACAAATCTCGTAAACTACGTGGATTACATTCATGCTGAAATGGATGCTCATCGGCATGTTGACGCGGTATACCTTGATTTTCAAAGGGCCTTCGATATTGTGGACAATGACGTACTGTTATATAAACTTGCATGTATGGGATTTAGCCATAACCTCCTTAAATTTTTCGCTAGCTATCTGTCGGAAAGGAAACAGTATGTCCGGCTAGCAGGTTATGAATCGGTGACTTATAACACTCCTTCGGGCGTAAGTCAGGGTAGTTCGCTCGGGCCTACCCTTTTCCTGATAATGATCAATGACTTGCTGGAAGTTGTAAAAATTGCTAAATGTTTGATATTCGCTGATGATGTTAAACTTTATTTGGGTATAGAAGCAGTAACGGATGTCATGTCCCTTCAGTGTGACATAAACCACGTAGCGGGTTGGAGTATGTTGAATAAACTACCTTTAAATATTAAGAAATGCCAAACAATCACATTCACTATGGCTAGAAATCCTATTCAACACCATACACCCTGCATGGGGTGGCTTTGGATCGGGTGGACGAGATACGGGACTTAGGGCTAACGTTGACTTCTGCACTAGATTTTCATACACATGTTAGGGCGATATGTAATCGTGCGAGTAAGACTCTTGGTTTCATCGTGAGAGTCTCTCCACAGTTTTCCAACGTGAAAACTGTCGTCTTACTTTATAACGCTTATGTGCGCAGTGGATTGGAGTATGCGGCAATCGTGTGGAATCCGTATGAAGCTAAATACATTCTATTCATAGAAAAAATTCAAAAGAAATTTGCTCGCTTCATATATAAACGACAGTATGGATATTATCCCTTTCTCTATCCATCTCTCTTTGTTGGGGGAATGGTCGGATTTAACACTTTGGAACATAGGCGCACAATTCAGCAGATAGTTCACGTTTATCAGTTACTAAGAAATAAAGTAGACAATCCAGAGGCATTGGGACGCGTCGGTTTGATCGCACCCGCTAGAAATTTTGGCGCTTTAGCTCTACGTCACCGGCCGAAGCTTTTTGCCGTTGCACCAACCCGCACGCGTCGCGCGCAGCATGCCCCTACGTCTCGAATGGTGTGCAGTTTGAATAAAATCCATCAGCAATGTCCGGATGCTGACGTATTCGTAGATAGAATCTCTGAATTTCTGAGCTCTGTGCTATCTGCCAATATTATGTAAAAGCGCTACAGATATTATTATGTAATTGAAAAAAAAATGTAATTACGAGTTACTCGTAATTATATTTCATATTTTATTTATAATTTAAATTAATTTTATTGTTTCTTTGTTATATACATGTATGATTTGGTTTTTATAACTGTAAGTACGTGTATGTTTTGTCAATAAATAAATAAATAAATTAAAACCAGTGTCTTCGCCGAATCCTTAGGCTTAGGAAGCGAACCCCGCCAATCCTAATGAATTAGGATACGGGATAACGCAAGGAAACACTGTTCAAGTGTTTTTTTTTAAATTAAATGTAGGGCACATTTTATTTTTTAGTAGGCAGCATTTTTGCGCAACATCTCGATTGTAGCGACAATAAACATAAGGCAGGATTATCGACAGGTACACCCGATAATACCCGATACAGTACATACTTAGCAATACTTGTTGTATACCTTGATGAACCGTAACGGATGATTGTCCTATCGATTTTATTAGGACAACAATAGAATCGACTGTGCTTAGTACTGATACGATGATACCTGCATATCAACCAATCTTGTACCCTTACAATCATCGAGTTCATTTGTATTGTAAATTGTCACATTAGTCTCCAAGCCTATAATAAAACACAAACATACAGTTTACTTCTTTATTTCTTAAAAACAAATATACAAAGGATAAATATGGCAATATCTTTAAATATATGCTTACTTATATATACATGTTTTAAGTCAGATTATTATAAACAATATGCGGTATATATTCAGTAAACGGTGTTTTCGATTTGACTTATCTTTGCCGAAAGGAAAGGCAAAGGAAAAGAAAGCTTAGATGCGCCGGTACAACATATACAAATACCGGTTCTCATCAAAATATTTCTCGAATTCATTGTAAACTGTACTAGTGACTTTCAAAGTATTTTTTGCAATCTATAATACAAGCGTTTGTGGTTTTAAGACAAATCAGCGTGACTTTACTTCTTGCTAGATAATTGTTCTAGTAGGGACGATATTTTCTCGTGTACCATACTTTCCCTCAACGGACACTTGACTTGTACAAACACTAGCGCATTTCTGTCCTTTTGCTCGAATGCCACTTGCGCAGCTTCATCGTAGAATCTGGAAAACGGGTATTTATTATAATTTTACTTATGTTAATATAAACTGGAAGAGTTAGTTTTAACTCTCTAATCTGTGGAACTACCCGTCGGATTTCGAAAGTTCTTTTCGCATTTGATAGCACATTTATTGGAAGGTTTATAGGGTATTTACGATACGACCGTCAGAATCTGAGGAAAAAGTAAGAAAAAGCGTAGTCGCGGGCAGCAGCCAGTGTTAGATAAAAAGGTTACCATACTTGTAACCAATACATCCTACATAACAATTACCTTTAAAGCCAAAGTTAATTTCTGGCGAGAGTGAGATTTCAGGGCAGATTAAATACTTTGGATAAACCTTTATCCGTAATATTGAATGTGCGCTCAGTTATTAGTTAAAAATAAGTTTATTTTTGCCGGAGATTAGCTTCTCCAATCTTCTCCTATTTGATAGGAGAAGCTCTACTACGAAGTACCTCAAATTTCGGAAGAATCGGAAGATCGTATCAATAATCCGGAGGGCGGTTGTGTTCTGCATGTCAATTAACAGACATTAGTCGTAAGTGTAATTTTTTGTTGGCTGGCAATTTAAAAGCAAACTTCGGCACTGCCATAACAGACTTGTTCTAAGTGCGCCATCTCGATATCTTGGAAACTAAGACTTAAGAGAAAAGAAACCTTTAGAGCTGTAGTGCGCATCAAATCAACCTGTTTGAGGGAGTACCTCCATCTCACAGAAAATCGGAATACAATTCCCTGGAGGGTTGTTGTGTTCCTGCGAGTCAGTGAGGCCACCAGTAAGCTCCCAAGGAGTTGCTGTGTAAGCAACGGAGGAGGCATCGCGCGAGTTATACTTAATATATTAAAAGCGTTAATAGGCTACGGCACCTGCTTTACATCAGGTGGGCCGTATGCTTGCATGCATGCTGACGTAGTATAAAAACAAATGGTCTCCGGCCCTAATGCCACGTTGACGTCTATATAACTGCCGAATATAAAAGACTCTGGTTAATTTTCGACATTATTTCAATACACCCAACATGAAAAGGGGAGTCGCGTGCTTGAAATGTCTCCCGATGTCGAAAAAAAAAATAGATTGAAAATGCTTAGCATTGCGATACGTTATTTGGGTATTATATCTTAGTGTATGCGCAATTAAATATTCTAGCTAGACTATTCCAAGGATGGATGCGTATTGTTTGATATAATAATAAAAAGCATAAAATAATATTTACAACGTTTATGTAAACTAAATAACCTGATATACGACTGCGGTATGCACATCAAATAGTATACCATTCAAAAATATACTGTTTGAAAGACATATCAATCAAAATGTATACCTATCAAAACATATATTGTTTATGGTGTAGGTTAGGTTAGAACTGCGATCACAAATGCCTTAGTCTTGGTTAGGGCAGCGTGTATTTTGTACAATCGCAAATTTGATAAACAAAGTACTTGGTCAAATGAATAGTTTTCAAATTATAATAAGTTTGTTATATTTAATAATAATTACATACTGAGAATCTTCTACCAACTGACGCAATGATTATTATGCTTAGTAATATATCTATAGAAAGTTTATTATACGTAACAACGAATTGATTTCGAGAATCATATACCAATATAATTGTATACGAAAGGTTTGTTAGATTTAATAATTGTTAACTTAAACGATTTTATACATTTGATCTTAATTAAAAATTACACCAACCGAAATTATAAAATTCGTTAATATTTATAAAAAAAAATGTATATTTTGTTGTCATATCTTATATTATTTACCCCCAAGAACAAGAACTCCTGGAGATATATTAACTATATGTTAACTTACCCAGCCTTGACGTAATATTTGACTTTGATATCGTCGCGGCACTTGGGCAAGTACTTGAGCGCCTCGTCGTTCTTGCCGTGCTTGAGGCACGCGTCCACGAACGGCTCATAGCCGACGGGCGACTTCTTCGACTTGCAGAACCGGTCCAATTCCAGCCAGTCGTCTTTTTCAGCCAGCGTCAGTATTCTAAGCCACCAGTACCTGGTTAACGAAATATTATATTAGTGTGAATGTTGTCTATTAACCCTTCAAAACCCGGGTGGTTGTATACGACCGCGAAATGTATGGGAAAACGTATATAACGGGTTCTGACTGCTCAATGAAGTGATAACTTCTTATGGGAGGGTAAACCGCTTCGTAACATAACGCGTTACGGCGCCAGTCTGTGTGGCTTTCCTTTCTCTCACGTATACGGCAGCGGATTAATTTAAGTTATCACTTCTGTCGGGCGTCCCGAGATGCACACTTTTTTTTTAAAATTCTATGTATACCTTCACGGAGCAGTATTATCAGTATGATTATCAATGGTTATGCCAATAAATATTTCTTTCTTTATTAGGCCAGTGGAAATTAACCAGCCTGTTGAGCGGCAGGTCATCGGTTCGAATTTCGGCATGTACCACTAAATTGGTGTTTTCGGACTTACGTACATACTTGTAATCAACAAGTCTTGCTCGGCTGTGTTGGAAATAGTGTGGAAACTGGCGTCCAAGAAATTATATTTCAATAGTCCTACGAATCGTCTGGTTCTTCCCTCTGGATTGTGGAGGTACGACGGCAGTCGCTCCACGTCAAAATAAATATCTTCGCCAAATCTTTATGCTTAGGTAGCGGACCCATATCGTCAATCATAATGGATTTGGAAACGGGACAACGCTAGGAAGAAGAAGTATATATCTTCACGCCAGGTCTCCTGCGGGGTAAGCAAAGAGACACGAGCGCCATAAGACGCGGTCCTTACTCACTTGCTTCTTTAACATTCATAGCCCTTTTCATGCACGGTAGCCGGTTTCTAGTGCTCCTGACATCACCATCCGATAAATAACGACCAATTTGCCCATGGTAGGAGAGTTTTGGTCTTCCTCAACTCCTCCATTCTTCCACTTTCGCATTGTATGTCTGTTGTTGTTGTAATATCTTTATTAAAAATGAATTACAATAAAAACCAGTTGAGAATGCGCAAGCTTGCATTGCCAGAGGAACACCTGGCTCGTCAATTATATAACAATAAATTTTTTTTTTCATTTGTCGGCCATTTTGACCATGTTCCAAGAGATAGGAACGGTGTTCCTGAACATTCCTATTATACTTTTTTAGGCTGAATCCGAATCTGAAGTCAAAATTCGAAAAAAAACGCACACGCAGACTTTCCTGCGGCCACGGACGCTGCAAAGCGTTCGAAACGTCAGGTTTCAACAAAATAAATAAAACACGCGATACTTCCGTTAAAAATAGTTTAATTTCAATGTGTAACAATCGCGAAAACCTAAGACAATACTGATAAAGCATGTGTTACAATGGCGGACTTATCCCTAAAGAGATCTCTTTCAGTCAACCTAGAGTCATTGACAAAATAATTTACATGAGTGAAAGAACACACCAGTACCACCACACCACACCAATACCAGGAGAAAATGCACAGTGCCATCTAGTGTCAAAACAAAGAACTAATAAACTTTGACTGCACATGAAGGCATCCCGCGCTCAGAAAAACGTTGTGTTTCAGCGTCTAAATATTTCAGCGAAAGCGAAGTACTGAGGAGAATATTTTAACCAATACGTGCCGCGACGGTGGTCCATGAACTAGCCAATAAGGCCTGCGCGTTCAAGTTTACCCCCCCGACCCGTAACGGTGTATTGAGTCACTACGTAAAATCACTCTCATTGGTTCTCCATAGGTTATCATATTTCCTTCATGGACAACATCATGAAAAGCTTGTATTATAGCTAGTTACTGGACATTTTTATTATTAATATTTTTTTTATCGGTCGAACAACATACAATCATACGGTTCACCTGATGTAAGGCGATTACCGTAACCTATAAACTCATTAGGAGCTTATTGGAGACCTCACTCACGCGTAGGAACGCTATAACCCTCCACAGAGTTGTTATTTGTCCGCGGTTTCTGTGAGATGAAGGTACTTCCCCAGACGGGCTGCTTGATACGCCCTACCTCTTTTAAATTAAATTATTGTTTATTCTTTCATGTTTTTAAACCAGTTGTTGACGCCAAGTCATTAAACCATTCGTTCGTGGTTCAATTGAATCATAGTCGCATATTCGCTTCGCGGATTCGTCCGCATCAGTCGCTCGCCAAACAGCGCCGAGAGTACTCATAACCGCACCGCGCCGCACCAACCTTTGCACCCCACTATTATATTTAATATGTTAGTGCCTCTAAGCCCTCCTAATTCTTAATAATATTCCCGCACCAAACCCATCGTGTACCGCAAATTTACTGTGAAAAGCAAGAAGAGATAAGCACGCGGAAGATAGCTGGGCCCAGTCGACGAGGAAACACGCCGTGGATACACATGATGGTCAGTCTAATTCCCTTATATATTTTCTCACGCTAATTTATCCTAAATACAGTCCACTATATATATTTCGCTTCAGGACATTTGTCGAATTAATGGCAGTCCGTAACGTGCCACCACACCACTAAAATGGTAAACAAGAGTGTGGCCTGATGGTAAGTGTGTACTATAGTCTATGGACGCAAATTACATTACATATTTTGGACATTTTACCTTTTGTCGGGCATCTTGTACTCTGATCTGAGTTTATCGGCCAGCTTGATCTCTCCCTCGTCGAGCAGTTTCTTGACCGTGTCGTGCACCGACAGGCCCACGAAGCTCTGCCCGTACGTTTCTTGCAGACTCGACTGCTGCTTGCACAGCTTGCGGGCGTCCTCGCATATCGACACACCTGTTAAATAAAAATAACGATCACTCGCACTGTCTTTCTTCTCAAAACTATCTAATGTTTAAAATTCTATGTGTTTATCCAGACGTTTTGGGTTTTAATTACAATAGTTGACATAATGTTGGATATTAGTAATGTTATTCAAAAAGCAAATGTCCATAGTCTGTTCACTCTTCACGCAGCTTGGTTGTTCCAGACACAGGAACGACGAAATATGACGAGCTCAGTGGTGGAGTGTTTAACAACGCTACTTTGATACCAACGCTCGTGGGTTCGATTCCCACGCATGAATCGAACCCACGAGCGTTGCCACGCAAACATTTGTGTGCTTGAACATGTCTAGTAGTCTTGGTCTGGACGTTTTTAACAGAGGTAGGGCCCATTAAATCAGTCGGACGGGGGACCTACCTCCACTTCACAGAAATCAAGAGCCAAATATTGTAATACAGGAGGGTTGTTGTGTTCCTGTGAATGAGTGAGATTACTAGTAAGCTTCTAATGAGTTGCTATGCTATCAGCAGGGGTGGCAACGCGCGAGTTTATGTATTGAAAGAGTTCATAGACTACGGTAACTGCTATACATCAAGTGTGCCGCATGTTTGCATGCCTGCTGATATAATAATAACAAAAACAGCGCGATGATAAAAATCTGTTAAAAACACATCTATTTGTTTACGCCAGGGACTTAGCAAAATAAGAACCGAATGAGACAATACGCGTTCCTTACACATCCCTATCGCGTTTTAAAATTTATACCTTCTTTACTGCAATGTTTCGCTGCAACCATCTCCTTTTAATAGCAATATCTAACTTCGACCCTGCCCGGCTGTGTCCTGCTTTTAAGGTCAAGCCCTTCACCCTCACCTAGATCGTTCTTTCCCTTTTTATAGCATTCCCTGGAGGACAGCAGGGAAGCTTCGACGCTGCCCGGGTTGGTCTGTTCGATGGCGTCTCGGATGTGCGTCGCGGCTTGCCCGTAGAAGTCGTCCTCTTGCACGTAAACTTTACGGAGCGCCTCGCGGTTGTGGCTCCCACAGTACTTTATGTACAGCGCGTGCGCGAGGGGGAAGCTGCGGATTGTCAACTGAAACAATAATTAACTACAATGTAATAAACGGCTCGCTATACACAATGCAGTGCTGGTCCCAACGCTAATTTACGGAAGGGACAGCTGGGTATAGCAGAGAGAGCATGAAAGTAGGATAAACGCGGTCGATATCCGAGCGCTGCGCAAAATTTGTGGCATAAGGCTTGTAGACCGTATTCGCAATGATGATGTTAGAAACAGAGTTGGTCTGAAAGAGCGTCGGTGTTAAAATAAGAAGAGGCATGTTTCGTTGGTTTCGACATGTAGAAAGAATGCAGGATGAAAGAATGACGCAGCAGATATACAATGCAAAAGTGGAAGGATGTAGGAGCCGAGGAAGGCCAAGACTCACCTACCATGATCAAATTGGTCGTGTTCTATCGGATGGTGATGTCAGGAGCCCTAGAAACCGGCGAGCGTGCCTGAGAAGAGCAATGAATGTAAAAGAAGCGAGTGAGATATGTAAGGATCGAGTCGCGTGGCGCTCGGTTCTCTCTGCCTACCCCGGAAGGGATTTGGCGTGAAGTTATAGATAGATAGAAATAAACAGTACGTATAATATGGTAAAGAAGTAGCTTCTTAGTGATATACCGTTTCCTAATCCGTTAGGATAGCTGCATAATGATACCGAAGGAAGCCTAAGCTTTTCGCGAAGGTACAGATTTTTACATGGAACGACTGTCAGGAGAAGTTGAGGTTCTGAAGATTTCTGTGGCTCAGTCGTGAATGACGCGACTTTGACACCAATGCTCGTGGGTTCGATTCCCATACAAAACAAACATTTATGTGCATGAACATATCTCTTTGTTGGTCAGGATGTTTTAAGAGAGGTAGGGCGCATCAAAGTAACCTGTCTGGGGAAGTACCTCCAACTCACCATCGTTGCCTAACACAGCAACTCCTTAGGGCAACCTCGGACGACCTCGGTGGATCAGTCGTGAATGGCCCGACTTTGACACCAACGCCCGTGGGTTCGATTCCCACACAAGGCAAACATTTCTGTGTATGAAAATGTCTGTTTGTCTTGGTCTGGATGTTTTAAGAGAGGTACGGCGCAAAAAAGCAGACCGTCTGGGGAAGTACCTCCACCTCACAAAAATCCGCAGCCAAAATAACAACTCCCTAGAGGGCTGTTGTGTCCCTGCGTGTGAGTGAGGTTACCAGTAAGCTCCTAAGGAGTTGCTGTGTAAGCAGCAGAGGAGGCATCGCGCGTGTGATACTTAATATATTACAAGCGTTAATAGGCTTCGGTAACTGTTTTACATAAGGTGGGCCGTATGCTTGCATGCCAACCGACGTTGTATAAAAAAAGGGGTCACGTCTTTCCAGATATAATTTTTTGGACGTGCAGTATCCTCATACAAACAGTACATAAATACGTAACCACTAACGAAATTGACGATGCATGCCAGAATTCAAACCGGAGACCACCTGGTCAATAGCCTGGTTCTTTTTCCACTGGGCTATCATGGCTCTTTTCCCAACGTTCCATTCACACTATTCCCAGCATTGTTTTCTTCGCATTCAATAGTAAGCCCTTCTCCATACAATCGTCTTTCATTATTGTGACCAGTGTTAGCAGTTCAGCTGGTGTTTGTGTTAATAACACGGCATCGTCTGCACAAAACACTACAAATTCACTACTATGTCACTTATGCGTAGTTCTATCTGTACTAATCCAGAATACACAAACAATATTAAATTGCCGTTCTTACCTCAAACTCGTGTTTGCCCATCTTCTCTTTCAAGTGCAATAACACAATGTAAACCAGGTCTGTGTCCCCACTGGCTGTTGCTTTCAACAATGCAGTTGGCCCTTCATCTAATTTCAGCAGCAAGGGCACTTGACGCTTACTTTGCGTTTCATACTCGAGAATCTGCAATAAAAATTAGTAACAATCTTAAAAATAAACTGATTTTTACACGGTTACCGACATGCGAGTCATGCCTTTAGTGATATATAAAGATACTAGTTATCCGCCCCGGCTTCGCACGGGTAATATGATCGCTCACCTGAAGATTCACTGAAAACTTCATCAAAATCTGCCCAGCCGTTTTCGAGTCTTTAGAGGACATCCAGACAAACATTAATTTATATATATATATATATATAGATATTAGTTCACTGACATAGTCATAGTCAACCTTTCCCGTGGGTGTGTCATCTGCGGGTGTTAGCTGTTAAAGGTATACTAAATAAATAAATAAATATTGTCGGACAAATTACACACAGCGCCACCTAGCCCCAAAGTAAGCGGAGCTTGTGTTATGGGTACTAGACAACTGATAAACATACGTAAATACATTTTTTTTTTGTAAATACATACTTATTATACATAGAAAATACCCAGACCAAGACAAACAGACATGTTCATGCACACAAATGTTTGTACTGTGTGGGAATCGAACCCACGAGCGTTGGTGTCAAAGTAGCGTAACAACGCGTTTCACCACTGCGCCACCGAGCTCGTCTGAACTAGCAATGTTCTTACTTTGATGGCGAGCGCCTTCCTGCCCTTGTCGGCGGCTTTCTGAGCGATGGTCGAGTACGAAATCCCCGGAACGTTCCGCAGCTTCTCGCCGATCTCCCGAGCCGTCGTCTCGTTGTCCGTACTCGTGTGAGTCACCTGCACACATAATATGTACAAATATAAATTATTTCTGCAATATTATTATTATCAACAAGCCTAGAAGTACGGTAAACGCAGGAAATGAGAGCGCTGAGGAGTATGTGTGGATTTAGAATGATTGATAGAGTAAGAAATAGCACGATACGAGAACAATGTGGAATGAAAGATGATGCGGTGACAAAAATTGAAAAGGGCGTGCTGACATGGTTCGGACATTTAGAAAGATGACAAAAGAGTTACGAAGTACATGGAACAAGAGTGAGTGGAGATATCGGCAGGGGCTGCCCTAGACGCACGCATATGAACCAAATAGTTGTAGCAGCTGTAGCCGATGTGCTGAAAATGGGTAAATTAAAAGCACACTACTAAGCAAATACGTATGTTTGGATATACTTGGCATTTCATAGTCTCTGCCTACCCCAATGGGAGACAGACGTGATGATATGTATGGATGTATTATATATCTAAAAAAAAGTAAACCGGCAATGTATAGCATTGGCGTGGAACTACACCAACATACTGAAACCATTCAGATTTTAGTTCAGATTTCCGATAGTAATGAATTTTTTCGTGCGTTTCGTGGGTTCTGGATGGTTAAGATTCACAATTTGAGCCGGTAGGTGGCGCTGCTATCGGGTACTAAGATTTTTTTATTTCTGAGTAGGACATTTCAACATTCTTTTGGGTTCGCTACTGTAAAATAAACTACAGTTTACGATGCCACCATTGACGCTAACACAGCAGCTCCTCAGGAGCTTACTGGTGACCTCCCTGAGGTGAGGTGAAGATACTTCCCTGACGGGCTGCTTTGATGTGCCCTACCTCTGTTAAAGTACAGTTACCTTATAGCACGCCCAGTGCGACAAGACCCGCGTGCGTCCATCCTTCAGTTGCAAATAGGATGCAATGTGTCCCGCCAGGCAGTGGAGCCGCCTCCATATCAACCGGTCGAGTAACACACGCTCACGGAGATTCTGCGCTCTGAATTGTTGATAAGGAAAATTCTACATTACGGGCCATAAGTTGGAGAGGGAGACTTCGTACAAAAGTTGTCTGCATGGGTACCTCTGTCTCACCTATTATTACCGAGCAGCTATATTCATATAGGTGTGTTCCGGTTTGAAGGGTGAGATATAGCAGAGAAATTACTGGTTACTGTGACGAAACATCCTTAGGTCACAAGATTGGCCAGCGCGCGAGTAACATTCCCGTGGTGTTGCGAGCGTATTACCATCTAATGCAGGCCACATGCTTGTTTTCCAATATAGTTGTATAAAAAAAAAGTGGCCCTTAACATCTTTAAGGCCAAGCCAATTCAACTTCACGCTGTTACACTACATAGGTAGGGCGCAGTTCTATTTAATACGCGATTGGGAAAGTTTTTTATAGAACATCAGTAGGCATACCCACCTGATGTAAAGCAGTTACCATAGCCTATGAACACTTGTAATACATTAAGTATCGGCCACTTGATGTACAACAACCTAACAGAGAGTTGTTATTTCGCTGCGGTTTTCTGTGAGGTACTTCCCCAGACGGGCTGCTTTGATATGTCCTACCTCTCATAAAATCATTACCAGTAATAAATATAGCAGCTAAAAAAGTAATTGAATTTTCAATATCCACATTTTTTGCCGCCTTTCTTTTGTTAATGATTGATTTTTCTTCCACAACAAACCAGCTCGATGGTCGAATTTAAATATGACAAAGATTTGAAGCATTTATGAAGATAGTGTGAAAACTTAAGGAATAAAAAACAAACAACCTTCATTGACCTTGACGAGAAAAGAATTGTAAATAACAGTTGAGTGATCGACATGATAAAGAAATTTAAAAATTCTAAGATTGAGATCAAACAAACACGTAATAAAAATGGTTAAAAAAAGGGAACTTCGACTGCTCTGTTTATTTTATACTAGTTGTTACCCGCGGCTTCGCCCACGTGATCGAATAGACACAAAACTTGTTTTGTCATGGAAGTGAGATATTTTGCCTATGTCATTCTCAGCCCATATCACTATCTCCATACAAAAAATCACATCAATCCGTTGCTCCATTCGACGCTAAAGAAAAAAACAAACGCACTTTTACATATACTCTATCTATAACTGTACGCCAAATCTCTTGCAGGGTAGGCGGAAAGAACCAAGCGTCACATGACTCGACGATCCTTACAAACCTCACTCGCTTCTTTAACAGCCATTGCTGTTATCATGCAGACTCGTCGGTTTCCAAGGCTCCTGACATTACTTTCTGATAAAACACGATCAATTTGGTCATGGTAGACAAGTCTTGGCTTTTCTCGGCTCCTACATCCATATGTAAAATGGATGTACCATTTCACATATATAATATTAGTAAGTATGGATTCATTCCGAACAAGTACAGTAAATTAAAAAGGATACTGTCTGTACGTCAGAGGTATAGCAACCTTTGGATCCCTTACAGCATTAAGGACCCTCAGCCACCTACACGTGTTGACGTAGTGGTCAGTCAACACGGGGTCCATTATGAACCCCTTGCCGAACTGGGCGGCTCGTATCAGGGTCTTCTGTATCTCCGGCTTGAACTCGTAGGCCGCTGCGTCGATGCAATTCTGGACTGCGCTCGCGAGGTCCGGCTTCACTAGCATTATGTATTCGTCCGCTCGGTGATTGCGTCTCTGCGAAGTTGAAAGATTCAGATTTTACGTAACGTTAAACTAAAGTTCTAATGTAATTCTGACATTTTTTGACAAAATAT
Organism: Pyralis farinalis; assembly: GCA_947507595.1. Taxonomy (NCBI): domain Eukaryota; kingdom Metazoa; phylum Arthropoda; class Insecta; order Lepidoptera; family Pyralidae; genus Pyralis; species Pyralis farinalis. The sequence goes on from OX382270.1 coordinate 8,605,978, forward strand.
CAACGAATCAGAATGCTTCGATCGGAATGCAGTAAAAAAATTTTCATCGATTTCGATCAGAAAACTATTTGCTTGGTAAGGAATATTATTACTTATTAATAAAAAAAAAAGTGTGTGTGGTACGCACGTAAAACGTTATACTATTTTGGCGTAACAAAACAAAAATTATTTCACAAATTTCATCCCCCGCTCCAATACTCTACGTGTGTAAAATAAAACGATAATATTATAAATTATCAGTAAATGTTATTCACCACCATATATAATTTAAAGACACACACACATGTATAAGTATATTTTATCTGTACTGATATTGAATATGTGTTGTAGATTCATAAATAAGTATTTTAATATAGATAACCTTGAATATAGTCACGAACAAAACTTGAGAGACATTTATCAACCGTGGTATCGATTTCAAATGCCAGCGTGCGCCCGTATCGAAAAAAAAATACTCTCATCATTTTCTTTAACGCGATAAAACAAGTCTAACTTAAGAAGAAAATAATACTACGCGAAAGTAGAAGGATGTAGGAGCCGAGGAAGACCAACACTTAGCTACCACGATAAATATAATAGGAACCGGTGAGTGGCATGGACCTATGAATGCCTTGAGTATTTGTGATAGATGTAGAAACAATTTTAACAGCTAATTGGCAAAAAAATTGTGGACCAAATCTGTTGCCTTTTCCGGAGTGCCTGCTAATTTAAAAATACATTTTTCCGTAGTATGTTTAGGCTCTATATTGGTGACGGATTTTATTAATTTCCACGTCATTTTTGGATTCATGGCAAGTTTCGTTAGCTCATTTTTTCGTGCAATCGTTTTAATCACAAAAGAACTTTGACTCTCAAAAGAAGGACTAAGCCACTAAAACCTTGCGTTAGTCATTCTGCTGAGGGAGCACCCTCCGGACTATAATGGGAGGGAGGTACGAATCCACATGGGATACTCTTACGGAAGGCGAGTTATGTCAAATTCTTACTGACGAAACACCATCTTGGGACTGCCTTTACCCGGGAAGGCTTTCGAGGCTTCATCGGAAGCCATCGCCCAGTGGATGTGGAACGACGGAACGCAACTGCAAATTTGCCATATAACTGTGCTTTAATATATATGAGAGTGTATATAGAAGGTATGGAAGCGCGCGTGTGCGTATAAGGTAATGGATTTTCGAGTGTGCGTCCTACAGAGTTACGATATAATTATGCAAGCTGTGTTTGCACCTATAAGTAGCTGAGCTAAATGCTCAGCTACTTATGGTACATTATAATTCACATTGTACTGTACCTAAGAAGATAATATTGATGTATTCAGCCGTTGGTGAACTAAGAAGCAACTAATGAATAAATGAAAAAAAAAAAAAAAGATTTTGCTCTCACTGTTAATGCCATTTTTTTATATGTACTATGTCGGGAAACATAAAGGCATACGGCCCAATTGATGTAAAGCGGTTACCGTAGCTTAAGAACGCTTGCAATACATTAAGTATCAGTCGCGCGATGCCACCTCCGCTGCTAATAAAGCAATTCCTTAGGAGCTTACTGGTGACCTCACTCACACGTAGAAACACAACAACGCTCAAGGGAATTGTTATTTGGCAGCGGTTTTCTGTGAGATGGAGGTACTACCCCAAACGGGCTGCTTTGATGCGCCCTACCTCTTTTAAATTTTTTTTGGTGGATTTCCATAATGATTGCTCTATGATCTTTGATAACAGTACTCACCTGGAATTGCCTAGAAGCTTCGACCAAGTACGAGCCCGGCGCAGTGCTATTGATGCTGAATATCTTCTCCACCTCGATGGGCACTTTCTGTATGAGTTCGTGCGTCATTTCGGAGACGACTCGCACGCAGTCTATCTCTGGAATGATGTGGAATGGTCCGTCGTATGGATACGCCACAGATTTTCCGTTGAAACCATATATACACATCATGTCGTCCCAGTGCGCCACCAGAGCCTGGGATCCACACCTGAAATGTTCATCACAAATATGAAGATATGCTAGCTTCTGCCTGCGGCTTTGTCTTCTTTAGATTTTTTTTATACAACTACATGCGGCCCGCATTAGATGGTAAGCGGTCACCGGAAACGGGGATGTTACTCGCGCGCTACCAATCTTGTAACCTAAGGCTGTTTCGTCGCAGTACCCAGTAATTTCTCTGCCATATCTCACCCTTCAAACCGGAACACAGCTATCCTCGTGAGGCCCAATGACCTCGGACCAGGACATAACATCGACCCCCTTTAACGCCCAAGTAAATATGATGGTACGTAGTCCTAACGGCCCAGTGGTCTTACACGAGAACATAATAGTTGTCATTCAATATTTTTAAATTTTGCCACGGTTGGCCATATTTTTCTAATGCTATCTGATTGGAGAACATGTAAATTACCATAATCATATGATACTCGTACTACGCTAATCCAATCCAGAAATCAGTTGTCACTGGACATCAAACTGGTAAAGATGGGAGCGCACGCGTGGTAAAGGTAAATTTTTATCTCCAATTATGCAAGTAATCATGTTATTAAAAAGTTTAAAATAAGTAAATTGGTAAGTTAGAACACGATATTTTATGCAGATATTGTTGGGAAATTTCTTTGTTAAAGTGTTTTTTTTTTCGCCCTAATCTAATATGTCCTTGTGTGAGAACAGCGGGGGTATATACCATAACTGTCCAATATTTTATGTTCTTGTGGAGGAACATCGGTCTTTAAGACATTGTTTTTTGTAGGATTATTGTGGTCGGAAGACATTCAAAATTTGCTAGCCAATTCTGATACAGCAAACCATGGTAGCCGTAGAGCTTGTGGCAGCCATGGAGGTCGAGTCAGCCTTAGAGGCCGAGGTAGTCGTCGTAGCCATAGTACCCGCGGTATTTCAATAGGAATGAATGCTACCAGTACTTTGGTATTACATTGATAATGGCTAGCGTGAATTTTCCCCAAATGCGAATGTACTGGGAAAATATGTGGTGAGTCGAAATAATTTCATCGAATATATCTTTACAGTTAAGAACTTCACTCAAATTGGTATTTGATGCTGATGTTAATCAGGACACCCGCTTAAAAGACAAACTTAGGTAAATGCGACCTTTCGTTGATCGAATTCAAAGAGGTTGTCGTATCCAAGAGCGACAAGATGTACTTTGTATCGACGAGACGATTGTACCATTCACCGGCTCTTTGTGGTATTAAGCAGTACTTGCCAGGGAAACCAAATCTTGAGGGTTTAAAGATATTTGTCTTAGGACTTATTTGCGATTTTCATGTGTACGAAGGAAGCACTACATACCCTGAATATGACGAATCCCGATTTGGACTTGGGGAAAAGGCAGTTCTTACTTTAGCTTAGAAGGTAATGCGTCCAACTTGGAAGAAAATGTGCCACGCGGAAGAGGCAGACCCACTGTTCCTCTCCCATCTAAAAGAAAACGAGTACAAGGAACTGACCACATACCTGTAATAGCTGATAAACAATCTAGATGCCGACAATGAAAAAAATATAAAAAGTCGCGTATTCAATGTAATTCGTGTAATGTGTTTTTATGCTGAACGAAACTGTTATTGGTTATTTCACTCCTAAGTTGTTCGTTGTTATTATCGTCACAATTATTATTTCCAGTAGATATTAATGGGAGAACAAAATTTATAATGGTTTAAAACGTTCCCCAAAAAGTAAAATTATATCTGATTAGTTTAAAAAAAAATACCTTATTACGACTTGTTTATAAAGTTGTATTTTTGTTTTGTTTTTCATTGCCAAGAAAAAGACAAAATTTTAATTTGTGTTATTGATTGGACAAATATTTTGCATTCATGATTATATTTCCATAGAATTAGATTGTTTTTCTGGCAAAACATTTCTTATAACAAACCAAATAATTTTGAGACTGAATTATTTATAATTAAGAATAAGTGATTGATTTGTCAGAAAAACGAAGCTTTGTAGAATCTTCACAATAAATATAAGAATATATGTTCAGTAGTCTTATTTGTGTAACGGCTCAATGTGCTCACCAGAAGACATATAAAATATACCTTCATTAAGAATTGCAGCCCGATGTTCTGCCACAAGAACTTTTTTTTTTAGTTTCGCATAGTACAAATATGTTCTATTCTATGTTATTAAAGCGTACAAAAATGTACGCATTGATAACTTCAATACATCATAGTTTTTTTGACAATTTTATGTTTGGGCGGCAAGCAGTATAGTCAATTTTGTATTTTTAGGCGAACATTGGGCGTTTAGACTTTGCAACATAAATTATGCTTGGGCGCTAGGAGGCTATATAAATGTAGCTGCTTGGCGGTAGAAATAGGTGAGACAGAGGTACCCACGCAGACGACTTTTGTACAAAGTCTCCCTTTGGTAAAGATCCTGTCGTTGCGATCATAAGTAGCCAATATCGTTCAACAGATTCCGGACTAGCTCTGTATCAAATTACATTAGAACCCATTTGGCAGTTTAGGCCTGTTTTCATGATTAAAATAAAGAAACAGTGTTATTTTTGCACTTAATAACAAATAAATATTGTTGAACAAATTACACACCGCCATCTAGCCGCAAAGTAAGCGAAGCTTGTGTTATGGGCACTAGACAATTGATAAACATACGTAAATACATTTTTTTTGTAAATACACACTTATTATATATAGGCCAAAGACAACCATTTCACTTTTTCTGACATTATTATATTTTCATGCTAGTTTCTGAACTTTTTCGATTAGGGGATAACACTTATATGGCACATTTGTCGGTACAGACGGTGTAGGTACATTTATACGTATTACACGTATCTACATCAGTTTTATTTCATGGTATAATTATTTTTCTTAGGTAGCACGGTTGTCATAAATTATAAATTAGTATTGGTATTGGTAAATAATATATTAGTGGTGTGGTTCAGAAACACAGTTATAGCGTGAATAAGAGAAACGTACCGGCAGTTGTAGTTTACAAAACTGACAATAGATGGCGCAATTCCACGTTGTCATTTTTAAAATGTAGACCAAATTAGTTAGTTTGCAAAACTGCTGATAGATGGCGCTATTATGATTTTAATACTTTCCAATGGCAGTATTATTACTGCATAATAGATGGCGTTAAGATAAAAAAAAACTTTTTCTTTGATACTGATAATGGTAAATTAAAATTCAATAGTTATTTATCACATTACTTGTTTTTATTACACTGCATTTTCTTGTAAATTATCATTGTTTCAAAAAATCATAATTATTAAATTTTATATTTATCAAAAAATTAAAAGCAAATTTTTAGACGTTCATTATTTGTGCACTTCAAAATTCTAGAATATTTTGAATATTTCTGATATAACATTACTGATAGAAAATCATTTAACGACAAACTAGGGTGTTTAAAGTCTCTCCGTTAAGTACCTTTTTAAACAAAGCCAACCAGCGTGAACTTGATGCGCTATGATAATTAGCAAATTAGACTCTTTCTAAGAGAAATTGGGTACAATTATATTCAACCAGGAACAGCCTTCACAGTGCTTTACTGAGGGAGTAGTTAGTCTTTACATAGTACTGCAACTATCAATCTCGTGAAGGATTGTCGTATCGCTGATAGTGAAGTCATCGGGATGCTTCAGAGCAGGTGCTAAGTTAGCTGAAGCATAAATCTCACTCACAGATACATTCTTAAAAAAAATCAGCCTTTGATTGGCGAGCTTGGGAGGTTCATTGTCGCCGATCTAATGCTGAAATTAATTTTAATAAAAGTTTATGTAGGTATATACAACAGGAACATTTTGAATGTTTTTGTAACTAGCAGTCTTGGATCTAGATAGACATGAACTAACAACGCAAAGAACCCCTTTACGGCGTAACCGACTCGCTCTGGCTTAGACCGTTAATACCATTTCGATTTTTCCTCCATATATAAGAATACAATTCTTTTGTACGTATATATGCCACTAAACCGGCTGGACCGTTTTTGTGGAAACATTTTGTGTGGGTCGCTGGATCGTTTACCCGGTAGGTGGCGTAGCATTCGGGTTTTAGATTATTTTTTTATTTCCGAGCAGGACAACGTCTGGGACCTTGAATTGATCATGTTTTATCAGGTGTTGTCACGAGCCTCAGAAACGAGCGTGCATGAGATGAGCAGTGAATGTTAAAGAAGCGAGGGAGCTCATCATAAAGATAGAATCATGTGGTGTTCGGTTTCTTTTGCCTACCTTGTAAGGAATTTGGTGTGAGGTTATAGATATAGTTCGACTTTTAATTCGATTCACTAAAATGACATTTGCTGTGTTACCACTTTTGAGCGAAAAAAAGGTAGTGACGGGCACAAACGAATGAATGAGTTCATAATTTAATAACATTTAATTTTCTATGGTAAAGTTTATTCTAAATAATTCAACGTATGCAAATAATATTTTCATTCAATTGAATCGTTAGGATTCCCGTCACTGTCTACTCCTATAATAAAACTGTCTGTAATGTAATATCCATCACATTGTCGAGTTGGCAAATTTTATCCTCCTATTTAATAATATGGGACACGTAACAGTATATAATGAACGCTATTTAAATAACTAAATATAGTCTTTGAATACAGCATATATTGTGTTTATGTACATGAGTGAAGAAAGATATATGTAGATCGTAACAACATATCAGTTAGGACCTTGTGTTTCGGCGCAAAGTCGAGCTGTGAGAATTGTCGATGATCCTGAGCACGGTAGCCTTTCCAGATTAAGGAACCATTTTGCCTCCCTTAGTGGGTTCTACCAATTGTAAAATGGGTTGCGTTCCGAGGAGTTGTTCAATGCTCTGGTAACAGTGTAGTTTTATAATCGCACCGCTTGCAGGTGATTGGGAATTCATGTTACCTTCATCGCATATTGCTCGAATATTTCTACTGTCACACTACACACGAGGTACACTCCTAATGTAGCAAGTGTTCATAGGCTAAGACGACTACTTACCATCGTTGTCGATGTTGTTTACTCTCTTATGAAATATGGCGTAGAAAAATATCAAAACAAAACCTCATTATGGGGCTCCTACAGGTCCATTACCGTCACAAAAAAATAACATATCAAATTTTTTCTTAATTTTACCTACTTCAGCTTCTAGCTAGTCAATCTCAAACATCAATCAACCACTCGTGAACGACATAAGATGAAATTCACATACTTCTATACTAGAAAACACAATAAAAAAAAAGCTTATATCCAATAAAATTGAACAAATCGAGAATGAACAATTATTTGAATGAAACAATCATTCACTTACCCAACACTAGTCATTTTTATATGGGAACATTATTAGGTGGTTTGGCATTTGGTGCTGTGAATTTACTGAATCTAAATAAAAGTCGGACTATAGATAGACAACGTCAGTCGGGTTCATAGGTTGACTTTAAAATTGTACATACCACACAAGTTCCTTCGGTTGTTTGATATACCCCGTGTCTATTTCACAGTACTTGTTCTTGAAGTCGGAGGATCCAATCCAGAGGAACCCAGAGTCAGTGAAGAGAGCGACGTGTCGGCCATTTTGTGACGGGACCATGCTCAATATTTGCGTGCAAGGATTAACAATCTCTGGCCGCTGGAAACAATAGTGGATAATAATTTCATTATTGTACATTCGACATATATATGGGAAATAAAATAATCGGTTAAGATTAGAGCACGGAGATCATCAAAAGGGCATGAGGGGATCAACGTGGTTGAAAGCGTGCGGGTGATGTTAACGTTTGCAACGTGATGAAAAACTGCTGACGATCAGGCAGCTCGTATGGAGGCTCGTCGTCTTCGGAGCATTTAAAGTGACGAGTACCTACGAATTCTATGGCAATGTCAAATTGTTGAATTAAACAATTTTCACAGTGTCCGAACGATTTTTGTGTGAATCGGAACATATATATTAATCCATCCATGTCGGTAGATGTAATAATTGAATAACTAATGTAAGACAAATATTACCTTAGTCTTCCTGCGACCACGGACGCTGCAAAGCGTTCGAAACGTCAGGTTCAACAAAATAAATAAAACACGCGATACTTCCGTTATAAATTGTTTAATTCAATGTGTAACAATCGCGAAAACCTAAGACAATGAACACAACAACCCTCTAGGGAATTGTTATCCTTAGCGCGTCATAATTTTTCAACATTGTCTTATTATTGTAAGCGTTCAATTCTACTCTAATTTATATACATATATACAATGTCAAATTGTCTTCTTCCGAGACACGGGAATACTGCCCTAGGGGACTGAAGAATGTTATCCGAAAATGTAGTAGGTATACAAGCATACAGTCCACCTAATGTAAAGTATCACTCGCGCTATGCCACCTCTGCTGCTAACAAAGAAACTCCTTAGGAGATTACTGGTGACCTCACTCACTCGTAGGATCACAGCAAATCTCCAGAGAATTGTTATTTGGCTGCGGTTTTCTGTGCGGTGGAGATCCTTCTCCAGACAGGCTGCTTTGATGCACCCTACCTCTCTTAAAACACCCAGAACTAAGACAAAAAGGCATGTTCATGCACACAAATATTTGTGTTGTGTGGGAATCGAACCCACGTGCGTTGGTGTTAAAGTAAAGTAACAGCGCCTTTCACACTGCGCTGCCGACTCGTCAAAACTAGAATAACAAAGGTAGTTCATACACTGGAATCACAAAGGTCGCATGCCGTGACATACAAAGAAGTTTTTGTGAAATGAACCACTGGAGAGGTTTTTCAAAGGGACTATGAGGATATTCCAAAAGAGTATGAAGAGGTTTAGTGACATACACTCACAGGTACTGTAACCGCTTACCATAGGGCTTGCTCATCGCTTTAGTAGTAGAAAAAAATCGAAATAGACTACTACAGTAAATGACCACGTAATAATAGACGGCAAAGATCGACCAGCCATCAGGTTGTAAGAATTTATACGTAGATTTTATTGCTATGTGAAACTGTTATTTTTAGTGTAATTCGTCATTTAGACACTTATTTCGCCAACGTCCATACCACGTTGAAAACACCGGTTCTCGTCCGATCACCGAAGTTAAGCAACGTCGGGCGCGTTCAGTACTTGGATGGGTGACCGCCTGGGAACACCGCGTGATGTTGGCTTTTTGAAATTTTCTTCACTGTTTTTGTTGGTTTTTTCTTTATAACACGAAACTTGATAAATTTTCGGCTTTTTGCAATAGACATACTTTTATACCTCTGTATAAAATATACATGAAGAGGTTAGGGTTTGATAAATCATATTTTATCGAGGGTCAAGGTTTGAAATCATCGCATTATGAATATCTTCTCAATTCATTTTTAGGCTCTTTGACTATTACAAAAAAAAAATAGAGTTTTAGCAAATGTCCTCGAATACATTCAAAAGGCATCGATTGCAAAATTAAGCCTTTACTCATTTTCTATTAATCCACATGTTCCTTACATAATTCCAAGGGTTCTTTAACCTTAATAGGTCTCTTTATGCACGCTCGCCGGTTTTAGAGCACCTGACACTCTTGCATCCATATGTTAACGCCAGGTCCCTGAGCGGTACCTGCGGGGTAGGCAGAGGGAACTGAGCGCCGGCCTTACACACGTTGCTCGTTGTCTTTACCATTCGTTTCTCATATGTATACATTTTATAGCGAAGTTTCTTAGCGCAGTAAGTTTAGGGCCAATTTTGATAAGATAAAGAACATATAAAAATTCCTTATTTGCCATTGGGCCCTCGCTGGCACATATTATATTTTTTGAAATATAATCTTATTTAATTCTCTTATTTTTACTATTTTCCTTTTTTTAATCTATACTAGCATTTCGGAAATGGCCATTGGCGAAGAAAAAGTGCCGAAAGAAACTTGCCAATATAGGTCTCTTTTAAAATTGTCAATTAGATATTACAAAAAAAAAATACTTAAGCATATTTCTACCATAATGATATCACATGGTAAAATAAAAGATTATTAAGGATAATATTGCAATGACGACTTAAAATGAACCTGTTTACGAATGGTTCCACTGTGTAAAAACAAAACTTATTGAACAAAGTCCCCGTTTAATTATTAAATTATTTTTATTTTTATTACGTTAGAAGTTAGCCTTGTGACGGTCGGACGGGCAGATAAAAATAAAAAATATTTCTTTTTTTTAACCTGTTAGCATAAAAGGATTTGTTACACCTGACATAAGCGCGATTTCGCAGGAATATCATGTCTGGTTTTGAGGGGATGCAAACCGATGTTGCAAGCAAAGGACCAGACTGCTGAAAGGATATCTAGGACAAAGATCCTGAAACCAAGTCTCCATCCGGAGAAGAGTGATCCTTTATTTAAGTTTTTATGTTGTTTTTTACATGCCGTGATAGAATGTAGTTTTTCTTCTAATAAATTATTTATTAAGTTAATATATTTATATTACTTTTAATTGCTGATCACACTTTCTAACGTAAATTTCATTCCTAATGATTTTGATTACGTATGTTTTTTAGGGCATGAACATTAAATATATTATTATTATGACTATTTCAATTGTTATTGGCTACTGTAATAATGTAATAATAATGGTTTTAATACTTATACTATGATTATGTTTAGGGTTCTTCCATAATAAAGAAAATATATTACTATTAATTCTTTCAATAATCAGAATTAGGGGTAATCTAGAGCATCAGTTACTTACATTCCTTACTTTACAATAACTCAGATATATTGGGATGCTATCAGTGTAAAATCTCAACTTTTCCCTAACTCTTCCGAATACACTGACTTCACGGGCTTCCTCACTATCCTGAGCTTCGCTGACTTTCTAGTATGAGGTCATGTGAAATGGCTATTTTTAGTGGTGGTAAAAATTATACCGACATTGTCCTGTTCGCAGTATTACTAAAAACAACTCTTACATCGTAATTTGTATATACTTCGATAAGTACAAATTACGATCTTTTGTTACGCAATAATTGATTTTTTATATGCAGTTCATTTTGCTAGGCAAATATGATAAGCAATTACAGTGTAATTTGTTATTTAGACAACTTGTTCGCCAACGTCCATACCACGTTGAAAACACCGGTTCTCGTCCGATCACCGAAGTTAAGCAACGTCGGGCGCGTTCAGTACTTGGATGGGTGACCGCCTGGGAACACCGCGTGATGTTGGCTTTTTGACGCTTTTACTTTCTACTGTCACGCAAACTGTTTGATAGTTTCTGACATTTCACAAAATAAAATTCTTGGTGGTAATACTGAAATATTTTTGTAGTAACAATCAAATTAAATATTTTTTACTTGTTACACAGACTTTCACTGGCCTGGACATGAGACTTTTAGATTAATTACTTTTCAGGAACACCGTTCCTATATGAAATCTATCTTACCATATTTACGTTTTTTTTTGAAACATATCTTGTATTTATTATCTATGACAAGTAACCAAAAGTATTGCTTATTGTGGCCACTTATAGCAATAATCAAAAGTATGACTAATTCTACATAAATAATAAAAACAGAATATGTCTCAAAAACATAAATATGGGTTTTCAGTGCCCGTATAGTGTTTTTTTTGGAATTGGTCTTCGTCAGCGGTTAGCGTTATTAATAAAAACAAAATGAGGGCGCCACTTAGCTTTGTGCACCCTCTTAAGTGTAATATATTTCCTCCTCACAAGTTTCTCTTCGAATTCCCTCTTTAAGACTGTAAAATGGGTTGAGCGATTAGTGCAATATAGATAAAAAAAATATACAGATATTTAGTGATGTCTTGGTTCACATTACACGTTCTCTATTTATCCATATTATATTTACCATATATATATATATATCATATTACATGGTCCATACATAACTGTTTCTTTAGCAATTAATAGCTCTATTGGTTAACAGCATTAATAGTTGTATACAATTCATAAAGATTTAAGTTTAAGCAAAACTTTTGACTCAATTTTTACACTAATTGCAAAAAAAGAAATATTGAATTAATTTCACTAATTATATTTAATAAAAATAAATGGTTAGGAACATTAATTGTGCACGCGAAAAGAAGAAGATGTTGAATTAATTTCACTAATTATATTTAATAAAAATAAATGATTAGGCACATTAATTGTGCATGCGAAATTGGAGGGGAAGGCTTGTACAAATTTATTAGATCACGTCACGTAGCTTCGACTAAAGGTCGCACTGTTTTCATCTTAAACAGCTTCAAGTAGAAATTATGGGAACACAAGTGTAATGGAGTAGCTTTGGAACAATTTAAATTGTGTGGTGTCATGTTGGCGACTATTAAAATAATTTTCTAAATGCCACTAACCATAAGTATAGCTCTTGTTTCTCCAAGTTGACATTTGTAGATTTCCTTGTCTCTGCAGACGAGGAAAGCAAGGACGGACGAAGTCAGCACACACCAACACGCGATGGGTTCGTTGGCTCCTGTAATTGATAAGTATACATTACGTCTAATGAGCATATTCAACAATGAATAGAAAAATCTAAACTTCTTCAACAAAAGCCTGAAGAGGGGTTCACAGGATCGGCAACGCACGATTACACCCCTGGTGTTGCAAGTGTCCATAGGCTACAGTAAATATTTAACATCATGCAGGCCGTATGCTTGTTTGGCACCTACACAGTGGTAATGAACAGTAGTGTGTGAACGACAATATTTTATTGCTTATTGCATTCAAAAACAAAAGATCATAAATGAAAAGTAAAAACAAGACCATACCATTAGGAAATTAAATTTATAAACACGCCTGAAATTGCACCGAAAAGCAGTAATGTATGTATACAGGATTAAAGCCCGTCACAGACGTAGCTATAATATAACATATACGACACTATATCATGCTCTTATGTTCTAAATACATAAAACAAGGTATTTTTTTTTCTGTTTTAGCATGTTCCGTACATACAGAGTATGACACCATGTTTATCTTACGATATATTAATAGCTACGTTTGTGACGGGCTTGATTAATAAAAAAATAAATATTATAACGTAGCGTCGTTTCCTACCAACAGATGGCGTGCACTCAAAGGTCAATAGCGCTAGGGTTGCAACGTTGATTAGTTTATTTGTAGTAATTTAATAATTACTTTTCTCGCCAGTAGATGGCGCTAGTAGAAAATTTAAATTACGCAATTGTTTTGTATGTAACGTAGTGTGGTCGATATTTTAGTTTTGTATTTCATTTCCTTTGCCTAGTATAGTTAACGAACGGCGTACCGGTCTTAATATATAATAAAGTATTGTATCACCGCTTGTAACGACTTCTGTTCTGTCAATAAAGCCGATTTAAGCACGACATCTGCTCTTTATCGTCTCTTCCCCTACTCTCCGCCGCATCGACGACTTGCTATAGTATTTTTTTAATTAAAAGCGGTTTCAAACATTTATATTGTGTATATTTGTGTGATAACCTTTCGAAACTCTTTTTTTTTAAACCCTAAAATATATTTCAGGCTGCACAATATGGAGTACATGATCCGTTTTTTTCTTATTATGAATTTGTTCTTATTATGACTTCACATATGTTACCCGGTAAAAATTTAATGATACCTGATACATCTGAATCGGTTAAGAGGTATAGTAGCAATGCCAGCTAAACTCACAAATATTCCTACATACATCATCAACCTGAAAACACTCCTTATTGGGACAGTCGTCTAAATAAAGCATAAAAGGCGGTCTTATAGGCAGCCTTTTGAACCCAGCCTTTGTGTAGAGGAAGTTAATTAAGACTAGAAGAAGTTAATTAGAAGTATAATTGTACATTATAGTATTTTCTATTGTATGGTATAAAATTGGCATCTGGGTCACCTATCTAGTAAACTTCAATTACTTATTGAATAATTCAAAAATCGGCCAAGTGCGAGTCGGACTCGCGCACGAAGGGTTTCGTACCATTATCTATAAAAACGGCAAAAAAATCACGTTTGTTGTATGGCAGCCCCCCTTAAATATTTATTTTATTTTAATTTAATTATTTATTCTTAAAGTGAATACATATCTAAATATTCTGTGAATATTTCAAGCGTCTACCTGTTGCCGTTATCAATATCGAGCAAAAAAATCACGTTTGTTGTATGGGAGCCCCCTTCAATATTTATTTTATTCTATTTTTTAGTATTTGTTGTTATAGGGCTAACAGAAAAACATCATCTGTGAAAATTTCAACTGTCTAACTATCACGGTTCATGAGATACAGCCTGGTGACAGACGGACGGACGGACAGCGGAGTCTCAATAATAGGGTTCCGTTTTACGCTTTGGGTACGGAACCCTAAAAACGAGTAGTCGGACTCGCTCCGACGGCTCCATATTCAGGACGTTCCTTGTACATTTGTACACTTTTATCACTCACAAGGAAAAAGGAAGATGATTAAGAAAAACATGTAATTTCAAGTTTTGCCGCGATTTTCGCTACAGTTTTCTTTCTAACAATCCGTTTTACCCTTTGAGTACGGAACCCTAAAAATGAATATATCTTCTTTTATAGAAAGTCCAGAGGCGAATACTTTACATTATAAAGTGAGCAAGCCCTATGCTTGCTCACCTTGCCCACCTAATGTAATGTGTTTGCTCCGGTAGTCTGCCTTGGCTGCTGCACCATCGCTGTCATGGTACTGTCCGGATCGTCGCTGCGACACGTGTTTGCCTCTCCACGAGGCATCCTCAGGCGCTGTAGATGTTAGTTGTTAGAATGACAAGCTACAAACTTGTACTTGTAGCTTGTTACTTAAAGCTTTTGAAGAGGCGAAACATGTGTCGCAGCGACGACCAGGACAGTCGCGCAGCAACGATGGTGGGTGCATGCGGTTTCTGTTTCAGATGGCGGACGACCGCAGCAGCCGAGGCAGATACTACCGGAGCAGCCATGGCAGCGACGGCATGTTGCGTCTACTAACGGTAGTGGGTGGGTGCCGGCCGGCGCTAGTACGCATGAACTAATTACGGCGGAAGCACACAACGTAGGTTAGATCAAATTGCATGTAAATTTGACTTTCGCAACGCCAGATTCTATTAAATAAATATTTATTTTCAATCCAAAACATTTTAGACAAAGTGTGTTTGTAGTTCTGGTAATTATTATTCTATATTAGACTCAAATTCTTTAGTTGCCTATTGGCAGCTACAGGACAGTATAACCAATAAATTTATTAAACAGCGGCATAAACGACGGACATGTTTTATTTTATATAATTGTTGACCGATTTCAGTAGAATGTTTCAGTAATAAATACAATTATCCTTGAGTGTTGCCGCTACTTAATATTAGAGAACTATACTTACTCAATATGTCATCTTTTGGGCAGATTAAATATTAAGTGTGTCTAAGGTGACATCTTTATTCACTCTCACTATGGGGATTTGGTGATCTGTGTCACAGGAATCAATCTACTTCAGGCACCAGCTCCTTGCATATTATTTGACCGTATGGGGTGAGATCATTCAATCAGGTGAATTTGGTGTGAACAATGGTAAAATATATGGTCTATTCCATATTATTGTGAGGAGAAATATATAACATTTATTATTATTGCCTATATAAATGCCTAATGTTCTCTCAGCGTCCCATTTCCATTTTCACTAAGTCTTTATATCATATTGTTCTCGTAGCATTCCACATGTACACTTCAAAGTTCTCATTTCTACAGCATTCGCCCAACCTTAATGTTTCTTTTGCTAACCATGTTTAGTTATACATACATATTTCATATCATTTCCATTTGTTATATGGATTGTTATTCTAAGGCTAACGCATGTAGTTCAATGTCGCATGCCTGTGATACTATCTAAGAGAGGTAGGGCGCATCAAAGCAGCCCGTCTGGGGAAGTACCTCCACCTCACAGAAAATCGCAGCCAAATAACAACTCCCTAGAGGATTGTTGTGTTCCTGCGTGTGAGTGAGGTCACCAGTAAGCTCCTAAGGAGTTGCTGTATAAGCAGCAGAGGAGGCATCGCGTGAATGATAATTAATATATTGCAAGCGTGAATAGGCTACGGTTCCCAGTTTACATCAGGTGGGACGTATGCTTGTATGCCTCCCGACGAAGTATAAAAAAAAATACTAACAGACAGCTTGGCAATGGTATGCAGTAACCGCTTTAGATCAGGTGTACTGACTCTTGTTCATCACCACATAGAGTAAAAATGGTTTCATACAATGCAAATATGTTATTTAATGCCGAAATAAGCAACCATAGTATTGTTACCATAAGACTTCATATTGTTACGTTAATACTCACTGGGTAAGTCCGGGAGAGATCTAACCTTCGGTTCAGATACATTGCTGAGCACAAACATTCGGTTGGTGGTTGTGATGACACCCAGTCCAATACCATGCGCATTCGGGAACAACTGGGCTTTTACTACCTGAAACATAGGAAATAAAACATGATAACAATAATGATTATGGTCAAATTTCTACCATTGGGGTAAACACAAGTGTGTTTTGAATTATATGTATATATACAGATATAGTATAAGATGACAGAAGGTTGCAAATAAGTAATTGCAGTGGAGCAATGTTTCAGGTCGGCACATCTCTATAGTCTATGGTATGCGGTGAGACCAAGGGCGCTGACTTAAAGACCCGATTAGGAATCTGCAGTAGGTATGTTCTTAAGTTAGACTGCAATATTTTAAATTAATAAGGATAATGTTACAATTAACTTTTCACAACAATAAAATTGCAAGCTTGGTGTTAGATAAGCCCTTTGTGGACAGATTTAAGTCACTTAAATCTGTATACAGTACAGTATATATGTAATGTGGGTATCTGTGCACCAAAGAGAAGTTTGGTGAACTATGGTTCAACTTCTCTTTAGAGTTATCTGTAACTATAATATGGCTTAATGTGTACTCACTATGAGGTGGCTGATATACCTAACATCTTTATTGTTCAGTCTTTAGTATTGTACATCCATAATTGAATATTTGGGCTATCATTGCCTTGGGTTTCTTTTGATTTGGATATAAGTTTTATGCAAGATAAAAATGAAAAAAGCATACCTTAGTGTCCCTAACTTCTTGACCCAAATTGAATGTCTTCTGGTATGCACCAAACATGTCGTAAATGAGGACATCACCACTCTCTTGAACACACAGAAGGTGCTCACTATCTGACCAGCCCAAGTGCACCAACACACCACTATTCCACTGGAATATAGCAGTAAATCAATCACAAACTATGTACATATATTTGCTTTGAGGGGCTTGATTATGTAATTGTGTGTGTGAGATTACAGCAGATTATAAGGACAGCAACAAAGACCAAAGATCGTCCATTGATGAGTTTATTTATTTTATATTTGTCTGTGTCCCAGTGGACAGGCTATTGATAACGGAAGGTAAGTTGTCAGTTAATCAGTGGCCTTCGATGATTCCATAAAGTGATTTTACGAAGACTACATTTCAATATATTGATATATGAAACTTTAAAAACAAAAAATATTCATACCAAAAATTTAGATATAATGTTTCCCACGCAGTTGTAAATGGTAATGACAGGTTTTGCAGTGGTTACGACCCTGACAAACTGTTTCCTGTCACGGATCATAGCGATGGGTCCCCCATATGGGGCCCCACAGACCACCATGTTCTCTAAGCCTTCATCCATTGCCCATACCATGGTGTACAGGTCAAATTTCCTGAAGTAATAAATGAAGATTTTGAATTGTCACATGAATTGAAGATAAGCGCCTTGACAATTGTTAACCTTTTTTCTCAAAAATATACTTTGAGAAAATTATAAATAAAAAAGAGAATGAGGAAAATGTAAGTGATAACACAGGATATAAATATGTTAAGATTGTTGAAACCGCCAAGTGCCCATGAGTAAAGCTATGAACGTTAAAGAAACGAGTGAAGTGTGTAAGGAACGAGTCATATGGCGCTCGGTTCTCCCTGCCTAAACCTCAAGGGATTTGTTGTGAACTTATCTTAAATAATCAATTTTCAGGCCCTAATTAATTGTGGTATTTTGTTAAATGGAGGTTCTGAGGTTCTTCTTCACGTTAAAGAAACATTTATATACTTTAAATCTATTTACACATATACATCTTTACATCTGGTCCCATGCAGGGTAGGCAGAATAAACCTAATAGAGTTTATATTATAATTATTAATTACTTCATTTCACTGTAACTAAAAAATAGCATTCTGCTAAAGTTACTGCGTTACAGAATATGACGAGATGTAATAAATAAAACATAACATGCATAAATTGCGTGAGTTATTATTGTAACCAACATATAAGGTTTTTAGTATAATTATTAGTAAAATTAAAGCGTAAATAAATCGTTATTCAGAACTTTTATTAATATAATTATTAATAATTCAAAACACAGTGCTGACTTTATTAGGATCTGGAGGGTGTTTCTATTTTATACAGATAATAGTTGCAATTTTGTTTCTACGTGAAAAATAGAGATGTACCTGTAATAGGAATCCAGCTGAAACCAATCTGCTGTAACTAATGCCGACATTGTGACAAACCGAATTTACAATATAACTACGGTTACAGAAATACAGTGGAGCACAATACTATCACAATTGGGAAGTATTTTCCTCCTGAAATTGCGATAACGTTGGAGCAGTTTAGTTCGTTCATATTTTCATATCTCGTAACACTATACATTCAAAGTTTGTATATAATTTGGATAAACACTTTAAAATGTGTTTTACAAAATTTTATTTTGCAACAATGAAATATTAAAATGATACTTTTTTAGCAAAATCTAAAGCAAAACAAACATAGATGACGGAATTGATAATGTGAATATATATGAAACTGAAAGTTCCGAAAGTCAAACAAAAGAATGACAGAATTTGTTACGGCTTCTTCTTCTAGTAGGTTGGCGTTCGGTCTTTACCTGATTATAATTTTGTTCATTAAGTGCAACATTGCATAATATTTTTGAGATTTATCAAGTTTCTTAAGAGATACTTATTTAATACAAAACTATATGGTTTCGTGTTATATAGATTCTTCCGCTCAATGTTGAGATACGGTCAAAACCTACCTCTGCGATGGAACCGTCAATTTCGATATAAGGGTTGTCCAAAGCTTAGACTCCTCTTTTCCAGTCTAGTAGTTTTATTAGTGGAACTGCTTTAAGTACTTTAAAAGAGACACAAGAATTAATGGGATTTGATGAATTTAAAACTAAATTGGCTGCATTAAGAAAATATATATTTCCTGCAATTATTTAGTCTGATTTCGTTTTTTAAATTTTGTATAGCGAATCTCTAAACATGTAGTCTACTCAAAGATTGAATGCTATTATTATTAAGTCAACCTTTTCTTAATTGTAAAATTATAAATACAAAAATATTTATTTACAACAAAAAACAGATTACAATATTAACTACGTTTGACATTCAACATAACTTATTATACGAGTACTATACCTACTTACGTAATAAATGAGACATTCAGTTTCCGCTTGTAGTTTGTTTATAGTAGCAAGTAGGTAGGTAATGTAAATCATGAAGGTAGGTAACAAATAATGAATATTCCCTGCTGTTGTGTTGTGAGAATTATCGGTATATCATTGTCCAATGGTGTCCACCCACAACGCAGATCACTCTAGTGCCCACACTAGAGTAAGTGCCGATAAAGTTCTAAAAAAATATTAACTTCAGTATACAGAATGGGATATTGAGAATGTATATATGTATATCTTCACGCCAGATCCCTTGCGGCTTAGGCAGAGGGAACCATAATTGTACAACATAATGTATGATGGACGTTGCGGCGGAAACGAATTGCGAGCCATTTTAATATGGTACTTAGTAATGTCGTCACTTTGCTTAAGTCCGAAAATAAACCTAATTGCAAGATTTTGCAAACGTTCCAGTTTATTTAAAAGTGTCTCACTTGCGTCCAAATAGCATACATCGGCGTAGTCGAGAAGAGGTAGAAGAAGGGCATTGCTAAGCATGACTTTAGTTAAAAATGGGTAGAAAGTTCTGGAGACGCCTAAGGGAGTGAAATGAAAAGTGTATTCTTTTGTTAACCTCATTGACTTGAGCAGACCAAGATAAATTACAGTCCAGGATAAGGCCCAAGTTTTTCGATTTAGGAGTGTACGGTATCTCGGTGCCACTGTAATTAATCTTTGATAATAAAACCAGTTAAGGCATTATCCTGCTGCTACCGATAATCATTGACTGTGATTTTAGATGGTTAACCAGTAGACCAAACGATGCAACCGAGTCCTTAACAGCACCAAGATCCGAATTCAACGATTGGACTGCTAAGCATCTACGAAGCAGCTGCTAAGCAGCGCCAGGGACGAAAGATATCTATAATGAATGTCCTTACAATCTGATGGTACAAAATAGCGGTATATTTGTAGGATATCTGCATATAGGTAGGAAGAAGATATAGCATGAGTAATTTGATTATTTGATTACTAGTTCTCAAAAAGTATAAATCGAACATATTTTTGTGATAAAACGATCTAGGGTAACTTTCTGGCGATTAAAAATGAATTGTAAAATACTATGATAAAAACATAATTTAAGAGTGAGTAGAATCAGTTTAATACGTACAAGAAACACGGCTAGCAGCTCGACAAAGAAAGGAACCCCCACCTCACAAAAGAGCGCAGTTAGGTAACTCCATGGATGGTTATCTTTCTGCGAGTGAGCGAAGTCATCTGGAAGTTCCTGAGCAGTTACTGTGTCATAAGTGGGGATGACCACGTGCAAATGGTACTTCTTGTGTTGTAAGCTGTTAAGTAGTTTCCGTAACTTATGCAGCTTACGGTAACCACTTTGGATTGCTTATTTGCCTCTTGACGTTGTATAAAAAAGTTACAATTGGCAATTACTGTACAATAAACGGATGCTCAAGTGTACCAAAGGGCATGTCTTCTTTGTGTGCTCCCCCCCAGCATAGTGGCTCCTCTTCGCCTGTTGGTAAGCGAAAAGAGGAGCCCAAATTGCAGCGGCAACTGACAAGGACTACAGTGTCCTGTCAGTTGACGCTACCATGCTGGCCCGCAAGGTGCTTCTTCACGCATGTTGTAGGAAGTTTTTCGTTGTTTTTTTCGTTTGAAGGATCCCATGTTCCCAATGAGGAAACACATGTGCAGGCAAGGCGTTTCACTTTTTAATAGTTCGACAGAGATAGGAGTTGCCGAACTTTTTAGTACGAGAACTAATGTCTTCAACAGTGGAATGATGACATTGCAAGCCTTTTTTTTTTGTGACGCGGGGAAAAATGCGTTACTCACACCACCGGTGCCTGGGTGGCCTCCGGTGGTAGTGTGGAACTCCCCGTCGGCTGCCCGACGGTATACCCATTAAACAACCCCGCGAATTGCCATCAGCCGGTGTGGTGCCCCTTCCAGGACCTGTCACTCCCGAGCTCGGAGCGGACCACGCTCGGGAGCGAGAGGTCTGCGTCTCCCAGCACGGATACCAGATCGCAGCGCTGCCGAGACCACATGAGACACTGTTCCAGAGTGTGTTGAGCAGTGTCCTCCGCCGCGCCGCACTCATGGCAGTCCGGCTGCTCCTCCCGCCTCGCGACCCGGTGCAGATACTCCCCGAAGCACCCATGCCCGGTTAGTACTTGCACCATGCGGAAGGTGAAGGGTTTGCGTTTCCTACGCATCCACGTCTCTAGGACCGGGCGCAGCGCCTCCGCAACGCGGGTTCCGTACCGCGGCTGCGCCAGGTCCTCCCCCCACCTCGCACACCTCGCAATGACATCGCAAGCCTGCACGTGTGGTTCTATGACGGAAGGGAGAGGGTGGGATAAGGGAAAATAGTTCTTCAGAGCACTCACCATGGTACAGGCGGTAAAATGTACTTAGGGATCCTATGTCCCTACGAAGTTGCAGAGGTTCTAGGTGTTTTGTGACCTCTTCGTCGTCGATTATGCGGATAGCCCGTCGCTGCAACCTGTCGAGAGCCTCGAGAAGATACTGTGCGGAGCCGTACTCCACGCAGGCCCGAACTTGAGTCTTATAAAGAAGACAAAGCTGGTCCGGCGTGAAGAACCGGCGCACTCTGTTCAGGACTCCGAGTTTCTTTGAAGCTGTTAAAATGAGGCTCTCGATGTAATTTCATTGGTTTAGGTCGCAACGAATATCCATGCCCAGCATATTCAGACTATCGCGCATATTGAGGGTAGCGCCCTGAAGACTGGGAGTGGGGTGAAATGGGGACATTTTTGTTGTGAACACGCACACCTGAGTTTTCCTGGCATTAAACTCAACCAGGTTATTGGAACCCCATTTACTAATGAGGTTCAAAACCCGATTAAGCTCAATGACAAGACTCTCACGCCTCTCACCGATTTCCGCCCGACCAGCATTAGGCCGCCCGAAATATCGCCCATGGACCGTACTGTCATCTGCATAGCAATGAATATTACCAAGTGGTAGCATGTCATTGATATGCAGAAGAAAGAGGGTGAGCGACAGGACGGAGCCCTGTGGGACACCGGCATTCACTGATATGAACCGCGAAGCGCATCCATCTGCAAGGACGCGGATTCTACGTTCATGCAGGAAGCCAATAATCCACTTACAAAGCTGGAGGGGCAGACCGTATGCCGGAAGTTTGGGGAGAAGTGCTTTATGCCAAACCCGATCAAATGCCTTGGCGATATCTAGGCTGACTGCGATAGATTCACCATGTTTATCAATTGCCTCCCCCCAGAGGTGCGTCATATACGCTAGAAGATCACCCGTCGATCGTTTCGGTCTAAAGCCATATTGACGATCATTAATTAAGGAGTGATCTTCTAGGTAACGAATCAACTGATTGTTAAGGATCTGTTCCATGACTTTGCACAATACTAAAGTTACGGCAATGGCGCCACTAGTTTCGTGCCGACTCGTGTAACGCACTGGGCGTCCGCTCTTATGTATGCCCTCTTGCAGACCTTGGTGGCAGTATTAATGGCTGATTTCAGCAAGCTAATATTCGGATCTTTGAGGGCGCGACCCCTGGTCCAACAGACAGGTAAATTGAAAAAGAAAATGGTGTGATTGTGTTTTCTGACACGCAATATCGAGCTCCATCTGCCGAAAAGAACCGACTGTACATGAAGTGAGAAGGGAGAAAAATAAATCATGAACGCGCAACTATTGGTATTGATATAAGCTACTAACTATGTAATCTACCATCTAGTATTTAATTACGCTTGGCGCAGAGGAAATCGCCGTGTTATCGTGTTACAATCATTATGCCCGGTAACGACTCGTTATCAACTTTATAAACGGAGGCAAGTTGTTTAATAAGGTTGGTTACTGGAAAGTAGATAGTTTTTTCTTCGTGGGTTTAATAGAATCCAAAGATAAAGCGGTGGTATTTTTTAATGTTACTTTGTACAAGAAAGCCTTATCGTTTTGTAATGATTGTCTGCTGAGACTATCGTAGTTTGTGATCTATGGCTATGTCCATTGTCAGAGTCTTAGGAATCTGCGAGCGTACAGGAAAAGAGGTATGAATGTTACAGAAGTCAGTAATGTATGTTAGGACCGAATCTAGTGGCGTTCGGTTCTCTCTGCCTATACCGGAACAGAATTGCCGTGAACATGTAGTAGTAGTATGACTATAGCATGTTTCTAACATCAATAAAATTGTGATATAAAAATAAACATAAAAAATATCTACAAAGAATCTTTCTTGAGTGTGTGTTTTTTTTTTACATACGTCCCACCTATGACATACACGATGATGTATAGCGGGTACTGTAGCATATGAACAATACATTAAGTACTTATCACAGGCGCGATACTATCTCTGGTTCTGACACAGCGACTTCTTAGGAACTTACCGGTGATCTCACTCACACATAGGAACACAACAACCCTCCAGGGAGTTGTTATTTGACTGTGGTTTTTGTGAGGTGGAGTTACTTCCCCAGACGGGCTCATTAACCTGTCGAGTCCCGACTGCCATATATGGCACTCGCTTACGACATATATATGGAGTAACGGTACCACCGGGTTGCAACAGATAGATAGATAAAGTTTTTATTTGTACCAGAGGACACACATATCTATATATATAAAAGGACAAGTCGAAACGCTAAGACGCACCCACAGCCGTAACCGCCAATGGTAGAAACGTGAAATATACAATAAACAAGGGTGTAGGTAGACATGTCTCAAACCAAGTGGTAGTGCTCCACGTACTCTACACTTATACACTTTAATTATACATTGTGGATAATAATATCACAATATGTATCGCAGAATAAATAATACAATAAATTATACAAATACGTCATCTTAACAAATAAAACGAGCAAAAGACATATAGTTAAGATCACATAGTTAAGAAGTTATTAATAATTTCGAAGTATTTAGTACTTGCACCACATTGCAGTGGAGCATCGTCATGCACGTGTGTCGCAGTGATACAAAGAGGCAACAGCTCAGTGGAATATTTGCTAGTGAAGCAAATCACTGATTTTCAGCTGCGACCTAGCGATGCCGCAGGGATGCGCGCAACTATACAAACTGATTTTTTTTTTTACATTTTAGTGCAAAATATGCGAATCAGTAAACAATTGTAAAAGTGAATGTCAATGAGATCTAATGAAAGTTTACACATTAGCAGTGTAATTTTTTTATAATACAAATGCAATAAAATTCAGAATGTCACCAATCATATACAAAGTTTGAACCGATAATAAACAACCCTATATACAAATATACTCAATAAACTTATAATATAATGCACACAAACGAATATAATAGATTAGATTTGGACAGAGATGGAGCTACCGCCACCAGGCTAAGACAGACAATAAACGTTATATTTCATGCATACAAATTGTTTGTCCAGTGTGGGAATCGAACCCACAGGTTGATGTCAAAGTAGCGTTACTAACCACCAGTGCCAGCGAGCTCGTCGTCACTTGTCTTCTTTGTATTAATGCCCCCCAATTTCATAACTTATGCAGACAAATTGTTTAACAAGGGCATGCTTTTTCTGTTAGAGCTTAATGAAATAGAATGGTACATACTAATACTATACTAATGGTACATACTAATACTAATACTGAAAGATTTTTTTATATACAATGACGGAAGACACACAAGCTTAGACCATAAATATTAGTGTATACTTGTTGTCCAAGTAAGCATGTTTAGTAAGATAGACGATTTGTTAGCTTAGTAGGAATGACTTTCTACATTTTTTTTACATTTAATAGCCCAATTCTTGAGGAAAGTTATAGGCCATTTAACATCATGAGACGACCCTTAGAAGCCGAGAAAAAAGTAGGAAAAGCGCTTCCTTCGGGGTACCGGGATAGGCGCGGACGAAGTAGCGGGGTATCATTTGCAAGGTAGATGAAACTCAAATGAATCGCATGCAAGTAAGACTGCACAAATATCTTGATACAATCGCTATCCCGTGGGAATCGTTTTATTATTTCAGATAAAGAGTCAGTAGGGCGATGCTACTAAAAAACTGCAACTGACTGCAGCGCGGCGTGTGTCAAAATGCGTACATTTTGACGTTTCGTCAAGCGATGTGACGGCAGCGACGTTTAACGTAAAGTCAAAATGTAGATACGTATTGACACACGCCGCGCTGCAGTGCAGTTGCAGTTTTTAGTAAAATCGGCCCACTGATATATTACGACACGTTTACATGTGCGTATCCGACTCGGACTTTGAATGTCAGTCACAAAAGTTTGATATATTTATATGTACGAGTACTGCATTTGGTGGTTTGAAATTAAACTATTTTTAACGGAAGTATCGCGTGTTTTATTCGAAACGAACGAAAAGTCAAAAATAGTTTAATTTCAATGTGTAACAATCGCGAAAACCTAAGACAATACTATTTGGTGGTTTCTTAAGAAAAAACATATGGCGGGTACAATGGACGGATAAATGTGTAAACAAGTATTCATCCCCGTAAAGATCCCCGGTTCGAATCCTGCCATGTACCACTAAATTCGTGTTTTCGGATTTATGTACATATTTGTAATTTAAAATTATCACTTGCTCGGAGAAGAGGGAAAAGGAAGGATTATTAAAAATTTACATATATTCAGGAATATTAAAAATTTACATATATTCAGGCGAAATTTATTTAGATTACTTATTGACAAAGCATACTACTCAGTTAATGAATATCTAAGTGATAATGTATAATGGAGAAATAATCATCATTATTACTATATCTTTTATTTTAGATTTCAAATTTTAAATTGACATTATAAATTCATTTTTATTATTATCATCTATAAAATTGACATTGTTCATTGACATTATCATAGCGAAATTTAAATTGACGTGAGATCATGATTGTTGTTCATTAAATTGACAATATTAATTGCCATTGTGTTTATTTAAATTATTTACATTTTAACTTACACTTTATTGAATTTTGTATGCCCTTTGGCGGGACATAGAGCTACACATCTATATATTGTATGTAGGTACATCTTGATAATCACCTATGTTCACAAAATAAATAAATTGAATTGAATTGAATAAAACATCGTGAGGATACCCACACGTCCAAGAATTTATATTTCGAAAGACGTGTGACCTAATCTAAGAAAGGCCTGGTTTACCCCCTGGCTTGTAGAGGTCTGACGGTAGTCGCCCTATGTAAAAATCAATATCTTCGCTAAATCCTTAGGCTTAGGTAGCGGACCCCGCCGACCCTGATGGATTAGGAAACTGATAACGCTAAGAAGAAGACGAAGTGTGTAAACAAGTATAAAAATAGGTATGTAGTTTGTATTGTCAAAGAATTATTACTGTCGTATGCTTCTACTATGACAATCCTGTTCCAAACCTTAAGCCTTCTTGCCATCCTGATCTTCAAGACACCCTATTGAAGATCGAGATGGCAAGAAGGCTTTGGTATGTTATATCGACAACTAAACTTAATTGTAACCTTGAATTCAAAGGCCTCTTAAAAGAACTCCAAGCGCTAAATTTAGGAGTCTATTTATTATATTTATTTCATACGTAAGTATAAAGTTTTAATAGTTGTTATCAAATATTTTGCGAAAATTAGAGACACATGTTGTTTTTAAATAAATTGTTTGTATAATAACGTAAAAACAATGAAAATATGGGTTTAATTTACGAAAAGTATTTCTAGTAAAAATCGCCTAAATCTTGAAGGTTGTCTGTAGGTAATGCGTCAGCCATTTTCTGTTGTATTTTCAATTTATCGGTATAATAAGCGTTTAAGGGTTACCAGTATGTAGTATGGGAAAACACCCCGAAATTATGGGTAAATTATATGGGTACAGACAACTTTTTTTTTAACTTTTTGTATACTTCTTTGTTTTTTTATTTGTTATCGTCAGTTCGTATCGTCACCTCACTATCACACATCGTATCTCCGTGGCGCGCACCAGTGTCAGCTCATCGTCCTTCTCCGTCATAATGCGTTGCCGAATACGATCACTATGTACGCCGTGCAAGAACGGGTCGCGGAGGTTCTCCTTCAGCGACTCATTGCTTACAAACTAGCACGATTTACTCAAATTTTTCAATTGCACTATGTAGTCACTAATGCTTTGACCTTCGGCTTGTTTACACGATCTGAAGATCATTCTCTCGGCAATGACGGACCTTTTAGGTGACAAGTGTTCGGTGACTAACTTGTCGATATTTGCAATAGAAACGTGTTCCGATTTTTCTGGATAGCAAAGGTCAATTATGATATCCAACGTTTCTGTTCCCACTAATGCCACCAAGTACTGCGACTGTACTTGCAACTTGATATCGTGTATAGCAAACTACGCAATTAGCCTGCTCATGTATGTCGGACATTTGTCCACGTGCAACTTGAATTCTGTTTAGAGGTAGATACAACAATCGCATTTCGTAGCTACCTACACCATACTTATTATTACATACCTACACACTAATGAGCATAAGCGATAATTATGTCGTACATTGTTTTAACATTCGTATATCATCGATAAACCCTTGACATGGCCATATTGGAAGTGATCCCGTGAGTTGTTCCATTGCACTCGTAATATTAATGAGCTGAGCCGACACGGCTGCGTTTGCCGTTCAGTCTATAAATATCCACATTATTCTCGCCTCCACATACAACTACCAGCTACCGTTTTCTCACGACTCGTCTGCTGGCCGGCGACTGTCAAGTAATGCGAGGAATTTGCATCCATAATGATATTATGACTGTCTCTTTCATATGATACGTTGTCGAATCGAAATCGCGAAGTTCTATGAAACTCAAATAAATAGTAAGACTGCAAAAATATCTTCATTCAGTTATGCACCTTCCCGTGGGAATTGTTTTATCATCGAGATAAATTCCAGTCGAATTTGGCGGGTTTGAATGTCAGTCATAAAATTTTGCGGTTCTGGCGGGTTTTTAAGAAAATAAAAATAAAGAGAATGGATAAATGTGTAAACAAGTATTAAAATTTGTAGTTTATATTGTCGTAGAATTTTTATTGTTGTATACTTCTACGTAATAGTAAAGTAATGCAGGGAATTTGCATTCATAATTATATTACGCTGTCTCTTTCATACGATATGTTGTCAGGGATGCGTGAACGAATGAAAATCGCGAAAGCGTGGCTGCACTTGGTATCGCTTCATCAAGATACACATAGTAAAAATGGAAGCATTTGTCGGTTATAGTTACAATGTATGAAATATTTATATATTTTTTTATATATTATACAATCGAAATAAAATTTAGAAAGTAGAAAGGTATGGTTCAGATTTCAATAAACTTCTTTATACTATTAACGTGCCAACGCTGTCTATAGATGTTTGCAATACTAAGGGTATTTATTACTCTAACGATGCCAATCTTGTACGACCATTTCAAGCCGTTTTTTGGAATCCAGTGCTGCTAGGGTTTAATGGTTGGTGGTAGAAAACACATGTTTTCCTATTTGCGGTTACAGTTGCTCATAGTACCCACCTCTGTGAGTACATAGGAAAGGGTGATACTAAGATAAAGATAGATAAAGTCCTAAGCTTTTGCTTCGGAGCCCGGGATCAGCTTACCGACTTTTACTTCTTCACTTCGTGCGATCTTCGGCATCCCGTATGGTTAGGCCATTAGACCGAAATACGTTTTTAACTACTACTACTTAGGTGCTTTTACTTTTTTAGTGCTCCGAGACTGACATTTCAATTAACCTCAAACCGTTCCATTTCCATTTATATTTTAGCAGAATTATACGTGTTGGCGACGAGAAAGGTCAAAACTCACCTACCATGACCAAATTCGCCGCGTTTTGTCAGAAAATGATGTCAGAAAGCCTAGGAACCGACGAGGTGTTTAAGAACCGAGTCATATGGCGCACGGTTCTCTCTTCGTATCCCGCAAGGGACTCGGTGTGAAATTGTGTATAGAGAGACATATATGTATTGTTAAAAAATATTGACGAAAAATGAAAATCACTATCTATCTATAACTTAATAATCACATTTTCGTTAATAATTTTTAAATAATATATAACCCTATTGTCAAATTTTAAATTAAAATGAAACGAAAAAATCTAACAAAGAAATTTGATACATTTTGAATTTTTATTACATAAAAGAGAAAACACGACACAGGCCGCGAAAATAAATATGACGAATATGGACTTAACGCTATGTCATTATGAGTAGCACAAAATTGAAATGTCAAAAAGGAACCTCACTCTGGTCCTACAGACCTATATTGGATAAAGTCGATGCCATTTTAGAAAAAACCGGGATAAAAAATATAAAAGCCAACACGAGCTCTGAAAGACACATAATGAATCGTGTACTCATTTGCGATAAGACTGTCAAAACTACTTGTTGGTACATTTTTTTAATCACAAGTTCCAAGATAATTATCTATTTCAATTAGTTTTTATGATACTAGATTGGCAAACAAGCATACTGCCATACTAATTGTCAATCCCCTTTTTAGCCCCCTAAAGGTGGAATTTGGAAAAACGCTGAAATTCCTTTTTAGGCGTCTTGATTGAGAGTATATTTACAAAATCTAAAGCAGCTCACTTTAAAAAAAACATTTTCTTAACAATTCAACTTTCAGTTCAAGAAATACTTTTGATCCCTCATTACACCCTTTAAGGGGTGGAATTTTTGAAAACGCTGAAATGACTTTTTTGGATTCTAATAGAGAGTATCTGTACAAAGTTTCAAGTCACTAACTTGAAAAAATATTTCTGCTCCATACAAACTGTCAATCCCCTTTTCACCCCCTTAGGGTTTGAATTTCGAAAAACCTTTCTTATATCCCGTGAGAATTACAAAAGTAACGACTTTGCAAAATTTCAGCTTTCTAGGTTCAAGGGTTTGGCCTCGGCGTTGAGTCAGTGAATTAGATTGAGAGATTTTTATATATATAGATTTGAATTCCATGGAACAAAGTAAAAACAAGATTAAGGGGATGGATTTTTTTAGAAAATTTCCACTCATTTTGTCTTATAACGTCATGTTCTATAGAACGATTGGGATCCATCCTACGGCAATATAGACCTACGCCCACAAATAAACATATTATAGGTGGGCGTATGCCGATTTTGACATATAAATATAGATGGATAAAAACATTGCCCTTCTTTGCGTAGCTAAAATAATAAATCTCTAACGAATACTGAAAGGGTTCTCCATACAGAATAAAAGTAAAACATACATTTTATTTTAAATTTCACGAAGAACGATTTTGGAGGCTCACAAACACGTGAAGACTCGAGTGACCACTCTAGATTTAAAGTAGTTACTGTAGACTGTGCATGCTTGCAATATAGGAGGTATTGTTCGCACGTTGCCACCCCTGCCCTTAACACAACTAGCTCTATACTGGTAACCTCATTTAAAAACCTCCAGTAGTTGGCATTTGGCTTCGTTTGGATTTTCTGTGAAGTAAAGATACTTCCCAACTCGGGCGACTTTTATGCACCCTACCTCTTGTGTGTAGTCGACGCTACAAAAATCCCTTCATTCCTCATATTGAAGTCTCAAGGGAAATCCCGGACAGGGAGTTCATTCTATAACATAACTTAAAGAAAATTTCTCTGGAATTTCACATCACGAGTATATTGTGGCTCCATTGTATGACGATGAATTCGATAGTGCGGTTGTAGAGTTATGCTGTGGGCATCAACCGAACAACTTACTTTGTGCCATGTGAAAGTGTCATGTAAAAGCCGTGAGCGATCGCTTTGTTTCCGTTAATTACATACTAAGAGATAAATATTCATTGTATGTGTGACAGAGTTGCTTTCTGTTTAGTTTAGCCAGTCAGTGCACCTAACTGTACTTGTAGGTACCTTGGTCATACCTTGAAAATACACTGTCAAAGTTTTATGTATGCCATTGCTCGTTGCTGAGGATGGTCCCTTGGGAGGCTTGCTTGCGTCTGAGCTCACTTGAATAAATTGTTTCACTTCGTTGCGTTTTAGTATAAATATGTAGGTAGATTTTGAAATAAATGAAATGTCGTTTATTTACTAGGATATGATAGAAAGACAAGACAGAAGATGAACCATGAAGTCTTGTCTCCTCTTTTGTGTCCCCTGTCATGTCTGTCGGGGCTTAAAAATTCAAAATTCAATCAAGAGTCTTTTAAAAAAATGGTTGCGCGTCTTTATCTATCGTCAATATGTCAATTTTGAAGTTTATATGTATTATTAACTTTCTAGAAAACCGTCTATGATATACGGACGGACTGATACGTGAGTGATCTTGTAAGTATTCTATTTTATTAAGGAACCCTGAAAATAACCTGCCATCAAAAATTACACGAATAAATGTTACGTTTTCTTTCCCCGCTGTATCATATAAGACACTAAGTGTCTATAATAGTCAAATAAGTATACACCTGAGGTAAGCATCTACAATGCTTGCAATACTCTTAAGAATTGTAAAAACTTCTTCGCGCTTGAATATACCATAATGTAATGACCTGAATGCTCACAGAATATCCACGGCATATAGTTCAAGCATTAACATAAACGCTCACGTAATAACTCTTTAACTACGAAATACTTACCATATTATATATTGTAGTGTCTTTTAATAAATGCATCTTTTTTGTATGTTAAAAATCGTTTGTAATAATCAGTTATGTCGCGCGAACGAAGATATGGGCGAAGTGTGTAAATGAAAATCCTCTTATAAAACCCTTAATCCTGATTTTGTAGAGTTTTCTGAAGATATGAGGATACAGTATATGGCATCGCTGCACACAGACACTTAGCTGAATTCAAAATTCAATACAGGTATTGTTAAATATAGAAAGATAAATCGTTTATTTGTTTTATTTCAGTCAAAAACATATAATTTCTCAGAATTGCAATAATCGTAATGAAATTTGGCACGGAACAGGGGCTTTAAACTAGTTACTAATTTATCCTACTTATTTTTCACCGCTGTATAAACTTGTAGACCGCGTTCGCAATGATGATGTTAGAAACAGAGTTGGTCTGAGAGTGTCGGTGTTAAAATAATACACGATGAACCGACAAGTAGAAAAATCCTGCGTTCTTTCTTAGAAAGAATTACGAAACAATGCGAATGTAGAAGGATGTAGGAGCCGTGAAGAGCCAAGTCTTACCTACCACGACCAAATTGATCGTTCGTCGATCGGTCGAAGAGAAAAGCTATTAACGTCAAAGAAACGAGTGAGTTATGTAAGGACTGTGTTATGTGGCACTCTGTTTACACCGCAAGGGATTTGGCGCGAAGTTATAGATAGATAGATAGACTTATCCCTCACAACGCGAACCCCATAGTCTGTCATATGTCTATACTGCAAAACTGTTCGATTTAATTATGTAGCACTTTGTGATATCCAATGAAGATGAAATTTAGCATAATAATAATAAAATAATAAACATTGTCGGACAAATTACACAGCGCCATCTAGCTCCAAAGTAAGCGAAGCTTGTGTTATGGGTACTAGACAACTGATAAACATACGTAAATACATTTTTTTTTGTAAATACATACTTACTATACATAGAACATATCCAGTCCAAGACAAACAGACATGTTCATGCACACAAATGTTTGTATTGTGTGGGAATCGAACGCACGAGCGTTGGTGTCAAAGTAGCGTAATAGCGTGTTTCACCACTGCGCCACCGAGCTCGTCAAAATCTTCGTGTAACTTATAAAATGTTGTGTGTACATCGTACACTGAATTGTTGAAGCTCACTGATGTATAAAGATATCTCGACGAGCTCGGTGGCTCAGTCGTGAATGACGCGACTTTGACACCAACGCTCGTGAGTTCGATTCCCACACAAGGCAAACATTTCTGTACATAAACATGTCTGTTTGTCTTGGTCTGGATGTTTTAAGAGAGGTAGGGCGCATCAAAGGTGCCCGAAGTAACCTCTACCTCACAGAAAACTGCAGCCAAATAACAACTCCCTAGAGGGTTGTTGTGTTCTTACGTGTGAGTGAGGTCACTAGTAAGCTCCCAAGGAGTTGCTTTGTAAGCAGCAGAGGAAGCATCGCGCGAGTGATACTTAATATATCGTAAGCGTTAATAGGCTACGGTACCCGCTTTACATCAGGTGGGCCGTATGCTTGTATAAATCCTGACGTAATATAAAAAAAAAGAAAGACTTCGCCTGGACTTCTGCAATGATTAATTTAGTGTAGGTCATATATTTTATTACCTGTAATGGCCAAATTTCGTTTAGGGCAGATCATCCCTGTGGGATGGAGCTGAAAGGGTACTGCTATTGTGGTCAGGAAATATAAGCTACGTCATTAGCTAATCATGTCTGCTGACGGTCCACTGCTGTACTTATATTGTACTTGTATTAGTAACTCCACCAACTGCAAATACCTATAGGTCGTATTGAACGAGCATGACAGTCACATCAATTTATACTCATATCGCTGTTCAGACATGGTTACTGATTGAAGATCAGAGAGATTGTACTACGCGAAGTGGCTTCGCTGCGGATGCCAGTGTTTTCATGCTGTCAATTGACATTGATGTAGTTTAACAAGATCCTGCTGGCACAGGAATATTTTTGCCTAAAAGGAGGACCTAAACACGCGATTTAAACTGTAAATGTATTTTAAGTAAATAAATATTTTGATTTTTGAACTATAAGCGGTCTGACAATATTTAAAATTTTATTAAAATTAGTTATAATGGATATTTATCACCATAAAACATATAATTTTAAATAAATAAACATTTAAATGATCCAAAACTATATCTAAAGAATATTTATTTAAAAATGTTCCGTAAACAACCCGTGACGTAGTTTGTATGTAAAAACTGCTTTTTGTCTTTCTTTCTTTCTTTGTTCTATCTATCTATAACTTCACGCCAAATCCCTTCCGGGATAGGCAGAGAGAACCGAGCGCCACTTGACTAGAACCTTACATATCTCACTCGCTTCTTTAATATTCATTGCTCTTCTCATGCACGCTCGCCGGTTTCTAGGGCTCCTTTTTTTTACACAACCTGATGACAGTCCACCTGATGTAAAGCAGTTACCGAAGCCTATTAACGCGTGTAATATATTGAGTATCACTCAGGCGATGCCTCCTCTGCTGCTTACACAGCAACTCCTTAGGAGTTTACTGGTGACCTCACTCTCACTCAGGAACACAACAACCCTCTAGGGAGTTGTTATTTGCCTGCGGTTTTCTGTGAGGTGGAGGTACTCGTACTTCCCCAGACGGGCTGCTTTGATGCGCCCTACCTCTCTTAAAACATCCAGACCAAGACAAACAGACATGTTCATGCTCACAAATGTTTGTCGTGTGTGGGAATCGAACCCACGAGCGTTGGTGTCAAAGACGCATCTTTCACGACTGAGCCACCGAGCTCGTCATAACCTTCTGTCATAAGCTCCTGACATTACCTTCTGATAGAACACGACTAATATGGTCATGGTAGGTAGTATTGGTCTTCCTCGGTTCCTACATCCTTCCACTTTTGCATTGTATATCTGCTTCATCATTATTTCATCCTGCAGTCTTTTTCCATGTCCGAACCAATGGAGCATGCCTCTTCCTCTTTCAGACCAACTCTGTTTCTAACACCATCATTGCGAATTGTGACCAGTGTTTGCAGTTCAGATGGTGTTTCTGCACATAACACGGCATCCAGTTTAATACGAACCCAGAAAAGTCTAGGCCCTACCAAACAGTAATCTCTTACACCAGTGGTTAAGCGAGAGGAGAGTACGACACCTACACCAGCATTGGCATGATCATCCTGGTCTACCCCAGACCACCGGGCCATCAACCCATCGGGCAGATCATAGGTGTCGCTCCCCTTGCGCTTAGTCTCTGTCACATACAAAGCATCTAAGCGTCTCTCATTCATTACGTCCATCTTATCATTCAATCCACTTCTCACATTCCACGAGCCAATGCAGCACTCGGCTCCCCTCGTCCCGTCGGAATTGGCGCTGCGTGGTGGGAGGCGCCTTGCCACCGCCGCATGCAGCTATATTCGCACCGACGGGGGCGGATCGGTGCGTGTCGCCTCCGGGGGACGTAATAAATCGAAATCCGCATGTCGATGCGCTCTTGGTCCATAATTCTGATTAATTGGCAGGGGTCGCGAACGAGCACGCTTCTCACGCACTTGATCCCCTATATATGTCATATATACCTATATAGTGGGTTCCCCTATATATTACTGTACTCTTCCATCAATTCCAAAAAATATATAGGAATTTCTTGAAGATAAAAACATGTAGAGGAGATATTGATTTATTTGTTTACTATTCCTTTTTTAGTAAATATAGTTAATGTCAAATTTAGCTTTTATGATTATTATGATTAGCAGGATGAAAGAATGACGAAGCAGATATACAATGCAAAAGTGGAAGGATGTAGGAGCCGAGGAAGGCCAAGACTTACCTATCATGATCAAATTGGTCGTGTTCTATCAGAAGGTGATGTCAGGAGCCCTAGAAACCGGCGAGCGTGCATGAAAAGAGCAATGAATGTGAAAGAAGTGAGGTATGTAAGGATCGAGTCACGTGGCGCTCGGTTCTTTCTGC
This sequence comes from Pyralis farinalis, assembly GCA_947507595.1. Classification (NCBI taxonomy): domain Eukaryota; kingdom Metazoa; phylum Arthropoda; class Insecta; order Lepidoptera; family Pyralidae; genus Pyralis; species Pyralis farinalis. The sequence continues at coordinate 8,641,949 of OX382270.1, forward strand.
CTACCCCGTAAGGGATTTGGCGTGAAGTTATAGATAGCTTTTATTACTAATTGATTATTTGTACGCTTAACAGCAGGGCATAGTGACACTAATGCATAAATTATAACAACATATTTTTATTTTACCTATGTTCCATAAATAAAGAATTAATAATAATTATTATTAACTTAGTCATAGACAAGTGATTAAACTTACAGAGACAACAAATCCAACTTCTCTATATTTCAATATTTCTATAATATTTACCAGATTTGTTGTCAAGCACCTAATGTAAGTACATTTGTTGACTGATGATTTTTGAATGTTAGAAAGAAACCAAACCTATAAGTAAGTTAACACATCAATCTTTCACGACAGTTACGGAGAAAAAATAAATAATGCTACACAGTATTGCCCCGAGCCTATTATATTAAATAAAAAGGTGTCAGAGCCACTTGTGCCCTCGAATCAATCACCGCCGGCTCAAGAGAAATACAATAAGACAAACTTTTTAACTTCTGTTTATGTAAGTGGCTATGAACTAGTTTGATTGAAGACCCAAACATGTTAAAGAACCCTTGCTAACTCTAGGTCTCTGGAAATAATACGATATAAATAGTAGACATTTCAATTATTCTGAACTGATTCTGAAGACCCTTTAAGTGTCATTGTTTATCTGAGAGGGGTCCTCACGCATCTAAGTTTGTTTGTATTGGAGTTTTGATTATTCCTTAAAAGCGGTGGTGGTAAGAATCATGTATTTCGTGTAATATTAGCCCTTTATCAATGATTCGGTGTAGTTTTGCTCTTATTACGTGCGGCAGAACAGCACAAGGGTCAAACAGTCTAGCTTGACGTGCCGTAGTGTGTACGTAGTATATACTATTTGTCACACTGACTTTGTAAGGATAAACTGAACTGCAAACGTACCTATTTATATCTAACTAGTAAAAAGTTTAAAGTGAACAAAAACATTACATATTATATACACATTAACAATATTAATCGACAGTATTTGACAGTTTTATTGTAATAATTAATGAGTATAACTAACAATTCCAATTTCTCTGTCTACCCCACAGGGACTTAGATTGAAGATGTATATAGATAGACTAACTAATTGTACAAATATTGTACCTATCTATACATATAAATAAAATTGAAGTGTCTGTCTGTGATTTCAAAATAAAGCCTTTATCTTAAGTAATATTATTATTTTCACGTTACCAAAGCCTAAATATGCATTTTTATCTGTATGTCTGTCTGTTTGTTTGTCCGGGCTAATCTTCGAAATGGCTGAACCGATTTACCGGGACTTTCACTGGTAGCTAGAGGACTGTTCAGAGCAGAATATAGGCTACTTTATATCCCGTAAATATTTAGGGTTCCTGCGTAAAAAATGAAAAACTGTTAAAATAAGGGGGAAATATCTTCCCCTTCGGGGGACTTTGCAATTTTATTTTTATTATTTTCACAGAATACGAATTTTTTGTAACATAAAATAACTACGCATTTTTATACGCATTTATAAATAAAATACATATACGTTGCCTTCTATTGACCTTTACAGGAGGCAACGTATATGTATATATACGTTGCCTCCTGTAAAGGTCAATAGATGGCGCTGTACGAAAATTGAATCGCTCTATGATTGCATCTACGACCCTGAACTTTGTATTTTTTTTTAAACAGAAACAATTGTTTTCTAGGCTGTGGCGCCTCACGCCCGCCTCTCTAGTCCGGTGACGTAGTGACAGCCCACTCGGGGCTAACTACATAGTCAGGTCAAAAAAAAAAAAAAAAAAAAAACAGAAACAATTTCATGTCTACAGAGAAATAAGGGGTTCTAAAAGCCAAATCTCACGCTTGCGAAGCCGCGGGCTTCTGTTAGTATATAATATTTGATAGATAGAGACAAACTAAGAGCATCCTCCTCACGATGTTTTCGTTCACCACCGAGTAATTGATATATGGAAGGCATACAAGCATACGGCACACCTGATGTAAAGCGGGTACCGTAGCCTATTAACGTTTTTATATATTAAGTATCACTCGCGCGATGCCTCCTCTGCTGCTTACACAGCAACTCCTTGGGAGCTTACTGGTGACCTCACTCAAACGCAGGAACACAACAACCCTCTAGGAAGTTGTTATTTTGCTGCGGCTTTCTGTGAGCTGGAGGTTCTTCCTCAGATGGGCTGCTTTGATGCGCCCTACCTCTCTTAAATATGATAATTACAAACATGCACACATAAATACGTGAATTTAATGGCACACGTTTACACCGAGATTCGAACCTGGGACCAGGCGGTTAATAGGCTGGTTCTTCATCCATTGGACTAACACTACTCCTTATTTAGTGTTACAAATAAGGACCACAAATATTGCTAAAACAAAAAATGGGCATTTATTTTTATCGTAAAATAAACTTCAAGACATCCGTAAAGAAAATAAGATTAGGGAGAACCTTTGAGAGTTTTGCGTAGAAGCAATTCGTAAAGGGCCAAGTGCCTTCAACAAGTTCCAGTCTCGTTAACTTACAAACTTTAAAGGAGACATGAGAAGCTTGTTACGCAATAATTCGCTATCTAACCACTCTTGATTCATTCTGGAAAATATCTGTGTACATAAAAGAAGGAACATATATCTCTATAAACGGACTAATAGCTGGGTCTAGAAGTAATGGGCGGCGGCACAGCGGCGGTTTGAGCATCTGTAGCAATAAGATACAATATTAACGTTGTACAGGTATCAGTTAAGAAGAGGGTTTACAAGGGATACCGGATAATATTCGGACAAAGTTGCCTTTAAAGCCCTCAGGGGCGGGAAAAGCGGGTGAGTAACCCTTCACACAAAAAGCCGACGCAAACCGGCACGTTGCGATCGCTGTTCTGTAACAAGTTGCATACAAACACGAATGTTACAAAAAATCCCGTCCCGCATCGCTGCCATTTTCCCGTTTTCCCGCCTTTATGGGTTCAGACTTTTAGTATCTGAATAGGTACAAAAATATTGTATTATACCTACGTCACGATTTTAATTTTTAAAATGATACTTCTCCCTCTGCTTCGCGTTATCCCGTTTCCTAATCCATAAAGATTGCGGGGTCCGCTGCCTAAGTCTAAAGATTTGGCGAAGATACCGAATTTTTACATAGAGCGACTGCCGACAGACCACCACAATTAAGAGGGAAAACCCAAACCAGATCTTTCTTTGGTTAGGTCACACATCTTTCGTAATTTCATGGATGTCCGCCGAGCAAGTGATAAATATGTATATAATTCCGAAAACACGAATGTAGCGCCGGGATTCGAACCGTGGACCGGTTGGTCAATTGGCCGTTTCCTTATCGCTGCTCACAATAATTATATTTTTTAAAATGATACACATTGGACAACATTGGAAGCTTTCAGTGTTTTCTAGCATCAATTCTTTTTTTTCCCTCTTATGGCAATATGTCCAACAATTCTTCCGTAGTAGGTACGTATCGTTTTGTTTTCTGTCGCATTGATTCGACATTATATAGTTTTGTCAGGGAGTTTTGTCACATAGGAAAGTGAGCACGGCACATTTCATTACGATAAAGGGGTTCTTAATTTCTGTCAAGTTTCGAGATGAGGGTTCCAGTCGCTCTACTTTATTTTATTTAATACTATATATACATTTAAGTTACACGCTAAAAACGTTTAAAGTAACGTACGCACGTGAAAGTACGTTTTTGTACATGGTTAAAGTTAGTATACGTGGTAACAAGAATGTAAATTTAAATAAAAGCGAAGGACATAAAAAATCTATTATGCACCTTTTAACTATCACATTTACAGCTTAAACCAACCGTACATGTACGTGGTGCACCCTACCTAAATGTGGATACACCGAATTTTTAACCGGTATTTCCTGACTTTAACATGAAACATTTAAGAATGTAGGCGTGAAGGCCTCCTCTTGATTTTTGTAGCTTTCTTTCCTATCTTTGGTTTTTCGTATCCATGAAAGTGGCGTGAAGAAATATTACGCTACATATACCCGTATTAAATGCGTCAAACAAAACTATTGTGGCAATTGATCGAGAACTTGAATGCAATTTTATTACATACATGCATATGTATATCTTCACGTCTGTCTCCCATTGGGGTAGGCAGAGACTATGGAACGCCAGTGGCACCGATCCACATACCTCTCTCCTCTCTTCCACACTCGTCAACCACTTCACGCGTGTTCTTCGGTTTCGCGTGATTTTGATTCGGCTATCATCGATAATCGATCATATTTATTCAAATAAAAATGCATTAAAACCTTGAAGAAAAACAAAAAGGGGCCAATTAGTCGGACTCACTCCGACGGCTCCATATTCAGGACGTTCCTTGTACATTTGTGCATTTAACTGTATACTTTTATCACTCACAAGGAAAAGGAAGATGATTAAGAAAAACATGTAATTTCAAGTTTTGCCGAGATTTTCGCTACAGTTTTCTTTCTAACAATATGTCGTTAAAAGTACACGTATTAGATGTACCTACTTTAACAACATATTATTTTATATATGCAAAATGTACCTATATTACGTGTAAATTAGTATTTTTTTGTAAGTAATTTTGATATACTAAATAAACACACAAGTAATGTTTACCAGAGGGAGACTTTGTACAAAGTGGTCTGCGTGGGTACCTCAGTCTCATCTATTTCTACCGCCATGCAGTTATATTTATATAGCTGTGCTCCAGTATTCTATTAAAATTTCCTGCACTGCTACGGCACTGCAACTACGCTGCAACTGTGCGAATCCTGCAAATGAACAACTATACCCCTGTCGTGTTATCATATTTCAATCTAACAAATTGGATTTTTACTAAATGTTGACTCCTGTAGTTGCCGACGTGAAGATATTTCTAACTGAAAAGAAGCTTTACTTAATCATATATTCCCACAACTTTCAAAATAAAATAAATCACCGCTTCAGAACATTAATTTCTCTTCGCAAAAGTTGCTTGACACTAACGTTAGCAAAACTGCAGATAAACTCATCCAAAACTTCTGTCACCGCTATACAAATATCAAAACAATTTAACAGAATACGATTATATTGCAGGAAACGTGCAGGTGCAGTGCAGATTTTTTAACAGTATAGCGAGTCATTTACTGCAGCGTTGCTGCAACGCCGCTGCTGTCAGATCGCTTAACAGAATAACGAAACGTCAAAATGTACACATTTTGACACACGCCGCGCAGCAGTGCAGTTGCAGTTATTTAGCAGAATTGGCCTACTGGGTACTGTGACGAAACAGCCTTAGGTCACAAGATTGGCAGCGCCCGAGTAACATCCCCGTGGTGTTGCTAGCGTCAATAGGCTGCGGTGACCGCTTACCATCTAATGCGGGCCACATGCTTGTTTGCCAATTTAGTTGTATAAAAAAAACAAAAGAATGATTAGAAATACATTTTTTGTAGGTACGTATATTTTGTATTGCGTTAACTAAAATACTAACGCAAAAGTAACATTTCTATTTTTTATGTGACAATTCGATATCGTCCTCCTGCTACTGCGCATGAGGCGTTGCTGCATTGGTAGTGGGAATACACACGATGACAGGAATCATTTCACATCAGGCTATTGGAATACTTATTTGTCTCTTGACGTTGTATAAAATAATTGAAGCAATACACATGGCGCTTATGGTTTAAATGCAGAGACTTGTTAAGTGGTCTAAGTTTAAATGGCGTATAAACAAATAAATAACGCGTCTGTTTGTTATATCAAAATAAGAGTTTTTTTGCTAAATACATATGAATGTGTATACATCGTCAGTATCGTGAATACAACACATATGCCAAAAATGTTTGTCTGTCTGTCTGTTCTGGCTAATGTCCAGGTCGGCAGGACTGATTTTGACGGGATATTCGCTGGCAGATAACTGATGTTACAAGGAGTAACGTGAGGTACTTTCATTTTAGAAAAAAAATATAGGATTCCTCGGGAACGAATCTAGTCCAATTCTACGCGGAAGAAGTGAGGCCTCTGGAAGAAAAATGAAAATCACAGGAATTCTTGTAAAAGTACAAACATAATTATGAAAAGGAAGCTTGAGACCGTGACGAGACGGTGATGGTTAGGTTAGTCGATATTTTGAAACGCTGTGCCTCTGAATTTTAAAAATGGCTTCCATTGGATCTTGGAGATTTAAAAGTCAACTTAAAAGTTAAACGGAAGTGGAACTAACATTTACTCAGTTTAAAGTTATGGCAGTATCGAGAATGTTAAACTTCAATATCAGACTGGTTAACACTTGCAAGTAACTATTATAACAACTCATAACTGTAGTGGTGTGGAGTAGTTTTGATGAACTCAGTTCCGCAGTGGTTAATGACGCTGTTTTGTCACCAGGGCTCGTTGGTTCCATACTCACTCAAGACAAACATTGGTGTGCATTAACACATCTGTTTGTCTTGTATGGGTGTTTGCGAGGTAGGGCGCGTCAAAGAACCTCGTCTGGGGAAGTACCTCCACCTCACAGAACCATAGCCATATAACAACTTCCTGGATGGTTGTTGTGTTCCTGCGAGTGAGCGAGGTTTCCAGTAAACATCTAAGGTTTTGCTGTGTTAGCAGCAGAGGTGGCATCACGCGAGCGATACTTAATGTACCTATTGCAAGCGTTTACAAGCTTCTACTAGCAAATATAAAATTATACGATGATTTGGTGTTTTGTTTAAGGTGTCTGCCATGCAATTATCTAAGCGACTCGTAATGGCTGTGTGCGTCGCTGTGATCACAGATGTCACAGCTTTGACATCGTCTACTGCGATCACAGCTTTTTATTTGGTATTCTACAAGGCTGTAAGCGTACGCGAGGCTGTTTGCCTTGTAGAACTCCAATTCCAAACGCAGCCTTGCGGCGCTAGTGTCGCACATCCATGAAAAGCGACACTAAGGAATTGCAATTTTGTGTTCAAGGCTATAACAGCCGATGTTTCCGAGGATGTAAGGATGTTTGCTCTTACAGAATTGCGTGGCTTAAACAAAAACGCAAATTAAAATTGCAAGTCACTTTTTTCTATTCACTCTTTTTTCATATTTACGAGTCACTAAAAACCACTGGTCTGATTAAAGTAATAATTAGACTAAGATACATCCTACTAATATTATAAATACGAAAGTTTGTATGTATGGATGGATGTTTGTTGCTCTGGCACGCGTGAACGGCTGAACGGATTTGAATGAAATTTGATACGTAGATAGATTATGATCTGGATTAACACAAGGCTACGTTATTTGACTCCACGCGGGCGGCAGCTAGTCTACTATAAAATTAAGCATTTTTTGGCAATATACACATCTACATCAATACATACATTACATGTATACACACACACAGCCAATCTATCAAAACATGTATTGGCCGACTTGGCCTTGAAACATATAAAGATATCAACAAAATTTGAATTTAGACTTTTGGGGAAAATTCCCCTAAACTTACTTACGGGATGTAAAAAAGGAATAAAAAACAATTTTTTACAAAAAATAGGTGCATGTAACAAAAAAGTAAGGCAGTCATGGGGACTGCCGACAGAAGTATGAACCTCACCTGAAACCTCAGGGTCACACCACATCCATATAACAACTACTTGGAGGATTGTTGTGTTCCTGCGAGTCTTTGAGGTTACAAGTAATCTCCTAAGAAGTTGATACGTTGACAGCAAGGGTGGCGACGCGAGAACGGTACTTCCTATATTGCAAGTGTTCATAGGCTACGGTAACCACTTTATATCTGATGAGCCGTATGCTTGTGTGCCTTACGACATTGTATAAAAAAATATTAAGGCACTGAGCACCTGTGATTTAGCTTGTTTTGTCGATAAAATTTTTCGTTTAAGCCTCGTCGAGGTTCTATTCAAGGTTCCATGTCTTCAGACAAATGCCACAATGCCGGCCAAACAATTGTTGCTAGATCTGTGCCACCAACAACAAAGGCGAGTCATGACATCGATAGTAAGTAATGAAATAACTTGGAAATGTCAGAGCTTGCCGGCAAGGCTGGTCTAGTTCGGGCTCGCTCCCACTCCCGCGCAACGGTACTCGCGTCTCGGCAGTCGGCGCCTGCTGCGCCCGCGAACGCTCCGAGGTCTCTGCCCTCCTCCGGCGAACCTGCACGCGTCACTGCGCCCGCGCACAACACATTCCTTAACACAAAAACTTCGATTTCCAACTGTCTTCGTGCAACGAAAATTTGAAACACGAATTTCTTAATCGCGATAACTCTCAGTGCCGAAGTTCTGTAAAACTTTTAATGTGACCCATTACGGCACGCAGCGGTGTGTAAGAGAACTTTTATCAATACAGCCTTTTACAAGCTCTCAACTCTTCGGGAGTTAAATGTGATTTGTGAAATGTTCCGAATTATGGAGATTGTATGTTTGCATATCGACGAGGTGATTTTTTATCGTGCTTGAGCGCTAAAGTGGAAGTTTGTGTGAATTACTGAAGGAGAAATATTTTGCACGAAACAGCGTCAAAGGTAAGTTGAAAACCGGTGTTTTGAATTTTAAACAGGCACTTTTCAATATGAATAAACGCTTCAGGCTCTCGCTGAAATGCGTTTTCTGTAGAATACATTTGTTTAAATTTCATAAATGTTAACGAAACTACGATTGTAGTGTTTAAGACATTGATTAAATGAATGTATTGCCCCAAAATATAACAGATCCCCAAAAATTATTAAGTACATCATATATACGGACAAATTTAAAGACCATCCGTTTTAATAATATCTATATTACTCATCAATACCAACCAATAAGTGTTTAGTACACCGAAAAGTATATTTTCTAAACAAAAAACATTTCGTGATGAGGAAAACATTTTATTTTATTTTTGTATTACAACTCTTGCCTACCTATTGAATAAAAAAGAATAGGTATAATTTATACCATTTTCGTGATTATCTCAAATGATAATAGTTACATAGTTTAGTTGTTTTTAAATATTTGATATTACTTAAATGTAAGTATTCACGATAGGTAGGGCACATCATAAAAGCTTATCTACAGAAGTACCTCCACCAAACAAAAAACTACAGCTTATTAACAACTCACTGGAAGGATGTCGTATGAGGTTACCGGCGAGATTCTAAGGAGCTATGGTAGCCACTTTATATCAAGTGGCCGTAAGCTTGCATGTCTGCCTACGTTGTATAAAAAATGGAAGTACGAATAAGGTGTGCATATTTTTAAGAAATGTAGGAAAAGATGGCGCGGTCTATGGCTAGCGTGTTCACCATCGTTTTGCTTGACTGGAATCGTATTGTGGCCATCTTGAAATCTCAAAGTTAATAAATTTATAAACTCTTCATCAACGTGGTTCTAATTTAGAATAATCCAACAAATACAAAACATATTCATATACAACCTATTCAACACTACTCCGGTAGGCTTATTGATTTGGTTGATTGACAGACATCGCACAGTCTAAACTGTGGTTATTTTGTTCATGGTCGAAAACAGGGATTTTCAAAGTGCTTTGACCCCAAGGGATCGATATCAGTTTCCCAGGGGTCGACATAAACGAAAACTGATTTAGGGGGGTCGACGAGGTCTAAAAAGCAGCCCATATTAATTAACACAAATTCTCATTTGAAACTTTCATGATACTGTATAAGTTGTGTTACGTGTACCAACTTGTTAAAAGAATGACTTATATTTTAGTATGAAGCATCATTGTTGCACTTTAAAAAAAGAACTAGAGATAGGATTTTTAAAGTCATTTGGCTATCTATGGGTGTCTGAGTTATAAGTTTATTTTGGAAAAGGGGTCTCTTGCCCAAAATAGTTTGGGATTCCCTGGTCTAAACCCACTAAGTAGCTGGAACTTGAAATTTTGAAAGTAAATATCTTATACTGTGTATATAGTAGGGGCGTAAAAATATAGATTTTTTAAATATCTTGGGAACGGGTTAAAGTCGCCCCTATCGTCTAGTGAATCATATGAACAGCAGTGTAAAGGAGCGGACATAAATTACTAATCAGATGCGTCGGGTGAATGAGCCGGACAGTTCGTTTTAGATGAATAATCATGGTAGCCATGTTGTATATACTATATCAACAGTGCTTTTCATCAAGTAGTACCTATATGCAGCGGCGGCCTTAGGGGGTGGCGAACAGGGCAATCGCCCGGGGCCTCGCTCTTACAGGGGCCTCGCGCAACAACCCGAATTTTAAAAAATATAGATTTTTTTAACTATATTTTTTTAAATATAGATTTTTTTAACTAAGTATATTTTTTTTATTTAAAACTTGATTTTGATCCTTAATTACTTATTAAGGTTATAACATAACGGTAAATTAAAAGTAAGTTAGTCAACTAATTCATTCATTCAAAACACACGCGTTCACAAATTGGCTCGATAATTATCGAGAAAATGGTTTCAGTCACCCCTTGTAACAGCGAGAGAAATAGCCGAGGAAAATGATATTGACAGACAGTTCAAAGAAGTCGGAAGACGACGTAATATCTATGACAGTAGGAGAATCATGTGATATTGATGGACATGATTGTACGAAGAACTGAATATGTTCATCCGTGTGTATGAAGGCAACGACGACATTATCTCGGTGCTGAAATACATAATAGAAAAAAAAATACTGAAGTTTACCCCACTATCGAAATAGTCCTGAGAATTATTGCTACCTGTTACAGTTGCGTCCGCTGAATGGAGTTGTTCGAGGCTTAAAATGATTAAAATATATTTGAGGAATTCGATGACACAAGATCGGCTTTCATCCCTTGCTATTCTTCAATCGAAAATGATGTATGTAATTCTTTAGATTATTGTGGTTTAATTAAAGATTAAAGATAGTCTTAGGAAAATCCGCAAGCATCAATTTTAAAATTTATCATCTTTGTATTTGTTAATTTTGTATATCTTTCAATGTAAAATAATTTAAAACTCAAATTTTATTTATTTGTACAACTTTAGCACTTTGCCTCAAACATGACAAATACCTAAACCAAACAACCAGACCTACTTTCACATCACATACTTTTCACGAAGGACAAAGGGCCTCGCAAAGACCTGCCGCCCGGAGCCTCGCAATGGGTAAGGCCGCCTCTGCCTATATGCTAGTAGTACTTACCCATATTTTTGACGAGCTCGATGGCGCAGTCGTGAATGACGCGACTTTGACACCAACGCTAGTGGGTTCGATACCCACACTAAACAAACATTTGTGTGCATGAAAATCTCTGTTTACCTTGATCTGGATATTTTAAGACCGGTAGGTCGCATTAAAGCAGCCCGTCTGGGGAAGTACCTCCACCTAACAGAAAACCGCGGGCAGATAACAACTCTCAAGAGGGTTGTTGTGTTCCTGCGTGTGAGTTGCTGTGTTAGCAGCAGAGGAGGCACGGCAGTGATGCTTAATGTATTACAAGTGTTCATTAGTGACAGTAACCGCTTTACAATAGGTGAGCCATATGATTGTATGCTTATCGACGATTTATAAAAAAATATATGCGTATTGCATACAGCTCAACATGTCACTTATCGTCATCTTCAGAATCGAATTCAAGCTCACCTTGTAAATGGCCATATTGTTGCTTCGAAGTCAGAAATTCTAGAACAACCTATTTGCCCCCCTACTTACCAGCTGGTTACGTGAATGATCACTGTGAGCCTTGTTAAATCGATAATACACTGAAGATAACTCATACTTCTGCTTGGACAAGATTAGAGCAGCTCTTGACCGAGTGAAAAACTCTCGATAAAGACGGAATTAAAATACAATTGTTGAATTTTTTACAGGGTCAGCAAAACACGAGTGCCCCTGATTATTACTTTTTGTTATTATCATCCATCACGAGACTGTATGCTTGTTTGGCGTCTTAGTCCTATAAAAAAGCTGAAGGGATTGAAGGAAAGGCAACATCAGTTTTATTCCTTCATTCCAGTCTCGAGGACCAGCCATGCAATTCTGTAAGAGCAAACATCCTTACATCCTCGGATACATCGGCTGTTATAGCCTTGAACACAAAATTGCAATTCCTTAGTGTCGCTTTCATGGTTGTGCGACACAAGCGCCGCAAGGCTGCGTTTGGAATGGGAATTCTACAAGGCAAAGAGCCTCGCGTACGCTTACAGCCTTATAGAATACCAAATAAAAAGCCGTGATCGTAGTAGACGATGTCAAAGCTGTGACATCTGTGACCACAGCGACGCACACAACCATTACGAGTCGCTTAGAGAATTGCATGGCAGGTGTGTGGTCACATGGTTTATTAAAAAGGTGATAAAACCTTATTAAAAAGACTGGTCTCACTCCTGAGTCACTTGTACAAGTGTCTTTCAAGGGTTATCACGAACCATCTCCCCAATGGCGTGATGACTACTGCCGCCGTAACGGGCTTTGTATCATTAACGTGAACCAGTTTTATATGCATTGCGACAGATGGTTCAGAAAACTATTGTGTCCAAAGTGTCATTCTAGCTTTTATGGACTTGGTAAAGCATTCGATTCGTTCGAAGCCTGATCTGTTTGCAAATCTTTCGCTTTATAATGAACTTTCGAGGCCTGGAATGACTTATGACAGGACAAAAGGCATGTACAATGAGATCGTCATCCTTAGCCCGATTATCGTCGAGAACGCTGTGTTGCTGTGATTCATGTCTGTTTCTACAAGCAATACAGCTTGGCCCGGGTAATTTCAACAAAGGGATCTATGGTCGAGGTGTTAGCAATGCTTACTTTGACATCAAGGGTCTCGGTTTCGATTCCCGTGCAAGTTTGGATAAAAATTATCAAAAATCCTATATAAATTATCTTAGATGTACCGTCTAAAGTACGTACGAAATCCTCGGCGTCAGAGTCCGACTCACACTTGACTGGTCATGTTTTATCTTGCCAATTGTTAGGGCAATATGCCTGAACATTGTTTCTAATAGGTCAGTACACACAGCGACACCTCAAGCTAGACTGTTCGACATTTGTACCGTTCTTATGTACGCAATAAGAGTAAAAATGGCGCTGCAAGTGTCTAACATGACTTGTCGCCGTGTGTACACAAGACGTATCGTAATTCGTTCAATTTCATTCGTAATTTAATTTTAATACAGTGTTTGCACGCGAATAAATTATCTCAACATTATTATTGTTCATTTTATTACAATGAAGTTAAATAAAGTTAATGTAACCACAACTTTGTTTCAATATGAAGCCGGTTTGGTTACAAGGTATATCTTCATTACAAGAAATACAAGTTAAACATATGTTGCCAAAAGCTTTAATGTAAAAGGTAAAGAAGTACTCGTAGCTTCTAGAAATATTCTGTTTTTGCCCAGTATATGACTTCAAAATAAATCGGTTTTAATTTCAAGTTTTATCTAAGCATGAAAATCCTGACCAAATTAGTAGTGTTGTATCAGAAGCTGATGTCAGGAGTTTTAGAAACCGGCGAGCGTGCATAAGAAGAGCTGTGAATTTGACGAATCAAGTGAGGTGTGTAAGGTTTGGGTCAGTATGAATCAGGCGCGAACACAGCTGGCAATTTTATTATGTGTGCGTACAGGTATTACCTCAATGTATCTATGGACCCGTGTTGTAAAACCTGTTGTCTGAAAATAAAATTATTTGTTTGAATAACTCATCAAAAACAAATTTTAGATTTCGCATTTTATGAACTTTCTGCTATGTGATTGCGATACCAAAAATTTCATTAAATTAAATTCTTCTCGGTCAAACTAGTTATTATTATCTTGCTTCTTGGTATGTTAAATGGTTCTGAGAGTAGGTAGCGTTAGACATAACACAGTGAAAGTTTTGTTATAATAATGTACTTGTAATTAACGCTGGCAAACAAGCATACGGCAATATAAAAGAAAAAGAAACTGTTTTTCTTTATGGTCATTCCATCAAGCCAATATGCCTACAGTATTTTTTCGTTTGATGGAATGAATATACGATAAACAAGTTTGATCGTTTGATAAGTACGAGTATGTATATGGAAGAAAGGAGTTTGATGGCGTCGCGGCGTCGTTGCGCTTATCAGTCTAATCAGACACACAGGTTAAGCAACGTACTACCGTAGCCTGTCTACAGGGCTTTTCTACGCACGTTAAGCCATCGTTAGCGGCTGTTGTTAAAAAGATATTGTCGTTAGTTAATTCTGAGGTCTTCGGGCGGTTTCCCCACTTGAGAAGCATATGAGTATGCTCTAAACCTCTCTTCGGTTAAAGAGAGGCTCAACCCGGGTGATCTGACCCAGCAGTGGGACGTGTAGTGAGTGAGTGATATAATTTTAGATGTTTACAGTAGCTATACTGTTATCTCTGTCGCACCAAAATGTCTTTCGTACAATAAAAGAAATGCATAATGAAGTACTGTATTCACCTTCGGACGGGAACACCTCGATACCGGCTAATACCTTGTGATTCGACGCTTCAAAAAGCTGAGAAAAGTGTCGAGTATTGTGAGCTGGCACACAGTATTGAGCCCTTAAGTTAAACTTTAATTGAACTCCCCACCGAGGTTTTCTCTAGGGATTACAGTATTAGGTTCCTCAAGAAAGGCGTGAAAAGATTCTTACAGGGCCGGTACTTAATACACTAGTGTTGCAAGTATCCGTAGGCTACAGTAACTGATTGCCACCTTAGCGGTACACAAAAAAAAAAAAAACTGACTTTGCCTCCCTTTGTGAATTCTACAGATGGTATACTCGTAACTAAGAGTGAATCACGCTTGTTATTGGCAGTGCGATTGCAACTCTTATTTTGTACGGCATAGGAACGGTACAAAGGTCAAAGTGTTAAGTGACCTTTGTACCGTTTGACATTTAGCTGTACCGTTGAGTTCTGAGGAGTTGTTCGATATGATGCTCAGAGCTTCCTTCACACTTCTTCCTGTGAAATTTCCTTCTGGGAACGGTTAGATTTATGGAATGAACTCCTTGTCGAGTTTTCTCCAATGACTTTTCATGAAATTCTTCAAAAAGAGCGTGAAGTGGTTTTCATAGAGTCGGCAAAGCATGAGTGATGATGTTCCAAGTGTCCATAGGTTACGGTAACTGCTTATAATGTAATGGACCTTAGTGGTACAAAAAATAGGTAAGTACATGACAACACATGTATAATTCGTCGCTTCAAATATTTCCCACCGACTTCCATCGAATAAGAACAACGACCTAAAGATATAAGTTACTGTTATTTTCATATTTGCTTTAAAAATTAAGGTCAAAACAATTTCCTTCTGTAATTTCTTTAAATACACGTGACAAAATTGAATTGCTCAAAATATACTTTATTGCAAAGGCGGGAAAGTAGAAATTTGGTTTAGGAGTTGTCAGGAAATCTACACATTTATCTACGTAATGGGCAATACGTTGAGACGGCGTTGTGTCTGAGAATTTCTCGCGACACTAAGTAAAAGTTTTATGTGATTAGATTTCTTAGTCCTCGCGAGAGTATGAAATATTACACGGGCGAGATGGCAGATGAAAAGTGTTCGATGCACCTAACGTTACACGGTAGTTTACCTTTTCTATTCTTTTTTTTTCAATCCTACGTCGCGACGCAAACAAGAACACGGCTCACCTGATGTAATGTAGCTACCGTAGTCTATTAACGTCTATAATATATTAAGTATCACTCGCGCGATGCCTCCTCTGCTGCTTACACAGTAACGCCTTAGGAGCTTATTAATGACTTACACGCAGGAACACAAAAACCCTCCTGGGAGTTCTTATTTGGTTGCGGTTTTCTGTAAGGCGGAGGTACTTCCCCAGACTTGCTTTGATGCGCCCCACCTCTTTTCAAATATCCAAGACAAACAGACATGTACACAAATGTTTGTTTAGTGTGGGAATGAAAACCACTAGCGTTGGTGTTAAAGTCACGTCATTCACGACTGAACCGCCGAGCTCGCTGTCATTCGCTTTCTTCTATTAATTGCCGGTTGACGTGGATGACCATCGCGTGGTACAATAGACTACCTATATAATTTTATACAGTAGTCCAAGGCCTTATAATGACCATTCGATAGTCGGTGCTTCGCTGTTTAGTGAATATGCCTATTTATCTTTTTTTTTATACAACTTGGAAAGGCATACAAGTATATGGCACAGCTGATGTAAACCTTGCAATACATTCAGTAGCATTAGTGCATCTCTGCTCACTCACACGCCGGAACACAACAACCCCCAGCGAGTTGTTATTTTTCTGCGGGTTTTTGTGAGGTGGAGGTACATCCCCAGAGCGGCTGCTATGATGCGCCCTATCTCTCTTAAAACACCCAGACCAAGACAAACAGACATGTTCTGGCACACAAATGTTTGTCCTGTGTGGAAATCGAATCCACTAGCGTTGGCGTTATTAACCACTGCGTTACCGAGCTCGTCAAAATCTCTCTTGTTCTCAAAGTAAGCATTTCATTGTTAATGTGGTCGGTGGAAATCGCATGTTACTCAATTTTATAGGTAAACTTAAAAACCTACATACCTAAATAAACAAAAACATTCAAATTGTGAGAATACGTGGAATATATTTATATGTTTTTACTCGTTCAAAGGAACAAGAAAAATGTGCAACTCCATGTATACCTATGGATAAACTTAAAAACCAAACATTACCTGTCTGTAACTTCACGCCAAATCCCTTGCGGGGTACGCAGAGAAAATCGAACGCCACTTGACTCGATCCTTATACACCTCACTCGCTTCTTTAACATTCATTGCTCTTCTCACCTTCTGATAGAACACGACCAATTTGGTCATGGTAGTAAGTCTTGGCCTTCCTCGACTCCAACATCCCTCCACTTTTGCATTGTCATATCTGTTTCGTCATTCTTTCTGCATTTTTTCTTATATCTTAAACTTTATCTAAATACAAAATTTAATCCAAATCATTAGATTAATTTATGAGCTACTCGAAATATCTTCATATATATATATATATATATATATATATATATATATATATATATATATATATATATATATATATATATATATATATATATATATATATATATATATATATATATATATGTATATATGTATATATATATATGTATATATACACACAAGAATTGTAGGTGCTTTTAAAGTAATAAGACGTCACATGCTACGGAATATGGGTTATATTTATTGTAAGTTAAAGGGTTTTACAATAAAACACATCACTATTTTATACAAAATACAAAATATATAATAAGTAGGTAAAATATAGCGTATTCAATGATCATTGATCACATAATGTTAGTGAGATATTTAATCAAAATGTCAAACTTCGCTTCTCGTAGGTATTGCTTCAAGAACTAGACCAAACTAGCAGAGTAATTGGTGGAGCTATTGGTTTACTTAATGACTTGCTTTATGAAATTAATCAATGGTATGTTCCCGTGTAACTTTCGCCATCGTCCCCGAAACAGGGATATAATGACGAAATAAATATGTTGTACACTAAAGAGCTAGTACCTAGGGCCATTAAACTACAAAAAAAACAGCGAAAGCAAGAAGACACTGCGAGAAATTAATAATAAGTAGGTATCAGGTAATACAAATAACTATCATATTCTATTATTTCCTCACAGTGGATCAATAACACTGTTGAATAAACATTCGTTTACAACTACTGGTATTTAAGTACAACACAACGCTCTGTTCTAACCACTGAGCTTACGGTACAATTGTTAATAATTTATTGCTAATAACAGTTAATACTTCAACGAGTCTAAAGAGTCGTAAGCAGCTGAAAATTCTATCGATCTATCAAGCCCCGCCAATTAGAGACACCGTTAAAATTGATTGCACTTACTGTAATTGCGCACATATTTTACTTACATTCCAATGTCAATACATTTACTAAAACTTTGGATTTATAGTTACTCATAGTAACTGAAAATAATCTTTGCCCGTTCGTTGATACGGATCAAAACTGCTTAACAAAAACCCTGCGTTAATGTTGTAGAGGAATACATTATATGCGGGGAAATGTGCACAGTTAAGTAGGCCACACAATATATACTTTGCTTCTAAGTGGATTCTTGATGGTTATGTTGAAGAAGAAGCTTTTTAGAACGGACAGGTGCATTTTGATGGTAATATGAACTTTAATAGCAGTAGAAGGTTACGTGAAGATTATTTGTAATGCTGTAACCACCTTCCTTTCGTTTTTCGTTACAACGTCGGGAGACAAATGAGCATAAGAGCCATCTGATGTAATCACTTTACACTAGACCGCTTATTTGTAGTTCGCAGGTCCAACACAACAACCCTTCAGTGTCTTGTTATTTGCCTGCAGTTTTCTGTGAGGTGGAAATACTTTCCCAGTCGGGCTGCTTTAATGCGTTCTACCTCTGGTGTTAGATTAGATGCTGTGTTAGCAGCAGAGGTGGCATCGCGCGAGTGATACTTAATGTATTACAAGCGTTCATAGGCTACGGTACCCGCTTTACACCAGGTGGACCGAATGCCTCCCGACATTGTATATAATAACCATATATAATAACCAAAAACAAAAATTAAGAAATTGGGAATAATTTCTACAGCTCCATGTTTACATTACAAAGGGGTTCACCGCTGAAGTTTTAGTTTTTGAATAGGTATATGTAAAACTTTATTGTACAACAGAGAACATAATATTATCTAGGTTTATGATTAAGGGAGAATTGAATTGTATAATGGCGGACTTATTTCATTAGGGATCTCTTATCCCACCAGGGAGTATTTTATCGGAGTCAGCTTCGGTCGCCGCCATTTCCATTTCCATCATATAGTTGCAAGAAATAGGTAACAGTGTATAAAATCGACAAGAAATAGTAATGTAAATAATGGAATTTTTAAATAATTGATATTGTAAAAATTCAAGTGTGTAAATTACTCCACTTCCTTTAATATATATAAAGATTAAATATGTATTTATATGACAGGCCCCTTGGGGTAGGTTAAGAGAACCGAGCGCCATAAGAAGCGGTCCTTACATACCTCACTCGCTTCTTTAACATTCATTGCTCTTTCCATGCCCGTTCGTCGGTTTCTAGAACTCTTGACGTCACCTTCTGATTAAACACGACCAATTTGCCTTTGTTAGGTGAGTCTTGTTATTTCTCGGCTCTACTTCCTTCCACTTTCGCATTGTATATATGTTATATCATTCTTTCATCCTGCATCCTTTCTACATGTCAGAACCAACGGAGCATGCCTTTTCTGATCTTAACACCGACGCTTTCTTTCAGCCCAACTCTCTTTCTTACGTCATCATTACGGACGCGGTCAGCAAGCGTTACGCCACAAATTTTGCGCAGTGCTCTCATCTCAAACGCATTTAATCTACTTTCAATATTATAGTGATCATAAATAAAGTGTCTGTTTGGATGTATATACGGTATATATATCAAAATGAATATTTTTACCACTTTTGTCTGTCTGTCTCTTTGTTCCGGCTAATCTCTGAAACGGCTGGACCGATTTTGACGGGGCTTTCACTGGCAGGTAGCTGATGTAATAAGGAGTAACTTAGGCTACTTTAATTTTAGAAATTTTATTTATTTCTATTAATATAAATAAATAATATTTTTTTAAAGCTAATGCTTTGCCGCCAATGTTAATGTGAATTACATTAGTTATAATATAATTAAAATACTTCTCATTTATTTTTGAACATTTATTATTCTTAATTAATTTTTACTACTCATTTTGTCTTCATAAAAAACAGAATTTATACCACCTAATAAGTTAACACACCATTTATTGATTCTGAGGCGGTACGAAGTTCGCCGGGGCAGCTAGTATGTATATAAAACTGAAAACATGAGTTTAGTTGTATATGTCAGGATTGAACCGGGAAGTTACTAAGACGGTTCTTTATCCACTGGGCTTTCATTGCTCTTTTTATATATTCTCTATTTTGGGTTATTTTCATCGATTATTAGGTAGTACTGAAGAACAAGTTATTTAATTAAAAGTGGAAAACGGACGAAAACTGTGAAGTCAACGACATTAATGGCTAAAGCAATTTAATGTAAATTGCTGACAACTTCAATGAAGCCAATTTCACTTTTATAATCAAAAGTTTTTATTTACAACATTAATTACCTACCTACTTCGGCATTCACTATCTAAAGTTCATTGTACCCAATCTTAAAATTGATGCGAGTACTAAATAAAGCCGAACCTAACGTTAAGGCATTATCATCGAGTTTCCTTTTGTTAACTTTTGGTAGGGAACGGGAGTTGCAAGAAAGTTGTTAAGGTTTGTTAGGTTGAGTAACTTTGTGCCTTATTAACTAGATTTTTCTAAATATAACCTGTGAGATTTCGCTAACACTGGCCCACCCTGGCTAAATCTAAAAGTGTACTAAAACAGTATAACAAAATGGCGATAGGCCATACATATTTTAAATCGAAACGTAGCATATACTGTATTTACCTATACATGCATATTTTCACGCTAGGTCCTTTGCGGGGTCGCTAGGTCCTTTGCGGGGTAGGCACAGATAACGAAGCGCCATAAGACGCGGTGCTTACAAACCCAACTCGCTTCTTTAACATGCATAATTAATTTCATGCACGCTCGGCAGTTCCTAGGGCTCCTAACACCTTGTGATAAAACACGACCAATTTGGTCATGGTATATGAGTCTTGATCTTCCTGTACTCCACATCCTTCCATTTTCACATATCTGATTTCTTATTCTTCCATCCTGCATTCTTTCTACATGTCCGTATCAACGGAGCATGCCATTTCTTATCTTAATACCATCACTCTCTTTCGGACCAACTTTCTTTTTTACATCATCATTGCGAACGTGTACAGCAAGCTTTAGGGTCACAAATTTTACGCAATGCTCGCATTTCTATCGCATTTATTCTACTTTCATTCTCTCTCTGACATGCTCAGCTTACACTACTAAATAACATCTAAAATACAACAAAACAGTTACTGAGTGCGATCATAATTTAAACTGAAACATAGCTTATGCTACTCTACAATACATGAATCAGGTAAATTACATTATCAGGAAAACTAGACCATTTTTGAAGTAAAACTTCTTTACTCACGCTTGACTTGGGGAGTAAGCTGGTGAATGCGTGACGAGAGCGTTACGAAAAGTGTGATCGGGCGAGGTGAACGGAAGTTGAGAGGGAGATATAAGTTCGTGAAGATAGAAAGAGAGAGAGTTACGTTTCGTATATTACTGTAGGGGCAAGAGAGATAGGTGCGAGCACACATTTCCTTTCTCTCATAGCGAGTTAAGTTTTGTATATCTAAGACACAGTGCAGGCCTATTGTCTGTATCACACTATGGAGCTAAAGAAGTTTTACTACAGTCGTGTGGTCTAAAGCACACTCGTTTTTGTTTCAGATTTCTTCGAAATATAATTTCTTGGGCGTGCTAGGGTTTCCAAACGATGTTTTCCTTCACCGTCGAGCATGATAATTACAAATTGTACTATGTATATTGATTATTACCATTTAAAAAAATGGATATAAACAATTTTTCTCTAATATCATCATCATCATATCAGCCGAAGGACGACCACTGCTGTACGTAGGCCTCTCCCTTCTTCAGTAATTAGTTCTCTAATATATATGTATGTCTTCTGTCAAGAACCGAATGCCACATCCGCGATGCCTTGTGAAAATTATGAACAATGGTGGAATTTATAATACTTTTATATTTATAATTCATGAATGGACGAGACCGGACCGACCAGTTCCGCTTTTTAATCGTCACTAGTCTTAATGCATAGTAGCACACTTTTTAACAATAAAGATGTACGCGTTTCCGGAGCATAGATGTAATGATAGAAAACTACAGCATTCAAGCTGTGTTAGGATTACAATGATATTTAAACGTATTCTTTACAGAAATACTGATCAGGGGTGAGTTGGGGTTCGGGAACTGAGGATACAAGTCGTAACTGTGTTCTTCTTGGCATGAAAGATTTTTTCTGTCAATTCAAAAACAAATTTAACATTGAAATTGACATAAATATTCTCCCATATATTGGTTTAGGTCAAAGTCAATGCTCCAAAGGTTAAGTGTAACTATAAATTGTACTAGTAGAATTAATGCGGTCGACATGAGAGCATTGCGCAAAATTTGTGGCATAACGCTTGCTGACCGCGTTCGTAATGATGATGTAAGAAAGAGAGTTGGTCTGAAAGATAATGTCGGTGTTAAGGTAAGTAAAGGCATGCTTCGTTGGTTCGAACATGTAGAAAGAATGCAGGATGAAAGAATGACGAAACAGATACACAATGCGAAAGTGGAAGGAGCCGAGGCAGACCAAGACTAACCTACCTTGACTAAATTGATCTTGTTTTATCAGGTGTTATCAGGTGTCCTAGGAAAGGAAAAGGAAAGAGCTATGAATGGTAAGAAGCGAGTGAAATGTGTAAGGAACGCGTATTATGGCGCTCGGTTCTATCTGCCTACCTCGCAAGGGATCTAGCGTGAAGATATACATATATATACAAATGGTTTATTTTAGCACCTTTTCTTTTACTTTGTGCAATCTCGTTTCTTGATATCTCGTTACGTCAATAGAAAGTAATAAGGTTTTGAATGTAATTGAGAAGTGTAAATTATATGTCTAAACTCTAAACACATACACAGCATAAACGAGAGTACCTATTTAATCATTGAATTGAATTATAAGATTGATTGTTTTACAATTCTAAGGAACCGCAGGCGTTAGTATTGGGTTTAATTATTAACTTGATGCCTCCATGCGTACCTACCGTAAAAAATGGTCTTAACTGACAGACAAACACACACACAGCAAGACAAATATATAGACGGGGAACGAAATGATCCTAAAGCATTCCGTTTTATTACCGTTTGCCGTACGGAAAACTAAAAATAAAATTTGACTCCATACAAGTCACAGTCGCTGTTTGTTACAGTACAAAGATGTATGTATGTGACTCGATGTGAAGGAAGTCGATTTCTGACTTCTGTTACGTGATTTTCAAGCACTATCTTAGTTCTATCTATTTATCTATAACTTCACACCAATCCCCATGCGGGGTAGGCAGAAAGTCCGCCACAAAACGCCATTCTCGCTCGCTTCTTTATTTTTCTTAGCTCTTCTCATGCACGCTCACATGTTTCTAAGGTCCTGACATCGCCTTCTGATAAAACAATTGAACAATTTAGTTGCGGTAAGGGAATTGACCTGCCTCGGCTCCTACATCCTTCCCCTTTCGTATTGTAGCTGTTTCATTATTCTTATCCCGTATTCTTTAACAACTCATTGAAAGGATGTTGTGAACTTGCGAGTGACAGATGTTAGATTCTGAAGAATTTTTGTGTTGAATTGCAAACGTTTATAGAATTTTTTATACAACGTCAGCAGGCATATAATCATACAGACCACGGCTACGAACGCTTGCAATACATTAAGTAAAATTCGCGCTGCTGCTAACACAAAAACTCCTTGTGACCTTATTGGTAACCTCACTCACTCGCAGGAACACAACAATCCACTAGGGAGTTGTTATTTGGTTGCGTTTTCTGTCAGACGGTGGTATTTCCCCAGACGGGCTACTTTAATAATACTTTAATATCTCTTTGAAAAACACACAGACAAATACTAACAGACATGTTCATATTGTTCATATAAACAAATGTTTGTCAAAAATGTGTGGAAATTGAACCCACGAGGTTTGGTGTTAAAGTAGCGTTACTACTAACTACTGCGCTACCGAGCACCGCCGAGGCTATGGTAAACTATACATCAGTTGGATCATATGGTTATTTGCGTCTCGACATTGTACAAAAAATCTTCACAAATCACAGAGCGCAGTTGCTAATGAGAAAGCAACACTTTGACTCAATTATAAGTAAGTTTATATGACTACGTATACGTTTTAATTAATTAAATATGTATATAAATAGCGTTATTATGAATTCAAATTACTTCTATACGTAACCAAAGCTGAGTATTAACTTACATAACAAAGAAGTGCATAAAATGAGCATTAGAATAGCTTATTTTAAATCGTTCTATTTCGTGCGTTCACGTTTGTGACTTATTTTAAATCGTTTGCATACGTAAATTAAGTAGAGATGGTTTATTTCAGTATAGTGCTCTTCCGTTAATCATGCTTGGAACTCTTTTTTTATACACCGTAGGCATACAAGCATGTAGCTCATCTGATAGATAGCCTACAAACTCTTGCAAAATATGGGAAATGCAAAGCGCGAGCAAAACAATTTACCACCCCATTTTATGGAGCGTACCGATAACCTCGCATACCGGCAAGGACACAATAATCTTCTAGGGAGTTGTTATTTGGTTGCGGTTTTCTGTGAGGAGGAGGCATTTCCCCATTCAGGGTTCTTTGACACGCCTTATATCTTTTAAAAATACCCAAACCAAGACAAGCACACATGATCATGCACGCAAATGTTTGTCATGTATGGAATTCAAACCCTTGGTGTAAAAGTCGCAATGCTAACAACCCCATATTATTATTCACTATTATTTTACATACTAACACGTCGTTGGTGTTACAATATACCTTATTGTAATACCAACGACTATACATCATTAAAATAGCAACACTAGCATGTATCGATAATAGGGTACTTAAATTTATTTTAATGGCAACACCGGAATACAGTGTAGTAGTGGGATGGCTCTAATGGGGAGAAGGATAAACAATTTAAGACCATTGAGGTTTTCATTTCGTTTGCTTGTATAACTTCCTGACATTGTGTAAAAAATATAAACGTGTATCTGTAAAACCTAGTTGTAAACAACCTATCTAATGACAAATAAACAACCCGCCTGTTGGAAGTCGGTGAGTAGCCTACAGGGTAGCGTTTAGGAGTTCTCTCGAGCACGTTGGCACCCCAGTTGCAAATATAGCAACTAATCAGCTTCCTGATGGGGTTACATACCTGGGGGGATATAATATAGTAGCAGGAAGTTCTAACAACCGGGTAGTGGTCTTCTGCAAGTCAGAGGTGTTTGCCAAATTAATTGGCTATGAATATAGTTGCCCCCTCCCTGTATTTCGCTGGAGCTTTAAGCCTGACACAAACGTAGCTATAATATATCGTAAAATAACATGCTAGCGCGCTATTAATATATGGCGCAAGGTCAGTGCTTATCTTGTTTCATTTCTTTTGTACAAATTCGGGAGGCATAAAAGCATAAAAGAATTGTATGCCTTTATGCCTAATGTAAATCGGTAACCATAGCCAATGAACGCTTACAAAACATCCAGTATAACTCGCGCGATGCCACCTCCGCTAGTAACAGGTCCTTGGGAGCTTACTGGTAACTTCACGCACGAAAACAACAACCCTCTAGGGAGTTGTTATGTGGCTTCAGTGTATTCCATAAATACAGAGTAAGACGGCATATTATCTTATGATATACTAGCTATGCCCGCGACTTCGTCCGCGTGGAATAGTTATTTTTTTATTATTTATTTATATTAATGAAAATAAATAAAATTTCTAAAACAAAAGTAGCCTAAGTTACTCCTTATTACATCAGATAGCGACACACACACACATAGTGAAAGTCCCGTCAAAATCGGCCCAGCCCTTTCTGAGATTACCCGGAACAAACAGACAGACAGACAAAAATTGTAAAAAAAAAATATTATGGTATATGTACCGTGTATACATCCATATGCAATTAGTAAAGCGGTTATTTTAATATTACACACAGACACTCCAATTTTATTTATCTGTATAGATTATAGCTACCTCTATGGTGGGCATTATTTTCGTTGCGGTTGGTTTATACCTTACGACTGTGAGACACGTTATACCCTAAACAATAGGCCAAGTGCGAATCGGACTTGGTCATAGAGTGCACCGTAGCACCATATATTATTTAACTCTACATCTTGTTTTAAAATAGTTGAACAGTATAGACCAGTGGATAAATAACCTTATAAGCCTATTGATCAACTGGTCCTGGGTTCGAATCCTAATATGGACCACTAAATACGTGATATCGTATTTATGCACATATTTAAATTTATCACATCCTCGGCGGTGAAGGAAAACATCGTGTGGAAGCCCAAGAAATTATATTTGGAAAGACGTGCGACCTATCTTAAGAAAATTCTGGTCTAGATTAGAGGTCTAATGGCAGTCGCTCCATGTAAAAATCTGTATCTTAGCCAAATCCTTAGGCCTAAGTGGCGGTCCCCGCCAATCATAACGCTAGGAATAAGGTTGTTTTAAAATAATTAAAATAAGTGCGTGAAACATTTTCACTCTTCTTTATTTTTGGTACCATTTAGTTTTTAACGTAATAATTTTTTTATTATTTGTTGGCAGTCATAGTAAACATACTCTGTTAAAACATAAAGTATCTCCTATAAGGTTCAAACACATAGACGGACAGCTAACGGAGTTTTATAATAGATATTTTGCTAAAATATTTCAAAATGAATACATTTCATTTTTGAAATATTTTGGCAAATTTTCTAGTTACGTTCAAAGCTTGACCCCCGTCGTTCTCACTTCCCGTTATTCCCACGGTAGTGAGGTACACCATTAGGCTTACTAGCCCACTAGCTATTGTTGATGTTATTACTAACGCTCGCTTTATAATTTTCTTTGAAGTTGATGTATTGTTAAAGTGACAACTCTTTCATTCTGACATAAAAAACAGTGAGATAAAGAAAAAATAACGGTAGGAAACAAATGAAGAAATAGAAGTATGAAAGAAATGTGAGAAATATATTTTAATTAGGAATTCTAAGCAGAAAGATATTGATGTTCACATTTCTTCTTCGCGTTATCGGGTTTCCTAATACATTACAATTGGCGGGGTACGCTACCTAAGCCTAAGGATCTGGTGAAGATACTGATTTTTACTTGGAACGATTGTCGTCAGGCCTCCACAGTCTAGAAAGTAAATTAGACCTTTCTTAGGTTTTCACGACGTTTTCCTTCACCGCTGACCTAGCAATAATTACAATAATTACAAAAAATAATGTATATAAATCCGAAAACACGAAACAAGTAGTACATTTTTTTTTAATGTAGTTGTCAAAATGTCCCTATCGCGCCTGATGGAAATTTAATAAGAACCAGATGTGAGAACTGCCTTCACAGTGATTAGCGCTGTGCTGGCTGACCCCCCTTTGACGGCCCTGACATGTCAGCGATCGAACTAGGGACCAGTTGGTCAATGGGGCGGTTCTTTATCCACTGGGCCATCACTGCTCGATCAATGTTCACACTATTTGCTAAGTCGGCAACTTAATAGACAAGGACACATGGTTTGGGACAATAAGAGAAGTGTTAAAAATAAAAAAAAACGGGTTGCACTCCGGGAGTGCCGGCAGAAGTGAAAACATGAACATTAACGTTGTGCATTTTTGAATATTTTGGAATGGTTAGGGAATAATTTCGCACGAATTGGTTTATTTATCAGTATAAAAGTACTATCTCGAGTCATCAACAGTCACCATCCATGGATACGCGTAGCAGGCTGTGGTACAAACGTCAAACACACACGCACACTCGCGCAAGCGCCCTGCGCCGCTTCAATCAAACAGCGATGTTGATAAACTACATTGAACGAAACGCGTAACCGCCAACAATTTCATGGCGCTTACAACGTTTTGGTCGCGAGAAAATAATGCCCTATGAACGATCTAGCGCTTCATGTTTAGAGGTAACTAATGTTTTAGAGCTGCAGCGAACTTAAGTTCTAATTCTGACCAAAATCTTACGGTCAGGGTCACGTGTCCTGACGCGAGTTTAACATTTTTTAGTCACCCAAAAAGTGCACAATGCCGCTAAAGAAGTTTTCACTTCAAAAATTATTACACATTTTGACGAGCTCGGTGGCGTCGTGGACAATAACGCGACTTTGACACCAACACTCGTGGGTTCGTTTCCCATATAGGACAAACATTTGTGTGCATGAACATGTCTGTATGTCTTGGTGTGGGTGTCATTAAGAGAGGTAGCGCGTATCAAAGCAGCCCGTCTGGGGAAGTACCTCCACCTCATAGAAAACCGCGGCCAAATAACCAATCTCCCTGGAGGATTGTTGTGTTCCTGCGTGTGAATGAGGTCACCAGTAAGCTCCTGAGGAATTGTTGTGTTAGTAGCAAAGGTTGCATCGCGCGAGTGATACTTAATGTGTTGGCAGCATTCAAAGGCTACGGTATTCACTTCACATCAGGTAGACCCTATGCTTCTATGCCTCCGGGCATTGTATAAAAACACATGCTATAATATATTCGCTCTACACTGGTTCTAAAACATATCAAGTTGTTTCCAGTACCTGTCAGCATCCAAATAAGGGTATCATTTTGTGATCACAATATTCGCTTGATTGTTAATGCTGCGTGACTGTATATTGACTCGCGTTCGCGCTTACAGCTACCATATATGTTTGTCTGACCAGTGGTTAAAACTGTCGAAACTGTCTGACTACTGAGATAACATCTTCTAATAGTTACCCAAGTAAGATGCATATAATTTTGCTTTTATACTATAAATGTAACAGTCACAGTTTAAGGTTATTTAGCAGAGGCACGATATTATATATCTATCAATGGGTGACGTGCTCTCCAACATTATTCCGAATTAAATATAAAAAAAAAACGCTTTATACTTTAAGGATTTTGGGTAGCAGTTTATACATTTTTGCCACCTATTGCCCGTCAAAGCTACCATGAGCCAAACTTCATATTAGCCCCTCGTTCCTACCTGTGTTCCTTATTCCTAACTTTGAACTTTTATAAAATAACGAAGGTTTTGTACATCTATTTTAAATTACACAAGTTTCTTGCTCGTCCAGTACATGAATGCTGGTGTAATTACCCTGTAACACCAGGTAATTGAGCCTCGAGCCTCGGATAAGAATCTGTCCTGACTTTTATTTTTTCCTCGCATTCAACGTGACCAGAAAAATACTGTTGAAAGAAGAACCTCAATGCTACTTTGACTACACTGACTTGATTGATTTCCACATAGGACAAATATTTGTATTGATTAACATGTAGGTATGTATATAATTAATGTGCAATTTGATCTAACCTGGTTTGTGTGCTTTCGCCACCAATTAGTTCAAACAAAAAAATAATAACACTTCTTAATAAACTCTTAACTATTAGGCTTGTTTTTCATCTTAGTGGCATGTAACAATTTCATCTTCGTTTTATTTACAGATAAATTTTTCTTTATGAGACGTTCCATTGTTTATTCATGGATTATTCCGTTTTGGATTATTCTTTCAAAATAATTCCCGTGACGATTCTATGGCATTTTGGAGACGACGTTTTAATAAGTAAAAAGTAAGGAAATAAAAGTGAAAACCAGAACGCGACCAATAAGTGTCCCGCAATAAACCACAGAATGAAAATGACAATGTAAAGTATTTTAACTACAAATGCTGCTGTAAATGTCAAATTGATAACGAGTGCATTATAATAGTCCTAATCAGGGTAGTAAGAGCACAAAACCATGACAAACTTTATGGGATTTGATTATCTTCTTTTTCTGATTTTAATTCGAATGTATATTTGCTATTAGTATAAATAAAACAAATAAATAAATAGTGTGGTATATTTACATAGTAATTGTCGCGTGCTGTGCAGTTCCAGACAAGCAGTTCCAACAACTTGAGAGTTTTCTACCGAGAACTCTCAAGTTGTAGAAAGAACCTATAGATTAAAGCATGTGTTTCTCCGTAAAAGGCGTGAAGAGGTATTTACAGGGTCGGCAATCCATCCCTGATGCTGCAACTGTTCACAGGCTACGATAACTGCTTACCATTAGACACGTACGCTTGTTTTCTACCTTAGTGGTATAAAAGAAACAGTGCATTCTAGTTTTAAATTAAGCCATGCTTGTACGAGTATAATGAATACCAGATGACTAATGTAAAGGACTAACGTATGTTACGTCCTTTTTTATTGCAAAAATATATACATAGAATGTAAATATGGATGGATATTATGAATAAGCTTAGAGATCGATAATAGGAACATATAAAATAAGGCACTATCTATGCGTTCTTTTTAGGGTTCCTTACTTCAAAAAGGAAAAACGGAACCCTCAAACCCTCGGTTCGTCTGTCAAGACCCTTTCTCTCAGGGACGGGTGGAGCTATCAAGCTGAAATTAATATTTAACACTCAGGTCTGCAACCCTTTCGAGCAGTGAAAAAATCAAACTTCTAAGTTAACGTAATCAAAAGTTACGGCTGTTTATGCCTCGATAATACGCATATTTAGACACTCGCAAGGGAATCAAAACTTTAGAGGGTACTTCTCGGTGACCTAGAATCATGAAATTTGGTAAAAAACAATGTCATGCACAAGTAAAGGAAAAAAATCCAAAAACAGTAAAATTGTAGATACATCACAAAAAAAAATATTTATTTTGAGATATTTTTTTAAGGAACCCTCAGTGTAGCGAGTCGGACTCGCACTTGACGGCTTTTTTTTAATTGGCTTGTTACGAGTTGCGTCTGAGTTGAGATGCACTTATTAGATTTAGATACAAATATTTTTTTACATGTTGTACCACTGCTATCACTCACTATCTGCTATCACTCCTAGCTCTTCATATAAATTCGTGTTTATTTTGAAAACATCTTGCGATATTATCACTCGTATTTTCTCATTGTATTACTTACTTTCGAAGTCTCGCCTGACGTAATTTCCGAATTAGTGACCCGTGGTTTGGCAAAACACGCGTGAAAAGAGAGATTAGTAAATGAGGATAGTCGTGTAATTTGGATTTCTATGCTGCTTCTTTCCTCAAAACCTCGGAAATTTCCTCCTCAGTCTTTTACAAAAACCAGTTAGCTTTTTCCTTATTTTTATCACAGATTTGTAACGCCGCTGCAAATTGCGCCGTATCAAGAAAATCTCTTTTATTTTTTACTATTTTTTTACTTTTCTCTTGAAATAGCATCTTGTTGATTTATTCCTGACTATTTTCAAATAATATAATGTAATGTATTTATAAAATGATTTAACTTCAGTCTCGTTTCTTAAAACACTTGTTGAATAATATAGATATTATTAATCCTGATAAACTACACTTCATTACAAGACTTCAATAAGGTTAGGTAGTTTGGTCCGAAATGCACAGTTTTATACTTTTTGCGTATCTATTATGATTTGAATTAATTATATAATTTGAAACCGAAATGTACAACCATACATCTAACTAGCTAGATTCTATTTAAATGTACGGTTGTATAAATAAAAAATATAATATGTCATCAGAAAAATGAAAAATATCCTCCTTTTTAAGCAGGCCTGAAAATAAACCCTTTCGCTATTGCAAAATTACAAATAGTATAATTAAAGGTAAAATTGAAACTAATGAAGTAAGAAAAAGGTTTTTTGTCGAAAAAGAAGACATGTGTATTGGCGGGGAAAAGAAGCAAAGTAGGAAGGAAGGACACAGGGAAACAGATTAAAAATGAATAGAAGTATGAATAGTAGCAACAAAAAGATAACTGTAGGATTTAAGGATTTTAGGAATAGTGTGAGGATAAAGTATAAGAGTAAAGTTGGGAGGGAAATATGTCAAAAACCTATAAACGCAACAAAGTAGTAGCCACAACTAGTTTCTGTTAAATTCTGGCATGCAATGTAGGTGTATCATGAGCTAAGGTTGCACAACTATGCGAGATCTGTGAGATCGGCTTGTTTGAATCGTATGACCGTGACCCTTTGTCGTAATCAGCTGGAACGCGTTGATGTACTTTCCAAGACTTTAGACATTGTAATGTATCGCGTTGTCTGCTACGAGTAGTATCGCATAAGGTTCTTTATTCTCTATAGTTAATTTTTAGTATTGAAAATTTAAAAATCTCGATCGTTATTACGGCTTGAGCAGTCAGAACCCGTTATATACGTTTTCCCATACATTTCGCGGTCGTATTCGACCACCCGGGTTTCGAAGGGTTAAGTTACTTTACACTTCTTGTATTATTATTTATTTACTTTTTACTTACTTACAACTCATTTTACCATGCAACTTTTAATTCATTATATCAAAAAGCATGCGGCACGTAAATATTATAATAGGCATAAAATGTGACAGGTATTCTGGTCTTCTCTGGGTTGTGAAGGTCTGACGGCAGTCGCTCCATGTCAAAATCAGTGTCCTCGCCAAATTCTTAGGCTCAGGTAGAGGACCCCGGCAATTTTAATTGATTAGGAGACGGAATAACGCTATGAAGAAAATAACCCTTTTCTAAACATCAGCTACTGGTTAGCTCAAGCAGAGCTTCAAGTTTCTTGTCATAGACGATAGACTTCCATTCCGTAAAATCCTATATTTATAGCTCTCTATAGATCCCTGACCTATTTCAAATCTTTTACAGCGCAAGCGGCACGATTCTGGAATGCATTCCCAAAGGCGATGGCGCAATCACTTAGCTGTCATGGCGACGGTACGAGTAAATTATTAAAAACAAAAGAAAACCGGCCAAGTGCGAGTCGGACTCGCGCACGAAGGGTTCCGTACCATTATCTATAAAAACGGCAAAAACATCACGTTTGTTGTATGGGAATCCTCCTTAAATGTTTGTTTTATTTTAATTTAATTATTTATTTTTAAAGTGAATATATAACTAAATATTCCGTAAATATTTCAAGCGTTGCCGTTATGAATATCGAGCAAAAAAAAATCAGGTTTGTTGTATGGGAGCCCCCTTAAATATTTATTTTATTCTGTTTTTTAGTATTTGTTGTTATAGCGGCACCAGAAATACATCATCTGTGAAAATTTCAACTGTCTAAATATCACGGTTCATGAGATACAGCCTGGTGACAGACGGACGGACGGACGGACAGCGGAGTCTCAGTAATAGGGTCCGTTTTACCCTTTGGGTACGGAACCCTAAAAACTGCTTTAGACCGCTGATTCATAACAATTTTTTACGATAAAAAAATACAACGTCGCGAGGCACACAAACATACGACCCACTTGATGTAAAGCGTAATCGTAGCCTATGAATGCGCGTTTCCTGACGATGTTTTCCTTCACCGCCGATCAAGTGATGATTACAAATATGCACGTAAATCCGAAAACACGTATTAGTGGTACATGGCCAGGATTTTTCTATGTATAATAAGTATGTATTTACAAAAAAAAAATGAATTTACGTATGTTTATCAGTTGTCTAGTGCCCATAACACAAGCTTCGCTTACTTTGGGGCTAGATGGCGCTGTGTAATTTGTCCGATAATATTTATTATTTGTCTTATTTCACGGGTTTTAATCCCGGTCATTTGATAGGCGTGCGCGGGGATATAAATCCAACGCGTAGAGGCCCCTTCTAAAAGAATGATGTAATGTATTATACCAGCTGTGACCTGGTCTGAGGGATATCAATGGGAGGATATACCACGGAACAGGCCACAGCAGGTATTGGGACTATTTTTATTATTATTCGTAATGCTCTCGTGTACCTTTGTATTGCACGTAATTTGTGTATTACAGTCGTATTTCTTAACTTATTTACTTTGATATTGGCATACCGCTGAGAATCGTTTATGTAAATGGGGAATGTGACCTTTGCGTCATCTGCATTCAGCTTACGAATGAATACTGATGTAAATGCGGAGATATTGGCATTGGACTGCGAGAATAACCAGACACCTGCCAGAGGGTTACACATAATGTTCTGTAAACCTTTTGTTTTGGCACACCTTTTGTTCTCGCCAAACTGCTTCGGCATAAGGGTGGTTTAAAGTTTCGAGTTTTTTTAACTACAATGAAGAAGATTTTAATGCTGTACGTGCTAAGGTTAATGTATGTATGTATGTATATATGTATATATGTATGTATTGTATATGTATGTATGTATTATCAGTAGCCGAACCTGTCATAACCTATTCACGTGCTTTTTGAACCCTATACTGTAGTTACGTGGAAAAAAACCGACATTTTATAACCCAAATATAAAAGTCCTAAGAAAACCTCTCTGGAACCACACAGTACGCGACCATAGTGGTACCGTCGCAAGAGGAGTAATGATGAAATTCCATGGTGAATTGAGGAACAACTCCTCAACTTCGACCTCAACTACTCCTCCTCCTTGAGGAGTTGTAGGCATCAAATCTAATCAACTCTTTTAAACACAACTCATGAAAAATCGGTAGAATATGCAAACAGAGGCTCCGTTTAAATTTAAGGGCTTATAGCACAGTATATTGGCGTGTAATGGTCAACGACACTCACAGCGCGTCTCTGAACTGAATCACAAGGTCCAAACTGGTGTCAAGGTGCTCCTGTCGAAAGGTCTAAAGGACTACAGGACTCTATGCGGTTTGACTTGAAACGTAAATAGCCCCGAGGTAAAGTTTCACCTAGTTCCTTGCCCGTGTGGAATGGAGACTGCTTTTTCTCGTTGATTGCAGTCTAACTGTGCATTGCGCATATTCTTTTTTGCTTAGAAGAGCATATTCTCGTCTTATATAAAATCAGTAAAGACTTAAAGAGAATGAATAGTCATGAAGACCAGCGTTCATTTTAAATATCATTGTTTGTAGTCGTTCGTCCTTTCGTAACGTAATTGAAAAAAAAAGACGCTCAACTGATGACGTCATCTTGGTGTCATAGTTTATTATTATAAAAACAAGCTCCCAGAGGCAAGAGGTACTAAAAACTTGAAATTTAATACAGACAGGTACACTCGTAAACGATTTAAATACGGTATGCAATTCATAATTGCACCAGTCGACGGCAAAATCTTACGCTATTCTATGAAAAAAATGCATATTTGTTACGAAATAAAAACAAAATTATTACAAAAATAATTTGTGTAATAATTTTGTTTTTATTTCTTAACAAATACAAAAATTAAAAATTGCTTCCATTATTGTCTTAAAAAACACAACAATATTTCAATGAAATTAACAATCAACGTAATATCAAGTATCTATCTTATATAAGAAATTAACAACAACTTAACTCGAACTATAACTTCATGTAAACTAACGAACTATACTCGTATGTACTATTTCCGACTATATCCTATTCTCTGTGTCTAATATTGAGAATAATAGCATTAAGTCCGCCATTGTACATCTTTGTGCATAGAGTCTAATAAATAAATAGGAGTTAATCCCTACTACTTAGGATGGGATCCTATACAGGAAAGCTTTTAAACATGGTAAATATTGAATCATTTCATTTGGTACGAAATGCTTAATACCTTATACTGTGTTAGCCCAGTGGATAAAGACCGACCTGCTATCCAACGATTGGTGGTTCGTTTCCGGGTGTTGGCATGTATGACTAAATTAGTGTTTTCGTATTTATGTATATCTTCACCAGGTCCCTTGCGGGGTAGATAGAGAGAACCGAGCGCCATAAGACGCGGTCCTTACACACTTCACTCGCTTCTTTCACATTCATAGCTCTTTTCATGCACGCTCGCCGGTCCCTAAGGCCCTGACATCACCTTCTGATAAAACACGAACAATTTGGTCATGGTAGGTTAAAACATAAAAAAGAAAAGATAAAAATTCTTTATTTGCCATTGGGCCCTCGCGAGCACTTAGACACGTCTTACATTTTATGAAATATAATCATATTGTATCTTATTTAATTCTCGAATTTTACCTTTTTCCTTTTTTTAAATCTACTAGCAATTCGGAAATGCCGAAAATACTTGCCAATATAGGTCTCTTTTAAAATTGACAATTAGATATAACAAAAAAAAAATACATAAGCATATCGGTACAATAATGATATCAAATGGTTAAATTAAAGATTATTAAGGACAGGTAGTCTGTGCTGAATTATTTCCAGACATCTTTGTCAGTTACATATTCATCAATTCTATTCTAGCTCTTCTACAGAGAGTATTTTTAATGTGCTTTTTGAATACATTGTCAGGAAAGGATAGAACTGTTTTTAAGGCAACTTATTATAAAATCGAATACAATTTACCAGAAAAAATCTACCAGTCCAAGCAAGCCAATGTACCGGCATACACAACTTATTTCTACTTCTAAGTTTTTCACTGAAGTTTGAAAACGACTTAAAATTTTTACGGGCCTACATTATGTTTTCATAGATATATTGAGAAGTACCTATCAGTGAGGACATTTATTTCTTTGAACAGTTTCCTGAGGGATTATCTGGAGCCCATGTTATAAATAGAGCGAATGACTCTTTTTGTAAGATAAAAATTGTCTCAATGTCAGCCGCCGTTCTCCACAACAGTATACGATACGACATAATGCTGCGAAAGTAGATGAAATAGACTAAGTGCGAAGTAACCACATCCGTCAATTGCCTGATTCTCCTAACTGCATATGCAGCAGAGCTGAGCTTAATCTTGTACTTCTTCGGCTCCTACATCCTTCCACTTTAGCATTGTATATCTGTTTTGTCATTCTTACATCTTGCATTCTTTCTACATGTCGGAACCAACGGAGCATGCCTTTTCTTATCTTAACACCTTTTTAGGGATTTATGTAAATATCTGTAATTATTACTTGTTCAGTGGAGCAATCACCGTGAGAAAACCTGTTCAAGAAAGGTCTGTTTGGGTCGTGGAGATCTGACGGCAGTCGCTTCATATCAAAATCCTGATCCCACCAATACTAACGCAATAGGAAATGGGATAGTGCTAGAAAGAAGGACTAAATACGCCAGACTATCATTTGACAGCTCTATTTTCCAATATTTTTAATGAGTGATCCGTTAGAAACCGTAATTAGTAATCTGTTCTTGCACAACTTTCTATAATACACTTAGTTTCAGAACAAATTTACTGTTCCATCAGACTGGGGATTACTATGTAATCAGATTATTGTAATTCTGAATCGTGTGTATAATCAACGCTAATTAGATGGGCCGGTAATTTCATTGCTTAATGGAGCATTTGCTTGTATTACAATATGATAATGGAATTGGGAAAGTTGGCGTAAATTGTTATAACGTTGCAATGCCATATACTTAATATGAATAGCCATTATCCTTAGCTCTTGTTAGGCGGATGCAGGGATAATCAATGGAAAATTCACGCTACGCTTTGTTTTTATACAGCGCCAGGAGACAAGATGCCGCCCACCTGATGTAAAGCGGTTAACGAAGCCTATAAGCGCTTGTAATACATTAAGCATCACTCGTGCGATGTCACATCTGTTGTTAACTTTCTCTTATCTTTCATTTCCACCTTAGTCGTATAAAAAAAATACCTCTCTTAAAAACATTTAGAGCAAGGCAAACAGACATGTCCACACATACAAATGTTTGTCCTGTCCAAATCGAATCTACGAGCCTTGTAAAGTAGTGTTGTCAATTTTCATTCGTCGACACGATAGCGAAACGACTGTAGTCATTGGACTAATTTTCGCTTTATTTTATTGTAATATATTTAGCTTAGCTTATTTAGCTTTGGTAGGTAATATTTTATTTATTTATTTATTTATTATTAATATTAAGTGCTGTCAAAGCTTTTAGCTAAATATAGGACTATCATAACAAACAGAATAAAATTTTAAGGTAATCCCATGAAAAGCAACGCCTCTGCGTTCTAAAAATACATAAACGAAACCAAACACAGCCTACCTGCGTGGTGAGTTGAGTGTCGCAGATGCCATAATGTCGAAACTCCGGCGTTGCATAATTAATATGTTGTCATATTTAATTTTGCGAACACCTACATAAACCCTCTTTGACACTTTGTAGAACTTCGTCACAAATTCTTGTTTCACAATTTCGCACAAGAATGGAACTTTATTAAACAAGAGGTGAGGTAGTAACATCTTATCGTAGATTTTATCGCCTTATTCAGATTTAGTCAGTTGAGTCGGTATACTTAGATAAGTATTAGAGTTTTTGACGAGTTCGGTGGCGCAGTGGTTAACGCCCCTTCGACACCAACACTCATGGGTTCGACTACCACCCATGACAAACATTTGTGTGCATGAACATGTTTGTTTGTGTTGGTCTGGATGTTTTTAGGAGCGGTAAGGCGCATCAAAGCAAAGTAAAGGTAGTGAAGTAAAATCGCGGCAATATAACAACTCCCTGGAGGGATTCCCTATTGTGTTCCTGCGGGTGAGTGAGGTAACCAGTAAGCTTCTAAGGAATTATGTGTTGCGAGAGTGATACTTAATGTGTTGCCAGCGTTCACAGGCTACAGCAACCCCTTGCATATACAGCGTAGGCTGTATGCTTGCACGCTTCCGACATTGTATAAAAAAATTATGTACTAAATGCACGTTTTAAATAATAATGACCTCAAGTTTCTTTAAATTAAATTGTTACTATAATTGTAATGATGTATTGAAGACCTAATCACTTAGTCGATTTAGTTTTCAAATGTACTGGAAAAATTAGGCTAAATACCGATGATTATTAGATAAATTGTAATCTATTAATGACGGAGTCTCATTTCAAGAATATTTATTGTGTGTAGTTTTACATACCTAACTTTAGTAAACACTACGAAAATTAAATATTTATGAAATATTGCCACAGCGGTAGCGGAAAATCTTCCACCTAATTGACTGTAGCGGCAAGAGTCAAGACTTCTAAAAATTATATGTAGTGACAACTGTTCTAGAAGGTTATTGAATGAAAATTATGAAATGTTCTTGGGGGCCTGCATAAAGACATATTTGAATAAAAACGATATTTACGAGCCATTAATTCTGGATAATATAGTTAATGAACATGATTACTTACATTTATACTATAATATTTTTGCTGCCCAAAAATATTTAATACTAATATGTTTACATATAAATTTTCCTCCGTCTGTTATCCAATGTTAAGCTTAATATTTTTCTAACCGTTTGAAATCAAAGATTTAACAACCCACACCACCACTTTGTGGCCACATTTCCCTTTCGAGTCACGCGTTCTTCTATGCCGCATATCTACGCCGACATTAATGCCTTTTTTCATGCCTCTTTCATGCCTTCAGCAATTTAACCGCGAATACGTAAAGCGGCGTTTCCGATAATTCGCTCTTTTTCCGACGGTCATTATTGGATTTTCTTTCTCTGCTGCCTGAACGGGTTTTAAAAGACGAAAACGTGTGGAAGGGCTTAAATTATGTTACAGATCTCATTTGCAATGCCGTTTCGGCAAAATCGAATCTTCTACCATTATTTTAACGCCTCGTCTCTATGTACGAGTATAAAGTAGATGTCCCAATTACGTCGAATCCAATTCGAAATCAACTCGCTTAGTGCTGAGCTTTTAATTAAAATAATTAAAAATAAAGCTGTGATTTTATTGCTGGGGTCGTTCGCAATGTTGTTCAATTTTATATTATTGCTGTCTTGTTACTTTCGTCGACAGTTACCTGTATAAATTGAATTTGTCACTCGTTATTCGCAGCGATAAACATTGG
Source organism: Pyralis farinalis (assembly GCA_947507595.1). Lineage (NCBI taxonomy): Eukaryota > Metazoa > Arthropoda > Insecta > Lepidoptera > Pyralidae > Pyralis > Pyralis farinalis. The sequence continues at coordinate 8,681,257 of OX382270.1, forward strand.
AGCGTAATAATAATTGCACGTCATACTTTAAAAGACAACGTTACGCATTATTAATTGTGATTATGTCTGGCACTTTATTTTTTGTATTAATAATATTTGATCGGATAGGGTTACAAGTACCAGCGTCTAGATAATTACAAAACATGTTTTTATATTTTTATGTCACGTAGAATGGAACTGAACTGTCTGCAAGCCACGCCGGAAACAACACCATAAAGATGTAGAGCAGCGGTAGTGCTGTGGATAAAGACCCAGCCTATTATTCGACAGTCCCTGGTTCGAATTCTGGTGTCGGCATGTATCACTAAAAGGAAACCTGCACATCCAAGAAATTTCCAAAGGCGTACGACTTAACCTAAGGGAGTTCTGAATTTCCCTGTGGGTTGTGGTAGTCGCTCAAAATCAGTACCTTCGCCAAGTCCTTAGGCTTAGTATAGTATAGGCTTAGTATAGTAGATATTAGGCAGCGGTCTCCCAATTCTTATGGATTAGGAAACGGGATAGCGTTAGGAAGTAGAAAAAACTTTAAGGTACCTATTGTCATACGAATCCACAAAATGATTTAAGAGACTATCTCTGGGTTGAGTATACCCAAAATCTCAAAAAGAGGCTAATGACTAACCTGCTGATAGTGTAACTTTTTTAGAGACATATAGGAAATCTACGCTCAATACGCCAGTATAGGTTAGTCTAGGCGTGGAAAATCTAGGAAAACCGTTGGTAGATATATCCGCCAATATCTATAAAAAATGGACGAGTAGTGGATAGCACAGTGGTTAGCAATGCCACTTTAATACTACGACTCGCGGGTTCGATTCCCATACAAGGAACATTTTGTGTGCTTGAACATGTCTGTTTGTCTTGGTCTGAGTGTTTTCACGTGAAGTATGGCGCTCCAAAACAGCTCCACTGGGGAAGTATTTCACGGAAAAGTGCGTGCTGAATAACAATTCCCTGGAGAAAGGAGGCACATGGAGCAAAGAAGTTCCTGTGGTAAGTGCAGGGGTGGCAACGCGCGAGCAATATTTCCTATATAGCAAGTATTCATAGGCTATGAAGTATTTGTAGGTAACCACTTTACACTAGGTGGGCAAAATGCGTTGCAATGTTATACAAGAAAAGGTTTCTAGAAGATAATCTTCTTTTTATAAGGTCAGAAGGCATACAAGCATATAACCCACCTGATGTAAAGCGGTTACCGTAGCCTGGACCCTTGGAATACACTAAGTCTCACTCGCGCGATGCCACCTGTTACGCTAACACAGCAACTCTTTAGGAGCTTACCGATGACTTCACTCACACGCAGGAATACAGCAACCCTCCAGAGAATTGTTATTTGGCAGCTTTTTCTATGAGGCGGAGGTACTTCTCCAGTCTGACAGCTGCTTTGATGCGGCCTACAACCAGACCAAATCAAACATGTTCATGCACACAAAACTATGTCCGGTGTGGGAATTGTTATCAACCACTGCGCCACCGAGTTCGTCAGCTGATCAGCTGACCGAAGTTTCGGAGTTTTGACACTAATACTACTTAAAAAGTTACTGAACTTCATATTAGACATAACACTCACTGGCTCACCACCTTACAGTGTACACAAATGCTTATGTATACTGTAAGCTCTCTAAGTTTTCTACCTACTTACCTAACAACCTTATTTGAGAGATTATTGTGAAGGAAGACAAAGTTGTGGCCATACCGTAATTAAACTTTTTTATGTACCTAACTTGCTTTCAGTCGGAAGATTTTGTTATATAAAACCTATGTCGAGTGGCAACAAGTATACGATCCACTTCATGTGAAGCAGTTACTTATCCAGTAACCTATACATGTAATCTTTGTATAAGAACATCGAACTCATCGTTCCCGCTGCTGACTCACTCACATGAAAAAAATAATTTTGCAGCACTTCGGTTACACACATTCGGCATGCCTGATGGTAAGCAGTTACTGTAGCCTACGAACACTTGTAACACAAGGCGTGTCACCCGAACGTTGCTGATCCTAAAATCCTATTTAAATATTCCTTTTTTTCTTTTACTAATTGGCAGATTGCGGGCAATGTCGGTTTTGGTTCTTGTTACGAACCGTCATAACTTCCCTAAATTCATATGAAACCAATGGGAGACACTGTCGATTTCAGGATCTCCTTTTTTATTTTTTTTATACTACGTCGGGAGGCATGTGGTCTACCTGATGTAAAGCGGTTACCTACCGTAGCCAATGAACGTTAACAACACATTATTACTCGCGCGAAGCCACCTCTGGTGCTAATAGTTACTCATAAGGAGCTTACTGGTAACCTCACTCGCAGGAACTAAACGATCCTCGAGAGAGTTGTTATTTGACTGTGGTTTTCTGTCAGATGGACGTGCTTCCCCAGACGGGCTGCTTTGATGCACTCTACCTTTTTTGAAAATACCCTTACCAAGATAAACATAATAAGTTTTTTTTTTATACTACGTCGGGAGGCATACAAGTATACGGCCCACCTGATGTAAAGCGGGTACCGTAGCCTATTAACGGTTGTAATATATTAAGTATCACTCGCGCGATGGCTCCTCTGCTGCTTACACAGCAACTTCTTGGAAGCTTACTGGTGACCTCACTCACATGCAGGAATACAACAAGTCTCTAGGGAGTTGTTATTTGGCTGCGGTTTTCTGTGAGGTAGAGGTACTTCCCCAGACGGGCTGCTTTGATGCGTCCTTCCTCTCTTAAAATCATATGTGTGAATCAAACCCACGAGCGTTGGCGTTATTAACCACTACGCCATCGATTTCGTCTAACGTTTAAAGTGGCTTAACAACGATTGTGAGCTACTTAGACCCCAAAAAATTATGGAACCATAAAATTAAATTTGTTCTTGTTCACGCATCGGCGATGTTTATATCTTGAGACAATGGATTGCGAAATGCCCGCAGTGTTGACCTGCCTTCGTTTCCGTTTCAGTTCGATTCTACCATTACATAGAGCCGTTACCTAATAGTTACTTGGCTTTGTAGAAAAACTATACAGAGTGCAACAGAAATGATAGTCAAAAGGAAAGGAGAAACTTTATGAAACCAACGTCGAGTAGGAGAAAAAAATGGGTTCTCAAGAATATTCGATCTAGTTTTTATAGGGATTTTTTACCGCTATCATTTGAAAAGAGACATTAGAATGATTGCAGTGAAGTGAACGAGTAGTTTCACAGAGTCAGAAAACTATTTCTATCATTACTATACTATTTCCTAATTCATTAGGATTGGCGGAGTCCGCTACCCAAGCCTGGAGATTTGGCGAAGACATAGATTTTTACATGAAGCGACTGCCTTCAGACCTCCACAACCCAGAAGGACAACCAGATATCACACGTCACACGTCTTTCGAAATATAATTTCTTGGACGTGTGGGTTTCCTCACGAAGTTTTTCCTTCACCGCCGAGCAAGTGACAAATAAGTGCATAAATCCGAAAACTCGAATTTTACGAGCCCCTGCCAGGATTCGAACCGAGGACCAATCGGTCAATAGGCCGGCTCCTTATCCACTGAGCTATCACTGCTCTCCAAATAACATCGACCGTTGTATAATAAAAACTATTAAGTAACGTTATTAACAATAGCGGAATCGAAATAAACGAAGCACTTCCTTTCATCTCGACGCTTCGAGGCATTCTGCATTCAAAATGATTAATAATTATGTTTCAGATAGAGAATTTAACTCATTGTAAACTGGCATGATGAAGCCAAGTTTCTGTATTTTGAATAATGAAGATTGTCTGTAACATTTATGAAAATTGCCAGTTATGTTCAATGTTTTTGGTAAAAACATTATGAATTTTTACCACCAGAACGAACACTAGGATTACTGTTGATGGTGTAGTGTTGGAGCAAGTGGACGAGATTGTATGTCTTGGAAGAGATTTTATAGAGATGGAAGGTACACCGCTGATGTGGAGAGACAAATGTGTGCAGGGAACAGTGTAAATAGAGCGTTGGGTAAACTTCTTGGCCGAAATCTAAGCCAAAAGGCACTGCTCGCTGTACAAAACGGGGTGCTAATTCCAACGCTAACTTATGGAAGTGAAAGCTGGGTATGGCAGTGAGAGCATGAAAGTAGAAAAAAAATGGTCGAGATGTGAGCATGACTCAATATTTGTGGCATAGCGCTTGCTGACCGCGTTCGTAATGATGACATGAGATAGAGAGTTGGTCTGAACGAGTGTGTCGGTGTTGAGATAAGAAAAGGCATGCTCCGTTGGTTCGCACATGTAGAAATAATGACTAAACAGATATACAATGCGAAAGTCGAAGGAAATAGGAGCCGAGGAAGACCAAGACTAACCTACCATGACCAAATTGGTTGTGTTTTATCAGAAGGTGATATCAGGAGCCCTAGAAACCGGCGAGCATGGTGAGGACTATGAATGTTAAAGAAGCGAGTGTGGTGTGTAAGGACCGCATCTTATGGCGCTCGGTTCTCTCTGCCTACCACGCAAGCAACTTGGCATGAAGATATACATACATGAATTTTTTACTAGATTTTTTTATACAAAGTCAGGAGGTATACAAGCATATGGCCCAACAATAAAGCGGTTATCGCAGTCAATGAATGCTTTACAAACACATTAAGGATCATTCGCGTGATGCTACCTCTACTGCTAACATATCAACACCTTAAGAGCTTACTGCCAGTGGCGTGCACAGAGATTTTTGACAGGGTAGGCAGAATTTTTTTAAAGCTATTAACTTACCAAAAAATACAGAATGTTGATTTTGGTTACCCAATCTTGTGGAAATAATGATGTATGTGATCACTTGTTTTTTTTCACCGAAAGATAGTTTTGAAAACATTTATTTTCCCTACACACACCACATGAACAACTTTCGCAGTGAATATCATCATATTTATCAACTTTAAAACTTTAAAATCTTATTTCGTCTGCTACCAGTCAATCGATTCAAAACAAAAACAATGGCGGCCGTTTTAAAATCAAAATAAAATTGAACATCAATTTTATACGAAAAAAAGAAATGGCAATATCTTTCACTATAATTATATGCAGCAAACTACTTTTTAAAATAGTTACGTAGCAATGCTCGCGACAGTTCGGTGATTTACGTTATAGTTAAGCTGAAAAGACATTGTCTATACTTTGCGATTGTGTGCGTTATTTGTGTTATTTGGACAATGTAATTATAGGAATGCACACTACAGTATTTGTATAAACAACACGGCACACATACCTAAATTTAGACAGATATAGTTAGTGTCTCTGCCGTAAAAAGCTGCCAATGCGGCGCTAGTGTAGCGTAGCGCCTAGCTGCGATTTGAATATGACTAGCGATGACTTTAATAACTTACCGATACCGATAGATGGAGCTTTTAATTTTTTGTTTTTGATACGAAATATTAGTTAAAAACTATGTTTAAGAATGAAACATCGGATGATATTTATCAAATTGATAGGGTAGGCAATGTCTTTTTGCCTATATGGAGTGCACGCCACTGCTTACTGGTGACCACACTCACAACCAGGAACACTACAACCCTCTAGAGAGTATTTGGCTGGGGTTTTCTGCGAGGAGGAGATACTTCCGCAGACAAGCTGCTTTGATGCTGTCTGCCTCTCTTGACTCCCAATATACGTATTCCAAGTTTGTTTCTGGCCACTGGTAAATAGATATGAAATATGTGATAATTAACACATATAGATAGGTAATGTAGGTAATTACAGGTAGGCTCAGTATAAAAAAACTAAATACTTTTTGTAGAAAATTGCTAAAGGAGCTAAAGGATCATAGAGCATGAGAGCAGTTTCATATAGAATATAGGTTGAATATTTCGCATGGGAGGTAAGTGAAGATTAAAAGGTAATATTAGTATGATATTTGCAACTTTGATGTTGTCATTTCTTAGCAAGAAAGTTGTCTTTGTATGGGTGCAACATATATGTGTATATAGTACAGAGGACTTTATTCGTGATTGCAGGTACTAAACGGATCGAGATGAATCTTAACCGATTATTAAAGTCATATTATTTGTTACATAATTTAATAAATTATCAGACTAGATGTGAATCTTAAAACTCATTGTTTTGTCTAATTTTAGCTACTGATAGATATCCGAAAAGTGTATTATCAGGGTATAGAGTGTATTCTTAATACAATAGGTTTCCGTTTCATCCACTATTTAAGCTTAAGAATTTGGCCGAATTATTGGTTTTAGCATGAAGTGACTGCCGTCAGACCAGCACCAGTCGGTATATAGGCTGGTTATTTAGATATCCACTGGGCTATCACCGCTCATATCCAATGTGCTAGTTTACTGTAGTCTGCTTTAATGGGTTGTCCTCTGAATCTTCGCCTTATAAGGAAATTAATTGACAGAGAGCTGACTGAGGATTAAAACCAGTGTGTTTATTTTATAGATGCGACGTTAACCACTCCCCAACTCGTCATTTCTCAAAAGCTTTATTACACAGAGCATTGTTGTTTACCATAGTGACAGTTCGAGTACCAACTTTATCTTTCCGTATTCTAGTTTATGTGAACCTTTACCTTTCTGGCGATAGGCTCGTTGCACAGAAATATAACTACCTAATACTTGGAAGGCGCTTAATAGAAACGAAGTAACTCATTTCTCATACGGAAATATTGCTTTTGCTAGAGTAAAGTTAAATAGTAATAATTTATAATAGAAACATACCTATGATGCAGATAGGCAATTTTTGTCGTAGTCGGTTTTGATGGGTTTTAAACATCAATCACAGCATATTATATTATTAGTTTTTTGTAGTACTTTACGATCGAAAGCCCGTATGGTGATTTTATATAACGTAATATAGCCTGTAACTAGCGGAACAGCAACATGCTTCCACATATACCTCATTTATTTATGTACGACGAATTGTTGAAGACTATGTCATGACAGATGAACATACTATTACATACATACTGAATTTAGCATCGAGTAAAATGTAGGGAAATATAATAAGTAATTAATTTATGCAATGTACATCAGAAGTACATTGCATTATCACCGGCGATTGTAACGGTTTAATATAAATGATTTTCAAAAAAATAAGGGTAAGATATTGTATTCCAAAGTTTACTTTTTGAAATCAAAACTATGAAATAATAATAATATACAATATTGAGAATGTAAGACGTGTCTAAGTGCCCGTGAGGGTTTGAGGAAAAAAAATACTTACACACAAACCAGACTCAAAAGGAGCAGTTTAAAAAAAATAAAGCTCCATATTTCATGACACAATGACTAATATTCTAATTAATTGTATTTTCAAGTAGTTTGTCCCCCTCTCATATATTTTCTCCTTAACTTTGTCGCGATATTTATCGTACATATATGTAAATAAAATCGTATTTGTTTGTAAGAACTGTGATACGGTAAACCGAACAATATGAGCACAAGATGAACGTGACACACTAATCTTTAAAGTAAGCATTACTCATGCAAACAAGACGCTTTGTATGCCATGGACTTAAAAATGATCTATTTTACAATCCTTGCATAATACTATCATAGCGACCTGCAATCAAATATTGTAAAAGCAGATTACCTATGTGAATATTAAACAATATCGACCCTTAAATGATATATAGCTCAAAACTTGAGCAATAAAGCTAATTAAACTAAGCTCTTAAAAATTGTGCTGCTATGTGTGCATTAGATTTTCTTAAGTTACACTTAGGGACAAACGTTAGCCATATTCTGTAAACCTATTTCTAACTTTAACTTTGCTCTGATCTTAACGATACGTATGAAACCGGTTTTAAGTCATTTCGACACAACATAGAACAATGGGATTGGTGTCTTCATTGCAATAATGTGACTAATGTACATACAGTGAGTGGCTTAATGCACTTGACCTATCTGACGTTTTAGATCTGAGCATATTTATGAAGGATTTAAGTTGTTGTTGTGTACTAATGAACTAGAAACCTTAAGACGTTAGCAAAAGGGCAAAGTGTCATAAACAATAATTCAAACTTTCAATCAGACGGTTTTTAAACAAAACAGGAAAAGATTCTATATTTGTCGTGTACCTATACTTTTTTATACATCTACACTGATATCTCTGGAACCGCGCTTTCCGTTAATTCTAACTGGGTTCGAATTGAATATGGTCTAACACAAATTCAGTAATTTTATGATTAACTAAAAAGTTATTTTAAAAAAAGCTTACCAACTTTCTCTGTTTTTGTTACATTTGTTCCCTGATTAAAGTTTTCTTTTATGAGTATACTCATTCAATGGCTCCCTCAAATTCTAATAAAAACCTGATGACAAACTAAAAATCTTTGTGAAATATAAACTTTAAAATAAAAAAAAAAAAATTGTTAATACTTTTTTAGGGTTCCGTACCCAAAGGGTAAAACGGAACCCTATTACTGAGGCTCCGCTGTCCGTCCGTCCGTCCGTCCGTCCGTCCGTCCGTCCGTCCGTCCGTCCGTCCGTCTGTCACCAGGCTGTATCTCATGAACCGTGATAGTTAGACAGTTGAAATTTTCACAGATGATGTATTTCTGTTGCCGCTATAACAACAAATACTAAAAAATAGAATAAAATAAATATTTAAGGGGGCTCCCATACAACAAACGTGATTTTTTTGCCGTATTTATATATAATGGTACGGAACCCTTCGTGCGCGAGTCCGACTCGCACTTGGCCGATTTTTATTGTAAACTTGTTATATTTGTATGTTACGTGGCTATCATGAATACGGAATTTCATTTGTAATTTCTTTATACAATGTAGACAGGCATACAAACATACGACCTGATGGAAACTGGTTACCGTAGTATAGGAACGGTTGCAATGCAGGAAGTATCACTTGCGCGTTGCCAACACTGCACCAAAACTGCTGCTAACAAAGTAAATTCCTTAGGAGCTTACTGGTAACCGAACTCACTCGTAGAAATACAATCACCCTACAGGGAATTGTTGTTATTTGTCTACGCTTTTTTGTGAGGTGGAGGTACTTCTCCAGTGGAGTTGGTTTCATGCGCCCTACCTCTCTTAAATCTCGATATTCTAAGTTCGTTTCTGGCCACTAGTGAACAGAAATGAAATATGTGATAAGTAACACAACATAGTAGAAAAACAAAACCTAGCAGAATTATAAATACCTGAGATTTTTATAATGTTGAAAGTTGTTAGATCTTAATTTACTTGTAAGATGAAAATTCTCCAAGAGTTCTTTAAATATCGTACTAGTGCTAATATACCTACCATTATCTGACATCTTGGTGAGTTTAATACGTGTTTGCACTTTTTCATTACGTACTCGTATTAAGCAAAGGCAACTTTCTAATACTGCTCGAGAAGTTCAAGCGCATAAATGCAATTCTACTTGGACATTGACAGCCAATAACAACCGCGTTATCGTATCCAATGATATTTGCTTTCTTTTTGGGATTGGTGTAAATATGTTGCACTCTTAATTGAGGTGGTAAATAAACGTACTCGCTTGACAGTCCAAAGCAATCACCACAATATGTGATCGCCAGTAACTCACTCACGCGTTCTTGTCTTGCTCCCGACGTTCAAGTATCTGATGAGCGTTCCAAGTGTAATATGGCATATCAGAGCCAAAGTTCGTTGACATGAATCGCCTTGGCAAATCGAAAAGAATCTGGTCAATGTTGTCGCTGGAGGAGTTTCAGCATTCGCCAAGATGACAAAAATAATAATTGAATGAATATCATATGAAATGTATGAGAAAATGAATTTTCATCATAATTCTTTTTTTCATTAATTTTTTCCATGTTTTAATAGTTATTCTGCTATTCGAGGCGTAGATAAATCCAACAAAACAAAGATCATAAAAATCGGTCCCGCCGTTCTTGAGTTGCAAATAGTGTAACTAACCCGACTTTGTTTTATATAATATATAGATATCCATCTATTACTATAATAATGAAACGAAAACACGCAGATATTAGGTACGTTTATAAGGAAAATATGGATACTACGCCAACAAAAGTAATGATATGTTAAAATAAAATTCATGAGAATGTTATGATTGCTATTAGCATAATGGAAAACTTGAATCGAGAGTAGCAGAGCGTAGCGAAACGAATGCAGCAAACATATAGCTGAGTACACTTGGAACGTGCTCTGTTGTTGCTAACATAAGTTTAGTAACTTCATTTTAAATATATCATTATTAGCTGAATAAAAATCTTTAAATTAAAGCTGTCTCTTATGACATCGGAACTTGGCTACGGGATGCCCTGTATCTTAATGTATATATGCCTCTATGTCCTTACATACGCCAATCGCTCTTTTAACGTTTATGTAGTACTTTTTTTGTACACTCGTCGGTATTACGTCAGTCATCAAATTGGTCATGTTTTATCAGAAGGTAATGTCTGAAAAAACATGACCAATATATGTCTGCTTCGTAATATTTTACAGAACACCTTGCCTCCTTGTGTACAGGATCTTATATTTTCTGAATTATTCACTGCACTGTTGTAGCACTGTCTGTGTGTTTAGATGATTGTCATCATCTTAAGACTGCATCTTATCCACACGAGATATAGTCATGGTATTGGTATATATAAGGCAACTTAAAAATTTCAAAGTTGCCACAGGAATATACTATGACAATATCAGCGCATAGCGGGAACATTTTCTTATACTACGTCGGGAGGCATGCAAGCAAGCGGCCCACCTGATGTAAAGCGGTATTCGTAGGCCATAAACGCTGGCAATATAATAAGTAATACTCGCGCGATGCCACCACTGCTGTAAACACAGCAACTCCATAGGAGCTTACTGGAGACCTCAATCACACGTAGGAACACAACAACCCTCTAGCGAGTTGTTATTTGGCTGTAGATTTCTGCGAGGTGCAGGTACTTCCCCAGACGGGCTGGTTCGATGCGCCCTGCCTCTCTTAAAAACACCCAAACAAAGCTAAACAGACATGTTCATGCATATAAATGACGAGTGATCGGTGGGAAACGGTTATAACAACCTGTGTGCGTTTGGCTATTACTGTTTTTGCAAAATTTTCTCAGGAACTTGTAAACCTCATACTCTCGCAGGATCGCAATAACCCTCGTGGCAAGTATTTATCAGTCCGCTTGCTTTCAAAAAGTGTTTGTACTCATCTTAAAGTCTAAAAATCATGTTTATGGAAATACATTATCAAAACAACTGTTATTACATATTATTTTTTGTTACAGGTATGCAACAGGAAAACAACCATCAACCCAGCGACATCACACGTGTATTGCCAATCCTGTATAACTTTTTAAAATACTCAGCTGACTCAAAAAGCTTTCAATCCGCCAGAGTTGAAGTTCTTTCTGCAGTTTGTAATTGTTTGTAATACAAGAAGCTGTTAATGGATTAGGAAATTATTATCATTATGTACGCCTTATTTCACATAACAAATAAAAATATTCCAAAATTCAATATAAATTGTTCGCAAGCTTTCGGCCAGCTTATAGAGATCCCGATTTATTGTCAGTTGCGATTAGCAGTACATACCTGAATAAATTTTATGTACATTGTGCATAGAATTTACACACACACATACATAACTATATATATATATATATATACATATATGCTGTCCGCCGCTCCGCCTGCGTGGAGTTAAATAACGTCGCCTATGTGTTAATCCAGATCATAATCTATCTACGTGCCAAATTTAATTCAAATCCGTTCAGCCGTTTAAGCGTGAAAGAGCAACAAACATCCATACATACAAACTTTCACATTTATAATATTAGTAGAATACATATATATAATACACGTTACACAATTTGACAAGCTCGGTGGTGACGCAGTTAATAACGCGACTTTGACACCAACGCTAGTGGGTTCGATTCTCATGCAGGTTAAACATTTGTGTGCCTGAAATTGTCTGTTTGACTTGTACTGGGTGTTTTTAAGAGCTCGACTGGGGAATACCTCCACCTCACGGAAAACCGCAGCCAAATAACAAACTCCCTGGAGGGTTGTTGTGTTCCTGCGTGTGAGTGAGGCCACCAGTAAGCTCCTAAAGGGTTGCTTTGTAAGTAGCAGAGATAGCATCGCGCGAGTGATACTTGATGTATTACCAGCGTTCATAGACTACGGTAACCACTTTACATCAGGTGGACTGATGCTTGTATGCCTCCCGACGTTGTATAAAAAAAACTACACATCTGAATATACACTAGTTTCATAAATAATGAAAAGTGATTCTTTATTTTTTTTAACTTGTCACACTAGTGTTAATACCAGATATTGGGTTGAGTGAACTATTTGTAGGTTCGATTGGCTTTAGCTGTAAAAAATGATGGCCTTTTCTCGGAGAATGTCAATTGAGTTTCATTTCGCATGCCACCTTCACACCCCTTCATGTGCTAATGGAGGCGACATTGCTTCTGACGCAATTATCTGACAGCCACATATTTTATTTCGTTTATTTTTGTGTGAAGGCAGCGTTTATTCCCCGTGCGCTAGTCGGCCGCAAATGTAAAATTGTAATGTAAAAATGTATTCATGGGCACGGTGTCAAAAGTACAATTGTCATTTTAAAATTTTCATTCATTAATACATGTAGGTTTGTAGCCGAGATCTAGTTTTTCTTTAAAAGGCTACATGACAGTTAAAAACATGGTTATGTTTTTCTTACGTATTTGGGTATATACGAGAAACTCATTATAACCTCGAAACATCCGAATGGTTCGTAGGATTTTAAACAATGAGCTAACGGTCCATTCTTTTAAACTGTGCAATGGTTACATTCTAGGTATATTTTTTTTTACAACATCGAGAGGCAAACCAGCATATGGTCCACCTGATATAAAGTAGTTACCGTAGCCTATTAACGCTTGTAACATATATCACTCGCGCGATGCCTCCTCTGCTGCTTACACAGCAACTCCTTAGGAGCTTACTGGTGACATCACTCACACGGAGAAACACAACAACCCTCTAGGGAGTTGTTATTTGGCTACGGTTTTCTCTACGGTGGAGGTACTTATTCGTAGCTTAACAATTACACAATCTCAAAGTTACACAGCTTAACTTGTTAGATATTTAAATAGTGTATGAAATCTAAAAAAAATCGCAACCAAATCAAACTCAGAAGTTGCTGTAGTCGAATTGCATGTAGGCCAATTCCATGACGGAAATCTTTGCTTTATCTTTTTATAAAGAAAAAACCAAAGTAAAAAACTAAACTTTATAGTAATATAAAGTATAGAATAAAGGAATATTTGTAAATTGTAACTTAAAAATATACTGTATATAAATATTAAAGTGGTTTGGTTTGCTTCTGAGTCATCCGTCAACCTTCATTTATAAATTAATAAGATAGAGATGTTGTGACGGCCACCAATTATATAGGCATAAATGTTATTCTGTTTTATCTAATAAATTGAAAATAATGATTAATCAGGATTAGGTTACGTCAGGATACATCCATTGCAAAATGATCATTTGCTCAATCCACTCAATTGCTTCAGTGGTTCGATAACAATTTTAACGCAAACAATTAGTTACGTACCACTTGCATACAAATACTGTTTGTGTGTGTGTTTCGTGTGTATGTCAGTAGTAATTAATTAATACATAAACACACTCGCGCGGCCATACTCTTAAAATATTATAGAAAATAGTATAGAACAATGATTCAAGAAAATTTGAATTGTAGACATATGAAGAAAATAAAATATGACTTTCGAATTTTGGAGCAATTACAATAACTTTTCCTTAATTAGTAAGTTAATGATCTATTAACAATAATAAATTGTTGATGAAGTTTAACAAGGTGGATTATTGTGATCTGTAATACAACGAACATTATTTTTTCGAAACGCTTTCAGAAGAAGCTGGCGTTGGATGGCTGCATTAGTAATTTTGAATTACTTTTATTGTGGGTTTAGAAACCAAAAATACAATGTAAGTATTTTAAGACAACGATTTGAAAGGAGCGCTGAGTTAATATAAGATCAACAGAAACATAGAACAGTATGCAATATATGAAATAGCGGGATATAATACAAATAGGAAAGTAAAATGGCGCTTAAGAACACAATCCTCGAGGGAGACGAACGGCATGCTTCTTTTAAAGAAACGCTCGAAGAAAGTAAAACGGGGACTAACACTCCAATGTTTTACGACTCCGTCATACCATAATCTCATCTCGAGCAATATAAATCGTGACCGCCCCTCGTCCCTTCCCTTCCGCCCGACGCCCTTTGAATAACCTAATGCCGTTTTTACATTCTTCTCATCAAATTAAGAGTCGAGCCCAAAGAAATATACGGCGTAGCAATTTTACTAAGTATCACGCTTTTCGGGGTACTTGCCCGGAAAATCTCATATTATTTTGCTAGGAATCATTCCTTTTTTTCGCGTCGAGTTTTGTACAAAAGCACGGCGGAACAATAACGCAGAATGGTCCTCTTTGTGCTGAGACAATGGTAGGTATAAAATCGCGGAATCGCGATCTCGGTTTCATTTAGTGAGATTCAATTAATTTAAGTAAGATGTTTTTGCCTTTGCTTTGTAATTGATATGGCGATATTAAATTTTTGACTCTCTCTCAATGTAAATATTCCTTCGTAAAACACAAGGGAATTAAGCATATGCGTATCTCATTTCGCATTATTGTGAAATTCAGTGCTCAGGTTTATTTTATGAAGATAATACTGAAGTTGAGTGCTTTTACAATTTCTTATGTAGAAATGGTTAATATTTATCAAAGTATATTTTATGGTTAAAGTAAACAGTAATCTCCAGAGAAAGCATTCTTAAATGATTATGTATTAGCTTAGTTTTCTAGAAAAAGTATGTAATTACAATGTGACCTTGCAATTTACAGTATAGTGCGTGATGTATAATGTAGTGAGACACATAGCAATTCACAAGTGGAAAATTGCGAAGCCAAGTAGTCTGCACGACATGGGTGTATGGTACATGTAGGGCTGCCATCTGTAAGTCACAAGAGAATGAATTATTCCAAGTAAAATGGTAGTTTTCTATATATATTCAAATTTATTTATTAGGAAAGTAAAAATCTAAGGTCGTAAAATCTATTTGCTTATATTAATAGGTATTTATTTACGTAAATTTTGGGAACTGCTTTTTTGAAGGTTTTTGATAAAACGAACGGACTTTCTGATTGTCTTCCTTTGTATACATCGGTATGAATTATGTAGTTGAATACGAGAAATTACGTTACGTTACGTAAACAGTTACGTTAACCACTACACTGATAGTAGTAATGTAATTTCTTGACAGATATCGATAGTATCTGGGCTGCTGACTCGCCGGACTACTGCTGCGGCAATGACGCTTTGTTTAGAATTAAACATAAGCGAATTCAACAATTGGAAACAAACAACACACATAAGTCCTATTCAACTCTGAAAGATAATAATAAAAATGTTTTATTGCATAGATTAGTTACAAGATGGTCAACATATACCCTTCTAGCGATAGACGTATACATTTCTGCCTAGGCTGTGTAGAATCAAATCTGTACGGTTGATTCAGTACGGTCATTAAAACACTAACAGTAATTTGTTTAAATATATTGTTCGTAATTTAAATTTGTTTATTGTCTGCGGCGGCGCAAGCATGCGCGGCATAAAGTTGGAAATTATCGGAGCTAGTTATTTGATATGATTATTGAGTGAGTGACAATATCACGTGATGATTTTTAAATCACGCGGTTTGTTGTTGTCTAAAGTTTCTATTTCTAAGTAATTTTTATTTTTGAGGCACAATAATTTGCGGGTAATATTTAAAGAGATTATTATGTTGTCGAGATTTTTGTCCAATTCTTTCATAGAACATCTTATTTAATTTTAATTTAAACAAAACACATTTCCACATTATTACTGCATGTGTGTATATTACACATAAACAAAATAAACAAAAGTCTCATAAATATTTTGAAATAGTGTTTTCTAATGGTACACCGTATTTTAAGTCTTCTATTTGCCTTCATATTTAATAAATAAATCATAATACTATAATTATTATAGCAAGGTTTACGTTATGTATCGTACTAGCTATCCTGGAAGTAGCGCTTATCCATATTCATTAAAACCGTTGTCTATGACATAAATATATTTTAATAGAGTGGCAACCCCACTCTGTCACTCTCTCTCTCTATGGATTGTGGCTAGGCGCGTTGGCTCCTAATAAAGTTAATTATTGAAATGTTTTAATTATTCATTACAAGTTATTACACACAGCTTTTTGAAATTTTTCCAAGAAACTACGGCTTGAGGTTCTATAAAAAACAAGTGCACCATCCGGTGAGTCGCACGCTCGTTTTCCACGTTGGTAGTATAAAACACAATGGGGTAAAACCATTTTTTAGATGTACCAGAAGCGACCTGCCCCCTATATTAATCCAATATAAACATTTATCGGATTATTGGTCTAGGTAAAAGATGCTTTTAAGGTACGAACCCTAAATATAGCTACTTTTACAAATAAATTAAATAAATACATTTAAAGCGCAGTCAATATAGACAAAGATGTAATTTATTATACAACAGTACAAAAACCTTTTTGTATAACAAACAGCCAATTAAATTTGCTACACAATTACACCCACGAATCACGTATTGTTTATTTAATGTTCTTTGAATTAACTTCTCTAATGATGAGCTAATAACGCGACTATGACACCCACGCTCGTGGGTTCGATTCCCAGACAGGGCAAACATTTGTGTTCATGAACATGTCTGTTTGTCTAGGTCTGGGCGTTTTGAAGAGAGGTAGGGTGTATCAAAGCAACCCGTCTGGGGAAGTACCTTAACCTCACAGATGACAGACAACTAACAACTCTCCGGAGGATTTTTGTGTTCCTGCGTGTGAGGTCACCAGTAAGCTCCTAAGGAGTTGCTGTGTTAGCAGCAGAGGTGGCATCGCGCGAGTGATACCTAATGTAATTACAAGCGTTTATAGGCTACGGTAACCGCTTTTCGTCAGGTGGGCCGTATGCTTATATGCCTCCCGACGTTGTATATATAAAAAAACAGTTGAGAATGCGCAAGCTTGCATTGCCAGAGGAACACCTGGATCGTCAATTATATAACAATTCAAATTTTTTTTTTAATTTGTCGGCCATTTTGACCATGTTCCTTAAGAGATAGGAACGGTGTTCCTGAACATTCCTATTCTACTTTTTATGCTGAATTCGAATCTGAAAAAATTCTGTCAAAATTCGAATATTTGAAAAAAACGCACACACAGACAAATGCACATACAAACATATAGATTTCACATAGGAACGGTGTTCCTGAAAAGAGAACTCTCGACTCCCATAGCTCGATCATGCATCATACAAAACAGGAGGCACGACAACCCTGTGCACGCTGTGCAGTGCCCCTATTGATGCCGTGCTATTAGCACAGAGTTAGTAACTCGTTATTTTCTAATGAAAGTAGAATAGTAATTCTATTCAAGACTAGTATTTAGCAAATAGTGTACAGTGCACGACACTGGATAAACGTTGTAACTCATTACTATGTAGCTACATTCATAGAATACCCGTTGAACATTGTTTAGTTAGTGTCTACATTATGCGAGATGTATATGTATGGGTGAACAAGTTAGTGATGACAACATACATACATGGTCCACGTATGCAAATTTGTTGTCGGTATTGATTGTTCAATAGGGGAGTAAACTGCTTTCACAACGCCGGCGCTGGTGTCTAAGGAACATTATTTTTGGTATTTATTGAAGCTTATTCTTAACTAATTTAAAATAAATATTCATCGGGAGGCAATAAGCATACGTTCCACTTGATGATAAGTGGTTGCCGTAGCCCCTAGCCTCCCCTGCTAGTAACTTTAGAAGTTTACTGGTAATCCCACTTATTCGTAGGAACGTGATAAATCTGTAGATAGTAGTTATTTGGCCGCGGTTTTCCGTGAAGTGGCGATACGTTTCCCCATTTGGTCTGCTTTGAAGCGTCCACATGCGTCCTATCTCTCCTAAAAACAGTTGAGATGGAGATACTTCAGGAATTATTGCATATGAATATGGTAGAAATTCTAATGATTTATTAAATATTTTTTACATTGCTGTATGTACATATAAGGTTATAAATAGATATACCGCTGCTACTGACGATAACACCTACTTATGCCCTTTTTAAAGTACCCCAATGCTGTGTCCTCCTGGGAAATCCTCAATACCACTTTATTTCACAACTTGATAGAACGGGGGAGAAATCATCTTTACAACCACAAAGTTCGCGACCATTTCCATTCAACCTAACTTGTGAATATTAATTATCTGCGAATGGCGAGTGCTATAATTTGAGAAGGTTGTGTTGAAAATTCTTAAAGCTTGTCTCTGAACAGAGCCACGATTGCCGGTATAGCTTAATTATGGGTATACTTGTGTTGTTTAAATTTTAATGCCATTTAAAAACTAAAACGATTTAATGCAAGGTGACAAAAGCATTTTAATTACTAATTTTTAATCTATACTAATATAATAAAGGGAAGTAGTTTCTTTCAACGTACTCATATCTGTAATTACCCGTCAGATTTTTTTTTGCATTGATTGGTAAAATTCTTGAGGTAGGCTGTAGGCTATTAACCATCACGATGCGATCGTTAGAAACCAAGGAAAAAGAAAGAAAGTAAGAAAATATCGCGAGAGATGAGAAGCAGCTAATTATTTTTGTGATGAAAGATCATCAATGGTTAGGTAAACTATGTGTTAATTCTATAAAGGTATTTTATTAACACATATTTAATAGCAAATTATACTATTTAATCATTAGAGCATGCAAAAAATGATACTGTATATAACTTTAACATATAAAATTAGAGTAAATTTTAATATGTACGCCGATTTTATATATATGTTCTATATCATAAAATTTAATTACAATATTAATTTTCTGTTTACAAAAGTATATATTTTTTTATATTCAGGAAGATATTTCTTGATTTATTGGCATGTAAATAGGGTGAGAGACAAGGAACTATTCTATCTTCAAGTTTTTGTACCTCTGGTGGTTTTGTGGTTTCGTCGATCTGTTTCAGCCCGCCAGGGTCCAGGACTTCCTAGTTTAGATTACTTTGCTTGCTATGAGGCGTATATTTTTTATTATATGAAGGTTTACAATTAACTTTGTGGCCTTTTTACAGCGATTAAAGTTAAAGCAGTAAAGTTACATATGCTCTGCATACCTTATATTTGACTTTAGATATCAAAAAAAAGTCACTGTGTTGTATTTGTTTGTATTGTAGTGAGAAATATCTATATAGATATTGAGCATACTTCTGCAAAGATGTTTTAGAACATTTTTCTTGTTTTTTTTTGTCAACCGATTTTTCTTTTTTGTTTAGCAGCTGTTGACGAGCTGAAGTAGTTTGAGTGGTCCATCATTTCAGCCGTGTGCCGTTTGCATCAATCGGTTCATAAGATTGTCGGTTTATTATATATAATATTCGCCATTCGAGGATTTCTCTGCCCCAACGGACATCGGTTCGTCGAGCTATGTGACCTGCCAATCGCTACTAGCAAGAATTCATCGCACGTTGTATAACCTTGAGTTTCCGTATGAGGTTCCTATAAGGAACCGTGGTTTGGGCGTTAGTATCATCAAGAAAACAAATTGGTAAAAAAAAATTGGAAACATGCATATTTCCAACAATTCGTGTATTTTTTTTACTAATCATTTTAATAACGATTATGGTTAAATTTCATTCATTGGATCTAAGACTGGTATTTATAAATACATCACCGTACCTTACATAAGCTGCAGTGGGGCTGTGTGAATGTATTTTTACTTCAAGGTGTACCAGTTAACGGAACGCATGTAGGAGGTGCAGCCGACCTTGAGGCCGCACAAAAAGTCGCGACACACGGATATCGACTCGAAATATAAGGAAATTCTTGCTAATTTGTTATCGCAATTATGGTTATGCCTTTATAATGGCGTGATTTAAAGATTTAATTAAAATTCGCGTCGGATCAGTTAGTTGATGAATAAATTCTTGCAGTGAACATACAATACAATGAATACATTGTCAGCTTTACAAAGACACGAGACCAAGCACCAAAATATATTTTCACTAACGACCCCTGGACTTGAAAATTGGATTTTGTTCACTCCCGCGGAACCCTTTTGACAAGTTCGGTGGTGCAGCGATTAATAACGCGACTTTGTCACCGACGCTCGTTGGTTCGATTCCCACACAGGACAAACATTTTTGTGCCTAAACAACTATGTTTGTCTTGATCTGGGTGTTTTTAAGAGAGGTACCTCCACCTCACATAAAATCGCAGCCAAGTAACAACTCTCTGGAGGGTTGTTGTGTTCCTGCGTGTGAGTTGCTGTGTTAGCAGCAGCGGTGGCATCGCGCGAGAGATTTATTTTATATATACGAATTTGCAAAATATTAATACTATAGACAATAAATGCCAATAACAAATCTTCATAAATATATAACTAAATTATTCTTGCAGCTTTGAAATTAAACTATTTTTAACGGAAGTATCGCGTGTTTTATTTATTTTGTTGAAACCTGACGTTTGTGTGTGTGTGAATCGGAACATATATAATTAATCCATCCATGTCGGTAGATGTAATAATTGAATAACTAATGTAAGACAAATACCACCTTAGTCTTTCCTGCGACCACGGACGCTGCAAAGCGTTCGAAACGTCAGGTTTCAACAAAATAAATAAAACACGCGATACTTCCGTTAAAAATAGTTTAATTTCAATGTGTAACAATCGCGAAAACCTAAGACAATACTATTCTTGCAGCATTAAAAAATAATAATAAGTTGCTATAGAAGAAGCCAACAACAATAAGCACTTTATGCCTGCATAATACGCATTATTGTGATACTTAATGTATTACAAGAGTTTATAGGCTACGGTAACCGCTTTACATCAGGCGGGTATGCCTCCCGGCATTGCATAAAAAACCCTAATCTGAAAGTCAATGAAATTCCCGCCAAACTTTTTCGGAGCCGTGCAGACGGACAACATATAAAAAAAAATAAGGTGTTTTATAGTATAAGTAATAAGTAACGTATATGTGTGACATTACAAACAACTTTAATTCTTTTATTTGTATCGATTTTTGCCAAATTTTTGTTTGGTATATATATTCAGAAGATATAATATTCAAAGAGCATACTTTTAATAGACATAACAGACAAAATCCTTAAACTAGGAATAACACTTATCCTATTAATATTATAAATGCGAAAGTTTGTATGTATGGATGTTTCTTGCTCTTTCACGCTTAAACGGCTGAACGGATTTGAATGAAATTTGGCACGTAGATAGATTATGATCTGGATTAACACATAGGCTATGTTATTTGTCTCCACACGGGCGGAGCCGCGGGCAGCAGCTAGTTTACCATAATTGAAAAAAACATACATTTGCTATGCATAACAAACAAATTATAATTAATTATATATATAAAAATGAATCTGTATGTCCTCTATGGACTCAAAAACGGCTGGGCAGATCTTGATGAAGTTTTCAGTGATTCTTCAGGTTAGCCCAGCAGGTGATCCTGTGAAGTTTGGTAGCGATCATATTACCCGTGCGAAGCCGGGGCGGATAGCTAGTTGATAAATAAATATAAATATATCTAAAACGTTCAAAATATTTACTTTCTAACAAAAAAGAGAAGATATTTAATATTAATATATTTGTAAAACATTGCCTGCAAAATATCAACAAAATAACTTCAAAATGCACCTAGGAGAAGCAGTGGAGATAAGGTAATACACCAAAAATGTTAGGTACTACTGTGTAACCAAAAGTGATCAAAGGCAAGTCAATGGAGCAAATGGCAAGTTGACGGAGCCTCTACCAAACACAACCAAAATCGTCAGGAGAATCGAAAACATGGAAAGCGATTCGTTTCTGTAAATTAGTTTTGTATCAATATTTCATGAGTTGATTCATGATTGATTATTATTACTTCGAAGCTTATAATTAATAATATATAATGATATGATTACAATTAACAGTTTTAGGGTTAAAAATACTTCATTATATCAAAATATTTATTTAAAAATGCTAAAGAAATTATGCTTTTTAACATATGTAATTATGCATCATAGCAATAACAAAAAAAATATGGATATTTACAGTTACGCTATATAAAACTATGACTTTAGTGAGTTATGCTTTGTAAGAGTATGCTAAACAAAATCATGAATATGTACATATATGCATAATAAAATTATGTGTTTTAAAGTATCCTTTATAAAATTTTGACAAACAATAATATATTATAGATTTTAACGATTATGGTTTTTATTATTATGTCTGTCAACAGTTCTGCGTTATTATGTTTATGCATTGTAATAAAATTGCTAAAACTATTTTACCTTTTTGATTTGTATGCCATATGATGTATATCAATTGAAATTATGACAATAAACATTATACGTTTCAAAGTGTCACCGCTATCTATATGTGAAATAATGAAAAAAATATTTTAGTTTATATTGTAAATATATTTTTCGTATTGTAAATATTTTTTTAGTTTATATTTCCTAAACATAAACCAGTTGAGAATGCGCAAGCTTGCATTGCCAGAGGAACACCTGGCTCATCAATTATATAACAATTAAATTTTTTTTTATTTTATTTGTAGGCCATTTTGACTATGTTTCTTAAGAGATAGGAACGGTGTACGGTCCTGAACATTCCTATTCTACTTTTTTATGCTGAATCTGAATCTAAAGTCAAAAATCGAATATTCGAAAAAAAGCGACAGACAAACGCACTGACAAACGCACAGACATTCATATAGAATTCATCTAGGAACGTTGTTCCTGAAAATCACATTCAATCAATTGACACAAGAGTTATTTTATTTTCATAAAACAAAGTACGTCAATACTAATGTCAGTGTAGGGAGCTAATTCATGGTACATAACACTGGTCAACAAAATAATACTTTTAGAATGTAACAAGAAAACTTTTAACCATTGATTTATTTTAACACCACCAGGTTACATGATTACATTCAAAATAATTTCTTCTAATATGAAATTACAACTTTCACAACAGATTCATAACACAAAAAATGAAACTGTTACAAAATAAATACAGCTTCAACAGGCACTTATAGCATTGTAGGCGAGCATTCACATCTAAAAACAGTAAAGTTTACTAAGCGTTATGGAACGACTGTACCTACCCCTCGCTCGAATTTTAAGAGTGAGTCGAGATTGATATCGAGATCACATGAGTTGTTTATTTTATTATAGCATTCTCGGCAGAGGCGTGTTTCTACCAAGGTTAGTCCGCGCTGGAGGTATGACGTATGTTTTAGTGAACTTACTCCTTGAGTTAAGCCTATGATAGAATTGATATTAGAAAAAATCGAATACGAACAATTTTATCGTAACCATGTAGAATTGAATTATTTTGCTTTAAAAAAATTATGTTTTATAAGAACAATTTTTTTTAATATAAAGATTTCCTTATGATTTTATTCTATTTTTCCTGTTCTAAAGTTCAACAGTAATCATCTAGTACACGTGAGCACTCCTTTCCCTGATGTCGTATTATATTGTAACAAAACTTATCAGGAACATTTTTATACTTTCAGGACATTGTTCGAGAATCACTTAACTCGGAAAACACAAAACACAACCAAGCTAGTAAAATACACAATACCCTGAATTAATAAAAATATGCTAAAATGATACATCAACTTTTTGGTTGATAGCTGTAACACAAAAACTAGACCTGATCGAAACAAACAAGGAGTTGTACCTAATAGGAGTAGGTAGGCATTTCAAAATTGGTAAACCTTGGTACTAAACATTGTTGTCTAGTGAATTTAAGAGATACTTATTTTGGGAATTAACGCGGTGAAGAACAATTTTCTAACCTAAATTGATTCAGATCGGATTGTTTGAAATTAAAAAATATAGGCTTTGGGAGTTCCGATGGCCAAGTAAAAAATCATTACCCCCCCATCTTAAACCAAAGTTATATCAATATCTACCACCTTTTGCTAAACTACGATCAGTTTGGTCATGTCATGACCTTTCTCGGCTTCTACGTCCTACTTTTGCGTTATATATTTGTTTCGTAATTCTTTTTTCTTCTTATTTAACACCGGCACTCTCTTTCAGCCATCGTCAGTCACGAATCTTTTAATGGTGAATAGTGACTGAATTTCTCTAAGAAGAATTTGTCAATTACCTTACTAAACATTGGAATTTAGGATTACGTACCATTGCTAATTTTGCGTAAAAGATTATGACATTAGTCAAATGCTCCGTGTAAACAGGCAAATGACCTCAAACTCGGTCAAAATCTTTATGTAATCACAATTGTAAGCGTCACGGAAATCAAGTGCTTGCTTCTACGGCCTATATTTATTTAACTTCAAAAAGAAAAATCATGTCCATTTACTGCACCATAATGAATCATTTATGTGCACATATGTTTATGAATAAAAGATTACTAAATGAATGTATGTATGTATATCTTCACGCCAGGTCCTTTTACGGGGTAGGCAGAGAGAATCGAGTGCCATAAGACGCGGATATATTTAGTCAGATTACTAAATAACAGCCCAAATTAAGCGAAGTTTGTACTAAGGATACTTGCATAATTGATAAACATACATAGATATAGATTATGTTCAGGAACACCGTTCCTATATGAAATCTATATGTTTGTCTGTGCGTTTGTCGCTGTGTGCGTTTTTTCGAATATTCGAATTTTGACTTCAGATTCGGATTCAGCATAAAAAAAGTAGAATAGGAATGTTCAGGAACACCGTTCCTATCTCTTAAGGAAAATGGTCAAAATGGCCGACAAATAAAAAAAAAAATTGAATTGTTATATAATTGACGAGCCAGGTGTTCCTCTGGCAATGCAAGCTTACGCATTTTCAACTGGTTTTATAATTAGGCCTAGAAACCGACAAGCGTGCACGTCAAGAGCAATGAATGTTAAAGAAGCGAGTGAGGTATGTAAGTATCTATTCACGCTCGGTTCCCTCTGCCTACCCCGCAAGGGATTAGGCGTTCAGTTATAGAGAGATAGAATTATATATTTCTGAATAGAAAACGCCCAGACTAAGACAAACAGATATGTTCTTACACAAAATTTGAACACATACATAATATAAATGTTGGAAATCCCAATCCCAAATTGGAAACCATCTTGTGTCAAAGCATTGCTAATCACTCTGCCACCAGATTCGTCTAAATGTACATACTTCCACTTTAATTTAATTTTAAGTAATGATTATATGCGAGTCTTTCATCGTCATGATCTTTTGACGAGCTCGGTGGCTCAGTCGTGAATGACGCGACTATGACACCAACGCTCGTGGGTTCGATTCCCACACAATACAAACATTTGTGTGCATGAACATGTCTGTTTGTCTTGGTTTGTATGTTTTAAGAGAGGTAGGGCGCATGAAAGCAGCCAGTCTGGGGAAGTACCTCCACCTTACAGAAAACCGTAGCCAAATAACAACTCCCTAGAGGATTGTTGTGTTCCTGCGTGTGAGTGAGGTCACCAGTAAGCTACCAAGGAGTTGCTGTGTAAGCAGCAGAGGAGGCATCGCGCGAGTGATAATTAATATATTACAAGCGTTAATAGGCTATGGTATCCGCTTTACCGTCGTTATCAGGTGGGCCGTATGCTTGTATGCCTCCCGATGTAGTATAAAAAATGTCATGATCATCGGCCTGTAGTCACTGCTGGATATAGCGCTTCCCTAATGATTTTTACCGTATGCCATCCTCCACTTTCAACATCCGTCTACTTCCGGCCACTCCGGAAAAAGGACGCCCATCACCCATCGAATAATACGCGGCTCCACTTTGTGTGCAAGCTATTAATGTGTGTAGCTTACTGTCAGTTTCCTAGCCTTAAGTGTTAGTCCAATCGAACACGCACGTTAAACAACATCGACCGCAACGTGTATATCGATGGGTATAGTCATCTCGAGTTACTCCGCGCTCGAAGGGCACGTTAAAGCGTCAATCCAGGCTGTTTTCGATAGATGACAGTCGTTAACCTAAAATAGCATAAGTGCATGAAAGTAGATCGATGAGGAAGAATCTCCGTTTCACAGAAAACTGTAGTCAAGTAACAACTCTTTTCCTTTTAAAACGATCTTGTCCTTATTTTTTTATATGCATCAATGCGAGGCATACAGTTCACCTGATGTAAAGCGGTTATCGTAGCTTGTGAACGCATGAAACGCGTTACTTGGTTGCTCCCCATCTTTTTCAATATTATCTCTCTCAAAATAATCTTACAGAAACAAATGTTCATTTCAATTGTTATTTTTGGAAAGCAAAAATGAAATTTATAAATGATTTGAAATTTCGTTTAATATTCTAATTGCTGGAATAAAATTTAGAAAAGAAGATTTCATTTTCAGAGGACATTTTGAATTAATAAATGAGTGTAATCAACTTTTGGCGGGCGCGGCGCTACGGCTTCGAATTATGATGAGATCGGAATTGGATCTGTGATCACGGATTGCGATGACTTACGACTGCTGTTTGTGTTTAATATTACCACAATATAATAATCAACAGTAGAGAGCTGTGATAGCTCAGTAAATAAATAAATAAATATTGTTGGACAAATTACACAGCGCTATCTAGCCCCAAAGTAAGCGAAGCTTGTGTTATGGGTACTAGACAACTGATAAACATACGTAAATACTTTTTTTTTTTGTAAATACATACTTATTATACATAGAAAATACCCAGACCAAGACAAACAGACATGTTCATGCACACAAATGTTTGTATTGTGTGGGAATCGAACCCACGAGCGCTGGTGTCAAAGTAGCGTAACAACGCGTTTCACCACTGCGCCACCGAGCTCGTGTCAGTGTGTCAGTGGATAAAGAACCAGCGTATTGAGCAACTCGTGCCCGGTTCGAATCCTGACATGGTCTTTTTTTTTTAACGGAACAGGCTCACCACTTATACGCACCACTGTGTCTCTTGTCTAGCCAGAATTATAGCGGCGACGACCAAAAAGGCAATGAACAGTGAAGTTCATTGCGGTCCTCTACAGCTGCCTTGGAACTCATAACGAATTTAATTAAAAGAAATTTGTAGGAGTAGGAAGTTTTGGAATTGAATCCTGACGTGTTCTGCTAAATTCGTGTTTACGAATGTACGTATTCGTAATTATCACTTACTCGACGGTGAAGGAAAACATCGTAAGGAAATCCGGACATGCAAGAAATTATATTTCGAAAGACGTGTTGCTTAACCTGACTTGAGACCTGATTTCCCACTCGGTGTAGGAGGTCTGACGATGGTTGTTCCACGTTAAAATGGATATCTTCGTCAAATTCTTTGGCTTAGATAGCGGATCCCGCCAATTCTAAGGGGCTAGGGATTACCTACTAACAAAAACATCCTGAGGAAACCCGCACATACAAGAAATTATACTTCAAAAGACGTGGGACATTATGTAAGAATTATTTGATTTTTCTTTAGATTCTGGAGGTCTGACCATTCTTCTTTCCAATTCATTAAGATTGGTGAGGTTCGCTATCTAAGTCCAAGGAATTGGTACTGATTTTTACATGAAGCGACTGTCGTCGGGTTTCCACAACCAAAGGAAAATTCCGGCCATGTTGGGTAAGGTCACACGCCTTGCGAAACGTATAATATCTTGGACGTGCGGGTTTGCTCCCAATGTTTTCCTTCCCCTATACAAATATGTACATCCGAAAATACGAATTTAGTAGTACACACCAGGATTCGAACCGGGGACCAGTTGGTCAATAGACCGGTTCTTTGTCCACTGGCTGTCATTGCTCATCCATGTTAAAATGAGTATGAAGTAGTAAATTGACGAGCTCGGTGACTCAGTCGCGAATGACGCGACTTTGACACCAACGCTCGTGGGTTCGATTCCCACACATGGCAAACATTTGTGTGCATGAACGTGTCTGTTTGTCTTGGTCTGGGTATTTTCTATGTATAATAAATATGTATTTACAAAAAAAAAATGTATTTACGTATGTTTACCAGTTGTCTAGTACCTATAACACAAGCTTCGCTTACTTTGGGGCTAGATGGCGTTGTGTAATTTGTCCGACAATATTTATTTAAATATTTAGGCTCCGGTATGGATCCCAAGATAGAAAATACATAAAAATTAACGTTATTACCCACTACCCAGTATGCAACGTGTAACGTAATTACTCAAACAATTTTGGCAGGTACCGATCAAATGATTAATAATGTTGTTGTTTTACGATGATATCTCCAAACCGTAAATTTTTGTACAAAGTCGGGAGGCTTGTGGCCCACCTGGTGTAATATGTGTAGCCTATAAACGCTTACAACAATCACTTGCGCGATGCTACCTATGCTGCTAACACAGCTACTCCTTAGGAGCTTAGTGGGGATCTCACTCACTCGCAAGAACACAATAACCCTCCATGGAGTTGCTATTTGATTGCAGTTTTCTGTGAGGTGGTACTTCCCCAGGCGCGTTTGATACACCCTAACTAATTTATTGACAGTTCCCAATAAACGGTTCGCTGTTGTTACGTACCGACGACGATTTATATAAAGTGTATTCACTGTTCCGAGTCTCTACATTGTGCTTGTGGTTAATACCGCTTTATCGGACACGCTTATCTGTTATATTTCAACGTCTCGTGGTCGTAAAGCGAAAATTATTCACCAAGTTGCCCGATCGTTGCACCCGTAGGCGTCTCTTCTTGGTTTCTTTGTAATTTAGCCGCGGTCTGTGATAGCAAAGACTGAAACTGACTTTAAAATCAAATAAATGAAATCGCATTTTACGGTCCTTTTTATATTACTTTTGCACTATTTCTGCTGATCTTTGTCTTTTGATTGTTTTAATATCATTTTAGTTTAAAAAGGTTTGAATGGCGGACAGAGTAGCTTAAAAAGTAGCTCATTGGGAAAGTACTTTCACCTGACAGAATGTAGTAACCGAATATTAAATTTATGAAGAAATATTGTATTTCTGAGCGCGGCTACTGTACAATGCGCGAGAATCGCGAGATATATTTTATGTGCTGCCGGCAGTCATAGGTAACGGTGACAGCTTTAAATTAGGCGGATCATTTGCTTGTTTGCCATACCATGAAAACAAAAAACTATGTATCTGGCCATAAATTTACGCTAAATCCCTTGCGGGGTAGGCAGATAGAACCGAACGCCACAAGCCTCGATCCTTACAAACCTCACTCGCTTCTAAACATCGCTCACCGATTTCTAAGGCTTCTAACGTTACCTTCTGATAAAACACGACCAATTTGGTCATGATAGGTAAGTCTTGGCCTTCCTCGGCTCCTATATCCCCCCACTTTTGCGTTGTATATCTGTTTCGTAATTGTAATAAATAATCAATTAAATTAATTGTCTTTATCTGGTTTTATTATAATACAACGCTATATTTTTGTGCTACAAGTTACGGATTAGTCTATGAGGAGATAACCCCTTTATAAACTTATCCCAATATGAATCTCAGAATCATTTTTAGAGTCAAAGGAGTTATTTATTCAAACATTCAAACCAAAACTAAACATGCTCGTAAGTAGATACACTCTTGTATCAAATCTTTCAAGTACAAATGGAACTCTGGGAGAAAGAGAGGTACAGCAATATCTTTAAACGCATCCAAACTCAGAACATGAGGCAAGTTAGCGAAGGCCGCAACCAAATAATAATTTCATGGCAGATTGTTGTGTACTTTTCAGCAAGTTAAACCACGAGGAAGCTTAAGACGAGAGTAACGTACGAGCAATACTTGTTTTGCTACATCTACGCACTGCGGTAACCGCGTAACCGCTTCTAAATCACCCTATACCATATACCCTTCCACCTTACGACAAGCTATAAAATACATATTCACTCCAATATTGTATACAATATAATATTCTTTATTGCATCCCATAAAGCTTTAAAATATTACAATAATATATGTGTTATATTCTTCAACGTGTATCTTGCAAATGAACAAATTTCATTGGTTCTGGTATGGCTTATATTATATAATTCAGTTATGCAAAATCGGCAGTCACTTACATATGAGTAATTAAGTTTATCTTCTTTAACATTCATGTCTCTTATCATACGCGCTTATTAGGGTTCCTGACATGACCTTCTGATAAAACACGATCAAGTTGATCATGGCAAGAAAGTCTTGGCCTTCTTCAACTGCTATATCTTTCTAGTTTTGCGTTGTATATCTGTTTTCTGTTTCTTTCTATCTGCATCCTTTCTATATGTCCGATCCAACGGAGCATGCCTCCTCTTATTTTAACACCGACACTCTACTTTTACTTACTTAGGCTTTCGTTTTTCAGTATTGAATATATATCCCAAAATATTTTTATGAATTTATGAAAGCCGCAATTTATTAAATTTGCTATTAGTAATATTATGACGACCCATTATTCATTATCTGGAATTATTCTGGATTCATCACTTTTCATTATCTGGAAAATCCATTCAGAGTTATTAGAACATGAAAATCGTCACAAAAACATTCAACTTAAAAGCAGATTGGAAGAACTCGGCTAAGTTTAGTGATATTTCTGTCTCGGATGACTAAAGATTGTTTCTTTATCATTTCCATTCAGCCTCAATCTCCCCTTTAAAGATTATTATAACAATATTTTAATTTCTCAAGGAGGAACGCGACTCGGTCGCAGCAATGATTATAAATCGCTTATCAAAGAATTTCTCTCAAGTTTACGTTGGGATATTGGAAAAGTTTGCGCAAATTCTCCCAATTCGTAAATGTCTGAAGATATCAGTCACAAGTGTTTGAGTTAACGATGAGCATACTTTGATAAGTCCTCTTCAACTATTACTGGGCGCGGCCCTCTCGCTTCAGTCTCCTATGAGGATATAGGACAAAAATTGATTTGACCGTTAGCAAATTACGTTTCCTATTTTTATACATATGAATATGATGTATGAGTGGCAAACACATAATCTAAATATATTTAAAAGTAATTTCAACTTAATTAAGAATATTCAAATAGTTTTTAAAACAAAGTATTATCCAATTGCAGTAATCTTGCATTTAATCCCTTCCAAAATTTGTGGTGTAACGCTTGTAGGCCGTAATCGCGATGATGATGTTAGAGACATAGTTGGTCTCAAAGAGAGCGTTGGTGTTAAAATAAAAAGAGGCATGCGTTTGTTCGGACATGTGGAAAGAATGCTCATTGAGTCGTTTCCCACTTAAGGCAAAAAAATGTGTGCATAAACATGTCTTTTTCTCTTCTGGATGTTTTGAGAGAAGTGGGGCGCATCAAAGCAGCCCGTCTGGTGAAGTTCCTCCACCTCACAGTAAACCGTACTCGAATAACAACTCCCCGGATGGTTGTTGTGTTCTTGTTAGTGAGTAAGATTGCCAGTGAGCTCCTAAGGAATTGCTTGTCTTAGCAGTAGATGTGGCATCGCCCGAGCGATACTTATCGCATTGCAAGCGTTTATAGGCCTTTATAGGAAGTTATGAATATTAATCTAAATTACAGAATCAAATAAAAAATATATTGTTTATTGTTGTAACTGTATGCCTTTCATAGATGTATTCAAATATATTCTATACTATATAGTTTCTACAAAAAAAAAGTACGAAAATATTCAGCAAGTTTGTATAAAATTCGCACCACATCATACTAGGGCCGTTTACTTAAACACTTACTGTAAGAATCGGCCATTTAAGACACATTTTACTTTTACGAGAGTATTCTTACTTACTTGATACCTATTACATCAAATTAATTACAATTTATTCTTTAACAGATTTGACATACCATAGCTACAGCGAATGTATTGAGTTTAATGTTGATACTTTACCAAAATTCAGGTTATTTATAGCGGGACGTTTTTGCATTTTGCTTTTTGATAGCAAAAAAGGAATATTAAAAAAAGAGACACGTGTAACCACTTGACATGTTTGACATTGTGCGCCGTGATTTCTGTCTGCTTCAGTCACCATATTTGTAATTGCAACACAGCTTTGTAAACTGTGTATGTTCTGACTAATAAAAGATATTGACGAGCTCGGTGGCGCAGTGGTGTAACGCGCTGTTACGCGACTTTGACACCAACGCTCGTGGGTTCGATTCCCACACATTACAAACATTTGTGTGCATGAACATGTCTGTTTGTCTTGGTCTGGGTATTTTCTATGTATAATAAGTATGTATTTTCAAAAAAAAAAATGTATTTATGTATGTTTATCAGTTGTCTAGTACCCATAACACAAGCTTCGCTTACTTTGGGGCTAGATGGCGCTGTGTAATTTGTCCGACAATACAATATATAGATATTGTATTTCTCTTCTTGAAAATTAAGTATGATTAAAATACATTACGAAAAAAGTAGTTACAAAGAAGAAGCAGTGGACGGAGGACTATTTTGAAAACAATAGGATTAAATAGAAATTACAAAGAGGGAGGGAACAGATAGTGGGCAATTTCGGGAACAATACATTTTTTAAATAATTAAGTTAGAAAAAAAAATTTAGTTTTATGTCATCTTATAAAATGTAACAAGGAATTAATAAAGATTGCAGTTCATTAAACTCAATTCTTGGTTTGTGTGATTCTTATAAAATAATTGATGAAGAAACTTTTGTAGTAAAATTAAAGTACCTACTGACACATCCCGAAGTTAAGCAAGCTGAAGTGCAGTGGACCGACCACATTTCTCGTAGAATCGACAAAAAAAAAATACATTCTCCAATGACGTCCCCATACTAATACATACAGTGTGGGACCACCCCCTACTAGATTGAGCGATAACCTGAAACGATTTGTAGGGCCGTAAGCAGGTGGGTTAGGTCATCCTGACCGAGACTGAGACGAGTGGTCTTCCACAGGGGAACCTATGTCCAGCAGCAGCGAATACGGGCTGAAGTTATGAGTTATGAGTTGTCATTTAGCTGTGTTTTTCTGTGAGGTGGAGGTACTTTACGAGACGGGCTGTTTTGATGCGCCCTACCTCTCAAACATCCAGACCAAGACAAACAGACATATTCATGCACACAAATAATTGTTATGTGTAGGAATCGAACCCACGAGCGTAGTTGTTAGTAATACTACTTTGACACCAACGCTCGTGGGTTCGAGTCCCACACAGGACGAACATTTGTGTGCAAGAACATGTCTGTTTGCCTTGATCTGAGTATTTTCTATGTCTAAGTATGTATTTACAAAAAAAGTGTATACAAGCTTCGCTAGAGGAGCTAGATGATGTTGTGTTATTTTCTCCCACAACATTAAACAAAAATAAACAACTGTACATTAAGAAATGAGCAATATATTTACTGCTCAAGAGATCTTGTAAAAGGATTTAAATTCGATTCCTTTATGTAAAGTCTATGGGAATCTTTAAACTTTATGTAAAGGAAATATTTAAGTAGGTATTACATCACCGAAAGGTTCTTTGTGTTTGTGTTTCAATTTCAAAGACTCGAGAAGAGATACGATCAATATTAAAGCATTATGCTGTGTAATTCTTCAGTTACTAATGACGGGGTAATGACATCCATCGACTGTACATTCGCTCTTTTGACATTTGAGAAATATTTTTAAAGCCATTTAATACAATGTTTTCCACATCGAAACACTGGTTCAAGTTTTTTTACATGTAATAAATTACAAAATCCGACAGTCATTTTGTAAACAAAAATACTAAACTTTGATCGAGAAATCGAGAAGACAATGACGATAAAAAACTTTTTGAAAGACAAATTGCGGTCTTTTCAACACAATAAATTTTGTTTGCCTTTGTGTCTAAAAATTATATTATGACTTACTATCTAAGTACTAAGGAATTAATTATTTTGCGAGATATTATACGTAATGACGTTATAATTATTATTGTGCAACTAGTGCGATAAGTTGTCGATTGCCCACGAGAGCGAAGTGCGCTCATTCGCTCGAGTGTGAACGGAGAATAGTGTGAATGGAGCGTTGGGAAAACTTCTTGGCAGTAAAAACCTGAGCCAGAAGACACAGCTGGCTATACACAATGCAGTGATGGCCCCAACGCTTACTTATGGTAGCGAGAGCTGGGTATGGCAGAGAAAGCATGAAAGTAGGATAAACGCGGTTGAAATGCGAGCGTTGGGCAAAATTTGTGGCGTAGCTCTTGTAGACCATATTCGCAATGATGAGGTTAGAAGCAGAGTTGGTCTGAAAGAGAGCGTTGGTGTTAAAATAAGAAGAGTCATGCTCCGTTGGTTCCGACATGTAGAAAGAATGCAGGATGTAAGAATGACAAAGCAGATATACAATGCAAAAGTGGAAGGATGTAGGAGCCGAGGAAAGCCAAGACTGGTAATTGATCATGGTAGGTATACCATGATCAAATTGGTCGTGTTCTGAACACGACAAATTTGATCATAGTCAGGAGACATAGAAACCGGCGAGCGTGCATGAAAAGAGCAATGAATGTTAAAGAAGCGAGTGAGATATGTAAGGATCGAGTCACGTGGCGCTCGGTTCTCTCTGCCTACCCCGTAAGGGATTTGGCGTGAAGTTATAGATAGATAGATATAATTATATTATTATATATAATTATACGAATGTAATGAATTATGAGGCGCTCGGTAGATCAGTCGTGAATGACGCGACTTTGACACTAACGCTCGTGGGTTCGATTCCCACACAAGGCAAATATTTGTGTGCATGAACATGTCTGTTTGTCTTGGTCTGGATGTTTGAGAGGTAGGGCGCATCAAAGCAGCCCGTCTGGTGAAGTAGCTCCACCTCACAGAAAACCACAGCTAAATGACAATTCCCTGGAGGGTTGTTGTGTTCCTGCGTGTGACTGAGGTCACCAGTAAGTTCCCAAGGAGTTGCTGTGTAAACAGCAGAGGAGGTATCGCGCGAGTGATACTTAATATATCACAAGCGTTAATAGGCTACGGTACCCGCTTTACATAAGGCGGGATTTACGCTTGTATGCCTCCTGACATAATGAAAAAGTAATGTAATAATACTGTTTATTTTGTACAACGTCGGCAGGCATGCTAGCATACGGCCTGCCTAATGTAAAGCAGTTATCATAAGCTATGAACGCTTATATAATACACGAGGAATACCCGCTACCTCTCAAATATGCCACCCAAGGATGCACCCCTGCTGATAACATAGCAACTCCTTAGGACCTTACCGGGAACCTCACTTACTCTCAGGATCACTACAATCAAATAACAACAACTCAGCCGAGTTGCCTACCTCGATCGAAAACATCCACACTAAGATAAACAGACATTTTCATGCACGCAAATGTTTTTCCTTTAAGGGAATCGAACTCACGAGCATTAGTGTCAAAGTTGTATTGCTAACCTTTCCGCCACAGGGCTCGTCAAAATTTGCACGCCATTGTCCATAATCCACTAAAATAACATCTTAATGTTCTAATAATAGAAATAATCAGGCTTATCTCTAATTTGAGGACGCCTTACTTGTACGGGTAATGCCTACGCCTACACCGGTACCGGTTACTGGACTTTATTTCTTAGTACCGATTAATGTGACGGATACATTAGGAACGAAACCGAAAAAATAAGTTCCTAACGTATGCCCTACCTCTTTATATCTACACTGATATTATAAAGAAGCAAGATTTGATTTGTTGTATGTTTGTTTGTAATGGATAAACACAAAAAGTACTTGAATGATATTAAAAATTATTTCACCTGTCGAAAACTACATTACCAGCGAGCAGTGAACGAAAAAAACAGTGTTTTTTTCGTTCACTGCCAGCGAGTAATAAAGGTTGTATTATATTTACAAAAAATTAGAGATCCGTATGAAAATTGCAACGATGTAACACAAGGTATCAAAAATTGCCTACAAAAGTCTTTACATTTAAGTAGATATTTGGCGATCGTTGCGAGAACTATCCTATCTACCTCCGGCTACCTATAAGGCGGAAAAGCTTGTATATTTGTTTAAATGAAATATGGAACTAACAATCGGGCTAGAAAAAATATTTTTGCATTTGATAGCACATTTCTTGAGGAAGGTTTTTTTAATTGGACAGGCCCACCACTCATACCCACCACTGTGTCTCCTGTGTAGCCAGAATTAACAGCGGCGACCACCAAAAAGGCAATGAACAGTGAAGTTCATTGCTGTCCAATTACCCGGGGGTTAAACTATAGCTGCCTTGGAACTCACAACGAATTTAATCAGAATAAATTTGAAGAGTAGGAAGTTTTGGAATTGACTTCCTCTCTTGGCAAAGTGAGAGACAGCAATATGACAAAAAAGGCATTTAAAAACCTCAAAGAGATGGCTAGTAAAGTGAAGCTCAACTGCCGTGCACCACGGTTTATCAAATATCTAACACTATTGGGACCTAAACTGTGAGTTGTTACCTAACACATCGATTCCAATAATATATATTGCAGAACCGCCTAAACGCCTCGTAATTCTCCCTTGTTGCCACCAAATCAGAATAGTATACTACTCCGGATGTGACACGCAAGGAATTTAACATATCGCCCCGCTCCCAACGCCAGAGATCGCACTCCCAGAGAACATGATGTGCTGTTTGCTCGAATTCATGATTTGTCGTAGAACACTCACATAAAGGCGATGAGGAAAGCTATTCAACGTCACATTGCGTTCCTTAGAGACCGAGGAAAAAAAAAAGAAAGTAGAAAAAACGGTTCCCACGGGAAACAAGAATGTGTGCGGGCAAAGTCATAGGGTGTAATAAGTATAAAGGCTGAAAATAAAACGCTTCCGCCGGTGCTAAAAATCGGACCTTTATTTCTGAAAGCTGGCGTAATATAGTTTATTGTCAAATAAATCAATTCAAGTATTAGTCTTTAAGTACTAAAAAGGACTTATGTAACAACATTGTGTTGGCAATTAAAATAATAAAGTCCAAGTTACAACAGTTATGGCAGTTTCGCCGGCAATTACGAGATACTTAATGTGAATTATTTCTTGGTAATTGCAAGGAAATGCTAGTAGTTTTTTGTAATGCTTTGTCACATAATTTCATTTAACTATGCAATATAAAATGTAACAGGTTTGAGCAGTGATACCCCGTAGTTAAACAATCTGTTTATCGACCAACTGGTCTCTGGTTCAAATACTAGCATGTACATATTTATAATTATTATTTGATCGACGGTGAAGGAAAACATCGTGAGGAAACCGACGCGTCCAAAAATTATGTTTTGAAAGACGTGTGAACTTACCTAATAAAGATCCGGTTTCCCTTCTGGGTTGTGGAAGTCTGATGGCAGTCGTTTCATGTAATAATCAGTCTCTTCGCTATATCCTTAGGCTGAGTTAGCAGACCCCGCGAGTACTAATAGACTAGGAAACGGGTTAAAATTAAGAAGAAGAAGACAAGACTGTAACAAGGTAACTAGATAAATATGGCAGGTGCTGTGGTCGTCTTTTCGTTTCTCCTTTTCATGTTGACTAGGAGGAATTAATGTATATATATTATGTAATTATATTTTGGGAATTGTCATTTCATTTCCTTTGTCATGATTGTTACTCCACACTAATGGCCATCATTTTGGATTTCAGGTAATCGCATATATCCAGTAGTAGCAACAGGTATGTTATTTCCCTTGATATTCTACATCTACACAGACAGGTTGCATTGAATTTATTTTATTCGCAATTCCTGTATGTTTTTATAAAACGTCGGAAGGAACGCGTGTAAAGAGATTACCGTAACTTATAATACAGAAAGTACTCCTTGCGCGCCTGTCAATTACACGCCCGTTGCTACCCCTGCAGCTAGCAACTAGTAACCTTACTTACTAACAGGAACGCAACAATCCTCCAGCGAGTTGTTATTTGGCTGCAGTTTTCTTTCGCGAATTGCGTACTTCCCGATCGGACTGATTTGTTACACCCTACCTCTTAAAAAGACCCAAACCGAGATATATATATATACATATATGTATATATAGTATAATCGTGTATGCTGATTTTTACAGCAGTTGATTAATCTCTATACCGATTATAATATATATATATATATAACGATAGGTTATCAGGATGGTTATTATCGGTGGGTTCAGACATTGCACCAATTTAAAAATAACAGTCCGAAATGATGTTCACAAGGT
Organism: Pyralis farinalis; assembly: GCA_947507595.1. Lineage (NCBI taxonomy): Eukaryota > Metazoa > Arthropoda > Insecta > Lepidoptera > Pyralidae > Pyralis > Pyralis farinalis. The sequence goes on from OX382270.1 coordinate 8,719,371, forward strand.
ATAATTTTCGTTTACAACAAAATATTCGATAATCACTCAGATGTAGATGGATTACAAAAAAAAGGAAACTCGATGAGTTTGACACGGAGGTGGCTTATTTCACGTACGTTCGAGTCGTCTCTCCAAAATGTAATGGCCGCCTTTTCCCTCCACCCTGTCTATTTTCCCGCCGTGCTCTCATTACTTGTCAAACGTCAAACATCAATGCTGCCAACCCCGTGTCAACCTCACCCAAGCTATACCGCCTGACGTTTCCATGCTAACGAAGAAGAAGAGTTACAAATCGCGAAATAATCTTATTATTAAAATGTTTCGAATGAGCGTTTGCCGATATTATGCTTCGACATATATATGTCATCAGCTAGAATCTAGGATGGTGACTCCTATATATATTTTTACGAGCCCTAGGCAAAGTCAATGGCTACGCTACTTCTCAACTTAAACAAACATTTATGTGTAACGCAAGCGATACATCTTCTAAGCAAGCTTCGAGCTTCTAACTCCCTTACATCAGGTGGCCTGTATGCTTGTCTGATTCACGACAAGTAATGGGAATTCTAGCGTTAGATTTGTGTCAAATTTGTAATCATTTCGTTCAAGTTGATCTTTACGGGTTACTACATACATATCATCACGCCTGTCTCCAATTGGAGTAGGTAGAGATTATGGAAAATAAAACTACGAATTTATAAACCTATAGGACTTACGGCGATTTGTTTTTATATTTCCTCGACATTTCGGCGACGTTGCAGACGCCATGGTCATGGGGCTACAACTTCACCGAACTACAATGATAGTGTAAACAGCCGTTTACAATTAAACCATTGTAAATATGATAAAATCACCATAAACAAGTAGTTATTGATGACGCAGTACAAAGTAAATATTTGTTTTCCGTCCGTTGAGTTTAAACTTTGTGAAAGTGGTTTTTCATCGTAATGCTGGAGGAGCGTCATTATTTTGTAAAAAGGAAAAGTATTCGTGCCAAAGTAAATAGGGGGTAAAAGTAAGGAAGGCGATTATGCACAATGATGTTGACCGTGTAAACAGGCTGTGAGGACGCGCGCTCTATTCGCGACTCGGCAAATAGAAGCCCGTTGTAACTGAACGAGTGGGTCGGGCGAGGCCGCCATTGCCAGTGGGTACAAACTTAGCTAGGATGCAGTACGGACTTTTTTTTGACGTGAATACGTCTTTAAATGTGCTTCTGTAGTGGGAGGCAATTCGGAAAACTGATGATAACAACATCGGTGGGATACAGTACTCGCGTAATGAGGGTTCTATATAGTTTTTTTTTATATGACGTCGGAGCGCATAGTTTGTAAATATCATAAAATCACCGTGCGACCCGCCTGATGTAAAGCGGGTACCGTAACGTATGAATGATTATAATACATTAAGTATCCCTCGCGCGATGCCTCATCTGCTGCTAACACAGCAACTCCTTAGGAGCTGTATTTATTTAGGAGTTCTGTGTAGTTCATGGACATATAAATGACTTATTATATATATGCATCAATTACTTTAAAAAAAAAATGAATTATAAGAATAACAATGATATTATTCGGGGATATGTCACATATAACCATCTGATTCCAAATGTAAAAAAACCGACCGCTATCCTGTATATGATTTTTGACAAAAAATCTGTCTAAGATCTTTAAAACAAATAATAAATAAATAAATATTGTCGGACAAATTACACAGCGCCACCTAGCACCAAAGTAAGCGTAGCTTGTGTTGTGGGCACTAGACAACTGATAAACATACGTAAATACATATTTTTTGTAAATACATACTTATTATACATAGAAAATACCCAGACCAAGACAAACAGACATGTTCATGCACACAAATGTTTGTACTGTGTGGGAATCGAACCCACGAGCGTTGGTGTCAAAGTAGCATAACAGCGCGTTTCACCACTGCGTCACCGAGCTCGTCTAAATCAAATATTTTTGATGATTGTCAAAAAGATTAAAAATAAAAAGGTTTCTAGTTAGAAACTTCGTTCTATCTTGCCTGCACTGTTTACATAAACATATATCGGCTGTGACAATTTTCATTTAATAAATAATAATGTAAAAAAAATAATATGAAAAATCGTTTCATATTTCACATTGAAATTTCGATCCCCTCCCTTATTTCAACTCCTTTTACAAAAATTTTTTTTCAATTGCTCAGCTCGACTAGGCAACTACCTCTACCTCAAAGAAATCCGCAGAGAAATGTCACCTGGAGGGTTGTTGTGTTCTTGCGAGTGACTGAGGTAACCAGTACGTTTCTGAGGAGTAGCTGTGTTACCAGCAACTCGCGTGCGATACTCCCTGTATTGTAAGCGTTCTTAGGCTACGGTAACCACTTTAAAGCAGGTTGGCCATATGCTTGTAGGTCTCCCGATATTGTATAAAAAAAAACTGGCCAAGGTACATCGACCGTAGGCTGCCTGTAATTGAATTTATTTACTTCGAGCTTCTTCATACCGTCTGAGAGCACTTTAAACTGTCTGTTGTTCCAGTTGTTCTCGTTAGGTGACAGTTGTTACGCCAAGTTTTTGGGCGAAGGCTTGAAACCTCCTTTGGGGTGTAAATGATGTTTCAGACTTCGCCTTCGATTGAATGGAGTCTCGTATCACTGAAGAGCGATGGATTTTATTTGATATCGAGGTTAAAGAAATACAAGTATCTATTTAGGCGTAAAGTTTTTGCTTTTCTGTCTTAATTTTAGGGTTTCGTAGTAATGTGTGTAGGTAAGTATAAATGAATCTGTAAATTCCAAATTTATCTGTTCACCTGTTTGTCACATAAACCAATTGAATTATTTTAAACTACAATGCTATAGTATTGAATGGTATAGATTTAGATAATGTGAGTCTAATTGCCTGTTTGTTGGGTAGATCGAAATTAAATTTGGTACGGAAATACTACTAGATTACCGTGGTATCTGAGATAGCATATTAATAAATTCGACTTATCTGCACATGGTGCATCCAAGCTAACGAAGCAATCGTGACTGAGGAGGAAAACACAGCTATAATTAATAATAAAAATAATAGGGTTTAGATAAAATAAACAATATTTAAAACTGTAATGTATTTTTTAGATAAATCAATTCAGTATTTTGAGAATTGCCAAAACTAAATTCAGTCACCCGACATTGTATACATAAACGTTCGATAGCAAGGCTGTTTCATAGAACTGTAACGAACTGTGTAGTTTTCCGGTGGATTGCGATCGGTGTAGCTTTGAAAAGTCTTTAATTTGATATATCTCACGCTCAATGTTTTGTTTTTAGTTTTTTGAAACCACAAACATAATATTTTTTTATTGCCTTTGAAACATCTGACTACTGCATTCAACAAACATGCGAATTCATAGGTATACTTTTATTTGTTTTATTGGCAAAATGCCAGTAAACTTCTTTTGTTGTAGTATATTGTTGATAAAAGTTCAATGATTCTAGTCGTATTTGTACTAAACAAGTACTATTTTCATTGAACTTCACTACAATTATTTACCTCAAAATAATCATTATTATATAAACCTGCTTGTTATAAAGTGGTTAACGTTATATGACGTAAGTAATAATAGCCGCGTGTTATCACCACCACTATTAGTGTAGCGTATCCTCCCTAGCTTACGCAGCTAGTAAGAGCACTTCGTATTCCTTATACCTCAGACTCCTGCATAATCATGTAAGGTAGGGAATGATAAGTTAGAATAATGTAAGGTAGGTAATGATAAGGTGGAAATATTTCCCTGGTCGAGATGCTCTTTATTAAATTTTGCTGTACTTTTATCTCATGCCAGAGCAATTCAGACAGGATGTGGGTGCACCATGTCGAAATGCTCTGTACAGGTTAGAAAAAGATGTTCTAAAGTCTTGATGGTCATTGATGGTCATGGATTAATTGAGCATACTATTAGAAGAAAATATGAAAAAAGTTACTTAATGTCAAATTGATGTGTCTGGATGTATTTTATAGAGTCTAGATAACTAGATGTTTGTTCAATTACTTAGTAATCCATGACGGCATTATTATCACACAACTTTGGATTCGTAAATATACGATGTGGACATATATCTCTGAATGGCAGTGAATTAGATAGTTAGCGTTAACTAAAACGTGTGTTTAAAAGAAGATTAGTTGTTTCTTTCTGATACTGATAGAAGTGAATTAAGAAAATTATTGGCGCTTTAACGCAATTTACTTTTAGTGTAGGATTATATTTTTATTCGTTATTAAACTGTAATACCTAGGCGTCCCGGCGTTACGTTTTGTGGATAAATTAGGGGGTTTTCCTTAATTTAAACCTTATCTGAATACAAAATTTAATCCATATCATTACAGCCGTTTTAGGATATGCAACAAATTTATATATGTACAAGAATTTCTCGTTTAAAATAATAGGACGTAAACATTTCATAATAACATTTAAAATTAAAACGAAAATCGCATAAAAACGCTAGTTCAGTTTAGAAGAACTAAGCAAACAAAACACACACTATTAGAACTAAGGTGACCTAATTAAAAACAGATAAATTATGGAAATTTGATAAAAAAATACTTTTTTTTAATATATTGTGCAAAGTTAATTTAATGTAATCCTTACAAAACCTTATTAGAATGAATTGCCATCTGGTGGATTTGTAGCTTAACCTTTTTTGTACTAATTATGTTCATTTTATTTTATTTTTTTGACAATTACATCCGGACTGACCTAACGACTAATGTGAATGAATGACCCAAGTATAGGCGTATTCCTTTTTAATTTGCAATTTTTTCTCACCGGTAGGGCACACCTTTTAAGATCGGAGTATAAGAAAATAATAAGTTACTTGAATTTTGAGTTTAGGTTAGGTTAGAACTAAGGTGAGTTCTAAGTTTATAGTATCAGAATAATTGTGTAACTTTGCTCGGTGTGATTCAGGTTTTATAACAAACCCACAGGCTCTAGTCAACATATTCGAAAGAGTTTATTGTCCTTAAATTTTCCATGTTTTATACAAAATGATTTCCATTTCCGCAAATGTTTTTTTTAGTTAGTTATATTCAAAGCAAGTCATCAGCTAAGATATGAATGCTGCCATTAAATCTATAGAGAGTATGCAATGTGGACCCAGGTGAATGAATCTGTATATAAGATGTAGTTATATGTGTTTGTTTGTCTCAATGTTCCTTGTCTTACATCACGTTGGGCCCAAACTGATTGTATCCTCAGTTCAATGGAAAGTTGTAAATACTTGATTGAATAAATAGCCTTTATAAGGGTGCGAAAACCCTTGGTGACCAGTTGATCAATAAGGCGATTCTTTATCTAACATATTGAACAACTAGCCCTCGGGTCGAAATCTGGCTGGGAGTATGTACCTACTCATAAATCCGAAACACGAATTTAGTGGAAATACGCGTTATTGAATTTATGAAAACATTTGTAATTATCATATGTAACGAAATTTCGAAGGACGTGTGACCTTACCTAAGAAAGGTCTGGTTTTCCCTATAGGTTGTGGAGGACAGACGGTAGTCGCTCTATGCAAAAATCAGTGTCATCGCCAAATCCTTAGGCTTAGGTAGCGGACCTCGCCAATCCTAATGAATTAGGAAACAGGATAACTAAGATGAAGTTCTAAGGTTGCTAAAAGTAGACTTAAATTATGTTGATACTGTTGATTGTAGGCATTTGGTGGAATTTTGAAGACATCGCGTTAATGTTAATACTTGCACTTGTACAGATTCCACTTCACAATTTTATTTAATAATTATTTTTACCGACCGGTTTCGCCTTTACGGCATTATCAAGGTATTTTATACAACCTCATTTTATACAAGGTTGTATAAAATACCTTGATAATGCCGTAAAGGCGAAACCGGTCTTAATATAGTAGACTTAAATGAACTCAATAGAGTCGATGTGCGTGTCAGTCCAACTGAACTCAAGATCAGAAGCAGCTTCGACGTGCCTGTGTGACGTGCTTCGACGGAGGAACCTTTGTACTTTTGCAGTGTAACATTAAACTGTCGGTTCTGGTTGTTTTCAATAAATGACAGTCGTTAACCAAAAACAGGTAGGGCACAGCTCGATTGAGGAAGTAACTCCTTCACACATATGGTAGTATATCTCCGAGGGAGTGAGGTTCATAAATTTTTGAAAAAGGTGTGATCGGTGTCTCGAATATTTTCATCAATTCTTGATTATGAGGTCGTTGGCTTAATTGCTTAATTTGTATCCTATTTCATGCAAAAAATACTTTCTAAGATATTTGGAGGCGCTGCTTGTCTATACTCATGGGAAAGTGAAATCTGCAATAATCACAACTCAAAAAATCGGGGCAAGTCGGCTAGTGTATATATATATATATACACACAAAAAAAAATCGGCCAAGTGCGAGTCGAACTCGCGCACGAAGGGTTCCGTACCATTATCTATAAAAACGGCAAAAAAATCACGTTTGTTGTATGGGAGCCCCCTTAAATATTTATTTTATTCTATTTTTTAGTATTTGTTGTTATAGCGGCAACAGAAATACATCATCTGTGAAAATTTCAACTGTCTAACTATCACGGTTCATGAGATACAGCCTGGTGACAGACGGACTGACGGACGGACGGACGAACGGACGGACGGACGGACAGCGGAGCCTTAGTAATAAGGTTCCGTTTTACCCATTGGGTACGGAACCCTAAAAAGTGAGACATTATAAAGTTCGTTTTTTACAATTTCTACTACAAAATTTTGATTTGCAAAATCTTAATAACCACTAGAGTAAAATCCAATACTAGCACTTGTCAGGGATATCTGGGACAGCGAATCAGCGAGTAATATAGGCTATATTTTATTATTATTCTTTATATTTTATTATATTCAATAAACTAGAGATTCCTATGAAAATTGCAATAATGTAACTCGAGGTATAAAAAAATCGGCCAAGTGCGAGTCGGACTCGCGCACGAAGGGTTCCGTACCATTATCTATAAAAACGGCAAAAAATGACGTTTGTTGTATGGGAGCCCCCCTTAAATATTTGTTTTATTTTAATTTAATTATTTATTCTTAAAGTAAATATATATCTAAATATTCTGTGAATATTTCAAGCATCTACCTGTTGCCGTTATCAATATCGAGCAAAAAAATCACGTTTGTTGTATGGGAGCCCCCTTAAATATTTATTTTATTCTATTTTTTAGTATTTGTTGTTATAGCGGCAACAGAAATACATCATCTGTGAAAATTTCAACTGTCTAACTATCACGGATGATGAGATACAGCCTGGTGACAGACGGACGGACGGACGGACAGCGGAGTCTCAGTAATAGGGTTCCGTTTTACCCTTTGGGTACGGAACCCTAAAAATGGCCTGCAAAAATAATTATTTGGCGTGCGCTGTGAAAACTATAGATTATACATAAAATAATGTACTACATCGGTTATAGTAAATATCATTATCCACAAGGAAGTGAGCGAGACTATATGTGTAACTATTATAGTTAAGTCACAATAACCGTTTTTAGGGTTCCGTACCCAAAGGGTAACGGAACCCTATTACTGAGGCTCCGCTGTCCGTCCGTCCGTCCGTCCGTCTGTCACCAGGCTGTATCACATGAACGGTGATAGTTAGACAGTTGAAATTTTCACAGATGATGTATTTCTGTTGCCGCTATAACAACAAATACTAAAAAATAGAATAAAATAAATATTTAAGGGGGCTCCCATACAACAAACGTGATTTTTTTGCTCATTTTTGCTCGATATTGATAACGGCAACAGGTAGACGCTTGAAATATTCAAAGAATATTTAGTTATATATTCACTTAAAGAATAAATAATTAAATCAAAATAAAACAAATATTTAAGGGGGGCTCCCATACAACAAACGTGATTTTTTTGCCGTTTTTATAGATAATGGTACGGAACCCTTCGTGCGCGATTCCGACTCGCACTTGGACGATTTTTTTTTTATTCAAATTAGTCAAACAAAACACAGGTACGATCAAAAGACGATGACATTTATGTCATGATGTTAATCCTTATTGAACTAAATAGTTTCTCAAGGAATTGAAGTTAAGTGATATTTGATTTCCCTTGCGGTGTAGGCAGAGAGAACCGAGCGCCATAAGACACGGTTCTTACATACTTCACTCGCTTCTCTAACGTTAGTCTTGGTCTTCCTCGGCTCCTACATCCTTCCACTTTCGTATTGTATATCTGTTTCGTCATTCTTTCTAATTAAATGTCCGAACCAACGGAGTATATTTTACTAATTACTAATTTATTTTTCTATCTATCTAGCCATACGTAACCGGTGCGGGTCACTAGTTCTAAAAATATTTGTATATTGCTTCATAATGCTACGTACAAATATACTCATGTTATTTCCAATAACAAAATGCATTTGACAGAAGATTTTTCAGTTCATTCCTGAGCCTGTTCGATCTATCAACGTCCAAACGCCACGGAATTCGATATCGTTCGTTCAGTTCAAATGTTTCAACTCCGACAATAATGGCGTGTGATCATTAAACATTGGGAGCACGTGGCGCAGCTAGGGTTGGCAACGCCTCTCTGCATACCCCGCAAAGGATTGAAAGGATGAAGTTATAAATAGATAGATCTTCACGTAGTATATCTTGCAGGTACATCGTGATTTTTTTTATACAATGTTGGGAAGTATACAAACATACGAGCCATACGACGACAACTTTTGAAAAATGAAAAAATGTTTATTCCTCAACCATCAAAGTTTTACAAAAGCAATGGTCTCTTTCTTTTAAGTGTACAAAACACCTGTGCTAGAAAGAGCCACTCTTCCATAACAATATGTCATTAGGTTAGTAAAATAAAACATTAGGCAATTTATACGATCCATATTTCACAAAATAATTGAGTGAGATTGCGAGTAATACTGAACCATGCATTAAAATGTCTGTACCTATGCTTAAATTAATAAGATGCGCGCTCGTATGCGGGAGAAATGTTTGTATATCCATAAAGTATTCCGTCTATATATAAATATATAACATATAATTTATTATAAAAAACGGTATATTGCATTTTAACGCATATTTGTATTTTAGTAGATCGGATTGGTATTATTGGATAGCATAATTTTGGAATGATCGTTAAAACAGGTAGTCTTTGTTTATTGAATAATAAATAGAGCAAAATAAAGTTGAACATAGTATTGTCTTAGGTTTTCGCGATTGTTACACATTGAAATAAATAATTTTTACCGGAAGTATCGCGTGTTTTATTTATTTTGTTGAACCTGACGTTTCGAATGCTTTGCAGCATCCGTGCTCGCACAAAAATCGCTCACGGTGTTCGTACTCAAAAACGTTCGGACACCGTGAATGATTTTTGTGTATATCGGAATATATATAATTAATCCATCCATGTCGGTAGATGTAATAATCGAATAACCAATGTAAGACAAATGTCACCTTAGTCTTGCTGCGACCACGGATGCTGCAAAGCGTTCGTAACATCAGGTTCAACAAAATAAATAAAACACGTACATACTTCCGTTAAAAATTGTTTAATTCAAAGTAGAACATGGTTAGAAAGAAAGCGAGTGACGAACTGGTGTCCGGTGCGAATCTTGGTATGTACCACTATATTCGTGTTTTTGTAACTAGTAAATAACAGCAAGCTGTGTAGGCAGAGCTGATATTTTTTAAATTTAAAAAATATTTAAATATTTTATTTTTAATTTTTTAAAAATATATGGAACCCTGTACGACATCTAGCGACGAGTGCTGTTACTTTTTCTGTTGATGGGAGTGCAGTGCAGACTCTGCACTGCAGAGTGGCCGGCCATACGTTTTCCCATATGTTTTTTTTTCTAATTGGAACGATTTTGGACCGTTCTTCCTCACCAACGAACATTTAAATTTCAAATTAAAGGATACAAAACTACAATATGTTAGCTATTAGTGTGTCGATTTTGGAGTTTCTCACTATTACCGTCTAAACGCTAGCTGGATGACATCAGTCTACCCCAAACGACAATTTTGAGGGTAATGTGGCTCCGCTGGCTATCGCAGCTCTGCCAATTATGTACATATTTGTAATTATCACTTGCTCGGCTGTGAAGGAAAACATGGTGAGAAAACACGCAAGTCCAAAAAAATATTACTAAAGACGTGTGACCTTACCTAAGGAAGGTCTTTTTTTATATTATGTCGGGAGGCATACGAGCATACGGCCCACCTGATGTAAAGCGGGTACCGTAGCCTATTAACGCTTGCGATATATTAATTATGCCTCCTTTGCTGCTTACACAGCAACTCCTTGGGAGCTTACTGGTGACCTCACTCACACGCAGGAACACAACAATCCTCTAGGGAGTTGTTATTTGGCTGCTGTTTTCTGTGAGGTGTCAAAATGCGTTATTGACGAGTAAGCCACCGAGCTCGTCTGGTTTTCCCTCTAGGTTGTGGAGGTCTGACAATAGCCGCTCCATGTAAAAAATCAGTACCTTCGCCTGTAGTTTAGGTAGCGAAACCTACCAATCCTAATGGACCAGGAAAAGGGATAATGTTTAGACGAAGATTATTATAAAGAAAGAAAAGAAAAAGTCTTCTTTTAGGTTAATAAAGTAATTTGCGGCAGAGAGCTCCTTTTAAGTAAGAATACCCGGAGTATATAGCGTTATCTATATATATAAATAAAATTGAAGTGTCTGTCTGTGATTTTAAAATAAAGCCTTTATCTTAAGCTCATATTATTATTTTCACGTTACCAAAGCCTAAATACGCATTTTTAACTTTTTGTCTGTCTGTGTGTCTGTTTGTTTGTCCGGGCTAATCTTCGAAACGGCTGAACCTTCACCAGTAGGTAGAGGACTGTTCAGAGCAGAATATAGGGTACTTTTTATCCCGTAAATATTTAGGGTTCCTGCGCAAAAAATGAAAAACTGATAAAATTAGGGGGAAATATCTTCCCCTTCGGGGGACTTATACTTAAAGTTCCCTGATGCTGCTTTTGTCTTGGTTCATATATTGTAACAAAGCTTCCAGGAAAAAACTGATTGTTCAGGGCACAGCTTATAATCAGAGATAGAAATAGAGATAAAAAGAATAACGAGTTGTTAAAAGCAACAATATAGCAAATCATGCTTTATGTAGTCTTCCTCAAAAAATTAATTGCTTAGAAATATGGATTCCGTATATCGTAGTAATGCAGATTATAAACTGTAAACAAAACAAAGTGTTTTTTAGGGTTCCATACCCAAAGGGTAAAACGGAACCCTATTACTGAGGCTCCGCTGTCCGTCCGTCCGTCCGTCCGTCTGTCACCAGGCTGTATCTCATGAACCGTGATAGTTAGACAGTTGAAATTTTCACAGATGATGTATTTCTGTTGCCGCTATAACAACAAATACTAAAAAGTAGAATAAAATAAATATTTAAGGGGGCTCCCATACAACAAACGTGATTTTTAGGGTTCCGTACCCAAAGGGTAAAACGGAACCCTATTACTGAGGCTCCGCTGTCCGTCCGTCCGTCCGTCCGTCCGTCCGTCCGTCCGTCCGTCCGTCCGTCCGTCCGTCTGTCACCAGGCTGTATCTCATGAACCGTGATAGTTAGACAGTTGAAATTTTCACAGATGATGTATTTCTGTTGCCGCTATAACAACAAATACTAAAAAATAGAATAAAATAAATATTTAAGGGGGCTCCCATACAACAAATGTGATATTTTGCCGTTTTTATAGATAATGGTACGGAACCCTTCGTGCGCGAGTCCGACTCGCACTTGGCCGATTTTTTGCTCATTTTTGCTCGATATTGTTAACAGCAACAGGTAGACGCTTGAAACATTCACAGAATATTTAGTTATACTCGTTTATTCACTTTAAGAACAAATATTTAAGTTAAAATAAAACAAATATTTAAGAGGGGCTCCCATACAACAAACGTGATTTTTTGCCGTTTTTATAGATTATGTACGGAGCCCTTCGTGTGCGAGTCCGACTCGCACTTGGCCGATTTTTTTCTGATTGTTGCAATGTAATTAAGTGAGGTAGGTCGCATCTAATTTTTGACTTGGAGAAGTGCCTCTATCTCACAGAAAACCGCAGTCAATAACAACTCTCTGGAGGGTTGTTGTGCTCCTGCAAGGTAAGAGGGGTGACTAGTGAATTGCTAAGGAGTTCCTGTGTTAGTAGCAGGGGCGGCAACGCCCGTGCGAGACGTCATGTGTTGCAAACGTACATAGGCTTCGGTAACCGCTTTACATCAGGCAGGTGCTTTTCTATCTCCCGACATTTCATAAATCGAAATAGTAAGAAAAAAATAATTACGGAACCATTAAAATTTAGTCTATATACTTTTGCCAACGTTTTTTAGGGTTCTGTACCTCAAAAGAAAAAACGGAACCCTTATAGGATCACTTTGTCCGTCTGTCTGTCTGTCTATCTGTCCGTCTATCGAAACCCTTTTTTTTCAGGGACAGGTTGAGCTATCAAGCTTAAATTAATATCAAATATTCTGGTCTACAGTCCCTTCGAGCAGTGAAAAAATCAAACTTCGAAGTGAACGCAATCAAAAGATACAGTCGTTTATGCCTTGTTTATGCGCATATTTTAACACTTGCAATGGAACCATACTCTATAGGGGACTTCCCGTTGACCTAGAATTATGAAATTTGGTAAAAAGTTATGTCATGTAGCACAAGTAAAGGGAAACATCCGAAAACTGCGTAAACGTTTTTTACGGAAACCTCGGTGCGCGAGTCGGTCTCGCACTTGAGGGCTTTTTAGGGTTCCGTACCCAAAGGGTAAAACGGAACCCTATTACTGAGGCTCCGCTGTCCGTCCGTCCGTCCGTCCGTCCGTCTGTCACCAGGCTGTATCTCATGAACCGTGATAGTTAGATAGTTGAAATATTCACAGATGATGTATTTCTGTTGCCGCTATAACAACAAATACTAAAAAATAGAATATAATAAATATTTAAGGGGGCTCCCATACAACAAACGGGATTTTTTTTTGCCGTTTTTATAGATAATGGTACGGAACCCTTCGTGTGCGAGTCCGACTCGCACTTGGCCGATTTTTTGTGTTATAATTTCATACGATATTGCAAATATTGTGTAGGACAGAGCGGACATTTCAAAAATGTTTTTGATAATAGATAGATAAGAGAAAAAGTTACGCCTTTTATAATACGACCAAGAATCATATTGATCAGTCATTTAGTACCCTATTCATTATGGAAATTAAGTCGATCTGTCAAGCGAACTCGAGCTAAGATAAATAAATTGAACGATGATTCCCCACAGATATTACTGTCGTGATTTGGGCGTGTTCTAATTTATCGACATTGACAATTTATTTTTCTAAATATGCTAGGATGTATTCGCTTTAATTTAAAAAACGGAGCTACAACTTACGAATGGTTGAATCATTTACTGTCCATAATTTAGTCGTTTTTTTACTACATCGGGTAGCATATAATACGGTCCCTTATAACACATAAAAAAGTTTAATTTTAAATAATGAATTGTAAAAACAACATTTTAAATTAATAATGACTTCTATGTGAATTTATTTTGAATTAGAGCAACACATGGTAATTTAAATTAGTTTTATTTTTCAATACTGTTGTAGTAAAAATAGCTCAAAACTGCTAAAACGATGTCCGGTAAATTTTCCCGATTTTAAGAAGAAGTTTGTAGTTCAAGTCTGCTCAAACACGTTAACAAAAGTGGTCTCGCCCAGTCCACGCAGAGTAAACTAAAAAGTTATTTGTGACTGCTATTAAATGGACGTTCACACCAAGTTGGCAAATATGTTTTCTACAAGTTACAACCATTTGAGTATTAGTGTTTGTTTTAACAAGTTGCTACGGAGATTTTCGGTATGTGTACATATATAACTGTTACATATTAGATATACACTTATTGTTCTTTTCAAAACTTTCAAGCAGATTTTTTTATCTAAAAATAATTTGTTGTGTTCAAAAATAAATAATTCATAAACTCTCTATTAATTAGAGTCAAAATCATCATAACCTGCATGTGATGCACCTTGTCAGTTAGCAAACGTTGATGTGCCGGAGGGTTAACCTAGAACTTGAATTAACAAGAAGCAGTCGTTTGGGGATGCGCTGTCGTTTTACAGCCAAATCGATGTTTGATTCCTGTGTTCTATAAGATGGATGTCGCCAGGCAGGGAGCATCATTCAGCTCTTTCAAATCACACCACTCTTCGACTCGTCCACGAGGTTCCCCGCGTACCTCGATGTGAATCGGAGCGCTTAAATTAGGCTCATAAAGTGTTCTCAGGAAAAACATTTTTGTCGAAAAATCCTGAGATGTTTCAGGGGAATATATTGGTCACGTAGAATTGTAATTATATTTGCAACGTTTCTAAGTCCAAGTATTTTTGTTATACAATTTTGGTCAGCTTTCTAGTGACCTTATTCGTAGAAGCACAGCAGCTCTCTTCGGATCATGGCTTGCGAGGTGCGAGGGTGGAGTGCTTCGGGAAGGACATTTTTGACCTACGAATACACTTAAATAGCTTTCATGTTTAACTTTAGGTGTGAAATAACGGAATGACTAATTATTATTAAGTTTCATTTACAATGTAAATTTTACATGAAGAGCATGCAAGTAGATTTATATCTTTTATTTGTCGGGATTTCTATAAATAAATAAATATTGTCGGACGAATTACACAGCGCCATCTAGCCCCAAAGTAAGCGAAGCTTGTATTATGGGTACTAGACAACTGATAAACATACGTAAATACATTTTTTTTTGTAAATACATACTTATTATACATAGAAAATACCCAGACCATGACAAACAGACATGTTCATGCACACAAATGTTTGCCATGTGTGGGAATCGAACCCACGAGCGTTAGTGTCAAAGTCGCGTCATTCACGACTGAGCCACCGAGCTCGTCTTAATTTCGCTCGTCTATATTTATGTGTTACATCTATCGGAGTAAGAGGAAGCTCAATATGATTAGGTGTATTGGAATATTACATAAGAGGGAATTCCGCACTATTTGAACCGCAAGCTTCGCAGCTTTGTAACGCTCGGTTATAAGAATCCCCGAAATCCTAAAACCCCAAAATACGCTTACGTATAAAGATAAGGTAAGGTAATATTTCTACGTTATGTTGTATTCAAATTCTGATAATTTGGATCAAGTTTACCGCGTTTTATATCACGAAACTGGTTGCATACCAGTATGATAACTGTGAGACCGCGATTATGCGTCATCTTGTGATTTCGAACACGAAAATATGCGTGAACCGGCATAAGACTGAGGTAAACGTTACGAATGTATAATTCGTTTTGTAATACAGCATAACGATACAGCTGGATGTAAATTTAACATCCAACATTTATCTAATTTGGCATAAATTTGTGAGAGTATATCCTATACAATGTTTGGTTGCTATAACCGGTTTCTTTTGAATGTTGAAGCACCCGTACCGCTATAATAGTGTAGTCGGTCGCATACCATTACTTTTAAAGGGTTATCAACAAGTTCCTCAATCATGAACATGCTTCAATCGGCATTAAAACATAAAACCGGTAAAAGCGCTCCGTCAGCGTAGTTCGCCGGGTTCAACGACTTGCTAAATCTTCCGTGCATTTACATAATGCGACACACAAATTAGTATGGTTTATAGTGTAATCAAAATTTGTATTAAAAAAAAAGTTTTAGGAATGGGAGGCGGGCTTGCTCTGTACATTCCTACCATTGTCTCATGTGGAGTTAGGAAATACTCACTAAAGTGAAAATGAGCAGTGAAATTCATTGCAGTCGGTTCACTTCGCGGCAAAAGAAACAATAAACATATATTCATACAATACATATATTCCTGATCCCTGATAATTGTTTTAATAATATATATTCAAATATTTTTAAGAGACGTAGGGCGCATCAAAGCAGCCCGTTTGGGGAAGTACCTCCACCTCACAGAAAACCGCAGCCAAATAACAACTCCCAAGAGAGTTGTTGTGTTCCGGCGTGGGAGTGAGGTCACCAGGAAGCTCCTAAGGAGGTGCTGTGTTAGCAACAGAGGAGGCGCCGCGCGAGTGATACTTAATGTATTACAAGCGTTCATAGGCTACAGTAACCGCTTTATATCAGGTGGGCCGTATGCCTTCCGACGTTGTATAAAAAAAATAATGTGGACGGAATTATGAGAAATAACCAGATTCCGATTCGCATTTATTCCGATTCGCAGGAATTTCCGTATTATTCTTATATGCTGAAAATCATTTCGCAACGAATCTCGATACTCCTCAGTGAATAAATGATATTCTGGTTTTGCTGCAATGACCTGATACACCTGATAGTAAAGGTTACTTTTGTTCCCTTCTTATATAGTAAAAATACTATCCCCTGTTTCACAGTTCTTTGTCTTCAAAACCCAATGGAATATAAGTACTGTACTATATATAGGTATCTATCGGCAGAAGATAATGTTAAGTGTATATACCATAAACTGAATATATAATTTTATGTAATTTTAAAAGGCTCAATGTTTCATTGTCAAAAAAATGTAGTATTACTAATATTCCATAGATTTATTGTCAATAGCGAACAAGTGGCTAAAGCAAAACAAAGTTAGCACGTCAAGAGCTCAATTTGCGGGCGAAATCACGGGTCCCCAAAAAGATACACAAGGTAACAAATTGGCTATAAAAAGCTAACAAAATGCTGTGGGTAAGCATTTCGGTCAAAGCTGTAAATCCCCGGTTTCGGGCAATAAATCCGGGGCAGAAATATCGAAAGCCATGTAATACAGTTAGAGTCAGATTGTGCTGGGATAAGTCCCTCGGGCCTGCTTCTATATTCGGGAATTTAGCTGTCCATCGTGAATATTAAAATGCGTTAGATGATTGTACCTTCATTCGCTATTTTGGGGATCAAAGATGGTATTGGATTGCTGTTTTACCCTATTACGGCTACGGAACGGAGAAGGTATATGCATTTAGGGTGAGATATTTTCTGTACATCTGTGTGTATATGTTTAGAGTTCCGAACAGGTTTTTAGTCATGTATGTGCAGCGTGAAACAAATAGTTATCTTGCAATGTAAGAAAAAAAGAAATCTCACGTAGCGGTTTATACCCAAATCATTTCTGCTGCAATAAAGTATAGGTTTTTCTATAATACATTAGGTAATATATTATATAAATACATTACGCAAACAAAGATATCATTGGCCTTTAGTAAGTTTAGTTTAGTTTAGTTAAATGCTCATAACAAGGAGCATTGCTGAAGCGTTGCCACACCGCTGTAAATGTAGCTAATTCTCACCAGCTGTTCGATTGTCTTAATCACAATACTATACTCTTCATGAAAAATATTATTTGGGTGCAATCTTCTTAGTTCCACCTACTGTAAAATTGGGGACCTTGAGAAAACATTGCTGAAAAACCTTCGAAGGCACTTCAGTTCTGCGGTTTCTTATGAAATAAAGCAGAGGCTCTCTTAAGTAAGCATTGTGAGTGCAGTTTTACGAATCGTAAATGTAATGTATACACGTTTAGTAGGTTGTAGTAAATTTCGAATATTTGTTCTTAAACTTACACGTTTTTCCAGCTGATCTGCTTGAATAATATCTCATTGTTTGTCTTGATATATATATTATCCAAAGTGTACAGTTATGATATATTCTGACAAGTGAGCTGTAAATTATTGCTATATTAAAGTCAATAAATATTCTAGCAACAGTTATTTCTCTGGTTAGAATAATAGCTCTTTCGACCATACTTAGTCTGTAAATAAACCCTTGTTTTGAATGCCTACACGTAATGTTGATCGGTTACTCTAAGTTACCGCTCGGTATTTGTATCTTTAACAGAACTTCAAGCGTTGCTTGAAATTAAAATGCATTTAATACAAACATGAACACGTAAGGGTTAAGGATGATACAGAACCTTTATCAGATCACTCGAGTTTTGTCAGTCTGTCATTTATCTCAGAAAGCGCTTAACATACAAAAAGGAGATGCGGAACCTTCACGTATTTCATTATTATAAAATAATCTATACATATAACAAAATTGAAGTGTCTGTCTGTGATTTCAAAATAAAGCCTTTATCTTAAGATTATATTGTTATTTTCATGTTACCAAAGCCTAAACATGCATTTTTAACTTTTTTGTCTGACTGTCTGTCTGTCTGTTTGTTTGTCCGGGCTAATCTTCGAAATGGCTGAACCGATTTTAACGGGACTTTCACTGGTAGGTAGAGGACTGTTCAGAGCAGAATATAGGCTTTACTATAACTATACTTTTTATCCCGTAAATATTTAGGGTTCCTGCGAAAGAAAGAAAAACTGTTAAAATTAGGGGGAAATATTGGTAACTTTGCGATTTTATTTTTATTATTTTCACAGAATCCGTATTTTTTGTGACATAAAATAACTAAGCATTTTTTACTACGCAAAATTGAATCCCGAAACATTTTATATGTGTATGCCACGCGATGAAGTCTAGGGTAATTACTTATAAAGAAAGGCAATGTTTGACTTTTTTTAACAGAAATTATTTAAACGCTAGAGAGTAACAAAGGCTACTAAAAGCCCAAATCTCACGTGTGCGAATCCACGGGCTTCAGCTAGTACGTAATAAATTAGAGATGGGTCAAAAAATATAATAAAAATAAAAACTGTTCAAAATGCTGGTCGCATTTCCCCTTCCATTTTCAAAATACTCTATCCTTCTATCTGTGAATCTATTAATAGTAATAATCTAAGTTTTCTCGTATAGGTATATATACCTCGTATCGTAGGTATTTTAATGTATCTCGAAAGAAAAAATAAATATAATTAATTTTCGTACTTATCTAGCAGAAGTACTAATAGAGTAATAATCAGTAATAGAGTTGGACTGAAAGAGAGCGTCGGTGTTAAAATAAGAAGAGACATGTGGAAAGAATGCAGGAAGAAATAATTATGAAACAGATGAGGTACGCAAGGATCGAGCCGTATGGCGCTCGGTTCTCTCTCCCGCCGCAAGGGACATACCATTTAGTAGAATTTAAAAATCTCGCTAGCTGTATACTACGCATTGTTTTTTCGCCACCAGTAAACAAAAAAATGAAATCTAGTAAACATTTTTATCTATACTGCTTCGTATGTGTCTACATTTTAACTTTCACGAAGTAATACTGGAATCCATTAATCTATATTACTTGATAAAAATGGAGTTCCTGACTAATTCACTGACTCATCAACGGCCAGTCCACAGTCCTTGAACCTAGAAGGCTGAAATTTTGCATGGAGATTACTTTTCTAATGCTCATGAGAGATAAGAAAGGACTTTACGACATTCAAACCCTAAGGGGGTGAAGAGGGTTTTCAAAAATTCCACCCTTAGAAGGTGAAAAGGGGGTTGAAAGTGTGTATGGACGAGACGCTATCTATAATAATAAAAATGGAGTTCCTGACTAATTCACTATCTCATCAAGAGGTTCCTTTTGTAATGGATATTACTCGTAGAGATAAGAATTGATTTTTTGAAATTCAGCCCCCACGGGGTTGTGATTTGAAACTTTTATGTATTTAAAATAGGCAATATTGTGTATAAAAAGGTGCTTTGAGTGTATACAGTCAGTATCGAATAGTTAATGAAAACCAAACAGATCGTGACATATCTTAATTACTATGCCGAAATTCCAAAATCTACGCGTGCGAAGCCGCGGGAAAAAGCTAGTTAGAAAATATACGTGTGAAATATGAGATCGATTCCCGCTTAACCGAATTTATATAAATAATAAATATATTAACGAATTCAATTGTATGCATAAGTAATATTTCAATAAAGGTGAATAGATGAATTAGAATTCCATCAGAATAATAATTCATTTAAGCTTATTCGGTTCTGAAAACTTTTGATAGCAATTATGTGAAGAACTACATGTGAGGAATAACATTTGACACTCTTCAACTATTTTAGAATACACGTCTTACATAGGGTCTCACAAAAGGGTCATAAGTGTTAACTAGGTGGTTATCTAAAGGGTTTTCAAAGTATATTGCTTAATTCATGGTGTCTTATTAATTACTATGTTTTAATACGACAGCAACACATTTCATGACGTTCCGATTATCGTTATAAGCCGAGATATGCAACATCTCAGCTCGTACTACCACTCAATCACAATTTGAGTTGCAGGAAACTTAGATACTGATTTTATTTATTTTGCTGCGGTGCGTCCGCATACTAACAGGTGAGTCCGCATGATCGCCTGCTTCTGTACAAAAAATAATCATAGCGGTATCATATAGGTAGTGTTATACTCTTGCGAGCTATTTACTTTCTTTTCGATCGTGAGTGGCCAAGGCATAGAGCCGGTTTACCATCCTTGGCTGGCATCCAGCGGTATAAAACATGACCAGTTTCATTGCTATCGGCAGGCACTCAAACGATGCCTCATTGACACGCATAATTTAAATTTAAATAAGCGAATATAACTATTAAGTATCTTTTTCTCCACTCTAAGTCAAAAGACATTTGTTTGTGTTAAATAAACAATTAAGGGCAAATACTATTTAAGTACGATGTCAATAAGCGTAAAATTTAAAAATATTGTAAAACGACACATTTTAATGACATTTATTCATATGTATTAATACTATTATATTTGCAGAGCTGCGTTAGCCAGCGAAGCTTTATAACAAAAAAATGTATCGACTTGTTTCGCAAACTGGGAATAGTTGGTACCTGAAATATACCTACATACACCTATTTTCAAGTTGATTAAACAACATCTAAGTATATCTCTTTAAAATGACCAGTGAAATGTATCTCACAAACTTAAATTGTTTATTGCCTTGATTTGTCTCTAAGAATGTCTTCATTTACTAAGAGTTTCAGAATGAGTAGATATTGAGAAATTATGATACATTATAATAAAATACCAGATTCATTTAACAGGACAGGCCAGGCGAGACATACATCTAAGAAACCAAAACTAATGGCTAGTCAATTGATGTTTCTACACTGTTCGTGAATGGCTGGGATTAAAATAAATAACGTATAAACGCAGCATAAACGATACTTTGAAACGCTATCTCTACAGGTGCAAGTAACTGGTGAAGGGATAAATAAAATGCTGCTTAGAGCATACTTAACATGTTGGATAGAAACGATATCTAGGCGCCTGGTCGTGTGGCAGCCAAGTTCGGTAGAAGCGGGCGACGACTTGCTGCTTTAGCCCCTTATTAAAAAACAGGCGTTACGTGCTTGTAATTATACATGATTAATAAAACATTTAAAGTATTTTGAAATTAAAAACACGCCTTACTAAAAATATTCATTAATCAAAATTCTAGACAATTTATTATCCAAATTTTAACTTAAACTGCATGATCAGTGTCAATAACATGTATAAATTTGCAAAAGTAGAAAATGAGCTAAACTAATCGAGCCTATGTATCGTGTTGCCGTACCGATGCAGTTTGATACTTTGTCTGTTTTAAAATGCCAGTGAGCTTGATTCAATCCTGTAGAATATCTATATCATGTCAAAAGATTACAAATAGGTCAATAAAATACTTTGCCTTTGATCTACCCACCCCCTACCTGACTATGAGATATTACACGTTTATATAGAAAGAAGAGATTAAATGTAAACATTTTTTTTTGAAGTAATTTTCTTAGTAAAATAAAATGGTAAACCTTTCAAAAAGTAATGATATACCATAAAAACATAAATATGAAAACGAGGACCAAGTTTGATACAAAAGACGTCGGGCTTGATGATGTCGTCGATAAAAGTGTAAAGATTTTAACGGGTGCAAAGTTCGATAGGATTTTAATAAAGGATAACGCATAATGTTCTTAAATATTAAAGCGGGATTGTTACATTTTGTTACTTCGATATTGAAAAACCTTGTATATGTAAATGTCATTATCAACAAAGTATTAAATTTTCTTTAAAATAAATTTAAGAATGAAGTTATAGTTATCATTTAAGATAAAGTTCTATGAAACTTGGCGCCTTTTTACACTTCTCACTTATGCTACTGCTGGGATTAATCACAAGGTGCGTTACAGCATTCCCGCTCGCCCGACGGCATCGCTTTCAAATGAGCTTTATTTGCTTGAGGTCTCCCGAGAAATTATTTAATAAACATCAGAACACGATTTCAAAATAAATTTATGAACTTATTAAGTATTTGGAAAGTAATATGAAATTTGAGAGATTACGAAGTTTGTTTTTGTTTAATTGTTTA
This sequence comes from Pyralis farinalis, assembly GCA_947507595.1. Taxonomy (NCBI): domain Eukaryota; kingdom Metazoa; phylum Arthropoda; class Insecta; order Lepidoptera; family Pyralidae; genus Pyralis; species Pyralis farinalis. The sequence goes on from OX382270.1 coordinate 8,741,593, forward strand.
CCAGAGCAGTGGAGTTGTAGAATACGTAATAACGTTTAACATTTGTTTAATTTTTTACGGTTGGTTTGTTTGTTATACGTTTATTGTAAACTAAATCGTAATTAAAAAAAAACGATTGCTACGAAGTTTTTAGTATAACCTAAATAACCATTTCGCTGAGAATTAACATTTACAATATTAATACATATTGTTGTTACATCATACAAAAACGGGAGATGGGAATGGGGGGGGGGGGGGGGGCAATATTTGTGATTGTCACTTGCGCGGCTTTAGTACTTTAATAATACTTTAGTAATACAACTAATTATATATTTAACTAGTGATATTACAAACTACAAATTTATTGCCAGTGATATGTAAATTTAATTTGTATTTCAGTTACATATTTAACTACAAATTCTATGAGTTTACGAGTAATCATTAAAGAGTTTTTATTTTATACAGCTTCGGAAAGCATACAAGCATACGGCCAAGCAGATGTAAAACAGTTACCTGCTAACACAAACTCCTTGGAAGCTTACCGGTTCCACTACGTACCTCAAGAATGCATCATCATGCGCTCGTTATTAAGTGTGTTGTTGTGTATCGGCTCGATAAAACAAATCTCTCGGCTCAAATGAACCTAGTCTCCAGGCTTTATCAGTAAACAAATTATATTGTTATCGGTACATACAGTTGCAAGTTTCAAATCGTTATAAAAATTGAAGTTGGCTAAATTCGACTGTCTAGATTTGTTTACGTACACAGTAGGTAAATAAATACAATGTGATTACTATGAAAAATCGGCCAAGTGCGAGTGGGACTCGCGCACCAAGGGTTCCGTACCATTATCTATAAAAAATGCAAAAAAAATCACGTTTGTTGTATGGGAGCCCCTTTAAATATTTATTTTATTATATTTTTTAGTATTTATTGTTATAGCGGCAATAGAAATACATCATCTGTGAAAATTTCAACTGTCTAACTATCACGGTTCATGAGATACAGCCTGGTGACAGACGGACGGACGGACGGACGGACGGACGGACGGACGGACGGACGGACGGACGGACGGACGGACGGACGGACAGGCAAAGCCTCAGTAATAGGGTTCCGTTTTACCCTTTGGGTACGGAACCCTAAAAATGAATGAATACGAAAAAAGAACCACTTGTGCAACATTGAAGCGTGCAAACGTTTTCAGTCAAATAAAAAAAAATAACTTACGGAACAATTTACTTCCTTTCTAAAAGGTTTTCCTGTTTACTATTCGTAAAAATATTGCTATGCTGGCAATATTTACATTCCAAAATAGATGCGCGGCGGAACTTTGATGAAAATATCTTTATGGTAGAAATGGAATCACAAGAATTTTATGATTCGCGTGTCATTTTTGGATGGGTTCGGGCCAATATTCTATTTATGAGTGGCCATTAATCCAATGCTCGCCTTTTTTATTTGCATTAGGGCATTTGTACGTGTAAATGCATTAATACAATTTTTTTTTTGTTAGGAATATAACGTTCTTTAAAATAAACATGATATCATATTCCGACTTTTAGCATAATTTAACTTTTTCATTGCGTTTTGTATGGTACATCAAGCGGTATCACCTGGTTGTCTCCATTAAATCAATGAATTAACCCTACATCTGTAGGTTTTCTAGCAACTTGATAATACGGTGTTCTTCAAATCTGGAAATGAGCAGCGTGTGCGATATTGATAAACGATCGAATGGACGATGAGAAGAATATGACAAGAAACTTCTTAGTGTTACCCCGTTTCCTAATCCATTAGAACTGGCGGGAAGATTTGCCGAAGATACTGTCTTGTGACTTCTCCGGGAACATTTATTTATTTAGCCCCTTCCCAAAATCCTCGATTATCACGGTTGTTTACACGGGTAAATATAAAAACAAATCGCGGTAAGTCCCGTACCTACATTAATCCTCGATATTCTATAATAAAAAATATATTATTTATGCTGACCGGAATGGAGCGTGTCAATATTCGTTTAAATTCGTGTATCACTTACTCGCCCACATATTTAAACATCTATAATAATTCCCAGATAGACCATTATATGAAATTTTAATGTCAATTATTTAACATTATTTACTACATTACTTACTGTATGGAGGCAGATACATGTAGAGCTGCACAGAATAAAAAAAAAGATTTATCTAATAGGTAAAATGTAATACAAAAATAACACAATATTGGCTCAACCACAGTCCTTTAGTGACATTGTCTTAGAAAATCGTAAACGAAACGTAATATAGAAACTTTTTTTGAGTGACAACGTAAATTTTGAGGAAATTGAAATGCGTCATGCCCACGCAAATATATGCCTTATAATAGGTAAGACAAAGGGCAATCTGCTTTTATTGAAATGACAATCTGTAACGATCAGCAATAAGATAACAAATTAAATATTTCAAAGTTTCCCCTTACCGTTAGAAAATATTCGTGTTAACAAGAATGACTTAAAGTTTTCGTATTGTCGGAATATGCAAAGTATCAATTATTCTCAAGTATTCAAAATACCCGTTCCTGACAGCGACTGTCTTTCTTTTAATTAATTTGCTTCTAGTTTCCCTCAGCAACAGTGTTTATTATACAATGTTACGTTACACAATATATATCTAGAATGGCAGATTAAATCAACGTCGTACGCTAACTTTGTAATTTATAAACTTTATTAATATTCATGATCTTACTTGATAATATATTATTTACAGAAATCTCGAAAACATGGACCCATTTGGATTATATACGATGATTGTTAGCTTCTTATTGCACAGACAAAGCTCTAAATTGTAGAGTGATTTTCTCAAGCACGCATGCATGACGAACTTGGTGGCGGGGTAGTTAGCAATGCTACTTTAACACCAAGGTTCGTGGGTTCGATTCTCACGCAGGACAAACATTTATGTTTTTCTAGATCTAAAAACATCATAAACACGTCTGTTTTCTGGATCTGTGTATTTTAGAGTGAGGTAATGTGCATCATAGCAGCCTTGCTGTAGAAAATCTCAATTAAATAACAACTCCCTGGAAAGTGAAAGGGGGTACTAGTGAGTTTTTATGGTATTGCTGTGTAAGATGCAAGGGTGGCATAGCGCGAGCGATACTTAATCATCGATCACTAATATTAAACTGGATACTATATTTCCAATAGCCCCAATGCCTGCCGTGACCTGTTCATTGGTATATTGTCCCATTGATATACCCTGGAGCGGGTCACGGCGAGTGTTCAACATTGCATACAGTCTTTTCGAAGGGGCCTCTACGCGTTGGATCCTTATCCCCGCGCACGCCTATCAAATGACCGGGATTAATACAAGTGACTGGAAAAAAAAAATCAATAAACAGAATTTATATTTCCCGAATGGCAGAAATTTCTCTCAAAAGAATTTCATTTTAAGTTTTTTTTTACATTTACACTGCAGTGCCTCGGAACGGCTGTCGGAATCTACCGTGCCGAGTCCATCTAGTCTAGATAGACATGCCACAGTTGTCACTTGCAAACTGTTGCCATTACGAAACAAAGTCACAGCTTGTTTTGAAGACAGTTGGATCATTTCCTACAAAATGTTGTTTACAGTCACATGACTTACTAATGGCCAAATAACATACGGTGAGCTATGCTGTAGTACATATTTAAGGTGTTAATTACGTAATGTGGTCACATACCTTCTTTTTCTTAGCGTTATCCCGTTTTCTAATCCATTGTGAATGGCAGGGTCCGCTACCTAAGCCTAATGAATTGGCGAAGATACTGATTTTTACATGGAGCGATTCCACAGTCAGCTCTCCACAACTCAGAGGGAAAACCAGACCTTTCTTAGGTTAGGTCGCACGTGTTTCTTAATGTGGTCACATATATCTGTCAGAATAATAAGTTTGATAAGGTTGTCTTTGTAATCTGATCTAAACAACCCAGTTTCAACAACTTCGGATACTACTTCGGAGCTATATTATCATGAAAATTTGAAAGATGAATGAATGAATTCTTTCAATGAATGACTGATTTTCCATTTGCAAATCTGTGACTTTATTACGTCTTTATTATCATTGCAATGTAGGAAGCAGCTACGTATTATAATAGTAATAGACACCAAGGTTCGTGGATTCGATTCCCACGCAAGAATTTGTGCATTTGCAATTTGTGTGCACGTGCACTCTGTGTGCATGTCTATTTTTCAGCGTCTGGGTGATTTTGATTGAAATAGGGTGTATTATATAAAGCATCTCGACTGGCGAACTACTTTTACTTCACTGGAAACCGCAGTCAACAACTCACAACAACTCCCAAGTGGTAGTGTTTTTGTTAGTGAGTGAGGTTACCAGTAAGTTCCCGAGAAGTAGCCATGTTAGCAGCAAGGATAGTAAACATAAAAAGATAGATATAAGTAGTAGTAGTAGTAGTAGTAGTAGATATAAGTAAGATAGAAGTCTTCCTGCGACCACGGACGCTGCAAAGCGTTCGAAACGTCAGGTTCAACAAAATAAATAAAATACGCGATACTTCCGTTAAAAATTGTTTAATTCAATAAAAAGATACTTTCTGTGTTGCAAGTATATATATTTCCAAAAAAATATGTATTTACCTATGTTCAGTTGTCTATTACCCACAATACAAACTTCGCTTACTTTGCGGCTAGATGGAGCTGTATAATTGTCAGACTATTTATTATAGATACATTTGCACTAAAATCTTGCACAAAACACATGAATGATATTTAATATATGTGATCTGTGGCTATATGAGACTTGAAAGACGTGTACTTTGGTTAGAATTCGGCGGAGTGAGGCTATTGGATTTTTTTATGCTATGTCAACTTCAAAAAAACGTAGAAAAACGCCATTTGTCGATATCTCCGCCGTGTATTGTCTTTCAAAACAAAACAAATCGAGATGCCTCCAATGAAACAAACGTAAACATTGTTAAGTTTTACTGCCGTGGCCGAGCTAATAGTAAACAGAAATTAATTGATGTCTGTATTGTGAGAGGCACTTGTTCGTACATACTCATTTTCTATTTTCTTAATTAGAAAGAAAGCTTTTACGCGGTGCCGATCCCGGCGCTAAAGACGATAAAGTATAGAAGCGAAAGCTGGCTTTGGCAGGGAGAGGATGAAAGTAGAATAAATGCCGTGGAGATGCGAGCTTTGCCGAACGTTGCGGCGCGGCGTAATGCTTGCAGAACGAGTTCACAATGTGAATGAGAGAAGGGAAGTTGGTCTAAAAGAGAGTATCGGCGGTAAGACAGAAAGACATGTAGATAGAATGTAAGAGGAAATAATGACCAAACACATATATAACCCGAAAATAGACGTATATAGGTATCGAGGAAGACCTGAACTCACCTTATGAACTCACAATATTGTGGGATCCCACAGTGTTGAGTGCTGCGTCGATCAATATGCACACGTATATCATCGCGGTAATTTCTAATACTGTTGAATAATCATTATTGACCATCAATTTCGCTGTAGTGGAGACCAAGTTGAAGACTAAAATTTTTAACATGTTCCATGATATGAGACTTCTACGCTGGAATGTACCGAAGCCTGACAATGCCTGTCGTCAGAAGTTCAGGGCCCTGAACCAATACTTTAACTGGCTCTGTAACCGGCTAAATGGCAACCATTGTCATATTACAAATGCGAAAGTAACTCCACCTGTATATGTATTTGTTACTTTTTGCTACTAAGCCCTCAAACGGATAGTAATGACATTTGGTATGGATATGGTCTGGGACCTGAAAAAAACATAGTCTTATAATTGGATTCCCACGCGGTGAAAGCCGCAAATAGACGCTAGTCAATAAATAAATCTGCGGTTATGTAACGGTGATTTTTCTAAAATATGTCAAAAGACCTCTGGGCTAAAGGACAAGAGATAAGCTCAGTTATTTCGAAGACGACGAGCATTTTGAATAATCCCTTTGACATTGAATCATTGCGATATGTGACCCTCGTTCGAAACTGCTTGTCTGCACACCGAACATTTCTCCACAAAGATATCATGTTATTGCTACTTTTCTAGAGAAGTCATGTCTATTATAGAGAGTGCTCCTTTGAGTGGGTTTTCTTTGTCAGATTTAAGGCTCTAAGTTTAAGGCGATACTTTGGCTACCTTTGCATGTTACATCGGCAAAGGTTATAGGTATGTTTCGATAATATCTTCGTAGAAAGTTTTTTGTGTACTGAAATACACGTGGATTTGTGTATCAATGAGAGTGTGTGTGTGTGTCAGGACTTAGAATATGTTGTAATATTATGGATACATTTGGATTTGATTTTCTGTCGAAGTTGTTGACGAATACGCCAACAAGGTACAAACAGATAGGTACCAGCTAGGTAGTAACTTCAGGAATGAGGTGTCATGTCGTCTCCAAAATATCTTCTTATCCAAAATAACTCAATGTCTCAAGCCTAGTAATGTATCAAGTATTATGATAATGTGTATTATGCCAGTGATGTCATTCCATACCAAAACGAGGTCCCGGATCTTAGTCCTGGATGATGGAAAGAGTCATGGAGTTTCTCTGATTGATAGATTCAGGAATAAGTGCATCCGTAGTTGTACTAGAGTTATCGAAGTCACTCTAAGGATCAGCAAGTAAAAGTGACGTAAAGGATCTCGAATGGCGATTAAACCGGAAAACGCAGCCCTCCTACCGGATGGACAGAAGATCGTCGTACGACTGATTGCTGTGGAAAACTAAGTTCTATGTTTAATAGTGAACGTTCTTCGGTTGAAAGGATGATAATTATTATATTTGGATACAAGAATGTTATATATATTCATAATTATGAAGGTATGACATGTTATGCTTACCACGATCGTATTTGATTTGTTATCAAAATATCAAATGGTGAAGACAGGATAGCTCGGAACCAGCGAGCTGTAAATTATAAAGAAGCGAGTGAGATATGTGAGGACCTAGTTATATGGCGCTCGGTTCTTATTCAGGACATCGCGAGAATATTTTTTTGCTAACTTTAATTAATAACTTGGTATACTCGTATGACAAAGTAGAATGCCTTTTGTACATTTTTCTATCATTTGTACTAACTTATTGAAAATTGAAAGCTTATATTTGTGCAATGTAGAATATATGCAATAAACGTGACGTTTGGCGACTGCTATGTACATTCAAAATGATAAATGTTGTATGATCTTCTAGATATTTTTAGTAGGACAGGATTATGTGGTGTCATGAGGGCATTGACTAACGTAGCGTTTAAAATAAATAGCAGTCGGTTGGTTTAAATCTGGCCGAGTGAATATAGGATAATAGTGAGGAATAATGTAATCTTCTTAGCCAAGACTGTAAGACTAAAAGCTTTGTAAGGCAGCAAAGTGTTGTCTGTTGCACGTCCTTGTTGTGTTCAGAATATATGCTCATGACGTTTTTGCAAAATAATTATCTTTATCATACTTTAATTTTCAAAAGTCGTAATCAAAATCTATAAGGTATTTATAGTTGAGCTAGGGCCATGAAATTTAATATGTACCAGGAAACGTTCTGAATTGCCATTCTGTAGTTATATTTCACAGATAAATGTAACAATGACATGGAAAGTTAGGCTGTTTTCCATGAAATTGCAACATAAACCTTACAAGATATGTTTACCTAGGACCTAGGACAATGAAATAAAAAAACAACGTGATTTTGTAGTTGGTTATGTTTTTGTGTAGTAGTTGATATAAAATCATATAATCACAAACAGACATTTTGTTTTTAATAAATTTTAACCTATAGAGATAATACAGATGAATAACAATACTCACACTGGACGTACTCGTAGTAACATAAAATTTGGCAAAAGCAAGGGAACAAAAAAAAGTAAATATTAAGTTCGTTATTGTATCTGTATGAACGACAGGACATGAAGAAAATGGGTTTTATAGCACAAGTGCAGGAAAAAGATCGACTAATGGTTATTTTGTTATTAACTATTAGAATAACAAAACAAAAACGCTCTTTGTAATCTTTGTTAAGTTCGAGTTTATTAATGAATAATTATTGTACCTTAATTCTTTAGGAAGACTTAAAAGTTATGAAATAGAAATAAAATTAGAACATGCTTTGTTAAAACATTTACCAAATAGCAAGTCTAAATTGAGTATTTGTAAAATCCTTCATCGTTTACTCTTCTCATTGCATTTTCATCTCATTTCTATAAGTTAATCGCATATTTAGAATTTTGTAAGTATGAGGATAAAACAATTTTGTTAGTTAAAATTACAAGATAATTATAAATCGTAGATTTAAGTTCGCTGTGTCCTACACAGCCATCACATACCTAACTATTTATATTTAACAACTTTGTACAACACGACACACCATAAACGATTCAAATCTGGATTTGAGGCAATTTCAGATTCAGAGTGTTAGGATATTTTATAAAATTTCAAATTTTACTCATACACAATTTATAAATTGATTAATTAAATAAATTACTTGAGTTAAAGTGAGACCGAGGCAGATCCTTTATCTTTATTCTACACTTCTTATCGGCAGAGGCTTTAATAATTGTATTTTTGGAAGGTCTTCAATAACCTTCGCGTGTGTTTGTACAAAGTTTTAAAATCGATTTCAAAGTAGGTATCTAGTTAGCTTACTCTCAAAAGCATAGGTCATTTTCCACTACATTGATGAAGCCCTTAGTGGGGCACTTATGCTCAAGTTTGTAGTCGGCAATTGTCGTGAGATAGCGCATAGGTAAGGTAATTCTCAGACTTCGGTGAATATTCACTTTGTAATTCCGAGTTAGAGGAGAAGCTATGGGGCAGATAATATTAACGATAAAACCGAAAACAATTCTTATAGCTTTTAACGTGCGATTTCAGAATCATCCATTTCAGCTGAGGTAAGTGAGGTAATGACGTCTACTCGGCTTATCCCGAAGACTATAATACAGTCATAGAGGCTATGATAACAGTTATTGTTTATAAACTGTACAATAAGGGTACAAAAGACAATGCAAAGAGCATTCTTCACAAATCAAGTTAAATAACGTAGATACACGAATGCGACTTATTAATTCAATAATAAATACTTAAATATATTCACAGTTAACATATAATTAGCATATACATGGTATATAATTTCATATACACATACTCATACAGACAAATCACCCGACAACAAACAAAGGATTCATAATGATTATTGCTCGAATGAATTGTTCAGCAGATGGGAATTAATATTCACTTTGAAAATAAAGTACTAAAAGTTTTCCGATGTAACAGTTTCCTGAATCAAAACCTTATAAAGAAAGAAATTAGAATAAAATCCTATACAGAAAAGTGGAGTGGAGAAAACCTTTGTAATAACAAAAGTACGAAGCTAGGAGATTCTATACAAAATTACGTTTATAGGTATATCATTTTGGTTGAGCAGCCAAAGAATGAATATTCTTTTGCATTAACAAATCAAATTACCTATGTCCTCGGTTCATTGCCACAATAATGTCGGATATTATATCTCATTAAGAGGGGACATAAAGCTGAGTGGCGCCCTCATTTTGTTTTTATTAATAACACTGAATTTAAGACCAATTCCAAAAAAACACCCAATACTGTAGAACCATATTTATGGTTTTTTGAGACATATATATGTCGTATTCGTATGATTTTTCAGTCTATCCAATATTATGCGGGCGTATGGTGGGTAGTTGTGCAATGAGAAATCCAATGCAATTTGTATCACATACATACATATCATCACGTCTGTCTCCCATTGAGGTAGGCAGAGACTATAGAACGCCAGGTGCACCGATTCAAACATACCTCTCTCGCTTCTTCTACACTCATCAACCTCTTCATGCATGCTCTTCGGTTTTGGGTACTTTTGATTTGGCCCTTTTCAACAAATCACAAATTTGTTCTATCAATGTGCGTCTAGGGCGGCCCCTCCCGACATCACCATTCACTCTTGCTTGATACACTTCTTTCGTAACTTTTTTGTCATTCATTCTTTCTAAATGACTAAACCATCTCAGCATACCCTTTTCAATTTTTGTCACTGCATCAACTTTCATTCCACAAAGTTCTCGTATCGTGGTATTTTTATTCTATCAACCATTCTCACTCCACACATACATTTGTATCACGCTATAATTTTAAATCGACACTTGTAATCAACGTTCAGGAAAATACGAAACGTGAGCACAGTCCCAAGATGTCGTCACTTGCCACCGTTTGCACTAACTCTCCTGTTCTACCTGTGTAGATTCTGCCAAAACGCGCCACCGTTTGCGTGCTTTCGTTTCGTTTTAAACATCCATAGTCATGATTGGATGCGATGCGGCCATCCTACTAGACGCACATCCTCGTGTGTACTCTGCAACAAATTACTACACCACAGTATGTCGCTCGGCTTATTGTGCGCCATTTAAGTTCATTCTACCTTTTTTTTTCAAATAAACAAGCCATTCTGCACTATTATCATTTACTTGCATAGCCAAGAGGTTGAGGTGCTCAACCCCGTCACTTTGACCTTCGTACAAAACACTGTTGCTGCATACTTAATTTTTTTTCATTCCATTCGATGACGAGCTCGGTGGCGCAGTGAAACGCGCTGTTACGCTACTTTGACACCAACGTTCGTGGGTTCGATTCCCACACAGTACAAACTTTTGTGTGTATGAACATGTCTGTTTGTATTGGTCTGGTTATTTTCTATGTATAATAAGTATGTATTTACAAACAAAAAAAAATGTATTTACGTATGTTTATCAGTTGTCTAGTACCCATAACACAAGCTTCGCTTACTTTGGGGCTAGGTGGCGCTGTGTAATTTGTCCGACAATATTTATTATTCGTTTCCGAACGCCGAATCAGATTCATGATTTTATGGTCTTCGCTACAAGGCAAGATACGACTGTACCACCCAGAGCTACCACTTACCGCGTACCCACGGTGTACTCATAGCACACACCAATTTCTAACAGTTTACGGATACGATAACTCTGGTACAGTCTCCGACCCAACGAACAATGAACCTGTACACTGAGACACGATTTAATCAGATATAATTTCATCATCAATTATTTTGTCCTCTACTACTTCAATAGGTACTTGGCTAAAAAACTAAAGAAACCTGAGTCTTTATTATACGATACGATTTGTAAGTACGTTTGTTAATCAACAATTTCATCATTATCGTTTACAATAAGCGACAGGTCATAGCTTGCCATCCACGACTAAAAACATAATTGTGCAGTAGCCCTCAGTACTGGTATCAGTATGGATATTCACCGTGTACTGCGGATCGTTGATCATAAGCACAGCTTTATTAGTTAAAACCCCGATTACCCTTTTACGTACCACTTCACAGCCGTCCTTTTGATCGGGAACTTACCCGAAGTCAGCTTATAGAGAGGAGCCATTAAACGTGAAATGTTCGGTACAAACTGGCGGAAATATGAGGCCAAACCAATACATTGCTTACCTGTGTAATTGACTCTGGTTTCCGATTCTGAAAAACACCGTAGACCACATACATACCCTCCGACAGATTATACAGAAGACTGAGGAGTATAATTTGACCTCATATATGGCGTATGTGGACTACGAAAAAGCCTTTGATTCCGTTGAGACCTGGGCGGTGTGCTACAGTTTCTCCAGCGATGCCGAATTTACTATCGGTACATTGAAGCGTTGAAGTGTATGTACAGTAAGGCAACGATGTGTATTCGAGTACAAGGCAGAGTACGAAACCGATCCACGTGCAAAAAGGTGTAAGACAAGGTTGATGGTGTAAGATAAGCCGATGTTATATCCCCGAAACACTTCACCGCAGCATTGGAAGATGTCTTCAAGCTCTTGGACTGGAAACGATATGGTATAAACATCAATGGCGAATACAACACTCATCTTCGATTTGCCGACGATATAGTTCTCATGGAGGAACTTAGCGCTATGCTCAACGATCTCAATAATATTTCCAACCAGGTAGGTCTCAAGATTGACATACTAATAGAACCGACAACCACTGGGGAAGAAAGGTTCTTGAATGGCGTCCCCGTACTAGTAGACGGAGTGTGGGACGACCCCCCACTAGATGCAGCGATGACCTCAAGGGATTTATAGGGAGTCGATGGATGCTGGTGGCACAGGATCGTGATGAGTGGCAGTCTAGAGGAGAGACCTATTATCAGCAGTGGACGAATACGGGCTGAGATGATGATGATGATATGAACATTGAAGAAAAAATTTAAAATGTTTGTATATCTCGATTATAAACAAAGAAATTATTAATTTAGGCACGTTCTATTCAATCTTCATACAATTTGAAGAAAATAGCAATTCTTCTAATATATTAATCTATACAACACTTGTAATATCAAACAAACTGAAGTAGTATGAAACAATCTACGTGCGAGACCATGATTTGACTTTTTTCTATTATTTAAACTATTAAATAATTCAAACAAGCCCGGTGGAAACCCATTATCTGTGCCTACAAGCATTTATATTTCTAAAGGTAGAGACTCAACCGCGTCAAGTTAAGCAGCATCGTCTGTAGCCTGATAATGGATGCGTTTAGTTGTCTCTAACTCCTCTGTATCTGGAGGACACGTTAAACCATCGATCTCGGCTGATAAACGACTAAGCTAATTTAAGTGTGTTAGGGCACATATTAGCATCCCAACTTACGAAATACCTCCACTTCACAGAAAATCACAACTCCCTGGAGGGTTATTGTGTTCTTGCGAGTGAGTGAGTTTACCAAGCTGTGTTAGCAGCTCATTCTAGCTGCTAACACAGCACTTCCTTAGTAATAAGCGTGTTGGTAAACTCACCCACTCAATACGCGGGCAATACTTCTTGTGTTTCAAGCGTTCATAGCTTGCATGCCCCTTTGTTTTTAATAGTTTGTTTATGATGTGAATATTCCGACCTTTTTAACATTGAGATGTTTTTCTATGTTTTGCATGAAAAGAGCTATGAAAGTCACAGAAGCGAGTGAAGTATGTAAGTACCGCGTCTTATGGCGCTCGGTTCTCTCTGTCTACCACGTAAGGGACTTGGCGTGAAGATATATATATATATATATATGTTTTTCTCTGAAAAGTGCTTTCTTTGGATTAGAAATCTCGATTTGCCGTACCTCTCTCTCAGTTGTAAAATTCGACGTTATGAAAGGAATATTGTAAAATATTAGTCGTTCAAACAAGCGTACCATCCTTGGCTGACAATTCCCCACACAGAAGTGTGAATGGATTCGTTAGATGCCCTGTGACCAGCATATAAAATAGGCACCCGCGTAGCTGTCGGACTTCATAAAAGTTTCCTCCGATAAATGTTCATTCAGCTGCCTTAATACGAATGCCAATTTCATAAATTTCCGCCTAGGATGGAATATAAAGAGTTTGATATTCTTCATTATTAACTCTAAAAGCATGAGTATGGGTATGCTGCAATGGTTTGGACATTTAGGAAGAATGAATGATAAAAGAGTTATGAAAGATTTGTATCGAGCAAGAGTGAGTGAATACGGACAGGGGCCGCCCTAGCCGCACACATATAGATCAAATTGGTGATGTGCTGAAAAAGGGCCAAATCCACCTAAAACCGAAGAGCTGGCATGAAGAGGTTGATGAGCGTGGAGAAAGCGAGAGAGGTATGTTTTGATCGGTATACCTGGCGTTCCATAGTTACTGCTTACCCCAATGGGAGACAGGCGTGATGATATACATGTATGAATGTAACTCTAAATGTCTAGATTAGCCGGCTCAGGCATATTGTAACCATATAGGTAACTACTAATATCATTCAATAAAAATATATAGCTCGTTGTCTTTCATATATACCTATCTACTAATATCTAGGACGAGCTCGATCGCGGAGTGGTTAGCAATGCTACTTCGACACTAAGGTACGCAGGTTCGAATCCCACACAGAACAAACATTTATGTGAACATGCCTGTTTATCTTTATCTGGGCGTTTTAAGAGAGGTAGAGTGCATTAGTACCTCCGCCTCACTGAGAACAGAAAATTGCAGCCAAATAACTAATCACTGGAGGGTTGTAGTGTTCCTGCGAGTGAGTGAAGCTGCTAAAGAGTTGCTGTGTTAACAGCAGAGGAGGCATCGCGTAAGCGTATTCTAAGGTATTGCAAGCGTTCATTAGCTATGGTAACCACTTTATATCAGGTGGACCGTATGTTTGTATGTTGTATAACAAATATATCTTCACGCCAAGTTCATTGTGGCGTAGGCGCAGTGATAACTGGGCGCCACTTGATTCACATTTATCTTTTTCTTTCACCCTGGCAGCACAAATCGATATAATTAACTTCTAATATTCACCTACTGCGGTTGTATTTTGCGCGATGCAGATAACTGAACTTCTCTAAAGTTTCAGATAGAGGAGCGCATTAACTCAGCATTAGCACCGTGCTGACTTATAGGTGCATTGCATTATAGTGCACTTTATTTTCATTTATTTGCAAATAGTTTAATACTGTTAAAATAGAATAGTACTCTTGTATTGGAAGTTACTGACAAAACGATACTATGAAGTCACAGTGATATAGTACTACTATACTACTTCTTCCTTGCGTTATTCCGTTTCCTAACACATTAGGATTGGCCGAGTCCGCTATCTAACCCTAATATTTTGGCGAAGATGCTGATTTTAATCAATTTTCCTATATATTATTATATTATTATATATATAATATACTACTTGACATATTATGATAATCAAGTAGTATATAGGCAAATTGATAATATTACGTACAATGTACCTACATATATGTATGTAGGTACATTGTACGTAATATTGTTATCCAGTTAGTTACTAAAAGGCAATTAAATACTGAAAGAGACCCCTTAATGGGATAAGTCCGCATTGTGCATTTTACCGACATTGTTCTTTGAACCAGAATGCTAAATATGGCAGAGTCATGGTTTGGAGGTCCCTGGCTGGGGTTGCTGACGGGCTGAAACTATTAGTTGCTTCTGTACTATGTATACACTTGTTGTATCGGTCAGGTGACGTCTTTTAACCTGAGACTATCGTTGGGCCGTATCTTGGACTAAGACGATATTTTTATTATTATTAACTTATTAAATTATTTTATTATTATTTACATTTTTAAAAATATGTATTATAAAAAAATACATTTAAAACATAAAAAATAGGATCTATTCGATACTGTAGTGGCTCTTCTCATGCCGTATGTAAAACGGAAATAATTGCAGCTGGACTCTACTTTTGATACAACAATTTATTTTACACAATTTTTATTTGTGTAATAAAAAGTACAATATATATATATATATACTGGCGAACAATTTTTGACGAAATTTTACGCGATGTCCCGGTTCAATATTCAGGTTACTTTTCATCGCGGAAATGTTCAAGGCTCCTGTGAAAACCTTGAAAAATAAAATTCAGGAATTGCCAGGGACAATGGTTAGTCAATATAATATAGTTAATCAATTTTTATTTAACAAATGATTTTTCAGGCATTAAATTGAGTAAGTCATATATACAGGCAATTTGATCTAAATTACATTAGCTCTAGCTCGTGGAACTTACGCCGCCCGGCATTCACTACCGTTATTAGATGTACATGCATGTCGTCGCTGCCATAGATGGCGGGCAATCGCAGAGACGATCGCAGCAACCGAGGCAGAAATGACCAGGGCAGCTATGGCAGCGATGGCATACATAGACTAAGGATGCGGGACGGGTGCCAGACGGTTTATGTACATATTTGTATAATATATTAAAATTACATATAAATTTTAATAAATCTAAAATAATAATAATATTAACCTAAGCACAACGCCGCGAGTAACTTCGGAGAAAGCGCAGCACACCTCTCGACACCCCTGAGTCACTCACATCAGTGTTGCCCCCGGCCGACTTTCTCTGGCATTTCGGGGGTCCATCTAGTGAGTGGCGAGCCACTGCCTGCCGAAGTACGAGTAACATCAGATAGGATAGTTATGGCAGGTGTCCGTCTCTCTTCTGTAATAGCCCAGTACTAATAATCCCTCCAGATCTCATTTTAATAGCTCAATTATTTCCGACATATTTGCAATAGTCCCAATACATGCTGTGACCTGTTCGTTGGTATATCCTCCCATTGATATCCCTCAGAGCAGGTTACAGCTGGTATAATACATTACATCATTCTTTTAGCAGGGGCCTCTATGCGTTGGATTTATATCCCCGCGCACGCCTATCAAATGACCGGAATAAAGCCCGTGCAATAAGAAATAATAACCTAAAATAAATCTAAAAAGTGAGGCATTTAACAACAACGCTGGCAGCATTTCCGCAAAGAATCGCAATACTATGCGCCGAGCGAGAAAGCTACCAGCTGTTTGGTCGCCAGTGACGTCGATCAGACATCAATAATATATATATATTATTTGCCAGTGATAAATAATAAATATATGATTTCGCATAAACTAGTAGGTGACGGAAGTACCTAAAGTTTAAACTACTTTAGGTACTTCCGTCACCTACATCACATTGTCTTTATATCGTCTATCCCTTGCGGGGTAGGCAGTGCCGAGCGCCACGTGACTCGATCCTTATACACCTCACTCGCTTCTTTCGTTCATTACTCTTCTCATGCACGCTTGCCGGTTTTTAAAGCTCCTGACATGACCTTCTATTAGAACACGACCAATTTGGTCACGGTATGTAAGTCTTGGCCTTCCTCGGCTCCCATATCCTTCCCTTTTGCGTTGTATACTGCTTTGTCATTTTTTTCATCCTGCATTCTTTCTACATGTCCGAACCAACGGAGCATGCCTCTTCTTACTTTAACATCGACTCTCTTTCAGGCTAACGCTAATAGTAGTCTATATAATACTCTGAATAAAATAGCTACTTACAAGGAAATAAAATTACAAAAAATATAAATATGTAAATTTTTTTGTTAAATTACATTTTGTTTATACTAGAAATGGTGAAAACAGAAATACGTATAGGTATTATCCTTTTTTATACATCGTCGAAAGGTATACAAGTATACGGGCCATCCGAAAGTTATGCGGTTACCGTAGCCTGTGAATGCTTACAGCACGTTAAGTATCAATCCCACCATGTCACCTCTACTGCTAACACAGCAGTAGAGGTGACATCGTGGACTTAGGAGCTTACTGGTGACCTCACTTACTCACGGGAACTCAACAACCTGCAAAGAAGTCATTATTCCGCTGCGGCTTTCTGTGAGGTGGAGGTCCCCAGACGGGCTGCTTTGTTGCACCCTACGTCTTTTAAAAACACCCAGACTTAGACAACCAGACATGTGCATGCATATAAATAATAATAATAATAAATATTGTCTGACAAATTAAACAGCGCCATCTAGCCCCAAAGTAAGCGAAGCTTGTGTTATGGGTACTAGACAACTGATAAACATACGTAAATACATTTTCTTTTGTAAATACATACTTATTATACATAGAAAATACCCAGACCAAGACAAACAGACATGTTCATGCACACAAATGTTTGTGTTTTGTGGGAATCGAACCCACGAGCGTTGGTGTCAAAGTAGCATAACAACGCGTTTCACCACTGCGCCACCGAGCTCGTCAATAAATGTTTGTACTGTGTGGGAATCGAACCCACGAGGGCTAATGTCAAAGTAGCGTTACTAACCACAGCACTATACTTCCATTTCATAGGCAATGGTAACAATTTTACATCAGGTGAACCATACGCATGTATGTCTCTCGCCGTTGTATAAAAAAAAAACAAGGAATGTAGCCAAATTAAAATGTACATTCAACTGTTCAAAGAGTATCAATTTGAAATAGCAGTATTATTCCATTGAAACATCTGTACTAAAGGTATTTATATAACGTTAATTCACAGCATTAGTGATCAAGGCCGACGTAACGGGATCGGCGAGCTGTCGATGACTTTAAGAGCAAGTGGGCTGTGGACTTGTAAGGACGGATTTCTGAGAACGCAACGGTACTGGACAGTACGCATTTTTCTTGTAATTGTATTGCCAGAATGATAAAACGCGTCTTTTTTTTTAGTCATGATGGTCAGGTTCGTTTTACTATGCGAGTTAATCCACTAATGTCGCAAATTTTATCAGAGGGAGACTTTGTACAAAAGTCGTCTGCGTGGGTACCTCTGTCTCACCTATTTCTACCGCCAAGCAGCTACGAGTATATTTATATAGCTGTGTTCCGGTTTGAAGGGTGAGATATAATGGAGAAATTACTGGGTACTGTGACGAAACATCCTTAGGTCACGAGATTGGCAGCGCGCGAGTAACATCCCCGTGGTGCTGCGAGCGTCAATGGGCTGCGATGACCGCTTACCATCTGATGCGCGCCGCATGCTTGTTTGCCAATCTAGTTGTATAAAACAAATTAGATTTTTATTGGTGATAAAATTGAAGATCAAGGCATCACTCATAGATAGACAATCCTATAGTCTGTATTTAGGAACACCGTTCCTATATGAAATCTATATGTTTGGTGTGTGAGTGCGTTTGTCTGTGTGTGCGTTTTTTCGAATATTCGAATTTTGACTTCAGATTCGGATTCAGCATAAAAAAGTAGAATAGGTATGTTCTGTAACACCGTTCCTATCTCTTAAGGAGCATGGTCAAAATGGCCGAATAATTAAAAAAAGTAACTATTTTTTTTTATACAATGTCCTGAAGCATACGGTCCATCTGATGTAAAGTGGCTACCGTAGCCTATAAACGCTGGTTAAGTATCACTCACATTAAGTATCACTCGCGCGATGTCACTACCGCTGCTAACACAGCAACTTTATAGGAGATTACTGGTTACTTGCTGTTTGAGGAACGGAACAATCCTCCAGAGTATTGTTATGCGGTTGCGGTAGCCCAGACGGGCTGCTTTAATGCACCCTACCTCTGTAAAAAAAATAATGAATTGTGAGCGTTACCGTATAAAGAGGTTAGCGTAGTCTATATCAGGTGGGCCGTATGCTTGTATGCCTTCCGACGTTGTAATTAAAAAAAAACAATTTGTATAAACTAATCGGTAGTTTTTTATTATTTATGCAAGGACCGCGTCTTATGGCGCTCGGTTCTCTCTGCCTACCCCGCAAGGGACTTGGCGTGAAGATATACATACATACATAATCGGTAGTTTAAAAAAATAGTTTGTATCACATTGTATAAAAATCTTATTTTATTACGCAGCCACGATTTTTATCTTTCGATTTCTCCACTCTGACCCTCCTCAATGTTTCAAACTGTATAAACAAAGGAAAGGTGATGTGAATAACAGTTTATGGGTCAGTTTAGATAGTGACTAGGCGGGCCACGTACATTGGCTATCGATACAGCCTCAATGGACCACGACGTACCCACGAACGACAGAACAGCCAGTGTTCCATGCCAAGCCATTCTATGGTTACGCTATTCGTTTTTCATTCAATGTGGCAATCAAATGTGACCGTTTGATACGATTTTGTAAAAGGAAAATTATTTGTTCAGCTTTTATAAAATCGAAACCAGTTTTTGCTACGCCTTTTCGAACACTACGTATTTTCGATAGTAAATATATTCGATGCGGCTATTTCATTCGTTTTGCAATTTTGTTTTTACAGTTCCGTGCCGAATGGAGGCTGGTACGGAACCCTTTATCTCCGATTCGTAATTGCACAGTTTTATTAAATGAAAAGGTGGTTGCTAGTTTTGTTATTATTTAGGATGTCAAACATATTCGTTTTCCGTTCGATTCGGAGCAGTCACCGTTGAATTGCGTAGCGAGCGACGCTTGCCAGACAATGGCTATCGATCGCGTGCTGCCTCTGCTACTAATTTAGTACGTCAAGGATATTTACACCCATTTTAAGGGTATTTTTGACGAGCTTGGTGGCTCAGTCGTGAATGACGCGACTTTGACACCGACGCTCATGGGTTCGATTCCCACACAAGGAAAACATTTGTGTGTATGAACATGTCTGTATGTCTTCGTCTGGATGTTTTAAGAGAAGTAGGGTGCATCAAAGCAGCCCGTCTGGGGAAGTACCTCCACCTCACAGAAAACCGCGGCCAAACAACAACTCCCTAGAGGGTTATTGTGTTCCTGCGTGTGCGTGAGGTCACCAGTATGCTCCTAAAGAGTTCTGTGTAAGCAGCAGAGGAGGCATCGCGCGAGATACTTAATATATAAGAAGCGTTATTAGACTAAGGTAGCCGCTTTGCATCAGGTAGGCAGTATGCTTGTATGCCTCCCGACGTAGTATAAGATTTACACTCACATTATATAACAGAGCTAAAAAATCTGTACCTGCTTAATATTCTTAATTCTTCTTCTCAATAAATCATCCTCCATCATCCAGCATTCCAGCAATCAATCAACTACAACCACAAACAATACATTATAAGGAGGGTGTAAGAAAACATAAACACACACACATGTCATACGCATGAGGTGTGTGTCTTTATGGTGTGTGAGTGTGGAGTATGTGCATAGTCATTTTGTGTTCTTTCAGATATTCAGACATACGTTGTACGGAGTGGCATACACCAATTCTCGCCTTGTTCTGGTTATTATTAGGCAGGTAGACCGCATGCTTTTTTGCCCCCTTATTGTAATAGAGAAAAAAACTTACTACTCAATAGTTTTTACTAATCTACAAAATCTAATAAACTCAAAAGAATATAAATAACTGGCGAACCCAATAGTGCCCTGCTCAAGAAAAAACCGTAGAATGCGTTTGTAGCACCGCGTACTGGGCCCAATTGTGAATCTAAATCATCCAGCGACCACTCAAAAACACATACAAATTCATCAAAATCGGTCCAGCCGTTCAGGGGAAGTTCAGTGATATGCTCATAAATTTCCGGAAAATAATAACTACTCTCTCATCTCAACAAAGTATGGATAAGTACCTCCACCTCCCTAAATACTCCCTGAAGAGTTGTTAGATTCCTGCGAGTGAGCGAGGTCATCAGTAAATTGTTAAGGAGTTGCTGTGTTAACAGCCCGAGAGGCGTCGCTAGCAATACTTTCGATTTTGTAAGCATTCATAGGTTAAGGTAACCACTTTCCATAAGTGGGCAGTATGCTACAGATGACGTATAAAAAATGCACAGAAGAACTTTATATATCGAAATGAAAACAACTTTTTAATTTAATAACAAGCATATTATTTAAACTACGTACTAAATAAGACAAAAAAAAATGGGTGCGTGTACTTATGTACGCGCGTGAGAAGTTATACTTCTCTGGCATAATTAAATAAATATTTAACATTAATAAATTAATAATATTTAGTATTGATTATATTAAATAATAATATTTTAATTTATAAAATAGGTTATTGGAGTAAAATTAAAAAACGTCTATCAAGTAATAGCGGCAATGTTTATGGAAATAATACATTCCATAAAAATACAAGTCAAATGTAAAATACAAAAAATGTTACACATTTTTAACTATAGCGCCATCTGCCGGTAATATCGTGAAACATTTAGCAGCTTCACTCTCGCCCTGTCTCTTTCTATTCCCCCTCGCATTAGAAGGTATTCTATTATTATATTCAGAGTCCAAGCCAATCTCACGTGCATAATGAAAAAGGGGCAGGCCACATCAAAGCACCCCGACTGGGGAAGTGCCTCCACCTCACAGAAGACCGCACCATAACTCCCGGGCGGGTTTTTGTGTCTCTGTGAGTGAAGTTTCCAGTAAGCTCCTTAGTTGTGTTAGTACCGGGGATATCAATGCGCAAGCGATAGTTTTTGTATTACAAGCATTCAAATGGTAAGGTAGCCACTTCGCATTAGGTAAACCGCATGCTTTTTAAGTTGTTTAAAAAAAGTAACTTCACTTTTAGTTTGAATTTACAGAAAATAATTAACAATGTTTAAGAGTCGCCATAAAGACTGATTATATAACTACATGTAATAAATTTCACGATAAATTAAATTTAAAATTACAGTGCTCAATAAAACAAAATCATAAAATTACAAATAACAACGAGAAGCGTACGAATATTGCTACGTTGATCTGTGATTTGATATAACGCTATAAAATATTCCACCAACAACCCCAGCATTAAAATTATATTTCCCTCGCCATAAGTCTTTGGATTTTGTGCGCGAAATACGGGCGTATTTTAATTGAGGCCGAATTATGTTTGCCGGTCTTTTGTACTATTGTAAGGAGGGACATCGGAGGCAGACAATAGGGTGCCCGGCGACGACGCCTTATCACTGTGTTGTCACGCCGACTCTGATGTCTCGAGAGGACTCTATGTCACGCTAGAATTCTGTACACAGCTTCAAATGAATTAAGCTGGAATATATCCTATATGTATTTATTATAACATGGTCAAGTCATAAAATAAGTAAATTACTTCAAATAAATAATAATGTAATATTATGTGTTTGTTTTGGGTAGTTGAATGAAGATACATAAACGTTATTCAATAAACTTTGATTAGTAGAGCAACTTGAAATTGTTTGGTTTTATAAAATAATGATCACTAGTCACTTAGCCCCATTTCTTGATGTATGTGCAATCAACGTCAAAGTATTAAGCTTGGCGTGCACACGTGTGTATGAGGGTAACCAGGTATTTTGTAATGAAACTAGCGAAATTACCAAGGGCGAACTAACTGTATTCCAAGATTGACAAAGTAGGAATGAATCAATCAAAAAGTTTGGAACGTTCACTAAGAAACAATGTCATAAATAGGTAAACTAATTGTAAAATGTGAATCTTGTTGCCGTTATGAATTGTATAGGCGTTTACAGAAATGATACTTGAAGTTATATTTTGTGTACGTAGTTAATATTGATGTAATAAATATGAACACTGAGTGTATGTTGAAAATATATCAAGTTTAATGAAAATACCCACCTACAATTTTTACTATGGGTCTGATTTTGCCACGATATTGCCAGTACATTTGTCCATAGCCAAGCCAAGGTCCATAATAGGCAAGTATGTCATGTTATTTAAGAACATACTGTCTGTATTTTATATTTTTTACGAATGAGAAATGAATAAATGCAACAAAGGATGGAGGTGGAGAGCTTATATTGCTACCTAATAATCTCATTACATCATTATACACCTTTGACTGTCTGTAGAATATAATAACATAAATTATTCCTACTATTGAAAAAAAGTTCGCAATAAAGCATTTTTAATAGTTTATTTTTGTTTATTCACATAACTACTTTGGTATTAAGGTCCATAAGAAATATAATTTTATATGTAATTAAAATACTTATAAAACGGAGACGTGATGTGGCTCTGCAAGTTTCTTTTGGCACTTTTTCTTCGTCAATGGTCAATCCCAGATTGCTCGTAAAAGTAAAAAACTATAAATATGCGGAGAATATTCAGGAACACCGTTCCTATATGAAATCTATATATTTGTCTGTGTGTACGTTTGTCTCTCTGTGTGTCTGTCGCTTTTTTCGAATATTCGAATTTTGACTTCAGATTCGGATTCAGCATAAAAAAGTAGAATATTATATATTAAGGCATATCACATTGATATCTCAATAACAGTGTGATAAATATATGGATGTACATATGTTCCGTGGAGAGGTCTAACTAAACAAAACCCTATTGTTCTGTATACCTATATTATAAGGTGTAATTATAGCACTGCTATACAAAGACGTTTTCGACCACGTTTAATTAACTAATAGCATGGGATAATACGTTTGGTTTCCTTGCTTATGTATGATTAATAGATCATAATAACGATCTGATATGGAGAAATAAGCTGCAAACCGCTGTTTGAACAGCTTACCTTCAATATAAACAACACCTTTGAGAATAACATTTTCGTTAAATATACTAACGATACTTTGTTTAGTCAAACAATACTTTGACTAAACAAAGTATTGTTAACACTTTTATAAACAGAAAGACTTCTAAATTAATATACTACAGAAAGAATGATGTGTTCGCGCACCAAAATTCACGAGTATATTGAAAATGTTTCGGTAATTAAAACCCAGCTATTATAAAATAATACTTGTTTTCTTCCTGAATAGTGGTCTGCGTGCGGCTTGAATATTTTACTGCAATGTTTTATTTTATTTCACAATAGTCGGCGAGCTACATTTACAATATGTATACTATACACTTCTATAGCCAAATTAAAAAGCAAAGCTTCCATGTGTGAATACAAAAATATGTGTACAGTTATAAAGTCCTCATTTTCAATTGTGTGAAACTACAATACAGCTTGCCAACTTATTGATACAAAATTACATTTACCGTTATTACGTTTTTTATGCTGCCAACGTTTATGACGGAATCGCTCGAGAATCTGGCGACAGTGAATCATAGAATGGACATAGACTAAACCAAGAATAATGTCGAATGAACATGTTGTACTTATTCCGGAACAATCATTTACAGTACACGGGAGGTACATTTTCGAAGTTGTTGAATTCAGACGGGCACCGTTGGGGAAATTACAAAAATCTGTTCGTCCTTAACACCTCATTGTCTAACGATAAATGACTTGATTAGTATGTGTCGCCAGAGAGATGTGATACGGCATAAGATGGGCTTTATCGAAAGCTCTTGGTTGCACAAGTGCGTTGGAGAAAGTCATGCCCGGAGTTACTTTACGTGATTAAAAAATGAGTACATTCGTAGTAGAACTACAGTTACCAATGTGGCTCTAAGGATCAGCAAGCTGAAGTGGCGGCAGGTAGGTTACATAGCTCGAAGAACTAATGGCGGGCGGGCCCGAATGGCGACGACGAACCGGAAAACACTTCGTAAGGCAGCCGCCCGCACAATGAACCGTCGATGTGGTGAATTGCAGGGAGCCAATGGATGGATGTAAGTAGCACAGGATCGATCGTTGTGGATGTCTATGTTTGAGGCCTATGACATTTTTTCAACAGTTGACGTTTTTTCGCCGATATAACGATGACGATGATCATGCGAACGCTGCTATGAAAAAAAGTAACACGCGTGTCTTTATTCAATCTATTGAATATTCATCACTCTTGATTAAAAGCTATATACTCGTACATATCGCAGAACAGTTATGTGCGGTATAATTCCCTTAAGGAAGGGAATTAGAAGAGTTCTAGATTAGAAGTTTAGGTTATTGAAATTTCTCAACCTATATTTTGAGCGTGTAAGATATCACGCGAAAATGTTTTAATCTACCTGTCTCTCTATCTATCTATCTATAATGTCTATTATACACTTTCAAACAGTTCCAAGAGTGTTTTAATACCTCTTTAAAAGGTATACTAAGCGTTTATATAGTTATATTTATAACTAAACTGATTGTACAGTTATTCAGCAACGGAGTTGCTACGGGTATTACATAAAAAATCTTTTAATTTGTGTTCAAATTTGTTGAATAATAGCTATATATCAATGATTGATTCATATATGTGTAAACACTACCCAGATATTAATCAGTCGTAGACTTTATGCTGAAGTTTCCGGAAATGGTTTTGTGCAAAGGTTATTTAGCTAACCTGCGTTGCTTGAGACTAATCATACGCCGGGCTCTTACCTAAGCAACGGTTCATTAGCTCGGCATCAGATTGCAACTTCACTATACAAGAGTATTAGTACTTTAGATTTTGTTAACCAATTTAATACTGCGCATTTCGTGAAAAGCTCGAGGTTTCTCGTCATGGAACTAAATCAATTATAAAAGTTTTTAATAGAATTTGAAAAGGAGTTGACAGATTCAGACTTAGAATGTTTTCGGAGGTTTTTTGTTTACTTATAACAAGCATATGAATATGACTTTGGCGTCATATATTAAAGGTATTAATTAAACGTTGGTTTGCATTCAATGAAGACACCATTTATTTTATTATATGTACTATATAGGCACCTAAAATTAAAATATTTCTTTTGTAAAAAAAAAAAATCTGTAAAACCTATTTATATATGGCTTCATTGAGTCGCTCCAACTCACAATCGCAGGTAAATAGCAACTTCGTGGAGAGTTGATGTGTTCCCACGAGTGAATGAGGTTACTACTGGTTATGTTATCAGAGACTATGGAACGCCAGGTGCATAGATCTTCCACACTCATCAACGTCTTCATGCATGCTCTTTGGTGTTGGGTGCTTTTGATTTGGCCCTTTTTTAATAAATCACCAATTTGATCTACATGTGTGCGTACAGGGCGGCCTTTAACGATATTTCCATTCACTCTTGCCTGATACACTTCTGTAACAAACAATTGCACTTATATACAGTGTCTAGTGACATGTAACTATCAGATATCAAATAGGTACGATTCAACAGCTAGACTAGCTACATTCACATACATTTTTCATTGAAAACCGAGTGAGAATTCCGAGTACAAGTGAGTGCATATCGATACGATTTCCGCATTATTCACGACGGATTCAAATGAGAGACACGACACTGTCGTTGGAGCGAGAACATATCGTTTACAATGTTGTATACTTTCACGGAACATTTCTTCGTGTGCAAATCTTCAGATGCTTTGTCACTCTAGGGTTGCTAATCTAGCTGAATCATTTATGTATTGAATTTTATTGACGAGCTCGGTGGCGGAGTGGCTAGTAATGCAAGTGGATAGTAAAGTACTCGTAATAATGCTAGCCTGACATCAACGCCCGTTGCTTCGATTCCCACACAGGACAAATATTTGTGTGCATGAACATGCCTGTTTGTCGTGATCTGGGTGTTTTTAAGAGAATTATGGCCCATCAAAGCAGCTCAACTGGGGAAGTACGTCCACCTCACAGAAAACCTGGCCAAATAACAGGGTTGTTGTATTCCTGCATAAGAGTGAGGTCACCACTAAGCTCCTAATGAGTTTGCTGTGCTAGCAGCAAATGTACTTATACAGCACTTCCTTAGAAGTCAGTAGGATTGACGGAGTCCCCGGCCTAGGCCTGAGCATTTGGCGAAGATACTGATTTTGGAGCGACTGCCATCTAATCTCCACGACTCAGAGCGGAAACCGGACTTAATAAATGCTATTCAGGGTGCATAAATATTCGCTGTGATGTAATTAATATATTAATAATTAACTAAGTACTTTACAATTCTTATTAATGTTTTGTTCGACTGTCATCTGTCACAATAAATGTAAGTGAAACAGTATTGCAAAGTTTACAATAACTGATGTAAAAAACGGATTTTATAAACATATTTTATAAACATATTGTAAATTTAGTTTAATTATAAATAAACAAATATATAAATTTGGATGACCATATTTTTACTTCAATTCTTATTGTTTCGTTCCATTGTCACAGCGAAATAAGTAGAAAATAATTCAAGAGACCACAAGAATCGATTTTAAAATTGTATAATTATTATATGGTTTAATGTTATGTAATTATTTTTACTAAGTACAGAAATAAGTGGAATAAAAGTGAAAGTAAGTTTGAAAAACTTTAAAATTACGAATTTTAAAATATTAGGTCTGTATTTCTAACAGATTAAAAAAAGAGGATCTGTGATATCGTTGATAGCGGTTTATATGGTTATATTTTGTTATGTTTGTATATGTTATGTTGTAAATATTACTTCGTTTCTTAGCTTATAAGAAACGAAGTAATATTTATCAGAAAGAGCATATTTGGTAATAAAGTAGAACTCGATAATAAGTATCTACTTAAAAAGTGATTTGATATAATCTTTAACCGATTTTCTTACTTTTTGCTCCCGAGTATATTGTCATAGTTTTTAATTTGATATCGTTAAATATTTCATGACAATATTTTTGCAATGGCGTTATGCTATCGAAGCTTCATCAAATCTTCATTTAAATTGTGATGATACAATGAAACACTGATAGCAAGCTAATAAATAACTCATAGACAGTAGTTGATTTTGGTCGTTACTTGTTGTAGCATTATGTCAATAATTTCAAGAAGTACAAATATATTTGTAACAGAAGCGAGTGGTGTTTGTAAGAGCCAACCTCTGATTTGTTTCTGCCTACCCTCAAGGGACTTGGCATTAAATATACTGTTATTGTTTAGCTTTGTAACATAACGTGTTGTTAAAATCAGTATATAATCAAACCGTTATATACAGTATATAATCGGTATAAACTATATATACTAAGAAACCCAATTGAGATCACTTGTTTCGATCGAAATTCGAAATTAATCTAGTTTACGTTCGTTTTACTTTTCTTAATAAACTCTTTGCCAATATAGTGTGTATATTCCAGTTTTTGAAAATATAATTATTTTGAAAATGATATAATAAAGATCTATAAAGCGAATTATTAAAAAAAATACACGACCGTTTCTTAGAGTGAATGTTTGTTTTATTCAAATATTTTTCTTGATTCTCGTTGAAATTTCTTAATTTCCTGTAAGGGCTTATGAATTTTTAAATGGCTCAAAAGGAATTCCCCTCCTTTGCGTTTCAAAGTGGTTTACTTAAAACTGAAAAGGTTTAATTAATAACTTCGCGATAAAATTTAGAAGCACTTTCACAGCGAAAAATCTGAGGCCTAATTTACATATCTGTTGGTGTGATGTATAACCGTAATTTATTAAGCACGGGCCCTAAACATTATTATTTTGGTTATGGTTTAGAATTAAATTTACTGGATATTATTAAGGATGGCAATAGTAATTTAATGAAGCATAAAATTAAATAGATAATGTGGAGGCGGAGACACTTTTGTGTTTATTGAGGATTCCAGGAAAGCAAATCAATTAGAATGTTATTTTCTCTATGTCTGAAGCCAAACAAATCTGCGATAACCTTGTGATGATTTAATAATACAGTACGTTAATATTATTGCTACCGATTCCACGCTTTGACTTTATCATTTCACATATATTTACATTTACTTTAGATGTATTTAAATGAATAATTAAATTCATACTGTAAACAATATCATACCCTCGAAGGCATATTCTTAAATTATATAGAACCAATGGTATGATATAGTTGAAGTCATGTTAGTAGTTAGAATAATATTCTACGATACTAATATGTACAGCGCCCGAGGATGCTTCGTGTAGAGACGAAACATGCATCGCAGAGATGATCAGGTCAGCCATGGCAGCAATGACCAGTAGGCCAACCAGCACTGTCAACGCCCACACACTGCTGTCAGTAAAAATATAAGAAGTCAGAAATCTTTAGTCTTCCTAAAGGCATACAATGAAACAAGGTTTTCTTCTTCTTGTTAACGTTATCCCGTTTCCTAATCCATTAGGATTTAGGCGGGGTCCGCTACTTAGGCCTTTGGGTTTGGCGAAGATACTGATTTTTACATGGAGCGATTACCATTAGACCTCCACAATCCAGAGGAAAAACCAGACCTTGCTTAGGTTAGGTCACACGTCTTTGGAAATATAATTTCTTGGACATCTGGTTTCCTCACAATGTGTTCCTTCACCGCCGAGCAAGTGGGCTATCACTGCCCAAGGTATATCTGTATATTTTTTTATACAACTAGATTGGCAAACAAGCATGCGGCCCGCATTAGATGGTAAGCGGTCACCGCAGCCTATTGACGCACGCAACACACTACTCGCGCGCTGCCAATCTTTGACCTAAGGTTGTTTCGTCACAGTACCCAGTAATTTCTCTGCCATATCTCACCCTTCAAACCGGGACACAGCTATATAAATGTAGTTGCTAAGCGGTAGAAATAGGTCAAACCCATGCAGATGACTTTTGTATAAAGTCTCCCTCTAGAAAAATGTATGTACATGTATTAAAAAATAAACAGACTGACGTATCAATGCTCAGCGCAGATCTAGGTCTTAAAAGTTTGCCTCCTTACCTGTTCGGAACTTAAGCCGGGCTACACATCCACTAAGGAATTTCCATCTATAAATTTCACAGGATTACCGATATACGAGCGGATGAAATTCCGTTCTACCATGTGCTTGGCACTTAGTTCATGCTGGTAGTATAGGAAGTTTTGAACCGTGAATGCACAATGCAATTAATAGTATTCCGAATCTTATATAGAGAACGTAAGAAACATATAAATAAATAAATATTGTCTCACAAATTACACAGCGCCATCTAGCCCCAAAGTAAGCGAAGCTTGTGTTATGGGTACTAGACAACTGATAAACATACGTAAATACATTTTTTTTTGTAAATACATACTTATTATACATAGAAAATACCCAGACCAAGACAAACAGACATGTTCATGCACACAAATGTTTGTATTGTGTGGGAATCGAACCCACGAGCGTTGGTGTCAAAGTAGCGTAACAACGCGTTTCACCACTGCGCCACCGAGCTCGTCGAAATACATATTGCATTGTATTTATTTTTTCCCAATTAATAACTAAACATTTTTTTTAAATTATTGACATATTTAGTGCCAACCCTATTTCATTCGTGAAAGCAGGTATTGTCATTACGACAAGGGACAAACAGCTGTGTATTGTGCCGGCGATGCAATTATCTATCTGAATTACAAACGTTCTCATCTGTTCGATGCAGGCGATTGCTTTATTGCGCTGAATAAACCATCGCCGTTGCAGGCAGCTCACAACAACAAATATTGCTGTAAATATCGAATACTCCATGCCATTAGTTTTATTTTCATTTAATGAGGTATGTTTTAAACTAGGTATTACACACAAGTGCCGTATGAAAATTGCAATCTCAATCATTACTACCTGCAATGTTTGAGATTGCAATTTCTATATGGCAATTTTGTATATTAGGTATATTTCAATTATTAGTTAAAGGAGTGATGAGCAGAAATTCCTTACTAAAAGTAAATAGAAAGGGAAAGAGTAGATATTTCTCCTCACTAACTAGGTATGGCGACATTTCTACGGTAGGGGTGTTATATTCGGAACATAAGAATATTGAATAGTTAATAGATTCAGGCGTTATTTTGCGAAAGTCAAATTTACATGCAATTTGATCTAACCTGCTTTGTGTGCTTCCGCCACCAATTAGTTTATGCGGCCTAGCGCCGGCCGGCACCCACCCACTACTGTTAGTACGTGCTACATGCCTACGCTGCCATGGCTGCTCCGGTAGTCTCTGCCTCGGCTGCTGCGGTCGTCCGCCATCTGGAACAGAATCCGCATGCCCCCACCACCACCGTCGATGCCACGACTGGCCTGGTCGTCGCTGCGACACGTGTTTTGCCTCTCCACGAGGCATCATCAGGCGTACGTAGGCGTACAATTAACGTCTACAACGTTAATTGTAAGAATAACATGCTACAAGTGACAAATCCATCGCAGTGCTATCCCTTAGATTGAATTGAGGGTGGGGGTGGACGGTGTGAGCGAAAAGATATTTAATAGTGGGGAATGATTTACGTCAGTCTATTTGTTCATGAGAGTAATTTTAGAATTTTTATGTTTATTAATTTCTTATTGTTCCCTAATATTTAGTTTTAAACCTTTGTCTATGGTGTGTAAAATTTAATATGTATTAGTGGGGGATAAGTTATGTCCTTTGTCTATGAGATGCTCGGCGAAGTGTGACCTTTCTGAGCGATTGTTTTTATACGCCGATACGTGTTCGTGAAATCGTGTTATAAATTCACGACCCGTTTGACCGATATAAACGTGTTCACATTCATCGCAGAACAGCTTATAGACGCCGGATTTATTGGGCGGGATTTTATCTTTAATGTTACAAAGTGATTTGAGTGAATTATCGGCATGTAGCACGTACTAACAGTAGTGGGTGGGTGCCGGCCGGCGCTAGGCCGCATGAACTAATTGGTGGCGGAAGCACACAAAGCAGGTTAGATCAAATTGCATATAAGAATATTGCAAATGTTAGAGGCTTACCATCACTTTCGAAGCCAAAAGTTAGTAATGTACGAGGAAGTGCACAGAATCTTTTTTTAAAATGGTTAAAAGGATAACTAACTGACGACGAGCCATATCCTGATAATTAGCCGATGAAGCTCTAGCAATGAATAAGCAGGCCACACTGATAAATTAACACAGGTTGTATGCGTGGTAAATAAATCTCTTCCATTGAAGGACGACGCGTATACCAACGATGAGGGTGGACATATATGGATATATACGACTTGAAATTACTAAACAAAATAAGCAAGCCATAAATAACGAATGTGAACCCAACGCCACTGATGTTGAAGCCGATTAACATAGTTATTTCAATGAAGTTGGTTTAACTTATTTACAACGTCTCCATCTTCTTCGCGTTATCCCGTTTTTCAATCCTAAGCTAAAGATTTGGCGAAGACACTGATTCTTACATGGAGTGACTGCCGTCAGACCTCCAAAACTCACAGGAAAAACCAGATCTTTCTTAGGCGGGTTTCCTCACGATGTTTTCCTTCACCGCCGAGCAAGTGATAGATACGAACTAGTCCTAACTATCTATATAATATTATAAATGTGAAAGTGAGTATATTTGTTTGTTATTCCTTCACGCTTTGACTATATAACCGATCATCATTAAAATTTGTATACAGAGAAGGAGGGTACAGAAAAGGATTTAGGCTTTTTATTCTGTGAAAGCATCTCAATACAACGGGAAAGCGAAAAATATCATCTTTTTTCTGCTCTAGATGGCGCTGCATTCGCCGAATCCTAACTATCCATGTGAACGTGCATGGATAAACAGTTCCTGTAGGATAACTGTATTTAAATTATATATTGAATCTCTTAGGATAAATAATTATTTTAAATAAAATACAATCTTCAATCGCTTCACGCTAAATAATACAACTCTATATAAATACAATCTTCAATCGCTTAGTACGATCACAGTTCAATAGATGACGCTGATCATATTTACTTTTTTAATTTATAATGTAGTAGTAGAGTATATTTGTTTGTTTGTCTAGCTTAGCCAAACGAGATCTATATGACTCCAAATTTACTGCGAGCGAAGCCGTGGTTAAAAGCTAGCATGCACATAAATACGAAAACACGATATAGTGTTAAATAACTTAATACATAACTTTTCTTAGTAGTTTCATCAGTCGTCGTCATGAAATCTTCTGCTGATATTAATAGGCTTATCTCATGAAATAAAAATATAAATCGGATCTCAAAGGAAACATTACTATAACTAATGATGAGCTTTTGATCAAATTTATATGGAACCAAATTCGAATCTACCTTAATGGAACACAGTAAGATTATCGGAGACAATTAACATAATATGTAAAATGTAACCTCCTTTTTTTAATTTGGTTATAATAATAGTTAACTAGTCAAGGACACTGCATATAGTGCGTATATACAAATGTCTCTTTCCGTCATTGTTACAGACATATACGATGCGCTTCTACGGATTGTCTTCTTTACGTTAGTAAAGGATTTAAAGTTAAACAGAAACTATTGATGTCCATGCGATGTTATTATTTTTCAATATACATATATATTAAAACATTAAAAATGTTCAATGTATTCGAACGTACAGTACCTAAACGCGTTTCAGTTCGTAATTTGACCGAACTCTACGCCACACAAATCATCGAAGGGTCGGTGAATATTTTAAGAATTTAATTAAGAAAATGAAAAATATTTCTTTTTCTCTTTAAAATTTTGATATCCCGAGGAATATGTATAGATAAAACAGAAACGTTTCAGATGCATAACCTGAACCGCTATATTTTTTAGGCGTGTGCGCTTTGAAACATTTGACATCCCCTTCGCCCAATCTTATTAGCGTTATCTCATTACCTAATCCGTTACGGTTTACGGGACAGGCCCACCACTCATCCCCACCACTGTGTCTCCTGTGTAGTCAGAATTAACAGCGGCGACCACAAAAAGGCAATGAACAGTGAAGTTCATTGCTGTCCCGGGGGTTAAACTAGTAAAGTAAATTTTAATGCAGAAAAAAGAATAATCAGAATGTGACACAATTCCTGCGATTACTACACTAGGCTCGCAGGCCCGTATCGTAGTAATCATAGAGTAACTATACAGTTCGAATTTGACATAACTGTGCCGGTTCACTTTGTTTCTACAT
Source organism: Pyralis farinalis (assembly GCA_947507595.1). Classification (NCBI taxonomy): domain Eukaryota; kingdom Metazoa; phylum Arthropoda; class Insecta; order Lepidoptera; family Pyralidae; genus Pyralis; species Pyralis farinalis. The sequence continues at coordinate 8,775,492 of OX382270.1, forward strand.
TATAATAAATTTAATTTCTATGAAGGATTATTATAAGTGAAGCTAAGAAGTTTCAGCAATTGCATGAAAATGTATCGTATTGTGTCATGTGAAGTGTATTTGTGTGTGTGTTCGTGTGTTTGTTTGAAGGTGTGTGTGTGTGTGTTTATATGGGTGCAGGACAGCATTAGACATGGCCGTAGTCTTAATGACTGATGGGAGAAGTTGCTTAGTTTGATCGTAGTTAAAATCCTAAAGCCAGGTCTTGACCACTTTTTTGGCACTGTGTAACGACAAGTTTTTGATCGAACATTTTCGATTTACACGGTTGTAGATGAAGGGATGGGAAAAGGTAGGCAGCCGCTTTGCGAACGTAGTGCGAACGCAAGGTAGGGGGATCCTAAAAACTTGACATTTCATTAGGGCGTTGCAGTATGGTGAATTAACGCTTGCGATAAAGTATCACTTGATGCCTCCTCTGCTGCTTACACAGCAACTCCTTGGGAGCTTACTGGTGACCTCACTCACACGCAGGAACACAACAATCCTCTAAGGAGTTGTTATTTGGCTACGGTTTTCTGTGAGGTGGAGGTACTTCCCTAGACGGGCTGCTTTGATGCGCCCTACCTCTCTTAAAATACTAAACTCCTTAGCAAATGTCATTTCGATCACTTCAGTGGTTTAGTCCTGTAGTGCACTCTACTTTTCTGCAAAAAAAAAAACAGTACAAATTATACGACAGTTTCTAGTTTCAGATTTTGCAAACTTGTATTATGTACAACAACTTAATTGATGAACATAAGTAACAACCTTTTCATAAATACTTAATTATCTATCTATATCTTCACGCTTAGTGCCTTGCAGGGTAGACACAGACCCGAGACTAAGTAATACAATGATATGTCATGTACCAGCTTTTTTACCAAATGTCATTTCGATCACTTCAGTGGTACAGTCGTGAAAATTAACAATGTTAGACACGAGAAATAGCAGATATACAGAATTCCATATGTGATTATAATAGATATATCAGAATGGAATTTCATAAGGGTGAATCCATTGCCAAAGACTTATTACTTATACACGTTGTAGCTTATAGTTCTCAGAGTTCACACCACAACATAAATTAGATAGAGTGCGTGTAGTCGAGCCAGTAAACTGTTTTAGTCGCAAACTTGCCTTAATGAACTTAAGTTAGTGATTGAGTCGGCTCCACTCTCATCACTCCCCCTGAAGTTTAGATCGTGTGGTATGACACATTTTCGCGCTAAACATCGATTAGCTGTTAACCACCTAAATCGAGAATCGATATCTATTTGCGCACGTCACTATGTCTCGATCAGACACAGTAGTTCGCTTATGTCGATTATTGAATCACTTATCTCCCTGCGTTTATTGAAATATCTAATCGATTGTGGTTTGCTGTAATTGAATTGAATAATTCAAATTTACATTTAACGTATTGAAGTGCAAGTATTAATATTTTGTAGTATACTTAGGATATATCTATAAGTTGACGCCAAATCCTTTGCGGGTAGGCAGACAGAGCCGGGCGCAACGTGACTCGCTTACACACCTACACTCGCTTCTGTAACATTCTATGCTCCTCTCATGCACACTCGCCGGTTTTTAAGACTCGTGACATCATCTTCTGATAGAACACGATCAATTTGGTCATGGTAGGTAAGTCTAGGCCTTCCACGGCTTCTACATCCTTCCACATCTGCGATATATATCTGATTCGTAATTCTTTCTTGCTGCATTCTTTTCGCATGTCCGAATCAACGGAGCATGCCTTTTTTTATTTTAACACCGACTCCCTCTTACAGACTAACTCTGTTTCATATAACTTAGGACATATAATACCATATTATTTGAAATAAGTAATTAATAATTTTTTTAAAAAGAGGTAGGTAGATAGAGGTGTCAAAGCAGCACATTTGGAGAAGTCCCTCCACCTCACAGAAAACCGCAGCTAAGTAACATCTCCTTAGAGGGCTGTTGTGTTCCTGTGGGTGAGTGAGGTCATCAGTAAGCTGTAAAGGAGTTACTGCAGCAGAGCTGGCATCGCGCGAATAATACTTAACGTATTACAAGCATTCATAGACTACATAGCGCTTATCATGTGGGCCGTATATGTTTACCGACGTTGTATAAAAAAAAAGTATACATTTTGTTAAGTTATTAAATTTTTCTTTTATTATTTTAAGGAATTAGTTAGTCTTTGCACAGCAATTTTCAGTAAATTTTAACTAATAGAAATGTGTATACTTCCTTGTCACCTTAATGGTATAAAAAAAAAATAAACAGCTTCCTGTACAAAGTATTTTATAATATATAAAAATATTTTGTATATCTCAGAAACTGTAGTAACGATTTGGATCAAATTTTGTATTCAGATAAGGTTTTGCATTTGAAGATTACCTATATAGATATCTTTACTGAAACAAAAGCGATTTTACACAAGAAAAACCAAAAACGTCAATCAAAGCTTGGTCGTCTTTGTACTTATACGTGTTGAACTATTTAACAGTGTTATTTTATTGTGAAACGTAATCTTTACGTTGCCTGGTTTGAAATTGGGTGCACACAAAATTTGCGTTTTCTAATTTATATATGTATTTGTAAATGTTACTTGCTCGGCAGTGAAGTGAAAAATAGTCAGGAAACCTGCATATCAAAGACATTATACTTCGAAAGATGTGGGATCTAACTTAAGAAAATTCTGATATTCCTCTGAATTTTAGAGGTTTGACGGCAGTTGCTCTGCGTAAAAATCATTATCTTTGTCAAATCCTTAGGCTTAGTTAGCGGACTCGCCGATTCAAAAGGATTAGGAAACGGGGTAACGGTTGTAAGCAGATGTTATTTGGTACAAAGACTAGTTTTATGATTAACTAGCTACCCGCCCGGCTTCGCACGGGTGAACCGATCGCTACCAAACTTGACAGGATCACCTGCTGGTCTAATCTGCATATTACATGAAATTTTCATCAAAATCGGTACAGCCGTTTTCGAGTCCATAGAGGACAAACATACTTATATTGATTTGTATTTACATAGATAATGTACATAGTCATTTTAAAGTGTACAAACATAATAAACGTATAATTTTTCATACACAATTAACATATTTTTTTATTTGTTTTAGATTACTGGCCAGCAGTACGAGGATAAACAGGTAAGTTGTGATTAAAAAGTAACTGATAGACTCTATATAACTGATTGGAAATATTCATTATATTTCTGGAAAAGGAGCTTTTGAGGTTTAGAAGCTTTGGACGTTTGTCTAGGTAAAAACACATCACACAACTTAAAACAACGCAGCTCAGTATAACGAATAGTACTGTAGTTTGAATTTAGCTCTTATTGCGTTCGGCAAGAAGGGTACAACATCAAAGTGTCAAGCTTTAGGTGCTGTTGGACATAGTAGACGAATATCAAAAGAACAACTAGTTTTTATGCCACGTCGGGAGGCAAACTAACTCTAACGAGCTCAGTAGCGTAGTATTTGGTAACGCTACTTAGAGATCAATGCTCGTGGGATTCCCGCATAGAATAAGTATTTGTGTGCATGCATGTCTGTTTGCCTTGGTCTAAATGTTTTTAAGAGAGATAGAGCGCATTAAAGCAGCCCGTTTAGGTACCTCCACGGCACTGAAAATTGCAGCCAAATAATAACTCCCTGTTCCTGCGTATGAGTGAGGCCACCTAGTGAGTGAGTAATAATGTATTACGAGCGTTCATAGGCTACGGTAACCACTTTACATCAGGCGGGCCGTATGCTTGTATGCCCCTCGACGTTGTATAATAAAAATACGCATTAGTTAAGATATTAAAATTTTCTTTTATCACTTTGTAGAACTAGTCTTTACAGAACAATTTTCGTTAAATTTAAACAGCATAGGACGGTTGTATACAACCAATATAAAAGCAATATTTTTTTATACCGCTAAGGTGACAAGTAATTGTCACCTTAGCGGTATAAAAAAATATTGCTGGGGAGGCAATGTAGGACCGAGTATTGCCTCCCCAGCTTCTAACACAGCAACTCCTTAGGAGCTTTTTGGTAACCTCCTTAACTCAAAGGAACTAAACGACTCTCCAGGTGTTTAATTGGGCCGCGGTCTTCTGTAAGGTGGAAGTGCTTACCCTAGTCTCGTGATGATTTGATTCGCCCTACCTCAATTTGCAACATTGTGTATACAACATAATTGATAAACATAAGTAACTACTTTTTTGTAAATACTTAGTTATCTATCTATATCTTCACGCTTAGTGTCTTGCTGGGTAGAAACATAACCGAGACTAAATAATACAATATTATTTAATTACAATATACAGAAAACACATAGGCCAAGACTAACTGGCAAGTTCATGCACTTATGTCTTGGAAAGGAGTCGAATTTGAGCCCTTTGGCGTCGAAATATCAATGAAAATGTGTCGAAATTATGTTTTTTTTTATACTACCTCGGGAGGCGTACAAGCATACGGCCCACCTGATGTAAAGCGGGTACCGTAGCCTATTAACGCTTGCGATATATTAAGTATCACTCGCGCGATGCCACCTCTGCTGCTTACACAGCAACTCTATGGGAGCTTACTAGTGACCTCACTCACACACAGGAACACAACAACTCTCTAGGGAGTTGTGTGACCAGACAGAAGACCTGACTGTCAGGTGGAGGTACTTCCTCAGACGGGCTGCTTTGATGCGCCCTACCTCTCTTAAAACATCCAGACCAAGACAAACAGACATGTTCGTGCACACAAATATTTGCCTTGTGTGGGAATCGAACCCACGAGCGTTGGTGTCTAAGTCGCGTCGTTCACGACTGAGCCACCAAGCTCGTCAAATTCTATATCTTGACGCTTAGTGCCTTGCAAGGTAGACACAGAACTACAATGATATTTAATTACAATATACAGAAAACACACAGGGCAAGACAAACTGACAAGTTCATGCACGCAAATGTATGTCTTGCAAGGGAATCGAATTTGAGCCCTTTGACGTCGAAATATCAATGAAAATGTGTGGAAATTATGCGTAGGATTGTGTACCTAATAATGACTGGGATTAGGTGTACTTACTCAAATATAGCGATATATTTGAGTAATCACATAGGTTGCAAATAGTATCGATTTTGGTTCTCAATTTGCTTTAGAGAACAATTTTATAAAAATAAATTGCATATAAATTTGACTTTCGCAAAATTAACAAAGGGAAACGTCCACACAAGTGTTGCTTTACAATAAGGAATAAAGGGGTTCGGATGCGAAATTCGGACTGGCGTCATACGAGCAAGCGCTGCATTTTCGGTAAACCATTTATTTCGATCAAAGAGAGTACGGCAGCTACATTCAAACGTTCACCTATACTAGGATGCACGTAGATAATTTCTCGTGCATTCAATATTTTATACGCTGCCTGTTTCTGTCTCCGTCGCATATTCAAATGTATACACCAGAGATGTTCTATTCTCATTCACAGTGTTTATGTGTATGGGTGCTAAATTACGTATTACTATCCCGTTGACCTTCCACCATGTTTAAGAGAGGTAGGGCGCATCTAAGCATGCCGTTTGGGGAAGTACCTACAGTGCGGTTCTACAGAGGTTTCCTTCCCAGAAATCTGAAGTTACTACTTGTCAAAGAACATGACGACATGAGCTTTATGTGAGGGGGAGGTACTTTCCCAGACGGGGTTACCCTACTACCCTTTCTTAAAAACACCCAGACCAAGACAAAAGGACATGATCATGCACACGAATGTTTGTCGTCTGTGAGTATCGAACTCACGAGCCATGATATCAAGGTAGCATTATTATTCCGCCATCGAACTCATCTAAACCTCGACCGTTTCGATTAACAAACACGTCAATTAGCAAACGAGTCTCTAATCAAATACAGACAGTTTTGACGAGCTCGGTGGCGCAGTAGCGAAACGCGTTGATACGTTACTTTGACACCAACGCTCGAGGGTTCGATTCCCACACAAAACAAACATTTGTATGCATAACATGTCTGTTTGTAATGGTCTGGGTGTTTTTAAGAGAGGAAGGGCGCATCAAAGCGAACGCGGCCCGTCTGCGGGAGCACCTCCACCCCACAGAAAACCGCAGTTTATTGTCTTCCTGCGTATGAGTGAGGTCGCCAGTAAGTTCCTAAGGAGTTGCAGTGTTAGCAGCAGATATGGCGCTAGTGATACTTAATGTATTGCGAGCGTTCATATGCTGCGGTAACCGCTTCACATATACCTACTATATTTCCGGTGGGCTATATGCTTGTATGCTTCCCGACGTTGTACAAAAACATAACAGCAGTAATTAGGGTAGTACATTACAGAAAACCATAGCTAAATGACTATAATACTAGTTGTGTCTCGTGGTACATAGGCACCACTGCTTGTCACATAATCAAACTCGTCGTGGTATTCATGTAACACAGAAAAAGCTCATCTGTAATAATAATCTATCATACTTCATAGAGAGTAATATTTCATAATAACTTTAACTGTAAGTAACACAGAGAACTATACACTGAGCTACAACACACAGATTGCAGCTCCATTTTGGTCTGTTCAATTCTGAGGAAATTTTCTGTACAGATCTATGCTGTGTGTTGGTGCAATGACCAAATTTATAGCCTAATGGAAACAGCTTTTCTTTTGTCATTAATATAAAAAGCATCCCCTTTATAATACGAGTACTTTACAGCAGTAGCTAACAAGCCTGTAAAATATGTTCAATAAAATCCAACCAAATGAATTATATTTTATTCTTTTGTCTGTTAATATCTTGGGCAACATTAAGGTTACTATTTATCTTGGAAATATTAAGCGATGGTGCATAAATCTTGATCCCAGTGGATAAGGAATCGGCCTATTGAACAACAGGTCCCTGGTTCAAATCCTGGCATGTGGCACTAAATTCGTGTTTTCGGATTTATGTACATATTTTGAAAACCGCACGTCCAAGAAATTATACATATTTCTATAGTTTCCTCACGATGTTTTCCTTCACCGTCAAGCAAGTGATAGACATGTATATAAATTCGAAAACATATATTTAGTGGTACATGCGGTCGCCAGGATTCGAACGGGGACCAGGTAGTCATTAGGCTGGTTCCTTATCTCCTGCTATATCTGTTCTTAAATATGAACAGAATTATTTTGTAATTTTCTTCATCATCGAAGAAAAACTAGCGGTAGTAACCCGACTCTACTTGTCTCGATTTTTACTTACTCATGGGACATAATGACTCAGTAATGGATTTTGTATAGAGACACCTATCGGGTTGCTTACAAAGTTGCTTTGATCAACCTCTATTTTTCCAGACTCTTCACTTAGCAATGTGCATTACACAAGTTGGATGGCGCAGTGTTTAATAACGCTACTTCGACAACAACGCTCGTGAGTTCAATCTCCACACAGGACAATCATTTATGTGCGTGAATGTGTCTGTTTGTCTTGATCTGAGTGTTTTTATGAGAGGTAGGGTGCTTCAAAGCAGCCCGTCTGAGGATCTCAGAAAAAACCGCAACCAAATAACAACTTTCTGTGTGGTTGTTGAGTTCCCGAGTGCGAGTGAGGACGCCAAAGCTCCTAAGGAGTTGCTGTGTTAGCATCGCGCGTGTAATACTTAATGTTGTGCAAACGTTTTACATCAGGTGGGACGTATGCTCGTATGCCTCCCGACGTAGTATACAAAAAAAAATCGGCCAAGTGCAAGTCGGACTCGCGCACTAAGGGTTCCGTACTATTATCTATAAAAACGGCAAAAAATCTCGTCTGTTGTATGGAAGCCCCCCTTAAATAATTGTTTTATTTTAATTTAATTATATATTTTTAAAGTGAATATATAATTAAATATTTTGTGAATATTTCAAGCGTCTACCTGTTGCCGTTATCAATATCGAGCAAAAACGAGCAATAAAAACACGTTTGTTGTATGGGAGCCCCCTTAAATATTTATCTTATTCTATTTTTTAGTATTTATTGTTATAGCGGCAACAGAAATACATCATCTGTAAAAATTTCAACTGTCTAACTATCACGGTTCATGAGATACAGCCTGGTGACAGACGGACGGACGGACGGACGGACAGCGAAGCCTCAGTAATAGGGTTCCGTTTTACCATTTGGGTACGGAACCCTAAAAATAAGCACGTGCGAATGATTTAACTGTAAAAATGATAGTGAGTCTTATATTGGACTTAGTTCGGGATGGTCGCGTACACGAAAAATGCGATGAAATTTGGTGTTAGAAGCATTGTATTTCCACACGGTGAAACTTTAGTTGCTTACTGTGACAGGTGTGTCATGAGGTTTGATTGCGTAATGGCTTAGTAAATACAACGTTGTTGTAATAACTAATTATGCATATATACATATATCTTCACGCCAGGTCCTTTGCTGGGTAGGCAGAGAGAACCGAGCGGCATAGTACGCGGACCTTCCACATCTCACTCGTTTATATAACATTCGTAGCTCTATTGATGCACGCTCGCCGGCTCCTATGACTCTTGACTTCACCTGACTAAACACGACGTTTATGGTAGCTAAAATCAGTCCGTACCTACTTAGCATTGTCTAGATGTATGTATGTATGTATGTATGTATGTATGTATGTATGTATGTATGTATGTATATCTTCTTTGTCTAGATCTAGATTATATATGCTATTTGAAGCGGAATCTTGAAATATTAATAAATAAATTTACAAATCGAGTTACTTTCATCTAGAATCTAGATGAAAATGACTCGATTTGTGTTGAAAACTGAAAAAAAATATCAAAACATCTAGATTCTAGATGTTTTGATATTTTTGTTTCAGTTTCCTAACAAAGTTAAAATTTGTCATCAGTATTGATATATAAGGGTTAATGATGTACCTAATCTAGATAGATTTCAGTCGAGACGATTAACACGTGTATTAGCTTCCTTTGGAGAGAAGATTTGGCCGTAAAGGTTTTACGCCCACTCAAATTTGTAGGGAAATTGAATTTCTAGTTCAGTACCTAAAGTAATTTACCTAAACACTAGTATAATCGGAGAGAAAATACGTTTTAGTTTAAATTAATGTTAACGAAGAATGATAATAAGTTGTCCTAATACGTTGAAACGTTGTCACAGTGGAGCTTTAATTGTTTGTGTTTTCTATCACTGACGATATTCATATCAAAGGCTATCACTGATTAATATCTTAAATATATTGAATTAATTTATACAATCATTTTTTTGTATAACGTTGGTAGGCAAACAAGCATACGACCTGATGAACACATATAAATGATTGGAATATACTAAGCATCACTCGCGCCGTGCTCTGCTGCTAACACAGCAACTCCTTAGGAGCTTATTGGACCTCACTCACACGCAGGAACACAACAATACAGAGAGTTGTTATTTAGCTATGATTTTCTGTGAGGTGGAGGTGCTTCTCCAGTCGGGCAGCTTTGATGCATCCTACCTCTCTTAAAAACACCCAAATCAGAGTAGGACAGACTTACATGTTCATGCAAACAATTTCTTGTTCTGTGTGAGTAGAGAACCCACGGGCGTTAGTGTCTAAGTAGCGTTACTAGTTACGCCACCGAACTCGTCAAACCATTTTGGAGAACCTCATGCAGATTTTATCACCAGTAAAATCTTACCAGCAAGTTTAATCTACAACCTAATGGTTCTTGACAGATTAACCTCTAGAATCGGCATAGTACATGACTAAAAAAAAATTAACGATACCCCACTTTCTAGTAGTAGAAAGTGGGGTATCGTTAATTTTTTTTTACTACTACTATAACTACTACTATAACTTCACGCCAAATCCCTTACGGATTAACATTCATTGCTCTTTTCCTGGCCTTCCTCGGCTCCTACATCCTTCCACTTTTGCATTGTATATCTGCTTCGTCATTCTTTCATCCTGCATTCTTTCTACATGTCCGAACCAACGGAGCATGCCTCTTCTTACTTTAACACCGACGCTCTCTTTCAGACTTTTATTTACTATAGTAAATAAAAGTCTGAAAGAGAGCAAGTAAGTAAATTATTATTTAATTATTATTTAACCCCACTTTCATTTACTATATAAGCAAGTTATACATGTAAGTGAGGTATCAATTTACTGGAACACGAGTACACGTATACGATAATACTCCCAGGACAATACACGAGAGATAAATCTATTTACGGTAGATTTGAGCTGCAATCCGTTTTCGTCGCCTGGGTAACGAACCGAGCCAACATCTCAGGTCTCACCACGAGAAACAACGATAGCAAAATTGTTTTTTTTTTATATCTGATTGAGTAATACACGTTGCTGTCTCGTTTATATTTATTCACATTATAAGCAAATGCTAAACAGTAATGTATGTTAAACGAAGAGGATTCTCGCGTCATTGGATTTTCGTCGTAAACCAAATATGAACAATATAGGAAAAACAGACTAAATTGACGCCAGTTTTTCCACAAATCATCTTTTCTTTAGGAAATACTATTTTATTTTGGAGATTGTTTGTTTGCGCATTTACATACGTTTGATGTCGTGAGTATTATTACTAAAGGTACGTGAATTTTTTGTCATATGCTGATCTAAAACATTCGTTTTAAATCAGTATATGATATTAGTTTTAGTCAGTATCACCAATGAATTGCACAAGATGTTTTGTTAATAAAATAAAGTCCTTCATACGTGGGTGAATTATCCTGTAAACATATAATTATATTCCATCTCGTCCAAAGAAATTTTATCAAGTAGGTATCTAATTTTATATTTGGTCTCGTATTTACGAGGAGTACGTAGGTACTCGTATATAAGCTGAATTTAGGTTATTATTATTATTTTAGATTTATTAAATTTTAGATGTAATTTAGTTTTAATTTTATTGTGTATTTATTAAATTTAACTGAATTAGGTACCGTCAATGAATTGCTTTTTTATTATTTTTATCGGAGTTTAACGCTCATGAATCACGCTAAATCCCTTGCGGGGTAGGCAGAGAGGACCGAGCGCCACGTGACTCTCAGTCCTTACACACGTAATTTGTTTCTTCAATTTAGTCGTGGTAGGTAAGACTTGCCCTTCCTTGGCTCCTACATCATTCTATTTTTCCATCGTATGCCTGATCCGTAATTCTATCTTCTGTCTACATGTCAGAAGCAACGGAACATGCCTCTTATTTTAACACCGACACTCTCTTTCAGATCAACTTTGTGTCTAACATCATCATTGCGAACGCGGTTTGCAAGCGTTATATTATATATACACCTACATTTACAAGCACATTTACAAAATTGAAATCGGCTTGAATGAAGTAGAACTACACTAAGGTACTCCTACCAAGTTTCATGATGCAATAATTAGAAATGTTTCATCTTCAGTTTTGTAGATTCCATCACATAGGTGCAATCTTCAATTTCCATGGCCAGACTGAGATTATGTCGCCAGGTTCTCAAAATAAAAAAAAAATGATTAAGAATTCCAACCTGTAACGTAAATCATGTAACCGTACATACATACGTAATTGAGTACATACATCTTCATCAGTAATCATTTATTGTGACATTTTTGTCTTTTTATACAACGTCGGGAGTCATACAAGTATACGGTCACTTGCCCATTACCACCTATGCTGTTAACACAGCAACTCCTTAGGAGCTTACTAGTGACCTGACTTACACGCAGGAACACAACAACCCTGCAGGGAGATTTTCTTTGGCGGCGATTTCTGAGAGGTGGAGGTACTTCGCCTTATAGCTAGGATTTAATTAGATATATAGGATTTAGTATCTATAATGGTCTTATGAACTTCATTAATGAAACATTGTAGAGCCATTTCGGTGCTGCACGTTAAAATATTTTTTTTTATGAAATGTCAAATGCTTCAAAATTTATTAAAATAACGAAAATGCTAGCATAAAGATAGAATGCGTTCATTTGCAGTGCAGTGCACACACGCGTTCACTTTACAAGTTCCGCATAACATCGCATATAAACGCGATACGCTTAATCGAAAATTGCAGAAGCAGGGTGGCAGGGCGACGGCGCGTGGCTTACTCGTGTCGGTCCGCATCGCTGTGAATAGCGCGGTGGGCTTTTCTTCCATACCGTCATCGATACGACGCCCTCTGGGAGACAACGGTGCAAATTGAAAACTGAACGAGTTACAAGCCGATGCGATGGGGGAAATTGCACTCGCAGTATTGCTAGCGCTTCAGCGAAAGAGCGATACGACACAATGTGTCGGGTATTGTGAATTACTGTTGACATGTTGAGGGCGGCGTGTATAGCGATTGGATGTTTAGACTGATGTGAGTGTAGAACATAGAATGAAACAGATATTGTTATTAAGCTTTTTAAAGTACGTTACATTAAGGAATGTACGTATGTATGTATATCTTCATGCCAGGTCCCTTGCAGAGAGAACCGAGCGCCATAAGACGCGGTCCTTACATACTTCACTCGCTTCTCTAACATTCATAGTTGTTTTCATGCACTCTCGCCGGTTCCTGGGGCTTCTGACATAACCTTCTGATAAAACACGACCAATTTGGTCATGGTAATTAAGGAATATATTACTATGTTTTATCATATTACTTTAAATGTGCAATCTTTACCCTCTTTTTTCTTTCTTTGTATGTATTATATAATTCTGGCTGAACTGATTTAATTCTGCATACAATTCACGAACTTGGAATTTCATCATCTTTCTATAATGATTTGAATTGTGTTGCTTGATCCGGAAATCGAACACGCAACCATTGATGTTAAAGTAGCCATCTCTAATAATAGTAGTGTAGTAGAGTGGTAGTCTTCCGTTCTCTATAGAGTTTTCAAAGTTTTCATATTTCTAATAGATCAATTTGCAAGTTTAGTTTAATTTCAGGAGAAGTAATTTATGTCATAGCAGACAATTTAAAAGTGCTAGTGATAAGCATTTGAAATATCTGAATTTGAATTACTTTTAATTATGTTTTTAATTGTTTCCGTCAGATTTTTGTGCTGTTCGCAACATTAGACATGTAACTCAAATAAAAATATTGTTATGACGACAAAGTCCACAAGAAAGAAGTCAACTATCGAGGTATACTCATACCAAAGTTCCGTTCAGAATACATACACCGTTTGCTAGAGCTCGGATGATCGGATTATTGTAGGTACAGCTGTGACCTTTTTGCGAAACGAGACGTGGTTTTTCGTGGGAGTGAGCTCCGTCGTCCATGACAGAAAGAAGCCTGTGATACTCTATGACTCTCCCCACTGCCTCCATACAAAGAATCATATAACTTCATTGCTCCGTTTTGATGTGAAAGAAGGACTAATAAACAAATACACATTTATAATATAAAATATGGAGTTCATATTAAATACGGACTAGCATGGATAAGTTTACACAAACATTAGTGAACTTACCTAGGCTATGTGCTCTGAGGATTGAATGAAACGCGACGACTCGAATTTGTTTGGTTTTCAGAAATTTTAGTACCAAAAACATCGAAACTCAGTATTGGAGAGATCTTTTAGCCATTTTCAGATTATGTAGGTCAGTCAGTGGGAGTTTCATATTCGTGAAGGCTTGGCCGACGCCTGTGTTAGTTTTAAACGGGAAAGCTTTTACGCTGGCGCTTTGCCAAACCACCAATTCATAATTACGATACCAGAACACAGAAAAATGGGAATTACGAATATAGTTATAGTAACATTAAGAGTTTAAAAGCCGTGTTTGAAATATACAGCAATAACAATTAAAAATATATTGGGTTGTATATTTAGGTTAGGTCGCACGTCTTTTGATAATTTCTGCGGATTTCCTCGAGATATTTTCCTTCACCGCCGAGAAAAGTGATAATTACAAATATGTATATAATCAGAAAAAATAAAATTTAATGGTAAATACTTCCAAACAAGATTTGAACCGGAGACTAGTCGGTTAATGAGGTCAGCTCTTTGTCCACTAGGCTATCACTTGTCAACATGAATAAACTATTTGTCAGTCTCTCATGTGTCTACATGAAAACCTTTAATAATGGAAAAGTAAATATCATTAAATGTATGTTCCGTTGGTTCGGACATGTGGAATGCTGGGACAAAGAATTACACAACAGATATACAACGCAAAAGTGGGGGGATGTAGGAGCCGAGGAAGGCCAAGACTTACCTACCATGACCAAATTGATCGTGTTCTACCAGGTGATGTCGGGAGCCTTAAAAACCGGCGAGCGCCCATGAGAAGAGCAACGAATGTTAAAGAAGCGGGTGAGGTGTGTAAGGATCGAGTCATGCGGCGATTGGTTTTCTCTGCCTACCCCGCAAAGGGATTTGGCGTGAAGTTATAAGTATATTAAATGTATATTTCATGCTACATTGTTCAAATTTAAATCCATTGACATTTACTACTGCATCACCCACGGGTATACTTCATGTATATATTTTTTTAATTCGGCTCAGATTCTACATCCGAGTAAAATTTTGTAATATGAATCAATTAACTACTGGACCGGATTTATAATTAGGCGCTTCAATAGGAAATGTAATATGTTGTATAATAAACCCAGAGAGAACATTGTGTAGGCATTTTCGTGAATACGATGCGATACGGGTGGCGATTCACCGTCGATGGCGGCACTATCGAGCCCTCTACCGGATATTACTTTGGAGATGACTGCAATCCAGCTACGGCATATTTCAGTACATATTCCGGTTTATACAGATATGTAATATATAAAACAAGATACAATGAAGATATTCAAAATATGTAAATCTTTGAAACAGAGTGATTTGTCCAAGTTTGTGACACGGTAACGCATGAGTGACACCCCTGGTGTTGCAAATGTCAATAGGCTACGGTGACTGTTTACCATCAGGCAGGTCGTATGCTTGATTGCCACTTTAGTGGTATAAAAAAAGTTAATTCATTGTTTAATAACGCTAATATATAGGTTTATGTACGAGTATTATGCGATAACACAGTAATTTTTAAGATGTTGCTATATGTTTATTATTTAATTCCTTTGATAATGGATGAACGTAGCGGTGGGGATCAAAAAGCAGGTGATCCTCAAAATTTTGATGATAATTTTGTTGCATTTCAACTAACGGCGCGAACATACTTATACTTCATACGAAAATCAAAATCGTTCCACTCATAAATGTACCCGTTCACAAGGAATTAAAAAGAAATAGAACTACATTGCACCAGGTTAACGTACATGCTGCAACGTCATCATGCTTCACATTCGTGTTATGAATAAAGACATTAATTAAACCCTTATTATAGGAATCCCAGTTTGTATGAAATATTTCACAAAAATGATTTTTCTTTGATGCTTTGATGCGCCGTATCTCTTATGCATGTTTGCCTTGTGTGGGAATCGAACCCTCGAGCGTTGGTGCCAACGTCGCGTCATTCACGACTCACTTTCGATGAAGAATATAGTCAATTCTGCTCCCGGTTTAGAACCGACGTGAATGACGGAATTGAAATGATATTTCAATAGACAAAATACGTTCGTCCAACGAATTGGTTTCATTGATGTATAAAGCTTATTCATATTCGAAACAGGGGTTTCGTGTACATGTAGTACCTAAGCCATGTAGTAAGAAACTAATCGCGGATATTGTGTCTTATTCGGTAGCCCTTTGCTGAAATGGAAATGCGATTCAACCCCTGAATCTATTAACTGGAATCAATAAGCATAATGAAAGATATCAACACGATTTTGTATAAGACAAAAGATAAATTTTCTTCCCCAGAATCGTCGATTCCGATACTTGTAGCGTTTACTAAAATAACTGTATTGCTTTCATTCCAAAGTGCCAGTCAACATTCGCAGTTGTTTTCCGAGAGAAATTCGCCAAATGGAGAAAACGTAGCGAAAACGGCAACCGCGAAGATTTTACGAAATGGTAGGGAATTGGGGAACATAAAGGCCTTACTCTCTTGATCTCTTAGTGTATCAAATAATATATCAATATTTTGTTTTGCAGATTTGTGCGTAATTTCATCGAAAATTAGACCATGAGGAGGTGCTACGAGAAAAACAATTATCTAAATATGCACGTAAATCTATATATACATTTAGCGATTTTATCTGATAGTAAAATATTATGAAATAATAATAATAATAAATATATTATAAAATATTATGCATGAAAAGAGCAATGAATGTGAAAGAAGCGAGTGAGGTATGTAAGGATCGAGTTGCGTGGCGCTCGGTTCTCTCAGCCTACCCCGTAAGGGATTTGGCGTGAAGTTATAGTAGTAGTAGTAGTAGTAAAATATTATTTGCAATCTCAATAATTTTAGTTTTAACAGTTATTACTCGGTTAATTTTATTTAAATCAGTTGAAGTATCATGGCCATTGATGCTTTAATTAGTACTTGATATATGTAGTGTGTAGGTATGTAATATTCTTAAATTTACAGAATGGTACGATTCTATTGAACCCGATACGATTGGAGTCCGAATCGCATTCAAACCTTTTATTTTTTTTCAGTTTGTCCCTGAGAGTTTAAATAAAATGATAATAATAACTTCCATCCATATTAACCCTTACTCATCCTACTGCAGGGATATGGGTCCCTCTTCAACTGAAGGGGTTTAGAGCATAATCCACTACGCTGCTCAAATGCGGGTCGGCGGAGGCCAGTGTTTTCAAGCCGCCCGACGGCCACTGACTTAGCTTAACGACATCTATCGACAACAGCCGTGACCTACGGCTCAACGTGCCCTCCGTAGCACGGAGAAACTCGATATAGATGAATTCATCCATAGACAGGCTGCGGTTGACGTTGCTTAAACTGCGTATTCGGATAGAATGACACGCGCAACGACGCCATGGAGCTCTCTCTTAACTATAATAACTTGTAAGAATATTTTTATATTTATTATAATTTAGTTCTAGGTGACTTCTATGTATTATCTAATGACCCTTTGGTCCGGGGTGAACCAGGAGGATCATGCCACTGCTGGCATAGGAGTCATGCTTTACTTTCGCTTGGCCTCTGGTGTAAAAACTTATGATTTAGGAGGTCCAAGATTTCTCTGGGTTAGAATAAAACTGGGAATTACGCAGGTTTTGGTTGCAGAATATAACTCGAGAAGTTTTGGGAGTAAGTGGTATTTTGGATTTGACTGAAGTGATATGATAATTATGTGTGGAGATGGAATGATATATGAAGCACAGGATATGGATTTCGAAATGGTAGAAAATGTATTATAGATCAAGTTTTTAACTCCGCAATGTCATGGAGAAGCATCTGGCTATGGACCAGAATTTCTGCGGTTTTGTGGATCTTGAGAAAGCATTTGATAAGTTCATGCGAAATGATCTCTGGGACTTTAGAACGTTTTTAGTTGACTAGCCTACTCCGTGCTATGCAATTCACATATGAGGAATGCACAACATGTATGAGGGTGTGTACAGCTTATTGACCTGATTTGCCATCAACATCAGATATAGCTGCGTTCTGTCGGCTCGGCCATTCATCCTTCTGTACAGTTGTCTTCAGAGTATCAGAGAGCTGAATGCGAAGAAAAGCAAGATAATGGTATTTCAAAGAGGAGAAACTAGAACCAACACGATGATTCCAGTCTGATTTGATGATGTAGCGTTGGAACAAGTTGGTGAAATTCTATCTCTTGTTAGCGCTAGATGCTGCTACTGATGTGCTGATGTGGAGAGACAAGTGAGTGCAGGGAACCATGTCAATGGAGCGTTGGGTAATCAGCAGCCGAAATGGAAGCCAGAAGTCACCTCTCGCTGTATATAACACGGTATTAATCCCAGCGCTATGGAAATGAAAGCTGGCTATGGCATAGAGAACATGTAAGTAAATAAAATCTATTGAAATATATAGAGTTAAAATATGCAACTATACATTTTAGCTCATATCTGTGACCTTTAAGTTGTTTATTACTGTGATTTAATATCTTTGTTATCATTTCTTCAGAAGATTGTTGAATTCTGAAAAGACTATTATTTATTGGGGGCTAAAATACTTTTTATGTTTTACTCATTCCTGAAGGCATTTACAAAAATTCTTTCTTTGTACATCTCTTGTGTAAAACAAAAGTATTTTTTCTTAATTTCAGATCTTTATTATACGATTACGATATTTAGGTATAGCAATTCAGACTGTACGTTCTCTGTGATTCGGTTGGTCATAGTACATTTTGTGTATACAAGGGTATGGATTTAATCGTCGAGATATAGTGTAGTAATAAATAAATATTGTCGGGCAAATTACACAGCGCCATCTAGCCCCAAAGTAAGCGAAGCTTGTGTTATGGGTACTAGACAACTGACAAAAAAACGTACGTAAATACATTATTTTTTTTGTAAATACATACTTATTATACATAGAAAATACCCAGACCAACACAAACAGACATGTTCATGCACACAAATGTTTGTACTGTGTGGGAATCGAACCCACGAGCGTTGGTGTCAAAGTAGCGTAACAGCGTGTTCCACCATTGCGCCACCGAACGCGTCATATTCAATGTAATATTATTATATCAATTTGTATATTGTACTACACGAGCGAATAACTATGTCAAATATTAGGACCATTTACGGAAGGTTTTACACCAGCACAAATAAGAAATACATACTGGGCAAGCCTTCGCGGCTTTTTTGATGTTATTTGGATGGCAAATAGAATGTTGTCCTTTTTTAATACAAATAGTAATTGTAATTATTACATTTACGTTGTTATAGGCATACAATCAAAAGTAATGGCCTATTGCCGACACTGCCAAAGGAGTCTCGGGAAAATGGATTTCATTTTCATTAGCTTTTGAAACGACAATCCTACATTTAAATCGGCCTTAACTGTCATATACATTTGAAAGGTACGAGGTTACAGTACCATATGATACCCAGACAAAGGATCCAAACTTATAATAACACGCTCTTTCGGGTCGAGGATTAAGAAGATGCAAGCGTATCTTTAAAGTAGAGTCCGTGCGGTGAGCGGCAGATTACGCCATGTCATTGAATACACGAAACAAAAGGAAAAAAAATACATCTGTCAAAGGTTTGTAAGTCTGGTCAACAAAACAAAAGCGTTAGGTTGATGCGGGATTGATCAATACAAAATAGGACGGCCTTGGCTTCACCGTCGTTATAAATTATATTTATAGTTATATTTAAATTAAATAAATTCGGTAGTCTGACCTTTCATTTTAAGCAGAAGTGATTTGCAATTACATATTATTATGACATGTTCTCAAATTGCCCCAAAATCGAAATTAAAATTTTGTTAATATTACATTTGTCTCCATATTCGTCATATTACATGTTTTAGAAGAACATGCGTGCATGAGAGAATGTGTAAGTGACTAATTGCCTGCCTGTTTCAGCGAATGTTTAAGTATCTTCGTACATATCCTCATAGAGAAGTACATAAATATATATTATTGTGTGTATCTTGAAGCAAATTAGACCAATTAGATTTTCAGTCTAATGTGACTAATAGGGTTGAGTATGGGTTACATAGAAAATCGAAAAAAGGAAGGGGGTTTCACGATTTAAAAAGGGAAGGATTTGCAACTTACCCTTATATTATACGAGTACATCTTAACGTACCTTAGCCTTGATTGAACGAGTATTTTCACCATAATCTGATTAATTTATTAGTAATTTTAATAAAATATGTCAATTTTTCATTGCTTGCAGCTATATATCTTGTCAAGTTGCTTAGTTTTATTTGTATTTCATTTTACAAGTTGCATAGCAACGAGAAGATATACATATATATACGTACATACACACAACTTTCACGTATAATTAGGTAGACACATATCTTGCTTTGTATAGACGTAAGACATTAATTGGCTATTTGTAGAACGGTGACAACTAGTCTCCGATTCGAATCCTGGCATGTAGAACTAAATTCGTGTTTTGGAATTAATCTATATATATATATTGGTAATTAGCACATGCTCGGCGGTAATAGGAAATATCGCGAGGAAACCCGCACGTCTAAGAAATTATATATTTTTTTTATACCACTAAGGTGGCAATCAAGCATACGGTCTGCCTGATGTTAAACAGTCACCGTAGCCTATAGACATTTGCAACACCAGGGGCGTCACTCATGCGTTGCCGACACTCTAAAAACCTCTTCAAGCATTTCTTGAAGAATTTCATGCTGTAGTCCCTTGGAAAAACCTCGGCTGGGAGCTCATTCCACAGCTTGAGAGTTCTCGGAAGAAAACTTCTCTGGAACCGTAAAGTAAACGTAAAAGTAAGTAAGAGTAAACCGTACAGTACGCGACCATTGCAGTTCAAGCGTGTGAGGGTGAACTCCCCGCCGTCGGCGAGCGGTGCGGTTATAAAAAGTAGCTGTCGGCATCATTTCGAACAACGCTTCAGAACACAACCCGTTGTACAATCGGTAGAACACACAAAGGGAGGCAAAGTCTCTCCTTAAACTTAAGGGTTTAATACCGTGTGTTATATTTCGATAGACGTATCACCTAGCCTAAGACAGGACTGGTTTTCCCTCTGGGTTGTGGAGGCATGACGGCAGTCGCTCCATGTCAAAATCAGTATATATCTTCGCTATACATTTACGTTTAGGTAGCGGATCCCGCCTAAGGATAGGGAAGCGGAATAACGGTAAGAAGAAAAAAAATGATTGCCTATTTGTAACAATCCCTGATAAACGAAAAGAGCGATGTGGGCTCATAAGGGCTCTTTAAAGACCGTTAAACGCTCGAAATAAATTATAAATCAGAGTAAATCTTTGCGAATATGCCCAGATAAACATTGTAAGGCCCTTAAAGGTTATTCTGGTAAAATGTGCAAACAAAAACGGACAAATAAGCCGCTCGGCTCGAAGAAATAAGCCATTATCATTATTTTGAAATATAAAGAAATAGAATCTCAGTGTTATAATAATAAAGGCATGTTTCGTTGGTTCGGGCAAGTAGAAAGAATATGAAATGAAAGAATGTCGAAACTATGCGACAGTGGTAAGATATAGCCGAGGAAGGCTGAGACTTTCCTACCACGACAAGATTTGTTTGCGTTTTATCAGAAAGTGATGCCAAGAGTTCTAAAACCAGACGAGCGCGCATGAAAAGTATCATGAAAGTTAAAGAAGCGAACGAGGTATGTAAAGACCGCGTCTTGTGGCGCTCGGTTTTCTCTGTCTATTCCGGAAGGAACCTGGCGTTAATATATATAATGTATAGCGAGTAGCTATCAAGAAATGCAAGAAATTGGGTTTCGATTATTCAGTTTTTCTTATAGTAATTATAACTGAAGAATTCATTTGTTTATTCTTTTTTCGATATCTAAACTCTCGCAAAGTTTATGATATTCTTTCAATATTTAAATCATGAAATTTCATAAGATTTTTTCCAGTGTTTTTGTTCATTACTATAGGCAATGGAAGGGTAGGATCACCGTCAAATCTTTTTCGTGGCATTTACAAATTTTTGGTAAACAAAGTTGGTAATATTAATGAATTATCTGTCAAATGTGATTGTTACGTATAACTTATAGGTTCATTCATACAGAAGGTCGATGTTAATGGTAAAAGATCTTCGGGGTCCCCTGTAGTTATGGGAGTCCCACAGGGGTCAATTCTAGGTCCATTCTTATTTTTAGTATATATAAATGACTTACCTTATTATGTAAAGGATAAACATGAGATTGTATTGTTTGCGGATGATACCTCTTTGACATTCAAAATTAATAGACAGTTAGATAATTATGACGAAGTTAACGATGCTCTCTCTAAAGTTATGCATTGGTTTAATGTTAATAATCTGCTTTTAAATGATAAAAAGACTAAAGTAATTAAGTTCTCAACACCTAATGTAAGACAGGTGACTACCAATGTCAATGTTAATGGAACTAATTTAGCCCCTGTGGAGACAACTGTGTTCTTGGGTATAACAATTGACTCCAAACTACAATGGGGCCCACAAATTGAAAAATTATCAGGAAAACTAAGTTCTGCAGCCTATGCAGTGAAAACTATTAGACGGCTCACTGATGTTGATACGGCTAGAATAGTTTATTTCAGCTACTTTCATAGTATTATGTCATATGGAATTCTTCTTTGGGGTAACTCCGCGGACATTAACACCATCTTTTTATTGCAAAAGAGAGCCATAAGAGCTATCTACAAACTTGGTCCCCGGGAGAGCCTTAAAGAAAAATTCAAAGAAATAAATATTTTAACAGTCGCATCGCAATATATCTATGAAAATCTTTTGTATGTCCATAAAAACATAGACTCATTTTGTAAAAAGAGTGATACTCATAATATAAATACTAGATATAAGCATAATCTTGTGTTACATGCAAGCCGTCTCCACAAAATAAGTAATTCTTTTATGGGGCAATGTATACGGTTCTATAACAAACTTCCCAGCAATATAAGAGAATTGTCAATAAACAAATTTAAAACTACTATTAAAGCCAAATTGTGTAGCAGGGCATATTATAAAGTATCTGACTATATTAATGATAAAAATGCCTGGGAGTGAGTCGATCCAATTGTAATGTAATTAATAAATTATGTAAATTTGTTTGGATACCAAAAGAGGGATGCCTGAGTTTTTTGGCAGTATTTTTATCAGTGCTCACCTAGTCATGAACTGCACGGTAGGGAAAAAAATTGTGACGATTCCAAACAAATGTAGCCATTTTTACGGAATAAAAAGATTTTAACTTTGACTTTGACTTTGACATTTGCCTTTTGATGCCGCACACAATAGAAGCCACATTTTTTTTGTTGTAATTTGTTTCCTAAATCTTTACCACATTCAATCTCCTAAACCGAAGATCTATATGGCAACAGATCCAAGGGCTGTATAGCATACTGCGTTACATTACTCCATTATGAATTGGTAGAGGGTGGAATTTACAAATCGCCCTAATTTAGCGTTGGTAAATTCTTTTTTACAAAACATCGTCGGGAGGTATGCTATCAAATGGACGGCATGATGTAAAGTGGCAACCGTAGCCTATGAACGCTGGCAATACATGAAGATACTTTTCGCGCATTGTCATCCCCGCTGCAGTAAGTTCATAAGAAATTTTTCCCCACAGCAACTGCTTATGAACTTACTGGTAACCCCACTTATTTGCAGGAACACAACAACCATCCGGGCAGTTAGGTGTTATTTGTCTGCTGTTTGTGTGAAGTTTAAATACTTTATCGGTTGGGCTGCTTTGATGCTCACTACCTCTCTTAAAAATACCCAAAACAAGATAAATAGACATGTTCAAGCGCACAAAATGTTTGTCCCGTATGTGAATCGAATCTACAAGCAAGTGGACATTGCTAACCACTACGCCAACGAGTTGGTCAACCTCAGTCAGTTGCTATATAGGTATATAGATGACTAGTGGAACCATGGTCTTCTAGCCACTAAGAAGCTCGAGATAAATAAATAAACAATCATAGACAGGTTAGAGTCGAGATTGCTTTATTTGCATTTTTGATAGTATAATCACAATATGTGAAGCTTTTGTTAAAGGTGTTAAACAGGTTTTTTTCAAAGCCACATTCCTCTGACAAAAAGTTTGTTACAAAAACATTTTAAACGGTATTTTGTTGAGTAAAAAATGAAAATATGCCAGGAAAATGGCAATTAGGAGCGTTATTATCACGTTGGTAACATGAAAGTGTCACACAAAGGGAATTTCGAACAAAAAAGTTACAAAGCGGCCGATACATAATACAATCTATTTATAAAATTGTATCGGATCTATACATTATTAAACTAGTATACTGTCGAGGGAGGTAGGAGGTAGGAGGAGGGAGGTCTCATGTATCATCTGGGTTCAGAAGCCTGACGACAGTCGCTCTATGTAAAAAGATATGTTCGCCAAATCGTTAGGCTTAGGTAGC
Organism: Pyralis farinalis; assembly: GCA_947507595.1. NCBI lineage: Eukaryota > Metazoa > Arthropoda > Insecta > Lepidoptera > Pyralidae > Pyralis > Pyralis farinalis. Next base: position 8,799,353 of record OX382270.1, read on the forward strand.
AGAGCCCGCCAATGCTATTGGATTAGGAAACGTGACAACGCTAAGATGACCGTCAAGGGAGGCACCTCTACTTTACAGAAGATCGTTGTTAATTGTACGTGTAGTACACCGAAGATGATGATGATTAAAAATAGATAAAGATTAATTACTATGTTAGATTTATGCTAATTTAAACTTTTTTTATACAACGTCGGGAGGCATACAAGCATACCGCCCATCTGAAGTGAACCGTTTGTATTGAATTAAACAATTTTTAACGGAAGTATCGCGTATTTTATTTATTTTGTTGAACCTGACGTTTCGAACGCTTTGCAGCGTCCGTGGTCGCAGGAAGACTAAGGTGGTATTTGTCTTACATTAGTTATTCAATTATTACATCTACCGACATGGATGGATTAATTATATATGTTCCGATTCACACAAAAATCGCTCACAGTGTCCGAACATTTTTTAGATCTTTGGGTTTCATTTTTTAGATCCAAACCCAAAGATCTAAAAAATTCACCACAGCGCCACCGAGCTCGTCGAAATTGATTGATGCTTGATGAGTACACGAGCGGTATGCGCGACGATATTGTGTGAAACGATTTATACAAATTAATTGACGTTAAAGTGCTGATCGGGCGTCACGTGCGGTTGCACCATACATTAACTGAGTTAATAACTCCCTGGAGGGTTAGTACCCCTATATGTGTCCTAGGATATCCATAAGCTACTACATATATGTTACATCAGTAGTGAAGAATGAATGTAGAAAGAATTCAGGAAGAAAGAATTACGAGACAGATATACGACACGAAAGCAGAAAGATGTAGGAGCCGAGGAAGCCCAAGACTTACCTACCATGACCAAATTGAATTTGTTTGGTCACAAGGTGATGTCAGGAGCCTTAGAAATCGGCGAGCATGCATGAGAATAGGAATGAATGTTAAAGAAGCGAGTGAGGTGTCATATGGCGCTCGGTTGCCTCCGCCTATCGCGTGAAGTTATAGATAGATAGATAGTAGGGGAGCTGGCAACACGTAAGCAATACTTCTTCTATGGCAAGCGTTTATTTGTAGCAGTTACAGCACTGCAACTACTTCATATGACCGGCCAGTATGCTTTTTATTTGCCACCTGACGTATTGTAAAAACATCACCATCATCAGGCCTTAATCTAATCGCCGCTTGATATATGCTTTTTCTAATGCTTTCCTTATACGATCCTCCTTTTTCTGTATTCAGCCACCGTTTATATAGAGGAGGAAGTCTATCGCATTTTCGGCCCACTTGTGGACTTCTTTTTTTATTTATACAACTTCGGGAGCAATTTGAGCATACCGCCTCACCTGATATACCGTATCCTATGAACGCTTGTAATACATTGAGTAATACTCGCGCGATGCCACCTTTGCTGCTAACAAAGCAACTCCTTGGGAGCTTATTGGTGACCTCACTCACACGCAGGAACACAACAATCCTCCCGAGAGTTGTTATATGGCTGCGGTTTTCTGTGAGGTGGAGGTACTTCCCCAGACGGGCTGCTTTGATGCACTTTATGTCTCTTAAACATACCCGGACCCAGACCAACAGACATATTTATGCACACAAATGTTTGTTCTGTGTGGGAATCGAACCCACGAGCGTTAGTGTCAAAGTCCGGTTATTAACCGCTGCGCCACCCAGCTTGCCTTCCACTATCAGTCATTACTGATTCGGTAGATATAGCTGACTTTTTTTTTACTTCATGCTGACTTTGCGGAGGCAAGACTTTGACCTTTTCTCCGTCGGATTGGCTCGTTCCGGATTGTATTCCTTGAGAAACTCCGTTGGCAGACATCTCTATTGTCCCATGCTTACAACTTGTAGATCACTATAAAGATATTTAAAAATATGCTTCTTAAGCATATATAATTTTTTTTTTGTAGTTTTAGACTGCTAGATATACCTTTCCTAATGTTTTCTGCCATACCCGATGCCCGGCTTTACATATCCAGCAATTGTCGGCCGTTGGTATTGGTGAACCAGTGCATTGTCGGCTCATATTTGGATTTCGGTTTAGGACTACCATAACAGTTATGACTGATTCGGTAGGTGTAGCTGACTCATTGCCACTTCAGACAGTCTTTGACGAGGCAAGGTTCCAATTTTGATACTCCGTACCGAAGTACCTCCACCTCCCAGAGAACCGCAGTAAAATAAAAATCTCTTGAGGGTTGTTGTGTTCCTGCGTGTGAGTGAGAAACTTGTATTAAAATGAAGAAGGCACTGGATTTTGCCATATAACGTTATCATTCTCATTATTAATAAGCCTGATAGGGACCAAAGAAGCAATGAAAAGATTAGCGTCGGAAATTAAGTTACTGTCTTCAGGAAGCACCTGTTTGTATTCCGACTGACCGGATGAGTCATCATAACGCCACTTGCAAAGTAAGGTCAGATGTGTACAACCAGGTTTATAAACTTGTTCTATTGTCAACATGCGGGCAACAATATGAACTTATAAATATCGGAGTTCAGTACGTGCATGTATATTAGTTATTTCAACACTTGATGTTGGAAGATAACAATGTCTCTTCGGAACGGTATTTTTCTTGTAGTAATAAAATATTATAACAATAATGTTGATTTTTTTAATATATCTCCCAGCATTCACAAATTGTACAATTTCAACTACTATTGCAAAAAAGTAGCAAAAATTTTAATTTGTTCTTTGTTTTTAAATGACTATTCTATGATTTTAAGCTTTTAATCTTGACATCGGTAAGCGGCGTTAAAAAGAAATCCTTACCGGAAGTAGAATGTTGGGTGAAATTTGACCCATATACAAATATATCTATAACAAAGGTGTTCTATAAATGATACAATAAAAGACATTATTGATTTTGAAACCTTAGAATATTATATAGCTTATTCAAAAGACATATAGAACTTAAGTGTGACTTCGAAAACTTCTTAAGGAAAAACATCAAACATGTATTTCAATCAATGGTCATTTGTTTTACGGTCTGAAAATTTCGATTGATGAATCGCCATTTTTGAATGTTAGAAATAATAAGCCTAAATAGTTGATAACATATAATGTAGCAGATTTTAAAAGAGTAGGATTTCAGCTACTCAAAACCGTTTAAATTATATTCGTACGATATATATTGGCCGTAAGTATTTATAGCATTTCTTCTTAGTACGTTTGCTACCGTGCGACGGCTCCATACCCACTTTGTGCAAGGCAATCACTGCACTCCTGTTTTCTTAAACACCCCATTCCATATTGTAATTTGATAATAAACGAAGAAATATGTAAAATGGCGAAAAATCGAAAGAAGTTTTAATATAATAAACAGGTCCCAATTAAAAATAATTAAAGTGATAAGAAGTAAAGGTTTCTATGTAACAGTATTTATTGCCAGACTAGTTATATATAACATCAGGAGCAAACATACATACCGCTTACCTATTGTATTTTTTGATTGTGTTGACTTAGAAGTTTGATTTTTCACTGCTCGAAGGAATTGCAGACCTAAGTATTTGATAGTAATTTCAGCTTGATAGCACTGCCCATCCCTGAGAAATAAGGTCTTGACAGACGGACAACAAAGTGATCCCATTCTGTATTTCCTTTTTGAGGTACGGAACCCTAAAAATTGCTTTCTTAATAGGCTTTTAAATTTGTATACTTTTATTTTTGTTTCAAAATTCATTTAATACAGTGGTCGCGTCAATACTAACGTTATTCAGACCGACGTCATGTCATTAGCTAAGTGCTATAGATAATTATCATTACTGTTATACTATTATTACCTAATGATTAATGATTTTACTAGACAAGTATATATGTGACACACTTTTTCACTTGCGGTCTCGGTGACATCCAAAATACACAAAATTTTAATTAACTTCAACAATTGATAATAACTGAAATGAGTGTCATATCTGACTACATATTCTACTAAAGTACTATGTACATATATGTACAGTACTATAGCTATAGGACTATACATATATTTATTTGCCATTACCTAATATGTATGTAATTTATGTCATGTTTTTTAGTCTAGAAATTAAGTAATTAAGTGTAATTTGTCTAATTGTGTGATTTGTAGTATATATGCATGTAATTATAATTGTAAATATGTCACCTACCTACTTTTTATTAATGATTCTCTCTTCTTGTCGTATGGTTGTCTGGAAGAGATTGCTTTAGCGATAAGACCGTCTATAGTGCTTTTGATTTATTCTATATGTATTTAATATGTATATGTCATTGGCGCAATAAAGAGCATTCCATGCCATTCTATAAATATAATAGATCTATTTGCAGCACACGGTTACTTTCGCATAATTTTTTTCTTCCTATGAATTTATCTTTAAGAGTTCAGTCTTCACGCAAATATTATATATATGTAATTGAGTGATCGCAATGAGATCTGGGAAGGAGGTAGTCAATATTTAGACAAAGCACAGGTTCTTTTTTCAGGTGACTTATTATAATCGCTATAGCGATGATGAGATACGTACGAGACGTCTTGTGTATGTATGTATGTATGAATCAAAGACTAGTTATTGCTTACATTCTACTGCGTATGTCTATTGTTAGTGCATTGTAGTATATTTATGGCATTTTGTACGTTATTCCTCCGAGCAGTGACTCCACTGAAAGTCACCAGTGAATGTCTATTGAGCCGTTTACATGATGCAAGTTTCTTGTCTGTTGCATACGTCTGTTACATACGATTAAATCGTAGCAATAAATACGTTGTCGTAGTTCAGTGGAGACCCGCTCTACCTATTTGTTTTTTTTTGACACTGACTATTCACCTGGCCCCGTCGGCCGTTATTGCATCGCTGGATAGAAGAAGTAAGTGCGAAGCGCCACAACCTGAAGAAAAGGAAAGAGCGACAGCCTAAGTGCCCCCGAAAGGTGTTAGACTTTGACTAGTGCGTTGCGGGGGCTAATCAATCGAAGCAGCTCTATTTCTATAATTGGTACACTTATATATGTATATGTTAAATACCAATTTATCACGACACTTGTCATAATTCTTCTGTAGCTACTGTTATATGTTGAATAAATGATTTTTCTTATATTTATAAAATAACAAAATGTCTTTGCTGTGTCACTTCTATAATAGAAAACTTCGTCATTTCAACTACAATATTATTCTACAAAACTAAACCCCTTTGTGATTACCAGAGATCGGAATTGACAGTGCAATTTCTGGGAAACGATAGACTAACACTACTCAGTTTGTTTATACAAATTTATTTTATACAAACGTTGTCCTTTCAATTACCAATACAACAAAATACAATCAGCCAAATCTTTCTTAAAACATCTGCTGTTTTAAGAAAGATTTGACATTGCTTGACCAGACCTGAAAAGCTATAGTGAATAACGACATGAAGACCAAAAAGTTACCGTTACTTCTTTATTGGTAACCTATGCTTTTATACCTGGGGTCAGCCATTGCATTTTTTATCGTATATCATTGGTATCGTAAAGAATCCACTTTTCGTCACGTGTCACAATTCGATCCAATATTCCTTCATTTCTATGCCGTTTCAAGAATACAAAACAAGTTTTAACACGCGTTTCTTTCTGCAGATCAGTCAAATTATGAAGTACCCATTTTTCATATTTTTTTTTACCTTATTGATTTGATGCAAATAGTCAATATTGTATGTAAGGTAACATTAAACCATGCCGCTAATTCCTAGGTAGTTTGACTCGGATCAGCCACCACCATCACCTACAATTCAGCGTTATTCACCTGTGTGGAAGACCGCCCGTCTTCCACGTGGTTCGTTCTTTAAGTCGAAGTTTCCATTACGAAAGCGTTTAAACCACAAACGCATGCTGCGTTCTTTAGCTTTTTGCAATATCAATGCTATGTTTGGAGAGGAGAATCTCCAAACATAGCATTGATATTGCGAACCGTTTCTGCTGCGTTAGTTTCGTGTTGGAATTCGTATTCAAAAATTACTCAGATTTTCGAAGTATCCATCTTTCCCGTCTAAACCGAATAAAAAAAACAATTGAAATTCGAAAATCAAATGTTACACATTTTTTAAAAGAAAAACCTCATAAGTATCATGTGAAAAAAGTTTCACTTGAAAATCCCACACCATGAAGGTTTAATGTCAATTCAAAGTATATATCATATTAACCCCTATTATTTATTACACGAAATATGAAATTAACGTTAGATCTAGGAAGAGTAGCATCAAAATACATATCAAAGGCGATATGTACCAAGGAAGATATCCCTATGGAAAATCCGAAGATTTTTATAACAGTTTGATAAAATTTCTAATATTGTGTACCATTCCTTGGGCACAAATAGAAAAGCCATCTTTAAAGCAGTTTTTTGAAACGTACATGTGTTGGAAGTGTGCTAATCGTGCCAAGTTGCCCAGTGAAGCAACCCCAAGAAAAAAATATTTAGACAAGTTCTACCGGATCAAACTACTGCCATACATGAAATAATTGCTGGTGAAAAACTGTGCATTTCACTCGACGAAATCACAGATTTCTTACGCTGATACATAGTCCACTTTTTAGTGAAGCCCTCAGCTTTGTCAAAGAAAACATAATCAATATCATGTAAAATGTTAGAAACTGTCAATGGACAAACTATTTCACAATTTGTGATCGACTGCTTAGATCGTCTATGGGATGAAGTCCAAAATGCGCTTATTATGTTTACGGATAGCATAGCCTATATGTTGTCAGCTGGCCGAATTCTGAAAGGATTCTTACTAAACATACATCATGTCACCGTATGATTTCTGCCACACGATGCAAATCATAGCACATCTTATAAACCATAGGGTCTGAATATCCAGATGTAGATACATTAAATGCTAATGTAAAAAAGATATTTTTAAAATGTCCGAGTAGAGTCAAACTATTGAGCAGTCAGAACCCGTTATATACGTTTTCCCATACATTTCGCGATCGTATACAACCACCCGGGTTTCGAAGGGTTAAAAGAAGAATATTAAAAATCTGCCTTTACCTCTCAAACCAGCCATAACGAGATGGCGCACATGGCCTGAAGCAGCGTTTCACTACACAGAATATTTTGATCAAATTAAAACGGTTTTATTATGTTTTATGGATTTGAAAGCAGTTTTCATAGGAACTGCTAAGATAGTTATGGAAAAATCAACCATAAAAACGATTTAATGTACTCGTATATAAAAAAATCCGTATAGTTGATATCGCCCTAAAAAGTTTACAAGAACGCAATGTAATAAATTTCTATATGTAAGACATTTTTGATGAGATAAGGGCAGTAATAAATTAGAGTGAGTGTTCAAACATACCAAGAAAACTAGAAGCAGTAATGGAGCGGAATCCTGATTTAGATATATTTAGAGAATACACAAAACAAATATCATCTGGAACTTCCACCGTTGATATTTCTTTATATACCCATAAATTCGATCCACTGACATCAGTAGAAGTAGAAAGAAATTTTTCAATATATAAATGGATACTAAATGTGAAAAGAAATATGTGTTTTTGAGAAAATTGTATTTTTTTTTAATTTCATGGCGGGCAATCGAACCTATTAAGTGATCCGAAGGATGATAGTTATACTGAACACTAAACAAATGCTATGTTTTCCAATTTGGTGTTTAATTATTAAATTATTCTTAGAAAATAGTTTATTTTAATATTAGTACATTAAACTTTGAGAATACCACAAAGTCTTTTAATTTTCTTGTAAAACCTCAAGATTTTATACTTAAGTTAACAAAGCAACAGTAATAATAACTTTCAACACTTAAAAGTAATATAAATAGAGTAGAAAGAAAACAATTTATTACGTCGAATAATCTAAATCCCGGAATCCTGTCGTCTTATCCATACTAATATAGCATTTGGAGTCAATGACCTATAATTGCACTACCTAATCTGATCTCTGGTGATTACGTAGGCTATCACTGGGGCGGTAAACGTGGTATGTATTATACTATAAAGATGTATGTGAATTTCCGTTTGCATAAAATTTATGTGAAACTCACTACTAACCAAATCTGAACACGCACGTATTTTTAACAAAAGGCAACCCTGAATTTCATTTTAAAAAGCTTTTTAATGTTATATAAACACAGCGTCCAGTTGAAAAACACCTACTTTAGTTATGGAAAGTATCTTTACTTGTATTGATTATGTTTTATATATTCATAACTTTAACCACCCCAAAATTTCGTTTTGTAACTCATATAATCTGTAATAAGTAAAGGCTGTTTAAGTAGGTTTTATATAACATATACACAGCAACTATTCAGAAGTGTATATAGAACCTTAACATAAGGATGGATGCTGGTATGTTAATGCCTAACTAACATAGTTCTAAGTAGCGTAGCTATAGCCATATATATAAGAGATGAAGATTTTTTTATTAATTAACATTAATTTTAATAAGGCTGTAGGGAATAGATCTGATCAGAGATGAGATTGTCACTATTCTATAATTTCATAGAATGATTTCGTAAAATTCTTCTAAATTAAAAATTCAGTAGTTCAGATCACTGATATGTTGTAATAATGTTTTAGCTTAATATTACCCGCATAATAATTTAAACGGGAAAAGTGAAAGCTAATCGAAGCGGAAACGAATGCAAGAGAAAACTATATTTTTAGTTATCTCTTGCATTAGTTACGTGAATATTCAAGTTAAAGAAATATAATTATTTGGTAAAAAAATATAGAAATATAATTGCAATTGGGGAAAAAATTTACAAATTTAGATATTCCTCTTACGAAAAAATACTCATATATTAATGAGAAATTTTATGAGTAATAGAGATTCTATCTATTTATTTACAAAAACACCTCGCCTTAAATTCGCTGAACAAAGAAACAATGCGTGTTTTCTTTTTGAAAAAGCAGCAGATATAAATCCGTCCACACTGTACTTAAAGGGTAAGAAGTATATCGCTTGAATTTTTTATAGGAAGCACGTGAATCACGAGTACACACTTCCTTCCTCAACGAAATTCAATCATAAAGATATTTACATAAAACATAAGGGATATTACACAAAACAGTTTTTAAAAATAGGAACCGTACGCAATTGCGTGCATAAGCAAAATAAACGTTAAAAATAATTGGAAATTTTACATATGGCCCTGATAAACAACTAATTGAAAGAATGAATATATAAAAAAAATATGTATATGAATGCAAAGATATGTAAGATTCCTTACGCTTCAACATATCTGATGGCAAGGAATATGGACGGCTCCCTGCCGGCACCGGCCCACGTAGTACTCATAGCTACGGACCTTTTTTTAACGAGCTCGCTGGCTCAGTCGTGAATGACGCGGCATTGACACAAATGGTCGTTGGTTCGATTCCACACAAGACAAACATTTGTGTGTATGAACATGTCTGTTTGTCTTAGTCTGGATGTGTTAAGAGAGGTAAGGCGCATCAAAGCAGCCCGCCTGGGGAAGTACCTCCACCTCACAGAAAGCCGCGCTCAAATAACAAGTCGCTAGAGGATTATTGCGTTTGAGTGAGGTCTCCAGTAAACTCCCAAGGACTTGCTGTGTAAGCAGCAGAGGAGGCATCGCGCGAGTGATACTTAATATATTACAAGCTTTGATAGCCTACGGTAACATCGTATGCTTGTATGCCTTCAGACGTTGTGTAAACAAAAAAGATATTATATTCAAAATGTTAACAAAAAAAAAAATTGTCGGACAAATTACACAGCGCCATCTAGCCCCAATGTATGCGAAGCTTGTGTTATGGGTACTAGACAACTGATAAACATACGTAAATACATTTTCTTTTTGTAAATACATACTTATACATAGAAAATACCTAGACCAAGACAAACAGACATGTTCATGCACACAAATGTTTGTATTGTGTGGGAATCGAACCCACGAGCGTTGGTGTCAAAGTAGCGTAACAGCACGTTTCACCACTGTGCCACCGAGCTCGTCAAATTAATTTGTTGACGTGTTAGAAACAGAGTTGGTCTGATATAGAGAGTCAGTGTTAAAATAAGAAGAGGCATGCTTCGTTGGTTCGGACCTGTAGACAGAATACAAGAAGGTCGAATTACGTGATAGAAATACAACGCGAAAGTAGAAGGATGTAGCTGAGCAAGGCTAAGACTTATCTACCTACCATGACCAAATTCATCGTGTTTTATCAAGTGATGCCAGGAGCCTTAGAAACCGGCGAGCGCGCATAAGAAGAGCAATGAATGTTAAATAAGCTAGTGAGGTATATAAGAACCGAGTCATGTGGCGCTCGGTTCTCTCATACCCCTCAAGGCGTAAAATTATAGATAGATATATTACCTTAAATTATATTCTTTTTCGTCCATAACATTTTTTTAACATTTAATACTACGAGTGTCATAATATGTTATAGATTATTCTTTATTATACATTAACACAGAGGAAATTGTTGTATTAAATGTGTACAAAGGTAAGCTTACCTCTACAAGAGATCTCTTCCAGCAAACCTTATAAGTGGTAAAAGAAATTAATAATATAAATTAAAATATAAATAATAATAAAAATAAAAATAAACTCGCTTGTGGCGAGCTGTTGGTGCGTAACGACACCACGGGTACCCGAGTGCTCCAGAGAGTCGATCAGGGCCTTCGTCTCCGGCGTGTCTTCGTCGGTCGGAGTGTAAGTCAAGAAGGCCCGCAGGACTCTCAGCTCTGGCTTGCCTTCATTGGCCGTCCAGAGAGGAGTCGATAGAGCATATTACTTTATCAGGTGATATGCTCCAGGGGTGGAAGTGTTAAAGGGCATAACGCCGCGAGTAACTTCGGAGAAAGCGCAGCGCACCTCATGACACCCCTGAGTCACTTACACCGGTGTTGCCCCCGGCCGAATTTCTCTGGCATTTCGAGGGTCCATCCAGTGAGTGGCGAGCCACCGCCTGCCGGAAATAACATCAGATATGATAGTTATGACAGGTGTCCGTCCCTCTTCTGTAATAGCCCAGTACTAATAATCCCTCCAGACCTCATTTTAATAGCCCAATAATTTCCAACACATTTACAATAGTCCCAATACCTGCGGTGACCTGGTTCATGGGTATATTGTCACATTGATATCCACTGGACAAGGTCACGGCGGCTATACAACATTACATCAAGCTTCTCAAAGGGGCCTCTACGCGTTGGATCCTTATCCCCGCGCACGCCAATCAAATGACAGGGATAATACCCGGGAATCAAAATAAAATAAACTATATAAAATAAGACAATGAATATTACAATCGACATTAATAGATAACTATATACACACATACATTAAATAAATACACATTTTTTTTTTTAATTGTGTGTGATGGACAGTCCCTCATTTGCGGTGGCAATTTATTCTAGAGCAGTTTGTCGTTTAAAAGCTAATTTAGAACAATTCAATAAATTTAATACCGTCTACAAAACATCTTTGAATTTTGTCAGTTTGCTATGTTTGAAATCAATACAGGCTTATTTCTGAGAGCACCAACTTGGCACTACTTGGCAGCCTTTCAAGTAATAGAACCACCACTGTTATGAATGCGGGTCACTATAAAAATGATCTTTCTACGTTTCTATTATTGAGACGGGAATGGACAAGCTGTTTCTTTTATTTTTCGCTATCGAGGAATATCGCATACATTAATTTTATATCAGTACACTCATACTATACGTAACGTACGTAAAACTTTAGGTTCAAATCCTGGTGTGTACGTGTACTTATAAATTAGTTTTCACATTTTTGTAATTATCGCTAGTGATGAAAACAAATATCTATTATATAGATATTGTGTCAAAATCAGTATCTTCGCCAAATCCTCAGGTTTTGGTTGAGGACCCTGGACTCCTAACCGAAAAGCTCAGAACGCAACTGACACTAACGTTCGGATGATGATGATAACCCTTATGATTTAAAAATATCTCTGTAAACTCAATAACTCACTATATAAATAACGCTGGCGTGTTTGCTTAACATATTCATGTATGTATACAATAAAGTCATATCTTAATTTTAAAGGAAAAAAAACACGTAGGTGAGATGTTAATAGTAGCACATCTTTTGAAATTCACGATCATTTGAACGGTATGTATGGGCTTATAGATTCAACACTTGTAGACGGTCCTTTATGAAAGACTGATGACTAGGATTGTTAATTCCAAGGGCAAGTGAAACAAGCGAATAAAGTAATCCATGTCAAATATAGCATGTCGATACTCATCGCTATCGTTTTGGGTCGAGAGCGATGGCGTGATTTTGCAGAATAATCGAAAATCTGTGGTTACACGAGCCACAATCAATTTGAACGCGACGGAATTGAAAGGACGGAATGGGTAGATAACGCTCCGATAGTGGATCGCACCCGCGCTTTCTAGACAAATAGATAGAATAACTCTTACTTAATCATATGATTGAATAAAAGGAAGAAGAAGATTTACGTTAAATGTTGGCTTCTGATGAAAGAATCTATCTATCTATAACTAAACGCCAAATTCCTTGTGGAGTATGTAGAGAGAACTGAGCGCCACATGACTAGGTCCTTATATACCTCACTAGCTTCTTTAACATTCACAACTCTTCTCGGTTTCTAGCACTCCTGACATCACCTTCTGATATAACACAATTAAATTGGCCATAGTGGGTAAGTCTTGGCCTTACTCGGCTACATCCTTGGACATGTGGGTTAACGATGACGATGTTTTCCTTCATCGTCTAACAATTGATAAATATGTACATAAATCCGAAAACCGGGGACCATTATGGTCAATAGACCGGTTTGTTTTTGTAATATTAAGCTTCAAAATTAAAGTGAATGGTATGATACATCTTGAACATTCACATATACATTGAGGAATGATCCAATCATTACAGAATTGTGTTTTGATAATAATCTCAAATGGTGGGGGAAAATATACATTTTTTTCGGTTAAGATCCGTTTTGAGGTTGAATAGAAATAAATAAATATAATAATAGGTTAAGAATATATTCAATCCACTTTTGATTAATTAAGAAAAATCTTTTATGATTAAGACATTTACATTTTTAATTTACTAACGGAGCCATTCGCTGTATTTGTGACATAGGCTCAGGTAATCACTAAGGGAACTTTGCAAATTGCAAATCCTCGCAGCCAATATCTCAATATACCTAGTCAGGCTATAAGTTCTGTTATAAATGAATATGCATTTTTTTTTTATAAAGTAATGTAAACTTAATAAAACTTACACATTTATGGAAGCCTCAGCAAAAAATAAAAAAAAATCGGCCAAGTGCGAGTCGGACTCGCGCACTAAGGGTTCCGTACCATTATCTATAAAAACGGCAAAAAAAACTCGTTTGTTGTATGGGAGCCCCCCTTAAATATTTGTTTTATTTTAATTTAATTATTTATTCTTAAAGTAAATATATAACTAAATATTCTGTGAATATTTCAAGCGTCTACCTGTTGCCGTTATCAATATCCAGCAAAAATGAGCAAAAAAATCACGTTTGTTGTATGGGAGCCCCCTTAAATATTTATTTTATTCTATTTTTTAGTATTTGTTGTTATAGCGGCAACAGAAATACATCATCTGTGAAAATTTCAACTGTCTAACTATCACGGTTTATGCGATACAGCCTGGTGACAGACGGACGGACGGACGGACGGACAGCGGAGCCTCAGTAATAGGGTTCCGTTTTACCCTTGGGTACGGAACCCTAAAAAGACTATTCGAAATGGCCACCTTTGGCTTTTATACTTTTATCTGTCTGGCCACGAATTTACGTACTGTTTCCATGGGAAATTTAGCCACTGCTTGCTCCAGACATTTCTTGAGCGGTCAGAACCCGTTATAAACGTTTTTCCATACATTTCGCGGTCATATACGACCACCCGGGTTTCGAAGGGTTAAGAGACACAATGTCGGCGTGTCGTTTCGAGCAGGCCATGTTCTCTAAAACTGACCATAATTTGTAGCCTAAGGGGTTCAGATCTGGGGGTCAGAGAGCCAGTCTTCAGTTCTTATAAAGTCCAAAATGTTGATTTCGACCCAGGCTTGGGTAGTTCGTGCCTTGTGCAGAGTCCTGCTGGAGAGTCCACGGTTCAGTTTTAAAAAGTGTATTGCTGAGAGGTTTCACAATACGATCCAAGACAGTCTCTTGATATACTTTGGCTGAAGTCTTCATTCCTTTTTGAAAGACACCAACCACTTGGGCGACTTATTTAGAACGGTGTGCGTACACTTTGTGATTTTTGAAATGTTAAAATCGTTTTCCAAATATTCTTGAAAAATCAAATTCCGATTTTCATGATTCTTTTTAGTAAAGTTTTGACGTAGATATGGCGTAATTAAAAATTTATAACAATCAACTTTTTTTATAATAACTTTTTAAATAAAAACTTGGAACTAAGTTCATTAAAATCGACACCTATTTACATTCTGAATATTCTATATGTCGGCATCGATATCAATGAGGTTGATTCCACATTTTTATTATAAAAGTTTTTTTTCAAATCGATTCTTTACATTTTTAGTCACTGTACAAATGAATATTTAGAGGATTGAAATAAAAATATAGTGACATGACAAAACATACATAAATAAAGTGACTTTATTTAAAATGTATGACTTGTCTAAGTGCTCGAGGGCTTCATAGCAAATTTTGGGGTCTAATTTTCCCATTCTCCTTTGGTATTTAAATGTGCCGTAAAGTGAATGAAATTAAATATACAGGGAGTGACCCATTTAGTATTTTTATGTGGATGAAATAAGTTAATTAAGTGGATAAAGTACTAAGATAAAGTAAAAGACAAAGTACCTTAAATCAATATGAGGTAACTACATATTTCAACTACCGTAATCCGTCCAAACGTTGGTATGCACCCAATTACTGGTATCATTACAAACAAATAATAAGAAAACAAATTTGTTTTAGCATGTGTATGTGCATGCATATTGTAAATCTTTTTTATATAAACTTATTATTAAAACCGAAAATAATTAAAAACGGATAAAAGTTTAAGAGACTTATCTACATTCATTAGAAGTAATTCAAATCTTATTAGATTCCATTTTACATTAAATATTTCTAATTATTTCATGAATGTTTCTTAAAGTGCTGATAATTAGATAAATTACCCTAATTGCGAAGGAGGAGTTTTTACTATTTGCTGGCAGCTATGCTATGGTCGTAGAGCAAAACGGTTTTGTACAATTATGACATAGTAAAATACTCCAAGACATTTAGATTTCTGTCTACTAATTAAATGATTTACTTGTCTAGCAGTATATATATAGCTATACAAATAAATAAAGTTGCAGTGTCTGATTGTAGTATATTTTTACTAAAAGTATTTGAAATGTATACACGATACTTATATATATATAAGTATCGTGTATACATTTCAAATACTTTTAGTATAGTTAGTATAGTTCCCGTTAATATAATGAGTAACTTTGGCTATTTTTGTTTTAGAAAAATAATTAGGTTTCGGAAAAAATATAAAACCCAAGAAATTCCACGCGGACGAAGTCGCGGCGCGCTGCGCCGCCGGTCCGCTAGTATGTATATATATATCAATGGCAGTAATAGAAAACCTTCTCATAGATATATGTATATATTTTTTTATACCACTAAGGTAGCAATCAAGCATATTAGCCCCGCGCGTTGATATTGCGATGGAACCTTGTCACAATAACAGCTGCGTGACGTCATCCATAGCAAAAAAATACAGATAGCAAAAAAAAATTTCATAAAAAGTAAATGCTATAAATACCTACATAATAATTATACTTATTGTTGATGTGTAAATATGAAAATATTTTTTAATTAATGTCTGGGTTATGTGATTATAAATTATAAATAAAACCAGGCTGGTATGTTATGACAAAATAATTGTCCAATTTAATAATCATTTCACGAGCACGACTGTTAATTAATTTCTTACTCATTTTAACGGGTAACAGGTAACAAAACTCAACAGTAAAACAGGATAACAAAAACAAAAAGCTATTAGCTATTAACTATAGTTAACAAGTACTCGATGCGCGTAAGCACGTAAGCGTGGGCTGACCTTGCGAACGGTACTGACGGTGCGACTTCGACTACGTCACCAAGATGGCCGCCAATCGCAATATCAACGCGTGGGGCTTATACAGCCTGCCTGATGTTAAACAGTCACCGTAGCCTATGGACATTTGCAACACCAGGGGCGTCACTCATGCGTTGCCGACCCTCAAAATATATATATTCTCATAGATATATATATATTATCTTCACATATATTATCTTATTCATTAATTACTTTTTTTGTTGGGGTCGGTACCAGAAGTGTGCACGCCGCGACTCTGCCAGTCCAACACTGTTGACTGCAATTCTGGACCCAAATCGCACAGACGCGTGGACAAGGGCGTCCCCCGGAGGCGAGGTGCACCGATCCGCCCCCGTCGGTGCGGAATTTAAAGCATGCGGCGGTGGGCGTCGCCACCCACCACGCAGCGCCCATCCCGGCGGGTCGAGGAGAGCTGAGTGTCGTATAGGCACATGGAATGTGAGAGGTGGTCTAAAAGATAAGATGAATGAGTTGATAGATATTATGAACGTGAGATGCCTAGATGCTTTGTGTGTGTCAGAGACCAAGCGAAAGGGAAGCGACACCGAAGATCTGCCCGGTGGAATGATGGCCTAGTGGTACGGGGTAGACCAGGCCGTTCATGCCAGCGCTGGCGTAGGTCTCGTGCTTTCATGTCGCTTGGCCGCTGGTGTGAAAGATTACGATTTAGTCCAAGACTTCTCTGGGTTAAGATAAAACTGGGGATTACGCGAGTGTTTTTAGTTGCAGCATATGCTCCTGTGAGCTCTGCTGATCTCCAGGAGCTCGAGAAGTTTTGGGAGACTGTAAGGGGTATTGTGGATTTGGCTGAATCGAATGAACGGATAAGTATGTGTGGTAATCATATAGTTGGGATCAAGCAAAGCAGTTATGAGGCTGTGCTTGGTCCATACGGAGATAGTGAACAATGCTGGTAAGTTACTTTTAGACGTATGTGTGGAATGAAACCTCCTTGTGTCGAACACGTTCTTCCATCACAAGGATATCCACACTTACACATGGAGACGGAATGAACAGAAAAGTGTGATTGATTTGATTTTGATAGATGGACGTCTTCGAAAGTCGTACAATGGATACAAGAGCCTTCAGAGGTCCCACTCTTGAAACGGACCACTATCTGGTGATAAGCCGGTTTGTGGGCCTTTTCATGAAGTGGAGACACTGGAGAGTGCGTATTCCTTTCGGAGATCATGAAAGAATAAGTAGTGAAAAATTTGAAGAAGAAAGTGTAAGGAGTACGTATGTACGTCTAGTCAGTGAATGACTTGCGAACGCGAGTCTCTCCGACTCAGATGTAGACGAATGTTGGAAAGTTCTGAAAGAAAGTATGGTGGACAGTGCGAAAGAAGCATGGGGATGCGCGAGACGTAGAACACAGAGAGGAGATGCCTGGTGGGATGCGGAGGTTCAATCCTCCGTGGAAAAAAGAGGAAAGCGTGGCTGGATTACGTAGCATCTTTGCACCAGAGTGATGGTATAAAAGAAATGAAGAAAGAAATATACCGTCAATGCAAGAATGACACCAAAAGTTTAGTGAAAGAGAAGCGTGAAAGACTACTTTTGAGTGAGGAAGAGGAGCTGACAAATAACTTCGAGGTAAATACCAAACTCTTCTGGAAAGAGGTAAAGAAGTCTCGAAGTGGTTCGTTAGCATCCAGAATGTACAAGATAAGATGTAAAGCTGGTGGCATTCTTGCTAACACTCAGGAAGTGTTAGACCGGTGGAGTGAATATTTTAGAGAAATGTATGACTATGTCCATGACGTTGGTATTGTGAATAAGTCTGTGATTGACTCGGCAGTGCCAGCGTACCATGCAGACATTACCATGGATGAGATTGAATGGTCGATACGAAGTTTGAAAGATGGGAAGTCAGCGGGAATCGATATGGTAACAGCTGAAATGAGCAAGCTAGGCGGTACCTACTTTAGGGACGCCTTCTGGTTTTTGAGCAAATTATGCTGGAGAACCGGAAGGATCCCGAGCGATTGGAGACGCGCAGTCATCGTGCCTTTGTATAAAGGCAAGAGCTCACGTGTGGACTGCGCCAACTATAGGGCCATCAGTTTGATCAGCTTAGCAGCTAAAGTGTATGGAAAAATCATTGAAAGGAGAACGAGGTTGAAATCCGATGTAATGCTTTGGGAAGCACAAGGTGGATTTCGAAGCGGCAGAGGATGTACGGATCAAGTTTTTTCATTCCGCAACATCGTAGAGAAACATCTAGCTTTGGACCAGAAGGTTTTCTGCGGTTTTGTGGACTTTGAGAAAGCATTTAGTAGGGTCGTGCGAAAGAAACTCTGGAACGTTTTGCCCAGATATGGGGTTGACGGTGACCGATATGAGGATTGTACAGCACGTGGACGTCAGCTTGTCACCCTGGTTTGATGTCAACCTGACATTGGTGTCATGGTTGCGTACTGTCGGCTCGGCTATTCATCCTGTATATGGACAGTTGTCTTCAGAGAATAAGAAATATGAATGTGGGAATGCGAATGGGTGACTCAGTGGTCAACTGCCTGCTTTATGCAGACGACGCGGTATTAATAGCAGAATCACCATCCGAACTGCAAACACTAACTACAACAATGAAAGATGATTGTATGAAGAAAGACTTACAATTGAATGCGAAGAAAACCAAGATAATGGTATTTGAAAGAGAGATAACCAGAACGAACAGGATTACGGTTGATGATGTAGTGTTGGAGCAGGTGAATGAGATTGTATGTCTTGGAAGTGCTTTTAGCAGCAATGGAAGGTATATCGCTGATGTGGAGAGACAGTACAGGAGTACAGGGAATAGGGTGAATTGAGCGTTGGGTAAACTTCTAGGCAGCCGAAATCTAAGCCAGAAGGCACAGCTCGCTGTACACAACACGGTGCTAATCCCAACGCTAACTTATGGAAGTGAGAGCTGGGTATGGCAGAGAGAGCATGAAAGTAGCTTAAATGCGGTCGAGACGAGAACATTGCGTAAAATTTGTGGCATAACGCTTGCTGACCGCGTTCGTAATGAAGACGTGAGAGAAAGAGTTGGTATGGAAGAGAGTGTCGGTGTTAAGATAAGAAAGGGCATGCTCCGTTGGTTCGTACATGTAGAAACGACGAAACAGATATACAATGCAAACGTGGAAGGATGTAAAAGCCGAGGAAGACCGAGACTAACCTACCATGACCAAATTAGTCGTGTTTTATCAGAAGGTGATGTCAGGAGCCCCAAGAACCGGCGAGCGTGCATGAAAAGAGCTATGAATGTCACAGAAGCGAGTGAAGTATGTAAGGACCGCGTCTTACGGCGCTCGGTTCTCTCTGCCTACCCCGCAAGGGACTTGATGTGAAGATACATACATTAATTACTTTTATTGATAATTATTTTCATCGATTGTAAGTATTTCTTCATTATTTTATTCGCTTCTTCACGAGGTATTCTCAGACGCTGTAGACATCTTTAAAGTGATACCGCATGTAGAAATAAAAACGTGTTGCAGAGATGACCAGAATAGCCAGGGCAGCGATAACATGCATCTATTAACGGTAGTAGGGAAACTATCTGTTGGCGAAATCACAAAAATATGTTTTTCTGTTAGTTTAATAACTATTACAGTTCCTGACTACAGTTCCGAAAATAAGTAGAGAATCCTTTAAGAAGTTTAGTTGCCATGGTGGCTCTAAGGATTAAACTCTACTATATCGCTAAATATTCAAGATGAAAATAATAACACATACTCGTGTATAAACGCCTGAGCTTATTACAAAATGT
Source organism: Pyralis farinalis (assembly GCA_947507595.1). Taxonomy (NCBI): domain Eukaryota; kingdom Metazoa; phylum Arthropoda; class Insecta; order Lepidoptera; family Pyralidae; genus Pyralis; species Pyralis farinalis. The sequence goes on from OX382270.1 coordinate 8,819,203, forward strand.
ATTTGAAGCTATCCTCCTTTGTAGTACTTAAACTTTAAACATTTAAAATGTACGACAACTGTAAAATTAGACTTAAACACGTACATTTACACTACGCTTAATGACAGAGTGGGACGTCAAGTTACGTCAACTTCAAATTTGAAACAAGTTTCGTACTTTATTTAATTAGAAGTAATAACGTATAAGAGTGGAAATGTAATTATGAAGCATTAAAACATTTGTGTTGCGTTTGTGTTCAAATGAGTATGTTTTCTTTGACCGCCATAAACTGCTCTAATATAATGACATACTAGCTATCCGCTCCGGCTTCGCACGGGTGATATGATCGCTACCAAACTTTACAGGATCACCTGCTTGGCTAACCTGAAGAGTCACTGAAACTTTTATCAAAATCTGTCCAGCCGTTTTTAAGTCCATAGAGGACATACAGACAAACATTCTTTTTTATATATATATAGATTGTCCGAAACCGTCGTTTTAACTATATGTCATATTTGCGGCATAGTACGTGACGCATATATTGGACAGTATACGGTCTAATTTCTTATGTCTCCTATAGCAATTTATGAAAGTCAAAAGAGCGTAGGGCACATCGAAGCAGCTCGACTGGAAAGTACCTCTACCTAACAGAAAATTACGTGTGAGTGAGGTCACCAGTAAGCTCCTAAGGAATTGCTGTGTTAGCTGTAGAGGTGGCATCGCGCAAGCGACAGTCAATGTATTGCAAGCGTTCATAGGCTGCAGTAACCGGATTACATTAGGTGGACCGGGGTTTGCCGCCCAAGTCTAAGCTAAGCTGACATAACCATGACCAGTAGATTGTTTTCATATACAGACAATTGAGAATTCGCTTTCTGAGAGTCATGAAATGTTCCTCACAATATTTACTTCATATTTTTTTATAATACATTTATAATACGTGTTACTCATAAATATTTAGTCCTAATTACGAAACAATAATATCAAGTCTACAGTAATTTTCAATAACTTTGCGTATTATAAACTTAAAATAATGATTCGATTTAAAATTGTATGACAAACCAACGCATATAATGAAGATTTATGAAAAAATAAATATAAAGAACTATCGATTACGAAGTAAATCAGCCGGACAAAAGTAAATAGTTTATTAATTTTATATGAACAAACATGAATCGGTATTTTATCTCTATCTTATTGGTTATTTGTAAAGACTTCCCAACTGGAAAAATTGAACACCATGCAGACGGATCTGCGAGTAGTAGCTAATACTAATACTAAGAAAGATGAGAAAGACTATATACATATGGATATAATATACTTTTAAATGTTATAGAAATATATTTTTAAATATCAAATGCAACTTGCCTTGCAAATCGACGCAGATGCAAAAGCAGTCATTTTATATACGTCGGTTGTCATGCATTGCAGAAAGAGTTACTGGACGAATTTTTAGAAGAATTTTCACGACAAAATACAGTCTAGGTCTACATTAAGGCTTTTACTGTTTACGAAAATATTTAGGGTTATTACGTAAAACCTGAAAAATTTATAAAACGCAGGCCAAGCAGCAGGCAGCAGTTGTAAATGAGTTCCTAGAGTGCATCACGATGCTTAGTAATACTTCATGTAATCAAAGCCAAGCTTCAAAGAGTTCCAAGTACCCTCGGGTTACATTGCACTGACTTAGAGTTAACCTCTTTTCCAGATGTTTGAACTAAGTAAAGTTTCAAAAGTCTATTGCGTTGGTCATTGGAGAGTTTACAAGGAAAATACGCCAAAGGGTTGGCCTTGGCGTCCTAATTTATCTTTTATTATTCTATAGGTAAAGAAAGCAACAGTTTTAATATCATACAACATACATAATAGAATAGAATACTCTTTATTGCACCAATAACAAATGCATACAGAACACACGTAAAAAGAAAATAAATGTTCAATAGGCAGTTTTATCGCTAAAGCGATCTCTTCCAGACATCCATACGACACGAAAAAACAATCATATGTAAAAAGTAGGTAGGTGGCGCATTTATAATTAACAATACAATAATGTAATGCGGGATTATATATTTTGATAATGGATTTTAATGGTTTAATTTTAATAATGTATCTTTTTATATTCAAACAAGCTACGAGTAATTTTCATACAACAGATAATGAGTGTTACTACGTGCTTGAAAACCGCAATATGGAATAAAGTCAGCGACGCTGCAGTAATTGTCTTCACTATTTTAGTTGGTATAGAAGAAGGTGTTGATTACTTTTATACCTCTATGGTAACAAACATGCTGACGTAGATTGTACAGTCTATCTAATATATGTGTAGTATAATATATAGTAGTAGTACCTTTATAGGCTGTAAATGCTTGAAACAATAAGAGCATAATGCTAATCTGCATTTTTCAGTATTAGATTCTTAATACTAGTGCTATACTTATCTTCTTTGTTTCGTCAGACCGAAGTCGATATTATTTCTTCAGGTTAAAATTACAGAAATACAGATTTTCATAGTTCATTTTTACTACACAACATAATTTTATACAAAATATTTAATTTTTACCCGTGGTCGCTACAACCCATAGAGCATCATTTGCGTGCGTGATGATGACATACGGAACTGAGACGTGGAAATTGCTATAGAAAGAGCTATGCTCGGAGTTTCTCTGCGTGATGGAATCAGACATGAGGATATCCGCAGCTAACTAAGGTAACTGGCGTAGCCCACGGGATAAGCAAGCTGAACTGACAGTGGACTGACCACGTAGTTCGTAGAACCGACAACCGCTGGGGAAAAAAGATTCAAATCAAATCAAATCAAATCAAATATATTTATTGCGAATACGGGTACATAATTATAGTGTTGGAAAAAAATTGTTACAGAACTTAGCCATATTCTACCAAAAGGCATGCAACATTTCACATTAAAATTAGATATATCCAATGTCAACCAAATACAGAATCATTAAATTGTACATAAACAATCAGGATGTTAATAAATCAGAATTAGATGTCATGATAATCAATTTAAAATAGTGCAATTATAAATTAGAATTGAATATAAGACATTTCCAAAATGACAAATTATTACATTGATATAGACTATTTTTTTTTTTTTTTTATGAATTTACATATTTGTCCCGACACTCAATGAGGCATAAAACACAATTTGTACTTTTGGCTGGATGGAACACAAAATAATGATAAAAGGAATCAAAACTTATCGTTTAGAAATTCTTGAGTCGAGTAGTATGTTTTTTGTATTAATATGTTTGATAGCCTTTTTTTAAATATTTGAAGACTTTGTGATGTACGGATATGATCAGGCAATTTGTTATAAATTTTTGGAGCCATACATAGTATACTTTTGCTCTTTAGGGATGTTCGACTATGTGGCGCACAAATTTTATCATTCTGTCTAAGAGATTTGAAATTTTTGAACCTATTCATATTTTTCCTTACAAAAACAGCAACTTCATAAATAAACAAACAGGGCAATGTAAAAATTTTTAGATTTTTAAAATGTGGTTGACAGCTTTCCGTTTGTTTGAGTTGGCATATAGCTCTTATGCAACGCTTTTGTGCCCGGAACACTGTTTCTCTATTTGTCGAGTTACCCCAAAATATGATACCATATCTGAGGATAGATGCCACATGAGCCTGATAGGCGGTTACCGCTGTAGAGGTATTAACAATTTTTCTGAGCATATACAGTGCATAAGAGAACTGACAGATTTTTGCGCAAATATTATCTGCATGTGCCTTCCAATTTAAATTCCTGTCAACAGTGAGTCCCAAAAATTTTGTTGTCTCAACTTCTGAAATTAAAGTTCCCAAATAGTTTACCGTAATAGCTTCACTTAATGGTAGTTTGCTATCCCTAAAAGCCATTACATGCGTCTTGCATAGATTAATAGATAAGTTGTTATTTCTTAACCATTTAACAATGTCTATCAAACCTACATTTATATTATGTATTACTTCTGCTGATTTTTTTTTGGAGAAAACAACTGTACTATCATCAGCAAACATTATCATCGGAGAAGCTACAGAAGTTGGAAAATCATTGATATACACAAGAAACAATAACGGTCCCAGGACACTTCCCTGTGGAACACCTAGATTGACATTTCTATATTCTGATAACGTCTTTATTTCTGTTTTAGTAATTGAACAGATATTCGCGATCGATGTTGCTTGTTTCCTGTTACTTAAGTAGGACATTATCAATTCGAGTGCTTTTCCTCGGATACCATAAGTTTCCAGTTTTGTCTTTAATATATTATGGTCCACATTGTCAAAGGCTTTAGTCAAGTCCATGTAAAGCGCATAAACGGATGATTTTGAATCTATGCCTGTAATGACCTCATTTAAAAAACTATATATGGCCTGATTAATATTCCTATTTTTTCTGAAACCACTTTGTTCATCAACTAAAATATTATTTATTTGAATATAGTTATAAAGCCTTTCATAAATTAACTTCTCAAGTATTTTAGAGAATATGGAAACGAGGGCAATAGGTCTATAACAACTCATATTTTCCCTATTTTGTTTTTTAAAAACAGGTTTGACAATTGTTAGTTTTAGTTTGTTTGGAAAAACACCATGTGAAATACATAAATTAGCTATGTGCGCAAGCACCGGAGCTATAACATCCGCTACGTATTTAATCACTTTGGTAGAAATGTCATCAAAACCAGTACTTGTTGTGTTTTTTAAAGATGATATTATTTTATTAATTTCAAAAGCAGTAGTAGGAAATAAAAACATTGAATTAGATTGATTATACCTTAATTTATTCTCAAATTTTGTCGATGTCATTGGTTTATTTTGATTTGTGAAAAAAATATTAAATTGATTTGCAATGTCACTAGGGTTCCTTATAATTTTACCATCAATATTTATCTGCTTTATACTTTCTGTAGGTACATTTATCTTAGAATTATAGTTATTTATAATGTCCCAGGTTGCCTTCGTTTTATTACTTGCCATATTTATATAATGACTATTTTGTGATTTCTGTGTGAGCTTTATTATTCGATTTAACCGTGCAGTGTATGTTTTGTAGCTGTCTTTATCCTCTGTACTGCCCGTCCTCCTATATTTCCAAAGCAGATGCCTTTTTCGTTTGGAACAGGTTTTAATTCCGTTGCTTATCCACTTTGGACGTTTTCGAGTGGTTATTTTTGTTTTTATTACAGGAAAACATAAATCGTAATACAACAGAAAATCATTGTGAAAAAGATTAAAGGCAATATTAGGATCCTCACTTCCATAGACATCATAGAAGGAAAGGGAGCTTAAACATTTACGGAACTTCACTAAGTTTTCTGTACTATAATCCCGTCTTTCAATGTACCACTGAGTCATGTTACCTTTATGCTTTACTGGGCAAGTTAATAGTTGTGCGGTGTGGTCTGACAGCGCCAACTCAATAATATTACTTTTACAGCCACGTATATTGTGAATCATATTATCTATGCATGTCTGACTACTAAGGCGCGTCGGAGAGTGAATTTCAGTTTTTAAATTATATGATAATAGCAGGTTTTTGAAAGAATTAGACGAATTATTATTTTTCAGGAGGTCAATGTTAAAATCCCCACACAAGACCACTTTTTTTTTGTTATAACATATATTTTGAAGAAGTAGATCAAGATTTGTGAAAAACGCATTTAAATCTTCAATACTATTATTGGGCGGTCTGTAAATACATATTATAATTATGTTTTGGGCCGTGAGTTCAACCCCACTGCATTCGAAAATATTTTGTTTACCAAAATTCAAAATTTGATTTATAACTTTAAACTTTAATCCATTTCTTACAAGTATACATGACCCGCCATGTCTACTTTTCCTTGTGAATAAAGAAGTAAGTGCGTAGTTTGGTATATTTAGAAGTTTTTTATCGTCATCTTTCATATTATGTTCAGTAACACAAATAACGTCTATGACAATGTTTTTGTCTGTAAGTGTATCAAGACTTACCGATAAGAGATCTTGTTTACTTAAAAGCCCATTAACGTTTTGATGGAGTATATTTATACTTCTAGTCAAGAAAAAACTCTGTCTCATTGGTATTTGTGGTATTTGATTGCATACCATGAGAGTTCTTGAGTGTTTTCGATGAATGAGGGCATTTAGTGCGCTTTCTAAAATAATAGGGTATCGTTCCGGGTGTCGGTTTATCATTCAAATAAGTGTCAGTCGGGGTCTCATAACAAGTTATGTCAATATCTTTAATAAGACTTCTTAAGTCTCTAAAAATTACCTTTATTCCATCATTATTTATTGTTCCAGCGCTCTCAGAAAACATTGTATTATTATAATTAAGGTGTTTGTTTGAGTCCATAATGAAAGCATACTCGTACTGTAGGTTATCCTTGTATAACATATCATTAAATATCTCAATACGTTTATTGAAAATATTTGCGTATCGACAAATCCTAAACGTAGGCAAGCATAATACAATATTTGTGAATGTGATTTTTGAGATTTCTGTACGGAGTTGACTTATAACATACTTATAATTTTTAGAACAAATGAAATCAATCGGTCCTATAAAAATAAAACAATAATCATTTGTTGTAAAATTTACAAGCTTTGACTCCAGGTTATAAACAAGTTGATTGACACCTACATTAGTTTTTATGTAGTGACAAACATCAACATCAGGAAACAGCATCTTAGATGTTTCTAGAATGCTATTTTCAGAGTTGCTGCTAATAATACATATTTTCCGTCGATTGTCCTTAGCCTGCTGTTTTGAAGTTGTAATCTTCTTTTCGAATATTTTACCGCAATTCTGTGTACTGCATGCATTTTGATAGAACTGAAAACCGTGCTCCTTTTGCATATTTAATGACGGAGTATTCTCGTGCTCATCATATGACAGTGTTTTCACAACGTTCATAGATCTCCTTGTTGGGGTGGAGTTCATTTGGGAAGTTGCATTGCTTTTCCTTTTCGATTCTACCTTTGTGTTTTTAATTTTTGACTCTGTACTAATTGGTGGTCTTTCTGCGATTTTTATTAAAATGTCTACTTTATTTATGTATTTGTTTAATTCTTTCGTCAACTTGTGATTTTCGAGACTTAACTTATCAATTTCCAAATGCGCACTATCAAGTTCTAATGTCAATTGTTCAATCTTCAATTTTAATTTAGAGGTTTCTTCGCATTCAAAGGTCGTGTCTGGTAAACTCTTCATAGTATCATCGAAGGTTGATGAGTGATGATATTCGTCCGATAGATTTGATACGTCATTACATGACTTTGTCTGATATTTTCGACGATGGGTTATGTTATTCATGTTATTCTATTAAATTACTTCTTTCATGAAACGTAGTGACTATGTCTGATTGCGTGGAACGCTATCCATATAAAATTAAACGCTCAAAAATAATACCTCTTACCCAGGGATCGAACTCGGTGCAACATTGGCGCGAAAGTCGCACGCTCCTCCGATTGAGCCAACGATGCTATGCAATGAAAGGGCAAAATTTGGAGTGCATTTCCAAGCATCCGTTTGTATGTATCCTTGATATTTCGCCAATAGATGTCGCTATTAAAGATTCTCACGGCTGCTGTCCGCGAAGTCGTTGCTTCTTTAGGTACAGTAGGCTGTGTCTAGTGCTTTGTTCTATAACTATAACTGTGCTTTTTATCGTATGTTAGTTGCTTTTATAGAATGCAAGATGAGAAATAATTTCAAATAATAACGATTGTCAATATTGATTTGGTCACATTTTCATATACATTATGAATTATTTGTTTATATTTACTTACAGAATGAAGATTTTCAAATGACGTCCCCGTATTAGTACACGCAGTGTGGGACGACTCTCCACTAGATGGAGGTTTGTAGGGAGTCGATAAATGCAGGTGGCACAGGATAGTGATGATTGGCACTCTAGAAGGGAGGTCTATGTTCAGCAGTGGACGAATACAGGCTGAGATGATGATGGTGACATAAATCCGAAAACACAAATTTAGTTTTACATATCGAATTCGAACCGGGTACCTGTTGGTAACAAGGCGGGTTCTTTATCCACTACGCCATCACTGCTCACACGTTATCCCATAGGTATCCCACGACGAATTCATACTAAGAAAGTATTGCCTATGTTAGCAGAACAGTCAACAATAAACTTGAAACCCTGGATGGAAAACATCTGAAAGTTTGTATAATCCGGCGACTGTTGCGTTGTCAGCTCAGTAACATGAAAATGAGTTTGGAAGTGCCTACGGGGCGGCGCTGCAAACTTTGATGAGGTTCCACTTGATTTAGATTCATAGCTTTTCTGATGGAGGCTGGATTGCTTACTTATGCTTTGATGTTAGTTTTCTGTTTTTGGTAAGCCCACCGACTATATTCAACATGCAAATTTTCATATAACAGAGAATGTTTATAACTATAATACTTGTATAATATTAGAAACCGTAACGTTTCTCGAAACTTCTTGAAACTTTGAAATCTACAACAATTTATTATCGTGAATAGTTATTCGCTGCGTTACAGCCTTTTTTATTCGAGCTCACCCCATTGTGTGGAGTGTCGTTAGATAGGTTTTTAAAAACATTGAGGGTGTAGATCATTTTCCGATATAGCGATCCGTTTGTGAAATATTTATATTAAAAGTGTAAATTTTGGTTAGACTCAAGTGTCAAGGAGCTTACTGGTGACCTCACTTACTCGCAGGAACACAACAACCCTACAGATAAATTGTTAATTGGCTACGGTTTACTGTGAGGTAGATGTATTTCCTCAGACGGACTGCTTTGACGCTCTCTATCTCTCTTAAAACTTCCATTTAAAATTATTGCTCCTATTACATCGTCTTGCCAGATCAGTTACGGTGTAGGTTATAGTCAAAGTCAAAGTCAAAATCTTTTTATTCCGTAAAAATGGCTACATTTGTTTGGAATCGTCACAATTTTTTTCCCTACCGTGCAGTTTATGACTAGGTGAGCACTGACAAAAATACTGCCAAAAAACTCAGGCATCCCTCTTTTGGTATCCAAACAAATTTACATATTTTATTAATTCATTATAATTGGATCGACTCACTCCCAGGCATTTTTATCATTAATATAGTCAGATACTTTATAATATGCCCTGCTACACAATTTGGCTTTAATACTCGTAGTAGTTTTAAATTTGTTTATTGACAATTCTCTTATATTGCTGGGAAGTTTGTTATAGAACCGTATACATTGCCCCACAAAAGAATTACTTATTTGTGGAGACGGCTTGCATGTAACACAAGATTATGCTTATATCTAGTATTTATGCTATGAGTATCACTCTTTTTACAAAATAGGTAGCCATGTTAGTCTTTAGAAATCTAAACAACAACTACGCCTCCGTATTGTGTATCCTGCCAAATAAGGCTTTGGTAAAAGAGCAGCAGGCGGTCGATTGGGGAAGTGCTTCCACCTTACTGAAACCCTCTGCCCAGTTACTACTCTTTGGAAGATTGTTGTTTTAGTATGTGAGTGACGTTACTAGTGGGCACCTGAGCAGTTGTTGCGATGGTAGTGGTGACGGTAATATGAGAGCCAGAGTCCTTATTGTGAGCTGTTCTGTAAACGGTAACTGAAAAAATCTTTAAACACAACTCAGTGTTTAACTGGTAGATCACGTAAAAGAAGGCAAAAGATCTCCATTTATGTAAGAAAATGTAACTAAAACCAAAATATGCATTTTTTTGTTTATTTGTCTGATATCGAGTTACAAGAACACCACGGTTCAAATCAATATGAAATTTTGTAGAGATTCACTTGACACTATGAACTAATTGTATTAGCGTTTTCTGATTTTTATGGTTAAAGCCCTTGCGGTGAAAACAAAACATTTTCATATATATATAAATTGAGTTTCTTAATCGATTGTGTTTGGAGGAGTCCGCTGCCAAAGTCTAGGATTCGGGCAGCGGACAGCCCCAAACAAAATGGATTAAGAAACTCAATTTATATATATGAAAATGCTGAAACAGAAAATTTACAAATTATTGTATTGTAATATAATGGAATGAAAACTCAATAGGATAGACTGGTTTATTATTACTAATCTATGGTAGGTTGTCGTACAATATACCCGCATTATGACGGCTCCTGTACAACCTTTGAATTTTAAAGAAAGGAATAAACTTTTATAGGTAGCCTAAACGCGTTTTAGATACCCATCAGATAAAGTGGTTTATAATAAAGATGTTGTAAATTTTGTAATTAAGTAGCTACTACTATCTTCACACCAAACCCCTTCTGGGATAGGCAGAGAGAACTGAGCGCCACATGCCACGGTCTTTACACACCTCGCTCGGTGCTTTAATATTCATAGCTCTTTTCGTGCATGCTCGCAGGTTCCTAGTTTTAACTTAGTAGTTATAGGTATATTCCATTCCCGGCTTAGCTACGACTAAATAAGTATTAAGTTTTTGGTATACACCTTTCCTTAGGAGCTTACTAGTGACCTCACTTACATGCAGGAACAAAACAGTCCTCTAGGTAATTGTTATTTGCGGGATTCTGTGAGATGGAGGTTCTTCCTCAGACGGGCTGCTTTGATGCGCCCAACCTTTCTTAAAATACCCAGATCAAGTCAAAAATACATGTTCATGCACGCAAATGTTTGTCCTGTGACAGAATCCAACAACCGAACGTTGATGTCAAAGTAACGTAACAGCGCGTTTCACCACTGCGACACCGAGCTCGTCGTTTAGTTAAAATAAAACATGTATGTTACATTTTCCTCTTTTCTTAATCTACCATGTTAAGCAAAGATAGACGAATACAATATAACTGTACACACAAGCAATACTACGAGAATATTACATATGCAGACTACAATAAATAGAAAATATTTACATCGAGATTGTTGAGGCACATAAAATATTTCTTATGTACACGAATTAAACTCGCTACTAACTAGATATTTTAGATAATTATGAACAAAGTCTGGGTACATTTTAACTTTTATATTTAACAAAAAAACTATAGCAGTCTCACGTATTTCAATGGATTACGAGATACTTTTTAAAATCACTGTTACAACGAGATACCGTAACCTACATCAGAAGCATCTTTCGTGCGTGTCACCACAAAGGACTTTTTCCTTGTAAATAATAGAAATACCTAAAATTAAGAATACAGGAAATCAAATAAGGTAACCGGAAACCTCCGATCGTGGATCTAACTGGCACTTGAAAAGTTTTTAATAATTACAGTGTTTGTGGTGTTAAAAAAAATAAAGAAAAACAAAACCAAATTTGTAATTACAAACTTTTTGATCTCGTCGATACAAAGTGGGTATCGGAGGCAATACTTGGGCTCAATCTCGGACGCAAAACACAAAATATGCAAATAGCTTTAAAATTGACTTTGAGATGGCGTGCCCTCGGCTTAAGTTTGTTTGTTTACTCTGCCTCAGAATACCCTGCTGGGAAAAATATCAGGATGTTTTCCAGCGAAAAATAACGTGCGGGAAGCCATGTGGTCAACCACAAGTTCTGAAAATCTTTCCTTATGTAGCAAGTGTAAAATAAAAACATTGTGAAACTGCTCTTAAATAGGGAAACGAGCTGCATATTTGGCGTTTGTTAACTTTTCGTGGCTTTAATTACGGCGGGAGTGAAGTGATAACATCGTTAGGTTTCTCTACCACCACCAAAAAATGTATACAAAAATAGGCACGACTTGCTACTACCACATATCAGTTATTTTTTTACATCGATTTCTAATATTTTAATGTATTTAATTGCTTTTATATTCAATTAGCATTAATAAAAGCTGAAAGCAAAAACTTCAGAAATATTTCATGTAACTATGATAAACATATATTCGGCATTCTTTTTGGGCGAATTACACGACACCACTTATTTCGAAACAACCACAAAACTGCCACTGTATTATTTAACTGATAATCAAAAAATTAATACTTATTTTTTAAGTAAAACTACATGTACATAGAAAACACTTTGAGATTGATGTAGAGACGTTTATTTTGTGCGTGACGGCATCGAACTCGCAACCATATGACGACAAGGTAGCCATTGCTATAACCAATGGCCTTCCTGGTTAACCTTTGCGTTGCGATATCATGTAATATATTATACTTATAACATATCTAACGTGCATGTATGTAACATAATACGTTCCCTTAATTAATGTTTTATACATGTCACGCAGTGTAAACAGAGGTGTTTCAGGCATAAGTTAGAATTGTTTGACGTGTTAATTGAGAAGGGAATTCACATGTTAACTACTTAAGTTTCTATCTGTCAAGCCATGACACGGCTTCTGTTGCAAGGGTGAATTTTGTGTACCGATTCTTATTAGTGGAATATACATTTGGGAATTGGAAATGATACCAAGATCGTTGATGTTTCAATCGCGATTGGGCGCAATGCGACTGGGAAACTAGCTCTATCATATCGAAGACTGAACTGAAATTACAACTTCTTCACCTTCCAATTTATTTTGTTTAACATCCGACGTAGTGTGTAAATTTCTCTGCATTCAATATAAAATTGTCACACACGGATTATTGATCGATTTTTTATGTATCTACTTACAAAGTAATAGCAATTTATACTCGTAGTTATTACTTTGCCACCAATTTGAGAAGTTAGTAAAGTATATATATATATAAATATATAGCACATCAGTTTCAGCATTTTAACTTACTTAAAACATTTCCGTGCTTTTCATAAAAAGGAAGTGACATAAAAACAATAAAATAATTTTGACAACCTCGGTGGCTCAGTCGGGAATTACGCGACTTTGACACACAAAACAAACATTTATGTCATGTCTGTTTGTCTTGGTCTGGATGTTTTAAGAGAGCTAGGGTGCGTCAAAGTAGTTCTTCGTCATAGAACCTCACAAACCGCAGCAAAATAACAACTTCCTAGGGGGTTGTTGTGTTCCTGCGTGTGAGTGAGGTCACCACTAAGCTCCTAAGGAGTTGTTGTGTTAGCAGCAAAGGAGGCATCGCGCGAGTGATATTTAATTTATTACAAGCGTTCACAGGCTACAGTAACTGGTTTAGATCAGGTGGGCCGTATACTTGTATGCATTCCGACGTTCTATAATAAAATGTTTTAATTAGGCCAAATTTTTTGAGTACGTTTGAATTATACTGAGCACATAAAAAGTTATAGGTAACAATGCAATTATTTATCCCTTTATAACTTCCGTAGACAGTCCACGGGCTATTTATGGTTTCGAAACAAATTGTCTTTGTGAACAAAGCGAAGTTTGTGAGTCAATGGCGATCTAGGGGTCAAATGGGGCGGCCGTGCGTCTCCATAAAGGTTTTATGTTCCATGAAGCGGTGGCACGGAATGCCATCGTTTCTAAAAAAATGCTAGTATCTCAATTTCGTAAAAAAACGCTTGAATCATTACATATTTACGTAAAATACACTTTAGTTGCTTTTTGTACTCTCATTTGGAAATGTTCCAATTTCAAAACTGCGATCAGTATCACAACGAACGTCATTCCAGAAAGCAGCAGTTTTCAATACAGTTTAACAGAGAAAAGTTATATAATGCGAATCTTCATAAAATTTGAATTTAGAAGCTAAAAGCGTCGTATGAAAAATTGGCTAAAGCTTTTGGCGCCAAGCTGTCGGTATATTAATAAAAACATAATAATTTCCCTCCATATTTAATAGAAATTTTCAGTTTGTTCGTGTAACTTGTAATTATTTTATTTAAAATGAGTGATATGACAGTTATATTGAAAATTTAACACCGTCAGAAATAACCGACGTTGCTATAAACACAGCAAAATCCTTTACTTCCTAAAAATCTCGAAAGAAGTATGAAAAATGCTATTTCCTTGGTTACACTTTTGTTTCATAAACATATAATTACGGTCGTAGAAAAGTAATGTATGCCACTGCATTAGAAATACTCATTGTAACACTCATGCTAATTGGGAGCACTCGTGTTACAATGACCATCATTTCAGTTCAGTAGCATAAACTACTATGCCTAGTTGCAAATAGATCGTATAATTTGCTCTCTCTCTCTCTGCGCACACAATGTGCCTGACAGAACAGGTGACAATAGAATTTGAAACCAATTTAAACCACCTTGATTGCATGAGGGTTTAACGTGCTAAACGATGAATTCGTTATCGGGAAGATGATATACGTAACTCGTAGTTAACTTTACTGTTTTCCTATATAATGTAGATTTAATTTTGACGTCTATCAGCACAATTGTAAATTTATGCAGCGATATCGTTTTTTATCTTATAACCCTTCATTTTCTTCGTTATAGGAATAACCTTGACCTTGGCAGTCCTAATGGATTAGGAAAAGGATTTCCTAATCCATTAGGACTGCCAAGGTCCACTACTTAAGCCTAAGGGTTTGGCAAAGATACTAATTTCGAAATGGAGCGAGCAGGCCCGTCTGGGGAAGTACCTCCACCTCACAGAAAAACCGCAGCCAAATAACAACTCCCTAGAGGGATGTTGTATTCCTGCGTGTGAGTGAGGCCACCAGTGAGCTCCCAAGGAGTTGCTGTGTATGCAGCAGAGGAGGCATCGCGCGAGTGATACTTAATATATCGCTAGGGTTAATAGGCTACGGTACCCGCTTTACATCAGGTGGGCCGTATGCTTGTATGCCTCCCGACGTAGTATAAAAAAAACCTCTTAAACCTAGAGTAATATACAGACCTTTCTTAGGTTAGGTCACACGTTTTTCTAAATATAATTTCTTGAACGCGCGGGTTTCCTCACGAGGTTTTCCGGTGATGGAACACCGTCATGTCAGGAGGTCATGAGGTTTTCCGATCAAGTGATAATTACAAATATGTGCATAAATTCGAAAATACGCATTTAGTAGTACATGCGAGGATTTGAACCGGGGATCAGTTGGCCAATAGCCCGGTTCCTTATCCACTGGGCTATCACTCCCTTTTATCTCATAATGTTATTTTATTGAATTATACAATAGCTTCTTCTTTCATATACCGATACTGTATATGAAAGAATTAGCTATTGTATAATTGAATAAAATAAGATATATAGTATTGATAGCCCAGTGAATAAAGAACCGGCCTAGTGAGCAACAGGTCCCTGGTTCAAATCCTGGCATGTACCACTAAAATTCGTGATATCGGATTTATGTACATATTCTCACTTGCTCGACGGTGAAACAAAACATCGTGATCGTGAAATGACCTATCTAACCTAACCTAAGAAAGGTCGGGTTTTTACCCTCTGGGTTGTTGAGGTCTCACGGTAGTCGCTCCATGTAAAAATCAGTATCTACGCCAAATCCTTAGGCACAGGTAACGGACCCCGTCAATCCTAATGGATTAGGAAACGGTATAACGCTACGAAGAAGAAGAATTAGATAGTCACGGTGGATTTGTAGTATTGGAAGTGTGTAGGTATAGTAGATGTACGAGTATATTAGAAGTTTAGGCACTGTATGATGTATATACATACCGTGAAATCGGCCAGTAGTCCGCGGAAAGATTGGAATTAAGCTGAAAAATCCCTACGATTTTAGGGCTGCATAAAGTTATAAGATTGATGCATTTACGCTGCGGTTGCTCGTAATAACGTCTACTTGAGATAAATTGGGTAGAATTTCGTCGTACATACATTCCGTAAATTAAATATAGATTAATATAAAAAAATCATTTTTTTGATACATACATTGAGGTAGTTAAGAACCATTAGTAGTTTAACATTAACAGTTAGCATACTGTATTTTGAACTATGAGTTTCAATAACAAAGGTTCTTTTTTATCGTAGCGTTACTCCGTTTTCTTATCTTTTGGCATTAGGCCTCTACCTAAGCCTAAAGATTTCACGAAGACACTGATTTTGACACGGAGCGACCACCATCTGACCTCTACAGCCCAGAGAGAACATCAGATCTTTCTTAGGATAGGTCACATGCATTTTGAAAAAATATTTGTAGGACGTGCAGATTTCTTCATGATGTTTTCCTTCACAGGCGAGCTAGTGATAATTATAAATATGTACATTAATCAGAAAACACGAATTTAGTAACATGGCTTCACCAGGACTTGAACCAGGTGCCGTAAGTTGATAGGCTGGTACTTCATCCGCTGAGCTATTGCTACTGTATATGAGTCTCAGCAATAAAGGTCATCTGGCACTTTGTAATTTCATATAGTATTCTATTTGGTGATATGATAACTACACATCTATACTAATATATAATGCGGTAGAGTGTTTGTTCGAATGCGCTAATCTCTGGAAATACCAGGCGGGGTTGAAAAAATCTTTTTTCATTTGTTAACCCAATTACTGAGAAAGGTTATATGCTACTGGACATCATGATATGATCCTTAGAAGCCGAGGAAAAGAAAGAAAGTAAGTTAAAGCGGCTCTCACTGGAACATGCTTGGATAAATTCGCGAGTTGCAGCTAGTAAGTATATATCAAATCAGTTAAGTTTACACAAAGCCAGTATTGTATTCAGATAGAAGAAAGCGAATTTCTTTTCTCACATACGTACGAGTATTTGTGAGAAAATATAATATTTAGTGCATCAATATCGAATTCCGCATACGTACACCAGCCTCGTTAGGCCTCCTCCAATCGGCACGTGCTTCCAAATTCAAACACTTCAAATGTTTATACGGATAAGAAGTTTTCGGATACAAGTTGTGTACTAAAATTTTATCTAAATGAAGCTATCAAACACGAAGCAGGCCTCGAACACAGGGTGTTCCTGTACTAAAACTCTACGGGTGAAATTATGTAATCTTATAAATAAAATTCAATGCATGTTTCCTATAAAGTTTCTTATAAAGGACCGATTTTGATGAAATTTTCGGGGAATTTCCAGATTACTGGCTAATCCTGTGAAGATTATTAGCAATCACTCCTGCGAAGCCGGGTCGCTAGTATTTTACATTAGTACCTACTAGTAGTGACCGATCTCTTTCGGTGGTTTTGTGTTTCTTCATAATATCGTAAAAAGCAAAACCGTATCTCGATGCAAAACTTTGATCCAAACGGTTGAAATCGTTTCCTAGATACCCGGAATATATTAATATATACACAAATTCCTCGTTTAAAATGGTTTTAAAAACTGTGCAAAAATACAGTGCTGTTAGTAGGTATACGTAATAATTATACAGCCGAATGAGGTGTGCATTTAAGCTTCGCTCAGCGTTTTTTACATTTTTTGTGCAAGATCGGAAGATTTTTTTAAGTATGACACCTACGTAATACTCGTAGAGAAACATAAAAAACATGAATATTTTTGAATACAAAATTTGCCGAATCGTCTAACGATTTGACACAAAGTTTGGCCGTTTCTAAGACGATATATATATATATATATGTATATATATAAATATATATTATAAAACAATTATTTTAAAACAATAAACCAATATACTTGTAAGTAATATTCCCATTCGCTGAAAGTTTTTTAAAAATTATGAAAATTAGAAATATGTAGTCAATTTGAATTGAATTAATAAAATTGCTGAAATTTTGCTGTCAATTTACAAATCATGACGTGACAGATTAATATAACTTTTATCGGCTTTCTTATCGTTATTGGAGCGTATAGGGTGAAGGGCTTTTAGATTTATATTTTCTTCAACGATGTTTACTTCCTTTACTATTAAAGTAATTACGCAATTTCTCTTATGCTTTCATTTGACATCTGACTCAATATGAACAAATCCGTTTTTCTTATATTTGTTTAACTAATACCTAAATATTAAACCTTGAACTAATAGAAATATATAAATCAGAGTGAAGTGTATTTTCAGTTCTACATTGAAACCACGGTGTCAGGTCTTATGACATATAAATATTACTATGAAATAAATCCTTTCGGTCACAAGGTCTGAAGTATTAATGTACATATAGGGTGTTTGGCCCATAATTGGACACCTTTGAAAATAAGACTGGATAACGTTTCCAAAGAGACATGATTCTAAATAGTAAAAAAATGTCTTACATTCATTTTTATCAAGTCTGTCGATCAGTTTGTAAGGGAGAGCGATTTTTTTTCTATTAATGAACTTTCTACATATGTTTCCACTTTCAATCAAGTACCCGTATAAAATACAGAGGTCAGTGCACTTAGTCGCTGAAAAAAGATATTACGATCATGCCCCCGTTTATTACGCATAGAATAAAGGTGTGTGTGTGAATAGTACAGTTTTTACACTTTCCTGATAAATGAACGACACGGTAAAGTGCTAAATTTTTTTAGCACTTTGTTCTGTTTAAGGATCTATCTTAAATTGGCAAATACGAGTACAATACAATATTTAGTGACAAATCAAATCATGTTCTAATTATGACATTACCTACTGCGATCAAATTGGTTGCGTTTTAACAGTGGGGGAAGATAGGAGCCCTAAAAAGATAATTTCTGAGACGTGCGGGTTTCATCACGATGTCTTCCTTCACCGCCGGGATAGTGATAGACAAGTATGTATATAAATCGGAAACCATCATCATCATCGTCCACAGCTTAGCAGTATATCGATATAACAATTATTCTTACTGTCATTATTTGACAGTGCAGTTTAAAGCGTAATTTGCTATTTACTTCAAATTACACGGTTCTTGGTTCCGGCGTCAGGTATAATTATAAATTCCTGTTTATCTATATACATTTAGTGCCGTTACGAAATTCTCGTTATTGGTTATTAACATTTCTAACCTATTTATCATTGGAATTTAATATTCTTTATTTATTGGAAATAGTTAAGAAACTGATAGCGCTACTTTTTAGTAACAATATCTCACGTTCATACTCGCCATCGCACGCTGTGCAACCTTAAGCTTCCTTATGAGGTAAGAAAGTAAGTCATCAGTCATCACTCTAATCGAGGTATTTCGGATGAGAAAATCTTTAACAAGTTCCCAAATGACAAACTTCTTTGAGAAACCAAGTCTGTTATAGTATCCGAGTTGGATTCGATGACAGACTTCTTTCGCGAAGTTGGGCTTACTTGGATCCTTTCTCGAACACACACCGAATGGTATCTACATTTGATTTTAGGTAGACAGTATCTTCACTGTCTATCTAAAATCAAGTATATATACCAGGGCGTATATATAATTGATTTTGGATACACGCAGGGGATATGCGTCCAGTACTGCCGCGACCTGCTGCAGGGGAATATCTATAAACATGATCAGATCTTGGCAGCTATTGGGGCTATTGCGAATGTGTTACAAATGAATATAAATAGTCTCTCTCTTAAATAATGGTTGTGCATTTTATTAACCCACGCTTTTTAAATAAACTTTATTTATGACAGGGGTGTATAAGAATATGGGTCTAACAACTAGAGATCTAAGTATACCGTATGTTGTATAAATTGCTTTATATTTGGTTGAACACTTATCAGTAAGGTGTGATAGTAATGCGGCCTGTAGTACTTGAAAAATGTGTACTATACCAATATATAAAGCGGAACCGTTTGTTTGTTTGAACGCACTAACCTCTAAAACTACCAGTCGAGTATGAAAATTTTTTTTGCCTTTGATAGCGCAATTCTTGAGGAAGGTTTAAGGCTATTCAACATTACCATATATCCCTTAGAAGCGAAGGAAAAGAAAGAATACAAAAAGGGGGATATGGGAACCGTCCCAGGGGATATTGGGATACGTGCGACCGAAGTCTCAGAAGATGTAACGGTGCAGCTAGTTTATTTATATGTTCACACCAAGTGTACCTTGAGGTGCAGGTCTTTTCATGCACGCTCACCGGTTTCTAAAGCTATTGAAACCGTCCGAAAACAACCATTTTGATCATGGAAGACTAACCTAAAGACTAACTAAAAGAATACTTGACTGTAACGGAAAAACATTTCTGAAATATTTCCAATTATAATATTTGATGAGAAAAGATTACAGACGTGCTCTATCTCGGATTTACTGCAGAAACATAGCCTTACAAAATTAGATTTGGTTGTTTGCACGCAAAATGTACCGATAGAGCCGATAATCCCGACTCACGTAAAATAAAGTGGCCCTCGAAAATAATAAAGTGAGTTGAATTATTACTTAGAAGAATTCAACCGACGATTACGTTGGTTTAAAAATACTTTGTTCCTACTCAAATGAACAACAGATTTTTCTTTAAAGACTTATTTTACTTTTGATGTAACAGGAATTGTTGAATGCCGTATTTGTCATGTTGTGTCTCTCACTTTGCCAAGAAGGGAAGTCATTTCCAAAACTTCCTACTCTTGCAAATTTCTTCTGATTAAATTTGCTGTGAGTTCCAAGGCAGCTGTAGTTTAACCCCCGGGATAGCAATGAACTTCACTGTTCATTGCCTTTTTGGTGGTCACCGCTGTTAATTCTGGCTACACAGAAGACGCAGTGGCGGGAATGAGTGGTGGGTCTGTCCCGTTAAAAAAATATATCACAGTAACAAGTAACAAATGAGACTCTGGTAAGGCTAGGACGCACCTGCGTAGAATCGACTGGGGAAGTACCCATGTTTTACAGAAATCCGCAGCTCAATGCCGACCCCGTGAAGTAGATTGTGTCTCTGCTAGTGAAGAGGTGCTGGGTTAACCTGAGGTTTAACAGAGGGAAACGTTCAAGTGATAACTCCTTGAATTGCAAGTGTTCGTAAACTAATCGCTTCACTTCAGCTGGACTGTGTAGTATATTTATTTGGATACTTTGGAAAAGAAGACTAATTACCCTTTCAATATTATTCATTAGAAACCAATCATGTGTGAATAGTTTTAAAGTTTATTTGTGAACTTGTGATTTATTCCATTAGGGCTGTGCACTGAACTAATTATAAGTAGTTGTATTTAAATTGAATCTCACGCCGGCTTACAAAGGGTTACGAGAGTCGTAATGGAAAAATAAGACGATTACAATAGCTACAATAAAGCTTTTATTTCAGTAAAATAAACAAGAGTTAGCTACATTTTTGTTTTTGCTGTGGATAACGATTTCGATATTGCCAAGTGGGGGTTAGTTCAAAGAGACTGAAAATGTTTGCTTTAGTTAATGAAAAAATCCAAAGCATTATAAAGTTAAATCAAATTTATTCATACTGTATGTATGTATTCATATAATCACAATCTTAGGTTCACAGTTAGAGAAGTACACGAATTTCACTATATACTAGGAAGAGAACGTGATGTAGCATTTCAAAAAGGTATTTTATAATGTTTTCTTTGGAGTAAATCGGTAGCAATAGGTGGCATATTTTTAAAAAGTTCCTTTTAATTGGTTTTCAATCACATTTACTAAACAGCGTGGGTCATTTACAAATAACATGCGTTAAGCTTTCTCGCGTTTTGCTCTAGATGTGATGGTGGCAGTGATTTTACTTCACGGCTACAGAAGACATCGCTCTCATTCAAAACATTTCGTTAATATACTTTTATATTACAGGTACGTTTATTCATACAAAAATAACGATTACTTAATTTAAGAGAAGTAGAACGCATCAAAGCAGTACGACTGGGGAAGTACCTCAAACCTTCAGATAGCCAAATATAGCTGAACGGTGCTAATACAGAAAAAAAAACCTCAAAGTTGTTCTGTGTTAGCAGCGGGGGGGTACCATAGCGCGAGCGTTACTTCTTGTAATGAAGCGAAAAGTCATGATGAGGACTACATCAGGGCTAGTGACGTCAACGCCTTATATGTATACGTTTTACAAACTGTGTCACGAGAAATGATCGGGAGAGCTGTACGATTTATTACCAACCGACGAGTTCTACTATCGTACTACTGGCCATAAATTAAACCTCCATTCACTCCACCTGGATGACGGTTTTCTAGGACAGTAAGATTTAAACCATTACACACAGTAAAGAGCTTGCATGGTCCTCTACATCTGGTATTCTCGTGGGGGAATGAACCAGCTGAGAGAAACCATAGGCCAGAGCAAATTCATGAGCAGATCTCCCCGCGTAGTCACCGAGAGCCAAGCCACTGGGCATGATGGGCATTGAAGTCTCCCAAAATCACTAACTCCGCGGAGCGATACTGTTCGATGACTCTGTCAGTAGCCCTTTGCAGGTGCTCGAATAACCGAGCTGTGCCCGTATCACTGCTATGAGACCTGTTAAGGCACGCGTAGATTCGGGTGTGGCCGCTCTGATCCACTCGTACCCATAATATCGACAAGTCCCTGTCTTCAATATTATGCAATCGGCGACAACAAATATCCTCCCGGACAAATAAGCATACCCCGGCATGACGCACAAATAAGTGCTCCAGTTTGTAGCCAGGGTAATGCAAGTAAGAAGTGTCGGCCGGTGAGGATATTTGTGTCTCCGTGAGGAAAAAAAGATCGGCCGTGCGGTTTCCAGGTGATGATGAATCGCGTTGATATTCGAGTGTAAACCCCTGATGTTGCAAAAGTCCACATACGGTGTGGAGGAGGTGGCCGCTATGGAACAATTTTTCCATTTTTTTGCTTCGACATCATGTATGACTCCCTGATTCGACATCCACCGGTCCTCCCGCTGTCCGCACACCGACCCCTCAGTTAATTGGCAACCTTACTCACGCACAGGAACACAACAATCCTTCCGGAGTTGTTATTTGGCTACGGTCTTCTGTAAGGTGGAGGTGCTTCGCCAGACGGATATTTAGAGCAAGAAGTCATGCTATGCCCCCCCGCAACAGATATAAGATCGGTGGAGGTGGAGCATAGCACGAATTCTCGCTGGATCCTAACTCTCTTAAAATATATAAAGCGATTGCTGTTAGACCTCACATCACAGACCTTTCTTAGGTTAGGTTACATGTTTCTCGAAACAACTATAATTTCTGGGACATGCGGTTTTCGTCGCCGCAGATCAAGTGATTATTATAAACAAACCCTTATAGTCCAAGTGTTCGTGAAATTGCACATTGCTTGATTAGGCAAATTTTGATATTGACATTGATTTAGAGGAATAACACGATGAAATAATTTAATAGGTTGAAGCTAATTAACTGTTTAAAGCTCAATGAATAAGTAAAGAGACAAAAACTCACGATTTAGCAAAATCTCCGTCGGGCGTATTGTTGCTGAGCTGGAGTTTTAAACTTTGTTAGTTTCCCTTAGTAAAATATTTCATTCGAGGCTGTCATGCGAACGATGTTCCTTTTTGTTTTTCGTTTAGTTGCAATCACAAAGTTCCTGTTTTAAGAGCATTGTTCCGTACTTGGCGTAACTCTATATTTTGTACGATTATAATATACAGTTTTAGAGTGTGCCGGATGTGCTTTGCCTGATGATTTGGTGGCTGGCAGGGTGGTTAAAAGAATAGTAGTTAATAGATTTAGGCGTTATTTTGCGAAAGTCAAATTTACGTGCAACTTGATCTAACCTGCTTTGTGTGCTTCCGCCACTAATTAGTTCATGCGGCCTAGCGTCGGCCGGTACCCACCCGCCGTATGAACTAATTGGTGGTGGAAGCACACAAAGCAGGTTAGATCAAATTGCATATAAAAGAATAGTAATTTGAAAGTACTTGGACAAAGAATAGAGACGGGGTCGTTGACAATGGAAGTTGCTTGGAGACACTTTGTAGCTAAAGACTAGCAAAAGGAATACTCACGATTTTACTAAATCACCGGGCCCGTATTCTTCATATTACGTGCAGAAAACGATGAACTTCTTAGACCGCCTCATTTTTTACATCCACTGACGACATTTGAAGTTAATATAGCCGCTAATTAAAATTCGTCCCATAGAGATAGATATAATATACTTAATTTGCAACACAACACTAACTATACCTACATTATAACAGATACAGCGATAAATTACAAATGTAAGACTATAATCTATTATAGCTTGCACTGTGACATATACTATTCCATGTCTATGTTATCAAAGAAGTGTCATTTCATTCTTCTTCTTCGCGTTATCCTAATCCATAAGGATTGGCGGGGTCCGCTACCTAAGCCTAAGGATTTGGCGAAGATACGGATATTTACATGGAGCGACTGCGGTCACACCTCCACAACCCAGGGGAATAACCAAATCTTTCTTAGGTTAAGTCACATGTCTTCCGAAATATAATTTCTTGGACGTGTGGGACCCAATGATGTTTGCCTTCACCACCTCACTCACTTCAAAGACGTGTCATTTCATTCATTTCAAATTTTAATGCTGTAGCTTAAAATTTCATGACTATGGTTTGTCATCAAAACTGGTAAACACTTTTTAAATTGACCGTACATACCTATTAGATCTCAACTATACATGTAATGAACACGTAGCAGGGTCGACTTTGTACATGAAAATAAAGATATAACTGCTCTCTCTTTTTTATGGATAGTAGAAGAGGCATTTTTTTAAATAAAAATACCGGATTTGGTAAAACTTTACACAGTTATAGCAACGTAAAAACCAGATTCTATGCGGCCATAGCCGCCGGCAGGTAACTAATAAAGGTAGTACCAAAAAATAAAGCATGCTACTACAAATAAATAGACTCTATATTGCCGACAACGTCGTGCACACCCATTGTTTTTGTTTGTACACCGGGCCTTACTGAACTACCGTATATGTTGAAATTGTAAACTGTGGCGCAGCGACTATCGATGTTATATATTGCGATCGATTTTTGATTGCACTTTATGCTACCAGTTTTAACACTATAGCTGCAAATTGATGTGCTATATGACGTGGATAGGTTAGCGGAATTTATTTTTAGTATTACGTGCCATTGGCTAAAAACGCTCATGTAAATATCATCCGCCTATGTGTCACAAGTATTCAGTACCCGACAGTAGAAGCTAGGATATGCAATTTGTTTTACACGACTACTGTTATGATTTAGCCTGTTTATCAGTGCTTTTATCTGTCCTCACTTCCTTTGCCATTCTTCGCAGTACAACGCTGCAACAGTTATTTTGCCCTATTTAATTTGCCACTACACTCGCAAGCAATATTTTCTAAGTAAATTTTAGTTTGGGTCGTATGACAATGATAGTTAAAGGCTTATGTATATAAAAAAATCCGTTATGTGATTGTGACAGACTCGCCTAGAGTCTCAAATTGGTTATATTTTATCAGAAGGCGAAGTCAGGATTTCTAGGAAACGGCATCTAGGAAAAGCTTGTATAATACAAGGCCATGAATTTTATAGAAGCGAGTGAGGTGTGTACGAGTATGTGACATTCGGTCCCCTCTGCTTACTCCGTACGCTAAGAATGATAAAGATAAATTCTTTTTTGGCCAATGGACACGTCTTACAAATTTTGAAATAGAAACTTATTGTATCTTATTCAATGCTCTTATTTAACTTTTTTCATTTTTTTTTATCTACTAGCATGAATATATAGATCCTAGATAATTGTCAAAAATAATGTATTAATGTTTAATGTATTTTTTTATATAAAGTCGGGCGGCTTACAAGTACACGATCCACCTCATGTAAAGTGGTTATCGTAGCCTATGAACACTGCTAATACATTAAGTGTCACTCGCGCGATGCCACCTTTGCTGCTAATACAGCAACTCCTTTCTGGTGAACTCACTCACACGAACAACACTCTAGTGAGTTTGTTATTTGGCTGCGGTTTTCTGAGGTAGAGGTACTTGCTCAGAAGGGCTGCTTTGAAGCGCCCTACCTCTCTTAAAACACTAAATGATCGTTCCTAATACGTGTTACCTATTCTATGCGTCCAGTTTCATATTCTTTGTTGCATCCACATACCTATATCTTAAGCCCATATTTCAATGAAAGATATTCAGTGTCCTTTGAAGTGCGATATCATTGGCTATTCGGGTTTCCAGCTTTGTGCCGGCCCCTTTATCATGTGCGTTTCCATTGCAATGGCTCGCGACCTTCGGGCTATTGTGAGGGATTTTAGGTACGTATCTACGTGCCTGTGTCAAACTATTGGTTCTCCTTTGTGTATTATGTATGGCAGAGCTAAAGATAACTATCCGTTTGCAAGGGCATTTATATACTTTTCAAATAACAAATAAAAATTAAGTTGTAAAACTAAAACCCGAATGCGGAAAAGTGGAATATCTTGTTTCCCATTTTTCCGTAGTCGGGTTTTAGTTTAGTTTAAATAACACAAATGATCCTGTCACAAAAACGGTTATAAGACTGTATTAGGTATTTTATATCGTTCGCTGTAGTTTGTAAGTATGTATTACAATTAACACTGCCTACGGGCTTACTATTTTGCGACAGAAGTATTTTAATAAATCACTATCTTGTTTCCTACTTTTTAGTGTTTGGGTTTAAGGTTTTTAAATGAATATTAATTTTACACAATTGAATATTAATTAAGAGAAGCGAGTGAAGTATGTAAGGACCACGTCTGATGGCGATCGGTTTCCTCTACCTACCCCGCAATGGACCTGGCGTGAAGATATACTACTCTGTGTAAAAAGTATCGGGAATATGTCAATAAAAAGACCCGCGTAAAAGAGGTCGTTCTAATTTTTTTACTGCATGTTGGTAGCACTGTACTGATTTAGCGCGCAAAATTTGAGCGGGATCTGTCATTTAATTTGTTTTAAACTACACTTTTTGTTGGTCATAGTTTTGAGTCCTCGGCGATTTTTACAATGGAAAATATTGTTGAACAAAGAGTGTGCCTTAAATTTTGTGTTTCAAATGATATTTCATGTGGTGAATCACTAAAAATGTTGCGAAATACCTACGGCGAATCGTGTATATCGAAAACAAGGGCTTATGAATGGTATAAGGCTTTTAAAGAAGGCCGAGAAGTAGTAGTAGACTTGCCTCGTTCTGGTAGACCTTCAACCGCTACGACCAGAGAAAACATCGACAGAATCAAGAAGCTAGTGCTCGAAAATCGACGTATGAGTCTGAGAGAGTTGGCTAGTGAGGTGAACATATCTTTTAAGTCCGTCCACAACATTCTCATTGACATTTTAGGCATGAAACGCGTCGCCGCTCGACTAGTTCCAAAAGAGCTCAATTTTGTTCAAAAAGCGCAGTGAAAGCATGTCGCTGAAGACATGGTTTCCCGAGCTTCTACGGATCCGACCTTTATGAAACGTATAATAACTGGCGACGAGACATGGGTTTATGAGTACGACATGCAAACAAGCCAACAGTCTTCAGAATGGCGTCTCGAAAACGAGCCGAAACCCAAAAAACCGCGGCAAAGTCGCTCCAAAATCAAGGTGATGCTGACAGTTTTTTTTGACTACCGTGGTGTGGTTCACTCCGAATTCCTTCCAGAGGGAGAAACAGTGAATAAAGAATATTATTTAGGCGTCATGAAGCGTTTGCGTGAGAGTATCCGCCGAAAACGTCCAGATTTGTGGCAACACAACTCATGGATGCTGCACCATGATAATGCACCATGACACACAGCCATTATAGTGAAAGAGTTTTTAGCGAAAAATTCAACAAAAGTTCTCGACCAAGCACCGTATTCACCTGATATGGCTCCGTCTGACTTTTTTTTATTTCCCAAGTTAAAATTACCACTTCGAGGAAAACGTTTTGAGTCGATAGAAGCCATAAAAGAAAATTCGCTGAATGAGCTAAAGGCCATACCGCAAATAGCCTATGAAAAATGTATGGAAGACTGGGTGAAGCGGTGGAGATGTTGTATTGCAAGCGATGGGGCCTACTTTGAAGGCGATAAAATAAATTTAGATGAATAATTTGCATTTTTTGTTTTATTGATAAATTCCCGATACTTAGTACACAGAATGTACATACATACAATTTTACTCATTTTAGGGTTCCGTACCCAAAGGGTAAAACGGTACCCTATTACTGAGGCTCCGCTGTCCGTCCGTCCGTCTATCACCAGGCTGTATCTCATGAACGGTCATAGTTACACAGTTGAAATTTTCACAGATGATATATTTCTATTGCCGCTATAACAACAAATACAAAAAAATAGAATAAAATAAATTATTTAAGGGGGCTCCCATACAACAAACGTGATATTTTTTGCTCATTATTGCTCGATATTCATAACGGCAACAGGTAGACGCTTGAAATATTCTCAGAATATTTAGTTATATATTCACTTTAAGAATAAATAATTAAATTAAAATAAAACAAATATTTAAGCGGGGCTCCCATACAACAAACGTGATTTTTTTTTTTGCCGTTTTTTTAGATAATGGTACGGAACCCTTCGTGCGCTAGTTCGACTCGCACTTGGCCGATTTTTTATAACCAGCGCTCCTAAGGTATCGACGGGAGCGGCCTATGTTTAGTAGTACTAGAAAAATAGTAACAGAAATAGGCTGATATTAATGTAGGGAGATAATAATAATTTCGTTATAAATATATTGATATCAAAACATAGATACCGTTAATACTCCTTGGATGGATAGCAAGGTGAAGACGACATTTGCTTGATAAGTATTTATTCATGTCTGTAACGAAAATAAATAATTGAGCACAATAAATTTGACAATACAAGAACAAATACATAACTATGTCACCATAGCAAAGTTGCTTAAGAGTTCTCAACACGCACAACAAAAGTAATATACAAGGTCGCTCAAAGGGAAAAGTTGTGACATTGGTCCCCACTCCCCAAGGTCCACTGAACTCGAACGAGCTACTTCACTCCCAAATTAGTACACTTATTTATTCGTTCGAGTTAAATTAGAAGTCATCCCGTTACTGGCCCGCTCTCTTTAAATATGTAAATCGATTACACTGTTCATCGGCAGTCAAACTTTTGATGGAGTTTCTCATTTCCGGCTTCATAAATTTTCTGTGAAGCATTAACTAGTTCAAATTTGATGATTTTAATTTTATTTCAACGAACCTATATTATATACTGCATAATATGTTATTAACGTTCGTTATATATACTACAATACATTATGCTCTTGGCCGGTTCTTTATTGCCGGTGTCGTATATTTACATAACCAATTGAATTTTGTATTTAAATAAGATTGAAGGTCTTTATTCATCTACTAAGCCATACGTTGGTTGATAAATGTAGAAAGAGTGCAGGAGGAAAGATTTACGAAACAGATATACAATGCTAAAGTGGAAGGATGTTGGTGTCGAGGAAGGCTAAGACCATGACCAAATTGGTCGTGTTTCATTAAAAGGTGGTGTCAGGAGCACTAGAGACCAGCGCGCGTGTATAAGAAGAGCGATGAATGTTAAAGAAGCGAGTGAGGTGTGTAAGCGCTGTGTCATGTGGCGCTCGGTTCTCTCTGTCAATCCTGCAAGGCACTCAGCATGGAGATACAGTAGTAGTAAGAAATACTCACTAAACATTATATATCATATATACATACAAAAAGAGTCCTGATTGCAGAAAACAAGTTAAAAGTAAATTTAAGACAGGTTAGTGTTGAAGAAAAAAGCCGTCAAGTGCGAGTCCGATTCGCGCACCGAGGGTTCCGTAAAAAAATATTTTCTCAAATTATAATTTATGATTCTAGGTCAAGGGAGAGTACCCTAGAGGTTTTGATTCCCTTGCGAGTGTCAAAATATGCACATAAACAGCCGTATCTTTTGACTGCGTTGACTTAAAAGTTTGATTTTTTCAGTGTTCGTTCGAACTAGATTGCAAACCTGAGTATTTGATATTAAGTTCACCTTGAAACCTCCACCCGTTCTTGAGAAAAACTTGACTTACTGACAGACTGACAGACAACCAAGTGACCGCGGTCCCCGCGAATCTTAATGAATTAGGAAATGGCATAATGCTAGGAAGAAGGCAAATTTGACTCCTTCATGTAATATAAAAATTGATTTGATACGTAACTAATATTTTAATTATACAACTGCACCACTACAAAATTTAATTCCATCAACAAGGAATTTATTTTCTCATGAATTGAATTAAAGGGTAGGTACGGGCCACCCTAGACGTACACATATGGATCAAATAGCTGATGTGCCAAATCAAAAGCACCCAGAATCAAGAGATGCATGAATGTGGAGGAGGCGATATAGGTATGTTTTGATAGGTGCACTTGGTATTCTATAGTCTCTGCCCACCCCAATGGGAGGCGCGATGATATGTATGAGTTTCACTTCTACAATAAACACACTGCTGTACTTGTTAACAGTTAGAACGACATTGTGTTTGCATGGACGCTAATTGAACAATTTATTAGTGGGAGCACATAAAGACAGTGTAGATGTATATCTTCACGCCAGGTCCCTTGCGGGGTAGGCAGAGAGAACCGAGCGCCATAAGACGCGGTCCTTACACACTTCACTCGCTTCTTTCACATTCATAGCTCTTTTCATGTACGCTCGCCGGTTCCTAAGGCTCCTGACATCGCCTTCTGAAAAAACACGACCAATTTGGTCATGGTAGGTTAGTCTTGGTCTTCCTCGGCTCCTACATCTTTCCACTTTCGCACTGTATATCTGTTTCGTTAATCTTTCATCTTGCATTCTTTCTACATGTCCGAACCAACGGAGCATGCCCTTTCTTATCTTAACACCGACACTCTCTTTCAGTCCAACTCTCTTTCGTACGTCATCATTTCGAACGCGGTCAGCAAGCGTTATGCCACAAATTTTTCGCAGTGCTCGCATCTCGACCACACGACAGTGTAGATAATTTGACTTAAGTAAGCAAAGTAAGACCTTAATACCCATCGACTTATACTTATATATAAGTCGATGTTAATACCAATGTTTTGGATAGTTTCCGCTAACTTGTTACTCGCACTATGTAGGACCGCAGCCTAATCGTCAGCTATCCGGACTATCAAACTGGCAAGATGAGAGCAGTTGAGAGTGACTATTCAGTCGTGCACTTGATAAGTAAGATCACGTTGCTGTCTGATGCACTAGTAAGGAGAAATTACTAGAGAAGGAATTTACGAGTAACATAGCAATAAAATTTTAATTATTTACGAACGCGTCGTTATGAATATCTTAGTCAGATCCCAGGTTCGCTGAAATGAGAAATATTATCAATAAAATTGATGAAATATTAATTCTAGCTTTATTATTCTGCAAGGAGAATAGTTTGCATCGCGGTTCACATGTAGACTCCTTTTTATTTGATTATAATAAATTCATATTTACGTATGGAAATTTGTTTTTACCTTACTAGCGTCCCGCCCCGGCTTCACACGGGTGATTCAATCGCTACCAAACTTCGCAGGGTTACCTACTCGGCTACTCTCAAGATTCTCTAAAAATATCATCAAAATAGGTCCAACCGTTTTCAAGATAAAGATATAATGTTTATCGAGCAAGTTTAAATTGTACTTGGATTTACTAAGCGTTACGGGATTGAAGACGCTCGAACGGTGTGGCACGGTACCCGCGATCAAATGACGCAGTGGAATCCGCACATTTTTACTAGTATGTAGAGCATACATTGCGTGCTTCACTTTCATCGTGCAGGAAGTAGACTTTTCGGAAGCGCTATGGTCTGATTGCGTTTTAATTATTTCTAGTGGCGGGGAAATTCGGTTAGCGGGATTTCATTTAGAATTCTATTTGTCTTTTTGTTGAGTCACGAAGTATTGATTGATTTTAAATTGAGTTAGAGTCCTTTAGCTTTCGAAACTAGTAGAATGAGGTTTGTATCGCCAACAAAATATACTTTTTAACAACTCGCTGAGTAGGTGTTACTTAGGTAGTAAAAGAGGTAGGGCATATAAATATTCAATATTGATTTTGTAAAATGAAGATGAACAAGCAGTTTAACTGGAATTTTCAGGAGGGGTGGCAACATGAGAGCGATATTACTCGTATTGTAAACTTTCATACATCACTATAATCCAGGCTCTGATTGGCCGTATGCTACTTTGCCACCTAAGTATAAGAACTAACGTAGTATAAAGTAGTACAGTTAGGGTCGTCAGTGAGAAGCTACGCTAGCAGTGTTTGGTAATACGGAAAACATCTATGCTATGCTGATCTTACGATAATCTCTTATTACATACCAGGCGAGTCTGTGTTTGTTTCTCTCTCCTTGAATCAACATTTTGAATCAGATCAGGTCATGAATCAGAAGCACATTGTGTGTTAAAATGTTCACATAATTTAATACTGTAATTTATACGTAAATATTATATTATGGTCTTTAATGGATAGCGTTTATTTGTATATTGTAGGTTTACTACTAAACATTCCATGCGGGACTCGGTACTCTTCGATCGGTCGGCCACCTTCGCTGCATGCGCCATTTGTCGCACCGACGGGAGCGGATCCGTACATGTCGCCCCTGAGGGACGCCCTAAATCGTACTCCGGTGCAGTTTTGGGTCAGGATTGCAATCTGTAGAGTGACAGGTGAACGAGCACGTTCCTGTCACATGACGCCGAATAGAAACCGGTGGATGTGCATGAGAAGAACTATGAATGTTAAAGAAGCGAGTGAGGTGTGTAAGAATCTAGTCATAGTTCTCTCTGCCTACACCACAAGGGATTTGACGTTAAGTTACAGATAGATATAACTTGATGCACATTATACTTTATTTTAATACGAAATGACCCTATAACCATCGTACCAAACCAATAGCAAAAAGCAGAACTATGAGGCGGATATAAAAGTAAAGGATCTTAAAATTGGATGCAAGTGCTATTGGCTGTACGTTTAGAAACAAGATTAAAAAAAAAATTAGAACAACAGATGTGGTGATGGGCTGCTGTTGCTGGGCTGCCGATCTTTCGATGTACAAGGGACTCATGACTTGCATTAATTATTGCGAAGTTCGTATACAGTTAGCGATATTTGTTAATCATTACCAAGTTGACATGCAAAACTACAAAGCCGACTTGTTTAATTTATAATTAATTAGAACAACAATTTATTGCAATTGTGTACATCTGTGATTGGGTAAATATTAGCTATCCAGTTATAATTTCACAATTAAATAATTTTAGGATTCCGTACATAGAATTTAAACTAAATTTAGAAATAGTTCTTCTTCTTTTTAGCGCAATCCTGTTTTCTAATATATTAGGATTGACGGGGACCGTTACCTAAACCTAAAGATTTGGAAAGATACTGATTTTGTCATGGAGAGTAGGGGGTTTGCGGGTGGGACGATATTTTTCCTTCATCGCAGAGCAAGTGATAATTGCAAATATGCTCCTATATCCGAAGGCATGAATTTAGTGAACTTTGAACTTCTAATTTTCTACGACAACAATATTAGAAAATAAATAAGTTTCTGTGGCTCTCCGTACGGAACCTTTGATGACATTGCGACACGCAATTGTCTGGTTTTTTAATTGCAAAAAACAATCAAGTTTGTGTGTAACTAGTAATGTTGGGACATTAACTTGATAATAATATTGTCATTGATTTGGCGAATGTCATAATACGCCAGTCGGAATGTGTGTCGCTTGTTGTGCTACCGTTAATGAACATTGACAAACAAATTGTGATTGAATGGTTATCGGAACTTAAAGTGCTTGTTCAACTTCGACTGCTGTTACGGTGAGTGTTATATAAAAAAGTACCTGCTACTTGTTTCCTTATGTATAATATAGTGTATCGTATATAATGTAAGATTATGTTATATAAATAAAATACGACCAATGATAGCTCAGTGGATAAAGATCTAGCCTAGCCATGTAATTCGTTTTTTTTTCGGATTTATGTACATATTTGTAACTAGCTGAAGCACACGGCTTCGCACGCATGAGATTTGGGCTTTTAGCCTTTATTGGCAGAGCTGCGATAGCCAGCGGAGCCACATTACCCTCAAAATTGCCGTTTGGGGTAGAATGATGTCATCCAGCTAGCGTTTAGACGGTAATAGTGAGAAACTCCAAAATCGACACACTAATAGCTAACATATTGTAGTTTTGTATCCTTTAATTTGAAATTTAAATGTTCGTTGGTGAGGAAGAACGGTCCAAAATCGTTCCAATTAGAAAAAAAAACATATGGGAAAACGTATGGCCGGCCACTCTGCAGTGCAGAGTCTGCACTGCACTCCCATCAACAGAAAAAGTATCTCCCATAAGTACTCCCATCAACAGCACTCGTCGCTAGATGTCGTACAGGGTTCCATATATTTAAAAAAAATAAAATATTTAAATATTTTTTAAATTTAAAAAATATCAGCTCTGCCTACACAGCTTGCTGTTATTTACTAGTTTCTATATAGACTTCAAATCCTTTCTATTAAAAAAAAAAAAGTTCAGGGTCGTAGATGCATCCATAGAGCGATTCTGTGTAATTTGTCCGACAATATATATTTATTTATTTATATTCAATTTTCATACAGCGCCATCTATTGACCTTTACGCTAGGCAACGTATATTTATTTTATTTTTATTACATAAAAATGCGTATTTATTTTATGTCACAAAAATACATATTCTGTGAAAATAATAAAAATAAAATCGCAAAGTTACTGATATTTGCCCCTAATTTTAACAGTTTTTCATTTTTTACGCAGGAACCCTAAATATTTACGGGATAAAAAGTACCCTATATTCTGCTCTGAACAGTCCTCTACCTACCAGTGAAAGTCCCGTCAAAATCGGTTCAGCCATTTCGAAGATTAGCCCGGACAAATAAAGACAGACAGACAAAAAGTAAAAAATGCGTATTTAGGCTTTGGTAACGTGAAAATAATAATATGAGCTTAAAATAAAGGTTTTATTTTGAAATTACAGACAGACACTACAATTTATATTACTCGCTTTTCTGTAAAGGAAAACATCGTGAGGAAACCCACACGTCCAAAACATATTTCAAAAGACGTGTGATCTAACCTAAGAAAGGTCTGGTTTTCGCTGTGGGGTGTGGAGGTATGACGCCATGTAAAAAATAGTATCGTCGCCAAATCTTTAGGCTTAGGTAGCGGATCCCGCAAATCCTAATGAATCCATTAGAAAATGGGATAACGCTAGAAATAAAAAATATTTTATTCCAACTTCACACATTTCACAGAGAACATACACTAAAACAATAAAAATAAAATAAAAAAGGAAAAAAAATAAAGCTAGGAGGAAGAGTGTCATATAAAAATATTAAACCTGAATTTGAACAAATTGTAAAATAAGTACACGTGTAAGACAGACTTGTAAGACAGACTTACCATTTTAAAAGGTATAAACATTTCGTATTTGTACTAAAACGTTGCTGATTCGGTAAAGGTGAAAATCTATTCAGGGTTTAGTTACGTCAATATACACCCACTGAAACGAAATCAACTTAATTACCTTACCGGTAGAAGAGAAATTTGATCGCAATATTTTGTCTACATCCAAAAATGACACAAACATTCAGTTAATTTAAAATGAAATTTAGTGACTCATGTGGGTTCGAAACGTTAAGATATTAACAAAATTTGGGTTCCAACTCATGACGTATGCATAATAACGGTAACTTTGTTAAAATGGAAAGTTTAAAATCGAAAGATCCTAATAAAATCGGTAAGATGGGACCAAAACAGACTTTTGTTTCAATCGCAATTCTAGAAATAAAAACGTCAAATGCATTGCCAGTTCCTAATAGTCCCAGAGATGTAAGGGCCGACTCACACTTGACCAGTTGTTTTATCTAATATATATAATTTTGGAAATGATCGTTGATTTATATGAAACATCAAAGAAAAATAAAGCACTTTCTCCTACACACTGTACCTACACACACATCATACACACAACAACATCAATCAATCAACAGTCATATTCTCACAATCATACTACATGTAAATTTAGTAAATTCCGTTAGTAAATTTATACTAATACTTAAAGCTCAAGAGTTAGTTTATTTGAATGTGTTAATCTCTAGAACTACGAGTCGAATTTGGAAAATTATTTTTGTATTTCTCAGTATAATTCTTGAGGAAAATTATATGCTATTCAACATCACGATAAACCCTTAGAAGCCGAGTAAAAAGAAAAACCGCAAGAACAACTGTCAAAAGGTTTCCATGTGACATCGGGATACTCGCGAAGTTGTGGGCCATAGCTTGTATTACATATTTAATTTTTGTGCAAAGTATTTATTGTAGTGAAGGTGTTGATTTTAAGTTCGTTAGGGCATTATTGCCTCTCTTATCATTTTCAAGTGTATCAAATATTACCCTAATGTTGTAATTTGGCGAACATCCAGCAGATTTGGCTCGTATCATCGCCGCAGTGTTACGCGTGCTTTATTACGCCACATATTCACTAGGGACCTATTTTCTGTACCCTATTTGTCTGTGGTTTTAAAATTATGGAAGATTGTCGTAATTGGTGCAGATTATTAAAAATGGTAAAAATGGTGAGAACACTTACAGTCTGAAGGAAAAAAAAACGGGGTTGAAAACTTGAACATTAACGTTGTGCATTTTTGAATATTTTGGAATGGTTCGATGTTGATAAACTACGTTGAACGAAACGCGTAAGCGCCAAGAATTTCATGGCGCTTACAACGTTTTGGTCGCGAGAAAATAATGCCCTATGAATGATCTAGCGCTTTATGTTTTAATTGTTTAATTAGAGGTAACTAATGTTTTAGCGCTGCAGCGAACTTAAGTTCTAATTCTCACCAAAATCTTACGAATTTTCGATCAGGGTCACGTGTCTTGACGCGAGTCTGACATTTTTTACTCATTCCAAAAAGTGCACAACGCCACTAAAGAAGTTTTCACTTCAAAAAAACGAGTGTGCTTTAGACCACACGACTGAAGTAAAATTTACAGACAGTAGGCCTGCACTGTGTCTTAGATATACAAAACGTAACTGGCTATGAGAGAAAGAGAGAAAGAAAATGTGTGCTCGCACCTCTCTCTCTTGCCCCTACAGTAATATACGAAACGTAACGCTCTCTCTTTCTATCTTCACTAACTTATATCTCCCTCTCAACTTCCGTTCAGCTCGCCCGATCACACTTTTCATAACGCTCTCGTCACGCATTTACCAGCTTACTCCCCAAGTCAAGCGTGCGTAATGCAAAAATGTAGACTGAAAGAACATGAAATATCAAATATTAAAACATTTGGATATTTGGACAGAATGAATAGCAAAATAGTTACGATTGAAGTGTATCGAGCGAGAATGAATGTAGATGTCGTCAGAGGCCGCCGTAGGCTCTCATGTATCGATTAAATAAGTGAAAACCGACATGCATGAAGAGTTTCATGAATGTAAAAGAGGCGAAAGGTATGTTTGGATCGATGCACCTGGTGTTCTATAACCCTTACCTACCTAATCGATAGATAGATGTGTGGTATGTCTGTGTATATGGAACCAAATGATTATTTACCAGCTATAAAGTACTTTTTTTGGCGTGCTTATAGTAGGTGAAATGAAATAACGTGAAATTAGTGCAGCAGATTTTATGTACATGTTAATGAATTCAAAAATTGTGAAATAGAACTATAAATCAATATGTTGCGAAGAAATGATTGCGGAAAACTGTCTTTGCTATATGCACGTTAAGTCAAATGACTGTTGGAGAAATATAAGTATTCATTCCGTATCTGTATCATACAATAATAAGTACATAACATCATTATAGCGTATGCGGCACGCTATAAGAAAGAAAAAGCTATTTCAAAGTACTTCTGTGGCTACCCTTGTAAATGATTGTTTATGGAAGGTCTTTTTTTATACAACATCGGAAGGCATACAAGCATACGGCCCACCTGATGTAAAGCGGTTACCGTAGCCTAACAACCCTTGTAATACATTAAGTATCACTTGGGCGATGCCTCTTACTGGTGACCTCACTCACACGCAGGAACACACCAACCCTCTAGGCAGTTATTATTTGGCTGAGGTTGTCTGTGAGGTGGAGGTACTTCCCTAGACGGGCTGCTTTACTGCGCAATCACAGTGTTAATAATACAAATGACGGTAATATTTACGCAAAAAGAATAACATTTTAATTTATAAATGGCAAACAGCCAAAGTAAACTGTAAGTAATCTGATGCAAGTATACTGCAGTAAAATGTGCATCTAGCTGCGTTCAAGATTTGTCGCTTGTCCTACTGCTGAGTTATGAACTTTGCCTCGGGTTCAACCGTTGGAAGCTTGAAATATGAACTGCAGCCAGCCGTTACTGATATTTATGTATTTGTCGGTTGTATGATATCGTATAAGTCTTAAAGTGTGTATCCATCGGCTATGGTTAAGTAAACGATATGACTTACTTTTCAAATGTTTAAAGCGTTACTGCAGCATATTGATAATCTAATAGATATAGATTACTTTATTTCGATATGTTTTATCATCACCATCAGCAGCATGTATCTATTGCTGAAATTAGACATTCCTTAATGCTTGCGTCATAATCGATCCCCCTCTTAGTACAAGCAATGGTTTTGGCATTTTTAATTGTTTCAATTAATTATTATATAAATTAATAATAATTTCAAATCTATTGAGTATATTTTTTAATTATCTATTGTTATTTATGTTACGGCACAAGTTGTGTGTGAAAATAAAATTAGGGTTAGCCGCTAGCTATTAGCTAAAAACGGAGATATGACTAAAAATGACAGAATTATAAATGAAATTATGTATAATATAGATAATTTGAGTAGCAAGGGCTGTTCTAATGATTATTTTGAGTGGTCATAAAATATGCCTAATTTTACGAATAATATCTGAAATCTAAAAGAGCTCATGCCGCTCTGAGTGAAATATTCCAGTCACTTGTTTCGTTAGATCTCTCAACCACTACTTTATTTGATCACATTTACATTTTTAACCATTGAGTTAAAATGTAAATGTTAAGTTTAGCCAATTGAATTCAAGTTTAATTTCATACCCATATTTTGCAGGAATATTACAGTAACTAAAATTATAACCATATCGCGAGTGACAAGTGTGAAAACTATTGTACAATCTAGATGATATGTAACGACAAAACAGATCTCTTCATATTTTTCCTCCTTTTAACAACCCATTTTCTTTTTCAAGACACTACGAGTAACACTAAAATTCATCAACAACTATTAAACAATAGTAGTTAATGACGAGTTTTTGTGTTGTCAATGAAAAAAAATAGAAAATAGTAGGAAAAAAGTGTGGAAAGAAGAAAATTCATGTACATTTTCCTCAAAATTTCAATAGAAATGTTCAAAGTTCTGCTATTAAGGCGAACATGAACACATAGTAATCTTGTATTGTCATCCCAGCTGTTCTCAATAGACAACAACAATCAAATCGTTAATCCATGTCTTACCAAGCTTTAAGCTTAATTACGACGCAGCTGGAAGACGTTGGATTTTGCCACATCCACAATAACACCACATGGCTGAAGATGCTCTAACACGTTAAGTGCCAGCATAACGGTGCTTTTCCACTGGCAAGGAGAAACGGAAAATGTGTCTACACTATTTTCTATTTTTACCATACATTGATATTTGTTTCGCGTAAATAGAGTCCATTTCCGCAAATTCTAGCGCGAGTTGTTGCGGGAATGCATGCCATGTACGCAGAATATGTTTTAAACAAATAATACAACTCTTGCCTCGCTAATAATAGTAATTTCAATTCTTTACCCGAACTGAATATCCACAAATCTTTTAAGTAGCTCGATTTACTCGTTTATTAACATCACAAGTATTGGATTTCAAAGGTGGCATGTGAGTACGGCTCATGTTTACATCAACTAATATGATATTATTGGGTCGCAAATCAGGCATTTTCAGGTTTCCAGGTGAAGAAGAAGTTTCCAGGTGCTACAAGCTGGAAACTTCTTGTGTTTGACATTCGATTTGTAGCCGGGCGAAATGCACCTTAATAGTTGTAAATTATCGATCAATTTAGTAGTAGTGTCTCAAGATATTTGGTCCCTTGTAGCATGTATGTACGGTTATAAGATGCCCTTGTATTGCTAAGTTGTGACAGGCAACAAACAGAAGGTTTAAGAGGTTTATCTTTGGAACCGAAGATAAACTCACCTGTACTCGGCACGCCTTGCTATTTGCAAACAAGGCTATGATAAAGGTACGGGAAGTTCTATTTATCGTTAGTACCTAGACGAACGTTTTATCGCGTTATCACAGAAAAGATATCTATATACACAAGTTTTCAAAGTAAAACTTTTCTAAATACAAAATTTGATCCAAATTGTTAGAGCCGTTTTAGAGATACACAATATATATTTAAATATATACAAGAATTTCCCGTTTAAAGTAATAGAAGTAAATTTTGTCTTTTGTTTTTGTTGAAGTAGATGAAATGCATATGTTAGAGTTTCTCTCGTCACGTATAAAACGTATAATTCTTACGGAACTTACATATAGATTAAATATTAAGAATAATTAACGCCCTGCACCTTTCCGATAAGAAAAAATAACTGAAAAATTACTTTAACAAAAGAAACCATAATAAGAATAGTAACTAAAACTACCAGATGAAAAACCTGTCCAATATAAAAAATAACAAAACTTGAAGATAGGTATTACATAACATGGCTCTAATCTGCTTCTTCGTTATGTGGAGAATCCAATTCTTTACCAATAAAAGTTTCCTCCAGGTTCATATACTACTGGATTAATTGAAGTACCGAAATAAAATTTTCAAATATCTTTTTTTCATATAATATTTCTGGAATTTATAATACATAATTATCCTCGCTGTAAAGTGGTTCTATCGTTTAGGTGCTTGGTAATCTTATTTATTCAAACACTAAGTCATAGGTAAAAATTACGTCTTCTATTACGAACGTCCTCCTTTTTGAGGTCTGTTAAAAAGGTGCATAGAAAGATGGATATTACCATTTTTAATAAAAAAACAGCCTGACTGGGGAAGTACTTTTACCTTAAAGAAGACCGCAGCCAAATACAATCTCTTAGTTAGTTATTTTGTTCCTGCTTCTTAACGATATTACCAGGAAGCTAGTTGGTAGTGACGATCAATGTCCAAGAGACAAAAGTACATAGACCACGATTACCTTAGGTAGGTCGTGTTTGATTGCCTCCTGAGGTAGTACAAAAAATAAAATGTTCAGCCCACGTAAGACAATTTGTCGTCTTCTTTTTAGCGTTATGCCATTCCCTGATCCATTCGGATCGGCGCGGTTTGACGAAGATACTGATTTTACATGAAGCAACTGCCGTCCGACCTCCACAACCTAGAAGGAAAACCAGACCTATCTTAGGTAAAGTTACACGTCTGTCGATATATAATTTCTTGGACGTGCGCGTTTCCTTATGATGTCTTCCTTCACCGCCGAGCATGTGATAGTTACAAATATTTACACAAATCCTAAAACACGAATTTAGTAGTACATGCCAGGATTCGAACCTGTTGGTCTCAAGGATGGTCTTTATCCGCTAGACAATCACTGCTCAAGAAGTAAGATAATTTGTATGTTTATTTTATTCATAGACTTTTCTTTGTGATAGATAACCCGCAGGACAAAACTAAACTCGTCATAAATCATTCGGCATAATATATTTACCAAAAGATCAGCTCTCAAAACTTCCCAAGTTCGTAGAAGGGGTGTTGAAATTTACATTTGGCGATATCAAAA
The DNA here is from genome assembly GCA_947507595.1 of Pyralis farinalis. Lineage (NCBI taxonomy): Eukaryota > Metazoa > Arthropoda > Insecta > Lepidoptera > Pyralidae > Pyralis > Pyralis farinalis. The sequence continues at coordinate 8,860,544 of OX382270.1, forward strand.
AGTGTTCGGAAAGATGAGAAGTCGATGATGGGAGTTGTCGGGCGAAGTTACGAACAAACTGAGCTAGTTTCGGACGCGATCCGCGCAACTTTCCACATAAATCGAGCTTCGTTAATAATTTACCAATTCGGGATTCGCGCACCCAGCGCATTTCAAGTGAAACACAAAGGACCGACCGACACATCGCCGCCGGTGTAATGCTCCCTCCGAACTTCTTACCAGAGGCGACACTGTGCCTCACAGACTGTAGTTGAGAAACAGGCAACGAGGTACCTCGTTAGTGTATCTGGGAATATCAGAATTTTTATAAGTTCAATAATGTATTACCTGCGGGTGCCATGTCTCTTTTCGATCCAATTTGCGAGACATCCTCATTGATGTAGGGATGAAAGTAATGAGGAAAAATTTGCATTTATGTTTTTATTTTCAGACGCTAACTTTTGTCCACGAATTCGTCCGCATAATTCTATTGTTTTGTTTAATTATTATTTAAAAAAAAATCGGTGTCGTGTGAAAGCGCTTCCCTCGTTAGCTTATGGATACCTACTTGGAACAAATGTAGTATTTATTGCGTGTGCGTTACTATCTAAGTTGCTAATGCAGTCGCTCTTAGATTCTTGGTGTTATCATTTACTTATTTCAGAATTGCAGAATTATAACTTGGTGTTATAATTCTGCGTATATTACAATTGAGTTTATCTCAGGGAATCGTTATTTTGCTGCTGTCTTTTAAATATTATTGCACTGCCTAACTTTCATCTGACAGTTCTGACACTCGTTTGTTAATCCGAAGGGTAGGCATGAACCTAAGTCATTAACCTAGTATGTATATGTATCTCCGATCCTTAGCATAGTAGCAAAATTAAAATACATCTATAGTTTTCAAACATAAAACTCAATTCAGTAAATTTAAACTCGTAGCAAACATGATAAACAGAGGAGAAGCTTACAGGTAAACATCACTCACAGAAAAAGTTGTCATTTGACTGCAATCTCATGTGAAGGGGAGGTCCTTCCCCAGCGGGGCTGCATTGATGCGCTCTTCTTTTGTTTCATCAGAGCCTCGTTTGTGAACGCAGGGTTAGACTATGAATCCAAGGATGATAAGGAGTTATTTACATCCCAAATAGAATAGCTGTATCGGGTCGGTCCGAAATATAATGTATGGATTATTCTAAACTTCGAGCATATGATAATCATCACACAAACTTCACAAGGATAAGCACGGAACTCGAACACGACATCAAGGACTGAAATAAACAGAGGTCCGCTCGTAAATTTCTTGCTTACAACGAGCTTGTTTACGAGGTGGTCTTGTTGTTACCACTGCCTTTATTCTGGTATCGGCTATCGAGGTTTCGTTTATGGTAATGAAGGCTCTGATAGTAATGTATGCGGCTGCAAAAACAAAACAAGATATCGCGGGGTATTTTTACTATCCGACATTTGAGCCAAGTTGTGGAAATATTACTGACCCACCGCATATCATTTGAATAACATGCAGAACACAAGTGTAGGCAACTTGATTCAATATTCAAACGGTGACCTAGCCTAGGTTTTCCCGACCCGACATAAATGTACGTAGGTATACCCATCCTAATCTATGTATTATGTAAAAACCGATAACTGGGCCATAACTTTCGGAAGGTTTTTGTGTTTAACAAATGTTGAACACATTAATGTTGTTTTTATAGGACGTCGGGAGGCATTCAAGTATACGGTCCACCTGATGTAATGTGGTAACCGTGTAGCATATGAACGCTGGTAATACATCAAGTACAAATGCTACCTCTGCTGCTAACACAGTAACTCCTTAGGAGCTTACTGGTGACCTCGCTCACACGCAGTAAGACAACAACCCTCCAAGGTTGTTATTTGGCTGCGGTTTTCTGTGAGGTGGAGGGTACTTCCACAGATGGGCTGCTGATGCATTCAGCCTCTCTTAAAAACAGCCAGACCTGTATGTGAGTGAGGTCAACAGTGGACGTTCTTTTGCTGAAATAATGACGGTGACGATGATAAGGAAAGCTCGGCTCACCCAGCTTCAAAAGTTTTGGTAAACAATTGGCAACTGAAATAGGTATACTCGCACGAATCATACCGCCTTATGAGAAGCTAATGTAACTTTTTCTTTCTTTTCAGAAAACAATGTGGTTACTCCTACTCCTTTTCATGGTTCCCGTTCTGGGTCAACAATGGGTGCCATGCTCAGAACTCAACGACGACCTTCGGTATCCATGCCGGTGTCGGGTGCAAGTGGACCGAGCTCTTCAGCTTAGGATATTGATGGACTGCGATAGAGTAGTCTTCGGTGGTGACTTTCCGGCTTTACCATATGGTGCTCCCATCATATCGTTCAGTCAAAAATGGGCTGGACAGCAGACACTTCCCACCCAGGTTAGTAATTATTTTAGCACGGTTTCTTATGATTGATAAACATGAATTTTAACAACTTGTAATTGACGTAGCATTTTGTTATTCAACATTTGAGTTTACAAAGTGTTACATGTTACAACAATATACAACATATTAACAAAGACAATGCGGTGTGTAAGTAATTCACTGTGATACTAAGTTACTTAGAATCAAAGCAAACCTCACTCATACGTGGTGTTGGTACGTCATTCTGCTAATTGAACATATGGGGCTCTGGGGAAACAGAAACTGGGCACATCAAACAGCCCGTGGAGTGTAGGTATATCTGGAGAACTATGTTAGCCTCACAGAAGACAGTAACAACTCTCTGAAGGACGATGTTGTTGAACAAAATTAGAGGTTGTTTGAATTGTCTTTATGAGTCATTTGGAAATAAAACATATCTTTTTTCCTTTTAAATTACAATTGTACTAGATCGCGGTAAGAAGCGTTATACCCTTCTCCAAACCACAAATTATATCTGTACCCATTTTCTTGATGATTCGTTCAGATTTAGTATTGAAAAGTAATGAATAAACACACCTATAGACCGAGTTACTTTCGAACGAAGAAATGAAAAAAATATATGAGGCTAATATTTGAAGTGATTTGTTTTTGTAGTAAAAACACGCCAATCTGTGTAGTACGATTTGATGGTAATTTATGAAATCCCACCCAAATTTAGAATATAGTCATTACTAAAAAGCTAGATCCATTTCATTCATCATATTTGTTTTGCTTTTTCGGTGTCTACATTCATTTTTTGCTAGGTACACACCTGATGGCGTATCTACTGTGTACATGGGATACTAAAAATATATTTTGATGATCGTTATATTTTATTTCCATTAAAAAATACCAAGGATAGGTGTCCATTGCGGTCTAAGGACTATTATGTAAAGCTCTTACACTTTAGACTCTTACGGTATCATTTGGTTCTAGCTTGCGACATAGCTTACACACAAAGTTGAGTATAGCTTTCTATTTTTCGAATTTTAGTGCAGAATACTGTAAATTGTTTTTTAAAACGTAAATGAAAAGGTTTTTACAAATAATCAAAACCAACAATGAGGTAAATTAATATTCGTAATATTTTCACTTCGCTGTATATGAAATATTAAATATCATCACTGAAGGTATTGACCTGAAAATAATTACGAGTGTATTCATAAATTAAAGTAACTATGTCCATATGTAATCTACTTGTACATAATTTTCAATACTCAAATTAAAAATATAAACTGTATTAAAATGAATAGTATAATAATTTGCAGAATTTAAGTTTGTATGTAATGATCAATTTAAAAAAAAGAATGGAATATAATCGATGTATACTGGCAACGAGGGATAACTGTTGATCCTGCGTAGGTAGTACTCGTATATAAAGCATGGACTAGTATAATACATAATAGAAAGAGACTAATTGAAGTTTAGATCTCTTACAATATTTGAAGTTAGTCATCACGGGTTAGTTTTGCCAAGGTTTCTTTATACGACGTCAGAAGATATAATAAGTATACAATCCAACTGATGTAAAGCGGTTACCGTAGCCTACACTGAAAAAAAAGATTAGTTGAATTTACCAAAGAAGCAAAGGTAGGCTATTTTACTAGTAAACTTTAATAATTAATACAAAAATTTGTAGTTAAATTTACAAATATAAAACGGTTGGTCTTCATACAAAAGTATTTTGTAGCTATCACTATTTTAAATGTATAATTTACCGCTAATAAATGGCATTTCAATCGCTACTAAATTTATAGTTGTAGTAACCAATATATTTTGCAATGTTTACCAAAATGTAACTGACTAATTTATTTAGTTATTTTTATCATATCCCCATTGTATGTTTTACCTTACAATTTTATACATTATGCAAAATAATTTGTTGTATCTATGAAACAAATTTGAAAGAAAAGTTTAGTGTTAAGCCACTGAGTGGCGCTGATGTCGCTACTAAAATTATAGTTGAAATAATCGATAAATTTTGCAAATTTTATTAAACTGTTTGTGACCTATTTATTTTGTTCATTTTATCGCATCCCTTTGATAGGTTTTACAGTTACATTACATTACGTCATACAAAATGATTTGTAGTTTCTATCAAACTGTTTTGAAACAAAAGTTTAGTTTTAAGCCGCTGAGTGGCGCTGTTGTCGCTACTAAAATTATAGTTGAAGTAACCAATATTTTTGCAATTTTTACCAAAATGTAACTGACTAATTTATTTAGTTATTTTTATCATATCCCCATTGTATGTTTTACCTTACAATTTTATACATTATGCAAAATAATTTGTTGTATCTATGAAACAAATTTGAAAGAAAAGTTTAGTGTTAAGCCACTGAGTGGCGCTGATGTCGCTACTAAAATTATAGTTGAAGTAATCGATAACTTTTGCAAATTTTATTAAACTGTTTGTGACCTATTTATTTTGTTCATTTTATCGCATCCCTTTGATAGGTTTTACAGTTACATTACATTACGTCATACAAAATGATTTGTAGTTTCTATCAAACTGTTTTGAAACAAAAGTTTAGTTTTAAGCCGCTGAGTGGCGCCGTTGTCGCTACTAAAATTATAGTTGAAGTAACCAATATTTTTGCAATTTTTACCAAAATGTAACTGACTAACTTATTTAGTTATTTTTATCATATCCCCATTGTATGTTTTACCTTACAATTTTATACATTATGCAAAATAATTTGTTGTAACTATGAAACAAATTTGAAAGAAAAGTTTAGTGTTAAGCCATTGTATGTTTCACCTTACAATTTTATACATTATGCAAAATAATTTGTTGTATCTATGAAACAAATTTGAAAGAAAAGTTTAGTGTTAAGCCACTGAGTGGCGCTGATGTCGCTACTAAAATTATAGTTGAAATAATCGATAAATTTTGCAAATTTTATTAAACTGTTTGTGACCTATTTATTTTGTTCATTTTATCGCATCCCTTTGATAGGTTTTACAGTTACATTACATTACGTTATACAAAATGTTTTGTAGTTTCTATCAAACTGTTTTGAAACAAAAGTTTAGTTTTAAGCCGCTGAGTGGCGCTGTTGTCGCTACTAAAATTATAGTTGAAGTAACCAATATTTTTGCAATTTTTACCAAAATGTAACTGACTAATTTATTTAGTTATTTTTACCATATCCCCGCTGTATGTTTTACCTTGCACTTTTATTAATTACGCAAAATAATTTGTTGCATCTATCAAATAAATTTGAAAGAAAAGTTTAGTGTTAAGCCACTGAGTGGCGCTGATGTCGCTACTAAAATTATAGTTGAAGTAATCGATAAATTTTGCAAATTTTATTAAACTGTTTGTGACCTATTTATTTTGTTCATTTTATCGCATCCCTTTGATAGGTTTTACAGTTACATTACATTACGTTATACAAAATGATTTGTAGTTTCTATCAAACTGTTTTGAAATAAACGTTTAGTTTTAAGCCGCTGAGTGGCGCTGTTGTCGTTACTAAAATTATAGTTGAAGTAACCAATATATATTGCAAATTTTACTAATCTGTTACTTAAAAAATTCTTAGTTAATTTTATCATATCTCCGTTGTATGTTTTACCGTACAATTTTACATGTTAAGCAAAATAATTTGTTACATCTATCAAACAAATTTGAAATAAAAGTTTAGTGTTAAGCCACTGAGTGGCGCTGATGTCGCTACTAAAATTATAGTTGAAGTAATCGATAAATTTTGCAAATTTTATTAAACTGTTTGTGACCTATTTATTTTGTTCATTTTATCGCATCCCTTTGATAGGTTTTACAGTTACATTACATTACATTACACAAAATGATTTGTAGTTTCTATCAAACTGTTTTGAAACAAAAGTTAAGTTTTAAACCGCTGAGTGGCGCTGTTGTCGCTACTAAAATTATAGTTGAAGTAACCAATATATATTGCAAATTTTACTAATCTTGTACTTAAAAAATTCTTAGTTAATTTTATCATATTATATTTGTATGTTTTACGGCTTAGTATTATACATTACACACAATGGTTTGTTGCATCTATCAAACAGTTTTGAAAAAAAAAGTTTAGTTTTAAACCATTGAGTGACGTTGCTGTCGCTACTAAAATGATAGTTGAAGTAACCAATATATATTGCAAATTTTACTAATCTGTTACTTAAAAAATTCTTAGTTAATTTTATCATATCTCCGTTGTATGTTTTACCGTACAATTTTACACGTTAAGCAAAATAATTTGTTACATCTATCAAACAAATTTGAAATAAAAGTTTAGTGTTAAGCCACTGAGTGGCGCTGATGTCGCTACTAAAATTATAGTTGAAGTAATCGATAAATTTTGCAAATTTTATTAAACTGTTTGTGACCTATTTATTTTGTTCATTTTATCGCATCCCTTTGATAGGTTTTACAGTTACATTACATTACATTACACAAAATGATTTGTAGTTTCTATCAAACTGTTTTAAAAGAAAAGTTAAGTTTTAAACCGCTGAGTGGCGCTGTTGTCGCTACTAAAATTATAGTTGAAGTAACCAATATATATTGCAAATTTTACTAATCTTGTACTTAAAAAATTCTTAGTTAATTTTATCATATTCTATTTGTATGTTTTACGGCTTAGTATTATACATTACACACAATGGTTTGTTGCATCTATCAAACAGTTTTGAAAAAAAAAGTTTAGTTTTAAACCATTGAGTGACGTTGCTGTCGCTACTAAAATGATAGTTGAAGTAACCAATATATATTGCAAATTTTACTAATCTGTTACTTAAAAAATTCTTAGTTAATTTTATCATATCTCCGTTGTATGTTTTACCGTACAATTTTACACGTTAAGCAAAATAATTTGTTACATCTATCAAACAAATTTGAAATAAAAGTTTAGTGTTAAGCCACTGAGTGGCGCTGATGTCGCTACTAAAATTATAGTTGAAGTAATCGATAAATTTTGCAAATTTTATTAAACTGTTTGTGAACTATTTATTTTGTTCATTTTATCGTATCCCTAACTTCTCCTTCTGGCGGCCTCACTCGCACGCACGCAGGAACGCAACAACCCTCAGAGAGGTTGTTATTTGGCTTTGGAGTTCTGTGAGGTACTTCCCCAGTCCGGCCAGCTTACGTTGCGCTTTACCTCTCTTTGGCCAAAACCTCGTCAGTCAAGCAGCACGGTGCACCACGAGTAGGTGATGTCGGCTTGGCTCTATAGATCTACGTAAGCCCTTCAACCCACAGCTAAAAGAAGGAAGTGTCACGATATTTTATGAGCGTCAAACTACTTTTTATGAATGTCAACACTTCGCATCACCTACTAATAGGACATAAAATCAGCTGTGTGACGTCATCACAAATGCGCGCGAAGGAACGCAAATTTAAAAAAATTGGTGAAACTTTACAGCACTTATATTTATAAATTTGATAAATTTATATTGATAAATAAATAAATAACTTTATACTTAGTGATATTTTAATGTGAAGGTGTTACTCATTATTGTTGTATAGTAAATATCCATATCTACACTATGTTCGTGTGTAACGTTTCCTTTTAGGTGAAATACAATCCGTTTGCTTACATTTTTGATCTTGGTTTCTTTTATATGTATAGGTACATGAGAAAAAAAAATATGACTACATAGTATAAATAAAAGTCGCTTCCCGCCATCGATACTTCCCGCTGTCTGTCCCTATGTATGCTTAGATATTTAAAACTATGCAACGGATTTTGATGCGGTTTTTTTTAATAGATAGAGTGATTCAAGAGGAAGGTTTATATGTATAACTAGCTGCTGCCCGTGACTTCGCCCGCGTGGAGTCCTAAAAAGTATATTTTAGGACTACACGGTACAACACAGCATCGCGCCGCTCGACTCAGCCAGTCACAGCGTCACAATCAGCGCGCAGACCGCTATACATAGCTCTGCTAAGCGAAATACAACTAGCTCACATCTATAACCAGTACGCACGCAGCTAGTCACGGCACGTAGTCAGCTAGCCATAGCGTCAACAAGCACAACGTTGATAATACGAAGAGCGAAGACTACTTTTTCAAAGAAAGATATGAAGATAATAGCTAAAAGTAAGAAGAAAGAAGCGTACGAGTCCCGGATGGTGTCTAGGGTATAGCTCGGCCCAAATTCCAGTTCCCAGACCACCAAAATGACCACCACGCATCGGCGAGATGACCACTACACACGGATACACGAGACGACGAGATCTATTCTAATCTAAGATCTATAAAAACGGCTAAAATAACATGTTTGTTGTATGGGAGCCCCCCTTAAATATTTGTTTTATTTTAATTTAATTATTTATACTTAAAGTGATTATATAACTAAATATTCTGTGAATATTTCAAGCGTCTACCTGTTGCTGTTATCAAAATCGAGCAAAAATGAGCAAAAAATAGAAATACATCATCTGTGAAAATTTCAACTGTCTAACTATCACGGTTCATGAGTTACAGCCTGGTGACAGACGGACGGACAGCGGAGTCTCAGTAATAGGGTTCCGTTTTACCCTTTAGGTACGGAACCCTAAAAAGTATTCTCGCTAATCAGTTCTAGTGTAAGTTTTTTAATCATGTAATCTGTCCGATATGTTTTTCTTATATTCCATAATTCATATTTAAGTACCTACTTTTCTAAAGGGTTGTCGCTAAATAACTATATACATTTTTCTTATATTACATTCACAATTGCCTTGTGTCACATAAAATAAACAATCAATTTAATTAAATATAGCATAACAATGACAATTATTCCGATGCGCGTTGAATCATAATTAGGTCACGCATGCCAACATTTCGCAACTTACACCAGCGCGCATAAGGTGATGCGACCATTGAGGTATTATTATTATCATCGATGTATAGGATGCGCCCTTCCAATACAAAATACTCTTTGGAAACGTACACAGAGGCCCACCTTGGTTTAGTTTGCCACGTTTCTATTCCAGAAACCGCGGTTAATGAGGCCCGCAATGCACCAATCAGGAGTGACACGTGTAATTTGTTGATTTGGAACAATGAAGGAACGGAGTCGGTTTCAAAGGAATAAATAAATAATAAAAATTTAACAATTCTTTAAAAAAATATATCAAAATGTATATTTGTTATTTTGTAGTGTATTATTTATATACAATATTAGCTGGTCTTGAATTTATTATACAATTTATACATTAATGTAACGATTTCAATTACATATACAGAATTAAGTAATCTAAGTGACAATATGACCTTAGGTCCTGCGAGGCTTAAAATAATTTGTACTACTATGGATGCCTGTACTTATAGGTAATTATTTACATTACATATTTATCGTCAATTTTGTAAGCTACATGGGCTGTTCGGTTAGAAATATTTGACCATATGTAGGTACTTTCATATGTCTTGAATTATACTAACCACCTCGTAGAACAATGCAGTTGGCATTATTTTATGAGGAGATTCGTCGTCTCAAGTTCTCAAGTTGTGTGTGTGGGTATCTTGGTTGGTCAAGGTTGGAAGTGGACTGTATTTAGGCGCTGTCGGAGACTACATAAACACCTTTTTACACCTTAGTAACATATTTTATTACTTATAATGCGTACGTACGATACAAAGCTGTTAGTCGTAGCGGAACGGGGACAAGAAGAGAGAAAAAACAAAATGTTGCCACTTGTACAAAAAACTAACATTTTTTGTCTATGTTGGCTGTGTTGCCAACAGTGTGTTCGATGCCAGTGGTCACCATATTGTAGCAACTGAGACAGGCCAATGCATACATACATCGCTCATCCGGAGCGACAGTGACACAAGTGCAACAAAATGCGAAATTGACTTAATTATACCAAATTATTTCCATAATCATTTTGCGTAGACAGTGAAAACGCCACATTTGTAAATGCATAAATCGCACCCTGGAGGGCAGAAAGGCGTTGTTGAAGTATTCAATTTTGGCGCGCGGAGACCGAGTGACAACGGCGGAGAAGTCAGTTGTGACTTGTGCGGGGAGCGCCATGAAGAGTGCAAATGTTACGGACCTACATCGCTTCTAAGGTAAATATGACAAATTATGTACCTAAATATCGGTGTTTTAACGAAGTAATTGTATTTTACGTCATTATTAACTTGAAATAAAACAGTTTTTGGGGATACAATGTCATATCATACAATTGCGTCGTTGTTGTACCAAATATTTTTGGAGTTTCCGTTATTTTTTTTGATATAAGTGTAATTACGTCAATGTTGTTCTGGAATGCTGTTACACTTATGACAATAATGACTAATGGCATCAAGTTGAATATTAAATGAAACACACGATACCCGAGTGAGAGGAACTATATATATATATATATATAGCTTTGTTTGGTTATTTTTGCTTGTTTTAAGTTTTAAGCCGTTAAGATGGGAAGCCGAGCAGGATTGATAGTCAAACTTTGTGTACAAGAATGTTCAAATCCTGACAGTATTGCTTCAGAAACAGTCATTGCTACTAGGACAAAAGATAAATAAAACAATTACTACATTTATAAGTTTTATTGTTGTTTATGTTATGTTTTCTTTTCCAAGTTCTCACGTTTCTTTACTTAATTTCAGAGATATTATCTACAGAATCTAAATAAGTTAGCAATACTATCACAAATATTGACCATAAATCAGTTTCTTTAGATTAATTACGTTTGCTGTTTTAAACTCCTGTTTAACAATATTGAAAGTTGCTTATCGTAGAGTAAAAGAAGGAATTGCCAAAACTAGAAACCAAAATTGTGTTTTCCATTTCACTGTGAATGGCGAAAGGAAGCGGACGTACAATTTTTTTTTATAATTATATATTATTATTTATAGTACCTTGGCTATATCCGAGAGAACATTATGAACTGTTACTCAAGGAAAAATAGTTGTAGTGTAGGTGAGACTTCGGAGCGTTATCCTAACAGCAATATAATATTTTATTCTAATAATTGCTGCGGTCAGCAAAAGAATAGACACCTAATCAAAATTGCCATTATTGTTCCAAAAATGGTATGGAAATAATATAAATTACTTTAATGAAGTTTTTTTTTCTTTCAGATTCCTGCTCGGCATGTACTAATATGCTGTTGAAACTCTTCCAGTAAAATCAATAACACATAAATATTGAATTCGGGGCCATTCTCAAAACGAAGGCAATAACGCTCATTCGCTCATCGAAAAGTCTATTAAAAGAGCAAAGAAGTCTGTTCCCATCTATATACCTTACCAGTTCGTTCAACTTATACGAAACACTAAGAAAACTGGAAATGCTTTTGTATTTAACGATCTAAACTATTACGATTTTTATGATTTAAAAAGGCTACTTGAGGATATTTCACTTAATACTAATAAAGATTTGCAAGGTAACTCAATTAAATTATTTGAATTAAAAGTTGTACGATTTGTTAAAAATAGTACAGAAACTTCAGAATATTTTACTTACGATGTAAAATATTCTGAAGAAGATGAATGGGTTACTGTAAAATCAAAGATAATCCCTAAGCTTAAAACTCGCACAGATAATAATAATTTCAATTAATAATTTAATTAAAAACAAAATATTGTTCCCCGGTGCTATTCTGGGTTTTACGAAAGTTGAGTGCACATTTCTTGGAAGTTTGTTTTATTATGTTAGATATACTTTCTGACTTTTCATTTTCTAATTGTAAGTCAGTTATACTTACGTAATTATTAAAAACGTACAACTATAAGACTGAAATACTTTTTTTTATACTACGTCGGGAGCCGTACAAGCATACGGCCCACCTGATGTAAAGCGGGTACCGTAGCCTATTAATGCTTGCGATATATTAATTATCACTCGCGTGATGCCTCCTCTGCTGCTTACACAGCAACTCCTCGGGAGCTTACTGGTGACCTCACTCACACGCAGGAACACAACAACCCTCTAGGTAGTTGTTATTTGGCTGCGGTTTTCTGTGAGGTGGAGGTACTTCCCCAGACGGGCTGCTTTGACGCGCCCTACCTCTCTTAAACTACTTAAAAGTTGTTCTAACATTCCTTAGGTTTGGTATAATAAACCCTATGACTGAGATTATTTTTAATTACTTAGTTGTTATAATTGTTTTTAATAAGTCCATCTATAAGTCTGACTTTAAGGAATCTTGTGGTATTTAGAAAGAAAAATAAAGACTATGTTGTATCCTATTTTAATTAATTTAGTATTGAATAGTTTCTATAAAAGTGTATTCATGGTAAAAGTAGGCTTTAATGCAAATCTTGAATGCCCTAGGAGAATTACACTGAAACTGTAGTTTATGAAACCGTAATAATATACACACTCATGTCAGCTATAACTATGTCACCACTGTAATTTTTATTTTATCGAAAAAAAAAAAGCATTTGTAAAGCATTTGTTTGATTCATTCATCTAACACAACAAAGGTCATAACTACATGAATTTTCATTTTCTAGCGCAACAACGCCGCAACTGGTAGGTCTTAAAATGAAAATGTTTTTTTTTTACAAAGATGTGAATTGGGTATTAAAAAAAAATGAGTTTTTTATTAAGGCAAAAGTTCAAATTACAATAATTAAATACCGAAATAGTTATAAGTTGTATGAAATGTTAAAAATCATCAGTAGTGTTAAGAAAAAATCTTTAAACTGGCGTAGTGTAAAAATTACAAATTTGCAGTTGTGTCGCTGTCGCTCATACATGTAAAAGGGATAAGGCTCTCCACACACCCCTATTGTTGGAACATGTACATATTATGTATTAATTCGTTTTAAATTTAAAAAGTTTTGTTCGAAGAGACTACAGCTTGTGCATGTAAGGTAATATGTGTGCACGTCATCAAAGTCCTATCTTTCTGCAGAAATCTACAATGCATTCTAAAGTCCTTCAAAAAGCACTAATTTATTAAATTTTTGCCTTTTAGTGATTTTTAAAGATAATGTTTTGGCTATGTAATTCAGTCCAAATTTATATACTTATCAATTATTGCTCGAATAATATGGACTCGATGGTTATAGGTTAATAGCTGTTCTAACGAATGCGTAATTAATGAATCAAAAATATATGTATACACACATTCATAAACGTACAATACAATATTTTAAATATACATAATTATTTTTAAATATCTAAAGTACGACTCCGGGTATTATGTACTACGTTAGTACATAGTAGTTCAATGGATGTACTCAGCAATTTCATAATAGTTGGTCACAATAAACGGTATTATTTTCTTCCATAATTTTTTTTTCTTCATTATTGTGATGAGTTAACTACGACTAGTTACTAGACTGATCATGATCACCTGCTAACTTAGTACGAGTTCAATTTATTACTTTTCTGTATAAATAATGATGGTATTTAGGTACGGTATAATGATGGTACGGAAGATAGGTAAGTAATCTAGGAGCACTGAGTCCTTCATTTCGATCATGGTGAGAATTTATTATTCCTCTGTGAGAATATGTTGAAGACATTTGTCTTAAATGTATCTCTTGACTAAGATAGGCAGGGTCGGACTGGGCCGGAAGGGCACGGGTGGCTGACCACAAGCCCGGGGCCCGAGACTAAATACTCTGCTAGATGGGATACTATCGGAAAATACTGAGATATACAAATTGAGATAAACAAATTATATGTATGTATGTATATCTTCACGCCAAGTCCCTTGCGGGGTAGGCAGAGAGAACCGAGCGCCATAAGACGCGGTCCTTGCATACTTCACTCGCTTCTGTGACATTCATAGCTCTTTTCATGCACGCTCGCCGGTTCCTGGGGCTTCTGACATCACCTTCTGATAAAACACGACCAATTTGGTCATGGTATGTTAGTCTCGGCCTTCCTCGGCTCCTAAATCCTTCCACTTATGCATTGTATATCTGTTTCGTCATTCTTTCGTCCCGCATTCTTTCTACATGTCCGAACCAACGGAGCATGCACTTTTATATCTTAACACCGACACTCTTTTAGACCAACTCTTTCTCTCACGTCTTCATTACGAACGCGGTCAGCAAGCGTTATGCCACAAATTTTGCGCAATGCTCGCATCTCGACCGCATTTATTCTACTTTCATGCTCTATCTGCCATACCCAGCTCTCACTTCCATAAGTTAGCGTTGGAATTAGCACCGCGTTGTGTACAGCGAGCTGTGCCTTCTGGCTTACATTTCGGCTGCCTAGAAGTTTACCCAACGCTCCATTCACCCTATTCCCGGCACTCACTCGTCTCTCCACATCAGCGGTGTACCTTCCATTGCTGCTAAAAGCACTTCCAAGATATACAATCTCATTCACTTGCTCCAACACTACATCATCAACCATAATCCTAGTGTTCGTTCTGGTTGACTCTCTTTCAAATACCATTATCTTTGTTTTCTTCGCATTCAATTGTAAGCCTTCATACAATCATCTTTCATTGTTGTAACTAGTGTTTGCAGTTCGGATGGTGATTCTGCTATTAATGCTGCATCGTCTGCATAAAGCAGGCAGTTGACCACTGAGTCACCCATTCGCATTCCCACATTCATATTTCTTATTCTCTGAAGACAACTGTCCTGATACAGGATGAACAGCCGAGCCGACAGCACGCATCCCTGTCTGACACCAATGTTGACATCATACCAGGGCGACAAGCTGCCGTCCACCCGCACACATGCTGTACAATCCTCATAAGTGGATTGCACAGCACGGAGTAGGTCACCGTCAACCCCATATCCGGGCAAAATGTTTCAGAGATTCTTTCGCACGACTCTATCAAATGCTTTCTCAAAGTCCACAAAACCGCAGAAAACCTTCTGGTCCAAAGCCAGATGCTTCTCTACGATGTTGCGGAGTGAAAAAACTTGATCCGTACATCCTCTGCCGCTTCGAAATCCACCCTGTGCTTCCCAAAGCATTCCATCGGATTTCACCCTCATTCTCCTTTCAATGATTTTTCCATACACTTTAGCTGCTAAGCTGATCAAACTGATGGCCCTATAGTTGGCGCAGTCCATACGTGAGCCCTTGCCTTTATACAAGGGCACGATGACTGCGCGTCTCCAATCGCTCGGGACCCTTCCGGTTCTCCAGCATAATTTGCTCAAAAACCAGAAGGCGTTCCTAACGCAGGTACCACCTAGCTTGATCATCTCAGCTGTTACCATATCGATTCCCGCTGACTTTCCATCTTTCAAACTTCGTATCGACCATTCAATCTCATTCATAGTAATGTCATCATGGTACGCTGGCAATTCCGAGTCAATCACAGACTCATTCACAATGCCAGCGTTATGGGCATAATCATACATTTCTCTAAAATATTCACTCCACCGTTCTAACACTTCCTGAGTGTTAGCAAGAATGCCACCGGCTTTACATCTTATCTTGTCCAGTCTGGATGCTGACGAACCACTTCGAGACTTCTTTACCTCTCTCCAGAAGAGTTTGGTATTTGCCTCGAAGTTCTTCGTCAGCTTCTCTTCCTCAATCATATGTAGTCTTTCACGCTTCTCTTTCACTAAAGCTTTGGAGTCATTCTTGCATCGACGGTATATTTCTTTCTTCATTTCTTTCATACCATCACTCTGGTGCAAAGATGATACGTAATCCAGCTACGCTTTCCTCTTTTTTTCCACGTAGGATTGAACCTCCGCATCCTTCCAGGCATCTCCTCTTAGTGTTTTACGTCTCTTTGCGCATCCACATGCTTCTTTCGCACTGTCCACCATACTTTCTTTCAGAACTTTCTGTCGGAAAGACTCGCGTTCGCTAGTCTTTCACTGACTAGATGTACATACGTACTCCTCACACTTTCATCTTCCAATTTTTCACTTCTTATTCTTTCATGGTCTCCGAAAGGAATACGCACTCGCCAGTGCCTCCACTTCTTGAAAAGGCCCACAAATCGGCTTATCACCAGATAGTGGTCCGTTTCAAGAGTGGGACCTCTGAAGGCTCTTGTATCCATTAACGACTTTCGGAGACGTCCATCTATCAAAATCAAATCAATCACACTTTTCTGTTCATTCCGTCTCCATGTGTAAGTGTGAATATCCTTGTGATGGAAGAGCGTGTTCGACACAAGGAGGTTTCGTTCCATACATATGTCTAAAAGTAACTTACCAGCATCGTTCACTCTCTTATCTCCATATGGACCAAGCACAACCTCATAACTGCTTCGCTTGGTCCCAACGCATCCATTCAGATCACCACACATAATTATTCGTTCACTCGCTTCGGCCAAATGCAGAATACCCCTAACAGTCTCCCAAAACTTCTCGAGCTCCTGGGGATCAGCAGAGCTCACAGGAGCATATGCTGCAACTAAAAACACTCGCGTAATCCCCAGTTTTATCTTAACCCAGAGAAGTCTTTGGACCTACTAAATCGTAATCTTTCACACCAGCGGCCAAGCCAGATGAAAGCACAACACCTACGTCAGCGCTGGCATGAACGTCCTGGTCCACCCCGGACCACAGGGCCATCATGCTACCGGGAAGATCTTCGGTGTCGCTTCCCTTTCGCTTGGTCTCTGACACACACAAAGCATCTAGGCATCTTACGTTCATTATATCTATCAACTCATTCATCTTATCTTTTAGACCACATTTCACATTCCATGTGCCTATACGACACTCAGCTCTCCTCGACCCGCCGGGATGGGCGTTGCGTGGTGGGTAGCGGCCCCTACCGCCGCATGCCCTAGATTTCGCACCGACGGGGGCGGATCGGTGTGCGTCGCCTCCGGGGGACGCCCTAATCCGCGCGTCTGTGCGGTTTGGGTCCAGAATTGCAGTCCACAGTGTTGGACTGGCAGGGTCGCGGCGTGCACGCTTCTGGTACCGACCCGTAAACAAATTATAAAAATTAATTATCAACGATGTAATAAATTATTAGGTACGGACAATAGCACATCAGGTTACCCACTACCAGTATAAAATGACTTCCCTTAATAGGCGAGTTTCATATAACCCGAGCGAAGTTCAAGGTCAATGTAGGACTTGCAAATGCAAGCCTCTCCGACTCAGATGTGGATGATTGTTGGAAAGTTTTGAAAGCAAGTATGGTGGATAGTGCAAAAGAAGCTTGTGGATGCGCAAAGAGACGTAAAACAGCGAAAGGAGATTCCTGGTGGGATGCGGAGGTTGAATCCTCCGTAGCAAGAAAGAGGAAAGCGTGGCTGGATTACGTATCATCTTTGCCCTTAAATGAAAATATGAGAGATAAGAAGAAAGAAATGTATCGTCTATGCAAGAATGAAACCAAGGCTTTAGTGAAAGAGAAGCGTGAAAGACAAATTATGAATGAGGAAGAGAGGCTGACGAAAAACTTCGAGGCAAATACCAAACTCTTTTGGAAAGAAGTAAAGAAGTCTCGGAGTGGTTCGTCGGCATCCAGAATGGATAAGATAGAGTCTAAAGCTGGTATCATTCTTGCGAACACTCAGGAAGTGTTAGAACGGCGGAGTGAATATTTTGAAGAAATGTATGAGTATGCCTCGGACGCTGACAATGAGAGTGAGTCGGATGCTTACTCCACGTTGACGGCGTCCGACGAAGGCATAACTATGGATGAGATCGAATGGTCGATACGAAGTTTGAAAAATGGAAAATCAGCGGGAATTGCTCTGATCACAGCTGAGATGATCAAATTAGGTGGTACTTACGTCCGGGGCGCCTTCTGGTACTTATGCAACCTATGCTGGAAAACTGGAAAGGCCCCAATGGACTGGAGGCGCGCAGTCATCGTGCCCTTGTATAAAGGCAAGGGGTCACGCATGGACTGCGCCAGCTATAGGGCCATCAGTTTGATCAGCTTGCCCCAGTAGAGAGCGAAGTCTCGATTTAATGCGCTTCAACGCTGAAAATCGTCTCTCAGAAGTCACTTGCGTGAATGAAATTGTGAGAATTACACATATGCAACTTATAATGTGATGTACATGCCGATATCCATGCATGTTATACTATGATAAAAGTTTACATGCACGCAACTTTGACAGACGTCCAAACCACTTCTGAAAAAACACATGACGTCCTTTGTTGTTTGGTCTAAGACATCTTCGTCGTCTTCTTCTTCACTTTGTGAATCTGAGTCTTGCTTATCTTGCCTAGAAGAAATGAGCTCATCCCAAAGAGTTTTAGACTGTTCATGAAAATGATTTGCAAAAGATTCCAGTTCTTTTGATAGCAACTCTCGATCGACATTTGCAATTGATGCGACAGACTTTTTAGTGCGTCATTAGGAATCCCATTTTCGTTGACTTTTTTGAAGTTTTTCGGGTCCAAACAAGCGGCATCTTTCATTAAATCTTCATTGCAGATGAATTTTTCAAATTTTTTCATTTATTTTAACTAAAGCTGTATTAATAATGACTTTGTAGACAGAAATAGAATAGAATATGAAACAATGAAACATGTAATGCGTTACGCTAAAATATTTTGATTTTTTTTGCTGAACTGCGATAAATTTGATCATCAACTTATTTAGACGTGTACGTCTAAATAAGTTGATTCGATCAAATTTATCGCAGTTCAGCAAAAAAATCAAAACTACTTTCAGGAGGTGGCTTGCTCCGGTTCAAGTTTCAACCATTCCATTTCTCTCTAATTGTATGAACGAACTATCTGATCTAGTTTTAGTTACATTTAGGTCGCAAGAGCTGGAACCTAGCCTGCGCGCTATCCTACGGTTGCCGCAAGCCAGGCCCGTGGGGGGCCCGCGAAGGCTGGGGCCCGGCTGGCAAATGCCACCTTGACTATATGGCCAGTCCGACGCTGAAGATAGGTATACACTATGATGTGTAACCAATGCAAGGAGGCCATATACTTACTAGATATAAGCATAATCTTGTGTTATTAACAGATTTCTTCCAGCCAACCGTAATCGTTGTGGAAAAAAATTAAATACCGAAATAACAATTATATGTGCCAACTACTAAATTAAAAACTGATACTTACAGTTAAAAAACAAAATTTTAAATGTAAGAAAAACACAAGAAAAAAAAAGAAAATACTAATAATAATAATAAAAAACAATTGAATAGAACTATAAAACACACAAAGCCAGTGGTCACCATATTGTAGCAACTAAGACAGATCAATGCATACATACATGTAAAAGGGATAAGGCTCTCCACACACCCCTATTGTTGGAACATGTACATATTATGTATTAATTCGTTTTAAATTTAAAAACTTTTGTTCGAAGAGATCACAGCTTGTGCGTGTAAGGTATTATATGTGCACGTCATCAAAGTCCTATCTTTCGGCAGAAATATAGAATGCATTCTAGTCCTTCGAAAAGCACTAATTTATACATTTTTTGCCTTTTAGTGATTGTTAAAGATAATGTTTTGGCTAAGTAATTCTGTCGCAAATTTATATACTTATCAATTATTGCTTGAATAATGTAGACACGATGGCTATAGGTTAATAGCTGTTCTAAAGAATGCGTAATTAATAAATCAAAAATATAATATATACACACATTCATAAACGTACGATACAATATTTTAAATATACATAGTTAATTATTTTTTAATATCTAAAGTACAACTCCATTCATTTTTTGTTCCAAATTCTATGTTAAGGAGGGAATTATCGAGTACAGATTTTATAGTATGTAATTGCAATAAATATAATAATTGCTAAATGATACACAAATAATTATATAATAATATGAAATAATTCTGCATTCTTTCTTTTTTATATTTTTTAGAACAATTTTTACACGATTTTACAACGCATGAAGGCATTTTTAGCCAGTAATGCGACGTTGAAGATCTGGGTTCAAATAGTGCATGTACCTACCTATTTTTCAGAGCTATACGCGAGCGAAGTCGCGAGCAGCAGCTAGTAGTTAATAAGAGATGCCTACAAAATATATGTGATATTGGTAACCAATGAGTTTGGTAAATTTAACTAAGTACAATATTTTTTAGTCACGTGTACGTGTCACACACAGGATTTCAAGGCCGGGCGAGCCGCGTTCGCTTTGAAGGTACCTCGGCCGGTCGCTATTGGCTAAAGCCCGCTATTCACGATATGATATCGGTTTCTTTTATATAACTGTTAATATATTAATTGATTTTACATTGGTCTTGATTGAGAATGGACCTTATTGCTTATAGTGTTGATAAGATCCGTGTAGCATATTTATTTGTTTTTTTCTCTCTTAATCTAGACAATTATTATATAATATAGTTAATGTTCACATGTACAGAATAAGATCGAGAGAGACTGGTGACAATGATAGGCAGAAGCCGGTCGCTCAGTACACCAGTCCTCTTCCCGCAACATCTTAACATTGCGATACACTGATTGCCTATTATCACGATTCGATTTTAAAAATATGTAAGTATACAAAAAAAATACATATTATTACAAGCTAATTAAGGTGCAGGATTATTTTAAAGTTTTGGCCAGATTAGGTAATTTATTTAAGAATGTAGAACTAACGAGTTTACAAGTAGGTAGGTGTTGTGCATGAATGAGTGTGGTGTGTGTTGTAAGTGTAGAGTGTGAATGGGATGTGTGTTACAGTGGGTAGTGGTGGTGTGGGGTAAAGTGAGCATGATGAAGGTAAGAGGAGACTCAGTAGACACGTGTATTCTCAGATTAAGTAGGTTGTGGATAAGTAATCCAAATAAATATTCATTATTAACTGTAACAGTATTAGGTTACGATGAATGAGGTATTCGGTATCGTCATAATTTAATCTTTGAGGATGGTTGATGACTTGTTTCTTGCACACGTATTTTGTAATAAATCTAGTACTTTATGCAGCTTTTTATAAAGAAACGGGCCTAGAAAACGAAAGAAACGTTGGGAAAAAGCTGTCCTAAATGAACACGTGTTTGGTAAATGAGTGCGACGAGAAGAAGAAGAAGCGCAACTGAAACCAGCGACAGCGTGCTGCTTCAGAACCGTTGCGAGAATAAAGAGCTGTCGTACTGAGAGGACTTGACAGTACCGATATAATTCGAAAGTTGAGAATAAAATTGGTTTGAAAGTGCACACCTTTAATAGAGCTCTTTGGGCATGTTCTAACTTTAATAAAGCGGTCTTTGCGGCACCGCCCCAAGATGTAATACAGTAGGTAAGCGACGGTTGACAGAGTGAGGTATAAACCACAAGACAATATCGGTGGCGATCTAGGGTGGAGGCAATTGGGAATTAGTATTAATATTATGGAAATATATTTCTTAAACTTACCATTAAGCCGAGAATTGGCGAATTTTGTCATTACTTATTGTTTGAGTAATGTTTGTTCCGAGCGGATCGAACCCGCTATCCTCGGTGTTAAGGTTGACACTGAGGATGTAAACAAAGACGCTAGTACTACCTACCTAAGATTGCACCGCCCAGGCTTGTTTATTACAAGTAAAAATAAACAATGCCTAATAAATAACAATAATGCCTACTGGGGGTACCACGTAAAAAAACACGCCTCCAGATTCTATCTCGGAGGTTGTGGGGGTAAGTCAAGGCAAAGAAATGAAAATAATGATCAAAAATTATCATGTCGTCTGTGTCCCGCTTTATAGTACGAAGCTACTCTGTGCTGTGCCCCCCCACCCCCGCCCCCGCCCGCCAGACGCACAGTGGATGATTTATTACTACTAAGGAGGACGAATAACGATACGGTTGTGCGATCTGCAAACCAAATAGGTACTTACTTTCTACATACTTTCAGCAGTCTTTTTTGTTAATTGTATGAACTGAAGCGGTCACTCATTATAGTTTTGTTCACAGATTAGTAAATAATGTTTTGTTATAGTTTTAATTTGTTTGTCAACAGATCCACCTGCAATGGAAGACCACATATTATGTGATAATATTACGAATAATAATCTTGTAATAGAGTTTCTATGCAATTGGGGCGTGTCAGAGGATATTCAAAAAGTTTTTAAAGGTATGTGTCTTGTATTTTATATATTTTTTATATTAGACATCAACAACATCAAAGGTTTATTGATCCGTTGCTAGCCTTTTTAAAGAGATATATTATGTACTTGTATTTTGGCGTCACAAATTCTCGCCATTGAATTTTTGTAGGGGATAAAATTTGTGATGACCTTCGCCTGTCCCTAGTAGTACTACCACTTGCTCACATAATCTGAATTTTTGTGTAAATACGTCACGCACGTCACACATTCTTAATTTTGTCGTGACGACTTTATCGGGAGCCGGTGGTGTACCGACATGTCGGCGCCCATAATCTGTCGTCACCGGCATATCGTTGTCGTGTCGGTCAGTGAAAAAGCGCTATAAGCAGCTTTTTATATTTGCATGCCCCGATATCGATCGAATTAAATTTTTTTGGACAACACGAAAAGATTTTGGGCTCAGCTTTAGATTAAGTAACACCTGATATCAGCACCATATTTTTTTTATGAATAGCTTTACTAAAGAAGATTAAATCACTAAAATTTTAAGGCACGGAGATGCATAGTTTTTACGCTAGAATTTATTGAAATTTACAATGTTATTTCAAAGAATCGTAATAAAATCGCCATGTTTGATATAAATTATCAAAACGTTTCATTATAAGCATTAGAAACGTCAAACTCAACGTAACAATGTATGTCAAGTGCATTTGTAACTGAAAATACAAGAATAAACAGTGAAATGGAAATAAACATCGTATTTGTCAAGTCAATATCGCTCGTCCGCCATTTTGTTTCATTTGGTAGAATTATTGTTAAGATGATTATTATAATGACACAAAACGTTTGGGCATTTATCATTTGTCAAATCTTTCAAACAAATAAAAATTTTGTAATAAGTATAGCAACAGTAATCTCAGTTGGTTAGGTTAGGTTAGAGTATGACAAACAACGCACGAGCCGAGCGAGCGAAGCTAGCGTGCCGCGGCAGCGGCCGGCGAAGTGCCAGAAGCGAATCTTTGCCATTTTGAAAAGTGTCATTATAAAAAGTAGACCAAACATACAGTTGGCAACTGTGAGGTTGGGAAATAAAACAAAATTATACGAAAAGTTGGCAAAATATTATTCAAAGTGATTGTTCGAATTTGAAAGATTGTAGGTGACATAACCTCAAAAAATTAGAATGTTAATAACTTTAAAACTATGCGTTTCCGTGTTATAGTTCCCTCCTCTGGGGGTTCCTCTCCCCTCCCCCTCGCCCCCCTCCCCACTCCCCTCCCCTTTTACGGTGTTACTTAATCTAAAGTGCTTCCAGATTTTGGGGTGTAAGGACTCGCTAACAGGTAGAGAGCCCAAGCCAACCTGACCTGCACGTGGTGCATCCTTCTGACTAACGAACGAGACCCTGGCGAAAGAGAGGTAGGGCACAGCGTATTTAAGCTGGGCCGACTGGGGAAGTACCTCCACCTCACAGAACACCGCACCCAAATAACAATCTCCGAGGGTTGTTGTGTTCCCGCGTGTGAATGAGGTCACCGGTGTGCAGTGGAGGTGCCGGCGCACGGACGATGTTTTGTGTCGCTAGCGTTTATATTATCGCTCCAAGGCGGTAACCGCTTCACATCAGGCGGCCGTATGCTTGTTCGCCACCCGACCTAGCATAAAAAAACTAGGCAGTGGTGACGATGAGACCGCATTTTGTACCTGCCAAAATATTTCTGTATGTACACACAGCGACAGATCCAGCTATGCAAAACAAACACATTTCGCCTTTGCTACTACGACATAAGATGCATGAGTGTATACTGTATAGTTTGACGTTTCGCTGTGTGTACAGTTATATATTTTTTCTGTGTGCAATAAAGTGTATTTTTTACCAGACAGAAAAAGAGGTTTTTCATAGATTTTTTTTTGTATTGTGATATTTTTTATCTTGTGGGCGGGTGGATATTGGTTTCTAGTCGAGCTATCTTCGTGCTCTTCCTATCTTTCTCTACACCGATTTTTGAATCACTCGCCTGAAACTCTACGCGATGGTGAACGGTTCGAAACTAGAACTCCTGGGCCACGTTAGCTATTGGCAGGATGCACCACGTACTTACACCATGGTCTGTGTTTTTACTCTAATAATGCTTTTCATTGCTACCTTTTCAGACAATGATATTGATCTATTTTGCTTAGAAAACATGTCAGAATCTGACATTCATGAATTAATACCATCAACGAGGATTAAAGATCGAATCAAGTTTCGAGCTGGGCTTATCGCCTTTAGAAAAGAAAATAAGTCCATAGTAAGAACCTTATTTTTTGGTTTATGCTCATGTATGTCTATTTGTCTTTTGCTTAAATATGTGGTCACAGCATAATATTACTTTTACAGAGTACGTGTTCATTGGATACAGAATCTATTGCTTCTGATTTGTCAGTACCAAATTCGGATAGTGGAGAAAGCTCAAATTTTAGTAAACGAAAGGTTAGTTAATTATTTGTTTCCAAATTAATTGTAATTTTTCTTTGACGTATACATCATATGTTGCTGCAAATACTTACATCATTTCAATTTTGCTGAAATGGAAATTTCTTTTTATTACTGACTTATTTTATAATGATTAATGATTCATGAAATGCTTGGGCCGTTCGTGAAATATGAATTTACAAATTTTATTAAGACAAGTTAGGGTGTACCGAAGGAGGTCGTGACTTAGGCCGTGTCTGCACCGCGATATTTCACCACGCGGTTTATACTCTAAATTAAACATAGAGGTGATAAACAAAAGCGAAATTGCCATACACAAACTACCTAGGTACTTTGTTTACCGAAAGTGAACTGTTTTGTGTGTGAACTGCTACCTAAACGTCCAGCTTGGTGGAACTTTTTGTAAATTGTTATAACGCTGTATTTTATCGATTTAGCTGTGCCCGCGACTTCGTCCGCGCGGAATAGTTTTTTTTTATTATTTCGTTTTTCATATTTTACGCAGGAACCCTAAATTATTATTATTATTTACGGGATAAAAAGTACCCTATATTGTGCTCTGAACAGTCGTCTACTTACCAGTGAAAGTCCCGTCAAAATCGGTCCAGCCGTTTTAGAGATTTGCCGGAACAAACAGACAGACAGACCGACAAAAATTGTAAAAATATTCATTTTGGTGTATGTACCGTGTATATATCCATATACATTTAGTAAAAAGCGGTTATTTTAATATTACAAACAGACACTCCAATTTTATTTATCTGTATAGACCATAACCATACATAACCAAATAAATAGTGCATTGTGTAAATTCATATTTTTTTTAAATAAGTAGGTACACGCTCCAATCTTATCGAGGGCTTTAATTTCTCGAACCTGCAGCGACAGGTTATATTTTTTTATGACCACCCAGAAACTGCAATAATTAACAAATGGGATTTTGTTCATAATATGCCCAAGCATTTCATGAAATGATCAAATTCTACGATTTGGCCACGACATATTATACGTAACAGGATATTTTTGTTTAGGTTGTTGATTTAGAGACAATATTAAGGAGTAATTGTCCTGGAGAATTATGTCTAGCTAATATTAAAAAGAATAATAAATTAGATTCTCCCAGCCGAAACAACTTGGTGAAATCAGTTGTACAATATTATATGAAAGAATTGGGCTTTATGAGAAAAGAAGATTTTCAAGATATTGCACAGCAAATTGTAGCACTAATTCCAACTGAAGTCATCGTTAGTTATTCTATAATTAACTACTAGGGAAGTTAGGGCCTGCGGCGCAAACGCAAGCGCGCTTTTTATCTTTTAAATAGGTAACAGCAAGCTGTGTAGCAAGCGCGCTTGGAAACTTAGTGCGTCAATCTAAAAAATGCTTGGGCATTTCATTTTATAATTAAATAAAATTAAAAAAAATAAGTTAAAAAAGATAACTTAGTAAAAATTACCAAAAAAATGTTGAATATTCAAAATTTAATATTTAAAAAAATAAGTTACTTTTTAAAAAATAAACTGAAAAATTTTGATATTTGATATAAAAAATATAAAAAGCCTAATCACGTCTTCAGAGTACTACCACTGCAAAAGCACTGCTCACAGTAGGGACAAATCTTCTTGGACCGATTTTTCTGGAACAAAACTTCTTTTTTTGAAAAACAAATTTCAACTGGCACAACTACGACATCTAGGCTACACGATCACGAAAAAAGGTGGTTTCAAACTATTTTGGTTTTGGAGAAGTAGAGCGTACAAAATACCGAGAAACTGGAGGTCGACCTCACATATTGCTCGCTTGCTATCGCGCGCTTGCAATAATACATATACAAAGAAAAATATTTTTGCACATTGTTATTGTTAGATTCTCGCCACAGACAGAAATCTGCATAGAATTTTTCATATACGTGTCTATACTTTACGGGAAGCAAATTATCCGTAACAATAATTATTGCTCTTTCTGTTATATTTGGCAGTGTACAGTCCATTTGACTATCTGAAGATATGTTCAATGAAAATAATGAATTAAACTCGTACAAGAAATATTAAGAAAAATATTTGCCGCATTTTACCGCGCACACAGAAGGAAGTGCAAGGAAGGCAAAGAGATCTAACCCCATTCAGCCACACCTTAGACAGAATGTTTCCTCATTTTATTTGTTTCGGAACTCGATAGCATGTATATATTTTGGCTGTATGATAAAATCTGCGTCATATGTATTATTACGAAGGTTGTCATTTTGATAGTCTATCAAAAGGATAGTCAGTTTGATTCAAGTACCATTTTCATAAATTGGAACATTTTGAAGCAGTCGCTGATAAAATATATAATTAATATTTATTCAAATACAACCTTCAGTTCCGGTATTTAAGTTTAATTCGTCTCGGTTAATTATTATTCTTAAGTATTGCCTTTAAATCAACTTGTAATTTTTCAGACGTAAGGGATTTCTGCAGTTGCCAATTGATTGGGTACAAAATAAAACCAACCATTAACGTACAAACAAAAGATCATTATGGTAAAAAAAAAATATACAAGCCTAGTATAGCAGAGGCCAACAAAAATTTTATTCTTCATGTAAAGGTATGAACACATAATATTATATGAAAGTAAGTTTCTTTATAAAAAAATATACTACGTCGGGTGGAGAGCTCGCAAGCGGCCGCCTGATGTGAAGCGATTACCGTAGCCATATGAATGCTCGTGACATAAACATTTCGCTTGTGTGTCGCCACCCCCGCTGTCAACGCAGCACTCCTTCCTACTAGTGATCTCACTTACGCGGACACGACAACCCTCTAGGAGGCTGTTAATTGGCTACGGTGCTCTATGCGCCCTACCTACCTCTCTTTCGCCAGAGCCTCGTTTATCATTCAGCAGGCTCTTGCTTCAAAGATGATGATAAGCTACTTACGTACACCCCAAACCGTAATCATGTTATAAAGATAAATATTGGTCACTTATTTCGTAAAAAAAAATACTGTCTGCCGTAATCATTGCTTAGATTTACACTTCTATAAAGGAAGTAGGTAGTCGTCCAAGTTTGATTGTTTTTAGTAATGCTAAAAAGTTGAGGTTAATATTCCTTGTATATGTCACCGTAAAATTGTGACAATCGTCAGATTATAATCTCAACGCGGGAGATTGTAAACTAACGTTAGGTTTAGGTTAGGTTAGTTTGTAAACCAACTACATTTATTATAATCTGACGGTTTTTACAATTTTATGGTGACATATATACTGTTCCGACCTGGTTACACTTTTCAAGTTTCCAGTAGAGCAATAAATTAGTTTCAATATTTTTTACCATTATCTCATTTCTTTACAGAACCAAAGTGAAGTTCCCACGCAATTAAATTTGCACAGAGAAGCCCAATCTTTGAAAGGAGGAAGATGCCAGCCAATGGTAATTGTGGTGGGTGCTTCGATTAATGAATTAACCGATTTTTATGTGTCTTTTGACAACATATTGTATAAATTGGATTCTTTTTTAAAAGCTTTGGATGTTTGTTTCAAAACATTCCATACCCTTGACGCTGAATATCCCTTAGAATCAATTCACGTTTGGACGTTTATCCAGAAATATTTTTATAATATCCACTTAAAAACCGATAGAAAACTTTCAGGAGTCTCAGCTTTCATATCGGATTTAAAATAAGTTGAAAACGCACGGAAAATTATCAAAATCTCTGTTCACGGTCACACACTGGCAAGCCTGTATTATTTTGGTAGCTTTTAAAGTTGATCCTCCTATTTATAACTATAAGTTTGCAGCAAATTTCAACATGTATCAGTGTTTTGTTTGTCATACTTTCATTGAAAATTATAAAAGCTTTTTTGTACACTTAAAACATTTTCATAATTTAAGTGCTAGTTCACTTTACCGCTGTGAACAATGTGACTATAATCGAGAGTTTCAGAATGTAAGGTCTTTCAGACGTCATATGATTTCAGAACATTGTGCCGTACAATCTTCGTCAAATGACGAGCTTGCTGCACACGATGCTTGCCCTTATATTGACAATAATAATTTTCGGAGTCCGATTCTTAATAATATTCCTGAGGTTAACGAGATATTAGCAGTAGATACCCCATACAATAAATATCATGAAAATACTTTATGTGCTGCCAAAAATAGGTTAAAAACATCAGCGGCATCTTTAGCACTTTCTTTGTACAGTGATGCTGGAATAAATCGCAAAACATCTCAAAAAATATTACAAAGCATTCAAGTGCATATTACGAAAATTATTGGTGAAATTTTAGAAAACATAATAATGTCTTATACTGATGATTTAGACCAGAATGAAACTTGATTAATTGTGTCTATTTGGTACGTGTAAGTGTATAAAATACTTAATAAAAATTATATCACTGAAGAATGTATTTAAGTATTTAAATACATTCTTCAGCGATTTTATTCACTAGTTGTATCATTAACACAGCGGATTGCTGCAGACAGAAAACTTTCAGGAGTCTCGGCTTTCACATCGGATTTAAAATAAGTTGGAAACTCAAGAAAACTTGCCAGTGTGTGACCGTGAACACAGAATCTTATAGTTACAAAACTTGATAGTACCAAAAACGGTCACTTCAGGCGTGATTCAATTTAATAACTACGAAGATGTCAATAGTGGCTGTAAATTTATTAATAATATCACTGGAGAATGTATTTAAGTATTTAAAGCCAAATGGTTGATTCTCTGCGAGGTATATTATTAAGTTCACGAGTAATAATACTTTTTCGTTATTAAAGTACTTGGTATAAAAATAAGAAAGAAGGATCTAAATGACCAAATGTTCTATTTATTTTCACATAGTTTTCAAAATATAGTGCAAACTATTCGAATAGGCGAACTGTATGTCACTTTAAACTTGACTAATTGTGTCTATTTGGTACGTGTAAGTGTATAAAATACTTAATAAAAATTATATTACTGAAGAATGTATTTAAGTTCTTCAGCGATTTTATTCACTAGTTGTATCATTAACACAGCGGATTGCCGCAGACAGAAAACTTTCAAGAGTCTCAGCTTTCATATCGGATTTAAAATAAGTTGGAAACGCAAGGAAAATTGCCAGTGTGTGACCGTGAAAACAGAGATGTGTACACGGTCACACACTGGCAAGTGTATACTGTAAAATTTTGGTAGCTTTTAAAATTGATTTTATAACTACGAGGATGTCAATAGTGGCCGTAATTTTGTTCCTCAAAAATAATTTAATAATTATTCAGTGTAAATTATTCAGTTTAATACATTATTCAGTGATTTTATTCACTAGATGTATCATTAACACAGTGGTTGGATTGCTGCCGAGCATTTTTTTCTAATGTGGGCATCACATTGTCGCCTTAATAAATCCATCACACACCTGCCACTGAAAATACTTTAAAGCCAAACACCACTTCGTTTTTTTTTGGTGATTGCTTATTGTATGTCGTTTGAATATGACATTTATATGACATAATTTTTTTTTACAATCAGTTAATTAGTGACGTCTCATTTTACTAATTATGTGTCTATTTTTTGTAACGAATTAAATTTTAAGAGTATACTGCGCGTCCACTAGCGCCGTAATTTGAAATAAAATAATAGCTGACGAATGAAGATAAAAATGTAATTAGGCGTGGATATCCCTCACGAAGACAATAGAGGAATTTTAGGTCAATACGCCGATGTGTAAATAGTAACTGTTTATTTTTATTTGTATTTACCATTAAAAGTGACCACTTTTGGTGGTTAATCGAATAACTATTACATGTTGATTATTTACATGTTCGCATATTTCTCTAAAAATCCTTTATTGTCTTTGTGAGGCCAAGCCGTTGGCATTACTTACTTCATTCTTTTCTGTTTTTTCTATCTATGATTTTTTCTAAAAATAGCGGCGCTAGTGGATGCGCAATTCCACCTTCGGAGTATATACTTATAATTTTTTGAAGGGTAATTCGTTAGTAGTATGCGGTTTAAATTCTCTAAAAATACAGAGAGGTATTTGATTTGAATGACATCTTTAAAAAATGTTAAATTTATTTCTAACAATTAATTACAGTTCGTTTTCTCAAGTAGTTTGTCCGCTTTGGTAAGCCAAATGGTTGATTCTCTGCGAGGTATATTATTAAGTTCACGAGTAATAATACTTTTTCGTTATTAAAGTACTTGGTATAAAAATAAGAAAGAAGGATCTAAATGTTCTATATGTTCTATTTATTTTCACATAGTTTTCAAAATATAGTGCAAACTATTCGAATAGGCGAACTGTATGTCACTTTAAACTTGATTAATTGTGTCTATTTGGTACGTGTAAGTGTATAAAATACTTAATAAAATTTACGTTATGGTAAAAAAACTTCTTTTATTTAATACGTTTACCTTTTATATATTATCTGATTATGCAGCTTTTGTATTGTCTGTGTAGATTTAATCTTAAGTTTAAATTTTGTTATTTTACTTATTTTAGTTTACTAGTGATAAATAATGCGTGTATGTACATCTGAAATAGCTTATACACATATTGTCAATGTTGTTTTTGGTGTTATGTGTAAGTATTAATTACCGTTGTTTTGTTGATGGGTTTATTATGTTGAACTTTTGCATTTTATTCTAGTGTTTGGGTAAACTCGAATCCCTTTTATTTACGAATAATCCATTAAATTCATTATTATTCACTATATTTTACTATTGTAAGTTACGTATTATTTTCCCGCTATTATCTTCTATTGACCAAGTTTAATGTTGTTTATTTTGTAAATATACAATATATAATAATGTTTATTTTGTAATCGACTACCAATTAATTTTTTTTTTTTTCCAGTTTCTATTTGTTTGATTTGTATTTTATTTGGCAGATAATACCACATCGCTCCTGATATAAACGTTGCAATTCTCTTATTAAATAAGTACATAAAAAGTTAACATTAACACTTAAATTATGTTTACTTTTTTGTAAATTTACCCGAAATTATGATGTTTCCACCAGTTGCGATATGATATTATCTGTCAATTAAACACGCTACAAGTTATATAAATAGGAACTTGTAAAAAAAACTAAACTTATTTGATAGTTGTTTATAAAACTAACACTGATAAAGTTTACATAAGTTGTTTGTTAAAAACACCAAACTTAGCCTGATAATATTTGTAAATGTCATCTGGGAGATAATACCTAACCTGCATTAGTAGAATATACAATGCATAATTGACAAATATAATCAAATCTACTTTAGTATAACATACAAAAGCTGTTTGGTGTATAATGCTAAAATACACTAGTAGAATATACAAAAGCTGAATAGTCGATACTACGAATCCTTGAATAGTAAAATTTACAAAATCCCTCTAGGAAATAAAACCAAATTTTCTCTAGTAGCATATACAATGGCTAACTGATAAATATAACCAAATCAACTTTAAGAAAACATACAAAAGCAATTTGATGAATAATACTAAGTAAACGCTTAGTAGAAAATACAAAAGTCGCATTGTCAATGATACGTAACCTCGAATAGTAAAATTTACAAAAGTCGTGTGGTAGATAATATTAAATCTACCTTAATAGAATATGCAACAGCTAACTGATAAATATAACCAAATTAACTCTAGTAAATCATACAATAGCAATTTGGTGAATAATACCAACTAAACACTAGCAGAAAATATAAAAGCTGAATTGTGAAAAATATGAAACCTTGAATAGTAAAATTTATAAAAGCAGTCTGGTAAATAGTAGCAGATGTACTATAATAGAATTTACAATAGCTAATTGCCGAATATAACCAAACAACTCTAGTAAAACATACGAAAGCATTTTGGTGAAAAATAATAGGTAAAATCTAGGAGAATAAACGACAGGTAATTGATAAATATAACCATATTGACTCTAGTAAAATATGTTAAAGTGAATGATCTACATTATTAAACCTACACTAGTGGAATATACAATACTACTGATAAATGTAACCAACTCAACTCTAGTATAACATACAAAACTATCTTATAGATAATATAAAAGTAACGAAATGTAATTCAGTATGAATTACAAAAATATTTGATCGATAATACGAAAGTAACGAAATGGACGTTCTGTATGAAATACAATAGTAACTATGTCATTATTATAAAATTTAGTAATTATTTTACTAAAGTAACGCAATATTTTTTTTGTAAGAATCTCGACGTAACATAGTTTAAGCAAGACCACTTCGGTAAAAACAACAAAATATTTTGATAAATTTTACCTATAGATTGTAGATATAATATAGTACAGTTTATCATACTAAATAATAAATTTTATTATTTTTACTGGTACTTCATTTAACCTTTTTTGATTGGTAAAATCAACTTAAGTCAAAGGTAGGACCCAGTTCAACCTTCGACTTGTGTTGATTCTATTAGGAATCTGGTAAATCCAACTAATCTTTTTTTTCAGTGTATTATTACCATCGTATGCCCATATTGCATCTTAAGGGAAGTATATAATAAGTAATTAAGCAATGTAGGTACAGGTGTAGGTACATTTTAAATTCTAAATATTAAGAACAGACTCTATAACCAGTTGACATAAAAAAGCTGGTCAAATGCAAGCCACCTTGCTTATCGAGTGTTTCGTACGATTATTCTAACATATAATTAACGTTTTTAATCTGTATCGTGAAATACAAGGGCTCCTTGTTCAATACGGAACTTTAAAAGATATAAACCTCAGAGAAAGATGCTTTTTCTGAGATATAAACGAACTAAACGTTAGAAGATGTAACCACGCAATTTGTCGTATGTATCCAAACTTACATTTATTTGATACATGATATCTAGCCACTATTGTCACGGCGGCGTACCTATTGTTCCCGCCGCGCGCCGCCACCGCTCGCTCGTTACGAGATCAATTTCTTTTGTAATCCGAGTTCCTGACACCGCTCCTGTTGTTTTTACGTACGTACGGAACCCTATAATCATTC